>OY735871.1:2500-10002500 GCA_963506565.1 Tachystola acroxantha | reverse complement strand
TTATTACCTCTCTGTCAATCCAGGTATGTCTCTGTGGTACTTAGATAGCGGGCTCATAATTTGTGGATGATCTATTATGAACGTAGGGTTGACACATTTCTCCTCGAGGAATTCTCCCACCAACTTATCAAGGAGCCTGGCTGTGGTTCTCGGCGGCGGACATTCTACCTAGTAAACAAATAAAATATTATTTGAAGAAGCATTTTACTATGTAGGATGTTGGTGATTAAGGTATACAGAAACAATGTAAAATAATTTCTGGTCCACTGGTGAACCTTGTGTTGTAAATGTAACAGCTTTGATATTGCTTTATTCGGTTTGTTTGTCATTCACAAAGCAGTGTGCAAAAAACATTTTTTTTTTAAATAAATAGTTGGTTGCCTGGAATAAATCGCTTTTAGCAATAAGGTCGCCAAAATTGTACATGCTGTTATGTATTTAAATTGTTTGCGCCTTTTATTCACAATAAAGTTCATTTGAATACATATTTTTCTAATACAATGTCTCCTCCTCATTGGCGCGGTGAGATGCGAAAAGCATTTCCCCAAGTAAAAAAAAAAGGTCGTTAATGTACTATTAATTAAGATTAAACACAAGTAAAGATGTACCTCATGCTTTGCACAGAGTTGGCTAAGTATAGCATTAGCCTCGGGAGTATCAAGTTTATCAGCAGGGGGCAGTTTTACATTCAAAACTTGCTCCAAAGTTGCAATCATGGGAACTCTGGCAAAGGGTGGAGTGAAATCTATTTCTACTTCTTCACCCTCAGGGCCATCTGGGTGATACTTTATCTGCAAAAATAGACATGTTAAAAATTGCTGCTATAAATTCACTTGAACATCACATCCCACTAACATAATACATGTGAAAGTTTAGCATGTTTAATAACAGCAAGAGACTAGATGATCCATCACATGTAATCAAATAAACGTTTTCTATTCTATTTAGAGGGATGAGTTGGGCACCAATTGGATTCTATTAGAATCATAAAAGAATGTCTAGATATCAATGGAAAATATCATGGAAGAATATCAGATAGAAAATCGAACTGTTAAAAATGCTAGATATTGATTGCCCTAAGGCATAAGAAAATTATTATATTTAAAAACACAAACTTTACCTTGTAAGTACCATGGATACTTTTCACCATCCCTGATACCATTGTTTCAGTGATGTCAATAACATCGTTGTAGTCAGCATATGCCATGTAGAATTCGCATGTTGTGAATTCAGGGTTGTGGGTAAGGTCAATGCCCTCATTTCGGAACTGTCTTCCAATCTCGTACACCCGGTCCAGACCTCCAACCACCAGCATCTTGTGATACAGCTCTGGGGCTATCCTCATGTACAAGTCCATATTTAGGTCGTTGTGGTGTGTGACGAAAGGCTTGGCCGTCGCTCCGCCAGGGATCATGTTCATCATAGGAGTTTCTACCTCCAGGAAACCCAGGTTGTCCAAAAATCGCCTGACATATGCTACGATTTTCGCCCTCGTGTAGAAAATTTGTCTTACCTAGACACAATTAATATTTTTATGTTATATGGATTAGTAATTTGCCCAATTTTGGGTTGCATTTTTACATTCTGATACTACTAAAAGTACAAGGATCTATGTAGAATCTTAATTGTATTGTGTTAAATTTTGGTTGGGCTGTCTTCTCTCAGGGGCCTCTACGCGTTGGACCTATGTCTCCGTGCAAGCCTTTCAAAGGACCGGGTTTTCTTAAACCCGTGAAACCTAGAGAGATACATAATAAATAGCCTATTTGTGGTACATGTTTTACTAACCTTATCATTTAAAATGAGATCCAGATATCTCTTCCTAAATCTAGTTTCCTTATCCTTAAGGCCAAAGTGCAGATGCGGTAGCATGTGGAGACATGGTGATAGCAGTTTAATACTTTTTGGTATAATTGACAGTTCTCCTTTCTTGGTCTTTCCAGGATGTCCGACACACCCAATGATGTCTCCTCTCCGTAGCTTATCAGTGTCAGGAGCAAACTTTTCTTCTATGCCATACAGTTTTGCATTGGCCATCACCTGTACATACAATTTTTAAAAACATACTTTTCTTATAGAAAATTATAGGTACCTACCTAATTATGTCACTAATTTCTATGTATACATAGTCTTAAGAGGGATTAACAATTGATTATGTTTCAAAACTACAGATCTAGTAGTAAATTTATGACACAGCTGATAAAGATTAATGTACCTATGATAAATTATTATAACTGAGGATGTTTTATTCTTAAGTAGGTAGTTTTATTATCTGGTTTTGTATAATTTACCTGGATTTTGGCACCCTCTGCTCTGAGATCATAGAAAATGAGCTTAGCGCCAGATTCTCGGATAGAGTGAACTCTGCCTGCCAAGGACACAGTGACAGTCTCTAACACCTCTCCATCACCCAAGCCATTATACTTCTCAATGAAATCCTCCAAGGAGATCGTGACTGTGAACTTGTGGGGGTAGGGGTGATCTTCCTTGGGTCCATTTTTAAGCGCTGCAACAGCTGCAGTTCGTAACTTATAATATTCATTTGGACTTATTTCCTCATCGACTTTTGCAGCTTTCTTCTCTGACACGGCAGTGGGCAGCTGTGCTACCTTCTCAGCCTTTTCCTTCAGTTTCTGATCGGCTTTTAGTCGACGTTTTAACTCACTATAAACAAAATTCGAGATACAATTTAAGCAAGCGTAATGTATAACTTCACATAATAATAATGCTCACCAACCGTTTGCTCAAGGCAGTAGAATATTTCGAAAATCGGTTCAGACACAATGTGTTCTTGTAAGCTATTGCACCAGCCAAGGTACCAAGAGTCTTCAAACCAAACATGATTACTTTTTATATACTCACTTCTTTGATAACTTTTCATTTGAAACTTCTGCCATGACGAATAATAAGCTTATTCGCGTTTTATGATATTATTTTATGTATTCTTTCTAAAAAAAATTTAAAATAACCTCAAATGAAAAGGCCAAATGACACGCCAGCGACATTTTTTTTTATCTTTAATTACCTTTACCTTTTCGCTTTATTTAACTAGGTAAAGATGTCGTCTGGTGGAATAAGCCATGTTTTAGGGATTCTCGCTGGATTTCGCCATAGAAAATCTTCACAGGTGGTTCAGCATTTACCAAACTCAGCCAATGTTTAGCAATTTTTATCGCTACGAAATTCTTTTATTGGGCGTATCAAAGTCCATAAAATATTTATAATTTTTTTTTTGCCCTGGCAATTTCCACGCTTGTTGGCGGTGTTACCATGACCAGCAGTTTCCTGTCGTTTTAGTAAGATATGTATACCTTTTACTCCATTTATTTAATTTTTCAGCAGTTATTGGAAGCGGATCGGAAAGGTGTGGAGTGGAGCGTCACTACACTAGCTAGCCAGCAATCCCTTGCCGTGAGTCCATTATTATAGAAAACACAAGGGGCAATTCAATTTGCCAGCGGGTTTTCATGATCGGCATTTACATTACTTTACTACACAACTACAAGCTCATTCCGTTGGCGCCCCGTTGGCACCTGGCGGCGGCGCGGCGCTTCCGTATACATTTATTCAGCGACCGTGCGTGTGAGAATTTTATGTTTTGGCTGGATTAGCAGTTTTTCCCTCCATTTTCAGCAGAATCACTTTCGAGTTGATCATCAGAATAATGTTTTTCTGCTGGCAACATTTATATTGACATCACAGCTGTTCGTTTCGCCTGTATTCTGTGCTAAAGAAAATTGTAATTTATTATTTGAAAGTGAGTTCTAATTAACATTTATTGGGTATTTGTGTTTTAACAATAAAATTACAGTAATATACAAAGTTTCATAGCATTTCATGAAATCTTCGCCAGGTTGGCAAACGTTTTATAATTTGTCAAATTTCATTTTATTTCTCTTGCATTCTCGGGAATTTCAAGTGCAACTGGTACATCGCATAGTTCGCTGATCCGTGTGATATGTGATGTTTGTTTTAGTTTATTAACCCATGGTTACTTACAGGTACAGTCTTATGTAGACATAATTACTTAGACCACCTGTCTAATATCACAAGAAAACTATGCCTCTTTTCGGTAAATCTCAGAAGAGCCCAGCCGAGCTCGTGAGATCCTTGAAAGATGCAGTCACTGCACTGGAAAGGGGTGATAAGAAAGCCGAGAAAGCACAGGAAGATGTGAGCAAGAACTTGGTAAGTATATTGACATACATTATGTACATACACATACATGTATGGCTCGATGTTATGTTGTGATTTTTACAAACTAGATTTAACCTGACTATTATCTATATGTTTTATATTTCTTAGCTCTATTGGAATAAATGGTTTTAGTTGACATATTCAATTTTAATTTATGCTGTTGATTCAGTCATATTTTTCTCTTTTGGACTGATCAATCTCTCTCGCGTCTCCCCATAACCAACTTGATATTGGCAGAATTCTATGAAGAGACACCATAAACCACATTGGCAGCATAATGTAATAACTTCACGTCAAACAACGTTATGAACTTACGGCTACTGCATATTTATTTAAAAATGAAGGTTTCAACTTTCAAGCTGCATCAAGATGTTTTTTTATGTTTCACAGAAAGGTATATGATATGCAGTGCCACCAAGTTCTATTGTTTTAATGACATATTGTTATACCGCCAGTACAACTCGACAATTAGAATTGGTGCCAGCATAAATATCTGTGAGTTGTTACTGCAAGTATTATTGTTAATGATTGTGTGCCATTAGGTGTTAATCAAGAACATGTTGTATGGCACATCGGATGCGGAGCCACAAACTGACATCATAGTTGCCCAGTTGGCACAGGAGCTGTACAATACAAACCTGCTGCTTCTTCTGATTCAGGTAACATATAATAGCAATATTTCAAGGTCTTAAGAATAGTTGTATAGGTGGCAATTCTTATAGGGTGGTCAGTATGGAACCTCCTATTATGCATGCGTCTATTAGACATTACTCCCCATTTGACAGACCATCAGTCTTACTTAAAGATGCATATTCTACCTATAATATCACATTTATTGATCATACCTACCTTTATCTATTGCAATTAATTAGCAATGAAGCAGATGTGCAAGTCATTACTAAAAATATTATTATATATGATACCTAAACATAATTATCAAGTTTTAGGGTAAATAAGATAAATATTCTTTATTGCGAAGTAAAAGGAATTACACAAAAGAAATATGCTAATACAGTTAGTATCACAATAATTAATTTTAGGTAATTTTTTTTAAGTTAGGAAAGAATTATATTTGCCAATTTAACTGGAGCCACCCTAATATGTGAATGAATCAAGTTTTCCTAACAAAAATGCTCCACTAAGGCTGTAAACGCCATATATTAAATCCTATGTCGCTGCTACATTCGCATTGGTGGTAATTTAGCTTTATAGAGCCATTGAATTGGCGCACGGCTAGGCACATCCTTACAATAAGTCTATGGCCATAGATGTGACAATTGAGTCTACAAAGTAACTAATTGTTGTTGTATAGAACTTGAATCGCATCGACTTCGAAGGAAAGAAGGATGTGGCCCAAGTGTTCAACAATGTGCTGAGGCGTCAGATCGGCACTCGGTCACCCACGGTCGAGTACATTTGCACCAAGCCAGAGATACTCTTCACCTTGATGTCTGGGTAAGGAAGGACTATTTTGATTTTAAATCACAGTTTCTATTTTTATTTTAGTTATGCTGCATACTTCCTTTAACTACTGCACACATTGTATTATGTTATGAATAATTTAAAAAGTAAGTTTATTGTAATTGTTTGTGTCTTTTATGTACAATAAAGTGTATTTAAATTGAATTGAATTCAAAAAGATTACCAAATGTTCATTATTTGTAAACTTAACTATTTATAAATAAACTTGCCTAAACAAGAACACAACTCTGTTCATAATAAGCTTATTTATAAGCAAAATACAGTTCTAAAATGATATTCATACCATTTAGTTTCTGGAATGATAAAATCTGATAACTTACTGTCTAGATTAAATGAAATAGAGAGAACGTTTTTAATGTGTAGTGGAAATCTTAAAAATATAGGCCTATGATAAAACATTAATAATTTTTATTTTATTTAGATATGAACATCAGGAGATAGCATCAAACTGCGGCACCATGCTACGGGAGTGCGCCCGATACGAAGCATTGGCTAAAATAATGTTGTATTCAGACGATTTTTACAATTTCTTCCGTTACGTAGAAGTTTCCACTTTTGATATCGCCTCGGATGCCTTTTCTACTTTTAAGGTATATTATATTTACTATATTTATCTTAAACATAAGTATATGTATACTATTTATTTCTTTGGTATGATTATTATAATATTAATTTCAGGAATTGCTAACTCGACACAAAATGCTATCTGCCGAGTTTCTAGAAGCAAACTACGACAAAGTGTTCGGTCACTACCAAAGACTACTTAACTCCGAGAATTACGTGACTCGACGGCAGAGCCTGAAGCTCCTCGGGGAACTGCTGCTGGACCGGCACAACTTCTCAATCATGACACGTTACATCACCAATCCTGACAACCTTAAACTCATGATGAACATGCTGAAAGAGAAATCACGCAACATACAGTTTGAGGCTTTCCATGTCTTCAAGGTATGTAATGCCATTTAATATTACACTACAAACTGTAACTGCTCATTTTTTTGTACTTAATCTTGTTTCTTTCACCATTACTGAAATTCTTATTGTAGTCCCATCCCAACTCAGCTTAAAACTCGCAGGGTTAGTAGAAACTGCTAAACGATGGCTTACCACCTTTTGTATGACGAAATCCTGAAAGTATCGCATAACTTCAAGTAGCGTTTATCGCTACGAGCCGTTCATAGCCATTAATTCCTGGCTTACAGACACTTTAACCACATCAAGTATGAAACAGTCCTTATAAAAGTTGCTCAACAGTCAGTAGTTTCTGTAGTGGGTAGATATAAAATTTCTCGAGTATTAATAGACTACCAATAATCCAGTAGCTAAATCAATGAGACTTGCGCCGTAGCTTGAGATAATCGTGGTGAATCTAAAATCTAGTACTTATTTTTTATTATGTCTTACATGAATATTACCCTCAACCTTCGGAAATATAATTTACCACTCTGCATACCATTATTTACTAATATTGTGAACTTTATCATTTCAGGTATTTGTAGCCAATCCAAATAAACCCAAACCAATTTTGGACATATTGCTAAGGAATCAAGACAAACTGGTAGATTTCCTCACCAAGTTCCATACAGATCGTTCGGAGGATGAGCAGTTCAATGATGAGAAGGCTTACCTTATAAAGCAGATCAAAGAGCTGAAGCCATTGGAGCACTAACATTTATTGCATTTCATTAACGCCACTTCCTCCTCAGCAAGAAGTTAGTTATAGATGCTACTATATTTAAACGCTTCTAAGTCACCAGAGGGTGTTACTGTTATGCAACGCTGCAGCGATACGAAAGGTTCAACAACTACACCGGAATTCTAAATGGATTTTACATTTTAAGGTCTGTGATCAGTCAGGGAAGAAAGTATATTTGTGCTACGAGCAAATCAACATTTTTAATAAATATTTGTAGGAATTAGTGTTACTTATTTTAATGGTTTGACTTATGTTTTGTATGTAGTTAAAACCATTTTTAGTTTTATGACGTGTAGTGACATTTTCCAAGTCACAATCGAAAATAATATTGTCACATTAGCAACAGATATATCCTATCATAATTTTTATTGAGTTATGTATGTATGTTCAGAATGACGAAATTAAACAATAATTATCCAAGATCTATAAGAATTGTATATATGTATATGCCAAGTTTCTAATTAAAATTATTTTTATGTTTTTTTTTGTAATCTAGGTAATATTTTCTGAAGTATAAATTGTTGAAATATTATTAGTTGATTCGTAAATATGTCATTTCGTTAAATTATTTTATTTACTTATTTAAAGTACATAATTATGCAGTTATAGTTCTGTATAAATATAGTATAAACATACTTTAAGTTGATAAAACTGATCACACTATAGATATAAAGTTACAAAAATGTGTCCTAAATTACATTATAATTATAAATCGTCAGTATCGTAATTTTATACAACCATTTTATTTTGTCAGATCGGAACCATTATTAATGCAATTACATTCTATCGAAACTGAATAAATTAAGATATTTATATCACCTACTGTTTCATTTTTATTACCCTTAAGGTGGTTAAAGAGCTGTCTACTCGCCGCAAAGGACATTGAATTGAAACCCAGCGATAAAAGTGAGTGTGAAAGTAAGACCAATAAAGTCTTTCCCACACAGGCGCAATCTGCGCGCGGCTTGCGGTCAGTTGAAACGCATGCCCCGCCCTATTTTCTCCCGTCGTTAACGTCCAGTAGGTAGCGATATGAGGCCTAGGCCTAGACGAAACACACGGAGAAAACATTCAATATAAGCTCTTTATTTAAACATTAATGTTATTTTATATGCTACTTTAATAATCAACTTATGATCATATTTGAATCTGAATATTAAAGATTAGGACGGTCAATATTTTGATTGTTTGCAAAGGTGTTCTATGTCTGCACCAATGTGTGGTTTGATAACTGATCAGTCCATGCCAAAAACTCTGAATGATTTTGCTTGAATAAATGGAATATTTACAACTTTTTAATTGTTAAATGATAAATGGATAAAAAATTTCATCACGACCGGGTTTCGAAGCAGGGACCTCGCCATTCCGTGGCACGCTCTATTCCAACAGAGCCACCGTGATATCGTACCCAGGACGTGAATTTTGTCTCCATATTCTCGTCTTAGGAGGTCGTATCGTAGTTTTAATTGTTTTAGAGCGCCACCAAACACCTTCATAGACTATCAATATTGGCATACTTACTATTACTACCATGTACGTTATCGACATTTTCTTTAAAGCAAAGAAATCTTTAAAGTGTAGGGAAGTAGGTACATATAAATTAAAAGATCAATAAATGCTTTATGATTTTTATTCGACAGAAGACAAGCATAAACGTATTGTATTATAATCCATTCTGTACACCCCCTTCTCATAAACTGTACATTTTATGACATTATCATTATCTCATATTTTATTTATCAATTCATAATCACAAACAAACCGAAGAAGGATATTAAAAGGTATTTTTCCGTATAGGTGAGAGAAATTAATGTGAGACTACGAGCAAAGTAAATGTTTCACAGAAACAGTTTCTGTTGTTTGAAAGTCGGACCTATCTGGATCTGACTACCCTTTTAGACCCTACGGTCTAAAACAGAAAAGTATACCGGTGCAGGTGGCCTCATTAAGGTTAAGATTTTGTAGCAAACTACTAGACCGATTTTTTTAAAATTATTTTACAATTACATAGTCTTTTACATATGGTGAAGCAGTTTTTGAGAAAATCTTAACCTTAACAAGGCTTCTGTCTGTATACTTACATACCTAAGCTGAGTACCTAAACCATCTTTTTCTAAGTTTAAGGTCGGGATTCAGAAACTATTTTGTGCGCGAGATTAGCTCAAAAATAACTCTGAATCTCGGCCTGAGTACTTTTTTTGTATTCCTTCCCATATAGTGTCATAGAATATATTTACTTACCGATTATTAGTAGGTAACAGATTAATCTATTATTACTAACAGTATCCTCGTAGAGAAGGCCGATGCCACAACCGTGACGGAGGACATAACAGGCTGATGTAAATGATAATGAATTTAATTTACTACCTAAGTATAAGTAAGTAGGTACATATCCTTCTTCAGAAAGTTCTATATACCTTTTTAAAATAAAATCTAATCATACCCTGAATGAAACAGTCTAATAAAAGAAAACAATTTTACGGATACATAGGCCTAATGATTTTTCTTAACTAAATAACAGCAATTCTATTAAAATAATTACAGGAAAATAAATATTGTATATTACAGAAGTAAACAACTTTTCTTTATTGGCCTTTCTCTAACTAGTAGTGGTAAAGCTGTTATACAATGGTAATAAGTTCAGCATCTGCATAGTCAAAAGCTCGTCGAGTGTACACATTATACAGTATTGTTCTTATTGTGTACGCAATTAGAATCAAAATCGTAGCTCACGTGTTACCTCGATGTAATGTGTACTTAGTAAGAATTTTATAAAAATGGAAGTGAACAAGTACACCAGCTTTTTAGATGTGTATAAGGAAGATTATGATTGCGACTTGTTTTCGTATAAATTATAGGTAGGTGTATGCCATAAAAAACATATCTATAGGACGGCTTGCGCCAAGCTATCGTGAAGAGATAACATCAATTGATATTCCTAATGCCGAGATTGGCGCAAATTCGGCCTTACACAAACCTGACGGTATTCCAAGAAGAAAGCGAAGGAAATAAGAAATATGTTATATAAAACTATGGCATCAATTCTGATTCGTGTTTTCTAATTTAACAAGTCTAAAAATACAGCTATCCTTTTATTTAAGATATAACATCTACTTTACTTTAGCCACGTCACATTTAGTTTAAAGTAAAATGAGAATCGCTACCATTGTTGCTTAGATAGGTATTTCATTTCAAGATCTAAGGAAGAAATAAGTCAATGAAATTAATTGAAACCATATTAATTTAAAACGCTAAAATCACTAAAATACATAGTACTCGTATAACTACATGTTTAGAAAGGCGGTATAAGAAATTACGAACAAAAATAAAAAAGGTAAATACCAAGCTAAATACATATAAACCTACATCTAATTAAAGTTATTTTTAATATTAAAGATTTAATTAATATACATAGACCTTAAATATTTAAGGACCAATTTCACACAAACACTGTCAACAATTCAGTGACCTGGGATCTGCCCGAGTCGTTAGGTTTCTACTCCTGTCGTACAATCGAAAGCACATCAGATGTAACGTACCTCTTATTATATGCGCCATAAGAGTTGTAATCTCACTATAAGTGTCATCATAGATGTGTTGTCGAATGACACGATCACTACACACATTTGCAGGTCAATGTTTGTGAAAAACCTCGGAAACTATTAAGAGGGTTCCTCAATTTCATAGAAATTTATTTACAGCATCGCAATTCGCATACCTATCTTTTTAGTTCTGAAGTCATTATACGCACACAATTTGACCTCAACGTCAAGAATAATAAAGAGGTTTCAATTCGTCGCAAAGCTCTGTTTTTTTCTAGAAATTAACAATTTCCTATATCAAACTTTAATAGAACCTCTATACTTCCTTAATAATTATATTTTGATTTAGTAGCTTAGAAATTCAGTATTTAAAATATATATGCTGTAAAAATGTATTCAAAATGGTGATTGAGGAACCCCATAGGAGCCGAAAGCTGTGTGCAGTCGCTCCTTACGAGATGTTATCGCAACACATGTTTGAAACCTGATCGATATTGGTAATTAAAAGTTACAAGTATAAGTCTAGTTTCCGCTCAAAAATCTAAATGATATTTTGTTTTATTCCCAAAAAAAGGGATTTGCCCAGTTGTCCGTCGCAAACAATAATAATTCAATTATCCATAGATTATTTCTAAATAATTTCTGTTTGTTTTTTCTGTGTAAACAAAAAAAGATATTTTGTTATTTGATTACTAATATCAATGGTTTCATTCAACGTGCGTTGATAAAAAATTTTTTAACGTCACCTGCCTCTTAAACAGCCTTATACAACAACAGATTCTTGTAAACAGATTGACGTTGTTTTTACATAAATGTTGATTTTATAGGAGATCATAATATAACTACATGTTAGGTGTGAAAAGATTCAAAAGAGGTCATCTTAAGTAAGCATTAGATATTAGAGCAGAGTAATATCTTAAAAGGTACCTAGATTACATCAAAGGGCAACATGATTGGGCAAGGTTGACGAAAAGTTTGCCGCGAGAGAGCGCTGACTGTTGATACAAAACAATAAAAATAAATTATTTAATAAATTCATATTATTAATATATCTGACGACTCATTAATATTAGGATTTTTCAACTTTAAGGTGACGTATTTAATTTCATAATTATACCTGTACAAGTGTACATACAAATACTGCATTTCATTTCGATTTTTACCCGTTTGTCAAAAGAGGCTTTTGACGATTAATGTATGTTAATTTTCAGTACCTTCTGATTTAAAATAAAAATCAAGTGTCATCGTATACTTAGTGCATCATATAAAATAATTTGATAAGAATTTAACACTGCATCTTCTATAACGGGAACAAACAGCGCCCTCTACGAAAATGTTATTAAAATATGTACAAATCTTCCTCATTACATTAATAACGTTAAGACAAGCAAAGATATTTTAATGGACGGGGATATTCTGCGTACCACTACTTTTACTCATCTATCAGCTAGATATTTAAAAGTCGTACAGTCGACATCATATGAAGCGCAATACACGAGGACACTGCGCGGCGCTAATACGGCACATATTATCGTATTGGTTTTGTAAACTGATATGCTGTCGACTGTGCAAGTATTAGGATTGAACCACACAAATCACAAACTTTTATTCAAGAGTCACTTTCCAAATAAAAATATTTCTAATTTATTTATCTGTGACTAATCCACCAAGTTTACTCCGATCGCGTAGAATAGTAGACACTAACGTAACGAACCGAATAAGGAAATGAAAAGTGAAAGTCTAGTAAATAATAGTTGCATAGAGGAATTAAAGTAGTTCCAAAGAATATACAAGGTGCCCTGTAAATGAACGTTAATCATGGAACTATGGATAGGTCAGATTATGTCATATTAGGTATAAGTGATGGTAATGATTTCATCTGTATATGTGGTTTTGCCGAACACCCCCGCCACGTCGTGTTAATAAAATTGTAAACATTTATGTACATTTTTGCCACATTTCTTATAGAACTATCCTACCTAGCACACTCGTCTAGGTAAACACAACTCTTATGAGTTTGTCAGTCAATGTGTGGCAGTGACTACACGCTACACTGTGTGAACTTTAATATCCATTCCATTTGAAAGGCTGGTATTAATTATTGCGTAGTGTCGTAGCCAGGCAAGTCATTATTACAGGTCTAAGTAATAATTAATTTCTAATTATTTAATATTGAATATAAATGCAGATGTTCAATTTGCCAAGTAGTATACGAATGAGCCTAAATTAGTTGAGGTATATTAATTATTTTCAGGTTATCTGGCTATAACACTGAATTAGGCCTGTGAACCATCAGCGGAGCGAATCAAAGTAGAATTTAAAACATAATATTTAAACCGTTTAAAGTTCAAAAATCATTAGCATCGATACCTTTCTAATGCTTTCTTGCATTTTACACTTTAAAGCTAAACGCTTCAGGTCCATTTTCTGTGTTGCCTGGCCTTTAACTTTAAATTAGTTCATACGCTCCGTTAACAAAGTTGACCTTATGAAAACAATCATTACATGATTAAGAAATCGCTTTAAATATTTCGAGAAATCTCACTACTATTCACTGCACATTGGGCGCTGATATAATATTGAAATTCGGTTTTCATATTAGTCCGGTTTTTAGCTCTATGGCAACAAATTCAGATACATATCTATCAATATTAGAAATCCACCAATTTGGTGTAATGACCGACCATGCGGCGCCGGAGCGAATGTGCCAACCAAAGATAGAAGATCTTTGGCGCCAACAGATTTAATGGATATGTCACGTCCCAAAGTTGAGTGTATTGGGTATAAATAAAAAGTCCTGCTAATTAAATTAAGTTTAGATCACGATCCTTCTCGCAAGGTGTGGTGTAGTCCTTATTCTAGTCATACATCGGAAATTAAATGGGATTCTTACCACGTTATGATTTTGTTACGAATTCCCAACATATTACAGTACAGTTGCTTGCGTCTTGGTACGGATATGGCGTATCAGACAAATCTGGCTATCCTCATTACTGCCACCACATCGATGCTGTTATTCGTAAACCTAGTTAAACCTCGCTTCCCTTAAACCGTGTTTTTTTGACACTTCGTTAAAACGTTAAGGTAGAAAGGGACAGAAGGCCTAAACTAAACGGTGGAATAACTTTAAATGACATTTATGAATACGCGCTCTATTGTTTCCCCTTCTCACGATACACCGATCTCACTGTTTCCAAGCGATCTATACTCGAAATCGGTTGTTTACGCTTATAACTGTGGTAAGAATCTCGTTTTTGTCATTCATAAAACGTGTTAAAGTCTGTCCCAATCCAATTTTCCATGGAGTTAAACAAACCATTAACCACAATTACTTATTTAGTAATGATCACGATCCATAGCTTTGACCAGTACGATTCAAATGAATCACTGACCAGTACGACTCAAATGAGTCATTGTCCAGTACGACCCAAATGAGTCATTGACCAGTACGGCCCAAATGAGTCATTGACCAGTACGACTCAAACGAGTCATCGACCAGCACGACTCAAATGAGTCATTAACCAGTACGACTCAAATGAGTCATTGACCATTACGACTCAAATGAGTCGTTTCACAGTGAAACGATCGATGTTTCCATTCACTGATTAATCTAATATAGTTTTTGGTGAACTTTCAAATGGCATGTTTATTTACATCATTTTAAAATTGGATTGGGGCACCCTATACATATGGCGACCAAAGTTTTAATCCCTGTGTAGGTACTTAGCTCATGACGATGAGTTGTCCCGTGTTGTTGGCGTACACGAGTCCCTGTCCGGGCTGCGGCGCCCAGCGCAGGCAGTTGAGGCTCGTGAAGCCGTGCTCCCAGTTCTGCTCCAGCTCCTTGATTGGAGAGAGACCCGATCGGCTTGAGCTCTCTGCACAATATAGAAATGGAAATTGTTTAACTTAAACTAAAATTTTCTCGAATATGAGCTATGAAAAATCCGGTAGACATAAATTTTTATGCACAATAAAAATATTTGATTTGATTTTGATTCGATTTGTTTACGAAAAGCAGGTAGGTAACGTTAAAGTTGCAATAGTAATTATGTTCATAGAACGAATGCTAATGGAATGGCAGACTGAAGGAAGAGCACATACATACATACGCGCGTTGCTATGGATGCGTTTGATATCCACCAATCATATTCATTTAATCAGTGCTATGCTATGTGGACCAATGAATATTATTGATGGATATCAAACGCACCCATATCAATGTAGCATAGCACATCTCTGGTGGAAAAGCACCCTAAGTTGTTGACACAGCCCAGCGGCTTGGTGTTTGATAGAAACTGGCTGGATTTGGTGTGTATTGCGCATAATGTCTAAAACTATGATAGAAAAATATTATACAGGGTGTAACGGAAAGGGTATATGAAGCCGAAGGGAGGGTGTTATACGTAACTGAAGAACTTTTGTTTTACTACTTTATTTTTCGACTTTTCATACATTCCGTACCGGTCAGCTAATCGACTTCTATGAGACATTAATTTATTTTGATTTTTTATTCGAGAAGTCGTAGAACAAAAGTTGTTCAGTTACCGATACTGAACCCTTCGGCTTCATATACCCTTTTCGTTACACCCTGTATATGAATATTCTTTAATCATAAAATGTCACCCGCATCCTAACCCTAATATTAACTGGTATGTCTCACCGAGCGGCTCCAGCCTGTACAGCAGCGCGAACACGCTGTTTCGCGCCGGCGGCGTGGTGGTGGTGGTGAAGCGGCGCGAGCCCAGCCCCACGGCGAGGTGGCGCGCGGTCGGAGACAGCGCCACAGACACGGCGTTCTGCTCCAGCACAGCCGTGTGCAGGCATTGGCCCAGGCGGGACCACTCCAGGGAGTAAACGCCTGTATGTGTACAATAACGCATTTTGGTGTGAGTTTTTTAGGGTTTCGTACCTCAAAGGGAAAGAAAGGATCGATAAGGCCTTTGCACAAATTATTTCACTTCAACTGTTTTCTTTTTCTATGCTTTTTGTGCAATAAGTGTTTATCTATCTAAGGAAATTTTAAAGGATGTCTTCTTCGACCGTCTGGCAATAACTTTTTCTCAGAAACGAAAGGCAAAGCTAACTAGAGCATCGTCTGTTGTGTTATAAATATTTATCTACGAAAACATCATAACCTAAAGCTTAACACAGCCCCATTACGCTACTCCCCTTTGACCGCCCGCGACCCTGACGACCCCTTTTAGTCGCCTTTCACGACAGGCAGGGGTTACTATACCTCGCCCGTGACTACAGGGTCAAGTTCCATAATATCTACCACATTTAGGGTCTCTTGCAATATCTAGATAACCCTGGGTTAAAGTACTTAACCCGAAAAAACCCATACATTTTTCTCGGGTTAAGTCGCTAATTCTAGGGTTATCTTATATTGCTAACTTGCTAATTAACTATAAATACTATGTAACAAACATGTGATTTAAGGCTCAATAAATAAATTGCAAGTGGAGGTCACCTAGCCAGTGGTTAGTGTTCCTGAGGCGCGGCACGGGCAACAGCGCGACGAGCAGGCGGCCATCTTTGGATATGTCGATGCTGGCGTCGTTGTGAATCCGGCACCTCTGCACTACGACATTTTTCGTGCCTGTTAGAGGAGAAATAGTTTAATTTGTTATACGACATGATCATTATGAGGAATTTCTACGATGTTTTGTAGGGTGAGTGAGTACATGTGTTTTACTACCAGTGGTGTGGTATATAATGTTAACACTTTGACAAATACTAAATAATTTATTTACCAGACATTTACAGTATATTTTTGCTAATGAACTCGCGCACTAGGTTATACCTGTGTCGCGGTAGTTCTAATTTGTATTACCTATCAATACATAAACAATAAGAACTCGGTCGACAATTTTGGCTCAATAGGTGACAAACGTGTGTGTCCTATATATGTGGGTCCGACCGAGTGTGACAGTATATGTGGGTCCCGGTAGACAGGCCACACAAGAACTGGTGCATCTCACTCACATTGGAAAAAAATAATGTATTATGTTCCCACTTCACTGGCTTGGCTTCTCACTTGGCTATTCGTATTTGTCATAATTGCCATGTGTGGTTGGTATGCTTGACAAAATATTCGTCTTATTTGTATGTACGTCAAGTAATTGACAACTACGACAAACATCCAATAGCGACTACGAATAGCCAAGTGAAGTGCCACCATTACACCGGACACATTTGTGTATTTTTTTAAATTGTTTATATTAGTTTTTATTTTCCCTTTGGGACTCCACAGAATAATTTAGCCATTGTATGGGGACTGTCAAAGTGTTAGTAATGAAGTGTGTTGGTTGATAATGATAACAAATAGTACTGACTGTCAGCTATGTCTGGCGTGTTGCCTGTGGTGAAGTCCCACGCCTGCACGCGGTGCGAGGGCGCCGGCAGTGTGTCTGGGACGAAGCCCGCGTCCAGCAGCCCCGCCATGCCCGCGTGGTACCGCCGCGGACTGGCGCCCACACCGCCGCCGCCCCCGCCACCGCCCCCACTCACACCGCCACCCCCGGCACCTTCGCCCCCAACACCCTCCTCATCCACCACCATCGCATTCTGGAACATTTTGTGTCAATATTAAATAGGTACTCATAATATCGAAGAATGTAAGTGATTGTTAGAAAGAGAGGAACGATCACCTTGAACGGTTACAAATAGCTGCAAGGCTAGGCTTGTCGTATAGGTACGTATACCACTTTGCAGTTTAGTGGTATAAGACCACTAAACTATAAACATCCTAACACCTAACTCCGAATTGGGGCTTTTGAAAATGGCGAGAAACGACGCGACGGTTGCAAAATTAATTGATAATTTTTATTTTAATGTTTACAGTGGTTATTGTGTGTTTAATATCTTATTTATAACGTGATTCAATGTCGGTAAGTTGTAGTTCGCATAATTGCGAAAAACGGCCGTTTTCGGCACATTTGAGAACTACAACTTTGCTTATGCCATGTATTAAAAATAGTGTTTATCCTAAGATTGTGTACATAGCTTTTTAATAAAAAATAATAATTTGTAAGATATAATTTTTTAAAGATTGGCGGCGCTAGTTGGCTTATGAAGGCCCTTAAATTAATCAGAAAATGAAAATGACAGTATGGTGAATTTATTGGATAATTTGTGCAAGATCTGATGTTTCAAGCTTTAGTCAAGCAAGAGTCCCGCTACGAGCTCGGTAGTGTGAACGTGACGACGCTGCGGCGACTCCTCTGGTGGAATAGAGAACACTCTGATATATTGAATATTCTGTAACATGACATTAACTCATTTATTCAGATCTTAGGAACACTTGATCACGTCAATCAACAATATTCTAAACTTGTGTTGGACAATCTTTTGGCAAATGACGAACTGTCGAGTCCATTAATAAAATAAATAAAAATAACTCCGAAATCTATAGCACTGTGTAAAAAAAGTTGTTCACTAGTTGCACAATTATAAGTGTAGTGGTTCAAATTACCTGAGCCAATATTATCGGTTGCAAGTACTCATGGATGCGGGGCAGTCTCTGCTGCTGACTGCCCTGGGCCTCGGAGCTGGCGGGCAGGTCGTTGATCTGCATTAGCGGCATCGCCACGTTGTTCAGGACCGTGTGGAAGTGCCCCGGCTCCTCTGCAGCACGGTCGCCCGCCTCACCGCGAGTCGCAATAATGTGCGGCCGATACGTAGTAAACGATCGGCGGTTGCCCAACTCAGTTCCATTTTGTAAAGGTGACCTTTCCGGGGGATTATCCCCATTGTTCGAATTAAACTCAAACATTTCTCGCACCGACGACGGAGTGTACAAACGAATGGTCTGCAACCGTCTGAATCTAGTGCGAGCAGCGTTCCTCAGCCTCACAGCTTGCAAATGAGCCAATCTTATCAAATTAACTCTATGTTCGAATTCAGTCAACATCTCGTCCCTGGGTGTTTCTTCACCCAAAGGGTCGACTGGGGCAGCAGCACTAGTAGATGGCACAGGATCATCATTACGAGGGGTCCTTTTCGGAGTCGCAAACCTCGGGGAGTTGACTCTACTCGGCACATAACGCAGCGCAGGTATTCTATGAGTAGAAACGGGTGGAAATATTCTTCTTTTAATGAAAGGGTGAACTGTTGGATTCGTTCTATGTAACGCTTTCATTCGCCTACTTTCCATATATAAATCCCTTCTATTCCGAGCAGTTGAGGAATTATTCCTATTAGCTTCAGCTATCTGCACTGCTAAGCGGTTGCTCCACCTCTGCGCAACGTTGCTCGTTGAAGGCGAAGATTGGTTTTTCGTATTATTTTTAGAAGCATTAGATTCGGTCGTCGAAGGATTGTTGGTTTGAGTAAGTTTACTTTCATTGTTTTCCCCTGCGGGATTACTTTGCTCAGCCTCATTAGACGTAGAGGCAGAGTTATTTGCGGGTGTCGGTTCATCTGGGCCGTCGACGTTAACAGGTCCGGAATGATCAACGTTCTGAATACGAACAACATTCAGAGATTCAACACGAGGTGCGGGAGCCGCAGGAGCGTTACCAGTGCGTCCGTCGGAATTTCTGTTCATCATCAACATTAAACACGTCAGCGCCAAGGCTTTCTTGAGAGTGCGTAACATGTTGATGATGACCTGACTAAGCCCTCGCTCCTCCAGACACTTCATCATCATACTGAACATAACCGAAAGAACTTGCATGGCGCGCATCCGTATTTCGTGTCTAGTCGCGCTAATTTCAAAAGCTCGTGTGGCGTCCCTACGGGGTCTAGTAAATCTTGGAGCTAATCGATTAGAGGTGGGATTTCGCGATCTTCTACGCAGTTCGTCTTCAGGCCGCCACCGAAAGCTCGATTGTAGTCGCCTTCTAAGAGATGGCGAAGATCGGGTATTGGAAGAGGAGCGTGCTTGAGATGTTCGGCCAGGTGGACAAGGTCTAGTATCGCTAACACCATTTGTCCTTGCATTCAGTTCACTCTCGGTTAGGTCAGAACTGTTTGTGATTGGGTCATCAGCACTCATACCTTGATTATTTTCTGTACCCCTCTCATTTCCTTCATTTCTGGGGGCAAACCTTGAGTATCTGCTAGAAGTACGAGCTTCAACCCTTTCAGTCAACATCATACATCTCTCCAAGAGAGATTTGGTGTAAGTGTTAGGCATATCCTGCCTACCGCTTTCTCTGTGTAGCGTCTGAACACGCCGTCGCAAAGTATCCCACATAGTCCGCAATTCACGCATCGTTACTCGGTTACCATGCAACCATAAATTCGTTAGTTGCGTAGTATGTTTCTGCAAAGCACTTACGCCAATTCTTACTCTTCGGTAAGCTTCTTCGGGCGTGAGTGCTAGGCTTCTCCTCCAGGCATCATCACTACTCGTAGAAGGTATATTAGGATTAAAATCCGAGGCACCCTGTGGCCCATTTTCCGTGGTTTCTCCTGCGCCTACGTTTGATGGGCCAGCTTCCGCGTCTCTATTTGACAGGTCACTCTCCGCATCTCTATTTGACGGGCCAGGATCCGAGTTTCTTGTTGATGGGCCAGCATCCGAGTTTCTTGTTGATGGGCCAACATCCGAGTTTCTTGTTGACGGGCCAGCATCCGAGTTTCTTGTTGATGGGCCAGCATCCGAGTTTCTTGTTGATGGGCCAGCATCCGAGTTTCTTATTGATGGATCAGTCTCAGTGTCTCTATTTGACAGACCAGCAACTTCAGCCGCCGAATTGCTTTGTGTTCGGACTCGGAACCTGCTACTCGATAAAGATACATTAAATCTCCCTGGATCTCGCAGTGGTTCATCGTTTCGCGATTCATCATTTAATTCGAATTCCATTCTATCAGTAGGATGTAGTTGTCTATCAGGTGCAATTGAAAGCCCAGGACTATCAGAATCTCTTATGACGTCTTCTCTGAACGTGGAATTCCGAGTTCTGAATATATTGACTTCGAGTGATTGATCGCTGTCGGAGTCTGAGCTCGAGGACAATAGTTCTCGGCGAATGGTCGAACTGAGTGGTCGCATTCGAGGTCGGCTCCCCGGCAGCACACTCTCGCTGTCTTCGGATTGCGCGCGGGAACCACCCCTCCTCGGCATACTACGTTCCACGTTAGCTAAAGTTGATAGAGACATGTTTGTGATCAAATTTAATAATCTATTTCCGGAATCTCTTAGTATGTCGCGAATCAAGTCGAGACTCTCGTTAATGGTTTGTGCTTCGGCCGAACTGCCAGACACGGGGCTCGGGCTCATTTGCGTGGAGGAGTTGGTCATGGTAGGCCGTTGCGCGGTGTTGGTAGCTGACGTCGAGGATGTATCCGATCGCAGCAGCCGTGGTGACAATCTGTTCAATTCGGAAAACAGAGACATGTTCAGGTTTCGTGTTGAGTTTGGGGAGTTATGAGAAGGAGACGAATTTCGTCGGCGCTGAAGAAAATCCCGCGTCATGCTTGATTCTGGTCTGGAAGATGTGAAAATGCTGGTGCGCGATGTATTTGTGCCACCGTTTGTTGGTTGGGTACTAGCGGGAAAAGGGGCTCTGGGTGTTCGTGAGGTGGCGGTGGACGAGAACGGGTTTGGCAATAATCTAGTAGAGCGTTCATTTTGGTCGACTGTCTGAAAAGCTCTTCCTTCCGTTAGTGGCTGAAAGGCCGACGATCTGGACCCGAAATGGGAATGGTCTTGATTTGATGAATCTTGATTCCTAAAACAGAATGATTAAATGATATTCTTTTTTTTAATTGTACTTAACAAAATAAAATCCTACTTTATGTAACTGGCATACATCACAATACAAAATCGTATGCAAATGCCCCTTCGTGCCTCCGAAAGCACGTTAAGCAGTTGGTCCCGGTTGTTGTCGCTTGACAGCAATCATTAGGCCACGTCAAAGGCCTACGGGCGGCCTGAATAACTCTGACAAATAGGTTTGGTCACTAAACCACACGAGAAAAGAAAAAATAATACAAAATCTATTATTATGATATCGAGAAAAGTTACCTTGGGAAGTTGAGGTCGAAAGACAACACATCAAGATTTAGGAGTCGATTGCTACTGCCGTCTTCATCTCCGCCGACGGCGGCGTCTTGTTGATGAGATGTGCTCGGGCCTGGAGTGGCTGCTACAGATATAAATATGACCTTTATTTATTTTTAACATTTCAAAGATACTATTATTAAGATAAGATTAATAATATACTTTTGCCTTCTATCAAAAAATCTTACACTGATAATATGCTTTTTCTAGTAGAAAATCTTTCTCGACTATTGTTAAAATTTCACTTGCACCTAGAGGTCTCCACTATATCCATCCATGCTTGACTAAACTAGATATATAGTAACATGTGTTAATTAGATATACTACTATAGTAGCGATTCCGGAGCATCTTATATTTAATCATCACTAAACAAACTGTTTACTATTACGCAGGTATTTCTGTGTATAATAATTCTTGTCTTAATACCTATTTGTGTATTTTGTTAAATAAATAGTACAATACATAATACATTGTAAGGTAAAAAGTAATATAAATATTTAGGTGTTAAAAAATTAAATATACCTTTATGAGTACAAATTAATGTCGAATAATTTTACCGTCGTCCTGTGTGTCCGTGGCTGTTGACGCGCGTGTTAGTTGCGGCCAGCCGGGCGCGCCCGACGGACCGGCCACGCCAGCACTGGATATGCCAGAGGGGCCGGCCGACACGTCAGTCTCCATCGGATCCGTGCCTCGGTCAATCTGACAACATCCAGCGTATTACAGTTTACGACAAAATGTGCTAGGTACTACGTTATACTCTTGGTCACAATATCTAATATATTCGATGGTGGCAGGGTCAAAATCTCAAAAAGTTGATCAGTTACCAATATTGAAAACCCTCATTTTGGATTACTACCTGCTCATTCCATTACGTCCTGTATAACCACGATTGTTATAAAAAGTATGTAATAAATAAGCTATCAGAATCGCTGATCAGAATATATAAATAACAAAGATTACCAAAACATAAAAAAACTCGACTGCTTTTGGGCATAACATTTATCCTATAGTCCTGAGTGATCAAGACGAATTTATTGATACCTCATAAGTATATCGGGAGGGAATTTTCTCTCGATATTATTTCCTTTTTATTTTTGTTATGGGGTCAAATTTAACAAAATAAAAGTTTAATTTAATAAAATTTAAGTCGGGGGAATCGCGGCTAAAGCTAATTCAGCCAGCAATACTTACAGTACTCGGAGGAGGCGGTGTGTTAGTGAGTCGATGGCGCACCATGAACAGTCGTTGATAGTTTCTGACCAAGCTGTCATATCTCTGCACCAAGTTTTGATATGAATTCACTATCATATCCTGTGCTGATCCTGAATTATCTTGGGGTCGATTTCCAGCCTGATTGTCGTCAGGGTCATCTCTTCTGTTGCCACTTGGATTGTTTGTTTGTCCCATCATAGGGTTCTGCTGTAATATGGAACTGCTTGCTGCAAAGTTCGCACATAGCGAAATTCCAGTTATCAATTTGTAGCCCAGGGCATCAAAGGCTACATACCTGGCAATTAAAAATAATTAAATAAGTATCCAGTGAGGTATCGATTTACCTGGAAATGCAGATCCATATTATTCATTATGATATTAAGTTTTGATACTTATTAATGGGAAGCGAATATTGTGAATTCTCAATACTCAATATATTTATTGCATTCCATAAGTTATAAATAATACAGATGTTCATTTAATTTACATTAAAATGTTACAATGCTCTTTATGGACCTTGTATAGGAACAGCAATACAAGAGTTGTAAAACAAAGCTAGATTAGTTAAGTATAGATAATGCAAAATACACCCATGTAAATCATTTTTTCAGCTTATTCACATATTTTATAAGTATAGTATAAGTACAGCTTTATTGCGGGCTAGCCACAGGATCGTTCATCATCATCAGCCCGTATCAGTCCACTGCTGGACGTAGGCCTCTCCCAAACCACGCCACTCAACCCTACTCTCGGCCCTCTGCATCCAGTCTCTGCCAGCCATCTTGCAAAGGTCATCCCTCCATCTGATCCGGGGCGTCCCACACTACGTTTACCCGTTCGTGGCCTCCATTCGAGACCTCGTCTCGTCTACCCCATCGGTTATCGGTTCTACGACAGATGTGACCAGCCCATTGCCACTTCAGTTTGCTGATTCTATGAGCAATGTCAACCACTTTTGTCTTCTAACGGATATACTCATTTCTTATTTTATCTACCAGATAAATGCCAAGCATAGCGCTGAGCGACTTCGAACTTGTGGGCCAGTCTCACCGTCAATGCTCACGTTTCGGCTCCGTAGGTCATCACTGGCAGGACGCACCGGTTGAAGACCTTAGTTTTCAGGCATTGTGGTATTGAAGACGAGAAGATATGACTTAAGATCGTTAACGATTCTAATATGTATTTGTCATGAAGTGGATATTGGATCCACTTTGTGATAAGTGCATTCCCCATGCATGATTGGTAAGGTAACATAACATACCAGTATTATGGCGCTCCGTTGCTAGTGAGATTTTATTAGGCAATTTCTAATACGACATACATATTGTATACTATTTGACACTCACAAGAATAATCAGTGAATGGTTTCCTCATGTTTTATTTATAAAATTGGTCAACACACATAAATGATCTTGAAAAATCTAAAACTGCTAAATGGCTGACTTGAATCGAATACTGGAGCTCTATACTAGCATCATAACCACAGTTCTATTACTAATATGCAATACACACCTTACTTTTTCGTTGATATTATTAGTCGAGACTCTAGTAAAAGGTGCCGGCTGGCTCCAGTCCCAGAAGTAGAGCTCATTGTATGTTGCGATTACAAGCAACTGCTCTCTAGGGTGGAAAGCTATAGAAGCGATCACTGTCTCTTTGTGCACGTTCCATACTTCACTGCCACCCTATAAGTTAAATTAGTTTTTATTTTAAACCATTAATAGCACAGCAAAAGGCACATCAAGATCAAATATACCTGAGGTCACATGAAAATCATAGAATTCTGGGACAGAGATAAGTTAAGTAGTGGTTATTCTAAGTAGGTAGGTATTATAATAGTGTATAATGTACATATTGTACTTCTTATATACTTACACTAGAGATATCCCACACCCGCACCTGGCCACCCAAGCAGCCAGAGCCTATCAGTTGGGGATGTGAAGGATGGAAGGCAATACACCAAGGAGTGCGAGGATGCCCTTTCAGGATCCGCACATGTTTGCCGCTTGCCAATTCTGATACGTAAACATTGTGATTTCCATGAGTTGATGCAACCTTGGTCCTGCAAAATATTATTATTACTTATTTCCAATCTTAACCATGACAGATAAGTAAAGCATTAATGTATTAGCTTACCCATCAGGACTGAATACCATTAAAAATGTCGATCTAGGATATCCTGGTAATTCACAACACTGAAATATAAAAATTAATGTGTAAAATAAAATAAATGATTATTGGGAAAGCAGCTATCTCGTGATGCGGCCCCATATCTAAGCTGGCCGATTTTAATTTTTTTTTGTCACTTATCACAAAAAAATAATAATGTAAATTATTAAATGAAAAAAAAAAAAAAAACATCACAAGGGTATTCGAACCAGGAACCTCGCCATTCCGTGGCACTCGTTTCCAACAGAGCTACCATGTGGTGGTGTCAGTGAAATTTTCCTTTATATTCTTACATACAAATATAAATAAATTACTTTTGCAGATATGTTCCATTATGCATGGGGAGCCAAGTAGGCTTAAAAATTTCAAATTTAGTAGGTATATTTTAGAAAAAGGCTATCTGAAAGCAGATTGACTTCGAGTCTTTAAAAAGACAATAGTTCTAATTATAATGCTAATATAAATAAGAGCCCTTACTCTTATTTTCAAAGATTTCTGCACAAGTATGTCCTCAGCAATATTCTCAAGCACTGTCTTGTTGGGAGGGTAGTGTGGGGGGTCAATGCCTCTCTCCCGCCACTGCCAACTACGTGCTACATTCCCCACTGTCTGCACTTCATCGATAGGATCATTCTTACATGTCAACCATTCATTGTCTGTAACTGGATCCATTGTCCTGTGAAAAAATTATGGTATTGTGTGATATATTCGGCTTAACTACTCTATGTTCTGTACAGTGCTAATTCTTTTTGAAGGAAATTACACAGAAGATATTGGCATGACAATTTAAAATAATGAAGCAGATTAATCTCAACGCAAACAAGGATCGAGGCTAAGGAATTTCCCAGCGGAACACTATAAAATAAATACCTAATAAATTAATGCAGGACATCGACACTACATGAAAATATCAATATGTTACCTTGTCAACTATTTGTGTATCTTATGAAAGAGTGAACAGTAGATCTGAAAAGTAAAATATGAAGGTTATTGGGAGTGTTGTAAAAGAATGCATTGTTGGGTTTGAAATAAATTCAGCTGAATATTTAAGTTTAGAGAGAGAAAAATATATAATTACTATATTATATTGTATTATCTTGTTTGTGACTATTGTTGTTGTATTGTAACACGCCTAATGTGTTCTGGCTATGATTATTTTCTTAGCTGAGTCTATCAAAACGACCGGACTAAGCCATATTGAAAAACGTCAATATAGGTTATTTTATCGACGTAAACGATCAGCGTAACCTTTTATATCCAACTTATTTGTTAAATCTTGAACAGTAATTTTAATTTGATGCCATTAAACGTAAATTAAACAACAATAAACAAGCAAACACCGCTTATTTTCATGAAATCCTATTGGTATAAAAACAATAGCATTTACCTCGATCATGTTGTAAAATATCCGTGGTGGAATTAGAGCAGATGAAAAGTAAAGATATTCGTAATTTATGATTGTTTTTCAATTAATTTTCACAATAACTTCACTCCTACCATCTAAAAATCCATAACAGAAACAATTTTGGAACGCACAGCTGCGATGCGAGCGAACCGTCATTTTTTCTTTTTTTTCTTTTACATGGTTAGGCAAACCTGCTAAAAGTATACAGCCAAATATGATGTAACTGGAAATCTTAAACATATATACAATATTTAAAATCTACCAATTTCATTTTAATAAGTACGTAACCTTGTTTTAATAACAATCCACGTACATCCAGCTAATGGGTATGGGACAGCATCAGATGCATAATGTAATCCTTCGGCACTCCAATCCACCTCCAATATGTCCAATCAGATAAAACACTTCCAATAGGCGCACTTCTTGCTGTAGTAGGTATAAATATAATGCCGATACAGAGTTCTCGAACATTCTGCGTCCAGCCAGCTAGACGCGACGTGACCGATGGTTTTCGTTTGTCTGGCCATGATACAGCGTTACATGATACTTACTTCCTTGACAGTCGACATATTTTATTTATTTATTTTATTAATGGACTCGACAGTTCGTCATTTGCCAATGTCATGTTACAAAAAATTCAATGTATAAATAGTCTTCTATCTTCCTCCAGGGGAGTCGCCGTAGCGTCATCACCCTGGGTAGCAGCGTCTTCATGTCTTCATCCACAGGAGACGCCGTAGCGTCAATCACTGCGGACGAAGCAGCTCGACAGTCACGTTCACTCCCGAGCTCGTAGTGGGAATCTTGACCATGGCGCCAAACTTCAGATCCTGCTTGAATTCTCCAATAACTTCACCATACTGTCATTCGCGAACATTTTCTGATTAATTTAACGTGATATTAAACACAAAACACCCACTGTAGACATCATACTGAAAATTATTAAATAATTTCGCAACCGTCGTTTCCCGCCATTTTCAAAAAGCCTCGACAGTCGACATATTATTATGTTTCTCTTTCTACGAATCAAATTGCGTGAATACCAAAATAGCTGTTGTCTCACCTGGCGCAAATTGCGCCCTATATTGCACTTATTGTTATTGGCTTACATTTGGAGAACAGCGCTTGAAATGCACTCATCTTGTTTAGCTCGGTTACATGTTCAGTGATCCTGTGAACAGTTACAGAAGCCATTGAAGCCAATTTCAAATTCCGTTATAGTTTTATCTGTGAAGTTTTAGCAGTGTGAAAACTTGAAAAGGCACCATAGGTCGGTTGGAGAGCCAGAGTGAAGTACATAGAGGGCTGGCACCTTGTATATCTCTTTGGTGCCGACCTACGACGGTTGCGACCTACGGTTGCGACCGGTTGCGACAATGTCAATGACAGAAGAGTTTAGTCCTTGTTTAGTCAAATCCAAAGAAAATAAATATACCTACTCTAAAGCCAAGTCTCCTGCGAAGTAACAAAACACGAAGTTACCGTAACATGTTACCGAAACAAATATGAATTTACCTATTAATAAGTAATAGGTTTCCTGTCAAAAAATTAATTAAAATATATCTCAATAAAACGTAGTTATTAGGATACCTACCTAATACCTATTAGGTATCCATAGAAGTATATTCAAAAGACTCTGGCTCAGGGTAATAGTGTTCTGTGCTCTGGCTCGATGTTCTCTCGATCGTAAACGGACTGTGAGTGAGCGGACTATAAAACTGTACCTATTCTACAAAAATGTGGGTAATAGTAGGTAAATCGGTGATTACTGTAAATTACCTACATGAAGTCAAACAGCCAAGACCTAATTTTAGAGTGTCGAACAAGCTAGCGACATGTCGTTGTCGAGTTCTTATGGAAAAGTACAAGAATATTTTGCGTTGATCCAACCAAAGAACAATGCCATAATGGACCAATACCAATCACCGCAATGCGATCGCCTACGGTGTGGTGGGTGAGTACCTATTGTTTTTCAATGATAGTTAATATACGGATAGATTTATACTCGACCGACCGACACTCTGTATAAGCCAGTGCCGCCAGTGCAGTCCGTTCTTCCTTTAAGACATCGACCCACATCGTGAAAGGAGATGGCCCAAAAAAAACCAGGCCAGACGCTAAAATGTTGGATCTCAGATCTTAAAGAATAAATAAAAATAATACCTAAGTATTATATACTGTCTCTATATGCTATACTGTGTCTATTTTTTTCTATCGGGTGGCTAACATATTTTTTTGCTCAAGAAGTTTTGTAGGCGTATAAAAACTAAAACATCGACTAAAACATTTAATATTATTTACGATTACTTATTGTGTAAGGCATATAAATAACCACAAATAAAAATTATATTAGTATTTATTTGGTCGAAATAATAATATACATATATATGGTTCGCGACAGCCGCGAGTCGAGGACGGAATCGACGAATACGTTGATGATACACGAAACCAATGTATGTAAGTACGGACAAGACAACAGCAGATCAATGGCAACTCTTATGACGTAGATAATAAGAATGGTCCAAAGTGTTACACTTGATCTGCTGTTAGCTGTAGGTACGCGCTGTGGTACGCGTAGAGACGCGGACCATTGAAAAATAATATACGGGGTGGAATTGAATTCATTCGACAAAATTAAATGGATGGTGAGGCTTGTGTGACATATATTAATTCCACACAGCGTGTAAGTAAATTAAACAATTTGTGGACAAATAAAAATAATTACAATAAATTCAACTATCAAAAAATTTATTAATTTGATGTGCATCGTTACTGTGCTTTGAAGGTTTTTTTTTACATTTTAAGGTAAGCATTTTTAATTTTTTGCAACGATTTCTTTTACAGGAATCTGACCTAATGGTCATTTCTAAGGTCATTGTGTGCCTTGTGACGTATGTACTTAGATAGTTAAATTTTTTTACAGTTTTGATTTACTAAAAAACTTTACCAATTTAATTATGATGAGTACAATCCCCAGTTTCAATTTGCCGAATGAAGGACAAGGGCACCCTGTATAATATAATCATAAGTGTTCTTTATCTTCCTATTGAAACGAAATAAACTTATCGTCTTCCGGTACAGTCATGAGTAATAACATAGAAACATCCTTAAAATTCAAATTCATGTAACAACTTTAAATCGCAAAAATAAGTATGCTAAACTATGGCCAATAATTATGTAAACGCTAAATTGTATCAAAATAAAGTACACACCCCACCAAGCAAATGTTGTACAGTCCACAGTACCTACATCAACCTGTACACTTGATGTGTTGTAGATTGTTCTTACTTGTTTAATAGAACACATTAGGTATATTTTTCTTGCCTGATAAAAAAATACGTAATCTGGCAAACAGTTGATTAGGATTATGTACTTATATAAATCCCGTAACGCAAAATATACCCCTATACCATCTACCCTACGTATCTAACCGAACCTACGTATATGTAGGTAGGTTCACATGCGTTCAAGTACATAACATACCGTAATGTGGCAGAGAGTGTTGTAACAAGATTTTTCACAAAATTTGATTCTCGGCAATTTTGCGCGCGGAATGGATTAATATTTTCCTGCGAGACGCGAACGCGATGCGTTACGAGATTTAATATCAACCCGACAACAATTTATTAAAGCATTTTAGGTACGTTCACAATACATGAGGCCGGTCCCCTTCTTATTGAAATAGGTACAGTTGAAAGCACATCTAATGTTTCTATCATTCGTACGTTCGAAGACAGAGAAAGGTGTACAATAGAGTTTTTAAGGTTGAGATTTTCTCAAGAACTACTTGACCTATTGCAATAATTATTTCACTGTGAGATTGATAAAAGTTAAAACTATGTACTGTAAAAGAATTATTAAATTCGGTCCAGTAGTTCTTGAGAAAATCTCAGCCTTATTGAGGCCCCCTGTATACTTATCTCTGTCTTCGTGTGTACCTACGTAGGCGCTACGCTATCCATCGGCTTTCGGCATCATCCATCGACATGAGAATTGAAAATGTACTAAGTATAAGTAAGTAGGTACTTAGGTAGGTATTGTAAGTATTTAGGTACCATTGATTCGTATGCTGTCAGGCAGGCGACGTCGGTCGACTTTATTAATTAATCTACTTATCTCAAAAAATACCTATTTTGTACGTTATAATATTTCTTATTCTACGTGCTGCACAGCAAGTCTACGGTTTTATTAAGCACTATAAAAGATAAAATAGATTCATCCCATCCCACTTCCCACTATCCCATCCCATCCCACTAATATATGTATAAACGCGAAAGTTTGTATGGATGGATGGATGGATGTTTGTTGCTCTTTCACGCAAAAACTAATGAATGGATTTTAATGAAACTTTACAATAATATAGCTCATAAATCAGAATAACACATAGGCTATAATTTATAAAGATCCTGCGCAGACGAAGTCGCGGGCAGAAGCTGGTATTGTAATAATTGGGTATAAGTCCTTGTCCTTACACGAGTATAGGATTTATTTATTTATTTTTATTAAGGTATTCATTTATTTGTTTGGAAAAATCTAAAAATTACATAGGTAACTTCTAAAATATAAATAAATATTCCAATAATCTAAGGTTCTATTCTCATATTTTTGCGGTAACATTTCATGATAGCAGCATGATTGAGCGCGATCGCGCGTGAAATGGCTTCTCTGATCCTTTCTCAGGGTAGGTAAGGTATCATACGATATCTCTATCTACCTGTGTACAATTTATATTTAAATCCATGATAATAATATCTCATGAATATGAAATACGTACCTCTACTAACGCGTCCCTGGAGTTTATTCCGCACTTACCTATAGGTACTTTATGGTAATTTAGGTAGGTAGGTATATCTACGTTCTACCTATATATAAGTACTTTAATAATTTTATTTGTCTTTACCATTACTTACAAGCTTATTCGCAATAAAAGATAATCCATCAGTTAGCGACGAAATACCCATCGATAAGTCTTGGATTATATTGATAACTTACATTAACAAAACTAACATATGTTTTAGGGTTCCGTGCCTCAAAAGGGAAGAAAGGAACCCTTATAGGTTCACTTTGTTGTCAGTCTGTCTGTCCGTCTGTCAAGACCTCAAAAACGCGTGGACGGATCAAGTTGAAATTAATACAAAATACTCAGGTCTGCAACCTCATGCAGCCGTGAAAAAATCAAACTTCTACGTCAACGCAATCAAAATATATGGCCGTTTATGTCGCATTTTCTCGAATATTTGTATGAAAATGCAAGAAAACCAAAGAAAACGCAAGAAAACTAGGTCAACGGGAAGTACCCGTAGACATGTGGCAAGAAGCTACGTCTTATAGCACAAAAAAGGAGAACATCCTAAAACTGTAAATTTGAAATTACATCTCCCCAAAAATATATTTTTTGGTATTACAAACTTATATTTGCATATGGTCAACTAATTAGGAGTATGTTGATGTATGGACAAAATATTTTGATAATGGCAAAGAAAAATTGGTCTCTAAATCTAATTTATCTTTTCGTTAGAGCGAAATTACGGGGATAAGTTGTGTTGCACGGAAGCCTCGGTGCGCGAGTTCGACTCGCACTTGGCCGGTTTTATTTTATTTCAAGTGCTACGTATTATAAAACCGAATGTGAAACGCATCGTCGCGTGGGTCGTTATCAATTTTTTTTCATAGATGCAGTTAAAAACAGAGAAAGACTATCTACACTCGAAAAAGTAAGTTAAATTATACACTAATCTATCTACTTATCTAAACTAAAATTACCCTGTCTGTAAATTAAACTTAATAGGAGAAAAAGTTACTTAATTATATTTTATTTAACCGACTTTTAAAAAAGGACAATGTTTGTAATTCATACTCATTACAACGAATGCTACGATTTTTGTTTTGTAATACTATAGATAGGTAGGTACTTACATAACTTATAATCTACTGCCGAGCAAGTGGGGCAAGTACCTGACTATAATATAGTATAGTATAAATAAGTTACAATAGGTTACGTAGGCTAGGTTTGAAATAAACTACTGAACTAGTGCTAAGAGACAATAAAACATTTTTGCTGTCCAATTACGATCTAGTTCTCAGTTTCCCGATTTAGAAACAAGGCTTCTGGGCTTCAGTCTTCAGGACTTACCTAACTTGCTCGAGTTCTGCAGCTGAAATATTTATTCAACTTGAAGTGACCGGAATAGCTGAAGTGGATTAAAAATACTTAGGTATTCCAGAAGTTCTATTGGACTCCAAATCTTATAGTTACACTCGGTGACAATATGAGATTTTGATGCCATGCATGTCTAAGAAGTCATAGAAACGGTATCAGTGCCCGTTGGAACTCCTTTTTATTAGTTTGGGCTCATGGACGTATAATCGAATTAACAATTGCAATATTTACAAACTATTTAGGCCCATTTGATTTCTTTGGAAAGATATCATGACCGGATTTTAAGATGGCTTACAAATATGGTTATTGGACATATTTTCTACCTCAGACTTGCAAGTATTGACGAGGTGGCAATTCAGTATCCAGAATAATATAAGTACTTACTTATTAATAATTTATTAGTTATTCTGTGCCCAGACTCCAGACTACTATTAGATATCCAGTACGAATATCTAAACGTTCCCTGAAACAAAGTAACGAAATCAATTATCTACCTTTATGGCTAATATTAGCTTTCGTTGTGAACCGAATAGAAGGAAATTATTTTTAAATTCCCCCAAAGTCAGCCGAATCATTGTCAAGAGGTCCCAAGACACTGATTAAAATGCAGCCCGACAATAGACATTGTTCCTGATCAAACATTTTTGTTCTTTGTGCTTATAATAAAGGACAATGACAATACAGAACGGACTTTCAATTTGAGTCTTTGTTCCTTCTAATATGTTAATTATTAAGGGTCTGGAGGACCGATTTACATTTAAAAGTAAGTAGGTATACACTTAATTATGCTCTCTTAAGTACCTATGTAAGTATATAAAGGTTCTTTAAAATATAATGATTCGTCTTACGTGTACGTACAAATTATTAACTGATCTGAGGTATACACGTACAACTAACTAAATTGTCTGCGCTTTGTAATAGCGACGGAAAGAAAAAGTTCAAAATTAAAACTTATAGTACGTAGGTAGGTATTGTCTAACACAGAGAAAAGAGCACAGGAGAGTTTTTAAGGTTGAAATTATCCCAAAAACTACTGGACCTATTGCAAGAATTCTTTCACTGGCAGAAAACTATGTTCAAAGTTAAAACTATGTAACTGTAAAAGAAGTATTAAATTCGGTCCTGTAGTTTTGAGAAAAACTTAACTTTATTGAGCCCCCTACTTTTCTCTGTCGTCGAGTTCTAAGTTCATAATATTATCATTATTATTATTATTTATTAGCGTTATTTTATTACTTATTATGTTTCGATCATAATATAATATGCACATAGATGTCGGTCGTGCAATTCGGCAGACGTCGCACATAAATTACATAAAAACTACTTCAAAAAAAAAGTGATTTACTTAGTTAGAAACAAGCAGAAAAACTTTGCGCTGCGAGAGTCCAGTGGGAGTGATTGCGTGACGTTTGTCTCGTCAAGTCTGTCTGCTGAGGGCCGTCTGAGGGTTGCACTACGCTAATTGTCTTGTCTGATGACGTTTTCGTTGCTACACATTTAAAAGTTACCGCCCGCCGCCGCCGCCGCTGCCGCCGTTGCGTAGGTAGGTAGTAAGTAAGCTTAGTTAGTGTATGTCTTCTTTTTATGACAAAAGGGAGCAGTTAAATGAAGCGAGACAAGCAGACGAACTACAAGACGGTAAGGGATCACCGTAGCACAGCTAGAGACACCTGGAACACCCGAGTCCCGAAGCATTGTTGCTATGCTATCGATCTTGGGAGAGGTCTACCTATACACGTGTCTCTACTCAAATAAGTATGATAAACTTAGAATTCTGTGCATTAAAAATATCTATACTTTGCGAGTAGGTTTTGTGGCGTTGCCTTTTTAGAATTGATTATTAGGTATTAATCTGTTACAGGTAGATGAATGGATGTAAGATAGGATAAATATTCTTTATTGCACAATAGGTATACAATACAAGGTACAAGATTTCCACAGTTTAAGGGCCTTCCATGAGCCAACTAACGCCGCCAATCTTAAAAAAATAATATCGTACAAATTATTATTTGTATTAAAAAAGCTATGTACACAATCTTTATTAGGATAAACACTATTTTTTAATATACAATACATGGCATAATTGCGACAAGCAAAGTTGTAGTTCTCAAATGTGCCAAAAACGGCCGTTTTTCGCAATTATGCGAACTACAACTTACCGATATTGAATCGCGTTTTAAGAAATAGTATTACTTATTGTACATAGCTCTTTTAGTAAAATTGATTGAATTGGAAGATATTATTTTTCAAATGTTAGCGGCGCTAGTTGGCTCATGGAAGGCCCTTAAGCACATAAGTAAAAGCATCCCGAAACTGTTTCGGTTTTGGAAAACTTATAATGGATATACTGGTCTCTTAGGAGACGTTAAACCAGAAGCAAATAGGAGAAATGCCGCTAAACTGCCCAAGTTAGCGTTTTAGACAAATGGCGCAGATCTATATTCTGCATACGTAGATAGAGCTAAACAGCTAAATGTGCGCAGTCCTTAATTTAGACGTTCAGATAAGGTAAGAACTTACAACTTGTTGATTATTATTTTCGAGAAAATTATCCGATCTCTACACAAAATGCTTACCTACTGTATTATTTTTTTATAATCACGGTCACGTCGTCGGCGCTGCACGGTCGTGTCGATCGTTTATTAACCAACTAACTAAACTGTTTAGTTGGTGAGGCTTTGGTCGTGCGCATATTTCTTTATAGTTGGTCCCGTGTTTGCACACCATTGCCTTGTTTGCATTTAATCTCCAACTACTGGTTGGTGAACAATCGGCTGCCCGGTTCTCATTTTCAGTGTTTACTTGAATAGAAAAAATATACGAAGGGCGACATATAAATGTCTTTAGTAGGTACCTAGATATATATAAAGCCGAGATTCAGAGATAATTTCGAAATTAACAAAAAAAGGGCTAAGTGCGAATCGGGCTCGTGCACCGAGGCTTCCGTGTAACGCAACATTTTGTTTGCTCTAACGAAAAGATAAACTAGATTTAGAGACCAACTTATCTATGCCATTATCAAAATATTATGTCCATACATCTACATACTCCTGTTTAGTTGATCATCTGCAAATATAAGTTTGTAATAACAAAAAAATATTTTTGGGGAGATGTAATTTTAAATTTACAGTTTTCTGATTTTGTCCTTTACTTGTGTTATAAGACCTATCTTTTTGCCAAATTTCATGATTCTAGGTCAACGGGAAGTACCCTATAGGTTTTGAGTTTCTTGCGTTTTTATACAAATACTAGGTGTTGCATGGTGCGCGGGCCGCGCGCGGCCCGCGAGACTGCTTTGTTTTCATGTTGTAGGCGCCGCAACTAAATAAACATTATCGTAGTAGTAGCGTGGGGACGCTCCGGGCTTCGCCCTACGCGGAGCTCGGCCTATGGCCTCGCAGCCCGGCTCGGCCTTCGGCCTCGCAAAAGTTACTTGGAAGGTAGGTAGTTTTTTTCTGCTTGGCAAGGGGACGCTTCGGGCTTCGCCCTACGCGGAGCTCGGCCTATGGCCTCGCAGGCCGGCTCGGCCTTCGGCCTCGCAAAAATTACTTGGAAGGTGGGGAGTTTTTTCTGCTTGGCAAGGGGACGCTTCGGGCTTCGCCCTACGCGGAGCTCGGCCTATGGCCTCGCAGGCCGGCTCGGCCTTCGGCCTCGCAAAAATTACTTGGAAGGTGGGGAGTTTTTTCTGCTTGGCAAGGGGACGCTTCGGGCTTCGCCCTACGCGGAGCTCGGCCTACGGCCTCGCGGTGTTCTATCGCTTCGGGCTTCGCCCTACGCGGAGCTCGGCCTTCGGCCTCGCTATAGTTACTGATAGATATTTACCGCACGCCAGTAATCCTTTCGTTTCGTATAGGAAAATTTATTGAGAAAATATTATGGTTGGCTACTCGTCCGCCATTTTGTTTTTCCAAAAAATGACAATTTTCTGGTATACTGCATCATATGTGCTACGAAGTGGAATTGGTTGGATCTTCCTCATGCGTTCGTGCTAGGCCAGCTAATTCGTCAAAGTTTGGTCTGAAACGTCCAAATTTTCAATCGGCTATATTTCCGCCGCCATTTTGTTTTTCTTTTGTTTTTCAATTTCATCACAAGTTAGGTGGACCATGTGACACGCGTTCCAAATTTGAACGAAATCGGTTGGAAAATGGTGGAGATGGCATCACGTGACCCGCCGCCATCTTGTTTTTTTCACTTCCCTATAGTTTTCCTCTGGTCCAATCACTAAACTATACAACTCCCCCCTACATCACTATCACCTCCGGGAACTCCTTCAGACTAAACGGGCATGTCAATCAGTGAGTCAGTCAGTGAGTGAGTGGTAATCGAGCTATATATATTATATATACAACTCCCCCCTACATCACTATCACCTCCGGGAACTCCTTCAGACTAAACGGGCATGTCAATCAGTGAGTCAGTCAGTGAGTGAGTGGTAATCGAGCTATATATATTAGTAATGGACCAAAATTAGACATAAACGGCCATATCTTTTGATTGCGTTGACGTAAAAGGTTGATTTTTTCACTGCTGTGAGGTTGCAGACATGAGTAGGTATTTAGTATTCATTTTAACTTGATACGTCCACGCGTTTCTGAGTAAAACGTCTTGCTAGACCGACAGACGGACGGACGGACGGACGGATGGACTATAAAGTGATCCTATAAGGGTTCCTTTCTTCCTTTTGAGGCACGGAACTCCAGAAATCAAGCGCAAGCTTTGTAATTTATTTGAAAAAATATTGGATTTGTTAATCGGTATCGGTACAATTTAAGCATGGTCAAACGCATAAAAAAGAAATCCCTTCATTGATGTAGGTACGTACATATAGGTACGTACCAAACCTATTTATTCTTCGTCTGGAATTTAACGACGCTTTCAGAGCCGGCGAAATCATGAGCAATGAAAAGGAGCTCCAAAAGGTTTACGGAGATCATTTTGTTCCGAGAGAGGATGTAAGACTAGTGTTATTTTATACAGTTATATGTAATTCACGTTACGATTAGACCTATATAATACCAACATCCTACATTGACTTTGGCAGTAGGTATTTAATTGAAGAAGATGGTGGCTGGATACCACTCCAAATTCTAGTTGGTCTTAGCCTAGGTACTGAGGTAGCAAATATAACTTATTTTAGTACACAAACTTTACATAATAGATGAACATGGTAAATGGATGCTAATTTATAAAATGACGTGGCCCTTTTAGGATCAGTGGCTGATGAACGTGTGAAATGGTCCCGTGGAAAATGTCGTATATTTTCAGTAAAGGGTTGGGAGTCGGGTTTGAGGGATAATGGGTCGACACAGTGACAGCCTGAACACAAATAGAGCTCGGTGATTTGCTCCTCGTGACGTCATCGCGGGATGTGCAACGCAACGGACCTTGGCTTAAAATAAGCTCAGGAATCAGGACATTCAAGAGATTCCGGGCACTCTATGTTAAATTAATAAAAAATTAGTAGGTGACTATTTCGCTATAGCATGGCTACGATGTTTCTTAGAAAGGGAAGTTACGGGTGAATGCGATGCTGGTTGGTGAGATGGGTGGGATCCGACCCTTATCCAGGATGGTTCTGCCAGTACCTACAAGGATTGATTACTTATACTCATGATCTATTCTATATCTCAAGTAATCCCAACTATAGATAAAACCCAATATAGATAATAAAATGGTTGAATGGGGATTTTAAAAAAATCAATTACTTAATACTTAATAAAATAAGAACGCTGCACATTGATAATTTCGAATTTGTAAGAAGTCGCATGGTAAATGTAGATATTACCTACTTACAATCGACAAAGTCTAACTGTATACGAAAACGGTTCATATTTGTATCGATATCTAGCTAACGATTCTTCCCTTCATTTACATTGCGAACGGCTTATGATCCGAACTTATTAGAATAAGTAAAATCTGGCGCAGATATACATATAAATAACTTTGGCAATTCCATTTCCCATCCTCCAGAGTAACGAGTATTTCGGCATTAATCGACTGAACCGTGTTGACCCAAAAATAATTTTGTTCGTAGTTTGCAGGACTTTAGGTAAGTAATATTTGTTTTATCGGAGTTGCCCCGCTCGGTTCGAGTCCAGAATTGAATGTGCAAAGGAATTCCAATTAACATGCAAACGTTCCCCCGTACCTAGTCGAAGTCGATATTTTTTAATCACTTTACATGTGATGCGTTGAAGTTAGCTATATTATTTAGGTATTTTACCAACTTGAGTTTGTAGTGAATATTATTTTTAACAATTTAAATTAGATAGGAGGCAAGTAGGTACTCGTCGAATAAATGTTTTCAATGTTTATTTTCAATTAGGTAAATAGAGGATAGGCAGTGGAAAGTGGCAAGCGACTGAAGGCAGCTGAAAAGCTGAATTCGTAGGAATTTCATTCGTCAGTGCAATCTGCTCGACAAACTGGCCGGCAATCGCGTAATTTAATGAACACTTCCCTAATCGAGTGACGAGTCGAAAGCCGCTCGGACGAAAAATAACATTAAAATCGGATTTGCAATTTGCGCTCGCAGCGTACCGAGAAAGGAGTGGATTTACGCAGTAACGGCTTCTTTAATTTTCATCTATGCTGTTTAATCGCTACTTAGGTACTATCGCCTTAGAAAACTTATAAGTTCCTGACGTTGATCTTAGTACCTTCAAGCACTTCGGGCGGTTGGAAAATCAAGGCAATTATTAAAATGGGAAAAAATCGGGTGGTGCTGATGATCGCGTAAAGGATAGCGGTCTCACGGAATAACGGTAAATTAGTTATCTACCTACCTAATAAAATCAGTAGAGTATATTTATAAAACTAAATAAGTACCTTCACTCTAAAGTATCGGGGCTATGAGGGAGACACGCAATACTGAGAGAACTGTCAATAGCCCAGAGTGATACGGCGCTACGGCGACTCCTCTGGATGAAGACAAGAAGACGCGGCTACCCAGGGTGAAGTGAAGACGCTACTGCGACTCCTTTGGAGGAAGATAGAAGACTATTACATATTGAATTTTCTGTAACATGACATTGGCAAATGACGAACTGTCGAGTCCATTAATAAAATAAATAACTGAAATACACCAACCCTGTAACACAAAAAAGGGTTTCCGAGACAGCTCTAAATTAACTCGCACTTTAGATAGCGCTACAAAATGAACTGATAAAATATAAATAGGCTAGGATCTCGTTACTTATTTTCGGTCGGGTTGCGAGTTATGCGACATATTATTTTTAATGTAAATAAATAGGTATATCACAGCAGTACACGATATAACTCACTTATGTAGTTCTAAAATTGTTACCAATAAGGAGCGTAATATAAGAGATTGAGATTTATTGCCGTTTGCTGCACTGACAGAACCTGTTAGTCGACACTTCCTCAACCGAGCTTTTATTTCGAGTTAATTTTTAATAGGTCATAAAAATCAATCATAAATGTTTAAATCTATGTCATGCATGCCTGCACAGTAATAGGTTCAATCTGTTTATAGAGATCCTGACCTAATTGCAATGATGGACTGACTCACAATCGGTCATTGCTAACTTGACTGACATTTCTAAAACTTCCTAGAGTAGTAGGTACCTAGGTACCTGTGTAGATACCATTAATAGGTAAGTTAACAGATGTGTTATGTTATGTGTGAGAAACGTACCTAGATACTAATATGTAGGTAGGTACACATTATTCTATCATATTACATAGATACATATTACTTACTTTTATTATAGGTAGGTTTTTTATTGTAACATCCTTTATTGTAATATAGGTACTTATACTTACGCATTTCCTTTCCTGATATTACCATAGAGGTAGACTTAGTATATAGGCAATATTCGTAAGTCCTGCGTATTTGTATGCGATGGAATGAGGAATATATTCGGGTCAGTGAAACGATTTATCATGCGGAGATAGACGTTTACGGCCCATAGCAACTGATTTGTTCCAGATCAAATGCGGATCCGATATTTACGCAATGTAATGATAGGGGGACCGAAATTCGTAAACATGGTGACTTTGTATTCAATCGGATCATATTTTCTTATACAAGATTAGACTGAATAACTTAGATACGATTCCTTTTCCCCATTACACCATGTCATTCCATAACAAAAACGTCGATCCACTTTGAGTAAAATTAAATAATATATTATTTATATACCTACTTAAGGCTGGGTATGCGCGGATTTACAGTTTTTTTCTATGAAGGCTACGGCAGTAACTACTAAAATTAAACATCTGGAAAAAAAATATATACTTAGCAATCTTGCGGTATCTATTTAGGGACTGATGAATATCGATACACGATTGGACAAAGTTCGCTCGATAGAAAAAAATCGCAAACATACCCCTTCCATATCTTTTAAAATGAAAATTATGTCTTAATCGAAATAGTTATTCATACAAAATATATTAAAAATGTAGGGTATTATAAATACGAGAGATTGTTTAAAAAAATCTGATTTTTATAGGCGTATTTTTACTTCCCTGCCAAAATTCATCCAAAATTAATAAAAACAAATATGGATCAATGTGCCGTGCTCTTCACTCCGCCGCTGCGGGACATCTTCTGTCTCGCGCCCGAGTTTGACAGCTGGCCGCCCCTTAATCATGTAACGTTCATGATCATATAAGTAACATCACTGTCAAAAATAGTTTTATTTTAAACTAATGTTTAATTGATTGCATGTACCCGCGAATATGCAGATGGGCCTCCACTGCATGTAAGAATCGAAGATCGGGCAGAATGGTGAGAAGTCATCCAGACATACGAAAATTAAGGGATCTACCTAATTGTAAGTAAATACTTTATTTGAAAACATAACATTAAACATAAAATAATATTGATCGCAAGCTTCGATCACATTATTTTTGTGCGTTGCAATTGCAATTTTTTTTTTAACTTTGTAGGTTCTCCTTTGAAACTCGACATTCCTTAATATTTACCGATAATTTATAAGATTTAGTACGACTTTTTATAAGTTGTAAAACTGTTTGATGTTTTTCTATGTCTACCTACGATTAATTATAACTATCTACAGAACTCCGAATACGAAAACTCCATGTCGTATTATGATTGGGTTGTAATTTAGAGGGATATAGGTAGTAGTATAAAATTAAAGTTATAAATCCGTGAAAGGATATTGCATGCAAGTTAAATTTCAATGAATTGCGTTAAGTAACAATATGCTTTCCAAACTGTTGTTTACCATGTGCCTTATCACATTAGCCTCCTCGTGCCTCGATGCCTCCTTCGCTCCAGTTAAACCTGCCGGGTGCTTGATAAGCCGGTTTGCACTGCCTCAAATTTAGTTGCCTTTGTCATATTACCTACTTGCGACTTAGCTGGCATAAGATTAAATGCCTAACCTATGTATTTAGGTATATCTACCAAACTTACCATAATTTAGTACTTAGAGAAGTTATTAATCACATCATTGAATCTTATATTAGAACAATCAGAAACAAACCCCTTTACCTTCATGTCACCCTCAGAGGTTTTTTATTTTGAGTTTTCCAATTACAGTGGCGACATCAACATTCGCGTTCGACGCCGACGACTTGTTATCTCGAAAACAATTGCAAGGGTTCTCGAGAAAAACGTCCCATCGTCGAGCTTTCATTGTTTGCTGAGGGTGAAAATATTTTCAGTCTCCTGTCTGAATGATATAAGCACATTGCCTCGGGATTTGATCTAATTGGATCCTCATGATGCCTAAATTTTATACATAAGTACAACTAGATTATAACACAGCAGAAACTCACGCTGCACGCCTGTTTCCCGTATAGGGGTATGGCATATGAACTTCCATCTGCTACTGTCCTACTGGCACGCTATCATTACTTCGTCCAATTCGTTCATGTCCTCCACGGTCTGCATCTGCTGATATTTCCACCAACATTTCTTTGCTGACTCTTACTTCCTTCGTGCTTAGTCTCCTAAATCGGACAATATGCTTTTTCAGAATTGGGTACTCAAGGAAACTGTCATTACTCATACATATATCAACAATGAAAACAATTAATCTAAGTTTGTATCCATATCATACAAAACAATGGTATAATATAACTATGGTCGTTAACGAAGAGTATTAATGCTGCAAATACACAGGCCATCCATTCAGTTGTGATGGGAGTTGCGGACAGTTTGCAGCGGGGAGGACCAGTTAGTTGCCAAGTCCGGAAGACAAGCTCATCTCGAGTTGTAGTGCCAACTTCCCGACACGCCGGCCACCGTAACGATGACTGATCACTGTTGCAATTTGTATTTATTGTTTTGTATTTTAATTAATCACCTGCTATTGTTTTGGTGGTGATTAGGTACTTGTTTAGTTGGGTCACTATAGTAGAGTAGGTAAGTCGACGAATTCCCCGCGGCCAGTTGAATCGCATCCCCCTTTCTGCTAGTTTTCGGTAGTGATCTGCGACCTAGGCCTCAAATCGCTACCTACTGAACGTTAACGAAGGGAGAAATGTTGGCGGGGTATGCGGTGCAACTGGCCGCAGGCCACGTGCAGGCCGCCTGTGTATGTGTATGGCTTTTTAGTAAAATGTCTTAGTTCTCAATTCACTGAATGTTTATATAATTATCTAGTGATATTATCTAGAGATATTCATAACCTTTGTTCTTTTATTTCGAAGCATCATCAAAAATTAATACTTACTTACTTAAATGTGATATGTTTCGTTTGCGAAATGAATAGCTTTTCTAGCAGCGCCTAAAGCACAGCAAGTTTGATATCGTCACTGTACTTGGTTTTGTTGAAATTATAATATACTTATTCAAACCAAGTAAAAATTATGAAGCGAGATTTGACATTCTACCTGCATGGTTTAATGAAACAGGATAAAAAAGAGCTGAAACAAGAAGCGGTTTCAGTATTCAATAACTTTCCAACAGATGGCACAAATGGTGCCGTAAAAGCTGTGGATGCATTTAGTACCATATAAAAATATTATTTTGTTGTGGAGTCCACTATAAGCGGGTTGCGTGGAGATTTATCGGCGGCGTTTATCCGGATGATTCCGCGGGGCGGCAGTAAATTATCACCGAGGTTTCACTTCTCTACTCTCTGACGTAGTAGAGCCGCTTAATGGCCATGGCAAACATACCATGCTTAAAATATAAGAGTTCCGTATCCAAAATTAATTTACAATATTGGAAATGTTTATCAATTTAGGATTTATGTTTTTCTAACAGCAGTTAATCGACTGGAATAATTTTAAGACAATTTACTCCGGCTATGTTAGTGTGTATAAAAATCTACTGCTTCATTTAAAATATTGTATCGTAAAGAGTTTCATGTGTCGGATATAGCAGTTCCAAAGACGACACCAGAAACGGAAATCCCTTTCAAATTTCAAATTACATCTTTGCATATCCCTATAAATGGTTTAATATTCGTTAAGTCTTTTTTTCTATTTTGTATGTTTCTCGGGTGATGTTGGTGACAACCAATACATGGTAAGGTGGGTATGTATTTCAAAGAATACCTACACACCAGTTTACAGTAATCACCACGCCAACAATACATTATTGGTGGAATTTAGGTGCATTTTCGGCGGCTACGGCTGTGATGGATCGAGGCCCTTCAGCACTGCCGAATTAAATAACGCCACGCCACGTTACGAATGATAGATCGATATAACGGAGCTTTCTAAGGTTATTTACAATTCTTTTCAGGTTTCAGTGTGAGGTATAAATCCTTGAGCACAAGAAGGATATATTGCTCTTACTTGGTTTAACATTATTGCTACAAACAATACCTTTACAGTTAACATACATTACATATTACAGCTCGGCCGCTGGAGTGGCTCGGTGGCTCAGTGGTTGGGTCAATGGACTTGCAATATATAGGTCCCAGGTTCGATTCCCAGCCAGGGCAGCCATGTACCAATGAGTTATCCTCGGTTTTTTCGACGGAAAAAGTTACGTACATTTACCGAGTGCTCTCAAAACGGTGAAGGAAAACATCGTGATGAAACCTCCATGTCGTAGAAAAAAAAAATCTAAGGCATGTGAAATCCGCCAACCCGCACTGGGCCCGCGTGGTGGATTATGGCCCCAGCTCCCGCGATGTAAGGGAAGGTCTGTGCCCGAGCAGTGGGGCAATATAAATAGACTGATGATGGTGACATATTACAGAGACTAATTTTCTGCAACATAAAAGTTAAAATCATACTTGAAGTATTATTTTGATGTGCTGTCGAGGATAGGTACGGGCAACATCAGATCAATGGTAACACTTGCAGTACGATTTTAAATCTTACGACGCAGATGATAAGAACGCTCTGAAGTCTAAAGTGTTACACTTGATCTGCTGTTAGCTGTACTGTAGGTACTACACCTAGTAGTTACACGCGCAAGTAATGCGTTAAATTATAACAGTATGTTCAACGTTAGATGATAAAAATTAAAAGTAGGCCAAATTCTGAACAGACTCTAGATAAGTAGACACAAGTAAGTACCTACTTGTTTATGATCAGACGGTAAAAACTTTTAGCAAAAAAGTCCAAAATATGTCCCTCAAGTCGAAATTTCAAATCCGTTGTATTATTATTAGCCACACAAAGAAAAATAAACTTTTTACAAAGACTCGCAGGTGCCGTCCGTGAAAAGAATATTTTAAAAGATGTCTTTTGTCTTGAAAAGTTTCACCTTTCTTTAGATACTTATGAAGATGGACATCCTAATGATAAGTGTATTGTTTTTAGCTGCCTACCAGATACGCGCTGTTCTTCTTATTTCTTATTCTGCTCTGTGGTTGTGAGAAACACCGACTCGACGAAGGTGGAAGTTTTGCATTCCAAAAATTGCATGCTACGTTACGATCTAAAAATTGTAACTTAACTATAATTTATTGAATACCCGATCTGGGTACCTACACTGCAAGTGTTTCAGCAAGTGTACCTACCACCTAAGCAACTGTAACTGCTACTTACAGTGTTAATAAACGATTCTGATTCCCCCCGTGCTGTCAACTCAAACCATTCCCTCAGCGCATCAGGGTTACCGACTAACACCTCCACTGTTGCAGGTTTTCTAATGACGGTCGGAAGTTTTCTGTCCGACTTCACATTCCCATTCTGTTTTTTCGGCATTTGCAGGACAATATAAGCATGACATTTTCTGCCTATTTCGCTAGGGATACCTATATGTGCGTTATTATAATATGTGCGTTGGTATTAATGATTGTAAGCAGAGATACAATTATATTTATCTATCATGAAAAGTTTTTAATGCGCAATTTCGAGAAAGTAAATAATTAGAAAGTGATCTCACAGGAGCAGTAATTTAACAAATACTGGAGCGAGGTCACGCACTGCTCTAATTCCGAAGTTGTTGCAAGCTCTGCGGGAAATCATAAACAGACAGACGGTAGGTACATGCACGACTTTCTAATTTATTATTTTTTGGGCTTGATAAATGAAGGGAAACTTTATTTATCAAGCCAATTGAATATATACATAAAGTAAACTTTATTGATTTGATGCAAAGAATGTCCAGATTCTTTCTTGCTTGTATTGATGAAATTTTTTCCACGACGAATTGATAGGTGTACCTATGTTTGTACGCCAGTTTCCATCTAGCTGCTGAACCAAATTGGGTGCAGCTTTATTCAATAGTTTTGGAATTCTAAGTACCTACCTAACCCATGCTTAATTCAAGCAGTCTAGCAGTGCCGCATAATTTGGCACGCGCTGGTGGACGCGGTTTATTAGCGTTTGCTCGATCGGGTTAAATTTGAGATTGATCTCTCACAGAAGAGGTCCTCCCTCTTCATTGATAAGGCTATGAGAACTAAGTATATCGATCATATCTTCATGCACGATGCAACACAAAACGCGACATACACCTATCTTGCATAGCGTCCACCGGTTAACTTAACGAACCATTGCAATGCGATTTGTCTGCTCGTCGAGGAGGCGTCCCTAACGATGTGCTCATGTGGGTCAGTGTGGAAAACTTTATTCACTACACCGAGCATACGAAACGAACGTACAGCCAGGACTCTCATTTTCGTAATAAGGTTAACGAGGTCGACGAAGGCTCTAACGAGGAAAGGCTTGCGCGCATTATATAATTGGAAAACGGCAGAAAAACGGCAAGAATGTATCATTTATTACACGAACGTAATAAAATGGCGTTCCGAAACTTGGACCCAAATCCGATAGCATATCCATCGTGACTCTTCTGAGTAGTAATATTGGAGCGAATAGTACCTACCTATACCACGTTGTGGTCACGTTGACGCTATAGTTTAGTAGCGACTGTTGTGTACTCTTACGTGATTTATTATTCAAACAAGTTTCAACGGAGCGAAAGAGATTTAGGTAGGTACCGGTTCCTAAGAATGATATCCAAACTAGAGTTACGATTTTTCCGGCACAAAATAACGATTCCTTGCGCAAATACATTGTGTGTATGGTAATTAAGTTGTAGCTATGCATCTTGAATAGTGGACGCATAGGTAAGAGGTGCATTGCTTTGGTGCAAAAATTGCACTCAAGCGCACGCACTTGCAAAATGTCTTCAATGCGTGTATCTTGCATGCAAATATGATAAGATTTTTTATATGTAATGGAAATCAGCTTTATTAGTACAAAATTACAAGTCCACGTAGCAACAATGTTTACAATTACGAGACTCAAATGTGCTTCCATCATGTTAGAGACACAGCTTGCAGAAAAAGTTGGACGGTCTCGACTCGATCCTTCGTATCGTGCCTTCGGAAAGTTTTATGAGTCGGATGAGATAGATTGGGGATCGGAATGCATTATTGGCTATTCAAGATTGTGTCATATCTTTAACGAAAAGTTTTATTGATTGTGAAGTTGCGTAGATGAAGTTACATACTCATATGGGTAGATATATGATGTGTTGTACTCGTACGTAATAAATAAGAGTTATTTTATACAGGGTGTCCTTGAATTCATTCGACAAATTGAAACTGGAGGTTGTGCTCATGATAAATATTAAATTAGTAAGGTTTTTTTTGGAAAACAAAACTGCCAATAAATTTAACTAAGTACGTTACAAGTCACACAATGACCATAGAGATGATGATTCAGTGAAAGAAATTGTTGCAAAATATTACCTAAAAACACCTTAAAATGTAAAAAACTCCAAAGCACAGTAATGATGCACATCAAATTTTCTTTTTGGGGTAGTTGATTTTATTGTACTTAAATATTTTTCCCAAATTGTTTAATTTACATAAACGCTGTGCAGAATTAATAGATGTCACAAGCCTAATCATCAATTTAAATTTGTCGAAAGAATTCAAGGCCTCCGTAGGTATACATACCGTATTGTGTAGTTAATGGGTCTATTATGACTCCGAGACCTAATCTATTGTATTTTACCTAACTACCTATTTAACTTAGCCAAAAGTTGAGATTAAATGAAATACGAGACCAGATAAAACAGATTTGATAAAATAACCGAAAGAAGTGGGGATCTTTTAGGCCTAGTTTGTCAAATCCGTTTGCCCCACTTTTCGTATAGGATAGTGGAAGATCCCGATGCTATCTATTCGGCAGCCGCTGCCAAGCCTAGCCTAAAACTTTGTCAAATCACCACTTCACTCTAATCCTCATCGCAGCTCTGTTTACATTCAAACTACGGGATTGGAATTATTAAGATGGAGTTGCGATTGTGAGAAACTTGTCGAAGACTAAGCCCGGCTTTCATTCGGATGCAGATTTAGGTCAGACGTCAATTGATTTCGAACAGAGTAATTAAATCTTCGGAAGTTAGATTGCTTAATTTTAAACTCCTTCAGCGGATTATGTAATATTATTTTTTTCATTTGGAAGGAATTTTTTATCTAGATCAACGTGTTTTCAAACACTACCTTGCAAACTTTTACGTACTCGTATCATATTTAGTTATTTGTAGGTACCTATGTAATAGGTGCTGCATTGAGTTTTCTGTAATGATACTTCAAGCTTAGCTAATTGGGTACAAATTAGTCCTTATTGCTGAATTAGGTACTGATTCATTTTACTGAGATCTATTGATATTCACAGAACAATATTACGCCCGAGTACGTTCAGAGCAGAAAATACGTTCAAATAAGTACAGGTAGAACATTGCTCCATACTCAGATTCATACTCTGAATATTTTAAAAAAAGTCGTGAAAATTTCATTGCAAACAAAATGTTATGAAAAAGGAGCGCGCACGTCGAGTTCGATTGAGAACTAGGTTAGCTTTGCTTGCATTTCAACCGTTCTGCTGGCACTATTGGCACTGTGTGGGATGAATGTTGAAACTTCATCATACATGGATGTGGAACAATATTGTGTGCTGTGCACACCACTACATACACGGACTAGTTCAACATGTCTTACAAATTAGTTTTTTGATTCGTAATTTTAATGGCAATTGATTGTTGGCTGTTCTGGTTCGAAGGGTCGAGCAACCAGTGTAGGTAATTTCGAAGTTTCTGCAACTATATTCTGGAGTTATAAGTATGTATGATGTGGTCCATCTGGTCCTCCAGCTTGTTTTGTCGTCCCTTATTACAAAAATAATAATTGAAACCCCCCTCGCTAAGGAAATGGGACGGAGACAAGGCGCCGAGAAGAGAGCTTCCTGATGAAAAATGTTGACGTTATATGGAAAACTCGCACGTGATTCGCATATGAGCCGCCCTAGGCGTTGTGTTGTGAGGCGGCCCGTGAGTTGTGGGCGGCAAGCAACATGTGTACACTACTCCTACATCTTGGCAACACTTTTGTTGAAGGAAGAATGAACGAGCAAACATTTCCACGAATATAATAGCTGGATGACGGACGGTTGTTATTCATATTAAATTGTTTCTACTGCCTTACATGTCGCTTTGGTGAGTAAATACTTACCTAGCTACTTTACCTACTTATTTATCTTAGGTACTCGAGGTATTCCAACAGTTATTTACTTACATAATCCGAGATATACCTCTACAATGTCATCTTATACCTTTTGTTGTGTGGGTAGGTACTTTATAGATACAATTAGCTAGAGACTCTACCATATAGTGATATCAAAAGAGAGAGATTACGTTTACTCCACAAATAGATACCTTCTAGTTGTACTACGAGTGTTTATTTGAGCTGTGATGCGGTTTTCACTTCGCTAGTTCACTCAATACAAATTCATTAACTGAGAAATCGTGGATTCTATGAACGTTGCAGCCAGTGAGTACGAAAACAAGTTGGGTTACCGAAAATAAACCAAAAAGACAGTTGAGTGACTAAGTGGCGTTTATACTCTCAATTTAAAAGGAAAGTTAAGGGTCTTTCTTCCTGGTAAACTGCCGTTATCGGATTTTGTCGTTGAGGCGACAGCTGATTGCTCTGTCAGTCAACCAACTTTGCTGTGGTTTGTTTGTGTACCTATTTCTTATGGTATAGATACAATAAAGGCGGAACCTATATATTGTGTCTCTCTTTAAATATACTATTGTTTACTTAGATAATTACTCGATATCGCAACGGATCGATTAAATGTTGAGTACAGTAGTATAGAATATAGTTTTGACGCATGTAGGGCCCAACCAAACCCATATAGGTACAGTTAAGATTGTTTTATTATTGAAATAATATTTTATTTAATAATAATTCACCTGAACCTAAACTTATATTGATTTATTGTCGTGGATTTTTCACGTCAATCAGAGGACGTGGATCTGTCCACTGATTGACTGACATAAAAATAGTGGCGAGAATCTCAACCTTAATAACTTTCTGTGATCTAGCATACATAATACAAGCCCGAAAAACCATATAGGTATTGAGTTTTCCGTAAAAGTATATTTAGGATGATATTTTACCCATAGGATAAACCTGAGAGATTTTGTCAAGCCCTGTAACGTCTTCAAGTGCCCTCCATTTCGTAGACACCACCTAGGATAATCTCATTGTGGGTTCAACAGGCTATATCGACTCCCTGACTTTAATCGTCTTATATACGCCCACACATTGTTATTGTATAGGCTACACTTTCTCCGGTTATCAGTTTAGGAATTCAGATCTGTGGGCGGAGTTTTGCGAAGATTGTATTTCTCATAAGTAAAGCCTATCCTTATCTAATTTGATTTTCAGCTCACTAATGACTCCGATAGACTAACTAGACTTTAACTTTTAAATTGCATTTATTTCCGCCCACTCTTGTCACTATTGCTTATATTCACTACTGTATGTAAATTATTTGAATATACTTAGGTAGCAGGTAGGGTATAGATGGGTTATAGACTTATACACAATTTATTATGCTAAGAACGAGCAGTATACGAGTAATTATAGAGACTAGATGAATTAACTTCTTTATTTATCTGTTCCTATATAGGTACTTTCTATTTCTTTTGTCTGTTTCTTCCTTTGTAGAAGAACAAAATACCTATTCTATAGCACATTATAACTCGATGTTATTACCTAGGCTACTTTGTTATTTCATCGTAATAACGTTGTACCATCCTAGCTACCGTACCTTCCAGCCTCAGTTATTCATCATCTGTCATATACCTCGTGCGGTGTCTGTCCATCTGAATAATAGATGGTGCTGGCTTCAAGAAGTCTCCGGGGACAGATTTATGGTTCGCCCGGATCGGAACAACCCCTTTATTTCCGGCGTCTTTAAAAATAAAACTCAATTTAGTTACGTTGTTTATTTTCTCGGGAATAGGCCCTCAAACAATCTACCCTCTTTATTGTCGTTATTACGTCTCCCTCGCAGGCCGGGCATGTTATCGCAGCTAGTGGAAATATAGTTGTGAGTTATCTCAGATCGTGCTAAATAATGTAAGATTACTGGAGGCGCTGCCGCTGAAGGTGGTGGCGCAGGAGAGGTCGTCGACCCCGCATTCTGTCTACCCCTGTCCCGCCCCATATTTTTCTTGTCGGACAGTGCGAGGCTGGGGCGTGCTCGTGAAATGTGCCTCGTCGTCGTCCTGCTGAATATGCGACTATTATTCAGCTTTTGCAATCTCATGTGTAATCTCGTCCGTTCGTTCTACCTAGCAGCTCCTTGAAAGGTTTAATTCTTAGTTTCTAAAAATACTATATCCAATGTTTAAGGTGATCAATTAGATATTCCTAAAAATAAAATATACTTACTTACCTATAGGTAAGTATTTCTTTCTGATTATAATTCCTATGTGGGACATATCACATACCACAGGTAACGCCTATATTCAAACAAAGAGGGCTAAATTTTCCATTGCTTACCTACATAAGTATATGACTAGGGACCTCCGCCTAAAACCAACTTTGAACGTTTTCCACGAAATAATGAAAAGTGAACAACATAATAATGTAAAAACCTTTCAGAGAATTCATGAGGTAATATTTCATAGAGAGCTGCTGTGAACACAAATGACCTAGCATTTTAATGAACACGAGTGTCATTAGAATGGTATGTCATTTGTGACCGTTAGTGGTCGCCTAAAGGGTGTAATTTTATGAAGAAGCGCGAGGAAGGAGTCTCAATTACGAGGTATTCATGGAGTAACGAGCGAGGGTGTGATTCCGGCATTCATCTCAAAGCGACCACCATCCGCCGTCCTTCGCTCAAAGAGCAAATCCTTATTTACTTGAGTTAAATATATGTAGCTTTGAGAAATCTTGAGATATGTTTATCTAGCGAGATAACTAATGATGTTCTCAATGAAAGGAACGAGAGGATAATGAAATAAATGATGGGGTAATGTAGCTTAGTTGGAGATATAAGGCGAACTGATATGTGTCGCCTTATTACCATCGACTTAATAACGAACTGCTTCTTCTTCTTCGTCTTACTTTCAATTTCAATAAGTAGCCGTTTATTGCTTCCAATTTAGAACACTTCTATAAATATGCCATAAAAATAGTTATTTTACATTCTCTCTCATCATCATCAGTCTATTAATTGCCCCACTTCTCGGGCACAGACCTTCCCTCACATCGAGGGAGCTGGGGTCAATGAACCACCACGCGGGCCCAGTGCAGATTGGCGGATTTCACATGCCTTAGATTTTTCTTCGGCATGCAGGTTTCATCACGATGTTTTCCTTCACCGTTTTGAGAGCATTCGGTAAATGTACGTAAGTTTTTCCGTCGAAAAAACCGAGGATAACTCATTGGTATATGGCTGCCCTGGCTGGGAATCGAACCTGGGACCTCCGTATCGCAAGTTCATTGACCCAACCACTGAGCCACCGAGCTCTCTATTATCTCTACCTATGTCATATTTTGTTCACTACAGAAGACACTTTTAGGGTGACGGCTTCTTCCAGATCTGTCCATGCATTTATGTCCTGTGCAGTGTCCATCCATTTGCGTCCTGCTTCAGCCTTTATCTCATCTTCCTATCTCGCATATGGTCGACCATGTCTTCGTTGTCCGTTTTTAGGCCTTGCTACTTCATCAGTGTTCATGACCATCTACTATCACCGTGAGTTGTCCTTGCTACGTATCCGCTCATTTCCACTTCATTCTCCAACTTACCCGCGTTGAAATTAAATTGATTAAAGTAGTAATGTACATTTCATTTCATATTTATCTTACTCCTATTTCCACTTCATTTTAAACGTTACTTAGGACCACACAATACCACATAATACATAGATATAAATAAACTGGAACAAGGCCAATTCTGTGGAGAAAACCATCCTAATAGAGTTTACTAGTTTGTAGGAGTTTCAGTGCATATCAGGGCAACCTCACACTAACCACAAACCGCACATAGCCAGCTCTATGTATGCCTACATTCGAATTAACGGCATATTACATTTCGCAAATAATGCGTTAACGTTGTAAGGATGTTGACATGTGTTTGGATTTGGAAATCTATTGATTTAAAATTTAAATATTTGAAAACCCTAAATAATTCGAACTCCTAAAATACTATGAGTAGATTTCTGTTTTATTAGATCGTATAGGTATGTACAATAAAATGTAAGAGGTTTGACGATTCCTATATTCCCTAGCGTATAATTGTGTATAGAGTCTCATTCAAAACCTCAACCACAAATTTTAACGACCCCTGTTTTAAACGTCTCTTTTATATAATGAAACCAGAATTACAGGCTGCAGTAATGGTACTAAATCTACCAGGTTAAATTACATAAACGTACATTTGAAGCAATAAAAAACACGTCGGTGTATAAATAAAATAACTGGCACAAAAAGTAGCGCACGCAGCGCAGTCGTAAAGTATTTAATTGATATAATTGGCGTTTGGGTCTGCCATTAACAGAACCTTCCCCCTCTTGCCCTCCTTTCCCTTCCCTTTCCTGCCCTTACTCAGGCCGTTCCAGAAACAGAAGCAAATTTTCCGTTTTTCCGTCACAAACGAATTTCACTTGTGCATTTTTCCACAAATCCCTTTCAGAGTTGTTCATTATTCAGATCGGGGTCCTTTTTTCTGATATTTGGGCATCAAAGATAAAAGTATGATGTAATAGTAGGTACATTTATCTGTAGACTAGCTACTACCCGCGTCTCCGCTTGCATGAAATTATGAATGACTCTACTAGTAGTCTAGCATGTCTTCATAGTACGTATCAATCATTAATTACAAAAAGTCCAAAACACATAAGTCAAATTGGTCAGTAAACCATGAGAAAAACAATCGATATCATTGATTTCCCACAACACACACATGGAGTGTTTTATGGAATATTTTCAATTGATTTCGGCCTGCCCGCTACCCGGCCCGAGCTGGACTCAGGGCCACTACACTAGGCTGTAGCCATTATAGCCGGAGCCCACGTGCAAACACATGAAATAGCCTGTAAATCACAGCCAATGGAGGGAGGCGATTCTTGGCTCAACTACCGCAATAGCTGGGGGATCGTCTGGAGAACTGCAGCACGTACGAACTGTCTTTTACAGTCCTATTTGTAGTTTAATGTGTGTAGAGTCGATTGTTACGAGTACTGTTAGACTTTAAACGGGAGACAGTTTAGTTGTAGTAGAGTTTAAAGACAAGTTGTAGGCTTGTAGGTACGTTTTTTCTTTTTAGATAAAATGTTCCAGCGAAAGTTAATATCAGAGTTATTTCGAGAATACCTGACTTAGAAATTACGGGACGTTTTGGGTTAAAAAATATCTATTACTATTTTATATTTATGATGTCGATGAAGTAACTATCAGTTGTTATCTATTGGTATGTAACAGCAAAGTAACTACAGCCTTACCGACCCGTTATATTTAAATGTAGGTACATTTAAATATAACATAAATTAAAAAATGTAATAACAGCTTAGGAGGCCGATAATGGCAACCATACACCACTAAGATATTGACAGTGCGCAGGCCCCAGATAACACAATAGTCGCAGACTGATCACAATTGTATTTGGGTCCACTAAATATTGGACAGACTATCAGATGTTAGCAATTTAAAACACAGGTACTCATATTATAGATGCAATGCAGTTGTGTTGTGCCTATAGCTATAGACCTAGATTGTACGCCGTCGGGCTAGAAATTGCTGTAACGAAGCTGGAACGCTTTCCAATTACCTTCAACTTAATTTGATCACGTCTTCAGTCATGCACCCATGTCTCTAACCGTACGTATATAGGTAAGTTGATACAAGTGATGTAGATATGTGAGTTCATATCAGGTTTATATGTAGGTGTACCTACCTGATATGATAGGGTCCATAATTATCATCATTATAGTGGACTTTTGTGCGCCTTATTTTTAATTCTGTCTTGTTTGCTAAATAAAAAAAAAATAGAAAAGGCCCATTGATTGATGTAATGATTGGTTGCAGTTATTATTTATTTACCTATCGCACTTTGATCGATTCGATCATTGTCGCCCCCATACTTGTCACTTATAAAAAAAACGTCCAAGTGCGAGTCGGACTCGCGCACCGAGGCTTCCGTGCAGTTAAGTTAAAGGGTTAAGTTGCTTAACCCTTTAACTTAATATAAGTTAAAAAAAAAATATTTTTGTGGAGATGAAATTTCAAATTTAGTTTTCGGATTTTTTTCCTTTACATGTGCTATAAGAGCTAGGTTCTTGCCAAATTTCATGATTCTAGTCAACGGGAAGTACCCTATATATTTTTTTGCATTTTCATACAAATATGCGATAAAATGTGACATAAACTGCCATATCTTTTGATTGCGTTGACGTTCAAGTTTGATTTTTTCACGGCTGCATAAGGTTGCAGACCTGAGTATTTGGTATTAATTGCAACTTGGTCCGTCCACGCGTATCTGAGATATAGGTCTTGACAGACAGACAGACACACAGACAGACAGACGGACGGACGGAGACGGTCCGTCGAATAATCGAGTAACCATGGGCTATTTTTTCTGTGGCCATAGAATATTTCTGAACAATGTACTGCGTGAAAAGCTAGTAAGTGTAGGTTATATTTTATAAAGAGGGAATTGGTCTGAAAAGTGACGATAAGCCGGACACGGAAATAGACAAGCTATGAAGATAAGTTGTTATTATCGTTTGTTATGTTGCCTACGGCTAGGGGTGAAGTCGGGGCTTGTGTTGTGAGGGTGAAGGGACTTTGGGCCGACGATACGAGGTAGGTACTTTAACTGGCAGTGTTTCGCACTCTCTATTAAATACGTCAAATAGGTAGACCAGATATATAAATATGTACAATAAAATAATTACATAAGTAAACTCACTCCTGTTCCCGTAGGCTAAATATAGGCAGAGCGATTGACTTCTATATGCTGCGAATTAGAAATATAAAGTATAATGTAAAGGGAACGTATAATTACGGGCATAATACGAGGCGTTACACACAACTCGTCCTCGGCACCTGCAATTCTTTTGGAGTAAGTAGTAGGTGTCTAGTTAGACACGACGGTAATCCTTACCATGAGGTATACTCGCCCTAGCTTGTTTACCAAGTCCTGGTGAATAAAACCCTTATAAATAAATTATTTCCCTGTAAAGCCTATTCCAGCTAATTAGCGCTCGTCTCGTGAGTGCTGGCGTGTATTTTTTTCTTTCTTTCAAAGGCTTATATACGGTTATAAAGCGGTTCGTACATTTGCGTCAGCCGGAAAAGCTGTTCTCTTATTATGCGGCACGGTAACACTGGATAAATACCGGGTCCGTGGCGGGAGCACCAATGCAAATGAGCGTTTTTATATGTCTCCCATCGCGCGCCCCCGCCCGGTGCAATGCATTCGTCCCGACGAGAATTAAACCTAGCGCCTGAAAAGGTTTAAGATGAATGAGCGCAGTATGCCCCATTCATAATACAACTATTTTAGTAACAACTTATTCCTTCGTGAATCCTCGTGTTTCAATACAAAATTCTTTCGCGCGTAACTTTTAATGCTGAACAACAAACCTATTTACCAACCACCTGCTAAAACAGTTTTATTATGTTGCGTCGGTGAACATGTTTTAGCCTTTTCCCAAGAGGTTGGTTCTATATATGGATTTTTAAGAGGTGCATTGTATATACTTACCAACATATTTTTTTGAGATTAAATACCTATATGATTTATTGTGGACTATGTAGAGTAGAATGAAGCTGATGATATATTTTTTTAAAACTAATTTTCAGTTCAGAAGGGAGTGTCTCTTAATCATAATCACGAAGTAGATTTATTAAAGAAAAATGAGACACTAAATAGGTACTTGATTATAGGTCTGACTAAGTAGAGTCGTTGGAATCGAAAGTAAGCGTAGGTTTTCTGTTTTCACAGAGGAAAAAAGAATAAATGGTAACGGACGGATATTACCTATATTCGTAAGTACATATGTGTGTACATATTTACACCACTGGCGTTTCTGGTACCAGGTACCGTCTGAACAGGAAATGGACCACAGATGAGCTATGACAGTCGGCACGGGGCGGAGGCGGCGGTGAGGCAGGCACATTTGATGTTTGAAGCCCGTCAATTTACCAGTCTATTTCGATTCGATACGGTTAAGTTGGATGTAACTAACGTATATGATGATTACAGTAATAAACCGATAGATAAAACTGGCGTTTCTTAAGTATAGCTCAGCTTTTAGGAACTCTACATATTTTAAGAAAATCGATTGACAAAATATTAACAAATATATTTCAATTTATAGGCAAGCATCACTAGGTATTTTCAATTCAATCGATCCCATAGCACATCGATGCTACCATCGATGTATTTTAAACTTTTTATATTTTTATATTTATGGAACCATTTCAAACTTTTTATAGTAATCCCAGATTAGGTACTTAAAGGTATTAATGAAATTGTTCAGTAATATTGAATTACTTATCAGTGATCGTAGATACAAATAAATAAATATTAAATACTTAATCATAGCTTCTTTGCCAACCCCACTTCGCTCTAGAACGGTTACCTATATTCGATTTACTTTAACAAAGTTCCATCCCATTCTGCGCGCGTATTTTCATACTCATGGAAGTGATGATATCTGCCATCAAGAATTTTACAATTTTAGCACAAATTCTTTCGTTGTCTTTCAAAAGTGCTTATAAGTACAAAATTATGGTTATTTAAACACGCTCCAGACCCGTAATGTACAACTGCTATGTTCAACGGGTTGAACCACCGTGTTTTTGTCCCACATGGTCTAACATATCGATGTAGAGTATATGTATATATAAAAATAAAGAAGACTCATGATGATCATGAATAATGTACTTTTGTTACGAGCTGACGTGTGAATAATGCGCACGTAATGTTATGGTTTCATCACAAAAATGTCAAAGTCGCGATGAAATATTACACTGAGTTTTGCGCTAGTGTTTCTGTTAAAACGTTCATGAGTTTGAGTAACATTGCATTAACATTGCACCAGTCGTTATACGTTAACCTCTAGAGGTGATTTATAAATTTTTTAATTATCCCTTTCGTAGACTCGACAGCACCTGAATTTTTTTAAATTTGAATTTCAACTCTTAGGCCCAGACAATAAAAACGTTTCAAAGTGTTACAATTGATGTGCTTTCGACGTATTTACATTAGTACTTATTAAGATCCATCTACTACACACAAATACACGTGACTTATGGCATTTATCCCTTCCGTAGTCACAATGCTAAATGTAGTCACGTAGTCAGAATGTTATTATGATTTTTTTTCCGAATCTAATAGGAGATTCCTATCAGAATCGAAAAAAAATCATAATAACATTTTGTGCCAAGGACATCCCTCATGCATGCATTACAGGAGAAAGATATGTGAATCAACCATGAAAGTATTCTAAATATTTCGCAAATCAACGCCTGAACCAATAGAATAGACACATATCTCCTCGATGAGATCATGATGAAAAAATGATAATGATAGCAGAAATAAAGTCTTTGTTTATTTTCTTTGTTTATTAGTACTTATTATTATACCTATAATAAACTCACACAGATTACTTAGGTACTTACACATTTTTCTTTCTTGACCTCGTATATCACCGAGGTAACTATACTTTAGTGTGTTTTCCTGCTATCTATTTACCGTATTAAGTTTCACTACCCTCCTACACACATGCTATCTAAAGAGGAGGTGGCTTTGCTATGATAAAATTTCATCACGTGTACAAATGTTCTTGCCGATGCAAATGAATATAAGTGTTTAATAATAGGTAATAAACCTACATTGTAAAATTTAACTGTGATTACGTAATAAACAGACTCTACAATCGCTCTGCGCTATCGATATAACATGATCGAAATTTAGGAACCGATGGCCGTATTAACAGACTTAATACTAGACGAGTTAAAACCATCGCGTGACCAACAAGGCAGACATGGATTTTATTTCCACGTTTATCAAGTTAACCGCTCGCCGGCGGCGCGCGGGGCGGTGAGTGGCCGCGACGACGGCTTTCTTGGAAGACAGGTTAGTGGGCTACCCTGAGACGAGATCTTCGCGTAAATACCGCTACCTGCCTTGCCTCCCTCTTACCTTACCTGCCATTATACGCTCAATTTTTTCCCCGAAATAACAAAAACAAAACGATAACGTGAAATTTTATAGACCATAAGACTGTGCAACTTTATTTTGGAATGGCACATTGTTTCCGTAGATTACATCTGGCGTTTCGTTATACTTAAACGCGTAATAAAATACATAGGTTCTCACCCATCACAATAGCTTTCCCCGATTTCTTTCGACACTGCAGGGTAAGAGCAACACTCGAAAAACTCTCAGACATGATAAATGAGCGGTGAAGTGACAGTGACACCGACGCAGGTTGCACCCTCGGGCTCCGCTGACGTGGCGATAAAGACTCAATCACCTGCCCCTGACGTAACAACTGACTCCTTCGACGCACAAGGGTACTGGAAGTATGAAAGAATTTGTATAACCAATAATATTGATCATTCATTATTATGTGAGGCAGTGGCGTAGCGTGGACTAATTTAGACGTGGGCGAAGGTGCATCAGCGAGGCCCTTTTCTAATTTCTTTCATTGCATTATCATTTGAAAAAACGATAAGTTTTCACCAGGAAGAAGCCCAGGCTGTATTAATGAAAATGTAATATAATTATTAATTACGGGATAAATATTTAAATAAAGTCATATTAAAATGGATGTAGGTAGGTATGGAACGACGGAATGCAAAACCCGAACGAAAATCGGGGAATCCCCAAAGACATAGACAACAATAATAGATTTTTTCAAGGTTACTAGAAAGGAAGGTTGGGACAAGTTTTGTGTCGCTGGTCTCTTTTTTGTCGCAGGTCATTTTTTTTTATGAGAATACTGCCATAACATTGCTTACTTAGATGATAAGTTATCATCTAAGTTATCATTGATAACTCTGATCTTTTGCCAGTTATTTAGTAATTTTTAATACCGATCATACCGAAGAATATTTTCATTTTTTGAAACCTGTAAGATGGCGTGACTGCATTATTTAAAACTGTAATTTTTGAAAGAAAATATCAGCAAGGCTTACGTTGAAATCATGTTTGAAAGAGTGTATGACACTATGTATTCTTAGTACATAGACTCATTTACACATACTTTCCTGGTTTGCAGTATTTACAAAATTGTATATACTTTTCAGTATATACTTACTAAAAGCATTATAGTAAGTATACGTACTAAAAGTATTATATATAAAAAATTCGATAGCTTTACTTGAGTTTTTAATTTTTGCATGTAATGTTTTTTAATAGGTACTCGTAGTATTCTTATTGCTCTGTGGGTAGTAGTTGGTAGTTGGGCACACGAACTTTCGAGTGAAAGGGGCCTCGCGCTTTAAGGGGCCTCGCGCGCGAGGCCCCTTAAAGCGCGAGGCCGTGGGCGACCGCCCGCTTCGCCCACGCCTAGCTACGCCACTGATGTGAGGAGTGTGTTGTGCCGATAACGGTAATTTATTTTCGCGGCTGCCATTCTCAGATTTGGGATAATATCAAAAATTTTGAAAAATAAATCGAAATTTGTATCTCTTGAGAGAGAGATAACTTTGTGAACGCAGAACAACAGCACAATATACTGCTGGAAGATGTATTTAAACAAATTTTAACCCCTTTGAAAGCCGGACATTTTGCCCCTTCCCCAACGTAATAACGATCGAATAATGAATAGTGCAATTATCGGCGCGGCCAAGTCACAACAGTGCGGCTGACATGTGAGATACATTACACTCCATCCATCCATAGATACGATTGTTTGGCTGTTGGTATTGCTTGGTATTTCGTAACCTTCATATGTATTTCTCATGTGTAGATGGAGTTTCATTGTTTCTTGTGCTTCACCCGTCTAGACCAGTCTTGCATAAAACACTTTGACTGTTTCTTAGACGACCTTGTTGAGTTATTGCAATGCAACTTGTTTAAGTAGAGCTATGAAAATGAATGTATGCGTAGGGAGGTAATTCCGATTTCGGACTTTTGTATCTAGGTATGTGGTTCTTAGGAAATTATTTGTAGGGCTCGACTCGAATTCATTTTCATATTCCAAGAAGTGCTTCCTGTTGATTAGCCGTTAAACTCCTTAATTCAGGTAAGTTACACTATCAGCAAAAACAGGGACGAAAATAACAACAATGCATTTTTGCTGTCGGTCTTGCGTGGCATGCATAACTTGAAAATATTTTTCAGTTTTGAGTGGTTGTAGTGTGCGCTTCGCTTGTATCCACGAGAGAGGCGCGCGCACTCAGGCAGCATCGGCGGCAGCGGGCCTTGCTTGCGGCGCGGCAGAGGCGCGGGGCTCCATCCGCGGCACTCGGCCGGCGGCGCCCGCGAGGCTCAGTCACCGTCTGACCACGGGGGGCCTAGCGTCGTCGCTCCACACAGACTCAATACGACTAGCTCGCTAACCTTGCTCACACAAATCCTCGCGATACGCCACCGCCGCGACTTTACGTCCCAGACATTTACCAACTGTAAACAGATCATAACCCCGTTCATTGTTTTGTACTTTGTAGAAACCGGCATCGAACTTGACCTGTGATTGTTTGTCCGAACTGTCAGTGCGCGTGTTGTGCTTTATCGATAACATAACCTGTAAAGCTTCAAGGGCACAGGAGACTTTTACTAGTTTGTGCTATGGATGTGATGTTGTAGAGCTGATCGAGCGGGTTTAGCCTCCTTGTTCTTGTAAAATGTAAGTGGGCGTATTCGAAAGTTTGAAAATCGATCGGGTGACGTGCGTGCGTGGGATTGCGTTTACGTAATCTTTGTTTACCTTGGGAATATGCACTGTGCTAATTGCTCGCCGTGAACATACAAATTGGCTACGACACTTTGACAATCTGCAGCCGTTGCTGTTGTATGCAGTGGCATGGGTAAGTCTAACTCATTTGTTTGTTCATTGCTTATCCAGACTTTTGCTTGTAAACATTACTTACATTATGTATTTATCTTATTACCATTATTTAGCCTTTTATTTATTTTCTTTGTTTATTTACCCATATTTTCAATTTGCTTTGATACCTTGAAATTGCACTTACAGTAGAGTTGGTAATTTTTCATGTATACTGTTATCTATTCAACTTATTTTCTATAAGAAAGGAATTCTGATCATCATAAGGTAACGAACCTTACCTACCTACCTACATTGGAATTTTTTTAATAGCGTGTAATGAACCTGAAATACTTACCTAGTTTTGCTTTACTTTATCATTACTTACATTGCTTCAATGAAATAATTTTGGACGTTGGAGTTTTCTAATGCTCGTTCCACCTGCTTGCTACCTACCCACACAGGAGAAATGGTTTTGCGTGGGATTAATACAAAAGACTTGGGCAACGTACCTACATCTATGCACAAAATGATGAATATACGATAACACAGCCCGAATAATTTGACTATTAAATTCCTAATTTGGAATGACTACTACCTATTAAATAACGGTTATCCTCTGACTAACCTGTAGGTATCGCGGGGTCGGACGAATTGTACAATGGCAGATTAATATCAATAAGATAATACTTATAAAGCACTAAGTACCATACAATAGATTTAAATACTGCATAGTAATTACCTATACTATGTAGTCGAACATATACACACGTCTCTTGTTGTTGTTGTTGTCGTACGTAACTTCTAAGTGTTGACTGCGCTTTGATATGCAAATGGATGACGAAATCAAAGACAGTTTACAACTGTTGTTTTGATTTAAGTACAAATCTTGAAGAGAAGGGGGCATCTACAAAAGCGACACGGCTTTGAACTATATTGAAAAGAGGCAGGGGCTCAAAGCAAACTGACCGGTTATAGAGTTTACAGTAAAGACAGGTTTCATAAAATACGTGAGAAAGTAAGAAAGCTTAGACAATAATCTTTTAGTTTAGACGGCTTTCAAAGATAAAATTGTCTATAATCTTGGTCAGCGCTAGTCGGAGTCTACTAAGGCAGCAGAGCTTGCGGACGACGCGACGGTAGCCGTTCTTTCAGCCAGCCTGTTCATATTTCATGAGCGCCGGTCGAGGCACAATGGTGTCGCGATGAGGTCGTTGAACGGCAAAGCTTGGCAAAAGCCAAGCACTACATGTTGTGTATACCATACATAGTATTACATACCTATGTATGTTAGTGGAACTAAGACAATAGTAGGTACCTAGAGTTAGACGTTGTTCCTTGGTGAAAATGTTTTTTCCTGAGAATTTATTTTGATACGAAGGTAGGTAGGTGTTGCCGGTGTATTCATTCTAATTTGTAAATTGATTGCTGTTGTAGTTGAGTGGCTGATAATGGGTACGTAGGTTGAAATTAAGTTCCTTCGTTGGGGCTTAGTTGTTTTTGTTTCCGTTATGTTTATAATTTATTCTCACATTAGCAGGGGATAATAAAGACGCTCGTTATTCTTGGGAAAAAGTTAACGCTTGGCTAACTTTTCCCGGAACGGTCTACCAAGTATACGAGTATGTGTTTAATCCCTACACGTTCCTTTGTAATATAATATTTAATTAAACTGTATCTCACCTCACCCTTTCACAAGGTTCAAAGTCAAATCTTAGTATCGTAAATGAGGAATTGAATATATTCTCTGTGATTAGCAGGGTTTGTGTGATTGTTATTGTCTATTGTAACAAAGTGGCTATTGCTCGAAATGTCTACTTTTAAAAACTAAATGCCTGCCATCAATCAACGTGTACTTAAATGGTATATATTTAGGGAAATAAATAAGAAAAACTGTCTCAAGGTACACGTTACACGACGTCTTGAACCGAAATAGCTCTCGAGGATATCATTAGTCCCCGGGGAAATTAGAATGAATTTATATAGCGTCGTATCACTCTCGTACGACACTCCGTGTAATACCAGAGCCTCGTATCATTTAATTAGTTCACAAGAAGATATAAAACGCGATTGCTAGTGTGGGTTAGGAATTAGTTCATCTCGGTCTATCTTTCTTTCGAAAACCCTTTCTTCCCCAATATTCAAGTTCGGAATATGATATTGGGCTCAACCCTCATGAGCACATACATCTTCCAAATGTGTCTAAGGTGAAAAGAGTCATGAATCCATGCGCATGATTTAATTAAAATCTATCCGACTATCTTGTACTAATAAGTAGGTACTTATAGATAATTAAGAGAGAGACAGTCTTACCGAACGTTCTTTTAACTGGCATGTAGGTATTGTAAATGTCTCGCATTCATTCGTTCTCAAATTCATTTCATTTCGTAACGGATATTGTGTATGCAGTTTGGTACGGTAGTTTACATTTTAGATCATTACAAAGCTCGCATGCGCGATGACGCCATACAGGAGCCATAGTTTATAAACAACCAACATTTTAGTTTTCCCGAAATGGCACACGAAAGCACACACAGATGTATGACTCAGAATGATGCCACGTGAACACGGACGACGACGACGTCATACAACTTCGTTGAGATTCACAGGGCATTCCGTAGTTCTCTCTCACATGTTCTTCATTTCACGTTTAACCTTTTAATCAAAAGAGAGACTGTCAGCAACTTTTGCCCAGCGCGTGTAATGTCTAAATTAATTCCATAGAATGCCCCTCACGCGTTGGCAGTCATGTCCCGGCTAATGTGCGCTGAATGCAAAGACTACTAACGCCCCACATTACCGCTCCCGAGGGACAGCGCAGCCCTACGCCCTACCTTCCATCCACCTACGTGTGGCATTCACTACGAGAATAGCCCTAGGCAGTATTGATGTTGTATGTTCAGGAACATTCAGTCCTATTATTGCCTTTTGCAGGGATATTGTGCCTCTACTCTCTAGTCGTTTATAAACTGATTTAATATTGATTGCTGCGACAATGTCCACAGCAGTCCAAAGGAAGAGCGAGGATGTGTTTTTTTGTCTGTCTATATGAGTAATGGTTGGGCATGGACTGATGATGACGATGATTTATTGTATAAATATGATACGAATATCTTTACTTAATTATATGGGTATAATATTTCTTATTTTGATGGTGTATTAATGTTTTACCTCTGTTTAATTCTAAAATGAAATGCTGAGTGACGGCTTCAGCTGCAACCAGTGTGTGCGCCGGAGTTCTATTCTTTAATATATACTTACCTACCTACCTTACAAGAATACATTTATTTAAGGTGGCTTGTACATAGGTGCCTCTAATAATGTAATTTATTGCAAAATTCATTATCTGCGTACATTAACCACAAAATAGGGCACGACCGGACGTCCTTGTGGTGGATTCAGCACACATAAGTTCAGGGATAAAAAGGATGACCGCCGTCTAAATCTCATTACTCATGGTTCAAAGGGTCCCCTTTATCTTCTTCAAACGCACTTTCCCTTCAGCTACGGCGTCCCAGGTATTTTTAGCTACTCTATCAAAATCTAAAGATTTCTTTTTGTGTGGGTTTCTTTTCGACTTATTGTTCGCTCTGACTTATGAAGCCGGTAGGTACCACAATCTAATCTAACAACATAAATTCATATTGTTACAGCGAAGTTACGTACAGATAGCCGTGAAACTTTGCTAATGCAAAGAATAAACTAGCTAGAGAAATATTTTAGGTTACTGGATGCTGGTTGAATCGTATCACTATGTTCAGTTGAAGCTGCTTTCAGGTCAATTTAGCGAAAAAAGATTACCCCAGGCAAAGCTGCGTCTGTTCTTCCCTTACTTTTTCTTAGAGATCGCTTTGTAATGTAAAAGATAGAGGTGCTTCCCAAATTAAATGGCAGCTAAGTGATAAAGGAAACGGTATTCGTAATGAGATTAAAGTGGGCAAGTCAAAGTTTAATTAGTTTTCACGCGACTTCATTATCTTAAGACTAGGCTACGAGATTCAAAGCGGGTCGAGGTCAAAATGATTACTTAGATTAATGGAACACATCTACATGGTACCAAAGTACGAGTATCCCTACTTATATACTTACGTATTTTCTTGAAACGGTAAGGTATGTATCATTTTTAATATACTTTTTAGGGTTCCGTACCTCAAGAGGAAAAAAGGAACCCTTATAGGATCACTTTGTTGTCCGTCTGTCTGTCAAAACCTTATATCTCAGGAACTCGTGGACGGATTAAGTTGAAATTAATACCCAATACTCAGGTCTGCAACCTCATGCAGCTGTTAAAAAATCAAACTTCTACGTCAACGGTCAACCCAATCAAAAGATATGGCCGCTTTTGTCGCCCTTTTCTGCATATTTGTATGAAAACGGGAGAAACACAAAACCTATAGGTTATAATACTTCCCGTTGACCTAGAATCATGAAATTTGGCAAGAAGCTAGGTCTTATATCACAAGTAAAGGAAAAAAATCCGAAAACTGTAAACTTGGGGTTCCATCACGAAATCATTATTTTTTTGTAATAACAAACTTATATTTGCAGTTGACGCCTGGTATGTCGATGTATGACGTTATCAGTTTCGAAAATGCAGAGATAAGTTTGTCCTTAAATCTAGTTTATCTTTTTATTACAGCAAATGTTATGGTGAAGTTGCACTCCGAAGGGTTCCCTCGGTGCGCGAGTCCAACAGACGACTCGCACTTGGCCGGTTTTTTTCTTATTTCTACTACGTTTCCACTATAATGTGAAGGATTACAATCAGCTCTTCATATTGGCGCCTGGTCCGACCAATGTCAGGTTACGCAGTCAGGATGTTTTTCTGCTCCACCAATACTTCTTTTCCGGCGACTTTTCCGATCACATTATCAGTTGCAGTAACTAGCGATCGTAGAGGTAGGTAGGACCTTGTAGTTAAAACATACGTAACGTGACATGAGTATACTAGTATAAATAAAATTTAACAGTAAGTACAAATAAAACTTAATAATTATTTATTATATAATTAATTAATTATTTATATAAACTAATCTAAAAGAGGACATGGGACTTCCCTGGCTCAAAGGTTCAATAAAATAAAACATAAATAAGAAATATCAATACTTTGAGGTTAATTTGAAATAGCTGAAGAATGATTTCTTTATCTATCGGTAATGTTTTGTCATCGCATTTTTTTAAAATGTCTTTTGTCGTATTCAATGACGCGGGTCGGTTACAAAGTTAGTGTTGGACAAGGTCAATGGTTTCGATTTGTATAAATATTCAATTATTGCCCAAATGACGATTGATGCAACGGCTGTTTAACTAATAGCGGATTAACACATCTCCAGTAATGTAAGTATTTGGACCGAGACCAACCGGAACTGCCGGGTGCAACCGAGCGAGCAACGTCAAGGTCGCACACGGAATAAGTAATTCAGGTCTAATGCCACATGAATCATATTCATAACAACAATACTTAAAGACATACATATGTATAGGTATCTATTTGCACCTAAGTATAACATGAACGGCTGAACGTACTCTATTAAGAATGTAGACGTTGCGTCGGCGTTTTCCACAATCGAGTCAATTATTAGAAAACGCCTGTATTACCATATCATATAATACTGTACCACATTCGAAACATGATTACGTTTTCGTGAGATACGGCAGTTGCAGTGGGCGATGACGACCCAAAACTTATTATCGTGAAACAAAGCATCAATATCGATCGACATTAATTAAACTTAATTAAAAACATTTATCTCCTGTTATGTTAGTTGCGAGAACTATATTTTTGTTCTTATATTACAGTAACTTTTGATTAGGTCTAACATTGATCAGGTTTCAACAACGTGTACGATCTATCATAATAGATAAAAGTTAAAACTAACAGTAAAAAATAATTATTACAGTCGGTCCAATAGTTTTGAGAAAATCTCAACCTTGTTGAGGCCCCCTGTATACTTTTCTTGTCATCGTGTGTACGTGGCGAGTACTCTCGGTATAAAAGCGGTTGTATTATCTTAAAATAAAATAAAAAACGAACCTGATTTGTGGGCGTTCTGTAGAGATCGAGCGAGCGGCACAGTATTGTACAGACCGACCGTGACGGGTAACGGGCTTTCGGCCGGTTGCTGAGTGCAACTATTTATTATGGTAAATAGCCGCGTCATGGCTCATCGAGCAAATCTGGCTAAGAGGCTACTCAAGATATAAATCAACGAATGACTATTATTATGAATATTTGATTGATACTTTACGTGTGTACAGTGTACGTACACGCGTTACCTGGGGTACGTACGGTGGAACACAGAGAAAGGTGTACAGTAGAGTTTTTAAGGTTGAGATTTTCTCAAAAACTACTTAACCTATTGCAAAAATTCTTTCATTGTTCGATAGATAAAAGTTAAAACTACGTAACTGTAAAAGAATTATTAAATTCGGTCCACTAGTTTTTGAGAAAATCTCAACCTTATTGAGGCCCCCTGTATACTTATCTATGTCTTCGACTGTACCTAGTACACGATTAAAAAGTGTTCTTAAATAAAGACGATCCGTGTTTCCTGCATAAGGAAAACTACATCATCTTAATCTGAATTGTTTTATCCGTTTGCCTACATATTATCAACTGTTTATACAATTTCAACTATGTCCGAATTCATTAAAATACTAACTCGTATGTCCGTATTTCGGTAACAGAACCCCAAATCGGAGCAAAAGTGTTACAAAATGGTTACAGAGTTGAGCTGAAGTAAAATAAATCAAATCCAATGTTTGTGAGTCGCGTGACTGTTGTCGATTTCGGCGAGATTTCTCTACAGGCTTAGCAAAAACAAGATTGTTTCAAATCACGGGTATTACGCGACGAACGGTGGAATATTCTTTCTTTTTTGTTAGTCCTTCATTTATTTTTGAGCGAAAATGCAAGTCTGACATGCGATTCGTTTCCTTACTTTATTATTTATATACATTTTACTTACATTGGATATTTAATTACCTACTTTTAATATTGAACTAATTCTTATGCAATCTTTCTACAAAATCAAAATCCAATAAAATATTTATCTTCTGCTAGGTTCTTGGAAATCACATAGGTACCTACTTATTTTATTAAATGTTTTGTATAAGTAAAAATCAAAGAACAAAATGTAAAAGTTAAATGTTTTTAACCAATTTAAAACCGGCTGGTATTTTGAGTATTGGGTTCAATATTAATTTTTTTCATGAAAGAGAGGAACTGATGCACAAATCTATAGAAACTACAAACGACATCTTCAAAATGTTCAATAAAATAAACGTTAGTGCGGCACGATACGTTTTAACAAAAGCAAAAAGTGAAAGTGTCGCGAACGTGGTTTGTACTTTATCCAGTTGTCTAGTTAGCGCTCTTGTGTGCCTTGTACGGAATCCCGATCACATCAGCCGCCTTGCTTTGTAACGACGATAGATCAAATCACTGACCTCGACCCTGCCTGATTAGCCAGAGAAACAGAAGACCTAGCTATGGGATTGACATTTGCTTTTCGTTAGCAAATGTCAATTCCAAAAGAAAAGTGTAGAAAAATAAACCTAGGTACAACTTAGTTTTGAAGTAGGTTTTGATTATTATTGAATAGGTATAACATTACTTACATCAATCATTTGATTATATTTGCATTTGCCTAGCTCATTCTAGTAGGTGTCTCAATTCCAAACTAGACCTTAGTTAGTATTTTGGCCACACTTTACGGGTTAAAAATAAATAAATATTTTATTTATTTATTGCGATACGTATAGAAAGAAAGATGGTTTTAGGCGCATCTAACTCTTGGATAATTTAGTTCTTATCATTTATCCTTTCTCTGCACCCACTAATTATCGTGGTTCATATTATAATTCAAAGCTTCCTGATTCAATTTATCTAAAATCAATTCCCTAACAAGTTAATTTCTATTTTGTTTTCTATTGATCCCTTCGAGTAACTTTAGGAGAAGTGGAGCTAAATCCGGGATTAGTATCCCCAACATGTCGTATTTTGGGGAATCGTTTGCTGAAAATAGGGAAGTAAATACTTTTTTCTTAAATCTTTATTAGGTACAGACTAAGGAGCTTCACAAATCTATAATTAATCTAAGCCTTACTAATTAATACATAGGTAGGTTTCGTAATTAATACATATCGCCTTGTATTCGCCCAATAAAAAGTAAATGAGAATTCCGTGGACGTTTGAGCCTTGAGCATTTATGTTTCGTGATTCATATCAAGAAACTTGTCTCGATTGTTACTTATCCAGATGCCGATGCTTTATTCATACTCGTACGTTGCCTTATATAGCGGCATCGGCGGCAGTATCTTTCGCCAGGCTGCTACTCGTTTTTCTAGTATTGTTGCGAGCTAATTTTTTTTTGAAAAACCATGACTGCTCTTGGACCGTTGAATCCGGCCGCGACATTCAGAGCGCGCTGTGCGTATCAAGTATCGATCAGAGTGGCTCAGCTGCGTCGCCCCACATTTCACGCTCGTTGCCAATCGCGACGAACACGCTCGCTTTGGTTGCTCGTTTTATTGCCGGCCTATCGTAGTCGTATATTTGTGGATCAAAACAATCGGTACAAATAGAACATGCCGCTCCAATTGTGTTCTATAAAAGGGCTTGTCATTTCCTTCATTATTATTTTCAAAATCGCTCGTTTATATTACTTACCAAGCTCAATTGATTACCTTCATTTACTGTTTTTACTACCATAAAATAAAAAATATTGAGTATGGTACCTGCCTACTTTATTAAAATTAATTTCGCGCATTATGTCAGGCACAAAGGTGTCCTTAAAACGCTCCGACGAATGTTACCGCATCGCTATGGCCAGTCTTTGTACCAGGATTCAACGAGGCATACCTCATGCCTTTTTAAGGCCCAATGCTTATTCCCACCACTATTTTTGTGTTTGTGCGGTAAACTGCGAGAAAACTATGAAATCTTGTCAAATATTAGAAACTACACATATTATTTATTACACTCTATTGCACTAACAACTGGAGGCGATAATTTTAAAAATTTCGCCATTATCATCCGTTCTTCTATGTTTCTATTCGACCATCAGCGGCACCCATTACCAAGGAGATTTTATGCGCGAGTGGAACCGCAAGCACTGCTCTCACACTCGTATATAGAGCAAACCTTTCCATTCTTTCAGTCATATACAATATCTAGCTCAATGGCTGTTATGTCTAGCTAGAGAAAACACTTTCTGTTTCGATTTATTTAATACAGCTGACAATCAATACCACTATTGGAAATTGATATGATATCGAGAATCGACAGACTTGTTCTCAGTGGTGTATTAGTAGCAAATGTACAGAATGTTTCACAATGCCAGGTGCGCGTTGACTCATTGCCATTTGTATACGGCTGTATCCGTAGGTGTCGCTCTAGCCTTTACCGCGGTTTAATTCTATTAGCTCTCGCTATTGTTGTTAATGCGTGCACTAGCTGGGGTAATTGAAAAGTAATTTATAGAGGATTGAGTTATTAGGCCGGATAGGTACCAATTCATATTCAATATCCTAACATAGGTTGGTTGACTGATGAGTTTAATTCTTTCTACCAGTAAAAATGCTCCCATTAAAGGTCAAAAATATATATTTGTATACCGAAGCCCATATCAAGTGTCTTATTTTGTAAACAAATATGATCGTCTAATTACCTGTTGTGATGTAACACTGAAGGAACTGATTCATTGAACCTATTCGTCATTGTGAAAATAAAGTGATCCGATCTAATAATGTGAAAATAACTATGTAATAATCACAGAACAGCTTAAAATGTTAGTAGGGTAGGGTAGTTATGTTTACAAAATAAGACACTTGATTTGGGCTAGGTATAAATTTTTAATTCCAAGCAGCGTATTTTAAATGTTTCCAAAATTTGAAAAAAATCTAAAGGCGCTTCAAGGCTTCTATTTGTACACTATTCTGTGCAACATGTGCTCGTACCTATTTGTTATAATTATAATGTTATCGCATCTACAAATAAATGACATCATCACACTCATTGCCTCATCTGATATGCGTCGGCACTGTATTCATTACGCAAATAACTGATAATATTATATTATAGCGAAAGTCACCCATAGTCCATGGTTGGGTAAGACCACCAACATTACTATAGTAATCTGGTGTAATTCATAGTCTTCCTCGAGACCGTGAGAAACATTTCAAGCAAATTAACTTTCCTCCATCACTGTCACGCAAGAAAGAATACGCAGTAAACTCCGCATATAATTTTTTTCTTACGTTTGTTACATATTGAGCATAATTATCACTTAAATCAATTACTTAAAATAGTTGCACGTACGTTTGTAATAACGTTTTGTAATTTAGGTCGTTGAACTAACGGGATTAGAGGCGAGGTGAATGCATTTTCCACGTGTCGTGTTAGCCGATTTCGTGATCGTAATGGCATGAAACTTATTTATTACTAACACAAGATACTTATTAGTAGCACACAGGCATAACATGTGAGATAGCATTGATGTAAATCTGCGCAGTAAATATAGTCATTGAAAGCAATACAGAGGTATAAAATGTGTTGTCCGTGATAATGACAATATGCTGTCTTATTAGAATTGAAACCTGTGCAGTTGATCTTACGTGTGATTATTGTATATAATGCCGTGACAATAATACGAATACATCACGAATGACCCTATTTTTTAACTTCAACTTCAATAAAATTTAATTACTATAAGGACTGAAACAAATCAAACACACATATAGATTTAGATAGTTACTTATCACTTCATTGAATCGGCAATATGGCTCTTGTTTGGTGCGTAGATCCCCCAGACAATCGGACTTCTCAGAGGCTTTACCAGAGCGAATAATAGCGGCATTGTTTAGACGCCTTTAATTAAAATCGATTGTTCGCCAACATGCGATATCTTATTGACATAGTTGCGATTACCAAGACCAAGTCAAAATTGGGTCCTATTCAGAATCGGTTTTTATCTTATCACCCAAACTTTATAGTACTCCATGAAAGTTTTTTGCTTAGGGTTAGGGTAGGCTTGCTGAGGGCAAGGTAGTTGACCGCTATCTTTAATCTAGAACGGTTAGATAAGGCTAATTATTATTGAGCCTAGTGCGTCTCTAAAGTACGTATTAGTGCATATTGTTAGATGATGATAACGGACAATGACTGTGATGTAGGACGCCCTCAGACCAGAATGAGGGATGATCTACGTAATTTGGCAGGCAGTAGGTATATTCAGACTGTATATTCAGTTCCGTCATCGTCATGACATGAGATCATCTTACTTACGTTTTAATACCTATAGTTTTAATTAAAACATTTAGTTTGCAATGCACTGTTGTGCGTAATTGTAATACCTAATCCTCTATTGTCCGTTGTTGACTATATTTTTTTCCAACATATTATTAAGTAATTTATTAGGTATACATATAACAAAGTAGGTACACGAAGCATTTGTTTCTAATTCATGATTTCTTTTCTATTATTTGGATTTTACGAGGTATACATCCTAGTATTTATGAACCTAAGTAACTAAAAATAAGGTGTGACAAGGTCGCCCGTAACCTATGATATCATGCCGACGACAGCGACGACGGTCGTAACCCAATCAAGCATACATTATGAATCAGATTCTCTTGGCGTGACATGATTTGCTACTAATAGAGACATTTAATATTCTAACATGTCTCTCGCTGTTTTAGCTGTCAGGAAGGAATTATTTACTAAAGGGTATCATTCCCTCGTAATCCGCATTCCACCCTAAGTATTTTTGCAATGAGTGTAATTGAATCGAGCCTTCAAGCATACATTAACGTGTTTATAAGCTCGCTACTCGTATCTTCGATAATAAATGCTTACCTATAAGGAATGTTTATGTTTTCTTAGAAACTGGGTACTTCTGATTTCAGTTGTGTTGATTATATATTTCATTTTGCAGTCAGCTGCAATACTGCCTACTTCACTTTAGTGCCTTGTCATATTAGCAAAAAAAGTCCTTTTGCAGCTGGCTGTACACTAAAATCTATTTTCTATATTCTCACTGCTCACCTAGCTGGCCTACTTTTGCCACCATCACGACTGATGCCTCGAAATGTCGGCTAAACCCCTCTGTACCGAAATGTTATTCAATATTAATGGAATCGATTATTACGTCATGGACCATAGGCCTGCCGCGCTTATTGAAAGCCTTTGTGACAGCATTTACGTGGTGATTGACAAATTGCCGCTGATCCCGGCCTGATGGGGCACGTCACGCTGCCAACAAAGATTAACCCACGACCCGCCCTGCCGGCCCGGCAACCTCCTTTATGTCACTTCACTTTTATCTTTTCTTAATGTTCACATTTTCGTACGATACAGCAGTATTTGAATGCAACATGATTATTGTGCACAGTGGTTTGCTTAACTTTTGACATTTGTCTAAGTAGCTGCTATTGCTGTCCTAACTTTACTAGAAGAAATGGGTGACAGTTAACATTGACATCTACCTGTGTCAAGTTTAGAAAACATAGGTAAATTAGAATTTTATTTACTGATATCAGTGGCCGTGATAAAAATTCTAATTTACCTATGTTTTCTAAACTTGACACAGGTAGATGTCAATGTTAACTGTCACCCATTTCTTCTAGTAAAGTTAGGACAGCAATAGCAGCTACTTAGACAAATGTCAAAAGTTAAGCAAACCACTGTGCACAATAATCATGTTGCATTTGCTTACCATTTTCAAAACGTCTCACAAAGTGATTATTGTAATATTTTTCACAAAAAAGAGTTAAGTAGCTAATATGTTGATAAGAAGAAGCCGGTAGAGTTTAAATCGGGTCTTAATTTGTGCCTACGTTACAAAATCGATTCGAAACTTATACTTCATGTACTCGTATATAACTTGTTTACGAAACTATCTTTGTCGGTACTTTACTTATATCGTGCGTTGAATGTTAGTTATTATTTCACGCTATTATTAGACGATCACGGACGGACGGTTGTTAGAGTCTGACTGACGCTTGTTGTGTAAGCCTAAATGAGTCAAGTTGTCTGACAATTGTTTCTGACATAATACTATACTATTACACAAACACTATACGTAACATCAAAAATTAGATTACAAGGGCGGCCCTATTATTTTTATTCACATGAGGCGAAGAAGAATTCGATGTGAGATATGAAATTGCATACACATATAGGGCGCGCTCGCGGGCTGAATATAAAGAGCCCGTTGTGCACCATAGGCGGAGGTCACGTCCACTGCTCGCCTCCAGTTCGATGCCCCGCTGCAGCCAGTCGCAGCAAATACATGTAACTAGACTTAGTCCTGCCAGAATAAATCAAACTGGACAGACGTGTAACGACATAAATCTGGAAGGAAAGTTACACAAAATGCGAATTAAAGCGGTAATTACATACTGGTACAAATGAATATTGAAATGGAAAGTAATTTAGAACGCGACAGTGAAGCTAATCAATGTCAACAGTACGTGATACTGATAGTAAATAAACCAACGCGGACAAAGCTTTCCTTTTAGATCCAAATAGGAAGTGGATATGATACTATTCCACCAATAGTATTGACAAATAATGGACTGCCTATTCATTCCACTTCACTGCCTCTACCTACGCTACGTTCCATTCCGTAACCAACCAGGTATCGTCAACTGTTTAATTTAAGAGCCTTTATTTTTTAGTTAAGCACTGGTTAAGAGCCACTCCATCTTCGTCCATAGTCGCGTCTAAGGCAAAAAGGTGAAGAAAAAATACTCGGTAATTATCTCGCTGCAACGAAGGGTTCGTGCTCGATTGTTTGTTGCTTCTTTCGCCGGATGTTTCTATTCGTTTTATTTGGTATTTCATGTTTCCTCCCGAGCAGCAGATGGTAATCATAATGTTAGGACTTATTATGTATAAATATCGATTCGCGGCGATGGTTTTATTTAAAGCTGAGCGGCCCATTTTTAATAATATCTAAACGAGGTGATCGAAATAGGATGGGCGTATGGTTCCGCCAACAGTTTATAAGCGCGCAGTAAACATTTTCATAACAGTAAATTGCATCATTCTCACGATAGTTCCGTCATATACTAAATTAGAATGCACAATTGACGTTAAGTACACGATGTGCATATTGGAAAGCATTTATGTTTCATTCTAGAGAGATTTAGTGCTCCACAACTGGCGCGCTGGCGGTGTCGGATATCATTGAAGCTTTCTAAAGAAATTCTCCTGGATCACGTCCGCTCATCCAGCCATGACCTCGTATTGACTTCATCTAATTAGAAATCAGATTTAGAAACCCACCCACCCTATCTTTCGTTACCTTGAATTACTTATATAAATGAATACTTATATATGATGAATTTACGTAGATAGTCAAAATGTCACATACCTGCCTAAGGTAATTAATTAAAGATGAGTGGGTCGGACGTTCCCTAACGTGCCTGTGTAATCGAAACAGACATAGGATATAGTTCGCTGGGTATAGGGAGTTATCGATACCGCCGACCGACTTGTTAGCACGTCCCTGCTCTGTCACGACTGCGCTCGCGCACTTTCTCCTGCACGACTGCCCTATTTTAACACCTACGAAACTGCGACAAATCAAACTTTCATCCAACCCAATGCTTTAGAACGGAACCTTTCTAATTGAGAGCGTTAACAGAAATAATGAAATACAAACAAAAGATCTAAGAGTGCGATAAGTTGTGACAACCACGTCGAGTTTATAAAAATATTCCCAGGAAACGTTGGCATGTAAATTTATCATGGCGGTAGCCTGGCCGCGATGTGGTCTAAATACGGACGAGTGGGAACTGTATCTGAGTGTTTGCTATTGGATTCCACCGGTTGACATCTTGGACATTTTTATCTTCAAAGATAAAAAGAGCGGTCGGTGAACCCGTGAAATTTAGAGATTTCATTCAATATGTGCCATCGATAGGAGCCAGTGTCTGAATTATCAAGTTCGGATCGTTATCTCGTTGGAGTGTACTCGAAAGCCACTGTGCACATGGCCGTACTGTATCTGCCGACAAGCAGTCATGCGTCTCGTCTGCGAGCACAGGGGCACAACCTCCCTCGGCTTCCACTCGTGTAATCATGCTACCCGCACGCATATTACTTTTTGCCCATTATATTATTATCTAATAAGTCATGTTTTCCTTCTAGCTCGCATGAGAACACTTGCGCTTTCACCCGTTGCGATTAATTACTGATGTTATTCAACATGTGGTGCATTATTTCACGCTCGGCATGGCGGTGGCGGACAGGTTTCCGGTGCATGCAGCTTGCAGCCGTAGTTCCCAAGGCGAAATGCAGCACGATTTTGACATTTTTAGTTCTCCACTTTAGTTTGCGTCACTCTGCTTTGAAATGCCGACGCGCATGTCGCAAGGCTGTTTATATTGTAACCTAACCTAATCCTTTTATAGAAAGTCGCTCGAAACATCAAACAAACGCTCAGTAAATAATTTTAAATTTTTATTTTAGTCTTATTAACGACGAGTATCATATAGTTTGAATTTTCAATTAGGTAATATACGTACCTAACCAAAGAGTCTTTAAACATTGTATCAGTCTTATAATGTATGTTTGAAAGAGAACAGCTAGTGTCTTGATTGCAGATCTCATGTAGGCAAGGGCGCGTCGCGCGAGTACAATAATCGTAAAAGCAGGTCCCCTTGTCGAGAAGTGCGCGAACTGTCCGCACGGTGATAAAGGAAAATGCATTACTTCCCCAATCCCCACTGAGGGCGAACCGGGAGTTTTCCTTAAAGCAGCCCTTCAAAATGGCGGCTCAGGTCATTAATGTTCGGCCCAGGAGCTGCCCAAATTTAAAAGTCCATTTTCAACTTAGTTATTATACCAGGGTAATAGTTACGCCCGAGATAAAGAGATGAGAAATTCGTGACAAGTATTTTTATTCGTGACGATGAGGGAAGGTTAGAAAATGCTCGTTTCTTTAGCATTTTTTATGATCCGAACATTAACCCGAAGCTGCTGAAATCCCAAGAGAGACATTTTATTTTTATTTTCTAAGTTGTAAGTAATATGGCATTTGTACAGTATAAACACTGAATTAACTGTTAACTAGTGAAAGAAAGGGAAATAAGTAACTGGAATTTAGACGACCTACTTATAGTAGGTAACTACAATAATTATACATACCTAGTACTTACAAAAATGGAGGATGCTATAATTTCATAAATTACACGAAGTGCACAAGTTTATAGCCAGTCATGAAGACATCGACAAAGAATAAGACGCTTTAAAAATCTATTTAATAGAAGCATCAAAGTCAACTGAAGGGCTGATAAAACTTCATGATAAAGTATTTAATAAGATAAAAGGTGAACCAGAATGAACTAATTTTATCTTGAACTAAGTTACCAGCAAAAGTTGGTTATGGAAACCCACTAATGACACAAATTGAAATAACTCACTAAGCAGTAGTTCGTAGCACTAGCGCAGTCAAGCAACTTCTACGATTTATCACACGCCAGTTGCCTCGTATTCACACGCCATATAACTTCATATGCTTTTAGTTTATGTTCCGGTTTTTTTACTGAAATTAAGCCCTGCTTGGTTTTTGTATATCCTCGTACTTACGTACGTATATTATGCACACATTTTTATATACATTGCATTATTCCAATTAACTTTGTAAATGAAGCACGTCTGCCGTATTAGGTAACTTTTCGCTATATTAGCTTATAAAGAAAGAAGCAAACTTTTCGTTTCGGAAAACTAACCAATAAATTTTCCGTGATCTGTCCCGACTATTTCGTAAAGTTGGCGCCCATATATTTCTACAGAGAGCGTCATACATTTAGCGTTAGAGCCCAACTCACGGCATCCGTGTCGCGTCCACCTGTCGTTTCTGTTTTATCTCTTGTAGGCTCTTGATTTACCTTTTTGTTTCATTTGTTTGTAAGGTGCAAATTTATGTAGCAAATTGGTAATGTATATTATAGCACCGTTACTTCAACCGCGTATTCTTGATTCAATTTCCTATGTCACTTCACGGTATATTAAGCGAATATACGCGCGGTATGTATAAATTACCACACGTTACCCGACCTTCTTCACACTCACATTAGACACGCTTGTCGAGTGCATGTATTGTATATAGTACGTAGATACATTTATTTGTTAAGGACAAGTCTATAGTGTTGATTATAGATTTGTTGTGCACCGGTCTAGGCGGCAGGCTTTCTCACCCCAGCCCAGGTGCGAGTTTTTCCTCTTCGCCGCCGCGGGGATGGCTTTAGTTTCGGTGAGATGGCGGAAGGCGGGGCGAAGGGCACGTGCCGCGTTTTCACGATGAAGACAATCAGGACCTGTGGATACCACGTCCGATTTATATGCCGGTTTCACACCTCTATGAATATTATAAGTAATACAAGCTCATGTATTACTTATAATATTCATGTATGATTGTACCTATATGTGGGATTGGATTATATTATATTGGATTTTTTGGGGAGGTTGAAAATGAAAGAGTTTTGTCCCTTATGAATTAGCTAGATATTCTATAAGGATATTTAAGGATTCTTATATGATCCATATGAAATAATAAAATTTCGTCTGGTAATAAATATAGTAAGTAGATTTGAAGTTAGGTACAGTCGACAGCAGATCAATGGTAACACTTTTCACTTTTGGCAGTTCTTATTATTTGCGCCGTAAGACTTGAAATCGTACTGCAATTGTTACCATTAATCTGCTGTCGACTGTACATAGGTACCTAATCTAATGCAATTTTAAACTATTTTATAAGTAATACCTACCTACATCTACGATTTAATGCAAAAGTAGTTTGTTTCATATTTTCTGTGTAACCTACTGAAAATATAAACCTGTAGTATGAACAATTTGTAGTGCCTTCGGGGAAATTTTATTTTCTGGCTGCGTGTGCAGTTATTCGTCTCGTGCAAAAGTAATTATCGGTGCCGTAAAATTACAGGTCAACGACCGGCCCTCGTAACACGTGTTTGCTGCATCACCGAGCCCCACTCCTGATATTAGTAACATTATGTCATTCCTTTCGTTCTCTACTGAAGAATATCCTTGTATATAAAATGAGTATTTTGCTCCAAAACTTTTATTAGTATGGTTTCCATGGCTTAGGCAAATAAAACTTTGTGTCATAATGGAAACAATTTTCCTTCCCACTCGTTAAATAATGCAAAAAGTTTTAACGAATGGGGCGTTTATACTAAGCTGTCTATATAATAAGTATTTATGCGTTTTGCTACTTCCTTGCAAATTTTGTTTAGGAGACTTTATTATTTAAACTTCGGTAAAAGATGAGATTAAACTTTATTTCATCAGGTATGTTTGCAAACAAGTTGCCTAATATTTTTTTTAAAATATGTAGGCTATGTAAATAGGTAATACCGAGAAATTGATTAATAATTATAAATCACCATAGAGTATATAAATTGTCATTTATATACTCTATGGTGATTTATATTTATACACTGTCGTGTAGGTAATTTTCTAAAATATATTAAACTGATTAGGCGAGTACCTATACCTGACCGAACTATGTCACCTGTGTATAGGTAGAGCTTACCTGCTCTACCTATATAGCGTTACCGAGAGCGGTAGAAATCAAGTTTCTTCTTGTGAAGACGCTATTATATTGACTTTATCCAAGACCTGTATTGCTTCCGATAAAATGCTACAAAACGTTTTGATGATTTGTTCTAATATTAGGCTATGTAAAACATGTTCATAATTAGAATACATAAAAGTATACCGGCGGATTAAAGCGGCCATGTGCTGCGGGCGTCGGCTCGGCTGAGCGATTAGCTGGCCCCATGCCACCGCGTAATGAAGTCATTACTGTTATTTATGATTTATTTACACTATAAATTACAACATACTTTTCATTTCGGCACAACTTTCTACATTTTTTAAACCATACCGAATGAAAACTGTCTACACAGTAGAGATCCAATTTACAATCTTTAATATACTACATAGAGACATCGTTTACGCTCCGATTTTGATTGCGCTCAACTCGACCAAGGAATTACTTTGTAATCTGATAATCACTTTTTGATCGCATCAATACTACACTGTAACTTTTATGTTCATTTAAACAATTGTTGTTCAACATTTTAATTTAAGTTTATGCACTAGATAGATAGTATACACGCAATTAAAAAGTCGATTACATTCTCACTGTCTTTGGGAATTACAATCGTATATCCGAAGGCGGACTTGCTAGGGCGAGCGGGGGTGCTACGCAAAGCGTGGCGTATTCAGCCTTTTGAAAGGAAATTTTCCGCTCATAATCCTTGACACATTTGTGAGCCCCATCTTCTCGGAGGGTTCGTACCTCTCACGCATGGGTTACTCCTCCTACACATAGTAGCTTATCATATAAATACTAAAGAAACACTAGACAACAAGGTAGAGGTAATCTATGTATAACATTTAACGGAAGAATTGAGGGTGTGCAGAATCTGTATTGCTTAAATTTTACTTGGAATTTGTGCAACACAGTAAATATCACATTGACTGGCCACTATTTTAATTTATCCTAAAATAGGTAGATCTTTTGAAATATCATACTATATTTAACATACCTAAACAAGAAGCCATGGGAGTCCATTTTGCAATAAGTTTCGGTCAATATAATCGGATCTCTATCCTTAATATCTCTCATTTCCTCATTCCTAGCGACATAAGAAATATTTCCCATCAAATTAGGGCGTCTCATCTCATGTAATATGAGAGTGAAACTGAAAGCTCCATGTCATGTGCCCATCGCCCATATCGGTGGGCCATTCATAATGATTTTATTTGGCTACTCGGTGACTGTCGACAGATATTGATGGAGCCCAGTCCCTACGTGGCCCCCAGCCTCCCTTGTAATGTTGCCCCGGCCCCGACTCGCACGGCACGAGCTAATGGGCCGGGAGTTTTATTTATATGACAGCATCATAAAGAGAGTCCACGATAATATGATCGAAATTAATGGGCGTATTCGGTAACTTTGTTTCCCCGGAACAAAATTGATCCAAAGTTCGTTATTAGTCTGATTTGGGACGACGGGGCTGGTGATTTTACTTTATGAAGTTAATTGGCAGGCTCAAAGCAAAAGATAATGATGTTTATCTGTGTTTTCATTGTGAGAATTATTAAAACACTTGATATCGGACGTGACAACATCAGCGAAATTGTCTGCTTTAAGGACATAAATCGAGTTCGATAAGTCCTCAGAAACGGTGCTCTTGAACACGGATACCACAATGGTCCTGATGTTCAGAATAAACTGGAGAGGTTCGATCTCATTCAGTTTTATTATTCGTGGCACTTGATGTGGTGAAAAAGTGAGTCGGTTAGAGAGTCTTTTGTAGTCGAGTGCGTGTTGGGATCCCACCGGAACTCACTATGTGCCTGCTCGTTAGGCTAACATTAATAATTAAGTGCCACAGGGACCCATTGTCACTACGCAATGTGCAATAACAAAGAATGATGAAATTAATTAAGTATGCAATGGAAATGTACATTATAACGTGGGTACTTTATCAAATTATCTATGTACATCATATGAGTGTATAATACAAAATGGACTGTCAAATAAATACATCTATATCCTATCAGATTGAAAGGTGTAATTTGGAGAAAAAAAACCGTGGCCTTAATTATCTCTATGAACAGAATAAAAATAAAAATACGAATGGAAACCTGTTAAGCGCCTTATCTGATTTAATTTTACTTTTTAAAGTAGGTACAGATAGAAAAGAAGGAAGGAAGTGTGAATTAATTTAGTTCCTCTGACATTTATATGACCGATATTTATCTTTTGTTTCAGATTGTTTGAGCAACCACGGCAGTTAAGGTTGGTAAAATAAAAACAGATACTCGTCCCTACCTATATTTAGTACCTAGATACTGCAGTGCATAATAGGGGAATTGCTAATAGATAAAGTAAATAGGTATTTAGATATTTCTTGTTCACCGTTTGCCGAGGTTTGATAGTGAAGCATTGCTTGCCGAGTGACGGTGTCGGTGCGCTATCGCAATTTCTACGTGACTGGCGCCCGTCGCCGCCGCCCGTGCCGTATGTTTTTTCAGGAGTACGGTTCATTTATGAATTTACAACTCGTTGGAAATATAGCCACGTTTCGCTTTCCTCGCTCACCGCAGAACTAGGTTATAGAGAGATAATGGCTACCCGTCCCGTCCGTTTTGCTCCATTGTTGTTTGCAATGCAATGGAAAAAAGTCTATCGAAAAGCTTTCTCAAAGTTAATAGGTGAGCAATATTTGTTGTTGTTAAACTGACGCGCTCTTTTGTTATTGCCTGTTGAACATTCAAAAATGCACATCTATCTCACGTGGCGGGCAGAGCGGCGGCGTGTATATTAACTTAACCTACCTACATAGCTATTCAAGAATTTAAGTGCGCGGTACAGTTAATTAAACCAATTATCTGCATACCCAAATACATACACAGCTTAACCGTATGAAACTCTAGCACAATGTGATATTGCTCATGTTGCGGCCGGGCTCCTACCTGTGCAGTACTGCGGTCGAAGGGGGACCCATATGCTGCCTGCCACCCACCGCATTACCTCTCATGTGCTTCCAAATATCCTAAATTTTAATTTGAATGTTTGCTCGCCTCGCCTACGGTAATGGAATGTTTTCGTAATGGGTTTAATGTAATATTGGTGGCATATTTTGTTGTTAAGAAATTCGAAAGTCTCAAGTGGACCACCTCTGGAGATGGAAGTTTGTCTGTTGTCCGGGTGTGTCTCCACCGCTCACTGGCCGGGACACGTTGCCTGCGCTGATTTAGGGGGAAACTTTCCTTGTTTTGCATTTTACGGGAGCGCGGGGAAAGTCGCCCTTGGGAGCTGAATATTTCACAAGTAAAACAACTTCGCTAAGGTGCGTCCCTTTATACGACTTCCGGACAATTGCCTCTTATACTTTAATTCCGAAGTAAAATGAAACATCAAAGCACGTTTGGAGTGCAAATAGTGATATAATAAAAGACTGTGACAAAGTATTACACAATGGTAATAAAGAGAAAAAAGTCAAACACGGAAAATGTTGCTATGGAATTGGTCAGTTTTTCTATTTCCCACTGCGAAATTCATTTCGCTTTGTCCGTTGCAGTATCAGGTCGAACGAGTGCGGGTTTTTGTCTCTCTCGGAAACAGGTTAAGTAAATAACCAGATCGCCGTCCATAATGGATGTTCCATGTTCTACTGAATAGAGTTTGCACTTTATACCTGATTCAGTTTTTAATTAACATCGCTTTCTCGTAAGATTACCCACTGTTAGAGACGTGTAATTTCCTTTTGATTTGCAATTTACTTATTTTTGTTTTATTTCTTTTAACCTTTTAATGTTATTTTAATATTTGTGGACCACACAATGTACATTCGATGTAAGTAGATATAAGTACATAGCTACTATAAAATGGCCGACTTTTCGATGTGGATATAATCAATCAAGCCTTTCAACCGCACGAAATATTGTATTCGCTCTCTGACGCAGAATATCTGAACAATGCACACCAATTCTATCCCTAACCCTGTAAGTATGGGTTCCAACTCCGATTTCCGTGCTACGTAAGTAAAAGGGTTGATAATAATAGTCTCATGCATCAGTAATTTATTATTAATAAAAATAATTAGTACGAGTATTAAGTATTTGGTTAATAGTGATGTGTAAAAAATGTACATTAAATATACGATGGAAATATTGCTCTAACAATCTTAGATGTAATTGGATCAAAGCCAGATTTGAACCACAAAAGACAACAGAAGTTTGCCACCTCATACGCAACGCAAACATGGAAATCGACGGCGTAATTAGGCTGCGACCTTGTTTCATATTATTTAGGTCATTGGAATCCTTTGAAGTCGAAGTATCCCAAGTATGATAATGGATGCGTACCTGCTTTAGACAGGGTAACTATAACTATCAGACAATCAGAATTTCTAGATAGAGTAAGTACCTATAGATGTTTCGAAGTGAAATGTGGTTCTGTCGAAACGTAGCGGATTATCAACTACACACAGAGAAAATTCTAGTTCAGTTAACCAGAATAAGTTTGGATAGAGAGAGTGCGCTACTTTTAGTTGGTGTTCGTCCCTTTAGAAAATATGCAGTTCTAGGAAATAAACTAGAATAGAAAAGATGCTGTTTTGCTATCGAAACCAATTTTGATTGGAAGCAACCGAATGAATCTGTCACTGGCGAAAGAGTTGGGATTGATTCAAATGTGCATACTTTCCTTATATTTCTTGTTATGTATGAACTTATAATTAGTATCATATACCAGAGGGCATGAAGCATGGCCATTTTGTCTGTTTTTACAGAAGAACCTGCAGGCACTAGACAATTTTTTTGTAGATACTTAAACATCTATTCATATTTCGCCAACAGTTTCTAATCAAAAGTATTCATTCATCACTTGCGACGAAAAGTTTTGCGAGGGTTCTATATTGGCTCGCATAACAACTTTTGTAATAATTTTATTTGGCATAACATTTATTAGAATAATGATTTTTTCGCATAACAACTTCAGGCATAACCTTATAATAATGTTCCAAGGCATAAATTGATAAAAGCATAACGTTATCATAGCATAATGTTTATTGGCATACTTATCGAACGCCATACACATTACGCACAACACAATAAAAAAAAATCGGTCGGATCTGGTTAGATATTAATTATGCCATATGTGGTTATGGTAAATTAACATTAGGGTATAAAAAAATATGCCTAAAAATTTTATGCCTATCAAAAATAGTCTAAATGAATTTAGTACTACAGACCATTATGCTTAAGATTCATTATACCAAAGATACTATTATGCAAAACTATCGTTATGAAAGAAAACATTATGCGACATACATTATGGCAAAACAAACAAGATTAGGGCAAAAAAAATATGCGAGTAAATATGATCCCTTTTGCGAGTAGTCTGTGACAAGTGCTTTTCATGCACTTGTCAACCGCGGCATCTTACATACAATACATTTTAGTTTTTCTTTGGCGATATTAAAATAAACATCAATGCATTTATTGTGTTAACTGATATCGCAATGAAGACACAGTTTCCTCGTTGACGCAACTATTTACTTTTTTTTATTCTTAACTAAAGCAAACAACATCCGCGGCAAGTTTTTGCTTTTCTTTCTGGCGCCCATGTTCTGTGGTGATTGCCGATATTGCCTTCCGCCCATCCGCGTTGTTTTTATTTCATCGCAGCGTTTTGCTGCGGATCCATTTAAAATGTGTCTCGTTGATGATTTTGCGTAACTCTCTCGTCCAGTCACCACAAACGGATGCGATTGTAGAAACGATTTCTAGTTTCACTCATCGCTAACACTGTTGATGGTAAATTAGATGCTTGTAGGTATAAGATTTATTGAATAATGGTCAATAATTTATCAAAAGTATATTGCTGCTATCGCCAGTTTCACGATTCTGCCAGTGCATTCTATGCCAGGGGTACAGGTTCGGTTCCTGGTAGGTTTGCTTGCTTGTTTATATCAACTAATTTGAACAGTTTTTTTCCTATTCTGGATGTAATTTGTGGTCGTATTTCTGAGTCTGTTGCTATAATCACTCGTAGTAGGGGTAGCACCAATATTATCATAAGTTGATGTTGGAAATGCCGTTGCTATGAGGGTTGTCATTAGTGCAATTTTTGTTGTTAGCGGTCAGGAGCGGAACTAAAATCCCACCATTCACGCTGCGAACGAATTTATTACAGCAACTCGGTAATGGTACAGAATGCGTTTGATCTATTATATTATCATGTGATGATGGTGCCAGACGGCAGGTCGTCGACGCAGCGGCTGGTAATCCGGTTAGCGACCGCACGCGCCGCTCCACCCGCCGCTGCACTGCCGCAGGCGCCGCCGCCGCCACTGCCCTGATCGAAACGTAATTGGGCGTAACTAGGGTAAACAACGCGGCTATGGCCCGATTATGTGCGATTTGCTATTTCTGCAACAAATATTTTTGCTATTTCTGTTGTGGTCATTTTAATAAAGACATTTCGAATAAATCTCACCAGTCTACTTATATTGTTTAGTTACCTACTAAATTATATTGCATGTATAAAGTAGTAGTAGTAACTATATGTGACTAGCTACATGGTATTCAAAGCGAGTAGCTATAGACCCTACTGTTATATTTTAAAGGTATTGCATACCCATACAAAAGGTTATTGTAGTTATAGGTAGTTGCCATATTCAATACACGGTAAAACTTGATCGATGGTGATCAAATATGTTACTGAAAATTACGATAAAAATATTGTTTCCGTGTAACATCTTAGAAATTAACGTATCTACCTAATTAACCTTTACTTAATTAAGAACGAAACTCATAATAACTGATTTGCTATGTAAGTAGACCGTCGACGGGCAATAATAGTCATGGTTACCCTACTCGTTCACCTGCCGCAGCGACACCGCCGATTTATTTCAAATAGCATTACACATACGATTCGTTTGTAGTTACCACTTTGTCGACCAAGCCAATCGACAGCACATCAACTGTAACACTTTAAGTAGTCGTAATACGATCTGTATTGTAATGGGTTTGTGTAAGTTGATGTTCTGTCGACAGGTATATCAAGTCAAAATCAAGCTGTAAAATCACATCTAACACTGGTTGTCCTACTACATCAATTAAATTGGAAATTTCCTAACACTGGCGTGTGAAGAGGTAATAACCTAAGTATTGGTACACTATTAATTTATTTAAAAAAATCTACCAATCGACGAGGCACTAAAGTTAATAGTAACTCTACCACATTCCTAACATAGGTCAGAGAGTTACGTTAACTGTTATACAGTTGATATTTTCTAAAAGAACCGCTCTACCTATATTCACCCATGCCTGCCTTAAGGCTTCGTATGCGCGTATTTTCAGTTTTTCTATGAAGGCTACGGCACTAACTACTAAAATTAAACGTCAAAAAAATTCTTGGGGTGTATATTTAGGGACTGATGAATACCGATACACGATTGGACAAACTTCGCTCGATAGAAAATAATCCCAAACATACCCCTTCCATGTCATTTAAAATGAAAATTATGTCTAAACCGAAATAGTTATTCATACGAAATATATATCAAAATGTAGGGTATTATAATTACGAGGGCTTGTTTAAAAATATCTAATTTTTATTGGCGTATTTTAATTTCCCTGCCAAAATTCATCCAAAATTAATAAATATACAAATTTGGAGTCACTGTGCCGTGCTCTTCACTCAGCCGCTGCGGGACATCTTCTGTCTCGCGCTCGAGTTTGACAGCTCGCCGCCCCTTAATTCATTTTACCGTAGGTACGTCAGTAACCTACTTTACTAAGGCCTGTTTTAATTTGTAAAGCTTGCATATTATTTCAGAGTCTTACATGTTAGCGTCGGGTTCTTTTAGTTTTGTAAAGCACGTTTCTATATAAAAATCACAAGTGGTTTTTATATGGTTACTTAAACCGATTTCATGAACGAATATGAAATGCAAAACATGCACTCTAACTAAATTACCGCATAAAGAAATTACCTCCGCTAGTCACTGGCTAAAATAAAACAAATTGCAGATTAACTAGCGACCTGCGGAATTACTTTGCTAGTTGGCAATTTTCAATTTGCGAAGTAGTGAATTGGAAGCACAGACACAGCTAGATACATTGTAAGTAGGTACCGTCGACAGCAGATCAATAGTAACACTTGCAGTACGATTTCAAGTCTTGCGACGCAAATAATAAGAACTGTCAAAGTAAAAAGTGTTACCATTGATCTGCTGTACAAGCGGTAACTAGATGTGGATAAAGACAATATAAATTGTATATAGGTACTACGTCAAGAAAATACAGAAAAGAAAACAGAAAGTCAGCGTCATAATATAAACTTACATCAAACTCATTCGAAAGGTCAAACGAGACCTCAATTAATATTACTTCAAAAGTAGTAAGTAGTAAAATCTGGCAGCTAGCACGGAACGGTTACGCATCATAAGGCCGAAGTTCATAAGACCGAAGTTCATAAGAACGAAGTTCATAAGACCGAATTTCATAAGACCTACGCACGAAAGGCCGAATATCAAAACGCCGAATGTTCATTTGGCCGAAAGTTTAAAATCCCGAATGTACGTTTGATCGAAAGCTTGACCTCCCAATGGTTCGGTTGTTTGTTTGAAAACGACTAACTAGCATAAGCTGCGATAGTCATTTACGCCACGTCGTTTCCTAGGCGGATTTTGTAAGAAACAACTCTCCAGTAAATTAATCAAGAACTGCGAAATTTTTCGTTCGCTTTGACCACTCCACTAGTGTAACCTACATACATTTAGGTGCTGTGCTAATGGTTATATGTAACTGAATTCACAGTGGCTGAACTAGTCAGAATGGGAGCAAAGCGTTAATTAATTTCCTGTTAGTTTCAAACGCTATTGCATTCTCACAATATGGTAGGTACAGCAATATGAGGCGCAGTACAAGCTTGGAGCTGTCAACTGCATACCAAACCTAGAGCACCAGGGTATCAAAAGCTAGCCCGGAGTCTCGCTGGTAATACCCAGTGTGTTAGCCGTGCGCAACAAAGTCAAATTGAAACGTCAGTGTTCAGAATATTGAACTACCTACATGGCATTTACGTGTGACCTACTCCTAACCTGTTAGAATTCAATTTATTTCTGATGTAGCAGAATACCTACCTGGATTTCGTTCTGCCTTTGCAAATTGCATCAATTTGGATAGCAGAACAGCATCAAATTCTGATTATATTCTCGAATTAACAACGAGCACGTAATACATTATCATTTAATACTTATTAAAATATCTAAGACGCATCACAATTTTAGTTCAAACTAGGATTCCGTTTATTTCTGGCTCCAGAGACCCAAACTGATCACAAATTATGCGGGCTTGGAAAAGTGGTTATGGTATCTTCTTACCTATATGTAGGAGGTACAAGCACAATCTCAAACAGGAATCGAACACTTCTGTGTTGACAAGTAGATGGACGCAGGTACAGTACCTAATTTCTTGATGAGACATTATTGCTTTCAGGAGCAAGCAACATTTAATAATATTATGCAAATTCGCATCGCTTTCGATTCAACGGCGGAATTAATATCGTGTAATATCCCGTAAATTAATTGGAGGCGACTCATACTCACAACACGGGGTTGACGCAAATCTAGTTGATGCCGAAACGAGAGTATTACATTTCTGTAATTAAATGCAACTATGACGACAGACTAATATTCGTATTAAGCCGATTTATTTCTCTTTCATAGGTACACATTTTCTTTACAGCATAACTTTTAATACTGAACTACTAGTATAACTGTCTATTATTCCACCCAACGAAGGAAAAATAGGGGAAAAAATTCATGTATATGCGAATTTTGGTACAGTTGTAGGTAAGGTACAGTTAAACAACATAGGTACTAAAAGTACTGAAGGGTGGGGAGGAGCTAACGGGGGTTCAAAAGTCCCCTTTTCAAGTTTTTCGTAAATAACTCGTAAACGGTGGCTCATAGAAAAAATTGTTCCATACGGAAATAACTGTGTAACTGTAAAAATTACTTTAGGAAATGTATCGTCAATCGTCGTCAGTTTATCTTGAAATTGCTAGATTTTCTGCCCACAAAGACCAATATAATCCTCAGTTCGCTGCGGCTTGCGCTTGTGCTACTGATATATGGATTACTTTGTATATTCGTTTGAATTTCAGAAAAGGTCCCCGTCGTCGCTTCATTATTAGATTCGTTACGATGAACTCACTCAATATAAGATAAATGAAATATTAAAGACTTCTATTTTGAAATTACTGACGAACGTTTGTTCTCTGTTTATATTCGAAGTTGGCGTCAAGAAAACACCGGTGTATAAAGATAACTAAACAAAACCAGTCTTCCCCAGCTATTCAAATTTTCAAAGCTATTTATCACTGCAAAATGGAAATGCATTGAAACTAGGTATAGACGGAGGAGTATGAATGGTGCTGTCCGATTCCGGAACACGAGAGAGTGTCGTATCGACCAGTATTGTGTTGTGTTATATGGCATGCCATCAACATTGGCCTTGTCCGAGTTCTCTCTTGATATTCAAGGACCGTAAACGCACGCGGTGTAACCTTTGCTCTTTATCAAAGACTTTATCAACTTAGTCTAGGGCTTGTTTTCGTCTGTTTTCACAGATTAACACACGCGAGGCGTGTGAAGTCACGATTGAATCGAATGACCTCTTATGTAGTTACATACGAAATAGCATTTAACTCTGTACTATACATATTTTACATTAAATTAGTTTGAACTAATATTACCTACATCACCTACATGTGCCACTGTTACCTAGTTTAACATCACTTCCAGTTAAACCGTGTTTTTGTAACTATGAACCTTCTTTAAATAACGTTAAGTTAGAAATTGATGGCTTAAACAGTGGAATAATTTTAAATCTAGGTATTTATGGCTACTAACCGCGTTTATATTAGATGATAAATGATTTAAATAAATGAATATTCATAATATTTCTTACACTTTATTGGTAAGTACTTTATTTTTCTCTAAACGGTTTCGGATTTGTTGTTGGTACCGACCGACTGCCCATATAAAATTTTATACGACATGTCCCCGGACGTCGCTTTTCAGTGCTCCATTTTTGTGGGATTATGGATAGCTCTTTTTCTCCTAGTTATCATTCTGAAAAACGTAACCATGCCATAGTATAAAACGGGATGATTAATATTTATTTCACATTATAGATTATTTTGATTTGATTAAATTACCGATCAGTTTGCTTCTTTAAATATATAGACGGCGGCGTAGTACCTGTAATTTGATACAATTATATTTTTAAGTAACTATGCATAGATTAATTGCATGCAATTAATTTAAATCTGTAAATTATACTTATAGCGAAATACATGACATACCCAAATGTTTAGATAGGATCAGGTTATTGAAGTAATCCCCTATGGATTCCACTCTTTCTTCTTCAGGGCCTGTGTATTTAAAAGTAGTATTGTGAGCATAAAACCTAGTTAATTAATTAATAAGGCTTAATCACATTAACGCACTTTTCATCACTGGATGAGGTTGTAGCTGTATAAGTCGACGTTGCACTGAAAGAAAAATTTGTGTAGGTACAATAAAGTTAGTCTGGTGAAAAGTGACATAAATTAATTGTAAATAAGTATGCCCTTATACTTACGTTCTATCCATAACTAAATAAATTATTTTAACACCATGGATCAGGTCTTTTATTGCAAAATAATTATTTATGTACTCTACGTTAGAGTTCTTTGTATCCCCAGGGATAAATTAGGTAGAGTCTGTCTCTACCTATCAAAAAGTAGGAACCTATCTAAAAACTCACCAAGTTTTTCTATTTCTTCGTCCACAATAGCAATGCCCACTGAAAGGTATGAATTATATTTTCAATAATAATAATCAACCTGGTCTAGCCTACTTATTTAAATTTCTTTATTTAAATACTGTGATTCCAATTAAATGAGCATACATCCAATTAAAAAAATCTAAAATTAAACGTACACATTTTTCGGAACTGTTTTATTGCTATACTGTGCTCATCTTCATTGTGTTGAATCTCGATATCTACAAACGAACATAAATGAACATTAGGGCTGTTATCGAAGAGTCTCTCTTTATTGCAACACAGCGTCATTACCACAAGCACGATAAAGTGAATCAGGGATTATATTTTGGAATTATAAATCTTAATGGGTGTTGAAATAAAAACCTACCATCTATAATTTTTCCTTCATCGTCTTTAACACAATGTGTTTGCAATCGGCAGGTGTCTATATTAGATGGATTCTTACAAGCATATTTCCAACGGCATGTTGAATTTGAATGTGTGTTTTCTACTATAAAAATAAAATAGGTCAAGTTATTTTAAGTAAGTAAAACAAGATAAGGTAGGTATTTTATGAAAACAGGTGATATCATAACTTTTCTACTAATATAATATGTATTAATTCACATCGAATTCATAAATCGATGGCCTTTATGCATTGATCTCCTATAAACAACTAGATACACAAAGGTCTTACTAAAACAATTTAAAATATGTCCAAATAAGGGTCCATTGTTAACGTCCACATAATGTCCAATAAAGCAAATAAGGATCCATTCATCCGTTTGGACCTTCTTTGCGCTCGGACATTTTTTGAAGGCAGACTGTGTATCTAGATGTTTATAGGAGATCAATGCCTTAATGCAATTTTTCGGATTGTCAACTACGTAGTTGTTGTAGAGTGTATAGTGTATACTATGCTTATGTATGAAATAAAAATATTTAGACCATTGTTCGACAAATTAGGTGGTTTTGGAGTAATCCCAGAAGGCATTTCGCGGTTTTTCTTTTCATATAACTTAGAAGATCCATTTTTCGAATTCGACGAGTTTCTTTTGCTCTCTTTGGAACCTGTTTGCAGTGAGTTGGTAAGTATACAATAGGTATTATTAGTACATGACTAGTTTATCGTATCCATAGTATATCTATAAACGTACCTTTCTTAACTGTGTTTACATTTTTAGTATCACTTAGCATGAGCGATATGTTATTATGTTTACGCAAAGAATATCTCACACCCCTACGATTATTTATTTTATTTCTTGTCTTATTTCTTGTAATTTGCTCTGGCCTTCGTGGTGGGTTCACTTGTATACGCCTCTTCTTTGCTAGTTTTTCCGCTATTTTTATGGCTAGAAAAACAAATAAATTCCTGAGAGATAATGTCTGTCCATTTCGACATTTTCCTACCTTCGGGAAATTCTGGTACTGTGACCAATTCTCCTACAGTGTGTAAAATATGCTATTATTATGATAATGAGTAGAGGGTATTTGACCACTATAAAAAATTTCAGCATTACCTAAGCATGTTCAAGTCACTTAAGAGCCTTCAATGAGCCAACTAGCGCCGCAAATCTTAAAAAATAATATCTTCCAATATAATCAATTTTATTAAAAAAAGCTATTTACAAAATGTTTATTACGATAAATACTATTTTTAAATGCTTATTTATAACGTGATTCAATTTCGGTAAGTTGTAGTTCGCATAATTGCGAAAAACGGCCGATTTTGGTACATTTGTGAACTACAACTTAGCTTGTCGCAATTATGCCATGTATAGTATATTGAAAAATAGTATTCATCCGAATAAACATTTTGTAAATACTTTTTTTAATAAAATTTATTAAATTGGAAGATATTATTTTTTCAAGATTGGCTCATGGAAGGCCCTTAATACTAATTATTGATGATGAAGGCCCTTAATATTGCGACGTTTTTTTTGCGCTGTATTAGATTAAAGTGAGTAGAATTCCATCGAGTCATAGCGGGCGTCATATTTCCTGGTATTTCAGCCCTTTCAGGTGTCGGTTTTGGGTTGCCGTGAATGACGATTTTTTATAAAATGATTAAGATTACAATATTATTGTCCTTCTCCGTCTATTCTAGCAATATTACAGTCATTCTTTTAAATATGAATAGGTACCTACATACCTCGTCGTTTAACTTCGTCATTACTTTTGCTGTCAGCCTTCTTTGTCAACACTGTAACCCACACATTTTAAATTTACGATTATTTAAGATGATATTCAGACTAACATATTATTACTTACTTATACTACAATCTTTATGTCTGTTGGCTTACAGCTACCTACTACTTTTTCACTAATAAATAACCGCTAGACGTGAAATAAGGGGTGATCATTTCTGAATAGATATAGGCACGTAAAAGTTCGCTAAAAGAAGCTTTTTTAAATATCAAATCAAGCTGTTGCTAACTGGCTGGAAGCGAGTTTAAAAAAATATTTGTAAAATATAACTTCCGTTGAATTATTCCTTAGATGAATATCCGCCATTTTCATTGGCGCCTTCTTTTGTTTTTCTTTTAGGCCAGCATTCAGCTAATTCCTGATGCGGTTGGCCAAGGAGGTTTTATGCGCGGCAGGAACCGCGGGCAAAGGTGTTGTGAAGGAATGCACAATAAGGTAATTACATTTGTATTGGCATCGTGTTGGATTATTATGAATTGCAGCATAATGTCCTGAAAAATATAATCTCAATAAAAACACTTGCCTAGTATACAAAGCTTCGCGTTGAGTTAAGAAATTACATATGTATATGTATTATATTGTTTTTAAAGGTATCTAATATCAATCTATTACCCTCGATATCCACGAGTCGTGTTGATGCAACTGTCACAGATCCCACGGTTCCTTTTCCAGATTGTGTAACTAAAATATTATCAAATCAAAATGTTTATTACGTCATATTAACCAAGTACTAATATGTTGCATTATTATTGACTCACCACATGAACCCTGTAAGGACACTGCATCTTATATCTTAGGCTAATTTTTAAAAAATCTTGATTTCGAAATAGATGTTTTATCAAAAATATTTAATTTTCATTAGATAGTATTTTGTTTACCTTCTCCACTGAGAGCTAAAGCTTGTAGTGCGTCCAATCCAGAGATGTCGTGTTCTGCACAGAAAATGTAATAAATGTTGGGATTTCACATACCTATATTTGACGTAATAAATCAATAATGAAATGAAATGTAAATTTTATTAATAACAAATGATACAGGTCGTGGTTTTAGGTACATCAAACAATAGAGTTACAAATTATTTTAATTCTTACCAGTTAAAATGACTATGCGATTACCAGTAAAAACTGAAAACAATAACATGTATTAGAGGACGTGTAACCTAAAAAGTATGCTTTGATTATGATGAAAGTTGAACACTTTTGAAAAAAATAAAATTCTAGCTTTTGTTAAATGACTGGCCGTACTGATATCGTCGTGTTTAGTCGAAATATTTACTTATCTAAGCTGTGAACAACAATTTTATCGCCACAATCTCGATTCAGGGGCGGCGGGCGACATTACCAACATTCATGCCAATCAGAAAGAAACAGCAAACTTTGTGAATGCACTTAGTCGAAATTCTTTCTTTATTTTTCGAAACATTCTAACGATTTCGTATAATAATCTTGTGGCGTATAAATACTGTGATATATACCTAATAATAATTTAAAAAGGAATAATTCCACACCACTCTATGTTTTCTAAATTTCTACTTACAATGGTTAGTCTAGTCATATCAAATTCAGTGGTTCGCTTATTTCAATGTAAGCTTTTAGTAGCAAGTTCAAAATAATAGTTTGAAATTGGGTAATACTCGCGAAACTGATAGCCAGGAAATTAAATTACAAATTAACCAGCACAATGGTAATTAGCCTTGTTCTCAGTTCATTGTACTTTTTGGTAGGTTACCTACCTAGGTAAATAAGAGTAATAGTTTTATAGACGATTGATTTACATTAAGTTAAAATAACAAATCTAGGTAATCTTAATTAGATAAAACGGGAATTACCGTGTTAAACATTTATTATTATTGATGTCTCGATATTTCGCTAATGCTGTCGAAATATCGAGACATCAATAATAATAAATGTTTAACACGGTAATTCCCGTTTTATCTAATTAAGATGTATACAAACCGTGAAAGTTTAAAAAGTGATAAATCTAGGTAATGTTATGTATTACACTATAGTTTAATCCACTTTGAATAAGGCAGTGATTAGTGTAATACCTACAGTGATGCAAATAAGTGCGATTGTAATACAAATACAGAGTTCCAAAGTCTTTAGAAGTAGATATTATGTATGTGGTCGGGACATGGATAAAAAATCGTGGGGCGATGATTTTTTTTCTTTCACGGGTCGTGCCAGTATATTTGGGATTCTTAGCTACGAGTGAGGGGTCAAATGAAAAATAGATCCGACTCCTACGCCCCTCTACAACGCTAATCACTTAACATTCACACTAATCATCGAAGAAAACGTGTATAAACGTGTTAAGTACTAAACTAATCACCTTCCACTAATCACTCGCACGTACGTATCACTAATCAAATTGAAAACTGTTCGTTACTCACAGTAAGATTCAAATATTTTGTCAGCTAATTCTTCGGGGCTCTTTGATGAGCTCACGATGCCTTTTCCTGCTGAAATGACAACAATATTTATACAGATCATAACTTTGCATTTGTCAGTAAACCACATTGACAAAAACCATACATCTACTTACCGCCTGGTTCCGTAACTGAATAAAAAAAATGGACATTAATTAGTAATTATCTATCCAATTTGTAAGCAGTAATTTGATTTGTTACACGATATATTCATCTAACCTTTTGCCCTAAGTCTTTTAGAGATAGGTACCAACTCAATTGGTGTGAATGTATCTCCTGTAAATGTTATAATAAAATCAAATAGGTAAATTAATAATAAACAAAAACGTTTCAATAGTTATCATTGATATCAAAAAATAATTATGACGTTGCTTTTAATTACTTCATACCAACTTCCAACGGTCTGAATGATGAATCATATTTATCTGAAAGCAAAAGTACGTACATGATTACAAAAGAAAATGTGTTATACATTTCCCCTCAGTGGAACGCTAAAAATCGATACAAATAATTATAAACGAGGTATCCGCAATGTGTGAATGATAGTTGTGCCTATACGTTTTTAAATAGAGTTGGCGGCCACATATCTAATCTATCTTAGTTATTATTCATTTTAGTACTCACGAGCTGTTATATTCGGAGAGGTATGTATCTGTAGATAATAAAAATATTCTAGAGAACTTTCTGTAACTGTAATACGAGTAGATATTTCTTCAAATAACGTAGGTACTTACATCAATCTAGATATAACTCTACAAAAATGATAATTTGTCTCTAGTAGACGGATGCGAGTCTCGGAATGGAGGTAACCCGTTCGAAGCCTATTCGCCACGTTTTTTTCTCCATAGGTAATAAATAGTTTTTCCCTTAACATATAATACTTAGTATAATCATAGCGATGCTCGTGCAATAAATAAGTATAAAAATCTACAGTTACTCTGTGGTTAAACAAATAATGAAATTTTAATGAAATTATACTTACAAAGTCTAGAATAATGATGAATAAAACCAACTCTTGGCGACGTCCCATTTCTGACTACATACTGATTGAAAAATTGTGGAAACCAATTACAATTGTTAATAAAAATCGTTGGCCGTGTTATTATTTATGGTAATGTGGGTACGTTACTTTAGCTTGGCTGTACCTGAGAGACTTATTTGATGTGTGACTGTGATTGATAATGATAAAAGACGAAATATTCACTTGAAACGTTTCGTAAGGATGTACATTTACTTGTTCAAGTCTCTGCTTGTGCCCTTATAACTTTAAACCGCTAGACGGGAAGTAAGCGGTAGCCAATCTGTGAATGCATATTCGCTCAATGACAAAGTTAAAAAATGTTTAGACTATTAAATTAATGTGCACTATTTTCTTATGTTGCGGTTTTCCATTTCATATGCAAAGGATCTCAACCTATCAGCCTAAATTTTATTCAACCGTTATCGGTGTTGGGTATACCAAGGAGGTTTTATACGTGGGTGGAACCTCGCGGTCACATGCTCGTAGATTAGAAAAGGGTAGCCTATACAACTGTGCCATAAAGTTACCGGATACACATACACTTCTTGTAGCTTTTATTACAAAGACTGCCGCTATCTGCGGTTTGTTTGCCCACCCAGATAATTAAGGGGTAAACGCAAAGTAAAACGGGGAGGCTTTGTTTCCGATCTTATTTAATGCGCGTAATTTACGCCAACGTTGTTTTGGATTAATTAAATTATGACGACGTTTGCGTTTAATTTTCCACGTAATTTATGCTAGGACAATGTCATAATAACTCTATAGGTACAGTCGACAGCACATATTAAACATATACAAAACCATTGCATACTATACCGTATTGCGTTGAATACTCGTGTATGATGTGCTGTCTATTGAATAAATAAAGAAAACTATAGATACTGTCTTGATCTAAAACTTATTTTTATGTGAGAGGAAATAGTGATCAATGTAAGTAATAACAGTTTTAGTAGCAGTTCATCATCTCTTAACTTCGACTGGTGTTATGTAGTGGGTGAAAGGTTGCAGCGCGATGACCCGCAACAGTTAGTGCGCCCGCGTCGGTAGCTAACGCCTCCATTGTCGGCCACAGTTTCGCCTATTAGCACACTCTCTCTGAGAGAAAGATGCAACCTCCTCGCACTGCTAACGAGTTTCATGAGGAAACATTGTCCGTTTGATCTAGATCTCATTGTTAATTCGACAGAAATATTTTATTAGATGTGCCGCTCTAAAGCATAATAAGTTATAAAGTGTGATTCGTATTGTGGCCGTTGAATATGATCCTAAACGCAACTGTCTCTATCACTCATATGCTTGACATTACGCAAGAGTGAGCAGTAAGATTGATGCCTTAGCTTAGCGACAATTAAATTTAGCGTGCGACACTCTAGAATCGTCACAAATATCGCAACACAAGTTGGAAATCGGTGGATATTTATAACCTTTTGTGCTGCGCAATTTGGAGGATCAATGAGCTAGCTGAACATTTTAACAAGACTAATAATTGGCTATATCAGACATACTTATCTACACAAAGTGCCTACCCACCTACGTAATCCCCGCTGTATTATACTGGTATTTCAAAACCGGCAACTTTGAATATTCCGTGAAACAACATTGCGGCGAAAATTGGTATAAAACTGAAAACTTCTTGTTGGTGTTGCGGTTCATCGTACGCAAAAATATTTATGAAAGCTGAAAATTAATGGATGCTTTAAAAGGGGCTTTTATAATTTTGTTATTCTTATAAAAACAAATTACGGTACATTTGCAATTACCTGTGATAAAAATACGTCTATAATTACGTGGGTAAGGGAACTGTCCCAATAACCGTCACTTTTTGAACTTTTCACTTTTGATTTTGTAGCCACGGCCGTAGTATAAGACCCACAGGGACTGAAATGGTGCAAAGATATAAACAATTTATTTATATTTTATTTAATTAAATAATGTTTATTTAATTTTAAGATTAAATAAGTTATTTTTAGACTTATATGAAATAATACCCCTTTGCCCGGTATCCGGCATGTCCTTGTACAGATATCCGACATACCCATGTCCCAATAGCCGTCATATATATGTATATAGTTTTTGTGTAGGTAATGTATGACGTATATATATGATTGATCAAAGTGTTATAGCGTAAATGGAACACCTGATTGGACAAGCTTTATGTTTTCGACATTTCGACATTTCTCAAATATATAGGTAAACCAAAATAGTCAAAATATTCATTGTTGCTGTTCCAGCCAGTATATATAATTCAGGTCATTATGCCTATAATTACTAATGCACCCAAAGAAGTTTTAAAAATCCCAAAGATGTTTTTTTTCTCTAACCTCAAAAAGTGAACAGTGTTAGAATTTGTGTATTGTATTAAATTAATTAAATAATTAGTTTATGTGTCTAAATTACGCCAAAAACACGTTATTTAGTGAAATTGTGCATTGTAATAGTGGACAAGTGTTATCTCGCAAAAACTCCGACATTACATAGTGTAAAATCCAATTGACTTTTTTTTACGAAAAATTAACGACTTTTTGTGGCAAACTTGTTTCCAAAATGAAGTGCGATAATGATCATAGCGATGAAAATTTGATACAGTGCGATGGTTGTAAACGGAACGTATGTCTTAGTTGCAGCAACCTAACAAGCAGCGAGGCTCGTGTCATGGGGTTGAAATCCAAACGCACCCTCATATTTCTATGTTCGCCTTGCCGCGAGGCCTTATTTCAAGTGCCTAAACTGATCCAAGCATATGATTGTGTACGTGAGGAATTGGACGACGGATTTCTGCACCAGTGACTCATGCAGTTTCTACTGCTACTCCGGCCACTTCCTTAGACACTAACAATATATCGGAGGAGATGGCGGAGCGTGATCGCAGAGCAAATAACGTGATCCTTGTTGGTCTCCCTGTAATGGATACGGGTGACACAGCTATTCAAGGGCCCACTGATGAGGCCACTGTCAGAAGGATCCTGGTGGAGATTACGAGTGAACAGATATCTTCTGACAAACTGGTGAAAGTGTTGCGACTTGGTAAACGAGACAACAGTAAACCGCGCCACATGAAAGTGATCCTCAAGTCACGGCATGATGCAGTGAAGGTCCTTAAAACAAGAATAGAGCCATGGAGGTAAGAGTGTATGATGACAATACACCGATGCAGCGGGACGAGCCAAAGGAGCTGAGGTAACGTCTCCAGCTACGTACCGAGAGTGGTGAGTTAGATCTCACTATTAAGTATGTCAGGGGTGTGCCGAAGATAATCAAACAAAAAAACCATTTGACCCCAACAACCCCTACACTGACCTTACCTTCCTATACACCAACTTATGCTCGCTGTCATTAAAATTCGACTTATTTCTTTTATATGTAAACACCAACAAGCCATCCATTATAATTGTCACGGAGACCTGGCTGAACAGCAGGGACAGAAACAGCACATTTGCCATACCTGATTATACTATATTTAGACAAGACCGGAAACATCGACCTAAGTCGCAGGGTGGCAAAACGCGTGGTGGCGGTGTTGCCATATATGTCAGAGACCGTGTCAACCCATTATTGCAAGAACTCATAAGAAGTATGACTGTATGTGATCTTACGGAAGCCTTGTTTTTGGATATTCAATATGACTCTCACCATTTCCTTGTTGTTGGGGTCTATCGACCCGATGATAGGGAACCAGATATATGGAAACGACGTGACTCTAAATTATTGGCTAAGCTGCTTCAGCGAACAATGTGATAGTTATCGCTGGTGACTTCAACTACTCCGACATCCTATGGCCTCGAAGACATCGAACAGGACCTCAAGGGACCCGAGGAACTGTTTAAGAACATGTTTCTCAACAGTAATCTTCATCAATTGGTCTCCCAGCCGACACGTTTCCGCACAGGCAACACTCCATCCTTGTTCGATCTGATCATGACAAACGATGAAAACTTAATCACTGGAATATGTTATAAACCACCTATAGGAAAGATTGATCATTGCGTACTAGAGTTCAGCATCCAATTTCTGATACAAAGAGTCCACAGTTAGCCCAAACTTAAAAGATATTACCATTACATTGACTTTGACAACTACATGGAGGAACTGGAGAAGGACCTCGAAATCTTGGAATCTACTACTGACGTGGAGCGTTTTTGGAGACAGCTAAAAACCATAGTGGATACAAACACAGACAGAGACGCTCCGCTTAAAAAAGTGAAGAAGAAGGAAGGTAATAAACCCTGAATCAATGACAATATATTGAAACTTGTATCTGAGAAGGGAATACTTTGGGATGTTTATATTGGCACAAAGGATGACGAGGACTACCAGCGCTATAGAACCGCCAGCAATCATTGTGTGGCAGAAAGCAGAAGGAGCAGAAGACTGTATGAAGCAAAACTACTGGATAACGGACAAAAACCCTTCTATTCCCATCTGCGAAGGTGCATGTCATCCAAAGTGAGCATTCCACTTGCAATGAGGAACCATAATGGCGACCTAGTTACAGACCCCACCGACATAGCGGAAATCTTCGCGCAGGAGTTTCAGAAAGCCTATTGTCGTGAACCAGATGTGACCATATGCTAACAAGTGACTACATTAGCCCGTGTGGAGCACTCGATCTGTGACATAAACTTTACACCCAAGGATGTTGAGAAAGTTTTAAAAGGACTCGACACAGGCTCTGCTCCTGGACCTCACAACATTCCCAGCATTATTCTAAAAAACTGCAGCAAAACACTTGTTCCTGTTCTCACTGAGCTTATGAGGGTGTCTTTTGAGGTCGGACATGTCCCACTTGACAGGAAACATGCTGTAGTTACACCTGTGTACAAATCCGGTGATAAAACAGACCCTGCCAAGTTTAGGCCAATCAGCTTGACAAGTATTGTGGGTAAGGTGATGGAGAGACTAATATGCAATAAACTGAAGAATTTCCACAACAGAGAAAATGTTATATCCAGCAGAATGGCTTTGTCGAGAAGGGATCCACAATAACGAACTTACTGTCATGTGTGCACCCGTGTACTATGGACGTGGACCGTGGCAACCCGGTTGACGTTATTTACCTCGATTTTGATTTTGTTTTCGACAAAGTCCCGCATCAGCGCCTGCTTATAAAATTGGAGCATTTTGGCATTCGAGGTCGGCCTTTAGACTGGGTAAAGAGTTATCTGTTGGGAAGAACCTTCCAGGCCAGGATCGGTTACTCCTTGTCCCAGAAGAGGGACGTCCTGAGTGGAGTTCTCATTGCGCTGATAGACCCACAATCTGCATTTTTTGCTGACGATGGGAAATTCTTTGGCAACCCACTCTTAGTGTCTGGACAACTACAGAGCGATCTAAACAAGCTCCAGGAATGGACAAAGCAGTGGCTAGTCAAGCTGATATCGAAATGTGCTGTGTTGCATCTAGGTAGTAGAAATCCTGGCGTGGTATACACCATTGATGACACTGATATAAACACTGTGGAATCCCAAAAGGACCTTGGAGTTGTGGTTTCAAAAAATCTAAAATGGGGAGAACACATTAATGGCATTGTCAAGAAGGCTAATTCATTTATGTATGTTATAAGGAGATCCTTTCAATATATTACATCCGATGTTCTTGTCAAAATCTACAAAACATACATTAGGCCTCTTCTGGAATATGGATTTCAAATATGGAACCCATATTTTATAAAGGACATCCGATCTACCTACTACCTACTTGAGAGCGTGCAAAGAAAGGCAACAAAGATTCCATATATTAAACTGCCCAAAAAGTCCTATGAAGAAAGGCTTAAAATCCTAGGTATTCAAACCCTGGCAGAACGTCGACTCAGACAGAGGTGATCTAATTGAGACATATAAAATTCTCACGTACAAATATAACCTCCCAGATGTCCACCGTTTCTTTGAGACTAAAGACATACGTCCATTGCGAGGACACCATATGAAAATCTACCGCACTATCGCCAATACCAAAATCGCTCATCACTTCTTAAGTAACAGAGTTGTCCACGCACGGAACAAACTGTCTGATGATGTAGTATCTGCACCATCAGTGAACTCTTTTAAAAATCGCCTCTACATGTGGTTTAAATCAAACATTATATAAATAAGCAATATGTGTAGTGAATCATATGAACATTAGACAACATAGACTGAACTTACCAACACTGTGATATAGGCACACCAGCATTGTGCTGCCTGTCTATCAAATGAATAATAAAATGCACAAAAACGTCCTAAACCATAAGGAAACACATCGTAATGTTTGGGACGTTTTTTGTGCATTTAGGGATGTTTTGTGTTTTGGGTAGTTAAAAAATATTATTTTACGGGTACTGGTGTGGAAAGTAAGCAATATCTCTATAGTTATCTATATGTCGTGGTCAGATCGTTAAATTGAGCATTTCATGAAATCGTCAGTCATTTCATGAAATGGTGGCATTTCACGAAATCGTCAAGTTGTGCTGGGCATATCGTTTAAACATCAACGTTCGTCGATTTGTCCAACGACGTTTGGTCAGATCATTAATGTAGGGTGCCCATTAAAGTTTTAAGTAATAATAATTCTAAATATACTTATTACGAACTTATTTATTGGTCTAGTCAGCACCAAATTAAAAAATATATGTTACATAATTCAAACAAATTGTCCACTGGAATTAAATATACGAAATATTCATATTTAATTTTTTCTTTAGACATGTTCATGTACTTACCTAATAAATATAATAATAAAAAAACATTTAATAAAAATTTCTTTATTGTACTTGAAAGTACAAAATTGTATTATAATATTATATAATGTTAAAACGTTTCATTTCACAAACTTTTTTATTTTATTTTACTTAAAATGGAAAACCAACGGCACATTAAACATTGATAGCAAAGTACAATATACATCGGACAGCCAATTAATGGTCTTCACTAATAATACGGTATACCTTTATGAAATTCCGTTAGTATTTCAAAATATTTCTCCGTATTTCGTAATTATACGCATAGTAGGATCATCAATGCATTTCTTCTTGTATATTAAAAACTCATAATTCCAGTATTTCCATGATGTCATATTTTGTAATCCAGTAAATTATAGTCCGTCGACTTTCGTTGCCTGGTCACCCTACTTTCGTTTACTTGTTGTATAACCTAAAAACAAAAATTATGTATGTTAAATTTCTAGGATTTATTAATTAAAAGTAAATACCTTTTAGATACTTAGGCGAGATTTTAAAAGAATATACTTAAACTAAATATCATTGAGATACTAACCTGTGAAATGTATTCCCAAGTTGTTGTTTTTTTTGTAAATTGCGGTCGGTTTTTGCGTGACTGTCATAAAATTCACATCGTTTCGTATAAGTAGTAACACTTTTCCAAGTTTCCAACACACTTTCTTATATAATTTGCACATTATTATTGACTTTTCAACATGAATCCGCATTATTTACTTACACACACAAACATAAACAATGACAAATCGCGCTCTCAGCGCCTCTAGCGGTAGTTATTGCTATTTTTCTACGATATGGTCAATTGTGTTTGGTCATATCATGAAATAGCCGTGCGTTTGTTGGACATATCGTAAAACGCTTTCTATTCATTGATCTGGCCAAGCAATTTCATGAAATGACCAATAGACATTTGACGTTTTCGTGAAATGCCACCATTTCATGAAATGGTCGACTATTTCATGAAATGTTCAATTTAACGATATGACCACGACATATATATCATATAGATGACGGGTACTGGTACATTTTGCTGTTTGGTTGAACCAATAGCCGTCAACGAATTTAAAATGTTATTATTTAATTAATTAAAACAAATAGGCATCAAATCAAATTACAGAATGATATTAATATTAATAAAGTTTCATTTTAAACATCAACACTTACAAATAAGTAAATACATGAGCCAGCGTTGAAAAAAAACCGTAGTCAGTAAAAACAGCAGTTTAGTAATCGAACTTCGTAACTTTTTTACAAAAACGTGAACACAAACTATAAAGTGATATTATATTATGTTATTTGATGTTTTACTGTATTTTTGCCAGTTAATTAGCAGAAAAACAGTATTTATTTTCATAATATTGCAGAGAAAACGAAATAAACTACCATTTTCGTGAGATATAGGTAATTTAAGTTGACTTGACGGGCATACGTACATTGACGGCTATATGTACACTTACCTTATATGTTTATCACCAATACTACGAGAGTTCTACACTGGAAAAATTATAGATGTCTTGATCTAAAAATGATTTATCCATGCAGTTGGATTTTACCTTGCGACTCTTGTGAGTATAATGAAAATTATTCAGCACACAAATGGATCTGTCTCCAGATCGAGTTAGCTGGAGGTGAGGGCGATCAGCAGGCGGCCCACGCGGCCCAACGCGCCCTCCCCGGGACGTGCTCAGACTGACCACTGAGTTAGCGCTCAACTACCGCACCCTTTTATACTCTCTAACTGAATTTCATTGACTAGAATTTATTTTGTTCGTTTGGGACACAAGTTGCGGAAAAGTTTCGAACTTTCACAAAATAGTAGTAAGTAGATTCCTATGTAAAATATATAAATCCCATACATACTAGATTCATGCAAGCTTGGATAGTTGCACAGTTTTCCATAAATTATTATATCCGAATAAAGATCGAATTTAGCCGGATTTCCTCCAACGTCGGTGCTGGGCCCGCCCATGTCACATAATTTTACGGGACGGCCGATAGGGATCCGACGCCCGCCCGCTGTCTAGACACGACAAACGTACTAGACTAGTTCCCCAACCACGCTAGACACACTAAACTATCTACCAAACCTGTCGGCCAACAGATCCGATACAGGAATGCAGATGCTCCTGTGATTCTCGGCGGCAGCGTCTTGGGAAGCTCGGGAGAGCCTCAGCCGAGAGTGCACCTTAAGTGTATAGAAGATTGACATCCTATCAACCGAAATAGAATGGCTGGTAGTCTGCGCGGTGTGAAATATTACCCAAGGCACCTTAAAGTAAACGTGACAGCGAGATTTGAAATGGATTCGCATAAAAATATCCAGCCTAACTTGGTATTTCAAAGCAATATGATATTATGATCAACATTGAAGTTTTAGTGTACTACAGAGCAAACATCATAAAATATATATTTATTTGTGATAGAAACAATGTTTATTCAAAGTTGCATTTTCTCCAGGTGAGTACCTTCATCTCCCTGTACACTCGTGTATTACTTATAGGGCACATACAAGTACTTATGCGGTATTTTCTTCGAAATAGGTTTGTAGATAACATAGATAAAATCTCTGCGTGTTTGCAAACATGACGTTATAAAAAGGTGTCGAGATGGCGTAATTTTGGCGCATATTTGATGCAGCTGTTTATTTAACACATAGTCATTTATGTATGTGTTACGTTTGACATACCTGACATGCTGTAGCTAAGTGAATTCATTAGAGCTCTACAATCCATGACTCATTGCTAACGACCTTCAATACTATTGAAAAATACAAACAAATAACGAATTTGTCAGATGCTAATTGCCTTTAAAAGGATAATTACCTATAATTGTTTACATTCAGAATCTATCCTGTTGGAATATATGAGCATGAGTACCTATATTGGAAACGTTTCAACGTTTTGACCAAACATTATAATGAAGTGATAGACAATAGAGATAACAATGCTGATAAGACCAAACGAAATACTAGCCTGTTTTTACCGTATTAGTAAGTTAGTACATACATTACTGCCAGACTATTAAATCTAAGTTCGCTATAATAAATTAGTCGGCCCTAGAACAGGCTACGGTCTATTTGGGCCGCTATACTTTCCACGCCATCACATATTTAGTCGTGTATTCGAGTATATATAAATTGGGTGTAACATACATATATTGCCTTCTAAATAAAATAAATAAATTAAAAGCATGGCTATACCGGCCAGCAGCCTTATTCTGGACCATACGTCGGTAAATAATGGTAAAAAATGCTTGATGCATCTAATTAAGTACTTACCTAAAACTAGTGGTACAAATCAAAAATGTCAATAACTTGCGATCGCTAAATAGAGATAAACAGTACTTTACCGATCACAGCCATAGTCCAGAATATGGTACCAGGTTAACTATGCAATACCGCTACATAAGGTGGCTCCAGAACTGATGCATTGTTAGACAACAGAACAAGAGAATCTATTATCCGGTGAACACTTCCTTTCACTTGAACATATACAGGCATCAATTTGAGCAATCTCCGACCACTTACGGCAAAAACAATGGACCGTTGCAACGCCTTCTCTTTACAACTACGTACGAAGTTTTTAAGAGTTTTCTGAACGCTTAGCATACATACACTCTTTAAGACATCATTTTAGAACAGTTGTTTTGTTATCCCCAATATTATTTTTTTAAAGTCAATGGATTATTTGTACCTAAGTAAGCACTTACCTAATTCAAAGTTCTTCGAACAATTACCCTCACATATCATGTCCTAACATAATTGTCTTATTGTCTCTAAATAACAAATTAATCATTACCAAACAAATTACTTACAAACCGTTAATAAACAACAAACAGGCGGTAACATTTTCTCAAACCTAGATTTGCGACTGTATAAATTGGAGACTTTCTCTCACTCATTTGGATCAATTTGGCGCGTGACTCTTGACATTTATTATCGGAATGGTTACGTTATAATGACGAATTTATTCGATGTTTATTTATGAAGAAGAAATCGTTGAGTATTAATTAATGTATTTTATAAGAGTTCGGCGTCATAGGTGTTGCCTTTATTTATTCGCCAGCGTGATTGATATCGGTTATTCAACGTGCACTCATGACAAAAAGCGGTCCCTGGCGCTGCACAGATTGTCTTTTAATCTGCCACTAGTTGTAGAACAAGACTTTTGTATAGTTGGGGGCAAATTCAACGGTCCTAGAAATATTTAAGCATGAAACGGGTTCCCTATCCTATTAAAATGATTCTACGACACTTCCTCATAATCTTGTTCAACTAAGTACTTACAATTTAATAACCATTTTAACAAAAAATGTATTGTGGCAGTAATGTTCTTTTTACAGATATACATATAGTTTTAATTATCTTCCAGTGTGCATAGAGTTACCTACTAGTTAAAAATAAACTCGATTAGGTAGTAACCATTTATTCATCTGTGACTACACGATGATATAATGTACAATTTAACCATTATTGTCCAGCCAGCCTTATGGCGGGGAAAGGCAATTTACGAAATGCCTTTTTCTGCTGACGACACTTTTCCCAACCACATATCACTGCGCAGCCAGCTTTGTACGGTACAAATAGAATCTCTTTTTGGCGAACGAGAATATCAATATCCGGACTCGGACTGATCGTTGCCTCTAGCGAAACATGCTTCAGTCAAACCACAATATTACGTGTATCTGTGAATATCCTTTGATATCTTATCGAAAATAATAAACAAAACATTATTAACACCGACAGAGACAGCTTTGAATGAACTCTATACATCTATCCTAGAAAGACGTACCATAGTAACTATACAAACACCGGCAGATGAAACACGATATCCATTTGTATTTCGTTTTTTTTTGTGTCAGACCGTGAAACCTTTTCCCCTAGACGAGATCGTTGTTATTGGTGAAATATTTTCAAATAAAATAAAAATAGAACCTATATTTTTCCGATTAAGCCTTACGGCGAGAATCGTAACTGGCGCTGGGGACAAAGGTATCTATCTACATCCACAGTAAATGGAATGCCCGATACACCTAGAACCAGAACGACCTCTTTATTTTGATACAAAGATAAACACGTGACGCGCTATAAAAAGGCGCGTCGCATATCTTTATATCAAAATAATTAGATGCATTTATGATAATTTATTATTCTATAACTCATATGATCTCTTAAACTAGTATTTTGTGAATCATGCTCATTTCAGATATACAAAAGTTGGCTACAAATAATTAAAAAAATTATACTATTTGTATGCAAAACGCAAAACGGCGGCGCTTGGGGTCAAAATTATTTCGTACCAAATTCCATTTGCGATCGTTCTCTATAGGGAGATTTCAACTTCTTTGGTCCCATCCCATTATGTATCACCCCCTCACCTTAATGCTGTCACGACCAATGATGGAATTGGTAAAAGGTGCTTTTGCTCTGTGAAGTGTATAAAAATTTATTGCTCGGAAACAATTACGTAAGAATATTCCATTTATTTTTATAATAAAAGTCAGATGGGAAAACTTTTCCTTTCTTACTTATCAGCTCTGAAATTGATATCTAGTAGATAGATTGTAGATACTTAGGTACTATATTTTATATATTCATTTTAAAAATTAAAATAGTCTATTCTATCTTTATATATCCTATACGATCGAACTAATTCTAATTTTATCATGACCTCTATTGCTCTCTATTTACTTTCTATCCTTTATTTCAGCTTAGAGTGGTCATACGCTGTAATAGAACTTGATGATATTATTGAAGCGTCTATTGAGTCCACTAAGTGTCGCCGCACACGGGCCACTCGCGACAGCCACAAACGCCGCCACGAGAAGCTAGAAGCTTGTAGCGTGTGGCCGCCACCGGCGCCAACCGTGTGCGGCGAGTCCATATAAAATGTATGAAAATTACAGGAAATATGCAAGTGGCGGCGTTTTGTGGCTGTGGCCGGTGGCCCGTGTGCGGGAGCACTAAAAGAGAATATAATAGTACTACGATCGACTGTAGAACCTATGGACACCGTTTCAACAAGATATTAATCGAGTTGTTTACCTTCGTTCCACTTTTATCTTTTGGTGTTATGTTTCTTTTAAAAAACTTTCTTTCTAGACAAAGAAAGGTCAATGTTAATTATTATCTATCATCAATCACCCTTTACAAATTAATTCCCTTGACTTTTCCCTTTACTGCTGCGTTAAAATTCCGCAAGTAGGTATCTTATTTTGAAAGTTTCTGGATACTTTGTTCGTGTTCTGCTTTAACAAGCTGTGGTGCTCTCTGCTTTAACAGGCTTAGGATATTATGTAATGTAAATACGTATAGCACAGGCATAATTTTAAGCATATTGACATTGGATGAAAATGTAAGCCAAGTTCATAATAATTGACGTTCAATGTCAGAGCGACCGACGACGGCGAGCGGCATCGGTGCAGTGAGAGCGAGCAAGGGCGTCGCTTTCCCAGGCCCAGGACTACCTGACAGCTGCGTCCGGGACTAGTGACGTCATCAATGTCATGCAACTACATATCTACTAACATACAAGTCTAGTATACATGCAGTTTAAGATCATAGTTATACCTAGTACCTAATCTGAAGATGCCGAAAACGAAATTGTCAATGTACTGTGATGGTTTTTGTATAAATTCCGTTAACATTCCACTCTGTGTCGACATCGGTAAATCACCGATTATATCTGAACATTATTTATTACCTATAACGAGAACTAACGTAACATTATGCAAAAGCAGAAGACGGTCGAACGAGTTTTTGACGAGTTTGGGTCATCGACCGCCTGTTTTAATTTAAAGGAAGAAATTTCTAATAATTATCGTAAAATCACATCACATCGATCAGATTTATTATATTTATGTACATAAGTTATAATTCACGTAATCTGATGAAGAAGCGGATCGAACAGCTCATAAATAAGCTGCTTTCAAAAAAGTGAAAGATCCTCATTGATTTCACCTGTATGTCATGCTTACGGAACAAAATTGTAGTTTTATAGTTGCTTTTACATTGAAGCAGCTGAACATTAAATACCTATATAACTAAGTAGGTAGGTAAGTTGTCTAGGTAATATACTTAATTACTACGAGAAGTTTCTTCAAGTTTATTTCTAACTGGAAGAACTGGAACAAAGAAACTATTGCTCATCTTATCATAGGCTTTAATGAACGTGCATTAATTAAGTACTTACTCAGGTAAATTTTAATCGGATCCGACGATATTTATAAACCACTGCATCATTCTAATCATGTCTAATAAATAAAGTACTTACAACTATCTACATGGAAGAAAGGTTTTAATTTTATTTTATTCCATTAGCGACGAAACAAATCAAAACCGACAAAAGAAATACCCATTGCACTCATTGCCATTCTAAGTAGCGGACAAACTTTCAGCTCACAACAAATATTAACTAGGTCTGAACAGTTACTTACGTTGTTTGCGTTTGCCTATTTGTGGACGGAGGCTAGTGCAGCGACTCTAATGTTTCTGGAACTACATATTCCACGTCGCCGCCGGTAGGCTAACTTTGGCAGCCGATGCAACTTCGGTCGACACGGAACACTTGTTCGAAACATTGCCATATGCTGAAAATGGACACAAGTTAAAATAGGTTTGCAGTGAAATAGAACTTATTAAGAGGGCGAAGTTGTTATCGACATACGACTCGGTGGCGTCATAGTTGGGTCAATTCGCAAAGGGCCTGCGTGGTGGATCATGGTCCGACCTCCCTGGATGTGAGGGAAGCCTGTGCCACAACAATAAGGACATAAAAATAGGCTGTTGTTGTGTAGTCACAAAATAGATGTAAATTACATCAATTTACTCGTACCTACTAACAAACTTTTGTACATCTATTAGCAAAACACGTTCGGGTCGCCAGCACATCAACACACCATTGGAAATTTAAGCCTTATTACCGTTGCGTAGAATGCCCAGTGTATTACATTTTGATGAGCTTTATGAACAATAATGCTCTTTACCCTACGATCTCGTGAGTGACCAAAATGACCCTAACGGTATTCTGTCTGAGTAAGTACGTATTACAATTGCATTGCAATAATCTTGTGAACTGTGGGAATGTTCGTTCGTATAGAAATAGTGCAGTCTAGTTTAATACGAATATTATTTTCTCTATAACTCCAGGTATTATTATTTTCTTTTGTGTGCGTTAACGGAAAAGTCTCTGGGTAGCTTCTAATCATAGCTTATACTCCAATGGATAGAAGTTGAGCCGCCAACCGCGTTATTGTCAAATTCTGACAAAGCGCGATGGGAATCTGCCTCTGAGTATTGTCGAGGAGGCTCGAGGTCTCCAAGTGATCCCAGCCTCCGACAGCTTTCGAGCACCCTGGAAATATCAATATTCCTTCCTCCTATCCGCGTTCCGGCACTCTTTGACAACACTTACCAATGGAAGACCACTTTAGGAGCGTATCAATGTATTTGGTAATTGAACTAAAAGAACTTTACAACAATAATCCTAAATTTATATAGGTAAAGACTAAAGAGTCTAAGAAAATAATACCACATAAGTAGGCACCTACTCCCACTTCTCCATAAAGCATTCGATAGATGCTCTATCTACTTCGGATGAAAATATATGTGGATTCGTATCTATTTACCATCATAAGAGTTTCGTCCATCAACCGATAGCTTAGCTAGTAAATTTCATTTATGTCGATAGTATTACAATTGAGGTAATAAATTTTCATGGAGGATTTTTACTTGGCCGTATAGAATGAGACTCCATGAGGTTGGCGGCGCGCCAGGCGGAAAGCAATCCTGGCGCAGAGTCAGGACATTTTGATAGTGGCTGCTTTATCATAGTACCTATTTGTACTAGGTACTTAGTAAACATTTGCATTGGTAGTCGACTGAATGCAAAGTAAGCCGACTTCATGTCTCAACTTCAATAACTCCAACTTTAGTGAGGTTGCCGCACATCAATGAAGTTCGTTAAAAGTGGTCACCGTCTTACCAATTTAAGAAATTTTTGTACTCTTGGTGTTTATGGTAATTCTTTGGTATGGTACACTTGACTGGCCATCAATCATAATACGATTTCAACTCCTACGGCGTAGGCAATAACAGACCTGTGCCGGTGTACAAAGCCCAATGTATCAAATTCGATGAGCGTTTAACTGTAAGTTAAATTATTATTCTATTAAATATTGTTTGGTAAAATACCTACTTTACCAAACGATATTTAATAGAAAAATGAATCATCCCAAATTCCCGAAAGCAGATTCCATTCACGTAAAGTTCATACCTAAGGTCAATTTCAAAACTCTACCTTTTTAAAATCGATTCAAAGGGAATTCGGTACGGAAATTGAATTCGTGTAAAATACCTGTAGGTACACCTATCTACTAAGCGGTCTTAAGTGAGATTTTCGTTTCGTTTGTTATGTATGACGCCCACGATATTTATTTATTCATACTTTTACCGGTTGACAGGAGCCACGGTACGAGCCTGAAATCCACGTGTCGATGCGATATTCTCCCAGCTTTTATGATGTATTTTGGGAACACTGCCTTTCATTTTATTTTATTCCCTTTTGTTATTTTCTTTTTTGGTGTCAATATTTTATGTTGGTACAATCACTTGAGAGTTTCAGAGTTATTTGTGCCAGAAAGTTATACCTACTTTATTTGTACTATCAGTTAAAACTAGATATTATACGTTATATGATAAATATAATAGTCTAAGCTACTCATATATCACGTAGTTACTTATCTATATGTATAGATTGAAAAAATTGCAAAAGGTTTGCAATATGCATAGACATACCTAACTAAATTAATAACTCTTGTTGCAAATTTAAATTGATACGGCCTTAGGTTACGTACGCGGAAGCAGTATTAATGTATCGTTAACAATTAAGACATGTATCACGTTAAATCTTATTAGTTGGTACATTCCTATGTTGAGAGTAACATAGCTACGGCACACAGGTGAAATCCTTGGAGCGCACTTGTGTAAACTCTACCGGGTGCCGGTTCCTCTCAATCAATACATCTCAAGTGCACTTCGTAATTGCTAAATTTAGGTAATGACTCACCTCGTTTCGCACCCAAGTTGCGTTACACGTCTATGGAGGCGTTTAATCACGGTGTTCCCCGTTCATTAAGCCGGCGGGAGTCATTATGTCACACACGTCTCTGAAATGCTAATTTGTCCCGGTATACACTCAATATAGGCATGTCATCGAAGCCTTTGGCCTTTTTCGTGATTATACCTACGCCAGATACGGAAGTTAAGCCAGATTGTTTGTTTATGTTGAGTTGAACGCTTCAAAGGTGAATTGTATGTTGCGATAAAAAAAATGTGTCAGTATGACTTTTAAATCAATATGGCTTCATATTTTTATTTATTGGATATCAATTGTAAATAATTTTCAACTTTTAGTATTGTTTAATAAAATTGTTAAAGTACGTTTTGATGTTTGATGAAATTGTTAAATATTAATTTATTCTTATTATTACCTACCTACATGTAGGTACTAAACTAAGATAAAATTATAAATTGATTTTATTTATACATCGTACTCTAGAGTTACTGTTAGATATTTGTTATGAATTCCTCGTGATAAGAAAATATAATACCTATGATGAAACTAAAATTACCTACAGAGTAGAGAATGTGCCTACAGAGTACGTTAGCAAATGAACAGCAGTAATTCTAATTACTTACAGTTCACTAAGTCGAAGGTTCTGGCAGTACAAAATACGTATAAAATTTAAACTAAGCGGAACCCTCGTCAAATTATAAAGGGAGATTAACCCTAAGCACTTGCCGCTGCCAGTTTTGACTTTATTACTTTTAGTTTGTCTTTTGCTGGACCTAAATTGTTTCATAGAATCGTTATGGAAGTAATAAAACTAGATAGGTTTACCGCGGCCCTGAAAGTCATAGTTAAAATACAGAACCTACTTCTAACGAGCCGAGCAGATTTATTCTACAGTCGTTTCTATTTATCTCATTTTATGTTGAAGATAACTTACCCATTTATGTCGTTTAGGTATAATAAATAATTACATATTTCTTCAAACCTACACATAATAGCCTGTAATATCATACTTTTATTGTTTCAGATAATGGCCTATCCTTAACTGGACACTATACATCGTCACAGGTATCTGAAGGTGAGAAAAAAAATATATTTTGTTTACATTGCACTACTAAATCCCCTTTATTAATTTAAATCAAAATATCATAATGTATAAATCAATCAGCTGACCAGTACAATGTATAGAAAATTTTAAAGTAGAATTTATTGATTTTATTACTATATAATGTTGTAGAGTTTGTTCAGTTACCAAAAAATATAGAAAAGTCACCTTTATACCATTTACAGTACAGTGTACACCCTTTCAAGATGCTTATCAATTAATTCATGCTTTCTACGAGATCTGGAGTGCATTGCCTATGCCTAGCAGGCATCCTGCTTTGTTTGATAATGTTCAGCCTTTCCTGCCAGGTCACCTGTGTTGTATCTAGGCCATGCCGCAGGCTCGCTTTATTGTTTAGGATAAATCGATATTTAGCACATTCAGTTCATCGGGTTACCACATTATCAATCACAGGTATAGGTAATATATTAGCTGTTTTAGAATAATTTTAATTACTTGCATATTGACACACGAGTACCTAAATATATTTAACAAATAATTATTTTGACTTTGACATTATAATTCTGTTTAGGAATAACATGGAAATGTAACTTAAACGCTAAAATAAAAACTTTATTAGGTACTTAACAACCTAAAAGATTTTATACTTTTCTCTCAACTAAGCGACACTTTCGTATTATTTAAGTGGATATTTAATTGTTTTAAATTTCGTTTTATATCGCCCTTAAAACCTATTTAATTAATGACGTCAGATTCAACAACATCGGAAAAGAATGTTATTTTACTCCTATGCTTGTGAAGACATTTTGATTTATCTTACATGTAAGTATAGGTAGTTACTTTATTATTTCAACTTTTTAATTTATCTCGACGATTATAATTTTTTTTTCTGCGCGTAATTTAACATGAATAGCCCATTTTAAAAAGATGATGAAAGTCCTTTATTGTTAACTCAAAAAAGGGTGAAAGATTTTTTCTATATTTAAAAAGCAAAGAAAGTAATCTTTTGAAAGTAAATCGTTTACTTGAATGAAAGTAAAACCATGTCTTATATGAATCTCCCTAGCAAAGGTCAGAGTATGGCGGAGGAGTTATTTCAGCCAATTTACAAGTGAACAATGTGTTCATTGTTTCCGCGACGCGATTTATTTGCGGACTTTCACTGAGAAACGTAACTTTCCTTTTGTTGTCGATCTGAAGCAACTTGATCTGTATCAAGACAGAAAGCTTCTTTGTGATGCTATTCTTATCTATTCCCTCACAATATGGATATGAACCAACCAAGGAACTTATAGGCATTACAGTTTGACTGACAAATAAATAAATTGTTATCGCAACACACTTGAATTATGATCGATATTTAATTGGTAACAAACCTTTTACGAGTATGGTAAAACACGAACAAAAAAATATAGTTTCCGAAAAATATACAAATAAAAGAATTATTAATTAATATTATTAATTAAGAAATTACAGATCAGATGATAATTTTCCCATGAGTTTTAAATGGATTCCAAGTGCATAATTTTTTATGCTAACTAAGACTTGTGTTTCTTAATTTATAGTAACTTTCATTACCAGTATCGATTTCTCCTTAATCAAAATATAATTAACATGAATATTTTCATATTTCCTTATTTCATATATCTTAATTTCGATCAGCAACATCTTCCATATCTATGATATCTAGAAACCATCATATCATTCACGTTGGTATATGGTAACATCGACATGGTAGGTATAGGCCTGGTGTAAGGAATCATCGCCTCATCAGATCTATCCACTTCCTTACCATAGAAACTCTTCGTAAAAATTCTTCGTTTATTATTCTCAGTGAAATACGTGAGTTCCACATTTTTCCCCCAACGGGGCTCTCAATGCCTTATTTATTCAGCACGAGTCCTTATTTAAAGCCATCCAATAATTCCCACACATTCATACTTAATAAGAGCCGCTAATAGTTACTATTTCCTTGTTGTTTAATTAAAATGTTCTGAAACAACTACGACAAACGACAACTACTAAACTAGGTTAAACTCGCTTTTACTCCTAACATGGTAAATAAACGGTTCTATAACTATTCTTGCTGTTTTTATTATGTACATACATAGGTAGGTACATATAGGTTTTTACATTTTCCTCCAGCCTTCCATTTTATAAGGTTCTGGTTTTTTTTAAGCACATACTTACCTACGTATTTACATTTTACCTACCTTTTTACTCAGGTTCGTAGAAAGTGTTCTTATCACTTAGAGATTCAACTGTGTGAATTTATGTAGTCACTTCCACGTATCCAGCTTAATTTAAACAGGGTTCCCATAATTCTTCACCGTAGTTGTTGTGGTAAAATGTCCCCATTCCTATATCTATCTACTCGACTAACACTGGAAACATTTGAAGTACAATTTCAACTTTTATGGCACATACATTAAGAACGGTACAATGTCTAAGTTACACCTTGATGTTCTTCTGACTTTTCATACAACTCTGCGCTAAAATTAAAGAAATATAAATGGATTCTTAATGTCCTGATGAAGAACGTTGCACAAAGAGTACCTATTATCTTGAAACATTTTATGGAATTGTCTAAACCGCATCTTCAGGCTCATCGCAGACTTCAGTGGTTTAGGTAAACCAAAGTTTAGTGATGCCATCAGTTAACGCTAAATCTTGTTTTCGGTTTCGTTTACTGATTTTCTTAAACCAATGGCATGTAATTTATTTTATGTATTTTTGTCAGGAACATCACTCTTTTTTTTGCTTCAAATATACGCACACTTGCCTGTCTCACTTTTCTCGAGCCTATAAAAACATAATAGGTTGTTCAGATTTTAGGCAAGATAAATAGATAGGTACCTAGTAGGGAAAAAGTGTGTGTAAGATTGCATACACATTAACCAAACAAGTTTCGCTTTTTCGGCTCCCGCAAAGCACTGAAGTGGGTTCTCTTGTAAAAATTTGAACTACCCGCACCCTCGCACTGAAGGGGGCCACCCTGACGCTTCCCTGCGTGGCAACACTGCTGGCAACACTCATCTTTGATACATGCCTTTTGATGTCTGCTTTGCAACTCACAAAGCCAGTGTTTACACCCCCTGAAATAACTTCCATTAAAAATTGAATTGTGAGTGGATTTGTACTATTCCTGGGCACCTTTTATGTAGAGTGAGTAGCTACAGAGTAAGTAAACAGGTAAAGGTTAGTTCAGTATTACCCGTGACTGAACGGAGCCTCCTACTGTGACAATTTAATGTGTAAAAGGTAACTGATCTGAGGTCTCAACAACCTCAGATCAGTTAATAAGAGACTACAATTACATAGTCCCCCATATAATTATAAGAGTCTTTAAATAGTAGAATTATTTTAATTAGCAGGTTTATATGTATCATCATGACTATTTAATTAATTAACGAATAGGTAGGTATAGTTTCATCTTGAATATTTGGAAAAGTGTATTAGTTTGAGAGTTACTCAGCTATCCGTATGTGGAACGTTATTCAAGAAGATCAATTGTTTATGGTGTTAGTAGATAGATAGCTAATTTAGAGAGGCAGTAAACTGCAGTAATGCCAAGGAAGTTACATTTCCAACTGGAGCAGGCTAGTTACGCACAGCCATCCTCCTGTGATCGAGCTATAAAAACTTTTACTATCTCATTTAACGTGCCGCCTTTGAAATAAATGTCCGACTTTATGGCTGATTTATTCTAAAAAGAAACGTAATCACAACAAGAATCAACGTGCTACGAACTGAAAATTTACTTTCCTGATAAGAGTTCTCGTTCCTTATTGTTCGTTCGTCGTATTTATCACTCCAGAAAATACAATTTCCTGGGCGGTTGGTTGGTTTCGAGTAAGTTTCGCCACTGTAATAAATAATGCGGCCACACTATTATTGCGCTTCGTCAGTGTCTTCTTCCATCGATGCGATTACTACTCACCATCAGGAATAGTATAATCATACATGAATTGTTCCCAATATTGCCACATTCCATAATTTTTACAGGCAACTTTTATGTACAGCCAACTTTTCCATAATTTTTATACCGAATATTCAACGAATTACGACCTACGAGCTTAGTGAGTGTGCCTTCTGTGCAATGGGGTTTGCTTTGTCTGTAAGTAGTCAAGTCAGGGAATCCTAGTTTGGGCGATGATATCTTATTGAATTATTTCTTTAATTATTCTACTGTACCAAGGTAACAAGAAGTTTTGGTGTCAACATCGGCTGGCACGAAACATCTTGCAGACTCGTCATCAGATAACAGTCGCGTCTTGCCGACTTGGCGAAACTTGCATTTGCATTTTCTGAGAAATTTTCAAGTTGATAAAATTTAACTTGTTATAACAGCATTTGCAATTCAAATTTCTCCATCGAAATAACCACATTATTTCAAGGAATACACAAAAGTCACTCCATATTGAATATTTTCAAATTCTTATATAATATATAACCTACATTTCTGTCGGAGCCCCTAGCCCACAAATCAGATTGCATACACGACACGGCACGCCTGCAGCCTCACTAGATAAGGGGTTCACAGTCAGACCCGTATATAGCTTCTAAATTCTACTTATTCATTGTTCAGTTGTATCAAAAATAAAATAAATGCACCTCGCAGCAAATGCGCATTACGCATACATTAGTCACATAACACAAAACTTTATAATGCGGGACCTACTCTACTATAATGTTGATGAGCCTACGAGCAGTTTGTAAAGTAGGCCCTGAGCCATGGGACGTCTCTACCTTGACCTAATTTCGCAATATAACGACAGGATAATCTGCTGAACAATAAAATCTCATCCTGAAGACGCTTAGTCCGTCCTTTTTAAGAAGGGAAAATATCTACATAATTTTTTTTTGCGTGTTTTAGATAATTATGATTAGATAAGATAAATTTGTTGAAAGTTATATGTTAGTTATAAAGGTCTTATATTTTTAAATAGTTATCTGTAGAGCATATATTCAAGCACCAAGCTACCTTAACTGTTTTAATAATTATTATAAATATTATTAACAACTATGTACGAGTTTAAAAGAAATAGAGAATTAAAATATCCAATAAAGCAAAAATCATCTTTTGATCTGTTTTCCATTTATGTATTTTAATAAATAAGTCTATGTAGAATCGCAATAATGAAGACAAAATATGATAAATATGAGTTCTTCTGAAAATGACATTGACTCTGTTTTTCCCACGGGGCAATGACGTTGAAGCAATAATGGGTAATAAATAGCCGATAAATAGCGAAGAATTGAAGCGAACTTAAGCTGAAATGATTTCGTCGGGACAGCGAGAGTTCATTTTAAAACTCTAACAGGGGAATTACGCAATTTCCTACCATTAATGCATTTAAAGGTTGTATTTTCGAGTCAGCTTTCCGCTAACCGAACGACGTGACACAATTCCGCCTCGCCGTCCAGTTTTTTTTAATAACTGGCCGTTACTCTCTTATTTTTCAGTCCCAACGTTGTTTACTGGCCGATGGGAACTAAACTGGTTAACACACATGGCCGACTCTAATAGCTCTCTCCATTGTCGCTAACTGGAGCATTGCACAGGAGGCACGTCAGCTTTAGGATTAAGACCACTTACACACCTGTGAGGGGGGTGGGTGTTTATGGATTAGTGGCAGTTCAGGTAGTGTAGGTGAATACCTATTCGTATTTACCAGTGTAGGTAAATGATTTTTTTGTCTACTATAGAATTTATTTGTGAATATAACAGGTATTTCAACTACAGATAGATCTTATTGGTAGCAATTATGGTTAGAGTTTTCTTATTTTAAACTAAATTGATAGGTCTATAAATACTACCATGTTCTCCTTCTTGTAGTACTAAATTTAGGAAAGAGCATATCGGCTACTTTCAAGTACGTCAAATTTTATTTAAAGTAAAAAGCGTAAACTAGAATCGCTTCCTGTAGCATCCCATCCATACCTATAGCTCAATCCATCCTTTTCCAGTGTATACGGCTTTTACCATGCTTTAACATATGAGTGTGTTTACTGCCGATATAGCCAAAGTTAGCAAAGTTACAATTACATGCGGCAGTTGGCGGCTGCTCCACAGTAGGTAAAGTTTATATCGAATGGGGCTATAGGATGTAGGTCGCGTACCGCGGATGCCTTTGTTCCGGCTGCCTCTGTAAATTATCTACATTCCTGTTTGCCTTCATAACTCTGTATCGACAAGCCGTGCTCCGGAGAGCCAAAACAAGGGGGAAAGTGGGCGCTGGTCTATTACCAAACATTTTCGTAGAAACATATGCCAACATGATTTCTTAGAATACTAAGAACTCATGTTGGCATATGTTTCTATGTCTATTAGGGCTCCAACAGGCGAGCGGCAGTTTGTGGCTGACACACTGCCTATCCTAGTGTCCTATCTAAACGTCTCTACACAATTGAGTAAATGAATGACTGTGACAATTTCGTTTCAGAATCGCCTCTCTCTATCTATCATGTTCTACCATATTTTGAGAAATTGAATTGATAGAATTCAAAATATTGTAATCCGTATTATAGGTGTTCATTTATAAATTATTAAAAAGAAGCATCATACTTACATGAAATGCAAGCGATTGCAAAACAACCGCAAAATATCGATCTGAAAGGCCGAACCGCTTTAAAACTTTGCCACGAAAATTTTGTTAGCTATAAAGTGGTTTATTACAGCCACAGGTGTGGCGTGAAAAGCCGCAGCTTTGGGTGATCATAAACGGGCCTTTAAGTGCCCAGTCTCGGAGAGGACTCTACACAACTACGAGTGTAGGGTTGCCATGAGAAGTTGACCTTTTTCATACTAAACGTCGAAGTTGATGCTAATAATAAATATAGTAGATATTCTTAGGAGCGTCATACTTATTTTATTTCGATCCTCATATAAAGTGAGCTAGCCATTCGACAGCGCATCAATATGGTAATACTATTTCAACGATTGTGTAAATACATATTGTGTACAAATACTGATTCAGTCACGACCGCCAAGTCTAATCCTAAACCTAGACGTAACTGCCGCTGTCAGTCATATCATATACTACATCGTGTAAAAGTGAGCGGGATGTCTCGCTTAGTGCCGATTTAAATTAGCGTGCGTAGTCTGGGATCGCTAGAATTAAATAATATAAAATACGATACAAAATTCAAAGTATTGTTGGACTTACAGGGCGATTGCGACAAAAAAATTGTAGGTACACCTTTACCAATTTTGTAACGGTACAGGAGAGGTAACAGTAAAAGAACAGGAAGACGATTAGGTGGGTGCTCTTTATTTTGAGTGAGTAGTGTTGAACAAAGGTAGCTAAACTGGATGTTCCATCGAGTATCAAAATAGAGAATATGTTATCCATCACGTCTGTCACTATCTAGGCCAATCGATATCGATATCCCGTCACATCCTCGACTAACCTCGTCCCGTAGTTCTCTGCTTATAACCGAGTAACTCAAATGCATCAATGAGCTTGGGGACTAAAACACTGTGAACTTGCCCATTGTATCTTTACAATTGAGCCTCAGTCTAGACAAGATCTATAACAAAAAGTCTGACGGTGTCTAAGATCACTCACCCATCGACCTCCGAATGTCGGGTGCGAACTTGTGACATAATTAAAGTATGTATTTATAACGTAGGCCACTTTTAGGTATTTTAGTTTTAAATATTTCGCAGTATCTAGTTCTTCATAATCCTCAAATTATGCCTTTATAAATAAGAAGGCATTTGATGGAGGTGGTGTATGCAACCGACTTACTTTACTTCGTCATTTGACGTCCATCATGATGGTTATTTATCTACCTTCCTATTTAGTACTAAACTGTACATTAGTTAGATAGAGCAAATACGAACTTTTATTCCCAAATATGTGTGATCCATCCAGCTTCTCGTACACTCGGTCTCATGGTCGTTTATATTTCTAACATTACAATACTTTTTGTATCAACGCTGAATCGTCGCGGCTCCAATCAAATACATTGACCTAGTCCGTTGTCATAGTTTTAAGGATTAGAGCTTGAAATGGTTTGCAAACAGGTCGTCCTCCCAAATGGGTCATCGGATTCATGTTAGCGGGACGGGACATGAGCAGCTGCCGGGATGGGAAATAGCCAACTCTCGTTCTCAATATAAACACGGTCGAAAGCACATCACGTTAGATTTTGTACTGTTCTTATTCCCTGTGCAATAAGAGTGAAAATACTTCAAGTTATAATTGTGTGTTTCTAATTATTGTACAAATAATGTCACTTAGTCAAGTGGTTACAATAATGTAACGGGGAGGTAGCTGAATGCCTACTTTATTTCGCGACTATGCGACTTCGTCACACATTACTCTGCAAAGCCAATGATTCAATATTTTCTATTGTGTTTGTTAACAAACGAATGGTAAATTAATTACCATGCATTACCCCATTAACGACATTAGCCACCTGATTTTCTTTCTGTTAAGTATACCTTATAAGTAGATACGTTTACATAGGTACATATTATCAAGCTCTATTTTTAAACCATCAGGATATAATTGATCTGTATTGTTTCAGATATCTGGAATGACCCACACTAAAAAGGATCCAGGACCCTACAGATCCCCTGATCGAATGTCCAGGTATGTCATGTACATTATTAGATCAGCATCACACATCCTCAAAAAACAAATTATGCACCACACGTAAAATATGCAGGTAGTAGTAATACATACACATGAAACAAATTGGCAGAGCAGTTGTACTACAATAATAAATAAATGATAAATCGACAGCATTACGTCTAAAAGAAGAGACCTTCATGCGCTATAGCGGCCCTATTTCTGTGGTTTATGGTTTACGCCGCACTTTATTTCATTCCGTAACCATGGTAACGGCACCGAAACAGCCACATTCGAGCATTTGCATGAGATTTTTTGCATTATTGTACTTTGCACACGAATGATGGAATCAGCATTTTACGACTTTCTTATCCATCCTTGCATGCCGTACACATAGATATTTATTTCAGCCTTCTTCTTTATATTTTCTTATTTTTTAGCCTGGGTTTTGGTACTTAATACCCAGAAAACGCATCAGCTCGTCTTTATAAAAGTACCTATTACGAATTTTGGAAAACCGCGGAATCGAATTATTTCTCGCCCCGTTCAAAGGTGTTAAATTGAAACTTTGACCGGAATTTGAAATTGTTTTGTACTATTACGATTGATAGTTAATCATTCGTATAGGTAGCACTTATAAAATACAAATTCCCGTTCGAAACCCATGCCGACAAGTGCGGATGGCTAGGATAATGTTGAGATCGCGTGCCTCACTAAATTATCACTCACGGTATTACATGCCGGAATGAAAGCTCGCTACTAATAACGCTTGTAATCTACTTAAAACTTCATATTGTTGCCCCTTCGTATAATATGTAACGACATGCGAACTTCTAGAATTAATTGAATAAATTCCCGCCCGTAGATGAAAGCTTTTAAACTTATCTGTATGAAAATGTTCATTGCACAGGCTGCAGTGATAGAACCATGTAGCTACACCCATTGATCTCCTATAAACAACTTAATACACAAAGGTCTTACTAAAACAATTTAAAAAACGTCCAAATAAGGGTCCATTGTTAACGTCCAAATAATGTCCAATAAAGCAAATGATCCTTTCATCCGTTTGGACCTTCCTTGCGCTCGGCCATTTTTAGAAGGCTAGTTGTAGCTGTGTACCTAGTTGTTTATAGGAGATCAATGAGCTACACCACTAGATTCTTCTGAGAGATTATGCTGTACCATCCTAGGGTGTGTGTGTGTGTGTGTGTGTGTGAGAGAGAGAGAGGGGGGGTGTATGAGAGAGGGTGTGTCAGTGTGTGTGAGGGTGTGTGTGAGAGAGAGAGAGGGGATGTAGGTGACGCGGCTCTACATTCCTCATTACACCGCGAATTAATTACATACCTATCTCTGTATATCTTGACAATGCACTGACTTTCTTTCTTCTGCGTGTACCAGTCTGATACATAATAATAATAGCTACGTTGAATATACGTACTGGTTTAGAAATGGATGCTGTCCGTTGTCAAAGCTAAAGATCGCCACCGCTGTAAATAAAACGCGATAATAAAATTAATGTCCGCCATTTTCTACAACTGTCATCTGCGCTTCGCTGAAAAAAGTCAGCCAGTATGCAGTTAATTCCTACGATTGATTTTAGAAGTTAGTATACAAAAGAGTTTTTATATGCGCGGGTAATCACAAAAATAATTGAATTGTGCTTAGGTGCTAGTCGTACTTCTGAATGTTTGCTTGAAACAAGCTTGAGATATTGCAATTTCCTGTCAACTCTTGTTCGGGAACACCAAGTCGATCCTCGGTGTCAGCATAACGAATTGCTTTAGAATAGCGACTAATAAATTTACACCGTGGCTCTTTGTCTACCTATCATCTCGTAGACATCGCAATTTAGAGTTGTAAGGCTTTTCGACACTGAAATATGCTCAACTGGTCATCAGTCAAGTTGATTCTTAAATAGATCTTTAATTAATTTTTAAAAATCTACTGCTTTTGTTTCGAAAAACGTGTAGTAGTGATCTCTTTGCAATTTATGGTACAGAGGTTTACCAGCGACGAAAGAAGACCAACACACCTTGAAATATGATATGGTGTTTTAGCGGCTGATTGGCTGAACTGATGTGGGCGAATTTCTTGCAATCTTTAGGTCTAGGTTTTATTGTTTAACTTGTACCGGTCATACCGGAATTACAATAGAAAATACTTCATTTAATTTTCTTTTTAGTTCACAACATTAAAGCTTTCATATTTCCACCTTGTCTACTGAAAAGCTACTGAATTTTCTTCGGTTTTGCATTCTTACATGTACCTAGGTAGGATTTCCCGCCGTTCAGTTTTTATAATGGAATGTTCCATATAGGTAAAATTTATTATTTTAGATTATTAGGTAGGAGTTATTTAAATGTTATTCATTTAATTCTGAGATTTTATTAGGGAATAAATCACCCTGTAGTATAAAGCCTACCACATGTAATTTCAATAGGAAGTCAATACAACGAGTTTCGACTTTAGTGTAGTATGAATAAAGCCTAGTTGCGGATAAGTTAATTAAGCCTAATTAGGAGCGGGTTTTACATAGAGATCACGCCACGACGACACAGGTGTTCATGCGACAGGCAGGCGCCAGTGGTCGATCGTATGATTTTCATTCAATTTTCATAGGATTTTTATGGACTTTGATTTACTATACCCAAGGCCTATAGTAGCGTAGCATTTAATGTTAGTTACGTCTAATTAGGAACTATTTCAGAAAGTCACGCCACTTCGCACAGGTGGCTGGTGCGACAGACCGGCGCCGAAAAGGAGGGGGTGAGAGGTGAAGAGAGGAGGGGAAGCAGCGCCTGCTTAAATAGACATGACCGAGCGTGGCGGAGGCTTCTTCTTTTGGATCGCGGAACCGCTGCCGGACGTACGTGCGATCTTAGCTTAGTTTGGCGCGCAATTTGTTGTGCAGTAGTAGTCTCTCTTAATTTTAAACTTCTTTCTATTGAAGTTTAATTTGTGTATTCTATTTATATATTATATTCCCACGTAGGGCCCCTTAGGTCAAACTCTTCCTATTTCCACTACCTTATACCCTTTTTCCTGACCACAATTCCTCCTAAACCAACCAGCCCGATACAGGACAAGACCCCTTTATCCTGTGTTAGTATTATAACAATCTTGCTTGAGTCTGAGTGAGAGTGTCGGGTAAACCTAGTTCCTATACATTCCCTTGTTCCAACTGCTTGAAATCCCAGCGATTTCAAGTGAAGAAAAGTCTTTATTATTTGTGTACGTATTTATTATATCATTTAATCTTTATTATTCATTCCGTAGCATTAATTCCCCTACGGCTGAGCGGACGTGAGTAAGGTTTAAATATTTGTTACTAATCATATTTTATTACAGCTATTCTCCGTGTTGGGTAAGTGCTACTATTGTCTTGCTTTGTGTGTACATTTTAATGTTTCATTATTTTTATCACTGTTTTGTGGGTAATTGAGATTCGTACTTAGGGTTGTCATAGCATATTTTCTTAGTAGCTTCATCTCGACATGAGAGACCCGTCATACACGAAATCAATATCACTTTATGTCTGAACCTTTATAACTTGGGACCTCTAAGAGGACCGCTTACAAGACGTAAATGGTTTCGGACCACCATTCATAACACCACACAATCAATTACTCAAAATCCAATTACACAAGATCCATCGAGGTCTTTTTCGTACAGAGACGCCACACCACATGCAGTACGTGTCGCCCATGGAGAGTAGTTTGTAAGAGAACATACGTATTGATGAGTGAGTCTTACGTTCTTTGTCGAGTCTGGAGGAAGCAGGTGGCCTGGTGCCAAACATTAGCGTAAGATTCCTCTACCCCCTTAACTGTCTACGGGTCGCGGCGACCTCCTTGGACGAAATAATGAACTAAGACAGACTCAGGGATGCGAGCGATCTAAGCGTATTTTGTAGGGAAAGAACATACGTATTGATGTGTGAGTTTTATTCATTCTCTAGTCTGAAGGAAGCAGGTGGCCTGGTGCCAAACATTAGCGTAAGATTCCTCTACCCCCTTAACTGTCTACGGGTCGCGGCGACCTTCTTGGACGAAAGAATGAACTAAAACAGACTCATGGATGCGAGTAGTGAACCGGAGCAACTCTTGTTGGCAGGCACAGTGTATAACAAATTATTTTAATAAGATAAGTGTCAACTAACCCTAAGGCCGACCTAGAGATTTGCACTGTTTGACTATCATGCTTATGCGAAATGTGTTGGCAACCCTATGAACGGATAGTTGATTTAATTATTTCACTTCTTGAATAGTAAGTACACTTCTTTCACCTGGTATTTCTCTTGTGTGTGTATTTATTATGTGCCTATTCTATAATATTCCTTGACTGACATTTGACTGTTGATGAGTTTATTCATATATTTTCTTGTATTGTGTTTATTGTTGTATACTTGTGTATTCAAACCGCTTAGGCAATTAAGGCGTAATATTAAGGGTGGCGGGACGCAAAGCGAACCTACCCCAAACATAGATTGAATTGTGGCCTAGCACTATATTGGCCTAAAGTTAATAATCATCGGGTTCGAACCCTGATTCATGCTAACGTAACTCTGGGTTGATTGAGACATATTCTCTGATATTATCACGGGTAAGCTATTCTAAACGATGTGACTTGCTGGTGGTTTTATTGGAGCACGCAGTTACACTATACCCGCAGCTATCAAATTTTCCCCACACTGCACACCGAATTGGCTGTGTGGAACCTCGCTTGGCCGGTGAGGTAATATACAGCTTATTCAACCTTCAACCTTCATTCACCAAACTCATTTAGGCCAGGGTTATTTTGGTAATGAGGATGTGGATTCAACCCACTAGTACGGCAAGTTGCTGGCTTTAGTTTAAATCTATTCCCTTCAATAATCCTCCTAACAATCATTCTCCCATCTTTCTGAACTTCCTACCCACTCCTTTCTGAAGGCATATAAATGCGTATTAAATGTAGCTTATGATTTATTTATGCACAATCACTTCGGTCTGTCTTATTCTTACCGTTACTAAAATTCATTCTATTCTTATATTCCCTACAGGAAATATAAAAGGTATTGAACCTACCTTTTATTTTGTGGAAGGGTATTGAACCTACCCTTTCAGTTGTGGAAAGGTATTGAACCTACCTTTCCAGTTGCAATGAAAAGGTATTGAACCTACCTTTTCAGTTGTACAAGGTATTGAACCTACCTTTGTACGCACAATGTGCAAATACTTCTATCAGTAACTGGGCACTCCAGAAACCACTAGAATGAATCTAGTAATATTAAGAAATTCAATGAGAGGGGCTGAAAGATTATTAGTTTTGCGAAATAGCAACTTTTAACATCAGATTCCTCTCCATCATCCTTTCCTGAGGAGACTCGCATTCTGGTTGGAGTCTATCCCCTCTTGGCGTGGTGTTGGAGCCAGGGGGGTGAAAACATTTTTTTTTAGAGGTTAACCTCTTACAGGAAATGTTCTCACGTCTAACAGTAATTTCTTACAGAGATTCAGATGTCCAGAGTAATATTCTTTACTTCCATCCAGAGTTCCAAACCAATAAATTGTATTGTCTTCCAGTACCTACCTAAATCTATTTCTTTATGTAGTTCCCTTTATTTTGTGTAAATATTATCTTGAAGTCGATATTAACCTATTTTTCTGTTGCAGGAAAACTCCGTTACGGTATTAATATTAGTTGTAAGAACCTCTCTCGATTCTAATTATTTATTTTCATTTTCAATATAAAATGTATAAGTTCTTTTGATTTAAAGATTTCATAGGGTTAACTCATAGTCACGGTAGTTCTGTAGGTATACTGTTGCGTTTTAGTATTGTATTCAGGCCTTGGGTATGGTCAATAAGTATGTCAGAAGGTAGGTAGCTAATTAACTTCAATTTCAAATTCGGTTATATGTAAATAATCTAATTTAATTCTCATTTTAATTAATAACCTTTTATACTTCTATATAGGGACGTTATTTCGAACTTAAGTAACTTCTTAATAGTTGTCAGTACGCTCATTTAGATTTAAGATAACTTAGCGTAAGTTTTATTAATCGTGCTAGTAATAAGTCTAGTAGTTTTGTATGTTAGGTTATCGCAATAAATATTATCTTTTCGTTATAAACCTGTTATGCTTTAATTTATATTCATCTACCTGATCTCCGCTGAACCCTTGAAGATTCTGTGTGTTACTACATTAGGAAATAACAACGTAGGGTTAGACGATCACATTTTGGCCTTATTAATTTCTAGTAATTTAATATTCTATTATCCTTAATTTTGCTTTAATTATGATTTAATATTAGTTCCAATTTACTTTATTTCAATTAGCTTAATACTTTACATAGTAATATGAAGTCAATTGAGTAGGTACAGATAGCTTTAATTGTAAGGAAGTTAGTAAGAGCTTTGGTAAGTATCTTTTAAGCTTAATTATTTTGTAGGTTTATCTAGCTTTCACGTAGGGGTTGCAGAGCTGGTGCTTTTCGTAAGTATTTAGGTAGGTCTCTTTTAGCTTTTTGTAGGTTTTCACCCCTTCAGGGTTGAATAGGCTTTTCGTAGAGTTTTTTTTGGGGGTGTAGAGGTGCGTAGCTTTTTAGGGCGGGTTGGGATCGTCACAATATGGTTGCCTGATTCCCAGGATCTGTATATATCTATGTATAACGTATATTATATTGTGTATTTATGTATATTATTATGTATTTATGTATATCTTAAAGTGGACTTCGGTCCACAATATGTTTCCGTGTAAACAAATGAGGGGTTCAAGAGATCAGTTGTGGATGGATTGAATTGATGCATTACAGGTTTTACTAGGTTAAATTACAGGTTTATTAGGTTAAATTACAGGTTTACTAGATTAAATTCACGCGTTAATAATAGTCTTAATAAACTAGGTACGTAAAATTACATTTTGTTAGGATTTTAGGAAACTTAAGGAATCGGGGGTGCGTTAGGGTTATGAGGCTAAAGGGCTAAGGTTAGTCGTAAGTCCTAAATAGTACTAGGTAATGTTAGGTGAATAATATAGGGTCTAGACAGCGAAGTTGGTTACGTAGGGAGCACAAGTAGCGATGAATGTGGGGAAGGTGTTATGTCATCATCGCAGTAGACGGAATTCCGTCAGCGCTTTCAGCACTATGGCAGACATGAGTTTATGTATTGGTATTTATTCGCTTGCATTGCGTAGGTTTATTCAGGTAATTCTGTCATTTTGTCATGGTAATCACAGGAACTGGGGGGTGTTAGGACTGTACTAAATGGGGGGTGTCGGGACTGTAGGATATGGAGTGTTCTCTATTTAATATTCTAGGAAAAATATTTTTCCGAATATGGTTCGGTCCCCTAGTTACTTCTGATACTTAGGTTAAGTGGGATAATGTGTAGGTTATCCGACTACAGATAGGAGAAGGGGTAATGTATTTCGAATGTATGTATGTCAGTTCTCTCCTGATTTCTTGTAGCTAAAGTTTTGGCTTATTAGGATAGTGTATAAGTTGAGTAGGGTAATGTTTCGTATGTATGTCAGTCCCCTCGTAACTTCTTGTAGCAAAAGGTTTGACTTGCTAGGAATGTGTAGGTTGTAGTTAACCGACTGCAGATAGAAGGTATAATGTTTTCGAACGTAGGTATGTATTTGACTCGCAACTTCTTGTAGACTAAGGGTCTTGACTTGCTCGGTTAATGTGTAGGCCATTATCCGACTGCAGGAAGGAGTAGGGTAATGTTTTCGAATTTATGTATGTCTGTCCTCTTGTAACTTGTATAACTATGTTAATTTGTCAATTATTAACAGACTACCGACAGTAGAAGGGTTCTCAGAATATGTCTCTTTGCGATTCTTGTAGGTTAAATTGCTAGTGTATTTTGATGTGTGATGTATTATTACATTAGGTTTGATCAAGAGATTTCTGTAGGATACATGGGTACCGAGCTACCTAGCCGTGGGGGTGAGACCCCCTCCCTTAATAACTGTCACTTAGTACCTATGTAGTTTAGATGCGGTTAAAAGTGATACTCACTAGTTACTCATATAGGTTAGGTACTTATGTATGTCGGTCCGTTTGTCACTTCTAGTAAGGTCTTGGAAAAATAGAAATCAGGATGGCAGCAGATGGATATCAATCGTCGCTGCCTAACACCATGTGAAGCTGGCATGAATATTGTATGTGTGTAAATAGTGTATGTAGGATTCTAAGTTGCTTGAGAGTTTCTCAAAATGAGGGCCTACACAGGCCGGGGGTGAGGCCGGCCGTGTATTTAAAAGGGCGTTAGCCGTAAACTTAGGTTAACTTCATTGATCTTTAAACCACGCGTAGTCCTTTTTACATTTTGATAAAAACCGATAGGTAGGTAGGATAGGAACCGTGGTTAGATTTGAATCGTGCAATTATTTTAAGTCGCGTTTATTGCTAATATATTACGTATTTACTTTAGGAAAACTAGGTAGGTTCGTCTGTCTGTCTGTTTCATGTTTTCTCTGTGTATGCGGAAACTGAAGTCAAAATGTGTTGTTGCTTGTTAGCCATAAATCTGGGTTAACCTCATTTCTGTTACTTTGTTCTGACACTTTCACATTTCCATAAAAGCAGTTTTATGTTTAGGAATAGCATTGTTTTAGGAATAGCTTACTAGGTAGGTAGGTGCGTTCATCATATCCGTCTGCGGAGATGGCGGCAGGTTGTGTTGTTAGTCATAAACTTGTTCATCACTTTCTTACATCGAGAAACTGTTAAGTTAGGTACGGAGGGATCATGTTATAAACCGCGAGTTAACGTTAAGCCGCGGTTATGTCTAGCATTGTTTTAGGAATAGCACTAGGTAGGTAGACTATAAATTCCATTAGGATATTATTTTAACCCGTGAGTTAACGTTAAGCCGCGGTTATGTCTAGCGTTGTTTAGGAATAGCACTAGACAGGCAGACTATAAAATCCATTAGGATCGTATTTTAAACCGTGGGTTAATGTTAATTTTGTCTAGCATTGTTTTAGGAATACCACTAGGTAGGTAGACTATAAAATCCATTAGGATCTTATTTTAACCCGTGGGTTAACGTTAAGTCGCGTTTATGTCTAGCGTTGTTTTAGGAATTTAGCACTAGACAGGCAGACTATAAAATCCATTAAGATCGTATTTTAAACCGTGGGTTAATGTTAATTTTGTCTAGCATTGTTTTAGGAATAACACTAGGTAAGGTAGACTATAAAATCCATTAGGATCGTATTTTAAACCGTGGGTTAATGTTAATTTTGTCTAGCATTGTTTTAGGAATACCACTAGGTAGGTAGACTATAAAATCCATTAGGATCTTATTTTAACCCGTGGGTTAACGTTAAGCCGCGGTTATGTTTAGCATTGTTTTAAGAATAGCACTAGGTAGGTAGACTATAAAATCCATTAGGATCTTATTTTAACCCGTGGGTTAACGTTAAGCCGCGTTTATGTATAGCGTTGTTTTAGGAATAGCACTAGGCAGGCAGACTATAAAATCCATTAGGATCTTATTTTAACCCGTGGGTTGACGTTAAGCCGCGGTTAGGTTTAGCATTGTTTTAGGAATATCACTAGGTAGGTAGACTATAAATCCATTAGGATCTTATTTTAACCCGTGGGTTAACGTTTAAGCCGCGTTTATGTATAGCGTTGTTTTAGGAATAGCACTAGGCAGGCAGGCTATAAAATCCATTAGGATAGTATTTTAACGTGGGTTAATGTTAAATTTTGTCCAGCATTGTTTTAGGGATAGCACAAGGCAGGTAGACTATAAAATCCATTATGTTTTGAACCATGGGTTGACTTTAAGTCACGTTTATGTCTAGCATCGTTTTAGGGGTACTAGGTAGATACGTTCATCGTCGCTGTCTAGGTACCGCTACGGGAAACAAGTTTAAGTTTATGTATGTGGGTAGGTAGATGTTATACCGCGTGCGCCGCGGTTAAGCTATCGTTTTATCCAGGACCTTCCATTTTCAGATGTACGTTTAAATTGTTTTGACTCTGATTGTTGGTAGGTTTGGTTAATAATTGTAGAGACGTAGTCGAGGTGCGATTTGCGAGCACGCCTTGACATCGATCGTTCAAGTTACGCAACGTTGGACAAGTCTGTATTTGAATGGGTGACCGTTAGGATTTAATTCGTTAAAAAAAAAATGATTGGTTGTTTTGTCACTAGGTATTTGGCTGAGAAATGACAAGGATCGTTCCAGTTAAGCTAGGGTTGAATAAGTAGTTATTTATTTTGGGTTATGTTATTAGCACTTGTTATTGACACTAATCGCTACGGTTAAGCAATTGTCGGCGAGGTCTGGACGTGGATGGGTTACCGCTAGGGTTTTTGTTTTGTTTTGTTATTAATTTGTCTGATTGTTCCCTTTTGTTTTGTTGTTGTTGTTCCAGTTGAAATATAACGCATAATGCTTTGATTTTAAGCTTCAAGTTAAAGTTCGTCTGTACTCTGTGCTACGTTAAGATAAGTTATTTTTGCTTGCAGTGCTAGTAGGGTAGGTACGGACTGACCTGGATGTCGAACCCGGGCCTCCGTGACCTTAGTTGTTATCATATTTTTTTAAGGTACTTATCCTATTGCTAAATTATTCGAATGTATGTAGTGTTGGCCGGCCCATCCAGATAGACGGAAGATCTGCGTATGGCCACTGTCACTTCGAAGTCTTGTTGTGTAGCGTGTCTAGGGGAGGTCTATGTCCAGCAGTGGAGTACTTGTGATGATGTCGATACAATTAACCTAGCTAAACGTTATGCGCTCGCGCAGTAGGTAGGATTTTCGACAGACCTCATATTTTTCTTTGTTATAGATAGATGTGTAATTGCACTTGTATTAGGTAGGTAGTTGTGCGTGTATCACCACAGGTGGAGCTAGCGTCGCCGTTATTGTTAGTTGTGTGGATATAAACACAGGTGGAGCTAGCGTTGTCGTGTCATTTTTCATTAACAGCGCCATCTATCGGCCTTGGTAAATAGTTTTAGGTTTGTTACCAAGTAGCAGACTTTGCAGACGTTGTGGGTTGTTCGATTGTCGATGTTTAATTGAATTGTAGCAGTTGTGTAGTGGAGTAAGGTGTTACTTCGATTGTCGTTAGTGTAGTTCAAATTATTTAAACTTGTATTTGGTTGTATGGTTCTTATGACCTTTACCTATCTCCTGAAGTCGAAAACAATGTTATCGTTTTTGATCGGTGTTACCAGATTGGTGAATTAGTTACAAATTCAGGTGAATTTTTATAGATAGTACAATAGTAGTTTTATAGTAGTAGTATAGTTGGTAGTAGTTGGTAGTAGATAGTGTAGTAGTATTTATTAGATTCCTCGAAATTGTTCAGGTTTAATTATACTAATTGTAGTGCGTTTAGACAAGCAGTAGACAGTCTGATGTTTGTTGTAGGCGTGTTGGTTTTACAGCAACACGTTGTTTCTTAGGTTTCCGATTGAGTATGGTTAATAGGGAGGTCTTTTAGAGTTCAAATTCGGTGAGTCGTACAGTGGTTCAACGTAACCGTTCGATTTCTTAGCTTCGATAATCAAGCTTAGGATAGTATTTATTATCGTGTAGATTTTTTAAATCGACGTCGCGTCTGTTGTCATTCTGTACGTTTAGGAAAAGATGGACGAGAGGTAGATATATTGTGTGCATAGGGCCGGATGCGAACTAAGCAGTGAATTGTAATTAGTAGTAGAAAGATAATATCTTTCATCGTATTATGTGTAGGTATTGTGATAGGCTGGGAGGTAGCTTATTGTTATGTTAAGTGTTGAATTCTACTTAGAATTCTATTAGAAGTATTTTCCTTGAATGGTTGGATAATCAAGCCTCAGATATTATAGATAATATCTTCGGTTAATTCTCCAGGGGGTGGTGTACCGGTCATACCGGAATTACAATAGAAAATACTTCATTTAATTTTCTTTTTAGTTCACAACATTAAAGCTTTCATATTTCCACCTTGTCTACTGAAAAGCTACTGAATTTTCTTCGGTTTTGCATTCTTACATGTACCTAGGTAGGATTTCCCGCCGTTCAGTTTTTATAATGGAATGTTCCATATAGGTAAAATTTATTATTTTAGATTATTAGGTAGGAGTTATTTAAATGTTATTCATTTAATTCTGAGATTTTATTAGGGAATAAATCACCCTGTAGTATAAAGCCTACCACATGTAATTTCAATAGGAAGTCAATACAACGAGTTTCGACTTTAGTGTAGTATGAATAAAGCCTAGTTGCGGATAAGTTAATTAAGCCTAATTAGGAGCGGGTTTTACATAGAGATCACGCCACGACGACACAGGTGTTCATGCGACAGGCAGGCGCCAGTGGTCGATCGTATGATTTTCATTCAATTTTCATAGGATTTTTATGGACTTTGATTTACTATACCCAAGGCCTATAGTAGCGTAGCATTTAATGTTAGTTACGTCTAATTAGGAACTATTTCAGAAAGTCACGCCACTTCGCACAGGTGGCTGGTGCGACAGACCGGCGCCGAAAAGGAGGGGGTGAGAGGTGAAGAGAGGAGGGGAAGCAGCGCCTGCTTAAATAGACATGACCGAGCGTGGCGGAGGCTTCTTCTTTTGGATCGCGGAACCGCTGCCGGACGTACGTGCGATCTTAGCTTAGTTTGGCGCGCAATTTGTTGTGCAGTAGTAGTCTCTCTTAATTTTAAACTTCTTTCTATTGAAGTTTAATTTGTGTATTCTATTTATATATTATATTCCCACGTAGGGCCCCTTAGGTCAAACTCTTCCTATTTCCACTACCTTATACCCTTTTTCCTGACCACAATTCCTCCTAAACCAACCAGCCCGATACAGGACAAGACCCCTTTATCCTGTGTTAGTATTATAACAATCTTGCTTGAGTCTGAGTGAGAGTGTCGGGTAAACCTAGTTCCTATACATTCCCTTGTTCCAACTGCTTGAAATCCCAGCGATTTCAAGTGAAGAAAAGTCTTTATTATTTGTGTACGTATTTATTATATCATTTAATCTTTATTATTCATTCCGTAGCATTAATTCCCCTACGGCTGAGCGGACGTGAGTAAGGTTTAAATATTTGTTACTAATCATATTTTATTACAGCTATTCTCCGTGTTGGGTAAGTGCTACTATTGTCTTGCTTTGTGTGTACATTTTAATGTTTCATTATTTTTATCACTGTTTTGTGGGTAATTGAGATTCGTACTTAGGGTTGTCATAGCATATTTTCTTAGTAGCTTCATCTCGACATGAGAGACCCGTCATACACGAAATCAATATCACTTTATGTCTGAACCTTTATAACTTGGGACCTCTAAGAGGACCGCTTACAAGACGTAAATGGTTTCGGACCACCATTCATAACACCACACAATCAATTACTCAAAATCCAATTACACAAGATCCATCGAGGTCTTTTTCGTACAGAGACGCCACACCACATGCAGTACGTGTCGCCCATGGAGAGTAGTTTGTAAGAGAACATACGTATTGATGAGTGAGTCTTACGTTCTTTGTCGAGTCTGGAGGAAGCAGGTGGCCTGGTGCCAAACATTAGCGTAAGATTCCTCTACCCCCTTAACTGTCTACGGGTCGCGGCGACCTCCTTGGACGAAATAATGAACTAAGACAGACTCAGGGATGCGAGCGATCTAAGCGTATTTTGTAGGGAAAGAACATACGTATTGATGTGTGAGTTTTATTCATTCTCTAGTCTGAAGGAAGCAGGTGGCCTGGTGCCAAACATTAGCGTAAGATTCCTCTACCCCCTTAACTGTCTACGGGTCGCGGCGACCTTCTTGGACGAAAGAATGAACTAAAACAGACTCATGGATGCGAGTAGTGAACCGGAGCAACTCTTGTTGGCAGGCACAGTGTATAACAAATTATTTTAATAAGATAAGTGTCAACTAACCCTAAGGCCGACCTAGAGATTTGCACTGTTTGACTATCATGCTTATGCGAAATGTGTTGGCAACCCTATGAACGGATAGTTGATTTAATTATTTCACTTCTTGAATAGTAAGTACACTTCTTTCACCTGGTATTTCTCTTGTGTGTGTATTTATTATGTGCCTATTCTATAATATTCCTTGACTGACATTTGACTGTTGATGAGTTTATTCATATATTTTCTTGTATTGTGTTTATTGTTGTATACTTGTGTATTCAAACCGCTTAGGCAATTAAGGCGTAATATTAAGGGTGGCGGGACGCAAAGCGAACCTACCCCAAACATAGATTGAATTGTGGCCTAGCACTATATTGGCCTAAAGTTAATAATCATCGGGTTCGAACCCTGATTCATGCTAACGTAACTCTGGGTTGATTGAGACATATTCTCTGATATTATCACGGGTAAGCTATTCTAAACGATGTGACTTGCTGGTGGTTTTATTGGAGCACGCAGTTACACTATACCCGCAGCTATCAAATTTTCCCCACACTGCACACCGAATTGGCTGTGTGGAACCTCGCTTGGCCGGTGAGGTAATATACAGCTTATTCAACCTTCAACCTTCATTCACCAAACTCATTTAGGCCAGGGTTATTTTGGTAATGAGGATGTGGATTCAACCCACTAGTACGGCAAGTTGCTGGCTTTAGTTTAAATCTATTCCCTTCAATAATCCTCCTAACAATCATTCTCCCATCTTTCTGAACTTCCTACCCACTCCTTTCTGAAGGCATATAAATGCGTATTAAATGTAGCTTATGATTTATTTATGCACAATCACTTCGGTCTGTCTTATTCTTACCGTTACTAAAATTCATTCTATTCTTATATTCCCTACAGGAAATATAAAAGGTATTGAACCTACCTTTTATTTTGTGGAAGGGTATTGAACCTACCCTTTCAGTTGTGGAAAGGTATTGAACCTACCTTTCCAGTTGCAATGAAAAGGTATTGAACCTACCTTTTCAGTTGTACAAGGTATTGAACCTACCTTTGTACGCACAATGTGCAAATACTTCTATCAGTAACTGGGCACTCCAGAAACCACTAGAATGAATCTAGTAATATTAAGAAATTCAATGAGAGGGGCTGAAAGATTATTAGTTTTGCGAAATAGCAACTTTTAACATCAGATTCCTCTCCATCATCCTTTCCTGAGGAGACTCGCATTCTGGTTGGAGTCTATCCCCTCTTGGCGTGGTGTTGGAGCCAGGGGGGTGAAAACATTTTTTTTTAGAGGTTAACCTCTTACAGGAAATGTTCTCACGTCTAACAGTAATTTCTTACAGAGATTCAGATGTCCAGAGTAATATTCTTTACTTCCATCCAGAGTTCCAAACCAATAAATTGTATTGTCTTCCAGTACCTACCTAAATCTATTTCTTTATGTAGTTCCCTTTATTTTGTGTAAATATTATCTTGAAGTCGATATTAACCTATTTTTCTGTTGCAGGAAAACTCCGTTACGGTATTAATATTAGTTGTAAGAACCTCTCTCGATTCTAATTATTTATTTTCATTTTCAATATAAAATGTATAAGTTCTTTTGATTTAAAGATTTCATAGGGTTAACTCATAGTCACGGTAGTTCTGTAGGTATACTGTTGCGTTTTAGTATTGTATTCAGGCCTTGGGTATGGTCAATAAGTATGTCAGAAGGTAGGTAGCTAATTAACTTCAATTTCAAATTCGGTTATATGTAAATAATCTAATTTAATTCTCATTTTAATTAATAACCTTTTATACTTCTATATAGGGACGTTATTTCGAACTTAAGTAACTTCTTAATAGTTGTCAGTACGCTCATTTAGATTTAAGATAACTTAGCGTAAGTTTTATTAATCGTGCTAGTAATAAGTCTAGTAGTTTTGTATGTTAGGTTATCGCAATAAATATTATCTTTTCGTTATAAACCTGTTATGCTTTAATTTATATTCATCTACCTGATCTCCGCTGAACCCTTGAAGATTCTGTGTGTTACTACATTAGGAAATAACAACGTAGGGTTAGACGATCACATTTTGGCCTTATTAATTTCTAGTAATTTAATATTCTATTATCCTTAATTTTGCTTTAATTATGATTTAATATTAGTTCCAATTTACTTTATTTCAATTAGCTTAATACTTTACATAGTAATATGAAGTCAATTGAGTAGGTACAGATAGCTTTAATTGTAAGGAAGTTAGTAAGAGCTTTGGTAAGTATCTTTTAAGCTTAATTATTTTGTAGGTTTATCTAGCTTTCACGTAGGGGTTGCAGAGCTGGTGCTTTTCGTAAGTATTTAGGTAGGTCTCTTTTAGCTTTTTGTAGGTTTTCACCCCTTCAGGGTTGAATAGGCTTTTCGTAGAGTTTTTTTTGGGGGTGTAGAGGTGCGTAGCTTTTTAGGGCGGGTTGGGATCGTCACAAACTACACTACACTAATATGAATATGAGGTTACTATGAATAGCCTGATAGGGCAATTACAATTTGTCTGGAAAGTGCCTAAGCACTTTCCAGACAAATTATAAAATATTACTTTATTTTATGTTAATTACCTCATTCCATCGTTTCGTCATACCTAGATATCTGCCTTTATTAAATTGAACGGTAGCAGAAGCTTCTTGAATTCAGAATAATCAAATATTGCCGTGAGATTTTAATATCATTATGCCTTCTTCGTCTCTATACCTACTATGTCAGTCTGTCTGTCTAGGCGCTCATAACTTACGAACCGCTAGACATCAGGAACCGATGCGGTGATGGCTTTGTTGTTCTTCAATTTGCCGAATAGGAAAGGTAAGGGACGTCGTCCATGCATCCTCCATTTTCTACGGTCAATCGACATTTACTCGTATATCGGCCAGCATCTAGCGCTTTATACCAAAGAGGTTTCATGCGTAGATAGAACCACTTACCACATGCTCGTTTAAAATAAAAAATTCTTCAAACGTGACTTCAAGTTTAGGAAACACGATGTTTAGGTACACCGGGCCCGGCATAAACTGCATTATTTATGTTGGAAATATAACGTTAGGGAAACGGACAAAATAATTTGGTGTATCGCTCGTGTAATATAAATAAGGCCGGCCTTAAGGCGTATTTAGTGAGCGTAAGGATGCGGAAAAGGCTGGGTTATATTCGGCAGCGCGTCGACGTTAATGGATGGTCTGTTTTTTGCAGGGTGTGGGTGTGAGATGGCACGCGCGGGCATGCTGCACAGGGGCGGAAAAAATGGAGCCGAGTGAGTACTCCGCCTAACTTCATTGTTAGGAAACTTACGGTAGAACTTGGGTAGACTAGATACTGAAGCGAAGCCTTACAAATAGCAGATATCTACTTTTTTCAGATAGGTAATACCGTAATGCACCGTGTAAACAAAATTCAATACCTATACGGTTTTCAAAATCTTCTTTATTTTTTGGAACTCAATGTTTGCCGGCGTAAACTCTATGCGATGTCGTACCCTCATAAAAACGATTTAAAGAGCAATAGGAAAAAAAGCTCATAATAACAATAACACTTGCCATTTCTCCATTTAATATCTGAAAATAGGTGAACATTGTCCCAAGATGAGATATTGTCAGCTCCACCGCCTTACACCAGACACGATTTAGCACTTACCGTAATTGGTGCTTTTATATTGACATTTGGCGAAACCTTTTTATCATATACCTACAAAAGTTATGTGTCGGCTTTACTAATCCATTTAGAGTTAACACATGTTGACAGAATATATATTTCTTTGTATTACTAAAGAATATGAAAAATAAGACAACATCATAATACATACATCTATACCAGTATTTCTCAAAGTGGGTAATAACGCCCACTTGTGGGCGCTGGAGGCCTAGAGGGGGGCGTTAAGGGCTCCAGAATTATTTTAGAATGTAAGTTTAAACTCTAGACCAGACTAATAGTTTTATAGACCAGACTAGTAGGTTTGTAGTTTTATTTCATAAGTATTTTATTTTTTTCGATATTAAATTAAATTAGTTTTATTTTGTAGTAATTAGTTTTTTTGCAATAAAGTACTTATGCATTTAATAAAAAGGTTAATTATATGCACAAATTAAATTTATTAAAGTAATAAATGTCATTGTGGTTTTTAAACTGTGATAAAGTAAAAAAATGGGGGTGCTGAAAAATAATTGATTATCAAAGTGGGCGGTAGATGAAACAAATTTGAGAACCTCTGATCTACAGTCAGCGTGAATTTGAAAGAGGCTCGTGCTCCCTTATCGCGAAGGGCGGGCGGGATACGGTACAAGGGCGAGCGGCAGGTGCGAGGCTGATAGGGCAATTACTTATTTTAATATTTTTAATACCGGTCTCTCGAGGCAGCCTCTTTCTCGCCCTTAAATGAAATCGTTTGTCGTTACATTATTATTCAGGTCATATAGAAGTTTAAATATATATTTCCGATACAAAGCTTATTCTAGGTAAAATACTGGAAAAAATGCTCAGCAGGCGGTTAGTGCCACTAATCACATTGAAGACAAATAAATAATTTCTGTCATTTGACACACTATTTTTTCACGAACTAAAACGACTGCGATTTGCGATCAATAAATAGAGAAGGTAAACCATTTTATTTAACCGTAAGTTGTTACACTGGTTCAGAATAAGTCTGCAATTTTATTCATTTGCAAGCACAGACTAAGTTAACTTAGTTCTTAAGAACAAGTGATCGCTGGGGAGTTGGGGGCAATCTGAGAAAAAGTTTCAAGTGAACATTAACAGTGGTAGTTGAAGGCGAGTTGGGCAGCGGTGCATCCTGCCCGGCTCGCCCGCTATCCGTCTTGTCGCCCGCTCGGTCGCAACGGTCGGCGGCGAACTTTGCAGACACCTCCCGGGTGAATACTCCACGCCGCCCGCGCCCTTTGATGCGGTTACCATTCATTAGGCATTTTAGTTCCAATACCTACGCACCAAGGTAGATAATTATGGATGTTTCATTAATGTACCGAGATTATATGAGAATATTAAACGAGCCAGTGAAGATTGATGGAAGGAAGTGAGTGAGAAAAGCCATGGAAAGCCAAGACTTACTTTTATTCATCAGACAAGATAATTATGTGCTTGCTTATCTAGTTGAACATGCTAAGCACATATCCCAAGAGGTATACATACATAGACGACGGATGACAGTGAGTGTGGCTGAAGAGAAAGACGATATTTGCATGAAGCAGAAAGGGAAGTTATTGACAATAAGTAAGTATATAAAAATATTATATTTCTTCAAAATAATACTTGTATATGATAAAGTGAGTATGCTTACTGAAAATATGATTTTGCGTTTGTTGGTAGGCTATGCAGGTATTCCTCAATATGTAATTGTATTGTCTTCAATTTATAATAATGCGAAATTTTTGTAATTGTAATGGTACCTAAATAAAATTTATTATTATGATGTGTACAATATTAGATAAGGTCAGATATTGCTAATGACTTAAACACCCTATTTAAGCATTGACATGTTCAGCGTTCTGTCCTGTCTCTGCTTATACCCCACAAAGATAAATAGTGAAGATAACAATCCAAGTTTTTGCAGCTTGGAGTTACCATGAGTGAATATTCGTTTATATATGACCGTAATACTAATTAACATCATTAAGCAGACACTCCGGAAGAGGAATTCCGTGAAACTTGTTAGCCCATGAAAATGTTGGTGAACAATATCAAGAGGCAACTTGGAGGCAGCGGCGGTTAGTTACTTGCCTCCGTTGCTGCAACTTTCTCATTGATGTCCGGTGCCCACCCCCTAGACCCTGCATTTTCTCACCTCACCTCGTCCGGCCAGACTAAGTTTAAATTGTTAAGCTGCAACTCCGTTTCCCACTCGAGTGAACTGTATTTGTTCATTGCGTAGAATTCCCAGGTTTAATATTTATTTTCCTACTAGTTACTTACTTAACTTTTAAGTTTTTCTAAGTTTTATCCGTATAGGTTTCGTAGCTTGCTATCTCAGCAACGTTCTGCAACTAATACATCATTGCAGATTTAGACCGAGATTCAGAAACAATTTTGAACGCGTGCTTAATTCGAAAATCATAGACAGTTTAGAGAGCACGAGCTTATTGTAAGCTCGCTCTTACAAATGTGAAATTCCATTGTTGACAGATTGTATTAGTTGTTTCTGTGGTAGGTTAGAAAAAAATCATGTGCAAAATATGTCAGTGTTTGTGTTAATTATTATTTAAAATATTTTCAAAAGAGAGTTGGATCAGTGACTGTGGTTATTTACTTTATGTAAAGATCACATGAAGGAATAAACTCACCCGCCGCCCGCTGCCGCACCCTAAGAATTATTTATTTCATGATAGAAAAGTAAAAACTCTAAACTCCATATAAGAAGCTTGTTTCGTTTTCCAAAGGTGGCTTACAGTATCTCTCTACGTGCCCATAGAATACACACAATAGGGCAACTTACGTGCAGGAAACTTATGAAAGGCAAGTAGCGTATCCGACGGAAATCATAGTTTCAATCTCCAGGGGACCGGTGAAATATTTTAATACAGAATGAAGGTTGGCTGTTGTTCTTACGCGGCTTACGAGGGCGGTCTATCTATAGTCTACGGCAGGTATTTTATGCAATGGTAATACAAGCTATATTTCAATGAACATATTTGATACGTGTCGACTTTACGTCCGTGGGGAGTGCGATATTTGATTCCATCTGCCCCTGCGGGTGATCCGTTACACACGCGAGGTATTTCCTCCTCCTACCTTGTAATAATGTTGACTTTTTTACCGGTGTATTACTATGTTATTGTCCATAGTAATACTACAATATGTAAACATCACTTTCACATCGCATCCCGTTTCAATGGTAAAATATATTACAAAGGACAGGTAGTTTACCTAATTAAATTACCTCTCGCACATTCGCTTTTAACGTCGTAACACAAAGCTAACATATGTAAGATACAATGGAAATGGAACAGGGTACAGACAGCTGCGAAATGCGTTCTACGAGTACTACGTTACCAGAATCAACAAAATGCGTGTTTAACTTGTAATGAGCTGTCACAGTGTTGATTGTCCTTTAATTAAATACATCGCAATTATGTATAATCTATTCAATAAAACTCTAAGTAACTCACAGGTAAAGAGTCGCCATTTATACTCTACTTAGCTCTACCTATCTAGAGTCACACATTCACACATCAGCTACTCTACTTTTACATTACCTAATCATTAGATTAGACCCATCCTCATTGTGTAGGTATACCTAGGTGCCTTATGAATTATGATCGACACAGTGCCACCCCATACATTACGTAATATCTTCAGTAATGCGTGCATGATTATAAATTCACAGCGGTCTACCGAGGCAGGTTCGAGAACTGTGAACCATTTTCAATATTGGGACTTAATTGTATTGGAACCAGACCCCTCAACCAGTTACGATATTCACAATTAACATATATGTAGGTAGGTACGTGATGTCTAATAATACAAAGTAATATTTCTGCTGGTTAAAATCGTGTTCCTTAAAACCTTTATATATTTTTAAAACTCGCTTTTTATGAGTTTCATAAATAGGAGAGACGACAAGCAAGCGTATACTTTTATGCGCCAATAAGATCCTCGGCGATACATGAGTAGATAAGTGCATAATATTTGCATACCTATAGGTATCGGACGACGATCAGCGGGTATTGTAAGATAGTATTTACGATCGAGCGCGCCCGTCATAAATCACTATCTAGCTTTATGTGGTAAGGAAATAGCTCATAACTTTGATTGGCCTCTTCGGACCGCAAGGTCTCACCTTCGCCCGATTGTGGGTCAATGTAGAGCGTTCAAATACCGACACAATACCGCTGTGTACCTACGCACACGTTCAGGTAATGATAAATAGCTATTAGTGATTGATAGATTAATTGTACTGAAACAATGCATTGCCTAGTTAGAGAATTCAGAAGTAGCCAATTAGGTAGTCTACAATCCAAGTTAGATTCGAATTTAAGTAGGAAGCTATTCATAACTCGTGCAGGCTTACAAAAAGCATATTTTAATAAGTAGTATTCGCGTAGTACAGGTAAGATGAAAATAAATTCGAAAGCATGTGAAATCCACCAATTTGCACTGGGCCCGTGTGGTGGATCTTGGCCCAAGCTCCCTCGATGTAAGGGAAGGTCTGTGCCCCAGCAGTGGGGCAATATATATAGACTGTTGATGAAACATTTAGAATAATATTTTATTTTAAAGTAAATTCCTATTGACAACGATTGTCAGTCGACGTCCTAACTGAAAAGCTGTATAATACGATTGGCTTTACAATTTCAGCTATCGAACTCGCGAGCAACTGAATGCCAATTTCCGTCGAAGGGGCTTAGGAGCTTACGGAATGAAGCTTTAGAATATGTTTTAGATATAACCATAACCGGCTTTATTGTAATGGTAAAATCTTGAGACTTATACTCCTATTATTTGCTGAGTATCTCTGAATTTCATGTTGGGAGCGATTTTCATGTTGCTAAAGTAAATTGTTTTGCACTCCAACTCTTTTTCTCTTTAGAAAAATATAGAACCAATCTCATATTTGTAATTCTTATAAGTACGTAAACATCTATATTGAAATAAATGTTCGTATGTGATTACTGGACACACTATTTTCTGATAACCTAAGGTAGGAGATAGCGGTCTAAAATTGGAACATATATATTGTCGTGCCATTTACTGTTCCGATTATTCTTAAAGAAGGGTCGCATTACAAATTACTTTTGTAGGTTGTTTAGAAGTGGGTCAGCGTCCCGTGAAAGTTTCCGCGAGTATGGCCAGGCCGGTACTGTGGCCGATCAAAGTCGCTCTCCATCCGATGACCCTCATTTCGAGGACTCTCCGATAATCATGCGTTTGTTTTATCCTCTTTCATTCGCTCTAATCGTGAAATGAAATGAATTATTAACGCAACTATACGGACACATCGAGAGGTCATTATAATTATTTAAGTGCTGATTACACTCTCGATTACTTACGTACACTTATTTATACGCGTATTTAAGTAACTAAATTAACTTATAACAATTAAATTAACGACTAATAAACTTGGTAAGAACATTCGACAGTCAATAATAATTAGAATAAAATGATGACAATCTGACATGATTTATTAGCAAGGAATATCTTGCCACTGTTTTTTTAAAATAGTAAAATACCCACATAGAGACTTAAATTCTCACACAAAATGAGTCCAAAATTACCCGCAGTTTGTAGAATTCCCCACAGACTAGCAAGCTTGCTTGCAAGAGATGTAGTGTTGGTGGTATCGTGGTATAATTTTGTTAGCAAGCGCTCGGATGCACTAAGCCGTGCTGCATAATTATTTACAGTGTTTGCCCTCCATTAACATCTGCCGCGGCCGCTCGGCTACAAGTCGGCTTCAGGCGGACTCCGCAAAAGCCTCGGTAATCTCACTTTAGCCACATTACTTTTAGTGCATTATTCACAGTTTAATTAGTAAGTTTCAGTTTCCATGAAACACCTTACAAAGCTGATAAATCCGTAAATGAGAATTCCGAGAATTATGAAAGTCTTGCTCATTCACCTTACCAAAAGTTTAAGCTACATGGAGTCATTAAAATGAAGCAGTTTAGGTATAGACTACTAGACTAGAGTTAGACAAAATAATGTATGAACAGTAACAAAATAAAAAAATTATGGTCAGGAATCGCACCCGATTATTTCCTTGAAAATATCTAGTTTCGGCATGTTCATATTATCTTGATTTGACTATTTCTCTCAATTTCCGATACTTATTCCTTTACCTAGTACTTGCTTCAGTTATTCCGTAACGTAATAATTGACTCAGTAAATCACCACAAGTATTTCATTAACTATAAACTAACATTATGACGTCAATAAATTATTATCGACTGTCGTCGTCTAGAACTTGAGGAGTTCTGACGAAATTTCCATAATTTTCTGCGATGCAAATTCTGTTGACTCTCCTAAAAGCAATTACGAGTCTAGGTATACTGACAGAATGCCAGCGTTCACGTACTCATACAAATTTAATTTGATTAAGTTTGCAAAATATCAAGTTAGGCTTTGTAATTTTATAAGTATTACCTATCCTTTTTCTTCTTTTCGTTCTCAGAGTTGTTCAGGATGCCCGTAATATAAAGCAAGGTTTATCTCCGAGGAAAATAGTGTAACCTGTAAAAGCTATAGCTATGTATTAGCATATATACCTAACATTTGAATTTGAATAAGTTGGTATGTATAGTATAGGTTTTCAGCATATACTCGATCATCATTAGTAAAGTAACGGTAATATGGTAAACTTGCCCAATGGATGCCAATTATTGTAACTCTACGTAAGTAGCAGGAATAATCTTATTTTCATTCTGTGCAGGAATTTTTAGACCTACTTACGAGAACGCGCCACAAATTCTTTGGGGCAAGATATAAAAGTGTCCCGAAACAATGTCCGCAATTCTGCGATAAACGTAAATAATGCGAGCTTTGGGCCCTTTGCGACAATTTGCTTAGGATTCGATATTGCGCTGTAGGCATATTGTGCCGGCCTCGCCTCGTGGCGACCAATAAAGGTATTCTCTGAGGATACTTCAATACCTCGCACAACAAAGTACGGTAAAACTTTTTTGGATACGGACAATCTGCCACGTAATGAAAGTATATCGAATCAACTATCTATTTGTGATTCTATGGTATAAATCTACAAAGTTGAAGCAACAGACAAATAGCAAAATAATGAAGTAGTCACAGACCATTCGTAGGTAGGTATTGATCTGAGATAGAATCTTCCATTTCATAATGGAGCGTAAAATCTAAAATCGCCGGGACGGATCGCTCCGACCATTTCCAATCGCCGATTGCATACAAGTGATTTCCGATGTCTGATGGCAAAATTTTCGTTATCATTTTGCTGGTGTTATAGCTACATGACATTCGGTTTATCATTTCGTGTCTAGATTATTATAAAGTAATGGCGATATAATGTATAACTGGTGGGTGATTGATGATAGTCCCAAAACTATTTGAAATGAATATAATACAGGTAGGTAGTTATTTGTGTAAATAATATGCAACTCTACCTAGTACCTACAAGATATTGTATTAGTTGACGTAGATACATTCAAATAACCTTAATATCAGTAATGTAAACATTATACAATGTAGGTATTAATATCTTAAAATACTTGTTGCATGTGTGTTAGCATAGCAAGGATAAGAATATTAATGCCACTATATTTACGTTTACTTAGATATAGCCTGAGCGTAAACTATGAGGTACTGATTATTTCTATATGTTCTTAGAAAATCCAATAACGCCCTATTCGTAATTTATTATGACAAGCTAGCTTCAATAAACGCCAGCGAAATAGCAAAGAAGAAAAATTATGTTTGCATGGGAACAGAAAGGGACATAAAAATCTAAATATTCGCTGGCTGCGTGGGGTCGGTCAATTTATTTAGGACCCCTGATGTTGCCTCACTTCACGAGGTGTAGGGCCATATTCCGAGTTTTTTAAGTACTCTGCTCGGACCCAGCAGAAGGCCTTACATAAAAGATAACTGAGTGAATGGACTTCACTGAAGTTATCTGTAAACGTATAATTTTAAATGTCAAGTCATTTAAACTCAATATTATTTTACTGATTATTCTGCCTATGTTTATATTCATATAAATATAGCAATTAGCTACAAATATTGCAAATGTATAGCACAGTATACAATATGTATTAGGACACATGTACTATAATGTTTGGTATACATGTACACACGAAGACAGAGATAAGTATACAGGGGTCACAATAAGGTTGAGATTTTCTCAAAAACTACTGGACCGATTTTGATAATTCTTTTATAGTAGTACATAGTTTTAACTTTTATCTATCTAACAGTGTAAGAATTATTGCAATAGGGCAAGTAGTTTTTGAGAAAATCTCATTCTTAAAAACTGTACTGTACACCTTTCTCTTACTTATAATATATGAGACAAATTAAAATAATGTCGAATTACAAATTGAACGTATTGAAAATGAGTCAATTGTCGACTAAACCAACTCCTACACTACAGATACAACATAGAGACGTAGGTACATTTTCTGTAGCTAAACTTACGAAAGCTACGAAACCTACACTTTTTTTTCCAGATTATACTTAGTAGAATTGATGATGCAGTACTCCTATGCTATGTTTATTATGACTCCACTAACTTCAAACCACGCCCAAACACATTTTGGGGTGTGTTATGATTTACTGGGCACTTCCTTAATCAGGAAAAGTGTTGTAATGCATACAGATAAGACGAACCGACCGCTTTGACCTCGAAAAAGCTTTAATTTATAGCTCACTTAACTATAGTTCTTATGATATGTTAGAAAGGGGAAGTATTAAATAAAAATAGGTTATGTGGTGGTAAAATCACTAAAAATCTTTATTAGAAGAATCTAATGTAAAATTAATATTAATTAGTACAATGTGTTGTAGTTTTTAATGACTTTGAATTTAATTAAAACTAATAAAAGTCCCACACATTACACATACAATATCAGAGTCCTTAACAAGCCTCCAGCTGTTCCAGATGTCTCTGCTCAAGGAAATAAGAATATCTATATTTGAAGAAAAATTACAAGTGGAATTATCTTACAACTAGAATAGTGTTTATAAAAGTACCTATACCGCACATATTGTTATAGATTCTTTGCGCTACATTAATATGTACTATTAACAGCTTTCTTCCGTTTCACCTGTGATTGCCTGGGATTGTGAGAGATCGCTTTGGGTGATTGTATTTCGTTTAACAATATCTGTAATATGGTTTCTTTGTGCAATAAAGAGTCTATCTATCGCGCAGAGACGACTCTATAAAATTATGGTGAATATGCGCATAGTGTAGCGCCTACCGGCCTCCCCCCAGCACCCTGTCAATTTCCATAATGGAACGATGTCGGCTTTTCGCTGACCAGCTGTTATTGCGCCATATACCTGCATAAGCCTTTTGTAAATCCATGCATAGGATAAAGCGATTCGGTAAACATTGAATGCCCATTGTGCATAACGTACAATTGATTAACTTTGCAACTTCAAATTTAATACCTAGTTGGCGAATAATTGAACTGATTATCATGTACTTAAGTAATTCTTTTTAATAATTTACCCCAAAATGTGTTTTGGCGAGAAACACCTTTCGCAATTAATTAATTAATTACTTGACCAAATGCCCTTTCACAAAACCTACCTACTTACAAAAGTTCACAGTCTCGGCGATGGTCACAAGGTATCGTATAAGCTTGAATTGACATAAAATCAATCAAGTATAAACACACATATATTCACGCAAAGGCAAAGTTACATTTCATTGTACTTCTAGCTAGTGTATGTATGGGTTATTAGTACTAATGTTTATTTACCTACATAATTTAAAAATCAATGAACGCATATTTGAATTTAAACCTTTTATTTGATCCGACACTACCTAATAGATCGGGAAAGTTGTACCACCTAAGTATCTATGTGTGTATTCTGTAAATAACGCAGCAGTACCTACACGCTTAACGCTTGTGTGCCGGACGAAAGTGAACGTCCTGTGTCCTCCCATCCTCCCACACTCCCTCTGCGGTCGACAGTCGAGTCAGGGAAAGTATATGCCTTGTTACTGAATGTTTCACCCATGTGATATCTAATAGAATGATAGACGTTCTGCCCCCCTAGCCAAGTGGCATTGACTTTCGTTTTAACGCTATGTAGAATAGAAAGAAAAAATGTACCTACAAGTATGAGATTGACATTTGCTTATTCATTGGCTAATGTTAATCTCATACATTTTCTTTCTTTTCTACCAGCGTTAACGAAAGGCAATGCCATTTGGCTAGGGGGGCTAAATAGAAAAGATAATTCCTTGTTCAATTTGTAATAAACAAAAAAGACGTTGGTGCAACAAGTGTAAAACGCTAGTGAAGTGTGAACTTTATTGTTCACATGTTGTCTGGTGTCAATGCACTCGTAGACAAAAAAAAAATACATTAATCGCGATCTAATTTTTTTCGGCACTGTGCGTACCCTTCACAAAACTAAACATACTCGTAGGTGTATGAGACATGTTTAGGTATGTTGCAAGTATTAACGCTTTCCGTTGCAAGTTAAATAATTGAAACCATTTTTACGGTCTGTCTTATTTTAAATGACTTACGCCCGCGGCCCGATATAAGAGCACCCATAGAAGTGCGGCGTAATTTAAACTCTCACACTAACGAGCAGGCACTCATGTCGAGCTTTGCAGCAGTTTCCGACGAGATGATATTGTGAGATTTGCACATGCAGGTTTGTTATGTTGCGTGCGTGCGCGTAAAGGATTCACTCTATGATGATGAGACGCAACCATTGTACTACGTCCATTATTTTTTTAAATAGTTAAACGTCTCTAAGTATTTTATAGACATTGAAAATAGGATTTGACGCTCGGATTGTCTTAAATAACGTTCACAAGTAATTCTTATAGGCTTATTAAAATCTAATTGGAACCTACCTAAAGCACAGTAGTTCAACTAATGCACTGTACAATTCCTAATATATTTTTTTTTGAAAAAGTAGTAAACTTTCACATTACTAATTTTCTCCTCAAATATTCCATTTAAAATATGTACCTACACCTACTAGGAACTCCCACTACAATAGTCATTGGTCTACTGTGGATTATTATAATACATTTTTTTGTGTATTTGTATATTTCTTATAAGTACAAATAATAAGACCAAATATTACACTATTATTAGTCTATATGAACAAGTGACCCAGGTATCAATATTTGTATAAGTATATCAGTGGCAACTTCTCGTTCACAACTTGCGTTGCGTGCACTTAAAATCCATTCCGAGATAGAGACATCAAACTAGGGGTGAGATGTCTGGGATGACGGGGTGCGGGACGGGGGTAGTGATGTGAGCAAACACAGGGCCAGCCGCGCGCAGCTAATTACTGAGGGCGAGGCGAGGTGCTGGAGCGCGGCTGGCCTCTTCAATGAAGTCACGTGTGGGTTGCTCAGACAGGCGATTCACATACTATTGTAATGGTCATGCGCTATGGCCAAGGACATACTTATGGTTTCATTCAACATCTGGCGAGCTAAACAGTAGGTACTCATAACGGCTTACAATTTACGTTACGACAAAATTTTCACAACACAAAAGTTTTAACTTTTTCTATGAATTTTGCCACTTTATCAATACTTAACTATTAAATTAACTAACAATAACACATCACATAACCTTCCCTTATTTATTTCTTACTCAAAGTTTAAATATGGTGTTTAATTAAACCATAGTAATAAGTAGATACCTATAGTTTTTAGACCATATAGTTTGAGCCTTTGAATTATATGCACCCGTCCTGTACAGGACATACATACAAATAACTTGTGACGCGGAGCGGGTTGTTGAAATTGTACTTTCAACTTAAACAAGACAATTTCTGCTACCTTGCTGCGACCGTATTTATCTAGTAAACGTATCTTGTATCAACTCCCACGGGACAGGCCAAACCTAGTATGGGAGTCACTATAAATCTTTAGTGTGTAAATCCACCTCTGCATTGTCCACATTAAGCTTAATTTATTTCCCAATTTTATTACATATTTTTGGTTATTTGGTTTGTTAAGGCTGATGTATTTATGTTGTTAGTTTAAATACTAGTAATTCATTTTCCCAATTGAATTTGAAACCCGATAACCACGCTTGTTGTTGATGTATTCATTTCAGGTACCTAAGGGATTGTATGTATTTTACTCAAAAGATAATGAATGCAGGCGGCGTGTTATATCGTCGTTTTCAATTTAACGACAGCTTGCGGAGCACATCAACACTTAACATTTTAGAGGTCGTAACATGAGTTTCCATTAGCACCTGGCCGTCAAAGCAAGTGTGATTAATCTAATTTATCCGTTTGATGTCGGTAATTACACTCCTGGGACAAAATGTAGGGGAGGGAGGCATTCTTTCAAGCAGCCGCTTAACGTCCTGTAACCCCCGCACGGCCTGTCGACGTCATTCACCTTAATGATTTACAGCACATTAATGTTTAGTACTTTCTAAAGAATGGTTTTATTCCCTTTTGGATGCTTTCAGACGTCAAACGTCCGTAACAAACAACGGATGGGTTTATGCTAATATCTTTAAAACAGCGCCTGAATAATGATGCATAGTGAATGAAGCTTTATCTTGTGTTTTATGAGTTTAACCTTTCAATAAAATAGCGTTAGATCTTAGATTAAATTCTAATATCGATTCACATTTATCCTTCATTGGTTTTAATTAAAACTAATTACAGAGGTTTACGTTCCGATGGCTCCGGCATGAATCTTGGGTCCGACTAGCTACTGGGGGAGAAATTGGCATTCGCGACGTCTTCCCCCTTTCTTCCCCTCTGCACGCAGATAATTAACTGCAGATAGGTACACATAGAGCAAGGGTGGACTTGGGATCAAAATTTTATCCACTGGTTTTTAAAGAGCGGTGAGCCCGGTCGGGTGGTCTCGAGTGTCGCGCCAGTGATAGGGTTGGAGCAATTTGTAGGGGCGGCTAGGTAAACGACCGTGATTATATTGATTTTTTTAAACATCTCTCTCAGCCATTCCCTTTGTACCCTTGCAAGTTTTCCCATGAAGTGGTCTATTAAGTGCTGTGTAGTTATATTTGGTTTATTGCTGTTCAGTTAACATGGCGTGACTGTTCGACCAATATGCTATTATTGTAGTTCCATTACCACGAATGGCTCTAGATATAGGAGTGGTAGTAGGACTCCGGTTCAGAGTCCACCTGGCTAAGTACCATCAACTTACCTACATCTATCTTATGTTTTAGCATTGATGTGTTCCATTCCGGGTGTCAGTGCAATGTTATTACGGTTATCTTAAATCTCAGGTGGACCGTCATTTTGTTTTCTTCCCCTGTCTCTTTGTGTCCCATTTTTTTTAAATAATAATGTCTGAAAGATCTGTACCTACAATCTACAAAAACACTTTGTACCTGAACTCCATGCACATATGCAACACAGTTATATTTTTTGCTATGCATGTATCGTATCATACCTATCCCTGCGATAAAATCTGCATATTATAAACATTAGGCTAATACGTATTGTTTTATATGCCGATGGAAGAGTTGGGAGTTAGTTGACTTCATAGCCGTTCGTTTGCATCCCCTATGCATTGTTTGTGGGATTAACGCAATACACTCGGTGCCAGACATATAAATCACGCGGCTAATGCCGCAGCATCCGGCGCGTCTCCGCTATTGTCGGTGCGACGCGCGACAACTACAAGCGACATTTGCGTATGTACGTACGGCACAGCAGCACCCTCGCTGCAACGCCATGGTAACGACAGGCAGGAAGAAGGGCGGCGGTGTAATTTATTAATTCGCAAGAATTGTTTTTCAAGCCGTGGGTACAATTTTGTTTTGTAAAGGGGAGACGTCGTCGCGTCGTTGTCAATTTGAAACTTATCACAAGCGACATGGAGTTATTGGTTGGAATTACCTACTTCATTCTGCTAAAGTGACACAGATGCTGATCAAGTTTGTAGCTCCATAACAAAATTATGGTATCTCACCTACGACATAATAGATATAATAATGAGTACTACGGCCTACCTAGTAGAAGTACACAAAACTATCGCGACCTAAGAGTGACATTGAGAACATTTTCTTCATAAAATATAAAGCACATCAACAATTTGCAATCTGACCCATCCTACCGTCTCGTCGCGTGGCATATAGGTATGTTATGTTATGTAGGCTAGTTCTATGATTCCTATTGATTTAGATACCGACATATATAAAATACCATTTACCATTAAGAGCATAGCTAAATCGCAACAATTTGCGCATGTCTGGCATCCGGCGGCGGCGGAGGGTTCGCCTATACCTATAAGGTTTTGGGAACCCCCAACGTTGTTAACTGTTATTATGTTACCCAATTTCTTGCTTCCCTACGTTGGTAAATTGTTTTATAGGTTCGTAATTTAACGTGTTTCGTTCGATCAAAATAAATATGTGATTGATTTCTATAGATTCTGCTTATGATGTGTATCTAGTAGGTACGCGGTCGCTAAACATTTTATCGTATTATTTTGAAAAAGATAAATCTTTTTGGGACCCATGAATATAATTTCTTGCGTAGAATGCTAAACATCTAAACGGCAAGCGGTCTACTATAATATGCCATCGTTCTAGTTGTATGCCTTGGTTTTGTATAGCCTTGATTAGATTAAGTAAAAAGTCTGTCGATTTACAATGGCGTGGCAGCAGTTGGCAAAAGTTTTGTGGTACAAAAAGCATAGTTTTTCATTGGCGCGCTTCGTCGTCTGGTCTGGCCCGACGACCGCACTGACGGATCGATATCTAAGCGGCTGCAACTTGCAACTACAATCTTACGGTCTCTGCCTCTAACTTTTACGTCTTCGGCCAAATAGATATAATAATTTAAAGGTTGCTACCTTCTTTCGATGAGGATATACACACGCGTCCTACACAATATACGCACCTCAGTATAATAGTTAGGTACCTACACCTCTTCATGTACTATATTTATGATGATAAATGCTAAATAAAAATATCAAAACGTATCTGATAGGTATGTTTGGTTTGTCCCTCCCTAGCTAGTCGATTTGATATCCGTGCATGAGCAATAAAATTCAAAATTCATTTACATACCATCACAACCTATCCGAACGAGGAAATCATAAATTTCGCTGAGATATCGCTTGACATCACGGAATTAAAATACACACCACAAATTCTTGATTACGCAGCTCCCTCGGCAGTGACACGCATACGCAATGATGACCGATTTAGGGTGAAAATTACACCCTCCCTCGCCACGCTGACCGGACCTATTACCGCAAACGCCACAATTTTTGAATCCCCGTGTCACTGGTAATTTACAAACTTTTTAAATAACGTTGGAAGCAATTTGGTGAAGGGTGAGATGAGATAAGCGGGCGGCTGGATTTTGGTTTTTTAACAATCCGCAAAAGTTTAAGATTCAGACCTATTATCACCGCAGTTATTAAACTTATGAGTAATCTCTGACTATAATCGGTCTGAATTTTTGTCGTAAAAGTTTAATGATTTTTCACTTTCAGTCAGTAAAGTATATTATTACCTAATCTACAATTGGTTTTGCGTCATATTTAAAGGAATGAAAAGCAAACGTTAAAATGTTATTATATCGTGCCTCCGAACCGAATCGAATCCTAAACCTAAACGCTGTCATTCAATGTCGAAAGATGCGCCGATGATTTTTTTTTCATTAATAACGAGCTTTCATTAACTATCCTTCCGAAATCTCAATAGGGGAGGAGGTAAATATACTACGATAGAGCTACCACGATATCGTCACAAACTTGTACTTTTCGTACGTAATTTCCTAACGAGGACCCGGCGTCGTCGTCGCTTCCTGCGGGCGCTCATGCCCAAGACACGGGTCGTGACGGGCGGGGCTTAACTTGATTACTTAAATTAAAACTTCCAATATGAGATCGTCTGAGCACTTGATTACTTTATACACCTGCATGGTGATTGATGAATAACGAAGTATACTAATACTATACAGTTCCGGTATTTAAGTAGATACCATGATAGGAGGAACACTGCCAGCCTCGTTGGATCACGCTGCTTTATTGGGATAGTTCATGTTACAACGTATTGTATTATTTTGTGTGGTTACTTAGATTTAACGGTATATTTAATAACTAATATCAATAGTTATTATGCATACTTATTTATATAATACACAATTACTTTGTCAATGCACCGCACTGCCTCTTATAGCGTTAATAGAACAACAAATAGTCAATGTGTCGCTCCACCGTCGTACGGAATTGTACTCGTAACTTGAAATGTTCATCGTAAATAGCTACTTAGTACTTACTGTAGATTTATTGTAAAGGAACACATCGTTCGTAAGAGTTGAAAAGTTCAATATTGACTTACAAAATTGCTTTAAGCCGTGCAGCCGATAATAGTAAAGGCTTATTTGAAACGTCAACCTTATAGCCGGTGCTGAGGAGTGAAATTGGTTCCGGAGGTTGTTTGTTCGGGGTGTTGTTATAGCTCGCCGCACTTATTGGCGTGTCCTCGGCCTTCCTTCCGAAGCGCGACTACGCTGAAGTAACACGGCGATGAGGATTTCCTGGAAAAGTCAAGTTACGACGGATACAGTTTTCCCGGCGGAGGTTATATTTTATTATGTTAGTAATACGTTTTCTATTAAATTATATACTGAAAATTAGATAATTACGTTTATTATTCTACTAAAGATTCATTTCTGAAATAATAAATAAATAGTAGATGGTTACTATTACAACTAGGTATTATCCAAATATAACATGAACACATAACCAACACACAGAGGTACCTGTAATCCGCAAAAGTAATATTATTAACAAAGTTATTCTGTTTACGAGAGCTCGTGCGTGAGAAATTAATGGAAGCGAGTTTGATGAAACTCTTGATACGAGAAACACCTTCGTAACAATCGTAACTCTATCGAAACTCAGATCAGATACTATATTCCAATTTCCTGTCTTTCGTGTTATATGAGAAAACTAAATTTTAGAGAAATCAGATTCCTTGTGAAAGGAAGTCCTTCGGAAGATATCAGTTAAGGTGGACACTTGCATTTTCCTCACGTACCACGCTAGCGATAACATCATACCTTATAGCAATCGTCTTGAACTCTTGATACTCATTCGTGATTTGGTTAACAACGGTAACTGCAGAAAATGTTCCGCTTGAAGCAGCGCGGGACTAGCTGGATGGAACCCGTAAATTAATTTACGTTTCGTTTAAATCTTTAACCAGGGCTGAACAACACTAATAGCACGGAAACTTTCAGCATCAACTAATTGGCCAAGTTTCGTGCACTTTAAAAGCTAGCTGGATTCCGACCGCGCCGAACCTACACCGTTATAAAGTTTTCGTCCTCAAGAACTACACGAATTTTAAATTTTCTAGGGGAAAACTAAGAAATACCTAAGAATGTTGACATAGTCCTGAATGTTCATAATCTAGGTGTTTTATAAATCGGTATGGTACAGTTTTTTTAAAAACAAGTTTAAGTACCTACTTAACAAGCGTTACCTTTCTTTTCTATAACATACATCGGAGAAAATGTAAAATTTTGGTTATCGTATTGTAAGTACTTACCTAACTAACAGTTTAATATAGTTTACGTTTTTCATGTCCAACCCTAGCAAAGTTTTGTCACAGAGTATCGCTGTTACGAGAATACCACACTTCAACATACTATTGAAAGGTGTACGTAAAGTGGATAGCACATAAAATATAACACACGGTCTCTATTCAACACTAATATGGCATAGATTGTAATGATTTTGTGTAGATTGATGTGCTGTCGACTGTACAAACGAAGGGGGTCGACGCCCCCGGGCAGGGGCACGGGGGCGCTTTGCACTTCCCCCTCGCTGCACTCATTTCCGCATAAATAGTACCTGCCGTCATCGCCGTAGCAAGATGTAGTAGGCCTACGGACGCTTGAGCTACGAAAGTCATGTACATAGCTTTGTTCTTGAAAACATTTCTAACGGGTTTAGAACTGCTAGAATTGTTTATTACCAGCATAAATATTGCCGTCTCATAGCCGCCGTAGCAAGATGTAGTCCCGTAGGATAGTAGCCTACACTACGTATGCTTAAGCTACGAAAGTAGAATAATGCTCAAAACTTTGTTCTTGAAAACAAACTAACGGTTTTAGAACCACTAGAATTGTTTATTGTCATTACCATCTCAAATCAAAATTTGAGCGATTCTAAATAGTACCGATTCTGGCAACCTATTTTTACTTTAAATTAATGACGTGACGAAAAGTAGGCGCGTATTCTTTAGTTACTTACTTACTTTTTGTAAAATAAAAGGATGGTAATTTTAGAACTGCTCTACGGTAATTACTAATTAATACAATAAGCACTGCGGTTCCCAAACTATACTATGTCCAGGTATTCTGTATCTTGGGAACCAGCATAAATTAAAACCCAAGTGAAAATTTATGGCAGTGTTTAATTTTGTTTACATTAAAAATATATAAAATGTCTCCGTCTGGATTATTTAAGGTAATTAAAATAGTACTACTCACTATTAGCATATAAGCAGGAACCAAGCGCAAACGGTAATTAGAATCTACTGAGCGCAAAAAATAAATTACCGACTAAACGAACTCGGTGTAACTAATCAGAGCAAACCCAACTCTACTTAAAAGGAGGAACGCAATTTAAAGTCCCCCTTAAAAGTTTCGAAGTGAAGGAGTAGGTATGGGTGAAATAAAACAAAGGCGGCACGCGCCGCGCCTCGCTCGCGCCGCGCCACTCATGCTGAGTGCTCTGCTTTGTGGCAGCCCTGCAGGCTGGATGACGGGCGATACAATGCAATCTGTGATACAACTACCTATACCTACATAAGGTTACACATACTTTTAGCTCAGTAGGCGCACGCACTAAAAGCGGAAGTGATATTGTTTTACGGACAATATGATTTTGCTGGCTATGTATGTACCATGGATGGAAGATACGCGACAGATGCAAGTCTAAATGTTACACATATCAAAACTAAACATATCCATGTCCATCTTCGTTACTCCGCAATTTAAATATCGTCCCGGAAGCGACATTTGGGTACCAACCTCAAATTCTTGGAAATGTCTACAGAGCATGATAATTGTGTCGATTCTGGGGTGTCACACGCTTTTAATCGTCGTACACGATATCTATGTACCGCTTAGTCTTCATTACAATCTAGTCTACGAGTGTCCGTAACAAATTCGTTTAAATTTAGATTTAGCGGCCACGGCAGATTCACATCTATGAGTATTGTTTGTTTATCTAAACTAACCCGCGATTGTGTTAAGGTAAGTTATCTTAGAAATTATTCAATGCATTGCATTTGTTGTGAGATCAATTTATTATAAGCGAGTAGGTCTTTTCCTTCAGTGGATTTTATCAGGAATAAATTCTGAGAATTTATATTTGACTTATAAGAAAGAAAAAAAGGAAATCCCAGCTTGAGTGTACCGCAGAGATCATTAGTGAGGTGAACACTAATGAACCTCTCGATCGGGACAGATCGCCGAAGGAGACAAGCCGCGGTGAAGGTAGGCTGGGGCTTCCGGTTTTGCTATATTGGGCCTTTCATTTTGAGTACGCATTATTTAGGTTACGTATAGGTATGATCATCTTCTAAGACTCGACGACACCGGATTATAACGGTATCTAAGTCAAAAAAATACACTATAAATACACTAGCTTTCGACTATACCTACTTGCAAATTAGTGTTCTAATATTAATAAACAAAAGCTATACGATTATACCTAAGCATCTACTTATTTTATTACCTCCCTCCATGCATGATTGTACACCATCGTCGTTGTAGAAACGTTTCAGTTTCAGCACTATATAAAAATGTCCACTCGTGTTTTACGAGGTGAAGAATAACATGGCGTGTTTATCCTCTGAGCATACCCATTCGGTGAAGTAATAAAGCTGTGTTGATTTTGTGTCGCTATAAACGACACTAGGGACAAGTTTAGAAACGTTTTATATGTAACTTTATTGCCTTCACACTCGTCTGTACATAAATCTGTTTCGTGAATGACTTTGACTTGTGCAGTTTATTGAGCAAATATGGAGTATCCAAAGTGTACCGTCCAGCACTAGCCGTAGCACTCAACGAGAGCTTATCGAGAGACGGCGTGAGAGCGAGCGCGCCTCTTCTTTCGAAAAGGTTGCTTTGTGTCCTCCACTAGAACCACTTTGCATGAAGGAGGATGACTTTAAACATAATGAATTCTCTCAAAGACTGCCAGCCAAGCTAACAGGGCATATTTGGAGTAGGTACCTGAACCTGAACTCCATCTTTAAAACCGTGTCAAGAAACTCATACTTCTTATGTAAGTATACAATTCTTAAAACATAAATATAAACGGTATCTTCCGAAATTATACGCTTGGATAAAATGAAAATGCGACAAGTAGCCTACAACCTGTCACCGGTACACGGGAAAGAAAAAGAATAAGAGAAATTGGGAGCCCTTTTCAAAGGGGCACGTGACTATAAAGGCATGATTGCGAAATATATGTTTTAACAAAATACAATTACGTAGTACGACGTTTAGTTGTTGCTTAGGTTAGGTACCTATTTAACGACGTAATTAAAATAATAATAATAAAAACAATCAAATAAATGTTTGTCACCTGACGAGTGTAGGTTCCCTTATCGAAGCTCACTATTAATGGACCTTTTGGAGAATGTTTTCCCATTCAGTGGTATAACGGATAGGCCGTACCCTTTTACCTATAAATGTCAGAACTCAGGAATGAATTATAAATAAGTTAACGTCATAATATTGTGGTTGTGGCGTTGCCACCCTGTATCTACTTATTTATTAATAGAATTGCATATAAGAAATGATAATCAAAAAATTTACGAGCGTAATAAATGGAAAAGGTTAGCAACGGAATGTACAGGGGGTAATAAAATACTGATTACAGTATGAGGAGGTTATACAAGTTGGATTTTTTTAAATCTTTGCTTATAAGTATCAGGTATCATAAAATATCAAGCTTTAGCGAAGACTTATGAGCGCATGGCATAACAAATTTATCACAAAAAATTACCGCGCAAACAACGTTTAGCAGACTCATAATTTAACATAAATCAACTTTTAACAATACACAAACACAACTTATAACAGTTCATAAATTATTCATTTAATATGCTTATTGGATTGTAAAACTTTCATTACGCAAACTACACATCTTATAAAACATTTTTTTTTGGTAAATGATGCTCAAGCTTTTGGTATAAATGCATGTACTTAAACAAAAATATTTGATGTCCAGCATCGAAGAACCTAATGAAATCACACACCACTTAGCTACATGAACATAGCTCCTAATTCGGTTCTAATGCTACAGTTAGCAGAATATCCTCGAGGCAGGCCAAGCGGCGCTCGTAAAGGAAATGAGTTCAATTTGCCATTATCTCGGCGTGAGGCGACCTCACTCGCCGCTACTTGTTACAGACTTATTTAGAATGACAGTCCATCTGGAAAACCAATGAGGAAATTAGGGAATTAGATGTTGGGAGTTATATTCAACACAGACTATGATGATAAATAGACAATGTGTAGCGTTTGTAGAACATCTTGAACAAGCTATTCGTAGAATTGGAAATGGTTTTTATATTAGTCATCTTATTGGCGCCCAACCGTGGTATACCCAACTTCATGCATGTACTTGCACTTGTACAATAGCTGTAGACGATACATTTATAATGATGATGACATAGTATTACAGTCAAAATATCATATCAAAGTGTTATAAGTAGGTAGATAGGTACTTGACCTACCTACTTATAACCTTTAAGGCTGCGTACCATTGTTATTATCTAATTACGACTCATAATGTGTAGCAGTAACCTTTCCCCGTAACCTTTACTTTAAGTGTTACTCTGATATCCTGTCGTGTACAGTGTAGGTATGTAGGTGTATAATGTTAGACATATTGCAAATGGCTTATCTATTGAACAAATATTATTCAGTATACTTAACCTTTCTAGACTATTTCCAAGGCGGCACGGCACCTCTCATAATTTCGTCTGTGTTCTATTGAAGGATTGGATAAACTCGTAACGGTCTAACACAGAGAAAGGTAGCGTAGGTACAAGAGAGTTATTGACGGTGAGATTTTCTCTAAAAGTAGTCGACTGAGTTTTGAAAATTCTTTACAAGTAGGAGGTACTTACCTACTTTCTAATATTTTCTTATCTATCTGATAGGGTGCCAGTGCGGCGGCACTTTGATTCATTGTGATATTTTGTGCATTTAGTACATACTGAGTACATACGTACAAGTACATACTGAGTACATACGTACAAGTACATATTAGTATGTACTCTGAACTATCTGCTAGTAAAATAATTTCTATAATATGTCAAAAAGTTCTTGAGAAAATCTCAACCTTATTGAAGCCCTCTGTGTATACTTACTTTTCTTACTCTTGTTACCAATAAAAGAAATAGCTCATGGTGCGCTTTCGTTACTTCCAGCGGGTGCGACGACGTGCAGCGCTCGCTCGAGCTGCTGGACCAGGTGCTGAGCGAGTACGACGAGGGCGAGCCGCGGTCGCTGGAGGCGCGCGCGCAGCCCGCCCCCGCACCGGCCACGCCCGCAACGCCCGCCACACCAGCGACACCGGCCACGGATGACGACTCGCCGCTAGCCGGACACACCTCGGAAGACGATGGATACATGAGCATGAACGGTAGAAGGTGAGCACAGTGTATTATTAACCTGGGGTTAAAATTAGGTTAGGTTAGAAGAAATGAAAACATCATCAGCAGTGGACTATTTACGGTGTGATGATGAAAAATTACTGTAAATCCAAGTAATCAGTGTACGGACAACAGCAGATTAATGGTAACACTTGCAGTAGGGACCTACGTGAAATCGAATCGTACGACGGAGATAATAAGAACGGTCCAAAGTGTTACACTTGATGTACTGTGATGTGTACATGCATTATAATGCTTTAATTATATCTTGTGATGTTTGCAGAGCGAAGTTCGCGCTTGGTTTCCGTCCGACGGAGGAGCGCGAGGAGCCGTCGCCGCCGGAGCCACCGTCGCCGCGCTCACCGCCGCCGCCAGAGGAGGCCGAGCGGATCATATCGACACTATTGCCTAAGTAAATATATCTACTATTGGCTTTATATAGAACAATGTACAGTATAGCTAATTCTGTAGCGGCCACTAAGTCGAATCCTAATCCTAATAACTGTTACTGTTATTCATATATGCTACGTCTCGTACCTAAGAGCGAGCGGGCGCGTCACTTAGAGGCGACTAATATTAGCGTACGCAATCTGGTATCGCTACAAGTATTGTCATAAAGTAATATAAAGCAAAATATTTATAGGTACTACCTAAAAGAAAAAAAGAAAGGGTTGTAAGAATAAATGTATAACATAAATAAATGGATTGTTAAGACAACATATATTGCACAAAGATTTGCACGACTAATGTCAATATGGATACAAAGTACCTACTATTCAGACAGTAGGTACCTATTCGTGGTCTCATTTCGATTTCTTTTTTTTTCATTTAGTCATAATAAAATATTGTAGTCAAGTAAATTAACCATGTCTATATACTTATAGTCGACAACACATAATCTCCATAAAACTATAGCAATCTAATGTACGACATATTACTGTCGAGTGAACTGCACACTTGATATACTGTCCACTATACGAACATGTACCATTCACTGAAAATATATTATAATTACCTAATGACTGCTGCTTTCAGAGTATCCCCCGCGAATTCAGCAAAACGAACTACGTCAATTGAGCAGCGAGAGGCAGAAGAAAAATTGGACTCTATCATTTGTGTAAACGGGATTACAACTGCAACACAGACTACTTTTGTAAGTATTACATGAATGAATGCACAAAAAAACTAATAGTGTAGTACTTACAGGTATCTATAAGATAAAGATAAATAAGATAAATATTGCAAAAAAAAGAATTACACAAAAGAAATAGGCTAATACAGTTAGTATTACTATTGGCGGTTTTACCGCTCATAGCTTTATCTTCCAGACAACCTTTGGGTAGAGAATTCAGCATATGAATAGGTAGCTTGTCGAGCAATATTAAATACCTAATATGTATCTACTTATTTACATCGTACCTACCTACGAAAAGCTGAGACGGATTTGACATAAATTAGGATTAGGGTTATAATTATACTTAGATATACAAAAATGTTCTGAAGTTCTCACGTGTCCTGAATTTCCTAGTAAGGTACCTTCCAATATGTTCTGAAATTCTCACGTGTCCCGAATTTTCTATTTCAGCCCAAAACAAAGCACCAGAGGCCTTACGGCTGGGAGAAGGACGGCGGCGACACGAATGGGTTCCAGCTGCAGCAGCCGGCCGTGCCCTCGTACCGGTTCGCGTCGCTGCAGCACGGCGCGCGGCCGCCCGACTCCGCGCCCGCCTGGCTGCCCCCGCGACACACGCAGCCAGTCGGTCTGATGAAGTCCCCAAGCGTGGAGAGCCCACCTGTCTTCCCCTTCATGGGCTTCTCCAGCGAGTTCAACGACAAACCGTACAATGAACACCCCGTCACGATATACCCCGGCCCCAACGTACTGTTCGGGCGACAACTAAACTCTCCGACTTACAACGTTCCAAAACTTTCTCCACCGAATACTAAGAGCTCAGAAAGAAAAGAAAACACCAAACGAGACAGTAGATCAGATGGCGAAATGCTGTCGCCGAAAAGCAAAATACCTCCGCGGACTCTCGCCGGTTCTATGGAAAGACATAGAGAAGTGTGTAGAGGATCCTCAGAGGACGTGACGGAGAATTTCAGGACGAGAGGTTCCAGGAGCAACGACGACGAGCACTTTTCGGACGATTCGCTGGAAGAGTCGTTCCCACCGCCGCCGCCCGCCGCTACAACGCCTTCGAAACGCAATTCCATAGCTTGGGAAGTGTCACTCGATGGTGATGACCCTCTACTCACTCCGGGAAGCACAAAGGTGACTTAAATTTACATCAGCTGTGAGCACGTATTGTACTTTAAAAGTTTGTCATTATAACATATCCATGTACTTATTGTTTATTTGCAGGTTATTGGCAGACGAAGAAGAAAGTCAGGCGATCAATCACACTCAAGCACAAGTTCTATACCACAGCGGATAGAGGACGACTGGGGCGAGGAATACTGGCCTCCACCCCCACCACTCACACAATGCGAACCTCTCGCTTCTCCCACTTCCGATGTCGATTCTGACAGCCGACGCGCACAAGACCTTGGCTGCGGTACCTACGTCATCCGCAAAGGCAAAAATCGAAAGCAATTACCAAGTTTCAACAAAAATACAGGTCATAAACCTGTTAATTCAAGCAACCTGCTCCAAAATCACACTCTAAACAGAAGTATAGACACGGATAAGTCGATAGATGGGTCGAGTATATCGATAAGTGGCTCCGGATCTGTTGGATCGTATAATTCAAGGCCAAGTTCGGACCTCAGCTTACCACAATCTAGATACAGTGTGGATCTGAACTCTCGATTGAGCCGTGAACTTAATACACCGAACTCTAGATATAGTATAGACCTATGCACCCCGAATGCTAGACTGAGCAAAGAAATGACATCTCCGAAGTCTAGACTTAGTTTAGATCTTAATAACGGCCAGGACAGATTCATAAATCCAGATTATTTCGGTCACAGCCCTAAAAGTAGAAAACTACCTAGTGATAAAAGTGTGCACTCTTCTAGAAGTAACATTGTCCAAAATAAATTGTCTCCGCAGAATAGGTTTACTGATTTTAAAAAGTATTCTTCTACTTTTGATAATATACAATCGCTGATAAAAGAAGGTAAAGTGGAGGAGACCACTTCTACTGAGTGTACTGAAACTGTGAATGAGCTTGCGACGGTACCCCCGAGCATGGTCAGAGTAGTGTCGCTGCCGAGTCTCGGCGCGGACAGCGAGAGTAACAGCGCGAGTCGACAGGCGCTTATCACCACTGTAGAGGAAGAGGAAGACCAAGAAAGTGGAGAGCCAGAATCCAGCGGAGATAGTTCTCCCCTTCGGAAAATTGAGAACAACATTAGCGCTATATTAAGTCAAGGTCGGGACCAAAAACACTTTACCCCATACATACCTAAAGACTGGAATATTCATAAGGATGAATACTGTGATGAAATATCTAATAATATATTAGAAAACAATTTCCGTTATAGTTCTAGGGAGAGACAGAAGAGACATGACATTCAGAAATCATCCAGTCATAATGAAATACAGAACCAAAGGTCGATAGAGCGTCGCGATCGTTCGTCGGGCAGAAGGTCGAATAGTATGCATAAATCCACTAGTGCCAAGGATGTGCCAGTTAGTTTAATGCGACAGCCATCTTCCTCGGATTCCGCCGTATCCAGTGGCGGAGACTTCCCGCTGAATGTTCAGATAGTAGAGCATTCGTATAGACACCATCCGCTGCCTCCATCGCCGAGTATGGGCCACGACATGGGTCCGTTGCCTCAAACTCCAGAATCACCAAAGTTTCCTCCATTGCCACCTTCGCCCGTACAAGAAGTCGAAGATGAATACACCGAAATAGTGCAACCTTCAGAAAAAAGGCATCTAAAGAAAGCGGACACTTTACCAACGCCTACACTGGAGTCAAGAAGAAGGTTCGTGGGAACGCGTTTAACGCTTTGCGTTTGTAAATTGATTGGATCATTTCAATAATATTATTTATCTTTTAACAGGCCATCAGAACCCCCTGCGGTACCACCGCATCGCGACACCACCAATAGTCTCAAAACGAGATCTATGGAAACAAGCTACAATAAAAATAGAAGAAGCAGTAACTTCAAGAGTGGCTCTACAGATAGAAGAACTCTTCCTACCGGTATGTTTATAATTATATACCAAAATCCACTGTTGAACTCCTATACCACCTTAATTCTTCATTAGAACGGAAAGCAAACCTAAGTGAATACCTAGTTGATTACTACGAATTATACCTACGCTGTAAGATTTTTGTGAATTGCGATATTACTATTAGGTTATATTGACTACAATAACTGTTTTCCAGATATTGGCGCCAGTGGTGCTCGCCGTAGAACGCTTCAGCGCCAGAGCCGCGAGGCAACTGGTCGGGGAGCGTTGCAGACGTCTGCTAGCCTGCCTGAGACCCCCGTGTTCGCCCGCGGCTGTGACGTGCCGAGGACACCACCCAGAAACTCCACGGGACCTCAGAGAAACACTATGAATTCTATGCAATCTATAGGTGAGAAATAGAACCTTTTTGCGGACTAGTTACTCACTCGTATATTCCCGAACTAACAAAGATTATCAAAATAAACGGGAATTACAAATTGAGCATTAAGGTTCTGATATTTCTTCAGTCTCCTCGTGACCATGGTGGTTGCAATGTCACTCCATCCTCAATGGTAAACATGGTAATTATCGTTTATCCTTTTTTGATAACAACCTTGTAAGCATGAAATAATGGAAGTTTAAAAAAATACAACACGTAATCACAAATCCTCGATCTCGAGCCGTTGACTGCAATTGCAAACACCGCCATCTGTTTATGATAACCTGCAAACTGTAAATATACTAAGTTAATTAGTGCTTCGCTTAACACCTGGAGAACGCCTAGGAACTGGTTTAGGGCATTGCGGCTAGAGGGCGCCAACTTTGCAAGAGCCTTTCATGAGTCAAAATAATTGTTCAAGGAATGTATTACTTAATCCGCTGGCTCAGTGACCCAAAGTGGATCTTGGCCTCCGACACTAAAGAGTGCCACTGCAGTCTGTCTTGTCGGGCGACTGCAGCTCTCGCATATCCTGATTCGCTCAAGGAATGTGCTAATGAATAACTGCTTACTAGCTAGTCGTATGTTAAGCAAATATTTTACATGCTTATATTTTTTCAGGAGGTAGTGCAACGTTAGGAGGCTACGGCCGCGGGTCAGTGATGGGCCCTGCGGTGGGCGTGTGCACAGGAGCCGACCTGCTGCGGCTGGGGGGCCCACCGAGGGGATGGTACCCTCGCCAGAGGCACCGGTACGTTTCCTACATTTTGAGAGGGTTGATCTTGCACTGGACTAGATTTATTTAACCGTACATTCATATAGACAATTTAATATGGTCCAGATTCCAGGCTCGAAAAAAAAGGTTAAGTATATCCTCAGACTATCGAACCTAGATCGACCCCTTGCCTAGAAAGTAGGTATACTTAGGTACTACCAGTGAGCGTTCGTCAATTGAGACACATTTGATTTGAAATCTAAATGAAAATCGAATAGCCAGGTGTCAAAATATATGGGTGTCTTGCTTGCTATCTATTGTAATATAATGAACAATATTCATTCCTAAATACATACATATCCATAAAACTGTATGTATTAATGGTACTAATTTTCAACCTATGGAACTGTTGTGGAACTCTGAATGAAGATAATATTCAAGTTAGTATGTTGTTTCGTAAACCAAGACCACTGCAACAATTCTAACCTAGTGGCTCACCCTAATCCGCTTGCTGACAGGCCGGCTTCGATTGAACACCTGGATCGACTAACAACGTCGTCCAAGATGGCGGCAGAGCACCCCACCACCTGGGAGAACTCAGGCGCCCGTAAACCACTCACGCTGCCTCCGAATCTCACGCCCAAGTTCTTCCAGAAGTCACCCCGAGAGGCGCTCCGCAGGGTCACTAGCTTACTAATACGGAAAGGTGAGCGTTCACTTTATTACTACCTAGGATACGCCGTTTAAATTAACATCTTCCTACTATTTATCACTTAATCTATGCTTTAACAGCTTGGGAACGTCGATCAACGATTCGGCGTAAATTGACACCTAACCGTTCATCGATCATGCATAATCCGTTCATGTAAACTGGAAAAATCCAACTACTATAGCTCTAGCTAAGAAAAAATATTCGCGTTTTAGAATATAGCTCGCTGATAGGTGCCAATTATATTATTTATTAGAATTTATAGTAAATACGCAGACCTCCTTATATTTTTTAAGCAAATGTACTTAAATCTATAGGAATCGTAAAAAAAAATCAAAGACTAGAGGTATTACTTAGTATTAAAAAGAAAACTCGCGTTGAACGCGTGCTAGTGTATTGAAACAGTACATTGTTTTAGAGACGTGTTCAGCGCATGTCGATCATTTTTGTGGTATGACCAAGACATAAGATGTATCTTCGCGGGATGCTGGCGCTGGCGGTAGGCGACTCTATATTTTCATAATATTTATTATTTTTACAAAATACTTAATTATTCGGATATATAATAATATCGCTGTGATGTTATGTGCAAATACCTACAGAATATCAGAATCTGTAGCGAATGATCATATGGTTAGTCATGCCCTCAATGCATGGCTTGAACAAAAAGATAACGTCATGATGATGGGTATTTCCGGCTCTCTTCACAAATACAAGATATTTAGATTGATTAAATATCGTTTGCTATAGGTAGGTGGTAACAAAATACCTGTCTGTAAGTAAGGTATTAATCTATTATAAATATTATAAGGTCCTAATCCTAATGTATCGACTACCGAATGAATAGTGGTCCAGGGCCTAAACTGAACAGCGGCTTCAAATGTTCTTTGTAACAACGAACGTGTCGAATTAGCTTGCCCGATGTTACATTACTTACCCCCACTTGCAATACAAGATAACTCTAGAGTTAGCGAAAAAGTTAAAGGCTTGTACCTAAAACATAGAATGGTATTAAATAGCTAAATGGCGCCCCCAATCTTCAAACAATCATGTTCTAATCTAATAGAATCAATTTTGTGGCTCTAATTATAATGATTAATTATTATACGTAATGCTATGTATGTCGAATTAATTCAAGGACACCCTGTAGTGTCCGACCGAAACTGGTTTTAGGGCCGAAACCGAATTTCGGCCACGGTCTTAGTTTCGGCCGAAAAAGTCATGTTTTTGTGGAAAAAATAAATAGGCAATTATAATCAGTCAGTTTTTATTTATAAATCACATATTAAACAATTCAGTCTCTGATATTTGAAGTAATCCTTAAGCACTACATATTACTCCCTTATTTCAAATAAACTATTTATGCTTTTAATGTTATATGCTTATTATACTTACTTATTATTCTGAACTCAGTTTCCGGATGGCAGCCGAAACCGAAACTAAGCCGAAACCGAAACTAAGCCGAAACCGAAACTAAGCCAAAACCCGTTATTTGGCCGAAACTAGGCCGAAGCCGAAACCGAAAGTTCGGTCGGACACTAACACCCTGTACTAGAAATTGTCTGTTTGATATGTTAGTTTTAAGGGAAGGCTTTCATAATAATAAAATAACATTTTTGGTGCAAGTGGCGCTAAGTGTCAGAGTTTAAAATAAGGTTAAAAGAAAACATTTCAGTTTCAGGTAGGTATAGGTTACACGAAATCACAAGTACCTATGCATGACGTAGTCTAAGATCGTTATCGCCTAATCTAATCAAGTCAAACCCCGTTTAATTTAATGTAGATAGGCTAGTTACCTAATACGAGGGTGATGCTCCCAAATACGTAAAGATTACCTTGGGCGAATCTGTAACTCTGAACATATTCGAACTCTACATTACTCTCTATATATATATTTTTTAATTGATTAAATATATCGATTTACCATTAAAAACCGCCACTACAGTATTATTTTGATATGGAGAGCCGGTAAAAATCTCAAATTGCTCAAATTAAAAGTCGACATACCATCCACTCCTATGTGGGAAAGCAATGGTCCAAACAGTGGGGACATAAAATAGACTGTTGATGACATGGCATTGATAATGTTGATGAATTAAGAACACAACATTTCGAAGTTAGTCCAATAATTTAAGTTTTTCATTGAATTAGAGGCATGTTAGTCCCCTACATAGTCGAGGGGCTTACCAAAAGATGGCGCCACTAGTACTGTTCCGCGCTTCGATTTAGGATATACGAGACTTGTTTGCGTCGTCTAGGTGCTCATAGAGTGGACCACGAGTTTACCGTTACTCTTGTCTGGGGTGCTCGGAACGGAACTAAAATAAACAATTAAGTTGTTTTCCAATTAGATCGTTATCCACAATGGTTCACAATTTACAAAGATTATGAGGCCCAAAAGTTAGCGATATAATTGTATGTAAGCATATTGAGCTGTAAATTGAGAAGTAAATAGACAAGTAATTAAGTTACAATTTTTTTTGTAAGATTATCATTTAAGTAAACAAGTAGGTAACCTAATTAAGTAAATATACGAATAATTCCATCCAAATATAAATATTTCATATCTTGCAGCGTCTGGCTGCAACAGAATTGTAAATGAGCATTACGAGAACCGTCTGCTGCTTAGATTAGAATCCTGTTATTATTCCAATTTAAATTAACAGACGCATTCAAACTCTGTAACAATAAGGCGTTAACAATCGCTTATGTGGACCTAAAAAGTTCGGCTGCACAATAGTGAATAGCATACAATGGCGATTCTGTTACCTGCGCTGGGACATCAATATGTGCATAACACTATGGCTCTGTGGTGCAGTGATTCACAGATGCAGTGTTGCAAGGTACCGACAAATTATCCGACTGCCGGAGGAAGTACGTAAGCAGGAAGCAATAATCGAAACATTAACTGGCACTTACCCTACCTACCTATATCTAAATCAGATTCGCCTAGTGCTTGCTGTGAGAATACTATGAGTATATATATGCTGTTATTCATAAACCTAGTTAAACCTCACTTCTTTTAAATCGTGTTGCTATCCCTTTCGCACTAGGTTAAAAAAGATTAAGATAGAAAGGGACAGGGCCTAACTTGGCGTGGCGTAACTTTAAATCACATTTATGTATATTGTATATTGAATACGCGTCCTGGTGTATATTGTATAGTACTAGATACATATGCGCTACTTTTAGCGACAATAATATTGGTAGGTACGGTGGAACACAGAGAAATGTGTATAGGAGAGTTTTTAAGGTTGAGATTTTCTCAAAACTACTTGACCATAAAAAATTGACTTGCTAAAAAAATTTAATACTGTTTGACAGATAAAAGTTAAAATTATGTACCTAACTGTAAAATAATTATTAAATTCGGACCAGTAGTTTTTGAGAAAATCTCAACCTTATTGAGGCCCCCTGTATACTTATCTCTGTCTTCGACTGTACCAACCTACGAGTAAATAATATTGAACCCGACCGTTACGTCAGGGCGCGATAGTTATTCCATTCGCATTGTACTAGGTATTCAAAAGCTTAAACCACCGCTTAACTTTAAGTCGCGTTTACCGATAAAAGCTGTCTAAATTACTCGATGGTTTAATGATATTCGCCATACAAAATCGGTGGTTCAGCAACTGTCGAATTACATCATCCTGTCAGAAAAGAATCATTAGGTACATACCTTGAATTATGATCTGGCAACACTGTCGGCGACACCGCCGCCGCGCCGCCGGCAGCCCTGCATCACAATGTGTCGGCGCAAGTGACTCACCTCGCGAACTGCGAGGGTGGGTGCTTAGTTGCTTACACCCATATTTCGTGATTAATAGAGACGTGAAAGTCGAGATAGGCCGTCTGCGACAACCGTTATTTATTACTCATGATAAATATTAATTATTGTGAGTGAACAATAATTTTCTTACCAGTGTTGTAGCCAGAAAAGAAGAGAAAGCTACTAAGTATATAGATTAGTTACCGCCAAGTAGCGCTATATTTAAAAAATAGTCTTTCGAATTCGGCAAATCCTGTTGACCGCTTTTCATCAAGTGGTCGGTTCCTCTTATCTTCTCTTACCCTCATATTTACAAAACTCGGGTCTGTTAACTCGCTAGTAGGTAGAGTAAGTAAAACGGTGGTCATTTATGAACTTATTTAATTCTTAAATATTAATGAATTTACACATTCCTTACTTATTGAAAAAATTAATATCCGCCATTTTGTAGCCCCCGTTTTTCTTTGGGATTTTTCGGCCATCATCTAGCTAATTCGGTTTGGTATATGAAGGAGGTTTTATCCTCGTATGGAACTGCGGTTAACTATATGTTCGTAGTATTAAGAAATGCCCGTCCATTCTGTTACATAGACGATAACGTAGAAAATTACTAAGAACATTTTATTATAAGTAATTTGTTTCATACATGTATATTTATGAAGTGCGGTTTCTATTACGTGTTTTAATGCCGTCAAATAATTTCTACTTAATTTTAACTTAATTTTGGTACAGGTACATTTCTAATTTTAATTACTTCTATGTCTATGTATATCCACTACTTATTTCGTGTGTAAGTCCGATCGGCGAAATTACTGACGTGTCATGAACTTTGGAATACGCGTCATCATAACAAATCTAATCATGATTTCACTAGATCCGTGTAAACATTGAGGCTGAGGCGTCAATGCAAACAGGGTTAGAGAGTGAAGTGTTAGCCTCCAGAACGTCTGACCAAACCGGTCGCAGCCAAAGATGGCAACCGGTCGGTTTGGGGCCAAGACCAAACCCGCTACAGTCGGCGGCGCTCCGGCGCCCTACATGCCAAGTTGCCAACCATTCGACGACCTACTAGACTCTGAGTAATAATTAAGAAGATATCTAGGTTTTATTTAACTTACCACACTACACATATAAAGAGATATTATAATCAAACAGCGATTAACACGGATTTTAGTGACCCAATTAATCATAAGTGTTTGTTTGAATCCTTTCAAACATTTTCGTTATCGACTGATATCATAATGGGGTGCGCTTCTACCTATTCGCTCAAATTGATTCCCGATACTTGCGTGAAGTGCCCCATATTACCTACGTCCTACATGATTGTTTATGTGATGTCTACTATAGAGAAGAGTGAAACAAGAACCTGCATTTTTATCATTCATTATAGAACCATTATCATTAGTCAAAGTCGCAATTTGATGATAAATATAGAGATTTTAATATAAATGAGTTCAGTGTACCGCCAACTCTCTCGGAGATATTTTCAACCGCCTTACGTATACTATTGGACGGGTGCCAACATTCATTCATCACAAAAAATCAGGTTATTCTAAAGAATCTGAGAAGATGCAATTAAGAATAGGTTAAAAAACTATCTATAGATTAATAAATAACGCATAGCAAACTACAACAACAAAATACAACTTCCTTAACATTTAAAATCCACCTAGTAATATAATAAATTATATTATTACTATCTATAGGAGTGATTGGAAATATTCAAAATAAATGCACACACAAAGTGATAGGGAATGGGTCCAAGATAACGATGATTAAGAAGTGAAGTCAGTTGATTACCTACAGTGCGTTATCGTGCGATACCGCGCCCGTATCAGATTGCGCTAACGATATCTGCAGGATATGAACAAGCTATCCAAAGAACACTGACTTCTGCTGTGGTAACTTCTAATTATGTAATAATAATAAAACCAAAGGGTAACGGTACTGTGAGCCTGATCGATATTGAATTCAAAAGTTTCCGTTAACAAACAAAAACTAAATTAAGTATTTTTTTAATTTTTAACGAAATACTTTATGGGTGAACCAGAACTTTGGGGACCACCACACTAAAATTCCCTGTGTTGTTACGGAATAATTCATCCAAATATTTTTACGATTTATATTTAGATAGGTAGGTACCTACTAAGACCCAAAAAAATCTTTTAATATTAGGCATTCTTAATGCCTCGGATTCTGAGCAATGTTTTTAACTATTTGAGCAACAACTGTTTTGTGCAGCAATATGATATTGGACGACGTCGTATAGTCGCACGAAAAGCTGAAGTTAATTTTATAAACTTTGGTTTCCTTGAATGTATTCTGGTGCTGGCCTCCTCGAATTGTCGCCACGTTGACAGCGCGCATACAAATGACCCTACATCCGTGCGACAACGGCCGAAACTATGTCCGGTCGACGCAAGCAAACCAGTTCCACATGCTGTGGATGATTTTCATATCGATACCTATATTTTATTATTTCAAAATAAGGTAAGTACTTACAATATACAATTTAAAATAGAAACATTCAAACCTCGCTGGATCGCAATTGAGCGACCTGTGACAATTGGGTCACCAGTGGCGTCTACTATACGCTTGCATATATCCTTATAAAGCGACCAAGGGCCGGATATTATATATAATTCGATACCTATTAGATGAAGAATAAACAATAGTGTTTGTAGCATCATTAAGTAAGTACATCCATACCCCGTCGGATCGAAATTCATTCTAACGATGAGCGGTGCTTCGAATATTCAAATTCAAATACACTTTATTGTACATAAAACAACAATTACGGAAAAAGATTACAGAATAATACAAACATAATGTACAATTTTGGCGGCCTTATGGCTAAAAGCGATCTCTTCCAGGCAACCAACTAACAACAATATTCGTGGGAGTACAAATAAAACAAAACTCGAAACTACCAAAATCGTCAAAAAAAATGTCTTGGTAATTGGTATAAACCTTATCTGTATCACTCGCCGATAGCACCATACGTATATAGGTATCTATATTTGTAACACTAGTACCTACTACGATACGAAGTAATAACTTACTACTGTTTTCCGTCTCGTTACGTTATCCGTAATTTTCGATCGACTATTTTCCTCTGGTAAAAGGCAGCCTATGTAGGTACTCAGAAACACTGTGTGTTACAATGTGTTAAAAAATATAGATTTGATATATCAAGCCGTAACAACAAACAAACATAGATAAATTTTGCTTAAAATATTAAGTGGGATTTGAATTACATTATAATGATATTCATAATTATAAGTAGTTTTTGTTGCTATTTATTGGTATGTATGACAAAACAGTTGAATGTCAAATTGTCCAAACGCCTTCGCAGAATTATTCTTGCAACCTTGAGTAGGTATGAGTGCCCACATGCTTACTAACATAATCGCAATTTTAAGTACTACAACTTATTATTGTTATCCGTATTGGTTAACTAACTAAAATTCTCAGAATAATGATTAATGATGAATAGATAAACGCTTAAGTACCGGCGGAAAATGAATAAAGCTGTATCCCGGACATAAAAAACTGTTCATTCATATGTGCATTTAGCCACGATTTACCGCATTTACCGGGATGTTTCCTTGTGTCGTTATTAACACGTCCTAGCATTTTTGACAGCCTGTGATGTCCCACTGCTGGGCAAAGATCTTATTCAAATCTTCTCTTAAAAGCGTCGTATGCGGGGGCTTAGTATGAAATTGATATACTTACATAATTATGCAGTTATACAGGAAGCATCCCACACACCTCCAAAATCAAAACTACAAGAGAATTCGCTACTTATTTCATGAGGTTGTGTACACTTACTACATATAAAAATGTTCATGACCTCTATACCCAAGCTAAAAGCTCCATAAACCTTTTATGGGCTTGACTTCGCTGGCTGAATTGAAGCCATATGGCACACAGTACACTCGCGTAGATAAGTAATCAGACCAAAGGCAAGTGTTTACTTAATTGAGTGAGTCGCACCACCAAAGCTACAAATGCTGTGCATCATGCAACACATTTATCGTACTCTCATATTTAAATGCCAGTGCGAGAATAGATAACAATAAAATACCTACGTCACAAATGTATCAGTACCATTACCATTTGCTGCCATAGTAAGTTCGCTCGCTAACTATAGCGAGTATAGATGCGACATTCGTGATTGGTGTGATTATTGTGGCAACCAGTAGCGGAACTAAAATCGCACCTTTCGCGTCGTAGCCACGGTATTTACGTACCTACTCACTAACGAGTGAATGAATATTGACAAATATCTTGCATATTTGATATTATGAAAACCACATAAACCGTTTGATCGTGACGATACGGATAACCTTAGGTATCCTTTCGTATCACACGGTTGAGTATACGGCATGACCTCGTGGTAATCCAATATGGCGAGGCGCCACGCTTGACTTAAGGCACGATAACTGTTTGACGAATTTCAGATGGTTGCAGTTGATGGTAAATTCTTGATATCCTGCGTCTTGTCTTGTCTATTGCAAGTCTGTTGCTTCAGAAAATTTAAAATACATAATTCCTTCCATTCCAATAAAAAAGGTTAGGTTGTCACGTCTTTTACATGACAAAGTCCTTCACCCACCCACACACATACCTAGGTATTTTTGCATACCTGTACACACACCTATGCAATTGCAAAAACTTCGGGTTTTAAACTAACAGGTATGTAATTGTGAGGCGGTGATTTAACTCGATCTTATTACTCGGATGCATTACACTCTACTTATACATATCTATCTATAATGTTAAAGAGATAATATAGGTAGGTAACCTAAATCCCAAACCAGCAAAATTAATATAAATTCATTCCATTTTTTAAAACAAACTATACTTACCTACTCACAATATTTTTTATTTAAATCAGTAATAGTATTAGTCAACAGTCAACACCATACCCAGTCATTGCGTCAGCTCTTATTATAGCCAGTGATGTTTTTATGGCTAGTATGGCTAATTTCGACTTTAATCAGTTTAGGGAATAACAAAGCAAGATCTTGTATACAATGACAACCTTGAGAAATAACGTTATTCACCATCAGATTCAGGGTTCATGAACGCAAAAAGATTTCGCGAAAATTCGAAAAGAATTTCTTGGAACAAAATCAGAATCAATGGTTAGGTACATACAACAGCAGATCAATAGTAACACTTACAGTACGAAATCAACTCTTATGGCGCTTATGATAATAAGAACGGTCTAAAGTCCAAAGTGTTACACTTGATCTGCTGTTAGTACAATACAATGCATACTGTACATAGTGTATGGTTGAGTATCTACCATTTATGGTATCGAGTATTACCTAAGTTTTCCTGTTGACTGGGTGCGGTAACCAGTCATTAAATGGACCTTATTTTCCTTTCCATGTCGTTTAGTGTACCGTCCATTTAAAATAGTTAATTGTCCTACTTATACCCTTGTAGAGTATGTACAGTCGACAGCACATCAAGTGTAACACTTTGGACTTTGTACCGTTCTTATTATCTGCGTCGTAAGACTTGAAATCGTACTGAAAGTGTTACCATTGATCTGCTGTCGACTGTATCTAGGTAATATATTTAGCATATAATATAAGGTTAACACAAAATTGACAGTCATAGTAGGTCACAGGAAAGGAGACCTTTAGGAACTGAGGTACAGTCCACAACACACCAACTTACACAACATAGGAGTCTCGTCGCCTAGTGCTCGAATGGTGGTACCATATTATAAGGACTGGAATTAGTCCTTCCATCCATGACAGTAAAGCAAAAGTTCGGTGGATTGAACTAAAATAGAGCTACTTATCTTAGACCTTGAAGTCTCCAAGGTCCTAATAAGTACTTACGAGTAGTTAGGTGTTATTTATAGCATTAGCTTTTCAAATGCCATGCTCTCCTGCCTTGTGCATGTGTCAGGCGTATGGATGGCGTGGCGCGACGGAGACGGTTGGTTGGGACTCGAGGTCGTTCGAGTCAACGCCACTGCCAAGGTCGGCTCGTCCGCGATCGTCTCCGCTACACTTCAAACAATCAAGATTCGCACCCGATGCAATATACTGGTCGTTCACGGCGACATTACTCATTACATTACCGACCGATAATACTTGATTACGCCATCAAGATATAAAACCCTTTCTCGTTTAGATAATGAAATCGTCAATTACGAATTTTGGTTATCAGGTGGCTTAAGTGTTAGGAAATATTTAAGTTTGACTGTATATATGTACCTATGTAGTTATTGAGGTACTGACTTACCTAACAAAAACCAACCTAAAGAAGTATTCCTCTTTTGGGAAGATTCATGTTTAAGATAGCCTTCTGTTGGATAGAGTCCGCTTTCAGACCCAGGATGGATGAGTCCTCTTTTAGATAGAGATTTCTTGAAAAATACTAAAAGACTATATAAAAGAAGTGTCCCTTGATATCTACTCCTAAATACAAGAAAACTCTACCTAAAACAGGACTCGGTCTTGACCTGAAAAGTAACTCTATTCGAAAGAAGGCTACCTAGCCAAAAGAGGACTCTTTCTAAAAGAGGAATATTCGTATGAGTTGTGATATGAGATAGTAAAGGAAATATTGTTAGTTGGAATTAGAACCAGCATATGTGCAGAAGTGTTAACTAAATAGGTACCTAGTGGTAGTCATTTGTTTCACATCACATCGCAAATTCGCAACATTGTATATGTAGCGGAAAGTCGATCGGTGGAGATTTGCGAGTGACTTGGGTGAACGATCGCGATAGGAACCGGTCAGACGGGCGCAGGCAGAGGCAAAAAGGATGCTCCCGGGAATGTCTCTCCGATCCAACGGTTTCATCCTTCATCTGAGCCTAGATATTTCCGGCTTTAGATTGAAATACGAATATATCTTACTTTAATACTTAGTCCTAAGGGTTACACCTGGACAGGTCCGTTGTTAGAATACACTCGCCAACACACGGTGATATTGTAAGTACGATTTCAAATCTTATGGCGCAGGCTATACGAACGATAAATACAGCGCCCAAAGAGTTACAATTGATGTTTAACGAATGGACATACTTCATAGTTTGGCTGATTGCAATCTTGATATTTATGTACTACTCCTTCAGTTTTGAGTATGAATGGAGTTTGAGTTCGATCTTACAATTTTGACAGTCGTAAGTGCGAGCTCACACTGAGTTCATGCTCAAAACTGTCTATGACTATCGGCCTAAGTTCATACGTGTGTTACTGCGTGTTGAGTGTTCAAATTCATAAAGTCTATTAAGATAATTATGATACTTAAGTATGTTATGTTTTATTAACAGCGTAGATACTTATAGGTAATATTTAAATACAACACGATAAACCTCTATAATTGTCAAATAGCAATTCTCTGTAAATTAGCTCACTCATTTTATCATTGAAGTGTTATCAGATTTGCAGTACTTATCTTTTTTGTATTCCTAAATACCTACTTAATATAAAAACCTACTTAGTCTTTAGTTCCAGAATATTATCTCGTTTTGAAGAATTATCATAATAATTCATGTTTCTTAGCACTCGGTATTAAAATGAAACATACTAGGAAGGAAAATATGTATATTCTAAAATAGGATTACTGAGTTATTAATGTTTATTAAATGTGTTTCAATAATACATTTAATAAATATTACATTCATGCGTTTCCATTTCATATAGGTAACAATTACAATAACATTATTTACCTACATAGGTAGGTGTAGCAGGAAGAAAACTATGTCGGAAAAACTAACTACAGTTAGAAACCTACCCTGCCTGTATTTTCTAAATTTACATACCTACCGCCAGTATCTATCCTTTTAGTTTGTATCTCTATAGGTACTATTGTTTTCAGACTTATTGATTTTCCAGTGCATTAATATTTCATATTGATTCACACAATATATGGGAATCGATTCTACATTATAATGTTTCCTGTTGTCCTATAACTACCTACTTGGTGGAATCGATAAGTGTGTCCAGTCCATAATTTAAATTAATTTAAAGTTAAATTCATATTCTGAGTTTCTTTAAATGTACTTACTTACTATTAAATGTATTCATCATTTTCCTGATTCGGAGTTCAGGAAAATGATGAATACGTTTAACTATTTCTTAGTTTTCTAGGAAACTATAAGGCCTAGAAGTACTACTTTAGACTCTAATTGAAGACAATTCAATACTCTACAAACTTTTTCATTATATTTTTTTCTCTAGAACCATTAGTTTCTCAGGTACATGTCTTAAAATGAGGCCCGAAAAAAATCGAATTGGAAATATTTGCTCATCTTTGATTGGTTATATCTCTGCAATTAATGGATGGATACAACGGGCTCGGGTTAGGCTTAAATTGTAAGAATTTTAGTCTACTTTAATAACGTATATAATCATTTTTTTACATCGCATTGTTTAGTACTTATATTGAGAATACCAAAAAAAGTACAAAAATTTTAACGGTTAATCGAGTGCTGCAAAGTTAGCACAGGTCTTTCGAAGCTGCAAACTTGGATATAAGGTACTGGTAGTGGTCCTAAGTCCTAACAACATATTAGCCGTTAGTTTGTGATTTTAGCGAATTTTTGTGTCAAATATGACTGGCCTATAGTTGTAACTTATTTAGTTTTCTTGTATGTGAGAATATTAATATAATTTCTGGATTTGAGAACAGTGAATATAATTGCAATTTTGGTTGCAGGGAACAATGGGAAGGAGAAAGAAAACGCTCGAAGCAAGGAGGCTACGTCGCCGGCAGCGCGCTCCGCCAACGGTCAGTATACAACCCACGTTTTCCTCGTATGCAATTTCAGTTATCTCCGATGCAGTTTCCTGTGGACCCGTTACTATGGTGATAATCGCGTGTTAGAGCTGGCTTAATAATCGAGCTTGCCGGCCGGCGTCCCGGCATGAGGGGGTGAGGGGGGAGGAGGTGGCGTCGCGCACATGCGGCGTCCCCGGGGGCCTAGGAGCCAGCGCGCAGCCGCAGCCGCCACCCCCAGCCAGCCCTCTCCCCTCGCGACTCCCGACCCTCGCCTCTGCGCCCCCGGGCCGCACCCCTCTTTGCAGGGGCGACAACTACTCGGGGAAGTTGGGAGACACCCCATCCTACTTTTTGCGGAAATTGGAATTCTCACATTTGGCTTATACCTCTAGCTGGAAGATTTCAATGCCTCATTTTAATTGGTAAATCGATTACATTCGTAAATTGCTTCTGAGTTAAAACCTCATGTGTACTTGGATGATATCCTAGAATTAAATGTACCTACTTACCTGACACTAATGCATATTTAATGGCATAAATTGTCATTCTATCATACTCGTATTAATTACATGATACAAGCTCAAGACTAGCACTAGCAACTATAATATAAGCAAAACAATGAACCGACGTAGAGTCAGTTTACATTACGTACGAGAAGCTGGCATTAAACGAACGACGATGCGGTTCTATTGTTGATACATATTATAATTCCATGCCAATACTATAAACCTACAGATTGTTCGCGCTACACACACAAATTCATCGCAACTACACCCAACAACCGGGTGACATGATAATAGAATGTGGAAACACAATGTTACCATGTCATTAGACGTGACATATCAATGGGACAAACTCATAGATAATGAAGCATCCTTCTTTCGGTCTAAGTACAGTGGACAACACAAAGCCAGTGAAATCTCGGTTGGATTACTGGTAGTGTAACGTGTAATATAAATAAAGCCATAAATGAAATGCTGTCGACTCTACATATAATTGGAATTATTAGCTTTATCATATATACATTCTTAATAAGTACGGTCGAAAACAAAGAAAGCTGTACAGTTGAGATTTTCTCAAAAACTACTTGACCGAATGTAAAAATTATTTCACTGTTAGATAGATAAAAGTTAGAACCATGTAATTGTAATAGAATTATTAAAATCGGTCAAGTAGTTCTTGAGAAAATATCAACCATATTGGAACCCCCTGTACTTATACTTATCTCTGTCTTCGACTATACAAGATGTTCATTGAAATAAAGCAAAAACAAGTACAAGAACCGACGAAAAATACTTCGATTCGCCTTTTATTCCCGGTGGAAGCGAAGTTTTCAGTAAGGGGCTAATTAAACAAACAAAAAAATACTACTGTAAGTCCTGCGACATGGCCGAGTGGACTGTACCTAGCAATTGTTTAGTGTCTTCACTTCCATTCAAGTGAGTTAAGTGTCGGGGTATGCGTTAATTGATGTTTCGACTCCCTTCATTATCAGCAGCTAAGATAAGGTACGGGAGCAGAGTTAAAAGCATATAGAACGAAACTTACTTATATAATGACGCAAAGAGCGAATGGAAGAGAAATTCTGAACTCTATGCAAATCAAAAAGAGGTAATTTGAAACTCTGAACTGCATTCCACGCTTTCCAAAATGAGACCGTGATCAGACCGCCTCCACTGCGTGGGCTCCGCTGGCGATACATCACTGAGAATTAAAAATATCTGATTTAAAACTGTCGCAATGTTACGAGGGGTTTAATATTATAACCATAATATAGCAAGGTTACGGGCATTTCACATTCAAGACGACACAGCGACACCGACGGTGAAAACACTGACCTCTTCCATAACTTTCTGTTGACTTTAATCGATGCGATTCAACCATTAAAAGTATCGTAATCGATCCAGTAGCCTGTCTAGACTAAATCCAGGATAAATGCATTGAAATTAAAAATATGAGAGCAAAACAGTTTTGTTTAGGCTACACGCTTAGCGCCCACTATAAAAGTTGAAGTTAGAATAGAATAAGTAGACATTTAATGATCTTCATCAAGACAAGCGTTGTGCTTACTTCACGAAGGTCGTCGGCCCCTGCGCATACATAAAAAGTTCTGTAAGCATTCAGAACCAGAACGTTAGTTACTAAATCAAATATAGATTCATCAATATGTTATCTCCCAACGTACCTATGAAAGGATATAATATACAAATCAATCAATAACCCAAGAAGTGCGATGCAGTACCTTTTTACTAAGCTAGGATAGCTAACTACGCTGTACAGCCTGATGGGTCACCTCTCTCCTAAATTGGTCACCGTTTGTCGCTTAGAGACAATCTGCTACACCTGTCGACTTGAAGACCTCTTTTTGCACATCTAATAACTAATATAGGTACCTACTTACCGACGACATAGCGATGAGAGAGGTGTCTTCAGGCAGGTAAATTCGACATTTTGCACTTCAGGATGAAATTTTTTTTTTGCTACGGAAGTGCGATGCTATAGCATATTATGAGACAAGCATATTCATAATTCATTTCATTTGGTTTACAAAATGTCAATGTGTCTGTTTTCCTACCCTTCGCGGCGCCTACCCAATATCACGTTTATTCCTAGCCCGCAGCAGCTGCTAGTAAACATTCGCGTCACTCGGAGCATTTGGATCTGTTCCAGTGGTAAATTTTTAAACATGAAATTCGAAATCAGTGAATTTTTCCAGGATAATTTCCTGCACTTATATTTTCTCTGAAAAGTATAACATTTATGTAATGTAGATAATCGTAGAAAGTTACAATTCAATAAATATATCTATAAAGAAAATCTTAAAGTCGGTCGGGTTGGCGCGAATTTACACAGCTAGGAGATGGAATACTTACTATGGTGAATGTGTAATTTTGTCACTCAAAAAACCACTCAAGGTAAGGATTGGTAGTCACTACTGAAAACTGTAACTAATTACGATATTTTATATGTTCCTATATAGGTGCTTGATAGAGTGCTCATTAGTGTCGTATTAATATTTGATGTTGGGTTCAGTGAACTATTCCGTTTGTCTACAATTAATAATTCATGTTGCGATGGCGGCGGACCAAGAACTAACACATTTGGCGAACGCTTTTTTTATCACTATTTGACGTGACCATGATGCTCAACACTCGTTAAATTTTAATTTAGCTTTAAATCTTGCACCCGCCTCGTGCTGCGCCTTTCCAGACAATGCATTACAAATATTTCAAGGCTGAGTCATAGAGTCGTATTAACTGTCTAGCTAGGCACCTTTTTGGCTGGTGATGGTCATTGAGAATAGAAGCCTTACGATTAGAAGCTAAGCTGCCGTTAGCGGTCAATGTTACATTAATGTGTACTGCAAACATAGCTATTAAATGTTACCAGTGTTGAATTTGATGTAAGTACTTATAGGCAGAAGGTCGGTCGGCAGTACGGACTGTTCGGTTCCGCGTCCACGCCCTTATTAGTGCTCATTAGCGAGCGAAAGTGACTCACTGCCTATCATTACACGCCACGGTGGCCATTACATTACACCATACAAATTATCTTTTCCTTTCTATTGTTTCTATCGAACATTGCAGTTTTCAAGTAGATTATCGCTATATATATCTTTATTTTGTACGTGTATGATAATATCTCTAATTCCCATCAGATGCCATAACGACTAAGGGCCACATTGCAAACGTTGACAACCTGACAAGTATTACTCTTCACTTACGTGTTTTAGATAAAGTTAATCTGTGTAGAGTGGCTGACTGATGCTTGTATGCTGAGTTCGGCGTGTGGTATTTTTAATACCAGTCAGTATGTAATAAATACTTATAGTTGGTCAAAGTGTGTCGAAGCGCGGTGCGGCCTCGGGCCCCGGGCGATCCCGCTGGCCGGGCGGGCCGTTACTCCGAGAAAGAAAGTAGACTCTCGCGCACTGTCCTACACCGACCCGCTAAAGCATTATGATATTCGACAAGCTTTACAATAATTTCTTCTGGTGTCTATTACTGTGCCTACCGTATAATCTAACTATAACTACGTCTGCAAATGATAATGAACAATGTCCTGGGTAATTTTTATACTCGTCAAATTATTGTACTCGTATGAAAAGATAGGTTCCTACTTTTATCTTGTTGCTAACTTGTTTTCATGTATTTACACCCCCCCCCCCCCCCCCCCCCGTTCCTACTTTTGTGTATTCTTCTGTTTACATGATACAATATCATTTTAGGTTGGTAAGTGAAATAAATTAGGAGCGACGGAAAATAAATGGTAGAGTCGGTCAGTCAGTGCAGATTTTGTAAACCAAAACCAACCTAGGTAAGTAGGTATGTTAGTTACCTTCAAAGCCTGCAAAAAGTTCTAGGACGTTTTAAAAAAATAATTCAAACTTTTAGTTACAAAATGTGCACTGACCAAATCTATTATCTATAACTAATGCACGGTGGTGATATTATTATATTAAATTCGTTTCTCCCTCCAAATTACCTAGTTCACTGCTTCTCGTTACTTAATAATTGTGATGCATGATTTACCAACATCGCTCGTTAATAATAATATATAAATTTTTTTTTAATGAATAGGTACCCAGTTATTAAAGAGGTAAACAAGACGTGGTATGGTCGGACTCGGTCGATAAAAGGTCATGACACTGTTAAGGCAGTTAGAGAGTGGCCCCTGGCCAAAAATATATTGTCGCGTTGGAATCTAATCGATTATGGTAAGTAATGAAAGATAATTGTAAAATAACAAAATACATTTTTTTTAAATAATGATGAGAAGAAACTTCAAATTCAAAGTCACTACCATTGTCGACAAACTCATACAGAGAAACGTTTGCAGTTATATTGTATGACTTGTAGAGACGACCGAAAGACCATATAATCAGTCGTATATTAAACTTGCCAAGCAGACACGCGGAAGACCCCTGCCACTTGGCTGAGGATCGATAATCCCAAAAGACCAAAGACACCGAACTGGCATAAAATCATGCACAATGGAGATTGAGGACTGAGGAACTAATACTTAAATGGGACCAATGAAGAGGATGTTGTACAATTAAGATAACAATTAAGTTGCTTACAGAGCTTCGTTACCTTCTACCACAGACCTTACAGATACAACCATTAATGCGTATTGTGGAAACTAGATGTTGGTTCATAATTTACAGTACGAAACTTTTAATAACCAAAATCGTTCTAACTTGGATACGATTACAACTTATATGGAGCTGCACATCTCTGGCCTAAGCATTGCACAGATTGACAATTACACGATTTATTGTGTAATTTCTACAGCCTGTATACCTACCTATTGACCTATCCTGACTGTTGGTGTCATCATGATCAGACTGGTTCAAATAAATATTCGAAAGTAATTCGAGTGTTGGATTCTATTTGTATCGCTTTTATTGGGAATGGTAGGTACTGCAAGTGATAGCGTTGATTGGCGTACTGTCGACTATACTCTTTAATTCCATAAATCCACCACTGACCTCAATTCAATAGCACAATACTATATTTTAGTATATTTATTGTACTATTCATTTCAAGTTTATGTTTATATACCCGTAAAGTTTAGTTTATTCATGTCAGAGATATTTTCTCCTTTTTTACACGAAAATTACTTAGACGTGTAGGTAGGTAAAACAAGTACTTACATAAATATAATACGTAGGTACCTACTCATATTGTATTATGTAGAGGCCTAATCACCTTCATTTTACCACAATTTCTATGAAGAAAGTTAAGCACTTTAGAGAATCTCGGGCAGCAACTCAGCATAGATTAGTGCTCGTTCGCAGGTGTTATCTCGTCGCGGTCACACGCGTTGAGATGAGACCTCAGATCAGTTATTCCCTGATCTGAGGATGATACCGACGACGCGTCGCCGTCGCAAGCGCGGGCGCCGCACCGCACCGGCCTTCGGCGACAGGGTAAACTAGCCTGGATAGTGGCTAGCCACAGTGACCGCTAGATTGTATTACCTACGTCCTACATGGCTAAAACGAGAATATTTATACCCTTTTATACGACCTACACCTGTTAATGCATATCAACAATCTACGAGTCGATTGCGACATTTTGTCAATGTACCTAGCTAGATACCCTATTTATTAACGAACCGGATATAAGGTTTGTCCTAAATCCTTTGTTTGTTCTATGTTACATTACAAATTACAATAGAACAAACAACGTGGCTACTAGATATTTAAATTGTTCTCTACCGTATCGCGTTCGCGTCCGTGCAGCGTAAATTTATTGATTACAGGTCGTTAACCGTCAATGAAACATTCGTGCAATAAAAGTGAGGAGTTTTATATTTAGTACCTACGTATCAATAGGCACATGAGAGGAGCCAACAGTAGTACCTAATTCAAATAGCAATAAACGTTTATAAGGTCGGGTTGACTGAGAGATGCTGCTCGCGGCTCGACAGGCAGTGGGAGAGCGGAGGCTGTGCGATCAATACGGCGCGCCCGCCGCCGCCACCACCCGCGTACCGACGAAAGCGAACGCACCGACCTCGGTGCCCTTCACTGAGGAGTCGACGACCCCTGCAGCCTCCCCGCGCCCCTCGTCACTCGTATCAGCCCTTCACACTTCCCGAGCTCGATCTTCGTGACCTGATTATGCATCATAGTTAACAACCCATTGTCACCAACTCTTTGGAACAAATCTCGATGAATAAGCACCTACGTAGTAAAATATAAGTAAATTATATGATGAATCAGATATGAATATGATAAACTTCGACGGAAGTATCGTTAGCTTCTGATTCACATTTCCAGGGACAAATTATTTAAAGAAGCGAAGGTAATAATCAACCTAGATCCATCAATGAGCATGTTATAATTAGGTAGCCTATAAGGTACAATCGATTTCAGTACCACCCAATCAATCGCAGCCAACTACAATTATTTGCGTGTATTCTTGTCTCAGGCAGGTTATCGCGTTTAGCCGTGGTGTTCGGGAACACCCGCGACCCTGTATGTACAAAACGCCGCGCCGCCGCCGGATCGATTCCCTTCCGCTCTCCTTCGTTTAATATTCTGTTAGCGAACGAACTTAGTTTTTTTTAGTTATGTATATTCGATTGTTCTGGCACTAGCTGTAATTATGTCCAAAATAAGTTGTTTTTTTCTCAAAGGGCTTATGGAAATTTGGAACCAACCAATGTTGGATTTTTGTTTATCTCAGTGTCTGCTACATGTGTACCTACTTCCAAAAATATGCTAAACAATTTAATACATTATAATCCGATGACATTGATGAGAATAGTCTTTGCGGGGAGTCTAGCCTATGAACTTGAATCCGGCAGACCTCCGCTGTGCACGCTAAATATAGAACAGACTTCGTGATCCAACAACGAAATGGAGGGATAGAGTATCGTTACACTTGTACGGAAGACTTTTTTTTAAATGAAATGGCTTAGTGATTTATTTATTTACTTATTTAAGTACTTATAAATAAATAAATGATGATGAACTGATGAATATTAAAAAGTCAGGTTTAAGAGTTATTTGCCGATTGCCCGTCCTATTTTATTTATTGTACTCGACAGTTCGTCATTTGCCAATGTCATGTTACAGAATATTCAAGATATCATAGTCTTCTCTCTTACTCCGGAGGAGTCGCCGTAGCATCGTCACCCTGGGTATCCACGTCTTCTCTTCTTTATCCAGAGGAGTCGCCGTAGCGTCCTCACTCCTGGACGAAGCAGCTCGACAGTGACGTTCACTCCCGAGCTCGTAGCAGGACACTTGACTTTAGCACGAAACTTCAGATCTTGTGAGATAAATAATCCAATAAATTCATACTGTCATTTGCGAACATTTTCTGATTAATGTAAATTCAATTAATTTCGCAACCGTCATCTTTCCCGCCTTCTTCAAAAGCCTCATTGCCCGTACTATGTAATTAATTATGCGTAATTATTAATGTCTACCTACATTAAGTTAAAATAAATGTCACAACTTTTAGAGATTTCAAGTTAAACTTATTAAAAGATTTTTAAAAGATTTAAAAGAATGTTTCATGGTGGGGTTGGGTGTCAGAAGCTATTTTAGGTAGCGTGCATGGCATTTGGGACGCACACTGGAAAATACCTACATACTTACGTCTATTCTTGGATGCCCTACTAACGCGCGCTCTTGCTTCATCGGCGAACTATTACATATTCTCTCGTTTGTTCATTTGTAAATATTTTATTTTCTCTCATTTTATTTACGTAAGGTACAGGTTCGCTCAGCCCTTCAACTGAATATCTTGCTGTTGACTTTTATGGAAACTTCTCTTCTCCTTTTCATTTCACCTACTTTGTGTTGTGACGAATCACTTCCTGCCTGCCGCTATTTGCTGATCGAAATCGACTGGTATTTCTGTTCTCTGACTTTGGATTCTTAACCGAATAATTTTTCTCTTGATAAATTCTTCTTTGCCAAATTGGTTCATCGCTGGTTCAGCGTGTGTCAGGTTCGCTAATGAACAATATGGAAGGTGTACCTACTATTAAAATCCATTTGACAATGACTTTGATGAAAGTAGAATTTAGCGGACATCGTACCTGAGCTGGGGGTAACAGTTCAAAAATTTTATGTGAGTAGTCTACCTACTCCTTCATACAAATTATATATACCATCTGAATTATTATAATATTAAGTTGAAAAAAAGCAGAGAATTTATTGGATTCTTGAAGAAACAAGTCACGGTCTCCTGATTTCAAAATAAATTCAGTTCGTTTCTCTCTTCTCAGGTCTAGAATGTCTAAAAAAACGTGCAGCTAATTAGGTTTGGCTGAACACGAGTGTGCGAGAACGAGCATAAGTAACGTTCACCGCATAGCACTAGTCTGTAACGGTATTAAGTATTAAACATTGATCTTTGCTATCTATCCGAAAATATATTTAAGCAAGTAACGTAAGTTATAAGTACGAGCATCTACACATTCGCACAACATCAACAATTATAAAATAGTACCACATCCCGAATTTGAACTTTATGTTATCTGTTCTGTAACCTATAGCATGTAAGTGCAGGCTCTTTAATTAGAAGATCTTGCTTTTGTCAACAAACTCGACCTCTGATGTCGACGTCGCGCCGCACAACATGCCGATGATTGATCGTTTCTTTATAACCCTTATCTCATTAACGACTCACATGAACAACCTATCTACAAATTCTTCGTAAAGAACATAACACCGCTCTTTTGAAAAGTATTTAAGTATCTAGCTGTATTTTAAACGCCACTACCGAACGGTTAGTAAAAATAAAAGTAGGCCGTTTTCAGGTCTTTATTGTCTACAACATCCCTATGTTAGGAAGGTACTGCAAGTACTACCATTGATGTGCTGGCGAGTGTTAGTTAGCCAACCAACTGCTATACATAGATACCTATAAGTATACCCCGACAAGTGACATTGCGCTAGTAGAAGGAAAGGAAAATGTATGGGATTGACATATTTTCGTATTCTATTGGGTCGTCAGATATTTATTGGGATAAGATTTAATTAACAATTAAATTAATTTTGGTAAACTCTTATGCATCATACAATTGGACGGAAGGAAGCAAGCCATAAATTCGTAGAATCATCGTCAAAATGTCGGAAATCTGGATATTTAAATAGGTAGGTACTCATTGTCATTGGCCGCGTCACTGATCCGTTTCATCTAGATACGGGTAGACTGCGCAGCAGAATCAGGCATGATGCTGCCGGCATCGGAAGTCAAGCGGCGCGCGGCTCGGGCAATATCGACCGGTGGATGTGGCGGCGGCGGGCGGCGGCGCGCGGCGCGGTGAGGCGGGTGGGTGGTTCTGCCGCAGGCATACCTACCCAGCGGACAACCGTAGCGTACACTTGACATTCGAGTTCTTGCCCTCTTCGACTAGGGTTCACGACCCCAACTATTGTACATGCATTGTATTTATACAACATACGAATTTGGAATAAAACACGTGTCTTTAATACTCGTTCTTAACACCTTTTTTGTTGATTTTAACAAGTACCTATTACCGATAATAGATACTTGTTAAAAACACTGTTCTCTCCTTTAATTTGGTTTGGCATCAGAAGGATGTACGGAAGCAGAATTATTTACAGCGAGGTTAAAAACAGGACACACACATCTAATCGTATTATTGGGTTCGGAGGACGGAAATTCATTATCTCTATTGTCAACTAAAATAAAATGTTTACTTTATTTTAAAAATTCTCTACAAATCGAATTCTAAGTTGGATACTATTTTTTTTAACAGGCGATGACCATCCTGGGCAGAAGCAACGCAAAGGTTTCTTCAGAAGTCTCTGGAAAAAGTCACGCCACTATTCACTGGAACACCCATGAAGATATGTACTGCAACTCCGACGTACCCTTGTCACAATTATCTGATGAATTTGTATATCTCTGAAAATTGCAGCAACGACGGCAGGTAACTGTGCAATTTATAAGAAAAGCTGGTGACATCATTAGATGTGTAGGTACAATAAATGCAACACAGAATGAACTAGACCATCAAAACTATGAATTGTTATAAATATTAATTAGTAAGCATAATGTTGTTTGTTACCATCATCGTGATGATACACGAAGATATCCAATTTCTCGAAACATTATGGAATGTATTTTGTAATAATAAAAGAATTATACTCTAGTATTCCTACGTAACTTGCACCAAGTTTACATGCGCAAATATTTCATAGGTAGCCTAACTTGTTCATTCGATTTAAATAAGGAGTTATTTTATTGGATGATTTCAATTATATGTTACGGTATGAGAAAACCTAAGTTTGTTTCCATATTTGTCCGAAAGGTAGAGGTATCTATGTCGAGACCTGCCGAACGCCCCATCGCGTCGTCGTCGGTTCGGAAAGGGTGGTAGTAAACGTTATGCAGCGATGCATCGATGTATCAATTATTGTCAAAGTCGCATATTCTTTATGTTATCGAATGTACCTATAGCAATTAAATTATTATTACGTTGTATCATCAACGGTTATCAAGGCATAATTATTTATTTGTAATAAGGATTTGTATTTTATTAAACACAACTAAAACCTTTCCTTTCGTATAAATAGAATTGTAGAAATGTAGATAACCACGTAGAGTATGAAACGTTTACTTGTTTTAATTTCCGTGTTAATTAACAACATTGTTGTATGAAGAATAATGTAGAATTTTGGAAACCTACATTTAAATTTGTATTCAAAACTACGTAAAGTTACGTAATACTGCAATAAGATAGTAGTACCTGCGAACACAGATCTTGTTAAATTTTAACTTTCGATGCATTACTCATTTCTGCAGGGTTATTGGGAAACTGTAACCAGTACCAGTAACAAGGGTAAAAAATTAATTTTAGTTAGATATCAGGAAACGCCGGCTATTACCTTGGTGTTTGTGCTTTCCAACTAACCCTGCAATACAGTGCGTTTAACTAACCAGGTTACCATATCTTAACGATGCGATGACGCTCTATACCGAAAGCAAAAACTGAACAAACTGGCCACAGGAGAATTGATCAATATCTTTTGCTATAACCTAATCATTTCTAAAGTTGGCGTAAAGATTCGTTCAGATTATGTAAGCTTTGTTAGTTTACCCATTGTATTAATGTAGATAGATTTAGAAAACTTGGAAGATAATACCGCGTGTTGTAATTTTAAAGAACCAAGATCACTTGATAGGCTATTGCTACAAGTTTAACATTTTATACCAATCCTTGTATTCGAGTGTACTTAACTCTTATTATTGTAGATTTTGTCAAAAAGAAAAATAAATTATGTTCATTAGCAAACTTTGTTTTATTTGATTAACATCAAGATAAGGGTCATAACAAAAGACATTGCCACATTTCAATGGAGCTTTGCCCCACCTACAAAACTACGTGACCATTTAAGCTGTACCTATCAATTTGTTGGAGACTTATTACAGGTTTCATATTGCATAACCATGATCAGTATCATTTTGTACTACTCTCGCAACTCCTGTAGAATAATAACAAAAACAATGAATAAATCGCTTCGTTCGCTTACTATTTTCTGAATTCTGATTGTACTATTATATATTCTGTGATTCTGATTTAAGCTGTTTTTTTCGAATCGCAACTTGTACACAACTTTATTTTAAACCAATAATTTTAATAAAAAACGGAGATATTTTTACATTTATTCGTTATCTTGTACAACTTGCGGTTGATGGGCAGAATCTGGCATTGTCATTTGAATGGCGTCCCCTAAGCTTTAAAAAATTCATATCTAATAGAATAAATTTTAGTAAAAAAGCTACTTACTAAATCTCTATTACGATATGTTATTTTATATTTTGCATATTAACAACATGACTCAAATTATTTTACATAAACGGATATCACTCACTTATATTGTTGAAGTCTGCAATTAGACCGATAGTTTCGACCGATTTCGACTTTGATTTTGTAATTGCCGACTTCAACAATATAAGTGAGTGATATCCGTTTATATATAATAATTTGTAGTAATGGCTCACTATAGTTTTAATTCTAAAACACGACTCAATTTCGGTTATCGCAATTATGATATCTATTGTAGTATATTAGATGATAGGCATGCTTTTTTTAAGGTTGGGGCGCCCCATTTTCATCAACTATCTTGGCTATAATATGGCCTATTACACTGTTTATTTACTACATGATTAACCAAAACTTAATAAAGTATAATTATTAACTACATTTATATGGCTGAATACATGAATGAATGAATACAGAAATAGAAATAATGAATACATGAAATCTTGAAATGCGATTAACTTGACTAAGACTCATGATTGAACATTAAGCTATAATGTTCAATCATGAGTCTTAGTCAAGTTAATCGCATTTCAAGATTTCATGTATTCTAAACAAAGTTTTATATAGGCCTAATTGGGATTTTGGAAAGAAACCAGATATTATAATACAAATCATTTTATTATTAGATAGACACAGTTCCCATCGCTTATCAGAAACAATGTACAAAGCTATAGTAGTAATATCAAATATAAACAATATGCACCCTTCGTTTACTGCAAGCCTTGATCGAGGATACAGGGTAATTGAGCGCTTTTAGTTTCAGCAGCTAAGAGATAGAATACAACAGAATGCAAAATGTTTATTATTCACTACACAAGATTATAAATGCGACATAAAAAAGAAGCATAGCAGAAATTCGCAAAGGCGGGCGCGGCGGTGGGGCGGCGGCGGCGAGACGGCCGGTCGCGGCCTGCGCGAGCGCACGCGGTGCGGCCGCGGGTCGCGCGCTGCGCCCCGCCCCGCCCGCCGCGCGCCTCACACTGATGTGGCAGATATTACACACACGATGGTTCCAGTGGGACTAGAGATTTTCAATTAAAATCGTAATACTTGGGTTACAGTGTCTTTCATTTTGTAACAAGCCCTTACACGAATGCTTATTTGTAATTATATAATAATATATATGTTGTATATTGTTACAGTAATTTCATTACGTGATTATTATAATTTCTCATCAAGCACCTGCATGCGGGTTAAATCGGCCATATTAATGAACGGTTCTGTAACGGTTTGCACACAGTCTGCAAGCAAGTTTTGACAACAGTACCTAGATCGCATTATTTGATACACGAAATGATGATTCAACTAGTGTCTGAGATGCTTGAAGAGAAATCTAAAAAAAAATCTCTATACATCATGCTTTGAGACCTGCTTGCAAAGCTGAATAATGGCTTCACTAGACTGGTCAATAAAAGCAAATTTAAAAAATACATAATGTAAACTGTTATGCAGTAACAATTACTCCGTGGAAGCGGTGAGCGTATAAAAAAGAGTCCAGAATCCGCAAAGTAATTGTATCTGCATACAGCTACTAAACGCATCAGACACTGATGACGCCATAATTTATCAAATATCAAAACAAATGAACGGTCCTTATCACTTTATAGAATATACAAAATGCAGTTTACTTATTTCCCTGTGGAAAAAATATTATCTTATAGTATTCTTAGATCACGTCGCGCTTCGATCTGCAAAAACGAGACAAGTTTCTAGTCAGGACAATGTTACATGAAAGATTTCATTAAACTTATGGGGGATCGGAGGCTGACGCAACATTTAAAAGCTCCAACTGCAGCCTTTAAGAGACCCCATACACTAGCGTCTTTCGAACGTCGACGTCTTGTCAGCCGCCCGCGCAGCATTGACGCGACGCTTGCGGCGCCGTCACGGCAACGGCGTCTTTCGAGCGTTCGTTGTCGTCCTATACATTTTCCTTTCCTTGGACGACAACGCTCGAAAGACGCCGTTGGCGTGACAGCGCGGACCGCGCAAGGCGGACTTAAAATATGCATGTAGGTAAGTAAGTACTGAACTTAGACGCAAAGTACGTGACAGTTATCCTTATACGATGTAGGGAGGTAAATTTGGTAAAATAATACCTATATGTACAGCCGGTAGATACGCGTACTTTTACGCTAATATGGCATATATGTATTTCAAAATGGTTATGTACGTTTATACTATGCAATAGAAGACTGCACCAAAAAAATATGGCTGATCAGCAAAAATCACAAGGTTACGGCTCTCGTATATCATAACACCAACTACACCAGACTAATATCGGTCAACTCAAACTCTCGGTTTATCGTCAGTGATCTCACAGCTTGTAATCCACCAAACGGTCTGCCTCTCGTTCGGTATCAACGAACGGATAACGCGTCAACAAGGCAACAAATATTCATCAACAATACACAATAATCCCACATTCGTGGCGTAGGCGCAGTCTCTTATACCACCTCCTAAGAATATGAATTCATCAACTACATCAGCTAGAACTCCTCATCGACGAGGCTACAACCCGTCAATAATATAGGATCAGACCTAGTATTTAATTGAAATACCGAGGAGTCGTGTCACTTTTGACATGTCTTGTATGCTGGCTACGCACGTTGGAAACGTCGTCCACTGTTTTCACTTTAATTATGAAAAATATGCTATAAGTGACACGATTTAAAGCTCGCGTGTCAATGCATTACGTTGAGTCGCGCCGGTGAAGCGTTGGTGTAACGTGTGTGACCTTTACATTGTTTAATCGTGAATCCAATGAAACTATAAATATCATTGTGAATCCGTATGTCGGCTAACAAACAGTAGAACAATCTCTTTAGCTACCGCGACCGTGTGATTTCGGCCACGTATGTTAAGCGTGTGGAACATGGCGTTAACACGGTTATACTCGTATAGCTATAATTTACTTTTGGAAGCTGCACGCAATTAAGCTACTTACACCAAAAAGTTGACTATGGGTTAGCGATTAACCCGAGTTATATCGCAAAAATGTATGACTTTTTCTTGCTATACGACGGCAGAAATAGGTAAAGTATTTGCACCCACTTAGGTGGACCCTGCACGGATTCACGATATTGTGACGGGAGTCCTACCACCGCCACCGATAAGCGGTCCTTACCTTAGTAAAACGATCAGCCACATTTTTTGGTCAATCGACTGTTATTGGGTGCACACAAGGAATCTAAACTCACCTCTAATAACCACAGGTAATTAAATAGTCTCCTAACTTCTCCACTACAGATGCGGCTTGTTGGGGTTGGATGGGTTCTTCATACAGTGAAATTACGACGGCTGAAACAAAACACTTCCTTATACCACCCTATATACAATATTGCTCAATACAGCCATTTTATTGTTAAACCGTGGTGCATAATATTAAACTGATACAATTTATCATGTCCTCGCAAAAAAAAATACAGTCAGTATCATTGATCGGTAGGTGGGTGCACAAGCGCTTAAAAGAAGCCTTCAGTAACGTGATAATGAAGGGGTTTATAACATGTTTTTAATAATACAGCGTTAGCGCGATTGACAATATGGCAAAACTTTCACTGTCGATAATCCGTAAGGTAAGAAGCAGGGTTATTCGTCTGTAAATAATTCGTAATAAAACTTTACGGAGTTGAAAACGAAAAAAATCTAGTTTTAAGCTTTTGTTGTGTACTAGGAAGGGTAGTTGATAAAAAAAATATTGCATAAATCAACTCACGGAATCATGCTGAAGATACATCTTAATTTATCTTTTCGACATTCTAATTAACACCGGAAATTGGACAAAGTCATTTTTAAATATTATTTGGCAAATAACTTATACGGCGTTTGTATGAAACTAAAAAAAGTGATATCCCTCACTACATACATTTTACTACCTACTTTCTGTACTTTCTGATTTTAAAATATTTGTAAATAATAATATTTTTCAACTGATTTCAATTCTGTTTCTACAGTAGCTCAATGTATTATTTTTCAATGTATGGTCAAATACCCTATTAAATTCGAGATATTATCTACAGTCTACAATGTAGACTCTACATAACAGCCGACAGTCTACGTTTAGTATAACAGAATAAATCAAGAAGACTACTGATGTTGCGATAAAATGCTCAAAATCGGGTTGAATGTTGCCGACAGTGGCGCCTACATACAGTACAGCAGCGCTGATATCAGCTAGGCCCTAGGGTATGTTGACTCACCTTGTTGTGTCTTCATGCAGTGTACGCCGACCTTGCCGAGCTTGGCGCGTATGATGCGGTCTGTGCCACTGAGGTAGATGTACCGCGTGCCCGCTATCGTCACGCCTCCGCTTGTCAGGAGTGATTCATTCTCAAAACCCGCCACTATTTTCGCGACTTCATCTTTTGATATCTGTTGACAATTATAATTACAGCCGTTAATTTCAATTTTCGTCTTTTACCAAACAAACAAAAAACTTCTAGATGCTTCTGGCTTATACTATGAACATATTATGGACTCGCGGCATTTATTCCTTGTAGGCTAGACAGATATTCTATTAGATTAGTGGTAGTACCTACCAATGGTATTGATTACCTATACCTAGTTACGTTTTATGTGTTACGTAGGGGCTTGTACGGATTATTGAAACGATTGTCAATATCAGTCTCATATATGTACATGTTAGATAATAAATAATGTATTGATACCATGATCTTTGATCTCATAAAGTAAGTACCTACCTAAATAAAATACATATACAAAATACTTAACTACTCCGAAATAGGTAAATAAATCCACAAGTAAACAACTTAGGAGCTTAACTAGGAGCTTTGATCACTCATGGCAGTGGTGACTCTGGGGAAAATTGTAATGTACTCCAAAATTGTCATGAGATTTTGAAAGGTGTATCTCATACCTTGGGACTTCAATTAGCAATATAAGCTTGGGAGCATCTACCATGGTGAACCAAAAAAATATGAATGACATCACTAATCGGCGGCATGATAAACCATCATCGAAAATTATTTTATTTGTCATTTTCGATGATGGTATGATGTATGAATTATGGATGTATGGTATGACGTTAGTTGGTTCATTCTTACCATGTTAAATATTGTTTGGCCGTGACTTAACATACCTAAATGTGACATCAAACTAGTATCCAGCCAAAGGGCATTAATTATTATTTTATTTTATTTATTTTATTTTATTCGGAAAACAAACAGCTACAATGACAAAATAAATAATTAAATAATATCTATAAGCCAATTATAAGTTTTCACATGTACATATCTACAGATGCAATAATGAAAAATAATCGAACAAGGGTGAACACCATGGTATGAAATATATACACAAAATAGATACACAAATATACTATACACACAATATAACAATAAGTAGTTATTGTGCCGGAGGTTCGAAATAGCTGCCAGTGATAAGCCGTCTTATTGCGGCCGGACTCGACACAAACAGGTCGATCTCGGGGTTGATAGATTATTCGCAACGCAGACAGGTTTTTCAATCAATATCGATGACATCGTTGCATGGGATACCTTCTGATAATGCCAAACCTGCTCTGATCCAGAATTCAGCAATTTAGGTAGAATAGGTTAGAGGGCAATGGCGACCACAGAAAAACTGAATGCGATGCTCTCAATAACTCATCATCATCAGCCCATATCAGTCCACTGCTGTACAATGTATGTACTTAGGCACCTCCGAAAGCACGCCACTGAACCCGATTAGGAATTTTGCATCGAGTATCTGCCAGCCACATTGCGCAGGTCATCATCCGGAGGGGGCGTCCCACACGTATACCCGTTCGTGGTCTACATTTGAGAACCCGTTTACCCCATCGGTTATCGGTCTACGACAGATGTGGCCAGACGACTGCCATTTAGTTTGCTGATTTATTCCAGCAGATAACTGATACTATCTAGTCTAGTAGACATACTGCTGAACCACTTCGAGGGACGTCTCATCAACTACCACTGGGACATTGCGGACCTTGGATCTTGTCAATAATTCACTTGACGAAAAATACATCGACCAAATCATATGACATGATAACCTAACCTACCTATGCTGAAGATTTCTCTTTCGATATCTCACGTAAAATCAGACAGATATTACCTATGCAGCTCGTCTTAGAAATAGCTCTTCACATTTTCGCCTCTCAATTTACTATCGCCCGCCATTCTTTCTAAACTCGGGCTGAGCGTTAACTATCGTTAACGAAAGTCAATGTTACTTAGCTAGCTAGAGGGTCTGATTTCTGAATGGATACCCTTTATATGGGTCATTCCATTTCATCATAATCATGTATATTTTTATATCCGTGGGGATATAATGCTCTGGCATAGACCTTCCCATACATCGAGGGATCTCGGGCCATGATCCACCACGCGGGCCCAGTGCGGATTGGCGGATTACACATGCCATATATTTTTTTCTAAGGCATGTAGGTTTCATTTCATTTCTTCTTCATACACAATATAATGTACAGGCGGACTTAATGCCATGCGGTGTGTTCCTTCACCGTTTGAGAGCATTAGGTAAATAAATGTACGTAAGTTTTTACTTCGAAAAAAACCGAGGAAACTCATTGGTACTACACGGCTGACCTAGCCGGGGATCGAACCTGGGACCTCCATATCGCAAGTCCAGTGATCCAACCACTGCGCCACCGAGCTCTCATTCCATTTACGAGTTCCTTACTTTTAACGTCCACGCATGACTACCCTCTTTCCTATCATTTCTTTTCTCGATGACTGGGGGGTTGCGCTGCGTCGATTTTTACTAGCCGTCAATGTCAGATTTTTGGCGAAAATAAGTACAAAAATTTCGTCATACAAAGCTAGGCGGCTGGCCTTTTTTGTAAAGTCAAAGCCTGGCCGAACGAAATTTTTGTACTAATTTTCGCCAAAAATGCTTTGTATGAATGACGTCAAACGTCATTCATACAAATAGCGATTCGGTTTTGTTTAGGAACCTAAACTGGATCGCTATGAGGTGAGAGTAAAGGCGCAAACATACTGTTAAAACGCCACGCGATGCTACGCGTGTTAAACAAATCAAATCATTACAATTTTTTTTACAGCCAGATACACACTATGAACACCCGATGCCGATTAAAAATGTACGGTAAACACGCGTCGCATCGCGTCGTGTCGCGTGGCGTGTTAACAGTATGTTTGGGCCTTAACCCTGCTAATCTAGTTTGTCAGTTGTAGTGTTGTGACCAAATAAGTGATCAGTAGGTACGATATCGATATAACTAAAAAACTACTGGTCAAATTTTAAAAATTCTTTCACCATTACAATGCTACATTATCTCTGAGCAACATAGGCTACTTTTTATCCCGGGAAAAAAATTACAACGCACACAAAGTCGCGGAAACGACTAGTTCCATATAAATACCGATACAATATCGATATTACTGTGACTGTGAGTGATTGAGTCCCGCAAGAAACAGCCAAGTAATACATTGTATTTTTCCCGGATGAAGATGATGGTCATTGAAAAGCTAGCGTGACACTTTTTCAATGCTTCTAGATATCTAGTCGGAATCATAATTGGCGAGTCCACAACAAAAATGGTAACAAATACCGAAAATGTCCGAGTCTGAACCATTGGTATTCATTCACAGATTTTGGAACGCCATCGTAACGTGACGGAAGTCTTCATTGCTTTACGCCCTTTTTAATTTTCACGAGCTTGACTTTATTTTCAACAAATGAAACCATTCTTTGAATAAAAAAAAAAAGTATGGGTCCCTTAATTTTACCTATATTTTCATATAAAAAATTATAATGGGGAGTGAAAAAGTTTAGACCTTGTCAATGTTTATTGCAGTAGATTTGTTTAAGAGGTTTTGAAAATTGACATAGTAGGTTAGGCACTTGGTAGGTACAGTCTAAAAGAAAGAATACACCAAGGGCTTAATAATGGTTGTGATTTTATCAGCAACTAATGATTAAGTGTATCGCAAAAAGTCGTTGGACATCAACATAGATTATTCGAAATATCACAGAAAGTCATCAATTGCCAGCAAATAGTAAAGGCGTACATAGCAAACAAGTAATGTAGTGTGTGATGTCAACTACACAACACATCACCTATCATCCTGGACAGCCACCTCACAATGAACATTGGTCCCTGGCAACTTTCCGATAACAACTGCAATAACGATTGGTCTCATAAATATCAGAAATCTACAAAACCAGAAACGAACAAGTGGTGGCATCCCCCCGGGGAGGGGGAGGGAAATACGTCAAATAAGTCATTGGCGCACCTCTGCTCTGCAAACCCCACTAATAAAGTCAATGCAGAAGCCTAACAATAATAAAAACACTTAACATTCACTGTCTTCTATTAGGTATATTTATATTAAATAAAAATTAGGGATTGCATACAATGAATCAATCCTTCATAGTTTTTATTTTTAAGTTTCACTATAACATAAAAAAAATTAAGGTACAGTAATCTTTGTAAAATGTTTGATTGGTGCAGAGAAAAAAAACCCACTAATAAACATTGAAAACTGCACTTTGCTCCAGCCTTCTGAACCTAACCATATTGGGATATGTCGCTTCGCTTGCTCCCACCCCATGTGCTTATCTTTTTGCCCTCTGTACTGTCTTAACAACACAAAACAAATCAAATCTATCAATGTATGTAGGTAAATGTTTCATGCGATGGCAATATGGGCCAGTTTGCATTCGAATGCGAGCTTTGTGAAAATTACTGAAGTCAAAGGATGATGCTGGAAATATGGATGCGGGGCTTCGTGGTGTGGTTGTTAAAAGGTCAACGACATATTACATGTAACCCACCAGAGTCAGTTGTGCATCCTCTAGATTTCTGCGAACCGGTTCTTTTTTAAGGATTTAATATCTCCAAGACTACTAGAAAACTTGATAGGTATGAAATGAACCTATCCAGTTTTCATTCCTCAATCCTCTTGAAAGTCATTCCAACTCAATAATCGACGACAGTGTAACCGATTTTCTTTATATAAACAAAGAAAGATAAATAACCTTATAAGAGATAAGATAGGAGGATCCGCCATCATTTTGGAATGGCGGATTGATTTTTTATTTGTTTAATTTTCTATTTACATGAAAACTCTAAAAAAACTTGACATTGGCGAAATTATCTCTTGAATAAGAGTAGAAGCCATTCAAATAAAAATAGAATAGAATAAACAAAGAAAAGTTATGATATCAAAACGAACGATTCCGAAATATAGAGTTGGCATGCAAGTTTACTCGCAGAAATGAGCAATGACTGCGTGATAGGACAGATAGGTATTCAGTTCAATCATATTCGGTCGCCAGCCCTATCCTATTCACCATGGGTGCCGTACCGATCGTAAGGGTGCCTACCGGCCGGCTTGTCTTGTGATAACATTTTTGTAATTACAAGAAATACAAACGGGTAGCAACTCTATTACAAATTCAATATTATCCCCTACATGATCCAAGCTTAATATCAGTTCCAGGAAATAGCCTACAACTAAATAGACACACTACAAATACGAATATCACATTTTTATTCGAATTAGCCGACACCACATGTCGCCATCTTGTAAATCTTGCTGGAAAGAATTCGTCATCCATTTACATTTCCAACAAGCACTTCACTGTCCTTTAGCACTTTTAACACATTTACACAAAATCATATATTTGTGCAAGTCACTGACCACATAGTGCCTTTCTTTACATATCGAATAACTTACTTCGAAGCCTTCTGACTTGGCCCAGACATTTCCATCGTGACCGGCAATCGCAGCCTTTGTAACACATCTGGATGCCATTAACTGTTTATCAACATAATCTTGCCAGCTCATTTTGATTGAGTTCAATTGAAATAAAACTACACTTGGCTAAAACACAATCTACTTTTCGCAACGAGCAAACGCTCCACACGAACTAAAAGCACTGCCGTTTCAAAATGGCAGCTTACACATAGACACGACCGGAAATGCGGAAGCACCAACATTTTAAAAATAAAACTGCGTTCGCGGTTATCCACAAACAATATTCAATCAAAAAGCCGGGTTCACATTTTTGTGTGTGTGTGTCGTTGCACATTAAGGAGGATTTACAATTTTGTGGTATAGTGTCTTGCCGAGCGCTGTGTTGTAAATCTAGCCGTGTATAATTATAGTCTCGTAACTTGACCCAAAATGGTGGGCGGCCATCTGCGCAGATACCATTGAATTGCAGACAACAATATTATCAAAATAATATTTTTGTATTAACAAAAATGTAAAATACTGTGTTACACTAATGATAAACATCGAATACTTCATTACATATCAAATTATTGGTATTGTCTGTGTTCTAATATCTAGAAAAACGGATGCACGTGTCTATTCACTGTCATACCATGATACCTGCCACATAACTTCAAGTGTTAAAATGAAAACGATAACGAAAACGATTGAAATAGCGGTGTGTGTGTTGTGGCGTGACACGATGTGGAGTGTTGCCGATCAGACGATTCAAGTCTGCGCCAAGGAGGTGAAGGGGATAACGCACGAGTCGCACGAAACAACACACGAGAACACTAAAGGTGAATTCATAATGTCAAAACACTGAACACGCAACAGTAATGACGTGAAATATTACCAATGCTGTCCGTTGATTGGCTGGCGTGAAACACGGGTTTTGGTTATCATTGTGAATTCCCACTCAAACAGCATTCACAATCACATGCTACTTTGCATTTTTGGCGTTTCTTGTATGGTTGGCGTGAAACGTTAGCTGTAGACTGCATTGCCATTGCGCACTCGCAAGAAATTGCAAAATTGTGGCTGGTTGTGAATGCACCTTCAGGATCGTCCTCTAATTGGTCGACGTGAAAATTGTGACAATATATAGCGGTAATGTCTGTAACATATAATTACTTTACTTTCAACATTGACAGTACTAAAATATGCAAAATTATAATTGTTATCGTTCTCGTATTCATTTTAACAAGTGGTCTCAAAACATTACTGCAATAATGTGTTTGCAAGTTTTATTAAACGACAGAATATATACAACTACAAGAAGAAACGTATAATATCCCATGTGTCAAAACGATAACGATTAAGTTAAATTAACAATTACAGACCTAGATATACCGTTGTTGATGAGCTGGGGGGTGACCGCGACTTCAATCGTTATGGTTATCGTTTTCATTTTGACACTTAAACGATATACATTGCTGCGTTTCGTTGTCGTTTGTTAAAATGTATAGCGTTCATGTGTCAAATTGAAAGCGATAACGATAACGATTGGAAGTCGCGGTCACCCCACTGGGCTCGCTGGTGATTAAAAGGCTATTATTATCGGCCCCCCATTATGTAACCAACAGTGACAGCAAGCCCATTCCCATTTCAATACTCCATTGCTAGCTTTCAGACATTGGTTGACAGAGAATAAATATAAATTGAGTTATAAAAATATGCCACAAAAGTGGCCAGTCCGTAACAACCGTGTTTTAATTTAATTAACGCTACAATTTTTACGCCTGCTGACAGCATTGACGTAACTTGGCATGAATGCCAAGCACGCAAGAAACGCCATATTTTTGGCGTTAAATATGCGATTGTAAATCTACCTTTATGAAAACGATGATAGAATTCTCTTCACTGTCGGTAAAAATTTATTTTCGGAGAACGCATCCATAGCGCTCAATTTACGTACTTCCGTAGTTTTATTACCCAATAATTTAGTATTACTCATCTCTTTGTGATACAGCACATTTACAAAATTTTAATCAATTTTAAAAATCATACAAAATATATTAAAATTCTATAAAAATAAATTGAACACGCTAGTGTAGTTTCGTAAATTACATAAAAAAAAGCTTGTGTGAAACTAACTTGACCTTGCTAGTTCTTTTCCGTTCAGCTACCGCGATTGGAACATGTCTTATTCACCTGAAAGAAGGTAAGGCCAGTTTCTGTGATATTTCAATCTTATTTTATAGAAAGACGTGTTAATATAGTGCTCAAAAAATCTAGAATCGGTTTGGTATTTCAGTTGTTACATAGTTTTTGCTTTATTTGCCGAATTCCTTTTATTCTCCACGGTCGCCGATTGCCAACATGGCGCTGGCAGAACATTAGGAATTCGGTATAGTGCACGTGTTTTATTCCAGTCCTTTATAAATTTTAACGCCAGCAATTGTTTAACGTAGCATTTCCTCGTAATATGGGTACATTCATAAATATTTAACAAAAATGGTTACGTAGTTCAGTGTCGTGTTAAATTATTTTGACAGAAGCGCCGCCCGTCGCAATTTTAATGATTTTTTGCTGACTGTAGTTCTTCACTAATTTTCTTCTAGGTACATTCGATATTCGTTAACCTCCATATTAACACCACGCTTCTATCGTTTCACAGATCAGAAGATTGGCCGGAGGATTCAAAAAATGGGCCATCGAAGGATCCGGTCAGTTTCGATGGACCTCCGGGTATGGAGCCAGAAGGAGCCCTGGACACTAACTGGCATCAAGTCGTGGAGAGCTTTGATGATATGCATTTGAAAGAAGAGTTGTTGAGAGGAATCTATGCTTATGGTTTCGAGAAACCGTCTGCGATCCAGCAGCGCGCTATCATGCCCTGCATCCAGGGACGCGACGTTATAGCCCAAGCCCAGTCTGGTACTGGCAAGACGGCTACTTTCTCTATTTCAATTCTGCAACAAATTGACACTACCATTCGTGAATGCCAAGCACTGATCCTAGCACCAACTAGAGAGTTGGCTCAACAAATCCAAAAGGTATGTTTACTTATATCACATATACTTCTGATCTTACATGTTGTGATTGCACTTCATACTAATGCTTACATAAAAAGGTAAGCATCAACTTATCCATACAAATCGGATTTCAGCTCTGTTGCTTTATCATAAAACTGAGGTTGGCATTTGTACTACAAATATCCATACATACAAATTACAATGAATACCTTCATGTTGTTGTTGATGCTTAACTTAATGCTTACATAGTAATTAACAGTGTTCAATTAATTGTAGGTGGTGATAGCCCTTGGTGATCACTTGAGTGCTAAATGCCATGCCTGCATTGGTGGCACCAATGTCCGTGAGGATATCCGCCAGCTGGAGAGCGGTGTACATGTGGTGGTGGGCACTCCGGGCAGGGTGTACGACATGATAACGCGTCGCGCGCTCCGTGCTAACACCATCAAGCTGTTTGTGCTGGATGAAGCTGATGAGATGCTGTCTAGAGGGTGAGTCATTTCTGTCGCCATTTTAAGTGTGTTTGGGCAAACCATGCTCAATCTCACATAATTTTGCTTAATATCGATCTGAATAATATCACCAGCGTGCAAAGGATCTAACAAGGCACTGAAGACAGGGTTAGTTGCTGAGAAATACGCAGATAGATCAAAGTATAATGATTAATGGGATATGTTCAAAAAATTATGGGAAGTAGGTAATTTATATATGACCCCTCCACTTGCAGTAATTAACTCATTAGGAACTTTTACTAACACATCTATTTCTCTTTTCAGATTCAAAGATCAGATCCACGATGTGTTCAAGATGTTGTCGGCGGATGTGCAGGTCATTCTGCTGTCTGCTACTATGCCTGATGATGTGCTGGAAGTGTCCCGATGCTTCATGAGAGACCCTATTCGCATTCTTGTGCAGAAGGAAGAGGTAAAGATAATGTTTTTGTCTATGGTTTATTCAGAAAACATTTTTAACATCCTATTCATTAGAGAAGGTATCTACTAATGACAGCACACCACGGTTTTGAATAAAGCATCTAATAAAATGTTTCCTTACATCCATACATTTCAGAGAAGCGTATTTATACAAACTGCAAACCAAGATGCCTTGCATAATGATGATAACAGTTGAGATTTCTGGCTGCCAAAGGATATTCAATTGATCAATTTCTCCCATGCATGAACTGGATTTTCGTTCAAAGTTACAGTAGCTGAGATGTGTTATTTATTTTTACAGCTTACCCTGGAAGGTATTAAACAATTCTTCATCTCCATTGAAATGGAGGAATGGAAGTTGGAGACCCTGTGCGACTTGTATGATACCCTCTCCATCGCTCAGGCTGTCATCTTCTGCAATACCCGCCGCAAGGTAATAAAACAATTACTACAAATATCGGAAATCATGGATTTTAATCTAAAACGAAATTAAAAACTTGAGATTCACTCGAAAACTTCATAAGGAAAAAAGGAATGAACAGATGTAAATTCTGAATAGCATTACCTTATGCATTTATTAGGTACTTATTTATTTTCCATAATCCAATCCCTAATTGCATGCAACCTAATGACTTGAGGATTAATTTTAAAATAATCATTATGGCTGTTATTCATAAACGTGATTTAAAGTTACGCCACCGTTTAGCCACCCTGTCCCTTTCTATCTTATTCTTTTTGGCTGAAGTGTGAAAGGGATAGCAACACGATTTCAAGGAAGTGAGGTTAACTAGGGTTATGAATTACAGCAATCATGTCTCTCTCTCCCTGTTTTCGATCTGTTAATTGCTGTGATGGACGAGTACAAAGTGGTGGGACAGACCAAATTAATAAAAAATATTAGGTATATTAGCAATACTCAGGCAGGTGGCATTCATAGTGACCAAATAAGATAATATTACCTAATTGTATAAAAAAGAGTGGTGTTGTTTGAATGTTGATCATTCTCATCATGTATTCCAGGTGGACTGGCTGACCGAGTCTATGCACGAGCGCGATTTCACCGTGTCCGCCATGCACGGCGACATGGACCAGCGCGAGCGCGAGGTGATCATGCGCCAGTTCCGCACGGGCTCGTCCCGTGTGCTCATTACCACGGACCTGCTGGCCCGCGGTATCGACGTGCAGCAGGTCTCCTGCGTCATCAACTACGATCTGCCCACTAATCGCGAGAATTACATTCATCGGTAAACCAGCTTTTATAATTATCATTATACCTACCTTCCAGTTATCTGATATTTTGATAACATTTTCTCAAATATTTCCATTCTACTATTATTATCGGTGATGAATTGTAACTTTCATTTCAGTGCTTAATACATTTGATTTTATTGACTGTGTTATAATTACAGGATCGGAAGAGGCGGTCGTTTTGGCCGTAAAGGGATCGCCATTAACTTTGTGACCGAAGCGGACAAGAGAGCACTGAAGGATATTGAGGACTTCTACCACACTACTATTACGGAAATGCCCAGCGATGTGGCCAACCTCATCTAAGGCCCGCGCTTTCCTGATTTATACTTTGTGTCCTGCGTTCTATTGCGATATTTATAAGGTGTGAGTATTAGGAGACTTCTCCGAAGTACCGCTGTGCCGAATTTTTAGTGGAACTCATTTTATTTGAAGCGATATATTCGTCTTAGTTTAATTAATGAATGCATTATTCTTTAAATAATAGACGTATCAATATAAGTTTAATATACATAGTTAGGAATAAGACCGGCTCGGCCGGATGGCCCTCGTTCCGCGCAGGCCTCTCTGCCATCTGCGGAGAAGCCTCATCGGGTACTGGAGAGGTTATTTCAATCACAAAAGTACTAAACGGAAACAATGTATTGTAACTCTTTTTCCAGTTGTACATAATAATATGGTAACTGTTTTTGTATTACGGTAAATAAATATAATGAAATATGCTAATTGTATTGTTATTGAAGTGAAAATTGTAGCGCTCCACTCCCGATCGGAACCTTAATTTCTCAAATTTTGTACGTACTCAATTAAATAAATTTTGTTTGCAGAAGACCTATCTACTCAGCCTGTTGAAACGCACTTTGGACACGACTATTTGGAAATAATAAATCAAAATTTCCTCAATATGTTCATTATTTTCTTTTAACAGGTCCTTATTTGTATCCTGTATTCCCACTGCTTTTGCATTTTTACATTTTTAAATTGTTTTCTACATGGTTTATAATGTTCATTTCGAGTTCTTTATATTTTTGGAATAAATTTTTGTTCAAAGTATAAACTACGACTTTGATAATTAAGGTTCCTGTTAATTTACTTTAATGATGTACCAGATCACAGACAGGACCCCTTTTCGAGTAAAATGTCATGTTTGAGAGAATAATACAGAGAAAAGTGTTCAAAAAATGTTCGACTTAAAAATTCTTTACAATTACAGTGTGTACTCATAGTGTATAAAAAATTACAATCGATCAAGAAAATCTCACGACTGACTACCGAGTCGATAGCACACATCAACCTATTCATACCTTGTTTTGCTTGCCGACATTTCTATAGTTAAAGTTGTCACGTGGGAACAATGTTTTTAGTTTAGAACAAAAAGAGATACCTGAATTTCCAGAATGAAGTTAATTTTGATTTAAGTTCCTTCCATCCAATTATTTAGGAAAGTGGTGCGATAACGGACAGAGCACATTTTGTGTAAAACAAGACAATACAAACTATAATTTATCACCCAGAATGATCTCATTGGATCTTGGACGACTATAATATTCGTCCCTGCTTGGGGTGTCTAAGGCAACAGTTTATGGGCCGTCGACTACGTAGGTATTCGATGGAATTGAATTTACGGGATTAAGCACACTACAAAATAATTCGAATGCACTTCTAATTTTAACATCACGAACGATTATACAAACATTAAATATCTGTCTAACAGTGCTAACTTTGTGGTCATGCATGATGATGATATGATATTCCGGTGTAATATTCACGAACTATCTGTGGGTCTGTCTGGGTTGGGTACTCGTACTTTAAATAAATAAATCGTGTTATGGTGGGGCCTTGAGATGAGATTGTTGGCGGTGGGACTTTCACTGGGAGATAGCTCAAATATCTGGGCAGCACTATATATACTATACATAAGCCTATGTGCGTCACATTACATACCTACCTACCGGGTAGGTATGTATGTGATGTGGAACCACTTACCAGAGAGGAAGAGTTGCCTCCCAGTAGAATGAAAGTACTTTGTGGAGGTCTATACTATAGTAATCTACTCGGCGACTTCTAAGTATACGAAGTTGCAAAGTGACAAGCTGTACCTACCTACACGCTAGTCATTAAGAAGTATTAATATGGGGATTATTAATTTAGAGATTTTCTCGACTTTAACACACACACAACGTTCCTTAGCAGGATTTGATTGATCTATGACAAAAACATTCAACATAAACGGCCCATATCTTTTGATTGCGTTAACTTACCTTTAACTGGGTGGGCACAGTGTGAGCTGTGGTTACCTTTAACTGGGTGGGCACAATTTTTGAAATTTATGTTTATTGTAATTTAGTATAGAATGTGTACCAACTGTTGGAAACCCTAAATAAATAAATAAAAATAAGCTTAGAACTTCGATTTTCACAGCTGACCTGAATATTTAATACCTCCAAGCGTTCCTGAGAAAAAAGGTCTTGACTAGACAGACAGACGGCCGAAGAAGTTATCCTATAAGGGTTCTGTTTAAGGTACAGAATCATAAAAATTCCATCCATTCTCTTAAAAATCAAGAAGAGTCGTTAGAACCTTGTCCCTTCTAATTCAAAAGATAGTAATTCTCAATGCGTCAACCTATAGAGTAGGTACCTTTGTACCCTCAAATCAGGGAATTTGTACCACACAGATGCTATCGCCATTACCAATGATGCTTTAGCGAGGAGAGCGTCTCTGACTCTTCATTACTCATCCACGCACTACCGGGTTTACCAGTTAGTTCCGTTTTATGTCAATAGATGAAACAAACACAGGTAGATTAAAATTTCAAAATCTTTAAAGCTTATATTTACATATTAGCTTCTGGCACATAACAACCAGCCAGACCATCCTTACAAACAAAACAACGTTATATACATACAATCAATGCACATGGCATGAGAATAATAGTATAACTAATTCTAATTAACAATCTTAATAAATTAATATCACATTTCTGATAATATTTGCTTTAATCAGAATATAATAAAGTAAAACTTGTATCAAGTATCATAAAAATGCAAAAAGAAGTATCAGTAGAAGCACTGATATTGGAAAGAATATGTAAACCGCCATCCGAGGATGACAAACAGAGACTAAAATGGAAGAGTCAACATCATCATTCTTCAAGCCATCCCTCGTAGGAACTTCTACAATGACCAGTTCATCACTGAAGAATCCTATTTCAAACTCACACTCAGTTTTATTAACACATACTTTGGAATCAGACATATTTACATATTGGAATGTTGGTTTGTATATGTCGAAAATAACATGAATATCATTTCTAACAAAATCATTATCACTATAAAATATATAATAGTAATAACCATCTACAAGAACATCATGGACAACTTTTAGTGTAGTGGTTTTTTCTAAATATTTAGTACCATTACACTGTATAGAATATGGAAATAATTTATTCAATAACATATTGTCATGATAACAAACATGTAAGCTATTCTCAAAGCTTGACACAGAGGCATCTGGTGATTTTGTAGTGATTGCATTGCCTCCATGGTTCACCCCTGTATCTAACACAGTGTTTGGGTTATGCAAAGGTAAATTTGCAGTGTCCCTCTTTTGTCTGTCTTTAACTCTTTCTGTGACATTATTTGAATTATTGATACCATGTGTTGTATATTCACTTTTATTACCTTCAAAATAGCTCTGGATGTTATTGTCCTTCTCATCAAACCATTCTTCACCTTCAACATTTTCAATTTTATTAACTTCTGGAATGGATTTATTAAGCTTATCTTCACCTGGATTTTCTAATGTTACCAGAACATGACCCTGATCAATAATTAATGGTGGATCTCTTTTGTATTTGTCTCCATCTATAATACCACATGTGTTCAGTATTTTGTCACCCTTTACTACCAATATCTTCGAGCCTTCATATCGCGAGCAGGCCTTTAATTCAACAGTAGCACCTTTAAAAAGATAAAATCCCCAGTATTCCAGGGTGTCATCTGGTAAAGTCATAGATTTTTTCAGTCTTATGTGTCTTCTGTTGTCAGATAACTGAGGTGTACCCTTCATTTGGAATGCATTGAAAGTTGTATTCATTTTCAAAGAATGCTTAGCGCAGAATATTGAGGATTGGCCTTTGTGAATTTGTATAACATCAGAATCTGATATAACATACATGACATCTGCATATTTTATGTTTCGTAGGTATAATGGTAAGACGATTAGTATTGTTGGCAGAACAGTTGTTAACAGGCAAAATGTTATCACTCGACGGGATCCATGCATTTTATGTCCATCTGTAAAAGAAAGGCACACTTTACATTTATTTGTATATTCGTATATGCCTATGGAAATCCATGGACTTCACTGCTAAGTATTTTATATAACTCCTACAGGCAAAGCTAATGGCACAGGAACTCCAATAGTTGGGATTATGATACTTTGTGTACATGTTGGACAATCCAGGATTATTCATAGCATTCTGTGGAGTAACACTAGTTCAGTCATTGGTCAAAGGCTTCAAACCGACCAATGTTACTTTGAATGTAGTGTTTGTATACTCACTGGTTGAAACCTAGTGCCTAGAGCTGGAATATGGGTTAGGTAAAGCGATACCGTCCGGCTGTGCAATGGAATCAGAAATATCGGGTAAAATAAAATATAGCGAAGTATTCACGAAAATTTAATCTAACTAAAGTATTTCACTCATTTACACAATCTAAGATCTCCACTGTTAGACTGAGTTAGGTAGACCAGTGGATTTTTACTATATTAACTCATCTATCGCGTCGTTTATGTTATGGGCATAAAATGAAGGAAATTCAGATTAAACGAACGAAATTACAATTGAATAAGTGAGTAAAACGTAGAGGGAGGAGTAAAATTCACAGATCTGATTGATTACCCTGGTAAAATTACCAAAAATTTTAAATTACATGTTTTGTTTGTTTTGTGATAATGGTTTTTTTTTGTGAAATTCTTCCCAGAGGGAAAGGCAAAGCCAACTAGGGCATACAGCCTGGTCTGATGTTAATAGAATGTATGAATTCTTATAAATACATACATATTACGAAGATAACCTAACCTAAACCTGCTCACAACCCTCCCAAACCCCTAAACGAAATAACTCAACGATCCACGCAATCATCGAGTTATGGAATCCTTGCTAAGAGTACAAAACTTCACAAACACGACTTCTTTCGAGCACTCCAATTAATATCAACGTTCGCGGCTATCTCCTGATTAACTTAACGTGATCATTAATTACAAATACCACGGAAACTATTTAATTAGAATTTTCACTGAAAAGTAGCTAAAATGGTGTTTCGCGCGCTTTTCAATGAATGATGACATTTGTGGTTGTGAGTGAAATGACCGTGAAGTGACAGGACAGACAGTCGGAAATAGCGTGTAATCCCATCGTCCCCCACGTGGCCGGTTACGCATCATAAGGCCGAAAGTTCATAAGACCGAATTTCATAAGGCCGACGTATAAAACATCGAAAATCATAACACCGAAAGTTCAAAATGCCGATACTCGAAATACCGAAGTTTGAAACATCGAAAATTAAATGACCGAAAGCTCATAAGGCCGAAAATTAAATGACCGAAAGTTCATATGGCCGAAAGTTCATATGGCCGAAAGTACATAAGACATGCAGTTCATCATCCCGAATATAAAAATGTTGGTGTTGACACTTACTTTTTACTATGCAAACATTTACGTTGTACAGTCAACAGCAGATCAATGGTAACACTTGCAATACGATTTCAAGTCTTAAGACGCAAATAATAAGAACTGTCAAAAGTAAAAAGTGTTACCATTGATCTGCTGTCGACTGTACCTACTTATAGATACAATTTTTGCTGTACCTACTTGTTAATTCAAAAGTAAACAGTGAAGTAAGTCTTCAGATGCAGGTATATTAATCGTCAGGATTTTTGTCTTCGGGATTCTAAACTTTCGGCCAAATGAACATTCGGGATTTTAACCTTCGGCATTTAAACCTTCGGCGTTTCAAGCTTTCGATCAAACGTATATTCGGGATTTTAAACTTTCGGCCAAATGAACATTCGGCGTTTTGATATTCGGCCTTTCGTGCGTAGGTCTTATGAAATTCGGTCTTATGAACTTCGGCCTTATGATGCGTAACCACGTGGCCGCGTGGAGGAGGATGGGATTTTTTTCCCATCCGCCCCCACGAAATCATTCTGCCCCCACGTGGGGACGGATGGGATTTTTTTTTCCAACTGGGGGATGGCGCTTGCCTTGCCCATCTATTCCCAAACGGGAAATAGTCGGAATTTTTGTTTATATTCATAAGGCAATGGGAACTTAACCACATCATCCATAATGATGCTTGCTCTTGCAGCTTGCTACTAAAACCTAGTGGAATTTTTTTAATCCGAAGAACCTCGTTTTGATTTATAAAAAATTCTTATTACTTACAAACTTATATTTAAGTACTGTTACCAAATAGTCTGGGAATATGTCGATGTATGGGCATTAGGCATATTTTAGCGAAAGGCAAATATAAGTTGATTCTTAAATCGAGTTTATCTTTTCGTTAGAACAACGTTACAGGGGAAGTTGCGTTGCACGGAACCCTCGTTGCGCGAGTCCTACAGCCGACTCGCATTTGGCCGGTTTTTTTAGATTGGGGATGTCACTTACCCCTCAGAGAAATAAGGACAGTTTCTCTGAGCACTTACCCAGATGGTCCTTGTTATTATAATCCTCCACTTTCGTTTTCATAATTATTATGTAAGTAGGTAAGTACATACTTATTTTAAAATAAATACTTTTTACTTAAATAAATAAGTACTCTCAATCTATCATTACGTCGATAGGTACAGTTAGGTATATCAATAGTCGTTTAGAGGTATTCATTTAAACGAAGATGAAATTAACAAATTCATTAACTTACCATTATCTTTATTATGCATAACCGTGTAATTTGTAATATAGTACGCACTGGGCGCACTGGGTGTTCTCAAAAGATGTGGACGAGAGTTATTCATATTTATTAACTAATTTCAAATAAAATCTTGGCAATTTATTAACCAAACACCAACAGTAAATACTAAATACTTAGTTAACACCAAACGCGAGCACCAATCACAATAATAAATGTGAAATGAAATAACAACAGATAACATATCAGATAAGTCTGGTCAGGTGTTAATGTGTAGGTTACAGCGACATCGGTGTAGCAGTGTAGTAAGTAATAACAAAATAGAACGAGGAAATATTATTTGTATTACAAGAACCTAATCTTTATTTGCCAATTTTATTAGGAACGATGCTAAACGTTTAATGTAGGTATATACCTACACTTATATTGAAAAATGATTTAGAGTTCGGTAGTGATGTGAAGATTCTCATGGCTCGTTATTGATCCTGAACTGATTCCTCCTTAGCCACAAAATAAATAATCATCTTCACAACTGGCTGTAGTGAGTATAGGTATTTGATAGCGCTGATGGGATAGGAGTTTCCATATCCATAGCACATGTTCACAGGTCCTTCGGATTAGTATTACATTATCTTTGCTTCGGATGTTCCTCTTCTGTCTTCCTGGCGGCCGAGTGAAATACCTAACTGCATCTGCCCGTGCCAGGGCAGAATAAAAAATAAAATAAATAAAATATACCTACTCTGCCCATGTCATCCGACAATAAAAGCGATTATTTAGAGTCCAAAGTATTAAGATAAGCCTCAACTATTGGCTCCACTAACCCATATTGATTGTGGAGTGTAGTAACCTAGATGTTTTGAATTTGGGACGCGGGTGAAAGAATTTTTTAAATCGATCCAGTAGTTTTTGCGATTATTCGTTACAAACATAACAAAAATACAATTGTTTCCTCTTTATAATATTAGTGTAGATAAATTTTATTTTTGTTATGTAAATAAATGATACAGACAAGTGTTTCGGAGAGAAATGCGACATTTACACATGAATATTTATCGGGAGCCTGCGTTTTATTTGGTTTTATGGTTTAACATTGGTTTTACGGATTTAGGATATTACATTAATGGTTTAAAATGATGACTTGAACCTGCGACCTTGTCATTCCGTGACACGCTCTTGCCAACTGAGCCACCACAGGCCCACGCCCCGCCTACCGAAATTCTTTATCGTATTATACACTAAAGGGTATGTTGCGCAACTCCATCTATCGGTCAATAGTAGTACCTATTATTCCGACAAGGCGACAACCGTCTGACATTCGATTAGATTAGAAACATGATTTAACGATGAGGCGCTCCTATTTTTACTCATAATTTGTTTTATGCATTTATCATGTTTGGCGAACAAAATGATGAAAAAGGTTCAAGGTTAGAAAATTTTCATCAGTTCGTCGAGCATGGCATAATGCATAAAACAAATTCTAGGGTTTTATGGTTTTCATCAAAACTCATTGATGGTGTGTGTAGTATGCGATATTGATGGATCACGATCAAATGGCTTGATTTTCAAGATCCGTGACCTTCATATGGATCGCGATAAATATTAACGTTAAAGCCTTTCCATCAATATTTATCACATCCGTAATTTTCACTTTTCAGCTAGCAATGGAGAAAGGCGAAATTTATGTCGCGTGCATGTATTTCATTACAATCTATTTAATAGGTAAGATAAGATAAATATTCTTTATTGCACAGAACAGTTACACATACTTAGCTTAAACAAATTATTATAACAATATGCGGTCTTATCGCTGAGAGCGATCTCTTCCAGACAACCTTCGGGTAGAGAAACAGTGCGTTTGGAGGTAGTAGGTACACTGGAAAAACATTTGTTTATTGTTGTTGACCAATAAAATTGACGAGCCATTCGCGTCAATATTTCCTTGCGAGCAACATGTCTGACGACGAAGATTTGGCTGCACGAAAGGCTTCAAAAGACTTAACCTTAAGTCATTAAAACGATTTCCGAGATTATATGAGAATGGATGTTGCAAAGTAACGGTGCAATGAAACGATATTGATCAATTAAAATTTAAGCTTGCTCAAACTTTAGTCAATCAGCAACTTTTCAATACTACAACCTACATGATCAATAAAATTGTCCAATCACCAACATTGAACAATATAATTGACCGTGTGTAGGGCCGCTTAATTTGAACAAGAATCATTCTTTTTGAATCTAATTTTGATCTAAGTACTTACATTTTAGATTAACACTTAATCTGTCTTAGTCCAGAAGTACCGTAATAGATTTATTTTCCCACGTAGAGGATTACCTACCGGAATCTGTTTTCCTTTCCTGTAATCCCCCACGAGGTAGCTCGATTGTATTTCGGAGGATTTCAGGAAAAAATCCAGAAATCCCCCACGTGGGGGATTTCCGGAATAATCGGGTATTATTCTGGTTACTTACATACATACATTTGACCGCCAATTGTAATATTAACTGTATTAGCCTATTTCTTTTGTGTAATTCTTTTTATCTTATGTACATTTGTTCATGATGTAGAATGATTCCGAAAGACAAAATTGGCCACTGATTTGTCGAGCTAAAACATTATTGTGGCGATAAAAAGTTTTGCTTGTAAAACAGCAATATAAGTAGGCCAACGTTTCACGCCGACTTAAGACCCCAACCATCAATAAAGATACTCAGAGAAATATTTCTCTGAGTAAAGATATGACATTTATTCCGTGGATACTCAGAGAAATGTGCTTATTTCTCTGAGCGTGGATATGACAATGACAGGATGGGCTAGATAGTTTCCTTTGCCTTTCTCGTAATTGGATGATGGATGGATGAATGGATGATCAAACCAAAAACAAATCATCATTATAATTATTTTTCTTGTTTCGGGGACGTTTCGGGGTTTGTTTATTTTCTTCAGTTTATTAAGTCAATGCTTCAGCTCGCTTTCGCTCGTTAGTCTCGTTGCGTTGCTAATTATTTACTTTTCTGTGACTCAGAAATGGCGAATATCCTTAGACCCGATTTAATATGGATAGAAGGTAGATGTTATAGAGCACACGCCGATCCAACCGTGGAGACAGGACTAAGATACGAAGAACATGACCCCTATGAAAATGGCAAGTCAATAAATTGTATCATATTGCCCTCCAAAGTAGGTTCCCCGAAGTACCAATCAGTCAGCTCCCTAGCAAGCAAGGCAATCAGCCAACTTTCATTACCGCTAGTAGAACATAATGAAAAATGTATGGGTTTGGCATTTTCTAAAGAAAAAGGAAATATTAATTCTATACTTCTCCACTAGCGTTAACGAAAGTCAAAGCCACTTGGCTGGCTGGGGAGTGGGAGGCTGGTGTGATACTGATAAGGATAGTCTGTAAGTAATAACAATGTAGGTCATGCATGAGATATTTAGTTAATTCATGGTGAATACCCTCATTATTTCGGTTTCATGAGTTTAAATCAGGTTCAATTTTAATCATATATATTTACCCCTCAATACCCCCAACTGTCATCCCTACTCTTATCCATGATAACAGATAAGATAATACTAACTATACTGTGTCCCATGATACTAGATAGCATCTTGTAAGATTGGCATTTCTGTGTTTGAACACTTTGATTAAATGGTAAGGGAGTCAGTGTTATGCAGTCTACACACCAAAGCCGACACAGCCTGTATCTAGTTGACACCAAGCCACTAGGCCGTGTCGGCGGCTTTGGTGTGTAGACTCCCTTATAGACACATGGGGCTTATTAGAATTACATTTCACTTCATAACAGCACCTTCATAGGAGTTATAGGTGACACCTGGTGATGGTGACCATTTTCCATCTAGCTAGACCATTTAATTATATGTGTTAATAGGATGATATTAAATGCAATTGTTTGGTATGATTTCTTTGCAGAAATAATATATAACAATGAGGAGAATGAGGGTGATGATGACCATTTTGTAATTGATATGATTGATAGCAGCAGATATTCTACTAGTTTCCATGTGGCTAAGTGAGTATACTTCTTTATACAAATGTTCTAAGAAGTGTGACAAACCAAGATCAATAGCTGTGTCACTCTGTGATTGCCATTCTTCCTCTCTTCCATAGTAACGTCTCTACCAGAATGCTGTTAATACTGAACATCTAGCGAAATATATTTTTACACACTTACCCAAGTCTTCTGTAATTATGTATGCGTAAACAGCATATGATGTCATGTCCAAAACTATGGATTTGATCGCATACAGATTCTGATATTAGCTGAAGTTCTTTAGCCTCATTTTTGTTTCTATGCTGCACATTGTGTTGATTGTTTCTAACCAAATGACTGTTTCTTCTCTCTTGCTTCCTATTTACACCCTCTTCTATTTCGAGTACCTATTTAAAGTTAACATTCCAAACTCCATGACAATAACTTTACCAATTTTATGTTTTAGGCCTTACCTTGGATCAATCATAGGTAGAAAAGGTGCAACAAAGAGTAGAATTGAACATGATACTAGAACTGAAATAAAAATACCAAGACAAGGACAGAGTGGAGATATTGTTATATTTGGACCCAGCGCTTCTGTATGATATTAGTTTCTATTACAAATATATATGTACAGTCATGAGTAATAACATAGAAACATCCTTAAAATTCACCCCTTGTACAACATTTGCTTGGTGGGGTGTGTACTTTATTTTGATACAATTTAGCGTTTACATAATTATTGGCCACAGTTTAGCATACTTATTTTTGCGATTTAAAGTTGTTACATGAATTTGAATTTTAAGGATGTTTCTATGTTATTACTCATGACTGTACACATCAAAGCACATCAAGTGTAACACTTTGGACCGTTCTTATTATCTGCACCGTAAGAGTTGAAATCGCACTGCAAGTGTTACCATTGACCTGCTGTTGTCCGTACCTATTATTTGCATTTACCTACCAGCCAGACGTGGCCACCGTATTAGGATTATGTGGTAATAATCCTAATGTGGTTTTGTTAATATTTTGTATTAGTAGGGAAATTCAAACTTCTTTGGTCAACACACTTTTATTAAACATGTGTTACTTTTATATGTTGTTAGGTTTAGTATGTTCATCAGAACACCTCAAGGAATAAGTGTACAGTACAGTCGACAGCAGATCAATGGTAACACTTGCAGTACGATTTCAAGTCTTACGATGCAAATAATCAGAACTGTCAAAAGTAAAAAGTGTTACCATTGATCTGCTGTCGACATACCAATCTTAAAAAGTTTTTTTGGTGTAATTTGCTTAAACATATTATTAAGTGTCAGCATCATCAGTATTCTGAACCAATTAACAAAATTAATATGGGTTATTTGGTTGGCTGCGATTCTGTTACTGATTCTATACATATTCTTTAATTCTTTAATGTACACAAAGTTGATTACAATACAATACATGGAATAAGATGTACATAAGGTGTGCTTAACTCTAGATTAGAGTTCTCTACCAGCAAACCAGTGTGAGAGAGAGATGAGATCTGGAGCAGGCAGAACATGTGCACACAAAATTAATGTTTTATATTAATTTATAAAACTTATAAAATACTATAGGTACATAAACCATACCTACATGCATACAAATAAATCTAATACAATACATACATATTTATATCACAAGGAAAGGTACATATTGTGTTTATAGATTTTTTTTACTTCAGAATGTCAAAGCATCTCGAAGAAGAATCAACATCATTGTCATGTCTTCAAGGATGAAACAGAGGCCTACACATTTTATATCTATACCGCTGAATAATGAAGGTGTAATGAAAAACTTTGATAATTTTAAGGTGAGCATAAAATAAAGTGAATAGAATAGAATCAGTCTTACTACAAATTGACCGTTTACAGGTTATTATTATTATCAAATCAATAACTAAAAAAAATTACAAAATATAACTAAATATTGTATGACTAGATAGAACAAGCCATATTTTTTTCACCAAAATAATTTTTCCCGCCAATATCGAATAAAAAGTATTATTTCAGGAAACTGTTCTTCGCGAATGTCCAAGTCGGGGACTTGATGAGTCTCTGTTCATCAAATCAAGTAAACTCCATTTGACAATGGGGGTCATGTGCTTGATGGATAACACAGAGAGAATGCTCGCATCGGAGCTATTGACTGAGGCAAAAGAGAAAATAATAATGTAAGATACTGTAGGTAATTCTGTAGCGGCCACTACGTCGTATCCTAATCCTAAACGCAACTGTCACTGTGGTTATATATTTATTTTTATTTTTCGTATGTCCACGGCGACGTGACAGGAGTTCAGACTGAGTGGGAGGCGTATACTGTCGTTCATATGGTACATCGCGTAAGAGCGAGCAAGACGCCACGCTTAGCGACTACTAATATTAGCGTACGGAATCTGGAATCGCTACAAATATCTTACATCAACAATATTCTATGAACTCCTTAAAGCTTTAGAACCATATCTCAGCTAACCAATAAAAAAGTTAGCCTCAACAGTGGGGATCTAGGCTGATGATGATAAGTTGATGACACATAAATTCGTGCAATAAAATGATACCATACCATCCTTGTTTCCACGAGGAGGAAGGAGCATAAAGGAAAGGGGAGAGCACAAAAGATCCCAATGGGTCGAAGTGCCGCCACATTGGCACCCAATCAGGATAAGATAAGATCCTTGTTTCCATCATGAGACAGAAAACTGAATATATATATTTTTTTAATTCCTTACAGGCCTATGCTGCAGGGTCATATGCCGTTAAAAGTCAGAGTAAAGGGTTTGTCCTATATGAACGATGACCCTGAACATATCAATGTTTTATATGGCTGTGTACAAGAGGAAGGAGCCCCATCTGACTTACTACAGACCTTGGCTGATACGTTGGTTGACCACTTTTGTAAAGCTGGTAAGGGTTGTCTAATTAATTTAAGTAGAAGATAATTTCTTGAATGCTGGTTGCATTGCATGGCGCCTAATGTATATTCCAACATTAGGTGAGACGTTATATCTGCACTGGAGGACTAATCAAATTGTTTCAAAAGCAAAACACGGCTGCTTTTTTGCATTTTTTGACATAGAGTCACGAATTTAACGACAAATCATACTACGAACTCCATCCAGCCGTCCTATAGTTCCCGTACTATACGACGCCACAAAGAAACCGACATACTTACATGCCGTAAGGAAATAGGTTATTAAAAAGTAGGGGTAAAAATATAGTTCAAAAATTATTGACCTAATCCGCCATGCAAGCAACCAATACAGTTTTGTAATGTATTTTAAGGGCTCATGCAGAGAGAATATGGCAGGGAAAATGTAAAATTGCACGTCACTCTGATTAATGCGAAATACCGAAAGCATCCGTCAAATACTAGCAAGGAGGAGTTAGACCCACCTACGAGGGAGTATGGACGACCATCGAGGAAGGCGTTAGAATCTTTCGACGGCTCTGTGATCCTGCAAAAGTTCGCTGACTATGACTTTGGAGTGGTAGAAGTCACTGAGGTACACCTTTCCCAGCGTCATGCTATGGGAGCAAATGGATACTACCAGCCGACTTATGTCGTTACTTGCAAGTAACAAACACGGAACAAACTTGCCGATGTTTTTTGGGTGATGTAAAGCCGCGAGTGAAATTTTATAAACATCGTCTGTATGTTGTTTGGCTAAAAGCAAACCAATACCTTTTAATTGTATTAAAAGGCATTGGTTTGGTAAGGTGTGCAAATTGTAGATATCGAATCCTATGTAAACTGTAAAAATAACTTCTTTTTAAATGAAATAATAATTAAATAATATATTAGAACTGCTGCTACTTATGAGATGGATATTTTATTCGTGCATATTATACTTGTTATTAATTTAATATATTTTGTTATGCTTCAGAATACATTATTTTATTTTAGGTCTCACAGATTTATTTAATTAAATCTATGGTGTAGGTGGTAATAAAACCATTCCTTAACTTCGCCTTCTGAAGTATGAACAAGATATGACAATAAAATTAAATGGTAAGTAAACCTAAATACGTAGAGCGATTTTAGGTTTGGCATTTGTCTTATTCCTGGGCGAACTTTAGTTCTTACAAGCGGAGTTACTGGTGTAATTCATATCATAAAGTATAAGAATAATAAGATGTAAGAAAGTGTCTCGACTTTTTTCGTTGCCTCGGAAGGCTTTAATCCGACATTGAGCTTATTCAAGTTTCCGCCCGATCCTTTATCGGCCGGTTCCCCGCCGCCCCAGCGCGTGTGGGAATAACTACATGGAACTACGAAATCATAGACAACGTAATCTGCGATTAGTTTAGTTACACCCACCACTTTTCCCACGCCACCCTCGCCCCGCGCTCAATAACCCAGCAATTTACAGGGGGGTGTTTTGTAAAAAAAAAAAAATCGCCAAAATCGAAATCGTAGAACAAAAGTTGTTCAGTTATCGATATAACTGAACAACTTTTGTTCTACGATTTCGATTTTGGCGAATTTATTTTTTGACTTTTCATACATTTTGTAGGGGCAGTATACTTAATTCACTTGGGGTTTTTCACCCGGGTGCAATAAGTACACTATTAGCAGACTTGATTCACCCAGTCTACTGTGTAGTGTACTTATACACCCGGAATGATTTCTGGCTTTTCACAATGAAACTCTTATCTGCCTGAAATACGTAGCTTCGTAGCCCTACGTGACATTAGTTAGGAGCCTGTCGTAGAGGGCGGGGAGCGCTCCACCGCCAGTGAGTCGCATTGCCTACGCGATGCGCCCGCCCTGCGCTACGCCGCACTCGCTCCTAGCTACGATACGACCGCGAAGGAACGCTCACGTGCGTACGGCCTGTGTAGACAACGGGATTCTACCTTATTCGTAAGTACTTACATTTTATTCTCTTACCTTATTTTATGAGTCAATTATTTATTAAATTATAGATTTCTCCGTATTGTTATAGTAAGAAATTGTAGCATAATTGTGTTGTTCCTGTTATTGTTATGGTATTTTTTAGAGAATGTTTTGCCTTCATTGAGGCTCGCCAAGAGCACATGTATAGGTAATTTAATTGGTAATTTTGTTGATGATAAGTATTGTTATGTTTATTTTTTAATTCTACGTGTGCCACTATTTGCGATATTGGATCTGATGAATAGATTAGAAAAATAGTCAATAGAATGGAGAATAAAGATTCGGTACCTACGAGCTACTGGCCGACTGAATGTTCAAATATATCACGCCTTCCTATAATTTTTTTTATGAACGAGGCAGGTACGGTCAAACAGAAAATTATACAATAGTGACTATTGTATAATTTTCTCTGTGAAAAATCTCAACCAACTTAAGGCTCCCTGTATACTTTTCTATGTTTTCTGCCATTATTTAGCCATTGAAGTATTTATATAGTAGTTTTATGTGCATTATGTAGGTAAGATTTGAATTCACGTTACCTGCTAATGTCCAGCGGATCCAGTCAAGTCAATAAAATTTTCTGGATTTATCAAGTAACACTATATATCCATGTATCCATCCATATCAATTTAAATAATGAAAAAAATAAAAAATAGCCTTTTATTATGCTCCGACAGGCGTAGGTGTACGGGGCTTGTAGCATTTGCTACTCTAGCTACGTGGCTAATCCGGCCCTGGCTGGTATTTTGCTATTTGCAAATTTTTTCGTCCACCCTCGTTATCCCGTCTTAAACCTACAATATGGAAGGAACATTCTGTTGAATAGATATATTTAAGTTTTGGGACGGTTTGGGTCTGTACCGACTGGGTGCTATAATAATAAGATTTTACTTTCTTTGTGTATTTTTGTGTGTACAATCCTGAACCTATGTACCTATACCGCAGCCCAAATCAAGTGTCTTAATTTTGTAAACAAAAACTACTAACATTTTAAGCCTTTCTGTGATTATTACATAGCTATTTTCACATTATTAGATCGGAACCATTGATCTCCTATAAACAACTAGATACACAGTCTGCCTTCTAAAAATGTCCGAGCGCAAAGAAGGTCCAAACGAAAGAATTGGGTTGTTTTATTTGTTTTATTGGGCATTATTTGGACGTTAACAATGGACCCTTGATTGGACGTTTTTTAAATTGTTTTAGTAGGACCTTTGTGTATCTAGTTGTTTATAGGAGATCAATGATCGGAACACTTTATTTTCACAATGATGAACAGGTTCAACCAATCAGTTCCTTCAGTGTGATTGTAGATAAGCACACGAAATAATTTCGCATGAAATGTATTAAATCATTAAATTAATTCTCGTTTCATGTCAAACCAAACGATCGAATAATCGGACACAACATAAAAGCACTTATTATATTTCTTTGATAAATATTAAGTCGTGCTACAAATGATATTCATACATTTTCGTTCTTTTTTGGCACAAAATTAACTGAGCCTGGCCCAAGTGAATGACCTTTGTAATTTTATTGTGAATCTCGCAATATCTAAGTGCCTGAAAATACTATCGATTTTGTCGTTACATGGCTTGTTGTGTCGTCGGACAGGCTCCACTCCCAGCATTTGTATACAAGTATTTCAAGTATTAGATTATAGATATGCTTTACTCGCCTCTACTTATTTCTACTGTCGACTTGTACCTATTTTTTTTTTTAGAGACAAAATGACATTGCCATTACATTACATAAATTATAGTCATTATCTCATGTTCTCCTTGCCTCGATCTGCTCTCGGAAAATCAAGTTTAACGGTGCTTTCAAGGCTATACACAAATGTTCGTCCTTTCTTTGCCAAATCAAATGGAAGCTACCGCAGAGGTCGACCTTGTAGCTTCCCCGGGGCAATTATCTTGCCGTGCCCTCTTTAGATAGAAATTAGGGGGCAGAAAGCTTTTTGAACACCAGCCGTGATTGAGTAGGTACTTACGTAGAATTACCTACTTTTTTGTGGGTTTTTGTAAGTTTGTTCCATCAATAAGTATCTATAACAATCGTACGTAGGTATGTACGGTGGAGGTACACAGAGAAAGGTGTACAGGAGAGTTTTTAATGTTGAGATTTTCTCAAAAACAACTTGACCTATTGCAAAAATTCTTTCACTGTTTGATAGATAAAAGTTAAAACTATGTAACTGTAAAAGAATTATTAAATTCGGTCCAGTAGTTTTTGAGAAAATCTCAACCTTATTGAGGCCCCCTGTATACTTATCTCTGTCTTCGACTGTACATAGTGTTACTATTGATTTGCTTGTATCTACGAGTATCTCTTACGAGTATATTATTAACCTTTATTTGTTCTTAAAATATAAATTCAAATATGTTGGTATTATTTCCTACTAGCTTACTTGTATCCTCTACCTCTTTCACTTTACTATGTTAAATTCCATCAACAGTTGGTTGCCTGGAAGAAATCGCTTTTAGCTATAAGGCCGCCAAAATTGTACATATTGTTTTGTATTTCTGTATTGTAATTGTTTGTCTTTTATGTACAATAAAGTGTATTTGAATTGAATTGTATCGTAATACCGCCATAATATGTCCGGGCCAATTGTACCAAAACTTAAAAGATATAACCTGAATGTTATAGACTTCCTTAACCCGTGAAAACGCCATAAAATCTGTCTTATTTAACCCCTGATTAAACTTCCTTTGTGCAAGCCACCCTTAAAATTTCAACTATTTTGCAAATCTAGGCAATAAACTCTAATGATTGTGAGTACGACTTTATTTCGAAAGAGCAATCCACTCTCGTCTCTATTCGGGACGGCACAAAGAGCCCATTTTGTTATGAAAACGCCGCCCAGTGTGATTGCTTTTAGCGAACGTGCTAACAAAACATACTTACCTACATAGTACTACACACCGTTACTATTTCCCATTATTTTGTTTGAACCTAAGTGTCGTCCTACATTTTTATCTTAGGTACTTTTATGTAATAGGTACAATTATCTACATAATTAGATGTCTCGTCATTATATTATGTCTATATATAGGAGTGACAGTGAAGGTTGCGTTTAGGATTAGATTTGGCTGCCACGCCAGAATCACACCTTATAGAAAGTGTTCATTTAATTTGTTACCATTAATAGCCACTTGAAGAGATCCCCGTTTCCGATCTTTACTTAGTTCGCAAGAGGCCCCAGGTTTATAGGTAATATTTTAAAGTAATGGCTGCCCGCGCCTCCGCTCTCGTCTGGAAGTAAGGTACGCCTGGCGGCAGTTTGCGTAATACCTGTTTCCCCGAGAAAACGATCCCTTACCTTTGCAGATTTCGCTGCTAGAGACATGATTCCTTCAAGGTTTAGGAGGTACATTTCGTGTTACGACTGAAGTTATTATCTCTTTGTTTTCGTATTAGAGCTTCATAATTCTTTTCGTACACGAATCGAACAGAATTCTTAGAGCAAGCTATCACTGTTTCATATACATACATATAGGGAAAACTGTATGGTCTGGATTTAAGAAGTTACGTTACGTTAAGTTGCCGTACCTACTTACCATAAAATCATATTTTAAATTTTCATTTAGGTATGTACTTACCTAATGTATAAATTCCCAAATTGTGAACATGGGATAGGAAAATAATATCGTCATGTCACAGGAACGATAAAGTAGAATCGTGATACTTAGTTGGATCTTGGTAGATAACAAGCCATGGAATGGTATGGTCGCGGGAACAGTATTCGAATACCGTTCTGATGAAAAAAATAGCCGCCTAAATAGAATATTGAAATCGTTGTTTATTTTCAGAATTTAGATCTAATTAACCCTTTTTCAGTAGAAAATATTTTATTCCCTTGTCACTGTCCCGAGGTGTCGAGCGGCGGGTTAGGGCTGTTTATATAAAATAATATCCCTACAAAATTAAGGTTTTCCAGGCCGTTATGAATATAATGCGAAGAGTAAATTGAATAAATAAACAGGGTTTATGATAAGTGTAAAGTAAACACTCGTGTGGTCAGAAAGGCGACATTACCTTTTTATACCTATACCATTGGCTGTAGGCATTTTGATCTATCTAACCGTTAGATAGATCAAAATGCCTACAGTACCTACGTTAGCGATTTGTTGTGTGCTAGACACGGGTGCACCGATACTGCCTACTATTGCAAGTAGCTGTATAAATGAATTATTAGAAATTTTTTTTATAAAAGTATCATTTTATGTCATTCCTTATCAAGATGAATCGAACTACACCTAATACATAAAAATCCATCAATCCGTTTAAGATACAGGGGGCCTCAACCTCAAACACATACCTACACGATAGGAGGAGGTGTGTATATTTACATACCCCTCGAAAAACAATACCCTCCTCCTATCGGCGGTCGGGTATATATAGTACAGTCGACAGCAGATCAATAGTAACACCTACGTGGACACTACCAAACAAACTGATTGCACGGAAATTCAACTTGCCCGGTTTTGCAGGGGTTAAGTTGCGATTCAATTTCACGCACGTAATGTTTCAGCATCAATAACACCGAGGGTTCACTGGCTGGTAATCCCGACGCATGATAATAAATTCTCCTTCACATCCCTGCTTCATGATAAAACATGAGATAAAAAATAAATTTAACCTCGGTTATAACAGTATTTCTAAGGTACAATTGTTTTCTTTGCTACAGCTTACAATAGGTCTGACACATAGTCGTACAGGAGAGTTATTAAGGTTGACTTTTCTAAAAACACCGGCCAAGTGCGAGTCGGACTCGCGCACCGAGGCTTCCGTGCAAACAACTTACTTGACCCCGTAACTTTGCTCTAACGAAAAGATAAACTGGATAGAGAGGCCAACTTAACTTTGCCATTATCAAAATATTATGTCCATACATCGACATACTCCTGATTAGTTGATCATCTGCAAATATAAGTTTGTAATAACAAAAAAATATTTTTGGATTTTTTCCTTTACTTGTGCTGTAAGACCTTCTTGCCAAATTTCTTGATTCTAGGTCAACGGGAAGTAGGGTACTTCCCTGTGACCTAGAATAGGTTTTGAGATTTTTGCGTTTTCATACAAATATGCGCCAAAATTCGACATAAACGGCCATATCTTTTGATTGCGTTAACGTATAAGGTTGATGATTTATTCACGACTGAATGAAATTGCAGACTTGATTATTTGGTATTAATTTGAACTTGATACGTACGTCCACGCGTTTCTGAGATATAGGTCTTGACAGACAGACAGACGGACAACAAAGTGATCCTATAAGGGTTCCCTTTTTCCTTTTGAGGCACGGAACCCTAAAAAGTACTTGACCGAATTTTAGAAATCTTGTACAATTACACAGTCCGCGCTCTAAGCTATCTTTTTACAATCGGTCAAATACTTCTTGAGAAAAAGTACCCCACTACTTTTCCCCAAGACTTTTATATTTTGTGCTTAAATTGTGCGTGGTTCACATAACAGGGGTTGTCTCCACCGATCCCGGGATCCGTTTGGATTGGAAACGGATCCCGGCAGTTTGTCTCCACCGATACCGGGATCGGTTTCCAACACAAAAATCAATTAATGTTTTTACCCATCGATCCCGGTATCCGTGGCTACAAGAAATAAATTATATTAATTGTAGAAACGGATCACGGTGTACAGAGATAAGAAAGGAATTATATTATTTTTCCCAAAAAATATTTTCACCTAATTTTCCAAACAATAGGAAGTTATAAATAAAAAATAATTTCATGAAGTTATACAGGGTGTTGTTTTGATTAACGACGAGCGACTAAGGGGTGGTAGTCTAAATAATCTTAGTTCCAAAAATTGTGTTTATATTATTTTTAATTAACATAATTACTTTTAGAATTAAAACTATAGTGAGCCATTACTACAAATTATTATATATAAACGGATATCACTCACTTGTTATGTATATTGTTGAAATCGGCAATTAGACTTCAACAATATAAGTGAGTGATATCCGTTTATATATAATAATTTGTAGTAATGGCTCAGTATAGGAGACACCCCCGTTTTACCGTCTAGGCGGAATTTATTAGTAGTATTTACCTATTTAAAAGTGACTAAGTTCTAAGTACTTACTAAAAGTGACAATTGACTGTATACTCATGTACGGCAGTTAGTTGCGCCAAGAGCTCGTCTGGAACTTCAACGGCCTTTATTGATCTTTGTGCGAGAAAGAGTAACATTCTTAAGGGTTCATTACTAAATGGCGCCCCCAACCTAAATAAAATCATATCTTCTATTAGAATCAGCTTTTTTATTCTCAACAGGTGCGGTACTTTTAAAGCTTTACATACAGCCATGAAACAATAGACGTATGTAGGAAATAGCACATCATTAGTAGCGAAAGTTGTAAAACCGTAGACCTGCTACGAACTTTGCTACGAATGTATAAACAACATAAGATGTATGTTTTTTTGTCTATTCCTAGTTCCTACTAGTTCAGTTGTGTGGGGTTCCATATTCGAGATCGAATGCCGTAATTATTATTATTATGAACTTTTACCGGAATGACGCAATATCGATAAGTCGGGTTGTTACCCGTAGTCCACCTGCGTAGTTCACTTAGGTCATATAATAGTTTAATACATTGACCTAACAATGTTCATTGACCTATCAATCAATGCATCAATATCCGAAACGAACTTATGTACGAAGCATCCACTGTCCGAATAGCTGAATTTTTCAAAAAAAATCTCACATCAATTTTATTCTTCTCATTTTAACTGTAATCTGAACCTAAAGATGGGTAGATATCTATAAATATGTTTGGTAATTTGGTTCGTGGTAGCTCACTCCGATTTGTCTTTTTGAGAATATGTATTGGGTAGGTAGGCATATTATTTATTCCTTTATTCCTTAGGTATAACAATGAATATTCTTCAGGTAACCCACAGAAAAACAGCATACAATGCCCTTAAGGGGCTGACATGAGCCAACTAGGGGCGCCAATCTTAAAAAAAAAAATATCTTCTAATATAATCAATTTTATTAAAAAAGCTACGTTCACATTGTTTATTGCTATAAATATTATTTTTTAAATGCTTATTTGTAACGTGATGCAATGTAGGTAAGTTGTAGTTCACAAATGTTATAAATAAGCATTTAAAAAATAATATTTATAGCAATAAACAAAGTGAACGTAGCTTTTTTAATAAAATTGATATATTGGAAGATATGATTTTTTAAGATTGGCGGCGCTAGTTGGCTCCATGAAGCCCCTTAATAAAGCTATGTACACAATCGTTATTATTACATGAGTGTTGTGAATACAAATTAAAATATAATAGTTTCGACCTTACCAGCGGCGCCATCTGTTCGGGTTGGGCCTCGTACAACTCAGTTCACAAGGGCAACCACTTCAGGTAACCCACAGAAAAACAGCATACAATGCCCTTAAGGGGCTGACATGAGCCAACTAGGGGCGCCAATCTTAAAAAAAAAAATCTTCTAATATAATCAATTTTATTAAAAAAGCTACGTTCACATTGTTTATTGCTATAAATATTATTTTTTAAATGCTTATTTGTAACGTGATGCAATGTAGGTAAGTTGTAGTTCACAAATGTTACAAATAAGCATTTAAAAAATAATATTTATAGCAATAAACAAAGTGAACGTAGCTTTTTTAATAAAATTGATATATTGGAAGATATGATTTTTTTAAGATTGGCGGCGCTAGTTGGCTCCATGAAGCCCCTTAATGAAGCTATGTACACAATCGTTATTATTACATGAGTGTTGTGAATACAAATTAAAATGTAATAGTTTCGACCTTACCAGCGGCGCCATCTGTTCGGGTTGGGCCTCGTACAACTCAGTTCACAAGGGCAACCACCGAAAGGTAGTTCTGAAAGTCAGTCGGGGCGACATCTCTGTTTTCAGGGTTTTTTCAGCACTTCTCAAAGACATCGAAGTCTCGACGCTAACTGAACCATAGGCGAAACCTTAGCTTTTGACTGAATATAACTGAACCGCCTCTACTACCTATAACATTGTTGATAGACCTAGATGGCATCCGACGCTGTAGCAGTTACATTGTCTTTGGCTGTATGCTTATTATGCTTCGTCGTACTTCACCGCCTACCGTATCGTGATCAGTAAAAAACAATACAACATTAATGATAATATTTTATTACGTTAGTTTTTATTACCTAGGTACAGTTGTCTGATAAATGAGATGAATAATTTCTAAACATCTTTCCCCCATAATATAAGCCGTAAAACATTATATCACCATAAAAACGTATATTCTTTGATATTAGTCACATAAAAGGGGTAATGCTAATTCTGGACCACTCCACACGGTAGAGATAATGTCCAAAAAGAATCTCTGGCCTAAACCAAAGGCCAGACTGAAATAAACATCTTTAAGCTCGACTGGCATAGAAATGAAGTAGGTAAAATAATAATTTATTCATTTGCGAAAATGGCGAAACTAATAAGCAATAGGTTATTTTGATCTGATTGTGTTATACCCATTTGTATTTGCTATGCACGCCGCCCGCCCTCGCCTGCAGCCGGCGGCGCGCCGGGCGGGCGGGGTGCGTGCGACCATTCCACACCGAACGGCGGACGAGCGACTACGTGGCCACCCGCCGCCGTCCGCCAGAGACACCCACATAACTGCTTCTTATACTATAACCTCGTTAGCCTAAGTGACGTAAAGCATTCTTATACCTACGCGTATACAGTGAACTGAAAGGACGTGGCTACGCTGCATTGGATTTTAGTGCTGGACGTATAAAAGCTAACCTTGCTCGCTGCATCTATTATTCAGTGGCTGTGTAAACTATAGCCAGGATGGCGCCTTTTAAAGGTATGACTTTTACACATCTTATTTATAAATCTTTTTATATAAGTACACCTAGTTCAAACAACGTTCTTCGTCTTTAAAGTAACATAAAAGCATCTCCATCGTCAAATCTTATAGTACTTACATAATGTGAGATAGGTATGTATGTAACATAGCCAACATAGCACATTGTACTGCAATCTGCTTTCTATTTCCTGTTGTGTCTACTTATGCTTAATACAGTGGAAAGCACAACCAATGTATTCATACATTGGAATTTGTACCGTTCTCATAGTCTGCGTAATATCAGTAAAAATCCTACACAAGTGTTACAATTGAGTGCTGACGATTGTACATATTATTGAGTGTACATAAACTTATTTATAAATATTTAATATCGGGTCCAATGACTGAATACATACCTAACTTACACATTAGATAAACACACTAGCTACTCAATTATAGATAGAAAGAACCCTTCCAGCCCATAATGTTGAATTCATACTTATATTCTTAGATATAAAGATAGCTATAATTATTTGAGTTGAGTATTTAGTATCGTAGGGTAGTACAGTCGACAGCTCATCAATGTATCCAAAATCATTGCTATAAAGGCGCGTAAAGTGATTTGCAGCTACAGTCAGTCGACTGTGGCTTACCTAGCCTATACCGAAATGTAAAAGCATGCAAACAAATAACTCTTTTATTTACTTGTGAATTTTTATTCAAAGTCGGTACAAATTGGCGCAGTCTGATAATGATCTCACAGTCTGATAAAGATCTCATTTCCTTCGGCAATTTTATTGCGATGCCAATGAGAGCCATTTTGAGAGCTAAGTATGTGCAGCTTATTGTTACATACTGTTGGATAGTAATAATATATCTACGGCGTGCGTTTTTGAAACTAAATAGCCGCCTCATTATCTTACATACACCAAAATTATAAAAGGATGATTACAAGACGTAGAGGGTTCTCTCTCTACGTTACAAGATGACAACATGATACGAAAGGAAGAACTCTTAGTTTAAAATTTAAAAAAGTCACGACAGGCCTTTGTTTAGCTATCGACACATTAATAAAACGATGTAATTTAAAAAATAAATAAAAAATCGTAAGTAAGTAAACGTTCATGCCTGAGAACTATTAAAAAATGTAAGGCATATGTGTAATCCAATAATTCGCACTGGGCCCGCGTGGTGGATGGTCCGAGCTCCCTTGATGCAATGGAAGGTGCGGACATAAATATAGGCTGATAATAAGTGAGTACCCATATCTTCAATAAATTAGTACAAATTATTTCCTACTTACCTCGGTTTACGAATGTATTCATTATGCCGTCCGTATGTATGCATTATGTATTCATCCCCCCGTATGTCGTTGATAACAAAACAATAGTAGTCCGAAAGGATTGCAAAACAAGCTATTGAGCAGTGGTAGCTCGGAAAAGGCCACAGGGCGGTCGTATAAGCGCTATTTACGGCGCAAACGGTTCATTTGCCGCCGGTAACTTTGTTGCGAGGGTGAACTTTAGCTAATGCATCCCGTCACCGCACTACGCCCTTTAACACTGCTAGGTTTATTTAACTAGTAGGTATATATGCATTTAGCTATAAGGTATAGTAGTATACATTCGTTTCGTATTAATCGGTGACTTGCCTTGAATATGTGTCGAAAGCTTATTTAAATTACTTCAAACAAACTAAAATTAGGAACGGTTTTCCTCGAAGATTGCTCGGAAAATATTTCGAAAAGTTGGTGAAACATTGGTTCGTTCCTATTATTATTGTCAAAAATAAATATAATGTAACTTTTTACAAATAGAACGGACCACCCATTGGGGACATTCAAAATTTCGCTAGTTGAATACTGGCGTCGAAATTGGAAATACCTACAAATAAAAATGCTCCTCACGAATGAATATAAATGAGCTAAACTCGAGTCTGAAAATAAAGCTCACAGCTATATGATAGGCACAGTCGACAGCAATCATTAAAATCTGGGCCGTATTACCGAAGCGGAGAGTGCCAGTGTGTTACACTTGATGTGCGGTTGACTCTACATATGTGCGCTGTCCCAACAAAACGCGCTACTACACGCAAAGCCTTTCTACGTGCGTGCGCCTTTTTATCCACATGAGAGCATAATACTAATTTCATAGACCACTATATAGAAGTTACGTAAAGAAGATTTCTTGAATACTTATATAGAATCAATATTAGAAGAGATGAATACTTATATGAAATGTCAATGTTGCCATCTCCTCTGGGATAGAGAGGGTTTCGTCATTTTTCGCACACCGCATGTATTACTTCAAGTAATACATAATGTAGTTAATTAAATTGTTTGACAAGTAGGTAATCAAACAATTTAATTTAACTGAGATGGTATCGGCAACATTAACAAGAGTAAAACAAGGAGTAAAGTAACTCAAACCTTGAAAATGAAAGAGCAAATCAAATCGAACCAATGATTATGTGTCAAATCGAACCACTTCGGTTATGCTATAAATAAACGCCAATGTACCTACTTAGGTATTTAGGTACAATCTAACAATGTAACTTTAAAAGCTAAAGAAAAGAAAATGTGCAAATGGCGTACTTTTGCATATTACATAAAAGCTTAACATAAACGACACGAAAGTAAGCGACTTACTTTGTATGCTAATAAAGATATTTCGGTTTCTAAAAAGCCCGGAACGACCTATACGTACTCGTATATAATTTCATTGATCGGATCGGTGCGTGCAAAGAGACCCTGCAAGATGCATGCAAGTATAAGGGAAGAGACGGCTGATGTTGGACGCAGAGATGTGTCGGGTTCTGTGGCGTTCCGCCCATTTTGCCTATCCCGAAAGGGATGTAGCATAAAAATACATAAAATATGCAAATACATGTAGGTGTATAGGCAACAATTCTAGTTTATAAAGGTACGAGTACCTTGTACCTATTTATAACTTATAAAATCGATAAATTTCGTAGACGTATGAGTATACGGCGTTATAAGTTAACACTAGATTTATAAGTCAGTGTGAAATAATAGTAAATGTACCAACACTTTGTGTCGTTACTAGAAGGAACCTAACGATTTTGTGAGATATTTTCAATTATATTTCTTGGCACTGGGTGCTACTTATTTATTATAAAAGTAATACAATATTTTTTCCTGGTTTCGGTGACTTAAACAGTCGAAACCGGTGGAATTAATTGTATTATCTTAATAATAAATAAACATCATTTAAGTTAAGATACATCATTGAAGGCCTCACTAAATAATAACGTGGCGTGGACCGGTTGCGCCACTGGTGTCCTTAATGAGATTATAGCCATAAACTCTCACGTAGTCGACATTCTGGGAATAGTGATTTATTCATGTATAATATCGATGAATCTGTATTGTATACCCGTATTCATGCAAATAAATAATTTATGATTATGAAAAATTTAGTTTCAGTAGGTATGTCTAAATATTGTTTTACCTAAATATTTGTATATGCTTAGGTATATTATACAGCGTTATTTTAATTAAGCTACGCATAAACAACACGCAAACGCCACCAACGTCGCAGATTACAAAATTACCTTGTATAATATCAGGGTCATTATTTATGTGGCGCCCAGTTTCCAAAATATAAATATTAATTTCGTTGGTCGGTGTATAAATAAGGGGTCTATGTATCAGTCCGCGATTGCGTCGTGCTTTACTGAGGCGATCCATCATTTTAGCGGCCATTAACGCAGGCGAAGGCTTGAGGGCGCGCCGGGTCACGCCATCGCCGGTCGCCCACGGAGTCAGGATTTTAAGAAAATCAAGGCTCGCCTATAACGATACATATCTTGTATTAAAAATATACAGGATGAACGGAAAGCAGGATAGAACTCGAACAGAGGGTAATAAGAGAGTATCGATAACTGATTTTTTCACTTATGAGCAGCTTACCAGATTCTCAATTCACCAGATTCGCAACTAATCAAAAGTACGATTAAAAACTAAAATAAAAACTCTATTTTCAAGCAACACTAGAAAAGGGGTGCATTTCCCATGGTCCGCCTACGTAGTTCACCTGGGTGAACCAAGGGAAATGATTTTCCCCGTGGTACACCCCGGTGAACCAAGGGAAAATGTTTCTTCCCATGTATCTGTGTGGGCGACCGGCGTTGGAGTAATCCTTACCTTTCCGTTAGATCCTGAATATACGTCACAGTAGCCCACTGGCTAGAGCGTGAGACTGCGGCGCAAACGACGATGGTTCGATCCTCACCTACTTCTGTTAATAACTAGCTAACTACCAGGCATTTAGGTTAGTTGGAGTAGTTGAGAAAAACTAGCAATGTGAAATAATTGTTCTTATCCGAGTATTATTACACATCCTATATCGCCACGGTTTAGATTTAACTTATGCTATATGGTGATTATGTCAATCTTTCCCCCTAGTAATGTTTTTTAATTACAGTTCATAAAACAAATTATGGGAAACACAAAACACTACATAAATGTCGGTCACGGGTGTTGAAACATCATGATAAATCTATAAGATTGATCATGTTTATCATACCGGAAAACACGTAAAGGTATTTTTATACCTAGTTTATAACCTAGGTTTATATTTCAAGCAATCTAAAATTGTAATAAAAATATAAACCAGGAACGTGTCTCTTTTGTAGCTATCTGCGCCGTATAATAAAGCGGAGAGCTCTTGCAATTCATCTGCCGCAGATGCTACGTTCGTAGCGCGCGTAGCAGGGACAAGTTTCTCTCGTAGAGCTTGGAAAACTAGACAACAAATTCACGTAGCTACACCAACAAAACTGTATGTTGCTAAGTAGCAATGGCAATCAAAGTTTGCATTCGATGTGTATTGGCACATTACATAAAGAATATTATATTTTACTTAGTGGGCTTTACATTAGGACGACTATCCGAAGTGTCCCATATGATTCTTTTAAGAATATTGATTGAAATATTACCAATGTGTAGGTATTTTGTTCTATTGATAGTGAAGGAATTGCTTTTCTAAGTTTTCTAATGTACTACAACGTAGGTAGGTAATAGATACATAGAGAAATTAGAATTGTAAGATTCCATGTAAAGAAAACAATGTCTTCCAATGTATTCATTTTATGATAAGTTCCACAGCATTATAATAATAAACGGTGTGTGTTTTTACATCGGAGCAAAGTCGTATTAGGGAAAATCGTTTCCGTGCCAGTATATTTTAGAAAGTCGATATTTGTATCGGGACTTTAACTGCTTAGAGCTCTTATTTATATGCTTTATGAATTGAACTTGACTGGCCGTGTAAGATATGGAGTCCCTATCTTGAAATACGATTAGGAAATGTCTACGGTTGGTCCATTATGGTTCCGTAGCAATTGATGGCGGTCGCCTGTGCCCGCCGCGCCGACTCTAAAGTTGGAATGGAAGGCTGCGTCCGCTCGCACGAAGAATGCTTCTTTCTATAAATATTTAATGTGAAAGCCTTCGCCCTCAGAGGGACACGGTTAGTTGAAGAACGGTGGAACAACCGTAAGAATCGATAGAGCCAGTATCATGCATTCACTCAACATTCGTTCAGGATAATATAGGTGCCTAATCTGGTTTGTCCTTGTGATAGCCTGCTATATCGCATCACATGGATCATTCTCCGGCCACATTTCGCATCTATTCGTGTCATACTTGCTATAGGTTTTTATATGTATAGTTATATATTATTCGTCTATTAATGTGATCAAATGTAGGTGCCGAAGTGTTCCTACGATTTTAACAAATTAGTATGAGTATATTTGTATCTTAGAAACCATTACGAACATTTATTTACCTACGCAATAAGCGTTCTCTTTCCACTAAGTGCCGGGCAAAGGGACGCGTAATGAAAACAAGTTGCCAATTTTATCAATAAAAGCAACTTTATTCAACAGTTAATGGACCTTTTGTTCGGGTCATGGACTCATGGCAAACTGCTACCGTGCGTATCCTTGGAGTTTTATTTTAACTTGGTTTTTATAGCTTATAAGAAAGGCAATAATGAATAATTCAACGCTGCAAAGTATATTATACTTACTTGTTTAATTATTAAGACAAACCAATTTGAAAATTAAGTACATTCAGTACTTTTAGTATGATATGTGTCATACTTAAAGTACTGAAAACTGTTCTTAACTGAAAGCATTCGCTATACATGTAATGTTGACATTAAATTAACCTTAGGTACATTGGGGGTTGTTTGAGAATGAAAATCGACGCTAAACAAAGATCGTTAGAGCTCAGGAATTAACAAATTATGAAGCTTAATCGCTTTATTTAGGCTGTACGTCGCAATTTGCGCAAAGCGCCCTTTGCTTTTATTATAATTGCAAAAAGTACAATGAAAGTTGCTTTCAGCTAAGCAATTTTCATTTTCAGTCGTTTCATTAGAAGCGGAGGCTTCTTGTTACCGGGATTAGTTCCGGTTGGTAGCAAAAAATCAATTTGCTGGCGAGCAGCCATGCGCCTCCTCGCTCTGACGTTGAACTAGTGCAACCAAAACACTCACTTCGCTTCGAATTGGTACTCCTACTTACTCAACACGTACCTAAGTACCTACAATTGAGTGACTTTGAAGTGGGATTCTATAAAAAGGGCTAGATGCGTGTTTGTTTTATAATTTAATATACATATTCCCAAAGATAGAACCTTAGGCAAGTGTATACTTGCTTATTTGTAAAAGGTTGGTTGTTTGTGCATAATTTAAGAGCATTGGAAAATATTCAGAATCGCTACCTATTTTATATGTGTCAACAATGCATTACATACGAGTAGGTCGGAAGCTATTGTGCAATATATGTATGACGTATGTATTTCTTATTGCGTAAGCTTGTCTATATAGACATATAAAAATAATATAATCAGGAAGAAGTAAACAGACAAGATCAGTCGAGAACATTAGAGAAAATAAGCCTGTGTTTATATCTCGCCAAGAAATTCCAAGAACCGTTATCTCGTCTTGGTGCTGGAGTTGGAATTAATTAAATCCCTCACTTATCTGACAAAGTTTGTTCGTTCAGCGACATAAAACTGAAAGTTTTCTGCGCCTAAATCGTACCTAGAGGCGACCCTACTATTATACGTTTAACTCAAATCGGGAACATAGAACGATTTAGCTCTCAAATTCAACCTATAACTCTGAAAAGTTAGATATCTATATATATATCATTTACGATGTGGTAATGAGATATATGAAAATTTTCGTCAATAAACTATTAAGTATATCTTTTTTTGTTTGTCCCACACAAACAAAAAAAGACATAAGTAATAGTTTATCTCAGCGGCTGTAGAAAATTAAGACCCCGAATTCATGCAAAAACAGTTATTAACGGAGATCCGAGAGCGACAGCTCTCATTCTGAATAGCCCATCAAGTGTAACTCATCATACCGTTCTTATTGTCGGCGCCATAGTTGAAATCGTACTTCTTGCACTTGAAGTGTAACTTTGATGAGCTGTATGTCTATAATGTGTTATTTTGGGAAAAGAAACGACAAGATTGATATCATTGACATTTTAAAGGTTGTTATCTTTGTATGAAATGGGTGATGTCGGTAGGCTATGCGGGGGGTGCGTATAATCGGATTGAGGTCGGCACCCGCACCCGCTGGCGGCGGCGGGCGGCACGGCATGCCAACCGCCCGGCCGCCCGCCCGCCCGCCCAGCCGCCGGAAGGACGGCGGCGTTCCGCTTACAATATCCGCTTTGATCCGCAATATCACCCTGTATGGATTTAGGACATAAAATTCAATGATTATAACATAACCGTAAAGGCTCTATCTCGGTATTATCAAAATATTACGCGAAGCCTATGTACTATAATGGGTAGGCAGATGTGTTATTACGGTTATGTTATTTTACGGTGTGCTTTGTGCAAAGGTAATAATATAAATTTTTGGTGATACGACTACATAATCTACCTCTAGACTGTTGATTGTGGTGAACCGCTTCTAAGTTAGTACCTACTCGTACAAGTTTTTAAGTTGAAGTGGTTGAAATGAAAAATAGCAATGTAAAAACCAGAGAGAGATGGTAAAATCATTGTTTTTATCCAGTTTAAAATTAAAACTTAAAATTTATGCCGAAAATCTTACTTAATCTAATCTTAGATGTGTACTCGATCAATAGTCTTATAAGTATTATTATTTATTTTAGGTTTTTAAATAATGAATGTTTCTTTTTTAATATTTTATATTGTACCTTCTTGAAATAAATAACGACATCTCATAGTAGCAGGTTGATTTAAATAAATAAAAAAAAGTCTTATAAGTAAGTACATGTAAGTCAATTAAATTTTAGGTAAAAATGCTATGAAATATTATGTGATTATTCATGGTATTAGTTTAAAGTAGGTATAGGTGTACCAGAAATCATTATTTAGTTAGTATCTATCTCTGTCAATGTTAAATAAATAAGCAAATGAATGTATGTTATTATAATCAGGTAGCGTATATACGTAAGTAATAATTAGTTGTAGTGCAAGTCACGTATGTTTTAGCTTCAACTTTTCGTCGACCAACTTTTCCTTTTCGGAAGTTTTCCTATCATTATAAGTTACAAGATTTAATATCGACCAACACAGACATGACCGAGATCTGTAACTTTTAGCTTTTAATGGAGTCATAACACAAAGTTCGCGATTACGACTTTGTTATTCAAAGTCGAGAGCTTTTTTCAGAGACAAATCAATTCAATTTCACAGTCTACCTAATTTAATGCAATTACTGTGGTTGGCCCTCCATGTTGTTATCGCAACCCATGGTAATTAAATCAAACAAAACTTACTACAAATAATAAAGACATAGTAACATTTTTTTTTATAGTTTTATTTACCAATACAAACATGTGTTTTTTAAATTCTATCTTTAAATTCAATTATGTAGATATTAATTTAATTTTTATCATTGTTAAGTATTGCAATTTAAAGGAACAAATGCAATTTTAAGCAGACCACAAAAGATTTATCAAGATAGGTTAGGTTTATACGAGAGAAATATATTTGAATCTATATCTAAACGAAAACATTATCTAATAAGTACCTATCTACAAAATAATTCGCAAATTTAATTGAATGACTAATGGATGATCGTCTTAGTATAATATATATATAAAAACTACCCAAAACCATTAAGCTCGGAGGGCGATTCCACTGTCCCTGAGCACGTCAATCACTATGCTCGACAGGCGCCGCCTATCGCACTCCGGTGATTAGTTAGGTGCTTAGCAAAGTTGTCTCCGTGACCGACCCGCTTCAAGTCATAACTTACTTTCATCGGAGACAACTTACCTTGTTAATAGGCCGTATTATCTTTCATAACTTTGTCCTTAGAATTTGATACTTCTTGTACAGGGTGTAAGCCGAGACGTGTTCAGTAATTGAACAATTTATATTCAAGCATCTAAAAGCCTCATTCTAAGACAATCGATCGGTAAATAAAATACTGCAAATAATGTTTCCTATCCATCGCAAGTAAGACTAAAAGTGTTGATGATCCAGAAGGCTTATTTTAATAGAAGGTAGAGTTTATTCTACATAATACGTAAGGTATAAATTTACTAACCCGTAGGTACAGTCGAAGACAGAGATAAGTATACAGGGGGCCACAATAAGGTTGAGATCTTCTCAAAAACTACTGGACCGAATTTAATAATTATTTTATGGTTACATAGTTTTATCTATCAAACAGTAAAAGAACTTTTGCAATAGGTCAAGTATTTTTTGAGAAAATCTCAATCATAAAAACTCTCCTGTACCTACCTACACCTTTCTCTGCATTCCATCGTACCTACTAATAGGTGTATTCACTGAATGTAATGAATTATAACCGACGACGACGTGACAATGGCAATGACAATATCTAATAATTAACTAATAAATAATATGTATTAAATATTAAAGAACTACCTACCTACTATGGCCATGTAGATGTGATGATAATTTGTCTAATTGCCACCATTTTCTTTGCAGGTAATCATGAGACTCAGACAAGTCAGCGACAACGGTAACGTGGCCACGATTCACCGACACGACGTTTCATCCCACAGACATTGCGACAATAGAAGTTGGCTAACGTCGAACAATAGTAACTCTCGCAACTTGTGTAACAATATTGGTCGAACCGATAATTCACAATTCAATTCTAATTGCAATATTTACGAGACGGGAGAAAGTGTCGATGTTTTAGAAAGCTATACGAGCACCACAATTGAAGACTTTTATCAAGACACGCCTGTGAATTCGGAAGCAGTATGCAACATACAGTACCGACTTAACACACAGAATATAAACTTTTTAAACTCGTATACTAACACGCAAACGGCCAATCTGGAGGGTGCTACGGAAGCCGTCTTCGCTACCCGTGAAATCTTTTCGGGTAAGTACGTGATATTTACGGAAATTGTTTCATGATTTTCATGAGGCTTTTTTTATTGAATCACTTTCTTTAACATACAAAGCTCATTTTCTGAAAACGTTGTTAGAGACAGACAGAGGTATGCGATACATACCTACTTACGATTATTTTAGGGAAAGCAGATACAATTAAGGAGAACGAAGAATAAACAATCAAAAATATTTTCGCCACTCACGTTGAAACCTTATCGATTATATATTAATATAAGTAATTAATCAATAACATAGGTAATCAAAAATTACTGTAAAATTAAAACAAGTAAATTATTACAAAAACAAAAAATCTGAATTTTATAATAATCCTGACAAATTGTTTGCGGATCAAGCCGTAACTTCTACACTATTCTGTGATATCATTAACAAAGTTAGTCATGTACCTATTCATTCATTTGTCCATATTTTCTAGGAGAATCCAATGTATCATGTAATACCACTCCTGTTGATGAAGAGCGAGCATTTGAGCAATCAGACACTGATGACATGTCTGACAACAGCGTTCATCCTGTGCCCAGAGGAATAGTGAATCCAAATTATCCGGGTTTTCAACATCTTGCACACACCTTACAGGTAAGTTTGCCGGGCGAAGGGAAACCATGGAAGTGTAGTAGGCCTTATCCTTAGACCTACAAACGGAAACCTTATTTGGTATTATGTGTAACATATCGAATGGCGATCTTAGCGTAATGTTTCAAGTTGAAAAACTTTTGTAAGTACCTATACAGGTACAGACTACAGCTAATATTTTTTTTCCAATGGATGGAATCACGTTAGAAACAAGTTTGTCATACCTAATAAAATATAGACGGTAATCAAACATACTACTTTACTATGACAACCTTTATTTTACTATGGCAAGGTTGTTTAATGTGTAAAAGAAGATACAAATCGACAAGACACTTATTACTTATTCACTTGCAGGACTACTCTACAAATATAGAAAACTTTTATCAATCGGAAAATGAAATGACCGATGACGATTTAGATATTGATATCACCGAATCAACTTGTGATCCTCAGCCTAATCATAATGAAACACCAATAAATCAAATAAACATAAACAACAATAACAATTGTAGCGAAGAGACAGAACAAACGTTTCTGGCATCTCAAAATGATCTATTTATGCAAACAAAAATATTAGATAGTAATTTAGAAAATGATATACCAGACCTCCTAAAAACTATATCCAATAACAATAATAACAATATTAAATCTATTGACTTAGATTGCACTTATTATGACGCGGATATCGAAAACAACTTTCACACAAAAGACATAATTGGAGATTTCAACAAAGAAATCGAAGACGAAATAAAGCAGCTATTAAATTATAATATCAATATTCAAGACGATCTAGAAGAACTAAGAAAAGATATAAAAGACACATTTGCGAAACCTATAGAAAATACAATTAACAATATTAGTGAAGTCGTTAATCATGTCATAAAAAAGCTTGTGGAAACACATAAGGATCCGTATGAACAAAATGAAAATAAGCTATCTACCTACAGTAATATTGAAAAACAAGCAGTAGATGAAATTGATGTTATAAACAAAGAAAATGAAACTAACGCTAGAATGGAAATGAATCTTAATAGGCCTACATTTTTACTTATAGAAAAAAATACCGATGGTATGATAACGGATGCATTTCTATCAGACGGTAAAGAGGAAATACACATTTATGAAAATGAGTATGATACTGAAAAGTTAAGCAATAATGTTGAAAGAACAATTCAACAGTTAAGCACAGAATTAAGAAAAATCATCCCAAAACTGGATGAGATGCGAGAGCATGATAGAATATGGACTGAAAATAAAAAGGAGCCAGATTATATACCGATAGATGGAAATTGTAATGAAATAGCCAGTTCCTCAAAATGTTACAATCAAATTCCAAACCTTAACACTGAACACAAAACTGAAATTGGCAATTCTACACTATTTGAAGTTAACGCATTTGTAGCAGTTACAAATAGAATGTAAGTAAAATTTACAATTTAAGATAAATAGATAAGTATCTCTACAAAAAGTACCTACGTTCCTAATTAAATTAGGTAGGTGTCTACTTAAGTACATAAGTATTAATTAACCCTTAAGCTGGAGACTTCATGAAGTGTGATTTTGCACCATCTGCATGTTTTGTACAATTTTCCAGAGACGACGTGCTAGCTAGAGTTTAATGCACTAACCGCCATGAATACCGCCATTCGTGATGGATGTGTGAGACGATACTTTTAAAATAGAATGGACGTGCAATGCAACCCATATAAATTTAGAAGGAAAGTAATCATGCTGGAATACTATGTTCATTGAATCAGTTTAATTTTGCTGCTGAACAATGTTTATTGGGCCAGTGGGCCGGCCTCGGCCGGTAATTCATTCAGTAAACAAATGAGGCGTGGTAACTTCCATTTAGGAAGCAAAGGATATAAGATAATTGTATTTTATTCGTAAAATAAATTCACTATGCAATATCATTTCAGTGAACTGACGGCTGCGGGGGCGAGGCAAAAAGAAACTTCTACAAAAAGTTGTTTTCGGAGTGCTCAAACTAATACGTCCGTCCGTAAAAATGAAAGTGCAAGAGAGTGTGAGTTAGGTAAGTTTTAAGTTTATGAATATATCTACAGTAAGTCTAGCAGATAGGTACCAAGTACCTGTCTAGTAAAGTGCGAAAACGTAATATTGGACTGATAATGAGATGATCGCATATTTACTTTACCAATAATAGGTTACCTTTACTTTACCTATGATAATAAAATTATCGTAATGCGTTGCGAAGTTTCGTTCCGTCGAGACTACGAATACATAATTTAGTTATGTGAGACTGATAGTAGAGTAGGGTATGTGGACAGCACACCTATCTTAATTCTTACCCCTATGAAAACAAACAACCTTGCTGCACTGTCAATAATAAATTAGTAATTTGGCGACGCGACGCCACGCCACATTGGTATGGAATGGAATGCTAATTTGAACTATCATGGCGCAGACAATAAGAACGGGACCAACTCCAAAGTGTTAATGTGCTCCCAACTGTACTACCTTAAGTAGGTATAAATAAATTCTAGTCCTTCTGGTGGGGTGGAACCCGTGGGTGGAACAGTCATGGTCAGTTCTCACGTCGCTCCAAGACCAAGGTTGTAATATAAAATAAGACGGTACAGAGTATCTCTAGGCTCTAGGCACATACGTGCCGCCATTAGGGGATTTTCCCGGTGCCCAAACTAAAGGTTGTTAACAGCTTATTCAGACCTTGTCATTATACTTACTTATAATATAAAATATTTAATTTCCAGGGAGCTTTGATGTGTATAATATAGAGACAGCTTTGCCTAAATTAGACATAGATGCGATTGAGAATCACTTGAGAGCGGCAAAAGAAGCGGAGAGACGGGTGAGTAACGGTTAATTACATACCTATCTGCTTATTCGGCGAGATATGAACAATGGTGGAGTACTTTTTGCTTTGAATTTCCGCGCTAACCAAGGTAACGGTAAACGCACATTCGCCTCAGCCTGCCGTCTACTGCACGTCTGCCGCGTGTGTAATGTTAAATAAATGGTAGGCGTGCAGCTTTCTACGGTGATTCAACGGTGCATGGAGACTGGCAGTCTTTTAGTACAGACAGAGCCGTTCCGCAAGTTGTGTCGCGCAGTGATCATTCCATAAGGAGCCTACATAAAATAAAGTGAAGTGATGGCGTCAATGCCATATTTTAATTCTGAACAAAGACACTATAAAAAGGATACGAGATTTCTCTTAGATTTATACACCATTACCTACGATAACCACGAGTCTGTTGATAACATTTGTTGCCTCGTAAGTGTTTATTTAGATTTTATTGAGCGTAAGTACTTAGTTTAGTATGGTCTTTAGCCTGTGATTGTTCTGACACCTACGTAACAAGACAAGACGTAGCGTAAGTATAATAAAACAATCAATTCCTATTGTATGTACTTATGATACGTACCTGTGCAGCAGAGCTGCAGCGTATAGGAATTAGGACCCCACAGCCAAGTCAGTGGCTCACTCAAGCAAAAAAATAGGGCAGGTTACCACAAGTTACGTTAAAAATTAGGACACACCATAAACAAAATGGAACATAGTTTTCTTTTGTCCTTACAAATGTCAAAATGTGACAGCAAGCCAAGCATGAAGCATGGTTGACAGGAATACAAATTACGATTTTTTGTTTACATTACATTTTACTTTATACCTCGCTTAAGTGCCATAATTTTAGTTAAAATCAGAAGACTGAATAGTTTTTAATATGTTCGAGAGTTTAGTTTCCAACATTAGAAGGAAATTTAGCAAGCCGTCTGAAGAAATATGTGACCACGGGGACACCACCGAAAAATCCGGGATTAGACGGGGTTTCCGCCTTTTAAAGACGAAACTACTGAAGGGCGACGTAAATATAGCTGGAACACAGTGTGATAACACAGCCCTAAGCCCACGGGCTATCGGTACCGCCGAGTGCGCTAAAATTGATATCGAGTGGCCAATACTCACAGACAATAACCCTAACATATTAGAGAAATTTACTAGAATTGTTACATTTACTGAACGTGACGTTAGCTACGATAAAACAGTATGTTCTAATGTAATTTATATACTTAAATACCTACCAGATTTTATATTTATTTGTGTCCATTACGTCTCGATACTAAAGCTTGGGGCCCGGTTTCATTGTACGATACCAAATTGTTGTTGACATAACCAAATGCTCTGTAATGTTCCGTGTGGTTAGAAATAAAGTATATGAATAGGTTGTTGAAATGCTGCCGGCTCTGAAAGACTGTTTTTATATTTCTTATGAAGCTACCCATCCATGTCGTGTGTAATGAAGTACCTACCTAATTAATTATAAGCAATATATTTTTATAAGTAGGTGTATGATATAATTTACATACACAAAATACACTAAATTATTTCTCAAATGTTGAAATATAAGTAAACCTTTTTTGATCTTCAGCCAGAAACCGAGGTTGACGTCTTTTTTTGTGGTAGAAAATGTGTATAAATAAAAATAATGAAATGTGTGTACTATTTCCAGAAACGCAATGACAGGGAAGAAATTCGAAAGAGGCTAGCAATGGGTGCAGACAGTGAGGAGTACTACAGTATGGGCTACATGGACCGCCCGGGCAAGAAACCAAGCCTACACACACGACTGCAAAATGGTGAGCCATTTCAAATGTCTTGCACATCCTTTTATCTTGTTTGTAAAACTGACACTTTGAGAATTAACAATTTGTAAAACGAGATAGGCCTTTCTGTTATTTTAAATGTTTTGAATACAGCAAAGAATTAGTCTTAAGTTTCCGTGTTGCCCTAAATCTGGTACATTATTATTCACTTGGATTGTATTATATCAGTCATCCTTGTCATCCGGTTGTTGGCTAATACTTTTCTTCACCATCTCTTACTCACATTATTCACAATTCTCAAGCAACATTGAAAATCCTGATACATTATTTCATTTTGTTTTAATATGCATACTTTAATTCTGCTCAGTAATTAACCTTATCTTGTGTGGTCTGGTTACCAGGGAAGAATCTCCAAATTTGTTTCATGAATGAGACAGCATCAGACAATGAATCCCAGGCAGATGTAGAGAAAAATCTAAACTGTAATAGCAAAAGTCTGTCACGATCAAGCATTTTCAGCAAAAATAACTTTAATCATCCATATCAGACGCGGCCTCTGTCAGTTAACATTACAAAACACGACAAAATCAGTACTGTCCAGAGTGGTAAGTACCTACCTACATCCTCTTGCATTGTTGTATTGCAGCAGCCAATCAAATTGATTTAATACAAATGCTTCATCCTTCATTTCTTTGTGTTGTATTAACCTTCACCTTGTTTTGTTTGTGTTTCTTATAAATAAGTAATAGGTATATTATGTTGTAATTAAAAAAGGTAATTAAATCAAATAAGTACCTTATTTGACATTATTTGCTTATTTTTAATTAGGTATTAATCATTACCTATGATTTTTTTCTATTTTGTCTACAAATCACCTACATACTTATTAAATGATGAATAAAAATTGTTGTTTTTGCCACAGAATGATAAGGTCGCAGGTTCAAATCCTGTCCACCTAAAAAAATCATTATTTGATATGTTCACCAAGCATTTTAATGCCTAATAATTTTTGTGTAAAATCACCTACTTACTGATATTAAAAATGAATTATGAATTTCCAGTTGCAAAATTGCGTCCCTCATCGCTAACATTGAAACCTCCGAAATCTCGTTCGTCCCACTCCTTGGGGCACATTGAACTGAAGGAGTCTGACTTCTATGCTTTGCAAGCAACTCTTCAAACCGAAGCCCGGATGGCTTTAGCTCAGGCTAAAGAAATGGCCCGAATACAAATGGAGGTAAAATTGTCTCATATTTCAATCATTTCATGCTAAGATAAAGAATTGTATATAAAAAAATAACACTGTCAAACAAAAGTGGACCAGTAAAGAAAACTTTAGCTCTAGGTCGTTATATTTTTACATACATAATTATTATAATGTATACTTACCTAAGTAACTTTCCATTATTATGGTGAAATGTTTAAGATTTATCATAACCACAGAAAGCGAAAGTAGAGGTAATTTGGTAAGACATGATACATATCTTACTATACAGCATTGCTGTCTAGTGATAGAAATACTTCTTATTTTCTATGCCATAAGAATGGAAATTGTCAATTTCAAACACCATGTCATATTACCTGCTAAGCTGAGAGTCGTATTTAATTCACCACAGTTTTGCCTGCGCAGGCCAGTTTGTACACGGAACACCGTATTGGCGCGTGATACCGTTTTACCAACGTACGGTGTTCCGTGTACAAAACTGTGGTGAAGCCTGTGCGTGTGACAGCTCCATAATGAATGTTAGCGTGTGCTCGCTCTTACAAATGTCAATTTCCATAGACGTTTGACAGTTGTAAGAGCGAGCTCACGCTAAACCTATGCTCGAAACTGTCTATGAATACTGGCTAAGTCTAATAGTTTCGTACTCCATACTGAAGCATTCCAGAGTGCACGCGCTAATTTTATTCGTCCCTAAGCGAGGCGTCTCGCTAACTCATACGTTATGTAGGATATGATATGGGTGACCGTGACAGTTGCGTGTAGGCTTAGGATTAAACTTAGTGACCAATGGCGTCGCCAGCCAATGGGCAATGGCCCAGGGGGGCAGGCAGGCCAGGTGCAAATTGATATAATGGACAAGTCCTCCATTATCATATTTTGTCATTGTGTATTACTATCTTTTATAACTGTTGCTCTTTGTATAACCATTGTCTTTGTATAGAATGAAAATTGTCTTAGTTTCCAAACTTACATACGAATGTAAACTATTGACTAGTTGGACTTGGTGTATAGTGATACATCTTTTTTGTATTTCTCTACAATGTGTTTAACGAATTACCTTACCTTACGAATTAACGATTATCTTATCTATCTTGTGGGTACAGACTATATTTATTAAAAATATAGAATGAAAAAGTTAAAAATACATAATCAAAAAGTAAAATCAGTTAATTAAAACATAATCTTAATTTTTTTGGTTAATTGTTAATTTTTTAAGCTTTAGGGGGCTTGTTAGTGGCCACGACAGAATCACACCTACTGTATTCTTTGGTTGTTGTCAGCGCGAGCGCCGCTGCCGGGCCGTGTCGCCTGTGACCGAGATGCTCCGGCGCAGCATGGAGAAGGCGAACGCGCCGCTCGCCGCCGACCGCCGCCGCGTCTCCCGACAACTGCTCACCGACATGAACATTGCCCAACTACAGGTGGGTTTACTTACCGTACCATATTCTCATTGTTAAGTTTTGTGCATTACCCCCATGCATTGCAGAAAGAGGTCTAGTAGTAAATAGCAATAATTAAACACGGAAGGACACAGGTTCCCGAACACACAGGTCAGGTAGTTCGTGAGTCAAGGTTGAATTTTAATTGTGCTATGTATCATTTTGTCTCAAACGTGTGTGTACTAATAAGCACCTGATAACTATACCTCTTGTGAAATCATCGACCATCGAGTAGATTTTTTAAATGTTCTCAAGCATGCAAATTAATATATAGGTTCCATAAACAATATATTTTGACGACCCTCGAGACTAGTCAATAGGTCACGGGTACGAGTCTCGGTCAATATTGTGTTTCACTAAGATCAACCCTTATTCCGCCTGTGGGTGTAATTTATGCTGATTGTATATCTCTGACCTCTGTACAAGGAATCATAGTGTTAAAAAAACCGTCCAAGTGCGAGTCGGACTCGCTCTAATTGATGATGATGTAATTTCAAATTTACAGTTTTTGGATTTTTTCCTTTACTTGTGCTATAAGAGCCAAATTTCATGATTCTAGGTCAACGGGAAGTACCCTATAGGTATTGGTTTTCTTGCATTTTCATACAAATATGCGAGAAAATGCGACATAAACAGCCATATCTTTTGATTGCGTTGATGTAGAAGTGATTTCTTCACGGATGCATGAAGTTGCAGACCTGAGTATTTGGTATTAATTCCAAATTGATCCGTCCACGCGTTTCTGAGATATAGGTCTTGACAGACGGACAGACAGACGGACAACAAAATGTTCCTATAAGGGTTCCTTGTTTCCTTTTGAGGCACGGAATCCTAAAAATATTAGGTTTGTTCGTCTCAGTTACGATGGAATTCATGAATAAAAATAGGACATAATAATATTGTAGTTATTACGCCTAGTTGTGTTTACGCTGCCGCACACTGGTGTGGTACCAAATTGAATGCCGTGTGACCTTGGCTGGCTAACTCTTAGCGTGCGCCGAGTCATGCACGAGGATCGTTAATACAACGGATTAGATCTTCAACTATAAGCCTATTATTCTTTTGTTTACTATTTACCTACCCCACATTGGGAAATATGATACAATCATGCATGCATAAATACCTACATTAAAAGTTGATAGGTTTTAATGTTGGAAGTGCACCTATTAGTATTACATATACGTAACACTCGGAAACACAATTCTTACACATTGTATTTTGTATCGTTCTTATATTCTTCGACATAAGAGTTGAAGTCGTACTTCAAGTGTTACCATGACCCAGAAGCCCTTTCAACGGGTACATTGTCTACCGGTCACGCTAGGATATCATCTGACAATGAGTGAATATGTTGAATCGAGATATCCTGTATGCAGAAAGTACACAAGAACGATTGCCTGAGTTAGAGTATATGCTATGACGAATTACTTAATTTCGAATGTTTAACATTGCGAATATTACGATGTATGGTCTAAAACAGAGAAAAGTATAGAGGAGAGTCACTAAGGTTGATATTTTCTCAAAAAACCGGCCAAGTGCGCTGCGAGTCGGCTGTCGGACTCGCGCACCGAGGCCGAGGGTTCCGTGCAACTTCACCATAACATTTGCTCTAACGAAAAGATAAAAAAAAAATTTTTGTGATAGAACTTCAAATTTACAGTTTTCGGATTTTTTCCTGTGCTTTACTTATGCTTCCTTTACTTGACCTAGCTTCTTGCCAAATTTCATGATTCTAGGTCAACGGGAAGTATTCTGTTTTCGTTTTCTTGCATTTTCGTACAAATATGCGAGAAAATACGACATAAACAAACAGCGATATTTTTGATTGTGTTGTCGTAGAAGGTTGATTTTTTCACGGCTGCATGAGGTTGCAGACCTGAGTATTTATACAAGACACCCACCGACCACCCGGTCGGTCAAGTAGTTTTTGAGAAAATGTCACCCGTAATGTTACCTTTTTCTCTATTTTCGTCTACACATCAAGTGTACCATTTTGGACCGTTCTTATTATCTGCGTCGTAAGAGTTGAAATCGTAATGCAAGTGTTACTATGGATCTGTTGTTGTTCGTACCAACGAATTGTGTAATTCTGTTCCCAGGTGATAGTAAACGAGCTGCACTCTCAGATCGAGTCGCTGAACGAGATGTTGGTGAAGCTGCTGATGCAGCGCGACGAGCTGCACATGGGCCAGGACTCTATGCTGGTGGACATTGAGGACCTCACCCGGTACCTGTCAGTACTCAGTACTTACACAATAAAGAAATTATTTTAAAAACATAAAATCCGACTGCATAAAATTTAAGCCCCTTTGATTAAATTTTTATAGCCTATGTCACTTCTACAATCAAGACGAATCTAACGACACCTCATATGTTAAAATTCATCAAACCATTTAGGATGCAGAGCGTGCCAAAGAATTAGACATATATACTAATAAATACATACATACATACACTCGTAAAACATAACCCTCCTTCTTGCGCAGTCGGGTAATAAAGCATTTTTTATTATTTAGTGGCTAATGATTTGTCGTTAGCTGAGTTTTTGCAAGTCCGTTTGCTAGTTGGCAAAAGCCTCCTCCAACCTTCTCCATTCTTGCCTATTTCTGGCTCGACCCCATGTTGTCCCGGCAACCTGTTAAATATCATCATCCCATCTTTTCTGTGGTCTGCCTCTCTTTCTTTGTGGGTGCCACTCTGTAACCATTTTGCTCCATTTATCCCTTCCTCTTATCATGTGACCCGACCATTTCCATTTTGGATGCCTTCTAATTTTTGACGTTATGTCCTGTAATTTGATCTTGTTCCTAATATTGTTATTTCTGATTCCGTCGGCTTTCTTAGCTCCAGTACCATGCATACATACATAAACTCACGCCTGCTTCCCGCAGGGGTAGGCAGAGACTATGTACTTCCATTTGCTGCGATCCTAGCACACAACTTTCGCTTCCTCCACATTCATCAAACTCTTCATGCACGCTCGTCGGTCTGTAGTAGAACGCACTTGGCCCTTTTTATGATGAGTACCACATTTATAATACCTTGCTAGGGTTGGCTTGATAGGGTCGACCGAGACTTTGGGTTCCCTGAAGTTAAATATTTCTGGTTTGGGCAGATATGTCTAAGCTACCAATGCACTTAATAATTAAAAAAATATGTTTGTCTTTCAGGGGCGTTAAGGAGCAGACCAAGAAGACCAAGGGTAGTACAAAGTCGGGAGTGAGGAGGCTAGCATCTTTAGTGCACAAATAAGTATGTACACGATACTATTTTAGTCTTGTATTTCATTGGAATTTACAACACAATGTTTATAATATAACTGCAAACTATGTTCAATAGTGTATTTGACAAATGTTGAAAATAAAATGTTTTTCATTATTATTAAATAAAATACTTATAGAAAATAACTGAAATTCCAACGAGAAAATCAATTGAAGAATTGTAACTACTTACCCGTCGTTTAGAAATCAGGTCTTACAAGGTCCCAATTTTTTTTGTTAGTTATCTTCAGCATATTTATGCATTTCATGCAACAGTCGTAAATACTTCAATTGCATGCGACAGGTTCGATCGTGAAATGATTGGTCGCAGAGCAGTCCGTACGACTAATGTCGTAGGTTTGATGAAAACTTCATAAGACTGAAGTCCATACGACCGTCTGCACGACGTCACTTTAGTAATTGAATCAAATACCCTATTGGAACATATCGAACATATTAATAATTTAATTTCGTCTTTATAAAACATAATCAATAATATAATTTTTGAAGCATAAAGTATTTACGTCCACACTATATCAAAAGAGGGGCACATAACATACAAAATGCATAAAAAACTTGCACTATTAAAAATCAGTCAAGTGATAGGTATACTGCATATTTCTTATTTAAATTTATGTGTATGTAAATGTTTGTCAAGTTAATATTCCATGACTATTAACAGGTGTTACTATAATAATATTTTGTATATAAAGTTTCTGTCACTAATGTAATAGTTACTCCGTCGCAGTTTCCTATATCTTTACATAATTAAATTATATGTATATTAGAACTGCATATTCTCATACATGTCCGCTTCACAGCGTTAATGGTAAACTGTGGTTTATATTTTGTTTGAAATCATGTTTACGAATATCTTAGCTATTACCATTTATCTTGTTGTTAAACGAAGGCAATTGCCTACTAACAATGTCGATGGCGCTCGCTAAAAAGTCAACTGAAATATTATTAATAAACGGAGTAGTCTACTATATCAAGCAAGTTTTTCTTAACAAATTAAACTTAAGTTCAACGTTTTAGCTTTAATAGTTTAGAAGAAAAGTATAGTTGAAGTCATTATTTTTTCTTTTTCGTTTTAATTCCACGATAAATGAGACTAGATACTTATCCAAATGAATAACAATTTAAAATATACAGGAATACTTGCTCTTTCACAAACTACATACAAGCTGGCTATACCTAATGAGTGAGTGGTGTCTGTCGTATATGAATAGGCACACAACTCCAGTTGTAGGAGCTAGTGCCGCCCTGAATAATACCACATTTACTATATTTAGGTCTAACAATGCCGGGCTTTTTAGCGCGCGCGAGCGTCATTGTGGAACCTTAATAGCAACAAAGCATGCCACAGGTTACCTGTAGATAGTTTAGCCCACCTAGAGATAATAAATATTTTTGTTATTATTCGCAAATTAGGAGAAATATTTTTTCATGATAGTGCTCATTGTTACAGTCTGTAAACGCAAGACACTTGCGTACAGAGTGGATGAAAACTCTCTAAATAATGGCTTAGGGATGGGGGTAAGCAACATATCAAAAAAATATCACAAGACATGTTGGAGCCATCCATTTTTCATCTCTTCCAGAAATTATGTATCAATATTTCATCTATTTTTATATATAGAAAATAGATTATTGTACACTAACGTTCTTAAACTTAACTTATCGACGAGGTTCCAACGTGGGTTGCCAGAATAACTCCAAATTATTGAAGACGAATAAAATAGTAAAGAAATAGAAAAGGTATAAAATATTTGGAAGATAAGTTTGTCTTCAAGTCGCTACTTCGAGGTTACTCTCCACTTTGTATGTAATGCTGACGGAGCGGTCAATGACGTCAGAAAAAGTACTATTGTTACTTAGTTCATATGGGACACACGTTGAAACCTGATCGATATTGGTAATTAAAAGTTAGTGTAAATTAAGAAAAAAAATCTAGAGTTCCCAAGCACGTATAAATAAATACATATTTTCCCAAAACAGCGAGAAAAGAACTCGAAGTTCTGAAACATTCGATGTGTGGGAAAATTCCAAGCTCAATTCAATCTATATTATTATACAATACTTTATCTTTTTAATTTACAATAACTTTTAATTGTCACTATCCATTAGGTTTCAACATGTATTGTGATAAAAATTATTGTGATTTCATTGACGGGCGTGTCTATAAGCGGTTTGCAGACGTAGTAGATAGATTCACAATTTATGGTATTGTAGGCATAGTACTGCACATGCCGACTCTCGTGGCAGCAAGCGGAGGGCAAAGTCCAATCAGAGGCTTACTCAATATTAGTATCTAATTATAAGTATTTTAAACGATAAAAAAATGTTATTTATATTTATAACATTAATTTACTACTCAAATATTTGTAGATCTACGTGCATACGAATAAATCAGGTTAAAACAGTTACCAGAAACTTATGTAAAATACTAAATTTGCGTGGTTTTATGGTTTATGAAGCCTGGTACTTGTAATGCATCATCAACATAAAATCACAGCTTTTAGTGTTTCAAGTTTTATTTTATCAGATTTTACTGATAATCTAAGTACTAGAACTACAATAGTAAATTAAATAAATAACACATATTAGCTGTGCCACAAAGATACGTGCATGTGACCAATGATCGAAATTGAGCGATCACATCATCCGAGATACTAGTTGACTTCACCCTTACAGTAATATCTCTAATCTCTTAACATGACCAACGTAATGTCACATTTACTCAGCTAGAATGTATAAAATATTATAAGCCTTGAAATTATTTGTCTGTGCATTTTGTATTTGCACCGATTACGGTACAAATCGGTACAATCATCAAAAGTTGCTCAACTTTACCTTATTTCAATGCTTGTAATACGTAGGTAGTTGTTACGCTTGAAAAGCTAAAAAGCTGTGATTTGAGTATGCATCAAAAGTATAGTAAATCTATAACATATACATAATAATTTCTTGCCATGTTTAACATAAAAGTACTCGCACTGACTGCAGCTACTAAAATTACGTTTTTTGTGAATATGTTTGAAAATATTGTATTATGAATTTCCATAAGTTGTTATACTAATGTCACTAGAAATTGCAACCGCCTTGATAACTAATTTGTACCATTCTAAATCTATTGTTTTGAAACATTGATCTCCTATAAACAACTAGATACACAGTCTGCCTTCTGAAAATATCTGAGCGCAAAGAAGGTCCAAACGGATGAATGGAACCTCATTTGCTTTATTGGACATTATTTGGCCGTTAACAATGGACCCTTATTTGGACTTTTTTAAATTATTTTAGTAAGACCTTTGTGTATCTAGTTGTTTATAGGAGATCAATGTTTTGAAAGCAAGCATTATACTCGTATTTTATGTTGCACTGAACGCAGAATGCGATTTAGTTCACACGCCTGTGTGACCTCTCGCATGATTTGATGTATTGATATTTTTATTTTATTAATAGCCTGCAATGTCCCACTGCTGGGCAAAGGCCTCCCCCCAACCCTTCCACTCATCTCTATTCTGCGCAGACTCAGACCACATTGATATTATTTTTCCCACTTAATTTTAATTTTTTAGCGTTACTAATCGTGTTTTTTTCAATGGGTATTTTGAATTTATATATATATTTTGCTATATAAAAGTACCTATATATCTCCCTAGCTTAAGTTGATCATGTAGTATGAGGAAGTATTGAGTTGATACAGGGTGTGATAAATATTTAAATCGTTAGGAAAGGTCTACTAACAATAGTTTATTATTGTCAACACATACAATGAATCAGATAATTGTTTCAATATACAGTATGTCAACTTATTACTTATTAGGATAGATATATCAATTCCTCGTTCTGAAAGCCACATGAAGGATGAACGCCCGGTTAAAAAAAATCCTTCACGTAAAGCTCTCCGAAAAAAATCTGTCTGTGTAAAGCTGGAATCCCACGGCCCGCTTTCTCACAGGCCAGGCCGATAGCCTGTGGGAACAGTGCATCCGATGTGGCCTGTTGGCGCCCGTCCGATCCGTCTGAAGTCGGTAAGTTCAAAGTCGCGGCGCGGAGCGACCGCGGTTGTCGCGGCCTGTCGCCTGGCCTGGCCTGTGAGAAAGAGCGCCGTGGGATCCTAGCTTTAGCTCTTTTTTATTTTCCGGGTACCTACATATTTTACTGTCTTGTTTACAGAATCTCGATCTTCCGAATTTAATATAATAATAAGTATTTTTAGTTGATGATGATGAAGTTTTTTAGTTGTTACATGCGTGGACTCGATTGCTAGTAAACCTGTTGTGTTAAAAGTAGGGTAAAGATACTCCACAGCCACTTACTGTGTCTCGAACATACTGTATATTGGGAACATTTGTGATCATAATATCTTATGTTTAGAATCGTTTAAGTAATCTGTAATAATTTTGGGATCTCACGATTTTCGAATGTACCTATTTTTATGATATTTCCTCGAGTTCCTTTTGAATTCTTTTATAATTATTTAGTTACTTTAGATATATAAAGTTACCATTTTATTATTAGAACTTGTTTGTGTAAATTGGGAGTACTATTTATCAACAATCAAAAGACAGGTCTGTGTTTGACCATGTCTCTTTACTTATTTTTCTCTTCATTTTACGACACACTCAAATCATGTTGTAAGCAATAAAATATTAATCCCAATCCCGTTCTTGTTGCAGTTTTTTAAAAATATCTACCGGAATTCAATTTCTTACTGCTATCGTAAAATACTCTTTATTATAATTGCTCTCAAATGAGTATTATAGAGATAACGTGTAATGTGTATACCGCAGCTGCATTTTATACAACTTTAATAGTATCATTTGCAGATACAATGTTATTTCATATGGTGTAATGGCGTTAGCCTGCGAATTTGTAGAAATAAAATGCGGCTGCGTTAATATTATATCGAGGACACATTAAGGCCCGTATTAATAAATCACTCTCACCTCAAAAGTCAATCTTGAGAACGACCTCAAGATGACGTTCCTATTAATAAACGTAACTTAGGTGCGCGTTTAGGAATCGGGTAGCACGTGAGTAACGCCGTATTAATAAACAAAACTCAGTTCTCAAGAAAACTGTCAAACTCGCACTTGAAAACGAATTTGCTGATTGCAGGCGAACCGCGACTTGAGAAGATATCACGTGATACGCCCTCAAGATTAATTTATTAATAAATGGCATACTTGTGATAGTGATCACGTCTTGAGAGTGTATGAGCCGAATTCGCTCTTGAGTTTGAGCTCAGACTACTAATACGGGCCTAAGTTATTGAGTGTATAAACGTTCAAGTGACGCTGATCTAAGCGGCTGAGAGTAAGTCTTGCTTGTGGTATAGAGAACGCTTGGCGCGCTTGACAAATCCTTACCGACATGTGATAAATATTATTGAATTCTAAATAAAAGGGAAAGTGTTTATTTCGAGTTTCATTTTATAGCGCTTAAACTGCATGTTTATTTCTAACGTTACTAATTTACTAGTACTTCAATAAGTAACAATTCAGAAGATTGAAATCTTTTGTCGGAGACTCAACAACTTCAGTTTTCTCGTATGCATAGTGCCCGCAATGTCATCAATGTATCGAGAGCCTCCATCCTCCATTTTATAGTAATTCCAATTAACGATATTTTCATTATAAAATTCAGCTTTATTTTATTGGTAATCAAGCTTAAAGTTGCATTCAGAATGAGAATACTAAGGTAAACATGGAAAATACAATGGTAGGTACATTAAGTAGTTTGTAAAAAAATTGTGGTTCTACAGATTTGTCAATGAAATTTTAATCTTAAATCGCTAAAAGTACGAGTATCAATCGATATTTATTAAACATTGCTAGAATTACACGAATACTGATAAGGATATGAAGGTACTAAAGATTAATTTGAAGAAGTTTCAATTGTTTTAGGTGGCTCTAGAAACTTTAGATACACCTACCACATGTAAAATATTTGTCTTTCCTTTTCCTAACCAAATTAATCTAATATAAATAGTTCACTACACCTGATAATTCGCATACTGTAGGTACGGATTATAACTACTCGTAAATGTACACCATAGTCTTGCGTGATAATCGGATATAACCATCACCGATCCAATTAACGGGAATACCCTAAAACAATTGACACTCGTGTTGGGTCGGTCAGTTCCCACAATGCTAATGCGCCACGATGCCAGAGCCACCGCTGACCCCAAATTGGAGCCCTCACCTGCGCGCCCAGGTGCGCCGACGCAATTAATACCATCCTCTAATAATAGATACACCTCACAATTTATTTGCTTTACAGGCCCTATAGCACTCAACTGAAGAATTCGTAATCGTGTCATACTAAGATAAATAGTTTCCTCTCGCGAAATGCTTTTTATTAAAAGGCTACAATTTATTTTTTATCGTAATTGAGATATGTTGACGTATTTAAAGGTATAATGAGACGCATTTGTAGGGAGGATTCACTGTGTGAATAGGGTATTTGCAATCTTATCTATAATATTGTTTATTGATTACAGTTGGTCGAGGCAAATTGATTTCCTGTGGGAACTCTGCTGCTCCTGCTTTCAAAATGTGCAAGGGAAATTCTTTGAAATAACTATAAATTAGGTATGTGCAATTTGTTTCAGCTTAGTAAGTAGGTAGGTAAGTAGGTAGATATATATAGATGTTATAGTCAATGGTATATGATATGTAGCCCCTCCGCGGATTGACTTGTCTATCCTAGGTTTGACCAACGCCTTCAACCCCGATAGAGATTCTAATTTCGGCCTTTGACTAAAGTATTTATAGTCGATCCTATATGTACCTAAACTTGATAGAAAGTATAACATTATGTTAACGAAGCAAAGATCGCAGAAGATGGAAATCCGTCGTCTCTACCTACTCTCTTGGAAGATATTAAGTTTATATACGGGGTGTCCCGGAAAGGGAATAGTAAGCCGAAAGGACGTTCGGTATCAATCACTGAAAAACTTTTGTTCTACGACTTTTCGAATAAAAATAATGTATCATGCAAACAATCAACTACAAAACGTCCAAATTTTTCGCGAGAATCGAATAGTTGTAGGACGATAGTTGTTCATTTACCGATACCGATACATACACATCCTTCCGTTACTGCATACCGTAGCTGCATACCTATCGAATGTTATTGGATGAATAGATCAAACTCACTGCTGTCATTAGCTATTTACCTACATAAGTTCTGCGTCATCGATGAACTGCTTTATTTTTGGAATACAAAACGGGTGATGCGTGATGCATAAAAAGTTATCGTGCATGTTATCTGTTTGGAGGATGCAAATCGGCGCGCGGCCAGCATGCGGGCCTCCCGCGTCACCGCACTCGTAGCGCGAGGAAAACAACCCAAGTGGGAGCAGCTCAATATATGTAATTTTTAATTGAATATCCATTGTATTGTAACTACTGTATACTATCTACTTTGGAACGACTAAACAAAAAATCCGTAGATCCTCGATTGTTCAAAGTTATCATTTAACCTAGCGATAAGATGAAACCAAAGATTCCTTACCGATTTAGAAAATATAATCGAGTTGTCTATATGTATTTTTGTAATTATAGAATTTGGATATATTGATCTAGGATAGGGTATCGAAAAACACAAAATAAGTGTTGGAAATTTTCATATATTATGAGTACCTACTTATTTACTTTCATACATGCGTTTAATCGCATGTTTTCCGCAATCGAAGCGTGATCCCTTTTGCTTTGAGAGTCATTGTGTGCTTGTCTGTGATATTGACTTTTCAATTATTCTGCCTTTTATTTTGCTCATTGATGCCTACTGTGCTGCCATCTAAGTATCTGTTTTATTTTAACCTTTTTTTTGGTTTATTTCGTTTAACCGTGTATTTTCTCAATTCGTTGAAGCCACGGTAGAAGCCATATTTTAAAAAGTGAAGTGACTAAGTATAACATTTCCCCAGCTAGGTTACTTCATATTTCTGTATTTATTCCTAGAGCACTGCAAATCGAGTAAAGCTAATTTTACCCGAGGTTCCTCTATTTTCAAGCAGAGTTCAATGTCAATGGTGGGGTCGCACGCGCACGATTGAGCTACTACCATACGGGCTCTGACTGGTATTGCTATGCAAAACGATTTTATTGTTTTTTATTTTATTTGTTACTTTGCGTCATACGAAGTACCTACGTACGAACGACATCAGATCAATAGTAACACTTGCAATATGATTTTAACTCTTACGGCGCAGATAATAAGAACGCTCTAAAGTCTTAGGTACAGTTGATGTGCTTTCGGCTGTACATATATGTAGGTTTACTTTTATTAAACAGTATAGGTGAGTTTAATAATTTTCATAAAGAAGTAATTTGAAAAATTTTGCACGGGTGGAAATTGGCTGTGAATATAATATAATCCGTGGAGGGAAGCACAATGAACCCCATCAACCGAAAAATGATTAACAAGCGATTACGCTGACGGATGGGCGGCGCGCGCGCACTGGCTTCCCTGTCCATAGAACTAAGCCTCTAATATCAAGATTAGTGTTTAGTATGTATGTAGTACTGAAATATTTGCCTTTAAGTTGTTGTTTCATATTCGTGATCAAAATCAATTATACGTGTATTAATAGTTCTTCACCGTAAGTTTTTTTTGCCAGAAACTACTTAGATGCTTTGTTTTTATTTTACAATAAGTTTCACAATAGAGGACGTCTCTCCAATAGCCTTATATCAATTGGCTATCTGCCCATGCATTTTGATTGGTACTAAATACTTATTCATTCTGGGTAAAGCTCATAAATACCTAACCGCAAAAACCGCTTTGTACCTACTTCTGACTATTATTTTAAATAGCGAGAGATATTGAAGTAACTTCGCTAATGAGTACATCTTACTTCCGAATTCTATACTTTCGTGCATCGCACTTTCAACAATCCTGGTTGTTTTAAGCAAGTCTATATATTTCTCAAGTCTATCGTTTCATCCCCGAGTAAGCAGCGATGCGCGGGCGCACGTGCCGCGTCATATGGCGCCGCGCCATACTGTTTGTTTGCCAATCATAACGGACATATTTCATCAGATAACGGCCCGCCGCCTCGACATATTGCCTCAATCTAAAACAATGTGTAACAATGTAGTATATCACGAACGTCATCACGCGCCCTTGCGCAGGATTCGATGCGCTTTTCAACGAGGATGTACGGTCGTTATGACAGATAACTAATTATTTTTGCAAATGGGGTGATTTTGACTTTTATTTATTTTAGTTGAAAGACAGAGCAAGAACAAATATACGCTGTATTCGATTATTCAGGTCACGAGAACACACCTTACATTTGGTGGTATAATGTGGTCCTATAATGATGATTATGTTCTCCTGGTCGCTTTAGAGCATTAGGGAATGGGAATTCGCTGGTCCGTCCTCTAGGGAGCTCTCATACGTACGACTAGTTGTAGCCAATCTTCGCCGTGAAGACCTTTACACATCGCGGTTGTAACAAGATTTATGACGTAGTTAGATCTTATTAGTTATTATTCTGGAACAGATATCTGAGATTACGTACCTAATAGCAAAATACAAGCAAGTCATAATACCTACTCGTGTCGTAACACATTTTGATAAAGCTTGACTATTTACATAAATATTGCAATCAATGTTGACATGCAGAATTATACTATAACAGCCAGGCTAACTAGAGGAACCACAACTGCATCACTTCCCGTCTAGCGGTTTTGTTATAATCCCACATAGACCTGTCAGATAAATACAGAGAAAACGATTATTTATAGAAGATTGCAGGACAAAGCTTTTCGATGATTCTGATTCAGATTACGGTAATTTTAGTCGTTTTTAATTTTTGACGTCTTGCTTCTTAGATAAGAAATCTAAGCATTCTGCGTTTTTAGACTGATCATGTTGTAACCTCGTATACGTTTGACAGCAATCCATTAGAAGAGACTTCCCCGTTTCAATTGAATAAGGGCAATTGGAGTAACCTGCAATTTGGAGCGTGTTGGACACGAGCGGCGCGGGCGCATGTGCTGTGGGCCGCCATATGGCGCGGGGCGGCCACTGCGCAACCTTAGTCTACGCAGAGGTACCGGTCGCAGGAAGAGGCAAGATAATTCACAAGTAACGTCAAAAACTTATATGCTGCCGTTTTTGGTTTCAACGCTCGTGACCAAAAGTTATATATGAGCTCGCATCGAGTTCGATCTCGATGCTTTGAGTGTAAGCTTTAATCGGGCCTCCAAATGTTAATCTAATGTAATTTATAATTTATTTCTGCATATTTTTAAATTTGTACCTACACAAAATGAGGTACAATCGAGGAACATACCTATATTTTTACTATTTTCAATTCTAACATCAACCAATTAACATTAATGTGCTGTCTCATCTTAAATGTATGAAATCTTTAAACAATATTTATGAAGGCTACATAACAATACATTTTAATGACTGGCTAAAGGTTACCTTATGCACATTTCGTTCTTCCAGTATACGATAAATACATAGACTAACAGTATACGATAAATAAATACATAGGCTTTACCACCCCACAACTTTTTAGAATAACGAAAAACTGCTTCAATTTTTTTGGATATCTTATGGCGTCTTATAAAAAGTGTCGCGGTTTTATTTTACATCACATGTCTTAAATACAAAGAGAAAGTTATATAGTAAGTATAGCTTTCAAGTATTCATTTGGTTTGTGTGAAAAATCAACGGTTTTTCAATATGCACGGAGAATATACGGTAGGCATGGGGTTCTAAACAAGTGCGTAGTATGAAATAAATATAAATACCTACCAATTTTTTTAAACTCGATATCTTAGCTAAAAAGTCTTAATGAGATTGAAACATATTCGTCTATTCTGTAAGTTTGATTATAATAAAAAGATAACTAAACAAATATCTTAGATAGCCTTCGATTGAGCTAACGGCCACTTTGGCCAAAGTTCGGGTTAAATATTTTTTAACCGGGTTATTTAACTCGGTTCAAATTAGCCTGTTTAACGTAAAATTATCTTTGTTGTCGTGGTTATCTGCTAGGCGCTAGTGGCCGTAAGAATATTTGATATTATACATGAAACATATAAAATAACCATTAGTTAATATGACGTGAAAATTAAAAAAATATATTATACATGATTCGATCACCAATTTATATGTTGGACGAACCAAAAAAGATCATACTTGTGTAGAAGACTCTACGACATCGAAATATATTTCCCAAAGTACCGTAGATATCGTAAAATGAGAATTTTTTTAAATTGTTAACATCTACTAAATAATTCGTAGACCTGCGCGCGTTGATGTCTTTGATATGAATGCCCCTCGCTTCATACATGTGGTCGTTTGTTATATTCATTTCTCACCTAGTACCACCATAACACCGTTCTGAGGTGATAAATAATAGTTTCTAATATTAAAAGCAGGTGTTGCTCGTGCTGCCTTTAACGTAATAGGTACAGTAATAGAAGAAAGTGGGATGAATATTTAATGCGCTACCCACGAGTAGGTCGAATCAGAATGATTTTCCTTTCTTGTTACAGGCCATCTTTTAGAATGTTTTCATGCTGGTACTCGATGAGATATGGAATTACGATGAATGCCGGACTATTAGCACCATAGTTCTGTATTCATTGTGGAACACATCACGTGGTTGCTACGTGATGGTAATACAGCCTAGATGTGAATGTGATGCACTGTCGACTATATAAGATAATCAGCTGTACTAACTTAAAGGTGTTAGTCGTGACATTTCGATCTGTTCCACATTAAATATAGACTGCTACGTATTATTACTTTGATGACATACTACTTTAAAAAACACAACACAGCAAAATATAAATATTTAAGAGATAAAACGAATTAATTATAGATAGGTTACGGTTGAGGTTTTTATTATGATATATTATTATAAATAATTTACTTTAATTTTTAAGTAATACACTTTATTGTAGATCTTCGCATTTCATCATTATAATTTTACTGATTTTTAAACCGACTGACGAAAAAAGGAAGGTAATGCTCATCGAGTGTACCTATGTATGTTTTTCATTGTGGCCTCCAGTTGACTAAACGATTCGAATTACTTTGATGTAAGAGATGTCGTTAGATTAATCTTTATCTCGGGATATGTTAAATACCATGCAGTTTTGCTTTTGTATTAATTCACTTGTTTACACAATACTTATATGACTATTTGTGAAAAATATTAATTTTTGATAAAATGCGATGAAGCAGTTACATTTGCTCTTGAAATAACTTATTATTCAAATGCAGTAATACGTTGCTCGTTGAAGACGGTTAACCCGCATCCTTGTAACGTGTTGTAACCGTTGTCTACGCATATTATTAAGGATATGGGTAACGCGTCTAAACACAATTCCTACTAAGTGCATTTCTCTGTAACAGAGCACGTGTGCACAATATTAAAGACTTAAAAAATAAATTAAGTGTGAAAGAAACGTATTAACATCTTATATGGCTGTGAAAAGTAAATGTAGCACCTTTAAAGCATTATACACAACACGTATAAAGAATGTCCATAGCCAATAGACATTCGCAAGATGTCTCGCAAACCAGTCTAGGGACAGTGATACGGGCGGCGGGGCGGGGGGCGGGGGCGGTGTGCGCGCGCGCAAACCGTCAATTAACCGTCGGGACGGACGTCACCGGCGAGCGGCTAGATCCCACCACTTACCGGCTAACCCATTTATACGGCGTCGCCGGCGCTGCGATGGAAACAGGACTAAATGAATTAATGCAAATTTATACTATAAAAATTGTCGCAGGTGCATTCAGACGAGTTCCAGCCATCGTCGTCGGATTTCGATTTAACGCGCTTGCACCGCAAAAGTTTTATTTATAGCTGTGTCCGTCCGTACAGCGATTATGCCGGACAAAGCTTGTGTTTGGTAAAAAAATGCTATGGACACCTTGATGACACATGTTTATAAATTTTTCGAATTCAATAAACCATGATGTAAAAGCTATAAGTAATTAAATTAATACTAATTAATAATAGTAAGCTGAATTAATAAGATATAAGTATACTTATTCACAATTATTTTTAACTGATCAATCTTGCTCTACGCATTTTTGATTAAGAAATAAAAATAATTTCGGTCAAAATGTAAAGTCGCATTGTCAATGGTTTGTTCAATTAGAGCTAATCCTTCACGTCACATATTCTGTAAATAAATGCAAGTTAATACTAAGTGAACTTAAAGAATACAATGATCTCGAGACAAAAGAAAAATAATTAGGGAAACCATAAAATGTATAGAAAGAAGAGATGAGACAGCAGAAAACCACATAATAATAAATGATCGACTTATGTATAGGTGGTACTGGGGGGATTGACAAAACTAATAAGTACATCGCAGTTGCATCACATTACCACTTGAAATTAGTGATCAGTACATTACTACCAATATGTGACTACTAGGTAGTAACATGCCGCCTGAGCCTGCCTCTGAGGCTCGCAGCAGCATGCGCGTAATTGCGATACGGCTTTTAATAATCAGCCGGACGTCGGTCGCGCCGCGCCGTGGTGACTCGCCTGGGCCATTTATCGGAAAATATCTTTATTATTTCGATGACAGCTTCGCATCGCGATCAGCTTTAAATGCAAATTGTAGATTAACGCTTACAAAGTTGTAAGCACTTTAAAAAAATAATCCTGTCCTTGCCACTCCCTTTTTGTCTTCAAAATGATAATTAATCCTCGTACGTAGAGATGGTGTATCGTAGTCGTCTAGAGTAGTCTCTTTGTGCGAAAATCCCCATGCTAAAACTATATGCACAGTAGGTAGTTTATATTCCCTAACTTTACCAATAAATGCTCTTTAAAAATACGATACTTAACACGGTCAACAATAGTTTTCGTTTGTCTTGCTTGCTTTTAAGAACGTTGAAAATGTTTGTTCGGCATTGGATTGGAACACACACAAAGAGAGAGCATGATTATTACTATTACAATTATTAAAGCTCATTTGTCCAGGAATACCTACCCATCTCTTTATTATAGTTGTAAAATGTAAGAAATATCTTAATTTCATTTTAAAGTAGCGGTATCCCATATCACAATTTACAACCGTTTATGAAAGCTTGGCATTTAAGTTTAACTTTTAGCATATCTTGGAAATGTTTTAATAGAATCGTTAATTGAAGTTACGTTTATAAAGCTATACTGGATTTAAGTATAGTGATTAAGTTTATATGTGACATTACATTACAGAGAAGATTATCCGGTCGATGGTTGCCTATATGTAGATGGCCCTGATTCAGCTTTGATAAGGTAAACTATATATATATTGTATTCGATTTTTATTTGCTATCTGTTGATTGCAACCATAGTTATATTTGCCACTAATGGCTTGTACAACAAAAATATAAAAGTTGATTGTATGATATTATATCAACGTAAAGTGTAATATACTTTTACCTATGCTATCTTTTTGTATTTATGATTGACAAATTAATGACTTTGCTGTAATATAATATTTAATTTCCTTTCCAATGAGTATAAATAAACCTAGTTTTAATGATAGCATTGCTTCAAACTATAATTTATTAGGACCTAGCTTCCATCATTCAATATATTATTATGAATAAAAACGTATTAAAGAAAAAATAATTTATTTCTTCGCAAAAACTGTGAGTAGAGTTAACCTGTCCTACCTTGCATAAAATAATGTTTTATAATTACCTGCCTGCAGTTTTTACATATAGTAGAAATATGTTTTTGCTAGAATAAAAATCTACAGCAAAAAGATAGATGATCCTCTGAAATATAACACAGACATACAACACATACACATAGTGTGAGTACGGTTTGATGTCCTGTCGACTGTATTCTAATTATCATACTTTAACGAAGATATCAGATTTTCTACGACTTGAAATTAGATCATTCTTAGAATTAGCTATTTTCCGAACATCGTAGAACAACTAGATTTTATTTTGTGTAACCTTTATAATTTATAATACAACAATAATAGTTACCATGCGATTTTCTCTGCCTACTAGTATCCAGAAATGGAATTTCCTTGTTATAATAGGTCATTATCTGTCATCAAGAATGTATTTTATTTTAATTTGTTGGAATACTGATATTAAGATTTAAAAACGCGATTTTAAAGTCTTTATTACATTTGCCCGGTTGACAGTGAAGAGAGCCCGGGGCGGTGCGCAGGCGGCACGCGGCGGCGGGTGGTGGCAAGCGGCGGGCGGGGGCGGGCAATGCAACGCAATGTGCGCGCGCGACCTTTTGCGCGTAATTATTAGGCGCGTGCGCCTCGGACACACGCACCCGCTAGCTCAGGGCCGTTCTCAGGCCTGTAAGCGGTTTTACAATAAAGGGACATGTATGTAACAAAATAGCTACTTAAAAATTTTGTTTTTAAAGAAATTGGACGAGGTAGCTAAACATAGGAGCTTATGTTTTGTTTTTTATACCGTAATAGTAACGAACATTTATGAACATAGTATTCGTAGTTTCTAGAATAATCGTTCAGTTCGCAATGAAAACATATCGTGTGTCTGTATTATATTGAAAACTGGATGTGATTTTTGGGCACAATCCACACAGTTACTATTTCGGAATCAATTAAGTATTTCATAGAAACATTAAATAATGTCCACAATATCACATCATTACACAAGTTGCATACAAATGTTTTTATTTGGTAAGAATTTCTCGAATTTAATAATTATAATACTATTTTAGAAAGATTTTCATTTCGATCGACTGATAATGTATATATAGATGTTACTTACAATTAGAAAGTAACATAACTCGAATATTTTCCTATACAATGAACCTCTGGTTACCTACCAAAATCGATATGTCGTTGCGATAACAACTTGTATGGGGCGAACTTTCTCGGTCATTAAGGGATTAAGCCGTAATATAAACTACCTAGCTCAGCAAAGTACGAGTAAGTTTTAAAACTGGATATTTAGTATATTCGTAATCAAAAGTACGATGTCTGTGTTTTAAAATCTTTAAATATATCCGAGCAGAGGAAATGATCACGCGATTAATGGCTGCAATTAAATCCGTTCGGGCACCAGGCGGCGGCGGCGGCGGCGGCCACCACAATCGAGGACCTCGTTTTATGCGCTTGCGACTGCTTTATGAATATGTTTATGACAATTACAGAGTCGATAAATAATAATGACAAACAATATTTTTTTTGTAAATCGATCTTTTTATGAAAATTGATCTGAAATTTCACAGTCTCTGTTGATTAAAATACACTTTTACAATTAAAAACCTACCCAGTATAATTTATGAAGATAGGTACCTACTTCGTTAAATAAAGAAAGGGTCACTCGAACAGCACTCGAAGGGATGTCAATTCGAGCAATAATACAATAATAATAACGGTACACAACGTCTAAAATACAATTGACATGCTTTCATACAATACATACTTATTCGAAGAATTTTACTAACTGCCATCCGTTATCGTCATTGTATGGCTGTTGCAAAATTATAGTTGAGTGAGAGTGAATTACCAGGGTCTCGTCTCAGGCTGGAATCAATTAAGCGGAGCCGCGGCGCTCACTCCCGGTGCGGCCTTCGCGCCACCTGCCTAACTTAAACCAGCGCCCCCCGAGACACACCACTGTACCTACCATGACATACCCTTCCCCCCACTACAGCAATAAAACAGGCCCGCATATGGAACATATACCAGCTATCAAAGCTCTTATACACTGGCTCTACCACAAAGGGAACCTGATTGTTCATTCATTATCTGATGCTTGCGAAATTACGGCACCTTTAGTGTTTAATTACACTAACCCAAATTTTATTGTAACAAAGTTATTTTTATTACTTCGTAGCTTTTGGAAATACCTTACTGTTTAAATAAGTGTTTGCTAGTAGTGGCCGCGATATCAGAGCGCAGTGTGTTTTATTCATAGTCGATTTATGTCGTTACAAAATATTAGATATAATTTTTATATCTTAAATGATAAATAGCTCCATAGGTTACTCAGCCTTACCTGTTAATTTTTTTAGTCACATTGAATACATTCGTTCGCAGCTATATAGGTAATCGGTGTCAGGTGCAAGCAAAGACCGTCGAGCAATCGAACAAGAAAATCACAAGAAGATTTACGACGAAACGTATGCCGCAATTATTACAGAAGCAAAATTATTGCCTTGCCATTTTATATATCACTACCCACACAAAGAATATACATATAATAAGTAAGCGGTAAAGTCACATTGCAACATTGGTGCATTCGGCATCGTCGGGACTATTCAGGATTACCTAATAATTAATAAAAATAATATCATAGACTAATTAATACTCCTCTTTTCCGTTCTAATAAGATTTCATGTGTTTAATTGTTTTTATTCGTTTTTATTACTTACATACTACATACTATATTAACAAATAATAGAGCTAGTGATAAGTATTATTTGGCGTAGTTAAAATATATATTCTTTGGTATTATGTAGAGTTCCTCTTTCTATGGTGTAGAATGTAAAAATTAGAATTATTAGATGGTAAGATTAATTTTATTTTAAATAGTATTGTGGTGCTGTCGACCGTACATAAAATTACTTCTGAACAAATGTCTGATGGAAAAGTGTTTCGAACCGCCTGCTGCTTTAAAATCGTTCTCGTGATAAAATAGAATTCATGGAATTTTCACAGGACAAAAATGTTAATCGTCTCTACATTGTATCCTAGCACAGAATAAAGAATAGTACGTTATAGGTATATCGATTAGCATAATGTCAATTTCATGCTAATTCGTTGACTTGTTTCTTTTAGATCCGATTGCTGTTCGACTGCTGCCAGTCCTCGGCTCGTGTGTATAAAGTTTTATGTCAGACATCAGGTAGACTGAAAACGTTTGATTGTAAGGGAGTTTAACAAGTAAAAGTTCACAACTTAAAATTTATGTTTCTTATGAGTGAGTCTGTGAGTTTTATACCATTTTTGGTCCGTGATGGATAACTATAGGTGTAAGAAGTGTATTACTACTGTATAACACCGAGTGTCAGCCTAAAGCCGACATTTATCTTAAAGTGCTCCTATTTTATAAAATGTTAACCCGGCGGGTTTGCTAACCTATTCGAACCAAATCTACCGTGGTGTAGGTTACATCAGGAAGCTATGTTAGGTAATCGTTCAATGTGAATTTGTTATGCAAAGTGCAAATTAAATAAATTGAAGCCAATCGGAAGGATTTATTACAGCGTACCGACACTTCCCGAGGACCGATACAAACCATGGAAAGGCTATATTTCGAGTGTCCCTACATGACAACGGATTCCTGAGAATGAAGGACGTAAAGGGATGATTTACCAACAGTAGTTAAAATACTCATTAAGCAGACATGAGCGCGACCGCAGCGAGGCACGCCGCCGCGGGGCACGCGTTAACTCGGCCAGACATCTTCACTGCTGCGCCGGCGCACTGCGGCCAGTAACCACCATCAGAAGAAAAAATAAGCCATTTTAATACCTATCTCAGTCCCCATTTACGTAAGAGGCGTGGATTAATGAAACCTATATGGTCATGATTAGGTACAGATTTTTAATATATTTCTTTTAAATTGTAGATACTCCCAAATTTTATAAATCTGTGTTATTAAATGGTTAAATTGTCATAATCTAATAAAATAAAACTTACATATAGTCAACTTTACTTTACTTTAATTTTTTAATTAGAATTATGTATAGGTAAGTTAGTATATATTTGAAATGGATGAGTTATTTTATTTCCTCCTTCCACTTGGAATATAATAGAATATAATAACATTTATTGCCTATTAAGTATATACATATAAGAAATAGAAACAGTCTTAATAAATTACAGTGACAATTAACAAACATATAACTTAGATCCACAGCTCGGCTCCACATGGGTACCTTTATCTCCTCTTCAATCCACATTGTTGGGATTCAATTATGACGTCTTTTATGTTTTAATTTTTAAGGGGCATCCTCCATTTTCATTTCTTTACTCATTTATAGCATACCTTTTAATATCTAACTAGTACGCACATAATCTGAGTACCAAATAAAAATATAAAGTCTATATTAGAAGTCGTGTTCGAATGATCCTCTAATCTAATGGCTAATATGTACTAATGAAATGTTCTAGAACAAAAGTCATTCAGTTACAGAATTAAACACTTATTTCAGCTTACGGCATCCTGTATACAGCAAAGGCAGGTAAGTAGGGAACGAAAACAGCAATCCACGTACGGTCATACGTTATAAAAACATAACTCAAGGGGCTTAATGCACCTTACCAATCAATTACCGATAAATAGCGTATAAGATAGGCTAGAGCGCGACGCGGCGACGAATTCCGCGCTTCGCTGCCTGAAGCGTGCGCCTACTTTTTGCACGGCAGGTGCAAGTGCATATGCTATTAAATTGTCAAAGTACACACGTACACATGCCTATGTACGCCCCTGATAGCTACCAGTAATCAAAAGTCAAGCGTGTACTGAAACAAAGGCACGATCGAAACACATGCACACCGCAAGCTGAAGGTTGTTGTAGGCGCAATTGTCCAACTAACAATTGTTATCACAATACACGATGTAGCCTTAGCGATATGGTAGATAATCTTCTTCTTGTGGTATGGTGCAGTAACCTATTGACAGAGTTGTTCAGGCCGCAGGTCTCTGTCTACCAAACGACAATAAAAATAATCAAATAAAAAATAAATATGAAACATTATTAATTAGTAATGAAAACGTACAGTTATACAGGGTGTAACGGAATAGGTATATGAAGCCGAAGGGAGGGTGTTCAGTATTGGTAACTGAACAAGTTTTGTTCTACGACTTTTCCATTTTCGCGAATATTTTTTTTGACTTTTCATACATTTCGTACCTCTCAGCTGATCGAGTTGTATGATATATTAATTTATTTTTATTGTTTATTCGAAAAGTCGTAGAAGAAAAAAGTTGTTCCGGTAACTGCACAACTTTTCTTCTACGACTTTTCGAATAAAAAATAAAAATAAATTAATGTCTCATACAAATCGATCAGCTGAGCGGTACAGAACACCCTCCCTTCAGCTTCATATACCCTTTCCGTTACACCCTGTATAACAAACAATCTGATATCTGCACAAAAATATAATATTTTTTGTACCTAAATATAATTGAGTAGTTAGATTTTTATATAAAAAAATAATTGTTTCATTAATTCCAAAACTCTGCAACTTCTTCACATTACGTACTTACAACAATCTTGTTTTACATATATTTTCGTCAAAATTAATACAATTTTTTTGATCGATTCCAACGTAGGATACGATAACAGCTTATATGCAGCGAGACCTCACCGTCCCCCTTAAACCTGATAATACTTATTAAGATCGCGACCGGCTACCGCAAACTGTAACCGATGTCTGTATTTTATTTTTAACGGCGATTTAATATTTATAAATAAGATATGAATAGCGTAAAAGAGTTTTTTATCGGGAACGTGCGTAGTCATTACACATGCAGTAATCGAAAACCGCAGGGCACAGCAGTTTGCGGCCTCGGCGGAACATGTGCCCATTCAGTATGGGAGCGTCCACAGCACAGTGATCGCAATTAGCGGAGAGGAACGTCATGTAATGAGCCGCCCGCAGCTAGGGCTGCCGACTTGGACATACTACTTTCCATTTCTACAGTCCCGTAGTACTATATCTATAAATTTTAAATCATTTACTCCAAAAATCGGAAAGTATTGGGAAATAACGTTTAACTTTGAACATATGATTATTTTTAGGTGTTATTACAAATATTATATATTGGTTGTTATTGTTTAGTAAATTTTAAATCATTTACTCCAAAAATCGGAAAGTATTGGGAAATAACGTTTAACTTTGAACATATGATTATTTTTAGGTGTTATTACAAATATTATATATTGGTTGTTATTGTTTAGTACTTACGATTAACTAATAGTTTTGAATACATTTATATAACATATATATAAGTATTGTGCACATTATTGTTATGGCTAATGAAGAGCGGAGCCTCCTGGCGCAGGCATAAAAGCCTAAAAGGAGACTCTGATTATAGGAAAAAAATTTTAACAATATAATTGATGTCAAATATTTTTTTTTGTTTATTTTATGATGAAAAATTTATAGCCGCGGGCAGAAATTGAACCAACTGAGCCACCACAGGCCCCGCCTACCGAAATTCTTCATCGTAATATACATACTAAAGTGTATGTTGCTCTACTCCATATATTTTTATTTGGTTGTAATATACAAATAAGAATATTAAAGTGTATCTACAATACAAACAAAACCATGGAAAGCCTCTTTAGGCTTTAACAATACATTTCTCCAACCTATTTGTTTCAAGGTATCTACTAGACTAAAGGCCAAATTGAACACAAAAAAGTTGTGTATTTTTCTGTTATATATACAGCATGACCCTACACTCGGCGGCAACACACAAAACAGAGCTTTGTGCGCAAGCGCACCCTGGCGGAGCTTTTACGGTTTCCGAGACGCCCGCCATATGACTCGCTTCTATAGAAGCATGCAAAGTTATTGTTCACACTGATATTTTTGGGTTTAACGGTAAATCAAGATGTTTAAAACTAAATAAGCTTTCACCTGTAGCATTATCTGTATGCAAATTCTCTAAAGTGAGAATTCTACATAGGTATTTGTCGTTTATGTGGGTAGATTTCTACATAAGAAATCTATACCCAATTTTCCAAAAATTACTCTCCGTACAAAATAATAATAATACCTAATTATTATTCTCTACATTATAAATCTATATCAAATTATTAATTTAAAAAAAAGGAGTGATATCTTTGTTACAAAATACATATTTAAATAACTTATAATTATGTATAAATATTGTAATACCTAAATAATATATTATATAAGGCCGACTCTTTATCACTTCAACATTTTTTTTCTGTATATTTATACTTCTTTGTGCAATAACGTGGACCTATCTATCTATCTGCCTATATTTAAGAGTACTTATTGGTTTATTAAAAAAAACATTGTGTTGATATTCTTTTAAGTAAGTACACGGCAAAGGTGAGTAACAACTCAACTTTGCCGCATATAAAAGACTTCAACGAGTTCTCATTCTAACTCCCGCCCGCGCATTCGTTAAATATTTTTCCTTCTCTCTTTTATTCGATGCTCTCTCTCTACAAATGCCTCGATATCGACGCAAGTAGAACCCTCAAGATATTAGTTCCTTAAGAGCGTTCCACGAGCCAACTAGCGCCGCCAATCTTAAAAAAATCATATCTTCCAATATAATCAATTTTATTAAAAAAGCCACGTTCACATTGTTTATTGCCATAAATATTATTTTTTAAATGCTTATTTGTAACGTGACGCAATGTAGGTAAGTTGTAGTTCACATAATTGCGAAAAACGGCCGTTTCTGGCACATTTGTGAACTACAACTTACCTACATTGAATCACGTTACAAATAAGCATTTAAAAAATAATATTTATAGCAATAAACAATGTGAACGTAGCTTTTTTAATAAAATTGATTATATTGGAGCCGAAATTCCCAAAGTATCGGATGCGAGAAACTTAGGATTGATCATTGATAGTGAACAGAGATATGAAAAACATATCAGTGATAAAATTAGAACAGCATTTTTTAAACTAAAGGTTTTATACGGAATTAGAGATCACATTAGGGAGGATCTTAGAGTACTTTTGACTGATGCGTTGGTTTTGTCACCATTTGATTACTGTAGTGCGGTGTACGGACCCAGAATACACGCGAAAACTGAACAAGCTATTCAGAGGGTGCAAAATGCGTGCGCTCGGTTTTGTTTTCAAATACCAAAACGCAGCTTCGTCACACCTTACCTGAACAAGAGGGGTGTTTTGAACATGAGAGCAAGACGTGAGTTGCACCTGGCTTGCACTACTCAAAAAGTTATATGGAAGGGAGTGCCGGAGTATTTGTTCGAGAAGTTTGAATGGCTAAAGGACTCGCATATGAGAAATACACGTTCGGTGATGCAGAACTTACTGATCGTACCTAGTCATCGGACTGCCGGCTACAGAGGATGCTTCAAGTTTAGTGCAGCTAAAATTTGGAACGACCTGCCTCCCCCAATGCGCAAAAAGATGAGTTTACATTCTTTTAAAGTGAAGTACAAGGCAGGTTTACTACAGAAACAAAAACTAACAGAAAACTTGAAACACTCCTACAAAAACGAGATACCACTAGGGCCCATAGTAAATGATATTTGCACTGACACACACTAACACAACACACATACATCACATCGACCGACCTCACACATTCACCACAAACACACATACATACAATCAGTAACCATTGGTTGCCATTGGAAGCTGTGAGCTTACCTTACGTACGTACGCACGGTACGATGCTCCTCTATAGCCAATTTGGAGCCAAGGTGTGGGCTGAAAACCAGCGCTGACGCACTCTGTGTCAGCATCAGCTGAAGCCTAAACCTTTTGCCTAAGTTATATGTTTGTTAATTGTCACTGTAATTTTTATTTCTTATATGTATATACTTAATAGGCAATAAATGTTATTCTATTCTATTCTATTCTATTGGAAGATATGATTTTTTTAAGATTGGCGGCGCTAGTTGGCTCATGGAACGCTCTTAATCGAACAGATTAACGCATAGATAGGTTAGAGAATCTATTCTATTTTCATTTAATGACTTCTCATCTTATAGTATAGAAAATAGACTAATACAGCCTAAGTAAATTTGAGTTTTTAGGGCGGAAGTTTTTAGACATTTGTCAACTGTGTAAATGCGATTTCTGATTGAAAAAGGGATAATTTTTAAAAACAATTTTTGTAACCTGTATTTTGGAACCCTAAAAATCGCAGTCGTTTATAATTAGTAGGTATTAAAGATTCAAGAAGGGGAAGACATGATGGTAGTATGAGATAGTGGGTGTATGTGCGGCGCACGCGCAGACGTTTGAATAAATCCGTTAAGGGTGCACATGCCGCGCGGGTGCGGGCGCGTCGCGTGGTGAATCTTGCCGACCGAGACTGAGGGTGCATACTTGGCTGGACGGTCAAAGCTCGATACATTTTATCGATACTTTCAATGATTAATATTTTCTCTTGACTTAAATCTAATCAAATACTTATACTTTATTTGACAGGCGGTTTTATCGCTTTAAGCGATTTCTTCCAGGCAACCTTCGGATGAGGAGATATTGAAATAAAACAGCGTAGCGGGTGCAAAAATTTCATAAATTACGAAAAGCTAGTAGGTATTCGCAAAAAAAAAATAGTCTTGAATATTTTCTGTCTTTTTTTCTTCTTCGAAAGTTATAGATTTTATTCTTAATTAACTTTTGATTTTAAATATCCACAAGGCTATAAAAATCGTTTACGGAATCTACAGAAATATCTCTACGATAGTATCGAATTCGGTTCTAAAGTCACATGGCAGTGCAGCAGTGTCGTCGTATCGATACCCCATCGCGCCGAGACGGTGGCAGCTCTATGCGCAGCCACCTGCCGCCCGCACCCCCACGCTATATTTTATTCCACTTAATCGTCCTTTCCGTTATATTACCTGTTTTTTATCCCGTACTTAAAGCAAATATTCCTGTTTCTATAAAAGCCACAAATGTCCGTCCTATTAACTATAATAGACACTTTTAATTGAGAATCTATAAAAGGTTTCGCGAACTGCTGCCCTTATAAGGAAGAAGCATTCATCATGGGAGCCGTGGCTCTCATCTGCCCAATTAATAAAAGTTGACTAAGGAATGGCGAGGCTGCCTGCGCGGCGACAGGGCAGCCGCCTGCGCCCGCGCCGGTACCGGTTCCGCGCCCGCAGCTGAAACATTGCTACCCTCGAGCGTTTTATTTTGATTTACTTATCTATCAAGAACCTGCTTTATGATCGTTTTTAAGACTTTTAATGTCCTTTGCAAAAAAAGCTTCGCATGCCAATTTTGCTTTATATTCATTTAATTAACAGTATACTTCAAACCTATATAAGTACACACAGCCTATTACTGCGACGTGAAACAGGTTGCATAGCATTTCATTCACAGTTAGCTTTCAAAACCGAATCCCTTTTTTGTAACAAAAAATAATCACAATAAGATCGCGATATCTCTAATCCTGGTTCATCAGTTCGTGAGTCGAAAAGGAGGCTTTAATTCGAAGTTTGGACAAAGGGAGAAAATAAAAACTCGAACAGAAAAAGGTTGATAAAAAGCTGCGCGGGCGCGTGCCGGGGCGACATGTGCACGCGCCGAGGATCCGCGCTAACGGGCCGTGACGCGCCCCCTCCACCCCCCTCCCTGTCTGCCCCACCCGCGTGCCGCGCGCATCGAGCCTCGCGCGCGCGACACACGCTTGCCGTTATGTACACATATGTTAACAGTTCGACAGATATTGGGACAAAACGGGATGGCCCGCCATCGAATCGAACTCACCGATTTTACAAAAACCTGAGAAGTTTTCTAATGTGTTCTCATCTTCTTTTTATAGGTATTTGTTGTGGTTCTTGCCAGTATTCGTAGACTCTACATATACAGAGTGCAACGGACAGTGGAGTAATCTAATCTACAGTATAGATATAATGTGGAAAACTCCTATTTATTTTCGCGACAATCGAAAGTTTTTTAGTTGCCCCCCCCCCCCCCCCCATTAGTTTCGGCTTACTGTTTAAAAACCTATTGATCAATAACAAAATAATAAGTTATTGATCAATGTGTCACATGAAGCAAGGTGATATTTTGCAGGTGAGGATCGACTTTTATCAGCAGCGAAATGTTTCTTGGCCAATTGGAGTATAAACTCTTCAGTCGGCTCACTAAAAGAAGAGTTCGCAACTGCAGCTAAAACCGTCATAAACTATAATAATATAATATAAGCCTTTATTCCCAAAATATGTACCTACATTGATAATATAATAATAATGGAACCATTTAATTACAATAAAATAAAAAATAAATTTAAAAATTGTTATTCGGGCGCCCAAGTTTGGACATAGGCCTCCTCCATACTTTTCCAATGTTGGCGATCTTTCGCCAGTCTTGTCCATGTGTGACCAGCCACCTGCACTATGTCATCACACCACCGTCTCTTCGGTCTACCGCGCGTTCTCGGAACATCTCTTGGGACGTCTAATTGTTTTGCAATTTTTGCTATGTGTTTTCCTAGATTGTTTGTTTGGTTATTGTTTATAACTAAATAGCTAGGAAAACAAATTGTTAGCAAAAACAGCAAGACAATTAGGTAGCTGTCACTATAGTTTGTAACGGTTGTAGATGCAGTTGCGAATACGTAACAACCACAGCTAATCTGTTATTTCTGTGTACTATTTTATCTTCGCTACGTATAATGGCTACGCAATGTGTAGCAAGCAAAGCGCTGCGCCCCTCCTCGCAGTGATCACTGAAGCACTTCCCCCTGAAACCATACACATGGGCCGATCAAATAACGTTACACATAACCAAGGCAAATTAGCCGTTTAATTGAATTTCCCGTGATTGTTTTACAGCGAGTATCACATTAAAAATATATCCATAGTAGGTACGGTCGACGACAAAGAAAGGTGTACAGTAGAGTTTTTAAGGTTGAAATTTTCTCAAAAACTACTTGACCGATTGTAAAAATTATTTTACTGTTGGATAGATAAAAGTGAAAACTATGTAACTGTAAAGAATTGTTAAAATAGATCCAGTAGTTTTTGAGAAAATCTCAATCTCAATTGAGGCCCCCTGTATACTTATCTCTGTCTTCGTGTGTACACATCAAAGCAGGTACCTTGTACCTACTTAGTTTCAAAACTCTCTTATAAGATAGATAATATAATATAGAGATTTATTATACTTAGAGAAAATCATAGGTAGGTAGGTACCTACCTACATCTAACAGCAGATCAAGTGTCAACTTTGAACCGTTCTTATTATCTGCGTCGAAAGAGTTGAAATCGTACTACAAGTGTTACCATTGATCTTCTGCTATCCGTACAGTCGAAAACAGAGAAAAGTATACAGAAGGCCTCATTATGGTTGAGATTTTCTCAAGAACTACTCGACCGATTTTAAGCATTCTTTTATTTTTACATAGTTTGAACGTTTATCTTGATACATAAACGAATTATTACACTGATGTGCAACAATTTTTGCAATAGGTCAAGTAGTTTTTGAGAAAATCTGTACAATAAAAACTCTCCTGTAATTTTTTTGTGTTAGAACGTACTTACCTATCTATACAGAGTGGCAGTACCTACCTATGCACCTAAAGCAATGCACTAAGAAAGGGATTTGTGAATACAAACGTAAATATTATTGTTGTTATCGATTCCAAACACTACTGTACAAGTGCGATAAATGTAGGCAAATAAAAATCCAAAAGATTAGGAAAACACTTCTAAGTTTACATCTAATAGTGGCCCCGCCCAGCGCTAGTCGGCGGCCAATGGCGCGCGGTGGGCGGGACGCGCGCTTGTAACAAATCTAACGCTCACCTCAATTCCACTGATTTCAGAACGATTATCTGCCGATCTTTATAAATTCAGTTTTCTGAACTCACCATACTAGGTTCGTTTTAATGGACCAGTCTATCTGCAACTAATAGTTGCTGCTCGTATAATGAGGGATTTTTAATGTCACACAAGCAGCAACCGCTTATTTGTGGGCATTAATACTTAAAAGCCATTTTTCAGTGCGTCCTCTGCTCCGTCAGCGTGAGTGCAACCAACAATTAAGGCCGTTGGAGAAGTGACACCTGTTAAAGAAACTATTATCTCAATACACGTTTGAGATTGATCGATATTCATCAACTGTTGAACAAAAATGGCAAATTCCGCAACAACAACAAAAAACCGAATACTTATCCCATCCAATCCCACCCCCACTAATATGTAAACTCGAAAGTTTGTATGGATATATGTTTGTTGCTCTTTCACGCAAAAACTAATGAATGGATTTTAATGAAACTACAGTAGGTAATATAGCTCATAAATCAGAATAACACAGGCTATAATTTATAAAGATCCTGCGCAGACGAAGTCGCGGGCGGGCAAAAGCTAGTTATTAAATAATTTTAAAGTTACAGACCTGGGTTTCCAATATAGGTAGGTACCTACATAGTTGTTTACTGAGGTGTGTAATAATTTGGATTCTAGGCATGTAACATCTAAATTATCAAGATAGCTATCTTTTCGTTTTAATTGCGCAAACTATATTGTTTCTTCTTTATAGCAACTTTTGATTACCAATACCGACAAGTTTTCACTGCGATAACAACTTGTGTGAGGCTGCATCTCTTGGTCCCTGTTAACCGGTGTCTGCGAGGATGCGACGCGAGCCACCTGTCAAGTAGCCGTTTCATCAAATCATTTCATTATTGCGCAGCCTCCGTCTGACCTACTCTTTTTTGTGTGCAGAGTTTTGAAAAAACAACGCATTGTGGACGAACAGTCGGGTAGGTCCGGGGCGCGCGAGCCTCTTTCAGTCAGGTGCCAGGCGCCGATCGCGACACACCGTGCGCGGCAGTGTACCACCCCACACAGCCTTCCCCACTCGCGACTTGCGCAATTCTTACGAAAAAGTTTTCAGAATTTGAATTTTTAAATCTAATTGTTAATTATGGTGTAGTTTTAACTAATTAGGAAAAATATAATTAGTAATTTACAGTAGTTTCGGTGTGCGTGAGTGATTTCAAGAAAATATTTCCGCCCCAAGGTAAGCCCGCCCATGATGCACGCTTTACAGGGATTTTGTTTGTTTCCTTACAATTATCGGTATGTTGCAGCATTTAGAATGTCATGTTTTAAGACATGCTTGAAGAATTACAATATAATATTAATATCTGTTTCATGAAATTTAATCTAAATTCATTTATAACGTTCAAACAGGCGTGACAGGCAAGCTAGAAATGATAAATATTGGTGGTGCCATGAAGAAATAAACCGCTGTAAAAAATCCTGATCAAGTTGTCCCATTTTAGAAGTATTTCTCCTCCCCACAATTTTGAGTGGCGATACAAACTGGATGCTTTTAAGAGAGTATGAACTTAGGCAGAGATGAATGGAAGATTTGGAAGGAAGCATTTTCCCATTCCAACAGTAGAATATCACAGGCTATTAAATATAATACTTATATATATAAAAAACTGTAGGCATAAGCACATATGAACTAATGAAATAGGTAACATAACTATGAGTACATCCGACAGTACATCCTGCCAAAGTATGCGCCAACGACCTTTTTGTTCTATTTTTCAGCTAAAATTTAACTTTGATAGGACTTGAGCGCTTCAAAACCGTTCAACAAACAAATCATTTATTTCCAGACTAAAAAAAATTAAAATTAAATCAAGTATAGTATCTTAACTCATATCTTACAATGTATCTGTGAGTCTGTGTCCATGCATCAGTAAGCGACGACGCCTCGTGTTGATCTAAGTAAAAATATGGCTTTTATTTCTAAAACCCCTTAAATAGGTCTAACAAATGATTTCATATCGCGCTGATTGATTTTCATAACACTTGCACAAGTTCCCACTGGCACTTGAATAACCTGGAAAAAGTATTGGCTAGCCGCAGCGGCCGCCACCGAGTAGGTAATTGGCACTCGCGTCTAATGAAGACTTGCTTTATTGAAACAAGAAATTGCGACACAACCCTCGCAAGTTAACTCGTTAGCCAATTAGCAGTAATAGTCCCAATCGATTGCTTTATCTATTTGTAAGACAAGAATATTAAATTGCTAACAATGAGTTTTATACGCGAGTATTACGAATAGAAAGGGGAAAGTTTATTCAAGAAAGTATCATCATGACTAAACATAGTGTTTATTGGTATTTATTAATAACCATTTAAGCAAGTATTTATTTGTTTGTTTCTTGTGCAATAGCACTCTCCTTTGTTAGTTGTAGATAGGTATCACTATTTCCATCACCCAAAATTGTCTGGACGAAATCACTTGATAAGGCTACCTATATGTACAGTATTTATAAATAATCTCATGTGAAAATAAAGTATATAATTTATATCTACTGATAGACCAATCCCTAGTACTTAATTGAAGTATAATGGCATTGGGCATTCATCAATTTCCCTCTATATAAATAAACCCCAATCCACACTAAATACGTAATTAATACCTACGCAATACTTGAATTGGAACTTCTGCTACTCTAATGACCTAAGGAGTAAGTTTCTAATCATTAGCCTAACTCGCAACTAGTGTCTAATTTAAGCAGCCTAAAAAGAATGGAAAACAGATTTCTATTAGAAAAACACTCAAAATAAAGATGACCAATGGTAACAAACAACTTACCCTGCTTTTTATTCTCGTATATTGCTCAAAATGTTACCCTACAATTAATGCTTCCCACGTTACATTAGAACTATTACAAAATTCAGCAAATCATTGCAATATATCATTATTTATTCTACCTCTACCTTAATTCTAATGAATTGAAATGGAAATTCTCTTACTGACAGGATTAGATATACCGAGTAATCATTCCGTAATATCTAATGCGTATTAGCGTAATGAAGATTGTTTTAGTCGACGCGTGCATTATTAATGCGCGTACGCAGCGGGCGCCACATCCATTATTCTGATTCTTCATTTGCTTGATTGAGCTTTTAATACGATTCGCTGTCAACGGAAAAGCGACAGGATTAATCAGGGCGAGCGTTGTCAACAAATAGTCGGATGGACACTAATGGCATTGGTCACGTAAAAACAACGATGACATCGCCACTTTTGAAATTATCACCTATATCTGTTCCCGTGAAACTATGATAATTGTCGCGCACATCTTGTTGTACCAGCTGCAACCTGTATCTACGTATCTAGAGGTCACTTATTATTTCCATTAATTGTAGGTAAACAATAAATTTTGAATGTCTGGCAGTAAAACATATAACACCAACATGACACATTTAAATTATATCACTTTAATCATATTCTATATAGGTATTTAACCATACGTGATTTGTACGAGTATGTGTTTGAGACATGGGGCTCTACATTTCATTTTCGGCTTTGTCTTAATTGGGAGTTGATCGCGCCGCCAATACAACGTCTTCATCTCACTAATCGATCATACCAATCTCCGCTAAGTTCTACTTAATTCTTATTAGAACCTTCTGTTCTCGTAACCAAACATTTCTTTCGTGCGAATACCGCTTCTCATTAGACTTGCGATCGTGTGCCAATTATAATGTATTAGGTATGTTTAGTGCTTATTATCTAATTAGTCTATTGATTATTTCTTATCTAGTATGGTTAGGGCCACTCGCACCACACATCCTCTGCTTTGGGGAAACCAACTGGTATGCGATGTTATGGAGCTAACTTAACCGAATAATGAATCAAACCCTATTAGGTGACCTCTATTTGCAATCCATCACCTCTATTGCAAACTATATTTAAATATACTTATTTTAAAAGATGTGCTGCAGAAAGTTTTTTGCTACTTTGTCTTCTCAGCGTTGTCACCTTTTCCTTGCAAAGTAATGTGCACAACGTGCTTACCTGCAATGAAGAGATTTGATTAGAATGACCGGAATTTTCAGAGTTCCTCATTCACACTGAAGTTTTTCTTCGCAGGATGTCCCGCCACGTGTTGTTGTCGCGCCTTGCGGAGCAGTTTCAGCCGTCCTCCCCGCCGCCCGCGCACCGCTACCCCTCGCCGGAGCGCAGCGTCTCCCCGCACTCCCCGCCCTCGCCCCACTCCCCGCCGCACTCCCCCAGCTCCCTAGCACAGCACCGCCTGGATCTGCTGCAGCTTGGCGACATCGAGATCGCTGGGAGAGCCCTTAAGCAATATGCTAGAGCTACGGGTAAGTGTATTATGTCGTCGGTATCTAAGGGTTTGATCATTCGTGACATAGGATGATGCATGAATATTAATAGGCGATCATCCTCAAAAGATTAAATAGAGAATTGATAGATTCCTATTCTACAATAAATACATACCTGTCTCCAAATATTGATTGGTTCAATACAACAATTGAGCTCGAGTACTGTAACGTCTCTTGAAAAGCAGGATAAAATGCTCTTCAACTGAGATTCCAGATCCAAATTGTGATTAGTTCGGACGTCGTTATTTTAGTAAGTCGAAAAATCACAGAAAGCGGGCCGTGTGCGGTCTGCCCCACTAGCACGCGCCAGCATTAGCGATCGGCGCAACGCCACGGAGCTGTCAAACTGACGTTATTACAAAGCGTTTGACAGCTCGGTGGCGTGCTACAGCTACTGGTACGGGAGCGGTGCAGGATTTATTGTAATTTATGAGTTGGTCACAAAGACCGCCCCCGCGGTGTACTCCGTGCGTAGATGAATCTTAACATTTTATGTTAATCGTAACTGTCCGTTCTATTAGAGCTTGGTGCGCTGATGTACTGCAGCGGCTTGGGCGCATTGTACGGCGGGCCGGGAGTGTGGCCCTTGCTGATGCCGAGGAGGTCGCCGCACTACGCGCGCAGTCCACTGGACCACGCCAGACACACACCGCCTAGAGACGGTGAGTGCCTTAGTCATTAGCGATCGTCAATTTATTGTTAAGAAAATATTTACGATAAAACATTGCGGAAGCAAAACTACGTTTTAGGATTTTTAATCAATATTTATGGATTTACCCATGTTTCATATTTAACCAGACAATATTCATTGCAAGACTGAATCGATATCGTCAGGGGCTCGTAGTCCAGTTGTGATGCGTTGGAAATGATCGTACAAGGCGAGGTCTCTACTTGAACTTATTGCGATATTTTCATCTCATCTCCTCCCTGAATAGGAAAGCACGATTTACAATTTTTAAAAGACTAATTTTCTGCAGTTGTAAGGTCATGTCGGTTTGAACAACTCCGATTATCAGTTTGGTCACTAAATTAAAACTAAAAACTTACACGAAAAAAGAAGACAGAAGTGTAGGTAGGTAGGTACCTGCAAAACAAATATACATAGCTATCTTAAAATGCTTGGTAAACTTCGCTTTGCCTCGGCCTCCTTAAGAGGTTTACTTTTGAAAACTCCTCATTAGAATAGCTATCAGTGCAAGGTAGCGATTAATAACCGCGACGCTGATACCTCGTCGTTTACATGTCGTTTACCTCTACAAACAAGTAGGCTTGCGTGTTTCCTACGCGCCAAGGAAAGGCATTATACCTACATACTCAACTCACTGTCGAATTCTTTAGTATTCAAATTGACGCTTATCCGCATTCGTACCGGTTACAAAACGGAGTTAAAGATAACAGCTAGGTCCGACATGACGACGATTCCAGTCTATTTTCATAAATGCATGAATTCAGGATGTACATGTACAATTCATGAGTATGAGTTACATGTGATGTTAAAAATAGGAATATCGGCATAAAAATAAAAAGTGCAATCTAATCTGCACCACAACTACTCATATTATAATAAAACAATTCGACTATAGCTGTCATTCCTAAATATCTCTCATACTTCTATAGTAAATTTGCATCCCCCATGGATATTTAGTATACCCATGGGCAGGCATGCATATCAAGTTGCAAACCCAACTACCACTGCCAATTGAAGTACTTAACTGATTTATTTATTTATTTATTCACATACAATATAGCTTACAGAGATATATCACTTTAATAATGAAAAAATTATAACTTAAACTACCTACGTGTGTATCTAATACTACATAATAATTATTATATCTACGTAGAGTTAAGGCCTTTCTAGCATAGTCATTAGTAAAACGTCCTAAAAACAAAACGTCCCATTTCTAAAATGACGCTAAACTCAGTCGGAATAAACATCATAATTTATTTGCTTGTGTTTCAATTTATACGATTTAAATTATTTAATTTCACATTATATCTTAGTATTCAAAAGTCTTACCCGTGTTAAATAAATACAGGTACATAAACAATGAATATAATAGGTTGGAAACCATAATAATAATATGCTTATACAAACATTGACGTAACCGTCGAAAAACACTAGCACACCTGTACAGATTTCATAAGTCGCTTCAGAGACACCCGATTTGACTCGTCCGACTTTTGGAAACAGAAGCGTGAAGAACATATGAATTATGCATGTTCGCTTGTTTGCAGATGACGAGGAGGAGCTGCCATTGAATTTGTCTACGAAGAATCGTCAGATCTGGTCGCCGGGCAGCGCCTGCGAGCGCGAGAGGGGGGATGCCCGGGCCGAGTCGCCTGCGCGATGGGAGGAGCAGGACGATGTGGACGCGCCCCTGGAGCTGGTGAAGCGTTGCCCCGGGAGCCCCGACGAGGAGCGCCCGCTCAGCGCCGAGTCGCGCCACTGTCCCTCCACGCCCCTGCATCAAACCTACCCACCACTACCGCCAACGGAACTCAACTTCTCGCTTCTATTGAAAAATGAAAACAGACACGAAAAGTCTTTTCAGGTAAGAAAAAATGTAGACAATTAAGTCAATGTTATATAGTTTTTCAGAAGGTATAGGCAATTGATCAGTCCGTCAGTGTCAATTCCATAGATAAAGGTTTTAAAGGCGGGTGTAACCGCGACATATGCTAGTCATAATTTAATAGGTACCTACAATACACGTATCTCATTAATTGCATACAATACAAGATGCAAGATGCGATAAAGTGAGTACCGACGCGACGTCCTTTAACAAGTTCAGAATAACTGTACAATTTCCGTTCAAAATGCTTTAAAATAGCAAACCAGTATCCGTTTTAGTCTCTTTAGCAAATCAAATAGCAAAAACTGCCCCTGTCTTAATAAGTAGTCATGGTCGGAACGGGTCGCGCGCCGCCGCCGGGCGCGAGGCGCGCGCCGCCGTACGCCTACAGCTCTCGGCTTCTTGCTCGTCTTCTCACCATTTTTGTACCTTTCGTTTTTTCTTCGTCGCCATTATAAAAATCCGCATCGGTTTTAATCAAAATTCCGACTTTTAATATCACAGAGTACAGCGGCGGTTTATAATTGGACGAATAATTACCTTGTGTCATACGGCGATAAAAATGTTGCTTCGCCACTCAATGTTTTCCACACTTTATCATTAAATTAAGTGGTAGCTTTTATTCGGTGGAGTATGCGTTGATAGGTAGACGAGACAGTAAAGGACAATAATAATATAAACTTGAGGTCCGCGTTTTCATCGATTCTATTTTAATCATGGTAAACGATGATGTCAAGTCGAATTAAAATCGGATACGTAAAACAATTGGTAAGTATGTGAATGAATATGTGTTATTAGAAAAAAGTCTAAGCATATATTTTCCCTGTGGGATTGTTCATTATGTGCTATGCATGGTATACTATACGCGATATCTAACTCGTTCTAGCGCGCACGGCGCCTTTTATCTAACGCCTTTTCGTCGCCGTAGCAATTCGTAGCATCTAGCACGTAGCATGGGAACACAAAGTTACAAAGTATCAACTAAAAAGTATAGACGTATATATCCTTGGAAAATGAAATTGATGAGTTCGAAGCTTATTCTAAATCATCAATACTCTTATCAAGAAAATAAAATTACTTATGCAAAAACACAATTATGTAGAGTTTGAGTAATACCTACATTACTCAATCAAACTCTACATAACTGTGTTTTTGTGCAATATTGAGTTTATCTAAACCAAATACAGGTAGAAGAACTAGGTTAATTGGTATTATAAGTATATTTAGCCTCACAGTCATTATAGCGTAGGGTTCTTGAAGTCATAAATAATAAAAATTCGACTCATAAAAAGTGACACCCGACGGGCATAAAAAATCGCCTCTTCGTGAATAAACCGATAACCATATGTGGACGGTCATACATACCATCGCACCTGTGTTGTTTATATTATAGAGAGTGCATCGGTATAAAAAGACGGCCAAAAAAGTAACAGTTTTTGTAAGACGCGAGCGCATCGCGAGGCAGCTGCCCGGCCAACTGTCACCAACGAGCGTGCGGCGGCGGACGGCCGAACCACGCACGAGCGAACCGCTAGGCGACGCGGATTTATATCGTAGCACGCTTATCGTTAGAATTAAAATAATTAAATAACACCCCTAAACTTAGGGCCACTTTCGCCAAGAAGATACCGCGAGTTAAATACTTAAAGGGCTGCCAGCTGTCAAACTCAATACGAGACAGAAGATGTCCCGCAGAGGCGGAGTGAAGAGCACGGCAAAGTGACTCCATATTTGTATTTTTTATTAATTTTGGATGAATTTTAAGAATAGAATACGTTTATTAAACTACATTTTGATATATATTTTGTATGACTAACTATTCCGGTTTAGACATAATTTTCATTTTAAAAGATTTGGAAAGGGTATGTTTGCGATTTATTTCTATCGAGCGAAGTTTGTCCAATCGTGTATCGGTATTCATCAGTCTCTAAATAGACACCCTAAGATTGCTATATATTTTTTTCAGACGTTTAAGTTCAGTAGTTAGTGCCGTAGACTTCATAGAAAAACTGAAAATTCACCCACCAGCCTTAACCACATTCAAATCTCCTTACCTACACCAAAGGAAACACGGAGTCAAGTTCAAGTAACTATTATCAATAGGTTAGCCAGAGTTAATTAAACCCGGGTTAATCAACCTGGTTCAAACATGTTTAATTAAACCAAACTTTGGAGCAAGTGGCCCTTAGCGTCAATTTTTTTTTAATTCTGGAAATTTTCTTCTGGTGGATTCTATTAGTAAATTATGTTATTACGTTCGAAGAAGGTAATCACTCGGACCTGCTTAGTAGATTAGGACTCAAACTTCCTCGATGAGAGAATATACCCGTTAATGAAGAAGAGAGACTGAAAAATAAAATCTTTCATTCAAATTGTGATTAAGAGATATCTAAAAGTCACCAACACACAAATCTTACTTAACACATACATGTTTTTATTCGTTATTAATTTAATAACACCTTTTCGATTCGATTTCTAACCTAACATTATTTGTATTTCATTTTGACTAAGATATTTATTGCTATTTATTAACTGACGATCATTTTTACAAATATGACTATAACCTATATCATTGTATAGAATTTTATTGTGTAAAAATGAAACAAAGAAATCTAAATCTAAATCATATGGTAAATAACTCAGTAGATGCAGTCATAGATAAGTGTAATACGTCCTAGATTGCATAGCCTGATGTTGTCGGATGTACTGCACGTATTTAAATCATTATGAAATTCTTAGAGATGGTTTGAAAACAAACCAAAATATTCTATTGCATTCCTTCCAGTAACACTTGTACAAATAAATCTAAAGTACAAAACATTCTTCTTATTGTATGCGTAGATGTGTTCATCTTTGTACACACGTTCCACTTAAAGACACGTGTAAAATATATCTGTTCCAAAAAAATATTGTCTGAAGAGACTCGTCATAAACAGTATATTTAATACTAAATTGTTGGGAAAAGTCCCTATTGCAGTACTACTATAATAAATATAACCCATCACTAATTACTGGGTTGAGAAAAAATGTTTCATACAAGTAGCTATTAGCATCAGGATTCTTGTAGGAAATCAAAGAAACGTGTAGAAAGGGGTAAAAATCTGCCCTGTTATTAGTTTATTACTGGCTGCCACCACGTGAAGGTGATGGACGCTGACAACTTCTATATCTGCCCTAGTAATTATTGCCTGTCGTGCGTTCCCATTATTAGTAATCAAAATCTCTTATAAAAATTTAAACGGCTTTTCTTTCCCACAATTTTCTTACGAATATTATAAAGCTTAGAAAAGCTGTCACCCAATAAAAGTTGTTATCGTATTGTATCGATATTTTTTTCGGATATACCTACTTATGTTAAGTCAATTATTTTGTGGCCTCATGTAGCTTAAACTACTTGATGGATGCTGGGTGTAGATTGTGTAGTTAGATTCGTCTTGGTATCGTTAATTTACTTAGTTTGGATACATTTTATGCGAAAGAAACTAGTTTTTTTGCAACATACTTACCTATCATAAATTTATAATTGCTTGTGTGTCAAACTTAAAATCTCCCTACAACATTATATATCATTATACATTATATATTATTTTACACATCTAGTACGTAAATTAATAATCTATTTCAATGTTCTCGGCGCAAAGTGCCCATAACACTAGCGGCATTGCCGCGTTGAATATGGACAGTCCTTGCACCAGGAAAGATCCGAAGTCGGGTCGTACGCCTGCCTGCAACAATTAGACTTATTTAAGTTTCTAAGCAGTGGCGGATTTACCAGCAGGCTAAGTAGGCTGGAGCCTATGGAGGCACATTTTAGACGCGGCAAATTTAGGGCCAATTACAGAAATTACATTATGACTACGGCAACTACAGGGCCAATTTTTTTCTACAATATGCGTAGTCGCGTTTGGTCCTGGCGAGGGATTCGGTCAAGTGTGTCTGACCGAATTGACCACATATTGAACATATTTCTTGTGCAATCTTAACTAAATCGTTGGGTTGTAAAAATAATATGGTCTAGGAAGGAACTGACAAATTCCCTAGTTCACAATCATACTAATTACGGGAAGAATTAGGACGATAAATAGTGCATAAATCATAAAGTTACAATTTAATTGACAAAAAAATATAAGTAATTTGATTGTGATCGGGGTATCGAATTATAGACGTCTATAGGGGCGGAAAAAAATAGTCTACTGGCGACAAATGTGTAAATCCGCCACTATTTATAAGCCACAACATAATTGTAGCGCATCCAGATTGCGTACGCTAATGTTAGTCGCCGCTAAGCGAGTCGTCCCGCTCGCTCTTACGCGATGTAGCAGTGACAGTTGCGTTTAGGTTTAGGTTTCGACAGCCGCTACAGGCTTAACTACATTGTAAACTTTGTATTGTGCAGTGTAAGCAGTGCGGCAAGTGCTTCAAGCGATCCAGCACGCTGTCCACACACCTGCTGATCCACTCGGACACCAGGCCCTACCCCTGCCAGTATTGCGGGAAACGATTCCACCAAAAGTCCGACATGAAGAAGCACACCTACATACATACAGGTCAGTAGTCTCGTTTCATAATCTGAAAATTTTCTGCAACGTTTACAGACTGGTAATACTGTAGGTACGGTCTATCACAGAAAAAAGTGTACGGAGAGTTTTTAGGGTCAAGTCTTTCTCAAAAACTACTTGACCCATTGCAAAAATTATTTCACTGTTAGGTAGATGAAGCTATGTAACTCTGATAGGATTATTAAATTCGGTTCAGTAGTTTTTGAGGAAATCTCAACCTTATTGGCTAAGATATCATCCTGATTTGATTTTATACAGGTTAACATGTTGCCAACTTTATGCATTATCCGGATTGTTGACTGTGCAAATTTTAATGTATATGTAATGTAATGTTTATTTCTTGCTATAGAGTATAATATAAATGGAAGACTATTAAATTTAACATTTAATTTAAATTTTTCTTGCCCGCCTATAATACTTAATAATAAACTGCGATTATTGCGTGAAGGATATTGGGATAATTTTGGCCATCCGTATTATTAATAATTTCTATACTAAACGTGTCAACTCAAAGTAACATGCTCGATTAAATAATAATGTATCTAACTTCTTCAATAAGTGTTGACGTGTCTCCCTCGTTACGTTCAACTTTGTCACACACACCCTGTTATTATTTTCAATCGGAACTTTCTTCATAGCAATGTTCGTAATAATTTATGTAGTAATATCGTACCACACAAATAGTTTGACGCCAAATAATGTGATAATGATACAATAATATCGCAAATCAAATCTTTTTGGGGTTCTTACCTACTTTAATTAATGTATGTGGATAGAAGAAAACATTACCCTCTTCCTTTCGGCAGTCGGGTAAAACATCAAATATGTAAAATACCTTCCTTTCAGTGTAGCTGTGAGTAGTGACGGTCACATTGTGTTGAGGTTATATTCTACTTCATCGATTTTTATAATTGTTTTACAATTTAGTACAGTCTGCACTCTTCAACTATAAATAAATAAAAATTGTACAGTCAGTCAAGTTTGTAGATAAACAAATGTCAACTTGGTTGGGGTCCCATTTCATTCTACGTTAGACTTAATTCGACTGGAAAAATCCGAAACGTAAAAGTTAGTCCGTATCGTACCTATTTACATAAGTATACCTAAAACTTAGTTAATTTTTTCTTCAAATATATTAAGTATGATCTTTTAGTTTAAAGAAACCCTAAAATCCGCTGTATGTCAGGACGGCGCGGCTCGCTGCAGCCGGTTCATTGAGGTGTCCGTTATCCGCTATCTTGTCTGAGGTCGCGGTTGTGTTTTATATTTCATTTTTATCCTCTCATTCAAGCATATTTTTCTCACACCTTCATTATACAACTGTAGATCCTATAGATCCATACTAGGTAGACATTCCATACCTATGGTTTTGTTCAAGTTTTAGATCAGGTGCATTCATCCTCCTTACAATCGTAACGTAATTTATATGTATAAACAAATTAGACATCAAAGTTATATCTTCGAAGTCAAAATTTACGTAGCAAAAATAAATATTGTTGTAAATATATGAAAAATTATGAATATGAATGTCTTTTTTTTTTTTTTTTTATTCTATAATTTTTTAGGGATTTTTGTACACAAAGTGACGATGCCAATCCCATCGTACCTATTCTAAATAAACTTAAATTTTATAAAAGACCGAGAACAGCATTTTAGCTGGGCCTGAAGTTGGCTCAGCTAAAATGCCGTGGAATATACCTATATCTAATTTGCATAAACCTAAACTATTAATAACATGCTCTCTTTTAGTCTCGAATGTCTTACTACAGTGTCTATCGAGTATTTTCTTACAATAGGACATACCTACAGGTTCGATGAATTAGTACAGCTGAATATTTTTATGGATATTTGTACACATAGTAACAATGTCAGTCCCATCGTAACTATTCTAACTGACTTATCTATTTAAATTTTACAAAAAAGCGAGAACAACATTTTAGCTGGGCCTGAAGTTGGCTCAGTTAAAATGCCATGGAATATACAGCTGAATCTAAATCGTCGCAAATCATTATTAAAAATAAAAGAGAGCCTTATCTCATTTCTAGCTTTAAAAACTGTAGACTATAATAACAAGCGAGCCAGGACAGGAGTATATAAATGTGATTTTTTTTTCACAAGACACTGACAACTTCCAGTAAGCTCAACAAGACGAATTAAGTACCTAAAAAATGTGGCAGACATATTTGTCTTGGGCAGAGACATCGCGTCACGTCTGCGCACTGTTCCCAATGATTTACAGCGGCCTTACAAGGCGCTCGTCCTCCCGATAAATGCCTCATCATCAATATTCCAAAATGCGGCTCGGCCTGCAATTAGCCGCGCAGCCTTCGCAGGCCTTCACGCGCACACCGATCGCGGCATATACAAAAAGTAAACTTAAATCCTGTCCTATCTATAAAATGACATTCACATTTTTAGTTTTGTTTATCAATGATTTTCTAGGCGAGTTTTTGCTTATATAAAATTCGAAATCCCTCTGAGAATAACTTTTTACAGAACTCGCCAACATATTATCGAACTTCGACAAACAATTATCGTTAAAGTTAATAAATACCAGTCTACGAGTCGTACAAGGCGACGCAGCATATTAAATCGGTTCGGAACCCGCGCGCTGAATAATGAATTGTGGGTGATATTATGACAAGTAGAGTTCGATTGTTACATGCTTTAATTACCTACCTAAGGGAATAAAGCATTCGTAATATTATGAATTATTAAGGAACAAAATCGGAATAATAATTCCCTAAGTGTGTTTAATTATCTTAACCAGTTTGGAATTTATTGTCAAAATTTAACCTCTTTCACAGCTCTATGACGAAAATAGATTGAGCAAACCGGAACAATTATTTATCTACAGCTAATAGGTGCATGAATAGGTACCTATTAGGTACCGTCCAAGTAGGTGATGACTTTACCTAATCCTACAGTAGGTATCAGACTTTTTTTGTTATTTGGTTTCCTAACGAATTATGTTCTAAAATTCCTACTTTGTCACAATATATCTGCAGCTTATGTATTATAAGGACGTGCCCATATATATACGCTCCGTCGTGGTGCCAAATCAATGGCTGCACCGAAAGCGAAATTGCTACCACTAAAAATTAAACGTTACCTAGAACTAGAAGCATTATGTTAGTCTATAAAGGGTTATTTTGGCATATCACTAGTTGCAGCCCAAGGCAATTTACTTGTGTTAACTGAATGTATTTCTTTGTCGCAGGCGAGAAGCCCCACAAGTGCGTAGTGTGTTCCAAAGCGTTCAGCCAAAGTTCTAACTTGATCACACACATGCGCAAGCACACCGGCTACAAGCCCTTCTCGTGCGGCCTGTGCGAGAAGGCTTTCCAGCGCAAGGTGGACCTGCGCAGGCACCGCGACTCACAGCACGCAGACGTCACCGACCCAGCGCTCACCCTAGCGCCACCGCTGCGATACCGCTACTACAGAGACGAATCAGCACCTCTCACTCCTCTCGTTACTAATTGAGCTACAGCTGAGATATTTTGTTTACTAAATAGATCTACCAACCTATCGACACATGATAGGATTATGATAATGTTGATACAGGTACTGTGAGGAAGTTAGCTCTGAGTAGATCAATGACTAGACATGGGCTTTGATGAGACGCGAATGAATTAAAATTGTCATAACATTTCATTCCCCAGTGCGAAACAAGGACTTTAAACACATGTATAGTAGAGGTTTTTTTTTAATTATTCGTGGCCCGTCAAAAATGCCTGGTAATCTCAAGTACGACATAATAATGAATTAGAATGACAATAGGGATGCTGATTAGGTACTTTTGTATTCATCTAATATTTAAACGCTTCCTATATTAGTTACACTCGATAATTTATGTTTGTAATATCTGTAATAGTATTCGATTAGACAAAGATTGCTCTGGGAAGCCGTAACAGTCATACACAGCTTCCGTGCCAACAATTTTTATTGCAAAATCTCGTTTCAGAAAGAAGATACAATTATTATTAGAAAAGTAAATTAATACCAACATTTTAACCGATTAGAATCTCTTTCCATCTTGCCGTAGGACTCGTGTCCAATACTGAAGTCAGTAGCCAAAGATCGTAATCAGAATCCTGAATAACAGCGGCTTTTAACATCAATTAACCTTATACCTTTTGTTTTGTGGTACCTTTTACTTATAAGGGGTTAACCATTGGCCAACAAATAAGTTTAACAAACATTTACAGATTGTTGACGGTGTTTTAATAAAAATGTAGATAAGCAATACTAATAAGTTATCATGCAATTATTGTTACCTTTATTAGTGCCTTAGACGTCACCTGTGCCTGTGAAATGTGTTACATGTAAAATAGTTTCCACCACGACCCGTCCGTTTTGCCGTGATAGTAATGTACTTAGGTAATTATTTATGTATAAGAAGTCTGGCCCTAGACTGTATATGAGACATAATACCAGGTAACCGTATGTAACTGTAAGTATAGTCTAATGCAAACCAAAGCAAAGTGTCTTATTTTAGTCGAGTGTGAAACGCTTTATTTATAAATTAATTTAGATTTAAGATGTACCTTTAGTTTTAGAAACCTATTGTATTTATTTTAGTACCTACATCCTATAATACGCAATAAGAAACTACCTACAAATGTTTTCATTTGCGATTTTATTAAGTATCTACATTTAGAATGTGTCCTAAAAGCATTTACCATGAGTTGTAAGTAACATACACCTACCATAGTTATTTAAATGCACCACCGTTTTACAAAAAGAAATACATGGGAATGATATTGTACGTATGTATACCCATGTGATTTAGGTTTTCTGCTGTTTTAGAAAATGAGAATGTGTTACCAGTGTTATAATATAATTATTGTGGTCTGTTACCATGTATCTACTCCTATACCTGACGCTTAAGGTACTAGATAGATTTCCGTTAGCAGATTATTAATTACACAACTGAAGAGTTTTGATGCATGAAGGGTATTGAATCTTTACTATAGAATTTAAATACCTATAGGTATTATCATTTACCTTATAATAAGAACATATTTTGCTGTTTAAAAGCAAGCGTGGATATACTGAAACCGATGCGATGCATTTTAGTGGACGGTTTATAAGATTATAAGGGATGTTAAACACTCCTGTGAGTACGATAAGTAGACTTGCAAAAATTAGTGTCCCACAGGGAAGCATACAACGTGACAACGGCTAGAACACCAAAGAGTACATACAAACAGCTAAATTGTAATCTACTTATAAATAAACTAAACGAATAGAGCCACACGTTCGAGTACCTTTATTTACTTTGCCAATTGCTAATCAAACCTTTGAATGCAAAGGTATTTCTTGGATGTGCAAATGGCCTACTCGTAGAACCGTACCTACGCTATATTGTCGTAGCCCGTACTTTGGTACTACGACGGAGTAATTTAGTCTATCAAGCATTCCGAGTAAAATAAGTTTATTTATTTCAAATACATTTTCATGAAAAAAAAAATTATAGTCATTGTGCATTTTAGACGGTCAGTCAAAAAACTAGTTGACAAGTGTTGATATCTCCAATTCAAATAAAATATTTTGATTTCAAATAAGAGTAGATAAATGTCAGTTCACAGTTGCAGCAAGACGAGCAGTAGTTTGAATTGTAATCAAACTCCCAAATGTTATATTTCATTGATTTTTAATACATGTAACATCAAATCGTAATGGGTAGGAAAGTTAGTTACTTATAGGACATAGGTATATTTGAATGGCATGATTATTACAAAATGCCGCATCTGTGAACAGCAAAAGTACCTATATACATTATACGTTCATTTATTTGACACGTGTGATGTTATTCGGTCTTATTAGTTTAGGACATTTTTGTCCGACCGAAACTTATCTTACATACCTACCTACTTTTTATTTTAAGGATATACGGTAAGACCGTGTCTAAGCTAGACTTCTACCATATAAGAAAATATGTTTGTAAATTGTATTACTTATGAATGTAACAGAAAGGTGGTGGCATTGCATCGTCACCTGCATTCGCTATACCATTCCCACACACTGTGGGATGTTTAACTTAAACCTATAGTTGGGTAGGTACGACTACGTTTATTTATTGACGGTACAAAGTTTCGTCAAGTCAATTGTTTTAAGTTTGATTAAGATGTAATTTATTTAGGCCAGTTTAATATAAATAATATTTTGACTTCATTTACATTATTTTCATTTCATCCCTGTTTCTCTACAATAACGCCTACCTATGTTAGTACGTAAAAATATTTATCTATCAAATAGACGGGGTATTTGCCACAGGACTTTACTCTGTGGTAAAATACCTACCAATTAATAAAATCAATGACAAAATATATCTGAAACTAGAAGGCACCTTGAAACAGTTGCTGCATTTATAACTTATAAAAATTGAAATCAGAATTTTTTTATTAGGTACCTGACCTAATCATGTACCTACTTACTTACATTTCCTAAACTTCACAGGCGATTTCAATAAAATTTCATTCGATGTCGTATTTTGTTATCTAATATTAGTCTGGAAATAACTCTTGTTAAAAAAAGCAATTCGAAAATGGGCTAGCCGGACCATCCTGTAATTACAACAGTATCGCAACGACTCTTCGCCCTATCAGTCCGCCTAAATCAAAACACCGTCGAACAATGCCGTCTAATAACACAAAATAATTTTGTTTTGTGCTAATAGCGACTGCACAGCATACAATCACGATCCATAAATCTAAGTTATTCACGAGTACACTTGTATCCAGTGCTATGGCTATAATCAAGCGACATTTTGTCCTAACACAAACATATCATATTATGTTGAGTGTATGAAATGAATTATCCAGAATGCAGACAGTGGACGCCGCAATATAAACAATTACTAGATATGAATGTGCCTCACACACACACCTGCCTTCTCACAACTCATTTGGAATAACAGTGTTTGTTATAGCATTTTCATTCCATTTTCAAGCATTAATGTACTAACTACTAATGAAATCAAAATAACGACGACGCTCGCGTGATAGTCATCAATTCCGTCGTGTCATATCGCTGAAAGAATTTTGTATAATTTATTCTCATGTAATTACTTCCATAACTTTATTAATTTCAAATACCTATTATGATGAAAACCAGTACCTATCACCTGCCCTTGGTCCTATGAAAATAGTACTGTACCTAAGTTACGCTAATTATAATTACTTACAGACACCCACTACTTGTCATTTTCTATACATTCAATAGCTGAAGACACCAATCCTTTAACTACTGAGATGGTTGACTTGAGATTATTAAATATTATCCCACCAATGTTATAAACGCGAAAGTTTGTATGAATGGATGGATGGATGTTTGTAGCTCTTTCACGCATAAACTACTGATAGGATTTTGATGACACTCTACAATAATATATAGCTCATATACATCAGAATAGCACATAGGCTAAAATTTATAATCGTGCGCAGACGAAGTCGCGGGCAAAAGCTAGTATTTTATATTATTAATTTGGAGGTCTTGGAGTCGAAACTATCGAAATCGATTAATAACGTACTTGTTCAATGGAGCAACTACCTGAACTACAAAAAAATTGTCGGGTACTGATACACTGAACACTTTCGGCTTACAAGGGGTACTGTTGTTACACCTGTATAAAATTACACCAAAAAGGTATTCCAAATACCTACTTATTTAAAGTAAGACATTTGAGATTTCATACTAGCGAGGGTGTGAATATATCGAACGGTCGTTTTATGGGCTACAATCTAAACCAATAAGTGTAGCGCTTTGTGTAGCACTCTACTGCAGCTCTACCAGCTCTTATATTACCTCGGCCCTGGGAAATCGAACACAATACCATTGACATGCAGTGCTGCTGTCATCTGTACGAGTACTTTCGACATTACAATTTATTTACTGACATTCCATTATAATGTACCTAAATATAGATATCCCTACGTGTATAACTCGCACTCAAACAATATAATTAGACTTATCATGAACAATACCGAACTTTGCCACTAACTATCTATACTATTACGATATGGGTGCCAGATCATGGCCCAGAGTTATTTTGATATTGACCTGAGATTAGGTTATGTACCTACCTACCTACTCGTAACTTTAGTTTAAAGAAGATGTGGTTTAAATTAAGAGGTCTAGATCTAGATGTCTAGAACCTTAGTGATTAATGAGGAAATTGATAAAATGAAAAGAAGAGAATACGCTCTTGATGACTAGACCGTATCTACCCTACTTACTATATGTTACTACTTATATTGCAGGCACTATCCGTAGGCATTAACCCGCTGACATTAATCAGTATAAATAAATAACATACCTACATACGAGTATGTGTATAGATAGGTATTCGAGGGGCTTCTGTAAGCCCTATTGCTTCAGAACATGGTTCGAGACGCTGTGTAGGCAGGTCGGTACTTGCGTACCTACCCCTTTACCAGCCGCCATCGCGATTTTCTAATACAATTAGATACGACGACAACTGAATCCTTACAAAAGAGCTGCAACGCTGGAAAACTAATAAGATTTCTTTTAGTAGATGTCCTACTAAAGCGTGTGCTAGAGAAACGGGCGGGACAATGCATATTATACACCTCTAATATACATATCTATAGGTACACAACCGTAAATAGCTAACGAAGTTATCTACTGGTCCCAGGGTACCATGCATCCATGGGAAACATTTGAAAATAAAGCCCAAAGTTATGCCCATAGGCATAGGTAGGTACCTAATAGTTACTGTCGCACAGACAACGTTTAGGTATGGCATATTGATGAGATGTACATACGTATCTAATACTTACATAGAAAAGTGTACAGGACAATCATTAGGTTACATTAAGTTAAGATTTTCTCGAACAACACTCGACCGAATTTTTTAATTCTGTTCTATTCGTAGTAGGTGCATATAGGTAAATAATGTAGTCCGCGTTCCAAACTATCAGATAGTTTAGATTCTAAACTATCTAAGTGAAAGAATAATTTACAATGCAAGTAAGTATAGTTTGCGGCAGCTAAGTTGACCCAAAATGGCGGCAGTTCGTGAAGGTAGACTGGACTGCAGATTGATGGTAAAACTTATAAGTATTACGATTTCAACTCTTACTAAACAGATAATAAAAAACGATCAAACGTCAAAAGTGATACACTTGATGTGTTTTTGACTGTAAATTAAAGATTTTGTTTACAATTTCGCCGGCATTTTGGGTCTACTTAGCTGCCGGTGTCTGTACCTAGTTTTTGAGTAAATATCAAACTCCCCCCAGCCCCCATGTATAGGAACTGACCTTACAATTGAAGAAGACTGTCGCAAAATAAAAGTTGTTATCGCAATGCAAGTTGAACCTCAGTGATATATACTTAATTAATATACATATAGGTGTACCTACCTAAGTTATTGTAAATTTACAACAATAAAGAAGCTAGTAGGTAAGTACTTGCAGAGTTTTGAATTCTGAAATAATCAGTGTAAGTATTTCCAATTTTTGCCTCTCTTCCGAATCTGATAAATAGATTTTTAATAAAGTTTCTTTGTTCTCAATATTTATGTAGATAGGTAGGTAGGTACCTACATCTCTCAGATAATTTACGAGACGGAGCAGCATTGACGGCGGCGGCGCGGCGGCGGCGGCACGGCGCGGCGATGACTCGGCGGCGGTGGGTGGTGGCATGATTGATAGTGGCTCACTCGAACGATATGCGGCGATGGAACACGCCACGTATCGCGTCGCACCATCACACTGATGAGATGAGGGAACGGGTGATGGTCCGAAGTCCGCTTGGACAGAATCGCGTTGCGAAATCACATTACGTGCCATTGATATTACCCGGATCTTGCTACCATAAGGTCAAAAACTATCAGTCCATCCGATATTTGGTATTGTAGGTGAAATTAAACATAATTGACCTTAAAGGCACAGGAATGTATAGAACAGGCAAGTAATTAGGTACATTAATTTTATTATGGTATGAGTTGAATGAGATACGAGTAGGTACCTACCTAGTCATTGGGCTAATCAGGTTTCTCAAACTTATGGCTCCACGTACCCCTGTTAAAGTTTCCAGATCACGGCCGATCATAACCCGCCCCTTGTTATACCCGGTGCAAAGGTAGGTACCCATAACGCTCGCGGCGTTGCCGCGCTGTATGGCCAGTCTTTGCACCAGCGAGGGTCACAGCCCTTGTCCCTATACTAAGGCGACGGCCAATTTCAGTAATATCCATGCTAAATACATATAAAATGTTCTAAAACAAACGAATATAGGTACCTATATGTCATACAATATACAATATGTGTAGATTCATACGAACAACTAGTAAGTAATAGCAAAAGTTATAGGTAAGTACTTATGTTTAGAAAAAAAGTCATGTTAAGGTGCTCCCACACAGCAGCTATATAACGTTTTAAATATTGTGTAACACGATAACATTTTATAACAGCGTGTAACTTACAAGTAAAAAGTTAGACAACAAATGTTAAGCAAAAGTCTCTAACGTTATACAGCTGCTGTGTGGGAGCACCCTTAGGTGTGATGTGAGACTAGTACAAATTATTTTTCAAAGCATTGCGACAGGTGACATCTTTTCAAGCACCTCTTTTAATTTAACGAGCCCTAAATATTTACTTAGACCATTGTATTGTGTCATAAAGCTATTCATTCAAGGATGGCAGTGTTTAAATACGATGCTTAGCAAGCTAGCACTGCAGTGTAGTAGGATCGGGAATTCGGGATGTTAGGGATAGATATCTACTACGTCGGCACACTGTCGGCAGCATTAAGCTGAGTTGAGTGAGGCCCCTTTTCGCAACAGTGACCATCAAGTAGGAAAAAGACATTGCCACATATCAATGGAGCTTTGCCCCACCTACAAAACTACGTGACCATTTAAGCTGTACCTATCATTTTGTTGGGGACTTGTTACAGGTTTCATATGATCATAATCAGTATCATTTTCTACTACTCTCGCAACTCCTATAGAAGAATAACAAAAACAATGAATAAATCGCTTAGATTTCTTACTATTTTCTGCATTCTTAATTAAGCTATATTTTTTACGACGCAACTTGTACAAAACTTTATTTTAAACCAATAATTTTAGTAAAAAACGGAGATATTTTTGCATTTACTCGTTATCTTGTACGACTTGCGGTTGATGGTGGGGCAGAATCAGGCATTGTCATTTATAAGCATTACCTTCTACGTGCTGTTGCGAAATAAAGAGAGTACTTACTTTTACTTAAGTATTTACATTTCCTCTCTGATAATATACTTAATTGATCTGAATTAAGTATATTATCAGAGAGGTCCGATTCAGATGCAAAGGGGAATAAATGATCTAGGCTGCGGGCGAGTTCATTCCTTCATGATAGGGCTGTGGATCCACTAACTACGCAAATAGTTTGCGGCCGACTGTCGGCTAGCTGACTCTGACTGAGCTGCTGAGTGAGTGTAGTCAGTTTGCTTGCGTAAGGCCCGACGCACAACGCCACGGCGCGGCGCCGAGCCGTCGCACGTCGCGACGTGTTACAGCGTCCAGCGGCACCGGCCGGCCACCGGTGGACACTGTCGGACGGCGCAAGTCACCGGCGGACGGCGTCGTGCCGGCGGGCGGCGCCGTGCCGTCGAATGGCGCGGCGTGTCACGGCGTCTGCCGGCACCGTCTACTGGTGCACGATGTCGGATAGCTCCGGTCACAGACGGACAGCGTCGTGCCGGCCGACGGCGCCATCCACCGGCACGACGCCGTCCGCCGGTGACTTGCGCCGTCCGACAGTGTCCATGTGTCGCATGGCGCGGCGTGTTACGGCATCCAGCGGCACCAGCCACCGGTGCACGTTGTCGGACGGCGCAAGTTACCGGCGGGCGGCGCCGTCTACAGACGCAGTACACGGCGCCCACCGTGCGCCGGCGAACGCCGCGGGGCGTGACGTTGTACGTCAGCCCTAAGGGCTAGCGTACAACAGAACGGCGCCGGCGGACGACGCCGTGTACTGCGCCAGTGGACGGCGCCGTCCTCCGGCACGAATGTTGTCCGCCTGTGACCGGCGCCGGTAGACGCCGTGACACGCCGCGCCATGTGACGGCACGGCGCCGCGCCGCGACGTTGTACGCCGACCCTAACACCGCGCCGCGCCGACCGGTGCAGTGAATAGCGAGCGCGCGTATCAGCGCGTATGAATCAAGTTCCGCCCGAATTTTGGCTGCATATAAACGCCTAAAAGAATTTACGGCAGGAGAATCAACTTGCAAACCGTCCATAAGATAACCTATCTACTGACAGTTTTGACGAATTTAGGATGTCCGTGCGGTTTGTGTCTATTCATATCGTAGATTCATCATATACACAAAAATCTAGCACTTTCATTCTGGGAATGAGCCAAAAGATCACACAAGGAGTGTCAGTAAGGCTTTAAACCTATTAATGGTTTTTGTGTTGTGAATGCTGCTTTAGAAATTATAGGGTATTATTTTCGCTACAGGGCTCTGTATTGCCCCTTAAGGGTAAGACCTTACTGACACTCCTTGGCTCATTCCCAGAATGAAAGTACCATAATTTATCGTCGCTATTTTCATACCGGCATCAGAGAACGATCTGGCATCTGATTGGATAGCATGAAAATAGTGGCAATAAGTGAAAATACATTCTGAGTGTAACTTATTAGAATAAGTTATATTAGAAGACCTTTGTATTAGTAAACTTCCATTATGCTAAATACTATTTTTTTGGAAAATTCAATGTTGCAATGTTTTTCAACCAGATTCAATTATTATTGTAGCAAGCAATATAATATATAACATAATAGGGACATTAGGGACAAACCACCGCATTTCGCTATGACATCTATTGCATATTAAGAGCCTTCCATGAGCCAACTAGCGCCGCCAATCTTAAAAAAATAATATCTTCCAATATAATCAATTTTATTAAAAAAGCTGTTTACGAAATGTTTATTACGATAAATACTATTTTTAAATGCTTATTTATAACGTGATTCAATTTTGGTAAGTTGTAGTTTTCGCATAATTGCGAAAAACGGCCGTTTTTGGCACATTTGTGAACTACAACTTAGCTTGGCGCAATTATGCCATGTATTGTATATTGAAAAATAGTATTCATCCTAATAAACATTTTGTACGGTGGAACGCAGAGAAAGGTGTACAGTAGAGTTTTTAAGGTTGCGATTTTCTCAAAAACTACTTGACCTATTGCAAAAATTATTTCATTGTTCGATAGATAAAAGTTAAAACTACGTAACTGTAAAAGTATTATAAAATTCGGTCCAGTAGTTTTTGAGAAAATCTCAACCTTATTGAGGCCCCCTGTATACTTATCTATGTCTTCGACTGTACATAGCTTTTTTAATAAAATTGATTAAATTGGAAGATATTATTTATTCAAGATTGGCGGCGCTAGTTGGCTCATGGAAGGCTCTTAAGGTCAGAATTCACTGAAGGGGCCTAAAACATTTTTGACATTTTTTGCTAAAAAAGATTGGTAATATGCACATTAGGCTGAAGCAATTAGGGCTATATACTACGACCTATATTTGAACTCAGCTGATAATAATCTAGTTTCTACCCAAAAAATTGTATAATATTTAATATATTAGGAAAACTTGGTGTATAGCAAACTATACTTTTTCATGTATTGTATAAGGAAACCAGATTTTATAATTTACATTAGTACATATATAATATTAAATACAACATCACAATCAGGTTAGTTATTTTCATACTAGTTTAGCCTTTGCCAGTATTTATAGCAATTTAGCACTAATGACCCATTAGTGTTTCAGCCTTAACTTACTCCTTAAAATCGATCATCTGACTTATATGTAAAAATAATAAAAAATACCCTTGATGCCAAAAAATAATTGTGTAATTTCTATTATAACTGCAATATTGTAATTTATAATAAACTGCAATTAGGGGTATAACAAAGTAAAAAATGATTTAACTAAATGAAATCATATATTAAATTTTAAAGTGCATGTGACACTGTTATCACAGGATTAACATGGTTGTAATCGTAACACCAACAATGATGGAACCATCTCATCCTTAATCATCCCAGTTGACCTGGTGGCAGTCGTGCCACACAAACGTGCCCTTGAGCGACTGGGGCGCCTCCAGGGCCAAGTAGAGAGGCGCGCGCGACCCTCGCTCCGGTGTGAAGTCACCCAGCCCATTGGTCATGTCTGTTTTGATAAAACCTGGATGCACACAGTTTATGGATATGTCCTTGCCTTGCTCAATGAATTGCTTTTGCTGAACAAAAGTCAACGCTGACAAAGCCACTTTTGACACTTTATAATCTCCGTAATGCCCTGCGAAGGACACAAACGAATTTTTACCGTTTTTAGCTGCCTCTAGGAAGTCATTCACAAACTGCAATATCTCTTCCACAGTAAGATTTTCTTTCACTAACGTATCTAGCCATATTTGTTTTCGTATGTTCGACAGCAAGCCCCAATCGCTACTCATGTTGATGATACGAGCGTCATTCTTCAAATGTGGGTACAATATTTTCGACACAATAAGCAAACTCATAAAGTTAGTGTCGATGAGTTTTTTGCAGTCTTCGTACGATGAAATATATTTGTCGAAGTCCAACATCCCGGCGTTGTTGACCAAGACGTCTATCCCTTTGTGGTGGGTAGCGATGTGCGTCGCGAACTCTTGCACGCTACTCTCGTCGGTAACGTCCAGCTTGTGGAACAAGGGTTTCAGACCCAACTCCTCTAGCCTCTTCACGGCCTGCTGCCCTCTCTCTTCGTCTCTAGCTGTAAGGTACACAGCACCGTTGAATTTTTGACATAATCCTTTGACGATTTCGAAGCCGATACCCTTATTGCTCCCAGTTACTACTGCTACTTTGGTTTCCATTGTTGTACATAAAAAATTAGAAACAATTACGTAGAAAACACTACGTTGTAAAAATAAATATCTATTTTATTTATCACCAAATTCAATGACCGCTCCTCCGGACATTTCAATAATAAAAGTGACGTTTGACGTTTATGTTTTATCTTTTATATTCATCAGGCCAAGTATTTTTGTAGCATTCAGTCTCACTCACTTAAATTGTTGACCCAAGATAATGTAATACTACGTCCAAAATATAATGTGTAGTGTGTTTGTCTTCTTGTTCATTGCGAAATATTTGGATGTCGTCAAATAGTTTTCAAAATATTAATGTGTCTTCAAACACTATCGTAACTGTCGTAAAACGTAACGACATTTGTATTCGGCCGTTCGTCGTCGTCGGGTTTGTTGTGGGTTTGCTTATGTACAGTAACAGCAGATCAAGTGTAAAAGTGTAACACTTTGGACTTTGGACCGTTCTTATTATTTGCGACGTAAGAGTTGCAATCGTACTGCAAGTGTTACCATTGATCTGCTGTAAGTCCGTACATGTACATGAACAAGCCCGCCAATTTTTGAATCAATTTTGAAAAACTCCTGAATCATGTTTTTCTAGCAAGTAAACTCGGGACTGGGGAATGTATTTTCTCATTCGGCGTTGGTCTAATTGTCGGACATACGATGAAACTCAATAGGTACAGTCCCATCGCATGATCGTAGGAGCGCAATATACTTACCAGCTAGTAATCTATGTTCGATCGCACGGTCGGCATCGCATGATCGTCCGACCGATGGACAATTAGGACGAAATCACATCGCATGATCGTGCGAGCGATGGTCCAATATGACAACGCCCACATTTGTTAGATACAAGGTGGTGTCTCCACCACTTTAATTAGGTAATTTCGTGAGTTCGGTCGGCCCTGTCAAATTAAACCACAAAGTCCACAAAAATGTTTATTGATTGGAACCCTTTTTAGTAGAACAGATTAAGTCAAACAGTACAGAAAGAAAGCGCGCGCGCAACAAGCCGCCATTCCACCCACCAGATACTGCACGTCCGCCAAAACCATAGAATACAGAATACCAAACCGGCTCGGCGCTACTAGCGCGGCGCTAGTTGTACCGAGCCGGTTTGGTACCGCGTGTGGCCCGTAGAGGGAGCCTGGGAGAGTCATTCGCTACATGCCCCCCTTCCAGTTCACGAGAGCGACCCCGCTCATGGACTGGCACATCCCCAAAAGAGCGATTTAGCTCGTTACTTAAAGAATTTGCAGGTTTCTGACGCCTAGGACGACCGCGCTTCTGCTTCGGAACGATTGGAACCGGTACATTAGAATCTCGACAGTGGTACCGTGTGAGCTCCTTGGTGTGAAACTTGCCCAAATTCCCTGATGGGTCGTCCACCGGTGCGATAAGGTAAGTGGTAGGACTAACCTTCTTGGTTACAACATAGGGTCCATCCCTTTTCGGCACAAATTTAGACGTAATGGCTCTAGAGGCGTTGCTGAGAACATGGGTTTTCAGTAAAACTTTATCGCCTTCAGCGAATACCTCGCCCGCTCGACGCGACTGGTCGGCGTATTCCTTATTTCGATCTTGTTGCACCTCCATCTTTTCACGGATTGCCGTGAAAGAACTAAGAAACTGTTTAAGATATGGAGTGATTTGCGGTACAAAATTTTCCTTTTCTAAGATGCCTCTCGGATCATTATTCATTTCCAACGGCGATCTCAACTCTCTTGCTAGAGTTAAATAAGCAGGTGTAACCCCTGTGGTCTGACACCGAGCTGAATTCAATGCAAATCTTACTGAAGGGAGATGCTTGGGCCAGGTGTTATGTTCTGTGCTTACCAACTGTGATAGCAACACCTTTAAATCTCTATTCTTCCTTTCAGCAGGGTTTCCCTGAGGATGAAACAGCGGCAACAGTTCTTGCTTAATGCCTAGAACAAACATACACTGTTGCATTACCGCTGAGATAAACTGTACTCCGTTATCTGAAATAATGCGCCGTGGTAGGCCAAAACGGAGAAAGTATTCTTCAATTAAAACTCTGGCACATGCTTCTGCAGTGGCTTCGCGCAGAGCGTATAGTTCAACCCATCGGGTTGCGGTATCCTCTACCAGCAGGATCCAACGATGTCCTTCTTCCCCTGGTGGGAGCGGACCAAAAAGATCTATAGCAAGTACCTCGTTACGCTGATTTAGTAACGGTGTCTGTAACAACCCTGGCGGTTTCTCATTGCTCGCTTTATAGCGTTGGCAAGAGATACAGGTCTTTATGTACTCTGCTATGGCTCTTCTCATACCTGGGAAATAAAACTTCTGTGCAACTTTCTGATATGTACGTTCTATACCAGGGTGGCCTGCAGTAGGAGCATCATGACATTCTTTCAGTATCTCCTCTCTCTGATCCACAGGTACCACAAGTTGCGGTTCTTCGCTGTCCGCGTCTGGGTTATAGCGGTATAGGACTCCTTGTTCCATCAAATAACCTCGGCCTGTCCATCGGTGCGCGTTGATCTCTTGTCCCTCCTCCAAATCCTGGATAATCTTCTCTAGATCAGGGTCAGCCAGCTGTCCTTGTCGTAGCTCCGTAGGACTTTTTGCAGGTAAGTCAATGATGACTGTGCAAATTCCGCAAGCATTCAAAGTCTCTTCGTCGCAATTGGGTCGACTGAGGGTATCAGCAACCAAGTTGGCTTTACCGGGAGTGTATTCGTAATGGAGATCAAAAGCTTGGAGCTTGAGCGCCCATCGTACCAGACGTCCTGATGGTGACTTCAGTGTAAGCAGCCATTTCAGCGGCTGATGGTCGGTTCCAACAATAACCGGATGTCCTTCAATATATCCGCGGAAACGTTCCACTGCCCAGACGACAGCAAGTGCTTCCCGTTCAGTTGTCGAATAATTTCTTTCGGCAGACGAGAGCAATCTACTCGCATACTCTATCGGCCTTTCGTTGTTCTTCTCACCCTGCATGAGGACAGCGCCCAAAGCGTAATTGCTTGCGTCTGTTCTGAGAATGAACGGCTTTGAGTAGTCTGTCTGAGTTAAAATCGGCGCAGAGGTCAGCAGTTTCTTCAACTCTTCGAAGGCTCCATCTTGCTCTGGGCCCCACTGCCATGGTTGATTCTTTCTGGTAAGCCTCGTCAGCGGCTCTGCAATTTTCGAAAAACCAGGAATGAATTTACGAAACCATGAGCAGGTTTGAGTAAAAGTACGAAGATGCTTCAAAGTACTTGGCTTTTTCATCTCAACAATGGCCTGAATCTTTTCAGGATCCGGTGATATGCCCGTGGAGGAGATGACATGCCCAAGGTACTTGACAGACTCTCTGGCAAAAACGCATTTGCCCCGGTTCACCCGCAGATTGAAGAAATACAGGCGTTCGAAGACTGCCCGCAAATCCTTAATGTGTTGTTGCATATTCTCTGAAATTACGAGAATATCGTCCAAATATGCCAAGACCGTGATGTTCTTCAGAGTAGGACATGACCGTAGACGATCTATTAATCTCTGAAAAGTAGCTGGTGCCGACTTGAGTCCAAAAGGCATGCGTTTGAAACGATACGTGCCACAATGCGACGTAAACGCAGTTTTGTCTCGATCGCGCATCACTACTGGCACTTGCCAGTACCCAGATTTGAGGTCTAAAGTACTCATCACACAACCTTGCTTCGTGGACTGCAGCAACTCTTCAATCACCGGCATAGGGTAAGTGTCTGATTTAGTTATAGAATTTAACTTACGGTAATCTACGCAAAAGCGAAACGTGCCGTCACGTTTTGGAACCAGCAAAGCCGGCGCTGCCCACGCAGATTCACATTCTTCAATGATGTCATCAGCTAACATCCTGTTGAGCTCCTCCTCCATAACCTTTTTCCTTGCAGGCGTGAGGCGGTACGGCGGCACTGCTATCGGCGGGTGCTCACCAGTCTCAATGCGGTGCTCAGCGAATGTCGTGGCTTCTCCACGCTCGTTAAAAACATCTGCGAACTCAGTGAGTATTTGGGAAAGCGTCACTTCCTCGGAAGTCTCACACAAATTATATTCCAGTCGAGCTCCCGGTTCATAATGCAGTTCAAACTTTTGCGTTTTATTTTCCGAAAAATACCAAGACGAATCTCCAAAATCGAATGCGAGATTAGCTTTGTTTAAAAAATCAATGCCTAGCAAGGATTCATTGTTACGCGATTCTGGGAAAATAAGAAATTGAACGGACAAAACTTTGTGAAAAAGTTTTACCTCCACGTCAGCAATTAACACTTCCGTGCGCCTAGTGTCACCGTCGGCGAGTTTAATATTCTTCATCGAACGGTGAAGAGGATGTCCATTTTTGAGAAGAAAAGCATATAACGAATGACCCGCAATACAACCCTTCGCGGCTGTGTCTACTAACGCGGTACCCTTCATCCCTAGAATCTCAATATTCAATATGGGACGGCGGTGGTAACTGCTAGGAAGAACGAGCGGTGGGGACACAGAAGTGGGCCCCCCCTTGATACAACGCGGTGACCTAACCGGAGTGACGGTAGGTGTTGTAGGCTCAGGCTCCCCCTTATTCTCAACATTCTTATTATCAGTAACAATTTTACATGGTAAAATATTATTTATAAAACCATCATTCAGCTCCTGGTCTATAGACAAAGGAAAAAATTCATCAGGCTGCTGGACTACAAAAGAATCCGCAGATAACTCCTGGTCTACAAAAGAATTTACAGTCGACTCCTGGACTAACAAACTACTGTTTGATTCCTGGTCTATAGACTGAGGAAGTAATTCAACATATTCAATTTGGTTATCAACTGCCATCAAATTATTCAAATTAACATTATTAGATGCACAGTAACACTGAGAATTACCCTTAATATCCCCAGATAAAATATTTTGATCTATCATCGAGGGAACAGAATTAACCTCCAGATGTGAGTTCCCCGAGATCTGAATAGAATCAACATTATGACAATCACAAGCAAACTTTTCCATTTTAGTGGGCAACACACCATCAAAAATATGCAATTTATTGTTAAGTGTGTCAGAGTGTGTACAGACGGACTTAAAACCTTCACCCGTTGAAGCTAAATTTTGGTCAAAAGCGGTGTTGTTAGAAAAGCTCTGAGCAGCTGAGCCACCAGTCTGAGTGCGGCCCTGTGCAAGATTACCTCCCTGTACACACTTGGACATAGCATTTTCAACACATCCAGTATTAAAATTAGTAATGTTCTGTGCAACGGGGCCACCCACCGTAGAGCAGCCCTGTTCATGCCTATCTCTATGCACACACTGAGATAAATTAAATGCATAAAAAGCATTTTGACTTTGGCAATTGGCACAGTTAGCCCGTATCACACCCAAAGCACCACAGCCGTAACACTTAATTGGATTTTGAATTTGAACAGAGTTCGATTCATTTTTAGCTTTTAACTTTTGACAGTCATCTTTAGTATGATTAAACTTTTTGCAGTAAGCACAATACATACGTTTTTCCTTTGGCGAGATACCTGAGTCTGCGACAGTCAAACTCTGACCCGTCTGCTGAGGCTGAGACGGCGACGACGCCTGTGGCTGCAAAGGCGCGAGCGGCACGCTAGCGCCATGCGCGCGCCGGGGCGGCGCCGTGTTGCCTGTGTGCGCTGCCGTCGCGCGTTGCACGGCGGGCGCCGACTTCCGCAGGGGCGCTGAAGCAGGCCGATTCTCCTGAGCCGCCTCCTCCACACTTCTTGCTCGGCTGAGTAACTGGTCAAACGTCACGACGCTATCTCTTTCAATTCTCTTCTTTATTCGGCGATCTAATAGTCCATAAACCATGTCTATTTTTACTTTTTCTGACAGATCGTCTGGTGGCAACTTTGCCAGTAGTGCCCTCGCCTTGGCGACAAATATATCCGTATTGGAGTCGCCCTGTATCATAGAGAACAGCTCTGTGTAGATACGAAAGGGTGGTCGACGCTCTCCAAATGCACTTCTTAGTTTATTTAGAGCATCATCCCAGTCTGTGGTCGAGCCTTTAATTCCCTGCCACCACACTGCAGCGGGACCGGTAAGTAACATAGGCAAACCTTTTAATGCGTTTTGACCACTTATCTGTACACAAGATTTGTATACCTCTATGGCATCGATGAAGCTGTCCGTTTCTTCCGGGGCTCCATCAAATCTCGCAGTACATTTTGAAAAATTCGCAGACGTTGAACCTGCCACTGGGGCAGTCAGAACCGGAGTCGACGATCTCGCCTCCGTCATCAGACGCTGACACAGCTCCATTTGGGAGGTTTGGAGCGTCTGTAGTAGGGCTGCGAAGTCGTTGCGTCCAATATTGAATGTGGACGCCTCCGTTTCGTCACCGTCGTCTTGATTACGGTCGCGTCTGCGTGACATTCTGTTCTAGTTCCAATAAGAGACCGAGAAAAGCAAATCGTTTGTAACGACGCCAACAAGTCTCTTAAATTTGTGAGCACAAAACACGAACTAAACACACGTTGGAGCGCCACTTTTCGTGAGTTCGGTCGGCCCTGTCAAATTAAACCACAAAGTCCACAAAAATGTTTATTGATTGGAACCCTTTTTAGTAGAACAGATTAAGTCAAACAGTACAGAAAGAAAGCGCGCGCGCAACAAGCCGCCATTCCACCCACCAGATACTGCACGTCCGCCAAAACCATAGAATACAGAATACCAAACCGGCTCGGCGCTACTAGCGCGGCGCTAGTTGTACCGAGCCGGTTTGGTACCGCGTGTGGCCCGTAGAGGGAGCCTGGGAGAGTCATTCGCTACAGTAATTATTTATTGATTTAATTAGGACAACTTGCTAGGAAAGCCAACAATGGGTGGGAACCCATTGGCCTACCACTATCATTCTCTATCTGCCGCAGTGTAACTAGGTACTTACCTAGGTAAATGTACTTTAGAAATTAAAACTAGGTAAGTGTGTACTTACTAAAAATAGCTATCCGGCTCAAAGGACCTCCCACAACTTCGCACACCTTTTTCACTATACGGTAGGTAATAAGTAAGTACAGTCGACAGGAGATCAATGGTAACACTCAACTTTTATGACCCAAACAATAAGAACGGTCCAAAGTGTTACACTTGATGTGCTGTCGACTGTACACACCATGAAGGAAAAAATCCGCCAGGGCCGGTCGTTCCTTACTTCGACACCTTAAAAGTCCAAGGCAAGGCAAGTCCAATAGAGACAAGAAGGTAGGCGACAGCACAATATTATCTTTGATAGTGACCTACGTAGTAACCATTACCAAATACTAAAAAGGAAAATAGGTAAGTAAGTAGAGCTCTTGAAAATGGCGGGAAACGACGGTTGCGAAATTATTTGATAATTTTCCTTTTAATGTCTACAGGGACTATTTTGTGTTTAATATCACGTTAAATTAATCAGAAAATGTTCGCGAATGACAGTGCGGTGAAGTTATTGGATTATTTGTGCAAGATCTGAAGTTTCAAGCTTTTATCAAGAGTTCCCGCTACAAGCTCGGGAGTGAACGTGACTGTCGAGCTGCTTCGTCCAGAGTGATGACGCTACGGCGTCTCCTCTGGATGAAGACATGAAGACGCTGCTACCCAGGGTGAAGACGCTACTGCGACTCCCCTGGAGGAAGATAGAAGGCTATTGAATATTGAATTTTCTGTAACATGACATTGGCAAATGACGAACGGTCGAGTCCATTAATAAAATAAATAAAATAAGGTAAGTAAGTACTACAATACCAAAGAGGATAGGTTATGTATTGTCAGAATCCTTTATACTTATCATATATTTTCTTTGATACTGACTTATTCCTAAGTTATATTCGTAAAGTTTTTTTTGGTTTTTAACAATTAATTTTAACAAAAATGAGAAGCAAACACGCTACCCCCAAAAAACCACAGCAAATTTTGTTTTCCAAAAATATTTACGGACCACGCGTGAGGGTTGAAAATTGGGACTACGCTATTCACGCCGAGAAGAAAGATAACTACGTTTACCGCGATAGATTGAGTAACCACGTGAGCACTTACGTGCGCTGGGGAGACGACGACCAAGGTGTACGGACTACTGAAACTCGTCACATGCTTGCTCAGGTTTTCGCCAAAACTGATCCCGTGTACTCCTTCAAACCGCTCGTTAATTTCACCTCATATCCTTGCACTGAGTAAGTTTGACTTTAATTAACAATGGGTAGGTAATACGTGTGATGGGTGATTTTATATAGCGCGGCCCCCTTCAAACGCTTATAACTTTTAAACTATTGCGTCACAAATTATGAGACTACCGTCACTAATTCCAGCATAAGCGGTACATCCTTCCAGGATAGGCCTTGAGGGCCTGGGAGCTCGGCAGAGCAGTTCTGACGCTAATGAACATCTTATGCTCTTTTTAGGTAGGTATTTTAAGTAGGTACCTACCACAAATACCTTCCTACCTTCAATTTTATTATCTACAATATCCGTTTCTCTGTGTATATCTATCCGTTTCTTGTGAATGAAACACCTATCGTAGATCATAGCTCTACGGAGAGAAAATGGACGTGTCGTGGTGGACGGTCATGGATCCATGGATAACCAGATTGGTTAAGCCTATGTAGATAGCTACATAAGTACTTATGTACCTACCTATTTAGGATAGACAGTTTTGAGTTCGGTCTTATAACTGTCAGTTTTGTTTTTATACCATTTTGACAGTCATAAGTGCAAGCTCACGCTTAGTTCGTGCTCAAAACTGACAATCGGCCTTAACGTACACACAGCTATACATACTTAATGTATTTTTATAGCACACCTGGGAGAAATGAGTTAATGAAAAATGCAGATTTAGCACAACTTCCACCAGATTTCGGTGCCATGGATTACCTCACATCGCAACAGGATGATTATAGAAATCCTTATCCGTCTGTTACTAAACCGGTAAGAGTAGCATAACTACTTTAGTTAGTAGTAAGTACAATCCATTGATTAAAAGTTCAAAAGAGCGATGCAGAAAACGGTTATGTAATGGCGATGGGAAACTATACTATAAATTAATCTGCTGTTGGTATGTACATACCTCTGAATTTTGAAATCCGCGATGTTCCATTGCTAGGCAAAAAGGCCTGTTCTGTCGTAGGCAGTTCAATTCAAAACTAAGTTTCACTAACATCATCAACCTCTTTCTTCTAAACAGTAATAACCTCAGATAACTCTATTATATCTTAATATAGGGCATACATGACTGTGATGTCTTATTTATTTGTTACAGTTGACAATGGGCTCACCACCTTGGCTTTTAAACAGGGTAATTCGGTCGGACCTGACGCACAACCACGGCACAGCCCCGCCGCGCGGCTATTACCAGTGTCTCGACACACACACACCCATTGGGCACATACGCCAAATGAGACTATTCAGATATCAATCTTTCAATCCAGCTACTTGTAGTCAAGATTTCCCCAAACTTAACAAACAAGAGTTAGTCGCAAATCAAGACAAGACCTAACTTAAATTAAGTAGTATAATTTATTAAATTAATTAAAAATCAAACATTGAAACTTACAAAATGTTCATAGTGAAAAATAAACAAACATAATGGCCTTAACAAAATAATCATTATTATTAACATAAAGAAAGTTACAAACAAACATGGTAATCATAAAAGTATCATAACTAAAATAGAAAATATAGTCCAACCAAAGTCCGTAGCTTTTTACCGGAATTATTATCTACCTAATTAAGTAGTTGTATTCAGTAGTAAAAATAAAGAATGGACAAAATATTAATTGGCACTGCTATGTTACATAATGATCACACAAATGATCTGCCAAATCAAAATGTACAACTATTGATCATATCATAAGCTCAATCAATCACCAATCAATGTAACATCGATCGTCACATGCTTATACATTTGGTTTCAGTTCACAATAAACTGTCAACATTTGTCAGTCAACATCAGGTCAAAATAGGTGGTAGAGAAGTGGTAGATAATACAAATTTAGATAGGTTACTTAGTAATATTAGTTTATACATTATTTTGACTGAATTAAAAAATATTTTTTTTAATAAATTTTACTATGTACCAATGCATTATATCTATTGTTTCTTTAAATACTCGTTGTCCAGTTAATGTATAGGTATGTTAAAATAACTGCATTTCCATTCCACACAATCAACCATATTTTGACAAAATAAAACATAAGATTGTACTTCAATACATTAACAAATCAGAGCTACCTTACGATTTGAGTATTACGAAAACCAAAGGTTGATAGGAGTACTATACCTATACCAGGCCTGGTGCACTCCGCGCTTTAGGTATAAATCTACAGGTACATCGGGCGGGCGGCCTTGGGCCGCGCCGGCGCGGCTATTCAGTGGGCTGCTGCGCGCCAGATTGATTGCACGTAGCCCGCTATTTTGCGCCCGCGCTGCGACGTATTTAGCCGTCTTTCATTGTATCGGAAGAAAAAAATCGTGACAAGAATTTGGTCTAAATTATTAAAATATTCTTTCATACAATTTAGTACCTACCATAATAATTTATTTTATTTAGGGTGGATTCGACCAAACTTCAATTTATACTGGAGTAACTATCCCAGGGTTATTTTTATTCCCCGATTTTATTCTCCATTAACTTACGAGTAGTTTTACCATGCAATGCAATAGTTGCAGATAATTGAATGAAATTGAATGAATAATGAACGAATAATTAGATTAGATTTATATAATAAATCGCAAGGCTAGTTCTTGCATCTTAAATATGTAAATATGGGTTTCGGCTCCCGGACTAGATTGTACCTAGCTAAAACCTAAAAGAGTTATGTTTAGTATTGTAGACACCCATTAAAGTGTAAGAAGATAGCATGCCTATGGTCTTTTGTGATCTAATACCGTAGGTATATTTGAAATATCAGTTTGTTTACAAAAGTAGAATAATAGAGTGGTATAATAATATATGTTCATTAAATATTCAGATTATTTATCTTTCACAAGCCGGCAGCCCTAATCGTGTCAGAAGAGTAAAGAGCTACCCGATAGAAAGAGACGCACGTTGTAGGTGAATATAATTGTAGGCACTTCGCGCTGCGCGAGCTGAATTGTACTTTATTGCGTCGCTGCGAGACTCGCGATTTATTTTAACGGTTTTTAGGAGAGACTCTTCTGTACTTGTACTATTATATATTCTGTGCCTATACTAACTTACATAATTAATATTCGAACAGTGCTGCTATTAAGAAATCCAGTAGTGTAGGGATGAAAAATAACTTTCTAGTAGACTTCCCCACCCTGCATATTCTCTTTCTACTATAGCATGCTAGTAGCGGCGACACAAGTTTTTTGTGGCATTACTCTGGGAAGGTTGAACAAGACCTTTTTACTACCCTATCTATTTCAAAAAATACCAACAATGAGAAAAAAAATGGTTTGGCGCAAGTCAACACAGGTTAACTATTGCCCTATGTTATACTAATTTCCAAAACTGGATAAGTAGTAACATTTATCAATGAACATAGTGACCTGAGTACAGGTACTTTCAAATGCTTTCAGAAATAGACATCCTCAAAATCTGCAATCTACTTGAATACAGTCAACATAACATGTCTATAAATTTTATTTGGTGTAGGTAGGTATGCGGATGACAACATACATATACTTACACTTTTTCAGTTTAGTATGATGGTTCAGTTCTGAACTAAATAAACAGGTATACTTAAATATGTATGTATATTACATGAATATTGTTAACTAATTCGTAGCTTTACATTTGATGTCATACATAGGGGATGTGGCAACAATAATTGGAAGTTAGTATACAATGCTAAATTACCCTGTATCTTAATTTGTTGTTAGGTGCAATGGGCCCCTGAAAATGTAATAAGGATATTTCTGCTATATTTTTTCTTGTATACCAGTACCATACAAGATTAAAGATTTTCATGGGCTCATCTTACCTATTTTATTTTATTAACGGCAATAGACTTAATATTGTACAAAACGAAATACCAATTAGTATCAGCAGAGGCCTTTTACTATAATTCTGAGATTAATTAGGCTTCAACCGAGAATGCAACTTTGAATTAAAATACATCCTCTCCACGTAATATGTAAACTTTAAAGGATGTTACTTGTTATTTCTATGATTCTCTTATTATTTGAAACCATTAAATTGCTGAACAGTTTCGCATATTAATGAACTGCCATCAGAGATATAAAAGGAATTGAGTATACATCATAGACACTTCACACTTGCTATAGGTACTCTTGTTATTGAGTTCGCCTTCTCTTGAACCCTTTACCTTTTTTTGTCTTCATTTTGTGTTTACGTGTCACCCGTTGACTTCCTGTGATTTCATCTGCTAGCATACCAACTGTTGTCATTTTTTTTCTGCGATTCTTTTCAGCTTTCGTAACAGGTAGTCGAGTTAAATAATTTTCTTCATATTCAGTCTTTTCCTGTTCATGTTTTGATATCGAATGTTTGACATGGTTGCCAGTAGTCACTTCTAGCGGAGCTTCTGAATATTCCTCACGAAGTTCATGCATCACACTAGAATTAAGATGTTGCTTTTTGGACCGCTCTTTATTTTTCTGATTACTATCAGCTTTAGAAAAGTTTTCATCAAAATGAACTGCTGCTAATTTTGGTGGGACGTAAATATTGGACTTCACACTTTTCTCCTTCTTTGTTTCTTCACCATCTGAGGCATCACTAGAATTTTCCTCCGAGTCATCAATTTTACTCACTAGATTAGCAGGATTGGCATGATATGACTGTGGGTCATCCTCACTAGTGGAGCCAATAGCAGCAGTTTTAACGAGCTTATCAATTTGATATTTCAATTTAGAATCAATTGGCCGTATTTTTTCAAGAACAGTCCGTATTTCAATAAGTCGGTCTATAGAAGGGTCTGAATCGATTGTTTCCCCTGAACATTTTCTTAGTACAATATAAGTTAAATTTATTAAATAACTTAGAAGCATTTGATATTTCATTTCAAGGAAGTTGAGCCCTTTATCAGTTGTTATTTCTCCACTCTTAACACGGACTACCATGTTATCTACAAGTTGAGAGACTTGTTGTATATTCATGTTCATCTCCTTCAATAATCTAACAGCTTGAGGCAAGTCAGGCTGCTCTGTTTCATCATTAGCCTGGAATAATTAAGAGATCATAAGACATATAACGAGTACTGAGGGTGAATATGGTCAAAGCAGACCCACAACCATGTTAAATACTGTCCTAACCATACTGTAGGACATTAAATGAAAAAAAAGATCACCAATGTTTTCCACACAACAAATTTTATCCTCAGCCGTTCTGTACTAGGAGCAGTCCATCAAATCACGGTTCATTCCCCATGATATCACCAATATGACACCACCTGAGGTGCCATGGGAAATAGCTATTTGCCCGGTTATTTTGGTGGTGTCATAGGGAATCGACATCACTAGTCCAGAGGTGGAGATTGGAGTATCGACAAAGATAAATTATCTATTAGTAATTTTTGGTTATTATGGCAAGGCCAGACGATATAATTCTTTACTAAAAACACGTGCCTCAATACAAGCAACACACGTACCTGAACCATTTTTCCCGAATTTGAATACACAAATTATTAAATTTGTGCGACACGTAATTGGAAACTATACTTATACTCTCTGCGCCAAAGGCTTTAGAGAAAAATCGTAAAATGCAAGAATAAGAACATAAAATAAAAATCATCAACAAAAAGAATGGAAATGCTGTGTTGCCAACTATATTTTGAAATTTCGAATATTAACAATATAAAAAATTCCGGCCAAATTCCCATTCACGAAGGGCTGGGGAAAAAACAGCTTTTTTCCTCTAATGCTTAAATTGAGATATTACTAATTGAAAGTTTAGATCATCATAAAAAGGTATCATTTAATGTCAAATAAATAAGTAATGCCTTTATTCTTGAAAATGTGTTTATTGTTTATGTAGTTTTTGCCTTTTTTATTTTGAAATTACTTAATTTTAGTTAAAAATTAGTTAAGTTAATACTGACATAAGTCAGAATAATCAGGGGAAAAACATCCAATGTCCACTGAAATCAGGGGTAAAACAATCAATGTCACCAAGATGCTTTTATTAAAACTAAATAATGTAGGTAAATTCTAATAGTATTTAAGGTCTGAAAAACATTTTTTTTTGCAGCAGGACCACAGTATTTTGATAATGACTGAATATCTAGGAATTTTGCTTTACTGATTAGTAAAATGTTCTTGTAAGCTTTGTCAGGCAGAATAAATTCTGCTGAATAAAGGGCAGGGGCATCGCACAAGGAGTTGAGTTTACCCTTTATTTACTTTGCATCCAGCATCACAGAGGATGTCCACTGTCCATTATAGGAATCTCGGTAGAAAATGAGACGGGGGTGTGAAATCTCTGATCTCACGGATAGGTCTAGAAAGGAATGGGCATGTCTTTTTGTACTTTGATGTCAAAAACTTGGTCCAAGATCTGACCAAAGGCTGAACATCAATGACTCGAAATGGTGAAGGTTTCAGCCTGGACTCCGATACTACTTTTCTCCAGTCATCTGGTGTTTCACACGGAGCCTTCTGGTTTATAAGTGCCATGTTTTTGTCACATTCCAGGTAAGAATGTCCTCTAATTGAAAACACCATTTTTATCAATCAAGACGATGAGAAAGTAAATCAAAATATAACGGACAATGGTTGTTTTTTTCCTGAACTTTATGGACATAGGTTATTTTTACCCTGTACACGTATTTTAAAAGCAAGATACCTATCTCAGGACTATGAACGTTTTTATCCTGTAGTTTTTGGCAGAACATAACGACGGGTATGTTCATTCATATGATTCATTCAGACTGCATTGCCAGTTGAAAAAAACGAAAAATGTGACAAAGGCTGTTTTTCCCCTGACCCCTTCTTCACAACTCCGGGCCCGGCCGTGGCCCGGCCGCCGCGCCCGCGCCGGGCGGGCGATGGTAAAGCCCCATACAAAGCCGTCTCAAAACTGTTACACATGAAAGTTTATATTACGAGGTAAAAATAATACGTTAGTCTACTATGATAAATAAAGTTTTGTTTTCGGTATTTTTCTATTTTTTTTACTTGTTAAATAATAAGTACAAATAGGCATCAAACCCAACTCATATTCGATACCGTGAGTTTGACGCAATACGTTAGTACAATTCAATGCCACTTTACTCGACTCGAAAGTCTTTCACTTAGTACATTAGTGTTATACATTTTTGGAAAGCTTATGATCTCCTCATATCGATTCATAATTAATATTAAAATATACGTATAATAAACGAAAAGTAACCAATATAGTTTAAGATCGTATATTTTCAAGGCTTAATTTTTTTTAACAGGAGTTTTACCTGTTACCGATGCTTCCCGATGTCGAGATATTTATTGTATTATGATCATTATACATTATATTAGCATATGGACAAAAAGAAAACTGCGACCAATTGCGACCACTAGCACATGACATCAAAATGTATCGCGAGATAAAAATTGAACTTTTTTCAATTTTCTTTTATATGTCATAAAATAACATGTATAAGTAGGTAACAGTATATATTAGTTTTGATAAATTTATTGAAAAAGATTATTATCTTTTAAAAATCTTTTTCCAACATCCAAAAAATTACTATTGATAAAGTATTAACCACAAAAAATGCGGAGAGATAGTCTGAATTTGTTATCTATTAAGATCATATTGATAAAAAGTTAATTAGAGGAATGGTTATTATTAATAGGTTCCTTATGGTTTTGACCACATAACTTGTTAAAATACCGTAAGTATAGGTACACTATATCTATTAGGGTCTAATTGAAAACAGGATGGTTAAGGGAGGAGTGCAACTTATTACTTTCTCGTCGTTTTGCACTTGGCACTATTTCATCGTCCTATTAAATGAAAGCGAACCTTAGAACATTCACAGTTGTCGGTCATACATTCAGTTGCCCCAGTACACTAAAAAGCATGTTTTCAAAAGTTCGTAAAAGTTTTTAACTGACTTGAAAAATGAGTGAATTTGTTTGTAGAAAACGAGAGTTGTGCGATTTGGTGATAACTGGACGTAATATAGAAAATTAGATTTAGATTAATGCAGAAGATAGAGCCAATGTGATCTCTTACATTCAAAGAAACGTGATATCTCAATGTAACTCACTGGAGAAAAAGGTGTCTGAACAAATAAATAAAAGAAAAAAAACTGGAGGAAATGGGACTGCATAAACCTCGACAAGGCACTGGAAATAGTAGGTAATGATATAAACAGCACGAAGATTTTTTTTCAGAATTACTAATACTATTGCTCTGCAGACGTAGAACTTATAAAATTAAAGTACGAGTACATAATAGGTAGGTACTACAAACTATGTCACCTGGAATGCCAATTGATTCAAAAAAGTTCGGCGAGTATATAGTGCTACGGTAACAACTCATTAGTAGTATAGTCCAACTGTACGTAAATATTTATAATTGGTATTATATGCCTATGCATGTTTAATATATTTTTAGTAGATTTTGTGTAAATTAAATAATAATAATAAAAATTCATATTTAATTTTTTAAATTAAACAATATAATAAATATTCAAATTTAAAATGATTCCAATAAAACCTTATATATTCAAGTAAATGTGTGCAAAATTTCAGCCGATTACATTTTGAAACAACTAAGATAGGAAGTTTTGAGACGAAACATACGCGATTTTCCCATAGTGGGGTGGCGCAGCGCGGCGGCCGGCGGCGGAAAAATTATTCCTATTTTAAAGACCATTGCTGAGTTTCATATGCGTTATAAGCCATTTCTTTATTTTGTCATAGATAAATGAAATTTCTCGTTTCCACCACATCCTAATTCGCTGGATTAGGAAGAAAATGGAAATCCATCCGCCAAGTTGGCAATACTGTAACTACTATGACTTTTTTTAATTGTTTTTTAATGGGTTTCGGCTCTGGGTACAAGATTTTTGGGATCTTTTCAGCAATGGAAGCGTAGAATGAAAGATAATGAAAATGCCGCGGATAGTGCGGAGTGCGGAGACACGACGACCATACTAAATTAAATATGAGAACAAGATTTTATTCTAAGTCTGAAGTTTAGTCCCGAAATACGGTGGGACGAAAATCATTGAGATCAACCTCAGAGAAATAATTTCTCTGAGAGATCAACGGACGAAATATTCCTATATCTAGGGGTCTTGGATTATTTACACTTCATACAACAAAATACATCAAGCCATTGGCCTAGAAGTCCAAAAAAAAACATTTGTTTGGTATTAAAAAGCCAATGGGCGTTTTTGGAGCCTTTTGAAATTTTCGCGGCCAGAAACCAAATATGGTTATTTAGGTACATATTGGCAAAGTAAATAAACCATATTATGGCAGCTCATCTGTAACCTCAGTCCGGGCCGAGATATTCGACTTTAACTTTTTACTTCCGTTGAACTCAAATATCTCGGCCCCGGTGGAGGGTAGAGACGTCGAATCAACATTTTTACATTCACTATGAGGTCGTCTACAAGAAAATGTTGTTCCGAGATTTTTACCTTCAGTCAGAGCAGAGATATTTAACTTTAAGTAAATGACAAATGTGAGAGAGGGGGAGGATATGCTCATTTTAGATGGTGCACCGGCCATCTACTATAACTTTTGTTATAATTCATCCCGACTGGGCCACTAGAACTCCGGTTCTTTTTAGATGGCCGGTGCATCATCTAAAATGAGCACATCCGCTCACGTTTGTCATTTACTTAAAGTTAAATATCTCTGCCCTGACTGAAGGTAAAAATCCCGGAAGGTAAGAATCCTCTCACATCCGGTGTATCCTCTACACCACACCCCCTCTCAAGTTTTATGACTTTACTTAAACTTAAATATTTATACCCTGACTGAAAGTAAGAATCCCGGACTTCACGATGAACGTAAAAATGTTGCGTCTATGTTTCCCCACTCATCCGGGGCCGAGATATTTGAGTTTACGTAAACGAAAAATTAAAATCGAATATCTCGCAAATTCCCATGGTTTTAAAGACCCTACTGTCGTCGAAAGGCCACGACTCGGCTGTTATAAATAAATACTTTCTCTCTCATGTTACTTTAGTTTGTCATTTTATTTAAACTCTAATATCGCGGAGACTGAATATATTTTAAATAAAGGTTCCTTTTTTCCCTATTGAGGTAAGGAACCCCCATCCCCAAAACAGTAAAACTTTTTCCGCTTCCCCTAAAACATCCAATAAAGGATCCAGGCGATCTCAGTCGTTTATCAGCATCGCCTAGCTAGGATACATAATTATTATGCTACTATCACGAACCCCTAACATTTAAAGAAAAGTATACAGAAGCGTTAAACACGTTGGATATAAACACACGCTGACTCATATAACTATATCCAGAGTCCGACATACACAAAAATAAACTCTTAACTCCCAAGCACACCCCTAAATATAATAAAATATACCTAGACACTGAAACACGTTTGAATACCCCACCTTAATACAAAAAACAACCAGATAAACATAATTACAGTCTCGCCCACAAATACTCTTTAGCGTACAAAATACAATATGCAAATACACACAAATACGCCCCACAAAATACCTAGAATCAACAACGCACTCCTCAAATACAAACAGACCTTTACGCAAAAAATATAGAGACAAACGAAAACTGTGATTTTTTCGTGTCCTAACATAAAAAAATGCTCCGAAATACTCACAACACACTCTATGGTACATTCTATTTCAAAATACACATTACACTACCATACTCAGACGCGCAAAACTAATTAGTACGATATCTAGAGGAATTTTTATGTGTAAGAGAGTTTTTATGTACCAGTATTTTTGTGTTATTTAGGGTGTGTTTTGCTCATCCTAGTGTGATTTGTGATTTATGGTATCTTTTTAAATATTACATCGCGACTGGGATTCGAACCAGAGACCTTGCCATTCTTTTTCAACTAATGTTGAGCTAATGCTCTGTTGAAAACCGTGACTCGACCCAGATTGACGATATTAGGAATAGTATCTTTTTGTATTTGGGTCTCGTTTGGTGTGAGTTTGGGAGTGTTTTAATATGTAGGAGTGTGTATGTGTGCAAAAATATCCTCTAACACATACAAACACAGAAGTGTAACATACGCCGCAACAATAGATGTACGGTCGATAGCACATCAAGCGTATCACACTGGCACCATACGCAGGAGTTATACGATATATTTTGCAATGGTTTCTTTTAACAAGCCACTGGGCTTGTTACGGCGTATGTTATACTTCCGTGTATTTTTTTCAAAAGGTCTTAACTTTTGTGTACAGTCGACGGCACATCAACCTACAAAAAACCAAACTTTGCAAACTACGTCGTATAACCCCTGCGTAGCGTGCCAATGTGATACGCTTTATGTGCTGTCGACCGTACATCGATCACCTAGCCAGAGGATGCTGAGGAACCATTTAGTGTAGTTCAGTTCGTCAAGTTTACACGGGGAGAATCCAACTACACCGGACACAAGTTACACCAAGGAGGATAATTATTATGGGAAATGAAATAAATATGTTTTTTACGGGGGGAGGAGGAAAAAATAAATTAACATCAAAGGGGAAGTGTATTATAGATGGCAGATGCGACGCCTTATGAAATAAAATACATTTCAATTTATTTTTAGGTGAGGGGGAGGATATTGATCAATGTACATGTTGAACCGGATTTCCGCTTTGGTTGACCGCAAAAAAAAGTCTAGAGGGAGTGTATTGAACATGGCGGATGCGACATCTTAAGGAATAATAGGAAACACAATTTTTTTTTGTTGGGGGGGGGGGGGCAGGTATATTGCACATGGTGCACCGGATTTCCGCTTTTGAAGACCGGAAACCAATAAATTGTCGCATAGGGGGAGTATATTGTAGATGGCAGTTGCGACATTCTCCTCTCTTTTGGTAAAAGTTAAACTCTATTATCTCGGCCCGGACTGCGGTTAGAACCCCGGGAACAACTTTTTTTCTCTTTTTGTATGGTCTCCTACACAGTAGATGTGAAACTGATTCTGGCCGCGCGAAAAAAAAAAAGGCACCACCCTCCATACGAATGTGCCCATTGGCTTTTGTTGTATAGTTGCTTTAGTATAAGATAGATAATATAATATGCTGACGAGTGTTTGTGAAGGATTCCTCGCATGACTGGAGTGGATCGTTGAGTTATTTCGTTTATTCATATGGGAGGGTTGTATCTTGTATCTAAATACACGTAAAGTGTAGGTTAGGTTATATTTTACCTTATTTTACGAATTTGTAATAACACGTAAGAGGTTTAAAGACGTCAGACTAGACTGTATGTTCTAGTTAGATTTGCCTTTCCCTCTGATGAAGAGAAGAAAATGATTTAAAAAAAAGGAAACTGAAAAAACTCACTAGATAATTTGCGATTTTTTAATATTTGAATTAATAGTTTAATGTAATAAAATATGGTAAAAGTAAGTAATTTATATTGTGCATCGATTTAACTGACATTGTGGTTATGTATAAATGTCTAAATATATTTTCTGAATATGCGCAGGTTCCTCTACAGTGCTCGTTAGTCTTGTGCAGCATTATTGTATTTAGCAATGGATTCTACGTGCCCGGGGTGGCGCCGGTGGAGTTTAAAAAGAGCCAAAGAATTGAAGTAAAAGCAGTAAAAATGACTAGCATTCACACACAACTTCCATATGAATATTATTCTTTGCCACTGTGTTTACCAAAAAATGGCACATTTGTGTATAAATCCGAAAACCTTGGCGAAGTGTTAAGAGGAGATCGTATAGTGAACACTCCATATGAGGTTCACATGGCAGAAAACATCAAATGTCGTTTGCTTTGCCACCATAAAAACAATCCAATAAATTGGAGCGTGGAGGAGTCTGAAAAAGTTGCAAGTCGTATTGAACATGAGTATTTTGTGCATTTGTAAGTATTACTAAACATTTTCACCAGTATTATTATTATGCATGTGCGATTGTAATAATTCATTTTCTTTTTTAGGTTGGTTGATAACTTGCCAGTCGCAACAAGGATTATTAACACTGATACATCTGAAAGAAGTATTGAGCAGGGCTATCGTCTTGGCTTCATGTCAAAAGGAAAGACATACATTCACAATCACTTGAGATTACTGTTGAAATATCACAAGCACAGTCAGTAAGTCAAATAGTTTTAATACATATACACATACATACAATTACATACTAGAGAGCAATTTTTCAAGACCCATGGGATTATAAGATAATCCAATAAATTGAGTGATTCATTTGCAAATCTATCTATGGACCATGTCTCACTCATGCGTGAGTTGCACCCATCTCTGAGTTAATTTAATAACTACCTACGTATTTGTCTTCTCCATACCATACATTCTCTTTTAGATGGAACTGTTAAGCAAATTGAATCTTATTCTTTCAAATATTATATTGTATTTCATTTATGTTCCAGGGATTCTTACAGAGTGGTTGGCTTTGAAGTAGAGACATATTCAATAGACAAGGAAGAGCTAACTTTTGTAGAAGACTCCTGTCAATTTCCGTCTAACCCAAAGCCACAGCTAGTCAATGAGGATGCAGGCACTAAACTATACTTCACATATTCTGTAGAATGGGGAGAGTCTGAAATAAGCTGGGCATCCAGATGGGATATTTATTTAGGCATGAAAGATGTGCAAATACATTGGTTCTCTATTATCAATTCAATTGTTGTCCTGTTTTTCTTATCAGGTGAATATCTTTATACATAATTGTTATTATCATAATGCCTTCATTTGTTATAAGATCATACAACACTATATTTGAATCTAATTACATTAAACAGTAATTAGGAAAGGTAATGTACAATAATAACCATTTATATATGTATAAATAACTACATGGGATTATGATATGTTGATATGAGTAAATTAAATATAACATTAGCGCAATGTTTATTTTACAGGCATTTTGACAATGATTATGGTTCGTACATTGAGACGAGATATTGCAAGGTACAACTCTGATGAAAGCATTGATGACATGATGGAGGAGACTGGATGGAAGTTGGTACATGGTGATGTCTTCCGGCCACCACCAAAGAGAATGCTCTTTGCATCTGTCATTGGTAGTGGGATCCAAGTGTTCTTGATGGCCTTGATCACAATTTGTGAGTATGGAAATAAGTATGATTTTATTATTACTTAATAAAATGTTCCTGAAACTTTTTGCAATGACATCGGTAATAGATAAATTAAATAAGTGTATGGAGTCACGATATATCCCTTGAGAGGTGTTCAGAGATTCTAATAGGATCTTTTACAATTCTAAAAAGAATCCACTTTATTATCTCAAGCACACCTTAACATGCATTACAGATGGCACCATCCAACCACTATACTTCCTAGTTCTATGTTGTTCTCTCTAATAGTAAATAATTGTAATGGGTACTAATATTTGTTGTCTTCTGAATATGACATAATTATACTTGTTTTCAGTTATCGCAATGCTTGGCATGTTGTCGCCAGCGAGCCGGGGTGCGCTCATGACAGCCGCAATATTCCTCTATGTGTTCATGGGCCTCATTGCTGGCTACTACTCAGCTCGCCTGTACAACACATTGAAGGGCAAACAGTGGAAGCAGGCTGCGTTCCTAACAGCCACAATTTACCCAGCTATTGTCTTTGGCACCTGTTTCTTTTTAAACTTTTTTATTATGGGCAAGCATTCGAGTGGTGCAGTACCATTTTCCACAATGATGGCTTTATTGTGTCTATGGTTTTGCATATCTCTGCCATTGGTGTACCTTGGCTATTATTTCGGTTGCCGAAAACAGCCATTCCAACATCCAGTCAGGACAAATTTCATTCCTAGAAAAGTACCTGAGCAAGTGTGGTACATGAATGTATTCATATGGTAAGACAAATATTTTTTAATCATGAATGAGACCCAAATAATCTAAATGTTAATGTTTATTTTTTGATACAATACTTAAATATATTTTCATTTGATTGGACTCTACTTTTTATTACTTGTTCAGTCGATCCTTATTACATTCTGCTAAACTGAAATAATATGTTTAACTTCCTCTTTTTCAGTATTTTGATGGCTGGTATCCTTCCATTTGGAGCAGTGTTTATTGAACTGTTCTTCATTTTCAACGCTTTGTGGGAGAATCAATTTTACTATCTATTTGGATTCTTGTTCCTAGTATTCTGCATTTTAGTGATTTCTGTATCACAAATTTCAATAGTCATGGTTTACTTTCAACTCTGTGGTGAGGTAAGTAAATTAGATTCTAATTTAATTAATGTTCGTAATTAAGTACTTAATCTTAATCACACACTGGCTGTATAATGAATAGTATAATACAGATAAGCCTAACCTTTGAACATAAGACAAATATCGCCTAGTTAAAATAGGATAGGTGAGTGAGTGCAATCAGTACGACATGGGCTGAAAGAATAGGAACTTATGATGTAGTGTAGAGGTAGAACTCGGTAAACGAAGGATTTTATATAGATTTTTTAATATGCATCGGAAAGCGAAGATCTGAGTATCCAATATGCCTACCTGTTTTAATCCCAAAATATTGGGAGTAAATAATGTGCCAGTGTTGGAAATAACAATTAGATATTTTTTTGTATTTCAGGATTACCACTGGTGGTGGAAAAGTTTCATAGTATCTGGAGGATCTGCTGTCTACATTTTAATTTATTCAATATTTTACTTTTTTACAAAGTTGGAAATTACGGAATTTATACCCACTCTACTCTATATTGGCTATACAGGTAATTATGCCACGTAATAATTAGACGGCAACAGAACTGAAACTACTAAATCCAATTGGACAATGAATCGAAATTGGAGAAATACGGGTTTCGTTACCCTAGCTATATGCAATGGCCATTTTCGGTTTCCTTTTAGTCCTCCTTAAAAGTTGATTGTTGTACCTACATGCTACATGTCTACCATACTATACGAGAATAAATATTAGACCCATCGGGACTGAGCCGACGACTTGATGGAAAGCTATGCTTTGCCTCGACAGTAGGGACAAGAAAGCTGATAGTAATGTTTCCGTTTTAATATATTCTGTTTTTTACAGGACTCATGGTGTTGACATTTTGGCTTTTAACTGGAACTATTGGTTTTTTTGCGGCATACACATTCATTAGAAAAATATACGCGGCAGTGAAAATCGACTAATTCATAGGAATTCAAATGAAACAAAACAACCTTGTGTTGGTAAAGAAACGTGTGAAGTTCTATTTAAGTACCTATGTAAAGTTAAGCTTATCAGAGTGATAGTGAACAAAGACATAACCGGTGACTATGACTGTTGTGTGTAACTCACGGATCCAATAATCACTGTTCGTTTCGTGGTGTAAATAGATAGATAAATAATTGCATTTTATTAGACATTTAGTGTTAAGTATATAACTTAGGATATTTTTCCTGATTTAGCACAACCAAACATCTTATAGATTTAGAAATATAGCTTTTTGGATGTAGAATATTATCTAAAGCAGTAGAACAATCAATCAGCCGTAGCACGAAAAATACGTGTACCTACCTATGTCTGTAATCTATATGAATCTCGATAATTACTTATACATTAACTACCAAAACGTTTTAGGCAATATGTATGGGATATATACTCACTTGTCAGTATATTTTGCTGTTTATATATTTGTGCAAGATGTAACTCATGCATGCAATGCACATGCGTAACTCACATGACGTAATATATTGTAACTATGCTATCATAGAATATAATTATAGGTTGACTGTACGTGTACACTTGTTAGACTCGCTTTGCTTGTTTTGCTACACGCGGCTAACGTAAGGTAGGATTTTATATTTTATGTATTAATACCATGTCAATACGTTCGCTTAAAATCAAATATTTCGTTTCCATGTAGTCAATAAAGCTAAAATCAATTAAATCGGTAAAGCTGTTACGTTACTGCTTTAGTTAATATCGTTACTCTGGTGATATTAACAGAGGATCAGAATCAATATGTATAATAATATGCGCGAAGAATTATCTAGACTAGTAAAACAAACTCTAGTGACTGAGTAAAACAAATAATAATCTTGCAAGTACATTACGTTGTTACATTAAAATAGTATATATTTAAGTACCTATATTTACCTATCTTTAGAGCTAAACTTCTCTCGTAAATCCCGACACCTACGCCAGCGGCCATTAAAAAACTGTCTCTAAAGTCGGTCCCAAAATTCGACCACAACTTTTTTGTTGTACCTACTCTGACTTGTTAGACAGACGCAAGGCATTATTATGTACGCGCGTTTGTATGATTCCTAAGTGTGACGTGACACCCACCAACTGCAAACAAAGAAAAGTATACAGGGTTCAAAATATACTCAATAAGGTTGAAAATTTCTCAAGAAGTACTTGACCAATTGTAATAATTATTTTACTAGTATATAGTTTTAGAGTACACGTAAAGAATTTTCCGAAATCAGTCATGTAGTTTTTGAGAAAATATCAACCTTAATCTTTTCTGTACGCCTTTCTCTGTGTTAGACTGTACGACGACTTCTTCTATAACGTTTTCCAAAAGGAGGAGGTACTCAATTCCGATGTATTTTTTGTAATATAGTTTTAATTGGCACTTGCAATGACAGTCATCAGCCATGATCGAGGGTGTAGTCAGGACACAGAGACAATGGTTGAACCTGGTTATATGTGCATGCGAGTATATTGATCTAGTTATTTATCCTAATGATACAACAATTAAAATAATAAATGAGTAAAATTCTTATAATTTGGTGAAGTTATTTTAAACCCAACATCCAACCTACAGTTATTAGAATGTTTTAATTAATATACTTACTTCGCTCTGGCTCAGCGACTTGAAGTGGGCCTTAGCCTCCGAAATGAAACACGTGCGCACCGACCTCAGATCAGGATCACTGACCAACTTGCGCCACGTGGGAGCCTGTAGTATGTGCGGGTCCTTCTCGATCTTTTCCTTCCAGTGTTTTCCTAGTTTTTTTAAATTGTTTTAGTAAGACCTTTGTGTATCTAGTTGTTTATAGGAGATCAATGGAGGAAACACTCGTATTTTTAGGCATCGAACGAAATTACAGAATTTATTATGTTAAGTACTTATATTAATCAAGTTTCATTTAAAACATCAACACTTATAAATAACACAAGTGAAATAATTTCCCGTCAACAAACAAAAAAAGGGTGTACCACGGGGAAAAACTTCCCCTGGACCACGAGGTGAGCAGCCGAGGTGGACCACGGGCAATAACCCATTCAATGTAAATTATCTTTCACTTCAAAGATTTCCACTCCGAGTTGTCAATTTGCTGATATTCAGTACTCACAATGAATACGTTGACGACATATTTCCTGGTTAGGTTAGTTATGTTTTGCTTGTATAAGCACATTAAATTAGACTCACGTTAATCATCAGTCTATTTTTATATCCCCACTGCTCGGGCACAGACCTTCCCTCTACATCGAACCTGGGACATCCGTATCGTAATTCTAATGACAAAACCACTACGCCACCACTGAGGTCATTTGTAGGTACTAGGAATTATTACGTGAATAATTGCGGAAATAAAACTAAGAAATAAGACTAAGAGTAACTTTCATATTGATGTATTTTGAATAAAAATTTTACTTTATTCTTTAATTTCCGCCTTGGTTGATCCTCGTGGATTCTGTGTCTCCCTGCTGTTGCACTCTCCGTCATATCAGAAGAGCGTGTGAGCACTTTGTTTAACATTGATCGACCTACCAACAGAAATAAAAGAATTCGCGCGTTAAATGAATAATCGAGGTAGTAAAATAGTTTGGGCATGAATACTGAACAAAATAATTAACCCCATTTCCAGAACTTCCAAAGTCGCCAAAAATTGTCGTCCTGTGTGGTATCAGGCTCAGTGCGCGCCTCTATTGGCTCAATTGCTATGTCCTCGTGGCGAGTCAGGCCTCGCGACGTTTCCTCCTCGCCCCAGCACGACCCACAGAGGCACAGCGCGGCAAATAACATCAGCACCTTGAAAATTACACATAACTTAGACACCCACAAAGTCAACAGTCTAGCCTACTTAAATATTTTTAGTTGTTTTATATAGTTCACTGATACACAGTTATTATACTCGTAATAAGAACCAACTATATATAGGTATCTACGCTACCTTGACTTTACCTTTGAACTCATTTTCTTTACGAACTTCCAATGAATTAATTCCAAATAATATCTATTGAAAACAAAGTATACTAGTGGGTTCTCGATGCACAAACACGTAAATGGAGAAAATACTGCAATTATACTGTTTATATTAACTTCGGTGATTTAGAGCGGATACTTCATCGTTAGGACATAGATGGACATACATACGTCAGTATTAGTGGTAGTCGGTCGGTGCGGTGTAAACGCTTTCAGTGACCCAAATCATTGCGAAATTGGAAACACGAACACTGTTACTGTTCGAGGCTCGAGCAAATACATTGGTCATCGAAAAAATATTCAACAAGATAATTGTTCAAATGCATAGAACGTTACCTACTTACTCATTTTTTCTGCCACCTGATTTTGCCTGCGTCTCCGCCCTCGTGTAGTAAGAATACATACTATTCAACAGGCAAAGAAGAAAGTGATCCTTAAACAGTGTTTGTTATATTATATGTATAAGTCGATAGTTATATAAATGTCCATTTATACGTCTATTTATTAATGACTGGTAACAAACCTAATTTTTGCTTAAAAAATTAGCGCAATTTCATTAAAATATTTTATTCGGGAGTGAGGGGAAAATACATTCTTATTTCTTTTCAGACTATTTAGCTGTATAGGTGATTCCTACTAAGGTATTAGATAATAATAGATAACGCAAAACAACATTCTCATAGTTTTATTTAAAACAAAATATAACATTTCACATTGGTATCTATGTAATATATAAATCAAGCAATAATTCACAATCATATCAGAGCATAACGATCTACGAGTGTCAATATTTTTTAAACTAACCATACAAAGTAGGTTGAGAACTGTCTCTGCGATTTACTACTACATTTTTCACAAGTTTTTAGATAGCTCACTTAGAAACTATTTTAATTAACATCACTCAAAAACATATTAAATTCCCGTAACAGGTACTTTATCTCTTCAGTTAATAAAAAAAGCCTGAGGCGCATTAGAAAATAATAAGCATGATTTCTATAAGACACAAAACACTAATTTTAACACATTTCTATATCACAGTTGTATTTTCTGAAACTATTTAGTATTACACAAATTAAGGCTAAATTTTGGTTATTAATGTATGAACACCTCTGCAGCATAGAGAGAATCAATTGTCATAAATCGAAAAATTGTACATAACCGATTAAAATGGCTCTTGTAAAAACAGGACAAAACAATGTATTACCGCCTTAGATAGCCGGTATACCTAGACTTCGCTGACATTCATTTGACGAAACTATAATACACAAGTACAGACCCCAGCAGTTAACTTGACCAAAAATGGCGGCGAAAATATAACCAAAATTTAAAATTTTACAGTCTAAAACTCAGTGTTACCTACCATCAATTTGCTGTCCAGCCTACCTTCAAGAACTGCCGTCATTTAGAGTCAACTTACCTGCCGGGAACTGTACGGACAACAGCAGATCAATGGTAACACTTGCAATACGATTTTAAATCTTACGACGCAGATAATAAGAACAGTCCAAAGCAAATTTGATCTGCTGTTAGCTGTACATACATAATTTTATATGCCGTCACATTTGCAAGCCTGATTAACACATCGATGCAAGTTTTAATCATTACCTGACATTAGCTGGACTGTCTATGGCAGAAGCCATATTAAAAAAAGTTTACATCCAGGCACCTGTCCGGAAGCTGTCGACGATGCTGGCGCGCCTCCGACGGCAGACTCGTACGCACGGCTCCAAAGCCAGTCTACGCCAGGGTCACGACTCGTGCAGCAAGCGCTGGTAGTGCGGAAACACCTCGTATGGAGGCACGTGCAGCCCAAACTCCAGTGCTACAAGCACGGCGAACTCGAATTTCATCAGGTCCTTCCTGTTAATTCTGAACGTAGATTCTATACGCTGAAAACAAAATCGATTTACTTATTTCCAACCCCAATCTTTTAATGTAGTTATTTGTTCTTACGATTTCTAAATTTTCTATATAGTTATGCAGAGTTTTATTAAAACTTTATGGTTTGAGTTTGAGAATATTCCAAAGCTAGGAATATAACTAACTACCAATGAGTAATATAAGAGAACTACTTAGTAATAATGATGTGATATTTTGAGACATGGAGATATTTAGCTACATTCCGTCTTTTCTTTATCGTTTATTAAAACTTCCAAAAGTATTTGTAGTATAGGTAAAGCATCTCGTCCATTTGTCGAAATGAATAATACGATCGAATTTCACGGTCGCCGTCAGACATTCGCTTATTGCAAGTCAACAAATCGGATTTACCTCTATAAGAGCCTTCAGCATTTCTCCTTTTACATCATTCAGCTTAGCGGACAGCAACAAGCATGCGCCAGCGCATAGTTTCCGGTTGTCTTTGTTGATCAGGTTTGCGAGAATCAGTTTCTCAAAGTAAACGTATGCCTGTGCAACAGATAATAGGTCGACGCCGCCGTTGTCGTGCTTGGCGATTTTGCGCATTTCTTTTTTAATGCTGTCAAAAAATAATATTAATAATAACAGCGACGCTATATGTATATTGTACGTTATTGTAAACACATTTTCTATTTATAATTACCTTCTCAACTTGCTTAGGGTCAGCCTAATGTGAGGGAATTTCTCCCTAAACTTATCATTGAGCTCCTTTTTGAGATCTTGTGGACGGACATAGTCAATAATCGACGTCATGTACGACGTGAACGTGAGAAGAGTCCTGTGTTTGCCGGCGATGAGTTCCGGGTCATCCAGCACGTTAGGGCAGTAGCGGAGCTGAACATGCGATAAATACGAGTGAATTATTCCAAAAACAAAATGGATAGTTTAAGATAAGATAAATACACTTTATTGCACCATAATACAGTATTAATTACATAATTGAGAAGCATGTACAATTTTGGCGGTCTTATCGCTAAAAGCGATTTCTTCCAGACAACCAACTGCAGAGGATATCATAAGTTTTTATGGCATAAAATGTACTATGTAAGTCCAGTGATTAAGAGGATTCTAACGATAACTTTACAGGTATATTCAGTATCGGCTTAGTACTTATCGGTAACTGAACAGCTTTCATTTTTGTATCCACTGATCACAGTTCAATCAATCAGGACAAGAGATGGATTATATTGAAAAGAGTATTCTTATTTATTGAATTCCTATTATATACTTACATATTTATGTGAGACCATCGTTCCTTCATCCCAGTTGAAAGTTTTGTTGTCAATTGATGAGTGAGGTGGCGAAGTGGCCTTCGCCGACCTCTGGGATGACTCGTAGGAAAAACACCTAAGATCATCACGTTCATGGAGTATTAAATATAGTCGTACTATACAATGTATAGATTGAGCACAACTCGGCCTTGGCCCACAAATATTACCTATTTCAAAAAACACCATAGCATATTTTAATATGTAATATGATATGAGCCAAACTCTTTCTGTAATCATTATATTGTATGGGATGTCGTAACTTGGGTTATAGTAGGTGTAGCCCAAAGCACATCAAGTGTAACACTTTAGACCGTTCTTATTATCTGTGCCGTAAGAGTTGAAATCGTACTGCAAGTGTTACCATTTGATCTGCTGTCGTTACGTCTACCTACAGTGTCGTGTTACAGTTTGGAAAACAGGTTTAGCACTTTCTCATGCAGATAGGGCGATTAATATCAAATCAGAAACTGCATGCATTACTCAAAGTCAGATGTTGACGTGCTTACATGCTAATGTAAGGGCCAAGTGCGGGAAAAGCCCGCGTCAAGAAGATGTATGTATGAATGGTAGGTATATAATGTAAGAATGGTTAATATAAATGAAATGATTTTAGCCAATCATGAAAACAAGGCTCTTGAGGCAACTGTCATTAAAAGAGCATGCAACTGTACTAACTTTAAAATAAATAAAAACTAAAGATTTATTTTTAGGTAGAACAAAAGTCCCTACATGATTTTATGCTCTTAAAATCCCCTTTACCGTTATGGCAAAAGCTAGGGTACTTAAAGCTTACATTTTGTATGTGTAGAAATTACTTCAGAATTTTAATAAGATTGCACAGACCTACTTTCAAGATTATTGTGAAGAAATACTATCTACAATTCTCAGTTCAATCCCTGCAAACAAGCCAATCTGACTAAATCCAGTATAAATGTATATAATTATAATAATAGGGTTGTAAGTCTAACTAAAATAGTAAGGCTGTAGCAGGGCATTCTACCGTTAACCAATAATTGCATTGCATAGCGTAATAAAATCGACTTTTTGGGTGTTTACCATTTCTTATCCTTGTGCCTCGTCAATAACTTAGTCCTGAAATTCAAATGTTAGCAGTGAAATGAATGTGATGGTTGCATGAGTTACCCAATATGCACCCTGGCTATTTAATTCAATGTAAGATAATATTCATGGGCACTAAACATGTGTAATGAAATAACAGAACTATGATTTGATCATTGTTCTAAAAATCAATACTTAGTAATATTTGTAAACAACTATACAATAAGAACTAGGTAATAATAAAAAATTGTGCAGCCACAATAAGCATGTGTTACTAATGGCTGAAAAGGGTGTCTCTCTGTGTGTGTGTGTGCTGTGTCTCACCAAAAAAAAATACAACATGAAGATAGGGCACAACATTTTCTTAGTGTTGTACACTAAAATTAGAACATCAAACAACATGCATAAAACAATATTGAAGAAATATTGCAGCACATTAAATTACCAATATGAATATTTCATTACTTATACTGAGTTGAAAGCACATAATTTTTTATTTTCACATAATTAAATGTATATAATTAAATCTATTTAAACTCACCTGGCTATTACATGAGGATGGCGATTCAATATCCTCCAGTTAGGCCTATCATTGTAGTCCCCTTCATACATTTTCCTGTATTGTTCTCTTGTACAAACTCTAGATGGAACCAATAGTTTGGAGTATGATATATCTTGTCCATTCTCTTCTCTCTCCAAACCCAGCAGATCAAAAGGATCCATCCCATTGTCCGTAATTGCCGAAAGTGGTCTAGGACCTGATAGGTTGCGCCTACGGATACCATCTTTCCTGAAGTCAGAGCTTAAATATTAACAAATAATGTTAGTATAGTAGATATACTGATTTTTTGCACCAATCTAAATCAAAAATTTAAAAGCATAATTGAATTATTGTTTTTGGAAATAAATACAATAATGCACTGAAATCTACTGCATCTGTTATATCTACTTGACATGCAGTCAAATGCATGCGTAATTAAATTTTACATATATAGATAAACATACCGTGGATTCCGTACAGTTTTTGAATATGGTATAGTACTAAAAACCACACAAGGCACTCCTTGTCCCACTGAAAATGCAAGTCTCTCATCTTTAAATGACACACCTTTAATTGGCCGTACCACATGCACTTGTTTTATTACAGCGTAATTCTCAGGAATGCAAGTATTGCCTGCCCTAAATCTACCTGTAATGATTGATTGGCTGCATTTAAAATCCAAGCAATTATATCATGAAAATAGGAATACATGGATTTTATAGACTATTTTAGCAGGTCAGTGTATGTACATAAATTTTAATTAGGTCATATGCCCAAAAAAAAATCTAAGGCATGTGAAATCCGCCAACCCGCACTGGGCCCGCGTGGTGGATTATGGCCCGAGCTCCCTCGATGTAAGGGAAGGTCTGTGCCCGAGCAGTGGGGCAATATAAATAGACTGATGATGATGATGATGTATCCAAACCATATTATAAAATAAGCTTACCAAAGTTCAAACTTTCAGAACTGCTTTTGTCATCATTTAATACAGCAATGTGGTGTTTCCTGGGCCTAATCAAGTGTTTTTCCTTTATCAATTCTGTATTGGTATATCGTCTGTAAATTAATAACATACTTAACAAGATTAAATATACACAGTACATACTATTCATATCATATCTACTCAAATGCACAGCGACATGACTCAAGACATGCATCAGTTTTTCAAAGTCGCTAAATTACCTCTGAAAATCATGAAAGACTCACTGAGGATCTCAATGAAATGCTATTCAGGTATCTAAACCTAATAAAACAGCTTTCAAATTCCAGCAACTTTTATGACTGTCAGATTACCTTAATACGAATCCTATTAGAATCACTTATAATATTAATTACTATCTATTATCTAGTCCGCAATGCATAAATAGGTACTTGGATCAATACACATACCTGTCTTTTAATGACCGAGACAATGCAACTTTAACCGGTGTAGCTGTAGTGTTATGTTCCGAGTCTGAGCTCACAGAATGATTGTCAAAGCCGATGCGATTGGGGGTCCCCTGCGGCACTTTGTTGCGGCTACAAATACTGCTCCTCAATTTATCATCAGCGTGATTATCATTATCGCCCGCTTTCGTTCCTAAATCAGTTTTATCCATCTTTGATTTATTAGCTATCTGGCATAATTCCGTGTCCCTAAATGTTCCATCAAGGGATATATTTGATAAAAATGTTACAGCAGATAAACGTCTTCGGGCCTTCTCATATTTATTGCGATTGCTGGACATATTTGATGTTTATAGTTATATAAAATTATTTTCTATTACACACAATTAGGTTTCTGTAACCGTTAAACAAGTCATTAATAACAAATCAATTCAGTAGAATTTCATTAGAAATTTCCACAAAAACATTTCGTTCCTACCTTCCTTCAATCAACACATACTAGCACAAATTACTAAGACTAGTTAGACTAGTGTTGTCAGACCCGTTTTTTATTATTCCGTGGGGCTGAAAAATCCGTGGATTGACCGTAGAAAAATTTGTAAATCTACCTTTTTTTTAAAGCTGTCATTGAATGAAACCATAAAATGCATAAAATGTAATCTAATAGATTTCCGTCGATTGACCGTAGATTTTTTTTTTTTGAAGTATTGAACGAAGCCAAAAAATGTAATTGATAGCTGGCATAGAAATTAAAAACTAGAACACACTATTTGCATTATTTTGCAAACCGTATAATTTTTAAATTTTTATTTATTAATTCAGACATTTTTGGCTGGAAAGTGGAAAGTTTTAAACCGAATCCAACGAACCTTTCTCAACAAAGAAAGGGTAGTTTTACTTGTGCTCTCTTCTGAAATAATTGCCCGAGTTGCATGTAACGAATCATAGAAGGATTCTACGTCATTTTTTGCAGTTTCTCTGTTTTACTCAAAAAAATTACACCTCGTTGGATAGTTTGGTGCCAAATTTAGTTGAGGCCAAAAATCCGCAAATTTTCCACTGATTTCCGTATATCCGTAGACAAGGCCTAAAATCCGTAGATGTACGGATTCTTCCGTAGGTCTGGCAACACTAGTCAATTTTTTTAAAATCAAATCTTCCCAGGTACAGAGGCAATGTCAACTGGAGCATACAACCTAGTGTGACGTTTACTGTTTACGAGCACTCCTATAAATAGAAAAAAATTCGCGGAGCATCTAACTAAACCAAAAACCACATTTTCACGCCACAATTTTCATGCCAACCAATAAGCGGAAGGTATTGTTAATATGTCACGCGAATATTGTGGCGTTTAGAGGAACTAGTCGTCAAGTGTGTAAACACGGTATTAATTTTTTTTTTCTTATGTTATGACAGTTTGTGTACTTCATTTCAATGGTCCCGATTACATTCCTTTCTACATGTAGCATTCCCTTTCTTTTATTTGAAGTCTGACAAGGATAGAGAGAAAGATTTAGATTGCCATTTGGGAAACAAACATAGAATACACACACATACTTTTCTTCACCATTTCTTTCTTCAGTGAATTGTTCGGGAACTAATTTCAATTTGTTTGGTTTTGAGGAATTTATTTAAAATATTCGACAGTACAACAATTTTGAAATGGAACCTAGTGTTCCCAGCTCGTCGTCGTCTTCACGAGCTACTAGGTTCATGATGGAAGGTGTTGGAGCTCGAGTAATTCGAGGTCCAGATTGGAAGTGGGGCAAACAGGTAGATGCAATAACATTCTTCCTTGCTTTCCCTGCGGTAATGTGACTGATCAGCAATTGGATAGTACTGTTGAACCCAACAATATCAACTTTCATAGTGACAATAACAAGACAAGTCCTTCCTCAATATCTAGACAATACTTGTCGTTCTGCTATGGTTTCTGACCTATGAATGAATCCGGTACCTTCTGTATCAGTTCTAGAGTGACAAAGTTTGTTCTGAGATCCCCTGGGTAGGTAGGTACTGCCTGCAACAATTCTGTTCTCTGGACTGAAGGATAAGAGCTAATGTTATAAATGGTTAATTCTATCTCAGAACCTACAATTCTGGCGTACATTTTTTTAAACTAAACTAAAACTGATGGGGTCTATTTATAGACCTGCTGCCTCCCTTTTCTACACCAAAGTTATAAAAAGTATGGCACAACTTTCAAAACTGTCAAATTCAGCATAAAATTAGTAATCACACGATAGTATTGCTACCATTATGGTGGCATGACAAAGCTTACATAGAACATTCATTAATATAACTTCATGACCTACATGACCCTAACAATTTACATGTATCTCTAATGACCTGAGTCTGCCTGGTTTCGTTGATAAATAAATATTCTGATTTATTTAATGCTGCAACTGCAGCCTCCCATTGATTTACTCTCATTTTGTCCATTACAGGATGGTGGGGAGGGCCATGTGGGCACTGTGAGAAACTTCGAGTCTCCAGAGGAAGTGGTTGTGGTGTGGGACAATGGCACTGCAGCAAACTACAGGTGCTCAGGGGCTTATGACTTGCGCATACTGGACAGTGCACCAACCGGAGTCAAACATGAGGGGACCATGTGTGATACATGTCGTCAACAGCCTATATTTGGTAATTTTATTCCACTGATGCACAACAAGGTGTTATAATATCCAGCAGTGAATATTTTTAAGTGCATCTCTCATGTTCCTAATAAGACCTGTCTCCAGACCTAAAAGCTTATTGTTGATAAGTGAGACAGTCTCCTGGATTCTGAGTGAAGGTATATTTAGGTTGTGTCACTTCCACCAGAAAATGTTAGGTACTTTATAATGTAACTATGTAACTTGGTTACACAAATATGAATTGGTCACCCAGTCATACATAAGTCTGTATTAAAATAAATTGAATCAGACACAAATTGTTGAGGAGCTGGGTTTGCTGGTGAATAAAAAGGCTTTATTTGAATATATCAGATGGTATAATTTAGGTGTGCTTCGTGGCGTTTACAATGGCAGAATAAAATGACAGAGAAGGATAAATTAGTTATAAAAAGGTGGCCAGTCCATAACACAAATGTTGATCATAATTGTACCACAATGTCCTTGAAACTGTTGTCAATGTACTTGATAATGAGTACAAATGTTTTTTTTAGAAATAATTAAGTAACGGACGGAGTAGTAGATCTACTACATTAATGTTTATAAACTTCTAGGTATTCGTTGGAAGTGTGCAGAGTGCAGTAACTATGATCTGTGCTCTGTTTGCTACCACGGGGACAAGCACCACTTACGGCACCGGTTTTACCGCATCAGTGCGCCGGGGGCCCAGCGCTGCCTTGTGGAGCCTCGGCGCAAGAGCAAGAAACAGGCTGTACGAGGAATATTCCCTGGCGCAAGGGTTGTGAGGGGGGTATGTATTTTACTGTTATTCCATTACTTCAAATTATGAGTAGGTAAGTATTATATGCATGAATAAGGTGCCATTCATCCTTACGTTATGTGTATAACATATATATATATCTATTTATTAAAGGTTGATTGGCAATGGGAAGATCAGGATGGCGGGAATGGCAGGAGAGGGAAAGTCAATGAGGTTCAGGACTGGTCTGCATCCAGCCCTCGCTCAGCTGCATATGTTGTTTGGGACAATGGCGCAAAGAATCTGTATAGAGTTGGATTTGAAGGAATGGCAGATTTAAAGGTAAGTAAAACTTTTTAGAATCCTATAAAAGTAGTTTTAGTATTGCATGGTGGAAATAGATTCGGCAAGGAGTAAGTATGGTCTACTTTCGACTCTTCACTCATCACTCACTTCACTTTGTTAGACTATAACCCTTGTACTATTATTTCTTTTGTGCTATAACACAGTATGTCATCATCATCAGCCTACTTTTATGTCTCCACTGCTCGGGCACAGGCCTTCCCTTACATCGGGGGAGCTCGGGCCGTGATCCACCACGCAGGCACGCGAGCTGACTTGTTCTGACCGAAACTGCAAAATGTGGCCACACCAAGTTAATCGAATGTTATTAATTTCTATTACAGGTGGTGAATGATGTAAAAGGACAAAATGTTTACAAGGAGCATCTACCACTTTTAGGTGAATTAGGGCCTGGGCGTACCGGGCCACATGGATTACAAGTTGGTGACCAGGTTAGTTGAAACAAAATCTAATGGAAGAATGTATCAATATCACATGTGAAGTAAGAAGTGGTAGCGATTCTGCTACTCGGGGTCTCTCTTTCGTAAAATTTAATGTAAGTAATAGAAAAGTATGATGGCATTTTTTGTAAAATCTTAATTAGTCAATGCAAACAAGACGGAACTCCTTTTAGAACGTCAAAGTTGGCTTAGGTGGCCAAAAATTAGCTTAAATTTAGTAAACACACGGCACAGAATACACATCACATTACACATAGTTATGGTGACAAAGCTTACATAGAACATTCATTGATACAACTTCGTGTCCTACATGACCCTGATAATTAACATGCATCTCTAAAGACCAGAATAATATAATTTTGTCTGCCATGGACCGTGTCTGACATGCTCATTGTCTGTAGAAACGAAAGCTTAAGCAGCTGAGTCTGCCTGATTTCCTACCTACCATTATTCGTCCTAACGGAAACACTCCTTTGTTTCCAGGTGAATGTCGACCTGGACCTGGAGATCGTGCAGTCGTTGCAGCACGGCCACGGCGGGTGGACGGACGGCATGTTCGAGTGCCTGGGCACAACGGGCGCGGTGGTCGGCATTGACGAGGACCATGATATCGTCGTCACGTACCCCAGCGGCAACCGGTGGACGTTCAACCCAGCGGTACTCACTAAGGTAATTTTAATTGTTTTATGGCACCTCTCTGAAGAACTCTGCCAATGTCCTGGGTCATGGGATCAACACAGAGACCTGTTGTACTGACAACAGCAGATCAATGGTAACACTTGCATTGCGATTTCAACTCTTTACTACGCAGATAATAAGAATGGTCCAAAGTGTTACGCTTTGATGTGTACAGTAACGTTAACGTAAAGTTGTTATTAAAGAAGGCGCGTAGCTATAAACGTAATTTAAAGTAATTCCACCGTTTAGTTAGGCCTTCAGTCCCTTTCTACCTTAACGTTTTAACAAGGGACAACAACACAGTTTAAGACCCTTCGCGCACTCGGCAGTCAGGTTGCGGTAGACAGTCTAACAAATGACTGTGTATGAGAGTCCGCGCACTAGGCAGCCATCATAGCTCGACTGGCTGCCGTAGCCAGGCTGCCTAATGCGCGCGGTGTATGGTTTTTTTCTTCTTTATTTATAACTAGCTGTACCCCGCAACTTCGTTTGCGTAGAGGACGAGGATGGAGGAGATCAGGAGGCAGATCTTCCTCTCTGGATCCTTGTTTCCACATCACATACCGCCATGGCTTAGAGCCTATGAGCTGTCCGGATATTTCAGCTATCTCCTAGTGAAACTCACATCAAAATCCCTTCCGTAGTTATGGCGTAATACTTGCACAAAGTCACAGACAAAAATTCTAAAAATTATTGTTTTGGCATCAGTATCGATCCTAAAACACATTACAATTATTCTTTTCAAAAAATATTCAATATACAGCCACAACTTTTTTACAGTCTTATTATATGTACCTATAGATAGATTTTACAGATTTTTGTCATAATTGACGATGTCAATCCCATCGTCTCTTATTTCTAATTTTGTTCCTTGTTTATTGTTAAACACATAAAGTAGAGTAGCGGATTTTGAAGTTGGGTTAGATAGTATGCCATGATACATTCCAACATACATATGATTCAGTCCCAAGCTTACAACACAATGTTGTCTTCTAGACGCGTAGCGGACAGTCCAACAGTATGTGTTGTAAGTCTTATACTGTTCTACACTGTTCGCAATTAGGGGAGTCTACATTGCGCATCAGGAAAGCAAATGAATTAGTTGGATAGTGCCAGGAACGTAGTCTATGTGCAAATACAATTTGTTGTCTACTTAGTTTACACATACCAAACCACGGAACATGAGGAGGCTCGCTTTGAAAGGTTTATGGTTAATAGCATAAATATTTCAATGTCAGGTGTGCAGCGGCCAGTTGAGCACGTCTCCGTCTGCTGTGGGTGCGGGCGCGGTCGCGGGCGGCGGGTTCGCGGTGGGCGACTTGGTGCAGGTGTGCGCCGACCAGGAGCGGGTGAAGGCGCTGCAGCGCGGGCACGGCGAGTGGGCGGAGGCTATGGCGCCGGTAGGTATTGCACTGCATTTTTTAATATAAAAATAAAATGTTTCTATATTATTTTTATTTTTTCTACGACATATAAAATGGACTTTTCATACTTCTTGTACAGTCGAAAACAGAAATAAGTGTCCAGGAGGCCTCAATAAGGTTGAGATTTTCTCAAGAACTACATCGATTGTAAAAAATATAACTTATGCGCAGTCCGCGCAAAATATGTGTAACTGCAAAATAATTTGAAAAATCGGTCTAGTGTTTTTCTCTTTAACTCTACTACACATTTGTACATATTTTTACTCCTATATATATTTGTCGAAAAGTCGTACAACAAAAGCTGTTTAGTTATCGATATTGAACACCCCCTCCATTCGTCTTACTTAATCAAAAGGGGATAGTTTCTTTGCAGTTGGGTTTTTTAATTAATTTACATATGAAGTTTAACGGTAACAGTGTACCCACCCAGTAAAATATTATAGTACCCACTGTTACCGTTACACTTCATATGTAAATTAATTCAAAAAACCCGACTGCAAAGAAACTATCCCCTTTTGATTAATTTTTTATACCCTATGACACTCCCGTAATCAAGACGGATCTAACGATACCTCATACACCAAAATCCATCAAGCCGTTTAGGCTACAGGATGGCAGGAAGGAATGGACATACATACATACACCCGAAAAACATTACCCTGCTTCTGGGGCAGTCGGGTAAATAGTAGTAATAAATTTCTTCTTTCGAAAAAATCTGATTTGATGACCATAAGATCAATTGTATCCTGCTGTAAATACTCTTGCCAAAAAAGATGACCATCGAATTAAATATAAAGCGTGCACAGTTTATAATAATTTTCTTATTGTTCTAGACGCTTGGTAAAATCGGCCGTGTGCAGCAGATCTACCATGACAATGACCTTAAAGTGGAAGTGTGCAATACCTCGTGGACGTATAATCCCAATGCAGTAACAAAAGTCGCATCATCAGACGGAAGTATACCGGGAAACTCATCAGGTAATTTTAGAGGCGGTTTCATACCGTTTGCGCATATAATCTCGTTTTTGGAAGCGCGTATAGGCGCGCCTTTTGCCACACGTGCAACTCGTACAATCGTTGACGCGTTTTTGAGCTCGTATATATCAAAGCACATCAAGTGTAACACTTTGGACTGTTCTTATTATCTGCATCGTAAGAGTTGAAATCGTACTGCGAGTGTTACCATTGATCTGCTGTTTGCCGTACAAGCGCGATCTGACTGTCGGTCGGTATAAGCCCGTGTACGCAAGTCCGGCTTTTTGAAGAGCGAAGCGTGTACGTGTATGCCATTGCCGTATTATTATTTTCTTTCCACCTAAATATTTTCGCAGTCGGGTTTTTTGTTAGGGTTCCGTGTCTCAAAAGGAAAAAAAGGAACCCTTATTATAGGATCACTTTGTTGTCCGTCTGTCTGTTAAGACCTATATCTCAGAAACGCGTGGACGGATCAAGATGAAATTAATACCAAATACTCAGGTCTGCAACCTCGTGCAGCCGTGAAAACCGATAGGGTACTTCTCGTTGACCTAGAATCATTAAAATTTTGCAAGAAGCTAGGTCTTATAGCACAAGTAAAGGAAAAAATCGAAAACTGTAAATTTGAAATTACATATCCCCAATTTTTTCTTCTTTTTACAAAGTTATATTAAGTTAAGGGGTTAAAGTTGCGTTGCACGGAAGCCTCGGTGCGCGAGTCCGACTCGTACTTGGCCGGTTTTATTTTTTAAATAATCTCTACTGTATCAATTGTTACAGGTGAACGTTTGTCAGCGCTTCTAAAGAAGTTGTTTGAATCTCACGTAACCGGCGACGCTAACGAGGAGCTTGTGAAGGCCGCGGCCAACGGCGACGCGGCGCGCTGCGGCGACATCCTGCTGCGCGCGGCCGGCGCGCCCGCTGACGTCAACGGCGTGTTCGGCGGACACACGGCACTGCAGGTACGGTCGAAGACAGAGAAAGGTGTATAAGGTTATACATAGTTTTAACTTTTATCTATCTAACAGTGACATAATTATTGCAATAGCTCAAGTAGTTTTTGAGAGTATCACAATCTCTTTGAGGCCCCCTGTACTTATCTCTGTCTTCGTGTGTACGAATGACTACAGATCAATGTAAAACTTGCAGTACGATTTCAAATCTTACGTCACAGATAATGAGAACGGTCTAAAGTGTTCCACTCGATGTGCTTTGGGCTGTAAGACATGCAGGATACAATGTAGCCGCGACATATGGCGAGTCTAAAGTACAGGGTAGCACCTTGGTACTTGGTACACACCTTTTGAAACTGGACAATCGGTATTTTATTTACATTGGAAAGCCGGCACAGTCTTGTTTAATGTGCCGGAAAAGGGCACATCAAAGTAGAAAAGCACAATATATTTCAGATAGCTAATTAAAGGTCTGATAAATAGTCCAATATACTTAGGGCATTAGCCAACTAGCGCGCCAATCTTAAAAAAATAATATCTTCCAATATAATCATTTTTATTAAAAAAGCTATAAAGAAAATCTTTATTAGAATAAATACTACATTAAAAAAAACATTTTCTAAAGTAATATGTTTTATTAAAAAAGCTATGTACTAAATCTTTATTATAACAAATATTTATTCGGGGGAGGATGGGAAACAAATTATATCCTCCCTCCACAAAATCGTTTCGTGAAGGAGGATGGGGAAAAATCCCATCCTTGAACGGTTGAGTACGCTTGGGGGAGGATGGGAATACACGGTCATTATTCATCAGTTCATCACTTACACGTGTTGACGTTAGTATTCTTTACGCAGGCTGCAGCCCAAAACGGTCACGTGGAAGTGATTCGTGCGCTAGTCGATGCTGGGGCGGAGGCCGACGCCGAGGACCGCGACGGCGACCGCGCCGCGCACCACGCCGCGTTCGGCGACGAGCCGGCCGCGCTGCGGGCGCTTGCCGGCGCCGGCGCGGACCTCAACGCGCGCAACCGGCGCCGGCAAACACCACTCCATATAGCAGTGAACAAGGGGCACCTGGGCGTCGTAAGGACGCTGCTGCAGCTAGGTGTACACCCTAGCTTACAGGTTAGTCAATAGATTGTTTTCAGATTGGTTTAAATGGCGATGCAACGTAAATCTAAGTCGAATCAAATCAATGATGATGAATGATGCAATATAATATAATGCATAAAAGGCGCTAAGGGGTCGTCGGGGCGGCGGGCAGCCAAAACGGGGGGAATAGCACGAGATGCCATCGAGGGGGTTTTAGTAGGTACAAATCCCATATAACCCGTTCTCCCCCTCAGGAGGACGCGTAGAAGATTCCTCCCCCGTTAAAAAAAAAGGTATAGGTACTATTACACTACAATGCGGATGTTTCGTAAATAAAGATCACATTCCGAATTGGAACTAGGATATGTCCTAGTTCCAATTCTGAATGTGATCACCATAGTGAATGTACACTATGGTGTACATTCGCCTATCATCAACCCACTTAATTGCTTTGCAATTTATGCCGTAGCTGAAAGCATCTGAAAGCACCCATGTGTTATCACTGAATGTACCAATGAGTAGTCCTCTCGATTTTTCGAGACAACATAATTGCTCTCAAAATGATGAAGGAGAAAGAACACCGTAGGGAAACCCACGAAAACCCCGGATTATTGATGTGCATGTAATGTAATAGGATATCATTTAGGTACCGAGATACAGGCTGGTGAAAAGTGGGTCGAAACATTTCGTTAAATAGTGCCCGCGGTGTTTTGAGAACTTGGCCCATCGCACTACCGTGCGCTTAGATTAATATGCTCTAAATAAAAACTAGCACTAAAAAGGCAGCGACATACTTTGCAAACTTTGAGCATGGCGCAAAGTTAAATGTGCTAAAAGAACCCAATTTAATTATGGTGATTAATAAACATACAAAGTTACTTTAAATTCTCGTGAAACTCGGTATTTGCACGCCTGTACATCATTTTTCACTCTCATATGTATGTAAATGTATTTCGTGTACAATAAAGAATCTCGTCTCTCTACGGCTAGAGTTTGACATTCAGGGAATAAGACATTTCGATAAATACAATGGATCTAACCACTTTACTAGTTGAAACGATAAAGTACCTAACAACATAAATATAATTTGAAACTTTTGGACTTGGAAATAGCAAATAACTAACTTGTACAAACTTCAGTCTTTGTCTTCCCATCTTTGTAATTAAATTAATTACACTTTAGTACTAAGATAGTGCCTTTATACATTTAGCTGCATAGTCAAAGAATGCTCGGTTCGTTAAAGTCCGATTACTGTTTAGAAATTGTTCCGAGCGTAAATCCGAGTTACGTCCAGTCCAGTGCAGCGGGGCGGGCGCTGTATTTCACGGGACCCATGTCTCTGGACTTTTAATCTAGACGAGTCGAGTTTCAGTCGGTAATGAGTGTAGCGCTCTCAGACATGCGGTCGCCATAATTGCCAAACTTTGCTCGGTCCCTGCCCGCCGCCGCCGCCGCCGCGCGCCTCCACTTGTCGCGCGCCATTGTTCTCATGGTAACGCGTGTGTTAGATGTCTTTACCCAAACTCAAAGCCCTCGCAAAGCCTCCCGGATGAAGGATGATTGTTCGCTAATTATACACTTTGATAGTAAATGATGGATGAAATTCCCAGTTGTCAACTCAATGAATCCGTCTATAGACGGTTCATAGTATATACGTACCAACTATTAGAATAGTACTGTAATATCACGTTACACTATATTATTATAATATTAGACGCGTAGGTAATTAGGTACTTTTCGTGCAGTAAAATACAATACCTATTTTTCTGACTACAATTTAAAGCCTCCAGCAGCGAGTTCGTCTCGAATCTTTGTCTAATTAAATAACTATTCCAAAGAGCTAGAGCCTTATTGAAGTGCAATTGGGCGTAAAGCTATTTAAATTTGAATAGGGTATTGTGAAGGCGCGTCACCTTGATTCAGCGACGGCGTTTCGTCCTTAATAAAGTTAGAGAGCCGTCGCGCCGGCCCGACAACTCCGGCCAACGCTGCCTCCGGGTTCTTCAACATCATTTCAAACAAGCTAAATACCTCGCTCCTTAGTTCTGTTATACGTCAATACATTCTTCATATTCAACGAGCCGTACTAAAATTAGACTAAAATTCGTAGTTTCTGAACACGTAGGTAGGTATTAATTTCTAAAATAAATGCATCACAGATAGCTACGGTTCTCGTATCGGTTTCATTAATCCGTTTTGAACCACCTACGAGTACTCGTACTATGTATGATTAGCGCCCAACAACTTTGAAATGGAACTCACGATTATCCAGTCTTTGACAAATTCTCAGCCAAGCATTCCAAAACCGCATGAATAGAGATGCAGTCACATAAGGACGTAGGTAAGATAATACACACACCAAGTCGTACATACATATTCAATGCTCCCAAAATAAATTCGTATCATTTTGTTATTTTTGGAGAGACGTACGTCAGTATTAGCCACAATAACTTCGTAAACATCCAAAATAAGTTAGAGCAGCGCCCGTGCGAACAATAACAAATACCTATTACCCTAATTCGGTTTCCTTCAGTTGGAGATATGTATACGGTGCAGATTTTTTATGTGTACTTAATATTACATGTTTATTGTTACGCCGTAAGGAAGCACAGAAAACGGGGTGTCAGAAGTCGGCAGAGGCGTCTGTTACGTAAATATCGACTGGGCGTGTTGCGAATTGGACAGAATACGCGATGAGGGGAAGCGTGAGTCCCATTCCTGCTGTATAAGTTGATGTATTCGACATCGAATTAAAATAAGTTATGTTTCTTCACAACGTGACGGACCCCACTGTAATGGTAATGAAATACATTGCTGCTGCCTTATACTATTGTAACAACTTGTTCATAATTACGCCTGTGAAGAAAATCCCAGGCCGAATATAAATCCAGAAATTCTCGAACCCAGCAAAGACGGTCAATATTGCGCCGTCCCCATTAAAATCTAATTTGCGTTAAACTTGAGCGAGACTTCCGCTGTTGAAGCTTTTCTTTTTCATAGCCACTTCAATAGGGTGCTTTTTGTTTGTTTGGAACGGTTGCTAAGAAAACTAATTCAAATTATTTATTATATTGTTTAGTCTAGTTATTAAACTAGTGTATCGAAGTTATGTATATGTGTAGCCATTTAATGTCATTAAAACGAAAGTCCCGGGCACGACCGCTCACCACGGAACGGAAATTCACAGCCCTTCCATTTCTGGTTATGCGCCGATTTATATTCTGCGCCCACTCGCCGCCTGAGAAATCTCATGTTGGAGGTGCTCTTTCAATTTGAATCGGAACACTTGGATCGGGGAATAATGTATTTCGATATCGACCCTCCGCTCGAAACGGATCCTCCTGTTTATCGCCGCTCTCATTTATTCGGGAGTCGTCGCGCCTTTATTTTTTCAACACAAACTCGGTTTCGCGCTGTTTATCTGTCGCGCGCTATACGTAGTTACTATTAGCCCGGCCTTTGTTTTGAGACGTAGCCAGATTGCGTCGCTCCGACTAAAGGATAATTGAAAATGTCACAACAAAACACCACCTACACGTTCGACCCACAAGAGTCTACTTTAACTTGTTTAGGAGGTTAATTTATGTATTTTTTTATTGTGAAAGAATAACAATGAAACTGGTTCTACGTTCACATTTTGTCAGGATTTTCATAAAAATGAACCTTTAGGTTACTGTAACTCGTCATCTTATTACATCACATGAATGTACATAAATAAACCACTTAGGTACATGAAAATAAGATGATAAGTCCCATTGCAGAATTGTATTAACGGATCGTATCGGTTCTATATGTCAGACACACATCATTTATTGTATTTTATTTCTTGTAAAATGTCACCGTCGTCGTCGCATTAACTTTGTGTAAAAGTATTCTTATTCTCATACAGAGATGCGATTCCCCGTCCCCGTCATTGTGTATGCAGGTAAAGGCCACTTTAAGAAAGTCAGACGTTACAAAGCGGCTCGGGGTCCAAGTTTCTCTTTGCAATCGTCGGAACGCCAGGTTAGAACTACATTTCCTGCGAGTCGCCTTTGTCGAACTATTGAACGATGCACTAAACCGTAACTACATACATATATACTCGTACCTATTGCACTGTACGGAGTTTTCACATTCAGCACTCAAAATGTATTCGGGTGAACGCATACTGGCTATGTGAACATGGTGAATATATATTTTTAAAGGATTGTTTAAAGTAATGCTTTCTATAGTAATAAGGTACTAAATACAAATAAATAACCTATTTCTCTTATTGCATTTCGTATAAAAGCCTGATCGATCGGTTTATTCGCCATTCTCATCTGTGATTCCAGTCGCGATGCGGACATCTAAAAGAGCCCTTAACCCGCGCCCTATTTCTCGTGTTTCGAGGACTATTTACGTCGTTTTGTTTGATAATCTGCTATTGTTGCGCGGTGCGTGGGGCTACGCGCCATCCCTATGAGAGTTATGCGAGCTATCTATTGGGAACGTGAAAGGCCTGCGAATATGCTATGAATAAATAATTCTAACTCTCTTGTCGAATGTTAGTGATGAATTGTGTATGTAGAGGATGATCGTATGTATACGTACGTGGATATTTACTACATAACGGCCATAGAGGATTTAGGTAATATATGTAGCGTAGTTTAACAATGGCAGGTTTGCATAAAATATGGTTTTTGTATTATTTTGCTGTGATATACTATTATACGATGTGACTCGACTATTGGATTTATGAAGCCATTTCATTTCCGTTTATATGCCTATTTGTATTCTCTTTTCCTTCGTGGCTAGAGAAATCTCTATACCGAGCTGCTCTTTCAATTTGAATCGAAACGGCCGAATTGGGGAATAATTTATTTGGGAAGCGACCTTTATTCCGAAACAGCTCGCTATGCTTAACGTCCTTAGGGCGTTTTCCTTGTTTTTGTTAGCTATATTTCTTCAGGATCTTTAGGCCGTGTAACTATTATTCACGTTCAATTTGGTTCAACTACAAGTAATGTGGAACGTTATTATAACGTTGTATTTGCCAATTTATTTCCCTCTTGCCTTGTTCTAATTTGCACACGCAACTACTGTAAACTGAAAGCTGCATAAAAATGCCTACGCTGGGTCACACGCAAATGCTAAAGTGTTGTTGCGGATTATGATATGCTTATGAATTATGTTGTATTAACTATCGTATTTTACATATACATTAGTATTTGGTGACCACTAGTATTAACAGTAGATACGAATAGTATACTCTACAAGATATGTATTAGTCTACATACTTCAATACAAACACGTGAACATGGATGTAGAAGCGCACATACGTTCATATGTAATTTAACTTAGCTTAGGATTACTCATTCGGTTTGTGTACGTCGTCGTTAGAACCGCAGAGGGGCGCACATTGCCTCCACCGCCTCCGCCGCCTCTGCGGGTTGCTGACATTGCATTAAAAGGAGGAGCGTGACCGTCTGTGCATTACCCGGCTCTGACTTAGATTTGTTCCTCGCTCCGACTCAAGCGTCTTATTGAAATCTAATTTTCGTTAATCCTCGGAACGAGTCCGACCGACGACGACGTCGAGTTATACGCAGCAGACGTATAGCCGTTATTATTGTTATTGTTGTTCCTAAGTGAAGTATTTTCAAGACGAGATTTTAGTAGACAGAATAAGTTCCAGATATACTGCTTTTACAATATAGATTTGGAATCTTATATGCGTGAATTCTGCTACAATTTTAGATTTATTGGATAAATTGGGTGTAATTGTATTGGGTACAAAACTATGTACTTACCTACTTGGAAACTTAACGATAGCTGATCGTAATAAATGCAACTTATATGCTTCATATAATTCGATATTCACTAGTAATTTTGAATAAGATGTAATTATTTTCTTGCGCTCTTAGGTAACATATGTAAATATCAAAAAATAAGAAAGTTTCGCAAAGTTAATCTACAAGTAATTAGCTGGTATTATGTAGGTAAACGGTTTGATATTATTATGACATTTTCAAACGGTTGTATTAGTCTGTAGGCGAGATTGGCTGCGGCTTTGTCTAGAGGAGGACGTATGACAGGCGTTTAATTTACCAGGCGAGTTCGCTGCGTGCCGCTGCGAGCGGTCTTGCGGCAACGGCGCGGCGGCGGCGGCGGCGCGAGACGCTACAGTCTGATTTATGTTATTTGCACGTAAAGCGGAATTAATGTCTTTATTACTCTTCTCTGTTTGCCGAGCTCAGGCGCCGAGGTCCGCCGCGTCCTCATCTCTCCTCCAACAACCCTCAAGCGTTGTCGAATGAATGAACTGCAAACAAGTGACATATTATGAGGTCTGTATTGCCGCCGCAACTGCAGACTATTATGCATTTACTCCGAATATCTTTCTAATACGTTAATAAGTACCTATAAGAGTTTTTGAAAGGTTCCCGTTTGTTAAGAATTCGTTATGATGTCAATACAGCCGAAAGCACTTGAAGCGTTATACTTTTGAGTTTGAAAGATCGTTATTTTCTACGTCATAAGAATTGCAATCGCAAGTATTACAAATGATGTGATGTCGTATGTACCATTCAATCTTTCCAATTATTCTAATTTGTCTATTTGGGATAAACTTATTTTTGATGTGATTATCCCTGGTTATTAGCTGTTTAAAAATGCTAGCTAGAATTTGGTTTCAAAGACTGGTTAAATCTACTTTGCATGGGAGAAGAAAGACCGTCTGATTTATCTCGACAAAAATTAAAAAAGGTTTACGTGTTAGCCGGCGTTTCATTATAGAACATCATAATTCATGTGTGAGTAATATCTGGTGCGGCACACATTCTCTGCGCAGCTCGCAGGTGAAAAATTTGAGCGTCGCCTCGCCGTGCCGCGAGCTTAGTGTTTTATCTCGGCTTAACGTTACGAGGATTTGTGGCTCGCTAAGTAAGGTTTTATGTCCCTGTAGCGCCTGCAAGTTTGCTCCCTTGATAAAAATGTATCTTCGATGTTCTGGACACAATCGTTGCCACATTTTACAACCCGAATTTAGCTTTTGCTTAAGCAGGTTTTAGAACACTGTTTACTTTTCGGTTAGTTTGCCTACGAAACCCGTGATACTACTTACGTACGTAACCAATTATAAAATTTACGTTATTTCAAGATAAGTATAAGAATTCTTTACACAGAACGTTACGAAAAAATCTTCTATGTAACGGGTGACCTAAGTAGCATGGGTTTCATTATTCTTACAAATCCCTACTGATCCGTGCTACGTAAATGGTTAGGTAGTCACGTAGCATGGGTTTCGTAGGCGGCCAAATATTTCTAATGCGTTAAACCCTAACGCAATTCGAAAATGTTTTTAAGATATTTCAGGAAAGATTTTGATGCAACTTTCTCTGCAAAACCGAGACCGTAAACCATTTCTATATCCCATTTAATTTCATAGTTAGTCTGACAACCTCATTTCATCTCACATTATCACTTTTACTCGACCCACAACTTTTGATATTTGTTCTGCGCGAGTGCATTTGTCGTAATAGTACCAACTTACGAGTATCTATGTAAGTTTGAGCTGAATTCCCTTCACTTTGGGAAGAGCACGCCGGAATCTGACGTCGTAAATAACGGTGCCGCGCTCATGCTTCCTTTCTTCTGCTGTAGGGAGCGAACCTCCAGATTTGTTGGTTGCGATGATATATCATGAAACTTTTCCTCGGTACTAAAAGTACGTGTTGAAACCACTTTACCTCTCATTTTATATATCTGTTGTCCCTGTTATAGTTTATCGACTACCTACTAGTACATATTATGTACTATGCGTTTACATATTGCTCTCCTGTTTCACACCGCAGTCTCGTATGTACGTTTGCGTTGTTAGTGATTTGCACGCTGTACGTAATACTGCTATAAAACAGAGTAGACGTTGCATACCTCAACAAAACGTTCGTAGCGAGGTGTTGTATTGAGGCAGCAGAATGGAATGCCGGCAGCGCGCCACTCGGCGTTTGTCGGTTGTCGCTTAGAGAGCTCACGAGCGGCAAACCGAGCCCGCAGCTGTGAGCGTGCCTGCGGAATGTGCCATGCAGCTCACATCGCACAAATAATTCATATGTACCTGCTAGCTGCAGGCTCCGCAGGTGAAAGATATACAATTTGGTATTCTACTCTGCGGTAGAGACATTTAGCACAATATTTGAAATGTGGTACAGTTACTGTTCTAACTGGAATAAATTTGTGTGATTAATAAATAATTATGATTAATTAATAAATCCGTCAATATTTTTCCATACATATATGCGGCAATATGTGACATAAACGGCCATATCTTTTGATTGTTTTGACTTAGAAGTTTGAGATTGCAGACCAGAGTATTTGGTATTAATTTCAACTTGATACCTCTAAGCGTTTCTGAGAAAAAGGTCTTAACAGATAGATGGACGGATGGCAAACAGACAAAGAAGTGAACGATTCCTTTTTTACCCGACTGCCCCAGAAGGAGGGTAATGTTTTTCGGGTGTATGTATGTATGTTTATCCATTCCTTCCTTCCATACTGTAACCTAAACGGCTTGATCGATTTTGGTGTGTGAGGTATCGTTAGATTCGCATTGATTACGGGAGTGTCATAGCCTCATAGGGTATAAAAAATTTATCAAAAGGGGATAGTTTTTTGTAGTCGGTTTTTTTGTTTGTTTTTTGAAATAATTTCCTCTTGAGGTAGTACGCAAACCTAAAAAGAAAAGAAATAAGGTGTCATTAGTCATTTTACGCATTAAAAATATTTGCTTAGATATTAATTAAATCCCCGACTCCATAGGACTTTGGACATAAGTGTGTTGTCCTGAACACTCAGCACGACTTTATATAAACACCTCACAAAATATATGCCAAGCTTCTACCTAACAGCTGTATGTATTTTAAATCAGGTTTAGTCTTATTTGTGTACATATTATTTGATTTTTGTTATCTTTTATTGCGTCATAAATCATAATATTTGTGAAACAGTGATTCCAAATAATCAGATTCATCAGCCCTTTGTCTTGCAGCCTGTTAGCGCGCTCGCTGTGGATTGTGCCTTGTCGATTGTTTACTTCGTTAGCGCGAGCTCTACTCGTATCTCAGCCCGCACGCGTTCTCCCAACAACTTTGATCGTATTACATCCGCCTTCATAACATAACATATTTTTATAACATGCGAAAACACTGGGGTATAAATAGAAAAACAATATCTTCGCTATAGGAATATTTCGCTATAATGTTTTGAAAGTATCTGCGTCTCAATAACGTTTTTATGAATTGACCATACAATTGTAATATAGTGAACGTAGTTTCGTCATTGTGTAATTAAAATAATTCATCGAAGAATACTGTGACAATTTAAAGCCGTGAACTCACACCCTCGCTCGTTAATTAACTTTATAACTCCCGTCAAAATTTCATCGTAAATTAACACTCCTTTTCTTATGGTTTTCTCAAAGAATAACTACGCTTGTCATCTATGAATTTATGAAGCAGGATATTATATCGAAGCAGCCTATATGATGATTAGTTCATAAAAAATATGGCAAGACACAGCAGGACGAGATCATAACAACGTAAACATGAGGATCATAATAATGTAGCGTTCCTTAGCTGTGGCAATAGGCTTTCTGCGGGAGTCGGTGTGCACGGCGCCACCTGCGCCCGCCCGACGCCCGCACGGCCTCCACCGTGCAAATTTATGAACGCTTTCAACGCTTTCAGCGTGTGCCACCTGACCTGAGCGACATTTTGCCGGACAAATATCTCTCCATCTCTGTTTATATTGGGTACTTATTCTAACTCCTTTAGCTAGCTTTTGTACTACGAGGATACATTAAGGCAAAGTTAACTGTAACAAAGATTTATGCGAAGTGCAGCAACTTGTAGAAGTTATACGGGCGTATATCCTAGTTGTGTCAAGTTTCTTACTGTATCCACATCAGGGATAACTGTTGTTGTGTGCTTTGTTGTTTAGTGTAATTCGCCGATAGTTATAACGTTCGGCAGATTATTCGATAATGTGAATATTGCCATTGCGTAAAAAGTCTATGTATTCTTCTATCATAATGAATAACGAGTGTTATACTCTTGTACTACTGGTATTTAATTGCAACGGAACTCTCGCCATCTCCGTAGACAGTTCTTACTGAAAAACTTTTTTAATATCAAGCTTTACGTCTTGTCCCTTCGAACGGAATCACCTATCGAAGACAGTGAAAATAAAGGACTTTTTTATATGAAGGATTCGTGGAATTGTTTTCTGTTTGGAATGAAAATAGTGACATCACATAATATAATGTTATCACAGTGAGTCAGTTATGTGGTGCTAGGGAATTTTTCACCGTCAGTTTCTTTATTCGACACAGGTTTAATATTTGATCGCGAAATAACTTTGAGAAAAAAGTTTTGCAAATCCTGTGTCAGTCTTCACCTTAATGTGCCTACGGAGTAGATTTTGTGTTAGGGTTGATCCTCATGTTTTTCGAATTAAAAGTTTATGTTTTATATTTTAACATTGAGCTGTCAATGTCGAGAATGAGGGTTTATTTATAACATTGTATAGTAACTATTTGTAGATATCTGGTTTTTAAACTGTGGATCTAATGTAGATGTTTCTGTTTCAATGTTTCAATTCATGCCCGTATGTCTATAAAATTTTATGACTTTTTATTATTAATGGGCAAGGAGAGTGTGACAAGTCAATTATTACAAAAACAAAAAACTCGACTGATTTTTGCCATAAACTGTATCTCGTGATTATATCGAATCTAATGATTCCTCATACATCCAAATTCATGAAGATAAAACGTCTTCAGGAGGTCATCAAATTAACCGACCTACATGCAACCATAAACACTCGAAAAACATTTCCTACCTCCTTTCGGCGGTTGGGTAAAAAGTAGTTAAAACAAAGCCTTCTAGTCTTTGTTTCTTTATTCATATTTTTCTCCTCGAAGGCAAGAACTTTTTATAAGAAAAGGTAGTAAAGCCGTTATATGCAAACGATTATAGCGCATAAATGGTATGGTGATACTCTTATACGTAATCAAAAGACTAGAAGAGTCCTAAAATTCCTCTCACTTAAGCTACTTTGATAAAATGTATTGGAATTATCTTCTATTCTATCTTTGTCTACTTTAGTGGGAGATATATACAAACAATGTACTACATACGTATTAATATGAGAAGCATTCGATCCCTCTACCTACATGGTTCCCTCAAATGTACCTAAAGTAGCACTACAGTGCCAGGCGTTGCGTGAAACAAGAGGCACTAGAGAACTGGCTGTGGCGGCCATCGTTTGCGAGGTTTAGTCTACCTGTACAAAGGCATCTTCCACTTTAATGTCCCGCTTCGGTTAGCGAAACGATGCCTTATGGTCGCATTGTACTCGCACAGGAAATACCTGTCCTGAAATACTTATATTTTGATACAATAACCAACTTTGTTCCAAAAAAAATGGTTCTTATAACATAGTGATAGGACTGAGACAATTTTCCACTAGCGGCTGGATGGAGAGGTACCTGAAAAGCATTGTTATAAAACTGATAAGTATTATAAGAATGTGTTTAAAGTAGATGTTTAAGAGAAACAAACAACAAAACTTTAGAATATACACCGACCGCATTATATTCGCTATTAGAGTATAAAGCACGTAGAAGTTCATAAGTTTGCTGAGCGAGAAGTTGTTTTAAGTATTCCCAATCGACGAGTCTTTGGCATGGCTAGGGCGGCGGCGGCGCGGCGGACAGGCGGTTCCGCCGCCACGCCTCGGGAAACATCGCTGGAGATGCCACAAAAACTTCACCCCCGCTTTATTATTACTACGAGGCTAATTAAAATAGCTTCGAATAGATTACGGGCAGCTTCTGGCAACGGACGCTTAATGCGCTGGCTTTACGACGTCACGCTTTATGCTCTCTCATTAGCGCCGTCTCCCAACTCGCACTGTTTTTATGGATACAACATTTCCCTCGCTTGTGAAGTCTTTTCGTTGATTGTTGTAGTTGATTTCAGGGGCTTCATCACGTCGAATAGTGTGATTAATTAACCTGGAAATAATGCAGCACAATGAAGTTCTGTTGATTGCACACACGAATTACATCGCATTAAATTATTGGTCCAATAATTGTATGCCGCGGGTGGACAACGGATACTATGATATTAACAATAAAATAATCCAGTTTCATGGGCGGGTGATAATGGCGCGGTCCGCTGCGCTCGTTAGCCGCGCGGGAATTACCTATTGTTAATGTTTTAATTTGTGTCCGCCCTCGCGCTCTCCGCAGGCCCAGGGCGGCCGTGCAGCGCTCTCCGCCCGTGCCGCCGCAATCCGGACGTAACGCAGGACCACGGCCGCTGTTAACCTTTTGTATTTACACATTTTTTTAAAGGTGTCAACCCTCGCAGTTAAACAAGTCACAAAGTTTTTCGTTTGAATAGCATTGCAAAAATACGACTGTGACTTCCTTTTTCACTCGCACATATTCTGATACACATTTGTATGCATGAGTTTATTTGTAGTCTCTTGTTTTGGGATCGATCGCGATCTACATAAGAATACATTCTATCAGTTTTCTTACATGAGGAACACGGGTGTGTTGTAAATAACGCATAGCCATTTTAATAAGAGTATAAAACATACTAGTGGCCATTAACGAATTTCTAAACGATGAATTTATGGTTTATTAAAATAAATAAAAAATATAGCTTACTCATTATCTCGTTATCTTCTCTTTCCAGTTCTATATTATATATGCTATGCAGAGATTCAATATGTACATAATTAAAAAACATTATGTTTGTCAAACGTCTGTTACGGGTTTGATAACCTAGGTACACCTCTTGTTTTATTCCCGAAGCCCAGATTTGGCAAAACTATACGACTAAATAAATGAAAAAGAAAATAGCGCCATACGTTTTGTAGTTACACCTTTTTAGTAGCATTGACGGGATATGATCTCGTTTCTGGATACGTGTGTTGGCGAGAGTTTTCGGGTGCACATAACTTTGCCTTTTCCGAGCAATTCCCGCTGAAAGCTGGTGCCGGCCGTAGCCGCCGCCGCCGCCCGCCCGCCGCTGTCCCCTTACCGCAAACTCACACCCTATTGTGTCCATTTCTACCCTTTACAACTACCTACTAGTTTTTAACCCCCGAATAGACACACAAAGCACGAGACAGTACATTGTTACAGTTTCGGCTTATTGCTTAGTTAATTTAAAGTAAAACAAAAGAGTGACAGTAAAAACGTAGCAGAACATGTAAGTTACAGTAAACACTGAATACACGTAGGTACTACCCACATATACCTATACTTATAACAAATACTCCTATACTTGTGTCTCTAAATACCTTCCTACCAGAACAGTTTACGTAGGTGTGATGAAGAAAATTACTTGTCATAAAGCTGCGGAACAGTGGAAACTTTCGTTTGCAGTAAGCAGCGATGAAATGGAGAATGGTTACCCATTTCCCAGAACCATACCTTTGTGCTTTACTGTCGGTTTGTTTATTTCGGGGGCCTGGCTCGTAAACACTCGCAGGCCGATACACTAAATTTAAGTTGGGCTTCTTTATTTTCTTTTAAGAAATTCTTTTTCGCCATGGTTTGTTTGGAATGTTAGTGCTCGCTCTTCACGAGAGTTTTAAACAAGTTTTATATGAGTCAGAAGAAGTAGTTAAATAATGTATAAACATTTTAATGTAGTCTTTTGCTACTTTTACAGCCATACTTGCGTTTTATGGATTAAACAGGGTTGTTATTATTGCTTAAATATATTTTTTATATACTTATTGCGAGACAGATAGCTGCGGAGCCATATAACTTGTTATAGTATACATTGAATTGAAACCTGATAGACATTAGTTAATATTTTGTATGATGTATGTGGTGTTATTACAACACTATTGTGTTGAATGAAGTTGGTTTTTTTAAAGGTTTAAGAAAATAAGTCCAGTACATATCCAAAAAAACACCATGTTTTGTAATTAAGATGTTACAAAGCTGGCAATTGAATGAGAAATTCAATGTATGGAAAAAAATTCAAGTTCTATATTCTTAATAGTTGTTTCGTATTTTTTTTGAAAACTATATATATTTTTTTTTAATTTTCAATAACATATTTACCACACTATCAATCAGCTTCCAACGACGTAACTGACTTAAACTTCAATATATTATATCATCCTGTCAAAAATAGGTTATAATGTATTAGACGGCAAATGATATGTTCACTGTAAGATAGTAATGGTATAGACGTGCACCCGCTGTCTGAAGGTGCCTAATTTACTGCCCCGGCAATGCCACGAGCAAGCTCCATATCCACACCGTTATTGCCAACTTGAAAGCAAGAATGGCATACACATTTCCTTCATATCTCCTGAATTTAAGCGTCTGCCCACTCTAACATTACATTATTCTCTCTTTATATCCCTCATTCTTAAAGGAAACCTTTATCTTTTTCTTCTGACGTAGTGGTGTAGTTTGCTGTAGTTTTAACACCCTTTTTGTTTTGATTTTGTTCTCTTTTGCCTTGTAGGAACATAGACATAATTTTTTTTGGCATCGGGCGACTGTAAGATTTAGTCCAACGACATCACTTAGAGTCTATTAAGGGGAATCATTCTATTCATGTGTCTTATATTCGCGCACTATCACTACGAATTGTTTCACTATCTCCAAAATATCAGCCTTCTCGTGCTCATGATGGCTGCAGTGCTGTCGAAATATCGAGACCTCAACCCTCAATATTTAACATGGTAATTTTATCTCAAAAGTAGGTACTACACTATCCTGCAAAATTGGAAATATTTTATTTGCTGCAATGTCTAGTTTGTTCTCCTAATATATAAACATACAGAACGAAAAGTTATGCTTTGAGATTTGTATTTTCTTGCTCACTTGCTCCTGGAGCTGCATTTATTGTCAAGGCAAGAGCTGTGATCAGCCAGAGCGGCGGCGGCGGCGGCTCAGAGTGGTGTCACGTGTACGACACTTTTATTACGCCGCAACCCCGGGTCCGCGAGCGAACGTTTTGTCACCTTTCCGAGGGGTTTCCGCCGTAAAAAAGAAAGGGTATTTTTCATGACTTTTCCATGTGAATACCTTTCACGCCTTGGTTCAATAGGTTGCGATGTAGGTAAGGCACCTTTGCGGCTGAATTGTACCTAAGTGCTTTAACGTTTGTAATGCTCTATTCCCCTTTTCAAGTAAAAAAATCCCAGTCATTTCTACACTATTAAAATACGTGAATGTGGTTTTAACTTTCCGACTTAATTACCTCGAAGAGCGAATATAACTTGGTAATATAAGCAATTAGAAACTTATTTGACGCTGCCGGTCCGCCAGTTCTGCCTCAGGCGCAGGAATCGTGAGCGGGATGAGCCATTACGTGCTTTTGCAGAACTTTTCCTTTTAAAAGTCGTCTCTTACTCTTTTGAAACTTATTATATTGGATAATTCGGCCGAAAATATGAATATGATGGCTCCAACTTTAGTAATTTTAGCAGGCCGGGGAAAAATTATGTCGATTATCCTGTGAAAAATTATATCCGGCGGCGTTTAGACTCGATTAAGGCGTTATGAGAACTGGATTTGTTATTGCTCTAGCCTAAAACTACTCTCCAGGATGTGTGTAAGTATACATTCATTCATACTTTGAAATCTAAATTGCATTACTTTGTAAGAATCTTGTCCTAATTTTTATTGTGACTTATCATTGTTGGATTTTATAACTAAACCTGCTCTTACTTTACGCAGGTTCTTCCTTCCAGGTATGACGGCAGGTACTTTGTATGCAAGTTACTTGCATATTGGAAACATATTCGCCAGAACGTGCAACTTGCATGCAAGAATTTACTTGCATACTGAAACATGGAGTCCACACTCCAGCGGGCAAGACTCTGAAATATGATTAACTCGAATGTTGGTAACAGGAGAATTACTATTCGTAGTAGCTTGCTGCCACAGTCCAATTCTCTACCTAGTACGTAGATACCTACTTGTATTACCAATTATGCAAAGCGTCTTCCGCGCGCGGCGAGGCGGTCCGCGGGGCGCGGCAGGGCTGCTGTCGCGCTCTTTCCTCACTCGTAGCGAAATAACGACCTCAATTTGCATAACAATGCTCGTCACCCCTTATTCCCCACCAGCGACTTTCGCAGGCTACACGGCTGTCCCATCGGAGCTGACACTTTTTTTTGCTAAAAATCTGTCCAGCTTCATTCGTTCTATCGAAATCGTAATTATTCTTGTTCATTATACTCGTATGTGTCTGTGCAATTGTATATCTAAGTACATAGCAAACCACTGACTCTGTGATACGTGTGTTTATAAAGTTCGGTGTACAATATTAACATAGCTTAACTTTTGATTTAGTAGCGTCGTGTCGCCGCCACCGCTCCGGCTGCGCCACCACCGCTCCGGCTGCGCCACCACCGCTCCGGCTGCGCCACCACCGCTCCTGCTCCCAGACTGCCCCAGCAGCCGCGCTGTGCCTCGCGCGTCGCCGCACCGAACACTTTCGGCCCGCGCTAGTAACTTCTTCCTCCAACTTTATGTTTTAATTGAATCCAAGTTGTCGGCTTTTTGCGGCGAGCGTGCCAGCCACGCACGCTTCCCTAACTCCAATAAACTTTCTTTATTAAATTATTGGAAGTTCAGAAACGTTCGCCTTTGAACGCGAAACAAAATTGAGGATAGTCGTGAGCTACCAAGTATTTTTAGTCTTATGAGGACCAATAATTTATGTAGTCTCAATCTATACATACTCACACTCACACAAACAGGGCGGTATACTTAAATCACCTGAAGTAAATCCCCTGGGTGAAGTACTTAGACTTTAGTCAGCCGTTTTGTGCCTTCTCTGTGTATTGTACTCATATCTTAAGTAGGTAAGATGACTTTCACAGACTCTCAAATGCGTCACGAAAAAGTGTATAATGCACACCAAAAGACACAACTTATTTTATTGTATTTTTACCTACTGGAATACTTTCCTACAAGGCTTGTATTACAGCCAGTCATAGCGAAAATAACTCCATCTGTTTAAGTGTGCTATTGAGGATCTGGACAAAGGCGCAGCAACGACAATTACCAGATACAATTCAGAATCCGTCGAGTAAACAGTTCATAAAGATGTACGATTCTCTCTGCTAACGACTAAGGCATTCGTCCGCAGCATTGTTTTGCGGCGTAGCTTTATCTGGCGCGGAACGAGTTGTCGTTTCAGTAATTTATAGATCTTTCCCCGCCCCGGGCTCCGAGTAACGATTTGGGCCGAGGAGCCAGTCTGCTGGCAGCGGGTCCGCCCGGTCCCCGCCTGAATGCTATTAACGGTCACGTAATGGACTGCTGACTCCTCACGTCCCCGATTCAAATTTAAGTAAATATGCCTGAGCCTTATTGTGTTCGCCTTTTGTATTTACAGTCACGCAGGGTTGAGTAGAATGTCTATACGAATGGCTAATCTCTATCTGTCTTTGTTTGTGTTCATTATAGAAAGGTCGCTCCAAGCACTTGTTCCAGTCATGAATAGGCATCTATTATTACGTCCTCGTAAAATATAACTAAATTACGTTTTAGTGTTCCGGACTCGGTAAATGATACTAATGAGGTATCTACAAAGATATACGAGTATTCCTGGCTATACATATCTATTTATTTCACAGTAATAATGACAATGAAAGCTATATTAATAAACCTCAATAATGTCCTTCTTTTCGGGTTCACTAGGTCGAAATCTCATCCTCACAATATACTCGTACGTATCTATAAAATAGAGGAACATATTACGAACCCACTAATATATCAAACATATATTTAGCCTTATTCTTTAGCTTTATTCGTTCATATTGTGCGGCTTTCCTTGGAGCCGATCAAGACGGATATTGGAGATTTACCTAAGTGTGACGAGATCCAGCGAAGACTTTGTGCCAAAGCTTTCATAGCCAATCGAAGCATCGCGTACAATAGTATTTTGGTAATAGTTCTTTTCCCCTGTCACCATTTATCTTCTGCTTATACATTTTTGTCCTTCCTTAGGTTAGTTACATATGCGGTACAAGACTATATGCCCTCTTAGCTCTCCTCATTTCTTACCGACATGTTTTTAATGTTAATCTTTAAGATTGTCTTGTAGAATCTATGATTAATTCAAGATGTAGACCAATTTCGTATGTAGGCATATTTGTTCATTTCATTAGCTACATACGCACTCATATAAACCCCTATCTGAAATTACAACTCTGATACAATTTTCGCAAATTGAACTGGGATTTGACCTCTGTACCAGTACACTGTTCTCGTCGTAGATAGTTACGTCCAGAAATGAGATAATTTCTGATTTGTTTGCCCCAAAGGGTTAAAAACGCGAATTGTGCCTCTGTACAAATACATAAAGTTGTGTGTAGTTTGTAGTTGTGTGGCCCTACCTTTCGTTCTCAGAGGTACATGTGCTCGTAGCCAGTTTAATGTTAGAGCATCCTTCTCTACTTACCTGTGGGTCGTGCGTTCAGGGACTTTATTGTTATCCTTCCCTTCTTACATTGAGAGACGAATATAATTTGATTCGTTATTTATAATTTTTTCTGAAATATAATACATATTTTGTATTATTTTGTGTTTAAGTATGTAATTATACCTACAGGCGAACTTCAAAATACGAATAACTTGTATTAATTTCCATACAGAAGGACCTCCATTGAAAGTTTGTTTGAAATATTCTGCGTGATTGTTTTCCACTAGCACAATACTCTGTTTTGCTTTGCATATACAAGTGTTTCTGTCAAATATGTCGATATAAGCTTTGATCTAGAGCTCAAAGCTGTGGCCCGTTTGTCTGTGTCGAACCCGTATTCGTGCAGAATCCGGCCGGCACTCTTGTTATGATTTAATTCCGATATGTTGATTTTGTTACTAGATGAGAAAAAATTCAACTTTCCATACAAAACTGGTCTCCTACTTTGTATGGAAAGCCGGTAAAACGATTAGCGGACGTTGTTTAGGCTAAATGAAATGATAAAAAATGTTTCATTTAGAAGTGCCGGCCTCTGGACAAACTTGTGAAGTTGTGATAGTCAATAAAAATAATGTATCTCATACATTGATCTTTTAAAATAGGAATAAAATAAATAAATTAGTAGCCTAATTCATGATACAGTACCTACCTACCTAAATACTCCTTGTTTTAAATACGAATATGTACATAAGTGTTTTTATTAAAATAAATACAATCGGCGCTGTAGGGCTTGCTGCTGCAGTATATACCAGCAATAATGAAAAACATCTTCAAAAACAATCATGTATTCATTGTACACTAACAGGACCGCATGGCCATCTAATTTTCCACCCGATTCATGACAAAAATACGTGTCTCTCTTGGGTAAGTGACATTAGCCTCGTAAAAAAGGTAAAAAGCTACAACGATAGAGTTAACGGCGGAGTAAGTGCAACCGGCAGGTATGCCGGCGCGATGACAGTGCTACGACTCCCGGCGGGGCTCTCCTGCGATCCTCGTAAATTGCGAATATTAGATTATAAGTACGGACTGCGGCGGCGGGCGCACGGAGGCGGCGGGCGCAGGGGCCACCAGCCGAATATCGAACTCGCTCGCCGTCCGCCGGTGAACACGGAGCCGTGATCTGAATCTGCTTTTTAGTTATTCCCAATTGAGCCATTTTCTCTCTCCATCGCGATTCAACTTTGACATTCGTGAACAGATTTTTCTTGACGATACTAAATTACTGAGTATATTTTATATACGATATTAGCTTCGAAGGACACAACTTTCGTAATTCTACTAGCTCAACTAACAATATCATCGTCTTTCTGATGTTCAAAAAAATACGAACCTTAGAAAGAATAGTGGCTGTTATTAATATATAATCATAACAGAATAGATCTAGACTTTATCCACGCAAACTAAAGATCATAATAATTAATTCATCATCATCAATACACATAAAACATAGAAACATACTACCTACTTGTAAAACAAATATAATATGTATCATAAGGTCGATACCTAAATTAAAGTAGATCCTGAAGTTAAACTCTATCTCTATATAGTGTCTCCTAATTATTTCCTTAAGCAATAACAACAGCTGTACTCACCCACACCGGGCGGCGTTGCTTTTCCTATTCCTCGCTCCTTTACGGCTTCATTAGAGTAGCGGCGGCACACTCTGAACGCAAGCCTCTTATGTGCTTCTATCCTCTTCAATGCTCATTATAGCTTTACAATCTCCAGCTGAACCTCAATTATATTTACTTCCTACCTATTAAATGCACTTTCTGTTTTCTATTGGCATCCAAGTCTAACATTGTTGCCTTTTCAAACAATACACATTGGTTGGATCAGTGCTTGCTATTATTCCAATCGATTCAATTCAGTAAAATTTTATCTTGCGTGTCATTCCAACGTTGCTCAGCTTGTGAAACGATTTCTATGTAATGTTTTTCTAGAGTTCAATCTCTTTTGTGGACTTCACTCATAGTCATAGGGCGGCGAAAATTGGCAATGCATTACTGGTGCCTGCCTAGGCCGCTCTGGCCCCCACGCGTCGCGCGTCGCGCACTTCGGCCTTTGTGAGCCGCGCCGTGTAATTACTCTGGGACTATGGGAAATGGCGTACCGGGCGCGAAAGCGCTTTTGTAATACTGTCTACATTGAATAATATTTTATACGAGAATATAAAATCTCATTTGATATTCAAATTCACTTTATGATCTGTTACACATTTTCTGTTCGATCATTTTATTATTGATAATGTATGGTCGTAAGCTAGTAATTGAACTCACTCTATTCCCCACTAGCCGAACGTCCTCATATCTGAATTGCAAACTTTAGCGAAGACAAATTGGAGGTGGTAAATAAAGTTTTACGATATGCGATGTTATCAGAAGCGCGTCGAGGCGGAGACGTGAGCTCGGAGTTGTGTTTATCTACGTAGGTTGGCTGCGTACTTTATAAGGCTGCTCCCTCGCACACCTGTATTAAATGTCGGCCGTATCTCCTTATTATGTTTCCACCCTCTTGTAAATTAGGATCTTTGCATGACGCAAAGTATATCCACTGCATAAATATGATCCTGTTTTTAATTTGCCTGTCAAACACAATGCTACACTTAAGTGTTATGTTAACATAATCTAGGTGATTTTTGTCTCTATCTGGACTAGATTTTGGGGGACGTCAGATAAACCAGACGGAACGTCGTTGGTTTTTTGCTAAGTTTTAACGTGGAGTATCTCAAAAATTCTTTTTATACACAACAACCTGGGAAAAGTTTTAGGTACTTAGTTTCAAACGTCGGCGTAATCGTATCGTATAGGTGTATACTTCAGGAACAACTACGGGGCTGAAAGTTATATCAAGAGTTTTAAAAGCTTTCTATAGTCGCTAGTCGGTAAGTACTTAGCACCTACAACGTTAAAACTGGGAAGTCCATGTATAATATATTCATAGAGTAGACAATAAACTACTTTCAACCGTAATTTTCGTATTAATTCTAGTGTTGTTGAAAAAGTTTATTGCAATTTCTTATATAGATAGATTGAGTAATTAAACGGTTTATTTAGTCGATTCGATGCTGAAAAGTGACCCGGTGTATGAAATAAAAGATAGAAATTCATATTTACTGGAAATCATCGTCGTTCATCTGAGGTTAACGAAACTACACCCAAGCTGTTTCTATATCATGCAATATATGGGTGTAGTATGTAGACCTAAAGTAGAATGATCCTTTGTGAGGTCTTTGCTAAAGTTTACGTGAATTCTTATGGAACAGGCTCCCCCACACCGCGGGGAGACGTCCACGCATGCACCCCGACTCTGACACGCGTCGCGTCCCCCCCACAGCGCCGCCGCCGCGAGCACGAGCGAAAGCCGACTCCGTGAGCGTGGAGATAAAACGTATGTTCATTTTATTTCCACATTTGTCAGCGTTCGTTTTGTGCCCACTAACATAAATTGGACGCGGAGGGAAACCTCGCAGGTGAATGTAAAATAGCCGGGTTTTCCCAAGATAATACCGCCGAAATTTTACGACACCATTATACGATTTATTGGCCGTGTCACATTCAGAAAGAATGATACTTCCTAAAATATTTTTACTTATACAATTTCTTTGTAGCCTGAAGCTTCGTGCATCAGATTTCACACTGTGACAAGAAAGTCGAGGTTCCGCTTCGTTGTTGCGACAGGACGTGAATAGAAAGATAAGGTACCTTCCTCGGAGGTGCAAGCTATCTTGATTTTCCAAGTCTCTTTATTGTACAGGATGAACCAGAATTCGTGTAAAAACTTTGGTGACATCGCTCTTGTTATAATTATAACAATACCGATATTTTCATTTTGACGAATACTTTTCACCTCCCAAACAAAATTACACATAAATTTTGAATGGAAAACCAGCAAATATTATCCAATTAAAAAAAAAAATACATTATTAGATGTGTGAACATCGTATACACGAATTCGGTTTCACTCTGTGCTTATACAATATACATACATAGATTATGAAACGAATATTTCCGTCTGTTTCTATATGGATATCCTACGTAAAGTCCGCACGCTGGTAGCGTCTGCTCTGTGGTGTATCGACTTGCACTGGTTGTGCGATCTGTGCACCCGAACACTAACACCCGCCCACTGACTGCCAATAACTGTTGTATCGCACGTTAATGACTGTAACAGGCGTTCAATTAAACGTGCCCAAATGGGCAAATTGTTGGAGATGGTAGTCTGCCTATTTGCCTTTCTGTTTTGTCTAAAGCAGACGTTGAAATATGTGTTGCAAAGACTTGTAGGTACAAAGTACCTAATATTTACATAACATTTTCTGTAAGAAGATATGCTTCTTAAAAATGTGTGTGCATATATGCTCGTATACCTACTTTAAGTTTTTAGAATTGATTTCAATATTATTTTCTGCCAAAACATGCAACAAAACTGTTTTATATGCACTCATTCTATACATAATGTATTTATCTAGTATCTATCCCAAAATATTATAACAAAAGAATTTAATATATCAATGCTAAGAACGCTTGTCGGTAGACTGATAATTAGCTAATGAAAATGGAGCGCTGTTCTACTTCATAAATATTTTCCTTATTACCTGTTACCACGAGCTGTCGATAAATTTATGGAAGGGCCAACGTCACCTGAAATTTTATGGTTTCTTTCTTCGTCACTCGCCTCTTATATTTATTATTATTACTCGGGTAGTTTCCCCCAAAAAATCAGTAGGTTCCTCAAAAGTCGGGAAAAAGCTAATAAGCTTTTTTATTTTATAATGAAACCGCCTATTGTATTTTAGGGACTCCGACTTTTATTCTAAATATAACATAGCTTTATGTGATAATTAGGAAAGTCGGTGTCTTTGTCAAATATAACTCATTCAATTCGTTTACATATTTATTGCACAAAAAATGTGTGCCTTGCTCGTCTACAATAGTCGTATATGAAAATACTTGCAGGTATATAAAATGCGTTGGTTTTTGATCCCAAGTTCTATTCGTGGCACATTACGGACACCTGCGCGGCAGTGGTCGCGGCGATAGAGGTCGCAATGTTCGAAAAAAATCCTGGCCATTCGATCCCGCCCTGGTCCCGGCCGACGCACTCCAATCACGATAGGCAATATTCTCATAATAAATATTTCCCGAACGTTCCATATACGTAACTGCTGAAACTTCACAAACTGTTATTGAAAATGCGGATCGGAACGTTCTATGTCGCTTCTACCTTATTGTTAGTAGTAATATTATGTAATCGTCGGTCTACGGTAGGCGTAATATGAGTATGTCCGTTACGCGTAATTTATTTACTTTGCGGCAATAAATAAAGATTGTTGCCAATTTATAAAGTTGATTGTATATGGTTATTAATTAGCCTGTGAATATTAATTTGAATAGATTTGCTGCAGTACATACTCGTATTTGATTATACAGTACATAGTCCACCCACATAGGTATATATGAATAGTTCGAATAGTTAAAACGGCGGATTTGACTTCACACCAAGGTATGTAGGTATTAAGAAACGAAATGGAAGTTAAAAGTTTTAAATTGTAGAATTTAAATGGATGTCGGAGAGCGAGTGCGAGGTATGCGATTCGGAGGACGTGGCGCAGCGCTCTCAGCGCTAAATCTCGCCGAGTACATTAACGTTTTCCGATATCTAAAGCAGAGTGCTTACCGTAGCTGCGGACCAGTTGAATAACAAAGAAATGCGTTGCTGAGATATTGGAGCCCTAATGGACTGCGGGATTTATGAAGCCTTTTTGAAACTTCTATTGTTTTGAACGGTTCCCTATTTTTGTGCATAAATTTTTATGTCATAATATAACATGGCATACTTTAAATTGTCCTAGTAATAACTACGCATAATAGTCATTAGGCATAACTTTATAGGCATAATATTATTAAGCATAACTACAAACAGCATAAAGATTGTTAAGAATAATATTATAAAGCCTAAATAAACTTTGTCATAATGATATTGAAACATAATTGTAATAATCATATTAATTACTCGCCGAAAAATATACTCCAGAAGTTTTAAAAACAAAAATTAAACCAAGGGCCACCCCCGCCGCACCGTAACCAACTATTACACTATAATACCTACTTTTTGATTGTAGGTATATAAAATAAACATGTTGGCGGCTTACGGGTGGCCCAAGGGCCACCCCCGCCGCACCGTAACCTACTATTACACTATGGTACCTAAGTTATATCTGATATACCTACCTAATACCTACTTTTTGATTGTATATAAAATAATCATGTTGGCGGCTTACGGGTGGCCCAAGGGCCACCCCCGCCGCACCGTAACCTACTATTACCTAATACACCATACATACAACACCAATACCAACAAAAAAGAAGAAATACACAAACAAACATTATTTATGTATAATATCTATTAGACGAATAAACAATATGCCATAAAACAATATGGAAATCAAAATTAGGGCAAAAACGATTAGCCCAAACTAGAATTATGCTTAGTTAGATTGTATGCCCAAAAACAATTATGACAAAATATGATTATGACAAAAAACATTATGCCTAACTCATTATGCTAAATTAAATTAGGACAAAAAAATTATGCGAAAAAAAGGGATCCCGTTTTGAACATAACTATTCGAAATCCATTTCTAGGTTACACGTTTTGATGATAATGATAAAGCGAAATGAAAAATATTAGAGGGGCTTGTAATTTACTTGCGAGTACGTGTTGAAAACAATCGTACAAGTTAAGCAACGTTAAGTGATCTATGCCTGGATGGATGACCCGCAAGTGTTAATTTCATATGAACCTCTCCGTACCTCGGAAAGCACGTTATGCAGTTAGTCCTCGCTGTCGTTCGACAGCAGTCGTATAACCTAACGACTGCTGTCGTTCGACTCAGAGGCCTACGTGCGGCCTGGACAACTCTGACTAAATAGGTGTGGTCACTAAACCACACGATAATAAGAAGATTGATTTAACAAATTGTAATTTACATAACAGTTTTAATTGTTGATTGAAAATAGTATCATAGTAATTCAATCTTTAGGTGTAGGCGGAAGTAAGCCCCGCATTCGTGTCCGTAGTCAGTAACGTATACTATATGTACGATAACGAAAATAAAGAAACTACTGTCGATACGGATTTACCTATATTATTAGTACTATGGCATGCCAAGTAGTACAATTGGTATTTCCTGTAAATCCGTATCGACAGTAGTTTCTTTATTTTCGTTATCGTACATATAGTATACGTTAGTGACTACGGGCACGAATGCGGGGCTTACTTCCGCACAATCAATCAAGGCGGCTGATGAGGGTGTGCCCTGTTAGTGCAGATCCCGCACTAGTTATAGCGTCGAGCTAACTGATATTATTATCGATACGGACTGCCAATTTAATTCAATTACACAGCTCGCACATTAAATTTCCACGTTTAACAAACACTTTTATCTTGTGTCGAATTTCCATAAATTTATAAAGCACACCGGACGTCCCGTGTTGGCAAATTTCCACGTTATGACAACCGTCGGACGTGTATTTCGTTTTAACTCCTGTTTTCAACTTCTCTACTAAATTATGCTCAACATATTACTGCATGTCGTTACGTTACTTATATGAATATTTCTCTGTTATGGTGTTTCACTTCCAGAATTGTTTTCCCCAAAATAAAATCTAAATTTAGTGTAATTACTCCCAGTAAGGTGTAAGTCATAGCTTATTAAAATCCGGTTCGCTGCTTATTGGATCCGTATACAATCAGCGTTACAATTCCGCAGAATAGCGTAATACATTTTACATAAGCAGATCAGTGGCAAGAGATATAGACATTATTTTGAATTCGGCGAGGTATTCATTGTGTGTAATGTATTGTATTAAAATGAGAGTTAGATGCAAATGGTTTGCGCTGGCGACGCGAGCGAGGCGAAGTGCGCCTGGAGCCCGTTGCCGGTGGGTGGCGCTCCGCTCGACGCGACGAGTCCTAGTGGCGCGCTCCGATGCCGCGCTATATGGCCCGTGAATAATCCTCCCGTAATACTCGACTTAATGGGTTGGAATTAAACAATTAGTTGTTTTCTTTCTGCCTCGTCAATGATGAAGCCTCGCCTGGATGCCGTTGAGCACGGGCTTCGGTGTTGCCTTATATTTTGCTTATTATTATTTGGTTCATTACCATTTTCAGTCCTCTTGTTCAAACAATCAATCTAAGTGACTTTAAAGCGGACATTCTGACGATATATACGATTTCAGTTATTTTATAGTGTATCTACCTGGCAGGAAGAATGATATTTAACTGCAACAATATTAGACAACGATACAAAATATGTTACATTAGCATGAGCCGTAACTTCAAACAATTTCATTGCGCCTTACGGCACGGTAGGTACGTCGCGTCGCTTGCGGTTCCTACAGGTGCGCGTTCGTTTTGATAAATGCCAGAACGTTATAACCATACATGATTGTGGCTTTACCGATATTGAGGTTTTTGCAGCCATAATTATTTCTAATTTTAAATTAGACCTGGGTATCTGCAGACATCACGATTATACATAGCTACCATAAATACCTGGGTGTTTATTTAGAATGTAAAGTTATTAGTTGAACGTAGGTACACTTTACGTAATTGTGGACACTAGGTAATGCATTTCAGAAATAAGCGCATAAAAACTGACACATTTATCTGGAAGCCGGCGGAATTTGTACAGTCGACGACAGAGATAAGTATACAGGGGGCCTCAATAAGGTTGGGATTTTCTCAGAAACTACTGGACCGAATTTAATAATTCTTTCACAGTTACATAGTTTTCACTTTTATCTATCAAACAGTGAAATAATTTTTACAATAGATCAAGTAGTTTTTGAGAAAATCTCAACCTTAAAAACTCTCCTGTACACATTTCTCTGTGTTCCACCGTACTTTTTGCCTCTCATACCTGCAGAGATAAACCTTTTGTTACATAATGCGACGAGTTGGCATTTTAATCAAGTGTAACGAAATTTTAACGTTAGTACTTTGCCCGAGTACATGACGATCATTTTTACAAAATAAGACTATATTTGACATAATGTTTATTATTGTATAGTATGTTAGTGTGTAAAAGTGAAATAAAGAAATCTAAATCTAAAAACTACTGAAAAGGCGATGCCTATAGACGAAATTCTTCGAAAGTAATAGTTTCTTATACATTACGATATTGTCCAAAATCGAATAGGCGTCATAGGCAGTTGTTGGTACACCTAGTCATCTTTTGTATTTATTTTCAAAGTTACGAAAGTTTTATGTGTCCTACTAAATTGTAAATGCGAATGTTTGTATATTCAGATGTTTATTACACAAACACTCACAGCTTGCGACATCTATACAAAATTATGCACACATATGTAAAGCATTTGATTCCCAAAGGAAACTCGAAGACCGCGGAAAGCTTTGTTCACTTTAATAATTTCTGATACGTAGGTCTGGTAACGGAGATGTAGATAGATTTACCTTTACATGTCTGTCCGCTCTTGTCGTGGCTCCGTGCGACTCTTTGCTGCCTCCCGACCGCGCATGGGTCGCCCACTTTTCGTGCTCGACGCGTTGTTCTTATCTTTGAGTAATTACCTTGTTGTTTTGTGTTATTGTCTGAGCAGCGAGAGGCTTTTTGTTTTATTTATGACTTTATTAGAGTTGCGATTCTTCGAAATGTTCTCTTATTTACTATCGTTTTGAATACAGCATGACAATCGGTTCACAAGCTGTCTAGTAAGATTGAAGTTGTGGGATGACTTGTGCAAGATCTGCAGTTTCGAGCTAGAGTCAAGAGTCCCACTACGAGCTCGGGAGTGAACCTGACTGTCGAGCTGCTTTGTCCAGAGTAACGATGCTACGGCAACTCCTCTGGATGAATAATAGAAGATGATGAAATCCAGAGTGACGACTCTACGGCGACTTCTCTAGCTAGAGGAAGAGAGATTGATAACTTGAATATTCTGTAACATGACATTGGCAAATGACGAACTGTCGAGCCCATTAATAAACTAAATAATATTGTAGCCAATGTATTACGGTGACGATATTTTCATTTCTACGGATTTTAGTGGCAATATCCGTGATGTGATCGCAGCTATACTTACGCTTTAAAATTTATCATATCGTAAAACTAGTGATTTAGATCGGCACATGTTATGGCTTTAAATTAAAGAACTCTTCTTGGCGGGTATTTACGAGGCCGTCAACTGGCTTGTTATATTATAATATTCGCGAGGATACGTAGCCGGTGGCGGCGGTGGCGTGAGCTCGGGCGTGCCGCTAGCCTGCACCTGCGGATATTGCCACGTAAATCACATTTCTTATTTCGCCTCAACACTTATTCCTGCCTCGACGTGTTTACCGAGAGCTGCAGCCTCCTATGCAGCTCGCTCCCGCGTCCACTTTAGCGTTTAGCACAATTTTACAATTTAAATTTTTTACATCATTACTTTCAATATAATTGAAGAAAAAAAATTGCATACTTGTTAGCGCAAAATGTGGCAGAAATACTGCAGAATTTTAATTTCACTGTAACCTGTTTTGTATAAAAAAAACTTTCAAGCTACGAGTACAAAGGGTATGACAGAAACGCTAACAATATTAGTGCAAACGTAGAAGAAAAACCGCCCTCACGTGTCACACGACAAGGACAGAATTGCTACTCCCACGCGGGCGAGCCACGAACAAAAGCTATTTTTAAATGCGTATCTATCTACTTAGGTTAAATCTGAAAATTAATTTTTCTGCCGAAGAAGTTGGAATTTCTCCAAATTAATTTGTAAGATAACATAACGCAAGTATTTGGCTGTTGCTGTGAATGTTGACAGTTATAAAATAATGCAGCTCACAAAGCTCGTGTTCAAAATTTTCTTTGAATCTCGGCCTTAGTGCCCTTCTAGTGCAGAGGGCTATTTCCGTTTCTGTGTTAGCTACTAAATCGAATAATCAGCAACGGCGTGTTATACGCGCGGTAGCACAGCACTAACGGCATGAATTACAGGCCGTAATGGCCATCTATATGCCAATATAATTAATATTTAATGCCGCTATCCTGCGCGAAATTGCCCCGTGTCTGCGGCTGAGCTCGTACTGAATTACAGCTAGCTGAATGGGCGTCAGATGCTTTGTCATCTTATTGATGTACCTCCATTGTCGTTACCTGCTAATACTTCAAATAAGGACAACGTTGACATACTCACATCAAAGATTCACGGAAAAATCAATCGCTTGGGAAAAGAACGCTCGTAAATCGTATCTACTACGGTCGTAAGATAGCTACTTACCTGTCTGATTAACTTCTATATCTCGTATACGTAGCAATCTTAAATTACGAGTACGATCAGCAATCTTATTTATGTGGAAAGATTACTGTGATTTCCAGTTCAATCCAACCAACGAGAACATAAAATGGTACATTAGGTTCATATTGGCCGAGTCTTATTCATTTCTTATTGTTGTTTGGATATGAAAATCCCTCATCCGCCCCGGTCCCTTGCAAATTAATTGCGGAATGACAGAGCACAACGCTCGGCTCTTAATGCACGTTCACAAAGCGAAACGGCTTGGGCGGCACCGTAGCGGCACGCAGCGGCGGTGATTATGATAATGACGCGGTGGCCGCGCTTTTTGCGCTGCTCGCCCTATATTACGGAACTCGACACCGTTTTCTGATTTCGCTCGTGCTATGGCGCGACAGCTTCGCCCCGCAGCTTCGCCGCTCGCCTTTCGCCGCTCGCTGCGCGCCTTAACCACTCTGAGGCGCTTATAAATTATGCAAGTCGCTATAATCCACGCCCTAAACGCCTTCTCCGTCGCCTCAATTATTCATTCGGACGGTTTGATGTTTTAGAAAATTGTCGCAATACTCGAGACGGGCGATGCTTTATAATTCAAGATTGGAGGCTTGTCGGAGCAGCTGGCACCAGATTTGAGCTCTGAGGCACCCCTCGTCGCTGATTACTATCCATCGAGCATATGTAATGACCGTGCTATCTTCGTTTCCAGGATTCCGAAGGCGACACGCCGTTGCACGACGCGATCTCCAAGAAACGCGACGACATGTTGACGCTGCTTCTGGAGCACGGCGCCGACATGACTCTCACTAACAACAACGGATTCAACGCTCTTCACCACGCGGCACTACGCGGCAACCCAAGGTATGTTAGCTTTCTACTTATTCGCTTTAGGGATTGTATTACCAAAACTCTAGACCAATTTAAATCGTCCTTAAACGAAGCTTTAAACAAAGCCCAGTAATATAAATTGTGTATAGGTATTCAAAATATGTACCAAAGTACAGATAACAAAGTACAGAAGAATTCCAGTTACACATACCTACGTTAGTCTTTACGTCGCAGACTTTGTCTGAAATAAACATAACGTTACTTGTCGTCCGACATTATCCCTAGGAGAATGGGCAGTTATGAGCCAGCTTGCCTCACAATAAACTGCTTACGGTTCTAATACCGCGGCACGAGAGTGAGCGGTGTGCGCCTTGTGTGACGTCTTTATTGCTTTAAGCGGCAAATAAGTATATCATCCACAAATGTATGTATTATATGGAACTACATGCATTATTTTCGCTTCATTTTGAACTATATTCGCTGCAACTGCTGCCCTTATCCTCGTTGGCTCGCACAGGAATCTCGGATCTAAATCGTCTCGAGTATTGGGTGCAAATTATAGTCTACGAATTTTCGTAGAACTACGTAGCGTGTTGCTACGAGCCATATACTGGTGCTCGTAGATTGCCACAGACTGTTACGAAGTTCCATCGTACCGAGTTGTTATATTGTTCTATAAGGAAACTACCTCCGTGTTTTATGTTGCTTTTAATAAAGACTTAAACTTCTTTTCCGTGCGTCCAATAGGAATAATAAACTCAGGAGTAGGAGCCAATAGCTTTTTGCTTCCGAAGTTTTTAATTCACCAGATAATGGATTCCACTAATCCTCGAGCAAATGGCATTTTAAGTAGGCGTCTATTTTGAATTCTTCAGTTAAAACAGTTTTATTTTAGTTTTCAATTTGAATTCAATTGGTACCAATTTCTTCTAAGAAATAAATAAACGCCACTTGAGGAAAATGACATTCTCTCCCAGTCCCAAGCGACAGTCTTGAACATTTTCTGTCTTATTATCGTGTTGTGAATTTCATTACTTTTGTGAAAACGAATTTATCAGTCGAAAAGGAACGGCCGTATATTATGAATCGGTGAGCAAGAGTTAGAATAATGAATCTCCGCTGGCGAATCGTGCGTAAAGCGGTTTATTTGTGTAGGGTCCGAGCAGGCGCTGGAGCCGCGCAGGCCCGCGCGCCACCGCCCACATTTATTCCAGTCACGCGACGCGTCCCTGGGAAATAATACGAAATGTGGCTACGTGACCAGTTCATTATGCGGCGGCGCAGAGCGGGCCCTCGCGGTCATCTCGGACTCAGCCGTCGTCTTTTCACGTCCCTCCTTCCTTGTAGCTGCGTATTACAAACAGCTGAACGTGCGGCACACGGACCTCACAGAATCCTTTTTAAATCACTAATAGTCCTTGAGAGTTGAGCGCTCCGGATTTTGTTCAACCGCTTACGGAATCTCAAAAATGGTTTTTATCCAAAAGTACGAGTAATGTTTTCTCATTGAGCTATTTCTTACATTTGGGGTCATTCGCACCACAATGATAACCCGGGGTAATGCTATACATTTAGTGATTTAACTCATTGCCAGTGGCATTGACCCTTTATTGCAACAAACTCGTGCTAAGCGCAGTTAACACCGTGTTAAGTGCGTAACCCCATATTAACGCCCAATTTTTTATGTTTTAACACTGGTTAACTGCAGCATATAATTGGCGCAAATTAACATTATAACTCTTATACAACACAAGTGAATTACATGAAATAATAGTATTTTAGCCTCCTAAAGGTGATCATGCCCATGATGACTAATATAATAGGATGAAGCAATAGATATGTCTCGAGATTGACGTTTTTTCTCTCTGCCTGCTCCGCAAGGTAAAAAAAAAGAAAAAAAAGAAAAAAAAAAAAGATATCTTAAAGATATCTCGTATACGAATATGTAGTAAAAATATATTCTTTGATATTACATAACATGACATTGATTCATTAGCTTCCCAAGAATCTGACATGGTTGGCTGGTAAACACTGGATAAGTTTATCCAAAACTTGTTACTCATATTTTGATCTATAGTCTCTATAACTTTGGCTTTTAGTAACAACACAACGTATTCGTAGGCACACATTATGTGGTAGTTGTCTGGCAAAAATAATTATGATACTTATTTAATGCAATTAATTCTTAGGACTTTTAGTTTAGTTTCGGATTCGAATAGGTAGGCCGTTTATTGTGCAAGAACTCGTTTTAAAGATTGTTGTTTAACGGTAATCGAATAGAAGATTGTCGTAAAACGTTCCCGATTTTATCGCGGAATGAGAAGTCGCTCGCGACTTTTCCCATTCGACAAAAACGTTCGTTTCCCCCTGGAGATGTAAAATCGTTTTATTTTATTACTTCCGCCAGTATATCGTTATATCAGGAGCGCCCATCCTCTTCGGTTCGAAAAGTTCTTTATAAATATCGCAGCGGAATTTAATTCAACGACTTTTGTTATTATTGAGATGAGGGCTGTATTAAATTCTTGCTTAGATGTGTTGGTGATATTAATTACTGTGTATTGTATCTACATTTCATGATTGATTAGGCAGAGAATGGTACTTGTCTTTCTATAGGTGAATGGATGCTAATATTTGACTAATGCATCCGCCATAATTTTGGAATGGTGGATTAATTTTTTACTATTTGTTTAATTTTCTATTTACATGAATACTCTAAATAACTTGACATTGGCGAAATTATCTCTTGAATAAGAGTAGAAGCCATCCAAAAAAATACTTAAAGAATAGATAATTGACTAAATAAAGATTAATATGGCGACTCGGTAAAAGTTATTTCTGTAACTGTAAGGTATACTTAGTTAATGAAATTAAACAAGCGATCGTACGATGAGGAGTTGGGTCCTGTCGTTGCGAGGTGCGCGGCGCGGCGCCCCCCTCCCGCAGCGGGTGGCGGGGAGCTCGTGTCGGAGGCGGCTGTGTCATTACGTCTGATTAGAAACAGTTATCTCTTGCGGTTATCGTTACAGCTCCCCTAACGAGCCCTTGTAAAACTTCTATGGCAATTTCGTGATACATTACTCGAATACGATAAGCTTCCGGTTAATCATTCTCGTTAATCAGGAATTTATTAGAAACCCAGAGAATTCGAAGTGTGAAAACCAGACCTCGGTCCTATATTGGTATAATGTTTTCAAAGTTCCTACTATTTTTAATGATTTATCTAAATATGATATTGTGCATAATAAGGTTGTTGGAGATTTTTTCCTTTTTGAAAAATCTACCACTAACTAACCTTGACACTGAAGCACTGTCCTGTCATACTGGTTTGAAGATTTTCCATCTGCTTTTATCGTTGCGAAATATTATTTAGATTGTGATGATTAATATGTCATGAAATCCAGTGATCATCGGCACTCTAAGCAGCTGCGCTCGCTGCGGCGCGGCGACGAGCTTCGATAAGGCGCGCATTCCGCCGAGCATTAATCGTGAGCTTAAATATTTTAACGCGTCGTAACATTGATTTATTCGGAGCGTAATCTCAACTCCCGGTTGTTTGTTCTTCGGCTCGAGACGTATAGGTAAGATTAAAGAGAGCGCCCTCAATCCTCGCCGCCGGAGCTTCCCGCGCGAACTCTTTATTTTACCAACATCGTGGTTATTTACTGTAATTAATTGGCTTCGTTTTATCTATCGTAAATAGACTTTGGTATCGATTGTTTGCAAACACCATTACAGTGGTATGCTACACAAAGTACCCGTAAGCTGCTGGACTATGCAGACGAATACCTAATAGAACGAACAGAGCATTCAGGGGAGATTTATATGGTCATTGTGCAGCGTTAATTGCAGCGAATGGAGCGAAGTGCGATGGTATCGCACCACCCGAACGAGAAACGTAATGCCCCGCCGACTGCTTCATTGTTGTAGCTCACACGAGAGTTATATGTGCGAAGTAAACATATTAACCCGAGCGCGGCACGGCATCCTATTTGAATTATAAACGGTACCTATCTGTTTATGTACAATATTAAAATGGATAAAAAATTGTTCCGGCAATGCGGACTTTTTCAGAAAAAATTAATGGTTTGCCATAAAAAAAGGCCTCGTTATATAGGGATATAGATAGCAGAAGGGTGCGCCTACGACAGGTTTGGGCTGAATCGAAACAGCGGGCACAGTGGCATTGAAAACCTATTGGCACAGATATCGGCGGGGTCCGTCCGTCACGCGGCTGGACGGCAGCCGAGCACATTTCAGTATGGCAGATTTATGAGAACAGACCGTTGGTTAGAGACACAGGGGGGCTATCCGCTGCGAGGGATGGCGGAGGGGTTGGGCGGTCGCGGGAGGTACTGTTATTGTGCGACGTTTGATTTACGCACGTACCGCTATCACCCTTTTGTTAGGCCGGATACCGACTGCTGTGCCAGTTCCGCTGGCCCGAATGCAGCGTCTCTTTACTGATGTTTATTTATCTCACACAGTCGTACGGCTTGCTATTTTTGGAGGCTTGTTTGTTACGCCAGTGTCCAGCGTTAGGTATTTCTGCAAATAGCAAAACTCACATATTTAGTACTTATGTATTTACATGTGTATTTATTTACACTGAATATTGTTGTCCCAAAACTATGCAAAAACTATGTCAAATATGATCATAAGTCTTGATGTCTAAAGTACTGGCCAGAATTTTCATGATATTGGTTATAGCATAATAGACGTGGTATACGTCGTCTGTAGTTGTACATGTAATGCAGTGATCGAATAGCGCGGCGTTGATTGCGTGCTGCAAGTATCGCCGTTTGGTGCGGCCCGGGTGGCGGCGGCGGCGTGGCTTGGCGTTGCGTGGCGTGGCGTAGCGCTGCGCTGCGCTGCGAGGCGAGGCGATGGCGGCGCGCGGTGGCGGCGTCGTTACCCGCAATTAGCGGCTCTACACACGCGGATAATCCGCCGCCGCCCGCCCGCGGCCCGCACACGATTGCACTACGGATTCAGCGAATAAATTCATTTGTACGCAAATTGTATCGGCGCTTGCAATTAAAACTTTGTTGGCGCTCGAGCTAAGATAAATAACACTAATACATTCTGCTTATTGCGGGGAAGTTGCCGGATACAGAGGATATATTAATGTTGTTCCTAATTTGTTTGGGCAGATTAACCTTGTTGCCCTCTTAACTTACGACAACAGCCCTTTATTCAGAATTAAACATTTAACTTTATTATGATGATAATAAAATAAACGTTTGAGTGCCCAAACCTCTTTTGTGTTATCATTTGTAAAATTATCGTTAGTTCATGATTCGAGATAACATTGTTTTCTTTTGAGTATTTAACTTGCAAACGCTCCATCTGAGACGTTTCGTTTGTGCAGCTTTATTACGGTGGCATTACTGCACGCCATACTTGTTAGCATTGACTTAATTCAGCTAATATTCTTTGATTTCCAGGGTACGGTAGTTTTTCCTGCGCTCTGTTTCATTAGAGGTAGTTTTGTGTGCTGATGGGGGTGTGTGCGCGTAGTACGTGCACGTAAAACGGCGCACAAATTGAACTCCCGCGGACGTGGGCGGGGTTTTCCCTCTCTTTGTGTGCCCGCCATTGTTCCTCTCGCTAATGTTGTTAGTGCACTTTTTCAGAGACTACGCTAATTTAAATACCTCTCCTTCCTTTTGTGAAGAGACTCGTCTTCCGTTTTCCGCGAGAGGCGCTCCCTTTGCGTTTGAGAAGTCCTCGTCGGGAGACTGCATTTAAATGAGACACTTAATCACCCGAGTTGGCCGCGTGTTTCTTAAAAGCGTTTGTTCTTTCCATTCTTTACACGTTTAACAATTAATCTGCAGTTATAAAAGGTGGCACATTTGAATTATCAACGCGTTGCTAATCTTTTATTCAAATCCAGTGAGGAAATTTACTTATCTTATCTTATGTTGGTTTATCAGCATATCAGTAACTTTAAATACATTTAGAAATAATATTCGCGTTTACTTAACAACCACGTATACGTACAAGAGCAGCACATTGCGTGAACGGGATTTGCTCTAATGTTATTGCACAATCACTTTCCTTTTGTACGGCGATAGAAGAACCCAATCGTGTTCAAGTCAAGATAAAAGCTCCCTAAACGATACGCCGCTTTTGCCTCGGACAGCTCTATCTGATGGAATCAGGTGGAACTAACCATTTTCTCGAAACGTAACATAATAAGCCTTTTCTAACTTTGATATTTTTACATACACCTGACTGCTTATTAATGTTGAATATTGTGGTTTGGTACACTTTTAAATTTAAAAACATTTTAACTAACCTAACCTGTTCATGGAATTTGTTTGAAATAGATACTAGTCAAGCGGGTTGTGTTACGGGCATCCAATTTGATGCATTCAGTCATAATCGCATAATCAGTCATCAGAGTAGAACACGTTGACTCGGAATACGAACGAATATGTTACCTCATGCCGTGGTAGAAGTATCAATCGGTCTTTATAGTATGCTTACACTTGTAAACATAGACATTTCTTTTTAAACCAAAAGGTGGGTTCAGTGTCGATAACTGAACAACATTAGTTCTACCATTAAATCAACGTCTCATACAAATCGATCGGATTATGGTATATAAGTAATATATGGAAAGCAGAAACTTGTTGAGTTACCGATACTGAACACCCGCTTTCGTCTTACGTGACACCTATACATTCAAAGCTAGTAATGTTCTAAAGAAACAGCGAATACAATTTGTTGGTTGCACGTCGGGACCGCTAACACCCACTCGAATTGTGCAAATATGAGTAGCGTAATAAACTCCCGGCGAGTGGCGTGCCCGGATTTGCCTGTTAGAGTTCTGTACGTGCATCCCCCTAACACCCGCCTCGCCGCTACCCGTGCCTCGCGAATGTACCAAACTTTTCGTCTTAGATAGTGTTAGCTACGTCTGCTCCTAGAGAGATGCTTAATGCTATTTTATGTGGCATGTAGATAGAGGTACTTTAGCAGTTCGTGCATATAACAAAACTAATTTCGACACGCCGTGTATTCCGGGAATAAAGTTGCAGGTAGGTAGAATAACCGGGTAAGATTTAGGTACTTCGTCACACGTGTGTCCAGATTTACCTGTGATTGTTGGATAGTATGCACATAATACTTGTACACTCGTTTATTAAAGTTTAAAATATCCAATCAAAGAATATTATATGTTGACTATGTAAAAAAATCAAACTCTATAGAGACTGTTACCCATCTAAAAGCAGAGAATTGATGTCACATTTGAATGAATTGTTTATACAATACACACAAAAGGAATTAAGCTATTGTTTACGTTTTTTTATCTGCATCGCTTTTGTCGCATGGCCACACGTCACGGCACTTTGTGTATTAATTTCTATACTAAGCTGAGTGGATCAGAATGTCAGCGGAACTCCCCCGAACATAGCCTATGATACATGGCGTGGCTTTGCCGCGCTGCCTAATGAAATATTCGCAGCGAGAGTGAATCAGACACCACCATCAATCACAGGTGATACTGCTATACTGACCACTGCTCGCTGAATTACTGATTATAGCGACACTTGCACTTTTGTGTTTCATTACATTTTCGGTGCGCTCTGTCAAGTGTGAATTATACAAAATTGTCTCACACATTGTCTCTTCTCTTTTTCTTCATGTACTATATCAATAAAACTCACTCAACCTCTGTCTATTTGTGCCTGAATGTCCGTTCGCCTATAACTCAAAAGTAGTAGGGAAATGATACCTTAGCCATTTTATTGTATGGACAAAGACAACAAGCTGGTGAAACTGCGCCGTAATATGCTTGTAATATATAAATTGTTATTGCATAAATCATATTGTTTTGACAGATGGCTGTCAAAACAATATGTAATAGGGATGGCCCTATTTACGTATCTACTAGTATGTTGTTTCTGAACGTGATAAAATCATTAAATTCGCTGTGCCACTTCTGCTCTTGCCACACGATAATCTTTTATCGGAATATTCGGTTGATATTCCATGTTTCCCGCGGCTTGCAAGTGACTGTCGAGTCGACACGAAAGGGCGCATGTTGGCGATGACATTTGACACGCTCTGGTTTGCATCATTTGTTTTCTGTCGCTATTTTGTCGAACTACGTGCACATGAAATGATGACGGATTAATATACCTATAATTACACAGTGTTAATCTAAGTTCTTACTTCGTCTAGCCTCTACCCAGTCGAGATGTGCGAGATGCTTGCAATATGCATTGGCATTTTGTTAACAACCCGCCTCTACCAGATGGTTACTTATAAATTATAATTGATTCGTCAGTTAATGTTACTTACTAATAGATTCGTGCATTACTTTAGGAGCTTTGAGAGATGACGACGATCAGTAGTAGAGTAAGGAATGGTACAGAGTAACGGGTCACGTTTGCACCATAACTTTGTTGCTAACGTTATTACGTCAGACGTGAAAACAGTAACTGAGCGACGTGACCGCAATAGCAACAATCAATTGGCTTGTGTTTTATTACTCACAATGGAGGTACAGTTTCCTTGCGGAGCACAGATTTCTTCAATCATATTCTACTTGCGAGGTAGTACTAAATGATATTCCGCTTTTCTACTGTACAATTCTTTTACAGCAACTCGAAATACCTCTCACACAAGTATTTTTATTTAACCAATATTAAACGATTCTTGACGTAAAAGTATATAGCTTTAAGAAAAGTACCTACTCACAATTTCAAACACGTCCTTCTCTCCTACTTGTCTTTGCAACTTATATGAGTGTTTTCGTTATAAATAACTTCAAATTCCAATGTATTTAATATTTCAGTCCAATGATATACGAGTATATTGATATTTATGCGTCCACACGCTCCATCGAAGTATAACCTCAATTTACTCTTTGGAAATATATCGTAGGTGCTTAATAAGGATCCGTTCCGCTATTAGCCGGATATTAATTACGTTTACTCACGTATCGTTTACGATGACTATCAAATTTTTTATCAATGCCAATGTTTGCTAAAAAGGCGTCAGGATTTACCAGCCCTTACCTTCACCGACATGCCTTTATATAATCCATGTAATAAGGGCCTGGCCACAAAGAGTGTTACAATAGCTCTTGGCATGCAGAGCGGAGCATGACGCGGGCGTTATTTTACCATCAGTCAAAATGACAGTTGTATTTTTCGTGGGCAGCGGCCGACGCTCAGGCGCCGACTCCGAGTCGTTTATCATCGAAACCACCGTGTCCTAGCACTTAGTTATTCATGAAGACATAGTTGGAATTAGGAACAGATACAGAAACATGCTTAAGGCGCTATATGGTTGTCAAAAGCAAGAGTGAGACAGAAGATGCCCCGCAGCGGCGGAGTGAAGAGCACGGCGCAGTGCCTCAATATTCGTATTTTTAAGAATTTTGGATAAATTTTGGCAGGGAAATAAAAATACGCCAACAACAACCAGATTTTTTTAAAAAAAGCTCTCGTATATATAGTACCCTACATTTTGCTATATACTTTGTATGAATAACTATTTCGGTTTAGATATAATTTTCATTTTAAAGACATGGAAGGGGTATGTTTGCGATTTTTTTCTATCGAGCGAAGTTTGTCCAATCGTGTATCGGTATTCATCAGTCTCTATTTAGACCCCCCAAGATTGCTATATATTTTTTTCAGACGTTTAATTTTAGTAGTTAGTGCTGTAGCCTTCGTAGAAAAACTGAAAATACGCGCATACGAAGCCTTAACATTAGTCATGCAATCTCTCACCTCCGCGTCAAAATAAGAGATGAAATCCTTGATTACAATCAAAAGGTAGAATCTAGATAAAAATTATGCAATGAAGGACATGACTTGGAATGTAAAAATCAATGTATGGGAAATTTTAAATCTTCGTAATTTCTTTAATTATATTTTTTGTCTTTTTGTTTTTAATATAAAATAACTTTAATTATCAATATCGATCAAGTTTAATAGTGTGTTGCGATAGTAACATTTTTGGGCTCTGTCAGCCTTAACACAAACTACTTCAGTAAAACGAATTAATGTTACATTGTATTTTTTATGCAACACGTTATCCTTGTATATTGTAGTAGGTAGGTAGCAGTAGATTGGTTTGGCTCTGACGCTGCAGCCGGCTGCCGGAAGGTGGCGTCAGCAGTACGTGCGGCCGTGCTGCGCCGCACTCGAATCGCTCCACGTTTATTATAGAGTGATTGCCTGCCTGCGTGATCCGCCTAGCCAACTATCTTTTTGAAACGATACGAGCGCTCTTGCCTTGGGATTAGCTACGATTTCTTTTTCTTTTTATAGTCCAATCAGTATACGGGAAGTTATATAATCATGTGAAACATTATGAACGAAATTTAATTCAATTTAAGGTTGGGCTAATAAGAACGATAACGTCATAATAATTAGTTGTTTCTATCGTCAACACGACCACACTACGTCTGGCTACAAATCGCTGCTCTCGGCGCATCTAGCGTAGCACTTTCGTAGCACCTCTACGCCTTTGTAGACCATTATATTGTTTAGATGGATCTAACTGCGGACATTGCATTTGTGACGAAGCATTATTTCACTACCACAGCGTAGGTTCGCATACGTAAGCTCTGTGTGATAAACTGTTCACAATGTGCCAAATGCAATGTATTGAACTGTTATTGTTCCTACGTTACGCACAGAGAGCCATGCTCGCCATGCAGAGTTCTCTCGACACTTTGACAGTTAGTAGGGGCAAGTCTGAAATATCGGCGTGCGCGGCTTAATCGCTCAGCGTGCGATATTGGCGTTACATCATGTTGTCAGCGAAGAGAAAAATTGCCGCTCTCCGCGCTCTCCCCGCTCCGCAGCCGCGCCCCTCGCTTCGTTCGGCGATGTCGACAGCGCGTTTATATTACTTGGGGATTTATTGTAGTTTTACGAACGCACATTTATATCTGTTTCATAGAAAAAGTCCATTATGTATGATACTGATTTTGGCCTAATTCTGGTAAATGATTTCAGCGGTTTTGTAGTCGTAGTAGAAATAGGGTAGGTACTTGTAAGAACTTCGCAATTCATCTTAAATATGTTTTATTGTTATACGAGTATATTATATTTTTTAGGTATATCGTAATCTGCTATACTTGTTTTTCGTAACTAAATATAGTATGGTAGTGCTGAAACTTATGCTTGTGTGACAGTTACAAGCTTCTTATGTGTCATTAATTTTGAATATCTCTACATTGAACGTCAACCTTCTTTGTATTTATATTCGAGTTACACCCAGGATGTTGACATTAAAAGGAGCCTCTCTCAACAAGGATGTTTAGTATTTCTCCATTCAGAAAGTTTCATTTATCGACACTTTATTCTTTTTAGTTTTCTGATCTGTATGTAGAGACTGATCCCACATCGATTTCTTGAAATATCTTCGAGACATCCACTTTGTTTGGAGTGGGGGATTACTGGCCAGTACCCCTGTTTTAAATACCCAGCAGATAAGTAGTCGATGTTCATATTTCATCCTCCTCTTAAATTTTTCCTCCTGAATAACATAATGTGTGCTTGAAAGTGCGAAGCGCTTACTCCGCCATCCAATAGCTCTCCTTATTGTCTGTGCCCACCCACATCTACTCTTCAAAGACATATTTCACCTTTTATACTCGTATTAGAAGCTCACAAGTTGTCTTCGAATTTGTGTGTTGAGTAGGTATAACGTACGGAAAATTTTACCCGCGTTCAAAGTTACCGTCGCGCCCCGGCTCACCTGAACGAAGTAATGCCGTAGACCTTTTATGTTTCGAGCCACTTACCCGGTAGCTCTGCTTCAAGTCAGCGCAGAAGAAAATGCGTAATAATACCTATATTGATTCAACAACGAAACGATTCAATTTCGGAGTAAAACTTAGGACAGAATCCGCCGCGCAAATTAATTACTTCATAACTGAGTGATCGTACAAATAAATATCAAATTATCAGGACTTGTTTACTACTTATCGCTACTCAAGAACTGTCATTTTCGATTCACTTCGATAAGTTTCCCTTGTATTCTCATCGCGAGCGGATTTTGTTGTAGTAATACTACAACTCTTCACTCTTGTTGAAGATTGTGGGACCAAGGAAGACTTGCAACATATTTTGATGGAATGCGTCCGGTACGCGACTAAAAGAGAGCATGTTATCAATAGTTTAGGTTTATGCAAATTAGATGTAGGTATATTCCACGGCATTTTAGCTGAGCCAACTTCAGGCCCAGCTAAAATACTGTTCTCGATCTTTTATAAAATTTAAGTTAATTTAGAATAGGTACGATGGGATTGGCATCGTCACTTTATATGTACAAAAATCCCTAAACGATTATAGATTAAAATAAAATAAAAATCTTCACTCTAAAAAATCCTGCATAGGTACCTCTAATAGGACTAGACCTATATCGAAAATAAGATTTTACTACGTGCATGTGTTGATTTATAACCATTTTTGCAAGTTTTGCAGAAACAAAATAACATTTGCCATGCATTGCCTCGTTTCAATTTGTCTAAACCAACACAAATAATTTCTTGTTTCGTATTTATATTTTCACTTCATATCGTATGCGCTCTTGAATAAACTAAATATTCGAAATCAAGGAATTGCGAAACCCAGCATAATGCGCCTAGTCGTCAGTCCGGCCGAGCCCGTGTTTCCAATTACACAGTTCGTTACTTTCCGAAAGAAAGAAAATGAGAGGAAAATACTGGCGCTATGGGTGGCCGCAGGGCGTGATCCACAAACTTCGCGATTGTAAGAAATTAAATTATTTAGAATTCAAAGAAAATTATCTGTGTTCTCATGTTAAGAAACCTTTCTAAATTAAAGTAATTAGTTCTTGCTATTTTTTTTATTGTTTCGTGATTTTTAGAAATAATAATCATTTTATCTATTAGAACATGATGAAAAATTTCTTGCCGTGGACAGGACTTGAACCTGCGACCTTGTAATTCCGTGACATTTTATCTATATTTATAATGTTCTTTTCTATGGAGTACAAAAGTTTAAGTTACCTACGAGTATATATATGAAATCTTAACACAGTGAATATTCTTAGAATCTGCATTTAAGTCATGTTGCAAATCAGTAAGGTGTTCAAGGATTTTGTCTTCACTTACCTATTATAAATGAAGGCATAGATCTATCCCCCCCCCCCCCCCCCCTGATCCCTGTCCTGATCTTCTCCTCCTCCAAAAAGAATATGATGTGCAAAATATGTAAAAATATTTACTTGTAGTAAACGATATGAATTCTGAATCTGATTATTTATTATCCTGAATCACATTTAATGATATCTTATTTGGGTACACTTTACTCTGGCTATGCGCAAGAGGTTGTGACGTCTATTGATTCATAAGGACTCCGGTTACGATTAATGTAGTCCCGCGCTGCCGTGCCGGAGCCGTGCCACGGCGCTATTCAATAGCAGACGCGCACCTGGATTTACGAGCTCGGCGAATTCATTGTTATTCACAGCCAATAAGCATGACGTTCCTCTCCTCAGTGTACCTACTCGTATCTCACTACAAATAATATTTCCCATTATCAACCGACCATTATCAACGATTTCTGAGAAATAAGGGGTTTTCCAATGTCTTACAAACCTAACTGATGTTACTATACACTCAACAATCAGTGAACTTTGAGGTGAAATGAAATACTTTTGACGTTTTAGAGACTTATAAATTAGAATTACCGGCAAAAGATAAGTGGCCATAAGTCTGCAATCAATATGATTTTGTATTCCTTAAAATACATACACTTGTTATATTTACTCGTTCAAATCTATATTTCCAATTAGAATCAACATGTCATATTTATTCTATCTTCAATGTTTACTTGTGGATCGAATGTATTGTGTCCGCCACACTACTGTTCTGAGCTCAGTATCCGTCGCCCATGTAAACGATAGAGGGTCAACATTAGAGGATTAATCCGGCCTCGTGTGAGCTATCGATTTTATGTAGGCACTCGACTCTGAGGACTGAAATCCTCTAGGCGCTCCGTCTCTATATTTGTAGTGTAGTGCGGGTAATTGTACTAGTAGACTGTCGTGGTCGAGTGTTCGGCATGGTCCGCGTGGCACAAGATTGCGGAGGCGGTGTTTGCTCTTTGGCGAAGCCCGCAACGGGCTTTCGGTTCAGCGAGCCGTGCGGCGCGGCGGCCGCGCGGCCTCTCGGGTCGCGTCTCCGACCAAATTGAAATATCCCCGCTGCCATGACTTCCACCGCTTGCCATCGCTTGCCTCTACCCACTCCAGGGTACTTACACAAATAGAATGTATTGACAATGCGCTATCCTAACCTAACATCATCACTCATTAATTCATACATTTTATAATACAACACTAAATTGAACAAATAGGTAATATACGTGTACGATTTTATTGTAAAGAATCTTACTTCTTTACAATAAAATAGTACGTGGGATCGACCCAAGCCATATTTTGTTAAAATTATATATTGGCATGGTTTTCGAACGATTCAATTTCCGTGCGCAGACAGCATCGGAATTTACAAGCGCAGATTTACATGCCAACGAAATTATTTGAAAACGGTACTTGGAGCCTTTCATCCATATTTTACGATCTATATGTAACGAGCATATTTTAAGGTGGCTCTTCGCAATGAAGTTATTGCTTCATATTTTAACAAGAATATGGTGTCATTTTATGTCTTACATGGAATCTCGATTATTCGGAGCGGCTTTTATATTCAAATATTTTATACTTATTTTCAATCCCATTCGCGGAGCACAATAGCAGGATTTTGTTTCATAATTATTACATTTGAAGCTAAATGCACATAGTATATAGATAGGCGCATACAATGTTTAAATCGATAACCTTTGTAGAGGTGGTTTCCTCGCGAAGCCCCTTTGCAGGTAATCCTGCCCACTTGGAGTTATTGCCGCCGAGGGAAGGAAAGATTACCTCGGCGGGAGATAAGGAGGTCGACGGGGCTTCGAGTGCGATTGTCCCCGAGTCAGGCGTCGAATTGTGTCAAGTGAAGCGGCAAATTGAACGGCCGAGCCTTCTGCGAGCCGGGCTCACTAATCGTCACATAAACTGTGTCGCCCCGGACGTTTAATTACCTACGCAAAACGGTTTCTTCACCTACTGTACTGACAGCTTGATTTAATACTGTTCCCAATTCATATGTTCGCACCGCCCGACGCACTTACCTGTAGGTAATCTTTGCAATTATTATTAATTATTCCAATAACCCGGAAAAAGAGTATACAGTCGTATCATTCATTACTTGTACATCTACTCCAGTAGTTGACAGGACAGATTTTCGCCAATTTGATATTCGAAAACTGAATCATGATCAGAAAGCCTAATTGACGCATATCGTAACGAAAGTTTGCAGATAAATAAATTGACTATAAATTATCACTATATTCAACTTTTCTACTTATGTAAGTAATTTAATTTTTTTTAAAGTAAACATAAAATTACTCACATTATTTTGGCGAAAAGAGTCATTATCTGTTTGCCACTGATAGTATTACAGTCTAAAGTAATTGTAGGTAAGGATAACATACTCGTAATTTGTTTAAGTTATACTTTTTACCGCTGGACATAAATAAGGCGTTTAGGATTTCAAATATTCGACAACTAAAGTTGGATAACGAGTTACATGAGAGGTGAGGTAGCAAATGGTGAGTGACGCTAATGATAGGACGCTCAGCCAGCACTTGTACTCGTAGCGCCACGTAGCGTCTTTCCAATTACGCTACGCGCGCCGTCTACGCCGGAGTCACGCTGCGCCCCATTCGTTACGGGAACGTGCCACCGACATCTGGACCTACCATTCCCTAACTCTAATAACTTATTGCCTTATATGTATGTATACTCGTAACGTAAGTAATTTCCAGTTTCTAGAATATTTAAGCTTTTCATGTCTGTTCCAGGGACTCTGGCCTCGAAGTTCGATCGTATTCGTTTTCATTTTGACAAATTGACGCGATACCGCTTTTTGCAAGTTTTATTAATAAACGATAAAGAAACGATGCAAGACGTACGTATGTTGAAATGAATTCGATTACAAATAAGATGGGACTTCTAGAGCAATCGCATTTTATTGTATTTATTTATTTCATGTGCATGTTTTCCCTTGCCTTTCACTACTAATACTTTGTTCAGTCTACAGTTACATATATTACTAGTGTACAATTTATTGTTAGTAATGTAACGTAGCTAGGTAATTAACATTTCAAATAACGAAAGATGTACCCGTACACATATTATATTTATATTATCTCAATAAAATTACACGTATCACAACGTATTAAATAAAGCCAAAAAACTTTCCTTACTCAGTGAATAAAATTAGGAATTCCGGCAAAACACTCCACGTGGAATTCTGTGATAAGGTGAAACTTTCTCCTGCTCGCAAATTACACTCTGAATTTCGTTGATAGAGAAACTTTGTTCAAATGAAATCACTTCAACGGTCTCTGTATTTGCCTACTCCACTTACTGTAAAGTCACTGCGGCTTCGGCTTTTTAGTGGTTCCTGCCCTTTGTCGAATACTTCGAAACTATCCATATTTCACTGTTATCATTATGTACTTAATTAAGTATTTGTTACAGTTTCGCAGTTTTACATTCGAGTACCTGCTTAGAATTAAAACTTTAAAAATAATTCTTGTGATAATAAAGGCGACACTAATTTGACTAATTTGTATATGCACATATTATTATAAATTACTCAAACTAAGATATTACATCACACGCAGATATACATTGATTCCCTGTACTATATAATTAGTAATAACATCTATCATTTAACATTACTTTGTTTATATCGTCACATTATGTCAGGTGTAAACAAACCATTAACGGCACGTATTGGATTGCTAGTTCGAAAGTATGTCATAGAGTGAATTGGTGCTGAGTGAACCCTTTTGCCACTCGGATAGTAATAGAAAGCTATCCAGCAGCGGTTAGCACCAGCGCGCTACGTGAGTGTAATGCACCTACTCGTAATCCAAAGCCACACGGCTCCATTATGATATTGCCCTGTGAGTGAAATTTGTTTTCATATTACGTCCGTACTAATAAAAGTACTTTTTCCAAAGCGCTTTACGGAACATGAACACCTATGAAAGCCACTAAGCCCGTATCTGAATTGTAAAATAAAATGCCTTGTGGAAAACTTTGAATATTTTTTTAAATAAAATATTCGTTCATTTACTGACTTAACAATTTGAATTCATATTTATACAGTTGGCGTGCTCCATCTTCAATGCCAGCTTCTCTTACTTGCCTTCAGGTAAGAGAGTTTCAAACTCAGTGGCTAAAACCAAATTTAAAAAAAACTTGCTACAAACGTGCCACTTTTACAGCGTCATAGTGCATGTTGCTTTGTGTTAGAAGTACGGGGCCGTTAAGTTGTCAATCGGACGCAATTGACGTGCACTCGGGCACTCATCGCGCCCGCCGCAGCGCCATTCAGTGGGCTCGCTGACACAGGCGCGGCACTCGACGCGCCGCACGTGCCGATCGCCGCCACTTCTCACAGATACTATCGCTAACACGCTATTATCGCATATAATAGCTTCGACATACTATTTAAAATCTACATGATAATTTATCACGTGGCAACATACCTCGTCGGCAATAACTTGCAATAATTTGAATTTGCGCGCGTTATGAAGGGTCCTACACTAAAATTAATCAAATTAAGAAAGTTTGGAGGAACAAAACAACTCGACGACCCTTATTTTGCGAGGTAATTTCGACGGTAGCCGGTGAACTGACGCGGGGCGACAATTAATTCCATATAACATAATCCTGGTGTTGCGAGGTGAGGCGCTCTCTCCGGGGATGCGTGATTTGGCCAGACCGGGTCGTTTGAGACCCGACACGTCGCACGTCCGTTCTGTCGCGTCGAAACGTCGCTCGTCTCTTCCGCTCCCGGAAAATTCCTATTAATGTAAATTGGTGTAATCTGCCTTTACTCTCCCTGTCCGCTCGTCGATACAAAGCGCTCATTGCTGTGAGCTGTGTAGCAAGATAATTATATGTGAATTCTAATGATAACACGTATGTACAATGTACTTATATTGATCAATTCTATATTCCTGTGTTTTATTATCTTATATGCACAGATTTAACGTTATAGGGTAATGAAGATAATATTTTATTTAATGTTATTGATTCACACTCAATCCCTATAAATCTCAGAGTTTGACTTAAAGATCGGAATTCGTTTCTGTCGCAATCGCTCAACATTCGCTGCTACGCTATACGGTTCGCTCGGAACTCTCAAAGAGAACGGGAGACATTTGATTTTAAGCCTCACGGACTATAAGTGTTATTTCTTCGGGAGAAGTATTATTCTGCGAGAGCAGCGCAGCTCCGCCGTCTCGAATGCTCCATTTAGTTCCAAAGTTTTTCTCGTTTATCACCGTTGGGCTCTCAGAGGCGGAGATTTTTCCTTTAGATTTGTTGTCACGCCAGACCTTTTTAATGTACCTCGCTCTTATCGTGGCGTGATTAAGAAGGAACTTGTATTATATTTTAGAACTTCCGTGAATGTCTATTAATTAGATAAATTAATTGATGGCGTTAGTTATCAACCTTAAGTTGCAGATTTCGCTCACCTTTATTGAATTCATCATTTTGGCTAATTACCTACTAACCTGTTAACAGAGATACAGATATAGTGGCTTAGTGAGCTTAGTCGTTCGTTAATTAAGCGGCGGAGCTGAGACGAGATGATAAAAAGAGAGAGATTACAGTGGATTGTAGCGCTAGCGGTCGAGCAGGTGCCACCGCGCTTATAGCTGCTAGGCTGGGGCACGCCGGGCTCTACCGCGTGCTACATTTAGATAAAAGGATTAGCACATTTTCTGGTCTCATTTAGAAGGCGTTAACTTTCAATAATTACTGAATTTGTAAGAGGTAGCTGACATTTAGTATATCTGCTGCGATAGAAATAATACAATGTCCTGAAAAGTAAGACCACGGTCTAAACCTCCTATCCCTTTCTAATTTAACATTTTTAAGCAAGTGTGAAACTGACAAAAACACGGTTTAAGGGAAGTGAGGTTAAACTAGGTATATAGCTAACAGCATTAGCGTTTGGGTTAATATTTCGATGGAAATCCTTCAAAATAAATGTATTTTTATTCTACGAAAATGTACATTCTGTGGAACATTAACTAGCAATTAGTTGATTATAAATTAACGTGCTATATTGTCTTAAAAATATAGCACGTTAATTTATTTCCAATGTCTTACTAGTTTATTGCAGCTTACCTTCGCATTTACAGCATTCTCAATGTTTGCCTTTAATTTATTGCGTCCTACAATAGTCTCTCTATGAGATAACTTCGTTTACTTTGGCTCAGATTCCCTTGATCCAATGTTATGTATGGTATTAGGTAACATTCATGACATTTTAGTGTTTGTATATTATAACAGAGAGTACTGATATTTTGAAACTGTAAACTAGTTTTATGTCTATTATATTATTTAATTATGTATCGCTTGGATCACCGGTGAAGAATATCGAATGATTTTGTAGAAAAACTGCCCTCTTCTTTCCGATAGTGGGGTACAAAAGTAAACAATAACTTTATATTTCTAAGGTGTTGTATGATCTTAAATGAAAATGCTTATTTTTAATGCAGAATTAGATTTGGCAAGGGCTATGGTAAAATAACCATCACATTGATGGAGTTTCTTGAATCGATTTATAAAATTTTTGAGACAATGCCATTCGACCCCATGAAATCATGACTCGAATATTGTACCCAATCGCCCATTGATAGAATTAATTTCGATTCCATGATTTACATTACAATTCTATAATTTTTAAAGATTTTATTATTTTGACTATTATTGTAAAACGTAGATAACATTAGATGGTATTATATCTTTAAAACAACAAGCGAGGTGAGATCGCGTCCCCTGACGACTGGGCGCGGCGGCGGCGGCGCGGTGGCGTGGCGCGCGACGGGCGCCGTAATGACAAGCTACCACTCTCGGCCCTCGCCCTGAGATTGGAAAATGCCTTCGCAACTTTTCTACTTATACAAAAAGTTAACGTGAAAACTTCGTTAATGTTTCAATAGCTTAAGGGCTATTTTTATTTGTTGGATTGTTGGATACCAAGTTTTTGTGAATGACTATTGTATTGTCTCTCGGTTTAATCTTTTTCAGAAGAATATAATATAATAACTTATACAGGTGCTGGATACCGAATGTGTACCGAAATGATTATGTACTCGTATGTTGGTACATATTTACAACTAAGTACCTACATCAAATAATCCCTTACCTACTATTCCGTGTATTAAATGAATTGCATTTTATTTTGGCGTACAGTCGACACCACATTAACCTAAACAAAACCATTACAATTTATGCCATATTACCATCGTGTAAGTGACCGTGTGTTACAATTTAAAACAACAAGAGTGGTACCATTTCTTTTGCTGAATTCTCAATCGCATGCGAAAGTGTTTATTAATACTAACTCGTCACTCACAATCAAGTAATTTTGAAAACATTGCTCCGTAATTATTGACAACAAATGTAATTCACTTACATTACAATTAATTACAATTTTTTTAATAAACTACTTATATTCATTTGTACTCTCCATAATACAATTTTACGCCCAATAGTGTCAACATTATTGCATTTTCTAGAAATATATTATACTCGTACTAAAGCAGGAAAGCAGTCGACGGCGACGGTCATAAAACAATTCTAACGTAACTTTCTAACTGATGTTGAAAATTTTCATAAAAGTATAGTTAATATGATTTGTGTTGTATGGAATGTCTGATTCGGGCAAATGGCGCTGTAAAAATGTTGGTAGTTCGTCGTGGAGGGAGGCTCGCGTAAACAGCTCGGTAAATCACGATGAGTGTGCGCCGCAGCTCGACTTGGACAATATTTGTGCCAATAAAATCCTTCCTAACAGAGCTGTTGTTGTCAACTGAAAGCCGCCTGACCTGTTTTTACTCTATCACGAATTGGCTGTCATCGTTTTCATTGTCTTGTAACGACCAAACATATTATTTCAGTCAAAAATGTATGAAAATGTAAATTGAATACGACGTTTCGACAACCCCTAGCCTAGTCGGTAGTGTGCCTGCTTTCTGTGCAAAGGGTTTCGATTCCCAATTGGAAAGGTGATTGTACCTAAGTTAGAACTTTTCCAAGTCTGTGTATTTGTGATCGTTTCTGTGTTTGGGTCCAGAGGGGCCCCATATCCCCCAGGGAATCCTAGTTGACGATGAATGTGATGTGTTATGTATAATTGGTACAAAGATACTATTAACTTGTATGGATTAATCAAACTGTAACTTTAACAATTAAATAATTCAAAATTCGTGATAAATCTATTTTAAATTCAACCGGTGTTCAGTTGAGTAGTACATGTTCGTTTGCAGTTTCCTCACAATTATTAACGGCAGAGAAAGTAGCATTATTCCTCGGTGTTTGTAAAGAGGATGGCATTGTTTCGAGAAGTTTTAAACTTATATGTTGCGGGAGTGGTGTGGGAGTTCGGGCCACATGCCGGCGGCGCCGCGGTGCCAACCCTGGGGCGGGTCCCGCGCGTGCTATTGCAACGTAACGACGCATTTGCATCTATGCTAATAACTCACCCGCTTATTATTCCTCTTGTCTTACAACCCTATTCATGAATTTTCCTCAGATATTGCGATGGTAACTATTGGCAAGGTAGACAATTTCCTGTACGGGTGTTTCTAAGTACCTATAATATTTTAGTTACAGATTTCTTGGCACAAAATAAATTATTCTAAAGAGAAATTATATCTACGAGTTAATAAGAAGGTAAAAATGTTAATATTTTCCTATGTTAGGACTACGAGTATGAATTACTCTTATCTTTATCCCAAACGTAGTTATTAATTTATACAGTCAACATTGCGCCCCTAAATATAGCTCCATAAGTACGTACTCGTAGATACATACTACTACAGAGATATTAAATATTATGTGTGCCAATAAGAAATCTCAAGTTTATCCAGCACACTTTCTGCGTCTTGGCTTCTCCAATAAGTTGAAAACTATCAGCGGCAGCTCTCGCGGGTGGATAACTAATAAAGTAAGTTGGAGAGGAAAAGTAAACTAATATCGGCTGATTCTGGGCGACGGCCGCCGCTCGGCGCCCGCCCTCGTCCGCGCCGCGCCGCTGCGCGCTGGCTGCTCCGCTCGAGCGCCCGGAGTGGAGCCTCAACCTCGCTACCTACACATTTATTACGTTTAATATGAGCACTCCATCCATCGCCTATGAACCTCATCGCCACATTATTACAATTTTATGAAGAAGAAAAAAAGATCCTTATTGGACCTATTTATTTTAAATACATACAGCATTTATATTTCCTATCATGAAATTAGGCGAACGCCCTACAAGTGTAATACTTAAAGCCCTTCGTTTAATTTCCATAAAACTCATAGGTTCATCAGTCATTGGACCTCTTTGAAGGGAAGCAAACAAAACAATAATCATTAGCACTTCTCCCATCTTTCTCACTTCAAAAGTCATTTCAGAAAGTTCCGTAAAATTCGTGAAAAAAGTTTCAGTACAAATTAAGAGCAAATTTTACTCCGTCCGTTTAGCCATTAGTAATCTCAAAGTTCTAATGAATTTTCTTCTCTGACATTGAAAAATGAATTTCGACCCTTACTTCTTTGCCTCTGGGACATTTGCAGCGTTTTCCACACTAGAAGCTAAATCGATGCGCGGTTACTGGACCGATTTTATCCTTGTCTAGAACATTTACATAATGTATTTTGCGAATGTATTCGCTTGTTTGAACTATTCAAACAACATAACTTCTCTATTTGTTCTATTCTGGACTGGGTGCATGAAAGGTTCTCCACGCGATCATACAATACAAAAATGTTTAATACCAAAAATATTTTTAAATAATTTGTTTACGTTACTGGCGGACAATGTCTGCAACAATCCTGTTTATCACATTAATGTAACAGTACGAGAACAAATAACAATCTTTGTTACAATATCGAGAACTCGCAAAATCACATTATTTAAAATTTGTGCATGTTATGCTATGTGTGCAATTTTTCTTTTGGACTCGCTAAATTTTCACAGACGATAATACTATATATGTTTAATCGAGAATTGAAAACTTGTTACCTGCCATATTAACTTCTTTGTAGAATGTCGAAAGAGAGTTTTCAAACGTAGAGTGCGCCGCCGCCGCCAGCCCGGGCCCCGCGCCCTCATTGCCCCTAACGGTGCCCATTAGGAGCACGGGCCGGAGTGCTCCGGACCGTAGTTAATCCACGTCCTCATTCACTGTTATTTCGAAGGCCTGATCTAATCTAAACAGGGCTTAGGATCCTACAATGCCAGTATTTCGTGCGACTCGTCCCTTTTATGTATTTCACTATTCTCATCCCCCAGCCCCGTTGTCGGTCGGTTGACGTTTGCCTTTGCTATAAAAGGAAATAACACTTCCGGAACTTCCGATGTGATTTCGTGTTAATGCCTTTGTATGAAAATTAATTTCGTCGTTGACATAATTGCGAGTTACGTATAGAAGTTTAAGGTGTGCAGTGAGCGACAAGTTTATTTCAGAGTGTAGTTAGTGAAATATTGCGATAATGCTGACGCAAGCGGCGGCGGCGGCGGCGGCGGGCGGCCGTAAGCCGGAGTGGAAGGGTCAATTTGGAAGCTATTATACGGCGGCGGTTAGAGCCTACTTCCGGCGGCTGCACTAAGCTCCAATCCACCCGCTCAATTTCGGCCTTTCTGCAACAGCATTCAGCTTACGCTTCGTACACCTTTAACAACTGTAACCAAGTTTCACACTACTCGTAATGTAATAATATATCTTGCCCGAGTTAATTATTACCTAGATTAATACCTAGATTTAAAGGCATTATTGACTGAACAAATATATATAAAAAATCCTTTGATTTCTAATTTCGACCTGTGTCTATGAAACAGAATTGAGTCCAGGTAGAATTTGATGAACCGGTTAAATAAAACGTTTTGGCAGTGGGAATGGTTAACAGTCAGTAGATATCCTTCCTATACCTCAGACATAAGCCGATTTCAGATTACCTCTTCATTTTTTACGATCCCGAAAATTTACGAATTTAGATTGAGTATTTATGGATTCCATATCCGATATTCATTTATTGCTGGGTCGGATCCGCGCCCAACCCAAACGAAGGAGCATCCAACAGGAAAGTTAAAAACGACTTCTACTACAGTTTTAATATTCACTGCGTAGTCGCTTAAGTATTTGTATTTTATTTATATTGTAATTTCAAGTAAAATGATTGTAATTAACTTCTTGGAACATATCTAACATATTTATAGTAGGGTTTCGATTGTCTTGGGTATTAACTGAAAAGGTATAATACAAAATTGTGGTGTAAAGTCCCCTTAACATGAGATGACATGAGTTACATGACTAATATTATGTAAACTTTGAATTGTAACATATAACTAATTATTGCATTAGGAGAAATTTCACAGCATTGCGTTGGTACGAGAACAATCATTACCGTCAGAATGGCGCGGACGAGCTCCCAGGTCCACGAGACCTATCCTGGACTGATGTACCGCTTAAGCTGAAATTAGTGACGGAGTCTCATAATTTGTGACGCAATAGTTTAAAAGTTATAAGCCTGTGAAGGGGAATTCAGTAACACTGTCACCTTACAGACTTCCTCCATAGGATTTTTTTTTTGTTTTCTCAGCAAATATTGAACTTGGAGCCCCGGACCTTGCGTCACAAATTAGTGCCGCTGAATGATGAAATATTGATGGTAGTCACGTCGTCCGTGATGTAAGGGGCCGCGCCATCCTGACGGTCCGAAAAGTTCTTATGGTTATAACTTTTGAACTATTGCGGTTTAAATGTCGGTTCTTCCGTCACGAATTCAACGTTCTGCGGCATTATGTCCTCATACAATCCGCTGTTGTGTAGCTTGTCTGGTTCTCGAGATCGGGGGGGGGGGGGGGGGGGGGGGGGGGGGGAGATTCTGCACGGCCACCTATGAAGGCTTATATCTTTTTACCTGTTTATGTTTGAAACATGAAAATTGAGTACATGCTCATCATTTCAGCGTCACATCCTGTTCAAATCAAATTTGTTCCATATGGGTTCATTAATTTGATTTTGATCAGTCAGATTTTCAAGCGCCAGGTTGGCGCGGCCCCCTTCAAAGGCTTATAACTTTTAAACTATTGCGTCACAAATTATGAGACTTCGTCACTAATTCCAGCTTAAGCGGTACATCAGTCCAGGATAGGTCTCGAGGACCTGGGAGCTCGTCCGCGCCATTCTGACGGTAATGAACAATCTCGTAGATACATTATTACCTACACTCGTGGGCTTGCATGTAACCTTTTACGAGTAGTTTCCAATATGTCTGCTATGAATGTTATGCTACCTAAAAGGCTTGCTAAGTACTAATATATACAAATATCCCCCTACGCGGTGGTACTGTGCGCACGCAGTTATCTAGCTAGTGGAAAAGCTATGTAGAACATTGTAGTGGGGCAGCAAACGAGGAGTTATGACGGCGGCGGAGGATTACGTGAGTGGATGTCGTAATAAAGCTTGCGATGAAGCCGTTACCCGAAGATAAACGTAAATATCTCCGGCCGTAGCTGTCGGCTGCTCGCCGGTATTCGCCGCACTAGCCCGTTTGACATCCTATAGCGGTGTTGTCTTCGTCATTTCGTATTCAAATCAATGATACATTGTATTTTTACGCAAATGTACGTGATGCTGTTAAAATCTAAAATATAGTATCATAAAGTGACACTAAGTGAAATTACTTTACTACCACTTCCCTAGAGGTTGTTACGGGAGTTAGATCCCGTAGACAGGTAGAATTTAGAATATAGGTAGAATTTAGAATATATTATAAATAATAGAGTAGGTAGTTTAAAAATAGAATTTATTAAAAATAGTGCTCAGGGTCGAGGGTACTTGGTCGGTCTAGATCTTTAGTCTAGCTAGGTTGTATTTTGGGTAGAAGTGGCCTGCTCTGTGCCGAGGGTCTGCAGGGCAGCCAGTCGAGACACCGTAGACTCGGAGAAAGAAGACAGGAACTCTGTAGATCTTCAGCTGGAGTGTTCGTCTTGATACTACTGGATACTGAATCTGCAGCTGAAGTTGGAGCCCCTAGACAGCACTTGTAATCACATTGAAATAGTTTTACATTAGGTAGAAATTAAATAAGTATTAAAATATTATGTCAGTCCATTTCGATTGTCCGTTTGCAGCGTAGTGATAAGCAGATTTTGAATTTGACATCTGTCACTTCGCTCCACCGTTAATTTAGGCGCGAGTCAATGCTGCATTCGGATACACAGCCATGTAGGTAGTTGGATATATATTAGAAATTATAATTGTTAGTATTTGTGTGTGTAGTTTGTGTAAAAATTTATATATAATTAGATATTTAAGTAATTATAATAGTAAATAGATTAGTAATAAGTATATTTTATTGTTACTCTGGCTTATACATCTAAAATTAACGTTCGTCTGGACGCAACGTTACAAGGTATCTATCAGATAGCATCTTATATCTCGTATATACAAAGGCTGCTGGCACAACGAGCCAGGGCTCCGGTGGCGCTCAGTGTTGTGTATCCTTTGTGCTCCATAACGTATGTATTCTCGCGCCAGCTCTTATCTCCTAAATTAATTACATAAATCTTGTTTGCATACGTCTTAAGCGCATGACACGCCGCCATAATTCAACCAGAGCGTCGCGTTACACTGCTAATGAAGGACGACTACAATACGACACGAGGTGCATTAACCTATGGTATAGAATACGTCGCGTTGGTCGTCGTCGTTGTTACGCATTCATTCGTAAACAATGGAACTGAATTCTTGGAGCGAGTAATTTTGTTCAAAGCGTCATGATAATAAAACGAAGTAAAGGGTTTATTTCAAATACCTATATACACTCCGTATTTAATTTCACCGCACGAGTTTTAAATTACATTAGCATATTTAGAGCTCCAATAGTTTAGCGGCTACCGCTATTAAATATGAAATTAAAATTGCAGATGGAATATTTTACATAGATAAATTTTCTTCTGAGTGAAGTATTAGGAACTCGACTTTTAAACATTTCTGCATTTAATATCAGTCAATAAGAGTAAGAAACGACTTTGAACACAACTTAAAGAATTCATCCTACTAATATTATAACCGCGAAAGTTTGTATGGATGGATGGATGTTTGTTGCTCTTTTACGCAAAAACTACTGAATGGACTTTAATGAAACTTTACAATAATATAACTCATACATCAGAATAACACATAGGCTATAATTTATAATCCTGCACAGAAGAAGTCGCGGGCAGCAGCTAGTTTATAATAAATACTTATATTGTCTTAAGGGAAGATAAAGCTAGGTAAATATACAGTACAGCGACGGCGGCGGTGTCAGACTTGATGCTTTACTTGTGTCGGAAAGGCGACGGTCATGATTTCCCTGGGTATTTGGTGTCGAGTTCATCTGGCGACACCACCCGCCAGAGCTGCGAGTTCAAGATGTTCGCAGGCATTGCAATATCGCAACCTCCGCCGCTACTGCTACTATAACGATTCTATTTGATAAGCTCACCCCTACAACTAAAGCCCATTACCGTTGAAACCAGGTTTCAACGCTCGCTGTCATTTAAGTGCTCCTCGCCCGTCTAGAATACGGTTCACTCAATTTATTCGAATATATTAAGTGCTTCCACACAAAAAAAGACACTGAATTGACAGATATTTGTAGTCTTTCCTTCGAATTTTCAAGAGCTAAAGATAAAATTGTCCAATTTTCAATAAAATTATCGTTCCTAAACAGTTTCATGTTCGGAAGTCAATAACGTCGCAAATGTTCAACTACTAGGAAAAATTATATTACTTGAAGCAATGCAACGTCATTTCCACTTGTGTGCGACTGTGGTTTCAATCAGAAGCAACCGCTCTCTGTCGCCGTCTAGTCTAGTATAGAGAGTAAATGAAGAGTTCCTCGCAAGTCGTTCAAATATTCCGGGGCGCAGCGCTGCAGCTCGACCGAGGAAACCCGCACCCGCGTGGTAATCAGCTTTTGTGCGCAGTAATTGGGTGTCTGAGCTGCCAACCGAAGCATTTACTCCCGATAAATTGAAAACTGCTTTGTGCTTTAAATCGGCTAGGAAGCATCCTAGGACTACAGAATGAGTGTCATTTTTCTAACTCTATATGAAATCACAAAAATTCAATGTTATAGATGTATTATTTCACTGATACTTTTATTAGCTAAATGGTTTACAGAGACTTTTTTTAATTCTTACCATGTTTTCACTGTTATTATGACGACAATGAGTAGGATAAACCAACGTACTTCTTTCATTCGGTCCACAAACATTTTGATGTAGGCATATGTCGTTATTTTATACCTACTAATTTCACAAATGATTATGCAACGTGAATATGACATATAGGTGAATATGTGAATTCAGTATAAAATCTCTTCTGACGCTCATACATACATGGTACCTAATTAAGAAACCCTATAAAATTGCGATAACGCTAGTAATAGCCTTGCTAATGAAAATATTGTGTCGTTAGAGATATCCTCCCTCGCAATTGTAAGGCCCTTACCGTAGTATCTACGCGTTGGAACGGCGTCATTTACATATTTTAATAAAATAATATCGCAACCGAATCGTAACTGAGAACTTGATTTAAGTTCTTACCGCGATGAATGTAAATTCGCCGCCGCCGCTGCCGCAATTCCAGATTTCAATTCTGGAATTAATGGCAGCCATCGTTGGGCCGAGCCGAAGCTCGTCTAATATTTGCGTTACTTCCGGGGACTTCTCCTTGCGAATGGAATAAATTAGTGCCAATAAGCGATGTGTGCATTATGTTTGTGATTCTCGTCGATCACAATTATAATTCGTTTACTTTTATTGAATAGAGTGATATGTTGGCCCAGAATGTTTTCAGAATTGCATATATTTGTTGGTGACGTTTGTATAATATTCCGTAGGCGGTGCACGCCGTCGCTTGGCCCTGCTAAGCGTGCATTAATATTGTCAATAGTTGGAGTTAGTGGAAGTGAAGTACGTGTTCCGCCTGCCGCTATCTACGGCGCAGCTCGCGCGGTGAATTCGAATGGCCTCCCACGCCCGCGCGCCGCCGCCGCCGCCACACCCGGCACCCACCTTGCGCCCTCCACCCCGTAACGCCCCATAAACTCGCGTCTTAATTTTAACTTTATTTCTTACCGCTACTGTGATCCAAGAAAATTAAGTGTGAATATACCACTGAACAATTCATAGGAGTGCGATCCCCATTTGCGCCATCAACTATATTTGCACCAATCCCATAGACCTATAGTTATATTACTTACAAGATTTAAATCATTTGCACAAAAGTACGGAGTGTGTTATCACATTGTTTAAGAGGTCATTCTAGATCTAACGTAATTACATTATTAACTGTATACTTTTTAGTTAGTGGTAAAATTAGGCATTTCACAATAACTGAAACACTGTTTACTATAGTTGTGAATGCAATTCATCCACCCTTAAATATTTACAAAAGATAGAACCAACTAGTTAATCAATGCAAAATGTAAATGCGCCATAAATTAGACTTTCATGAATATCCTGCCGTGCATGTTCTGTTATGTTTATTTATCTACACGTACACTATTATGAATGAACATCCGCATGTAGAAAGTTGTATGTTCCAACTAGTTCTCCTACCGTACCGTGTTCGGCAACAACACAATATGGAAATAGATTGCCAATTCCGGTGGTTACGTATCTGGTTATTGCGAGTTTACATCGAGAGCACATCGGAACGTTTGGAATTTTCTCAAAGGTGGAAGTTTTCTCTGGCGCATGCAATTTCGAAGTTGCACAAGAGGCCGGTAGGAGCGTGCGAAGCGGGCGCAGGCCTGGCGAGTGGCGGGCGAGCGCGGCCGCCCGCGCTCTCCCACCCGGTCGGTACCCGCTCCGAGCGAGCGCCATCCGCCGCACAATAGCGATTATTGGGGCAATCGGAGGCGCCCTAGGCCCAACCCGAGACGAGCCCCGCGATGCAAATAAAATTCTGAGGAGGCCACGGCCGGACAACGCTGGCCCTCGTTATTATTCGGCTCTCGCGGAATTGCTTTTATGTCCTTAATGGAAAAGTGAGATATTTATTTCGGGTTTATCAAAAAAGATCTTTACATTTTCCGTGCTACACGTATATCTACAATTTACGCCGTGGATGATAATTGTACACCTCATTTGATTTTACTTTAATATTAACTTTTCGGTACCTATTTAGTTATAATTACAGTTTCATAACAAATTACTAAATTATTATTGGAGATTAAAGACATCATTTTGTTATTGGGTATTAGGAGATTAGGAGAGCTATGCAAAATAACCATTAATAATAATCCGAGTGCTCAAAGAAATATTGAGGTCTCTGCTGTTATTGCAGGTTATCTCGCTCGCCGGTTATGCTAAGAGGATTACAGTTAGGTTCAAAGGCATCACTGGGCGGGCGCTGCCTAGTCTACATCCGTTATTTCATTACAGGATAGCTCGCCGCAATTCGCTATATGCGAAAAACTTCGCGTGTCATTTTAATTCCACTGTAGCTCTACTGCTTCCGGGCGCGCCTTTCTAGCAAAGCATTTCTAATAAGCAACCCCTTGTGTATGTACACCCTGCGCCAAATTGTCACAAGTTCATTAGGTGGTTCTACTCTTTATTGTTTATTTTAGTTCAGGACCATTTTGCCCTTTCTGTTTTGTCTGGTTCTGTTTATGTTCTGGTTCGTTAGAGATAACTCCGATAAAGTTACTTTGATTGGACCTTTTCAGACGAATCTCGATTTCTGTCCAGTGTAACCAAATTGAATTGAGTGAAACTAGGAGTCTTATTTATTCATCGACAGTCCATTGCGTCGCCCTACTCGTGGTTTGCCTGAAAAGTATCGGTTTTACTGTACATACCTATTTATTAACTAGAGCGTTGTATCTAAAGCTAGATAAAAATGTATGACATTTTTGTTCATCCGTGCCGGTGCCGGTCAAATCATATGTCAACATAACTCAAAAGAATGTCATTTGCTCTAAATCTTTGCTTTAAAATCTACGGATTAATATAGATTCAGTATGCAAAACCTGAAGTATGATCCAAACCACGACGAAAATAGATTTGCATTCCACATCTCCTCTATTCCAGCAATAGATACTTATAGGATATAGAAATGATTTAATATTGGCGCATGAACGCGTTATTAAATGTTTGTTTTAATGACAAGTATTTTATATTATAACGGCCTACCAAAGAAGGTGATATTGCCAATGTCAATAAAGTTATATACTCGTATAATAATTAAGTAAGTACTAGAGTACTACAATAAATAAATAAATAAAATCAATACGTGTTAATAACAATGTACCGTTTTGTTGGATGTGTTTTCTGACTTTTCAGTTAGATAGTAATAAGAAGATGTTATTGAGGTAAGTGGCGATAAATAACGCTCTCGTATAGTTTCGCCAGTTGGTGCGAACTGCCCCTTTAATTATGAAAATGTATGCGAGGCACATGAAAGTTTCTGCAATTATGGTGCGGCCGCCGCCCGCCTTCCAGTGGCCAGCCACGTCCTTAACTACCGCCCGGCGGCGGCGGCGTCTACTGCGCTATTCAATTACCTACAATGTTCTAAGAGAAATTTTCAAGATGGCTTAGATGAACTTTTACATTAAAAATTATTATTCTTGTCTTCTTAGAATAATATCAGGTTTTCAAGAAGAGATTATACCAATAAGATAAAGCACACCAGAGATATATATATGTGTTAATATAGACATAATGAAGGTTTAGTAGGTACTTAAGTTCGTACTACTATGAGATAACACGAGAAACTTAATGTATAAATAGATACCTAACCTAATTGTATTTACAAAACGTCGTCGTCGAGTCCGACAAAAAAGCTCCTCATATAAAAGCAATAAAAATGAGTGTCGCGGTCCCTGGTTATTTACAACAGGGTCAATTATGTGGCAATAAAGTTTTTAGTGGAGCACAAATTGTCGATTTGGACGCGCTGACGGATGGCCGCGAGACTGGCGCCGACAAATGAGCACACGATAAAATTATCGTTAGCGGTAACGACATGAATAAATGCAAGAGGGTGGTCCGCGTCAGTAGCGGATCTGAACAGCGATACTAGCTCCGCACTCGTTAGGGCTCTTGTGACGATTGCATTGCACGGTGCACTCTACCGCACATAGCTAAACCTAGTCGAGGCATTGTCGTATGGCCGGGACGCGATTTGGCAAACTGTATGTATACAGTCACAGATACACATAATCTGTGCTGGACCTTTTCAGGCTCATTTATGCATGAAGCAAACTACATACCAGCAATACGTCTAGTAATATAAACTTTTATTTTTTATTTTATTGGTACAAGGGTAATCAACAGCGATACAAACTTAGTGGCGATCGGACTGTTAATTAATGAAAAAAAAACATATTCTTATACATACATACATACATACACAGAATACATACATACATAACTTAATTCGTAGTACATAATAGAATGTGTTATATCCGGACAGATACGAATAAGTCTCGCTCGTTCTCTTCTCGTATATCACATTGGCACCGTTTGCTAGCAACAAATAATATATATATTTACCTACATAATGTTAGATTTATAAAAAAAAAACTTTTGTAAATTAGTCGATAACAATGTTGCTTCCATGACGTAGAATAAACTAGACCTAGTCATATCGTTTGCTTTTGAAAGAGCAGTCATTGACAGCGTATGTTCTGTAATAAAATACAGTTGAATGTTCGCAGTTTTCATAGTAAAGTTGCGCAAAGGTGATTTGGAATTGACTATAAATAATATCGATTTTTTTTCTCACTCATTTTACACTCCTTAATGGCAAATTACATCACTTTTCTCACTCAAGTTCCTGATAAGTTTTCGTATAGTGTCATTAACATCAAAGTAAAACCTAACTGGAGAGGTTTTCTTTCAAGGGTTTTATTTGATTTCGATTATTAATAAAATAGTATTCCTAATATGCCAATACAAATAATTTATAACAAAGCATGTAAGGATTAAAGTTACTATAAAGCCTACGAGTATTTACTACCAAGAGTACATTGTATTGTAGTGCGCCTATGTAATTTGACCAATAAATAATAATAAGTTACTCGCTTGTATAACCCCGTGCCATGTTAATCAAGCTATAAATATCGGCCAACCAAGCGCCTAAATTATTGCACACATGAGAGTTTCCAGTAAAAATGTAATGTTTATTCCGATACAGAGTTTTACTGCTACTAGGGTCTAAAACAAATTATTGTTACGCTTGTTTTTCTTGCTTCTCCAACTATAATTAAATTCACGACTGCTATAGTGCTACGAATATTGAAGTAAATATTTAGTACATAGCAGGTGTCCAAACTAGTCGTGAAAACTAGTGTTTGGTTTGATTTATAATGCCGCTGGGCGGGCGGTCGGTAATTTTAAACGTCACGCATTTATGATGAATATTCGCAATTTTCTCGCGGGAACACCGGCGGGCGGGCGCTGGTCTGATAGCGGCATGACTCTCGTGCGAAACCTTTTTGTGCCACGAGTATGTAACTCACTACATTTACCCAACAAAATCGTTATTGCTGTATGGAAATAAAACTTGTATGGAATTTTAACCCATGAATTCTGTTATATATTTCCTTAAGTCGTCACTTTGATTCTGATTCTAAGCAATTTGGAAATTCCTCGGTTTACACGCTTCGCTCGCATTATGTAAAGGTATTGTGGAAAGCCTTTACTTCCCACCCCCGCGATTAGACAAAGATGTGTAGGCTCGCGTGTTGTAAAGACGCGATTTGGAGCCCGGCTGGTGCTAGACGACACGTGATCGCGTCGCTTCCCCGCCCGGCCACGATTGCTCTTAATCGCATCGTCATCGCGACGCGGCGCGACTAGGCTCCGCGCGTCGCCCCGCTCTGCTGCTGCCATAAATCAGTCGACACCAGTGATGGATGATGGAGCCTACACAAAAAAACTGTGTAGTGTTACTGAGACAGACATTATCCTATCTTACGTTCTCGCTTATTATAAAAATATTTGTGTTATTTATTACTAATATTATGGCCATGATAATTTAACGATCTCATATAGCCCAGTCGGTACCTGCATTCTGTTCGGTTCTGGGTTCCAATTCTTGTGGATTTGTAGTGATAGAAGCTGGATAGAAATTATACTACCTTCGCTGGACGTAATTTGTGATCATATTTGTTGTGATTCTCTTAACCTGCAGTACAATCCAGTTTAGGCCACTTGTGTGTGTAATGTCTTATAAATACATAGAAACCGTTTCCTATTACTAATTGTAAAGAGCTTACTCCTTGTTTTCACAAAGTCAAATTCACAAGTATTATATATTCGTAATACGCATATCATATATCAGTTATTATCTTAATCTCGGCCCTTTCGTATAGCGAATGGCGGTATCTATTTCTCAATTTCTCGTTGTATTGCGACTATTTGAACTTCCGCCTCTACATGGTAGATAAATAGTTTCAGCTCTTAACATATTCAGCCGCCCGAGAACCCCCACATTTCTTATTCTACCTGTTCAAGAAAAGTGCAGCATTCGTCTCTAAATCCACATCTCAAAGGCAGTATGTTTGCTTGCTAAGATTTCGAGTAAAGTGAACGCGAAACTAAATCGCCAGGTACACTTTGTTCAGAATTGCGCCTTATTTGATATCCGATACGTTTGTAGCTCGAAGGCGTAACTTACTGAGGCACTTTCATTAGGGCGTTGAAAAGTATAAGAAATCTAAAACAAACGAAACAGGAATAAAAATCCCGTGGGAGTGATAGTAAACAGGCCCGTGTCGAGGCTCGGCTGAATCGGAGCGAACCGGTTCTTGCCCCGGCCGTACCCTCCCGGCACCCTGCGCCCTGCGCCTGGCTCGCGGCGGCGCGGCACAGCCGGCGCCTCGCGGGCGCGGGAGGCCCTCGCTAACTTTTATTATTTTTGTAGCGCTCGTGCTGTTTTTATTATCGCGAATAGCTTCGCCTCCTTCATCCCCCCAATTTCTAGGCGTAGATTGTTTTGTAGTTAATATACCTGACATAGATACCTCATACCTAATATAGCATGACACAATGAAAGACTATCTGGATATCTTTACTATATGAAAATCATACCTTGTTATTCACGGCGGCGCTTAAGGTTTTGAATAGAAAACTTATATCTTTAATCTGTGGCTCAAGGGCCTGATGATATTAATTAGATAAAAACGGGAATTACCGTGTTAAACATTTATTATTGATGACTCGATATTTCGACAGCATTGCAGCCATCATGGTCACGAGTAGACTGTAATGTAAAAGTTTAACAAGTGATAGGCCTGATATGAGCCAACTAGCGCCGCTAATCTTAAAATATATCATCCAATATAATCAATTTTGTTGTAATACCTCTATGGTGATTACTTTTTTAATCAAAATTATATTTTTAGAAGAGTTTTTGTTTTGTTTTTGAAAGGTCTTTATTTAAATGAAGAAATATGTACATGTCATTTTAACAAAAGACAATCAATCTTAATTTTAAGAGTTTCTTACAGACTTATTTCGCCTTTATAAAACATATAATTCATAATCTAAAATAGAAGTAAGTAAATAAATATTTTAAAACATAAGGTTTCGTATCCTTCCTTTTCCGGCTGATTTTACTACGTAAGGCTTGCATGTCTACGTAATGATTAAAAGGAAAACATTTTAAATAATAGATAGAGTCTGGCTAACGAAAGAGTGTCCTGGAGTTTCCTTAAAAGTTTTGATCTGGCAACAATATTAAGCTGTCAGTCAAGTGTCAAAGGTACATCTCAAAGTCTGTTGTGGAGATTTATTTTTCAATAATCATTGCTTTAATATGGGTTAAACAATAAAAAGTAACGTACGAAAGCTGCTACATACTATGATAAGTAAGTTTAAACAAAAACGAGAAGAGAAAACAGTTGTTTTCCATGAAAATAAACAATGTTTAGGTGCCATCTCGGACTTTTTAGGTTAGTATGACTTTGTAATCTTGATCCTTGTTGACTGAATATTAGATATATTTACGATATGTTTATACTTTTTCTTATGTTTATAGATAATCTTGGAGATATTGAAGGACTCTGCTAAATTAAAAACATTGTTGGAACGCTAAGAAATTTGGAGAAAAAATGTTTAATAGTAACTCAAGACTATGTTCTTAGAAGAAATATCTTCATCTTCACTAACTGGTATGTACCTGCATGCATCGGTTTAGAGTTTTTTATTTGTTTGTTCCATTTCACAAAGTTGTGTTATTTGATGTCATCAAATTTCATTATTAAGTATGTATTTTATACTTTGTTTTGCAGAGGTTGGTGTCACGACATTAAAAAAATTTAAAGGAAGGATCTGCGAATGAAAGGATGTGGAGCACTCCAGAAAAAAACGCCCCCACAAAAGCTCGGTATCTAATTAAGACAGTTAATCTGCCCGCAAAAGAAAAAGAAAAAATGATAAAAACCTCGTTTGGCCGAATAACTGCAGAAAATTGGAAAAAAATGGCGGACCATGTAATAAATGTGGAAAATAAATACAAACAAAGAGATCACATAACAGAAAAAGTATTGGAAGAATTCATAATAAGTGCAAGTGATGACGACTCCACTGATACAGGAGAATCCTTAAAGGTTGAATTTTTTGAGTACGATGATTAAACATCATCAGCCTATTAAACATGTTGTTAAAGAAATTTAATGAACTGAATGTTAAGTAGGTGAATATTATGTATATACTAATAAAAAATATCTACACACTCGTTTTTTTACTCACATCCATAACAGTCGAGGCTCCGACGCACCAAACACAGCCTTTATAAACAAACGACATTTTGAAATGTGGTGTTAACCATGTAGGTTATGCACATTTAAAGAATTGGTGTGTTTCTTAAATTAGAAATTAATTTCGTAAGCAACTATTATACAAATTGATAGTCGTAAATACAAAAAAAAATACTCAAGTATCAAAACATTTTTCTCCTACTATAGTCAGTAATACCACATGTAGATTTTTTGAATTTGCCGCGTTTTCTCAGGCCACTCTTTCGTTAGCCAGACTATAGCACTAGGTGTTATCAAAAACTAATTGTAAAATAAAATCGTAAACAAAGCTAAATACTTAATCTAATTTCTTTTGCTTGTGGGTGAACATATTTTTTCAACATTGTTGTGTTATGCACCAAGCTCAGCTGGTCGGGCCGCTGACGTCACTCGCACTTGAGAAAACAGTGATGGGGCAACCGGTACTGATTAGAAGAGTTTACACTCTGTTTAAATTTAGACTTCCAGAAAAAATTCTTCATAGAAATGACTTGATTTTTTACTTTTAATATTAATTTTACAGCAAACGTTATCAGCACGAAAAAGAATACAAGTTATTTCTTCATAATAGACGCGATTTTATCTGTCCGTGCGTATAAATTTTATAATGTACTTAAAAGTTTCAAAAGGCCTTTTGATGGAGATGGTGATCGCGGTTCTTCTTCGGAGTGGAAGTGGAAGGTTCCTTTGGCAATACTATATGCCTGAAGCAAGGATGTTAATATTTACCTGGAAATTTGAGGTAAAAGATACCTTCTTATGGCAATATTTATGTGCCTGATAAACAAAGATGCATGGTTACAGTACCTAGAAATTGAAGAACATAAGGTATGTAAGGACCAAAGAGCTCTCTCCAAGATTTGTTGGGCCTGCTATACCTAATTATGTTCGTAGCTGTGATACAGCTAAATGCGCTTGGGATGCGCTAGCAACAGCATATGCGGACAAAGGAGTGGGTCGTAGATTGGCGTTAGAACGAAGAATATCGTATATGGATGGATGCTGATATAGGTACCTGTTGTGAAAGACCAGTCTATTGCAGCGATATTATTGCGTGGACTTGCTCCAAGATACAATGCACTAATGGCATTAGAAAATTCCACGCTACCTACAACATGTCAACTAGTGAAGACGAAGGTTTTGAACAAGTTTATGAATCAAATTACTGAATTAGTTGATACAGCTTTGTGATAAGCAAACTACTGAATTAGTTGATACAGCTTTGTGATAAGCAAACTACTGAAGTAGTTGGTACAGCTTTGGGTTTTCGTTCAGCTCTATGGAAGAAATCTGACTTCAAAGTTAAACAATATTATATTTGTGGGTTGCTCTGATTTCAAGGTTAAACAATATATATATTTGTGGGTTGCCATGACTTCAAGGTTAAACAATATATATTTGTGGGTTGCTCTGAAGGCCAGGTAGTTATTTCTTCCTTGATGTTGAAGAAAGGAATGATGTTAAGAGAAATGGAATAGGCTAGGGATGAGAGTTCACAGGTTAACGATGTCTACACAGTATGGGCATAGTTTAGGAGAAATTTTAATATATTTTTAACTTTCTTTGTTAATTTATATTTAAGTTTTATTCCTTTATTTTTTATTTACTGTGTATTTAGAGAATTTTGATCAAGGGCGGATGTTGTAATACCTCTATGGTGATTACTTTTTTAATAAAAATTATATTTTTAGAAGAGTTTACACTCTGTTTAAATTTTAAATATATGTCAACCATATTTATACTTCCAAAATAAATTCCACATATAAATGACTTGATTTTTTACTTTTATTATTAATTTTACAACAAATTTTAATAAAAAAGATTTTTAGAAAATCTTTATTAGGATAGATACTATTTTACAATATACAGTACATATCATAATTGCGACAAGCTAAGTTGTAGTTCTCAAATATGCTAAAAACGGACCATTTTCGCAATTATGCTAACTACTACTTAGCGAAATTGAATCATGTTGATGATAAATAAGCCTTAAATGGTACGGCCACGTGATGAGGCGAGACGAAGATCACGTCGTCCTCAAGGCTATGGCAGTTCCGGACGCACCGAGGGGTAGAGGACGCCCGCCGGCCACTTGGTTATCCACAGTTCGCAAAGATCTGGAGAGAGCCCAATCCGACAACCCAGGACAGATCGACCTGGCGCAAAAGAACGAGGAGAGCCGACCCCGAATAGACGGGATAAGGCAAAGGCAAAGAAGAAGAAGAAGTTGATGATAAATGAGCATTTAAAAAATAGTATTTATCTTAATAAAGATTTTCTAAAAAGTTTTTTTAATAAAATTGATTATATTGTAAGATATATTTTTTTAGGATTGACGGTGCTAGTAGGCTCTTGTCAGGCCCTTAATTGGGCAATGCTGATGCAGTGACGTTTGAATGTATGCAGTCATAAATGTTTCCTTAGATTAATTAGAAAAATGAGCACATTCAAAATAATAATTGAGAGTAAATAAATTGCCACTTCTATCAAATTATTGATATCATCCAGTTGATGTGAGTATAGTAGGATAACTTGTATTTTAAAAAAAATCTTTACATTTCAACCGACTTTTAGAAACGTAATATTCTTAATATTTATGTGCTGCTTAAATTTGTCTGTGCGCAATATTCTTCATGAAATAGTGTAGTGGCCTTCGTATTGAAAATGCACACCCGCTCGTTAGGCGCGGGCGGCGGCTGCGGTCCAGCGCGTGACGTCACGTCCGCTCGCCCCAGCCGCCCTCATTAGCATACATTATATTCGCTATTACGCTCCGCGCAGCTTGTGGCATTTTGTAATGTTTCTGATGATACACCCATGGAGGAGACCATATTATTCATATTTTATTATGTCCTCATCTGGTCCAGTACAAAAGGTTAGAAATGATAATAGAAATGCATTATATATTGTACGAAGGCAATACCTGTGCAAGAATAGAAAGACTTTAAGTCGGGCGAAGGTGGCTGACGGTTGGAGGTTGGTAAAGTGTTGTCGCGCACAGGAGGCTCCCCGTAGCGCTGTGTTGCGCGCTGATTTACGTGCGGCGCCCGCTCCCCTGAGCGCCCGCGCGCCCGGTCGTAGAGCGCGCTACGAGCCCGACGTACTACGTACGTACACACTGCATACCTACGCGCTACGATACAGCTACGAAAACTACTATTATCTTCGTATGTCATTGAACGTTTGTAGCCACCATGTAAATAGCTTATTTGCTATAAATTGTTTTATTTTACCCATTCCAACTAATTTAATTAAACTGCTGGAACAACGCACGGATAATTACGCGATGCAGGCAATTTAATATAATGTCATATTCAGTACACTGCAGTTTCCCAGGCTGCAGTTAATTTTTAATAAGCGATCGTAATTGCATAACGTAGTGTCGCGACACGCGTAAATCAGTCGCGGGCCGCGCCGTGCTGCGATCACCGGACGAAGCTAATATTTGCATATCGCGATTGATACCATCCAATCAATACTGCAAATAATGAAAATGTCACATGAAAACTACAAATAGAATTCGAGTCGAGTCCATTATTTAAAGCGCGAGTCAGTTATCACTTGGCCTATCACGCGTTTCCGGCTTGACGTCGATTTCTGGGACATCCTGTATAATAGTAAACTAAATAATATTATCATCTAATAAGAACGTCGTTTGTTGTCCTAATATACTTCGAAGGCTTCCTTATTTCAATTAAACGAGAAGGTACTAGGAGCTTAATCATCTTTGTGATATGTAAATAGTCATCAAATATTAGAACGCGTCAAAGTGTAGTCTTTCATCTCAAGACAAGGCTGTAGCCCGGTAGCTCATGTCTTGTGCGCTCGGCTTAATTTCCGGTGGAGGGATCACCCGCAATGTACCGCCGACGCGTGACGCGCACTCCTCTGCAGTAATATAATAGGCAAGACATGCCCGCGAAAATGCCAATTAATATAGCAACTACAAATGATTATCCCTCCGGCCGCTTTGGCAACGAAGTTTCGCAACCAGTTGTTAAAAAAGAAGTAATATTCTTGTTACGCAACTAGTTTTCATTTAGTTACCTACTAAAAAGAAATTATATTCCTGTTTCAAAACTAGCGTAGATAACAGTTGAGTTTCGCAACCAGTTGACAAAAAAGAAATAAGTATCTTTGTTTTCATCTGGTTACCAAATTTGATTCTCAAACATAGACAACACTCTCTTTTTTGTTGAAGCCGGTATAGTATTTACCGATATTGATGGGCTTTATAAACGGGAATAATATTTCAGTGCAAGACGGTCGAAAGCTTGGCGGCGGCCCGGACATTCACCTCGATAAATACCGTCTAAATCAGTCGAAACTATCGGTCTAAATACTGGTTTCAATCAACAAAAAGGGAGTCGCCACTATGATATGAGCTATGTGTCGACTCATTCGATTACGTTATCAATCGCGGATGATTAGACTCCTAACAATTTGAAGTCGGTGTCGTTTCATCCTCGAATTAAATATTTTTCGGATGAGTAGCCACCTAAGTCGTGTTATCCGTGTTTATAAAAAATAACGTAATAGCCCACTATAGTTTTAATTCTAAATTATGGCAACTCTTTCAAAGTACAATCTGAAAAGAAACATCACTGCTGGTAAAATTTATGGCATCGCTCGTTCATAATAAATAACACAGCGAGCCTATCCTGCAAGAAGGCGTGATCTAACACTTTCTCTGGAGACAGTGGTTCTCTGTCACCGAAAAAGTTATTAAGGCGGTGGGAGGCAATATTTGAGTCTCATCGGAGTAATAAATATTTTTTATAAGCGCGGAGGAAGCGGACTCACAAACAAGCGCGCCGCACAAAAGCGACGCAATCAAAATAACACATCGGCGGCGCGCCGTCCAAATTGCTGTGTCAAAGTGTTCTCGCTCCGATTGCTACGTTATGCTGTTGAAGCAGCCTCACTACACGCACGCACACTCGTTGACTTTTTACTTCTAAACAAATTGGAGGCATTTATTGATGTCATCGCGAATCTGCGACAATATAGAATGGTTGATCTCGTTAGTGAATTTTAGATTTATGTAATAAATATTGTGTATACGTGATGAAAAGAAACGAAAATCCCTTAATTTAATAACCGCAACAGTGAAGCGTTTTTTTCGTATTTAGTTTTGTTATAGACCGTGCGAGTATAATATGTACACTTCGACCACATTGCCACCGGCTGCACCGCCGCTCCTACCGTCGTCTGTTCAGCCTAATCCAATTTGAGCTAGGCAGCCAACAATTTCTCCACCCAGAGTCTGCTAAAGTGTCTAAGTAGATGGGTCACATCGCCGAATTTAGTTCATTACGAGGCGCATTAAGTGTGCAATTAATCCGAATCCGAAGTGGGTTCGCGGAGAGAGGCGTAAGCTTTCAGATTGTGGCTAACTTTATATTCTATACCTATTCAATTATGAGAATTGCCGACAGAAACGCTCGAGTGCGCAAGATTAATCAAATAAGTAATGCCGGTTATTTCCAACAACTTCAAAACTCAATATCGTGAACCGTATTATTTGTTTAAAATATAACAAACTGTAATAGGACAGCGTTTGTGTAGAGATGAGGGATTTAGCTTTGTTACTCTCTAAATAGAGTGTCAAAATAACGAAAAAAGTTTCATATTACTAATATTATTTTACACGCGGATGCATAATAATGTCTCTATCATATAGATTAAACTACACAAATATGTGGAACAAATATACCTACATGATACTGTGTAAATTACAACAATGCGTATCCTCCCCTATTAATCCGCGTAATCGATACGTACGAAAATGATTTATACGTAGGTATGAATACCTACTATATAAATATTGCCTTCGTATGTAAATCTATAACGACCGGTGGTGTTTAATAAATTGTGTGTAGGATTACATTTATAATAATTTAAATATTTGTCTGTATGACTTTACTCCTTATTTATTCTACTATTTCGTACGCGTTCCTAAAACGATTATTTGCCTCATAATATAGCCCCTTCTTTTTCTGCCTGAGGGAAGTAGCCTTTACTACAAGTAGAGTTCACATACAAGACAGCTAGTAAAATAAGTAACTTGCCCCAGGTATAAAACGTCCGTGTATTTTTTATCAAACCTAAATATAATATTAAGTATATTATCTGTGATTGTAAACTCAGTGTAGGCGTTTTTTTTTATTACACTCGTACGTAATCCGATTACCTAACTCAACCGTAGGAATTAACTGGATGCTGGCCAAAACGAAAATTATTATTATTGTGAAAACTAATTATAAATTTTAGTAATAAAATAATGTAAAACGAGCAGTCTCAGTAAAAATATTGCCAATGATTTCAACTTCACCCTTCTATTACTTGGGGGAATATGTAGTCATAATACCACCGCACGAACTGTCTTCAACCGGTTTTTAAATTATACGCGGAATTAGAGAAGCACCGGGGTAAGCGCAAAGAATATAAATACAACACAGTGTCGTTCAAATGCCCTTCTGTTTTCAGAATCGAATAGTATTGTATAATAAATATCGTCTTTGGTTTCGTTAGAAACAATTTTAGCTCGTCGTCCGTTCAACTCGTATGTAACAATGGGTTTAATCCTATTAAAACGGACACACATTGTGCCAGAATTGTAGCGTGGTGGCTTTGGTCTGTCGCCGGTCTCATCGGCTCGTTGCATCTACTAACCGGAACCAGACCTTAAACAGAATTAAACATGGTTTAATTTCCCTACTGAAGCTTCGCTGAAAAAGCTCCACCTAGTCGAAACACAACTATGCCGGGGAGGAAATAAAATAGCAAGGGAAGCGATGCGGGCGTCGGACGAAGCGATTATGCAGTCGAGAATAATGGGCGCCGGTCCACATGCACGTTTTTGTTTGTGGTCTGTGACGCGATTTATACGCGAATTTCTACCATCCTGAAGTGAACACTATTCACAATAATTGCTTTAAACGAAATTCCCTCGCACGTGTCTTTTGTTCTAGTCGCTGTACTTTATGGTCTTATTTTATTTTGTAACGTACAGGATTTTTGCATGAATTATTTTACGTACCATACGATATTTTGCAGCTTACCTATTGGCGTATTAGGTGCCTTATGAAAATTAAAAAAAAACTTAGTCGTAGTTACAACGATATTGGGGCTCTCCTGTTAAGGCGCTATATGGTTGTCAAATGCAAGAGTGAGACACAAGATGCTCCGCAGCGGCGGCGGAGTGAAGAGCAATGCGCAGTGCCTGGATATTCGTATTTTTGTGAATTTTGGCAGAGAAATCAAAATACGCCAACAAAAATCAGATTTTTTTTAAACAAGCTCACGTATTTATAGTACCCTACATTTTGATATATGTCGTGGTCATATCGTTAAAATGAACATTTCATGAAATGGTCGAGCATTTCATGTTATGGTGGCATTTCACGAAATCGTCAAATGTCTATTGGTCATTTCATGAAATAGCTTGGCCAGATCAATGAAAGAAAGCGTTTGACGATATGACCAACAAACGCACGGCTATTTCATGATATGACCGAAACAATTGACCATATAAATAGCAATAATTACCGCTAGAGGCGCTGAGAGCGCGCTTTGTCATTGTTTACGTTGTGTAGAAAGTAGGGTGACCAGGCAACGAAAGTCGACGGACTATAATTTACTGGATTACAAAATGACTTATTCGTCAACTGGCGAATGCGGAACTCGCGAGTGCGCGCGGGTTGGCACCTTCTGATTTTACCTATTTTTTTTGTCGTCAACTCGCGCGCACGTAAATAAGGGCGTATTTATGTACAGTCAACTACAAAAAAGTTTAATAAATTCAATATACGTACATGGGCGTACCCAAGTAGTGTCCAGCTCCCCCCCCCCCCCCCCCCCCCATGTATACGTATCTACTATATAACTACTAATATACAATACAATTTACACAATTTGGGGTTTAAAATAAAAGATAGTTTTTTACATATTATCATATCGTTGATTATTATATTTCTAATAATAATCAACGATATGATAATATGTGAATAAGTCTTACAAAATATGACATCATGGAAAAACTGGAATGACGAGTTTTTAATATACAATAAGAAATGCATTGATGATAAATAATCGTATAATTCCGATGGAGAAATATTTTGAAATACCAACGGAAGTTCATAAAGATATACCGTATTTGAAATGAAACATTTTAACCTTATATAATATTATTATAATACCATTTTGTACTTGCAAGGATAATAAAGAAGTTTTTATTAGGTACTTAAATGTTTTTTAGGTATATAGGTATAATCTAGACATGTTTCAAGACGAAAATAAGTATAAAATATATAGTATATTTAATTCCAGTGGACCATTTGTTTGAAATGCTTGTAGGAATTTTTAAACATATATTTTTTTAAATTAGGTACTGACAAAATAAATAAATAAGTTTGTAATAAGTATATTTAGAATTATTATTACTTACATCTTTAATGGGCACCCTACATTAATGATCTGACCAAACGTGGTTGGACAAATCGACGAACGTTGACGTCTAAACGATATGCCCAGCACAACTTGACGATTTCGTGTAACGCCACCATTTCGTGAAATGACTGACGATTTCATGAAATGCTCAATTTAACGATCTGACCACGACATATATTTTGTACTTATGAATAACTATTTCGGTTTTGTATAATTTTCATTTTAAAAGACATGGACCCATTCCTTATGTTTGCGATTTTTTTTCTATCGTGCGAAGTTTGTCCAATCGTGTATCGATATTCATCAGTCTTTAAATATACACCCCAAGATTGCTATATATATTTTTCAGACGTTTAATTTTTATAGTTAATGCCGTAGCCTTCGTAGAAAAACTGAAAATACGCGCATACGAAGCCTGAAGTACCAAGTACCTGTGTTAGGAGGCCCTGCTCTTCCACGTTTTGGTCAATTTTAATGACAGTGTTGAGTAGATCATAATAATTTCTTATGAATAAGATAAGATTTCTTAAAAATGAAAACATATAAACTACAACTTATTAATCGTTTACATCGATATTAGGTACTTATAGCTGCATTCAAGATTTAAAATATGATCGGTGTAAACATTGACTGACGTAAGAAAATTAGATACTCGTAGGTGGATATTTGATCAAATAAAATTCGAGTCAGTGAACCGCTATCTCAAACAAACGAGCAATATCGTAGCGTGCCTTTAGCAACATTACCATGACTTTTATCGCTAGATGCGTTTGTTATTACAAACAAAGGTTTTGTATTCTGATTAAGGTTTTCTTTAGTATCAGTTGGTAGTATGCGTTTTATTCAGCCTTTGATGGTCTGTGGGCGTACCTTTAATAGCCTTATCAGTACTCGAACAGCCCTGGTTCTATCTCCCTCGCTCTCTTTCTCCAGACCCTGGCGGCGGCGCAGCGGCACGCAATCCAATCAACCTTTATTAACGTTGTACAAATACCTTAACTCTTTCTTTCAATTCAATACAATTGATGTAGTTTCCTACGTATACCGAACTTGATAAATAGTGACATAATATTGATGTACAGATGCTGCTACATAAAGATCTTGTCGGTTTTGTACGTATTTACATACACAATATTGATAGTTCTGGATACTGCCATACAATCGTTAATAATAAATAAAGTTTATTCACCAAGAAATTAAACTACTTAGACAGTTTACAACAGCTTAGAGGGTTACTTAAAAATATATATTTATTACGTATATCATATGGTCCTAAACGAGGATATAAAATCCTGTATCTTAGGAGCCAGCTCTCAATCCTTAAATTTTTATTAAAATACTTATAAAACTATGCGTTCCACACCAAATGTAATATCTACACGGTATATTACTCGTATTATGTAACTGCAATCAGAGTGTTTCTTAACCACGGAGGAAGTATTAATACATCACATATTGAATTATCCTAACATAGTCGTTGGTTTCTCGACTGTATCTTATGCTTATTTAATGCGAGCAGATTTGTCCGTTGGACAATGCAGGGCCCACTTTACGGCATCGGTAAAAGAGTTCACTGCCGTTAAATCTGCCATAAACAATAAAATTTGCATTTATTGGTCGTCCTCGGTGTCGTAAATTCACGGCGAGCGAGCTGCCAACGACATTTTGAGTGAATGTCTGGTGCTATTACAGCAGCATCAACGCAGCGATAGTGGCTGGCATTCGTGAACTCGGCGATGCGCATTAATTGAAATCGCCAGTCAATTAAAGGTGGTGACGGCACAGACAGAGGGCGACGACATGGTCGGACAAGGCCCTCTGTGCGCCAATTATTGTCATTTGTTCAGTCATCCTCACGTGCCCCAACAGCCATGCAAAGCAGCCAATGCTCCCTTGTGGGTGATGCCTGCCTACAGCAAATTGTGTACCTAAATAATTTTGATATTAACTGTACATTTACGAGTACAACTATGCCACTTGTTGTCAAATAACTTTTAGCACACATGAAAACTAAAACTACTGTAGTAGTACTTACTCCCAAAAACCATTTAAAATAAAGAGGCTTTATATTTGGGAGTTGGCGACTGACTGCACTGAAATAATTCCATGCAAAGAAGAAACAAAACTTTGCACTCATGTCGGCGGCGTGTAAGTAAGTAGGTGCGTAAGTCCAATAAATTCAAGGGGAGCGGGTGGCCGTAATGTGGGAAATTTCTAGTACGGTTCTAAAACTTAGGATCTGCCGGTTCCGGTAATCTATAACGTCGCACACTGAATTGAAACTATATGCTTACACACTAAAGACGACCGAGGTACAGGTGCGAGATAATTGTACCTACTTAGAATTTTATAATGCAGTAAATACCCGTGCAAGTAACAGAAGGAAGAGGTAAATATCACGTAGCAATCCACTAGCAAACTTCCAAGACATGTTCACTGTGCGAATAGTTACAAAAGTTAGCTAGCTGGTTCGTTGGGAAGTTAAATAAAATTAACGAAAGAGTTTTCTCGGCATGTTCGTGCTCTGCTCAGTATCAAACCGTGCTCGTACTAAGGAACGGGAAGGGGATAATGTAATGAAGTTTAGACGGCCGGTGTTTGGTAGCGAACAGTGGCTCTGCGGAGGTACAATGGGAGCGCTGGCGCGGCGGCGACGGAACCGGATAGCGCCTATTGCCGGCGCTCTCACAGAGCCGATAAGAGCTCGGCCGACCGCGCCCGCGCCCTGCCGCCGACGCCTACTCCTGATTTATGTACGACGTGTCTCCTTTTTAATGAGTCCGTAAGAAGATATCTTCGGAACACCACAATAAATTTCCGAGCAGTGACTTGCCAAAATGCTTTCACGTCGATATCTGCTAACAAACGCAGTCCCATTCCGTTAATCTGCCGAAGCGAAGAACGTATCGCGTATATAAGTCGTGCTTATCTCGGGTAATGGCCGTCTATCTAGTTGATCTGCCAGTTTTATTTATGGCCATGTTTTCCTTTACGCGCTCCTTCCAATTTGTGGAGAGTGAAAGGGATTGTTATGAGGCTGCCATGTTTCATAGCAATAAACATGTGTATCCAAAATAACGACATTAACTATTTCCTTCAGTCCCTTTCACGTGACTATTGTGTTGTTTCAGCGTTGTTCGTTAACCGTATTCAATGTATTTAAAGATAGCATATCTATTAACTTTTTTAAATAGCTTAGTTTCCGTTAAAAATTCATTGGAAATGCTGAATGTTGTATTGGGTTGGACGCGATCCGGCGCGGCGGCGGCGGGCGTGCAGCCGAGCCGCGCGGCCGGCCGGGGTGAGTTACAGGCTGTCGGTTGCGTGCCCCCTCGTTACGGGCACCGGCGTCCGCGCTCGTTCTGTGTAAGTAGTGCGTTCATCCTGTTAAATTTATTGCCGCTTTTATATCAGCCGTTACAGAGAGGTCCCCTTTCGTCCGTATCGGACGGCGCGGAGCCCGGCTTAGTGGAGTCGCAATTACGTTTTACCGGCTTTGAGTCCAGCGGAGACGACTTTTGCTGTCCATCGAATCGTAATCGAATTAACCTTCCAGTGCTCTTTTAATTTGGCTCTATCCTTGTTCTAAACGAATCTTCTACCTGATCAAAATTGTTTATCCTTTGCTCTGTGTGAGTACTACAGACATACAGGTACCTGCGAGTACGAGTAAATCCTACATTCGTAGGTTTTTTAAATTTTTGTTGCATTTTTTATTTTTATTAAACTTTTTACACAAGTTTGTATAAAGGCGAACTTAATGCCTTGCGGCATTTTCTACTAGTTAACCTTTGGTGAGTTTGCATTTGCATGCGGGACGTGAAGCGGAAATTAAAATATTAAATAGATGAAAAAACATTTTCGTCTGTTTCTTACGTTCCTCATTTGCTTTTTTCCAACGCGCTCTTTTGCTGTGGAATGGCGAGGTCCCGGATTCTAATCATATGTTTACTATTTATTATCTATCTACCTTACCTGTGTTAAACATATTATTATGTGCATAGTATATTGGTGATTCTTTTTTTTTTTCATTCTCGTAGATTTAATTAAGTTACATTATGCCATATGTTTCTTTATTAAATGGATATATTCACGTTCATTATGCGCTTTAGCGCTACGGTTATCGTAGACTGAACGTAGCTAAGTGCTACGCTCGTAGCGTACAGAGCACTTTATTTTCTGTTCTTTTGCTCTTAGAAACAATTGTTTGTGTTGTGATATATACTGAGTACTTACTTATTATCTGATTGATTTTTATCAGCCACAGTATATTAATAATTAAGTATCTTAGTCGAAATAAATTTTCTTTCAACTATCTAGGTACGTGTAAGAATTTTTACAATAGGTCAAGTAGAGAGCAAAGTTGTTGAGAAAAAATATGGAGGCCTCACTAAAGGCGATTTCACTTTTCTTAAATTCAGACTGTGCATTGTAGATACATAGATATTACACGGGTATACTGTAGCTAATTCTGTAGCGGCCACTAAGTCGGATCCTAATCCTAACCGCAATTGTCACTGTTGTTCACATGCTACGTAGCGTAATATCGAGCGGGACGCCTCGCGTTTGCATTCTAGAATTAGCACTACTGTATAGTTATATTTGATGTTAGTTGTGGATATTGCATATGAAACAAATTGCAGTAGATGCAGTGCATTAAAAATAAGGTGGGCGACACCTGTGCAGCGGCAGGCAGCAACTCATCTAACATGCATGCGCTCGCACCCGGCGCGGCAGGCAGCGCCCGCGCCCTCCGCCCGCCCCACAGCACGCCCCGCATCTCATTACCGCCTGGCAATTCACAAAAACGTGTCTCTGTCGCCTACGCTGATTCAGATTTAATAAAAATATCCACAACATCAGGAAGGGTTATGTTCTAATCCGACAATCATGTACGATCTAACACAGACAGAGTTTTTAAGGTTGAGATTTTCGCAAAGACTGCTTGACCTTTAGCAAAAATCCTTCACCTTTAGATATATATTATATTAGAACATGATGAAAAAATTCTTGCCGTGGGCAGGACATATATTATATTGTTTAATATGTAACCAATGTATTCCTTTTGTGTGCAAATAAAGTATATTTTGATTGTTTGATGGATTGATAAATAAAAGTTAAAACTATGTATCTGTAAAAGAATTATTAAAATCGACCCAATAGTTATTGTGAAAACCTCAACCTTATTGAGCCCTGTATACTTATGTGTGTACCAAACACTTATATCTCAGATGTTAACTCAGCACTTAGGCTCTTATTTAATAAGATAATTTCGTAACAGTGCATTGTCCGGCGATTTACTTATAGATCGTTAAATACAACTAGCGCGACATAGCCGGATGTGGTCATATCCATGGTTAAACTACCGATTTAAATTAAAGTCTATCGGTTATTTTCATTTTTTAAATACTCATTTTCTTGATCTATGCCTTAAACGGTGTAACGTCTAAATCATCGCGTTTATTAATATGAGCGGAAAAATCTAAATTCAGTTCTGCATAAAATGTGTATCTGATGTGATATGTAACATCGATGACGCAAATAATTTACGATCCAGCCGTCTCTTGGTGCATGAATATTCGACGACGCAACCCTGGAAGCATTTTTCATATCGAGACGAACGGCACGTCGAGGATGGATATTACTCTTTAAAAGTTGAACACCGATATATTTGTTACATCACCTAATATTTAATATAGGCGTATGCATTGTTAGTAACAAGTAGCCGTCGGCAAGGGTACGGGTGTACCCAGCCAGGCCCCAACTCGCTTTGGATGAGGCAACTTTATGGTTTTATTGAAAGGTATTCGTCTTCGACGCACACCCCTAAGTGATGAGATCCGGCCGAACCCCGGCCTTCATAACGTTTGTAATACCGTTTTACGACCAGCTTAGGACGTAACTTATACATATTTTGAATAACTTTACGTGCTGCTTAGGAAAGAATTACTACTGCCGGCCTCGCTGAGATAAGCTTACAAGGGTATATTTATTATTTTACTACTGGCACTGATGTATTGTTATAAAACATTTTTTACTCGTATTTTTATAGATAAATGCTATTGTTGTGCTGTTGACACTAAATACATAATCGGTTAGTAAACTACCTACAGGTAATGTAACCTTAATCCCAAGCCTTCGTTCTTCGTATAATTAATTACACAAAGAAATTAATCAATGTCAGTGCTCACTGGATATAGTGGTACTGTATTGCGTTTCAGATTGGATCATAACGAAACAGTGCCAAGGTGGACCCGCCACGCGTGCTCGTCTCGAAACAGAACGATATAAACTCTAATACATGTTTCGCGTGTTCGCTCACTCTGTAGGCAATAAAAAATACTCGTAATATTTTTGTAACAATTCTGTTTATAAGTGCACATGCTGTATAATGTATATATGTCGTGGTCATAGCGTTAAATTGAACATTTCATGAAATAGTCGACCATTTCATGAAATGGTGGCATTTCACGTAAACGTCAAATGTCTATTGGTCATTTCATGAAATAGCTTGGCCAGATCAATGAATAGAAAGCGTTTTACGATATGTCCAACAAACGCACAACTATTTCATGATATGACCAACCACAGTTGACCATATCGTAGAAAAATAGCAATAACTACCGCTAGAGGCGCTGAGAGCGCGCTTTATCATTGTTTATGTTTGTGTGCGTAAGTAAATAATGCGGATTCATGTTGAAAAGTGAATAATAATGTGCATATTATATAAGAAAGTGTGTTGGAAACTTGGAAAAGTGTTACTACTTATACGAAACGGTGTGAATTTTATGACAGTCACGCCAAAACCGACCGCAATTTACAAAAAAAAAACTTGGGAATACATTTCACAGGTTAGTATCTCAATGGCAATAAGTATTTAGTTTAAGTATATCCATTTAAAATCTCATCTAAGTATCTAAAATGTATTTACTTTTAATTAATGAATCCCAGACATTTAACATACATAATTTTCGTTTTTAGGTTATACAACAAATATAGGAAAGTAGGTTGACCAGGCAACGAAAGTCGATGGACTATAATTTACTGGATTACAAAATATGACATCATGGAAATACTGGAATTACGAGTTTTTAATATACCTGAAGAAATGCATTGATGATCCTACTATGCGTATAATTACGATGGAGAAATATTTTGAAATACTAACGGAATTTCATAAAGGTATACCGTATGTGAAATGAAACGTTTTAACGTTATATAATATTATAATACAATTTTGTACTTTCAAGGACAATAAAGAAATTTTTATTAAATGCTTTTTATTATTATATTTATTAGGTAAGTACCAACGTGTCTCAAGTATAAATTAAATATGAATATTTCGTATATTTAATTCCAGTGGACAATTTGTTTGAATTTTGAAACATATATTTTTTAATTTGGTACTGACTAGATCAATAAATAAGTTCGTAATAAGTATATTTAGAATTATTATTACTTAAAACTTTAATGGGCACCCTACATTAATGATCTGACCAAACGTCGTTGGACAAATCGACGAGCGTTGACGTTTAAACGATATGCCCAGCACAACTTGACGATTTCGTGAAAAGCCACCATTTCATGAAATGATTGACGATTTCATGAAATGCTCAATTTAACAATCTGACCACGACATATACATTACTTTAACGCTGTAATCCTTGGCGAGAGGAGGGTACGCCACATATTATATGTTTACGATAAATACATATTTCACTTCATCTATTGTTACTTCGTAGGTAGTATGGATGCTACGAATATATCATATACTGTCCTCTTGTTAGAAATCGCGCGGGTCAGCACACGTGTTTCGCACATACAATCAGCCGTTAGGACACCCCGTGACACCCCTAAAACGTTTTGATTAAACTCATAAAACCGTAGGTAACTTCTACTGCCTGCGCCGCTACCGCTCCGACCAAATCTGATCGAAAGTAGAACTTTATACCGACCTGCTGCCAAAGTCGATAGCGCACTTACTTGGTTTCTGTTTGGTTCAGGGGTCGATTCCCGGTCAAATGTGCCTGTCTGTACAGTCGATAGTTGTCAATTATTAAACAACACTTAAAATATGAATAGCTTCACGTTTGATGTACTTTCGTATGTATTTAATGCGCAGAATCTTTGTTATCTCTATCACGCTAACTAAAATATACCATTCTGATTTTAGAAGTACATCGATAGCAAATTTATTACCATATATGTAATAGGTATCGAACTGAGATATTAAATATTCCTTTGATTTTATGTACGAGTAAATACGAACATCTTATCTGTTCGTATTTATATTTGTATTCAATATAATCCATCTGAGAAATACATATACCCAGAAAAGCAGCTCAGTATGAGTGCTCAGTTTCTATATTGGATCTTGTTACCAAGTATCGAATCCCAGGGCTTACGGCGCCAGCGCGTGCAACTCAAACTTCGCTAACCGCCCTTAAGAAAGTTGGTAAAGTTCCCTCCCTTTGGAGATGTGCTGTGTCGTGCCGCGCCGCCGCCGCCTCGCGACGTTCCCGTCCTCGTGTAAACTCTAATCTCGCAGATGATGCTTGGATTTATCAGCTTTATATTACCTCCGCCAAAAGTTACTTGATAAATGTTGCCTTTAGCAGCTAAAGATGAAACTTTGTCATAAAATATTTGTATTTGTTTGTTTATACAGTATCGATGCTAGATTTAACGATATTATGTATTATACCGATCCTTCATTTAAATATTGCCTGTTTCTTATTACGTGGGTTATGTAAAGCAAACCCGTCGCCTGACGCTAGGATTCGCGTTCTCGCACTCCGGCGCGCATGAATGGCGCTCGCGTCGCATTATCAGCCGTCACTCCGCTCGACAGGTGTCTCATTCAGCCAACTCGAGAGTAAATTACTAGCTTCGAAGTCGCTGAATCAACTCGACTCCTTAATCGATTTTCAAACCGCTCTCTCTTTAACTCAGGAAAAGACTTGCTCCACAGAAATATCAATTGTTATTCGGTAGTAACTACACATATACACTTATTGATAGTTATTGGAATCAATGTGATGTATAGAATACATACGCATACACATACTGTATTATTGAAGCTCTATCGTAGACGTATTATAAAGGTACAAAGTAAATATACGCTGTTACTTACAAAACACCATTACGTCTACACGTGTATCGGTAGATGCATTGACAGAATAGGCAGAGAGAACTGAAATAATTATAATCCAATTCGAAACGTGACTAAATATTGCTCTACATTCTCCAATTTAATATCTGTAAGGTACATATACCCGTCAATGTACCAATGCCCGTCAACTGCCCTTAAATTACCAATATCTCAAGAAAATGGTAGTTCATTTCGTTTTGTCTGCAATATTATCAAAATAAATACTATTTTGCTGCTAATTAACTGGCAAAAATACAGTAAACTATAAAATAACATAATATAATATCACTTTAAAGTTTGTGTTCACGTTTTTGTAAAAAAGTTACGAAGTTCGATTACTAAACTGCTGTTTTACTGACTACGGTTTTATTTTTCAACGCTGGCTAATGTTTTTACTTATTTGTAAGTGTTAATGTTTAAAATGAAACTTGATTAATATTAATATCATTCTGTAAATTGATTCGATGCCTATTTGTTTTAATTAATTAAATAATAACATTTTAAATTCGTTGACGGCTATTGGGTCAACCAAACAGCAAAATGTACCAGTACCCGTCATCTATATGATATAAAGACAACTATAGAGATATTGCTTACTTCCACACCAGTACTCGTAAAATAATATTTTTTAATTTCCCAAAACACACAAAACATCCACAAATGCACAAAAACGTCCCAAACATTACGATGTGTTTTCTTATGGTTTAGGACGTTTTTGTGCATTTTTAAAACATCTTTGGGATGTGCATTAGTAATTATAGGTATAATGACCTGATGAATATATACTGGCTGGAACAACAACAATGAATATTTTGGTTTATAGTGATTTGAGAAATGTCGAAAACATAAAGCTTGATCAATCATGTGTTCCATTTACACTATAACACTTTGATCAATCATATATATACGTCAAACATTACCTACACAAAAACTATATACATATATGACGGCTATTGGGACATGGGTATGTCGGATATCTGTACAAGGACATGCCGGATACCGGGCAAAAGGGTTTTATTTCATATAAGTCTAAAAATGTCTTATTTAGTCTTAAAATTAAAGAAACATTATTTAATTACATAAAATTTAAATAAATTGTTTATATCTTTGCACCATTTCATTCCCTGTGGGTCTTATACTGGCTTAGTCGCAAACTCGCCCACAAAATATCTGGTCCGCGGGCAAGTTTCCCTTTTGTAAATTTTCACGTAGCCCACATGCTTTAATGAACGGCCGTGGCTACAAAATCAAAAGTGAAAAGTTCAAAAAGTGACGGATATTGGGACAGTTCCCTTACTACTAATTTTGACAAATGGAACAATGTTATTCTAATCTATCCCTCTGGATTATAGTCGTACGAGTATATCTATTTACGTTCATAGTCTTCACCCGCCGCCGCCGCCGCCGCCGCCCGACACGGGTGGTGTGTATGGGAGAGACTAGCAACATCTTGCATGCTAAGCGTGAACTGCGAGCTCGTTTTCGTATTTAAATAGGGAAATGGGAAACAGACGCGGTGAGTCGACGAAGCACTGGTGGTATTGTTTTAATTAAAGTAATTGGAGGAGGCACGTCGAGAGCCGCCCGCGCCGCTCCGCTGCGCCGGCATGATCTGTGCCTTGAGGATTTACACCAATTTAGGACCGAGCTCAGCGAGGCATCAATTAAGAACCATACTCGATCGTACAACAGGATGCGGATTCATCTTTCCACACTTTCACTTTTTTAATTTCTCATGAATATATAAATCCTTGGTCTATCGCTATTTGTGATAAAATTTTACAAAAGTACCTACGTATTTATAAAAGTACCTTTAATCATAGAAAGTCTAACCAGCTGAAGCAATCCTTTTACGATGCGACAAATGCAACGGCGGGCGGAATATGAGCAAAGAAACGAAAGAAACTGACGCTAACAAAAAAGAACGACCAAAGATAAACGGAAACGGACTCGCCTCATAGAGAAAAGTAGAGACGCTAGTCGTACAGAAAACTTCGTGGGCAGTGCTTCGCCATTCTTTATAGATACGTGACTCGCGGCACACAAGTAAGTACAATTGTTTCGACGATATATACCTATAGCATCTACTTACTCCAAGTCTTTTAATAAACAAAGTTTTAAGAGATCCACACTGTTTGATGTTCGCCGCTATGAAGAGTGGATGATACTCATGAAGTACCAACACCCTTTAAGAAAGTCGCAGTCTCCTGTCTTTAATCAAGCAAATGTTCTATTTTCGTAGCAAAGCTCGGATTAACCCTTTCCCTGAGAGCGCGTTTATACAAGTTTCCTTAAAGTAATTAAAGGTTCAAGCAATTTGAACTCTGAAATGAAAATTCATAATCTATTTATCTGCAGGGGTATCTACAAAAGAATTTTGTATTCATCGCTTCGTAAAGTTAAGAAGGAAATAATAAAATTGTACAAATATTCAGTCGTAACTTTCCAGCGCTGCTTACCTACCTTAATAAACGCAATTTGTAGAAAGCAAAGGGCACTTTCCTCCTAGCTGTGTTTTATTAAACATTTAACTCAATATACCTGTAATGTTGCGCTATCTATACCTACCTACCCACATACGCGTACTACGGAACTATTAGATTTATTATTGCCAGACGAGCGGCGGCGGTGGGCGGCTTTGCAAAGAGCATCACCAAAAACAGTGAATAATGCAAAGGCCTTACGAAACAGATCATATATTTTTTCCAGAGAAAATGTGGAATCGCGAAGTGGCAAAACAGAATTTAATATTCGTAAAAGGGTTGACGTTGGGACCGGGCAGCGTGCTAGTTGACGCGTGCTTGCTCTACGAGTTTTTTTGGCCACTTTCCAAAATCAATATCTTCGAATACACAGGCCGCCGCGCGTTTGCACTAATCTCGCCCAATGAGCATCCTGCAGTTCTGATAACAGACTATCCTAATCTCGAGTTCTTTGTATATGGCCTTTGTTACTGCGTGGAGCATTTTTGTATCACGTTGAATGTCTTGACAAAATGTTGTTTGCACCCTTTATAAGTTTCGGTTATACAATAGAAATCTGAAATCCCATTGTAAAAATATTATCAATTATCTACACCAGACATGAACATAGTCAATTGATACCAGATAATAATACTCAGGGATCCAATTAAAATTGAATACAACAAAACAAACTGATACACAGATTAATTTAATACTCTGCTTCAAATCGATGACAGCTGTTGAGATATACCTACCTACTTACCACGATGCTTTTACAACAATGTCATCATCACACTGCCAAAATATTACATCAAAATGAAAGCGCTCGACGACATGTGAATGAATAATACATGAAAAAAAAAAATTTTTGTAGACATTTCTTTTTTTGTGAGTTCAATTTACAAAGGTGAATATTAACATAAGACCAACAATTGTAATAAAGAACTTCATAGAACATGAAGCTCAACAGTACCTTTTTTTTTGCTTACACTATTAACTGTTTTCTAAAACCTGTGGCGCAATTTTTCTTTGAATTAAAATTTTCACGTCGTTTAACGTACCTATAATATCACTAACCATCAATTAGTTCGCCGTATAGTAAGTGGGACCTATATCAATATCTAAACTCTGTATTATAATTCCAGACCAGCGATTTCATATTAAAATGCCACTTTAGAGTGAAAATCGCTGACTGGAAGAGGTTAGGTTGATTATTATTAGTTGGTACTACTTGTCACATATTACGACTTATGATGTTGCTAGAGGATGTTCGATTTGAATCAAATTAACGCAGTTAGTGTGGAAGTGGCGATGGCGGGCGTGGCGCGGGCGGGCGGCCCGGGTGCGAGGCGCCCGCCGCCGCGCCGTGCTCGAGAGCTCGGTTCATTTGAAGGCACTTGTCTGTAATTGCAGAACGACTAAGTCTTAGCCCGGCTGAACGGCAGGCATTACCCAATAAAAAGAACTTTTAATGGTATGCCTTTATCACTTCCCCACCCCACGGGCTTTCGCAGAAACTAATGTCGTATGACTGTCTCGCATCGGTATATAGACATTTAGTAAGCATTGGGGATTAGGAGTATATATATTTGGGTATTTGTACATATCTATACAAGTATATTTATGCTTAGTAAAAATCTCCTAATGTCTTAAAATGCATGTAAGAAGGTTTCTAAATCATGGCTGGCGGTTGCAATTTCGTCGGAAACGCAATAAATAGCTCGGGCGGCGCCGCTTGACCCACTTCCTGCATGCCGAAACGCCTGCGATTTAATCGCGCCCTGCCCCACTCCATCCTTCCGCCAAGACCCCACACGCTTTGCTTCTTTGCCCCATAATTATTAAATCCATTTCGAGCTCGCCAAGAAAGGGGCACACCCAGATAAATGGAACCGCTGACTGAGTGTACCATGTACCTTAATTCCAGAAATTGGAGCGGACATTCGTTAGCTTTACATTCAAGCACGTATTTTATATGTACATTCGAAAGCACATCATTGGTAAACGTACGATTTCAACTCTTATGATGCAAAATCCAAAGTTACACTTACCATACCTACTTATTACAGGCAGGGGTTGGGGTTCTACCTACCATTGTATACTCCAGTTTATTCACAAAAAAATCACTACATTTAAGGCTTCGAAATCTCTAGGCGACTCTAACCCTATGTAACTCCTAATGTTTTATCTGTCATTGCTTATCAAGTGCCTTTACAAACAGAAAGGTATTCCCAGAGGCAGCTTCGACTGAAATGTTCTTCACAAATCTTTATATCCATAATAAGTCACTCAGTCCCAGCGAGTGAGAGGTACCTGGAGTTTTTTTTGTGTTTGTGCACGTTTTTGCGTTTTCACTTGACTTCACACGGTGCACAGTGTCACAGTACATATAAACAGCAGTATAATAACATCGTACCTACTAATAACTGGCGGCAGAGGGAATATCAGAGCTCAAAATAATAACTGCCAATTAGTATAACCAGACGCATGTCACTCATTACGCTGAAACTAGCTTTAAGAGCCTTCATAGAGCCAACTAGCGCCGCCAATCTTAAAAAAATAATATCTTCCAATATAATCAATTTTATTAAAAAAACTATTTACAAAATGTTTATTACGATAAATACTATTTTTCAATATACAATACATGGCATAATTGCGACAAGCTAAGTTGTACTTCACAAATGTGCCAAAAACGACCGTTTTTCGCAATTTTGCGATCTACAACTTACCGACATTGATTCACGTTATAAATAAGCATTTAAAAAATTGTATTTATCGTAATAAACATTTCGTAAATAGCTTTTTTAATCAAATTGATTATATTGGAAGATATTATTTTTTTAAGATTGGCGTTGCTAGTTGGCTCTATGAAGGCCCTTAAGGGAACTCTTCATTTACTCTTTTTCATACCTTGATAACGCAATTTTGTCTATCAAATCAGAGTTTAACGTTAATTCCGTGTTTTGCAGACGTATATTTTGATTTGGTAGTCAAATTTTGTGCATAGTATTACAGTATAAACAGTTTTGACTACTGTTTAGAAATTCTGATAAGATAAATTCAGAATCTCCCGTTTTCTTGTTAGTATGTTATGACTTGATATCTTCTCATAGCCAGAATGGGTCTGCATCGATCTTAAAATATCTTCTAATAAAATACGACTTATTTAGAAGCAATGGTAAAGCTTGCTCTTGTGGGTACATACTAGATTCTATCTGTCGCACTGCCATGATTTCTGTAGTTGCTAGCTACATAAATAGTCGTACCGTAGCTACGAGGCTTGCATATGATAGGATTTTAGTTCTACATCTGGCCGCTAGAGGAGGAATTAAAATCGCACCAAAATGACAAGCCTCATAGCAATGGGTTTACGCAACCACTAGAGAACGCGTACTTACACCGAAATAAAAGATTACCTGTGGTCGTTAAGTGTTCGCAACTGTAACTAAACCCGTTACAAACAATAGGGACAGCCAAGTGTTTGCTGTTTTGGTTAGGTAATTATTTTGTCTTCCTAGCTAGTTTGATAGGTTATTGTTTACAATTAATGCTCTGACTGACAAGGCCGTTTGTTTTAGCTATAAATCAACAGCTATGTCAAAGCTCTGTAACCCTGTATTTTCAGTGTGCTACAACAACTCATGGTAATGATACTGTCGTTTATAAATGTTATGCTGTGTGGTGGCACTGGCTGCGGCGGCGCGGGCGTTGTCGCATCTGATAGCCGAGCGGAAATTGCGCGGCGCGTCGCGTGCGCCGCCGCCGCCCGCGTGTCCGTGACGTGCACTCCATTCGCTCGCTATTTTATTTCGCTCCGGTACTCGCTGCGCCTCCGAAATCTTTTACACCGCACGTATTCCGTTTCTATTTACTTTGCAAGTACGAGTAGATACTTTACCTAGCGTACATTTCGCGTTCTTCTACCTTGACTTTTCGATTTATATTTAAATTTTTCCGCTCCTACATACATATCGATTGCAAAAATTAGGAATATACTTGACTTTTTACTTTCACAAAGAATGATATTATAGGAAGAATTTGATGACATGCAACCAATTAAAACTGTGTCGCTAGTCCTAATTAACCTTCCTGGGACTTAAATAAACTGACATAATCTATTGAAATTGAGATTATTAACTTTTCTAGAAAGTAATCTATTTTCAATTTCTAAATTTAATGTAACATTACATTGTTATTAACAACACAAGTATTTCCTCATAGCTTTACGACGCCTTAAAAGTTTATTTATTTATTTACAGGTCGTTATACAGCATGTTACATTTGAAAAAAATACACGTATAAAAATATATAATGCCAATTACATAACAACGCAAAATGAATTTCATTTAACATGTACCAAATATTATATAGTAAGCACAGTTGTCAAGTACTTCGCAAACGTTTCTCAATATCCACTTCACATGACCAACATGCGTGGCGTGGGTCTCTTCTGTGTACTTACATAACATAACAAAACAGAGGCAAGTACGCTCTGAAATATTTTTGTGAAACTTTCATGAATATATTAGCCATAAATGTGACTAAAGGAATCTATTCCCTGTTGCGAGCCGCCCGCCGCCTCCGCCGCCGCCCGCCCGCGCCGCCGCCCTCGCCGAGCGTATGAATAGCTACGACTCGTCTATTACGAACCGCGCGTTTAAACTGAAATATATAAAAGCCCACAGACACATTCAGGTGTCTACTGTAAATATGAACAGAAAAAGTTATACACCTATATAACTTTTTCCATAGCGTATTCCATAGCATGCCATAATGTAATAGCAGTTATAAAGAAGATATGCAGGTTCGACATTGCAAATTCAATTGGTATAATAACGTCTATACCAGGACTACATTCACAGCAGCAATGCAATAAACAACAAGTAAAATTACCTTTTTGTTTTCAATGAAATGCTTTCAACATAATAAAATAACCTTATAACAGGAAAATTATCTAGCTAAATTGTTGTTGTAACAAGTCGAGAGTGGAGTCATTCTATCAAAACGACAAATCCCAAGTTATCTCATAGAATCGAAGATAACAAAAAACAAATTCGACTACTTTCATACACTAATCCTATCCATTCGTCGCCGGGGTTTCTAGCGCTCGTAAAAATACAAGTTATACCATTATATTTTTACGACGCCAACAAATGTCAACTTTTCGAAGAGATACACCCGGCGTCCACGCCCCGCTCCCCGCCGCCGCCGGCGGCCCGCGTTGTTTGTTATCTCGGGGCGTGCGGCTCCCACTCTCCGGGATTTTTCATGAACAACACTAGTTGTTTAGGACCTCGTCAGCTTGCCAAAGTTATAACTCGGCCGAGATTCAGCGGCGAAAAGTTTTCGATCCCAGATGAAGCAACTGCATGGGAGGTCGAGGGAACAGGTGCCAGTCGCAACGCAGAACCCTTTACACAAATAGCAGCGAGTGGACGCATTATTTACTAATCCGCATTTACGACCCTTTAGCACCAAGGCATACAGAAACGAGTTCGACCGACTATTGTGGCGAATAGTGATTAACACCCGCTGCTAGATATGGAAACACTTCCAAATAAAAGTTAAATATAAATAACTGCGCTATCAAACAAAGTGTAAGATTCAGTATAGCTTTTATAGTAACCTATACTATACTATAAAATAACCCACCTGCACAATCATCGTGAAACTAATCGAGATATCGATACGCGCAGAATTAAATGTATTTCAACCACCTAAACATGTTGACGATGCCATTTCAGACACTGATGCAATGGAGTTAGCACTCCAAGAAGCATCTTCGTCTAGTTTCACCATAAACATTTCATTTAATTTTATACTGATGACTAGATTTGTGTACGGCGGTATTCCGGTATAATAGGATCGATTAGTTTGTATAAAGGGCGCGCTCGCGTGCGCGCGGGCCATAGCAGGCGGGCGGCGGCGGGGCGGCGCGGCGCGGCGGTGGTGCCTTCCGGCGAAACGCGAGGAATGTTGCCGATAGATTAACTTCTGATCTCTTTTCCGATATTATAGCGGAGCGCTTATGTAAGGAATTCTAAGCGCTTCAATCTGGTTTAAGGCCAACTACGGCTTACCGTGATCGTATGAGTTAGATATACCTATAGGAACATGCGTATTGTTATTGCTAGATGAGAGTATGTTGCGTCGACTTGTGTCGGCGTCTTTTCAGCGTACCATTATAACTTTTTTTTAAGCAATTTCCTGACATTACATTAGTGCTCTTGCATTACAGCCAAAATATGTGATATTATAAGATAACTCGGCTGCTCGGTAATAAAACCACAGTATAAGGTCCTCACTCCTCATTATTCGTGGTAAAACTCCTGACATGCGATACGGAGGTCCAAATTTGAGGACCAACTCAGCCATATTCCAATGAGACTTTTCATTGCGTGTTTTTTAACATTTACATCGGTGAAGAAAATCATCCTGACGAAACTTGCACACAAGGCACTTTGCATGAGCATTGAGCATGCTACTTTATTTTGGGCTCAATACAACTCTCTAACCAATTAAGTAATCACCCACCTATTCACTTACCTTTAGTAACTAACTAAACAAGTCCAAACACACTGGTTGTACACATCAAAGCAGATGATCTACTGTTGTCCGTCACTGTAGCAGCAGCACAGGGAAACCTATCGCGGACACTAGAATGCCATCCGCACAGTATTCAGCCTCTCTTGTGTAATAGAAATTAAGGCCAAATAAGATTGTTACTGAGCTGTACATAGTTTCTAGTTCCAAATAAACATTTTTGTATTTTGTAAGGCTTAATCTTATGTGTGAAATAGTAGGCATTAATTTTTTTTAATAAAGCGGTCATCAAAGGCAAAGATCTGCGACCGCTGTCGTGTATTAGTTAGATTAGGGAATGTGCTTGGCAGATTTGCTAAAAACCATTTTAGCGGTTAGCCCGCAAGATACAAACGCCGTGATTATGACATACTTCTCTTTGAGAATCTTTACAAATAACTTTTTCTGTTACAGGTACGTATCAGCAGCGCGTAGAGTTTTGAAAAATATGTACACGTGTACGGCGTATACAATTTGGGGGTACGTATCAGATTTCGCAATGGTGACTAATAGCAGGAAGCATGTCATCGCTTAAAATTGACAGACAAGAATTGAATGATGTGCCGTGAGCCGCTTACTGAGGTCGGCCGCTCTGCGCTCAGCGCCGATCGTTCAGGTGTAGGTGGGGCGAGGGCGTTCCGCGGCTTGTTTGCGTACAAGTGAATTCCATTAGATCCAGCTTGTTCGCCGCCGCAGCCTCCACCGCCGCGCCGCGCTTCATTCATATCCCATTAGCTGATCGATCTACAAGTGCAACTCTCGTTAGCTTAAACTAATGGAAGTCTTAAATAGTCCTAATGTATAAGGTTGCTACCGATACCTACCTATATTGCGGTCCAAAATGAAATGATGGCCATATTGCGGTGTGGACCATCGGTGGTTGAGGAGAATATAAGAATGAAGTAGACTGCAGATGTTGAATTGCTTGTGGTAGATGTAGATACAAAGTATAACAAGTGATATTTTAAGTGCTGTTATATAGGTACTACCAAACTATCCACAATTGTGGAGAGAGAATCAGCAATAAGTAAACACGGATGACACGATCGGTCCAATTTGTCTGAATTGTGAATTAAATTTAACAATACTTACATATATTGACTTCCTGAAGCCTTTACCATATAGGTACGCCTATAAGTCTTGCTGAAATAGTGTTCGATACACTTAAAGTTCGGGATTATTATTCTGGCTGTGAGTCAGAGAGCGTTATTAGATTAGAAAAGTTTGAATCACAAGAACTACAGGCGACTACATAATAATTATACTAACTCGACATGAAAACTCGTTTAATGTCACAGAAATGTGCTTCGCCATTTAAAAGTGTGTTCAACTGTGGCGCTGGTGCCGCGGAACAATAATTAAATTTCCCCTCGGCTCTGAGTGCGGAGTATGTCGTTTCATCAACCTCCACACTAACGCGAGAACGGCGCACACCTGAAATATTTAATTCAGACCAGCAATTGTGCTGTAATCTGCCGGAAATGAAATTTCATGCATGACATCAAGTTTCAAACATTCGTGACATCCATAACAAATAAAACTTTCATCCATCAATAATCACATTCCGATAGATAATTAATACTTATAGGATTTTAATTTTTCTTGCGAAGCGACCAATAGGTATCTACCCAGAATTTGGCCAATCCATGTACGGTGACATCATTCCTCTGCACCGTGATAGGTAAGTATCTAAGTAATGTCCACATTTCCATTCCTGTTTTATATCATATCAAAGTTCACTAAGTCGATTTCATTATATGAAGGTTATTATTTTTAGGGTTCCGTGCCTCAAAAGGAAAAAATGAACCTTTATAGGATCACTTCGTCGACCGTCTTTCTGTCCGTCTGTCAAGCAAGACTTATGTCTCAGAAACGCCTGGACCGATGAAGTTGAAATTAATAGCAAATACTCAGGTCTGCAACCTCATGCAGCCGTGAAATAATGAAACTTCTCCGTTCAATCATAAGATCTACCCTATACTTCCCGTTGACAGAATCATGAAATTTGGACAAGAAGTCTTATAAGCACAAGTAAAGGAAAAGTCCGAAAACTGTAAATTTGAAATTACATCTCACCAAAAATATTTTTTTTTCTTATTACAAACTTATATTTGCAGATGACGAACTAATTAGGAGTATATCGAATCGGTATGGACATAAAATTTTGATAATGGGAAAGATAAGTTGGTTTCTAAATCTAATTTATCTTTTCGTTAGAGCAAAGTTACGTAACCGTTGCGTTGCACGGAAGCCTCGGTGCGCGAGTCCGACTCGCACTTGACCGGTTTTTTTTTTAATATGATACGAGTACATGTCAGGAATGGATATATGGATGAGCATTACTTAGTTTTGTATCAGAGTTCGAAGTGGCTGGTTTGTAATAATGAATGTATAAAACATGACATCATTGAGCAAACTTATCTAGCTAATTGTTGTGTGGTTGATGGTTAGTAACCAAACTTGTCAGAGTCGTTCCGGTCGCCACTAGGTTTCTGACATGGCCTAACAACTGATATAGTAAGTGCAACAGCACCCGTCTGGTAACATTCATTCATTCTGGCAGCAGTCTTGCTGCTTTCCGAGGCATGGAATGGCTCTGATAAAAATACTACTAACCATCGAGTAATAACATCGTCGTCGTCAGAAAATATGTTGCTGTTGTCGCTTTTCCGTTGTTTTACTTAGGTCTATTTATCTTTATAAGAGAAGAGTAAATAAGTCAACGAATCCGAAAGTGAAATGTGATAAATAAAATGCCTTTAGATACCATATTAGATTTTAGATTGCCATTATTCAGAAGGCTAAACTCTAGGTTAAATTTCTGAAAGCTATATCTACATCTTCGAAGTACATGAGGGTGTTAAGCCGCGAACGGCAATGATTGGCCCGGTTTCTTCGCCACCGCCTTATTTCCATCTTATTACCGGCAGCGAGGCGATATTAAAGCGGGCGCTCCGGCGAAGCCAGCGCCGCGCCGCCGCCCGCGTCTCCGCCCTGTCTTTGCGTCCGTGAATTAGGTTAATGGCCTGCCAGGTGATTTCCTTCTAAGCCGTATTTCGAGTAAGCACCACCACCACAACACGCCAATGTCACCGAAATAACTCCGAATTATAAACTTTTCTGCGATACTTACTACTAGTACTTCCCTTGAAACCGATGAACATTTAAAAGTTGATTTAACATATTATTTTATTACTCATTTTGGCTTGAGTGCTATGTAAATCTTTTGGACTAATTGAGGTGCAGATTACTATCTACGTGTATCAACAATATTCTTAAAAAGTGTAACATCAAGCACGCATGGTTAAAAAACAAATCCGCATGCATAATTTATTTAACTTTGAATTTTGCAGCCTTTACACTCGGTAGAGCTGTAAACTAGTTTTGAAACTTTATCTCTAAAAATACTAGGTTTTTTATACTTATTGTAGGCGAGCCGAGGGTTCCCGCGGGTGCTTTTGATTTATGAGGCAAAGTCGCGCCGCAGCGCTGCGCCACCGCCCGCCGGCCGCCGCCGCCGGCTGCAGCTACCCGCCTCCAGCGTTTTTGCGACCCCTCGCCTCGCGCAGAGCAGTCACACTCTCCAACAAAACCTTAACTAATCATACAGACAGTGCAGTCACATCAGATATACCTGGGGATGTATACCACGGTTCCCGCTCGCCCGGTGCCGTGCCCGGTGCAATTTGAACAGCCTTATCATTATCACAAACATTTTCATTCAGTGACCATTTGGTTGGTGGCTGAATAACAAATCCAGTTGCCGCCACATATTTTAACGTCATGGACAGGTAATGTGGTTCTGTTGGTTGTGAATTAGGTACCTATATGCCTGTCTATACGTGGTAGTTAGATATACCTACCTAGTTGTAATTTGCATACCATGGTTTCAGTACTACGTACAGTAGGCTTGTAGCGAAAGGAATATTGCAATAGGAGTTTGGGAGTCGAGAATTAGAAAATTACAAGAATACCTAAGTTTATGCGATATTTCTGACATATTACCACTTGTTCCTATTAGATAAGTATTTTTTTTTCTAAATATTCCCGATTTACAACTTAGTATTCTTATTGGAAAGCCTGTACATTATGCAACTATACAACTATTTTTTTGGAAAATCAATAGCTAATATACTTTTATTAACAAAATTAAATTACAATTAAGTAACAATACATTTGCGCAGATTCTGACTTTTCTAAACTAAATTAAAATTAACAGGTCCAAAAATACTGCTACGCTTTTCTTTCACGACAACCTACTTTCAGTTATGTCAAATTTTGTTTTCATACGTTTAATAAAACTCTAATAACGGCAGAATCAGACCATCAGACCGATTAGCTAATTACATAATTAGTATAGAGCAAATGTGTTACCAACCTCAGGGTAACAAATTATTGCTAAGTATTATTTCACTATAGGTACTTACATCTTATAATCATGAATCAATTTCAATATTATAGTTATTGAAGTATATATTTTTGCCATGTAGGTAAGCCACACACAAGCATTCTGGAAGTAAACGTGGGCCAAACCACAATCTGCTTCCAGAAACTAATAATGAACGGAATTATTATACTACGTTAATATCTCTGAAGCCAGTTGTAACGAGCGGCAGCCCGTTAGCGGTTCCTTTAGTAATCTTGTTATAATATCAAAGTGCGCTGAGCGTTATGATCCTTCCCTCGCGTGCGAACTCCAAAAACCTTCGTTGCCTTCAATCGATACCGGTAAGGCACAGGCACAAACGACTTTATCCACAACCCTCCGAAAGCTTGTTTTCCCTAAGGTACGGCCGCGGCCTGCTAAAAAAATATCTGCGAAAGCCATCAAACCGTCCGCGCAAAACGCAGCGCCGACCCTCGAGATACATTAACGTTAAGATTTTAACTCTTCTTTGTTGTTTATAAATTAAACCCTTTTCAACCTTATTCTAAAAATATGCAAACGTAAAATATGAAGATGCTACAAAACTTCAGCTATTTAGTTTCATCTTTGAAATGTATTTAGTCAAGAACTTGCGCCCTTCGATCTTTCCTTCAGGATTTTGTTTTTACAAACAAAAAATCTGAACATGCACAATGAAAATGATGCGCCGTTGCTTTTTATTCATATTAGTACCCATACCATAACGGTGAAGGAAAATATCGTGATGAAACCTTCATGCCGTAGAAGAATAAAAATATCTAAGGCATGTGAAATCCGCTAATCCACACTGGGCCGTCGTGGTGGATCATGGCCCAAACTCCCTTGATGCAAGGAGGGAAGGTCTGTGCCCGAGTAGTGGGGCAATATAAATAGACTGATGATGATGATGAGTACCCACCCATACAGATTTTAACGGAAGGGGTATGTATTTCTTATTTCAATATGTTTATAGACTGTATTGTAGAGGGTGTAACGGAAAGGGTATAAGGGTAAGGTAAGCCGACGGGAGGGTGTTCAGTATCGATAAATGAAAAAACTTTTATTTAAATGATAAAATGATAGCTATTCGCAGCCATGAGGCACTTTCAGAGCCAATGAAAGAGATATCGTAAAACGTACACTCGCACGAGTAAGTACACCTACTCGTACTATAGAAATGTACCTAATGGCTGCGCTTATTTCGCTGATTGTACGGATTGTATGTTCGTCTAATCGTAATAGAAATCTTAATAAGTTTCTTTTTCTTATTCGCGATTTCTGTCACATTACGACAATTGATGATAATTGGCATGATAGTAACGTTCGTGAATAGTGGCATCCGTTATGAAAATTAAAATTGTATTTATTTGAGCTTCAAGTAGAAAGAAAAAACCATGAATCGTAATTATACATTTATTTATGCAAATAAGAATTGTTTACTTACAATAATGCTTAAACTCGTAGGTATGTCATTAATTCATAATCATACAATCATTAAGTTCACATTTGAAATGCGACAATGTGAATAACAATATTTTTCGTAATCAAACTTGTCCTACTGTGTGTGGACTATTTTAGTCATTTCATCACTTGTAATATTTTGTAGAGTCCAATTACTGTATGCATTAGTAACAGAGTATCTGTTCGTACAACTACACTCGTTCGCCAAAATAAGCGGAACAAGAATTTTATAACTGACTACCAAAAAAGGAAGATTTTCTTAATTGTCGATTTTGTATTCTTTTCAATAATTATATTTTTTTTAAACTTACTTTAGCAAATTTTAAAACTGGCCTAGGGAAACTCAAACCTCAAATCTTTCCAAAGTTGTTATCCCAATGTCCATTTCATTCATGGACCTTCTCTACCCGGGTAGAGAAGGTATACCTAAAGGCCCGGACTTCTCCCCCGAGGTTAGGGGTGAAAAGAGCCGGTCGTCGTCGTCATGCATGAAAAGGTGACGTCAACTGAATTACCTATTTACTAGTTAGCTTTCGAAAGATTATTTATGCTTGCATGACTAAATTGTTAAAAATTTCAGCCCAATAAGTTCAACTTTGCTTTTAAAAGTGAAAATCATGAATTCCAGCTGCCGAACAACGAACACTCCAAATAATTCTCCTCTTTGCAGTACTCCGAGCTTTTATCGTTAATTCATACCACCATGAGAGAGAGTGATAAAGTATAGTTTGAAACATAAAAATAGTAAAGTAGTGTGTGGTCCTTGCTGCCTCGCCCCTGGCTTTTTAAGGGTAGGTACAGTCATATTGACTTATTGTAGGTTGAGGCTGAAATTTAGGGTTCCGTGCCTCAAAAGGAAAAAAGGAACCCTTATATGATCACTTTGTTGTCCGTCTGTCTGTCAAAACCTATATCTCAGAAATGCGTGGACGGATCAAGTTGAAATTAATACCAAATACTCAGGTCTGCAACCTCATGCAGCCTTAAAACATCAAACTTCTACGTCAACGTAATCAAAAGATGGCCGTTTATGTCGCATTTTCTCGCATATTTGTATGAAAATGAAAGAAAACCAAAACCTATAGGGTACTTCCCGTTAACCTAGAATCATGAAATTTGGCAAGAATCTAGGTATTATAGCACAAGTAAATGAAAATATCCTAAAACTGTAAATTTGAAATTACATCTCCCCAAAAATATTTTTTTCTTATTACAAACTTATATTTGCAGATGATGAACTAATCAGGAGTATATCGATGTATGGACATAAAATTTTGATAATGGCAAAGATAAGTTGTTTCTAAATCTAGTTTATCTTTTCGTTACAGCAAAGTTACGGTTAAGTTGCGTTGCACGGAAACCTCGGTGCGCGAGTCCGACTCGCACTTGGCCAGTTTTTATTTAAATAAATCTTTACTTTTGCAACGACGACTGCGATAAGGTTCGTCACCAAATGGCCCGGATGGTAAAGCGAGAGGCGGTAAGCTGTTTTGATAATGAATGTAAAAGGACGGATGTGAGTTCAGAGGAGTTTTCAGGATCGCGCCAGATGAAATTCCATCGTCTCTGCCTATAAACGTACAAATAGGTTCGATTCAGTCGTGTCCGCTAAATGTAAATCTAAATGATGCTGTCATAGTCAGTCATATAATACGAGTAGATTGTATAAGAATGATTACGTTTAGTGATGATTATATTATATTTAAGCATTATCCTGGCTTCGACACCAAAAGTGGGGTTAATTGATCAGAAGAAGATTACATTTATATGATGGTGTTTAGCTCCTGTTCTACTTCTGTAAACATAGGTATTTCACCTGCCGCGCGATACCTTGTTTTTTTTCGGTTATCTACGGATTTTAGTTATTGCCAGACAATCACTAATATATGTCGTTTTATTTCATTGCGTACCAATATGGCGTTTTTTTCTGATATTTTAATATGAGCCAATGGAGCGCTCCTTTTGCAATTATAATGATATTCTCCTTTAACTGATTTCTTTCACTTATTCCCATGAAGTACAACAAGGAACATATTTTTATGTTACAGTCTTTCTTTTATCACTCTAGAATCCCAGGGTCTACTCGATTATATGTTTATTTTCAGTGAACACCCGATCTACATAGTCTATGTTCGCAATTAGCAGCATCATGACTGTATAGACGCTCAGGACCTTTCGGTAGAGGGCTAATATTTCCTTGCGCGACGCAACTTAATAACCAAAGACCATAACATAACCGAAATTATACTGACTGACTGAATGTATGCGATGACATGGCAATGATTTATTACAAAATTACTATTCCAGAGTAACCATGGTTCGGTCTCATGTAACTTTTTAAAAGAGCTATCTCAGTAACCAGTAAAGAAACTAGTGGCAACCTTAGGATTTCTAGCTCCTTCAGTGCTAGTTGGAATTTTACCTTGATTGGAATTTTAATAAAAACCAACTAGTAATATTAGCGAAGAAATATAGGTACCTATGTAAACTGTGTCCTCCATAGCTCTAATGAATTGGTTTCTTAATTGTCAAAGGTAAACGTTACAAATACATTCGGGAAACAGACACAAACTAGACAATACATAAAAAATACACCGATATGCAGCCTTGCATTATTTTAGGTACCAATCTTGGAATTGTCTTTACCTCTTACCATTCCAGCTCATAGTATTACCATAATTAGGTTAACTTCGATGTAGTCAATGTGCACATAACCTTCACCATCTAGGCATTAGGTATCTTCATTTGTTTCACTTTATGTGCTGTCGGCTGTACAATACAGAACATAGTCGTGCTGGTCTTCACATCGTTAGGAAAGCGAAGCAGATGTCAACTACAGCTGGTTGAAGGGGACCAAATGATACAAAATTAACAATTTGACCCGAAGTCAACCAGCTAAAGCGAACAACGCTACACTTTCACGCGTATCTCTTCTTTGACGTCTTCAGTAATTCTTACGCTTGAATACAAAAATCTTCATTCGTAGTCGTCTGTGTTCGTCTTCATCTGCGGTCATGTTTTTTTCTAGTTTGCCTGTTTTAATGGACTCATGATACATATAAAGTTCAACCTTTAACGCATGACTCCCAAATCTTGTAATCTAAAAGATGCCGTGTTATCGTCATGCTACTCTATATATTTAGAAACGTAAAATTTAGCATGTATACATTGGAACAGATGACTCCAGAAATAGCTTGTAGTGCGAGGTGCGAGGGCGTGCGCGCCTCGCGGCCGGCGCGGGCGGCGGCGACGGGCGGCGCGGCGCGGAGGTGCGGCGCCGGAGCCCGCGGCGCCGCCTCCACATATAGGGCTGGTGCCAGCTCGAGCTGCAATCAGACGCAGTGTAAGCTTACCGCCGCCGAGAGCCCCCGAGCACGCCGCCGCCACCGCTGCCGGCGCGCCGACATTGACGCGCCGCATGTAACCGTACACGCCGCCTCGCTATTTTAGTCCCGTTCGCTGCACTAATTCGGGCAGGGTTAACGCGGCGGCCTCCCTGATCGCTGCCGGTCGCTGCACACTTCCGCTTTTATACTTCGATATACACAAATAATCTTCCTAGTAATGTATTAATTCCCCAATTTTAAAGCACTACACGGTTAAAGGCCCGATCTGTTTTATCTCGCGTATTAATTTCGTAGACCGTCCTGAACGATGTCGTAGCTCTCATACGACGACCCCAACGTCATCGACCTGACGTAGGCACCAGACGAGGGGTTCGTTGACTCCTAGCAGATTTGACCTTGCATCTCGTTACGTTTGACCCAAAAATAATTCTACTATCAGGCGGTTTCAGTAGAAAAATGAAGCCCGGAACATTAAAGACATCAGGGAGACTTTTCATTTATAAAAGAGGTGAGCGACCCCAGGTGAGAAACGCGACGGCACCTCAGGTCACCGCTCTACGTCCGCGAATGCATTCCGGCCGACAACGACGCGACATCGCGAACCTACTAACCCCGCGCGCGGGGGCCCGGCGCCCGGCGCCCCGCGACCCTCCGGATCCGGCGCCCGCCCGCCCCCTTCCGGTCCATCCGGGAGCTTCGAAAATACTTAACGTCTATAAACGCGCGTAGCTCAGAATAACGGCGGATAGCAATGTAGTTCCTCGCGATTTAGAAATTATTATATATATCGGTTGGAAGAGCAATCTACGATGTCGATAAGGGTAAGAATCGAGAGTAGCGCGAGCGGGATAGCGCGGGGCGGGCGGCGGGCGACGGCGGGTGGAGGGCGGAGGGCGGCGCGGCGGCGCTCCGGGCGGCTAGGGCGGGCGGGCCTCGCGTCTCGACTGAGAGGCGCGCAGCATCGCGCCGCCGCGCGCCGCCCCGCGCGCCCGCGCTCCGCCGGCGCCGCCGCCGCGAGCCGCACTGTCTGCGGCGTCTGCAGGCTGCCGGCCGCCGCCCGCCCTTGCCGCCGCCGCCAGGCTCGGCCGGCACACAAACACGATACGACATATCCCTTGACTCGTTCATGTAGCCACTTACGAGTACATTGCGAGTCCTCCTTGAACAGCAACACGAGCCATGCAATATACAATTTTGTAGCCAGATGGTATAATTAATATACTTACTCGTCCTATTACCAACTTGGGGCAAGATTTATTAACGAAATACTTTCAGTAAATTAATAAACAAATATCTCTCAAAGATATTTATTCTTACAATTATTTTCTTACCACAAAATTAGCCGTAATAAATATTTATTGGAACTTTATCCGAATTTTCTAGAAAGATATAAAGCTAAAGTTAAGCATGCACTGATTTTCAAGCAGTAAAATATTTTATTCTAACTTTGTCGGAAGAGGTAATTTTGATTTTTGTTACTGTAGATCTTCATGGTCGACAGTGAACCAGCATCTTCTGATGTTGCAGTTGTCTCTAAACGATAATGACCGCTAAGCATTAGGTGGTTCGTCTGCCTGTCTGTCCCCCTTATTATACACAGTATTCTCTACCTCTACCCTTTGTATGGATTTGACGTAGCACCTCGAATCTATCGTAAATTATAACAGTGGGTGTGAGGATTCGGATAGATTATAAACTATCGAATATCAGTGCGTTGTATTGTTTTGTAAGTTATAGTATAGGTACCTGTTACCTGTTCATAATTTACAATCTCGCGAGATTTATTGTAAACCAACGATGTTCACAATTTTCTGGTGACATAATCCTCATCATCAATCTGACGCAGTGATGTACGGAGGTTTTTCAAAGATACAGCGGTGGTGGTAGCATGAGCAATCGCTAACGATTGATGTAAGGCTGCGGAACTGTCAAGCGCCTTGTAATAATAACGTTCCTTGCTCTAAGTAATAACGTCTATTTGATAACTCCGCGGCGCGACGCGGCGATAAGACGGGAATACACATGCAAGTAAAACATACCAGTAGCAGGCATGCTAGTTACCGGCATGTTAAAGTAACAAGCACGCAGTGAATAAATAAAATAATTAAGTTAAACTTGCATGCAAGTTGCGTACTTGCATGCCTGTATTGCCAAGACGTATACACATGACTGTAGCTGGCATACTTGCATGTCACTCAGTTCACGTTGAAATTTGAAAAACCAAGGCTTACTGCAATCTACTTGCATGCGAGATACAGACATGACAGTTAGTGTATACACATGCCAATAGGTGGCACGTGCAAGGAGCTGGTATGCAAGTGTGCCAGCTACAGGCATGTGTATTACCGTCTTTACGCCAATCCCCACCGCTCCTATGGGGTGCTGAATTCATTCAATAAGTTTTCCTCGGTTTCTTCTCGGGACAAATTGTTTTTGCTACAAATGTGGCACTCTCTAAGTACACTATGTCGTGTGTCGGTGCACCAACAGCCGGAAGGGCGAGGTGGTGTATAGCTGCCTTATAAAGGTACCTTATATTAGTAATCAAAAGTTATACTATAAATACGAAGAAATACTCTACGTTCCTCGTAAAACGCTCATCGATAGAACTAATTTCGATCCCATGAGGTACAATCGTCATAACATAAACAACAGAAAAGTTTTTGTATATTTAAGATCATACAATGTTTTATGAAATGGCTAGGTATGTACATACCTGCATATCGAAAACTATATTTCTGTAATTTCTCAATCATACAAATCTATTTTCACTTTCGAACGAACGACGACTGAAGAGGAATATTGGTATAGTGTACAAAATTCAAAAATAATGGTGTTTTATGTTTGACTCCCTCTACATTAGTAGACTGATTATGATAATCTACTTGCAACAAGCAATATTGAATTGGAGACATAAGTGCTCTTTGGTTTGGTGTTAGGTACTGCATTTATTTAGTAGGAAGTAAATAAATAAACGTTGTGTTCTCTTGGTCAGCAAACAAATAACGAGCTTCTACTTGCCGTTCGAGTTGACATCTTATTCAGAACAGTGTTAAGTTAGTTTGTTTCGTTTAACCGTGCATTTTCTCAATTCGTTGGTCATCACCTAAGTACTCGACACTGGCAAAATTACTGTGCCAGTCACGGTAGAAGCCATAATTTAAAAAGTGAAGTGAAGTTAAGTTTTTCATTCGTGGAATTGTAGATACACTTTGTGGTCGGATTTCTTGTTAAGGTGATTGCGATAGGCGCTATATCCTCTGTCACAGTTTCCGTGATTATTTCAACACGGACGCAATTAGAGAGGAGTGGCGAGCCTCCTCCTGTTTGTTTTAATTACGTCGAAATACCCGCCGCGTTGGCCGCTCCCCCCCCCCCCCCCTCCTGCCCGCGCGCCCCGCCGCCCCCGCTCAATCCACTTTTATTGCAAATTGCAAACAAACCGATTTTCTGTCAAAACAAAGCCACAGCGCTACTTCACTTTTGCTTAACTCTCATCAATTAACAACATTCACCCGAGCTGTTTTCATTCTTACTAAGTATAATAATAAAACATGCTTATTATTATGGTTATATTTTTAAGTGTACCAACATATCTATAAGAACTTTACCCTTTTATTATGGCTTATTCCACTTTGGTCATATTAGACTTTGGTCACATATTTCCTGACACTACTTTCTCTCTTAACAAATTTGTATTAGGTAAGGTAACTGTACATATACCCGTCAATGTACCAATGCCCGTCAACTGCCCTTAAATTACCAATATCTCATGAAAATGGTAGTTTATTTCATTTTCTCTGCAATATTATGAAAATAAATACTATTTTGCTGCTAATTAACTGGCAAAAATACAGTAAAACATCAAATAACATAATATAAAATCACTTTAAAGTTTGTGTTCACGTTTTAGTAAAAATCATACGAAGTTCGATTACTAAACTGCTGTTTTTACTGACTAGAGTTTTTTTTCAACGCTGGCTAATGTATTTACTTATTTGTAAGTATTAATGTTTAAAATTAAACTTGATTAATATTAATATCATTCTGTAATTTGGTTCAATGCCTATTTGTTTTAATTAATTAAATAATAACATTTTAATTTCGTTGACGACTATTGGGTCAACCAAACAGCAAAATATACCAGTACTCGTCATATATGAAATAAAGACAACTAAAGAGATATTGTTTACTTTCCACACCAGCACAACTTCCCAAAACATCCCCAAATGCACAAAAACATCCCAAACCATACGATGTGTTGTCGTATGGTTTGGGTCGTTTTTGTGCATTTTAAAACCATCCCAAAACGCACAAATCATCCCAGGACGCACAAAAACTTCCCAAAACACCAGTTTGTACGCGACATAAGACAAATGATCATTGAAGACTTTCATGGTTATTTTTTAGTGCGTGGGTGTCAGATTAACTACACAAAAACGATATACATATGTGACGGCTATTGGGACATGGGTATGTCGGATATCTGTCCAAGGACTTGCCGGATACCGGCAAAGGGGTATTATTTCATATAAGTTTAAAAATATATTATTTAATCTTGAAATTAAATAAACATTATTTAATTATATAAAATTTCAATAAATTGTTTATACCTTTGCACCATTTCATTTCCTGTGGGTCTTATACAACGGCCGTGGCTCCAAAATCAAAAGTGAAAAGTTCAAAAAGTGACGGATATTGGGACAGTTCCCTTACTCGTCGTGCAAAGTTATTTTCCCAGCGCTCTGAGTCTTATTTTACTTAGAAGGGAATTCTTCATTTCTTGTTCATATCAACATTGTACAGTCGACAGTGCATCAACCTAATTTGTAATCTGGTCTGTACGACTGTTGCATAAGGTGCCCATGTGTTGCTGCGGTGTCCAGACTGACTGTATGCAACCAAGCTAATATGTCAGTAGACCCAATCATGTAATTTACATATAACTGCATCGACATCAGAATCTTGAAGAAAACTGTAAACTAAATAAAGTCATATCCATCACAGCACAGGGTGTAGTTAATTAAAGTCAATTAGCGGAAGGGATAACGAGTCGCTACAGGGATAGACATAACACATTTACATACAGCCTGTTAATTTCTTTCCTATAGACCATGTAAATATAAGGGTAAGTATTAGAATTAGTAGAACGCATAAAACAAGATACTAACTCCCGAGTGGTATTCCCACAAATTAAATAAGTAATAGTACGACGTTAATATATGTATTAAAATCGGTTTATAAGTTTATATCTTACAATTCTACTGTAGGCAGCCTTCGCTGCTTGTGTAGCAATATAGTAGGTACAGTATTGTCTCTGCTCGTATTATTCCAGCTCTCATCGCACGACAACTTCGCCACTCGCTGTGAGAAAACACATTTCCTGCTTCATTGTTTCCTAATTTTTCTAAGTTCTTTCTACTCGGCGCTCGTCCGCGTTCCTTTTGTTTCGTCTTTTCCTTCCGGAGACGTTCCGGTTAAATTGTCACTTTTTATTATCCGCCTCCGAGCCGTCCTCTTTGGTAGACTTTCTTAAAATGCAATTAAATCGACTCGTTTCAAATGCCGCCTTCATTTTCTCTATTTATATATTTGTTGGTTTTCTGGTGGATTGGATTGAGTCTCTACAGTAAAAGGTATATTTTACCTCAAAACATGCACTAGTTGTCGGTTTTAGTTGGATACGGTAATTCCATAAGCGAATCGAATTCGTCCCTACCTACTGAAATGTTTAATAAAAAAAAATTAGATAAGTGTTGTTGTTATGAAGACAATTTCATCGCATCGTCGTCGTTTAAATATTTTGCATGTGAGTGTTACACTAGATTTGAGTCGGATTAGAAGAGCATAGTTAGGAGAGTGAGGGGCGTTTAACGGGCTAATTATCAAACGGCTAATGAAGTTTGTATTCAGCGGGCGGGAGGTTCAGGCGGGCGGCGGCAGTGGCGCGGGGCCCGGGGCGCTACGTGCGGCGACTGCCAAAGCGCCCCACCTGATAACTCCCCGCTCTCCACAGAAAAATTGCAGAGAAAAAGTTTCATCGCAGGGGAACGTGAATGAAATGAAGAATTGTGTCGGTCGCTTTCGGGATTATTCCTAACATGAAATACCTTGAGACTATCCTTTCTGTTTCAATTCATCATGGCATTTAGGAGTATATAGTGAACCACGCTTGTTTCCATATTTACCTATTCATTACTGCAATTTTTTCACATTACTAGTTTTCTCATCGAAACACTCCAACTATACTAAAACCTTTTTTTAGGAGCAGCCCACCACAATAGTCTAGAGATGGAGAATGGAGATAGAACCTAGTTATTAGAATAAACCAGTCTAAATATTCGAGCAGCGTTCGTTTACGAATAGACATAATTTAATTCTGTCGTTGTCGCCGCCGAGTTTCGTTAAACTTGACACGATAATTTATGGTTAGTTAACTTGCGAATACCGACCGAGCATTTGAAGCCTATATATCTCTAGTTTCAGCAACACGACATTAATTAAAGGGTATCGAGTCTAACTTCTGTACATAATTCTACTTCATGAACGTGGCTGTCTGGCTGGTAATTTAAATGGCGAATTAAATAGGCTGACTGAAAATTATACTAACTTTAATGCTCCAACAAAAGGTATATGGGAATATATAATATTACTCGAATTAAAGTAAAACTTAATTATAGGGGCTACATAACAGAAGTGTGGTAACTGGTTTTACTATAGAATTTACAATCAGCCTGTGGCGTACTTTAATACACACTTTTTCCGAGTCAGGACACCCTGACGTAATTTGTGATCGTTTCTGTGTACGTCTGACATCGATGGGTGTGATGTGTTATTTATTTTATTTAAGTAGAATTCCATTAAAAATAAGTACGTACATTAGGTATACACAATAAAATATGAGAAAAATTGTAATAAAATATCATCAGTTGATAGTGACGTATACATATTGATATGTATCACCCTGCATATTTCTGCAAATAGATACTTTCTATAATATTGTAGGTAGTCATTCCATCTACTTATACATTATGTATTTTTATCTCAGAAATACTCATAGAGATGGTCAGCATATTTTTTTGTGAAATATAGATGTAATTACGCTTTAGTGGAAGGAAGGAAACATTTTGTTGGGCAATAAGTCTCGGCTAATTGTTTGAAAAGATAATTTGGTGTGGGTTTATTATGAGACGGGTGGGTGAGCGCAGTCCCGGGCATGTGGCGCGTTACTGATGGCCTTCCCGACTCCCGTCCCGTGCCTACTACCCATTACCCAGTAGGTACCCGACCCGCTCCCGCTACCCGTCGAGGGACCACTCACACACACATGCTACTAATTACTCATTTAAGATCAAAAATAAAGAATCGCTGGTATATTTTTGAAAACCAACTACTGTCGTCAGTAGATATTTTCACTATGTTGTCAGTCGGTTTCTAACCATTTACCAATTCTTAAAATAAGGCCCTATTTAAGCGACTTCCAATAAGAAGAAAGTTATCTAGTCATATGGTGATGATTTCAAAGATCGTCGATAGATGCTCTTGCATAATACTTACGAAGCTTTTTCACGCATATTTATGCATGTCATATTTTTTGTCCATTTGATTTTAAAAAAAAAACACTTTACCTATACCATTGCTGAGGAGAAAATATTGTCCGTAAATTAGATTTTCGCTTTGACATTAATAGATATGCACTTATCTACTGATTTTTTTTAAATAAAGCAAGTAAGAAAATACATTTAAGTGGCGCCTTCAATTATATATAAAAAAAACATGTCTTATCCGAATTAGTGAAAAAGCCCTTCATAACAGCTGCCTCCAAACATGTTACTGTAACAATTTTTAGTTTGTATTAAAAATATACTTTCCAATATTTTCCATACAAAAATGTCGCTGCGTATAAAAATCGACAAATACAAAAGCACATCGAATAATTTCACGATTTTTTTATTCAATCTTTCTTTATAAATAGATCATAGAATGACGCCATCTAGCGAAGACAGTCAGAAATATTTAGTACTGCTCTATTTCAAATGGTTTCACGATTTGTCGTATCGACAAAGTGTCGCTTAGATCGTCTCGTATTAGTAGTACATACGACAACACGTCGCATTACTCCGTGCCTGATTTTTAGACGGTATAGAATTTATTTATTTCAAATTTTGTCCAACGGGTAACATATTCAACCGATACAAATTCATTACAATTTATGCCATATTACCGTATGCTTAGAGGCCGCCCTTGTATCGCTCTTGATTTGTTGTTCGACAGTAGATGTACTTACGACAGTAGATGTACCGGAACGTTGAATGCAAGCGCTCTCTATTTGAACTTTGGTGGTAATGTAGTACCTATATGGTGTCTTTACTTTTACCTTTTATCCTATATACTGTATCTACTCAGCCTTATAAACTTATTTATTCAAACATTGTTTTACTATTCTTTCAATAGACTGATATTACTATTCTTTTTACAGCCGTATCAATAAATAATTAATAGAGTTGGCAATTATTCTAATGGAGGATTAACAATAAGCGCGCTTTGCGCAAGCCGTCGCGTCGTTAGGGGCCATACTTACTATTACTTACCCTACTAGTACAGGTGGCGCCACCAAATATGCCATAGTGTTGACAGGGAAAAGGTGTAAGTCGAAAACAGGCTGCAAACCTCGGTGTCAGCATTGCTGGAAAATGCACATTTCCAATATTCTACTGTGTGATTTAATTATAAAAATATATATTTAAATATTAATGAATAATTGAATACTATCAGTAAATAAGTAGGTGGATACATACCTATTATTAAAACGCGTTAAAAGCAAAAAGCTTTTCTAGTATAATTCATTATCAACAGCGAGTTAGGATAGAAATGTGAACATGACTGAAGAAAAGCGTCAGCCAGGAGACTTTCAGTGGCCTCTGGAGCGGTGCCAAAGATTCGTCTGGTTATTTTCGCACGTCATCCGCGAATAACAAGACATTCTCTAAGTCTCTATACTTACATGTATTCGCGAAAAATACCTATCTAAATAAGAAATGACTATCGTGACGTCACATCTCACAGATTTATTTCTTAACTCGCATTCCCTTCTGGCTTTAAGAAGCCATTCATCCATTCATTCCATAAAAAATACTAAACCGAATTGCATGTAAGCAGCTCTATTAAAATGGCCTTTCTCTAGTATTCATTATCCCCCTGTCTAGTTTTATATTCTTTTGTTGGCGAGTCGTTGCATGGATGCATGAATAAATTGTTTTTCGAGTCGAATATTCTGAACAAACTGGTAGGTCAAGATCCCTTTCTCATAGAAAATGTCTTTGTGCAATAGTAAAAGGCGTGCCCTATGAAAGGGCGCGTATCAGGATCGGGTGGGTTCCGGATTTGTGGCAGTGTCCGCTTGCGCCGTTCTGAGCTACTGGGGGATCGGTGCTCGGCTCGTAACTTATCCAGGATTGACTGAACTACTTAATACTTTTGTTATGCATAGCATTATTATAGGTTTAAGATGCGAGACTCGACAGTCTCTGTGCGAGAACCAGCGACGATATTTTGTATTCGTAGTCAATATTCAAAGATGCATTTCTATAATTATTATGCGAGGTCAAATGGCAGAAGACCAGTTGTACCATTAACCAGTACCATCAATGGTACCCCTGGGACTGATTTCTCGCATACCTACGCGGATTAGTTCCGACATTTAAAAAAGCTTTATATCGCTGACATATAGACAGTTAGGTACATACTAATTCATTCAATCTTGATCAAAATGCGTGCGCGCTGTCATTGCCCTAGCAAAGCTAGTCGTTGGCCCCCGCTTCTCTTAAAACAATGAACGGGACTTCCTTGACTAATGTAATGTTGGTTGACGCGCCCTTATGTTGTTAATGGGGAGTCTAAATTGAATGCATTTTTTTTAAATTGATCATTTATTGTTTAAATTGCGTTTAGTTAATTTGTAAACAAGAAAGTTTTGGAAAGCAAGCTCGGTCACTCGGTTTCGTCAGTGGACGGAGCGAAATATATATGTGTCAATGTCGAGATTGATGGCACTCCTTTCTCTCTACCTACCCTGTTAGTGAGTCAGCGTGAAGTCATGTAGTGCAGCATTTTAGAAATTGTCTGTCACTCTATTTATCCCAAAAACTAAAAAAATGCTTGCTTATAAACGTGAGTCAATCTGCCAGCCACGTAGGTATTTTATTAATTCATGTAGAGCCATCATCATCATTTAAATGTCTTATTTAAATATCGCCACCATATTAGGTTTAATTCAATTATGTAGAGTAGAACTTAGGTATCCTAAAAATGTATGTAATAATAACGCCCCGCTATGTTTATTCAGTGCGATTATTTTTTGGATTTTTTACACGCAAAAAAAAAATAGTTAAAAAAATGAACGTATATGGTAAGAGATAATGATGGAGCGTAGTACTCGTGCCCTTCCTAACATTATTAAAGACATTGTCCTCGGTCACGTCACGGGCCCCGGCGTCCATTCAGCCGCGACCGATCCGCATAATGAGATGCAGTGTGCCTCCAGATGTGGCACAGGCGCGGCACAAACACACCCGCTTTTTGTTTCTTTCCCCTTTTTTGCCTATGAGTCCCTTTGACAATGACTCGATGGTCCTTACCAGTACTAGGTAAAAATATATCGTTGCCAGTACCAGTATAATAAACTTACATTCACTATGATTTAAACAAAAGTCCTCATCCTTATACATACCGAAATCGCATCTAACATTGCACAATTAGCACAGTGGACAGCACATCAAATGTAACACATAGACACTCTAGGCAATCCTAATACGGCATATATGACAATGACTTCGTGTAAGTTTATGTGCTGTCGACTGTACAAAATGAATATTACTTAATAAGCATAATAAAAAATAATGTAGCAGTATCAACGATTCTCACTTCCAGAGTAGCCTTACTTAATGAATTCTTTTGAGACATCTGTTCAAAAGAATTTTAATTAATTTTATAATTAAAAGTTTAGTAAATTTTCAAAATCGTATGAACCTTTACCTACAAGAAGTACCAGTTAAGAATATTATAAAACAGTAAAGCGGATTGTGTGTGTAAGTACCTGCTGTAAAATAATTGGATTAATTGCTAGTGGGGAACTTAATGCAAATAAAACAAGCCATTGCATTGCGCTTTCAAATATTTAACATCGATTGGTATAATTCGGATATTTCCCGATAGTTGGCGCCAACGTCACAAAGTTATTTGAATGGTGTTACCTACGGAATGGCGAGGTCGTGGGTTCGCATCCTGCCCGTGATAAAAAATTCTCCATAATATGTCTAATATTTAACGCGGAATGTAATTAAATATCTGTAATAATTATTTGCAGTGGTGTTCGGTGTCGGATAACCGAAAACGGCTTAGTAAAATTAATATTTTGAATCAAATTATCAATATAGGTTTTTATACACATGCATGTAATATGTAATTTGTTAAATTTATTAATTTGGCTAAAAAAACATGATCTTAGTAGTGCTAGTGATGGTGTAGATATTAATGACATAGCTATAATGTAATTAATTTAAAATCTTTTCAACCTTGTTTGCTCCGTCTAGAGTAATCTCTCCCTCTTTCCATCTAAATTTAAATGTAAGCTAAGGAGGAGAGTTCCGAGCGCTTCTAACTCCTCCGACGCTAGTCTACAGCAAGCCTCACGTTTATTTATGTTGCCTTAGTCAGAACTGTTACCTACACCAGATGTAATTTTACGACAACTCACCACCGAATAAACAGTTCGTGTTTCTACTCACTAACTCTATATTTTATTACCCGTCCGAAAGCACGATCGCAATCATTTATCACATTCTTGGAAGGCAACAGAAAGTATTTGGTTTCAGCCAGGCCTGTCTCACTTTTATTAAGAGGGTTGGCTTCGTTATATAAATATTGTGTTTAAATACTCGGTACCCTATCCAGTGGCTTATGTGAAACAATAATAAGAATATAATGTTTTGCTTTTATATTCAATTGACTTAATTAACTCTATTGCTCGACCCTCGCATATATTTCGTGAATATAGTTGATACACCGTGAAATTTATATATTTAAAAAAATTAACGCACTCAATTTGTCAACACAAATGTGGTCCTTTAAGAAGCTTCTGTCACACATGGTCGCACCGACGATGATGCGATTTCCGGACCCGTCGACACGCCTGCGCAGCTCCATACTTCTTTACATTCCATACGATTATAAGCACTATGGGAAGTAAGGAAGCACGGAACTCGCGCAAAGCTAACTGTCTTCACTCTTCAGCTGTTGTTGTAATCCAATGCAGTCGTAATATCTGTGACGGTCAAAGAATACACAGAACACTGATATCCTTGCGTGACGCCATCTCTTGGGTAATGGCAGCGCGGACCGCCCCGACAGCCTCGGGACGGCGGCGTGGGGGTGGCGAGCGACGCGGCGTGATGGCAGCTCGCTGAGCACTGGCAGCGCGCTCGCTGCGCACGCGCAGACCAGCTCTAAAAATGGACTCAACGGGCGGAGTTCGCTTACGACTCACGAGTACCATCCATTCCAAATTTGTATTTTCTCGAAATAGAACAGGAGGCGGGCGTCCATCGGATCGGTTTCCCTACCGAGCGTGCACCGACCTGCAACGCGTGGCAGGCAGGCATCCCGTCGTGTGGTGCATGCACTGCACGGTAGGGCTCGCGCGAGACACAGCCTCACTCGCGGCTCGCGCACTCTACCCGGCGGAGGCTCCTGTGTAAGGAAGGAGCAAAGAGATGCGCGCCGCTTGGCGACCGTTTCGAAAATAAACGTGCAAGCAAGCCGAGTGAGTACATCGCCGGCCGAATCGGCGACGACGGGCGCGGCGCGGTGCGGCGCGGGCGCCACATGTGCGCTCCCGTCAGCGTTCCAATGGTCGTGCGCTGGAGGGGAGGCTATTATTAGTTGTACACCATCTACACCACTGTCACCTCCCGCGGGGTAGTCGGCTTAAACATAGTTTCGTTCGATCACGAGATCTGGCAATCCGCGGCGTTCAATGACCTGCCCTGAAACTACATCAAAGTAAATTAGCCAATCAAGTACATATAAATAGGTATTCTAGCAATTGATTTCGGTCATTATTATTTGAAGGAAAACTCTCACTTTGCCATTTTGAGCGGCCTTACAACTATCATTATTTATTAATAAATCTGACGTACTATTAACATGCATTACGTAGCTCGTAGTACGGTACAACATTGCAAAAGTTAATGTGTCGATGCCGCGATATCGTGGTGGAGAATCCCTCCCGCGCCCGCCGCCGCTGCCGTCGCCCGCACCCAGGCGTAAAGCTCGCCCCTACGTTCACTCAGTCAATAAAAGAATTTTGGCAAACTTTCGTAGACAAACAAGTGGGACGACAGCCAACTCATCTTTTGTCTGCCTGAAAGCAACATGGTTTTGTTAGCCTTTTCATACCACAATGTTTCAAAATGGAGTTGGTAAACAGGAAATTCTTGTCCCAGTATGAAATCTTACCTAGCAGCCTAGCACCTACAACATAGATACTAGGGCTTTCTAAAATGTAGGTTCTATTCTATTAATAATGTATACATTTCTACATAATAAGTATCAGGGTAGTTACAGAGACTTAAAATGCTTACTTATGTGCATTATCTATTACTATTTAATTGGGTACTTAAAATCTTATAACGAGAGTTATAACCGGTAAGTTATAGCAGGGAAATTCTTATTTATATAAAGCTCAATTATTATTTTAACACGTTCTAGACTCTATTTCTTATCAATTATGATCCATATGCCAAAGTGGACAAACCTGGAATGATCTCCAATTAATGCAACTGAGATTCATTCAGAACACATCATGTACTTGAATGCTGTACGTACCTAGTTATTAGAGCGCTCACTATTATTATTATATAATATATTAGCCACTTCACATATTTCACTATTATCTGTCTCGTAAACCTAATGCTATTTACGAGATAGCTCTAAGACGCCCGAATAAGCAAAGAAAGGCGGCGATGCTGCTCGCAGAGCAACTGAACGTCCAAAGAGCGTCTGTTGAATATTAATGCGACATTGTTATTGGCTACTAGTGCCCGCTGCTGCCCCAATCGCCACATTTCCATAACTTACTATTCTGGATCCGCAGGGAATCAGCTCAGTGTTGTTGGAATATGATCACTCGGGCCACTCATATCTGGTCTGTAAACTCAGTTCCTTTGCGGTGCGACCATACCTACATAATTCATCACATAGAATCTGTAAGCAGACAACTTAGCCCATGGTCTGGAATAGGTACCGCGGCGCGGTCGACACGACGACGACGTTTATATCGCGATGATTCACTCGTGAGCTGTTTCGCCCCACACAGACTCATCGCAAAATGTTATGTAGGCCGTACGCCAGTACAGTAGCCCATAGCCTAAATCTGCGGTTCATTGCTTACAATGTTGACTTGACATGATTGCTACATACCTTTCTGAATATATTTATGTTCTGGAATAGAAATGGAGACTTTACAACTTAGTAGTATCGAGTTTATCAACTTCCAGATTTGTCATTCACTGTTGGTTCTAAAATAGATGCCGCGTGCACACAGCAACACATCAATGGTACCACTTGAAGTATGATTTTTGTGTAGGTAGGTAGGTGCAATGAAATTATGATATAGGTACCACAACATTTTGAAATTCCGATACTATAGGTACTACTCCATATTCCCCACAATATCTACCAACATGAGCGAGAGACACGTGGCTCAGTGGTTAAGTAGGCCAGCTGGCTTGCCATATACTGATCCAAGTTTGATTCCCAAGGGCAGCTTTGTATCTCGATTTTTCGAGAAAAGTCTGTGAAAGAGAATATAATATAGGTAGGTACGCAATAACCAATTGTCAAACATATTTTATAGTGTAGCTTAATAGATGATTCTGTAATCACATATAGCTACCTTTGTCGAAGGTTTTCTTAAACAAATACATGACCTATACAGGGTGAGGGTGACCCTCAACTTAATACAAATAAGTGGTATTTTAGCTATCTCTAAAGAAATATACCTATTATAGTTTACATTTCATACACACATAATCTACGAGCATGTGTTCGCGGTTTCACCCGCACACGAAACCTTCTTGGTACCTATACCTAACTCAACGGCCGGAAGTAGTTGGATGCTGGGCGAAAAAACCGCGTATGACAGACAGCTGTACAAAATGGCGGACCTAATTTCATTGTCGTCAAATTTAACAAATAAACAGGGTTCTCTTGAAAATGGCGGGAAACGGCGGTTGCAAAACTTTTTGTTGTAGTGTCTACAGTGCTTGTTTTGTGATTAATATCACGTTAAGTTAATCAGAAAATGTTCGCGAATGACAGTATGGTGAATTTGTTGAATAATTTGAGCAAGATCTGAGGTTTCAAGCTTTTATCAAGAGTTCCCGCTACAAGCTCGGAAGTGAACGTGACTGTCGAGCTGCTTTGTCCAGAGTGATGACGCTACGGCGTCTCCTCTGGATGAAGACGCGGCTACCCAGGGTGAAGACGTTGCTGCGGCTCCCCTGGGGGAAGATAGAAGACTATTATATATTGCATTTTCTGTAACATAACACTGGCAAATGACGAACTGTCGAGTCCATTAATAAAATAAATAAATAAATAAACAAATAAACAGATCGACGGTCAGACAGTCGTTTATTTTATGTCATAAATCGAGCATAAATCAAACTCTACCTACACTACCTTTGTTCAAGAAACCAACGTCCGTCGGTCTATAAGGTTATCTATTTACTTTAATGATAGGTAGGTAGGATCCACCACCGGCATCTACTTTCCCATTGAACAATTTACTCGTACAGCCAACAACACCTCAAGTGTAACACACCTTATGTTACCTTAAGTACCCGTGTGTTACACAGTACACTGATGCTGGTTCATATACGTATATTCTCGTATTTGCTTCATGTTCTAGCTAGATTGACGTGCTGTTAACTATACCATGGAACTTATTAATGTGACGACTACATACCTTCCCGTAATGAGCAAGCTCCAAATAATACAATGCCGTCCAGCGAAAGAGGAAATCTGTTAAAGTTCACGTTACTTATGTAGCTTGAATATTAACTGCTTTCAATTTGAATTTTAAACTAACCTTATAATTTATATTTTACTATCATCATCTTCATTGAGTCCTAACTATGCAATCTCTTTCAATGGCAAATAATTTTATATCACCTTTACGAATGATATTATTTATACCTTATTTTTATATTTCATCGTCCGACGCGGCACTGAACACTGGCGGAATCCGCGCTTTTGTGCTACGATTGCCCTAGTCGTGCACATTATACTACCATAAAAAGACTACATTTTAACAGATATGAAATTGAAATGAAATTTTATTAATTGTACATTGGATACTTACATTCTAGATACAAATTCACTAGTCCCCACACTAGGATACCCTGTGTCGTGGGAGACTAGTTTCTTCCCTAGGTACATAGTAAAAAATACGCAAATATCACAAGTACAATCGATTACACAGAAAGAACTGTAAACATCATTATATGTACAGAGCACAACTTATATTTCTCTATAGTCGAACTCTACTTAAAATGTAAATATGCCAACTGCGAAGCAGTCATGTAGTACGATAAAAGACCATATTTAAAAGGTTATAGTACCTTAACTAAACTTACGTTAGTAGTAGTATTTTACCTTTCTTACTCTGCTGGCCCAGAGAACCGAAGTGGGCCTTGACCTCCGAAACAAGAAGACGCCAGTCATGTTGTACCACGTGTGAGCCTGCAGTCGGTTCGGATCACTCTCCTATCAATTCAATATTCATTGATAAGTTAACGTTGTTTTATTTGAGTGGTTGGGTGTACACACTCGTATATATGTCGCAGTCAACTGGTTGAAATAGACGTGACAGCTAGCACGTTAATTGAACGACTGCATCCAATCAAACAGCTAGTTGGGTGGTTGGATCATTATGGCGCATAAAACGCTCAACACCTCAGCTGACTGAAAAGCCGTTGGAGTGTTGACTTAGTATGATTCTCCGCCACGGCGGCGCTAGTTTCATTTTGTTTACAAGATGGCGTCGACAGCTGATATTATATGAACATTGCGAGTTGTTTTATAGTGAAAAATAATTTTCAAGCATTAAAATTCAAATATTGCAGCAACATACCAGTGATTTCAGTGAGATAATGTTTAAAGAAAACTTTGAAATAAATTAAGCGATTAAGTATAAAAAAAAAATTATTACGGTAATTTGATTGTAATTTGTTGATATTTTGCTATTGTATGTGAATAATGCTATTTCAAAATTAATAATAACACAGTTAGTATGTCTTGTGATCATGATGATTGTAACGGTGTCGAAATATCTCATAATTCAGTCTAAATCGCGGTAAGAACCTGTTACTAAAATTTGCAAATTGACTTCCAACCATTCCGCTGAGCGTCATTTAGCTGTAGTGTTGAACGTTGTGTTCAACCACTCAGCTAATTGACACTTAGATGTTTGGTTGGATGCCGTCGTTCAATCAACGAGCTAGCTGTTCAATCACACGTCTATTCCAACCAGTTGACTGCGACATATACATTTCGAATTAAGATTTCCAATTATGCGATCGCACTGTCGCGACGTCAGTCCACCATAACTTATTCGACCTATTCGTACATATTACCAATTACCTACTTGACCTATACAATATTTATGTACTGACATTCTTCATTTTATCACACATTTTGATAAATAGGCAAGTATTAATGTCTAAAGTGATTAGTGAATAATGCTTTCGAGAATACCAAGAATAAGGAACTGTTATCAAAGATATCTGTTATGTCTGTCCAGTATCGATATTGGCAAACCTAAGCAAACCGACATTACGCGCAGCATACCACGATTCTGCTGATTGAGGTTTATAAATGTATCTCAGAGTGATGACACGATAAACAACGAAACGATGAACTCACCATGGCATGTTAGTGAGCTAAAACAAAACTGATTCACTGCTTCCACAAGGCACCTCGAGAGGTACTATTTCACAGAATTTCCTATTATGACGAATTGTAAGTGTATGGTTGTAGTTGTTCGGCACTGGTGGTGTCGAGGAGATAGTCGTAGGAAGCGCTTCGAGGCCTAATCGTTAGACAAGGAGCGCGAGGCGTGCGGCGCGCCGGCACCAACTGCTGCGGCTCGTAGGACGCGCGCGCGCCGACAGCGGGCGTGCGTGCGCCCGCGCCGACGACGTTTGACCTTATTTAATTAGTTCGTTCGTTTTACTCTTTGAACGTAACGCAACATATTAAAATGTGTACTACCTAATTTATTGTTGCCATCTACATCATTAAGTTTTGACAAGTTTTATTTATATGACTTAGCACTTATACATCCTTAGTTAAGCATAAATCATACATGGGTAACATAACATAAAGAGTCTCTTACACCGTATTCCCAATACAGGGTACTTACTGCTATTTGGAAACTTGGCGAGATAACGAGTAAATGTTTCTCATTTTATTGTAGAAACATAAACCTTGGTTTGTGATGCAAACGCGATCTCGAGCTATTTCTGTTTTGAGTTCATCCACCTCGACGCACACCACGCGCCGTTACCGTTGAGGATTTCAGCACTCTGAAACTGAATTAACATAGACACGATAAAACTAAATTATCTTGGCTGTACACCAGCCGGTAGAAGAACAGCTATCCTAATAGTACTCGTAGATTGGCGAAATGCTTGCACTTCTTACATTCGAATAGTTACGGCAGTTTAAATTCTTGTAGATGTAGGCATCTGCATAGCCAGAATGACTATGTAGTGAACGTGGGTTGGTAGACAGTCATCATATACTTATTTTGAGACCTACAGATAAATTGAAATACTACGAAATCGGTAATAATAAACCTCAGCAGGGGGACTTTCTTCCATGTCTATAATTATGTGACATCATCTGGAAAGCCGTCTCCACTATGTGGGGGTGTAAAAGTTGTACGATTACGTAAATAAAACGAGCTTGCCTTTTTTATCACAGTGCCACCCACTCCTAGGGGAATAGCCTCTTCCTTAATTAATAAAATGAATGCTTACCTCCAAATTATTAATTAAACTTCTGACTCTTGGCCGGGATAGAGCTATTTAAGTGAATCAGCTTATGTCATCGTGAACTATAGAACGTCTCAAGACTATTTTCCGTATACCTATTACCTACAGATGCGAGACTATATTTGGAAGGCGTAGGTTTATGGGTGGAGTATCTTCTTAGAAAATAAAATAAAATTGATAGCCGTATTGCTTCAAGTTCAAGTAAAAGCTTTTATTACATTGATACGACTTTTATTTTATTACTGGCTTTAAAAAAATCTTTACCGAAACCAAGAGCAATCCCTCATCTTAGGTATAGGTTAGATATAGTCGAAAGCACATTAAGTGTAATACTTTGGACAGTTATTGTTCTCTTTTCCATAAGAGTTAATTCTTATTGAGCATTGATGTGATGTTGAGAGTACAAGGTTTGCACAGTTCGGTTCGTGCTTTTCTCTTGCCCCTACTATACGTGATTTATTTAGCATTAAGGTAGCAGGAAGATAACTTGTCGTGTGTGTGTTTAAGGTGAACGAAAATGTGTAGCAATGCTCATTGAAACCGGAGCCATATTGGCAATTAAACGTTAGGTACTGTAAATTAAAAGATACCGAATTGCGAATTGGACGAATTGAGAATGCGTCCAATTCGACCAAATCGTAAAAATCAATGTAGGTATGCGTAAATTTCCAAGATCTGGATAATCCTATCCACATTCTAAGTTTTCTAAAATTAGACGGTTTGCTCTTAATTTACAATATTTATTACCAGTATTGATCAGATTTCGACATATAATTGCTATAATAATTTCTGTGACCTTATCACCGGTAGCATCCCTGAACATAGTTGTTTAATTGCAGCGCTATGAAGATAATGCTTGGCAAGGTGCCTCGCGCGTGGATCGTGGACGACGCGAAGGACGACGGGTACACCGCGCTACACCTGGCTGCGCTCAACAATCACGCCGAGGTGGCCGAGCTGCTGGTGCGCGGCGGCGCGCGCCCGGACCTGCAAAACGCCAACCTGCAGACCGCGCTGCACCTCGCCGTCGAGCGCCAGCACACGCAGATAGTGCGCCTGCTCGTCGCGCACGGGGCAGACCTCAACATATGCGATAAGGTGAGCTCGCCTACAATACAGACTGTAAACAGACCTGCAGAACGCCAACCTGTAGACCCTCGCCGCCGAGCGCCAGTACACGCATATAGTGCGCCTGCTAGTGGCGCAAGGGGCAGACCTCAACATATGCGATAAGGTGAGCTTGCTGACAACACAGACAACCGTAAACAGACCTGCACATTCAGATCCATACAGCGAGGTTGTTGTTTTATTATAAACTAACGGTCTTTACAATTTTACACACTGAAAGGGTATTATAAGTAAACCGAAAAGTTTCGGTAACTGAGGACCTTTTGTTCTATGACTTTTCAAATAAAATATAAAATAATTTGACTTAAAAAGTAACCATTATACTTAATTGTGTTTTAAGGACGGCGACACCCCCCTGCACGAGGCGTTGCGCCACCACACGCTGCAGCAGCTGCGTCGGCTGCAGGACGCGCGCGACGCGGCGCTGCTCAGCGGACTGGCGCACGCGCACGACAAGAAGTCCTCCGCGTCCATCGCGTGCTTCCTCGCCGCGCACGGGGCGGACCTAGCGCTTAAGAACAAGAAAGGTACACACATCTACGGCATCACGTGCAATAAGCTAGTTTATTATCTTTTAGGAAGAAGCAATGGACGTTTGGCCGTAGCCGGCCCCAATGGAGTTATCTGCGATATATATCATATCGCAGGGTCCGCTCTTGCATGCGGGGTCCCTGAGGGCGGGGACGATAGGGTTGGCGCTGGACATTGGGAGATGTCTCGCAGACTCGGGGCACAACCCCGCTCCGGGTCGTTCCTATGCAAAGTCGGTCCATAGCGATTGAACGCAGCACTGCTCCTAGTGTTATGAGCACCTTTCCACCTACTGACAACCTAAGTTAAGTTTGACATGTTTTAATTATTTTGAGTCATAGTTTTTGTTTGCTCATCCTGTGTAAACAAAACAAACTATAATAATGCCGACAACAGCACATCAAGTGTAACGCGACCGTAATATAGCATAGTATGCAATTTACAATTCCATAGACATGTAATCTTGTCATACCCAAATCTATTATATTTTCAATTGTTCACTCTTCGTTTTCCAGGACAGACACCGCTCGACCTGTGTCCCGACCCGAACCTATGCAAGACTCTGACGACATGCCGTAAGGAGGGAGCCACTCTTGTTGGCGACAGCACGCCTGAGAGCGAGCAGTTGAGCGTGGCTGGGTGCAGTACCGCGCCGGAGGGGCCCGCCGACCCCCCGCACACGGACCCCACGGCCGACGAGTGCCTCGTGTGCTCGGACGCCAAACGAGACACGCTCTTCAGGCCGTGCGGACACATCTGTTGCTGCAACGTTTGCGCTGCCAGGGTAAGGATCCGTTTATGTCTATAGACATAGGGCTGCTTTAGTGCGACGCGGACATTTAAATGTCGTGAAGCAGAGAGCTCCGCGTTGCACATAACGCGATGTATAAGCTTAATACATTTATCTGTCCGTCGCAGACAGCCGCGTCGCACTGAAGCACCCCGTCGTGTGCAGGTGCAGTGACAGACAAATTCATATTATTCTATACAATGTGTCTGTCCACGTCTGCGCGGCTGTAGAGCCTATTCCAAAAAATATGGTATAATTATGAAGTTAGAAAAAAGCTTCGAGTTTACCCAAACATTGATTTTTTCAGAATTCAGAGCTCTATAACTTTTTATTGTTATTCGAAAACTAGATTATTTGTTTTTATTTTACAATATTTTTGATTGCCAATATCGATTAAGATTAAACGTGTAATTCAATAACAACTTGTATTAAGCGACAACTGTTGGTCCAATTTAATTACGACTGAGACTATCCTGTCTGCAGGTGAAGAAATGTCTGATATGCCGCGCGTGCGTGTCTTCGCGTCAACGCGTCGGCGAGTGCGTGGTGTGCTCCGAGGCGCCGGCCACCGTGGTGTTCCGTCCGTGCGGCGACGTGTGCGCGTGCGCAGCGTGCGCGCCGCTCATGCGCAAGTGCGTCGAGTGCCGCACGCCGCTGCAGCCGCAGCCGACGGCGACGCCCGCCACCGTACCAGCAGCGAGTGCAATGCACGCCATCGACCGTGAGCAACTCATACTCATTTATTCTGCCTAAGGGCGGACGCACAACACGACACGGCGTGCCAGGAACTCAGTAGATGGAAGTCCATCGTCTCTAGGCAGAGACGAATAATGGAATAAGACACTTGATTCACGCCTGATTCCCGTAGGGGTGCCTACCCCTACGGGAATCAGGCGTGACTACCGAAGCCCAAATCAAGTGTCTTATTTTGTAAACAAATATGATCGTCTGGTGACCTGTTGTGATGTAACACTGAAGGAACTGATTGATTGAACCTGTTCAATTTCATCATTGTGGAAATAAAGTGATCCGATCTAATAATGTGAAAATAACTATGTAACAATCATAGAAAAGCTTAAAATGTTAGTAGTTTTTGTGTACAAAATAAGACACTTGATTTGGGCTTCGGTATATGTATTTATTAGAAGTATATACTCGGGTTACCAACACAGCTGTACCTACAGTACAATAAGGCCGATAGCTATAGACAGTTTTGAGCACGAGCTCAAGTTGAGGGAGGGAGATATAAAAGCTGTAAGTTTTCAGAACCCAAAAAAATTAGTGATCCCACGAATACGAGTATCCCTCATAATTACAGAAAATCGAATCTTTCTACAGCCAAACGTCAGGACTATTGTATCCCGTCCCCATGCCTCACAGTCTCTACTTAATACCCCATCTTGACAACTAATTTTATTATTCTGTATCTCTTCATATTCTGATACCATATTATCTTGTTTCAACGGCGACAGTGGAAAAGGATGGCAGCAACCTGGCACAAGTGCAGGTGAACAAGGGCCAGCCCGCGCCCGCGCCCGCCGCGCCGCACCACATGAACAACGGCTCGCGGCCCGCGCCCCCCGTGCCCGCCGCCGCAGCGCAGCCCGCCCCGCCGCCCGCACCCGCCGCCCCACACCCGCCACCGCCCGCGCCCGCGCCCGGAACCCAACAACCAGCCGCAGACGTGCAGAAACTGCAGCAACAGTTGCAGGATATAAAGGAACAGGTAATGGTCTCCTTCCACCAAGCGCGGATCCACCGTTGTGGGCACAACCTTAATACATGCTCATAACCCTAATAGACTTGTGACGTCACACTTTCACGTTCCATTGAGGTCTATAGGCTCCTGATGAACTGTACAAAATGTTGGTCAGGGCGTCATATATACATATTTTGTAAACATCTCCTTTGTATGAAAGCTCTATATCGATCATGAACTGTGACTTGGCCGATTTTCGGGTGGTCACCCAGCGAAATTGATCTCTGCTGTGACCACTCCCTTTTTGAGGTGGATCGCGGCTAGGTGCGTGGAGGGCATTATGCCGAAAAGGCAGTTTTGTTTTCGTAATTAAGTTATTCTGGTTTTTAATGGCATAAATAATCCCGCCGATGTGACGCCAACTAGCTCCTTGTATCATATTGCAGACGATGTGCCCGGTCTGCTTGGACCGACTGAAGAACATGATCTTCCTGTGCGGCCACGGCATGTGCCAGATGTGCGGCGACCGCATCGCCGTGTGCCCCATCTGCCGCAAGCAGGTCGAGAAACGCATCCTACTGTACTGAGCCAGGAAACAACAAACGACAGAACGAACATACAATCTACTCGTATTCTATCTTTTTTACCCGACTGCTGAGTCCATCTTAATTTTATTTTGTCATTTTTGTTCGGCCAAGGCGACGCACAAGGCCCCCCGTCGCGAAGAGGAGAATAATGTATTTCGAATGTATAGTATTGTGGGTAACTTTGTGGCCGCCTCTAGACTAAGGACGGTTTCAGACTAGCGGTTTATACGCGCGTATCGTTTTTGGAAGCGCGTAGGCGCGTCTTTTGCCACATGAGTTCCATGGAACTCGTACGATTGATGACACGCCTATGAGCTCGTACAAGTCATATTGCTTGCTACTGACTGACGGCCACCGGTTCGAGCGAACATGTACACCTGTTAGAGCGAACCTGTATAAGCCGCCCGTGTACGCGCGCGCGGCTTTTTGGAGTGCGAAATAAGCGCGTATGCCGTAATGACGCAAATTTGAAACCGCTCTAAATGGATTAATGGATTTTAAATTTTGAAGGTTTTAATACACTTGTTTTATTGTGACACAATGTTGCTCAACTATCGATTGCCCTACCATACTAGTAGCACACACGAAGTGCTCCGATTGATACAATACTGCAGTTATTGTTTCATATTTTCGATTGATACAATACTGCAGTCGGGGGACCGACTGCCTATTATAGTGCTTTTCGAGGCACACGGACTCAAGATGAAAATATGAAACATCGTTCGACAGCAACCGTTAGGTCACGTCCTAGTAGTAGGTAGTATACACATCCTGTGCAAGGCGTTACGAGTTTCTAATCAGGACTTGTTCCCTAAGTACCGTTCAAATTGTTAAAAGTCTGATTGTGGGTCTGTACTCTGTAGATGTCATTTGTATAGATTAAAATTTTATTTATTTAAGTACTTACTCAGAAGTAACTTTAGTTTAGTTATCTAAATAAGTAGTTATAAAATACGCCTTCCTGCTACCTATGCATTTATTTATAGATTTCTGATAATAAATACTACGTGTTTGCAGGGAAGAACTGAGTGATGCATTTTTATTAATTACGAATTCACTCTGTTATGTATTTTGTACTCAGAATCGCATATTGTGTATTGGTAGAAAGTTCCGCCAAGCGGGCAATATACTTTGCTTTTTGTCAATAATAAGGGGCTGAAATTAACGGTTAAATAGTGACCGCGACGACTTCATTACTGACGCCTTGATAGACTCAACCCGCTCGTCAGGCGCGATGAAGTGATTACGTACCTACGTACGTAACAACCCAATCCGATGCAAGTACATAGGACTACTTGGCCTTCTGCCTTGGGAGCGTAGAGAGATAATTAGATTCTCCCTCTACGCTCGGGGGGCAAAGCGAGTACCAAACTGGGGCAGCATAAGTTGGGCTAGAGCGAATATAAGTCTTTGAAGACCTCAGTTTAGCATGTATAGCACCGGCCGGATGTAATATTCGTGAAATTGGTCTGGTTGTATGCAAAGAGTGTAATTTACCCATGTTGTATGACAACATCACTATAACAGCTACTCTTTTGCCACCTTAAGTATTTATATTGTTCAATTGTTTCGACTTTAGATCATCGGACATTAAAATTATTATCTTTGTTATATTTAAATTTATATTATTGTTATTATAGGTAGCTAAATAGATAGTTAAATAAAATGTAATACCTTATATCAATAATGTATTTTATTTTCATCTGAGCTATTACCTCGTTGTCGGTGTTTTGTGACTGTTATTGGGATGTCACGTGCGCGCATAGCACGAGTCCTAGTCCTAGAGCGCGTGGCGTGCTCCGCCCATAGCTTGTTGTACATTATCAAGGAACATAATACTCTCACTAATGCTCCGAAGGGATTATAGACGAAGCGATACCATAATATACTTTAATGGAAATTTGCGGCCTAGCAAAAAAAACTACGAAGGTGTCTAATTTAACAGTCGCTGAACCACCTATGTTGTATGGCAAAATCAAAATCCTCCACCGCATAAAGTTCGCATATTTGTATTTTATAAGAAAACACACTGTTAACATGACCGGCTGTATATTTCAGTTAGCCTTACCTTTGCCCCTGGGAAGAATTTTAATTTTCTATAAAAAAATTCATCATCGTGCGTTCCTCTCTCTACGGTTACCGTAGATAGAGAAACGGTTACGGTAGAAGGCATTGACTTATACCTAGTAGAAGGCGATTCCTAAATTCCCGATTCCAAATTATTAATTCTATACTTACAACGTTTCCCCAACTTGTGTGTGGCAAATGGCACAATGTGTCGAGACCATCTGAAAAAAAAAAACATATTTTAAAAAGTGAAGTGACGTGACTTGCGGCAGAATATCCTCTTTACCTCTTAGTAATTTGTGCTTGGGGTGGACAGCTGAGCGTCGTTCGGTTCGGTCGTTTAAATTTTGCGGGTTTTGGTTTTTTCCAAAAAAACTTGGTGTGATCAGTTTTCTTGTGTATTTTTCAGAATCAACCTTCCCTAGCATATCTGCAGTGGTCCCGGTATAGTAAATCATGGATACTGGGAGGCCCCCCGACCCGGGGGGTTTCAATCGCCCTGAGGATTTTGAAAATTCTCCACCATCTCCGGCCGCATTTGAATCTGTGAATGACATTAATGAGTTCCGCATTCCTATTATCGAATACTCCGGTGGTAAGAAATCGGGGAAAAAATGTGGGAAAAAATCTAAAAGAAAATCTAGGTCTGACAAGGGATCTCACTCAAATGGTAACTCGGATCGTTCTCGATCGAACTCGCGGCTACGAAAAACAAGCGAGTCTGAAGACTCGGAGACTCTGAATGGCCAAATGACACCAAAGTCCTCGTTCTCTACTGTGACCTTGATGGAAATGGAAAATGTTTTACCAGCTTCGGATGACTCTGTCCTCCAAGCTGGTCAGCGCGAGACATCATCCTTGCCTCTAAACTCGCCTCCGCTTCATCTTCAAATGAAGGCCCCACCTGTTGTTACTCAATCGCAGGCTCAGTCTCAAGACCTCTCTCTCACTCCTATTGGTAGACAGAGGTATGATAATAGTGACCGAGGCCCCTATGTAGTTCATGTACAATATTCTGATACAGCTGTTCAACAATCCAACACCGTCAATCCGTCGTCGACGCTACACCCTATAACCTTTGGGAAATTCTTGCACAAGCGACTCCGTGAATTTCCGAATATTATCGACGGTAGCATAAAGAGTCTCGGCCGTAACCGAATCTCCTTAAACTTTCACTCTGCCTCTGATGCCAACAACTTCATCAACTCCCCTACATTGACCCACCACCATTTTAGGGCATTCTTACCTACGTTTAACGTCACCAAGATGGGAATTATACGTGGTGTCCCAACAGACTGGTCCCTGGACGAAATAATCGCAAATGTAAAGGTTCCAACAGGCTGCGGACCTGCTATAAAGGCTAGAAGATTAAATTATAAAGTGAAAAAAGCTGACGGATCCCATAAATGGCAGGAATCTGAAACTGTCCTGATCACCTTTGATGGACAAGTACTGCCAGCTAGGGTTACTATTTGTTTCAACTCTCTCCCGGTTGAACTATATACTTACCCAACCATTCAATGTTTTAAGTGTTGCCGATTTGGTCACACTAAAAACCAGTGCCGCTCGAAGCCTCGATGCTTCAGATGCGGGGAGGAACACTTAGGTGAAACTTGCCCTACCGATGACGTAGAATTCTGTATTAACTGTTCAGGTAACCACCTAAGTACTAGTAAGTCATGCCCAGAGTATAGTCGACAGACTAACATCAAAAAAGCTATGGCAGACCGCTCGATATCTTACCCCGAAGCATCGAAACTTTTCGCCCCCTCAAAAAAGTCATACGCTGATGTGGCATCCTCTTTTCCTCCTCCCGCGTCCAATCCCTCTGCTCCGGTAACGTCGTACAAAAAGACAGTCCTCTTAAAAGCTCGCTCATACCCTCAGCCGGGAAAAGGATATGATCAAGTTGCCCATAGGGCTCTAATCAATGAAAATTTGCCACCCATGTCGTCCCAGAATGGTGTCGCATTAAATCAAGACACATCTCCATCTTCTAACGACAAACTCATAAAAGACTTGATTAAACTCCTTTCCACACTCCTCAATTTGTTATCAGCACCTAATCATAATTTCCAACCGTCCAACGCTGCCTCTCTTATTCAATCATTTATTTCACTTCTATCTCCTAATGGACCAAATCATTCAATGGAATAGCAGATCGATTTCTCCAAAAAAAGCGGATATTATTTTTTTGGTGAATAAATATAATCCGTTTGCTATAGCGCTATCAGAAACATGGCTTAACCTGGATTCGAATTTTACGATCCCAGGTTTCGTATGCATCCGGGAGGGTGGTCGTGGTGGATATGGCGGTTCCGCCCTATTTATCAAGTCCATCATCCCTTTTACTCAAATTCCCATCTCCGCCAACAGGGATGGCTTTGATGCTGTCGCCGGCCGAATCCTAAACATTACAATACTGTCTTTATACATTCCCCACCCAAGCATCCCAATTATCCGTCAAGTTAGCACTCTTATTAAATCCTTAACACTACCAATCCTTATTGTCGGCGATTTCAATTGCCATCACCCCGTATGGGGTTGTGGTAAAACCGATAAGGTTGGAGAGAAAATCCTCGAGATGCTAGATGAACTAAACCTCTGCCTACTTAATTCAGGGACTCCCACACGGCGTACTCGCCCCGGTGAGGCTAGAAGTGCTGTTGATTTGTCGCTTTGCTCTCCCGACCTCGCCTCACAGCTCTCTTGGGAAGTACTCAACAACTCCTTCGGAAGTGATCACTTTCCCATCATATTACGATTCCCTTTTCTCTCCGTTCCTCTCCCTCCTCCACGTAACCCTCTCCTTAAACATAGACTTGACAATGCGGACTGGGACAAATTTAGCAAATGTCTTAGCGATGTAGCCCAGAATCTACCCCATATAGATTTTGAAAATATTGATGGATGTAGCACGGCTCTCGCGAAAGCTCTTTATACCACTGCAAATATGGTATTTCCTCTAAAAAGTACTCCTTCTAACAAAATCCCCTCTCCTCCCTGGTGGGACAGAGAATGCACGGAGCTTATTAAGACTCGGAAAAAAGCAGAATTAAGGTATAAACAAAACATGACTATGGAAAATTTTATAGAACTAAATAAAACTGTAGCTAAAACAAAACGGACATTAAAGGATAAGAAGGTGAAAGCCTGGAACAGTTTCTGCTCATCGTTGTCGCCATCGAATCCTTCATACTTTGTATGGCAGAATATTCGACGATTTCGAGGGTCACTCCAAAACTCTCAGCCACAATGCTGCCCCTCTCGAGAATGGGCCGATTCTTTTTTAGACCTTTTGGCACCTCAATCGGCTCCCCACCTATTAGATCTTTCATCCGATATACAACTTCTCTCAGACGATCCTCTCGATCAACCCTTCACAATGGTGGAACTTACTAATGTGCTTAAAGCGGTGAAAGATTCCGCACCCGGTTTGGATGGAATTCCGTACTCCTTCCTGGTTAATGCTAACTCATCCACAAAACAGTATTACTTGAATTTAGTGAATCTAATTTTAGACTCAGGCCAAGTCCCTACATCTTGGAAATCTCAAGCCGTGATCCCGATCCTCAAACCAGGTAAGGATGCTAGCGACTTACGCTCTTTTCGACCTATAGCTCTATCCACTGTTCTGGTAAAAGTTCTAGAGCATTTGATAAAAAACAGACTTGAATGGTTTGTAGAGAGCAAAGGCTTACTGGCAAAAAGCCAATTCGGATTTAGAAAGGGAAGAAGCACCATGGACAATCTAAGCATCTTTACTTCAGACATTCGCCTCTCTTTCTCCCGAGATGAGTCCGTAGTGGCTGCTTTCCTTGACATTACTGCCGCCTACGACAATGTACAACTCTCTCTTCTCAGGAAGAAAATTCAAAAAATGAGAATTCCAGTTAAGTTGGCTAGCCTCATATCCAACCTTCTATCTGAAAGGATAATCTATTTCCGGTGCAATGACGTTAACATCTGCCCATCTAGATCTGTTTGGAAAGGACTTCCGCAGGGTTCTGTTCTGAGCCCCATTCTCTATAACATCTACACCCACGATCTGGAATCTTCTATTGGCCTCAGCAGGATTGTACAATACGCTGATGACTTACTCATTTACTCCCAGAACATCAAAATTGAAAGCGCTGCAGATACAGTGTCTCAGTCTTTGAGTCTCCTAAATATCTGGCTCTTAGAAAACGGACTGGAACTTTCAGCGCCTAAAAGTGCAATTGTTATATTCTCCCGGAAAAGGATCATACCAGATATCAACATCGAAATCAACGGGTCCACAATACCAATAAAAAACGATTTTAAATTTTTAGGAATCACCCTGGATTGTAAATTGAACGGCTCCTCTCATTGCGATAATATCGCAACAAAATGTCTGCGAAATCTGAATATGCTCAGATGTTTATCTGGCGCTTGGTGGGGAGCTCATCCCTTCTCACTTAGGCTCCTGTATAATGCAGTGATCCGAAGCGTGGCAGATTATGGCACGTTTCTTCTGGAACCTGCAAACAAAGCTGGTCTTAAAAAACTGGACTCCATTCAGTATCGTGCCCTCCGAATAATATTAGGAGCAATGAAGTCAAGTCCTATAAATGCTATGCAGGTTGAATGCACAGATCCTCCTTTTTCCCTCCGCCGACAGTTTCTGTCCGACCGTTTTTTATTACGTGCTTTTCAGTTTTCTTCCCATCCTATTTTCCCTAAGCTTACGTTACTGAATAATTACTTCACATCCTCCCGATATTGGAAAAATAAATCCCCCCCTCTCTTGATTAATAGTTTCCGTAGGATTAAATCCATTAAAGACCCTACAGAGCGTCTCAATAAACTTCCGCTATACGAATTTGATTATAATACTATCATTTCACAACCAAACATAATTCTCAATTTTGGTATTAGTAAGGATGACAAACTTGCCGGAGAATACTTTCGATGCTTGTTAGACAGAGAATGGCGAGGGTGGCACACAGTCTTCTCGGACGCCTCGAAACTCTCCCCTGTGGGCTGTGTGGGAGTTGGCTCTTTCCACGAGCAATATAATATCGTCCAAAAAGCGAAATGCCCACCAGAAACGTCTGTCTTCGCTGGAGAGTGCTTAGCAATTCTGAAGAGCGTTGAATATATATTGATAGCTAAACTAAAAAACACTATAATTTTTTCGGATTCGCGTAGCTCTCTTCAGGCTCTACTTTCAAACCCCTTCTCTACCCGTTCCCATAATGCTATTTTATTTAAAATCAAAGAAGCCCTTTTACAGTGTCAACATCGGGATTACGATGTCAGACTTGCATGGGTCCCGGGCCATACTGGCATAGCCGGGAACGAACGAGTTGATCGAGTGGCTAAAGAGGCGGTGGTTCAAGGTGATAAGGTTCCGTTTATAAACTACTGCTTCGACCTTCTGGCTCTTCCGAAATCCTCCCTAACAAAAAAATGGTCTAAGCTCTGGAGTCACAGTAGTATGGAAAAAGGTTCTTGGTATGCAAAAATTCAGCCTGGGATCCCTAGCAAACCATGGTTTTCGAAATGGAAGTTCGACAAAAAATCAACGTCTATAATTAATAGAATGAGGCTGGGGCACTGTAGTTCTCCGGCCCACTTAGCTAAACTTAGAATCCGCGACTCCTCTCTGTGCGAGTGCGGCCTGGATGTTGGAGACCTCAATCATTTATTTTTTAATTGCACCAATTACGACCGTTCATTGTTTCTTGACCACCTCTGCATCCTTAAAATTCCTTTCCCTACTCATATCCTTGCTTTATTATCGTCTAATGACCCTCTTGTCTATAGATGTATAGTAGAATTTTGTACGCTAAACGATATTAAATTGTAATAATTTGTTGTCCATATCCTTCTCGTATTCGTTATCTAATTATCTATCATTTTTTGTATCTCTATATAAGAATTCTGATCTACCACTAATAATAATAATTCGATACCGCTTTGATTTTTATATATAATACGACGTGACGCTGGCAAAAATGTTCATAACGGACGATTGCCACTGCCATTAAGGCAAAAAAAAAAAAAAAAAAAAAATTTGTGCTTGCGGCGTTGCGGTTTTTGTGATTTGTTTATTTATTTATTTCCAAGTTTTTCTAGAGATTCAAGGTAATTTGCTTCCACATTGAAATTATTATCCAACATTCTACACTGTAATAATTCAATATCATTTTGTTCCTTTCAAAGGAAGCAAGTGAAGGCTTCGATAGCTTGGTCTATTCCACGATGAAGAAATCTAGCAAACGTAGTTATTCTTCTGATTCGGACAGTGCTGAAGAAACTCGCATAAAAGACTTGAAGGAAAGGGATGAGTTTACCAAAAGACTCAAAAAACGTGATGAAGATAAGGTTAAGAAAGTTACTGAAACTTCCAACAAAAGATCTTACGAAGAAGCTGCCAGGCGTCTGAAGCTCGAAGCAGAGGACAGGGATAAAATTTTGCCAAAACTGCGAGTTCAGTCTCGAAGGAAGTATCTAGAAAAAAGGAAGGATGACAAAGTTGTCGAATTAGAGGCAGATATTGCTGATGATGAATACCTTTTCGCTGAAAGCAGGTAGGCTAAAGCTTTAAGCTTTTCATTACTTTTTCGTTTCATGTACATAGTTGTAAATACTTTCTGATTGTTCTATTGCACAACCAAAATTTGTTTCATTCAGGGCATCTACTTTAATTTCAAATTCGGTTAACTTGTACACACACAATCTACTTGTAACTGCCGAATCAAGTCTCTGTTGCTTTGATGACTATTTTATAGCTACTGTGCTTAGAAAGTGGAATGAAACAATAACAAAAGTTTTTCATTTGTGACTCTGTTTCAGTCTAACAGAAAGAGAGAGAAAGGAAAGGGAACACAAGAAGACAATATTGCAACTAGCTAAAGAGCATGAAAAAGCCCGTGAGTTGGAGAATGTCCAAAGATATCACATGCCACAGGATTTGGGAAAGGGTGAAAAAGGTAAACGAAAATAATTTTAAATAATATGTACTTGCATTATGTAAATTAGAGTAGAGGTACAAAATATAGTCATTTTCTAGAGTGGTTATAATTATGTACTAAGAGCACCAATTAACCTTCCTACATTGAAGTAAATATTTATATAATCTTAAAAAAATTATTCCAACATTAAATTGTTCTTGGAATAGCTACAATCAACAGAACAAACCTACACAGTCTAGGCTGTATTACCATCATATAGTTTATTACACTTGATGTGATGTGTATTCTATGATAACAAAAAATAATTTTATATTAACAGCATGTTTTATGATTTTTTTTACTTATCCAATAATGTCAATTTGCTTTCAGGAGAATATATCGAAGTGGATGAAAATGAAAAACTTCCACATTCAGAGCAGCGCAAGTGGGAACAGGAACAAATCAAATCAGCTTTTTTCAAATTTGGAGCAAAGGATGCAAAAGCACAGGATGAATATGAATTGTTATTGGATGAGCAAATTGACTTTATACAAGCTTTACAACTGGAGGGCACCAAGGAAAAGAAAGAAGATGAAGAGATATCCGAACATCAGAAGATGCGTGTCTCCATTCAGGAAACAAAAAAATCCCTCCCAGTATACCCATTTAGACACACTCTAATAGAAGCTATAAAAAATTACCAGATATTAATTGTGGAAGGAGAAACAGGATCTGGCAAAACTACACAAATACCTCAATATCTCCATGAGGCTGGGTTTACAACAGATGGTAAAAAAATTGGTTGCACACAACCACGAAGAGTGGCAGCAATGTCAGTAGCTGCTAGAGTTGCTCAAGAAATGAATGTCAAACTCGGAAATGAAGTTGGTTATAGTATACGATTCGAAGATTGCACCTCCGATAGGACTGTTATTAAGTATATGACAGATGGAACACTTCACAGAGAATTCTTATCAGAACCAGATTTAGCATCATACAGTGTAATGATTATTGATGAAGCTCATGAGCGTACTTTGCATACTGACATTTTATTTGGTCTTGTCAAAGACATCACTAGGTTCAGACCCGACTTAAAATTACTTATTTCCAGTGCAACTTTAGATGCCGAAAAGTTTTCAAAGTTTTTTGATGATGCACCTATATTTAGAATACCTGGTCGACGATTTCCTGTGGATATATATTACACAAAAGCACCAGAGGCTGATTATGTAGATGCGAGTGTAGTATCAGTGCTCCAGATACATGCTACACAACCTCTTGGTGATATTTTGGTTTTTCTTACTGGCCAAGAAGAAATTGAGACTTGTGTAGAAATGTTACAAGAAAGGACAAAACGAATTGGGAAAAAGTTACGAGAGCTCGTAATATTACCAGTATATGCCAACTTGCCTAGTGACATGCAGGCAAAGATTTTTGAGCCTACTCCAGAGGGAGCTCGCAAAGTTGTACTGGCTACTAACATTGCCGAAACTTCTTTAACAATTGATAATATTATTTACGTCATTGATCCAGGTTTTGCGAAACAGAACAACTTCAATTCTAAAACAGGCATGGAAAGCCTTATGGTAGTGCCTATCTCTAAAGCCTCTGCCAACCAGAGGGCTGGGAGAGCCGGGAGAGTCGCTCCAGGAAAGTGTTTCAGACTGTATACAGCCTGGGCTTACAAATATGAACTGGAAGACAATACTGTTCCAGAAATCCAAAGGATTAATTTGGGGAATGCTGTCCTGACTTTGAAAGCATTAGGAATAAATGATCTTATTCATTTTGATTTTTTGGATCCTCCACCACATGAGACATTGGTTTTAGCTTTGGAGCAGCTGTATGCTCTTGGTGCTCTCAATCACCATGGAGAATTAACTAAGGCTGGCAGAAGAATGGCCGAGTTTCCTACAGATCCTATGCTTGCTAAAATGATATTGGCTAGTGAAAAGTAAGTAAATAAAATGTGATTGTCTGTTACACATTCGCATTTTCATATAGAGTCTAATATAGTTCTCATAATAATTATGTTTTTTTTTACAGGTACAAGTGTTCTGAGGAAATTGTAACGATTGCTGCCATGTTATCTGTTAATAGCTCAGTTTTCTATAGACCAAAGGATAAGATTATTCATGCAGATACAGCCAGAAAAAACTTTTTCCATAGGAATGGAGACCACTTGACATTAATGAATGTATATAATCAGTGGGTAGATTCTGATTTCTCAGTGCAATGGTGTTATGAAAATTTTATTCAGTTCAGATCCATGAAAAGAGCACGCGACGTTCGTGAACAGTTGGCTGGCCTAATGGATAGAGTGGAAATTGAAATGGTTTCTAGTATAGCTGATGACACCAATATTCGTAAGGCTATAACTGCTGGTTACTTTTACCATATTGCAAAATTTTCGAAAGGTGGACACTACAAAACTGTCAAACATAATCAAGTAAGTTGTTACACATTAATTATGATCATCTATTTTTTTAAATGGACAGAAAATCAACTACTGCATGTCTGGAATTGAGGTTTCAACAATTTCTAAATTAGAATTATTTGTTTTCAGACTGTTATGATTCATCCAAATAGTGCTCTATTTGAAGAATTACCTCGGTGGGTAATCTATTATGAGCTTGTATTCACATCGAAAGAATTCATGCGGCAAGTCACTGAAATAGAAAGTAAATGGCTCCTCGAGGTGGCACCACACTATTACAAGTCTAAAGAGTTGGAAGATTCTACAAATAAAAAAATGCCCAAGACAATTGGCAAATCTACAATTTCATAATAAATAATAACAATTTTATTTTAGTTTGATTTATCTTCTAATCATAAAAGGTAGGCTCACAAAATTGATTACTTACAGTTACAAAACCAATAAATAAAGTTATATTATAATTATCACAATTAACTAAGCAGTATTGTCATCAAAAATCTGTAACTCTCCCTTTTCTCTCCCAATCTCCATATCTTGTAGGTTCAGGTCCTCTAGGGCCTCCAATTTCACCAGTATGTGGGTTTGTATTATCTGGCCATGAGGGTAAAGGGTCTTCTTTCTGCGATGGGTGCATACTTGGCTGCTCGCCGAGGTCGTCTATAGGTGTAGTTTCTCTTAACTTCTTCCTAAACTCGGCCATCCGTTCAGATTCTTCTCTTTTGGGTTCATCAACCTTTTCTTCTTTTTTCGCGTCTGATTCTTGGCAGTATAACCGCGATATCAAAACATTCAATGCACCTGGAATATAAAATTATTTGCTATTTTTGGAAATATATAATTGATGTATAAAACATACATTCCAGAGGATAACCAAACAACCCATAATCACCATTGATCTGGATTTTCTGGAACATAATTTTGTTGACATAATTGCGTAACATATCTTTTCCTGAAAATATCATTAAGCGACCAAATGTAAAAGATTGAACGTGACAAACTCTCGTAGCAATTTAGTCATTAACTTGAATTATTCTTTCGAAAACTGCAAATATAAACAAACTTTTGACAGTTGGCTTGGCTGACCAAGTGACCGACCACCGATATTTTGACAAAAACATTGACGGTCAAAAAGTCATTACAATCTCCTTTCTCTATTCTAAATATATTTTTTATTTCAATATCCTTTGTAGTACGTTTTGGTCGAACTAGTTATTGTCTATGAACAAGTCATATGATCGAAGATCGACTGATTTGCTTCTACTGTCTTTGGTGTGGATTTCTTGGGTGCAGTGAATAGTGTAGAATATTTTATTTTAAAAATTGTAGGAAACGACGGAGATAATCCTAAAATGAAGGGGTGCATTTTCAACATCGACGCTGGATACTTAGAGGGATTGTGCCGTGGCTTCAAGTGCGGCATTCTCAAGCAGTCTGATTACTTGAACTTGGTACAGTGCGAGACCTTAGAAGGTACAAATCCATTTTATACCATGTCGTTAGTATATTTGCTTGCTAATGTTTATAATTTTAGCATATCAGTGTTGTGAATATGTAATTACGTTTATGGCTAATTATATTTACATGTCATATATTGGTCACTGGTACCTGTTTAATTAGGCGACGATTCGCAGATAATGAAAATATTGTTTTCATTTTTCAGACCTAAAACTTCATCTGCAAGGCACTGACTATGGGACTTTCCTGGCAAATGAACCCAGCCCTCTCTCTGTCTCCACCATTGATGACAAACTTCGGGAGAAGCTTGTTATTGAATTCCAGCATCTTAGGAACCATTCCGTAGAGCCTCTTTCCACATTCCTGGACTTCATTACTTACAGCTATATGATTGATAACATTATCCTGCTGATCACTGGTACTCTACACCAGAGACCCATTTCTGAGCTGATCCCCAAATGCCACCCACTGGGATCATTTGAACAGATGGAGGCCATACATGTGGCAGCCACACCCGCTGAGCTGTACAACGCTGTGCTGGTTGATACACCACTGGCTCCGTTCTTTGTTGACTGCATCAGTGAGCAAGATTTGGATGAAATGAACATTGAGATCATCCGTAATACCTTGTACAAAGCTTACCTGGAAGCTTTCTATGAATTTTGCAAGCGCATTGGTGGCTCCACAGCTGATGTGATGTGTGAGATTTTGGCTGTAAGTATATTTTAAGGTTACTATGACAAATGCATTTTTAATTCAATTGTAAATATAAGTAAAATAAGTAATTAATTATAGATAGACATACTAAAATAAGTAATTACTAGATTTAAAAATAGAAAATATATATAAAGATATTTGTAAATAATATATTGAACCCAGATTGGACCACATCAAATGTTAATAAGTACATATACAATTTTGAAAGTATGATGGTCTGTTGCAATGGATAAATCCACATAGTATAAGTATTACAAATAAATAAATATATATATATATATATAGCTTGATTAGAAATATATTGCCACTGCTGGAATAACAGAATTTCTTTGTTTATTGAATTTCTTCCATTATATTTCAGTTTGAAGCAGACCGTCGAGCAATTATCATCACTATAAACTCTTTCGGCACAGAGTTGTCCAAAGATGACCGAGCTAAGTTGTACCCCCGCTGCGGGAAACTAAACCCTGATGGTCTTGCTGCCCTGGCTAGGGCTGATGATTATGAACAAGTGAAGGCAGTGGCTGAGTATTATGCAGAATATTCTGCTCTGTTTGAAGGTGCCGGTAATAATGCTGGGGACAAAACACTGGAGGATAAGTTCTTTGAGCACGAGGTGAGCATTTATGTAAAAATAAGTAATGTAATTTTGACAATTCCAGAGGCACAGGCTAAATTTAATCGTCACTAAAAGAGAAAGACTCTTTTGTGATGTAGTGACAGTGAAAGTTGGGTCCTTTAGGATTATTATTTGGTGGCCATGACAGAATCGCACATAATATAACTTTTTCTTAAAGAAACATCTTCTGTCCTTAAGATATCGTGGATCATATCCATAGGTTGCATGTTGCGATAGCGGTTCAATTTTTTTTCAATCCTGTCTGCAGTAGTTAGAAAATTCCTTAATAAGCATAATAAAATAGTTTTAGAAATATTTGCAAATGTGCTGAAGTTGAAAATTAAATCCCTCTATATAGTTTGTCCTACTCTCTAAGCTGTATGTTCTAAACATCTAATTGGACTCAATTTCATAATTTCAGGTGAGCCTAAATGTACATGCTTTCTTGCAACAGTTCCACTTTGGAGTGTTCTATTCATACCTCAAGCTGAAGGAGCAGGAATGCCGGAACATTGTGTGGATAAGCGAGTGTGTTGCCCAGAAGCACCGGGCTAAGATTGACAACTACATTCCCATTTTCTAAATATATAACATAAGCTTGACAATTTACTATATAAATCATGCATGTATGTACCCACTGACAAATTTTCCTAATTTGTAAAAAGATCATGGAAAATTTAGTTACCTATATAACATAATATTTAGGTAGGTACAACTTTACAGAGTAGTAATGCATGCTATTTAATAAATGTAGCCCACTTTGTATTGTGTCAAGTTAATTGAAATAAACACAGGTACCTAGTTAAACAACCATGATACAAATAATATAGTAAGTGCAAGCAAAAATAGTAGAAGGGAAGACATACCTATCTTCTCATCTAGAAACAATATGTATAGGTATTATAATAGAAAGCTCATAGATATTGTGGTTTTTGTTTGAACTTGTTGAATGTATCAAATCACAAATATGTTATTGGGTGTTGTAAAGAGATGTAAGTACATTTTCGAAACTATAAGGTTCTAACACTAAAATATACATAGTAAACCTACCTATAAATTATTAATGTGTAATTGAAATTTTAAACTTTCTTCAATATTTAAGTGTTAATAAATTAATTGTATTCCAAATTATAATTCCAAATCCAAGTTATAATGTAAGTATATGGCGGATGCATATTACAAACTTAAATAAATCCATTGTGAGGGAACATCAGGAATAACAATAATATCGGGGATTATGTATGAGTATGACAACACCTTGGAGCTATCATTTGAAATATCTGCTTGTTATATTTAAATATTGTATAATTTATTTAGAATGTAATCATTATTTATAATAAAGCACTAGACAAATTAAATGTTATAATTGAAAAATATTGTTGTCAAAATTAATAGAACTATGTAGTACAGTCAACAGCACATACATGGTAACAATTGATGTCCGATACTTATCTTATGGTGCAGTACAGATAACTAGGATAGAAGTGCATACATGTTGCGCTTTTTACTGTACTCGAAAATCCCAAACCACCATAAACCAGATCATCTTCAAGAGTGTCTCACGACCAACTTTCAGAACTACAAATTAGAACAACTAAATTGAGGGGCAACAGGAAGGCTAGTCGGCTGGCCTTTTTTAGGCGCTCAAGTCCTGTCAAAACCTGCGCGAAGGAAATTTTTGTACTAATATTCGTAAAAAATCTGACATTGATGGAACTTGAGCGCTAGTAAAAATCGTCGCAGCCCGACCCCCAGTTTTTGTGAAGTTGTCTGGCCCTCCTACAGGGGACGTACAGAGGGATGAAGAAAGGACTCGCAAAGAAAAAATAAATCTTGTGTAAATATACCTAGGAATTCTTTATTCACTGTCGACACTCTTTTTACTTAGTAACTGCTCATTTATAATATTAGTGGTACAACCTTCATATACAAGATTCTGCTTAGGTTTTGCTAATAACAAATCTGAATGCTTATTCCAAAATGCATCTTTGAGCATATCAACATGTACATCGACAATCACAGTTAAGCTTTTCCCTGAACTTTCAATAGGCATGCATTTCCTTAGTAATAATGTTCCTCTTTTATATATCTCAGGTTCATTGTTGTAGTTCATATTGAAATCTTTGAACAGTATTTCATTTTTATCTGCAGACACTGTACCACAAAGACGCTTTTCAGCCTGGAAAAATATTAAGATCATGAAACAATAGGAAGAGAAGTACTGGCCAAATCCAACATTAGGGCGAGAGAATTAGAGCTGGTACACATTGGGCGTTGTGAAGAGCGCGCTTTGGTAACGAAATGAAGTGTACACATGCCAAACCACACTTCATTCGCGTTTCTTGTAGTTCTTGAAACGCGCGTTACCAACACGTGTGCTTCACAACGCCTAATGTGTACCAGCTCTAAGACTACTCAAATGGCTTGGCCATTCCGGTGGCTCCAGCATCTCAGAACCTCCCAACTCCAACTAACCTCAGTTGGACTCAAATTGCTTTTCAGTACAAGTGCCCAGAATGTTGTGTTATACAGGTTGTTAATGTGTACATCAGCTTGTCTCCATTTCATATAATCTATTAAATTTTCTTCGGATGGATACACAATTATTCGGCCATCAAAAGTTGGAGGGTACTTCAAACTTTCTTCTAAAAAAAACTTCCGCCAATAATACACGTAAGATGTAGAAAATTTACTATTTATAGTAGTTAACAGTTTAGCAGCCCGTCTTTTGTATAACGTGGAATGTTTTTTGAATACAAATGAATATTCATCGCTTTGGCCAAAAGCCATCAATACATCACTAAACTCTCGTATTACAGAATATGCAGCATAATTCATTAAGTTCAAAGCTCTTAGGTCATTGGGCTTTGCGAAGTGGTGATCCTCTGAAAACTTGTGGAAACATTTTCCATCTAATCTCACTACTATCCACGTATTTGGTAAGAGGGTATCATCTAATTCAAACTTTTTCACATATTCAAAGGAACTTTTAGCCATTTTAATTAGAATACAAGTATTTTGACTTTGCAGACTATTTCTAAAAAAACTTATCATTTCCAATTTTTTATTGTTAATAACTTCCCACGGTTCCCAGAGGGAAAGGAAAGGCAAAGCTAACTATGGCATACAGCCTGGTCTGATGTTAATCTGTCTGAATCCTTATAAATACATACATATACACGAAGATAACCTAACCTAAACCTACGCACAACCCTCCCAAACCCCTCAACGATCCACTCAATCATCGAATTATGCATGGAGAGGCTAGTAGTAGCGCTTTGAAATTTAACATTATTTATATTTTATTAATTTAATCAAAATGTTAGGTTAGGTTAAAACCATTGACTTATTAAACTTAGTCATTGGTTAAAACTGACAAAATATTCCTTGCATATTAATCGACAAAATTCTGAAATTAAAACTAGGTACATAAAATTATTAAACTTCTAGTAAGTAACAATAAAATTGGGTCCTTGATTAGGTGCCGTGTTTTTGCAAATGAGTGTAGGTGTATGAGAATTGAGATTCAAAACACCATAACATGTTTTGGTAGCCGATTTAACAAAGAAAATTGTACGTTACGCCCCTAAATACGATGTTACGGTGTTTTGTAACAACGTAAAGCCCGGTCCGATGCGACGTGTTTGTTGCGGTGTTACAAAACACCGTATATAACATCCGATTTAGGGGCGTGGCGTATCAATTTTCCATTGTTAAATCGGTTACCAAAACATGTTACGGTGTTTTGTAACACCGTAACAAACACGTCGCATCGGACCCAGTAAGCCGGGTCCGATGCGACGTGTTACGGTTTTAGAATTAATGTTATAGTGAGCCATTACTACAAATTATTATATATAAACGGATATCACTCACTTATATTGTTGAAGTCGGCAATTAGACATCTGGACAAACTTCTCAAGTTTTAAGATGCTGGTGGCCAATCAAAATAATGTATTGTTATAACAGTAATGTTTTAAATAATAATAATAACATGTTACAAAACACCGTAAAATGTTTTGGTAACCGATTAACAAACGAAAATTGTTACGCCACGCTCCTAAATCGCATCGGACTTGGCTTTAAGCCGAACGAATCTGGCAAATTGGAGAAGTGGCATTACTAGGTAAAAGTTTTCAAGTTGTGACCACATAATAAGGGTGAGATATGGCTTAAAAGCCCGTAGCAGATGCTCAAAGTTTTAGTCGACTTCTAATTCAACTTAGAAAACGTTAAGTATAAAATGTAATCGCTAATTCAACTTAGAAAACGTTAAATATAAAATGTAATCGTGTATCTTCTTGAGCGGTCTTGCAGTAATTTTTTTTTAAACCTTAAATTTTTCGGAGGTTATTTTATGTAAAACGTATTGTTTTGGGTAAAAAAATTATCAAACCTAGGAAATTTTAAAAATCCATTCTGGCAACCCTGCACTGAAACCCGCCGCCGTAGAGAGAGAATAGAGAAACCTATACCCTCTACAAGTATTACATTATCTTTGCCCTCTACGGTTGCAGCGGACCGTGCTTTAGCTGGTTATGCTTAACCCCACCCACCCAACTCACCTTACAGCAATTTATATATATATAAAGATAACGTCCAAATATTATAATTCAAATGACCAAATGTATTTGGACGTATTTTCCTTTCGAGGGCCAAAAGAACGTTCGTTGGCTGTCTGACTCGTAGAGGGAGATTGGCCCGGCCGGCCCCCTACGGTCTGGCTGGACGCGGATTTAAACAAACAGTAAAGTAGGGATAAATAATACTTATACAATTAAATAGGTATAATTCTATTACATTAGCTAACATCTATATCTAATCCAAATAGGTATATGTTCCATAGCCTACCTACTTTTTATATTAACATATAGGTTCATCCTCCATCATACTCTCAGAGAAATCATACTACATTACATTGGTGTAAGATAGCCTATTTAAGAAGTTTATTTACTTCCTCTGGTGTTCTTCGTACTATTATCTGGGGATCTATATAGCCATTAGCTGTATCATGAACTGCTTTATATAATTGTGCGTAAATTGCCAATATAACTTCAAATGCCCTTTTCTTAACCAATGATTTGTGGGTGTGACTCAGCAACAGATTCAATTGAGGCAAAATATAAACATCTGGTGATACCAAAAACATATCAAATTTGTTTAGAAATGTTTTTAGTGTCGAAGTATCCATACCAGGTATAGCAGAAAGCGGTCCACTTATTTTTTCTTGTAATATTGTATAAATAGGGCCCAAGTTTAAATTAGCAACAAGAAAGCTAGCTTGCTCAGACGTCAGTGTGTCAATTTGGGCCTCAGATTGTGCTTGCAATCTCTCATTATATTCATCCATAATTGTGTACAATGACAAAGTACATTGTATATGATAAATACAATTCAGCATGTACACAGACATATCAGTTGAACTAAGATGACATGCAGTTTCATTAAGGGCATGTAACAAAGGGTCCAATATGTGTGTCACAAGAATTTTTCTATCAGAATTGTCAATATTGTTAGAAGTATTCATAATAGCCAATAAATCCCGCAGAAAACTGACTAGGTCTGTCACTACAATTGATGGATTCAAATCTAGTGGAGGAGCTTTGACCCCATGGCTTAGTTCTTTTTGAATTTTACTATCCAATGTTACAAGAAATATTTCTTCACTTTTCTTTAGCAATTCTTCAAAGGTCTCCAATAAGTGACCTTTTTTTATCAAAGTTTGTATGATGTCTTTGTAATAGATAATTAAGTTTGATATAGACCACAGGACCAGTGGATCCTTGTCAGGCTTCAGTATGAGCTCTGCCCTCACTTTCAGAAGTGGGCATAAAGCTTCCATGATAGTAGTCAGGGCATCTGTGATATGCTGATCTTCATCTGCCATGCGACAGTATTTGAACAGAGTCAACAAGTTTTCTCTTTCAATGGGAACAACCTGATACACCCAGGCTAAAATATCACCTATGTATCGCTTGGCATCATGAGCATAGAATTCTATTGGCTTGGAACTACTGTCAGCACCTTTAGTCAATGCATCAATAAATAATTGGACAATAGTACCTTTGCGAGCCGAACAATATTCATCAATTATATTGAAAAACAACACTTGTCTGTTTTGAAACTTAGCCAAAGCTTTGGGCACTAGAGCATTATTTGGTGAATCAATACTGAGGCAAGCTCCAATGGTCCAATGATACAATTTCTCTATAGCCACCTCTTGTTGAAGTCCTATGTTCTCCATGATATCGAATGCTGGTGTTTGATACCAACATTTCACAAGAGTTTTGCAGTTATCATATAATTTTTCAATCTGAGACAAAGTTTCAAAAAATTGAATTGTCAATGGAGTTTTAACAGAAACATTATACAGATATTCACTCTGCTCTGGTGCTATTTGGAAATGTCTTACAAATGCATTCACCCACACAAGTTTTTTCTCTGTTTTCTTCCTTTCATCTTTCAATTTTGTAGTCTGAGTGATGAGGTGATGAGTTTTCGTTTTTGACTCGTGCAGCCTGTTAGACATGTCCTTGACAGCAGTATCCAAAGAAGACAAGGATTCCCACAGCACCTGTAGCTTTTCATTCACCTTAGTGTACTCTGATAACACAGCTTTGTTCACTAGCATATCCCTTTTTTCAATCTCATTTACTAAGACTCTTCTAGTATAAGCGGAATTAGAAGAACATAACCCTGATACTGTGTTCAAAGCTTCACTGTTATCGGCTATTAGATGACTGTCAAAAATTTTATTTATTCTTTGTCTTATGGGATTATTATAAATGGAATCCATTTTCAATGAAATAAATTATAGTTTTGGTAAAGTATTATATACTATACAAGTAAAGTAAGTCGTTTTTTTTCTAATATTTTTTTGTTTGTAAATTTCTTCCCCGTGGGAAAGGCAAAACCAACTAGAGCATACAGCCTGGTCTGATGTTAGTAGAATGTCTGAATTCTTATAAATACATACATATATACGAAGATAACCTAACCTAAACCTACGCACAACCCTCATAAACCCCTAAACGAAATAACTCAATGATCCACGCAAGCATCAAGTTATGCAAAAGGAAACCTTGCTAAAAGCACAAAACTTCACAAACACGACTTCTTTCGAGCACTCCAACTAATAGAAACGTTCGCGGACATGTACAGGCTGTATGCCCTAGTTGGCTTTGCCTTTCCCTCTGGGAAGAATGTAACAAAACAAAAAAATATTTTTGGGTTAGGTTTGGAATTATTTATTACTTAACTTTAATTCTCGATGTTATTTATATTCGATTTGTAAATATTGTACTGTACAGTGCACAAGATGGGATCACGGCAAATAATCGAAAAGTCATTGACTATGCTAAGATCTTTGCCCAGAGTATCACTTGCCAATATTCGTGATAACCCTGGTTCCAAAGTAACTGTAAGTACCCTATTTAGAATATACATAATCTCTAACTCGACGATTACCTGATTATTTTTGGTTAATTGGCTGGTTAGTCATTCAAAACTAATTGACTTTATTACCTGTTTTGAATAGCAAAAACGTGGGCGTGCTCAACACGGGGGAGACAAACACGGCGCCGGCAACAAAGGCTCTGGTCAGAGACAGAATTACATGAGGCTGGGCTATGAAACTGGGAATAACCCCTTTTACTTGCGCGTTCCACAGGAACATTATTACAGGGGACACCAGTAAGTGTTATATAAAATAAGTGTATAAAATTCGTTCAATCATAGGAATTATAATTCTTTTATTAATTTCATAAGATGAGCAGGGTTTGGCGTCAAGTCTTACGACTGTCAGTTTTAATAAAAAAATTACAGTTGTAAGTGCGAACTCTTACTGTGTTCATGCTCAAAACTATCTAAATGAATATGTTTATGCTTACAGCCACAGAAGGGAATATCCACCCTTATCATTAAATGAACTCCAAAGTATAATAGATAGAGACCGTTTAGACATCACTAAGCCAATTGATATAGCAAGCATTGTCAAATCAGGAATTTACAATTTTCACCCTGATCAGAAGCAGTTTGGTGTCCACTTGACAGATGAAGGGGCAGATATATTTGCTGCGAAAATAAATATTGAAGTGCAATGGGCAAGTGAACAAGTCATTGCTGCAATTGAGAGGAATGGTGGAGTCATCACTACAGCATATTTTGATCCACATAGTCTCTTTTTACTAAAGAACCCCAAAAAATTCTTCGAGACAGGGCAAGCTATTCCAAGACGAATGGTTCCTCCACCAGATGTTATTGAATATTATACAAATGCCAAATCACGTGGATATTTAGCTGACCCAGAGATGGTGTCACTTGAAAGGTTGAAGCTGGCTCAGAAATATGGATATCAGCTACCAAAATTAGAGCTTGATTTGAACTATAATATGTTATGTGAAAGGAAAGACCCTAGACAGATTTTTTATGGTTTGGTACCTGGATGGGTAGTCAATTTAAAAGACGAGTGTATTCTGAAACCTAAAGATGAAGATTTATTACAATTTTATGCTTCATAGATGATACAGATAGGCCCAAGATCATCACTATTGAGTTTGGATAATATTTATATATTTTATAACCAAGGACCTAATTACATGGGCAAGGAAGGAGTAATGTAACATTTGGATCACTGTAAGCTAACCTGTTGAGGACTTAAATAAAAATAAACTGTAATTCCAATTATTTTATTCCAATTGTGGAAAACTTGTGTATTGTTTCAATTGTTTGTGTAAACGATTTGTTGTAAAATTGATATAAAAACAAAAACAAATTTGAAAGTTATAGCTTTACATGCATCAGATATACATAAACATAAGTAATCATATCTTAATCATACAGTAGATGACACATTTATACATAAGTACATTTTAATCATTTTACAGAAATAACACAAGATTATCAAGAAATTCAGTTGATGATGAAGTTAAAATAATCATGGTAGATATTTAGATGACAAAGCATTGTAAAACTTCCAACTCTAAATGATTTAATAGTTTAATATCTGTAGTGGTCTGGTTTATATGGACCTTCAAGAGGTACACCAATATATTTAGCTTGTTTAGGGGAAAGTTTTGTAAGCTTTACACCAAGATGATCTAAATGAAGAGCTGCAACCTCCTCATCTAACTTTTTAGGTAGAGTATGGACTCCAATGGGATAGGCTTCATGTTTTGTCCAAAGTTCAATTTGGGCCAGTACTTGGTTGGTGAAGGAATTGGACATGACAAAAGAGGAGTGTCCAGTAGCACAACCCAAGTTGACAAGTCTTCCAGCTGCAAGAACGATTATACGATTCCCATTATCAAGTTCGTAACGATCAACTTGGGGTTTAATATTTACCTTCTTTGCATTATTCTCCAGCCATGCTACATCAACTTCGCAATCAAAGTGGCCAATATTGCACACAATGGCATCATCTTTCATTCTCAAGAAGTGATCTTTGCAAATGATGTCTATGTTTCCAGTAGTGGTAACAAAAATCTGACCAATTTCAGATGCTTCATCCATAGTGGTGACTTGGAAACCTTCCATAGCTGCTTGAAGTGCATTTATGGGGTCTATCTCGGTGACTATGACTCTGCCACCAAATCCTTTGAAAGCCTGAGCACACCCTTTACCTACATCTCCATAACCGGCCACCACACATACTTTTCCTGCAATCATGATATCTGTTGCCCTCTTAATACCATCCAGTAGAGATTCCCTGCAGCCATATAAGTTATCAAATTTGCTCTTCGTAACTGAATCATTCACATTGATAGCTGGTATTTTCAGAGTGCCTTCACGGAACATTTTGTACAGATTGTGTACACCAGTTGTTGTTTCTTCAGATAGGCCTTTGATACCTTCCAACAAGTGCGAATATTTTTTATGCACTAAATTAGTCAGATCACCACCATCATCCAAGATCATGTTTAATGGCTGTAAAATAAAAATAAAATATTATATATAAAAAGAACATTGGTATTTGGTACATATTTAAGTCGCAAACCAATATTTTATTTCTTCATTATAAAGTATAGCATTACAGTTATTTATTGCCTATGTATACATTTCATTATTGTTTATAATCTCAATTGTGGGGCCGCAAAGTATAGAGTAGACAAGCTTATCTACTCAATCACAAGTAATTTGAATGCATTGGCTTACCTTTCCATCTGCAAATATCAATGTTTGCTCAATACACCACACATATTCCTCCTCGGTTTCTCCTTTCCAGGCATATATAGGTATTCCAACAGCCACTAGCGCCGCAGCAGCTTCGTCCTGCGTACTGTATATGTTGCTGCTTGACCATTGCACCTGTAATATTGATAAATAGCTTGGTACCAGTCTGGGAAAAATCTTCTCATATCAACTGCATACTAATGTACATATGGGCATGTCCCTACTGCTGCTCAGGTACATACCTTCCCTTACATTGAGAGGGCTTGAGGCATGATCCATGGGGATTGGTGGACAACACACAACCTAGATTTTTTTCTTCAGCATTAAAATAACTAACTGTAAACTCATTGGTACAAGGCTAACCTTCCTGGGGATCAAACCTGGAACATTTGTATGTCCATCCATATATTTTTATCAAGTTGGTCCAGAGATGTTGATTGTCAGTAAATCAGAGGCATGACTTTTAAAAATTAAGGACATTTTTTCTAGTTAACAATTGATTACAATCTGGAATAAGAACATTGTGTAACAATTGAAACAATTTACATAATACCTACTCATAATAATTCTACACATTACGTCAGATGAACTGTGTCTGTGATGGATCTGTAGCGAGAGATAAGAAGGTGAAGGGTTGCCGATAGCGCCTTTAACATTATGATAAAAATGTCTTCAAACATGACAATATCTTTTGCAATAGATAACCAGTACCTTTAAACATTGACAGTCAAAATTCTTATCAAAAATCGTAGACGTCTTGTTATCATTTTTTTACTTGTTACCATGAGGCTGGATGATTTAGCCGGATTTTTATCTTATGCTGCATATTATTAATATATGTTATAGTGTTGAATCTTATTTCTGCCCTTTTTTTCAGGGTCGGTCAGAGTATCATAATGGCCCAAAGCAAAATATTGTGCTTGCTACCTATTAATAAAATCTTGTTAAAGGTGAAGCTCATTTTAGGATGTTTCTATACATAACCAAACATGAAATCGGACAATTAGAATGACTGCAATAGAGTAAGAAGATGTTGATGGCAACTTACTTCTGCACCAAGCTCTATTAAGGTTTCAATAAGCACCGCCGTTTGCACAGTCATGTGGAGGCTGCCTGCTATTCTAGCTCCCTTAAGAATCTTGTCAGGAGCGTATTTGCGACGACATGCCATTAAACCTGGCATTTCCTTCTCCGCCAACATGATCTCTTTGCGCCCAAGCTCTGCCAACTTCTCATCAGCTGGAAATTTGGGTATATAAAATGAATAATAGTTGTAGGTATATGAAGAAAGGTAATATCAATAGCATGTTTTTGGAGGAGGCTATTTTTACCCGACTGCGCAAGGAGGGTTATTAATTTAAATTGTAGGCCACTAGCCCTGATCAACCCTAACTGTGAAAATAATGATACAAACAGAAAGTAAAAAATGCAATCTACAAATCACACAAACACTGATTTTGTCTAAATGATTACACATGTTATTGGCATTAATTTAGTAAAGATAGTGTAAGTGTAGATTATTTTAGTAAGTAATCCAGTGTATCAATCGGTGATAGTGTTACAATATTGGCCTCCCAATATATGCAAGTTCAAACCCATCAAAGAGATAATAAAATAACGATAAACAACATAACACACATGGCTGACATAACCTCCACGACTAAATACCTAGATTATTGTAAATGCAGACGGCCCACATATAATTTAAGCTTCACCAGAATCTTCATTCTTTGCACCGATAGATATGTTAGTAGATAATTTATACTTAACTCACCGATTTTATATGGGGGCTTCATGTTTCAGATATGTATAAAAATAAATCTGGTTTTAGGTATGTACGTACAGAATTAACAGGAGAAAACCTATTAATTAATTACAAAAAACAAAACCGGCCTCGTTGTCACACCCCGCGCCAAGTTTAACGACGTACAAACACGTGAAAAGTAACAACCGCAATGAAATGAAAATCAAATCGCGAACAAAATTATTTCCATTCCAAGTTCCCACTTCCCAACTTGCTAGTGTTGCCAAGTTGAGTGACAGCACAAATTACTAAGACAGAAAATTGACTGTATTTTTTAAGCAGAAAACGGAAAAAGTTGAAAATGCTAAAAACAACACAATATTGTCATGGTATTATGATGGCATTGGCGTCCGCTGATTGACTGGCGTGCAAATTATGGTTTGTGGCTGTGATTCTGAATCCACATCTATTCCCCTCCATCTCGTTAGTAGAGTATATAATTTCTTCGTTCAGTCTTTGAAAAAAAAAAAAAAATACAGCAAAATGCAAATATGGTATTAAAGCAGAGTTGGCAGCACTGCAACAATCCAATTTTCGGATTCCGCATAGAAAAGGGGGAAAAAACTGAACCCTTTGCTTTATTTTTATTATTCCATCATCTTCTATGCTTTGTATTGTACGGTAGAACACAGAGAAAGGTGAAGGAGAGTTTTTAAGGTTGAGATTTTCTCAAAAACTACTTGACCTATTGTAAAAATTATTTTACTGTTTGATAGAAAAGATTTAAAACTATGTAACTGTAGGTAATAGAATTATTAAATTCCAACCAGTAGTTTTTGAGAAAATCTCAACCTTATTGAGGCCCCCTGTATATCTATCTCTGTCTTCGACTGTACCACTGCTGCTGGTCGATTTGTTTTATTCTATTCTACTTGTTGATTTCTTTAGTCATACGGAACCCTCAATTAATCATAATTTTATCACACATTATTTTTTGACGTGTCAACAATCGATCGGCCTTTTCCAAATGGTTTACAAACAAGCATTCGATATAGCTGTCGCAGTCAACTGGTTGGAATAGACGTGTGATTGAACAGCTAGCACGTTGATTGAACGCCGCCATCCAACCAAACATCTAAGTGTCAATTAGCTGAGTTTGACGCTACGACGTTCGACGCTCAGCTTGGAAGTCAATTTACAAATTTTAGTAACAGGTTCTTACCACGGTTTAGACCGAATTATGAGATATTTCGACACGACCATGATCACAAGACATACTAACTGTTTTCTTATTAATTTTGAAACAGTATTATTCACATACAATAGCAAAATATCAACAAATTACATCAAATTACCGTGATAATTATTTTTATAATCGCTTAATTTATTTTCAAAGTTTTCTTTGAACATTATCTCACTGAAATCACTGATAGAAGGTCGCGTCACGTAAAAAGAACGCTGGCGGTCAAGCTGCGCATTAGGCGATTTGTTCTCAAAATACCATCGCGCACAAAAGTTTTTGATTACGAAATGGTTTTACATAGAAAATGCAGTTGATAATTATTATTATTATTTAAAAGACATTGCCACATTTCAATGGAGCTTTGCCCCACCTACAAAACTACGTAACCATTTAAGCTGTACCTATCATTTTGTTGGGGACTTATTACAGGTTTCATATTGCATAATCATAATCAGTATCATTTTCTACTACTCTCGCAACTCCTATAGAAGAATAACAAAAACAATAAATAATTCGCTTCGATTTCTTACTATTTTCTGAATTCTTAATTAAGCTGTTTTTTTCGACTCGCAACTTGTACGTAACTTTAATTTAAACCAATAATTTTAATAAAAAAAGGAGATACTTTTACATTTATTCGTTATCTTGTACAACTTGCGGTTGATGGTGGGGCAGAATCTGGCATTGTCATTTTAATGCTGGGAAATTATTATTTCACTGTAAAACAACTCGCAATGTTTAAATAATATCAGCTGTTGACGCCATCTTAAAAACAAAACGAAACTAGCGCCGTCGTGGCGGAGAATCATACTACTACTAATAATATTTATTCATTTAGGCATTGTATCCCATATAAACTTAACATTCAATACAATAATATAAAAATAATACAAATTATAATATTAATATCACAGATAATAAATTACGTCATTTTCGATTCGGGTTCTGGTGGACAGAAAGCCTAAAAAATATTTAAAGAAGGGACTAGATAGATCCTCAGACACAACTTTTAAAATGCTGTTGTCAGAGCTCCGCAATTTATCCCAGAAGGACGCTATGCGGGCCCTCACAACAGCAAAGAAGTCGGGCACCCTCCCCTCGGCGAACATGCCGGACGCACTGCAGTAGCGTGGCAGTTTCATAAGGATGCGGTATGCATCATTATACTGCACCCTTATGGTGCTCAGCGAGGCTCTCTTAAAGGCTCTCTTAAATTTCACCCAGAGCTGACCTTTGTAAAAACACTGGCAATAAGCCTTAAACAAGATCGTTTTTACATCTGGGCTACATTTAGAGAACCTCCGCGCCAGCATGTTGCACCGAACCGAGAGTGCCCTTCTCTCTCGCTCTATATTGAGGTCGTCTTTGAGGTCATGGGTAAGTATATGGCCTAAGTATTTGAATTGCTGTACAACCCGAACTGCAGTACCATTCAACTGTCAACACTACAGCGGCTTTTCAGTCAGCTGAGGTGTTGTACGTTTTATGCGCCATAATGATTCAACCACAAAACTAGATGTTTGGTTGGACGGCATCGTTCAATTAACATGCTAGCTGTTCAATCACACGTCTATTTCAACCAGTTGACTGCGATATAGCCACAAATAAAGCATTGAATTGAAAGGGTTTAGGTAGGTACACATGGACTTATTTTACCATCGGGAAAATGACACAATTGTAAGCTATTTCTTCCATGGAACCTAATAATCTTCAATTTCATCTTCAGAGTACTCCCAAGGTACTCCCGCGTTCTCGCTGAACATTCACTTCAGCTCAGTATGATGCCCCTTCTTTTACTTAATATCAAAAATAAATATCCTCTCTTATAAAATAGTAGGATGTCTGCTAACGAATGAGGTCCAACCCTTTTTCATATTTTAAGGAAGTGATTGCACGGTGTTTCGAATTATTTCGATACCACCTCCGCTCCGGCTCTTTACACAAAACTAGGTAGCCTATGGAGCTGGTGCATAAGGATCTCGGCCGCGCCGCGCCCGGTGCAGTCTCAGCCTATGGTTGTACTTAGTGTTAGGGAAATTCCCAATGGTTTTCAAACGGCTAGCTAGGGGTTTCCTCAAGATTAATGTTTGCTTTTTTTCACGGAAAACACGCTGTTGTATAATGAAATGAAATCAATTTTGAAGACCATTGCTGGATACCTGGATTTGCTGGCTTGCTATGCAAAATTGGAAAAATATATAAATAAATGAGACATTAGTCTGATCATACCCATGGGTCATGTATGACAGGTGACTGCTGGTGGTTCCTACCCACCATCGCTTTGGTCAGCTGGCGAAATAATAAGAGCAATTAATTTCTAAATGTTTTATTACCATAGAATAGGACAGTTTACAGAGTAGTAGATAATAGTCAAATCAGAAGGAAAATAAAAGTAACAAGAAAATTTTAATTGATTTTTGATTCGCGTACGAAAAGTGGGTGGTATTCATCGACACGATGCCTACGATTCTACTTCAGAACCTTTCATGGCATGGCACTGGTCCTCACACATTCTCCTATCATACTTAATTAATATAAGTACATAATGACGCTGGGAATTCTGGTAAAACATAGATCATGTCCATCATAAGTGAGTTATCAATTATGAAGGTACATTTGCCTTTTTATACAGTGGCTAACAAGAATATTGTCAATCGTTTGCAGGAATATAATTCGCTTTCGATCTATGACTTGTAAGTATTAGCAAAAAAAGGTCGTCGTTTCTACACAAAATTCGGTGAAAGTAATAATCTAGAACATTATGAAAAAATTCTTGCCGTGGGCAGGACTTGAACCTGCCACTTGACTTGAATGGCAAGAATTTTTTCATCATGTTCTAATTTATTCACCGAGCATGGATAATGCGTAATTTAAATTCTGAGTAATAATCTAGTTACACGATGGCTGGCAAACTGCAAACGATTGATAATATTATTCTTACACCACATATTTAAATGAAATGATAGTTGAGTAAAATGCACTTCTCTTAAAAATCTTGCATAATTCACGCAAACATCATCCCTATCAGTGATGCTCACAGACTAGCAGACACTCAAAATGCAATGTCTTGTTAATTTTCATAACTGGTAATGTACTTACGAAGCTCTTTTATAATTATAACCAGCGAATCAGGGACTATATTGAAAATAAAATATTTTAGGTTGATAGAAACTTGCAAAATGCTTACTGGAAATCATAGAAGGCGCTACAATAATAAATAGAAGATAAAACCAAAGAAACAAGTCGCGTTGTATTCGACTATGAGTAATGTTCTTATTTAAAAGAAAATTATTTTGATACATCAACTGTTTACTCTTCAACAAATGAGACCCTGGTACAGTCAACACAACTTCACGTGTAACATGCGGGGCACTGCGATAACGCTATATGTGGCAATAGTTTTGTGCAGCTTTACGTGATGTCAACTTGCATCATACAGTCGGCTTCACATCAAATTACACAAAATCACTGAAATATAGGCCCCGTGTGCGTAGTTTGTGATTTTACACTTGGCGTGATGTCGACTGTACGTCCATGTTGTCTTGGCACCTAGCGCAAACAAAAAGTATAAATTGTGTAACGCGCATAAATTGATACAAACATTTGAGATTCTATTAATGTCCATAAATATTACTTATTGATTGAAAAATATATTAATAAAAACCAAACATGAGTTCCGAACAGTAAACTGAATATTTTTTCTTTCAGTCAAGTGTCTCTCGATCGCTTATTTGCGTGGCTGATACTAAATGCCACTCTAGAAAATTGTAAAAGAAAAGAGCTTTAATAATTACATATGTACAAACAATGGAAGCTCGAGGTAGGAAGGCAAGTCCTTTTATTTATCACAACAAATGGAAAATAAGTAGGTGTATAAACTGTTCAACATACTGGCTGATTAAATAACAAACATAACTAACTCGCAGGTTCCCAGCCCAGTTTAGATTAGATGTCAGGGTTATGGTCATTTAAATTTTGTACGTCGTTACAGATATGACGGACATATCAGATATTACAACATCATTAGTACTTAGTTGATATTAGTTCATTTTTTTAATGTAATCGTGTGACGTTTGGGAACCTTTGTTGGTGTAAGGTTAAAAAAATTAATCAAAAATACTTTTCGCCACAATGCTGGGCAATACAGTAATAATGAAGTAAAATAAAGTAGCCATATGTAGACTAACAGTTTGCAACATCTGACTGAAATCACGTTAGATTGCAAATATCGTGATAAACAAAAGGGAGTCGTCACCAATATGGCGTCCTTCAATCTCGACAATTCTGGCGGAATTTTATACATTAAACCATCTTTGCATCAAGATTCATTCGCGCCTAAGTTTACAAAATATCTGTGATACTCATGCACGCCTGTACATACATCTCTAACACATCGGCTATCATACATCTTACAAAACAACAATAATTTATACAACTCATAATCCCTTGCACATGTGCATGCCTATTATAACATACGTCTTCTTGCACACAAGATCTCTTTCACACTCACTTACCTCACATAAGTAAAGATACCACAGCCACTGTCTGTATTTATAATACCAAATAGGAAAAATGCTTCAACTTTAAGATCGTTATGGAAAGATTATGGTCAGGCATACTTAAATAATTTCAAGAATGCTACGTTAGGTGCATTGGCTGCGGCCTTTACAGCGATTTTCCTAATCCTTATGTAAAAAAAACCTCGCAAATAATGATTTATATATCAGCTACATACATATAATTAGCTTACAATAAACTAAAAATAAAACGTACCTACAAGCTTTTTAAAATATTATAATACATAGGCATTTTATTTAGAGTTTTAAAATATTGAAGCATAAATAATGTCGATGCCTGTGAACGAATGCACCTAACGACTTACGAAAAGTAAACGACGTGATATGACCTGCCAATACAAATGAGTTTACCAGCAGTAAGTGGACTGAAACTGCGTTACATCACTGTTGCGCCGCAACGTTTCAAATCTGAAACAAAACATATTTACTTTTACATAATCTTTAAGTAACGAAATACATTCCATGTCACTTTCATAATATTATTTTTAGAGTGGTCTTACTGTGGACAAAATCCCCGAACTACTGAGACTAGAGGTTTTAGTCAACTCTAGTATTAGGGTTAAAGGCAAAAGCCTTAAAAAAGGGTTTAAAGGTGAGATTTGGGGTAATTTTAAAAAGTCGTATCTTATACCAGTGACACTTAGGACAAATGGTCACATAATAATATTAATATAATAAAAGTTCTTTATTGAGCCGAAATACTTATGATATTATAACATAATATAATACAATAGTGAGTATACTGCTACATATGTTAAAACCTTGCAAAAATTTTGGTAGATTGGTGGGGACCAATCCACCAAAAATTTTGTCGATCCATGCGTCGAACACCCTGTATAACTAATTTATTCCGAAATGATTATCCTTGAATTGATTACGAATAGAATTTCGATCTAACAGGAGCTAGAAAATATGGGATAAATATGGTTTCAATAACAGTCAGCTGTATACAGGCTGGGCCTTGAATTAACATTCTTCTTTAGGTCTTGACCCGCCACTGGCAGTATCTGCAGGCAGTGCGAGTGACGCGTTCACTCTCCCGCTGCCCACTTCCCTGCCCAATACAGCTGAGTGTACACTTCGTTTGAGCTTGTGCTCGAAATGGTCTCTGAATCTCGTCCTTAGCGCCCGCCTATCCGTGTCAGCTAGTACGAATGACAGCAGATCAATGGTAACACTTGCAGTACGATTTCAACTCTTACGACGCAGACAATAATAACGGTCCAAAGTGTTACACTTGATCTGCATTTAGCTGCACACAATAAGTAAGTTATAAAATGTACTAAACGTATTTGTGACGTGAATTCAGTTTTTTTTAAATCGTCATGTCATAAACACCTTGGTCTGGCATTCGGCCATGCCATAATAAATTAAATAACAAATCAATGACATTTCTTCTGGGTTAGCTAACTAACGCTGATTAACGCCATCTGTAAAAGCTTGACAGTATTTATTATTAAAAAAACGCCTCATTAAAATAGAGTAGAATCTCGTCCTTAGAAGTGTACATACCAGCTAGTGAGCGGCGTTTGCTGCTTGAGCTTGCGTATCTCCTTGGTGGCCCAGTTGGCTAGCGCTTTTGTGCGCGGCGTGCGCGAGCGCCGGGCCGCCTGCAGCAGGTCCAGCAGCGGCCGCGTCTCGAGCAGCGGGAGCACGTCCGCGCCGAACACGGTGCACAGGTCGCCCGCCAGGCCGGCCACCACGGACATGTGGCCGTCGGTGCGCTCGGGCTCAACAGCCACTTGGTTCATGAACGACACGATCGCAACGACGTGCGGCTGCACTAGACCGACGTCAGCGCGCACCTATAACGTATAGGGGAGTGTATAAGTAAATATAAATAATAATAATAAATTTATTTGGCTAACATAATAATTTCAATTACATAACCTGAATAATTTTTTTTAAAGATATTTTCAATTAATTAGGTTAACATAATTAGCTCTAGTTGCCATACCACCCCCACCCCCTGTGTTGTGGGAGCTAGTCTCTTCCAGGAAGTATTAATAAATGTTGGTTTGAAATTGAAAGAAAAATATTATTCGCAATAACAATACTATTAATTTTGTCCACACCAGCCCTCACAAGGGATGCAGTAGAGTATTAAAAGCTAGTCATTTCATAATTATTTAAACAAAATATATTTAAAACAGGCCATGTGAGCTCAGGCAACTGAGCTATCACTAATCCACCAATTAAAGATTAATTCTTTCATTAGTGTTTTGTATCCTAATTGATATCCTAACTAGGCACATTAGATTAGGTATCTAGGGATACTCTAATAAAATTGAATAGTTGTCTGAAATACAAAACTAAGATAAACAAATAATAAAATTGTTATCAATATCAAAAGTATCGTTAATCCGCAACATTTGCAAAGTTTATTCACCCACGATATGACGTAACGCTTAGGCATCCATAGACAGCGTGAGCTCGTACTTACAACTGTCAAAATTGTATGAAACCTGACAGTTATAAGACTGAACTCAAACTCAAAACTATGACTACCGGCCTGTGTTGAGTAATTAATTAATATAACCTTCTTTGAGCAAATCTGTACTCATAATTTGGACTTGGCATCATTTCCAGTCTAGCGATTTTAGACTTATAAGCCAGACATACAGACATTGAGTTATATAAATATAGAGAAGAAAGCTTACCTCTCCAGTTGGGCCCTTCAGTCCTTGAATGATGCCAGTATAAGCTTCAAGCACACTCTCGCGAAGTTCGCCCAGATACTCCACCAAATCGTAATCATTACGGTCTACTTGAGCGTTACTGGCCTGAAAATGTGTGCACAGTTTGTGTTTTATTATAGCGTAGTCAATGAAACTAGAAATACTCGACATCACATCAATAGCGTTTAAAATACAATCTATATTCCTATGACGAATACAATAGGGCTGTTTTTCCACCAGAGATGTGCTATGCTACGTTCCTATGCCGATGCGGCGGAAACTAAGCCATGTTTTTTATACATGGATGGATGCGCGAGTGGCTCCTCGCGCCTTCCCTGTAGATGTATAGCATAGCATCTTCATCGCACATCTTACTCACTCCGCTACATATATCTGGTGGAAAGACACCATAAGAGTAATACAATTGATGTGATGTGTACTTAACTACTTGTCCATTACAATTATTTACCTGCAGTAACATTTGCATCACTACATCGAAATATTTCGCGAAATCTGAACCGATGCCGAGAGCAATATCACCGAACACAGAGAGGATCTGTGGTTTCACTGAGCGATGGATAGACGGGTCGCCCAGGTTTTCCAGCAACAGAACTATAATTTCATCACAATAGGGTAGCACCTGAAATCAAAATGGTACAATGTTAAGGTCAGTTGTCTGTAAGGATCGCCAAAATTTTACGTAAGCTACTCATACATTGTTTTCCATCTTTTATTTTGTACAAAAGACGCCATTCCCCTTAAACTCTTTGCAAATACAGATTTCTGAAGGGAATGGCGTCTATTGTGCAAATCATTTTCTTAATCATTGTCCTTACCTTACTTTTGAGAGCCCTGCAAATGTCACCAGTTACCCCAACGGCTGCTATGCATACTTGATATTCTTGATGATTTTTAAGCCCCATGCACAGGTATCTCTTGAAAGCATCCATATATTTTAGGAAACCTTCTCCCAGAACCTCGACAAGCGTAGAGACCGCCAACAAGGCGTCCTCTTGAACACAGCCCGCCTTTCCGGCGTTACCGGCGAACATCGTCAGGAGGGCTGTCATAATAGCGTCAGATATCTGAGGCGCATCTTCTGGGGTTACTTTCCGGAGAACGGATTGCAGAGTTGCGCACAGCAGACTTTGCAAGTCATTGAATTGCGAGCGATCGGCTTGACTTGAAATATGGTTTTCCATCTGCAGCACTTGTTGCAGACGCTCCAGGATCACCATAGTGGTCTTTTGAACTGTGACGTAGCAGTCCGAGGGAGAGTTCTTCACCATCTCCATGAGAGCCTCATAAGCAGCAGACCGCAAGTTGTGTTGCGCTGCGTCCTGACGGTCGGTGGTTTCAAGAAGTCTTTGGATTATGAAGTCAAAGTAGTTTGACATGCAATAAGTTTTGGGTTGGTTAGACTCTCCACTATCAGCTGCTTCGTATGCAGCCTCCGCCAATCCAGTAAATGCCCAGCAAACATTGGCTGCGACACGAGGTTCAGCCTTCAAACCGTTGACAAGACTTTCTAACAAAGGTTTCAAGTATGTTTCATTGATTGCTGCTTCGGGAACAATCTCACAAATCCTCCCAAATGTCCAGGCGGCTGTGTCTCTCACAGCTACACTCGAATCGTACATAGCTTCAATTAACGTGGGCATAGCCTTCTCTACTAATGGTTTTAGAGTATTTGCTTCGAGACCACCTAGGATTGAACCAAATGCCATTAGAGCAGCTTCTCTGTAGCGCCAGTTCTCATTTTTGATATTTAAGTTGATGAAAGGTAAAACGTGAGGTACGATATCATCTTCACAGCAGTTGGACAGAAGCATCAGGCATACAGATGCGGCCTTAGACGGATTCCAATCCAATTCATCATCAGTATCATCTTGCTTGGTCAACTTCTGCATGAGCACAGGTGCTAGGTATTGCAATGCTCCTCTGGCATAGAACTTGGAAGTTCTAACAGGAGGACGACCTAATAACAAATAAGTAGTTGTATCATACTAAAGAATAAATGTGTGTTTCAATTAGACATTTTAGTTATAGTTACCTGCTTCGGCTGCCTCTGCCTCTTCAATAGCAAGATCAATTTCTTCATCACTGACATTGGACCAAAATTCAATACCTTGCAGAGAGATCTCATCGACATCAGATTTCATTGCTTCCAAGGTGATGGGAAACAAAGCTTGGCCCATATAGGGTTCCATGTATTGGTAGTACAGAGACAATATCTTTACCTGGGGAACAAGGTGCACAATATAAAATGCGGCGTTATACAAGGTGGGTAGAATGCAGTAATAGTTTGATTTACAATAAATGCATTCAATCAGTCTCTGTCAAGACCTGAATATACATAATATGATGTATGTTAGCTATTATAGTAATAATAACTACTAACAATAAAACCATATTACTTACCAGACATTGAAGAGCTGCAACACTGATCCTCATATCACTGGACTGTGTGGCTTCACACACCACCTCCATGATAAAATTCCTTTCATTTTCTTTATCAAAGTTAGCTTTAGTGAATTCTAGGGAGTTGAGTAGGGCCTGGGTGGCAGCTAGGCGCACATGACTGCTGGGCTCGGAAGATCGCATGCCGTGAATAATAGCGGTAAGAATGGGATTGCTTTGCTCTGTCAGGACTTCAGCATCAATCTCTTGGCAAATGTATCCTGAAGAAGTAAATGTACGAATAAACTATACTTTATTCAATACCGGATGACAAGGTAACAACATTTGAAAACGGGCTAACATTAGAACTTCTGTTCCAAATGGTATTGGCTGGTGTGGCACAGTTATCATATTTAGATGTCTTTCCCATACCATAGTTCTACTATATCACAACACTTCAAGGCACTGGGCGGTTCAGGAAGACATCACACCATGAGCACCAAACTATAGTTATACAGGGTGTCCCGTTAATAGTGGTCCAGACTAAGGGTGTCGATACACAAGGACATGCTCTATCAGAATAATCAAACATAGGTTTAGTAAAAGTGTCACGGTTTTCGAGAAATTCGAATTTTTAGGATTATTGGAAAAATTAGTACCCTTGGTCTGATTTTTTAATGCCATTTTCTTAAATGAAGGAATTATTGTATTGTTTTTATTGATTATTATTTCTGATTACATGTGCTATGACTTGTGTATCACAGATTTTCAGAACATTTAACAGTTTCTCCAGGAAAAACTACCAAACTTTTAATTTTTGACTCGAATAATATTTTTAACTAAGTTTGTAGCGCTGTGGTGTAAAAAAAATGTGCCACGACCTTGGTGCCCATTAGCTTAAAAAGTTTCACAATTAATGCACATTTAGGGTCAGAAATAAAAATAGTAATTTTCTGCTAGAAAAGAAAGTTATAGCTATTTTAATGCTGAAGGGGCTATTTTGTGCAAATGTTTATTTTTCTTGCATTGTGTTTCTGATGTAAATTAAAACACAATAACGTTCAAAATGTGCAGAATTCTGAGGATATGTCCAAATAAAACCAAATTGTTAGCGTGTGCTACATGTTTTATCGGATCGTTTTTGCTATTATCAGACTCGGACAAGTGCTATGGACTCGGATTTGTTTGCTTTGTGATTTGGATACTGTTAAATTTTGTGACACCAACGACTTGGCATTCCTCCGGACTAAGAGTATTGTGCTATCTCTTCCTGCTACCATGGCACAATACACACCAACTGAATATGCAAACATGCACTACATTTATGGTATGTGTGATGGCAACTCCAGGGCAGCCCCCGAACTCTACAGGGACAGGTACCCAGATGCTCGCCACACGGACCACCGTGTCTTTACTAGAGTACACTTGTCGTTTAGCGAGGGAAGATTTCCTGGAAGAGGTGTTGGTGGCGTTCATGAAGGAAGGCCGCGTTTAGAAGGGGAAGAAGAAGTTTTAGCGGAGAGAGAGGCAGATCCGACTGTCTCGGTACGTGCCATAAAGCGACGTACAGGAATCTCAAAGAGCAGAGCGCAAGTAATTTTGAAAAAACGTTATGGATTCCACCCTTATCATGTTCAGTGCGTCCAAACTCTTCAACCTCGGGACTACGCAGCAAGAGTTATTTTTTGCCGCAAAATGTTGCGAAAGATGCGGGAAAACGAGAGTTGGTTCAACACAATCATGTGGAGTGACGAATCTTCCTGCCGTAGAGATGGATTTATGAATATGCATAACTTACACGGCTGGCATTTAGTGAATCCACGCTTAAAAAGAGAAGATAGATCGCGTTGAACACGTTTTGTAAGACTTTAATAAATCAATAATAATTAACAATTTGGTTTTATTTGGACATATCCTCAGAATTCTGCACATTTTGAACGTTATTGTGTTTTAATTTACATCAGAAACACAATACAAGAAAAAGAAACATTTTAACAAAATAGCCCCTTCAGCATTAAAATAGCTATAACTTTCTTTTCTAGTAGAAAATTACTATTTTTATTTCCGACCCTAAATGTGCATTAATTGTGAAACTTTTTAAGCTAATGGCCACCAAGGTCGTGGTACATTTTTTTTACACCACAGTGCTTCAAACTTAGATAAAAAAATTATACGAGTCAAAAATTAAAAGTTTGGTAGTTTTTCCTGGAGAAACTGTTAAATGTTCTGAAAATCTGTGATACACAAGTCATAGCACATGTAATCAGAAATAATAATCAATAAAAACAATACAATAATTCCTTCATTTAAGAAAATGGCATTAAAAAATCAGACCAAGGGTACTAATTTTTCCAATAATCCTAAAAATTCGAATTTCTCGAAAACCGTGACACTTTTACTAAACCTATGTTTGATTATTCTGATAGGGCATGTCCTTGTGTATCGACACCCTTAGTCTGGACCACTATTAACGGTGTGGTTTTGATCAACGATGAGCGACTCAGGGGTGATAAATTGACAATATACACAATACTAATTTTTCATGCAAAAATCCACAAATATTTGTTGTTACCTACACTCGTCGCCTGTCGGCCTGTAATTATATTAAAAATAATAAAAACACAATTTTAGGAACTAAGATTATTTAGACTACCACCCCCGAGTCGGGCGACGCTGATCAAAAACCTGTTAATTGAATATTTTGTTGTGTAATTTCCAGCACATATGTATACCTTGTCACAGTATTTTTAATCTCCAAGTTTGTTGTTTGTAGGTGCTATGTGACTAATCCACTCACCAATAGCTTCTAATGTAGCTTCCTTCTTCAGTTCAGTGGACTGGGCGTTGACGACGTTCTCTACAAGCATGGGAATGAGATCGTTCCACTGCCCGACGGCGAGTTCCGCGACAGCCACGTACGCCACACATTGTGCGGCCGAACTAGGCCGGCTGTTTTCTGTTCCTATCGCCGCTAGGATCTATAAAGTATAATAGTATGTTTAGAATGGTAACTATAGGAGTCCCTTATTTATTACAAGCTTCCTGACTTGATAACTTGAACAAAATTTATTGGAGATTACCACTTTCTGCACCCTTATTCTATGGGCAGGTTGTCCTCCCATAGTCTTTTTGGGTTTGCCTATTAGAAGTCTTCTGACTAGGGTACCAGTAAATTATGTCTTATCATGTGACCAGTCCACCACCATTTGAGCATACTTGCATTACGGATCACATCCACATGTCCTGTTTTGTTACTAATTTTTTAAGTCTCCACCTAAGTATCTCCCAATATTACTTGTATGTTCAGCATTCAGTGCTCCATTCTACACTTTAATAATAAACTATGTAGTTTCAAAGTATTGTCATTAGTGTAGTGAGTGACCATGTTTGGAATCCATATAAGGATAAAAATGTACCTATTAAAGATCTTTCTTTTTGAGAGATAGGTCAACAATACATACTCGCAAAATACTAGTTCAATGTTGGGTGGCTATAGCAATACAATTTACATGAGAGATACTTACATTTTTCTTTATATAGAGTCTAATATCTTCTGGCAACGCAAGCCACCTCTGTTGGTATTGCTGTTTCAGTGTCTGGTCTTTGGAGGTGAGGTGATTCTTGAGCTGCAGCCCGGCGGCCATTCGGGCCACCTGGCTGTTCCCACCCTGCACCAGCACGTCTGACAGCATTTTGACAAACGTGGTGAAGTTGTTGACCGCGGCATGGTCGAGGTACTTCTCTGCTGCTTCAAGTTCATTTCGATCTGTGGCATAAGAAGTGGATGGACATCTTTAATTACAATATTATGGTAGTAAAAATTGCTAAGTAAAAGGAAAGGATGGTACATAGGTCTTTTTGGAGTTGAACAAAAGAGGTAAAACTGAGATTCAAGAGGCAATTTTGAGCTTGTGTGGGAGCTAGCACTTAAAACTGTCAATAGTCTATGAAAATTGATAGTTGTTTGAGAAAGCTCACACTAAAATCAGCCTGTGAATAAGATGATTGTCTTGGGGAATCCAGTCAATTTAGATTACAGTAACATGTTTATATATTATGCTTTATTGTGTAACTTACAACATTGTATTTCATATATTAGGTATAGAAATTATTTATTTATAATAGTGGATGTAGAGGTATACTATTATTATATACTGTTCTAAAAAAGTATATAATATAATTAACAACTCAAGATGGATCTACAACTAGGTATTTGTTTATTATAAGTTCTCTTGATAATCAAAAGTTAGTGTTACTATAAATATTATTGATTACATGTATTAATCAGGTTCAAATAACAATTTATATTATGATAATTGATATACGAAGCAGGCCTTCTTTCTTGACTATATCCCATCATGATGTTATTATGTGAACAAACACTTTTAAACTTTAAAATAAATTGGCCTTTTAAACCCAGAATTCAGTGGAGTCCTTTGAAAACTATTATACCAATCCACTAAATGCTAGTAATTAAGACATTTTGCAGTAAGTAGGTAATTGAGGGAGCATTTACAAACCTTATTTGTAGCCCCTTCAGTTAAATAATAGCAGTCTATAGCTGTTGTTTCAATGTCATTATCATGTGTAATACATGGATAACCTTCAAATCTCATTCTGGTCCAAATGTTAACAAAGTAAAGTGTACCCAGTACGTTAACCTATTGCGAACTTCAATGACATTCGCGTTGAACTTGTTTTGAACCTTACTGAGTGAAAATCTGACTTCAAAAGTATAACAGGAACTAGAAATTTCCTTTTACATGACAGTATGTGTACCATGTCTTGTACTTATATTTCATGTTGGCATATACAGACATTTCGTGAATCATACTATAATGTGAACAAAGATACGACTTTGATAGATAACGCATTAATATAACTGTATTTGTTTCCCCGTAAGAGTAATGTAAAGCGATAACAGTCAAGTTGACAATCAGAGAATGCGCCATGCTCGTGATGAAAGAAAATAACGTTGCTTACCTGGCGATATAGTCTTTTCCAATATTTGTATTAGTGTTATCGCCGTTTCTCCGTGCATTGTAATATATTGTTCTAACTTACACACAATCTAAAATAGGTAAAAGGAGCCGTAATATTCAAGAAACCGGCACACACGGCGAAAAAGACACTCACAAAATGTTGCCAGATAAATATTTAAATTTTCAATTTCAACTGTCAAATACAAATAGTGTCAAACATCCGTCTCATGAATAAAGGCCCAAACATACTGTTAACACGCCATGCGACACGACGCGATGCGCTGTTTACCGTACATTTTTCATCGGCATCGGGTGTTCATAGTGTGATTCTGGCTATAAAAAATTGTAACGATTTGATTTGTTTAACACGCGTCGCATCGCGTGGCGTTTTAACAGTATGTTTGCGCCTTAAAGGAAGAACATGAATGGATGCATTGTCATTTGTCACATTCCCATATTATATGGTAGTAATGTATTGATACTACTTAACATACACAAATACCAAAAGAAATATTAGTTTTATTCAGTTTTTAACGTTTGGATAATATCAAAGAGTACCTACCTTTTTTAATTCAAAATCATTTCTTTTTCAGTATTAGGTAGGTGGAGGGTATCACATTCTCCATGACTTTTTTTTTTATTAAAAATTTCATCCCACTAATTAGCTTCTCCCAGCGCATAATCACAATCAGTGAGATAAATTGGGGGGCGCAGCAATGAATGTTCAGTGGGGCTATTACGGTTCTCAAAACGATCAAATCATACCATGTCATGCGACCATGAAAGGGACAGTGTTATGGCATTAGTGTAGCGGCGGCGTCTCTGTTTGGCGCGCCATAACATGGTATAATTTCATCGTTTTGAGAACGGTAATAGGGGGGCAGGTTATCTTGTTGCTAGGTGAAGTAAAATATACCGCATTCTACAAAAATATTTCATTCCTAAAAAATATTTTTTTTTAACAAACAATCGGGGATGGATAGGAATGGCAACACCTTTATAGACTATTGTTTTTACGGCTAAAGATTTCGTAACCAGGTCAGAATATTTAGTTTAAAAGTTAAAATCTATGGTTGGAGTACGTTCCCAAAGGCGATGTTTACACTTCAATATTTATCGCGATCCGCCCTTGTAGCACGAGTATAAATGCGAAGCCGGGGGAGTATCGGTTTTAACCGCGCGGTTACTGTTTTTTCTCGGTAAAAATGAATACTACCCGGGTCGAAACGGGGTTTTTCACCGCCTGGCGGGTGGGTGGGGCCACATAACACTATTACGGCGGGGCGGTCGGTTAGGTTAGTTTATCAGAGACAAATTCATGATCAACGGTGATGATCATGATTGATGTAATAATAAAATTTAGTCAAATACCCTAAAGTAGGTATGTATATTATGTGTTACGTAATTTATCGGTATTGGTCATTTTTTTAAAAATAAAGTGCGATATCGATACATTAATTTATTTATTAATATCATCTTAAGTTTGAAAAATGTATAAATAAGACACGAAACTTCCTAAAATAAATGGTTGTAACCTAAAAAATACTAATTATATCTTGGCTCACGTCACTTGACGTCGGGGAGAAACTGGTTAAAACCCGTGTATTTACAACTATTAGCGATCGACGCAACGGCGCGGAGCTGTCAAGGTGACATTATTACAAGGCGTTTGACATTAGTTCACGAGTCAGCGTTAGCGATCGACGCAACGCCGCGCCGCGGAGCTGTCGAAGTGACATTATTACAAGGCGTTTGACATTAGTTTGACCGCTCCGCGGCGTTGCGTCGATGTCTAACGCGACTCGTGCTAGTCCCGTCGGATCGCGATATTGTGGCTTTGGGTTTTATTATGGGTGCATTCAGAATTAACAGCCAAACAGCTCAATTTTGTGTAAAACTCAGCGTTTTTGGAAATACGGAATTCAAGTTTAGGTGAAATCATTTATTCACAACATTTAATTAGGTGTAATCAGGGGCTCTACCATCAGGATTTTTAAGTCCACGCCAATTCCGGGCAGCTCGGATGCCGGCCTGCAACCGAACGGCTAATATCCCGTACTACAACCTCCTAAAAGGTGACTGGCTTTCGCACGGATACTCCAATCGGTGCACGGTTATGCTTATCTGTAGCCGGCCTAGGGCGGCCAAAGAAAGGCGTTCGAAAACCTACTAATAAAAATAATTCTGGTTACCGGTTTTTCAAAACATGTTTTATTAATTAAAGTTTTGGGATAGCAGTGTTCTAAAAAGTTAAATTAATTTTCTTTCAGTAAGTGGTCCGTGTTTTTAGTATTTCCGTTTATCGCAAGAGTACAATTTAGCTGAAAATCTGAACTTTTGTTCAAAGAAATAAATGTTGATTTATGGTTTTTGACCGCATTGCGTTCATCTAAACACCATCATCATGTTTATGTTTGTTTTGGGTTCTTGAAAAATTCGGCGAAAAGTTATGTAGTGAAAAGTTTATACTATAAAAATCTCCGGCACGAGAGGCTAGTCCGACCGGGCCAGCCCAGTCGAGGAGGCGCCTATGGCCTATGGCAGCTGCGGATTAGATGCCAGGGAACGGCTAGTCGCAACTGCTCAAGCACGAGCTGAAGCCGAGTTGTCCAACAGCCGCTCGATAAGTAGAGGCGTAGATATTCTTGGCCAAATACTTTCTTCGGTGCTAAGAAGAATGGAAGGAAGGCAAGGCACAATTTAGCCCTTACACAACGACGAGACGCGACATAAAGCCAGCAGCCGGGAAGCCAGTTTTGATAGACGCGACAGTTAGGGCCGACGTGCAACGCCACGGCGCGGTGTCCGCCAGCGCCGTGTACCGCGCCTATGGACGGCGCCGTCCGCCGGCACGACACTGTCCCCCAGTGACCGGCGCCGTCCGACATCATGCACCGGTAGACTAGACGCCGTGACACGCCGCCGCGCGCCATGCCATGCGATGGCACGGCGCCGCACCGCGCCGTGGCGTTGTACGTCGACCCTTAGCCTACTAAGGGCGGAACCTGTGGCCTCATGTCAGTCCAAGAATGAAATAAATTAAATACAAGTGCATACTTTAATGAAGTTAAATACTATTTATTAAAGAATATTGTGAAGGTCAATTATAAAATATGAAATTAACAAAAAATAATTCTACAGTTAAACACTCTTTCAGGACCTCTGCTGTAGCTGTGGCCATGCTTCTCAGTGTGATAAGCTTCTGGAGAATCCGGTTCCGCATTCAAAATGGGTGTATCATCGTTTTTCAGAGAGAATATCCAGAATCACCTTAAAAAAACAAGTTTACGGTCATAATACCTACTAGGTACCCAAGTTGGTATAAAACAAAATACCGTACATATGGTATTAATAATTGCAATCAATAAAATGATATGACTCTAAAATGCATTTTGATTTTCTGAAAATAAATAGTATTGTCACTTTGAAAGATAGTTTATATGCTTAGATCATTGGATCTTTGACGGTTTATATTTAATATTGGCTCCAAATCCTCACACAGGCTATAAACCAAGTCTGGAGATAATCTAAAGACAAAAATAAGAAAATGTATATCAGAATATAATTCAATAAGTATTTATTTGCTTTTTATATGTAGGTACTTAATATAATTCTATGAATTGGTTTAACTTGCTTTGGTGCTTACCTATTTCTTAAATAAAAGGACTATCAGTCTATATTCATTAATAAATTCCCTCTTTCCTTTTAAAATGGGTTGATTTATCTCTGTTGTATGGCGGCGTTTGTTCCTTTTCATTATTCTATATTCGCTCTCCAAATGGTCAAATATTTCATACTCATCATCACTATTGGGTTTTCAGGGTGTTCCTAATGAAACTCATATCAATCGCATAACGAAAAGCTTTAATTAAACCAAATTAATACAAAACGTGAGACCTCCATATTACAACCACAGATAAGATAACATCTTTTTCCTAGTTTTACCTTTTTAATAAAGCTTACTATGGACAGTACACAAATTATAAAGCTACCCATACACATCACAATCAACATGAAGACAAATATTGTTATTGTCTCTCAATAATCACACACATCTACACAAGAATGTGTTCGATAAAACAACTAGTAATAAAGCTCGTTTATCTGCCTATTTTACAAAACATTTACGTTTACGCTGCTTGCAGAGGAACTTTTTAGGCATTGCTTTATTTGACATATGAGACGATCGAAATCCGTATCGCTGCTGTCACACTAAAGGTTATGGTACGTATAGTTCATACTAAAAACATGGTGAATAGTTTAAAGATGTCAACGGAAAGCTGAGCGGCCGCCGGCCTGCTTATAAGAGGTCATAGTACGAATAAGCCGTGCAGTTCTAATTCTGTCCTGCTATAAGAGGTGATGGTAGAGCCCCAGAATCTTTAAAAACGCTGAAATACACAAGATGTTTGGATTTTGAACGCACTCTGCGGATCGCGATAAATATTGATGTGTAAACGTCGCCAAACAACGACATTTAACTTGATTGACTAAATGTGGATTCACAATCATTGATAATATTTGTGGGGTCGATTAACATTGGCTCGAATATTAAAATTTGTTGAGTCGATACACATAGAGAAATTCGGCGACTCGAATATTCATTTCCCGTATTTAGAAATAGGATTTTATGAACGCAACCTTGAATTTTTATTTTTTGCTCTGTTTAGTTTGTGGTTCAAATATCTTCCTTTTCATGTTGTCTTGTTCGTCGACGATATTTTGATCGACAAAATCTCTCAAAATGGTACTAATCTTTAACTTTTATTTCGACTAAATTACTACAATAGCGTAATAATTAAAAATACAAATCCTCAGTACATTAATTTCATGCACACAAGTGAGTTTCTTTCAAAATGATAAATAAACTGTGTTGTTTCAGTCGCTCGTTATTCCGGATAAATTCCAACATATTCTTCGTATTATGAATACGAATATCGATGGCAAGCGGAAAGTCATGTTTGCTATGACCGCTATTAAAGGAGTTGGTCGAAGATACTCCAACATTGTCCTCAAGAAGGCCGACATTGATCTCGACAAACGTGCCGGTGAATGCACTGAAGAAGAGGTACTGTATCCGACCTGTGCTATAAAGTCTTGCTTGATAATTTTACCCGATACCTTGTTCTATGTGCCTTAATATCAAGTGCGAGTGTTGTAGTTTACAAACCTAACCTCCGGCATACTGTGGCTTTGTATTATTACTTTTCTGTCAACTATGAACATTGCCATAAGTTCAATCCCAAATTCAACCACAAGCAAGGCTTCTATGGTGATCAGCGAGCACTCAAGCATAGCACTATATTGTGCTGTAGCTTGTTGATGATTTGGGTACTTATTAGAAATTAATACTTACTGTGCTTTTAATTGCATTTTTAATTTTAGGTTGAAAAAATCATCACCATAATGTCCAATCCCAGGCAATACAAGATCCCCGACTGGTTCTTGAACAGACAAAAGGACATTGTTGATGGTAAATACAGCCAGTTGACCTCCTCCAACTTGGACTCTAAACTCCGTGAGGATTTGGAAAGGCTGAAGAAAATTCGTGCCCACAGAGGAATGCGTCACTATTGGGGCCTCCGTGTGCGTGGCCAGCACACCAAGACCACTGGCAGGAGAGGAAGAACTGTCGGTGTATCTAAGAAGAAGTAATTTGTAAAATAATAAAAAAACATTTCAATACAAGCCATGTTTTTACTCTAATCATCATACAAGCTAACATAGATAAATCTCTCACAGTTCATTTAGTCACTCATGATTGACAGTTTTACAAAAAATAACTTTCACCTCTTGAGATAGTGGAACCATTTTGTTCTGATTGCCTGGCATTTTTACAAGGATTGTTTAAAAGTATATTATAAGTACAGTTTACATCGATAATCTACAATAGGTACTGCTTCCACATGACAATAGATTGCCCCAAGTGGGCAGCATTTTAGATAACATCTGTCTGTATGTAGCCCTTGTCAGTTATTTATCAGTTGCATATTTTAAGCATTATACCTATTTATTATTTCTATGTTATGCAAATTAGGCCTATTCAGAAAACTAATTGTGTTGTGATGTTATCAATTATTTAATGACAAGTATGAAATATAATATACACTTCAATTAATAAACTAGGGACATAATTTAAGTTTACTCATACTGTGCAATAATAACCATCATATAAACACCAGCTAAGAGAGCTAGAATTTCTTTTATAGATTGAGAAAGTTTATTTGCACCTTCTAATAACTCTGGAATGACAGACACTGTGGCAATATAAATAAATCCACCAGCAGTGAATGGCAAAATAAGGGAAGAGACGAGTCCTTCGCCTGAGCCCTGCAAGTATATTGATATAAATGTTCCTGACATTGCTCCAAATGCTGTCAGCAGTTGCAAAAACATTGCCTTTCTTCGGGAACATCCAGATTGTACTAATATAGCAAAATCCCCAATTTCATGTGGGATTTCGTGCAATAGAATAGTGATGGTTGTGATGAATCCAATGTTTTGTCCAGCAATGTAAGAGGCGCCAATAGCTAAACCATCGGTGAAGTTATGGGTGAAATCAGCAGCGAGATTAAGATATCCGGCTATTTTGATTTCTTCCTTCTTTTTCCCCTTTTTCTTCAATTTATCATCAGATTTCTTCTTTTCTGCTGTGTGAGAATGACCATGTCCTCCATCAAACAGGCGTACAGATTTCTCCACTACTAAGAAGGTAATAATTCCTCCGAGAACTCCTAGTCCCACAGTGATGTCATGTGGTTCGTGGTGTTCACCACCATGCGAGTGGCTGTGACTGTGGCCTGCTTTCTCCCCACTGGGTGCTAGAGCGTGAGGTATCAAATGTAGAAAGGCATCACCAAGAAGTCCACCCGAAGCAAATGACAATAAAACTTTGAGTAAAGGTTGTTTTTCAACAGTTCCGTCAATAGGAATAAAAAATAGTATTAAAAATGGGACTATGCTGATGAAGATGGTTGAACCCAAAGCTTTTACGTACAAGTCGTAATCCGGTTCAGTTATCTTTTCTTCTCCACTTTGATGTTCATTTGCAACTTTGGAATACTTGAACGCTGGCGGTTCATCCACATGCGAGTGCGAGTGTCCAAACACCACTACCGTCACACATGCTAATATTACAAATGGTAAAAGTTTTCTATTTATGGAAAACATTTTCTTTATACTTGTATAGAATTGATACATTCCGAATCAACAATAGAACAAAGTGTAAACAAAATAACAAATTTACAATTTTGGTTAGAACTCATTGACAAATTCCTAGCCAATGACAGATTGACAACTGATGAAGGAAGGAAGGCGAATGAAAAAAGGTACCATAGACACTACCAATAAAGAAAAGAAGTATATTCAAATATAAATTAATAGGAGATGTATGTAACATTAACATATGATTGAACATCACTGGGTTTAAGATATGAATGAATGGCCATAGTGGATTCCTTGAGAAGCGCGCGAAACGTCATTAGCTACTTTTTTGTGAAAATTCTAATTAAATAGTTTCCGCGGTATGATTAATGATCACGTTAAGTTAATCAGGAGATGCCCGCGATCGTTTCTATTAATTGGAGTGCACGAAAGAAGTCGTGTTTGTGAAGTTTTGTGCTCTTGGCAACTTTGGCAAGGATTCCCTTGCATAACTCGACTATTACGTGGATCGTCGAGTTATTTCGTTTAGGGGTTTGGGAGGGTTGTGCGTAGGTTTAGGTTAGGTTATCTTCGTATATATGTATGTATTTATGGCATTATATGTATGTAATTATGGCTTCGCCTGTCGCATGGTGACAGGTGCCATCTCGTCAACACCAACCGCTGCCATGGAAGCGATTTTTTTTTTCATTGTTTTAGTTTATTCTTCTATAGGAGTTGCGAGAGTAGTAGAAAATGATAGTGATTATGATTATGCAGTATGAAACCTGTAATAAGTCCCCAACAAAATGATAGGTACAGCTTAAATGGTCACGTAGTTTTGTAGGTGGGGCAAAACTCCATTGAAAAGTGGCAATGTCTTTTAAACTTATGAAGTTTCCCCAACTTGACGTTGGCAAATGACTTAAAAAGTCGAGTCCACATTAAGAAGAAAAAAAATCGCAACCCCCGCCATTTTCAAAAGCCAAATAGTCCTATATTTTCATGGGAAAATAGGCAACCTCGGGTAATTTTTTATTGCAAGTGGGCCAAGGGCTGTAGTTGGGCTGTAGCGAAAAAAAATGCAAAGTGCCTTTTTCACACAGTCGCAGTCGATGTAATTTTTTTAGGCGAAATCCCAGCGAAATTTTTTTTGCCTTTATATATTATGGCTATGTCGCATTGGGAGGAGATATGAGATATTCTCGTATACGATCTACGACGAGGTACCTACTTAGAACCTTTAAGTTATAACCATTTAATTTATATTTCTAATCTGTCTGTGCCTGTGGCTCCATGAGATCTCTGAGAGGAGCATGAAGGAAAAAAATCGCTCCTCCCGGCTCTTCCTTCCTTCCTCTTTATGCAGTCATGATCTATGGCGAGAAGGAGGAGCTGCAATCATGATTGTAGGAAAGAGGGGAAGAATTCACGCCCAAAGGCCAAAGTTGAACTCTATTGGTTATGATGTTAACGAACGATTTAATATATTTCCCCTTTGCAACCATTTCAATATGAATGCTATTAGATACATTAGATATTAAATACTAGGTACTTCATTAAAACCAATAAGTCATTATGATGTTGCCGTCGAAGTCTCGTTGTGTGTCCACTGTGCTGGTTTGCCGCAGCACCAGTCGGCGCATCGAGCTGCGTCGGGCAGATGCTATGTGGGGCATTTCACCGCCCTCTTCCGTCTGCGGCGCTTGAGTTAACTCGAGCTGGTCCAAATTCTCGTACGATTCAGTATCAGCCATTGCCCTGCGATGGAATAAGTTCCTGATTTTCATTTGAATAATTTTTAACCAAACGTTAATTTTTTCTGTTTTTAGAGATCTGCGAGATATCCAGTCGTCCCACTGGTGGGTCACAGCGCTGGACAGGGAAAGACTGGATATTATTGTAGGTAAATAAGTAGGCTATCGGAGGCCAAAGCTCGCTTCGGTTCACTGTGACAGCGGAGTAATATGTAGGTAGATAAATCCCTACCGAATAATTTTATATCTGAATAATAGCTAGGACCTAGGTAGATAGTTACGTTAAGTAGGTACCTATTCGTATTTTATTACATCGCAAATAATTACACCGTTGGTTTGCGATGTAGGTACATAGACACTTATGCAGCGTTCACATATAGGAAGTAGGTATCGATATAGAACCACGAGACATTTGACGAATTTGTGAGTGCGAGTGACACGACTCATACCATTCAAAAATCTAGCATCATCCGCTTTTACGATCTATCCACTGACATACCTTTGATCACCACATACAAGACAGTCCTGATATGTCCAATTCTTTCCGAATTCCTCCCCCTCCTCAGCGGTTTGGGGCAGCGGGCAATGAAGTGTTTCGGGCAAGCGAAGGGCCGTCAGACCACCCACTACCGACACCGCTCCCATTACAACTAAAGGCAGGACCAGGTTGCTGGACCCCTGGGACAAGTAGATAACAAAGGACATGGGAATGACGCTCTTTCTCGTTGGGGTAGACAGAAAATACGGTCTTCTATCGTTTTTGTCTACGATGATTTTAGGACGATAGTCATAGTCGAAACGTGAATAATACTCAACGTGAGTGAGTGAGCTCGGTCTTACAACTGTCAAAATTGTGTGAAAACTGACAGTTCTTTGTAAGACCGAATTCAAACTCCACTCATACTCAAAACTGTGTATGGCTATCGGCCTTAATGTGTATTAAATTTGTTAAGTACTTACTCGTATTCCTCTAGAAATAAACACGCAATTCAAATGGTCAAACCACACATAGATGTTCCTAGATCTACTTAGGTATCTACACGTTATTCTGGCTGTGGATACATTAATGAGTATTGGATAAACTTTATTTCTCTGAGGGATAAACTAGATACTTTTTTACGATATACATAAATCTATGCGACCAATTCTAGCGGCATGACTGGATGTTTCGATTTCGTCTTACCAAATAATTTATAAAAGGTATTATGATTAAGCCCAAGCCGCCTATGTACGCCGATGTGCCGATTCCAACACCTCTGAGCTCCGTTGGGTATAGTTCTCCAGCATAGGGGTATATTATCAGAAAGGATGCAGATATAAAACATTTGGATATTAAGTACAGGATGAGGGTTTCCGTTAGAGCATCTGGAAAAATTAGGCTGTTATATCTACATACTGTACAGTGCGTTATTTACATCGAACGTATGTACAAATGTACATATAATTGGATAAAGTTTTAATGATACACACCGTTTGGTAATAGTACTGTGACCATACAGAATATACCACTTATGACCATGGATAGGCAGAGCGGCCATCGTCTTCCAACGCGGTCCATCAACATCCAACATACTATGTAGCTCGGTATTTCTACAGCCGAGGAGAGAAAGAAACTCATGTACTGATTGTCCCCGATAGCGGGACCGTAGTAGCTCAACCCGACGTACACCATCTCAGAGGCACACCAATTTAATGTTATTAAACAAGTCTTCAGCCTCATGTTCGGTGTTCGAAACAACGCAAACACACTAGCTGACTTTTCTGTTTTACAGCCTTTTTCCCTCTGTTCCAATACTTGTTTTTGAAGTTTTGTCGTGTATTCTTCAGGCAACTCTGTACCGTTGACTCTAGCTATTGTTTTTAGAATATTGTTGGCTTCTTCGAGCCTCTCTTTCATTAGTAACCATCGAGGAGATTCAGGCAAGAAGAACCAGTAAAAGTAATAAAATAGGAACGGTACTGATGTGGCTAGAGAGAGGGCCCTCCAATCTCTCAACAAATATGTAACTCCTGATAACAATATCAGTCCCAATGTGTAAAATATGCAAGTCATGACAGTAACAAATGATCTGTAATTGGGACCAGCTAATTCTAATGCTGAAAAGACAAAATATTATTGAAATATTCTAGAAATGATTTTAGTACTAACAGTATATTGACAGTGACCGAAGGGAACTCACATATTATAAAAGGTATCTGATAAACAGCAGGTATAGTTAATCCAACAATAGTCCTCGCTAGCACCCAGAACCAGTATCGGTGAGCGTAGGCTGTCATTATACTTCCAACTAGTAAAGTGGTGAGACACGCAAAGAACGACTTCTTACGACCGATGCGATCGTTTAATAGTCCAAATCCATACACGCCAATTGGCCCACCAACATTTAAAGCAACCAATCCTAGTGTTGGATAAACGTCGTAATCGCAAACCAAGTCAAACTGAAACAATATTTCATAGTTCTGTTACATAGTGTGGAGTGGTATAAGTAGAGGTATAAATTAAAGTGTCCTAGCTCGTACAAATCAACGTAACTCTGCCGGATGTTCTTGCTGAACTGAAACATACCTAGTGCCTATAGAATGACTTTGTAACAGCCCGCCGCAAGACGATTTGACATAAAGATCCGAATAATATCTGGCTACAGGCCGACCTGGGGTTCGAACCCAGGCCTTCCCAACGGAAGTCTAGTATCCTAATCGAAGCGTCACCGAGCTTTACATTTAATTAAATACTTACGTCTATCACAATAGAAGAGCTTACTTCAGAAGTGTTATATTCATAGCCATTGAAGCAAGCCTCCACTGGCCAATCGCTATTTACTACAATTGGTTTCCCTGAATCAATTATTGCAGACCAGTTCACAGCATATCGAATACACTTTTCAAATGTCGTATTATCATCTGCCTGAAATTTCAAGAAATATTTAAATATACAGTAGTAGGTTAGATAATTTTCATTTTGTATACATAGGTAATTTTGTTGCTGTTGGTTTAGCTAAACCTGACGACTGCTGCCAGACAGTAACCGGGATAATATTTCCGAAGTAGATACGAAAGGGCGCGACTGAACAACAGGTTGTGTCGGTAGTCACACATCCTGGTTCGGACCTCGTCCTCGCCTCGTCGTTGATCGTCGTCGTAGCTGTGCTACGCCATATGCTTGGCGGTCCTCATAAAATTAAATTGTGACATACCTTACGTGGTATTGAAAGTGTTTTAATATCTTGCTGCGTCAAGTTTTGTGATGTTAGCTCCGGAACGCGGCACCAGTGGTCGGGGACATCTGTCATGAACAGTTGATTGAACGCACAGAATCCACAAGGCAGACATGCTGGCAGGCACACCAACCACAGAAGGAGCTTCTGATAAATACCGAATTCTCCAATTTTGAGCAGCAAATCATCCAAGTCGATAGCACCGTCATTTGCTTCAGGGACCTGAGAGCCGTAGGTGGATTGATTTTTAGTTTTATTTTAATAACATTGAAGTATAAAACTCTTCATAATAAGTATGTAACGTACTTGGTACATACCGATAACTTCTCTTGAGTACCGTATCCGGTAGAATGTTTGTTATATTTCGTCATTAGTATAATTTTACAACACTGCGCGGACTGAATTATACATTAGCGAGAAAACGCGTGTTTTTCACTCGCGACTATAAGCTTCTACGAGTATTATTCATGGAGTGAAGAAGCCCTATATTATTAATCTAATTGATCAAATAGTTGGCTGACAGTACAAAACTACTGAATGGTAACCTCGGGTTGTAGGAGTAGGTAATGCTAATAATTATGGTAGGTTGTGAAACTTACTACTACTACTAGTACTTGTGAAATAATAGGATTACTAATTTAATTAATTATATAATATACTACGTAATTATTACTTACGTTACGTTTGCTGGTTTGCCCCGACACAGATATACCTACCTACCTACTTAAACATCATGAGCTTAACTTTTAATTCCGATCTCGTACCCTGCTGTATACAAATATGAAATACATAATTCCAACGATTAAAGTTATGTTTATCTACGATCGAGAATAATATTTAATTTTATTATTTTCGTATAGATATAGAGGCAATAGAATTGAGATTACCAATTAGGCTATGTAGGAGAGAAATTCATGAATTAAACTCGTAATTCCTATTCCATTATCACCATTTCAAAGGGAAAAGTCTTTCTAAAATTATAGAGAAATAATCAATCGTGATTTTGTTAAAATATTTTATTTGTGAAACGTAGATAAAATTGATACAAGTAATTAAAATTCTTACAGATATAACTTAATTTTTACATAATAATGAAACTGTGAAAATTGTCTTACTAACATTAATAATATAAATATATTTCAACCTTTCAACGAATGCGCGTTTTCCACAACTTTCGTTGTATTATACGTATCAACAGTCTCATTCGCACGCTTTCCATGCCAATATTAATTAATAATGTAAAATTTATATATTAATTATCTATACAAAACTTCGGTTACGAGAGAATTGACGTCATAGGCATAATCGAAGCTTAAAGTTTGTAAAAAACGTGTTGTGTCTATCTCTTAAGTACAAGATTTATCATTTTAATGTTCTAGTTTACAATATAGGAAAATAAAGCTTATGCTTTTTATTCACCTAGCCAAATGTAGGTTTAGCAAGCAATATTCTAGTTGTATATCTATAGGCAATTTTTTGTAAAAAGTTCAACAATTTCCTTATTTACATTCCCAAGTAGAGTATAACATCTATATAATAATTTGTGCTTTTAAAATCACTATAGGTACGTAATTAGCGTAGGTTTTCAATTGAAACGGAGTTTCATAAGAGTTCCAATTTCGTACAAACTGGCATTACAATTGCTCTTGTTTTGTTTAAGTGTAGATAGAACTGAGATGAAATTTCGTAGTAATAAATACGCTATGTAGATAGAGGCTGTCTGCAAATGCGTCTCTATGTTTTAAAATACTACGATTACCTCATCGGGGCATCGTTAACATAGGTATTTTATGGTAATTTGAGACATTGAATGATCATCAATTAGATAAGGTAAATATCATTATAACGGACAAACAATGAAACAAACCTACAATATGCAGGTCATTAAATTAAACAATTCGTGCTCCTTACTTTCGAAGTATTCGACTCGTGGACACATAATTTCACTCTCACACCAAGTATTCATTTTATAATCAAAAGTTGAAGTTGGACTGAAGAGAGCATGTCGCACTGTAAATCCTTGTCATACTTTGCACATTTTCACAACGTCGAAGAAAAATACACTAGCAAACCGAAGTCCTTAACGACAAGTAAATACGTTTTTAATTGGATTTTAAAATGTATCTCGTATCAAAAAGAGGGTTCGTAGTAAAATGTATGTACATATTTAAATATATTTGCACATCAAAAAAGTACTTAAAACTGTTTTGGCTATTTGGTTTAGAGTTTTACAATTTATTATTATGTATAGTGTGGCTAACACGTAGAGGGGGAGAGGCGCGCGTGCGCCGTGCGCCGACGCTACGTCAGCAGCTTGAAGAACATGATACCCAGCGAGATGTTGATGAACAGCACCAGGAGCACCAGTTGCTGGCGGGAGAACCAGTCCTGAAACAATTAGGGCGCGTAATAATTATGCACGTAAAGTAAGCGATGCCCGCAACTCCGCCATCGCGACTTAGCTTATCCTAAGTAAACCCTTTTTGGACTTCTTAAAAATCTATTTATGCACTTAGAAAAAATCGCATTAGATTAGCACAGTCATATTTAAAGTTGTGGCTGGACAGTGTCAGAGACGTTGTATGAAACTTAATTGTAAATGGATTGTGATTATTGTTGATTGATTACCTATGGTGAATTTTTAAAGTACATTCAAGTTACTATAGCTAGAAGTATTCGTTAAATGGGATAGTGTAAATGGTAGCGATTTGTCGCTTCGATTCAAATCTATCCAAATGCAGCAAACATACAAACAAATGTTATTCGATTTTTCATTCAAATATTCAAGTGACTCAAGACCCAAATGTGCTAGCACCGTGATTTATTTGGACAATGTATAGAGCAATTAAACTAAGTTAATCTAATTGTCATGAATTATCGGACCATGACTTTATGCTTTTGACTGAGTAGACCAGCGGGTTGCCCAGGTCTTTTCGGCTTTTTCTACGAGTAACATATGTGGCGTATATTATTATTTGTATTATTTCGTGCCGTCTAGTAAGTGAGCTAAGTATGCTAATTGTCGAAAATGGACATTCGTGATTAGAGGCAAGGGGTTGGACTTTTTCGGTGTCCTGATATTTATGGCGCACATCATAATTATTTCATCCCCTTTGGTAATTGTATTCGCATTGTGTATAAGCCTAGAATTCTGGTCTCTACCTTGGCTGATTAAGAATATTGGTCTGAGTTCCTCGGTCACCCAGTGCATCGGCGTACGTTCTAATTACCCGACTGCAGCCCAAATCAAGTGTCTTACTTTGTCCTTTCTCTTTCTCGTCGTTTCTCTTTTTAGTTTTTCGGCGCAGTCGGGTTTTTTGTTTTTTATAATAATATATATAATATTTACATAATATTTTTTTATAAAATTAGTAAAATACTAATTTGTTTAACTTCGTAACTATTGTAGGTACATGGTAGCAAATAACAGGGAACAGCATAGGGGCTTCACCTTGACTTGCGGACTGACCAAGCAGAGTAGGGGGTTGGCCCTAAGCTGAGTTTCTCGGTCTACTAGTGCACTGGCGTACGTTCTAATTACTTATACTCATTTGTCGTTTAGCTTCGTAACTATAGGTAAGTACATGTAGCAAATAACAGTGAACAGTAGGGGCTTCACCTTGACTTGCGGACTGACCAAGTAGAGCAGGGGGTTTGCCCTGAGTTTCTCGGTCTCCTCGTGCATGCGTCGCACCTCCTCGCGTCGCGCGGAGCCCAGCATGGAGACCTCCTCGCGCGACATGCCGCTGCCGTCGGGCGCGCGCGGCATGCCCGCCACGTCCGGCAGGGACTTTTTGCGCTGCAGCGTCTGCGGCGTGCTCAGCATCTGTCGCAAACCGGGCCAATGACGTCACTAGCTCCAGCTCATGAGGACGCCCGTAAGGCGAGAGCGGGGAAATAAAAGCTCTAATGGTCTTCTACACGTCTATACGTCTCGGACTGAGCCGGCATCGTTGACACATACGCGATTTCTAATAGAATCAGGAGTTTGCGTAATTCCTTTATTGGATAACTACGTAGATTATTTCTTAATTTTAAATTTGATTTAAAATAATGTGTAAGTATAAATATTAAAAAAAATAAGAATACAATAATTCAAATCAAATTCAGATATTCGCCCTGCCTGACACGTTTACAGTTTCTTACTAGGTATTACTAGACCCTTTAATCAGTGTTACTATGAATAAGACTAAACACCTACCGTGATCGTCTATTTCCTGTGGTTAAATTGTCGGTTCAATTGATAGAATATAAGAACGCCTAGTAAAAATATATACCTATCCGTTGCAAATTAAAGTTTATTTAAATAGGAGGAAACTGCGAATTAGCTGGAGAACCACCTGTTGGTAAGATGTCGTTGAATACGATAGCTGTAAAACCTCGTGTGCTCGTTAACGTTAATTACGTTTAACCGCGTCAACAACCCGCTTTTTATATCATATTTTATTTATTTGTATTAGCTAAATTCTATCTTTTAGAATTATAGTTTTGCTCGATTTAATTGCAACGTGTACTTCCAAGTGTTACCTCCACCGGCGGCACATTAATCCAGCTCTCTGAGGCGCGCCGCGCGAGGATCGCCGGCGAGCACAGGAGGTCCTCGTCCTCGTCCTCATCGCCTTGGTACCACATCTTGGTTCACGCAACTATCTGTTTCATTTAGTACCACTCTAGTAGATAATAGATTTTACACTATCACCAGTCACTGCCAACTTGATCAATTCATATTAAATTTCAAGGTCTGGGTTATGTACACTTTATATAAGACAACACGAGTAAAAGAAAATGACCATTTTCCCGGAAGACGCACGTTTTTCTCAGTTTTACTGTTAATATGCCGAGTTTATTGGATATTTGGAATATTTTCGGTTAATTATAGCGAAGAGGTGATGCGCGGAAATCAGCAGTGACTGACTGTCTCGATTTAGAAATAGAACGGGCTGAGCCGAGCTGCGCCGCGCCGCCGCCGCCCGCCCGACACGACATCGGCCCGAGCATGCGCGCGCGCATACCGGCCGACTCGAACCTGCTAACCACTTCGCTAGGCTCACATTCAGTCAGATATACGCTACACAACACATGCTAACCTATAACCTAATATCTTAGTAATTTATGTAGACCTATATTTATGTATAAGCACCACCCACCGAGGTAGTCTAACGATCTATTTATAGCTAGGTAATGTTTTGTGGATAATAGTTGTATTATCTACTAAGTAAATCTGAATATATGATTGTTCTGAAAAAAAGTAGGTCGTGGTTGTAGTCTATTATACAGGGTGTATCGTAAAGGGTATATGAAGGCGAAGGGAGGATGTTCAGTATCGGTAACTGAACAACTTTTGCTCTACGACTTTTCGAGTTTCGCGAATTAATTTTATGACTTTACATACATTTCGTACCGGTCAACTGATCGATTTGTATGAGACAATAATATATTTTTACACCCTGTATATATGTATATTTCGGAGGATATTTATCTGGATTTGAGATGGATCTTAAGAACCACGTGGGTCAAGGAGGGTTAGCGCTTAACCCGGAGATAAATAAGAAAAAATTACGGACGCCGATAGAGCCTGTAGATATGAGGAGGCGTAACTTTGTAACTTTATTATTGTAAGTAGCACAGGATCTCGTGTATTTGCCTTTCAGTGGATTAATGTTTCGGGCGTCCTCTGGCGAGGTGTTGATGATTAATTGGTGGATACCGTAAATACGAGTAGATAGATAAGTGAGTAATAAATAAGTAATAATTTAATAAAAACTATCCATCGGCACACACATCTTTCAAACTTTTACTTTCTAAGGTGGGAATGAAATCTATACATATAATAAGACTGTAAAATAGTTGTGTCTGTACATTGGATATTTATTGAAAAGAATAATTGTAATGTGTTTTAGGATCGATACTGATGCCTAAAACACTAATTTTTAGAATTTTTGTCTGTTTGTCTGTGACTTTGTGCAAGTATCACGCCATAACTACTGAAGGAATTTTGATGGGAGTTAAGGAGATAGCTGAAATATCCGGACAGCTCATAGGCTATAAGCCATGGCGGTATGTGATGTGGAAACAAGGATCCCGAGAGGAAGATCTGCCTCCTGATCTCCTCCATCCTCCTCTATGCAAACGAAGTTGCGGGGCACAGCTAGTCTAAAATAAGAATGAAGAAATATACCTACGATAAAAACTGCGTAGATTCACACAAGATAAATTATTGGGTGAAGGATATGAACAATGCACAGATTTTTAATAATTTGTTGCTTAAAGGTTTACGTTCATGGATATAATCAAATGTATTAGTTACTTTATAGTTTTCTACTTTTTTTTTTAATTATTCAAGAAGTCAATGAAAACTGATAATAAATTTAATTAAATTTAACGTGATTAATTGGAATTAACTGCCATATAGGTAAAATTCTTTCACCGACGATTCTTGATCAAAAGAATTTAAATCCAGAGAATGCATACGTTATCACGTAGGTAAAAATATATTCTTTGGTTATATTTTCATTCGCTACGTGTAGCGTAGCGTGCAGCGTTGCTGTTCAAATTATTTATCGTAGACCCTGCGTAGACCTTGCTACGCTCGTCCCTCTACGCTACGAGTACCGTAGCGTTTACCATACTATGACTAAGCTATGAAGTGGCTACGATACGTCGCGCACGTCTCTTAGTGACTAGTGACTACAAAGCATACAAAGTGTTGTCGCGTCGTTTTAACATTTTATATGAAGTCTATAAAAAGCCACCATTCAAAAATATATTCAAAAAAATCAACAAAATAAATACATAAATATACTAATCTAGTTTCCGCAACACTTACATGAAATTATTCTACTTTTACCGTTGAAATTTTCGTGGATTGTAATTTCTTAATTACAATTATTCCTTTTCATTTTATGCAGAGTTAGATTTATCTTTCGTAAACCGTGAGTTTTTATGGGCCTGCTTCTGATATAATAATGATAAATGTTTTGTGACACAACAACTTGCAGAAGTATCTGCGGTAATATGTGACTGTGATTGTTTATGAATCTATCTGTTGCCTGTTTTCGGATGATTTGTGTTGGTAGAGGCAATTCGTTCCAGTCTAAAACTTTCCCTTTGTTCAATCCAGTATCACTTAAATGGGTGGAACGAATTAAACCCTAGAAAATTTCAGTGGTTCGAATCGTCCCACTACCTAAATTAATGTGGACCCAGTTGCCCATTAGTAAATTAGAAAAGGGGTTAACTGGTCCCAGGTTGTGACTGGGCCGACTTTTCCCCTAATCCGCCATTGTACTCCAAACGAGAACCGTGACCGAACCAATCCATGCGATTATCTTATCCATGCGAGTTTTCGTCATTAAGTAGCAAGGTTCGCATGTATGTTTGTTCGTCTATGAACATAAATAGGAATTCATAATTAATTACGATCATATTATAACTCAAACGCTTAACTGTAGGTCCCTGCGGCAGGGATGTGTTTTCGTGACGTCAAATGCATCAGTATACAAATACATGTCACACGGCCCGCACTGCTCCACAACTGTAGGAAGTGACTCAGTTATGCGCTTTGCCTATTATAGATACCTACTTATCGACTAGGTATCTAAAATTCACATGGACGAAGTTGCTGGCAATACGTAGTATGAGTAGGGTCACATAATCGTATTAAATTATAATTAAGCATTAGGTTAGAAAATATTGTCATTACCAGGCCAATTGTATGTATAATATTTTTTGAGGGATTATTGGTATCAAGATAAATTTAGATGTAAATATATTTAATGACAAAATAGGTATAACATACCTTTCGCCCTCCGCCTCCTCCCGTAGGCGCCGGCGGCGGCGGCGCTGGATTTTGCGCCACGTACAAGCTCTCTGTTCGCTTCGGCTGGTACGGCGACGGCGATATGTCTTGGCCGAGTGTTCGCTTCCGTAGCAATGACTCCTCGAAAGGCTGAGGCTCCCGCGAGCCCGCGCGGGACATGGAGCCGCGGCCTGAGGTCAGGTGCCCGTTGCCTGCGGGGGTGGGCGCGCGCGACGCCGGTCGCGACGCCGCCGGCGGGGGCTGCGGTGCCACGGAGCCGCCGCGCGAGCCCCCGCTGGGCGCAGGCGGCGCGGCCTCCACAGACGGTTGCCGCGACCGACGCCCGTACCGGTCTACACTAGAATCTCGGCTAGGAGGTCTTTTATAATGGTCAAAATAATCAATCGATGGTCGTGCTCCAGGTGGTCGAGCTCCGTTCATCATATCTTGGTCTGCCGGCGCGGCCTGACGGTACGCCGACTGATCGGACGGTGCCTGCCTATACATCTGCTGGTCCGGTACTTGTCTGTAACCCTGAGGATCGATCGCTTGTCGGTAACCTTGGGGGTCGATCTGTTGATGGTAGCCCTGTTGATCTAACGCTATCTGTTGGCGATCTAGTGGACCTTCAGAAGCAACCGTCCCGGTGCGAAACCCGTCCCGTCTGTACGCAGCTGTACCGCCGTCGACATACGTATTTTCTTGAGGATCATTCGTGGGTTGTGCGAGCACGCTTTGTCGTCGCGGCATCGGTTGCGGAGCGTTCCACTCTTGCGGCTGAGGCCTTTGATTGGCTGATGGTCTCACCGCCGCTGACAGTCTTCTGCCCTGGTTCGAGTACTGTTGGCTGCTCTGATCCATACTATGTTGTTGCGGCAAAGCGTCTTGTCTGTTCAGGCGGTACGAGGACGGTGGGGGTTGCGGTCCGCCTGCAGGACTGGGTCCATACATTCCCGCTTGCTCGTTTGGTAAGTAAGGTTTCTGATTACTCGAAATTTGAGGTTGCGTGTTAGGTGACGCCCATGAGTCTTGACTGGGGTTATAATACGAGTCGTAAGTGGTTGGGGGCCCTAGATTTCTGTCGTCCATACTATAATTAGTGTTGTTGGCTAACCTCGGATCTATAGACTGTACGGTCTTAGGGTACTGTGTCGACGGTCTCCGTGAGGGCATTGCGTTAGGAATTTTATTGGCTTGAGGGAACTGTGAATGCGTCGGAGGGATATGATTTGGAATGCTCTTTCCTTCCAAGATCCTTTCAGATTCTTGTGATACAGGTGTCATCACCTGTGCATTGTAAGGTCTTTGTCTATATTTCTCTCTTAATCCTATTCGGTCAAAGCCGGGATGCTTAAAATCTGGGGCGAACTGCTTCGCAGTCGTTTGCGCTATATCACAGTCTTCTTTTGCTTGGTCTGCCGCTTCGTCGGCTTGCTCGGCTTTTCCTCGGGCGGTGGCAGTCCTGTGCAAACAATGCGAGATATAGCTACAGTCTTAGGGAAACTTTTATGCGACAAACCTACATTACAAACTATAACACTAACTTAAGTGAATGAAGTAATGTACACCATGCATCTCTGAGTAGTGCGCCAAGTTGGTAAAAATACGTATTTCCTTAGAATGACTATAATAGCAGATAACTAAGATGAAGTTCATAATAAAAATTACAATTCCCAAATATGGCTCAAATCACTCAATTAAGGTGACGATTTGTGTAAATTTTCTAAAATAAAATATACCTATTTACGTATACAACACCATACGAACCTAGAGATAGCAATGTCGGCCTTTTGTAATGCTATTTTGGATGCTCGCTGCGCCGCGTTCACCGCCGAGTCGACTCGTTCCCGGAACTTGGCCGAGCGCATTAGGAACATGTGTTTCCGCTTCTGGCTAGTGATGAGCACGTTGTTCTTATATTTGCCTTCCTCCTTCGTGCCGTCCTTGAAGGTGGTGACGCCGTAGCCATACTTGCGGTTCGCAAACCACTCGCCCTCGTACCGAAGCCCGTCACTGCGTTCGCTGACACCGAACCCGGTGCGTTTGTCGTTTTTCCATTCTCCCATGTAGGTCTCAGTGACACCCGCGTCCAGATGTTCATCCTGAAATAATAATACTTACATAAGATTACTTCACTTCACTTTATAAAATATGGCTTCTACAGATTACACTGATGGCCAAATCAGGATTATAATATGAGGATTATTATAGGCCGTTGAAATGATATCATAAAGTATGTTTTGCACACCTACATATTTTATGAAATAAAAAGTCTGATTTGACCTCATTGTAACCTGATGATAGGTGGTTTAAGGTTACATGCTGGCCTATCAAATGGTCTTTAAATCTTTGCGAGAGAAGGAAACTTTAGGAAGTAGGTACATTTTAATATACTGTACGCGAATGTACTGCCAAAGCGAGATAGGTACGATCTCAGAGAAATTATTTCTCTGTGGGTACTATTTATGGTTTTCACCTCAAGTTGGCAACTATTTCCTCCCGCCTTGCATGAAACGTTCAGGCTTGCATGTTTTTAGAGTTCGGTACATCAAGAGGAAAAAAGGAACCCTTATAGGATCACTTTGTTGTCTGTCTGTCCGTCTGTCAAGACCTATATCTCAGAAACGCGTGGACGTGAAACATTTGGACATGAAATTGATACCACATACTCAGGTCTGCAACCTCATGCAGCCGTGAAAAAATCAACCTTCAACGTCAACGCATTCAAAAGATATCGCTGTTTATGTCGCATTTTCTAGCATATTTGTATGAAAATGCAAGAAAACCAAAACCTGTAGGGTACTTCCCATTGACCTAGTGTTAAGAATCCTAAAATCTAATGGAATTGGTATTAGAAAATATGATGATGACGATGGAAATGCTATAAGGCTGTATGATCTTTTGGCGCATTTGCCTTACTAAAAAACGCAACAATAACTGTCATGGGGACTCTCGTGGTTCGCCCTTCGCGCGAAAAACCGGTGGTGGTAATGGTGATTCGAATTGGTCGAAGATGTGGTGCTCATTGATGTAACTCAGAGAATATTGATGGCAGTGTGGCTGTGGAATGGTTCAGGTGGTCCTATCTTTGTGACGACAGCGGAGCTGCAATTCGGTGAGATCAATCCAATCTAGTATTCCTTGCCATCTCCCAGAGACCATACCTCGTAAGGTGGCTGCCTTTTACAGTTCAGAATTGGTATAGACTCATGCCCGCAAATGTGACTTAACACGCTTGTAGCCATCGTACCAACCATTGGAGTGTACATTTTATTGTACCTATTTATAAGCGTCAATACGAAAATGTTTCTAGCACACTTGTTAGTTCACAAGCGATTAGTTTTATATTATTTCCTGATCTTCATGTTAGCAGCAGGGTGTCTACCAACATGCAAGCGTATATACAACATACGAGTGCTCAATTTAATTATTTGGCGACTTGCTGAAGTATGCAGGTACCGGTCGGCATTATTATTATTTACACTTTATTCTATACGCCCTGGAAATTTACATGGGGACATAGATGCCAAATAAGACATACAAAGGGCATACACATAGCACTGAATAGTATTATTGATATAAATCAGTAAAGTGTGTCACATGAATCAAATGATTTAATTTTGAGGGTTGTTCACAATAATAAAAAATAAAAATAAAAAATAAAAATATTTATTTGCAGTAGCCAACATAAAAATATACAAAACATTACATTTATAGCTTAGAAGGCTATGGTGATGAGCACACAGAATGAAACCCTGAACTCACAAACTAGGTTAAAAACCTGTAACTTGGGAGTCAGTGATCCGGCCGTACGCGCATTCCAAAAAGCACCAATATGATAGTTAATTTAAGTTTAGCTGTATCTTACATAATAAATTATTTATGAATTAGTGTTAAATAACGTGTGTGTAGAATGTGTACGTATGTGTGTGTGCGTATATGAGTATGGTAAGTAAATAAATAATATGATATAATATAAATGGGCTCTGTATTTTGTAGATGACAGATACAATGACCGTGAGTTAGGGCCGGGTGGTGATCGGAGTCACGAATTAAGAATTTTCGCTGGTCTTTGTTATGACGGAATCGGTGGTTTGGGAACTGTCGAGCATCGTCTATATGGCTGTGAGCAGAGATATTTTAGATGTACCTAGCGGTGACCAGTCTGGTCCGGTGAATAACTTGTACTGATGTATTTTATATTGCTGGCTGATTATGATATGGCAACATTGCATCATCACTGTTTAATGGTGTAACCTGAAGTTGGATGATGTTAATATAATATTTGGATATTGTTTTCTTACCCCGTTAAGTAAGTCTTCATACACCAACCTTCAGGACATTCCATTACTTTAAGTTTGATGAATTTACATACCTACCTACCTACTTAAAAAATTGAAGTTGAATATTATTATTATACATTTGATAGAACTGCAGCATAATGCTGGTGTGTCTATATCACAGTGTTGGTAAGTTCACAGCTTTGATGTCTAATGATCATGATTCACTATGTAATATAATCAAGTTAATCATGTTTATTTTTAACCACATGTCGAGGCAATTTTTAAAGGAGTCCCCTGATGGTGCAGTTACCACATCATCAGACAGTTTGTTCCATGCATGATCAACTCTGCTATTTAAGAAGTTATGAGCGATTTAGTATTGGAGACAGTGCGGTAGATTTTCATATGGTGTCCTCGCAATGGACGTATGTCTTCGTATATTAAAAGTGAATTGGGGGCAATGGGATAAAGGAGCATATTGACAGGGCGAAGAGATAAGAGAGTGTACATATCTACAAAGCTGATATACGATTTGGATGCCATATCGGGTCAGTACTTAAGATCATGAGGATGCAGACAATATTTAAAGCCATGTGGAGTATTATGCCTATATCGGTATATCTAAAGTTATGGATTGGTGGATTTCTTAAGAGTGTTCAATATAATATTGAAGGTAATGTTGGCTGGCTTTGTACATGATTTTTCCTAAAATTACATCATGGTTTTACGTGTTGTGAACGAAACAGTGACCTAACCATGGGTGGACCTAACTAAGGGCTTGTGAATACATGGTGGCTTTGGATAATTTCATCAATTTTGCGGCATTATTTTATGGCTTTTATTCTTTGTAATGATTACTATTTGTCAGTATATTGTGGATAAAGGAGTATAGGTGTCACACAGAGGAAAATAAGTGAAGAATGTCAGCCCTTGACAAACCAAGAAGCAAGTACAAATCGTCTATACTTTGTCATTCCAATCGAAGTATAAAATGGTGAAACCGAAGGAAAGAAAAGACTGGATTACTGAAGAATGGAAACTCACATATTTTTGGACGCATGGACCTATGGAACTCCTAAGAGAAGATCTTTGCAGTGATATTCTATCAAGTTTGGAGACCAATAGACATAATCGTTGGTTTTGTATTATGTTGTATTTATTTACTGATATATGTAGAGGTAACACTGTACGTTTTGTGTCACAGATCCGACTTTGTGATGTGCAACATAGATAATGTGCAATGACATCTACAACTTATTGTTACTACTGGGTAGACAGAACACTGTTCTATTATCAGATGAAAATTATGCGTACAATTATAATATTATTCATTATCAACCAGTGAATACTAATGTTTACTTTTGCAATTGATGCCTTTGGAATAGGAAACAGTCATTGAAGGGTATGATTTGTTACGCTATCTGAAGTTTGTACACCGATACTGTTGCAGTGTTGTTGCTTGTCATGTCAGTAAATGAAGTGCAGGTACCTATGTAGTTATAGTGATAAGCGCCTAGATAGGCCATTTGAAAGTTAAATCCAGATTTTACTCTCAACGTCGCAAACCTTGATATATCTAGCGCCTACGGGAAGTCATCAGCTTCGAAGAGATGTTCCGGCTAGCCCACAACAGGGGAATATATGAGGAACCGATGGAAAACCTTCAGTAGTGGGGAGGCATCGTAAGAAGTTGAAACAGCTGTGACATCTCATGTTCGAGCAAGTTCTTACAAGTTTTTGTTATCCCTAGCTGCAATACAGAAATAACTACCAACCTAGAGCAGTGTTAAAATATATTTACGGCAAGATCTGCTGGCCGGTGCTTGTGCGACCATATAACGGTGATTGCCCCGATCGGTAATGGCCGTTACGCGTGCAATACAGCGCTCGGCCATAGATCAAGATGAGTCAAGATGAGTCAAGATGAGTCAAGATGAGTCAAGATGAGTCAAGATAAGTCGAGATGAGTCGAGATGAGCCAAGATGAGTCAAGAGGAGCCAAGAGGTGTCAGGAGGAGTCAAGTGGAGTCGGAGTCAAGAGAAGTCAGGAGGTGCTAGGAGATTTGAAGACATAGCAAGACATAGCAAGACATAGCAAGACATAGCAAGACATAGCAAGACATAGCAAGACATAGCAAGACATAGCAAGACATAGCAAGACATAGCAAGACATAGCAAGACATAGCAAGACATAGCAAGACATAGCAAGACATAGCAAGACATAGCAAGACATAGCAAGACATAGCAAGACATAGCAAGACATAGCAAGACATAGCAAGACACAGCAAGATATGGCAAAAGAGGACGAGGGACGTCAGGGGAAATCGAGGGAAGTGAAGGGAAATAAAGAGAGGTCAAATGAAGCATACGCAAGCTGAACTCGGCGGGCATCCTCTGGGTGGCGAATTGGTGACCCGCCTACTATACGAATTTACCTTATAACGCTTATCAACTTACCAATACCACGGTGCAGCGGTACTGATACGACACCTACGTAGAGAAAGTGCAGAAAGGTCATTTGCTGTTTGAAACCAGTTGAAAACTTCCTCAAAAGTTGAAGCTGCCGACGTCTCCTAGTTTTTATAATGTACTTATTGGAAAGCTGTATGGTTGTCAAAAGAAACCCGGAGCTGTTGAAATAGTAGAATCGGAGCGTGCGACCAAGGAATACTCAAGTTAAAACTCAAATGTCCAAAACAACTCTTAAGGAAAAAGGTAATCAGTATGGCTCCTAGAGTAACCAGTATGGCTCCTAGAGTAACAAACGTTCCGAGTAAATAAAACATGTCAATTATTTGTATCGTGTGGAGTCCGATATTATTTTCGTATGCGAAGAGGCACATTAGAGAAGTCTTATAGAAATACCATGCCACCTTATTTTACCTATGAGGACGAATAAATGATTAGGAATTGGAAAGTAATAATTAGAGGTTCCAAAAGGGATATTTGACCTGCGCCTTAACATACCCAAGGATTGGGAGGTGGGTACTGATGGATACGGTAAGGAGTTCTAGAAGCGAATAGTGTGAGTGTTGAAGAACTTCGAAGCAAAACGTTGTAGAGTAAACAGAAAGGAATAGCATGGCATCGTCGTTGGAGCGGGAACATGCGATCAGGCAGAGAATAGATGGAATACTAACGGCGTGGCGACCTCGAGGTGGACTCATGGGGCAGATCTGAGTGACCAAAAGCTCGTTGGTCTGATGATATACAGTGGGTTACTAGGCAGCAGTGGAACCTAAGGACATCATATAGCAGAAGCTAATGGCGAAAATGGGGTGGATTATATCCAGTCGGCAATAGTACCAGGTATCTATTCCTTGCGGCGTTGTGGAGAGTGAAGATTGTCATAATGATCGCCAACCTACTTAAGAAGACGCTACCATGAGAAGAGGAAGATATCCAGTTAGGCTCATAGGGGCTGAGTATGATGAGGATGAAACTTGAAAGAGCAATGAAAACTTGGCCTTAGGTAAGGAAGAGTGAAGAAGAAGAAAAAAACAGATCATAAGAGCGGAATATAAGAGTGAGATACGGCCAGCAAAGGCACCGTCCTTGCGTTGCATCAACAAATTTAGCGTGTATTCACATGTATCCCAGCCGCACGATGGCTCGAAAGGGGCACGCAGACACCCGGCGAAGTCACAAATTAGTACCAGCTTTTAGCGGGCCCTATCGTGTTACAGCGATATTGGGCTACGACATACGAGATTATAGTGGCATGGAAGGGAGGAATATCTCTGATAGGAATAATAAGAATATTGTTTCAATGAACAATACTAAACCTTGAGTTAATTTTAGCGAACCCGAGTCGGAAAGTGACTATGGTGAAAGAGAGCGAAGGATTGTATTAAACTAGTACTGGCAACTGGAATCCGACTATCAAGGCGTGACCATAATTAACTATTTATCGGACCGAGAGAGACGTAAAGTAGCTGATGATGTATACGCTTCAGTCACGGGGTTGAGACCATAGCACCTTGTGTGTTCAAGCGGTGCCCATGTAGACAAACTGGCTGAGGCAGTAGCACCCTGTGTGCGCAAGCGGTGGCTGAGCAAATGAACGGGTTGAGGCCGTAGCACATTGTGTGTGCAAGCGGTGCCCATATAAGCGGGTTGAGGCCGTAGCACCTTGTGTGTGCAAGCGGTGCCCATATAAGCGGGTTTGAGGCCGTAGCACCTTGTGTGTGCAAGCGGTGCCCATATAAGCGGGTTTGAGGCCGTAGCACCTTGTGTGTGCAAGCGGTGCCCAAATAAACGGGTTGAGGCCGTAGCACCTTGTGTGTGCAAGCGGTGCCTGTATGACAAACGGGTTGAGGCCGTAGCATCTTGTGCGTGCAAGCGGTGCCCGAATAAATAAACGGGTTGAGGCCGTAGCCTCTTGTGGTGCAAGCGGTGCCCATATGGATTTATTCATTTACCTTGTGGAATATGGACAGTTAATTTATAATAAAAGGAAACATTACGAGTAACTGTAAGCTACTCTTTGTAATTGACAAACCTCTACCTGTGAACTTGCATTGAAAATACCTTGAGAATCGAGACGTAAGAAATACGATGATATAAATTATATGCATTTAATATAACAATATCGATAAGCGAGGTAGGCCGTCGTACCTTGTGTGGGCGACATGATGGCGCCTGATATGATTGACGGTCAAACCGTCGCACCTTGTGTGTGCAAGCGAACGACGGCGACACACGAATAATTAGTTGTTCTGTGGTCCAAGTAATAGGAGAAATAAAAAATCAAATTAATTTATTGCTTCATGTGGTACATTGCATACATGGTGTTACATCTTAATGACTGTCACACGAAACATTAACACCTGGAAGATTTTGCAAGGAACAATGGACAGATAGCGGCGACTAGCCGACGCAAATATTGGCCAAATTGATATCTAAATATGGATGGATGAATTATAACGTACTATTTACCCTTGTGGCAAGCATAATCGATAGAGTACCCAACTCAGAAATCCGCCGTCGGGCAAAGCTGGTGGATTGGGGAAAGGATGGTTTCCCTGAAGGGGAGACGGGCAGGGCAAGTTGCACGTAGAGACGACGATCGCTGGGCGTACACAGCTACAGTCTGGAGGACACGCACGGGACGATGCAGCGTGGGAAGATCACCAATCGCGCACATTTGGGAAGGAATGGATGCGTCGATCATAAATACAAGACAATGGAAGGATGGCGAGAAGGCCTACGTCCAGCGGTGGACAGATACAGGCCGACGATGACGACGAAGCATAATAAGGAATATGAATATATAGACCAGAGGCGACATTGTTCATCAGTTTCCAAATATCTCGCTGTTAGAGGTTATTGTTATTCAATGAAGACTTGTGGAAAATGAATAGGTATATCTACGTTAGGATCTTCATATAAATGGCGCGGAAACGGAAGCTGCGGCGAACATACTGAAACCGCGGCTTATGTAAGGTTGTGGTTTTTTTTTTTTGCAGGAATTAAGTGACTCTTCGAATGGGTCATTCTCTAATGTCGGATGGCCGGAACGGTAACACGACGACTTAATCAGAATCCACAATAATACGCGGTTTTGTGGTATTGATCCAACATTGCGTTTCGATTATTTATTTATTTAAGCTTTTACACGTTAGGGTGCAAAAGTTGATCGTTATTTTCTAGATGTTTTAGCGTACCGGAATCAACGGAGTAATTTTATATGTTGTAATGACGCATTTAATCGATTCTGTGTTGTTGTTTTGCTGTGTCTGGGACAGACACTATTTATCAGAATGGCCGAGTGTTAAGAATCCTAAAATCTAATGGAATTGGTATTAGAAAATATGATGATGACGATGGAAATGCTATAAGGCTGTATGATCTTTTGGCGCATTTGCCTTACTAAAAAACGCAACAATAACTGTCATGGGGACTCTCGTGGTTCGCCCTTCGCGCGAAAAACCGGTGGTGGTAATGGTGATTCGAATTGGTCGAAGATGTGGTGCTCATTGATGTAACTCAGAGAATATTGATGGCAGTGTGGCTGTGGAATGGTTCAGGTGGTCCTATCTTTGTGACGACAGCGGAGCTGCAATTCGGTGAGATCAATCCAATCTAGTATTCCTTGCCATCTCCCAGAGACCATACCTCGTAAGGTGGCTGCCTTTTACACTAGAATCATGAAATTTGGCAAGAAGGTCTTATAGCAAAGTAACGGAAAAAATCCGAAAATTGTAAATTTGAAGTTCTATCACGCAATAATTATTTTTCTGTAATTACAAACTTATATTAGCAGTTGACGCCTAGTATGTCGGTGTATGACGTTATCAGTTTCGAAAACGGAAAGATAAGTTTGTCCCTAAATCTAGTTTATCATTTCGTTAGAGCAAATGTTATGGTGAGTTGCACAGAACCCTCGGTGCACGAGTCCAACAGCCGACTCGCACTTGGCCGGGTTTTTTCCTCTTAGATATGATATTTCGGGAATTTATGACAAAGCTGAACTGCTCATTCATGCGGACTGTACCAAATTCATTGATATTGGACCAATCGTGTATTTAGACCAACAGCGTCTGGCTGGTCCAACTGCGATTTGGACCAAACGAGTATTCGACTTACCGCTACTAAAACATTAAAACACCCTGGCTGGTCTGTGCAGGGCATTTTAATGTTATAAACGAGTTACGGGCCTGCCACCCTATTACCGTTCTCAAAACGACGGAATCATACCATGTCATGACGCGCCAAATAGAGACACTGGAATACCAACGCAATATCACTGTCCCTGTCACGCACGTAATGACATGGTATGATTTCGTCGTTTTGAGAACCGTAGTATAATAGCCCCAATGGTCTCACCTCGACAAAGAAGCTAGCATTGGAATTGGTGTGCAGCGAGGCGTGCGTCACAGCTGAGTGCGAGCTCTCCACGGAGGAGACCCATGAGGAGCCGGAGCCACCGGAGCCGCCCGAGCGCACGGAGCCCGCGCCGCGCTTGTCCAGCTCACCGGCGCTGCGCTGTTTTCGCAGCTTCTGCAACCGGACGAAACAGTGTAAAGGCGCTAAAATACTGTTATGCAGTCTACACACCAAAGCCGCCAACACCCGCCGACACAGCCGTATCTATTTGACACCAAGTAGGCCGTGTTGGCGTCTGTCGGTGGCTTTGCTTTGTAGACTCCATTAGACGCGATGCGACCCGTGTTTAACAAATGACATCGTTACATTTTCTATGGCCAGAATCACACTATGAAAACCCGTCGCCGACGAAAAATGTACGGTAAACCCGCGTCGCATCGCGTCGTGTCGCGTGGCGTGTTAACAGTATGTTTGGGCCTTAAATCAGGCCCAAACATGGCCTTAAATCTTTAATTATATGACTTAAAGTGAAACGCTACCCCCGTTCTGCATACAAAACTATGTTATGTATAAACTCACGCAGAATAATTTGGCTGTTAACTTTTTAAACCAGATGCATTAACTGAATACTTATGATAACATTTATATCAATTTCAAACTTAAATTCATCACTACATCGTAGTACTAGAATGAATTTAATTATCTTTAAAGATGAATTTAAGATTGAATTTAAACAATATTCAAGTCACGGCCGTAGAACTTCACGATTTAAAGCATCTGGTTTAAAAAAGTTAACAGCTAACGTGCTCTTCGTGAGACCATGCCGTATAGTTTTGTATGCAGAACGGGGACTAGCGTTTCACCTTAACGCACATAACTCAGTATTTTTATCGTCGTAATTTCAGTGAGTTCAAACTGGCGGGCGTCCTCTGATTAGTGAACGAGGTCCACACGATTCGTATCTGAAGCTTTTTTTCTGTGCAATTGCAGCATACGAACGAAGTATATTTGTTCTAGTATTTACTAGCAAAGGAATACTCGAAAATATATTCGGTAACGGGCAAACAGGATGCTTTCGTGCGTTCCCCTAGTATCTGTCTGTCATCATGAGCAATCGCTGGAGCAGACCACGTTGTAATAAATTCCGATTGCTATTGTATATAGCTACTTGCGTCACTAATTAGGAATTTGTGTAGATACTATGGTTGGGAATCGAGGAAACCTAGAATAGAACGTTCGAAAACGCTCCGATACTTTCTTGTATTGCCAATACTTACTTTTTCTACTACTTCTTCTGAGTATATTGTACGTGATACCGGCTTGTAAATAAAACAAAAATAAATTATTTTAATTGGTTAATTTGCCATTGTTTTTGTAGTACATGTATACTGATAGAAAAAGAAATTAATAGTAGGCATCCCTTGGACGAATTACCCAGCTTTTCCCCTATTGCTCTGTCATTCTGCTTATAACTTTTCACGAATTACGACTTGAACTAAATGTGATTCACACAATGTTACGTACGATTATTTGTAATAACGTTATTTTGGAACCAAACCAAACGGGCTCTGACTACATCTATTTGTGTGTTGTGTAACAAAAGCTGTCCTAAATAGGCTAATATAATTTCTAAACCAGAAGAGATGTTCTAAACGACACCCAATGGTATACTTTTCATAAAACAATTACATTTCAAAACAACTATGCCCAAGGGCATATGGTACCGGGTTGCTTTGGGTTTGTGTAAAAAGGATTTTAGTATTATTCTTATTGCCACAGTGGTTGGCATAACAGTGAACATCAGAAGCGCTTATTTATTAATATTTAATAAGGAGTTAAGGTACACACGAAAATCGATGCCACTGATCATGGAAGAGTTTGATGACCCCGTCTCTTATCGTAGGCGGTGTTGACCTTCTATGTCAGGTCATACAGTATACAGGTATAGCTATAGAAAGCTACGAATTGTACCTCTAGAATAATCATTGCTCGCTCTCCACTAATTACATCATCTTGCCAACACAATTAGATACACATGCTACTATGGATGGACTGGAGCACATCTTGTTTCTTTGCTGAATGAATTTATTTCGGTTCTTATATATAATAATTTGTGCGAATGAATGACCGAAGTAGGTTAGATTAGATAGTATAGTAGCACAGCCTTTCTCAATATGAAGTCAATCATTAATGATTGGAGCATGTCTCAATTGGGACGTGGTAAAAAGTTTAATAAGCAGGTACATAAGTACTACATAAAACTCGGACAATCGGAATGTGCACTATTGACATTTCCTATTTACACACAATTAGTTCAAGAACTTTTGAATAATCTGTACTTTCAAAAGGAGCAGGTCTTCAATATGTCGAGATTGTTTTTGATATTACTGTCGTGGTCACAGATCGTTAAATTGACCATTTCATGAAATGATCAACCATTTCATGATATGTTGGCAACTACCACTTCATGATTTCAAGTACTGATAATAAACCTCTTTGTTCAAGTGCCTATAACGATTGACATTTTAAAATGTGAACGTCACCTCTCTATACAGGAGGTAGGAAAACTAATTAAACAACTAATAGTTTGCCGGTATGACCACGGGGATTTTTCTTTCCCCGTGGTCATACTGGTAGGACCACGAGTATGACCACGAGGAACACCCCGGCATTTCATGAAATCGTCTACTGTCACGTAACGTTTTATATTCATTGATCTGGCCAAGCCAGTTCATGAAATGGTAAATTGAACGATCATTACATTTTCTCGAATTTCCGCGGTTATAGATTTTTGGAATACGCAAGCAAGACTAGAGCAAAAACTCACAGAAAGCAATCCTTTTTTGGTTTTCTCGACGAGCGAGCCGCGTCTGCCCGTGGGCTCGTCTGAGCTGGCCTTGAGTACGAAGCCGCCGCGCGCGTCATCCATGCGCGTGGTGCGCCGCTCCGCCGGGTCCGGCGTGCCCGCCTCGGCCAGCGATGCCTGCGAGCCGCGGTGGTCGCGGTGCCCGCCGCGGTAGTGCGACGCCAGCCCGAACGGGGCCGACGTGCGCACGCCGTACCCGTGCCGCAGGCCGCGCATCCATTGCCCCTGATATGTTCCTGGAACGTGTGATACAAATATTGAATATGGGTACATTAAGTTAAGATTCTTTATTGCAAAAAAGAATTACAAAAAGAAATAGGCATTACATTATGCAACGGTCACCATTCTTGGCGTAGCACATCATCAAACTTAGATTATAAGTTCAGTTCACGATCTGTAATCACCGTGTGCTCATAGTATCAATATGAATAAAAACTCTCTAAAATCAAGTCGGTTATTTTATTATTCTAATTTCTATCAATATATCAATAAGACTGCGGAATATGTCAGTAGATTCGGTGCGATCTAGGTTAGATCAGTTATGTCTCGCTGTTCGATTTGATATTTGAGGTTACCGGGATCTACAGAAAAACCACGATTCCAAGGAGAACCAGGAGTTGTCAACTTTTTTTTATATCAACTATATACAACACGTGGGCAAATGTCTCCCCCACATTGATTTCTACCATGAGCTTGTTCTGATGATAAGCTTTTTCTTCAAATGCTATACAAAACAAATATAAAAACTTGTGATTACGATATAAATCACCTCTCCATCCCTCTGAGAGAATCATTAACGAGTTTTAATTCACTACACTTCTTAAGCTAATTGTCCAGCTGCACGTATTTAAATTGCACTTGAAGTTGACATTGCCCTTCGGTCAACTGCCCCTATAGGTACAGTCAAGAACAAACATATGTTGATCCATTAGCCACTACTCGTAATTTCGCCGTGTTTGCAACAGTTTTATCGCCATGACAAAGGCAGCAAATTGAAGTAATTTGCATAACACGGTCCAATTACGCATAGTGGCTCAATAAACCCTGTTCGTGAGGGTATACGAGTGACCTATAGATAGGTACCTATTGATTACCTCGCCTCGGTCGACAGGTGACCGTGCATAGGTTATGGACGGTTGACGGTATTCGCTTGAATGGTTCATGATCATCATGACAGGATACACCGGGAGCCCAAACGAGGATTTTTATTGTACAAAACGTTTTTATTAAATGGTTTAATTGATTGCAAATGAACGCACGGGTATAAAGAAACCCTTTAGATGTAACGAAGTTACAAGAACTTGTAGATAAGTGTAGTTTTCATTAAATCGGAGCTTTTCATTAAATTTTTAATTAGTGAAGATTGAATCAACAATTCAACATAGCCAAGTGAGATATGGTATGAATCATGAGGAATAAACATCTATCTAAAAGTATGCAAGATTTATGACCGTTCGTTCGTTCGTGCCCCTTACAAAATGAAATAACAATAAACTCAAATCATTCAGCATTGAAAAACGAGAGTAGAGCAATTATTAGCGGAACAAGTAGAAGATCGAGAATACGGATAAGTATTTGTTCTCCAAAGTGCAGCCGCATATTATTTTTTTTCTTTTATCTCGAGCTCTGTATTATTAATAATGCAAAAATATTAATTTTAAAAAATCATTACCCGTAGGTAAGTCGTCCCAACACTGATGGACCTCTAATTAAATACATATATATTTTTAATGTTCTTTGTTGCGATAACTATTGTTTTGTTCTTAATTTATAGTAACTTTTGATTACCAATATCTAACAGTTTTCAATGAGCGTTGCTATAACAATTTTTACGGGGTAACAGCTCTTTGTCTTAATTTGTTTTCAATAATGCAAGTAAGGTTTTAATTTTTTTTTGTACTAATATAAATGAGTGGTGGACATGATTGTGTCGAGCCGCGGCGGGGCGCGGCGGGCGTGCCTGCGCTATATTTATCCGCAGGGCCGCGGCCGCGCGCGGGGCGGGGGCGGCGGGGAGCGGGCGGCCACCACCAGCCGCTTTCCGACCATTCACCCACTAAACTGCCCAAAAAATAGTTATTGCAATCCACTATCTCTACGATTGATTGCCGGATCTCAATATATTTGATTCACGAGTCGGCCCACAAACTCTGATAACTTCGGCTCCATAAAGAATGTCTGTCGTCTGCACGAAAATGTAGGTTAACGATTAGCAGTGAAATATGACTAATCTAGACGGATTTGATAACTTTTGATAAATAGGACACACGGATGCATAGGGTGCTGAATTAATTCAGTATTTCAGTTTATATCGGCAACATCCTAAATAGGGCGACGCCTCTCGTCAACTCTACCGGATGGTAGAGATGACGAAAGCCGGATGACGGACGAAAGCATATTACCTAAGTGTAAGACTTTGGCCTGTGTACCGTTCTTATTGTATGAGCCATAAAATCGTATATCAAGTGTTAGCATCGATGTGCTTTCGAGTGTACGAAAATCGTATGACTAACTGGGAAATTATTTAGAACAAATCACTGCACCATATTTAAATTATGATTTTGAGGAATGACTAATGTTAATGCGGTTATGTATGACTCAACGCACCTTGTCAGGAATGGCGTGACGTTGTTATTTCGTGTTAGGGAGGCGATGTGCGGGCATTATTACGTAGAGTCGGTTTTAGTTCGCGTTTCAAGGCTGAATAAATCCTAATTGGTCTCTAGACACATTGTCAGTTGGCACGATACGAAAGTAAATGAAAAGTAATGGAAAGATTTCACATAAACACGAATACTTAAACCTACTTAGGTAATAGGTACCTTATAATTTATTCTTAACATTAAGTATTCTTTAAATAAGTATCTTTTAGGGTTCCGTACCTCAATAGGAAAAAAGGAACCCTTATAGGATCATTTTGTTGTCCGTTTGTCTGTCTATCCGTCTGTCTGTCAAGACCTATATCTCAAAAACGCGTGGACGGATCAAGTTGAAATTAATACCAAATAATCACGTCTGCAACCTCACTTCTACGTCAACGCAAACAAAATCAATATTTGCAGATGATCAGCTAATCAGGAGTATGTCGATGTATGGACATAATATTTTGATAATGGCAAAGTTAACTTGGTCTCTAAATCTAGTTCATCTTTTCGTTAGAGCAAAGTTACGGGGTTATGTAAGTTGTTTGCACGGAAGCCTCGGTGCGCGAGTCCGACTCGCACTTGGCCGGTTTTTATTATTATTAAGACTTGATTGATTTGATTGTTGTAAGTATTTTACTGCAATAGGTATATTCCAATACAAGGATTGAAGGATTGACAAGTATTGAAAATACCGAAACAGGAAACAGAGTTGAAATCAGGTATTTGAAAATCGGGACTAGTAAGACGTGACGCCACATATTATTATTTCATGTAAACTCCATAGGTACACTACTAAATTTGTTTTCCCAAAAAGGGATGAAAGTCGTGCACTTTGATCACTAATATCTCTGGCGTTAATAGAATTTTGAAAAACTACTTTCAGTATTCTGTTTGTCAGTATGATCACATGAGTTCATTTAAACAATTTTTTATAAATCAATATTCAATCAATATCCATATTGTAATTGTTTCTGAAAATAAGTATGAAGTAATAAATCGACTGACGAGAGTAAAACAAACGTCTGATTTTGGCGGCTATGCATCTTATAGGTAAGTAAGTACTTTGCGCATTTCGTGACCGCGTGTCGGCCGGTAGTAGGACGTGTTACATACACAATATATTTTCCGTGAGCAAACATTGCGCAAGCCAAAGGGGTTCCTTCCTAGTTCACGCAACTGGAATCTAGGTCATTAGGTGAGCGTGAGCGAAGTCTTACATATTACATGCTTTAGGAATACTAATTTTATTAAGTTTATCTATATTTATTAACTACCTACACTACACGAATAGTAAGGATTCTTAGATAAGGATAATCCTTGTTCTCTATACAAGGAAAACTACTTACATTGTCTTGACTAAAGTGCTTTTCATCTTTTAGGAGGTAGAGCACATTTAAGTAGGTAGTAATGGGCGTACTTATTAATATCAAAACTAAATCTACATACCTGTTTTAGAACTAAAATTATAGTGAGCAAATAGGTAAGTACTTCAAATTATCATGTAGATACACGTAAGTCTAAGTAATTGTATTCCTGTGTATATTTTAAATCAAAGTAAGTACTTACTTAGTTATAATAATACTGTTAGGCAGAGTGCTCTCGTGTTATCACGGCCAGACCGGCCAAATGTTACGGTTCACCATCGATTATAGATAGCTTATAACTAGGGGAAGATAATTTAGCAAGCCGACATTAGAACAATGATTGCTATTAATAAATCTTTAGCGAATTGGGCTATGATTTATAAGAAACACGAACACATTTCGTGATCCAAATCAATACGCGGACCTGCCCCCTTACCATGAACTCTTATAGCAGGATTACTTCAATAATACTTTATAGTTTCGTAGCATGACGTCCTTAATAAGCTTACTTTAAGGTCGTCATGGTACGAAATAACAAAGTATTATTGAAGTAATCCTACTATAAGAGTTCATGGTAAGGGGGCTGGTTATTTGAATGAAGGTGAGATTGATTGAAATAAACAATAAATAAGATCGCTTTAACCAAACGCAACCATTTGCTTCTCATCACATACTGAATTTACCTATGTACAATTGGTAAATACAATATTGGTTAAATGTATTAGGTAAGTTTATTTAAGTGCCTAATAAATGGGTTTAGCATTTAACAAATCGTGTTTGGCATGAGAACAGGTAGACGGCGGTTTCATTACCAAGGTACGAAGTATGTATAGCTATACTACTGTTTGTAGTTTTGCATCTCCTTTCGCCAGGGGTTGGCTTGATGAGATCACTCTGACCGATAAGGCCGCCTTTTCACAACAATACACCGTGTAGTTTGTAAAATTTACCTAATTATTTTGTAGGTCTATCTACTGGCGGGTATCTATAAGCGCGATTTAAAGTTATTCCACCGTTTAGACCGTTTGGTCCCTTTCTAACTTAACCTTGTTGTACGAAATGTGAAAGGGACAACAATAAGGTTTAAGGGAATTGAGGTTTGGCTACTTAGGTTTAATATGAATAACAGCATAAATGTCTACTAAAAGTCTATCACATACCTACACATGTCATTCACGCAATGACCCCATGGGCGTTTTGATACGTAAAATAATACAGCATTCCTTCAAAGCGATTCATTGTAAGAATGCCGTGACCATGTGCACGCGTATTTTCGTCTGTATTCCAATAACTTGGCAATGAAATCAGTTGATGATACTGACCGCCGCCGCCGCCGCTATCGGCGTATAAACTTACACTACCCTCTGGGTTTTTAAAGCCGGTATTCGGAAACAATTTTGGGCGCAAGATTATGTGAATAGAAAACTTATATCTTTAATCTGTGGTCCTGTGGCTTTGACTTTCTTAACGTTAGTAGAATAGAAATAAAAATGTATGGGATTGACATTTGCTAATTACTTAACTGTGGAAATAATTGTATGTAGGTAGGATAATTATATATGCAATGATCAATTATCATGGAGCGTCATGGTCGGTCAGCGACAAAGCTCATTAAGTGAAGAAAAAAAACCCTGTGAAAATGGTATGTAACCTGACAGTTGTAAGAGCGATCTCATACTAAGCTTGCGCTCAATTTTGTATCTGAATCTCGGCCTTGGTGTACCTATGTACAATCGATAGCATATAAAGTGCATCACGGGCACTTTTAGCGCTGGTATAATATCTACAGTTTGTTCCTATAGTCACCAACCCAAAAACCTACCACAAAACCATTCATTTTTTTAATTAATTTATTCTAAGTATTATACCGCCACATAGAGTGCCGGTGTGTTCCACTTGATACGCGGTCGACTGTACAACAGAACTGTAGCAACTTTGGACTTTCTCGTCTGAATGATGTGTTAGAGAAATATTGCTCATCTGGGACTAATTAATTTCTAATAGTGGGTGTCAGAACCAATAAGATCTTAAGTCTCTATCCTTCTTGTTCTCAGAATATATGATAGGCGGCCAATCAATTAACAAACCACAATGAATCATTTTAATTTCAATATTTTAAGGTACGCTTCCGTGGTTCGTGGCCCATCGCAGCCGCAGCGGTCGAACGCGTGCGGCTGCGGTGGTCTCGTTGCACGGAAATGTACTTTTATATCACACAAATATGTTGATTGGGAATCCATATTTTCTATCGATGATGCCCTATCTGTGCGTTGCGTTGCGTCGTCGTAGGCGTCGGCGCTGCGTCGTTTTACATATATGTTTGGTGACATGCCCCATCTGTGCATTGCATCGTCGCACGCTTCAATATGAAATCCGATGCGACGACGCAACACAACGCATAGATGGGGCATGCATGACCCCATACGGGTTTTCTTCATAATATATAACTCAACATGTGTATGATATGCACTTATACTCAAGAACCACTAAAAAGGTATGCGGAGTCCAACTATGAGTGACTGCAGATTCGCCTAAGGTTTAATTATTGCATAGGTTATTATTACATGTACTTAAATCATCAAGCTTTAACATTAATTGAAAGTTAACGTCCGTCATTTACTTTTTTTTGTTCCTCATTTTATATGCAGTCTTCTTTCCAAAGAGGTTTTATTACGAGTAGCGAGTGAAGGTGTAGATGAGAGTTTTTAAGGTTGATTTTCTCTACTTGATCTATTTCAAGAATTCTTTCACTGTTAGGTAGATAAAGGTAGGTTATTTTATATAAATGGATATCACTCACTTATATTGTTGAAGTCGGCAATTAGACCGACGGTAAGTGAGTGATATCCGTTTATATATAATAATTTATAGTAATGGCTCACTATAGTTTTAATTCTAAAATAAAAGTAGGTGTTTTAGATAGATGTACAGACAACAGCAGATCAATGGTAACATTTGCAGTACGAATTCAACTCTTATGACGCAGATAATAAGAACGGTCCAAAGTCCAAAGGATTACACTTGATCTGCTGTTACCTGTACCTAACAGTATAAATATTTTTTGAGAAAATATCAACCTTATTGAGTACTTTTCTCTGTTTTCGTGTGTACGTAATGTATAATTTGATAATGGTAGGTAGGTAACTTGTGTTGATACTGACCGCCGTCTGCGTATGTTTCTGAGCCGTATCCGTCCTGAAGTCCGTTCGCCCAGGTGCCCTCGTACTTGGCGTTGCTGGTTGCGCTCTGGCGCACGCCGTAGCGGCCCTTGTAGCCCTGCGTCCACTCGCCGCGGTACAGCCAGCGGTCGCGCGTCTCCACGCCCAGCCCGTGCCGCTTGCCATTCTGCCACTGGCCCTCGAACGAACTGCCACTGCAAAGGCAAACGTACCAATATTGAAAAGTGTATATGTCGCAGTCAACTGGTTGGAATAGATGTGTGATTAAACAGCTAGCACGTTAATTGAACTACACCATCTAACCAAACATCTAAGTGTCAATTAGCTGAGTGGCTCAACCCAATGTTCAACACTACAGCTAAACGACGCTCAGCGGACTGGTTGAAAGTCAATTTGCAAATTTTAGTAACAGGTTCTCGCGATTTAGACTGAATTATGAGATATTTCGACACCGTTACAATAATCATGATCACAAGACATACTAAATGTATTCTTATTAATTTTGCAACAGTATTATTCACATACAATACCAAATTATTTATTTTATTTATTTTATTTTATTTTATTCAGGGAAACACACAGTCATATACAGACAATGATAAATAGAACTTAAATACTATTAGACCTATAGTCCCATAACTTACAAACGAATGTTACAAAAGGTCACATGGAGCGTAGCTAGAGCTAGCACTTATAGCTAGTAACCGAAGATTACACAATAAATAATGTACTTATTTATATAAGTACATCATTATGCAATCCTCGGTTACTAATATTACTAATTTCGGTTATAATTACACTATGACAATGATTAGCAAAGGGGTCCAACAACCAGGCCCCCCGGACTAGCGCTGTGCACACATAACCATGTGTCCACAGCACCAATCCGGGAATTGGTACCTAGCTGTTAGACTCCCTACTTCTGTGGCTTTTAGGCTTTTATTATCAACAAATTATAATTAAATTACCGTGATAATTATTTTCATAATCGCTTAATTTTCGCGTCTACATTCGCCATCTTCTAAACAAAACGAAACTAGCGCCGCCGTGGCGGAGAATCATACTAAGTCAACACTACAGCGGCTTTTAAGTCAGCTGCGATGTTGAACGTTTTATGCGCCATAATGATGCAACCACAAAACTAGAGGTTTGGATGGCGACGTTCAATTAACGTGCTAGCTGTTCAATCACACGTCTATTTAAATACCAGTTGACTGCGACATACTTATATAGGGTTTGAATGCGGAATTGTTTAAGGTGGACTCAAGGGCGTCGCCAAGGGGGGGCAGGTAGGGGCAGCTGCCCCCCCCCCCCCCCCCCCTAGAGATTAGAAAAAATATCCAGCCCAATGCAAAGTCCTTAGTCAGGCACTGGAAAGCGATGAGGCGAGAGCGAGCGGGGAGAGGAGAGTGCTACTGTCTCTCCTATTCCGTCCACGCGGCCGCGTCGTCGCCTGTTCTCACACACAGCTGTAATTTATATCAGCTTGCCCCCCTCTGGGCCATCGGCTGGCGACGCCCTTGGGTGGTAGAGGGTCAATTCATGCCACAGAAGAGTCGAAGCGTCAATTTAAAAGTTGACACTTATCTCCACATCGTAATCCGTCGAATTCGCGCGTGTAATAATAGTTCTAATACTAGAAGGCGCTCGCTAATAATTTTAGTCGCCTTTAAGAGAGGCGTCCCGCTCACTCTTACGCTACGTAGTATATGAACAACAGGGACAGTTGCGTTTAGGATTACGATTCGACTTTGTGGACGCTACATAGTATAAATAAGCATTGTTTAAGGTGGTAGAGGGTCAATTCATGCTACAGAAGAGTCGAAGCGCATAGAAGGGTTAATTTAAAAGTTGACACATATCTCCACAACCTAATGTACATATTTGCGCTGGTCGCTCGACGACGCGCGTATTCCGTCGAATGCGCGCGCAATATTTTTGTTATTATCTCACAACAAATACGAGTATGTGCATTACGGTTGTGGAGATTCTCTATTATTCATGGATCCTAAGTAAGTACCTATTTAATATTAAAATTATAATAATAAAATTTATTTTTGATTGATTGTATACTAACTTAAGTTATGGTGGCACTTCACTTGGCTATTATTTACGTCAAATAATTGAGAAATACGACTAACATCCAATAGCGAATACGAATAGCCAAGTGAAGTGCCGCCATTATAAATCTATATCAACAGATCGCGTAAGCCTGAAGCAAAGATACCTACTATCTGATTTTGGTTCAAACATATCTTGAGCAATATTAAAACATATAACTGCTAATGGTATTGTTTATTCTAATTAAATTCGACATCTAGGTGATCTGTTACAACCATCGCTACTGCGTCTAGAAGTGGTATCTAGGTATAAAATAGACTGAATAAAATAAACTTCAAAATGGTTGTAAAGTGTAGATACAACAAACAAACAAGTAATAGGTATATGTTGGAAACGTCTGTGTTAGCCAGTAAATCGATAGTACTTTGTTACAATTACTATCATCTGAGTGTCTATCATCTGAGTGTTCGTTCGCTCGCTACACCTAACCAGGCAAACGGTATCTACTGAAACGTCGGCACACTTATAGTATAGTGGGAAGCTGGGAAGGGAACCGTTCGAATTCCATTCGGTTTTTATTGGTTGCGGTAAGATAATGGCTCGGTCTGTTCTGCACACGAGAAGGAACGGACGGAACAACTCGACTCTAACCTCTATTTATAACGCGCCAGTTACACATTCTGCGGTGTAACTGAATATTACAAGTAAAACCAACAGACTTTAGGTGTAAAGAGAAACGACCTTGAGTCCACGAATGTGGGCGGGGTCGCTAAACTTGTTACTTGGCTCGTAATGTACCCAAAATGCGTACTGTGGAAGCAGGTAGGTACTCAGTATTGTGAATCGATTTAGTCGGCCCACGCATTGCTTTTGACAGACAATAATGGAAAAGTTACGTCTCGCGAAACTAGCTCTCGTACAGCAGCGATGGATTGTGCCACCTGTCGCGCATGAAATTGGCACAGAGTAGGTATTCTACTGTATTGTAGTGAAAGCACCAGAGGTTCTCTGCTCTAATAAATAGGTTGTGTACTTGTGTAGGCTGTCCATGACACTGTAACGGTGTCTGCCATAGAACAATAAATAGAAATAATGCAAATGTTAATGAATTAGATGTGCCATGTGGGCGAGGCAGTAGCCCCTCATACCTACTTGAGTCTGTATGAGCTGCCTACATTGAAATTCTAAACTCTATTATATGTGATGTATTCTGTGATGTTTATGTCTACCGCACTACAACCACAGAAAATAGAAATGCTACATCGCTGCTACACGGTAGCAACCACAGATATATTATTTAGTGATACAAACAAAAGCCCCGTGGGCGCACTACGAGTACACCTACATACGACGCTGAGGCCGCGGGTTTATAAATTAATATAGCAAAATGAACTTTATCGTAATGGTTACAATGTTCCTGTCGTCACGAGCGGATTCATAGCATGGTGGTTTGTCACTGATGTTATGGTATTCCAGAGCGGAGGTAAAGCGCGGTATTCTATTGTTGGCAACTAGTTGTACACACGAAGACAGAGAAAAGTATACATGGGATTTCATTACGTATTTATTTTAACTTTTATCTATCTACTCGTAACAGTGAATTTTTTTACAATCGGTCAAGTAGTTTTTGTGAAAATCTCAACCCTAAAAACTCTCCTGTACACATTTCTCTGTTTTAGACCGTACATACCATTAGCCGTTTAATCAATGGATATAAACAGTACTGAACTGATTTCCTACTACCCAATTATTTTTTACTCTTTCCCAACCCTAATGCTAAGAAAAAGACCCGACAACAACTCTACCTAACTGAAACGTGCTGAAATCTACCAGAAATGTTAAACAAACTTTTAATTAATAATGTTGTAGGGCTTCGCAACTTTGCACAAACGTCTCAGAAATCGTTTCGCAATTTAAAATCTAGATATTTTGAAATTCCGTATCCCTTCGTGAACCATTAGAGGCGGGGTTCAGATGCAATTTTGAGCCTGTCAGATTTCTTTCATACAATTATGAGCCTGTCAGATTTCATACAATTTTGACAGTCGTAGCTCATGCTAAGCACAAACTGTGTACGAATATCGGGCCTTGGTTGTTCGGTAGTACTGTCGATTTATTATAAGTATATATTTTTATAAGAAATGACAGTAACATTTGGTGAAAAACTGCACTCGATAGCGATTGCGAATCAATAGAACACCGTGATATCGCAGCGTGGCAACAGCGCAGAGTGGCTGTTGTACGAGGCGTACTGCGAGGCAAGTGCAGTTCAATAGGTAACTACGTCTAGTGAGTAACTATCGTCACTTAGGTTTTCGTGTTGAAAAAATAAATAAAAAATATAAATATTATTTGTCAAATTTAACTCTATAATTTAATAGTACAGTCGACAGCAGATCAATGGTAACACTTGCAGTACGATTTCAAGTCTTACGACGCAAATAATAAGAACTGTCAAAAGTAAAAGTGTTACCATTGATCTGCTGTCGACTGTACTACTGAGGGCAAATCATACTGCGGTGGGAAAGAAACCAATTTTCCAATCATGTGAAAAAAATTGTCTTTACCAGGTCACACTAAGCTCGGCTGAATATTTTCTCTGAACCTCGGCCTACGGTACACGGATGCACTACTGTGGTGAAGTGGAACAATGTCTCATCTGGCGTGCTTAATTTCGCAGTACGGACTTGAGCAAAGAGTATAGTAATACTAATAAGTAGATGTAAGTTTGCAATCGGCATGCTACAGGACCTGGCGAGTGGTATCACCACTCACTCGCCTTGCCTTTCAACAGCGAGCCTTTCAAAGACAGTCATTTGTTGGCTACTTGTAGAGGTCCCGTAGCAGAAGCGTAGCAGGTTGCTACGCAAAAACTTGTTGCTAGAGAAAATATATTTCTTCTGGAAACTTGTGTGATTCCAGAGTGCGTTCATCGCAAAACGAGGCGTTCCGCTCACTCATTCGTGATGTAGCTTATGAGTAACAGTGATACTGCGTTTAGGTCTAGGATTAGACAAAATCAAACCTAATATTTATGGAATAGAATTTCTAAGGTAGCGTCGTCGCTAGTAGCAAATGGCCTTTATTGTAATGGACGTGGACACAGTCTTGGTAGGTAATACTTATAGGTGCTATTCTCGTAAACGGCAGAGTTGATGATCGATACGAACTACGAGAAAAATACATTTGTCTTTATCCCCACAGCCCCTGGGTAGATAATGGCATTGATTTTCATATTTCGTTAACGCTAGAATATATTATATAGAGAAAAATGTTACGGGATTGACTTGGTTATTCATTTTATGTCAAAACCCCAGTTGTATTTCTTGTTTTTGTAATCATTGTTTGTTGGTGATATGCGGGTTCTAGATGTTATTTTCTTATTAGGGATGAGACGAACGGAACATACCAATGTCGGTCGTGTTGTAATACAATATATTTGCAATCACAATTCTTTTTGACAAAAATGGAAAAGTTGCGAACTAAAGGTGTTCAATTTGGTACAGATAGATACTGCTACTGAAAGATGCCTGTCAGCTTATTAAACAATGTATATCTGGCAGATCAATGTAGTTCAGCTAGGATATTTTATGCCAGTTAAAAAGTAAGCCAAGGTTGTTCCTTAATAATTTCTCGAAGGTTCCACGATGGTTCAAGTGCTACCATACACTGATAAATACGTTAAAGCAATGAATGATTAATGATACTTTAATACGTGTATCGTGTTTCAAGTTCAATAAAGCCTCGGCTAGCTTGTGTAACACGCATGACTTAACATACCGCAAACTAAAACTAATACTTACCACAGTTTATGTTAGTATGGTACACCATTATAATTGTATACCTACAGGTATAGATATTTATCTTACACACAAAAGATTTCTACTAGACACGTACCCACGTGTTCATGATACTCTGTGAAGGATGTGTCGTAAATCAAGTAAAATAAGTTCACACTAAATAAACATTGATAGTTCAAGGTCGCTATTTTGTATGATGACCTCGAAATATTTTCGGAGTTCTTAAAAGTGGTCCACGTTTATTGGTCGCCTTGGTAATTATGTGATGTTGCGTGTATGAGGGTGAATTACCTAAGTTTTAAGTAGGTACCTATTTATCTCACCAAACCTGTCTTTTCAAATACGCTTATGGCGATTCTAGAGCGTCGAACGCTAAATTTAATCGCTGCTCAATTAAGTATACACGCGATGTAGCATAGGTGTGATGAAGTGTTAGGTGTAGGATTTATTTAGGATTCAACTAAACACCGTCTTCAACCAAAAAAGGGAGTGTAGGTAATCCGTATACATACATACATACACTTAGAATAATTTAATAGCTTGTACTTATATTTTAACACGAAGGAAATAATTAGAGTGAAATTCTAAACTTCAAATTTTTTATTAAATGCGTGCTTTCTCTCGGTAATACTTAGATAATAAGTCGTCTAATTAACTACATTATTAGCATGAGCCGTTGCATTATTGAAAGATATCTAATATTACTGATAGGTATGCTGAAGCTCTCGTTGGATCAATGACCCGATCAAAGTGGGTTGCATTGAAGCTGGCGCGCTTTAGCTGAACCGGAAGGCCTGGCACAGACACGCATTCAATCAGAGCCGTATAACATTTTACTTTATAATATTTTATTGGGTTGCGAGCGAAAAGACGGCTCTTTAGTACGGTTGGTGTTGTGGTCGTGTCCACCGTAAATACCGCAGATTGTACTGACTGGAGCTCGATGCTAATGAAAAAGAAGCTCATTATTGATAAGTAATCAATGCTGGTGTGATGTACATTTGTAATGTTAGTAATTAAACTCAGAAATGGTTTTCAAAATGAACTACTTAAGTACTTTTCCATTATCATTCGTGTCGTGACTGTCGTCGCAGGTAGGGCCATGCAGTGTTGGCGGCTCGATTGGCAGTTACCGCTCAATTTTCAAATGTAGAACTACATTTTAAACGCGAGTCTGTAACTTCTGTACCATTACCGTGAATTGTTATAGAATAAGTTCGTTATCTAATTTTGTTAAGTATTTATTTTAATCAAGTTTTAAGTTTTATTTGTTATATAGCTATTAGTTTTTATTGTTGTTTGTATTTTTAGCTTATTACTGAAGACTTTGAAATATATCCTTATATTATTATGTCCAGGCCACGTCACTACATTAGAATCTAATTATGTGTAGTACTTACACCCAAAAGTTTCATACTTTGAGTTGGAGTAGGTACCACTGACGAAGATATTATCCCGTACCACCAATACATTGGAAGAATAAACCAGAAACCACAGCATCTACCTACCTACCCACAACCTATATACAATAGGTTGACACCTAGGTATTATATTTAAGATTGATTAGACGACGTAGATACCTTTAATATGAACAGAGATTGTAAACAAACGGTTTAGATCAGTCAGATATTATTTATTGGTTATTATAATTACATACGACCTTCCTTATCACAGTTATTATCCTTTGGTAATTCGTTTGGATTGTTCCTGATAATAATTTATTTGTATCTATATAGGTAATCGATCGCAATACGCAAGGATTGCGTCTAAATACTTACTACAACTAATTATCTTTTTAACCATGGTGAATTTCTTATTTTTTTTAGTAGAGCAATATTCTCAAATCAAAGAAGTAGTTACGGTAAGCACGTTCTGTTTGGTGCGTACCTTACACAGTATATTTGTAAGTAATATGAACCGCAGTAATCTAAGGTCAGTATTCATTGAAAGCTGCTTGAGTGTGAGCCGGGGTTGAGTTCGGTCTTACAGCTGTCAGATTTCATACAATTTTGACAGTCTGAAGAGATTATTTTGATAATTAGTCATGCTTCATCTATGACTATCGACATTAACCCGCAGAAAAGAAAATGATTATCATCTATCTACCTATCATAATAATTAAAATGTGAGTTAGAAATCTCCAACTTTAAAGTGTTTTATAGATCACGTGTCATTCCACGACTTCCAGTCCAGCAATAAAATAATGCATCTCCATGCATCACTTAATCAATCGCCATTTGCTTCAAATTGTGTTATTGAAGTCTATTAGACGTCTGTGTGTTCAATAGCGGCGACGACGACAACAAGCCAATTAACATTGATTCTGAGCGCAAAGTATGCTTCACACTGTTATCACGTGTCCTGCGTGTCGTTATCAGTATCTAGGTACAAATCGATACGACCAGTTCGCCGCGGGCGAGCCATGAGGCACTTTCACCGCCGTTACACGCGTTTTCTAGCGAAACACCGAACTCAATTATTAATAGCAGCCTATTTTTGGAGCGGCTTCGGACGCGGATTTTCGCTCGGGCATGTGCGAGGCCCGGGCGAAGTCACTATCTCACCTGGGCCAGGTGTAGACGCCGGACACCTCGAAGCCGAAGTGCCAGGAGCCGGCGTAGGCGCCCTGGCCCTTGGGCCCAGTGCACACCCCGTGGCCGTGGGCCTTGCCGTCTTCCCAGCCCCCACAATATGTGCCACCATCGTCAAAATCGAAGCGGCCGCCGTTAAGGCCGCGCTGCGGGGGGTTTCCGCTAGCGGCGTGCGCGGCGTCGGCTAGCTCGCTCGGCTGCATCACGCGGACCCGTGGTGCCGCGGAGGGGAGGGCCTCCCGCGCGCGCCCTCCGCCGAGCTCGCGGTATAAATAAACATCAGCTGGGCATGTCGCGCCGCGGCGCGCCGCCGAGTGAACACCACTCCGGTCCTGCGCGGATAGCACTGCGCGCCGCCCGCCGGCCGCCCGCCGCCGCGCCCCGCCCGCCCTGCGCACTACGCGCCGTCGCCGCCGCCGCCCGTCCAGCCGCAGCCGTCAGCGCCGTCGCACCGCGCCCGACGCACCTACTTGCCTAGTAGCGAACTACCTTACATGACACACGACACATCAACTTAACAATGAAACCTGTTGATTTACTTTCATGGCACGTAAACAACTGTTAGTAGGTAAATAGAGTGAACCCTTTTAGATGAATTGAAACCGCATTTACTTATATTTATTCTTAATTCCATAAAGGAATAAAATCATTTAGGTAGGTATGCTAGCCTGCCCAAACTGGGGGATGCCCATGAACATGCGACGAGGTATCGTGGCGACATTCAGCTGCCTACACACAGATTGAATAAGATGTCAAATAGTCATGTGTGCAATTCAATAAGATTGTTTAATAAACTTAGTAAGAGACCTGTCACTAAATAAATTCATCAAAAGTTGCATCAAGAAAATACTGATTGACAAAAACAATTAAAGAGGCATTAGAGGAGAACGTAGATAGAGAAACGGAGGAGAAAGATTTATCATAATGAATAATTTGACATTTTACCTTATTATTGTAGTTTGTAATTTAATTATTTTTGACAACGCCCTTATACAGCCGCAATCATTTATGTAAGTTAAATGTTCTTATATTTTGAATAATATTTGTGACAATGCCCCTATACAGCAGCTATTTTTTTATCTTTCGAATTATTGGGACATTTAATAAATACATAGATTATATATATATATATATATAATTAAATTGGATCAAGTGTAGATACGTATACTTATCAAAGATTTAAATCTCTGATGACATTGCCACATTTCAATAGAGCTTTGCCTACTTAACTACGTAACCATTTAAGCTGTACCTATCATTTTGTTGGGGACTTATTACAGGTTTCATATTGCATAATCATAATCAGTATCATTTTCTACTACTCTCGCAACTCCTATAGAAGAATAACAAAAAACAATGAATAAATCGCTTCGATTTCTTACTATTTTCTGAATTTTTAATTAAGGTGTTATTTTCGAATCGCAACTTGTACAAAACTTTTTAGAATTAAAACTATAGTGAGCCATTACTACAAATTATTATATATAAACGGATATCACTCACTTATATTGTTAAAGTCGGCAATTAGACCGACAGTTTCGACCGATTTCGACGGTCTTTTTCAAGCGATTGAGATTGCACGACGGCCCAATTTCAACAGAGATTGCGGTTGGTCCTTGCCTGCTACGTGGAAGCCCGTACTCAGGGCCGTATCCGATGTTAGGAGTGTGAGTGAATGCGGAGTAGACGCAGTGAGTGTACATACTGCGTGACAGGACCTAACGTGAGTGGCGGTAACTCCCCGACAAGTGAGATCGATCAACGAATCCAGCTACAGCCATCGAACGCACCGTCGTCGGCGGCGGGACAAGTTATCTCGGAGCGCTCACAGAGGGCGCTCATCCGCAGTGCGCGAAGAAACGTCAACGGCGACGCGGGCGTGGAGCGCTCACCTTGAAAAAGACCGTCGAAATCGGTCGAAACTGTCGGTCTAATTGCCGACTTTAACAATATAAGTGAGTGATATCCGTTTATATATAATAATTTGTACAAAACTTTATTTTAAACCAATAATTTTAATAAAACACGGAGATATTTTTGCATTTATTCGTTATCTTATACAACTTGCGGTTGATGGTGGGGCAGAATCTGGCATTGTCATTTGAAATTACATCCCTCGCAAAAAAAAAATTGTTATTACAAACTTATATTTGCAGATGATCAACTAGTCAGGAGTAAGTATGTCGATGTATGGACATATTTTGATAATGGCAAAGATAAGTTTGTCTTTAAATCTAGTTTATCTTTTCGGCATCGGTGTGAGAGTCCGACTCGCACTTGGTAATTTTTATTAGGGTCCGTACCTAACAGCAGATCAATGGTAACACTTGCAGTAAGAATTCAACTCTTATGACACAGATAATAAGAACGGTCCAAAGTCCAAAGTGTTACACTTGATCTGCTGTTAGCTGTGCGTCTTGTTTTGATTGTTTTAAGTATTTTACGTATTTTTTTAAGGTATTCAAATACATTCAAATTTATATCCATATAATAAAGTAGGTATTTAGATTTCCGTTTCGCATAGCGGATAGGTAGGTTAGTATGCAAGAAAAATTCAAAACGTAATTTCATATTTATGAAAGAAAACATGGACGCGGATCCAATGTGCTGCAACTTGCGTGGATCGTTGAGTTTAGTTGTATGAGTTTAGGTTAGCGGTGTAGTTAGCTGTTTGAGTTAGGTTATTTTCGTATATAAGTATGTACGGACAACAGCAAATCAATGGTAACACTTGCAGTACGATTTCAACTCTTACGACGCAGATAATAAGAACGGTCCAAAGCCCAAAGTGTTACACTGCTGACTTTATAACAAACCATACATTGTTTAAACATCAGACTAGGCTGTATGTTCTAGTTACCTTGCCTTTCCCTCTGGTAAGAATTGTATTAAAAAAATGACAGTGACAGATTGACCGAGCGAGCTTTGTTTGTGTACTGTGAGATTGTGAATTGTATTATTTTATTTGATATCAGTTTATTTATTAGAAATTGTATCATTAAAAACGAACAAGTTCTAATTCCTACAAAAATTTATGTATCTACAGGACATTCCATGTGACTGACCGTTTATTTTTGTGTTTGTGGTTTTGAATATCATTGGGAGCGAACAAAGGGTAAGATAAGGATGGTTTTTGTTTAGAATATCAACACCAATTACCATCGATGTCCGCAGTTTGTGAATAGGCTAAATAAATATTCTTATAAACACTTTAAAGACCCATGTCTAAGCTTTAATTATCTAGTACCTATATGGTGTTCTTGAACTTAAAACGCCCCCCTACTACCTACTTTTTATCTCCCTTACCTATGTATTATGCACCATTCACTGGATGTTTTCTTCAAAGTGATATCACAACCATTTGTTCCCCTACAGGCAAATGGAGAACTCTGTGGCAGGTGAGGGCAGCCGGTCCTCCATGTTGCCTCCCACATCATGGTGCCACCCTGCAAACCGAATGCATCGGTTTATGGCATTATTATTGATGTGTTTCCTTTGTTTTGGTAAGTTTATAAATCTGGTTAATCATTCTAGTGACCTGGCACTTGCCATAGATTTCCTTTGCATCAAGAGTTTTTTTTTCTATCCTAAACATTTTCTCCTATCCTAACAACAATAGCATAGTATATTTTGATTGGGTAGTTGATTTACGTGTGTAGGAGTTCAGTGGGGTTATACCCATTTTCATGGTTATTCTTCAGATTCAATTTTAAAAAACCAGCATTTATTTTTCAGGTTCCTATTTCTGTTATGACACTCCCGGAGCATTAGCTGACAACTTCAAAGGTGACTCTCATCTCAACACATCCCAGTTTGCACTGCTGTACTCAATTTACTCGTGGCCCAATGTAATATTATGCTTCATTGGTGGTTATCTAATTGATAGGTTGGTATTGTTACTCAATAAATGTACCCACATTGCTCTCTGACTCATACAAAAGTCTCCAGTTGCACATTGATAGCTTGTTTACTTTAGAATCCTCTGTACTGACCTTATTTTATTGTAGTGGTATTTAATATGTGTATTATGTTATGCATGATACTTATCTAATGAACTCTGATAGATAAGTCATATTAACTATTACCAAAGAACATATATTTTAACCTATGGCTATTTACCTACAACTATACATTTATAGATATGATACAGGTATATTAATACTTCAGAATATGCATAAGCACACATTTTGTTAACGTACAATGAGCCAAGGCCCTATGGTTTTTAAACCTACAACATTAAGTTCGCATTCATGGTGATTTCGCTTTTTAGAGCCATTAGATTGGAATATTAGACATACCTACAAAATTCATGAAATTGTATTGCATGCCTGGATTAATTGTATCTTTTTTGTTTTTGTTTCAGATGCTTTGGTGTAAGATTGGGGACTATAATTTATATGACCATTGTACTTATTGGAGCAATAGTGTTTGCTTTTGGAGTCTACATCAACGCATTTTGGCTTATGATTCTTGGTAGACTTGTATTTGGGTGAGTTCTATATTAAATTCAGTGACCCCTAAATCCCAATCCACTACTAACCTTGCCTTAGCTTATTTTAAACAATACTAATTGTGACAAAATTATGGCTGTTTAGCAATCTTTGCCATGTGTAATACATTGCAGGAAAATCCTCCCAACTTCAGGTGATAGTTTTACTGGTAGAGCTCTAAAATAGAGTTTCAAACTATTCTGCCCTTCAACGCTTTATGGCCCGCGCCCCCGTTACCCCATCCCGCCATTGTGTATTCCGCAAGAGGGTCTTGCACGAAGTTTTACTATAACAGTTCAATAGATTGGAAGAAACAAGTGTTGTTCTTTTCAGAATTGGAGGTGAGTCACTGCAAGTGGCTGTGAACAATTATGTTGTGCTGTGGTTCAAAGGGAAAGAGCTCAACATGGTATTTGGCCTGCAGCTTTCTTTCTCCAGATTCGGGAGCACAGTCAACTTCTGGATTATGGAACCCATATACAAATGGATTGGCAACTACTATGCAGGATATGAGCGTCTTGGTGTTGCATTATTTGTAGGTTGGTAAGACATCTTCTGTATAACCATGTTTTCTGTCAAAGCTTCGTATCCACTAGGCAACAATTGAAGCACAACACGCTACGCTCAACAAGATCCGCTACGTTGCACAACAACGCGCGACGTTGCCAGCTGGCGTGCAACATGACCTATGGTACCAATCCACAACGAGGGTTATCGTTCAACATGATGAGCAACATGTCGCGCGTCAAATGTTACCTAGTGGATACGAGCCCTAAACCCTAATAGTCACCGGTACCGATTCTGATGTGCGCTTTTTACTTTAAACTTTTGACGTGACTTAGAGTAGCTACTAAGAGCTACCCCTTACCATGAACTCTTATAGCAGGATTACTTCAATAATACTTTATTATTTCGTACCACTTTAAGGTCGTCATGGTACGAAATAACAAAGTATTATTAAAGTAATCCTGCTATAAGACTTCATGGTAAGGCCCCTGTATCGTATCGCAACAATAATATGCCAAAGGAGAAAAAAAGGGCGGGAAACTTCGACCGGTGCGGGCGCGAATTTTTCTAGAGTTTAAAATTAATTCTAGTTAAGGAAGGATTGGTGGTTAACAGTGTATATTTGTACATGGTAGTAGTATAATTAGTATATTTTGTTTATTTGTGTGTAGTTTGCTGTATATATATAGGTAAGTAAGACTTTGTACATATGAATATGGGCGAGCCGCCCGACCCTGGCGGAGGGCCATTCCCGCCAGCAGCTCAGGCTAATATACAGACTAAAATGGATGTCCTTATAAACGTCATGGAGTCTTCCATGGACACCGACTGCTCGACTTCAGATAAAAATATTCTAAAGCGCAAACGCGCTACCCCTTTGACTCGGTGCAGTATGTGCCACAAGAAAAAAAGGAAGCAAGGTGATGGCAAGGATAAATCTACCGATTGTCAATGTTCCTTAAAGGAAAAAAAAAATGAGCCTGGTTCAAGTCCACATTGTAATAAGCCGCAGGCTTCAAATTCGAATAATACAGGTTTTAATCAAAATGAAAGTGCTCGCGCGCCCGTTGGCCGTGCTGAGTACCAATCATCGGATGCGGCGCCTTACATTGTCCATGTGCAGAAAGAAGTTATTTCTAATGATGACGCTGTGATTCTTCACCCAGTAACCTTTGGTCGTTTCCTAAAAAAAAATGACATTAAAGGTATTGTGAATGGTAGCCTGAAACGCGTAGGGAGAAATCGAATTAGCATGGCATTTAGCAACTACTTGGATGCTAATGCATTTTTGGTTAATTGTAACTTAATAAAAGAGAAGTATAAGGCATTCATTCCTACTTTCAATGTAACTCGTATGGGAATCATAAGAGGTGTGCCGTTAGACTGGTCGGATGAAGAAGTGTTGGAAAATATTAACACCCCAATAGGTTGCGGGCCAATTCTTAGAATAAGAAGGATTAAAAGGAAAACAATGGTCAACAATGTTACTCGTTTTGATAACACTGGTACTGTTGTCCTCACATTTGACGGACAAGTACTACCCAAACGCGTTTTCATGTGTTACACAGCATTACAGGTAGACTTGTACATATACCCAACCATACAGTGCTACAACTGCTGCCGGTATGGACATGTCAAGAGTCAATGTCGCTCAACACCAAGATGTTTCAAGTGTGGACAGGGTCACTCCGGTGACAATTGTAGCATTGAAGAGGATGATTTTTGGTGCTGTCTGTGCAAGGGCTGTCACCAAGCAACAAGCAAAAAATGTTTAGAGTTCAGTAGACAAAAATCAATCAAAGAATCTATGAGCAAAAGCTGCATCTCCTATATGGAAGCAGTAAAAATACATCCACCTGTAAATAGACTATCTTATGCAGAAGCTTTACTCACAGCACCATCTTCCTCTTCTAATGTTGCATCTGCACCTCAGCAATCAAATATGTCATCATCATCACCTCCTCTTACTACATCTCAGTCATATAAAAGGACAGTTTTTTTAAAGCCTAGAACAATCCCTAATTTCTCCAGGGGTTATGATCGCACTGCTCACTCTGAAATTATTAAAGACCCAGTTTTACCTAAAACTAAACCTATTTTAATAAATAGGGAAGTAAGTGATAGTAATATGAAAATTTCCGATATTATAAAAGCACTAATACAATTATTATCTCATTCTAACACAGTATCACCGTCCAACGTTGCAGCAGTTATTAATGCTTTATATGATATCTCGAACAATCACTATGGATCACAGGGCCAAAGCAATTCAGTGGAATTGCCTCAGTCTGACTAATAAGAAAAATGAATTAATTTACATGATAAATAAATACGAACCTTTTGTTATATGCCTGCAAGAGACATGGTTGAAAAAGGATTCAGCATTTAAAATTGCTGGATATTCATGTCTTAGGAGTGATAGGCAGGATGGGTATGGCGGAGTTGCTGTACTCATTAAAAATTCACTTTCTTTTTCGTCTGTATCTCTTCCTTCATTCAGCAATGATTTATCTGTTGTTGCTGCTCTTGTAAATAATATATGTTATGTTTCTGTATATTTTCCTCGACCCAACAATGATATTTTTAATGAAATCAATAATTTATTTAATGTCTTGCCTAAGCCGTTTGTATGCATGGGCGATTTTAATTCACACCACCAAAGCTGGGGATGTCCTTCTTCTTCCTATCATGGAGAACAATTATTAGACCTTCTTGACAGTCACGGTTTATGTGCTCTGAATACTGGTTTACCAACACGCCTCGGAGGTCCTAGGCAGGCGCCCAGTGCGCTAGACTTATCTATTTGTACTCCCGATCTGGCCTCAACTCTTTCTTGGTGCCCCATGGAATCAAGGCATGGTAGTGACCATTTTCCTTTGGTTATTACTTTCCCTTTTAGAAAACCTCCAAGACAGGTAAAACAGCCTCGCCTGAAACATAAATTGGCAAATGCTGATTGGAGCTTGTATAGGCAAAGGGTGGAGCAGAAGGTATTGGTCCTGCCTGAAATATATCAAGGAAATATAACATCTTGCAGTGAATTATTAGCAAAGGCACTGGTTGAAGCAGCAGATGAAACTTTTCCCTTGAAAGGCAATGGTCCTACTAGGATTCCCTCGCCCCCATGGTGGGACGCGGAGTGTACCAATGCAGTAAAGCAAAGGAAACATGCAGAGAGGGAGTATTGTTTACATATGACTGACGAAAACTTTAATATTTATTCACAAATTGCTAACACCACTCAAGAACTCCTTAGGAAAAAGAAATTTGAAGGATGGCGTAGCTTTTGTCTTTCATTGAGTCCTAATATCAAGCCTTCCATCGTTTGGCAAAATATAAGGAGATTTAGATCTGCTTTTAGTGACTCGCAACAAGCCAAGATTTCTCCGGAGCTAGCAGAACAAATAATGGATAGACTAGCTCCACCTTATGTTTCTGAACAATACACAACCACAACTTTACCCACTCTACCCCCAGCACTACATGAAATAGATCTTAATTCCCCATTTACAGTTAGCGAATTAACCGGTGTCCTTTCGAACACTAGGGACTCTGCTCCTGGCGAAGACGGAATTCCATATTCGTTTTTAGGAAGCCTTGATAGTATTAGTTTGGAGTATTACCTATCTTTAATTAATTCCGTTTTCATGACAGGTGAAGTTCCTCAATCTTGGAGAACGCAAAGCCTGATTCTGCTACTAAAGCCAAACAAACCAAGTTCGGACCCTTCTTCTTATCGTCCCATAGCCTTGGCTTCCGTTCTGGCTAAAATTGCCGAACACCTTGTTAAAAATAGGATGGAGTGGTTTTTAGAACATAATAACTTGTTATCAAACTCTCAATACGGTTTCCGAAAAGGTAAATGCACTTTTGACAGCCTTGGCATTTTCACCACAGACATACGTCTGGCTTTTTCTAGAAATGACTCGGTAGTTGCCGCATTTCTAGATATAACTGCGGCATATGATAATGTAAATATTAGTATTCTTAAAACTAAGCTAGAACAGCTTAATACTCCGATTTTGCTAGTTACTTTTATAATAAATATTCTTTCTGAGAGGTTTATCAAATATTCTCTAGATAATAATAGTAATTATATATTCAGAACAGTTTGGAAGGGTCTACCGCAGGGCTCAGTTTTGAGTCCTCTTTTATATAACATATATACGTACGATTTAGATAGTTCGCTTACTCCATATTCGAATGTTCTCCAATATGCAGATGACTTGCTTTTATACGTTTCTGGGCGTTCTTTGGACTTTATTGGTGAGTCTTTAAGTACGGCATTGGCCGCCTTAAAATCATGGTTGGATAATAATGGTCTTGATCTATCACCATCGAAAAGTTCCGTTGTTCTATTCTCTCGAAAACGGGCCCCGACGACGGCCCGGGTTATTTATGATGATTCACTTTTGCCTGTTACTGACCATGTAAAATTTCTAGGGGTTATATTAGACTCAAAGCTCACTGGACAACTTCATTGTGAATATATCGTGAAGAGATGTGAGCGTAATTTAAATATTTTAAGATGCCTTACCGGGGTTTGGTGGGGAGCGCATCCTTTCACAATGCGGCTTCTCTACAATGCGCTAATTAGAAGTGTCCTGGATTACGGTTCATTCTTGCTACCTCCTGGTAATATGGGCGCTTTCAAAAAACTTGATGGCGTTCAATCGAAGGCTCTGAGGCTCATTACTGGGGCCATGAAAACTAGCCCCATCAATTGTTTGCAGCTTGAATGCTGTGACCCGCCATTGGTGTTAAGAAGGCAATATTTAAGCGACAGGTTCTTTTTCCGCAGCTTGCAATTGAAATGCCACCCATTGTTTTATAAACTAAATCAACTTTCCGAAGAAATAGATTCATCCAATTATTGGGCTCATAAGGATCCCCCATGTCTTATCAACAGCCTAAGGAAGTATTCAAATCTAGAAGCACCCGTGTATCGTAGTACTCTTCTTCCTTTATATCAAAATAGTTACAGTTCTCTTATTTCAACTCCACAAATTAAATATAGTTTAGGATTGTCAAAGGACGATATTAACCAGAATGCAGAGTTCAATAATATAGTTAATAGTGATTGGTCTGAATATCACTTTATTTTTACGGACGCCTCTAAACATTCGAATAACACTTGTGTGGGTGTAGGGGTCTACCATTCACAATACAGAATTGTACAAAAAATCAAGTTACCACCGGAGTCTTCTGTATTCACAGGCGAATGTTATGGCATTTTCAAAGCAATTGAGTATATTCTTCTCGCGAAACTACCAAAATCAATAATTTTCAGTGATTCTCTCAGTTCATTACAATCTATAGCAAGGTTTCCCTTTAAATCCCATAAACAGTCTCCGACTGTTTTTGGTATTAGAGGTCTTTTATACCAGTGCTCGTTGAAGGGTTACAGCGTTGTTTTTGCTTGGATTCCAAGTCATGTTGGCATTTACGGAAATGAAAAGGCCGACCAGCTGGCTAACGAAGCTGTACGTGTGGGGGATGTTTTCCCCTACGTTAACCATTGCCATGATTTGGCTAATTTGCCTAAAATATACCTATATGAAGCGTGGAATCGGCTCTGGGATAATAGTAAGCCCACAGGGAAATATTACCGTCTAATACAGGAGTCGATTCCACGCAAACCGTGGTTTAGTAGGCTCCATTTTGATAAGCAAACTACTTCTGTGTTGTGCAGATTGCGCTTGGGGCATGCATGTACCCCGGCGCATCTGTTCAGGCTGAAGATTATTAACGACTCCAAATGCACCTGTGGCGAATATGGGGATTTGAACCATATATTTTTATCATGCCCATTATATGACCGAACCGACTTCCTTTCTCAGCTTGTAAAAATCCATACTCCATTCCCTACATCCATTATTTCTTTATTATATGATATTTATGATAATAATAATATATATAAAATATTAGCTGCATATATAGAATTAAATAATATAAAACTATGATATTTATTTATTTTTTAAAACTTTTTGTACATATATATTTTAAATATTTATTAAACCGCAATCCTCTCCTTTTTTCCAAATTCCGTTCTATTTAATTTTAATTCTATGGTTTCCCAAACTTTTAACTTGTAAGTGGCTAATGCAAGCAAAGCCAATATATATAATAATAAAAAAAAAAAAAAAAAATATGTCAAAGGTACACACGACAATGACACTTGAACATTTTAACTATTATAGTGTAGCATAGACAATAAAAACGGTCTGAAATGTTACCCTTGATATGCTTTCGATTTAAAACATTACGCTTTTTTTTCAGCATCATTGACTTGTCTTCTATCCCTTATATGTGGACTGATTTTGGGATGGATGGACCACAGAGCTGAGAAAATCCTCGGAAGGCAGGAGGAACAGGGAAATGATGAGCCTTTCCATCTTAAGGACGTTCTTCATTTCAAATCTGTTTTTTGGCTTGTCTCTGTAATCTGTGTGGCATATTACTTGGCCATATTTCCTTTTATTGCTTTGGGAAAGTAAGTATTATTTGGTATAGCGTAGGTCAAAATGTCATAGAAAATCAGCTCTTGTTTGGGCAGAACTAACTTTGCTAACGTTGTATATCTCTCAGTAGTTCGGTGATTTCATCCGGTGCCGAACTACTGGTTTTCTGGGTTTGAGAGATTGTTATCGTTTCGAAAATTCTTTCGAGTTTTAATGGATATTTGAAATGCACACAAAGTACTCTAGTCTAGTTTTACTCTTCCATCTTGTACAAACTTATAATTTTAAAGCAACCATTTGAAGTTATTTTGAACACATTTATAAATGTTTCAGATTATTCTTTGAAAGAAAGTTTGACTATCTGCCTCAAGAGGCGAACACAGTCAACTCAATGGTGTACTTACTATCAGCCGCTCTGAGCCCATTCTTTGGGATTCTTATTGACAAGACTGGTCGAAACGTTACTTGGGTCATAATCAGTATTGTGACTACTATTGGTGCTCATTTCATGATGGCGTTCACATTCTTCAACCCATATATTGGAGTGGTGAGTATAATTTATTGTAAGAGCGAGTTCCCGTTCAAAACTATATATGAATCTCGGCGTTTTATGGATCCACACTCATTTGAAATTATTAATTTAGGTATTAGAAGATTTTAATTTTGTTTCAGATAACTTTGGGAATTTCGTATTCTTTATTAGCAAGCGGTTTGTGGCCTCTGGTAGCTTTGATTGTCCCAGAAAATCAGCTTGGCACAGCTTATGGAATGTAAGAACTACTTGCAGACATTACATACAGAGATTGTTGAACCACTCATCACTATTATTAATTTATATTATAAAAATAACTGCACTCGCTAATTCAAACTTCAATTATTTGCGATAGTGGTTTAATAATCTCTCTGACCTGACTTATTTTTACGACTAACATTATATTATTGATTGCATGTTTTCTTTCAGTTGCCAAGCCGTTCAAAACTTGGGATTGGCCACAGTAATTATTTTAGCGGGAATGATTGTTGACATGTACGGATATTTAATGTTGGAGATGTTTTTCTTGGGATGTCTTTTCGGTAAGATTCACATCATATGTCGTACTCGTACAATCAACAATACACAAGAAACATACAACTAAGAACCGTTTCAAAAAGTCCTCAAGTCAAAAAGTCTTTCATCAACTTAGAAAGCAAATTGATTGATATATTACACAAACTTGTTGTATTTGTTGCTATAAAAATAAATACTTAGATCCTGTAACTATTCTAAAACTATAATAACACTCCGCAGCTCGCAGTAATTTGACTTTGTTAATTTACAGTTTCCCTGATCGCTGCTGTACTTATTTACATAGTGGACTCTGCTAGTAATGACGTGCTAAACATGTCACCGAGCATGCGGGAATCTGTGAAGACGTGAGTTCATCAAATTGCTATTGTAGATTCATAGACGAAAAAGAAAGAAATGCTATCCAATAAGCAAATATTGATCGTTTATAAGATCCCAATCATATAGAAACGTTCGATAACGTACTGGAATGACGATAGGTTTATTTTCCCGTTCCAATATGACACTATAGCTAATTCTGTAGCGGCCACTATGTCGAATCCACCTAAACGCAATTGTCACTGTCGTTTATATTCTACGTCGCCTAAGAGGGGAGCGGGACGCCTCGTTTAGCGGCGACTAATATTAGCGTACGCAATCTGGAATCGCTTCAACTATTAATATTTTTCAGAATCAATAATTCAGACGAAACTGCTACTCTGTTGGACAACGAGGACTCTGCGTATCACGAAGAACCCGACTCAAGGCCTCATGAGATTGTCAACGAGCAGACGCCGCAGGCGTCCCGAGACCCTGCGCAGGCGCAGTCAGACAGGATACGCAGTAGATACCTGGCGCAAATACTAACAAGCACTAACATTCCAGACAGACAATAGGTGACATGACATATTAGAATTATTCTTAAGTAGGTATCTAATTATAGTTTTATAATAAACAAAGATTAATTTCCATTAGATCTTTATTACAAAAATGACTACTGTTAATTTAAGATAATATACAAATAACTTAGTAAAAAAAATAGTTGGTCGTTATTTTTTCTTCCTAATATTATTTTTTCATTCACGTTTGTTTTCCACTGTCTCGATACCATTGCTCGGTAGCGGACTTATGATGCATGGCGAAATCCATGTTAAATACCATCGACAGCCAAGAACATCTACAATATTTGATTTCCAGTTTCGGTTCATCAATTTACCTGTGCTGTGCTTTGCGTCGGGAACTATTTTACCATTTAAAATATTAGCAAAGTGATACAAAAATAGTGATCCTGTTAAGAGTGCAAGTAAAGCGTTTAAGACAATAGAAAACACGTAAATACATTCTAGACTTGGATCTGTTGCCAAACTAATTAGAGGGCAGGCAAATTTTCCAATTATGTTTAAATTCCAATTTATAAATTGTGCTAGAAACTTGATATTGTAGTAACTGCAGTAGGACATTGCTAGAAACATATGAAATGTAAACGCTAAGAAATATCTACGGTTATAATAGCCGATGCAACGACCCCAGAAGGAGCAATGATGATCTCTTTTTAATATGCAAATATTACAACGTTTGCAGTGCCACGAATTTGGCGGCTGTGGAGTTTTACAGTCCGAACACGACGACCAGTTGTTATCGATTAGTGAAATCGTATAGTTTCCTTTTACGCTGGTATCTGTATAAATGCCATATATCAAATTTCCTATGATATTAAGCGCCAGAAACATCCCATTACATAAATGAATATAATAAAATGTCGTCCATTTGTTAACAACCAATGGCAACACTATATTAACTTCGTAAAAAAATACTATCGGTATAAGTATAAACACTATTACAGCATTGTAAATGTCTTCCCAAAGCATCATTGTAAATTTAACGTCCTATGATTTTCTGAAAATAAGGAAAACATTGCTCTCTAACCGGATGGAGTGGTGCAGTGAAAAGTAGTGCCATTTTGTATCGCTTGCTTATGCTCGATAAGAGTAAAATATATGCTAATTAATACCCACAGGAAATCGAATTAAAGTATCAAACATATATCTCTAATGTGAAAGTACCTATCACAGTGGGTAAACTACCTACACAGTGTTCTGTGGAGGGCTCTGATGTTCTAGGTTTTCATCAACTTACCAATTTGCGGAAAGAAAGAAACTACTTATTTTCACTTTACCGGTACAAATAATTACAAATAATTTGACCTTTCAGTGATTAAACTGAAAATAAATCATTTAAAAAAATTACGAATCATTTTCTTATTTTTGCTAAATAAATGTCATCAAATTAATTTTGACATTGTCATACAAGCTTTGGTTTTAGAAATAAAAATAATTTCTATTATAATCTTAGATTATAATGCACTACGCTACGTTTAACTACGCCTACCTTTGGCTTTGGTGGTAGTACAATACATAATAGTAGTAACTACCAAAATTACCGCCACGATAAAAATTACAATGCCAGATTCTGCCCCATCATCAACCGCAAGTTGTACAAGATAACGAATAAATGTAAAAATATCTCCGTTTTTTATAAATTATTGGTTTAAAATAAAGTTTTGTACAAGTTGGGATTCGAAAAAAACAGCTTAATTAAGAATTCAGAAAATAGTAAGAAATCGAAGCGATTTACTCATTGTTTTGTTATTCTTCTAAATAGGAGTTGCGAGAGTAGTAGAAAATGATACTGATTATGATTATGCAATATGAAACCTGTAATAAGTCCCCAACAAAATGATAGGTACAGCTTAAATGGTCACGTAGTTTTGTAGGTGGGGCAAAGCTCCATTGAAATGTGGCAATGTATTTTATGATGTCATGATTAAATCTGAAATGACATATCAAGGGTGAAGGGAGACCAAGAGCCTCAATGAGGCTGCTTTATACAAACCGTTGAAATTGAGACCTAATCGATATTTAAAAGTCGAAAAAAATTCCGCAAAAAACCGCATAGAAAATTGATGGGTATAAATTGCAAGTTACAGGTTTTGGAATTCATGAAAAGTTCAATGTATGGGAAAGATGCTACAGTTTCCAACTTCGTATTAGGGTAGGTAGTTGCCAAAAAAAATTATTGTCTAGATCAACTCACGTCATCGTACTGTGGACGCATCTAAAATTAGTTATTGGATATTTCAATATCCAGAGTTCGCGGTCCGCGAGACCGACATCTTTTCCGATTTTAATACTTATTAGACCCCATTATATGCGCACAAATGTTCTCCTTATTTTATTTGACGAAAACTTGTCTATAATTACCAATATCGATTGGGTTTCTGGGTGCGAACCTCCAGCTGGCTTCCATTGTTAGCACCATGCAGTATGGTCCATGCTGCAAGCGATTGCGCGCTACACCAGGGGTTACGACGGTGAATTTCAATAAAAAAACACTACGAGTATCCCTATTTTATTTAATAAAGCATGTTAAGTACATTACATTATTTAGGCACTTTAAATTATCCACCAATGGTGAATCATGGTCCCAACTCCCTGCATGTAAGGGAAAGATCTGTGTCCCAATTGTGGGAACATAAAAAATACTGATGATCATTATACTTAATAATAAGGTAAGTAGGCACATAGTTATTTATATTTATCTTCATTATTCCATTCTATACCATTTCCTGGCAAAGGACTGTTAATGAATGGTAAAATCCAAGTCCAATACCACCTGGTTCCAAACACTTCTACCAAGTTCAACTTCCAGCCTTTATTATATTTAAAATCTTTGGTACAATGTTTTCTTTCAGGAACTGTTTTACCTTTAATAATATTGATGAGGTGATAGAAAAATAGAAAGCCACTGAAAACAGCAACTATTACATTCAATACAACAAAAAATATGTAGTTACTTTCAGGTCCAAAATCTATGAAAAAACTTGCTAATGGAAACATAAATTTTAAAATGACTAGGCCATGATTCCAAGCTAAAAACTGTGACAGAAATTGTACATTGTAATAGAAAGCATATAACATAGCGATAAAGATATAAAATGTAAATAGCATAAAGTATCTGTGATTATAATATCCAACACAGCAGGCAAAGAAAGTACAGTGATGGTCTCTTTTTAAAATACAAATATCACAATAATCACAGTGCCACGCTCGTGGTGGTCTCATACATTCACACACAGAACAAAAAGTCCAGCTTGGATCATTCACACCATTCAAAATCAGTAACTTGCCTTTAATACTAGTATCAGTGCATGATCCATAAATCAAATTACCTATGATATTAAGTAATAGATATGTTGCACAAAAGAAATGGATGAAATATGGCATGGTCCATTGTTCCACAATAGTCGGTAGTACTACACACAGTTCAAAGTAAACCACTCCTGGTATAAGAACTACCATTATCGCAAGGTAAATTCCATGTTCTAAAATTCTTTTCAATTGTTTATTTTTCACTGATGGAGCCCTTATCATCATTTTTGCAGGTGATATAATGGTTTTCTATAAGTACCTAATTTAGTGTTTATTCATGTTTTGAAAATTCAATGCTTTATATTCTGTCATGAATGTGGTAGGAAATCCTCCTGTAAGAAATAAATAAAAATTATCTTCTCTTAGTAGCATGAGACATATGGTGTAAGGATGAAGACAAGTTTTTGGACCGAACAGTTTGTTAGCCATAAGTCCAGTCCAATAATGAAAGCCTTCGGTCCCTATCTAAATATAAACACGGTTTAAGGGAAGTGAGGTTTATATAAGTATATGACTAACATCAAGGATGATCACTTTACTAAATTTATATCGATTTATTTACTATAACCTTACTTAAATTAAATCTAACTTTGCAAGGCTTACCTACCTCGGCGGGCAGTAAAAAGTAATACAATATATCTTTTAGTTCCACATGGAGATAGACCATGCCACAAAAATTATTTCATATATTTTCAAAAGATTTTAAAACATATTTTTGTTTGTAGCAAATGATAAAGTAGCTGCAGCTAGCTGCTGTCATGGTGACATGACATAGCATAGATCACAGATTGCATAGATAGAAATTAGAAAAGAACAACAAACAACAAAGGATATTGAAATTAAAATGGTAAGTTTTTGAGAACATTACTAAATCTCCTTTTTCCCCGAAAGTCGAAGCTAAAGATAACATACAGCCTACTAATACTATCTTACATTACATGAATTTATTTCCATTGGAATAAAGCTAGTTTCATTCTCAGCGAAAACCCGCATTTTCACGGCAGCCAATAAGCGGACGGCATTGCCTCGATTCCACGCTAATATTGTGTCAATTTCAGCGTTTTTTGAAGGTTTTTGCGTTGAGATTCTGACTGAATCCACCCACCAGCGTTGCCAGACTTCCCGCTTTTGGTGGGACGTCCCGATTTTTTAATCAAAAACAAATGTCCCGCGCGGGTCCCGCTTTTCGTGGATTATAATTAATTCTTACTTAAGTACCTTTATTATAACATTTTTTGTTTGTTATTAAGCAGTGGGGAGTATGTCGATAGTATTTTACGAATGGCAAAGTTCCTTAAATCTAGTTTATCTTTTCGTTTTCGTTCGTTAGCGAAATATTACGGGGTTAAGTTGCTTTGCATTGTAAGGAACCCTCGGTGCACGAGTCCGACTCGCACTTTTCCGTTTTTTACTATGTCCCGCTTTCGATGAAAGAATCCCGCTTTTTTCACTCAAAAAGTTTTAAATCCCGCTTTGACCAAAAAAATCTGGCAACGCTGCCGGCCCACCCACCCATCAAGCACGACTTACGATGGGCATTTTACTGTTAGTCATAATTCTAGTTTAACCTCACTTCCCGTAAACCGTGTTATGGTCAAGCCTACGGGTCAAGCCGTCAAACACGCGTTGCCGAACTATCGATAGTTTTCATCTGAAAAAAAAGCCAATACTATCCATATCTATCGATAGCTCGGACCGTGGCAATACTATAGACCGATTGCAATTTGCAATACTATCGACGTTCATGGTAACAATAGGTACTATCGATAGTATTGCATTCCGTCGATAGTATTGCCACGGTCCGAACTATCGATATTATCGATAGCCGGCTTTCATATTATTGTATGATAGGTATTGAAACAAATATTAATATAAAACAAAATACTTTATTAAATTAGTGATTTGAAATACAATAAATCTAAAACCAATACATAACATACATACTATAGTATAATTTATAGAAATTTACCAATCTCGAAAAAGTCGTTACAAATAATCATGACGATAAATAACTTAGTTTAATTAAATTATCCTCATTCAACAACTTTCATTAATCATTTTTAAATATTCACTTACTTTCTATGATTACACTTACAGTAATCTAGGTGCAAAATGTGCAACACTTTATTGTCTAGAACAAACGATTCTGTCATGGCCGCTAAATGCGACTAATAAGTTAATAACCTAAATGAAATTGTCACGTTCACTCTTATTTCAGTTTTTGTAAGAGTGAGCGGGACGTTTCGTTTGGCGATGATTACATTTCTGTGCGACATTGCAGAATCTACGCATAAATGTTGGTTCTAAAGACAAGTGTGCACATTTAACCACATTAGTGACGCAATACAGTTTTCCAATGTATAAAAATTAAAAATGTAGGTATAGTCGACAACAACAAATCAAGTATAGCATACGCACAATATTTTCCATGCTAAACCGATTTGTTGTAGACGATCTAGTTTAAGTCTGTTGGTTGATTAACTGAACTAATCTTGAAGTAAAATGCGATTACTTAGTGCTTGTAGAACTTCTTACTGGTATCTTTGGCCATATCTACCAATGTCTGTGCTGGCTTGAAAGGTGCGCCATAAAGTCCCTGGAATTCCTCCATTTTCTTGACTAACTTGTCAGCACCAAACTGGTCGACCCATCTGAAATGAATTGTATCATAAACATCAGTAAATAATAATATTACCGCCCATATAATAAGGTGGCGCCACCAATATATATAAAATTGGATCTTCTAATTTGAGTTATACCTATTAAGATTTATCAGAAAATGTACAATATTTATCGAAGACAAAACATCACGATAAATAGTAGTTTCTAATACAGCATGCTAAAAATATTATTTAGTATGATTTTCTTGAACCAGTGAAAGGCCGCCACCAACGGACGTGATGGTTTTGTACGGACAACAGCAGATCAATGGTAACACTTGCAGTACAATTTCAAATCTTATGACGCAGATAATAATAACGGTCCAAAGTACAAAATGTTACACTATTGATATTGGCTTGATTGCATATGTCAGAAGACATTAACAACAACAACTTGTTCTCTTTGGTGACTATATTTATTTATTCTTAGGAAGATTTACAGCCATTTCATACTCTTATAGATAACGACTATGAGTATCTGTAAGCCAATTACAAATCTCCACATATGAGCTTAATTTTTTTAACCATGCAAAACTTATTGTATACTATAAATACCTAAATATATATATATTCATACTATATATAATACATTAATACTTAAACATAGATTAACATTAATACACACTATATATATATATATGTTAACATTTGTGCTAATATTTATAAACATAAAAGCAGGAAAAACATAACAACAACAGTGGTTTTAAGAGACAGTGTATCATTTAGAAGATAAATCTTTAAAATAGTCTTTCGCAAGAGTACGTCTCACTGTGGTTGCAATTTTATAGAAAATATTATTTTATATATTTTTTTTTATTTTTTTTCTATAAACTATTATATCTTTAATCTGTGGATATGTTAGAGTAGGTTAGCGTAGCCGAACTATCGATAGTTTTCATCTGAAAAAGCCAATACTATCGATAGCTCGGATCGTTGCAATACTATCGATAGTATTGCATTCGGTCGATAGTATTGCCACCGTAGACAGATTATCCTATAGACGGAGTCCCCGCGTAACCACATTTACCCTTTCTTTCTGGCAGCCAGGTGTTGCCTAGGAAAAACTATTACCAAACATTAAGGGTATTTTTCACAATAAAATTATAAATTATAGATATGAATATGCATAAAAATGCTTTGGATATGTTTTTGGTAAAACTATATTTAGGCATATAATATAATATATGTAATTTTCGAAAAAGTCGTATTTTGAAAGTGTGATTTGTTCATTTCCGCCAATTAGTGTATCTGACAGTGACAGCAAACCCATTGCTATTTTTATAATCCATTGCTCGGATGCTGTAACAAAATTTTTAATGAAAGTCAATTTAATAAGTACGGTGGAACACAGAGAAAGATGTACAGGAGAGTTTTTAAGGTTGAGATTATCTCAAAAACTACTTGACCTATTGCAATAATTCTTTCACTGTTGGATAGATAAAAGTTAAAACTGTGTACGGTAAAAGAATTATTAAATTCGGTCCAGTAGTTCTGGAGCAAATCTCAACCTTATTGAGGCCCCCTGTATACTTATCTCTGTCTTCGACTGTACGTCCACGCGTTTCAGAGCAAAAGGTCTTATACATACAGACAGACGAACGAACGGACAGACAGACGGACAACAAAGTGTCCCTTCCTATAAGGGTTCCTTTGTTTCCTATTGAGGTATGGAATCATGACAATCGAGTGAATCAATCCTTTTGCACAAAGTAAATGATCTAGTATCTAATGAATTAGACTAGGTATTTAAAATTAGGGCTAGCTAAATAGTACTGTAATTCCCATACATATATTGTGGAACAAAATATTTTTTGGGGAATTTTTTACCAACACTGTTGACAACACTGAATTTTATGTCATACATTTTACAAAATACTTTTCGATGTTATTTTGATATTTAGGCACTGTTTTCAAGTAAAATTACAACGCGTTGCAACGTGTTGATTATGTATAAACTATGTACCGTACGTTTTAAAACATAGAAAGTTAAGGAATGGAAAATACTGACCTATGAAACGAAATATTTGGATCCTTGCGTTCTCATCTATTTTTACACTCCTGTACACAACAAACCCCCTCAGCAATGATGATATAATAACGACAATATGTTTCGATCTAATATATGACTACAAACACGAGATCCAACACATAAAATGCTGCTAAAACAATAATTTATCATAATTTACAACAACGTAAAAACCATCTGTCATTTTGGTGCCGGTGACAGTTAGTTTTAATAACGTAAAACTGGCTACGCCGATAAGGACAGAAGATATATGAATCTTTCTCTCTCACGCTTACGATATCCATATTATGTTGTTCTTGTCACTCGAGAGCGAGACAGAAACCACACTCCATCTATAGGCTTCTCTATCTACGATTGCCACGGTCCGAGCTATCGATAGTATTGCTTTCGGTAGACTATCGATAGTCTATCTCGTTAGAGTATATATTTTCTTTGGTCTATCGTTAGTCGACTACAAAGAAATTAGAGTATATATTTTCTTTGGTCTATCGTTAGTCGACTACAAATAAAATATATACTCTGTCGACTATCGATCACAGATTAAAGATATAAGTTTTTGGATAATCAGTCGAGTAGGTAATCAAGAAAATCAAACAAATCATAAAAATCGGATCATGTACATCACGTACTTGATTATATTACTCGACATGAGCAAATTTTTCACTTCAATAAGAGAGACCATTACATAAAAATAGAATATATGTTTCTACAATGTTTCTACGTAAGTATTCAGAGAAATCTTTCTACATAAGTATTCACAGAAATCTTATATTGTATTCATGGAATAAGTACAGTATTTATTACCTGAATGGTCCACCAGTGAATGGTGGGAATCCGAGACCAAACACAGCTCCGACGTCGCCCTCGAGCGGGCTGTGCAAGATTTTCTCTTCCAGCGACAATACTGCTTCGTTCACGAATCTTAAAATTAATATTGGACAGGTAAGCATTACGGTACAAATCGTAGCTACAAAATGATACAATGCACAAAATATAATATATCTTGTGTAGCGATTACAAGGTGTAGCATGCTGAATTTAATCGTCGATAAGCAACGCATCACGCTTCATCTAACGCGATTATATTTTATTGCTCTTTGGCGATGTAGCATATTGATATGAGCGACATTTGCGGTTAGGTGTAGGATTAGACTTGCTTCAGACGTACCACATCGCAACAAGCGTAACCACGATTCACAACCGAACAACTACAAAACAGGGGCGGCCGCCCGCTAGTTTGTATGAATATGAATACCATAATATAGGTACAACAACCACAACAAGGGTTCCGCAGTAATACATAGCCTATCTTTTACAACGGAAAACATCGAGTTGTCAAGAAACTTTGCGTTTCCAAGTTTCCACGTCGCGGAGCATCAGCTACTTTATAGATACTAGTTGGATATCTTTGAATATTTACCTGGAGACCATCCTCAGTTGTTGGTCCTCCACGGTGTTGGCACCCTTAGGTTCCAAAGAGTATTTGTCCTTCAGCAGTTGCACGGCGTCTTGGTTGACGTCCCTATGCTTGGTGCCTTTCTCGTACACGTAAAAGCCTTTGCCCGACTTCCTGCCCATGAAGCCAGCCTTCACCAAGTCTTGCATGATGCCCAGGTTGCCTCCGCTGAGGCGGTCGCCGAAAGCCTACAAATTGATTTTATTTAATCAGAACTATTTATGATGTAATATCACTTTTTAAACTTTCACGGTTTGTATACATATTAATTAGATAAAACGGGAACGTGTGTCTACTCGTGACCATGATGGCTGCAATGCTGTTGAAATATCGAGACATCAATAATAAATGTTTAACACGGTAATTCCCGTTTTATCTAATTAATATTTATGATGTACTCCAATTATTTATTATCATGGTGGTGGTGTAATTTCATCGGTGTATCTCAAACTCAGACCACTTACCCAATAGACATGAAATCGGTACAAATGACATTGCCAAATTTCAATGGAGCTTTGCCCCCCCCCCCCCCCCCCCCCCCCCCAACTACAAAACTACGTGACCATTAAGCTGTACCTATCATTTTGTTGGGGACTTATTACAGGTTTCATATTGCATAATCATAATCAGTAACATTTTCTAATACTCTCGCCACTCCTATAGAAGAATAACAAAAACAATGAATAATTCGTTTCGCTTTCTTACTATTTTCTGAATTCTTAATTTAAGCTGTTTTTTTCGAATCGCAACTTGTACAAAACTTTATTTTAAACCAATAATTTTAATAAAAAACGGAGATATTTTTACATTTATTCGTTATCTTGTACAACTTGCGGTTGATGGTGGGGCAGAATCTGGCATTGTCATTTGCAAGCGAAAAATTCTGTCAACGATAAACGCATAGAGACGAAGCGGGGGACAGGGGTGCCGCCGTATTAAAGAGATGTGTCCATGTCGATAATATCTCTAGGTTACACGTGTCGCGAAGCAATTGTGCGCTCATGTGCGGGGCAGACACGGGCCTGTTACAGGTCTATGGGGTAAGTGGTCTGTGATCTCAAAGGTTCCACCAGAGATGTGCTTAGCTATGTGGACTAATGAATATGAATGGTGCCGTGGATATCAAGCGCATTCATAGCATCGCAGCACAGCACATCTCTGGTGGAAAAGCACCTTTACAGGGTCGGAAGTGTCTTAATCTGTGTTTTGAGAACTTGGCCTGTGCACTACCATGTGCTTACATTATGTAAGTGGATATTATAGCATGTGTTTACTGTTTGCGGTGTTCGGAATCAACTATTTTCATGAAGTATTTTTTAATAATAATTTTGAATACCTATAATATCGATACTGAATATAAAGTAATCATTTCACGGCGGCGCGGTTCTCGCGCGAGTGTAGAGCCCATTGCGGGCAATAAAACGGTAAGTTAGAAAGGGACCAATGGCTTATACCGTGGGTCAACGTTGTTTATGGCTAACATAATATACGTAGTATTACTTAAATGATGAATTTTTTTGCCGTGGATTGGACTTGAACCTGCAACCTTGTCATTCCGTGACACGCGATCATTTAATTTTCACCGAGCATTGTTATGCTTCAAAATTAAATCTGAGTAGTATTATTTACTCAACGTCGAAAGATACGTGTTGCCCGACCTACCATAGTATGGAGCGTGAGTGCAGGAAGATATTACGTGCAATAATCTTACTTTTGCTAGGTCCGCCGCAATATGTGATCCCACATCAATGCCGACTTCGTCCGCCAACGTGGCTGCTCCGACGGGGAAACCGAACTGCTTGGTCATGCTGTCGAGCTCCTTGGGATCGACGCCCTCTTGCAACAACCTGAGGGTAATGAAATAAAACTTGTATTTCACATTTATTAGATTGACTGACTGGCGCGACCGCCAAGCGAGCATCGCTGAGCGCGTGTCGCTGAGCGAGTACCGCTGGGCGAGAATCGCTGAGCGAGTGAGCTCTTATCGCTCGGCGACAAACTAGTGGATCGAGTCCTCGCCCGCGGTGTGAACAGTTAGCGATCAACTATTAATATATGCGTCTCTTTTATTTACACGGAATGTATTATCTATTGTACATTTCTTGAACGAGAAATTAATCGATAGTTAGTCGTTTACTTGCCGGCCGGTTGGCCAGATGTCTAAAACTCAAACTGAACTGAAATAAAATTCGCAAGTTACGAATGCGATGGAATTGTTTGTCGGTGCCTTATATAGCCTTTACCTGACTGCCTCGCTGAGCATGGTGGACAGTATCCTGGTGGTGTAGAAGCCTGGCCCGTCGCCCACGGTGATGACCACCTTGCCCTGGCGCAGGCCCACCGCCACGGCGGCGGCGGCCGTGTCGTCGCTCGTGCCGGGGTGGCGGATGATCTCCAGCAGCTGCATCTTGTCCACCGGCGAGAAGTAGTGCATGCCTGATAACAGATTAAGAATCATATATCTCTTTATTGCAAGAGAGCCCTCTCATATCAGGCGTTAAACGCGCGCTTACAACTACTGTACATGCATTTTGTTCTTAAGTAGCCGTAGGTGTTCACATGCTAACGCGCGTTTTTTTAAATTCTAAATCTGTGTGGTGTCTAGTTATTAAAAAAAAATAGAGGTACAAGTCCATGGCTGACTGACGATGTGTCGCCGAGTTAAGTTGCGGCGATCGTGGCGTCATGTCGCTGCAGTTATGTGGGATAATGATTGTCGCTCGAGCGTCGGCGACACTACTGAAATACGGTCGGGCTACAGCCCACTACGGGCTGTCGCCCAGCCCGTAGTGGCGTATTGCTAGGCCGGTGTCACGGCGGCGGGCGACACGTCGCCTGCTGTTTCTGCGGTCGGCTACGGACTTGTACTTTAATTGTTATTATTTTAAAAGATGTGCTGCTGAAAGTTTTTTTAATACTCAGCATGTTCAAAAAGAAATGATGACGTGCAAAAATATCTATTGCTGTGTTGTGTCAAAAAAGTGTGCATTCATCTTACCAATAACTTTCTCTGGGCGACTGCTCCCGGCAGCTATTTTTGTGATTGGAATAGCACTAGTGTTGGTCGCAATGACGCAGTGTTTCGGCACCACTGCCTCCAGCTCCTTGATCACTTTGTGTTTGATGCTGATGTCCTCGAACACTGCCTCGATGATGCAGTCCGCGTTCTTGTACTTGCCATAGTCCAGGGTTGGCAGTAAGTTCGATAAGTATTTATCCTTTTGCAATCTATAAAATAACCAAACGATTTATGGTACATAATAAACAGCGAGGGCGATGCGCAGAAAGGGGGATTTCTAAAACATGTAGAAAAGACAGGGCGCGGTATTGTGGTTTTTGGCATTGGGTGCGAGACCCGGCTCAGTTTAGGCTACACAAGGTAGAAAGGAACGGATATACATATATTCACTCGAAAAACATTACCCTCCTCCTTTCAGCAGTCGGGTAAAAACGGCAATGCCTCTATTGTTATTTAATTCGTGACAATAATTATCATAATAGTAAATTGCTGGCCTTATGCGTAAGTGAGAGTGACAGATGGCACATGGTAATGATAATGAAATAAATTTTTGATAACCATTGCTGGGTTTTGGTAGTAACACATTTTTTACAGCAACCCAGCAATTCAAGTCACCTTTATCAATGATGAATTTCAACCCAATTATCATCTATCAGTTACACAATAGGCACATTTCAATCGCATTTTAAATATCAGATAATAAATAAACCTGAGAAATAAAGGCATATACTAACGCAGATATTCTCTTCCGTTTCACAGCGTTGGCTAAACCAGTCTGTATTTGTCCGACGCCTCTGTAAAGGCCCGGATTTGTAGCGTCTTTCAGAACCACATTGTAGCCCTTATCGATTGACACTTGGACGATGCCGGCGCCCATCAGACCAGCGCCGAGGACACCGATCTGTGCAAAAGGAACTTAATTAGCATGTATACTTAACTACACCAGTCCTATAAGGCCGCGTTTCCACCTGCAAGAAAACTTTTGCAAGTAATGTCCGACAGTCTATCCGACAGCAGCCTGCAAGTGTAAACTGCGTAGTAGTGCGCAGCGTGTGCGGAGTTTTCATTTGTAAACTGCTGTCAGGAAGCAGAAGTTTTCTTGCAAGTGGAAACGCGGCCTTAGGGCCACCCTGCATCACATTTTCCCGTAACTTGGTAATAAAATTAATTGCACCTAAACTAAATGAAATTCCCGCTAAGTAAAGGGGGAAAATGCCAAATCTACTGAACTTCCACCGTGGGCAATATTATCACTTTTTTGCCGCTTAGAAACATCTTTCGTCGGAGTGATAAGAGAGCTTCTCCGGAGTCGGCTCGCCGCTGTTACTCAAGTCATTACTCATTTATTCGACCTTTGGTACACTATGAAACACTCGGTTACGTCACTTTTTAAAGAACTATACGGTCTTTGTACATTCATATCACATGGCTGAGATGCGAAAGAGAATGAAATATTGCGAGTTGGTGTTCGCATAATAACAGAAACTCATCGAAATTAAATAACGTTTCTAATGAGCATTTCAAAAGTATAATAGAGATTTTGTACGTAGCTTTTTCTATTCATAATATTAGAAGATATAATTTTTATAAGTTTGAAGGCGCGTTCTTGGCTAGGATAGGGGCCTTAAACTTGCCTGATTTCGTCAAAGAGAATATAATAACATCAACTTTCTATGCTTACCGTCTTAACATTCACTTCAGATTTGCCGAATCTGTTTTTCTTGCATTCGGTTTGCCCTCTGAAAAGCCCGATGAGACCTTTGCTCTGCGGCGTCATCGCCAGCTCCCCGAAGCCCTGGGCCTCTGCGTCGTAGCCGGCCGTAGCACCCTTGTCCACACCCACCCTCACTACATCTAGGATCTATGGACAATGTATCAGTTTAAAAATTGGGCGCCATTAACGGCGAGTGGTGAAAGAGTACGGGAAACTATAGAGGCGAAATCAATGCATTTTCGCTATTTAATGCTGTAAGCTGGTTGGTGCAGTGGTTGTCACCGGACTTTCGATATGGAGGTCCCAGGCACGATCCTCGGCCGGGTCAGCCATGTACAGTCGCCAGCAGATCAATGGTAACATTTTTTTACTTTTGACAGTTCTTGTTATTTGCGTCGTAAGACTTGAAATCGTACTGCAAGTGTTACCATTGATCTGCTGTCGACTGTACTAACGAGATTTCCTTGGTTTTTTGAATGAAAAACTTCGTACATTTACCGAATGCTCTCAAAACGGTGAAGAAAAACATCGTGATGAAACCTATATGCCATGTAATGGTAAAGGCATGTGTAATCCACCAATCCGCACTGGGCCCGCGTGGTGGATCATGGCCCGAGCTCCCTTGATGTAAAGGAAGGTCTATGCCTGAGTAGTGGGGACATAAAATAGTCTGATGGTGATGATGATGAATACAGTAAAGGTCGATATATAACTAAGGTCGATAGTCATATGCAGTTTTTAGCACGAAATCAGTGTGAGCTCGCACTTATGGCTGTCAAAATAGTATTAAAACTGACAGTTGTAAGAGCGCACTGAAACTCCATTCATGTGTATAAGTTTTAACTGTCTATGACTATCTTAAGACCACTGCAATGTTCCTATTATCAATATTTATAATAACAAAAGCCAATCAGTCACCTTCAATGGCGCCGGGTACAGTCCACGCGAGGCTTTCATGACTTGTTCCTTCGCTTTTTTGAAAATCATGTTTTTAACAAACTCCAATTGCATTATTGTGGCAGTAACCTTTTCTATCAATCCTTTCTCATCCCTATCTACTTTTAGCTTGCCAGAAGCGATGTCTTTCGCTATTTGAATAGCCACGTTTTCTAGATATTTTGTTGTATTCTCTTCAGGCTTTCCCAATCCTAGAGAAAAAAAAAATACCTTCAATTACCTACTTGAAACTTAATAATTAATAATAACAGTGTGCCAGAAGAATCCAGGAAAGACCTAACTAACTAGACTAACTTTCATTGATCAGATAGGTTGTATGCTTCATACGTCTTTTAATAAGCAGAGCATACATCCCGAAAGGTGAGCAGAATATTAAGATGATGAATGATAGTGGATGAATACTAAATAAATGTGTCAAAGATACATTATTTGTGTGACATTCAGTTCTTTCTCTTTGTCCCACAAGGTAGATAGTGCAAAGATTTGTAATCTATGAATTAAAGCTCTCGCAATTAAATCACTTACCAGGACCAAGTGGAGCGACCAGCAAATCAACTATTCCCAATTTCTTGGCTTTGTCAGCTTTGACAGATTTTCCAGTAAGCGCTAGGTCCAAAGTTGTGGGCACAGATGTGAGAGCTGGTAACCTACACGCAAATTAAAGACAGTTACAGCTGTGCACACTATGCAGTACAGATAAAGTGACTTACAAATGACATGGGTTCCGTCAAGGTTGTTTTGTATATATTTTTAGTTGTGAAACAGTAGAGAGTCTATATGCTTATGATAATGATTATGGAAATCAAAAGTAAACTGATATGATTCTTTATTTTCTATTGTTATCAAACATAATACTTATTTTACCTCTGAGTGCCTCCACCGCCCGGTAGAAGTCCTAACATGACTTCAGGTAGACCGAATACAGTCTTTGAGTCCTTAACAGCGATGCGGTACCGACATGCAAGGGCGGTCTCCAGACCTCCACCCAAGCAGCTGCCTTGTATGGCAGCTACATAGGGCTTTCGTGATGTCTCCATTCTTCGGAATATTTCATGACCTGTAAAAAGTAGAAGTAAAATAGGTAATCTAGCGCAAACCAAAAATATGTTCTATTTTTACCATCATAAAAGCATCAATTATATTATAATAAACATTTTAGATTAAATATTTAATTAACTTAGGCTTCTGTGTCTAGACTTTAGGAATTTTATAAATATTTTTTGTCTGCTGACGCAGCTAACGTGGCACAACTCTGTTCTTAACCATAGAAAGGATCACTAAGCCATAGCTTAGTTAGAACCATAGTTCTGCATGTTAAACCATATTTATCTAACCAAGCCATTGAATAAATCACATAAAAATTGTTATTTATAAGGCTCCTAAGTTATCTATTGCTAAGATTCTCTACTCTAGTCCCCTAATAGGACCATAAATAATAAATCACTCAGGACCTCTCTGATGTAAAAGTATGGTATTGCTAGGGGTGACTGAAACCCTGTATACATATATCTGACTGTGACCCATAGGTTTACAATGTCTTAGGTGCGTATTCATAAATGTGATTTAAAGTTACGCCCCCTGTCCCTTTCTATCTTAACCTTTTTTAACAAAGTGTGAAAGGGATAGCAACATGATTGAAGAGAAGTGAGGTTTAACTAGATTTAACAAAGTCAAAGTCAAATTTCTTTATTGCAAGTAAGCACGTTGAGTACATTTTTGCAAGTCAATATATTTTTTGAATTTACATTTACACCACTTTGCAAGGAAAAGGTGCCAACGCTGAGGAGAAAAAGTGGCAAAAAACTCTCAGCAACACATCTTTTAAAACAATGATTAATTAACAGCATTATAACATAAGTATTACTTCTACTTACCACTTTTTGACAAAGTGACAACATCTTCCTTTGTTTTACAGCTCTCTATCATGGAAATGTCAGCACCAGCAATGAAGCAGCCAGGTTTGCCTGATATCAACACTGCGGCTTCAATGGCAGGGTTTGTCTCAACTTCGTTTATAATGTTTTTGACCTCATCCATTACCGCTGTGTTTAGTGCATTAACCTACAAACATACTACATACTGAACAGAGTTTACAAACTTTTTAATAATTAATAATTTTAACATTATTTACAATGATCAATAAAGCTGCATAACAGCTGGATGGATATCCATTTTACTAGAAACACATCAGCTCTCGGCACACCATTGGTTCTGAATGCCAGGCTCAAGTATTATGTCTATCCTAATCTGGCCTCTTGTAGTGCTTCCAGATTGCATAATATTAGTTGATGCAAAGCGAGGTGTCCCATTCGCTTTTGTGTGATGTAGCATATAAACACCAGATTCAGAGGTGTTTAGATTTAGGATTCGGGTTAGTGGCCGCTACAGCTGTCACTTAAACCTCTGAACTAATGACAATAACCTTAGTTGAAGATTTTCATGTTGTAGTGCCCTAAGTCTACTAAAGTAGCACGGTAGACTATCAGTCCATGCTATGTCAACATACACCTCAGATATATTTAGATAGTTGCCGGATAACCTAATAGTGTGGAAAAGTCCATCAATTTGAACTGTATAGTGGTATAAGTCTGTGATATATCATAATTTCCTACAGGTAAATTCGTAAATTGATTTAGATCCAATGTAGAATTAGGTAAGTACCAATAATTATAACCTACGTTTTTAAAACAAATTGTAGGGTATGCAGCAGTCATTTGTTATATTTTTTTTAAATTGTGGAATAATTACCTTAACATTAGGCGAATCCAACGTGACGACATAAACGCCATTTACTATTTTGCATTTAGTATGGACTGAACTGCTGGCAGCAGCCGCAAAGGTTCTGCTGTGGAAACCTACAAGAACAACATCAGACATCAAGATAAGGTAGCTCGACAGCAAAGCGAACAAAATATGTGTTGTGACTAATAATTATTTGGTTAGGTGTTTAAAACTACAGTAAAGTTAATTTGTAGAAGTCATTCATGTGGCTCGTAAGTCATACATAACATAACTTACCATTAAAAAATCTCATGTCCTGACGGTTCCTTAGGATTTTGAGTGCACATAAAATTTTAGAGTTTGCCATTTTCATTTATATGTTATCGTAACTAAAACTAAGTAATATCAATTAACAAATAATTTTCGACACAGACTTTGAACCTAAACTTTCTTCGGAGACTATGGTGTTGGAGGGGGTGAAGGAGGTAGGCGGGGATAGTTTGTCGACCTGATTTTTTTTAATAAAATTCTTCCCAGAGGGAAAGGCAACGCCAACTAGGGCGTTACAGCCTGGTCAGATGTTAAATATAAATACATGTTAAATATAAATACATACATACGAATATATAATAACCTAAACCTACACACAACGCTCCCAACCCCCTAACGAAATAACTCAATGATCCACGCCATCCTCGAGCAATGCAAGGAATCCTTGATAAGAGCACAACACTTCACAAACACAACTCCTTTGAGCACTTCAATTATTAATAGAAATATTCGCAGACATCTTCTGATTAACTCAACGTGATAATCAATCACTAAACAAACGCCGTGGTTAAAATTTTCACAAAAAACTAGCTATTAATGGAGTTTTGCCGCGCTTTTCAAGGAATCACCGAATGAAAGGTATGTATGACTGAAGACCGTACCGAGGACCGTACTAGCCCTTAGAGCCATGGCTTACGCAAAGTTGATTTTAAATGTAAATGTACTTATATAAGTACCAAGTAAGTACGTACTGCGACTTCGACCGACCGTAATGTAATATCTATCTACCCCTCCGTACGCTGTACGCGCTAGCATTCGGTAGCGATTGGCTGCGGCGACGTAACGCCGCCGCGGCGGAGCCGTCAAACTTATATTATTACACGGTGTTTGACATTGGTTTGAGAACTCCTCGGCATTACGCTCATCTCTCAAGCTTCCTACTAAGCACCCAAGTTACGCTGATTGCCTACCAATTGCCGATCGGTCGCTATTGCTGCGCTGCTAGCTCCAGTACTTACCTACTACTAAGTTTATGCTACCTGCTACCTGCACCCCACCCTATTCCGCTAAGATATTTGGATCGAACGTTGACGTTACCAGTATAAGCTGGTCCGGCCTTAAGTAACTTGTCATGCTGAAGGGGCTGCCAGCTGTCAAACTTAAGCGCGAGACAGAAGATGTCCAGCAGCGGCGGTGTGAAGAGCACGGCACAGTGACTCCATATTTGTATTTTTATTAATTTGCCAGGGAAATAAAAATACGCCAACAAACTCAGATTTTTCATAATTCGACATAATTTTCATTTTAAAAGACATGGAAAAAATCGCAATCATACTCTGTTTGCTATTTTTTTCTATCGAGCGGAGTTTGTCCAATCGTGTATCGGTATCCATCAGTCTCTAAATAGACAAGATTGCTATATTTTTTTTCAGACGTTTAATTTTAGTAGTTAGTGCCGTAGCCTTAATAGAAAACGGAAAATCCACGCACATCCAGCCTTAAGTTACACTAAACTTTCGTTTCGCCGCTGTGGCCAACATCTTTACTATTTTTGTGGCAGACCTGCGGATATGCATACCTTTGATGCATCCTAGTTACGATTAAGGTTGAGATTTTCTCAATAAATAATCGACTGATTTTTAAAAGTGCTTACCTACCTAGTAGGTACAGAGCAGACTATGTAGGTAGTACCTACATAGTCTGCTCTGTAAACTAGTTAATAGCGAAAGAGCTTTTACGATCGGTTGAAAAAATCTTCAAAAATCTCAACCTTAATATAACCCCTGTACCTATACCTTTCTCTGTTTTCAACTGTACGTAGATGCCAGTATAGGTATCTACTTTAGATGTAGGTAGGTACTTTACTGTAGACCTTGCTTCCATTACCATGATAAGACCCACTTGTTGCCACCGTTATCCGTCACAGCGCCTCCCTCGCTGGTAACCATGGAAACGGCGCGGACACTGCCTCCCTTCAACACCCAAACCGTCATCCCACCCGGCACCCGCCACTCTGTGAAGTCAAGAGCAGAGAGTGGATCGGGGACCGCGGGTAATTACACATCTAAAGCTTTTGATGGAGAGGACAGAGGCGAGCTTCAGACCGACAATTTCCGTGTATGGAAATTGGCGAATCATTTTCTGACAACAACATTTATACACACTTTCTAATAATAGATATGGGAACACAGACTTTTATATACAACTTCTGTGTAGGTACTGAGTTCCACATTCCATCCATGGATTGCAGTTACGTATGCAATCAATACACAGATAAATTACAACCTTCTCAAAACACATTATTTTTACGTGAGCTGATATTTTATACATTATCACGTGCATTGCAATAACAACTTGAATTGGGCGACTGGGCGTCATCGTCACCTCTCAGCCCCCATTGATTAAATTTATTATTATTTTGTTACCTAATGTGACGATTTTTTTAAGAAAAACGTTTCTACACAAGTTTTTTTTCCAAATAATCCTACTAATATTATAAACGCGAAAGTTTGTATGGATGGATGGATGTTTGTTGCTCTTTCATGCGAAAACTACTGAATGGATATTAATGAAACTTTACAATAATATTATGGCTCATACATCAGAATAACACATAGGCTATAATTTATAATCCTACGCAGACGAGGTCGCGGGCAGCAGCTAGTACTTAATAAAACTAAAATAAGAGTTGCTTTCAAAACTTTCGTACTTCATCGGGCTTCAGTAGTTATATACTTACTACAACAAAATATACTTACAACAAAATATAAATACTTATACTTTGTAGCGCTAAATGTTCTGAGCTGAAGTTACGCCGCCACGCCGCGCCGCCCGCCCCAGTAATGTGGACCGTCCTATGTGCAAATGAGTTTCATGCCAGCCCTTATGCGATAAGGAGCCCTGAAAGAGAAATATGATGCACCTACATAAGTACTACATACCTATTCGCATAAATGTTATTGTTCCTTAATGCCTAGGAAAATGCCACGTCATCGTGATTGAATTGATTGACTTAATTTTGTTATATAAAAGTTATTTTATTTCGTATCTGTCGAGTCGAGCGAATATCGAGCGAGTGTCATATTTAGATCACATTTTAGTTGCGTGTACGTATATTCAGATACTTTCAAACAGTGCTTCCAGATCACAAAAGTAAAATTACAGTAGTACTTACCAACTAAAAATTACAGTAGATTCCAAAAAATACAGTAGATTTCCAAATGGTTTACAGTGAAATTACAGTATAGATTTTAGAAGTTGGTTAAGGTATAATATTGAAAGAATACATTCTGTAGTATTACTTAATTTCGGAAAGAAAAAAATATTTAAAATTATTTCACACACGAAGTACCTACGACCGAAGTAGAGACACGAGGAAATAATTAAGAATTTGTTTGTGGGTTTCGTACATTTTTGCAGAAATCATGTCTTTTGTGGGCATAAATTAGGCAAATAGGTTACGGTGGCCTAAATAAAAATTACAGTAGATCCATACACTGTATTTTTATCATTACAGTATACAGTAAAGAAGTCAAAAAACAAAATTATAGTAGATCTGTGTGATTACAGTGCATCTGGAAGCACTGCTTTCAAGCATTGGAACCATAGGTTGGTAGGTGGATAATTTTATTAGATACCTACCTAGAACGCGTATGTACACTCAACAGCACATCACCCTACACAAAACCATTGTTATCTAGTATGTGTTGTATTATGGTCTGTTGACCATATGTCGCTTTCTATTTATACGAAGAATGCGAAATACTTAATATAAATCAAAAACCACCCTAAAATGAGCTTTACGTGAGGCACACGATATTTATTGCGACACGGTACTACAACGACATCATAGTAATGGCGGTGACTGTACCTTGTTAAAAGTAACGATGAATTGAATAGAGCACTTTTCCACACAGACGGATTTTCTCAAGTTGTCGGCATTAAAGCGAATTGATTCAATTCCCTCCGGCCCGAGAGTGGGTCGAGTGGGGAGGCTTTCCGTTCCGCCCCCACACCATTTAGCTTTCCAGCCGAACAAGCCAAGATATAATATATTGTAATGGTATATATAGATCTACCATTAATAGTGTTAGACCTAGCCAGTATTTCAAATTATCCACCTTCTTTCGGCAGTCGTGTTAATTAATATCTATGCGTAGTACGAATATCTATGCGTAGGTACAAATTGTTTAGGGTACCAAACCTCAAGAGGAAAAAAGGAACCCTTGTAGGATCACTTTGTTGTCCGTCTGTATGTACACGCATACTCGCGTGTGCAACCTCATGCAGCCGTGAAAAAAAATCAAACTTCTACGTTAACGCAATTAAAAGAAATGGTAATTTATGTCGCACTTTCTCGCATATTTGTATGAAAATGCAAGAAAACCAAAACCTATAGGGTACTTCCCGTTGACCTAGAATCATAAAATTTGGCAAGCAGCTACCTATGTCTTTAGCACAAGTAAAGGACAAAATCCGAAAACTGTAAATTTGAAATTACATCTCCCCAAAATGCGGCGACGGCGACCACATGTAGCGACGCACGCACACGCTCTGTATCGCCGCTAAAAGTCGCCTTATCTAAGAATTGCCTACATGTATCGATAAAGTTGTCAATCACGTATTCATGTATACAAAAATGGTATCTGGAATTGTTATTGAGTAGTTATCTGTTGTTAGTCGGTATCTGCACTGTGCACAGATAGACTACCTACACAAGTAGGGATACTTAATTTAGTTTGTTGAATAACAAACCTTCGCCAAAAGAAAGACGAAAAGGGGGTTGTTGACTGAGTAAAGTTGTTCTATGACTTTCCGATTAAAAATAAGGTCGATGTCAATTAGACGAGCCAATTGGTACATGGTAAGTCAAAAATGTTTAGTTCTCTTATTAAAAGTACTTGCGATTTTTACTTAATTCATGTTGAGTGCCAACTTTGATAACAATAGGCAGGTAGAATTAGAATCTATTTATCTCATCTCAAAGGTAATCGCGTCCATGTATGTTGAAAGTTTGATATATAAGTAGGTAGTAATATATAAGAAGTTCTTTCTGGGCCCTGTATAATCTGACACTCAAAGGCACTATAGCTACAATGACTTAGTAGAGTTTTACTATTCGGCTGCACGGCTCATGCGCTTCAGCTAATCTTCTAAATGGAGTCAGCTACACAAGTACAATCGACAGGTACGTCAATACACGGGCGCTTTGCACTACCGTGATACAGTCTAGAGTGCATTGGTTTGAGTTGGTTGGCACTGGCGACTGTACAGTGCCTTACTGTTCGCTAGCGCCGTATATAAAGCTTGCAAGGTCTCCGACGGCGGTGTAGATTTTGAGGCACTGTACTGGGCGCACCGTGATTTTGTGACTTGTTCGCGCGCAAAATAACTTAATTGCCTTAATTGTACGAACGTACTTAAATTAGTCGAACGTTGTGTTTCAGTCTGTTATTTTGTGAAGTTACCGGTATATCCTTTGTCTGGTAAGCGCCTTTTTTACATAATAAGTATATATGGTTACAATACCCTTAGCGCCAAGAATTTAATTCAAGTGGAGGGAGAGGTCACTTGCGCCAAGGAAAGTTAGCAATTGATCCGGGATTAAATAAGAAAAAAAATTGGCGGTTTCACGGGTTAAGTCCAGGGTTATCATTTGGCACAAGAGCTTCTTAGCGACTAAACTCATGTTAATTAAATAACAAAAACGTATGCGTTTTGTGATTTAGCACTGGTCTAGTTATTAACTTTCGGATTATTCTTACGCTTAAGGATCTATAATAAATAACACTTATTATACATCTAAGGATTTACAAATGGGTTACGCGTAGGTACAGTCGACAGCAGATCAATGGTAACACTTTTAACTTCTGACAGTTCTTATTATTTGCGTCGTAAGACTTGAAATCGTACTGCAAGTGTTACCATTGATCTTCTGTCGACTGTACTTACATTACAAATAATATAATATTTGTGAGAAGACAAAACTTTTGCTCTTTCAATTTCTCTAGGTAGAGTTGAGTAAGTTTTCATATATAGGTCATACGAAATTTTTAGTACTAGTTAGTATTCACTTCGAAAGTATAATTTCCTTGCTTTGCTTAGTTCAAACATTTCTTCTGGTAAGAGTTTAAGACTTATCAGTGTGTACGGTGGAACACAGAGAAAGGTGCACAGAAGAGATTTTTAAGGTTGAGATTTTGTCAAAAACTACTTTACCTATTGCATAAATTATCTCACTGTTTGATAGATAAATGTTAAAACTATGTAACTGTAAAAGAATTATTAAATTTGGTCCAATAGTTTTTGAGAAAATCTCAACCTTATTGAGGCCCCCTGTATACTTATCTCTGTCTTCGACTGTACGTACTAATCGAGGGAAGTATTTTCATATAATCACTAGTTAGATAAATATGTGGACTTATTTTATAACATTCTTCAGATAAATCTAGGTAAGTACTTATACTAGTATAGGTTATTAGGTTTTGAATAGGTTACCTACTTCATCCATATATCGAAATTTCTCATATCTGTAGACTGTAGACCTTGACCGACAATGAGATAAGTATAAGTCCACATATTTATCTAACTAGTGATTATATCAAGTTGGAACAACACCTATGTACTTATCGATAGTAAGAAATTTTGTTTATTTGTTTCTACACAAAAATATAGTGAGATAAAGAGAGCGAATATTATTTTGATTTTTTTAAACAAACGTACACACATAAAGTACTTATTTACTTTTTTAGAAATAAATTACGCATGAGACGTTTTAAACATTTACTAATATTGACGTCAGCCGTTTTTAGGAATTCGGTTTGAGGAAAATACGGACACAGCTGATTGTAATATACAAACAGGTTTATAAACGAGTAAAGTAAACGTATCGAGGGAATACCCTATAGAAACTGTGTAGGGTTTTCCTGCAGTTCTAAGAGAGTCAGATACATGCACTTGCATCATCATAATATAAGTACCTACCGAGAACCTAAATACTCATTTTTAATAAAGTTCTAGTTTATATCGTATCGTAGCCGTTACTGTTATTTTAAGTAAGTAGGCGTGTAGGATTCATTCTGCTAATCATAAAAATAGCACATGGATAGTCATGTAGAGTTTAGAGTGAACATCGACAAATGGTGCGATTTGAGATATCAATTGTATTTCAATGGTAATGCCTCTTCTATATCCTGGCACATGCCCGTTCCCAAACTAACCATTTCCTGACTATTAGTATCAGCAGCCAAATAACTATGTATCACTATAGTATCATAGACAATCGATAGTACGGTATGGTTGATTTGGGAGCCCTCTATCGATAGAAAATCGATTGTTTGGTAAAACTGGCTTGAAGACTATATTCAAGGGAACGAGAGAAGAGAAGTATATTCAAGGTTCGAAGACAGTCTGATATGCTTTGTGGCACCCAGCAGTGGGCCAATAAAGAACTGGATAAACTTGTCTCTGTCTGGTTAGATAGTTTCGATATCCTTATAGTGTGATTTAATAGACTTACCAACCTTTAAATATTCCATTCACTTATTAGTTCTTAGTTAATAAGAAATCGTAGATATCATAGTTTTTATACCCAGTTATAAATTAAATGTCTGACGATGTTCATTCATTGAATTAGGCGAGTGAGATTGTCGAGCAATTGTATCTACCTACCTATCTATTTAATATTTATTAACCACGATTGAGAATGATGATTTCATTGATTGCATGAGCGACAATACTGTCTGCTCGTTTCTCGTAACGATAACAATTTTTTGTTCGTTCGCGTGAGACTGCAAGTCACCTTGGCCCTAACTTTATACTAAATTACGTTTCGTCTAATTAACTAATGTAATTCCACCTTGAGTCTATTTGAGACATTAGTATTATTCAATATAAGTACTTAAATAATTAGAAAATTTTAAAAAGAGGGACAGAAATTATCGTTCATTTTGTGATATATTTTTTTTCATAATTCATGTCTTCCCAGTTATCGTTGGGTACCGTACAAAAATGACAATGCCAGATTCTGCCCCACCATCAACCGCAAGATGTACAAGATAACGAATAAATGTAAAAATATCTCCGTTTTTTATTAAAATTATTGGTTTAAAATAAAGTTTTGTACAAGTTGCGAGTCGAAAAAAGAGCCTAATTAAGTATTCAGAAAATAGTATGAAATCGAAGCGAATTATTCATTGTTTTTGTTATCATTTTGTACTACTCTCGCAACTCCTACTGATTGTGATTATGCTATATAAAATCTGTAATAAGTCCCCAACAAAATGATAGGTACTACAGCTTCAATGGTCTCGTAGTTTTGTAAGTGGGGCAAAGCTCTATTGAAATTTGGCAATGTCATTTAGATTTTAGGTACGAGTATTATGTACGTAACTGGGACTGACGTTAAATATAAGTACTATTATTAACACTTTATTGTATACACACTGGATATTTACATAAGTACCTTCATAGATGGAATGAGCAGATATCACACCGGAAGAAGAGGTAATGAAATTGATATTTGTTTGATCAAAACGGGGGCTAAGCTAACCCGCGTAACTCCTCAAATACCAAAACGTATACGTACCTACCTAAACGGTTAGATTACCGGATCTGCATTCGAGTTAATAGAGATTAGAATGTCCGAATATTACTTAGTATGTAAACTTCATTATATTATTTTAATTATTTTCCAGCGAGTGACCGTAAATACCAGAACTGCAGTGGTTTTGTTTTGATTCTCGAACTCTAATAGTTGTTTGACGTAGGATTGTCAAACAACTATTATTGTATTTGGAACATAAATTAAACATAAAATATTATGTAGATAACGTTATACAAAGTACCTAGTAGTGTATCTAATTTATCTGTAATATTAGTAAGTAAACAAATAAATAAGTGTAACAAAAGCCACGTCTATTTGGGGGCATTATCTTCATCACATCTAAGACCGATAGTCATAAACAGTAATCTGTTTGAAGCACGAACTCAGCGTGAGCTCGTGCTTACGACTGTCACAATTGTATGAAAACTGACACTGCCTTGTAAGACCGAACTCAAATCCTCAAAACTGTTTTATGACTATCGGCCTGAGAGCATCGGTCACGTCATCGCGCGGTATCTCAGGCACATTAACAATCGTCTGACACTGGCATCGATACAACCTTAATATGGTTCTAGTAAATGCCTAATTGACTATAGTAGAGTCGGTACATTAATTACTTACCTAGTTTTATTATCATTCCACTGTCATTAGAAAATCATGCAAATGCTTTTTACCAGAAAACACTTAGGTAAGAATGTTTAGTTCTAAACTCTGTTACATAATAGCTCTTAATCATAGATGACAATTATATACCTACGAATACTTTTGAAACGGTCAGTCTATCAATATCCGAATTTACAGAAAAATCCGAATTTTTTACTCCCACTCCCATTATTAAAATAGCTCTATCATAGAACTCTAACATTAAGTAAGGTAGATACCTATATCAATTTGATTTCATGTAACGTGTATTTATGGTGTGTACAATAAAGAATTGCAGAATAGCTACCAATATAGTTTATTTGTACCATAAGGAGGTTTTATGCGTTTTACACGCTACGAGCATTCGGAGCAATCGGGCACCACTAGGTACGGACAACAGCAGATCAATGGTAACACTTGTACGATTTTAAATCTTACGACGCAGATAATAATAACGGTCCAAAGTGTTACACTTGATCTGCTGTTGGCTGTACCTACATACTTATAACTAAAAAAAATTAAGTTAGTTTTCTTAATAAAGATTAGGAAAGTGTTAAGTTATAGGTTAAACAACTTCGGTACCTTTTTCTATAAAGGCACAGTAAGACAACGAATTTATTGTAATCGGTCATAATACTCTATCGCCGCCGCCGCCGCCGCCAGGTAACGCGAGGTCCGCTAATAACCTCGCAACACTTGCTCGCAGTGGTTTGCGCAACCGCCGTTCTCTCGGCATTGAACAGGGTCCGCTGCTCCGCCAGCAGTTAGTTACCACCAGCTTATCTGGTGACATTGAATGACATTTGAAAACTAAAGTTTTTGCTCCAAAGTAGAGAATGTAAGTGAATGGAGTGCGGAAGTTAGGGCATTTCGGGCATGAATATATATTTTTTGTCCTTTTAATTTTGGTATTGCTCTCACGACAGATTTTAATATCTACGTCTCTTAATTTATTCGACCTAACATTTTGTCACCTTTTAGTTGCAAAGAGGTATAAATGAAACTTATAAATATATATATTGAAGTGCAAAATATACACAATGTACTTACCTATTTACTTGCGCTAAAGAGATATTATTCTATTTATGAGAGTCCGTTGGTACACCAACACACGTTTGTGTCTAGTATATAGTATAGGGCATTACTACGGGCATTACAAATGGGTTGGACAACACTTGTCAGCACACATCAGATTGAGCCATATAAAGCTTATGGCGCTATATGTTGGTCAAAAGCAAGAGTGAGACAAAAGATGCCCTGCAGCGGTGGAGTGAAGAGCACGGCGCAGTGCCTCAATTTTCGTATTTTTTTGAATTTTGGCAGGGAAATAAAAATACGCTTACTTTTAACACTGCTCTCTCTTTCGCGGGTTTGCTGGTAGAAATCTCTTTTGAGATAAGCTCGCCCTTTGTACCAATTTGTTTCTTCTGGATGTTATCTATGTATTTATGTGTGTTGTGCAATAAAGTGTTAAACGCTAACAAAAATCACATTTTTTTTAAAACAAGCTCTCGTATTTATACACGCCACATTTTGATATATTTTTTGTATGATTAACTATTTCGGTTTAGATATAATTTTCATTTAAAAAAAAAAGATATGAAAGGGGTATGTTTGCGATTTTTTTCTATCGAGCGAAGTTTGTCCAATCGTGTATCGGTATTTATCAGTCTCTAAATAGACACCCCAAGATTGCTATATATTTTCTTCAGACGTTTAATTTTAGTAGTTAGTGCCGTAGCCTTCGTAGAAAAACCGAAAATACGCGCATACGAAGCCTTAAGTTTATATGGGTACATCTATCGTCAGCACTGAAACATATTTACTTAACGCACTTTTATTCGGCTAAAATCTCGGTCGAGAGAGTTGGACAGGACTTGAATGGATTAATAATCGCGAATTAGGCATCATGCTACAGCGGGTCTATTATTGTGTAAGATAAACAAAACGATTCCCATTTTATAGTACAGTCCAAGACAGAGATAAGTATACAGGGGGCCTCAATAAGGTTGAGATTTTCTCAAAAACTACTAGACCGAATTTAATAATTCTTTTACAGTTACATAGTTTTAACTTTTATCTATCAAACAGTGAAATAATTTTTGCAATAGGTCAAGTAATTTTTGAGAAAATCTCAACCTTAAAAACTCTCCTGTACACCTTTCTCTGTGTTCCACCGTACCATAGCTAGATTTCATAGGTAACACTAAATCTAAATATCATTCGTAGCACAGTAATCTAGCAATGTACTTTAAATTGGGAATCGGTTTTCTATCAATGTCTGTTACCTATACTTCATATAAAACAAACTTTATTATTGTACCTTTAGCTGTTATCTGAACTTATATCCACGAGCCTCAGTAGGTAATAATTATTTGAATGTTTTATTTCTAGGTCTTGCAAAGCAATATAATGACGGACCAGGATTTAAAATTAAACTTTGGTTTGTTCCCAATATATTTTGGATGTTGTCCGTTCTACTGTAGAATCTATACCTATGGTTTTTGCTTATTCATGTGCTCTTCTGCAAATTTTACCTAAGTTCTAATTTAAACTTTTCATTATTATTTACGTGGTTCATTTGTTATTTTTTACCTACAAGATGTCTGGAAAAAATAAAACGTTGACGAAATATTCCATATCATACTTAAATAGTACCTGTTGTTTTAAAAAAAAGGACCACTAATGATTAAGTTTCTGGACATGCTGTACTAAACTGTGTCTGATGAACTGACGTATGATAATTACAGATGTAAATTCTACTTTACAGATACCATGGACAGCACCGAGTTCAAAGATTTCGCCAAAGCAATGACGGACTACATCGCCGAGTATTTAGAAAATATCAGAGACAGGTGCGTTTATTTAATTTATTAAACATCTTATTCGAGCTGTAGGTACTCGTAGTATTACAACCAAAGATAATGTATTTAACTTATGGAGTCTACACACCAAAGCCGCCAACACAGTCCGACGCGATCGCTTGTTGCTTAATAGAAACAGGCATGAATCGGCGGCTGTCGGCCGCTTTGGTGTGTAGACTCCATTAGATACAACATAAACCCAAGCCTGTTTCCCGTGGAAATCCATCTTCTGTCTACTCCAACGCGAGTTTAATGTGAACTGTTAAAATGTTAGAGCGAACTCATACCAAGTTGAAAATTGTATCAGAACCTCGACTTTACTGTCAATGTTGGTATGTAATGTACGCAGATGTAATGTCCAACTAAATGCACCAGCTACGGACTAAAGTTAACCAGAGTTACATTAAAAATGTGTGGGGTTAAGTGCTTTAACGCGGGTTATTCCGTTATGTGTGACTTGCAATAAAAAATAACCCTACATACCTACAGTTAACGACTTAACCCGTGAAAACTCCATTACTATAGGCTCCACATGTTCCGGCGCCTTCAACGGAGATGGGGGAGGTATGAGGGCCCGAAAGGGCACCCGCCGACAGGGCCACGGTAGTTTTCGAAAGATGTACCCGTGGTCCTGTCCATGGTGGCGGAGGCGGAACACCCCAGGAATTTTAATTGGTGCGAGTTCAACATAAACACCCGTTCCCCCGGACGACATTATGTATTTCTCCTGGCTAACAATAAAAAAAGAACTATCTTTCATTGCAAGTGGGGGTAAGGGCTCTAAGCATGTCTGTTGTATAAAATGATAGATTCCTTATTACAACGATATCTCTTTTGAAGGCGTCCTTTAAAAATTCTAACAGGTTCAAATCTGAATTCTGCTTTCGTTTAATAAAAGGATTTCGCATCTAATATGTTTGCAGGCAAGTGGTGCCATCTGTCAAGCCTGGTTACCTGCGTCCGCTGGTGCCTGCGCAGGCGCCTGCGCAGCCGGAGCCGTGGACGGCCGTGATGGCGGACATTGAGCGCGTCGTCATGTCCGGCGTCACGCACTGGCACTCGCCGCGTTTCCACGCGTACTTCCCCACCGCAAACTCTTACCCGGCTATCGTGGCCGACATGCTGAGTGGCGCCATCGCTTGCATTGGATTTACTTGGGTCAGCACTGCTCTTTGTTATTCAGCTCTAACCCGTAAGCGTTGTCGCAGACGTAACACCCTTGAAAGGGATAAGCGCCGCCTCAACTCAGTCGTTCAGTGTTCTTTGTATGAATCTCCACACCTACTGCAACACACACTAATCGCCTATGTAACGGCATCGTCTCGCATTACGATCGACAACTGGTTGACAGCGAGGGCGAGGCGTGGCGGTGCCCGGTGGGTCCGTGTGCTACAATGCTTATCCTTACCTGCCCCGGTGCCAGACATGTGCGTAAAACTTTGCAAATATGCTTTTCAAATTCGATGTTCATTGACGGCTTTTTATGACGTCGTAGTTATAGATTTTATTTAAAGGTTTCAACGGTAGGAACTTTGCAATGATGCTCAAAAGTCTGACACCGGCGTTAGACCAATAGTCATATTACTGTCAAAGTTGGATGGCAACTTACAGTTGTAAGACCGAACTCAAACTCCACTATAAGTATTCAAAACTGTCTATGCCTATCGGTCTTAGTCGCTGCCTCGAAATTTTCCTCGGCTCGTATTCAAATCAAAATATCATCGACATTCACATTTTTAGTCGACAACTTAAACTATTATTGTATGTATTGCCAAAATCTGTCAATCAATTTATGGTACCTTGAGTTCTACAAAATCTTTCTTATAACTTGTAAAAGCTTTTACATTCTTGTACTGTATTTTTATCTTTCCTAATGGAAAGAATGAAAGTTGTTCTTAAATAACGAATTGACCCCTAGTACACAATGCCAGTGTCAATGTTATACTGTGCCAATACAATCGCGGACAAGGAAAACCACTTGAATGGTCGGTTACATTTTACAATCAACCACATACACAACACGTCACCATATTTAATATGGCGACGTGTTGTGTAACCATTTTTAAGATGCTGGTGGCCAATCAAAATAATGTATTATTATAATAGTAATGTTTTAAATAAAATAAAATAAAAAATAATGGCATATTATTACCATACAATACTAAGTCTACTGTGTGTATTGCTACGATTCGATTTAAGCTGTATTTAAGACGATTTTAAGTATCAGTTAGGTTATTATAAATATTTTGTTTTGGTTCTAAAAATACGTAACAGATATCCTCAGTTCGCAGTAAAATTTTCGATGTATGTTCAAAATACACAATACATTTAAGGCCAGCTGAGTATGCTTTATTTTAATTTTATTTACAATGGAAAACCAACGGCACATTAAATATGAATAGAAAACCACATTAATGCTCTACATTTACTCTGCGCCCTGTGCACCAAATAATATTTTAAAGAGGATGTGGTTACTGTTATAGCTATAATAGATTTAGTTCTAGGAAGAAAAAGGAAGAATAAATTCCGGGTCCGACCCTACTTACAATCACGGTCCTTCAATATCGATACGTCTTCCCTCTAATGTGCGTGATACAAAGCAGGCGAATACGGGGGATGTTTTCCATTCATCGCGGGAAACATGTTTCCAGTTTTATGTAACATTATTGTTACGCCACGCCCCTAAATAGGATGTTACGGTGTTTTGTGACACTGAAACACGTCGCAGCAGACCCTGCTTAAAAATAATGTAATGTTTTTATTTCGTATAATAAAAAGTTTCGTACAAGGAACTCACATATCTGTCTTTCCATTATACTAATTCTTTTCTTATTATGGTAATATTGTTATTGTAGAATACTACAGATGGTATAAATATACTGTATTTCAACCAGAAATTATTATATGTATTTATATGGTTTTAAATAATTGTATTAGGTATAATTAGTTAATATTTAAAAATGAGTCATTTAATATTTATACAAATATACACATGTGAGCGCGTTGATGTCTTTTACTAGAAACACGAAGAGTGGGAACGAAAAGACATCAACGAGATTATTTTTTGAAGTAAATATAATCTGTTAAAGTAAATACATAATTATAATATGTATCTGTTTAGGAACACTGATATAACTTGGTACATGGTGTCATGTTTAGGAAGTGAGTCTCGCGGAAAACACCCTTCTAACATGTAGATAGTTCATTACGGAACATTTATATATAACAAAATGTGGATGTATATTTCAGATCGCTAGTCCTGCGTGCACTGAGTTGGAAGTGGTGATGCTGGACTGGCTGGGGCAGATGCTGGGTCTTCCCGAGCAGTTCCTGGCGCGGGCGGGGGGTGAGGGCGGCGGCGTCATACAGGTACGGACAACAGCAGATCAATGGTAGTGTACTTGCAGTGCGATTTCAACTCTTACGACGCAGATAATAAGAACGGTCCAAAGTGTTACACTTGATATGCTTTGATGTGTAGGGGAGACCGAGGAGTGTTGTGACAATTTTTACTTAAAAGCACAAATCTCAATAAAGAAACATACCACGATTATAAACTCGATGTCTCAATGTAGCTCAATCCTTCCTCTATTGAAAACAGTCAACATCAAAGTCAACAATAATTGTATGACCTACAATAACACGAAACATTAACATAACAAGTATTCAATCTTTTATAAGTATTTATGGCATTAGTCTTTTTAAAATCAGTCCAAAATCTTAATCTAATCCGATAAACAATTAGAACAAACGCATTGCAGCTCGCATCCAGTGCAATCTTCGTGAGACTAGCCCAATACCAGCCTTTGCATTCCAGGAACTGAACCTACTTCTCCACTTTTTTGTTACTGGCATATAGGATTCAAGGCAGCACCAGCAAAAAATATCATTTTCTGCATCTTCTTCGGCATCACCTGCACTTTTCTTGTTAGTCTTCTTCTTGGCTTTTTTAGGTTTCTTTTTTTGTTCACTTAAAACACGCTTTTCACACTTTTAACTTTCTACTGGCTTATCTAGCTAGCTATATCATCCTTGGTAGGTGTGTCGGTAAGCACAGCTGATTTGATCTCGCGTTTATTAGATTGGTTCTTTTTATTGTATAAGAATAGACTACAACAAACGAACATACATATAAACAGACAAAACCATTGCAAAAAGCGTGTAAAATAAGCTAACCAGGAAATAAACTTAAATAGGAGAGTCGCAACTCTCCTAGGTGACAAAAATCGCGACCTGGTCAGAATAATAATTCGTAATTTCGAAACAAGATGCAAATATAACAAGGGAATGCCACCCTTTGAAATTTCAACAACCACAAAATATAAGAGAAAATAGTATAACCACGTGTATGTAATATATCACGTATTTATATAAATACAATCAAAATTTTAATAAAAAAACCTACTTTTAATATTTTTTTCATGCAGAGGTCGTACTCACGCAACCGCTTGCCGTGTACCTAACGCGTACCTGACGCGTACGCCGTCAAGTAGCGCATCTCTAAAGAGATAATCGTGCGTTTTTGCCATCTCGCTAACGGTCATAGGTTTCGAGAAGTCGTCGTTGTCACAACTCTCCTCTGTCACAACCCTCCTCGGTCAAAGTTGAGATTTTTAAAATCGTCATTTACTTTTTTATTGAAAAAACCTAAATCTTAATGACTATGTATACTTCTCATTGTGTTAGATCGTACCTACTTACCTCATTCCTACATTCCTTGGTACAATATGGCAAATTCGTGATCAACTGTGAAATCAAAATTAGTTGAAAACTATTTCAATAATTATAGGCATTTAGATTAGTGAATTAGTCATACTGATGTAGCGCTATAAATTGATTTCACAGTTCTCTTCAGCAGGAATATGAGAGTTGATTGATGCAAAAAAATTCTGTCAAATACCCTGTTTCTGTAATTTTCTAATTTAGCCCCAATGCAGGACATTGGTTTTTTGGTGTATACCAAGGCGGAAGGAATATTAATTCCTAATTGTATTTGTGTGTAGGGTACCGCCAGCGAGGCCACGCTGGTCGCGCTGCTGGGCGCCAAGGCACGCACCATGCAGCGGGTGAAGGAGCAGCATCCCGAGTGGAGCGACACGGACATCCTCTCCAAACTAGTAGGATATTGCAATAGTAAGTGTAGTTTACTAGGGCCGATAGTCATACGACAGTTTTGAAGTCAACGTGAGCTCGCACTTACGACCGTCAAAATTGTATGAAAATTGACAGTTGTAAGACTCCAGTTGATGGCGGTAGGAAATTGGGGGCCTTGGCGATGCTCTTGATCTCCCTTATGAGTCCAGTCACGGTTATCAAATCTGTCTTATTAGGGAGCGCCATCTGATAATGGTGGTTAAACGCCGATAAATAGTCGAAATTCAGCGGCTTCACGCTTGCTCTCTTGGGGACTAGTTAAGCAAAATAATGCGACCAAGTATTGAACAATCGATATTTTGCTAATTTCCAGAACAAGCCCATTCTTCAGTTGAGCGCGCCGGACTTTTGGGCGGAGTGAAGCTCCGAACCCTGAAGCCGGATGACAAAAGACGGCTGCGGGGTGATATACTACGTGAAGCTATAGAAGAAGACACTCGGAACGGACTAATTCCATTTTACGTAAGTTTGTGCAAGGTTTTATAAAAGGTTTAACAATGTTGTTACGGATCGTTTCCATAAACAATCCAGGGGTGTCGTTAGGAGGATCTAAGTTCATTTATAATATCTTATATTGTACTAAAAAATGGAGCTCAGACAATAACGATATCTGCGAATTCTCGTAATTTGAGATATTATTTTTAAATAGTAGCTTTGTAACGGCCTTTACCCTGCTTAGTAAACATATAGAGTGCCTACAAAGGAAAAACGTCTGCCTCCCACATGTCCTGTCCCATATGGGCTGGACCATCTCGCATCATTCCGGAATAATAACTTGAGGGACTCGTGTTTTGAATAAGACTTAAGTACCTATATTTTATCATTTCAGGTAGTGGCTACCTTGGGCACTACATCGTCTTGCACTTTCGATGCTTTGGACGAAATTGGTGACGTCTGCCTGTCGCACGACGTGTGGCTTCACGTGGATGCGGCATACGCCGGCTCTGCGTTCATCTGCCCCGAGTACCGCTACCTCATGAAGGGCATAGAGAAGGCCGACTCGTTCAACTTCAATCCCCACAAGTGGCTCCTGGTCAACTTTGATTGCTCCGCCATGTGGCTCAAGCAACCTCGCTGGATTGTGGACGCTTTCAATGTTGACCCCCTTTATTTGAAACACGACCAGCAGGGATCCGCACCGGATTACCGCCATTGGCAAATTCCTTTGGGACGGCGTTTCAGAGCACTTAAACTATGGTTTGTTTTAAGGCTTTATGGGGTGGAGAATCTTCAAAAGCATATTAGAAAACATATCGCATTGGCTCATTTCTTCGAAAAGCTTTGTACATCTGACGAGCGCTTCGAATTGTTTGAGGAGGTGACGATGGGTCTCGTCTGCTTCAGATTGAAAGGAGATAACGACATTAATGAAGAATTACTGAGGCGTATCAATGGTCGCGGTAAAATTCATCTGGTTCCTTCCAAAATAGATGACGTTTATTTCCTGAGGCTTGCTATTTGCTCCCGTTTTACCGAAGAAAGGGATATTGAAATATCTTGGGATGAAATTAAAGCATGTGCAGACGAAATTCTTAAAAAATAAGAATATTATTATGAGACCGGAATACCGAGACACCTATATATGAGAATCAGCAGTGTCGCGATTACGTTATAGTATTTATCTCAATATGTGAAACAACACATTAAACATAGTTCTACATAATCTTATTATATGTACCTATAATATTGAAATACCCGCTTATTATATAACAGTTATAAATAATAAGTTATGTGCACAGTGCACTCATATATGTAAAAAAAGTATTTATGTAGAGTTTAAAAATTAGTATCTCTGTATATTGTATACTCATTTACTTGCCTACTTAATATTATAATGGACCATTAAAAATGTTTCTTTGGAAATTAAATATATAAGTTTTTAGATATATCAATGTTCCTGTTTGTTGATAATAAATACAAGTAAAGTATATTGGAATAGCAATAAATTTAAAAAAAAGTGCGTATATATTGTTACAGTGTTGTAGTAAGCTCGCTGGTTGTAGTGTACAAAATGTTATAAAAAAGTTTTATTATTCTGTAGGCATATTAGTGTAATTTTTTTTTGGTATTATATGAACTCTGTTCTAAAGAAGAATAACTATACCTATAAATAATTTAAAATTGTTTTGGTCTGCCAATTCTATGTATTGTGTGTGCCAAAGTAAGCATACAGTAATTTATTGTTTCTTATTATAGTTTACTAAGTGACTATAAACATACCTACTAGAATGTTTTAGACAAGTGATAATTATTTTATGAAGAATGTCTACCAATACAAAATTTTCGAATAAACGTTGATGACAAGTTTATATTTATTTTTCGTAATTCGATGTACTTACGTTGATATAATTAAATCATACCTACTTAGTATTGCGCTTATAACCTAGACTTCTATCTATGGTTATGCAAATCGCATGCTAAGTACCTACGATATTATGTATTTCGCGTAAGGATAATGATATTCGTGCTACGAGAAGGCAATATTTACTTATTTATTTAAAATTTTGTCCAACATAACGGGTTGCCCCAAGGCGTAGGACAGTCATACTTACTTACATTTATGTAAAATAACGCAAGTTCGTAAGTGCTTAGAATATTAATTATACAATAGACGAATGCAATTTATAGTTCTTCTCACAATAATAAATAAATATAAAAGGTATTTAATTTGTGTGATACAAAATGTATTAACTATTATTAAAAAATTATCTCTATTGATACTCTTTTGTTTCAGAAAATAACAGTTGAAATATTAAATAATAAATCGTGAAAAATCCAATATTGATGTTTATTTAGACATGTAGATACTTACGGTATCTATAGGTAGTTATAAAATATATATTTATTCTATCATAATAGGTACGTACACTGATGCACTTATAGGACCACCTATTACATAGTACCTACTTTCCGTCCCGGTACTATTTCCCGTAGGTCTGTTAAAAAAAAACACTTGAAACTGCGCGTAATGGCAAGAAAGTGATGTGATCCTATAAGTGTTCCTTTTTTCCTTTTGAATTTCGGAACCTTTAAAAATATCCTGTACCTACACCTTTCGCTGTGATAGACCTTGGTTTTCAACTCGCAACTGGACTACGAGTTATTCTATGGTTAGATACAGACCGTTTTTATCTAGTGGTCATTCTGCTTCTGTCCTATCACAGTTTAATGCACATATCACTATTCAAAGTAAGAACCACGCTGTAGGTGAATTTATGTGTCTTGCATTCTGAATAAATATACTTATTCAGAATTCAAGACACATAAATTCACTTACTTTACTTTTACAGCTGTATAAATAAAATGACATTAATTATCTTACCGTGTTACCATTTTACAAACACGATATTGTTATGTGAATACGATTACGGTTGTTAACGGTACTTAAAATATTTATTAAATTCAAGCAGAATTTTGAAAGCAAGAGGTTTTCGATAGGTGATCAACAATTTTCTTAAGGGCCTTCCATGAGTCAACTATAGTACGTACGAAAACGTTCAATAAAAAAAAATTTCAACTTTCCTTCTTATGGCACATTTGTCTAAGTCATCTAATTTGTCAACCGTGGATAGACGTGCTCTTTTTTTCACTATTTTCTTAACGCGTACGTACTATAGCGCCGCCAATCTTGATAAAATAATATCTTCCAATTTAATCAATTTTATTAATAAAGCTATTTACAAAATGTTTATTAGGATGAATATTATTTTTCAATATGCAATAGGTACATGGCATAATTGCGACAAGCTAAGTTGTAGTTCACAAATGTGCCAAAAACGGCCGTTTTTCACAATTATGCGAACTACAACTTACCGAAATTGAATCACGTTATAAATAAGCATTTAAAAAATAGTATTTATCGTAATAAACATTTTGTAAATAGCTTTTTTAATAAAATTTATTAAATTGGAAGATATTATTTTTTCAAGATTGGCGGCGCTAGTTGGCTCATTTCAGACCCTTAATAGGTACTTATTATGGCATAAAAAATATTCTATTTTAATAGATATTTAAGTGCCTAGGTCTAGGTATCTTTAACGAATAGATAATCGTAAACGCAAAAGATAGTTATAAGCACGTTTAAATTACGTTAATTAATTAATATTTGTGTGTAATATTGAAGCATTCATATTTCATAGGAACAATGGACAATAACGAATTCAAGGATTTCGCGAAGGCGATGACCGATTATATCGTTGAGTACTTGAAAAATATAAGAGACAGGTAGGTACGTTTACTTTACGTGGTCGTGTCACTTTCACACTTCGTTAAAAACGTTAAGGTAGAAAGGGACAGAAGGCCTGGTGGAATATTATAACTTTAAATAACGTTTATGGCTACGCGCCTGTATGTGCAAGGTTTTCTGTTTTTCAGACCAGTAACGCCGTCAGTGGAGCCGGGATACTTGCGGCCCCTGCTCCCGCCACAAGCGCCTACGCAGCCGGAGTCGTGGAAAGCCGTGATGGCGGACATCGAACGAATTGTCATGTCCGGTACAGTGCACTGGCATTCACCGCGGTTCCATGCCTTTTTCCCGTCCGGCAGTTCCTTCCCATCCATTTTGGCTGACATGCTAAGTGGGGCTATTGCATGCGTTGGTCTTTCTTGGGTGAGTTAAGGTTTTTGGATAAACCTTTCTTAGGTATTCGTAACTATACTTACATACACTTTGGTCGATAGTTGGGTATACTTTATAAATCGGAATAATATGGAATAATGATACCCAAAACTTGCGACCTAACATAATATATGATGTTTTAACGATTCCGATATTATTAAATAAAAATGGAACATTTGTATTTAGGTAGGTATCTCTATAGGTAATATTGTTTATCTGTATTATATTGTATTACGACTAATTCCTCACCAACAACTTAAATTATTTTATATTATAAACCCCAATTAAAAATAATAACCTACCGCATACCCTTTAGGTTGCTAGTCCTGCGTGTACCGAATTGGAGATAATTATGTTGGACTGGCTGGGCCAAATGATCGGGCTGCCTGACCAGTTCCTATCGCGGTCTGGCGGGGAGGGCGGCGGCGTCATCCAGGGCAGCGCCAGCGAAGCCACCCTGATTGCACTCCTCGGCGCCAAGGCGCGCACAATGCATCGTGTGCGGCAGCAACATCCCGATTGGACAGACACGGACATTCTGGCAAAGCTTGTAGGATACTGTAACAGTACGTACGGTCTAACAGAGAAAGGTGTACAGGAGAGTTTTTAAGGTTGAGATTTGGTTGGCGTTTCAGAATTAGCACCACTATCTCAAAACTCCTTGACCGATTGCAAAAATTATTTCGGTGTTAGATAGATAAAAATTAAACCTATGTAAGTGGAAAATATTCGGTTCCGTAGTTCTTGAGAAAATCTCAACCTTATCGAGTCCCCCTGTATAGGTACGTCTCTCTGTCTTCGTGTGGTACATACGAGTGTGTATCTACACTTCAAAATGTGAGCGTATTTACCTAATTAAATATACATACAACCTCTTCTTTCGTTTCATATGTATTATGCCATATATTACTCTGAATTTCTAGAGCAAGCTAACTCATCTGTTGAGCGTGCTGGCCTATTAAGTGGCGTGAAGCTTCGAGGCTTGAAGCCTGACGACAAAAGACGCCTCCGAGGCGACATATTGCGGAAAGCCATTGAAGAAGATATCAGCAATGGGCTAATACCATTTTATGTGAGTACCTACATACATGAAGAAATGATTTCTATTATGTTTACAGCCTTGAGAAAAAATATCCATTAACTGTTGATTATTGTATGATTTTAGGTTGTAGTTACATTGGGTACTACATCGTCGTGTACCTTTGATGATTTAGACGAAATTGGCGACGTGTGCTCATCGTACGACGTGTGGATCCATGTGGACGCTGCTTACGCCGGCTCGGCGTTCATCTGCCCCGAGTACCGCTACCTCATGAAGGGCGTAGAGAAAGCAGACTCGATCAATGTCAGCCCGCACAAATGGCTCCTGGTCAACTTCGATTGCGCCGCCATGTGGCTTAAACAACCTCGCTGGATAATTGACGCTTTCAAAGTAAATCCCATTTATTTGAGAGACGATCAGTATCGGGCAGCTCTGGATTATCGCCATTGGCAAATACCGTTGGGGCGACGCTTCAGAGCTCTAAAGTTGTGGTTTGTCTTAAGACTTTATGGAATTGAGAATCTACAAAAACATATTAGAAAATACATAGCACTTGCCCATTTCTTTGAAAATCTTTGTATCAGCGATCATCGTTTCGAATTGTTCGAAGAAGTGGTCATGGGGCTCGTTTGCTTTAGGCTAAAGGGAGATAATGAAATTAACGAAAAATTAGTGGAATGTATCAAATTTCGTGGTAATATTCATCTCAGTCCAGGTATAATAGATGATATTTATTTTCTAAGGCTTGCCATTTGCTCCCGTTTCACAGAAGAAAGTGATATACAAGCATCTTGGCAAGAAATTGTAATATGTGCTGACAAAGTTGTAAATAAATAAAACATAATACACTTGATACACGCGAATTATATTATTATTACCCATCCTTTAAATAATAGAGTTATGTTGAGTTATGTTAAATAATAGACATAATTTATAAATCATGCTTCGGTTCTCTTCATTACTCTTCTCTTCATTAGATATCTTATATGTACGTCGTAAAACCGGTTTTAGTTTTTCTTATCAACAACAATATGCACGGAGAACTATCATATCTTGAATCTTCCCGATTCATCTGTTTACTTAGCAAGTAAGAATTCAAATTGTTACTAAATTAGTCGCTTCGCCGCCACTCCGTCGGTCTGCGCTGACCTAGCCAAGTGGCATTGACTTTCGTAAACGCTAGTAGAATATAAAGAAAAATGTATGTACGGTCTATTACCCGAGATTAGTATCCAGGGGGCCTCAATAAGGTTGCAATTTTCTCAAAAAGTACTCAACTGATTTTTTTAATTATTTACCTATACATGTGTGTACTCTACACAATCTACTAGAAAAATATTTTTTACAATCGGTCAAGTATACTTATCGGATACTTATCTCTCGGGTAATAGACTACATACGAAAAAGCAAAAGTCATCACTCCCATACATTTCTGTCTCTCTTACTAGTTACTAGCGTTAACGAAAGTCAATGTCATTTGGCTAGGGGGGCTGAGTATTTATCTCTACGATTTATCTAAAAGGTCTCCGTAAATACGACCATGTTTCCTCATATCGGACCCTACTGAAATGGCTTTCCATCAGGCAACGAAGGAATATTCTTTGCGTTCTATTTTCTTTTCTACGTGATCCTCTTTCACCTTCCTATCTCAAAAGTATGTTTCATTTCCTCGGTTCTTCTCACCACAAAACCCTTCGTTCTTCTAACAATCTTCAACTTGCCTTTCCTGTTCACCGCACTCAATTCTTTTCGTCTTCTTTCACTATCCAGGCGGCCCGTCTATGGAACAATCTTCCTGAAGATATCAGGAAGGCACCAAACAAATACCAATTTAAAAGACAGGTCCGACAGCATCTACTAGACTCAAATTGAATTCTTTTTTATTGTTAATTAACTTGTATTCATCACGTTGTTTGTAGGTAAGAATATTTATTTATTCAAGGTAGGTATTTATTCTATGCATATCTATGTAGGTACGTATAGGTATATAAGTAAAGCTATTGATATTTAATGTATGTGTGGTAATATAGAATTTGTTATATGTTATATTATGTTAGCCATATTTATAGTCGGTATATAATCGTATGTATCGTGTGTAATATGTGTATCATCTTATTTATGTAATTATTCATACTATTAGTAGTAGTATTTGTAGATCAACATTCCTCAACAATGCACCGCCTAATCATATATGTATAACCAAAGGTTGACTGGTAGAGAATGCCGCATGACATTAAGTTCGCCTGTACATAAAAATCGTGTAAGTATAAAGAATAAATAAAAGCAAAGAATATATTTTTTACCTATAGGCTAATAGGTACATAAGTAGGTATCCTAGACGTAGTGCGTATGCTCTTTGAACTAGGTAGTATGTACGGACAACAGCAGATCAATGGTAGCACTTGCAGTACGATTTCAACTCTTACGAAGCAGTACGGTCCAAAGGGTTACACTTGATCTGCTTTGATGTGTACCTACGTACGGACAACAACAGATCAATGGTAACACTTGCAGTACGAATTTAACAGTTATGACGCATATAATAAGAATGGTCCAAAGTGTTACACTTGATCTGCTGCCACGTGGCTCCCACTCTCGATTCACTCTTTTTGTCCATGAAGGAAAAAAATTCGCCGCGTTCTATGGAGAGAGTCTTAAGTATATCTTGTATGGGGACAGTCGCCGCCGCGCAGGCCCGTTTTTGTCACTTTCACTCTCATACGTCAAAAGAGACATCTGTCTGTTTTATGTGTTCGACTTCTAATGAAAATTCAAACAAGGAGCGTCGGACACGCGAAAATTGTTATGTTACACCGACAGCGGCAGATTTCGATGTAATTAAATAGGCTTACTCCACATAGATAGGACCCCGGCCGTTTTTTCCTTCAAAGTTCCTTCAATAAATTGTCATTCTAAAAAGTTTAGAATAGAAGATACCTATTATTTACTCCACAAAAGAATACTCTATGGTAAAAAGTTTAACTGTCGCACAAATGAGCTGATTTTTCTAAATTTTGTGTTGTAGATATTATTTAATCAAAATCAATGGGATTAACGTTACACAGTAACATAAATACGAAAATATCAATATGAAATTATCGCGTCTGAAATTACTATGGTACGGGAGCCCGACTGTCAGGTCGGACGGCGTCGGTAATATGGCCAAAACGGTACAGCGTGAGTTGAGCAGCGCCATGAGCGCGGCAGGCAAGGAACAGTGTATCCTAGACTCTTGCAGTATCTCGCCCTGCAGTAAGGAGCCTCGCGTTATTATAGTCGGCGCGGGCATGGCTGGCCTCTCGGCTGCACATCGGCTTACACAGTGCGGGATTCGTAACTTCGTCGTGCTAGAGGCCAAAGAGAGGTATGTATATCTGCCTCTACTTCAGCCGTTTAAAAGTTATAAGGGAATCCGGTAGCTGCGCCGAAATAAGCTTACTTCGGCATAGACACCTCCAGACCTCGAAAACCACTCCACATAGCATAGATCTAGATTAGCCCAAGATTTAGTTGACAATTTGTCAGCTCAAGTACCTAGTCGCCAAAAACTTGAATTTGTTAGCTCGTATTTTCAAAGATACTGACTTGTTTTTTATGAATAGTCCAGGGTGGCTTTTCTTTCAAATATTTTTGTTTGTACACCTATAAATTGTCCCACTGCTGGGCAAAGGTCTCCCCCTTCCTCTTCCATCAAATATATTAGAAAACCTATTTATAGTTTTTTTTTATTAAAACCTACAAATTAAAATTAAGGTCATGGGACCTCATTGAGGTGACGTTGGCTGGCCCTGCCCTGGCCCCGGCCACCGACCACCATGGCCAAAAGAATACATCAATGTTAAACACAGTAACTCCCTCAGAACATTGTAATCCCCGTATTATGTCGAATATTCCATAGATATTGCCAGGAAGTAGGTAGTTATATAATTGTCTAATTGAAAATCTTTTCTTTTAAGGCCTGGGGGACGAATTCATTCTTGTTGGCTTGGAGATGCTGTAATCGAAATGGGTGCGGAATGGATTTATGGTGCTTGTTTACCCAACTCTGTATACACGTTGGCATCTCATGACAGACTCTTGCAATCACCTCTGCCCAGGCTAGATCCGTCCCGTGGTCTATTTTGTACCAGTGAGGGACGCCCGATCGATCTGCCCGTTACAATAACAGCTTACCACACTTTTCGACAAATAGAACAGCAAGCAGCAAATCTATTCAGATTAGGCGGAGAAAGAATGCACGGAACTCTACTAAATTTTATGGGATTGCGAATACAACAGGAGTTACATAATTTCCCTGAAGATCAGAGATATGACGCCGCTCGAGTGATGTTTGGATTAACTAATATCTTAAGGAATCGATGTGGTGATGATTTGTCACTCGTCAGTGCAGATCAGTACGGAAGCTACTTGGAACTACCTGGTGGAAATGTCAGAGTCCCATTGGGATACGTAGGAGTCATAGCGCCTTTACTTCGAGGATTGCCAGATAACTGCATACGATACAATAAGCCGATAAACGTGGTGCGTTGGGGCAAGGGACAGGCTGGCACCGGTCGCGTACTCGTCAAAAGTTGCGATGGCGAAGAATTGACTGCCGATTATGTGATTCTTACGATGTCACTCGGTTGTCTCAAATGTCAAGCGGATAAATTGTTTGCTCCCCCGCTCCCAGTGTGTAAGTTAGATGCGATATGTAACATAGGGTATGGTCTCAGCGATAAAATATTTCTAGAATATGCTGAGCCTTTCTGGGTTTGTCATGAGGGTAATTTAAAGCTGGGTTGGTCAGCTGAAGAACTACAGTGCAGGACCGACTGGACTCGGGGTGTATGCAGCATTGATGAGATGCCAGGTAGCAAGCACGTGTTATGTGCTTGTATTTCGGGTCAAGAAGCAGCCTTAATGGAATCGATGGCAGATAGTGATGTTGCCGAAGGACTGACAAAGTTATTGCGTAAATTTACTGGTAACCCGTGCCTTCCATATCCACAAATGATGTTGCGATCCCGATGGGCTTCAGATCCACATTTTTGCGGATCTTACTCTTATATGAGTTGCTGTTCGCTCGTTAGCCACCAATGTGAATTAGGGACGCCTGTCCCAGGTCCGTGCGACCCCTCACCACCTATCCTCCTATTCGCGGGCGAAGCTACTGTGCCCGGATACTTTGCTACTGTACACGGAGCGAGACTCAGCGGTATTCGTGAGGCTGAACGTGTTATATTATTGACAAAAAAATTCGACGGTCCCCCGCGTTGAAAGATTCCATTGTTAACAAATTGCCGTTGTTAATAGGAACGCCTTGAATTATGTAAAATTGTTTAGTGGCTTCGCCTTTAGACAGGCAAGTACTTTGCGGAAGTTTGTAACGGTTACCGTTACATAAAAAACAGACTTTACGAATTCAAGGCCTTTCTGTATTTGCAAATTGGTAGATATGTGTTAGTAACTCGAACATACATAGGTGTATTTTTTGTGTGATGTGATATCTGTTGAATATATATATGCTATATTTATTTCGTGATATTTATTTATTTATTAGTGCATTTTGATATACATAGTAGATAGATACGAGTTAGTTACTGGAACAGAAACAACATATTATTAAACAATGTATTTATATTTACCTAACACGTCCATATACGAGTATTAGATAACCTAATTGATCTAGTAATTTATACTTCGACTAATTGGAGAGGAGATATATTTAGCCGATGATAACGGACATGATTCTTTCTATAACTTTACGGCGGCATCTGGTTAGTAAATAAATAAGGGAGATAGAATGTGAGGTAGGTATAATTTTGGAGAGTTCCTAATAGTTATAAGGTAGCTGATTATTAGGAGGTTTACTAAGGTGGCTACTACACTTTTCGTAATATCAAAGAATATACTTACATACAACTTATTTGGTAACTTGATGATCTAAATGATTACTTTTATAACTAATTAATTAAAAATAATTAATTTTACGATTAATTTAAGTGTCAACACTTATTGCCCCCTATTAATAAATTAGGTACAACTAAGTTCCAAATAATTTTATAGACAATAATTTAGGCCACTAAAGAAACTGCCTTTTCTTCCAAACAAGACCAAATCATCAAATTCGAATGTTATTTGATGACCTTTATAAATACTTTCTCTATATTCTACTACATATGAATAAGTTACATATACATTACATGGCCAAGCAAAAGTAATTTTGTACCAATTGTCCTGTTTAATGAAAATAGGTTCAGGCAGGTCTATGCTAATCATTGAATCATATTGAACAGTGTTCATGAAATTAGTAAACTTAACAATGCTGTTATCAGACTCGGATACCATAGATATAGCAATTTGTTCAGTATATGTTTTTGAAGCATTACCAAAGTTTTGTATAGGGGTCATCCTTGTGGGTACACAAAGTGAAGTAATGAACACAGATCTGTTGGCTTTTAGCCTAACTGGTATCATAAAATTATTTGAATCTATTATAACAGGTGCTACAGATTTTAATGGTCTGCGGTGACAAAGATGGCACTGCAGTTTTAAAGAGCCCCGTCTTATAGGAGTAGAGTCGAGTGAATCCACAGAGGTACCCTCGTCAATATCAGTGGGGTTTGTTATTGCTTTTATTATTATTTCCACTTCATCAGGCAAAAGGAGATTATTTTGTCCTGTCACAATTTCATTTAATTCATATGTTGACAGTGTTGAAAACCTCAATAACTTAAAAAGGCCATTACTAATTAATACATCACGTCGATTTTCAAATGTTTTGTCAATATTATGTTGTTCACAATACTGTATAGTCCAATCAAAAACATACTTTATAAGATTTTGTTCAATGATATTCATATGCTCACTTTCTAGAATTATTTTCATACATGACAAAGACATGAAATTTCTATTTTCTTGTAACAAATAATTTGCATGTTCACAAAATAATTTCAGAGCACAAGTAATTACCTTATCCTGCATAAAATCAGGATAATTTAAAATTGTGGTTACATTATCAATACTGATGTGTTCCTGTACATATGCTATGCATATTTCACCCAGATGTTCCAGCATGTACTTGTTTGCAGCATATAATAGTTCATAAGCCTTTTCAAATGAAGATATTTCCACTTTGTCAGTGTAAATATAATTCAGCAACTGCTGGAATGTATCCTGTTCTATATCAGTAATTGTGATGACAGTGTTGTTAGATAGAGGCCCATAAAGCATGGCCTCAAACACAGGACTGCTAATACCCATTATTAATCTATGAGCATTGAAGATTTTTCCTGATACAGAGAAACAGCAATCACTCCATTCATATGACACCAACAACTTCTTGACGCGATCATATAAACTGCTGCCCTTGGGATCGTTAATTTTATAGCCCATCTGGAAGGAAGGAAATTACTATTCGAGTAAAACTACTTCTTTAGATCTGTAGGTGAATTAGAAAATAGATGACGCGATAAACAAGTAACAAGTGTCTAAAAATATAAGGAAAAAGCAGTAAGTATTTTTTAAATGCATGCTTATATTTTTTGTGGTAAGAATGTAGTGTAGTTTAATATAGGTACTATAGAAAACTTGCTACAACCTACGTAGCAATATCCATGTCAATGACCTAACAGGTAGCTAGATACCCTAGCCAGTCAACCTTGAACTTGACAACCGTGATCTGATCCAGGGACATAATTATTATGTGAGAAGATGGATGTAAGTAGGTAATATAAAAAAAGATTGTTGGGACGCACCTTGTGGAGTTCACGAAGAAATCTTTGTTGGATATTGTAGGTTGTTTAACTAAGTATTTCTAATAATCAGGAACACTTTAATATTGTATGAATTGGCACTCTTCAATCCAAATGAAACGAATAATGAAATCAAAGAAACAAAACAAACAAACCGAAAAGATAGACGGGGTTGCCCGTTTAGATTTTTCAAATTTCCCCGGATTAAATTTTTGTTCCCCAAAATGATAGGTTAAAAAAAATTTCCCCAAATTTTTTTAACAAAACAATGAGGGGTTTTTAAAGTGACAGTAGTAAGAAAAAATTGATATAGATGGTGTTGCACCGAAGTGCGATATCAACTTATAAAAAAAACAAGTTACAAGCAATAACAACGCATTTAATCATGACATCACCAGTCATTGCGGGGTTGTCTCCACCGATCCTAGGATCCGTTTGGATTGGAAACGGATCCCAGCAGTTTGTCTCCACCGATACCGGGATCGGTTTCCAACACAAAAAACAATTAATGTTTGTATCCACCGATCCCGCGGCTACAAGAAATAAATTATATTAATTGTGGAAACGGATCACGGTATACAGAGATAAGAAAGGAATTATATTATTTTTCCAAAAAAAATATTTTCACCTAATTTTCCAAACAATAGGAAGTTATAAATAAAACATATTAATTAATTTCATGAAGTTATACAGAGTGTTGTTTTGATTAACGACGAGCGACTAAGGGGTGGTAGTCTAAATAATCTTAGTTCCAAAAATTGTGTTTAAATTATTTTTAATTCACATAATTACTTTTAGAATTAAAACTATAGTGAGCCATTACTACAAATATTATATATAAACGGATGTCACTGACTTATATTGTTGAAGTCGGCAATTGGACTTCAACAATATAAGTGAGTGATATCCGTTTATATATAATAACATAATTACTATTAAAAATAGTATTTTCTCTTGAAATTATCGCAGCACATGGGCGCTGTCATTGTGCGGTAGAAATACGCCCGACGCACGCTGTCAGTGGCCCGGCCATAGCCCACGAATGTATGACAACAAATTTTATTATTTGTGGATTAAAAAAAAATAAGGTATACGTTTTATATTTTTTTGGCATTAGTGTCGTGTATATAACCATAAGTCGCTCATCGTTGACCAAAACAACACCCTGTATATTAATTAACAACAAAATCTTTTAACTTACATACTTAATCAAAAATCACAGAAATTATCAGCACATACCTAAATAAAGATCTCTTACTTATTATATTGTATCCATGCGCTGCGATAATTTCAAGAGAAAATATTTTTTTTAATAGTAATTATGTTAATATATATAAACGGATATCACTCACTTATATTGTTGAAGTCTAATTGCCGACTTCAACAATATAAGTCAGTGACATCCGTTTAAATATAATATTTGTAGTAATGGCTCACTATAGTTTTAATTCTAAAAGTAATTATGTGAATTAAAAATAATTTAAACACAATTTTTGGAACTAAGATTATTTAGACTACCACCCCTTAGTCGCTCGTCGTTAATCAAAACAACACTCTGTATAACTTCATGAAATTAATTAATATGTTTTATTTATAACTTCCTATTGTTTGGAAAATTAGGTGAAAATATTTTTTTTGGAAAAATAATATAATTCCTTTCTTATCTCTGTATACCGTGATCCGTTTCCACAATTAATATAATTTATTTCTTGTAGCCGCGGGATCGGTGGATACAAACATTAATTGTTTTTTGTGTTGGAAACCGATCCCGGTATCGGTGGAGACAAACTGCTGGGATCCGTTTCCAATCCAAACGGATCCTGGGATCGGTGGAGACAACCCCGTCATTGCCATCTACCGGGGCTATCGGCACTTTCTTCTTTTTTAAATGGAACCTTGAAAACCCCTCATTGACTTTAAATGACATTTTTAATGTGTTTTAAAATAAAACCACGATAGACAATTTAATGCCACTTGTCAAGAAGAACGATGATTCCATTTTATATTTAACGTTTTCTGAGTTGAATTTTAACAGTCGGCAGAAACTTTGAGCTTCCGCCAGGGGATTTTAAGCTATATCCCACCCTAATTATGTGACACTGGTCACAGCTTGAAAACTTTTCTCCAGCCGCCAAATTTTTACCCAAAATTGCGAGAAAAACCCCCAATCTGGCAACCATGATATATTTTTTTTAAATAATTCTCTTGACTCTTGTCATAGGGAAAGGCAAGGCTAACTAGAACACACAGCCTGGTTTAAAAACAATGTTTTCTTTCAAAAATATGCACCGTGCTCTTGGCAAGGAATCTATAATATTTATAATTTTACTCAAGGGTGGACGTGGAGTTATATAGTGGCTGTGCTAGGTTATTTTCGTATTTTTTCATAACAAAACTATTTTAAACTACAGACCAAGATGAATGCTCTTATTAGCTTTGCCTTTCTCTATGGGAAGAATTTATTACAAATAAATGATTCTTTTTGGCTGATAGCCCTATGGCCAAAGCCACAATAAATGAAAAAAAGAAATGGTTTGGTTGGTTTGTTTTGTTTGTGGTTTGATTTTCCGTCATCGATTGATATGGCGGGCGCGCCGGTTTTTGTTTTGCATTTTACATTTATATAAAAGTATACTGGTGCAATGTGTAATTAACATTTAATTTCATTACAATGATGGCTTCGAGTTTGGGAGATACAATCACAAATTTTGATCTAAGTTTCCTTCACCAATCAACCGATAATGCAGAGGTATGTTTTAGGTTATAATATACTATTCTTTTTTAGTAACAATTTTTCGTTTCTTTCAAAAGTAAAAGTTGTAAAATAGTTAATTATATATACGTCTTCCTATGTCAAATATTATTACATTATTTATTATATTCATATAGATCCCACGGATGCGGAATAGGTTTTTATAGCGAGGAGCTTTTATAACCATACCTACAGACCATACTGTACATACAATACAACAGCTATGATGATAATGAATTTTGTGCGTTGTATTCCGAAACTGAAATACCTACATCTGTCCAAAAAATAGTTTGAGATTAATAGTTACGTGAATTTATTTAAAAATATTGTTTGTTCATGACATAGGCAATCTAAATAAAGTGAATATAAGCTCTAACAACATAAATCTAGCTGAAGGCCCCACCCTCACTGCAAGCAATTGCATGTAACTTCACAAAAATGTCCCATGTTAACGGGGGATCATCAGAATTCCACTTCCATATAAAATTCTTTTGAGCTTCAAACTCCTACCTGAACTTTTTACCACTAAATCAAACTAATAATAATTATTAGATACCTACATTACAGTTTTTTTTTCTGGAATCAAGGATTTATTAATCTGGTACTGGGCAAAATAGGAATTTATTTATTATGGCTCGCCAACAACACAATGTATGTAGCAATTGTTACATTAAGTCCAGAGTCGTGTTCTAATACATATGACACTTACAGGCCACCACAGCATTCACAATTTAACTTCTTAACACTTAGAACATTATTGAAATCTAAGTTAAATCTAAATTTGAACATTTGCAGAAAAGGTACTACTTGTGATTATCATTATTTTAAACACTAATAATCATTGAGATAGAGATATTACACAAACCTACTTAGGATTGTGCTAGTTGACGTTTCAGCCTTGCAAGCCTTAAGCAACGGACAGAGTCGTGAAAGATGTCTAGGGCCGAAGTTTTACTTTATAATGTATTATATTGCCTACACATTCTATCAGTGGAGCATTCCTGGTCACATTGGTTCTGCACCTTGAAATATGGAAAGTAGCAGTTGTGGCTTGTCGAGGGCATTTATGGAGAACAGAGAATTCAATGAGGTCGTGAATCCGCGTGCAATCGATTTGTCCATTGAGGATTTTATGGAGATTGATTACATCCAGCATTTTGCGACGCGTGTATAAAGTATCCATTTTGAAGTGAGAGAGACGGTCATCCTAAAATAATAATAATCCTGATAATGGGATCGATGTGAAATATTTGGGGATATAAATGCGAGGTGTCTGGTCAATGCTCGTTGCATGCTTTCAATACGCTGAGAATGGGTGACGTAGGATGGATTCCATACTGTGCTGGCGAACTCAAGGTTACTACTACAAGAGCATATACTCGAGAGTATTTTTGTCTGAGAGGCAAAACCCTTTGTGTTTCGTTTTATAAATCCTAGCATTTGCGCAGACTTTTTGATAATAGAGTCAACATGAGGAACATCAGCCCGCAGTCCATCAACACACCCAGATCACGCATCTCATTCACCCGCCGCCGCAGTGCCATTCCATCTAGTGTGTAACTGGACATGATCGAAGACTTACTTCACTTTAGGAATTAAATGGTTACTGCTATTTTAACATAACTTATACTTTATTTATATTTATACAGTCAAAACTGGTTATACCGACATCATTTACAATGACGGAATGGATATTATGTTAAGACCAAATGGCAAGGTCCCGGCTGAATCTCTTTTTAAACATATTTTCAAACATATATGTCACATCGGATGAAGTGACATACAACGCATGCTTTATCAAAATTATACTTTTCCAGCTCAGAGAAATAATGACGGGAGTTGCCTTACCTATCTTTAACCCTACATATTTTTCTGCCACTTTTTGGGGGTGCGAGGTAAACACGTACAGCTCACATCTACACACTCATAACAAAGCCACGTCCATATAAACGCACACGAAAACAAAATCGTCACACAAAGACAAAACACGCACACAAATAAATATTTCGTTGTAATTACGCTAATAAACCACAAACGCAAAAATTAGTGATGTGCCATGTACAAAGAACGATTGAATTGAATGGTGAAGGAACGAATGAAATTGATATACCAAGTTTGATTATAGATTGTTATTATTTTTAGTCTTTTAAATAGTTTGTACTAGCTTTTCTCGCGGCTTTGCCTACGTGAATTTCGGTTATTGATTTTCTATTCAAAATACATTTTCCTAGGGAACTATTATTATTTATTCACATACAATATAGCTTACAGAGATATATCTCTAAAACACTAAATGTGACTTTAATAATATTCACAATATAATCAATTCAATCATATAAATGGACATTACAAACATAAAAAAACATTACAAACATCCACTTAAATATCTATACACGTGCCCAATAAAAGCACCAATTCTAACGACAAATATGTCGACGTCCTCGCGAGCAGCGAGCACGTCGCCGAGCAGCGATCGAGCGCGCGCGGTGGGCGCGTTGCGTGCGCGGCGCGTGCGCTTCAGGGGCCGCGCGAACAGGCGCGGGGCGCAGCGCGGGCCGCACGCGCCGCCGCACGGCACCTGCTCCAAGGCAGATATGTTGTCGACCTCATTGTGTAGCATCGAATAATAATGCACTACAAGCAGCAGTCTCCGCCTCAGAACTAGTGTATCCAAGCCTACCATACCCGATACGAAGAGCGATGGATACAAGAAAGGGTAGTACCCGTACGCTGTCCTGTACACCCATCGAGCAAACTTTCGCTGGACTCTTTCTATCATGAGGGAGTACTTACTCTCGTAAGGGTCCCACATAATAGCGCCGAACTCGAGTGTACTCCGGACGTACGCGTTGTACAGAACCCTAGCCACACTGATGTCCCCGAATTGCGAAGCTACTCTCATGATGAAACCTAGAGCTTTGTTTGCTTTTTTGCAAACATTGGTCATATGAGTGCGGAAATCCAGCTTGCAATCTAGGGTTACCCCTAAGTCACGTATTTGGCTCACTCTTGCCAAAGGCGCGTCAGGTAAGCTATACGTAGCGTATATAGGGACACGTGAGCGTGAGAAAGTAATGACCTTGCACTTGGAGGCATTGAAAGGTAAACGGTTAGCATCACTCCACACAGCCACAGCATCGATATCCCTCTGCAGGGCCTCGAACTATACTTTTTCCGGAATAAAAAGTATAAATATGCTAATCCAGCCTACATAAATATATAAATCCTTAATCCTTGAACAGTCCCGATGTAATTGATTATCAAAAATACAGTAGGTACATTCCCAAATGATATTACTGTGAGATTACAGTATAGGCTTCAGACGTTGGATGAGGTATAATAGAGAAAGAAAACATTATGTATTATTTTAACTTGATAATTTTGGAAAGAAAAATGAATTTAAATTGTTTTTACACATGAACTACGACGTCCGAATTAGAGAGAGAGACGTGGAAATAATTAAGAATTTGTTCGTTTTCGTTCATGTTTGCAGAAATCATGTCTTTTGTGGGCATAAATTAGGCAAAATAAGTTACAGTGACCTAAATAAAAATGACAGTAGATCCTTGCACTGTATTTTTAATATTACAGTATACAGTAAAATAGTCAAAATTACAGCAGATGCATCTGGAAGCACTGCCTATACTATACATGTTGTCGACTGGCTGGTTCCGCGGCCAAAGAAACCACTTGTTTATTTTATAAAGGACTATGTCCATTTCTGGCTAAGCGTGAACATAGCTTTATATACTGCAAGTTAAACTTCACTCACTTCATTCGTTCATTTATTGGTTGGCGTGTCCCACTACTTTAAGCAACCTCGTACCATGAGATTTTGTATCGCTAAATTGTCGTTTTCGGATGTTAAACTTGAAAAACAAAATGAGTTTTATGATGTTTTAGTAAATTATTATATATAAACGGATATCAGTCACTTATATTGTTAAAGTCGGCAATTAGACCGACAGTTTCGACCGATTTCGACGGTCTTTTTCAAGGTGAGCGCGCCACGCCCGCGTCGCCGTTGACGTTTCTTCTTTTTAATTACGTTATATTTAATTTACATAATATTCTAGGTATGAACTGGTAAGCAAATAATTGCATTTAATTCCCCTACTACCAAATCAAATCGCAAGGTTTCGTAGTACCTGTGTCGACCCTGTACCCCTTGGGCGCTGCAACCACGACGTTGACACACTATAGTAGAGGAATTAAATGCAATTATTTAAAGTTGCCAAAGGTACCTACACTACATGTAGGATGTAGGTAAATGAACAGATGGAAGTCCATCATCTCTGCATACCCCTACGGGAACGAGGTGTGAGTTTATGATGATGATGTAAATTAACAACTAAAGATAATGCATAAACCTTAAACTAATCAAGTACATATATCCTCTTATACCTATCGTTCCTGGTGCAAATGTGCCCATAAAAGTGGTGTTATCATGCTGTATGGCCTTTGTAGCAGGAACGATTGAGAAAGAGCCTTCTGCTTTCTGAGGTCTAGCTGTCTCAACAGCAAATGGCTCATACATATAATATCGAGCCAGGTCTAGGTACTTAGGTAGTTTGCTGGATTCGAGTGTATGGCTCGGTGGCTGATCCAGAACCATGTATTGTTTGTTATAGGTGTGGCACAGCGAACATGTCGACACACATTGCATCCCAAATAATGTACCTTCGCGGGAACCTACCAGCACAACTAAAACAACCCAAGACATGGTGTTCGCTGATCTCTACCCAGGAGTCGCGAAAAAGGGAGTCCAGGCAGAGAGCAATAGCTACACATCGCGTCAGGTATAGAAATGAAAGACCCCTAAGTCAGTCTGATAGCAGTTGTTCCACATCAGTCATTAGCAGTAGCGGATTATCCTAAAGGCAAACTAGGCACGGGCCTAGGGGCGCGAGGTCACAAAGGGGAGCGCATGCAAGGCGTTTAGTTGACAAATACCCAAAATAAGTACCTACTTAGTACTTACATAAATAAAAAGGTCATAATATAAAGCTAGACTCGGACTCTGGTAAAACCTGCGTTTTCACGCCAGACATTGCCACGAATTCGCTAATATTATGTCGTTTTCAGTGGTTTTTGTGATTCTAAATCCACCTTTAGAGCTTCCATCCACCTTGAGTGCGCCCCGTCTACTTCATTACGCCTACATCGCCAGATTCCATAACAGAAGTTGGAAAGACATAAAAACTGAGGGGCGCCGCCCGGTGAGGTGCTGGCCTAGGGCGCTGGCGACATTTAATCCGCCTCTGGTCATTAGACCATATCATATCATAGACGGAGCTACTAACTTGTGTTATATGAAGATCTTGCAAATTGACCAGATGGTACCAATTAACTAACTGGTCATTTTGTAAGATACACTAATTTTTTTTACTTTATAATGACATTTTACATCGTTTTTAGAGTATATTATTGATACCGATTATCCAGTATATACAGCAACAAAAGACAGAAAGAAGTAAACGTAGATTTTTCGAAAAATTAATAAAATTTCGATAATTCGATATCTCCAAAATAGTGGCAATTTTTTTCTGGTAGCGGTCACCCTTCACTCTATCTTCCCCTTTCGTTTGTCGTTTTACTTACGGTCATCCGGTGTCTAAGTGGGTATGTAAATGATAATATCGTGAAGGAAAAAGTCGCGCTCATTAGAGCTCCATTACGAGAGAGCCTTAAGTATATTTTGTAAGGGAACAGATCTCTGCCCTTTCTTGTCATTTTCACTGTCATACATCAGAAAGATGTCTGTTTTATAAGTAATGAAATTTCAAACAATGAATGAAACGATAGATAGATGCTATTTGTCATGCAATGTAAATATCTCTTGCTCTATAAGACATATTTCTTGTTTCATGGATAAAATAAGAATGAACAGACCACTAATATTTAAAACAAGGAACAAACAATGTTTTATTTGTTAATTTTATTTTTTGTTGTTGCAGCATTTGGAGCAGAGCGAGGTTGACAAAATTATTTCAGTGATGATGATTAAAAAACGGCTCATTAACACGGAGTAAGTAATATTTTGGATATATACGACATGAGTAGGTATTCTACAATATTCGTGTCAATAAGAACTAGCTAAAAATCGCAGAAGGGACCTTAGCCATCGCTTGTGTGTTGTGTTTGTGTAATTGGGAAAACATCGCATCATTTAAATTAGTTTTTAAGTTTGATTTGATCACGAAATTGGTTACAGCCACTTGATATAGGTAGTTTCCCGGATCCAGTCCTTGTGCTCAGTATTTTGTTTATCTTATCACAAGAGCTGTATGAGGTACCTAGGAAATATCCGACTTGTTCCGACGATTGTTTAAATTAGATTTTCGAATCCTCGAATGGCGCAGCTAAATAAAACAATGTCATGGCTAAATTATTATATTTTTCCTAGCTTTACACAGCTCCCTTGGGAACTCTGTTTCTGTAATCATACTTAGAACAGTGCGATCTGATTTTCTAATATTATGTACCTACGTTTTTCAGCGAATTGGTCGAAAAGTACAAGATTAGCGAAGATTTATTGGAAAAAACGAAAATGAAACTTTCTACATCAAAAGAGGAATGTAAGAAAATCTGTATAGATTACAAAAATGCCCTAGAAACATGTTATAAATTGAAAATGGTAAGTCAAATAAAACATTTCAGATTTGTTACACAGTTGCGAACACAGTATTTTTGTAAGACTTATTTTAATAACTATTTCTCCAAAAATAAGCGATGAATAACCAAATTAGCGTTGCGTTGATAGTCGACTATCGATAGTCTACCGAAAGCCATACTATCGATAGACCTATCCTATCGATGGTATCGATAGCTCGGAACGTTGCAATACTATCGACCGAATGCAATACTATTGATACTATTGTTTCTCGTAAATAACAAACTCGATACTATCGAAGGTCCTGGTAACTATCGATAGTTTGTTATTTACGAGCAACAATACTATCGATATTATTGCATTCGGTCGACAGTATCGCAACGTTCGAGCTATCGATAGTATCGGAAACATCGATAGTATTGGCTTTTTCACATGAAAAGTATCGGTTCGGCAATGCTAGACCAAATGACACGAAGGCGCGAGGCGAAGAATGATTAACGAACTAAATGACTAAATAGTTTTATTTGTCATGTTTATTTCATTCAGATTCTAAATAGAAGTATGCTAATCTTTTGTTACAGGAAGTCCAGGCACTACAAAATACATCACAAGTTCTGGAGGCAAGAGCTGTAACTGCAGAAAATCAACATGAAGGCATGAAATCTCATGCCAAACAGTTGCAGGTATTTTTAAAATTATCACTTGATTATCGTTATTATTAATATAATTTAAAGACTATATAAAAGTGTCAATAAAAATAAATTAATGTCATCATTATAACGATCGGCTGATTAGTACAAGTTGTGTGAAAAGTGAAACGTAGTGTATTTTTTTTTTCTTTAGTGCTATTTTTATATCGGTTTTAAATTCTATTAACGTTACGTCATTCAGTTTCAATGTTAAGGGCGATCACACTGCCACCTTTATACAGGGTGGCCTTGAATTCATTCGACAAAATTAAGTGGATGGTTAGGATTGTGACATACATTAATTCTGCACAGTGTTTAAATAAATTAAACACTTTGGGGAAAATAAAAAAAACCTTATTTAAGTACAATAAATTCAATTGTCAAAAAAATATTAATTCGATGTACATTGTTACTGTGCTTTGGAGTTTTTTATATTATAAGGTAGGTAGTTTTAATTTTATGCAATGATTTCTTTTATCATTCACGTACTTAGTTCAAAAAACAATTGCAGTTTTGATTTACTAAAACCGTACTCCCAAATTTAATTTGTCGAATGAATTCATGGCTACCCTGTATAACGCTGCGCGGTACAGTGATAATGCCTTTTGGATAGAAATAGAAATCATACCTACTCTGCATGAGATAACGAATGCCAATAAATTGCATGTGTGTCAAAAGGTTCACTAATGTTTGACAAAAAACGTATGACAAATGATCATTTTACAAATTATTTTTGAAAAAGTAATCATTTGACAAACTTATCATTTACTAAAGTGATCGTTTTAAAAGTGATCATTTGACAAAAATCCATTTTATAAATATTTAACATAGCAAATGTTGTGAATGCTAAACCGTCATTTTGCAATTAATTAAATGACCAAAGTATTCCTTTTGCAAGGTCGCCATTAGACAAAATATTGGGTAAATAAGTGGGTATTTTATATGTATAATTGTTAATAAATAAACTTGCTTTTTGAATACAACAAAAAAAAACCTAACATCGAAGTCTCTGGCTTGGAGCGAAGCTGCGCTTCGCTCCAAGCCAGAGCCTTCTGAACCTAAACATCCGTGTCGGATCTGGTTAGAGAGTTGTCGGGGTGTCCCTTCATTTGATAAAAAACAAATTACAATTACCAAACAATGCATTTTGTCAAAGGTTTTTATGCCTTGCGTTGTTTTATCTATTAACGTATATAATAAGTGAATAGTTTGTTAAGTGATGTTTTGAAGAAAGAAACTTTGTCTCGTAATTGTTTTGTCAAATGAATTATTTATAGAACCATTACTTTGTACAAAGATGAACTTATGAATCATAATTTTGCCAAACGTTGTTTGTGAAATGAAATGTTTGTAATTCGTTTTTTATCAAATGAAGGGACACCGTGTCAAAATGTGTGTAAAAATTTGAATGTGTGTCGCTATGTTTTGTATAGACTTTTTTGTTGTTTTTTGTTTTGTTTTAAGTTCTTTATTTATGTAAATTATGCTAGTTACAGTATATTTCAGTTTTAACTAAAAATTACTTAACATCTTATAATCTATTTTATAGGCTATAAATAATAAAGCCAATTACAAAAATTTGTATATACTGGCATTATTGTTATAAAAATGTATTTCTTTTCGATCTTTTCAGCTACTTTTAAAAGATCATGAGACCGATATAGAAGCATTGAAAATTGAAATACGGTTAGAGCAGACTAATGTTATAAAAGACTTAGAAAATAAATTAACATTGCTCAAGCAAGAAAAAGATGTTCTCACGAAACATATTAGAATCATTGTAGATGCAGTTTACAGGAGAAGTAAGTTCAATTACATCATATATTTAATTTATTAATTGGTATCAATATTGTTAACAATTCTACCACCCCTGAGTTGGGTTTCGCTGTGCAAAAATACATGTTATATGTTTACGATATCTTTTCAGAGTCTTTAAACCCGAAAGAGAAAATACTAATGGAAAAATATAAAAAAAATTGCGAAAAAACTCGCGAGTCTTTATCTGGAGAAGAGGATGTTGATGATGGATCCGTATTTGATGCTCCTTTAATGTCACCCTCTCCTACTGAAGACCTTTTCAGGAGTAATGATGTTAAGGTATTTATTATACTTACAAGTTTTATTATTATTACTGAAGCATATATTCGGAAAAGTCGATAGTAATTTGATAAAATAACTTTTACGTTGTAGGATCGCAATTCAATGGAAGTGGACAAACAGGACTCTCACCCACAGATCAATCAATGCAGTCAAGGAGGTAAGTTATTATGTTCATGATCGATTCAGGTGTCAAACCATCGTTTTTAGAATTATAGTTTGTGGCTGTGTTCGACAATCACTCCAGTAGCTACTGAATGGATTTTGAAGGGCATATATCTAAGTAAAGTTCATACCTCTGGTCGCCGTATTATAACATTATGCCGTATTATAACATTATGCTGTTTCACTGAAAGGTGCATTGCATTGAATATAATGAACCTATCAACCAATGAGTTCTGCAACATATTAAGTGCCTACTTTTTATAATATGGGAATTGAAAAAGGCGGTTCCTGTGACCTCATCTGATGAGTATATTCATGCTGATGCATAAATAATAACTTGAGTAGGTACCTACTTAAATTCGTGTAGATATTTCATATTCAACACGGACGATGTTGCAGGCACAGTTAGTGATAATAAATTATTATATACATGCTGTAGTTTTGATCAACGAGGCGCGGCTCAGGGCGATAATATACACCAATTTTTGCAATTAAAAAGAAATACCCTAATTTTTCATACAAAAATCTACAAATGTGTCGTTAAATATCAAAAAGCGGTAAGTTCATGTTAAGTAAAGTGTGGGAAATGCGACAATTGTAATAACTTGTGGAATCATTCGTAAATTATTATGGCTGTTTTATGAAGAAAAAAAATCATGTATAATATGTTATTATTATGTCACAAAATGAGTATAAGTGAACATTTGAGTATGAGTGAGGCTTTTGATAGTTACCACCAATTTTATAACATTTATTTATTGGGCCTTTGGCACCGTTTTTCTCCTTGCCTTATCTGGATGCACTACACTAAATATTTGGACTGCTTTCTTCTATATTTTTAAATAAAATGGAAGGTACTTAGTCAATGCGTCCGCTTTAGGGAAATTGCAGCCATCTTAGACCCCATCCAACGCTTTGATTGGTCGATATGGACCTACCTGAGTTTAATAAACAACTGCAAGTGGACACACCTAAATTTGAAAAACACCACCAACAACATTAACTTTGAGCAAGGCATAATGCATAAAAGAACGGCCAAGTGCGAATCGGCTGTCGGTGTCGCGCACCGTAACATTTGTTCGGAACCCTAAAAACAAATTCTGAACATTAACTTTGTTTCTTAATTTCTTATGGATATTATTGACTTATCTTGAAAAAGATAGAAAGAGATTGTTTTAAGTTTCAAAATTAGTGTCATTTCTAACTAATTTTTAGGGTTCCGTACCTCATGAGGAAAAAGAGGAACCCTTGTAGGATCACTTTGTTATCCGTCCGTCCGTCCCTCCGTCTGTTTGTCAAGACCTTTTATCTCAGAAACGTGTTGACGGATCAAGTTAAAATTTATATGAAATACTCAGGTCTGCCTCATGCTCGTCTAGTCTAATCTAAGTCTAGTTTATATTTTCGTTAGAGCTAAGTTACGGGGTTAAGTTGCGTTGCAACGAAGCCTCGTTGTGCGAGTCTGACTCGCACTTGGCCGGTTTAAGGAGGGAGTGTGACTTACGAATTTGATATTCATCGACACAAATAATAAAATTCGTTGTTACCTACTAAACGTCGCATGTCGGTCAGGTCATTGCAATCGTGATCGAGCGAGGCGCGCTTTGTACCTACTATGGCAGTGCCTACGCGCTGCGATAACTGGGAAATTGAACAGAGATTTCTTTAATAGTAATTATGTTAAAAATAATAAAAACACAATTTTAGGGACTACGAATATAATTTGGACTACTAACCCCTGAGTTGGGCGTCGCTGATTAAAAACAATCCCTGTATGTCCTATTTCCAACTTCTAATCTATTCATTTTCTTATAGGAAAATCGACAATGGAAAAAATGGATAGTCCTGGAATATCGAGTACTGATACGGGAAGAGGGTCATCTTTAGCGTTTTCCGATAGTGACAAATGTTTTCATAGTCCAGAGTACTTTATTAATGATAGTCCACTTAACAATGACACTTTTACTAATGAAGAAAGGGCAACAAATAATGTAGCTAAAAGATCCAACCAAATTTTTGATAGAGCTACAAGTCCTATCATATTTGAGTGCTCTAATAATAATGTGGAAGATAATAATGATACTTTCTTGATTGCCAAAACAGTTCATAATCAAATCGACAGGCAAGGAAAACTGGACTCAAATAATATTCATAATTTGGTTGAAGATAACAATTGTGATTATGAGATAGAGACGATCCTTAATACAATGCGATTGACACACGAATTAATATCGCCCATTCCGAGCACACCTGCAATGGACCCTTTGTCAGTGACTAAAAGTGACTCTGGTGCTTCGATGCCTCACACCAATGAGTTGCGTAAAAACATTAAGGTTGCTAAAGTAGACGTCGATAATACTAAAAATGTAGTAATAAATAATGGTATGGATGATAGAGATCAAAAATCTCCAATAACTCGTACTTTTGCGGAAGCGAGTGCACCGCAAAGTCAAATTGTTTCTGAAGCAAACTCTATTCCAAATGAAGATTTAACATTAAATCAGGACCATGAAATGTACAATGACGGTACATCAATTCCGAAAGAAGATTTATTATTAAACCAGGACCATGATAGGAACAATGACAGTAGACCAACGGCAAAAACTCCAAAAAGAAATCGGCCTACATTAGACGTTGTGCAGTTACGAAATACAAAACCAAGTTCGATTCAAAATGAAGAACTAGTACATATTCAAGACGTTGGAATTGAAACTTCACTAAATTTAACTACATCTCAGAAATTATTGTTTGAAGAAGATTCAGATATTGAAGAAAACGAAAATCTAAATGTACATAATTCTGATGTTTCTACTTGTAAAGTTTCAGAGAATATTCTAACAGAACATGAAAATAAATCAAAAGTGAAACATAAGAAAATATCGAAACTTGACAAACTAAGGAATCAAATGCTACCCAAAAGTAAGATACAAAGGCCAAAGGCCCTACCTCTGAAAAGATTGGTGGTCAGGTTAGAAAAACTTCCGCTTTATAAGACGACAGTAAAAGGAGGTGAATCTTCAGCATCTTTAAATGACAAAGTTGTTTATGACAAAGCTGTTAAAATTATGTCCGAGCTGAATGCTCAACGAAAAGGGAACGTTTTCAAGAATGGATTAAATGACAATAATAACAAAGTTACCGATAAGTCTTCTTTGATACGCGAACATCAAACACAGAAATCATCAGAACATCGTAAAGTTAACGATAGTTTCTGTACAGACTCCGTAACTCGGCATGTTACAACGTCACCTCCACGGTCAACCATCACTACTCGAAGTCGTACTAAGTCGCAATGTAGCCCCAAATTGGTAAATGGACAGTCACAATCGGAGAAAATAAGCTCAATTAATGCAATGGATAAGCAAGAGGTAACAATAGCAGATCGAAAAGATAACAAGAAAACCTTGAAACGAACATCGGTCGAGAAACCAGAATTTAAAAGTAAAAGGATGTTGCGTAGTTCTGCTATTCGTCGGTCTAGTCCAAATAATAATACAGAAATAAGTAACATAAACGAAAACCTAGCGGTAGGTGGTTCTAATAAAGTTGAAAACACTACTTGTCAAAACCAATCTGCCCTGCACAATTCACCGAAATTAAATATACCTCAAACAGCAGAAGTAATGGACAATAATCGCAACTTAGCAGTAGTTGGATCTAATAAAATTGCAAACACTACTCGTCAAAATCAATCTGCCCTGCACAATTCACCAAAATTAAATATACCTAAATCAGCAGTAGCAGAAGTAATGGGCAATAATCGCAACTTAGCAGTAGTTGGATCTAATAAAGTTGCAAACACTACTTGTCAAAACCAATCTGCCCTGCACAATTCACCAAAATTAAATATACCTCAAAGAGCAGAAGTAATGGGCAATAATCGCAACTTCGTAGTAGTTGGATCTAATAAAGTTGCAAACACTACTTGTCAAAACCAATCTGCACTGCAAAATTCACCAAAATTAAATATACCCCAAAGAGCAGTAGCAGAAGCAATGGGCAATAATCACAACTTAGCAGTAGTTGGATCTAATAAAGTTGCAAACACTACTTGTCAAAATCAATCTGCCCTGCACAATTCACCAAAATTAAATATACCTCAATCAGCAGTAGCAGAAGTAATGGGCAATAATCGCAACTTATCAGTAGTTGGATCTAATAAAGTTGCAAACACTACTTGTCAAAACCAATCTGCACTGCAAAATTCACCAAAATTAAATATACCCCAAAGAGCAGTAGCAGAAGCAATGGGCAATAATCACAACTTAGCAGTAGTTGGATCTAATAAAGTTGCAAACACTACTTGTCAAAATCAATCTGCCCTGCACAATTCACCAAAATTAAATATACCTCAAAGAGCAGAAGCAATGGGCAATAATCGCAACTTAACAGTGGTTGGATCTAATAAAGTCGCAAACACTACTTGTCAAAACCAAACTACCCTGCATACATCACCAAAATTATATATACCTCCAACAACAAAAGAAGTGATGGACAATAATCACAATAACAAAATTGTGGACTACAACGACATTGATATATTTACTGATGAACCAGGCCCGAATAACAAAGGAGAAAGACGCACGCACGCGAAGAACGCAGAAAATCAATTGTCATCAAAAATACAACATCCGCAAGAAAGTACCCTATGTCTGATGATTGAAAAATATGGAATTACTTCTGTGAAATGTAATTCTACGAAGATTTCAGGTGAGTTCTCTATTTTTGTGAATCCTGCGCGGTTAGCCATAATAGCGATTTACAGTTTAATCCACGATTTAAGCTTTCGGTTTCTTTCTAATTTAATGTTTTTTTTAATTAAAAATATTGCATCTACATGCTATACACGAGTAAGTCATATTTATATCGCAGACTCCTCAATTGCATGACTTTTAGCGTGTCTACTAGTCATTGTTTTTTCCATTGTTTGAATTTTAATAGGAGTCGAACATATAAAAACAGATTTATCTTTCTGACATGTGAAAGTGACAACAAGGGATAATATGTCTCCTTAAAAATATGTATCTTTCCATAAAATGCGGTGATTTGTTCCTTCATGTTTTTAACGAAGTGCGAATGTGACCAAACCGCGCTTTCAATTCTAACGCTGTTAACTTAGTTTAACCTCACATTTCCTTAAACTGTACTTAGCCACTTTACACTTAAATAATAAGTCAAGTTAGAAAAGGACCGCTGCTTAAATCGTGGAATAACTTTTAAGACACATTTTTGGCTAATCGCGTATGTATAGAGATAAAGTATGAATAGAGATTGTAATAAATATTATTTGTTTTAGATTCCATCATAAATTCTATATCTAAGAAAATCGAAGAAGATATTGCACAAATAGTAGAAATGCCTCAGAATGCAGCGAAGCAGGCTATGAACACATTAACCGAAGATTTACTAAAATGGAGTCTACAGCAATTCTTGATGGGATTTAATAACTATTTGGTGAAGCCAGAACGGAAGAATGAATTGTTTAGTAAAGTGAATACTCCACCTGCACCACCGATGAGCAAACAAGAGCAAGTGTTGCTTTACGTGATAACACGACTTAAATGTACCTGGCCGGATATTTTTGAACGTATCTTGACAAATATTGAGTATACATTGTATAAATTAAATCGCACTCCAGAATTTAATACCATTGAAAGTATGGCTCACTTCTATGCAGTTATCTGCAGATACATTCAAGATAAGAGCCGTTTGAGGGTGTTCATTTTGGATGCCATGTACTGCATTCAGTATAAAGCAGTACCGCTTATAAGGCAATGTCTGGACGTGTGGATGCACATTTTACCTTTAGCTCATATGGGAATTGGTACGTATATTGAAATCATACGATAAATCTACTATAATTTTTACAATATATCAACAATATTATAATCTGTTTTCTTTTCCTTGCAGCGAAAAGCGCACTGGTTACGTGTCTGGTATATTTATTAAACTTTTTTAAATGTGAAGATAAATTCAGTCGAGTACAAGATATACGAAATATCTTAACCCGAAAATATTCCTACCAACTCACAGATTGGAATGAGACCAAGATTTTAGAAATGTTCACGAATTCGATTGAGGAATTGACAGGTAACTATCTAACAAACATCGACAGGTAACCAAATTGTTTAGATCAGTAATTAAATTTTATGATGTATGCTTTTCAGATAATCCAACTGAGCAAAAGATGCTTAGGCTGGCTCTGATTATACTCGCAAAACGCCAAGGACCTAAATGGTGCCAAAACAATATTATTAAAAAAATGCTGCAACCGATGATCGAGAAAACAGGAGTACCCGAAAGAGTGAAGCTGTTTTGTGTCTCTGTGATGGGTTCACTACTAAAACCATATCCTGTTGAAATGAAAGTACATTGTGAGATAGCCATGAACCAGCTCATAGATATGTTGGATCAGAATCGTAAGTACATTTTTTAGGATACCCCATTCTCTAAGGTGCGTATGTATTTACGCATTTAGAGTCAGCGCCGACGGACGGAGTGGAGTGCCGACAGACCATCCGCAGATTAGTGTTGCCAAACTGTCGATAGTATTACTTACTATCGATATCTCGGAATGTGGCAATACTATCGACCGAATGCAATACTATCGATAGTATTGTTCCTCGTAAATAACAAACTATCGATTGTATCGATACTATATAAGTTCTTGGTAACAATATAAGCATTGCCTTTTTCAGATGAAAACTACAACACTAATCTGCTGACGCCTCTGTCGATGTGTAGTGCTAGCATTAGGCACGGCCAACTAGTTGCGCGCGGACTATAAGTTCTGCTACTCTAAACTCGCGTGCGTCTTGTCTGTAAAAATCTGTCTTGACGCCATTAATTGTAGAATATAATTTTTTTATACCTTATAAATAATAAGATTTTGTTAAATGTAACTCATTATTAACATCTTTCATTTTGTTCTAGCTTCCCCGCAAATGCAAGAAGCTATTTTTACAAGTCTGATTTATATGAGTAAGCATAATCAGAACAGAGTTATACAAACTCTGTTACTGTGGGGACCGAAGAAGGTATCCCGAGAAATGGAAAGTCTGTTGAAAGATTATGTAAGAGAAAAACCAATGAGGGTGTGGAAAATTATTTTATCTAAAATATCATTGGTTCGGTGATATTGTCCTCCTTCTAGATACATCACAAGGCAATATGCAAAAACGATGGCAATCTAACAAATCTACCGCCACCAGTTTACAGGCCAGGTTTTAGGCTCTGTCTAATAATATCTACCTACATATAGGTTTGAAATAGAACTGTTGTGTACTTTGCTGGTTCAGCAACCCGAACAGGTTCCGCAAAGAAATAATATCAATTGTATTAAATTCTGTAGTGTGTATTGCAGAATCTTTCTTTGTATCATCATTAAAATACAATAGTATAGTTAACACCTCCCCACCCCCTTATCCCCCTAGTTTTGAACGTGTCATATCGGCTATTAATCAAATGTGTTTGACGCTGTAAGGATTGTGTGTAAATGTTTCCATGTATATTCTTAATATTAATATTACCGCTCCCCCACATCTAAAGTAGGGGCGCGGGCGCGAAAGCGGCGCTGCAAATTTAAACTCTTCCACGTAGTATCGAATCGCGCGAACACATTCACAGCGAACGGGCGTTGCTCGGGGGCCCGCGCTCGCGCTATTGATGTGATTGCGGCCTTAGATTAAGGGCGAATGAAGAGAATTGTTACTGCATGCATTATTTATACGTAGTAGGTGCAATAATTGCATATTTGGTATTATTTTTGTATTTAAGAATGAGTGGCTCATTGTTGTATATATATTTTTTAATATAAGATGCTCAGTGCATTGCAATGCTTAGCGGGCAAAAGTAGCATATGCATTTCTTTTTTATGATGGATGGGCGTTAGGCTGTGGACCCATCAGGCAAACAGATTGTCAGCTGTCTAAAAACAGTACACTATGCACTGTATGACCGCTCGCATTTAAAATATAGGCGAGGCAAACAGTCAGCCCGCAAACTATTTGCCTAATGGATACACATACTTAGAATCAGTTACACAAGAACAAACGTTACGAATCGTATGAAGCGTACTCGCAAACGAGAATGTCGTACGATATTTTCGCCCACATCGTTCGAGAAATTATTCTTGTGTAAATGGAGTTTCATTTTAATCAGATTAACTGCTGTGTCAAATACGAGTAGGTATCTTCTTCTTTTGCTTTTTATCGCCGCAATTTTGGCGTTAAAAGTTAATAATACCATACCGTCCTTTAGCTGTTGGTCGAACGCTAAAATTGTGGCTTTTACCGATATTTTAATTGTGAATATAACTTTACATGTAAGGTCAGTGTAAGGTAGGTAAGCAATAGCTTTAAGAATTCTTCGTTACATTTTGCCGATGAGCATGATGTAATGATGATGACTATGTATGATAACTATATTTAACTTCTACCTGTGATTGTTTAAAATAAAACTATTAGGAATTACTTAATTTCGGAAGTGATTAAACTACTCTGAATGATAATGGTCTTGTTTTATTTATATCATTTATTGTTATAAAATATACATAAAATATGTGATAGGATAACTGTACAATCTTATACCTTAAACATTATCTATGCGTACATTTTAATGCCCGTGCACCTCCCGCACTAAGCGACCTGCCTATTTCTGTTTCATAAAACTCGGGAATACAGTAGCAATGTCACTTTATTTTTGGTTATTTCAGAAAATTTGGTCGCTAAGTGCGGAGGCGGGCGCCCTGAATCACCCTAGCACCCCTATCTAAGTGGCATTTACTTTCATTAAGTGAGTGGAAGGGGGCGAAGGAAGCCTTTGCCCAGCAGTGGGACATTACAGTCTATTAAATAAATAATAAACGCTAGTAGTAGTAGAATAGAAAGAAAAAATATGGCATTGACATTTGCTAAGAAAGCGAAATCCACTTTGCTAGGGAGGTTGGATTGTATTCGTCTTAGGCCCAGCGCACCAGGAGAGGCGCGCCGAAAATCTGAATATTTTTGACAGTTTGTGATTGTGACAGTACCTACTTGTGATTTTTGACAGTTTTTGTCTTTTTATCACATTTTTGACAGTTGTAATTTTTGACAGATTGTGACAAATTTAAATTTTAGTTGACCATACTGAGTAGGTTCTTTCTCTAAGATACTGAGACTGGATTTGCCGAATTGACTACTACGATTCTCTACAGGAGGAAACTCTGCAGATACTGAATTATGGATTGCCCGAAATGACTACATCAAATTTGAAAAATGACAACTCTGCACAAGCGTATTGCCCGAAATGCAAACCCCTAAGCCAAATTTTATCTAAACTGAAATAGTCATTCATACAAAATATAAATCAAAATGTCGGGTATTATAAATACGAGAGCTTGTTTAAAAAATCTGATTTTTGTTAGCGTATTTTTATTTCCCTGCCAAAATCATAAGAATATAAATGTGGAGGTGTGCCGTGCTCTTCACTCCACCGCCGGTACCTTCGCACCTATACGGGGTACTTTCTGACTCTCGAGGCAGGTCGAATAACGCGCCGCCTTGAATAGCTTATTGGCACGCTATATTGTACCGTATGTAGACATGTTGACGTTTACTTTAGATTGTCATCGACTCAGTATCTTCGCCGCGCTTCTCCTGGTGTGGGCTGGGTTTTAACCATAGGCTTTTTGTAAGCAATACACTCGGTACCAAATCATTTCTAACTCAATATACAAGAACAAAAATAGCGCGGTCTTATTTAAAAATTAGTTTTGTATTTTTTGATCTCTACCATAATCACATGAATGTTGACCAATTGGGTTCTAGCATTAGGCGTTAACAGTTTTACAAATTTATGGTAATATTGAACGAAATTGGTAAGAGCCATTTGTAACAGCCCTGATCCAGTGACCAAATTCGGGAATGAAATAAGTACTTCTCTGTGAATTTCCTCGAGGCTTTGTTTCCATCCGGCACTAAATGAAGCAACCAAAGAGAGAGATTTTCTTTCCAGATTTGCCAACTCTCCTTTTTTATCGCCTTCGAGTAATTGCTCACCTTCCTTCACAAACTGCATCATTCCTCCGAAATGTGGACTCAGTATTTCTTCTACATATTCTGTGCTTCTAGCTTGTAACTGTTCCCTAAAACTCTCTGCCTCTTTCGTATTGTCTCTGGTTCGTTCCATCAGTATACTCAATACCATATCGTAGTTATTTATCAAAAATATGAGTTGTTGTATTCTCTGTGGAAATTCTGCAGCCATCTTCAGTAAGAAGCAATGAACTTCGTCTTGGAGGATCGAAAGTATTTTGCTAAGCTCTTCAGAAGGGAATTGTTCACTTAAACTGAGCATTGCAGCGGAGAATTCGGCATATCTTCTTGTGATCTGAAACCAATAATCACACCACAATCATCTCAGTTGCAGAGTCAGAAATAACAATGATATTTTTACTATGTCTCAAACTAGTTTGTGCTAAAGTACACAGATACATACGTAGTGTGGGCCCATTTCCTTGTTGGACAGTTTAGCAGGATCACACTCTTTCACACTCTGGATATTTAATTTCAACACATGTTCTAGTCTCGGCCACAAACAACCACTTAACGAGTCCCAATAACTGAAAGAAAAAAACCCACAATGCTTTAATGAAATCAGATGGAATACTTTAAGGAATAAACTGTTTTTTTGGAAGACTGTTAATTAAATATATTATATGTTATGTATGTATAATTAATGTATAACATTGTCGCTTGTGTTCATCTATTTAGATATAAGTAGTTAAGCACCTACCGTTATTTTTCCATAAAGTACGATTTTTTTCGTACAGTCGACACCACATCATCAATCTACTCAAACCCATTGCAATCTAGGTTGTATAATGTATTACCAATTAAATACCAGCACATAGAGTGCCCGTGTGTTACACTTGATGTGCTGTCGACTGTACCTATAAATAAATAGAGTAAGAGCGGCAATACAATGTACAATTCAATTACCTGTCTAATGCTGCCACAGCTCGTTTGTGACACATCCATCTGTATCTGTTAATAAGTTGTATGCATAAAAACAAAGCAAGACAATCATAACATTCCACTACGTAGTTTTCGACGTTTTTCTGTAAATATAAAAATAATCATTTTAAATAATATAATACAAGTTTAAAATATTAAACAAGTGTTTTGTTTAACGTATAAATATCAATTTACTTACAACAAGTAAAGATAAAGTTTTCCCCAGTATTCTGTCAAACAATTCCTGTGCATGACTCCCCTTCACATGGAAGAATTCAGTAGTGAATAGATATTCCCTGCATCCATTGTCGACTAAAGCATACTGAAGACTTCTGAAGAGAGCTTCATAGGAGTACTGTGTGCAAAACATAAAAAGTTTTAACTCATTCATTGCAGTTCAAACTATACAAATAATTCGACCCACAAAGAATGTGGATGGTCTATTGTTATTTGCATGAAGCGTAGAGATCGTCTACGATAACATGGCCCGCCCCTCCAAATGATTGTCTCAATGTGCGTAATTATATCTTACTACCTTGTACATACATACTATTATATATTCTGTGATCTTACGAAGGAGTTTGTATGTAGACAGTAGAAGTATTCTATGTAAGTACGGACAACAGCAGATCAATGGTGACACTTGCAGTACGAGTTTAAATTTTACGACGCAGATAATAAGAACGGTCCAAAGTGTTACACTTGATCTGCTGTTAGCTGTACCATGTAAGTACCATAATATATTTGTTTACATTTGACATGTTTCCGTACACACACATTTATGTGAGGCGTTGTACACACTGTCAGATTTTTGGAGGGGCGGGTAATGTTATCGTAGAAGATCTCTACTAGCGTCGCTGAACTATCCATAGTTTTCATCTGAAAAAGCCAATACTATCGTTAGTATTGTTACCAATAATTTCAATAGTATCGATACTATCGATAGCTCGGAACGTTGCAATACTGTCGACCGAATGCAATACTATCGATAGTATTGCTTTTGGTAGATTATCGATAGTCGACTATTGATCGGAAACGCCAATAGGCCAGTCATTAAAGGAGTTGACCCTAGCAGTAACTCCTCTATCTATGAAATTTGGCACAGTGATAGAGTGCCATATGTAGATTGGAATTGACATAGAATCCAATAATTTGTAGAGACGGAAGTTAGGTATTTTCAAGGTCAAACTTAAATTACGTGGTATCAATTACAGGAAAATTGCTCTATCCAAAATTCTTTTTTTACAAGTTCTAGTTACCTATAGGCATGTGTTGACAGAATATCCAACCATATTTCCATATGGAAATATATATATTTTAATAAAATGTGTTTTTTTGCCGTAATTTCCAAGGGATAATTACTCACTCCAATTTCTATTTAATTATGTATTAAAAATATTACTTTCGAAAGTAGTTATGAATATCCAATAAAAAATCCAGACCCAAAAGCGTTATCCAGAAATTGACGAAAAATGGGGGTTTCCAAAAATGCTCAGCCCGATTTTTCTTGTCATTATGAACAGACTATCTTATTAAAACTGCTTATCAAGTTTTCCAATAAAAAATGCAGGCGAAGCACATAAATATCAAATAGAGTTGTATTCAAATATTTCTAATCAACGCGGCGGTTCATGCGCCACTGAGCGCGGATCGCTACTGCGGCCGATTAACAACCTTATTCCTATTACACGTACAGAACAGCGGGAACGCGGACGAGAAATTGGACGGAGCGGAGGAGATATTTGGAGATGGGATTCTGTTGTCTACTCATATACAAATAAGGTTAATTGTAGATTAACTCTTTACTAAAGTCCAGTAAAGATCCATGCGGACAAGCGTTTTCTAGAAATCGACGAAAAATTAGAGTTGAGAAAAATGCTAAGTTCGATTTTTCTTATCATTATGAACATACTTACGATCTTAGTCGAACTGTTCTTCAAAGTCAAAGTCAATTTATAACAAACCTTATTCCTATACAAGTAGAAAATATCTATCGCATCGGTAACGTGGACTGGAAGTTGAACAAATATTTTGGAGATAGGATTCTGTACTCTACCTACAGTTATACGAATAAGGTTTATTTTAGGTTAACTCGTTACCGAGTGGTGAAAGCTCGACCGACCTACGCCAACATGCACAAAACCATTCTAATCTAGCCCGTATCATCGGCGCATAAGTACGACAACATTTCAAGGTTAGTACGGACATAGCAAAACAAATGGTAACACTTGCAGTACGATTTCAACTCTTACGACGCAGATAATAAGAACGGTTCAAAGTGTTACACTTGATCTGATTTTGGAATGTTTTAAGTAAGCTCGACCGACACAACAGTACCTACGCCAACATACACAAAACCATTGTAATCTAGCCCGTATCATCGGCGCATAAGCGCAACATGTCAAGTCAAGGTTAGTACGGACAAAAGCAGATCAATAGTAACACTTTCAGTACGATTTCAACTCTAACGACGCAGATAGATATATAGATTGGAGCGGTCCAAAGTGTTACAACTTGATGTGTTTTTATGTGTACTTACTAGGTACCTACTACGTGGAATGTTTAAGTAAGCTCGACCGAGACGATAGTACCTACGCCAACAAACACAAAACGTAATCTAGTCCGTATCATCAACGCATAAGTACGACAACATATGTCAAGGTTAGTACGGACAATGGCAAAACACTTTTTTTTCGCCGTGGGATCTCGTTTGGTGTGCGTGTATCAAATTATTTCTTAAAATTATAATTATCTGTTATATAAAACCCTACTGTATTGTGATATCATTAGAATCAAAATAGATTATCAGTCAATAAGTGACTCAGCGGAACGTCGCGCCGTGCAGCATGCGATCGGACCCCCCTCACCCCCTCGAGTAACAAAGACAGCTTGTTATTTTTCAACTCGCTCGCACATCGGTACCCATCTTTGCGTGCGGCATAGGTCTTATTACTTACGTCATACTGACGACTACAGCTAAGCAAATTTAAATTCTACACTTGTACGATGAGCGTGAGACATTCACCTACACACTACACAAAAATCTACAAGCGAGGGTGATCTGCCTAATATACTAACCAAATTCCAAACAGAATTAATTTTTCAATTCGACGAATTGATAACCTCCTCCTTTTTTTGGAAGTCGGTTAAAAATACAAAATAAAACACAATACAAAAAACAAAAAAAATAAAATGAAAAAATATATATATATATATATTTAGCTAAGGATCGAACCCGGAACCGCGAGCACGGGAGGCGACTGCTCCAGCCACTAGACCAATTCGTTCGCTGTTTAGCCCGGCGAAATTACCAAGCATATCTCATGCACCAGCGTGAGACATGAACGGAACGCTCCGTCTAGATTTCGACAAAATTGCAAGTAATCTAGTACAGACAGATTCCCAGATCTCCTAATACACCTACTTCGGTATAAATGAGTTCAGAGTTTATGCTCAAATATAATTCAAAGATAATTACAACAAAATGTTTTATAAAATACTAACCAAATTCGAAACACAATTAAAATAAAATACAAAATAAAACAAGAAACAAAAAAAAATATATTTAGCTAAGGATCGAACCCGGAACCGCGTGCACGGGAGGCGACTGCTCCAGCCACTACACCAATTCGTTCGCTGTTTAGCGCGGTGAAATTACCAAGCATATCTCATGCACCAGCGTGAGACATGAACGGAACGCTCCGTCTATATTTCGACAAAATTGCAAGTAATCTAGTACAGACAGATTCCCAGCTCTCCTAATACACCTACTTCGGTATAAATGAGTTCAGAGTTTATGTTCAAATAAAATTCAAAGATAATTACAACAAAATGTTTGATAAAATACTAACCAAATTCGAAACATAATTAAAATAAAATACAAAATAAAACAAGAAACAAAAAAAAAATTAGCTAAGGATCGAACCCGGAACCGCGTGCACGGGAGGCGACCGCTCTAGCCACTCGACCAATACGTCCGCTGTTTGGCGTGGCGAAATTATCAAACACTATCTCATGCACCAGCGTGAGACATGAACGCTCCGTCTAGATTTCGACAAAATTGCAAATAATCTAGTACAGATTTACAACAGGGGCGTTTCTTAAAGCTGGAAGTAACATAAAAAAACACTAAGCGCCCAATTAAGTTAAAGACACTCTCTGGAAAGGAATCTCTGGGTTATTTTATCCTAGACCCCGTGTCGCGAAGAAAACACACACTATATACTCAACTTATACAAGGCATTACGCATATTACATTTACTGTGTTCGTATGTTTCGAAACGATGACGATAATAATAATTAAATTGCGATGTTTAGATCAACCTACCTACATACATACATACATACGTATAGTACGGACAACAGCAGATCAATGGTAATGCTCGCTCGCATTCGCACGATTTCAACTCTTACGACGCAGATAATAAGAACGGTACTTAGTCCAAAGTGTTGATCTTCTGTTAGCTGTACCTACCAACCTACTTGAAGAAACTCGCCCACCGCGCGACCGGTTTTCGACGCCCCTCGCCCGCCTCGGGCCCCGCGCTGGCCTGCGCTTGGTAGGTATATCGAAATAATGGTGTTCCGCCTGGATATTTTGTTGGATCCTTTGAAATCAGGTTATTTTTGGGTATCTCATTACAATTGTAAAAAATATCTGATAGAGTAATTTTCCAGAGATAGTTAAAAGACAAATTCTGTATAATGAATTGTTTCATTTGGATTTTTTTGTTGGATTTTCGTACTTATACTAGAAATAATAATTTGAAGGCATATTAAAAACAGAAACCCGGCGGAGCAATTATCCTATGGAAACTACGGCCAAAATAGACATTTTATTAAAATACCTACACTTTCGAATTAAAAAGTAGTTTTACTTATGAATGTACAGAAGCACACTAATAAAATACAATTTATAGAAAAAGAATTATGACCATAACATTGTTCCAGAAAAAGATACGGTATAATGTTGAATTTCAATTAAAATAAGTAACTTCCGCCTCGAAATATTATTGGCTTCTCTGACAATTGTTCTTATAAATATGCTATTAAGTATACAAAAAAGTTTCATCGATAGAGGAGTTATTGTTGGGGTCTCCATACAAACGCTCGCCAGAATGACTGGCCTACAATCTCTACACAATGGGGCAATGTGCGAAGGTCACATAATTTATGTTCTACAATGAGATTTTGCTAGATTACTGCCAAATACAAGCAAATAAGCTTGCATGGTTCGCCATGTACAATGGCATATTTTTTAGCCAAAATATTATTTAGTTTAAAAGTATTTCAGTACCTTAGTCTTCTGTTGCGCATGAGGCACTATGATCGGCGCCTCTAGTTGTTGCGCTAGTACATCTCCACGGTTCCCGATAGTGAATATTGTGCTTTTATTCTTCAGATTAGATTTTTGAAAAAATCCACCTTTAGATCCATCTTCTATGCCCATAAGGTCATCTTTGGTAGGAGTTTCTTCATATTTCAATTTATCCAACCGAGAGGCATAGGATTTGAAATACGAATAATACACTTTACTGAGTGTATCTATGTATTCATTGCATATTTCTTGAGCCACATTTCTTTCATTAGCTAATATAAATTCAAAGAAAAATTTATATTTGAGCATTGCATTCTGTGGTATCTGGTAATTAGCCATTGGCTTGCGAAATTTATATATTTGTTCTAAAATGTACGTTCTTATTTTGGAAATGGATTTTATTTTCAGTTTTTCCAGAACATCTTTCACATCTTGGCAGGCTTTAGTTTCTTTGAAGTCTTGTTCTTTCACGAAGTTCAGTTTCTGATTTAGAATGGCTAACTGAACCATGAATTCTTTATCAGTAACAGGAACATTATTGATGCCACTGGAAATGCAGTAAAGCTGTTTTAGTTCCATTATTTATATAGAAAAACAACAGTACCTACAACAAATACAGTTATGAGGGTGAAGAGCAACCACCTCAAATAAGGTATTTTAATCGTGAAGAAAATACTTCACCACACCCATGGATCTAAAGTAGGTATATTTTGTATGTGGACAGGCTGCCATCCTTTGTTGTCACTTTAACTGTCATACATCAGAAATAGACATCTGCTTTTGATGTTTGGACTTCTATTGAAAATTCAAACAAAAAAAAATTAGAATTAACCTAGTTAAATCTAGCCGGAAACTTACAATATGATTGATTCAGATACAGCCATGTCTTCAATAAATGATGATAGTGGGCCTTTGAGCACTTGTCTGTTTGACAGCTGCACCGACATGTTGACTGACCTTTTTTGTAGACTGATAATTTCATTACTAATACTTCCTAAGTCATTCTGAAAAATGAAACAATAATTTGGAAGTCATTAACATAAAACCAATGCATGTATTCAATGTGGAGTATTGAATACTTGGAATGGGCTTCATGGATTCGCTCACAAGTTATACTTACGCTCCTGTTCTTGTGTCTCCGCTTGGTCGAGTTTCACTATGTACATGTGTACTACATCATGTATGTATAAAAATGTACCAAATATGGCAATAAATGAATTTTATTTTTATCTTAGCTAATACTAAATTAAAGAATATTGACTATTTTGCCATTTTAAGAATTAGGCATTTATAGAATTAGCCCTTTTGAGAAATAGTCCTAGTGACCCTGTTGCCATTTTGAGAATTAGGACTTCTGAGCCTTAACCTATGCTATAGCCAAAGAAAACCATACAAGTTCTTGGAAGTCTAGTATTACAGTAAAACCCAGGTTCCAGCAGCAGACAGCAGGCAGAGGTAATACAGATATCAAGTAGGTTACCCAATTAAAAAGGTATTGAAACTACACTATAACTTACTGGCATACATGGCTAACATACTGGCAAAACCAATAAAAATGGATCAAATACCTACAGGAATTTTTATATGAAAGTTTCAATTCTATTGATTCTGGGACAATTTGCTGTCTCTTAACAAGACTATCAATTTGGCAATCCTATCTATCTAGGCCAACCAGAGAGCTAAATATCGTAGCTGCTGTCTGGACCCACGTCCCAAGGTGGTGGTTGTCACTTTGATTATGGTTGTAGAAGTTTCATAATCCTAACTTTTGGCTCATGGAGGATCATTTGACAGAATAGCCGCAAAGTTTCCGTAATCCTGTCAGGAAAGATCCAATAAACTGAATTAGTCACCTGGAACACCATCAGCATGCTCTCCATACGTGCAAGGATCTCATCACATTCCTCTATCTGGTTGTGCAATGAGCCGATATTGCCACTTTCCTTTAAATAATCTGCCACTGAGTTCTTTTCAGCATCTTTAATCCCTTTATCTATTTGCAAGGCATATTCCCTGAGGTCAGTGCCTTTTCGAAGAACCTCTTGTATTTCGATGTCTTCAAGATTTTTGTCCAAGTCTTCCGTCATATTAGCTTCTGTTTCAGACATCGTTTCGTTTCTCAGAGTCCTTTTGAGGCCCTTTTAGTAAGCTTTTACTTTATAAATAGGTACATTTACAAAATAACTTGTAATAAACACGTAAAAACACGTAAACGAACGAAACGACGAAAATCCTTTTTTATTTAAATTTAATCCCACCACAGGCAAGGCAAACTAGAACATACAGCCTGGTCTGATGTTAAAACAATGTATGTTTTCTTATAAAACATACCAAGATAACCTAACCTAAACCTACATACAATCCTCCCAACATCCTAAACGAAATAAGTAACATAACGATCTACGTCCTTTGAGTCATGCAAGGTATCTTTTTGATAAGACTACAAAACTTCACAAACACGTTGTATTCCTTCGAGCACTCTAATAAATGGAAAAGTTCGGGGCCTTTTTGGATTAATCATTAATCCCTGTAGTTTACTAACGCCTATTAGCATATTTATTTTGCGTTGAAAGCAATTCTTCCTTTATCCCTCAACTCCTTTATATCTAAAGGAGCGTTTTCAGTACCTTTGCACTACTCATAATCGCCCTCTTCGCTCTTCTGAAAATCTCGTTCTTTACCTTCCTTGTTCTTCTACTAAATTCTATCGACAATCCTTCACGTATCAAGGAATCCGACTTTGGAATTCCCTACCTGTCTCGATACGATTCGCGGAGTCCCTGCCCATTTTCAAACGACAGGTAAAGGAACATTTTCTGACACTTTGATACCTATACTTATTCTTCTTTTTCCTCACCTCACTTTGGTTGTTGTCGCGATACTACTGTTATTTATATGTATGTGTATATATATATATTTATTAGTAATATATATTTACATTTATATATTATATTTATTAATAGTATTTAATAAAGTATTACATTCTTACAAGTACCTATATATTATATTGGTATATAATAGATATAATTTACATGTTTAAGTATCGTAAATTGTGTTACCTATCTAACGTAGATATTACTATTTATTATATTTACTTACTATGCACTTCTACCTCTTTCTGATATATTTTTATAATATCCTCTGCAGTTGGTTGTCTGGAAGAAATCGCTTTTAGCGATAAGACCGCCAAAATTGTACATGCTTCTCAATTATGTAATCAATACTGTATTATGGTGCAATAAAGTGTATTTATCTTATCTTATCTTTTATATTAGACAAGGGATATTTTTGGGGGAAGAATATTTCGGATATCATACGTATGTTGATGACAACTTTTTTTTAATACGTCGGCATTTATCGTATTTAATGGATCTAGTGGACTCTAACTAAACCTAGGTGAATGTAAGTGTGATTTAAAATCATTTTACCGGCTGAAATAAACTGATGAAGCTAAGTAATTCATCTTTTTATTGAACCCAAACTACCTCCTACCATATCTGATTGTGTACTTGGACACGCTTTTAAACCTCTCAAGAAGTTAGCCTACTTATATCGCTCCAGCTTCAACATAGTACCTAGTCGTGACGTAACTTCGTGACGTCATCGCTAGCACACAATTTCTTCATTGTTTCAGTAGGTACGGTCGAAGACAAAGAAAGGTGTACAGGAGAGATTTTAAGGTTGAGATTTTCTCAAAAATTATTTCACTGTTAGATAGATAAAAGTTAAAACTATGTAACTGTAAAATAATTATTAAAATTGGTTAAGTAGTTCTTGAGAAAATATCAACCTTATTGAGGCCCCCTGTATACTTATCTCTGTTTTCGACTTTACTTACCTAAATAATCGCATTATCGCAGATAGTCCCAGTTTGAGACTGCCTGGGGCAATGTTCATGTAAATGAACTTATTGCTTGAAAGGATATAAAATAAAAGAGATAATTTTAAATTGACGCATGTGCATCGGTATTATTCTGACGAAATAATTATGTATTTACAAAGAAATGTGTATAAACATTAACAAAAGCACATCAACTTATTTTAAGACAAAAGAAATGCAGTTTATTTTATTACATTCGTAAAAAATATATGAACGGAACAGGTAAGTATGTATGTAGTATAATATGTAGGTACGGACAACAGCAGATCAATGGTAACACTTGCAGTACGATTTTAAATCTTACGACGCAGATAATAAGAACGGTCTAAAGTCAGTGTTACACTTGATCTGCTATTAGCTGAGGTACATCTATTTTGCAGACTAACGATTGTTAATTGTTTTTATTATTCAATATAATGATGACGTAGATATGTAGGTGTTCTTCGAATACGGGTGTTTGTAACAAGCTTGCAAAGGTGAAAAGCTCTTATTTCCAACGTATTCATAATCGTTTTCATTTCGACATACGTACAGCGTCGTTTCATTATGTTTATTAAAACTTGCAAAAATGTTGTGGTAATGTGTCGCGTACATTTATCAAAATGAAAACGGAACGATCGAATTTCGCAGATACATATCTGCTGTTGTCCGTACATACACACTAAGACAGAGAAAAGTATACAGCCTTAATAAGGTTGAGATTCTCTCAAAAACTACCGGGCTGAATTTAATAATTATTTTACAGTTACATACTCGTAGATTTAACTTTTATCTAACAGAGAAAAAATATTGCTATAAGTCAATTTTTTTTTGAGATAATGTCAACCTTAAATACTCTCCTGTACACTTTTCTCTGTGTTAGAACTTAGACCGTACCTACCCTCTCTCGGTGAATTATCTGATCGATACTACTTCGCCTATAATACACTTCTTGCAAAATGTATGCGCAATTTTTCGTCGCACTCTTGGTAACATTGTTAGATTCCTCAAAATGGGCGAATTTAGTAACTACCGTTGACACTTACCGTGACAAAGTATCTAACTTATAAGTAGGTACAGAAAAATGAGATGACGATTGGAAGTTTCTAAACTTCCGTAATCATCGGAATTCAGCAGGTAGTAGATAGATAGCCTTGCAAGAGATTCGTGTAGGCATTTGCTACATTCTGTATTTTAGTTTAACATGGTATTCAATACAAAACGATTTGTTTTTACTTGATGTTTCATACCAAAGTTCCATTATCAGACAGTCTGGGACGAATGTGTAGTAGATAGAATCAGTAGAATGCCCTGCTGTATTTTTACGTACTCTAATTGTCAAGAATCGGCGATTGATGTACTTGTGACGAAGATGAAATTATAAACGTATTTAATAGAGATATCAGAAACCCCTATTATATCGTTACAATTATTATGAAGCACAACCGAGGAATTATTCGAAGGGTCATAAATACTTATCATATGACAGAACATACAAACAATATCCGATCCACACATTTAAAAAATAATAAGAAATAATTTCTTCATTAGGTAGGTACACATTTAAATCTATAAAATTAGCTACTGTCAAGGAGTTTTGGCAGTCGAGTAAAAAGTCCAGCATTTAGAATAGGTACCTAAGTATTTATCAAAATATGTACCAACTTTGTATAAAATTATCACGCGTCTTTCCATTATGTTAAGTCAATTTCTTACATTAAAAGCTACCTAATTTTATTAGGGGACAGCTCTATCACTCTTTTATTTATAAATATTGGGCCTTGTCATATTTTTGTGTTTAAAAAAATATATTTGGTTACCTACTTATCATTCTTTTGTGACCTAGGTAAGTAGGCACCTATTATTAAATATTTATTTCAGTGTTCAGTCAAAAGCTCAAACTATGTAAGTAGGTAGTCACTTAGTGTTAAAATGTGACTCATTGATTACATTTAATAAAAAATATGAAAGGACTTGTAAGCTTAGTTTCGTATATCTTTCATTCGTCTTTTACACCTACCACCTATATGTATTATTATACAACACATGCCTAATGATAATATAAATAGAGTTAATATCATATTGTAGGGTTAGGTATACCTACTTATGTTAACAACAATTTAATTTATTTGCATGTATGTATAATAATCGACATACCTATCGTAACGTTAAGTTTTCGATTGTTTCTAAACTATGTAGTCTATGAATTTATTGGTCCAGAAGGATTCTCACACGACAGGAGTCACTTTCAGTGTACTCGTAGGTAATATATTTCACATGATCTTTTAATTAGCAGACTAATAAAACACATAGGTTTTCATAAAGCCTTAGTAATAAATTACACATTAATACTCCGTTACAATACCTACATTTTAAGCATTCTAGTTCGCGTGAGTATTATTTATAATTATTCTAATATCTTCATCATAGATTGGAATAAATATGAAGTGCCGCCGAATAAAGTATAAAAATTAGAACAGTGATATGTTTAGTATAGTACACTTGATACATATATAATATGTATCAAGTCTTTAAGTTTACAAAAGATACATAAGTACTCATAAGAAAACATCTACGCTATCTATCTATAGAAAGGTACTCTTTAAGACACGTTGGATTTTCAAGGGATTTGTTTATTAGCCATGCTGAACTTTTTCTCTAGCCATATGTAATCAAAGTAACAAATTACATTAACGTACTAGCGTCTAAAATTATGAAATAATTTAATCCTAAAGGTAACTTTCAACAGCTGTCCGTGGATACACGGGCAAAGGGCAAAGCCGCGCCACATTTTCAACAATTAATTCACATATCAAAACGTCTTAATCATTCGTACGCAGTCGTACGTAAATTAACTTTACTTAATTATATCTATAAAAGCTCGGTGTGTACGAGCCAAAATTTTAACATTTTTAAGTCTTGTGACTAGAGTTTCCTTACCTAAATAATACATATAAGTAAATAACATAGGAATATTTGTACGACAAGATGCCATTAATCACGAGCGGTAACTCAAATGCAGACTAATAAAGTTTATACAAAAATTTACAACAAAATCACACCCAAATAAGACAAATATACGATTACAATAAATTAAACTTAACTATTAGGACTTAAAAGTACGATTGTCTTCTTTGCTTATAATTAGAAACTCAGAGTATAAGCACGAAAAGATTTCGTGAGAGATCGAGTCCTATAGCTCAAATTAGACTCTATAAAAATATTTTATGAGCTAAGTACTTACTTACAAAAATAATGGAGTCGGCTCTAATGGTAGGAGTCGTATTTTTAAGGCGGGAGAGAGGCGTTCGGATAGTTACGTAACCTGCAACGTAATGTCGTGACGGCAAATCGCAAAGACATTCAAGAGTGTTTCAATAAAATATTATACTAATGATATAAAAATCGGGTTGGTTTTTGCGATATGCACGTTGCCGTTGCACGTTCCGTGATTCAGGCGCGAGGAGTGACTGCGCATGCGCTTGTCCACTGGTGCCTAGAACGGCAAGCTAGCGCGGAACATGTTCTCGATGAGCGGCGGGGCCGGCACCAGGTCCTCTAGCTTGAGGTAGAAGATGCGCTGCAGGCCCTGCACGGACAGCGAGCGCAGCTCGGGCAGCGCGCCCAGCACGCGGCTGAAGTGCGGCGCGCCGCCGGCCCCCGCCGCGCCGCCGCCGCCAGGCATGTGAGCTCGCAGGCAACCGATTATCTTCATCTGTAGTTGTTCTACCCGATGAGGTTCCCGGAGGCCGTGTCTTTCTGTAAACAATAATACAATATACATTGTCATTTACTCTTTAAGACTGGATTCGGTGTCATCATTTGTGTATTCTAAATTTGGCTTTATTGTATAAACACGTTAGTTTGTAGAGTTCTCTTAAAATCAATTTTGTACTTGTATGTGTCTACAATCTAAAATGAAAATGTTTTTTTCTTGTTTACAATTTTTTATTTTAATTTTATTAGGTGCCTTCACTTAGCAGATTTTGAGTATACCTTGTCTGTAGGAAAGTAGTCCAATTTAACGTAATGGAAAGTGTGTAGGAAAAATAAGTATATAGCTTATACGCACCTGTTATTAATGTTAATGCACAGAGGCACGCAAATGTAGATATGTCTATGTCCATGGAGTGCAGGGTGTTGCTGAAGTCTAGCACAGCGTGCAGCCAGTCCCCGAAAGAGCGCTGGCACTGCCGCTTGTCAAGCACCAGGCCGTTGCAGAAGCTGAGCTTGGTGTCGTCGGGGCGCGCGCGGTACGCCAGCCGCAGCACGAACAGCTCTAGCCGCGCAGACGCGAACAGCTGCTCGCGGTCTTCGGCGCACAGCTCGCCGTAGCCGGGCACCTTCTCCGCGAACACCTTGATCATGTCGATCGATGTCGTCACCAGCGAATAGAACTGTTGGATCACTTCGGAATCCGAAATCGGAGGTTCCATAGGATTAGGTTCCCGATATTGAGAGTAATCGAGATTTGCGAAGTCGGGCGAAGTGTCTACGTGAGCTCGAACTAGAGCGGTGATGAGAGAGATCGGTGGGCTCGGCGGCGATTCCTGCGGACATTTCGGCTTAGATGGTAATCTTCCGCGTCTTCCTTTCAGTGAATCTGTTCGAACCACCTCCTTCACCATTCCGACTACTAGGCATTTTTGAAAACGACAGAATTGGCATCTATTTCGTCTTCGTTTGTCTACAGGGCAAGACTTCTCGGCTAAACATACGTATTTAGAACCCTTTTGAACGGTTCTTTTGAAAAATCCTTTGCATCCTTCGCAAGTGCGTACCCCGTAGTGTTGGCAGGCGGCTGTGTCCCCGCACACGGCGCACAGCTGGCTGGGCGAGGGCGGCGCGGCGCGCGGGCCCAGGCTGTCCTGCGGCGCGCCGCCCGGCGAGCTGGACGCAGAGCTGGGCGCGGACGCCTGCATGCAGTGCACTCGGCCGTGCAGTTTGGGACTGTCGTTGGAGCTGCTCGATTCCGATCTTTGCACCGGTAACGAGGCTCGTCGTTGTCTCGCGCCTTGATCTGTGGCTAGGTGAAGGTCCACCGAGCTCGAGAACGGAGGCAGGGAGTAGGAGTCTTGGTTGTGGGTAGTTCCTCCTGTGTCAAATGTAGGACTGCACTGTTGGGCCGGAGCGTAGTAAGTCGAAGGTACGTAGGGAATTGACGGTTGGTGGTATTGGTACAACAGTTGTGTTGAAGCATGCCCTTGATGGGAATATGGACTGACGTAGCAATCTTCGTCCATTTTTATTCCGAATTCAGCCATTTCTTGTTTAGGATAACGAACTGAATAAGTTTCTTCAAAACTAGGTAGCGCCGGGGCGAGAGTCGGCGATGGAGTCTCACTCACGGGAGTGGTACGATGCGACTTGACTTCGGGGGGAACAGGTGCATGAAATTCGACGTCTGGAAATGGGTCTAAGTTCTCTTCTAAGATTTCCGAGGAGTCTTCTTGATACTGCGGAGATAGTAGATCAGTGAAGGCCGTACCGTAGTTGCTCTGCAATAGAAAATACAATCGATAATGGAGGCGTCGCGGAAGTGGTAGGCGTCGGAGTGTGGACAGGGGCGGCCTCGCCGCACCAATGGCGCGTTCGCTCCGACTGCGGCACTGTATGGGTGTCGGACCGTGACGCCCGCCCGCCCGGTTGTCATTGCAGGTGGCCGAAGTACAACATTGATTTATGCACAACAATGAGCATGATAGGTGGATATATCTTTAATATCGGGCTATGAATTAGTAACATAAAAATATGTTAGATGCCATGTAGTCGGTACGGTGATGTACATATCAAAACATATTAAGTATAACACTTTAGACCGTTCTTATTATCTGCGTCGTAAGAGCTGAAATCGTACTGCAAGTGTTACCATTGACCTGATGTTGTCCGTACTTATCTGAATTATTATGTCGTACATACGTACTTGCATACCATGTCATTTGTCTCTTGATAATTCAGGAGCTACTTCCAAATTCTATTAGGGTTCTAATTAACTGCTAGACCTTTTCCTTTTAAGTGACGGTATATAGGACAAATTAAACTGACAGCTTATGCTAGATGTTCTCTGTAGGTAGGTATACAGTAAAAGTCGGACTTACTTGTGTCTGCAGCAGTAGCATGCTGGTAGAGTTGGACGAGAAAGCGCTTGGCGAGCGCGGCTCTATAGCGCTCGGCCCTGCAACAACCAGACATAACACTTTAGCCAACCATAATAGGTCAGATATTTTCAATTCTCAAATTAAATGAATACTGGTCTAGCGGACAGCTGAACGACAGCAATAGCGGACTGGGAATGCGCCCGGGAAATGGCTGGACGTTGTGTTGACGGCACCGTCCTTTGAACTATCACGCTACGCCAGCCATGCATCATTTATATTTACCCTCGGCGAACATACTTTGATTCTTCCTTCACCACAAGCTCACGTAATTGACTAATCGATATCTCTCGCGGGTTATTTGAACTGGCTACTGTCGATCGCTACCCTCCTACGACTGGCAATGACGACCAAAAAGAAAGGTCTCCTAATTTATACTGCAGTTTTGCGAACCGAATATTGGCGTTTTGAATACATTGTGTCACGGTGCTTGATTCGCCACGCCCCGAAAATTGAATCCTATCTAGGTATACACTTCGGCTAGCAGAGATCTACTCGAGAAACGTTATAACGACAAGGTTTTATTTTCACCCTTAAAATAGCTGAGTTAGGTCTATTTTCAAGGAGCTTTTGATGCTCGGAAATTTTTGGGGCGAAAAGGCGATGGATCCCTTGGGAGCTTATGAAATCAGTGGCATTTGCAGTTTCTATTATGTTAAGAACCATTAATTCCGGTCTTATTAAGCTATAAACAAAACAGTATCTATAAGTATCTATACCTATCTATGCTAGAAACTTTTGATGGATTTACCTACATATACGAATAATATAGTATAAGTATTTATATTATTTTAGCCATAAGTGTGTCTTTTATGTACAATAAAGCGTATTTGAATTGAATTACTTTCCCATAGTTTTTTCAGGTTATTCCCACTGATTACGCCGCCGTTCTGTGTATGAAAATTGTTTTTTTTTTCAATTTCGTCGGCTAGTTAGACGGACTGAATATTATAGTCACGTCGTCGTCGTTAATATTTGCGTCGCGTCGTCATGACGCTCATATCGGGTCGCCATGTTTTGAAAATACACTAGTCTAATGAAGAACCAAGGCTGAGATTCACAGACGGTTTTGAGTGCAAGCTTAGCGCGAGCTCGCTCTTACAAACGTCAAATTCCATAGAGTCTATTTAATTTTAGGAGTAATATTTTTTTTCTTAGGACGAGACTTTTATCCGCCTTTTTGTATTTTATCTTGATTATCTGAAGATTGCATTATGATTGATTTGACAAATTTCACACATATTTGTGGGATTAGATGTTATAACAAATACTTATGTTGTTAGCCATAAACCAGGTTACCTCCCTAAACCGCGTTGTCACTTTCAGACTTCGTTAAAACATTATTAAGTTAAAAAGGTACCGTTAATGGTAAACCGTGTAATATAGTTAAGTCACTTTTTGGCTACAAAAATGAACTCTCCATATCATCCTAAACCGGAGAAAAAAGCTGACCAGTGCCGGTATTTTGTAGCTAGTTTCTCATTTAGGTACAATACATGATGACATCGTAGATTTTGCACGAGAACAAACATTCATTATTGTAATCGTGGTCTACTTCGGTCTGAACACGCATTGTAAACAAGCTACAGACGCCAACAGCTAAGTTGACCCAAAATGGCGGCGAAATTGTAATCAATTTTTTACAGTCAAACACACATCAAGTGACACTTTTGACTTTGGATCGTTCTTATTATCTGTTTAGTAAGAGTTGAAATCGTAATACATATAACTGTTACCTTCACGAACTGCCGCCATTTTGTGTCAACTTAGCTGCCGGGAACTATACTTGTTTATTAAAATTATTACAAAGATCAAAATATATTGCTTTTATGGCATAAACTCTCGTAATGAAGACAAGTATAAATCAAAATCGTCAAGTCGTTTTGGGTACTGGAGGCCACAAACATATATACATACACTCGAAAAACATTACCCTTCTCCTTTAGGTAGTTCGGATAAATAGTTATTTATTAGTGTCTGAGCATATACTATTTAAAAATACGAAATTATGCACGTACGGACAACAGCGGATCAATGGTAATACGTGCAGTACGATTTTAACTCTTACGACGCAGATAATAAGAACGGTCCAAGTGTTACACGTGTTGTATAAAAAGTTTTTTAATGTACTTACATTAAGCGTTGCGCAGACTATTTAATAAAGTTCTCTTAAAAATTTGAAATGATTATTATCATAACATAATAGATTCCTCTGGTTGGTCGAACGCTAAAACTCTATAGCAAATATTGTCATTTTTAGCAATATTTTGATTGTAAATTTAACGACGGGAGAAAATGGGGCGCGCCTGTGTGTGTCAGGCTTTAATATCCAGTAGGTAGCGAGATCACTACCGAAAACTAGCAGAAAAGGGGGCGGGGCATGTGATTCAACTGGCTGCAGGCCGCGTACAGGCCGCCTGTGTATGTGTTAGGCTTTATACTACCAGACGCAACCACCACTGTCTAACTTTAAACCGCGTTCTAAAATTCTAAATACATTGAGTATTAAATTACTAAGTTTCATTTTATGATTTAGCTAATTCTGTAGCGGACACTAAGGCGAATCCTAAACGCATCTGTCACTGTTGTTCCTACATAGCGTAAGAGCCAGCGGAACTCCTCGCTTAGAGGCGACTAATATTAGTGTACGCAATCTGTAATAGACTATTATAGTGTATACCAACCACCTACTTTTACCACCCATACCTACCCATAGTAAGTACGTAATTTAATACTTAATAAAATATTTAAAAACTTGTTTGTGTTAGGTGGTTCTGGTTTCCATTAAATGTTCATGACATAATTCCATACGCAGGTTCATGGATGTCTATTGGTGGATTCCACCTTGCCGAAGACTGTCTCATTCTTCCTATTACTTCGGTGTAGGTACATGAGACGAGTGAGAGCATTCGGTAAAAATAAGTTGTTATCGAGGAATCATAAAAACTTAAACATGATGAAAATTTTCTTGCCGTGGGCAGGACTTGAACCTGCGACCTTGTCATTCCGCGACAAGAAATTTTTCATCATGTTTAAATTGGTTAGCTGAGCGTGGCATAATGCATAAAACACTGAATCATAAAAACATCCCAATTTGCATGTGGCTGGAAGGAATGCATTTACGTTTATTATTTGTCCAATTCTACACGGCACCGAGTTTTCTACGCATACCTACATCCAGCAATACATTGCACCATATTTGTATAAAATATCGATTAGGCCAGTCAAAACTGAGAACAACTACATCTGTGAATGATCAGCTAAGGCTCGTTGTGAGCCGGTGTGCCAGTCTGAAATTGCCTGCAGAAACCAACCCTTAATATGATAACTAGCCATATCTATAGGATCGCAGTAACTTAACTACGAAACAGATGGCGCTAGTTGTTATCAAGGTGTACTCTATTGATTAGGCGAAGTCCGTGCGTAATAAAATGTGTACTGCTATAGATGATGTAGAGATACATGAGCTTTTCAATCTATGACGTTTTTGCTCGTAACGTTTGCGTAAGCCATAATTCGATGACGAATTTTGTGACGGATGTCAATTACCGAATACATTCGTATTATTAAGTGCCTATAACTTTCGTAGAGTAATTTTAATTATCTTTGTGCCTAATTATGGAATTACGTAAAGATGTAGAGTATGTTTCGATTTCAAATAATAACATAAAATTAACTTATCACTTTCATCATCATCATCAGCCCGTATCAGTCCACTGCTGGACGTAGGCCTCTCCCAAAGCGCGCCAATCAACCCTACTCTCGGCCCTCTGCATCCAGTCCCTGCCAGCCATCTTGCGAAGGTCATCCCTCCATCTGGTCGGGGGGCGTCCCACACTACTTATCACTTTAACGTTTATTATTTGCATCATATACTAGATGTAAAATAGCAGAAAATAAACTATGTTAAGTACCTACTTAATATGAAGTTGTCTATGAAAATAAAAATTTTGAGAATTTATTCATTACATAGATAGGAGTAGACCTGACGAGACTTTTCAGTACCGTAATGATATAAAATCATTGTAGTGGACGTAATTATTTAATTCTTGCATTTTAAAATATTCCTTTTTACACTTGGGATTGATGTAGGTAGAGAGTTTAATTCTAATAACATTCAATTGTGTTGGGATGGGACTAATCGAGGTAATACTGTTGCATTAATGACTTAATGTAAATACATATTTGTTATTTTTTGTTTGTAGAAGATCGAAAGTAGTCTTCTACATTCACTACTACTATAACTAGTTGTGTCAGAAGCAGAATATTACACTTGATTAACAATGTTATATTTATTACCTGTTATTATAATATAGATACGCTATATGAAAAAAATAATAATAATATGGAAGTATTCCCTTTGCCAATAATTAACAATTAGCTGTTTCGTTATGTGAAGATAAATATAGGTACGGTAAAGGCACTGAAGGTTTTGTATCTACCTAACTTATTGATATTTTAATTTATTATGTATTCGGGAACGGTAAAATACATATTCTTGCCTGTACATTTAGGTAAATACGTCACGAACTATTCTCGGAACGGTAATTCCTACGTAAACGTATTGTTGGTGGATTGTCAGCTGTGTAGACGGCAGCAGTGCGTGGGAGGAGGGAGGCGTGCGCGTGACGTCATTGCTTCTGACGTCACGCCATCGCCACCCCTCCGCCGCCGGTACCGTCCTATTCTATATCTAAAATATTCGTACATACCTCTGTCTGACACACATATAAAAATGTAGGATTTTTGATTGCTAAAATTTCGTATAGGTACGCTATGAAGGGGTTCACAAAGTCACATAAAGGTATAAATTTTGAAATTTACAGTGTCTTGAGCACCGAATACCGAGCTTTTAAGCGCAATAAAATGGGTTGAAGGCATTACTCAACCTATACGTTACCATAATTTTCGTGGTGGAATTTGCATTCCACCATGAATGCCGACAACGCATTTATTACAGTCTTTTCAGTTTTTGTAAGCTAGGAAATTAGATTTTGTTTTAATGATTATCAATATCGATCAAGTTCCAACATGGGTTACGATAACAATTTGTTTAGAACGACACGGCTCTATCCCTCTTAAAATTCATTTTATGTCAGTCTACTGTTAAACCTAAGGCATATCCTCACGAAGGAAAAAAATCCACTAGGGCGTTCCTGACTTCATGCGTCTCCTATAACATAGTCCCACCGAAAAATATTATTGGCTTTTCGCTTCCAAGTCACCTCGCGCCGAGAACTTGTTTATAAATATTATTATAGGCCGGTTCCGCGACAGATTAGGATCCTTGGGCTGGTAATCATTGGTCTAGGTTGACAATCTCGGGTTTGCAGGTTTCTTGGGGACCTGTGTTTCTAAATACTTTAATTAAGTATTACTCAACAGATCTAAAATCGAGCCACACGTGTATTACCCTACTGCCGGAAGGAACAAAATGTTTTTGAGTGTATGTATGGAGGAAGGAGGTGTGTCAGGATCGCATAGATGGAATTTCGTTGTCTCCTACCCCTATGGGAGACAGGCTTACATTTGTGTGCGTATGTCGGTTCCTTTGTAATCTCATGTAGCCGAAACGACGACGGAACCTTCGAAAGTGGTGTAAATAAGAATTGTAAAAAAAAATTAACACGCATAAATATACAAAATGTACTTGCAATAAACGATATGAATCTAAATTATATTTTGAACTTCGAGATGTTAGAATTTAGATTTGTGTCTTATATTTTTATTGTAATACTTATAGTCACTCGTATCTATAACGTCCAATTTAAAAGATAGCATAAACAGTATTTTCTCAAATAGATAAATAAATGCATATTACTTACTCTTATTTCTGTTATTTAGCTGCTTTTATTAGGCTATAGTTTTAGGTTAAATAGCTACTTATAACTGTTCGGTATAGATTTGTATTGTTTAGATGTCCCAAGCCACGAGGAAGTATACAGCCAGTTGGGCGGCATTCAAGGGCGTCCTTGATACGGGCGGCCGCGGGTCGATGAGTGACGTATATGGCGCGTGACGTCACGGGCGTCGTCGTTCGATGCAGAGGCCGAGGCTGAGGGCCCGCTGCTGCTATGCCAGCCACCTGCCACCTGCCGCCGCACCGTTCCATCGCCGCCGCCTCGCCTGACGCTTTTCAACCCTCAACACCCCCCTTTACAGCCGTTTCCTAACCACCCTGATATTTTTAGAACTCCGTGACGTAATACCGCTTTCAAACGTATAGCGATATACGACTACAAAATGAATGGCTAAAAATATGCTACCCGGCGCCCAGTCCATTTCGTATCGAGGCTAAAGTTTTGTGCAAATAAAGCTAAGTTACAAGTTTAGTTGTATTTCTTTTCATAGATTACTAAGTAGTGATCTCCACTAGATTGCCGATAATTATTAAAAATATACTTTGATATACATAGTTATGTAGGTACATACACAATAGATTCCTTGACTTATCGTCTGATTTTTGGATTGATTGATGATCATCACTGCATTTTTGTGTAATTTATGTCCTATATCCCGACATGATCATCTCCTTTTGTGTCTACTCAGCTCACAATTTTTTATCCCATGTTTATATTATCTCACTTAAAAATCATTATTGTTGTGTTTGAATAGGGGACACGTTATCAGTATAAAGTTTATGATGATAATGATAAAAATCTGCAATATTATTACTAAACATTACAGCGTGAAATAGTCATAATGGGAATGCCCAACCCTTTCCGAGGGGGGTGATGGTAGAGCTGTTTATGTATTAGGATGACGCTGTAGAGAGGTCGGTCCTCCCTGGGGTGGCATTCGGGTGAGAGTGACGCGCATGGGATCGCGTCCCAGCCGCATGACGTCACTACAGCTGGCCGCTGATAGCGTGTCTTATCATTTTATCAGCGCACGCCCGTCTATAACCGGCCGACGTCATACCTACCTTATTTACCTTTGTACGCAAAATATGTGGGTTATAATCAGTATTAAATAAATATATCTAATAGTAGTTTCATGTCATTGCCAAAAATAATCCAACAATTTGCGGCGGTGGCGGAAGCGCCTATATTGCTTTTTGCCTATTCAAATAGGTGTCTACATCAATTTGCATTTTATATCCATAAAATGTTAAATGCTTTATTTTATTGATGGTGAGTATAGCCTTTTATAGGACCACTTTTGTCTTCTATGGCAATGTAACTATACCTACTATGCAGACATATCCGCGAAATATAAGCATTTGGATAAAAAGTGAAAGTCTGTGTTTTATCTTTCTTTAGTAGGTACGTTTCTCACGGTTTATCGACACTTTATGCAAAATATCTTTACAATTTATTATCACTTGTGTGTGAGAGTGATATTGTGGAGGTAAATATCAAGAAAATAACTTACTAAATTCCTAGTTTTTACTTACATAAGCTAGTGCTTTTTTAGGCACTATATCTATTATATTACCGACACGATTTGGAAATATTTGGTACTTAATAAAGTGCAGGTAAGTAATACAATAAAATTGAACGCTGGTTTTGTAGTTAGAAGCATGTCCGAAGTATGCAGATTGAGATCACTTATGTTACACATTGTGTTAGCTGATGGCAATTTGCAATGGCTCGCATCTCGGCAGGTGCAGCGTCTGCCGGTTGCGACAGCCGATTGGGCAAGTGCAGGTTCGGCTGAGGCCATCGGCTCCGGAGGCGATCGCGACATAAACATCCCACATTACACCGCCGCCGCCGTTACCTAACCCGCCCCGAGCGAAACAAATCCAAACTCAATTTAACTTATGCACCTATTGACTTAATAACAATCATTAAGGCTGTTGGAGAGAGGCCACCAGTCAAATAAATAATTATCGCAACAGTTTGTACCTGATCGATATGGTAATGCAGTTATTGTAAATTAAAAACTAAAATATCTATTTTAGAATTAAAACGGGAAACCTATAGGTATATTGACGACATCGACAGTTAAAAGGGAATTTTATTGGTTTACACCATACCTAGTTCAAGAAAGTCCACTTTCAGCAAAAATACAACTGGTTGCAATGAAGAACTTAAATTTAGCTTGGAAGTTTTCATATTCGTTGGATTTTTCAACAGATCCAATCTCTTTTGTTTCCTTTTGCGGAAACTAGATCATGTTTTTCATTTGCAATTACGAATACCCATATCAATCAGGTTTCAAAGTGTTGCGTTGTCTGGGGCGGCAGGTCTCCGTCCCGCTTAACTTATGTACTATTGACTTAATAACAATCATCAAGGCATCTGAGGTGGCAACGGCAGTGGCGGTACGTTATGATTACGCGTTTTATGATGACACGTTTCGCGGTTGTGTTAGGTGTATGTAATTTATTGAGACTAGACCACGAGTGGTGCCGTGTATCATCTTCGACCGGTCGCACCGGTGCCGGTGGCGGTGTGGAAATATATTTCACCATTACTTGTTTGTCCCCCAACATCTTCATTCGGATATTAACCAACAAGTGGTTTTGATAATGAATGCTACAGAACATACAATCGGTTAAACGAAATATTCTTTCTTTAAATTGACTTAATTATATTCTTTCGTAGTTACATAACTACGAAATATAATTATATTTTAAAATAAAAAAAAATTTTGAATAGATATTCATTTGCATTTATTTAATAACAACTGAACAAAATACGAAAGATGCTGAATAAAGCAACGTAACATTACGGTAATAAGTAAAATTTTATTAATTAGTTTACGTATTTTAATGTATGTTTCTTGTAACTTGAAATTTACAAGATAACTATCTAATAAGTATATATTTTTAAACTTGTATTTTCCTTATATCAATTTCCTGTTAAATTCGGTCATCGGTTAGTTAAGAGTCGGATTGTGTAAAGAGCCAACCACGTGTGTATGAACTATAATTATCGACTTTGATACAAAAGACATCAACGAGACTGCTTTGTCCAGCATTGGGGTGGGATCCAAATAATTGAATTACTAGCAACGATAATAGGTCTTAGCAAATAAATAAAATTAAATATCTATTTTCTTTATTTTTTATTATTATTTGTAAAAATTAAAATAATTACATTTTCATCGTTAATTACCGAGTGTCAATAATTAAGAAAACTTTAGAAAGTTATAACAACTATTTTATTATATTATGCCATACTGTGGGTATATTAGGTACTACGACCATTTTTAATAATGTTTTATGTGTATAACGGGTAATAATAATATATTTTCATCGTCATTTATATTTTCTTCGATTTGGAGTCCCTGTGTAAGTTTTGTCTAAATAAAATACCTTAGATTCGTAGCGAGGATAGCGGTTTCTTTCATATTTCGGTGGGTAACAAACTACAGGAAGATAGGATAACATTTATACACACTAAAATATCCACAATAACATAAAATAAAAACAACAAAAAGTACTTAAAAACAAAATATAATTGGCTTAAAGTAAAATAAACAAAAAAGGGAGGTACGTACGTGTGTGTTGGAATTGTCTAAGGCCGCAGGGTTGGCTGGAGGGCGTCAGCAACGCACCTCGCATTCTAGCCGATGGCCATCGTCACGACAGTTCCACACAGAGTCTACAACACCCAGAGGTCTACACAACGAAAGCGAAAATAAACACAGAAGTGGAGGGAGCCGGCTCTTGGTGCGGGCGCTGACCTGGCGCAGGCTTGTCAGGGTCCAGCGGGGCGGCGCGCGGCTCCAGGTTCAGGCCGAGGCACGCGCCAGACAGTCCCAGCTCGCTCAGCAGGATCCTCATGCGGCCGAGCACATTCCACTCACTGCACGCGCACTCACTCACTCGGGCAGGCGGTAGCTTACGGGCGGCTCGCGGGACGCGTGGAGGTACGCGCTGGCGAACGGACGGTGCGTTACTGAGGCCGCCGCCGCCGAGGCTGGTGGCTATATCGCGCCGTCTGACGTCACGGCGACGACGTCATAGCCGTGACGTCATTAACGGTACCTCCCACGGCCCGCCCGCCCGCCGGCGTCCGCCCGAGCCTGCGCTAACGGCATCGCTAGTACGGCGATGGAGCTTTCATACGCCCGCGCCCGCCGCCGCCGCCGCCCGCCGCCGACCGACAGCGACCGACGTTTTTCACGCTTTTCATGTACGCGCTACGTACGTCTATATCGTACGTAATGTCTATTTAAACAAAGACATAAATGTTGGAAAGGGGGCAAAGATCTCTTAATTGCGGTGCCTATCAATAGTGCTGAAATCCAAATCATTAAAAGAATATTTTCCAAGCAGCAACTTCAAACTTAAAACAGATTATATACAAATTAAGTTATTTATTTATTGTCATAGACCGAAGCTCGGTCAGTTCTAAGGTTTGACTACTCAATCCTCAGATCTGACAACAGGCCTTAGCCAAAGTCCAAATGAATTGCGTGTTTCACCTTTGACTAACGAATTTATGTCTAACTAATCATACGAGAGGCTATCTTTGACAGTCGAAAGAAACGCCGAACCTCTATTTGATGAAATCGGGGTTTGACTAGGGGTTTGCCGAAAGGCGTTGGTCAAACCTAGGATAGACAAGAGGCTGCACCTCTGACTATACCTATACCTGTGACTATAACATAATAAAACTATGCTGGCCCGAAACATTTCGTATTAATAGTGCCCTTGATACCATGCGGCCGGTGTTTTGAGAACTTGGCCTAAGCTGCGCACTACCATGTGCTTAGTAGTGCATAAGTACGTAATTTTACACAGTATCCTTCCGTTTCAGCGCCGGCGAAGAGAATGAAGCTTAACGAATGCATAAAGACATACCTCTTTATCTTATCGGAAATTTAAATACCTAAATTTTCTATAAAATCCTATCATAGCAAACACAAAAACGCATACAAAAATCTTTTGTATAAATTATTTGATATTTTTATGGACTTACTGTGGACTAGTAGCCAGTTACTGTATTTGAATAATCATAATCTTGAGATTATATTTTAGACATAGGTACTTACCTAGTCGTGTTTTAATACAGAGAAAGTTTGATACTAGTAGTTAAATTTATTAGAAGGTATGTGTATCGAGGATCGAGGAGACAAATGCAGCGGTGACGCGCCGGGCGGCGGCGGGCGCCGGCGGAGCCGGGGGGCGGCGTCGACGCATCCCGTGCTCCCATTCGGGGCATACCGTTTCCGCATTGATTGCGCCCGTCGTCACACGCGGACACTTATAGGGCGGTCTCAATACTCCGATCTGAGTGCTTAGGTGTGACAATTCGATGGAAAATGTTTTGATAGTTTTTGCCTAGCTGCCTGTCCACCAGGCTGTGCGAGGAACCTAGTAAAAATGACGATTTTTCCAGATTCTTCGCACTTCTCTAATCTACTATCACAGTATCTGAGACCAGTAGACGTTATTCCTGTAGAATTCTTTATTATTACATTTATCTATATAAGGATACTCCATATTATTAGCCCATGATTGAGCAATGCAGAGTTTTAACTTTGTATGTCCAAGGTGGGCTGGAAGTTGCGTTGACAAAGTCAATTAATTTATAAAAATGAATGTAGTCAGATTTCTTAACTTGATTAAAAATGATTAGCTACCGTATAAGTTTCATTCTAACAGGCGTTCTATAAGTTCCATCTAAGCTACTAAGAGTGCGAGCTTTATTTCAGTTACTACTTATGTCCAATTCGGTACAGCATGTAGAATACCAACCTACACAAAACCAATACAATTGTATTCGATATGGGTCGAATTACTATCGTAAAAAGTACCTAATGATAGTGTGCTGTTGACTGTAACCACACTTGGGTATCCATCACGTATAGGTACGACCGCATTTACTAAACAAAACTCTACACTAACGCAACTGTATGAATTATTATTACTGTATTAAAATACATCTGTATTTTGTAACAAAAACTTTAGGGCGTGTGTAATCCACTAATTCGCTCTGGGCCCGTGTATACAGTTGTTGTGAGGAAAGGCCTGTGCCCCTATAGTGCTGAATGCTGCTATAAAGACCGTTGATGTTGTCTTGTTGTGGCTACCTTATATTGTATGTAATTGCGATGGCGCTGGGGGTTGTGTTGTGTGCACAGTGTGTCCGCATTCAGCGCGGTGCATATATTTGTGGCTGCGATTGATCGCATGCCCCAGTACTATTTGCTGCTCGCAAAACGGGCAACCGTCCAGTTATTCTAATTTTACCTATAATCGATGCCGTCGCATCGCCGACTCACCGACAAAACACTTATCTGTCAAAGGTGATAATTGACACAATAACGGATAACCACACGGTTATCTCAATTTTATCCATAAACAGGAACAGTGTATTCCTTAGTCCTATTGAGGAATATTTATATTTAACTAAAACAAAGTTGTAAAGTACTTGTAGACCTCATCAAGTATAATGCTGCTTGAAGATTATATCGTGGTTAGTGGATATGCAGTTTTCCTGCGGCCACTCTACAGAGAGTGAAATACAACAACCAAAGGAAATGGCAAACATTACTGTTGTCATATTTAACAAATAGTTTTATACGAGTAGCTCTATGTGGTAAGCTCGATAATTTATAACCTATCTGTATCTTTTTACGGTAATAAAATTGAGCACCGTATCACTTCCCGTCTAGCAGTTCTTGAGTTATCAACCAAGTTAAGTTATCTATAAGTCAACCGACGACGTTGTGTTTTATACATACATAGGTAGATAATAAATTGACACCCGCGTTTGATAATAATAATTTTCCGGATTAATCGGTTATTTTCATACAAGTGTTTTTCAAAGACTTCTTTTTAACCGACTTCAAAAAAGGAGGAGGTTATCTATTCGTATTATATATTACATATTTTTTATTATGTAAGTTCCCCGATTACTCGAAGACGATTGGACCGATTTGGAAAATTCTTTTTTTGTTTGAATGGGTATACCTCCCAGGTGGTCCCATAGTCATCAGGTAATTACATTACTATAAGTAATTCATTGATTTTTTTTATACTACCAGCCCAACTTACTTGGAGAATGGAGACATAAAACATTGATAAAATTATTACAAAATTATAGCTAGACAGTGGTGTTCTATATAGTCGAAGTCCACGACATGTGTGATTCCATAATTAGGAGACTATATAATTGTGTATAATCCCTGACAAGTTCTACAAACTTGAGTTACATACAATATTTCTAAACAAAATATTACTTAGATAATTTTTCGGCTGATTTCCTAATGTTAAATTGATTTAATTGTTACTTATTAATTAACTTGACAAAATACCCCGAAAATCTTTATTGTCTAGTCGTCTTAATAGAATGTTTAATATTTTTATTATTATTATAAACTCATGCCTGATTCCCGCAGGGGTAGGCAGAGACGATGGACATCCATCTGCTGCGATCTTGGCACACAACCCTCGCTTCCTCCACATTTATCAATCTCTTCATGCACGCTCGTCAGTTTGTAGTAGACCGCACTTGGCCCTTTTTCAAGACATCGCCAATTTGATCGACGATGTTTTTATTACTATTATAATAAACTTAAATTATTTAGAAATAAGTAGGTATTTAAGTAGGTTTATACAATTTCTATTTTGGTAAATAAAATTATTAGCCCTTATTATTTTTCTCAATACACTGTTAGCTTTATTGTGACCGTTGTTGTCTCAACCTGTTGTCTCTAATGTTGAGCGGGAAGTCAATTAATTAATAATTATGTTTTGATATTTTCTTGCATATGCGCTATGTGAAACGAAAATCTAAATAATAAAGTGTAAATGAGTGATAAAGTGTAAATGAGTAATTGCACAATTACTGGATGTCGCTACCGTCCCTAAGACGAATATGGAGACAAAATTCGACGATCTGGGTACGATATCACGGTGGCTCTGTTGGAATAGAGCGTGCCACGGAATGGCGATGTCCCTGGTTCGAATCCCGGCCGTTATGTATTTTTTTCTCCATTTATCATTTAATTAATAATTAGATAGAAACTAGTACTTTTCACAGCATTTATTATGTGTGCCACAAACAAAAGCAAATATCTTGGCATTTCTTGAGTGATTCGCGTGAAACGTTGATGGCAATATCACCTTAAGCTTGACACACACAGCCGCGACCTAGCCGGGGCATGCGTTTCAACTGATCGCAGGACGCAAGCCGCGGCTAGGTCGCGGCTGTGTGTGGAGGGCATTAAGATGCTCTGGTAACATTGAGGGCGATAAAATTGCTGTTTTGTCTGGTCACAAGCGCGACATCTACTCAACAGCGATGAAAATATCGCATGCATAAGTATGTTGTGCGCATGACATATAACAATAACATAAAGATAATTATTATGCATAATGTCAATGAATGTCAATCATCACGCATATAGTACGAACCTAAGTGTGAGAATTGCAAATTGGATGAATACTAAATTACAAATAAATGTAGATATTATTTATATTTTTACATGAATAAAACTAAGTATGTAATGTATGTAATCTGTTTGTAAAATTACCTAATAATGGCAGGTTAGATTTATTTCAGAATAACATACTTTTTAATTTTGTATGTCAAAATCTAAAGTGACGTTAGGAAAACGCAATCAAATCTAAGTACATTTGGACTTTTATTTACATTAAAATTTCCGTAGGATTATAGCCTGATAAAATAGAGTGATAAGATAACACACATTAGTTTTATCAGTTAGTGGCGTATAGCCAGCCGTCCGGCGCGTCATCTCTGCCTATATTTACCGTGTAGTAAGTGTGTGTCTATATGCGGACAAGGTTCAATCTCGCGTGTGTGCGTGAGGACTCGTATCGGAGCGCAAACGCAGCGCTCGCCAGCGTGTAGCTCCGCGAGAGAATTATACAACGCGACTCGCTTGTTTCGATTCCGTCAGCGCGTTGTTGGAGCACAGTGCTATTGTAAATTGTACTAATTGGTTATGGCGGACTATGCTGACAAAACAGTGGCTTCATCAATTATTGCTCCGTTCCCCATGTTATACAACATGTGTACAGTTTACCAGTGAAAAAGGAACTAGTGTAACTAAACGACCGACTTAGCCCAGCCACGACTGCTGAACGAACTGTGAGCTAGTATTGGGTGCATTATGCACATCGCTACTTCGTGTGTGTGTGAAGTGTTCATAAATAGTCAGTGCAGAAAGGAGTTCAACGCAATGTTCTCAGTTGTAAGTACCTACTGCCTAATATTAAGATTCTAATGGCATTACAAGAGGAATATTTGCATGTTGTTTAGATTTTGAGGTTATGTTTAATAAGAAAAACATTGAAATGTGTCCACCGAGTTTTGCATGTTTTATTAGGTCTGCAATTTTACTAATTATTGTGCCTGTACCTACTTACTTATTTATTACAACGTAAGTTATACAACGATTACCTATCACTATTTACTAGTAATTCAATGGTACTTTCCTTAAACATATGATCGACATCGGTTTTGGCGAATAACCAAGGAATGTATTGCTTGAGTAGAAATAAATAAATCTACTTTGGTTCATGTGTTGCCTTGCGTTTTATAGGTACAGCCGACAGTACATCGACCTAATCCAAACTATCTCAACCTATGCCGCTTTACTTTACCGAAGCGTGTATTACACTTGATGCGCTGTCGGCTGTACTGCCGGTACTTATTACCTGCTACCATAGAATACTCTCTGCTGCTGACTGTTACTAATAAAAGATTTTTTGTTTATTTGCATCAACCTTACTTACTCGAAGTTTAGACTTAATTTGAAAATTATTAATTTTTTTTTATAAATTAGGTACGCAATTATGTGTGTACCTATCTAATTACCTACCTACCTATCTGTTGATTGAAAATACATATATTTAATATTTATAGATAAATATACATAGATAGTAGGCATATGTGTATCTGACAATTAAAATAGTAATATTCAGCATATACAAAATGAAATATATACTTATTTATTAATTTTAAATACTGTTTATGAGGAATATTTTGTATGTATTAATCTACACAATGTATTAATTTTAATTAAAGGTTATAAGTAAGGCGGTTAATGTAAGTACAGGGTCTATGTACTACTTTGATTTCTAAATAAAATGGAGAAAAAATTTCGGCACGACCGGTATTCGAACCAGGGACCTCGCCATTCAGTGGCACCGTACGTACTTTGATTTCGTTATATACAGATTAGTTCTTATCTTCACTTCATTTGTTTGTAAAATTGTAAAGGAACCTACCTACTCACTATCAGTAGGTAAAGATGTTGAGATTATACAAGATTCATGTAGAGATTTGATAGTATCAATATAGTTACCTACCTTCAAATATTATCTTAATCTTATGAAAGTACGCCATCTCGAGCCGCCAGCTTAATGTGTTGTAGATGTTCAAAATACACAAATATTTCTTAAAAACTAACAATGGAATTTTATTAAGTTACCTACTTCCGGGGATTCAATAACTTTCCTTTTATTGTGATTGCAGAATAATTAAGTGGAAATATATGCATTCATGATTAATTTATCGCAGGGTCAGTACGCAGCATTAGAATGTCATATCTTGTGAACTGGTCAATGAAGCTGCTGACCTATCCATTTGATAATGAAAAATAAGTTTACTAGTACAGTGGACAACACATCAATGTAACTCTATGGGACGGTAATACTAATCAGTTTGCTACTTTTTGTATATGTTGGCATGTTGTAGCCTGTACGTCTAGTCTAGCACGTGAACTATCGACCCGTATAGGTATTATAGAAAGGCTCACCTATTCCAGCCTAGCATGAACTGAACACCAATGAACTGGACGTGTAGGTATTATTATTATCTCCAAAGTGGGTCTATCGATCCACCGGCCCTCCTCCCTCTCCGTCCCTAGCTACGTCATTATTTTTGCCTCGTGCCTCTCAGATGGTGACGTCATGAATACATGCCGGTAGATTGCGTCATAGTTTGCGCATGCGTGATAAAGTTCTTTTGAGGCTAAATTTGGACTGTAGTAGGCGTCATACCAAACTTCATATCTAGATTAAAGAAATTGATATGTACGTATTATAAGGTACTATATATTTTCGCGCTACAGCAGTGATGCCTCTAGTCCGCTACTACAGGTACCTAACTACCTCTAATATTTGCGGGCAATAGGCAGGGAGGATGGAACGGCCTATTCATTGAAAAAATAAATCGAGTGATTATGAAATTATAAATTAATTTAATAACATGTAAGTATAACTAAGATAATTTATGAAATGTATAGTGCATTATAGTTTAAGACTGTAATGCTATACTTTTAAATGAAATAAATAAATAAATGATTAATTAAATACTTGTTTATAAACTTAGCCATAACTTACTGTTAAAATAGCTTGCCCAGTAAATTGTCCAAGTTATTTTTCAATGAAAGTGCTTAAGTAATTAAGTAAGTAAGTAATTAAAAGTTGTCTTCTTTCTGTTTCCAACAGACGTGCATTAGGTACGTAGCTAATTTAATTAGGAACTTTAAGAAGTAAAAAAATATGACATGTAATGCGTCTTATACAAGTGTATGTATGTCTCATATTATACACCTAGGTAACGTAATACCTAAGTATAAGCAACGTTTGCCATGGCACTCATGATGAGTGGTCTCTCACTATTATCTTGAGTATTTCCTTACTTTGAATAACTCCGGAAGCCACTTTAATCAGTTCCCGCATATGCCGCTCATATGTAGGTAATTAGGGTTTTTACTATTTTGTACAAAAATAGCTAATATACTGATTCGTTTCATCACGCGAGTTTGGAAATATGTGAGTTAATATAGCGTTTTAACACCAATGCCGGTGAGAGCTTCGCGTCACTAGACATAATCCGGCTTTAATCCCTTATACAGTACCTATACTCAGACGCACACTTAACCGCCCACCTTGATTTTACAGCAATTTAAAAATATATAAATCTTAATTGTGCGTGTTTAAGTACGTATCAGTCAATTAGTACACACTGTTATCGATTATTAAGGCCGTTGACATTATCTATCAAAAAAACCGTTATCGCAAGAAATACCTTTTCATTCAAAATCTTCAATTTATGAAAGTAAACATTATCCGTCTTACCACAAAAACACGCGATGAACACGTTTCTTGAAAAATGTACTTACTAATATTTTTTAGACATGAATTCAACGTGTGTTTATCTTTTGTTTGGTAAGACCGTATTTGTTTGTAGGTACTAAAATAATTATCATTAATTAATTAATTAGGACGTATGGCCTGATAATGTACATTAATAATAATATGCAACGTATCACATACATAGGTAGGTACATATATCATAATATGTATGACACAGTCACTGGTTGCTTTGCTACTATGTCCGTTTAATCCAAAATTAGGAACGTGCTGCGTGACATCTCTTTCACTTGTAATGTAACTGCCAATATCCCGTGTGGAGCGGTATATCGCGTGTCCTGGGTTGTTTTCCTGCCCGATGCGTTGCTCCCGTTCCCCTCACTAGTCGGCAGGTGGCGCCCGCCTCGCGCCCTGCTGACAACATGGCGCGCTATACTGTATTACTGTCGCCCGCAAGCATGGGTTACATACACCCTAGTGAAATTGTGATTTCAAGTCACTAATTTATCCATAAGTACCTGAGGCCTACCGGCGCAAAACTATAAACGAAGATGAGTTTCGAATCAAAGTCAGGTACGCAGCTTATTATGGATTTGCCACTTTGTATATTTGTTTCTTCACCCTTCTACAAAAAGTATTGATTATTAGAACTGTGCACGTTGTATGTATCAGCATTCGTCTCTTTAAGTTTATTGTAATTATCATGACAAATTCAGAGTGTCGGACTATTTGTGAAGTGCAATTATTATCAGTGTATTGTAAATATCACATGATCTCAGGATTACGCAATACTAAATGGTGCATTCTGTTGGTGCAGTGCGTTGCCTAGCAACCTCAAATACTAAAGTAAAGATCCATGTTTTAAGTGTATGTGTGTGTGTGAGAGAGATGCGTGCGATTTGCGTAATCACATCACGTAACTACATTAATTAAATTAATTATAATAAGTTAAAATAATAACGCAATCTGTATCTGTATCATTCCAAGCATTTTCTTTTTTTAGTCTCTGTTAAAACACAGACCACTATTAATATTTACTATACTATAAATTTATATCATATCAATTAATCTACGGCACAGATTGCAATGGTTTTGTGTAGGTTGATGCAAATGAAGTACTTTGATCTGCTGTCTGTCACTTGTAAACGTAACGTTATGCTGTTTCATAATTATTTAGATGCATTTTTCTTTCTTTCCAGGCGTTGTCATCGCTTCATTCTTCAAATTGTGGCATACAGTAAAGGTATAAAAAATAGTTCATAGGATCTATTGGATATGGATCCAATTTTAGAAAATGAAACCGCTGCATCGGAGTTTTCCCCAAAGCATGGAAAGTCCAAACATAAACATAAGAAGAAGAAAAATGAATTCGATGTTCAGCAAGAAAGTCAGACGGTGGTTGGGGAGAAAAAGAGGTTTGTCGTTACAACATTGTCAACGAGTGATGATAAAGAACTGCCTTCCACCAGCGTAGCTCAAAGTAATGTCCACACTGTTCATTTCGGCACCCGAGGTGCTGAATCGCAGAGACCTCATGTTAGATCAATTTTCAAAGATAGACCCGCCGATACGTCCAGATCATCCAGCGCTGAAAGGGAATCAGCTGCTGCAAAAGGGTATGAAACTTTCCACGGAACCTCATCTAGTCCACGAAGCTCCATTTTTGATATTTTCCGAATTCGCAGAAAAAGTGATGCTAAAAAGCATCCAACTTTTATGCAAAATGTGAAAGCCGCCCTTGTAGGTACATCGAAATCGACAGAAACACCCGAAACGACTAAAGAAGAACCTCCTCCTGAGACTTCAAAAGATTCTCATAAAAAATACTATCACACTGTAACCGGAGCTTCGTCGCGGAAATCTAGTCCCATGACGAGAGTTATGGATATTTTTAGAAGTAAACCTCAACAAGATACCAATCAGGCTACGGCAGATCCGGTGAAAAAGAAAAATAAACAGATTCGCCGTTCTTCAATAGAGACAACATCGCCTACTTATCATAAAAATTCATATGCGTCACTGGATCCCATGCAAGCCAAACAGTTGTTTAGAGAAGTTCGAGGCCTGCCTAAATACGATCCTTACCTATCAATTGTTCAGATATCTATTGGAGGAAGAGATAAAACAAGACTTTTGTTAAACTTTTTTAAATACCACAAATGTTATGAAATATTGCCGAAGTCTGCAAAAGTCATTATATTCGATACACAATTTTTAGTCAGAAAAACATTTCCAACGCTTATATCTCATGGCATTCGGTCAGCTCCGTTGTGGGACGCTAATAAAAAATTGCTAGTGGGTATGATAACTGTAACTGATTTCATACAGATTCTTCTCCACTATGATTCAGAAAACTTATGTATCGAAGATTTAGAAAGGCATACACTTCATAATTGGAAGCGAATATTGCGTCCAACGCGAAAGCCCTTGTGTAGTGTAGGACCAGATCAATCTCTACACGAAGCTATTAACTTACTCAATAAAAATCGAGTCCACCGTCTTCTAATGATTGACCCATTTTCAGGAGATGTTTTATACATATTATCTCATAAAAGAATCTTGAGATTTTTGTTTGTATATTTGAACGAATTCCCAGAATTAACATTTTTCCACAAAACATTAGTTGATCTGAAAATAGGGACATACGACGAAATTGTGTCTGTAACGGACGATATTAGTATTAAAACGGCTTTTCAGCTGTTGTTAGAAAAAGATGTTTCTGCTTTACCGATCTTGGATGATAATGGCGCCCTTATAGATGTTTACGCTAAATATGAAGTATTGAATTTAGTAAGCGAGAAATTGTATTCAAATTTGTCGTTGACGATTGGTGAAGTGAGGAACAAAAAGAAAGACTGGGAAGAGAAATTACAAAAATGTCGTTCGAGTATTACTTTATATGAGGCCTTAGAAGTTATAGTTAGAACTGAGAGTCATCGATTATTGTTAGTAAATAAGGAAGAAAAACTTATAGGTATTGTATCGCTGTCAGATATATTAGTATACTTAAATAGAATAATTCCCACGGAGAAGAAAGTTTCGTCACTTCAAGAAATATTCCGACCGCTTGAAGAAAACAAAGTTCCAGAGGTTTCGAAAGAAAGTGAAAACGAAGTTATATCTATTGAAGTACCAAATTTAGGAAATGTTGTACCTGAAATAGTTGAATCTACCCCTGAAGCAAATAAAGACACAAATATGATTACTGATCGGTCGGAGCCGACAGTGGACGGGGCCTGTGATAAGGATGAAGATACTAATTCAGAGCATGCTACAGAATAATCTACGAATGAGGAGCCGAGCACTAATACCAATATACTTTATTCCAAAGAAAATGTGATAGGTAAAACCGCCGATTCAAAGTAATATAATCTCAAAGAACGCTTTGTGCTTGTATTGATATTATAATAATAAATTAAACTTCGTATTCAATAATAGTTGCATCTAAACACGTGATTGCCTTATTCATTATTTAAATCATTATATAACATCGCTAAAACTCAATAAAATATTTTAGCAGATTTGTTTGATTATTATTTTAATGAAGCTTCAATTTATGAAACATTACAATTAGGTAATTAATTAATAGTTCGGCAGCACAATCGCCAGCATATACACACACATTGTAATATAGGTCACATTACAATACAACCGTAATAGGCCAGTCATTAAAGGAGTTGACCCTAGCAGTAACTCATCTATCTATGAAATTTGGCACAGTGATAGAGTACCATATGTAGATTGAAATTGACATAGTATCCAATAATTTGTAGAAACGGAAGTTAGGTATTTTCAAGGTCAAACTTAAATTACGTGGTATCAATTACAGGAAAATTGCTCTATCCAAAATTCTTTTTTTACAAGTTCTAGTTACCTATAGGCATGTGTTGACAGAATATCCAACCATATTTCCATATGGAAATATATATATTTTAATAAAATGTGTTTTTTTGCCGTAATTTCCAAGGGATAATTACTCACTCCAATTTCTATTTAATTATGTATTTAAAATATTACTTTCGAAAGTAGTTATGAATTTCCAATAAAAAATCCAGACCGAAAAGCGTTATCCAGAAATTGACGAAAAATGGGGGTTTCCAAAAATGCTCAGCCCGATTTTTCTTGTCATTATGAACAGACTATCTTATTAAAACTGCTTTTCAAGTTTTCCAATAAAAAATGCAGGCGAAGCACAAAATATCAAATAGAGTTGTATTCAAATATTTCTAATCAACGCGGCGGTGCATGCGCCACTGCGCGCGGATCGCTACTGCGGCCGATTAACAACCTTATTCCTATTACACGTACAGAACAGCGGGAACGCGGACGAGAAATTGGACGGAGCGGAGGAGATATTTGGAGATGGGATTCTGTTGTCTACTCATATACAAATAAGGTTAATTGTAGATTAACTCTTTACTAAAGTCCAGTAAAGATCCATGCGGACAAGCGTTTTCTAGAAATCGACGAAAAATTAGAGTTGAGAAAAATGCTAAGTTCGATTTTTCTTATCATTATGAACATACTTACGATCTTAGTCGAACTGTTCTTCAAAGTCAAAGTCAATTTATAATAAACCTTATTCCTATACAAGTAGAAAATATCTATCGCATCGGTAACGTGGACTGGAAGTTGAACAAATATTTTGGAGATAGGATTCTGTACTCTACCTACAGTTATACGAATAAGGTTTATTTTAGGTTAACTCGTTACCGAGTGGTGAAAGCTCGACCGACCTACGCCAACATGCACAAAACCATTCTAATCTAGCCCGTATCATCGGCGCATAAGTACGACAACATTTCAAGGTTAGTACGGACATAGCAAAACAAATGGTAACACTTGCAGTACGATTTCAACTCTTACGACGCAGATAATAAGAACGGTTCAAAGTGTTACACTTGATCTGATTTTGGAATGTTTTAAGTAAGCTCGACCGACACAACAGTACCTACGCCAACATACACAAAACCATTGTAATCTAGCCCGTATCATCGGCGCATAAGCGCAACATGTCAAGTCAAGGTTAGTACGGACAAAAGCAGATCAATAGTAACACTTTCAGTACGATTTCAACTCTAACGACGCAGATAGATATATAGATTGGAGCGGCCCAAAGTGTTACAACTTGATGTGTTTTTATGTGTACTTACTAGGTACCTACTACGTGGAATGTTTAAGTAAGCTCGACCGAGACGATAGTACCTACGCCAACAAACACAAAACGTAATCTAGCCCGTATCATCAACGCATAAGTACGACAACATATGTCAAGGTTAGTACGGACAATGGCAAAACACTTTTTTTTCGCCGTGGGATCTCGTTTGGTGTGCGTGTATCAAATTATTTCTTAAAATTATAATTATCTGTTATATAAAACCCTACTGTATTGTGATATTATTAGAATCAAAATAGATTATCAGTCAATAAGTAATTCAGCGGAACGGTGCGCCGTGCTACATGCGATCGGACCCCCCTCACCCCCTCGAGTAACAAAGACAAACTTTTCAACTCGCTCGCACATCGACTACGGGTATATTTGCGTGCGGCATAGGTCTTATTACTTACGTCATACTGACGACTACAGCTAAGCAAATTTAAATTCTACACTTGTACGATGAGCGTGAGATATTCACCTACTAATAATATGTAATCGCAACTGCAACCACAAAAATCTACAAGTGAGGGTGATCTGCCTAATACTAACCAAATTCCAAACACAATTATTTTTTCAATTCGACGAATTGATAACCTCCTCCTTTTTTTGGAAGTCGGTTAAAAATACAAAATAAAACACGAAACAAAATACAAAAAAAAAAAATATATAAAAAAAATATATATATATATTTAGCTAAGGATCGAACCCGGAACCGCGTGCACGGGAGGCGACCGCTCCAGCCACTAGACCGATTCGTTCGCTGTTTAGCCCGGCGAAATTACCAAGCATATCTCAGGCACCAGCGTGAGACATGAACGGACCGCTCCGTCTAGATTTCGACAAAATTGCAAGTAATCTAGTACAGACAGATTTCCAGCTCTCCTAATACACCTACTTCGGTATAAATGAGTTCAGAGTTTACGCTCAAATAAAATTCAAAGATAATTACAACAAAATGTTTGATAAAATACTAACCAAATTCGAAACACAATTAAAATAAAATACAAAAAAAAACACGAAACAAAAAAAAAAACATATATATTTAGCTAAGAATCGAACCCGGAACCGCGTGCACGGGAGGCGACCGCTCCAGCCACTCGACCAATACGCCCGCTGTTTGGCGTGGCGAAATTATCAAACACTATCTCATGCACCAGCGTGAGACATGAACGCGACTAGATTTCGACAAAATTGCAAATAATCTAGTACAGATTCACAACAGGGGCGTTTCTTAAAGCTGGAAGTAACATAAAAAAACACTAAGCGCCCAATTAAGTTAAAGACACTCTAAAGGAATCTCTGGGTTAGTTTATCCTAGACCCCGTGTCGCGAAGAAAACACACACTATATACTCAACTTATACAAGGCAATACGCATATTACATTTACTGCGTTCGTATGTTTCGAAACGATGACGATAATAATAATTAAATTGCGATGTTTAGATCAACCTCCTACATACATACATACATACATACATACGTATAGGACGGCAGATCAATGGTAATACTCGCTCGCATTCGCACGATTTCAACTCTTACGACGCAGATAATAAGAACGGTACTTAGTCCAAAGTGTTGATCTTCTGTTAGCTGTACCTATTAACCTACTTGAAGAAACTCGCCCGCCGCTCGACCGGTTTTCGACGCCCCTCGCCCGCCTCGGGCCCCGCGCTGGCCTGCGCTTGATAGGTATTTCGAAATAATGGTGTTCCGCCTGGATATTTTGTTGGATTCTTTTGAAATCAGGTTATTTGTGGGTATCTCATTACAATTGTAAAAAATATCTGATAGAGTAATTTTCCAGAGATAGTTAAAAGACAAATTCTGTATAATGAATTGTTTCATTTGGATTTTTTTGTTGGATTTTCGTACTTATACTAGAAATAATAATTTGAAGGCATATTAAAAACAGAAACCCGGCGGAGCAATTATCCTATGGAAACTACGGCCAAAAAAGACATTTTATTAAAATACCTACACTTTCGAATTAAAAAGTAGTTTTACTTATGAATGTACAGAAGCACACTAATAAAATACAATTTATAGAAAAAGAATTATGACCATAACATTGTTCCAGAAAAAGATACGGTATAATGTTGAATTTCAATTAAAATAAGTAACTTCCGCCTCGAAATATTATTGGATTCTCTGACAATTGTTCTTATAAATATGCTATTAAGTATACAAAAAAGTTTCATCGATAGAGGAGTTATTGTTGGGGTCTCCATACAAACGCTCGCCAGAATGACTGGCCTATAACGTGCCTTTACATACACGTCTGAATGATGCACGTGACCATACAATTTAGCATCTCAAGGAAATGCATACCTATAAATAGATTTACACAATGTAGTGTAGATACACCATTTATTTATCTATTAATTTCCTTTAACGTTCTTGTAATGTAGTTATGGCAGTCTAGTATAGTATTTTGTTATAGCTCGCCTGAACGGACGCGCGAATTTGCCACGAAACCAGTTAACTTACAAGGACACTCGGGTTGACGTGTGTGAAAATAAATTTTGTTTTTATTGAACGATATTAGCATATGAAGCAGTTTCTAGAGCTTATGGCACTTGTATCCTGAATAGTTTTTGTGCGATGGAATTCATTTAGTTAGATGCCTAACACGCAGTTTATTACAGTACCTATATGATAGGTGAAAAAACGGTCACCGATTCAGCAGTAAATAATAAAAGCTAATGTAATGAAAGTGATAAAATTTTACAGTAGATATAAAAGTTAATAACGATAACGTATTAGTTACGTTTCTCAAAGTTCCTGAATTTCAATAGAAAAATCAGATGTTTCCCATACTGATTTTATATATAGGTATAAATAATATAATGACCAGTTGCAACAGTTTGATTGGTATATTTTGTTATGTTGTATGAATAGCTGCAGCTGAGTGCAGGCGCGCGGAGAGACGTGGCGACCGGTCCAGCGGAGGAGCGATCCGAACCCGGAACGAACTACATCGCATCGACCCAAGGTTACATTGTATCTTTTACTTTTAGTGAGAAACTATTTTTATATCGTCCCTACTCTAACCGACCTGTCTCTTATTATTACACGTTATAGTTACAACCAATTAAAATCTGGTTATACTTAAATTACATACTTTGTAATTATCGTACAAAAAACAATTAATGGGTTGTAGATGTTATCGCAAAAAATCTAAGTTAATGGTAATATGATAGTAATAGATTCTAGTCTAATTTACATACTAAAATGAACCAGTAGCGGCCCACTCGTGTGAAACCGGTAAGTCACTTGGCACTGGTAAGTAAATATGGAAGGTTGTCGCGCGATTGTGAGACGAATCTGCCTACACACCGGCCATAGCACCGCCCGCCGACACCGCCGCCGCGCACATAGAAATTCGCAACTTTCCAGGGCGCTGGACTTCTATTGATGATGACGAGTTGGTAAATTATATTATTATTAAGTTGTTTATAAGAGATAAAAGTCTAAGGATTAAGCGTCTTAGTTACAACTACCATAATTCTTACTTTGGGCTTTGGTCCAGCTGTAAAATAATTGATTTTCTAGGTATAATCAAAATGAGGCCGGGAACACCTAATTACCTACTTGCGTTTTGAGAAAACTTAAAGACATCATTCGATTATTTATTTTATAACTACCTTCATATGTACATAGATACAACAAAAATCTAGCTCTGAATCCTCGATGGAGGTTTTATCGTCCTGGCAAATAAATAATCGGAATTTGCATATTTAATCGATCAAGTGGAGGTCGTCTGACGGACGTCTTGCGTTTACAACTCCAGATTAGGTGGATTGCTCATTATATTGCCAAATGTCCTCTCAAGGATGATTATTTATTCAAAGTATTCAAAGCTTCATATTACATTTTCACATAAGTAGGTAATACATTTAGCAGAATGCTGTGAAAATAGTGAGATGCTGCTGCATATAAATTGTTATCGCAACCTGGTCGTATATTTTTTTAAATATATGTTCTAATAACAGAAATGGTTCTTTTGATTACCAATCGATCAGGTATCAAGTCAGAAGACCATTATTATAAGGATTCCAACGTATGTTGCGGTATTACTAAAAATATCTACTGAATCTCTATGCAATCTTTCAATACATGCATTATATTACACTCTGTATACGTGTGTACAATGCACATACATACAAATAATAATCTTATGTACAAAACAATTTTAGTATTAATTAATCAATTTATTTTCAAAGTACTTGTTGATGCAAAAGGTTAAGGCTTCATAATTTAATGTATGATTTAACTGTGGCGTTGAAAGATTTTTCTGCTGAAAATTCATCCATCACTTTAATGAGCGCACTTAATATTCATTAATTTTTTACATGATCTAATAGATCAATGCTTGTTTTTGTTTGTGTAGGTTAAGGGTTAAATTACGTTATTCCGGGAGAAAATATTGTAGAATCCGATAGGGATACAATTATTTAGTCTTTGTATATATTTATTGTATGAACTTAATTTGAAAGTAAACGCACATTATGGTTAGGCGATGGGCGACGTTAAAAATGTTTCACAATATTCCGCCGAGTGAGAGTCATGAGATTTTACGAGTCATTGAAGACACAATTTGTAAACGTTGGCAAAGAGAATGGATTGATTACTTTTTAAGTTCTATGATTATGATGCCTGTAACTAAAATGCCTAAGGCCAGGCCTCTTGTTTATTAATGTTCGTCATTATTTCAGACATCACACTTGTTCCCTCAGACGAAATGTGCTATATGAATATCTAGTTAGTGACTCGGTGGTTTCTAATTAATTTACTGACCAACTTTAATGAGCAGTTATGCAAGTGGGTTTACTGGTCATCATATAGGTATCACATTGATACAGGTATCATTATGATTCGATTAAGATGAGTATCTGGAAAAGTTAGGTCGGTAGATTAAGATATGTTTAGGTTGTTTACTAACAAGAGTAAGGGTAAAGACAAAGCTGGAATTCGAAATATATAATGCTCAGAGAAACATCACTGGTTTGTTATGGTGTATGTATTTATTTAGTGAGTACTCTACTCACGCAAGTCATTTAAAATGTTATTGTAATGTTAGATGGATCATTTAATCTGCGCTGGTATATGGCTCGTAAAGAAAATCTACGGAATCTACTAAGTTACGGAAATATTCTGGTGGCCCTATGCGAATTGATGGATGATACCTACTAACAGAGACTGATATACGATGAATGATGATATGATCGACAGAAACCTACCATGCAGAGGTATAAAGTCAAACCAAATGACAAAGACCATCAAAATTGGTCGAAACTGTCGATCTAAACACATGGGCTTCAACGAAAAATTGAATGTTATCCGTGTCATAGCAAACTTTTCTAAAACTTCAGCATTTTACAATGCGCGTAGCTCACTGAATGTTACGTGAGCGAGAGTAAGCATTTTGTAATCCAAGTAGTGAATCTGATGTCATAGTGATTGGGAGCCAGTCGATGACCCGCTGACACAGACAGCTATTAAAAATGCCTACACTGACCGGTGCCGTGCGGCGGACACTGAACTGACCCAACCAAACACTAGAAAACGTCGGTAAAGATGTTGTACATAATTTACGATATAATACATTTATAGTAAGAATTCTGACAAGGTTTTTAAAATAATTATAATATCTACTACTGAGAGTTAACACGTTGAGATTTATGATTAATTTAATTGGAAAATGAATAAAGCCTTGTATTAAGAATAGTGTATAAGAGATGTACGGAAAGTAGTTAGATGTACACAATACTTGCTCTGTATGCCCTTTAATTTCTAACACTGGTTTGCTGCAAGATAACTTTACACCTAATTAAAGAGATATTATACATTATATTATCGAAGCGAGTCACAAATATTAAAGAACTTACTATACTTACTATTTATAAATAACTAAGAGAAAATAAGTAAGTAATCCATTTATTTCGTAGATTTATCTTATTATATTTGAAGGTGAACATGTTGATGGCTTGGCCGATAAATACGAAATAGATAAATGATTGGATTAGGCATCTAAACCTTGATTTCTTAACTCCGCATCTTCTTAGAGCTACCCAGAAAGTATATCTATCTACCATACGTACAGATGCTGAATGCCCAGTTATGCAATGTAATTTTGTTTAACAACAAAGTGAAACCTCTAGTGATGATATAATGAATGACACATTATTGCACACACTGGTCGGTGCTAGATTTATTTTTCGCATCTTTTGAGGACGTGGTGGGGGGAGTAAGGAAAAAAATTAGTTGTTGAATGATTTGTATGCTTTCCTTGGTCATAAAACCCTTATCAATCGTAATTTTTCTTCATTGCCGTATTACATATTTTACCTATCATATTTCCTCGTAAGTAAGTACTTGTATTCAACCATAGCTAGACTAAGTGTGTGACTATTTGAATGACCAATATGCGAGGTATTTTGTTGTTAGCAATTACGGTAAAATACCTATCGTATCAGTAAACGATATTATTCACATCACCTTTTTTAGATGTAACATTTTTCTCACATGTATTGGCACAGCGCTTATGATACACGTAATTATAATGATAGAGTTATTAAAGTACATAGACACATGGTTAAGAATTCGTACTTAATTCATATTTGTACGCACATAGTCACAATACAGGAATTACGTGCTACACAATAAAATGTAAGTGACACATAGATATTACAGGTTATTAATTGTAAACACACGAAGGATAAGGTTTTGCTTGATTAAAATTGAAAGTAGGTATGCTTACGGCCCTTAGAGGATATTTATAATTCATGTGATGTCTATATTTAGATCGATCAATAAGCTCGACGATCGCTTATATATTACATTCTATCTTATTTTGCTTGTCATTATCCACTCGTCATGTCAGTCAGTACTCCTCGGTGTTAATTTACCTACATATTTATCCACTGTAAGAACAACAGTAACCGTTATGAGCAGCTGCCTATTTACGAGCACTTAGAGGCCTATAAAATAATACTTAAACAAAGTCACATTTTTTAATGCGATTAGCATCGATTGTCTGTTATTGATATTCAAATCGGCTAAGCTATATTCTGCCCACGCACTCGCATGGAGTGTAAATTGATCAGTTGATTTATGAGCGTTATTTTTACATAATAGACTGCTCACACACAGCTTCGCGTATCGTAGGCAAACATGTTTGACGTGCAATATTTCATGTGACCAGAAGCAGTTAGGCTACATGACTTTATCGGTACTAATGTTGCACAATGTCATAAATCGAACATCTATGCGCCATTGTTTGTGTTGGACAATATAATAAATCAAATATTTGCACTTTCCTTACTTACATCAGGTGGGTGAGTGGGACATTCTGTTTACTAGCAAGTGAGCAAGGCTAGTCATTAGTGTATAGGTAGCTTAATATTAGCGTGAGTTGAATAGGTCCCGGCATAATACATGGATATTTTTTTAATCATGTAATTTTATGTACTGCGACCAAGTCTGAATCTAGACTAAGACACTTCAGCTACCGCTAGATATGCTGCTGACAAATTTTCATACAATTTTTAGTGACATCATCGAACTATGGCAAATCGGAGACGACGCATACGACAGAAAATCACTCATTGATTGACACTCGTTTGTCAATGAGTGATTTTCTGTCGTATGAGATGAAATCAACAAAGTGATGAGAATAATCTACTATCTATTCAGTTATGTATATTTGATAAAGGTGGTTAAGTCGATTGATAAAGATGAAAGAGGTGATACGTTTTACAGTGGGGATTCACGATGTAGGTGCGAGGTGCCGCGCTACGTGTGGGCTGCTATGAAAACTTATGCTTAATATTGCAGACTAATTGACAAGCCAAGATTGAACACCTCGTATAATGGAACAATGAAGATCGAACAACATCGTCCCGTAACGCAATTATCCTTAGTAAGTATGAGTAAGTGCATATATCATTTTATAGATTGTTAAATTAGGTTCGCAGAGAAAAAATATCGTAGAACGATTAAAGCTATGGGATCGCGGTAGCCTCTTTTTACCAATATCGACTAGGTTTCAATGTGTATAGCGAAATAATTTATATGTGTCGACACTCCTCCGCCCCCTAACAATGTGAAGTGAAAAGTTATATGTTCAAAGTTTTTCATTGAAAGGTTTAAATTGAAAGATTTCATAACATATTTCGTAACAACTTCAGTCGTCCTGAAATGTGTAATAAAAGCTAGTCCTCAAAGACCAGGGACAGATTGTGATGCATGAGAGATGAGCATGGCACAAAATATCTTCTTGGAATCACGGTTTCAAAATTATAGAAACTCAATTTTTTCCCCAAGGTATAACTTCTCGCTTAGCGGCGACTAATATTAGCGTAGGCAATCTGAAATCGCTACAATCGTCAGACTTTGCATTTTATTAAGTATGGAGAGTAGGTAAGTATAATAATATATACGATGGTCTAAAAGATTGCGGTCTGAGTCGGAGCGTCGCTCAAGGAGGACCGGGCCATTTGGGAGCCGGAACACAACCTGCACATGGAAATTGTGCGCTCTACTGTATAAGCGGATCGTTTCGTAAATAAATTAATTTATTTTTTCATACCGTTGGGATTTAATAAAATACGTCTACCATTATTATTAATTGGTTTGGTTGTATAATATTCTAGTAGCTACCTAGACGAAAAAAATATTTCTTAGGTCATGAAAATATTGTTTTTCTAAGCCAAGAAAATAAATGGTACTTTTTTGAAATTCAGAAAAGTCTCAAAGAAATATCAGCTAAAATAAATGATGACAGGCATATAATATGTTATTGTTAGCCGTAAAATACCAGCAATACTTGGTCAGCAACTAAATCAAAGACTATCAGAAAATAATTAGATATTTGGCTAGCTCGATAATTGATATTTTGGTAACTAAGTCTATGATTAATAACATAACAATTAATGGGACGACCAACTGGACCGTTCATCACCCAGATGACCGGTCAGTCGTGATAAAGCAGAGACGGATCTGTACTGACTGCATGCACATATGTATCGAGAGTCAGAGATTCAGGACGTTGAGCAAAAGGGAGATATGAATGAAAAACGTTGCACCAGCCAGGACAGGCCTGACCCAGTTGCCTAGATAGACCGGTGAGCGTAGTTTGGTGGAGGTTGGTAGTGACCGCTCTGAGAGGAAGGAGAGGAAGCACGGCCCTCCACGTTGAGCAAGATATCTTCCTCTTGCTTGCTTTAGAAAAATTTCAATTATGTTACATCGGTGAGTTAGGTGAGTGCATGATGAGCACTTTCGATAGTTCCGGCAGTCCGGCCAGGCTCGGCCGGCCAGTGCGCGCGGGGTCACGACCGAGCTTTTTGTCCGCGTCCCACAGCGCCAGCACGCGACGCGTGATTACGTTCGACGCGCTTAATTATGCTGTCACCTCGTCACTTGATGCGCGATAGTGAAAGCGAGCGATACGCCAAGTAATGATGCACGAAAATATGATGGAGCGACAATAATGATAATAATAGGCTCGGATCAACTGTGTCCAGACCGTAAGTATCTGAAATATGATTTTTTCTAATATTTTTTTTTCATTCACAACATTAAACTATTATTGACAACAGTAACCTATAAACGACTTCCATTTCCTCATGGATAAGGTTTCAATAGACCATAATTGTCATTGGAATTGAATTATTATGTTATGCTATTGTCGAATGTCGATCAAACCATAAAAAGTGTCAACCAGAATCGTTACTTTATTTTAGCGCCAATTCTGACAATAAATTATATAATAAATGTCTTATTATTAGTACGGAAAAGGCAACTCAAAATGTCAATAGTAATATAATAATGTGATTAATAACGGTATTAATAATGCTATGATTAAAATTAAACGACTTGTCAGAAAACAAATGATAGTATCGCACATTTGAGTCTAGAAATACAGGATTCTTAATACAATATGTCAAAAATATATAAAATAATTTACACATGTAAAAATCACCTCCGAGCCTCCGTGTTGTCTAAAACTCTTGTTTCTTTTAAGGATTGATCTCTTGTACAGCCCAAAGCACATCAAGTGCAACACTTTGGGCCGTTCTTATTATCTGCGTCTTAAGAATTGTAATCGTACTGCAAATGTTACCATTAAGCCTGTCACACACAGGCGCGATCTGCACGCGGCTTGCGCCCAGTTGAAACGCATGCCCCGCAGGAAAACTGTAAAAGTAGTTGTAGACAAAAACGTAGAGACAATACGTTTTTATTTTCTATATTATGAGATTCGTTACTATTTTTTCTGCTATCAACTTCTACGTGTAGATACTTAATCTAGTAACATACAGTCGACAGCAGATCAATGGTAACACTATTTACTTTTGACAGTTCTTATTATTTGCGTCGTAAGACTTGAAATCGTACTGCAAGTGTTACCATTGATCTGCTGTCTACTGTACATATAAAAGCTATCATATTTCATATAATAATGTTAACTACTTTTTACAATATGTAAATTTATAAGTATGAATCTATTTTTTTCAGATTTTTGCATAATGCAGTTCCATACATAGTTACGGAATATCTATAAATATGTAACGGAAAGTGAAACTATCTTATTGTTGCAAATAATATAATTATCTGCAAAAATATCAAATTATTTTGACAAATACAACAAAAAAAGTTCTCGTTGATGTCATTTGTATAGTGACTAATATTGGGATTCAATATTACCAAAATCGTCTGATTAATTACTTCATAAGTAAGAAATTTTTAAATAAATAGTTCAATATTCTCCTTAAAACTCATTTAATAATATAAAGAATATAATAATAGGGAAATATAACGTATATAAACAAAATAAAATTTCCATACAAAAGACATCAACGCGCTTCTGTTTATAAGTGACAAGCTAAGATCAAAATTATTGTCAATTTACTACAAAACTATTATAAGGCTCAATAGATAATAGTTATCGTAACTACTCTATTGAGCCTTACAATATATGATAGCGAATCCTAGATAGACCTACAAACTCCTCGCTTTAAAGAAAACGTTGATACCGAAGATTAGTATTTTTTGTCTCAGTCTCCGACCTTAGCTTATGTGGCATTCTATGAAAAGTAGTTTGCGGTCTGTTTTTTAGGGTCTGAAGGCTCGATCGGAGGCGCATATCGGTGCGGGTACGATGCGGCGGCAGCGGCGCGCGCGCAGTGGGCGAGGTTAAGCGATTGCTTAGATCCGCGTTCACCTCTCATTGTGTAACCGCGACGCGCGGGAGGGGCGCCTCCGTGGGAACCGCCGAAAGCTCGCTATGTGCAGCTTCCGCCGCCGCCGGTCGCTCTGGCTAGGTGCAGTGTTGCCAAAGCTGGCATACCCTGAAGGAGCCAGGACCTGTGAGACGGGTAACCTACACGTATTTTTGATTTAGACTGTTCTGATATGATGAGAATGTGCTATTTTGAGAATCTGATGTTCTGAGAATAAGCCACTCATTTACCCCCACATGCATTAAATAACCCTAGAATTAGCGACATAACCCGAGCAAAATGTATGGAGTTTTCTCGGGCTACGTACTTAACCCAGGGTTATCTCGATATTGCAAGCCCTTACATTTTACCCAACTGCTGGAAGGAGGTGTAGTGTTTTTTGGGTAATGTTTATATGTCGATTATGTTTGTATGTCGATTTTTGGAATAAGTACCTAGTACATCATTCAATTTAGGTATTATTTACAAGGAAAACACTCACTTTTCGGTTGAAACCGATAATTTACAGAATCTTAAAATCGTCACTATAATTTTAATTCTAAAATTAAGTATATCATTATTTTTTTCTATTGCTTTCTGTAATTAGATTTGTAAGTTTCCACTTGAATTACCGATATGGCAACACTAGCCTCATAACGCGCCCGCAACTCACTGTTACTCCACTCTGCACACAAATTGATTCGCTCATTATCTTTAGTAACAGAAAATTATCACGTCGCTGCTACAATATATTGGTTTTATTTTATGAAACTTCTTGCATACATTTACAACGGTTCACTAATGTTTGACAAAAAACGTATGACAAATGATCATTTTACAAATTATTTTTGAAAAAGTAATCATTTGACAAACTTATCATTTACTAAAGTGATCGTTTTAAAAGTGATCATTTGACAAAAATCCATTTTATAAATATTTAACATAGCAAATGTTGTGAATGCTAAACCGTCATTTTGCAATTGATTAAATGACCAAAGTATTCCTTTTGCAAGGTCGCCATTAGACAAAATATTGGGTAAATAAGTGGGTATTTTATATGTATAATTGTTAATAAATGAACTTGCTTTTCGAATACAAAAAAAAAACCTAACATCGAAGTCTCTGGCTTGGAGCGAAGCTGCGCTTCGCTCCAAGCCAGAGCCTTCTGAACCTAAACATCCGTGTCGGATCTGGTTAGAGAGTTGGTCGGGGTGTCCCTTCATTTGATAAAAAACAAATTACAATTACCAAACAATGCATTTTGTCAAAGGTTTTTATGCCTTGCGTTGTTTTATCTATTAACGTATATAATAAGTGAATAGTTTGTTAAGTGATGTTTTGAAGAAAGAAACTTTGTCTCGTAATTGTTTTGTCAAATGAATTATTTATAGAACCATTACTTTGTACAAAGATGAACTTATGAATCATAATTTTGCCAAACGTTGTTTGTGAAATGAAATGTTTGTAATATGTTTTTTATCAAATGAAGGGACACCATTTACAACACATAATATAATAAAGTAATGAGATTTCTCACTGTGTCGTACAGTTCACTGCAAGACGCCTTGTACATGGTAATATTAAATGATTTGATCCTTTAAATTATTAAATAATGGTTTATAACCTAAAAAAAATGAAGGACTTCATTTGACAAGGTACTAAAATGCGGAACTGCTAATGCAACTGTTAATGATACTAATCTGGGTTAACAAAGCTTTAAAGTATAATAAAACATTCTAAGGCTTAGTGCGTAGCTACTTATATGCTTTGACAACAGTTTCAGGGCGGTTTAGTTTTTAATTATTTTTAGTTTAACAACTAGGTACTTATAGTAATAAGTTTCTTAGTAAAGAAACTTTTAAAAATTACTTAAATTTCACTAACATGGATGGCGTACAAATTATAAGCAAGTACATAATTCTGTAGGTATAATCAGTAATTTTGTAGGTAAGTATATCTCTAATAAAACTAGCAACAGGTCACAGAATACAAATGATGATTAGTTATGCAGTCGGTTAGCCATATGCAAGAAATGCGGCGCTGAAACTCTACAAAGAGCATTGTTAGATTTATGATATGAATTCGTATTGTTTTGTAATTGTTTCTAAGCAGTGCAGGGCGGTAGAATAATTCATAAGTGTGGTTGTGTTGGGAGTCGGCTCGGTTCGGCGACGACAGCTGAATAGGGCAATGGTGGCGAGCCGTTAGCGCGGCGCGGGCGTGCGCGGGGGTGAGCGGGGCGCGGGGCGGCCGAGGGCGGAGGCACCTGAGCGCGCCCTGACCTACGACCCGCGGTGAAAGGCACGGCCCGCGCCCGCCGCCACATAGCATCGCCCGCCGCGCCGGCTCCGACCAATACAAACGTGAAATTACCAATTTTATCGACCAAAATTGTGATTCGAGATGATAACGGACATTTATAGGTATGTTACACACCACATAATGTTTGAGAGTTTATGATATTTCTTTTAATTCTCTACGTTTTATTTCAGTCATTACTCCTTTACTCGTTGCATAAAAAAAGATTAGCAATCTCACTAAAATTGTGCGAAACTCAACCTGAACTTTTGCATACATAGGTGCATTGCATTATTCTATGACACCTCAGAACTTTTAAATTTTAAATTTTGTACTAATCGTTAATGCGTTACTATATGCTCTATAGCATATAGTAACGCATTAACGATTTGTACAAAATTTAAATGTTTAATGTACTTTGGAGACCTTTGCCCAGCAGTGGGACAATTTATAGGTTTGCAAAAAGAATGTACTTTGGACTGTACGGTATATACTTATTTTATCAAAACTGAATTTAAGTATACGATTGTTTACTTAAATTCAGAGACGTATTTTAAATAAATTAAGGGTCTCATTAATAATTCTCACTACCATCAACTAAATATTAATCCATTCTTAGAATCCAGTATACATTGTAATGTGCGTAGAAACTTTACACGAATCGCTGTTCATTACCGTATTTTAAGCCTAACAATATGAACGCATGAGATGGCCGATAATGATGCAGCTTTCGCGTACCTACACGAAATTAATCGCACAGCGCCGGTTACATGCCGTAATGAAGATTGATGGTCGGTCGAAAGTAACAGTGTGGCGATTAGTACGCACGTATCGTTATTTACATTGTTTTATATTTGTGGCGTAAAATACGAGTATATGCAGATTTAAATGTAAAGGATAACGGGTAACTTTACCCTTTATATCTATCCACGCAAAAAAAATATTGAAAAATTGATCGACAATAAATAAATGAGACGTCACACTTTGTAATCATGATTGGTAATCATTATTAATAGTTGGGAACAAAACATAAGTTTCTGTAAAATAAAACAAAATAAATTATTGTACAATTCAGAAGTTACCAGTGCAGTGCTTGGACATTTTTCCATATATTTTATTATAATTTACACAAACTTTTAATAGGTACAGTGCGCGAGGCGTAAGCTCAGGTTTACATTTGTGTGAGTGATAGCGGTACAAGAGGTGAAGTGCGGTACGTGCGCGGCAGGGTGTATTTTGTTGCGTTTGTATTGGACGCGTCGCGCCTCAGGCCGAATATCACTCTACACTATCTGTGTGCACTCACACAAATGCAAACCTGAGCTTACGGCTTGTGCACTGTAGGTGCTAAATCAAACTTCTATCTAAGTGCATGGTGATAACAATTTATATAACAGGTGTCTCCTTTCCAACAGCCTAAATCAATGACTTTTAATGACACGCACATTAATTATAATTATATTGTTTAATAGAAGGGTTAGTTGTTTACATGCGAGCGTTGCGTGTGGCGGCGGCGACCTATGACACAGCTTTCCTTAGTTTAGTAGCTTTGACACACTTTCAAGCACAAACTGCATCGTAATTTTATTTACGCTGATTACTCAGTCACTCCCAGCTATGTTTATGACTAGTACAATAACTCAACAGTTAATTAAAGCAAGATACGAGTATGCTTACTTTGACTTCGGATTTCTATTGTTTCTGTCAAATTGCCTCGCTTTAATAAAAAACGTATTTTTCAGTGGTTTCTAAATTGGGCTTCGTGATCTCATCCATGGGTTATAACCGATTTAAACTATCACTTAACGCTAAATCGCGTTTAAAAATACGAATTTTCTTAAACTAGTATTTAAACCACCGCAGACCTATTTAATATAAAAATCTTTTGCCTTCATTCTAAAGCTTTAAACCGTGTCGCGCTGTATAACGTTTTGCAGTTCTATTCTCGAAATAGGTGAAAGAAAACACTGGGTTGAAACCTAATTTAAAAAATCTAATACATGTGTAATCATGGCCCGAGCTTCCTCAATGTAAGGGAAGGTGTGCCCCAACAGCCTGATGACGAATAAATGATGACTTGAAACATATCAAATGGTAACAATTGAACTGCGATTTCAACTCCTGGTAGAGGCTTAAAAAGGTACATTCTTAACAACTTGGAGAAAAAATTAGCAAATGTTTTCACAATATCAGTTTTCTGCTTTTTTTATTCATGTGTTTGGTACTTACATTTAATAATAAAAACACATTTGCCAAATCTGTCGCGTGACAAACACAAACGGTTATTTGCTGAGTCTGAGAATGCGGCTATGTAAATCATTTGCCGAATTCGATACAAACCTACCGCCATGCGCCATTAATTACCTGTCTCGTGCCACTTCTGGCGCCGTGAGCCGCCTAGATGGAACTAGTCTACGTAAGTACAACTTCTTTTTTGCTACTGCATTTTAATTTAATAACAAATAATTCATTTCCTACAGACATGTAGGCAGTGCCGTATTTACGTATGGCCAAATTGGGCCATCATGGGCAAGAGCGTCTGAACTCTAGGGGCTCCGGATAGAGACACAACTCAACAGGGTGGATTTTTTAAATTATTTCTATAATTTATGGAACTCAGCTCTACAAGAACAGAACATTCATCCAACTTACATAAACTTAATTAATACCATCTATAACAATAGCACAGCAGATATTAAACTACACAGCTCGGGACCGTCTTTCAAAATTGATAGAGGTGTGAAGCAGGGAGATCCGTTGTCGCCAAAGTTGTTCACCGCAACCCTTGAAGAAGTGTTTAAGAACCTCACAAAATCATGGCAATCCAAGGGCATAAACATTGGCGATAAAAGGCTAACCAATCTCCGTTTCGCAGATGACATCGTTCTGTTCTCTTCTAACCCAATCGAGCTTCAAGTCATGCTGCAGGAGCTCAGCGCGGCCAGTCAACGGACCGATGGGCCCGGGCTGCCACAGAATGGGTGCCATCGGACGGTCGCCGGCGTCGGGGCAGACCTCGGCGTAGGTGGAGAGACGATATCGTTAGATACAGGGATGGGTGGCTGGAAGAGGCTCAGGACAGGGATGGATGGAAGAGGAGGGGGGAGACCTTTGCCCAGCAGTGGGACAATATATAGGTTAACAAAAAAAAAAAATTTTTTATGGAAAACATGTAAAGAAAACTGTAAGTGGGCGGCGAGTGGCGACCAGATTTAAGTGGCCCGGGGCGGCTCTGAACCTAAATACGCCACTGCATGTAGGTATAATAAAACGAATTTGTGGTATTTTGCAACTTCAAACAAAAGTGTATCTGATTCTGTCCCATTAATCTAATCCTAAACCTAAACGCAACTGTCACTGTCTCTCATATTCTAATCGAATAAGAGTGAGTGGGACGCCTCGCTTAGTGAGTTAGCGTGGCACACCCTTAAACCACTACAAGTGTCATTATACTAAACTTATAGAAAATGTGTTGTTATTTATAGCAAGATATTTGAGTCGATTCCGGTGTATCGCACGCTAAATTTAATCATCGCTAAACAAAATAAATATTTATTAATTTATCCAACATTAAGCGTAACTTTCAGACACAAGTTGTGTGTGAAATTTGCAGGTTTCCTGGTAATGTTTTCTTTCAGCGCTTTCAGAGCAATCAGAAATATAGGCAAATTCCTCTGAAAAACCGACAAGCGAAAAAGTCACTGTTACATAGAGGAGTAATATACATAGTATAAAATGCAATGTATAAGTAATATTTCGCCGTGGGCAATACTTACTACAGCTCTACCAATATAGGTACTCGTATGTATAAGTACCTATATTTTGTGTCATGTCATGTCGGGCGACCATTGCCCATTGCCTCGTTAATTGTGAAATTCAAGTGAATTTCTCTCGGTCGCTCGCTTAATGCATAATTGCGACAGAATCACCTATAAACTTTGGTTTTTCACATCATTACCGTGGAGCAATGAGCAATAATGAAAAATATTTGTAAAGAGTTAAAATGAAGTAACATGAAAAATATTTTTGAGAAAGATAGGTACAGTTAAATCTTTATTATTATTTAATTAATGAAAAGGCAGTTCATCGCTGATATGTCCATTTCACAGTGTTTGTGAAGTCTATCACTTAGTCGTATTATACTTGTAAATGATTTTAAAATAATTAGTTTAGTAATAAAAAGCCTCTAAAACCTGCTATATTAAAAATGCATTACATCAAGCAAATAATTTAGTAACAAGGCAGTTTCCGTGTTCGGTGTAGCTCGAGTCTATGATGGTAGGCGTGAAGTGACTCTCTATGCTTATTTTTACAAATGACGCGTGATGTCAGCCCCGGGCGGTTCCCAGCCGAAATCCGCACCTCCATGGCAGCCGCTCACCGCAAACTGACTCTTCAAATTAACAACAAATCTTCAGACGTTAATTTAATATTGTAGGTACGGGTTAAGTTATGAGTATTTAATTTAACTACATATTTTATTACATAATAATGTACTTATCTTACTTGGTTAGCTTCTATAGGCGCTTGTGTATGTAACACTAATCATTCGTAGCCCTTCTTCTAATATTGTTTCCCGCTGGGATACACCTACATCTTCATCGACCAAAATCAGTCCATATCTGGACATAGGCCTCTCCCAAAGCATTATCTCGGCTCTTCGGCATCATATGATGGAGGGATGACCTGCACAGAGTGACTGGTAGAGACTGCGTGCAAAGAAACTTGTCGTGCGTCTTGCGTACTTGTCGTGGAATACTTGTCGTAAGGCGTGAATCAAGGAATGTTATTTTCCTCGATTATACATAAGTACTATGAGTATTTTGTGATTCGGGTTTCAGTTTTCGTCGATGAATATTATACGCTTCGAAAAAGGCTGATGACTATAAAGTAAAGTACAGTCGACCACACAACGACCTACATTAACCCAATGCAAATTATCATCGAATATATTGCCAGTAGGTATATTATACTTGGTGTATTATCGATCGATTGTAAAACCTACCCACACTGATTCATTATTATGTAAGTAGGTATAATGTATATTGCAATAATTCGTATACCTAATTACCAGTGGTTTTCCTGTAGATCTTCTAAAAACCACTTGAATATACTTGGTTTTCATAAAAGGCAACCGCAGCAATCACGATTCCGGATACTTAAAAAATGTACAATCTCTATAAACTGATTTACGAGTTAGTACACTATGTTTCACAATGGGGCTTTGCATGTCATTTCGAGTGATTGTAATTTCGAAACTATATTGAACATCCGTTCCGACGTACCGACGCTTGAGACGAATCTAAGTTCTGAGAAGCGTTCAATGTCACCAAGAATAGAGAATGGCCTACGCTGTTGGCTCATACCGTACGTGCTCTTGGTCATCATAAAATAGTTTCCGCCATGGAACAATGATAAGAACAAGTCCATAAGAGAGAGTGATTTTCCGTAATTTTAATACAAATAATAACAGACCGAGGCAGAAGGCCGTCGGCCGGTCACGAGCGTGCGTGCGGAGTGCGGCCACTATTTTGTCTTCTCCACTGCAGCTAGTACCAGACTAAATCATTACCTTCTAATTTATATAAATGCATATAGAAAAAGCATTTCCATTACATGTTGGTACTTTTTGAACATTAAATAATGTAAATAATAATAATTTTACATTTTAATATTTTCCACGTAAGAATATACTGTAACGATTTCAAAGCTCTAATCTTATATTGTGGATCTAAATCACAAATGGACCCATTATCTAAATAAATACTAATTTTATTAATATTTCCTGTACATACACGTACATGAGTGATATTGATATGTCTACATATAATGTACCTAATATATTACATCTAGCTACACTACTTGAACCATAGACTTGGTGGCAAATTAATGCATACGACATCCGACAAAGAAGTGTCTCATGATTTCCAGGAAATAATCTTATTATTTATATGACTTTTAAAGCGTCTTAAAAGTCTCGCATTTAAAAATTGTGATGCAATTATTTTAAACGCTGACATTGAAAAAGACAAGTTAAAATAATCCGAGAATTCCGAGCGCCCTTCACTTGGTTGCACTGATGCATTGTGATGGCCGGTGTATTTAGACCGTATGAATTCAAGCCGGCTGCTTAAGCTCCCTTAAATAGGATGGGTTAACGTGCCCACGAACACAACGCCTGCTGGTGTTGACGTGATCCCTTTCGAAATAGTTAATCATGATGAAGCTCTTGGGCAGCAAGGTTTATCAACGTATCGGCGTAATTAAAGTAGCACCTGACTGTAAAAATGTTTTACGGGAAAATAATATTATAGTTTAATAATTTATCGTAGAGGTCTTATTACCTATATTCTATAATACACCTGTCTCTAGAATGGATAAGTGAAACTAGTTATTTGCGTGTGCTTATCATCCCACTCTGTTTTGCTGTGTAACTTTATTTACCTTCTTTCAAAAAGTTACCGTTGCATTATAATTTTAATAATTTTCTTAGCATACCATACCTAAATTTAATAGATTAGGTAGTCTTTCGATTTTTTTATGACAGAATACCAATTTTAAAGTCTATGTTTTTATTTTATATAATGCCTCCGTGTCCTTAAGTTTACATTTGAAATTCCTTGTGCTACATTTCAGAGACGTAAAAAAATCTTTAATTGCCTGTTGATAATTAATGGTTACAGATTGAATATGTAGATGACATGACAGTTTAATGCAGTTTTATGCGTGTTCTTATGTTGGCTAATGTAAATTTGTCATAGCTATGCACGTAAATATCAAAGTCACAACTTAGTTTGCTAAATGTTGGCAGACACGTTGACATTATGTTATCGAACTCGTTGATGTTATATTATCAACAATTACATGGTGAAAGTATTTCTGTCTAGGTTTTTAGCTTGTCTTATAGGGGACAACTACTTACGTAGACACAGACGCATAAAAAGCTATATTGAATTAGGATTAGACCAATAAAACCGCTTAGTCAATTTAGATGTTACCGCTTGACTGATCACTAGATAGGCTGAAGTACTACCGCGAATCAAATGCCAGATTCCCAGTGACTAATACAAATAGTAAGTATAATATATAATTTGAACTAATTATTCATTTCAGCGTAATCTTGCGTAAGACCCTGATATTTCAGTTGTTGATTTTGTTAATAGATTCAATTAGAGATTAGATCTTTTATCGTGGGAAATACACACCCACAGTAGATCCATGAATAAACATGAAATGGGTTTTTATGTGGTTCAAAATAAAGATAAGTACTTACACGTAAATTTAAAAAAAATAACTTTACCTACCACCTATCTTTTTACAATATTGGATTAATTTAATAAAGATATGACTCAGATTTTTTTTTTGAAATCGCCTGATAATTAAGTAAGAAAAAAATGATGCGTAATACTTTTTTCTTTTTATATAGAATCTATGGCAAATCGAACTTATGATAGTACAAAGAACTATAAGACATAACAGCTTGCTAGCTGTCAATCGTAATTCCCCATAAGGGAGGATAAGGTTGAGTGGGTCACCGACATTTAGTTTAGTGGGTAAGGAATAGATGAGAGGTGCGATTGCGACGATATAGCATCGAGGCGGGTTCGCTCGGTGGAGGTGGCGTCTCGAGGTGAGAAACGTGGTAACAGGGCGTGAGATAGGGCTGCCGATACCGTCCGCAGTCGGCTCACAGAATACCTTCCGCTATGGTTACAGAACCGACAGACCGTGTGTTGGTGATGTCACTTTACTATGCTATTGAAATGAAATATTTATAATATAAGTAATAAGTAAGTTTTCTAGTAGTTAGAGGTATGTTCTTTGCCGCAAGTTCACCTTTATGATAATAAATAACAATACGTAATACAATACTAAATTATTACGAATGACAACAATAGTAGGTAATAAGTAAACAGATTGCAGGTTATTCTTATTTAAGAAATACATACATAGGTACGGACAACAGCAGTTGTAGAGATAACAATCGTCACTAATTCCAGAGAGATATCGAAATGAGAATATTCTTCTATAAAAAAAACCCGTGAAACGGAAGAATTTATTTACGCTATAAATACGCCTATAAAATTTCGACCCAGTTTTCAGCAAGTATACAATTAGCTTTGTAAAAAAGTAATTTAAATAACAACTAAAAGCAAACCCACCACTTAGCAAACTGTCTTAATAACTATGATTTGTGAAAAGTTTTCTTTACAACAATTTTCGAATCGACACCTTCTTGTAATTAAAGCTCGTCACGCGATCGTGAGACCAGAAAATAAAGCGTAATCGATTTGCAATACTGGTTTACACAACGAACTCAGCCGTCATTTCTCCGTTCCCTCAGCGACATACCATCAACCTCGGTTACCTCGGCGTTGACGTTGCATTCCGCTCGGGTTGTTTTCTCTGGCGGTATTTTTATCACATTACGCTTCGGCTTTATCGTGACTTTGCCTTAATTTTTCGGCGACGTGGAATAATTACTGACGGCATCTCGAAACTGTTCACGCGGCACCGCTCTGAACACAGCTGCTCGTGCCTATCTGATATTACTAACGAGGAGGTAGTGCAGAGGACAGAGCATCTTATCTTGATACGATAATTTACTTCATGATGTACTATTTATTAAATGCATAATTTATTTTATAGTAGATAGACGATGTTTCGCAAAAGCTTTAAGCCACTAGGCAACAATATGCTTAACAAGATCGGCAACGTTGCACAAACGCGCGACGCTAGCAGCTGGCGCACAACATGACCAATGCATGGTACCAATACCAATGGTACTGCAAGTTCCTCGTTGCAATTCAATATGATGAGCAACATATTGCGCAACTGTTGCCTAGTGGTTACGAGGCTTTCAGGTAGCAAGGAATAAGGTAATGTTACCTACTTACTTTGTGAAAGAAAACTTTATTCGCACCAACTCGTATAAGTGTAATTGCCGGGCCGAGCCCATGTAATGATACGCTTAGCGAGCGGCAGCGAAGAAAGACGTGTGAGGACTTTGATAACTTCCAAAAATTAAAGTCGTAAAATGATTTCAAAGTGTGATGTGGAGTAAAATCACGCGCGGTGATTACAATGGGCGTGGCCCTGTCATTACGCTGTCGGGTCCTCGGTGGCCACTAACGAGCTCTTTCGTCGCATATCGAAAATAAGCACCGCGGAAGTACTTATCTAAAATTACATATTATTGTAAATGAAATTATTTTTTTATGGTTTTACTGATGTTTAGAGGTTTCTAGTGGGTAAAATAGATGAACGGTCGAACATAGAGAATGGTGAACAGGAGAGTTATTAAGGTTCAAAAAGTACTTGTCTGATTTTTCAAAATTCTTTACGTATTCAAATTAAGGTTTATTTCGTCTTAAAGATGCTTAAATATGTACCAACGGGGTGGGGGCACAAACTCTACATAAGGTGGCTGAAAAATTTATATTGGGCTACGAAGTACGCATGACGTAAGGTACTGACTTCTGACTACACAGGCGGCGTTTGATGACACGGTATGGATGTTACAGATTGTTATAATTTTAATTATATAGAAGAAACCACTTTATTTTTCATTTTAATCCTAACTAACTCTACGTTACAACTACTTAAGACCTTCGATGAGGTTTACGAGTGACAACAATACAAGTACAGAATATAAAGTACCCACTAAAAAGTAATCAATTATTTACATTGAATTAAGTTTGCATTTGCTAATTAAAATTTTATACATGGTGTACAATATTAAACGAAACATGCACCCTGTACACATTACATATAACATGCCATATTAGAGATAACGATTAACTCTATAGAAAGTAAAGTTTATGCCTTTTTGAATATTCTTCAAATGAGTACCTACTCTAAAAGTTTTTTTCTGATCAAGAGTAAAGTTAAAGCTTTAAATCTGAACAAATTTATTACACCATTTATAACCAATCTGAAATGTGGTTGAGTACGTACGTATGCAGTTATGTACCAGGTCTGTAAATGTCAAATTTTTTGTTTACGCAAAATTACATGTCACCGTATAATTACATTCAACACCTTGGAGCAAGAGGTCAAAAAGAAATTCACTTAAAACTGTAACACGCCCTTCACAAAAACGGCACCGATGCAAATTTATAAAGTCGGGTCATTTTCGAAAACCAGTGTCCGAAAGTGAAACTACCCGCACATTTATTACTGAGTAAAATATGTAGATTGCTGGCGAGATAATAATGATATGTGCTCGTGGTAATGAAATTTCCCGCCGTCAAACGGTGCCAAAGTAATTTGCGTTGCTTGTCTCTGGCAACGAGTGCCCCAAGGGCCGCTTTCGAGCTTGCGCAAGGCGTTAATGAGACCCATGTCAACTTTTTATTGGAGGTAACGCACACCGCACTCCGCCTCGCTAGGGCGGCTGACGACCATTGTTACGCATGCGCACTCTCACCGCGCTGTTACATACTAATTCCTCAATCATCAGTAGCTACTGCAAAATTATCTTACTATCGTTGATATTGGTTTTAGAGGCAAACCTGGCTCTATTTTATTTAGATTTATTTTTTATGCATTATGCCATGCTAACAATTTAAATGATCAAAAATTTCTAGCCGTGGGCAGGACGTTCTTCTATTTTATTCTCGTCTATTTAATTTTTTATTTATTAATGGACTCGACAATTCGTCATTTGCCAATGTCATGTTACAGAAAATTCAATATATAATAGGTAGTCTTCTATCTTCCTCCAGGGTAGCCGCGTCTTCATGTCTTCATCCAGAGGAGACGCCGTAGCGTCATCACTCTGGACGAAGCAGCTCGACAGTCACGTTCACTCCCGAGCTTGTAGCGGGAACTCTTGATAAAAGCTTGAAACCCCAGATCTTGCTCAAATTATACAACAAATTCACCATACTGTCACTCGCGAACATTTTCTGATTAATTTAACGTGATATTAATCTCAAAATAACCACTGTAGACAATAAAACAAAAATTATCAAATAATTTTGCAACCGTCGTTTCCCGCCATTTTCAAGAGAAGCTTTGTTTATTTTATCTTATGAAAAAAGAAAAGCCTATGAAAAAAGAAAAGATTGGGTAAGTACTTACTAAAATATAAGCTCTACCTAAAAGTAAAGTAAGCTTTACTTTGTTAAACAAATTGCTTAACGGTCAATCAGGCATGTACGACTAGTAAAAAACAATTAGCGACAATATTTTATGATTTATTACGAACTCAATTAAATTAATATGACTATAATATTTAAAATATACACATTTATAACATGTAATTATGTAAAACCAAAATTATGGCCAATTTAATTAACAATAAACTGTTGTGCTGATATTCGACCTACAAAAGAAGTTCATACGTCAACTCAATGAACACTGGAGAAAATAGGTAAATAATATCATACGCATGAGAACATATCTACCTATATTGCTTTCGTGGTGAGATAATTTATTGATTCAATATTCGATTCTGGCATTGTTTTCGAATACAACCTTACTCGTTTTTTATTCATCGTTGCTTTCGAACCAATGGAAGTCATTAACCCTGATAGTGTTTACAGACATTACGCCTTCTTTGCCAACTGAATAGCATCATAAAATCAGTGTACGCAAATAAAGAGATTCTTGTGTTTAATTAAGTGGCCCCAACAGCTCAATTCGGGTGGTAATTAAAGAAATTGGTTCAGCTTTCATGGACAAGCCAAATTATTGTTAAGGGCCATAACATTACAAATTCACGGAAGAGCCATCGCGGCCACCCTGCGCGCTCCACGCAGGCGATCCACTCATATTTGTTAAATCATCGGTACCCTGTAATTTTGATCGATATCTTTATTGACGGCACAAATTTATTGATCATTTCTTTGCAAACGTACGTTCCCCGTGAATACAATATGGCGGGCGTAGCGCTGGCGTGTCGCAAGTCGCCGCGAGAGCCGAGACCTTTCTGCAGGCTTGCTGTGATTATTGCTATGGTTTCGGTTTTCAATAGCCCGTTTATATCAGATTGACCTACTTCACTTTGTTCGGGGAAATTGAATTTCTTACCATGTGTGTTAACTGATCGCTAAACCGAAACTCATTGTGATTTGATGTTTGGCTGTACACTAATATTGTATACCTATTAGACCTAATAGGTATACAATATTAGTGGTACTTAGAAACTAATATACTATTTTGTACCTAATAATAGGTTACATGAAGTTGCATATATATATATATATATATATTATAATTAACAAACAGACTTTCGTTTATATAATTCTAATACATTTTATAACATCAATTAGTCCATTCTCGCACTATGTACGTACCCCACTGAACACATGATCTAATTCTAATGTCATGTGTAGGTATTCATTATGTCTAAGTAGCACAGACTTTACCTACAATTGATATTAGTTAGAGACTGCTCTTTGTATTAGTGTATCATAAAATACCCAGAAACACACTGTCTAACGTGTTACCATTGATGTGCTGTCGAGTAGACTTTAAGTCCAAACACTATTGTACTCTGCTCCTATCATATCATAAAGTATCGTTAATCTGTCATCGCTGATAGCAATGCCTTAGACACAAAGCCATCCGCGCAGCAGGCGCTATGATGTCCGTCGCAACATACGACGTCGCCACCATGTCACATGTTTGTAGCCGCGTGCATGTTACATGCTCGACACTATTTCATCGCTTATCGGAGACTTGTTACGATACGATGATTTATTTCCTTTAGTTACTTTCCTCCTTAAAAGGCACATTGTAGTTAGTCTTAGACTGTAATCGTCATTCATTATCATTACAAGCCCCTCTAGTAGATGTGTACTCGTACCTAAATGTGAAGTTGTTGGTAAATTAATGTTAATAATAATTACAAATTTTTAATGGCTTTTGACCCATAACCCATCGAGTTCAAGTGAGTATGTACCTGTTTATAACTACGTAATACGCTAATACTTACAAATACACAGTGCAAACGTTCACCGTTCAATCACCAGATACCATACTAAGATGATAAAGGTAAAACAACATACAAATGATATGACGTTCTGCATGGGCGTTATACAGTCGGACAAGATGTTACGAGAACTAGTCCAATTTTAATTTTAAATTGAATTATTTAATCCGATGAAATATGAATTAGCGATGTACACTTATAAATTTGTACACCGTCAACTGATGGATATTTTACGAGATATGAAGCAGTGTCATGTCTTGATCGTCATTTTTACTACATATTTTTAGAATGCACCAGAAATACGACAAAAAGGTATCTGATACGGCCGAGTCGATTTCCTTCGATTTCCTTTATGCAACAAAGTATGCGTAGGCGCAGTGAGACAATAAATAAAGAAACTAAAAGTGAGGTCGCCCTTGTGGCCTGCGCGGACGTTCACGCCTGACCATAAACGTTCTACGTCGTCCCACCACGTCCAAAATGCAGTAGTTATCGTGACTCATTTAGACGAGGAAGTGCCTTTAGCTTCCGTTAGACAGGCAATTAATTCGTTAGACTAGAATTTATTAAAAAAATAACTTCATTTAATTCTAAATCTATTAAGGAAGGATCATTGATGATATGGGTGGAGATAATGATTTATGGTGAGATTGAGAACCCGGAAAGTGCTATAATTTTTGTAACCTTTTTTCACTGAAATAAACAGTTTAATTTTTTTTTTTAATTATAAGATTGAAAATTACCTAATTATTATAAGGGAAATTTGGCAGATTTTGTTGTTAAAACGTATAAAGATAAGATAAATATTATTTATTGCAAAAAAGGAATTACACAAAATAAATAGGTAGGATAATACAGTTAGTATTACAATTGACAATTACAATTTTACGTATCTAAGGATAATTCAACATCAAAATCCATCAAGCCGTTTACAACGTAACGGGCATACCTACATACATACAATATACATATATCGTCTAGTTACCTGTAGTGATGTAACAATGAAAGGAATTGATTGATCGAACCTGTTCATCATTGTGAAAATAAAGTGATCCAATCTAATAATGTGAAAATAAGATAAGATAAATACACTTTATTGCACCATAATACAGTAGGCATATATATGTCGCAGTAAGATAGATAAAGCCGTAATATAGCTATATCCCTAGGGATATAACTATATACCGTAACATAGTTATAAAACCGTCGAAGTTAAGTGATATACTTATATTACTAGATTAGTCTAGTAATATAGTAATATAGTGTTCAGTGTTATAAATATATTAGAGTTTGTCTCAAAAAAATCATATATGTATATGTATAATTGTTAATAAATGAACTTGCTTTTTGAATACAAAAAAAAAATACCTAACATCGAAGTCTCTGGCTTGGAGCGAAGCTGCGCTTCGCTCCAAGCCAGAGCCTTCTGAACCTAAACATCCGTGTCGGATCTGGTTAGAGAGTTGGTCGGGGTGTCCCTTCATTTGTAATTTGTTTTTTATCAAATGAAGGGACACCGGGGAGTGCGTAAACACAACGAACCCCTCCGCGCCGCCTGCGCCGCACACTCCGAAAGCTATTTCACTAAACTTAATCTAGTAATATAAGTATATCACTTAACTTCGACGGTTTTATAACTATATTCCTAGTGACATAGTAAAGAATCGCTTTCGTATAACTATGTTACGGTATATAGTTATATCCTTATGGATATAACTATATTACGGCTTTATCTATCTTACTGCGACATATACATACTGCATAATACATTAATGACATTATTGAGAAGCATGTACAATTTTGGCAATAAATAATTATGCAACCACAGAAATGCTTAAAATGTTAGTGGGGTAGGGTAGTTTTTGTTTACAAAATAAGACATTTGATTTGGGCTTCGGTATACATACATGCACTCTTTTCGGCAATCGGGTAACCAAAAAGTTTACCTTCATATTATTGATTTTATTGAATATGTAACAGTCATGGATCCAGTTTCAGATTTAATGTGACGTTTTAATAGCTTGCACCCATTTCCTATTTAATAGGTCAAATAAAGTAGGTATAAGTGGTAATGTAACCGTTAATAACATAACGCATTATCCGATCCGCAAATTATTTTTCATGAAAACCGGTCAATGAAGAAATCATGAAAAAATGTGTTGAAAATTGTCACAGTATTGCCTGCTGTTGGTGTAGAAATTATTTTCTCAAAAACAAAGTGTAGAATTATGGTTCACATGCCGAGTGGCAATTATTCTTTCTGAAAGCACAATAGGCACTTTATGTAAACATTCATTTAAATCACTCAAGACTCGAGTGTATTAAACAAAATAAAACGTGCAATAAATAACACTAATAAATATGTATTAAGTCAATTCGCTATTTGATGTCGTTACAGAAATGCAAATGTTATTACCGAAAATAAAATTTTTGCAATGCCATACTTAGATGGTGGCAATTTAAATTGGAGCACTGGTTTATTGACTCTATTACAATTTATATAACGAATATATTTTAACGTGTTTTGTGTAGAAGATTATAAATTATCGAGGATATATTAAATTATTGTAATATTATTATAGGTAGGTATGTTATTTCACGGTTCCCTATTTCTGTGCATAAATTTTTATGTCATAATATAACATGGCATACCTTAAATTGTCCTAGTAATAACTACGCATAATAGTCATTAAGGCATAACTTTATAGGCATAATATTATTAAGCATAACTACAAACAGCATAAAGATTGTTAAGAATAATATTATAAAGCCTAAATAAACTTTGTCATAATGATATTGAAACATAATTGTAATAATCATATTAATTACTCGCCGAAAAATATACTCCTGAAGTTTTAAAAACAAAAATTAAACCAAGGGCCACCCCCGCCGCACCGTAACCAACTATTACACTATAATACCTACTTTTTGATTGTATATAAAATAATCATGTTGGCGGCTTACGGGTGGCCCAAGGGCCACCCCCGCCGCACCGTAACCTACTATTACCTAATACACCATACATACAACACCAATACCAACAAAAAAGAAGAAATACACAAACAAACATTATTTATGTATAATATCTATTAGACGAATAAACAATATGCCATAAAACAATATGGAAATCAAAATTAGGGCAAAAACGATTAGCCCAAACTAGAATTATGCTTAGTTAGATTGTATGCCCAAAAACAATTATGACAAAATATGATTATGACAAAAAACATTATGCCTAACTCATTATGCTAAATTAAAATAGGACAAAAAAATTATGCGAAAAAAAGGGATCCCGTTATTTCACATGTGCAAAAATTGTACACAACAACGACACTAAGCATTGTATCGCTAGGGGGTTGAATGGCAAGTAGGTAAACATTCATTATAAATTAAAATGCAGTATCGTGGACATGCCGTTAACACCTACGTTGATTAAAGTTACCATATCAAGTTTACACAGGGAATCTTTACGTTACGTTAATAGCTAACGCACTTTTGCTATCAGTCGTACATTACATACCAATAAATTGTACGAACCACCCCAATTTATTGAGCATAAAAATCTTGACGCACCCACCGCACGCAGGTGCATATTTCAATGGCGCGGCTTCATTGAATTGAGTGGAACAAAAATGTCAGTTGAATTATGAAAGCGATCGATAATGAAAATGTTGGTGCGCTCAGGTCAGTAGAAAGTGTCTCGACCTGCGTAAGCTTTCGGTAAATTGGCCACTCGGCGCGGCCGCAGGTCAGTCGAATCTCGGGACCCATAAATATGCCGCCGGACCGCCCCTGGCACCACTTTGTTTGTTAATATACTGCCAATTATAATCAAAGTGAACTCACCACGCCGAGTGTCAATTTCTTAATCCTTTTCTCTTGAACTGGATTCACCAAGTTTTCATCAGTTAACTGTAGAAACGAGCGCTTGGCAAACCTTATAGGGCTGCATTTTGTTCGATTCCATAAAATCATTTCTGACTACCATTTTCATTTTATATTAAAGTCCCAGAAATGGTAACTGCAATCTCGATATCTTTCTTAAAAAATCTCTTCATCATTGTGTATCTTTTTTCAAAATATGTATACCTACTGTACCTTTATATCTATGGATGCATCAAATAATGATAATTGGTTGTTGATGGTTGCAGTTAGTTAAACATCTTCTCGATCGAACTGAATCAAGTACGAACTTAAGTATTATAATAACGGTTAGATGCTGATATCACAAATAGTGAACGATTGCAAAACGTAGCAATCGCCGAGCCGAAATATTGTTCCCACGGTGCGCGCGGCCGTGGCGGCCTGTCGTCCATCAACATCATTATCTATTAAAAATATCACGTCATATTGTTCACTATTTTGTATAATGTTACTTTCCGCGTCGGGTCGGCCTGCTATCGGCACATTATCTTGAAACACCTATAAATCACTAACAATAATAATTACGAAACATTAGCTCTCACTTGTTTCCTAAACTTACGAAATGGTTGTTTTGATACTTACTCATCAAATAAATGAGAAAACATCTCGTGATCATTTTGCAAATACCCAGGTGACCCCGATTGCAGTAACAAGCGGTAGAGATTTTAGAAGAATGTATTTTGAGAAAAACGTAGAGATTTTTGTCGTAATTAACAGACAGGTTGGATTTATTTTTAGTGTATTATGGGAAATCATATAATATATTATATAATCTGCTATAGTATACTTTAATTTTTTAAATCGTAATTATCGTTTGTTGTGTATGACTTGCACTACTTGAATGAATATAGCGAGGGCACAACCACAAGCCAGGTACGAAGGTAATTGCGGTGCTCCTGCCACGTCCTAGAAAGCTCACCGCACCGCTTCGTTACGGCCCTTAAGACTGATTTATGTCGGTAATAAATATTTTTTGAAAGTTCCAGTGCGATAATAACTCCATTAATTTTGATTAATGACAATTTCTTAAAAGTGAATTTCAACTGCAATCACGTGGGGCACGTACGACCTGTCTTTCTGTGGCCCGCAATTGAACCTTCCACGTTTTAATAACTTCGCGCTTGTGACCGATTGTTCTTGTTTCGTTTGCAATTTAACATTCCACTGACGTTTTTAATGAACATATATTTCGGACACTCGATCGAAATACATTACCTTCAGACGTATTAAAATTTATCACACATTAATTCACAATTTATATATTTTTAAAGAATACATAACAAACAATGAAAGTGATGTTTGACGAAAGATATATTTTGTCCTGTAATACCAGCGTTTGTACAGAGAAATAAATTCCGTGGAGCGGTTATCGCGAGGGGGCTGCTCGTGGCGACACATTCAGCGCATTTGCAATGCGAGATATGCCACATTACCATAAACTGTACAAGGCGGGTCGCTCGCAGTGGCCGGGCGTCTATCGCGGGACGACATATAAATTATTCAAAATAAAGTATCGCTTAACCCCTGACCCGCTGCCGCGAGCGCGGCCTGCTCGCCCCGGGACACGGGAGCGCGCAGCCTCCTCCGCCCGGACACGTCATCCATCATTGACAGGTGATATAATAAATATATGTCGTCATAGCGAAGCCCAAATTGTGACGAAGTATAATGAGTACGTATACCTCAGGAAGACTGATTTAAACCAATATAAAGTTCCACACGTTACCCTAACCGTTTATTACCAACTTTAATAAAAAAATATTCCTTTTAATAAAGGGAAATAAATAAAATATTACAAAAAAACAAATGAAAACCGACTGCCTTTGTAGTATATAACGTATCATGTATCAGTCACGTGATCAAAACCTATATAATATACCTCCTATTCACAGATACCTCAAATCCATCAAGCATTTAAACGACACGAGGTCGGCGGTTGAGTAAAAAGAAAAATAGCAATAATTAATTTCATTCCGTACCAAAATACTCCAGAAATGGGTAACGAACCTGCGACCCTTGCGCCACAGTCTTACACCTTAACCACTGGGCTATTTTAAAATTTGATTAATTCATAATAATAAACGGGGAAGTAGTTCTATAATTGTTACAATGTTGACTGACTTTATACCCGATCTCTGCAGGTGTATTATTCAGAAAAGGTAGGCGGAATTAACTGTACCTATATATTGATATATTTTTTATTGAATTCAATGATCAATCGCTTAAACGTGTGGGATATGTAGCATTATGATTATGTCATTGTTATTAATTGGTTTAATTAGATAAGAATAGCAAAGAAAATGTCGATTTTAATAAGCGACAATTACAATGACGTAATTTTTTTATGTGATTAAAAAGTAGTAGGTTTAACCGCAAAACGGTTATGTTTAAATGAACCTCTTATTCGTATCCTTTGAAATACCTGTTATGAAGTATTCGCGAAGCTTAGAACATTTAGAACTGGAGATGATATTATAAAATTGATCGTGTAAACATTTGCCTAATTTAGAGTCGCGAACGTCTCATTCGCTTTCGATGAGTTTATTTATTTAGGAAAGCGTGATCTTGCCTTGACAAGACTTCATACGGAAATCAATATCCATTAATAATTCGATTATTAACATACATCACCAACTACATGACATATGTCGTCCAAATGGCGACGTTTAAAAAAGGACCAAGATTAATTTAGTCTTCTTTCGATCTACTACAATCGAAAGAAGAGTATCATGTGTGGGTCGTTAGTGGTACGCTAAGGGCCGAAACACAAAATTGCGTTGCGCGCCGGCGCCGCGCCGCCAAAATCGGCGTAGCCGCATTGCCGCTACGCAGTATTGGTTGTTTGGAATTCCAACGCTCAACAACGCCGATTTTGGCGGCGCCGCAACGCGGTTTTGTACTTCGGCCCTATCTTCATTCATTACTAACCTAAACCTGCACTACACTAGCGCAAGTGCTACATACGCGAAATTTTAATTTACAATAGGTATTCGTATATTCTGCAAATAAATGTTTACGAAATCGGATCATAGAGTTCTGTTTCATAATTAAGCCCTTATGATACCACTACACCTACATAATTTGCAGATTTTACTACAATTTACTTATTTATACTACAATTAGTGCAAGCATTGGGAGGTAAATATGGAGTCGGACCCACATTATGTACTTCTTATATGTAGGCCTCCATACTGTATGCTCCACGGCGCGCTCGTGGGGCGCGCGCATTCTTGGGCGGCGCGTGCACCCGGTAGGAACCGCAGGACGCAGCTTATTTACCCAACAGCTTTTGCAAAACGCCCCATTAGGGATAACTGTACTAAATAATTACTGCAATGTGGCTTTCTATTTCTATGCGCTCGCGTCGCATGCGCGTGCGCGCGGCGCTACACCTGCCGCTGATCACTGTAATTATTTACTATGCATGAATGCGACGCGCGGCGGCTGTCTAGGACAGCTTTTCCCAACCCGGGCGGGGTCCGCTGTCGCTTAGACCCCAGGATACGTTCCAAGGGCTACGCGGGCACACCTTTTAAATCTCAATTAAATTCATGTCGTTTAAATAAATTTTAATAGGTACATACATATAGGACAAAATTTTGAAATAAGGCACTCGACACTACATAATTTTTCCTATGAACATCTAGTTAACATCTTCCTACATTAGTAAGATATTTAACTTGGTTAAATATTAATATTGTTTAATTAAGAATAGTTATTAGTGATTAAAAATACTTTACATCAATTGTAAAACTTGAAGTACGATTTAGCTCTTAAGACGCAAACAATATACACGGTATAAAGTAAGGACACTTGATGTGAGTACGAGTATACCTATTCAAGATTTTAAAAAGTTAATGTTGTTGGTCGTGCCCTGTGGTGGCTCAGTTGGTAAGAGCGTGTCACGAATGACACGCAAGTTCAAGTCCTGCCCACGGCAAAAAAAAATCATCAATTAATTTGTTCGCCGAGCATGGCGTAGTGATTAAAAATTAAATATCTTAATTATTAATTTATTTCCATGAAAGAAGTCCCTAACGATCATTGTGGATTTCTATATCGGCGTCTATAATAGTTTGGGAAAGGCTGTCCTAGGACGCGCGCCGCGGACAAAGAGCGGTCACTTAGCACAACGGCCTGCGCGGACAGGTTCCGATGTCCACTTGGGTGTGCTGCCTGCCCATTTTAAAAGCTCATTAATTCGCATTCGCACTAAGCGACTCTAGCCATGCAAAGCGTTATGAATTGGCACGGAATGATCTATTTGTAACGGTTTTTTCCACAAAGTTTTTTTTCTGTATACCTACCTACATATTATTATACTTACGAGTATATAGGTATATTCTATGTCAATGCAAAGCGCTATAAATTACCCGTATTCAACGGTAAGTGATAGAAGAGCCGTTGTTATCATGTTTAAGTGAGTTGATAACGCACACAGAGGAAACTGACTGATGCTCTATAGTTGCAAAAGCATAAGGCCGTGGCATCGGGCAAAAAATACTATCGTAATATAATGTAAGTACAATCTGATCAATACTATTGTAAAATACAAAGTTTTACAAAAAAAATTGTAAATAAGGGAATCATATTTTAAGAAGTTATAAACCTAGATTATGTTTGCATTGACAGAAGACAAAAGTGGTTGACATTGCTCATAGAATCAGCAAACTGAAGTGACAGTGGGTTAGTCACATCTGTCGTAGAACCGATAACAGATGGGGTAGACGAGTTCTCGAATGGAGGCCACGAACGGGTAAACGTAGTGTGGGACGCCCCCCGATCAGATGGAGGGATGACCTTCGCATGGCTGGCAGAGACTGGTTGCAGAAGGACGATAATAGGGTTAGTGCCGTGCTTTGGGAGAGACATACATATAGACATATCAGTCCAGCAGTGGACTGATACGGGCTGATGATGATGATGTTTGCAGTTTGATGTGTGTTGGGATAACAATCACTGGTAGTAAGTAATTAGTTGAATCATTCGAGGATACTTGTTTAAGTATCAAGTGAGAAGCCAAACAAATCAAGCTTAAACAATGTAGAGACGTTGAATTCATACGAAAGACATCAACGACGTCGTCATCATCGAAATCACCTTAGTAATAAGTACATTTTTTAAATTACCTTGGGCAGATTTTTATTTTTCTAATGTATTTTATTGTTATGTTAATTTACAAATTAATTACATAATTGTCAGGTTGTTCAGATATCTCAATTAACGCAAACCCAACCAAACAAATTTTTAATGACATACCTAGGTACAGTCGACAGCAGATCAATGGTAACACTTTTTACTTTTGACAGTTCTTAGTATTTGCGTCGTAAGACTTGAAATCGTACTGCAAGTGTTACCATTGATCTGCTGTCGACTGTACATAGGTACCTACTCCTTTTATGAATGGTTGCATATTGCATTACTGATGCTATATCTTTGCATTGAAAAATTGGATCAATTTTAGTCGGTAATAGAAATTAGTTTCAGATGTAAGATTATTCAAATAAGCAAAACGTTGCCCAACGCGATGGTATATACAACAAGCGAGCTCCGAGTGTCTTATTATGTTGTAACTGTAAGTACGCATTCGTAGAAATAATAATTTGATTTTTGTATTTATGTTGCGGCCTCGTACACCCTAACCTTGTCAAATAAAGACATGATGCTTGAAAGCCGTTGCCGATATTGGACCTTGAGTTATCGATGACTATCAGGATGTACCAATTTGCATTGTTCTCAATACGATGCTTAGGAAATATGCAAGAATAAAAAAATAACATTATGCATCCGAAAGTTAAGTTAATTCTATACATACGATATACGTTAAAACTTCATCGATATTGGTACTTATATAATGCAAATAAAATAATACAGTTAGTTACAGAACTCTGAATCTCAATGTATGGGGTTTCGTTGCTCTGCAACTACAATATGCAATATTCCTCTTTGCGTTTTCTTCGGAAACTAAACATTCTGATAATAATTTACATTTATACGATACATTCACAATTGGTCAGATCGCAATCGCAATACGAAACATTTCAATTTCTCATCAAGCAACATGTAAAATATAATTAAATATTCAGCTAACTAAAAAGGAATAAATGAGAGTAGAAAATAGATGAGTGATATACGAGGAGAGTATTTTTGATTAGCGACGCCCAACTCAGGGGTGACAGTCTAAATAATTTTAGTTTCTAAAATTGTGTTTTTATTATTTTAAACATAATTATTATTAAAAAAAATTATGTTAAAGTGCTCTTGAAATTATCTAAGCGCCTCGCTTGCTGCATGATCTTGCTGTCAATAACCCGACCGACAGGCGACGCTTAGTAGTTAACAACAGAATATATTATTTGTAGACTTTTGTATAAAAAAGTAAGGCATTTTTTGTATCAGGGTCGTGTATATTATCACACCTGAGTCGCGCGTCGTTAATCACAACCACAGCTTGTATATTCATTTGCAGACAAAAATTCCAATTTGTGCAATAGGTGTTGGAAATCGGTCTATAACAATGAGATAGGCAGGCGCGGCAGCCGTGCCGTCGCGGCGTGACGCGCGGGCGGGCGGGCTCACACAATTGAATTGATAAACTGCTTTCTAGCTGCATTTATATGAGTACCTTTATAATATAAAGAAATTGTATACTAACCTGGAAACAACATAGGATAATCTGATAAATAACTAATATCTAAGGCTAAGTACGCGCCCTAGGTACTATCGCAGTCATAGAATAGAAGGAAAGAATAGATTAAATTTTTTTTTATTACCATACAACAATTTACAACTACTTAGGCCTCAAAAAATCAACAAAGGTGAACTGGTATGTTTCAGCTAAGTTGGCACCAAGGTATGTAGTACTGTTTTACTCTCCTCTCGCCAAATTTATTAATGTTTTCATTTTTGTACAACGACAAGCGCATTAAAGTATTGAGTAAGTTGATTTTTTTCTAACTAAAAATAAGATTACCACGATATGGCGAACATAACATATTATAATTCAGTGATGTCAGTGAAAATAACTGAAATCCAAATATCGTAGTTGTGCAGTAATAACAGTCATAAAATTATTACTTGATGTGTGTACACTATTTACATTAAAGCGGCCTTGATGCCGTTTGTACAATTCTAGATGCCCAAAGTGTTATTCAAAGTGCAAAATATGCAATTATAGGTAATATATTCATAGACTAACATAAATCTTTGTCTACTAACCCATTAAATATTTTAAACTTTGTATAAGTAGATACTTTTATTTCTACGGACCTCTAAATATTTTATGCATGTCACGTCTGAGAGAAATACATAGCAAAATGTAATATTTTTATAAAATAGTCGTGTGACATTGACTTGGCTTTGCCGAATTAGGTAGGTACTTACTTGTATAGAAGTATCTTAAACGTCGCCATTTTTTGAGACTCTGCAACGGCCCGCTCTACACCAATTTTATTTATAGCACAACACCAACGATCAACAGCAGCCAGAATAAGCTGCTAATTTGAGCATTTGCAAATATTAAATGAAAATAATCCTAATTATTAAAAAAATAGTTGTATTTTGGCGTTTAAACTATCCATAATATGTTCAATTCATTAATTCTATGTGTATCTCGTTATCAAGCAAGCCGTCAAGGATGCCAAGGCCATATAATATGAATCGAGACATACAAACAAAAGAAATACAGAAGTCAAATTCATTAGTAGGTACACCCGAAAATCATCACCCTCCTGAAGAAGTCGGGTAAATATTATATAAAATTCAATGGGATACCTATTTATCTCATTTTTGACAACATCAAACAACTCACATAGACACGCTAAAAGTAAATCTAAAATTCATGTTTAGGTATCTTAATTAACACCGGTGATATTAATTGTTATAGTGGTAGCGGTCATCTTAGGTCGCCTCGAGCACAGAATACTGAATATCCTAGAGGCAGTATCGAAGGACTTGCTGATTCGCTGCCCACCTCGAAGAACTCATTGCTATCTCTTGAAGCATCCTATCATCTGTGGAAATTAATGTGTAGGCTAAATTCCACATTAGGTACATACGCGGCAATTTATTGTATAAACAAACTCAAGCGACGGTAACTCAACCTATAATATAGGTTGTATTAAATAAAACTACTACAATTTACCGCCCTAAAATGCCCGTGAATAGAAAAATACAGTTTTATGTGTGGGCGACACTTTTTTGTGACTCTACCAACAACCATCTGTTAGAAGTAGCATGTTAGATATTATCAGATATTTACATGTATGTAAGATGTACCTATTATAAAAAAAGTTAAGTAAGTTATATAGGTAATTAAGTAAGAAAATAACATGCTCACACCAGACACATTACGTAAAAATAAATACGTTGTATACTTCTTGTGAGACTTTTGGATATTAAATTATAATAGTAAAATCACTTTTATCGTGTCCATAAAATAGAAAGCTTTATCTTTGTTGATTGTTTAACGACGAATGCGGAAGTTTTTATTATGAGTACACACCGTCATCCATCTGTCTGAAAGGCATGCATAACTGCATTGAACAAATTCTGCATAAATAGGTAGGTACGACTACTTGACTATTAATAATATTTTGTTATTTTCATGACGTGATTTACATATTGATCATAACATAGCATTGTTTTTTAATTTACAGAATGAAACGGTACAGCATTATTTAAAATCATAATACTTATTATTATAAAAATAGGAATTATTATAAAAAATATTATCTAAATGCAGGTACGGTTGAAAAATAATTACGGGAAGTGAAGCGATATTTTGTAAACACGGCGAATTAAACAATGACTTGAATATTTTGTGAGCTGCTGACAGTCATACATACAAGAACATGTTCGATTCAATAAATGAACACGTCGGTCGCGTCAGCAAGGCGAACACGTCCACCGAAACATAAATAAGTAATCTCGATGTACTTCCACCAAACTTGACTGACAGACAGTTGATGGATAAAATAAAAATATGGAAATACTAAATAAAGGATGAATAATGTTATTAAACCATCGCGCGCAGCTCTCTCATACATATTCAATAAGTTAGTTATTGAATAAAAGTAAAAGTGAATCCTCATAAGGTCTAATAGACGCCCGTTGATTGATTGAGCGGCTACCATCTTGCTCGTCTTAATACAGGAAGTATTATATGTTTTATGAAAATTAATTACTTGCTTGCAGAACAACTTTTAAGAGAATCGGACTGTAAGGTTAGCTTATTAAAAAAGGATCGTCGCTTTAATGGCTGCGATTCATCACACTCGTCGTTTTTAGTAACTGTGTATCGAAATCAGTAAGCCACTCTGCTGCAAGGTCGACGAGTACAAAAAACCAAGCGGCGTGTTTTTGCTCTATTTTTATTCGCGAAGAAAAAGAATATCAGAACACCTATTTGGAAGTGCCGCGGCGCGCCGGGCGCTCCGACTGGTCCATACAGGAAGTCAAATCAATTGGACAACAATAAGATTTATGTGTTTTTCGAATGCTTTTTTAAAAGCTTAAACTTGATTACAATATTATATTCGTCTGTCGCGACAATTATAGTCACATTGTAAATTAATTACAAGTCCACGAGTTAGATCTGATAATGTAGTGTCGCCAGTGACAGCAAAAAATCGATTTAAATGCGCTAAATCATTTACTGTTCTGTCAAAGGTAAATTGACATCGATAATAACAATTTGTTATTGGAGTATGTGTAACTAATGTCTAGGTAAGTTAAGTACCTAGTAATATATTAGAAAAGCTAGTAGTATACGGCGCGGTGTTGTGATTAGGACACTGATGATGGACTTCTATTATGTAGGCGTAGGCCCAGGTTCGATCCTCACGCAGGTCGGCCCCTAACTTTTTCTCGGCTTCGTGGAGATATTTACGTGAAGTGGAACGTTTAATAAAAGCTATCTCAATGAGCAACCTACCTACCAGATTTGAATGCTGAGCTTGGCACAAAGTGAATTCCATTAGAATCGCAGATGATCCAATATAATAATATAATCTCACTCTCCCGCAAGAGATAAATGACGTGAGTTCGTATATGTTGTATATCAAACAAATATAATCGAACCACTTCGTTTTATGGATTGCATTTTGTCAGCCACGAGTAGTCAGAGGTCGTCGTAAGGTCCGGCTCTGCAGTTGACCTACGGACATTGGCGCGAATCGTCCGTCGTGCTGCGCTCAATTTATTGTGGGCCATGGGCCATGGGGCATTGTGCTACACAACTTACAAGCGTTATGCAAAATACGAAGCGCCTCTCGATTCTGCGATATCTATAAATCTAGACGACCGATCGTGGGATCGCGCAGGTGAACGGAGATTTTGATGTGTTACTTTACGAGGGACTTAACGGTCTCGTTCACAATAATTCAATTTTAAGTTTATTTTAAACGCTACCTATTAGATAACATATTAATTCTCAAATAGACGTAAACTCGCTATAAATAAACTCGTTTGTATCATAACACATTTAGCACTTGCTATAGAGGGTTACTATTGTACTCTTATGATTAATTACAATTCTGACTTCATAATAAAGATATTACTTTCAAAAATCCATTTGCGAAGTAATAAAAAGCGTAGATAAGGATCGACAACACATTAAAACGTTTATAAGTTGCTTTCTATGATCGTACTATATCTTTATGTTGCATCTCTCTTCGCCCCAATAGTTTTTTTTAAATACGTCCACAGCTTAGAAAAATATCTGATTTATTTATTGCAACATATACCTATTATTTAAGAAAACTATCTTTAGCAATATTAGCTGGACAATAAAACTACCCTTGTTGTTGAAAACTACGACAAATTTAGTGAATTTTACTATCGGACAAAAGTATATCATACACTAAAACCTATACTTCAAGCTTCTAGACTTAGTAGTAACATCATCAAAACGAGATTTATGAGTTATAATATAATATGTTTGTTCTCAATGTACTTACTCGTATGACGATTACAAATCGATATTTATCTTCTCGGGAAACGTTGGTTCGCTGTTATTATCCAGTCGTTTATATTTATGTATCTTTCCTCATCCTCCTCTTGTATCGGGTTTAAATTGTTTCATTTTCACCTCCATAGTTAACTACCCTTGCCACTGCGTATGTTTTACGGTGTTTTCTGTTCCTTTTTTCTCATTTTCCCGTACAATTTGCATATTTTTTCATTTTTCATGTGTTTAATATCAAAATATACTGTTCGTCTCGACCATCAACGTTTTTTTCTTTGCACTTCTCTACCACGATCTGTGTGGTGCCCGCCGTAACACACGAATTCGGTGTCAAGCTGTATAATTCATTGTTGAGACATCGTTACGTGTGCTTGCGTAATACGACTACAGGAAAACTGCAAAGCTCAAATTGATTCAATTCTGATAGCTATTTGAGTCTAATCTCGTGATCGTGTCGTAAAACGGTAATTGCTAACAAAACGTGTTTAGTCACATTGAAATGTGTCCAAAGTCACTCGAAAACACTGTTACTAATTTATTTTTGATTCAACTTTATGTCTTTATTGCTTTTAAAAGTCCGATAGTCATAAAAACAAAATTGATATGTAGGTATTTGTTTTACTGAATGTTGTTATGATATTGATACCTATATAAAATTAGTGTTATGTTGGCTAGATATTAAATCAACTAACTACCTAAGCATACTAAACTTATGCAAACATTTTGATTTTACCGAATCAAAACTAAGCATAAAACAACAACGATTTAAATCTTTGACAACAACTATATTCTCCACAGCGAGTCTCTCCTACAAAAGTTACTGGTGAAATAGAAAAGATTTGATTATTCTATCAAAATAACCCACCTTGGACCCACTTGCAAAAAAAGGTACCTAAAGAAAATGTATGGAGTCTCTAACTGTTGGATATCTTTTAATTGGCTGAAATTGACAGGTCTCAAGATATAATTTTCATAATGGCAAAATCGCAAAATGGTCACAAAGCAATATTATAGTTTTCGTAAATCAATCTAACTAATGAATATGAATAGATTTTGAAATTAGGTAGATACAGACTACAATCGAAAGCACGCTAACTTTGAATATTGTCTCGTTCGTATTGCCTGCGCCATAGAATTTCAAGTGTTACCATTGATGTGCTGTCGAGTGTACAACTTTATGGCAGAGACAATATTGTTCGCAGCTCGCTGCGGGGGTTCAAGATGACATCTTGTGGCGTGCAGCGACTTATAACTCCAAATACGAGTACAAGTTTACAAATTCTATTCTAATCAGACGATATAAAATTCATATTACATTGATCAAATATTCCGTTTGAAGCGGATACCTACTTTAATCTTACTTATATTGCCTATTATACAGGATGGTCCAGGTAAATTGTGTTTAACTAAATTAAATATTTAATATAAGTATTGGGGAACCGTCAGGAATAATCCAATTGCAAAATAGGACTGGTTTCTTGAAATTTTAATGCATCTTTACGTGCATTTTAATGATATCAAAAATTAAGAATATGCTGATCACTATTTGATTTCCTCCAACACTGCAGGCGGAACTTTTTCCATTTTAGTAGGTACCTATCAAACTCATTACTTGACTTACGGCGCTAGGTTGTCCTAGTAGAAACATAATATTTTTATTATTTTTGTTATAATGTCTATTATTATTGACGAACAAAAAATCTATTTTTTGTAAGTAACTACTTCACCCTGTAATATTTTATATTGAAAATAAACGCATAGATAAAAAGACAGAGCCAGTTACGAAATTAGGCAGTCCAATGAATTTCGATATAGAAGGTTTCATTGTTTGATTCGCGACGCGGTTTGTAGGTGCGGGCTGCGGGCGCAGGCGGGCGGGCGGAGGCTGCGCTGGCGCAGCGCGGGGTTATCGCGGCCGGGCGCCCGTCGCGTCGCGGTTCCCACGGAGAACGGTATTTTAAATACCTATTTGTCTACGTACGGCGACAGGACCGAGGTGCATTCTGTTGAGTAGCCTCTTCTGGATGGGTCAAGGATTCGGAGGTGACTGTGGATCCGTGCTCGTTATGCGATGTCGAGCGACCTGGCCTTGGTATATTACATTTTGCCATGTCCCATTATTCAATTGTAAGTGGTGCATCTGTTGAATATATTCAATTTTAGCGTATCTACTCAAATAATGGTATCTGTACACTTGCATTGGTAGGTAAGTACTATATCTTATTCTTGCACACATGCACAGGAGAAAGATTAGATATCGTTATTCGTTAACTTTATAAAATATAGATAAACTTTAAAAAATTAATACTCACATGGCCTATATTATCATTAAATTCTGCCTTTTTGTGCCAAAATTTACGTATTCATTGCGATGTTGCCAACTGTGGAATCACCCTGATCTATTACACAAGTTGGACAGCATCGTGAAGGATACGCTCACCGCCATTCTTAACATATCTTTGGATGATCGTACCTGGTGCCAGGCATCTCTACCAATTCGGCTGGGAGGCCTCGGCATCAGAAAGATTTCCAGTGTTGCTTTACCGGCATTTCTGTCCTCGGCTATGAGCACGCAAATTTTAGTTAACTCAATTTTGGAGAACAATTTAAACACGACCGATATCTCCTACGTAGCCGAGGCCATGAATGCCTGGAAAATAGCCTGCCCGAGTAGCAGCCTGCCCAAATGCCCGTTCTCCCAGAGACAGTGGGACGGCCCGCTCTGTGAGCTGGTACGGAATAATCTTTTAAATACGTCCACCAACCTCACGGAGCGAGCACGTCTTCTGGCTGTATCTCGCTGGGAGTCGGGCCTTTGGTTACAGGCTCTTCCATCTAAAAATCTCGGTACCATACTTGACAACAATACATTTCGAACGGCCATATCCTTGCGTATTGGGGCTCCGTGTGTTGCACCACACAGGTGTGCATGCGGAGACAAAGTCGATCGCCTCGGCCACCACGGACTCAGCTGCAGCAGGAGCGCGGGCCGCATTGCTCGCCACAGCGCAATCAACGATGTCATTCGTCGGGCCTTCGGAAGTTCCAACGTCGCCGCAAAGTTAGAACCAAATGGACTCATGCGCGATGACGGAAAAAGGCCCGACGGGATGACACTCATTCCATGGAAGATGGGACGGCCATTGGTGTGGGATGCCACGTGTGTTGATACGCTGGCGCCGTCCCATCTTCCTGAAACATCACAACGAGCAAGTGGCGCTGCTGCAGCAGCCGAATCCCTCAAGCGGCGCAAGTATAGTGGCCTCGACAGAGGTTACATATTTGTGCCGTTTGGGGTAGAGACGCTGGGTCCCTGGGGGCCGGGAGCGATGGAGATTTTGAAAGATCTGTCGGAGCGGCTCGTGGAGTCCACGCGTGACCAAAGTGCTGGCCTGTATTTCGCCCAAAGGATCAGCCTAGCGATCCAGAGGGGAAATGCCGCCAGCATTTTGGGCACGTTGCCGGACAACGGGGATCGGTTGAACTATCTGTAATGCTAAGCCATTCAGATAGTTCAACCGACCTATTGTATACTCATACTCATACTCATTTATTCGGCCTTAGGTACACTATGGAACACTTGGTTACGTCACGTTTCTTACATATTATATGTTTGTTTATATAGTTATATATAGTTTTTAGTTTAGTTTATATTTTCTAGGTTAATATTATAATAGCTATTTTTATTTTTTTATTGTTAACTTTTGAATATTATCAATAATTCATTTCAATTGAAGGTGGATTAATATAAAACACAATTAGGTAGGTCACTCAAAAGTGGAATATAGTTAGGTATGGCGCTACGAAAGCTACGCATAATGGATGACCGCTAAAACCATCAACACGGTTTGATCAGGAAAAATGCAAAAAATATTAGCAATTTTCATCTCGACTGTCCTTTTCTTGTTAAAAGTTCGAAACGTGTCCAGTTGGCGAAAACTAAGAAGTGATATAATTCAAGTTTAACCAACTGGACACGCGTCAAAATCACAGCTTGTCCAGATGACGAAATAATAAATGTAAATAAGTATTTTGCGTTTAACCAGCTGGACACGCGTGAGTTCAGTCCTTCGTGTCCAGATGATGAATAATCCAAATAAAACAATAATTTGTTATTTGTCCGTATCAGCTAAATTAAATAGGTACTAAAACTCTAAGGCGCGTATTCATACACAAGATTTAAAGTTACGCCACCGTTTAGGTCTGTCCCTTACTATCTTAACCTTTTCTAACGAAGTGTGAAAGAGATGGGAAGTGAGGTTTAACTAGGTATATGAATAATAGCATAAGATAACACTTGTGCATGAAATATGATAATCGTTTAATGATTAATGTAATGATGTTATAACTCATTTTCGTAATAATTATAGTATCGATGCATCAGGTATATTAATAATATTCGGAAATTAATAAATAACCTTGTCTTAATAATATGATATATGAAAACTTGGAAGGTCAAACGTGTAGTTTTATAATTTTATTTTAATATATCAAACCTCTTTTTGATGACTGGGATACGTAATGAATTGAGAAAGATAATGGGTGGACTATTTTTGTAAACCATTGCAACACAAGAACACCGAAAAATTCTTATCGGGGGAAAGTACAAAAAGCGTTTATAAAAAAACAATAATCGAACTATTAACATTTATTTAATATTTAGGGTAGAATAAAATTAATTTGTGATAGTAATTTTCACTGAGATAATTATTTATTTAATTTTTAAATCATCGTAACATAGCTCAGGATTTTTTAAGAGAAAAACTCACCTGAAGAAATCGCTACCAGTGTAAACGGTCCTCTACGCGGTAAACTGGCGGCGCGGTATTAAGTGACCCGACAATTAAGTAGGCTGTTGACACTCAACATGATTCGCATTTTATCCAAGTTTCTTGCCTTTTCGGTGAAAATATTTTCGCAATGGTGCAAAGTAAAAAGGGCGAGAGTCGAAAATTTATCGCATTGCATTCTTTTCACAGTGGCACGAGTTGGAACCGACCATTTTTTCTCAGGAAATATTTTCACGACACACCAACTGCTTCCGTAATACATATTTTTTTAACTAAAGATATCGTAGGTATCATTCGTAATTTCGTTCAACACCTTCATTTTATTGCAGTTAAACTTCTTTTGATATAAGTATTGATAAGCAAGTAATATTATGAGTATTTATTTAATCTGAATGTTTTTCGGTACTTTTATATCATAAGTTTATTCTAATATGTTTATGTTATGATTGTCGTACCGAGTGTGTATCACACTCATAACGTGTGATAAAAGATAGATTAATTTACTATTCGTGTTATTTTTGTTTCTCGTATTTGTTTAAAAATGTAACTAATTCTTGATACGGCGAGTTACGAAATATCGAGGATTTATTGCTGCAATTAGGCACTAAGATTAGTCTAGGATTAGTCAAACTGGTCAAACTTAAATATGCATACAGCTAATGATTGCACGAGTACGTGTTACTCAATAGACATATAAATGAATAGTGTCGATGTGCAACTACTTATCAAGTAGCGTCAGTTGTTACAACAAATATTTATATATCGTGTAAATTCAAATTGGTAACTTGTCTATGGCCGCAGTGGCGCAGATATTATATGAAGATAAAACTCCCCCGCCGCATAATATAATATGTTTTCACATCATAATATCTTACTTTAAAAGAACCGACATACAATAAATATGTATACATATGTATTTGTACAGAAATTTTGATTAGTTACACTTTTACGTTCATACTTATATTTTTTATTTTGTTCGAGTTCATTGTGATCGATATAGTTCATCTTCTGGTACGGTTAATTTTCTATTGAATATCTTATCTCTGATTGGATGAGATACTCGCTTGTATTTGTATCGTGAGAAACGTAGTTGAGGCTCTGGATTACGCCGATGGCTATCGCCGAGAAGAATGAATTAATAATAACACCGATAGTGCCCGATTTAATCTAGTTAAGCTTCGGGGAAGTGGTTACAAATGTTTAATACTATCTGCTATATCTGTAAAAATATTGTGTGACTGAAGTAAGTAGCTACGGTACCTACCGACTTCATTTGTTTACTTTTTACATTGAAAGTACATTGACTCGTGACAACAGGAAGCACAGTAAATAAAATATGTTTTTATTGTTTTTCATAGCAAATTGAGCAACCTTCGTAAATAAGGCCGCATTGAATATAACATAACTAACGATAACCTGAATCAGGTAATCAAAAGTGACACTTAGGGGAACTCGGGTAAAACGATGTTTATTTTAATAAATAAAGTTGAATAGCAATTTCCTCTCGTATACATTAATAGGTATAAGAGTTCAGAATTCCCTGTGATGTGATGAAGCATAATACACATAGACAAGTGTTAGTATCCAAGCTACTTGGCAGGAACACCAATATAAATGTCTATAAAACTATCATATAAGACATATTGATGTACGGATGCGAGATTTCAATGCTGAAAGAAGAAAATTAACTCCTGAGAGGAAAATTAACTCCGGAGAGGACGGAAACTACATGATCGAGGATATGGTGGCCGAGCCTAACATCATTGAAGGAACTAAAGCAGCTCGATTCCGCTGGCTCGGTCACGTGGTGATGATTGGAGAGGAGCACGCGGCGAGGCGAATGTACGTTTGTCGGAAAACCCAGTGGGCGACGGTCGTATGTCGTAGGTACCGCTAGGGCGACGAAGTGCATAAAGACCTGTGAGAGTTTCAGTTGCCCGATTTACGACAAACAGCGCAACAGGCTGCAGTGGAACTCTTTGTCGGAGGCCAATATCCACTTTGGATCACTGACCCAGCGGAGTAAGTATACGTAAACTCATTGTTTTTAAACTTGTTTACTTATAATATATTATGATAACTGGTAAAATGATGTAATAAAATGCAAGCGATTGAATTTATAAATTCTAGCTTACTCCAAACACATCCACCACGACCACGAATAACTTCTATGTTTAATTCAGCAAGTTTAATAAGCTATATATTACTATACTACCTATAGCTAAATATTACTATAGCTACAGTTTACCTCACCATCCTCTATCACAAGAGAAACAATAAATATATAACTTTATGTATCGGCCTCAGTTCGGGCACAAAAATCACTTATTATGATGATATGGTTGGTAAGGCAGGGCGCTTTCCTTGTGCCATACTAAACCTCACTCTTTACGACCACTTGTTGTCTAATAAAACAATCGCATAATTTGCTTCTTGATACTTTCCTACAATATGCACGTGATTCGGTCTCTTAAAAGTTTATTAATTTTAAATTAATGATATAATAAAACTGTGTGCGTTCTGAACCAACATAAGGCCATTTTTACTTGAAATAAGTATTTTCGATCAAAAAACAAGGTGTGTTTAATTACGGAAAACATTGCACGGAAATAATGTAAAGATTTTCACATACGCAAATTGTTTGTTACAAACATTAACAATGAATAACAGTATACAAGAGGAGATAATGTGCCGGCGCAAGATAGAGTACCCCCAAGCGGCCGGCCTCGGCTCGGAATAAATGCTGTAATTAAGTGAAATTATTATAATTTTGTTTCAGAATAATGGAGAATCACAATATGGCGCCCGTAAGTAACCTGAATATTTTATAAGAATTCTTTTTTGGACCTGAAATATAAATAGGTAATATTTTAGATACAAAGTCTTAGGCTCTGAAATAGGTCCAGATTCCGGTTATACCTATAACTATATATATTTGTAATTTTAGTGCTAGTCAATGTTGGCAGTATTTAATATTATAGGCAGAAAAGTATTTTTAATAATTTAGTGCCAGGTACTATAATTGTGGTAATTAAGTGTCATAGTTTCGGGGTATTCTCATATCTGTGTTCATGAATATATACGTTTATATTCTGGTATAGTTATAGTACATACAAACCAAGTAGTACAGACAGTCTAGAAAAGGTAAATCCAATAATCTCCACAGAAAGTTGCCAGTATAGGTAGGAAAGATACGTAGGTATAAGTAGAGTATCAACGTTTGTTTAAAGTTGAGAATGGTCAATGGTCATTTTGTTTTTTTAGTCCGACTTGCACTAGAGTTGGAATTAAAGGCAAAGACCAATTGTATATCCGTTATCAGTCCATTATGGCCACAAACAAATGACACAGCTTAAAGCCTTTTAAGCGAACGAGAGGAGAGTCGTGAGTCCTCGCCGCAGTAATTAACCGCAAACTTGATTGTGTTGAATGACTAGCTCAGTGCTATAGACTTGGACATAGGCAAAATATGCTGTGTCTTAAATATCTGCAACAATATTTCGTATTTTCCAGTCTTTAATATTATAATTCTTACATGATACCTACTCATACATATTTATGTTGTTTATTTCTGATAATGGCGATTCCCTAGTGCCCACGCTTTTGAGTGACGATTACGTTTAGGTTTAGGATTAATAAGATTATAATTTATAATTGAACTTAAGAGGTGTAATTCTGTCGAGGCATTGGCCGCCTTATATATTTTTTACCACAGGCTACATAGTATAACACTCGTACTTAGTGCTACCTACTTACCTATCGGTGTATTTAATCTTTCTTTAGGCTTACTCTTTGCCACCATTTAGCCGAAAATGCAGGCTGTCTTTTGACATATTACGCGATAAGTGCATGTTATCGGTGCACGAATTTGTCCAAGCCGCGCCCGCGTGGCATCAGACGTGTTGTCTTTTCTTATCCTCGATTCCTTTCTGATATTGGCCATGACCGATGGTAATATAGTATTATTGTTGTAGCTACAGTTTCCTTCTTTCACTGTCGTATGTTCCGTAAATAAGTTTATTACCTCGATATTTGTATTATAAAAGGATTTTCAATAGGGACAAGCCGATGGCAGCCGTGTTTGATTATCTATTGACGCAATTATTAACAGAATCTAGTAGAAGTAAGTACCTACTTATATACATTGCAACTTTGCTCTCTGATCTTTGAAACTTGAAACTTCAGAACACATTTTACCTACGTCTTAATGAGTGTGTCTAATTATATAATACTTATGGTTAAATATAATTTCAAGTAATCACCTTTACTTAAAGAGGGGTCGCCTTAGACGCGGCCAGCATACATATTAATTCAGTAAATATGTTCCGTCATCGTAGCCATCGCTGTCAGTAATTGCCCGTACTCTAGAAATTATAATTAAGCGAAGGAGAAAAAAATTGCAAAACAGCCAGTAACAGCGATACCATCGCATCCAGATGAGTTTGCAGACGCTAGCTTATTACACAAGGCTTCGTAGACTGGTTTTTCGTCCTGGTTAACTATTTCTACTCTTAATTAAAGTTCTATCCATATGTCATCGGAATATTTTAAGTTATTTAGGTAGTATTTCTAGGTACCTACTTCACGTTTTGATGATGCCGTTTTTACTAGCAGACAAACTTTTCCTTCTCTTGTCTATGTATTCTCTACTTTTGCTCTATATTTATATCTAATACTCCACGTTTGTCTGTCCCTCTGCACGTTTTTTTCATTTTGGATACTTGTAACTGAAGAACCATTAGAAGGAAAGTAATCCGTTTTACAATTAGTACAGGTTCGGCCAATAAAAGTTTTACTATATAAATTATCACGCTATATCAAAAGAGATTGATTGATTGATGGAGATTATTGTTTTAAATTTGGTTTTATGGCAGGAGCTGCGGCACATGCTCGTATATAGAACTGAAAATATTACTTTCTAGTAATGGTTACATATTACAGTATTAAGTAATGAAATTGCTTTGAAATTAGGAGGTTTACCTATCTATAAAGTAATGATTGAAGCTATTAGGCAAGTTTACAACTAGGTATATACCTACCTGCAAATGAGCAAGCGATCATTATTTCGCATCAATCAGAAAGTACCTTTACAAATTGCAACTTGCTTTGTGCGTGCATAAATACATCAGTGCACTGTGTAACTGCATTCACAGAGTACCGATGACTATAATCAGCATTACCGACTGATGCAAACGGTCTGAATAAGCTTTAGCCTCGCTTTTCTGGTGTCAGAGATTGGCTCGGTTAATCACAACTAGGCACCTATTCTAAACGCACTTTTCTATTTGTAATCTATATTAGGGCTTATTATTTGCTGGAGTACCGCTAATATCTTATGTATGAATCGAATTGGTGCTGACAACTCGTAGTTCTTCACTTTACAAAGTTGCAGTCGTTTTGATTCCGTTTATCGGCGGCCCCGTCTGTAGATTTCCCTAATGCGCGGGCGCAAAGCACGAGGCAGCGACGTGGTGCGATGAACGTGTGCGATACCATTCATTAGGCGGCGGCGAGCTGCTCACGCGTCAAATTAGCTGAGCCCGCGCTTAATTAGACAGTGCACCATCGCTTGCGCCAGCGCACCCGCCCGTCTTTGCACCGCAAAATGAACGTACCCGTCGTATTACACAAGTATCTTAGATAATAATTTCGAGAAAAATGTGTTTATTAAATATACATACATATGTGCCACTTAAAATACATATCTCATCCGGACCTTTACTTAGATTACTCAAGTGGTAATGTTAATGTAAAATGACAAAAATGGTGGCGGAAACATCGTAGATTAAGTATAATATTTAATTTCATTTTCATTTTAATTCAATATACAATTATAATTGTGTCGAAAATCAAATTGCTAAAAAAATAATTAACAAGGCTACCTACCTTTTTAAATATTATACAATGTCAATTTCTCAAATCTAACGTCTAGTTACAGTTATATATTATATATGTATTCAAATTCATTTTTACAATATCTCATTCATCTAAATAAATATACTCGTAATTATAATAAAGTAATAATTGACTGACATCATACATTTCAATTTGAAAGTTATTTGCACTCAATTATAGAATAGAATATGTTAAATAATAGCCTGTATTTTAATTTTTTGCCTAGACGTTAATAATATAACATGTTTAATAGGTATCTAAAGTAGTTCGCAAACGCGTTACTGAGTTCAATTAAAGGACATTGTAGACTTGTAAAGGATCAGCTGCTGGGACCGTTATACGCGTTGGCACGCGAGCTGCAAGCGTCTGCCTGCGCCCGACGCCGCGCGGGAGCCGCCCGGCCGGTGGCGCACCCGTACAGCCGCACACCCGTCCGACACCGACCGCTAGGTCAGCCAGGCCCGCTCCGCTATCATGCCAATTACCAACTTGACACAACAATAATTGTAACGCCTATAGCCAACCAATTAGCTACTGCTAGCTGACAGCATCTTGCCGGTGCAAAGGAACCAGTTCTACCACCCGGCACGTGACAACTACCATCTTATTGGCAGATGAATATTATAATCAATGTCTAAATTTATCTATCAGATATAATTTACTAAGAATTACAGCATATTAGGTAGGTAATTCAAAAATATATAAAACGAAAGTCTAAAAAAATATTACGTTTAAACTGCTGCGCATTTTATTTTAATTGTTAATGGGAATAGAGGTAGTTTCCGGTATTCGGCATAATTTCTGAAATTCTTGGCTTAAAGCCACATGCTTTGCAGTTTTTAATTAGAATTTTTGCATTAAGCGGCTGCATAGTATGGTACAGCAGGTAGGCCCTATTATACAGCAATTGCAGTCAGTTAGGTATTGTAGTGAACAATTAATGTAATTACAAGAACGGTTTTCACGAGCAGGTGTATCTACGACGGCTACTCATAATTTCTAGTAACGGAATTGGCTTAAGGCGATAGTAGGGAAACATGCTAGTAGGCTGCAAAATTACTGGTTTTCCATAATAGATCCCTACAAGAACAAGTTTTATTCTAAGCACCTTTACTTGACGATCTTGTCATCAATTAGAATGCAAGCCTCATCATTTCGCGACTGATGTATCAATCTATGAACACATGCATTCTAAAAAAACACCACCCTAGTAATAATTGTATAGACAAAATATGATTATATTTTGTTATTTATTGCGCCATGAACCTGAGAGTTCTAAAACTGGTACTCAGTCTGCAAATTTGCATTTTTTATATCAACACAAGTTTGAACCTAATGATTACCAATATTTACCTATCGTAATGAAAATATAAATTAAGAAGCCCCATCTTGAATGTAAAGGATCAGCTGCTGGGATTACATTATTTTTCGGACGTGTCAAAGAAATTTATTTAATTAAAATATTAAAAAAACGAAAACTTTTTTGGCATAACATGTATCCTATGACAGTCTCGCAATCAAGTTCAAGAGGAATCCAGAGCTAACAATACATCAAACCATAAAATCCATCTCGTCGGTTTGGCACCGACATACATTCACTCCAATAAAACATGGCACTTCTCTTTCAGTGATTCGATTAGTCATTATAATATTAGTACACTAACCAGTGACTCACCAAAGAACTAAGTCGTAGCAGTTTGTACCTGTAGCTTAAAGCACCGTAAGTTACAGGTACCGAGGTGGTATTGCCTCGTTCTCGTGATCTGTTGTGAGCACACTGTTGGCAAAATCTCGCGGCACATAAATTTTGCCAGGTTCCGTTGTGAAAGCCAATATTCTTTGTGGCGCTGAGCGGGGTCTATTTCTAACATTAAATAAATTACACCGATATTACAAGAACGAATCGGCACAACTTGTTTTAGCCCGGACGTGTCTGCTCTAGACGTTGCATCGCAAACATCAATTTTGCATTAACTAGTTTTGAGTTATGAACACGAAATCGATAAGTGTGGATTTATCTTTGTTTACCTGCGTCGTCAGTTACTTTAAGGCCTTCTGTAGCCTAAACTACCTACTTTGATGGATTTTAATGTATAAAAGGTATCGTTGAAATATTCTTGATCACGAGACTGACATTGGGTAATTTTTTTTAGCTAAAAAGCAATGTTTTTCGTTCTGTATTTTTGTAATAACTTACAAAATATCCTACGGAGCTTCTGTTCATTACTATACAACAGCAGATCAATGGTAACACTTGCAGTGCGATTTTAACTCTTACGACGCAGATAATAAGAACGGTCCAAAGTACAAAGTGTTACACTTGATCTGCTGTTAGCTGTACCATTAATATAGCCACATCATATTACTGTGTACTGCAACATCTTGATGATCAAGTTTGTAGTAAACGCTTAGAAGGCTTTAGTTCTCCTTCACGTGTGCTCGTAAACAAAAATCCCCATATATATTCCAAACTGTCCTTATTTACATAGGTGTAAATATGTCCTTTTCTCTTCTAAATCTGCCACTGTGCAAAAACTAATCAATGAAAAGCCATAATTGAGCACAGACATTGATTGCTAATGTAGCTAGAGTTACAAGACAGAGTATCACTTTTAAATTTATGATCTTAATTTCACCTATCTTAAATGTCGCATGCGCTTTTCGTTCGTTCTTGGACTATCAATTACTACACGAAAAGAAGAATTATGTGTTTAGATCTCACATTAAGGCAAACAGGGAGCCGACGATTCTTTACGACACAACCGCCATTAGGTACTTGAAGGCAGCTATATCTTAAAGCTATTAAAGAGGCAGGTAAAGTCACAAAAATATTGTTGTAGGTCGTTATGTTGAAGTCTAATTGAAATCAGTTTATAAAATTGTAAATTAAGAACATAACAGTTTCACAAAAACATAAATAGAATATTACAATATTCTATTTATGACAGGCAGTTCATTCCTTCATGGATGAAACGTGTTAGGATAAATACAGATATTCGGGCCGGTACATTCAATTTGCCTTTTACCGATCAGAATCAGGTAGACCGAGCGGCTATTTTGACGAATGTTTATCTACGCATATCAGATTGTTCCGTCCAGCAGGTACAGCAATGCCTATTAATGTCGACCTGAATATATGTATAGTGTTAACCACAACGCATCTTGCTATCACCAGCCCTGGGCTGCGCGTGCGCACGCCCTTGTCATGATCTGCATTTTGCTTATCAACACACTAATAATTTATTGTATTATTTGTTTACTATTTTGCAGCTACGTAGGTGTATAGCTGAAAGCTTATCAAGTGGAACATTTTGGATATTATGCCATATTGTCTGCGGCATATTAGTTCAAATTTATTAATATGTACTGTTTGGTATAAGTACCTATACACAGACAAGCAAAATCGTTAAATTACCTGTTGTGATGTAACATTGATGGAACTGATTGATCGAACCTGTTCATCATTGTAAAAATAAAGTGATCTGATCTAATAATGTAAAAATAACTATGCAATAATCATAGAACAGCTTTAAATGTTAGCAGGTTAGGGTAGTTTTTTGTTTACAAAATAAGACACTTGATTTGGGCTATGTTTTAGAATTAGATGGATCTATCCATCATTTGCTCAGTAGATGCATTGTAATGGGCCTAACCGCCTTACAATTTATTTTACAGAACTGCTAGTGCAATTGGGACAAATGGCATAACGTCGCCGTTTAATTAACATCCGCCGTGCCAGCTATCTGTTGAAACAAAGCTCATCAGCTGAGTCACATTCGCTGAGCTTATTTGTGCCGATAGAACTATTCGTGCCGATGCTAATGAGCCAGCCAATCTTGGATCTCGTAAACACGTCAATTTCAAGCTTTAAAGTACACTATAAGTTTTAATGCGACATTATCGCCTTCTTACGACTTTAGTTAGATATAATATCTACCCACGTTTCAAGTTAGGTAAGTTATAGTGCCTTCCAAGGGTAAAATTTTGAATGCTTGATTGACTTTGATTATTAAAAATGAGAATAATGGAACTATAAAAATGACGTCAACAAATTGCCGGTTTGTTTATCGCAAACTCAGTCAGATGTTGTTATTTACAAGTTATACTTAAGTTAAATGAGAAGGCTATAAATAATCACGTTTAAATCCGGGTTGTTATTATTTTCCCCAAGATAAGGCGAACAAGGCAGTAATAGTGAGTGAATGCGATTTACCTATGTTGGTAATGCAGCAATAATAAACTTTTACGACGTATTCATTGTAGTGGATTGAATATGAGTATGAGATACTGAACGAATTCCTTATGGGTAAAATAATGCGTAGGGTCAGTGATTAATTTGTATTCTTCAAGAAAAGTGACGCAAAATTTATGTCTGGACTAATGTGTGACCATTAACTGCCATCGACCATCGATAATATAGCATATTATATATATAATATTATCATTAACGATATAGAAATATGATTATCTTACTGAGATGTGAATGGAAACTGGTATATGTATATGCCAATGAGCAAGTATTGTAATATTTTATTTACCCAATTGATTATTTTAATTTTAATTATTTTAAATTCTATGAATAAAGTATTGTAAAATAATTACAATAATTTGATCTAAATCATGGGAACAATGTGCCTCCTGGTTGATACCCCGACCGGCACCTGCCCACTTTTCACGTAGAGCCCAACCGCAGAATCAATGGCGATAATTGCATGCGGAACCGTCATTCGGTAAACCGAAACCCACGCTTCACTTCAGCGCACGTGTTTTAATGGCCATTAAATAAATTGAGGCGGTTTTATATGGAATTAATTACAATAACAAGACGGGAAAATGGGGGCCATTGTGGTCTCGCTTCAATGCATTTAGCTAATTTGTGATCTCCGCTGAATTGACGCACAATCACATGATACAATTTCTACGTTAGGTATTGGTTATTTATTCTTACCTTGAAATTAATAAAATCTCATTGTTATGGATTCGGCTTCATATAAAATAGCACCTGATTGATGAAAGACTGATGTAACTTATTGAAAATCAACTAAGAAGAGTTTCTGTCTGGCTATTTTGTCACTAAGCGGAAGTACAGTTATAAATGCAATAGAGTCACTTGTTGCCGGCGCGGCGTTCACATCAATTCATGGTCATCCGTATATAATTTCGAAATATATTCAAATTAACAAAATAAATTATCATAACAACTTTTGCGAAACACGTGTAAAATTAATTGGGAGCTTTTGACAATGACACAGAATACCAGCTATAGTCGACGTTCTCGTTTTGTTTTCTATAACAAATTCATTATTTAATTTCAGAATTATTCAATAGGTTTTGTTACATTATTCATGTTGAATAACATAATATGGGAACTTCCTAAGAAGCTTGTAAAAAGAATAGTACGTTTACATACCGTATTGTGTTGTTATGAAACTGGAATGAAAATGGAACTGCAAGTTCGCCTACGTATCCGTTCGCATAGGCACATACCTACATACTTCGTACGTATGTAATATTAGTGATGTTTTATAATTAAAATATGCAATCCGCGAGTCAGATCTTGATTATCGCGCCACATCGCACTCGGACACATCTGTCTGTACGCAATAGTCATTTAATCATCATTTCGGTAATAATTTATCAGTCTCTTGCGACGTCCTTTATCCGAAGCCGCGGATGAATTTAATTTGGTTTTAACGGCGTCAGTATTCAAATTTATGTAATCAATCACCGGATTGTTATGAAAGTGTGCGATACAAGACGATTTCTCGGCCAAATTTGCATCATCATTGCAACGAGGTTAACCGTGCACCCACTCGTTAGCTATGATTATGTATGAATGTACAGCGACAGACAAGACCGCAAAAATAATATTGTGTCATCCTTCCCAACTAATCATAATACTAAATACTTTATTTCTATATAACATTATAGAGGCGAGTAAGGTAATGGTTACTTACCTAGTTAGAGCTTGTTTTCGAGCGTGGCCGCGCCGCACCATTTGCAAATCTCTGCGAAATCAATCATCACTATGTTATGTTTCAAAATTAAATTTTAGGACCTGTTACGCATGTAATTATAATTCGGTAGGTAATTATTTTTATAGTCTTTTAATACAGATAATAATGATCGAACTCGAACTTGGTTTTGATAAAACGTTAGGAACTTACCCACACAAATTAAATTCAAGGTAAGTATGCGTTGTTACAAGTAAGCTATTAAGCTCTAATTTGCATCTGAAATATGATTGGTAATCAACGTTTATATACCTCTAAAACTACTTATTTTACTTAAATAACAATTTAGTGTTATAAATGTTAAAGCATATTAAATTAATTAATATAACAGTGTGATAATATGTGTACGTAACCACGAGTTTCTTTTTAATGTTCGTGCGATATATGTTACATACATCCAACTGCGTGCTTAATGATCTCTATAAATACTTTTGGAAGTAGGATAATATCTCTTGTTTAAGTAATCACTTGCTGGCGTTAGAGAGGCGCTACACGAAATGAAGCAAAACGGACGGCATAATAATTCTTATCCATTTGCCATTGCACTTTAGCTACCGACTTGATGATCGAGTATGCAAATAAAATAAAGAAAAATATCAGAATGGTATTATAATTGCTTAATCATTATGATAAAACCACAAGAATTTAGGATATCGGGCAGCCTTTGAATTATCTAAATTATGTAATCTTGAGATTTATTGGAACATTTGGGAAGAATAATAATGGCCATTAAAAATAATAAAACAAAGTTGACAGTTATTTAGGCGCGGCGGACAAAATGAATGATGCTAAAATGCTAGCTATTAAAGTTTTAAATACGTATGTAAACTAGGTGCCTGTTTAATTAATTTGTAATGTCGATTAATTATTAATGAAATCCTACATCAAAGAAATGTAGCAATACTCACACATCTTATATTAATTGTTTATAATATTGCACTAATGGACACTGTAAATACCAGTGTCCATTAGATGTTTGAATTGAACATTGTGCCTATTTAGCATACTTACATCTATATCCACAAACACACTATATAATGTACTCTGTTATTGCTGTACAGTACTGATGATTGCGTAACTATTTTCTCAGAGGAGCTTTAAGCTCCCAATGATTTCTCCGAAAATAAATGAAGTTAACATTGACAGTTATCTCTATAAATGAGCTATTATTCGGGCGAGTTGTTCCATTTTTAGTCGTAGCTGATCTATTACATATTGTCCTATGCATCAGTCGCTCGCAATCTTATCTCCGCGCATCGTGGGAGCAGACCACTCTACATACAGAGTGGGACCACTAGATGAATGTGCGACTAACATTCGTTTAATTCCATTGCACAAGAGGCCTCGTATCCTTTTTAACCGACCTCTAAAAGTAGGTACCAATTTGGCTGTTTATTATTATTATTTGCTTATCCATAAACAAATTGTCGGTGAGCTAACCACACGTAGAGTCCTAAAACTGTGGAGTTTACCATCTTTGGGATTTATTATGTTACCAACTGATGTATTTTAGAGTTACTGATTATTATTCATGGTGGTTATAGGAACGATGAAGGATCATTTTACCACTAGAAATGTATTTGACAATAATGATGCTATTAAAACAATGCATACAAATCGTCTGAATGTATAACACGAATGATCCGTTGTCGAGACCGTGGTAAGGGCGATTTTCCACCACAGATGTGCTATGCTACGTTGCTATAGATGCGTTTGATATCAACCAATCATATTCATTGGTCCACATACCATAGCACTGGTGAAAACGAGTTCAACTAAGCTATGTTTTTATTTATTTATGGAAGGATGTATAATATAGATGCGTGCTATGTATATATGGATGTGTGAGTGCCTCCCCACGCCTTTTCCTGTCGATGCATCGCATATATCGACATATATCTTCATGGCACATCTTACTCACGCACATGGCATATCATCTCACTCCGCTACACAGCTTAGCATCAGGGGAAATGGTGACATAGTTTCGTAGCTTAGCTTTCGCATCCTCCCAGCATAGCACATCTCTGGTGGTAAAGCAGCCTAAGACCGTTGGAAGACTGTAGCGGCATCACCAGACCAGCGCCCGCTCCGGTAGCCGCCGCCGCGCCGTCGCCGTGAGAACTGAGTAATTGATCTCTCTAATCTCATCTAAACCGCGAGCTTTTCGTTAATAGCTGCTCGTCTAGACCGCGCACTGATGTTATCTATACCCATTTGCGAATTGCCGACTGCTCTAATTTTCGGTTCGCAAATAAGGAAATAAGATTGCTATTTGTTTAAGTAGGCAGTACAGGAAATCCTTTAACTTATGCTAAATGTCGCTAATAATGGTTGTAGCATTAATAACGTCATTTGGACTTTATTGATGGTTGGCACTGAAAACACATAAATACAATATTACAATATTGTAGGAATTTGCCTTGGAGTTGTTTTTGATAAATCTTCAGATGTAAAAACATTTTCGTACCAAAAGACGACTATATTAGAAGACTATAATAATAAATTATAGTGCCTAGTTAGTAATATTATATGACTTAATACAGTCATTAATAGTAAATAGTAAGCACAACAAATTAAAGTAGATATCGAAAAAGTACGCAATAGTATTTTGTTGTCTAAATAGATAAATTACAGTTGTTCTAGAATCTTACACCTACAGACAGACGTTGCGCAATTTGCAATTCCTGAAATGCTTTCTTAAATTAGTTACTTACATTTATATTGCCTCAGTTAAAATCCATAATGGTCGTTGACATTGATTTATAAGCACTATAAGTACTAGAAATTACCTAATAATCTAGTCTAAGTCCAGATCACGCACGGATCGGTGCACTCGTCTCAGTAAACAGACTTTCAAAGCGCGGTGTTAGTCACCTCGTGTTCATTCAAGGATTAGCCGGCCGGCAGTTGATTGATTTTTCTCACACGCCTGCCAGATAAATGCGTCAGATAACTGTGATGTCAATGGCTAACTGATCTAGGAAGCAGCATTTCGTTTGTGATGAAAAAATAAAAAAACAAATAATTAGATATTAATGCTAATTTACGAAAAAAATTATAGATCAGCTTTGACTATGTTGTGTAATAATTACATTTTAAGTCGTCGAAAAAGTAGTGATATGAGGCATTTTTTTTCAAAAAAGTCAATAGTCCCATGTAATTTGGACTGTATGAATTGAAACTGGTAACAAAGTATTGAATATTGAAAACATTTGGATAACGAGAAATTGTAACATATTTATGTATACGATATTATGTCACTAATCTAAGTCAACGATGCAAACAATAGGTAGATATAAGTCCAACTGTAACATATAAATAAATATAGGTAATCTAAACATCCTAATAAAATTAAAATACAATAATTAGATAATATGTGTATATACCTATTGACTTATCGCCCTCAAACTACTAATGTAGCCTCCTACGTAAGTACCTACGGAAACTGACAACCGCAAAGCCCATCGAGTTCTAAAGCCCAGCTGACCGCACAGACAGGACATGGCGACCGCGCTGACCTTGTTGCGTTAATGCACCCTAATTTCACCGCACCAAAAAACGGGCACGTCATTCTGTTTGCACGACTTGCCGATAAATAATACTGTCCGATTGCTCCCGCGAATAAGACACGCACGCTCCTCGCCTCGCACAAGTCACTGTATCCTGTCTCATGCATGTGTAACATCAAGCGCCGATCAACCTTTCATGTTTGCGCAACAAAAAGTCAGGCATTTTCTCTTAATATTAAAATTAATTAATATTAAAATGACAACCATATCGATGCGGATACATCGACAAAACATCGATTCAACTTGTTACCGGCTACAGCTCGATGTTCTCGCTTAAGATAAGCTTACGAGACCAAACGCTATGTTTAAGAAAATTTACTGCCTGTACTTAGTGGTCGCTAAGACCAATTCGAACTAATCTATCGTGATGGGCCACGTAAAGCGGATTGAGAGCTGATTAGGCAAAGCGATCGGATCTGGGGCCGAAGGGTAGATCCACGATAAGCCGCCAACGTTGGCAGCGCATGCGTAATTAGAGATAAACACAAAATAATTGGCCGCAATCACGCGCTCTGGCGGACGTGCTGTGGCTCTGGGGCGCGGGCAGTTGGCTACGAGCCCGCTACGACTGCGAGCCGGAAGCTCGCAGGACTCCCGGCACGGTGTGTAATGGTTTTCTTAGTGCACTCTAAGTGTTGTCGCACACTGTTACGCCCGGAAATGGATCAACTCCAGTTGTTCAGTATTCTTTGTATGAAACTCCATACTGCAACGCACACTAATCGTATCCGTAACGGCACCGCATCGCATTATTTTGACAACTGGGTGACAGCGCGGGCCGAGCCGGGGCGGTGCCGGGAGTATTCCGTGTGCTAAGACCTTATATGCGTTTGTCTTTCCAAGTAGTGAGGTGTTAATTATTTTAGGTATATAGGTCCTATACCATAATGAGTCAGATCTATGGCACTGGCACCCAATTGTGTTCGCCTCGGATGCACCACTAAAGCGGCCCATTTCAACAATGATACCTTTCGTTAAGGGCCTGAAATAAGCCAAATAGTGCCGCCAATCTTTAAAAAAATATTACTTCCAATATAATGAAATTTATTAAAGGCCCTTAAATTTGTTTTCGTTTTCATTTTCCGTGACAATAGGGCGAGATAAAATATGCTCTTCACACTTTCGAATTCGGCAAATCTCGTGTAGTTATGCCAATAATGTAGAGCGCGCTTAAGCCAGTTAGCCACAGCTAACTTTTATAGTATGGAGTAGCACGTCTCTGTTCCCCTTATCATATTTGTTTTCATCGATCACGTATACAAATGTTTAGAAATCAATCATATCTCGGCCAGGTCACAGGTCACGCACAGGGTTGTGAGGTTGTTGACAACAAAGCACGTTGCATAAGGCATCGATCAGCCACAACAAGCTCAGCAAATTGGCACATTACAATATTCAGTTCTCATAAAAGCTGAGTGAGTTCGACACGTAACATGAATTATAATCATGATTGGTCTGTCAGTTAAATAATAGTTCTTGAACGAGCAATTAGTAAGTTAATATTAATATTGATTAACTATTATTTTTATTTTTATATGTGTTTGCTGGAAGTAAGCTCTGTGAAGAAAACGAATAGTAAAAAATAACCATTGTCGTTCCATTATAATACATTGAATAATCCACTTCAGTTTTAAACTTTCAAACTGTAAATATTTGGCGATTTCAATATTTATTTTAATCATTATGACACTTACAAATATAATAATTTATAATTGTTTCTTAATTACAACGTTTTAAATCGAGGCCCGAAGCGATCTATTAATAACTGAGTTAACATATCCAATGACTTATAGATTAATTACAATAATAATAAGTTATATCAACGGAGGACGTTATATCAAATAAACGAATGCAGATTGCAGACTCAATGTCATCACGTCTTAGTTTAAATATTTTCATGAATCTCGGCCTTGTCCCCGAAATGTAAATGTGGTACTGGTATATTGCGTGGAGTATTAATAATTCCGATTTTTTTACATCTTTCGGGACCGTGGCCACAACAAACAGGTATGTATAAATATTAGATGGGTAGGTACATGTTAGGTTTAGTTTAGTTACAGGTTAATTCCTAGTTTAAGCACCAGTCTCTCCACAAGCAATTATTATTAGTTTTAAATGCAAAATTGTAAATATTTATCATTATTGTTTGTGGTGAGAAAATAAACATTTTTATTATTATTTATTATTAGGTGTTCCTAAGCAGTTAATTTAACTTAGTACGGAAAACATTACGTATGTTCTAATGAGAAGGACACATCTTACCACTTAAAACACCACATGTTAATAAAATATTAATTTTATAATATATTTTATGTCTGTCAGTTAATTCTCCAATACAGAAAAATATCTGATACAGATTATGCACCTACGTAATGTACGTACCTACATAATGTTGCTTAAAAAGCTACTTAAAGGCAGCGTATTATGTTATGTTATGAGTGCCTCCGCGTCGTTATTTCGCGTTATACGTGAGGTGAGCCTTCAGCGCCGGCTCTCACCTCCGCAGACGGGCGGCAGATTAACGACACAAAATCGATGTTTGTTTGTACACGTCCGACCTCTCCAATAATAGGAGCTGATCGATCTGCGAAGCGGTAAATTGCCAACTACAGACACACTTGGGAAATAACGAAGCTTGTATATCATTCTATAGTGAAATCGTACGGAAACAAATTGTACTGGTGCTAATAAACATTTTCTGTCTTTGAATATCATCTGAAAGTTGATGGTTATGTTAAGATTCTAAAAACCATATATCGAACACGATGATAATGAATTTACATTCGATACCTATTGAGGAGCTGGGCTCTGTAATTATTGGACTGAAATGCTTATTGTTTTAAAGATATTAGTTTATTTTATACAGAGCTTAATATAAATAGAGAAGCATAAAAGACAATAACGAAACTTTAGAAAATGTAAAGGCCTCAAATAGGGGCAGATGGGAACAGTATGTACGTATTCGCAGCTACTGATCTATGCTACTTATATATCTATCTTAACGTTAAATTCCTTGCAAGACAGGCAGAGAGGGCGGAATGTGGAATCTCTTTCGCCTCATCCAGTGTCATTCATTTAATAATCGTGTATGCTCGCTCACCTTTGGAGACGTATGCTCCGTATGTTAAGGTGTTTAAGCAGACTTCTTATCCCCATGAAAGTTCGTCTAGGTTGACCCTGTCTTCTTCTGTAACTCTTTGGATTCGTTCGAGATGTTCGTTCATATCACTTTTCATTCAAACCAATTCTTCCGCACTATCTCTTAGTTACGTATTTAACGCCGAACAATTTACGCAACGATCGCATTTCCACTGCTGTTTGCTGTCGTAGCTTCCATCCAAGCTTGTCAAATCAAAAAGACTACCCAACCGCTGAACTTTACAAATAATCTGTACAACGTATCTAACCTCGAAACACATTCAATCCATCTTCATTACAGGGAAACAAATGGTATACGTTCTAAGGGCAGTAAATTGCATACAGAGTCTCCAATTGATGAAGTAATGAATCAATCCTATTGACTGTGGTTTTCCACAAACATGTCGAAGCTCTCAATCTGCGCCCGGAGGCGGTGAGCCTTAATTGACATGTGTCAGAATGTGTGCAGCTGACCCGCGGGTCATGCGTGAACACAGTTTGTGGCATTCCGCGGTAACTTTCGCCTACATCGCACCACCTAGCCTAAGAGACGGTCTTGTTTTAGAGTTGACCCTATGACCCCTTAACGAGACCTCGTCTAAACATACTTAAAAAGGGGTCACTAGTAAAAAATTATAATGATTCGATATTGGTAATCAAAAGTGATTGTACAGTCTATAGCAAATCAACTTACACTTATTGTAATTGTAAATTTTACTTTAAGAACAAAACATCTCGAATCTCGATCCGCCAATTAAAAATAATATTTGCAACTTTCTAACTTCTGTGCCTTCTTAATTAATTTTGCCACAAATTACATTTTCTCATCAACCCCCCTTTAAGTATTTTTATTTGTAATCCATATTCTTGTAAGCTTCACTGATAGATGAATATAGATAGTTAGTTCATGTTAGTTTATAAAATATTATTTTATGTTTACGAAACTAGTTACTGGTTAATGCAGGTGCCGATATCTCCGAAACGTCGATATAAATACTAATCGTGATTTTGTTAAGAGTTTGTACCGTAGCACCTTCGCCGCCTCCGCGCCCCCGCATTCCTCCCGAGTCCTGAACCATGCTGAACTTTGCTCTTATTGTCAATTCGTGCTCACCGGTGCGTCGCTCCAAACATTATACCCATTTAAGAGGTCTCAGCAGATAAACTGCTTTGTTTTGAGGGTGTTCGTTGCCTGCTACGGTCCTGTCTATGAGAATTACGATGCGCTGGGACAATGCGACACTTTATTACAAAGAGAAACAAGCTTTCAACGTGCTCGAGTATTCTAATGTTTCCTATATAAAAGTTTTGTATATTTAAAAATAAATATTTCATGGTAGAAATATGTTTGAACGGTGATACATTTTGAGACATTTACCTATGTCATAAGTACATGATGGTAATTTTCGCTAATAGACATAAGTAGGTACATATTTATTGTTATTACTACCAGTCTTTTAGCGCAGTCGTTGGTTAATTGATTACGTCCTTTTTTTAAAAGAAAATCGCAATGTATCCAGTTGGCGACAAGTAAGAAGTGATATAATTCAAGTTTAAGTAACTGGACACCCATGGAAATTTAAGCGTGCCCAGATGACGATAAATAATAAATGTTACTATTTTGCATCTAACCAACTGGACATGCGTGAGTCCAGTTCCTCGTGTCCAGTTGGTGACTGACCCTATTGACAGATTTGTCAAATTCGATTCTCGTTTCCACCAAATCCCCAAATACATTTTCTCGGAACTTAGACACTCCTTCGCCCCTTGATCATGCATAGTACTATTACAATTTAAGTAAGTAAGTAGTTACATATCCATTTTATTCTAGGAGCAGACACTGTAAAAGTTATAAAACATTTGCCTAGAGTTGATTAACTGAGTATACTCGTACTGCCTACAGCTATTTCAGTGCGTTGCGCAATTAAAATAATACTATCTAATATTATAGAAATTAGTATACTTATCAGTCACGCAATTGCTCTAACAATAGTTGGGTATACAAATTCAATTCATTGTATCTCGAGGCAGACGATTTGTTGACGCAACACAAAACAATGGGGTTTCGGTTCACCGACCTTTCGGGATCTGTGACATCGCTGCGAAAATATGGGCACAGCATAGCTCGAACATTACCTAGGTACGTACCTACTAGCATTGCTGACTGGCTGGCAATAGAGTGGCGTTGGTTTCGGCCACTTTCAGCTGTTGAATACTCTAACAGTCTATTTGGTTCAACAGTCTATTTAGTTCAAAATCGGCTTTGCGTTATGTCTAGACCGTATTAAGATTTAAAAATCTAAATTCTAATTTAAATCGCACTATATCAAGTGCAACACTCTGCTGTTTACGTAAAGGTGTATGATAAATTTTGAGTTTTTTAAATTTGTAATTTCGGCTTCGGTTCCAATACATGAAGTTGTTCGGAGTTCGGCTTCTACCGCGCACATGGGAGATGATGCGATGAATGGAGTACTCGTGCCACGGTACGCCCCTTCAGATTAACGGGCATTGTTGTTCACTTTGAAATTATAGCACTGACTAATCGTGTATCATAGGTACTATGTAGGTATAACTCCGGTTAATAAAATTGCCATCATAGGTAGCTGATAAGTAAAGTATAATCTTGATGGGCACGCTTTCGGTCGCCATCGCAACTATGTTTTTGCACCATACAAAAGAGTTCAATGCGACACAATTCTTATTTGGAATATAGGTATGTTATACACATGCTAATCTGAAAAACAACACTGATGTACACCTCGGTGTCAGCTTGGCACCCTTTATCACACCACTTATCGTATAACATTATTGTTTATTTGATTTTTGTAAACTTGTGTAATGTGTGACGTATGGCAATAAATATATTTTCTATTTTATGGTTTATATACCTACTAGTGAATCTTCATTATCACGTATAGATTTAAGAATACCGTTAATTAAAAATTTATTTTATTTTAGTAGCTGGCATGTAGCTTTTCAATAAATTGTCTTCCAAATCCTTCGAGTAAGCGAAAATCAGTGTTAGGCAATGTTAAGATGTATGTGCTTGAGTCGACATTAGCTAGCTAGTTCCTCTACTATGCTGGCGCAAGCGACCGCCCTCGGCGAGTGGATAATGCAGGCCTGGGGCTTCAATAAGAGTAATGCGGCCTCTTTACCGCGCCGGAGCGACGTCTTATTTAGACCCAAACGCGGCACAAACGCGCCTCAAATTGAGGCCTTTCAGCGCAATTACCTCGGCGAGCAACGGCGCGTTTAGCAGCCGACAATCAAATCAAGTATGGACTCCCTCACTCAGACCAGCAAGTTGAATGCAATTCACTTTGCAAAAAGAATTGTAGGCGTAAATTTTCCGCGAATCATACTTCTGTTTTATTTTTCGCAATAAATAATTAAAATAAGAGGCGAGAAAGTATATTATTTTTTATTCTGACTCGGTAGAGGTACACCCATAGGAGGAAGGAGAATTGGAGTAAGAAAAGGTACTTAATTCAGCTAGGTAAGTAGAGCTAAATCGAAATGCTTGTAGGAAGTGATGAAGATGTTGATGAATATGCGATAAATGTTGAAGATGGGTGTGCCAATAGCATGAATATTACCAGCTGTATTAGATTTAGCCTAAGGAATACATATCATCGACCATCGTATATTATGTAATAAGTAAGTACTTAGGTATTTCCAATTAGTGTCATCAATCATAACAAAATAGCACACTCTAGACTAGTTTCAAATAACTAAAAATATTTAATAATTCACATCTTCAATCTATCTTTTATTCGTTTGGAAAGAGACAAAAAGTCATTTCAACTTTAAGTCAACTTTATCTCGATTCAATTGAATTAAACTCAGATTTAACTGCCTAAATATAAGTATGGATGGGGATGTTATCTCTGTTTCACAATGGTATTGTTCGCAGAGGTCGGAGCACAATGGAACACCAACGAACCTGTCCCGAGAAGTAGGGCGAGTCGACGGCGGCGGCGACGACGCGATGCAGCGCCGCGCCGCCGCCGACGCGGTGGTGAAATGCGCGGTGGGCGGCGCCGCGCACGCCGCGCCCCGCCCAGCCCTTTCACCGCCCGCCCCGCCCCGCCCCGCCAGCCCCCTACCCCTCGACAACCACTAAACATCAATAAAGTCACGGATGCACTATGCGACAATTTGTACAAACGAAGACGGAGATAAGTATACAGGGGGCCTCAACAAGGTTGAGATTTTCTCAAGAACTACTCGACCGATTATAAAAATAGCTACTTATATAATTATCAAAAATTAGTCAAGTACTTTTTGGGAAAATCTCAACCCTAAAAACTCTCCTTTCTCTGTGTTAGACTGTACCTTAAACGGGAAGCCTCCAGTTCTTTGGGACGTTATATAAAAATTAAGAAGAATAAATCAGACCCATGAGTGAAACGCTATGAAACCTATGCTAGAAAATCGTAGTTAGGCCGACGCCTTTGATGGTTGATTGTACCTACATCCTGATCGTGAATCGAACCCGGACCCACTTGTAAGTCAGAAACATTTGTAAATCATAATGTACCTTGCAGGCAAATCACTTGTAGACGAAAATATTTGAATACATACTGTATGATTTTGGAGCGGAGTAAAGGTATGATGACCAGGCTGGTGTATTTCACATTAGAGGTAATAATGCAGATTTTTGACTCACCTGATAGATAGTTCGCACTCAGATCGTAAACCACCAACCAACACGGAACCACACTTTTGTACCGACCTGCAGGCGGACAGGTATTCTTTATTCTCTGCTCTTACACAGCGGATATAGAGACACATAGTAGTTTTTTCAAATGTAAAAAGTTGGAATATAATGTTTAATATATAATACAACACAAAATGCGGGTTAAAATGCGGAGGAAAATGCGGAATTACTGCGAGATTGCTCAACTACAAATCGTCGCAGGAGCTGCCAAAGCGAGACTGACTAGCATCTTCTTGGTATGCAGTCTTCTTAAGATATAATCTTCTTTTTTCCCAAACTAGGTGGCCAGTGACTGGCGGGCCTCAAGTTAACAGAATTACCCGCTAATAAGAAATCCACCAATTCGGCCAAAACACCTACCCTCATGTCTTTATTAACTACGATTTAAGGATCATAGCGATAGACGCGACATAAAGTTTTTGTTGGATTTCGCCATACAAAATCTGTCATATTTCTACACAATAATGTGTGGATGGAATATAAATTCCGTCGTAGTAATTATCATTATCACTTACAATTTAATTACCAAAACAAAAACTTCCAAATTTTTATTCCATGGCCTCTTAGAGAATATTTTGCGAATGTCAAGTAAAAATAAAATTAACAAAATATTATTAAAAATTGATGTAAAATTCTTCCCTGAGGGAAAGGCATAGCCAACTAGGGCATACATCCTGATCTGATGTTAATAGAATATCTGAATTCTTAAAAATACTAACCTAACCTAACGATCCACGCCATTAATTGTCATACAGGGAAACCTTGCGCACGAAACTTCACAAACACGACTTATACCTATCGAGCACTCCAATTAACAGAAACGTTCGCGGACATCTCCTGCCCCCTTACCTTGAAGTCTTATAGCAGTATTACTTCCATAATACTTTGTTACTTCGTATAATGACGACCTTAAAGTAAGCGCATTAAGGTCGTCATTGTACGAAGTAACAAAGTATTATGAAAGTAATACTGCTATAAGACTTCAAGGTAAGGGGGCTGATTAACATAACGTGATCATATCACTAAATACTGCGGAAACTATTTAATTAGAATTTTCACAAAAAAGTAGCTAATGGCGTTTGGCGCGCTTTTCAAGGAATCCAATAATAGTAAAAATATCAATCTGTCATTCAAAAGTCATGCATGACGTCTGTAATTATATGTCAATTTAAAATCAATTTAAATGACATACTAGATTCAATATAGATAGACAGTTTTTCTTAACTTAAGTCATTTTCCGGCCGGCGATACAAACAGTTTTCTTTTAAATATGAACACAATGTTAAGATTTTGAACAGTTGGTTCAGGAATAGGTCTTTATTACGACTATTGTGCTGATTATTACGAACCCTACAATTTTGTAGTGGATACAGTGCTTAAAATATTACGTAACCGTAGCTATTCCCCAGAATAGAAACACACGCCGCAGGGCTTGCCCCATTGAGCTTGTAATAGAAAACGACTTTGTTTCGAAACAGGTAAGTACCACCACTAACATGGTACTCGAACAGACCTGCAACCCCGCTCCTCTTGGCCCGCGAGTAATATCGTGCATTAGCAAATAGGCGGCTATACTTGCACGATTACCATATAAGTTGTTCTCACAGGTACGAATTTGCCGGGAGGAATATTTTAATTAGGTCATTATTGTGTTTAATACAGTAACTAGATAGGTACCATTTATTTAGGTAAATAAATTACATTATAGGTATCATTAACTTACATTTATAATGGATAGTCCTAAATAACGGTCCGAGTTTTGGTGATATGATACTGAAGCTCGATAGATGGGTTCACTGTTATCCCTTTAAAGACTCAGCAACATAACAATGATAACACTTGCAGTACCAATGTTTCCATTTTGAAAAAAGGCGGAAAATCAATCATGTTTAGGTACGAGGCGGAAACTTTGAATCCTAATTTGTAACATAAATGTAAAAATATGAACCTGCGTCCTAATATCGTAATCATTTTGTAATTTTTAAAGAGTTGATAATTAAGTACTGCTTGTCTCGTTTCCACGATAGCACTACGTAGTCATCATAAAATTTGAGAACAATAGGTTACTGCATTAAGCATCCACATTAAGTTTATTGTCCCTCAATGCTCAAACCCTACAACCACGGATGAAAGGTTAAAAAGCTCAAATAAGCGTGCATTAGGAAAGAGGTGGCCCGCGGGTCGCGGTTAGAATGCAAACTGCCGCCCATACATTAAATCTGCTGCATTCGAATTGCAAAGTCGTGATTTGTCAAAGCATAATCTAAGGAACCGCAATATTCGCACATCGTAATTATTATCGCTTGTAAAATGGCATCGAAATCTTTTACGGCATCTCACGGTTTGCACCCGGTACCGATAGATGTCTTCTAGAGACCTGTAATATCCAAACAGCCTACTATCTTCGAGTTGGTAGATCTCTTCCTAGAAGCAACTTATATAAAATAGATGCCTATTCGAAGACGTCGTTAATGTTCCGAAGCTGTTCAAGCGTGTTCCGGACACCCCTATCGATATCTTTAAATTATTTCCCCGAGCGTCTGCGATGTAACTGTTACGACGACGAGCTCAGATAAAGCTTTGATTTATTACTTGGAATATTTAATGACAATACACAATTGAAATTTATTTATAAGAAGCACCGTTTAACACAGTATATGTGAGATATAAATTAGGACTAGTATCGTACGTTTTCCACGTTGTTAGTAGATACTTTACATTACAATGGGATTAATCTTGTCGGGGCCTTTTGTATTCCACACGAAAAGCGGCACCGTGTGGGACGCAACGCAAATAGCGGAAAGGAAAATGGCGAATAATTCAACAAACCATTTAAATACATTTCCTTGAGATCTCCGAATAAAGAATGCGCTTAGCTTAGTCTTTAGCTCGACAGTAATTTAGATTGTATATAGCATCATTGTAGTGAAATACCTCTCGGATACTGAAATATCTCCCTAGAAACCACGGATTATTTTCATCCAAATTCGATCTAGGCATGTATTGTGTTAAATAAGGTACAATAGTTCTCTTCCAAAATAATTGGAACCAAGTATTTAGTATGGCGTATACAAAAATTGGTTTTAATCATTGTGTTATACATAACGTGTGTAAATATTTTTGAAATAAGAGTGAGAGAAATGAACTAAGAGATCCATCGCAACCTAATATTAATAACAAAATGCAGCACTAATGTAACACGTCGCATAAAACGATTACACTAGTCATTGGAAGCGTGAGAGCGAACTACCCTCGAAGACCCATTCCAATCGAAATTACAACAAGCACGAAGCACGACCGCGGCAATATCGCACCGCGGCGAGACGATGCGGCCTCTGTTAACAATTTATTGGCCGAACGGGCCAACGCGCTCCTTCAATTATTAAGCATTTAATTATAGTCAGGAGTGGAGAGATAAATCGCCAGCAATTATTTCTAACTCCTAACGACGCAGCGGGTTGCCCAATGGCCGATATTTCGCGCTACAAGCTAATAATTGAATTTCCTCGGAGAACAATTGCTTCGATTACAGTGCGACCCAACACGGATCGACGCCTAATGAATCTCTCTGCTGTCTAGTTATTTACCGAGATAAACCCTGTGTTTACTGGCTACATGCGCATGATTGCACGAGCTTCCAATAAATTAGGTTTATCAGTAGGAGAGGCACTTATGATCATCCATTGCAGTATGTAGAAATTGAAAGAAAATTGTCCACGATACCTAAAGTGATTAGATAAATGATTGGGTCCGATTATTCCGATGCAATGTCGTCAATCAATGTAATCGACAGCACTCATTTTGACGTACGATTTCAACTCTTGCCCTGTTAGCCGTAAACGTGATTTACGTTATTCCACGGTTTAAAGCCAACCATTTCTAAATGTAAAATAATTTTTAAAAGTATTTTTCGAGAAAAACTCAAACCTAATGACTCTACGGTACACTTTTTTCTTTGTTAATACCTAACTGAACATGGTAATAATAACAAGTGATGATTTACGGATATCAGTTTTAAAATTGCGAACAATAAGCTTTTGTAGTGAGCAATCAAATATTGTATAGACTATAAAGCATTAAATATAATAAACCCTTTCTTTCGTAACACGAAGCAAATCAATATCGGGCATTGACGGACGCACGCGCAGGGGCCGCGGGCGGTGCACTGCACCGTACCAATCAATGGGATGCAAACCCCATTTCACGATTTCAATATATTTTAATGAAATGTCAGCATTAGTGAAATCCACATTATTGTGTAAGATAGGCAGTATTCTCGTTCTTCTCTCCAATCTGTTTTCGAACGAATAAATATTACAAATTGTTGCACAAGCAATAACAATAACTTTAATCTTTTTGCGGGGTATAATATCTGGAGATAAACTTTGATCCAGATCTAGTTGCCTATACATATAGGCTATAAAACGAAAATAGACAGTCATATAAAATAAATAGGTACGAGTACAATGACAAACCAAAAGTACCTAACTAATGAACAAATTCCGAGGTATAGGTACTCGTATACCTACTGAGATTGAATAGTTGGACTAAGACCTCTTAACTCCTCGTGGATTATTTAGGTGTCGATATGCGTAAGGCTCAGTTCTCACCGACGAAGAGACGGGTCGACGCTACGTGAAACTGCAAGATAGGTACACATTAAGCTGCGTCTGCTGCGCCGTGTTTCAAAACACTGTAACATCGTATTTAGGGGCATGGCGTAACAAGTTTCTTTGTTAAATCGGTTACTAAAACATGTTACATTGTTTTGAAACACTGAAACACGGCGCAGTGGACCCTGCTGTATAAGATGCGCCGCGACATCGCACGCATCGCCTCCAGCGATGAAGGAACAAAGGTCCGGGGCGCGGTGAATTTTTTTCCTTCATGCCTCAACTCGGCAATTGAAGTTGCGGGGCAGTCAGTATGTTCGGACGCTATCTATTTCGTAAATACATGCAAATGAATCTTTTGTAATTAATTATTGACCATAAAGTGTTAAATCTATTAACTATCCATCTTCGCGAGGAAGGTAGTTAAAAGTCATCATAAACCGTTGTGTATTACAGAAGCCGATATGCCTGTTGTATAAAAAGCAAATTGAACACGTCGAGTGTCGGCGGCAGAGGCAGCAAACTAGCGGCTGGACGTTCAATATCTATTAGCGGTAATATCTTAGCGGAGAGATGGCTCTGGCCCAGATCTGGAGCCGGTCGGACCAGTTCTCCGGGCATCCTTGCGTAACAGCCGCGCGCCCGAGCCGCTTGCAAAAATGCATTACGAAGCTCCCAAATAACACACGCCCCTTAAAAGCTTTTCAAGATTCGCGTATAACAGATTACCCGTGACGGTACCTACCAGCCGCACGACTCGGATTATATTCATGGCCATTGCACAACTTGCACCGATTTTCGACAGGGTATCACGTAAACAGGGAATTATTACCGAGATACTAAATATAAATCACTAAATTATAATTACGGTCACCTCCACGCCCTAGAACGGCATGCAATTATGTTTCGGAAATTATACAGCAATGTCTTTATTTATTGCGCTTCTCTTAATATTTAACATACGTGCATGGTCATTTAGGAAAGAAGACAACCTCGGAATTGAATTTTAAAAGTATTTCTGTATTACTTCAACTACAATTATATCGCCATAAAGATTTTATAATGCAACACAGACACAGAGTTTATTAGCCTATTATCAGCAACCAAGTCTAAATATTATGAAATTACAAGTAAAGACTGGTGGGTAAAAGATTGATGCGCAGTCTATTGGACTAATAACCATGATTTATGCATTTCTGATAGCGGCCGTTAAGCAACTTAAGTTCTCTTTGCCAGAGATGTTCGCTATTACATTACATGAACTGCGGTTGTACTGTACGTAGCGCTGAGAGTGCTTCACTGGGTTCCCAAGCTACTTAGATGCCGCTACAAGACTACAACAACGAAACATGATCTTCGTGATAATTTATTAGTAAAAGCGAAGAAAGCGTGCGCGCAGCCGGCCCCCATTAAATGGTGCACACAGGTTGCTGAATGGTACCTACAAGTACTACACCGACATAGATACTCGTATAGAAGCATGTAAGAGATCCATAAATATTATTAGAATATGAAATCCATGAAAGATAGAAGAAGAAGACATAGTCAAAAATTTCACAATAATCTTTATTCATTCGCATACGTTGGTTATCAATGGAATGATAGAGATATTGACTATGGATTTTACAATGATTATGCTCAATAGCAACCAACCAATAAATTACCTTATTAGGTAGGTACGGGAGTTTAGCGAAATATCGAGCGATATTTCGTATATTTGTAAGTACATCAAACGGTAGTGTATCTGTATAGGTATTCAACTATATTTATTTAAATACAAGACGTAATAAAGAAATTAACCTACAAAATATTATATACTACTTAAAAACTAAACCTAATCTAAAAATCTACTAAATATCCTGATCTAATATTTGTATTTTTATGCTTTTATGATTTCGTGAAGAAGCTTTTATAGACATCCGTAACAATAACTCTATTTATAAACTAATCTACACTAATCGTATAAATTAAATTGCAATGAAATAGATAACAATTAATTAGTTGTCCATATAAACAGCAATAAAATATACTGCCCCGGATATCTTATAATAATGACCATAATAAAAAATAAATGTCATTTGTACACAGCTTTTGGAAGCGAATTTACATAAATATGCCGCATGTCTCCGGTAGGCACGAGCACCGCAAATACGAGTACTTACAATACTAATCGGCAACTCACGATAGGAATGCGATGACGTGTCCTTGTCAAATTTTGACGATTGTTTTATTATAAACCATTACTAACAATCAATAACTTTCTTCTAATTTGTCTATTTACTTAGTTTAAATGTGCATCAATGTATTGGTCTACTATACAGTCAGCGGCAGATAGATGCAAGGGTCGAAGTTAGTCAAAAAGATTTTATTTATTTATTTACTTATTTATTTATTTATTAAAAGTATAGCATTACAGTTTACATACCTATGCACTATACATGTCATTTAATCATTAATTATTATTAGAACATTAAATCAATTATATTAGTATTACAGTTATATATTGTTATCACGCCTCATTATTCCATTAAATAGGTATAATATTTAAAGATGTAATGAATCCAAGTTCATAAATTGAACGGTTTTCATTAATAATAATGAATACCTACTCTGACTGCTTACTTAATATTTGGACTGCGATAAACCAAGTTGAGCGCCTAACGACGAGTTGAGTCCCAAAATTCCATACATACATACTAAGGTGTTAAAAATCTAAATAAACTGGACTTTACGTAATGTTTTGTTACGCTTCCGAATAAGAGAAGAAACAGTTAATACATTGTTTATTAATTTAATAATATGTACATATTTATTGATCATTATTTAAATTACATGTCTGTATAGTTTATATCATATTAGTTTGACACTAATCCGCAACGTATGCAATGAAAACCTACGTACAAAGATGTTGCTTTAAAATATTCATGTCATAATGTTGTACCAAACATCTCGCGTAGTCGTCCGCAATTTTAAACGTATTAGGTATGCACATACAATTTACTTGCCTGCTGATTGCTGATTGTGCAGTCTCGCGGCGCAAGCATTGCCGTTCCGACTAAAATGTTAATAAAATTGCAGCCGTGTGCAACAGACATTATATTTAATGCGCCCAGTTAAGCCAGAGGATTGTCTAATGCACTCGTGTTCCGTTTAATTTATACTTTACATTAATAGCAGATATTAAGACATCCATACCATCATTATCGGCCGCGACACCTGTTTGTAAATAAGTACAATTTTAAATGTAGAGTTAGCAAAAACAAAAGAAATTAAGTGGATAAAGTAAAGTTCATTACGTGAATTACAAAAACAGGAAGTAGAGGGTGTAAGATCGTTTCTTTCCATGTTTCTGCATATCTCTGTTCCTGGTGCTGAATCAATTTGCGGTGTCTTTGCTTTGGAATTGTACAAGGAAAATTCTTAGACACGCCTATTTTATTCAGGAGTAACAAATATTTACAACGTCTGTCTATTAGAAACACGGAATTTAGGAAACTTACTCTTTGCTTCAGTTCGTCAGAGAGGCATCTATACTATCATAAAATTCTTAAATAAACGATACTCTTCTCCAAAAAGTTTCCTTAAACGCGGCTACCTAGTTTTCAACTAATATTTTTTTAAACTTATGATTATTTATTACAGTTTTGAAAATGTCGTAATAGGTGTTTTAGGACTTTTAGGACCTGAAAGAGGCGGGTTGGTAGGGTCAGCAGTCAGCGGAGCGACTCGTGACCGCGGCCCGCGCGCTCCGACGTCCCGTCACGACCGCCCTCGCCCTCGTCGCCTCCAAATAACATGATATTACTCACTAACTGGCCATTTCACGCCACGTTTGGTATCTACTACAAACTTGCATCATGAAAATATTACTATACCGTCCCCGTGCTCTTTCTAAATCCATCTTTAGCCTACGTATTTATTATAAACACATCGTCAAGCACTGTTAGTGGCGCTAGTAGATCTGAAATTACTTTTAAATGTACTTATTGAATTAAGGAAAAAAGGTGTTGATAAAACACGAACAACGACGGAAAGAGAAACGGCGTATGGCTAGCTACCCTACCCCGTCATATTTGATGTGCGTACTAGGATTCCTCGTAGATGATCATTTAGTTGTTATAGAGTCAAATAAAGGCGCCTTACTTTTTAATTATGTACTACTTTATCTACAATCGTATAAGTAGATATCATATCAACCTCTCGAGGATATGATAGAGACATCTACTAACCTGTCTGAATTAAGTAGTACCTATATTTACGACCACTTGCACTGTCAAACGGATCAATTCGTGACGTCGTTATTTCCAGATACTCGGATTATAGCGCCCGTCACCATCTATCATGTATTGTATCGATTGGCACTATGATTTTCATTTCATTCCGTCTTTGTAAGTAAAGTTAGCACATTCATCTACTCAGTCGGCTTTGATTGGGTGAATGCATTACGAAGAGTATTTACGAGTTAACTATAAATTAAATGACGTCCTATGCTGTTATTTATAAATCTAGTTAAACCTCACGTCCCTTAAATCGTGTTGCTATTCCTTTAACACTTCTTTAAAAAAGGTTAAGGTAGAAAGGGACAGGGGGCCTAAACGGTAGCGTAACTTTAAATTACGTTTATGAATACGTGCCCTAGTCATACTAAATTATTGTGCCGTTGTAATTATTGTGTAATTTTTATGCCGATCAGATATTCATTTTATCTTTATCTTACTTCGTCACTCCGATGGCTCAGAGATGCGAAGTGGATGCCCGAAATGACAAAAATCCAGTTGTGCGCAGCCTGCACAGACTCCGAGTCACTCTGCTTTTTCATTTTCATACCAAACTTTAAAGGTAAGGTTTTTTCGATTGTAAAATGAATTTTACTTGTATTTATGAACACGTATTCTTTTACTTTTAATCCTTTCAATAAAAGATAATCCGAGAGTTAGCAAATTAACCCCTGAAATCTCTCCATACATTTTACTTGTCGGAAGTCGCCCTAAATGAATTAGAGTTTTTTATACACCACCATTTCTTTTAACTCTGAATGTTTATTTGTGTTATGTATCTGTTACCTGCGGAGGAACAACTTCATACAAATGCATACCAGTATGTATATGTATATAATTTTGTCGTGCAGCACGACACATCTCGAATTACCACCTCTTTGAGAATTCTCAATTGCTTTTATCGTTAAGTTCATGCGGAATTATAGGCGCAGTTGATTTAATCAATGTGAAATTCCCATTTAAGCATTTTTCCACTGTCCCTGAACATTAATCGATGAAATGAGTCGAATACATTTATATAAAGTTAATGAGGCGAAAATTACTGCAATGTGTACATACTTTTTTGTAATGTGGATAGGTATGTTGCAATCATGACAATTGCAATTTTGATTTCATGTGGATTTTATGAACAATGGTTCTGTGCTGCTATTTGCTCTCACATCACCTAACCATGTGATATGTATGATATACGAATGTAAAAAGATCATTTATTTCTGTAAAAACTGACGTAACCAAGTGTTCCATAGTCAAAGGCCGAATAAATGAGTATCTACATAATATAGTTATATTCTGCTAAAATCCACATCTGCTATGTTACTGCTTTAATAATTATATAATTATTAAAGCAGTAACAGTCAACTGGGGTAAGAATCTGTGAGGCACGTTGTAGGTACGGTCCCGAGGTAGCTCTGTGGGTTAACTGTTGGTGAGGTATCCGAGATCGGTGCGGTCGCAATGATGTGGCGTACGAAATAAAAAGGCACAGACTTCTTCGTAATCGCCTTGGGTTTATTTATCAAAATAAATAAGACAATTACAGCGTTGGAATTATTAGTTAAAACGAATTTAGTAAAGACAAATCTTAAACACATCTACTATGTTTGACGGGCACGAGAGGAAGGAAGTAAGTTGCAACGGTGTTGCCAGAATAATAAATAAGTACCTACTATATGTGAGGGATACCATAAATGAATTATTAATTCTACATTAACTAGGGTAGACCGCTAACACGAGCAATACAAGCTTAAGTTGGTTAAGAAGAAACCTAGAGAAAACATTATAAAAACATTAATAGTGTATCTCGCGTGTTTTTTTAAAAACGAATAAATCTAATACTTTACAGGTTTTTAAATTCTGTCTCCCTTTCCTACACTAAATTTATAAAAAGGATGGCGTAATGTCGAATTTAGCTTAAATTAGAAAATCGCTACTAAAACAGAAGTCATTAAAAGTGAATTTTATTTATAACGCCACAGCCTTCTAAATTCAAGTCATATATATAGGCACCTTGGATTTAATGATTAACTTTTAATCATCCACGACCGAGCAACAAAAACTGGACAGAGTTTTGCGGATCCAATTAGAATCCATTTTGTGGCGATTAAAGATAGCTCGGTGAGCCATTGTTTAGTGACAATAGCGGCGTTGGAGTAGGAAGCCGCAACGGCGATCGCTCACCAGCTGTCAGGTGGTAATGGCCGGACCCTTGGCACGTTTAGCTGAGCCACTCCATCATGGCACTGCCGTTTTATTAAATGCTTAGCGATAACGCGTCGCTGCCCGCGGCCCACCATTGCGATACTTTGTTAACTGTCTAAAAACAAGCGCTTCTGTCGCACTTTTTCAGTGTCTGCGATCTGTCACTAAAATTGATTGATATCACCTTGGGAATTGATTTTGTAATCAGTTGTAAACCACGTTAATTGATGTGTATGACAAAAAGATACTTACGTAATTTATAATAAAGAAATTATAAAAATAGTTTTTAATACATTTTATTGCTTCCAATTAATTTGGTTATTTGAAATATATTCTAGATAATATTTTTTACAATCAAAACTATAGTGAGCTACTTCAAATTACCGTCGTAACCGGTCGCACTAGAGGTCTTTGAAATGTGGTGTTACCGTAGGATGCTTAAGATAAGCTGGATCCAGAGAGTCACGAATGTCGAAGACCTGCGACGCGCCACGCCGGTAAATCCCGGGAACTCATGACCACCATCAAGATGAGAAATGTGGGCTATCTCGGCCACGTGCTGAGACACGAGAGGTACGACTCTTCCAACTCATAATGATGGGCGAGATTGAGGGGAAGAGGCGGGTTGGCAGAAGATCGTGGCTCCGCAATATAAGGGAGTGGACAGCGATAGCCAGCGTCGAAGAGCTTTTCCGACTGGCTCAAGAGAGAGGGAGATAGGCGGAGCTGATGGCCAGCCTTCAATTAGTGGAGAGGCACTGCAAGAAGAAGAAGAACCTTTCGAAACTGTCGGTCTTAACACCAGCTTCAACAAAAAAAATGAGTATAATCCGTGTTATATATATGGGTTTTAAAGTATACCTACCTAGTCTTAATAATTTCATGAAATATATTTGTGATATTCCAAAGTTTTTGGATTTTGATAGCAGTTTAATAATGAGTTATTACACCGATTAATATCTATCTAATTTTATGTCGTTCTTCAAAGAACGACATAAAATCATATCTATAAATACCTCTTACAGTCAACTGTAAGAGGTATTTATAGATATGCTTACATTTAGCACTGGCTTAGTTTCACTGGTTTCACATAATAACATAAATTCGATGTTTTATTAATTATAAAACTCAAACGAGTATCCACAATGTAAGCTAAACAACTTTCGGCATAACCGAGATGTCGCAGACCTTGAAGCGTTTACAAAATAGTCAAGTAAAACACGGGCCTCTCTATCAACGATGCATTCATTACCGCATTTGAATTCACTATACATGATTATAGGCAAGTCATAGTCATTCCTAAAAATATCTTGCAATTTGGCTACAAATTAACTAACGTTATTTATTGTCCAGCTCATTCGCTTAATTTTATCTGACTACAGCTACAGCACCTTCTCTTGCCTTCAAAAATCTTATTGGAATAATGGTAATGTATTCCGATGTCCTTTTTACTCTGAGTTTTTACTCATACCTACATAAATTGTTTCGTAAATTAATGTGGCGGTTCAAGTGAAATATAATTACGAGAGAAAACAACGACATTTGCATGATTAAGTGGAAATGTTCTGATTAATGGTTTCTCTTGCTGACCCGCTGGAAAATACGAGTACAGTATAGTGATTAAGTTTTTATAAATATTCATTATCAATTTTATATACTGCCCGTAATATCTGTCCGAACTGGTCCGTTTTCTCTTTCGACGAAATCGTGCAAGTGCAGGACAATAAATCAGAAGTGTAAAGTTGCCTCGATTTACGCTCATTATTGCAGTCTTACGTGCAATTTGCCGAGGGCTAATTGTATTAATTAATACCCATTAAGTCTGGATGCGACGAAACACTCGTTATTTTGGTCATTTTCTTCCATTTTGACCTCATGACTCGTAATTATAATACGAGTAGATATATTAACTGAAAGGTTAACTAAATAAATTTAGGTTTGAGCCTAATTATTGTTTATTATGGTAGTAAATCATTTCCCTGCGTTTGGGTAAAACATAATAGACGACCTGTTGGGCTGCGTTATAAACCATATACGGGTAAGTACAGTTCACGACATGTTATACACAATATCATCTTACGAGACTGTAAAATTATCAACATTGCAATGCAATTGGTTGACATGACGTGACGGCGACTATACTAATGTATTGTCGCCAAAAGCATAAGTGTGACAAGTCTATTCGACTGGTCCTCGCCTCGGGGGACTTTAGAGCTAGGGAGTATTTTGCCCAGCGTCTGAGCCTCGGCCAGTGCGCTGGGCACCCCACCGCGCGGGACGGGCCTAGACGACGACGTGCCTATAGGTAGATAATTATAATATTTGTTTTTAAGTTTTTTAGATTTTTAGAGTTAGTTTTAGTCCTTGTATCGTAACTTATATATATTTCAAATAAGTATGACAATGCAACGACGACGTTGTTTTTTTTATCGACTTTTCTACTCAGCGATTGAGGATATTGCTTAGCAGCCGGTTCACTGCTAAATTACAGAGAGGTTCACGGTTACATTACTTGTATAATAGTATTAATAGTGCCAGTTTGATTAAGCGAATATTTTTAAACGCGTGGTCAGTGTGATATGAAACCCCAAAAAAATGAATGCGTTTTGCTCAAAGGGCCATAAGCAAGGTGACTACACAATGATAAACTGATATTAAACTATAAAGCTTAAAAGCTGCTACATATACATACATACATACATACATACATACATACATACATACATACATACATACATACATACATACATACATACACACATACACCCTTACATATATTCGTAAAACATTACCCTCCTTCTGGGGCAGTCTGCTAAAAAGTGCCTGCTTCTTGACATAAGATGTATTTCATGGCAGTTCCGTTATAACACGGCATATATTGAAATCCATAGAGCGTTTACGCTAGATACATTCGAGAAACCGTACTCTCCTTCTTTCGGTTGACGGGTAATAAAATTAAATCTGGAATCGATTGGGTTTATAATTCGCTTACCAGTGATCAACGATGACGGCACGTGTGTTCAGTGTCCTCAACGCGGCGTGAAGCGAGACCGGGATTGGGTGCAATTAGCAATTTTGCACAGTGCTGTCGGCGCGGGCGCAGCGGCGGCGGCGGTGACGCGGGGTGACCCCGAGCGCGGGTCACTGGGCCCGACCGGCTCCGCTGACCGGGTTGCACCACACGCAATCTCTGTACTGATGTGAAACTTAATAAATAGGTACACTCTAACTGATGGAAAATTTTGCAGGACCACATAAGCCCGTCTTGTACAAAAAGTTAACCTTTTTTGCGATTTACCCCATGAAAACGACCCCAGGGTCAAGCGCTAACCATCCCTGCTGCAAAATAATAATTTTGAGATTGTCTCAAAAAGGCATTAACCGTTTTTTTTAAATTTTGTAAATCGGCATAGTAGTTTTTGAGAAAATGTTTCTAGTACTTTTATCTGAGTTTACATAGTACAGTCGAAGACAGAGATAAGTATACAGGGGGCCTCAATAAGGTTGAGATTTTCTCAAAATCTACTAGACCGAATTTGATAATTCTTTTACAATTACATAGTTTTAACTTTTATCTATCAAGCTGTGAAAGAATTTTTGCAATAGGTCAAGTAGTTTTTAAGAAAATCTCAACCTTAAAAACTCTCCTGTACACCTTTCTCTGTGTTCCACCGTACGCTACCGATTGTGAGTCTGAATCGGTACCAAAATACAAACGGTCCTCCACAACTTATCGCACAAAATTGTAAGACGGAGGAAATCATATCTTATTCTGAGTATCCTCAAAATTTCGAAGATCACACAACGTTTAAATTTTTTGTTTAAATTATGGTTTAACTAATATATATTATTATTTTTTTTTTTTTTCGTGCCTCGGAAAGCACTTTAAGCAGTTGGTCCCGGTTGTCGTCGCTCGGCAGCAGTCGTTAGGCCACGTCAGAGGCGTACGGGCGGCCTGAATAACTTTGACAAAAAGGTTTGGTCACTAAACCATACGAAAATAGTCAGGTAATACAAACATACGAGTTTGTATTACCTGACTAACTACCTAATTTGGAAGGGGGATGGAGTAAACGTATCCAATAGCGGAAACCCCAACCCTCTCCATGCATATATTCAATAGATATAGGTACTTATTTGAATAACCAAAATACCATGTTGGTATATATTTCTATATAGTGAATAAATAAATAAAATAAAAAAAGCCATACGAAAAAAGATAATAATAATAAAATATAGGATAGGGTATAGGTACGCGTTCGTTGATGTCTTTTGTATGAAATTTATTATAGATTGCCGGTCCGTCCACACGCAATGTAATGAATGAATGTAAAGGGTTATCTCGCTATACGTACTTAGGGGCTTTATGTAATTTATGTTAAATGTGTGGGTACTTGGATATCAATATAGATCTAAGAGAAAGAATAAGCTACTGAAGCTTCGGTGGCTTCATTGTAATTTGTAAGTGGGAATTTTCATCATAGATGGATTATAACAATATTTAGACAGACCACTGAATAAGACACTTTTTAATGTAGAACCTTATAAAGCTGCAACACAATCACACAAAACAGTAATTATCGCCTTTTGGTGTTCTCGGATTGGTCGAACGCTAAAGTTGTAGCGCCGAAATTGTGACATTTCTATGTGAATCCAGTTTTTCATCAGATTTATACAGACGTTGTGGCTATTTTGCGTGTGGTGGCTTGGTCCAGCCAGCCAGTCATAGGGTTGGTAGTTAGTATTAGTAATTCAATATCTATGCTGTCGGTCGCCACGTGCACGCCTATCCAGCGCGGCGGGGGCTGCTGGTAGACGTGCCATTGGTTACCGCCAAAGCGTGACAACTACTCCAAAACAGCCAACAACAGCCATTGGACAAGCCAACAACAAGTGAAAGTGACGAAACGTTCCTTCTTCGTGGCACCTTGCGCAAAATAATTGTGTATGACGAAATAGGTCAATTGCAGTGCCTGGTGCATTGTTTTAGAGTTTAATGTTCTCTGCTAGCTAATCGGAACTTTACTTTATAAGTACTTTAAATTCAATTTTATAGGTAAGTATGTATAGTCGAAAGTATATCAATTGTAACTTTTGTGAATTTGTAAAGAATGTTATTATTAGATTGTCATAGGATCAGAAAGCTGAAGTGGCAGTGGGCTGGTTACATCGGTTATCGATGGGGGATTCTCGAATGGAAGCCCAAAACGGGTCGTAGTGTTGGATGCCCTCCGACCAGATGGAGGCATAACCTACGAAAGCCGGCTGTCAGGAACTGGATGCAAACCCCTAGAATCGGGTTGAGGTTCGCACCTTGGGAGTGGCCTACGTCCAGCAGTAGACTCATACGAGCTGATGATGATGATTGTCTGATAAGAGACTAGGCCACTGTGATATTCTTGGGCCAAAATGTCACTATCGATACCGTCATACCTGTCAAGTGAGCCAGAGTATGACGTAATATTAATACTAATCATAATATCGCCATACATTTTTGAGATATTAACACGAGTTTAGTCGCCTGTTTTCTTGGTTCAAGGTTTAAAATGGTACTTAGGTAATGATTTAAATCGTTGATGGAAACCTGTAGGCCAGTGTAGGCACCCTATAAACAAATACGATTACGATAGTACTACAAAGGGTATTAAGATGCAAATTGGTACAAGCATAACGAGAAAATTAGCATTATGAGCGACAATATCGAACGGTGACTCAGCGCGTCAAGCGTCACTCCGTCAGCTATTGTGACGCAAGCGCAGCTCGACAAGTCGGCTGGCAAGCCCGCCCAAGTCCTCGATCAATAGCCGTGAAATTCAATTATAGAAATGGGGGTCAAATAGTTTAGGAAATAATGCCCTATTTTTTGAAGTGTAGGCTGTTACAAACGAAATTGAATGGAACAATTTTGATTGCGATCGATGAATCAACGCTCTGTGTGTCTATCTATATCTACCTATGTACTATACTTTTCGGCGAAATTATGTTTTTATTAAGGTACCGCAAAGACATACCAGTATTTTATAAAGCTTATACAATTATCTATAGCAATCTGGTTTTTTTTCCTATGATTTCAAAACTTTGTTTTGAAAAGAATCCTCGACAGTTTCATAGGTAAAAAAACAGAACCCATTATGCGCAGAGGGAATTAATAAAAAGGGCTAAGTGGGCCTGTGCAAGTACACCAATTTTGCACCAATAGATAACCGAGGATTAGTCACGTGTCAGGTGACCCATGAAACCAACATGAAATCATCACGCCATCAAGAAGCAAGGAACGGCCTATGGAGTAAGGCATAAGTATGTACATTGTACATCGTCAGTCATTTGTTTTTCCATAGTTTCAATAGAAGTCGAACTATAATAAAAACAGATGTCTCTATATAACGTATGATGAAAGTGAAAATGCCAACAAGGGCGGAGACATGTCTCCATACAAAATATGTTTTAGTCTCTCTCCATAGAGTACTGCGAAATTATATCCTTCAGGTGGCTGAGCCGCGTCGATTTTAACTAGTCGTCAATGTCAGATTTCTAGCGAAAATTACTTAGTACAAAAATTTCGTTCGCGCAGGCTTTGACAGGACAAAAACGGCCAGCCGGCTAGCCCCCCTCGCCACTAAGTCGAATACTAAACGTAAACGCAACTGTCACTGTCGTTCATATGCAACTGCGCATAAGAGTGAGCGGGACGCATCGCTTAGCAGCTCAGATAAATACTTCTCTGAGATGCTAGCTATTAAAAATATAATCGGTATTGCGTATCTACGCTAATATTAGCAGCGACTAATATTAGCGTAGATACGCAATCAATATAAATAAATATAATCAATATAATATAATCAATATAAATAAATTATATTTTTTTAAAGATATTTACAATAAATGTGTTAAATGTATCTGATGAGACATCAATAATATAAATAAACAAAGTAAGAATGATACCTATCTAAATTAAAACTAACCATGTCTAAAAATACAAAAAATACCTAAAAAAAAATTATTTATTTATTTTATTAATGAACCCGACAGTTCGTTATTTGCCAATGTCATGTTACAGAAAATACAATATATTCAATAGCCTTCTATCTTCCTCCAGGGGAGCGCAGTAGCGTCTTCACCCTGGGTAGCCGCGTCTTCATTCAGAGGAGTCGCACTTGAGTCGCACTCTGGACGAAGCAGCTCGACAGTCACGTTCACTCCCGAGCTTGTAGCGGGAACTCTTGATAAAAACTTGAAACTTCAGATCTTACATAAATAATCCAATAACTTCACCGTACTGTCATTCGCGAACATTTTCAGATTAATTTAACGTGATACTGCGACTCCCCTGGAGGAAGATAGAAGACTGTTGAATATATTGAATTTTCTGTATCATGACATTGGCAAATGACGAACAGTCGAGTCCATTAATTAAAAATAAATAAATAAATAGTCCTCTATCTTCCTCCAGAGGAGTCGCCGTAGCGTCATCACTCTGGCTGGACGAAGCATGGACGAAGCAGCTCGACAGTCACGTTCACTCCGAGCTTGTATCGTCGTTTCCCGCCATTTTCAAGAGACCCAACTATCTATACTTAACTAACTTTTAATAGATTATGTTATTCTTTCTCCTTCATTTTTTTACATGAAGCAAATCAACATCCTTTTTAGAGGAGCATCTCTTAAATTTTATATTTTAATATCATTTTTTGGAGTGATAACATAAGACCAGGCTGTATGCTTTATATAGCCTTGCCTTTTTCTCTGGGAAGAATTTAATAATAAAAAATAAGCGGAAAAATATTTTGAAATCAATTTTCTTGTAAAAATTACTATGATTACCAATTTTGATAAATTGTGTGGCGATTTAGAAAGGCAAGAACTAGAGGTAATACAGGAGAAAAAGTACACATCATGAATATTGGTCTAAAAACAACATATATTTTTTTTAGGTTATGAGTCGTGTACTTTTTGTTTTCGTAAATATTTATCTAGGACTTACATTCTATTACAGGCTCCAAATGGAATAGTGTCACCTTCCACATATGCCCAGCTGTTGGCCATATACCTCTACCAAAACGATTTGTAAGTACCTATTTTGAATATTGTTACCGATATTGGTAGAAGTTAATCGACTCTTGCATGTAAGTTTTCTTTTAACTTTCGTTCTGTGCAGGGGATTCCTGGCCCTAAACTAAGTACTCTTTAACGACAGCAATCAGCAGGAAAAATTATAGATAACAAGGAAGTGTCCAGACAAGTACTTAAAACATGATGATCTTTCCAGATGTAATGCAAAGTTTTTATGGAAGAGAATACCACAAAATATAACGAGTAGCAACCCAGAAATAGCAGCAATATGGGGCGTTGGGCAGAAGCTGTGGAAGAAAGACCTCTCAGGAACCTATCAAGCTTTGGCCGCTTATAACTGGACTGAACCCGTTGCAAACATCATCAGAGCTCTAGAAGGTATTGTGTGATAAATAAGCCCATTAGTAAAAAAAAATGCAATTTTTGTTTCCTAATCTGCATGCCACACATACAGACGTAAGACAGGGCGAGAGCAAGGCGTAGACGTGTCAGGGCGAGGTGTATGAAAGTGGCGCCGTAGGACGCGGACGTGTCGTAGACGGTGCGAGGTACAGACGCAAACGACACTTCTACATATTTTGTATGCAAGGGGCGCCACGCCCGCGTCTTACGTCTGTTCTGTGTAGCTTGCGGCTTATACATACATTAATGAAATTCATCTAAATACGAACTAACTAGGTACCTAAGTCAATACTGGTCATAAATGTGACATACCTACAAAGTTTATAGAGCTACATTTATGTATGTGTAATTAGATTTAACCCTTGCTAGTTAGACAACTTCTATTATCACATTTTATTAGGATCCACTTTATGCTGTTGCCAATTGCACTCTGAATGCAGACAGGTGACACAGTCAAGATATTGAACCTTGACCTCCGTTCTTTTTTCTTTTTAACTTAAGTCTAGTATAGTATCCAACTACTGTGCCACTGAACACATTCATTGACAACAAGTTTATAATTATTGTAAATATTTTGTTTTCAGATAAGGTTCGTGAGAGGGCTTTGAATTTAATTGGAGGTTCTTACAGTTCAATATCAATTGACACTGTGGTATCAATGACGGGTCTGAGCAGAGATGCAGTGCTGCACATGAGCCGAGACCGGAAATGGCAACTGAATGACGACGGCATCACCATTATCCCCGTGCCACCGGTACAACCCTCTGCGTTGCATACCTCCAGTGAGGACCAACTTTTCAAACTTACAGAGTTTGTATCATTCTTAGAGAATTAAGTAAGTCGATTTATTATCATATTTAACTAATCTTAAGTCCTGTATTGATACCAGTAACTAAAATTGTTTTAATAAAAGCAAATATTCATTAAAATCACATTTATTTAACAAATTTCAAGTCAATACTGGTAAAAGAACATACCAAAATTCGTTTTAATAATTATAAAAATACTTGTCCTAAAAATTGTATAAAAGTACATAGTAAAGTTAAGTGGCAGTGTAAAATTCTATCTTACAATAAAAGCTGTAAATGATTTATAATGGAAGTTTGTGACTGCAAAGTCCTCCTCTCTCTCTCTCTACCCTCATGTATGAATGAAAAGTTGTAAATATCACAAGCAATACAATTAACAATGTTTTATGAGCGGTGAGCTTAAAATAAAAATTCAGAGTACAAAATAACTATTCTATGAAATGAGTATCTACATTTGTTTATCCTAGGTACTTGATTTTCGTTTTGGCAGCTTTTAGGAGTTTTGCAAAAACCATTAATGTGGCATTGCAAAACTTCACTGATCCTTAACTATAATTTGACTATCCATGTTTTGCCTATCCTCTGTTTAAAGCTCTCTTTCAGCAGCAAATCTGGTAGAACACTTTGCAATACAACTATGCCATGTGATGCTTATTAATAACGACCCTGGAAGGAGACCTGGTTTGCTCTCGGCTGCAGCCTCATAGAGTTGTTGTCGTCGTCATCACCCAGCGAAGTTTCATATGCTCGGTTCACTTGGCCTCCGTTAGGTTCAGCAAACACGTCCTTAACGGAAATATTTGCAGTCGACGTCCTGTGGCGCGGCACCGCGCCGTGGTTGTTGTTTAACTAGGATAAAAAAATCATTAAATCGTCAGGTTAACGTAGCTGGTTTGCTATTTAGATTTCATTAATTTTCTTGTGACCGAATTTCAGCTGGTTTGAACTGTAGTTAATCGAAAATTGCGGCACACTATGAAATATATCATGCAGATATCAAAATACAAAAATTAGGTAAGTGTTTAACAAGATCCTTCAGTAACTTAGAATAATGTCATTGATAAGTTCTATTTGCGCATTTTAGCCAACCACGTTATAACAAAACACGTTGACCGAACAAATATCTCATTGGTAAGAATTTAATATTATTTGTTGGTCACGCATTTTTTTTAGTTTTACCATTCCGGCGACTCCATATTCATTGTTAGCGCCAAGTGTTTGCATTTGCGACTTTCTTCTCTCTGCCATTACCGAATTGCGTCTAGTTTCTAATGCTTTCAGCGTTTCTCTTCGCAGAGTCATCTTACGATTGAGCACCGGTGTGCCTGAAATTAAAATTATATAGCAACTGTAAAACAATATATTAGAAAGAGTTCATATCTAAAAGTATTGTCTCAAATTAGAAAACGGGCATCTAATCTTGTTGTTTTCTATCTTTAAGTTTACCTGGTCCATCATTAGCATTCATATTAAAGAAGCGTTTCTTGAACGCCACATCCAAGGTGCCGATGTTTCTCTTCCTCTGTTTAGCTTTCTCCAAATTGTGAATGGTCTTTCTTCTGCCCACATTCTGTGGTCCGGAACCAGAGTCGTTATCGTAGTCGTCGTCCAGACCATTCAGCTTTTGTAAGTCTTTCACTATTGCTATTGCATTCTTATCTAGTAGAGCATCTTGAGATAAGTCATCCGACTGAAATAATAGTGAATACATGTAATCGAAAATCAAATCTGCAATACACTACCTCACACTTTGAAGTAGTAGCACATACCTTCTTTGCGCAGAACCAGTTTAGTTCTGTAGATGCTAGTATATGTGATAGAGTTCCAAATCTATGGAACAACATGGCTGTGAACTGTATGACCAAGATCAAAGCGAAGAAGAACACGAACACCAGACCGATTGGTTCCAGTTGCAAATACTCTTTGGATATTATGATCTGAAAATTTCAAAACATTAAATCAAATGCTATTTATTTATTATTCTTATTTTATGTAAGTAATATTAAACAGTCACAATTATGCAAGAGTGAACAAAAGATGAATTGAATTGTTATTACAAATTGGTGCGAAATAAACAGAAAACACTATTTATTGTGCAAGTAGTTATGTAAAATGTGATGGTGAATTATGCATTGCAAATCGAATATTTTTAATGTATTGTGGTTGATAATGTTACAAAAAACAATTCACAAATTGAGTTTACGAAATACAACCAAATTAAACACTATATTATGTGGATTCACAACTGTATTTGGTGTGATCTTACTTAACATTATGTTAAACAAACACCGTCTTCTGGGTATATAGTATGTACAAAGGAAACCAGTGAATGAACCTGTTACCGTGTTTAATAGAAGAGAATCCTCCACCTTGATAGACAGAGATATTAATTAACTCCGCGGTGTAATTGGGTTCGGTGCAAATATTGAGAGGATACTAATTGAGAAGAAGTGTTTGAAATTAGGAAATGTTTATTTATTATCGGTAAAGCGCCTCTATGCGCAACCTTTTTTTTATAAGCAATGGATTTTAGAAATACATAATATATTTTGAAGTTATGGATGTTGGTTGGGGTTCGGATTCTACTACATTGGTAGGGACATTGTAAGGGCTTGGACATTTCATTAAAGTGTAAAACCATTAGGGTGACGCCCAAGTTGTTTAGTCCTCCGTGTCTTCAGGGCTCCATGCTAGTGTGCCATCCCAAGACAGATCGGTTAGAAAGAAGGTCGTTAGACTTGTGAAGTGACACACATTCTGTGGTAACGTTTGGCTATACCTCCTCTGTTTCCTTGATGACTGTAACGTTTGTCTTAATTCCCAAAGGCCAATCCACATGGAGTTGATCTTTGTTGAGTTGCAATAAAAATACTATCAATATAAATAAAGCATTGAACATTACAAACGCAAAAACTGACTTATTGCGAAGTTCTATCAAATCGCCTGCAATTCGAGCCTGTAAAATTTAATAAAAACAAAAATGTTTAAGTTTCTTGCATCAACTTTCAAAGGTGACTGGGGTTTAGACGTAATCTCAGTTTGGGCAAGTTAGGCTAGGAGCTAATGGTTGTCGGTCGTAGTCCCGAGTCATCGTTGAAGGCCGATCGCTACGAAGTGGATTTTCACGTTACCTCTTGCGAAGCCTCATTGACCGTAATGTTAGTTTTAACTCCGAAAGGCCATTTAAAGTGAAGGTTGTCCTTGTTCAGTTGTAGCAAGAATACAATAAGAACAAAAAGAGCATTGATCATGAAAAATGAAAATACAGAGGAGTCTCTCAGTTCTTTAAGATCCTTGGAAATACGTGCCTAAAATTAGGGGAAGGTTCAAAATTAAATACAAGTATTAACATTAAAATCCTGAAAAAAATACACATTAGAACACAATGAACTTTAGCAAAGATATATTTGTGTAACTTTTGTGACACGTAATAATGCTTAATAACATCGTCTATGTTTTACTAGAGGCTAAAGTGAACCTGCCACATATTGAATTTGCTGTTTTAATTTTATCGAAGAATTCCCAATATAATAGTACTTAAGCTTTTCAAAATATTGCTTTTATTTATCGTCCAGGAAGACCTACAAGGTATATACTTAAAAACTTTACCTGTTCGTCCTTGTTAGCATCAATTGGGTATAGATATTTGTCTATAAGATCTCTCCAGAATTGTATTTCAGACTGATTCAAAAAATCTACTTCTCCCTTTTTCAATTCTGGATCCTCGATCCAGTAAGGGTTTATTAGTTCGTCTCTTCGCTCCTGAAATAAAATAATATCAAATGTAACATTTCAATATACCCAGAATACCACATTTTAAAGAAGATTTAAGAGATCCGTTCGTACTCTTGGTGATGTCGATAAGGTGTCAGTTTCTGAATCCGAACCATGATCTTCTTCGGGACCTTCTGCCAATGCGTCAAGTTGGTGATCACCACTTGTGCTACCCCGGTGTCCCACTGATAATTTACGGCTTCTGCTAAGTCCATGAGGATCCACAGTCCTATAAAAATAAAGTTGGATATAAGGTTATTTTTCCAAAAAATTAAAATCTACTACTTACCTAAGTAGGTAGTCACTTACCGCTCTACGTTGTCTAATTTTCTCTCTAATTTTTCGAGTGTAGACGCAATATGCAGGAGCTGGACTTTTTCTTCACCTCCTTTGTCGTGCGTACACAGCATACACTTGAATAATCCAGCAAATGAGAATTCGATGGACCCCTCCTCCTCCTTGTTGTTCACCCCTTGAAGGAATCCCAATAAAGACTTTTGTTTGACTTTCTTCTTACTTTCTTCAGCTTCTTTCTTTTCTTCTTCAATTTCCTAAAACAGCCATGCATAGATAATCGATATAATTTGTAGTTTAGCGAATAATAAGAGAGGTTTTTCGTGTAACATTACTAACCTTTTTAGTTTTCTTTGTTTGAACTTCTCTAGTACCCCATGATACTACGTTCAAGTTTATAATAGAGTACAAAATCAAAAGCAAGTACATAGAAGGAATCGATAGCAAATAAATGATTCCAGGAACGATGCACCAAAACTCTTGTGGATGTAAGCAAGCTGCTATAAAGAACGAACTGGAGAGAGCTATCAAGAATATAGCCGAAGGAGATCCGATGCCGTCTTCGCCTAATTGAAGAGCTGTACCGACAATCACTGCCATCATTATCATTGCGTAAGCTGTGGATAATATTTGTGCCACCAATAACTGAAACCAAACATAGTTTCATATTAATCAGAAAAACACTTAAGGAAGTAATTACAATATTCAAAGTACCTTTCATTTACCTGAATTTCCGATTTCATTGTGAAGCAAACGAACATGAACAACAGGATGGGATACAGGTTGTATTCAAAAGAAGTCCAGTTGTCTATCCTAAAAGCTGCCACGAAGGCACCCACCAACATAAGGAATATAGTGCCTGGACCCAGGATTGTGCCACCCATCAACATCATCTGCAATGAAAACACATCCATGAATAATAAAATATTATAAAAATATATAGTTAACTAAATTGAGATTTAGTAATTCTTATAAAAATGCCATTAATGTACCTGGTAAGCGATGTACGGCGTTGAGATATTGTCGTTGATTTTGATCGTATGCTTGTAGTCGACGAGTAAGTCCATGATGTTAGCGATAGTGGAAGGTACCCATCGACGTCGCTGGTTGTAGAACTCGCTGAACCCTTCTGGGCAGTGTGTGTAAGCGTCTGAGGCAGCCGAATACTCCACACGATAACCACGTTGGAGCAGAAGTGTACATAACCAACGATCTTCTCCTGTAAATAAAATATACGTATATGTATTGGTTATTATTTAAATGTAAGTATGAATTTTTGACCCACATAATATTGCTAGCCAAGTTGTGCTTAAGGGCCTTCCATGAGCCAACTAACGCCGCCAATCTTGAAAAAAAATATCTTCCAATTTAATCAATTTTATTAAAAAAAGCTATTTTCAAAATGTTTATTAGGATGAATACTATTTTTCAATATACAATACATGGCATAATTGCGACAAGCTAAGTTGTAGTTCACAGATGTGCCAAAAACGGCAGTTTTTCGCATTTATGCGAACTACAACTTACCGAAATTGAATCACGTTATATATAAATAAGCATTTAAAAAATAGTATTTATCGTAATAAACATTTTGTAAATAGCTTTTTTAATCAAATGGATTATATTTTTTTAAATTGGCGGCGCTAGTTGGCTCATGGAAGGCTCTTAAAATGATTACCGATTCTCCGATTGTATATCCCAATTAGGTACATTTACAGTTATTTACACTGATAGAGTTAATAAGTATACCTTGATCATACTGCACGTAATGTCGAGCCTCGTCGGATCGCAATGTGTATTTCTTCATCACGTTGTCATCCATCAAAGCCTTCCCTCTGAAGAGTGAGAAGCATCCTGGGCTACAGAGTACGCAGCCAATCATGTGTTCCGTTGCCTTTTGCAGCCAATGTCCAATGGCATATTCGAACATTTGATACCATACCATAGGACCTGAACAAATATGTAATCCAATTAATCCTTAATGGATTGATTTTTAAATTACGGATGTATATATTTTTCAAAAATAAAATTTAGAACATACTTCATAGATACACCTATGTTGGAAGGTGTACGATGTATACCAATATAACGGGGTTTTTGAGAAATTATACGTTACCAGTTCCAACAGGGTGAATTCGTCCACAGGCAGCACCCAGATTCTTGTTTTTCTTCATCAAATCTATGAGCAGTCGGACAGCATGCGGCTGGAAGTCAATATCTCCGTCCAGTGTCAGCAAATATGTGTTCTCGGCCATCACTTCCTTGCGGTCCACTGATATCGGCAGCTCCATCAGACGGTGACCGAGGAGGTAGTACATGTACATCACCTGGAAAACATTAATATTTGGCTAAGATAAGTTTTAGGTAAGAATAGTTCGTTATTACCTAAAACGTATCTTTTTTTCCCGGAATTAATGTCAGTAAGTGCACTCGGTATAAATGATGATAATACTTGAGTATGATTTCACATCTTATGACGCAAAAAATAAGAACGGTACAAAATGAGACACTTGGTGTAGTTTCGGCTGTGCCATAAAATCAGCATTGCTGTCGCTTATTCTACGGCTAGACGAACAGATAGAAGAAAGCTTTACCTGGGACCAACGTTTTCTGTGACGTATCTTGGCTTTGTCTTTTAAATGGCATATCATTTTGGTCTTTCCTGGCAGAACCCAGCTGAGTTGTCCTCCGTACGGCGCGGGGTACCTCTTTGGCGGTCGTATACGAATATTGGTCTGATGCACTTCTGAAGCAGCTTCGTCGATTGTGTCCACGAGAAGTTTCACGAAACGGTTCACTTGAGAGTCGTCGTCACTATGGTCCGATATTTCGAAAGCGTCATCCAAAAAGATATGTGCTGGAACAAAATATCATCTTATTATTTCCGCAATTTATTTGTCAGGTGAATTATGGATTTTAAATATAACTTACTCTCAAATTCATAGTAATCGGGATCAACGACTCGTAAATACTTCTGTGCAACGCGACGAGCGCATTGATCCTCGTCCAATCTCAGTATAGACTTCAAAAACTCCATCATCTCGTCTTTCGTTTCGTGCCACATAGTAGCGCATGCATAAATCCTCGTTATTTGATCCGACGACTTTACAGTTTTAGGTGAAGAACCGGTGTTGTCTGTGTGCACTGAAATGGTTTCGTAGTACTCGTCGCCTTTTTCTTTTTCTATTTCAGCAAGATCCTGGAAACATTATACGTAGTCACTGTATATATAATAATTAATAATGTAAGGTAGGACGTAGTGGTATGTTTGTGACTGTCACTTTGCTTATCTTGGTTTTGTTTTTTAATGTTATTAATTACTGATTATTAGTTAGGTACCTCTGTTTTGACATCCTTCTGATCTACTCTCTTTCTATTTAGTGCCATGCTTTGATCAATAAGTAGACCGCTGTACATAGGGACTACAAACAGCTTTTCGGTAGCAGCTAAACGCTCTGCTTTCGGCGTCCAAATATGTATCGTGATCCACGTTTGCGATAATAGCCACAACAACCATACCCAGGCCATTTGACGAGAAATGAAGTCGCTCAGCGTGTACACTGAAAATATATAAAGTATTGTGTAACTACGACTTTCAATATTGTCCTTTAAGAAAATACGTCTTTTCCTTAAATATTTACCTGGTGGGCTTTGAAAGAAGAGGTAATCAGGCAAAGTCCCATGGAAGAAACAGTTATCGCCGTTTCTCAAACCGCACGCAGCTATCAGCATGTTCACCACCAACGGGATCACAAGGTTGATGGGGAAAGCGTAACTAAACCCTTGAATGAGGATCTTGCAGGCGAATTTACCAAATATGTAACACAAATATGCAGCGAACACTTGTATGAGCATTACGTAAAATGCAGATTTATAAGACGCTGCTACCTCGACGGAATCTCCGGTTAAGGTTACGTTTGCTAAATCCGGGATAATTGTGCCACCCAGCTGCGCCTGTACCTGCAAATTTAAATAAATAGGTAAATTACAAATTGATAATAATCCTAATGTATTCTAAACAATAGGGTCTTCAAGTATCATAAAGGAATCGTGGTTGGCCAATACTCAGGGTCCAAACATTTTCCAATAATATGGATCCAGCATATATTGACACTATTTGAGATTTCATTTAGACATATTGAATTTGGCATAGGTATGATTGTAGTAGTCTTATTTTTTTTTTCAATTTACGGGAGATATGTCATCACGCAAAATCTTACTAACCTCTTCGACAACAATGTTGTGAGGTCCGAAACCTGACTTAAACAGTTGGAAGAACATGGCGGGCTCGTCGCCTTCTACCCATATGCTGAACAGAATGCACATGAGAAAGAGCAGAATCTTCCAGATTGACACAAAGCGATAGGTGTAGTAACGTGACACATACAGCTCGTCCTTTAGTCTGCCTAAGCTTTTAATTATACCTGAAATATAAAACAAATGTGGTGATATTATCATATTATGATATATCTAATCTATAAGGAAGGCAATGTCTAACATCGCACTAAATTGTTAAAAGAATGGTCTCGCAAAGCAATCGTAATCCTAAGACATGAGATTCTTGTGTGTGTTTGGGAAATTGGCTTACCAATAGGACTCTGTCGAGTGACGTAGTTCTCCCACCAACCCAATGAAATACATAGAGCTGAGATCGGTATCAGCCACAATACTGGTTTGTTCTCTAGCAGCGGCCACACGATGAAGCCAGTGACTTGTGCTACTATCGCCGCCATGTCCACGATAACTTTCATAAACCGCTTTGAGTCCCGCGAGTTGCGCGAGAGCAAGCCGAGGATCGCGGGCACGATGCACAGGCAGTTGGTTATCATAGCCCCTTTCACCACATCCAGCTCCGGCAGTACTTTGAAGAATAACATCGCCATTCCAATTGTGTGCAGAGTTTCGGCTACAAACACCTGAAAATAGAAACAGTTGACGTTTTTTAAAACGTACTGGAAAGTTCATTCTCTCCCACTAATTATATTGAAACGATCACAACGATTGTTTGAAGCAAAAAGTGATATAGACAATGGTGAACTAAGCAATCATTTCACGCTTGGGTAAATAATACTGTTAAGTAGGCAGCTTATTTAACTTACTACAATGAATTGCGCGCTGGTTGGCCTCTTCGATGATTTGAAGAAGCATATTCTGACTGAGCGGATGAGTGTTCCAATTTCTGGTATGACAAAGGCTGCAAGTAGAGCCCACATCCACGCTACTCGCTCTTCATCTGGCAAACTTACTACGAACTGTTTGTCTCTACCTGGAAGATTTGAAAGGAACATTTATTATATGATTGCGACTAATTGCAGAAAATACGAGAATCTTAGTCTCAATGTTCACACTTAGTCACATGTTGGACACTAGTTCTTCAATTTCCAAGTTTCTTAATGTGGTAATCACTTTCCCTTTTCACTGTACTCTGATTAACATTACCCCCTTGAGAATTATTTTCAATCCCAGCGGCTTGTGTTATCCCATCTTACTAATATATAAACGCGAAAGTTTGTATGGACGGATGGGAATATAAACGCGAAAGTATGGATGGATGGATGTTTGTTGCTCTTTCACGCAAAAACTAATGAATGGATTTTAATGAAACTTTCCAATAATATAGCACATAGGCTATAATTTATAAAGATCCTGCGCAAACGAAGTCGCGGGTAGAAGCTAGTTATTAATAAAATACTGTTCTTACCTACAACCCTATTACAATAAGCTAGCCGCCTGTCCTTCTTGAGCTGTGACGTCATGAAGAGCACGGTGCCTTTGGCCACGACGCCTGAGCCTAGCACCACGATAAAGGTGACCGCGTACGCCATCACCTTCAGCAGCCGGACAGTGAACTCCAGGCACTTCTGCGTCTCCATCGACCCACTGTCCTGCTTCGGCGGGAACTCCCGGAACACGTCCCATCCTTTCGTTTCTTGTACCGTTCTTTGACTGAAAATGAGAAAATTACAATTTGAATTAATGTGCTTTCTATATTATCAACTGATTAGTCTAAGCCTGGCTTAGTTGTATTCAGAGGCAATTCTAACAAGCAGTGTAGTAAATTAGATTGGATAATAGGGAACAGTTATTTTGTAATGGTGGTTATCCTACTCTATGCACTGTTATATCTTTCTCACACGAGAATGTCTTTATTGTGCATTTCTCTATAATTCAATGAAATTATCAATGAACTTGGTTATTGAAACAACCACTACTTATCATTATCACATTTATTCATTAAAATAGTAATTTACTAAACCAACACACACATTAACTGCAAATCTCGTATCATTCACCTATATTAATGTAAATAGAATTAGCTTATAGTCGACGCCGACGCCAATGTCATCAACGCAGGAGCGAGAAAAACAACTTTCACACGCGCGTCGCTAGAGAAATCTTTGCAGTGCTCTGTTGCAGTGTGCTACGACTTCCTTCCGATATGTTTCCGGCAATTATGAGACGTGACCTCACAGATACGCGATATCATGATACTTTGTGTATTTGATCTTTTATATTTGGAAGACTCCGGAAGTATTATTTTTATTTTCATTGGCGTAAGAGTATTTAGAATTAATTTTCTTACCTCTTATAATTTACTATAAGAAAGATTGCCATTTTTATGTCATTAAATTCATCCAAGTACGGAGGGATCCATGAAATTTGTTGCAAATATATTTTTTGTAAACGCATACCTGTGTCTTGGCAGTGGAACGTCAATTATTATGTGATTTTCATACACCAAAAATGGTTATTGTTCAATATATATATATATATAAGCAACAGCTGGGGGTGGAAGTCCTATAGCATGACCCGCTTACAATGCTTTGATTTCGCCATTGGCCGCGTGCTTGCCTTGTAGCAGTACTTAGTTGTGACAGTAGGGTTTACGTAAGTAAGTGAGCCGTCACTGTGGTAACCCAATTAAACGTTGCGATCGTCGACGCGCGTGCCTTTTCGCCTGCGCCGACCATTTGATCAGCGATTGGTATCAAATCTACAGAGAGACAATACATTTTGTTCTTGACACGAGTTAATTTGTTGTCTAAGTACAATTCTTCTGTAAAACTATTATGTAGAAGCAAAATCACTTCAAGTGTAACACTTTAGACTTTTTACCATACAATTTCTCTTCGTCATAACATTTGAAATATGACTCTACATAAGTGTTATCATTAATGTGCTGTCGAAGGTACTTCGATCTGTACCTATCTACCTACAATAATATCGTTCCTGTTTTGATTGTTCGACTACTGAAATGCTTTTATTCTAACACTTTTAGCTCCATAATATTGAAAGAAAAGCCAACATTTTGATCGTGTGTTTGCTAAAGTTGAATGAGCCAAAGTGATAAGTTATCTATATATATATGTGATTTACATATTGTTAACAAAATAAAATTAAGTACTCTAGGATTATAGGATAGGTAAAAATAATTAGATATCTAGGTAGGTAACTAGTGCCGTACGGTACTTTAGACCGTATTCGTATTAGAAAGTGATCGATGGCAATGCGCAACATTTGTGCGCACGTATTACTTCACCACGTATTCATAACTCAATTATGATATGAGAACATTTTCTGATAAACTCCTGGTCTTGAGACATATTCATAAGGCAGTAGTAAAAATATATATTTGCTATTTAATTAGGTACGAATTACAATTCCAAAATTCACGCAATGGATAACCATATTGATCAATTGCATTCAAAATCAATAAACACCCAGTAAAAGAAAATTAAAAACAATTATTTTTTACTAACTTTCCGCCCTGAGAGTTTCCCGGCCGAAGTCGATATTTTCCCGTAGTAAGGCTTGATATATTCCATCTACCTATAATGTGTGCAAATTTTGGTATAGATCCGTGAAAGGATTACCTACAGATGTTGTGTTTAGTGGAGATAATTCGTATTATTTTAATACTTCGCGCGTACCTGTAAATACTACAGTAATGTAGCGTCCCGTTGCTGTACAACGAATCATTGTTTTTCTGTCCATAAACAGGCTCCTCCAGATCCTCTCTGCCATAGCAACTTTTGCGATCGTGTTCACTCATTGTATCTAAACTCACTGTACCATCGTGAAATGCACACCAGTTTCACTGATTCTAGACAAGAAAGTTGTGACAAATTTCGCAAGGATTGAAGTGACGACGTGTCCTGTCCGTCCGTATATTGTTCAATAACTCATTGTTGTTATGAGGACAGCGAACGGTGCGATCGCAATAGCGACTGCTGTGGGCAGCCGGTGCCACCAGTGGAGCGACCACCGCATACATGACACGATGAGTCGCTATTGTCACTCATTGGACCAAACGTGAATACTAATTCGTGAAACGAAATATTCGTAAAAGTATGTTTGGTTACCAGAAAATAAATAAATAGATCAGCAATTGACTGGTTATTGTCAACATAAGAAGCGGCAATGCGCTTTTTAATTTGCGTGAGATTGGTAGATATTTTCTGTTGATATTACAAAAACCCTAACTTTTAGAATGTTTACGTTCTAATTATCCCGTGTGGTATATTACAATTTAAGGTGATTTTCATATAGAATTTCGATTGGTAGGATTTTTTTGGTTATTATTAAATATTCTTTATAAAGCTACTGCAACTTTTTGAAATTTTTGATTACCTATAAATATCGTTTTTTCAACGAAGTATGTTGCAACAAAAATGTTATACTCAGAGATCCTTTTTACCACGGCCCAAGTATGAATAGCCAATAAATTGAAACTACTTTTGACCAAGCCTTTAAGACATTTTTGCCAAATCTATACACAGTAGATAGAATTGGTTGTATTGTATATTTTGTCCAACAATGCAGTCGGTGCTTACCACTATGCGGCGAGTTCTTCGTTCTGCAGCAGTGGGCATGTGAAATTATATCGCCCGGTGCGCTAATTGATGTGCGGCCGCTCGTACTAGCTCTACGCATGGAACAGCTACTTGATTGAAAGTCGCTTTTTCTTGTGTTACCTATGGCATTAGTGTCATAACATGAATAATGTAGGTACTTCTTTATAATTTACTGTAATAAGTACGTACTTACTACTTGTTACGCCTGTCTATATCAATACCTATCAGTTTGATATAATGGAAGCCACCTACTTCTTAGTATACCTTGAATAGGTATGTTCCAATGAATATGATAAAAGCTTTCAGTTGTGATTTGCCGGTTTTTTGGTAGATTCAACAATGTATCTATAAGTTTCCACAATTATTAACGCGGGTTCCAACTGCCTCCTTCAACTCTAGTGACCCTACGATTTTTGTAAAATGTTCGGTTCCTAAACATCAACGCATACATACAGTAACATTCGCCTACATAAAGTCGCAATCTAGATAATCTAAAATCGTGCATTAATAAATTGGCACGACCTTCCTTCACACACGGTGCTGACTGCCGCGTCTGGTGTAGCCTGCCCCGCGCCGGCGCGGGCGCGAGTTTCCGAACAATAGATCGCTCAATGTCGTTCGAGCTCACGAAAACTTACGAAAGCCTCGCCTCGCTATGACTAGCATAGCACAACGCGTCAGACTCAGACATGACACAATGTTGCAACGTTAAATTGTAAAGTTATTTTATTACTTTGGGGGCGATTTTATCGGCTGTAATTTTAATCTGGCCAAAGTTTTGGTATGAAATTCACTAATCTATGAATATTTACTTATCTGTTTTATTTTAATACTCTAAAAACCTAGAACTAATTTTTTCTCCACATAGAATGGTAAAAAATCATAAAAGGCCAGTTAAACCAGTTACAGTCCCCTTTTTTGTTTTAATTTTTATCAACCCCACAAATCAAACAAAATATAAATTTATAATTAAGATATTGGTTGACATGGATCGGTGCGACGTTGTAAATGACGAAGTACTTTTTTTAGTATGCGAACCACCTCCAGGCTCAAGCGAGCCCAATGCCCAACGCTGTCGCGGCCCGGGTCAACGACTCGCCGTAAAGCGAAAAGAATATGCACACAGTCATGTGCTTTTACCGATTTACATTTAACTTCGTATAAGTTAAACTCGTTACGTTATTTTTATATCAATCCATCGCTTTTATTTTTACAAGAAGTAGAAAATTAAATTAACGAACGCAATTGAAATAATGTACTCATAGGTATAGTATCTAGTATGTAATGACCACCTTCTGAACCGTTGTCATCGAATATTCGCCGCACGCACCGGACCCCGCTTGACGTCTCATATAAAATGTATGCACTGACGACGAAAGCGTTTAGTGCTGTCCTTTGTTATGTTTCTAACAGAAGATATTAGAATACATATACAGTTTTATGCATGTTGCAGAATATAACGACTGTTATGTGCAAAATAACGTGTAAAATATCCTAATAGTATTTACATTCAAAGCGGAGCCATCAATTCATACATAGATACATACTTAGTGGCAATCAGCCTAATTTGACTACTAAATCAAAATACATATTGTATAGGTAAGTATTCACGCAATCGCTGACCACGAAAACCACCTAATTTACCCAGGTATATATTTTATAAGTACAAATATAAAAATAGAAGTGCGTAGGAGTTAACTATTAAACGTTGTGTTCAGAAGTAAAGAAAGCGTGAAAGAGAGCAATTGAGAAATAACATCGAATCATGCCTTTAAATTGTAGAAAACTTCGGATAAGCTCAACTTTGTTACAATGACTAGTCGTGCTGCTATTTGCGTCTGCTGCTGAGGCCACAAAGAGCGAAGTGGGGCGCAAAAATGTGGCGCAGTCGCCGATCGATCGAAAGTTGTGTCGTCAGAGTTGTCAACCTTGGCATTTGAGCGGGTTCCGGGCTCCAGGCCGCCGCGGTGACCGATCGGCGAACACAAACCGACCTCTAGCCGGCTAAAATATCATTCATGATTTGTTTCTTTTAATATATATCCCCACATCTTGTAAAGGTTGAGGCTTTACATAGCATTGCAATTTTATAGTTCTTGAAAAAGGTTAAAGTTATTAAGATGGTGATGGCATTTCTTAAGGCGAGGTGTTGGGACGTTTTTAAGTTTTTCGATGAAGGCTACGGCACTAACTACTGAAATTAAAGGCCTGAAAAAAATATATATCAATCTTGGGGTATCTATTTAGGGACTGTTGGCTCCCGAAACACGATTGGACAAACTTCGCTCGATAGAAAAAAATCACAAACATACCCCTTTCCTGTCTTTTCACAGAGTAGTGTGTCTAAACTAAAACAGTTATTCATACAAAATATATATCAAAATGTAGGTTATTATAAATAGAAGAGCTTGATGAGATGAAAATCTGTTGTTTGTAACGTTTTTTTTATACCAGGCAAAATTTAAGAAAAAACACAATTTGTATAAATACAAATGCACGGCGCTACGAGCTTCAGTGCGCCGCTGGGCGCTGCCGAGGTCGGACCTGTATCGATTTTTGCCAAATGTTCCACTTTGGTCTTTACCTTGGAAATCTTGGAATGCTCCCACGATCGTCATAACGTAATAAAATTTAAAATAATACGAGTCGAATTTGGTCACACCTATACTTTAAGATTATTAGTTTACTAATCACGGAATGATTGTGCATCGTTTTGAATATAAAAAGGACTCATAACCTAAAACAGATATTCCTTAACACAATAGATTTTTCGCGAACCATGTTTTTGAAGTCATCATATTACACGCGACACGAACACCAGTGTCGAGTGTCGTATATTGGGAGCGAGCAGTGGCCTGATAATTGCAGATGTAGACAAGTCGGCTAACATTACAGTGGGGCTATAACATTACGGTTCTCAAAACGATCAAATCAAATCATGTCATAGCGGCCGTGAAAGGGACAGTGCTATTGCATTGGTATAGCGGCGTCTCTGGTTGGCGCGCCATGACATGGTATAATTTCATCGTTTTGAGAACGGTAATAGGGGGGCTGATCAGTAACTTCCAAATTGACCAAAGTGGAACAGGCCAAAACAAATGACTATTGACGGTGATTTGTCCCACAGAACAAACAAACAAACAGCAATCGAACTTCAAATAGTTTGTACGTAGTTGCTACTTGTAAAACTATGTACAGTGAACATCACATAAAGTTTGCCACATTTTACTCTAAGCACAGTGATAATACGGGCCAAATTTCAATAGCTACGTAGTTATAGACTGATGCAATATACACTGTGCCTACTTTTAAAAGTACAGTCAACAGCACATAATGTGTGTCATGTTTTACCCTACGCAGTGATAACACGGGCCAGATTTCACCATCACTGACGTCACACCTGACACCAATAATAATACTTACCTAACATCACGTTACAAAATTCGTCATTTATTTAGTTTTATTGATACACTTGACAGTTTGTCACTTAAAGTCAAAAACAGATTTGTTGTAATGTAACCTCTATGGTTATTAAAATTTTAATAAATTTTGTATTTTATAAGAATTTATGCTCAATTTTTTATTAAATCGCGTGAAAGTACTTTCAAAATATATTCCCCTAGCAAATAATTTGATTATTCCAATTTTTCACTTTTATTACAACAATATTACCTAATTGACATTCCTATTATTCCAGGTCTTTTTTTCCGTCAGATTAGTATTAACATAGTATTTTATTCTACTACGTCATACTACATCACTACGCTACGTTACGTCAATATAAATAACTTAAAAAATAATTAAAATATATAACCTGTAGATGCGAATTTGACTGCACTGAACCCACTCCGGACGGTCGGTTTAACGTATGTCTGCTTATGACCTTCCGTATAAATAAATACGTTTAAAAGTACAAATTGCTTTACTTTATTGTCAACTAGCTTCTGCCCACCACTTCGTCTGCGCAGGATTATAAATTATAGCCTATGTGTTATTTTGATGTATAATATGAGCCATATTATTGTAAAGTTTCATTCAGCAACATCCATCCATCCATCCAAACTTGCGCATTTATAATATTAGTGGGAGTGGTATGGGATTGTCACGAGCACAGCCCGTGTTAGGGCCAGTGTAGAAGTTGAAGCCTGGTTGGCGGCGAGAGGTGAACAGGAGGGGTGATGATGATACGGTTCCGAGTTGACATAATGTGCGACAACATTTAGTATAGACAAAAGTTCAAGATTTGAAAGAAATATTTTCCGACAATCGCGAAAATTGAAATAAGTAACTCCGAAGCTGTCAGACTTGGGATATCCCTATTTGGCATTAAATGGGTCGATAATGTTGGCACCGACAAGTGGACTTCGGTATATCGTCTATCCGTGGGACATTCTGTATAGGTATTATTATGGGTAGCGAGCTGTGACGTCACAGTGAGGACACTGGTTACGCTTACTCTGTGTACCTTCGCGAGTAATGACCCCGATCAATGCGCGTCATCCCTCTCTCGCCCCTCCCTCGCCCCGCACCTCACCCCCTCACTAGGCTCAAATGACCCCATGGCCTCGCCTTAAGAACTTAATCAGATAAACCTAACATGTCATCTGTACCAGCCTCCTATCATAAAAAGATACAATTACTTGCGTAAATCTATACCAAACAATTTAAAATAAACTCAATGAAATGAGTTTTTGGTAAATATACAAGTCATCATTCCATTTAATCTGGTTACTGGTTGGGAAATTCTTGAGTGAGTGTTGCCTCAGAATCGGAACCGATGCGTCTCGGTACAACTTCATCTTTATTGCTCAACATCTTATGATGATGGGAACATAATGCCTTGAGTCGGAAGCCCCAGCTTCTCATAAGTACACTAACAACATTGTTATGCGTTAACGACGATGTCGTGTCACCCATCGGTAATGTAATTACATAATTTACTGCATTCTGTTCTAATTGTTCACTTTGTAGACATTCGCTGTTAGACAATTTCTAATACTGCGTACAGTACTGTTTGAAGGTAACTTTTGTTTACCTATCCAGTGTTAATATATTCGTAGTTGCGTTGTCACTTGTCGCTTTATTGTTAGCCTTCAGTAGGGTTTGTGTCAATGATAACTGCACAAATTCAATGTATCTCGTCATCAAGACATTGACACAATTGAGATTCATCTATTTCTAATCTTATGTGGTTATTATATAAGATATTGTAATGTTCTGTTTATTATCATGTTAATTACTATACAAGTTATCATATCTATCAAGTAATCTTACAACCCATCTAATACTCGTAATAACTAAGTAGGTATATATGCCTATCATTTCTGTTTTTGGTAATTCTCATATTGAAATTCATGATCATTCTTAAAATCCTTGGGTTTTCCTTACTAACCTGTAGGTGTAGGTATATACCAGCTATTCTATTTACGTCGTTGTATTCATTTATTTTTATTCAATGATTACAAATGGGATATAAAGGTGAATAAGCTTATACACTGAATAATTCTGCGAGAAAAGTCAATGTCTTTACAAGAAATCGGAAAAAAAACTCATCAAGTGACCCCGCTGGCCGCCGGCCGATGACGCCTCAAATACGAAACTTGGGTCGGCCTGATGATGTCATACATAACAGATTTAACATAACCGAGCCTGCGCACCTTCACGTAATCACTAAAACTGTTCTCAGCCCTCAGGCCAACGTGAACAATGTAGAAACTAATGTAATGTAGAGCTTTTTTAGGGTTCGGGTCAAAGTGATATTCTGAACGAAGATTATGTATTTTTAATACGCTTCTACGGTAGTTTGCTTAACAGGCACAGAAATTGAGTAGTGCGCGTTGAGAGAGGCTTATATCCAGGAGTTGACAGATACAGGTTGATAATTACGATAACTAAGCTTCTAACTTACCTACTATTGAAAGCCATTTGATTTGTATAATAGTTTATAGATAACATCAAAGTCAATTGTCGTTGAGGATGATAAGTAGAACTTCAATTAGAATTTTCATTAGACTCTCTCACTTCTTAGACACATTTTCAGCTGGTTTGATAATGTTTTCTGTATTAGCATTGTACAATAAGATCATAAAATGTAAAACGAAAACAAAAGGTACAGTAGTCGGACGCAAATATTGCGGTGGTAGTTGTGATGTCGATTGTACAAATGTTTGATACTAACCTGCCACCATATATTTCGTTAGCGAGCGGTGTGAGCTCGTCGTCAGAGTTGTCACTGCCCTCCTCGCGTCGCTTCCCTCCTGACGCCGCCATCGTCACTCAGTACTGAAAATACAAGCAGATACCAAATAGAGATATTCGTCTTGGTTTAGTAATACTAAATTGTTCCCACTGCCTAATGGGCCATAAAAAACAAGTTAAGTCGTAGATAGTTATCAATGCCTTAATGTCTTGTATTCCGAGACAATTTGATATCCACACGACTTTCTATTTTAGATCGTTCGTGTCATGCTTTTTGTTAATGATCTCAAACATTTGTCCAAATCTCAAACAAATCGTGACTGAAGTTACAAAATCGTGAATCCCAAAAATAATATCTATTTCTGTACAATCTCCAAAGCTACGGTTAGAATTGTAATGATTCAGGAAAATCCAAGTAATCCAACAATATTCGTCTATAACAGCGCGTCTTAAGTATCGGTTGCATGAATCATGTCTGATTCCTCCAACAAACGGCGCCCGCGCATTCCTTGAGGCGATGCCTGATTTGCGAGTCGCGACCTTGCCGGTCGTTCATCCCTTGCAATGCAATACAATTTATTTTCAATTCAATGCACCAACAATGCACACAAAAGTTTTAGAGAAAGGATATTCATAATTAAGGAGATTGGTGCATGTACCAATTTACCTACTCTCTCAAATTGTAATTTTTTCGAAGCTTTTGTAGATACTTATGAGATCTTTGATTCAATATCTTTAGCTAATGGCCAGATGCAACTACACCTAACTCGTATGTTTCTGGAAAAAGAAGTAGGTAATGTGTTCCATTCCAACCGTAGAATTTCGTTACTAGTATATAGGTATAGCATCGCGGTGGAGATTTAAATTCATACCTATATAAAGACGCTACTACGGCATTTATCATTTGTCGGCTAGCCAGAGATTCTATTTGCATCTTTTGCGATTATAATATAAATGACAAAAATCTATGAACTAAATAAACCTTTCCTATTATCTGTTATGTTGTTTTGCTTGTGCTAAGCTGGGGGTTTCGCGGAGGCGTACTTGTGGTCCGGCTGCGCCCGCGCCGCCGCCCGCAAGGTCAGCGACTTCCGCGCCGGCCACTGCCTGGACAATACCGCGCCATTGTGCTATGAGATTATCTCCATTCAAAAGATACTAATAAGTATTAGACAACCAATTATATACTAATAACTGAGAACATCGCCACCGGAAGAAACATATGCCCGATTAATTAATTCTTTTATTATAAGTACGTCCATTGTAATTGAAGTCGTAAATGACAATGCCAGATTCTGCCCCACCATCAACCGCAAGTTGTACAAGATAACGAATAAATGTAAAAATATCTTCGTTTTTTATTAAAATTATTGGTTTAAAATAAAATATTGTACAAGTTGCGATTCGAAAAAAACAGCTTAATTTAGAAAATAGTAAGAAATCGAAGCGATTTATTCATTGTTTTAGATATTCTTGTATAGGAGTTGCGGGAGTAGTAGAAAATGATACTGATTATGATTATGCAATATGAAACCTGTAATAAGTCCCCAACAAAATGGTAGGTACAGGTTAAATGGTCACGTAGTTTTATAGGCGGGGCAAAGCTCCATTGAAATGTGGCAATATCTTTTCCACCAATCTAATGTAGTATTTAAATGCATAGGATCTGTAAAGTAATTCAACAAGAATTACAATCTTTATTATTATTTGTACCCCCCAAAATGTTACACTGGTTTTTTGAACCCGTTCCTATGAAACTGCACGGCGACATATGTTCAGCCTCTTTAAAGAGCTTTGATACATATAATAATGGGGTATGTGATGCACCCAGCCGGACCTGTCTTTGACCCCACCAGATGACACACCATTGCAATGATGGAAATTGTTAAGTAGCTAATTATTAATATTAAATTTTTTACAGTTGCCAATATGTCGATGGTACAGTCGAAGACAGAGATAAGTATACAGGGGGCCTCAATAAGGTTGAGATTTTCTCAAAAACTACTGGACCGAATTTAATAATTATTTTACAGTTACATAGAATCAACTTCTATCTATCAAACAGTGAACGAATTTTCGCAATAGGTCAAGTAGTTTTTGAGAAAATCTAATCTTTAAAAACTCTCTTGTACACCATTATCTGTGTTTCACCGTATGCAACACATCTCGATCTTTACATATAGGTACCTACAAGTACCTCTCTGGATATTTAATAAAACTTGTATATTATAATGATTTACATTTTAAGTAGTGTATGCTCCACATAAAGCTGTAAATGTGATGTAATTCTTTGCTTCCGAAAACAATGAGGCAGACAATTAATTACTTCAATTATTATAATTTTATTGAGCTTTGTTTGATTGCTACTATCGAAGTTAAGTCTAATTACAGTAGAGCTAATTAACGCTGGTAGCATTTTATTCGATTCTCTAGTTCCGGGACAAACATCGTTATATTTGACATTTCAGGGGTACCATACGGGTGAAACTGTAACGTAAAGTAAGCCGAAAATTGGTGATTCACTGACCAACTCTTGTTCAAAAAGTGTCTATATTTGCAAACTATTACAAGATTTGTGACAGGTAGTGATTATGGCTATCATTTCTTTTATATTAACCTGAATCTAAAAGGACACTACTTTTATAAACTTAAAATTAGAATGATCATGACAGAATTGCTTACACATCCATGTCCATTCATTTTTCAATATGAAACTCGCAGAACAAAAGTTGTTCAATTACAAATAAGTACTATCACATTCCTCCGCTTACAACACCCTGTATATGTACCCTAAAGGTCCGTACGTTATAAAGTCTCATTATTTTGCCGATACAGTAGCAATGGTTGAGTGCATGGTCTCTACATAGAAGCATTAAGTTGAGTCGAGGGCCGGTTCAGCTCACTTTCACTTGGTGGCCGCCAGCTGGTGCCCCTCTCCCCCTTACCGTCCCCCCTATCGCTCTGAATACTGCCTTCGCACTACGCAACATTGCTTTACATTCGTAGTTAGGTATATTCAATAGCATTATTTAGCTAAGATGACGGTGTATGTGAGAAATTGGCTTGTTCTTAGGATAAATCGAAATATTTATATATTAATATTTATACATAATTTACTCTATATATTTAATTTTATAAAACCGTATATCTATTTGGATGTCTTTTCACTTCTAACTCAATAACCACTAGAAAATAAGTAATGGAGGGATCAGATCTATTTATTAATCAATCAATCGGCCTGATGTTTTATTTAGTGTATAATCAAGCTATAATAACTACTTTTATTTGATACATACAGCGACAATACAATTAACGACCGTCACTTTCTTTTGTTGTTGTTTTTCAGTACATAGGTAAGGGATCCCGTCCCAAAAGGACGTAATTCCAAAGAGGTTGTATACCTATGCGTGGGTGAAACCGAGCGGATACGTGCTAGAATTACCTACAGTCCCACATATTTTTGATGTTTCGTGTAAGAATTTTTAATTTATTAATATGGGGCAATGATACAATAAAAATTCGTGTGTATAATTTACTTACACAAATATGCGTAACACTTGTTATCAAGTTCTATCGCAGCTCGTAATAGCGTAATTACCGATTACGGTTGTCTTTTTCATTTGCTTTTAGTCATTCGTTAAATAAGCAGTGATGAAACAATTTTCCATCAACGCAGTTTCAATTAAACTGCAATCTTCACGGACTGTCACAACTAGAGGATAACAGAAACTTACACAGGGTGACTCATTTTCATAATTGTTGAGATTTTCACAACTCGTTACACAATTTTTTACAAAAATTTTACTTGAACGATTGTGAAAATTCTTTTACAATTACATAGTCTGCAATCTAAACTATCATCGTTGACATACTTTTTACAATCGGCTAAGTAGTTTTTGAGAAAATATATACCTTGGGGTAGTTATTTAGTTGGCGATGATGTTCCATAAATTATTATCACAATACGTGTTGAAACCATAGAGTTATGCCAAACTCTGCCAATTGTAGCCGAGCCTCATCGTCAGGGACCACGTTTAGGCTGTGTAGGTCACTTCAGTGATCATGGTAGGGTGCACTGGTTGAAGACCTGCGTTTTCAGGCATTTTGGTACTGAAGAAGATAATATTAAACGCAGCTTGCTGCTTTTTTTTTTTAATTCTCCGCTCTCTTTTTCGAAGTTGTAACAATTTAACATAAATATAATAAGTTCGTCTCCCATTAATAACGAGGCATTAGGAATAGTATCGTGCTAGAAAAGCGACGGAGCGTTGATTGTAGTGTATAACGAGACCTCGAGGTTGCGTGTAATGTATGTAAGTATGTTTTGCTATACCTACACACTCGAAGCCTACGAAACTCTTCTCTATGTTTATAAAATTCAACGTCTGAATGTCTGGGCTCTTATAACTCATAAGAACCGCTAGACTCGAAGTGATGCAGTGGCCAAGAATGAGGATTGCTTGTAAGTATAGTAAAATAAACTATAAACTTAAATTTAAGGTATCAATCAATGATTATAGTACCCGATTGACAAAAGAAGACGGATAATGTTTTTCGAATATATTTATGTATGTCGGTTCCTTTGTAGCCACCTGTAGCTCTATCTAACCGCTTAATATATTAGTACGAGGGGCGTTCAATGTATTCTCGGTATCAGTATGAAAAACAATGCGAATAAAACTGATTATTTTTTATTTTTCAATATAATTTATCATAACCTCAATACATTTACTACATCTTGAAATTAACTTTTCAATCCCCTGTAAAAAATAATTTTCTTCCTTGTCGGAAAAATGATCATTTATGGCCGTCTTGAGCTCTTCATCATCGAAAAATCGTTTCCCGCGAAGATTTTTTTTTTAATTTTGGAAGAGATAATAATGACTCGGGGCCAGGCCGGGGCTATAGGGTGGGTGGTTGAGTTCTTCGAAGCCACATCCTCGCACAGCAGCCTTCGAAACACGCGCTGTGTGCGCCGGAGCGCTGTCGTGGAGAAGCAACACACCAGCGGTCAGTTTTCCTCGCCTTTTTTCATTAATATTTTCCCTTAAATTACGCAAAGTGGTTGCGTTAGATGCTGCGTTTATGGTTTCACCTTTTTTCATGTACTCGATCATCAAAATTCCTTTAGAATCCCAAAACACCGTGGCCATGACTTTTCCGGCAGATGGAGTGACTTTAAACTTCTTAGGGTGATCTGCACCCTTTTTATGACATTGCATAGACTCCTGCTTACTTTCAGGGTCATAGTGATGAACCCATGTTTCATCTCCAGTAACAATTCGGTCAAAAATATTAGTAGGATTGTCACCACAGAGCTCCAAAAACTCGCTACGCGGTGCTCTATTTTCTTCAACATTGTCGCGTTAGTCATTGCGATCGTCTTTCACCGAGGATTATTAGAGAACTAATGATCATAATTAGATGAAATTTTATATTTATACCCTCAGATAAAGTAACTATTTAATGAAGTTATAAAATTACCCAATTCATTAGGTAATAAGTCCGATACCGAGAATACATTGAACGCCCCTCGTATGAGTGACATTAGATTCGTTTTGCTAGATCACGGGCCTGATCTAGGATAAGGCTTTTTGTTTGTTTTTGTAATACTGTATTGAACTCAATTGCTGTTTCTTAATATTACTAGTACATCTGACCCGGTTTATAGATACATGTAACATATTTGAGAACTACAAACCAGAAACAATCCAACGCAATTTATTCAACAAGGCCGGAACGCGCGTTGATGTCTTTTGTATGGATTGAACCCAAAGTGGAGTATTTATTACATTTTAATGTTTTTATTTTAAATTAGTTACTTAAAAATATTATCTGAGTTGCAGTTGCAGCCGGCAGGTTGGATAAAGATATATACAGGGTGTTACGCAAAGGAAATAGTAAGCCGAAGGGAGGGTGTTCAGTATCGGTGACTGAAGCACTTTTGTTCTTCGACTTTTCGAATAAAAAATCCATTTAGGATTAGATTTGCTGGCCGCGATAGAATCACATCTATTAGCCAATGACATTAAATAGTCGAGCCCATTTGTATTTAAAAAAAAAGTTAAGTTAATAATTAACTGTTCAACCCATACCTAACAACCGCACTCGCCGTGCATATATATACTTGGATATTTATGAGTATGCAGACGTACGCAAGCAACATGTTAATTGTAGCCCACTTTCTTCCGGTCAAGCGACGAGTCAAGGCCTAGCATGGTTTTGGAATTCCAAATATTAAGCCTTTTCCCGCGCAAATAAGTATTTCACTCTGCTCTCCAAATATGATAAGTATCATGTCTACTAGTGTATGCCACTTTTTCTTCGGCAGGTTTTAAATAAAGCTTATTTCTTTAGGTAATAATCTACACAAAAAATAAAGACCATCTACCTATGTGACATTGGAAAACGTGGTACCTATTTGTAGATTACCTAAGCCTATCAAATGTAACTAGTAATAATATTTTTTTCATCAATATACTTGCACTTTACTCGATTGTAACACGACATATATTGCAATGGTTTTGTATTGGTTGGTGTGATGTCAACTGTACATCTGTCTGGGAAACCGAGATTGGCAACATTAACACATCAATATTTACCGCAATCCAGCGTTTTAATGGGTTTTATGGTTTTTATCAATACTTATTGGTGTAGGTAGTATGCGATATTGATGGATCGTGAACCGGATCGCAAAATGGCTTGATTTTCCTAATGTGACCTTGATATGGATCGCCATAAATATTGACGTTGTAGCCCCTTGCCATCAATATTTATCACATCAGTAATTTTCAGCTAGCTTAATGGAGGAGGACGAAATTTATTTTGCGTAGGCATGAATTTCGTTACATATTATAACAAAACACGGCACACAATAAAATCCATCAAGCTATGTAATAGATATCTACACTCGAAAAACATTTGTTTGTTTTTGTTGTTTTTACTTCGTATTGACGTGATCCATATCGCGCGTGTAGGGTGCACTTTGATCCAACTCAAGATCTGTGATTCGAATCGCGATCTGGATCGCGATAAATATTGATTTGTAGACGCCGCCGTAAACTCGCGGCCTATCCCCCCTCATTACCTAAATAGGAAAGTAAGGTGTGACTGTTTTATGCTACAAAGCAGGCCATCCGAAATTATCTTGGAGTATCCAAATTAAAGAAAATTAGCCGTCATCATTTTATATTATGAGAACAAGGTTAAGTAGGGAAAGCCCAGTCCAAGTTCAATCACGATTATGACAGATTAAACTAAACAATCATATTGGCTACGGTGCAGCAGTGACGGAGAACCTTGAGCACGCTCACACCGCACAACCATGCGCCTGCATGGCGATTTTGAAAGGTGTCATTATAATCCAGTTAGATCATTTTATTGCAATTAACTAGTATTGCACTGAACAGGTCTGCGACTGCGCAACATTGTGGTTATTAATTATTGCACGTAATTAGTGGCGGAAATCACAAAATTGTTCTTGTTCAAGTGAGAACGACCCTCGGCCGGAACCGGACATATGCGAGGCCTTAGGGCAGCCACGCTGCGATGGTTTCGTACTTGTGTGTGACTGCTACACCCATTCTTAAGTATACATACAGAGGCCTACAAAAATTAAATGTGGGTACCCAATTATGACATACCTAAACCTATATTAATTAAATTAGGTACACATCTGATATTCAAGCAGTGCAGTCGTCGTACGAGGTTGAAATATGCCTACTTACTAAAAATCTATACTTAGTTTGTGGCGATTCCAGAATGTGACACGCTAATTTTAATCATCGCTAAGCTAGGCGTCTCGCTTACGCTACGCGGAATGAGTGACAGTTGCATTTAGGTTTAGATTTTGCAGCCATGACAGAATTTTCACTCATGTGGTTGTCGGATCATTCGACATCAAATTATTCATTTCAGTTCATGTCATCACTAGTCGGTATTTAAGTATGTCTAAAATGTGCATATAGCCAAAGATGCGACCGAATATCAAGTTCACACAGTGCCGAACACAAAGGCACTATGCGACGGTAATACGGCCTAGATTGCATGGTTTTGTGTAGGGCGACTATACATATTTGTCCGCGCTGAAATTTGATAACACTGCTGTTAAAATAAAGCAAATCTCCATTTCCACAACGAGATGGAAACAGACACTTAGTCCTTAGCCATCAAGGACCTTCATAACTCTTTTAATATCTAATATTATTTTTCTTAATTTATGTACGGAGGAAGTTATGCTTGTCCTTGTTTCACATTACTTCTACCATACAGCGCCTACATTCACTTTTGTGTATGATTGCAAATATAGACGCAATGCGGATTTAATTGGTAGATATTTGGATTTAACGCATGCTTGTAGTTTTTCGCTTTTAGGATTTCATTTTCAACCTACTTTAAAGTTGAGATTAAATCGCTTTCGAAACTTAAGAAAGCGAAAGTTGATCAACTTTCTTGGCAACATTACCTATCAATTAGAACTTACTGCTTCATTTAACATAACTATGGTTTGATCAAAACATCTCATTCAGCTAAATAGATAAACCTTTACCTATTATGCAAGTGAGAAACTATTACAGACAGCATACTTTCGCAGCTGATCGTACGAAATAGCCTCGAGAATATCGAAAGGTCAGCTCTCCCCGAAAACCTGACTTGGGTTATAGTTATAGCCTAGCTAACTTACCGTTTCGTAAATCCAGGTGGGTATAGTAAATCCTTATGGCAGGTATCACTTCACAAAGTTTATATAGTAAGGCGCAGAGTACACTCGCGGGGCGCGTCGCTTGTCATGGTGCGCGCGCGCACGTTTCGTCGGTCGGGTCGCCGCGCGCTCACTGCTCCGCGTGTCGACACCGCGCCTGCTTCGCCTGCGACCACTTACTCGCTATCCAACTGACTCACTACTGAGACCTCCTAACAAAGTACTTTGGAAAAGCTCGGGATTTTCCAGGGTCCGGTCAGAACTTATAAGTTCTGTGTGGCTAGTATTCCGATTTTTATATATATTTAAAATTAGCATAAAACCCCGGGCCATATTTACTCTTCCGATCGTAGGAAATACCATCGATGGAAAATAAAACAACAGAAATTTAAGAGTAGAGATCGCTGTGAGCGATCTCTAAACAGCCTTTGTATTAAGTACTTAAAACTTTTATACTGATGCTTGTGCAATTCATGAATTTTAAATACTCTTACGCTCCTCGTGTACGTATAACATTCATGTTGTTTTCTTCTACCCGTAATTGGAAAAACACCGATTTTCACAAAAATAAAAGAGCATCAAACCTGTATCTCTGCATCAAGTATCCAGTCCAGTGTTCCACAACTGCGCCAATCCACCCAACTGATACATCGACTGTAATTTTTCGATAAATACTTAAAAATCTAAGGAAGACTTTCCGCCAGAGAAAAGGATAAAGTAAATGACAATTTATAATAGAAATAAATAAGTAGTTTATTTTAGGATATTCCAGACAGCACATCAATACAGATGACCATTATTCACAATAAGAGTATATTTTTAGTTTATAAATAACCTTTGAAGCTGATTTCCGCCGTATGATTTCCACACAAAAATGGGTTCGCACAAGATGATGCATTTTGAAGGAGTACGAGAAAACCGGCAGAAGCTGTTACACAACTCAGGGTTACCTTGTATTTAAATTATGTACACTGTTAGCCATAAACGACACTTACAAGTTATTCCACTGTCTAAGCCGCGGTCCCTTTGTAACTTAACATTGTTTTAACGAATTATGTGACACAATAAGGTTTAAAAGAAGTGAGGTTAAACTAGGTTTATGGCTTTCAAATCATTTAAAACTTCTTACATCTACAGACATTGAGTGTGTCCGGCACGTGGCGTGGCGAACAAATTCATACAACGTGTTTGCCCGCGTTTGCGCGTCCGCGAATGGTAGATCTAAATACGTTCATACACATTGTAATGGAATAATGTTATGTCTCCCACTGCATCTGTTGATTTAAATCAAGTTTAACAATCACATAGCGTCTTTCGGCATATCCACTACTATCACGCGTATGTATCGTGGTCTCTGAACCGCACTGTGCTCACGCGGCCGGGCGGCGCGGGCGCGGGCAGAGGCACGCTGTCCTCGTCGCTGTCCTCCAGCGCCGGCTCGTACGAGTTGTTCACGTAGGCCGCCGCGGAGGAGCGCCGTGCAAGGTACCCGCCAGCTGCGGTCGACCCGCGCCCTGGCATCTCGGGCCGCTGCAAATGTAAAATGTTATTAGAAATCCTAACTCGCAGGCGTGGATTCAGCCCTTAAGGCGCTACCTGTCTGTTCAATAAAGTCGGCGAGCTTCCACTGTATTAATCTTAGGGACGGAAAGTTGCCTCTTATTATTTTAAATAGAGGTATCCATTTACTATAATATTAGTTAAAATATCGAGAAAAAGGATTTCAGATGTACCTTCAGAATATAAGTTGATTTCATAAATAAGCGAGGCCCCCCTTTTTAAATGACAGAAGGATATTCTTAATTCCAGTGTATTTTTTTACCCACAAACTCTGCACAGACTCCTACCACGAGTGACAATAGTGTAAATATGAAATAGTTACCACAGGCGTGTCGTACAAAGCAGCGGCAGAGTCTCTGAATTGCATCTGCGAGCGGCGTCTCACTGTCATAGAATCCTTCCTGGATTTCAGGGCGCGAAGAGTATTGCGTCGGATATTTTCAGTGCCCCCCAGTGAGGGTAGCCGGTTCAATATATCTGAGGGAAACGATAAAAAAATTAGAGCAGACCCTAACGACATCTTGTGCGCTGTGATTAGTGGTACAGATAAAGACAATGATATTGAGTAAGAGGTACCATCTTTATCGGTAATATCAATAGTATCAATAATATCTACAGTCACAATGGTATCAATTAAAAAATCTATAAACCACCGAGATATCGGTATATTATAGGGAAGCATTAAATGGTGCACTTAGTAAAATACATGTAATTGTATTGTAATAGCATTGCATTAGCTAATTATAATAATGTAATTACTTCTAGTTATAAGCCACTATACCCTATATAATATCTTTCAAAAGAAAACTCAGGGCATTCTTTTCCGAGAAATATAAATTATAGATTTCACTTCTTTTTCATTTAAGTACTAGAGTATAAGTTATCCTAAAATATATATAAAAGTATAAAAATGTATTTGTTTATATCATATAAGTATAGTACAAAAGTTGAGTTAGCTTATAAGTAAGGCATTGTATATGCATGTTAGTAAAATAAGAATTTTAACTCTGTTAATTACGGTGTCTTGTTGGCTTCCTATATAAATAAATAAAAATAAATAAATAAATACCCCGGGCCGGCTGTATGGCACTGTGGAGTTTTTACCAGACTGGAGAAGGGTTCGGGTGAATTTAATTTATCTAAGTTTTTTGTACGGCTAAACGGCTTGATGGATTTTGATGTATGAAGCATCGTTAGGTTCGACTTCATTACGGAACTGACATGGGATATATTTTATGCTAAAAAGCAATCTGGTTATTGTAATAATTGCCTATTTACTACTTAGTCACGAGGAAACATGGACACGCACATGAAACATGAAGAAAATTGAGGCTTTTGAAATGTGGACATATCGTAGACTCCTGAAGATATCGTGGCGGGGCAGGGTGGCCAATGTTGTGGTGTTGAACCGTATGGATAAAAAGTTGGATAAAGGAAGTCAAGCGACGGAAGCTTCAATATTTTGGTCACATTATGCGTAACCCCCGATATAACCTGCTGCAGTTAATAATCCAGGGCAAGATCTGCGGGAAGAGGAGTGCTGGCAGGAGGAGACACTCTTGGCTAAATAATTTGCAGCACCGACTCCTTGTTCGTTCAGCCGTCCAGATGGTAAAAATTACCATGATGTCTAAAATTCGATGAGAAGAGAGAGAGAGAGATTTAGTGATCATACCTGGGTGCGCGTCCTGCAGCATAGTGAGCCTCTTCTTGAAGTTAGCGTCCAGGTTGATGGTGCTCTGTCTCGCGGTGCGGCGGCGCTCCAGGTTGACGACGGTGTTGCGGCGCGTCACGTGCGCCGTGTCCAGGTCCTGGCGCTGCAGGTCGTCGTCGTTCAGCCGCTGCAGGTCCTTGGCGATCTCCACGATGTGCTTCTCTATTAGGGCGTGCTCTGTCACTTCATCCGGCTGTAGAGTAAATAATAAAAATAGCAGAAGCAAAGGAGGTATAATAATTTATTAAAGAAAAATGTAGTTCTCGTCAATAAAAAATAAGATTAGACATTTGTAACGATTCAAGAGTATGACCCGCTAATTTTAATCGCAACTAAGCGAGGCGTCCCGCTCACTCTTACGCGATGTATCATATGAGTGACATATGTAGCGATTCCATAGATTTGCAGATTGCGTACGCTAATATTAGCTTTGGTTTAGGTTTCGCCGCCATAAATAAATAAATAAAATAAAAAAGCCTTTTATTGTCCATTCTCATAAATAATTAAAAATATTCAAATTATTGTCATGCATAAGTATAAATATTCAATTCAATTTTTCATTTCATTTTCGTCAAGTTCACATGTCATTTTAAAGATTTAATATAATTGAGTCATTTGAATATTGATTAATATAATTTAAATTGTATATATGTCAAAATTTTGATTATTATTATTAATTGCTTAGTCATTTTCTTGAGATAAGGACCCCCTATGGGTAAAGGCCTCCTCCAGATTACGCCAGTCGTCTCTATTTTGTGCTTTCTGCATCCATTCTCGTCCTGCCGTTTGCACAATGTCATCCGCCCATCTTTTCCTCGGTCTGCCTACACTTCTCTTGCCTCGTGGTCCGGCCCATTTGGTAACTACCGTTGTCCATCTGCGATCTTCCAGTCTCGCGACGTGTCCTGCCCATTGCCATTTTAGTTTTAGAGCTTGTTGCAGTGCGTCGGTGACTTTTGTCTTTTCTCTTATTGTCTTGCACTTTACTTTGTGTAATCTTTTGATATTTAGAACACTTCTTTCCATAGCTCTCTGGCATGTGTTAATTTTGTTTTGGATATTACGTGTGAATGTCCACGTTTGGCAGCCGTATGTTAGACAGGGCAGGATACATGTGTCCAATATTTTCTTTTTTAAATTTATTAATTTTTTTAATTTATTTATCGCCGCCATAGCGGCCACTAAATCGACTTCTAAACCTAAACGCAACTATCACTGTCGTTCATATGCTACATCGCGTAAGACGAGCTGGACGCTTCGCCTTGCCTTGTGTATATTTACTTACCCGTTTAGTGCAGTACATGTTGAGCGGCGTAGTGGCGAGGATATGCGTGAGTGTGCCGAGGCGGTGCAGCAGCATGGCCGTGAACTGGATGACCATCACAGACCCGAAGAATATCAGGAACAGCGACCCGATCGGCTCCAGCATCAAGTACTCGCGCTCGATGTTCACCTGTTCAGGTCGGGTTTGGATAGAGAGAACCACTTTATTGCACAAAGAAACATACATGAAAAACAGTTAATGTGATACAATTTATTTATCATTTATTTATCACTCAGAACGATTTACGAATTTGAAATGCAACTAAGTCACGGATCAACCAAGGTCAACCAGTTAGCCTATGATGATCTGTCATAAATCTCTGTCGTTGTGTAAAAACCATAACTTTGTAATAAATAATATTCTATGATCAGATATTTGACGGAGACAATGAGGGGTTTTCAAGGTTGCATTTAAAAAAGAAAGAAAGTGCCGAGAGCCCCGGTAGATGGCACTGACTGGTCTGATATCAACATTAAATGCGTTGTTATTTCTTGTAACTTGGGCTTTTCGTATTTCATACATAGTATTAATTTGTACTGTATTGGTTAAATTGCACAAGGTTTGTTTGTTCGTTGTTTCGTCAATCAATTAAAAGTATAAAAAGAAATAAAGAACTATTTCCTATATTTTTCAAGAAAAGTTAAACGGTAGTTTAAAAAATAACAAAAAACGCTTGAAATCAGTAGTTCAATAATAAAAATCCCAACTGTACTCACAATATTGGCGTCGTCGTCGTATGAGATGGATACTTGTTGTCCGAACGGCCACTGGAAGTGAAGCTGGTCCTGGTTGAGTTGCAGCAGGAAGATGGTGAGCACGAACATTGCGTTGATCATCAGGAACGCGAACACCATCGTGTCGCGGAGGTTCTTCAGCTCACGAACGATGCGTGCCTACAACACACAGACAGACACATACAAATATCCACTCACTCACATATAGCCTGTCCCAATCCATTTTTTCCTGGATGTAAAAAAACATGGCGTTTAAAAGTTCACCAAAAACATTACTATACCGAAGCCCAAATCAAGTACCTATTTTATTTTGTAAAAAAAATACTAAAGTGAATGGCGATTACAGCATGCACTCGGAAACATTGGCACTAGCCGCTATCTACACTGTCTGTCCGATGGCTTTACCATAAGATGCATATTTGAAGCTCACCTTTTCGTCCGGTTTCTCGTCAAGGGGACTTAGATAGACTTGGATCAAATCCTTCCAGAATTCAATTTCTGCCGTCGTCAAAAAGTCGACTTCGCCCTTCTGCAGATCGCTATCTTCCATCCAGAATGGGCTCACCAGTTCCTCTCTGTATTCCTGTGTATAAATTGTAAACAAGTTTATGGTACTGAATTACATAGTAGTCTAATTTAGCAATAAATAAGCCATTATTTATTGTTAAATTAGATTAATAGAAAAGTAGTAAAGATTAAAATCGAAGAGTTACTAGAAGAGTAGGTACTAGACAATCGAAATACCACGGGTTGCAAAATATTCGATTTATTTTCGGAGCTTTCAGGATATAATTTACAATGGTCACTTTTTCATTAATTGGACATTTTGCGAATGTTTTATATATTAGCGAATTGGGTATTCTGCGACTAACCGATAGTAAGTATGTAAGGTCTTACCCGATCTATACTATCTGTGGCCTCGTCACTGGCAGGGGTCTCTGTTATGTTGTCGCGGCGCAAGGTCCCCAGCGTGGGGTGCCGCACAGCGGTCACCGGCTCGGTCGCCTCGACCGGGGCTCCCCTAATTATATTACATTCTTGAGTCACTTTATCCAATCGACAGCACATTAACCAATGCAATATATTACTAGTTAATTTCAGCACTTATGCTGATATGCTAGTGTACCTATGTAATCCCTAATCCAATATTTAGATCACTTGCTTTTTGGTGTTATTTTACAAAAATCTCATCTAAACCTAAATTCTATGTTCATTGTACGTTACAAAAATTACTGCAAAAATCTTAGAAAGAAAAGTATTTACATAAGTACATTAAAAAGAGACTCGGCTAATTATCAATATAATCCTTTCTTAAATCACATAACACATATAGTCGTAACTATAAAAGTCATAAAAAATAACGGAAATATCTACACAGGGCTAAGGTCTTCCGTCGCTGATCCCTGTCACGAGTCGATTATAAAAAAATAACAGTACTTACATGGCTTCTAGTCTCTTATCTAGCTTCTCAAGTGTGTTGGCTATCTGCAGCAAGTGCAGGTCGTCCTTGTGGTCTTTGGGGTTGACGCAGCACATGCAGCGGAACAGGCCCGACACCCCACACTCCATATTGCCACTCGTCTCTTCGGATTTGCCGAAAAACTTGAAAAAGCTCTTGCTGTCCATTTCCTTCTTCGCTTCTACTGCGGCCTTCTCTTCCTCTTCCAATTGCTATAATATGTATTAATTAACCAAACAGTCCAAACATTAATAAGTCTTTGTTTCCACCTGCAAGTAAACTCGCGCAAGTCTTGCTTGAGTTACTTGCAATATCGTTTACAAATCGTAAATGCCTGCAATTTTCCTGCAACTACTCGCAGGAAGTGCTAAACAAGCCACCGCGACAGCACTTGCTACGGTGTTTACACTTGCAGGCTGCTGTCGGATAGACTGGTCTGTCAGACATTTCTTGCAGAAGTTTTCTTGTGAATGTACGCGGCGTTACTCTAATAAATAGCAATGAATTTTAAAGTGCATATTCCGAGGTGTACTAAATTGAATAATCACTAAACGAAACGTACCGCTCACTTATATTATTTAGTATTTGAGTGACCGTGATATTCATTTCGGGTTAACTTTAGATTCAAAGGTCACAACAGAATCTCGCCTATTGTAAGTATAACTGTAAAGTTGTACTTTTAAATGAAAATTAATGATAATTACTGCAAATCCATTTCAACAATGTGCCATAAATCGATTCAGCGACTTTCATACAAAAAAAATTAAAACACGACCGCGCATTTAATCGATTACTGCAATAGTTATAATAAACGACAAAGAAATGAAGTAATGTAAATCAGCCATGTGTCACAATGAAAACGATGAAATTCGCGGTCGACCCTCAGGGCTAGGTATGCTAAACATTAACAGAAAACTAAAACATCGCCTAACCTTAGCAGTCTTCTTTTCAGCCGTCTCTCGAGTTCCCCACGAGACGTTGTTCAAATTGCACAGCGAGTAGATGATGAGCAACATGTACATACTGGGGATCGTTATGTAATACACGAATATGTACAGCAGGCATATTATTTCCTGCGGGTGAAGCGCGGCGGTGACGAAGAATATTCCGAACGTCGCTATGAAGAATATACTAGTAGGCGCCAACCAGCCGTCTTCGACTATTTGGAGAGCGATCCCCACTATCACCATCATCATCAGCATAGCGTAGAGACACGTGATGATGTTTGCAAGAATGAGCTGAAACAAACGACAACTAACATTAATTTAATTAATTGTAACGATTTTAGATACTCTTTATTGTACAAAACAATTACATTACACGAATTGTTACAACATATATTATTGTACAAAGGCGGTCTTATTGCTCAGAGATCACTTCCAGACAACTTCTTTATAGCCGCTATTAGATCATTTTGTTATATACCGTTGTTCTTTGCCCTGTTTCGCTGTTCGTGCATCCAGCCATAACCTAGTTTGTGGTCTGTACCTTATATTATAAATTATTACATTATGTATAACATAACCAAGTGTTCCCTAGAGCTCCTAAGGTTAAGGAATAAATGAACTATAAGTATATTCAATTTACCTGTATTTTGGAATCGCATGTCATGCACACGATGAGGAAGATGGTGATCGGTATAAGGTTGATAAGCAGCGCGTTCATGTTGCTCATGCCCGTTATAGCGTTCATGGCGCCCACCATCATGAGGAAGATGGTTCCGGGACCCAGAACCGTTCCTACCATCAGCATGACCTAAGGAACAATAGTTAATGGTAAATCAAAATGACAGTCACCATATGATGTCAATTTATTTTTTCATGTGCATCATGCGAAGCGAAAATGTAAAAGCTATCGTATTGGATGAAGATTTTTGTATTAACCAAAATGAAGGCGAGTTTTGTGTGGTTAAAATCATTGATTTCCTATAAAAAAATTAGATACACAAAGGTCTTACTAAAACAATTTAAAAAAACGTCCAAATAAGGGTCCATTTTAACGTCCAAATAATGTCCAATAAAGCAAATGAGGGTCCATTCATCCGTTTAGACCTTCTTTGCGCTCGGACATTTTTAGAAGGCAGACTGTGTATCTAGTTGTTTATAGGAGATCAATGGGTTAAATACATCAATCAATGAGCGAGCTTAGATCTTTAAATTTCGCTGACAACAATAAAATTAATCATTGACACCCAGTAATAAATTAATGTCCGCCATTTTCCACAAATTATCTTCTTTTTTGGGTCGAATTAGCTACGAGTATGCCAAGGAGATTTTTTACGCGTGTAAATAATCGTATTGAATATAATTTGATTGAGCGAAGTTAAGCTAATAATAATAAAATCATACTGTTACACAGTCATTCGTGGTAGCCTCAGAAATTCTCAAAACATTTAAATTTTTTCGAACTTTCTCAGTAAATTTTATATTATTTTCTCAGTATTCATATTCATACTCATTTATTTATAGTAAACATACATGGTCAATAATAATAATAAAATTACATCAAGTAGGTATTTATCAATATTATGTCATCAAATTTTTAAAATTAATTAATAATAAAAATTGTTAATCATAAAATTAAAATATCACGTGCGAATAAGATAATTATTTCAATTAAAAAATGTCAAGTAAGTAAGTAATCATTACAATTATGTCAAATTGTATAAATAAATTATTACAACAATTAAAAATATTAAGAATATACAGTATATTTAAATTGAAAGATATTATTTTTTTTAAGAGTGGCGGCGCTAGTTGGGTCATGTAAGGCCCTTAATGATTTCCGGTATATTCAAATTGTAAAACGAAACATTGAAAAAAAAATGTTTACCTGATACAGTATATAAGGCCTGGATATGTTGTCGTTGACTTTGACAGTTCGTTTGTAATCAGCCAGCAGGTCGAAGATGTTCGCCATAGTGGACGGCACCCAGCGGCGCCTCTGGTTGAAGAACTCGTCGAATCGCTCGGGACAGTGAGTGAAGGAGTCGGACGCAGCGCTGTACTCCACGCGGTAGCCGCGCTGCAGCAACAGGGTGCACAGCCAACGGTCCTCGCCTAAACAAATAGCAAAACAATAGGAAATCATCAAAAAAAAATTGAAAACAAAATACCCGACAGCAAAATATTTAGCTAGAATGAAAAACATTTTAACCCTTTACTTTGATTTTTTTTATAGCAATAAGTCCTTGTGTGTAAGATGAATCTAACGACACCTCATATGTTAAAATAAAATCGATCAAACCGTTTAGGCTGCAGGGCGTGCCAAAGAATTACATACTCACATAAATGCATACTAGAACATAAACCTTTTTCTAGCGCAGTCGGGTAAAAAACTAAGAGATATGGTGACTAAAATGTACTGTAAAATGCACAACATGATATGCATGCACGCACAATGAGAAAAATTGTATTAGATTGTATTTCTTTATTAATGGACTCGACAGTTCGTCATTTGCCAATGTCATGTACAGAATATTCAAGATATCATTGTCTTCTCTTTCTCCAGAGAAGTCGCAGTGGCGTCATCACCCTGGAAATCCGCGTCTTCTTGTCTTCATCCAGAGGAGTCGCCGTAGCGCCGTCACGAAGCAGCTCGACAGTCACGTTCACTCCCTAGCTAGTAGTGGGACTTTTGATAATTGCTTGAAACTTCATATCTTGCATGAATTATCCAATAAATTGACCATACTGTCATTCGCGAACATTTTCTAATTAATTTAACGTGATATTAAACACAAAATAACCACTGTAGACATTAAAATTTCGCAACCGTCGTTTCCCACCTTTTTCAAGAGAACCTATTAGATTGTAGTATTTGTGAGATGTAACAAGATGGTCAGTATCGGTAACTGAACGTCTTACGTTTAGATTTAAAAAAAATCATCAATCATACAAATCGACCACCTGCGTCTAAACTGTAAGTATGAAAGGTTACATTATTTTATATTGTGAAAGTAGGAAAAATTTAGAACAAAGTTATTACAGTTAGCGATACTAATCCGTTACTAAATATGTTTTAAACATCCGCCAAACACCCTTCAGTACTTCTGCTTCCACTAATTGAAGCTATAAAGTATATTGTTACATACCTTGATCATACTGCACGTAATGTCTCGCTTCGCTTGCAGTGAGGGTGTATTTCTTCATGACGTTGTCGTCCATGAGGGCCTTCCCCCTGAAGAGTGAGAAGCATCCAGGACTACAGAGTACGCAGCCAATCATGTGTTCGGTCGCCTTTTGCAGCCAATGTCCGATGGCGTATTCGAACATCTGGTACCACGCCATGAAACCTAGGACAAAACAATGACATTTAATGAGGCGTTTATTTTAAACTGTCAAGCTTTTTTGAGTACAATAGATGGCGTTAGCTATGCTTACTTTATTGATTATTTTTAATTTATTTTGGCATGGCCCAACACCATCGGCCAAAATGTCTTTGAATTACATTACAAATACTTTTAGTACATTTTATAACTTATTGTGTGTCCGGTCAAATAATGTCCCCTAAATATTGGGTCACAGTATTTCACTTTGAGGTTTTGTCTTCATCAGAATCAGAATCTTTATTTGTAGATTTGGGTAATTGTTTACATACAACGGTGTTAAAAATGACAAAAAAAATGTAGCACCAAATCCTGCCTGTCGGCGTACAAATGTTTATAATATGTAGGTACAATTATTACAATATAGAGATTATAATTGACACAACATTATAGGTATTATATTCATATTCGTGTTATCTAGTCTTCAACGTGGATTCTAAAAGAAAACGGCTCATTACCATGAAATAAGACGCTTGTAATGAATATTTCATAGTGTTGAATTAGCTAGACCAGCTATTGAAGTTTGACGTTAGTTCATACGTATTATTTTTGTGTCACGGTTTTGCTTCCGTTCGATATTTACCAATCACCTCGTGGAACTCGTCCGGCGTATTAGTAGTTTCGTCCTAACCTAATGTACGCATTGGCGATTGCGAAATCAACTTGACGCTTTGAAAATAGGGTGGTCTGAGTCTGTGCAGAATAGAAACGAGTTGGGGGAGATCTTTGCCCAGCAGTGGAACCTTACAGGTTACAGGCTAGTAATAATAATAATAATAATGTACGCAATCGTAGTCACCTACGATACCTCACAGTAGCATACGGACAATCGACATTCACAGAGATGGATCCAAAACTTACATCTGCCCTAATATATGTATAAACACGTACTTACCAGAGCCCACTGGATGAATACGCCCGCAAGCCGCTCCCAAATTCTTGTCCTTCTTCATGAGGTCGACGAGCAGCGCGAGCGCGCCCGGCTTGAAATCGATGTCCCCGTCCAGTGCCAGCAGGTAAGTGTTCTCCGCTATCATTTCTTTGCGATCCACAGCAATTGGCAAGTCCATTAGACGATGCCCCAGGAAATAGTACATGTACATTACCTGGAAAGAATATTTACTTATGTTATTTATTTATTTATTTATTTATTCTTAGGAAGATATACAGCTATTTCATACTAATATAGATAACGATTATGAGTAACTGTAAGCCAATTACAAATCTCCACATATGATCTTCATTTTTTTAACCCTGAAAAACTTATTGTGTACTATAAATATATCTCAGTATATATAATCATACTATATATAATACATTAATACTTTAACATAAATTTACATTAATTCCTATATTAGGTTAACATTTGTGCTAATATTTATAATTTATGGTAATTTATGTGTTATCTATTTTATGTATGTAAGGGCTCGATAACGCAATGGTTGGGTCACTGGACTTATCTGGATACGGAGGTCCCATTTCGATACCGGCTAGGATAGCCATTTACCAATGAATGAATGATTGATTCTTTGGCTTTTTTTATTCAAAGAAGAAACCTACGTACGTTTGCCGAATGCTCTCAAAACGGTGAAGGAAAACATCGTGATGAAACCTGCATTCCTTAGAAAATTAATCGAAGACATGGCCCGAGCTCCTTCGATGGTATTTGCCCGAGCAGTGGGGACATAAAAAGGACCGATGATGATATAGTAAGGAGATCGAGTCAGGAACACAACCTTACGATCTAAGACTGACGTAGCAGACGCGACCGGCAAGGCTGCTATATTAAAGTGGAATTTGGGGACCACGATTACCGCATGTAGTCGGACCGATAGACCTGGTGTATCACCGAATATATAGGTAATGCAACATTATATGTGTTGTCATACTCGTCTTTAGAAATACTGTTTTAACCACGAGAAATTATTCAACATTTCAATATCCAACTCCAAAAACATTAGAAAAAAATTAGATAGATAGATAGATAAAACATTTATTCGTTTCTGCAACACACTACAATACATGCACAAAAAAAAGGTTCAAAGATGGAGAACAGATAAGTATACTACACTAAGGAAGGTAACATAAAGTGTAATTAGGGTAATGCCTAACTTTTTAATAAGTAACATAAATACCTGGGACCATCGCTTCCTGTGCCTGATTTTCATTTTGTCCTTCAAGTGGCAGACCAGCTTATTTTTCCCTGGCAGTGTCCAAACAAGCCTGCCTCCGTACGGCGTCGGATACTTCTTAGGCGGTCTCAGTTTCACGTTCGTAAGATGAACTTCCGAAGCCGCTTCGTTGACAGTTTCCACTAAACATTTAACGAATCTATTTACTTGGTAGTCGTCTTTGCTTGCTACTTCGAATGCGTCGTCCATAAATATGTGAGCTGAAACAAGCAAAAACATGTTTAATTAATCATATACATATCAATCAATATGAAAAACATGTATCTTGTGCATCTCTATAAGAAGAAGATTCACGTGTGAAGATGATGGCTTTGTCTATACTCTGTCCCTGCATTAGAGTCGAGAGTGAGGGGTGGTGACTAAAATTGTGAGACAGATATTTGATTAGTATTTGCGTCTACATGGTAAAATGTTTACTTCAAAAGTAAACATTTTATACGACACGGATGTTGTCCAGTGTCGACATCCGCTAACATCTGATGTTATGATTCACCAACTGCCAGGAGTATATATTATTTGTATACCTTGGCTCATGTTGTTGCGAAATAAAGATATTACTTACATACCTACAGTAAAAACTAAGGATCTGATAACAAAATGAGTATGTACCTTCTAATTCATAGTAATCTGGTTTGGCCACCCCCAAGTATTTCCTTGCGACTCGATGTGCGCTCTGGTCCTCATCTAAGCGGAGGATAGACTTCAAGAACTCCATCATTTCATCCTTTGTTTCGTGCCACATCGTCCCGCAGATGTAAATCCTGAAGGAAATTAGGAAACAATGTTATCTCCAATATAAATAATCAATCGACGAGCTTTATCTATGTACTGGCAAGATAACGAAATTATGTTAAAGTGGACTTGAGCGATATCATTCCGATTAGACAAATTAAGTAAATAAAATATAGATACAAAATTAAATTCTATATTACATTCGCAAGGACGTTCAAATTTTGGAGTTCCGTTTTACATAAAGATAACTAAAATTCTAGTACTTTACTAGAGTATCTAAACTTGTTTTGCTTAGTGGTAAAATAGCCTGTAATGTCCCACCCACTGCTGGGCAACGGCCTCCCCCTTATCCTTTAGCCAGCAGTGAGACATTACAGGCCATTAAATATGTAGCTAATAATAATATAATAAAATAAATAATAGTGGCAAAATAAAGTATGGATGGTTAGTCTCGATTTGTCTCAACCAGAATCATCAAAAGTTAATCTTACCTCGTTACTGTATCTGAAGGTTTTATATTTCTCGTCATCTTATCGGAACTATCTACTGATATACGATCGCCATTCCTGAAATCCTTTATATCCTGAAAGCATAAGCATCGTGTAAATAGACATAATCATTCTTATTCTAATACAAATCAACAAAATTGTAAGGGGTAACTTACTTCAACTTGAATATCTACATCTTTGTCTTGAGTCCTGTTTAAAAGCAATGATAAGTCGGTAAGCGGTCCGCTGTACCAAGGTTTCGCGAACAACTTGTCTGAGGTCGCCAGCCGCTCGCACTTGGGTCGCCACGTGTGTATGGTGACCCAGGCCTGGGACAACAACCACAGCAACCATACCCAGGCCATCTGGCTTCCCAAGTATTTTGCTAATGAATACACTGAAATACAACTATATGTTAATACATAGATTTTCAAAGTATACGATTCTTTCACTGCCTAAATTAAGCATAATATTTATAGTTACTAGTTTAAGCTTCACTTTGGAAATCCTAATCTCACAAATGTAATCTGTGGATAACGTTGCTGGTTATACAATAGGTACTTCTGTTATATGTTAGTACGTAAGCTATATGCTAAGTTAAGTATACACATTGTATAACTGTTTGTTATTCCAAATAAAATAAAATACATTTTTAACGGATCTAGGTAGGTACAAGCCAAATTCTTGCGTGCATAACATTCAATTATTGAATGTAGGTACCTATATTAAATTATTTAATTACGAGCAACAAACCTGGAGGCATGTCGAAGAACAAATAATCCGGTATGGTTCTGTGAAAAGCGCATGGATCCGCTTTTCTAAGACCACAAAAAACTATAAGTAGATTGATGGCGAGCGGCCCAACGAGACTTAGGGCGAAAGTGAAACTGAAGTTTTGTATGAGCACTTTGCACGCGAATTTAGCGGCCCCGAAGCAGACGTAAGCGGATAACACCTGGATGAGAGCCACCCAGAGGGAGGAGGCCCAGGACACTGGCAAGTTGAAAGTGGTCTCCAGTAATTCAAACTCCAACACAGCGTCGTATATGTCCGGCATCTGTACTCGGTACTGAAATAACGATAAATGTTATAATAATTTTTGAAAATAGTATAACAATATTTAGTGCATTTACCTATAATAAATACGAGATAGAAAGATTAAACGGATCTGAACAGCTAATATAGGCGGCAAGAAGAGTTGCTTGACATATTTCATGATGTTTGTAATAGCGTCAATCGATTTTTGTGCGAGATCCACAAGCCTAATTATCTGTTTTGGACCAATCAAATGGCTCGCGTGTGTACCCCATAACTTACTTAACATTGACGTAATAATATAAAGAAATGCCATAAACCAAATAAGAATGAACATATACGGCCATAAAATACTTGAAATACATTTGCTAAATTACAAGCATTGGGTACAATTGATTACTCACTTCTTCCACTGTGTAATTGCGATCCCCGAAAGCTTTTGCCGCAGAAGAAAAGAAAGAAAACGCGTCATCCCCCTGTATATCCAAAGCGACGATAATGCAAATCATGAATACACAAATTTTCCAGAGTGACAAGATTCTTTGGGTGTAGTATCGAGTTTTCTTTAAACCATCTCGCAATTCGCATAAGTATAATACAGCAACTGTAATAAAAATTAAGATAGGTAAGTATATGCGTAAGAATGTATGTAATTATACGTCATATGTATACCTATGCGTATGCATTTCATTTTCCGTCTCGAGTCAAAATACTGTATTAAAATTGCAAAATATATCTTAATATATTAACTACTTACTACTAGTACTTATAATAAGTCTTTCGAAAAAAAAACACTTTTAGTAAGTGTTTTATTATTATTTTTTGTTGTCTTTATCGGTAAGCTGGGATGAATAGAGTTGTCATCCATTTTACATCCAGCCAATAATAAATGACAAAGCATCGTTCAATTTAGGTACCTACTTATAAATTGTACATTCAAATTATCTTTAATTCTAATTTTAGTAAAACGGTTATGTACCTGAGGAATTTTTATCGACATGGCTGATGTAATTTTCCCACCAGCCGAGTGAAATAAGTATACACGCGACAGGTATAGCCCAGAGCACGTACTCGTCGCCCGCCAGCGGCCACGCGACGAACGCCGTAGCTTGCGCCGAAATAGCGAGGACATCCAAGAGAATCTTTATCATATAATACTTGTCCGTTTGGTCTCTCGTAAGCGCTGTGAGGATGCCGGGAACTATGCACATAGCGTTCATCAACATGGCGCCTTTTAACACATCCAACTGGGGCAAGATTATTAGCAGCAACATTGCAATTCCTATTGTATGTAGGGTTTCTATCATAAACGCCTGCAAAGAAATATTGACTCATATTTTATGATAGGCACCAATAGAATCCATTTTGTGCTAAGCTCTCTTCTCATGTATGACAGGTGCCAAGCTGTACTTCCAGGACTAGCTTTTAAAACTTTTACTTGGTGTGTATCTACTATTGACACCGACACACACAAATACACCCTAGTTTTCCGAGTGACCTTGCCCTACTAGAGATAACAGCTTTTATTTAAATAAATAATGTAAATACATTATACTGTGGTAAATACCAAGAAAAAGTATTAAAAGACACTTACCACAAAAAACTGCGAAGTAGATGGTTTTACTACAGTTTTGAAGAAACATATTCTAACAGATCTGAGAAACACTCCAATTTCAGGAGCACCAAACACAATGAGAACAGCCCAAAACCACGTCAGCCTCTCTTCCAGTGTATGGACAGTTTCGAATTGCTGATCTAAACCTATAAACAAAGAACATTTGATTATACTCATGCAATAAAAGATAACCCGAAAGTTAACAACTTAACCCGTGAAAACTCAATATAATATATATTGAGTTTTCACGGGTTAACTCTCAGGTTATCTTTTCTAGCAAATGGGTCTTAGGATTATTTAGCTTGACGGATCATGACACGAGGCTAGTGTCTCTTGTAAAATATATGATAGATTAAAAGACCTAGGTACCTACTTCTCATCCACTTTAAGAGTACAGCCACAAGAAAAGCTAAAAGTAATTGAATTGGGAGCAAAACTAATCAATGTTTTGTAATCAATCATCTTCCAATGATCAACAATTGAATCGATTTTTTTATATATTACCAGGTATAATAATGGACTTATTCCCTGTTACCCGTTAAGGAAAAGGAAAAGCTAAGTAAATACTTAGACTTGGCTCACGAGATTACCACCAGGACCATGTAGGACCACATCCTACATGGCGGTAAACTCAACCATAATTGTTCCGATAGTCGTAACCGTGAACTGTTTAATAGCGAAGAGTCTCGACCTTAAGAGACTCGCTAGACAGTTGGGTCAAGCGCCGGATACAGAACAATACGTGCCGTATACAGCAGCAGGCAATGTTGCTGTATACGGCACGTATTGTGAGGAGGTTCTCTCTCTGGGATCCTAACCTCCGGCAGCGGGATGCATATATTTATTGCTTTCTCGCACTGTCTGACATTTAATAATCGCGAATCAAGCATGAGTGGTCGGTTGATAATTACCTAAACGTCTATTGCAATGAATTATGGTTTTGTTTTTCTTCAGGTGTGACGTTATGAAAAGCAAGGTGCCTTTAGCCACCACTGCAGACCCCAATACGCAGGCGAATATCACGACGTAAGCCAGGAGTTTCAGGATCTTAACGCTGGTATCGACCCATTCAGTTGAGGACATGGAACCACCGTCTTTTTTCAATGGAATCTCTCGAAACAAATTCCATCCTTTCATTTCTTGTGCCGCTCTATGACTGTAAAAACAAATTACTGTCTGAGTCTGCAAAATATAAATCGGGTCTACGGAAAAGATTTCTCTGAAAATGTAAACATAGAACTAAACCTAGTACTATTTATTTTTTTGTATGATGGAGACGAAAATTAAGGGCGAAATTCATAGATAGTTTTGAGCACAAGCTTAAGTGAGCTGGCTCTTACAAACTTGAAAATCCATAGACGTTTGACAGGTTGTAACAGCGAGCTAAGATCGTGTTCAAAACTGTCTATGGATCTCGACCTAAGTGTACCTAAGTATACGTCATACGTATGTGAGACTCTCATTCATGTACAATCGGCAACACATCAAATGTAACGTTTGAAGTTGACACCTACGATTTCAACTCTAATGGAGCTAATTAATATCATAAGGGAAGTGTAGGCAGTTTCTAAATTAATCCCATCCACATTCCCATTTAACGGCTGCATTCACCTTATCAATACATTAACAGTTCAGGAATAGGTACTTATAAATAATTACTAATATTAAATGATAATGTCATATGTACAATAAATTGAAAGTAGGTATTACTTGATAGGATATTAGCTATCTAGTAGATAACATTGTAAATTAGCGAAGTTATTTCGATTGGTATATCCCCGTTTTCTGTCCTTGTTGTTGATATCAAGTATTTCGTAATAAGTAAAATATTTTAAACCCGCTAAGCTAAAATCATCAATACTCCAGAATATGGTACTGTACGGACAACAGCAGATCAATGGTAACACTTGCAGTACGATTTTAAATCTTACGACGCAGATATTAAGAACGGTCCAAATTGTTACACTTGATCTGCTGTTAGCTGTACATTGTTAAGCGTTTATAGACGTAGCAAGGTTTTAGTCAGAGATTGTAATATTCGTACCACGGTACATTCATTGTGTTGATATATCGCCGCTGATTACAGATCTATAGAACCTAACATACCCATATTTTAAATCACAAAAGTTTTGCGATTTAACAAAGACTTGCACTTAATACGATGATAGTTATAAATGTATGTTATTCATAAACGTGATTTAAAGTTACGCCACCGTTTAGCCACCCTGTCCCTATTCTATATTAACCTTTTTCTTACGAAGTGTGAAAGTGATAGCAACACGATTTAAAGGAAGTGAGGTTTAACTAGGTTTACGAATAACAGCAAATGAGTGGAGCTTTGTGCACGTGGTCCTTATTGGGTTAATAAATATAAAGAAGATCTAGTACTGTATACTATGTATATGGTAAATAAAGTGAAACTTACTCTTCCTCCGCGTCGTCATAGAGCGGGGTAAACTCGGAGTCTGAGTCATCGCTCTCATCCGGCATACCCCTAAAGCCCGGCGGCGCCGTAGTTCCAGCCATGCTTCAAATGCTGCAAACCAATAACTTTTAAATCATCCTTTATATCACTGTATTGGTAGTTAGGCCGAGATTTAGAGACCATTTTGAGCGTGAGAAGTGTGAGTTCGCTCTTACGACAGTTAAATTACATAAAAAATTTACAGTTACGAGCTCACACTAACCTCGGGCTAAAAATTGTTTCCGAATCTCGGCCTTAGTTCTAATAAAATATATCTTTTATTCGTAGATATTTATCTTCCTGCGAACTAGTTAGGTAAAAAAGTGTATATAGGATGCAAAGAATAAGGCTCTCAATTTGCTAAAATGAATATCATCTAAAGGCCATCAAATGGAACAGAATTAGAACGATTTTGATTTGAGGACCTATGAAAAAGGTAGATGACAATAATGTGGCTTACCTTAGCACGGCGTATTTTCTATAGATCTATGTTATCACTTTGTTTCACATCAATGGTTACGAGAATCATTGTTTTAAATAGGTATAGGTGTTTCACCAAACAGCTGTTAATGCGCACAAAACTATTATACCGACTACCTGTTTTTTTTATAAATTCCGATTTTAATTAATATTACTTGTTAAATGTATTCTCAGTTCCGCACTTTTAATTGAAATAAAGGACAAACGTGACACAATACTTTACCTGAATATTAATAATCCCCATATCTATTCAGCGTCACGCTTTATCATAATTTGATTGCCTGCTATCGGTGATTATTGATTACTTTACAGGACAGGGCATTAACAAACTGATTCTATCTCGTCCTCAGGAAGTAAACATATGCCTTATCAATTAATACAGGATTTTCTTAGAATTTTTGATACTTACATTATATTTTTTACGATAGTGGCATTTGTTTCAGAGCTTTTAGTTGTTGCACTATTTTTATTACCCATATAAATAGCGCGATTCTCAGACTTAAATTAGCAAGTCATAATACAATCTGTGTGGATGAAAACACAGGCCTATTTCCGCGACGGTAATAGAGAGCACATATTAGAGATTAATGTTTCATACGGTTTAGATTGAAATGCTACGTTGATAATAACCTGTAGAGATACATTGAATATTTAATGATCTAAATAAAATAGAAATAATTCCGTTTAGTATCAATCTAAAAGATGTTTTCACACAATATATTTTATTGTAAATTAATAAGTTATAAAATTTGATAACTCGAGAAATAGTCAAGCATTAAAATAAGTTACAAGTTTATGTTGTTCACAGGTTCAGTCTAAATAATTACTTAATTAATATACAGTTCTCCAGCTATCAAAAAATAGTATAAAATAAATTACTAAGAGTACCTACCTACTACAAAGCTATTGCTTTTACTTATGTACCTATAAGAATGTCACTAGGTATTGTATCCTAATAATTAATTATGATAAAATACTGACAAAGTGTAGATACATACTTATGTACACTCGTTCTGTATCAATAATATTCGAGTTTATTCGAGTTGACATGAGACACTTATTAATACTTAATCAAAAACTCTTACTCGTTTTCATTGGATGAACTTTTGTGGATGGTATAATCCTGTTCTGAACCATAGTCCATGGATTCGTCGTGTTTGGAATAATTGCCCAATGCTACTTGCGCTATCGTGTCCACAATACTAGCTGTATTGGAGTACGAGTGACTAGATGGTGGCACTGAAGTGGCCAAGTCCTCAGTTTTAGACATCTTTAATGGCTGTGGACTATAATCAGTCATGTAGTCAGGCATGGTGGTCTTTTTAGTCAATTCTAACATTTGATTCAAAAATGAATCCCCGCCCATTCGAGTAGGCATACTATAGTCGGAAGGCTGCGCATCGACTGCGTCCGACTTGGAAGTCTCTGTCTTCGAAGACACACTCGTCTCTGGTATCTTGATAGAATCCATGGAAACACTGTCAGACTTCCCTTTCCCAATGCTACCAAAATCTGGCGGCAGATAATCCTTGTTACCCTTCAACAGATCATGAGGAGACTTCATCAGCACGTTTTGGTCTAAACCAACTTTAGAGGATATTGGACTGCTACTGGAAAGTGGTTTCATTAAGGATTCTTGCATTTTTATTAGAGATGGGGATAAAAACATATTATTTGCTGCTAAAGTGGATTTAGACATTGGATCAGGGATTCCTAAAATGCCAGCACTCGAATATTTACTTGCTGAAAATAAAGCGTTAGCAATATCAGCGGAACTCATCATTAAATTGGAAGCGATATTAGCTGGAATGGGTGTCGAAGACGTTGTACTTGTCGAAGTACTAGTTGAAGTTTTTTCGTAATTGCCAATACTGCTGGTCAAGTTTTGTAGAGACGCAGCGTAAGACGGGGGATCCTGGAGTTTGCCACCAGTTAAACTAGCTGCTAAGCTAGAAGACATCCCTGGAGTAAGGCCAGTTAGCATACTGTTAGCGGCGGCGAGACTATCCAGACTACTACTACCTAGAGACATATTTGGGGGTCCTAACCCTAAAGCCATGCTGGTCAACATATCCAAACCTGTCGGATATGGTGAAGGGAGAGACGGCGTAGTAGACTTAGATGGTTTTGAGGAAGTCGGTAGTACTGGTATATTCAACGGAGGTGTTTCGAATTTATGAGGAGAGCTTGATCCGAGGCCTGAAGACACATTTATAGGTGGAACACCGGCTGGCCTGCTAACCATCTGTTGCAATGTGCTCACTGAAGGGAAATTTGGAATAGAAGTGGCCGGATTGGGTTTGGATACAGGAATAGGTTGAGGAACCGCCAACAACGCATCCAAGTCCATTTTATCGTCATGTTCAGACGAACATCCCAACTCCTCGCGTATGAAATGCCAAAGCAAACCATCACTTTGTTCGCGCGGGAATTTAGGCGTCAACGTACACTTTAATTTGTCCAAATATGTAATATCTGGCTTGAAACTGTCCTTGAAATTTATGAAGGTGTCATCAGTGAATGTGAAGTAGTACTTAATACTTTTCTTGATTTGCTCCATGGCATGTGTGGACAAGTGGCTGTCGTATATCATATTGTACTGCAGCAGTAATGGTCGGGGATATTCAGTCGGTCTTTGCTCTGGTGGAGGCATTACCCAGAAAAATGTTAATGATGATTCCAAAACAGGACTCTCTGGATTGTATGGTGCTAAAAATAAATATATTTTTTTAGATTTGATAATTTCTAAGTACTTCTAACTTTAATTATAGAATATTGTACTTACAGCAAATAACGCCCATGCAAGGAATGTAGGATATCTCAGATGGGCCCCTTAATTTAATTTGGTACTCCAGCTGATTATCGCAATCGCGAAGGCTCGGCATAGCAGGATTTGTAGGATGAGAGTGATACCATCCAAGGAGGGTAAGACCAAGCTTTTCAATTTCCATCTGGATATCGAGTTCCACTAAAACTCGTGGTCTGGGGTCATTTTTACTTATTAGGCATGGAAATGTATGAGTTATCATCACATCTGTAAATGAAACAAAATTCTTCTTTTATGCACAAGCCCTTATTCGAGTGTCTGAGTAGAGCACATGACATTGAAAATCTAATGGAGCAGGTGGTTCCTTCGATCTCGACATTTATAGATTTATTTATTAATATATAACAGGGTGTGTGGTGAATACTAAAGGGCAAATACAATAGGTACCTCAATATGTCATGTAAGGGAAGGTATATGACCCAACTAAATAGCCTGTTTATGTTTGCATGTATTACTTTCATTTCCACTTACTATGGCTATTCAGATCCCACGTTCCTGCGACATATCCATACACCTCCTCTTTCTTCAGGTGGCAATGTATGTCCAGCACAAGACATGCATTGGAACTCACTGATACCATAAAAGGCTGAACTTTTCCCACTGACGAAAATGAAACTGCTTCTATGAGCATATTTGCATCACTGAAATATTAACTTCATTAAAATAACAATTCCGAAAGACAGCACTCCCACAGCACGTATTTCTAAAGTTAGCCTTGCTATTGAACAAAGGGATTAAGGTAAACCTAATAAGGACATTTTGTTGTTAACTATTTAGGTATGTACACTCAATCGAGCCTTAGCTCGATCACATATTTTTATACTATGGATCCTTAGATCCATAGTATAAAAATATGTGCCTGGTATGTGTCGGTATTTACTATTTACCCACTTCTTCAGTAAATGGTAGTCTACTGCAATTAAGATGTTTACAGTAATGAGACTATTTAATTTTACTTACTGTTGCATCATTCTATTAGGGATAGTATTGTGCTTCATGACCACCCTTTGTGGGGGAGGTTCTGGAGGGCTCTCTACTTCCATCTCTGCTTCTTCTGAAAATTAAAATAGAGGGCTTTATCATAGAAAGTTTTAATTTTTCCATTAACCTTTATGAAGTTTTTATTGTTTAAATAACATTTGCAAAAGGTATATTTTTAAATATTTCCCATCTTTGGCAGGTGTGTGTGCCGATGGGGAGTTCGTTATAAACTATATACCTACCACAGATGATTGATACGTAACATATATGTTGTCCTAATAAGAAATTGACTGTGTCATTGACTGGCTCCCCATCTATAGAGCATAACTGAGAAATAAACATCTAAAAATTTATAATACTATTTATAAATTTATGACAAAAATAAGTATTTTTGTCATCAGGAATAAGTAACTTACACAAAATGTATGTCTTACCATCGCTGTGCATATTCTCCCTTTGCAGCTGTTTCTTACGAAGGTATGTGGCTTTGATAGTGTCAAGTTTCTTGCCCCGGTACTTGACTGATGCCCACCCACAGCCAGAGCGCTTATCCGGGTTTATGATTCGCTTGCAATGTATCGCCCAGGCTGATGGAGAGCAGAATATTGTTTCCGTTTCATGAGACTTTATTTTACCATCTGACTGTAAGTCTCCCACAAATTTTTGACCCTGAAAATACAATGTATTTCGAAGTTCTTGATACTTTATTAGAATTAACAGCATACTATAATAGAAGAAAATAACTGTATGTATAGCTATCACTCTTGTTATAAGAAAATACACACTAACGAGATTGGGCACTGATATTGAGGCAAGTTAGACTTTCAAGATGCAACTTTCTGAGCAATTTACTGATTGGAATTAACATTGTAAATCAAAACATTCATAGAATACCTGCATGCCTGAATAAACCCAAAAATATGGCACATGTGCCAACTATACACACTACTACACACTATTTTTTTCTCTGGTCAGTCTGCACTGTGCATGATGGACCTTAGCTCCCTTAATGTAGGTAAGCAGTTGAAGGAATTTGACCTAATAGTGAAGTAATATTATTCGTAGCAGTATGTAAGTAAGAAAACATACCAGATATTCAATGGTCATGGCGGCTGTTCCTGGCTCCAACATTTTGTCTTCCAACAACATTTGCAAAGTGACACCTCTACCAGGCATAGACTTGCTTCCAGCTTGAGCTTCTGACTCCTACAACATGAATAGAAACTGTGTACAAACTTCATATACATATATTATCAAACAGCTACCTAGTTATTTGAATCTTGTTTAGTAATACAACTTACTTTTATAACATTAGAAAAACAATGTTGTTATATGTTACAATAAACTCCTACCTCATCTGTAAATTCTTCAGCACTCCCCATTTCCTCTTTTTCCTCATCTGCAGGGTCCTTCTGAGTTTCACTTGGTTTATCGAATTTGGTACCTTCGCCGGCATTGCTCACGGACGCTTCGTGCATGGTGTTGTATGCACTGCTACCACTACCAGACATCAAGGCAGCAGCTAGATGCGACGTTTGTAAATCCATATTGAGATGTATTGTAACACTTGAGCCCCAGCTGTTTTACTTCTTCAACCTAGCACCATACATACAATGTACCAATAAACCAAATAGAAGTCCACGGACGACGTCTCGATAACACCGACAAGCTAAGTTAATACGATAGAATAGAAGTAAAACCTGAGACCAAAAGCATTATCTTTGTCTTAAATAAGACAAAGACTGTATTATTTGACTAATAATAATAAATCGCTTGAATTCAAAGGAAAATGGAAAAATTCAAGAAAGAAACCAAACAAAACAAACATTTCGACCAACTTTTTAAAAATAATTTATGGCTTGGCTGGCAGGCAACAATCATCAATGAATGTCATCATCAAAAATCAAGATAAACCTCAACTCTAAACCAAAGGATGTCCAAATAAAAATAACTTGGCTGTGTACTTTCGATTTTCGAGTTTCCATCATCTTTGCCTTTCCCATCGGTAAAAATGGTAAAAATACTCTGTCTCTGTCAGTGCATTGACTTATTAAACCATTGACTTATACCTATGGACATGGCATACCTACGAAAATAACTTGCCTACCTAAACTTTGTGGGGAACAAATATGGCGGATTGTCGTAGTGCAGCCTCGATGTTCATCGATAACTTTTATCGATATTGACCGGAGACGGTAAATGCAGTTTCCCCATAGATTTTATATCTAACCTCTATTATCATCCTTAAATCATCGAAATAAGGTTTAAAATAACTTGATCAGAAATAAATACTGTGCCGTGCCAAGCCATACTGTGCCGTCCTCGAGCGTAGGCCATACGATCTAGACAAATAAAAAACAGTTTAGAAATATGATTTATTATTAACTTAATTAGGTACACTACATATCCTTTCTACGTACATGATTGATTAATTAATTTAGATATGTGTTCAAGTACTGTGACTACAATTCATTAATGTTATTCAAGTTTTTTTATGATGTAACTCTGAATAACCCGACAGTAAATCTCGTCCGTAAAACGTTAAATGTAAGAAAAAATGAAGGGTCAAAGCAAATCTTCTACTCTCTGCTCAATATCTTCCGGATATTGTTTTTCCACAGGCAAACCTCTAGATTTTAAGGAATTAATGAAGTCTTTCCTTGTAAATATTCAATAATTGAAATCTCGTTATTTAACAAATTCCGTTTGCGGAAATCTATCGTAATATTTTCAAAAAAAAATCTATTCTACCTGCGAATTTTCTCAGTTAATCGTTTGATTATTATTCCTTGAAGCATACATAATTATTGCTTCAATTTCTTATGATTCTCAAAAGAAATATCCTGAAATCAAACAAAACGCATTCGTTATATAATATATTGCATTAGAGTACAAAAAGAGAAAAAAAAATGAATATATCGATATATCACAATAACAAAAGAACAACACTATCGTCCAACTATTGCTATTTTTACAAAGTCAAATTCTCTTGAAATATGGCTTAGAACAGTAGTTTAGCCTATCTAAAATGTACTTAATTAGGATCTGCTTTGAATTTCGAAAACAAGAAGTGGAAATATATGGAATTAGACGATATATCATAGCAAAATGTCTTGCTTACCGGTGAAATGTTATATTATTAAAATTTCGGTTATTCCTGGTCTTCCTCGAACCACAGCCTATTACACTTCATTTAGTCATTGTTCCTTTACATTAATTTGTACTTTTTATGCGCTATATCACTTGATAACAAGGTTTAATTAGTTAAAAATCACAATCAAAACAGCAAATTGACACATGAAGTACTCAACAAATGCGTTAACAAATATGGCGACTGGGCACTTTCCCACGGGTCGCGACGCCACATAATAAGTGTTGCCAAAATTGTTACTGACACAACTAGCGTCGTCCTTGTCCACTTATTGAAATTCATGATAGTTAAAAAGAGATAGCATTATATTTAAGAGTTCAACGTCGAAATGCATGATATTTGTATAACCAAATAGTAATATAGAAGAATACGGCATGTCCATAGGTATAAGTCAATGTATTAAACTAATGGACTTGGCATACCTACGAAAATAACGTGCCTACCTAAACTTTGTGGGGAACAAATATGGCGGATTGTCGTAGTGCATCCTCGATGTTCATCGATAACTTTTATCGATATTGACCGGAGACGGTAAATGCAGTTTCCCCATAGATTTTATATCTAACCTCTATTATCATCCTTAAATCATTGAAATAAGGTTTAAAACAACTTGATCAGAAATAAAATACTTTGCCGTGCCAACTGCCAAGCCATACTGTGCCGTCCTCGAGCGTAGGCCATAACGATCTAGACAAATAAAAAAACCGTTTAGAAATATGATTTATTATTAACATAACAACATTAATCTTCTGTGGTCTGTGCATACGTTTTCAGGCCGTTTTCGGATTCACGGTGATTAATGGAACTGAACAACACATTACCTAATCATTATTTAAACTCTTATTCAGTGATTATTTTTTTTTACTTATAAACGTTATTTAAGCAGTGATTACCTAATCGTTATTTATACACCAAAAAATATTTTAGTACGGTAACACTGCTGAATGTTTAATTCATTCAGCAGTGTTACCGTACTAAAATATTTTTTGGCATTACCCTAATTTAGGCAAAATTAGGGTAATGCCTACTCCAAAGTCCTTCAAAAGAGTCATAGAAAAATAAAGTGTCAAATTCAATTTTTCAACAACTTGAAGCAAGGAACTGCCGATGGAGTTAGACCAATGACTTAATACCAATTAAGTCAAATAATTGAATTATTCTCGTTATTTAACAAATTCCGTTTGCGTAAATCTTTCGTAATATTTTCAAAAAAAAACAACTATTCTACCTGCGAATTTTCTCATTTAACCGTTTGTTATTCCTTGAAGCAGACATAATTTTTGCATCAATTTCTTATGATTCTCAAAAGAAATGTCCTGAACCTGAAATCAAACAAAATGCATTCGTTATATAATATACATAGCTGTGCAGCATTAGAGTACAAAAAGAGAAAATAAAATGAATATATCGATATTTCACAATAACAAAAGAACAACACTATCGTCGAACTATTGCTTTTTTTACAAAGTCAAATTCTCTTGAAATATGGCTTAGAACAGTAGTTTAGCCTAACTAAAATGTACTTAATTAGGATCTGCTATGAATTTCGAAAGCAAGAAGTGGAAATATATGGAATTAGACGATATTTCATAATAAAATGTCTTGCTTACCGGTGAAATGTTATATTATTAAAATTTTGGTTATTCCTGGTCTTCCTCGAACCGCCTATTACACTTCATTTAGTCATTGTTCCTTTACATTAATTTGTACTTTTTATGCACTATATCACTTGATAACAAGGTTTAATTAGTTAAAAATCACAATCAAAACAGCACATTGACACATGAAGTACTCAACAAAGCCGTCAACAAATATGGCGGCCTGGCACGTTCCCACGGATCTCGACGTAACATAATAAGTGTTGCCAAAATTGTTACTGACACAACTAGTGTCGTCCTTGTCCACTTATTGAAAATCATGATAGTTAATAAGAGATAGCATTATATTTAAGAGTTCAACGTCGAAATGCATGATATTTGTATAACCGAATAGTAATATAGAAGAATAGGCCATGTCCATGGGCATTCCTTAGTCATTGTGTCAGTGTCATGATGGTGTCATGTCATCTGTGAAGCATTGACTTAATAAGAAGTGAGGTGAGTGGTCTCTCAGGATTCCTTGTTAAGCGCGCGAAACGCCATTAGCTACTTTTTTGTGAAAATTCTAATTAAATAGTTTCCGTGGTATTTAGTGATTAATGATCACGTTAAGTTAATTAGTAGATGTCCGCGAACGTTTCTATTAGTTGGAGTGCTCGAAAGAAGTCGTGTTTGTGAAGTTTTGTGCTCTTAGCAAGGTTTCCTTTTGCATAACTGGATGCTTGCGTGGATCATGGAGTTATTTCGTTTAGGGGTTTGGGAGGGTTGTGCGTAGGTTTAGGTTAGGTTATCTTCATATATATGTATGCATTTACAAGAATTCAGACATTCTATTAAAATCAGACCCGGCTGTATGCCCTAGTTGGCTTTGCCTTTCCCTCTGGGAAGAATCTAACAAACAAACAAAAAGGTCTCTCAGGGTTGCCACATTGGGGCGTTTTGTCGCAATTTTGGGGAAAAAATTATTCTGTTGAAATTTTAGGTAAGTGGTCTGGGGAAAGGTTAAGGGAAAAGTTTTCAAGTTGTGGCCACATAATAAGGGTGAGATATGGATTGGCTTCAATTCCTCCACGAGGAAACTTAAAGTTAGAGCCACCTGACAAAAGCGACCGAAAACGTGACACTACAGTTTCCACTCCACCGAAGGATATGACGAAATCCTATATAAGAAAACATTAAAAAATATCAGTATATTTGTTAAAAAAAATGGCTATTTTTTTGTAAAATGTATCATTTTGGGGGAAAAAAATGATCAATCCGGGGAAATCTAAAAAATCCAATCTGGCAACCCTAGGTCTCTGGATAAATAAAAGTGAAAAATCTGTCTGGCGATTCAACAGAAGTTAAAGCAATTAGCTATATTACCGATTATTAACACCTAATTCATGAATGGTTGTTACCTCTCTCGAAGTTTATTTAAAAACAAACAATGGCTGTGGTCAAAACTCCAGTTCTGAAGGTGATTTTGTGTGGTGAATATGGTGTTGGGAAAAGCTCTATTTTCCGTCGATTTATTAATAACACCTTCGTTCCCAACTCAGATAGACGGTCTACACTAGGATTAGATCATTTCGAGAAATTATATCAAGTTGCAGACAAAGATGTGAAGGTTTGTTTGCAATGCAACCATCCAATTTATTGCATTCAATAGCTACAGCTTTCTATTAACATTTTTCTCACTTTAGTTACAGCTATGGGATACTGGAGGTATGGAAAGAATTGCCTCCGTCACATCGAGCTATTATAAATTCGCCGAGGCAGCAATTTTAGTGTTCTCCTTGGATAATGCGTCGTCCTTCCATGTACTCAGTCAGCACTTGTTGGACATTGTGACATACGCTGAAAACGCGAAAATATATATTTGTGGAAATAAATCTGATTTGGAAGGATCTTCACCACAAGTCACAGATGCTGATATTGAAACTTTTTGGTAACTAAATAACTTGCTTTGTTTGTTTCTGTGATATCAGGAATCGTGAGCATTGAAAATCTTGTGCAGAAACCTTTTATCTTGTAATGCTAAAACTTAGATTATCACAACCTAGCGCTATCTCTTTGTCAATTGGCAGTAGTCCCTCACTATCACAATATATTCCAGTACCTATTAATTTGTTAAAATTGATTTATTTTATTTGGTTACAGCGAACAGTGCCACAATCTCATAAGCAGCATATACAAAACATCATGCAAGTCTGGTAAAGGTGTAGAAGAGATGTTTACTGACATTGCTCTCCAATTAGTAGAGTCAAACAGGTCACGGATTGAACTGCAGACTTTAGATCATAACAGTTTCAAGATAACAAATCCGGAACCACCCGAGGATCCTCCATGTAGCTGCTGATTCACAATACCTTTGAAACTTCATTTTGTAAATTCATTTATGCAGTGTTTACTATAAAATCAGCCATAGTAACATTGACTATGAAACATACACAGAGTTTATTATTAGTAATAGTAATACTAGATCTGGTAATGGTATCACCTAATTTTGATACAAATTCCAGTCTTGGCAAAAAAATATGTTTAAACCTGGAACTCACTCCTGGACAACTTTGCCAAATACAAATGACAATGCCAGATTCTGCCCCACCATCAACCGCAAGTTGTACAAGATAACGAATAAATGTAAAAATATCTCCGTTTTTTATTAAAATTATTGGTTTAAAATAAAGTTTTGTACAAGTTGCGATTCGAAAAAAAACAAATAGTAAGAAATCAAAGCGATTTATTCATTGTTTTTGTTATACTTCTATAGGAGTTGCGAAAGTAGTAGAAAATGATACTGATTATGATTATGCAATATGAAACCTTTAATAAGTCCCCAACAAAATGATAGGTACAGCTTAAATGGTCACGTAGTTTTGTAGGTGGGGCAAAGCTCCATTGAAATGTGGGAATGTCTATTGACAATTATTTTAAAATCATTAACAAGAATAATTCCACAGTGTGATAGACATTACAAAAATTATGAAATGGACATATCAGCAATAAGCTACCTGTTCATAATTTCATAGTTTGTAGTTTGATACTGTTCATAGTTTTCAAGTCAAATATAACACACTTCCGCTCTATGCATGCATTCATATTAAGACATCTCAGTTATAATTTGTACACAAACATAGCACAAAAATATGCTAAGTAACTACTGTAATGGCCTCAAGTCTTAGACGAATTAACCAACATCCAGTCTATTGTAAATGATCATGTTGAAATTTTAAATAAATACTTTTTTTTTAATCCAAGTAATGTCTGTCTGATACACTTGTTGGATTTGTTCATTTCAATCTTTTGTTACTTTATTATTTGAATTGATTTATAGGAAACTACAAGAGGTCAGCATGATCACATTATATTACTTATATTAATTAATTATTATACATACTGGAGATAAAATTGTTTAGAATAATAATATTAAATTATGTTATGTGTGAGTCTATCTAAACCCTAAGTTAATCCTACAATTATAATATGTTGGTTGTATTATAGACCTAAACATGTACCTAATCGTTTTAAACTTTGTATGCTTACCTAACAGTATTAAACCATGAGCATAAAACTTTATTTACTTACAGAAATAATTGTATGTACACACGACAGCACATCAAGTAACACGGAGGGTGTTTTATACATAGAACAATATGGCCTAAATTTAAATAATTTTATATAGGTCGATGTCCTGCAGAGTCTACATTTCTGTGCGTATGTAAGGAAAGTTTTTGTGGTTGAAAGTGAAAACTAGCTTTAAAATAATGGCCAGATATAAATCAATGTATTTTAACATGAACAAATTAAATCTCATTTTAAGGTTTTAATCACTATTTATATCTACCTTACAACTAAGCAAGTACCTAATAAAAATATGATTAAGTTTTTTGTGGTTGTTGAGAAGCAATGTGTTTTATTATATTTATTAGGTGCTTAACTGCTTACTTACTCCAAATTGTAACTCTACTTCTAGTAAAGCCTGTGGTAAGGAGAAAGAATTTCCCTCGAGTCGAATTGGTGACGCAACCGATCACTTATAAGTTTCCATCCCATCTATGCGCCATAACACAAGCGCCTAAGGAAAAAAACCTTGTTGACCATTTTCGAGATATGTATATTACTTAATTAAAACAAAATGTACTGAAAGCGACGGCCTTTAATTAAGATTAACGAAGAAATTAAATAACAATATTTCAATATTCTGTACTGACAATAAGTCTCATAAAATTTTAACTTACAAATATTGAGAGTCCTGTTATACTTTACAAACAATTTAATAGCTAACAATAATAATATCAACTTATTACGTATTTATTGTGAAATGTAAACCAATGTCAATCATAGTATAACAATTTTATAGGTATTGTTATTAAGTTGTTCTGAACTAAACAAATATTTTTCTCGCATTTATTTATTTATTTTTAGGTATGCAAATGGTAAAATTTGAAGGCACATCCAGTGTAATATGTTGGAATTTGTACTTCTTATTCCTTAAGAAATTAAATCGTAATTTAAGTATTACCATTGATGTGATGTCGGATGTACAACAGACATTCGTTGAAGGTTATACTTATCACTTTGACCATGGTCATCAAAAAAATAATTGCCTACAATATATTTTTCCCCGTTACAAGCAGAGGAACTAATCTGAAAACTAAATGTTATAAGTATTTAGTAATTTATATAATCCAGATCTTTATAATCATAGGTAGCGTAGCGTATCTAAATCTATGCTTGAACATTACTATTAAAATTATTTACAATCCCTTGATAAACATTTCCTTTTTCAATGCTGAGACCATTGAATGGTTTTGATGTCTACACCTTCTTGTACCATTTCCCAAAGCGGGCTCATCTCTCTGAGGCGTAGCACGTGCCTAATTGTTTTCTCAGCAGTGTAGTCAATTTCATCAACAGTGGTAAATCTGCCCAAGCCAAATCTGGAATTGAGAATAATAACTGTTTTATAGTCATCTTCATCAGCCTGTATCGTTCACTGCTGGATATAGGCTGCTGAGCATAGGGAATTTACAATTAATTATTGTGCTTCTTTTACATATCATGTTGTGGGTGGGCGATTCGGCATAGATAAAGGTTACGAATAGCTACTGCTGTTATTATATCGTTAAGCATAGTCAGAGATAATGGAATATCATACATTATTAAAATAGATACCTTATAGAACTGTGCGCTAAATCCTCATCAGTGCCAATAGCTCTTAATACATAAGATGGCTCTAATGAAGCTGAAGTGCAAGCTGATCCACTTGAAAGTGCCACGTCTTTGAGAGCCATTAGTAATGATTCACCTGAAACAAGACAGGTTAATATTCTTTATTGCACATAATTAATACTGATTACACTTAGCTTATAGAATCGTACGCTTGTTGTACTGTATTATGGCGATCTTATCGCTGAGACCTCTTCCAGACAAACTTTATGTAGAGAAATATGTAATATAGGTACTTGTATAATGTTTATTAAATACATTAATAGGCAAGAAAATTACATCTTTAATAAGTGAATATACTACATATTAGACTTATAATTTATCTATGTTTGGACACTGTTCGTGTAATCTTAAATTACCTATATTTTATTATAATGAATGATAATTAAAAATATATTATACCTTCAACATAAGCAAAAGACAAATTTATACATCCAGGATACGTCTCTGTTGGGTCCCCATTTCTTATAACATGTGTTAGTTTTGAGTACATTTTCTCTAGGAATCTCTGTGCCAGTGTCTCCATCCATGCGTGGTCATACGCCATTTCGCGCTCGGCTAGCTCACATGCTGCACCTGTATAAAGAATTATTTAACCTTTATTGAATGGTAAATACACAGTTTGCAAGAACCATATTCACCATCACACGCACAAATATTTATTCGAATCCGTCAATTATAGAACAAATCAATTAAAAATTGAATTAAATGTTCAGTACACATACCAAGTCCTACAACCAGCGCCGTAGGTACTGTTCCACTGCGCATTCCTCTCTCTTGACCTCCACCACTTTGTATAGGCTCCACACGCACTCGAGGCCTACGCCTTATGTACAAGGCCCCAACACCTTTTGGTCCATATATTTTGTGACCAGATATGGACATTAGATCAATGTTCATTTGGTTAACATCTAGGGGTATCTTTCCCAATGCTTGAGCAGCATCAGTGTGAAAAAATACTTTTCGGCTCTTGCATATAGCCCCAATTTCAGCAACAGGCTGCTTCACACCTGTAATTATTACAATTTAAATGTAAACAATTTTTCTTGTGTACTGAAAAATAAATAATGATAAAAAAATTACCAATTTCATTGTTGACAGTCATGATTGATACTAGACTAGTCTCAGGTGTCAAGGCTTCCTCCAATTCTTGCAAATTAATTATTCCATTGGGTCCCACAGGCAAATATGTAATTCTGAAGCCTTCACCTTCCAAAGCACGGCATGAGTCCAATACACATTTGTGTTCCTGTAAAATTAAATAAATTGAAACCATGTACTTGGTCATACAAATGAGTTGTTCTATGATTATTCCAACATGTTTAATGTGTTAATAGCTTATTATATCCACTTTGTATGTCATGCATGCATGACTAAGTGTGATTTTTATACCAAACGAAAATTATAAAACAAGCATCAACACCATCACTTGCGATGTGCAACATTGGGTAGGTGTCACTTTAATCCTGCATTGGCAGTCTAGCATACTATACTGGTAAAAGGGAAACTCACTATTTGGGTAGTTATCACATGCTTCTTTCTAGGAGCATAGAACCGAGCAACTCCTTTCACAGATATATTATTTGACTCTGTTGCTCCAGAAGTGAAAATTATTTCCTTGGGTTCAGCACCAATTAGGTTAGCAATCTGCTCCCTAGCTTTCTCTACGGCAGCTTCACTTTCCCACCCATATGCATGTGTCCTAGAATGAGGGTTCCCATGGAAGCTTACGAGATATGGCAGCATAGCATCAAGCACTCTCGGGTCCTGAAATAAATAATGGTTTAAATCTCCAACCCAACTGTTTATGTATGATGCAATATCAGTAAGACGCATCACGGTATAACAATAATTTAATACAAGTCCTATCTTCAAAATTGAAAATGCATAGCACTGTACCCCACCCTATGTCAATAAAAATCTGTATTGAATTACCAATAAATAAATAAAAATAACTTAACAAAATTTAATAAAACATTAAAACATTTTCTTATTAACAAATCATACTATACCGTCACTGAATTTTTGGAGGATAAAATGAAATAAATTAATTAACTATATAATTTACTTATTGCCGAAATGTCTGCCTCTGTCATTCCATGTTGCTGTGTCCTACAGGGTGCATATGTCATATTTTAAGACCTAATGTTGTATTAATGTACATGTGTATGCAATTAAATAAATTGAAATTGACCTGCAGGTTTATAAAGATCAGTTGTGTAGGTTGGATGTTGTATAGGAAGCACCAATAATTCTTTTCATATTGTGCCTCTTATGGTCTACCTACACACCAAAGCCGCAGACATACCAGTAGTTTGGACACAAGCCACTGGGCTGTGTCGGCGGCTTTGATGTGTATATCAATATATCAAGTGTGCTAATGTTTTGTGTGGTCCAGAAATAAGATTAGATAAAACACGACATAATTGATAATTATCTTTAGTTTATTGATCTAGCTATAAGATACCGCTTACCACAGGTGTTGTTGCTTGAGCATCGAAGTATAACGGGCGACCAAATTCTTCATGTTTCAAAGAAAATTTATCATTTTCAGCTGTAAAGACAAGTGATCATGTAAAATCTACCTTGAAAGATATTATTGATACATACTACGTTGCAATACATGCTAAATAAATTGCATAATTATAATGTTACTTGTGGATTTCTCGGAAGCCTAGTACTTACTTAATTAGCATCGTTTAGGGACGACAAAAACTCATGTTTATTTACTAGCCTACCTGAACTTGAAAATAGTCTTCCGCCTTCCACAAGTATCAGAATGTTTTCGTTCTGTGTAGTTCTTTTTAGAAGTGTTTTCGAAAGTGTGGGCACAATATTTCTTGCTAGCCGGAACATTTTTTACAATATTTTCGTGGATTTTCACAATAATTTGTAATTTTTCTGCAATTGTTGGCCACAAACAAAATAAATTAAAAAATTGACTGACAGTTGTGAGTTGACAACATTTTTACATAATGGATTGGCAATGCAAGTACCTAATCATTCTGCCTAGTTTCAAAAAATCTAAATTATTGACAAACAAGTCGGTTTCATAATTTAATAATAAATATTATGTACAGTCGCCAGCCCAGCATATCAATGGTAACACTTGCAGTACGATTTCAAGTCTTACGATGCAAATAATAAGAACTGTCAAAAGTGTTAACTGCTGTCGACTGTTGTGTATTTATTCTTGTAATAAATTGCAAACTCACATATTTGCAGCAGACTTGTAATACATAATCCCACCCAATCTCAAAGGTTTTGTTAGTGGTGACATGAGGAAAGGAAAGAAATTAGTAAGCTCTAACCATTCCGTAAAGGTTAGCGCAGATCGACGGAGTGGCGGCGAAGCTATTATTTTAGTAACAATTTGAATTCAACTTTACTGCAACATACGACTGTAATCGGTATAGCGAAGTGAGAACTGCGCGTGACTGGCGCTCGGACGATCTCAATATATCGTATGCTGAAGTAAAGAAAGTGGAATTCAAATTGTTACCAAATTAGTCGCTTCGCCGCCACTCCGTCGGTCTGCGCTGACCCTAAGTTATAAAAAATGAAAGCAAATGGTGTACTTATATTATGTCAATTTATTATGATGACGAATATAACACTGTGATAGACTTTACAAACACTGTGAAATGGACACATCAGCAATGAGCTGTCTGTCCATAATTAAATAATATTAATAACAAATACATAGCCTATTATTTTATATTCCTTAGCCGGCATGCACACAGGTGTTAATGTTCCTTACATCGTGGTCATTGAATTGATATAAAAAATATAATACATAAGTATACTTTTAATCAAATATATCATCATAAGTTAGCAGTGTTCGCTTGGCATCTTTAAGTGCAGGTGGAGCTGGGGGCGGGTTACGCGGCGAAGCCGCAGGCGCCCATGTTCCAGTTGCTTGTGGCGGTGGTCGCCGAGCGATCGTCACTCGCCAGCCCTCCTCACAGCCGTCCAAAGTAGTCTGGGCGTGAGATGCTGCCTCCGCAGTTTCAAAAGTCAAATAAGCCCTGAAAATGAAATAAGTTCAAAATACGTTAAGTGTCAGCCAATGATATTACAATACATATATAAAAATATATTATGGTACTACAAGCTTGAGTTGAAGACTGGGCTTTGGACACATTCGTACAATTTCCACGTTCGTACAATTCTACATTCGTACAATTTTTCCTAAATTGTTTTCCAAATTCGTACAAATAGGTACTATGTGAGTCTGCATTAACCAAGGTATGACCCAATTGTCCCATCTCACAACCAATTCCTTTGCCATGACGCCTTTATTAAATGTTAGACCAGCTGTTGACTGTTTGTAGGAACACTTTCTCCAAAACTGATATTGATTTTATCAACATTGATAAAATTTTCATTTTAGAATGTGCATACAACTGTTTTAAATGTTCTTCTCCTCTAACTATGCATATTATCGATATCATAATTATTAAAAAGATTTTGTTAAGCTGTGGCGAATGTACAAATAATCACAATAACTTACTTCTCATCCTCTGTTTCATGTGCGATTGTGAATGGCTCATATGTCACCAAGCGACGTCTGAGCACTTCTTCAGTGATACGGGCCCCTGCGACCAGCAAGGTACTGCTCCGCCCTGCACTAGCAGCTGTTGGTGTATCAGCTGCACTCTGGTTACGCGGGCCCTTTTCTTCTCTGTAACAACACAGGATAATACATTCGAAGAAGTCTGGAAAATGAAGGTGCGATCCTGGCAAGCCCTGTGGCCCGAAATTCATTGCCCCATGGTTCAGAATGTGTAAGAGGAATGTGTTTGTGTATGCAACCTCTGATTGTTTTGGCATTTGGAACAAATATGTGAATATTGACTAATGAAACAGGGATTCTTTGTTTGTATCAAAAGTGATGAGCAGTCAGAGAACACCTAGATTGATTTTTATTGCATTTTTAGTGTTCGTTTATAACCATTCTCAAAACCATGCAATGCAATGATATCATTAAAAATTGATGACACAGATCTCTTTAATACTCCAAAGATCAATGTATACTTACTTATCTCTAGCTGTAACAAATGAGTCATAAAGGTATTTAACTCTCGGAGCTGGTTTCTCTTCAGGTGGTGGGGGCTCCTGAGAAGCACTAAATGGTTGGTATGAGGCTACTCCTCCCGTTGCACCTGCTGAACCACTTATTTTGCGTTCTCTGCCTGTAAGTAGTCAGATTTTTAAACATCGTTATTTTATTGGCAAATCTGAAGAAAAAACACATTTAATTTAACACATCTTACTAAAAAGCAACATCAAATAGTGAAGAAAATACACTCCAGGGTCAGAGGAAAGGTTTGAGGTAAAATCAGACAAGGAGTGATCTGATAAAAGTTAGGTAGGAAGGTACCTCTAGCCTCAGTAGTTCGGTGATTTTGTCCGGGACTGAACTGCTAAGATCCTCATAGTCTCAATAGTTCGGTTATATGTACAGTTCTAACTGTACATAAAGGAAAGATACAGTAGAATCATCCGCTTATGCGGATCATCCACAGGATTTGACGACTTTCAGTGTGATTTTTATCTCATATTCAATGGGATTTTATGTAGATAAAAAATGTAAATATGTTACCTGCTCGTGGTCGCTTGAAAGTAGCATTTTGTGGCTGTGGAGGAGGACTTTTAATGGCCTGAATTGCTCCGCTTTTTATCAGTTTACGAGCAATCTCGCGAGCATCCCGAGCCTCCGTTGGCCTTTTCGGCAAAATCGGCTTCTCTGGCTCCTGCTTTGGAGCTTTTAAGGCCTGCAAGGCCTTCTTTTTCTTCTTCAATTTTTGATATTTCGCTTGCAGCATCAATTCTTCTTCAGTTAAGTTAGATGGAAAGTGCAAATACACCATTATTTAGAGACGAATTAACTAAAAACTTCAAAGTCAAATCACAGTCAGTCAAAATATTTATTTATTTACGTAAATTCCAATTTCCACCAAAGACAATATTTTTTTTTAATAAAATTATCCTTAGATAAAGACAATGCTAACTAGAGCACACAGTCTGGTCTGAATTTTTTGTTGTTGTCTGTTTTGTTATAAAGCCATATTCTATCTCCTAACGTAAACCAGATAGATATAAGTTTCTATACGAAACACAGCCCTAACTAAACTAAACATAAACAACGATCCACGCCCTTCCTTGAGTCATTCGTGGAAAACTTGATAAAGCCCATCACACACAGTGAAGATAATATAAAATATATATTATATTCGACATATCGCTCACCATACAATTCAATAGACCACCACACACAGTTGAATATAATATATATTTTACATTATAGTATCTTAAGATACAGCCGATATGCGAAGGATATCTTAACATACCAACGATATATTAAGATATAAAATATATATTAAGATAGTCGGCGATAATGCTCTTAAGATAAACAACAAGGTGTGTGCGTCGTGAACCGCAGATTATAAGTTTATAAGCTTTGCAATAGCCAAAATATTTTATTTAGTAATTACTTAATTATCAACAAGAATTATTTTTTGAAGTTTCGATTAATAAAATTCCATTTTCGCAAGTTACGGCAACCCAAAATTTGTATGGAACTACGGATGCCCGATTTTTTGATTTTAATCGATCTTATGGATCGCAATGAATCGTAACTCATTGAATCGATTCACGACCTAGATCGTATGGGTTTGAATCGATTTTGCAAAGATCGAATCGTATCGTTTTGTACCAAAAAAATGTATCGAAATATAGAAATGTTAGATTATTAAAGATATAAGTACTCAATTTATACCATGTATTTACCGGAAGTCACCTACCTAATTTTTTTATAGCTTTTCTTAGACGTTCTTACTTAGATGTTCGGGATCTAATCGATTACGGTTTTCAATCTAATTTGTTACATCGATTAGGGCCTTTGCACATGATTTGAGTATCAGTAAATAGTAGGTATATTTTAAGTCTGAGAACTAATATGGTTGAAATTGCTAGAAAGTACTCGTATTCCTTTTTCTATGCGTTTTTATGTGGTCCTCTTCCCAGATTTGATGATTTTTGCTTCTTGATGCTACATAATTATCGAATTCACTGTTCTAATCGTCATCAGACGAGCTGTCTAGTAAGTCTAGCAATAGCAAGTTTTGTATGCGTTTCATTGCAAAAATAAACACTCTGTATAAACGAAACGTGCGACTCGCAAGACGGCTTCCGATAGAATGACGGGTTTGCGATATATTAACGTATCTTACCTGTGTGTGGTCGTTTAAGATAATATATATTTATATTAGTTTCATCACACACAGTGAATATAATATATATTATATTCACTGTGTGTGATGGGCTTTACGCACGAAATCTTTCGAGGGTGTAACGGAAAGGGTATTTAAAGCCGAAAGGGTGGTGTTCTGTATCAATATCTGAACAACTTTTCGATTTTCGCGTAAGTAGGATTTTTTTACTTTTCATACATTTTATATGATAGATAATAAGAACGGTCTAACCAAAGTGTTACACTTGATCTGCTGTTAGATGTACCAGCCAGCTGATCGATTTGTACGAGTCATTACTTAATTTATTTCTATTTTATAGTTAGAAAAACTAAACTCGATAGTGATCGCGAATCAATAGTTACACAGCGATATCGCAACGTGACAAGTTAACAACCGACCGGAATGAGGGCCGGGCAGAGCGACCGGCGGACGAGGCGCACTGAAAGGCACGTGAGGTGCGGTAGGTAGGGTAGAGGGTAGGTACAAACGTCTAGTGAGTTACTGTCCTCTCCTATGTCTTAAGCTGGGTCTGATGCGACGTGTTACGGTGTTACAAAACACGTGGGCGTGGCGTAAGAATTTTCCTTTGGTAAATCGGTTACCGAAACATGTAACGGTGTTTTGTAATACCGTAACACGTCGCATCGGACGCAGCTTTAGAGTTAAAAAAATTGAAAAGTCAGTTTTTATTTTCCTTAACTCTATAGGTAATTCAATACTATAGGTACTACATACCTACTACTGATGGCAAATCTTCTGCCACAGGAAAGAAACCACTAAAATTTCACGTTCTATATTCGATTTTACCGCCCGGCTGTGCTGATTAATGCCTGCCCACTTATGTGTGTAGCAACCCTTATTTAATAGGCCATCAGCCCCCTTACCTTGAAGTCTTATAGCAGTATTACTTTCATAATACTTTGTTACTTCGTATAATGACGACCTTAAAGTAAGGTCATTAAGGTCGTCATTGTACGAAGTAACAAAGTATTATGAAAGTAATACTGCTATAAGACTTCAAGGTAAGGGGGCTGAGCACATTGTAGATGGATAGGTAAGATATAACCATTGATAGAGTATTTACCTCAGTGGATATTACAAGCAAGAACGTAGAACATAAAATATAACTAAGTTATACGCGGTATGGATTAATCTTCATATTATACTCGTAATTATTTTTTAACGTGACCTAGTTAAATTACAGTTAAACCTACCTACAATAAAAATAATTAACATGCCAGTTTCAAACTTTCCATAAATACCTACGTACGGTGGAACACAGAGAAAGGTGTACAGGGAGAGTTTTCAAGGTTGAGATTTTCTCGAAAACTACTTGACCTATTGAAAAAACTATTTCACTATTTAATAGATCAAAGTTTAAACTATGTAACTGTAAAAGAATTATTAAATTCGGTCTAATAGTTTTTGAGAAAATCTGAACCTTATTGAGGTATAAGTAATTATGTCTGTCTTCGACGTACCTACCTAGGCTAAGGTCGTAAATACTTAGGTATTTCTTTTTGCTTTCGAACAACGAAAATGTACAATAAGTAATCACCCTTTAATGCAATGCAAAGATACCTAAGTATAGATTCCTTTCCTTTGTTTTAACAGCGGTAGGAACACTCTTTGGTATTCACTCAGGGGTTATTCATTTATGTTGTTTTGACCTATGCGCGAATCAACCGCCTCATGCAAAATGCGACACGCTACGAACGAGCGGACGAGTGAATCATTTGTACTAATTCGAAATGAACGCATCGAATTGCATTAGTCATTTCTTGAACCAGCCTCATTAGTACACGTACCTAGTGTAAATAAAATTATAAAAGGAAAATCACTGCGCTACGGTCGACCTTTCATAATTACATTCATAAATTCGTAGTCATTCCTATTTACCACACGCAAGTGTTACGAAGTAAAATAAAAAATATATATTCAACTTTACTGTAAGCTTGGAATAAAGTGTCGATACCGCACTATGGAAATCAAAAGTGTTGTGTTAATTTCAATTGTTATAACAACTTGCTGTGTCCAAATTGCAGTCGGACGGCCTAGAGATAACAGTGCGTTAATTAGAAATGAGGATGTTTCGCGAACTAATGACGGATCAGTGGAAATAGTCGGCAAGCAAACTTCGCCGGAAGGCGTTCACACTACTGCTGGTAACAAACCCTACTAATTAACCACGGTAACATTTAAGCAACTAATAAGCAGTAATTTTGAATATTTTTAAAAAATGTGCTCCGTTCATTGTATTCGATAATTTGCCTAGATTTGTATCTAACTAAGATAATAATATAAATAAATATTAACCTGGTACCTATTATATAAAAACCGAGTTTATTTACATAACAATAAAAATTAAAAATAACTAAGTAAGTATTATAATATTAAACTAAAAAATATAAACTATAATTTAACTAGACCTATTATATTGAAGGTATAATTGCAATTTAAGAGGTACTTACCTAAAATAACTTTATCAGGGCTTAAGAAAATAACTATGTAGGTACTTAGTAAAGTTAAGTAGATAAGATCCCCCTTTCTTACGTTACGTCATTGTAATGTAGAATAAATACTGTTACCTAAGTAAATTAAATATTGTTTAACTCATGCATTTCTTTTACAGAATCTGTAATACCAGGACGCATTTGGTGTCAATTCGAAGAAGCCATAGAAGACCCGAAATGCCAAGAACATTGCCTGCCCAAGGGATACACATACGGTCTTTGCGTTAGCAACGTGTGTAGTTGCATATAAATAAACTAAATACGTTAGGGTCTGTATTTTAAACGTACCTAAGAGTAATGCTAAGTATACGTTTTTATTTATTCTCAAATCTAAACAATGAAATAATAAAAGGTCATACCTATGCAGTTCAATTGATTTATTGACATATATGTATTTATAATTATATAGTAACAACATCGTAAATAATCGTCAAAATCTAATTTGGTAACATTTTGTTCATATTTCTACTTTCCAATTAAAGGTTTTTATAATAAAAATCTTCATTTGTTTTCTTAGTAACTACTTAAGTTTCTGGCTAAAATATATTCGCTAGTAATTGGACTATAAATTAACGCCTTATCTAACATATTAAGTCACTATGCTACAAAATAGAACCTAAAAACTAAATGTAACCTAGAGATATATTGTATAGGTAATAAAACTTAGTATTATTTGGATTTCTCACAGAGCCTTCTAGTAGGTATGTGATTAATTGCCGGAAGTTTGGATTTGGTATGTATTTCCTCTGAGCAAATAAGACCAGTTTCTTCTTTGATTCTATTCCAGCTGTAGTCCACGTCTTCCTTCTTTGTGAATCGAGAGCAAATCACAAAGCGGATGATGTATCTCCCGCGATATGTACCAGCCACCATATATACCTTTTTCTTTTCGGTCAGGTTTTCTAATAACTGCTTCGTGTTAATATCTCCGCCTTTAAGTCTGAAGCACACTAAGCCCATCGATGGTTCTGGCTCCACAATGAACCGTTCGTCTGCTCGCGCCAGCCTAGCAAAATATTGTGCAAGACTAATTTGATTTCTGATGTGACTTCTGAGTCCTTCGGCGCCATATATTCTTAATACTGTCCACAGTTTCAGAGCTCTAAACCTGCGCCCGAGGGGCATTTGCCAGTGTCTGTAGTCAGGGATTTTTATGTCCGTCTTGATGTCATCTAAGTAGATTCTTTGGACGTCGAAGGCATTAATAAGATCGTATCCATTTTTCACCCACATAGCAGAACAATCGAAATTGACGAGCATCCACTTGTGTGGGTTGAAATCGAAGGAATCTGCAAACTCAACGCCTTTCATTAAGTCTCTGTATTCCGGGCAGATAAATGCAGCTCCAGCGTATGCAGCGTCGACGTGTAACCATACATTGGCTTCATTGCACACCGGGCCCAGTTCATACAATGGGTCAAAGGCACATGTTCCAGTTGTGCCGAGATTGGCAATGACGTAACATGGTATCAGCCCTTGCGCTTTGTCTTCCTCAAAGGCAAGTTTCAGCGTTTCACCGCGCAATCTTCCATCACCATCTGCCCTTAGTAACCTCATTTTCATAGAGCCAAGCAATCCGGCCTTTTCTACTGAAGAGTTGCACTGGTCAGAAGTGTAAGCTACAAGTTTAGCTTTTATTTCGCCTTCATCTAGATTGGGGTCATTTAGCATTAGCTTTCGGACTGTTTTCTCCTTAGCTACGAGTAATCCTACTAAAGTAGCCTCACTAGCTGAACCCTAAAATCATAATGGAAGATTTTAAGATATGTAAATAAATACACACACAATAAATGGACATTTGTTAATTTATGGAACTTAAACATGTTTTATATTTAGGTTACGCGGTAAATGTCTGTAAACACCGCTTCTTTGCCGAACATGAATCGGAACAATCAATTTACCGTAACATAAGTATTTACCTGAATGACTCCACCTCCAGGCCCACTCGAGCAGTTGAGGAATTCCTCCGGCAGACCAAGCAACTTCCCTAACCAGTTCATCGTAATCACCTCCAACTCAGTACAAGCTGGGCTCGACATCTGAGAACGAATTCAAAGTATAATATGTATCCAGCCATGCTGTTTTATTTAGCAATTTTATTGTGACTGCTGAGTAGGATCTAATAGGAGTTTGAAACACAAGCAGGATCCCTACCATAAAATATTTTTCGGTCATGATACAATTATGGTAGTAGTAGTATTTAACACTGGACAAACGAGTATATCGCCCGTAACCAGCCACCGAAATTTCGGTAGCCCAATATGTGATAATCTAAACATTTAAAAAGACTGTGAGCACAAAAGATCCCAATGGCCGAAGTGCCGCCACATTAGCACCCTTTTCATGATAAGATAATAAGACTGTAAAAAAATTGAGTCTGTACATTTGATATTTTTTTTAAAGAATAGTTGTAAGTAATGTGTTTTATTATACATATAGTAACCAGCGACTTCTACGCATAGGAAGTTGCGAGTACAGCTAGTAATCTAATAATCCCATTTTAGTTACGAACTCTTCTGTTGATAACCAGTAACCACGAAAGTTAAATCGATTCTATAATAATTATTTAAAATACTGACCCAACTGAATCCAATGACTCCAAGCCCATCGCTAAGCAGGTTCCCCACGATGCTGGCATACGATGACCCAGTGGGGTAGAACGCGTGGAAACGCGGAGAGTGCCAGTGCGTAATCTAAAAGACAAGATCAATAATGGTCCAAATATCATTAAAATATTGTGATAAGTATAATGTACAGCGAATAGATAGATTTCCTTCTCTGAATGGACACCGATGAAAATCCTTTACAAATAGTTTTCTATTAGTTCTCACCATCAAAAATATCAAATTGGTTGTGTTGCTTAGTATTTGAACCGTATACCTACAATTATTTATCGGAAGTTGACTTCTTTTCGTGGCGAAGGTCTCTGAGATGACCTGACGACTGATGCCGACTGACAATAACCAAGACATCCAATCAATTTGTACAATTATTTTCAACGTGTACCTACTTGGAATTTTAATACGACATATTGAATTATAAATATTATTTATAAATTGCAGTGAAATCACTAGATTTTACACATAGGTAATACTAACGCCTGGTATAATAGCTTGTTGAAAATCATTGAGAATATCTTTCCATTCCTCCGGCTGCTCAGGCGCTTCTTCCGGGAGAGTTTGCAGCAAGTATCCAGGCTCTACTGATGGCAGCACGTCTCTGGAAACGCAAAATAATAGAAGGTCATTCTTCTGATAAGATTTAGATTATCTTTCGGACTTCTTGTCCTACCACAGGATTTTTGACAAATCTCGTAGTAAATAACAACTCCTTACGATTTATATTCAGCGCCACGGAATAAAATGGTAAACTTAATTTTATTTGACGTTGTTTTTATTTGTTTTGAGTTTGGATGCCATGCCGTAATAACTTAACGTCAAATATACACTTATATATAGGTACTCCAAAAAAAAACATATGAGTAGGTATGCGTCGGAAAACCCTCACTTTACTGCAGATATTCTTACAGTCAATTGCAGCGACCGTGGGCTAAACTTACCTCGAGTTTAAATCACTAAAATATATGGTTTTCTGTGATTTAACCTGGGATTATCTTGTTGGTGCAAATGGGCCTAAATCTCTTAGCACGAGGTTAATGTAAGTAGTATTTAGCGTCAGTTCACGCTGTTATTATACGCTTAATCATAATGCCTACGCATTCCATTCCATCACAAGTTTTGCAATTTTACGCCAATACAATAAAATTAGCAATTACTTACTACATCATGCAAAGTAGGTACTAACCTTTAGATCTATCGTGATACCTATAGGAATATTTCATTCTAGGTTTCATGATTTCTTACTTTAACAATGGGAGGAAAAACTCTACCTGATGATTAGTTAATAATTGAGTAATTGTATAGGAATTAATAATGCAATTTGATTAGGAGACTGTTTCGTGACTCTGATGATTACGCGCACACTACGTAGGACGGAGGGTATGCTGTTAGCACTAAAGTTTAGGTGCGAATCTGTTAACCAAATTAGCTATAATCACGGTCTAGGCAGACAGGAACGAGTAGGTAGTGGTTAAGTTTTTATGTTGTGTAAACTATGCAGTTGTTAATTAGACAATGGTAATAGCAAGTAATTTACTTATACGTACTAATGTAAATAGGCAAAGAATAACTGTTCAATTAATTTTATAAATTCAAATTATTATTATTCTCTTATAGTTTAATGACCAAACCTATTGTCAAAATAGGTTTGATCACTAAACTATTGTTCAGGCCGTAAATAATACCATAGGCCTGACATGGCCTAACGACTGCTGTTGAGCGACCACAACTGGGATCAACTGTGTAAAGTACTTTCCGAGGCACGGAGGTACAGACCTCGCCCAACATTGCTTAAATTGTACGATGTTTTTTTTAAATTGTACTTGAAATTGGACTACGAGCCCGTGTCTATTCAATTATAATAATACTAGACAATTAAATCATAAAACACTTAATTAAAATAATACTCATTGATAAAGAAGAAACACGTTAAACAAAATCAGCCAAGATGATTATTTTCTCTACTTGACACTCAAGTATTTTGATATAGTAGTCTTGTGTGTGTAAAAGAGATATACTTGCAGTAAGTAGGTAAATAAAGCATAAAAGAAATGAATTGATTAATGTGTTAGAACAGAGCCGTTTTTAATAGTTTCATAGAAATTTTGATTATCCACAATTATATAGTTGATCTAATATATTGTAACATAGTGCCTACGTAGTTAATGAGCATAGAAGTTATTTAATGAAGGAAGAGTCTCTGTAGGTATGGGCTTTGCTACATTTTATTAAATTCACATTAAAAAGTATGGAAAACATACACCTTATAAATGATACACATAGCGACTTAACTCGAGCAAAATGTATGAAGGTTTCTCAAGTTAAGTACTTAACCCTTACATACATAACTTATATTCAGTGTTGCCAGACGTAGCCTGAACCAAATTAAAATAAATATTAAAATTAGCCTAAAATCGCCCAAATACGGATCAGGTAGCCTAAGTAGCACTTTTTTATACATACCACAGTTAACTTTAAATAGCAGGACACCGATTTTTAGGCTTGAAATACACCTTAATTTAATTATTTATAAACATGAGGTGTTCCTTTCGCAAAAATTTCCTTTTCTCCTTGTATATGTTATGTACTTAATGTGATTTTCAAATAGTAAGTATAAAAACTAAAATAAAAATAATTTAGATTTTAAAAAAAAGTACCTAATGTAGTTTGTTTGACGTTGACTGGCTGGATCATGATTTACAATTTTAATTGTGGCCTCGATAAAATTGGAGAGCCAAATCTTTGTTTCACAAAAATCTAAAATTTGTAGAACTTCTTCTAAAATACCGCCATCGTCATAATTCGCTGAAGATATGCTGGAGCTGTAGAGGCCAGCTGATAATGTGGAAGGATCTGTGGGTTATGTGGTTTTGCCAGTATATGATTATATTAGGAAAATAAAACGTTAATTGGAAAATGATGGCAAGATTTATTAGATTTTTCTCTATTTATTATTAAGATTTATTAGATCTGCTAAAAAATTATCTAGCTGTTCGTTTGTAGCCTAAAATCGCCCAATTTTTTTTTCGGGATAGCCTAAATGGCGATTAGTCGCAAATCACGATTTATGGTCGCCCCGACCCCCTTCGAGATAGCCTAAATGGCGATAAGTCGCCTAATCTGGCAGCACTGCTTATATTCCTAATTAAAATATTGATTGTAAATAAGTAGGCAGTCGTATGTTGAAATTTTACAAAATGTAAGAATAAAATACATTTTAAATACCTAAATATTTTCCGAGATCGTAATATAAGTTAATTAAAGTTAAGTACTTTTATTTTTGAAATTGTGGAGAGTATACATTTTATATTTTGACTTGATGGTATAATGGACTCGTATATATTTATTTATTTACAACAAACTAATAACATAAGGGTTGACTGGAAGAAATCCCCTGAGCGGGATAAGTCCGCCTTTGTACAACTATTCTATTTATATTTTTGTTAAGTGGTAATGTAAAATTTATGTACAATAAAGAGTTTACAAACAAACAAACAAACAAACAAACAAACAAACAAACAAACAAACAAACAAACAAACAAACAAACAAACAAACAAACAAACAAACATATTTACATAAACAAACAAAAAAATTATATGAAAATGGAAAAATAAAATACTTAAAAAATAAAATAATGGTATAATTGTATATGTAGGTGTTAAAAATTAAGCAGAAAAGAAAAAAAAATTAATGAAAGAATTGATCGATTTGAAATTAATGGTTGTTTCCTTATGATATGACTATAAAGTTAAATAAGATTATTTACCTTTTTCTTATGTTATCCATATAATCTGCAAGCATATCTATCGCCGCTTTACCGAACTCCCGAAACTCCTGCGAATTCATTTTGCACTTCCACCACAATCAAAACACTGAAAACTTAAGACTACTTCCTTCAGTTTTATTTAATAATTCTTTGAATTCATAACGTGAAGTGAAGGGCAAGGTGAAGCCAGTTGGAGCCAAGATGACGCCCTGAGAGACAATGGTGGCACGAGCTGTCGCGAGGTGGATTTATAGCCGCGGGAGATCAGCTTTCTACGCAAGGCGCTTTCGATGTTATTAATATGGGAACTGAAGCACGGGTTACGTTATCTCATTGTGCAATGTATATGTCACTATCTACTGAAATTGTCTTTTTAATACAAAATATGTTTCTGTGTCTTGCACTCGGCTTTAGATAACCTTCTCTAAATGAAAATAGTTCTAAAGCAAAGACGAGTTAGCAAAAAATGCTAAATATTAAAATGTATTCATGAATAATTCGATATTACATGAATAATACTACCTTAGGGATTACAGGTTTGACAAGGTTCCATCTAATTCAGAGCGCCTGAATTACCTATCTATACCTATAGTGCCCGCCTTGGAATGACCTACTTGCACAATTATTTTGAAAACTGCAAGGTAAAGTTGCAAATAGAAGAAAATCGATAATCTCCGTAATATGTGTAAAACTTGATCTGGTTCATCTGTGACCTATTACATATTTTGTGCGCCGTAGATAAAGAATTACCATATAAAATACACCAAGAGATTCCACGTTTGTCGTAGTCGTAGATATAGTGCGATCATAGAAAAGACATCAACGAGTTACTTGTTTGTCGTAGATATAGAACGACCATAGAAAAGACATCAACGAGTTAATTATATGTACGTGCATGTGTATAGACCTTATTTACAGCATAATAATATCACGGGTTGCTAGTATATCAACGGCATAGAAAATATATCAACGGGTTATTTGTTTGCCGTTACAATAGCATGTCCGAAAAGAACAACGGGATACTTGTATATCGTAGACAAAGTAAGACGATAGAAAAGATACTTTACGGGTTACTTTATTTCTTATAGAGACTGTCGTAGGTAGACACAGTATATCCAACAGTACATCAGCATAAAACTAATTCTAAATTGCATCATCAATTACTTAAATTCTACCTGTGATTTATATAAGTAGATAATTAAATACAAATTGTTTATTTATTTCTATGTGAATGCCCTATGCACCTAACTTATTATATTAACATATTTTTTTCATCCTATCGTGTCACGGTGTGGTAATGGTGTCCGGTCAACGCTCGCCGGCACGGTCCACAGGCTCGGTCAAGGCGCCAGACGGCGCGGGGCGGTACCAGCGCGAAACTCTTTGCTTCCGATGACGGCAACGCCAGTGGTTCAATGCTCAATAGGAATCTAATACTTCCGGGTTTCGAGATTTTTCCGGTATCATTTTAATTAATTTCCCAAGTTATCACCGGTTTTTCTATTCGGCCATTAGAATTTCTATGCCCTTATAGGTCCATATTAATAGACTGACCTCAAGTGCGAACTCAGCCTCAGATATTGAGTGTTACTCTCAAGACGTGATCAGCATCTCAAGTACGTCGTTAATTAATAGACAAATCTTGAGCAAACAGGCACTCAAGTCGCGGTCTGACAGCAACAAGTACGATCTCAAGTGTGAGCTTGAGAGTGCTCTTGAGTGCTGAGTTGTTTATTATTATTACGGCGTTACTCACGTTATACCGGAATCTTAAACGCGCACTTAAGTTCCGTTTAATATATGAACACCATCTTAAGACTGCTCTCAAGTTCAATCTCAGAGTTGTGAGTGGTTTATTAATACGGGCCTAAGAGAGTTATTATTATATTATGATGGCATATTATGTGATGCAAAGAGCGCATCTGTATGGACTCAAAGACAGACTCCGTCAGGTGCATAAACTATTGCAGTTGTTGGAAGTTGAAACCTAATTGGGGTTTGGGATGTTGGTGGGTCAGTCAGTCTGGTCTATAGAGCGCGACTACAGACACCTGCAGTGTGACACATTGTCACGAAGTTATGAAAAAGATAGCAGGCGGTGAATCGCCATCACTCACTAGATGGGCCCTCAACATGGTCGTCAGAAAGACAACTGAGGGCAACACCGTTGATTAATTTTATTACTACGATACAATAATCGCAGTTTTAATAGGACTATATATTTTAATAGGATTATAAGCGTTGCATAGTTAAGCCAATTATTAGTTATTAATTCTTGTGAACAAAATAAGTCTGACTCTAGCTAATATAATACAATATTTTTGGTGTATATCTTTTCTTGGTAGCGAAGCGATATCAGTATTTCCAACGCTTTCTTTCAACTAAAATTAAACCTTCAAATAGCATGACTTTATTTCTTTAAGAAGTCTATATACAACAACATCAATTAATTAACGTTATACATTATTAAAAATAAATATGATTAGAAATTAAGTTAGAAAGACGATATTATAAAGTCATATCGTCAAACATACTATCAAAATATATAAATTCATAAAACAGAGGGATATATTGATATGGGGCATAAAATAGTAGGTAATTACGCGATTTAAAAGTTAAACGGTGGTGTATTATGGTTTACCATGATAAATAAATACGAAATTAGATGCGATTTGTTAGCGTTAAGAGATTTTCAATAATTTATGGGATTTCTAAACCCTGAACATACCACGATTTAGGTATTTTATTTTTATAAGAGTAATACATAAGTTCCTAGCTGCAGTCAGAATTAAACCATTTTGACTTTCAATCCAGCCAATATTAAGTGGATCTATCCGCTTAGATATAATTATGATAAATCTGCTGGCATGAAAATTATGATAAATCGTAGTTTTTTCCTTTTGATTGTAAACGTAGCTTTATTTTCATTCTGATTGCAGCATTATTTTCAAATAATCTACGACGAATTGTCGTTTGAAGTAGTATCCGATATAAAAAGGACCCTGTAAGTACGTATGTCCATGCCACAGTCAGAAGTGAATGTAACCGAGTATTTCTCGCACTTGTCGCGTGACGGTATTGTGACCGGTAGGACCAACACCGCGTCCGTGTGTTGTTGCAGGCTCACGCGGTCGAGCCGTGGCCGGAGGCTCCGCGACGTGATACGAAATGAGTTGTGCTCGCGCAGGATGTGTGCCACGTCGGAGATGTTCGAGCCGTTTTCAGCCAGTAACATACGGAGAATTATCTTGCCCGTTGTTGTCTCTGAAAGTATAGAGGGAAAATTAGATGTCATTTTGTCATGACCGTCAAATCTGCACTCATCGTAAAAATAATCGTAAAAAATTAGGGTCTAAATTAGTGTTTACTCGGTTTTATATTCAAACGTTCAAACACCTTTGGTATGGTATTAAATATTCTAATTAGATAAACTGTTTGTGAAAGAAAGGAATTAATGTTATCAACACCTTATGCATCATTTTAAAATATGTATACTAGGTACAGCTAACAGCAGATCAAGTATAACATTTTGGACTTTGGACCGTTCTTATTATATGCGTCGTAAGATTTAAAATCGTACTGCAAGTGTTACCATTGATCTGCTGTTGTCCGTAACAGTCCTAAACATTTTTTAATTAAATTTTTCATATATCACATTATGTAAGAAATATATATTACAATAATTAAAATAGATTAATACAAACCTATTAGATTATCGAAAACTTGCATCATGGCATCTGATGCGTTTTCAAGTAATGCGTATCGCAATGACTTAAGCATGAGTTCGTTGCGATGAGGTATCATTAGCACCGTGGTTCGGTAGCACTCGCAAGCTTCGCCACAGCTGCACGGGTCCATCGGCCAGCTCTTGACACCAACTTGCAGTGTGTCTAGCGCTAAGTCCCACCGCGGCTGAGTTGTAATTTTTATAAAAAAGTCCCCATTATCAGATCTAAACCACACCCACGTATATCCTATTTGGGTACTCAGACATATCATTTGGAAATATAACTTGTGTTCAGATAGTTCAGATCCCTCCTTCGGCAATCCAGGCAAAGTTATTTCTTTATCAATAAGATTAAGTCTTCTCACATAAAATCTACATGGAGTGTTCTCTTCAATATGTACGGGTATAGTCGGCTCGGTATCCGTTTGAAACACGCGAAATGTGGTAGTGAGTGGAAAGGGAGAAGTCACCGCTACGTCCACTTTAACCGGCCGGTATAACGGTCCAGTAACTTTGCATTTTCGCGCCGGATTCAGACCCCCTATCTGGCCACTGAGCTTAAATATAATGTAGTTATCAAAAATTCGTGTTTTATTATATCCATGAAGAAGAAGTAAACATTCAGATTTTTTAACAAAGTAGGCCGTGTATTTCACTAACAAAGTAATCTTCTTGCCATTGTCGCTAGACGGTGCCTTTTCAACTACAAAATTATTTCCATTGTTGTTAATAAGCGTATGGGCGAACGACAAGCACTCCTGGCTTGTAGGGGAAATTGACAGTTGTCGAGTCCCACTTCTTAAGAGAGGTGGGCTGAATATAATAGTGTCTCTAGGATTGAACATTGGCAATGTAACATATAAATGTATTGACAAAAATAACATCTGTAAAAAGTTAGGTTCCAAGAAATCCTTGCAACCCAGTGGAAAATACATTTTAAGTAGATTCATAGCCTCGATAATAAGACAAGCGTTATTAACAATGCTGCCTTCTGTGTCGGTCCCATCCATTTCACAAAATGCAGAGAAGTGTTCTTTTAAAAATGGACAATAATTAACAAATGCGGAAATTATTGCAATTCCATCTGATAGGTCCGTAGTTATATTTTTAATAAATTTCAACGGTTTGGTTTTTTCGTGAATCGTATTATATTGGGCTTGTATTTGCTCGTTGTACCAATTCACTATTACTTGAATAATGTCCCTGGGTTGCGAACTGACACAAACACAGTCAAAAAAACAGCTATCCATTACGAACACTTTGTAACTTTGAACAATAAAGTCAATCCAACTCTGCTTATTGAGTCTATTGAATAAATGGACATCGGCTAAAAGTTCTCGGATTAACATTATATCGGCGTTACAGTTCGATGTCACTTTTTCAGTGTAAACAACAAACTGATCATAACTTAATAGAAACTTTGCGCGTAGTGTCCACGTATTGGCGCCACGAGATTTTAATAACATTATAATATCTCTATAAGTGTCATGAATTTCTTTGATATATTTAAATGATTCGTCAACGCCATGTGCTCTGAAAGTAAATTATAAAATAAACACCCGTAAGATATATAATTTTGGTCATAATATAAATTGAATAATAATTCATTTACTTAGAGAGCTGATGGAAGTGAATACATGCTATTAAATAGGATACTCACACTATTTTCTTTATGTGCTTCATTAGCGGTCCTGCAATTCTTCTCATGAAATTTAAATAAGACACATTGATCCCTTTCGCTTGTTTTAAGGAAACTGGTGATGATATCGACGATGATATAGCGTGAAACGTATCGGGTATAACAGGATATAAGTCCCTACGAAATCCCTGTTGAAACATCCATTTCTCTAGAAAACTGGAACAATTTTCTAAATACTCATAAAGATAGGTTTGAGTGGGTAAAGGAAAGTAAGGGTATGGGTCATCTTCCAGTTTCACTGTCCAATGTGCATGAAGAGTTAGAGGGCAGTAGGTGTAACAGAAAATAACTTCAACATCACAGCTCGATCCGCATTCATGGTGAAAGACAAGCATCAAGTTTCGCGCGTATGGGGCCTGACAGCAAACTTTTATATCCACTGTTACTATTGTGTAAAACAATTCTTCTTCATTTATAACTTCACAGCCAGTGAACTTCGCCACTAAGTGTGATTCTGCCTTTGAAGAGCACGTAAATGGATCTATTTCGCTGCTTCCCTCCATTTTCAATACAATAGTACGACATATCTCAACTCCAACGCGGCACGGCGGAAATATTATTCGGTAAGTACTAGGCGTCATTAAAGGTGTCTGCCGTTTTCCAATGAAGGTTAAATTGTAATACGGTATGGTTAAATATCGGTCCAAAAACAAAGGAGCAACTGAAATAAATCTGCCATGGCCTTTAGGGTGAAATTTTATATTCAGTTGTACTTGTGATCCGCGGTCCAATTCAAATTTAATATGCGTCTCATTTACTATTGACCGATTATTTTCTGTGTCTACATTCAAAGTGAAGTAAGGCGAAAGTTTCGACGTATTGATAGTAACATAAAAATAATATTTCGATACATTAGTCATGGAAAAATTAATGTTATTTTGTCCACCCGGTATGTAGTCTATTTCAAATTTTTCTACTGAAAACTCTATCCAAGGTACGGTAATAACGCCCCCTATACGGCAGTAACTAATATCCTTATTTACAGATTTTACTTTTACCCTTTGATTACATTCGTAGTATCTGAAAAAAAAATACATTAGTATAGACAAACTGTTTTTATTGTATGCGCTACGAGAGTTGAAACAGTGCTTGAAATCAATTGATGAATCACATACTCGCTTCTTAGGTAAAGATAAAATACTACTTTCGTTTCTTCAACATTCATTATTTTTACATACGTGACCTTATTCAAAATATCGCCTGTACAACGTGAAATTTTAGTGGTTGTTTTACCGTGGCAGAATGATTTGCCATCTGTAGAGTTAAACTTGAAAAATAATTCGTTATATTTGTAATTATTTTTTCAACTCGAAAACATAAGAGACGATAGTAACTCACTAGACGTAGGTACCTACCAAATAGCACGTGCCTTGCATTGTGCCACGTCCACCGGTCGCTCTGCGCTGTTGCCACGCTGCGATATCGCGGTGTTACTGGTATTGATTTGCGATCACTATCGAGTTCAGTTTTTCACACTGTCATTTCTTAATTTAGATTTTCTTTTAATAATAAATTGATAGTACTACAGAGACTAAATCGTCTCGTAGTGGAAAACAACCACTAAAATTTCACGTTGTATATTTGATTGATTGTATACCCCTCGCTCTATCTCTACCCTTCCACTAAGTTAAAAATTAACTCACTCTTCATATGGTCCGATATAATGATGTAATTCGGTTGATAACGGATTCAGAAAGTTCGGAGGACCTAATAATCCATTAATTTTAAATGGAATGTACATATCATATTCTCTTCGAAACACATCGCATACTCTTATAAAAACCGTCTTAGATTGACCTCCCTCAATATGAAATTCATACACTCTTTGTTTATCATTTCCATGAGCTATGAACACATCGAACATGTTTTCGTCGCCGGTCTCCAACACTTCGACTATAGCTTTTAGTGTACCCAGGTTTTGTAATATTACTGGGACATAAGTAATCATATTGCACGGCACGCGAGACATGTAGATATTTTTTGGCAAAATCACTATTTTCGGTTCGATCACGTTGCCGCTCACAGGCAAACCAACATTTTCTTTATTATTAATCTTTACATATAACTCGAATGAGAATTCCATTACACAAGATATCTTCACTTTTATATCAAACGTTAATATCATTTTTGGCCTTAAAATACCAGACATTGGTTCTATTGTGATACCTGGAAGTAATGGCTCAACCACGTGAAAAAGCGCAATTTCCCGGGAAGAGTTTTCTAATTTGACTCTCTCTATAGTCTCTACATTTAAAGCAATATCTTTAAAAAGTACAACTGGATGTAGAAATTTTATAGATAGTTTTCTTGTAATAACATTTAATTCGATCTGTATAACTCTTGGAATAGTTCCTTTAGAAATTAATTCTACTTCGTGAGTTTTGGTTTTTGTGGGTGTAGAAACATATAGAATGTCACATATTTTGCAGCCACGTTTAGGAACAGATCCAGTCATTGGGATTATTTCAAATGGAGTATCTGGGTTTAATTCTCTCCATTCAAAATCGATCGGTATATTAAAACGGTTGTATATTGTAACCGGCACTGATGTTATGAAGCTTTCAGAAGTCACCATGCCGAACTTTAAACTTTGATCTTGTGTCGCTAACTTCGGGTTACTAACTTGAAGGCAATATGGATGTGTTAGACGGTATTTGTTGTCTACTATGTAATGAAAGGTTCCTTGAAACAATCCTATATTAAAACCGTTACATAGAATAGTTACTTTAGTTTCAGAAAACGATTTCAGTTTTATCGTTATGTAGGTCAGTTTTTCTCGAGTGTAAAAAATGAATGAATCGTAGAGGAGCTTTATAGTGACATCACATTTGCTGTTGTTTTTGAGGATCAAGTCATATTCTGCGAAAGTGTTTACAGCAATTTCTCCAAAGTCAATTGAAAATGGGAGAAGTAAAATATTAAACAAATCATATGCATCTATATGTTCACGGAACTTCTTACAAAAGTCGCCTCCGTATGCCTTTAGTTTTAATGATGATGATTCAGTGTAGCATTTTTCCTTTCCAGTATTTTTTTTAATTTTAGTCTTTGTGACATGAGCTGATTTGGATTCCTGTAAAAATTTAAATCCCACTTCCTTTCTTTTGTAATGCTCACCTAACTCTTCATTTAAATATGTATACAAAGGCCTCTGATCATATAATTTGTGTAACGATTCTATGATAATTTCCCTTGGGATTTTATTATATATTACGTTTAATTCAGCAGGCATTGCATAAGATATAAAGTTATCGTCAATTTCATTCGAAGTTGTTTCTTCAAATAAGTCGTGTGGATTTCTAATATTAAACACAAGTTTATTACCCATTTTCAAAGACGTCGGTTTAATTGAAATCAAAATGCGCTTAGTTGAATTCGGCTGTATAATGAATTTTGGAGGCGTGACTTCAAATCCGGCCAGTTTTACATAAGTCATCTTAACCGCAATGGCTTTAGACTCGTTTCGTACTCTTACGTGCCTCGTAGCTCGCGTAGATATTATTACGTCACCAAAGTTAATAGTTTTTGGACTATGATTAATTTTACAATACTCATATTGGCCGCTCACGTAGAACCTCCCAACTTCCGCGTGACTTTCCCTGTCACAACAACGAGATCCATCCACTTTTATGAGGCGCAGGTCAAATACGAATCTGTTGCCAAAATATTTTATATACTGCTGGTGCTTTGAAACGCATTCACTCAAAGGTTTGAATATTATTTTAATGGCACTTTCACATGTTTGTTTCAAGACGAAAGCTCTGTGATTTGCCGATGTTTTACGGGCTTCTTCGAATTTCTAAACAGAACAAATATTATTTAATATATTTGTGTAGATAGTAAATTATTTTAGTATGTCAAATAACCGACCACCAAAGTGATTAAATGATATAGATTCCAATTCGTATGTAGGTCAATATATGGATGTATATGTCGTGGTCAGATCGTTAAATTGAGCATTTCATGAAATCGTCAGTCATTTCATGAAATGGTGGCATTTCACGAAATCGTCAAGTTGTGCTGGGCATATCGTTCAAACGTCAACGTTCGTCGATTTGTCCAACGACGTTTGGTCAGATCATTAATGTAGGGTGCCCATTAAGGATGTAAGTAATAATAATTCGAAATATACTTATTACGAACTTATTTATTGTTCTAGTCAGTACCAAATTAAAAAAATATATATGTTGCAAAATTCTTACAAGCATTTCAAACCAATTGTCCACTGGTATTAAATATACGAAATATTCATATTGAACAAATTAAAAGGACAACAAAGATGGTTTTATTAAATGTTTTTTATTATTATTATATTTATTACCTAATAAAATAAGTACAAAATTGTATTATAATATTATAGAACGTTAAAACGTTTCGTTTCACATACGGTACCTATACCTTTATGAAATTCCGTTAGTATTTCAAAATATTTCTCCATCGTAATTATACGAATAGTAGGATCATCAATGCATTTCTTCTTGTATATTAAAAACTTGTAATTCCAGCTATTCCATGATGTAATATTTTGTAATCCAGTAAATTATAGTCCGTCGACTTTCGTTGCCTGGTCACCCTACTTTCCTTTATTTGTTGTATAACCTAAAAATGAAAATTATGTATGTTAAATTTCTAGGATTCAATTATTAAAAGTAAATAAGTACATTTTAGATACTTAGATGAGATTTTAAAAGGATATAAACTAAATATTGACATTTAAATAGGTACTAACCTGTGAAATGTATTCCCAAGTTTTTTTTTGTAAATTGAGGTTGGTTTTTGCGTGACTGTCATAAAATTCACACCGTTTCGTATAGTAACACTTATTCAAGTTTTCAACACACTTTCTTATATAATTTGCACATTTTTATTCACTTTTCAACATGAATCCGCATTATTTACTTACGCGCACAACATAACCAATGACAAAGCGCGCTCACAGCGCCTCTAGCGGTAGTTATTGCTATTTTTCTACGATATGGTCAATTGTGTTTGGTCATATCATGAAATAGCCGTGCGTTTGTTGGACATATCGTAAAACGTTTTCTATTCATTGATCTGGCCAAGCTATTTCATGAAATGACCAATAGACATTTGACGATTTCGTGAAATGCCACCATTTCATGAAATGGTCGACTATTTCATGAAATGTTCAATTTAACGATATGACCACGACATATACATAACTTATATGTCACGTAAAATTAAATAAATTAAACAAGACAGTTTGCATACGGATACGCCTTATTGTAAGAAGCTTATAAGTATTATTAATAAATCTTACCACCACGTTACCTTCATACATAGTTTTAAGATAAACTGTATGGTTGAGGCTCATTTCCACATCGATCTCTTGTGTAGTAGATAGTCCGACTATGGATATTGGGAACTCTACCACTTTAAATTTCCTAAAAACATTATCTGAGCTGTGTCGCTCACATGTAAATATATTTTTATCAGTATCGGTATTCATGTTACTTGATATTTTTTTATTAATCTGTCATATTGAATTATTATAAATAATATCTAAAACTTTTGATAACAAATTATTAAATGTATGTAATACATGTGATCAAAGAAAATATATACTCTAACGAGATTAATAGGAAAGATTCTCTTTACTTGAGATCATGTACTATTTTAATAGAGCTTGGATAGGGATATTCTTATTAAAATGTGATGTGAGTGTGATGTGCCAGCCACGGTAGAAGCCATATTTTAAAAAGTGAAGTGAAGTGAATATAATCGTGTTTGCGATTTTTACACTCTACCGACTTTACCGAAATATTTTCAATGAAATACCTACAATTATGGTATCTCCGGTTCATGTCGAAACGAGAATAATTTACGGCAATAATTTCAAAATTCCCTTTCTTCACTGTGATACCAGATGAGTAGAAGCGAAGTGCCCTCGCGAACGGGATAACGCGCTGGAGTAATATTGTAGATGGATGTAAGCACCGGGGGTGTGTCGTACGACTCCGGCAAATTAGTTCGGGGCGGGGGAGCCCCGCTCGCCGCCCCGTGCCCCGCCGCCGCCTGCGCGCTCGCCCAAGGGTTTATCAGATTCAGGGGGTAAAAAGTGACTTCTCAATGGGAGGTAGGCGGGCGGGCGGCCGACGGTCGGGGCGGGCGTGGGCGGCGCCGCCACGTGGCGAGCCCGAGCTCCGGCCGTGTCGTCGCTCGCTGTACCCACTACCGAAGCTTTACTCGCTTAGTGGTGTTTACAGAGTCGATGCGGGATGCTAAGCCGCGAAGTGAAAGTTCCATGTTGGCGGTGTGACTTGCGGACGTAGTGGATTGATGGAAACATACAACGTGGTAGCGGAGAGCGAGCGCGCGGCGCCGGACCCCATGGATGTGGCGCTCGATCCTATGCATCAGCTGGACCCACCGCCTCCTGACGTACTACTAGCGCTGTTAGCCAGAAATAAGGCGCTCGGAGGTGAGCGCATCTGAGTATATTACTCTTAGGCTCCTATTTAATAAAATCTCCCTAAGATATGACTTATTCAATACCTAGTTCAGGTACATATGGTATAACTGTCTATCAAACAATAGTGAACATATCCATGAATCTCAATTCAAACCAAAGCTTATCGTGAATCGCATTTATTCATACGCCTTTATTATTAACCAATACCAGTAGTTCACTTTTAAATCGCGTGCATTAATAAGGTCCCTTGTTTAGATAATAGTGAATAAATATGTTAAGATAATAGTTTATTTTAAAACGACAGATTCTATGCTAAATTTTCGAGGCAATTCGCTGAGAAGATTTAGCAATTTATAAAAGTAACACCTGCCTATAGGCGTTTGACAAGTATTTTGCGTCTGGATTGTTCATACCACGCTCTACAATTACCGCACAAGCCGGCACGTGCCGCCGAAGCGGTGTGGCCGCGGCCGGCATACATGCCACGCGACGGCGCGCGGCAGGGCGGCCTCGTGTACTCATACCTTTATGCTTTCCTATGAACCCACGTTACACCATACGGCATCGAGTAATCAAGTTAAGTGCTCTTCAAAAGTACACCTACCCCATATACCTACAATCGTCGATGAGCACTTTTTGATTTTAACACCAGACAACCCTGAACGACGAGTCGGCTATTATTTCGATAACGTCGCACTTAGCAAATTATTATTTACCCGCTGAACAAATGAGTAGGTACAATAATTATTTAATGAATTTGGTTGTTTGTATCATTTCGAATGCACTGTACTTTATATTTTTCTCATATTTATGCCTGCGATTCTTTGTACAGGTTACATATTTTAATTTAGATGACCGAGGGCCGATTAGGGGAAGTACTTAAATATAATTTTAAGACCACATTTTAATATATTTTCTGTCTGTGGTATAAATAAATCTCCATTACACATTTCAAGCCTATGATTATAGTGAGGGAGCGTTTATCCGTCGCCGACGGCGAAGCCGGTTATTATTTTTGAACAGACGTACGTACTTATTACGTTAAACAATATTGTATTGTTATAGTTATAGAAATATGCGTATCACAATACAATTTTTGCCTGTATGTTGATGATGAAAGGCAAAAATTGTACAAGAGTGTGGGAGCAAAGCTGAGCTTAAGTTTATATTAAATAGAACTTACCAATTTTAAACTTCATGGGAAGTTCACAGTAATTAACAAGCAGAAAATATTTTATTAATTTTTGGGTACCGTACCTCAAAAGGAAAAAAAGGAACCCTTATAGGATCATTTTGTTGTCCGTATGTATGTCCGTCCGTCTATCTGTCAAGACCTATATCTCAGAAACGCGTGGACATATCAAGTCGAAATTAATACCAATTACTCAAGTCTGCAACCTCATGCAGCCGTGAAAAAATCAATCTTCTTCGTTAAGCAAAAAATGTATTTTGAGAATTACGAAATCTGTCCCAGAAGCTGGCAATTCTATTTCTTAAAATTGCGAAGAAATCGGTTACCCTGGCGTCGTCGGCGAACCTGCTCGAGGCGCTGCAGAATCTCGGCAATTTCATTGAAATGCGAAACGCGTCGTTATATTGTACTCTAAGGATGTTATAAAAGCGTCTAGTATACTTGTATATGTCCATAACTGACAGGTGTAAAAGCACTGACAGTAGGATCTAAATAACGGATTATAGGATCCCTTTGTTGTCAGTCTGTCTGTATGTCTGTGCGTCCGTCTGTCTGTGTGCCAATAGCTATATCTCAGAAATGCATGGACGGATCAAGTTGAAATTAATACCAAATATTCAAAAATCTCATACGAATGTATGAATATTTTTGAATATTTTTTTTTTCACGAATGTGAAAAAATCAAACTTCTATATCAACGCAATCAAAAGATATGCACTCTCTACGCTATCTCGCACATTTGTATGAAAATGCAAGGGAACCAAAATCTATAGGGTACTTCCGTTCCCTTTGACCTAGAATCATGAAATTTGGCAAGGTCTTATCACAAGTAAAGGTAAAAAATCCGAAAACTGTCAATTTGTAGTTACATCTATAAGTAAATATTTTTTATTATTATTACAAACTTATCTTATATTTTACAGTTGGCAAAATAGTCGGGGAATATGTCGATGTATGGGCATATTACTTTACGAACGGCAAAGATAAGTTCGTCTTTAAATCGAGATTATCTTTTCGTTAGAGCAAAATTATGAGGTTAAGTTTCGTTGCACGGAACCCTCGTTGCGGGAGTCCGACAGCCGACTCGGTATATGTAGAAAGTAAAGAAAAAAAATATTATTTTTTTCTACATCCTTCTAGCGTTACCTAAAGTCAACGCCCGCCGCTTGGCTAGACCCTAATACGTGTCCGTTACCTAATTGTATTTATTAACGAATTGCACAATTAAGTTAACAATTTATTAAATTTATGTGTGACTGTACGCCATACCCGTGGGAAAATCGTTTAACCATCACGTCAACTATTTACAAAGTATTTTGTCTAAACATGGCCGGAGTGCGGAGATGTCTCCTATTATATTATCGCATTAGTACCGGAAGTGGGCACGTGTGGGCGCGTGCGCGGCGAATCGCTTCCTTCCGCTTTTACATGTACCTACTCGCCGTGGGTTGATTTTGGTTACCTACAATCTACATAATATAAAGGTATCAATATCCTTTCATTTAAAAAAATACTTTGAATTCCCATATTTTTTTCACATAAACGCTTTTGCAATATTATTTACATATTATTACATAAGAACGATTTTTCAGCAGAAGCAAATAACCGGTTTTATTTTAAAACAATAGAAAAGGAACACCCTGACTTAATAAAATAATAAGCTACTATTGATATTAACAATATTTCAAACATTCGACGTAGAAAAAAAACTCTCTCACCTCTTTTATTTCATTTCACTAACTGGGAAAATACAGGGCAATTATTGATATCAGTAGCTATTGCATTCAATTTTCAGAATTAAATTATAACACTTATCATTGTTCTCTATTATGTTTTCATTATGAATCTCGCGCGTACGTATGGACAACAACAGATCAATGGTAACACTGTCAGTACGAATTCAACTCTTATGACGCAGATAATAAGAACGGTCCAATGTGTTACACTTGATCTGCTGTTAGCTGTTAGAGTTCGTGACCCATTTGATCCATAAGTTTTCTTGCATGAATATAGTGGTGAGTTATTCCACAACGATTTTGTGCTATTTTACAACGAAATAAACTAATCGTCTACTCAATTTGCCCCAAGGCACAAGGCATTACGTTCGCCCGATACATAAAATGTAACAAAAATAAATAAATAAAATTTCGTTTTCTTCTTTCCACGTCTGCTCTACCATCACCTGTGCCTTCGGAAACTATTTTCCTGTAGGATCTAGTTCACGACATCGACGGTCGCTATATCGAAAACGCTACATCGACGGGCCACTGTATCGACAGTACGCTATATCGATGGTACGAGATCTCACCTAAGTCGTCGATACAGTATAGCCTAGTAATATCGTCGATGTAGCGACTTTCGATGTCGTGAACGAGACCCTTTCCTGTGTGCTCTAAATGTTTTTTAAAAGTTGAAATTTAAAATGAAAATATGGAAGGAGGATGAGCAAGTAGTATTCTACGTTATCGTCTGAAACAACTCAGAGGTTACAAATTGTAATAGTCGTACAACTTTAGCCGGGGCTCGATAGCTCATCATCCGCCCTGCGGGGGGTGACATCTGTCGGCCTACGACCCCTCAGCCTACAGCCTTGGCTCCGACGCACCTCGGCTTACCTGACATCAGGTATGATGTACCTAGAAAGGCATCTAGGGATTTGTAACTCGAGATTACAGCAATCGATAGGTATGATAATTAAGATTGCAATGTGGAAGATCGATTATGATATCATATTTGCATGTCGCTTAACTCATTTTGATTACATTATTGGCTGTTGGTATTTGTAATGAGTAGATAATAATGATATACATGGCTGATAAAATCACGTAAACATATCAATTCTGTCTATGATACAATAATAAAGGTATTTCGTAGATAATATTTTTGATAATGTTGTCGCTTACATGGCTACCGATAAAATAAAGACACATTCCAAAATTCAATTCGCTGAACAGAAGATCATTGTCTGATAAGATAATTAATTGGAATACTCATCATCATTAATAATACATAATGTTATAATGATGGATTAATACCGAAAATCAAAACGGTATTTTCCAATGAGTAAAGTCGATAGTGCCAATAACAATACTTACTTAATGTTATGTGTAGAAATCGTATCTCACCTAAGTAGACATTTCGTATAATTTTTAATTTAACTTTCAATGCAGATTGATGGTTTGCCCGACCAAAAGCGTGTGTTGAAAATAGGTATCCACAAAATGATTGGATACGTGAGTGGTTTTGTATGGAATGTTCTTTGATTACACGCACATAAAGGGCTTCTGGGCTTTATACCGTGATCAGCTCCATCCCTTTGTTAGCAGTTTAATCAATCAGAGAGTTTGCCGCGCCGCCGCCGCCGCCGCCGCCGAATGTTCATAGCCACTGACTTGGGGTGTTGGCGGTTACTCGATATTAACGAGTAATCGCCATCTAAAAATAATACTTAATTGCTTTGACATGAAAATATAATAAAGTTCACCGAGATATAAAAAATAATAGGCTGTTGGACAGGAGTCATCCTGCAAAAAAATAATATCGCACATTATAGGTAGATACAGTGCGCGAGGTGTAAGCTCAGGTTTGCATTTGTGTGAGTGCACACAGATAGTGTAGAGTGATATTCGGCCTGAGGCGCGACGCGTCCCCAGCGGGACGCCACCCTGCCGCGCACGCACCGCACTTCACCTCTTGTACCTCTATCACTCACACAAATGTAAACCTGAGCTTACGCCTCGCGCACTGTAATCAAAAGTTTTATTGTAAACTAAGACCTTAAAATGTAGATTCCACATTTTAAGGTCTAAATTAGGTAAAAAGAGAAAATTGTGGTTAATTAGTTTCAAATTCTTACAGACCTGAAAAGTTCTTGTGGGACTTTTTAAAGGTCTATAACTCATTTAATATACAAGAACTTTCTTTCTTTGCTATACAAAGTGACAAATGACATTCGTTCCTTCGTGTTAGTGGGATATTACAACACTCAAACATCTAGATCTAAACATGACATAATAACATAAAAAAGATAATTGTGCAGATTTTATAAAATAAGTACCTACCTCTGTAATTAGAGGAAAAACTCTTATTATCTGCATTCTGAGTTTGAACATAATGTAAAGTAGACAATTCAAAAGAAACCTTAATATCGAAAAGTTATTATGAGAAGAGTAGAGTAATTACTCGACGTGAATGATCTTTATCTAAACGAGTATTTTTTCCCTACTAAATTCATATCAAAACATTGGGTGCAGCTTATGGGGAGCGTAAGGGTGCGGTGCGGTGTGTGTGTGGGTAATTATGGATAGGTAGCTGGTTTTTGACTCCGATTATCGTAAATTGAATGTGGGTAGAACTTCTGGACTTCTAATAAAAAATTTCAAGCTAATTAAATGGTTTCGTAAAGTTAAGACATTATATTAAGATAAAATTTAAATTGATTGTTAGGTAATTTGATTTTGAAATTTTTGTTACAATTGGTTTTAGGTCCACATAATAAGTTTATTCTACATATTAGAATACCCGTGTTGGTGACTATTTTTCCCCCAGTAACAATATACCATATAAACGCAAATAGAGTAATAGCGTATGTAATTTTCCCTGTAAAAGGGGATAAACGTTACCTTACGTTTGCGTAAATAATTAAAGTTTCATGTACCTACTTCACGAGATTTGTTTGTTTTTATTTCACAATTACTTTCAAGTAGTAAATAAAATAGGTACCTCATCTTCCTCAGGAAATCTATTGCAATATCAACGTATCAATGAGTCACGTATACGATATTGTCAAGCAAAGATTTTGTATGAATTCGCATATATTATAAGTAGATACACAGATGAGGAGACAATAACGATGAACTTTACCACGCTTTCGCCTCTAACACAATTAATGAAGTAACCAATTTACCTGAATGGGCCGTTAAAGACAAAATTAAGGAGACGGCGACCTCGGCTGCTCATTACGGCGCAGTATTAAAAGCAGGGCCCTTCTGATAGAATATGTATTTTTACGAGCGCGTAGGGCGCAAACTCGTGCATGTTTGATGCGAACAATCTCGGCGCCCGGCCGCCTTGCGCGGTGCCACCTGCGACTCAGGGCGGCTAGTCGGTTAAAATTGACTGCCTTGCGTTACTAGCTCCGTACGATATATCGAAATACCCTTCACCGTTTCGTCGAAATCGCTTTTCACCGACGACGGTTTGTTTTACGAAAAAATCATTCACATTTTGTTGCTTTGCCGAAAACATTACCTGTCGACGGTTGATTAACCGAAAAAAATCAAAATTACTTCTTGTAGGTAAATAAGAAGAATATATTTTATGCGAAGCAATAATCTAAATATTCATTGATAAAAAAAATGTCCCTCATGAACTGTAAGAAAATCTAATTTGCAGAACGTCTTGGTATGCAGGATGACAGGGCAAATTGACTAAACTTTAAATAAGCCTAAAGAACAAAAAAATCTTAAGCTTACCTAAGATTGAAAATGCCTGAAAATCTATTCACACCCTATTGATAGGTACGATCGTTAATCGGATCTAAAGATGAATTAAACTTGTATTGATTGTGTTGGAAAAGAGCATGCCATGAGATAGCGAGGTCCTGGCTCGAATCCTGGTTGTGAAGAGTATTTTTATTTCTCCTTTTTAATAGTAGATACTGTATTGGAACTATAAGTGAACGTATTACAATTATGGTTTTCGAAACAATTAAGTTTTTTTTCATTTATTTATCAGTAAAATCTCTCAAATTATCGAGATTCGAGTTGACTTGTAAATGGTATCTCAATGTTCAGTTTATGAAAAAAATATGTGGCGATCGCCTAGCTAGAAAGAGTCTCTTATGTGATTTTTAGTTTTGATCATTATGTATGTAACTTAGATACTTATTTCAATATTCTATATTAAAAAGTAACTGGTACAACGGTATGACATTGTGTAGGCATATGCGTACGTACTGCAGCAGGGCGGAGGAATGTGGGGTGCAGGGGGTTGGAGGGTGTGCTGTAATCAAGAAGAGTACCCCGTCCCCAGGCGCGTCCCCCCGACCCCCGCTCGCCGCCCCGCCCGCCCAGCACCGCGCCTCCGACACCCGCACGAAACCACCTTGAGGGCAATGCTTCAAACCTCTATTGACTCACCGCTTGAAAAAGAAATATTTTACCATTTGTTCTGTCTGTGATAAAATACATGTACACAAGTGAATCGACCCACAGCATCGTTACCTCTGTATGTGTTGTTATTCTTCAGGCAAAAAGTGACATTATAAAATTGCACGACAGAAGATAGGCATATTAAAATTTGCTTTGTTTACGAACCTACCTGTAAGTTATACAAAATGAATATAATATGAATTTATATTCATATTGTATAACGTACAAATTTTAATATGCCTATCTTCTGTCGTGCAATTTTCTAATGTCACTTTTAGCCTAAAGAATAACAACATATACAGAGGTAACGATGCTCTGGGTCGATTCACTTGTGTACTTCATGATAATAAGTATACATCTTATTCACATTTTAAACTGCGCGTTCCGTTCTGCGACGCGACGTCTCCCGTCACCGTTCGATTGCCGCCAGTGTGTACGAATCGAAAAGATGTTTTCCTTCATGAGATTTCCCGTCTTTACTCATAGGTATGAAGTTCGAAATGCAAAAATCCTGAAAGGTAATAAACCCTATAGCTATTAGTAAATAGGATACTTACTAATCACGAATCGTTGTGTACAGTACCTACTTCAAAATTACGGACAAAATATGACTATATCGGCCATTGACTGGGCCAATCATTTCAGTTTTTAATTATTTAATTTGCCTTTCACTAGTACCTCTAGGGTATCAAGCACCGATAAATTCGACAGTTGTAATAAACACACGGAAATATAATTTTAAGGATAGTTAAATCAAAATATTAAAGTCATCATTAATAAACACAAACTGCGTTGCACTCAACATTTGTGCCAACAATCGGTCGGTAATGCCTTGCCTTTGTAGAATAACAAAAGTTAACCTGTCGGCTCGTCCGTCGACAGAATAGAACTATTATAGGGTTGCGAGGGAAGCAATGACAAGCCAGAGACCCCATGTTTCTGCCTCTATTCATTACAACTGTCAAGGAAAGTTCTATAGAATTTTTGACTGTGTTCCATTAAAATACGGACTCTACATTCATGATTTCGTAGCAAAATAACTACGGTTTAGTTCTAATGGTAAAAGTCGACATGTGGATTGAACACCGCATGGTGCGCTGACAGTACGTGATGGTTATTCATGTCATGAACTCATGACATGATCATGATTTTACCTTATTGACTTTTAGCAAATGACGTGATGTACTTATTTTATTTTATGAGCGATTTAAGCCTGACACAGACTCGATCTTATAAGAAATCACTGTGAATAGAACTGCAGATATAATATGATTTCTTTAATTTGGGATTGTTATTATGTGTATAAGTTATTATTACCCATATTTTATTTATTTGCTGTACTTATAATATGTCCTAATATTTTATATCTATTCAATGTCATATTTTTTCCTTTCTTCCTTAGGGAAGCTAAGGCTCACCGTATTTCAATCAAAATTCAGATATGTACCGACTTATTTACTTAATTAAGGTACTGTACTTAATTTTGAGTCACATTACCATAGTTACCTAGGTAGGTAACTATGGATAACTTATCACAGTATAAGGACCTCTGTGATGAACGGTTAACTTTAAAAAAATAACAATATAGGTGTACGGTCGAAGACAAAGAAAGGTGTACAGGAGAGTTTTTAAGGTTGCGATTTTCTCAAAAAGTACTTGACCGATTATAAAAATTCTTTCACTGTTAAATAGATAAAACTTAAAACTATGTAACTGTACAAGAATTATTAAAATCCGTCAAGTAGTTCTTGACAAAATCTGAACCTTATTGAAATCCCCTGTATACTCATCTCTGTCTTCGTGTGTACCTACTTAATATAAATATAATATACACATTTGACAAATATAAAACGCAAATGTATCTCTACACGTATGAGTCCATGCTATAAAGTCGCAAATCGAGCGATTAAACGATCTAATAGCTAATACCATTAAGTGTTAAATGCAACGGGTCGCGTATGAATAATTCCGCTGGATGGATACAATGTACGGCTTTCGCTAAACGGCTCCATATTTTCAAAATCCCCATAGAGCAATAATATTCAATGAGCCGGGTGAGATGGATGTATTGTTGTGCGCAATTGGGAGAGAGACGGATGATGGCGAGGGACATTGGATGGCAAATCCTGGAGATTAGCGCGACGAGAGCGACATGTGGCCTCCCGGCACTTAGCGCCCCGCGCGCCTCGACCTTCACCCCCGACACCCGGCGAGCCTAGCTTGTACTGGAGGTACCAGTCATTGATATTTATACGGCAATAAAATAAATGTATGCGCAGTATGTGTTTTAAATATTTAATGCATGAAACCTTCGAGCCATAAAGCGTCGTCGTCACATGATCTAGTGGCCGAAACTCAAAATCTGAAGAGATGCGGGTAATTTGTAAATGGATCATATTCAAGAGCCGATATGGCTTTAACATTTGTGACTATAACTCAAAGTATTGTATGCAGGGTATGTTTACAATAGGTGCTTCAAAGTCTGGTGTCCACTCGCAGTGTGATTGTATCTGTATAGAGCGATGTGGCGGATAGGTAAGGTCGGTGTGGGTCACTTGGCCGCGGGACCATTCGGCTGCACCGAGGCGGAACGAGTCATACAGGCTGAACACTGAACATGACGCCATATGTTGGGCGCATTATCGCTCTGCGCGCACTCCGCACCCTTTCAAGATTGATGACGACTCTCTATGGTGCATTCAAGCGTACTAGGGCATGTAAATGTTATGCGATCACTTAGTCAAATAGCTTGCAAAATTTATTTATGAACGATGATTGTTTTTGTGTGACACAAAGTAGCTTCACATTACCATTTGATCCTAATATCCTCAGCACGGACTTCTAGCTAGAGGAGCTGGTTTGTCGGCTTCTTAGGGAAGAGATAGATTGCGGTGTAATCATTGTACGAGTCTGAATTAAATGTCGTTTCTTTATAATTTATCTATGCGTAAAGCTAGCAAATAATGGACATTGTATTATGAAAATACAATGATTTATTTATTATTAGGTACTTAATTTAGAAGTTATTAATAAAACTGGCAGGGGCTAGTGCGATGGAATAATTAATCGACAATAATGAGGCAAAATAATATAATTTTATTGTCAAGTTGCATGCAATGATTCCTTTGTTATTTTGGAAAGCAAGTCGCGCATATTTTACTCTTTCGCGCGTGCTTAAATAAAACAAACGCTCATTAAAAAATTCTCTTGTAAGTACCTCATGCAGGTGAAATTCATTGCTAGTTCATTGAACCCTAGTCATTGTTATACTTGATTTAAAAATATCATTTTGGAGATCGAATTTTGTACTCGTACATAGCTAAGTATGTGCCTATATACAATACAATAGTATTGTATTACAAGATCGTAATCGTCATCGCATGTCCATCCACATTCGGTTTTTAATACACTGGATAGGTACGCTACGTAAATCAACGCCTAGGACAGGTATAGGTAATTACAAAACGTGTATCAAAGATCATTCACAGACTTAACTTTTTCCCTTGCTTAACTGCAATCAGTCCATTTAGACTTTCATCAAAATATCCTGAATATTGTGATAGACTTAACTTAGCACCGACTATTTGAGATCCTTCTTTATTTGAGTACTCGTAATAAACCTACAAATATTTTCCTTTCTCACAAACGATAAAAAGCGGAGGCTGTTGAGAGCATGTCATTCGTTTTGTAGGGTCGTTTTCACCCTTGTTATACCGCCAAAACACTTGGCACAAAAAGTGTAATGGAGTTTAGTAATGACCCCCTCCCGGCAGAGAGCGAACACAAACAGCGTCTGCCCGCTGACAGATAGTAGTATCATTGTATTGTTTTTATTTATTTAACCTTTGTTACATTTTATGTATCGCAGCATTTTCTTCCAGTTTACCTCAGGGCATGCAGATATTTTTAGTTAGTAATTATAGGCTTTTGATATTTTCTTGCACATGCGCTATGCGAAATGAAAATCTAAATGATAAATGGTGATTTTTTTATAGATATATGACAGAATTTTTGGATAGATGTCGCTACCATCCCTCAGACGAGAATATGGAGACAAGATTCACGATCTGGATACGAATCACGATGGCTCTGTTGGAATAGAGCGTGCCACGGAATGGGGAGGTCCCGGGTTCGTATCCCGGTCGTGATAAGAAAATCTCCATTTATCAATTAAATTATAGGCTTGTTGGGCATAGCATTTTTTAAATGGATGGAAACGTTGCGACAGGACTTTGAACCGGGAGAATATGGAGGAATTTCTACGGTCTGATCCGCAAGGTAGCTTTGTTGGAAAAGAGCGTACCACATAATGGCGATGGTTACAATCAAGGAAAAAATAAAATTATAGCGTTTATGACTTAGTTTTTTTTACTAATACATTCGACAACGCATCAACCTACAGAATTGCAATAGGTATATGCCGTATTGCAATCGCATGGAGTGTTCATGTGTTACACTTGATGTGCAGTCGATTGTACAATCCTTAGCTCTTTAGACGTTCGACTAATCATATGGATGTTTGTTAGGCGCCACCTGTAAAAATTTTTTTTGCCGTAAAAGCGTATCATTAAAAATAAAAACCTATAAAATTATGAATAGCTAAAAAAATAAAAAAAGTTAAGTATGTAACGTATCATAAATGGTTATGAATCAACAGAAAGTAAGGAATGGACCTTATTTTCTGTTGATTCAATTTTACAATAGAATTGTCCCCTTACCGATAGACAAAGCCATAGTTATAGTCGCCGCATACGAATCAAATGTATCACTAATGTGAGCCGCGGGGTCTGACCCTCGCGATTCAATTATCACGCGGGGTTTACATTGATCTGCCGCCGGGTGAAAACGATACTTGTGAGAGATTGCCTTATTGTTTTTTCTCGCGGCTAAAAAGTTGGACACACGTTCGTTTATTGGTAAGGGTGTGGCAAAACACGAGTCGTTGTTTTCTGACTTACTAGTTAACTAAAGGGTGATATATTAATGCACCAATATAATAATCTACCTCTATCCCATACGTATAGACAGAACCATATCGACTATAGGCAATAAAATAATTTACCTATAAAATCTACATTATTTATTTAGACAAAACTTCGTACCAAAATTGTAGTTGGGACTATTCCAACAGTTGCAATTCATGTCTGCTTATATCTTTCTATCTACGTATAAAATTATATTATTTTATGAGATACGACGTGCAAAGTCTAAGCAATAAAAAATCCTTGGAATGTTTTTGTAATGTGTTGTAAATCCGCAAGAGTTTCTATGCAGGTTTACTACAAACGACTCGACTCTTACTAAAATACAGTAGGGTCAGAGTACCTATACTTTATACTCAATTAATTAATTATCATTACTTAAACGTATATAACAATTACTTAAACGTTATAGCTTACACAGACAACAACATAAAAAACTACTGTAACTTTCATGTTTGTCTGTAAATAAAGCCCAGAACAGGTGCGTGGAGTGCGTGTAGAATGTATCCGAGGCGCGCCGCGGGAAACGGATTGTTTACCAAATTCAATTACGCCTCCACTTTACCGCAGCCAGCACACTTTGATTCCGCGATAGACCGCGCTAAATCAACCTGGCTGCTTGATCTCGTGTGAAAGTTCATTGTTTTTACGGGCGCCCCCTACCCACCCAACGACATCTCTCTTTTGTGCGCAATCTGAATTACTTATATGATAATTCTGATGTGACATTTTATTTAACGTGATTCATCGTTAATGTTCATACTTTCTTTAGCGCATAATGCTGAACTCGAACAAAAATGCCTAAATTAACTAACCCACAAATACCTACAACATACCTAATACTATATCGAAATTATTTTAATCTTCGCGATAAATAAGTTCTTATTGTACGCAATTACTAGAAATGTAACTTTAAATTGGAGAAAATGTACGTAGTAGTTTGATTTGGAAGTCAAATTGCGAACAAGTTCAGTATAAAAAGTTATGCTGTAGAGTTTGTATTATAAGGGGAATGTATGGATTTTTATTTGCGTATTTAGGAAGAATGTTTTTTTTTAGATTTCACTGGTTTCAAAATAAAAAAAACCTATGGGTATAAAATTTTGTTTCATTATTTACAATAAATAAAATAACTTTACAATTCACTTATATTCACTAATAATTCATTACATTATTTAAAAAAAACACTGATTCAACTTTTTTGTTTCAAAGGTCTCGTGAGAAAAGGGAAAGGTATGTTTATAAATGCACTGGTTAAGTATAGGTTTAATTTATATTTTATTTATTAGTTTTGTTATACAATAAAGAAACTCCATAGCGTCCCATAGCTTTTGGCAATTTATGTAATGGAAGTGCGACGCCAGCTACGCGATCGATGGGGCCGAGCTGTGTGCCTGCGTATTGTACAAGGGAACAATAAATAGAAGTACGTCACTATAGTTACTTATTTTACTTGGTAGGCAAGCTTTGTAGAATTTTATACGGTTATAGTAAAAAAAGGTTAAAATAAAATGTATAAATAACAAATCCCTTGGTTCTAAAACGACTTGAAAAAATAATTGACGATTTATTCAAATGTGCCTATAAAAATACCTGGCGAAGATTAACGGATTGACAAACGTGCACAACAGAAGCGCGAGGCTTTAAGTTCGAATCCTGGTCTCGAAAAAAAAATATTTCATCTTTAATATTTTAATAATTATTCACTTATTTACACAGATTAAAGAGCTAGAGAAATTTCACTGTTGTTTTAACAGTAATTAATGTAGACAAGTAGGTAGGTAATAAAAATATTCCCCTTCAGGAGAAATGGTTTGCAATAGGTAAAGGTAATCCATAGAACGAAAAGTCCTATTTGCTTATATTATGTCGCGTGCCAATCACATCAGCTTAACACCCACTGGAGACCTGCTTATTGACGTTGAATCTTTCGCGGATATACGAACAATAAAATAAATATTTATGATATGATTTAAAAAAAAAACATGCGTGTCTTCCTATGGAAAATTGTTATCATAAGTATTTAGATACTAATAGGTAGCAAAACTACTAAAAAGATTATGTATTAATGTAGGTAGCTATAATATAATTGATTTCATAAATGAATGAGGCTAATGAAATATCCACACAACTATGAAATCAATTAACAATTTACATCCTTATTTTGCAAATTTAATTAATTTATGTCGGTCAGGAAATAAATCGCAATCTAAAAATGTTCATTGCCAGTCACGTCTATGTGCTAGAATAATAATAAAATTTATTTTATTGTTAAATTGCTTAAATAATTATAGTATCTAACAAATTGATGCCTGGCATATGGCGTATTACATTAAATCACTTATTGCACGATGATGCAATGGTAATTACCGCTAGTTGGTTCATAATAAAAACAATAGGGAGTCACCACTCTGGCCCAACATGTGCATTCAAAATGAACAATGTGCAAGCAATATCCGTTTAATTAGGACTAAGCAATATTATGAGGCCCTGAATATTATCGATGAGTTATGGGGCCTTAATTTAAATGGATAAGGACTTCATTGAAAATGATAAAAAAAATTATAACATTATCCGACGACGACGTGTCAACAAATACGTCGTACACCTACACGTTTTCATTTTCTCCAGTCTATCAATTACACTAAAAGAAGAAGTCTTAGATAAAGATAATGAGTATTTAGATTTATCTATAACCACATAGGTATATATTATTTGATACGATCTTGTTTGTTTGCACATATTATGGTACCTACTAATATTATTTTATTAATCATTAAAATAATTAGCTATACTTAATTCGGTTAAATATTGTGTACCTACATGTGAATAATTATCTCATATTAATCAATCTAAACATAACTTCATGACACATTATGTATTTTGAATTTCTCTAAAGTGTTGTGGCGTGTACGGTGCGATATTATCTTGGTGTGTCGGGGTGCGGCGCCAACTGGCGGGCAGATGCTCCTGACGTCATTCGAAGCCCCACAACGCGGGGGCTTCGGCACGCGCCACATCCAACCATCTCCACACAACAGCTGACCTATCCTGATTTACCAACTAATATATTTAATAATTTCCTGATTGCTGCTACCTAGATAACGCAGGTAATGCGGAAAACGATTGTTACAACTTTTATTACTAGTCTAATTGTAGGTACTTCATAGAAGGCAAGAATTAATATTAATTGCAAATATTCTTTGGTGTTACATACTTTATTGTTGTAAGTAAAGATAATATTTATCTAGAAGTTTATAGCAATTAATTTTGGACGCTTGTGAGACCTGTAGTCCAGAGTGTAGTATCTAAGTAGCTTTATCAATGTGGAATAAATTATTATAAATCGATATTTATCCAATATATCCAATAGCTTGCTAAGTAGCAGTCAGAGTAGCATTAATTTAAAAATGCAAAAATATGCACATTTTTTTTTATTGTAATCTATACTCAATACATTGTTGTAACCATCGGACTCAAAATTTAAATACAATTACTTACCTAACCAATTATTCATAATTGTGCCAGCCAACAATACCTACCTTTAACACCTTTTTGCATCTAGTCGGTAGCGATCCGGTCCGACCCTGGTTTAAACAATCGATCTAATTAATTGGTGATATTATTACAATTTTTTAAATTTACCCGTAATTCTATTCACTCTCCGGCAGCTCTATTTTATATTAGTTGTGTAGAAAAGAAGATCGCGTAATTGTCCAATAGACTATTAAGGTCAGGGTGATAGATTCTTTTAAATTAGCTGGCGATGTAAACTGCTCGTCATTGTTCGGAGGTGTAATTTCGCATTATCATGGAGCACGTATCTTCTGCAACGATAAGCTAATTCGCTCCATGTAACTAACTTAAGGTCAAGCAAGTCAATCGGAGGTTTAGCGTTTTGACCACACAACACGGATTCGTCGTCGCCTATACTACTAGAACGGTCTAGTAATATACGGGGCTTACAGTACATCAAACGGATGATTTATTCAAGTAAATCAGCTATATCATTTTGTATGGTGTACCGTTCTTTTTTCAGTATCATAAGAGTTGAAATTGTACTCCAATGTACTGTTAATCAAGGTTCTGTCGAGTCGATATTACAAATTGAACAACCAAATAAAAAAATATGTAGCTTCCTACTTATCAGTTAATTTCGTTCTCATTGATTTTTCAACCATCCAAAAATCCATCCAACCATGTGATACCTTTTTGTTTGTAGAAGTCGATATAGTGGTCTAAATAAAATTGTTTTTATAAGGAAAGGACAGACTTAGCCTTATCAATCTCCTCAACCACCTGCCCCAATCATCACGCGACGGCACTCCGGCGCAAGCGGCACAAGGGCATACAGATCGCTTGATCATTTTTAATTGTATAGTAACCAATGCTACTGACAGACGAGGGCGTCTACTAGGTCAACTCACTCGTAGACAATTGTAGCGATTCCAGATTGGCACACTAAATGGCGAGTGGCCGTCAACGTTGGCAAGACGGCCGCACTACTTACCGGACAGCAGCGCATTCTCCCTCCCCCACTTAAGCTCCGAGGTCAGGAGGTGAATTGGGAATCCTCGGTTAGGTACCTGGGGTGCCACATAGACCGGTCGCTGCGCATGGTGCCAATGGTGAGTCATGTGACCCACCAGGCTAAGATCGCGCGCTCACTTCTGCGACCAGTCCTATCGTCGAGGCTACCCTTACGTGCAAAGCTGAGGATTTTCAAGACTTATGTCCGTTCGCGCCTGACCTACGCTGCCCCAGCCTGGTACTCGCTGTGTTCCGCGACACAGAAGGCCAGACTGCAGGTGCAGCAGAACTTAGCCCTGAGAGCAATCACGGGCGCGGGCAGATACGTCAGAAATGACGTAATTGCCCGCGACGTGGAGATCGAGTCGGTGGAAGGGTTCGTGCTGAGGTTGACGCGTCGTTTATTCGACCGCGCCGATAACAGCACTCACCCCCACCTGCGAGGTCTCGCTCCCTTGCACGCGCGCCCTCCGGAAGGTCGCCCCCTCCAGAGAGAGCTGCTTCGCTCCCCGCCACCTTCTGTGGCAGGTTTGAGTCACGAGTAGCCCAGCGCGCCTGCAAGCCCAATTTAAGCTTAATCCACCCCCCGCCTTGACCCCTCCACGCTTGATTACGGTACTGTTATGTATTATTGTGTGCAAAAAAAAAAAAAAAACCCACATAAAAAACAAAATAAAAAATTAAAACGACGACACAAAAAAAAAAAAAAATAGAACCAATATAAGAAAAAGAGCAAGAAAACCGCCATACACAATATTACATTACAGTATCGTTATTAACCGTGCGAGAACATTTGCCAAAAACCCCCTCCCTCTGAGGGGCCACATCACCGTCGGCCCGTTGGCCGACGAGACCCTGCCGGGGCAACAGAGGAAACTCTAAGGCCCAATCGCTCGAACCAAAGATTGGAAGAGCATGACCTGTCGTCGTCGTTTGGCACACTAATATTAGTCGCGGCTAAGCGAGGCGTCCCGCTCGCTCTTACATGATGTAGCATATGAACGACAGTGACAGTTGAGTTTAGGATTAAGAATCAACTTAGTAGCCGCTACATAATTACCTAAAGTCCTAAATTAAAATTAGAAAGTAGACGAGAGAATCGCTATCAATCTAATTTTGACAGTTCTAAAAGTAATGCCGTCTTTTTTATAACTTTGGTGTAGGAAAAGGAGGTAGCATTTTTAGATTCATCTGATTTAGTATGTAGCTTAAAAACGCACGCCAGAATTAGATACTTACTACCATAAAAGCACCATTGGGTACGCTAACAGCAGATCAAGTGGACCGAAATTAAAAAATCATTTATAATTACATAGTTTTAAATTTTAGGAATTTAACAGTGAAAGAATTATTGCAATAAGTAGTTTTTGAGATAATCTCTACCTTAAAAACTCTCGCACTTTTCTAGGAGTCCTCTCTTTCATACAAACTTTATACCATACCTAACTTTTAATACTAAACTCCTACAATGTGACTACAAAATGGAGAAGGGTCACGCACGGCCCATAGAAAAACACCCCAGTCCCGGCGCCAAAAAAATATCTTATAGTTTATAGTGGAAACACTAGACAATAGCCACTGCTCTCGGATATGGGGACTATTTAGAATTATTATACATAAATATCAAAAAATTTGAGGTAAGTTTTTTGCGCCGGGACTGGGGCACATTTGACCCGTCTCCTTTAAACTAATGTCCTTACAATAATAGTTAAAAAGTTAGGATTATTCCCAAATAGAATAAACGAGTAAGTGCAGTGAGCCACAAAACACAACTTTTTATCCAATTCTGCCGTTACCAGAAGTTCATTAATTAACAATTTGCCTAGACATTTAGATACGCCTCCATTTTTTGCTAAATTTAGCAAAAAATACAAAGAGGAAGGAAAGAATTACACAGCAATCAGTAGTTTTATTTTCAATCTATAAATAGGTGCCTATACTAATGAATGATAACATTCTACTTTGTCTAGGATTTAGTTGGTTACTGTAGGCAAAATTAGACGTGCCGTATTTGTAGGTAGTAAAGTTTAAAATTCATTTATTCGGTAACAAATCACTTTCTTAACAAAGTGGTGTGCCTATAGGAAATCCTTTTAAAGAATTAGGAATACGTAGGTACATAGCTTTTCTTCAAATCAAGAACTACAAAACGATTGACATCCATTACGCCATGTAAAGTAAGGAAAGTGGTAGATTTAGATTTCATCTAATTAGCGTAGTTCCTGATTTATAATAACATACATATAATCTTACTATAAACCATTACATTTGGTCTAATGGTACAATGTAATTCAAATAACAGTTTACAGAAACCTCAGTTTATCAAAATAAATAAAGTACTTGACCGATTATTGTAAAAATTCTTTCGCTACAGATAGATTATACCGATTGCTCCCGTGTGATGAAACTTGCATGCCGTAGGAAAAATCTAAGGCATGTGTCCAATCCGCATTGGACCCGCGTGGTGGATTATAGCCCGAGCTACCTCGACGTAAAGGAAGATTGTGCCCGAGCAGTAAAATAGATTGATGATGAGGATGAGATAGATTTAGAATGCAGTGCACACTATACAGGGTGTCCTTGAATACATTCGACAAATTGAAAGTGGGGGTTGTACTCATGATAAATATTAAATTAGTAAGGATTTTAGTAAATCAAAGCTGCAAAAAAAATTAAGTCACACAACGACCTTAGAAATGATCACTAGGTCAAATTCCAGTGACAGAAATCGTTGCAATAAATTAAAAATACTTAAAAATTGTAAATACTCCACAGTAACGATGCACATCAAATTAAAAAAAATTGAGATTTGAATTTATTGTAAATATTTTTTATTTATTTTTCCCAAAATTGTTTTACTTAAACGCTGTGCAGAATTAATGTATGTCACAAGAGTAGCCATCCATTTAATTCTGTCGAATAAATTCAAGGCCACCCTGTATAATTGTTGAACGTATTTAAAATATCCTGGCAAAAGTTACTAAAGGGATAAATGCCGTATGTTACAAACATACTAAGGCCCGTAAGGAGTGTGAGCTCAAACCCTCAAAAGTCGCGGTTCGCCTGCAATCAGCAAATACGTTCTCAAGTGTGAGTTTGACCGTTCTCTTGAGAACTGAGTTTTGTTTATTAATACGGCGTTACTCACGTGATACCCGATTCCTAAACACGCACCTAAGTTACGTTTATTAATAGGAACGCCATCTTGTGGCCGTTCTCAAGATTGACTTTTGAGCTGAGAGTGATTTATTAATACGAGCCTAAGTAGTTTATGAGAAAAATTCAATCCTAATGAAGCCCCCGATCAAAATTACACTCAAAATTGAGTTTTTTACGACCATTTGGTGGAATACATTGCGAAAGAGCATAACTAAACGCGGAGGTGCGCGCGCGGCATGCGCTCAAGATTCGATTTCAGTTACCGGAGTCGAGTCAACCAGCTACCATTTCGCGAGCGAGGCCTCGCCATGGTCATGCCTGCTTCACGCACACACTTTCTTCTTTAATGGTTCCCCATTAACCGACGAAAACGGGCGTAATACCGAAACAACAATGTCGACTTGCATTCCTTTTCGAAACCTGATTCCTACTTTATAAATACGACAGCCTTTCGCTTGCTTGCCCCAGAAAAAGCACTTAGGTAAATATACTCTAAAAAATTATCCGCAAATCTCGCTTGGAAAGACATAATGAAGTCATAATGAATTATAATGCTTGTAGGTATGTGCTTATTAAAAATATTTACTTAGTAAACAAACTGCCCCTCTTTCGGTCACCCTCACTAAGCAAGGACTTGTAGTGGTTAGTCAACATCGGATCAAAGAGTCGAAGTGCTTCAAAACATAAACGTAAAGATTTCGTTGAAGTGTTCATTTAGTTAATTTGTTGTTGTGTGTGAATCACAACAAACTATTTGGACTATTTTGATTGTGCAAGATTAGATTTGGCACACATTTTTAAAGAATTACAGACATAATTACGATTTGATTATGATGTCATTCCTTATCCTTTAACATTTGCATTTTGTATTCGATACTCGTTGTGATTGCATACCTGCCCGGTTATACAAAGTTAAAAAAGAATTAGCGAACGGGTATTAAACCGGCTTCATACTCGTATTAAAATATGTAGCCTCTCTCAAATTCGGTTAAATAAGTTAATTCCCTGTCCAATCTTGGGTGCTATTGTGATTGATTTTGCCTTATCAATATCACAGTGAATATAATGTTTCGGGGCCGGTCGCCTCTCGTATAGATAGTCTCTTTAAGCGACGATGACCACTAAACCACTTCAATAGCGCTTCTCTTATTTAAAAGAATCATATATTTCTTCTTCGCTCAGGAATCAGTAAAACTTCTCTACAGAAAACGTCGACCACAACTATGACTCTACATAACAAAGTAAGTGCCACTCAGCTGCTTTAAAAGTCTTCATAAACGTATTAAAAGTTCTAATCATTTTTGAATTACAATTCATCAAAAACTTCTAGAAGTTTGTAAGTAGAGTGTATCATTGTACGGTCTAACACAGAGAAATGTGGACTGGAGAGTTTTAAGGTTGAGATTTTCTCAAAAAGTACTCGACTGATTCTTGACAATTCTTTACATTTACATAGTGTGTTCGCTAAACTATCTACTAGTAAAATAATTTATACAATCGGTCAAGTGGTTCTTAAGAAAATCTCAACCTTATTCAGTACACTTATCCCTGTCTTCGTGTGTACTAAAGTAATTCGTTAGTGTATGAAAACCACATGTCTAGGGTGGGCGGAGGCGGCCGGCAGCGGTGCTGGTTCCGCTGTTAGTCACGGTCTGGTTTACGCTGTTTGCCAAATATATTATATCGTTATTGACACAGTGCGATCATTAATACAGACGAGGGCCCACTTATTAATTTTAATAACTGGGGTGACTCGTGCTTAGAAGGGGACGACGACAGTCTGCTTTGTTTGTTTTATTGGTTTTGATTTTATGGTTTGGTACTATATTATGCAATCTATTCAAACCTTTCCATTCCATCTTTAATTGAAACATACTTAATTATTTACTTTTACCTAGAAGTAAATTAAAATACCAATTCAAGTGCCTTTAAGACATTGGGTAGCAAACTTACTTAGAGAACAGATCTTTATATTGTGGATAGTTTATAGAAGGCTTCACTGACGCTTGTTTCAAATTAAAACCAGTCAATTGCCGCTGGTTCGTAGGTAATTCGGTATTATTACAAGTCAACCCCTAGTCAAAGTACCATAAAAGTGTTTCGGCGGCGAGGCGCGTGCCGCCCGCGGCGCGCATCTAGCTAAATTGCATTTTAATCTAATTACCGAATGATATAATTTTTCGGTTCGGTCATAATCAGATAACTCAGACATTATCGAATTAAAGCGTTGTTTTGCAGCAGGCGGGATCACTCCGCCTGCCGCTGTACTATATCACATTAAGCTTTAAAATTATAAATTATACAACAGAGGTACGGTCTAATACAAAGAAAAGTGTATAGGAGAGTCATTAAAGTTTTGATTTCTCAAAAATAGTAATCGATAGATTTTTTAAATTACTGTACGTTAAGCACATAGTCCGCGCTCTAAGCTATCTCTAGCTACTTTTTTTAAATTATTATCAATCAAGCAATACCTTAAGTACTTACCTACATTCAACATTCTAATATACTTGTGCACTCAACATTTAGGTTTTCACTCATTAGAACCTGGAATCATCACATCACATGTCATATTTGGTCCAAATTTAAATAATTAACCTATACCACTTACCTAATGGAGTCAAGAGAAATTAAGTTGATCTCGTAAATATTTTGTTCGTTTCTCGTAGTTATTTTGCTCGTAAAATTTATTATGTATGTAACATAAGCAATCTTAAAAATTGATAAACAATATATTCTGACACATAATAAACACAAATTGCAAACCTAAAGTTAACCATAAAGATTCAGGGAAAAATGCTAGTACTCGATTGTAGCACTTTTGGTTACAATCGTTTCTATACTTGCTATACCATGTAAATATAGCAAATAATATTTATTTGAGGACGATACTGAACGATGGACCATACGATAACAGTTAGTTTCCCATAGAAACCCGACACCGGACCCCGTCGGCACGCGGCGTAGCACCCGCCTAGGGAAATCGAAATTGTAGGACAAATTCTACTTTGTACGTGAGAATGTTTATTTATCTATCTCAAATATATCTACAGAAAATAAAAATTACAGCTATATACCCGTAAATACCTCATAACTTATATAAATATTAATTACAGATTAAATATTAGTTTCAACAATTGTATAGGTACAGATTAAATATTAGTTTCTATACGAAATAAGCCATATTGACAAAACTTGGTTTCGTCTGTACTATGAGCTCTTATTTATAAGGAACAATATACTTGGATTAGACCTAGATCGAATATAATAATAATCGACAAACGAAAATATATTTTGATATTATTATTTAGTTGGTCACTGTGAATAAATTACCTAATCCGATAATATTTTATGCTATGTTGACATCGCCAGGCGCCTCATAGTCCTAAATTAGCGCGTGTCGTTTATCGAACGAAACACCATTCCGTCATCAGTTCCTGGTAAAGACGTCTTACGTCATAAGTGTCGGAGCAAACACACCTACATGCAATCTGCCCCTAATAGATATCACTTACTGTTTGGATTAACAACAAGGCATATACTTTATCGATCGACCAAAACACAATTTCTCGGTAATTTACCTATCGTATCTGCAAACGACAGCACTATGTACACTGTTACGTTTTTTTACTACTTTTGAGGATACAATCCATGAAAAATTCGTTGAGGTGGATCACGAGAATGAACACAAGTCCACTCAAGTGAACTGAGCATACATATGTGCCTGCAAAATTAGGTACAGCTAACAGCAGATCAAGTGTTACACTTTGGACTTTGTACCGTTCTTATTATCTGCGTTGTAAGAGTTAAAATCATAGAAGTGTTACCATTGATCTGCTGTTCACCCCTTTCAACTGGATTAACTTACTGGACCTGCAACAAATATAGTTCTATATTACGGTACGGTCGATTAGGTGCCGAAGACGTCGCGACGCTAGGTGAACAAGGAATACTGCAAATCCTAAACACTGCATCACAAGGCTTCACCCTTCCTTGGCGTTTCTCAATTGTTTCCGAGCGGGCTGGCGCGCGTCGCATCCGATCAGCAGATTTGCAGCAAAGGGAAGCTTCAGCAATGCGCCGGGTACCCCTAGCCCTCAATTACCGCGAGCCGCGCACGCGCCGGTGCCCTGGGGACCGCGCACGCGACCGACCGACCGAGAAAGCAAAATTTACGGTGCAAAATTCATAAAAATGCTTTGCCAGGGCTTTTATGCGGAGTATGCAATTTGGATTTGGTAATGAAAATCCGTAATGAGACCTCAAAATTCCTAAAAATAATAAGTACGAATGTACATATACAATAAATTTGTATTTATAATACTTAAGTAAGTATTACGTTATGTAACGATTATAATAAACAAAACTAAATCTAACTGTTAGTTAAAATCCACTTTACTTAACTTAAAGCTAATTGCTGTAAATAATTGTGAAAAAAAGCTTAACTAACTGCATTCTAAGCTCAATTTTACAAACAACAAGTTGTGCCTCGCCATATACAAACAACAAGTTGTGCCTCGCCATATCATCGTAGTCAACTAGACGTAGAGGGCTACTAGAAGTACTAACATTCACCAAAAGTCGTGAAACGACGCAGTGTGTGGCACTGGGTCTGAATTGGATTTATGAGTGGCCAGAAATATCACGTTGACCCACTGGCAGCAGGTCAAAATTAAATTAGGCTCAGGCACATAACTGGGCAGTAACCCGGAGTCCGTCGTTTAGGGTGGAAGCTGTGACGCTAGGGTACACTACGACTGTGATTTATACCCTCGTAAAGTCGCACACGCCGCTGCCCTCGCGTTCACTTGTATAATTTATCGTGAGGTGCAGCGCGCGCACGATACGCCTGACCACGGCCTAGACCGGACTGTTGGCGATTTATTGTGGCGTATTTATAGGACTGGTGTTTCTTACAATCGTTACAGTAGGTAGGGTTTTAAGAGAATTGTAAAGCAACAATGGGAATACCTACCATGCGTTTTGCTACAAAATGACATGTTATATAATATAATGCCATAAATACATAATTGTTAAAAAACTCAGCAGTGTGTCCCAACTTAGGTACCTACTTATGAGGACTTTTGTTTTCCGTCTTCGTCCCACAACGACAATTGAGTGTATTCATGGAAAATACCAGTTTTGAGAATGTTGTTTAATTTCCACTAACGTTCTAAATTCGTAGATCGCCTCCATGACTACGAAGATGCTACGATGAGTGCTACACAAATGTCTACGCGGAATAGATACTGACTGCACCTCTCCGGAAAAAAGGGATTTCTTAATCCTCTATCTATTGTAAAGTTGACAAATTCTAAAGTTGGATGAAACCAGAAAATAAATATAAGTTTCAATAATGGAATATGATGTAAGAGGCAGGTACGAAGTATTGAAAGTAAGTTTCATTAAAATACAGTTACTCTGAAACACTCAAATCTCCTAGATCTTCTGTAGAACAGTAAAAAGAGCACAAAAGTAAATGGTGCTGAAAAAGGTACCTACCGACTAATTTATGAAAAATCTTTGAAAGGTTTACCCGGATTGGGGATAACGGTAACAATTACAAAAAGAAAACCCTGGCTGCAGCGCTCATCTTTGCGCATTTGAGCGTTCAATATCGTTCTCGTGGAAATGCGAAAAATTCAGCGGTCGATCGATGGGTGGGTTCGACGTCGTGGGATTGGTCGATAGGCGTGGTGGTTGTTATCACCGAGGTGTCGTCAGCCAATGGCTGGGGAGCCGTGATAAGAGGGTTGGGGTTGCGCGGTGGGGTGGCGGCAGTGCGGCGAGCGGAGCGGGCCGGGCCGGCCGCGTGACATGCTGGGGGCCATGATGTACCCGAGCGAGGACGCAGGGCTGGAGGACATGCGCGTGCCGCCGATCCAACTCGAACACCTGCCTGAAGTGTTTCTGTGTACGTAACTGTGTGTGATTGCTGTGACAAGTTCGTCTATTACATGGTTTTAGTGATATGACCCTCCTATAAATATTCGTTACCTAATACGTTATCTATTGAGGACAATTTCTTTATAGGAGGTCGTTTAGTAAATAAACCCAAGGATAAGGAATATTATACAAACATGATGCGGTAAATAATATATGAAAAAGTGTTACCTGCAGTTACTTTTGTGCTAGTACTTCAGCCAGTTAGGACATTATTCGTATTTATTGTAAAGCTTGTTTACAACCACTAGGTCCCAATTTCTGACAATATTATGATCAATTGAACAGTGAAGACTTTAATCAGTAAAACAGTGCTACGTTACTTTACCTTTAATTTATTTCAAAATGACTACCAAATTATCGGTCTCGGAAATTCATTTGTATGTTGTATTTTGGTTGTTTGGGATGGATCCATATTATATATTTATCCAATAGAAGCCAGCTCTGCAAGAATGTGAAGAGCTCTGAAGAGCGAGAATTGATTTGAGATAAGGTTTTTTTGCGAACGGTATCACCGCCACGGGCACCGGCGGCGCGGCGGCTTTATGCAAATTGATAAAGAACATCCATATTATCGACATGTTTAAATCCTAGCAACAACTATGTCTCCGGAAAATGAAGTGTTAAATCATGAACCTTCAACGACTATCCCATTTACATTCAAAGTTTCTGATTGCGGCACCGGCATAGGTAGAGTTAATTGACCAACACAATATGTATTAGAAATGTTATATAAGCCTAATTTTAATTACTTAATGGTATAATCTAGAACATGAGGATAAAAAAATAACGTGGTAATTTTATTACCTACTTCAAGATATAGAGAAATGGAAAGTAGCTAGGCTAGACTTTCCGAAATTGAACCTACTAAACCAAACAGAATCAGACTAATATTTCAGAGAGCTGTTTAGGGCGGTTACAGACTACTGTTTTATACGCGCGTATAAGCTCGATTTTGGAAGCGCGTTTAGGCTGACATTCAACCGAACACGCTGGTATAAGCCCGTGTACCCGAGTCCGGCATTGTGAAGAACGAAATGTAGCGTGCGTGTAAGCGTGTATGCCGTATACGCGCAGTATAAAACGCTAAGGGTGTTTTCCCACCCTTTTCCCATAAGTGCGTAGTGTTGCGTCGTCGCATCGGACGTATTGAGGCGTGCGACGACGCAACGCACAGGTGAAGCATGTCCCAAAAAAAATGTATAACGACGCAGTGTCGACGCCTGCGACGACGCAACGCAACGCACATATGGGGCATCACCATATTGTGAAACCGCTCTTTGAAATTGGCTTGGCATCAACATTAACAATAGCAACGTGTGTTGCAGCCAGTATCCCGAAGTGTGGGGGGTGCCATGAGATGATAGTGGACCGCTACGTGCTGAAGGTGTCTGACCGCACTTGGCACGCGGGATGTCTGCGCTGCGTCGAGTGCCGAGCCATGCTGTCGGGCAAGTGCTTCGCCAGAAACAATCAGCTCTATTGTACGGATGACTTCTTCAAGTAAGCCTCTTTAGTTTGTACTTAGTTATAGCTCTTTAATTTCCCTGTAATTGGCAAGCGGAATATTTGAGCTGCATCTAGTCACTCCAAGGTGGAACGGTCCTAATCCTAATTTGACTAATTATAATTTATTCAAGTACCTAAGATTTACCTACATTACCTACATTCTTAGAAGTAATAAATTTAAAACACCGATGTACATTATTTTAAAGATATCAGTGAAAATAAAAACTACTGTAAGCTACTTTGAATTACAGAATTAGAACGCTATTGTTAAAAATTCGCGAAATACACATTGTAACAAACTCAATACTTACCTATGCTTGATTAGTTACTTCCATGGATGCGAAAATTCACATTGATAGAATCGTAGCAGATCGTCAAGACTTAGGCCTCTAACATACAAGGCACGCCAATGATCTCACTCTTCATTAGGTACCGTCATCGGCACAGCTTCGTTTACATCTACAGACATTGAGTGTGTCCGTATCTAGCGCGTGTCATGGCAGACAAAACCATATTATTCTATACAATATGTCTGTCCGCGTCTGCGCGGTCCGGTACCTACTTTACATATAAATAAGTTCATAGACATTGTACAAAAGAAGAATATTTTGTCTGCTACGGCACGTGCATGTGCCGGATATGTTCGCAAAAAGCTTGATTTACATCTACAGACTTTGGTCTGTAAATGTAAATCATGCTTTATGCGAAGCTCGTCTGTCGCGTCTACCTGGATGCCATTCCTATACTACGACTACCTCGTTGACTGTCAGCACTCTAGAACCCTTCTTTATTCATGGTGCATAGTATTAATCACGTTGATAATGTTGTTGCGTTTGCGGCTGTTGTCCTAGGCGGTTCGGCACCAAGTGCGCGGGCTGCGGCCAGGGCATCCCACCGACGCAGGTGGTGCGGCGCGCGCAGGCAAACGTGTACCACATGCGATGCTTCGCGTGCGCCGCGTGTGCGCGCACCCTTAACACCGGCGACGAGTTCTACCTCATGGAGGACGGGAAGCTAGTATGTAAGCCGGACTATGAAGCCGCCAGGGCAAAAGGTAATTGCAAGTTGTCTTGTCTCTTTTATCAGTCTGCTATAATTTCGAATATTGCATTAAGACGGTTTCTAAGGTCGATAGTCATAGACAGTCTTGAGCACAAACTCACCGTGAGTTCGCACTTACGACTGGCAAAATTAACAGACAAGAAAAAGAAGAAGAAAGGAAATCTGATAGTTGTAAGGCCGAACTCAAACTCCACTCATATTATGTATATATTTTACCTTTATAACAACATGTGTAATAAATAATTATATACTATTCTACACAATACTGTCTATGACTATCGGCCTATAATTATTTATTAAGTTATAGTCAAGTGTGTGCATGTAGGTACGGTGGAACACAGAGAAAGGTGTACAGGAGAGTTTTTAAGGTTGATATTTTCTCAAAAACTACTTGACCTATTGCAAACGTTCTTTCACTGTTTGATAGATAAAAGTTAAAACTATGTTACTGTAAAATAATTACTAAATTCGGTCCAGTAGTTTTTGAGAAAATCTCAACCTTATTGAGGCCCCCTGTATACTTATCTCTGTCTTCGGCTGTACTATCGATAGCATATTAAGCTACTGTAACCCATACGAGTTCGAGAGCCTATAAGTGGTTATTATAGGCTCTCGAACTCAGTTTCACAGTAGTTTCGGCCGGATGGCAGCCGAAACCGAAACTAAACCGAAACCCGTTATTTGGCCGAAAACGAAACCGAAAGTTCGGTCGGACACTACTAGGAACATATAGTGAGGTAGATCAGAATACAACAATTGTAACACAGGACCTTTCTACGCGAGATTGACGGTTTTAAATTGTATGGTAACATTATAATATTAAAAACTTAAATAATTTATTTGAAATAAGGGAGTGATAATAATATGTAGTGCTTAGGGATTACTTCAAATATCAGAGACTGAATTGTTTAATATATTATGATGTATAAATAAAAACTGATTGATTATAGGTAATTGCCTATTTATGTTTTCCACGAAAACATGACCTTATTTGGAAGTTTCGGTTTCGTTTTCGGCCGAAACTAAGACCGTGGCCGAAATTCGGTTTCGGCCCTAAAACCTAGTTTTGGTCGGACACTAGTTCCTAGTCCATCGAAATTCGAATAAAAAATAAAATAATGTCTAAAACAAATCGATCAGCTGACCGGTACAAAATGTACTTATAAAAATAAAATAGAAAAGTTGTAGAACAAAACATATTCAGTTATCAATACTGAGCACCCCCTTTTCCGCTTCCTATGGCTTCCCTGTACAAGCTAAAAGTATTTCCCGTTCTAAAGTTATCCCCTAACAGGTGGCGAAGGTTCGCTGGATGGCGACGCGGCGAGCAAGAGGCCGCGAACCACGATCACCGCTAAACAGCTGGAGACTTTGAAGAGTGCGTACAGCAGCAGTCCCAAGCCAGCGCGCCACGTGCGGGAACAACTGGCACAGGACACCGGTCTTGACATGCGGGTCGTGCAAGTCTGGTTTCAAAACAGGTATCAGAATCATATCTCTTTATTGCAAGTTCATATATTTTTGCACGTCAAAATATTTTTTGAATTTACATTTACCTATACCACTTTGCAAGGAAAATGTCCACTGAGGAGAACATGTGGCAAAAAACTTTCAGGAGCACATCTTTTCAAAAACTTCATAAGTAATTCTTTCTATTAACAATCCAATAGGTAGATACTATGCATTTCCGATACACACCATGCATTCCTAATTCTGTACTTACACCTACGCTTTTTTAACAAGTTTCTAAGAGATTTTTAAATTTTTTCTCTGTTAACGTCGTAACACTTTCCTGTAGCTTGTTATAAAAACGCATACAATATCCCATGAAGGATCTACCAACTTTGCTTAATATTCTTACACAACAATAAAGGAACATTGACTAATAATTTATTTAGTGCATCAATCAACGCGCAGTGCAGTGCATGCTGGAGGTAAAAGTAAAATTCGTATATCGATACATATTTAGATTAACACCACAAATATATAAATAAATGAAATGAAATTATTTGCAAGAAACATGGTAAATTAGGTCATATTGAAGTGTCATAAATAATAAAGTGCAGGTGTTTCGCCAATTTTTGGCAGGCAAAAATTATATGTAAGTATAGCTTATATAATGATAAATTGAAAAAATGTTTTCCTACCTAAATAATAATCCATAATGTCAATTCATGTCAAAAAACTCATTCAAATTATAATAACATTTTTCAGTCATTTAATTTTAAAATATTTTATCTCTCTTATGTCAGTGGGTATTTGATTGAATATTTTCACCGACATAACATAACAATTCTTTTTGTAAAGCGCGCTACTGCATGCTGGCATTAACAACAGTGATAGATCCCTACTGCGTAACCTGGGATTATGTTCGTGTTTTTGGAAGAAATCTGAATGCCCCTTAACAAAAACTCCAACCTCAAGAATGTACATACATGTCAGAGTTAATAGTTTCAGTTACTTAAACAACGGTCTACATGTCTCTCTAGGCCCAACTCCGCGAATTGCACGGACACACTTTTTCTGAGTTACGAACGCCCTGTGAATGTCGGTGCAGTTACCCCATAGTATCAGACCATATCTCAGAATGGTTCATGGGTACCGAGAGTTGTAGCCTCCATGGAAGTTGTTATCACAATGTGTATCTTAAATGTCTGGTAGGTACTAGGTCTGAATGAATGGTCTGGTGAATTAACAGCAATGGTTTTCAAATGGTCATTGATTTTCACAACACACAAGTGCACATAAATAGACTGTGTTCTTGTTAATGGTGACTTTTTTTGTAAATTATAAGCATTACGATCTGAGACGCATCACATATGACTAAGAGGAATCAACTTGGTAACAAATATTTATAAATGGAGGGATTTATATTTCGAGGGATATCCGAACTAACGAAAAAGCAAATGTCAATCCTATTACCTACATTTTTCTTTCTAATCTTAATAGTGCGTTAACGAAAGTAAATGCCAGTTGCCTTGGGAGCCCCCCTAGTTATGCATACTAGTTGAGTTGAACTTGGCACAAAGTGTATCATATTAAAAAAAAAACACTGGGAACCGCAAGGGATAAATGCCGTGCCGTGAGCCCATATACTTCCTTCCATGACTCTCCAAATTGTTGGCCAGCCTAGTTGTTAGTGGAGCCGTGTTTGGTCGCGCTCGACCGAGTGCAGTCACGGCGACGTCACGCCCTGCGCATTGGCCGCGCCTCGTAAACCTGCGCGCGTTATCACAATGCTCGACTTTGCCACTTTAAGGTTGTCTCAGACGTATCGCCCCGGCACGGGATAAGCGCGCCTCAACTCGAGTCGTTCAGTATACTTTGTATGAAACTCCATACTGTAACGCACACTAATCGCCTATACCGAAGCCCAAATCAAGTGTCTTATTTTGTAAACAAAACTTACTAACATTTTATACTTTTCTGTGATAATTGCATAGTTGTTTTCACATTATTAGATCGGTACACTTTATTTTCACAATGATGAGCAGGGTCAATCAATTAGTTCCTTCAGTGTTACATCACAACAGGTAATCAGACGATCATATTTGTTTACAAAATAAGCACTTGATTTGTGCTTCGGTATACGCATTCGGCATCGCCTCGCATTATTTTGACAACTGGTTGACAGCGAGGCGGTGCCGGGTGGGTACGTGTGCGGCAACGCTTATACGAAACAAACCCATGCGTTTTATTTCCACTTCACATTAACTCTGCCTCTTAGACGTAGGTATGTAACATTAAAATCCAACGCAGTTGTTGCGTCGTAAATTCCTCTCAATTCCAATTTTTAGTTTAAAATCGCAGTCTATTCTTAATGATGGTGGAAAAGGAAACTGGGTATTATACACGGATAAGAAAGAATTCTCAGATCACGACAATCTCTGTTTCCTATACTTTTAAAGACAACTAAGGAGGTATATTTACTTGGATACCTACTTACCTAATTTTAAAACATCATGATGAAGTTTCACCAAGAATCGTCCGCCTGTTCTCATACAATATTTTTCAGAAAATTTAAGTTATAATACTTAGAATTTCGTTTCGCATAGCGATGCAAGAAAAATTCAAATAGGAAAACACAAAACGTAACCAGAAAAAGCAACAGTCTGACGGAATCGTTCACAGCAATTTGTGAAGAAGGCAATTTAGGGCGTAGTCCAATAATCCGCGGCAGCTATAACGCAGCACGCTACTCGCTCCGCTCCCGACTCCCGGCGGACTGGGCGGAGGCACTTTAATTAATCAAGCGCTTTGTTGAAAGCTCCGGGCTCCCCGCTGCTCCGCTAATAACAGCACGCAAAACATGCGCGTGGATGGGGTGGATTGTTTATACTGTACCTACATACGATTATTTGTTTAAATCGAAATCCGTCGGAGCGTGGCGTCTTAATGATTTCTTGCTAGAGAAAACATAAATTTGTATAACCAACGAAATCATATTCGTTGCAAACTGTTAAACTAAGAATAACAGCGTGATTAAACACTGCATGCTGTAGGAAAATAAAAATATCTAATGCATTTGTAATCCAACAGTCCGTAGTGGGCCCGCGTGGTCGATCATGGCCCGAGCTCCCTCGATGTAACTCTATGGAGCCCTAGCAGTGGGGACCTAAAAATGGACTATGATGATTATACGTTCCAATACCATGCTTATAAACGTCGCTAAGCCAAGAGTCCCGCTCCGAGTAAGCGACGTCACATTAGTAACTTTACTTTTATGATTAGATTTGGTGGACACTTTAGAAGCACACCTTTTATATGGTTTGTGTTTTTCTAGGATATACAACGGATTATGAAAAGAAAATGAGATTCTAGCAACTGCAACTAGAAATAATCTAGGAACTAAAAATCATGTTTTAACATTGTTAGTTAAACTCCTGATATGTCGATGTTATTGTAATCACCGTGGCCAAGGTGCATATAAAATCCAAACAAGTCATCTTCAGAAATTACCAATGTAGAGCCAGCTTTTAGGAAACTTACTAAGTAGGTACCTAAACTAAACGTTATCCCGTCCGGTGTGCGTAGAGGGCAGAACACGTTCTATTTCTTGCTAGAACGTAGGTAAAAATATAATAATTTACTAGAACATAATGTTTGAAATCGCAGACGAGCCAAAGAGAAAAGGTTGAAGAAAGACGCCGGTCGCACTCGCTGGTCGCAGTACTTCCGGTCGATGAAGGGCTCGGGCGGCGGCTCCCCGCGCGACCGCCTGCTGGACAAGGACGAACTCAAGATCGACCTGGACTCGTTCAGCCATCACGGTAAGACCAGCCATAGTTAACGAAATCAATTTAGTCAGAAATAATAAAAAATTACTAGGAATTCATAATGATTGTTGTAAAAATTGGTAAGTATTATTAAAGAATATACAGGGTCTAACGGAAATGGTATATAGCCGAAGGGAGAGTGTTCAGTATCGGTAACTGAAGAACTTTTGTTCTACGACTATTCGAATAAAAAATAAAAATAAATTAATACCTCATACAAATCGATCAGCATCAGGGTTCATGTATGAAAAGTCAAAAAATACATTCGCGAAAATCGAAAAGTCGTAGAACAAGAGTTATTCAGTTATCGATACAGAACACTCCTCTTTCGGCTTCCTTTGCGTTACATCCCGTCCTGTATATTACTTTCCGAAACTATAATGCTTATTGAGGAATCATGTAAAATGTAAACATGTCAAAGCCTCTATTTGAGGGAATGATTCGGTATATTATTTTAACAAGAAGAAATTGTCTTCACAGTTAATAAACATGTAAACATGGATTGGAACCGTGAATTAACAAATTGTTAATGAATACGTGAATGATCAACTACAATGGAATACTTGTAGGTCTTTACCTGTGTAATCTAGGAATTAAGAGCCAATACAGAGAAGAGTTTATGAGGCACCGGGCGCGTTATGCCAATTGGCGCGTTTCGCCAACTTTACTGTCACATTCATTCGAGCCACCTAGCCGGCATACAAATTTTATTACAAACTCCATTCCGAAGCTTGCCCATATCTCACGTGGGTGTAGCACCATTCTACGTGTAGACAGGGATTGCCGCTCCATTATATGTTTACCTCGCAAGGAATATAAGAGTTTATGTCCTGTTCTTTTGATTCAGAGCTAAGCAACGACAGCTACAGTACGGTTGCGTTGGGCGGCGAGGAGGGGTCTCCTGCGGGCGGGGCCGGTGCGGGCGCGACCGGGGGTACCAGATACGCAGCCACGCCGCCCTACCTGAGGACGCACTCGCCGCCGCACTCACACTACCACTACCCGCCTGACCACCTTGTATATACGAATATTGGTGAGAACTAATTACGATCATTGTGATTTAGAAACTAGGAAAGTTGAAAAAAAAGTAATATGGTTAATATGGGGGCGTCAATATGGTTAAGTTTTCCCCAAGAACTACTTGACCGATTTCTTTTCCTAGATAGTTTAGAGTACACACTATGTAATTGTAAGGAATTTTCCAAAACCAATCAAGTACGTTTTGAGAAAATCTCGACTTAAAACTCTCTTGTACTTTATACCTTTCTCGGAGTTAAACCATACGTATAGTGCCAGAAAATCATTTGAAGTGCGTAGTAAAAGCTTAGCGTTTCGTTATCAAGACTATGGCTTATTTTGCAGGTCAAGCTATGAGTGGTGCCGGGTTGGCGGGCGCAGGCGCAGGCGGAGCGTCAGATCTCAGCAGCTCGTCGTCGCCCGCGGCCGGGGGATATCCCGACTTCCCGCCGTCACCGGACTCCTGGCTGGGCGAGCACTACTCGCCGCGGGGCTTTCCCTAGCGGCGGCCGCCGCCGGCGCACGCGCAGCCCGCGCCACCGCCGCTCGCGCCCTACCTGCCCCTGGCCCTCGCACCACAGCCCTTAGAGCTAGTGGTCAAGCGTGAGCTGTGATCACTAAAATAACTCAAAATAGAAGTTATACAAACTAAAATATGTGAAAAGTGTTTTCTGCACAATCAGATAAGAAAAACTGTCGACCAACAAAGGAGAAACGATCTCGAACGCCAACTGTATACAACTGTGTACAATTACTCGTAATGTTATTTATGGTTCCCACCATGGGGAGCAATGAGTTGTAAAAAAAATGGTAGTCATTTGAAATAAATATACTTGGTCTGCAAACCTACCAAAACACAATCTTTTGCCATTTTGAAGCCTTAAACATTTGCAAGGTACATAACTCTGTAAATAAATTAATAGATGGCGCTAAAATCGTAATATTTAGTAACTATAATGTAAATGTACTGTAATTATTTATACTTAAAACAAATTGTAATGTAATTAATATAATTTATTATTTTATTGTCTTTTGGTTACGTATGACGGCGGTGTGAAAGTCAGACATTACCGTAGTATTGTACATATTGAATGTATTAAATTATATTTAAAATAGCTCGTAATATAGTTAAGTCCATAGTGATACGATATTACTTTGTGCAAAAAATCTAGTCTACAGATGAATGGTATATAAATAATGATACATTCTATGCTAATTAATTCAACGTTTTATTTACAAGGTCACTTGCTAAAACTAAATTGTTATTTTATAATTCCGTTGTAGCCACTCCCCAATACTGCTGCATGCGACCTTCGAGGTCCAGCGAATCTTGAGAATGCGCTGATTTTTCTTGTATTACAGCAAAATCGTATTCCAGGTGATACGGCATCAGTCTCTGCAAGGAGCCGAAGTACGCAGCATTAGGTCCTCCATTCGGCAGCCGCCCTGATCCAAATCGAAAATCTGGTTTCAGTGCGGTCCCAAAAGATCTTGCGCTTCCGAAATGCTTAGACAGAAACGGAACACCTTTAGATTGCTTGCCGGTGAGGTGAAGTTGTGGACTGCTGCCCGACAAACCCTTTACATTTCTTAAACTACTCACATTCGACTTTATTCCTTTAGAGAGATTGTCTAATTCTTTGTCGAATAACATTTGCGTGTTTTGTTCAAGCATATACTCCCAACATTTGAATTGTTCTTCTGAATTAGGGATTTCGTCATTTTTTGGATCGTCTTCTTTGTCCTCTTCGACGCGGACGCGGATAGCTCGAGCCACGCCCCCGCGGCAACTCCGTCGCTCTGACGCCCTGGTATGCGAACGCACGCTGGCATAGTGTTGGTGGCTCACTGCTTCACTTGGAGGCCTGTCGCTCTGCCCACTGGGCGACGAACGATCACTGCTCGGTTTAGGTGGAGTCACTGAATGACAACATGTCTCCAGTCGATTACAACAACAGTCAGATCGACATACAGACTTATTGCTCGTTATCGTCTGCCTTAATTCCCGCATTAACAAATCGACGCCAGATCGGCCTGCGTCAAACCGAATTATTAAAACAGATATACAGTCCTCTGTGCCATAACTTTGAGCTAAATCCTGTAGCCTCTTCGCTGCAAGTACAGGATTACGTTCCGCTCGAACTTCTGAGACTGCAGTCTCTTCGCTAACTGCATTCCAAAATTTCCCATTTCCTAATATCAAGAACTCGTCATCCTCCTTTATTACTGTTTGTATAACGTCTGGATCTGGCACTGTACTGGGATATCGAGTTGAATATCCTAATCGTTTATTGTTTTCTATTCCTAAACTCAGGGGCCCACTGCGTCTACTCAAAACTGCCCTCGTGTCACCGACATTGGCCAGTCTCATGCTATATCTCCTTGAAGTATGACCAAACCCATTCTCCTGTGATGTCATAGGATACAGGTGACACATTATTAGACATGCCCCTTTTCTTTGGCCCTTCTCCTTCAGTTCTCTGTGAGCTGATAGCACAACATATTTCATATATTCATTCACAGTTTCTTTGATCGATTTTTCTTCGAGAAGGAGGCCAGGTAAACTAGTTTGTAATATTTTTGGGACCTCGGTATCACTTTCTCCGTCAATTATAGCAAACAGACCTTCCTTGTTGCAAAATGATGGAAGACGAATTTGGGCGCAACAAAGTTGTAAAAATTTATTGGGACATTCAGAAAAGCCAGTACTCCACGGTGTTGAGCCGTTCAATTCTTCGTGATAACCACTTTTCTGTGGCCAGGGTAGTGAATTTCTACCAGTGACATCGACCAAACTCAATGGCCGTTGGCATCTGTAGGCGCTGAATTGAGAAGGATCTACTTGTAATTTTTGGTTACACGAAATATCGAGGAATTTTAATTGCTTAGGAGCTAGAAGTCGGAGGTCAATACTATCAAGTTCATTATGAGCGAAATCCAATATTTTAACGGAAGCGCTACAAGCGAACATCGGAACTGAACGTAATTTATTCGAATGAGCTCGTACAACCCTGATATTATTTAGTTGTGGCAAATTTTCTGGGAGCCTTGTAAAAGAATTTCCCGACAGCACCAATTCTTCAATTTCTGGCCAAAAGTTTATACACGTCTCTGGTAAATTTGACAAACAATTATATGCGAGATGTAATATTTTAAGTCCTCTGAAAGCAATAATGACGTCTGCTGCGTCGTCTCTTAAGCAATTTGCTGTTAAGTACAGGCGTTCTAAACAATGTGAGGACGGTCCTCTCGCAGGTGGCAGTCGACTCAGTCTATTGTTGGAGAGGTTTAAGACACATAATCGGTCGCAAACAGAGAAGAAATTCTCTGGCAAAGTTTGAATGCAATTATCGTGAAGTAGTAAGTCTTTGAGAGGTGCTCTTAATCTTGGCATTGACGGGATGTTTGATATTTTGTTGTGCGCCAGATGCAGGCTGCTGAGGCTGGAGAGCTCACTGCAGAACAAGTGTTCCGGGAGTGCTGTCAGCTGGTTGTTGCTCGCGTGGAGAGTGGTGAGGTCGGAGCACCCGCTGAGCCATTGCGGCAGCGATGTCAGTTTGTTGTGGGACACGTCGATCTCTACTAAGTTTATCGGTGGCACTGTTGTCGTCAAGCTTTCCAGTTCTGAAATTGATTTTTATCTTATTTAGTCAGATAAGGTTAAATCCAATTGTGATTTCAACGTTGTATGGCTAAAATCATTCACTCTATAATGATTTAATTCTAATTGTGCTTTCGTTGTTGTTTTTAGTAGGTTAGTTACCATATTTAGAACTCGAACTAGATTACGAACTCCAACTTATTAAGACTAGGCGAATTGATACGATTTTCAAATCCCGACAAACTAGGAACCAGACGAACTGCATCGGACCCATTTCACTTACATCCTGTATTAGGACGCTTATTTATTAGGATCATTTAATATCATAGGTACTTTAATCACGCCTGTGTACATTACTTTTCTCTGTGACATAATGTTACTAATTGTGTAACTTGTACAATAAAGAGTACATGAATATTACGTCGGTTACGGACTTGTACGGTAGAGAAATGTGTACATGAGAGTTATTAAGGGTGAGTTTTCTCAAAAAGTACTCGAATTATTTTTGAAAACTCTTCACAATTACATAGTGTGTACTCTAAACTATCTACTAGTATGATATATTATATATACTACCATTGACTACTATATTATTACAGTCGGTCAAGTAGTTCTTGATAAAATCTCAACCTTATTGAGGCCCCCTGTATACTTATCTCTGTCTTCGCGTGTACCTTTAGACAGTTGTCTCACCGCTGTCGAGTAAGCATAAGTATCGGCTAGAGAAACTTACAATATATGAAACATTCCGTCTAAACAAAAGAAACGCATATCGCTACATCTCTTTTGTTTACACGGAATGTATTATCTATTGTACATTTCTTGAGCGAGAAAATAGCCGATAGTTACTCGCTTACTCGCCGGCGGTGGGACAACTGCCTTATCATCTAAATTCAATAGATCACAAAACACTCACGGTTGTGCGGTGCCCGTAGCGTGCGCAAGGAAGCTCCGTGCAGGGCGAGGTGCTGTAGCGCATTGTGCGCCGCGTGCAGCTCCCTCAACCCGCGCAGAGCTGACACCACCAGCACCTCCACGGCATTGTGGGACACGTCCAATGACACTAGGTGCTGGAAGGATACGACAAACCTTTAGTAGGATGGCAATCCTCGGCCTATAATGACGCTTAGAGAAATGTGCCTCAAATCATAAATTGATAAAAAAAAATACGTTAAATTGTCCATGTTAATACATAGACAATTTAACGTGTTTTTTTAGTAATCTTTGTCGTAAATCATAATTGATCCGAAAGGTAACTTCATGTGAGTGACTTTTCATTACAAGATAAAGATTGTGGGTTAGAGATGGACGTCTTGATAATTTGTCATCACTAGAATATGTATTAAGTTAAGTATGTTAATTCTCCTATACATACATAAAATGTTTTAATGGTTATTTAAATTATTATAACTCAGCGTACCCTTGTTCTGACTGCAGCAGATTTCGTTTTTTATCTCACACTGGTATGCTGGTTGTAAGCTCGAAGTTTGAGTTAAGTAGGTACGCCATATTTATGTAGAATTAAAATAATAGATTGCAATACATAATGTGTAATACAAAACATACCTATGTTTTAAAATAAAAGAAACGTTTCGGACCATAATATTAAATTAATAAATATATCAACATTACTCACTTCGTAATTGCCAAGGATGATGCTTCCTTTCAACTTGTTGTGTCGGAGATCAACACTTGTCAGCGGCGCGCGATACTCAGTCGTGTGCTCGTGCTCGGGACCCATTTGCGGAGAGTCACTGGTCTGAAGAAACATAAAACATACCTATAGCTTTTATTTATCTATTATCTAATAATATGAATAACTGTATATTGCACCCAAATAAAATATCAAGACGAATCTAACGACATAATAAATCCATCAAGGCGTTTAGGCGTTAGACTTATACAGCTAACGGAAGCCGAAGGGAGGGTGTTCAGTATCGGTAACCGAATAACTTAAGTTCTATGACTTTTCGATTTAAAAAAATATTAAAAAAATTAGTGTCTCATATAAATCGATTAGCTGACCGGTACGAAATGTATGAAAAGTCAAAAATAAATTCGCGAAAATCGAAAAGTCGTAGAACAAAAGTCCCTTCGGCTTCATATACCCCTTCAGTTACACCCTGTAGAAGGCCACAAAGGAACCGACATACAAATTCATACTACACTAGAAAAATATGACCGTCCTCCCTCAGGCAGTCGGATAAATACGCCTAATTTGTGCAAAGCGATGAATAGGTACCTAGTTTTCAATTATGTAGGCCACAAGTCTAATGGGTCTAACAAATAAATCAGTTAAGTAGCAGTCTCTTTCAATCACAACAGAATTAAAAGTCTACTGACCCCTCCGTGACTAAGCCCAAAACTTGTGATAAGGTTTCGAGCAGCGTCGAGCGTTCGTAACCGTGGAAGTTGCAGCACAGAGTCCAAAGATCGAAGCTCGTTGTCACTTGCCTGCAACTCTTCCAATCTGGAAACATAATATATGTACATAATTGTAGCGATTCCAGTTTGCGTACGCTAATATTAGTCGCCGCTAAGCGAGTCGTCCCGCTCGCTCTTAAGCGATGCAGCATATAAACGACAGTGACAGTTGCGTTTAGGTTTAGGATGCGACTTAGTGGCAGCTACAAAATTAGCTACAATATATATGCAATAAGTATTTATAGAACCTACATTTTACTAATTATGAAAAGAACATGAATGCTCCAGAAGGCGTGAAAGGTAGAGCTAATTTACATAAGTTCAACGCACTACCATTGACTGCTATAACAACTTCCTCCGTATAGATTTATTACCTATGATTGTATATTAGAGTTACGTTATGTTATTTAAAGTTCAGGATTAATTTACTACCTACAGTACAGTCCAATAATGCGACCTCAAAGTATATTAACAACCAGTGTTTAGTTTTCACATAATAATTTCTCATGGTAAAAAACATATATTATCTCCGTAGCCTATATATTATGCCGAGATCCCGTTTACACGCGTGCAAAATTTGATTTAAAAAAGCCGTTAGATCGTGATGGAGTGAAGTACCAAAAAAAATTAGTAAATCTGATATGTTACATTAGTGGGAAACCATATTTCCTATATCCGTGTCATTTACGCATCACCTCAAACAGTCTTCTATGTCGGTTTACCAACGGATATGCCAGTTACTGCAGCTGTTGCATAACTTTTATTTAACACAATAGGGTTTCGTAGCTCTTAGCAGAGACTGGCCATATGTTAATCTGTGCTCTACAAGACTACAGAGCGTGACTGCCGAAATTAAAAGTTTTTCTTTACTCCCAAAACACTCTTATAAAAGCATTGTTTGGAAAGTTGATTAATCAAATGATGTACAGTTTGAAATTCTTAATTATTTTCAACTGTAACGTTCATTAATTACTAGAATATACTACGGCAATAATAGGAGATGGTGCGGTAAATTGTAAAATTTCTTGCTACTGTACATTTTTTCAAAATCTGTGAAAGTCAAACAATTTTCAAAAGTTAAGGACAATCTCTTAAAAACGGTTTCATGAGCTACAACGGTTAAGGCACCGTCCTTACTGCCCCGTTTGAAAAATCCCTGTATATTAGTAGTGGACATCTGTATTTAAATGAAGTATAGTTGCACTTATAGGTACCATAATAAATTAAACCTAGATTACTTACTACAAATATAACAATATATTAAATTAGAACAATCATTTCTCAACTTCAAAACTTCTCTATCATTGACCTATTCACACGTTTATAAAATAAGTTTAAAATGCCACTTTTCCAAACTCAAGATAATAGCCTAAAATGAATTATCATAACTTACATTTTTACCCTAACTCACTTCTTATAATAAACATAATCAGAATCACGTTTAACACATCAACATACAACAGTACACAAAAACAACACTTCGTTATTTACATTGTTGGTTTGAAGTAACGTCACTGGTTTCATGACCGAGGGCGACGTAGGTTCAGGACAAATGTGTTCATGTTAGCAAGTTAACATCCCGAGCCGGCAGTGGTGTGGGAGCTTGCGCATAGACTGACCGCGCGTGCGCGTGCGCCACTCCACTGACCACGCGTGTAGCAAGAAGGCGCAATCCCTCGCGATACACCATCGATGTTACATACACATTGTTGTTCTTTATCTCCTATCAAATCTATGCAATACCACTTAACTGTGGAACGTTTTGCTCGTTACTACATCTAACAGTTTCCCTTTCAGCTTGCGACATATGGATTTCCTATCCATGCAAATAGTCGTAAATGTAAGTTATATGTTGAGAAACCTTTTTCTCAACATATATATAAAAAGGTAAAATGTCAGTGATATAAATATAAATGAATGAAAATATATCACAATAAAAACACAATTCTTTCCTAGACTGCATTTTACATAAGTAGAGTTTATAACAATATGCTTGTTTTATTTAAATACTCATATGTATACCTAATGTTGTCTTATGTCTGCTTAGGTTTCATTGTAAGTTAACCAGCCGTAATCATATATGTACTCAGAGATATTTCATTAAAAATATTATGTACATATGTTATACAAATCGTATAAATGTTCCCTGCTATTTTACCCCACCGAGGTCATTGAAAGAATCCTCTACACAACGTATTTTTTTTTACAAAATAAAAGAATGTAAGGAAACAGCAAAGGACGAGTGCAATACTTCCACTAAGTCATTACTGGTGTTTGATACAATCAGATAATTATTCGAATGAACATGCTATTAGGAAGGGAACCGACTTCCTTGGACATTTGCTAGTAGATAAAACCAGAGTCTATGATAAATCTTCACGAAATCCTTGGTAGTGGTGATATTATTGTATTTAGGCAGATTTCAAATGTTACTTTGAATTTTGTCTAAATTCGGCATTAACTTTATTCAGTACTAGCTGTACCCCGCAACTTCGTTTGCGTAGAGGAGGAGGATGGAGGAGATCAGGAGGCAGATCTACCTCTCTGGATCCTTGTTTCCACATCACATGCCGCCATGGCTTATAGCCTATGAGCTGTCCGGATATTTCAGCTATCTCCTAGTGAAACTCCCATCAAAATCCCTTCAGTAGTTATGGCGTGATACTTGCACCAATTCACAGACAAACAGACAAAAATTCTAAAAATTAGGGTTTTGGCATCAGTATCGATCCTAAAACGCATTACAATTACTCTTTTCAAAAAATATCCAATGTACAGACACAACTTTTTTACAGTCTTATTATATGTATAGATTATATATCGATCGATTGATGTTAACTACGATTGTCAAGAATGTCCCAATTTTTTTAGCATCAGTAAATAATTCATTACACCTACCTTGAGTTCATATTTATTAAAGTTTCTTCTATATTCGAGACCCCCGTAGCGATGCCTTTTGGCATTGTTATATTTATTTTTTTACTCGACTGTCGTAAGGATAAGGCTAATATTTTTATCTTTATTATAATAAATCAATCCAAGACAACGTGAGTATTAGCTAATAGGGGTTGCGAGCGGTCTCGAAGTGAACGTAACCTGGCACGCTCCGGCGCACAGATGTAGATAGCCCCGCACCCACCCGGCGCGTACGCAAGCACTCACTACATATCGCGATGACTGTTATTAATAAAAGGTACATCTCTAAAATACACTTGCTGTATTGCTATTTTCCGGCGTTTTCGTCGGTCTGCTAAAGTGTTGAATCGTGGATTAGAGGCTACAGCGATTACTGAACGCACAAGTTGAATATTATTATATCCTTATTTACGTCATGTTAATACAAGTGGACCATTGTTGTTCAAAATAAACAATTCTTTTTATCATTGGCTGTGACCATAAGCTAAAAATTTGGCAGAAAGTGTTCACTCCTCGTTCTGACAGGTACGGTGGAACACAGAGAAAGGTGTAGAGGAGAATTTTTAAGGTTGAGATTTTCTCAAAAACTACTTGACCTATTGAAAAATATCTTTCACTGTTTGACAGATAAAAGTTTAAACTATGTAGCTGTAAAAGAATGATTAAATTCGGTCCTGTAGTTATTCAGAAAATCTCAACCTTATTGAGGAACCGCTGTATACTTATCTCTGTCTTCGACTGATTTTATGTCTTCAACATGGCTGGATGATGTATCCTATCATCTTTGAGAAAACAACGAGTTTCCACGCGAAAAAAATACCTTGGTAAAAAGTATATATGGTACCAAATATACCTAAAACTTTCAAACGTCCCACTTTTTACATTATTGTTTTCAGCTTTAAAAATAAATGACCTGAATCATCCATCCATCAGCTGGGGACACCTAATCTCTTTTGAAAAAATCTATTTTTGTTGTTGTTTTCTTATTAGAACAATGGCTTCATGATCATCCAACCGTCAGTGACTTATGCCAGGGCACTGCTGGATGAAGGAACCTCTCAAGGTGCGCAACAGAACCTGATTTTGCGTCCGTCGCAACTAGAAGCCGCGCAGATCATTCACAGGGTGTAGCACCTTATATTGATTATGAATTATGACAAGCACCGTGCATCAGCGATCTATCGATCTCGAAACAAGCGGGCCGAAGGCTGAGATATATCCGAGATGCGCAGAGTACTACGCCACGCTCCGTCGCCCGAGCGTTACCGACCGAATAGCTAAGTACAGTGATATGTGTACATTGTGTTGTGCTCGACTCGGCTCGAGCTACAGAGGCTTCCATCCGAGTCAATACAATCTTTGTAATATATAAAAAATAATGTGTTTGATTGTTTGTACAGTTATAATTAGAATAGACTCAAATGTAGTTGATTTTTTCACTAACATCTACACGAATCGCTCGAATCGTATCATTGGTAGCGATTCTGTTTTGCGTTTTCTCATTTTAAGCTAACTTTGATAGTTCTAAAAGTAGTGACATACTATCTACAACTTCGGTGTAAAAAAGGGAGACAACCTTTTTAGACTTGTCCGATTTAGTCTACTTTTAAATAACGCAAAACAGAATTACCACCATGGTAGTTTCTCCCGAATTAGGAAATAGTAGAAAGCGTCACTAAAGAGCAAAATACTCTATATGTACCATATTATTTTAACTTGTATTGCCACAACCCATGGAAAATAGACTCGTCGACACCGGCCACCAGAGTGTGGTTCATCCTTTCAGGTCACAACATAACCCCAGATAGCGTATTAAAATTATGTTCGTATTGAAGATATATATGTTGATGAATCGTCATCATAACGCAATAAAATTTCCCACACGTCGAATTCCTGAGAGCAATTTTACAAGGGTGGTATATTGTTGCATAAACCACATAGTTGACATTATTGCTACAATTCATGATTAAACGATTGATTGCCCATGTCCTCTGTATGGACTAGAAAACACATGATTATTACAAGTTGAAGAACTTCTAAATATGTGAGCGGAGACCAGGCGGAGACGCGGGAAAAAGCTAATCAATTTTAGTTTGTTTATCCAACTTTCAATTAGAAACTGTGTACGTTCACCAACTTTTAACTACACGCAATAGTAGTTAGATAAATTAGTTTGTAACGCAATTAGTAGATTACCGACAGAGCAGCGTGCTAAGCTATTTTAAAGTTACTAGTGTAGGCATGTATCTCTTGTATAATGATAATATTTGACAACTAAACGATGAAGAGAGCTTAGTTGATGAGCTTTCGACTATACCTACCTCCTAAGCAATAGTTACCTTACTACCAAATGCAGTTCATAATTTAACATAAAGCTGCGTACTTTTGTACAGTCGACAGCGCATCAAGCTATATAAAACCGTTATAGGCTACGCTATATTACCGACCCATAGAGTGTCCGAGTGTTATAGTTTATATGCTGTCGATTGTGTAATACAAATGTGCTTCTTGTCAAAGCATTTCTCATAGTTTTCCTAAAAGGATCTCGTTGATGTCTTTTCTATGCAAGCGTTTGAGAGTTGCATGTGACTCTGTTTTCTAATGAATATTGCAATTTTCTGAACTACTTTGTGAGTTTACGGGGCATAATTTGTCCCTTGTAAAGTGACTCGAGTATTTATAGTATCAATGACTCGATGTCCGGGAGTTCCAAAGCAGAATACTTATACAATTTTAATTTATATTGTGTAAAGTGTAATTTCAACAATTGCAAAATCGTCTCCCTAACGAATATGGATCAACATTTCGCTGACCTGACCCGAGTCATGGTAGCTCTGTGGGAAAACAGCGTACGGTCTAACGTGTACAAGAAAGTTTTTAAGGTTGAGATTACCTCGAAAATACTTAACGGATTTTTGAAAATTCTTTCCAATTACATAGTGTGTACCTACTCAAAACTATTTTACTACGAAAATATTTTTTACAAAAGTTCAAGTAGTTCTTGAAAAAATTTCAACCTTATTGAGGCCCCCTGTATATCTCTTCGTGTGTACCATAGTTCGAATTTCAGTTGACAAAACTCCATTTTAATATTCAGAATAAATGGAAAACTTACTGCGTGAGTAGACAAATATCACCGGGAAGTTCAGTGATTCTGTTATCGCTGATGTCAAGATGCGTGAGCGCTTGTAGCGTCCACGTCTGCGGCGGGAGCTTGCACAGTGCGTTCCCGCGCAGGCGCAGCACGCGCACTGTGAACGCGCCCGAGGCGTGCTGCGCCAGCGCAGCGCCGAGGGACGCGCGCCCGCCGCCGCTGAGGTCCAACACATTGGGGGGTTGTGTGCTTTGGGTGCCCTGAAAAGAAACAATGTTTTATAATATGTATTGTGATGGTAACCATTATTGTATTATAATAATAATAGAGGGAGGGACCCGCTCCTGTTGATGTGTCTTTGCTAGGTCGTGCCTATACCTAGGTACCTATTCTAGTTTTAAGTTACTTTAATAAGTAAAAATTTAAAAAAATACCTGACTGCATTTGATTAAATTTTCTATAGCCTATATTTTTATAGACTACGTCACTCCTACAATCAAGACGAATCTATCGACACCTCATATGTTAAAATCCATCACGCCGTTTGGGCTGTAGGGCGTGCCACAGATTTAGACATATATACACTCGAAAAACATAACCGTCCTTCTTGCGCAGTCGGGTAAAAAATGTAATGTAGCAATCAATGAATTTAATATAATTAAGATTACCAATTTATTTATTTAGGATAAATAAGAGGTACATTTGTAAGGCATGTGTTATTCAACAATCCGCAATAGATCAGCGTGGTGTATCACGGTCCAAGTTCGCTCGTCGGAAATATGTTTGATAGTATTGATAATCGTAATCGAATCGACAGCACATCAAATGTAACATCCCTCAGATCGTAATATTACTGTACTATCGACTGTTACCTTAAATTCACGCTAAACTTTACAAAACAAATTCGCCAACCGATCGTTCGTTCGAGAATTAGTTCTATCAACACTTTGTATAGCGGATATTGCGCACATAATGCTACCAGTCTAATATCCAGCCGCAACGGAAAAACTATTGCTTAACTTTTGACAATTGTATCATTCAATTTGCATTCAATATACCTACTTACATCAAAGTGTAATAAATGACTCTATTGTAAAAGTTAACAATACATTAGGTATACGTATATATGTATTGTGTTACCTATCTAACGTAGATATTACTATTTATTATATTTACATACTATGCACTTCTACCTCTTTCTGATATATTTTTATAATATCCTCTGCAGTTGGTTGTCTGGAAGAAACCGCTTTTAGCGATAAGACCGCCAAAATTGTACATGCTTCTCAATTATGTAATTAATACTGTATTATGGTGCAATAAAGTGTATTTATCTTATCTTATATGAGTTCAAAGTTAGTAAGAATAGAGACTCAAATCCAATCCTTGTGGGCCAGCTAAGAGATTATATTCTGATCTTTTACGCTTCTTATAGGATTCACTTTGTGTGAAACACAATGTGTTGGATATTATGCCATGCAGGTAACTTTTTATTAGACAATAGTGCTATCCTATTTCACCCACCACAAGAATAACCCATACAGGATATTCTTTTCGTCGTTTAGAGAGCAATCGGTTATAAACGATATTTTATTTATTTTGAAAAATCTTAATTGCAACATGACTAATCAGTGATCGAAGCTGGATCATTGTCTATAGTGTTATGTTCTACTACCACGTTACAGAGTTATCTATAGAAACTAAATGAAGACTGTACACATATGTAAATATGTACACGGATTAAACTTACTTGTTTTAAATCAAGAATAAAACCTACCAGAACTTCATATTTTTCCTTCAGCAAATTCGGCTCCAGACTATCTAGGAACACATCCTCACACGACTGTTCAGTGAACACATCCAAACTGTCGACCTCCTCTTCTTCAGACTTCATCGTATCTCTCTCTACCATCACTAATACCTAACTTGTAACTGACAGAAGTTTCACTCACTCTCTTCTAAAGGCGCGATATGAATTGCTACTTTCATTGGATGTAATAATAATAAATAATATTTCAAAGAACAGGTTGACAAGTCGAATCTAAAGTCTGTCTCAGTGAGTAAACACGACGACAGGGCGTCGAACTCAAATAGGCATTGTTATTCCCCAAAGACTACCACATAACTTTATTATTCCGATCACGACGATACCCGATACCTATTCTATTGCTGGCTTTAAACGCCTTTTAGATATCTTTAATTTAAGTATTCTGGACAAGCTACAGTGAAGTTGTTTGCACTTTAAGTTAGAGGTTCAACGTTAAGATCCCGAAACTAATCTTAGGTGGTTTGTCTAATCTGCTAAAGATATTACAAATTTTAGGAAATGCTAATTTTTTCTCACAAATATCACTGTAGAATTTAATTGCACTATCACAGGATATTTCGCGCACTACCGGCCGACGATGGAAATGATCACTGCGACCGATTCGAATGACTTTTTAGTTGTGAGTTGTGACGCAGCCAGAGCACCGTGCGCAGCCCCGCTATGGCCCACAGCGGCGCGCTCAGGACATCTCGAGCGTGACATTTCTTTCAGGGTGCTGCGAGCACAATTTCTAATTAACACACTTTTTGATAGTACGTATAATATAAGCAGAGACTAATTTAAGCCTGGCGGAGCCGGCAGTGACGTCACAAAAACATGTTATCGCAATTTTGAAGCTCGGTTGAAATTAGTAAAAGTTACTGCATAGTGAAGAACAAAAAACCTTGTTGGTATCGGTAATCATTAATCAATAAGTAATAAATCTAAGAAATAAGTAATAAAAATAAGCAATGTCTACCCCAAATGTTTACATGTTTACTTAGATCGCACTATAAAGTCTGGTATTTTTATAATGATTTCTTTGAAAATACATAATGCAGAAGACGAATCACTTCTTCAGAATTATTTAGTATACATACCTATAGCCGAAACTTTCACGAATTTTTCCACGCAACAAATTCACTACGTTGCTATTTGATTAAATTAATACAATTTATATTTTTTTAGAAAATCTTTGCGGGGCGATTCGTCATCGATAGGTAGCTAATAATGATTGTTAATTTAAATACATCTATACTAATGTAGGCAGGTATAACATTTTACTTCTGATAATCGACTTATGTGAATTAGCAATAGGTAGTTAGTCACATGAGCATAATTAGGGTACTCGTAATGGATGCAAATCACAAGGAATCAAATTATTTCTTAATTTCAGACACAAGTCTAAATTGGAAGAAACACCTTTTATAAGCTCGACAAAATATAGGTCTCTCCGCTTTCTTGTTTAAATTTAAGTAGCCAGTACAATAAAGTATAAAGCGAAGTATACTAGTAATTAATGAATTAATACCTACTATACTTTTCATCGATCGATTACGTGTACAAATAAATTTCGCAAAAGTTTCTTGGAAAATATTCAGTTTCTCGTGTTAAATGGCTCTTAAAGCAATCAGTATTTTTTATTACCTCTCGTATAATGCGTACACATACCTACCGATTGCGTTCTCTTGTTACACAACCCTGCAAAGATTGACACAAAATTGCACATTGAAATGTCAAAAGCTTGACAGGTAGGCTCGGGGAGATTTCTAGCAATTTGCCGGCGATTTATCGACGGATGGTTAGTTTGAGAAGTGTACCGGAATGCTCTATATTCGACTCTACTTACATGAATCAACCGCATTCGTTTATACATCTTCTAATAAGTTATAGAGCTCAGTATGTTTAAGAACTAGGTTACCTTGCACATTTTCCGTTCAGTTAATTTAAAGTATTTGTAATCATTATTGTTGTTATTCATAAACCTAGTTAAACCTCACTTTGCTTAAATAGTGTTGCTATCCCTTTCACACTTCGTTCAAAAATGTTAAGATAGAAAGGGACAGGGTGGCTAAACGGTAACTTTAAATCACGTTTATGAAGAACAGCCGTTGATTATACGATTGCTGTTGATAACCGTAATCAACAAACTGGGGAAAACTTTGAATTACAACAATATTTCATATTAAAACCATTTACGTAATAACTAGGTACCTACTTCAATATTTTAATAATACATTTACCTCTTTCAGCCAGCAGAACCACATGTTTCTCTCCCATACTGTATTGAAACCAAGGAAGAGGTGGTTTACACCGGCGTCTCCAGCCACGCCGTTGCCATGACAACGCGGCTTCACGCGCAGCACCAGCCTCTGCGCCTTCGGCTGGCATAGCTCTATGCCGCCGCTGCTTAGCTCTAGCATTTCCCATGACGATCCTGTAATACCACATGAAGTAAATTTAACCTGGATAGTACAGCAATAGTGAACGTCAGCGATCTCACAGATCTTATTGAACTATTGTCACGCCTCTGGTATCTGTAATTTCTGTCTCTACACATAAGTATAACATAATGATGTAATTAATATAAACACTTACCATACATATGCAGTCTCGATCCAATGATGTGTGCAGGACGAGGCTTCCATTGTGGAAAGACGTGTCCTTTGAGAACATAGATGGTGCCAGATCTCAACACTCCGCCGAATGTAGCCGCAGGACCCGCACTGAAACGCAGCGAATGCCGCAGCTCAGGGTCCACTGACAGTCTCAATCTGCGGGCTTCTGATTTCCATCCTCGTGTTACCAAGTAATGCTCTTGAATTCGCAACGGATACTCATCAAACTCCAATCTTCGAGTGTTGTCATTGCCGTACTGTATCCAGAGCGTCAGATCGTCACTGAAGCCCAAATATTTGTTTACGTCTTCGGTTGTGGTATTGAGGGTGACCTTGACGAGTTTGCTAGGCGCATCGACAGCGAAAGGCTCGAGGCCGTCGAAGACGCGTATCCAGCCGTGTCCGCTGGTGGTGCGCGGGTTGAAGCCGCGTGTGGAGGCGAGGCGGCGGAGGGACTTGCGGCGGACGGGGGGCGATGATGCGTGCAGGCCGTCGTCGCAGACCATGGCGCGCCGGGGGGCGGTCGGCGCAGGCGCACGTTGCGGGTGGACGCGAGGTGCGGAGGCCGGCGGCACAATGCCCGCGCACCGGACTCCGCACCCGCTCTCGCATAACAATTGGGTCGGAGACGTAGTGGGGGTGGGAAATATGTTGCTCGGTCAATCGGGAATACGGTAGAATGCAAATTGACCCAAGTAATTGGTACCAAGTACGTAGAAATACGTTACGGTTTTTAAAGTCTTATAGGATCCAGGAGCCTATTTGTAATACGAGTACAGTGTACTGTATCGTTGTGTTTATGTTATAAACGTATCTGTCTACAAAAGTAGGTCAAACAATTAGGACAAATGAAAATATTTTACCTATGTACCATTTGATTTCTTTATAAAGATTCGATTAACGTTCCTGTATTCCGAAATATATATTATACGTATAGGTATGCTCTAGCTAGATGTATTACTATAAACCATAGCCAAACAAACACTTTATTTTCTTTGACTACCTGTGTAAAGAAAGAAACCATGGCAGTTAGTTGTCCTAACAAATAGTCGAATGTACTGTCAGGTTATTATTACGTCATCACATTTGCACCAGTTTCGTGGCTTCTTACTAATATTGTAGGGCAAGGAGCACGACGGCCGGTTCCGCCTCAGCTAGCACCCCACCTGCTGACTCACCTGCTGCGCCTGCGACCGAGGGCCGTGAACCCTCTCATATAAATATAAATACGTAACTATACCCACAGGATAAAGGTGGACCGTTTGTAGAGTAATATAGAAGTATATGTTGCTCATGTTGTACTTACATATAGGTAGGCATGTATTTCTACTGTAAGGTCATGACCAGCATCAGTAATATCAGTAACTTAAGAGAAAGAAGAATTTTGCCCATAAAATAGGGTTATTTAAACTGCTAATATACTTTAATAACTACAGTAGTGGTTACAATACAAAGAACGACAGTATATTTCTGTATATCTACAATCCATATCAGATAACGAAATGAATAAAAAAAAATACTTATATTACAAGAAAGAAACTTAGACTATTTTTATATATTAAAATATGTAATAGTATTTATTATAAAAATAATAATGAACTTCCAAATTATTACGAAATACAAAGTTATCTACAATCTACTTCCACGGATAGTTACGATGTATCCGCGTATCCCCGCATGTGCAAGTCGCGTTGCAATGCCCCATGCTGCAGACGCCAGGGTACTGCACCAGCTCGCCGCAGTTGGAGAACAGGTCCTGGCTGAGACAGGGGTTGGTGCACAGCTTGCCAGACACGCAGGCGTCTGGGCAGTCGCCGCAAGCCGCGCCCGACTTATAAGGGTACTGGATTATAGTGTCGACGTTACCCCTGTGAATGGATACAAATTCTCTTTGAAAGCAATCAACGACCTATTCATTTTAGGGTTCCGTTACTCAAGAGGAAAAATGGAACCTTTATAGGATCACTTTGCTGTCCGTATGTCTGTCTGTCGATACCCTTTTTCTAATACTCGTACCACCTCCATTACCAAATCTTATGGTGCAAATAATATTTAAGAGGCAAGTCGCACAAGAGACAAAATACAAAATATCTGAATTCGTCGGCGCCGCGCCGGATGTTAATAGTGTGAGTCTGTACTTACAGAAAATGTAACAATTTGATGTGTTCAACACGCGTCGCATCGCATGCCGTTTTAACAGTTATGTTTGCGGCTTTAGTTTAGATACTACCCTTAAAAAGTTCAAAATATACTTGATGTGCTATCGACTTTGCCTGCCTCTATTCGTACTTACCCGGGACAATAATGGCACACGTAGTTGTAATAGTGTCCCCATGGCCCGCCTTGGCAACGGGCCACTCCGCAGCCGAGTTTGTGGCTAGTGGCCCACGTCATCTGGGTGTAGTGGCCTATCTTGTGGAAGTCATACTCCGGCGAGCCGTAAGTGAAGTTCTGATATTCGAGAAACCAGGACTTAATACCAAAGAACCTGAAATATTTTTTTTCATTACAAATAGTGCAGTATAAAACCTTATAGTCTAGAATTTTATTTGTAACGACCGGAATTCGAATTTCGCTATTCCGTGATGCTAGTGGCACACTCTTCTCCAACAGAGCTATGGCTCGAATATCGGCGACATTTTCCTCCATATTCGTAGCGACATCAATCGGGAAATATTGCTATTACCTTATCTTAAGAGCACGCCAGGAATTCGCGAGGTTCCGTGGTTCAAATTTCCCGACGTCGTCGAATCGATTTATCATAGCGTATAATGAAAGGAAATAAAATCCCTAACTTGATAGAATGCAGTTTTAAAATCCTAGCAGCTGAACCTATGTTACGAGTATAATTTGTATCTATTGCCATGTAGGTACTTATAATACTTAGGTAACATTATCTCACGCTCAGTCTATCTTTAATTGTGTAGGATAATTTTCCTTTCAAATTAGTCAGATATTTAAAATATTTTATTTTCCGTGGCACAATAATACAATTATGTATGCTTTGTTATGCCTATATAGAAACACGTAAGTAAGGAGGTACTCGTACTGATAATAATCATTAACAACTGGCTCTTAGGATAGAGTAAACTATTTTTTTATCATTGACCAACTGTGAAATCTATAATTAAGCATTCACGATTTAACTATTAAACTTACACATAAGTACGAGTAACAAATGTTTATAAATCGTGACGCGTAGCAAAGTCACTATGGATCAGGAAATGAAGCGAATCGTAGCACACAAAAAATAAGCAAAGTGAACAAAGTCAGTGTATCATTTATCATTCATTCATTTCATGAGACCAAATGAACCTTGATGCAGAACGTCCGTCACATGAATTAATTTTATTGCGATTTTATTAGTTGATTTTGGAACTCACAATGTGGAATTATGCCTATTCCAAGTGGAATATATTTCCATTGGGTAAAAATATTGTCACAATACAAGTGAAAATACAAACAACTGTTTTGGCTAGATTGTATCCTATGTTAATCTCGTGATCAAGACGAATCTAAGGACACCTCATACCTACATCAAATCCCTCAAGTAGTTTTGACTGCAGCAAGTCACAAGGGAACAGACATACCTACATACATACACTCGAGAAAAAACATTAAAACATATCTTCTTCAGTAAATTATATGATAAGTAAATGTATCAAGTTACAATCATAAATTCGAGATATTAGCTTATAACTGAAAAGATTAATAGAAAATGAGTACCAATTTACCAGGGAGTTTTCTCCTTCGCCACGAAAAGGTTTTGTCCACAGGTGCCGAAGCGAGGGACAGTGTTCTCACTGGCGTCATTGTGCTGCAAGTATCTGCACTTTTCTGCATAACTTTGAGCCTGACGTGCTGCTCCAGCGTGCCAAGACTGAGACATAATAAATAATTCTATTAAGCTGAGGCAACATTTAAATTCTATTCAAGTCTCAATTCATTGTTCTTGTCAACTTACCATTATTAACATGTTGGAGGCAGATGGTCGAACTTTGGTGCGAAAAAAGTTGTGATAAAGTACAATTTTACGTCGCACAATTGCTCGTTGCGGAGATAGAGCGTTTTCCGGTATTTTATGTGGCGGATAAAGCTCTGAAAATTAATCACATTATAAGTATTTTAAGTGCCAGTGACAGTGATTTTTATACTATTATACTCGTATAATTTTTCATATACCTAAGTTCAATTAGATCGCCATTCTAGTTGGACGTTTGGACGACAATCGGATGTAGGTACCTTCCCTATGTACTGTACTTATAAAATGTCTTGTAAATAATAAAGAAATTATAATAAACGCCAAAGCTACTTACGTTGGTATCCCCACGGTCTTGCACTTTGTAAAATAATAACGCCTTCGAAAACAATGAGAAAGTGAAGCCATAGACTTATTTCGGACAACATTGCAAAAACAACCGATAATGTGAACTCTGAAAAAAAATTAGTACTTACCTAAAATATCCGATCGATAGGTGGTTGTGAAGTGATATTTTACTGAGCTCTGTATAAATGTATAGGTATGTACCTACTTGATTATTTTTTAAATTTAATTTAAAATAATTATACTCCGCAATCTCGCTGATTCTACTATTATAATATAAAATACACTTGTTTGTATCGCCACCACAATTATTTAAGTAAGTATGTTTGTCATTCAATACTTATTCGAAGAATGGCAACGATATCCTTACCTACCTCAATAAACTAAGTATTCGGTTAGCTAAGCTATAAGAGACTGCAAGTATGAACTCTATCAATACCAATATTTTGTTACACTGTGTACAATGAAATTAAACTCCGATGGTTTGTAAGTACCTAGTCAATTATATTATATACAGAAACCAATTTGTATCAGAACATTTTGCTAACTCACGTAATAGAGCTTAATAAGCTAGCTAAATTGGGAGTTATTAAACGCGTAGGTATGTTTTGCTACTCACCTTAACAAGCGACTAGTCCGAAGTGTGCTTTTGAGATCTGCGATTTAATTATACTTAACACAACAATTGCATCACAATAGTAACAATGGGATATTTAAGTTTTCGCAGTATTCATCCAAGTCGTTAGTTACTTGTACCTCTATGAACACTAAATTTTATCTCACTGCCGCGTCCCACGAATGTTCAAATAGGAATAAGCCAACAGTCGCGACTGACCACGTTATGACCTGCCTTATTATTCCTTCATATCGAACGCAACTTAATAAAGAACCGGCAAATGTAGATTTGAGATGATCATTATTATTGACCTTTTCAAACACGTAAGTACAGTAAGGTATAAATAAAATCAGGTACCATGTAGAACGACTAGACGTTTAAAGTTTCTTCAGAAATAAAACCATTACACTAAAATGGACATTTTACAGGTTGTGTAGCCTAAGGTAATCAGTGAAAGATTGTGTGTAATCGGTTCAGTAGTTTTTGAGAAATCGTCAATCGCAAGTTGATATACGGTTCACGTTATTTATATGCGCATTTGACTGTACATAAGTCTGAGATTGACATAGCCAAAATTATACATATAATTTATTTATAACTACATAATCATCTAAGTACATTGTTTTGTTTTATATCTTCCTTCCTGATACCTAAGTACCTATCTACGTTTTATAACAAACTTCTGCAAACATTAAAACAGGTGGATATTTTTTCCTTTCAAGATTATTATGATTTATAATAAGTACCACGAATATAAGAAACTCCTGTGATTCAGTGATTGGAATATTGAACTCGCAATATATGGAGATCACAGGTTCAATTCTCCGGTCAGTGAGCGGGTAAAAAGGCACAATGTTTCTTCTGTGTGTACCAAAATGTACCTACCAAAGAGAATAATGAACCAAGAGGGACGGCGGCATCATCAATCCGTATGGCTATCTTCATGGTAATATTAAGGTTATCACTAGCTGTAAAATTAATGACTAATTTAAATAATTAAGTAAGTACCTAAGCATGGTAATATGTAGATTGTGCTTAAATATTCTAAGGATAATAAAATTCTAGTCGTGAATGAGCTTCGAAAAATGATGACCTTGTCATTCCGTGGCAACAAAACTATCACACATGACTCGTATCTATCATTAGATAAGTACTTAAATTACCTACAATAGTCTCAATTTTCCTCTAAGGGAGAAAGAAAAGAATATTATGAGATGAAGTATTTTTTTCGACTATTTATAATGATATTAATGATTATTCAAAACTATCTTGCTAGACCTAACAATTATTATTAGAGTTCATTGATTTGTCCACGAAATTATAGTGCCTTGACGCCTGGCTTGGATGTGATTATTATCAATAACCGAGACAGTGGCACTTGTATCATTAGAAGTAATTGTAAGGACGAATTAGTTATACACAAATAAAATTCAATCATTGACTAATAAACCGCGAAATGTATTTCTTGTTATCTACAGCATATGAGGTGGTAGCGTAGATAAATTAAGCCTCGTATCCACTAGGCAACATTTGACGCGCGACATGTTGAACAACATGTTGCTCATCATGTTGAATGACAACGAGGAACTTGTGGATTGGTTGGTACTATTGGTCATGTTGTGCGGCGCCAGCTGGTAACGTCGCGTGGTGTTGTGCAACGTTGTCGATCTTATTGAGCGTCACGTGTTGTGCGTCAATTGTTGCCTAATAGATACTAGGTTTTAAGTACCTACCATTAGTAGTTTCTCGGATAAAAATAAATTAAAAGTTAATGAAATCGAATTCTCTGTCTAGCTTCAGCGTTAGCACTAACGTCTCTTCTGCGGTATCCCAATTAGCTTTAGACACGTCAGGGTTGATGCCGTGGGGGAGAGGGAGCTGCAGGAAGTAGCGCGAAGACTTCACCTTCACGCTTGTCGTGTCCACTGAGAGGTCGACGTTCTCTCTCTTGTCCCCAGGCATCTTGATTCGTATTATTAGGTTCTCGCAACTTGCTGAGGACGGCGTTTTGGGACCAATCTGTCAATTCGTAATATTATCTAAATGTAGTTAGAGACCGGTGACACACAAACGTTACTAACGACTAGGAACTTCCATCCACTGCAATCCGGCACACAAATCTCGCTTCCTTCACATTCATCAACCTATTCATACTCACAAAAACCAAAAATTAAGAGAAAGATCAAAGATTTTTCTCGGTTCACACTCTTTGAAAGCAATGGTTTTATTTAAAGCGCAATATGGTTGTCAAAAGCAAGAGTGAGACAGAAGATCCCCGCAGCGGCGGAGTCAAGAGCACGGCACAGTGACTCCATACATATTTGTATTTATATTATTTTGGATGAATTTTGGCAGGGAAATATATTATACGCCAATAAAAATCTGATATTTTAAAAACAAGCTCTCGTATTTATAATACCCTACATTTTGATACATATTTTGTATGAATAACTATTTCGATGTAGACATATTTTCATTTCAAAAGACATGGAAGGGGATGTTTGTGATTTTTTTTCTATCGAGCGAAGTTTGTCCAATCGTGTATCGGTATTCATCAGCCCCTAAATAGACACTCCAAGATTGCTATATATTTTTTAAGACTTTTAATTTTTGTAGTTAGTGCCGTAGCCTTAATAGAAAAACTGTAAATCCGCGCATACGAAGCCTTAAACCGAGTTCTTTCATCTTACCATATTTAAATAGCCGGACTATTAGATACCTATACGTATCATCTACAACTACATATTTAATACTTGCCTACCTACACAATTACGCATTCATTAGGTACTTACTTGGAGAAAAACATCTTCAGCTGAGACTGATTGTTGATAGTTCATAGTGTATTCGGGGGCCTTGCAGCCTCCGACGCCGGCCCCCATCTGACCTAATTCTTCGGCCTCTCTCTCCTCAAACTCCTCTATTGACTTTGGAACTTTCTTACTTTCGCTGGAGACTGGTTTTCCCCTCGTTGAAGTTATTTCGTAGTCTAACCATGTAAAATAAAACATAATGGGTAGGCACTTACCCCATTTCGCCTATACATAGATTATGGTCGAGGAAGAACCTCTCAGGTTTTATTGTGGTGGTACATATACACCTACTTACTCGCAGAAGCCAAATCTTCCCCTTGCAGAACTTCTGGTTCAGGTTCCCTTAGCAGCTCTGTCAACTTCACCATCGTATCTGCTGAAAACTCAACCATTTCGGCCTACTTATTCCAGGTACCTCTTCCCAAATAGAGTAGCACTTGTAATGTAGAATAATAAAATTATTATTTATCAACAAAATGGGGAGTTGACAATAATATTGACAAAATGCCCATGACAACCAGTTGGTTGCTATGGATAGTCATGAAGGAAGGAAAGGCGAGTCCTATTTACTTTACACCGCTACGTGGCGCCGCTGTAACATGACAATTTTTTGAATTTCCATAGAAGTCGAACCGTCGAACCGCGTCGAACAGTCGAACCGAGTCGCACACATAAAAATAGAGATAAGATCTACGGATAATATAAATATTCTTTATTGCAAAAAAAAGAATTAAGTACTTACACAAAAGAAATAGGCTAATACAGTTAATATTACAATTGGTGGTCTTATCGCTCAAAGCGATCTCTTCCAGACAACCTTTAGAGATGTCTCTTTCCGACATATGAGATTGAAAGTGACAACAAGGGCGGACGTGTCCCAAAATATATCTATTAGACATATACTCTCTCTGATATACTCTCTTCACAGGGTGCAGCCGGGTTAAATATTTGTTTCCTTTATGGTCATCACCTACGTATTTTATAACAGAAAAAAACGGCCAAGTGCGAGTCGGACTCGCGCACCGAGTCTTCCGTGCAAGCTCTAACGAAAATATAAACTAGGTTTAGAAATCAACTTATCTTTGCCATTATCAAAATTTTATGTCGATACATCGATATAGGTATTAGTTCATCATCTGCAAATATAAGTAAAAAAATCTTTTTGGGAGATGTAATTTCAAATTTACAGTTTTCAGATTGTCCTTTACTTGTGCTATAAGACCTAGCCAAATTTCATGATTCTAGGTCAATGGGAAGTACCCTATAGGTTTTGGTTTTCTTGCATTTTCATACAAATATACGACAAAATGCGACATAAACGGCAATATCTTTTGATTGCGTTGACGTAGAAATTTGATTTTTTCACGGCTGCATGAGATTGCAGACCTGAGTAATTGGTATTAATTTCAGCTTGATTCGTCCATGCGTTTCTGAGATATAGGTCTTGACAGACAGACAGACGGACAACAAAGTGACAACAACTTTAAGGTTCGCGCACATTATGTCGTACTCCTTCAAGCAACAACGGTAATAACTATAGGTACTTATTGTACTCCTTGGTAACAAATTGAAATTTTTTAAATAACTCCCTCTAGGATGAACAAAGAGAATGTAGCAGGTATTATCAGTAACATTGGCTTATTCTTTTATTGGTCCCGGCGTAGGGTCCAGGACACATAGACCCAGCAGGCCTAGAACACTAATGTAATCATCAGAGAGATACATGTAGACCCAATACCTAATTTAATCTAAGTTTAGATTGCAACAAGATTTTGTTAGATCAATCATAGTTTATATTTACATACAACTACAAGTAATTTTGACTATATTTTAATAAGTTACTTTTCAGAAAGGAATGAAATAAGCAAAAACAATTTATTAGTATGTATTGTATTATTCAGATATTACATAAATTTCTCAAACACGGGTGCATTCTAATGCAATAGCTAATTTTAAGTAATAATTATAATAAAAGAAAAATTAGGGGAAACCATCATCATCTTCCTCAGCCATTTCTTTGGCCAGCTCCAGATCCTGCTGCTCTCTCTCACGGCGCTCTTCGGCACTTTCTAATTCCTTCCCGTATGATTTTGGAGGATATCTCATTGCTTTCACACTCTGGTTGTGCAAGTCCAGACAGAATGATATACGTTGGTGGAAAGCCAGTTGTGGCTCCCTGGTGCAGTATATGTCGGAGCTCTCCTTGTTGCTCATGTAACCCCTCTCAGGGTCCAATGTTGCTTCAATAACTCCATCTCTGATAGCTTTTGCAACAATAAACTCTGCATCCTCAGCAGAGTCCAAGCCTAATTTCCTTGCTATATCCTTTGGGGATATACGAGAGTATGATAGACCAATGGAACGAATTGCAGTCTTGATGACATTCTGTCTGAGACGGAGGATTAAAGTAAAAGTATGATCGGAACGGAACTGAGGTCCAAAATTCTCAAGAACTTCTCCAAATCTCTGTAGATTTCCAAGTCTCACAGCCTGTGTGAGCTGGAAATAAGGTGCCAAGGCCTTTCTGAGTGGAGCCTGTCGGAAGATAGCTCGCTCTGGGATGTCTCCCAGTAGTAACTCAACAACAATCGCCAATTTCTGTACGGTTTGGCGAAAACCAACTGCAGCAGTTTGGGGGGCCTTCCTAAGGGCTTGCACCAAATGTTTATGGGCATCACTGTATTCAAGTCGAGCAGCCTTTATTCTACCGAGATAGTACAAAAATCTTGCCCATTCATTGTTGCTGGCATTCTCAGGGAAAACAGATTTGCTCACCAATTTATCAGCTTGATCGTACAGCGAATAATGCAGATAGTTGCGCAGTAGACAGTTGATGAGCACGGCTTGTCCTTCATAATCATTTCGTAGTGTAGAAGTGCGCAGACGAGCATGTAACAATCCTCTGATCAAGTCTAGCTTGTTGGTTAGTTCAAAAACTCTTGAGTGGTAAAAGTAGCATTTAGCAGCAATCAGATCCAGAGTCCTTCTGTTCTGTGCTGTTACTTTATTCATTAGTTGCTGAGAGCAGTCAGTTGCTTCCTCCAGTTTGTTTGTATCCAACAAGCGCAGCAACACCAAAAGATGCAAGTAAGCATCTACCTCAGGGACCGGTGTCTTCGGTGCGCTCCTAGAGCGCGGTGCCTCAATATCCACTGCTCCGGGCAGGGGATTCTCGACGAAAGCTAACAAGGTTTCTTTGTCGGAGTTCGTTGGGTAAAGTTGGTTGAAAATAGCTCGAAGAACATTACCATTTAGTTTCCTCCTCGTGCTCGGGAGAGACCGTAGCACACGCATAGCAAATCTAGGCTCTTTAGATGTAACCGCTTTGTCGATTTGCCTAACATGTTCTCTCAAATCCTGAACACTGAGCACATCGGCATCTTTCTTCACTTCATTTGCTTCGACGTCGCTGGTTGCTGTAGGACTGTCTACATTTTTCATCTCAACATCTTGTTCCACTGGGGCCATTGCGGGCTGTTTTTATTTATTTGAAGCCCTTAAAACCCTTTACCTCACACAATAATCCTAATTTATTTCGCGAAGAAGAAAATCGACGAGATGGATGATATCAATGACTTCACAAAACGTCAGCAAAAAAAAAATGTCAAAGATTTTGCATCGTAAAGGCCACGTTCCGTAACAACTTCATTTAAGTAAGAAAGAATTTATATCACGAATTAGCTCAAGATTAGACATTAACCGCGAGTTTTTAGTATTTGGATACCATGATCAATTAAGGCCATTTGCACCAATGCTAACCTAACTTCGTGATAAAATAGAACCACAAAACGCCGTACTTTATTTTATTTATGGACTCGACAGTTCGTTATTTGCTAATGTCATGTACAGAATATTCGAGATATCATATCATTGTCTTCTCTTTCTCCAGAGGAGTCGCCGTAGCGTCACCACCCTGGAAATCCGCGTCTTCTTGGCTTCATCCAGAGGAGCGCCCGCCGTAGCGTCGTCACTCTTGACGAAGTAGCTCGACAGTCACGTTCGCTTGAAACTTGATCTTGCACATTATACTTAATCCAAAAATTTACCATACTGTCATTCGCGAACATTTTCTGATTAATATAACACAAAATAACCACTGTAGACATTAAAACTATCAAATAATTTCGAAACCGTCGTTTACCGCCATTTTCTAGAGAACAAACGCCGTACTTATTATTTATTTTATTAATGGACTCGACAGTTCGCCATTTGCCAATGTCATGTTACAGAAAATTCAATTTACAATAGTACTTCCTCCAGAGGAGACGCCCGTAGCGTCATCACTCTGGCTGGACGAAGCAGCTCGACAGTCACGTTCACTCCCGAGCTTGTAGCTCCCGCTACAAGCGGTTCAAGCTTTTATCAAGAGTTCCCACTCTCGATAAAAGCTTGAAACTTCAGATCTTGCATAAATATTCCAACAACTTCACCATACTGTCATTCGCGAACATTTTCTGATTAATTTAACGTGATATCAAACACAAAATATCCCATGTAGACATTAATCAATCTTTTATTTAATTAACAATCAGTCCGCGGTTGACTTCGCACCGAGCAGCCGTGTGCAACTTGACTAATTGTACATATTACAATGTTATCTAAGCGGGCGGTTTAAGTGACTGAGCGATGGCGGATGTAAAAGTGATAATCAACGAGTTTCTGACGTTCGTCCAAAATAAGGCGGACATATTGGACGAGTTGAGTATTGTGCAAATCTGCGTCTCAAATTTCACGGATGCTGAAGTTGAAGCTGGGAAAGCGGTGCTGTATAAGGAATGTGGGGGAGATGGCCTAAGAAATGTTCAAAGGAAAGGTGAGGACAAGAAGAAAAAGAACATAAGAGACGTGTTAAAGGTCCTAAAAGAAATTGACCCAACGCTGCAGCCGATTTTTGTTGCGAAGGACTTAAACAGGTTACCACCCGTAACTTTTGACCACGTAGACGTCACGCGTCTACTGAAAGACATGATCATGATGAGATCAGAAATGACGGAATTCCAAACGAAGCTCACCGCGGAATTGACGGAAATTCGTAGTACACTGGATAACAATTCCAATAACGGTATTACGGCGAGAATGACGTTGACACCTAAAAGGTATGTAGCGAAATCCCCGCTACCGCTTGTGCCCGTACCACCGCCCGCTACTGACTCATCTACTTCGATGGAAGCGGAGACGAATACCGTCCACACGCCGACGTACCGAGACATAGTGCGTAAGGGACAGCCCCCGCGCCAAGCGAAAATCGCCCGATCGCACGTATTGCCGACGGGCGCGGACGCTGCGTGCGCTGACAAACGCGTAAGGATGCGTGCTAATGCTTTGTTGACAGTGAAACCGGCGTTGGTTCAAAATGACGGTGAATCGTTTACTATAGTACAAAGGAAGAAAAATAAGACTAAAATCGCGAATATGCGTGGCACATTGGAAACGAGTGGAAGGTTGCAGGTGGCGGAAATGCAGTGCGCCATATACCTCTCACGTACAAAGAAAACAGTTACGGAGTCTGATATCCAGGAACATATTCGTGAAATGGGAGAGGAATGCGTAAGTATTGAGTTACTTAAGCAGACTCATGAAACTGCATTTAATTCTTTTAAAGTATTAGTTACGAGTAGCAAGTTGAGCACTTTTATGAGCGCGAGTTTCTGGCCGGTTGGGCTAGTGTACCGCCGCTACCGAGAGCGACAAGCTCACACTGTGTCTAAACCAAACCATGATGGATAAGTCGTCGATTATGAATATAGCGATGACGACTTATAATTGTAAGTCTTTAAAAAGATCGGTGTCGCAGGTGCGCGACCTCTGCATCGGCGCCGACATTGTGGCCCTTCAGGAGACCTGGTTGCTACCACACGACCTCGGCTTCGTGAATGAAGTCGACGACGATTTTGACTGCGTCGCCAAATCGTCGGTGGACACGTCTGCGGGCGTGCTGCGTGGAAGACCGTACGGCGGGTTGGCGCTGATGTGGAGGAAGTCTAGGTTACTCAATGTATCTGTCATCGAGTGTACAAGTGATAGGTTGGCTGCAATACGAGTCAATGTTGATTCGCGCTCTTTTATAGTGTTTAATGTATACTTGCCCACGGATAAAGACGAAAATTTAACTGATTTTACCGATTGTCTCGCTAGGATTAGTGCAATTATAGAGGAAAGTGATGTGTCGACGGTGTATATCTTGGGAGACTTTAATGCACACCCGACGGCACGTTTCGGGGACGAACTATTGTCTTTTTGCGATGAGCAAGATCTAGTGTGTGCGGATCTTAAAATGCTCGGTGCAGAGTCTGATAACTATACGTTTGTCAGTGAGGCGCACGGCTGCCGGAGGTGGTTGGACCACTGCGTGGTCACAAAGGCCGCGTGGAAGACCATCTCAGCTGTCAGAGTTATCTACGATACCTACTCTTCAGACCATTTCCCATTGCACATAGTATGTGATATTGATGGCGTGTGCGTCGGTGTAGTTGATAACAATATACAAGGGACTAGTGATAAGACCAAGCAAATCAAATGGGGAACACGTGATGCTAGTCAAATAGATTGCTATTATAATTATTGTAATTTAAAGCTGAAAGAAATGAATGATATGATGATTTGTGAGGTGTGTGAAAGGAATGTACAGTGTGAATGTGAGAATAAGTTTTTTAAGTGTATTGACAGAATGTATAATAGTATAATAGATGTACTTCAATCGGGTGCTATATACAGTGCTAGTTCGGGTTCCGGTGGCCGTAAGAAGTCAAAAACTGTTACAGGTTGGAATGCACATGTCCAGGAGAGCCATCAAGAGGCTCGTCTATATTTTAACTGCTGGAATGTAGCCGGCAGGCCGTCCACGGGCAACATATATGACAATATGTATCAAAGTCGTAAAAAATTTAAAAACAAATTACGTTGGTGTCAAAGAAACGAAGAAACAATTAAAATGGATATTCTGGCTACGCACAAAAAAGACAAAAATTTCGTAAAATTTTGGAACGCTACTAAAAAACTAAATTATAAACATAAATTACCTATGTCTGTGGACGGTCTGCAGGACCCTGGGGGGATGGCCGATATGTTCGCGGAGAGGTTTAAAATCGTACCGCAGACAGTAGAGTGGCAGGACAAGGGCGTGGATGATGCGGGTGTCAACCTGAAGGTTGATTCGTGCATCATTCAATTCACCATGGACGACATTAATAAAGCTATTAAGAATATGAGGCGTGGTAAATCTCCTGGACATGACAACTTAAGCATTGAGCATGTTGTCTGTGCAGGGGAGGCACTACGCCTCAAACTGTGCATACTATTTAACATGTGTATGAAGTATTCTTATCTACCTAATGCCTTAATGAGGTCTGTCGTTGTGCCGATAGCCAAAAATAGAACGGGGGACTTAGGTTCGGCGGGGAACTATCGGCCTATCTCCCTAGGTACCGTATTAGGTAAGGTTTTGGAAAGACTGTTGCAACCCGAACTGCAGAGAGTGTTGAAGATTGATGATGCGCAATTTGGCTTCCGTCCCGGTCTCTCAACAGACTCTGCAATCATGAGCTTGAAACATACCGTAAACTACTACACAAGCCGGGATACTTCTGTGTATGCATGTTTCTTGGACCTGAGTCGCGCATTTGATCTAGTGAATTATGAAATTCTCTGGAGCAAATTGCGCGACTCTAAGGTACCTGACGAGATTGTGAGACTGTTGAGATACTGGTACGGAAACCAAGTTAATAATGTAAGGTGGGGCGACGCGACTTCTAGCGATTATAGGTTAGACTGCGGGGTACGCCAGGGAGGGCTCACCTCTCCGGACCTTTTCAATGCATATGTGAACGATCTGATCGGCGAACTGAGGGGCACCAAAGTCGGGTGCCACTTGGGTGATGTGTGTGTTAACAACTTAAGTTATGCGGATGATATGGTGCTCCTTAGTCCGTCGATCAATGGACTCAGGAAGCTGGTTTCAATCTGTGAGCGCTATGCTGGGGCTCACGGGTTGAAATACAATGTTTCAAAGTCAGAGATGATGGTTTTTAGGGCGGGAAAGGGTCCGGAGAGAGTGCCGGAAGTTTTTCTAAACGACTCTGCAGTTCGGGTTGTGAAACAGTTCAAATACCTGGGACACATACTTACCTGGGACCTCAAGGATGATCTCGACATAGAAAGAGAAAGGCGGGCACTCTCGGTTCGGTGCAACATGCTGGCGCGGAGGTTCTCTAAATGTAGCCCAGACGTAAAAACGACTTTATTCAAGGCGTACTGCCAATGTTTTTACACAGGTCAGCTCTGGGTGAAATTTAAGAGAGCCTCGCTCAGCACCATAAGGGTGCAGTATAATGACGCATACCGCATCCTTATGAAACTTCCACGCTACTGCAGTGCGTCCGGTATGTTCGCCGAGGCGAGGGTGCCTGATTTCTTTGCAGTTGTGAGAGCACGTATATCTTCCTTCTGGGATAGATTGCGGAGCTCTCGCAACAGCATTTTACAGGCTGTGTCCGAGGATCTCACAAGTCCCATTTTTAAGTATTGGCTTTCGGTCCACCGGAGCCCGAATAAAAAATAACAATCTGTTTTTATAGATAGTTATTTTATACTACTTTTATATTTAATTTTGTTTATTTATTATTATAAGATATTTGTGCTGTATTTTACATTGTATGTGGGTTATACGCCTGAAATAAAGACTTCGATGGGTGCCTGGAATAAAACCACAATAGCCATAGTGGCAGTTTTCCTATCACGCCATTTTCATAATCTATGGATCCGAATACACCTCGTGTATTTTTTTCACAAATTTTAAATGAACACTGGCTGATTTAGCAAAATCGTTATGGGTATAGCCTCGTTATTCCTCATTTAAAATTCGAATTTTGTTTACTGGAATACTGGTGCTATGTGCAAAGATAAAAGTTTTTTTCAATAGTCTACAGGTAACAAGCATTACGGCTTTGTTCCCCGAAATAAACATGTATGCCGATTCACGATCACCATTACTGTAAGATAGACGCTCAAAACCTTCACACAATATATTTTGGATAGTAATATTATTGTATAATAGAATATGTATAAACGAATTCCCATGGGAAAGAGAAGTTTTCCGGGATAAAAACTATCCTATGTGTTATTATAGATCCTAACCTAGTGTGTATACCAAGTTACGTCTTGAGGTAAGCAATCAAAACTACATCTAAACACAACTACTTATCCAAACATAACCACACAATAATCCAGGCTGGCAGGTACACCCAATCAAGAAATCAAAACCACTCAAAAAGTATGTCTTCCTGGGAGCGATGGTCAGCCACCACATCCTCAGTACCAGACACCAAAGCCTCGCAGAAATCATGGCAGTGGCGTGGAATGTCATGGCCCCTGCATAGGCCCAATAAGTCCGAGTGCAAGGCTTCAGGTATAGGCATCGGTTGACCGCAAGCTCCCTGCAGCTCCGAGACCATTTCATCAGCAGGAGCAGCAGCAGCACGCAGCGCCTGCACACCTCGTGTACGCTCACCTCGTGCGCGTCCACCTCTCACTCTTGCACCTCGGAAGCGGGATCCGGTTGGCCGATCACGAGTGTGCAACTCCAGACAATCACCTTCAAAGCCATACTTCAACTTTAGTATGCCCCCATGAGCACGACACGCGACCACAACATTGGACCACAATATCCCATTGCCCTCCGAGTCATGCATCCAGTTTCGTCCCTCAATGAGCCCTTTCATATCAACAAAGTCAGATTGAGCCATCTCCACGACACTACACCTTTCGCCACCAAGTGCAGGAGCACACGGCGCGCCGCGTCGCCGCACCGCAAAGACCTCGCCGCAGTGGCGGGCACAGCGCTGGACAGTCCGTCGGATCAAGCCCCAATTCCCCCTGAGTGGAAACGGATCACGCCATCCGCGGATACAAACCCGTTAATAAACATGGATCGTAAAAGATGAGTGTTGTTGGCCCTACTATTACCGTAGCAATGGCGCACCACCGCCGAAATCGACGTAGAAGCATACGACAATACTGGATCAGTCCCCCCACTGCACTAAGAAGCAGTGATAGACAACCCTTTCTCCAGGAAATTGCCATTCCAAATGTTGTAGCCAGTTCAAATGTTAGTGTAGGAGCACACGGTGCGTTGCGGCGGCGGCGCGGCGCCAGAGCGGCGCCGCTGCGTCGTTTTACATTCAAATATCGGTGGCATGCACACGATGCGTTGCGGCGCCGCACCGGACTCGCGCCGCGCGAGACGAGGCGGGGAGGGGGGAATGCGTTGCGTCGCCGGACTCGCCGGAGCGGCACCGCTCAGTTGTTTATGCGCCACAAGGGATGGGAACATTTGAACTAACTACAACACCCAAAATACAATTTCCTGGAGAAAAAATTGTCTATCACTGCTTCCTAATGCAATAAAGGGACTGATCCAGTACTATCGTATGCCTCCACGTCGACCTCGGCGGTGGCACGCCACTACTACGGTAATAGTAGGGCCAACAACACCAATCCCCTACGATCCACGTCCATTAACGGGCCTGCATCCACGGATAACGTGATCCGTCTCCACTCAAAAAAAAATTAAAACTTGATCCGAAACACTATGGGTCGCCGCCGCGGCGCGGCCGCGGCACAACAACGCAGCGGCGCCGCACCGCTCGTGCGCCCGCCACCGCGGCGAAATCCTTGCGGTGCAGCGACGCAACGCACCGTGCGCTCCCACACTCAGTGGCGAGAAACACAATGTCGCAGAGACGGCTCAATCCGACCCCGCTGATATAAAAAAGCTCATTGAAGGACGAAACCGGATGCATGACTCAGAGGGCAACAAGATACTGCGGTCCAATGCTATGGAAGTGGTCGAGCGTCACACTCATGAGGGCATACCAAAACCAAAATACGGCCTTGAAGCCACACACCCGCGATCAACCAACCAGATCCCACCTCCGATGCACACGAGGTGCACAAACACTGCGTGCCGCCGCCACCCCTGCCGACGAAATAGTTTCGGAGCCGCAAGGACCCCACAGTCAACCGACACCTATACCTAAAGCCCCGCACTCAGACCCATCAAGCCTACGCAAAAACCATGACATTCCACGCCACCACCATGACCTCCACGAGGCCCCGGCATCTGGTACTGAGGATGTGGCAACCGACCATCACTCCCAAGAAGACATACCCCCTGAACAGCTCTAATCTCCTGACTAGGTATACCCACCAACCCAGATTACTACGCAGTCATACCCAAATAAGCAGCTATGCTTAGACACAGCTTCAATCACTTACCTCAAGACGTTTATTAATTCCAATGAAACAATATTGTATTCATACTATTCACAGTATTCACGAGTACAGTTTTCAATTATATTTTAAAATTCATGTAATAACACTGCAAAACCCTTTTACTGTTTTCGCGATACATACTTCAGAACTGCGCACAACGTAGCAATAAGCTATTGATGTTTGCTTTACTTCGGCAATTTTACTGGAATAAAACCACAATGGACTCTTGCGGTAACGAATTTAAGTGTATGAAACGGCATTATCTTTTTTTTAGTTTTATTAATAATTACGTAAGCACTAGATGTTTCTTTACTTGATAAATTACTCCAGAAAAAATAATACATCAATTAATATTCAAACCGTTTTGATATGCCTCGTAGTTTAGTACTTATTCAAGATTTTCACTAAATCTTTTTTCCTGAAAAATTATGTTTTGTCTATTGCGGCTTTGTTCCAGGCACCCATCGACTTATTATTATTATTATTATTATTATTAAAAGGAAAATTATCAAATAATTTCGCAACCGTCGTTTTCCGCCATTTTCAAGAGAACCAACGTCGTACTTACAGATGTACTTATATGATTTGGAACATGGATAATCAGTCTACGTTTGGAACGTTACTTAACATGCCACTTGCGCTAAAGTGTGTTAACGCTTAACGGGGTTAATAAAAATGTAATGTCCATTTGCCATACAAACAAGGAAACTTCATACTCTCTGCGATAATTACAAGGGGGTATATTTCATGGGTTAAGTGTTAAGTCGCCTATTCTTGGGTTAACTCTTTGTGCAAGTGGCCCAGGGAATCCTAGAGGATACAATGCTTAGTAGAGGATCAGAGGATAGCATGCTGGTATGGGTTTTAAACAAACGACATGGGAAATTATGTTCCAGTAATTTTAATAACCCTTCACCATCTCAGTAAATCTAAGCTACTTAACTTACTTGTTTGTAGTACTACCAATGAACACACGGGTGTTCAGTATCCGTCTAAGGTTCACTTGCAATAAAACTTAAGGGCCTTACATGAGCATTTACATTTTTCAATATACAATACATGGCATAATTGCGACAAGCTAAGTTGTAGTTCACAAATATGCCAAAAACGGCCGTTTTTAGCAATTATGCGAACTACAAGTTACAAATAAGCATTTAAAAAATTGTATTTATTTATCCTAATAGAGATTGTACAATTAATAAAATTGTTTATATTGGAAGATATTATTTTTTTAAGATTGGTGGAGCTAGTTGGCTCATGTAAGGCCCTTAAGAATACAAGTTAGTGGCTTAACCGATGGTTCACAAAAATGAAGAAGAAAAAAACAATTGGTTTTCATCTTCATTTCACAAACTTCCAAAAAAGCTTTTATATTCAGAACTATTTAGTATTCAGAGTACTTATGCATTTAATATACAGTGACCTTAGAGAAAGAACCTAAGTTCTTCCTTTAAGACAGTGACAATAATTTAGGATATTAAAAGCGCATTATTAACTTATTCATACTCTTTAATACCTTAAAGTGCTTGCATATTCAATGTATTCTCGAATCATTTTGCCTATTGCGTTATTAACCCATTTACGCCCGCTGTCCCCATTTGGAGCCATATATTGAAGTACCTACCCATATTTTCTAACATATGTTAATTTATTTTGTTTAGAGGTTAATTTGTAGGACCAAAGAGTGTGGCTACATGGTACGACTTGTGGTTTTGTAATTTACTGGATTAATTTAGTAAAAAAAGTGATTTTATTTACTTCATTGAGCGTATAGGTGTATGACCAGAGGTAAGTTATTATTTTTTATATTAACATGGCTATGTATTGCACGTTTTTTGTATTTTTCACTTGGTTATATTGTCTATCTACTAGTAAATAATGATGATATGTCGGTTATTTTCTAAGACTGGTTCATTATTGGAGGGTATTTAGTGTTGTGTCCCCGAATGGGTCCAATGGGCTAATTGGTGATATTTTTTGTTTATTATTCACAGGTTTAGTTTTGGCGTAAACTATGACTAAGTAATCATACAATGTTGGCAATGAGTATCGAGGACTCTGTGAAGCTGTTGAAAGCATTTTGAGTAATGATGATGATCCTGATAGGTGCGATATAGAGGCCATCGCTCCAGACACGAGTGTTCTCACGGATAATGACGAAGGCTGTGAATATGATATTCAACAAAAACATTCTTCCACATGATGCTCCAGGTAGAGTTGAAGTGTTTGAGTCCAGGAATAATGATGAATGGGACAGCGATGATAAACCTTTACAAAGATACAGGAGACTTGAAATCCAGAAGCCGTGTTGGCGTAAGTGTGACGGTTCATATGTTGCTATGCCCTCAACTGAGAGTAAAGAGCAGCGACCTCTGCATCATGAAGAAAGGTAGATTTGGACATCCCTTCTGTCATCCAGATCGATAACAAAGGCTTCAGCAGAGTTGATCAAGCTGATCAGTCAATAGCCGGGTACAAAATAGCTATACGTGGCAAAAATTACGGTGGGTTCTATTTACCTACATGCTAGAATTGGCTGTAGCTAATGCTGGGCGTCTACACGTAATCACCGCTGAAGACCGATAGATTAGCTTCAATTTCGCCGAAGTATCGCCCGAATGTATAATATGAAGAATGAAGGCACTGAAATACTCGACGGAAGGCGTCGTAAACTTTCTTCAATAGTGCCAAGTATGAGCATATAGATGGTGTTGGACACTTTCCCCAGAAACTGTCAAGCCAGCTACGATGCAACATTTGTCACATGAAAAGAACACGTTGGCAATGTAAAAAAATGTATAAAAACATTGTGCACCCGTAGAATGTTTAGAAAATTACCGCACACAGATAAGCCCATTGGCCCCATTTGAGGACGGTGTTTTTTTTATACACAAGGAAGTTATTTTTTCTCAGTTTTTTGTAATAAAATATCTTACTATTCTCCAATAGACACATAAAGTTTTTTTCAAATTTTTGCTACTAGTTTGTATTTGGGTCCAAATGGGTTAACAAAATTTAAATAATATACCTACCTATTGATAATTAATACAGAAGTTCACATTATACAATTGTAAATTCCAGGGTAGACAGTGTAAAGCTAAAAAAACTGGCTATTCAGATAAATATCCGCATTTTCAGCTAATGCCATATTTTACATTTATCTGAGATAGCAAACATAGAATAACGATACGAGTATAACTTGTAGCAACACCTTTGACATATTACATAATCGAATGTTGGGTATACAGTCGACATAAGGAAACCAGCCACAATATTTTTTTGTCATAAAACTTCCAACTTGTATTTTTATTCGAGCACGATGGTTCAATAAAATTAAGAATTTTACAAGTGTGGTCAAAATGTCATTGGTACTGTACTGTACCTACCTAAAACCCGGTCAAGTAATATTTAATTTTCTTGAGCCGGGTTTCCGTATAAGTATTATTAGAGTAAAGTGGCCTATGTTTAGAATTCATTTTCGCCGCTGGGCCAGTCATCATTTTCTTCGGCCGCGGCAGGTTCATCACACTGCTCAGCATCTGAAAATATAATGCACGCTGAAATAGGTTCCTTCTCTAAAATTGCGTTTTAGGAGGTGAATCGTTATCGTCCCAGAACGTATTCATTCATATCGAAAGGTATTTAAAATATTTAACGTTTGGTTAACTTTAATATCTCCAGCTCAAAGCCGATATTTGGTCTTTACGTTACGAAAAAATAATAATCTATAGGGTGGCCTTGAATTCATTTCGATATATATACTTATTTAAAGGCAAACAAACCTTTGTCAGCGTTATTGGCCCCGCCTTTCATCATATCCAAAATATGACGCTTTTCTTTGTTCAAATGTCTTTTACCATTTAAATGTATAGTCATTTGATCACTGCAGGTAACCGAAGTCTGGAAGCAAAGCAAAAGTAAGTAAAAGTAACATCTATTCCATTATCCGCCTAAAAGTATGTAAGTATGTAATAATATGTCTGCTTAGGTATGTACATACGTAATATGTATAATGTGTTAATTGTTAGGTTATATTTTTTAGAATTAATTAGCCATTACTACAAATTATTACATAGTCAATATATTGTTGCTTTTATTTTTATTTTAGGCGCAGCTTCTAGTAGTCAATAACGGAAATTGTAGAAATGTTTGTAAGCTATTACTTATATCTGCAGTAAAATGGTCTAAGCTTGCAAATGATGTATAATTTGGTTAATAAAGAGTTCATGCGATACCTTGCATATGTCACAATAGAGCTCTGAGTCAATTGGTTTGGACTCTGCAACTTTTTCCTCAGATTTCTCTTCGACCGGCTTAATACTTTTCTTTTCACGGCGAATAAGTTGATCCCTGTAGATAAAGCGGAATAAGATATGGAAATTAAATCACAATATCGGAACTATTTTTTTTCTCAAAATTCGAGATAACTTTATCTACTTCTTTATTCTGTGTATACTTACACCCGGTTCTTCATGTTCTTCTGCATCAAAAACGGGTTCTTAGGATTTTTGCGACCCTCAACAATACTGTAAAATAACAATAATATAACTGTAAATAATGTACTAACAGGATTATTAATTATTAATGCTATTTACCTTCAACAAAGTGTTGAATAAGCTACGGACAACAGCAGATCAATGGTAACGCTTGCAGTACGATTTCAACTCTTACGGCGCAGATAATAAGAACGGTCCAAAGTGTTACACTTGATGTGTACAGTAAGATATTAGATCATCAAAGTGTAATCATTAATCAGCCTATTTTTTATGTTACATGTATTAACATTGAGGGAGTTGTTGCCAACAAACTATAAAAACAAAGTCTTACGCTCGGTGCGGCTTCCCGGCGTAGTGCGATTCAGCATGGGTTTTAGATGTGATATGCACATCGCATAACTCACAATATAATTCACGAGACTTCAGAGGAATCTGGAATTAATCATTGAAGTTAATTTCATATAAGAATAGGTATGCTATTTTGTTATCCCCGACGTTTTATAATTGAAACCATCCCAAAGATTATTTACTAGTTTTGGTCATTCGAATCTTCATTAATGTATGGAGGGAGACCTAACCAACCATACAAATAAAATAAATACAAATGACAATGCCAGATTCTGCCCCACCATCAACCGCATGATGAACAAGATAACGAATAATGTAAAAATATCTCCGTTTTTTATTAAAATTATTGGTTTAAAATAAAGTTTTGTACAAGTTGCGAGTCGAAAAAACAGCTTAATTAAGAATTCAGAAAATAGTATGAAATCGAAGCAAATTATTCATTGTTTTGTGTTATCATTTTCTACTACTCTCGCAACTACTACTGATTGTGATTATGTTATATAAAACCTGTAATAAGTCCCCAACAAAATGATAGGTACAGCTTCAACTGTCTCGTAGTTTTGTAGGTGGGGCAAAGCTCCATTGAAATGTGACAATGTCATTTCATTTTGTGAACAAGGTAGTTTTTGCAATTTTGCGAACTACGACTTGCCAATTGATACTTATATCTAACTATTGTATATTAGCACATAGTATTGATCGTAATAAAGATAGTCTTTAATAAAATTGATTCTATTAGAATACATGATTTTTTAGCCATGGCCCCTAAGTACTCATAAGATGTACCTAATCTAAAAAAAACAGCCAAGTGCGAGTCGGACTCGCGGACCGAGGCTTCGTTCCGTGCAACGCAACTTAACCCCGTAACTTTGCTCTAACGAATAGATACCAACTTATCCTTGCCATTATCAAAATATTATGTACATACATCGACATACTATTGATTAGTTGATCTTCGAAAATAAAATATTTTGGGGGAGATGTAATTTCAAATGACAATGCCAGATTCTGCCCCACCATCAACCGCAAGTTGTACAAGATAACGAATAAATGTAAAAATATCTCCGATTTTTATTAAAATATTGGTTTAAAATAAAGTTTTCTACAAGTTGCGCGTTTTCCTCTTAGTTTTTCCGCTAATCATTCGTTGTAAAGTGACATATTTTTTTTTATTGTAGGCTCACCATCAGATAATGTAACAGATAGTGCTGACCGTTAAACATTAAGAAATCGAGGCGAATTATTCGTTATTTTTGTTATCATTTTCTACTACTCTCGCAACTCTTACTGTTTATGATGATGCAATATGAAATCTGCAATCAGTCCCCAACAAAATTATAGGTACAGCTTCAATGTACACGCAGTTTTGAATAGTTGGGGCAAAGCTCCATTGAAATCTGGCAATGCCATTTCATGATTCGAGGTCAACGGGAAGTAATCTATAGGTTTTGGTTTTCTTGCATTTTCATACAAATATGCGAGAAAATGCGACATAAACGGCCATGTTTTGATTGGGTTGACGTAGAAGATTGATTTTGTCACGGCTGCATGAAGTTGCAGACCCGAGTATTTCGTATTATTTCAACTTGATCCATTTAAGGGTTTCTGAGATATAGGTCTTGAAAGACGGACAGACAGACAACATCCCATAAGGGTTCCTTTTTTTCCTTTTGAGGCACGGAACTCTAAAAAAAGATGGAAGTTTGCAGAATGGACACAAAAAGTGAGAGTCTGTCAGCCAATAAGCTACATCAACTGCACCTAGTGGAATAACAATATTTGAATAGGAAGGAATGGCCAACATTTTTCATATATAGCAACAATAAATCATTTTTCCGGTGACACAGTAACATTTCGTGAGCAACCCTCCTAAGGGGTTCAGACGCTTGCAAGGACGAGCGAGGTAACGCGGAACGGGTGCAGTATAGCGGGGAAGGGCCCGCTACCACTCTCCGCTAAAGTCAATTGTCCATTGAATTTCCATGCATCGGCCAAAAACGCACTTTTTCTTCTCGTGTGGTTTAATGAACAACCCTGTCCGAGTTATTCAGGCTGCCTGTAGGTGCTTACCGACGCACATAAAGGCACAAAAAGCGCTTGCGAAGTGGCTATGAAAGATTTGACATAATAATAACGATAGAGACCGCAAGAGGATGACGAAAAAAATACAATTAAAAGACGATTTAAACACCACGTCCAAAGGGACGTCGTGCAGACAATTTGTTACAATGCAAGTCTCTATTTTGACGACTGTGTTCACATAAATTTCACTTGTTTTGATTGTCAGCATCCAATAACCATGGATAAGCTGATCACAATTCAAGTGAATGTTTCTGTAGACAGGTGTTTAAGTTTACCCATACAATTAGTTATTGAACTTAGTAATCATACACTCACTCATTTTTATGGCATAAACATAACACAATGACTGAACTGTCACTCAATGTGGGAACTGAACCCTAACCTTGAAATATAAAATAATTGTAAGATACACCATTAAATACATTAAAGATACGAATATTTTATAAAATAATACCTGTTGATATACATTTATGTGAATCATATTTGGTCGGCAAAATAACTATGGAAACATTACATTGACAAATTGTCACTTTTACCTCTTGGCGGCGCGATGGGACGTCTGATCTTTGCATTAGATATTTGCGTTGATTCTTCAGGTGATTTTTCGATGTATAATGAACTCGAGCTGGAAAAATCAATTAAAATAGTTTCCGCACAGCTTTGTTTATAATAAGGTACAGTCATATACAGTTACATGCAGACCGCAATTGCCAGAAACAAAAAGTAACTGGAAACCCCGACTAGACCACATAATTTACTGTAAATAGGTACTTTCTTTTATCATTATTTTACATGTGATACGACATAGATAGGTACAATATATTATGTTACGATAAAGTATAAGATGTTTGTCCCTGATATCTCAAAACCACCAAATGAGCCAGTGTCGTAAAATACATAATAGCCGTGTACGAAATTGCACTGCTGCCCTACCCCATGGCTATCTTGTGTGTACGTAAACGTTAGTTAAGAATTGGTCAATGCAATATATGTCGTGGTGTCTGAGCTAGACACATCATGTAATGCGTGCTGAAAATAAACAGATGCACACAGATGTATTTTGCACGAGTTTCACGATCTTTATCTTAATCCGGCGTTTTCTTAACCTAGGGTCATATTAACCCGGGATTATCTAAATGCGGGGTTACCTTAACTTGGGGTAAAATATCACGCTGAAGGTAGATTGATTTCCGTGGGTCGTGCGTGGCAGATCGCAGCCGCAAGTGATTGCGGCCAATGTGACAATACTTGCATTATGATTATTATTTTATGGCATGCAGACGTCTGAAGCGGCGCGACATACATTTTCATAGTACAAATATTTCAATACAAATAATAGCAACCTTGTGCGGTTGGCGGCTGCCATCTGCCGCGATGCACGGAAGAGTACCTTTACCAACATTAAATTTGCATGTAGGTAGTGGGCTAGCAATTGATAGAACATTTCTTCAGTCCACAATCTGGCCTTAGACTTTAAAAATAAAATTTCAAAAATATTCTTATTTCATTTTCCCCGTCGAACCTTTAGTTGTGTAAAATTTTTAAAAGAGCTTTTGGTTTCATTGGTTAGAGGTGTTGAAGTATTAGGAAAAGTTTATTTCTTCGTTCAAATAGGTAATTTCAATTTGTGTCAAACACCCAAGCCTCATTTAAAATAATTATTGCATTTAATAAGTCATGCAACTCAAAATAAATTAGTCACTCAAATATGCAGTTGCCATTTGGTTACTCACAGATGGAAAAGGATTGGAATTCTAGTGCGCATAAACCACAATACTGGGGATCAATCATCTCAAGCAAGTCCCTTGGTAAGTTTTGTAAATGGTCTCTTGTGACACCACAACCTGTAAGCAATGAAGACCAATATATACCTAATGTTCAACTTATAAAAACTTATAAAGTTAGGTCTTATAAAATCTTTGTCATGTACTTGTCATGTATTAATAAATAATAGGTATATAAATATAATTCGAGAAAACTGTGATCATCTTTCAAGTAATGTGACTACAATTCTTTACTTTCCTAAAAAAAAATTTTTTGGTATAAGTTATACCAGGTATATGGTTACAGGTACAGGGTTATAACCCAGAATAATCCCTGTACATTACAGTCTAAAACGAAAACATAACTTCCTCAGTTTTATGGACATGTATACTTTACCATACTCAAAACGATGAAAACATACCATGTCATGGAGCGTCAAACTGAGATGCCGCTATACCCCTGAGACATCGCAAGAGCCCTGATCCTGTCACATTCATTATAACATGGTATGATTTGATCAATTTGAGAACCGTAATAGGCTATAATAAATGATCGCACAAGTTAAGCAACGTTGGTCGAGGTCAGTACCTGGATGGGTGACCGCTAGTGACACTTTCATCTGAGCCCCTCCATGTCCTGGAAAGCATGTTAAGCAGTTGGTCCCGGTTGCTGTCGCATGACGGCATACATTAGGCCACGTCAGAGGCCTACGGGCGGCCTGAATAACTCTGACGAATAGGTTTGGTCACTAAACCATATGAGAAAAGAAAAATAGGGTATAAAAATACGTACGCATCAAGTATCGAATAGCACGGTCATCTCTGGCAAATTTTCTATTAGGTGGGCCTTCATTTCCAAATCCCCTGCCCCACATAAAGGGTTGTCGAGGTGGACCTGGCATAAAGGGCGGTGGGGGTCCGAAGCCCCTTGGTGGTCCGGGAGGTCTAGGTGGACCAAATCCAAGAGGCGGACCGAAACCTCCAGGTGGACCATATCCACCTCTATAGTCACCATATGCCATGTTGTATCGGTTGTTCCTGAAAATTTGAATGATATTTAACAAATTATTTATTTCAACTAGTGGTGGTAGTGGTTTATCAGTGTTGTCAGATCCATATTTCTAAATTCAAAAATAGATTTGACTCTAGAAAAATACCGTAGTTCTATGGACTTTTTCTTTAATATGCTGTCTGACTGGATTAAACCATAATATGTGGTTGATAGCCGGTAAAGAAATTAAAAATTAGAGCAAACTTTGCTACTCGCAGAAAAAAATAATTATTTATTGTATAGTTTTACTTATGCAATCTTCTTAAATTGCTGCACGAGCTGCATGTAATGAAACGTAGTATGATTGATTATACATAACTTTTTGCAGTTGCTCTACGTTTTACCCAGAAATATCACACTTCATTGTATTTTTATATGACTAACCTAACCTAACAAACTAACCCTTATTGACAACCCAACTGATGGGGGGTCTTTCCTTATGTTTTATGTTATTTAACTTTCACATACAGATCTACTATTGAACTTAATAGATTACCTAGTTGACTTAGGCGGACCGAAATCGTCAGAGTCTTCCTCATCCTCCCAATCGAAGTCGATATCGTCTTCGAATCCCGAAGCCATTTCACTGATGATGGGACTTGTGGATGTTGTATATAGCAAAGCAGCACCCACTCGGTCGGACGGAATATATACCTAAATTAGAGAATCTGATCATAACCAACAGTAATGATAAAAGAATATAACAAACGAATAAATACAAGGATAAACAACCAGCAAACACGATGAACTTCAACTTCTACAGCCTCAATTATGCACAAAGAGCAAATAAAACACTAAATTATTATTTAGGATACAATACAATCCATTCACAGCACACCGAATCACCGACCGAACACAATAAGTCAATGCCGATTGCCTGCCATTTGCCGAACACGCACGAACGAACGAAACGAAACCAAAATGAAAGAAAAATATCAGTGAATCAGTGACGTGCGTGACATTTGGAAAATTGGACTTTTTTTTTTTAAGTTAAGGCAATCGTCCTATTTGGACATTTCTGCCAGCGTCACGTCAATTTTATTCATAAAAATTTTTTCGCCCCGGGTGTAGTCGTCGTCGCGTTCACTGTTTGATCAATGTAGTTACATAATATAATTATCATAATTTGATATCATTAAGAGAAAACTCAGAAATACATTTATATACACGAGGATCATTTGAGGATAATAAAGCAGGGATATATGTGGGGAACGGGATTTTTAGGATAGCGAGATGATTAAGGAATATGGAGCGGTTATATTGGTTACAGTTCAAAAAAATGTGGTTGATGACGGAGAAAATTGGATTACGGATGGAATAGAGAAACCCCAACCAACCCGTCACTCCCGTCAGGGTAATAGTGTTCGTGCACGAGCGTCACGCAATAGTGCTGTCCAAAGATAATGTAAAGGATAGTGTAGTTAAAAATTAGGAGATAAAAAAAATATCTCTTAAAACATCCAAAAATATTGCAATAATGTATGATAACGTCCGCTCAGAGAATCCTTATTTCTCTGAGAACGTCCGTGTAAATTTGAAAAATAAAAGTTCGGTCGGCTGTATCAAACCATCACAAGAGTCACGGATTCCTTGTAAAGCGCGCGAAACGGCATTAGCTACTTTTTTTGCGAAAATTCTAATTAAATAGTTTCCGTGGTATTTAATGATTAATGACCACGTTAAGTTAATCGAACGTTTCTATTAATTGTGCTAAGAGTGCTCGAAAAAAGTCGTTTTTGTGAAGTTTTATGCTCTTAGCAAGGTTTCCTTGCATAATTCGATGATTGCGTGGATTGTTGAGTTTTTAGGCGTTGAAACCTAAAAGAAATAGAAATTAAACGTGTTCACTGTTGTTTTAAAATTAATAATACCTATTTTCGAAGTTATTTCACACAAACATTTACTGACAACTCATTTTACTCTCCCTGACATTTGACAATAGAACTTGGAACTTTTCAAAATGGTTTTCTTTTTCATCGGCACCGTGGAGGCTCTACTCCTACATCATCCCCTTTTCAAGTAATGATCCGTACACGACGTTGTCGAGGATCATTCGGGTTGCGTTGATGATTGGCAGTTGTAGGCGGTTGGCCGACATCCGATGTGACTTCTTCAGACATTGTAAATGCTGGCTTCAGTCGGTCAATGGAGATGTTCACTTCTTTAGCCTTTATTCTTATTGTAAAATATTTATCTTCCCTTTTAATAATTTCAAATGGACCTTCATAAGCAGGTTCCAATGGCTTCTTAACTCTGTCTACTCTCACAAAGACATGTGTGCATGAAGACAGGCATTTATGTATGAAAATTTTCTTTGTTGATTTGTGAGAAGTTGGAATGGGCTTTAAATTCTCCATTTGCTTTTGTAAATCTTTCACAAAATTTTCAGTGATGTTTTCAGTTGATGGTTTGTCGAAAAATTCTCCTGGAATTCGGATTGTTTTTCCATAGACCATTTGTGATATTGAATGATTGGTATCTTCTCTCATGGCTGCTTGTTTGGGATTGGTATTACTTCCATCCAATTTGTATATCTGTCGATACATGTTAGACAATAGGTCATTTCTTCCGATGGAGGAAAGGGACCAATTAAATCTATGTGCACAATGCTGAATCTGTCATCTGGTTGTTTGTATTCAGACAATTCTGATTTTGTATGTTTGTTTATTTTGTTGCGTTGACATTCCAGACAAGTTTTTGACCATAGTGATGTATCTCTTTTGATGTTTTTCCAAATGAATCTGTTTGTGATCTCTTTAACGCTTGTTTTGACACCAGGATGATGAATATTGTGAATGCGATAGAATATCAATTTTCGAAATTTTGAAGGTATGTAAGGTCGAATATTCTGCGTTGATGTATCACACCAAAGGTTTTTACCGGAAGGTAATAAATATTTCTTCAGCTTGAGTGAACTGTTCGTAATTAGTGATTTCAGTTCATCATCTTCATTTTGTTCTGAGGCAATCTCGTCATAATTGATAAAATCAACTTGTTCGATACGTGATAAGGTATCGGCAACAATATTGTCTTTTCCTCTGATATGCTGAATGTTAGTTGTAAATTGTGAGATATATTGTAGTTGTCTTTGTTGTCTTGGAGATGCTTTTTCGTTCTTCTGTTGGAATGAGAACATGAGTGGTTTATGATCTGTGAATATAGTGAAATCTCTTCCTTCAAGAAAATGCTTGAAATGTTTTATTGATAAATATATGCTCAAGAGTTCGCGGTCGTAAGCGCTGTAAACTTTTTGTGCATCGTTTAATTTTTTCGAGAAGAATGCAATCGGATTCCATGAATCATTTTCGTATTGTTGTAATACTGATCCAATAGCGTTATTTGATGCATCTGTGAATAAAGCTATTTGTTTATCTGAATTTGGAAATGTGAGCAATGCTGCATTTGCTAAATCTTCTTTGCATTTGTTGAACATTTCAATTGCTTTATCTGTCCAGTTGACTTTTCGTTTGTCTTTCTTTTTAGCACCTTTTAGATAATCATGGAGAATGGCTTGGGTTGTAGCTGCGTCTTTAATATGTCGTCTGTAAAAATTGACAAGACCCAGGAAGGTTCGTAGATCTTGCAATGTTTCAGGTAATTTGTAGTCTAAAATAGCTTGAACTTTTTGTTGAAGGGGTTTAGAACCACTTGGAGTAATAAGGTAACCAAGGAATTCGATTTGATTTACGCCAAAGGTTGATTTTGCCAAGTTAATTCTTAGTCCATATTTATCAAGACGTTCAAATAGTGTCTGTAGATCTTTCGCGTGACTTTCTTCGTCGATAGATGCCACTAAAATGTCATCTATGTAAGGAAATACAAAATTTAAGCCTTGTACGACTTCATTGATAAATCTTTGAAAGGTTGAAGGTGCATTTCGTAAGCCAAAACTCATAACATTAAATTCGTATAGACCAAATGGAGTAATTATTGCTGTTTTTTGTTTGTCTTCATCGGCCATAGGAATCTGATAATATGCTTTGATTAAATCGATTTTGGAAAATATTTTCTTGTCTTTCAGAATAAATTGAGCATCTTCCATGCGTGGTAGAGGATATCGATCTGGTATGCTTCGTTCGTTTAATCTGCGATAGTCTCCACAAGGACGCCATGTTCCGTCTTTCTTGTTAACCATATGCAATGGACTTGCCCATTGAGATTTAGATGGTTGTATGATACCGTTGTCTATCATAAATTGAAATTCTTCTTTTGCAGTTTGTAGCTTTTTACCATCAAGTTGTCTAGCTCGTGAATGTACTGGATCACCGGTTGTTTGGATATGGTGTCTTGTATCATGCTTCACTTTGCCAAGAAGAAAGTTTGGTTTAGTGATATCAGGATATGGAGCTAGTAGTTTATGGTATCTGGATGCTTCGTTTTTTGAGTTAATAATCTCATTTACTTCGATAGATGCTACGTCGCCTGTAGTACTAAGCTGAGTAACACCGTCGATAAGCTTTTTGTCATGTAAATTGATTGTAAGATTGAAATGTTGTAGAAAATCAGCGCCAAGTATGCCTCTTGTGACTTTTGCAACGATGAATGGCCATGTAAATTTACGTCTTAGTCCTAGATCTAAAGTAAGTAACTTTATGCCATAAGTTTGAATTTCTGTGTTGTTTGCTGCATATAATTTGTATGGGCTTTCTGATTTTGTACATTTGACAGCAGGGATAATCGATACGTCTGCGCCACTGTCGACTAAAAATGGCAGACCAGTGAATTTGTCTTTGACGAATAGTGGTGATCTGCGGCATGGTAAAATGTTTGGGGCAGTCGAATGAGCCGCTAGTTCGTCTGCCGGCTGGAGTTTTCCGATTTGCCATAATTGCAAGGTTGTTGGCATTTATCAGGCTTACAATTCTTGCCAAATCTGTAGTGATAATAACAAAATTTGCCTTTTGGGTTAAAACGGCTGCGACTGCGCGAACGACTACGTGATCTTGACTGCGTTCGGTAATTTTGAGAGCGATCAAATGTTAATGCATCTAATTTCTTTTCGAGCGCATCAATTTTAGCATAAAGGTCAGTGCTACTTGATTTGGAAGACGTCGGTTGTGAATCAGCTGCGTAAATAGATGCTGTATTTGGTGATATTTCGACGATCTTATCAGCCATTAATGCTAATTTATCTAAATTTTCGTCGCTGACTACCAAAATGTTTTTAATTTGGTCAGGCATTTTATCTAGCCATATAGTTTTAAGAGCTTTGTCCGAAATTTCTTTGTCTGCGAGACGTTGTAGACGTCGCAAGAACTGGCTTGGTTTGGAGTCGCCTAATTCAATCTGCGTAAGAAGTCTTTTGATTTTCTTATCTTCGCTTTCTTTGAAAATGTCAAGTAAACGCTTTTTGGCTTCAGAGTACTTGGTTGAACTCGCTGATGTGATGATATCATAAACGTTTTCTACAATAGAAGGGTCTAATTGTGCAAGAATGTGGTTAAATTTGGTTTCTTCGGTTGTAATTCGATTAATTTTGAATTGAGCTTCTACCTGGTAGAACCAAATGTCGGGCCTTTCCTTGAAAAATGTCGGGATTTTAATTGCACAAGATGCCACTTCTAGGTTTTGGACGGGTTCGTCTGTCTCTTCCATTTTCTATATTGAGCGTAGTTGGTAGGCTCGTCTAGTAATATTTTCTTTATATCTTTGTATAAATTTTGAAATTGAAAAATGTTCGAAATATATATTTGAAATTATATTTTGCGGAAATCTTCGAAATTATATTTGGACACAAGGGGTCACCAGTTTTAGGCGTTGAAACCTAAAAGAAATAGAAATTAAACGTGTTCACTGTTGTTTTAAAATTAATAATATTTTCGAAGTTATTTCACACAAACATTTACTGACAACTCATTTTACTCTCCCTGACATTTGACAATAGAACTTGGAACTTTTCAAAATGGTTTTCTTTTTCATCGGCACCGTGGAGGCTCTACTCCTACAAGTTATTTCGTTTAGGGGCATGCGACGGTTGTGCGTAGGTTTAGGTTAGGATATCTTTGTATACATGTAGATTCTGACATTATATTAACCACGGAATAAATATTAAGCTATTAACATCAGACAAGGCTGTATGCTAGTATGGCCATAGTTGACTTTGCGTTACCCTCTGGGAAGAATTTTCCAAAAAAAATTGTGAATTTTGCAAGAATTATTAACCTTTTACGAATTTTACAATACTAGAAAGAATCAAGCAACAATCAATCTTGCCAAAGATATTATAACCACTCCGCACCTCTTTATTACAGGAAACTAGTTAGCACCATTTATCGTTGACTTCTATGCTATACATTTTTAATTTGTATTTAACTGCGTACCCTACTGCTGTCTCCTGCCTGGGGTGATTATTGGGTTCTGGGTGAAGAAATCCAAAATGAAAGATCAGGAGAAAGTGCTAAAGTACTTAGTGTCAGTGGAAAGGCTAGGACAAGAAATACTATCTGATAAGCATGAAATCATTATGTTGGACAAGAGAAGAAACCATAACAGGGAAGCATTAAGACATCTTACAAAATCATGTCAACATAAGTGTTGGATAACCGTAGGTTCTGTACTTATTAAACATAATTTGGAAGCGACAAGGATTCTCTTGGAAGATGATCAAAAACAGTTAAATGTAGATATAAATAAACTTCGCAGTGATCTTAAAATAAAAGTTAATAACCTGAGAGATTTGGAGATGCAGACCCCAGTACCTGGTTCAAGTTTAGTATCTATGTCACATGAAGAATCAGCTGCGCTATCTAGGGCAGGTTTATTAAAATATTAACCATGTAATTTCATATTTTATTAGCATTCAGATATTTTATCAAATTCATTTTCTGTAAATAAAATATAGGTAGGTAGTATTTTCTGTGATAGTTATTATTATGACATTGATTGTGGAGAATATAATACGCCTACTCTTGTATGAGATTATGTTTAAAAAAAATACATTCATTTAATTGAAGTGTATTTTATTTTTTATTGTCCAACTATAATAAATAAGGCCAATTAAAGTTACCCCGAGTTGAATTACAAAGATTTATAGGCGTTTTATACACCAATCCGCCTGTGTGGTGGATCATCGTTAAGTGGACCTAAGACATGGACATACCCATCATATTACTGGCTCAAATGACAATGCCAGATTCTGCCCCACCATCAACCGCAAGTTGTACAAGATAACGAGTAAATGTAAAAATATCTCCGTTTTTTTATTAAAATTATTGGTTTAATTAAAATAAAGTTTTGTGCAAGTTGCAATTCGAAAAAAACAGCCTAATTAAGAATTCAGAAAATAGTAAGAAATCGAAGCGATTTATTCATTGTTTTTGTTATTCTTCTATAGGAGTTTCGAGAGTAGTAGAAAATACTGATTATGCAATATGAAACTAAGTCCCCAATAAAATGATAGGTACAGCTTAAATGGTCACGTAGTTTTGTAGGTGGGGCAAAGCTCCATTGAAATGTCTTTAGAGCTCTTTGTTTATTATCGCAAACACCCTTGTTTGCAACTTGTGAATCAAAAATAATTTAAAAGACGAAAAAGTTATAACCTTGGGCAGGCAGGATTAGTAGGCATAATGCATAAAAAAATAATCTAAGCAAGAATAATTTAATAAACTTACCTACCTACCTACATAATAAAAAAATAATGAGGTTGTAATGAATGGTTTAAATACGAGGTTGAATTGCGATAGGATACTTAAACTACTATTTGTACCTACTTATAGATTTCAAATTATAATTAGTGGCCGATTGTATGTCCATTTAGAAAATCTATCTTTTACTCAATTTACATATTCTCAGAGAAATAATTCTTAGTACATATTGATTGATCGGATCGCAGCTTTAAGCTGCATTCAGAATACTATCCAATCCAAAACCCACATTTTTAGGGTTCCGTACCTCAAGAGGAAAAAAGGAACCCTTACAGGATCACTTTGTTGTCCGTCTGTCTGTCAAGCAAGACCTATTTTATTTATTTATTTATTTTATTAATGGACTCGACAGTTCGTCATTTGCCAATGTCATGTTACAGAAAATTCAATGTATAATAGTGTTATATCTTCCTCCAGGGGAGTCGCCGTAGCGTCATCACCCTGGGTAGCCGCGTCTTCATGTCTTCATCCACAGGAGACGCCGTAGCGTCAATCACTGTGGACGAAGCAGATCGACAGTCACGTTCACTCCCGAGCTTGTAGCGGGAACTCTTGATAAAAGCTTGAAACTTCAGATCTTGCATAAATAATCCAATAACTTCACCGTACTGTCATTCGCGAACATTTTCTGATTAATTTAACGTGATATTAAACACAAAATAGTTCCTGTAGACATTAAAAGGAAAATTATCAAATAATTTCACAACCGTCGTTTCCCGCCATTTTCAACAGAACCCAAGCAAGACCTATATCTCAGAAACGCGTGGGCGGATCAAGTTGAGTAGTAGTTAGTCTGCAACTTCATGCAGCCGTTAAAAAATCAAACGTGTACGTCATCATCAACCCAATCAAAATTATATGGCCGCTCATGTCGCCTTTTCCCGCATATTTGTATGAAAATGCGAGAAACTCAAATCATTATTTCTCTGAGCCTATAGGTATGAGGGTATAGGGTACTATACTACCCGTTTACTTAGAATCATGAAATTTGGTAACACGAAGCTAGGACATCTTATATCTTACTGTTATATCACAAGTAATGGAAAATCACAACCTGTAAAGGGGTTCCATCACGAAATAATATTTTCTTTGGAATTACAAACTTATATTTGACGACTGGTATGTCGCTGTACGACACTTTCGAAAACGCAAAGATAAGTTTGTCCCTAAATCTTATTTAGTATCCACCGTGAATCCACCCTTATTTAGTGGCGAAAATATAAGCAAGTAGGCAAGGCCAATAAAAAAATGGGCAAAGACAATTTAAAAATGATAACTGTCATGTAACACCCTAATCAATTTTAAACTTTATTTCACTTAGTAATAACGTTTGTTTTTGCATGCAAGTTTCTGACAGCTCACCCTTGCTTTGTGCCATGCACTTTTGCCTCTTCTTCCCTAACCATAAACTATAGACAAGACAAAACTACTACTAGCATTGCTCGTAATAACCAATATACCTGTTCGGGAAATATTAATCTTGTGCTTTATTACTAATGTTACAATCGAATATTATTGGATTACAACCATCTCAATATCCTAACAGTCGCGTGTGTCAAACATCGTAAGCAACGGGCGCGCTTGGGCTGCCAGGAGACCGGTTGATTCTTTACATAAAATTTCAATGTGTTCTGGAAATGGTTTGCAAAGAGGACGTGGTATCATGGTTTAAAGAATTAGAAAGCTACAAACGCATAGATGCAATGTGTACATTGTTAAATATGTGCTTGCCATTTGAACTACGATTCATTGGCACATACCTAGAGGAGCTGGGTAAGCGAGACTTTCAGGAGTTGCGTGGTGCGGAACTGAGAGCAAACAACCCAACAGACCTGGCAGCAGACATCGGAGGCGCCAACACAGACCCCAGGACGAGACGGAAAATGGCCCTTTACGTGTCGCTGCTACGCTCATGTAACTTTGCTTGTGCCACCACACTGTACAATGCCATGGTCAGTTTAGAACAGAGTGGTCTGCTAAAGGGTTTGTATGGGGATCTATTGGAAGAAATACTACTACTGTACACAATGGCGTTACATCATCCCGCATTTACGTTTGACCAGAAGTCACATTTTGGTGAGATATTAGAAAAATTGAAAATGGAAGACCAGAGGATACAGTACCAAGATCAGCAAGAGCTAATAAGTCTAGCCCCTGTGAGTGGATGTCACACACAGCCTAGTGTCACCCCCAACATGTCTGTTCCTCCACCCAGTCTGTCCAGCTTGGGGCCACCACCTGGTATCATGTTTGTTAAAACACCTGGGGTGCAGGTTAGTCATTTCATTTCCGTCACAATGTATATAATATATATTTTTAGATATAGCATATAAATATAACAAAATTAGAAAGCACATTTAATAAGTGTTAGTAGTAGTTATTCAGTTAGGAAAATATTTTAAAGTTTTATTTCATTAAGTAATTAGTGTAAAATGGACAAGGAATTCCAATTCACGCTGGTATATAAAATTACTTACATTTTGTTTATTTAATAAGTTGTACTCCAGTGAACATTTTTAGTTTTTGCAGAATCTACACTGCACTTCAACCTTTGACAAGCTAACAACATTATTAACAATACATTTCCACACTTGGCATATTAACTATTCTGCTATGTACATGGGGCCTTCCGTAAATTATTTTAAACATCATGGTTTTTTCCTTCCCAAGTCACAGGTTGACTATCCACTGTTTTGACATAACATATTTTGTACTTTTTAAAAGACCATTTTTAATTAGCATGATGTAATTAGGTATGATATTTTTATAGAATTTTTTTATTGGCTCTGTTCTTTTGTAATACAATACATGTAATACTAAACCATGTAATACATTTACCTACATGTCAACCATGTAATACTAAATAATATAATACTCATCCACTTTTAATATTAATAATTATAACAAACCACTATCCATCCTTTAATTATTATGCTGTATATTGTATATGTCACTCAGTCATTATACCCAGAGTTTGTTTCGATCCATATTCAATAGGAGTTGACAACCCACCAGGGACAAATCAGTTTTTACCTTCAATATTAAAACGCATGTTTAGGCTACATACTGAGGACATTTAACATTATTATACTTAGGTACAGTTTGTTTGTTGGTCCTTAATATAAATGAAATTCACAATCCTGTGTGATTTGCAGCCTCCGAGTACAGACCCATTGCCAGAGTTAAGTCCCCCGCCGGTGCTGAGCGGCGCGGGGGGTGTGGTGCCGCTGCTGGGCGAGGTCACGCACCCTCCCCCCGGCCTGCCCATGCCCCCCTACCCCATGCCGGAGTACATGCCGCAGCACGCTTGGCATGCAGGCATCATAGTATCACCTATCAACCCTGTTGTGGAGGTGAGTTTAAAGTCTCGTATCCACAAGGCAACAATTGACGCCCACCACGTGACGCTCAACAATATCGGCAATGTTGCACAACAACGCGCGACGTTTACAGCTGGTGCGCAACATGCCCAATGGTACCAATCCACCATTGGACATGTTAGGTGTCTAGTATTTTATTTAGTTTCCTTGAAAACTACATATATACATATCCCTACTACTTTAGACTAGGTCATACCAGTTTATTCTGGAGGGTATTCTTATTAGGATTAACTAGTTTGGCCTAGGCAAAACTGGTTTATCCTCTCAGGGTTCTGACTAACTTGTTTGGCCTAGGCTATACCGGTTTATCCTATCGCGTATAGGAATAACTGAATCTTGAAATCGGGTTTGGCCGGTAACATACATTTTTACAATGTATAATTATGTGTCTGAATTTTCGGAGAAGACGCCAGTTATATCGATCCTGCCACGCGTGTGCCAGTAGTCTGTACAAACCCCTCTCTACTTTTTCTGTTCTTTCAGCGTTAACTGAACCAATATTGAAAGATGTAATTACAATTACAGCCAATGAACTACCCTATAAGTGGTGGTGGGCCTACGTCGCCATTGGTGTCGTCGCCGGGCGACAGTCGCGCTGCATCGCCGCGCTCGCGTCGCCGGCTGTCGCGCGACCGCTCGCCGCCGCCTGGCGCCGACCAGCCGCCGCATGCACACCTCGTCGCCAACTTCGACAGCCTAACAATAAACGAGGTACGTCACTGCAACGGTCCGTTCAACTGACTCGCCACGACCGCGCTCTGCTGCCGCTAATTTTATAAGCTTTCCAATCTTTATAAAAATCATGACCTTCAGTTACAACCTCCCAGATTTCAATAAGGCAATGTTTAGTATGACAGACACGATTGCTGCGAGGACACCATATGAAATTAGACTGCACTACATTCAACACCATGTCGCTCGTCACTTCCTGAGCAACAGATTGCTTATGCCTGGAACTCACTTCAGACGACGTCTCTGCCATCTCAGTTAACGCATTCAAAAACAAATTATGGACAATTATTTCAAAACCATTAACAAGAATAATACCACTAAGTGATGACTTACAAACACTGTGAAATGGACAAATCAGCGATGAGCTGCCTGTCCACAATTAAATAATAATAATTAAATACTTTTTCGATGTGGGATCTGCACATATCTTTCATGTTTATCTTCAAGAAAACTATCGGCCGTTTATTTATATATGTAGATTCTGCTGTGAAGCCGAGAAAGCCCCCATGCACATCCTCTGTGAATGTGGAACACTCATTCACAGCAGAAGCCGAGCCTTAGGTGGACACATAATGCCACAGGAGGATATTAAAACTCTCTCGCCCAAGTGCATCATACGATTCCGGAAGGATGTTGGCCTTGGGAGTGAGATATAAGAATTAGGTGCGCGGCCACAATATACCTTTGAGGTCGCAGTGGCCCTTGGGCTTGTACTAACACCCTGATATCAAATAATAATAATCGACCGTTATGTGAATGTAGAGTTATGAAAAGAAGTGTAATAAATCGATTGGAGAATTAAATCTTAACCATGTTTCAGTTCCCCCAGAGTTACAAATATAGTCAATATAGTATCAATGTATCTGCCGAAACGTTTGATTTTGCTAGAGGTGCAATTGATCGTTTCCAGATGCGTCACAATATCGCGGAGGAGCGGTTGCGCGAGATAGCCGCGGCGCAGCAGTACCGCTCGCTGGAGAAGCTGAATGGCGTGCGGCGGCGCGCGGGCTACCTGGCGCGCTCCTCGTCCGACAGCGGCTCGAGCGCGGCCTCCTCGCCGCCCGGCACGCCCGCGCCGCCGCCGCGCCGCGCGCACCCCGCGCACACCGCGCCGCCGCCCGGACCGTACCTGCCCTACCCGCGCCCATACGCATACCCCACGCCGCCGCCCGCGTACCGCCCGCCGCCCCCGCCGTTCGCCAACGGCGAGCCGCCGCACTACCCCACGGGGCCGCAGTACGGCGGCTTCGTGCCCGTGCTGTACGCGCCGCCGAAGCTCTCGTGCTGGAACTGCGGCGGAGCGGGTCACGCCGGCCACGAGTGCAAGGAGCCCAGCATGGAGGAGATGACGCGCGCCGGCGGCTACCAGCTCGACTTCGGTGGTGCGCCGCCCGAGCCCGCCGACAAGTAGGGTCCGGCCGCGCCGCCCGCACCCGCCGACCGCCCCGCGCGCCCGGCCCGGTAGCGCGCGCCACCCACACTCCGTGCGGGACTGAGCGGAGCGGAGGTGAGACGCCCTCGTGCGATCTGTCCAGTAGTACCAAAGTGTCAGGTTTAAAATTGTAAATACCGACCTGAACCTCATTCGAGCGATCGGTACCCAGCTTTATGATTAATCGGATCGCGAATACAGACAGACGTTTGATTGTAAATATCGAATGACTCAGTGGAAATATAATTTTAATATTATGTGCGGTTATTGAGCTAATTTATTACAGAGCAATGAATTTGATTTGTTTTAATGTTTAAGAGTAATTGCACTTTCAATTAATTTGTTACATGCTTTCACCATGTTCCAGACTGAATTGCATAATTCGCTCGAGTACTTACTACGTTGAAACTCGCTTTAGAGTGCTATTTTTAATACTAAACTAAAATTAGAGGTTTCAGTCATGCTCGCTCGAAACTGATATCCTTATACTATAGTAGTCTAAGCTGTGTGTTAAGTTTGAAATTGTATATTTTGAGGTACTTAATTATATATATCCATTATTTTATGGGTAACATTGCTTAATTTTAATTAATTTTGTTTTTTAAATTCAGTTATCCGGTAATAGACGATCATCATACAAGCGTGATTGAACTTTGCTTATAAATAAACGTCGTTTGCGCGAGGAAAGTTACCTTTTCAGACTCATGGTGAATATGAAGTACCTAACTATGACTATTTAATCAGTTTCCTACGTACAGAGGTGTACGTACTTTGTAATGTAAATCTAATGGATATTTGTCTTATGGGATGTAATGGGGCGCAATCACAATCTTTATTTCCATTATAACCAACGTATCTTCGAATTCAATTTCTATCTTGTCATTTTAATGTATCTCTAAATCGGGTATTGTATCCCTAATTTCACTGACCCATATATCAAATAAAACTGTGAAATTATCTTTATTGTAGTATCGAACCTATAAAAAATATTCCAATAATACTTGAAGAACGCCCAACGAAGGGTCAAATCACACTAACCAAGTCGCAGTGTCGGCGCGACTGTATAACGAGAAATGGTATATTGTGTATATCAATGCCTTGTTTTGTTTACACCTCAACAAGATTCAGTGCAAAAGTTACATACTTACAATATAAAGAAATGTATATATTGAATCCTGAGAGATTTTCGATAGAAGAGCCAGTCAGGAGTAGTATATTTTAAACATTTATTCAATGACTAGTTATATTTAAGGCTGACCGAATGGGCGATGTCAATGATTATTATAGCAACACATGTTGTAACCTATCGATACCTTTTTCACAATAACTTGGCTCCGACACGCCCTAGCAACTTGTATTGGGTGACAGGGTATCGGACGCCTCTAAATTGAAAGTGCAATTATTTTATTTTCAATCATGACAGTGCCGTTGTGTCTATTGTTAAGAATTCCAAGGGAATTCCATCGCATTTTGAAGTTGACAGCAGCAGGTCAATGGGATACACTACTAACTATACACATTATATAGCAGGGAAGTTTAGTCATTTATATTGCATGCAGTTGCAAAAGTAGCTCTGCATTAGTTTAGGATCCTGTGACGCATTTCACTGGGATAGTAAACGTTTGGGTTTATTTACATTGTAATAGAAATAAGTGTGCCATATATTGGTATTTCAAAGGTATGCAAATAATTGACGTGAAATTATGATAGGTAAATCGTTATCGTTAAATTATTAGAAAATAATTGACGAAAACATATGTTTAGTATCAAATTAATCATGTTTTCGGAATTGCGTAGGTGTTTATTATGGGGAATATTAGTCTGATTATTTTATATTGAAGGGTTGGTTTGAACCAATTAACACATTTGACCGTTTAGTACATCCTCATTAGTACAAGTAATCGATATTTAAATGAAGTAATGGAGTAGTTTGATAAGTTTAGTAACAAAAAACAGGGATGTCCCGTTTTTGTGGATTTCTTACACTATTTTATGGTACAGAAATATACTATTTAATTTTATATCGTATATAACATTATTATAATAATAAGCGTTCAAAAGTGTGCCTATATCTGCTGCTGTTTAGACATCTGTGTGTTTTAGGCTTCCTCTAAAATTTTATTGAACATAAACTGATAACTAACAAAAATCTACAATATTTGTGATCAGAATTTGAATTACGCATTATCCATGCTCGGTGAATAAATTAGAACATGATGAAAAAATTCTTGCCCACGGCAATAATTTTTTCATCATGTTCTAATATTTGTGATCCTATAAATCATGGAATTCCCTAAAATTCGACTATCTTCCACGACTGGACAGTCATACCAGTGTACGTAACACTGTACCTAACAGGTAAATATCAGCGAATTTGTATAAAATTTTCTAGCCATGTGACTTCTAAACTTTAACAGTTCAAAGGCGGAGTTTGACTAATTTTTGTATACCTAACGTATTGATTTGTTTCCTTTGACCCCAAGACTGATTTCTAATACTAGACAATGATTGGGCTTTTAAAATTTGTACATTTTAATAGCATTGGATATTCAAGAAGCCCCATTTAATTGAAAACTCACGAATTTTGATTGAAAAATGACACGTCTCTAATGAGTACATGTATTATACTGTTGACCACACACTCTCACGTGTGTGCCGTAAAGTGCCTACGAGCAGATTGGACGTCTATTGAACAACGGATTATTTTGATCAAGCTTACCAAAATGCAATGCTCTTTTAGAAAATTAATGTTTATCATTAGTCATTGTAAATAAGTTACAGATTTAAGAGAGAGGGGCATGTCACATTTGATGTGCGCATTTTTTTTGTAAATAATTCAGTTTGTATTTAGAGTATTTAGAGGTTGAGTATATTAATTTGTAAATTACTTTGTAACGATTTGAGTGTCCCTATAATAATAGTTATAAATAGTTGATTGATTATCTGCGATCACTGTCACAAATCACAATTTTGCATTTTAAAGTCCCCGTTTTCGTGAACAGTTCAAATTGAAACGGTTGTATGTTTTTGCATAATTATTAAAATGTGTGTTTTTGGATTGAAGTGATATGCGTCACACGCATGGGTGGATGACGGGTGTCGATTCTATGGCCGACGACACAAGGAAACTTGCCACGAGACGTTTACAATACTTTCTGTATTACTGGTGCGTGTATCTTCTGTGTGCCTGCGTTTACCAAGTTTAGTTTGTTACCACTACCACAAGTTGATAATGGTTACTACATCTTCTATATTTTAATATAAATATAATATAAATAATGATAAAAGTTTTATTTCACAACAGTATAGATTTTTTAACATCTCCTTAGTAATTGTTCGTAATAAATAATGCATGGACACCATTATTCTTAATTAGCCCAAAGTTTTGAGTTGCAAGAGACTTTAATTTTTATTATTATAATATACTTAATGTAATTTATAAAACATGCCACTCCTTAGGAAGGCTGTTAGGTCCACTTAATATTGTGTTATGTACCTTAACGTTTTCTTATGAAATAACAATTTAAATACTTATGTAAGCAAAATAAATAAATAGTATGATAATTGTATCTGTACAAGCCTACGCCTATCTTCGGCGCCTCGGTGGTGGCATCATTCGACGAAGTATGGAAATAACCATCCTTTAAATGGCATATCATTTAAAAATGACTATTGAGTGTGATATGAAAGGGTACTTACCTTTTCTGTATGTTGAACCTCGCTATTCAATGATAACAGTTATTATAGTTTCAATTATAGTATAAAGTTAGTATAATGTTTGTTTATAAAAAAATACATACGCAATATACTTTAATACATTTTAATGGGATATCAGTAACTGTTGCAGTGTTGTGCAGCTTTGTTTTGTACCTACTAGTTGAAATATGGAATGTATTTTTTTACTTTGTACAGAATGTTAACCTAAATGTGATAAACATGCATTGGATTTGACGGGCACGAATTAACTAAACTAAGTAAATATATGTGTCAATATGGGCTAAATAAAATCCAAAATTCTAAGTGGCAGTACTTACTTCTAAGTAAAAGCAGTGGCGGTTGTGCTATCACATAAAATTGTTTGGTCTAAGGCCGCGTTTCCACCTGCAAGTAAACTGGCGCAAGTCTTGCTTGAGTTACTTGCAATATCGTTTATACATTACTAATTACTGCAATTTTGCTGCAACTATTCGCAGGAAGTGCTAAACAAGTTGTCGCGACAGCACGTGCTACGGAGTTTACACTTGAAAGCTGCAGTCGGACAGACTGTCGGACATTTCTTGCAGATGGAAACACGGCCTAACTTCCCACAAACGCCTCTAACTAACGACAAGTTTGAAGAGCTGTTAGATTAGAGCATACATTGCTTCCACGCGTTTATTTTGCTTGAATGCTTCGTTCTCGCGCAATTACATAGTAAACGCTAGAAAGCAATGTATGACAATTGTGTTTCATACATGCTCCGTCAAATCCGATGTCTGGTGATTTTTGACATAGGTAATTAGAAATTGTGATTTTAGTAAGGTGTGTAGATTATAAACGAAAAAAAAAACTTGCTTTACTAAATAAAATTCTACTATCCTATAACTATTTATAGCGTTGTTGTTTTCACACATTTTTATATTTGGGTACTTGTGTATTTTAAGCTGTTGTACTACTAATAAAAATAAACATCAAGGATAATGAATGTTTCGGCCCAGTATTGTAAGACCTGTGTATCCCACCAATGCTGTGAATCATTTGCTTCCCCAGAAATAAACAACCAAAATCAGAATGAAGTTTCTTTTTTACTTGCATTAATTACTACAGATCTGGGTAGGTAGGTACAGTCGACAGCAGATCAATGGTAACACTTGCAGTACGATTTCAACTCTTACGACGCAGATAATAAGAACGGTCCAAAGTGTGATACTTGATCTGCTGTCAGCTGTACCACGGAAAAAGGTAGGTACCTTTTTACATTTAATACTTAAGTTTTTATTACTTTAACACTTCTTCGATAAAATGAAACGTTTCAATTCCTATTTAAGTATAGTCTTGGTTGGTGCTTTCTGAGCTTTCGTACCTATGCATTAAAACCTGTTACCTACTATTGTACATATCTAGGTACCTACTTACCTATCAGTGATGCATCACACTCATCACCCAAATTAGGAATGTCGGTCGGTATTATATGGGTCCATCCAGAGACATTATACAAGTACGATCACGAAATAACACCTAGACTCGGTAAAAGTTACAAATAGATAGATATCTAATAGTACAGTCGACAGCAGATCAATGGTAACACCTGCAGTACGATTTCAAGTCTTACGACGCAAATAATAAGAACTGTCAAAAGTAAAAAGTGTTACCATTGATCTGCTGTCGACTGTACAAACATCTTTCGGACCATGAATCGAACGTATGACATCTTTTACAGTAGGCACATTATCGACTAGGCTAGGCTAGAAGTATGAGGTCCATTTTGCTGGATCAAAGTGGATCTTGGACTCTGGCAACAAAGTGCCTCTATTTGCTCCCCTTACCGCTCCCCCACATTAAGAGGCTGTGTCGCGTCGGCGCGGCGCGGCAAACTTAAACTCTTCCAGGTAGTATGGAATCGCGCGAACACATCCTAGTGAGTGAACGAGCGGGCACGGCTACTATGTATGCGCGGGAGCCCATTGATGCCCCGCCCGCGCTATTGATGTTTTTGGGGCCATAGGCTCGTAGCGATAAAAACTGATAACGGTGGCTTAATTTGAAAGTTGCCGAACCGCCAATTTTGTATGGCGTAATTCGTAAACCATGGCTCAAACCTTCCCTAACTTTAAGTCACGTGACTGAAAGTTACGTTTATGGCTACCTACTTGCCTGAAAAAGTGGACCACGCGCTGTCGTCGCGAAAGAGAGGTAGCCAACATTCAAACGAAAAATATTACTACCTCGCAACATAGTAGGTATTTTTCTAAGGTAACAATCTTACTTCTTTGAAAATCAATTATATAGGGAGGTACCTACTTAGTTTATCGAAAATCTGACCCTCAAAATCAGAATAAGATAAGTACCTACCTATGTACACCTGCCTACTCAGAATTTGATATCTACTGAGAACAATCCAATGGTTAAAGTTATTTTTAAAAGGCATTACTTGATAAGTAAGTACCTACACGTCTCTATATCAGATAAACAGCCTCTCTGTAGGTAGGTATGTCTGCAAAATATGTTTTTACGCGTTAAATTTCTCTCTCAGCTGCGAGTTTTCTTTAGTTTTGTCAGAGATAGAACTTTGTGTTTAAATCAAACTTCCTTCCAACTTGCAGGGCACGTACGTCGACGTTTGAAAGAATAATATTTGTTCACAGTTTTTCAAAGGAAATTTTAGAATTTCTACTGAACTGGACTCTGGGCACCTTTAGTTCATTATCTACCAACATAAATATCTTTAAGGAGTTTCTCAATAGGAATAAGCTTGCCTACAAGTCTTGCCTGCTTAGGGCTTCCTGTTTTGTTCCCATGGTAAAAATTAGCACATAAAATTATTTCGGGTCTCCATATACGTTTATAGAATTTGGTGGAGATCTCTCAAGCTGTTGTAAGTTTGTAAAATTTGGTGGAGATCCGTCAAGCTGTTAGAGCGTGATTGAAGATGAGGAAAATATCGAATTCCCATAGGAAAGTCTTGGGGCGGAAATATAGTGAACAAAATCAAGAAAAGCCACTAACTCAGTAGCGATTACTGAAGAACTTTGAATCAACAACTTTTCAATTTTCGCGAAGATAATTCCCGATTTTTTATACATTAATATGATCGGTATTAACCGATCAGTTCGATTTTTTGTAAGTAGGTACTTAGGTAGGTACCTCTATGATGCTTTTGAAAGGTGTAGCATTTTATTCAACCAAATTACTTACGTTAAAAAGCCACATGCCCAATAATTGTGGTTATATTGTGTGGTATATTGGTGGTAGGTATCTATTTAGCATGTAGGTAACTATAGAAGTTACCTATTCTATATTTGATGATTGGCATATTTATTAGGCACTGCGCGTCGTGAGCGTGACGCAGCTATGTGTAGTCCTATGGTTTAGTTTAGGAGCTATACGCACTCATAGGTATATGTTTCATAATATTTTTTAGTAATTAGGTACAGTCGACAGCAGATCAATGGTAACTCTTCCAGTACGATTTCAAGTCTTACGACGCAAATAATAAGAACTGTCAACAGTAAAAAGTGTTACCATTGATTTGCTGTCGACTGTACCTACTTGCCATAAAGACGATTTCTAAAAAAGAGATTGTAGGTTCACTGTTCACTGCAGTGTTACGTAATGTTATAAATACGAAATGAAGCAGAACATTAGATAAAGATGGGCGCAAATTGCGAGCCGGGAGGCTGTCGGCTCGGCGCGGCATACGCGGGCTTCTTCACAATAAATTAAAAATTTAATTAAACTACCGAGTGGTCGCAACGGCTTGATAAACGCCTTTTACGCGATTTGTTATTCACGGGGGAAATTATAACTAGGCGTGTGTACACACAAGGTTTTTTTTAATTTAAAAAGGTCACGTATGATCCCTTTTTGTTTTTTGTTGGTAGGAAGGTAATTAGGAGATGTACATAAGTATCTGGATTCGTACAACGTTAACAAAAATTGACACGGACAAGGTCAGGTAGGCATTATGTAACGTATACCTAATATTATACACCTACCTACCTACCTACCTACAGGTGGGTTAAATACTTCTTGGTCCATTCTGAGTGTTGCACTTTAAATTTAACCAAGCGAACTCACTATTACGAGTACCTACCTATGCAATATTTAAGTGACAGGGACAGGACGTTTATGATTAGATTCGCCACAACATTGTTTAATTAAGACTCTGTGTGTAGGTATTCTTAATGTTATTTGTATTGCACCTGGGCCTGGCGCGTATTCATAAACGTGATTTAAAGTTACGTTACAGTTTAGGCCCCCTGTCCCTTTCTATCTTAACATTTTTAACGAAGTGTGAAAGGGATAGCAACACGATTTAAGGGAAGGTTTAACTAGGTTTATGAATAACAACATATTATATGTTTATCGCAGTGATGACGTGAAGCAAACGATTGATCATGACCAACGACAAATTTGAACTCTACCTGGACAGGTAGGTACGATTGAACATAGAGAAAGGTAAGTAAGTAGGTTACAGGAAAGTTATTAAAGTTTAGATTATCTCAAAAACTATTTGACTTATTAGAAGAATTATTTCACTGTTAAATAGATAAAAGTTAAAACTATGTAAGTACCTAACTGTAAAATAAATATTAAATTCGGCCCAGGAGTTTTTGAGTAAATCGCAACCTTATTGAATGAAGCCCGCTGTATACTTCTGTCTTGTTTACTTATACCTAAACCTAGTGTAGCAACCAACCGATATACCTACCCTACCGATATGATGTTTGGCGGGGACCATCACCACATGCAACGTTATTCGCCAACGTCCTCGAATATACTCGTCGTCACAACTAAGTATGATTTAGATGCAAACTTCGTGCTCCCCTTCCTGAAATACCAAGTTTGAAGTGAGAACTCTCCGGCAAATGTTTGTGTGTGATGTTGTTCCGCGATAAGCGAACTAGATTTGATGCAACTTTAAACTGCATAGCTACTTATCTTATTCAACACGTACCTTATGTACCTATATCATTAATTACTCTATGATTGTTTGTTTTCAGGGGTAGTTAAAGGGGTTGAAAAGAGTACTTAATATAATTTGTTTTAAAATACTTATACATATAAGAAAATAGTATCTAAAAATGTCGCGTAGTCTAAATTAATAAGAATTTAATAGTACCTATACCTATACTATACATATTAATTAATATAAATTACTTACTTAATATCAGATTATCTCAAATTCCTCGTTACGCCTCAACTACCTACTACGCATTGTATGTTGTCTGCAATTCCATTGTCATTTTCATTACAAGTTAATAAGAATTTCATATTCATGTTAATTTATTAATAATTTGCTTTTGTGTAGCTTTATACTGTAAACTATATTTACTAGGACTTTAATGAAATTATTTCTTACCAACAAAAAAAATACCACTTTTATTTGTTCCGGTAAATGTGCTGAGAGTTTTTCTTTTTCTTGCTTGCTTTGCTTTATTTGAAGAATGCGTAGACCAGCGGCGTAGCGTCCGTCCGTAGCAGCGTAGTAGTAAAGTAGCAGTGCTACAGCACGACTCTTGAAACTATTTGAAATCAACAAAATGTTTCTGCGACGTCCCTCGTATAGTTGAAAGTGTGTACTTTCAACTATACGACACGTGTAACATGGCAACTCTACGTGACAGTAATAAAATGAGTATATGAGATTGCATGCAGTATCATAATATATTATTGTTTTATAAAACGCCACAAATATTGCACTAATTACCGACAAATGTTTTTATGTTGTCGACTGTACTAAAATAAAATCAGTACCTTACCTTAAGTACATTACTACCTACATGTTTCCGATGACCTTAGAAGTAACTAAATATTCATATCACAGTTTATGTAAAATTAAATTATGTAAAACATACCTTGTAAAACCTTAATAGCATAATGTAATTAGCTTTGTTTTTAACTTAGATCGGTATCAGCCAACAAAACATTTAATCTCCGATCATTTATTTAATCGGCGGTCGTTAATTAGCGCCAACCAACCGTGGTCGTTGTATTTATTTATGGGGCACATTGTCGAGGAACCAAATAGGTTAGATATATTGTTTTCTACTTAGGTATATCTATTATCTGGGCCATCCAGAGATAATATAACATAGATCAGGTTACAGTGTGGTTTGCGATATTAACTTGTACGGGGCGGCACCGCTCCGTCCATACATAAACCAGTTTGGTTTCAATTTTACAGAGATATCTTTTTACACCCTTTATAGTTGTGAAGGCCTCTCCCTGAAGTAGCGCACGGAATTCCTTTGTTTGTCATTAGTGCGGTTGGGTTTGCGATAAAACCGACATCAAGCGAAGAGCGGGCGGTGTGGGTTCGTTACGCCAAACGAACGTTGACAACTGTGACTCATTCAAGGTTTACTCATACAAGTACGAAATTCCAACGAATATTTCGCAGCTGTCTGGAAGAAGTGGTATCATTCAAAACGTATTGAGAAAGAACAGGGAGTCGGTCCCCCTGTTGTGTAACTGACAGTAACAGCAAGCCCATTCCCATTTCTATACTTCATTGCTGGCTTTCAATAGCAGCATAAACGTTCTTGTCACAGCAAACGAGTAATGGTTGATAGAAATTGGCTTGCTATCACTGTCAGTTACTTACCACTTCCAGATATCACTTCTTGCACACAGCTTCGAAATATGGCAAAGTATGCGCGAACGAAATTTTTGTCCTATTTTCGGTAATAATCTCACATTGACAGTACTGAGCACTAGTAAAAATCGTTGCGGCAAACCCCTCAGTCAGAAGACATATCCGCGGTATATGATGGCATGAAATTGCGACGATAGCTAATAAACAGCGTACTGCAGCAGGTATCGCAATAATGTATTGGAACAATACCGACTGGAATTTCGTACCTGTCTGGGAGAGCCTATAGGTTTCAGTGAAATGGTTGCACGCCAATCACCCGGATTGGTTTTCATGCAGGCTCAATTGACATTGCCTATCCTGTGGTACAGTCGAAAGCACATCAAGCGTAACACTTTGGTATTTGTATTGTTCTCGCTGTTGACACCACAAGAGTTGAAACAATAGTATGTTATACCATTTATATGCTTTCGTGTATCGAGAGCTTAACGATATAAACTATAAACCCACATATTTACCGTAACATTATTATGTGTGATTCTGCCCTGATGGCCGCCAAATGTAATTCTAAACATAAATGCAACTGTCACTGTTTTATTGTAGGAATAAGCTACTACATCGCGTAGGAGTGAACGAAACACTCGCTTAGCGACGATTAAATTAAGCGTGCAATCTACACTGACGTGGTACCTTATAAGTTATATAAATAAGTAATCAGAATTTGTATTACGCATTATCCATGTTCGGTGAACAAATTAGAACATGATGAAAAAATTCTTGCCGTGGGCAGGTCTTGAACCTGCGACCTTGTCATTCCGTGACACGCTCTTACCAAGGTCGCAGGTTCAAGTCCTGCCCACGGCAATAATTTTTTCATCATGCTCCAATTTGTTAATTGTTTATTTTGTATATATAATAATTTAGTAACAAAAGTGGATCCATGTTATCTTCAATAAAACTTTTATTAGGTATTAATATTATAAATAAATGGTACAGTTGTGTGTATATGCAACGTATTTTTTCAATCTACTAAATTTATAAAAACAATTATGACATATACCCTGGCGCCGTCCCATCTTCCAGCAACATCATCAAAGGCCGGCGCTGCAGCAGCCACCGCAGAGGCAAGTAAACGGCGCAAATATGCAGGTCTCAGTGGAGACTGCATATTTGTGCCGTTTGGTGTGGAGACCCTGGGACCGTGGGGACCAGGCGCACACAACATCCACAAAGAGATCTCTGTGCGCCTGGTGGATGTGTCTAATGACCAGAGGGCTGGCGCATACCTCGCGCAACGCATTAGCCTCGCAATCCAGCGAGGCAATGCAGCCAGCCTTCTGGGGACACTCCCCGCGGTCGGTGATTTAGGGCAAATTTTTTATTTATAGTTTTTATTTGTATATTTACTGTTTTTTAATAATATTTTGTACATTACTAAAGTGTCAAAAAAGAAAAAAAAAAAAAAAAATTATGACATATTATATAAAAACAAATACAATTATAAATACTTACCTATATCTAGCCAACACTACACCTCGTCTAGGCCCGTCCCGCCCGGCAGGGTGCCCAGCGCACTGGCCGCATTGCCCCGCTGTATAGCGAGGCTCAGGCGCTGGGCAAAATACTCCCCAGCTCTGAAGTCCCCCGAGGCGAGGACCAGTCGAATGGATATTTCTTTTATAATTTTTTTAGTGTCGGACGACCACGGACCCATAGTCTCCACATTAATATTATTATATTATATACATACTACTATTTAAATGGCCGTTACGCCACTCAGTGGATGAAGTGGTCTTTTGAAAATTTGATTTTAAAATTAAAACATTTCGCGCCATTACTTACCCAAATCTCATTATGTCGAGTCCGTGCCGTTTGCAGCGACGACTTTTCGAAGTGCTCTTCTCTCTAATAGTTTCTTACGCTAGCTATCTCACCAAGTGCACCTGACTAGACTCTTTTCGTAAATGGAAAATGAAATCTACGAGTGGCATGTACCTCTACAAGTACCCGACACCTACTTTGTAACGTATGCGGCACGTAGCGCACTTTTCGTGCGAAAGGTTTTCTAGAAACATTTTCGCCACCTTTAATTTAAGTTCTTTCCACTGAATATCACAATTTTCTGTCAGATGAGGACGAATTTCCTCGGTTTAAGTTTACCTACGTGTGTGTGCTACGGTAGAAAAATCTGTGCATATAACATAACCTATACCTATTTGTAATTTATGGATAGGTGTATTCGCCAGTGACAAAAGGATCATACTAATCGGATCACATTTTAGTATTGTCACCAGTTTTGTGAACGAGCCTCCTTGCTAGCTAGCTCATAGGTAAGCCCCACGACTCTAGTTAATAAGGCTTGATACCTACTTAAGCTATAAAGCTTGTGTATGTACGAGTATTCAAGTCGTACACTTACTATATAGTTTCCTTTATGGTAGTTTTCATTATAATTTACATTAGGTAGTTATCTAAATATAATATCTATGGTACATGGTATGGTACCTGCTACATGGTAACTTTACTCTGGATCTAGTCGTTCGCTAGCGGAAAGCAGAAAGTCTCTGCATTACTATAAGTATAAACCATTAGGTACTAACAAAATCATTCAATATAATACTTAACACAAACGTAAGAATAAATGTTCCGTTCGCGTTGGCTGCAGCTACATTTAGATTATCTAGTCTAGCCTAGCTGAAGAATTGTTTTCAACTTTTTCTTGTTCAGTGAATTCAAGCAGTTGTCAGCCAGGAGCGGAGGATTTTTTTCTACTTATTATAACAAAAGTATCAGCCAGAAACAGTTTTACGCTATTGTTTTATAAAAAAAGAGGTAAGGTACTACAAAATGGACATCTGTTAATCGACACTTAAATACAAATATATCAAATATTTAGAAAGTATTTTCACACAATGACGAATGTGGAAGCCGGAAAAGTATGATAAGTAGGTACCTACATAGTATTTTGTTTGCGTAAGTGGCTAATTTATATAATGATAATTTATTCAAGAAAGTACCTATAAACTTATTCTAAATTCGGTTCGGGGTTGCGATGTGATATAGGTAGATAGGTATAGGAGTTCAAATCAAAAACGCGAATGATTTTGAATGGAAGATAAAATATCGTAATGTTCAATGAACCTAAACGAAAGTATGGCGTGGACACAATAAGATAGACAGTAAACGGAACTGATTTAGTTTAACGTAAGTAAGTATATCACTTCTTCCCGTGCCTATTGTCAGCAGTAAATTGCTTTGGGCCGGGCTCAAGCTCACTTTGGCTGTCGCTCGCTCGCATGTTTACCTAAATGGCAGATTTAGGTAACTTAGGGCTGTTGCCGAGGGGCATGTGTCAATTATTTTGTTATCGCAACACATTGGAACCTGATCGGTATTAGTAAACAAAAGAGGAGGAAAGTACATAGGTAGTTTCCTCCACTATAAGAAAACAAAAAGGTTAGGTAGGTACACAGATTGGATTTTTCTGTACTTACTTATCTACATGTTATAATTTTTTTTTACGTTCCATCTTCTTATCGTATGGTGTAATGGCCAAACCGATTATTAAAGTTGTTCAAACCGCCCGCTCTCGTAAGCCTCTGACATGGTATAACGACATAGCTGCATAATGACAGTAACCAGGACCGACTGCTTGATGTGCTTGCTTTCCGAGGCACGAACTCAGATGAAAATTTCACTAGCGGTCATCCATCCATGTACAGACCTCGCCCAACGTTGCTTCGCTTTTATAATCACTTCCATGTAGTTCCAATATATGTAAATTCCTTGATGTATTACATAAGTAAATATAATAATATAAAAATATTGAACTAAAATATTTTTATCTTATTAATACTCATATATTGGAGAAACTATATTAATGTATTTCGATTCGGGTTGCATTGTGGGCGCGGAAACCACTTTTATGTTGCGGACACCTCCACAACAGCCTTCCTTAAAGCTTATATTTCACTCGTGCAAGGGGAACGAGAATTATTGTTAATAGATTGCCGTGCTCCTTGCTCTAAATCGCATTATAATGATTCTATAGCCAGGGAATAGGTACTAAACGCTATCGTGGACTTGCTAAAGATAAATGGCTAATTCAATTAATTTATTGTTGGAGCACTGGCTGGGGCAATATCCCAAATTAGTTAAGTACTCATTTGAAAATATTGAATTTAATAACTTTGGTAGGTACTTACCTATATTAACAAAGGTTTTGCGGGAAACCGAACTTTGTACAGTAGGAACTTCATTAATAAACTATTTTATAATAATAGCAGCCTAGAGCAAAGTTGTTGAATAGATAGGGTTACTTATTGAGTTTGTTAAATCGATTACTAAGTTGTTGACGAATTTACCTAACTAGATATCTTCTAGTATCTACTTACGAGTATATTCGGGGATTCGACTGCGATGTCGTTTCGTGTATTTTACTTACATTCATTTCGAAAAAAAAACAGACTGAAAAAATAAACGGCTCGTCTTTTGTCTTTCCCGGTTGTCTGATTGCATCGCTGCAACCTAATATATTTTGAAACCTTACCCTACAAGTCCTACAACACAGACCACTTCTACAAATTGCAATGGTTCAAGCGGTCGAGTGCTTTGGTAAGCACACGATATTTAAAAATTCACAACCCTATGACACGTCATACTGGTCCGTCAACCTACCAAAATCACCGAACTACTGAGACTAGAGTGTTTTTTCATGACTATTTTCTAATAAGATATAGGAAAGAAATTGGCACCTGAAGTTTAGAACAAACGGCATTGGAAGTGTCAGCCATGGAAATTCTGATTTAAATATTGTTACGGATTGATTACGTACCTACATAGGTAGTGGGGGGTTTCATGGTGCAATTAGGTAGATAGGTAAACCCGCAGCCGGTTCCTGTATTATTACCTACCTACTATAAATAAGGCTATATATATAGACAAGGTTGGAAGCGATAGCTACGGTTCAATAGTGTAGGGTAGCTTCTCGTAAATCAGGTTCCTTTATCTGTTCATTTTACGATCTAGTAAATATGATAGCAAATCTTGCTATGGTACGTTATGTCTCCTACAAAATCTCCATTGTCGTGTAATATATAATATCGACCATATACTTACCTATAAGTATATAAGATAATTAGGAATAAGTTCAGAAATAAAAGATCCGTTTTATTATTTTTTCATATTTTATTCATTCTTTTATGTAATCATCAGAGTTGTACAACTAAATAATCACAGTTGAAATAAAACATAACCATGTAGGTAATATCAAATATCAATAAATGCCTTAAAATAAAATTACGTGCACCCGATGTGGTGGCTGCGCTCTATCTGTAACGTTTTATGTTTGTACTGGGGTTGTGTGCTCTGCTGTCTATGGTAGGTACTACGTGCATTGCCTAACGGGCAGTATGGCAGCCTATCCGGTGATATCTATGTTACAGAAAGTGTAAATAAATTGGTATTATAACAAATCAATTGATTGATTCAAAAATATAGTTCTATAGGAACTGTCTTAAGCTTTAGCTTTATTTAACTTTAACCTTTTTGCCAGAATTGAAAACAAAAGGACAAGGTCACATACATAGTAGGTACCAATTATTTAACAAGTGTATAGGTACTATGGTGCCTATAAGGTAGACACCGCACTGCAGAAAAAAAGGCGCTTTTATTTCGCGCGGATTACTTTACCGCAAGAATTTGAATCGGGAGTGGTCAAATCCGCAGTGTGGACAGGTAATTAGGTAATAGAAAAAGGTTATATTCCATTGTCGTTTGTTGTTATTTAACAAGTAGGTACGTATTTCAGGATAAATTCTCACTCGTCTTCCTTTGATAATTATTTAATTTATGAAAATAAACGGTAAGGTAAATATTGTAGGTAGGTACTATACTATGTACGTAAGTAACGTAAAAGTGAGTTGTTAGTATAGTACAATTTACATGTTCAATTTTCTGCAATGCTAGTACTTATATAAATATTATACCCATCTTATATAAATTTTGACCTTTCAGTAACTCAGAAATCACCGGATGTGCTCAGTTATGGGACATACTGGGAAATATAATATTTTGAATAATAATAAAATAAGTATGCCCTGGCTCCGTGTGAAATATAATCATGTTTGCCACTCACATCTTATGTCACCTCTCTTTTTGTAAACGAAGAAAATTTAATTTTAATGCAATATTATTCTGCCAAAATACAATAAGCTTTTCGAGCTCAATTACTCGTTAACTTATTATAGTGTCATATTTTATAAAGATTCGCCTAGTATAACAAGGTATAAGTAGCACTGAAGAACTTACCGTCTTTCAGAGCAATCCGATTAGTAAATCTATACAAAGTCCTGGAAATGGGATGTGACGCGTTTTTGAATATACTTTTTTCAGTTAGTGGAATAATGCATAATTATAATTTGAAATAACTCATTGCATATGGTTTCACTTTGAATGGCAAACATTGAATATTCTCAAGGGCAATAGACATTGAGAAGAGTGTAGGTAAACTAAGGAAAAGACAGCGCAGAGCTTTTTGACAAGGGCTCACAGAAAGTTTAGTTTCAAGCGGATCGTCGCACAATGCTTATAGACAGGAAATAAAATCAATACATGTAAGTATAATAATTATAAAAAGTCGAAAAATTACAATATAACGTTGTATAAGACTGAAATGTAAAATCGGACCAAAAGTTCTATAATAAGTAATTCGTCTATATATGATTACTGGCAGTGTAATGATATTATAAAAGAATAGTGGAAATCGTGATCTTGATCTCGGACTAAGTTATTTATTATCTACTTATACGAATAGTAATTAACGAGAATTGCTTTAATATTGATGTAATGTAGGTAAGTATGTACTTGAATAATAACATTTTTATTGAGTGCAACCTATAGGGTGAACTTACAGTAAGGTATTCAAAGTCTATAATTAAATAACCGAATCTACAAAATCTTAGGCTTTCAAACGCATAATAAAATCAGTCATTTTAACGCAAGTCAGTATATTCTAAAATTTACACAGATCGTAATTCGATGTCGACGTGAGACAGTTTATAGAACCTCCAATTTATTACATTTATTTTACTATAAATTCTTAAAATTAATTTATAAATTAGTGACTTCTAACGGTTACAATAACTATCTCACTTCAATATCGATCGAATAATATTCTAGCACAACACTCTTAATAAGTTATTGATATTTTCCTAGGTGCGACTAAATTTATATGTAAATATATATGAATAAATAAAGTGCAAACACTTAACAGTCTACCATCATTAGCTGCATCAATAATGCTAATAACTTGGCACAGTCCCATTCATTCCGCGCCGTGTCAGCGCGCTCGCACCCTCTGCACACACTCGGCCACTCACTCGCCAACACGCGGTCACACTCCGACTCACTCGCACTAACTCCACTCACTCACGCACGCACTCAAACATAAAACTCTCCCCGAACGACCCTCGACTAAAATTATTCATCCACTGTTAAGAGTAGACGGTAGTCGTTTTCAGATAAACTAATTAACTAACGCTACTCGGAGCGGAGACATTAGGAGAGGAACACCAATTACTGTACAGTTCTCTTAAAATTAAGAGTCGGAATTATGCCATTATTTTATTTTCATATTTAGCTAAGATAATAGGGGTGATCGAGTTAAGTGTAGTAATTACTTATCGTATATACAGCCCCCAGTGAATAACTTCACGTTTCGAATGAGCATTATAAACTCGATGTCCAAACGGACCACATTTACCTAATTTTATAATTACTATAAAATATAACGTTATTCTTTTAAAGTACAATGATTTTATGCGGAAGGGCCATAAATTAAGTGATATCACGTAAAGCTGTGGACTTACAAAATACTCGTATAAATTATTCACATTTATAGCACATTATCTACAAACACCCACGGTTCAGATTCACGCCTGGCCCTCCTGCAGAAATCCGCTTATCTCGATAACTTCCAATAAAATACTGACTCATCATATTATGGCTAACTTGAATAAAACTTATATCAAATATTTGGTGAAGACATATATATACGTTTACACTTTATCAAAATAAAGCATAGGGGTTCTTAAATAAATAGGTACCTAAGTTAAAACATGTCTATTAAACATAAAGTTGTATAAAAATTGATAAGAACTAGATACATAAGTCACGAAGTCACAGCGAGGTGTAGCAATGTCACAGTGCAGGTACAGCTGAGTGAGCCTCGCTTGTTTATTTACAAAATGAATCTCAGCGGGTATAGTGTAGCTCCCGACAGAACGGACAAAGTGTTAGTGTAGGTGTGGGAGACAAGACAATTGACTAAAGCACGCGAGGTGCGAGCGATGGAGCGTCGGGCGCCTACAGCTGCTCGTCCATGTCGGGCCCGTACATGTCGGCCAGCTTGTCGAAGCGCGGCCCCCACGCGCCCAGGTAGTCGTACTCGTGCACCTCGTCGTCGGTACCTAACGAAACCAACAAGGGATTTGTATGAATAATTTATGTAGACACGATGTCTCCAGGTGCTTTTTTCTCTTTATGCATTGTGAATGAATTGTCGAAAGGCGGCTTCATAAATTTGAAAGGGCAGTCACGTTCGGCGGCCTTGTCTGGCTGAGGGGTGGGTGTGTACTCACCGGACGCGAGCGAGGAGAGCGAGCCGGCGGTGCTACCGCCGCCCTCGTACGCGTAGTTGCGCAGGTCGTCGAACGGCGGCGCGTTGGGGTCGCTGTCGGCGCGCCGCTTGTGCTCCTCGATGAACATGCCCACGTTGGTCTCCCCTGGCATCGGTACGCCCACGCCCGCCGGGACGCCCACGGTCACACCCATGGGGCCCACGCCGAGACCGACGCCCATCAGCGGATCTAAATATTAGCAAATAATTGGTTTAATAATAAGTTAACTTTTAACAACAGTTTAGATAGGTAGGTGGAGTTGTCACTTATTTTTACTGTATTTTCTGCCTTGTAATTTAGAATTACAAAAGATAAACAGATCCCCAAATACTGTTACGCAACATGCATGCAAAAGCTCTGAACTCTGCAAAACAACACAATGATTTTGATCACGTACGACAATACAGGACAGCGGGACCCGGCGGGACATTTGTATGTTTAATGCAAATATGTAGTATGTATGTCTTAGGAAGAATGGGATTATATGCCCTTATTTTCTACAATTACCAACGGTGGTGGCTCAAAAGGTCCTACTTTATTTACAAGTACCTAAGTACAATCAATCTACGAAGTGCTCATTTTGCGAAATGCACATTTTGCGAAGTGCGCATTCTGCGAAGTGCTCACTTTGAGAAGTGCACCAAATGCGAAATGCGCATTTTTTGTCGAGTGTACATTTTGCGAAGTGCACATTCTGCGTCAGACCCCACACCGCAACATATTTTGTAGTACAAGAAAGGAAGAAAATGGTTGATTGTAATGTATGTTGTAAAAAAAAAAAAATCAGACGTTATCCTAATTACATTATACTTTCTGATTTAGTACATTTAAAAATTAGACACTTATTCTATAAAGTACCTATATATTTTACATGAGCATTGGTGAAGTGTTTGAGCCTTGAGCGTTGTACCTAATAAGCAGGGCAGATTATCTAATGGTGTGTTTGTCGTTCGCTACGAGAGATTTGCAGCAGTATTAGTTGATGACGATTTTGCTGAAAATAATGTTATTTACTCACATGGTAATTTCCCCGCAGCGTGATCAGGTAATGGTCCTCCAATGGGTATTTGCAGTGGTGTGATGTCGAATGCAGTCATGTCGTCCTCGCCGCCGCCCTCGTCATCGTAATTGATGATGTTCTCCCGCACGTCGTCATCGGGCCCTGGGTACTTGATGTGCGCCTCACGACGCCGGTTGTACACCACGAATACAAGCACCAGGACTGGTAAATGAAGACTTTCATGTAACACATTGATCCTTATAATGCTTTGATACGAGGGTACACACACAAGTTTTATGGCGGGAGAAATCCGTCAGACCCATTAGGGATGAAATACATAACCGCGGCGCCGCGCCGCAACAGAACGCGCCACCAAGCGTTTGGAACTCAAACCAAACAATACTGCGTAGCGGCGGGCGGCACCGCAGATTTTGGCGGTGCGGTGCCATGCCGTGCCGCGACGCGGTTATGTGTTTCGGCTCTTAGAGGTTATTTCATTTCATCTTTCAAAAACAATTGAATGTATAACTAAGTATGCAAATATACTGAATACTATTCACAAGGTATCTAAGTTTTAGCTTTTACTTTAAAATAATGAATCTGCTACGCGCCGAATTGTTTCGACCGCAAAACTGGTGAATGTACTCGTATCATCGCCTAAGTCAAATGTTAATTTATGGAAACAAACGTGCCACTTAGTTATTCTAGACAGTAATTACATGCAAATTTTGAGCCTACCCCATTCCGCGCGAATAATACAAAATGTTTCTCAAAATCGAGATTAATAACAGAGGATCATTACCCGCTCTGCGAGCTTGCAGATATTAAACAAACCCGCGACGCCTTTATATATTTCCAACAAATCGAAACCCCCAGATATTTATTTATCCTACATCGGTAGCTACAATTGTAAGTTATATTAAGTACCTATTTAGTACAAATGTGGTTCATGGCATCATCAACGCCCATTTATTTCTCGCTGATAAATATTTGGTTGCAGGTAACACAATATAGGTAATTATGTTTAAAGAAGATGTGAAAGGGAGGAAAACGTTTATCTTTGATCTTTGAACACAATATCTTACTTACTTGGGGTGACATAACATAACACAAGTTGGGTTTTTATCATCGAAACTTCTGTCTCATAAACCTTACGTAATGTAGGTACACCGAAGGGTTTATGGCAGCAAACATAGAATTGTATAGTATTAGGTTCATCCACGATTCATCGGAATTCAAAATAGGCGTCTGCTGGTTCTGAGGTGATATTGGAGCGACCGTCAGCCGATACTGGCCGTATCTTTCGGGACGCTTTAGCCTGATTATGTATGTATTGCAGACCTACATACATAAGCTTTACGGGCTGGCGGACTTGGGAAATCGCATTTGGGAGATATCGTGGGATTTACATAATGCTATTGTCACGCTTGTAAATAAGTTAGTAGCTAAAGGTTACAATGTTTTACAACTAACTACAATGAATACCGATATTTTCTCCTATGGGGTTTTATTAGCTTTGTAATAATACAAAGAAAGTCGTTATTCAATTTGACTTTTTATTTGCTATTGCCTTCGTCTGTCATTTCCTTTTACCTTTAATGAAATGACATTAACTATCTACAATTAATTTAATCTGCTTCCGTAGGTAATAAATAATATTTGTAATACGGATATTGCTAATAATAGCAAGGGATTGGTTGGGTCTGTATTCAGCCATTTAAATTTCCTTTACCTATATTAAATATCTATAAAGGAAGAGACCCAAAGAGGCCTCATTTTAGAATAACAGATATACAGGGTGGGATTGAATTCATTCGACAAAATGAAATGGATGGTTAGGCTTGTGACATACATTAATTCTGCACAGAGCGTTTAAGTAAATTAAACAATTTGGGGGGAAAATATATTTAAGTAAGTACAATAATTCAACTATCAAAAAAATATTAATTTGGTGTGCATCATTACTGTACTTTGGCGTTTTTTATATTTTAAGGTAAGTAGTTTTAATTATTTGCAATGATTTCTTTCACTGTAATTTGACTTGTGTTGCGACGTACGTAATAGATTTTTTTTGCAGTTTTGATTTACTAAAAAACCTTACCAATTCAATATTTATCACGAGTATATTTGATGTGCATCATTACTGTACTTTGGCGTTTTTTATATTTTAAGGTAAGTAGTTTTAATTATTTGCAATGATTTCTTTCATTGTAATTTGACTTGTGTTGTGACGTACGTAATAAATTTTTTTGCAGTTTTGATTTACTAAAAAAACCTTTCCAATTCAATATTTATCATGAGTATCAGCCCCAGTATCAAATTGTCGAATGAATTTAAGGACGCCCTGTATTAACCTACCACTGCATAGCACCGCACGGAGGCAATTGTTTTCATTTCATGGGTACTATTGTTGGATTGTCGACATTATTGAACGGAATTAATGTGCTTATTATTGTTTCATACAATTTAATTAACTATCTATCCACTCCCGGGTTAAATAATAATGAATTAGGTAAACCTATTTACGCAATGTATTTGGAAATATAGAAAATACTTACTGGACTGAATGGAATTAAACTATTACTTTTTAATATCAGATAATACTAATTCAGCAGAACAAGACAAATATAGAGGCAAAACTATTCCACTCGCGTAGTATCAGGTGGCTTGGAGTCCGAGAGCTTTCGAAGTCCAGAACTAAATGACATTTAAAAAAATGTTTGTTGCAAAAATTAACATCAATGCCACTAATAGAATCCGAATAGGTGTTTTTGGTATATAGGAATACTACTTATGAGCTTATGACTTTCTAAATTATAAAACTCATACATTTTGTGGATTTCAATGAAGTAATATAATTTAGTCGCGTTTTGCTTCTGTATTAGCCTCTCTCTGCTAATGGAAACGAAAATGTCGATATTAGGATTAAACTATGTATAAGATGAGATTGCATGCAAATAAATGAATGATGGTGCTCACCTAAAAGCAAAAACAAACAGACAATGATAGCTATAATGAAATCCCTTGAGGGCGTGATGATCCCCGAGGCGAGTAGCTCCAGCTCGCAATCGTGTCCGGTGTATCCGAATGCGCACACGCAGTCGTAGCGGCGCGCGGGCTCGCGGTCCACGCAGGAGCCGCCGTGCAGGCACGGGCTCGCCAGGCACTCGTTGATGTTGGCGCACGAGCCAGCGGCGCGGCGCGACCCGCCCGGACACCTACACACCGTGCGCTTTACCTCGCCATTGCGGACGCAGCCGCGCGCACTGAGCCCCCATAGCATGCACTACCGTCATAAGCTACTCGTAATACGACGACTAGAATACACAAATAAATACGGCGATATAGATAAGAGTGCGATGGTGATTGTGCGATGGGATCGACTAGTGGAGCTAGTTGTAGTGCTCACTCATGATAATGAGGAGGCAGACGAGAATGGCCGCTAGTGCGCCCATGCTGAGCTTGAGCGTGCGGCCTTCTTGAACCAGCTCGCAGTTCTCGCCCCAGAACCCTTCGGGACAGTGGCAGCGGTAGCCCGGCTCGCGGTTCACGCACGAACCGCCGTTGCGGCAAGGGAAGTAGAGACACTCGTTCTTGTCTACGCAACCCTTGCCGTCCGTCGACAATACCAAACCCTCACCGCAACTGGACACCATTACAAATATTAGCAGGTAAGTATATTTTATAAGCATTAATTATATATTGGATACATGTAATAATAAGAAAAGTCAAGTCTTTATGCATAAGGCGATAAATCTGTTGTACATGTACGTATAATATAAGCTATTAAATGTTTATTAAATGGTTAAAACAGTAAAAGCAATTTGGCAATTTTGTGAATAAATATATAAATAAACGGTTTTTGTGTGTGAAAACTCAGTGCGCCCAAAAATAAGTAACAAAAAATAAGGTAAGTAGGTACGAGAAGGTACCTAATCAAATCATCACTTTCCAATTAAAGTTTTAAACTCGTAGAAACGTTAAGTACCTATCTGGATTCAACAAAATAATATTTAAATTTCAATGAAGTTAAAAGGGTTACATAACATAAATTTCGAATTGACAGCCAAAGATTTGAAGTTAAATAATTAGTTACTCACGTGCATTCATATTCATTCCAAAGGTCGACGCACACAAACGGTTCCGTGCAGTGCACATTGTGGCAAGGACTATTAGAAGGACAGTTCCGTTCGAGATTTCTTGCCATGGTTGCCTGTCCCCACTGCGTGCCGTTCATTGCTGGAGGCAGAGGTAGATGCTTGCCCTCTAGCCTTATGTCGTCCAAGCAACCTTTCTGAAAGTCGGCGTATACTTCAAAAGTCCTAACACCAGTATATTCAGCTTTGCCACCCGCATAGACGCCTTCTTGCTTATCTACCAGTAACCACTGATGCCCCTCGAATGTGAAGGTCTCATTGTAACGCCTTCCCTCACCACCATCAATTTCGAGCGTTGCTGCGCTTCCATATCGACTCACACGCGCTATGTGCCACTGACCGTCGTCAACGGCAACAGAATTGAGCCACACGTCACGTTCTTCTGTACGTAATGAATTGAGATTATATCGGAAATGTAATCGAGCATCTTTCACTTCAAGTATACCGTACTCCCGATTGTGCTGATCGCTCACTCTGAACAGCTCCCCGTGAGGTTCACGTGTTCTAAATCGTAGTTGAACCTGTGTGCTAAATCTATCTGGCTCGAAACTTAATGCGAATTTAACGTAACTCTGTGGCTTGAAACTTGTAGGCGTAGTTGGCAGGTTACACGATGGACCTGTCCATCCCGGCTGACATTGGCATCGAGCTTCAGAAAAGCTCCCAACACAAGTTCCATGCTCCCAACATCTTGAAGTAGTGTCTGCTTGATTACAAATCTCTTCGGTTTGTGGACAACCAGCAACAGAATTCCTGGACAATCCTGGGTGAGCCAAATCATATAGTTTGCTATTGTGAATCAAATTTCTAATGCATCCATCAAATCCTTTGCCAATTGGCATGTACTGCCAATGGTAATGCGTAGGATCAAAGTGTTCTATAAAAAGTCCGCCGATTTGCAGAGGAGCGTTGACATTTAGATATTCATTGAATGGTGGAATAGTTCCAGTAGCTTGGCAAGTGGAATCATCAAACTCTGGTGGAGTTCCGTCTTCCATTTCTTGTATATCAGCAGATTTACAGAAGTCAACTATCATTCTTACACTTTCAGTGTCCCAGAATATATCTATTCTGTGCCATTCGCCATCGTCTAAGGATTTCTTTGTCTTAACCCTTAGTTCTAATGTACCAGAGCCAAAGTCGATCAATAGTCTCGGGTTCCCTCTTTCCAATTCTACTGATATAAAATCTGATACCATTATTTCTTCTGCTTCTGGGGGTACAATAGGTCCATTGTATAGTAACACACCTTCAGATTTCCTTGTTATAAATTCGAAGCTTAAATGTGAGCTATCGCACATTTCCAAAGCAGGATACCAGGCCCACCCTGTACCTCTAAAACTGCGGGAAGTTTGTTGGCATCTTGGTCCTGTATAACCCGGCGGACAAGAACATGTCAACCCGTATTTTCCTTCAATACATCTACCTCCATTATAACAGGGTGAATTACGACAAGTTTCAGCTTGAGTAAAGTTTCTAGCACCACATGTGCATTCAGCTATCACATCCACCCGTACGCCGACAAGAGCAGTTTTGTTAGCATTGACCATATATGGTAAATTACTGATGTCCAGTACATTAGTGCACGATCCTTCACACATTTGGTTCTCATAGATACACTCATCAATGCCCACCATCGTAATATTGATTCCAACTGCTCTTTCTATTTCTTCTCTATGCATTAGGACTATGCCATTTAATCGAATTGGTTTGTAATAATGAGCTCCATGTGCGGAAAATCGGATGTCTGTCACTGGTGGATGTTTCTTTCGCATCTGTACACTAAACACATCAATGTTTTCACGTTCAGTATTAAGTAAATCTGCCAGTTTATCTTTGAATTGCTCCAACTTACTTCTTGTTACACCAAGAGCCTTGAAACTCCATACCCTGACGAAGTCTTCATCCGATATTCCTGACATCCGTATTGAACCTGAATTTATTATAGCTTCATGAGATATTTCTTTAACGTATACGGTTACATTAGCTGGTACGTCTGTCTGAGTATGCTTTCGATCGTACACTTTAAACCTCAGATGGTACCTTCCTTCTTTCGTTTTATGTTTCATTTGAATCATACCAGTTTCTTCATTTAATGTAAAATTCGGATGTTCCGTACTTTCCCAGAAGAATTTCTTATCTGGCAAATCCCAATCATCAAGATCATACACATAAACTCGACCGATTTCAGTATCTGGTGCTTGCCCTTGATAATTATATACAAGAATATCTTTAGAACCAGGTTGCATTTTGTTATCGTTAACATCACCTATAACAACCGTAAGTGTACTTGTACCAGTCATAGCTGGGTTTCCGTGATCTTTGATAATAATGGGAATCAGGTACTCTTTTTGTTGTTCCCTATCAAATGATCTCAAAGACGAGACAATCGCCATACCATCTCCGTTAGCACCTTTTTGATCTTGCTCTACTTTGAACGACGCTCTAATAATATCATCAGCGCCAGGATCAAGTCTGAATTGGAAAGGTGGTCCATTGCTCTTAGATCTGTCGTCATCGTCGGTAGCTAAAATTTCTGCAACTTTTTTAGGCGTGATGTGTTCTGTTAATACCGGTCTATAATCTTTTAAGAAAGTTGGTGCGTTATCATTTATATCTTGAACAATTACTGTAAGAGTCGCGGTGGCCGTTCTTGGCGGCATTCCATCATCGATAGCTAAAATTTTAACCTGATGCCTTGGTGTATCTTCTCTGTCTAATGACCTTTGTATACTAACTGTACCTTCTTGGTTTATTGAAAACTGACGTTTTCTATCCGATGATCTATCAATTGCATACGAAACTTTACTCTTACCACCTTGATCTGGATCAGTTGCCTTAAATGTTTCTAAGCTCTTTCCGACTTCGGCATTTTCATAAACAGATACTTCTATATTAGCTCTTTCAAATTGAGGTTTATTGTCATTTATATCTCTAAGTTTTACTACTACCCACGAATAAGCTACATGATATTTATCGTTGTCATTATCTTCACCTTTATCATTTACTTGTATCCTAAATCTGAAGCCATTACTTTGTAATTGGTCTTCGTAGTCTAGAGGCTGTACAATTTTTAGTGAACCGGTGCCATCATTATTTCTAACCATAGTAAACTTATCGGCACCATATCCACTATTTTCGATTACTTTATACTGGAATTTATTAGTTTCATCTTCATCGTGAACGGTAACTGTGAGAATAGGCATTTCGGGTAAATTAGTGCCGTCAGTTTCATCAACTTCTGTGAACCATTCATCTTTGGTAAACTGTGGTGGCATGTCATTAATATCTTTAACCCTTATAGATGCAGTACCAGTTCCCTTTAGCCCTCCTCCATCTGAGGCTACTATTTGTATTGAATAATCTGGTGTTCTTTCGCGATCCAAGCAGCATACTGCAGTTTTTATTACGCCTGTTTCAGGTTCAATTTCAAAAATTGGAGAACCGGTTTCTTCCTCAATTACATTTTTTTCTATAGAGTACCAGAGTTTCGCGTTATTACTTTCCGCCGGGTCGTCATAATCAATTGCGGTCATTGTCATAACAACCATGCCAGCTGTGCCGTTTTCAGTTACATTGCCAAAGTATACCCCTTGAGGGAAAATAGGCGCATTATCGTTAATATCTTTAAGATTAACTTGGACATCTGCGTATCCTACGAGACCTTCACCTCCTTCATCTTGAGCAAATACAGTGAAACGCCATTGCGGCCTTCCATTAGGTTGATCACGATCCAATGGCTGTAATAAAAGATAACGATGTTAAGGATGATCGTAACCTGCAAAAATTATAACGTGATTGTGTGTTAATTTTTTTAGAGATAGGAACCATCCAACCATTGGCACTCGAGCATTGTTGCGCAGAAAAATATTTCTAATATTGCAAATATTTTTATATTTTTGTGCATTGCTCGAGTGGTCGTTATGTATCCGAAGAGTGAATTTATTTTCCATTTTTAGTTAGATTAGTTTTGTGGTAGCATATCCATCAACCACTGCAAACAATCACTCAGATATTTTGTTACATTCAAACATTCTGAAAAATACGAGCATTAAAATTCAGTTTCAGTTTTCTCGTCACAGGAATATCAACATGCAACTTGTTGGTTGGTTGGTTACCACAGCGGAAGGAACCATTTATGGACTAGTAATAGTAGTAGCGTTTACGAGTAATAAATACTAATTTCCTTTAAATTACACTTACCTTGAGTACGAATATTTCTCCAGTGGTGCGATTAATGTCGAACTTGCTGTTGGCTGGGTTGTCAGGATCAATTCCCTGGCCAGTTAGGAAGTACACGATGTTTTGTTGTCTATCCTTATCACCGTCAGTTGCTGTCACCTGTTCGTTAGAGAAGTTGTATTAGTTGTATGAGCAGTGACAGCTTGATAGATCATACGGTCAGCAAGTAAATAAATAGATAGGTAAGCTAATCAAGTTCGCGTAGGCTTTTCAGGGAAACGGTAACGCGTATGATTAAATGTGTCTTTAAAGAGTATGATCAATTGATAACAACACGACAACACATACGGTCAATTGCCATACATACCAATATAAAATATGTAATATTTTTGTTTAAAAACTATTATAAGTAACACGCCGACGATACAATATCTGAAGATAAATTGAATAAGTACATTAGCCCTGTCGTAAGAGTTAGTTCTGCAGTGCTATTCTCATTATATCTTTATCAGATAACACTCATAAAGGGCAATATACGAATAAAATACGGTTATGTAGCCATTTGTCAAACTATTTGAGCCACAATGAGACGTTAGTGCCGAGACCAGTTGTTAGTATCTAATAGAGGAAGAGAACATTATTGTGTGTTAGAAACATGCTCTTTGTTTTTGTTCAGTTGGGGAATCATAACTACACATAGCTACGAGTAAGTTAAGAAAGCTATTCGTCCTTCGAAAGGGAATGTCCTCAGGCGTTTGCGTGGGGAGATCCTCTCTAAATGTATGTACACGAATTATTTGATAAGTTCTAAAACACAAACATATTATAACAATGAAAATAAGAACTTTGAAGGAAATGAATACAAAACTCAATTACCTTTATGCTAAGAAATAGGTAAATTAATGTTGTGTACTTTAGGTTCGGATATGCCAAAACTAGCTCAAAACATAATAAAAACAAACTATGTGATGTTGATGTCCATACCTACATACAATTCGCACAAAGTTGTGGTTCTAAAGTTCCACATATTAACGAGAAGATACCATAAACTAGTTGGAGCAGTCAGAATATGAATCACTATTTTAGCAGCGTAGATGCCGCGGAAGTTTTCCGAAGTTCTGAACCCGCCAAACAGCCCAGATTTGCACCGCGCGGGCGGCGGCCGAGGACGCGCCGGCATCGGCACGACCGACATCGCGGTGGCGGGGGCGGTGTGTGCCTACGGCGGCGGAAGCGTCGCAAAGTTTCCTATTTTATTTTTAAGGACAAGGAAAAAAGCAGTAAAGTTTTAGGGCACTAAAGAGTTGACGAAAATTTCGTAAAGAATTATTAAAATGTCACTGCAGAAGCTGGCTGGTTTTTCTTGGGAAAATATCATCGAGGATTAGGTACAATTTATAAACTGTTTGTGCATTTAAAATGAAAGGGATGTTCTCTGAAAGAAAATTGCCACTAAATGTGTGGCAAGGGCAAGTCTTCAATTATGGAGCACTGGCGGAGTCGGAGCACGAGAAATGAAGAGGGTCGACGTTTGCGTAATTACGCGGATCATTTGCGAATCTCGCTCCAATTATAAAAAAAGCTTATCACTATATAAGCGAGTTGGGACAAGGGCTTTGCTTTCATTGTGAACTGACATTTTGCATGATTGAGTATAAAAGTCTAGTTAAGCTAATTTTGATCGTTTTATTACACTGCATATTTGAGTAAAGTCGAAAAATACTGAAATCATTCTACAGAAATGTGTATAACTAGCTGTACCCCGCAACTTCGTTTGCGTAGAGGAGGAGGATGGAACGGATAGAGGAGATCAGGAAGCAGATCTTCCTCTCTGGATCCTTGCTTCCACATCACATACCGCCATGGCTTATAGCCATGAGCTGTCCGGATATTTTAGCTATCTCCTAGTGAAACTCCCATCAAAATCCCTTCATTACTTATGGCGTGATACTTGCACAAAGTCATATACAAACAGACAAAAATTCTAAAAATTAGTGTTTTGGCATCAGTATCGATTCTGTCTGTACATTGGATATTTTTTGAAAAGAATAATTGTAATGTGTTTTAGGACTTTTTTACAGACTTATTATATGTATCTAGGTATAGAAGATAAGAAATGTTAAGTACAGCAACGTTTAAGGACTTTTAACTTAGCGAATGTGGTATTAAGGTTTAGACAAGAAACATCAGCTGTCAAGTATTTACGGTTGCAATACGTAGGTACACATGAATAATTTCAAAAAGTACTTACTTATGATTTAATTGAAATACAAATCTAAGTACATAAAATTAAGCATAAATTGTGTGTGCAATAATTGACTAGGCGGGTATTTTGAAACTTAGACCACATGCAATTAAGCTATAGCTAATAATACACGAACTTAATTAATAACGAAAGGAAAACCATGCGAGCACAAGTTAGATCTTACCTGAAATTTACATTACCCAATATTAACTGTACTTGCTGTAATAACCACAGTTCGTACAGTCGACACCATCAAATTTACGCATGGGCTTTACGCGTTTATGATGCGGCATAATAATGCAATAGTTTTACGTAGATTGATAAGTTGTCGACTATACAACATATATAAGTACACTTTACACCATTAGGGAATATACCAAAGCCACTATAGAACCGATACACCGACAGATACGAGCATATTGAAGAATATTTCCACTATTACCCATTTTAACCAATTTCTAATCGAATATTTTATTTATTTACTTAATACATTTTATTTTGTAACATGAATAGATACTGTTATACATAATGCCTGAAATGAAGATTTTTAATAATTTAAGGATTATTATTGCCCATGATGTAAGGCAAACATATTTTATTCCGATACGTAAAAAGGGAAATGTTTAAACAAAGGAGGGTAATGTCGAAAAGTAAATTAAAACATAATATCTAACACAAATAAAATGTAAATTGAAATAAAGATAACAAATAAAGGTAATGTGTATTTAGGAGTGGGTCAATGACTTTTTTGTATAAATTCAGTGAAACTCTGATTATATTCATGAAAATTGCCTCACGTAATTAAATACATTTTAATACTTTGCTCACGAAGACTGAAATTATTATAAGCTATTTAGCTTACAAATACTTGGTCTCTTTTTACTTAATTTCGTTTTAATTTACTTTCATCATTTTGATAATAGAACATTTTGAGATACAATTATGCACCTAGCATAATATATTTGATTTAAGAAAGTGATTACTTACTTAATAATATACATATTATATTTTTCCTGTAGAAGTGAATTAAGACGAAAAACCAGGAAAACAATGCTATTTTGGCATAAAATGTATCCTTCGTCAGTCTCGTGTTCAAGACATATCTAACGATAGGTAGGTACATCATAATACATTAGGTAGTATTGGTTGGTTACAAAGGACATCATATCGATATTAGTCCACTTCTGGACATAGTCCCAAAGTACGCCACTCAACCCGATTGTCGGCTTTTTGCATCGGGCCGGGGCGTCCCACGCTACGTTTTCTCGAAAAATAAATAAATAATAATAAAAAACAAAAGAAACATAAAAACAAACAAAAACCTGTATAAGGAAGTGTGGGTAAGGGCCTGTCTCCTCTAGCGCCTGCGTGACGTACGCGCTGCGCGTGAACAGCGGCGGCAGGTCGTTGACGTCTAGCACGCGCACCGCGACGCGCGTCGAGTTCTCGTTGCGCCCGTCGGACGCCACCAGCGTCAGCTCGTACTGCGCACACTCGCACTTTAGCAAACAACATGCGCATGCCAAACGACTTACCTTAACACTAAATTAGATTAGACTTCGCGGCCACGATAGAATCACACGTAATATTCTAATATTAACCTAATATTATAACTCAATTTATTTTATGTTAACTGCGAATATATACCTATATATTCGCCGGATCGAAAGTTCTGTTATGCTAGGATCGCGGAAAACGGTAATTTTTTTGCGTTTTTATAAAAAACATTAAAATATGTTTTATTTATTTTATTCCCCGCTAACTTTATTTGAAGAGAATATGGACTTTATATTTTGATTTGGCGGAGGAATTGTATTTGTAGGAGTCCAATACTGAAAGTAATGCAAAAATGAATATGGAAGTTGAATTTGGAGGTTCCCCGTTAAAAGTCTTATTAGACTAGATGATTATACGACGAAAACGCATGGTGTCGCCATTTATGAATGATTTATTTATTTAGTCATACTTTATCGTTTACGTAGTTAAATGAATGCAATAAATATATTGAGTATTGAGTTTTAAATACTTCGGAGTGAAGTATTTTTTATATACAAGTTCATGTTCATGTGGGTAAAACGGAGGCTGTCGATAATAAATCATCTCGATTTGATAGGTACCTACATAAGTTTTATTGTTGTGGTGAACTGGTTTGTTATTGTACAGTCGAAAGCATGTCAAGCTCAGCATTTTCAACCGTATATCGTTCTTATTATACGCGCCATACCTAATAATTGAAATCCTAGCCTACTTCAAGTAATATTTCCACTGTGCGGTTGGCTGTACCTACTATGTAACTATCTGTATTCAACTTGAAAGCCGACAGAGGAAATGTTTTACTAAAGCTACGCCGGATTAGTCTCAACGCAAAAAGTTAATTTAATACCCGCGTGAAGAACTTTACTTTTTGGGGTTGATGTTGTAATTGAAAAGTACAATTTTCAAACGCGCGCCGTCCCGGGAACTCGCGCCCACTCAGCTGCCAAACTTTCCGTCATTATCGTTACAAAAATGGGAAAAGTCGATTTACTTCAAAATGTATTCAACAATGCTTCTATCGAAGCTGGCTGTTTAAAATGTTTGAAGAGCATTATCATAGCGGACGAAGTATTACGCGATCCACTGAACTTTACTCGTTTCTGGCCGAAAACTCTGCCCCAACCCAAGTGACGGACAGACGGTTTGAGTCGTTTGGATGGTAAAAATATTGGAATCATTATTGCGATTGTGACAAATTGGTGTATCTGAATTCACTGTTTTGTAATCGATTAATGTTTTAGGATAAGTAGGGTCAAACTTGTGAGTCCATAAATACTCTGATTCTGAGCCACTGGGTACACTTACATGTCCCGGGGTCTCAGAGTCGGGCCTAAGTCGCATGTCATAGCGCGTAATACACCTCGTGTAAACACTAACATAGTTTTAAGTACTTACTAACACTTATATGGTCTTTGTGACTGCAATAAATCATTTGAATTGAATTGAAAAAAAATACACGTTAACCGGTGCTCACAAGTGGAATCCAACCCTGATTCTCTGGAGATATTTAAGAAGGAACATTTAATTATAATTTATAGCTGAAGGATAAAAAACATGAAAGAAGAATCCAATTAAGCGCTGAAGACATGTAGTTGTTGTCCGTTGACAAACGCCGCTGGGGTTACTGGATCGCAAGTTGAAAGTAAATACAATGAAACAAAACACAACAACGACAAGACGAAACACTAGCAACAAAACCAAACAACAGCGAAATAAAACATTTCTACAGTGCCACAAACGGAACGTCCATGCCATGCAAAACTGAACAGAACTAACAGAGAAACTATCTTGCACACACGTTCCTTTTTTGAATCCAATCGAAATTGTGGATTCAATCAAGAATCGCATGTGGTTTTTCCGTCTCGACTCGGACCTGAAGAACGCGTTTTGGTAAATTGCGGTCATCCTCCTCGGTGATCTGTGTACGGTAGGTGGGTCGCTCGAACACGGGCGGGTTGTCGTTCACGTCCTTCACGTGAATCACCACTGTCGTGTAGTTCTCCTTCAGGTTGTCCGAGGCGGCTAACTTCAGCTCGTACTGTCACCGACCAATACGATTCAAGTTAACATCGTGTTTCAACGGTCATTCTTCCATAAATGTATTTATCGGATAGTGTTTTTATTAAGTATTATATGTGCAATGTCAATGTCATGAGATAGACATAACAGTAATGAAATGACGATGAAATCTAGACCACGAAACAATAACAAAGATAAAATCCAAGAGTATATAAGTAAAACTCGCATTTGAAAGTTTTCATAATTAAGCTGATGATAATTAACTTCACTGAAGTTTTCAGAATACTTATAAAAAATATCTAAATCAACTCTTTGAAAACTCGTTCGGAGAAACCTAGGTACTTACATAAAACTTATGAATTGTAATTTCCAGGCCATATTATAATTACTTAATATCAAAGATATAAGTTAGGAAATTTGTCTGCGCCCCGTTGTTGGTCTAAGTTCAACTGAAACCAAAGCGTTCCATACCAACAATTGTGTTTGAAAACAGAGGTGGGGTGTTACGACCTCAGGAAGTTATTGGTGTCATCTGTCAGTGTCGCCGAGTAATTTCCTCAGTCGGGTGGGAAATGTTTGTTTCAAAAGTCATCTCACGCATATTATACAAGTTGGAGTGCAGCAATTTTCATTTGGAACTGGCGCCTGCTATTTCGATTTTGTAGCACGACTGAGTTTAGAATTTAATGGGTTTCGGCGGCAACTGAGAACTGGATTACAGTATTGACAATTCAACCCACAAAGAGCTATTAACCGAGCCATATAGGTAGGCACAGGTGACTGTAGTTGCGTTCGAAAGCCTAGCTAATGAATACTGACGAAATTCTCATTTCCTCATGCATTCCGACATAAGTATAATTATGTAGTTATGCTACAAGCACATTCAGTCGTACATACAGACGTACATACTAAATTGTATGAAATTATCTATTTTACTTAATTCAAGTGAAACGAACAAATTATTAAATAAAAGCAGACGGCTGGAGTATAAGCTGATGTTCTTCCATTATAATTCCGAGAGAATCTGCAGTTTAATAGCAATACAGCCTTCGAACAAACTACGGCCGCCGCCGGCTCGTTTAAATGGGTATTAAAGATTAAATTATTTATCTCGAGAAAGTTCGATGAAAGTTTGCCGGTTCTCGGCAACAAAGAGTTTTCTGATAGCCAGAGCGATGAGCAGTCTGTACGACGGGATGCGCTCACCAGCGAAGCAGGGCGGGCGTCGCTCGTCGCCTAACTGAAACTCGCCTACGGATAAAAAGGGCAAACACTTTGTTTTACCATTTAAAACCGCTTATTTTATCTCGACATTATTATGTTCAAAGGGAGATTAATCCTCTTTTAGGTGGCTCGCCTACATTATCCAAATTTACAATACAACTAACAAGTTAAATTAAGGGAGACAGAGCTGCCGCGCTATATAAGTTTTCTACGCAACAGTACTTACCTCATTAATAATATTAATAAATTGTTGCTGTAAAATAATAACACAAATATCGTTGTCGTAATGATGTGCAATTAAGAAGTTACAGTGCTTTGAACTGATGACAAATTCAATTTACAGGATAGCCATTTTTATTACCAATTTGGATGAGGTTCCAATGTGTGGTGTGATGAGAACTTATAAGCGGCGGCAGCTCTCTGCCCAAGGATGTTTTTATTCTCGAATGCACTATTTTAATTTGTTTTGGCTTTTATTTCTCATTGAAAAATTTATATTTTTCTTATGATTTGGTTTTCCATTCATCTAATTGGGATATATGAGTAGGTATTATACTTACCATTTCAACCACTATCAATAAAATGCAAGACTGGGGAGCTGCAATATTTACGACGAGAACGAGCAAATTTAGATTGTATTCCGTGATGTTTACAACTTTCATTTTAGTATCACAATTCACACGTTTTAATACCACGAAAAAGAGTCAACAAAAACTTTTCTATTTTACAATTCTATGGGCTTGGCATCGATTTATTTCACATACATTTTGCCGGTCGACTCTATCACCCTTATCGTATCTCGTGGGCACCATTTGTGACTATTAAAAGTTTTTTTTTAATAATAATTTTAAGTAGTAATAATATTATTTTCTGAACAAAGACATAGTTATAACAGTCCAATAAATACCTAACAGAGATTGAAAATTTCATTTAAAAATTTACAAAAAAACGTATTCGCCTTGAAAAATAACTTTCGTACCTAACTTCTTTATATAGTAAGTTACATTATTTTATTCAAAAGAAAGAAGATATTGGTAGTGTTTTAAATTAAAGAAACATATTTTATCTTATCATAAAATAACAATCAAATCAAATAATGCCGTAGATTTTGGGATCACATCACAACGCTAAAATAAACTGTCTGTTTGGCGATTACTTAACTGATTTATCGGTGTAATCAACGAAATAGCTTTCGTTTGTGAAAATTGAAACTGCAATAAGCCAGGATTCGGCGCCAATTTGTTTGTCATCATCAAATAACGTACCAGCCATTATTTTTCTTTATAAATTGTACGGCAAATGTCTGGCAAACGTTTGTGTCGGTCCCAATCGACATTTAAATGACCGAAAAATGTCGACCCATATTGTCATAAATCAGTCTTTTTGACCCACATCGCAGTTAGTAAAATAAAAGTTACAACATCAGGTAAATAAAATATGTATCTATTTTAAAACCAGGGACAAACATTTACTGTAACAATTACATGGGCAATGGTGATTTGCATTTTTATATAATTCTCACGAATCTATGTAGCAATCGTGATTCGCATAGGTAAAGGTATGTTATACCAATAAACAGTTCCGGATTTATTCTCTGGTTTTATTTATTCCTCAAATCCATCTATCAAAGGTCAATAAAAATCTTAGATTGAATCCACAAAGTAATCCTTCCTTCGTGTCGGAACCCAATGTTTACGGAAAGGTAAGATAAAGGGATTGCGAATATGTTATTTTCTTGTATTCTTCACTCGAAAACTTCAGATTTTTAATATTTTGTAAAATTTATAACAATGAAAATTATAAGAAACGTAAACACGATAGTAGCGAATTGACATCATTATTTCGTGAGAAATGCATGATTCTTCGAATTTTTGTCACAAATTATTACCTTTGTAAATAACATCATGTTGGTAAAATGAGTGTGAGTGAAGTCACGCGTAAAAGAAACAACCTTTGCAAGAATTCAAGGAGAATTTTGGACATTATGTCTAATGTTAAGAAAAAAAAACCGATAACAAAATCTAAGATTGTTTAAATATCTTAGCATTTTGATTGCTGAGACGCAACTCATTCACAAAAAGAAGACAGTGTTTTGATTGCAATGCCATTGCTGGTCTCAAGACTCATATTAATCTCTTGTATTCGAGATTTGGAGGAAAGTAATGTATAATTGTCTTTATTCGTATATAAAAAACAGTTCATTTTTCAAACAGCTTACCCGTTTCCTTGTCTCATAGTCGAGCGCACCCGCCACGTAGATCGCGCCGGTCATGTTCTTGACGGCGAACGCGCCGCCTATGTTCCCGCTCGTGATCTCGTATCGAATACGCGACGCTGTAACAAAATGAATATATATAATAATAAATAAAGATATTAAAAAAAAATAATAAATACACATAGTTTTAAAATCCATAGCATAACAGAGACACTATTTTCCGTCAAAACATATAAAAGGCACTGCTAAAGAGTTATAATATTAGGATATAAAAGCTAAATAAGGTTACACGCTGTATACATGAGAGTTATTACATAAAAATAGTACTTTCTAAGTATACTAGTGTGTATTAATTTCTTCTAAAAATTCTATGTAACAACAACGTCACAGCACTGTCATATCAAATTCGTTGCGCGGGTCGCGTACGAAAGCAGTGCGGATACGTGTGTATTCACCTTTATAAAGAGCTAATAAATCGTGAAAGAAAATTATATTACGACTGTCAGACGGAGAAGAGATGTAATTTGTCAAATTGAAATTAACTTTACGAGATATACTTGAAACCGATATTCATAAAACTTGAGAGAGGTAGATAATTGGCGGATTTAGAATTGTCTTTTCGTGTAGCTAAGTAGCCATAACGAAGAAATGCTGAATATTGAAATTGATAAAAATGGATATTGGATGATGGAGATTTGATATACTTAGCTTATAAGTTAATTAAATTAGATTTCCTCATTGTTCCGATGACTGTGTTCAGTGTTGCGACAAAAGAAGAATACGTATGCGTGGCGCGAATGGCTCAATAAAACAGGATGTACATAAAACTTTCAATAAAGCTAAAACTTCACGCCTCGCCTCACAATGACAGCATGAAATATCATACCTCTTTCTTTAGCACCCGTAGGTACTTTCATAAATTGAACAGGGAATAAAAAAGGGAATTTGGAAAAATATAACAGATTTACGACTATGTGCGCCTTTTGCAGTTACATTCATCAAATAGATTGTGGAAACGAAAATGTTCAATTGTATGTATGAATCTCTACCTTTATGTTTCGCAATCGAATATGTGTTAGTACCAATCTGTGGTTAGTTATTACTATTGTCAAAGAATATATATTTTTATCTACTATTGTGCAGGCTTCGTTGTTGTTGAACCATTTTATAGATCAGCAAAGAGGCTGTCATCAAACTTTTCAAGGAAGGCATAGCAATAATATCTGCATTAAAGCTTATATGGCGATACTGTAAATAACTGATTACCTAGTACGAAATTATTTTATTTATTTATAAACTCGCGCCTGATTCCCGTAGGGGTAGGCAGAGACGATGGATTTCCATCGGTTGCGATCCTGGCCACCTCCACATTCATCAATCTCTTCATGCATACTCGTCGGTTTGTAGTAGAAATTATAAATGTTATGTATTGTAAGTGAATGTCTATAGTCTCCTTTAAAACCAATACTTACACTTTGCTGTAAGACTTTGGGCGTCTGACAGCACGTTTTCCGTTTATCTTGGTTAAATAGTAATTGGAATTCCATTACTAGTAATGGTCAGGGTTTGTAGATAAGAGGCGAGCAAGTTGGAAGGGACCGGGTCCGACCATGATTGTCAGAAGATTGCTTTCATTTCAGGGCTGGCCGTAATCTTAGAGAGTATTTTCGTGGGGGTAAGTTAGGAGCAAGTCTGATGCGTATTATCTCATTACGGCGAAAAGGCAACGTAAGTAGTAGACGTAATGCAGCCATATAGCGTGGGCAACCGCTGTTACCATGGGAAGATGAAAGACGGACGCAAAAAAATATCCTCCCTCATAAACCATGTATCTCTAGCGACATGACGTGACATAATACTACTACGTGTCTCGTTTATCTACTGCTTTACAGTTAGAGTACGTTGTAACAAGAGTAAAAAGGTAGTCGCTGTTGCTAAGCGGATTTTACAGAATTGAGTTATGAATGATGTATGTATGATCATGTACAATCAACAGCACATCAACCCAAAACTATTGGCATATTGACCGTATTATCGCCGTGTATAGTGGCCGAAAAATATATTTCAAAATTTCGATTAAACCCCAACTAATATAAGTATCTCATGGTACCTATTTATTTATAATTTAATAGATATTGTTAAATATTTTAGAGAAGAGACCAAATTTATTTTATTTTTACACTTTTGTTCTCGATTTTATGCTTTGCTCAAATAATATTAACGCAATTTCCGCAATTTAATAAAACGCAATTTAACTAAACATTAACATTCTACCTCACCGTACTTAAGAAACTACAATAAGGTATAATAAGACTGAAAAATCGCGGAATTTAACAAGAAGATAAGTTTAAAAACAAGAAGATAAAGCTTTTTAATTGAAACTTTGATCAAGAAGAACGCAGAAACAAAAAACCTTGATTTAGAATATTCGTTTGAATTCCTCCAATAGAGCACTGACCCAGATATTTATCCGAATGCCTACTTACAAGAAAAATACCTTTATTTGAAGAATTTTTGTTGTCCTCAAGGGACAAACACTTGGGTCGTTCTCAAATAAAATATGTAGAGATACAGTTTATGTATCCCTGCTGGTTTTATTATTAACTACATTATTTAATGGCAACTCGTATAGTCGTATCACAACGAAACATAAGCCTTACAGTAATAAAGTTTATAATAATTACCTAAATGTAAATCTTTGTATAAGGCCAATTATACATTAACGACTAAGTACCTACTCTTAATTATTTCTCTTGCTGCGAGTATTTGCTTGATTTATTTTAAACTTGGGCGTTAAATGAGATAGGACGAGTAGGTACTTACCTATCTACTTTAAAGTTACCTCTGTTTTGGCGATTTCACCCTTCTAACATTTAGAAATAGGTATTAATAATATTTATATAAACCTATTTTCTTAGTCTGATACTGACATCATCCTAATCAGAAAATTTAGGCCCCTTAGGGGAGCCTACTCCGAACAAGCCACTGCCGGCAAGCCGGAGACGGGGGCCTGGACCACTCTCTGGATCACTCTGGTCTATGGTGTCGTTATGCACCAACAGCTCGCCACAAAGCTGCAGGGCCAACATCATCCCAATCAAAAATTTTAGCATCTCCTCATCGACTTGCAAAACCTAAACGTGACAACTGTGGGTTATGTATTATGGATTAATATTGAGAAAATAATTATGCACCTAGCTTACGGAGTTTAAGTATACGGAACGTCGTTCTTTTCAATGTGTATTTACACAAGTGTAGACCCAGATTAAGGCGACACGAGGGCGTAGCACCCTAAGCTATGCCTCACCATACGTACGTATTACGTACCTAATCGTCGTCGCACGACGGTAATGAACGCATGCCGTATTCTCAGGCTAATTGGCCTATAAAGAAGAACCCCCTTTTGCTTCCAGAGGGAGGCAAAGGCGTCGGGATTTTCATTTCATAAAACTCGACAGCAATGCGGTACGTGTATAAGTGAGTGGCTCTGTTCAGAATTTTTCTTTGTTACACAATTTAAAGAATTCGCAAAAGATTTCTAAAAAGAAAGCCGGATTTATTTCATATCTGAACGATGAAAGATGTGTACGTTCTAGTTATGTCAACAGAAAAGAAGCAAAACATATAATTGGCGCCCTTTCCAGAGATTCGACTTCTACATGTAGAACTAAAAGCCTGTCCATAAAACTTCGAAACCACAAATTCGTGTCCTGAGTTAGGTAGCGTTTAACGGACTTGATGGTAGTTAGTTGCGGTTATTTGTGAGCTAAGTCTGTGGAAGGTGGTACCTAAATCTAGCATCGAGTGAGTGCACGTCGTAAATCGAGACAGCTTAATGACCTGGCTAATGGCCGACGACTAAAGGCCTCTTTTGTCACAGCCCCCGTCGATCGCTCACATCTATACCTGCTATTAAAAGCTGGTGTACGACCGCCATTAATGTAAACTTGAGTTATCGGCATCGTTTTCAGAATACCTACAATGTTATTTTCAGAATTAAAAAAAAAAATTCTGCTTTGATTGAAGGCCCTTTATAAAATTCTTAAAAGCTTGCTGATGGTAAAACTTCAATATCGACTGTACAAAATGTTATACTTGATGTGGTTTCGTTCGACTGTACCAATACACGAAACTGAAAACAATAACTTGTAGGTAAGTTTAAAGCTGCCACAATAATTTTTAATTGTCGTTTGTCAAAGCGAACAAATGGAAGTTATAAATTTAGCCGCAGACATCAAAATATACGATTTTTCTTTCAATGAATGGAGTATTCAATAAAGCGGGCACGTTGGACCGCGCGGTAAATCACTACTAGCGTCTATTTGAAGTGGCATTGCTTTGTTCAGGCATCTTTACTGAATGCCGAAATTGATCCCAAATATTCAATACTAATAGTTCGTTTCATGTCGAATTACGTTATGTATCTACCTACTACTATAAAAGCTAGCGTAGATTGTACATACCCAGCCCCCCTTTTTTTTTTTTTTTTTTTGTTGCCCAGGAGAAATACATAATGTATACCACCCGTCCGGGGGAACGGGTGATTATGTTGGACTCGCACCAACTAAAACTCCTGGGGTGTTCCGCCTCCGCCACCATGGACAGGACCACGGGTACATCTTTCGAAAACTACCGCGGCCCTGTCGGCGGGTGCCCTTTCGGGCCCGACTCCGGGGGGCCTCGTGCCTCCCCCTTCTCCGCTGAAGGCGCTCCGGAACACGTGGAGCGCCTTCCAGCTCGGGACCACTTCATTCGGACGGCGGATCCCCCGATCCTCCGCCCGAAGGTCCCCATTAGGGCGGCAGGCGGTGGGCATATGCCAACCGCCGGCGGCCTGTTCGCCGGCGGCGAATTGGAAGCGCGAGTGGGTCGTCCTCGCGGTCCCTCTCCGCCGCCTCCTTCTGTGACAGGACGGTGTCACAAATGTGATCACCGCCTCCCACGCTCTCTCGCTGCAGACCATGGCGCGGACGATGGTCGGCAGCGAGAGGTCCGCCCCGATGGCCGCGACTAGCGCCGCGCGCGGCTCCTCCCATTCGGGGCACACGGCGCGGGTGTGCTGCGCCGTGTCCTCCGCCGCCCCGCAATGGTGGCACGCCTTCGTGGGCTCTCTACCGACCACCCGGCACAGGTACTCGCCGAAACAACCATGTCCCGTGAGGCCCTGTGTCAGGCGGTAGGTGAGAGCCCCGTGCTTTCGTTCGACCCAGTCCCTGAGGACTGGCCGAATGGCGGCCACCAACTCTCTGCTGGCAGTCGGGTTCCCCAACCTCTGCTCCCACCTCCGGAAGAGACGGTCCCGGCCCCGCTCTCGCCATCTTCTCATCTCTTCCGGAGGTGGGCGGACGCCCCTCTTCTTGGCCTCCGCGTCTCTCCAATAGACCGCCGCCAGGACCTCCGCGTCTAGGTCCCAGGGCGGGCTGCCTGCCAATAGTGTCGCCGCCTCGTATGAGACGGTGCGGTACGCCCGGGCCGCTCTTATCGCCATGGCCCTCTGCGGTCTCCGCAGCTGGCTCAGATTTGCGGCGTTAAGGGCGTCTACCCATATGGGCGCCCCATAGAGCGCCATGGAGCGCACCACACCGGCATAGAGGCGGCGACAAGTACCTCCCGGTCCCCCGATGTTGGGTAGGAGACCGCCCAACATTCCGGCCGTGGCTACCAACTTGGGAGCCAAGCGTCGGAAGTGCTCCGTGAATCTCCACCGACCGTCGAGGACTATGCCCAAGTAGCGCAAAGTCTTATCGACGGTGATGGAGATTCCACCCACCATGATCTCTGTTCCCGGAGGCGGCGCTCGTCGAGGTCCGTGAAAAACTATTGCCTCCGACTTGTTGAGCGCCACCTCCAGGCCCAGGGCTCGAATTCGCCGAACCACCTGCGCTACACCGGCAGTGGCGATAATTGTCGCCTCTCTCAGGGTGCTACCGCGGGCCGTCACGAGGGTGTCGTCGGCGTAACACGTGACTTCGACACCCTGCAAGTTGGCGCCGCGCAGCACCCAGTCGTACCCAATGTTCCACAGGAGCGGTCCGAGGATCGACCCCTGTGGAACACCGCACGACATCTCCCATCTGGACCATTCGTCCCGGGCCGGATACACAATGGCCCGGTCGACGAAATAATCCGCCACCGCTCTCCTGAGATACCGGGGCACGCCGTGGTACCTGAGGGCCTCCCTCACCGTTTCCCAGGGCAGAGTGTTGAACGCATTCGCGATATCCAGCGAAACCGCCGCCACCACCCCGCCCTGATCAACCGCCTCCTCTGTGAGGTCCCGCACCCGCGCGATGGCGTCAATGGTCGACCGCCGACAGCGAAAGCCGTACTGGGCGTCATGCAGATCCGGCCCCACCGACCCCAGATGCCGGACGAGGCGAGCAGCGAGCACACGTTCAAACAGCTTGCCCGCCTCGTCCAGCAAGACTATGGGACGGTAGGCCGATGGCGAGTCTGCAGGACGCCCGGCCTTCCGCAGAAGAACGAGCTTCCCTGTCTTCCATGCGCGCGGGAACCGGCCCCCAGCCAGACAAGAGGAGAACAGGGCCCTCATCTGTTCCCCCAGATCGTCCTCCATCGCCAGTACCAACACCCGCCCCGGTATCCCATCTGGTCCGGGGGCTTTCTTTTTCGCCTTCAGTCTCAGGATCGCTGCCCCGAACTCCGCCTCTGAGACCGGCGTCGCCGCCTCTTCCTCCTCCTCGTCGTTAGTGCGCGGCGCCATCGACGGTGGCTGAAACGGTTCCCGTCGCGGGAACAGCGCCGCCACGACCTGGCTTACAAACTGCGGCTCGAGGGTTCGTGTCAGAGGGGGCGCCCAGGGGCGAAGCTTTTGCCGCACCGCCTTATAGGGGCGCCCCCACGGATCACAGTTGAGATCCTCGAGCCACTGTTCCCATGCCGACTCCTTTGCTCGGGCGATGGCCACCTGCAGCTCCTTGCGGGCGGCCCTGTACACGCCGTACAGCTCGTCCTCTCTGGCCTGGTCTCGGACCCTCCGTCGCCTACTCCTTGTGTACTGGCGGCGCGCCGCGACACACTCCGACCGCAGGTCGTTGAGTTCGGCGCGCCACCAGTACACCCGACGTCGTGGCGGAAGCGACTTTGCCCTCGGCATGGCCGCGTCACAGACGCGGGTTAGGGCGCCGACAAGCCGTTCCGCCTCGGCATCAACATCTACGTCTTCCGAGGGACCGGGATCAGGCCCTGCCACCCAGGCCTCCACGAGGGCCGCCTCTTTGGCCAGCTCCCTGTCTAGCCTCCCCAGCACCCAGCGCGGGCCTTCTCCAATAGGGGAGCGGCGATCCCCTGCTGGTGCGATCGGGGACGCGGAGACATCGAACCGAATATATCTGTGGTCCGATAGAGTCTCCACGTCCTCTCTCACGGTCCAACCTGAGACACGGCGCGCCAGGGCAGGGTTTGCGAACGCAACGTCCACTATGGACCCACCCTGTTGCCGCACGCACGTGTTCACCGATCCTCTATTGAGGATCTCCAACCCCATGGACACCGCCCAGTCTTCCAGCTCCTCCCCCCGTGCATTCGTCGTCGGAGATCCCCACGCCGTGGATTTGGCGTTAAAATCTCCGGCGACCAGCACGGGGCTGGGGCGTACCTGCCCTGCAAGGGCCTCGACTTCCGCGAGCATACCCAGCCCCCCTAGAACAACTCTGATATAAAATAATAATGACTATCTTTATTTTTCTCATTGAAACATTGAATAGATATTTCGCTCAATAAGGCGCAAAAACTGCTTCAATCCAACAGCTTTTGTGAAAAGCGCAATGATTCAACGATAAATAAAGCCGTTCCATTCGGACATGGGAATGTAATGTGGTTTATAAGGGATAACAAAATATCCTTCCGCAACGAAAATTATAGCATTTTGATGCTAAACAAGCTTAGAGGAAATCTCTACTAACCCAGACCATAATTCAACTGAATCACATAACACTAGGGTTCCTATTTAGAGTTTACTACCTATTATAATTGTAGGCTGCGTATGTAATATTTCCATTCGGATTACAAACATTTCAAGGCCAAGCAAAACCCAGAGATAGCGCAATGCGGTTGACTATATTATTATGTACTACACCTATTCAGATAAGCAGAATGTAAAAAAGTAAATCGTTGGGATTTCCTGTGGTACTTTCGCGGACAGGCTCAGGCAAGGGAGTCGTTTGGAGGGCGGAAATTGCTGGGAGATGGTCGGAGGTGAGGTTTACTGGAAGTGAACCTTTGGTCAAATGTCAACGACAATGAGCAAAGTGACCTCGACGCGATCCACATACCCCCTCAATTCTCCATGGGAAATAGAGTCGTTCTCATCATCGCCTACAATAGGCGGACATCGTAATGTAACTATGTCTAAAAGGAATGAAATGAAAATTATTTACACATTCTAATTTTTCGACTCTTAATAAACAAAAATAGTATGCGTAATAGGAATCAGCTTATGGTGTGTGTGCCCCCTGCCACTGAGGTGATCGTACACAGCGCTGGTTTTCATCTACCCCTTGCTTGCGGTAAGGTGTGAGATCCGCAACACTCTGGTGTACTCGTCTTCGAAGAGAACAGTAAAATGGAATGATATCGAGGATATGGAAAAAAAGCTGAATCTTTTATTTCTAAGCACATTTATTAGTTCTTTGTAATTAAAATATTTACAGTTGAATATCTGGTAGGATTATGAATAATTAGTAAATATCTAAGAATAGGATGTTACGTATTTTATGTTGTAAGTTACATATTTTGCATAAAATATAAAATGGAGCTTAGCAGCCAACCAATGAACTGTGCACAAAAATGCCAGAAATAAATTTGCAATCTACTACCTCGTATAATATTGCCAGTGTTTCCTTCCACACCTATATTGCACTGAGTGGTATCACACTTGTAAGCGGCATTAGGGAGCAGCCGACATAACGCCCACAATTTTTCATAACGCGACATGTCCTAAAAAGAGCCTGTAGACTAAGGTCTGACATAAAAAGTTGCAGTACGCGAATCTGAGGCTCGCATTTCATTAGGCGAAAAATGAATGCGGAAAACGAGCGACGAAACGTTTTTTACAGCATAAAATGGGTCTCTGAGTAAATGCCCCATACAAGCAATGGATGAGGGCTCGGTGAATCCACTCGATATAAATTGGAAGACGGATAGAGTTGGCTCTGAATCTGGAAGACGCGGAGGATCATCTATCACAATTTATCCCAGTCCAAACAGACAATAAAAGATTGTCTCGGGCTCATTACGGGAGTATCGAGGCAGCGCGGGCGCGGCGGGCGGTGCCACCACGGTTAGTTAACTTGCGATTACCCGGCCCGCCCCGGGCGCGGCACCCGGATCAGATTTACGGTCTGACCAAAATCTGTTGACATTACACTTTTCCTTGTAACTGTAATAGGATTTACTAGATTTGAATACAAATTGGCCTCTGAACAAAGACATAATAGGATACATTAGGTTTGAAATGAATCTAACACCGCGTGTGGACGATTCACTTATGGGATGAACCGTTAAAGTGGTCGACTCTCATTCCCATCACGTACAGTCGTAGGTATCTACATAATTTCGTTGGAAGCTGGCCAAGTGCCGGTGAAAAACGCACAGCGCATGTTTGCACGCGTTATGTAACTAATGTTCGCACGTACTCGCGTTAAGCTCCACAGTGCGGTACGCAATTCTCAAAACAAACACTCCATCTATATTAACTTTAACAAATATCTTTAACTGAGCTGTTTGCGAAAGACGCTGTGAAAAATGGTGCGTAACATTTGCTGACAACACAACATTTTCGTTACCTAATTGTAATTGCTACAACCTATAACGTCAATAGTACAACTTTAAATGGTCTAACATTATTAAGGTGAATTGATCTGTCTCATGCATGGGTAAAACGCAAAAGCCTAATTATCTAACAGCCTCCCTAAAAAAACCCTAATCTTCCACTGAACAACATATTAACTAATCATTATTTAAACTTCTAATCAGCGATTAACTTTTTTTACTTAAAAACGTTATTTAAGCAGTGATTAGCTAATCGTCATTTTCAACACCAAAAATATATTGGTATGGTAACACTACTGAATGAATCCATAAAAAGAACGAAAAAATTGGGGTAATGCCTACTCCAAAGTCCTTAAAAAAAGTTCTAGGAAAATAAAGTGTCAAATTCAATTTGTCAAAAACTGTCAACATCTTTTTGAAGAACGTGAAGCAAGGAACTGCCGATGGAGTTAGCCATATTTACATCGCAGACTCCTGCATGACAATTTTTCATTTACAAGTACTCACTTGTTTTTCCATTGTTTGAATTTTCAATAGACGTCGAATCGAATAATAAACAGATGTCTCTTTCTGACGTATGAGAGTGAAAGTGACTCCATGCAAAATATACTTTAGGCTCTCTCCTAGAGCGCGGCGAATTTTTTTTCCATGGATTTAGCAGTATCAAATGTAATCAGCTGTTCGAAATTCGGTCCGCCCTTTTGCTACTTAAGAGCCTTCATAGAGCCAACTAGCGCCGCCAATCTTACAAAAACAATATCTTCCAATATAATCAATTTTATTAAAAAAGCTATTTACAAAATGTTTATTACGATAAATACTATTTTTCAATATACAATACATGGCATAATTGCGACAAGCTAAGTTGTAGTTCACAAATGTGCCAAAAACGGCCGTTTTTCGCAATTATGCTGTTGACTGCCCAATAAAACCATAAAATAAAAAAAAATAAAAAAAATATGTGAACTACAACTTACCGACATTGAGTCACGTTATAAATAAGCATTTAAAAAATAGTATTTATCGTAATAAACATTTCGTAAATAGCTTTTTTAATAAAATTGATTATATTGGAAGATATTATTTTTTTAAGATTGGCGGCGCTAGTTCTAGGGCTCTATGAAGGCCCTTAAGTATTTAAACTGACAGCTACTTATTCGGTTGTTCAAGAGTTGATTAACTTTAAATAGTGTTTATAAGTAAACATTTCTTTAAACAATTGTTAAACAAGGTATTAATTTTAATAGTCGATTATAAGTAAGGCTGATGTTTAAATTGTACTTTGTGTATTGGCCATCGATTTCTTATTTTCTCTAGATGAGAGTAAATTTATTAAAAAACTTAACTCATTTGTCTTTCTTCTCCAATGTCATAATTTCGTAAACATATCTAAATAAATTGTATTTAACTTAGCGAAAACGTAAACACAATATTGTAATCAATTTTCATTAAAAGAACCGTCGAAGTAAATCCATTTAACAATCGCTGACAAGAAAAGAGTAAGGTTGTAATGACTTGCTTTTCTTGTTCTTTTTCCTTTCGATCGAAGTATTCGGCTTCATGTTCTTAGTGCATTCACAAAGCTTTTTTTTTTGTAGTGGAGCTATTTGCGTTCTAGAGTTTCAGTTAGGTACTTTAGAACTAGTAAGAAAGACTGCCGTGTACAAGCACAATAAAAGTGTAGAGCCGGTCGGTTCACTATGTATATGCAAATTTCATAATTATCGAGAACCGTGAGTATACAAAAGCTGGGAGATAGCCGTGTAGTTTAACTGCTTGAGTAATTGATTATCTTTCTAGAAACTATCTAGCGGAATAAGCTTGTTGACTCTGAGGACGGCAGACAATTTATCCTTGTAATCTCGAGGGGCTTTGTATAGGAGCCAACAAATTTCGTCGAGGATCGGAACATCACTCAAATCTTGTTAAAATTCGGGCGACAAGATTAGCGCGGCCCGTGTAAACAAGGAGCATGTTATCGGGCGATCAGATGGCGCGCGCCCGAGTGCCGATGTCGAACTCGCCACATACATTATGCATGAGTAGGTATCTACTGTCTTCGCGACTAGCTTTCTACGAAAGACGAAGGGAGATACTCAACGTACTTCTTATCTTTCCACATATTATAGAAAAACAAAATACACATATCACGTTCTGTTTATAAACACCTTGATGTTCAATTTTTACTCAATGTGAGAAAAAATGGCGCAGGCAATAATGATTTATTTTTATTAGCGTCGTGAGTCCGTGGGCGACCCCAAATTCTGATAAAGACTAATAATAACAAGCTTTTATACCTTTGTTGCAAAAACTCTTTGTTACCATGAACTTCTAAATTATAGGCTATCTACCTAAATAATAAAGTTTTCCAAAAATATTACTGGTATTAAGAGTACATATCAGACTGAACACTGACAACAGTTACAGGGCGCAGGTTATTTAAATATATAAAAAATATCAGTAAAATAATTACGTATGAATAGATGTAAAACAAACACTGGAGCGTATTATTAAGTATTCTCTGCTGGAGCAGTTTATTGCGCATGGAATTCATGGATTTCCATGTAAATCTGTGCAAGTCCCGGGAGATTTTAATAGTCCTCTAAATACCTCGGAGCCGCGCCAGGCGGTCGGCACAGAATAGTCTTGTAATTTACTCGCTAGCACGACTTTTGAAAATATGCCCACCTCGCGGGGATTACTTCCTATTTACATTTTAAAATCTACAGCGAGCCAAGTGATTAGCTCTCATACGGCTCCACTTTCATTCGGTGGAGGTATATTATGCGCAAAGCGGTTGTGCGGTGTTTTAATGGTGCTCCGAGGTTTCTATAATTGGCCTAGCACTATTCTGGTATTGGACTACGACACCATCATTGTGTTAAATAACTACCTACCTAGAGAGGTATAGAACGGTTGGTTTCACGAAAACTTTTTGTTGTCTCACGTATAATAATGAGAAAGTTTTTGGAAGACTCACGCGTTCACAAAAACTACACTTTGCTCGACACGCATCAAGAGAAAGGAAGAAATTTCATATCCCGATGATAAATCATGTGATGTGCACAGTGTAAAAACCAGTGGCGCTCCGGTAAGTAGGTCCTAAATCACGGGAGATCGAGCATATAGGGGCCTATTTAAATTCAAGCGAGATGTGTGAAGGAAGGTTCGTGTGATTTATGTGGGCACAGGGGGCGGTGCCATTGTAAAAGTTTAAATATGAGCAGGGGAGCGTGGCCCGTCTGTTCGGCAGGCCCGATGCCGAGCTCGGGCCTGTCGCGCGAGTCTCAGCCGAGAAACGCTAATGCGCCAACGCTCAACGTACGACGTGATTCCATTACTCTCCAAAACTCACCGTCCCTTACGGACAAATTCATGTCATCAAACTATTAGCTACCTTTTATATTGTAATAAAGGGTAGTTTTATGACGTTATTATACGACATTAATATTAAAATTTATAGCCATTTTTGTTCCAGAAAATAATATTGCCATTTATTACCGAAGTTCTTCTACTCAAAATTGAATTATGCTAAATTGCCTAGCCGTACCTTGAAAACGCGCTTTTACTCATATTATGAGAAATAAATCTTTACCATCTTTGTATTACTTATGTATGTAAGTACATAACTAATATGATTAACAGATTAGGGTCGGTTTTAACAGCGGCGTCGCTCGACCATTGTGTATTGACCATTATAACCATCAATTCATTAATTTCGATAAATTCATTGTTGCTAGCAATCGGAGAGATAATTAATATAGGTAAAGCTACCTAATTGGAAGCGAATATCTGATTGGGCTCAAATAATGAATTAAAACATTTTCGGAGATTAATACAAAACCCAATTGCGTATACCACCCATTTTTATAGGTACCAATTTCCATATTCCTAAAGCTAACGACACCGAGGAAATTTTAAATGAGTTTCGAATTTATGAGGGTTACTGTTCGTGGCGAGTCGCGACCGCGAGCCAAAACTCAACTGCTGTGACAGTCAAGTATAATCACCATATATTGTGGCGTGGACGTTACCTATATACGAACCAATCATTATATATGTACTCTACTCGTAAACCCATTGCGTTTTAGTAAGGAACATATGTAAATATATTCTAAAGAGGTCGGTATGAAACATATTTTATTGGTGATTTTGTATATATTATTTATTTCATTGCCTTTGATGAGTGCAAAGCACGCGCGGTACAGCGCCTGCCTTAATAATTCACGCATATGGGAGCGTGAAGGCGTGCGCGCAAACAGAGTAATATTCGTTTAATATTTATAATATTGCTGGCCCGCACCCGCACAAACCAATCCTGCCAAATAAAAACATTCCCTTGCAAACGACGGTAAACAAACTACTTTCCATATAAGGCACTCCTATCATTATAATAACATTGTAATACATTGAAATTATTCAAGAGAACATGGAAAACATCTATAATAAATAAACATAACAATTTCTGGAGACAATTTACGTACACGCGGTTATATTGTGATAATCTTGTTTATATTCTCGCATTTCCTTTCCTACGCGTTTGTCTTATCCCTATTCGCATTAAGATATTATTATACGCAAGTACACGTATCCTATGAAATACGTAAATAATGCGTCGTTATTATTCGCGTTTTCCCGTGGTTCATTATGCATCATTTTGGTAACCAAATTAGGTAATTCGATTTCGCTCTGAATCTGAAAGTGTGTACGAATGATCATGAGTTTATGTCTTAAGTTTTTCGAACTGGAATATTGAGTCGGCGAATAACGTTTTTTTTATAAAGTGCTAAGGGAATTGTATATCATTTTTCACTTTCTGGTCAACAGAAGCTGGTTTAGTGTCAGTTTTTACTGCGTGTGTGGGATTATGTGAGCAAGCCTTGCAAAATATCTTGCTTTAGTGGAGATAGTCCCAATTTATGTGGATATAAATTGTTCGCATGAAACAATGAAAAGCGCCGCTGTGGCGTACAGTGTTTTACGCCTATCGGTTCCGAATCCCGATGCGGAAACAATCGGTCGGCGAAGCTACGGATTATCGCATTGACCGATAAAGCAATCCATAAAATCGCACACCAAATATGCATTATTATGTTTCAGTCTACGATTATAATGGTTTACAATAATTATAACCTCATCATTATATTAATGAGAAATCGACGGGGAAACGGCTCGTGAAATAATAGCAAATAACCATTAGAATAAATAATTCATGCATACAATAGTTAGGTACAGTCGACACCACGTCAACCTACACAAAACTATTGCAATCTAGCCTGATTCCGGTAGCGTATGTTTCCCGTAAGTAATGAAAACAATCCCAGTGCGTACGTATTTCAAAAGATGTTTAATTGTTCATTAATGAGGTCAGGTAAATGTATCGTGAATTGATTCCAATCGAACAGTTATTAGCCAACCATTGTATTGAGGGAAGCACAATGGTAAGCAAACAAAAGTAAGAGAGCGCAATACGCACATCAAAGATACAAAAAACCCAACACGGAACGACCAAAGAAAACTTCCGAAACAAAGCTAATAAAACGATAAAGAACAGTGGTGAATTTGTAAGAGGCTACAGCAAAGGTCTTTTGAAACAATGTGACTCGCTAACCAGACTCGTGAAGGAGAGCTTGATTGCGCTAGGCAACAATTGCGAACAAACGCCAACTTTGTTGTCTTCGCTTTCCCTCAATTTTATGGAAATTATATAGGACATTGATTTTACAAATAATACAAATATCAGTTAGGCTAGGCGCTGTGTGACATGCTATGGCTGGGAGTCTCGTCAACGTGTATATGAAATTATACCTAAATTAATAAAATTGACGTCTGATCCGTTATAATCAGTTTTTAGCTTTAAAATATAAACTTTTAATTAAACTACTTAATGCCACTTTAGCAGTTCCCTGTTATAAAATCGCTTTCAGGCGCTTTCGCGACTTCTTTAAGTCGCGAACAAAAGATCAGAAAAAGTTAAAAAAAATCTAATTTCAAGCTCGCTGAACATCTTCTGGAATAAATTGACGTTTTGTAGATGTTGACTGTACACAAGATGCCAGAAACTTAATTGGTTGCCCTGTTTATCTTTTGTTAAACGTCTGTGCGTGTATTTTTACAAGACATTTGAAATTGTACTTTGGGGCATTGAAAATGGAAAGCTTATGGAAACAGAAAATTTAGATAGGCCTTGACAAACGAATGTAGGAATTTTTTAAGCAATTCCGAAGTAAATACGAGTAGTGTAGTGAGGGTGAACAAAAAGGAATCATCATCTGATAGTTATTGACTCCTATTTTTTATATATATTTCATGGTAAATTCAAATATTACATTGTAGTTGAGTTGAGTTTAGTAGTGTTTACATTTCAGCTTTCTATGAATATAAATTCAGTATACCTTGTTTTAGTTTGTTTACATTGTAAAACTTCGCTGTCTAAACAATGTTACCGTTGATTAATAAAATGAGCGGCGCTCTAAGAGTAGTCGATAGTGTCAGTGCACTTTGTGGTCACCAAGCTAAGTGCATCCCTGCACTAGCCTTGCCACTAACATTACTATATACCACTAAATCCAAACTTACATTTACCAGTAAGTACTGTAGCGTAGCTTAGTGTAACACGATGTAGGTACTTAACAAACGCGTAGGTTATTATTTCTGAAATTATAGAATCACTTTGACGCTCTGTTACACATTTGGATGATTATGTTTGTGAAGCAAATACATTATCTTTAATGGTAAAGCTATCTGTTACAATGTAGATTCTTTGTGGAATAAAACACACAGACATACTCTTGTATCCAACAACGATATGAACGTGATGTTTAAAGCCTTTATGGTACAAATTCAAAACCGAATATTATTAACTATGCTATGAAAACCTAGTTAATAATATTATTCAGAGCTGCCTCGCGAATGCATACCTACATAAATGGAATTTTTGAATCTAAGGCCTACTATTCTACTACACTACTACTCAGTACTCTCAGTAGTACCAATAGGAGTACTGCTTAGGGTCTGACCTGAGCTAACTAGCGCAGCTTATCTTAAAAAAAATATCTTCCAATATAATAAATTTTATTTAAAAAGCTATGATTATGATTCTATTATGTATTTACAACCTCTACCTTAAAAGGTAATTTTCCCAATGTAAAATCATTTAGGATAATCAAGTAGGTACAGCTAACAGCAGATCAAGTGTAACACTTTGGACTTTGGACCGTTCTTATTATCTGCGTCGTTAGAGTTAACATCGTAATGCAAGTGTTACCATTGATCTGCTGTTGTCCGTACTATAGGTAAGTTATAATGTGTATTTAGTTAGTTACGTTATTTAAAATTATAATTATGTGTATACCTAAATTACAACATGTAGTAAGAATATAAATCCATCATTCCAAAATGATAGCGCACTCTCTAAAACAAAGGGCATTATAAAACTGAAATGTAACATGTTTTATTTATCACACAAAAGATAAAATGTCAAAATTCACAATAAAAAATAATCAGAATGTGCGCGAAATGTCCGAGCTCAATCGACTATTGTGTTATACGGTGCGGCGCCGCGCCGTACAGTACAAATAATATACTCCAGTTATTTGATATACAGTTTTTGTGATATGTGGCGTTCAGCACAACCGGATATGAAGACTTTTTATTACAATAAAAAACCTGTGAGATTTAGGACACTCATTCTTTTCCCATTCAGCAAAATTGCGAAATATTTCCACAAATTCCACAATACGTAGAATACGAAAAGTATAAAACATCCAGTGATGCATGTTGATGTGCTATTGTGTCTATTCGTATATCTATATATAACCCTTTATATAACTTTTAGAATAGAATCATTTATTGCAGTTCATGTTGTTGTACAGATCTTTAAAACATACATAGGTATCAAAGCGTCAACAAGAACCGTTTAGTTAAGACTTTTTATTTCGACTCAAGTCAGAAACCAAAATCTGTCGAATGCTCTCAAAACTGAGAAGGAAAATATCGTGTTCTTGAGAACAATAAAAAGGCAAAAGGCATGTGTAATGTACTATTCCGCACTGGATTGGCGTGGTGGATTATGGCCAGAACTCCCTCGATTTAAGGGAAAGTCTGATCCCCAACAGTGGGGACATAAAAATAAGCTAATGATAATGAAAATTAAAATGGTCCGATACTATTTTAAAGCTATGAATATTATAATAAGAACTACCTATTGCGTAGGCGTAATAGTGTGTGTTTAGTATGGTAACTTTGTAAAGTGGGATATAAATTCAAGTTGAAATGATGTTGTAGGTACGAAAATACTGGATGCAGCTCGGTAGTACCGAAGACGCATTCAAATAAATACAAGGCAGTATGTATACGTATGCAGGGGAGGGAGTGCTACAAATAGCCGCAGACACTCTTACAGCGCACAACAATAACCAACGGGAAAGTAGACAATTTGCGCCACGTGCTGCTCGACCAAGCTAGCTACGAGTATTTCAACTGGCCGAATAAATACACCGGGTTAACCTGAAAGCTTTATATGAAAACTTCATTTTATTTGTTTTGGAATTTAATACAGAGTAAGGAAGACTTCATCATATAGCCATTTAAACCAAATATTAAGCTACGTTTTATTATATATACCTACATCAATTTTTAAAGACTCGTTTATGAAAGTTAAATACTTAGATGTTTTTTCCAAAATTCCAAAATGTCAACGGCTTGCAAAATTCCCAGTTTTCATAATGACAATACCACATAATGCCAACTTCTGATAATGGTTAGCGTTTTGCGAGTAATTATCATTTTGTGAAGTTAGCCAATGAACATGGACGATGATACAGATTGTTGACTTTTCCTCAGCCAGACTTAAATACTATACGATTAGATTATAAATGAAGGTAGTCTGCCAAACGACGTTGTTACAATCACAACATTATGCGTATCCCATTGTGCATGACATTTGTATTCGAATTTATTTTCTCGACCTTTTGGAGACCGTGACTACTCATAGCGACGAGCACTCGCGCATAATGAGCGTTCGACCGACCGCGAGCATTCTGGAAATGAGTATGTTTATTGAGTATGTTGTTATGTAAGTACCCATTCTGAATTTGGTATTTATTATGTCTGTACATACGTCTTATAAACCTTTTTCTTTCAAAGACTATTTTAGTCATGCATACCTACCTATTTCATCTAAACCCTGTGCATTCGGTTGACTGGGAAAAAATCACTTTTAACGATACGCGGCCGCTAAAATTGTACCTCATACATTAGTACGACATTATATTATGATGTAAGTCCTATTAAAGTAATTACGACTGTATTTGTTGTGAGATAAAGTGTATGAAATTGAACCTAATGCATAAATTTATCGCGGTTGAAAGTTCGATATCGGATGCTCGCCAATAAATACATGTGTGCTATCTGTTAGTATTTGGAGACTTGCGAACCTACCTATTTTAAGAAATAGATTCAAAACTAACCATTTCAATTCTAACATGTATAGGGTTCATTATCAATTAGGACTAGCTCAAACTGGTACTTAGGTGTAAGTGCGAGGCGGGCGCACTAGCCGCGCCACGCCACCCGCCACCGCCACCGCCGCGGCCCGTGCCATAGCGCTGCGCAACCTCACATAAACCACCGATTTGGCTGATTTATGGGGCACTTAGACCAATGTCCCTGGTAAGTGTTTTAAAATGTACCGCAAAGACACTTATTTTGATTTATTACGAAGCAATAAAATTTTCAAAGTGATCTGTGTTCTCCATTTAAGCGTGTTTAAAGAACTTTAGCAAAAATATCACCCATGCCTTGACATATGCAAGACTTCCCCGAAGCCATATTTACTTCTAGTTTTGCAAGTAAACACACGAGTGAACGCAAGTTGGCGAACAAATTAAAAGTTTTGTCAAAGTCACTATAAGGGGTCGCCTATATTTCAAGTGACTATATAGAATATGGAGTTAAGTTTTAAAAAAATACTCTCGTTCGGAGTGTGGTCTACGTGATCATTTTGTGGGAACGTTCCGATTTCACGTTCCATTGAACCTCAGCCGAGACTAGTGAGAGTGGAGGGTTTGTAGCAAAGAAACGAAAATGGGTAATGTAGTGAGGCCGGTGTTGGATCGGGATGCAAATTAATACGCGCCTCCGGATCGGGCACATGAATATGCATGGGTGGTCCGCCTGGCCCGGAATAATATCCGAGTGGCTGTCGGAGGCGCCGCCCGCCGGCCCGGCCCGGCCCGGCCCGAAGACCCTCGCCCTCAACCTCGTGGATCACGCATTACAGTTAACAAAATTGCTGCCTGACAACAAAGTATTATAAGGGTCCGATACGGCTAAGCGCCGTTTATTTCCCTTTAATTAAACAAAGTAGTACTTATTAACGCTAGGGTAGAGTAGAGTAATCTACAAACTATCGATCCCTTTAGACTAGATAATGTTGAACGAAAGCGGAATACGTAAGTAGATCTATATAATACCCATTACCTCTACTTAATGACAAATTGCGCACTTGAAAGCTGTCCCAAACTCTGCATACAGCTGGTACGCACAGATACGCGGTAAAAGATTGCCATTAGGATTACTGTGAATTATGGGTAAGGTATATCACAAAATCAATTCCCACAAAGTGAACTTGGAATGTCTAAGTCATAAGACTGAGAGGCAATGGCTATAATAGTCGTAAAAAAAGACTACTGCCTACTATTGGGGTATTCAGCATTCACTTAAAATGGATCACCGGAATCTAAAGCTACTACTTCTATATGTATTCTGTATGCATTCTATTGAAAGTTGGCATGTTTCCATGCTACCTAATTCAAAAATTTAATAAACTTTACGAGCTTGGTCCTTCTATGCTGTTTACATAGACTTGGCAAAGCCTAAGTTAAAAATGAAAAGAAAGCAAGTTTAATGTTGTAGAGAGTTAATTGGGGTCACGAGCAACATCCTAGGGCATTCGCCTTAGCGAGCGCTGAGTCTACAACAAGATGAAGTGGTGTGCGGGGCGCAGCGTCAGCGAATATGGCATCTCTCGCGCGCTCTCGGCGCCCGGGCTCGTATAGCTGGCATTCCGGCAGTCACTTTGCCGACACCTCGCCAATACTACACGTGCTCTGTAGTTTATAGATATAAATTTACACCATTCATTACTTAAGGTGACGGTGACGATAGCAATGGGGATATTTCTTTAACAAATCATACTAATTCAAGTCAATCATCAGAGTCATATATCTTTATTGCAAGTAAATACAGTTGGTATATTTTTGCACTTCGACATTTATTTTTCAATTATTAATTTGATTGTGTTTTCATAGTATCATAGGAACTCTCAAACTACCTCACCACTCATATATACCACAACTAGAAAGCAGCAAAATTAATTACAAAATGTTCCGCTCTAAAGTTTCCCAATTCAGTTAAATCATAAACTAACGCGATGAGTTAGGATTAATCCTGTGGGATCCCATGACCGTCGGTGGTAATGGATGATTTGACGACGGCAGGGTCAATTACTCGTACATAGCGTCGGGGAAATTAGTCATATCCCGATTAGTGGAGAGCTATGCAAGCGACCTGTGTGTGTACCATCGAAATTGGATTGATATCACGTAAAGCCACACGCTTTGTAGTATCTAGAAAATACTGGTAAATAATTTGTAACCTTAGTACCTACGCTGGTATGATTTTTAGTGAGAAATATGCAATGGTTTCCTTCAAAATGTACCTATGCAGAAAATCCATGAGATTCTGTCCCTATTGGTAACCCTATTTCTATAATAACTATTACCCAGAAAGCCAGCGGGATAAATGCCGCCTACGCATTGTTATGAACTTATGACTATTAGATATTATTCATAGAGTGAGAATATTACACTAACGGGAAATACCTAGTCATTTGTAAATGTAACGCCAAAACCATGTAACCAATTAAACCAGATATTGTATACAAGTATCATCCGTACTCTCCCACATCAATATTAATACATTACCACATAATAATTATAATTTTATTGGCATTATAGTTTTTACTTTTTAACATTATTCCAAGAGTTCAGCAGAATGACTAAGAATTTCCACAAGAGAGAAATAATTTTGAACGTAAAAATATGTGCTCGGATAAAAAACATTTTCTGAAGCTGAATTTTCCGGATTGTCGTCGTAATTGAGATTAACTAGCAACATTATATGTAAACGTTGAGATTTCAATTAAAAATCTAGATCGAAGAGCGCAGTGGTTTAATTAGAGATGTTTTTTTACTGGGCCGGCCCGCCCGCCGCGCCGCCGCCGGAGGTGGTAGACCCTCGACTATTCATTACTCGTCGGGCTACACATGCCGATGTTCGGTTTAATTAGTTTTTGTTAGAGGTTCTACGATCTGACCGCCTTTAGAAGAAATTGCGACCATCCCAACCCCTTAAAGATATTCCTTAGTTAGATTATTATTGCTATAATATAATGTGTTCTTTATCACTAATTTATGAGTAAGTAGTACGAGTTTACTTAATAATCTCTGTATAGATAAGGAAAGAAAAATAAGAAAATATAACGATGAAAATATAAATGTTGATACCGTTTCTCCGCTAAACTATAAAACATTTATTAAAATTCTAACCGGGTATCTGAAAGATATTTCGCAGAATGCTCAGGGTAGCGGTTGAGTAAAATGAATTCTTAGAATACCATATCATGACAAGTGTAAGGTAATTTATTTTTAAATAAATATGATATTATACTCAAGGCCCGCAACTAGGAGATGTACCAGGGGTCTAGCTAGAGTATATTCACAACACAAATTTTACCCGGACTCCGAAAATGTGCTTATCTAACCTTAGCATACCGGCCTGGAATCGTATGCGGAACCCCTTGCATAGGAGACAGGTGTCGACTTGTGTCGAGGTGTAATAATGTAGTGTAGTGTTACTTGGTATGCGTAAAATATGTAGGTACTCAAAAGTATACTTAAAATACAGCTTCTACATGAGTTATAGTCATAATACTGCTACTGCGATACCTACATAGCAAAAGAGCACAAAACATTTTTAGACTATGATGAAAAGCTTCGATCGGTTATTATTATTGCATCAATATGGGGTAGTAAAATTTCATGAGCATCACCCAACTCGCATAGTCAAATATTTTGCGTCAAAGCCAAACAATATCTCTCTCTTATTTTATAGCAGAATGAACATTGTTTACCACCTGGGTTAAATTAATACTCGTACTTTAACTTTTGATGATATGCGAGTATTTCTTTTACGGCAGATAAATCATTAAGCTCCAAAATATAATGAAGTCTCTAGGATAATGATGGCGCACAGGCTCAATTTACGGGGTGAGCGCATCGCAGCTTGGTCATTTATTTCCACCATGGTCAGAATTTTAAAAATATGTGTCAAATACGACGATAAAAATAACTCCGCCATTTTTCGTCTTTGTCATCCGCGTTATTTTCCCGTTAGCATCCAGCAAATACCTACGGTGTTCACACCGTGCGGGTGTAACATACCCCCCCCCCCCGTGAAAATGGCCCTATCAACCTTTAACTTTAAAAACTCTCCCGCGTAAACGCATTTACAATACCGTTAAACACCATTTAGCCATGTGATCGTCAAGTTTCGTTTAGAACCCTCCATCGTGTCCATTAGCAACCGATTCTTTTAGAAATAATAAGCTTGCAAATAAATGTGGAAAAGATTAACAAATGTCAACGCAATAAAAACACTATAATAAATTCAAATCAAGATCTCTCCCTAATAACAATACAAGACCATCAAAAGACGTTCATGTATTGACGAATCCTCCTGCTTTAACTCCAGTCGAGACCAGAGCTAAAACAGGATGTTTCCGCCTTTCACTAATGTGAAAATCTGGGCGTATCGTCCCCATTTTAAAGTCATTTAGAAAATGACTCCAAAAAGGAGAGTTAGTGGCTCCGACCAAACGAAAACATCGCCACAAACGGTGTACGCCAACTCCTTATCTGCGCACCCCCCGAAGGGAGAGATCCTGGTGAATCGTTGGACCGTCCGAAGACAGCCTGATGGTGGACCGAGGTCCTTGTGTTAATCATTGGCTGAGCCGAAACTCACTTGGAACAGACCGAAGTCCATTAAATGTAGGCTAACGCCAATATCGTTGAACAGTCCTGAGACCGTTAAGTGCAGGCCGGAGCCCAGTATCGATGAACAGACCGGGGTCCGTTAAATGTAGGCTATCGCCTCGTTGAACAGTCCTGAAACCGTTAGATGCAGGCCGCAATCCAATATCGATGAACATACCGAAGTCCGATGTCGTGAAGTGGCCCACAGACCAATAGATTAACAGAAGGATTCTTGGCCTCCCACCAAGGCTGGTTTTAAATCGAAGTAATAAAATATTAATGTCTCAAATCCCATCAAGGAACGCAAATAGCCAGCACTGTTTAGTGATACTTCAGTCTTACGACCACGAGCAGAGTTATCGATGCGCCAACGCCCGTATCATGAAGGACCCCTCCTAAACGCGAACGGCTGCCGCCTCGCGCCGGAGCGCTCACGAGTTCGACACCCTTACCAAAAGGGACCACTCCGACCGCGAACAGCTATCGCCTCGCGTCGGAGCGCTCGACGTAACCTGGCATTCAGCCTGAAGGGACCGTGGCACGAACGCTACAGCTTTCGCCAAACAGGTAGAATGCTCTTTAAATCAGATCAATCATAACCTCTGGGATCACTCCAGACACGCGAACGGCTGCCGCCTCGCGCCGGAGTGTTCAATGTGATCGAACTCTACCTCACGAGAGAACTACGGCTCTAATCCGTATCACTAACAAAATTCAGCAGAGTTAAGAGAACTACCAGCTTATCGCCAATCAGGCTTACGCCAATAGCCGTAGTGCGTTCGAGATGGTGCCAACCTCGTCGCTTCAATCTAAAAGATATCTTGCGACTACGTTAACGCCATACCGAGAAAGACTCGCACCGCGCAGCTCATTACCCAGGCATCCAATATATTGGCGCCTAAGTACGAGGCACCGTACGTATCAGACTCGTTGATAAACTGTGTATCTCTGGAAGTGTGTGAGACTCGAAGAGCCGTTTGAATGAGAAAGATCCATACGCGCAGGTCAGAACTAAGGCAACTAGCTATAGCGCTAAAGTAACTGACGCCGAATACGAATCAGTCTCGGTAGCAGAATACATTCAGCACAACACCAAAATGCGATGCGAATTTCAATACACGAACACAATTTCGTTTTCCACCATCAATGTAAGTCTCCAAGCGATCTGACCTTACTATAATATATACTTCGCCCATCTATAATAAGACCTTATTCAATGCAATTTCCACCGTTTAGCACTCCTTGGATCTTTTCTCTATTCGGGACACATGCTCTTCGCAACTTTTCATTTAAGCGATATTCACATTTCATTTGGATCATATCTATCTGTCAGAAACCAAGCTGCTCTTTATATAATATTTTATCAAACAAACTGTGCTGTGTATTACCCACATACTGCATTTAGTACAGTCACCAAAATGCATCTGCCACCCTCGTACACGGAAACCCAAGTGAAGAGTCTCCAGAGCACGACCTCTTTACAGGAAATCCATACGCGCCGTTCAGAACAAAGGCAACTATGTAATAGCGCCAGAGTAACTGATGCACATGCGGATCAACCAACTGAAGGCGACAATTAAATTAATTAAATGATACGCCTTATCATGCTTCTAAAGCACGGTGTTAGAGAGCGGAGACTAAACACGATATGTGTATTTTAGTATACGCGCCCGACTGCGAGCCTTACTCTCCCACATTTACTTCTACTCTTCGGAGAGAGCATTTTTGCGAGAGATCCGGCTCTGTTAGTAATATTTTCAACCAAAGTCCAATACGTGACCGTACGGACTAAAGTTTCGCAGAGACAAGTCACTGCGTGCGAATTAATTGGATATACTAGGCGCATATCATGCAAACAGCCGCACCTATGTGGTATACAATCCGTAGAATGCAACCACAAAGACGATTGAAGCACAATACACCACCAAACAATATCAAACATATTTAGTAATCTAAATATGCTTAATAAACGGGACGTGCGCAAACCGCACCGTCCCTCACACTGTTTACGGCAGAGCTACGCGATCCAGAGGCGCCCGCCAAGCGTGCGTCTCCAGCCGCGCTCACCTCGCCCTACCTCACCTCACAGGTATACTAGCGCGCCGCGCGTTTCTCCATTCGCCCGCGCGCATAAAAATGAAACTTTAATCTTTTAATGCCAATTTGTAGTGTCTCTTAATGTGAGTAAAATATTATATGGAGACATTTTGATCCGGCTCTTAGTTTCGGAATTAATGAGCAAAATATATTTAAAATTTTGGCTTTTATATTTAATTAAAATATAATAATCATTAAACTAACTTTATATCGATTCCTACATGCCATACGAACAAAGTTTTTATTAACTTATTATTTTCCAGACTTTTATTAATGTTATTATAATATTTGAATTGATATTGCAATTGCCTCAATCAATTATTTCATAAAAATAGAATTTTATTTATTTAATTTTAAAATGCGGCTTTGGACGCCACATTCACCCCCAAAAATCTATGATGTTCAACAGAAGAGATTTTTCTCTACGTGAAGAACAAAGCCGAATCTCATTTTGGTTTAGACTGTAGGTGGATATATCCAGTCTTCTTAAAGTATGGCATGTAATGTAAAAATGTAGCAAACCAACATCACTCATGTCAACTCTAACAACCATCGCCACTCTGCCATTCAATCGTGCTCATAACTTCATAATTTATTACACACACAGAACAAACTCCATAAATCTTTCACCCTCACTCTGTTCTCTCTTACATCTTTATAGTTTTATAATAATAGCAATATTCTGCTTACCATCATCGCCACTCTGCCATTCATTCTTACTCATAACTTTAAAATTTGTTATAATGCACGCAACAGAACGCGAACCTTTCCCCCTCATCACATTCATTATTTTACATAATGTAATTTTCTAAAATACAACCTTGTTTAAAATTCCCTTAATGACAATAGAGTAGAAACCCTACGCATAGTCCTCGACTACTTACAACTTTTAATTACAATTTACAATGTTACTCTTATAGATACACATCTAACAACATTAAAACACTCGAATTGTCTTTTAAAAGTCTTAAATTCTAACCCGCTAGAACTAAAACTGCACCTGCGCCTGCCACATCCCGTCTCTGAATACTTCCAATGATTCATTGTCTCGTCTCGTTTAACACTGGCCTTGATTCTAATCAGATGCCATCACAAGGTGTCTTCTTATGTCCATTCGATATTGCCATCCAGGAGGTCGACACTGACTCCGTCTGCTAATTACGCAACCCGATCTATTTCTTCTTATTCGAGAGATTTTCTATTTCGGAACGAAGTATCCTTCTTTAAAACACCCATGATATCAATTTAATATTTTTGCTTGAAATTCACGTAACTCAATCCAAACTTCGACTTTGCTATAAATCCTTTTTGTAATATCCTTACTGCATTTATATAATCCCGTAGTAGATTTCCTTCTCCGGCGGTTTCTCTCGTCTTCTATGTTGTTAATCTTAAATCACTACAAAACGTACAGTTACAAATCCATCACATAAGAGCATAGCTTACATTTTCAATTACACATTTTAAAATGTTTTCAAAAGTAGTGTAGAAGCGATCAATAAATCAAAACATGTGTTTCAATCTACTAATCGCCTCCACACTCCTCACTCACCCTCACAGTACATAACGGGAAAGCTTACATTTCCAATTATTACTAAACAGTCGTGGTCCCTTTAACATTGATATAATAACACAATATCTTAAATGTTCTTAACGGTTTAACCCATCAGTCCCCTCCACATCTTACTCACCCCCACAGTAAATAAGGGCAAGAGTCTAGCAAGCTTATTATTCTTTCCTTTTTCACGGAAACCAAATTGTAGACCGAAGTCTACGTAAATCTCAGACCATAGTCCTCGACTCTTTCTAAGATTACTATCAGGTATAATTATCCTGGTCACGGCACCAAATTGTAACATACCCCCCCCCCCCGTGAAAATGGCCCTATCAACCTTTAACTTTAAAAACTCTCCCGCGTAAACGCATTTACAATACCGTTAAACACCATTTAGCCATGTGATCGTCAAGTTTCGTTTAGAACCCTCCATCGTGTCCATTAGCAACCGATTCTTTTAGAAATAATAAGCTTGCAAATAAATGTGGAAAAGATTAACAAATGTCAACGCAATAAAAACACTATAATAAATTCAAATCAAGATCTCTCCCTAATAACAATACAAGACCATCAAAAGACGTTCATGTATTGACGAATCCTCCTGCTTTAACTCCAGTCGAGACCAGAGCTAAAACAGGATGTTTCCGCCTTTCACTAATGTGAAAATCTGGGCGTATCGTCCCCATTTTAAAGTCATTTAGAAAATGACTCCAAAAAGGAGAGTTAGTGGCTCCGACCAAACGAAAACATCGCCACAAACGGTGTACGCCAACTCCTTATCTGCGCACCCCCCGAAGGGAGAGATCCTGGTGAATCGTTGGACCGTCCGAAGACAGCCTGATGGTGGACCGAGGTCCTTGTGTTAATCATTGGCTGAGCCGAAACTCACTTGGAACAGACCGAAGTCCATTAAATGTAGGCTAACGCCAATATCGTTGAACAGTCCTGAGACCGTTAAGTGCAGGCCGGAGCCCAGTATCGATGAACAGACCGGGGTCCGTTAAATGTAGGCTATCGCCTCGTTGAACAGTCCTGAAACCGTTAGATGCAGGCCGCAATCCAATATCGATGAACATACCGAAGTCCGATGTCGTGAAGTGGCCCACAGACCAATAGATTAACAGAAGGATTCTTGGCCTCCCACCAAGGCTGGTTTTAAATCGAAGTAATAAAATATTAATGTCTCAAATCCCATCAAGGAACGCAAATAGCCAGCACTGTTTAGTGATACTTCAGTCTTACGACCACGAGCAGAGTTATCGATGCGCCAACGCCCGTATCATGAAGGACCCCTCCTAAACGCGAACGGCTGCCGCCTCGCGCCGGAGCGCTCACGAGTTCGACACCCTTACCAAAAGGGACCACTCCGACCGCGAACAGCTATCGCCTCGCGTCGGAGCGCTCGACGTAACCTGGCATTCAGCCTGAAGGGACCGTGGCACGAACGCTACAGCTTTCGCCAAACAGGTAGAATGCTCTTTAAATCAGATCAATCATAACCTCTGGGATCACTCCAGACACGCGAACGGCTGCCGCCTCGCGCCGGAGTGTTCAATGTGATCGAACTCTACCTCACGAGAGAACTACGGCTCTAATCCGTATCACTAACAAAATTCAGCAGAGTTAAGAGAACTACCAGCTTATCGCCAATCAGGCTTACGCCAATAGCCGTAGTGCGTTCGAGATGGTGCCAACCTCGTCGCTTCAATCTAAAAGATATCTTGCGACTACGTTAACGCCATACCGAGAAAGACTCGCACCGCGCAGCTCATTACCCAGGCATCCAATATATTGGCGCCTAAGTACGAGGCACCGTACGTATCAGACTCGTTGATAAACTGTGTATCTCTGGAAGTGTGTGAGACTCGAAGAGCCGTTTGAATGAGAAAGATCCATACGCGCAGGTCAGAACTAAGGCAACTAGCTATAGCGCTAAAGTAACTGACGCCGAATACGAATCAGTCTCGGTAGCAGAATACATTCAGCACAACACCAAAATGCGATGCGAATTTCAATACACGAACACAATTTCGTTTTCCACCATCAATGTAAGTCTCCAAGCGATCTGACCTTACTATAATATATACTTCGCCCATCTATAATAAGACCTTATTCAATGCAATTTCCACCGTTTAGCACTCCTTGGATCTTTTCTCTATTCGGGACACATGCTCTTCGCAACTTTTCATTTAAGCGATATTCACATTTCATTTGGATCATATCTATCTGTCAGAAACCAAGCTGCTCTTTATATAATATTTTATCAAACAAACTGTGCTGTGTATTACCCACATACTGCATTTAGTACAGTCACCAAAATGCATCTGCCACCCTCGTACACGGAAACCCAAGTGAAGAGTCTCCAGAGCACGACCTCTTTACAGGAAATCCATACGCGCCGTTCAGAACAAAGGCAACTATGTAATAGCGCCAGAGTAACTGATGCACATGCGGATCAACCAACTGAAGGCGACAATTAAATTAATTAAATGATACGCCTTATCATGCTTCTAAAGCACGGTGTTAGAGAGCGGAGACTAAACACGATATGTGTATTTTAGTATACGCGCCCGACTGCGAGCCTTACTCTCCCACATTTACTTCTACTCTTCGGAGAGAGCATTTTTGCGAGAGATCCGGCTCTGTTAGTAATATTTTCAACCAAAGTCCAATACGTGACCGTACGGACTAAAGTTTCGCAGAGACAAGTCACTGCGTGCGAATTAATTGGATATACTAGGCGCATATCATGCAAACAGCCGCACCTATGTGGTATACAATCCGTAGAATGCAACCACAAAGACGATTGAAGCACAATACACCACCAAACAATATCAAACATATTTAGTAATCTAAATATGCTTAATAAACGGGACGTGCGCAAACCGCACCGTCCCTCACACTGTTTACGGCAGAGCTACGCGATCCAGAGGCGCCCGCCAAGCGTGCGTCTCCAGCCGCGCTCACCTCGCCCTACCTCACCTCACAGGTATACTAGCGCGCCGCGCGTTTCTCCATTCGCCCGCGCGCATAAAAATGAAACTTTAATCTTTTAATGCCAATTTGTAGTGTCTCTTAATGTGAGTAAAATATTATATGGAGACATTTTGATCCGGCTCTTAGTTTCGGAATTAATGAGCAAAATATATTTAAAATTTTGGCTTTTATATTTAATTAAAATATAATAATCATTAAACTAACTTTATATCGATTCCTACATGCCATACGAACAAAGTTTTTATTAACTTATTATTTTCCAGACTTTTATTAATGTTATTATAATATTTGAATTGATATTGCAATTGCCTCAATCAATTATTTCATAAAAATAGAATTTTATTTATTTAATTTTAAAATGCGGCTTTGGACGCCACACGGGCAATGCTAGTAAATAAATAAAATATTTATTTCAGAAATAAATTGGCAGATTTATAATACCGTAGTCATATCGAATTATATACATATTGCTTCTTTGATATGATATTATGCATACTACGTTCTTAGACGTTCTGCAATGTAGACTTTCTGGGGGTGGGCCTGTTTGTCATACTATTAGTTCTACACACAGACAGAAGGCTATCATTCTCAAAACGATGAAATCATACCATGTCATAGCGCGCTGAAAAGAGACGCTGCTATACCAATGAAATAGCACTGTCCCTGTTACGTTCGTTATGACATGGTATGATTTGATCGTTTTTAGAACCGCAATAGCCCACCTATCTTGTTGAATTTATTTGTAGAATAACATCAAATTGTATTTTCATCGGTTCATAGAGCCGTCTTCGTCAGGCGGCGCGTGGCTGACGGGTGCGGTGTCGGCGGCGGCGGCGCCGGAGTTGGCAGGGCCACGCGGCCACGCAGGCGGCAGGCGGGTCGGGTCTCACATGAATAATTAGGCGGAAAGTCGAGCCCACTCGTCGCCGTTAAAAAGAATTATTTCAGCTAATGCCCGTCTCGGCTTTTGGCGGTGAACGCCAGCAATTTATCACGGCTCCAACGACGGAGATGTTTATTCAAACGAGGAGATTTTATTGCAACGACATAAATCTTCGAGCAACGACGTGATGGAAGTGACGTGAACTCGTAATCTTACGACAATATCGCTTTTCTTCCTTCCTTTCTTCCTCCTCGCTAACGTATAATATTAATTTTTAAATCTGTCTTTTGCAAAACATATTCACGTCATGCAATGAATGTTAACATATTCACCACCACACATATTTACAACAATATATTTTAACACGTTTTACGCCTACTCTTATTTGCAGAATTAACACGGCCATTGTATCACAGCAACAGTGGGAAAATGTTGCATCTATAGCGGCACATCATATCACCATAATAAGGTTGTCGACAGCGCTATATGAAAATAGTACCTGATTTAAATCATCATAGCCAATTTATACCAAAAAGTGTGAAAATTCAAATCCTCCTCCTCCATAATCGTTGCCTCAGTGCTGAGGGTCGTGACCCTCAACAGCAGGTGCCGTCTTAGCATGAATGAACTGGCGCCAGGAGACACGGTCTTGTGCCCTTCTCATAGCCTCTTCAAAGGGCACGCCGAGGATTCTACCAACTGCATCAGTCGAACGGGCTGGTCTCCGGCCACGTAGTTTTAGACCCCTCAACTTTGCCGAGCAGTGTAGTTCTCTCCGAGTTGGAAGGATCCATTCTTATGACATGGCCGAAGTACCTACTGCAACACATTTCGGGTAACCGAATTCCGGGTGTCGAAAATTCAAATAGTGGTTATATAATTTGTCGCTACGATAATATTATAGAATCTCCCACCAATAGTACACCGCAATACTAACAGTCGAGCGAGTAACATCCCACTGCAATATAAAACATTTATACTGCATAGGTACACATCGCCCCCAACGACAATTAAACCGCAAACTTGTAACTTATAACCCCGAATTACGCCATAAACCCTTACAAAATTAAAATACGAATTGAAATCCGTATTGTGGCGTCCGGTGCGGCAGTAAGCGAGTTATTAATTCAGCCTGCCGTCAGTAATCCTGTCGGGTGTACGCGGCCGCGCGACATGTCGTTATCATTTCGGACATTAATAAAACTCTATCCGGCGTTTCTAACGAGCACGACGCAAACTTCGCCCGTGGGGAAATATTCAAATGGCGGGCGGAGAGTTCGCACGATGCATATTGACGCGGCTAATTATCGCGCGCCGGGAAAGAGTGGCGAGCCACATGGAACATGCATGACACCGCGCGTTAACATTTCGGGATGACAAAAATAAAGTACGTATCCATTACCACAAACATGATATGTTTACGTAACATGACACGTTCCTTCTTTATTTATACTTCAGGAATTTCCTATTCTCCAAATAACTGCTGGATGTTTACACGGGTCATTTTATTAACAACCACGTTTATCAAACACTGGTTTATTTTTAATCTTCTGCATTTTACCCTGCATTAATAGTGAGTAAGTTCATAGTAATATCCTATAGGTTCAAGCTATTACGCAGGGACCTTCACAATAAAAGGTTGGGATCGGAATAATTGAGTGCCTACGTATTCCATTTAAAAGGATATAGGTACGTATAATAAACTAAATTTGAATATCACGAGTAAGGTATGGGTTCCATTTATTGCACAAAGAAATACCTATTTTACATGACAATAATATCTATGACGTAGCGCTGCTACGGCGTAGCCATATACGAGTTCGTAGCTACGCACAATAGCGGGGTTGATTCTTACTTGCGTTTTAATTTAACATTACTACCAATAACGCCACCTATTTATTGGTTTCACTTTAGTTTAAAAGAAAGATATAAGTATTTAGTCAAAGTTCAGCCCAACAAGCAGAATCGGGCTAATTTTATAAATATTTTCAAACCAAATTCGATTATCTAATTTGGTTTCCTAAACAAATGGTGAAAGACACATTTTTCAAAGTAAATTGCCGTATATAAGAGGCAAATTAAATCAGGGTTTCGGCTTCAATTTGAAGGTCGAATGGCTTCTAATGTATTCTCTTGCATGATTGTATTGAGGATAATCCAGATTACAGATTAATAGGACGACTGTCTCTCTCGAGCGTAACAATAGGTCAAAGATAACGAAATACGAGAAACGGGTCACAAACAAGGAGTAGGAATACTACCTATTCTCTAATAATCAGAGAATAGGTAGTTTTTAATCGTTTGATAAGTTTTTTGAGAACATCTCAATATAAGATGTCCGTTGTATATATTTCTATACAACGGGCATCTTATATTGAGATGTTCTCAAAAACTTATCAAACGATAATAAAAAGTCTCTTACATAGTCTGCCCTCAAAACCGTACTATAAATAATTTAAATAATCGGCACTGTAATTTTTGAGAAAATATCAACATTAATTAGGCCAATGTATACTTTTATACCTGTCAGACTATAGTATCTAGAAACGTGACTAAGTAAATACAATGCGATAGAGCGAGGTAACGCTGCCAGTGTCTTGGGTACACTACCTCCATTTCCAAATTTTATTAATAATTTTAATTTAGGTTTTTCTATTTTGAAAGTCACTATTGTAAATTTTATTTTGTATCTTATTTTGAAATAATATAATAGCTACTTACTTAGTTTTAATCAATTTAGTAAATACAATGTATTCTATTTAATGGAAATATTATATTAATATATTATTATCATAATCAGTATATTATTGTTAGTTTTCGCAAAACGCTCTCGAGTATTTTCACTACGAACTAAAATAAACTATTTTCCATCGGTGCAAGGATGCTGCAGACATTTATGATGTTCAATATAACAGAAGCTTCACCCACGAATATTTATTTTAAATTAAATACGCTTCGAGATAACAATTTATACCTCTAATATTATATGTAAACCTGGTATGTGAGAGTAAACAAAAATAAAAGTACAGTTAAATGGCGTTATATACACCTATTTATTTATGCCTATTCTTTATACAGTTGAAATCAGCGATAAGTATGCAGGGATTTTAATGATGTTGAAGTTTTTTAAACTATACCTACTTGACGGTATGTTAAAATCTCTCACTGCACACTATAATTGTAAAAATTTAGAAAATCGGTCTAGCCGTTTTTAACATACCGTATACATGTAACTTTTTTTTGTATTTAGACCCTATAACTTCGTGAAATATATATTATAGTCAAAAATGGTGGTCTTATAACTAAAATCTCAATCTCTTCTTAACAATCTCTACTTATATATTTAAGTTACAATGAAGAAGCTCGATTGTATAGAACATAACTTCATATTTTGATTTAGAACTCAAATTACGTGCGTAAGTTCAATAATAAAAGTTATACTGTAAAGTATGGTGATTTTCTACTCGTATGTTGCTCATGAAATTAGCAACACATGAAATATTTTTCTTCGTTACATAAATTATAATTAATTAGTAGCGCCTGTTCCGGCTTTATGCTTACGGGACAATAGATAATACATTTCGTGTACACGTACATTATTCACTTTCCGCAAATTTTGGCTGCCAGACCCATTAGGTTTAGGTTACACAAACACGAGCGTTGCGCCCGGAGTGCTGCGTTGGAGGAGGTATACCTCATCAAGTACAATATGTAGGCATTCTAGGCGATGCAAATACGGCGTTGATTGCAATGACTTCGTGTAGGATGGTATGCTGTCGACTGTACCCACTGTTGAATCACAGTCCAGTGAATAACGAATTATAGCAATCTTTCTATGTTGAAACTATCACGGGAATTAATAGAGCTTTAACTTAGAAAACGCTTTGTGCAATTGTTTGCAACTTACATTTTGAGTACAACTGATGCAGATTCAAGAGCTTTATTCATTTATCAATAAGTAAGTGAAGTAAGTGTACTATTTCCGGTAGGTATTACAAACTACAGAAGAGTACCTACATTTGAAGGAATCAGGTCAAGTAAGGGTGACAGGTTAAAGCACAGGTGTTTTGGTAGAAAAAAGGAATACATGGCACGCCAAAAAATGCAAATAAGGGCATGTTTTGTAATTGCAATGCTGATGGTACAGTCGAAGACAGAGATAAGTATACAGGGCGCCTCAATAAGGTTGAGATTTTCTTAAAAACTAATGAACCGAATTTAATCATTATTTTAGTTACATAGTTTTAACTTTTATCTATCAAACAGTGAATGAATTTTTGCAATATGTCAAGTAGTTTTTGAGAAAATCTCAACCTTAAAAACTCTCCTGTACACCTTTCTCTGTGTTCCACCGTACCTATACGAATTGGTATAGGACTTCTTTGTAACTATGAATTGGTTCTTAAATGACATCGCATCACCAGTCTCGCTCTTCGCTCACAGCTGAGCTCCAACCCAAGGCATGTACTGGTGTCGACAGCAAGCGCACATCGTATCGGATAATATTAAACCCCTCAATGAACGCTGAGCGAATAAACCAGCCACAGATAATACGCTGCTTGCTTTCAGACCGGGGCCAAAATGACGTGTGGGAATTTATTGTGCTCTCAGGTTTCAGGGCGACGAAGAATAATGTTCTGGAGTCATTAGGATGGAAAGTTTCGGAAAGTTTATCATCCACAAACAACATACCCAGTGTACTAGCTGTCTCTGGATATTAAAAGCGTAACTCCGCTAAATTTTCGAGTATAATAATTTTGTGTAATAAATGATAACAAATTTAATAACTGGGTGGTTAGAATATAGGTGATCCATTACTCTCCGGGTTCGAACCCAAGTCAGATAGACGTACCAATGAGCTTTTCTCGGTTCTTTAGAGAGATCTTACGTACAGTCGACAGCATATCAAGTGTAACACTTTGGACTGTTCTTATTGTCTAGGTCATAAAAATTGAAATCGTACTGCAAGTGTTACCATTGATCTGCGGTCGACTGTACATTACAATTGCTCTTAAAACGGTGAAGGAAAACTTCTTGACGAAATCTGCACACACGAAACAATCTCGTGTGTATGAAATAAGACTCATTATGAGGTGATAAAGGATCAAGGATGCATCATAATAATAAAAATGTCTGACGTCCGTAAGCAAGGTTACATAATAATTACGCTTGGACAAGTTGGTCGCTAGGTAAAATGAAAGAAATCAATAAGCACGTAGGCGCTGAAGTGTCAGTTAACGACTACGCGAGCGGTGGCTGGCGGCTGTGTAGCGGCGTAGCTGTAGGGCAGAGAGCTGTCGTAGCATATTACGTCGTAGCATCTTTCAATAACAAGGATTGTCAGAAAAATAAAACTCGTAGAGCGAAGAGTTTATCCTTTTGATTTTATTTTCGTGTACCTATTGTGATTTTCCATCATCGAAGTAATTCCTTGGGAAGATTCCGAATCTTCGATACATTAAAATTGAAGAAACCTTTTTATTAATATCAAAGTCGAGTCATGCAATAGCAAGTCAGCGAAAGTTTGTCACTTAGCATAACACGCGTATAAGTTCAAAATTAAGTTACAAAGCTGTTCGGCAGGCTCGGCAACAAAATCATAACGTAATTTGTCAAGTGTCGCGAGCTACAGACTTCGGCGAGAATGTAGCCCAGAGTGGAATGCTGCTTCATATTAGGCACTTCAAGCGGTATTGATGATACTCAGCTATTTTGTAGAATGCTTGTTCATTGCCGCTGTAATATCAGTATAGAAGTACCTAATCACGTAACATACATTTTATAAATTCCTTTCATATACAGCTAACAGCAGATCAAGTGTACCACTTTGGATCGTTCTTATTATCTGAGTCGTAAGAGTTAAAAACGCACTGCAAGTGTTACCATTGATCTGCTGTTGTCCGTACCTATGTATTTTTTTCCAACTTTAATACTGAGCTCGTTTGCACACTATTTGACAACCAAATTGTAAATATAAAAACCAGGGGGTTTAACAAAACTCGATATTTTTCCGCCGTTGAAAGGTAAGCTGTATTACTCTGGGAGCATAAAACATGTAAAATTTGGATTTGGACCCCAAAAAGGGGATTGAGTAAAAACAAACCCACCTACATTCACATTTATAATAATAATAGGAATACATGGGGTATTCCCATGAAAATGTATGAAAGCTATAAAGTAGTGCAAATTGGATAAATGTAAAGTTTTCTGTAAACATTGAGAGAAAATTGGTGGGTATTTGGGGATAACTGTTCCTCAGCGCGCTCGTGTCCAAATCATGGGGGATGAACATTCAACATTGACTTTTACAACATTTTATAGCACCTCAGCTGACATTTACGATATTTTTATAGCGCAGTCGCATGCTACAGTCAGCGGAATATAATACCTTTATATGATATTAGTTTTGTAGTAAAATTCGTGAGGGATGAACTACGAGAGAGGTATTTTTAATGCTCAGCTCAGCGTTCTGAACTCACTCGCATGAAATTATTTAGATTAGGGGTATCCAAAATCAAAGCAGACCTTTCATCTAAAATTCTTTCAATACTGCTCCTTTCCACAATTATTTTATTTATACTATTAAAACAGAAAATATGCAATCTCTGGTTCTGACTAAATGCAAGTAAGTAATACAAAAATGCGAAGGTTTAGATATTTTACAACGGGAATATACTAAAACGAAACTTAGAAACTTATTGGCAGAAAGTTACCAAAATATGTATCTGTACAAAATACACGATCACGAAATCTATCATTAACTTATATCAAACCAGAGAGGTATGTATTCGTACGTTTGTTTAGATAATATCGTAATCTAATTTAAGTGGGAAAAGCTGTTCTAAAAGTTTCTTGTAGCATAATACATCTTCTTAATCTTGAATGTATGATTAATGCGGTCTTTACGACTACTGCGAGAACTCCAGACTGAGAGCATGATTTAAGAAATGTTGCCGTCATTTAGAATGAAATTTATTATCAAGAAACTTATTGTAATTACAGAAGTCGCATATGCTTTCCGTTTCAATCGATTAATGTGGAACAATTTATGTAGATTCAAATGAATTTTTTTTCTCTGCTTATTAAATTACTAGGAAAGTTATATAAGTCATATTCATTCTATAAGGCATTGATATGTTTATTTTACAACCTGACAGACTGTAAATTCGAAATAGCCTTATCCTTGATCCAATGATATTGGCCCCAGGTGCGTATTTCGAAAAGTGTTACCATCAATTTCACGCTTTACTACCCACCGCGCCTTAGGCTCTTTTCACACACCCCTTTTCTTTTTTCCAATGCCACAATGGTTAAATTATATGTCAATCTTATAGCATTATGTCGACAGCTGACAATTGTAACAGGAAAACTTGCTGAAGCCAAAGGTTGTTGGAGTGTAAGGCACCACATAGGATATCGTAGTAGGTAATACAAATGCTCGTGCCATAAAAGGCGACCATAAAAACTTTAGCTTTTTCGAGGGTACACCTTTATCATGATAAAATATATGTATCTTAATCCTAGTCCCCAGCGGCCACGGAGTAAAAACCAGAGATATTTAAGCAGTTGTTACAATAAATAATTTCTCGGAAATCTCGACATTTCTTTGTGGTAACCTTATAAAATAAATTAGAGATGTCACATTGCTACAAAATAATATTGACAGACGTACTAGGTAATAACTTTTACGAGTTTCACCTACAGTAAACGCACGTAAACATTTGAGTGGACATTAAACTTTAGTCAGACCGTCCATTGGAATAATATTTTGTTATTTCCGAGGCAAGATTGCTTTTCGAGCTGAAAGGTTGACTCAAGACAATGTTGATCGATTACACAAGCGATAGTCACATAACAAAGTATACATATAATAATAAAAATGTGCTTAACGTTATGGTAAGCACATGTCTCTTCAAGGCCCATTGAGCTTTCTCTCAGTGGTTTAATTAGAATACCCATGGAGGAGTGGACAGGATGCACGGGTGGACAACGATCGTCCACGTCACGGCGAATTAGCGAGACAATCACTCAGTGTGACGCCACGGGTAGGCCGCCCGAGCCCGCCGGCCGCCGCCGCCGCCGGCGACCGGCGCACGCAATTAATGGAGAACAGAACTACACTCTAGATACGAGAGATCTCGAGCTGACCTCAATATAATACGCTATATCCGGTAATTTGAACTATGGAAATAGGTATGTAAATTATCATGAGATGATAACGCTTTTATTCTCATTTCCATTTACAAATTAAATGTGCTTCTTCAAGCACCCTACTGGCTAATGAAAAAACTCGTAATCAAGGATGAACTGGATAAAGATGGATTGAGAGTCGTTCATGAAAACATTTTATTGTTAGAGGGACGATAAATAAAAAGATAAAAAGGGTACCTACTTTAATATTTCGTCTGAAAGCTTTTAACGAGGGACGTTTTCAACATACAAGCGAATTGAGAGAGGAAGCAATTTATCAGATAATATTGGGAGATTCCCTAATTTATACTGTTGTTAGCCGCTTTGACGCGGTTTTATCATCCATTAGCAGAACGAGGCACTACGTTCTGCGCATAATCGCGCTAGTTAAAGATGCAGCCAGTAATATAAAAGACGTCTACAATTAGAGAGAGCGCTATTAATACCTACATTTACTTCAGAATTCCTTCGAGTTTTAAATAAGTACAATTAATTCACTTTGGATTACAAAATGTCAATATAGCAGAAATATCTATCCAATTAGCAATTTCCAAGCAAAAGTTAATTAGGTAAGACATAAGGACAGCGAATTTCATTAAGCTTAAAAGATATTAATTTTGTAATTGCCTTAAATTAATATTGAAATGGATATAAAATTAAAGAAAATAATAATAAATAGTATTCCGTAGATCTACGATAAATAGATGGAGAAACCTTATCGGCATGAACGAGATTTGAACTCGTGACTTTATCTATGTGAACTACTCTTCTCCAACACAGTTATTGCGACCGAATGTACCATTCGTGACAAAATCAATCTTCCATGTTCGTCTTGGAGTGACGATAGCGACAGTATATACTGTGTAATTATCCTACATTTACTTAGCTAGAAAGACATCATCGACATACCTACTCGCACTTGTTTAACTTTGCCACGCTATTTCATGTGGCTAATATGTACCCTTATCCATTAAAGGGCAACCTACTTGCTGTCAACATATCAGCTTGATCTCGAAGAAAAAATATCCTACGTCATACTTTGTTCCTCAGGGACCTTTCTCATTCCACAATATACCTAAATATAAGCTAGCCTTTCGTGTGAGAGGATTCAAAATGTTTTTACGTATGTGGCCTGAATACGCGGTTTAAATATGGAGAACGGTTTCATACCTTGCCCTGATGAAGGAAACGTGTTTGGGATTAAATTGTATCCCTAGATACACGTGATCGAATTCATTTATTTTTATTATGTGTATTTGGTCCATACTGACGATGACGATAACTTGGGTAGTCTATAAAATTTCAGAAAATAATTACTGGAGACGATTCATAACTTTAATATTGGTCGCATTTTATTCATCTTTTTTAATTTTTCTGTACAATTTAGTATTTTAAAGTTATGTTATATATAAAATTGAAGGTGTGAATTAAAGGAACTAAGACAAAACATTAAGTTTTACATTTTTGTCAAAATAATAACTAATACGAGTACGGATAACATCGCAACGTTATATTTTTTGACAAACGGAACCGCAAACTAAAGTTACTTATAATTAGCGAGAGATGATATTGTTAGACAGATTCCGTTTATACAGGCAATTAATCGGGACGCGAACGTACCTAATCCCCATTCGTTAGGGTAATGGCCGTGGTGTTACGATCGCGAAGGCTCTGTTTCGATAGACACTGCCACTTACTGCCAGACCTCCTGTTCAATGGCGCACCGCATTGTTACACTGTGCGACGGATAACTAATTTATCCATCTTATACATAGGGACATCTGTTGCTCAGAGTCGTTATTATAACCAATTTATGAAATATCAACCCTATTTTGGAGAAAAGTCGATTAAGTTAAGCCACCGTAATAAAGACTCCAATTTCAAACAAATTGAATCAAAAAGGGATTAATCAAAGCTGGTTAAGAGTATATTGGTTACGGTTGCTATCGGTATCAAAATATATTTCTTCAAACTCTATCACTCTCTTAAATAATTTAGTATTTAACGACTTTAGACCTGAAATAAATTACTCCTCAGTACATAATGTAGCAAGCGGCCACCATGTTGGCAGAACTAACTCAACGAGAACAATTTAACAGTTCCACAAGTTCACATAGATAATAGTCTCTAAAATTGTTCTTGTGATTAATTACTACAAAGATTTAGGATGTCTAAGTTGCGAACATCAAGAAATACCGTACTTACATTTAATGTACTTATATTGTGGTAGTTCCATCGTAAACACTTGAATAGTTTCTGATATAAAAGTCAGATAATTTGCTTTGTAATGAAATAGAAAATAAGTACCTTTAAGCTTTTTGCGTACCTATATTAAAATGGATTTAAAAAAAAACATTTGTATTAAAATGCATCGATTTATTTATTATATGTAATTACATCAAATTGGCTTCAGTTGTTATTTGTTCTACCAACATTTTCGCGTGTCATGTTACGAACCACACGAGAGAGTTTTAATTTTATCGAAGAAACGGAAAGAAGGCAGTTTACAAGCGAGATTGAATCTGTTCGCTGTGGAGACAGCTGCTGGAGACGCTCGGAGATTTTAATAGCAATCAGAAAATCGCATGCAGCGCGGATATCGCAGGCAGCAGCGCCCGCGGCCGTGCAGCCAACGGACAACTTGCCAGCGCGCGCCAGACAGCTCAATATGCGACATTTTTTATATATATATTTCAAGTGTTAACATATTGTTTGCTGTGTATTTAGGAAGTGCCAAGTTGTCAAAAGTCTGGGAACTGTTGAATTATGTACTTACGTAGGATTTTTTCCAGGATCTTAATATTTATGTGTTCAGGTCTATCTAGATATGATCAGTTTTTACGTTTAATTTCGACGAAAGAAGATATTTATTATTTCTATAGGAATTGAGAACTTCTACTATAACTACTTACTTGTCTTTATTGAGTTGAGAAACACGAAAACATCAAGCAAGAAGTTTGTAAAAAGCAGGTAAAATATAATAGAACATTTTAGTCCCGCGTACTCAAGAAGTGCTCTTGAAAATTTCTAGAAATAAAGTACGAGTACCAGCCGGCTACGTTGCGGGGCTAAGAGTTCCGAGACAAATAATGGAAGAGCCCTGCAAAACGAGATCATCGTAATTGCTCTCATTGAAAGAGGTTGTATATGTTATACTATGAACAGATTATCTTGTAAGGCATACTTACATCTTATTAAAAAATATTCCTCTCATGAGGAGATTTAAGCCTTATACATACACAGGCGGCCTGCACGCGGCCTGCGGCCAGTTGAATCGCATGCCCCGCCCGCTTTTATGCTAGTTTTCGTTAGTGATCTGCGACCTAGGCCTCAGATCGCTACCTACTGGACGTTAACGACGGGAGAAAAGGGGTCGGGGCATGCGGTGCAACTGGCCGCAGGCCGCGTGCAGGCCGCCTGTGTGTGTGTTTAAATCTCCTTAGGGTAGGAATACTTTAATAAGATCTATTCGGTAACTGAGTAATAACAATAAAATTATAAACTGGAAGTATAATATAATCCTTTCGTTGAAATATATCATACCCTTGGTTATACCCAAGTATAACGCGCTGTATTTCGTTTTACTAAAGGACATGCATATTTTATCGCCCGTATGGTTAAATGAAACTAAACTAAGAAAAATAAAAGAAATCTGAATAAAAGAATTCGTGAAATCTCCCATCCATTAACATTGCTAAATAGTGCCTTTCCTAATAAAACTTTTAGGGAGCGAATTGGGCGTTGGTGACAGTGGTCCGTTGTGTAAAGATAGATTGCCCAAGTTGCGGCGTTGAATGTAGAAAAGATTTTCTTTTTTATAGTACACTAAAACAATACCTATCCATAGCGGATAGGGTCTACTACAGTATGTCGATAAAAATACGGTCCTTACCTGAATCTCGAAATAAAATCAATTTCATTATCGAATAGCGTTTGCTGAAAACAAACGACTGGACATAAACGACCCCAAAAGATTAACGATGTAGTAGAGAAAATTTTATTATACTTTCAATTTCGACGGTGCGTTCGAAAATGGTCCTCGGGGCCAAATAAAGTAGTACGCGCCATCTCCAGAGAGTTGGCTCCAGCTACCTGAGAGTTCCTTCATCGTTTCTGATTGCCGAACGCGCAAGAGGGCAATTTAAAGTATTAAAGTTAATTATATTAGGAACTTTGAGAGAATTAGCGACTGTAATATCATTAAGAGCAGGCACAGTAAAGGTAGCTTGTTTAATAAGCCTCGGGGTCGAGACGCTGAGTGTAGTATAACTAGGGAGCAGCAGCGGCGGAGGTAAAATTTTCGCATATAATATGTATCGCAGCAACTGTGCGAACTCATCGATCAAACACTGTAGCGGTACGTAAGTATATTTATGTGGATATGTATACTCGTATAAAACATCGTAATGTAGAGCACACTTTCCGTTCCCGTATGAAACTTTTCCGCGAGTAAATACGCGTGCCAAACTGGCGCTCTATACGCAGACTATGACACTTTGCCAGCTTCATTCATATCACAGAATTGACTCGCTAACAGTTTGGTGATTTAAACTTGTAATTTAGCAATAACATTACGGGTGCAACGCAGTAACTCCTACTCGTCACTATAGCATAAAACAGTCATATTTATAACATATTCTACTTATTATACACTACTGAAGATGAAAATAAGATAAATATTATTTATAGCAAAAAAAGAATTAAACAAATTAAAACAGTTACTATTACAATTACTGAAATTAAATGATACCTAAAAGACCATTTGGAAAAGTGAAATTAATATAATATGCAATTAATCACCTAAAGGCCATTATGAGAATTAGTTGACATATCTCACATGTACAGTCTACAGCAGATCAATGGTAACACCTGCAGTACGATTTCAAGTCTTACGACGCAAATAATAAGAACTGTCAAAAGTAAAAAGTGTTACCATTGATCTGCTGTCGACTGTACCTATGTATTCGGAAGGATATTCGGATTTGGTTAACCTTTAACTATGGACGTGGAGCCTCACAGGGACTGCTCCAAGGGACTGAGCAGCTCAGTTGATTAAGTTTTTGTGATTAAATGACCAACGCGGGAGGAATTTGCGTTTTTCGATGCTTAATACGTAAGTAATAACCATCGAAATATTTATCGGAGCTTGTCAGGCTATCCGTCCATTGCTGCCATACAAAATATTTTGTATCGTGTGAATAGGAGCCTGTGAGACTCCACATCCATAGTAGTGTTAAAAACATTGCCGTCTATAGTTAAAGATTAAACAAAAGCGATTATTTATTATTACACGTGTGTAGCAGTCCATACCAGCGCTTCCGGAATTTTTCTTTAGGAAATATGTACTTAAAAACTTTTTTCCGTTTCATATTTCTTAGCGGAACTGCTACGCTGTTACTAATTGGATGCTATAGTCAGAAACGAAACCACTTTAAAATGAATTAAAAATATCTTCAGATTAAGTACGAGTACTTCCTCGACTTAATTTCCCTTTACATACTCTCTCTCTTTCTCCCACAAACACATACTGAATTACACAATGTACCCAAATCATACAAAAAGCTAATAAATATTTATAAAGGATTCATTAATTAATACAACCCAATAAGGTAAAAGGAAGGTAGGTAATCCACCAATTAATATATTTTAGAACAGAGAAGCTGCTTATGCGACCCCAATGTTTAACTAATCTTTTGAAAACACGTTACCTACTTATAAGTAGGTAGGCATTTAGATATTGAAAAGTAATAAACACAACATCAATTTGTGTTGACGTAAAAGAAAATGAACAAAGGCTTGCGACACAAAGCATTTGAATAGTGATTCGCGAAAAAGAATGAATATGCTATCTACCTATACATATAACGTTTTAACAAAAACAAGCCTGTAATGAACTTTCATCAAATGGTAAAGGCGTTTGTTTGCTTTATTAGTAAATATTCGCTCAATCTGTATCTTTAATCTTAGTAGGGTATTTATTTTATAAACATACAATGTTGTTCCATTTTAAATGCGTCTTTATTTTAATACTTTTATTTATTTTCAATAAATAATAAAGCCTCTAAGAGGAATCTTTTCTGTGCCTTTTTTTGAAGCCGACTGCTGGATTAGAACAAACATTAATTATAATTTCACTGGTATTCATTTTCTCTAATCCCGTAAATAAATAACGCACAATTAAGGTGGATATAAAATTAAATTATTTCACTGGTAATTTGTTGCGGCCGCGGTGGGGCGTATGTCAACACGCCACGCGATGGGTTGTTTTTATTTGTTTTATAAATTATGCCACTTAACTGTACTGGGTTTTTATCATCATGGTTATAATAACTTAAGATGTATCCACCAATTTTAACAACACAACTGTATAATCATTTTATTTGTATATATCATATTATACTCGTATTCGTCATACATCAACAATTCTACAAATATCTCCAATTAAAATCAGCTAAAACGCTTTAACATCGAACATACCAAAATGTTCAAATTCTGATGGATGTTTCGTAATATGTGTCGCCTGAGTCTTCCGTGATAGATAACTTTTGCTTTAGTTCAGTGCAACTTTGCCTGTATTGATTTAGTTAACATTCGTAACCACAAGCAATTAGGAAATATTTTGATACGACTGCTAATTGGAATGAAAAATCTTGAGAGTCGATTTTGAAAATCAGGTTACACTCTACTAATCACTAACTACTTACAATATAGATTTTATATGTGAAGGGTTATGTAAGTAGTACCTATCGCGTGTATGCTTTTTGGCAAATGCTATTATAGTGTTGCAATTTAGAACAACGACGAACCTCTGTGATTTTTAGTGTATTAAGACCACGACAGCCACTCGACGTTGAACAAAGGCTTGAGTTAGCAGCTGATTGTCTCGTTGTATTTTATTTTCTGTTCGCTCAATGTGTCACTTTGTACGCGATTTTTATTATTATTACAAATGTGTATTTATTTGTGTTTATTGTGGTATTATAATTGTGTACACGATATATTTTGAAAGTATTGTACTGACTCTTAACACATAATATGATAGCCTAGCTTAAATTTAGGCCATTCTATATCTCCATCAAATTAATAAACAATATGTAACTTATAATAATTAGTAAACCAATATGGTAGGAATTACTTATGTGTAGAATACATTTTGAAACTAGATATTTGTAGTACTTAATCATAATGATGCAACCTTGTTCTGAAACGTAATGGAGAACTGTGCAATGGAAATTTGGGAGTCCTAAGCTGTAATGGAGATTATGGACTTCATCATGATCAGCCCGTACTAGCCCACTGCTGGACGTAGGCCTCAACCAAGGCGCCAAGGCGCGGCATTCAACCCGAATCTTGGGTTTTTTGCATCCAATACTTGCCAGCCAGCGTAAACTCCTCCATAATTTACCCATTCGTAGTATCCACTCGAGAACCCGTCTACGCTATTAGTTATCGGTTCTACGTCAGATATTACTAATACAACATTACTTATTATTCTGTGCTAATACCAACATTTCACATTACTGATCCTATTAGTGATTTAGTACCTACAAATAAACAAATTAATTTAAATTCATCATGACATAATAAATGATTTTTTGCTGCTTGTCATATTACAATTATGTCTTTGCAGAGAGGTTTAGAACCACTTCGGGTGGCTGAACCGAAGCCAAGGGCGGGTTTTTGACATTAAAATATTATTCTATAGTAGGTACTCACATTCATCGTGATCTTTGGCGGTGACTGTGAGTACGGTGTGCTGAATGTCTTCATTCTCGTCGACTTCCGCTTCGTAGAGCTCCTTGTCGAAGTACGGCGGGTTGTCATTCTTGTCTGCAATGCCGATGCGGATGAACTTCGTCACTGAAACAAAATAGTTCGGTCACTTTGGTATTTGGAACATCTTTCTCTCCCGTGTAGGTAAATACCTACATATTATACCACGGTAAGTACGTATGCGTGCGAAACATGGACTCTAACCTCCAGAATGGTGCACAAGTTGAAAGTAGCACAAAGAAGCATGGAACGCACGATGCTCGGTATATTCCTACGCGACAGAGTGAGAAATGAGACCATCATCATTGTCACCGACATCGGCAAACGAGTGGCAAAACTGAAATGGGCCTGGGCACCTCTGTCGCCGAAACGATGGTCGATGGAGTAAGTGCGTTCTAATGTGGGGACCCCGGACGGGTAGAAGAAGTGTGGGCAGACCATCGGCCAGATGAGCTGACGACATCAATAGAGTGCTTGTGATTATTGTTGGCAGCACAATAATATTTATGTTACTAAACCACATACATATGTTATAGGTATCTATATATACGTTTACTATTCTATACGTTACCTCATGAAAGATACTTCGGTCTCTCTAAATTACTCTGGCCACGGAAATTCCTTCAATACCCCTACGCTACAATTTCGTTTACCTTTCTATCAAAAGAGTACTCATACGTGCTTACAATTGCAATAGAACGAAATGAAAACAATGTTACATCAAGTCCAACTTAAAATACGTTCGTGGAATAATTTAGCTACTGAATTTAATTAAGGGTACGTATTATTCAATTAGAGAAATACACAACTATTTTCTCTTATTTTATCTCAATATTCTAAAATGGTTGTTTCGCTTGAATAAATCAATATAGATAAGTTATTTTTGTACGAAATGCAATTTCTCTTAGCAATTTACCATTATCACACTCGACTAACCCCGGTGTCTAGTGGCAAACGCGAAGCAATTTTATGGAAATCGCAAAAAAAGAAAGCGACAAACTGAGTAAGATTTTTTTCAAATATCTTTATTTTTTTCTCCAGTCAAGATTTCCAAGAGAATATCTAGAATTGGAATAGGTATCATTACAACGATAAAATTACAAAATAGACTTTAAATATATCTATCATACACAGATATACGTGTTGTGTTATCTGATTCAATCGTAATGATAATTTACCGTGCATAACACAAAGGTTGGTTGCTTAACTAACTTGTCACTCGTGGAATCCTAATTGGACGATATCAAATGAGTAATAATCTGAGCTCTCCGGCGGAGTCGCACAAAAAAGAAATCTAGACGGAAATTGCTTTCGTTTGAGGCACGCTCTAACAATGATAAATTAGGGCTCCTCTGGACGAAATGTCCGGCGTCTTTATTAGCAAACATACGCAAGCCTTCAGCTTCCGTTTCGGTAATCCGAACCATGTGTCTGAAAGATAAGGCTGCTCATTGCGAATTACGAGCATAACAACTGAATTTCAGTCGCTATAAGTACGACCTTCGTGTATTTTGGTTTCTGTAACGAGTTGGCGACGCAGGTCGGAGAAACACTAAACTAATACAAAATTACTGAGCGAAATTATTAAGTGGAAGCGACTGCAAATATTGGTTGGAGTCACAACTTTGTCGCTGTTTGTCTAGTTTCACAAGGAAACTATGGTGTATTGGATATTAATGATTTTCAATATAGGTACCTACCTGGTGTGTACACATGGTTTATCTAGTTAGAAGTAGATGTGAGTACTATGTTGAATTTTCTGTAACCGTGAGAGTATTGGTATATCAGAAAAATAGAATAAGGTATTCAAAAGAGCACAGCTTAGCAACATCGCTTTATTTCTTCTTTAAAAGCCTCCGCTTTTCCGGAGTTGGCATCCGATGTCCTTATACATTACTTGTTTTCTTGGAGATCCAAAGTTTCCAAGACGTCCATAAAAACTAATCAGCGAGGTTGAGTGGGGTGAGGGCTAACGAAGCTGAGACTTTTTACAAACACACCAGGAGCCGGCAGGCTTTTTGCGAAATTACGTCAACGCGAGCACGATGTCAGTAAAAAATAATGCGAACATCTAAAAGTAAAAATTTAAAAGTCAATAAACTCATATAAGAGCAAGTTTAACATTTAGGATTTATTCGGTTACAATTTCTTTACACTTGGTTTTGTGTTGGTAAGAGGAGAACGAGACTCGGTAAAAGTATATTGTGTACACGACAACACCTATGGTACTTGTGTGGGTGCTTAAATCATATCTAATGAGAGCCGACTTCTCGTCTACATATCATATTAAACAAACATGCAGACAAGCAGATCATTCCTCTTGAACAGCAATCAACTACTCGTATATGGCCGCAATGCTATCGCTACCGTAACGAGCTTTATAGCTAACTATAGTTTATATCTAGGGTACCGCCCAATCACCGTAATTACACCATAGGTACCCATATTATCTTCGTACTCGTACGTGAAGGGAGGGCGTAATTGTATATAGTTTCCACTTTCTGTAAGGCCAAATACCGCAAATACCAAATATAATAACAGGGCTTCTAATACGCCTTGTCTATTTTAAGCAATTGGTGCGCTATACGAGCGAATCTTCGAAACACATTCGCATAGCGTGTTTGCTGATAATGAAATTCTTTATCAAGAGAGGTGCACAGAGGACTCGACACGTGCCTTCGCGTCTGAGGTATGTGTATATCTATGTACACCCACACTTATGTACTCGTACCTATTGGCGGCAGCCGGCACGAGAAGACGATATCACAGCGATGTATACATATATATGTGTAAGGTTTGTTGTACCGTCCTCTTCCTGATAAACCGGCCACACCCCGAGAATCGCATCGCGCCTTCGTACCTTGTTGCCGAGTTTAGAAAATCCATCCAATGTCCCGCCTCTGATCGCCTTATCAGATCTTCTCGAACTACTTACAAAGATAAATAGGGATTGTTCTCTTTCAGTGAACGCGATTGAACCTAAGAGTAGAATACAAAAATAGCCTCCATTATTTACTCAAAAGATATTTTAACTAAATATGGTATATATCACGTCAAGTGTAACATGTTTGGAGTTTTATCTTATTATATTATGTCCCATAAAAGTTGAAATTGCGATTCAAATATTATCAATTAGGTAAGTAGTAATAAATATGAGGACTTTCATAATTAAAAACTTACAGCAAAATGTTATAGGTACCTCAATATACAGGTTGATGGCTCAAATGGTTCTAAATGGACCATACTAGCATCGCCTTAAAGCTTTGCACCTATCTCCCAATCACCCTGTATATTTTAGTAAAGTTGATATCTCCAGTAATCGAAGCGCTATGGAACCGTTCATTCCACTCATATAGATTCAGTTTCAATTACCATAGCTTGAACGACGTGTGAGTTTGTGCGTGGCTGTCGAATGTTCCAATGCTTTGCTTTTTGCGTTAAACGGCCTGTGTCGTAATGGTGCCGGAAACAATAAAATGCTAGTGCTACACTATTCCATTTTGCTCACGGTATAAAAATATCTGACGATATAAACCATAGGTAGAGTTCAGTGGAATACCTCTACTATATCATGATTATTAATAACATAAAGTTACCTAAAATGTTATTTTATGTCAAAATAATTACCTACTGTTTCAGAATAATTATTAATTTTAACGCATTTACATTTACGAATGATCTTGTTTTTGTCAGAAATGTAAAAGTGTAATAAACAAACTGTACAACTGTACTACTACGGTTTGTGGGATTTTCCAGTAAAGCATTTAACACTTTTACACGCAAATCTCCGCATGTAAAAATGTTTAAATTCTTTGCCTATACTTACTGCTTAGGTATTGTATACACTGTTTGTCTCTAATTAATTAAATATATTTCATTTTTGAAAACATTCAATTACTTATAGTATTAATTCATGCTACAAAATATGTAACTCATATAGGCAAGTAGAGCAGAAATATTACGCCAGATAATTTGAGTTTAGTAAAATCCTCCTCAGCCCATTTCATTGCTCGAAATCGCTGTACTTTAGCTCTGACAAAATAATGTTATCTGCAGAAGCGCTGCGAAGGTCCTTTAAAACCTTAACTTAGGTCCTTTAATAAGTTAACTCGGATATCCGGCGGCTTTCTGTTTTCTACGCAATGAGAACATTCTTAATAATTCTTATTACTTCTTGCTGTTATTATTGCCTATTGTTGTATCAGCTTGGATCTGTTCAAATGATGAGCATATATTTTTTGTCTACAACTAGGACGAACTTTCGCGTGAACATGCTCGAGTTAACTCAGCTCTGGTCGCGCGCCACTCGGTCTGCGTCCTATGTACCTACGTATTCGATGCTTTACAACTTCCGAAACGGGTCAGCAAAGTTTTAATGGAGGAGTGTAAAATTCAGTAATTGGATTGATTGACGAGGTGCGCCTAGACAGTTTGTCAGTTCCAGTTAAACCCAATAGACTCTGGAACGTGACTCGGAAGACGTTAACTGAATTTGTAATAAATTATTAAGGTACCTATTACATTGCTTTGAAATGAAACAGTCACTTTAAATCGTAACAAGACAAATAAGCCAAATCCATAAATTTTCAAGTCGTTGAATATTCATTACAGAAGGTAGTTATTACTTAAATGTATCATAGATACGAATACACAGCTTCTTGCTATCATAAATATCACGAATGTTCATAAATTGTGAGTTAACGACTATAAGCACTTACGGCGAGCGATTTTAAGGCAAAAAAGTAGGTCAATCTAAATGATGATAACAACAACAAAGGCGATAGATGAGTATCACAAATCGTGTGTTGATTTCCCCAAGGATTGTAGCAGCGACTGTGTATGACCCCCGCGGTCATTTCCGATGTGCCACCGGACACTTTAGATGTACTCCCTACAGGCGTGACGCGGGCAAGAGCCTCTATCTAGATTTCCCGACACAAAGGTAAATCGAGCAACAAGACAAATTTACGAGGGTTGTATTCCAACACTTTAACTGCGATGCAAGATAAAGCTAAGCTAAAGAAATTCCGATTTTCGATTTAGACCGGATCTTTGTGCAAGATCGACGGGTTGCCGCTACTGTGAAAAGTTGCATCAGATATAGCGAAAGAGGGCTTAAATATTCGACTTCACTTTACAATCAATATATTTCAGAATGATACATTAAATAAATTAATAAAAAAGAAAATAGGTGCCAAACCTTGTTGATTGAACAGAAACAATGACATATAGGTACCTCTGTATCGTTATGCTGTTTTGTGTTAGGATCAACTCTCCAAATTCTGGGAAAATAAAATGAAACATTCTTTTTTCCAACTTACAGGCGGAACGCAATCGAATGATATTCTCGAAAAGAAAGATATGACAAATGTTACATATAGATTTTTTCAGAACAGTAAATTGCCGACGGCACACTTGAAAGGGGTTTGTTGTAATAAAAATATGAATACAACTGCTCTTTTGCTGAAATATCATAAATCCTTTAGGTAGTATAAAGGAATTTGTGGCATTTAACCAAGTGAAGGTGCCTTCTTTTTGGTGACATTACGCGTGTCTAAATGTAACAAATACATAAGGCTTTTGCACCTAGCTTTAGTAAGTACTTAGTAAACCCATTAATGGCTTGACAAGATTGTTCCGGTATCATTTCATGTGTAAGGTGAGTAATTGTATACACTTGCCTATACACGGCTTATTTTTCAATCGCCAAATAAAAAGACGAGTTATCTGTTACTTTTGTCTATTTAATCGAATAGTTCTGAAAAATCGTAGAACAAATAACACATTTCAACTTACTATACCGTTTCTGTTACATACTATACCGTTTCTGTTACCTACATTACATGTTAGCTAAAGGAAAGGTTAACTACAACCCATTAAGCTAAACCAAACTGTGGCAGAGGTTTAAAAATATTTGTTAAATATGACGACAACAAAATTAATGTCCGCCATTTTCCATGACAGTCATCCGCCCCTTTTCCTTTTTTTCCTGACAGCATTCAGCTAATTCCCAAGACTATGTTAAGTATACCAAGGAGGTTTTATGCTCGGGCAAGCACTCGTATATTATATAAAAGCGCAAACATGTCCATAACCCGGGTTACGCTGGTCTTTGTGATCATTCAGCAAAAGTTATCAAAATCCCGGTCGTGTTTGGATCGTTTGATGCTGTTTGAAAATGAACAGTTTTTGAGTGGATTAACATTTGCAAAAAGCGGCGGCAAAAGTTTTTAAACAAAGATATTTCCCTAACGTTTTATCAACGATTTCATACTAAACATTCATATGTTGCTTGGATTCCCAATGGTTATTGATTTTCGTCTTTTGTTTTTTTGTCTGATTCCCAGAATACTAATATATTAATTACTGTTCACACACTTACTTATCGAACGAACTCGTGTGTCGGGGGACCTCAGCTCCGTGCTCCGACTTTTATCTCCTTCTGTTTGCTATTTTATGTGAGGTGAAAATCTTGTTCTATATTTTTCAATAAATTGAGACTTTTCCAGCAGTTTCAGGAAATTTATATTAATAAACGCGAACGTTTGAATTTGTTCTTTTTAATCATGTACGTTACGTAGTATAGGTTGTTTTATAGTATTTAGCTAACTTACGGATTTTGCCAAAAATAGCTACTGCCTAAACTACAGTTTGTCTATTCTTATTACACAGACACACTGACCACAATTTATGCAGTTTATATAAATATAATTTTAATACCACTAAACATATGACAAATTACGATGAACAACATAATGTAATTAATTTGCACTAGGTATATTATGCATAAAGGCGTAACAATAGCCATTTATGTAGCTTCTAAGTCTTCTCTCAATTAATTAATATGTAAACGGATGTTGCTGATCCGCCGCAACTCGTCTCTATTCATATCATATATTACATAAGTTGTAAACAAGATAATCTAAAGTCCATGCCGAATTATGAATTCAATTAACTAGACACACTTAACGTTACCTACGCAACCTCCATGAAGCCTCATCCGCCACTATACTGACAAACGTAGTTTACGTTGAAAGGGCATTCAATTACGTTTGTGAGGTCTTGTAGCGGAGCGACAGTAAACAGTTTTGTGCGCGTGGGTAAATTAAATAAACAACACTGCCGGGGTTTGCCCCTAGTCCACTAAGAGGCTGGACCGCATTAAAAAACCTCGCATCAGTTGGGCGCGTGCGTGCCCCGGGCAGCCTCTTGACACGCTTCCATAATGATGATTCAGTAGATTGCAGTTATTAGCGCATTTAATGAGTACATTGCAACGACTCTAGCTCCTATTTGAATTAACGTTAAACATTTATAACAATTACAATTTAATTCGAATATAAAGCGGATTTCGATATAAAGTAAGTATATGTTTTGAAATGAGTTACAAGTGAAAAGAAGAGAACAAATTATATTCATATATGTTATTTTAATAATAATAAAATGTAATCAAAAAGTCATTATTGGAAAAAATATTGCTCTAAATCATTCTGCCCAAACGATGAGAAGAATATAACCATTAATCATTTAAGTTTATGTATACATTATAAGCTACCACATCGTTTAATTAAATTTTGATTTGATTAGAAATTAATGTTCCTTGCAATTGTAATTAACTGATACGATACAATTAGAGAACTATGTAACATTTGCTTATGAGCAAGGGAAACATTTTGCGTATCTTAATATGTTGGGTACAGCCGAAGACAATGACAATTGTATTCGATACGAAACACTCTCTAAATCACAATTTATTTTAATTCAGCGTAACAACAGGAACTTCGTACAGTTATTACCAACCCTAATGACTGCTGATCGATCATTGACTGGGTTAAATGAATTGACAACTAAACCATATGAAAAGAAGAAGATAGGGGTGAGACCACTACGAAGGCAAATATTCACTGGTATCACTTTCAAATGCTTATTTTTGTTCGACTACTAAAAGAAAACTAATTTCGCGTGTAAGGCTGACAGGTGGCGTGAGACCACCACACTTGTACAATATGTGCGGGTTGCGTGCCTATGTCTATGTTGAACTACTTATATGTACATATGTACTTATCGCGTATTAAACCGGAAGCCTGTACGGTTTAATCTAGCTTACAAAGGTCAGGATGATTTAGTAGAGGTCAATTCGGCAACTCCTATGGAAATCGTAGGTACCTCGGATTTTTTAAAACTTTTAATTGGCAGTTATCTTTAATTTCGTATGAATAAAAATTGTTTAAGGTGATTAATCATGTTATCACTTTCATAGAAATCTATGACAGATAAAACATTTATTTATTTCTACAACACACTTCAATACCTACAAACACAACAATTTCTTTATAGTACCTACCATTAGATAATCAATTCCACACAAAGTTTGGTTACCAAATCAAAATATAGATGTATATTCACCGCACACGAATTTAGAATTTCTGTTAATATCAGGGAATTCAAAAACTTTTTTTATTTGTATGAAAATTCCTAGATTACCAGAACCTCGATTGCCAAGAATGTATTTACCTACTTTTTACACTTTGATTTGGTAGTGAAGCTGTATTGTATAGTTTCAGTATTAAAAGTTATACTGTGAACACATTTATATAAAATAAAGTAATTCATGAATGCCCGTAACATAATTAGTAATTACTTACTGCAATATCGAGTCAAGAGTTTTGATCGCTGACCGGGGTGTACTGACCAAGTTATGTCTGTATAATGGTATAACTTTGGAATGCAATGGCACTTGAGCCCGCAGACCTTTGCCTTCGCATCAAGTAAAAATAATATCTTTGGAATGCTTCCAATGCGCTCCAGCGGAAATAGTTTTTCTGGCTTCCTTTATGAGCACCCGCATCAACTTATTATTAATTCATTCGTATTTTAGGCAAGGTAGTAGTTATTTTTCGTACACATATAGGTATTGTACGCATATTATATCCGCTGACTAGAAATTTCTAAACCAAATCCGTCTAGACACGGGCGAGGCGCGGTTAAAACTACTCGACCATATATAAAATCTTATGAATTCTCAAGAAAAGCAAGCATGTAAAATCAGTTATTAAATACTTGCTAATACTTTGCAGAAGACTGTTGGTACAGCTACTAAATGAAATATTCAACAAAAAATTACATTTTCAACAACTGAGAGGTCATTGTCATATGATTTCTTAAGGGAGAAAAGAATCCGTCTTCATTTAAACTTTCCAAGTTAAAAAGCAATATAAAAGAATCACCGTCCATAAAATTCAGTAAAGTCAAAGAGACGAGGAGTCAGCATGTTACTTAAAGGTTGGTTTCAGAAAAGAGTTTCAGTTTCATTAAGTAGATACATCAAAGAAGGCAATGGAAAAGCTGAAGGAACGTTCCTTTACCTTCGTATTCATTTCCATCGCATGTATAAGACGAGGCGCTCCGTAGAGTGATGTCTAGGATACTAAATTAAAAGTGCACTTTGAAGGATACGATGTTTATGGATGGTCGCTGTGAATACATAATTTCATAACAGATCTTGTGATCGCTATATGTGTTGAGTACCTACACACCTAATAGTAGTAGTTCGTGATTAATCATGAAATGTTTGATAAACGAGATTTTTATGATGAGACATGTAAGAGGGCGCATGCATAATTAGTCCATGTTAAGTGCGCTATTAAGATATCCTTCAATTCTTACTCGCAAATATTCCTAATAATTTCTTTATTGACAGACCTATAGGTACTATCTCGTTCTTTGATTTTAAACTAGGTACCAGTGTTACAAACCGTAAAACTTTTGTGATTACTGCCATTGATGCCATGGGGGCATAAAATCTCACACACTGAGCAATATAGATCAAAAATTGTTTTCCGGGATAACATTTCCGATAGATTCGTTATTTATAGAGACTTGTATTGTTTACCCTCAAAGGGTTCCTCGGAAGAGTTGTTACAAGTTCAAAGTTCGCAGCCCGTGATATCCTGAATACCAATATCAGAACCATCTACTTACTATTGCATTTATTTTCCTGAGAACTTGGACCATAAGCGACAATAGCTATTTCATTAATCCTTAAACCTTGGACGTTCCTATTTCGTTTCGGGAAATACAAATTTTAAATAAATTGGAGATACTTATCTATAAATTTATTTCGGTAAAGCTTGAAGTGAATCCGACTGTACCTAACTAATCCGACATCGTATCCACGAGCAGTGTCTAAAACTCACGCGCTATGCAAACAAAACCTTCTCGTTAGCAACAAATGTACGCGGTCGTTTTCAATAGGTCGCATTAGTATAAGTGGGTTCGGCCGATGTGGATTGGCCGATTGTGCTGGGTCAGTGCCTCTGCCTCGATTACATTGCGCACACACTGGTTTCACTCGATTGAGTTATTTTCTCATCTGAAGCCCTCTCGATCCGATGACGTCAACAACGCTCCAATTTGTCCTGGCGCAGGTGCACGCAATAGTGCAATCTCACGCAACGTTTCAGTACAATGAAGTAAGTCGTTTCATTTTTAGATTTTTTAGATTAAGTACATGGTAATTATATGAAATGTTTTAGATTATTCCCTTTCTTTCTTATACGAGTAAGAGTATGTTACATACTAATTTGTTGGCAGTTTCTTGCTATCCATGAATATAAGACAAATTTAATTAAAGTAAAAAGTAAGTGGACTAGACACCTCCATACATACCTACAACATTTTGCGCAATGTAATTGAGTGATTTCTTGTTGGTCGTATAAAAGCCCACATTTGTAAAGTTTTGACGGCAACGAGACCCACCGTTACCAACATGTCGAAAAGTTAGCGTCAAGTTGCTTTGTACATACAGAAACTTTGTTAAATGAAATTCCATACAAGTGTTCTCGTTTAGTGTAAAATAGTAACCGCTATAAGTTATATAGAATCTAATTTACTACAAAGTCTCGAAGATAAATTAGGAAGAGAGCAGAAAATATTAGGAAATAAGAAATAATTTTCAATGCAAAAGTTGCTTTCATCGTATTTTTTCCTCCGGGTAAATAAGTTGATGTCGGGAACATCAAGGGGTGAAATTTAAAATTAAAGGGTTTAATTAAGCCGCTGAACTCCGAAACTCTGTCGAGGACTTACAGACAAAGTTTCAATTTTTCTCTGTCTTTTGTCAAATAGGTGCGTTCGTTACGGTATTTCAATTACCTATACAAGTAACCCTGAATGAATATGATAGCTGTTATTTTAAGATTTTAAATATTTACAGATAAAAGGTGGTTTTCTAGATCATCGCTCAGCCAAAGTAGATCTTTTTGCGAACCCTCACATTACATATTATCTTATATTTTAATTGTATGTACAGTTACATTATGTGGGTAGGCGACGCATTAAAAGTTTGGCGTGAAGAAATTTGTATAGGGTAAGTCCGGGGGAGATGGCCATACGGGATAGATGGCCCACCGAAATATTTCGGAAACTTATCACCAGATGTCGCCTGTTAGCGCTCAGTTCGCTTGACATCGTGCCTAAGGGCAACGTCACAGGAATATTATGGCGAAAAAAATACGAAAAATGAGTAAAATCCTTCTAATTTGTTCCGTATACTACTAAACAATTTTAGATAGTTTATGTTTTATGTCGTGGTGATATGATTTTGTGAAAATAAAGGGTTTTTATGTATTTTATGCATAGTTCATGAACGGTGTCGTGTTATAACCTCAAAATTTCATATGAATTGTTTCTGCTTGTTTACGTTATAGGTATGGCCATCTGTCCCGGGCAATTAGGAGAGATGGCCATGTATAGTAGGTGTATGATGGCCATATGTCCATCTAACCCTGATACACTTTATTTTTTATTGTGTTGTTCTATTATGTACATATTATGTATGAACTATTGACATCTGATGTACATATTAAAACAAGGAGGTGTGTAGAAGAGAAAAAAGTTTGAAAGACCAAAAAATAAAAAATAAAGTAAGATTGAACCTATAGTCAGTCGGAAAAAAAACCCGAGTACGGCGAGGAAGCGAAAGTCAATTAGGAGAATATCTGACAATAGTGAAGAAGATGCCGAACCGGTTTTGTGTGATGTATCAGACGAAGACGGCAATAAAGAAGATGACAAAGTATACAATTAAGTACTGGTCATCTCTCCCCTACTCATATGGCCAACTCACCCGGACGCTACGGGAGAGATGGCCCACTGTGTTTTTTTTTTAAATTAGTTTTAAGGTTCATCTCGCTACAATTTGTTACTATTGTGATATGTATCCAAAATATAGAAGTCCAAAGTTTATTTTAAAATAAAGATACATACAATAAAGTCTATACTTTTATTTTGACGGCTCTCCAAAAAAACTATGGCCATCTCCCCCGGACTTACCCTAAAAGAGAGGAATTTAGGAATTTTATTACGGCTTTCAAATAAATTCAGTGTCATTCTGTATTTGAATACGACGCTACGGGATAAAAACGCAGATACCGATAATTTGTGTAATAAATCTGAAGTGTTTTTTTTCCTTATTAGCTATCTGCTACAAGATTAAACAGGATGGTCGGTGGGACTCGACGTAAATAAATTTTCCTGTAAAGAGGCCCTCGGCTTGAATGGATGTGATGTATAATGTCGACAATGGGCTTAATGACTGCCTTTAAAAGTGCCGTCGGTGGTTGTGATGAAGAACAATAATGTCATCAAGCAACTTTGTGGTTCTATAGCATAATTTAGTTAAGTAGGAGAGGTTTTGTGAAATACGAAATATAACAGTCACTGCCGACGGCGGTTCAGCGGCTCGTGTCGAGTCAAGAACAGCCTCTACTCTGAAACGTAATGTAAGTAGTACCTCTGGGGTACTTCCATATTTAAATGAAAAGAAACATAGATCAAGACAATATAGTTTTCGCTGCCTATTTAGCAAACCTATTCCAAAAGGCACACCGAACTAGGAGACATTTTGTAAACAAATTTTAAAAGTTCATAATGTTCGGAAATATACGGCTTTATTATTATTATTATATTTAGGAAACAGTTACAGGAATATTATAGTATATTTCAGATTTTTTTAATTAAATGTATGAAGTTATATGTATATTAGTCAAAGTATATGTAGATGTACACTATGGCGTAGATTGCAATGGGTTTGTGTAGGTTGATGTTCTGTCCATATAATACAAAATAATTCTCAGATAAAGACAATCACTTATAATAAATTGTCGCTCTCAAAAAGAACTTCATTTACCATGGGCTGTTATACAAAAAGAAACTTAATTACACAGTTAATAATAAAAATCCACAGCGCGAACATGAAACAAAGAGCGAAAATATGAGACCAAAAATTTGCATTGTCAGTGAGCTGTCTCGCAACCTCACCGGGATTTTTCCTGTTGACTATGTTTTCATGCCAAAATTCCTTGCGATGTTTATTCCTCTACTATAAACAACTGTAAGTGTAAATGTGGAACGAACGAGTCGCCCGCGCCCGCGCCCCTGCGCATCGAACTCGGAATGGACCATAAAGGCAGTCGTAAATGACCTCCCAGTCACCATCCATGAGGAAACAAAAAAGAATAACCGACGAATGAGTACAACCTTCAACGTGTAACTAACACGCTATTTCACTTACTTTGCCCGAAGGAAACCTTTGAATATTGAGATTTTTTCACGGAAATAAATATGTGTTTAAACACTATAAGTACCGGTGCCTTTGGAATCAAGTTCGTCATTGAATTAGAATATTGCAAATAAAATATTTTTGGCTACATTCAGACTATTATACTGCACACAAAATGTAATGTATTTTTAAGGTTTCGATTACTTTCCATTCGGTGAAATAGAAGTGCGAATATTGGTTTTAAAATTTGATGTAGGTACAGGCGTAGATTTTGAGATGGTTTGTATGGCTCATAATCACTTTTTGTCCTCGACGAATAAATCATCCAAGTTTCTATTTAAAATAATAATGATAATTCAGACAAAGAAGAAAAAGCATGTATCTATTGAAAGTAGGTATTATCTAAAAAATTATAAGTAGGTACTTATATACAATATATACAAAGTAAATTACAATATACAACCTAACTTCAATATCCATGACTGTCGCTAAGTAACAAAAAAACATTTACAGCAAATTAATCTCAAAATAAACATGAAGATTATTCAAATAGGTAACTTAAATTCCATAAATTTACGGACATTACGAATAACAGAGTACCGAATGATTACTTTAAAAAAGTATAATAATAAGTGAAGTAAGTAAAGTAATCTATAAGTACCTAGATATGTACTGTTCGTTAAAACCCAGAAGATTTTCAGGGGGTCCACCATATCCGCGCGTGCTAACAGCACCGGCGGCGGTTCACCGCATGGCACACTTAGCGGTGTCGATCACTGGCCACACGCATAACCAATATGATGAGCCACATTCGTAAACCCGTGTTATAACACAAATCACGTATCACTCCATTATAATTCCGGGTGTTGTGGGAGAGGAAAGGCGCGCGCGATGCGGGCGGTCGGCGAGCGCCCCGAAGCGAACTGCCGCGGGTCTACGCAGCCCGCCCAGAGAGCCGTATGCCCCGAACGTACCTACAACCCCGCCTAGCTTCGAAACGAACAACATTTTAAAACAAAACATCCTCATAATCAAGTGTTTTCAAAAGAAATGTTGCACCGTCATTTAACGTGAAGCGGATATAACACTTCTAATGCTTGACTGGATGCATTCTTCGTGCCCCATTAATTGGACATCACTGGCTTCAATGAATTTCAGCACTACTTACTTATGCTAAGCTGAAGACCGTTTTGATTTCACACCACTGCACTAATCAATGGCATTTCTTGTATTTACATTTTTACCCGGTTGCACAAGAAGGAGGATTATGTTTTTGAATATACTTTTTCTTATGTATTGTACTGTATACACGTATCAAACATTTTTTTTCTTATGTAATGAAATTAATGACGTTGAACACTGTCAGACTTTAATTACGAAGCACGTTCGCTAGTTTTCCTGACAAGTAACATAAGTACCAATTTCGGTGTAGCAACATTTACAGAATCACGAAATTTAATGAGGCATTAAAGTTTTAATGACGGTTTATGGAACTGGCCGTATTAGTTTCCCAAAAAGCCATTATTCGTGGCTAAAATATTTCCTTGACTTGAGAAAGTTTTCACGATTGTTCTAGATCTTACACTCTGTAGACCTATTGCCATGATAGATATAAATAGGTAGGTAGGTAAGTATTGTATCAAATACATAAAAAGTAAAAATTAAAAAGATTAATGAGAACGAAGGTAATCCCAAACACGTTATATATAAAATGGTGCGGTTTCCATACTAATAAATTGTATCAAATTAAGCTGAAAATATTACGGGATTCAATTTCACTCCGAAATCCAGCTTTTATAGGTAAATATTATTTTATTTTTCAATAACCTTACTACAAACATCATTACAGTATTTCTTTAAATTTCTCCTTTGTTTATATTTTGTTAACCAAATGGCTCCCTACAAATAATCAATTAGGCACAAATGAATGTACCGGAGAGTTACAGCCATCAGCGTAATTAATTTGCACCTTTAGGGCGAAGGTCCGCCGATTAAGTCCGTTGCGATCAGGCCGATTTAATGTATAGTGTGCTTGGAATCTGATAAGATTGCTATTAATCACGGAATGAGTTCCTTCGTCTGCGACGTTCCATTAATCGGGGAGAGTATTGGGCGCGGGGGACCTTCAAACAGAGGTATCCAACCGAAAGTTGTACATTTGTACCTATACATCATCAGCAATCACATAGGTTGTATTACGAGTATAATAATCCCGCAATAATTTCAATAGGTGGATGCTCAGTTATGTCTTATATGAGTATGTACCTAAATGGTAATAAGTTCTTATGGCCGTCATTCAAGGTTGTAAGGTAGCATTCCAAATATACTGTACCGATAAATGTACTCGTATCTTAATATTTCGTCGTATTGTTCTTTAACAGACTTTCCTGTCGGAGTCTTGCTAGCGTCTTCTCGACAGTTGTTAAATTTTTAAAATGAAATGCCCCCGAAGGGTATTCTGTGTCCGTCTGCATACAAAACGACTAATTAGCGAAGTAAACAAAATTCTGTGAACGCAGAGAATACAAACAACAATCTCAGGCACGGTAAGCACACAAAAAACCGCTTGCTTCGAAATAAAATGCTTGTTTTGATTAATTATGGGTTTAATAAACACTTTTGAGTTTCAATGAAATTGTGCCTATAATCTTATGTAATTGTTATGTGGGTTAAGTTATGTTTCGTAGCAACCGGTATTTTAATTTTCGAAAATAATAAGTAAACTCGTATTTGTGGTATACTTTCAGATTTGTATTAGTTTGTCATCAATAAGCAAACATTTGCATGCAGTACCTAATAATTTCTGAAATTGAAACGAAATAAAATTTGCACAATTTTTATAGGTAAGCTAAGCACACTACGTACACACTAAAGGTACATACTCTGTATATCTGATATCCCTAGATTAAACCCTCGAAAGGGGTTTTCCATTCCCCATTCTGACAATAAACACACACCTACCTACGTGAATTACTTAAATCGACATTTACCATTTACCGCCTCAATTAAAGTGGCGTTGCCTATAATTAGTATATTTACCCGTTAGGTAATTTCATACTATCAACAATATTCGGTAACGAAGTTACTTTTAGCTATTGAAATAATAACGAACTTCATATACAAATATTAAGTTAAAATTCTGTTTATTAAATACTCAACACTGCAATTATGTATCGTTCGTTAAATAGAAAAGTTTGAAAGGCTGGCGTTAAATTAATATGTAAAGTTACTTGTTCAAAGTGGGCCATGCTATACGGCGCGGCGGCGGCGCGGCGGCGTTGGCAACAAATAAATCTAAGCAGTTTTACAACTTCCCGCGAATCTCTTTGCCCGACCTCTCCCAGTGCTTCACAATTTCTCTTTTTTATGTTTCTACAACAGTCAAAGCCGAAACGGAGTGAATATCATAAAAAGAGATGACTGTAATGTAATGTCTTCTGAAGTAATTTGCAAACAATGAAGGTTTTAATTAAATAAATATCGCGGTTTTATCTCCCCTTCTCGACTTTCTCTTTTATACAGTTGTGAACAATTGCGCAAAAGAAAAGGTAAGCATACCTAATCAAAAAAGACACAACAACAAAACATTTCAAAGATACAAAACAATATGCTTAAAAATTTAAAAGGTTCCAACGTAATAGGTAAAGTACTACAAATACGACTATTAAAATTGTATATTGTTCCATATACCTTACAAATGTTACGAAGCTTCACTGTAAGGTGTAGATGGGTATTTGCTAAAGAATTTTCTTGTTTGCAGAAAAGTAGAAGAACCTTTTCTATTTTGTACAAATACAGCCTGCTCCTATTGACTCTAGCCAACGCTATTGTGTGGCATCTTCGCAACTTAGTACTTGCTTTCTCATAAAATTGAAGTGTATGGCTTTCATCCTTCCGCCGCCAGTGCTATGACCTCAGCAACCACAATAGAAATTTGGCCTTCAAATTCTACACAACCTTTTGGGTTACATATTTGTTCAATCAATAATTATTGGTGTTGCTTATACTTTCGAGTATAAACAAGGTACCTACAAGCGTTACAGATTTTGATGGTGACATTTATACCCTGTAAGTTATAGCTAAACTTACACGCGGAATTTACGCAACTTTTGCAGTTTTGTGTATTATTCCAATTTCTAACATAATTTCGATTGCGGATAACATCTTACCGTACCTACGTATATTTTATTTTGGTCCTGCTGGTAAAAAAATTACACTCCTTAAAATGCAAACGGAAGACGATCCTTCCGTAATACTTCCGCAAGGGCTTATACTTACAACTATGTACTCATAAATGCTTACGGCGCACGTTTCATAATCCTAAGTACTTAGGATTATGCGATATACACTCGGAAAATTTGGTCGTGAGAGTCACCATCTAATTTCGGCTTCATTTACTTCGGTCACAGGGGACATAGCGATTATTCTTGTCGAGGAAACAGAGAAAAATCACACGAGATGTGTGTAGGATGAGAGCCAAGTGATAAAGTATGCGAGTAGCGGCGAGCAGGTTGTTTAGTAGAGCCGGCCAACTTACTCCACTTCCTTCCCGCTGCAAACGATGTCCTCGCCTATTCCATTACGCAACATCGTCGTTAACTACAGGGTTACTCTGAATTCACTGCAGCCTTGCTACAGGACAGACGGTTAGTTCTTGCAAAAAAGAAAAGAACATTATCATTAAGATATAAGTATTATAATATTGAAATATACAGGTACAATCTAACATACAAGATAATGCACTTTATGCTTCTGCAATAAGGCAATACCTATAAGATTTTTTTGTTCTTATTTTACAAATATTGGTGAAATTCCAACGCGTGTTGCAATGACAACTTGAATGGGGCGGCACCTGTCAGGCCTCTTTAATTTACTTACAGTAACTTTAAAATACAAATATTGATAGTGTTCCAATCCAAAATGGGTTACGATAAATATAGAGCGACACCTTTCCGTTCCCTTAAATCTATCGACAAAAGTTACCTACTTTTATTTGTCTGTATTTTGAATATTAATTCAAGTAATAGAAACCCTCAAAAAAATTAACAGATCCTCTACGTTAGTCCACAATGGGAATAAATTCCACGAGATGACGAGACCATGTATTCAGTTCAAGCAATAGTTTCAGGTAAATACTAACCCTTTAAGTATTTACTCACTTGATTGCAGTATGCGATGCTCTATTCCCACAGCTTCGATCTGCATAATTTAGCAACTATAACGCGGTTAGACACGAACGCTTGTCTCAACAGTGACTTTATAATTCGCTCTAATCGTGTAGCCAACACAGACAAATGAATAACGAAAGTTGTATGTTTGTTGTATCCACAGAATTTGATCCATTTTCAAAATACGAGAAATATTATAATGTTATCAGTAAAATTATATTAGGTCAGATCAAGTGTAACACTTTGGACCATTCTTAATATCTGCGTCATAAGAGTTGAATTCGTACTGCAAGTGTTACCATGGATCAGATTAGATAAAGTTTCAATTAGTATTTATTGGACAGGAATCATGATTTTGGTATATTTAATAGTCAGATAGCTGTTGTCTAATGTATTCGTTAAATAATGGCAACCAAAGAGCATTTATAAGCACTACGTTTAATGGCAATGATAATCATTCAGTCAGAGTTATTAAACAGAGAAACTAACTGGTTCTTTGTGTGACGATTGAAAATATACCCTTCGTTATCCAACTACAGTTAACAACTACTTAACACTAAATTAATTTTGTGACGCTTTCGTGCTATAATTTAATAACACCGTCACGGAGTAATGTGTCATTATCGAAATATTGATACACACTACCGACAAGGTAAGCACAAGATAATTGTGGCAACGTGCTATGAATAGTAATTTCGCGACGGGATAATAAGCTGGTTAGGTCATGTTAGGGTTACCAACTAAGAGATTTCAGGTTAAGACACTGATCATTATCTGTGCTGCTTAATGTTATATTTCCAGCGACGTCAGAAAAATTAGAAATTAGATCGTGGTATTGAAATCTGTCATAATACGTAGTAAATAGAACGTAATACGTAGGTTACCTAGTTTCCGAAAAAGTTTCGAAGTTTTCGTCAAACATTGCATTTTAGAATATAACCTATAGTGAGCCATTAGTTGAAAATATTATATGTATTAATTACATTTAGTGTTTGTTAAAGTCGGTGTTTAAACGAAAAAATTAAGTTTTATTACAAATATCGATCAGATTTCAAATACTTCTCAATAAATCTATATGGGGCGAGAGCTCTCGCCCCTTTAACATTATCAATAAACAAAGTATGACACAAAGTATGAAACAAACTATATGCAAAGCTGAACTAAGTAATAATAAATCAAGCAGAGTGCGCGTGGCGGTAACATAACTTAGATTGAAATGTTATGTGTTGGTCGATATGCTGTACACTAATTTACTAACCACTAATTAAGTTCATACAAATTGATATACAGGGTAAACAAAGCATATTGCTCTTGACAATTGGAAGCCTTTGTGGCAAATGCAATACCAATTCAGTGAAATTGGTCGCCAAAGCTTTGAATAAGGTAGCTATGTTAAACGCCTTTTTGGCAAATAGAGTAGGTAAACAAATGAAGGTAGTAATAACCCTAGTGGCGGGGCTTGAGTGAGACGAGGGGTCTCGGAGCCACAATGCTCAACAAACACAGGCTAATGGGATCCAAAGGCATTAAATTAAGTTTTAAAATTTAACCTTTGTAGACGAGCACTCGTTAAACATTAGTTTAACCTCAAACGAATGAAAAGGCGATATCGCTCACATTTTCTACGCAAAATGTTTTTAAACGAAAACTAAAGTTAAATACTGTCCTTGTTAAAGTATTCATATTTCCGTTGTTTCAAAGAATAATTTCTTAACCTAAAACTTTACGACTACCGCCATAATAAAAGTTCGTGAGATGAAGAATTTGTTGTATAATTAAAAAATATTGCGTTAAAGTTGGCGCATAACTTTTATATAATACTTTGATAATAGAAGAAGAATATAATATACCTACTCATTGAAATAATGAAATTTAAGACCGATAGTTTACTTATTTTATTGAAAGTTTATTAATAATAAATAAAATATGAACCATTTACGTAACCTGATCCAGACATGATATAGACAAGTATACAATGATTACAATACCCACAGGAGCCTACTCGCAGGAAGCATCAGCTCATTCATACATTCAATGCTCGATGAGAGGTTAGATATAACATTCTGTTGATAAAGTGCTGTACAATATACTGGTACATGACTGGCTCAAGCTTCCTATGTGTAGTGGCAGATATACCATTATATTGTGGCGCTGCACACAGGCTCTACATAAGAGTGCACCCACCGACAGCCAAGAGAGGTATCAAGCTCCGACCTCCGGCCATACATTTATTTATACTGCGATACTGTGCCAGAATATTCGTATGTTGCAAAGAGTTGCATATTGTACATACACAGGTCACTCTCGGCGCATACACCTGATTTGTACGTAGAAGCGAACATGATGAACATTAAACAAAACATAGGAAGATATACCGTCTCCGACCGACTCCATTTTTATATTTTTATTAATTTTGGATGAATTTTGGCAGAGAAATAAAAATACGCCAATAAATATCAGATTTTTTTAAACAAGCTCTAGTATTTGTAATACCTACCCTACATTTTGATACATATTTTGTATGAAAAACTGTTTCGGTTTAGACATAATTTTCATTTTAAAAGACATGGAAGGAGTATGTTTGCGAGTTTTTTTTCTATCAAGCGAAGTTTGTCCAATCGTGTATCGGTATTCACCAGTCCCTAAATAGACACCCCACGATTGCTATATATTTTTTTCAGACGTTTAATTTTAGTAGTTAGTGCCGTAGCCTTGATAGAAAACTGTAAATCCGCGCATACGAAGCCTTAAGTGTAACACACACGAACTCTGCGCGAAGGTAATACGGCCCAGATTTTATTTAGTTTGATGTGATGCCGACTACAGTCGACACAGTCGAGTGATAGATACACCTGACAGATAGATAAATAACCACTACCCGGTGTTTTCGATGTACATATACTACATTTTAAAAGAGCGTGCCAGGGAATGACGAGGTCACTGGTTCGAACACCGGCAGTGTCATTTTTTTTCTATTTTAAAAACACATGGCGTGAAGAAAAATTAAAATCCGATATGAAAATGCTCACGGTATACTATTTAGGCATGTATTTAGAAAGCGTCTGAATATATTCAATATTTGCTGTACTAGACATCCGAGGAACAAATATCCTCGGATGTCTAGTCATCTCATAAACTTTACCAATGCAATTAAAATTATACACATGTACACCATCTATCTAGATAGACGGTGTTCCTCTTAGAACTACACAAGAAGAAGATTCTGAGTAAGTTTACTAGTTCCACAGTTTCTATTAAACTTTATCCGTATGTTTAACTTTGAACTTGGGTGAAGCTGAAGAAAATAACATAAAAGTAATATATAATTTTACTTGTTTATCTAGACGACGGTTGATATTCAATAAAAATCGTTTTAACCGTTTTATTAATCCGTAACTTTTTACGGTCATCTTTTATGAGTAGGTTATTCAGTACACACATAATAATATGTACGAAGAAGATATTCTACATACTGTTTAGTGTATTACTCAACAAAATGTAGGCAAGGTTTATCTTATACTTGTATGAAGGCTTATTTGGAACGCACATCACATCACGCCATCCACCGGCACATCGAAGCGCTAGATAATGCCGACGCATGATTAATGGTTACTCGGCGAGGTTTAGTAAAGGAAGGACCCGGAAAGAAGGGCTATAGTAAGTTTAGTGAAAGAAGATGTGGTTTAGGTACATTTACTTACATAAAAATTACCCTCGCTAAGGATGCGGGCGAAACCCTTCTTTGCTGTATTTACTTTTACCACTTTTACGAAACGCTGGGATATCTCGGATGACCACAGAGTATCATTTCAATATGTGCCTAAATATTTACCAGATTGCCTGACAAAAATGGCTATATAGACTATGATAACTAAAATAAAATGAAAGAGTGAGGTGCGTGAATTTTGTTTGATATTCTGTGAACATTTTCTCCTAAAATATTGAACAGTAAACAGTTTCATGCTCGAATGTTTCTCTCCAATTGTAGTGAAATGGTCCAATAGTTTTTATTATAGAGGTGTGATTTTGCACACAGGCAGCCACTGGACTCTGTCCATTTGCAATAGATTTGGACATGTGTGTTTATTTAAAGTGGATTCAATAGAAATGACATAGAAATAAAATCAACTTTTCGAACTACTCTTGCAAATGAAATGAAAAACTGATCGTTTATCTCTATCATAGAGATTGGTCACATAAAAAGTTCAAACGATGTTCCAATGTTTAATTCTGAAGTGGTGGAAAAATCGATAGCTTGAATAGGACTTTGCACGAAGTTAGATACGGGGTAGGCACACGGCTCATTAAACTTCAGCCATCCACATTTGCTTACGTCTCGGTTCAGGAGGTCCTCGAGGATAGCAATGACACTTGTTCGTTTTATCACCGACCTTTTAGGTCGTACTCAACCTACTTCCGTCTCGGAGAAGAGGTGAGTTAAGGAAAGGATTTAAAGGTACAACACAAGGATAATACGGAACTTTCGAAACTAGCCGAGTTATTTTAAGATTGTGTAATGTTAGTATTTTGAAGAGAGGAAATAAATCTCGAGTTTCTTGCCAAATATTAAGAATTTACCAATTCCTATGAAATACATACCTAGTAGGTACATATCTACTTATTGGTAACAATGACAGTAACAGTGAATAATAAATGTGTACTTGTATTTGGATCATAAATCAAGGATTATGCTACGAAATAACCTACGTGAAACGAATACCTATACTTACATAAGACACCCGATTTTTGCTTTATTAAAGCAAAGAAAACGAAAATTTCTCGATTTAAATGTAAATTACGGAGCGAAGCTTGCAAGCCGCCATCTGCAACGGTCATAATCTAGCGAACCTTTGATATTTATGAAATACGACACGTTAAGTATGGTTTAATGACTAAAATATAAATAAATTACATAACATGTAAGTAATTTAATAAATACGAGTAAGTAAACGAACTGTATTTAATTGTAATTAATACAATGATGAAATAGAAGAACATCAGATGTGTGTATAGGTAGATACTCAATAAAGATTTTTGACACTAATAAGAGATCCGACAAACAAACCATTTCTCTTAAAAAGAAATAAAATTTTATTGAACACCCTGAACCTTTTCGAGATTGGTCCTGCATACAAATAAGGCAATAAATGTTGATCAGGACAACAAAAACAATTGACCGAAAACTATTATCAGTGTTATTACTGTTAATAGAAAAGATATTACTTTCACCACTGTTATTAGAATAGCAGAAAATGTATCAAGACATTACTTATCAATACAATTAAAAAACAAATTATACCTAAAAACACTTAAATTAAACAACAAATATGACGTGCAAAAATTATTTACTTGCAATAATCAATATGAAGCTGTATCATACAATTGAACCATTAATAATGTATAAACAAACATACGAGTATAGTCCACAATCTTACAATAATATACTCGTTAAAGTAGCTAAAATCTTACGGATAAGGTACCTACAATGAATGTTAAGTCGATCTTTGTGTTATTTTCTTGGCGTTCGAGGACCAGAGAACTTGAATAAAAGATCGCATATTATTCCGGAGTCACTGGGAGGACAATGGGACCACGACAACGCACCCAGTGTAATTCAGTGCGCGGCCTAGCAGCGCATTGTGCTCTATTTACTACCTAAACATTTTATTTTATCTGAGTAATTTCATAACGAGTGCTCAAATATCAAAGGCCCGGGACTTTAACCAAAAATCTTCATAACACTTTATTAAGTTTTGTTCAGGTTTTCGTTCTATTTAAGTTTTATTACGATGCTGGGAGAATTTGTCCCCTTGGTGCCGATCTCAATCGCGAAATATTTAGTAGGCTTACTACAGATTTTTACTGCGAACAACTAGCTATATGCAATAAATATTATTTTCATTTTACACGTGAAATAACCAAATGGTTCAATGTATTTTATATGAGATCGAAGTAAAAGTTAACTGTACAAGTTTTATTGCTACGTTTCAGAGTAACAAACTTTGGAAGTATGAATATTTTTTTATTTATTCTGTATCTTATTTCTTCGGTCTACTTCTTAAGTAGCCGGAGAGGGAAAGGCAAATAAAGGGCAGGATACAACGATACCACTCGCATACACAAAACAGGATCCCATCCGGAATCCTGAATCGGAGTGTAGGCAAATTGTGATCGTCACGAGAACGAGGAGGGCTACGCATCAGTGAGCTGACATTATTTGTCAGAGTGGATCGGAAAGCAATTTTCCCTAACTCAAGACTATTTGTCACACATAAAACGTGATCTATGGATTCGCCTCTGTCCGATACAACCCTCGGACCCGTCGGTGCTGTCGAGCTTTGCTTGACACTGAAGCTTTGCGAAATTACCGGTTACCTACGAACAACCTTATCGATTTTTCTTCGCAACTAATAACAAAATTATACGGGTTTACTAACTTCATATCTTAGTATCACTAAACTGACAATGTTTTACGATACTGCGAAAATAGTATTAAGTTTGACACACACAGCCGCGACCTAGCCGCGGCTTGCGTTCTGCGATCAGTTGAAACGCATGCCCCGCCTCATTTTCTGCCGTCGTTACCTACTGGACGTAGATCGCAGGCGTCAGATCGCTACCTACTGGACATTAAAATGTCCAGTAAATGAGGCGGGGCATGCGTTTCAACTGATCGCAGGACGCAAGCCGCGGCTAGGTCGCGGCTACGTGTGGAGGGCATTACGTGTATTGAATAAAATTTCTGAAATAACTACCTTCGAGCGAATTTCTTATTCTATAAGATCAAAGCAAGATTTGTCCGCTAAACATACCAGTACTCAAAATAGGATTACTTGGCAGACGATATCAAAACTTTGAGATATTCTACAAGAGCCAATATTGGTATTGCTCGTGTACCTATTGGGAAATCTGGATTTAATGAATAACATTGGTTCGGTTGCCAAATAAGCAATTTTAGGCAAGTAGTTATACAGCAATATGGACATGATAGTAATGTTGTAGGTAAGGAGTATGTTGTAGGTTCAAAGTTTGAACTTCAAACCAAGTAACAAAGCAACAAGTCTGGTACAGTGCAGTGCGGTGGCAGTGTTGTCAGACGATGTCACTCCAGGAATGGCCGGGGATACAATGCACGTCAGCCATGTTACTGTGTCAGTCAGCGGGGTGCGAGAAAATAGCTCTTGAACAGCGGCGCGGCGGCCGGCGCCGGGATTTTCGGCTGCATATAGAAAATTGGATTGCCTAGTATTGGTCTGTACTGTAGGAAACAACGGCAGAGTTGGGAATGAAAACTCATTCCAGACTGGTGACGGCGGCGGCGGCAATGCGGTTATCTGTCCGTGCGGACGCCGCCCGGCGTACTATCCGTAGGATACCATACGGTTCTAACTAATTAATTATATCTGCTTTCCAGCATTTGGAATACGAAACAATGCGATGTTTGAAAATTGACTATCACTATAATTTTAAAGGTAGCTATAGTTGTAATTGTCTCAGATCAGTTATTTTTGGCTTTAAATTGTTAGTAACCAGTCCTTTAAATATTACTGCAGAACACGTTATAATTTGATCAATATTTGGTTAACAACTCATCTACTTTCTAAGTTTAGTAATTTTCACACTCATTGAATTCTTATCAAATCCATGATCTAGAAATAACTTATTTTATTATTTATACTTAGGTAGGTACATATTTTTGGAGGTAAATAGATTTTTATTTTGCTTAAAGTAACTGTTACGAGAACAACTAGTATGTTTTTCTAACCCCCCATAATATTGAGACGAGAAATTACAGTTGTACTACTTCCACTGAGATTACAACGTACGCGTTACAACGTACCTACGCTTTATTGATTCAGTTCCAGAGCAATTATAATTGAACTTTACTTAACGTACAGGTTCGTACAGTGTTTCTTCTTTGTGTTAATGTAGAATAAAGTGAGTATGTAGGTAACTCTTCTCCTCTCTCACACGCAATTAAATTAATAAGTAAACTATTACGAAGAGTAACACTAGCTTGAGTGGATTCCCTCAGTGTAAGTGGTAAACACCCACATATAACACTCGACACACATTAGGCAATATCAAATGTGGTACACAGGGTCTCACTAAACACTGTCATTAATTTCTGCGGCATTGTATTAAACCAACAGCGTATTGTTACTATGTACGCTAGACAACATGACTATCTTATTCCTAAGCGATCCGTAGTAAACAAGTCTTGTTTGTATGGGCGTTGGCGTTGTATTGATTGGACAGCTGAACTATTTACCTGGAACACGCTGTATCCATTCAATTTAAAGAGGAGATCCTGATCCAATATTGATATTGTCGTCTGTGAATTATTGTGAGTAACATTTAATAGTCATCCTTTGATAGCAATGCGATATTAGCCAGGTACACCTGACAGCAGATCAAGTGTAACACTTTGGACCGTTCTTATTATCTGCGTCGTACGATTTAAAATCGTACTGCAAGTGTTACCATTGATGTGATGTTGTCCGTACTTAATAGTATAAATAGAACTACGCAGTGGCTTTTTGTGCTTAATTTTGTATCTTCATAATTGTACAAATACTAGCACAATTTGTGATTTGTATTATCAAAAGTAAATCAACATATGTAAAAATAATCTTATGACTTTATTTCAATATAAAAAGGTTTGCCACTTACATTTGTAACATTAAATTTAATTTAGCGCAAATCTAAATTGAACCAAGTTTTGGGGCATATAATAGGATGTTTGACCATTCTTGCCTACGACCTTTTAATACAATGTACGCCACGGTTCTCAAGACCCTCATGGTAAGAATTGGGTAGATTTATAATGGTTTTAGTAAAAGTAGCCGAAGAAACAGCTATTTTAAACAGTACAGAACCGCCGCTATCTCGCGAGGGAAAACCAGCAAAAAGTATATAGGTAAGTACATACGTAGATAACTTATTAGAAATGGGTACGAGGACGGCAGCCCTGCGCGTACGAGAGATATTGAGAGACACACCATCACTCTTCTGCTCAGCAACGAGTCATTTATGAAATAAATATAATATTTGAGCTGCGCCCTTCAAGTATTAACGCAACAAATAAGCTTCCATTTATTTTTCTTCTGATATTTGTTTGGGTTTTAAACTAATATAAATTAAGGTTGCTGCTTTAGCTTTTAAGCTCATTCGAGTATTTTTAAGTCAGACTGAATAATTAATCTGGGAACGTTGGATAAGAAAAAAAAGTTTAAAAATATATTTACCAGTAAGTACTTACATAGTCATTTTTAGGGTTCCGTGCCTAAAAAAGAACCCTTATAGGATCACTTTGTTATCCGTCTGTCTGTGTCTGTCCATCCGTCTGTCTGTCAAGACCTATAAATCGAGAACGAGTACAGAAGATTTCTATGATATGAATATTTTTTGCTGGTTTTTCAACGTCCCAACGCGAATATTTTTAAGACGCTATCTGGTTGTCAAAAGCAAGAGTGAGACACAAGATGCCCCGCAGCGGCGGAGTGAAGAGCACGGCGCAGTGCCTCGATATTCGTATTTTTATTCATATTTGGATGAATTTTGGCAGGGATATAAAAATACACCAACAAAAAACATTTTTTTTAAGCTCGCGTATTTATAGTACATTTTGATATATATTTTGTATGAATAACTATTTCGGTTTAGATATAATTTTCATTTTTAAAGACATGGAATGGGTATGTTTGCGATTTTTTTCTATCGAGCGAAGTTTGTCCAGTCGTGTATCGGTATTCATCAGTCTCTAAATAGGCACCCCAAGATTGCTATATATTTTTTTCATACGTTTAATTTTAGTAGTTAATACCGTAGCCTTCGTAGAAAAACTGAAAATACGCGCATACGAAGCCTTAAGGAAAGTTGGTTGGATATTATATGCACGTGATTGTATTTTACGTACATTAAAAGTAGTAGTCAGTAAAGCAAATTGTTATACCTACTAATGTACATTACATATTTATAGAAGTTTGAAAGTAAATAATATAAATAATGAATAAGAATTTAGTTATGAATAAACCTGTCTATGGAATAAACTAACTTTGATCAGAACTAGGTAGTTACCTAAATAAACATACGAGTATTTTGATTGAATATTAGTTATTTATACCTGAAACATAAATTACTATAATATAATAATATATCGGGTATTATGGTAGTGGTTTTAGTGTAGACGTTGAAATGCTTTGTGTGAATTAACTTCGTGACTTGGAAATGGATAAAAGGATGATTTGGGTATCAAACCTATTTGGCCGTATTGGTAAGGGAGGCGCTGTGAGCCCCACGACCGATGTCACCGCCCTGCCTTCAATGGGTGATATTAATAAAGTTTTGCTACTACCCGCCTCATTTATACGAAGATGAAACTTGACTAACTTTCTGAATTCAAGATTGATACTTTCAAATTGTCTTTTTAACGGATTGTAAGCCTCCATTGTACAAAAAGTACTGTTTATCTTTCGCCATTATCGAATCGTCAGTATTTCTTTCGGTCGACCCAAAAAACACCTATTTATATTTTTGATCGGAAAACGTAATCTTATATACCTAATAGAATGGCTTTTCTATAATGCAGTCGTATAGCAATAATAATAATAGTGTCCGGTAGATAGAGGTTATATTTATATATTGTAGGGCTAGCTGATGGATGTGTTTGTAGAGTGGATCACAGAGAGCCGCAAGGCAAATGCGCGCAGCCTGTGCCTCATTAACGCTAAAGAGCGACATTAATCTATGTTGATGAAAGTAATAATGAGCTGCACGTCTCTGAAATCGATTCAACTTTACAGAGAAGCTGTCGTTCGAGAAGCGAGATTCGACAAATCGATTCGCATCACGCAGCCATCAAGGTTAATTAGCGACTCTATGTTTTAACGACATTGCGATTACGGGCTTGCTCCCGACGACGCGGTAATGCCACATCGATGTCCAGAAATTTTATTTACTGCAAACAAACCAACTAGAACATAGTTTTCGTTTAGAAACTAGTTAGGTAGTTTCCGGGAACCAGTTGGTTCCTACAAATTTGTTTCTGCAGCTCAAGCTTGTGAATTATGTTCACGGTCTCGTGATTTGAAAATCATAATACTTACTATTTTGTAAATAAAAAGACCCGATTGAGAGTTTTTAAGATATGAAATCTTAGAACATGATGAAAAAATTCTTGCCGTGGGCAGGACTTGAACCTGCGACCTTGTCATTCCGTGACAAATTCCTTGTTCTAATTTGTTCACCGGATGGATAATGCGTAATACAAATTCTGGGATATGAAATCTTATTGAGTTACAAAAAGATAACTTTGAAGAAATTCAAGTTAAAAACATTTTTTACGTAAGAATTCTAAGGCCCTATGTTTTAAAAGTAGACAAAAGTTTGTCCAGTTAGCGTTAAATATTTTTTAAGATTTCAAATAACTGTTACGGAATTTCAAAAGAATTATTTTACCATATCTTTCAGGCACCATTTGCGCAGGACAGGGAGAGATTTATGCTTGTTCCACTCTGAGAAATAAATTAAGTTTGTGGTTGACTTGTCATAAGTAACTCTACCTATACCACAGCCCAAATCAAGTGTCTTATTTTGTAAACAAATATGATCGTCTTATTACCTGTTCTGATGTAACACTGAAGGAACTGATTAATCGAACATGTTCATCATTGTGAAAATAAAGTGATCCGATCTAATGATGTGAAAATAACTATGCAATAATCACACAAAAGCTTAAAATGTTAGTAGGGTAGGGTAGTTTTTGTTTACAAAATAAGACACTTGATTTGGGCTTCGGTATAGATATAAGTACGAGGCTTTATTCCGCAGCCAAATTGTATTAAATCCATCAACGAAAAATCTCCAAATACTCCGAGCTTTTTGGAGCAATTGTCGTACTCTTGTTTTTCCACACACATTAGCAGCGAGCGCGCGGACATTGCCCACAGCCTCCCCTCCCTCTTTTCGCGCGATTTCCTTTTTTTGAGTACACGCGATGAACGTCAACGATGAAAAAACTGACGGTTGGCTTGCATTTTCCCGAATTCACATCCAAATATCGTTTTCACAAACTTCGAGGAGCGCAAACTTTTTATCGCATTCTCATGTTCGTTCACACACCGAGTAGCCCTGCTAAAATTCTTCGCAAGATTTTATTTTCGATGCTGTGTGCAACGTACCCTACCCTAACTGACACTTTGTAAGCAGGATCGTATTGGTGCCGTAATTGTGTTTATTTTTAGTTTATATTCAAGATTGTTGAGGCGAGTCTAAAAGCTTTTCTCAATTCCAAAGTCAGTTCTGTTCAAATAGGAATTTTGTGTACTTGTGAGGGAAGTAGGTATACTCACAAGTAAACAATATATATTTGGCATTCTACCTCTATACATGTATTCAAACTCAATAAAGAAGGATAACGGTTCATGTGTTTTTATAGCGTTATCTTTCTTATTTCCATTTTATGGGACATTATTGGCACGCTATTAGGGTTGAAGGCACTTGGTTCAATCCTTTGTGCATTGATGGTAAGTTATTGATTTGTTGGGTAAGCAAACATACATAATACGAGACGTAAATTAGGTATAGAGCAACGTAATATTACTTGTGTTAATTATAAATTTAAAATTGAACTTATTTACACATGTAAATAAGTTTTCGATAATCACTAATATTCAATAATATAACTTCCCTGTTATGTTAGTAGACGCGGTGTTGGAGTGACCGACTTGCCAGTCCTGACGGCACGACGACGCGTGGGTGTGGCCCGCGTCATCATACGACGACGCCGAGCCACTGTTTGGAACTAAGTGCCGACATCAGCCCAGCTGCGGTTTCAGACACTCGCGTTTTCCCAGGGGGCAATTGGCGGCAGCTAATGGAACCCCCGTAAATATACGAAACGGGGTAAACTCTGCCGACACATTTGGTAACACTATAAAACGGCAGAGAAAGGAAGTGAAAAGTTAATGAAATTACTTTGTTCGCTTAGCACTCCGGAGAAAAGGAAAAATAATAATCGTCACGAATGTTGTTACTAAAAAAATGGGCGGAATTGGACTTTTCCAAACTTATTTATTGAGTTACGAAACTCGCAAAGTGGCTGGCTTAACCTCATCATCTGCGAGGATATATCTTGCGAAGCGCAGTATAAAAATCTCGAGTTACTTACAGTAATTGAAAAATAGTGAACTTGTGAGCACAGCACTTTGGGAGTTGAGTCGTAAAACAATAGATTAGATGGTAAAAGATCTTACATTCCTGGAGAAGCCAAAAACGTGCAGCGTCGTCGTCGCGTCGCAAATAGGGCCGTCATCTTAAATTCTGACTAGTAGCAACATTCACAGGCATGCCGCTAATGCATCATGACTAATTGAAATTAGGAATTCACATTGTCAATCAAAGCTGACTGTGTTGATGGTACTGGAAATCACAGTACTGTATCCAAAATGTACGTTAATCATTTGACAGCAAATATCAATAGAATATAGTTACAATTAAACAAATAAACAAATATAATCTGTTCTACGCTTTGGAAATAATAAGTAAAGTTATGGCAGTACAATTATTTGATACTGTTTGAATATAATTTAGCAACGAACTTTCTAACGAGAAACACAAGTCAGTTGCGACAGACTGATGATAATGATCTCGCGATGGGCAGCACGAAGTCGCAGGAAGATATTCGTCGTGAAGCAACGACAAACGCAAGGAAATTGCTCGCCGTTGCCGGAAAATTGAGACGTTCCTCGTAAAATTGAACCCTTCTGAAAGAACGCTGGGAGAAATTACGAATGGATCTGGGCATGATTTATGAATGAGCGAATTTCTACCTCTGCAAAATTTCGATAATTTGTGTGATCACACAATGTTTAATGTGTTGTAAGACTTGGTGAGACTAATAAAGTTTTGCTAGGTACCGTAGGAGAGCGAATGCAAGTAGATTCGAGTGTTATAACCGTTTATCTGCAACTTGTCTGCAACTGAGTAGCAGACCGACACACTCGACATCCCTTGTGACCAATTACATGGGATATCGAATGTATCAGTTCGGATTACGACTGCTGTATTGTATAACAATATATCTGCTTATTTTGGACATATATGGTAAAAACTACGAGTTTTTACAGAAAATTACGGTAGAATCTGTTCTACTGTATAATTAAAAGTCATTCAAGTATCTGCTATTGTAATGCTATTAATTTAACGAGACAAGGCGAGGATAAAATGAGAAATTGCAATGTTTCGTAGAGACAGAGTGAAAATTGCGGAGGCGATGCGGCGCGGCCGCGCGGGCGCTAAATGCGGAGGGGGCGACAACCCGCTGCATGGTCGGTCATGGTACATTTAGGGACAGTAGCCTAACTAATCGATGGCAGCCAGTTAATTAACTACGCTTTTTGTTGGGTTGGCATTTTAGGTATCAATTCACGTTGACGTGGTAATGAAATGAGCCATTGAAAATACAAAAAAAATCCAGCTGAATGTCTTCAGTTCATGGTAGTCATACCATGTAACTTAGCAGCATAACATATATGCTCAAACCCGGGCGTTATAGTCAACGCGACACACTGGAATAGGTAGTGTTACTCTGAAGTATTCTGAGTTTCACTTAAGTATCTGCTATTTGTAGGTACTGACTACCCCTTGGCCTATAATTGCTAGCGTAAGTGTATGCCTTCTGTGCAAGACAAATGAAAATGTGCAGCCGGTTTGTGTGTAGATACGCTACTGGTTCACTGCACTATTAATGTGACTCCGCGCCGCTGTCGTTGCTCGGAGGCGGAAAAGGTGAAATCACGTTATTTACGGTTCTTGTTTATAAACTTAACAAAGAAAATTACTTCGACCAAAATTAAAGACCATTTAGTGAAACAATTGCTCCGCTCATGACCGTGTCAAGTCAAGTTAGCCCAACATTTTACACGACTTGGTTTAAGCGTAACTTGCTTTATCTTTTAGCCTTTGTAATATTACATAATGTTAGTCCCCACAATTCTCTAGGGCGCACTTTTCACCATCATATTAAATGGGCCTCAAAGGCATATTTTTTGCAATAAAGCGTCGAATATGAAACATGAATAGGGTTCAACGTAATAAAAATCCTGTAACACACTACCCGGTTAAGTGGTTATTCGAATACGAACCCAATATGCATAGTAACAACGGGTTATGTAATTTAATAAGTTTTTAAAGTAATTCATATGCGAAGAGATGTATCTCTATTTACAAAGTGCCTTCTTGCCGGAAATGACTGAAATAAAATGTACCCAAATGACACCTTTGAAGTTGGAATCATATTAAATAAATAGCAAAATGACAAATTGTATATAACAATTCAAAACAAGCTTAAACCCAAGCGTAAACCAGGCATAAACAAATAATATTAGATATTTACATAATATGAAGTGACAGTTCGATGGCGCCTTTGTAAAAACGAACTTTGCAATAATATCGACTGCCATTAAAATGCCAATAGTGTTTATGAAGGGTCAATTATTTGATTGACTAAGATAAAAGTTACATAGGTAGTATAAAGTTATGGACTTATATTTTTTGCTTTTAAATTGTAATTCCATATGGCTGTTGGTTATACAACTAAAATTATAAATAAATAATTCCACTTACGAGTAGGTTAGGTATACATGAATTGTGAAAGTTTGAACTGCGACAAGCGAGCGTGCGATACCACGAGAGATAAGTCGCCAGGCTGACTCTGACTGAAATTAACCTGTCCCCGATAAGGATACTGCTAATATTTAGTTAACTACTGCACGTACCGGCCGTTTTTTGTGCTGCCCTCTCAGTCGCGTGACATAATAGTTCACGGTAATGATTTTTATCGGAAACGGGATAGATTTTATGTCCGATAATATAATCCTTATATTCAATTCATATTTATTCAGATAACAAAAATGTGTACCGTGCCATCCTAACTGTATACAGAAGCATAGGTACCTATATCTGCGTAACGCCGATCTCTGCCGGTGTGCTGGTAGAAATATCTGTGGAAATAAGCTCGCATATTTTTACTCGAAGGAGGGTTGCGCTGCGCAAGAAGGAGGGTTATTACAGACTTGCTTCCTTTTTGTTTTTATTAGTAATTCGAATACGATAAAGCGGTACACATACAAACTTCTTATTTTGAGAGAATTCTACGATTACAATAACCTTGTGATTGTTTCAGAGAGATAAAACATTAACGGAGTGATTTATTTGCAACTTTTTAAACGTGTTTTGTAGTGAAGAACTTAATTGCTTGACTACCGTGAATCTACGTAGCTAAGTAGCAAACTACGAAAGCAAAAGCTTATGCGAAACTTTGTCACTTTGAGTAGCCTGAAAACTAGATTAGTTTCAGTCTGAAGAGAACTGAAATAGAGGACAAATTAGTGTCAATAATATTAATATAATACGAACTTGACGTTTTTATGAGAGAGTTGTCTGAGTCTGCGCAGAATAGAGATGAGTGGAAGGGTTGGGGGGAGGCCTTTGCCCAGCAGTGGGACATTATAAGCTATTAAAAAAAAATTAAGTGTCTTTAAAATCTTAATTCTATGGACACTAAGAGATATACATATATACAAGCGATATAACTTTGATACAAGCATGCATATTAAATATTGTATAGATTTATGATAACGATAACTATTTTCATGGGAAATATAAATTATACAAAACAGACGAGGCCGCGTCACAAGCGTGACAACTATCGTTATCTGAGACAGGCGGGACAGGACAGACGCGCTCATAATTCCGCAGGCGAGATCGATATAAGCTCGCCGCAAACCTATTCTGTCCCAAATCGTGTGACGGTTTATGATGACGCGAAACTACGCGACAACCGAAATTACTCGCACATTTAGCATTAGAATTCCACACCTATTCTGGGATTTGGGGCAAATCAAAAATGTCTCGACATTTCCATCGTGGTAAAATAAGCGTTTAAACTGGCATATTTACAGATCTCGCAATTCGGCTTCAACATTTAAATGTGTGGGAAATTTTTCAAGTTTTGTAACGTTCTACTTAAATGTAGAATTTACTTTTTGGTATGTTTGTTGCTGCAAATATATGTTTTGTTATAAATTTATAGAACTTTCAGAATTAACAATATCAATAAAGTTCCAACGGGGATTTAAAAAAAAATACAGATAGCATTAAATGCAAAAGTGATTTTGATTATACAAAGCACGAATACATTGGAAACAAAGGGCTTCTATTATGTATACGGCTCTGAATGAAAATTGTTACTCAGGCCTCAAACCAACCGTACAAAACACTTGAAAGATCTATTATTCTCATTTCACAAAGTTTGCGCTTGAGTACACTTCGTTCCAAATTAACGAACTGTATGCATACAGTCGGTAATACCTTATAAAGGCGACAAAAGACAGGTACCTAGATATTGAACCAGGTGTCATGAAGTCTAATATCCATCTATAAGTATGTTATGTAGGTATACTCATTACATATATTTGTCTCAAAGATTTAAATCTTCGTTATTCCTGTTTATTGTCCCATGGAAGTATATAAATTTAAGCGGGTATTTTTCTTTATAATATCAGTATACAATATATTATGTACCTATATAATTGGACAGAACAACACACAGTGAATTTTTGATGGTTACCTAGTTAAGTTATCTATATATAAACATTTATTATAAGCTTACTTTATAATTTGTGTAAGCTTGAGGCACCATCGACGAAACATGTACGTACCTACTTAACTTATGCCTACACAATTCCCGCAACGGCTCTGCGTAACGACTAAAGATGCCAAGGGGAAAATAAATTTTAAGCGTGTTTCGCAAGATTTTAGCTAGAAGAGTTTCATTTTGTACATCAGTAGTTAAAACTTTCGAGAGAATTAAAAAACATACTCGTGTGCTGTTGCCAATTTCGGACAAAAGCTTTATTTTCTGTGCTTTTACGGTTCACTACTTCTGTTCAAATTACGAACCGTAAACGGTGCACGTATACTGCGGCCGCTCCGCGCACAATGCATTTCTGTAATTATGCGAGAAAGGCCGCGAGCACCGAAACACGGCCTGCATCGCGACCGCGCTGGCAGCCTCGGCTCAGAGCTCCAATGGCGGCCTCCGCCCGGCCCTAGCATCGCGGTGGCGCATGGCGGCCTAGGCCACCGCGCCACCCGCCTCACCCTGCCCTAAAACCAAATACACGCCAAAACGGACGCTCGAATGCAACCATTTAACTCTAGATAAATGGGAACACGGACGCCGCATCGCGCCTCGCAAAAAATAATTATTCCATCCACAATCCTCACGCAAAGCGGAAATATTTTTAAGAGATTCGCAACAAAATGCAGCGTAGAGCGTTGAGCTGTGTCTGAATAATTAACGTAGGTATTATTGATGTGATACATGAATGATGGAATGAAACACGTAGATAAATAAATAAAAAATATACCTACTGAAACTTATGAAAAAGTGTACCTATATATGTACAGGCGAAAAATATACGAAGTAATAGGAGGACGCTAATATAGGAGCCAGCTTGGAATGGTTTTGTGTAGGTTCATGTGCTGCCGACTGTAGAATAATATACGAAGACTATATATTTTATGTGTAGGACTTTCTGCATGTGCCAGATTCCTAGAACAATAATCCTCTAAATAAGAAAATCAAACATACGAATGTTAAAGTGTGTACGAGTACTTATAACTTTCGTTAATTTTAACAATTATTATCTTCTTTTTAAGTAAAGTCTAATGCAAATTAATAAGGTTTGTACTTTTATTTCAATTATATTTATACGTCGAATCAATCGGTATCACATTACAACGTACGTCGTTAAGTATATATCATAAAAAATATAATACATCCAAAAGTAATGTTGGAGTTCGTGATGCTTTCTCGCAAACGAATCCGCAGTCTTGCAATCCTGTCATACGGATAATTAAAATGACTCAGTAGTTAAGCTCAACTTCCATAAATTAGTTAAGTTGAAAACTTCCTGTTTCGTGCTAGCAAGAACTGATTCAATTAAGATTTTAAATATAATGAAATTTATGAATGACAAATGATTTTTTTAAGTTGCAGCGAGATTCGTAAATTTAAAAGGCGGTATTGTACAGTCGAAATAACACCAAATACTTTGGAATTTCTATCTTTTTATTGTCTGTGCCATAAGAGTCGAAATCGTACTTCAAGTTTCCCATTTATTTTTTGTCGAGTGTGTGACATTTTGATAGTTATTTACCAAACCAGACAGCCAGTGCCATTGACTTTCGTTAACGTTACTAGAATAGAAAGAAAAAATATGGGATTGACATTTGCTTTTCCAACAGTAGATGACATCCCATATTCTTTTTATCGTGTGGTTTAGTGACCAAACATATTTGTCTGGGTTGTTCAGGTTGCCCGTAGGTCAATTGTCAACCCTTCAGATCAGTCTTATTTACTGATCTGAGGTCAATCCCATTTTTTTTCTATCTGGAAAAAATATATTTTACTAGAATTAACGAAAGTCAATGCAATCGTGCTAGGTAGGTATTCGTATTCTGTTGTCAAAAGGTTGAGGCCGACCAAAATAAAACTTCTTTTTAAAATGAACTGTTGAAAGGTTTGAAATGTACGTTAATTATCGAGTTACGTGGTCTATAACGAGCCGTTGGTGGAGCGCTCGGGAGGTGAACGGTGGGCACCGAACACGGAAATGGTAGCAGCATCCGGCCGCAACAATCGGAGGTCCCGCCCTCCACCTCCGCCCGCCCCTCGTGCCTCGACCACTCTCGAACCAGCCACCACTTATTATATTATACGTGACATCTGACAAAATCATGCACATTTTTATTGTCTGTTAATCATTCGAACATTTTTTTGTATCACCGATTGAACTAAATAAAATCGTTTTTTTTTCTGCTTGACTACTGCTGACGATGACATCACGAATTGTATTAGGTAGGTTGTACACATTGAAACGTACCCGATATTGATAATTGAAAGTTACGAACAAAATCTTGAATAATTGATTACGTAAACCGAAACCTTATTAACTACATATAGTATTTATTTTTTAAACGTTCTTCATTTACAATACCTATCGTTAAAGTGTCAATGTGCATTGTGATAACAACTTGTATGATGGTGACAGCTCCTAAGCATGAATAGACATTTACTATGAATTAATACTAGTAGTGTATTAATAAACCGAAACGCTTTATAGCGAATTTTCTTAGCAATGGAATCTACGAACGATTAGTTACAGTCACAGCGCCTGAATCTATGACTTCGGCAAATTGTATCCATCGACTTTTTGTTGACGGGCTAGTGCGTTATCTCGCCGGGCCACACCACACAACGGCCGTTTCCGTTGCCATGATCAATAGAGTGAAATATTTCTGCACACGGAGAAAAAATAGGAAACTTCGGTATTTATCTAAGAACAATGTTCATCTGTGATAGGTGTCCTACGTGTCTCGGAAAGTAGGTTAAGCAGTTGATCCCGGTTGCTGTTGCTTGGCAGCAGTCGTTAGGCCATGTCAGAGGTCGCCTGAACAACTCTGACAATAGGTTTGGTCACTAAACCACACGAGAAAAGAAATATATAAGATAGGTATGTCTGATGTAAGTACCTAATCACGATTTCTAAAATCAAGAATACATGACGTGAAATTAAATAATCCATGTAAATATTTTGCGTATTAGTAACGGGATTGTCTTGATCTGAGATTCTTTATCCGTGTCACGGAATTGGCGAAGGTATATATGTTTTCACAATATCATCTCAGCCGTAAATTGAAAGGTAAAAAGTTTCAGGGTTCGTTGCATGGTAACTCTACGTAAAATACCTACCAGTGTGTTTACGTGACCGAGTTACTGAACAACGGCGACAGGTAGTCGAGAACGTAAGATACGTTCTATGCATGGATGGGTTTTGTAGCAATCGATACTAGTTCGACATGTTTTTGACAGTATTTTCAATGAAACGACGAATGATAAACGTAAAAGCATATCACTTTCATCCGTTATCTTATTCGCCACTTACTAAACTACTTCGAAAGTGTAGCCCGTCTAACAATACAAAAGGAACAACGGTGTTCACTCTCCGTTATGAGAAGCCTGCTTCATATTGTGATAGTATGACTTTAAAAGCTAAAAGGGAAGTAAATAAAATTATTGTACCATCAAAATGAACTTTTGGCTTATAAAAATCGGTTTAATAATTTTCCCGTTGCAAAGCACTATTAAGTGATTAAAATCGTTCGTTGCACTTACATGGGCACATACGTATTTTTTTTGTTAGACATTGTACTACATTACAAGGAAAAAAAAGTAGCAAACATTTTGAGCTGCAAATCGATCAAAAAATACTTAAATTACCTACATTTTTAATACCAATGTATTTTTAATGTGTCAAAATTAAATTTATAATTAACGTTTGGTTGACAAATTATTAAGAATATGCTTCTAGATCAACGTGATCAAGTGACCTTAATGTTCCAAAGTAGGTATTTATTACCTACCATTAGGTAGTATTAAATTCCTAAAATCACAGCGCTCGTTCGTGGTAAATAAAACCCCAAAAATATTGCGTCGTCATTTAGGGTAATCGATTTCTCTGCAAAATAATATCTTGATCATTTTATTGAGCCGTGGCGCGGCATGTCAACACGTTGTGAGGCTCAAGGTAGATTACCTACAGTCCGACAGCGTAATGGGCGCGCCGCGGTAATGGACAGAAAATCCAAATTTAACAATTTGCTACATTAACGTAATCGCACACTTTGCCAAGGTATTTACTGCAAATTAACTCTGAGCTACACAATAGGACTAGCCATTATTATAACAGCCGGCAATTGCCTCCGGACATTGACGCTTCTGATCGTTAATTAACAAAACAAATTAATTTGAAGTGATGTTGACGTTAATTGACATAAGGTACAGTCAAATACTTGACATTTGATTATGTAAAAATACATACTTAACAATAGCGAAGAATATATAGCATACCTAGGTACGGTCGAAGACAAAGAAATGAGTACAGGAGAGTTTTTAAGCTTGAGATTATATCAAAAACTACTTGACCTATTGCAAGATTGCTATTATTTCACTGTTAGATAGATAAAAGTTAAAATTATGTAACTGTAAAATAATTATTAAATTCGGTCCAGCAGTTTTTGAGAAAATCTCAACCGTATTGAGGTTCCTTGTATACTTTTCTGTCTTCGTGTGTACCTACAAAAGCGTAATCCACAAACAAAAACTACAGAACCGCACTGTCATAGCAAACTGTGTCGCACATGTAGGTAGGTACCTTGTCCGGCTTAATTGCCTATTCAACGATAATGGTAAATAACCTAGAGAAGTGTGAAAGTACTGATCGATTTCATTTTATATTCAGCTACGGAATACCATTTCTCTACAAATAATAATGATTATTTTACTTATCTGTATCCGGCTCGAAGACCGCGAGTGGCTTATGGAGTCTTACCTGAAACAAGAAAAAAACATTTGTGTTATTTCATTCCAAACTTATAGATATACTTACCGTATACCAGAAATACGAGTATGTCTACTTGTGCATACAACTGTTATTTACATTATAATATCTGTTTGGTATCGATATGACTTTTTGCTAGATTTTAAGACAATTTATAACATATTAATATTATTTAGCAGAAAGGAAACACGACATACAGAGAAATAGGTTTATACTATTTGTATCACAAACGATGGTATTATCGCTGAAAGCGATCTTTCCTAGTCACCTTTTGAATTTATCGTTTGTTACATGACGTGTAAGGTACACATGTCAGCTAAACTGTGGTTAGTAACCATTTAAATATATTCGGTTATGAACTTACTTATTTCTTTGGATTTTTTTGGGTGGAAGAATTCTATTAATGACGAAAAAGGAGCTGTTGTAGTCTCACAGTTTATAATTGTAACACACATAAAGTAACTTAATGGTTTAGACCTATACCTACAGGAAAACTTTAATGTACACACTTAAACGTAGAAAATAAACATTAAAGGCCCTCGTACGTAAATAAAAAATTATGTCGGTAACTAATACCAACCAATAATGTGTGTAACAATGCGCATTTAATATTTAAGTACATGATACTTATAACGGGAACATAAAGCTCAAAAAGCGTTGTGGCTGGATACATTTATGTAATGGTTTTCTTATATTTTATTCTCAGTAAAGAATATTTTATATCGTATTTTCAACAAGCACATATTTTGTATACTCTATATGGCAGCCTATTTGCGAAACCAGCCTTTTCGCGAAAAGTCTTGATTAGTTGGTTGAAGTAACTGTAAGTAAACGAATACCTAACAATTTTGTTTCTACGTTAACTATTGGGTGAAAGCCGCAAAGAAAATTAGTTACTACAATATTTATAATCAATATAGGTACTCATCTAATTTGTATGGTACTCGTATGAAATATTTTTTTGCCAATTAATGTAAGATCAGTGATTTCATACACCTTGTACCTAATTACGACGAAGCCTGAACGTCGAAGTAGCGAGGGATCTGAAACTTCAGATACACTATTGACTTATAGCCATAGGAATAAGCACGAAGGTAGTACAGCTATAGAATAGGCTTGACGTTATTAGAGCACGACAGTACAAAACAAACTTACTATGTACCTGAGTTGCTCGGATAGCATAGTGACAACATCCCAAGTCTCAAGTTAAACTACCTGCCGACAGACTTAGTAGCCAAGTTATACTTCGTTGATTATCGTGTATCCGTTTGTGCTGGGGCGTTTTGCCAACTTACTTAAAGTTTAGAAAATTATGAAGCTCGTTTGAACCCCCTTAAAAGTGTTCTACTGAATTGTAAATTCGTTCTCGGTTTGTTAACTCATAAGTAAAATGTAGGCAGGTATTTTACAATCTATTTCTAGCAAATGTAAAATCATTTTACCTACTTCTGAAAGAGCCTCATTTCATATCCGTAGTTAAAATAAGAACCACTGTGAAACAAATGAAATCTCATATTAATTATATTAATGTGTGACTCAATACCAGTAAAGGCTTGCTTGTGACTTCAATTGTCTTAGAATTTATATTATTGTGAGATTTATGAGCGAGCGTCTCATGGAGATCGGTTTAAAGAAGTACCTTGTTGGGCGCCATTGTCATTTATATTTTAGACTTTAGAGCATGTTTAGCGCCATCTGTGGAATCAACTGAGAACTACAGCGCAGCCTTCACACTTGCACGAAACCACAGAACACTAGTAGGATAACGTTACTTCAAGGCAGAGCGCCATCTACCGGAGGGTTGAAGGAACTAAATGAGGAGTATTGCAATAGCGCCATCTAGTGGAGGGTAACAATACATTCGAGTGAAGCAACTACCGCCTTTTGGTATTCGTTCGTTGCACGATGCCCTATACGACGGGTAGCGGAGTATTTAAATAAAAGGTTAACGAATAGATGGCGCTTGCATCGCATCATGATATTTGTCCGAATTTTCCTGTTTATTCTGTAATGATTAGTGCCAGCATTGAAACATTGGCGTCACTCACGTCTTTGTCTGGTCGCCGAGGCAGGCTATGAATCTTATTCTTGTTGAATTTAACCGTTTAGTTCAAGTTGAAGTTAGACTTAGTCGTATAGATACAATCTTTGTCATATTCGTACTTGGTGTAAATTAGCATTCACCATTTTTACCCGGCTGTACAGGAGCTTGTAAGTCGTTAATCTTTGAAGACTCTAAAAATATATATTTATTCCAGATATATCCAGCCAGTCCCTGGTTGATAGCAAGTTTTCTCAAGTTCCAATGATATCCAACACATTTTGTAAAAACAACGCTGGCGGTGAGCTAATTTTAGGAAATTCGATAGTCTTCTTCGCGAAAGGATTACATGTTGTGACAGGCGAAATTAGTGTTCTTTTTGTGTCAAAAACACGGGAATGATAATCGGATTATAACGGTGACGACCTGAGGTGGGCAGGTGGGCACTGCCCGCCCGCCGCCGCCGCCGGCCGCCCGACCGCACTGCGCCGCAACGGACCGCTTGCGGTCACACCACGCGCACAGATTTGCTAATTAATTCCGAACGCTTGTATACAGAATACCAATTAATTATACTGTCGTGCAGAAACGACACTGCCACAACATAACCCTATACAGAGTCAGTATTCGCTCTTGGAATTTATTAGTCCCGTCTCATCTTCAAGATTTGGGAAATCTGAATTGACAGTTACGCACACGCGCACTTGAATACGTAAGATACTTGTTTGTATAGCAAGGCCCGAGCAAGTTGAGTACTCTGCGCCGGACACTTGAACACTGCGAACTGCCCTTTAGAATCCCCATGTCAACATTTCAGCATCTACATACAAACAGGAATTTGCACATAATGTACTAGGAAATGGGACGTAGAGTATTCAAATATGTGTATAGGCACGGTAATAATTTATAGGTTTATGCTTAAAATCTTTTTTTTTATTTTTATATGTCCCAGTCAGGTAAAAATGATGATGTATCTCACGCACAAGTAACTCCAATTCGATATTCTGCCTGCTCAGTGACAGAAAAATATGAAGAGATAAATGTACCCGCAGGAACAATGCCTATATGGAGAGAGAATATTTCAAATTATGTAGGTAAATAAACCGGATACCTCCATGAAGGGAACAAATAAATCTGTGAGGGATAAGTTATGCGGACAATACTTTATGGGAGAGTCATCTTGTGGAATGAAGTTTGAGATAGGTATTATGTGGTTTGAGTGTAATACAAAAGAGCGCATCAACATTCCGGCAGCGAACAGAGTCTGAAGGGCGAAGGCACGGCCGGCGGAACTCTTATTAAATCTCATAAAATTACGTAGGCAAGCGGCTAGCGACTACCATAATCTTTGGGGCTCTATGGCCACGTAGGTAGAACGCCTTAAAATCTCAAATTCATAAAGGAATCTAATTACAACAATAGGCGTAGAGGCTCCATCCGTATCATTGTAAAATAGTGCTGACCCAGGTCTGTTGTTTCCAGCTGTAACAGTATTAGGACGCTCTTGTTTAAGTTAGGTAATTCTGAACGAAGAAAACGTATTATCCTGTTTTATGATTGTCTAAACACGCCATCACCAGAAGACGGCGTGTTTAAACAGCAATAATAAACAAACTGTTAAACTTTTAATTGCCTTCTGCTTTCTTAACTACGTGTATTTTCACGAATAATAAAATATTGATTTTCTCGAACATCTTTATGTAGTCTATACTTTTAAATGAAGAGGTTTACAGAGTTCAATGTTTGGATAGCAAAAAGGTGGATATGAAGTGTTTCAGCTAAACTGAAGTATTCGTGGTTTAATGAAAACCAGTGCTGAAAGTTTTTGAAGAAAAAAATGAAATGGCAGGCTGAGGCGGCGCAGGTCGAGTGCGTCTCATAATCTCTTGACCTGTCGTCTCGACGCGACGCGTCTCGGCTGTGCTAACGTCTAGGTTCTCAGCTTAGTTATTCATCAGCGAATACGACGCATCAGCTGCACCTCCTAAAGGCATTTACGCAAATTCACCTTAAGCCGTTTATCGGCAACTTACAAGTGAAGGCAATTATTTAATCAAAACCAATTTTCCTTGATCACGAACATATCTTTCGGTTCCGATGATTCTTTAAGTTATTTAAGACAACTGAAGCGTCAATAAAAAACAAAATAATTCAGAAATGGTGGAAAGGCTTCGAGTTTATTAATCACTGTTTGTGACCTTCTGTTTATTTATTTATTTATTACAACTACAATATCTTGACAGGTATCCCCAATACGATAATGCATGTACAGTCATTTGAAAAGAAAAAGGTATCTATACAATTAGAAACAAACACAATTAAGCTAGGTGTTATCAACAGCAATCACTTTAAAGCATTTGAAAAATGTTTTACCTGTACATTTTATTTTCACTTGCTGACTACGGAATGAGGGTTTGATGTATTTTAAAGAAACTTCAGTGAGTTTTATTCCTTTCTTTTATTTACCTAAACTTTTTTGTTACGTTAATTTAATTTAAAACGAACTTTATGTCCAGGCAGCGCTACTTCATTTGAGTTGGGACTGTGACTAGTTGCATGGCTGTCAAGACCAACAACCAACGGTAGAGATATTAATTATCTTTTGAAGTTAATAATTAAGTTTAAAGTTACTCGTATGCTGAGTTTGCCACTTCATTCAAAGCCGCCGTATGAAGTCAATTTCAGTGCGCCATTTATCTAAATTCTACGACGTTGATGGATACATGTTTTAAATCATGTAAGTTAAGTTGCCTTATTATTAATGATGTCAAGCCTATGAGTTTATCCAATTAATTACAATCAATAGCTCACCAATGTATTGTGTAACAGTAATTACATATCTACTGAACCTAATTCATTCATTAAATAAATATATCTATACCTCATTCTTAGGTAAGTACGTGTCGTATATGTAAATAAAAACAACTATCATTTTAAGTTTGATGTGATTATTGCATTAATTATTTTCACATTATTACATCGGACTTTATTTTCACAATGATGAACAGATTTGTTTAATCAGTTCCTTCAGTCACCATCATCACCATCAAATAAGACACATATTATTTACATATTGCAATCTCAAAAATTCACGATGCAGGTAATTGGTGGTACAGAACTGGAATAATTACAGCGAAAATTTAATAGCTACAGTATAAAATGCAGTCACTTTGAAATGACACGCAGTAAACGTAGCAATAATGTTCGCAAGCAATGAGCTAGCACAAAGTAAAGCGCCCGACAGCAATATGAAGTGAAGCGTTGTTTTTGTCGCCTGCAACGTGGTACCTACAACATTGCAGTTGCTACTGCGGGCCACAGAGTATTAGTTACGATGGTGGCAGTCGTAAAACTGCCGCGGGGTAACGGAGCACGAGTAAAATATTAGAGTTTAACGATGATGGTAAAGCGCATAGGTAGCTCTATGGTCGTTTGTCTTTTAAAATACAAACTACTACTACTGTTTAAAAAGTTCATCAGACTTTATACAAAACTGAATAGCGCACAATTTGTATAGGTGCCTATTGTTGCAATTCAGGTAATTAGACAGTGAAATGAATTCGGTTTGGATTTTTAATTGGAATGACTATAGTGTGGAATATGTGCCAGTAAGGAAATAACACGTAGGTACTGGTAACATCAAAAGTAAGAATGTTCTCCGCACTATTTTAACACAAACAGAAGCGGAAGCAAACGGGGTGCGGCCATTTGTAAAGTGTGCACACGACGCATTAGGAAGATTAAAACTTGTAAAAGCAAAGAAGCGAAACTGTCTACGCTGACATGCAGCTAGCATAAATAAGTAGGAACCTACATGCATTCTCCGCAACTTTGGTATAGGAAAGTGTGCCAAGTGAAGCGATAAGAAGTTAACTCTAGCAAGATCTAGTCTCTTGTTTTACTACGTGGGGCGACTTTTATAAGTCCTCATATTTTATACTTTTATGGTCTCTACAATTTGATTTATTTATTATATTTTAAAGATACTAATGTTAAATGTAGTATATAATTAGATTTCGAATCCTACCTGCAAGTATTAGTAGGATTTTTAAAAATTGATAGGTTACTCCATTTAAAATGTGTTTTTAAAATACAAAATTCTGTAATGCGAGAATTGTTAGTGCACTATTCATTTAAACATATCATCAGGTAAGGTAAACCTAAATATTAATGGTATGTTTAGTTGCTAACTATGCATCACTAACAATAAGGTTTATGTCCATTTGTAAGGAAACTAAGAAGAATGTACCCAGAGGGAGCCTAAAGTGTTAAGACGTGACACTCTCTACCTTATCTAGGGGTTAGGACATTTACTAACCTACGTGTGTATGGACAATAAAGCCACTGTACGTGTCCGCTCGATTACATTATTATGAAGAACATAAACTAGTTAGTAATAAATTAGGTAGTTTTTTTTTAATCTGCACATAGTGACAATGACAATCTCCCGAAAACCGATACCAGTAACATACTTACCTATTAAATAGATGGAGACAAATTTTCCGTAAAACGATATAGTCAAGACCAAGATGAATCATCAATAAAACACGAATTCGAAAGAACTGTTGACTTGATAATTTCAATTTTCCCCATAGATGTCGCTAGAGCCCGTTTAATATAAATGTGGAGCCATTTTTAGAGCGACAGATATCTACCTACGAGTCAAGACACGGCTCTGTTGGAAAGGCTAGAAGGAACGTGACATGGAATGGCGAGGACATTGGGTGAAATGTTGGTTTTTCGCTTGAACAAGAAACACTAGCGAGAGGTATTTAGACGGTTGCCATTTTGAAAAAAATCAAACCAACACAAGACAAATACTCGATGTTGTCTAAATGTCTGTAGTTGATTTTTTGAAAGAGATTGTGTTTGCACAGGTCTTTACGACATAATACGTACATAAACATAAGTTAGAATATTACTGTTTTAATCATTGATCTCCTATAAACATCTAGATACACAAAGGTCTTACTAAAACAATTTAAAAAACTTCCAAATAATTTCCAATAAAACAAATGATCCGTTTGGACCTTCTTTGCGCTCGGACATTTTTAGAAGGCAGACTGTGTATCTAGTTGTTTATAGGAGATCAATGGTTTTAATCAACCAAGGTAAGCGATAGGTTTCCAATTAAAATTCATGTGTTAGAAACTGCCTGCCTGTAATAACCTCCACGATAGCTTTAGTTTTTGCTAACTGTTCAAAAGAATGTAGGTTAAACCATGCGGAAATACAACACTATACGGTAAAACTTACCGATAATGAGCCGGAGCAGACTAGCGGCGAGCAGCCCCAGGTCTGCCGAGTTAGCCATGTGTCACTTGGCACGCATCCTTATCTCGAGCCATCACAATTCGCCGACCGCGTCGCCACCACCGCTACCCACTTGCTTTATAATAATAACTGTTCAAATAGGCCATAGTCATCGAGTTTACCTCATTCATTGTATAGTTGCGGTGTATTTACAAAGTGAGTTGTAGTTAACTGAAAAGTTTTATACCTAAAAGCGATTATTTAAATAATTTATTCGCAACATTATTTGATCAACAAACATTTCAATAATACAAGTACCTAATCCAATTTTATTTTAGATAAAACGATCGACGCCGTCGCTTGTAACGTTTAATTTCAACGTGGGTCACTGATAAATTCATAAATCAAATAATTCTGTTTGAATTCAAACAACACCGAAAATAAGTAAACCTAATCTGATCAGATTACGAGATTCAAGCGCAGAGAAACAAATGATACAAACATTATTTTATTATCTTTTCCTTCACACTATACTTGTAATCTCGTTAGTCGCATATTGCGTATCATCCGCGTCAATATATCAGTTGGTATGAGCACTCTCTAGGAGCCGCCACTGAACATTGCACAATAACTCATTCAAAATTGGTATAACTTTTTTAATTTGCGCCTCGGAATAAATGCAGGCTTTGCCATGATTTATTCGAGACAATGTTTGTGATATTTAAGTTTAAAAAAATAACAGGATGTTATAGCAATATCTTTGGAAGCATAATTATTTTCCTTTTAACATTCATTCCTTTAAAACGACCGGTAGTAAATTCAAGTGCTGTGGTTTGATGTAGGAAAGTGATCTTGAAAGAGCCACAAGTCCTTAATACAGGGATTATCGTCAGACTATTATGTACAAAATTAGAATTTAATAAAAGTGCTATAAATTGTTTTTTTTACCATGTCAATAATACTTATATTATTAATAATGCGGTACGTCGTAGGTATAGCTAGCTACTACAACACGTAGTGGGATTATATATACCTACGAGAATAATACTTCATTTGATATAGATCGGATAAATATAGACATCAAACTACAGGCATTAAGAACTGAAAATAGGATAAAAACGAATTGAGAAGCAAAGAAAAAATACGTGGTTACCATGAAACGGGTAATCGCAACGATTTCTTATCAGCGATCACGATTTCTTTATTCGTGACCCGAGCTCAGCGAGTAAATTACTCTCTCCGACGGGACCTGGGGAAATTAGGGAGCGCGAAGGTCGAGCTGGTCCAGTTATCAGTTAGTTAAAATGCAAATTGCTCTCTTTTGTTTGCGCAGCCCGATCGACAGCGCACTACCACCGCAGCAAAAATGCTAAACACTCATTTATAGGCGACTCTGTCATATCCTTTTCATCTTGCGGCGATTTACAAAGGACAGCAGCTCGCTCGTCTCCCAGTTTTATAACTTCATTTTATATCAGAAAATAAAATCGCCTTGGGTATATTGCTGAAAGTTAAAAGCAGAATAAGGCTGCACCTACTTGTATTTATTCGTATAAATGGAGTCGGTATTTCGGTTTTCATTCAGATTTTCTCAATTTCCGCACATATTATTGAATGAAAACATTACGGTAGGTAGTTTATTGGCCGCAGACAAGTAATCATGGAAATATTCGTTCAGTTTATTTGTTTACGTGTCACGGTGAAACACCAAATATTTTATTACATTTATGTAAGTATGTGATGTTATAATTATCATTTTATATAAAGTTTCACTGAGTTTGAAGCCCACATCCATGTAGATTAGCTTCCCTGTAGTATTCAAGTACGGTACGAAAGAGTATACATGCATCTACTATGTGGAGATGGATTCGGTCTATTAGTCCGGCCATCTGTCTTCTTTTCGTTCAGAAGACAACGGTCAACCCACGCACTCCCGGCCAAATAACAGATTCCAATAAACACAGGACATTGGACTACTTCACCCGTCCCTATCATAATAAATGGAGGCCTACTTCGTCAAGCGTTATTGAATCTTTACATACCCAACAATACTACAATGGTCGCGAAGGAAGGAAGTCCACGCAAGTATATGGCAGAGAATTTTATCGAAGCACTTTTAGAGCCCTATTGAATGGGAACTCCTAAATCAGTTTCCCTCGCATCTGTACGTACCCCACGAAATAATGTATTCGGAAAGTTCGTGAACAAAATACAAATAGGTTTGGGCGCGAGGCGCGGCTGGTCGTCTGAAGTGCGCGGCATGAAAGCCTTTCAAACAAAGCGGCGGGTCGCGTGATGCCAACCTCACATTAAGAGTGCGTACTTCTGATTTTATTTTAACCATTACGCAGTCCCTTTGGGGAATTTGCCTTCTGTTTTACTGAGCGCAAACGAAACTAACTTATTTAAACTAATATTTTGAAATTAATTGCTTTATAAATATATTTTAATTATGTAAGTACCGCAATTATAACCCGAAGAGTCTCATAAATATTATAACAGAAAAACGACCTAACGTGTCAAACGCTGAGTTTAAAGGAAAAAAAATAGATTAAGTACAAATCATGTTATAGACTAGACATTAACTCTATAGTTTGCTTTATAACAATGCCTCTAACGAATTTGACTCGGTTTATAATACGGACACAACTAGTGCTCTGTAATAATCCAATCGCCTAGAAATACACATATAAATATACGAATATATAGCTGTAACTACAGATATACCTAATATACGATAATCTAATTTTAATGCTATCTTCGATTTCTTCGTTATAAATCAGACAAATAAGATTTGAAATCATAAGAAACAGCAATCTCGATTATTAAATCTCCCCAGTGATCTTACTCAGCGGGATGGTCGGTAAGACTTGGGATTACAAGACTCGGCTACAGCAAACTTTGGGAATAATTCACGGAAGGATTAGAAGTAAGTGTGGATAATGCCGTTTCCTTAGGATATAAAATAAATCACGCCCTAAAAAGTGTTTTAAAGGGGTGCGTCACGGCGCGGTGATTTGTGCGGTGAGCCGTTGGTAGAGTCCAATTCAATCGGTTTTACCTACCTATAAAATATACATGTAAGTAAGATGTACTTCCATATTGCCATGAGGCTTCAGGATGATTAAGATACGATGGATTTCTATGGCAAAAAAATATTTAATTATATTAGTTCGAACTCTATCATACAAACCGGAGTTGAGTCGATGCAAGTTCGAGACCCTTGGTGGCAGACGCACATTATTATAACTGTTAAGTTTTAAGCAATCCATTGTACGAATTATTCATCATCTATTAACTTTTAACTTCATCCATCCTACTATCCTAACCTAAGTCTCAAATTGAAGTTAAATTTTTGCGACGGCAATATTAAATATTAATATTTCACGATCTGGCAACCGTTCCTCACTGAGCCCGCCTGCCTAGTAAACGCCTGGACCGTGGAGATAAAAACTCGCTACACTCTCGTCGCATTTGTAGCCGCGTCAAAATCCATGAACGATATTCGTTCTTCCACAACTTTGCCGTACCCCTTATTTTCCTTTTCACAGACAAAATACGAACAAGAATCTAAGGAATATGGTCAATCGAAAAAGTTATTACAGAATTAACTTTGAAGGGAATCGACAATAACCTACTATCAGTAATGCGGACAATGTGCCAGATGCTGAAGAATTCAATGAATGATAACACGATCATAAATACAATGTAATTCAAACATATATTTCATATAATTTTGGAGTAGAATTCTTCAAATAAGTAAGTCGTTTATTGAAAAGACCGTTCACAATTTAACATTCAATCTGTTTAATCTGGATTAGGTTTCCGCATCACTAGCTTTATGAACTCGCATAAAAAGATATAAAAATACGTACGACTTTCATTTTAGAAGTTTGAACATATCAGAACGCAGATGAATTCTAAATAATCGTTACTACGAGTGATAGGAAGCGAGGTTTAGAAAAATTCCAATTAAAAAAGTAAATACGAGTATAAAACGGGCGTAGACTTTGAAATATTAAAACAAACAAAAAAACCTGGCACATTTCCGCAACTGACCTAAAAAAGTAAAACGGCGTGGTTTTATTAAAATGTAGGGTGTAACAAAGACATGGACCTATTGATAATTTATATCGCTATACGGTACAGTAGTACCAATAGTTTTCTGGGAAGTGTTGACAGGGTAGTATTTTGCTCCGATAATAAAGCATTTATTCGGAGGCTGATCGGTTAAATAATACGAATACCTACTTATCTGATCGACAATCGGATGAAAAAATAATCGGATGAAAAGTAGCTTTAAATTTTACCAATATGGAACAGGTTTCTACGTTGTGATGTTATAATATTTCTTAATACGAAGGGTTGAACATCACACCCAGAAATATCAATATAAATTCAGTAGTTGTACGCTAACGGCAAACCACAAAATAACGAGACGAATGTGCTACGTTGACTCTTTATCATTTTTGTCAACCAAAAAGCGGATAATGCCAGTTTTGTTGGTTCATGTTGGTCAACATAAACGTCAAATTCGGTAGCTGCGTGCGGTAGATATCAAAGGAAGTTTTTTTAATATTTCGGTAGCTAATATAATAATTGATATTTGTGACCTGTGAAAATTATGGTTAGATCTAATTCTTGCAAATAAAACATCTTTTTCACGAAACAAAAACAACATAAGATGATGAAACAATGTCTTAGTTTGTTTATAAAATACGGAAGCCAGGCTCACATAAAGAATAGTATGTATTGTAGATGAAGTTGAATGATAGGTAGCTACGAGTATAACGAAAAGTGCTAAGTCAAAGTAAGCTATTGCTTCGGCCGGACCCAGTAACACAATCGAAGTGGGCAATCAAAACCCGATTACGCGCGATCTCACCGACCAACGCCTCGTTGAGAGAGGAAATTAGATAGCCAGCGGGATGATTAACCCTAGAGAAAAACAAAAGAAATTACGAGCACAACTCTTCACATAAAGGTCTATTAGTTGGTTACGTACTCGAATAAGAATAAGTAAGAGGTAATTAAAGTGTTCTTTCTAAAATTATACCTATTACCTAAATCACATTTGTGAATGGCGAAAGGGAACAATAACCAAAATTATTATTTTATTGATATAGCAATGAGTGGAAAGGTTTGGGGTAGCCTTTGTCCAGCAGCATCACAGGCTGATAAATAAAAATAAATAAAATATAGAGATCATACCGATAAAAACTTCTTGAAATAAGAAATACCTACTTATCGTCTGGGTGCAATATAAAGACCTTCGATATTTATGTTTACGCCGGAAAATCGGGCTTTGTGCGTGAGTAGGCGTTGAAAAGCAAATATTTTCTCAGTAAACAAACAAACTTCCGCATTCTCCTGCCTGTTAGTAGAATGTAAACCGAACTAATACAAAAATACAAGAGAAGAGCACGTATGGATAACGCGGAATATATTCAAACCGGGAACTGAGAATAAAATATCTACTAAATGGGGATAAGTTTTATAGGTGTGATGATTTGGTTGTTTTTTTCTTCGGAGAAACGCAAGTGAGGTTTAAGAGGTCCATAGCGGCGAATAAGTCGTAACACAAACTCATGAAAGGAAATGACAAAGATAGCAATATAAATTTATGTTCACTAAAACGTGCCAGGAATAAATATTTGACCCTAAACTCGATAAAAGTGGACAGAAACCCATGTCAATAGTCTCAATAGCATAACTTCAGAAAATATCTATGAATGTCAATTTAGCATGAAATAATTATTCAAGATTAACATGACGACCTTACGAAGTCCTGTGTATTAGTGATAGATAATATCGAATTTACTTTGAAATGCTATTGATGGCAAAATATTTCATCAACAATACAATTGATTGACAAACTACACGAATATTTACTTTATTGAGAAATTAACCGAATAATTGCTCCACACGGATTCCGGTTTATAATTAAAATGACATCAAGTGTAACCCTTGGAATATGGACCGTTCTAATCGCGCCTGCGCAATAATCGTATCTCAAGTGGTGTTATATCATATCATTGATGTGCTGTGGAGTGTACGAGTACGAAATGAACGTTATCATATTTATTACTATCCACTGATCACGCTCCATCTCATCATTGTTAATTAGGTGATATTGACGTTTAATACTGCTTTACGTAGGTATAAAATATTATTAAGTACTGAAAATAGGTGCAGAACTATATTCCGATAACACCTACAGAAAGTTATTTGTTTACTCAGAATTACGGTAATTACATGGCTGTGATTATACGGTATTCAAAAGTAATTAGCACGTATTAAACAAATTACTTAGCACAACATTTTCGGACCATTTAATCTTGATTGCTACTAGGTAGAGAGGTTTAAACGGTTTCTAAACTGTTGTCCACGACAAGGCTGCGATACTTGTTTTTCGACGACCAACATTACGCGCCTTTGCATATTAAAGACACCAATCACAGCCCGGGCCTGCCGTGCTCATTACTCCAGCTGCTAAATGCTAAAGCCTCCGAGAGAGAGGCCGACGAAGAGCCAGATTAATTGCAACCCTGGGAGCTCGAGTCCTATCTATACCGATTGACTGCACGACATGACATCTATCTACATGAAAAGGTGTTTTTATCACAGTCACATCTGCATAATATCATACACCGCCTTATTTAAATAAAAGTATGCAAATGTCACGTGCTCCACATGTATTTATTGTATTGTCCGATCATTTTAATAAAGCCCAAACTACGCCACGATAAATGTTTTACACAAAAGGCCCAAGGATAATTCATTTAAAAAAATATCCCATAATGTAATGACGGAAAATGACATCTACCCCGGTATATCGCGGGTCAAATTCGACATACGTATGTATACCTATCTCCTCAGGGAATGTCAGTGATTTTGAAATCAAATATTATTTTAAAAAATCGCGTTACCTAAATTATATCTCCTGGAAATATTATTAGATATTTTGGAAGAAAAAAAATCGAAAAAATGAAACGGTAAGTATATTTACACGACTTATAGCGAAGTGTTTATATGCTGTATATTATACGTATGGTATGGTAAATCTATAGGAACATAGTAATACATGAACAACGATTATTAACTAATTCAAGCAATTATAAGCACCAACTATTAATTATAAATTAACATCAATAGCGTGATACCACTCACTACATAATAAGGTATTTCATGTTACAGAAGATAACGTTTCAAATTACCTATTGATGATAGTAAGTGGTAGTATCTATTTATAGATAGATATAATAGATAGTTCAAAAGATAACCTTTGTATGCACACATATCAAATATACATTATACATATTAAATTAGGTCACTGTAATGGAGTTGCCATGAACAACAAAGATGAGAGCTCGTCGCGAGCTACGAGGAAGTTCATAAAGATTTAAATTCTGAAGCTTAAAACACAAAACTTTCAACATAATACCCGTGTATTTTTACAAAAAGTTGATATCAGCGATAGGTAAAGCTCGGAAAAATGTGATAACGCAAAATAGTTAAAAATATAATAATTAGTGTGCTGTTTGTTCGGGAGCGCAAAAACATGGAAAATACGTGTCTCAAAAGATTTAATTATTAGACCAGGTAGTTAAGATTAATCTACTTTGACATACATCATAATTTTCCTCTACCTACCTCACTCTTCGTCAAAATGTTCAGTCATTTTGTATTGAAAGTCAAGCTAAGAATAATACAGCCCCCTCTAGCCAAGTTAGTGGCTTTGACTTTCGTTAAAGCTAGTAGGATAGAAATAAAAATGTATGGGATTGACATTAGCTTTTTCCTCAACAAATGTCAATCCCGATACTTCTTCTAGCGCTAACAAGTAGACTAAAAAGGTGATCGCTCGCTGCTGTATGTAAGACGTAATTATACGATTATACAACTTCGCTAAATTATACATTCTATTTTACTTTTTAAGGTACGGAACCCTAAAAATCATAGGTAAAATATGTACAATGAATTCCGAATTGACTACGGGTTAATCTGTTAACAAATGAGTCGACAACTTGGCGTAAACTCCTTGAGTGCTCAACTAAAAGTTGAATTTATCAAAATTGTATTAAGCACCACTTAGTTACAAAAAAAAATTTTTGAGTAAAATTTTCAAATAAATATTTTGTCTTACTCAGACCAAAACAACTAATTCTATATGGATATTCTATACTATCACAGCGTAGCCACCGTCACCGGGCCGTCTCATCGTGAAACGAGATTATTTCGAGCCGATCAACCTCGCTGGAGACGATTTCATGACCGAAGATAGCCGTGCGATGGACAACCGGCCTACAGCTCCAAATTCATATCGTTTATGGCATGTAAATATATTGTGTATAATTTAGCACAGCAACCATTTTTTAGAATTTACTTTTACACCACCAATCATTAATTGATGGAACGCCAGCTCGGAACGAACCGGTTGACGGGTGGGGCGGTGGACAAACGCCTTGCTTACGAATTTCGATATGCTCACAACGCTATTTTAATAACACGACGATTATTAGCCGTATTTATGAAAGTAGTAAAAGGTATCGAAATGGTTTGTGCGGTTAAAGTGTTTTCAGTTGTACAGTCGACAATGATAACACAATCAATGGTAACACTTTTTACTTTTGATAGTTCTTATTATTTGCGTCGTAAGACTTGAAATCGTACTACAAGTGTTACCATTGATCTGCTGTCGACTGTACCTAATAGATTAGAGAGAAATGGTGTAAGAACAACGGTTAACATTGTGTCAAAATATGGCTGCTATAGCATCGACCTGTCTGACCGCTGCACCCCGCTCTACTCGCTATTTGAATATCTACCGCTATTTGAATATCTGACACGGGGCATAATGTAGCCAATCACTCGTCCAGGGGGCGGTTATTGAGTATTGATGGAGTATAGGTATTACTTAGGGTTAGCCAGATATAAATTTTGCCCGAACAAAATCTAGTTTGGTGTATTTGTCTTTGCATAATATAATAATAAAAGTCGACAACATGGTAAGTGATCGTTATAACTTAACTTATTTAATTAATCATACTCGTGTTAACCTATCCATACATACTCTACACTATCATATCTACGAGGGTATTTACGCAACCTATTTCTAAATAGGTCCCGTTAGGAGTAAGGTTTATTCTACTCCACTACATTGTATTTTACCGTGTCAAATGAATAAATAATACACAATATATATTTATTATTTCAATAGAAAGTATCTTATGAGAAATTGACTAAGTACTTACCTACAAAACCGAAAAAAAAGATTCGTGAAATACAAAAGTACGGACCAGACACAAAAAGGATGTTGAATATCTCCTGAGAATAATAAGATTATTTTGAATGGGAATATTGATCCTTCTTTTATATTCCATCTTTGGCCTTATTACATCGATCACTTATTGAAAAACAAGACATTTAATAAGCGAGTCATCTTGAACAATTACGTGTCATATTTAGGAAAATGAAAGCAAGAAGAAAAATTGCAGTCAAAGGCAGTATTAGCGATAAATTAACCAAATCAGTTATGTTATTTGTGGGATTAGGTCCATGCCACCAAACCGTATGAATTAAGTGACAACTGCCAGCAGCAGTCTATCGAACATCTGGGAGTGACAGATTAGACTCTTGAGGAGACTATCGGTATGCCACGCCCATCCTTTATGTCCCTAGCATCAATATATTAACTATTTATAAATATATTTGACTCCAAATCTACTACTGTAGGTAGTTCTAAGCTATATTCTAGTTGTGATAGATTAGATATCAAATCAGGCTGATATTATTTGTTGTTTCTTTTTCGACGCCAATGTATATGTAGGTAGAGTATGTTTTAAACAACGAATCGAGAGACTTTAGAAAATGTTTATACCAATAATATTTAAAAAATCCAAAATATCATAAATAATGAATGATACACTTAATATCCTGCAAAGAAATCATTCTCGCGTCAGCTGAAAGGTCATCGGCTTGCGAGGAAAATGATAGATGGAATCCCGGTGCTCGGAAAGTAACGAGCGAAGGCGAATGGAGAAATGTGTGAGGTCAACCGGTTGACGGCGGTCGCGTGTTGTTGGGATCGAGCACCCAACAGATTACGGTCAGCGCTTACAACTTTATTCAACCCCCTCCGAATACATTCAAAGCATCAATAAAAAGTTGCTTTCATTTCAAATGAGAACTACACGATTGTAGGGGCTCAGATTTCAACGATCTTACCCGGCCTCTTTCTTTGTAACGAGTTTCTTTAACCTTCCCCGGTGAAGTGAGCACCCACTTCAGTAAATGTTTCAATTAAAACTTCCCTAAAATTTTTGGTGTCAAACTACTAAGCTGTTGATACAAATATGCAAAAATTGTCTTGCTTATATACGTTAATAGTATACTCGTTGATTTATATTCACGCGTAGACTGAGAATTTAAGTATTTATCATGCTGAAGGAAGTATTATTGAAAACTTACCCACTAAGTAAGAGTTGTTTTCATGACATGAAATGCACACACGAAAGCAGCACAAAATATATTTACATTTTCATTTATTATATCTACAGAGTAGACAACTATAACAAGGGACGTTAAATGATGCTACCAAACCAATAGACATGTTTCAACAAATATATTTGTAAGCTAATTTCTACCTAACAGCGACCATCGTTTCAGAAAGTGGTGTAAATGTAAATTCAAAAATATGTTAACGTGCAAAAATGTACACAACGTGCTTACTTGCAATAAAGAAATTTGACTTTGAAAAGATTGACGACGACACGACAGTCGGGAAATAATGACTTAATGAGTAAGCAATGTGCCAATTCTTCTTATTCGTTTCCTTGATTGCCGCCACATTATCTTCATTTGCTCTTCTGGGACCACAGTGTCCATTAAGTAGCTACACAAATCTAATCCGGACATTTTACGCCAGCATCTACCTACAAATATTTAAGGTAAGCGTTAAATGGTGCGAGAGAATTCCTTTATCTTCAAAGGTGAGAATAAAATGGGAAAATTACCATCTTCACCTGAGTGCTCAGAGAACATTTAACTGCTCTGATATAATCGGCCATATTTGAATTCGGCAGAGGCCGTAATAAATTTTCCATTGACGAGGAGACGAAGAATTGAACAAAAACGGGTCTTGTTGAATTCCGAGGCCAACAATGGATAATTTATCGTGGTTGGCTCAGACGCGCTGTTCTACGTAAAATAAGAAACGTAGATATACCTATTCTAAAGTACCCGTTAATATTGTTTGTTATACTCGTATCAGGAAATAATCGCCTGTTGATAAGAATTTAAAGAATATCTTAAATTTGAAGGAAAATTGATTGTAGATCAATTTAATTGCAAAATTTTCAGTAAGTATAGCTATATATCTATATTTTTATCCATATCTTTACGAATAAAGTCTTTAACATCATTACATTACCTACCTTATTTTAAGTACGTATATGAATGTATTTACTAATTGCTAAGTTAAAAAACATGAAACCAACAACGATCCCGAATATAAAAAGAAAATTAATGTTGTAAACATTTTTTGCGAAGTACGCTCAAAATTCGTTGGGAATTCATCTTCCTCTTTTAGAATTCGTTCTGCTAAATTAACACTCACTTCTTTACAGAAAGCTTCTGTCCTTTTGCCTCGGGAAGCCACTTTTCTTTATATATTCCTTTCTTATCATTCGTATAATACGAAACAGATTTATGCGATGAAATATTAAAGATGAATAAAGCAGGAACTTTTAAATGTATCCTCAATTTATATTTAACTTTTTCGAAATTTTTGTTTAAGTATTAAATTTCATTAATTTAATTGCGATAAATATGATATATGATACCTAAAGTAAAAGTCAGATAATTTGAACTTGAATTTTTAGTAAGTAACTAATCGTAGGTACAGTCATGAGTAATAACATAGAAACATCCTTAAAATTCAAATTCATGTAACAACTTTAAATCGCAAAAATAAGTATGCTAAACTGTGGCCAATAATTATGTAAACGCTAAATTGTATCAAAATAAAGTACACACCCCTTGTACAACATTTGCTTGGTGGGGTGTGTACTTTATTTTGATACAATTTAGCGTTTACATAATTATTGGCCACAGTTTAGCATACTTATTTTTGCGATTTAAAGTTGTTACATGAATTTGAATTTTAAGGATGTTTCTATGTTATTACTCATGACTGTACACACTATGCGAGTTACTATTCCTATAGAGCCCACACAAGGGGCAATAATTACTGCCTTGGCGGTTAAATGGCATACTGATTCGCCTTTATCACGGCCAATTGTTGTGCGGGCCTGCCCCATTCAAGGCAATCGCGACTGGAATCCCAGATAACCTTACTGGGAAGAGTTTAAGTTTTTCTATAGACCAACGAAATCTCTACCATTCTCTATTGGATTTGAGTCACGTATGTCTACAAGAGAAAAAAATAATGTTTTAGTTATAATCACTAAAAAGTGTGTGCTATGAAAATTTTAGCTCACGCTCTTCTACTTATATATCTACGAGTTAGTAGGTTATGTATGCTGTCGGTACTTTAGAATTGAATTAATTAATGGAAAACCTTCAGTGCACGGTATAACTGCAGACAACTTTGTTCTCTGATGAGTTGATGCATATTTCAAACTGGAATATCTGTCTACCTATACTTGTACCTACAGCTGTACCAGAGAGTAAGCTCTCGTTAATGAGATAAGTTGCTACACGATGTAGGTGCATTTTGTTTTACTTTAGGAAACACATTTTAATCAAACAAATGTTTTTATATTTGGAACTGAGCATTTACAATCCTAAACGTACCTATCGTAGTTCATTCGTTAACCTTTAGAAGAAGTTCAAGGCAGCTAGGATAAACGTTTCTTTGCGGTTGGCTGACAACAAACGGCAACTTTTAAAATTAATGGATGGAAAAGATTTCACACAAAGCCGTAGTAACTTTCATTAATCTGTGATAAAGGACGTTAGGCAAATAGAGCTCGCTGTAAATACTTATGTAACTGGTTTCGCTTAATGCGGTTTTATTCATCTATATGTATACCCGACGGCTTAGCGTAAGTCTTCGCTAAATATAAACACACATTTAGTTTGCGAATCCTGACGTTTTCATGTGCAGATATGTAAGTATCTAAGTGATGAAAGGACTGAATTAATTTAACTCAAATCTGTTTAAATTTAGTGATGTTGCGTTATTATTTCATTTTCACCAAGAACGCTGTATAATAGTCCGTTCATCAGATAATTAATTAATTGACAAATTATCTCACCGATACAAATCCATTCACAACAAATAGTGATGTATTATTTAAAATGTTAAAGATTAATTAAACGTGTGTTGTCGGAATATTTTGACGGGCTATCTATCATATTATCAATGCAGCATCGGAAAGTAATTTCAATTAACATTTACGATCCAATTAGCAGTCAACGGACATACAGTCCATTATCGCGAAAGAATAAATTATTGTTAGCCGTAACAATGGCATTTTGGCAAAAACAAATACATTATATGGGGCATTCATTGTCAGTCGCGGTCCAAGTGCCGTGGAGAGAGATATTATCCGGCTCGCACATTCACGGGGGAACCGGTTTTTCAATTTATTTCCCGTTTTAGCCGAGTGACGTCGTAATTACACACCGCACGCAGCGGGCGGAGGTGCACCGCACAACCAACACAAACAGTGTCTCTGTTATGACCATCGTTAGTGCAGAAAATGATGTTGACACACCCTGTACATAAAGGAAAACTTGTTCTATTAAGATTCAATTTCACGAGTGAATAAATAAAATATACCGACTTACTGGGTTTTGTTTATACGTAGAACATCAAATATTATGCCTATGCATAAAGCTGTTTTATCGGTAATTTAAAAAGTTGTAAGTAGTAATCAATAAGTAGAAAAATATGGCGATTTACATTATTTCAATTATCATAAGAAGTTATGACAAGTTTTTGAGTAACAGCTAATTTGAAAAAAGAATGTATAAGTAATAACATGTTTTAATATTTAAGTGGTTTCCATTTCACAAGTATTTATTCAACTATAATTGTAAATTAAACGAACTTACCTGTTGTGAAGTTCAATTATAATTGTATATCTTAGTCACGAATGTTATTTACTTGTAAGTACGCCGATCTATCGCGTCTCTGCTCGCAAATTTCAGAGTCCATAAAAAAAGAAAAAAAGAAGTGTCAAGTTCCGCCGCCCCACCCAAACGGCCATTGTAGTTCAAAGTATAAGTATAACTGTTTCATGACAAGTTACTAGGGAGTGTTAGGGGTGGGTGGGACTATTCATATCGTGACTAAGATATACAATTATAATTGAACTTCACAACAGGTAAGTTCGTTTAATTTACAATTGTATATCTTAGTCACGAATGTTATTTACTTGTAGATGTTGAAAGTGTCATCTATCATGAAACAGGATAAATATTCTAGGGCAACTATGTTGTTTTAATTAAGTATTTGCTATATTTACTTCTTCCAACATAATGCAATATGGTCGTTGACGACACAAAAGTTATGAATTATTATTACATGAATGTATGTCCATTTGCACATCAATCAATCTACGTTATCGTTATTAATTGATAGGTATGAACCCCGTAAATTCCAATTTTGTAGTGTACAACATTTGACGGCATGAAGTCACTGAACCATTTAATATGATATTGTGCTGATCAGGTAGGACCTAGTGCAGTAGCATTGTGTATAAGCTAAGGTGGGATTGACAAGCTCTGGCAATTTGAATTATTGGAGTGCAATACGTCTCCATCATAAAATTTAGTGAATGTGTGTGTGATGAATCTACACAATCATTAATTTTAATAAGTTATGATCTAATTGAATATATTGATGTCAAGCCATTTCGCAGCTGATGTATCAGCATGTCTAATGCTTTGAGCAGTAAATATAGTTCACACCACCAAGGTATATTTGATCTGCTAACAGATTATGAACCCTATGCCTATCAAGGTCTCTTGTGACGTATTGTTAGTACAGTATCAATTTACTTGCGAATTAAACGCGTTTAGTTGAGATAGGTACGCAATGACTATACCTAATAGGTATGTAAGCAATATATAATATTAGCAATATTCTGGATTAAAATGAAAAATTAAATAAATTAAATTTAAATGAGGTTAAGTATATTGTTATAGGAGTGGAACTATTTCTTAACCATTGGTTAGGCAGGGTTTCAATAATTCACACCCTTATTAAGGTCTGCACCTGGAGGCAAAAACTATAAGGAGTATAGTATAAATAAAAACTACTGATTTTTTGCAAGAATCTCCAAAGGTCTCCTTAGAAAGAAGAAACAAACAACCAAAAAATTAATGTTTCAAGCCTGTGACTGGATTCTGGATCCCAGGCAATATGTTGTTAGGTAAAGGCGACATACTGAAGAATCAATCCTAAAGAATTACTTGATCAAGTCGCTATCGTTATTAATTTGAGGGCGTGGTAATTTGGGTAGTGCTGATTTGGCACAATTTAATGAGCTAAGCATAATGGGCTGAGCAAACATACAGCATATTCAATAGTGATCTGTGAAATAGAGGTATCACATGAATGTATCCTCATAAATGCAACATCACAAGCCGCTTGTCAGAGGCATGTATTGTACTGTTTTGTACATATATTGTACTGCTTTGCTCAAACTAAATCCTGAACTATGTGAAGTACTTGGCCGATTAATTCCCATCAGCGCACCCCTGGTTATGGTTAATCCAAGGTTATGGGTAACCACTGGGTCAATAAAATCACTTTTCATAAATTAATAATTAACAAATAATCAATAATTGATAAATTAATAATTAGTCTGGGCATTAGCACTTAACGCCTTGTATGTACCACATGCATGAGGCAATAAATTGATTTGATTAGAAATCCCTGGAAACAGAGTTTGTTCTGAAATCATATTTTGATTGTTACCTAAATTGAAAATAACGATAATAAACGTAGTGGAAATGTACATAATAAAATCCCATTTCGCATTGTTTTGACTGGCAAGTCTACGAATCCGGTTCTGTGTGCCTGTTTTCGGTTGGATTCGGGGTCTGATTAAATATTTTCTTCTGATGACATTATATATATGTATGTCACACTACACCTTTGTGGCCGCTGTGACCCTTTGGCTTCTACCAATACCTCAATATCAAATAATAATGTATGTAATATATATGTCACTATATAGTTGCCACAGTAGTTTAATAATGTGATTAAATGTGGGTAGGTCCCTAATTGTGTACCTCCCATATAAGGCTCTGGCATGCTATGGTAAAGGTATTGTGAACATTATTTTCATCTAGACATGTGTCCAGCATACGTTTTTATAGCAAGAAAGTTTGAAAGGATTTAAAATACTTAATTGTTGTTTTTAAATTCTTCCCAGAGGGAAAGGCAAGGCCAACTAGGGCCTACAGCCGGTCTGATGTAAATAGAATGTCTTGGAAATCGCGTAAATACGCGGGCCTCACCGTAGCAACCCTAGGTCGTTTAATTTTTAAAATATTTAATAGGCACAGAACTTCTTCTGATGATCACTGACCTATCTATTCAAGTGAGTTACTAGTCGAAATCATCTTGTAACTTATGTGGTATTTATATACCTAATTATCTGATAATTATCTTTATTTTATAAGAGTCTATTGTGCTTGGCCCATTCAAATATCTTTGTATATAGCCAACCAACCATAGTAATTTTGCAATGCATGCAACGGTTAATGGTCCCAGTCAGAGGGCCAAAATCTCATATTTTGCATTTATTTTGGTTATAAACCCATTATAACATTATGCCAGTAATTTTAGCCATTTTCCTTGTGGAAAGCTAGTGTGGAATCACCTCTGATACAGGGTTATGCTTAAGGGCGGAACAGTTTTTGAAGCCATGAAACATCAATTGTTTGCATTAATACATAATAAAGCCAATTTTCATAATGCTTAAGCTGTCAGGGTAGCTTTATTCAAATATTCTGCACATAAGCATCCAAATATTTGAGTTTTAGTTTGTTTAAAATTGCATACATAATGTCAAAATGTATGTTGATTAATTATTAGGTATTTTGATATAACATACACAACACACAGCACGGCACAGCGATATGAAATGATATAAGCATTTCATAAAATTACAATAAGGGAAAGTCATTTAAGATTCCAAATAAACTGTAGAGATAAGACCTAGTGATCCTAGGTAACATATCACTCATTACATAATTTTGGGCCCCCTCAAGACACTGTATTTGAAACTGAAGGAATTTCCGGTGTCTTTTAAATATTTAAGTGTATGCACGCTATAATACAATGTCTATTAGCTTTACAAGTATGTATCAAATTATTTGAGATACCTATTTATTTATATGAATTAATTAAGGCATTTAAAGTGAAGTATCTTAGAAGAATAGGTTTACCCTTTCTCTATTAGATTTGGTATTAACGAAATGAAGGAAAAAATTTGGCCCGGAGTTGGCCTATGCAACTTGTACGGCCGGGGAGTAATTGCCCCATCAGTTGAAAGTTATCCTATATGCAGGTGAATTTCACACCTCGCATACGATTGTATGAAACGACTTGCATACCTAGCGGATATGCAAGAAAAAATCAAATGAATAATTTCACATGTTTTTGATTTATTGACATTTAAATATGTATTATTGATATTTAAGTATGTATGCATGGCAGATTCATCTGTGATACCTGCTGTTTAAGGGGTATTTTATAATCCTCAAGTTATGACAAGGCCGTCTTGTCATTAATAATAATAATATATTGTATAAATCATGTATATAACAGGCACATATACCCGTGAGCCTACCTTTGGGCTAATGCGGGTAGGACTGGTCTGGTGCCGTCCTTGCTGCTGTGTGTTCCATCCAATACTGGTGGTAATACAGGCTTGCTGGTCGTCGTGCTAAGCTGTTCTGGTGTGCCTAGGTTCCACAGAAGATTTTAACAGATTCTTGTTGAATTTGTTGGCTAGGTATAAGCAGGTCACGGAAATTGAAAAGTTTTGATGTTGGTATAGCCAATATGTTAGAAATGTTCACACAATTGCTTGCATTCATTCAATTTATCAGACAAGTTATATTGCAATGATATTTATCAACTGCATCGGTGTCTAAGCGTCTAGGCTAGACACATTTTGTAAGTGTTATCGGTATAACAGTCAGCCAGCAACACTGATACAATAGTGTTCAGGACTTTAATCGTTCCTTTTAGGACGAGATTAAGAGCAGTATCCACTGCAAAAGACAACACAGCCCATATGTTTCTGCTTTATTAAATCATCATCAGTCTATTTAGGTATATGTCTCCGTGCTCGGGTACAGACCTTCCCTCACATTGAAGGATATTTATTAAATAATTAGTCAAAATTAAAATGTACATATATTATTTCTGACATCACAGCCTTAGTATTTGAGTTGGAAATAGGAACAATGTATGGCAAGTATAACATTTCTCTGGATCAGGACATCTTGTTTCATTTCTTTATCTAGTGGCCGAGGTATTTTTCCCCATGGGCACCGCTGCGACTGTCTACAGGGTCTGTCTGTTGTTGGCGTTGTTCAAGAATGGACTGTGACATGTCGTCCAGTATGTATTGTAAGAAGGTACATAGTCATACGATCTACTGTACTTTGCCTTTCTATGATTCATTTTAGGTTAGGTTATGTTAACACACTAAACGCCAGACGTGACCTGCCTGAGGCAATACATATCGATTGTTCGCATGTATATCGTGAAAGGAGCCCAGGCTCTCAATACAGCCTCTCGCTGGGAGTGATAGATACGCATCAAATTGTTTGCACGTATGGTCGTGGTGGAAATATCATATATATTCCTCACCCGAGTTTGGACGTTAGACGTCACAACTATCACTCCAAATTACAACCCATCGCATGGGTGTACACTGTACAAGCATCACTAGAAGAAACAACTCTTCGTCACTCAGGTTATTCGTAAACTTCACTTAACCTCACGGCATTTGTTCGATATCTTCTTCTCATCTTCCCCAGGCGATATCAAGCCGTTCTAGCCAGTTCTAATAACTGATCGAGTACGAAATTTTTCGTTTTCAGCAAAATTTTCCATAAATTGTAGGAAAAACACTCACGCGGCATCGACGCAAAGATTAGCAATGGCCGTTTGGGTGGGGCGGCGGAACTTGACACTTCTTTTTTTCTTTTTTTATGGACTCTGAAATTTGCGAGCAGAGACGCGATAGATCGGCGTACTTACAAGTAAATAACATTCGTGACTAAGATATACAATAAGCAAATAACGATATAAGAAACGTGGAGCAGGTTTAACATAATTTAACGGGAGAATGGGCACTGGCACCAGGAACTGTCGGGATACGAGCCGGCATTCAATTCTGCCCGCTATAATGCCACGATAAAATAGATTGAACTTACTTCGTCCGTAATAAGCACTCTGTGCCAGAGCGAAATTTCAAGAAGCCCAGTTTCATTCACAAAATAGATTACTTATTTATATTTGACAATATAAAAAAGTTACTGTCTTTTCAATCAAAAGAAATGGCTCTAGGGATGGGGAGAATGCTTAGTTTTCAAGCCATTTACTACATTGTGTGATAGTTTGTGCGCTACGAAACGACATGTTTCCCGCGCAAGAAGGCGTGACCACGGGTTTTGGTACGACGCATTCTTCGGTACAAGGTGAAAATACCCTACCTCAGGATATTGGATGTACCCCATAAAGAGTTCCATCTCGTTATCGTACTCAGTGAGATCAAGGAATCTCCATTGACGATAAATTCATTTACATGAACGGAAATTCAAGTCAATGCATGCGGATATCATGCGGATCACTAACAGTATTATGGTCGGCAATTTTCTTGTGGTCCAAATGCAACATAACTATGAATGACTAGCACCTAGAAGGTACAGATACGGAATATCAGTAAGTAATTATTTATGTAGGCCTATTATTTTTGTGGAGGTTATAGAAAATAATATCATAGTTACAATTACAAATGATGAATGAGTTATAACCAAAATAATAAATACAACTACGAGCTACATTTAAATCACTGCTTGCCAAAGCAAGAATTCAAGATTTGTATTTATCTACAAATTACGTTCTTATAAAGGACGGCAGGCGATTGTAAACCTAATTCATTCAAACATTTATCCTGAAACATTGCTGCTCGGAATGGAGGGCAAACAATTTACCGAGAGCAATATTTGTTGAGTCTATAGAAAACTCTCATTGTCTGTATGATTCATGAGTCACGGCAAGGGCTCGGAATGATAAACATAGTGGGATGCCGCATCCTTGATTTCAAGACAAAAACAATAGTGTCTTAGAAGATAATGCTTGAGTCCATTAAGGAAAATGTGTAGACGACAAGAGCGGTGATCAATAGAACGCGTCTGTCGGAAGAGAGGGCCGATGAATCTGCGGGGATGATACAGGCCAGGCGTATACGTATACGGCGTTATTAATAGCCGGTCACCCCGAGCTGAACCTGAATGCTGCCTATATTATCGCTACGAAGTGTTGTATAAATTCACTTAACCACGCAACACATAGAAATTCGCGATATTACTTGGCAACCTTCGCATAATAATATAATAAAAATAAAGGCATTCGGGTATAAAAATAAAGTTTAGTTAAACAATTTCGGTATCCCAGATGTTTCATTATTTTCCATACCTATTCGTGAATTTATCTTATACGAAACAATTAGTGAACCTTTTAGTAAAAGGTTCAATAATTTTCAGGTTTAAAATCGATCAGATAGCTCGAGCAGCTCTCTGATCTCCAATGAGTATTCTACAAAAAGCTGTACAAATAATAGAGATGAGGGAGGATGTACGAGTAACAGAGTACTAGAGACGAAAGTACGTAAAGCGATGGAATCTCTGCAAATATTTGACGCAGCACCACAGTATTCCTATGAGAGTACAAGTGGAGTGCGGTTCTCTCACGGACTGACTTTTAGCAAACACGACGAGGTAGGGGTTTTAAAACCCATCAAATTAAACACGGTAATCTATACAAAATAATAAGGGTTCATAAATTTTGAATTATAACATAATAATAATGTAATATCATTAGTCTCTACAATGTGATATCCTATGGTATTTCTGGTACTTCTGATAGGTAGGATGTTTAATTTCATGAATTTATTATTTTCTACGGATACAATGTAAGGTGTAGGATATAAGAATTCCCAGAAATCGCCGAGAATAAATAAGAAACTACAAGTCCAGCCACGTGAATACAACACAGTAAAATCTATACGAAAATGCGATAAAAAGGTAAGTTCAATCGAATTCTTTGCCACTTTCATTCGCATTTCTGGTTAGTACCTATTCAGGAATTGAACAGCTGTAGTCAATCGAATTTTATGAACGACTTGAATCTCGCCAACACACGTATTTTACAATCCGTTCGATTCGTCGAAACGTAGTGAAGAGTAAAGAATTAAGTGAGGAATTTCATTTGCGAAGGCGATGTAAATTCACTGATAGTCGAGCGTCGAAGGTAGGTAGATGTGAATGTACGAAAGTTTCGCGCGTCTATGTCGGCTTTGCCACCCACCGCAGCCGCGCCTTCGTCGCCGCGTTAGTTGGTATCGGTGGGTGCCCGGGGCGGGAGGTAGGGCGTGCGAAGAGGTGAAACCGACCTCTTTGGCGACTCGGCTAACTATCCAAACCACGTAGCTTATAGCTGGCATGGATGAGCCATTAACTATACGAAAACTTTTAATACTCATCCAAAATCAAATACTCCGGGAATGTTATGATTATGAATTTAATATAAAACCTAATTGGAAATTTATTGACTTTCTTAATACTACCTACTTCAATTTAATTAAATAATTTCATTAGAATGTTCAAGTAAATTAAAGTAAATTTTCAACACAATATCAAATTACTAATGATCATAAGTGTGTATGGTACCTACTCGTATTTTCTGAAGCGTTTATGTGAATTTCGTACATTTTTAGGGTTCCGTGCCTCAAAAGGAAAAAAGGAACCCTTATAGGATCACTTTGTTGTCGGTCTGTCTGTCCGCCTGCCCGTATGTCAAGACGAGACCTATATCTTAGACACGCGTGGACGGATCAAGTTGAAATTATTACCAAATACTTAGGTCTGCAACCTCATGCAACAATGAAAAAATCAAACTTCTACGTCAACGCAATCAAAAGATATGGCCGTTTATGTCGCATTTTCTCGCATATTTGTATGAAAATGAAAGAAAACCAAAACTTCCAGTTGACCTAGAATCATGAAATTTGTCTAGAAGCCAGGTCTTACAGCACAAGTAAAGGAAAAAATCCGAAAACTAAATTTGAAATTACATCTCCCTAAAAATATTTTTTTTCTTATTACAAACTTATATATGCAGATGATGAACTAATCAGGAGTATATCGATGTATAATTTTGATAATGGCAAAGATGCGAGGCCGGCTCGCACTTGGCCGTTTTTTTTAAATAAGTTATAGTGTATAGTACCTACCTTGCCTTTCCTTGCCTAGGTGGGTACTTACTTAAACATTACTATATATAAGTATTCAGTAATAATGACTTTACAACAACATATTTATGAGATTACGACTGAAAAGGAATGATAGAATAAGAGGAACGAAAATAGCAGATGTTGTACGGTTCTCGTGTCTGTCCATTAAACTGGGGCGCATACTACGCAAATTCCAGCTAAAAGAGACAATCTACAACGCGCGAGATATAGTGTCCCGTTGCCAGTACTACCCAGACCCGTAGAGAATTAGTTTAAATACCTCCAAAGGATCGTACTCATCTCGAGCAGCATGCGGGCGTAATGCGCATTCGACCGCTAACTTTCTTACAATGAGAATCTTGAGACGGGACCTTCGACGATTATCATCTATAAGTTCTAAAAAAACTTGCTAGTGTTTGTCAAAGAATAGTGTCGGTGAGGCCTGTTCTTAAAATTCATAATGGAAATAACAACATTTTTGAACACTGGGGAGCGATCCGCAACAATTTTTACTAGCGCTCAAGTCCCGTCAATGTCTGATTTTTGCCGAACAATAGTACAAAATTGAGCGCTACCCTCCTGGTGTATAAAATAATTCAACAGTCAGACATAACATTTTATGAAAGCACACAAATGTTATACTTTCCTCAAAGCAATAGAAAATATTAAAATTATAATATAGACTAAAACAACATCGTCAGCGTCCTCGGAACTTAAATAAATAAAAGTTGGAAATGACAGTGTAGATGTAGGTATACAATACTAGTATGGGCGGATATCTGTCTCGATTTATTATTATTTTATTTATAGCTCCTGCAACCATAGTACCAAAGAAGAATATACATTTTTACCTACGTAGGTACTAGGTTTATATTATTTAAATTTATATATAAAGTACGTATGTATGTGTCTGATGAACAAAAAAATCAAATCAAATATAAACTTCAGCTATTGGTATAACAAAAATAAAAACATATGAACATTGTGTTCATCTCGTAGCAAGTCGTAACTATGAGTTTTTCTATAGTCTGTATCCAATAAATTGAATCACCTGTAGCAATCACAGTGCTACGGATAAACCAATTTTGCAATATCTAGTACCTATATATCGATTAAAATGATATTTGCTACGGTAGGAATTGGTTTAAATAAATAACTCGCCTACTGAAAATGTTCCTAGTAAGTCATAAACGCCCGCGGCAAGCTTCACACACATATAAAAGTTAAGCCCGGAATTCATGGGTTCTTTTATGTAATGCCACTTGAACTCCACTCAGAAGTATGTATGAGTCGTCGAGAACTTTCGACAAGTCAGTGCTTACTTATATGAAAGTAAGAAGTGGAGCAATCATAGATCGAAGTAGGTATAAGTCGTAAAAGTGGGCTCGGACAAAACCATTTCATACATTCCCAAGGAATCTATGAACTCTTCGCAATGCAATTTCTTAGATAGCTGCGAGTGCTTATACTCATACTGATATTCTATACCCGTATTAGGTGTGTGCTTAAATCGCATACGTATGTATTTTTCTATTATCTTTCTTTGTCGTACATGTATCTCAATTCACAAAACTAAATAGATTTGTATAGCCGTTGAAACATTTCTGGTTAAACATCAGCATTCAGGGACGGAAGTGTGTGGAACAAAAATCGAAAACAAGCCGATGGGAATATGGAAACGAAGTTACCAACCGAATAAATTCTACAACACTAAAACTACGGCTACGTCGAATAAAAAATCAAATGAATAAAGAGTATTCCCTTAATAAAATTCTACCTAACCCACAGATTAAAGATTTACAGCCTTACTTATAAAAAACACTATTCAACCACTAAACAACATATTAACTAATCATTATTTAAAACCTTAATCAGTGAATAACTTTTTTTTACTTATAGACGTTATTTAAGCAGTGATTAGCTAATCGTCATTTTAAACACCCAAAAATATTTTAATATGGAAACACTGCTGAATGAATAAAAGAGAACGAAAATTGGGCCAAAATTGGGGTAATGCCTACTGCAGTCCTTAAAAAAGTCCTAGGAAAATTAAGTGTCAAATTCAATTTGTCAAAAACTGTCAAGATCTTATTGAAGAACGTGAAGCAAGGAACTGCCGATGGAGTTAGCCATATTTACAGCCCAGACGCCTGCATGTCAATTTTTCATTTACAAGAACTCACTTGTTTTTCTATTATTTGAATTTTCAATAGACGTCGAATAATAAACAGACTCTCTTTCTGACGTATGAGAGTGAAAGTGACGGCTAGGCGGAGAACGTCTCCGTGCATAATATTATACTTTAGGCTCTCTCCATAGAGCGCTGCGAAATATTTTTTCATGGATTTAGCAGTATCAAATGTAGTCAGCTGTTCGGAATTCGGTCCGCCATTTTGCTATTTAAGCATTTAAACAACCCTTCGACGTTGTTTAAACTGACAGCTACTTAGTCGGTTGTTAAGGAGTTGATTAACTTTGAATAGTGTTTATAAGTAAACATTTTTTTTAAACAATTGTTAAACAAGGTATTAATTTTAATCATCGATTATAAGTAAGGCTGATAGAGATTAATGTACCTTAGCTAACCTGCCTATTAGAAGGATTTACAAAGTAATTATTGATTCGTATACCTACGTGTCGTCAAGTGCCATCAAAAAATATCAATGGCGTTGATTACCTATTAGAAGTAACAGGGAAACATCATGCCCAAAAAAGTGTAAGATAAAAACAGGCACTGTAGAAATTAGAAAGGGTTATACAATTTAAAAGTTTCGAAGAAAGGTATTCAAGATAAAGAAATACCCATTAATCACTGCAAGGAAAAATGAATGCGTTCAAGATTTCCAGGTCTGATAAACTGTAAACGGAAGCACGAGCCGGGAAAACATCCGGCTCAAGAGCTACCTACACTCCAAAAGCCATGCTCGAATACAAGACAGTTATACGATAATCTTCATAGAAAGACATTAGACACTATTTTTTTTCGAAAAGGTAGAATAAGTATCAGTCTTACCAGCAGGTCGTCTAATCTGAATACAACTGTTAAGTGGTGATGTCACTGTTACCTTCTCAAAACTGTTTAAGTTGTTATTATATAAATGCTATTATACATTGACTGACTTCCTTAGTGATAGCTTGTGACATTTTCAATTAAATATAGCCGAAGATATTTATAATATATGATAAGTGTAAATTGCAAAGTTTAATAAGTTGGAATATTTTAAGATGTGACATTTAATCTACTGTAATTAACTCTATTTTTGCGATAATTGACAGAAAGTGTTATGTAATTCCAAGTCAAAAGACTTTCACAAAATTTGTACGCTTTCGGGCTGAATATGGTGGTACTAAGACACAAATATGATATCTGTATTGTTTACCCATATTTACCAATAAATGACATTTCATTTCAAAAAGCCTAGATGAATTTACTTCTCTCGATATAATGTTTGCTAACGTTGTGTACAAATATGCAAAAAAAACTACCTTATTCGCTACTAGTCTTTTCTTTAAATGGGTACAGAGACACTTTTTATACCAGGCCCGAGGCAAGGTCATTCTTCTTATGAATGTCGTTACTGGTGTAATAACGGATTCTTTATCAGTTTTTAGCATATAATTATTATAAAGGTGTAATAGGTTTAGGCAACTGTCACTCATATGCTACATCGCATAGGCGATAGCGCGACGCATAACTTAACGACGATTAAATTAAGCGTAGTGGAATCGACCAACTGGTATGGGTTAATTCGAAATTCAAGTATCTCAAACATCCTAGGCTCGGGTGTCGACTTGAAAGACGGTTCAGTAAGAACCTACTGTTAATCTTGCGTTTGATGTAGCAGTTTTTGAATTATGAATTTTATCTCGAATATTATTCTCAGAGATCGAAGAGAGTATGGAATACATAATGTACTTTACGCGGAATCTAAAGTGTATATTGTGAGTAAAATTGAAAACTTAGACTAACAAGGCTGTTTAGATAAAATAGGAGTTCAATTCGTAACACCAGTAACGATAAACATTTGACGAAGAGGAGGCTCCCGCCTAACACGATAGTTGTTCCCCGACGGAGTTGAACAAATTCGTGTCATTTGTTTTCCGAGGGGAGAAAGTAGGTAACAGCTTTATACAGGTCGAGGACTGGTGCCGTGTAGGGCAAGCCATAAAGCTTGCTCTCGATAATAATTAGAGAACACTCATAAATATCCATTTCGTAGAGCATACCGAGGAAATTTTCGCAATTTATAACAATGCCAAATAATTACAATGCTTATCTTAATGAATATGATTTCCTTTATTACATTTTAACACAGAAAATTATTGTCGTCTCCGTAACAATTTTCGCCAAAAAAAACATTTAACTGATTTTGTATAACTTTGGCGATTTACTAATGATCCTAACGTTACCAAATTAAAAACTTGGAAAAATCCCGAATTATTAGGAAAGTTTTTAAGTATGCTCGCTTCAGTAGACGAGCTAATCTTTGTAAGAATTGTGTGTATACCTACCTACTATTACGAAATACCAAAACATCAAGAGAAAAATGTATTGTTTTCAGGCTAGTGACTGTTTCAATTTAGGTAGATAATTTAGAAAAATGTTTCGGATAAATCTAATACGACAGCCAACTCGGCTTGAAACAAACATCAAACGCACAACGTGATATTCGTGACCAACCAAACGAGCCTCTCAACTTCCAAGATTTCACGTACAGAAGTAATTACGACAAAACGGCCGTAAGTTCTCCCCAAACTTTTGGTTTGAAAGCACGTTTTGTTATAAAATATAGCGTAATTAGTACAAAGTATTTTGTCAAACGTTTCAATTTCTATAAAATAAAATACTTTGTAAATCTGGTTAGAACGTAATATGTTTCAGTTTCCGGACACGGAAATATATGGCTTTTTAACTTATGAAAATCTTCAAACAACATTTTTGAAGGAATATCAGTGGTAAATGGGAATTATAGATAGAATAAATATTAAGTATAAGGGTATAGTGTATAAGGGTTTTCAAATACATCTTGCAGCATTTTAAATTAAAATTCCACGTAGAATGAAGGTTTTTAATGATAGCATTTTGAGATAAGAAAATCCACCGCAAATTGTGAAGCAATTTCTTTCTTTTGTGTATTTACATAACAAAAAGATTTTATCTTTATGGTGGTCGCTGATTATACCACAAGTGGCGCAGATTTTAAGACAAGCATTTGACAAAAACGCCTTCGAAAAAAGTAATATTTAAATTGTAAAGTCACAGAACGAGGAATGAATGAAGTCCGCTTCAATAGATCGACATCTGCTCGTACCTATAGGCACATAATAGGTATGTGTGAGTGGGTAAAACTTTTGTAATCTTGTCACAGAAGCGTTGGTGGTCCTCACATGCCGCAAGTTTCGATCGCAGCCAAGCCATCTCCCTAGTTGCCGCCTAATTAGATTGGGGGGAACAAAGCCGAGGAACAGTGCAGCGTAGCGTGGAGCATATGCACTCTCTGCATGCAATGCATGAATGAATAGTGAACATGAATCTCGAATAACTAAATATCTAACATACTCTGTACAAATACCTCGTTTTGCAAGTCTAAACTCTAAACTGCAGAAATTCATACATCATTAAGTTAAGTTGGAATCATGTTTTTATTTTTCAGTTTCATTACCAAGGATTACAATAAATATATAATATATTGTATGCTTTGTAAGTATGCAGTATACGTTGCAACTTAGTTTATAAAAATATAACCTAATTAAATAAACAACGACGATAGCTGTAATGCGAGCCGTCTGAGAGCGAACATAACGTCATTAAGGAAAGCACCGCCACCGTCGCTTTCTCGGTGCTTTTCTGAAAAGCTTCTATGCTAATTAGTCGGCAACGTCTTCTCCATGTTCGGGTTAGTAAATTACCATACTTACCTACTAACTAGTCGCGCCCACACTGTCCGCGTGCCAACTTAAATCTTCCTATTGTGCTATTTCCACCAACTATACAGCGGTAACCACAAAACAAAACATTTCCAAACGTTTATTCCGCAGTTTCGCTTATGAAAAATTATATGAGCGTATTCGTAGACCGTAAAAACGTCCGGACAGGTTCATGATAAAATAAAATGTGTACAAACACAGAGAATGACGTGTTCAAATGCGATTTTCACAAATTTGTTCAGTGAATCGTAGCACGCTACGAGTCTCTCGCAAATAGAGGCGAGCGAGAGACGACAAATCCGCGAGTCAAACCATGCCTAACTAAATACGTTGATTTGATATACGAATTGAATAGGTATAATATTACTAGATAAACAACGAAGAGGAAAAATAATGATCAAAACAATTCGGAAATCGAAGACATGTTAGACATTCGCTGTGACACCAAGTTCATGTATGAATACGTGTCATAATCAATACTGATACTTTCTACGAGTTTCTAAACGAAGGTAGTAAGGAAATAACGATATAAGTAACAAGTTTATATATACAACGTATTGCCCTCACCTCGTTGTTGCAGGAAGTAATAAAAGAGTAATATAAAAGTTCTGAGAGGCCTATAGGTCAATAAACATTCGCAGTATGGATGCGAAGATATGTCCTTTCTAGAAAATGTGAACTGTTTGTGGCTTAAATCTCAAACAAAATAAACTTTTTGGGAGTTTGAACCGTTTCCTCAACATAATACAAATCCTTTCTTAAAATAACAGATCATCGTCTGGAAAATCATTTTAAATATTCCATTACTTTAATTAAAACATAGCGGCCGTTTACAAAATATGTCGGTGACAGTTACAAATGTAACAAAGTACTGTTGCTATAAAAGGAAAAATCACAGAGTTCGTAACGAACATTCCGGGAGCGAATGCCTCATTTGCAGCGCATTAGTTTATTAAAAGCGGAACGCCACGGAAACAAGTTTTTGTCGATAAAAAAAGGAAGGAATGCTTCCTTTGGTTCATTTAGGTGCGAGAGGCGCGGCAAAATATAATCAGAGCTGGTACTATTTCGTTATGGTTCTCAGGAGTTGAAACCATCTAACCAATTAGTCAAACATGGCTAGTTTAGTCAAGAACGGCTGTATTGGGTAAAATGTCTTCCAATTATGATTGCTGTAGCAGGGTTTCATTTAACAGTCCGCAGATGACGATGGGACGGTTTGACTTCCGTTATATCGACATTGCCACTTGGAGTATTTCCATTATTTTAACGTCCTTATCCCTCCCGACCAGTGTAGGAGAAACATTGCCGCCGCGGGGCACGTGCGCCCGTCTGCCCCGTCATCATCTTCATGCCGCCTGTCATCCACACCTTGTACAAGCGCGCGGAAAATACACGACGATTGTAGGTAATTACAATTGACCGCATAATTCTTTCTGTATTTATGTTAAATTAATATTTTAATAATTGCATCATTGAATCTTTTTTTTTCATTTCATTTTTATGACAAATATAGGTAGTTCTAATAATAAATTTGCAATAATATTATTTCCACCAGCAGCAGTTAATAGACGACATTCATATCACATCCAAAATAATTAGAATAAAACTTATAAAGTTTATTAAATAAGTAACTGTAATACGTATGTATTAACTTAATAAAAAAGCAATAATGTATTGTTGTCTAATACATAGGTTGGCGTACCGACCCTCCTCAAGATCGCGCATAACAGACTAAAATGGAACTCTATATTCACTCATTCATTGGACGTGGTGTTAGCCATTTTTCTTGGCCATCCTTCGTTTTCTCGTATTTTCCTCGTCCGTGCCGTGGCCCTCTTCAATATCCCATTCCGACTGGGTCGAGTAGGTATCATTACTTCTCATGCAGCTGTTACACTTTACGGCCAAACTTATATTATGTTCTTGGCATCATTCTAAAGTTCGGCAACGATTTTCAATTATGTCTCTTTTAAGTACGCGCAGACCCTGGAATCTTTTAATTTCCCGGATTTTGGTAAGAGTCAGTTGCTGTCGGATAAAATGAAAGTGACACCGCCAAGAGTGGGCATGACGATTGTACCTAATGTCGCGTGCGGTCGGGCCGGTCTATATCCCGTGCCACGCCAGCAGGCCACTCGATACGAATTTGAGACTTACGAGTAACATGAAGGTAGGTACATTGTGTACTCGAACCTTTTTACAGTTGTAAACTTAATTTAGGACACATTTTCTATGAACACGTATAGGCGACAGCTCAACATTAAATTACAATGTTTACATCCAAAGATTGAATAAATATATTTTTAGTTAACAAATGGCATCACTTTGAGGTTATCACCTAGATATACCTACTCTAGATTTTATTATAAAATAAAACGTATCAGTAACACGAAGGTAAGTAAAATTAAACCCACTCATTAGAATAACTGACATTAGACTGCTTATATCAGAGTAACATTTTGTAATCGAGACATTGGTTCTTTGGGTACACGTCTTACAATATTCGACTTAAGGTGGGTCCTAAATTAAAGTTCGCAACTGTACAGACAAATTGAAACGACGTTAAACTAGAACATTGGATATTTACGGCTTATTTCGAACTCTATATGTCTTTCATTAGTATTCAATGACGGGTAAACACATTACTGTATACAACAATAACTGTAACCAGTTAACTGAAAACATCGCGCCTGACGTAAGTACCTAGTATCTTATTTTTCCAATTTACGCTGGATCACGCGTAAATCCTCCTCGTTTTCGTTCCTATACTGTAAAGTCTACACTGAGATTCGAGTCTACACAAAGTAGGTCGATCTATTCAAGTCAGGTACCTACAAACTTTTAAAGGCATAAATATAAATCAAAGCGGGTAAGTACAATAAAAGCATAGTGGTGTAATATGTAAATACTTATTAAACACTCGTTCGTAGCGTTTTATGTTGACGGTTTCCAGTAAATAATAAATGTACATGCGTTACCTGAACAAACAGAAAAGGACTAACGCCACCTAAACCAGAAAAGAACTAAAGCCGAGATTTAGAAACAATTTTAAACGCAAACTTAGATTGAACATGTTCTTACAACTGTCAAATTTCATAAAATATGCACAAATTCCATGTTCATTGACGGCTTTTCATGGCGTCGTAGTTCTAGATTCTGTACAAAGCTTTCAACGGCAGGTAAAAATGTCTGGCGCCGGATTTATGCTAGCTATTAAAATTGTTTCTGAATCACGACCTTAGATTTTTTAACGGCCTTATATGACTGACGTGTTAAATAATTAAATCAAGAGATTTAATTTATTTTGACACATAAAGGAAAGATACATATTTGTATGAAAAAAGCAAAAAAGTGTATGGTGAAAAAAAAAAAATTTCATACAAAATTCCGTTTCGGGCTTATGTATATCATAGTGAATACTGCGTTTTGTTTAGTAACAAAATTATTTTTTTGGTAGTAAGTGGGTTTGTTTCAATCTACAACTGAATGAATGTTTGTGAAATTTATTAATATGATATCATTATATAGAAAGTTATTATATTAGCTATTTACAAAACTAAAAACAATTTAAAAATTAACTATTTAGCTATTAACATTATTAGGTTTTTGCATTGTAAATTCCCGTTTGTAATTATAATTATGTATTTATTAAGTATAGGGTTTATTCATACATATATGTATTCTTACATAAGACAAGTTGCCTTACTACTGCGGCGTGAGTTCATTTATTTTTCTGTTTACCAGTTATATGAAATGAAAACTAAAAGGGAAACTCCTTAATGCGCAAATCCTTTTTGTCCTGTGATGAGATTTCAAGATTTATAGGGATAACAAAGCCCTTTGTTTCTTTTGGCTCGAAATTCGGACCTTAATGGTCCCATACTGTAGTTCGGTTACCGGAGACCGACTAGTTAATATTTTAATAACTTATTATTAATATATTTTTTGTCTAAATGAAAAATGTTTTAATAATACTAACATATTTTTAAGGTGTATGCTATAAACAATATTACATTGCACATAGATGCGTAGGTACTGATCATACGAAATAATCAACTACAAATAACTTGTAAAACATGGTTTGTCCCAGATTTTTTAATTTTTCTTTTCATTTTAACTAAGCACTATAAACAGGGCGGGAATTTCTTTGAAACAATGACCAACCCACGCTGTTTACCTTCGTTGTTAATTAACCTTAATTATACTATATACCCTATTTGTTCGCTAGCCAAAACAGTGTGTATTTTAGCGAAAACCCCGCCTTTTTTGTCGCTTTCTCGCCGCCCGTATTAATGGTGGAACCTGTGAGCACAGTAGCTATATAAGCGTAGTTTAGTCGCATTTTTAAAATTAAAGAAACCGTTCTGTTCATTTCACTTTAATAGCCTAGTTTCTAGCAGTGCAGTTTATCGACCAAATAGATAATTATCTTGTATCGATTTATGATTCAAGATCGATGTCACGCCGCCGCTGCCGCCGTTATATCATCACGTTCTTTAAAAGTTATTTCGTTCCCACTTTATATACAAGGTGGTATGATCACCGCTAACATTGAAACTGGCTAATCAGTATCATTAATAGAATTTAAAAGCGATTTTAAAAATGTCAACAAATAAAATTTATGTCTAATACAAAACGATCAAGGTGAATTTAATTTGAATTTTTTAAAGATATTTTTGATATAGGTTTTAGATTATTTTAATGATACTGATTAGCCAGTTTCATAGTTACCTAACGGTGATTACACTGCTACCCAGTGTTAAGGCGAGGTGTTGGGACGTTTTTAAGTTTTTCGATGAAGGCTACGGCACTAACTACTGAAATTAAAGGCCTGAAAAAAATATATATCAATCTTGGGGTATCTATTTAGGGACTGTTGGCTCCCGAAACACGATTGGACAAACTTCGCTCGATAGAAAAAAATCACAAACATACCCCTTTCCTGTCTTTTCACAGAGTAGTGTGTCTAAACTAAAACAGTTATTCATACAAAATATATATCAAAATGTAGGTTATTATAAATAGAAGAGCTTGATGAGATGAAAATCTGTTGTTTGTAACGTTTTTTTTATACCAGGCAAAATTTAAGAAAAAACACAATTTGTATAAATACAAATGCACGGCGCTACGAGCTTCAGTGCGCCGCTGGGCGCTGCCGAGGTCGGACCTGTATCGATTTTTGCCAAATGTTCCACTTTGGTCTTTACCTTGGAAATCTTGGAATGCTCCCACGATCGTCATAACGTAATAAAATTTAAAATAATACGAGTCGAATTTGGTCACACCTATACTTTAAGATTATTAGTTTACTAATCACGGAATGATTGTGCATCGTTTTGAATATAAAAAGGACTCATAACCTAAAACAGATATTCCTTAACACAATAGATTTTTCGCGAACCATGTTTTTGAAGTCATCATATTACACGCGACACGAACACCAGTGTCGAGTGTCGTATATTGGGAGCGAGCAGTGGCCTGATAATTGCAGATGAAGACAAGTCGGCTAACATTACAGTGGGGCTATAACATTACGGTTCTCAAAACGATCAAATCAAATCATGTCATAGCGGCCGTGAAAGGGACAGTGCTATTGCATTGGTATAGCGGCGTCTCTGGTTGGCGCGCCATGACATGGTATAATTTCATCGTTTTGAGAACGGTAATAGGGGGGCTGATCAGTAACTTCCAAATTGACCAAAGTGGAACAGGCCAAAACAAATGACTATTGACGGTGATTTGTCCCACAGAACAAACAAACAAACAAACAGCAATCGAACTTCAAATAGTTTGTACGTAGTTGCTACTTGTAAAACTATGTACAGTGAACATCACATAAAGTTTGCCACATTTTACTCTAAGCACAGTGATAATACGGGCCAAATTTCAATAGCTACGTAGTTATAGACTGATGCAATATACACTGTGCCTACTTTTAAAAGTACAGTCAACAGCACATAATGTGTGTCATGTTTTACCCTACGCAGTGATAACACGGGCCAGATTTCACCATCACTGACGTCACACCTGACACCAATAATAATACTTACCTAACATCACGTTACAAAATTCGTCATTTATTTAGTTTTATTGATACACTTGACAGTTTGTCACTTAAAGTCAAAAACAGATTTGTTGTAATGTAACCTCTATGGTTATTAAAATTTTAATAAATTTTGTATTTTATAAGAATTTATGCTCAATTTTTTATTAAATCGCGTGAAAGTACTTTCAAAATATATTCCCCTAGCAAATAATTTGATTATTCCTATTTTTCACTTTTATTACAACAATATTACCTAATTGACATTCCTATTATTCCAGGTCTTTTTTTCCGTCAGATTAGTATTAACATAGTATTTTATTCTACTACGTCATACTACATCACTACGCTACGTTACGTCAATATAAATAACTTAAAAAATAATTAAAATATATAACCTGTAGATGCGAATTTGACTGCACTGAACCCACTCCGGACGGTCGGTTTAACGTATGTCTGCTTATGACCTTCCGTATAAATAAATACGTTTAAAAGTACAAATTGCTTTACTTTATTGTCAACTAGCTTCTGCCCACCACTTCGTCTGCGCAGGATTATAAATTATAGCCTATGTGTTATTTTGATGTATAATATGAGCCATATTATTGTAAAGTTTCATTCAGCAACATCCATCCATCCATCCAAACTTGCGCATTTATAATATTAGTGGGAGTGGTATGGGATTGTCACGAGCACAGCCCGTGTTAGGGCCAGTGTAGAAGTTGAAGCCTGGTTGGCGGCGAGAGGTGAACAGGAGGGGTGATGATGATACGGTTCCGAGTTGACATAATGTGCGACAACATTTAGTATAGACAAAAGTTCAAGATTTGAAAGAAATATTTTCCGACAATCGCGAAAATTGAAATAAGTAACTCCGAAGCTGTCAGACTTGGGATATCCCTATTTGGCATTAAATGGGTCGATAATGTTGGCACCGACAAGTGGACTTCGGTATATCGTCTATCCGTGGGACATTCTGTATAGGTATTATTATGGGTAGCGAGCTGTGACGTCACAGTGAGGACACTGGTTACGCTTACTCTGTGTACCTTCGCGAGTAATGACCCCGATCAATGCGCGTCATCCCTCTCTCGCCCCTCCCTCGCCCCGCACCTCACCCCCTCACTAGGCTCAAATGACCCCATGGCCTCGCCTTAAGTGAGAGTCACAAGCATTACATGTATATTAGTCTCATTGTAAAACAAGTTCAGTGGCGCGCGCGACACTTATTCACCGTCGGATTGACAGATTCACTTATATTTTTCCACGTTCAACATGCAACCACGACCCCTTTTGCCACGACATTGGCAGATATTAAATTCTTAGAGCCTCCCTCGCTACATTTCTTATGATTCTTTTTTCTTAAGACATGTTTTTTGCAAGAAAACAAGACGGGAAAGTAAGCGGATCGATATTGGTCCGTTAAATATAAGTTCGAATAAGTAACTATGTCACAGATAAATCCTAACAAATATGTAACTTGTATATAAATAAGTACAAAACCATCGCAATTGGCATTTCATATTAAATGACTTTCAACGTTATGTTTCATGCATACAAATGTTTCTGTCAAATGTGTCAATGCGAGTATTATGAAACCACTTGTTCAAAAGATGTAGGTACCTATACTGTGACGTCAATCTAGGTGTAGACGGCAGTACTTCTGCCTTCTGTGGTACATATTTCATTCAGCTACCACTAATTTGTATCGGCTTATTTGTGAATGTGCTTGGGACTAACAAACTCCTCGTAGACACAGCAATTCTGTTTACGAACGATGTCGACACAGTGAAACTTCGATGAGAAATGATTACATAGATATATATTATCTGAACATTTTTACGAACAGAAATGGATAAACGAGTTGATAGATATAATGTTTCTTTTATATGTTAACACATTTACTTGCATAACAAAGTATGTCACAAAAAGAAAATCAATCACAGGTAAAGGAAATTGTTTTGTCAATCAAACCTAGCCGTTTACTGGGACAAGTACAAAAAATCTGTTTTTGACAATGTCTCTCATCAGCCAACCCCTCGACACAATACGTCAATTGGGCGTTTGTGTGTAGCAAATTACAAATCTGCCCGTCATGTTTAAGCCGATGGGTATACACACATAACATGACATGGGTACACAGTGGTACTGATTGAGTAATTAGGCAATCAATCAAATTTCAGTCATCAGTGGTTTACTGACAGCTGACCGACAAATAGCTGTTAATGTCGAGGTCGAACTCGATCAACTCACACGCCGATGAGGCCGCATCACGCGTGATTGTGCTCTCTCGTCGATAGTTTATTAGCGAACCAATCATATTCCAAACCAAACAAACTACCAATCAACTGAACAGCGATCCTTATCAATGCGTTTAATTAAGCTTCGGCAGACGAACATTTATTCTTGGTATATATGTCTTGTTTTGGCGATATAATCATATTTGTTGATGTTCGCAATAAAAAGTTTTCTTATTTTGTGAAAAATATTTCCGTGTAAAAAAAATACGGCCACGTATATAAACACAATAAAACGGTAAGTAAGTAGGTATACAGAAAGAGTTTGATTATTTAGGCACTATTATAATATCGTCATGTTTGTGGACTAAATGAGTAGTGGAATAAATGAATCAATATTGTTCTAAACCAATATACCCAATGGTATATTAACCGAGCAGACTACAGACCGTAAAACATTTGGCAGAATTCAGACAGTATATAGTAATATAAGCAAAAAGTAATAAATATAAAATAGTAAGAGAGAGGCATTATATTCGTCGAAGTACAGATATGCTGTGTTTTTTTCATAGACAAAAAGCAACACCAACTACACGACAAAAAAGGGTCTTTATCAGACGGACTGGAAATACGCAAGCCGGAAACTTTTCCTAGCCCTATTACATTATGGCGTTTTGGCGTCCCACTACCGCACCACAAAATACTAATTGCCTGACACAACATACCATGACATGTCGGTCTCATTCAACTAATGCAAGTCCCATACAAATCTCAGAAAAGGTTTCATGCTGTAGCAACAATCCTCCTATATGTATATTTCTGTTGTAACGACTGGCTTAACAATCAAGAACTAGACATGAAGTGATTCGGTTTTCGATCATAAGTACGGTCGAAGACAGAGAAAGGTGTACAGCAGAGTTTTTAAGGATGAGATTTTCTCAAAAACTACTTGACCTAATGCAATAATTAGTTCACTGTTAGATATATAAAAGTTAAAACTATGTACTGTAAAAGAATTATTAAAATCGGCCCCGTGGTTCTTGAGAAAATCTCAACCTTATTGAGGTCCCCTGGATACTTATCTCTGTCTTCTTGTGTAAATGTTCGATAAAGGAACGTTTTAGTATACAAATAAACGTTCAAGATATTCCAAACGCACCTTGCGATTGGTATACTACTCATTCACTCTTTGGCAAGAAGCCTGAACTCGACATTTTCAAGTACATTATGCACACTAAAAGAATTTCTAAACTGACAACAGATGTGAATTTACAGGTTTTCTAAGCAGGATCCTAAACAATTTTCATTGAAAAGTTGTTGAAATTTTGCAAGAATATGATAGTTACATGCATCTATGGCCAAAGGAGTATACTCGGCATAGCGTAGAAACAATTCTACCCCGCGGTATTCGACGGTACCTGCATAACCCACATTAGACTTACAAAAATAAAAGAGAAGGCTGAGAGCTGGGTTATGTATGACGTATGAAATTTAACTCAATGCCTACATGTTGAAATCTGTTCGATGTTGATAAATACTAGTATGTATATTTTTGATGTTGTTCTTAAATTGCGATAACAATTTGTATCGCACTCGGTCCCAATTAATAATTGCATAAATTTTAATTATAGAGTATAATTAACTACTATCGTTTTCATAATATGTGATATTTTTGATTGATACGAGTAAAATTTTTTGGTTTTTGTTTGTTTTCAATATTTGGGCCATTATTATGTTGAGTGATTCTATTACTTATTACAATATTGGTTTTAAACGTTAAAATTTATTTAGTAACACACTTATTTACTAGATGGCACCAGTAGTAATTATTTTATGTTATGCATAGTACCTACGGACAACAGCAGATCAATGGTAATACTTGCAGTACGATTTCAACTCTTACGACACAGATAATAAGAAAGGTCTCAAGACCAAAGTGTTACACTTGATGTGCTTTGATGTATAACTGAACATTATTGTTAAACCAGTTCTAAATATTCGTAGAGGCGCTACGCGCGTGACGTGCGTAGCTCGTAGCACGTAGCAGTATAAATTGTATTATAACTACGTCATAAAAATTGGTTTTCGAAAAATAACCCTTTATTTACTTACTTTTCAAAAAACTGCAAAAACCTTGTTTTCACATATTTTTATTTATACACGGTGTCATCTAAATTTATATTTTCAATTTAAAGGATTATTAAATAATTTCACGAATCCACTATTTGAGATATATTTTAATTGCCATAAAAGCAGTAGAATGTAAATTAAAATCATAATTTGGACCCGAAAATGGAATATTTACATTTAATTAAACGACTGATTGATTTTTCCCCAATATAGGTACTTACCTATATGAATCCCAGAGCTTTTTATATCATATGATCTCAGGCATGAGATATGCTAGGACCTAATAATCTCAACCCTGCTGAGATCTTTTACTTACACCTTTTTCCAGTCATGAAATATTTATAAGACAACATTAAATTTTATACTACGCTGCGCTACCTGCTCCTGAAATTCATTTTAAAACGGATTGTCGTAAAGTTCCTCAAAAGGTTAGCTTCAATCCTTACGTATCACAAGACTTCTACATTAAAACATTTCTATGGATATATTTTAGACAAATTTATTTTAAATTAAAAATCATTGTGAATAATATTAAAAATTAGTGAATACACCGCACCAAACGGTTATGAATTTTCTTTAAATGTTTTTTACACATTAACACTGACACTGTTTCACAAGTGATCCTAGGTTGTAAAGTTGTGGTTTGGGTATGTAAGTGGTCGCGGGCGGGAGGCGGGCGACACAAACTTGCGGTGCGGGGCGCGCGGTCGGGACGCGTGCTCGCGGCGCGGGCTGACGCTCCACTGGCCGCCCGCACCCCCCACCACGCCCCCGCCCCCGACCCGCGAAGCCTTCAACACACTGACATTATGACATACTGAAATAAATTGAACCTATAGGGTTAACCACACCAGAAAACTGAAACCTGGAACTTTATTAATCATCTCGACCGCAATTTGTTGTAATTTAAACAAATATTGAAAAACCGAAAAGTTTTCGGTTTTCGGTCGACTGAACAATATTGTTTGCTTTCAGTATTTGTCATAGCAAAGGGTTTATACCATATCCAATGTTATCCAGAATACATGACGGTTAAATTGAATGCAGTTTTTAAAAGAGACAATGCTTCTGGCACTTTATATCCTATTCCTTTACTTATGTGATAGTAAATGTTAACCTATCCGCTTTGTTTCGGTCCGAGTCGACACTACGCGATAAATTGAGCATTTTGGCCCCACAACGCCTGTAAAATAAATGTGCGAGGTCCCGTTAAATAATTGCTAACCTATCCTACGATTGTGTTGGTTAGATCAGTTATTTGTTTCATATAACATGATTGATTACCTATACCTAATATAACATAAATTGGTATTTCTGCTGCAATCATGAGTACAAAATTATGTAGAATGCACAGTAATTGATGTTTTAAGGTAACTAAATGTTGAATGCTGCCTTTAATACTGCTAGAAATCAAGTCTAATATTATAAACGGATTACCTATATTTCAAAATCATAGGTATGAAGCGAAAGTGATGTTAAAATTCACGACAAGTTTGTAGGGTTGAATTTTTTCTTGAAATAAAATATGTGACGACAACCTAAGATGTAGGTAGGAGACGACACGACTACTTGATTACTGTTTGTTAAGTTCTGAAGTACGCGACGCCGCCGAGCCGGTAAAAGTTGAGTCCATTCCATGAAAATGCGAGATTTGAATTTGAATAAAATGAGAACGGTATCTTGGCGAGGTCGAATCTTCAAAATTTATAATGAACGGACAAGAAAAACACAACGTCACGACTTAGAAAAGTTCGCCTAAGATGGGAAAGTAGATTTCACATGTACTTTTAAAAATGTTATTAAACAATAACTTTAAAAAATAATTATTTAAAAAAAAAACACACACACACGGTAACAAGTTGGAATATAGATTTGAAGATACATCAACTACGCAAAGTATACATTTGGGAAGGAAATAATAGCAGAATCGAATTCAGAACACCAAACTAATTTGCAATATGTAAAGTGAAAGTGTAGTAAGGAACATTATTATATTTCACTTAAACATGAAAAATAATGCGAAAGCTACAAAGCTTTCAAGTTTTCGCGTAAATAGACGAAAAAGTAATATGCATATTTTAAATGCCCTCGTACACAACCCCCGTCATATTGTTCTTCGGGACTTTTCCTTTGATCTAACAACGCGTTATGATCATGGCGTATTCATATGACTCAGTATAATGAAATATTTAATACTAGCTGTACTGTAAAAGGGGATGCTTAATGTGTTGCTACTGGAGAGAACATTATCGCAGTACACGCTGAAACCTGATCGATATTTGTTAAGTATTAAAAGTTATTGTAAATGAAAAACAAAATATTCCAACTTACGACTTTAAACTGTGCAAATAACAACTTTTTATCCGTACTATCGAAAACACTCCATACACAGTTCAAAATATACTATAAAGAACTTAGAATATTGCTAAACAATAAATAAATAAAAATATAATCAGCAGTAGCCAGAATTGTCCAAACCGGAAATAATGTGTAGTCATGTTACCTAACATAATAACAGGTCCTAAACCAATACAGGATAACAAAAATCCCCACACGAGCCTTAATTTCACGCCAGAAATTGTGACCGATATTACTTCCTGAAGTAACTAAACTACATACTTACTCCTTCTATTTATGGCACGTAATTAAGGTAAAATACGAATATGGTACATATAGCACGTTGCACATTTGCACAAACTATATGTTAAGCTTGTCTGCTATTTTAGTCAAAGCTATCGTAAAATCCAGCCAGTGTAAATAGCACTCCATTAGACACCGCTTGTCAGCTGTGGACGTTTCCTGTACGAACGTGAAAACAATGGCTTTACGCTTTTTCCAGCATCGGACAATCCTTGTTGCGCTTTCAAATGGAAAGATACGCCACGATATGCTCAGCCTACAGATGTGGCCAGTTTACGCGTCGCAAACAATGCCGTCTGTCCCAGGGCCATCCTATCTGACACTTAGCTTTAGGTATTAGGAACACAAAACTATTTTACAACAGAACGTTAGATTCCACTGGGTAAATTAAAAGATAAATTTTTAAACAAGCTCTTCGTGAACTCGCGCAAAAGTACAAATATTTCAGCACATTTCACAGCGTTCTAATTAGATTATTTCTTCAACTTCGATTCCTCGCACGTATTAGAAAATGCCTGAACTTTTGAACGTTTATAACATTTATTAGAAAAGGTGTTAGTATCCTGACATTCGTTTTCACCAGTTTTACCAGCATATCAAAAGTACATCAAGTGAATATAGGTAATAGTAAATCAAATATATTTTTTTTGTTGCATTGCATAGCGCTATGCGAAACGAAAATCTAAATGATAAATGGAGAATTTTTTTCTCTATTTATCATTTAAATATAATTTTAGTAGGTATTAATTATATCGTGACAATATAATTAATAATATAAAAATGTCTATTTCGCCACCAACCAACAGTGACGATTTATCTGCCCTATAAATATTTTAGGGTTATCTGTTCGTTATCTAAATAAAAATGACAGTATTTTATATGTGGATATGAAAGTTTCATAATAAAGAGTTAATGTATCCTTTATAGGTAATGTTTAGATTAATGTGAAATTGTAAGGTCTTATTAAGAAAAATTTAGTACAAATTCGATTATTTGATTTCTCTGGTCTGAAAGGCATTGTATTTGTTATAATAACAGACTCGCACTTTGTTACCCGCCGACGAAGTCGTAAAAAATGATTCATGTGGTAAATAACCATAAAAATTCAATAAACGTTGTAGAAGTGTAAGGGGTGTTGTTAGAATATTGTGAGTACCAATTTTCTTATCGTTTGTAATTTATTGACGTAACGTAGGTTTCAGTGCTGAAATAGATCTTCAAGGAAATCTTCAAAGCTGACATTTTTAAAGGTCGTTTCTTTTTGGTAAGTAAATACGAATAAGAATATGTAATGTACATTTGAGCGAATGAACGCAAATTGAAATGTAACGAAGTACTTACTTCCAATTTTGAATCATTTATGTAGGTACAGAGACAGGCTGTAGGACCACATGATGTAAAATGGTCACTGTTGCCTAGAGGCATTTGCAACTCTGGATGGGCGATGGAAACGCGCTGGTGGTTCTGTAGAACTTTTTTTGAATCTTATTTTGATGTCAAAGCATGCCGTAGCGCCGCCGAGGGAAAATCGGGTGGCATTCACATTCTGCACGTACGAAGATAATTCATTGTTACGCTTCGTCTCTAACGAATGTTTGATTTTTTAGGCGCTGTGTGTGGATGTTTATAATCTATATGAAAAACTATAATTGGCATTCTGCAACTATTGTTGCCTGTAATATTGTAATGAATAAGCTGCTAGTTCCTCCATATTATGAATAAAAATTAATATATTATATATGATTTCCGCTAGAGATCAAAAAGTAGACTTAAGTCGGTAATTTTAGAGTATTTCGAAACCGAAATTAACGCTTGATGACTATGTTTCGTTATATATACCCATTTAAAGAAGAAAACAACAACATGTAGGTATTGTACATAAATCAAGTACAAAGGTAGGTACTTACATGTCGATGGTTTTACAGCATTTTCTTTCGCAGTTTGGACACTTACCTGCAACAAACATTGAAAAGCATAAATATAAGAAATCAAAAGTTAATGAAATATATGTAATCACGAAATTTACCCTCGTTTCTGAATTACAATCTTAAAACTAATGTATTACAATTAATAATTATGAACCTCAAATTTATTATCACTACTTATTGGTTAATTATAATGCCGGTAATTATCTTGAATTATATCGTAATTACAGTAGACAGTAAATCAACCTACACAAAACCAATGCAATCTAAGGCCTATTGCCGCTGCATAAAGTGCCCTTCATGTGCAATGAAGATTGAATCTTATTTACAAAGTTGATACATAAATCTCATAACCAAACAGACAAACGTAGATGGGTGTAGATATTACAGGTTCCGGATTGTATCGATGGGGATCAGAATCGAGAAAACAAAAGGACATCACCGACATGACGCCGAAGCCGGGGAATATGATGGCCGAACAATGGTGAAGACGTCCAAATAATTATTTATTGTATCGTTAACGAGCTTCGAGGAATCGCGTCCGGATGGCCGGAGCCACAGATCACTGCCCGCGTTTCCGAAGTTCAGGCTGACTCATGCAACTGCCAATCTTTGCTCACACGGCTAATAATCGTGTCGGTCCAACCACGATTACAAAGATTACATCCAATCCAATGCAGACCTTACAAAGGTACGTCTAGACATTTGTTCGAAAAATTTTCAAATAATACAAATGTGATTCAAATTGAATAACAAAATAACAGCACATATACACATATGTATAAATACGTAACTACGGAGAAAAGAAGTCTCGTCTACTATAGCATAGTCCATTTTCCTAGTTCGGTAAGTACCTACTCGTAAAAATAAAATCTGAAAATTACTATAAGTACCTACAATATTTTTACGCCAAGAAATATGTCAGACACAATTTAAAAAATAACTTTTCGATCAAAAGATCCACGGTAATGAATGACTCACCTTCGTTCAGCTTTGTCAATGTCGTATCTGTCGAAAATAATCGGGAAACAAAGACGTTCTCGTCATTCTAAAAATGAGCTCTACAGAATTTGAACTCAAAAACTTTATCGACGATGTTGGTGTCAAAAACAGCCCGACCCGACAACGGTGCCGGCGACCTACTGAAAAGAACGTTATAAAATCAGACGCTCGCAAAATTACTCGCTGTTTTGTTAATGAGCTGGTAGAATTCGTGGTTAGGATTGTCAAAACCAGAGTTCACGGTCCGCATTCTCGGAATCGAGGTCAACACGCGTAGTTACAATGTTTGTTCACATTACATACTAGTAGGTACTCACAGTCATAGAGAAAGTCAACGATATTGATTTAATTTCATTGCAAAATTTCAACTGTTTTGTAATATGAATGACAATAATCAAAGTCCTTTAAAATACTAGTAAGTAACACGTCAAAGCTTAACTTGACAAAATGAAATTATCCAGAAGTTCATGAAGAAAATCTAGCATTTCATACGAAGCGAAAATGTAAATATTAAATACAGAAACGCAATAACACAATAAAGCAGCATCTAAATAAAATCGTGCATCCAGCATGGGGCAAGCTGATAATGTTAGAACGTAACTTTGATCGAATTGCACAATATTAACCTTGTTACGAAGACGACGGCAGTTTCCTGTCGCCAGTGACTGCCGCCCTGTCGGCCTGATGCCTAATGGAATAAGTAACAGCACAGTGTCGACGACGTCTATGCTATATACTATACATTTATCGATATAATATATCTTCGCGCTATATCCCTTGCTTGGTAGGCAGATGACAAAATACATCACATTCAGAAGGTCCTTAAATATCTGGACTGTGCTGTATGAATCTCGAAGTATGAAATCGGACCTGTCCTCTCAGTGTTAAGGCATGATAAGGTAGTAAGAGTACACAGTAGTAAAGTACAATACCTATTCGATCCATGGAAGTCCGTATATTTGGTTCCAGGAGCCTCTTCTGTCACTTTTGCGTAGAATAACTGCTTCTTTTTTTAAAAGAGCATGCCTAAACCAGCGGACCCACAGAATGCTCACATTTTTTAAACATTACGATAATGAATGCTTGAAATAATGAGCTTGTATAACCACATAGCATGTCAATGATTTTAATTAGAGAATCCAGAGAAGCAGGTAGGTGTATTAACTCTCAATTCATGTAAAATATTAGAGAGTTCAACGTTCTTTTAAAAACCTCTTGGCAGTTAATTTAGGTATACTCTAGGGACCTGACGTTAATGGGAAATTGTTTTCGACTAAAAAGTAGGTCGCAACGTTTTTACGTACCTGCGATGCGATGGCGTGACAAAAACTTCGTCTCCACTTTACTCTAAAGTTTTCCAATTAGCAATTAGTTAATTAAAAAATGTGATCGCAAGTTTGTTGAGTTGTTTCAGGATTTACGAGAATCGTAAAGACATTTTACACGCATCGTCGATTGAGTGCCGAGTTCGTAATTCGACGAGGCACCTACCAAGACAAGAATGGGCTAAGTTTCGGAAAGGCTGCGGGCTGAATGAGAAAACATTGAAGAAGTTACTCGGAAGTGGCAGACAAAAACGCGGAAATATATTCGGGGCTCAGTGGGATACACATCACTGCGCCAATTCGAGACAACGCACGATAATACTGGAACAATATACGTAATGAGTTGCGTTGCCGCTATAAGACGTCACGTAACACGTTGTAATTAAACTCGGAAGTGTGAATACTATGGCAATAAATTACATTTAGGACGTGCATATGGCAAATTCTGTACAATTCGATCTGCATGTCAATGATATAGGTACGTTAATATAAGTCTAAGATATATTATGTATTGTTGTTTAAGTTTTATACAAATAGTTCAAATGAATACGAAAAATGTCGGAACAGGGATACTATGCTACGAGTAACATGAAACATATCCCACACCCGTGGTCGTAATAAGCACCATTCAACTCGGTCATAAATAAAAGGAGAGCTGGTATAACAGGCGCGTGAGACACGTCACAAACAGCTGTCGAGCGCAAATTCAGGAGATATCCACTCATTTCCTATAAAATATCTCCTCGGCTCGCCATATACACGGCACAAACATCACTACCGGAAACTTTCAACCAAGCATTTCGCCTATGCAAAACAACAGTCTTTGAGAAGAAACAACTGAGGAAAATCCTTTTACTTTATGAGCCCACATAACTTTTATTTATAAACTTTTCACAATGAAGATCAGGGTATTTTCACAGGAAAACGATGTATTTTTTTCAGAGATTATTTTATTTTAGAATTTCAGCTCCTTCGCAGATTCTTTTGCAATTTATCAAAGAGATATGCTGCGGGTGAGAGGAGGGGAGCGGGGAGCTACGATGACGTCGCACGCGCCCGGAGCTTGCTCATCGCGGAATGTCCCCGGTCTGATAAATCATTGCGCGCAAAATGAATTTAGTTCTACTGAAGTGTTGTATACTTTTATTATGGTTATCATATTACACTGGAAATTCCATTATATTGAAATAAAACACCTCTTCGATCATACTATTGAATGAAAACTACGTAAGAACTTAGAACATTATGAAAAAATTCTTGCCGTGGGCAGGACTTGAACCTGCGACCTGAACTTTTTCATCATGTTCTAATTTGCTCACCGAGCATGGATAATGCGTAATACAAATTCTACGTAAGAACTTGTTTATATCGTCAAAATGCACTTTATCTCATACCTAACATTCCGTAACATCTACATAAGCTAGAAAATCTATTGAACTACGTAAACAAAAATCTTCCATGCACAGACTGTCCACTAGGAATAGTATATCTGGAAAAGCTCATAACAAGGATATGATAATATTTCGAAAGTATTAAAAGTCGCCGGACGTCGGAAGCCTTCATAAATATTTAAAGAAAACCATAGGGATTTAACTTTGAGGGCCAGGGAAATATGCCGAACGAATTAAATATGTATGTAATGTAAATTATGAGCTTTTATAACCGATCGATCGATAAAAATATCGAGTAGAAATCACGGGATATCCCCATTTAATCCGGGTAAGTACACTACAGCTGTTATCTTTAGATATTCATTGTTTTTATTAAATAAATAACAAACAATGGAAAACTAACAGCTAAACTATACATAAGTATAAAATTAACTAACTACTATTTGTTTGTATTTTAAAATGTCCCGAGTGCATAATTCAGACTCATATATTGCAAGTACAATCCATATAACATATTTATAGATGTTAGTGGTTTTTTTAATTAAAAATATTTTTAGTAACTCAATAACTGTCAATTTAATTCTCTCGTGACATGACTTAGGGCGAGATTTATAGACAGTTTTGAGTGAGAGCTGAGTTTAAGTCTTACAACTTTCGGCCTTACAACTCTCGGATTTCATACCATTTTTACAGTAGTAAGAGCGAGCTTAGGTACTTTAAGCTTACACTCAAAACTGTCTATGAATGTTGGCCTTAAAGTTTAGTCTATCTCTTAGAAGTTGATAACTCTTTATCTTGAATGAGCGGGTCACGCAAATGCGTTGCCAAAGACAGTATGCCCATCGGACCTCAACGGCCGCCGGCAGGAACCAAGTTCCCAGAAAGGGCAATTACAGAGGTTAATTAAGCTGAGAGAAGACCCTTGTTAGCTACGAAATCTTAAATGATAATAGCGCATGTTCGTCCGGCAGCAGTTCTAAACTTGATTAATGGCTGCATAGGTATACTTATACAAATGATTCTGCAATATAACATTAATTAACATTAACACTAATTTTCTGCAGTAAAGTAGATTTATCTTATTTTCTAACTTTGTTGGTACGCTGTCCTATAAATTTCACTTAATTTGGATTTTAAGGCCTATGCTAATAAATTGGTAATATATCATAATTATTATACAAATAAATAATACAATATAACATTATCCCGATATTCTGTGCATTGGATTTGGTATAAAGATAGGTAGTATCTACAAAAACTTTCCATTTATATTATGTAAAATAACTGACTATAGATGATAAGGTGTCAAACAGTCGAGTTGTATATTGTTGTTTATATATGACATATACTAATAAAAGCAGGTCGATTAAAAGGGTTCCTTCGACGAAAATTTCTGCAGGTAAGTAATCGTAATTATTAAACAAGTAAACAGTAGGTATGGATAACACCTTTGAGCTTAGTTTAGGTAAGTGCCTATTTAAGCAATAGCACGTTTCGTATTTTGCAGTTAACTTTGTAGGGCGGAAATGGCGAAGGCGAGCGGTCGGCCAGACAACCCGCCCGCCGCGCCGCCGCCGCACCGCGCCACCGCCGCCGGCCGACCGGTTCGGCTTGATACGATACGACCGCGCCCTGACTACGCTGCGCTGGCACGTCGCACGACTTTAATTGATATTTGCTCTTACGAGGACTACGACCGACGGCGTACTCTTCATCGCAATTTCAATACCAAACGATCGTATTTATACGAAAACACATAGACAGAGAAAAACAGGCGGCCTCAATAAGGTAGAGACTTTTTAAAAACTACTGGAGCGAATTTAATAATTTCTTCTACACTTACATAGGTTTATCTTTTACACACATACATAATAATTCAGAGATGAGATCGTACGCTCTTTTAATTCCAATTTTGTTTTTGATTTAGTTTACTCATAAGCAAAAAGGTTAGTTTAATGATAATTTTTTACCGATTACTGGATGTCTTTGTTTATCTTATAATTGTTATGAAAATATTGTATAATTTGAACAGTACGAAGCTTTAAGTTACCAGAAGTATAAGATGAATCTATAGGAGACGAAAATAAAGTAGATAACTAAGTAATCGGGTTAAGGTAAAAAGATTACAAAGCACTTTTATATTGGTTTTAATCATTTTACCAAAGCGACATTCCAGTCCTGTGATCAAAGCAGATTTAATTAAAAATCTCGCAATTGAGGGTTATCTAAATTCCTAGCAAAGGCAAAATTTTTCTTTCCTTTGTAGGAGACGATTTAATGAAAATCTCATTCGTTTTAGGTGTTCCTTCTGCGTCTATGCTTTAGCCATGAATGGCGGTTGCCTTTACAGCTGGCACAATATACGTTACGTACTTATCTATATACTAAGAAGTTAGAACTATACATATATAAATTCCTAATTCATTTATGTAAGTATAATATAAATCGGCCAATAACAATATAAAAGCAAATATACCTAAGTACCTATCCATAAAAATATAACCTAGTTTCCGTTCCACCTTAACACAATTGAACATGAACTTCCCAGTGAAATCAGGTTTTATTCAACGGAGACTTAACAAAATGCGAAAATATATTCTTGCAATTTCTTCTACGAGGCCGCATATTAAATTAGACTGAAAGGAGTAAAATAAAAATGAAAAGCGGATTTCAGGAAAAGCGGAGGACGAAAAACGGTCAAGTGCGAGGCGAACCGCGAGCGATTAGTGTTCCGCAATTGCATCAACATTTTTCTTTTCAGAAAAGGCTAGGGTATTTTTTGTTTGCTACAGTAACTACAGAAAACAAAGATTTTATTTTACTTACAAAATACCATACCAGTACGAAAATAATGATGGGTGGTAAATTTGAGAGGCGAGTAAGCATAATTATGAGAAAGATTATGTTTGATACTCAAACCTCAAAATTCACGAGTTAAGTCTGTAAACTCTTAACATTGTCGCGAACTAACGCGATCGCATCATTTCGTTATAGGGCAATGAAGAATGCAGGTGAGTCGAGTCGACGGGGAATTGTTCACCTAAAGCGATGCACTAGCTCGCTAGCGGATCTGCCGCCTGCGGAAAATTAGATTCAGACACGAATGCTCCAAACGCCTAAGATATTTAAAATAGATAGGTATTTCCGGTATCGAGCAAGGTGAACCAGCATAATGGAGAAAATTAAACAATGCTCCCCTGTATTTAGTATTATCTTTACTTTTCCTTTGAACATTGCATCACGCTACTTTTGATACAAATTATCTGAAATAAATCTAAATGCGTGTGTTGCGCACCCGTATACGCGTAACATATAGCAAAGAATAAAATATATAATATGTAAGTACTCGTATAACGAAACGTAACACCTACTCAATTTTGGATAACCGCATGAAACATACATTTAATTAAATCCAATCGAGGTTTACATAAATTATTTTCATTGCCGTCTGTTACGCTGTGTTATCGTGTTTATTAAATTTATATTAGCCTGTATTGTCTGTGAGTAAAGGAAAATCTATACATAGTGCATTTGGTCTGTGGCAACTTCTCCGGGCAGTTTGCTCCGGACAGTTTGGAAACTAGAAGGATGTGATACAGATTTATCGAATATAAATTACGATTTGAATATATAGGTAGTTTATTAGTTACTCAGAAGCAATTGAAATGTACGTATTCGTAGCGCAACATTTGCTCGTAGACGGCTACGATACGTGGTATCGCTGCTACGGTATTTTAAATGCATTTCAAAGGATGAGGCTCAGATATTTAAAATATTGTTATTAGTAGGTACCTATATACACGAGCGCTACACATACACGAAGATGAGCTATTTTTGAGTGACTATGAACCTTATTGTGTTGAAGCCAGTAGCGTAGAAGTGCTGTTGGTCATGTAGCGTCCTGGATGCATCGCATAATTTGTGGTAGGAAGTGTGGCACCCGGTTTATGAGTTTGCCCCTTGCCAGCCGTTCCCTCCGCTTTACGACGTTGGCGACGCCCGTGGGCGTGAATTGCCGACTCAAAATTTATCGCATGCACCCAGCGCGCCCGTGACGAGAGTGTCCGAGCAATAAAACGGCACTTCAATGCATAAAAACAATCGGTTTCAACTGCCGTCCACTCTGAAAGATAATATACTGAAAGACTCGTAAAGTTTTCGTTTTATGGCGATAAATAACGATAAAAAGCTTTAATTTGATTAGATGCTGCCAACATAATGAAAATTCATTTTACTGGAGCCCTTTGCCACACATCTTTTACTGTCGTATAACTTAATATTCAGACAAATTATAATATTATTATCAGTTCTAAAAACTGACAAAATTGCATGGGAAGACAACTCTAAAATTTGCATGCTATTATTGCCAACTGTGCAGTTCCAAAATTGCATTATCTTTTATTCGAAATCTTCATAACATGAACAATTTTCAAGCTGGACCGGTTTCATAGTGCGACGCATTGCAATAAAAAATAATGTTATGAACGTGCAGGCACGGACTTTCTACGGAATGCGATCATTTCACCAAGACGGTACGTGTTTGATTTCCAATATTCAATCAAGTCCCCTTGCGGTAATTATCAAATACTCAGGCACACAAGGCACAAACGAATGTATAGCACACATTAGCTCCTCCATCCTCTCTTCCTCAATTCTCTCATCCATCTTTGTGACAACTTTAAAATTACTTGGGAAATTATACAAAATTAATTAATGTTTTTACAAGAGTTTGAGATAATAACCTTCCCAGTGGCGCCAGATGTTGACGAGTATAATAGCCAGTTATGAATTTTAATGTCTTCTCGACGAAAATCGGAATGAATATTGAACACGGTAAAAAAAGGGAAATAATTAAGCTGGAAAAGGATGTTTCCGCTGCGGAATGGCTCAGCAACTCCAGAGAGGGAAATTTACGGGAACACTGAAAAATAATTAAGATAGAATCTCATTAGGGATGTATACTGTATATCTACAGTAAACGGGCGTTCGCTATTGTTACGTAAAACTACAAAAGTGTGGAGAATTATGGTTTTCTTTTCAGGCAGTCGGATTTTTAAAATGATATCCACCAAACATTTAGATTTGCGCAATGTAACGGTAAAATTCAAGCGATGAATATATCTCAAAGTAACTAGTAGAACCTGAAACTAAATCACAACGTATTCCCAAGAATGGTAATACCGATAACAGATACCTATTATACAATTTACCCCTCCGGCCGTTAGGCAAGGCACTATGCAGCTACTCGTATAACGGTGATCAGAGCGAGAAACCTGAATCTACCTGCGCTGTTTCTCGGCACAATATAGGGATCCAACAGCTTATGTGTGCGTAGGCTAGGCTCAATGAGTACATAAGGATATAAATGCATGCTATATAATATAGAAATGTATAGATAGGTAGATACCTAGCTTCAAAGGATTTAAAGTTATTTAATAAAGTAGAAGTGTTGATTTTCGGATTTATCTTGCCATTCACTTTTGCCCAATTATATTATTGGTAATTTATGTACTTGTACAGTCAACCCACATCAAGTGTACGGGCACTACACGGCGATAATAGAGAAACTATTGCAATGGTTTTATGTAGGTCAATTTGCTGTAGACTGTACATAATAATATCATATGTAGGTACCAATATACTGTATCGTATTTGCAAAAAGATACAGCGTCCGAAAATAATATGTTTAAAAAAAATAAACAATAGGTTCAGACTTTATTTTTTCCGCATAATTAAATGTTGTAAAGTATAATTTCATGTTTCATTTCCTCGCTTGCATAAATATTTATTTTCTACAAAAAAAATGGTTACATGTATATAATTTGGAACAACAAAGTTACACTGAATCAGTATTTATTCCGTTTTATTTATGCTTTATTATCAATAAATAAATAATAATCTAATGTAGGGTACTTCACTACCTTGGATGCTACGAATAAATACATGACGAAATGAAAAATTTTATCTCATTAAAATGAATGGCTGAAAATCAATGCAGGCAAGTGAATTTCAAAAGAGTCCTTGCCAATAGTCACCGATATTAATAATAACTGGAAAAGAGTTTTTCAGTTGCCGATACAAATAGTCCTTTCGGCTTACTATCCTTCTCATTACAGCCCGTATACTTAAAAAAATCTTGGCCTAATTTGCACCCATAGTTGCCCGCCATATCACTTCACTTTCAGCAGTTCTTGAGTTATAATAAGCGAACTGACATTCCGACAGACAGAGAGGCAGAAAGATGTTGAGTTTTATAAATATACAGAAGATATTAAATTAGATGTACCAATTTAATTTCAGAGTCAACATCAGCGATCGTATTAGAGTTTATAGCGCATTAAGTAAGCATTTTGATAGGTCTAGTCTAGATAGATGCACGTATACCACAGCCTAAATCAAGTGTCTTATTTTGTAAACAAATATGATCTACCTGTTGTGATGTAACACTGAAGGAACTGATTGATCGAATCTGTTCATCATTGTGAAAATAAAGCAATCCAATCTAATAATGTGAAAATAACCGTGCAATAATCACAGAACAGCTTAAAAGGTTAGTGGGGTAGGGTAGTTTTTGTTTACAAAATAAGACACTTGTTTTTGGGCTGTGGTTGTACAGTTGGCAATACATAATATTTGGTAGATTTCACAAATTGCCTAGCTATTTCAATAAATCGGTCCCTATACAGCTAGGTGCAGTAATCATGCGGCTGGCTGCATTACCGATGGCTAGCAAAGCACAAGTGACCGCCTTTGTGTAGGTACTCATTCACATGCCGCTCATATCGCCTCCCGCAGCCTGCCACCGGCGCGATAGCCCAATAGCGCCAACAACACTCCATATTAAACGCCCAAATTGCTGTTTAATTTATTCGGGCCGTGTCTCGGCAACGGAATCGCAATAACCGGCAAAACAATGCCCTCGTGTATTGGACTGTTCAATTGCACTTACATATCTGCTCACTCACATATGAAGGCTGTCGATATGTATGTACGTAAGTACATATACATTTGTACATGGGTTAAGCAAACTATTATACCTTGCTTTGCACTCCATAAATCAGAATCATATCTCTTTGCAAGTAAATACTTACACCACTTTGCAAGGAAAAGGTGCCAACGCTGCTGAGGAGAAAATGTGAAAAATCTCAATATGTAAGGTGTTATTATATATAACCGGATATCACTCACTTATATTGTTGAAGTCGGCAATTAGTGCGCGAAGAAACGTCACCGGCGACGCGGGCGTGGCGCACTCACCTTGAAAAAGCCGTCGAAATCGGTCGAAACTGTCGGTCTAATTGCCGACTTCAACAATATAAGTGAATGATATCCGTTTATATATAATAATTTGTAGTAATGGCTCACTATGTTTTAATTCTAAAAATGTAAGGTGTTATGACAAATTCGTAACCTATACGTTGAAATGAGTGCGATATTTATTACAAATGAAACGTTATTACAGAAATCTTGAAAAACGCAAATACAATGGTAAAAAATACTCTAAGCGATTACTTTGTCTAAAAATGTATTTAATTTTAGATTATTATCATCTCTAAGCAGGTGCTAAAGGTGCACTTACAATGGTAGATTCAGTGAAAGTAATTTCATAATGACAACGCTGCAAGTGAGACTGAGTGTTATTAAGCTGCTGTCGACTCGGCTCGACTAATTGCTAAGCTTTTTGCTGTTTCCCTTAACAGATTGGCGACTGAGTACACAAATTAGAACAAGCTAAACGATTCTGATGAATAAATAACGTTCCGTGAAATGCCGTAGATATGTGGGTACTTTCAAAGCTTTAAGTTAAAACTTGAAGGCTAACCCATACCACCTCGTTACTTTAGATTGCCCAAATTCTGTGTGTTTAATGTAATGAAACGACTAAGAGCAGCGAACACCGCGACCGAACCACAATAACTGGGTGCAACCGGCTCCACGCCCAAGCGAAACTTTCTCATTATTGTGTCGTCGAACTAAAGGCTGTACATAGGTATAAGTTAGGTCTACTATAGCATGAGTGCACTTCGCAAACGTCTCCTACATGATAATTTTGTCTCGCGGTTTAAACTTAGGTATCACGAAAGTTTGTAGAACAAACTAAAGTCTAAACTTTGAATCTTTGTTTTACAACGCAGTGAGTTGGTTATAAACGAATGAGAATGTGCCATGGTTCGTAATATCAAGCATGTGCAAGTATTAGGCAAAATAAATATTCAGCTTTAGTTATAAGAGCAAAAAGGAACGGCGTACGATAACGCTCTTACTTATATATTTTTAAAAGGATTATAGGGTCTTGTGTGGTTCCCGATTTATCTTCTTAACGACTTCCGCAATGTGACGCGTTCAGCTTGGGCACTGCGGGCCTGTGGGCAAGACGCGGCCGCCGCCGCCGCCGCGCCGCCGCCGCGCTCCGGGCCGCAAACGAGCGCGGGCGGCGCGATTCTGTGACCTATGCATGCCTTGCTATCCTATCCCGGTACACTATACCACTCGCACGTTTGTCGTCATTTTTCATCTCGTCATGCATATTCAACGCAACAATAAATCACCCGGAGCCATCCTCGCACAACCAAACGAAATAACCCACTGTTCTGTCGCTAACCGGGAAAAATATCGCACAAAAGTGTAAGCAAACAAATGAAACCACCGAAATATAACGTTAATAATTACCCACCCTTTCGAGTCGTTGATAAATAGCGTCATTATTATCACCAGCGTGGTGAAAAATGGTCCCTTCTCTCGATATTTATTCAAATAGCAAGCACGCAAATATTATTTTTATTAAGCTCACGCTTTTTTCTCTCTTTTAGATTTTATGAGCTTATTCTGTCAGGAAAATATTTAAAATACTCTCTCAACAGTGTTACGTAATACAATCATTATTTACATAATAATTATACAACGACGTCTACCCTATTTGTACGTATCACTACGCACGCAGACCAACCAATCAACAACCATAATCCATTTTTACCACGAGAAATTAATCCATTATCACGAGTAACATGTAAATTCGTAAATTGTGACTCCAAATCGAAATTCTATACATGGGTATAATATAATCCAAGTAATAATGTGTTATGTAATATTAATTTACATAAATGAGGCAATGATTTACGGAAATATGCCCACAGTAGTGGGCTATGTTGTGTACGTAATTAATATTAACGGTCAGCACTATTCACACAAGAACCGACATTAGGTTTTAGATATTACTAAACACAACTAATAGTTATAAGTCATCATAACATTGGGCACATCTACAACATCGTATATTTATAACATATATAATCTACTTAGTGTAGAGACAGGCACATTAAAATAATATATGAATTATGTTAAAAGGCCATGCATGACATATTTTAATCTGTGCCGCTACTATTACATATTTAAACAGTCCATTAGGATAACAATTTATCTTTTTTCTAAGAATTTGCAGACCTTTCTCGTTCTATTTAACTTCTATCGAATGTTTGTTACTTAAGATTATGTAACAAAAGATATATCATTGGTTTTGTGTATACTTATTGAAGTTAGAAAGCAAAGTAAAAGACGAGCGGATAGACTCAAAAATAAGAACTTTTACGGTGTTCGTTTTAAGGTGATCAAGAGGTATGGGTCATGGGTCGATTGCTTATATAAAATGAAAATAATGTTATCTAAACATCGTCCTTATTTCTAAACAGCTTCATATGTATTCAGAAGTGTTTTCTAAATCCCACCTTTAGAAGAGCATTGTAGGGTGATTGTAAGTAAGTATTGGGTTTTCTGTAGCCTATACGAATTAAGAGCCTCTTTTCTGTGTTTCATCTTTTTGCAAAAACCAATGGGGAGTGGTATTCGTAAATATTTGTACTCGTAGTTTGAGGGTTATTTTTCGATTTTACCCTGTTTACTCCCGAGCTATTTGAGTAGAGTTGATTGCTACAAATTGCGTGATTTGCAATTTGTGTGATAAAATCCCTCTGTCCTAAACACCCACAACGAAAAGGTTACCTTCTCCTACATTTTCTAAGAAATTGCGAATTCATCAAGTCACAACTCGCAGACATACATATTATTATGTCTAAAAAGCTTTCTATTACTGAGAATATATCGTATTATTAGAGTGAGTTCATGTTTTAATGTACCAATTTTTTAGAACACTACGTGGACGCGCATTGCACCATCATAACGTGCGCTCGTTAAATCTACCCACATTACGAAGGTGACATATTCCATCGACACGGCTCCCGAATATCCCATTTACATAATTATTGTCATACGCGTCCACTGTGCGACGTGATGCACGCTCCGCTGGACTCATTTCACTAATCATTGTTTTAGCCGCAGTTCCAACTAATGCCAGGCATTTGGTCATCCGGAATATAAACTAACGTCCGTCCAGGCAACATCTGAATAAACTAGAAGGACCCTAACTACACGGACAAAAAATACTTCTTAGATCAGGACAATAGAGTTTTTCACAGGAAATAGAGATTGTCTTGATCTAAAAATAATATCTTATAATAATGAACTTACCTATTCTAGATTTAACCTAATTACTATTATCCTATGTATAATTTTCGAAATTTCTCATAAAAGCTCTTCTTATAAACAATATCACCCTTCAAATAGGCAATTCGAGTCTATGGTATCCTTGCTCGACAATAGAATGATTAATTAACGGATAAGTATAGTAGGGAAAAAATACCGATTGTCATTAAAAATCACGTTATGACTTGACTAATAAATAGATAATTTGTTTATAATAAACATATTCAATTCTAGCAACTTGTATTCTAGGTTAAATTAAACTCAATGCACGGAAGGTAGGTACCTACATAACATAGGTGTACTTTGGTTAAACGTTAACATAACCTCAGATTCTACAAGTATTATTCGTTTCGTCGCATTTGGTCCAATTTCCCCGTAATTTCTCTTTTATTCTTGCCACAGCATGCATTAAATTAGATGTTCTGAACGGAATACTACCCGCGCCTTATAAAACTCGGAACCACATCCTGTTGTTATATATTTCAATGAATAGGTAGACGAGGTATTTTTTCAATTCAAACTTTTCCCGAGGACACCAGCGTTGAAGAACTTTAAATTATTCGAAAACAAAGAGCACGGGATAACCGACATGCCTGGTTTTATTAAAGTTCTACGGAACGAATAATTTAATGTGGCTATCAAAACCACATAAAAGTTTTTCTTTGCCATGATTACGTAAACTTCCTTACATATTTATAAAAACAAACTATTCGTTTTTTTTAGTTATGAGAGGGTGCTAAATAATAGTATTCCTACGCTTTCTTGTGGGTGAAAACTCATGGAGAGATCCAAGGGGTTAAATTTCCTTCCAATATCCCAGCTTATAATTCAGTAAAAGGTCACGGCCCTATAACTTGTTTATTCATGGCATACGATAGGAGTGATTTGGTGAACGTAACTTAAAGTAATGGGCCGTGACACTACCTGCGTGTGGTGCGGGCAAGCTATTTGTTATCCAAAACGGGCGACCCTCAGAGCCTCTCCGCACTCCCCTCTTCCCGTGCTCTCAGCATCTCTCAAACATTAAGTACGTGATGGGCGATTAAACGGCTTACTCGAGAATTACATAAATAACGTAGACTTTCCGCCATCGACCCAGCCATGCTTGCCCGGATTATGACTAATTCTTAAGTAAGATTTTGTTAGGTAGGATGAGTCGACGAATAAGATTTATGCGAGGTAAATACGATAACTGTGATTGCTACATCGTGATCTCTATATGAGGTTTCGCTCGGAAAATGGATATAGTACGGACACTTAGCTCATATTAATATACTTTCTGAATAAATCAAAGAAGAGCATAGTTTCAAAGATATAACTCTTTAGTTATCAACATTTATGTAGCACTAGCAAAACACACAGGGGTAAATTAGAACTTTACGCGATGCGAAGTCGAAGTATCTAGTTTGACATCAGCAGCTAATCCGAATGGAGCGAATTCTATGCGGAGAGAGACGCCCAAGCCTGTGGCGGACCAAGTTTGCTTCGGTTCGACTGCTAAGTCCACCAAGGTACAAATGTTCCGAATCTCTTCCGTAGTCCGTACAAAGTTTTGATGCTATCGAAATACAGAGCATTTTGATGTGCCCTCATTTGAAATGATTCGACGCTTTGTAATGTAAGTTTCTTGATTATGAGAAAACCCTTGGACTGATAAATGAAATACATCACCCACTTAGATTTATTACGAGACTAGAATGTTTACCTACACCATTCTACGTACACTAGGTTTTCATCAAAAGCTGAACCATAGCACATTGCAACTCGTAGCAGTGTTCTTGAACTCAAAACCCTCGTATCGAAATCAATTATTGAAAAAACTTAAAGATACTTTTTTAAGACCACTGTTACTCATATGTTTAATTGGTGTTAGAATGGAATTTAATATTTGGGCGGAAATATGACGGATGGATGAGATACATGTCAATTCAAAAGCTTGCAAGAATAATTAAAAATCAAATATTCGTATACAAATACTCTTGCAACTAAAAAAATATGTAAGTATATAGGAAAAACAGAACGGTGAAAACCTTTATACAGCGCCATTATCATTATAAATGTCAAGATTGCGTCGAAAAGGTGCCATGCCATCACTTAATTAGATAAGCTTTGCAAAGGTTATTTAGAGCAAATCTTGTAGCACAGTAACTCTCTAGAGTTGGCGATGGGCTGACACAAACATTTAAACAAACTTGAACAGTTTTAATTGAAGCGCCCCTCGTCACGGGTCGGGCCGGCCCGCTGGCCTATGTAAGCGCTCTACTTACATCGTGCCATTATGTAAACTTGCTTTAGGTATGCTTAGTAAATCATGTCTTGCGCTTTCCATTAAGTAAATTATAGTAATACTCATTTTCCTAAATTTATGTTTATCTAGGCAGAAGGCAAAATTAACTATCAAATCTTTAGTTATCAAAGTTAGTTTCAAATTAATTAAGTGTTCTTGGAAAGGAATACGTGGGTTACGGCATTGTCTCAACAGTACTTAATCGTAGTATCAAAATCAATGTAATCCATTGAATAGGATTATTACACAGTAAATTTTGTGTGCAAACACTTTGCCAATAAGACAATCAGAAAAATCTTTTGGGGGGGTTGACGGAGTGTTCCGCAGGGAGTAGGTACGGGTATTACTCAAAAGTGGCTAAAACTGCCGAGTTGTCGCTAATTAATGGAGAAGCGTCAACGCACCGTTGTAGGCGTCGGACGCAGATTAATTATGTAAATTAAGTTTAGGCTGCAGCTGCCGATAGCCGGCGGATCGCTCACAAAACGCCCGCGAGACGCTCCAGCGCCTGTTCGTTTTACTTTTGTAACTTCACTCAGTTTCAATAGGCCGTCGATCAATCCCGGAGCATTATCATAGCCGCGGTTTACTCAGCGTGAGAATGTATAGAATATAGCAATAGGTACGTATCAACGACAAAGATTCATCGTTGTGAAATAATTTTAATATTTGAATTAAATTATTAATTCAATAAGATATTAATTGATTATTTGCAAGAAATACCAGTAAATAAATATATATTTTACTAGGTAATACTATAGTTTGAAACTTACAGTTCTATCTAGACAAAGCTAATGAGAAAATATACAGTTTCGGTTTGAAAAATAATCCGATTAAATCCGCGCTCTGACTATACCTACCTATTAATTTTAATTTACGTAGTTGAAATACCTAAACGAAGTATTCATTCATCTATAAATTATTATAATTGAAGGTAGTTTTAATCCCATGACGTGCTCAAACTACTTACTTATACAAACAAAACAGTTACATCTAATTCACTGGTATCCAAAAGGTCAAATCCGCAAAAGCGTTTCGGACACCCAGAGCGCTACATAGAAGATTTGAATATAATATACCATATAATAACATTCGTGTGTAATCCCCTTGAACCCTTTATATCTACAGCTGGCAGTTCAGAGATAGACATATAAATAAAGTCATATACGTATCGTAAGTATAGGTAGGAATGTAGTACCTACCAGAGTCGCTATTCTATAATATATTATTACTGATCCTATAAGGGTACCTTTTTTCCTCTTGAGGTTCGTAACCCTAAAAGTATAGATATTATGAACATTCAATACATGGAGAGACAAATGGACCTCGCGATTCCTTGACACGATATTTTCTAACAGAGTCACCGTCTGGTCTGCCAAACTTCCATCCATATCGTCGTAGGAACATATTATGAAACTAAACCTGTATTGACAATACAGTCTCTGTAACCTACACGTAATCCTACTCAATTAATCTGCATTGATTAAGTAACACTCATGGACTTAAACACGTGTGTGTTAGTAACATGGAAATAGGTTAGATACATGACCGCAGGACCACAGTAGAGAAATACTCATAATATGTCGCATGTAAACTTGAAAATACACGCATAGTAAGTACTTTAAAGGTGGAGATATTACATGTAAAGTAGGACGTATTAATTATAATTAATACGTCCTAATAATTATTATTAATTATTACATAATTATTAGTAGTAGTAAGTACGTGGTAATATTAATTACCTAGATACTATCCTTAATTAAATACAGCCGTGGTTTAGATCAACGACGCGCGACTCGCGACTAATATACACGATACTGATGATAAAAATAATATATTAATTTTTAATGCAAATATCCACAAATAGTAAAATTATTTGTTTCCTACTACGCGTCGCCTGTCGGCTGGGTCATTGTAATGTGATCGGGCGGCACGCAAGGCGCGCTTTGTACCTACAATGCCAGTGTGCTACGATAATTTCAAAACAAATTGAACATATATTTTAATAGTAATTAATTATGTTAAAAATAATATAAGTACAATTTTAAGAACTGATATTATTTAGACAACCACACCGTTGTTGGTAGTCGATGACCAAAAACACTTCCTGTATATATATTCCCATGTCGCCATTTTGAAGTCTGTCCAAAATCTGGAATATAGAGTCCATTTATATTAATTTCTGCGACATATGAGTAGATAGATCTATACGTTTAAGCACTGTAAGACTCTTGCTTGTAAGTTTGTGGCCAACGATATCTACTTGTAAATATATCTTGCTACAACTAATATCGACGCTTAGGTCAAGAATGAGAACTATCTCGATGTTCCCGGGAATGGCACTGGAATGCCGTCGGGGCCGAATTAAGCACTGCTATATTATGTGGTACCTACTGTGACTATTGTTACGTAACGAAGGTACACATGAAAACAAAGATAAGTGTACAGGGGGCCTAAATAATGTTGAGATGTTCTCAAAAACTACTGGACCGAATTTAGTAATTCTTATACAGTTACATAGTTTTAATTTTTATCTAACAGTGAAATAATTCTTGCAATAGGTCAAGTAGTTTTTTGAGATAATCTGAACCTTAAAGGCTCTCCTGTGCAACTTTACCTATGTTAGACCGTACTTGTTAAGAAAATACCTACTGTGCCAACATTCTACGACCTTTGAAACTAACTACGAAAAGGTTTGTGGCAATAGAAAGTTAATTCGTCAGAAGGGAAGCAAACACTCGACACGTACGGCAAACATCGTCTTAGACGTAGAGAAACTCGCTCTAAACGGAAAGGTCGCCAGGGATCCACTTCTCCCACACTTCAATGTCGAAAAGAAATGAATTAATCCATTGCCTTAATGAATTAATCAATAAATAACAAAATGTATCGCTAACTTTATTACTGAAGGGTATGACTATACTTGTACAATTGACAGGAAAAAATAAGTAGTAAGTACCTAAGTATTAGAGAGATATGTGACTAAAAAAATTAGATGCGGTTACTAGTGACTTATTCCATCTATTCATACATTTAGTCTATGTAGACTAATACCTAAATAATAATAATAATAACTGTGATAATGTTATCACAAGCTGAAAAGTGACAACAAGTCAAGTGTAGCTATATCGCTTAGTTACTACTATCACATACACAAATGTAATCCTATTCCTGAATACGTCTTATTTGTACACATATAGTGTTCCGACTGAATGCTTCATTGCACAGCAGGGAATTATTGATTTATTGTTGGTGCAAGTTTCCACCGTGTCTATACTGAGAGTTAATATTTTTCCGCTAATTTGATCAAATATAAAGCACTATCAATCATGTAAGAGAGCGCCGGCGGTGGTGCAGTGTTCCGCTCACTGCCGCGACTAGCGACACCCTCATTCATCACACTTCGAACGCTCTAAGTGCTTTAGTGCTACCGGGCTAGAAGAACTCCTTACGTTGATACATAAACAATCGCACACGAAATTGATTACTTTATGCTGTACGATACTTTAATTTTATATTCTTTTAATTTTTTTACTTTTTGGAGCTATGTAGAGTATCAAAATACCTATAATCTTATTAATTTAGGTCCAGTAATCCAATTTAACCTCAATAATATTTGATTCCTGCATCTCTGTTCCACTATCGGCCTATTAAACAACGACGTGACGTTTAGTCCGTGTTGCGTTGACATTCCACTTATTCGCACTTAGCGGTCTGCTGCGTCCTTCATCGTGCGAACGGTCAGCTACCCTTGTATGGTACCATACTTCCGAACAAACAGCAATAATTAGGACTAAAATTAAATACATACACATCTTCACATCAGGTGAGGTTCACGTCAACGCAGGTTTAGTATTTCTAGACTTCCAGAATGGCACAAGACTACTGATGTAGGTTTCAAGGAACATTACGTAAAGCTCCAAGGCTGTGGAATCATTGATATGCAGTACATATAAGCCCATTGTAATTCCGGTCCGAAGATATGGATGGATATTCAGCAACATGTGGTATGTAAAGCAGGGAACCTGCTCTTACTATGCTGATGAGTGCGAGCTTAATAAAATTATTTAATGCCATGCTAAATATAAAAAATCGTTATAAACAAAATGTAGGGCCGGACCAAAATATGAGAGGGCCTAGCTAAGTGACTTTAACTATCGTTAACGCTAGTAGGATAGAAAGACAATGTATGGGATTAACACCTATTTATACCTACATATAAAATAGTTAGTCAACATGAAATCGTTACGCAATGAGCGATGACCTTAAATCGAATATCAGTATCAGAAACCAACCATTGGCGTAAGCGTACGTTTGACTTACACCATTGAAACATGAAACCGACGACACAAGCGATGAGTCCCGACGTAAAAGTTATTGAAGAGGAAAGGAAACAGGCTCCCCTGTAGCGATGGAAACGGCCCCATTCAGTCCTTCACACTTGACTTCGGCTCCCGATCACCGCCACTATTGTTGAGGCCCGGCTTGATTTTAGTCCGCTGCCGATAGTTTATCCCTGAATAATGAACAATCGTAATACAGTTCCCGATAGACTGATCAGTTTGTTTGTCATGCAAACAAAACCTTTTTCCCGGATGCATGAACCCGAATATTTTATTTCAAATTGTAACAATATAAAATATATATTACATATCCATTCATCCTAAGTAAATATCGTTTATTGAAAAACTCAATTTACTCGGATATCCAACATCAATAAAGTTTCTACAAAGCGTTAGTAGGTTTGATACCTATTCTGGCAATACCCTAAATCCACTAACTGCCAGAAGGTAAATGAAAAGCTATTTACACCGAACGGTTATCGTATGAGCCTAGGATTATTAAAATTAATGGCTTTATTACAGCAGCGGCGCATCAAAATATGTAAACTACGCCGCACTATCCATATGAATGGGCGTGAGCTGCGGTAAGGAATATGACGTGAACCCTTACTCGGGCCCGACAGCGGTCGACGGCGGCGCGACGAGGGGAGGCATATTAGGACCTCACATTCATCCAACCCGGCCCAGATACACGTCTTTATCAAAGCCGTTATTAAACTCAGCAGCTGGAGAATACGTAAGGCGCTGAATCAATTCGACTAAATTACCGAAGAAACATGACGACGACGAATTCAATCCACCCGTGTTACAACAGCTGTCAAAATAATGCCTTTTAGGTCAATACATTACTCACGCGATGTTCCTGAAAATTTAATAAACACATCGTCTCGTCGAGAGATTTAGATGAGTCATTCATGCGACGCTTATAACGTTTCCAATATGAAATATTCAATAGGTACCAAAATAATGACAATTTGATCCAAATTAAAACGAACATAATGTAATAGATAATAGATTAGATTTTTATAGGTATCGAAAAGTGTTAGGTTTAATAAAATTTGCGCAACAGCCAAGCAAAAGCCAACTTTGTTAAATTGCATTTTAGACTAAGCCGAACGATCGCCACATAAGCTGGCAAACACAGAGGTCGAGGGTCTGCGGGCGGACTCGAATATAGTAGCCTCCTACCGAGTGCATCCACTAGTTCCTAATATAGAGTTTCACACAACTTAACAATTTACAGCAAATAGCTGGCATGCTAGCCGACTATGCCAGAAATGTTCTTGGACTCCGTATACAACGGTCTTCAGTACATTCTAAATATTTTAACTTATACCGAAGCCCAAATCAAGTGTCTTATTTTGTAAACAAAAACTACTAACATTTTACACTATTCTGTGATTATTACAGTTATTTTCACATTATGAGTATTAGATCGGATCACTTTTTTTTTACAATGATGAACAGGTTCAATTAATCAGTTCCTTCAGTGACATTAGACGATGATATTTGTTTACAAAATAAGACACTTGAGTTGGGCTACAAATCTATTGTGTATAAATCATTCCTATACTTACAAAGCTTTCAGGAAACAATAAGAATAGTTGATCGTAGAGGTGACACATAATGGGGGAACGCATTAGGCTACCCGCGAGGTTCGAGGCGACAGCGGCGCTTGTGAAATAATATGCACTAATGATTGCTGGAGCCCGCGTCGGCGCCCGTCGGTAACGACCCTTGACGATTAATACTAAGCTGGTACTCCTGCGACATAAGCTGTTTCATTCACAAACCATTACCAAAATCGTCAAAGTGAAACAAGATCATAAACAATATATTAAAACTATCGTATCTCAATATCATCAAAAATATTGCGAATGGTCACATTCACATTCTAGAACAAACAATTATTACTGACAAACTACAAACAAAGTATAAAATCCAAAACACAAAACGTCCATGAAAAAAATAATTACGTTTATCTGTAACATGATAAATCAGGGAAGGTAACTTTAGAATAACAGGAAATTAGATTCCGTTGTGAATATTCAATATCAAATATAAAATCAATTTGGGCCAAACTTATTATCAATGCTTTGAAATTATGAGATTTTATAAATATAGAATAGTGATTGCAACGGCAATATAGTTTGTATGCGCCTTTGTATAGGTACCTAGTAGGAAGTGGTAATAATTATAGTACTAGACAATATTTATAATTCCTCTATGGCACAATACTATCATGCTTCGACTGACATACGCTTTAATTCTGTTATCGTTATCAATCATAGTGGTATTAAATGATACAAACACAAACAATTTTGTAAGTACCTAAGTATATATTTTACTTATCAATTCCTTAAACCCTTTTGTAAATAATCCACACATTTTCATTAATTTCACACTATAATTATTAACAGTAAAGGAAAAGTACATGATTCATTTTAGCCCACAAAACCGCCCAGGTATATTTTTTTTCAATGATTTCTTTTTCTTGTATCATTAACATGATTCAGGGTCCATATGATATGCAATGGGAAACGTTTAAAGAGTGCAAAGGACCAAAGCAGGACAACTGCGGCGAAGTGAAAATAAGGAATACCGAAAACATGTCCGATGTAATCTTTCACCTGGATATAAAAAGAGACTGTCCTGTCACAAAGGTGAGTTTTAATAGATTAAATTAAAACTTATTCGATATCTCAACTCAATCTACCGCATAAAATAATATGCAATAAATTAAATTTTGCCCATAAAATATGCGAAAAAATATATTTACGCTTTTTATTATCACATATACCTAACCATAATACACGCACGCACCCATAATACATACACACGCACATAAACCACCCTATTCCACCACTTCCCAGCCGAAAATAATATTTTTTGTTCAATTATGTCACACTTTTAAGGAGAATTAATCAAATTCTGTTTACAGGCAAGAGTCACAATAGGCAGCAAGCAAAATAACAACTCGACAAAAAAGTTGTGGAATTATTCTCTTGACAATCCGTGTCAACATTTTGTTTTGGGTCCGATCTTAATAGAGTCATTCAATCTATCTAGCAACTGCAAAATTAATAAGGTAAGTCGACTAATTCATAATCAATAATAATTTTGTAGAGACAGTAATAGTAGTTAATCATTAAGGATGCAGAAATGCATTTGGTGACCCGAAATTCATTTGACAGTCGGTCGCTCGCTACCACAGAGCGCCATTGATACATATCCTATGCAGTTCAACGATTAAAACATTAATAATTGCAATTATAATGAAAGTACTAGGTACTGAATTTTGATTTATTTTGTATAAAATTATCCAACATTATTTACAGGGCAATTACGAAATACATTTAGATATGACTGCAAAAGCTTCTATGTTCCTAGGAAAAAACTTCTTCTATGGTCATTATGTTTTTAAAGTTCTTGCACATAATAGAAATTACAACTTTTTCTGTGTAGATTCTGTAACGATAGTCGAAAAAAAAATAATTAAATAAAATCTCATAGAAACACTCAAGTTCGTTTTATTTTTTCTAAATAGGTAAGTACTTACTTACATGATGGTTCTACGTCACACCGATTAGAAAGAATCTCATCCATTATCAAAAAATACCTACCAATATACTACCCTGTGTTGAATTCGACAAAAATAGCTCCAAACTGAATACGGCAGGAAAATACATTAAAGAATGTTTTAGATTAAATAATAACTAAATAGTTTGTTGAAGACTTGTATACCTACCCGTAATGATATACGATATACATATGCGCACATCGTACAACGTAGGTATACAGGGTGTAACGTAAAGGGTATATGAAGCCGAAGGGAGGGTGTTCAGTATAAGTAACTGAACAACTTTTGTTCTGCGACTTTTCGATTTTCGCGAATTTATTTTTGGACTTTCATACATTTCGTACCGGTCAGCTGATCGATTTGTATGAGACATTAATTTGTTTTTATTTTTTATTCGAAAAGTCGTAGAACAAATGTTGTTCAGTTACCGATACTGAACACCCTACCTTCGGCTTCATATACCCTTTACGTTACACCCTGTATAATATACAGATACGCGCGTTTCGCGTTATGGGTCATTCAATATTACCGCACGAATTACGTTTGTTCAGAATGGCACGAAACACGCGCGTATCGATAAAGCGAAACGCGCGTAATGAATGATCCATAACCCATGTTGCACGTAGACTGAATGTATTGGCTCCCGGTATTTTTGTTTACGCGCGTATCGATAGGCGCGTTCGCTGCACCAGATGATGTGAAACACGCGCGTATCGACACAAGCCTTAATGTACTGAATGTGCACATATTGTTTGTGGTCGGAATGGCTGGCTCCTATTTCTATGCACAATTAAAACATTTGATTTAAATTCTCCAGCGATCGTACGAGTATCCTGTAATTAGTGTTAGTTAAGAAGCGAGCGTGCTTCGTGTTATAGGGCATTAAGCGCCTGTTTCGCTTGTACAAAAAGGGGGCCAAACACGCCATTACCAATACATTCCGTCCAACGTCCGTGAAATTAGATTTCATTGTATATTGCTAAATTAAATATTAAATATTATATCGATCTAGGCAGGTAGATTGGTACCCATAATTATATACCTACATTTCGAAAATTAACTTGATAAATGGAATAGTGCCTATAGAATATCCGAGAAAACAATTTTCAGCGCACAATATCATCATGTTTCGGTTGATGCAAGCTATTATTATGTTAAACCTGTTCGTAATTGTTTTCAATCAAACAAACAGCAATAAGTTTGTGAGTATTCTCTTTGTCTTTTTGATTAAAATATTTTGTAAGCGGACTAAGATATGTGTGAAGCGGAAGAGGTGTGTCACGATTGCTGCGTAGAACTCTGTTCTCTTCACCAATTTCGTAAGGATTACTGCCAGGTTGAAGTACTAAGATATTATGTTGTTCCGGTTGAAATTAGATAAATTTGCACGCAATAAAACTAGGCCACCTTAGCAATAACTGTTTGAAGTGACTATTGTCGAATAAATATCGTCAGCAATTGAATTTCAAATTGCGCCTCTAATTCTTCTGGGTACTTATTGTGGACAAAAATAATCAATTGTATTCAAAAATCTAGCTTTCCACGTACTTGCTTGTGATATTTATTCAGTTGTTCATTCGAACTTAATTGAACTTGCAGTGGCCTGATATTGCAGGTGGGGTAGCAAGTGTAATTATGTATCAGTAGCCTATGTAAAAAAATATGTACCTATGCAGGGACCATACGATTTGCATTGGGAAATGTTTAAAGTATGCAAAGGACCAAAGCAGGGAGACTGTGGTGACATAATAATAGAGAAAACACAAAATATGTCCGATGTCACCTTTCTTTTGGATGTAAAAAGAGATTGTCCTGTCTTTAAGGTGAGTAAGTTTCCATGTTACATCTACGATTAATTGATTAAGATCAATGGCTATACCGCCAACCATAATATTCGTCTACTGAGTGACATCGCTTATGTATGTAGCAACTTAAATTACCTCCATTTGTTGCCCACGATACAACTCGCTTGGAACACCAGTACCAAGCGGCACCAGTAGTGCTATAGGAGATTTTCTTTACACGTGGCACTATTGTTTTCATTGGCTGTTTAAGCCAATACTAAAAATTACCCGTGATCTCGCTTATTACCGTTGACACAACTACCGACCAATCTAATTATAAAAAAAAAAATTAACTGATTGATTCATAAAAATGATTGGAAAATAGCCAGTGGTTTTCGAAAAGATAAAATAACAAAGAAATGTTTTATCCTCTCGTTTTCAGGCCAAAGTCACAGTAGGCAACAGACAAAACAGCAACAACTCTACAACTAAACTATGGAACTATTCACTGGACAGTCCATGTGAACATTTCGCCATAGGTCCTATCCTAATAGAGTCATATAATATAACCAAAAACTGCAAGGTTAACAAGGTAAGTTATATTCCGTATGAACAGAACTGTAATTATAGTTCCAAGCGTCTATAAAATAACCTTATATGTTGTCAATGTTGTTAACAGGGTTATTACGAAGTACATTTAGATATGAACGCGAGAACTTCACTGTTTCTGGGAAGTAGCTTCTTTTACGGTAATTATGTTTTCAAAGTTGTTGTCTACACCAAGAATTTAAACTTTTTCTGTATAGAAGCTGTAATGAATATCGAAAAGAAAATCTCTACAAAATAAATCATAGAAACAATGACAACGATATTTTTATTTCTATAATAACAAAATGTGATGATTGATGAATGATTTATCCTAAAACAATTACAAATTATTAACCTAATTAATAATAGAGTAGGTAGTAAAACCTCGCCAAAACATTCTGACAAACAATCCGAAAACATTTTGTTCTGTTATATTAGCTGGACCGAACGTGTCGTGGAACAGCAACGAAACTCTTTAAATGCACTCTCCTAATCCCGCCAAAGCCCAGTATTAGTTGAATTCAACTTCACAGCGTAATGTGTAACCAGGACTTTCTGGGAGTTATGTGTTCGCCGAATTACTCCCCAGACAGACGTAACAGAATTACGACTGAGTTAATGGCCTTATAATATAGTCGTGCAGGCAGATAGACGCGTAATATAACTAATTTCCGTGTCGCGATTAAAACTCGTTATAAATGGTCGCCCGGGAGAGCTGAGCCTGTCACCATTACCGCAAAAAAGGAAAAAGGGATCCGCATTAAAACGAGCAGAAATTTTGCGGAACGAGAAACTGACGTACACACAAGGAGAGAAGTAGAAAATGTGTACTAATTCTTTTATGACATTTAATACGGCCTTGAGGGTTTCAATTACATGCCGTGACTCTTTGTTTCTTTACATACTCACATATTTCAAACGAATGGACGTGATGTCGGTTACTTAATTGGAGGGTTCTTGTGCACTGTTATTACAAAACGTTAATGGTACAAATTATGCTAATACTACGACATTGTGCCGAAACTTTTTTTCTTGCTTATTAGATTGAGATATTTTTGGTGTTCGGCGCATACGAAATACGCTTGGAATTAAATTAAAATTATCTGCGTATATTTCTAATAGGTGTTAATAATTATATAACAGATTACTCGTCTCGGAACTCTCGGAGGGACGGTGGGCGAGTAAATCCGGCCGGTAATGGCTCGGTGGCACCTGAGCTGGACGGTGGCAGCGGCCGCGCTAATTTCGCAAAGCACAATATAAATTACGGCGCGCAAACAATGACGCTGGCGATGCGATGGCGCGCCAAAACTCGACGCGTGCCACCCTCACCACTATATAATGCCCCTATTATACAGGCAGTATATAAGTAAAATGCACCAGGTAAAAGGTGAAATATGCAAATGAAGAAATATCACGGCTTCCTAAAATAGTCTCATCTCGTGTTACATACCAAAGACTGAGTCAGTTCATTATGAACAGACTCATATTCGTTTCAATGTTATAGAATATTCGTTTCAATTAATAATGTGCGCGCTAAAAGGATGGCAAGCACTTAATAAATTATTCCAATGCCTGTCTGGACCAGATCACGAAAAGTGCTTAGGTCAGTTTTATACTTTTTTATGGGTTGGTACTCACTACTTTTACCATAATTAAGGATCAAAAGCTCTCTACGGTTCACGGAAAGTCTCTTATGAAAATTTATAGGCGCACTTAGTGACATTGAGCCTAAAAGGCTTTATGAAGAAGTACAGCTACATAACACGGTAAGAGCCTACCTTTTGAGTTTTACAGTATTATCCAAGTTGAGCCGCGTGGATGCTTCGATTTGTGTCGAGTCAGGCAGTTAATTATTTTCAACGGACAATGAGTTGCTGAAGTCGACTCATTATCTTGAAATGAATCGACATCTTTTTTATTCAAAAGTCAGGTTTAAAATAGATATTTTCTCGTAGGTAAGCACTCTAGTGCAACTTGTATACCCAAATAATTGTTTGGGTTTTATTCCGTTTGCATTTTGGCAAGACGCCTGGAGTGCTTACAAAACGTATTAAACTTTTCCACTCGACGTTTAGGAATGGTTGTTCATAATGTACTATTAGAAAGCTCGAAAAGTACAAAACGGAGACTACACGCCTCAGAAATGTAGCCAAGGCGCTTATTTATTCACATCACCTACAACTCGAGACTTTCAGCGCACCGAGGCGGCATAACGCAAAACATATGTACTAGATGCATTAAGTGAACAACCGTGGAAGGCAGTAATGTAATGGTAACACCATTACATGTTCACGTCCGGAATAAATCAGCAACATTTTTTTTATGAAAAAAATATTCTACTTCAGAGCGCCGCATTGGTATAGCTATTCGACAAATCAAATTGTATGTGAAATGATAGAATGAATTTCATATGGAACCGATTGGATCGAAAGCAGGCTATTTAAATGCGTGACCCGTCATTAGGCACGCGGCTGGAGAGGTCCCGAGTCGCTCAAGTACGCAATCGATGGTCTCGCATAATCGACCTGTTAACGTTTCGTCGTACATACAGCCTACCCGTACCCTACGTTATGCGCAGAGGTTTATTTTTATTGCCCGAGTAAACTATGTAGGTTGATTTCAGACCTCGGTGACCACAGCCGGAGTCGAATAAGGCGAGGCTGAGTCATGTCATGACACAGTTTCCTGCTCCGTGCGACAGAACGGATGTGCAACGGTTCCGATGCTGATAATACAAACAAGCAGACTTACTTAGTAATTAAAACCTGTAAATAAAATACTGTACACATATTATGTTTCCTAAAACATAACACGCCCTCTCGATAATAATGAGGTATGTTAAACGCACTTTCTAAGCGGGAAACTTATCATATTTTTATTAATTATTTCTAAATACTCACGTCACGTATAAAACATACTGATGGTTTATGCTTAGCACTTACCTGTAAATAACAAAAAAAACATGATTAATACACACAACACAATATTAACAACTACTGAATCAATATAAGTATATAATACATAAAATTATTATTGTAATTAACATAGTATTAAAAGCCTTTAATAGAGCAATGAATGTCAACATTTCTAGCAAGTAGGTAGACGCTAATTAGTCAGTTCTAATTGGATATTTTTACTTCAAAGAACGTAAACAAGCTAGCTGTGAACTCTTAACAGCTACTGAACGAGAGACAAACCTATCTTGGCATTTTCATTGCAGTTCGTGGCATTGATAAATACATAAATACCCGTATACCAGACAAGAAATGCGGGGGGATAAATACGATGCTACTCAAGTGTCCCTTTCTAAACCTACTAGTAAATAATAAACACCTAGTTTTTTATAACACATAAAAGTAATAGCATATAGTATGCATATTGTAAATGCTAAGGTTACATTCAAACTAATTATAGGTAGGTCTCTGTTAGGTTAGCAATGCGTCGGTTTCAGGTAAAGGCTTTCATTTCTCAGAAATGTTATTGAAAGCGTCACATGTCAGTGTTCATAGAACGATGTGCGGTCGATGACACCGATGTCTGACGACCTAAAATATATATTATTATGTACTTTACTGACGACGGAGAAACTTTGATATGACACGACTTCACAAGGCATAATTTTCAATAACAAAAAATTGCGAACAAAATGCGGTATGTAACAACCTACTTACAATATATTTGATAGTTATATGTATGAATGGTATAATATAACAAGTTGGTAGGTATGTACGTACACTTATTTCAGTAGCCTTGCACAATATTTATTCAGGTATTATTTAAACTGCGGCATTTAGAAGCGAGGCTTTTAAGCAACCCTTATTTATCGCCCTACTGGTAAATGCTCATTATGCGATAATAATTTTAGAGCGCTCTGGATTTCACAGAAAACTGAGCTATTCATAAAATGTGGTCTTGGAATGCCGCAGCAAACTTAGTTTAATTTTTTTTTCCTTTTAAAATGATTATAAGTACCTGCATTATAGTCGACAACACATCGATCTATGTACTTATATACCTACTATATTTCACGTATAGTGAACTATATTTATGTAAGAATAAACATAATTGGGTAACAAATATGGATCCAAACATTCAAACTGATGGGTAATGGCAAAAATAATTAGTATTTTTGTCTGGATATTTATGCGATTATAATTTCTACGAATATTACAACTCAAAAACCAGCCACCTACTAATAGTAATTTAATAGCTACCAATATACCCATAAAATTGAACAGCAATATCTAGCGAGGACGACAGATATCTCGCTGAATGTTTTTAAAACCACACGATCACACATTTTTACTGAAACTGACAGGGCTTGGCGGGTAACCATTTTATTTTCTATTCTACCGATATTTCAGCAAGTGGTGCATAAAACAGGCAATGGATCTGAGTGACTGACATTACTGAAAATAAAATTGTCTTTTGGAAAAATACCAAGTTACTCTTTATATGACGGCTTTTTCATATTCGGTAGCACTTGAATAAGTAGATATGTATGTATAGGTATCCTAAGAATAATCAATTAGATTTCGTAAAAATCTAAAATATGGGTTTTTATAATTCACTATTGGCAAGATCTCGCAGCGAGATGGAAGTATAATCCCCAGCAGTCGCTAAGCCGGACTTTGCCTAATGATTTGCTGCACTAAGACAATCCGAGCAGTAAGAAAATAACCGTCGAGCTGCGGGATTACGAAGCAATCGCTGCGGAGTCGACCATGCATATAGATGATAGATATTTCACGAAATGATTTGTTATGGTTATACTTATATAGAGAGTATACGAAGTTCTATCGTAAATTCCACGAATACCTATTATAAATTCCGACGTCTGGGTGTTTAGTTAGATGATCCGAGTCCAGAACTACGTGACTTTTTACCTTAGAAAATATCCAGTGAATTCGAAATATATAGTCATGGAGTGGAAAGCCAGTTAAGTTAGTGAAAGTTAGTTACATAAAAATGAGACAATAAAACCCTGATGAATATAATACGATTATGATTTTTTAAATGGAATCCAATGTTGGATTTATAGACTGTAGACTACCAAAGAGATATTTTTACTTCGTAAAACAACTACGTATAAGTATGTACCTATACCAAATTAAAAGTAGCTCTCAATTTGAAACTAAGGTAAGGAATGTTCTATAGGTAGATCGAGTGTGCTCGTATAGGCAAATGCATGCATAGAGAAACTAGTAGGTAAATTATAATAATAATTTGTTATTTACAGTAACAGCAATGAGTAAAGTAATATTACAGAGGAACATTGTTTTGCGAAAAGCCTATTACGAGGGGATTTCCAGGTAATAGGCTGTGCCGACGGCACCTGGAGCGTGCGATGGTGCTAAAAATTCCCTATATAAATTACGCACACACTCGTGCATACAAACAAAGACATAGTCTCTCTCTACATGTTGTATTGTTCTGTCCTTGCAATGAAATATTAAATTAATTTAATTAGGACACTATTATAAAATTATTTCTATTTATTATTCTTACCTACTAGTGAAATAAGTAGACATACATTAAGTATCTTACGTAGGTAAACATGTACGTAACAATCTTGCAGTTTATGCTTGCATGAAACTGAAATAAAGTGCGCGTATATAAAACGCTACTGTTCATCTTAGTAAAAGCCTGCCTGAAATCCTATACCTAGGTAAATTCCGTTCAAATTTTACATTTTTGTACCACTTTACATCAAATACTCGTATAACGCTTGGAAATGATAGCGTGAAAATTTATCGAATTGAATTCGGCTTCCAACGAATTTTCGACAGACGAGATAAGTGACAAGTTTTCAGGGTACTGAGTTTCAAGTCAATCTCATGATCTCATATCATTTACGTTAATCCAAGAATTTAAGGTAATCTTCAAAGTTGAGTTGTATGTATGTATTACCGGTAGGAGCTAGACCGACATTTGTCGTATTCCCAGGGGAATTAGGAGAGTACAAAAGTTTGTGTGGAAAGAAACAATACAATAAAGTTATTTCCTCCAAGTCATTGTTGCGTAGTCACGCGCGCTTTGGCGAGCGCACTCCGCACCTGTCGGAGGCATTTGCCGCGAGGGACCGCTCTCCAAACTATTCCTTTGTATTTTCACCGCGCTACACAACCTTATTTCATTTTTCCTCCCATTCGCCAACGGAACAAAACGGATCTCTTCTACTAATGCCACAATTGTTGTAATACCTACCTGTTTAAAAAATATTACAACTAAATATTATCTAATTAATCATACGACGTCTTCAGGAATTTGTAATTATGTCTGGCATCTGGTGACATTATCGAAATACATAGGTTTATACAAGGTATGTATGTGGACGAATTATCGAGTGGAGGCCACGAACGGTGTGAGACGCCCCCAGATGGAGGGATGACCTATGCAAAGGACCGAGAATAGGGTTGAGTGGCGTGCCTTGAGAGATATAAGTTCAGCAGTGGACTAATACAAGCTGATAATGATGACTCACGGCGACTTTAGTATCCCACAAATATACATCACATTTTTTTTACAAATTCTGCAACCACATAATAATCCTGATTGATTCGTGCTTGTGTACTTAGTCAACGTTATTAAATAAGAAATACAACAATTGGTGATAAAACATTTTGTAAATAAAATTGTGTTGTCGACTTACAGATTCGGCACTGTTACCCGAAAGTAGAATTGATTTTTACCAAACAAATGGTAACAAATACTCGCACATATGCCACATATAAAAGGCTAATAACAATTCGCAATAAAACCCGACTCGACAAACAACAAGGAAATAAGAAAAACGTATGGTGATCATATTCGCGGCAATAAGTAACCATAAAGGAAGTATTTCACACAAGCGGACTGGCTTGCCGAGGACGTGAGCTGAAAGGAAGCTTGGCGACAGATTTCGTTGAAACCGCAGTTAATTTTAGCGACTCAAGACAAAATGCATGCTGTCTTGTGAAGAGAACTACTACTTATTGCACAAGCACGAGAAAACATACTGTTTACGAGACATGAATCAGACTAAATATAAAGCCAAGCTAGACATTCAAGGTTCAAATCGGGTTTTTCTTCAATAATTTGGAGGTTAGTGTAAACCATAGCTTGGTATCTTTTGAACCATGAATCTAAATGATTCATAAAAGTGGTATTAACTGATGACCTAGTATTTTACACTTAGATAAAATAACACTGACATTATGATGATATAATGAAATTATACGGCAATTCAGCTTGAATGATTTGCGGTATTATCAAATCTAAACAAGCAATAATAGGAATAGGAAACCACTAAAGCTGGTTGTATATCAGTTACCGGCACTGCGCACTACACAATTGTACGTGAACTGAAAATGGCAGCGGAAAAGTGGGCAAATTGTAGACACTCGAATTGTGTCGTATATTTTAACACCTGCTACGGTGGCGAAACGGGGAGTTTCAATAAAATTAACTGCAGAATCTTCGAGAGATAGCTGGCTGGTACAATTTTACGACCCGAATATATATCAATGGATGAACAATTTAACAGGCAGTAATCTTAAAATTTTAAATTAATTTACGAAATCTCTATAGGGTTCAACATTTGTAATGTTAGCTCGCAGTAGAATTGTATTATCATTCCATTTCATATTCCATTAGCTGAACATGACTCGCACAATAAACAATCAATAAAGGTGTATTGTTATCTTTATACTGATTCCGTTATATCCAAGTTTACATCTCACCCGACAAACATTGATCCCCAGATCGAAATCGGCAATCAAGGTATTATTTCACATTTATTTAAATACCTATTTATGAATTTTTGTAATACCTATTTCATAAATCCAGGAGCAGCGAGCGACTCGGAAGTAGCGGTAGCGGTAGTAGAAGAATTCAAGTAATTAGTATTCGTGGCGACGCCAGGATGCGACTTCATTAATTAGCGAAACTTCAACCAGTTCTCTACTTTTCCGACCAACAATTCAAACAATCCCCTAATTTTACATTCAACAACAATCTTTTAACAACTGGCTGCGCTACTTCCTCAGAAAATTGAGCAACGTTATCGAGCGTTCGGGGTTCCCAAATGTTGGAACTACACAAGGTTGAAAGAAATTACTTTTACAAATCAAAGGATTTCAAAGGGTAAAGGTTAGCGCAAGTCTGTCGAAATCGTATACTTACAACAATTTACAAAAACGCATTTTTTTTCTCCATAAAATATGTTTGATATATTTTGAAGGAAATCCTTGCGGAACCAGGCTCTTTGAGTGTTTGGGATTAAAATGCTCGACGTGGAAACAGGGTCCTATTATGGAGGAATTCGGAAAATATAAATTAGAAGCTACCTACCCAATTCTTTCTTTAACAGTAACTAGATTTAAACTCGTAAGTTTCATAGATATTTCGTTAATATTTAATTTCAAAGTCAATTATTTGAAATGAAACTCTAAGTAAAACAAGATAATTAAGCAAGTACCAACTAAAAACTTTCCAGACTATCACCGATCAGTAGCCAAATGCTTACTTAGACAATGAATTATCATAAATATCCTATAAATTGAATTTACAATAACTCAGAGCGTAAAGTCAGGCGTCTTGATAAATTCAATTTGGGGAACAATAAAGTAGTCCCCGAGCTGTTTTCCAGTGAATATTGCACAAAACAGTGGTACAGTCGACCAATTAAAATATAGTCAGTGAGCTAGTTAACTAACTGGCGATCAGCAGTCGGCTGCTCTCATAATTTCCAGATTATCTCCACTTATCGGAATAACTAGCAAATAGTAAAAAAATCTATATAAATTAAAAAGCACCGTTTGAGATTTACAAATATTTGCCGCATGATACATTTTTGTACATCGAACTCGTAACAATATATATTTACCGTGTAAAAATATCGTTGCATTAAAATTTTACAAGTCGCTGCGAGCATCTTGAGAAGCGGCTTTTTGCCTGTTTCTTGTAGACCCTTCTTTACAAGCCATTACCTTTCCACTCACTCATCGTGAACTCAAGTTTACAACCTCAATAATTAACTGAACCTTGAAAACTTTAAACATTAGCTAATTTACCCGCCGGGACCATAATCGTGCCCAGTTTACGCAGTTAGTTTACACAACAGCTACGAGTATGTATATCTATGTACTTTATTCCTACCTTCCTACCTCTATTTCTATAATAGGGGACGCTAATTTGTTTTAGGGCAAATTAATTGTAAATTATTCCGTGCTCCCATGTTTTCTGTTGATATTGCGAAATGGTCCACTATAAATTCAATAAAACATTGGTTTAGGTATGGGTACCTATGGTATAAGGTAGGACTAGGCAACATCCAAAAACGATGACTCACTAGATACTCTTTAAGAGGCATCGGGCTATAAAAAGTGTTAGTGTAAATCCAATTGGACGAAATTGAACTGATGTGATCAGCAAAAAGACTGGTTTTTGAATAGCCATTTTAATTTACATCAGTGGACTATGTCGATTCGGTGAATGAGATATGCTGATAATGAAAACTTTAAATTCATTCATGAATCAATATTATAAAAAATAATGGCGAAGCTGTGTTGGTAAGAACATACAACCTACATTAACAGCTCCGTTATGTTACAAAGGAGCAGTGTTTTTACTTTGGAAGCATTATCAATCATACCATTCCCGGCGACATAAGTGGACCCTCCTCATGCGAGCTCAAACTCCCATTACTCATGAAGCCCCGCCCGATACTGATATCCTCTCCTAGCCACTTCGACAATAACCTACACTGATACATAGTATAAACTGAACACAACCTAAAATCGCAGAAGACAATGTCTACGCTGATGGTATCTATGCAAATGCACATATAATCATAAAATTAAATGGTGATATACCATATGATAAGAATTTGTATTAAAAAGAATGTGCTTATGTTGATAGCTCAAAATATCGGAGAAATTATGTTTAATAACACAAAGAACATGTTCCATTTTCAGCATAAAGGGACTGCGCGCGCAATGATATTCGAAGTTGTTGCTGCGAGATGCTTTGTCTCCTCGCTTCGATATTGGATGCAGTGATGCCCGTATAAAATCAAATTCAATGGCCTCAATAAACTCTACGAGTTTATTTTAATACACTGTGATAAGGTCACTACTTTAAACTACGTTAAGTACATTTATTTATACCCATAGCACCGGTTATCTTCTCATCTTCTAGAGAGCGTTTCATGTACAATTACGCATTGTTAAATTGATTTGGAACGCTAGTAGTAAGGGGGTCTTGAATACACTACGGTATTTACAAAGGTTGCGAATCATAAGCATAAGTAAAACGAATACCGTCTAGGGAAAACAGTAATGAAGATATATTACGTATGTAGTTCCTTATTACGTAAATACTTAATTTCGCTGTCATCAAGACCCTTTGATATTGCATAAAGGTCTTACTTACTTATAGCTCCAGGGCTATGAATCACAATTAATTATTATTTATGTGTTACATTATATTTAATTGCGCTGTGTTTAACAGCAACCACGAAATAGGTTGTCATGACAGAGAACAGGGCAATTCGTCGTTAACTGATGTTACAAATTAATTAATCATTAGTGCTTTTAATTAGGCGCTTATTGAACCGTTGTCGGTAGGAGTTGAGAGCTTGGTGAACGAAACAGCTTTAATTAAATTTACCTAAACATGTACTTATACAGCGACGGTTTATGGTGGCATTGGTTAATAACCAACAAAATGGTTTAGAAAACATGTAGGTAAGCTTAATTAAAATGTGTCCCATGAATATTTTTTAACTGGGTTAGAGCATTAATATCGGATATCAAAACCGTTATTACATATGTTTGGCATTTTATTACATCGAGATTTAATTCAACTGTAATTTCTGTAAGTTTTACGAGTAGGTTTCGATGTTAAGTGCAAACGGGCGAACACATTGGTGCTGGTAGGGGGTTAGGTGATTTTTATGACGGCTAAGACGGGCGGTTGCTGGAACTTATGGCGCCTATAAACATTCCTCCTGTTGAGTTGACGATTTAGGAAAATTCGCCCCCTCCGCGCCGCCCGCGCTCGCGCCGCTGCGTCTCAGAAAGCTTTCAAATTACCGGGATTCGCCTCGTGAATAGCTCTCGTAATGACGGGGAAAATTTTGTTACAAGCGATGTTATATTATAAATAAAATGATTTAACGACGACGACGCTACAATAAATTCAGGCTTTCTGAAGAGTTATTACTTAATCCAATATTAAGAAACGTTTATCTCAAAAGTAACATTGAGCCCTTTACGCTTTTGTGAAACTTAACAACATCCGTTTATTATCGCCTGTTTTTAAATTGAGGTAGAGGTATACAAAGCCAAGATTTAAACCTCTATCCACTTCATCGCATGTATCGATTTAATATTGGTTACAAACCCTAGCGTTTAGCTTAGACTGGATTCAATTTAGGATATGTTTCAGAGTACTAAAAATAACCGACACGGTAGTTACGTCGATGTACGGACATCGATAATTTAGAATAACAATTGAATAGATACATAATGTTTCTAACCTAGAGTTAAATTCAATAACGCAAAACTTCCTAATACTAATAATTAGCCGCGTTGAGCAAACAGCAATAGTTAGTAGTTGGTGACAGTAATCCTCGCCAAGCGATGCACTCGGCGCGATCTCATCACAAATTCCCCAGGGTGCTACGTTAAATGTAGGCCACAACACAAGTTCCTGCCAAGGCAGAATATTGCTTTGTCACTTGGCGACATCGTATAGCTCCCTAAGCCCAAGTAATTGGAAATAGTTGAAATAGGCGACTTGAAGCAACATCGTCGTCGCTTTCTAGCGCGGCCACTACTATAGAGCAGAGCAATCTTCCGAGATTGATACATCCGATCGCTGGATGTATGTAAGTATAATAAAAGTATGCAAATTATTATTTCAAGAATTTGTAAGTAATATGTAGAAATTGGAATCAAAGGAAAATTATTTAAAGTTTATTTTCTCTTAGTTGTTGGCTATTTACAGCAGATGGAATAAATATTCATTCATTGCATTCATTCATTCATTCATGGAAGTCCAACGTCTCTGAATACTCCTACAGGAAAAGGCTAGAATTAGTGTCTTACGTATTTAAAATACATACCAGGTGGCGACTTGGTTTGTACGGAACTCCTTGCCCTCAATAATGGTGATATAGATAATAATTATTTTCAGAAATTCTATAATGTCATACTGACAATTATGTAGAAGAAAAAAGGTGTAGGTAGGGGCTAGTCTAGTTGATGTGTAAAATTTGGTAAGATTTGGATCTACATTATTATTAACAAATAGAACAATTTCAAAACAAACTAATTTGAGCGGTCAAATTAAAAAAGTAGCAATAAACGTTAACTGGCGCTAGGGGACGCGTGGGTCGCATGAAAGTGCCGCAAAACGCGAAAGAAAGCTGACGCTATAAAAAGCGTAAAACTAGAACGGGAATTTCGTGGAGCCCGCCAACCGGGCGGGAACGTCGCTCGAAGCCCGGAGCGGACTCGCACAGCGTTCTCCTTCATTATTATTGGATTCATTGTTTTTCGCCTGACGCCATCTTCCATGTTTTATAATTTCGTGAATAATTCATGAAAGAATTCATCGATGATAAAGCGGTGTACAATTTTCACCAACCTTATTCGCGTTTCGACTGTAAATTTATTTTTCTGTTACCCGTTTATACAAATTGTTGTCCCCATGATAATCTAATCCTTCTACGCAATGTTTGCCCTTGTACTACATACTTTGTCGGAGTTAACCTACCATCTATATCGAGTTTATCGAGCTTATGAAAATCTCGATATCTATAGGTACTTAGTTAGATTTTCATAATACATAATAGACTCTACAAAGATGTATATGCTCGTAAATATATAAAATGCTGGAGATTGTAAAGAAAGGTTTTATTTCTACGGACCGAAAGGTTCGACACAAAGCATTTAAAACTCCTTACTAGAGTAAAAACCCGATGACGACGCTCGAATTAAAAACGCGGACTGGAATAGTAACTAATGTAAAAAATACTCAAAGGCAGACTAGTGTTCTGGAATATAATCTACCTTGTGTAGACTGTCAACCAAACCTATTAAACTGCCGGTTCCAATCCTTTCTACTACAGAGCTAATTAACGCTGTTGGAGAGGCGTCGCCCTATAAGAAAATTATTAGCGGATATCTGAACGAGTTATTGTTTCGAGAAAAAACAACGCGACGATCGTCATCATGGGCGGTTTAGTAATTGCCACTAGTGCGAACTTTATTTAATATCCTAAAGGATCTTTTAGTATTTTAGATTGACCTGTAATCATTTAATTGTACCTACATATAAAATTATTTAGTACACAAATAAATAACGAATAAGTACGTACGCAGAGTTATCCCGCTTAGGGGATTTCTTTCGGTAAAATTTATTTCTGAGTTTATTTTTGAATTATTGAAATTAAAAGTTTCAAATATTATTGATGTGATGGTTTAGGATCCTAGGGCGCTACGATTGATTTGATCATGCCTATACCATGTGTAGCTAGGTATTGTTGTCTTCGAGAAGCTAGTCCCCTCCTATGATACTCGCTGATCAGTATGCGAGCCGCGCGGGTACATGCCACTGCCGCGGCTACACCCGCAACCAGCTGCAATATGCTGAAATTGCTACGTGGTCTGCGACCACAATATTCGCGTCGAATCTCCCAATTGCTGCTATTCTTAGCAATTTATCACTGTACCTAATGAGTAATCACGTAACTTCTTACGATTAATATTATCATCACAAAATGATTAATCACTAGATAAGATAATACGAAATTCTCTGGAGTAAAATCGAACGTGAAAACGGCAAAGCAGATGGGTATTCCCAGCACGTAAACAAAGATAACAGTATAAATTTACGATCGAGAAGCAGTTAGTTCACGGTTTTATTGAGTCGTATGAATTATATTAGTATTAGTGAATGCTTTATCGAGGACACTGTAGCGTACAGTTAGTTATGTAAGCACTAAGCTGATCTAAAGCTCGCTATTGTGCACGTGAGACAGATATAGGGATGAGAAGCTTAACCGGATTAGGGCCTCGGGCGGTGGCTGATTATGCCGCTGCTTGATTTACGATGACGCGATACGGCAAGGCGTCGTCGACCTGCCTACTTAAATAGACGACCTCGGCGAAAACGGACAATTTATAGTGTCACACGTACCGATACAATCAATTCTCGAAGCCCGAAGAAACAGTGTGAAATATGAGACCTCCATGTGTCAATATCTGCGAAGAGGGTCAAGAAAGGCTAGGCACATACACGCCAGCTTGAAATAAGTTTCTGGAATATAAGGTAATATAGCGCGAAGCTTAGTATGTTGGAAGTACCTTTAAAGAGAAAAAGTCATTTGAATGCGGGTCGCGCCAGTGATTAGCCCGAACACCGGTGTGCCGACGAGCGCGCCTCTCGACCCGGTCACCCTACATCTGTGCACGTGAATGAAATTATTCCTATAGCAACCGACCCTCCTAAAATAAGTACTGGCCCTTCTGTTCATATGCTGAAGAAATACTTTTTATGAGACTTCAGGGCAAACATATCTTCACATAAGCTTTGGATGGACAATTGCTTTGGGATTACCTATACTTATGTGCGTCCGACGGCATATTAAGTAACGCAAAGCCTTGCAATATAAAATAATATGTAAGTATAGGTCGTAGCTCTGACCTTGCTGTGACATCGACTATACTAGACTGATCTAGTCAGTATCATTATTGCCATAAACTGTTAACATTCAATGTAAGTATGTAGGTACTTAAGTAACGAACATATGAAGTGAAGCAATATAAAGTTTTGTCATTTCAAGAAACTTGGGTTTGTGGTTCCCTCGTCGTACATCAGATGAGGATTAATTAACATTAATGGCTTTTAAGGTTTAATTGAGGTGCTTTTGCCTTGGTTCCGCTCACAAGTCTCATAACACCGATTAAGGAATGTTGACATTCGCCATCATGAGATCCTTAATCATATTTGTGGCATTACTCAAGCATCACCGCACCTCAATTAGCTCGATATTAACAAACAAAATAGTTTATCACGAAGCCTGCAGCTAGAGATCAGTTTAAATACTCTAACGTTGATACCTGAATTCGTTACCCCACTGCCGAAAGGAGGAGGTAATAATAAGGCATGGGTAAATAGCATATGTATGACGTCCATAACACGTATATCCGTAACAATTAAGCTTATACTGTGTCAATGTATGATTTTATTTAGGATTTCTTAACATGTCTGTAAAACTTTAACCAAAGATCATTAACGAGGTTCTACAGCGGCCCAGGCAGACCCCCAGAGTTAACGCAGGGTACCTAAAAGATCCTACATTTTAAAGTAAAGATTTAGCAAGTACCGACTCTACCGATTGCGTCTCCCGGTCACGGCCTTTGAAGACCTACTATACTCACATCACGCTATCTATGATGTCCGGATTGACACAATACAATAAAGTGACGTGAATGTCTATTTATTATAGAAAAAAATGTAATCAAATGCGAGTCGCGTCTACAAATTTTTGGACTTATAACTAGTATTGCAAGTAGCTGATTACAAAGTTACAATAAAACGAAAATACATATAAATGTTTAGTCAATCACCATCTACTTGGACTTATCACGCCATGCAGATACATCCAAAATACGGCACAAATCGAATCGATAAATTATGACTAACAGCACGTCACTATTGACAATAAAGAACAGCAATTTGCTTCTTCAAACGTAGTATTAATTTCTATGAAACTTCATGAGCGGACAAAACGGTATTCATAGCTTTAGATGTCGAAACAACAATGTAAAAATGCCATGACAGGGTTCATGTTGAATACTGGCCTTTTATGTAACACCTAGAATTAACCACATGATTGCAATAAAACATTTTGACTTTTAATAATTTAAAGTAGAGCCGTACCTGAGTTGGGTTGGTTGTCAGAGTTGGGCCGGGCCGAGGGCGCTCCGTCGCGGGCCTCCACCTCCAGCGCGTAGGCGCCCTGCTTCTCCCTGTCGAACACCACCTTTGTGAAGATCTCGCCGGTCTGCATGCTGATCTCGAAGAAGTCCTTCCCCTCGTTGCGTGGAGAATCCACGATGTAGTAGTACACCTAGGAATTTAAAAAAGTCATTACAGCCCTATGCATAGGGTATGGGACTAATACAAACAGATAATAAGTACCTACTAAATATACTGACCAGAGTACGTACTAGTACTTTGACCATATACGGCTTAGATTGCAATGGTTGTGTTGTAGAACGTGTACCTACTATATTTTAATGAGGTAAACAAAACATAAATGCTGTTATTCATAAACCTAGTTAAACCTCACTTCCATTAAATCGTGTTGCTATCCCTTTCACACTTCGTTAAAAAATGTTAAGATAGAAGAGTGGCGTAACTTTAAATCACGTTTATGAATACGCGCCGAAGTGTTCATGTGTATTTGTCTAGAGTTTCGCTGGACGCCATCCTCACAATAGATGGGTAACTAATAGTATAGGTATCCCCTTAGTAGGTACTTAATCAGAATTTGTATTACGCATTATCCATGCTCGGTGAATAAATTAGAACATGATGAAAAAATACTTAATAGGTACTTAATGTTTTTCAATATAAGTATACAATAAAAAAGACGGCTCATACTTTTATCCAACCAATTTACTATATAAAAACGAATAAAATGTACTCTATCCATCTTCTATCGCGACTCTAAGAATAAGAAATTGTCGGAGGATATTCTATTGGATATTTATTTGGGAACAACAAACGATTTCCACATTCTCATATTTCTAATATCTTTGAGAAACCGTCGAGAAATACCATGAATAAATTTGAATTCAGTAGCAGTAGATGGAACAATAAAATATATTCAATAGCCCTGTCTGAGAATAGGTAGCCCGACTGAGAGATACCAAAGCGAAGGCAACATTTCTCGTCAATTCCTATCCCACATCCACCTTGTGACTTAACTAAATCCCGCCACAGACCACTGAGAAATGTACAGATTCACGTCAGTATCTACGAATGAAATGTGCACGTAGAACTGCGAAAGATTATCTTGCGAACCAATTAGTGTTTCCAATAGTATCGGAAACTGTCAGGAAAACTCGAACTTTAATAATTTGTAATATCGAAAACAAACCTAGTAAACTTAGCCTTTATAGCACGTTGTAGCTTTGTCGTAGCTACTTAAAATAGGTACAGAGAATCGGTAGAGAAAATAAAATAAACTTGTTATAAAACTACACTCAGTAGGTATTTTACCTATGAAAATCCTTATCCTGAAAGCCGGTTAGTATAATATTATATACCAATAGTATTGGAAACTGTCAGAAAACGAACTTTTGTACACTGTGTTTTATATATTTTGTTTTGCGCGTGATTAATTTTAGTACTTACTACTACATAAATATAATCTTACGGACGACATTATTTTTATATATTCACCCTGGATGGGCCACGCACAACAAACGAATTTTAAAAAACCTTGTAGTAGGTATGCAGCAACGAGAAATCCAAAAATCCACTTACATAATAGATACTTCGTTTTAAGAAACAAATAGGATCGTCAATAAAATATGTAGTTTAATATTACAAAGGCAATTTATTTAATTATTCACAATTGCATACCAATCCAAAGCGCAATCTCGGCGGACGAAAATTGCATTTTTATTCCCCTGCGTTGCTGAAAATTATAGGGGAACAAATTGCAAACCGTTGAAAATATATATTCCATGAACATTTTGTCAGTGGGTAGTGCAACGTGAAAATAAGCTGTTTAATTTATAAATGGCAATCTGGCAATGTATCACAGTGAACTGCGTATCTTTCCTACCACGAGAATATTCGACTATTTAAATAACAGAGTGGGTTAATATAAAAGAAAACTACAAGAAAGAGGGTCATTATGTGCGTCACAAATAAAAATGACTGATATATCGACATTCTAAGAACAGAGAGACCCCGAGTATGGTTCATAATGGCTTGTCGAAATCCATCATCCGCCAATAATGTATGTATTGTAGATACTTAGTTCTTTCTTACTTCTTACATCGATACTAACAATACATGAATAAGCCCTACTATCTGTAGAAATACGGACCCAGAAGATGATTAAATAACATGATTGCTCATTCATTATTTATTGCATACCATTCCCAACAAGGGTTTTCACAAAACGGACCATCGAGGATAACAGACAGATTTGTTAAAGTAAATATGCCGCGCGTTATATCAAGATTTACTCAACTAGTCCCTACTAACTCGTTAACCTTTGAGCAATCACACATATACGAGTACCTATGTATTTAGTATGTATGTACGTACACGTATTTAGCCGTAGCACTTTGATGTAGTAGTACCTTTGTTAAAGCATTTAAACCTACCCTACGATCACAATAGACGGTCTGTAGCGGCAGATACGTAGGAATAACTATACTATAATAATAGTTAGGAATATTACATAGCCAGCCCTTAGTTGCCCGTGTTGAATAAGTAGATAACCAAGTTTGGTAGCCAGTTATGATACCAACAATGATTTTATTTCGAAAGTATAATCAAATTATACTCCAATCGCGTAAAGCATTCCACACACAGCCGCGACCTGCCCGCGGCTTGCGGCCTGCGGCCAGTTGAATCGCATGCCCATTTTCTGGGCGTTTTAACGTCCAGTATGTAGCGATCTGACGCCTAGGCCGTAATCCGCTAGCTACTGGACGTTAACGACGGCAGAAAATAGGGCGGGGCATGCTTTTCAATTGGCCGCAGGCCGCAATTCGGGTGCTGATCGCGCCTGTGTGTGTCAGGCTTAACAGGTAATTCAATGATTACACCGAATAGGTAATAAACATTATATATAAGATAGTATTTAATTCCAGGTACACCACATACCTGCTTATGTACAGAAGCCATCATTTGCCTACCAATGCAGTTTTCTTATCTATCTTCCTGTCTCACAAGCAATAACACTCATCTCACCCAACTAACAAGTGACAATCACCGACCATTACTCCCTAATCAAAACGTCCTTCAATATATGACTTCTTACTTGCTTTCTTTCATAATCTAACCGGATGATATCAAAATTGCACATTGATATCGAATCTCATTATGTACCCAGCTGAATAAATCGAGAATTCTCTTCCCTTCAATATAACTTGAATTGAATTATTCGAATGAGGCTGTGATTTGAAGTGTTATTATATCGCCAGAGAATTTATATGACAATAATAAGTGTTAGAAATGAATAACATACATAGGACTATCGTCCTTTCCACAGAATGTTAACCTCTACAAAATCAATGCAATCTAGGTCGTATTACCGTGGAGTAGTGCCACGTGATGTTCTGTTGACTATTATTATCTACATAACATCCATGAGCTTACATATTGCGAAGACAGTGACAACGGAGAAAACAAAAGAAAGTCTCGGGATGCAGGATGTATCGTTCTCCGCAAAATATACTTAAGGTGAAGAATTGAAGATATTGTATCCTTGTATGGCAAGCATTATGCAAATACAAAAAATACTATTGAAATGCTGACCCACCATGTTTTATTTTATTTCTCATCGCTCATTTTCGGCTACAATCACTAAACGGCTGAGTACAGGTTGAGCCTGAAGTTTACATTGATTGGACACTGATTTAGTTTAGGAGGCAGTATAGTACGGACAATAGCAGATCAATGGTAACACTTGCAGTACGATTACAACTCTTACGACGCAGATAATAAGATCGGTCCAAAGTGTTACACTTGATGTACTCCTGATTCTATTTTTCCGCTACAAAGCCCATTAAACTGATGTGCTTTCGACTGCACTGTGGTATAGAAACTAATCTTACCTGATTATTAGGGAACGTTCCATCTTTGTCGATTGCGTTGACTTGTGTGACCTTGGTCCCGATTGGCTCCCCTTCCAGCACAGTCTCCTGTTCTCTTTCAGTGAAGAGTGGGATCTCGTCGTTGACGTCCTCTAGCATGATGTAGACAGTAGCTTCTGAAGCGAGTTGCTGGGCGCCGTTGTTCTGTGCATTAACAATTTTAGTAAGCCATCTAATTGATTTTTCCCCTAAGTTTTAATATTTTCTTACATATGCGCTATGCAAAACGAAAATCTAAACATCAAATGGAGAAAAATTTCGTCACGACAGAATGTCAGACATGAATTTTGGTAATTGCAATATTACCCGATAGATGTCGCCACCGTCCCTAAGACGAATATGGAGATAGAATTCGCCGACCTGAGTATGAGTCACGGTAGCTATGTTGGAATAGAGTGTGCTACGTAATGGCGTGGTCCCTGGTTCGAATCCCGGTCGTGACGAAAAATGTTCTCCGTTTAATATTTTTCCTAAGACTGTTATAAGTAACAATTTGTATTCTGTTACAGAATAGGAATGTGATCAGTACTTTATGTATGTTATGTACTTATGTATGACGTCTCATAATCCTGGTCCCGTCACTCACATAACTTCTATACATATTATGATGCGGTATGGCGGATGTTATGTACTTAAATCAAAGGATTCTAAAGCAATTTTCCATTTTACAAGCTAAGTTTAAAATTTTACCTGGAATTTGAAATTTCCATAACCCTTACCTCAACACGGATCGTCAGATTGTATTCCTTGATGCTCTCATAGTCCAACGGGTGATTAACTTTTATGTCCGCCCAAGTAAATCCATTATCGGCCCTTTGTTGTAAATAGAAGGTATGGAATTTGTTGGTCTGGGACGTAGATCCGGGCATCAACCGGTAAAACACGGTCGGATTGTTTTCAATGCCCGAGCTGAAAATATAACAATACATTATAGTATTCCATTTTTCGTTAAACAAAGGAAAATCACAACCATACATCTACTCTTAGGTATAGCGCCACACCATTCCGAAGTTACGCGACCACGGCGCGATTCGGTCTGAGTGTTTTTTACTTACTAACTTTGTATTTCATAGGCCTATGAAACCGGAAACATACTGTTGAAACGCCCAGCAACGCGACGCGGGTTTACCATACATTTTTCGTCAGTACAGTGTGATTCTGGCCATAGAAAATGTACCTAACGATTTGATTTGTACAACACGTGTCGCGTGGAGTGGCGTGTTAACAGTATGTTTGCGCCTTAATGCTTTGTACACGCGTAAGACGATGCTGAACGTCTCACTCGCGCATGCAGCGCGAACAGCGAATGTAAAATACGCGACGCGTTTGTTATGTATGTCGTTATTAGGCCTGGAAAATACTTGGGACTCGTAAGTTGGAAGTGAAATCAGTCGCCGAAACTTGGCATGGTGTGGTGCTAAACTTAGGCACGTGACAACATAAATATAGCGACTCGAAACGAAAACAGAATCTTAATATGATGGAAAATGAACAAATGGTATGGACTATAATTCGTATTTAATGAAATTATTCATAAAATCACTAAGAAAGAGGTACGTAACGTACACCCGACAACACATCCACGGTATTATTATATGATATTTTAATTTAATGGTTTCTCTTATTAAAGAGGGTCAATATCAAAGTTATTACTTACTAGAAATATTCTATTGGTGGCGCATCAACGGAATTACTTGAAGTACCTACAATTTGAAATCTAATGACGCGGTCAATAGTTACACTACAATTTCATGTGTTTTCGACTGTACATATACGCCTGTATTTCCGGTGGACTCATTTCCGAGCAATTCATTTACTTACATCAATATTGCTAAGGGGAAGAAAAATATTTCAAGTTTCTGTTCGATATTATATTTCATGATATTATAGCAGATGGTAGTCAAAGTTATTTTTTTAGGAAATGTAGGTAAGCGCGTGTATTGGAAGAATTCAAACGAATCGAATAATAATATTGGTCGGTCTACATGTTCATTCGCCCGATAACCAGAATTATTCTAGATCGTAGACACGAACTAAGCAAACCATGCTCTAGAATTCGGGTCAGTAACTTTATACATTCCTGATCATATCATGTTCATCTAAGTCCATTGGTAGGACTAATGGAATTTAAAAATCCCATTAGTTTCATCAAGCAACTAACTAGGCAATGTGACTAATGAGACCTGAAAGTGCCTAAAGGGAACTAAGTATTGTTGTACGTAAATGAATTGCTTGTATTATGTATAAATACAGAAAAAAATCGTTTCGCAATATGATTATTATAACCAGCATCGAATTCTATTCGTCTATAAAGTCTAGGTAGAACTTAGTACCTACGGTCAAACACAAAGAAAAGTGGAACAGAAGAGTCGTTAGGGTTGAGTTTTTCTCGAAAAACACTCGACCGATTATTAAAATTCTTTACAATTAGGTAGGTACATAGTTCTAGAATTTTCACAATCGTTTAAGTAGTTCTTGAGAAAATGTCAACCTTAATGACACATCCTGCATAATTTTCTCTATTTTAGACCGTACATAATATGATTGTATTTGATAAGAATCTGCGGAGATAAGAAAAACTAGTAATAAAACATCAGATTTTAGTGTTCGATGCCGATTCAAGGATTCCTAAACTCCATATAAATATTAGTAAAGTGAGTTAGTAATGGTTATACAACTATTAAATTGTGTGAGTTGAAATGTGTGGTTTAGGATGAACAGATAGACAATAGATGTGAACCAGGCTAGCCACCGGGCGCAGTCGTGAGGTTGCAGAGGACGCGAATGCAGTAACTAATGGAACCCGTGGCACACGAAATGATGCACATACAATTTGCCAATGTTCACCCATCATTAGATACCCCGCCTTGTACTTACGGATAAAATTCCTTTGTAACGCTTTTAAAAATCTATATTATATTCTTGGGTGGAACTAGGTAGGTGAGGTAAATAAAATTGAGGATGCAGTTAAATGGGTTTGATTTTCCCGTCCTTAACTATACTAAAATCGATACTCAAAATCGATTTTTAGATATGTTTTACTGACGCCTATAAAGAAAGTTTTTTTTATTTAAATTTAGAAAAGATCTTATTTTAATCAAACCAATTCAAAGCAACTATTTAATAAATAAAAATCCTAAGTAGACACAAACTAAAGTAATAGTTTATGATATCTAATATGATCAAAATTGCAAGTTATATTATATCATATCAGATTTATAGCGACACTCGAAAAAACAGTTGACTTCAGCAAGCACTAAACATTTGCGTATATGGTAGGTACATTACTGATTTGGTCATTCGCGTACAGAACCCTTACAATACGCGAATGGCCAAAAAAGCGTTCATTGGCCTTTTGCGTTTCTGGTAATTTGCGTCGGATCCCTAAAATGTAAGTACCTAATATAATTTGAAAGAACTCATTACAACCAAAAGAGTGATTTGCCTACAGAACTCTATGATCTAAAACATTTAAGAAATTTATTGGCATGCGCTGTTTTTCCGTAAAATTTCGTCTCATATTGATAATTAACTAAATAATGATCCAAAATGCACTGATGCCTCGGCCTACATGCAAATTACAATGGACACAGACTTTTGTAACAAATTGATACCTAATTACCTCTCACAACTTGTTCAATAACATCTAAATAACAAATAACAAGGTATCAAAAAATTACAGATGTTTTTGAACAATTGCATAATATTGTGATCCCCGTTCCACGTAAGCAGTGAGCCCCTCAAAATGCACACTGGTGAATCACGACAAGAACGCATGTGATCGTGACAATGCTTTTAATCCACGAATACAGACAACACCGTAGTCAGATCACCGAGTGAGAGGCAAATAATAACGATACTTGAAGACGCCCGCGACGCACGGACACCGACGGTAGTACGGTCCTAACTCTATATCTAAATCGAATAGGAATCCCATAGACTGTCACATTCAAATAAAACTAGGAACATGAGAGCCAGTGGCAATTCACACAGTACCTCTATTAGAAACCAAACCAGTTCAAAGTTCAAGAACTTGCGTCACCAATGCAAAGGAAAATCCATATAACTTGACTTAAACTTTACACATACGAGTACATTGGCCAATTTCTAAAAAGTATTTTCAAAATATTATTTATTGGTGACAATATTTTAAATTTTTGGGAAAACTAAGCTAAAGAGATTAGGTATTCCTTACAACCATTATAGAGCAAGTTTAAGTATGTATGTTGGCAAAGGTGGTAAGCTGAAAGTTCCGACGGAGTGGTCTAATAGAGGCGACAAGATTCGACTGAGATAGAGAGGCGGTGCGGGCGTCGCACACTGCGTGCAGGTGACGGGGCTGCGTGCGGTGCCCGTGCCGAACAGTTAGACGCACCTTGCTTTCACGGACACCACTTTGGCGCCCACGGGCAAATTCTCTCGAATGTAGATCGGGCCGTACACTGTGTGGTCCCATACGGGGGGATTGTTTGCGCGATCCACTACGTCTATCTGGACCTCCACGGTTCTGGACAAGGGCGGGAAGCCCTTGTCTTGAGCCATAGCCTCCAACTTGTACGTTTCTCGCTAGTGGGGAAAGAGTCGATGGAAACAGACAAAACCACGTCGTTAGTAGTGTTAAGTAGTGGAGGTGCGGCGGACCCGGAGGCCCGCTGCGCCTTATACCAACCTTGCTTTCACACTGGTCACTACGGTACCCACTGTGACATTCTCTTTGATGTGAACGGGGCCATACGTGGACATGTCCCAGATGGGGGGCTTATTGTTCCTGTCTACCACGTCTAATTCAACGTCCACGTCTGCGGAGGAAGGCGGGTCGCCTCGGTCGGAGGCGCGCACGCGCAGACGATACCTGTCCCGCTACAGATACACGGGTCAGAGGTCAGCGGGGACAAATAAAACATAACACAACTCAAATATAAACACATAAGTACTCATTGCTAATAAACAATCAAAATAATTTGAAAATAAATTAAGTATGGATCCACTTTCATATTATTATATTTTCATGTTAATATGTATTGGCTGATAAAGATCTATAGTTAGATAAAGTTAAAACGTGATCATACTCGAGTATTCGTCTCGCATACATTCAGTAAGCCAAACTAAAATAATAGAAGAACGTTATAGAGAGAGAATTTACAGTGATGCGTCCACTCGTCCACAGCTCTGCCACACAGCCTTCGTCCGTGCTTCCTTGCAGTACCACTCCTTAATGTAGCCAATATCAGATGGTGCAAGAAATAAATGGGAAACAAAACGTTTATGATATTTTACAAGTTTGGTCTGTACAATAAAGAAAAAGACAAACTGTACATTATATGTAATTACTTTTTACAATAATAATTAAACTAAACTAATTGTAAAAAATAAAACAACTCAACGAAAAGCAGGCAAATGCATGCAGCTCTGCATACAAGACATGGCGGAAAGGTCAGGTTGTCATAAAGATGGTTTAGCGACCTCGTAACGTAACGACTACAACGAAACGACACTCATTGAAATGAATATATTACAAACGATGGACGTTACGGTTATACTGTACAAATTTTGGTTTGAGAACGTTGCCCCTTTCACAGAAGGAATAATGTCACAACTGGCCGGGATGGCCAAACTGCCTGAAAGGCAATCTGACCATCGCAGTATTTACTAACAATATACAATTTACATTAATATAATACAGCGCCCTGTAAAAAATTTCATAATTATCATGATATTAATAAGTTAGATGATTTAATGGGATGAGTGGTCGTCGTAACACACATAGCACAGATTGTCGGGGCGGAAATCGAACCGCCCCCTGCAATTAATCACTCCGCAAAACAAAACTGGAGATTAGTAACAAAACATGTACATACATAAAATACTGGAAGGTATGTTTAAAAGCGTAAGCTTTTCAAATCAATTAATCGAGTAAGTAGGTTACTTACAATAAAATAAACTTCAAAACTAGTTTGTGCGAAATATACAGATGTGCTCTTACATAAACTGTACATGTTTTAGAACTAAACATTTCAACGGTGAAAATATTTACAGCAGTATTATCTTGGTTTTAAATATTATACACAAGTTGTATTTATCGGTAAGATAAGTCAATGCAAGTATAGGTGCTGCGGAAATAAATCTTAACGAAGATTCAGTGCGGAGCCGGCGATGGCGGCAACTCAAACTAATTGTGCTGCAAGAAGAACAAGCCCCCACGCCGGGCGGCCGCCGCCGCCGTTCAATGGACAACTACTCCTCACAGCCAGGATTGACCCCTCTCCACAGCAATTTACAGCAGCAGTCAATTTAGAACTATTTACATTTAAATCAACTAAAGTGTGTGCCAATTGAATCCTAGGGCTTGTAGGTAGCACTCATCCACCAAACTTTACAGTAAAGTTGATCCCTTTCACTCATCAATCTTGTCACAAGCTCTCACTATGATTTCGAATACTAACTCTATGTAATGGATGGTAATAATACTTACGTCGAGCGGTTTCTTTAGAACGATCCAGCCTGATTCAGGCTGAATCTCAAAATATTCTATGTCAGCTGCATTATAGGGAGCGCTCAAAGTATATACAATAGCTCCGTTGTTATCCGCATCTTCGTCAGATGCGGAAACTCTCAAAATATTTGTGCCTATACTGGCATCTTGTTTAACATTCTCCACATATTTCTGGAAGACACATAATAACAATACATATAGAATCAGTCGATAACTTATAACAAGTCATGCAAATAATGTGGAAATAAAGGTTATCGAGTTCATGCAAATTATGTGCTCATATATACACAACTCTAATTACATTCGTGTATTTACAAAACTTACTTGTCTGTCGAACAGAGGCGGATTGTCATTTACATCAGTAATTTCAACAGTAAATGAGCAAACGCCTTCCAGTGAGGGCTCTCCTTGATCAGTTGCTTTTACCGTTACCGAAACGAACTTGCCATCGTCCCCTTCTCTGTCAAATACCTTATTGGTAGACACTTCGCCCGTTTCTTCGTCCACAGTGAACTTAGTTCCTTTCTGATTGGGTTGTTGTACTATTGAATACTTCACTTGACCATTTACTCCTTTGTCTTCATCTGTAGCATGAACCTTTATCACCGGGCTGCCATTAGGAGCGCCTTCTTCAACTTTTGGGAAGTACGTTGGACAGTCTTTGAAAATAGGCTTGTTATCATTCACGTCCGTAATAAAGACAACTACTACAGCAGTAGAAGTATGTATCGTAGCGTCTCCATTAACACAGCAAGCTCCGTCGTCCATAGCGGTAACGTTTAATTCGTATTTGTCCCTGTCTAGTGATATCGCTTTATTGTGCAACCGAATTACACCCGTAATTTCTTCTATTACGAATTGTCCGGAGTTTGTACCTCCTCCGACAAATCCAAACCGTACATTATCTCCATCTTTATCAGAAGCGACTACAGTGGTAACTAGAGTGTTAGGGCCTGCATTCTCGTCAACATTCGGTGTGTACACTTGTTGTGAGAACTTTGGCTCTTCGTCGTTCTTGTTTTTGGTGTAAACTCTGACGGTAGCTGTTCCCGTTTTAGCCGGCTCTCCTTTGTCTTTAGCAGTCACTACAAATTCATAGTACGCATTGTTGTTGTCCGCATCCAGTTGTTTGTTGTTCGTGATGATGCCATTGGAATCCACGCTGAAGTGCTCGTCTGGAATACAGAAAGAATATCGTTGCATAAAGAGAAAACTATGAACAATCTGTATAATAGATATTTTAATATAAATTAAAAACCACAAATAATTTTAAAACAAGCTATCTTTTTTATTCTGCAACTAAATTAGGTACAATACTACTACAGAACCAAGTTTAGTTCAGTTCGTTAGGTGCAATTTTGCATTAGATATCTGCAGTATAAAACAGAAATTGGGACATTAGAGTAGAGGGCGTTGCGTTTCGTTTTGTGCGTTCATTTACACAATTGTGAAATAGCTTTGTTTGTCACTAGATGGCGCTAGACGTCACATCTACGCGAAGTTGATTGAGGGTGAAACCTCTGCACGGGTGTTTATTTTACACTTTTAAATGTGTATATTCGATATTCTATAAGAAATCTATGAGCTAATTATATTTTTACTGTTAAACATGTCATTTGAGGTTTGTTTGTCACTAGATGGCGCTAGACGTCACATCTAAGCGAACTAGGTATGGCTGTGAGTGGCTGTGCTACAATCGAAAGGGTGAAATCTCTGCACGGGTGTTTGTTTTACACTTTTAAATATGTATTTACGATATTCTGTAAGAAATCAATCGATGTATATGTACGCATTAGAACTAATTATATTTTAACTGTTAAATGTGTCATTTGGCGTTCAAGCCCTGATATTATACGGAGTACATCTGGCACAAATTGCCTTTATATTAGAATGGTAATTTTAATGGGTCATGAGACCTCATAATGTTCCAGAGAAATATAGAGCCGGTATGCATGAACCATTGTCAAAATTGGGGTTCCTTTAGACTAACTAGGGCTGTATGACGCCCTATTTCTGTCACGCTTATTCAAAACAACATTTCGGCCGACCGGCTGTAGAGCCGGAAATGGAACCGGACACCACACAGTCCCAGCTCTATGTGATATAACATCGCATATCAAAAGTAAGTCTTATTTCCCGCTATAAGATCGATAATTACCTGACACTAAATAGTCGATCTCGGCGTTCTTCCCCGAGTCGGCGTCCATGGCCTTGACCTTGAGAATGCTGGTGCCAAGCGGGATGTCCTCGTCGACGTTGTGTGCCTGGTAGTCGGGCAGTTCGAACTTCGGCGCGTTGTCGTTCACGTCCGTCACTCGAATGGTCAGCTGGAATTTTATAAGCCATTTGTTTAGTATTGAATAACAATTGAGCGCTTTCATCATCATTCTATTTTTATACTCGGTCACAGACCTTCCCTTACGTCGAGGGAGCTCGGGGCCATGATATACCACGGCCATGTGCGGAATGTCGGATTACACATGCCTTACATTTTTTTCTACGTCATGCAGGTTTCATCACGATGTTTTCCTTCAACGTTTTGAGAGCATTCGGTAAATCTACGTAAGTTTTACCTTCGAAAAAAAACGAATATAACTCATTGGCTGACATGGCCGGGGATCGAACCTGGGACCTACGTATCGTAAGTCCAGTGGCGCAGTGGTAGCGAGTGCTTTACCCGGCGGAAATACCTACTTTATAGATTGTAATATACTTTTATGTACGTAACCGTTACGTCGCCTGTACCTTTTACTGAATTCGGTAGTCAACGTAAGCAAACAAGAGAAATAAGTCTAAACGTAAACCTGTATCACCAACCCTTTTCATGGGTCCCAAAAATTGGATGTTCGGCTCACTTGATCGACTACCTACATCAATACTTATTTCAAACTTTAGAAAAAATCGATTGTTTTTGTCATGTAACAAGGGTTTAGACTACTAACGGATTATATCCTAACGAAGTTCTGTCTAATTCAATTATTGAAAAATAGAATAACTGAAAATACGAATATTAATTCTCAGCCTCAGCCAACCCCTTCGGAATATATTAAATAGTATGTAATTATTTAAATATGTGAGATATACCCATTTTTATGTAAATTAACTTATTACTCAGAATTGAATAGAATCAAAAAGGTTTGGGATTTCATTAAAATTGGAAATATATTCACTGCGAAAAACAATCTGTGAGTTTTTTTCCAGTAACATTTGGAATACTTACTTATGTACTTAATTATACGTATAAAACAAAGGCAAAGATGTATACGCTATTCATATATTCTTTCAGAAGCGGTATCTATCCACAATTGACTTAATTCATAGAAAACTGAAGTAGCGCCTTCTACACTATTGCTGTTAGCCACATACCAAGTTCAACCTGACATCCCTTAAAACGTGTTTTGTCACTTTCACACTTCATTAAAAACAGTAAGTTAGAAAGGGACAGATGGCTTTTAAGCCGTGGATTAAATTTAAGTCACTTTTATTATTGCTCAATAAAGGCACCCAGCCGTTCAACAGCGCGTCACGTTTCTTAATAATAGATTAAAAGTTATATTACCAGATTTGACAAAAAAGCTGATTGACACAATTGGAAAAACTTCGCGAACATTATTTCCGTTTATTTTAAAGTAATTGCAACTTCTTTGCCTAAAACGTACCTCAACTGAAGTAGAAAACCCTCCGGAATCCTCAGTGGCGGTGACGACCAGAGAGTAGACATGTGGCTGCCTCAGGTCCTCGAAGTCCAATTCTTTGGCCAGCTTCACGATGCCCGACGTGGGCCCGATGTTGAAGGTGCCAGCGCCCTGGCCCTGGGCTTTTAGCGTATACCGGATTTCACGGTCAGCAAACGATTTCGCCTTCACAGAGATTATACTGAAAATAGATTACAATGAATCTTTATTATTCAGTTACCGGACGGGATCATCAAACGAGAGGAACTGTGGCGATTTTTCAAAGTAAAAATCAGTAATTTGTTGCCAGATAAGCGACGATACAAATTTAAAGTTTGTTCAGTAATGAAAAGAATACCTAACTAAAATTAAAGTCGTACTATGACCATACTATAGCCATAGAGTATATTACTATTATTGTAACTACTCATTATCCGAGAAGTATTTTTATTTGATCTGAGTAGTCGTTTTGAGAACATTGATTGATGAACAAATGGAGGTCATTGAACACCTAAGTAATAGGAGACTGTCACCTTAAAGCCTCGTATCCATTAGGCAACATTTAACGCGCGATATGCTGCACAACATTATGTCGCTCATCATGTTGAACGGCAACAAGGAAGTTTTGTTTAGTAACGTTTTCTGCCCAAGCAACGTCGCGCGTTGTTATGCAACGTTGCCGATCTTATTGAGCGTCACGTGCTGCGCGTTAATTGTTGCCTAGTGGATACTAAGCTTTATATGAGCATCTGACAAAATTAACCAAATAGAGGACTTAGGTTCTCTGGAAGATGGCGGGAAACGACGGTTGCGAAATTATTTGATAATTTTCCTTTTAATGTCTACAATTGTCTATTTTGTGTTTAATATCACGTTAAATTAATCAGAATATGTTCGCGAATGACAGTACGGTGAAGTTATTGGATTATTTATGCAAGATCTGAAGTTTCAAGCTTTTATCAAGAGTTCCCGCTACAAGCTCGGGAGTGAACGTTACTCTCGAGCTGCTTTGTCCAGAGTGATGACGCTACGGCGACTCCTCTAGATGAAGACATGAAAACGCGGCTACCCAGGGTGAAGACGCTCCTGCGAGGAAGATAGGAGACTATTGAATATATAGAATTTTCTGTAACATGACGTTGGCAAATGACGAACTGTCGAGTCCAATAATAAAATAAAAAATAAAATAGAGGACTTAATATTTACTCACTCAGAATCTTTCTTCTGGTTTTCTGCAATTTCTGCCTCGTAGCTCGGTAAGTAGAACTGCGGGGCTCGCTTACCGCCCACGATGCTAAGTCGCTCTTCAGGGGTAGACTGGAATCGGCGCTCGTCCAGGCGTCCACTCTGAAATTGTGGATTGAAAATGAATAATTAAATTTATTTTCCAAATTGATGTGTATAGTTATAATTGCGGTTAAGATAGTTACATATTTTATTATTGCTGACGCGGTGGTCAGTGCGTATAGTAAGTAATGATAATAAACACTAAGTACAACAAATTGTGGTGAGTAATAAAGCCTGACACACACAGCTGCGACCTGCACGCGGCTTGCGGGCTGCGGCCAGTTGAAACGCATGCCCCGCCCCATTTTCTGGGCATTTTAAAGTCCAGTAGGTAGCGATCTGAGGCCTAGGCCGCAAGCCGCGTGCAGGTCGCGGCTGTGTGTGGAACGCCTAAATTGTGATAATATCGCGGTAACGACATAGGTAAGTAATAAATACCTACAAGATAATAATATATTATGTTCCCTTTCCATTCACCAAATATCGGATTTCTCAATTAGATGAGGTTTTTCTCAAAAAGATCCGTCGGTAATTTCCACAGACCATTACGTCCCCGGCTGCGATTACTTTATTGATCAAATTAAATAGCTTCCTAAGGTAAATTATGTAGAGACGTTCGTTTTCTTTGTAAGTTATTTTAATATTGTAGAATAACTTTTAAACGAGGTAAGTTTGTAGGCACGATATTTCAAATATACCTACATCTAAGTATTGAATAACAGCTATTAGCATTTAAATATTAGGTTAACTTTGATATACTTAGGTAGGTACTTCCCAGAATTTAAAGAAACTTAGTAAATATCTACTTACTAAGTACTAACATAGTAAGTATTTTGTCTTTGGCACTTGCTGAAAGCTGATACGAAACTCTATCAAATGAGACTTGGAATCGTTCCAGTGTTTGTTCCGTGTACAAAAATCGAAAAGGAAGTTTTCTAAAGCGGACAATAAATGTTGCGCATAGATAAGAACCACATCATGTACAAAACTTTGTAACTTAGTTTACCACCCCGCGATGTATTCTTTGCAAAATCGAAGTTTACCGTGGTAATAAATACAATACTTACACAACTACGTTATGTATGTAAACCGAAGCCCAAATTAAGTGTCTTATTTTGTAAACAAAAACTACGCTGTTCGTGATTATTGTATAGTTATTTTCACATTATTAGATCGGATTACTTTATTTTCACAACGATAAACAGGTTCGATCAATCAGTTCCTTCAGTGTTACATCACAATAGGTAATTAGACAATTATATTTGTTTACAAAATAAGACACTTGATTTGGGTTACATGTACGCACACGTAACAAATACAAATAAGTACGTTACTCAGGGATCGATCAAATTAAATTGTGTAAAACTTCGTACTGACGACCCTTCTAACGGTTAGGTGATTGATCAGTTATAATGTGATTGTGACACAAACCATTACCCAAATTTTAGTGGAGTAAATAAATTATTTGAAACGACCTAACATAAGGGGTATTGAGTTCAAGAAGCAACGAACATCCGGCCCTGATCGTCCGCGAGGTGCCGCGGCCCGACCAGTTCATTTTTTGAGTTTTATAAATACATACGTCATACACAGAAAAATAACAGGATCTCACCTGATCCTCAGCTTTCACATAGAGCACATATTCCATATCCAATTGAAACGGATCCGTTCCTCTCGTTCGGACGACTCCTGATCTTTCATCGACTTCGAATCGGCCTCCAGTCCGGTCCCTGACGATGAAGTAGTGTATGTTGTGGTCCGTGTCTGGGTCTCTAGCCTGCAGCGTGAAGACTGGCGTGTTGGGCGCCGCGTTGAGCTGGACCACAGTCTGCATGGGCAGGGGCCGGTTGATGAAGTACGGCGGCTCATCGTTGACGTCCTTTACGTGGATTATGACGCGCTGGTTATCCGTGTCTGAAAATATTTGTTCAAGTCTTAAACGATGCCACGTCGATAACTTTGTATAAAAGTTGTTAGATAAAATACGTGGTTAAAATACTAATCGATAAAGAATGAAGAGCTTGGTGGCGCAGTGGTTGGGTCAATGGACTTGCGATACGGAGGTCACAGATTCGATTCCCAGCCAGGGCATACATGTAGGTACCAATGAGTTACATTCGGTTTCGGAAAAAAAACAATTAAGGCATGTGAAATCCGCCAATCCGCCTGGGCCCGCGTGGTGGATCATGGCACGAGCTCCCTCGATGTAAGGGAAGGTCTGTGCCCGAGCAGTGGGGACATATAAACCGACTGATGATGAATCGATAAAGAATGATGTTTTTTTTTAATTTCTAGCATAAAATGCAGACATAGGTTGGTGTGAGATGAAAGCTGCCAATTGCAAAGATGCCAAACTCTTATCTTGCGTATGTATTTTAAATATATAAAAATTCTACTGCCAGTTCAATACGCTGGAAATGGCACAACAAAAATTGCACTAAAAAACATCGAATAGTACGGTGGAACACAGAGAAAGGTGTACAAAAGAGTTTTTAAAGTTGAGATTTTCTCAAAAACTACTTGACCTATTGCAAAAAATCTTTTACTGTTTGAAGATAAAAGTTAAAACTATGTTACTGTAAAAGAATTATTAAATTCGATCCAGTAGTTTTTGAGAAAATCTCAACCATATTGAGGCCTTCTGTATACCTATCTCTGTCTTCGACTGTACAATTTCGCTCTCAGTACGTTTGTTCTCTTGCAAACCGAGAGATCTAAATGGATTACTTAGTTAAATATTGATGTAGAATTAGCGAATATTCAGTCACTACAATATCTAGAATAGGAAATGAGAACATGAATTTCTAAAGCGAGAGATTTATCTAAGGTTAGCTTAGGTTACATAAATACTGTACGTATGTAAATCTATCCTTTGTGGCTTTGTCTGTGCGGGACAAAGATTTAAATCGTCAGATGGGCCCGTGCCTTACAGTACATAAACGTTCAGCTACATGTACACTTTCCCAAAGTGTCCACTAAATAGTACTTAACTAGCATATCTCAGATATTCAGTACCTACTTTACAGAATTTACGGCATTTAACTCGGTATAACAAACAACTGTTGTTAGACGCATGTGACAAGTAATCATGTAAAAAGGACCAGAAATAGGTTAGGTTTAGACTATAGTACTGTTACACACTTCTAATAATAAATAAACTATGTAGGTATTCGTATTCTTATTCGTAGGTTATAGGCAGCTAGGTAGTAGATACTCACATTTTAAAGCCACTGTTTGGTTAGCATGAAAGAAAGAATATGTCTAGAGTTAATAAACTATCACCAAAATATAGGTACAACAAATAAAGATATATCTTCACAGCATATCTTTACTAAGTCTCACTTGCACCAACGTGAGTTAGACGTTTATCCTGAGTTAACTCTATTGTCGTCAGTGTTGTTGTTTATCTTGATTTGTCAAACAATTCTTAATTTAAACAAGGTTAACTCACGTTGGTGCAAGTCGGGCTCAGTACATAAGTCACAACAAAGTATAGACAGAAATAATAAATAACTAAATGTGCAGTGATAATAAAAAGGCAGCTTTTATACAAAACATAAATTTCAGAAAACTGAACACTATTAATCCCAATTGTGATACACTGTATGAATAGCGTAGAACGACCGCTACCGTAACTCATACCAAATAACACATTTTATAGCTTAACTCTCTAAACTACGCCTGAGAAATCGCCACATTTTACGCCGTAAATATGATAACATTTTATAGTAGGGCCCAAACTAGTTATTAGGCTGCCAACAACGGGCATTATCAAACATTGCCTCTAATACTGCGGTATCCATGCGCTATCCTTTTTGTCCTAAGGGATTTCCGTAAATCCGCAGTATAAATCCGCCGTTTGCTGTAATCCTATTCCACGGTTCTCGTTTCATATGTAGTTCCAAACACTAGTGAACGCACGCACACAGATTTACTTATAGGTACATTGACCTTCCAATGTTTACATGCTCATTGATCGATAACATTATTATATCTTCTGAAAATTGATTTACGAGATGTAGGACCTTAGATCTTGGACCTGCTCAATAATCTGTTATAAGTAGTTATATATAAGTATGCAGAAGTCTTAGGCCACATATCAACAGAATTTAAACATCTGTGGGAGCCATTCGTGGGACTGACCTTTGTTGTGAGTTGCAAAAACAAACCCTGTAGTGCTATTACTTAAATAATAAAGCCCAAAACGTACCAACAACTAGTATTACAAATAAAGAAAGCTAGGTAAAAACAATTTATACATAATTCAGGACATTCCTCTGACAACAAACACGAGGCGAATGGCCGACTAGGGTGCATTTGTAGATATAGTCCAAAATCCTGGCAGTAAGCCAAAAAATTTCGACATATGTGAGTAAGTGTAGAAACCTGCCCCCTGAACTAATATATTACATTGTAGGGGTAGTCGCTAACTTACGAATCTTCTGACCGGAGATGGTACGCTATAAAAACCGATGGAAGCCATGTTTCGAAGACCTATTCGTAGCAAAGCAGCAATGAATATATTAACTTGGGAAAGCTAAGTTTCATGATATACGAAATCCAAGACAAGTGAAAACAGAGAAGAGGGCAGGACTCTTAGGAAAAGGACTACGAAAGAAGACACCTCTTTGTTGTTCTGTTTTCATAGACATCGAAACGTTATGAGTTAGGTATATATTGTTACTACTCTACTTTATGCGTGGTTAAAGAATGTACCTACTATACGAGTAAGTCGGATGTAGAAATTTGAACTTGTGCATTGTATACATATCTCCACAAACAATACACTCTATGAATTTAGTATTTTAGGTCTAACCCGCTAGGTTCTATATTTGTATTTAGTAGACACAATCTTAAAACAGCGACGTAAACTTCACAGGAAGAGCGTAGAGTTCCGAACCCCGCTGAACCATCCCCCAGTACTCCCCATTTGGCCCCTTGCCAACTCCCATTGATAATATCTTCCTCAGTCTTTGCCAAGACAAAAAAACACTTCCTCAAAAACGGTGTAAATTGCGAAGTAATTTGCTTAAACTGTAAACATCGAGAATTTAATTTTCCATTCATAGTAAATATTATGAGGTGCAAATATGAATTATTTAAGTAGAGCATTGGCAAGTCGCAACGAATATCGAATTGTGAATTTAAACTCGGTAATTAAATTCTGAATACGAGTGTAACCGATTACAGAATAAACTCTCATAAATAGATCTCGTGCTCGTATACGTAAATGACAGTCGTAGAATCTGTGAAATAAGGCACGTTTTAATATTGTATTCTGAGGTGTGAGGCTGAAAGCCTGAAGCAGGTGGGTACGTGTAGGGTGAGACAGGGGGTACTGACTCCCTTCGTCCGCCTACAGCGGAGGGCCGTCCGCCAGTATACTGCGCATGCGTATACTACAGCCGCGTGCTTTCCTCGTGGTCTACGGAATGGCGCCAGCTGGAACTAAACTCGCATTCTATGTTTCAGTATTCAACATACTCGTTGGTAAATGGACAATAAACCAAGAGTGAGTATGGTTATGTGCATTCTATCTAGGTACTTACTAGTATTTTTGTAATTGTAAGAACAAAACTAGTACCTATCGTAATAAATGCCCTCCATTATACCTCGTTAATATGTATTTAATTGTCAATCTTATGAAAAGCGTATGTGGTTATTATTTTAAATGGCGTTATATCAGAAATAGTGGTGAGTACTTAATTTAATACTCGAAATCTGCTTACTATTTAGATCACAAGATGTATGAAATCCCTCCCTAGACGTGCCGCGTCCTAGCTTTGTTTTGCAGCTGAAGTTAGATCAATATCAAAGTTAGATATTGATTCACGTACGGTTAAAACTTTAAATTACAGCTCATTTTACAAATTGCCTTCGAACTACACCAACAAGATGAATTTCAACAATCCAGAGACATTATTTCCAATTACTCGTAAGTTGACCTTAACAAGGTCAGTATGTCTTGAAAAGCTCGATTAATTCAACAAAAGTTCGTGCCCTTCCAAAGAAGCGATTAATCAAAACAAGACATCGTTGTACAGAATCTCCTGATTAATGACGGTACTAATTCGTAGCTAACAAAAAAAACCTTTTACTGGGGAAGAGTATTGAAGAAATCAAAACTTTCATTATACACTTAAGGCCCAGCCTAAAGCTGGTAATGTTGCCTACGACGATAAAATGGTTATAATGTTATAATTATTTATACAAGCACATCTATCGTATTTCCTGCTACAAGGCTTTGGTACCTACTCACATCCTACTAATATTATAAACGCGAAAGTATGGATGGATGGATGTTTGTTGCTCTTTCACGGAAAAACTAATGAATGGATTTTAATGAAACTTTACAATAATACTGATATATATAGCTCATATGATATAGCTCATAGGTACATCAGAATAACACATAGGCTATAATTTATAATCCCGCGCAGACGAAGTCGCGGGCAGCTGCTAGTTTTTAACTAACTCTGTATCGTTTTTTTTTGTTCGTTCCATGATGAATACAAATCTAATACGTGTAAGCTACTAAGCACACGCAGCGTTTATCTTTTACGGGCAAGCCAGAGAGATTCTGATGGAAATATGTAAAGAAGATGTCATGTCACCAGTTCAAACCGACCTTCGTCGTCGTCGTCGTGGCGCGTTGCCGCTGCACTCGCAATGAAGTAGTGAAATGTTAATGTGTTCAACCTAGCGCCAAGGTAATGGCGACTCTGAGTTATGAGGTCTGGAGCACCTTACTGGAAAAGTCTTTTACGAGAAAATGCGAGTGTTTCTGTGAAACAGACCCTGACAATATTTTATGACTTACGATATTGTGCTTTCGTATTATGTAGAAGATAAGTAGAAGGATTTTGATTTTTTTGCTGTTTTCAATACTATATTTAACGAAAGCTACTATGAAATAACGATTCATCGACCAAAAAGAACATTAAAAGAAAAGTATTGTCAATTGTACGTTTTACAAACGAATTACGACTCTATCATACACACACACACACTCTCTCTCTCACACACACACACATGTTGTTCATTCCAAACGTGGCGCACGTTTCAAAAGTTTCATGCAAAATGAGCCTTTGACCTTTCATAATTGCAAAACCTTTGCGCGGGTCTTCTCGCTTCATCTAACTAAATGAAAAGCTAAGATATATTAAACTCATAAGTACATTTCTCAAGTTTGCGAGGCGAGGACTAAAGATGCAACCTAAGCTTTCATAACTTACTCCGCTCTTCCAATTTCAAGACCAATAAATCGTGGTAGAAATCTGAATACCTGCTCTGGGTTGAACGTAATTTGTGGCTACCAATCCTTTCTAGCACATTTGTTTATGCTTCTTAAGGAAATTCTAGAAGTTTAAATATTGTCATTTCGGGAAGTTTATACTAAGTAATTTTAAAGACGCAATACTTATACTGTTACTGTAATAACTTGTAATACTTTAGTCACTAATCCACACGAGAAGAAGAAGAATCAAACAATAAATTGGCATGACGAACCATTCACCATACCCCCTGGCCATACCCCTGGTGGTGGTACGGTCTTTTTTTGCAAAACGGTACCACCAGTTAATAGTGCTGTCCTTATGGAACTAGTGAAACTGTTCTTTTACAGTCGACAGCAGATCAATGGTAACACCTTTTACTTTTGACAGATCTTATTATTTGCGTCGTAAGACTTGAAATCGTGCCGTAAGTGTTACCGTTGATCTGCTGTCGACTGTGCCTACCTAAACTCTGGGATATGAGAAATAGAAACATAACGTATGAATAGATAGAGGCAGGCATTATGCGAGTATATAGTGATTATCATTCAATACGGAACCTCTTTTGATCTTGTTTGATCTTTACGTCGAATATACTCAGACAACTAAATTATCATCGACTTGTGACGTGTTGTGGCGATTTCTCTTATCACTAAGTTACCATACCAAATTAAAACGTCTTCAGACAAAACGTACTGGTGCTGTGTTTACCTGAAAAACAAAAAAGGTCACGTTAAAACTGTAATAAGATATTTATTTATATATAACTTTTGTACAATGTGTGAAAGAAATAAGTCGATACGTAATGTTTACATAATAAATTATATATAAGTACATAATATAATTACATAGCCATATTTGCATAATTAATTCATAAGTAGAGCGGTAGCGTATGAGGAAAATCGCTATGTAATTTGGAACAATAACTTTATTGCTCGCAGTTGAAGATGGCTACAGCTTACAACTCGCTCCAAATTACTTCAACTAACAGTGTTGTTGCATACCTTTTTAAGTTTAGCAATAACAAGGACAAGGCACAGGCAAACTATTATGGTTACCCTAATAAAATCAAAGATTATTTACATTAAAAATATAAATATTGAAAAAGAACAGACAGCGTTTCCTGACGTGCCTATAATAATAGCAAAGGCTACAAATGGATCATCTGTATGTAAAGGTACGGCCGACCGCATATCAATGGTATCATCGTACTTGCAGTACGATTTCAACTCTTCGTACTTGCAGTACGATTTCAACTCTTACGACGCAGATAATAAGAACGGTACAAAGTGTTAAACTTGATGTGCTTTAGGCTATACCACAGTGAATATGGCGTGCATCATTCCCATATAGTTGTAACTAGTCAAGTCAGCACTATCTGTGTAGTCTATGCCATTAAAAATAAGACTAACCAAATAATTTATTCACATATCGTGTTGGCAGCACAAAACGCAAAATTATGAATGCTTGATAAAATTGTGAAATTCTGCAGTGAACTAATCCGTTACATTGACACAAGCCGTTCAATTGGACAAATTGTTCAATTGTGATATGATATATGGAATACTAGGACAATTATAGTTGTCGCTAAAACTAGAACGTTAACTGTTTTAATGAAAGGTTCAGTTTCCGAAGTAAATATTTGTGGGCTCAGCCAAATACACCTACTCTTACATGTAGTATGCGTGGTAGTATAATAAAAATATGATCCTAATTTAATATAAAAAAACATTTGGAATACATAAGAATACAATATACAATACCAAGCAAATAAATATGCTACTCGTGTAAATAAACTATAATTAGTAGAGATTATATTTATATTGGTCAAAAGGTCAAGTGTTCGCATTTTTTACTTGATAGTGTATATTATAACATAGTTGGAGCGTGTCGATCAACTGTAGTGTCGGTCAAAAGCTACGTCGGTCAGACGTCTTTCGGGCAACGATTTGTCCAACAAAAGTTCCAGAATCGTTTGATAGTTCTCTCTTAAATTATGATCAAATTAGATATTAAACACCTACAATGTGTACCTATGTTACCGATAAGCTTTCACATTTGAATCCATAAATGTTGAAAAGTGTTATTAGAGAAAATGCCTATAACCTATAATAACGCAGCGTTGCGCGTTGGTAAGGTAAAAGCATCGCGTGTGGCGGTCAATTTGTCGGGTCATTGGGGGCGCTATCGCTAGTGTGGAATACGGGCCCTATTATAAGGGCAATTAAAAGTCTAGTACAGGGCTTCATTTACTACGTCACGTAAGGTAGGTCGACATCACTAACAAATTGCACACAAAACCATTGCTTTATTAGCGTCGCGTAAAGTGCCTGGTGTGTTTTACAACGGGTTGCTCCCAGAAGACTTTACCAAAGCTTTTAATCGAGTATCTGTTTTTGATTAGGTAATCGTTTACAATATTATATTTTCTTAAAATCTGAATTGAGGTGAAAATTTTTAGCACTTCGGATGAGAATCAAACGGGGTTCGAATACTAGATGTGATGGATTATTTTTCATAGGTAATTTATTATTTAGGTCATTTGTCGAAATTGTAAGTTTGTTATAGTACTTACTGTAGTCTCTATTCGTGTAGCAATATCTAAGCATCGTTGTGTAATTACAATATCATATGTCAAAACGCTGGTAATTATGTTTACGAATAGATACATAATTGCTTTGAATCTAGGTAAGTAATTTAAACCAAAAGGCAGGGTGTTAATATTTATAGCATCTACATTAGACATCAGTGACTTAACAATGTAATGTCCTTTTAATAACGCCTCTATGTTGCTGTTCATTTATAGATTCACAGAATAGGGTGATGAGACGGATAAGTATAGGTATGAGTACTGTCGTAGGCAAATCCTAATTATGAACGTATCATTTCATCAATTAGACCTTGTACAAAACACATTGTAAAATGAAAATTCGTTACTGAAATTACAGAATGAAACCCCACATCATATTGCAGCAATATAACTTAACTTAGTTTTTATTATAGGGTATAATCCAAAATTTTATGACCGTGAATCCTTTTATTAGCTATGTTTGTTTTAAAGCCGAGCACATCTGAAACGGTACGTTTTACCCAGAAAAATTAACATAATTATAAACATCTTACAAGGATCACAATTTAACCTAGGTAAGTACATTCCTAATGGTAGATATACTATTTCTAGAGGTTTCCAAAGCAACGGTTGGTAGATAATACTCAATTTCCCAGAAAAGAGATGCCTGAGGCGATGGCGAGCAAGGTGAGTTAACAATTGTTTCACACAATTGACTTGACAGTTTTGCAGGACCTACTTCAGTCAGAAGCGTCGGAAATACACGAAACGGGTGTTTCGCGGTGTCAGTTCAAACAATACCATTCAATTCACAAATGCGAGGAAATCCAATGAAAATTAAATGTCGAACTCTGGCAACACTACTTTGATGTAGAAATCAATAGAAACATGTATTTTTACCTAATTAACTAAAACATTGATCTTTAAATGAGAGAGACAGATCAGAGAGAGAGAGAGAGATCTCACAGTGATGATTTTACTTTCTGTCTACTGATATAACAAGACATCAAAAAAACTTCCCAATCAAATAAAAAAACAAGTACGTAATGCTATCAGTTACGCCTCCGCGTTAGATACTACAGGTATTAATATCAAAGGGCACAAAACAAAAAAATTTGGACAATGGTCAAGCCCACGCTCGTCACGTCAAACAAAGAGGTTTACTGTAGAAAATGTTTACACAAGTGCTCGGTAGAGTGGTCTGCGAGGATATAACAAAAGGAGCATTAGTACGAGACGAGCCGCCGTAAAAAGTGTATGTCTATGAAGATATATACTCCATGTACAATAGACATGATAATAGCAGAAAGTAACTACTCGCACACCTGTCGCCGTCGCACGTGCCGCGCGGACCGGGCGGCTGTGCGACTAATGATATAGAAGCTGCTCCAGTCGCTCTAATGGCAGTAGCCGTTTATTATCCGACGAGTTCCATGCTAGTAATAACAGACCTCTACGACAACGTTCCGCCTTTGCTGCTGGCATAATGGTTTAAAATTATTAGCCAATAAATAGATATGTGATCACAATTACAATGTGACGATAACACAGTTAAAAAATGTTACCTAGGTAGGTACATCGTTTTAGCTTTTACCAAACAGTAACTAAAACCTGTCAAACGCCAGAATTGTAGAGTATTTCGAGATCGGGGAAATTGGTTCAGTCCACTGTCGCGAATACTGTACACGATGGGACACTTTCATTACAGCGATGTCCGGAGCCACCGGTTCAATGTCCGGTTCGCTCTATTTTTAACTCGTACTAGCTCACCGTCAGTTCGTACGTTGCACATGTGGTACGATCTAAACAATACATCCATTTTCGACCGCATTTCGACCGTACACTCTGACCTTTCGGCTAAAAAAGGTTCTCGCTAACCAACGCTAATAAGGTTACGCCAAAAAAGTATTAGATTCACACGAGAGCTTTCCACTCCGCGAGTCGGTCAGAGCATAGCGCTAATTAGACTTTCCAGTCACGTATCGGGGTAACTCACTTAATGAAGCCATTCAAGTAATTATCCAGAAGCTCGCGAAGCATCGCCGGTAACGGCGACCCTCTATGCACGGCACCCGCTTAAACCATTTAAGTGCAGTTTTACTATTATGAGTTTCTCCCTGTGCACCATTATAAGATATGGCGTACATGACCATACCATGTCTTACAGCGTATCAAAAGAAAGTATATTCTCGAAAAAGGTTATAAAATGAAACATTCATGGATTTGGCAAACCAAATACAACTTTTTAATTAAACATTCCGTGATATTTTTCTGCAAGCTCTTTGAGAAATGACTTGAGTTGAAAGGAAAAGTAGTACGCGAGACGTTATCTCTACTCAAACAGGCAATTTGTCTGGCAAAGGAAGCGTTGCAAAAGTTTGCGTCCTTCGCTGCGTTGAAATCAATAATTCCGTCTCAGTAGCGATGGCGGCCACAAACTCGCTGGGCTTGGGCTTCCGTTGGGTTTGTTGGTAATAAATACCGCTTTCTAAATAAGCCACACTCGCTATTAAATTAACAATAATAAACATTGTAATGATGAATTCGTTTTCGGTTATATTTCCATCAACTGAGTATTTATGTTTAGGTACTATTATTTTCAGAGAAGTTGGATGGATCGCTAATTGGGATAACTTTACAATTTCAGAAATATGCCGTCTTTCCGCTATTTTACAATTAGGTATCCTTTAAAATTATTATCTCGGCTCGATTTAAAAGTTGCGTAGATAGATACCTACGTCACATGTAGGTGGGAGTGTTTGGAACAGTCCATCCGTTCCAAGATATATACCTACCTATATTCGATTTTAGCTTTTAGGTTAGATTAGGTTTAGGATTTACATTTAGCATTTTCGCTGAGAATTAATCATTCCATGAATGCCTAACACTGTTACACTATTCTTGGATAGCCTAAGCTAACAATAAGTAGGTTTTAGTTTAGTTACTACTCACACACGTATTCGGAACACGGCCACAACTGAGACGTGGTACGGACTTGGAACAAAGCACACGAGGCAGGGGCAACTTCCTAAACTCATCAGTCGGCCCCTGCGCACGCCCGCAAGCTTTCCTTGTGAGGAAACTTTCTTATATTGCTTCAACTTCCCGTCTACATTATACCTACGTAACATAATAACTACATCTTCGGACGCTAATAATTTTCCGGGTTATGTTTCTTTTGCAGGAAATTTAAGTTTTCCCATCTGCGTAAGTGCTGTTAGATAGAAGTACCTACTTCCTCAGAACTAAAATAATAAAATAAGACTCCCTTAATGTTCCTCAGTCATAAAGTACCTAATATCATAACTTATCTACCTACTAATTATACCTATTTAGACATATTTTTGCGACGTGTAAAGATATTTTAATTCAAGTCCTAGTCCTGCTTGAATACTGAAAAAGTTTGAGCCGTGCATCTCAATTGGAATTTCCGATCAAAGTCATACCCAGGAAAATGCCTACTATGATTGATAACAATTTAACGATTTGAGATTTAGTTTTAATAAGGCGACATGATAAAAGGTCAGCTGGTAGATAATGCCACAATGCATTAAGCTTGCATTTTGTACACTAATGTGTAAAAACTTAAATAAATAAATAATATCATTCCTTCTAAATACGACGACATTACCATTATTACGAAAAAAAATCTAATTTCCACGCCCGATCATGTAACTACACGAACATAATGTAGACTCTATATTATGTTCGTGTAGCACTCTACACGAACTACATTGTAGAGCTTGTAGATTTGTAGAGCTCACGTCCCTCGCAGACGTCTCAAAAGGGTGTTTCCCCGAGGAGAATGCGTGCACTGCCGTCAAGGGATGCGTGCGATTCAAACTTTTTTCCCCAATGCAAAATCATTCCCTCCCTGCTTTTTCCCGACTTACTATGTGCCATCTTTTATCGTACGCAGGTACTCTTGCACAAATTATAATGAACATAAATATTTGTGTCTCTACATTGTAAGAAGTTGGATAACAGTAACACCTGCCTTAACACTTCATTATATTTTCTTTGTGATAGAATCTTGTAATTTACCCAGTACAAAGAATCAGGGTAAGGTATCCTGTAGCAGCCCACGAATAATGATGGAAATAAAAAATATCAAACAATTTTAATGAAAAAAATAAGGACAGTAAAATGCGAGTGCATTTTCTACCACATTACTCTGGAGATGGAGGCAATTTACTCAGAAAGGAGTTACATAGACGCAAAGCACAGCGACGACAAAGCGGAGGTAATAAACCTCGTTTCAGTTCAGCGGAACGAAAACAAACAAAGGGTAGTTAGGTAAATTTTCTGGCCAACAGGCGCTCAAACATTTGCCATCCAATAATTTCCACCTACTCTACATTTGAAGTGGGTACATAATACTCAAGGCACAAAGTTGTATAAAAACTTCGATCCCTATTTCTATTGATCAAGATATCAAAAAATTTCCATACCAGCGTTAGTTGTACCTATCGTTGACAAAAGGAGGGCTACGGACTTATATTTTCGGGTACAATGATGAAATAAAATATACATAAGTAATATAACTATTTAGGCCGTAAACAACCCCATAGCGGAGATCACGCATTCGTGTATAATACTAGAGTAAATATCGTTCGCACAATAAAATCACAGTTTCCGTGTACGGTGGAACACAGAGAAAGGTGTACATGAGAGTTTTTAAGGTTGAGATTATCTTAAAAACTTCTGGACCTATTGCAAAAATTCTTTCACTGTTTGATTGATAAAAGTGAAAACTATGTAACTGTAAAAGAATTATTAAATTCGGTCCAGTAGTTTTTGAGAAAATCTCAACCTTATTGAGGCCCCCTGTATACTTATCTCTGTCTTCGACTGTACCTAAATCCAAAATTAATTGCTTGCAATGGGTAGGAACCCATTGGTCCCCTAATGCAATAAACAATATGCTTTTAATTCCGGAACTTTAACAGCAAGTCTAACTTATTTAAGCTCGTGATAAAAGGTTACAAGCAGCGAAACATAAATCGTATAACATATAGATTGCGGCAGGAAATCCCTGGGGGTTGGACTAGGAACGTTTTAAGTTTAGTACGACGCAAAACGTAAATTCCAGTACTTTACAAAGCCAGGCGAAGGCGGACCTCGTTTCTGAAGTACGTTTATTACCTGGTCAACTTACACGGGATATTTAATTACCAAATAAATTATTTTTTTTAGCTCTGGGTGTACGAGTAGATAGTCTTCCAGAACAAGGTTGCATAATTAATTTCGTATGTTTTAGTTGATGACGACGTAACTATACCTAATATGCTTATACATAATATAACATATATTACTTAACGAGCTATAAACTAGGTCAGGCGACACAACAATGGCGGCCAATCAAAACTTTGGCACTTCTACCCTCAAACAAGCTATCAGTGCACCGCTCAGTGGTAAACTCCATTAAGCAACGTACGAGCTACCACACAGTGATATATGCGGTAAAGGTGGACACTATACGCAACTAATAGAGCAGAAAAGCAGAAGCTAAGTATAAAGTAAAGAAGAAAATAACAATGTAAATAATACAATATTCCAGCAGCAACTCAAAGGCGTGTTGTGGTTTTCTAGAAATGATGTGGTTGCCTTGCACAAACTGCAGCGAGCGAGTAGTATACTCGTACCTATTTGGTTTGAAGTCAAAATTGTTAGCTTTTATGAGTACAGACATACCTATTGTAATGATAACAAGTTACAGCTATACAGCATGGCCTTGAATTCATTCGACAAAATGAAACTGGGGGTTGTACTCAGGTATTTTAGTAAATCAAAACTGCAAAAAAAAAGTCACAAGTCACACAATGACCTTAGAATTGACCATTAGGTCAAATTCCAGTGAAAGAAATCGTTGCCAAAAAATAAAAATAACTTATAATGATAAAAACTTCAAAGAACAGTAACGATGCATATCAAGTTAAAAAAAAAATTATAGTTTATTGTAAATTTATTTTTCCCCATATTGTTTAATTTACTTATACGCTGTGCAGAATTAATGTACGTACCTACCTATGTCACAAGCCTAACCATCCACTTAATTTTGTCTAATGAATTCAAGGCCAAAAAAGTAAAAGTCTGAAATAAAAATATTAATTTAATAATAATTTTATTTATTTATTTTATATTGTATTTAGTATTTACCTACTTTTTTAAATATCTGAGAGTGAGACTGCGTTTGCAAGCGTCGTAGGTTCGATCACCAACTCTGCACTACTAATGGTAGCCTCTCCTACAAGCTGGAATGTGATAGCATTAATTTTCTTTATATAGGATGTATAAAGAAAACACTATTCACAATATGAGACTCGCTAATATATCGTCGATATTTTCTGGTTATACCGACATACGAACGAGTACAAAACTTTTCCATTATTCTTTTGCAGCGTATATGTCCTTTAATCCTAGCCTATCTCTAAGTTAGGACTGCACTCAACTTGAAATGTAAATATAGTGCTGGCTTCGCTCCCGAGTGACCTATTCCAGAATGTAATATTCCAGCAGTTCCAGTAGGAGCCAGATGTATAGGAGGTATAGAAAAGGAAACTATAACGAAACACAATGTTCAACTAAAATGAAATATGTGTGTTAGTGTTACCCACAAGTACCTATGTCGTTGTCAACAGAAAAATATATTACATCTTCAGCATATAACAGCTTATTTGTCGATGTTACTTGTGTTTGGCTAGAACAACTCCATCGTATTCATATTATTACACTTTATAATGATAGGTTTATTAGGAAACCCATTAAAATTGTCACAATATTAGGCGAATAAATTCGAATTGAGGTGAGCTTTGCGAAAGTACGTATTGTATATCGGCACACGATCAGTCTGTAGACCCCAAACAATGCAACCTGCCCCGCGCTTGGGGCTACAATAACAATCGGAGGGTCGGCACCAATAATAAAATCGTTATTATTGATTTTAGTGTCGAGAACAATCACTTCCAAAGCCATGTCAACGTCACAGCTAAATCGGCGACATCCGCCCGTCTACGACTCTCCCCAATGGTCTACGCTGCACAGATATTGAACAAATCTACATGATTCATGTGAATCATGACATGCACATTGGTAATGGTTCTTGGGGTTTGAGCAGCTTGACTTTCCACTTGAAAAGATAGGAGTTCCCTCAGTAAAATAAATTGCCGTAATTAACTTGCAGACAAACGTTGTTTTCTAAAAACTAAATATTACCATCTATACCAGTTACATAATACACGAGAAATAAATCTATATGATCCAATAATATTCAATAACATTAAAAATTCCATCTATTTCCGTTACTCTACTCCGTCGCGTCTATAATAGTACTGTAACTGCTATTACTGGCGACTGCCTGCCCCTAGCTACCCTATGCAAGGACTGCATTGCGGAACCAGAACTATATTTCATTTTTAGAATGCGAAACGGTCGCATTAAATCGCTCCTATTGTTGAAATAACTATTTTATGACGAGCTTAACGAACCGTGTTGCCGTATCTCAGAAGTTTGAATGTATGAACGAGTAAGTATATTTATTTATTTTGGGTAAGCCGGCAGCTCCCGCAAGAGGATACTACTAAACCACACAATAGATAAGTAGATGCCATATAATTTTAAATTATCGCTCGCAATTGTTGTGAAATGAATGAGGAAACTACTTGACAATAAACAAAACACTTGGTCAGAAAATACACAGTTTGTCAAAACATTCAAAGTAACGCTATTGCGAAGAGTATCTGTCATGAAAGCTCAGTTACGTTGTTCGGATGTTGTTTATCAGGAACTCTCGCTACACGGAAGACCCCCCCCCCCCCCCCCCCCCCCTCTCCCCTGGTACAGTTCGCCTACAAGATTCGTTACTTATATCGCGTGCGTTGGACAATATTTCTCCAAGAATGCGCCAATACATCACGCCGCGCGCCGCCCCTCGATAGACGTGCTTCCGCGTTTCCGCTGACTGGACGGCCTATCGATGAACATCTAACTTCGGGGAGTTTCGACAAGTAGCAAAAGTGGGCGAGGGAGTAGGTATTGATAGACATGTATGTAACTGAGATACCTGGTAAAAATCAATAAAATTGCATAAAATGAAGAGACTTAACTGCATTATCGATAAGCAAAGAATAAGAGAAGAACGCGTACCTAAAGAGTCTGGTTGTAAATCACGGGCGATTTTAGAAACAGTAATAATAAAATAACGAGTGTGCAGTTCAAAAAAATAGTAGGACAAGCCAACTCATTTTAGGTTGTACAATCTTTTTCTGACCATTTGAAGATGAATAGATAGGTCGTTCATTTTAAGAATACAAAAAGTGAGCCATAAAATAGTGTGTCCACATTTACGATCATGCAATGGTACCCTGAGGGTTTATGAAAAATAAAAAAGGAATCAACCCTTAATCTACGTGAAGCGAGACACAAAAACAATCAACATGCCTAATAAAGTCATCGGGATCTTAATAAAAGCGGAGCGTGATAAAGGATATTAACGTTAATGTGTCTTAGCGGCCTTAATACGTTATCGGTGAGCGAGGGGGTATTGTAGCCAAGCCACCCTTGAAATCGCTTCCCCGCCGCGTGAGGGCGCGTGAGGGAGGGGTGAGAGGCGCGGGAGGGGGCACAACCCGCGGCCGTTGACACGGAATCTTCCTGCTCTGTTTATGTATCCCATAGGATTTTTTTCCATATGCGCTTACAGTGAACCGCCTGCACACGTATGGACCGTTTTGTTTTTAGATTTGATCCAAACCAAACGGTAATATTAAGAGTAGGGTACCTATATCGGGAACCAAGAAAGGAAATCAAACACTGTCAATCAATTTAGGTATCAAATTAGATTTCTACCATTTTGTATAGAAGGTACAACAGTCACTGCAACTTACTAATACAGAGGCACGATTTAAAGGCGAACTAGATTGTATTTCAAAGCACTAGTGTATGTTGGAACTACAAATAAAGATTTAGGTACATAATAGGATGAGCAAGAACATAGAGACGGTAATTTGTGCCGTAAATCTTAGTAGAGATTTCTGCCACTTACGGCATAAAATACCAATTTCATAATTACCTCATAGGACCTATTTTAATATTGTATAACTTAGTCACAGAATACAGATTATACGTATATACTATGACGTAGATAAGGTTAGGTTTGTTCTAACTCGTGGGGGTTGGATCTGGTTGGATATTTCCGGTAAATTTGCGTGTTTCAGCGTTTATTCGTTCGTTACCTGGCGCTCAGAGTCACGCATGTTTAACCCGTCAAGCACTCGTTCCATTTTCCTTGACACCCAGTAATCGTATCTGCTTCGTCGGGCCATCGGAACTCATTATAATAATGTACTGTACAACGACAGTCGTCTTAATCTACATCCGACGTCAACTTTCGGTTCAAGAGTCTGTTTGTTTATTTTTAATCTCCTAAAATTCTAAGTCGTATTTATAAACGTGCCTTCTATTATTTACGAGTTCGAAATACGCACATAATACCGAGAACTTGAGGTGATGATTGTATAGCAGATTCATAAACAATAACACTTATCTAATACACATATGAAATGTCATGTAGAGCGATTATAACAGTTACTGTCAGGTATGTTGTTTAAGTTTCGACGATAGTTAATATAAATAAGTTGGCACTTGACATTGGCATTTGCGATTAACAAACTTAGGGTCGACGCACAACGCCATGGCACGGCGCCGTGCCGTCACATCCCGGGTACATGGCGCTGCCGTGCGCCGGCGGACGCCGCGCCGTGGCGTTATGGATTCGGTTCGGCCTAAGGCCACTATCTTACTAGGACACCATAGTTGCGTCACCAGCAGAGATTCGGTAGTCGCTACCGAAGTGGTTGTTCAATCATCGGACACCAGGTAAGGTAGGCACCTTACGTAAGTACATTTTGTTAGTGGCGCGACTGCTTAGGCTACCAATAGTGTCCTAATGATCGAGATATGGCCCTTAGGGTAACTAGCACAAAGGAGGGTTAAGGAGGTTAGCGCTTAACCCGGGATTAAATAAGAAAAACATGGGGCGTTTTCACGGGCTAAATCGCTAACACTAGGGTTATCTTCTAGTGCAAGACCAGGGTTAGGTAATTGGGTAGTGAATTGTACAATTTCGCCGAGGATACAAACTAAAAATTTCACAGTAGGTAATTCGTCGAAACGAACTTCAAATGTCACTCATCGTCACATCAACATACGAGGGTTCATCAACGCCATCAATATGGTCAACGAGCGTTCATCGCGCAATTAGCACGAATTAAACAATTAGTAGTTTGAGCATGACGATGGCGGTCACTGGCGCCCGACAATAGGCACAATATTATTATTATTATGACGCACAATAAAAGCAGACATGTTAGTACTTACACCTAAAATAACTTATCATATAGGTACAATCGATAACATGTCAAGCGTAAAATGTGACGGCACGGCCACTCTATGCGATGGAAATACGACTTAGGCCGAGATTCATATACAGTTCTGAGCATAGTGTCGCTCTTACAACTATTAAATTCAATTTGACATTTGTAAGAGCGAGCTCACGCTAAGCTTGCGCTCGAAACTATACAATCTCGGGTTTAGATTGCAATGGTTTTGCGTATTGTTATAGTCAAAGGCCGATGTTCAGTCCCTCCGCGGATTGACTAGTATATCCTAGGTTTGACCAACGCCTTCGGTCAAACCTCGAAATATAAGTTCTATGAATTGTTATAATAAAAAATGCCTAACGAAGGCTTCAACTTCAACCTAATCCAATCGTGTAGGATCCGATCCGAAGGCTTCTAAAATCCACCAGTCATTGGGTCGAAACTATAACCTACTTCGCGGTTTTACCGAAGGCGTTGGTCAAACCTAGGATAGACTATTCAATCTGCGGCCCTTGACTATAACATATGTAAAAAGCTACAACTGCCACAAGATATATTATTGTCATACAAAATAAGTATGTTATTGTAATGCTCAGTGCTTAACTAAGTTTACAATACAAACGCTACCTTCACCAGTCACCGCCCATCGCTCCCTCTTTGTCAAAACTTTTGTCGAAACAAGTAAGTATACCGTTTAGATACATTTGAATACATCAGTCAGAGTAGCAAGTTATATAGCTTTCACAATTATTATTATTGTCCGAAACACATGCCTAATCGTCAATTAAATAACTGTTACACTAATGACAGGTGTTCAATGTTCATGTTCCTTTATATATTATAAGAGAGGCTCTACCTATAAATACTAAAGCCTTAAATCTGAGCCAGCCTGTTCTGAGCAGGTATACTTGGACCAGCTTGAGTCAGGCTGCCTGACTGACAGGTTAATATGTAATTGATTAAGAAATCATTGATATATTTCGGTAAAAGCTTTTGTCTCAATTTGTACCAAAATTTTGGTGATAAAAAAATCAGGTAAGCAAAGCACACGAACGTACGTAAATCGCTAATGAGCTAATTTACATATAGATGCAGAAACGAGCGCCTAGCCGCCGCCGCCGCGCCGTACCGCTCGAATTTGTTTATTTCTTCATGCGGAACATTGCCGGGTCTCAACTTTCCGCATGAAAAACGCTCTCTACGCGAGATAACTTTGAATTTTTCTTTATTAAGTTTTGAATAGCACAAATAAATAACCGGCAGGTGCTAGGACGAGCTAAAGAAATACAACCCACTTATTCTCATTTTAATACCCAAGCAAATCACATCGATGTTTTGTAGCTTGATTATGAAACGGTGGCTGTTAATAGAAACATTAACTATTTCCAATAATCCCAGGATGTGTCGGGTGTATCAAAGCGTGCATAATTACGACGATACTTCACACCTCAAGGCATTTAGACTATCAGCATTGCGAGCTGCTTAACAATGTTAACACTTACACGCGAGACAAGGCGCTAGGGTGATATAGCAAATACCAGGATAGTACCTGAATCGATAGAATAGGAGTTACGGCAGGGCCAGCAAAAGGGAGAGAACTATCGCTAGACCCGAATGTTACCTATAATATAAGTACATTAATCAATCAATGGTGCTTCTTTGTACGATAAAGACTTTACCTATCGATCATTCAAAGCAAATCATTGAGTCACACAAACTAATAAAGGATTTTCTTCATGAATTAACTTTTGCGTAAGAAATGGGTATGACATTGAAACTGAATTCGAACACAAAATTAAATCTTTTAACGAATTATGCAGTGCATCTTACTTCGTCAGTGTAACGACTAGCATTAAAGCATCTCAGTGTTATTAAGAGTGCCAAGATTCCTAGTTACAACTTTGTTAAATACAAATAAGAAACAAGACAAACAGATGATATACAACTCATAATGACAAGAAGATAGGATCGTTTTGAAGTTGAGAACCCAGATACACAAATAGATTATCTCGGTCACAATTAAATCCCCTCACGATGTAAGTCCGAAGCCCGACCAAAGTGAGTGAGTGGAGAGCTATCGTCGCTCCTGATCGTAAAGAGCGGTCACGATCTCACTGTTGTGGGAACGGTCGGTCAGAGATCTGTGTAAAGCAATACGGAAAACGTTTCTTTTCCACGAACACGACAATTTTAGGTTAACGTAGAGCAGAGTGCCGTTTGTAAAATATCCCGTACTATACGTGTGAATACCTACACGTTTTCTTGCTACCACATTTTACCGACATACCGACGAAAGCACATCAAGTGGACGTTTGTACCGTTCTTATTGTCTGGTAACATAAGAGCTGTAAACTGTTGCCATTATCGAGTTTACTACTTGCATCTTAATTATCGATGTAATATAAGTATCTACTATTATTAAAGTAGATTTTATTAACGAGGGTCTATACTGCGGAAAAAATATATAATCAAACCTTTTTCCGGCAACTAGATTTTTGGTATTGTTTTACTCAGAATTTGGTATTGTTTTAATAGGGGGGAGTGCGTGAAGTCAAATTGGGTTCAATGACATAGTCGTAACGCAACACTGATTAGCAATATACATACGTACAAATCATTGTATTTTATACAAGTACTACACATGACATGACAACGTTCTAAATGTTATTGTAACAGCGATCACAAATAGAAACCTATTATGTATCATCGATCGGGCCGTGTTTCCAGTCCATATGAACACACCGTCACCGCACCGCTGCACACGGCGGGCGATTGTGACCGCACTCGGTAAATTGAGCTGCTCACTTCCTTCCGGAGTCGCCCGCACTGATGTGATGAGATGACCGCCATACAACACAACGGGATTGTTTACAATGCTTTGATATTGCAAAAACCGCATAGCTACATACAATTGTTAGGTAGAATTTAATTGTTACTCATCTTGTCTCCCATGGAGTGGTAGAGCAAATAACATGTCTTCGGACTTAACGTTCTTATTGTCTGCCTAGAGTTAAAGTTTGTACCTACTCAAGTATTACCTTTGATGTGCTTTTGGATGTACAGCTAACAGCAGATCAAGTTCTTATTATCTGCTTCGTAAGATTTAAAATCGTACTGCAAGTGTTACCATTGATCTGCTGTTGTCCGTACTTACATTGTAGATACTGCAGATGTCATTACTAAATTCGGTGACACCATTTATTATGCAATGTTTTCATCTTTGTTAAATCGTTTTTTGTTAAATAATTGAGTACAGGTTCCATTTTGTAATCGATTGTATGAATGTTACTCCCATCTCCTTGTATGCACCCATCGAATTATTTGTACTACATACATCGTACACATTACTGTGTAATAAAAAGGCTTTTATTGAGAATGATGTAAGAGTACATCATTTCATACATCAATAAAATATGTTCTTATGAGTATATAGTATATAAATGTGGACAATAAAAGAGGTAAGACTAAGTCTTCCGTAGTTATGATAGGGTTGACAACGTGAAAGCGAAACTAACCGAAGAGTTGAGAAATACTGTGATATAAGTATGGGTACCTAGTTAGGAGTAGAAAAAACTGGGGGGGAAAGCACCCTTATAAACTTTCTAGTGATAATTAATTAAAAGTTATAATAACTCTTGTTTTCTCCGACTGTAGAATGGTAGACAACACTACTCAGTACTTCAAGTACTCAACTCTTATGGCGCCGACAATAAGGACGGCCTAAAATCCAAAATGCTACATTTGATGTGTTTTCGCCTCAAAGTTAATGATTACTTTGTCATATGACGACAGATTGAAGATGAAAATTAAGTATCGCATGGATTGTATCACAGAGAAAGTAAACAATTGTGGTTGTAAAGACAGGTGTCGGTGTCAGGTTTCCGATTGTTCTCGGTCCCGGCGACTACGACGGGTGTGCCGCCGCCGCCGCCGCCGCGACCGATCGATGCCTGACCCCGAGCAATGTCGCCCTCGCCTTTTAACCAAGCGCCGCCGACGACGACTCTTTTGACAGGTCACAGGTCTTGAAGCATTCTCCCGTCACCCTCTTTTTACCCGAATGCGCAAGGAGGAGGCTCTGATATTTTTTTTTTTTTTTCATTCTCTTTATCTCTCTCTCTCCTTCTTTTTTATATTTTTTTTTTTTTTTTTTTTTTTTTCTCATTTTCCTCTCTTTAAATTTCTCTGATTGCTGTCGTATTTTCTTTCACATGTATAAACTTTATATATATATATATATATATATAATTTGTAATATATTTATTTATGATAGGACAAATTAGTATGTAGTATATGTACGTCGTATATGTAGTGTATGTAATTTATTGTATTATTGTTTATATAAATATAATGTATAGGTACTCCTGCTCTTTGTAAATACCATTTGTTTTTCAATTATTTTTCATTTTATTCTTCTTGTATTTCTACCTCTACCTCTTTCACTTTACTATGCTAAATTCCATCAACAGGTGGTTGCCTGGAAGAAATCGCTTTTAGCGATAAGGCCGCCAAAATTGTACATATTGTTTTGTATTTCTGTATTGTAATTGTTTGTGTCTTTTATGTACAATAAAGTGTATTTGAATTGAATTGAATTGAATTGAGGTTTATGTTTTTTGAGTGATGAATGCGAGTATGTATGTTCAATTCTTTGGCACGCCCTGCAGCATAGGCTTGATGGATTTTAACATGCAGTGTTACATGTAAATTCGACATGATACGAGTAGTAAGAGTGACATAGGCCAAAAAAATTATCAAAGTAATGAGGGATTTAAAAAAATACGCTGTTATTGTTTTCGTTCCAGCTAAATATTTTTGCAGTCGGGTCTTTTGTTATTTAAATAATATTTATCTTGTTAATATTATCGATACCAAAACGAACACAATTATTGAACACGTTAAAACACGGTAACATCATAGTACGGACGATGAGTTCATAACAAAATTCCCATGTGAATTCAATTACAATAACCAATATTGAACCAGAATAAGAAATGTGTGTACCCATGCTTATAGTGAAGCTTGTTTCCATATGAAGGTACCTAATCATAGTCACACAATTCAATTTATTCCAAGTCCCAATTCCGCCTCACGCCCACTAACAAGAATGCTTATCCGACAGACCGACTACACCGAAAAATAAACGAAAAAGCTTTTTCAATGAATACGTTAGCTTAGAACTCAAACAGCATGTTTAAGTCGAAATTGAAATGAAATATTTTAAATAGGAATATAAACGCAGTAACAAAACAATATAGTCCAAAATAAGTATGTTGTGGAGTGTAAGTTTACCGATATGCATGGTTTACAAGAGGTACAGTCGAAGACAGAGACAAGTATACAGGGGGCCTCAATAATGTTGAGATTTTCTCAAAAACTACTGGACTGAATTAAAGAATTATTTTACAGCTACATACTTTTAACTTTTATCTATCAAACAGTGAAATAATTTTTGCAATAGGTCAAGTAGTTTTTGAGAAAATCTCAACCTTAAAAACTTTCCTATACACCTTTCTCTGTTTTCCACCGTACGTATGAGAGCCAAATATTGTCAACAAGGCAATTTAACAACTTCAACGCGCATAATTTTCCCAACTCAATAATCAACCATTAAAGATTAAATAAAATGCGTTGACAAAAAGTCGGTTAAAAATACCCATAACAAGAAAGTGTTAGACAATTTCGTAGAAGTTTACTAAAAAATTAAAGCGCGTCTGTGTTTGTACAATTTGACCACTTCTATTAGCCGAGTTGAACGCATTACTATGGCAGCGCGCGCGCACACGTGTGCCGCGCATATGCGAGGACGCACCATTCGCTCTCATTGTTTGGAATTTCACGTTCAATATGGGGCGTAAATATTTCGACAAAGCTCTAAAAGGGAGAGCCTATAAAAGAACAACAGCGCGGCGCATTATAACAGTTTAGTAATACGCTACGTCCGCTCTACAAAAACGTTTTAGTTATAGGAATTATACTAGTATATTCTTTACCTATTTAGTGGTTGGTTATTTATTTACATGTCTTCAATCTTATTTAAACTACTACGAAAGAGCCAAGAGAAGAAAAGGAGCCAAGGTTAGAGGTTGAATCGGCGACGCTGCCATTAAATTGATCAAGGATAGGAACAAAACTCTGTGCAACGCTAAAAACAAAGATGTCTGGAATTCGTTCCGTAAGGTTCAAATTATGCGGGCGTAAGATATGCAGCCGGTGATGACAATGACGTCACAGAAATTATTATCGAAACACGTTGAAATCGAAGCGATTCAATGTTATTAAAAATTTAATCATCTCCTTTTCGCAAGATAAACAAAAAGAGGACAAACATCTAGTTCCCTGAAAAACAAAAGAGTTATGTATTCTGAAACAGTAATGTGCGTATAAGTCATAGGTACCCCTATAAAGAAACTAAGTTATCTTTTATACAATAATGTTCTCTTTTTGTTTGTTTTGAAAATATCTTTATTTAGTAGATACTTAATAGAAATCAAATACATTTAACACTTAGTGTACATTAAATCCTAAGCTAAATGATCATAAGTTACAACAGTTTGCAGGCTAATAGCCTATATAAACTATGGAAACAGTTTTATTTTTTAAATCTTGCGACAATGATATAGGTAAGTATGTACTTATATATTTTAGTTTACAGCTAGTTTTGATTCCCAATATCGCTCAGGTTTCAATGCGAGTTGTGTGTAATAGATAACATAACAACTTATATTGAGCAACAGCTCTTCATCCATTAAGCATTTTGCGACTGAGACGGCGGCGGCGGTGCGGCGCGGCGCGGGCGCAATAAAAAGCCGCCGAGGGAGCCGCCACACGTGCATCCGCCCGCTTCTGTGCGAAGTTATTTTTAATAATGCACCCACGAACTCAAACTGTGCAGTTCTTTACGGAGTTATGTTGAATAGAGATTGTATAATATGACAAATAATATTTTTCAAAAATCTACATTTTACCATTAAGTTTATCTAAGTAAGTACTAAAGTATCTTTATTTTGAGAAAATCTCAACCTTAGATAATAAATAACTCTACTTCTTATTTTTCGAATGTAAGTATAGAGTATCAATGCAGCACAAGTTTTATTTCAAGTTTAGATAGGTAGGTACCTATGATGCCAGTTTAATAAGACAAAACCACACAATAAACAAATTAATTACTTAACCCACGCAATGATACTTATAAACCTCTCCCAATTCTATAGCTAACTATTCAATACCTTTCTCACATAATTGATAGCGTGAACACATCCACGTGTAGCCTTTAAAAGCGTATCTAAATCTCGTAACGCCGCGTCAAGCTTTGCTTTTATAACCATACGTGTTGAGTTATTAAAAATAAAAATCATATTCATTAATACTCATAAGATAAACATTTTGAATTCAACCGCCGCCGCCAGTCGTTGCCGGCTTAATTATGATATCAAAAGCTGCTTCGTCAGCTCCTTCCATCACGTGCACGTGTGATATCTCCCTCTCTCTCCGCGCAGGATGAGCCGGCCCACATTGCATCGCCAGCATTGACGATTAAACACGTTTCTATGCGTGGTCTCGTATTTTTATGTTACGGCTATTCCACCCGCCTCTGTTGCACAGAAAAACAACACTTCTAAATGACCCCACTTCTCATCTCGACGATAGCTTTGGCTATCTCGTACCGCGTGAGAGCTTACTGGGATGACAAGGCACTATACAGCTTGAATTACAATTTTTAATAAGTAGACGAGTTACAATAGCGCATAGATTTCTCAATAATGCTACTTATATTGGTTCCCAAATGTCTACGATGTTTTATTAGAAGGCTCAATATTCTTGATAATGATCTATCGATCAATGCACGGTGCGCGTAGACAGCGTAGAGTAGGTGGGTACGTGACGACTGTGCTCAATAGCGGAGCCGGCCGGCACTCGTAGTAAGAGCGAGGTGGTCGAGGGCGTGAGAAAGTTAGAGACGTTGCAGTGGGCTCGGAAGCGCCCCGGCGTGCACGCAAATGAAGTGCAATTTCGCCGGAGGCTGTATTGCGGCGAAGATATCTCAGCAGCGCAGCCCGCGGCGCACAGCGTCGGTCACGAACTGCATTGTTGCAGGTAATTTCATTATGGTGCTTGCTCGCAGCGTTTCTAACTACACGGACTTCCACAACTTAGTGTATCCTCCTCTGACTAGTTCGTTGCTTATACCTACCAACATTGTACTCTTGTTTTAAAACTTAACAAATAAGTACTAATTGTAGTTTCACTTAAAGCCAATTAAGGGGCAGCATTTCGCGACGTTTTAAATGGAAGACGACAAAAACAAGATTGTCGTTGTATCATTTTCTTGTTGCCATCATCACTTAGAAAGCGTTTGAAATCAAATGCCGGCCCGTGAACGATGGACGTCATAAAAAAACTGTTTTTACGAGTCAGGTTTTAACAGTTGTGGAAATGAATGGTGAAAATTAGTCAAGATGGTATCGGTTCCATAGTAGACGTCTCTCACACATTAAATAAATCTTTCATACATTAACATACATGCGAAAGGAGCAGTATTACCTTACCGATAGGTACCTACCGGGCATAGTCAGGTGGGTGACTTGCGTCGTAGTAAGTATTTTGTTTTAGTTTGACAGTTGCTAGTTTAAGAATTGGTCTTACCAAACCATATAGCATATTTTAAAATGTTTTATTTGTTCCAAGTCGTATAAACATAATAAACCAATAATATGATAGGTAATAATTGTTTATTTTATAGCCGATAAGAGTACAAATGTCAGTGGGTGCCACGACCCCCGCGGATCTCCTTGACACGCAAGATAATTTGTATCCCAGTGGGTTTGCCCATGCATCCTTAATCGAATCATTTATATTCAAAACTATTACAATCGAGATTGTTTATAAAAGATCTACGAGCGTGTTAGCTAATCATAAATCAAATCATTTTAACGCTTTTACATTTGGTCCATTAAGTACACCTGTGGTTAGCGGATAGCGGTGATAATATACTGGAACTTATAAAGTTCTATTTGTTGATTCGGTGTGACGACCACAGGCCGGCCGTGTCGAACGCATGTGCTTTCGCAAACTAACCTATAATCACCGGGCACGAATCGGCTAAATAGTCGATGCACGACATCACCATCGGGGACCACTAACTGTAAACGTCACCAGCCTTATAATCTATGTCACCAGCGAACCGGAGCAGCAGTGGACTTTGCATCGGCCAAGTCACCGTTTTACTTATACCTTAACGGAGGAATAATTGCATCAATTAAGCGCCACAAATCCCAAATGCCCAAATAACAGTGTTAGCATTCATATTTTCCTGGTCAATTTATCACCGGGCAAAAATCATACACTCATCAGACCAATGCGCTATAAAATTCTATGTGATGAATGGGCTGTCAGTTTCGGTAGTTATTAAATCATGATTCACTCGCCGGAAATTGCAAGAATTTCTCGTTTCACATTATGACAAAGGGTGTATTCATTTTTCCAAACCATAAGTAACACAAAATATTCCTTCAGGCTACGTGCCTAATGCAATTTCCAGTAGGTTGCGTGCGGTTGCCGAATAATATTGCAAATATTTTTCCTTTTTATTTAGCCCTTACGAATTCACCTAGAAAATGAAGTTGGTTTCAACTTTCAACCAATCGAACAAACAGTTATTTTTTTCTAATATCAGATTTCTACTTGAAAAAACGTGAAATTTTAGTGGTTGTTCCCGAAGCGAGATTATTTTTTTACGGTAGTACTATCGATCATCGTCAATCATTATCACAAGCCCAAGGAAAAAAAGTAAGCTTCACAAAAACATTTAAATAAACATTATTATTAATTAGGCAATAAATTCAGCATGCTGACTAATGTATAGAAAAAAAACTGAAAAGCGAAATTAATTATAAAACTGTTTTTAGAATAACAATAAACTAGGTAGGTAATAGGTAAACGTAAGGGCCGCATAGTATTATTTCAAGAGAAGTAGGTAAGTATTGTATGATTAATTATGTATTTAATTATGAACTCTATTGTATAATTAATTATGAACTTTACAAATGTAAGAATATTGTTGTAGGTAACAATTTTAATTCCATCCATTAAACCACCCCTCAAAAGCGTAGTCGTTTAGCTCTATAAAAATAAGTAAGAATTATTCCAAGGAGCGTAATTAGTGTGAGAATGGTAGGGACAGGATAGAGATTATTATTTTTAACTCTAAGTACGCAAGAAATGAAACATTGTAGATCTCGAGAATGTTAGTAAAAAGATTTAGAGAAAACAGTTTTCTCACGGTGCAAGTAACCCTCTTGGAACAAATTCAAAAGTAATATTACTTATAATAAGTTAATTTGCAAATTGCGTTACTTATTTAATTAAGGCATTTAATTTAAATAATCGTTAGTTTCTTGCACCCCAAAAATTTTATTGAAAGAAATTAACAAGTCCAATTAATAATCGCATTCCAAGACGCGACTCCAAAATACTCCAAATACGAGTACAGAACAAGATTGCTGCTGGTTCCATCGGCCTGCTATTTTCTATGGAAGTGGACGTCATGCAGTCCTAACCTAATCACCGATACTAATTTCTCAAAGTAAAGGTCCAAAGAAAATTAATTATACTTAAAGCGAAGGGGCCATTCGCAGGGGCCAGAACTATATTATGGCCCTCGCCGTATTTCCCAAGGGCTTCTAAAGTCTGCAGATAACTGCACCCTGGGCCCAGAGGTCCAGTAAATCTTAATATAACTCCGTACTCCCTCGTTATTCTACATTTTCTTCCTAATAAATAACCTAAACACGTGTTAAAATATTACACTAAGGCTGTTCGATAGGTCAGGCTTGATAAATAAATGTTAGCACAACTGAGTACTTACTTAACAAAAAAATTGTAAACAGAAAATCCACGACTTTCCGCAAAAAGAAATCAAGGTTATTTTAAACCTAGACAAGTGGAGATAAATAGGTATCACTTTTAAACTCACGTAGATAAGTATTATTAGAGAACACTGAAGAATTTTCTTTCTCTATTTAATTTGTCCTTAATTTACAATAACTTTGATTACCAAATTCGATCAGATTCCAATCTTGGATGACGAAACAAACAAATTATTTGTAGCGGCACCTCTCCGTCTACGTATATATACCTATAGCGTAACCTGTTAGATATAATATAACGAACAAACATTACTCGTGTTTCTATTTTATTAGAACTACAAACAAGAAATCAGCACAGCATAGTTGATTTACATAGGTAGAAAGAAACGTATAATTTGGAAATGCTGTTGATGAAATATGGCCGATACATGCAACATCTTATAGGAACTATGAAAGCAACACGTGTAAACCATACGAACTGTAAAGGTCGAGACATACTAAGATTACGCCGCGCGCCGCGTGATTACTCAAATCAAAGCGTATCAAATTCTATGACCACATATACTCGTACATACATACTAAGTATAAATAAATAAACACCCGACGCAATGCTACATCGGGTGAATGGCATTAATTCATGCGAATGTTAGTTTGGGCAAAATAAAATCGATCGTGGAAAAAACTCTACGTTTTAGTGTGGCAAGCAAGACTCATTTATGAAAATATCATTATAATGTTCAACCCCTGTGGGCCCAATAATATACATAAGCCTGTCCTTTCTCCATCAGCTTCTACTATTGGTCACTCGACTCCAATGCTTCCCAGCGACTCTTTGTATAATGTCAGACCCACGAGCCCTTGGGTCCTCCAGGGTTCCTGAATCCAAGTCTATCGCTTTGACGTCTCATGAAATGTCCAAATATATGATGTTATATTTTGACTGGATAGTTAATATTTGTGTACGTTATAGTCAAAAGATTTTGTATGGATTGGTGAATCACGCTATACGATTTGTTTTGAGCTCGCATTGCCTAGAGTCACGTGGCGTGGCGTGTTAATAGTATGCTTCGACCTTAAGTAATTATTAGTAGATGCTCAAAGTACATTCGGTCGTAATTCTCTTTGAGGCAGTCGTAGAGCCGCGCCCTCTGACCTTATACCTCCGTGCCTTACACAGCGAGGCAGACGTGTCTTACTTGATTTCAATCCGCATACATATACTTATACCTTTGTCTTCATAATAACTCAGGAGAGCCGAGATGCCATTGAACAATTTAATTGAACCTCGAGCCCCTTTAAATTATGGGCACTGTTTATGTAATGAAGTGGGGTAAAGTGGTACCTAGGTACGTATTTATTTAGCCATGTGAATTAATGCTGCCGGGGTGGGCGACGACATTACAAAATTATTATTATCGCGAATGTTTAAAGCTAATCGATATGATACTAAGAAGTTATAGAGCTCGGAATACGAGCTGCTGAATAAGCATTCAATTCCTAAGTATAGGTATACTGAAAATAAGTGAATCCTTAAAATCATAAAACGTTCCTCTAGCTCACGTTCTCGGCGACTTATAAAAGTCGAGTTAGGAAACTTTGCTCAACTTTATACGGCATCTGACTGAACCTAACACGAATAAAAAAAATCTTAGATCAAGAAAATTCCTTCCACCAGGTAAATAAATTTATGCCATTATAAGTAGGAATGCGTATAAGAGTATATGCGTACCTTAGACGAATTGGTTAATTCGTCGTAGGCAGTTGTCCCACCGCTGGCGAGTAAGCGAGTAAATCCCGGCTATTTTTTCTCGATAGAAACGTACAACAGATGAATGTGCTATCTGTTGTACGTTTCTATAACAGTCTTGGACGAATTAACCTATTCGTCTAAGGTATAAGTACCAACCAAATTGGTCAAATACCTAATTTTATACCATTTAAAATGACAATATTAAAAAAAAACAATCGACCCTACTTTATCATTCTATCGAAACTATATTGAAAGAAACTATATAGGTCCTTAGAGAAGTTTGTCCCTAGGAACCAGTTTCCCTTCAGTGGAGAGTACCACAGAACCGGTAGTAACAAAAGTATCACTACTAAGTAAAGTACCCTCGTGAGTCACCGTTAAGGTACCCACTACTGAGAATGCAATTTCCCACTCTAGTCTAGTACCAACATTGGTACTGCTCGGTGGTACTATGGGAATGAAGCGATCTAAGTTTTTTTCCGTGTAGTTGTACTGTTCTCGCATTTCGGTAGCAGTAGCTTTGAATGCCGATCGGGGATGTGGAGAGCTCTTGAGCTGCCATTGCGAAACCGAACAATGCAGAATGAAGTGCAAACCGCATTGCATACGGATCGCGCGAACCTTGCATTGCAGCTTGTGGTAAGCTTCCCTTCCCTTTCTAGTTAAACAACTACACTTACCTACCTAGGTTTACATGCTAGCCCCTACTTTTATGCGAAAAATACAATGACTAAATTAAATAACAGTAAAGCACCGGAAAGAACTCGTACGCCACATGTTTAATGACACATTATTTTAATTTGAAATCACCCTTCTGTGACTGAATAAACTGTTTTATCGATGGCCCAAAGTTTTTGCTAAATAATACATAACAACGTGTTATTAAGGCGGTAACGGTAAAGGACGCAATTAAGTACAAAACTTAGATAGGTACCTAGGTAATCCTAAGATTACTGTAAGAGAGACTATTAACTTTGGTAACTTAATAAATGTACGAGTACAAATTGAAGCAATCCCTGGGATCAACTATAACCTAATACAAGCTGGTACTTATAAAACTAAAAACGATCAAACGTGATGAAAAAATATGTTACTCAATAGAAAGGCTATAAATTGGCCGCACAGTCCACGTGTTGTAAGGTATTCTAAGTTACATTGTATGTTTGGTATGAAGACGCGAGGTCGTGTGAGCGGGTCGCGACGAGTAGGGGTCTTGTATCTAGAGATGCCTCTCACATCTTGGCACTGCGCAAGGTATTGATGGCCGGACACCGATGTGCCGCGGTGCGATTGACGGAGATATATTGCTTCATCAATTGAAGACGTCTCCGTCCAATGCTGAGAATCATACGTTTACAACATTCAAAAAAGTCGTGATTGATAGGTACGCGTGTGATAACGTAGTTCTGTATGTACCTATAACTTCTATTTAACTTTGCAACTTTGAAGAAACATAGATACATGGCAGGGCCGATATCTAGCTGACGAACTTTAAGCATTCTACAGTGATACCTACATCCATATCCATAATTTGCCAAGAATAATGAAAAGAAAGAATTTAAGTAAGCGCTTATAAAGGTAAGGGCTACCGGTGAAATAAACAGAAAAAAAACGCGACGAAAAGAAAGACGATGCCTGCTGTGTTAATTGTGTATGCTGAGCACTGATGCGTCGATTTTACTCGATGACGCTGTAAGACACGTTACACAAACACGACCCAAAGAGCACTTAGAATCATCAAAAACGGACAGGCAATTTGTTACACGGCAAATAAATCGTGATCTCTCACATGAGTTGAGCGTGTAAACGCTTCGCGGCTCCGCCGTTTAGGAAGACGAGCAAATGACCGCAATCAAATCACAATCAGAGTGAAAGGCTTATAAATGGGCAGTCGGAGATCGCGGCACTCCTGCGCCAGAGCTCCGGAGTGGTACGAGTGTGCTGTTTACAATGCGTTAGGTCTAATTATAGGAGAGGTGCGAGCAGCACTCACGACTCAAAGGCAATCATTGTTTCCGATATATTCTAGTTACCACATTTATAAAAGGTCAAGAGAAGGAAAGAAGAAACAGCTTTCAACATCTCTAATAAATATCATTTTTTAAGTTTCATAAACATGCCGGTGAAATCAAAGCATACATTTGTGAAACCAACTCAATTAAAGTAGAGAGATCTACACTAACAATAATCTTGCTAGCAATACGGCACAAAGCGAATCTGCATGCGATATATTATTTTTGTATCTTGGATCATTTTCCATATTTGTTGAGTGAGTGTTTAATTTTCTATAGTTAAACTCAAGTAACCGTTCTTGAAAGGGGAGTAACCCCTAAAACGAAACTATAGAATGAGTCATTCCTACAAATTGTAATTGCAATCTGTAATCCCCAGAAAGTAATCAAGGTCGGCCACAACACCCAATGGCCTACGTACTTTTATTAGGATGAATTGTGTAGGGCGAACAAATTGTATTAGTGGCGTACAGACTGACCCTTACATACTCTAAGAAAGTTGAGTACATAGGATTAACGCTTTTCTGCCGTCGTCGTGGCATTCTAGTTATACTAGTAGTATAGGTAGAAAAAGAAATTGGAATTTATTTAGATTTAATCCCTGTGGTACAAGAAAAAAACATAATGTCATTCATAGTTTTCATAAAACTATATATCAATTAAAGTGGTTTAAATCGCAATAAAACTCACACCGCATCCTTATCAAGTGCAGCAAGAACACAAAAAAACAACCATAACAGAGCAGATGTGGTGGGAGATCGCTGCAATTGGGGCCTGCCATAGGAAGTGTGTGCATACGTAATTGCGGCGAGTGGACACAATGAGGGGAATTGGCCAGTCGATTGTTGTGCGAGAGTCACCCGCACCCATTGCCATTGATTGACTGAACGAGTGAATTTAACAAACAACGCGGCACAAACGGACCGTAACCGTCAGCGACGCTCAATGATATTGCCCACGCCAATGACACTCATTCATTATTCTATTACCAAGATCATAACATAATAACAAAATGTTATTTTGTCTCACAAGAGTCACAACTCACAAGAAATCGTAACTTCATGTATTTGTGTTTCGAGTCGTACAGTAGAGCCTTTAGACTGTCTAGACGGCACGATTTAAAAGTTACGCGGTGGTTAGATTTATCCTAAAGAATATCATAATGACATCATAACGGGACACTAAATCAAATCAGATTGTAATTTGTTATAAATATCAGAATTCCGTTTATTTATATTCAAACAAGACCCTGGAACGTCTGAAGACAAAAATGTCTCTCAGGTTGGAGACACCAAGTTCTAGTGCCAATCGCGAACATTAGGTAGGTATAATTAGTACTTGGTTAAGGCAAAGTCGGCTTTATACCAGATCCAAAACTTTGAAGAAGAAGAGAGTTGATAGTGTTGAGAAATCATTATGATCTTAAATCCACACACTATTAAATCCCACTTCATTCTTCAAAGGAAAAACTAAACGCCGATATGGGTACTTATCGTATTAGGTTATTGTTTCTTAAATTATTTTATTTATTTTAACATTACTATTATAATAATTATTATTATTTTGATTGGCCACCAGCATCTTAAAACTTGAGAAGTATGTCCAGATGCTGACACAAACCGCTGCATAATATCTATAACAAAATATATTAATATATGTACATACAAAAAATATATATAGGTAATAAATATATATATATATATATATATATATACATAAAACTATTTATAAAAATATAAAGATATATAGATAGAAAATACTCCTTGAATCCCATTTCTTAAAATATTGGCAAAAAATTCAAGCTACCAGAAGGAGCGTACCGATTTTATGGATTATACTGATGCCATCACTGAGCAGTAGCAACATAACCCAATGTCTGTCAAGGAAGTAGGTAAGTATGATAGTTATTTCAATCTCAGTCTGATAACGTCTCCCGGTTGCTCCCTGTTACGGATGTACCAATTTCAAACGATGTCCTCTAGGCTATCTAGATACCCAACACCCAGCTCATTTAGGCACTCAAATTATCTATCAGTTTAGTAGATAGTATTAGGTACTTTCTTAACTAAGAGTATTTTATAGATTCTATATTTCTGTAATATAATATTTCCTATTTCTAAGTTATAGAAGTATAAACTCAGTCACTTCACGACAATGGCTCGAATCTATCATTCTATGAATTTCTACGCTTCACTCTATGCAAATTGAACTTGCCAAGAATTTTAATTTCAGAACATTGAAAGTACTTACCTCAGAGTGAGTGACCGACAACTTTAGCGGAACCGTTTGCCGATATACCACGATCGGCCGTGTAAAAAAGTTCCCTAGTTTCCCACTGAGCAGCAAAATGAACAATCTAAAAAAGTCAAGATCGCAGTTGAAAAAGTAGGTACCTAGTCTTTTTCTAGTCTTCCTAATTGACATACATTTACGGTTAGCTAGTTATCGTCAGGCACGTGTATCGTACGTGTCGCATACGCTACCACACAATATTATCAATCCAATAATTTGCCAGTAGATTAATTAAATAACAGAAAGAACATGACTTAATTTAAATTTAATAACCAGACTAGACAGACACTGAAGAAAATAAGCTGCGACGGGTAGCGCTTCTGGTATTTCGCTGCACGTAATTGATAACTCTACTAAGGAGTGGCCTCCATCCGCGTTGCACAGTGCCATCTCTCTTGAAGGATTAAAATGCCACCTCTCCTCGGGGCGCACCTGTTCGCCTTTATTGCTTCATTTGATAAACAGACTAGTGTAATAAACTAAAACACTATATAAACCTTAGAGCAATATAAAAGTAAAGCAATAACCTTACGAAGTCAATATGCCCGCGGAATCAATGCAATACTTTCCTCGATACGTGAGTGTTCTGTCTGAATACATCAAAGCATTTGTCGATCGTTCAGCTCAAAGAGGAAGGATGGTGTCGTAGGTGAGCTCGGCGTAGAATTAATTTGCCAATGGAGCACGCTTTTGAGTAGACAAAGGTGCTTTGACGAGGTTCCCTCGCTCGAGTGCCTTGACGCGACGCTACTTTATGGGCTTTTGCTTAAATTGTTTCGTATATTTACTCAGTAAATATGCAAATAGTAAAGGATTTAGAACGCAATACAAAGTTTAAGTACACAATTTACATTATTTTCCATAATTATTTCAAACTTCATTGTGAAAATGTCGGATGTAGGTAAGATAATACATTAACAATCAAAAGCCCCGTCTACCCGCAGCATTAATTAATTAGATTTGTATCGAAGCGTTGAAAACTTTAAGATGATATTAAATTGATGATGTGGTTTGAAGGCAAACTTGTTTTACGAACCCAAAAAGCAATTTCAAAGTTTACGACAAACTACAACAGAGTAAGAAATCTTGTCTGTTCACAATAATCTATAGAAACAACGATCTCTACACAATAATGATGATGATTATATTCCTGGCGGGGCGCGGGGTGCGATGTGTTCGGCGCCCGCGCCCCGGGCCGGCCACCCACCGCGGCCGCGCCTCGCACGGCCAGCCCGAATGTTGTAATTAAACAACACTGCTCTCGATTTATTTTGATAATGCACGATAAGACCCAACTGGACCGCGAGTTAAAACTCGATGTTCTACCAAGATTTGGTAGAAAGTATTTGTTTGATACAGTACGGGTATCAGAATTCAAATACCCTTTACCTACTAGGTTTCTACTCCTTATTAATCAGAGACGGTGCTCCAGAACTATCAACATTATATTTGATGGACTCCGCAGTTCAAAGGTGAGAATAAGTACGATCAGAAAAGTGTCATTTTCTTGGTGTTGTGCAATCGGTCCCGGATGCTAAAGTTTCCAGCAGTCGTAGGATTTAGTCAACAATACGACAAAAATCTTTTTTAATCGCTTCGAAATTGACCAGAGAGTTCTCAGCATAAACTCCGACAGACATCTACGATCTCATAATCTCATGATTAGAATCAGAAAAGGTATCTCAAGACAGTCTAATTCAACATTTGAGTCGTGATCGTCACGGTGTCAAGAGTAGCGACGAAGGAGGCCGTGCGACAGGTCCCCGATTATCGTCGCATTGTGCACGGTGGTCGCAACCTGTCGCCGCGCTGTGTCCACTCGGCAACGATTGTGCCTAATGGGAATTCCACGCGATCCACTGATGCCTTGCTCGTGCTACTGCTGATTTCTGACAGCCAGGTATGACGCGTGGAAATGTGACTGATGGATGTCATCAACTTTGGAATGTTAGAGATGTTTCACTTTTTATCTACTGATCGCGTAAAACGATAGAATATATCTGCAATAAATGAGACCCTTTCTTTTGTAGACTAATCCCTTCTTCTCTTCTATTAAGTCCAAAAAATTGTTACAGGTACCAGACGAACTGTAACGGAGCCCATAACTTTAAACAGTAAACTCCTGCTTTTATAATTTAAAACCAAAATAAATTCGGATAATTAGGTAAGTAGATAAATAATTTCAATTTGGTACGGGATATTAGTGGGTAGGATTTCCGTAAGCATGACATTTGTTTTGTGTTTTTTTTCGGAATTAATTATATTGAAATAAGTAATCTACGTACAGTTAAGAACAGAGAAAAGTATGAGGGTCTCATTATTATTGTGATTTTCTCAAGAACTACTTGACCGATTGAAAAACATGTTTTACAAGTAGTTTCGAGCACACTAGTCGCTACACACTATGTAATTGTAAAGAATTTCAACATTTATTCAAGTACTTTTTTTAGAATCTCACCCTTAATGACAAGTTTAGTGACGATAAGTAGGTATAAGGTAGTACTATGTTGTCGACTCTACAATAAAGTAATACCTACAATGTAGAGCTTAAGGTGTGAGTGGAGTTTATTAGGAAGCAAACTCTGGCAACAGAGTAAACTAACAAATAGTCGTGATGAGAAACGGAGCCTGATGTTATGGGTCGTAACGTGACCAGCAGAGACACGCTTCAGTGCGCCATTCGATTCGGCAGGTGCATGCGACGGACGCGGCGCGTACGCAACGATTATTTACATGTCAAACGATATGGGTTAGGCTAAGGATAGTATAGAGATATCACGCTACAAAGTTAATCAGACATATGCTATTAGCCATATTACCTAGAGTTAAACATCATTTCCCTTAAACCAAGTTTTGTCTCTTTAACACTTCGTTAAAAAACAATAAGTTAAAAAGGAATTAAAGAAGACAGGAATTCAGGAATTACAGAAGGCTTAAAGCTTTTATGGCCAACAGCCATAATGTGTTCCAGATTCGGAAATAAAGTAAGGACAGTCAACAGCACATAAAGTGTAATACACTTTACTGCTGAGATTGCAATGTTCTTCTATAGGTTGATGTGCTGTATAATGTTCATTGTTCCTACCCAAATAAAAGTGCTACAACGTGGTGATTATAATATAATGGACTCACTTCTCTTATCCCTGGCCGGCTAGCCAGAGATTCTAATAAGCTTTTATAATTCTAATAGGATTCACTTTGTGCCAAGATCAGTCCTAATGTATGACATTGTAGCAACTTTAATAGGACCTAAAGGCCTACCTAGGTATGTAAGTACCCTTGAAACAAATCAATCTCAACCCAATGAATATGATAAAGTCAACGTCTCAGCAGGGACGTGACCTGCGGTGGGGCTGATGATGTCAGACGAAAGGGTTGCACGTTACACGCCTCCGGCACGACCGAAGCACTTATAATTTTGATGAAGCCATTATTTTGGCCGCATTAGACGAACTACTAGTGGAGTCGTCGTTGATCTCTAAAATTATTTCTGGAACCAATTTTAGAGTGTGTGGGCTTAGCCTAGATTCCATTATTCATGGTTTCACGGTAAAATAAAGAACATTTGCGGTTTAATCAGCATCTGCAATAGCATATTGAGGTACCTACTCTTTAAATTGTTTGTTTTGTTGTAGGTAATAAAAATCAATGTTAAATTGAACAAACATCCTTTGATTAGGTAATTGCGCCTTGTAAAATAACGGGCTAGCCAGAGCATAGAGACATGAAGGGAGACATAAAGCTATAAATTAACTAAATAACACTAAGATTAGGTATGTTGTAGATAATACCTATATATATATGTACCTATACTGATACACAACGCAGTTACGTTGAGACTTGAGTCTTAAAAACAAAATATTACAATACAATGCACGCTCCCTTGCTCTCCTATTCTCTCCCCGTCATTATCCCATCCCAATTCACCCTCGATAGAGACGTTAATATTAGGAAGATTATGAGTGGGTGTACCTTGATAAAAAAGTGTGGGTACCTAAACCGAAGCCCAAATCAAGTGTCTTATTTTGTAAACAAAAACTACCCTACCCTACTAACATTTTAAGCAGTTCTGTGATTATTGCATAGTTATTTTCACATTATTAGATCGGATTACTTTATTTTCACAATGATAAACAGGGTCGATCAATCAGTTCCTTCAGTGTTACATCACAACAGGTAATTAGGCGATAATATTTGTTTACAAAATAAGACATTTGATTTGGGCTGCGGTATACGTCAATGTCTACATTTATTTGTAAACGCATTGTGTGTAACGGTTTAAAAAACTTAGCTAATGATGATGACCACACATTTGCATATCAATCATTTGACGAATTGCAGGATAGTAGATCTCGTGTAAGACAAATATGGTACATATATAATAATATTATTGTTTTATTGTGAGCATGTGCATTAAAAGAGTTAAAATCGTACTGCAGTGAAACATTTCTAGTACCTATGACAATACTCGACTGGAGCATTCGTATTATGGATACGACCTAGACATTAATTAGGTAAAATTTAGCACTCACCTCCATTTCCAGCATTGCTGATGGTCACCCAAAAGTCGATAGTCTTCTCAGGTCCCAATTCTTCATAGTCCCACTTCTTTCTAACTTTCACTATGCCACTAGGTTCAACGCTAACCCACGGATTTTCGTCCCGAATTTTAAAAGTTTCACGGTCAGTTTCTTTTTCAAGCGTAAATACTGCGCGTCCCTCTGTTTCGCCATCTCCTTCCGTAAACTCGATCCGTTTAGTTGGTCGTACCGCACGAGTCACGCGACGCTTCTCACGGTGAAGCGTTGGTAGATCTTTATGGTCGCGAATCACGAATTCGAGAAACACGCGCGAAGGCCTACTCTTTCGCGGAGGAGTGCCGGTGTCGTGTGCGAGTACGTGTAGTTCAGCTTCATGACTATCCGGCTCTCCGGCTAGAATCAATTCACCAGTTTGTGGCACTATGACAGCCAAATTGCTTTGAGTCATTAACGAGTAATAAATCCTGTCACCGTCAGCGTCGTACGCGTGGACCTTGCCAATGTTAGAGAATCTTTGCCAGTGTGCTGTACCGTTTGGTCCATTTTGATCAGGAGTTCCATTAACAGCAAAGTAGTAAATGCTCTGTTCAAAGAGAGGTTCGTGATCATTCTCATTAGTAACAACCACTCGAACCGGAAGGCTCGCCTTGGTCGCCCCGAGTAAATCAGTTGCTTGAATGACCAAATCATACGAGCTCCTTTCTTCGGTATCCAAAGCTTTGGTTGCAATTATTTCTACATCGCCTGCAGTGATAACCGATCTAACTACAGGTATACTCCCGCCAAGGGCCTTATCGCGCAGAGCGAAAATGGTATCTTCATTTCCTTTGATAATTTTGTAAGCTATGGGGCCGACATCGAGTAGTGCCGTCGCTCGTATTGGCGGCAGATCGACGACGGTTCCTGGTGGAGAATTTTCTGGAATTTCCCCGTGCAAGTCATTAGGAGTGGAGAAGTGAAGCATTCGCCGTCGATCCACGACTAGGAGGTGAACCGAATGCGCCGAGCTGCTATACGGCGTTTGTTCCAAAACGGCGAGATTTAGTGGTTGATTGAGTAGGGGTGCGAGATCAGCTGTGGTCATGAGGAGGCCATCGTCGAGGAGCGTGAAGTAGGGTGCGTACTCGGGGTCGAGGAGTGTGTAGCGGGAGTGGTTGCCCACGAAGTGTCGCACGGCATGTCCTGGGCGCACGTCGTGTGGCAGCAGGGTGAGCGCGCGCGTCTGCAGTGCTAGGCCCAGAGCGCACAGCAGCGCTCCGCCCGCAAACACTATTCGCGCCATACCTCCAATGGGTGCTTAGCCCAGCATTTCAGACCTAGGTACAAAATAAAACACAACTTTATTATTGAACTGATACCATATAACTCTATGCTGACACCAAAGAGTATAATTGAATAGAAAACTTATATCTTTAATCTGTGAGTACCTATAACGTATCCATAAACTGACTACTAAGTAACAAAAAGAAGCACATTAAACGACATTAATGGAGTACGTAGCGAGCGTAGACTGAGTAGTAGCGAGAGGTAGAGGCTCAGTCTACGGGTAGAGTAGAGGGCTACGTGGAGAGGGTATCTCTCTACGATGGAGTAGACCACGCGACGCTCTACGACATTTTTAGATACAGTACAGTCGAAAACAGAGAAAAGTATTCAGCATAATTTTCTCAAGAAACTCTACCTGCTTAGTTAGGTACCTACCCTACCATTGTTTGACTTACTGTTTTCTATGTGTATGCATCTTTCTTTTATGCAATAGGTACCTATAAGTGTTTATCTACCTAATTACTAGTAAAATATTTCTTTAACAATTATTTTATTACATTACCTATTTATTAGTTCGGTATCTATTCTGCGCTAGGCTAGTAGAGTTTCGAGTTCACCTATCATATCATATTGCTATCATAGTGGTACATAACATAATGTACTATAGGTGACCAAGGAATGTTATTCCGAATGTAGTAGGTACCGAAGATGCTAATAACCTAATTATTTAGGTAGGTAGTAGTAGGTACCCAATATAGGTAGGTATTTGTCAAAAGAATCATATCAATAGCATGTTTCGTAGATTATTCCAACGTTTGATAGCAATGGCAACTCTTTGGGCTGGTGGCAGTTTACTGCAGCGGTAAGGCGGTAATGGCGAAGTGGGTAATTGTTCAGCGCAGTTAGTATGTGAAACAGAAAGCATGTGTGACCGCAGCGCTAAGCGCGCGACAGCACGGCGACGACGCGGTGGCGGCGGGCGGACGGGCCGAACGTAGGGCGGCGCGGCCGGCGCGGGGCGCACAGCACACATGCAGAGCTTTATTTAGGCGGCGACGCCGGCGTCTCGCGCGACCCCGCCGCCGATCAATAGCCCCCACGCGCCGCCGCGCAACGATTTGCGAGCAAAACTCGACTTTGTATGCGCTCCCGTTCACGACACACCATCAAATATTCACACATTCGTTGTACTGAATAAAAGCTTACGCTATTTCTAATAAGCTTTTCACAACTCCGCTTCTAATTCACTACCGTCCATTGCTAAAACCGCTGCAATAAACTTGACGACCACCGGCTTTTTCCTAAATAAGAGCGTAGGGAAACAACAAATTTTTACCACCACAAAACACACTGGATACATGTCATGAAATTAATATCCGTTACAATTTCAATTGCACTTATGTAGGTATGTAAACATTGAAACAAACTACTAATTCATTTGTAAACAACTGAAATAACCTCTGCATACAATAAACTACTTTACACGGAGTTGTTTTCAAAGAGAAACACGAGTGTTGAATATTTAGGTAAGTAATAAAATGCCAAAATGATACGTACTTTACGAAACGAGTGTCTACCGATATCGGAATGTTTGACAGTTGCGCGGCGGGTTCAACGTCACGCAACCGACCGACCGCAACGGCGTCGAAATGCGACTGACTCGCCTGGCGGCTCGCTCGCTCGCATCTGCGGCGCGCGCGCGTATCGAGCGCGCCGCCCGGCCCCCGCCGCCCCCGTCTGAGCCACCCCTGGGTACTTGCGAGCTTTCAACCCCTCGCTCGCTCGCCTCGCTTGCTTGGTCCGCCTGCGATGCCTGCACTATGCGAAAAAATCTGCTACACACGGAATTATTGAAAGTGCAGTAAACTCTCTATGCACCTATTTATTCAGTCCAGACATGATGTCATACGTAGCATAGAGTTGTTTGTTAGACATACAGACATTTTGAATTGGATAAAATACAGGTACCTGCAAGATAGCACTTTCAAAGGCCACGCATTTTCACAGGCCAAGTACTCTACAGCAATTAAGGAACTCTATGATTCAAAAATCATTGGTAGGTAGGTATACTATGATGCAGAAATTCAATTAAATTCAGAACGACCTAACTAAGGTTTCGCAGGCACGCGCATACAGGGCATCTGAATAATTAGATTAGAATATTAAATCATTTAGGTAGGTAGGTCTAGGTATCCATTATGATTACATAGGGATCTTTAACTTAGTTAAGGTAGATCTCTATGTGAAATAATATACGACCAAGGTTGCAAAAGAGCATAGGTTAGCCTATACCTACTTACCTAAGCACTATGTTTACAAAATTGTAAGTCGGGATTGCAAATGCAATATACCTACCTATACGTGTATAAAAGAAAGGAACACCTTTTGTTTTAAGACTTCGATTTTCGCGAATTTATTTTTTAATTTTCATACACTTTGTACCAGTCGACTGATGCATTTGTATGAGACATAAATTTATTACCCGACTGCGCAAGGAGGGTTATGTTTTTTTCTTTTTTATTCGAAAAGACGTAGAACAAAAGTTGTTCGGCTACCGATACTAAAAACACCCGATACAAAAAATATAAATATAATCTCAACTTTTTGGCCCATATCAGAGCTAGAGACTTGATTTTATTAGACAATAAGTACATATTATGACTTTTTAGGGTTAGCTGCATGCAAGTCCTTTTTTAGGCGCTCAAGTCCTGTCAAAGTCTGCGCGAACGAAATTGTACTATTTTTCGCCAAAACCCTGACATTGACGGGACTTAAGCGCTAGTAAAAATCGTTGCGGCTCATCCCCCAGTACTTACGACTACAAGCTACACAAGTAGAAGTCAAATCTACCAAAAGGACAAGGAGAATAGACCATGGTACATACTATGACTAATACAGGGCCAGCGCTAACTGTGCAATTCACCCTTTAGTAGGTATTAACAATAAAACCAAAATATTAATAAAAACAATTTATAATTGAACGATTATATTTTAGACTAGTATAAAAATAGCCTAAGCTAAAAGCACTGAGCAAATTTATTGTAGCCTTAAAAAAGTAGTAAATATAATAATATACTTCATTTCATTATGCTTATTATTATACAATTTTCATAATTTCAAATACCATATTGATAACATTTTTATTTCATAAATCTGTAGGTACTATTTTGCACTATGTGCACTAATTTAAGGTAACAGATGTTACCATGAAGTTGAAACTAGATATGATGGGTGAACGGTTTAGGCGCCACTGCATCACTGGTGTTCTTGTATCTGATCTCTTTGATGGTCAGCTGTTTGCCTTGATGTATTCTCTGGAGGTGACTTCTCATATCATATGAACGAGAGAATGACCGATGACAGACTGGACACTGAGTCTTGCCAGCATGTGAATCTTTGTGCAGTGTAAGAGAGGTAGGGTGTTTGAATCCTTTAGGACACAACTGGCAGCGAAACTTAGCGAGCTCCGATTCTAAAATGAAAAGCAAATACATATTAACAATTAATCAAACAGACTATTTATGTCTGCACTGCTGGGACACATGCCTTTACATCGAGAGAGCTGGGGCCGTGATTCATAATGCATAGATATTATCAATCAGGTAAAATTCAAAGACCACCAGAACTGTGCAATATAAACCCCTTGGCTTTGTGAAGTAAATAGGAAAACATAGAGAGAAGCTAAAATGTTAGCAAATATATTGTAAAAAGAACAATTGATCTGTATTAATACAAAAACTGATAAGATAACATAACTTTAGAACCCAAGGGAATCCCCTTACCATTGCTTTTACCTTCCAAATTACCTACATACCTACGCAAAAAAGGAAAAAAAATAGGTATACTATACGAAACTCCATGTAGTTTAATATAAATGTTGATTTCATATAAAAATGTTCATAAAATATTTTTTAGTAACAATGGTACACTGTTCTGACAGGCAAGGTATAGGCATATCAATGTAGTACACCCCCTGCAAATAAATGTACCAGTGCCATTGGTCTTAAATTTATTATACACATAAATAACTTACCAGTACTTTTTTCTGATAAATCTTCTGCAGATGTTGATTGAGTATCAATTTGCATGTCTTCAATGGGAGGTGTGGGTGTCGCAGTCTGTTTAGAGACATTCACATTTTCATCAGCCTTTGATATGTCTTGCTCGGGGTCATTGTTGCTATTCTCTTGCTCAGGTAAACTTGTTATATTTAATTGTATATTTGATTGCGGAATCGACTGTGGAATGTACTCGTCTCGAGCAGGCGGCATAGTAGCCAGATTAATAGGCTCGTCCGTCAACACAGGTACAATATCCTCGATGAGCCGACTCGACTTTGAACTTAAATCTAAAGATGAAGTCTCACTTACTCTCAACTGACTTTTAGGCAATTCATCCTCTGCATTATCAGTTAACCCTTTCACTTCTAGAAGCTCGGCCGTTATGAGGAATGATTCCAGCTGTTCCTGAAAGATATTAACTTCACCGTGATACATAAAGTTAATGATGGCATTGAGGTCATCAAACTTGAAGTTTCTAAATATGATCACAGGGTGTTGGCAAGGGTTTTCTTTAAATATCTGCTTGAAGTAACTGCTGCACGCCGATAATAACATTTTGTGGGCCTTAATCTTGCCACCATCACAACATAAAGTTACATCAACCAAATCGTTCTCAAATCGTAACACGTTGAAAGCCTCCGTGACGTGAGAAACGTAGTTATTCCACCGCAATGAAAACTGTGGTGCATTATTCATTGTATTTCTTCCTTAAATCACTGAACAAAGTCAATTTCAGGCAAGTTTCTATGATTTTTTCCCAACAAACGCGCTCGAATACTCTTTTTACCACACACAGCACAACAAAGAAAGGATATGTTGTTTTGACAGTGACAGTATTTTTTTTAGTAGTGCACCCCTAAATATTGAAGAAGGAGATTCCTTGAGAAGCGCGCCAAACGCCATTAGCTACTTCTTTTGTGAAAATTCTTTTCTGGGTATTTAGTGATTAATGATCGCGTTAAGTTAATCAAGAGATGTCCTCGAACGTTTCTATTGGAGTGCTCGAAAGAAGTCGTGTTTGTGAAGTTTTGTGCTCTTATCAAGATTTCCTCGTGTGGCTTAGTGATTGCGTGGATCGTTGAGTTATTTAGTTTAGGGGTTTGGGAGGGTTGTGCGTAGGTTTAGATTAGGTTATCTTCGTATATATGTATGTATTTATAAGAATTCAGACATTCTATTAACATCACCAGGCTGTATACCCTAGTTGGCTTTGCCTATCCACCTGGGAAGATATTTACGAAAAAAAAATTTTGAATCCACAGATTAAAGATATAAGTTTTCTTTCTATTCAAAAGTCAAAATTAATCATTGTTGTAAACCGTAGACAGATTATCCTAGGATAATCTGTCTACGTTGAAAACTCATTCTGTTTTTTACTTTGTTTGTTAATTTCTTTTCATCTTCTTTTGATCAAGAGAGAGAGCAGTAAAATCGCTGCTTCAACAATATGGTAAGTACCTATTACTTCAATTCATTAGATTAGATAACAAAATATTGTAAGGTCGTTGATATTTTCAATTGCATCAATTCTAGCATGGCAGGGTCAAGGTTCGAACTTCAGAAGAAGAAAAGGTCAGGAAGGAGAAGGACCGCCAGGAGAAACTCAAAATATTCAAGCACGCTATGCTGAAGATTCAGAACAAGGTAAACTTAATTGTGTGGCTGATGATGACATTACCCAATGGGTCACAGCTTGTCAAGTGTAGCACTTTGAATTTCCTTACGTACTTAGGTATAAAAACAAACTGTGTGACTAAAATATGTCACTAGAATAGGCTTTTACAGTTTTGTTACAGGGTAACCTGTCATTAATAGTCGTTATGAATACTTTTCATTATAAACCTAGTACTTATCTCTAAGATTTTTCCATGTAAATTTTGTATATTCCAGAGAAAGCAAGGGGAGCTGGATAAGGAACTCTTGGAACTCACAGGAAAAGTGCTCTCATCAAACCCAGATATCTACACAGTGTGGAATATAAGAAGAGAAATATTGATAATCCTTAGGCAAGTACTGCCAGATACCAGATATGATTGACATTGGTAATGTATCACTCAGGCCTATTGGTGGCCCGAACAACTCTGGCAATCGGCCACTCACTAACCATACCACAAGAAAGGGTTTCTCTTCTACAATTATTATGTGTGTCAATAATTAACCTGGACCAACTATTATACTTACATGTTTTTCGAGATAAGCAAAACAAATATGTACTAAGGTTACAAGTGCAACTTATTATTTTTATTGCACCAAGTGTTATTATTATTTGTATGTAACCTACAGGAAAAACCAAGAATTTGAAGAGGACCTCCCACAGTTGCATGACGCTGAGTTGCAATTGACAGAGTATTGCCTAAAAGGGAATCCCAAATCCTACTGTGCATGGCACCAGCGCAAGTGGGTCCTCTCTACTCGACCAGATCCAGATTGGAAGAAAGAACTTGCTTTATGCAATACATATTTGAAGCTTGATGAAAGAAATTGTGAGTATTGTGTCAACATGCTCATCACAACTTATTATCCATATTTTATATGAGCCATATTACAGTTCTCAAAATGATGAAACCATTTCATGAGATGGCGTGTTAAACAGAGATGCTGCTATACCAGTGCGATAGCACTGTCCCTTAAAGAGGCAAGGTCCATATCATCACATGTTTCCGAACATATATTTGCAACAGCACCTGTTACTGAATTAAAATGTCTGGGTTTAAATGATTAATCATGTTTAGGTTTAGTCATTTTACTCATGCTTATATAAAGTTATGTATTTACGAAATGCACACATGCCAGTTAGCTTTATAACAGCAAAATGTTTTACTACACAGTTCACACATGGGATTACCGAAGATTTGTAGTCAGCCAATGTAAACCACCACTGGAAGAAGAATTTAATTTCACCACAGAGAAGCTACATGACAACTTTTCCAACTATTCAGCATGGCATTACAGGAGTAAAATGCTTGTGGAGCTGTTTCCTGATTTGGAAGGTACTGGAACAAATTCTCACTTGCGTTGTCGGTACTAAACTAAATTCTTTGTGGGCCATAATGAAACATAGTGGGCTATTTCCATTGTCATGACTATAAAGTATATGCTATCATTGTCGTTATTGTAACATAAAAAATCCCAGCAGTGTTTGGATAATAATTTTATTACTACAGACACAGAAAAATTAGATGAAAGTTTTATTGTGATAATATTATGATTAAATCATAAAACTCTTTCAGGAGGAAGGCCAATCGAAGATAGTCATCATAAGCATGAGTTAAAAATGGTTCAAAGTGCCGCGTTCACCGATCCAGATGATACCAGTGCATGGTTTTACCAAAGGTGGTTGTTAGGTAAAGTAAATATTTTGGTGCCTTTACTAGAGCATCGCACGCTTAATTCAATCGATAATGTAACCGAGACAATGGCTAATCAGGCGCAGCGTCTTTATGGGTATCTACGTCTTATACTGCAAAATTGACTATTAATTTAATTTCAGGTGCAGTAAAGAAGACTATTAATTTAGTTATATGTGCTGTAACCATGTCTAAAACAACAGCAGCATTCAGTGATTTTGTGTCACTGGATTTTGTAAAATCTAGAACTCGACTGCTTATTAATGACAACCCTATTAACGGTGATTGGGTATCCTGTTCAAAAAATCAATATGATGTTTTGTGGATTTTAAACCATAATGAAGCAATAACTACAGAGTTGGACATCAAGGTATTAGGTATATTATTATTAGCTAAAAAGAAGTAAACTTTCTTCAGGATGGTTAAGTTTACAAGCTAATTATTTATTTGTCGAATAATATTTTTCAGGTGGAGTATGAAGCAGATGGTAGAATAAATAAAATCCCATGTGAGAAATATAATTCGTCGACATATATTGGAAAGGCAGAAATTAGTTTCCAGAAAATATATTCACAGCCTGTTGTCGAAGAACTAAATAAACAGCTCGAAGCATGCCGCCAATTGCTTGTTTTAGAACCAGATAGTAAATGTAAGTCGATCTACGAGTATCATTTCAATATCGTGGTATATGTACTAGATATTGGTGAGAAAACCAAACAAATTACTTATGAATGCAGCATACCATTTTTTTTTACTATACGATATGAGATGTGTTGTGTCGTCCCTGTGACAACCACAAAACGGCTTGATGGATTGTTATATTAGGTTTTCTATTCGTCTTGATCGCGCGATGGACGCAAGATACATTTATACCAAAAGCCGTCAGTTAGTATTTATTCTGCTTCGGGCCGCAGCGTGTCGGGGCGGGCCGCAGCGCAGCGCAGCGCAAAAGCTCGCGTCACACAGAGGTGGGAAAGCGTGCCGGGGGCGATTTTACGGGAAGCGGCGGCGGGCGGTCCGGGGCGCGTCACACAGAGCCCGCACCCGCGATCCCGGCCGGCGGGCACCCATGCGGCCGCGTTTCGTATTCAGATTGTGAGAAAAACAAAATAGCGGCTATGAGGAGCTTCTGTTTTTATTGACATTATGCAGGATTGATAAATCTCTATTTTATTTTAAGTTAAAGACATTTAGAGGTTATAAAATAACCTCACGCACGTATATTATTAATACCAATGCTGTTCAACCAATAATATTAGTTTTCCAGTCGGATTCATGTTGAAATTTGAGGAACACAAAATTTGTATAAATATCACAAAGTCCAATACAGATTATTTTGTCAAATAATATATTTTTTCAGATTGTTTTATCATATTTGTCGTGATTATTATATGACCACGAATGCTTTGAAGCAATATTATAAGTTTTCCAGTCGGATTCACATTGAAACTTCATGAAAAAGCACTCAAAAGTTGTAAAATAAATACAACGCGCGATCCCGTCATTGTTCCGCCCCCGGACCGGATCGCGCCCCGCCCCGCGCCGCGTCCGTGTGACGCCCTGCTCTGCATACACTGCCATAGAATACAGTGCCCGCGGCCGCTTCCCGCCCCCGACCTCGCCGCGCCCGCGCCGCTTCCCGCCCCCGGACCGGAACGCTCCCGCCACGCTTTCTGTGTGGCACCCTCCATACGATCTCATACATTACAACAAATCCCGGACCGGAACGCTCCCGCCACGCGTTGTGTGTGACGTAAGCTAAAATGCTTACTTAGTACATTAGTGCCGGGTCGCAGCGCATTGACGGATTTTGAGTACAGTGTACTGACAGATATCGTAAAATGAACACGGTCGGGCGTGCATTCCAATCCGCTTGCTATAAGCACACTGTGTCGGGGCGCAGCGGGGCGGGGCAGTCCGCATCGCACGGACGCAAATCCGCCTCGCAATATTGCGAGCCGCTGCGGCCCGACACAGTGTGCGATAGTTCATATTGTATTAAAGCGATTTAAACGGATTTTTGCGCTCCGCCCGGCAAAATGTGCTCGGGCCTTAAATGGTTTTGCAACAATTCATTTTCTCAATTAAATCCAGGTAGGCAAATGTTTGGCTATTGGTAAATTACATTACAAAATACCTTGCCGGCGAGAAAGCTATAAAGATGTATTTACAACCAGAGACAAAACCGCGAATTTTCGCCTCAATTTTCACGCCGGCCAATCAGAATGAAGGCGCGGCGCGGCGTTGCCATGCCAATGTTTCACGCAACGCCAAAATCTTGGCTTCTCTGGTTGTGAATGAATGCACCTTTAAAAACATTCTCTGATTGAATGTTCAAAGAAGCGCAGTCGTTTACTATGTATCTATGACAGAAGGTAGAGCGGTAGTGGATCAATTTTACATGATTGAGCAGGAACGGAACGACTTTCCTCTCAATTATTCTAAATTCACATTTTGTTACTTTCAGGGACGCTTCTAACTACCACAGTCGTCCTACATTGTATTGATGCTAAAATGTATCACAAAGAAGTCATTGAGAATTTACGCGCTCTAAAAAACATTGATAAACTCAGAGCAGGTTACTATGATGGCATAATGTCTAAATGGAATATTGAAGAACAGCTACCAGTTGACTATATGCAAAAGAGCCTAAAGTTTAAAACCTTGTTTCCTGATAAGATAACTAGTTTACCCCATTTGCAGTATTACAGCCATTGTGAAAATGTTGATCTATCAAATCAAAACTTGAATTCTACAATTTTGCCTTCCTTGGTGTTACTACAGCGTTGTAAGGTAAGTGATAATTGAAGTGTTTCCTTCAAAATAAACAACGAGGTAACCTCATTGGTTCATGGCTGATCTGACCGAAATCGAACCAGGGACCATCGTATCGTAAGTCCAGCACCCCAACCACTACGCCATCCACGAGCACTGTAATATTATAATAAAAAGGCCATCTATGTTCCGGTTTATTATATGTATTAAGTATGTAGATTTTTATTCAATTCTACTTTTTCTTTTTCAGATATTGTCCTTGGAAAACAACAACCTAGAAACTTTAAAAGGTTTCCCAGATTTGGTATTAGAAGAGTTAAATTTAAAAGGAAATGTAAAATTAAATGATAAAGAAATAGAAGAATTCAGAATTACGTGCGATTATAATGTAATTTATTAAGTTTATACAAAATCCTACATGTCTGTGTAGTATATTATGTACATTATGTGAATATGTAATTATTAAACTTGGGGACTGAATTTAAAAAATAATAACATAGTACACCTAAACTATTTATAATAATAACTTGTTAATATTATAGGTACCTACGTAAAATCAATATGCATACAACCATATTCCATAGTTTTCCGTGTGCATACTTTAATAATTTATATCGATACATTTTACAGTTTATATAGGTACCTCATAACAACTTTATTTATGAATTGTAGTGTATTATAATAGTATTAATATTATACCTATGTCAAGAAAAAATGTCAATACATATACCTATACCTAATCAAATTGCTCTCTTATTTTGTACTATCAATTCCAAAAAACTTATACTAGTAATAATTTGTTTGATGATAACATTCGAAATACTTGACTGAAGATATATAGGTACCTACCTAATTCATAAAATTGTGTGGTGTTCTCTGCATAGAATAGAATATTTATTGCTGTTATGTGACAAATGTAGGTATTAGGCACTTAACTTACATTATAAAATACAAAGGCTTCAGTCGAGTATTTCCAGCAGTGCTAGTTTCACTTTGTACATCTGTTCCATGAATTATAATTAGGTATTATAGGCTAATGCTATTCTTATGCTATGCATGCATCTATTGAATTCGAAGCTTTGTTATGTTGAAAACTAATTCAGCGACAGATGATAACATGTCATCTCCTTCCCAAAGCAATTTGCCACACATTTCACACAGTAATGCAGGCTTAGGTGAAGCTGATAATTTACGAACATTGCTGATGTCAATTGTGATACCTTGACTAGTTTTACAGCTTTTATTTTTGTGAAATTCTTGAACAGGTCGACATAAATATTCATCGCCTTCAGAATCACTAAGGAAGTTATTATAGTTATCATGTTCATCATCACTAGCATATCTTTCATTACCAACATTGTCATCATCAGTGCTGGACTGATATTCATTGCACAAGTTGAAAACTTCTGTTGAATCCAGTTTTTTCAAATCTTTACTATTACAATTAGCACATCGACTTAAAAGATTACTTTGCTTTACTCTTATACGAAAATAAGTTAATATTTTTTGTATTTGTTCTATTACGGTGTCTTTTCCTACATGCAACATTGAACTCTGTGGAAAATTTGGAGATGGAGTACCCTTTAACTTTGTTACTACTATACAGCGATCTTCAGATATTGCTAAATTAATAACATCATGCCACAACATTGTTGTAGACATCACTGTTGTGTCAATTCCACAATATCTTAGATAAGACATTAAATTAGATAACATTGGTTCAATTAGAAGTTTTACTTCTGTTAGGGAATTTGGTCCAATACCATCTATGGGCCGAAGTTTTTCAACTTTGACCTTTTTTGAACCTTTCTTCCTTCCTTCTAACATAATATCATTACATATTTCTTCAAAATTTATTGCTTGATCTTGACATATTTTTTCCAGAAAGTAGTAAATTTCTATCAGAACATGAGCATCCAAAGCAGCATATTCTATCTGCGTACTTCTTAATGGCCTTAGTTCCCAATTGGAGCACTGTTCTGATTTCTCAAGGGGCAAACCAAAGCATGACTGCACCAGAGAAGTGAGACTATTTCCTCCTTTATCACTGTTACCAGGTAAAACAAGTCCACTATCTATAAGATTTTTCCACAATATAGACAAATCCAATAGTCCTTCACCTTTCACCTTAATATTGCTTAGACCAATCACTGAAGCTTTTATTTCTTTCAGATCTTGTTCAAGACCAAATCCAAGTTTAATGATTTCAGCATCATCTAATAAATATTTATAGAATGTGTACCAGGAACTCGTAAATATCTGTTTATTCATTGCTAAACTGTCGATTAGGTAAACATTATTCAAAGTTGCTATTTGTATGAGTGCAACTTGAGATTGTGTCGCACCAAATGATGGTTTCCATTCACAGTCAATGCTAACAATATTACATTGGGACAAATCAGATATAACCAGATCATAAAATTTCTCTGCTGTGTCCACCATTACTATTTGGTCATATTTCAAAGATAATTTGTAATATGCTTGAGGAGTATCTACTTTAGAATCCCAATTCTCTTCTTCATCTGGTACTTCCAGAGACATTTCTTTCAATGCTAGAGGTAAATCACTCTCAGTTATGTTCAAGTATTCTGCCCATTTTAATGCTTCTTTTCTGTCATATTCAACAAGCATGTCAATAAATTCTTTAGCAGAACCAGCATTTTGTCTCAGTGAGTCTTTCACCAAATCATCCCATACTGTTGAACTTACATTGTGTTCTTGATATTTTTGGTGTATTAAATATCTCAACCCCCCTGTAGTTCTGTTCTTACTTAGATTTTTACACATTTCAATAGGGACATTGAACTTGTTGCACAAACGAGCTACTAATTTTCCAAGTGGCTTATAATGTAGCCTGTCATACTTGACGTGATGAACTTTATTTTCTTCAATGTATTTTTGTACAAAATCATTGATACTAAAGCTTTTGTCTATTAGCCTGTCTAAAAATAGCAAAAGAGGTTTGACTTGACTAGGACATTGTGATAAGTATTCATCAATCATGCCGATCTTGTCCTGTAAGACCATTGGAAATACCAAGTCTTCAACTGGTATATCGTCAAATAACTCCATCGCAACTACTATTTGCATGGCTTGTCTGCAGTTGTCATTTCTCAGCATGTCTCTTATTATCGGCAAAATAATATTTTTAATTGTAATAATATGATATGCCTTTACCATTAGGCCAAGAAAATGTGGACTTCTTTGTTGAGTAGCTATTCGAAATGCAGGCAACTTCAGAGAATCGTCAGGAAGCACTCTATTTATCTGAGACCATTTATGTAGGGTTTCTATGATGAAATATGGTAATGTTTTACATTTGCAGTCTTTGAATTCGTCACATTTGATTGCGAAAATCAGTGCTTGTCGATGTGGATCAGGCACAGAATTATAAAACACTTCAATGTGATTTTCAATAGTAGTACTCTTTCTCCATGTTTTCCATGTCACCTGGAGTTGCTCAAACCATAATTTAATATTCTCGTCGAGATCTACATTCAATCCTATGGATCGCAATGAGTCTTCCAACGACGGAACTATCTTGATAGATTGATTTTTGCTCACGAGTTTATTCAGATCCATTGTCAAAATTAGATGATTTGATCACAAGTGTCACAGCACACTCAACTCAACACAATATACCTAAATTGAAAATTATTCAAGCGACAAGCGTGTTTAACAGGTAACGTTGATTGATGAACGAATAACAACTAAAATAGGTGTTATTTAATTTTATGTTATGGGTACACAGCGGCCACGAGACACTGCATCACTGCATTTTCGTTTTTGGAAACCAATTGCCGGAGTACCAAACAACCATCACTTTTTTAACTTTTTTTTGGTAAAATTCTTCCCTCCCAGAGGGAAAGGCAAAGCCAACTACGGCATACAGCCTGGTCTGATGTTGATAGAATTTCTGAATTCTTATAAATACATAGAATGAAAATAACCTAACCTAAACCTACACACAACCCTCCCAAACCCCTAAACGAAATAACTCGATGATTCACGCATTAATCGAGTTATGCAAAGGAATCCTTGCTACGAAGAGCACAAAACTTCACAAACACGACTTATTTCGAGCACTCCTATTAATAGAAACGTTCGCAGACATCTCCTGATTATCTTAACGTGATCATTAATCACTAAATACCACGGAAACTATTTAATTATAGTTTTCATAAAAAAGTAGCTAATGGCGTTAATAATGTGCAAGACACACACAATCAGACGCTACACATCAATATTTTTTTATCGTCTAACTAAAGCTGCGTCCGATGCGACGTGTTACCGAGTTACGAAACACGGTAACATCCGGGGCGTGGCGTAACAATTATGTTACCAAAAACTGGAAACATGTTGTAAGCAATATACGCTACGGTCTAGCGGAGAAGTTACCTGTGCTGGTTTGCCTGCGCAGGTCAACCGCGTGTATGGGGACATTCCGGCGGACCGGAGCGGTCTTCAGTTCTTTTACAGGTATGTACACCGTACGGAAAGAATTGATTTTCGATTTTGCGCCGGTCGCCTGCGCAGGTTCAAAAAACTGCACAGGTCTATCTATTCCCACACACGTTCCGGTTTACCTGCGCAGGTACAGTCGACAGCAGATCAATGGTAACACTTGCAGTACGATTTCAAGTCTTACGGCGCGAATAATAAGAACTGTCAAAAGTAAAAAGTGTTACCATTGATCTGCTGTCAACTGTACACCTCTCCGGTAGACCGTAGCGTGTGTGGCCGCCATTACCCGCGACGAATGGGAAACATCCCCCGCGTTCGCCTGCGAGGGCGGAATTTACGCCATTTTGTATACGCTCACTAGAAGGAAGACGTATCGATATTTAAAGACCGTGATTGTATTCTTCTCTAGGATTCTATTCTTCCTTATTCTTCTTAGAACTAAATCTATTATAGCTATACTTAATGGCAACCACGTTCTCTTCCTCGGAACTCATTTTGGAATGAAAAAAATCTAATTTTTGAAATGAAACAAAATAAGAAACAGACGCAGCAGAACATGTTACGGTAATTTCGTGTTTTACAAAACTTTCGCAGCAGACTTGGCTTATTGGCTTTACGGATCGCACCTGCAACCAATATTGTAACCAATATTTTTAGGGTTCCGTGCCCCAAAGGGAAAAAAGGAACCCTTATAGGATCACTTTGTTGCCCGCCTGTCTGTCTGTCCGTCGGTCAGTTTGTCAAGACCTATATCTCCGAAACGCGTAGACCGATCAAGTTGAAATTAATACGAAATAGTCTGCAACCTCAACCAGCCGTGTAAAAATCAAACTACGTCAACGCAATCAAAAGATATGGCCGTTTATGTCGCATTTTCCCGCATATTTGTATGAAAATGCATGAAAAGGTCTTATGCGAGTAAAGAAAAAAATCCGAAAACTGATTTAAATGACTGACTGACTGAAATTACATCCCTCTAAAATATATTTTTCTTATTACAATTACAAACATATATTTACAGATGATCAACTAATCAGGAGTACAATTTGTATGTCAATGTGTAGACATGATATTTTGATAATGGCATAAGTTAGTTCGTCTCTAAATCTAGTTTATCTTTTGGTTAGAGTGAAGTTACGGGGTTAAGTCGGTGAGGCTACAACTACAACGTACATGGCCATGTACGTTGTTTTTGAGATTCGTAATTTCGTATTCCACCATTATGGATGGCTTCACATTATCTTTACCATGTGAAAACGCAGATTTTGGCTGATGAATGCACTTATCGGATCTACGTATCGGATCGTGTCCTTATCACGACAAATATTGGTGTGTTACGTTCGCCTTATGGCGTACTTAATTTTTTTTTTAAACTGGCAACTCGTCAATGACATGTCGTTTTGGATGAACTGTCAAAAAGTAGGTTCTTTTTAGTGACGAATTCTTACTCACTTCTCCTTCTTAAGAAACATGGGACTACCAAAGACTTTTGTACTATGTGGTTGCTGTGTTTTATTGAAGTAATTGACATATTTCCGTGATGATTGCTGAATCATCATTTTGGTATATCTTAATTTAATTACAAATTATTACATTTTGAGATTACAGATATAATAACGATTCTTGTCCTATAAAGAACTTATCAATTTCTGCAAGGTAGGTTCGTTGTGCGTGAGGTACTACAATACAATTTATACAATACAAAATTACAATTGCAAACGTTATTAGCTTGGTGGTGAAGCCTGAAAGTGAAAAATTGAATAGATTTTAGAAAGCACCTGCAAATATTTTCATTATCTTTAAAGAGAACTAGCCATGGAGCTGTCTGCAGAAGGTAAAACCCCTGATTACATGGCGTTAGCTGGTATCAAGTTCAAGCTTTCGTTGCCTCAACTCAAGGAAGATCCGCAGCTAAAAGAACAGCTGCTCCAAGGTATAAAGACTGGAAATATGGCTCCGTATTACAAAGAAGTTTGCACCGATTTGGGTTGGAAATTTGATCAAAAATTGTTCGATGATATGGCAAAAGAGAATCAAAATAGGTTAGACAAGTTTCAGGAAGATGATTCAGAGACTCCAGTATGGCAAGACAGGTAACAGCAGCAATGTTTTCTTACAAAGCTCATTGTTTAGAAATAACCATTGTGAGAAAATGTGTTTATCCTAATTTATGTTACTGATATATCCCACTTATTCACTCTTAGCTTTGTACTAGGGATCTAATATTTCTAGACCATGGCCATTATTTAATGGCAGAATGATCTGACCCTTACTAAAATAATAATTATGTAAAAGTACTCAAATAAAATTAACATCACATCACATACATTTTTCTATTGCAAATGAAAGATCACATTCATTGAAATATTTCTATCTAAGAAATTAATATGTATTATGTAGGTATATATTTTTTTTTTGGGAGCTATTTTTAACTACCTGCCCAAGATTCCAGATTTGTTCATCATAAACCATAAGAAACTTAATCTTCCAGTTATAGCCTTGTGATACTTTCCTATCAATGTTGAATTTTATATGAAGTAGGTATATATGTAGTGTTATATGTAGTAGATTTTTACATTTTCGTGTTCTAACTACCTACCTAGGTATGTAAGTAACAAAAGATTACATTAAATTTTCCAATAATTCTTTTAATTTTCACATTATCAATTACATTTACAGATTGGATTACCTTTGTTCTATTGGAGACAAAGAAGCGGCTACTGCTTTGGCTACAACTAAGTATGAGGATGCTACTTTGACCACTAACCGAAGACTCGACGCCATTTTTGCTCTGTTCAGAATTTCTTATTTCCATGGCTGCAATGTTAAAGAAATGGGAAAGTCTATCAATAAGGTATGCTGTTTTCTTAGCTAAAAAGTGTTAGGTACACTGAATATAGGATAGAAAATTAAATATGATGATCGGTTAATGCACATTATTTTTAATGTGAAGTAGCAAATGAGTGACAGTGATGGTTGTGTTTAAGTTTAAGGTTAGATTCGGCACTTAACAATAGAATGATGACACATTATACCTAACAGATATAATTTATTGCATTTGTTCTTTCCAGGCTCATGAGTTGGTTGACAAGGGTGGTGATTGGCGCTCCAGGAATAAACTAAAGGCATATGAGGCTATCTACTGCCTTGCAGTGAGAGATTACAGTCATGCTGCTGATCTTTTCATAGACTGTGTCTCCACATTCGAGTCCTACGAGTTGGTTGACTTTGGTTAGTCTTCACTATCTTTTTATAAAAATTCCTATGATTTCAGTATGAAGGGATAATATTATTCTTCATTGAAATCGCACCAGCTAGATGAGGAGCAGGATTAATGGACATCTATTATGCAAATATATCGTAAAAAAGGCAACATAATGAAATGGGTATATATTTTGTATATGTCTTGTAAAAACGGCAAGTCTATGGTATATATGGCATGTGTGACAGTAAAAACTAATAAAAGGAGCCAATATTTATACATTATTTCTGTTCTTATCTGGCTGGGATCACATTGGTAAAACGCTAAGGTGCTTCCTTTCTTTTTCTTGGTCATGCACTGTCAACTTTGATGGACTCATTATTTGGATGAATTCACCACTGGATGATTGAAACATGTATTGAGTATTGAGAACTAACATTGGTCGGGTCTTACTACAGTGCCATACTAATAGCATTTACCATGATGGTATGTGGCAAAGGCAGGCACGGTCGCATGTCGTGTCCATTGGTTAGTTTTTCCAAGACTCATTACGGTTCATTTTCTTTTTGTCCCAGCAACACTCGTACAATTTTATATTTTTTTCAGGTACCATAATTCAGTACTGTGTGCTTGCGTGTGCTCTCGCTTTGGAGCGTCACGCGTTGCAGGCGGCTTTGAGGCGGCAGGGCGCGGCGGTGCAGGCTCTGCGCTCGCGCTTCCCGGAGCTCAGGGAACTCGTGGAGTCCCTGCATGAGTGCCGATATGCTGACTTCATGAAGAGCCTCGCATGGGTATGTTGTTTGTAATAGTGTACATTTCTGATGTTCAGCCACTAGGGGGCTCATAATTGTTATCAATAATTAAGAAATAGTTCTAAATCTTCCAAAAAGTAAATAAATAAAATAAAAATTAAATAATTCGTAACAAAGAGTTGTTGTTTTTGCAAGTCATTCAAATCTGACCTTTCGTACTATGTACTCGGTGACTTTTAATTTTGTAACAGTCAGCTTCTACTATAGAAACGTAGCAGAATAACTTGAATATTACACTGGTATTTTTGCTCATTCTTCATACAAACAAAATCTAATTGGACGAAATCGTAGGAAGTGTCAAACACAAATAATTTGATAACAACATTTTTATCTAACCTGTGTGATACCAAAGAATACAACCTGAAGCCCTACCGCGATTGCAATCGTTTTCGGTATCGTTTTCATTTTTGCACTTGGCCGATATACATTGCCGCGTTTCGTTGTCGTTTGTTAAAACTTACAATAATATTGCAGTAATGTATAGTTTCCATGTGTCAAATTGAAAGCGATTACGAAAACGATGAAAGTCGCGGTCACCCCCCTGCACCCTTATTACAGGTTTTATTGTTGAATGATCCTGTTTTTTTTAGTGGATTGATTCCTGCCATGTGTCGGTACAGACCCCCTATTCTGTTAAGATATTTCGATCAAACAGAGACGATAGATTTCGTCGCTAGCACGACAAAATTACCTGGGACCGGGTCAGCATATATTGGTTACGTAATCGTTCTATCCAAATTAGCGGAATAGCCACGAAATAGGGTGGTCCTTCTCGACCTCTTTCGTATTGGTCTATTGACAGTGATGTGTTATTATTGTAGGTGGAGACTCAGATCTGCGTAGACCCAGTGTTCCGGCCGCATTATCAGCACTACGTGCGCGAGGCGCGCATCAAGGCGTACGTGCAGCTGCTGCGCGCCTACCGCTCGCTCAGCCTAGACAACATCGCAGACACGTTTGGCGTCACGCGAGAATTCATCGAAGACGAAATCTCTACGTTAGTACTGTTAAACAGTCCTAATATTATTCGTCGTATCGGACTCTAGCTAGACAATGACGTACGGACAACAGCAGATCAATGTGTACGATTTTAAATCTTACGACGCAAATAATAAGAACGGTCCAAAGTGTTACACTTGATCTGCTGTTAGCTGTACATACTCGTACAACCATTTGTCTTTAGAATTCTGTCACCTTATATGGGTTCAGTGACAGTTATATTCTGCCTAAGGTTATTCTGCTACACATGTGTGCTTATTATTCTGGTAAAAAGATCTTCATAGCCCAATTTTTTTATATAAATTCACTTCAATTTATTACATGGTCTGAATCTGAGGCCCCAGGACATGTAAGTGTACCCAATGCCTCAGAATCGGACTGTCCATGGTTTCCGCAATGCCCTTCAGGATTCTTTTAGGATTTTTACGATTCTAATCCACTTTGGGCCAAGTTCATCCCTCATTCTGAACATTCTGCCACTTGGACTTAGTCCGTCTTAGGCATTTTAAAAATAGCGATACGCCCTAAATTAAAATACCTATTTCACGCACACTAGAATAAGGGACGTATGCAGGTTTCCTCACGGCGTTTTCCTTCACCGTTTTAAGAAGAATCGGTACGAGTAAATGTGCGCCAGTTACCTCCGAGAGTTACGAGAAAACCTCATTGTTTTGTTATTTTATTATTCTTTAATTCCTTTAAAGTTGGTTGCCTGAAAGAAATCGTTTTTAGCGATAAGGCCGCCAAAATTGTGCATGATGTGTTCTTGTCGTGTCTTTTATGGAGAATAAAGTGTATTTGAATTTAATTTGCAGGTTCACGGCGGCGGGTCGCCTGCAGTGCCGCATAGACGCGGTGGCCGGGTGCGTAGTGACTGGCGCTGGGCGCGGCGCCGACGCGGACCGCTCGCAGCTATACCAGGCGACCATACGCGAGGGAGACCTGCTGCTCAACCGCGTCAAGAAGCTAGCCAGCGTCATCAACTTCTAGGCTTTATGCTAGCTGGGTAACTTCAGTTTTAATAAGTAGTTAGTTGTACTTTATAGAAACTAACAATAAAGTAACATTGACGTATAAAATTCTCATAAATATCGAACATTACTTACATAGACATACAATTTGAATTCATAGACATACGAGTCTGAAACTACTTGACTAAATCCAAAATCATTTTCATCATTAGATTGTTTAGAGTGTCTTCTAGTATCTAATGTAAGTAGATAATTTGTTGGTTCGATATTCTACTTTCTGTATGCTTCTACTAAGTATCGCCATTTATTCCTTTGTTCTATTATTTTAGAATATTTTGGTCTGGGCTATTATGCTAAGCTAAAACATCCAATAAGTAAATTTAATGTAAACATTCTATTCAATCCAGTTCAATACTCTTTATAGAACGACATCAATAGAAATGTTTACCTGCATAAAATAACTTAGTACGTCCAATATTATTTTATTGAAGTTTCTTGCATTAAATGAATTACAAACAGCTTGTGTATTAGCACTAAATAACTGTAAATCTGATGATTGTCATTAATATCTAAATAAATATTTGTATTTAAATATATTTCTTGTCATTTATTGGGTTTTAGATCAGTAGATAAAACTAGTACGCTTAGTCCACGTGTCGTAGAAATTGAATTCAGGTCCACTGAATCCCTCATGAGCCCTATGTCTAAAACGCAAAATGCCTAAGTAGGAAAATGCCTAATAAGCTATTTGCCTGAATAGCAAAATGCCTAAAACTCAAATTACCTAAGATGTAAAACGTCTGAAGAGCAATTTGCTTGAATAGCAAAATGCCTAAAACTTAGTTTGCCTATATATCACATCGTTAGTATCCGTCATACAGTTTTTTTAACTAGTACGGATGCTATCGTTTCCACATTCTTGAAATCAAGCATTGTTCATTATTTTGTGACAATAAAAATCTTTTTATTTTATTATTATTATTTATCGTCTAAAAAGCAATTTGTCTTGCAACAATTAAACGAAAACAAGTTTTTCTAAATTACCACAAGCTCTATTACTTGCACAAAACGGTTGCAAGGGTATAATTTATCATCAAATGTCTACCGTATGATGTCCACGGTCAACACGTCAAATGTGGTCAAATGTCCAAGTGTTTAGACGTTTTAGTTTTAGTCCCTAGTCATTTTTGTTGTAGATAATTTGCATAGTAAACATCAGCCCTTGTAGCATGAGTCAGCGTTAGCGATCGACGCAACGCCGCGGAGCTGTCAAAGTGACATTATTACAATGCGTTTGACATTAGTTTGACAGCTCCGCGGCGTTGCGTGCGTCGATCGCTAACGCGACTGGTGCTAGCCCCGAAGTGTTGAGTTGTAGTCGTTTTGCATCCTAGGAATTTTGCGTTTTAGGCATATTGCGTTTGAGGCATTATGTTACCAAGACATTGCGTTTTAGACATAGCGTTCATGAGGGCTACATTTCAATTTCCATGAATGTACTCTTCTTCGTAGATATATCTTTTAATTTGAATGATATTTAAGATTTATGTATTTACTACGTAACTTGAGGAGGTAACTAGTAATATTGAAAACACCACAATACCATTTTTAATTTTTTTTTTAACGGTAGTTCATAAATGAGTGTTCGCTGAGTGTTACCTAGTCATTGTTTTAGGTATACGAGTACTTTAACTTACCTGCCCACTTACCATGAACTCTTATAGCAGGATTACTTCAATAATATATTTATTTCAAGAATATTGTTATTTCGTACCATGACGACCAGTAAGCTTATTAAGGACGTCATGGTACGAAATAATAAAGTAAATAATCCTGTTATAAGAGTTCACGGTAAGGGGGCTGTACTTACTTCGTGTTCTATCTTCGATTGCCTTTATAACAGTGTTAAAATAAAACGGGAAACTCGGGAGCAGGATAACAAAAAGAAAATAATAATTAGTATAGTTTTTTTAAATAATTTGAATACTTTTTGGACATTTACATAAACATTTAATAATTTACAATGAATATTTATACTGACATGACATGACACATCATATTCATGACTAATACTACCCTCTAATATCTATTTGCAACTTGAAAATAACTTGTAGGTGCTATGAGAATTACTCTAGACAACTAAACTGTTGCGTCGGACCTATCGCCCCACAAGCGTTCTTTTAATACTAAGAGTGTATGCATGATTTATCATTTTATAAATAATGTAATTTAAAAGGACATGTATACACAGATAACTAGTGTCTTGAAATCGTGATAAATATACATTTATTTCGAATTAAATTAAATTTGAACTTAGTAGTAAAGCAACTATCGACGACTACAAATAGCATTGAGAAAATGCATTTTTTTGGAAAGAAAACGTTAAATTATAACATTTGGGTGTTGGAAACAATTCAGTCTGCTGTGTGCCGGTCAAAGTCTACTATTAATTAATTGTATTTACCTAACAATGTTTCGAAAAGTTACATATTTTTTCATATCATATAACACCAGTCGCTCACTTTTTTACAAGATATGTTGAAGTATTCTAAAGCAATATAATAGCTATGACTCTAAATACTTATTCCTAAGTAGACCTCAAATGCAAATACTTTATAATTTACATGATATGAATATGTCATTAACCTCTGTTACAATAATTACACGTAGAAATTGAAGATCGGTGACATTTTATATAGATATTTTGGATATAGGAAAGATTTGTTTGTACAAATTGTTGGTTTACCAAACGAAGTGATTGGTAACTAAGAAAATAAACTTCAGACATGAAGCAATGGAGTGTTGTTGTTGGACATTTTGGAATGTGGTGTAGAATAAAAATCATGCATATCGCACTCCGCTTTTTATAACGTTATTATAGGATTTTAAAATTTCCATATAGAAATTAATATCTATTTCAATATAATACTATCATACATTTTATATACATTTACAAGATATAGATTTAAGAATTTAATTAATTTTTGGGATAATTTATATTTTTAATTTTTGATGTCATTGCACATTCGGCTGCATCCACATTACAATGTCTGATAGAAGCCCTACCAAACGTCTCATTCGCTCCGGAGACACAGCCTCTAAATGTGCACTATCACAGAGTAATGACATAAACGTGGGGCTCGCGCGGAGCCCCCGATTGCCCCAGGCCCGTACTCATGCATATAAGTTACTTACAATAATACTAGGCATATAACACGTGGAATAACAATTTGTTACATAGCACTACACTTCGCTCATATTATGCTACAACAGACGCTCGTAATTTATCAGTCCCTTATTTCATATACAACTAAATCTTTGTACAATATAAACATTACATTGGCAGCCTCGATGTTCGACGGTGCGGCAGCATCGTTAGTACTTAGCACTTCTCGACGATAGCAATTAGATCAGTCTCCGAATTCCTTGGGCCATATAGAAGTGGGTGCGCTGCGTGATGATAATAACATATCTTCTACAACACATTTTCTGCCATTTTCAACGGGGGCGAGGTAGAGCTCGGGAGCTCTTTGTGGATTTTGCTAAATCTTTCTCGCGCCGCATGAGGCGCTGGATCAAAGCGCCAAGTTTCCTGCTGTCTTATGCTCGTAAGACAAATTCAGTAAGGGATTTTTGGAATGTGTTCGGGTGTTAATATTTCGAATCCGTTTAAACCGTAAGTCCTTCGGTGCGCGCCGGCGGCGGCAGCGAGGCTAGGGGGTGCGGGTGTTGGTGCATGGGCGCGGGCGGCGAGGGCTGGCCGGGCGGCGGCGGGTGCGGCGTGTGCGCGGGCGGCGACCGGTACTCCCCCTCCTCGCGCATCTGTCGGCTGCGCTCGGCCAGCTCGCGGCCGCGCTCCGCGAGTTCTCTCATCGCCGCCTGGCGCTCGTCTCCGCCGTCCAGCGACGGTGGCCTCTCGAGCGGGGACGCGGCTCCCGGTCGGATGCCTCCAAATGCGCCGAATCCTAGTAGACCGGGGAACTTTCCTGCTATGCCATTCTGACCCGCGTTCTGTTGTATCACTGATATCTCATTCAACTGTTGGGCGAAAGAAAATGCAATTAATAACATTGAGGTCGGACACTTCATTAAGCTCTAAATGCACGAGTCGGTTAATAACTATGTTGTACCTTTTGCTGCATGCCGTTGAGGAATGGCGCGGGCAGGTATGGGTAGAATAGGTCTGGGCGGCGCAGTAGTTCGTGCGGCTCGTGTAACGGTCGCGGGGGTAGCTCCAACGACATGCGACGACCGCGCCGCGAGGCGCCACCACTCCACATGTGCGTACCCATGTGCACCTGGTAACGAACAAAAATGTTGCTACATCCTCAAACTAAACCCTCATAAAAAGCCAGAGGTTAAGTGGCGAAAAGTGGAATGGTTACCACAGAGAGTAATTTAAGTCTTAAGTTACATCTTACTGCAACAATTAACCAGACGATAGCGAAGGCATCGATTTTCCGCAACTTAGCTACGAACGCTTAAAACGATTGGGCGTCTCGCTAAAACTTAAAACCATACACAACATCGCAATCGGTTAGTTACACTATTGTAATAGTTTTTTACTCGTAACTCCCTTAATTGCAAAGTAAGTAGATTTGCGTTCACCCTGAAATATGTGTTACACAATTTACACAGTGCGTGGAGCTTAGGACTAGAAATCCTATTGCGTAACTGACATATGCTCTATCGTTGGGAATGCAGTTCATGTCAAACAAACTCCTTGCATGTAATATGTGCTTTGTCATTACCTTGAGGTTCCCTTTAGTGGTGAACGCCTTCTGGCAGACGGCACAGCGGAACGGCTTGTCTCCGGTGTGTGTGCGCATGTGTATCTGCAGCGCCGACGACGAGGAGAAGTTTTTGCGGCACACGCCGCACAGGTGCTTGGAGGATATCGGGGGCGGCGGGTGCGTAGGTCCACTCGGTACTGTGGACGTAATTAGGTCTAAAGGCGAGATTCGGAGACAATTTTAAGCGCGAGCTTGTTTGGTGAATCTCGCGGGCGCTCACAACCTAATCTTCTCGCTCTAGCGAACAATGGCTCGTAGAGATAAAACTGCGTAAACGACAGTTGCTGAACCACCAATTATGTACCTATGGTGAAGTCCATCGAAAATCCTTAAGCCATGGCACTTTACTGCCTTACTTTTATGTCGCGTTTATCACTATGGGCAAATGTACCTATCTAGAAGGGCATGAATAAGTTACCGTAAAACGCGGACCGTTAATCTTAAACCCTTTGAAATGTTTGACTATGGTAAATGCCACTAAGGCGCGTATTCATAAACCTGATTTAAAGTTACGCCACCGTTTAGGTCTCCTGTCCCTTTCTAGCTTAACCTTTTTGACAAAGTGTGAAAGGGATAGCAACACGTTTTGGGAAGTGAGGTTTAACTAGGTTTATGAATAACAGTAGAAATGTTTAGGAACCTGACAATTTGCACAGTTGTATCCGTCGCTACATCTTAGATTGTAAGTAAATATGAAGTGATAACTCCTACAAGCCTTGGAGGTTCTGTGCGAATACTAATCTAGTAATAAAATCATACCACAGTATGGAAATTAGATATCTAGAGAATTCTAGTGTCTGAAAATTACGACTATACTTAGATTTTTTGCGTCAGTAAACCGGATTTATGCCAAAAATGGATGCTACGGCAATTATAAGCAATATTTCATGTTTTATAGGCGGAGCATATTATATTCTGCGTTGACTTTTTCTAGTGGTTTGTCCGGATAATATTTCATTATTTTTAATTTAATGCATGATATAGCAACACCTACACCGCCAATCCGGTATTATTTTATTTAATCAATCACAAACACGATAAGTTCGGCCAATAACTTTATAGATGTGGCACAAACGTCGCTCAGGACCAATTGTGGTCGACTGCTCCTAATCTAATATGATTTTTTTTAGCTTAGCTGTGGTTGATGAAAAAATCAGTAATTTATAAACATTGTTAATTTATATTAAATAGCTCTATGGAGAAAAAAATCTGATCTCGGGCAGAATAAACAATAAATATTAATAAACACATCGCAAGCAAATCCCTACTAGCATTAAAGTATAATTTGCTTTAAAAAATAACAGCTTGTTACCTGAAGGTCGTTTAGGTAGTGGCGGCATGTCCATCGGTGGCACATGCGACATGGGTGGTGGGTGTGCTGGAGGAGATCTCTTCAGGTCCATTTTATCCGGCGAGGAGCGCCTGTCGGGGCTCAAGTCTCTGCTGTCCTCGCTGGAAGGCCCCGTGGGACCCGAGCTCTTGTCGAAGCCAGGCGGCATGTCGCGGATTTTATGCGTAAGCATGTGTTGCTTCATATTGCCCTGGAGACGAAACAAAATTCATACTTTCAAGCAAACAAAATCTTTGAAAAAGAGAAGTATCTCATACCTAAATAAACTTTTTTTTCTAGTGCCTAAACTGTCGTGTATTCATAGTTATCAATACGTCTAATGAATAATTTTATTACCCACTTAGTATTCATTCTGGTTGTAATTTAGATTGATTTATGATTACAAAATGTGAACAAAATAACAGTTACGGTATTTGTTGAATATCTATTTAAGACGTGTTAAAATTTTGAATAAAAACCGCCAAGATTTATGTTGAATAATTATGACATTGTACAGAATTATGTGATCATTTTTTACATTACTTCTATTCTTTTTTATGCAAACAAATATTACCTATTTGAAGTAAAAAAAGTATAAAAAGTATCAGAAACTTTGGATTTAACTTACTGGATTAGTTTAGAAAACATGCCTAATAATCAAAACCTCTAAATGAGATAGGTTACCGACCGCGAAATTTCATCTTATTCGTTTTAATTTCTAGATATGGACACGCTACATTACTGCAATATTATTGCAATGCAAGTGTTCATAATATACCAAGATACGCAATAATGTATTCTCTGTGTCAAAATTAAAACTATTACGAATAGGTACAATTGAACTTCGCGGTTGGTACCTAGGGAAGTGGTAGGCGATTCTTCATGTCGCATTTTAACTAAGAGTTGGCTGTCTACAGAAAACCAAAAAAAAAAACTTTGTAACTGCCCCTTTACACCCAGATTAACTGACATGTCTGAATTTCTACCACTGTTAGTTAGAACTAAGTAAAACTAATTAATATTATAGCATAGTAAAATGAACAGAGTCCACGCTCAGGCGTCACTCTCGCATACCGGGTAGACGAAGGCGTTCCACAGGTCCAAAGCAGTGGCGTGAGGCGGGCGGGCTGCGCGCGCGCGCCCTCCGCACCGGCACCCGCCACTGCTCTGGAACCACAAGCACACAACGTTACACACGCTCGCCCACGCACGCACACTAGGGAAACGCACAGAATGGGGTCACATAGTCACCCTTCAAGGATGAAATTTAGTAAAAGCCATTTTGGCCAACACAAAAATACACGTATACAGGTGAAATTGAAGTCATTGGCATAAATTGAATCTATTGGATTCATGTTACGGAAATTGTAAAGTAAACGAGAATGATAAAATAGGTACAGCTAACAGCAGATCAAGTGTAACACTTTGGACCGTTCTTATTCGCTGCGACGTAAGAGTTAAAAACGCACTCCATTGACCTGCTGTTGTCCGTACCTCCGAAATAAAAGGAAAAAAACCTTTGCGATCGCAGATGACCAAATTACGAGTGTTTTTGCGATGTTTTGAGACTTTAAGATATATTTTTTATGTTGAGTCTTATATCGCAAAAATATACTTACACTAGGTATATATCTTTAAATTATGTTTCCATATTCATAATGTAATCCGTATATGACTTACAGTCAGTTTAATTAAAATATTGCCAATGATTTCAATTTCGCTCTGGTATACACAACCGCAAAGCAACGGTAACACTTAATGTCGATAATAATTTCACTCTCAAGGCGTCGACTAAGACTGGAGATTGCACCTTGAGATTGAAGCTTGAAAAAATACCTTTAAATACGTCATAGTGTGAATCATCTCTTTCTTGTAGTACAAGAAAAAGATGACACTTTGATACAAATCTATAATGGTTGGGAAACTGAACAAGACATCAAAAGTTGATTTTAGACAAAAATGGCGTTTGCTACATTTCATTCTCGAAAAGTTGATACAGTACAGGTATACCTACACACATTGTTATAGACTACAACCAAGCGCCCAGTTTATTTAGGTTGTATTTATAAACAAAACTGAAACCACATAAAGTACTTTACTATACGTACTGACAACAGCAGATCAATGTTAACACTTGCAGTACGAATTCAACTCTTATGACGCAGATAATAAGAACGGTCCAAAGTACAAAGTGTTACACTTGATCTGCTGTTAGCTACAGTTACAGGTGACATTGAAAAGTCGCCAGTCAAGTGACTTCAGATGAGATTCTGCTGCCCCATAGATTCAGTGGCATTGATTTTCGTTAACGCTAACATAATAAAAAGAAAAATGTATGAGATTGACATTTGCTAACGAAGAAACAAATGCCAATCCTATATTTTCCTTTCTATTCTACTAGCATTAACTAAAGTCAATGTTACTTGGCTAGGGCGCTGTTATGTAAGTAGCAAATTATGTACGTTATGCCGATTCCTTTTGTATAGAAAATACAATACAATAGAAAATAGAATAGAGTGATTATCCATAAATGTAAAAACACATTAAATTAATAAGTAAATATACAACAAACACATGAAACACTGACCTCCCATCATACACCAAAAGATAACCCGAGTGTTAGCAATTTAACATGTGTGAAAACGCCATAAATTTTTTATTTAACTACGGGTTAACCGCTATCTATCCTATCTAACCGATATCCTTGGTGCAAGCAGGATGTAAACTTCAGCTTCTACTGTGTTAGATGCAATGATGACTCTTAATATTATTAGGATGATTGCGACGCCCTGTGAGGTGAACTCCCAGGTTGAGAAAGGATGGACTACACTAGGTATGTATGACCAACAGATCTGTAGATTATTGAATCACTAGATATCAATGCTTAGATAAAAGTTAAAATCCATATTTTATTTGCAGCGGCCGCTAAGCCTAAATGAAACTGCAACTGTCACTAATATTATAAACCCAGATTGATTGAACGGGTTTCGTTGTTGCGATGATTATAAATTCACTGAGACTAGGCGCGGACTACGACTTTTTGTCGCGCGATAGTTTTGTCGCAGTAATAAATGTATGGATTTAATTTGTCGCATGTGGGCGCATTTCCTTAGAAAGCCATACGTTGCATTTTCGCGATAAAATTAACGCGCAACAAAAAATCGTAATGCGCCGTAGGACAAAGGCCTATTATGGCGATCCCAAGCACATAATTTGATTGAAATATCAAATACCTATAAAGTATATACGAGTACCTACCTGCCTACCTATTTCCTGCAATAGGGCATTTGATTCAATTTGATTTAATTCAATTCAACACGCATACCTAATGTAGAGTCAAAGAATATACTTATATTTACCGAAATAGCTTTTAGCTTTTTTATCTGTTTTGTCCGATTACAGCATGGAGAAGGGTAATGTTTTCGAGTAAATATATATATGTATGTCGGTGTACGTCACTGGGCATTCGATCATTGGGCATTCATTTTATGCCAAAAAGCCGTTCGGTTTTTTTGGTTTTATCAAAGAGATAATTTAAGCCTCTATTGTTAATAATTTTAATGACAATGATTTTTTATAAATATTCGATGACATACTTGTCAAATGTTTTCTTAAGAATTTATCAGAATTTTTTATCAGTTTGCCTTTTTCGGAATAATAGACATTAATTTCTAATCGATTAATTAAATTAGGTAAGTAATTGTTTCAGGTGTTATAAATGATCAATGGAGCGTAAAGATTGTTATGACTGTAAATTTTATACGGTTCAATCCAATAATATTTACCAATTCAGGGTCATATCGTATCGTAACCTATGTACATCTATGTAAGTCTATGAATATGTTTATTCGGGTTGACATGAGGTCGACTTCACGAATTTTAAATATTGTTACCGAAAGATAAGGCGCAAGACAAGTTAACATGCATAGAATCAAAATAACATCCTGTAAAATGGACGCGATAAAAATCTCAGTCAAAAAATATGTAATTTATACTCGTACCTACGTTATAAAATGGTTTGCACTTTCGATTTTATAGAATATTGGTTGTGATATCGATTAACACAACATTGAGGTCTCTACATATGACCGGACTTTATACTTTATAGACTTGAATTCATTCGAGAAATTGAAACTGGGGGGTCATGATAAATATTAAATTGGTAAAGTTTATTAGTAATACAAAACTGCACAAGAAATTGATTACGTCACAAGTCACACAATGAACTTAGAAATGACCATTAGGTCAAATTCCAGTGAAAGAAACCGTTGCTAAAAATTAAAAACACCTTAAAATGTAAAAACTCCAAAGCACAGTAACGATGCACAACAATTTTTTTTAGATAGTTGAATTTATTGTAAATATTTTATTTTTATTTTTCCCCAAATTCTTTAATTTATTTATACGCTGTGCAGAATTAATGTATGTCACAAGCCTATCCATCCATTTAATTTTGTCGAATGAATTCAAAGCCATCCTGTATATTATATCGGACGTATTTTGAACTTATTTTTGTAATAACATGAATAATAGGAAGTAAGTAAACGATAATTTAATAGATGTCCAAACGAGTATTTGTTTAAGATAAAATAAGGTGATTTGTATTTAAAATTTCAGGTTATATGCTACCGTTCGTAGACATAATATTAATCAGGCAATTTGTATACACAGATGATGGTTTTATTATGTGCTATGCTGGCATATAAAATATATGAAATTGGAAGTTCATTAGAGCCGTGTGCCCCCGTTTATTAATTGATTTGATGCCATAGATTTAAAAATACTCACAAATTAGTCCCCGACCCTTTTTACTTTCTTATTATAACAATTAAACTTTTAATCAACTTCGTGATGCCAGTAAAATAAGGATTTCTAAAATGGGACAGGCCTATTCGTGGTAAATCTGCCAATATTTGATATTATTTTTCAGCCATACAGGTTGTTCGACTCTTATTATTGAATTTTTGTTTGAATAATAAAAATCGCCGCACCATAGTTGTCTTGATAACTATTATTGATATGAAATAATTTTAATTACTTTGATATAAAGTAATAATTAATATTTTTAAACGGTTCGCTAAATGTTTTTTAGTACTAGGTACCACCTATATAATATTTTATTTTGATACAGGATAGGTATATCATATATGTAATTCGGTCATACATGACCAAACATTATTACATTGAATACTAGTCTCAACACAAGTCAGCGAGACTACTTGCTATGTATAACAAGATTGGAATAATCGATAAAATGTTTGGCGCGTGAACTTTCGTTCGGTGCGGGTGTCGGCGACACTTATTGTAATTTTAAATGCGCTTGTAACCAGTACCCAGTCGATAAGGCGCGCTACTGTTTTCTAACTCCGTGCCAGCTACTTGTAACTAGCATATCTAACAACATTTCACACTACTTACTTATTTTTCAATTACAAAAAAACAAAATAGTAGAATTTGTAATTCTCAAATATCCCATTAGTGGATCCTATAAGAATGATAATAGAATCTCTGCCTAGCCCGCATGGTACAAAATGCGATGAGTAACGTATACTTACCTACGTATAAGTACTTATACTATTTCAAACCATTACGTTTTTGTATCCCATTATCAATTGCATATTTTATAAATAAACCATATAATTGTTAGTTAGGTTGATATTGACCTTTAGTTTCGCCTAACTAAGCTGGAAGACTTTCCCTTTAGCAATTCAAGAAAGTTCACGATTTAAATTACGTGTAAGTAGAGATATAATAATTTATTTACTTGTGGGGTTGTAATAAATGACACTTTCATGCACGCGGAGTATAGGTTTAATGCAAAGCGTAGGGAGATATCGGGAAGTTTTGGGTCACCGAGAGAATGCACCTCGTAGGTGAACGAGCCTTTATAATAATATTATCTTGAAATGTGTAAATGGCAGCGCGGTCACTCAGGGGTTTAAGTATATTTTTTAAACGCGGCGCCGTCATAAACAACCTATATTTTATTTTATTGATAAGACCCCTGGATACTTTCGGAAATATACGAAAAATGTTACTTTGTCAAGCATAAATAATCTTTTTATGACGAGAAGCGTAGGTAAAGGCTCAAGGATTTATAAGCAATAAATATTTTACGACATGAATTAATATTCCGATCGTTTTCCGTGACGTCGTTTTTATGAGTTATCATTTTTGTGGCGCGACGCGATGGACTGCGACGCAAGCGCAGCTTTACATGCTTGAAATATTAGCCGAACTGAGTATAAAACTTGAATCGCACTAAAAGGAATGAATTTAACAGCATTTATTTAATATTTTAAATATGAAATTAATTCTATAACTACCTATATAGCGCATTTTTATAGGTAGGTACCTAAGCATTTTAATGAATGTAAATATTTATTTAAGTTGGTAGTGGTGTATCTTTTATAAATATTACGAGTAGGTTATTTATATTTAGATATGTAGGTACTTATATATTTCCTACATTATAATGCATTGTAGATTGATATGTTAATAGTCACGCCTTAGGCCATATTAGGAGGTAGAATGGCATATTAAAGTTGTCAAAACCACATTTATAAAATATTTAATAAAATAAATGTAACTGTAGCAAGGCCACTTCTGAACTCGAAGAATATTTGAATTTTATATGGATATTTTTAGTCCATATGTCGAAAACTTGTTTAGTAATACATATTTTATTCATATTGTTCACTATATAACGTGCAAAAGCTGTATTTTTCTCTATTTATGATCTATCGGGACTCTTTAGCGTCGATTCCAGAGAGCGCACGTAATTTTGTAGTGAAAATGGATTTCATATAGATAGAACCAGATACTCTATTGCATTGTACTCGTATATACTTACATAGTACCTAGAGTTAATATGAAAGATGTTGAGAATGTATGTAATTAAATAAAATGGTCCATGTTAGGTAGGTAGTTGACAGTAACTGGAATACATTTATAGCACATAAGCATTGATCAGATTACCTACAACTACAATCTGATCAATGCTATGTGCTATAAATGTATTTTAGTATGTCTTAGAATAGGCGTCTGCACAAGTCTGTTTTGATTAAATAGAAACAAACGAGCCTACAAGTTTGCGGAGTTCATTGTCAATAATTACTCGGCAAGGCGGTAGAGACTCGGGTGCGCCCGAGGAAGACAACGGCCAAAACTAATGCGAACTTGAGGCGTCGACTGCTGACTTGTAATTACTGCTTGCAAAATTAATGCATTCAAACTTGGATGAAATGAAACCGGCGCATGAAGTTCGCTGGTGCACAAGCAAGTTGCTTGTGACTGTCAATTTCACAGACAAACTTATAGTGCTCGACACCCTTGACTCGTGTTCAATTGAATAACTTTAGTAGTTTCCTTCTCCCATTCGAAAATGACTTTTTGATTCAAATATAGGTATTGGGTTTTATTAAGTACCTATATACGGTTACGTATTATTATTTATTATTATTATTTAATAGCCTGCAATGTCCCACTGCTGGGCAAAGGCCTCCCCCCAACCCTTCCACAAATTTAAAATCTTAAAAATCTTTAAATCTTAGGTTACGTATTAAACATGTAAAATAATCACTGGGTATTTGACTTTATTTGTGTAACGTTGTGAAAAATCTCTCGTACAAACATTTCTGCCGTTTTAACGGTGGACGATAATATAACTTCTCGCTCGCTCGCGATTCTTTCAACGTTACTTTATAACATTAATATTAAGTTAAGAACATGTGGTGGCGCAAATAGGTGTCAGGTTAGATGGTAGCGGAAAAATCAATAAACGGTTTTACCTAGTGAATGTTGTAAGTAAGAGTGTCTTGAATGCAAGCCAAAGATATGCCACCATTGTCTACTTGCACCTGACGAATAACAAATTGGATAACAATATTTTAATTCAAAATTTATGCCGTGTTTTTGTTGATGGACAAAACACAATAATATAATGCTAAAAAGTAAAATGTGTACCAATACTACCAAATAACACAACAAATTTTTGACTAACCTTGGTAGAGAAGCCACGATCACAGACGGTGCACTTGAATGGGCGCTCTTTGGTGTGACTGCGATAGTGTATCTCCAGTGCAGAGTTGCAAGCGAACGTCTTGTAGCAAATGTTACACGTTGTGTTGCCGCGCACTGCACAAACAAACCCAACGTTCAATGCGAATCATTGGGATTTTCATTTCCCACTTAATTCGACACACACGATTACATTAGTTGTTACTGATATGATTTTACTCTGTTACGTTTAGCTGGTCATGTAAGTATTCGCGCGTCTGTTAGAAAATTTCAGTAGGTATTAGTTGGCTAGAGGGTGAAGTGAAGGGAATGGAAGTGCGGGCGACCGGGGCGGACGTAAATATAGAGATCCCGCTAACGCATACCTGCGGGAGGAAACGCTAGTCCGAGCGGGCTGAAAGGTGATCCTCCAAGAGCACCAAGTGCAGCGAGCGGCGTGGGGGGCGACGGCAGCGGAGAGTGGTGCGGCAGCCGAGGAGGAGTTGACAGCGTCGACAGCGCCGGTGACTGTGGTGAGCCTCGCGCGCTGCGGCCGCTCTCCGAACCTGTCGCCGATGGGAGGGAAGCCGTTGTGGTGATGATTTTAACTTCACATTCGGACGCCGAGGCGCAGACGGAGAGCGGCGAAGTTCGACGATCCTTCATATTTGATTCGTCGTCGAACTCCCGAATAGCGGGCTCGCGCTCGTCCCGGCCGCTCTCATCGTCGGTCCCGCGGGAGTCCGCCCGTCGGTCGCCGGGAGTGGACGGAGTAGGGAACAACGGAGGTGGTACAGGACGGATAGGAAAGTTGCTGAAGTCGTATCCGTGGCTCGATGTCGGAAAATTAATTTCGAAACTGCGAATTTGATCATAAGAAATATTAGGCCGTTCACCGGTATGAAGGCGAATGTGTTGATGCAGAATAGTAGGATCCATAAATTTCTTGTGGCATACTGGACATTGATGTAACATTTGACCGGGAGGTTTTATACGATGAACGCCCATATGAGTCTTTAAATTGCCCTTGGTCGTAAAAGCTCGGCCACATAATTTACATCGGAACGGTCTTTCACCAGTATGCGTTCGATAGTGCATCTGTAAGGCACTTTTACAAGATAGAACGCGATGACATACTATACATTCATTTGGATCGGATACTTTATTATCAATGTTATCCACCAATTGCTGTAATTTTGCTGTTTCTGAGGTTTTACTTATCTCTATTAGACTCTCCCACGAGTTGTCATTGCTACCCGGACGTGGTAACAGCGAATTATAATACAAAGGGTCGCGAGCTAGATCCATGTCAACGACAGAAGGAGTAGTATTGTGGAAAGGGGTCAAACTACCAGAGGAAATACTGCTAGGTGGTGAGTGAAGGAATAAGGGATAGGTAGGAAAAGTACGAAGTCCCGTTGCTATTGAAATTGGTCCAGATATCGATGAATTCTTACTTGAGAGATTTTCCGGTTGATCAGGATCAGGCTTCACGTGTGGACTTTCTCTGCCAATTTGATCTTCATTGCTGTATTTCGAGTCCATGCTGCAATCGTCGTATGGAGATGTTGAAGGGTATCGCTCTTGTTCCGCATCTTGTGTCGTATCATTTTCTTCGGGCTCACGTTTAGGTGTGATGCGATCAGTCTCTTCGAAACTGGAGTCTCGTTGACACTCCTCATCTTGTGGTTCAGATTTAAATACCTCAGGTACAGATCGGGTGGGGCTCGGCGCAGAGGGTTTACTGAGATCAGCCGGAGCGTCTTGTTCTTCTCGCATTACGAAAAGAGGATGAGGTGGGAGAGGTTTATCTCCGAGTGGGCGTGGTGGCATTAAGTCGTGGTGTGACGGCCTGTACATCGGCAAGCTTGGCGGGAATGGCGCTGGCGCACCCGGAGGGAACTGAAGCGGATGGGGCGGCATGCCGGGGATTGGTCCCGGCGACAACTGCGCTAATAGTGGAGGGTGATATTTGTCCAAATGTTCTGGTATTGGATTGGGATTCATCTTGACATGTGGAAATTTTGCAGTATGTCTTTGGAAATGTACTTTTAGATTTCCTTTGGTAGTAAAACGTGATCCACACACGTTACATTTAAACGGCCGTTCACCTGTATGCGATCGAATGTGGATTTGCAGCGCAGAGTCACTTCCAAATACTTTCCCGCAGTATCTGCAGCGATGTTTGAAGAATGGCTCATTGCGTCCTCCGGATTTTCCATCATACGGTGACATTTTTCCAGATTTACGGAAGGCAAGCTCATCAGCAAGATTATTCGCCAGTAGGCCTTGTGACGCATTGTCAAGCACTTCTTGTGCCCTCTTCTGAAGCATTTCTAATGTATTCGGTTCATTGGGGGATGGCGGCGGATCATTGTTTGTGATGATTGAAGACGCTAATGAAGACGAAATGGAACTATAGGGCGGATGGGACATCATTGGTGGCGTCGGGAGTTTAGGAACAGAAATAGGTTCCGTCTTAGGATTTAAATGCGAGTGGGTAGACGGCAAGCTTTGGCTAGTGGGAGGAATGGGCGTAGCAGGAGTTGGCTCCCGCGGCGGACGTGGCGGCGACGGCGATCGAGCGAGAGGCGCAGGAACTTGAATCGGCTCTGGTTCACTTGGCGGCGGGCTTGGATTTTGATCATCTTTCCGTCGCGTTAACGATAGTTGATTTTGTAGTTGACGTATTAGTTGTAGTTGGAACACTTGTTGATGCTGAAGTGTGAATAGTGTACTCTGTAACACGGCAAGCTCGTGCAGAGCAGCTTCATTATCTCCATTGTTTGCCATAGCCGTGGCGGCGAATTGTGCCACCGCAACTTTTGTATTTTGTAAAGCTTCGAGAGTGACGTGCCCGGCCACTGGGAAGGGGAGTCCGACCGGGGGCACATCAGATTCAGGCACTTCGGCCTCACCATCTTCGAGACTATTATTATTTTCGGCATCTTGTCTATGCCTCCGCACTTGTTCTAATCGCTTATTAGGTCCGTCCATTTCTTCGTCGCCCGACACGACCATCTCCTCGGGATCGGAATGCATTCTATCCTCGCCCATCTGCAGCGCCTTTTCATCGCAAACGCGCTTATGGTAGAGGAAGTCGTGTAGGTTCTCGAATTGTTCCTGGCAGCGCGGGCACATGTGCGCCTCGGCTCGTACTCTCGTATCTTCTGATACATTGCTGATCTCTTCCTCCGAGCATGAACCGGAACTTTCCCCTAGAACAATGAAAAAAATATCGTGAGCTGGGAACAAGGTAGGACTACAGCCCTAATAGTAAGTAGTGTTTTAATTCTCATACCACAATCGCACTAGGTACTGCCAACGGGTTTGCCTTATGGTTTAACTACGCCTTCGATTCAGCTGAAACCAATAGGCGTTACGGGTTTGGGTTGACAGGTTTTATTTATTGTTATAGGTTTTTACCGAAAATCAAATTGCTGCGATAGGTAATTTTTTAGGACAACTTTCACTTATTCTTAAATCATAGGGAAGAAACAATACGCCGTGCCGCGCCCTTTAGATAGAGTTTTAAGTATATTTTTGTGGGAACAGGTTGTATGCCCTTATTGTTACTTTACTCACATGACAGATGGACAAAAGCAATAAACAATAAAATAAAAAATACGCTAAAAAATCTTGTTACAGTGGCGCCGCGCCGCGCCTATTTAAATAGGCTTACTCCACGGCCGTTTTTCCTTCATGTTAAAAATATTTGATGTGTTTCGACGCCCCACTACAAATGAAAAGTGAGCTTGTGTCATATTTTAGATAATAAATTTTGTATCTAACGACGCTAAATTTACATAGGATAATAATCTAATTGTCAAAAAACCGACTGCTTTTTTGACATGGTATGGGGTTAGTCCCACGATCCTGACGAATAACGACACCTCGTACAACAAAACCAATTTAGGCTACAATGGAACCGACATACAGTAGTTATTAACCTCTTCTCCTTTTGGCAGTCATGCAAAAATACTAGTTGTGGATCTACTCTTAAATCAAATTATGAAATATTATTATCTAAGTATAGTTTTATACTATACTTAGATAATAATTTTTTTGTTTTTTTGTTTGTGACTGTTCAGAATAATACGAAAATCTCATCAATTTCCAAGCTCTGTATTCCAAATAATTACCTCCTTCAAATTCCAAGGGACAAATATGTGTCATAATTTTCACTAATTTCTGTGGTTATGAAAATCTGTTCTAGCGAATTTTGTTTTGTGTAGGTACTTACTTAGGTTTAAATATTCTTTAAGTAGGTAGTGTATAATAAAGTACACTTCACTAATAAAGTAAGTAGGTACAGTGCGCGACGCGTAAGCTCAGGTTTGCATTTGTGCGAGTGCACACAGATAGTGTAGAGTGATATTCGGCCTGAGGCGCGACGCGTCCTACGCATACAAATACAAACGCAACAAAATACACCCTGCCGCGCACGCACCGCACTTCACCTCTTGTACCGCTATCACTCACACAAATGTAAACCTGAGCTTACGCCTCGCGCACTGTAATTAGTAATGATTATTGCGAACACGGAGATAGGCTATACGTTTCCAAAAGAATATGTTGTGATAACAGCTGTTAAATTCATTTAAGAGTTTGTTTTCTGTTTTACCTGTTCTGTTCCTACCTATATTTTACCGGTTTTTCTTATCAACTGTTGCCGATTTACTAAAAATAAGCTATAAGTACTGCTTGTACACAAGATGTAAGTAGGTACTTCATATTAGGTATATTAGTAACATATTATACTACTTACGTAAGTACATAGCTAAACAATAAACTAATGTGTGTAGTAAGTAGGTAAGTGTAAAAGTGAGTAGTGAGTAGGTAAGTGTAAAAGTGAGTGCGATAAAATCGGACGGAGCGCATAGGCAGTAAAAGGATTGCGTTTAAACTGCATTTAGGCCTACTATCCTTGCGTTTAAGGTTTAGGCAATTATGTAGTTAAAACATAATTATAAAATGAATAACTGACGATTTAGTACTTACCTATTTATTTATACGTCTGACTGAAGTAATTATGTTCAGGCCAATTACGAAAAGTTTATTGCAGTTTTCAAGGAGGTAGGTAAGTAGTAAAATTATAATTAGCTTTAAGTATCTAAGTCAATTATTTTTTAATTATTAGCAAATAATTCAGGTGTAATTTTACTAGTAAGAAATGGTTATTCGACTTTTACTTATTAGGTAGATACATAATGGGATTTCCTAGGAAGTAAATAAGTGGATATTTTCTTTTCATACAACTTTACTTTCTTCTGTTTGACATTTAATAGCCTTCATAGAGCCAACTAGGGCCGCCCATCTTACAAAAATAATGTCTTCCAATATAATCAATTTTATTAAAAAAGCTATTTACAAAATGTTTATTACGATAAATACTATTTTTCAATATACAATACATGGCATAATTGCTACAAGCTAAGTTGTAGTTCACAAATGTGCAAAAAACGGCCGTTTATTATTATTATGCGAACTACAACTTACCGACATTGAATCACGTTATAAATAAGCATTTAAAAAATAGTATTTATCACAATAAACATTTCGTAAATAGCTTTTTTAATAAAATTGATAATATTGGAAGATATTATTTTTTTAAGATTGGCGGCGCTAGTTGGCTCTATGAAGGCCCTTAAATAATTGATACGATTATTTTTTTCATATTCAAAATTTATTGTAAGAAAAGATTAAATACAAAGCCGTAGGTAGGTACATATATATCTACATAACATAAAAACTATTTATTTATTTATCAGCAATAAATAAAAATCAAGGTTAATCCATTCGAAACATCTTTTAAATAATTAATTTTGGTATAATTATTTATTTAAAAGATATATTTTAACCACATGCTATAAATAAAATGCCGCTATTCACCAATAGATGGCGCTAATGGGACCTGTGATGATTTGATGGGAGGCCGGTATGGATTGAGAAACAACAGTCGGCGTTTGGCTATAACATGGTTCAATTGTCTGAATAGATAAGGTAATCATGGAACCAGCATGAGACCAAGTAAACCTAATAAAGAGCTTTAAGAAAAAATGCAATTAGGTTTGCAACCCTTCATGGCCCACGTAGAAAAGCGAACGGTGCGGGGCGGTAAGCGTTTTTCTGCAATGAATAAACGAATCCACTACTATTTTCAAAGATGTGATTATTGAATTATTATTTTTAAATTTATAGATCGCATTACTTTATTTTCACTATGATTAACAATTTTTTTCAATCAATTCCTTCAATATTGTAATATTGAAGGAATTGTTTATATAGACGCACAAAAAATTAGATCATATTTGTTTGTATATTGACCTAGGTGCTGAATATCCATGAGTTTCAGTATAAATACCTGTCTGCCGAATAGAGGAGTGTAATGGTTTTCGATTTTAGTATGTACCTAGATAGGTATTTGTATTATAATAATAAGTAAGTGTCGGTTCCATTTTGTGGCTTCATGTATACAACCTAAATGGCTTGATGCATCTGATCTAAATATGCTGTATCGTCAGATATCTTCATCAAGCAACTAACTAGGATACTATATTTCACGGCAAAACGCAGTCGTTTATTTCTTCGTTTTTTGTAATATTTTACTTGTTATCTTTGTAGTGAGTTGTTCTATTAGGTAGGGAACACCATAATCCTTTAACAAATCTTGTAGTTCTAATTTTAATTACCTATATCAATAAGAAGTTAGCATTATTTGCCAATTTCAAGTTATAATAAGTAATCTTAATCAAACACCTGAATAGAAATTCAATTATTTCATAAATATTTTGTGTTTGAGAAACCTAAAGTTAAGAAAAAGTTGGTAATTTATGTCTACATAATATATGTAGGCTATGTCTCTACATTTTCTTTTAATAACAATTTGGTACGTGTTGGTATTGAAACTTCTGTGGTACAGTTTAACACAAGTTCAAGGTCACTCTGCGTAATAAGAGGCAATCATGCGGAAACTTGACAATTATATTTCTTACCATTACCTATTGTACTTTAGCCGGATCAGATATAAGCAGTTAAATAGAAGGTAGACGTGTTTAAAACCGTTTTGCTGAGATATTTATTTATCAATACCCTGGGAAACAGGGAAGGTCTTGATATAAGGTATTTTTTTCTTCAGATTTTCGAGTAGGAAAAATAATAAACGCAATTTACACACAAGTTAACGCGATAGTAGGTATTGGTTTAAAGACATTCGTAAACGCGATTTATCCGTAACTGTATTGATGATTTACATCGACAGTCAATTTAAACCACCATTTTAGACAGTTTTAAGATTCGGAACCTCAAGAGGAAACATGGAACTTTTATAGGATCACTTTGTGGTTTTTCAGGTAATAGATAACAAGTTGAAATATAGAAGATAAAATAAAACTTATTGAATATCAAAGTGACCCTTGTAAAAATTAATATCAAGTAGGTCCTAAGGTCTGTGGTCCCTCCAAGCTGAACAAATATTTTTCCACACAAAATGGTCAACACCTATCATAGCTAATACCAGACTCATACTCAATTAATAAAGAAACAGCGACGAATTTATAAGGTCTCTACATAAGCTTTGCTAAAACTTTAAACATCGTCGTTGTTTTTCATTGATCTCCTATAAACAACTAGATACACAAAGGTCTTACTAAAACAATTTAAAAAAACGTCCAAATAAGGGTCCATTGTTAACGTCCAAATAATGTCCAATAAAGCAAATAAGGGTCCATTCTTCCGTTAGGACCTTCTTTGCGCTCGGACATTTTTAGAAGGCAGACTGTGTATCTAGTTGTTTATAGGAGATCAATGTTTTTTTTTAATTGTACTAGCAAAAGTTGTTAGTTACAACTGTTGTAACTAACATTGCCGCTATAGTAGTACGATTTGGTGATACATAAGCATTATGCTTAGTTGGAGTCTGAGCATGGCCTATGACTTGTTTATTACTAAGAGTGACCCGTAAGTAAAGATTAAACAAGGGGTTTGATTATGGATTCTAGGGTGTTAGCTAAATTGAGGCTACATGGACCATATTTTGTCAAGTGACCTGTAGGGGTAGACTGGTATTGGGGCTAAATGGGCCTGGGGTACATGGTTCAGAGATATGATTGCTGGTTGGTTTGACGGGTATAAATTGAGTTATTAAATTTTTATGAATTATGCCATGCTCGGTAAAGTAACGCCCACGGCTAGAAAATTTTCATCGTTTAATAAATCTAGTTGTTGTTGCTTATACTATGTTTCAGCTGGAATTACTTGTACTTAGTACCGATTGGTAATCTTTAAGCGTCGCTTAAATGGGCGCTACATGGACCTTATTATGTCCGGTATGATTTGATACCGGTGATATCTCAGTCAAACGCAGGCTTAGATACTATTATGCGTTTTATAACAATGTTATATTTTATGAAAAATAACGATTTGAGCCAAATAACAAGACACGTGAAGCAATAAATGCTCGCACATGCACATCAATGAATACCTACTTCTACTATATAATTTTAACTTTTATAGAGCAGACAATAATAATAGTAATTTGTCCAAAGTGTTGCGCTGGATGGCATTCGACTGTAAGTAGGTACGTATAATATTTAAATACATTAATAAACTTTTATTTTCTATTAAACGCTTATTTATGTAAGTAGGTAGATTGAAGTAGAGTAATGTTGAATACAATACAATATGTAGTAAGTAATATAGCTAGACATAATACTTACTTTATACTTTGTAGGAAGGTTAGTATAATGCGTTATTTCAATCCCGTTTTTGTAAATACATCTATTATTTAGATACTTAAAAACTTAACCTAATCGAATTCAGTTTACCGACCTCCTGGGCTAGATTACCTACATAGGCTTATATACATTTTCTTGAGACATTATACCTATTTGACTACGCGTTATAGATTTTACGTAGGTACTTGCAGAGAAACCTATCATCATTGAGCCAATGAGAGTTGATCTCTTAAGTAAATAAGTTGTCAATTAATTATCATTTTTTAATTTCTCCGCTATGTTAATTTTGTTTCCACTTCTATATCTTACCTATACATAACTGTAGATAAATTATTTATCTTTGTATTATATTAATCTGTGGTAAAACTGTCCACAGACATCAGTATATCCATATTTAAAACGTTTATTAATTCTAATATTCAACTAAGCGCATACATTTGCTTATCTGTCTCAAACTTTCACTATACCTGCTTAATGCGAATGTAATATTTTATAACATGATCTGATGTCTTTTTTAATTAAGATTATGGCCAAAAATATGTCGGTAGCGTATTCGAAAGTAATATTCTTAAATATTCGTTTTAAAACACCCTTTGGGACATTATTTGTGATGTTTACGCGAACGAAAAAGTGAGCACCGACACAAAACATTGATAATCCGAGCTAATGTTGCGGCGAGGGATTAAATATCTCATTTGTGCGAGCAAGATGCCGGTGAGTTTAAATAGTTGTTTGTGAGGAGGATTAGTGGTGTCTATTTGACAGTGGAGCTTTCGGCTGCTTGCAGCCAGCGGCGTTCAAAGGCTCGGTTGCGATGATCCGCCGCCGCGCGCCGACGCTGGCTTACGCAGAATTGTTACACAAAAAGCATTCAAAAGTGTTGAACAAGCATGCCGCCCGCATCAGGTCCGAGCCGACTGGACACACATTGTCCAACCTACACACAAAACAAGTTATTGAAATTGTAAAAATGTGTATTTGTGTTTGTTTGGCGTTGGAGGTAGTAACTAGTTGTTATTATAGACATAAATACCATTTGCTTAAATATGTATTTTACCATATTCTTACACAATCATCTTCCTCGTGAGCATGATATAAGTATTATTGTGCTGTTAAAGTGCTGTCGATTACTTATAAAGTACCATAATCAAATTAAATAAATATCGCTCCCATTAGAACATTCGTACATTACAATTCGAGTCGAAGCTAATTAATCTACTTACCAGAAAGTCCATGATTTATACATTAAAGTAATCATTATTCATCATTCAAGGTAAATGGACGCATTTATGCATATCAATTTTTCATTTTAGTACGAAATAGAACCGGCTCATTAACGAGTTTTTTTAAATTTATTATCCGAACAAACAAACACTGAATATATTTCATAAGAATATGAACAGGCGGGTTATTTCAATCATTAGCAGATAAAACGTCTCAATATTTTATAGAGCACTCATAAAACTAGCTATAAGATAAGCAGCCTGGCTCTATAGCGGGCGCAATAATAAAATTTGACAGCCTGTCATTCTATTAAAATACTGCCTTTTATAGTGCCTGTTTCTAAATATACTGTTAAAATGTCACTTAAATTAATCATACGTTTATAACGACATATAAACTTTAAATTAAAAGATTGACATTAGCTGCAAATACATTTTAGGTAAAATGTAGAGCGTTGTAGAGTGTTAAAGTGATCTATAATTACCCCAGCCTAGTACTTCTTCAAATTTTATTTATTGACACTAATGTTTATTGCATATCCTAGGTTGATACTTACGTTAATTGTCAACGTAGTCATTTTGCAATTATCAAATGTTTGGTACACTTCCAACTTTTCAATTCAACAAATAACAAGGTCTTGTAATGTATGTTTTTATCATCACTGATGTAGATAAATATTCTTCCTATTAAATCTTCTATTTGGCTCTGAAAACACTATCTAATTTACCATTAACCATTGGTGGGTAAGTAATTGGTAAACTTTTGATGCGTAGTAGGATATTTAAATGCGTCCAAAGTTCACCTATAATTTTATTTAAATTTTGTTAAAGTTCGTTACTTATTGTTTTTATTAACATCATATATACTTCAGTAGCATCCTTTTAACGGAATAGAACATAGTACTTTAAAGTTAGAATAGTAAGTTAAGTACGCTCTTGTATATATCTTCAGTAAAAGTATCTAAAAACAATCATAGTTTTCTAGAAAAAGTTACTGGCATATTATTTGCCTCAAATATTACATTAGTCGAATAAATATTTAATTTATGGAAACTAAAGAAGTACTCTGACACTGCTGAAATAATTTCATAAAATTATAGGAACATAATTTTATTATTTTAAAATTACATTGCTTCTGCAGAATTTTATTTGTACTTGGATAGATCCATTTAGTATGTTTACCAACCAATGCGTGGTTGTTTTTGGACTTATGTTAAATGCAAAATTGTAAGTAACATATTGTTGAATTTCACTGCACTGTTTACTCACCGCGTGTGGGACGTTTTTTAGTGCTCACTTTCTGATGGATGCCAAATTTTATCGTCGCTAACTGAATCATTGCCGGTGGAACTCGAATCGGGTGATCAACAAATAAACTAGACCGGTAACACCGTATATAAATATTTTTCACTGTTCCATAGATCTGGGCGCGTCTGAGTCGTCGTGTGTGTAGTGCTGTGATGATGGATGTTCATAATGAAGAGTTATGTACCGATGGAGACGCGTCGGACGCAGGCAGGCTTAACGCGCGGCATGTTGTCGCTAGGGCCGGCGCATGGCAGGGCGCGCGGCGGCAGCACTGGCCCTCGGCGTGGCGGAGCACACGCGTGCTGGCTGACGGGCAGGCGGCGGGTACACTCGCGCGCGGCGCCGGCTACTCGGCGCGGGCGAAGTGCGGAGTGCGGAGCGGACTCGCGGTGCAACCGGGCGCACCTCTCGCCATCTGAAGCGGGACTGAGCGCCGGGCGGCGGCGGGCGGCGGGCGGCGAGCGCGCGCGCGCACCAGGTATACGGTTATGACAGGGAGGCGGGGCCGCGCCCGGCTCATAAATCAAACTTCGCCCATTCGCACGCGTTCCACTGGGCCCCCTCCTCCATATTCCATATTCGGGGCGGGGCATATTTTCATAATCATAACGCCTCATATTCATAAGCGACGACATGTGGCCGCGAGGCCGCGCCGCGGCCGCGAGGCGGGTGGTGGGCGGCGCCGACGCCCGCTAGATGGCGGTGGACGCGCGCCCGCAAAGCCTCCTACAAGCGCTAATTGAACTTATGGGTATGTTATTCATAACTTATTATTTGTAGTCATTGTTAATGTTAAATATTTTTGCTTTATGAGTACTCGTATTGCACGTTTGTTGGCTCACTAGTTTGTATGAATTTACCATTATTTTAAATTGAATTTTCAGAATACGGAATAGGTTTATTTAAAAGAAAATTATTGCAATATTTCATACGTATGCATTGTATTTAATAATTTTCGAAGGGAGAATTATAATAAATTAACATCGATGTATCTGGGTGTTATATGTAGAGCAACGCTGTTGGCTTGGACGGCGAATATGCGAGACAGACAGAAGTATCTAATTAGAACTTCTGAAGCAGGATCATCTACCTGTTATGTAAAGCAGCTAGAGAAACCTAAACTACCTGCCTGAGTGCCTGCTTCATACTTCCTTTCCTAAAGATATCGTAGACTCTAGGTATATTATTTTGACATATGAACTCTACTTAAAAAGTTCCTAAATAATTTTCATTAATTACCTCTACCTACGTTAAAATGATTGAAATTGAGTAAAATACATCGAAAATAATAAATTTTGTATGTAAGCTAAGCACCTCCAGCCACTTACTACAACTACGCGCAACATTAATTTTGATTTTCTACCCAATTTTTTTATATGTATTTAAGTAACTTAAATGAACTAAGGTAACTTTAATTTTTAATGTTAGGGTCTTACATTTTTTTGTTAGGTGTCTTCATAATTGCAATTAATTACAACATCAATTAATTACGGTAATATTATCTGACTACCGTTCATTTTAGTATTCTATGCTGCAAACCTCACACTGCTACGAGTATATACAGCCTGTAACATTAATGATGTAGGTACTGTACATGATTAGTCTCTCTATTTACAAACAAAAAAAACACTTAGGTAGCAGAAGCCTGTGGTGTGAAGTGTTCGCGCGTCTTAGTTACACTTGATGTGATACCGACTGTATATGTTGTATTGATACAGTAGGGCAGTGTAAAACTGACCTCGACCAACACTTGTGTTTACAACTAGTGGTATTTGCAATTGAAAAATAAATTAGGATAAATATTGATTCTTAAGTTTGTATTATTATTTTATTATTTATGCATAAGTGTAAGTACACATTTTTGTTATAAATATTTTTATTGTTGTCATAAATAATTAAATGCCAATAAATTCCCTTCTTATTAGGTATAGGTACTCAGTATCGACATACCTTACCTTATTAATTAATTATTTATATGTTAAAATATTGCTTAAATTATCATACATACTTAATTTATTTTTTTAATAAATTCAGATAGTATTTGAAATAACAAGTTCTACCTACATAATTAGAAAAGTGGTCAATGTTCTCAGAAATAAATGACTTATTAGGTAGGTTAACTACCTAAGTACGTAATTATTATATCTTACGTACTTAAATACCTAAGTAATTATTATATCTTACGTACTTAAACCTATGTAGGTCAGTAAATAAATTTTGTAAAATCTATTTATACTTTCTTACCGCATATACCATACCCAATGTATGCGTAACTACCTATATGTAATGTACCTAGCTATTTTTATATGAACGATATTAATCAGAACCAGCCATTTTCACGAATCATTCTAGGATCGTGCGGGGCATAACGAATCGTTGGACACTGACATCCGTAACTAGATCCCAATTTTAATTTTTAAAACAGCTTTACGTTTTATGAAAAAAAAAGCGGAGGCCGGTAGCCATGTCAATCGCTTTGTGTGCATTAAATTAAATATAACCGTGTACGTGTGACTGCGGGCTCCGGGGCGGCCGGAATCCAATATTAATGTGATAGAAGCAATTTGGGCGATTCTGCCAGTCATTGGAACGAGGCATCGACTAGCTACTCGCTGCGCGCTCAGCGGCTACATTTCCTTTGCCTACGTGACTTGCTCTACCGTTTAACGACAGAATTAGGTAGGCACTAAATTTTTTGGACCTGCCTTTCATTTATAACTACACCTACTTAATATACAGCCAACCCAGCACTAAGTAGGTACTTGTCTACTACGCTATAAAGAATTAATTAACAGAAGGTAACATACTCGTATAGATAGGGTATCGATTTAATTAAACCAAGCAAACCATAAATAGATATTGTAACTGAACCTGTAACAATTATTTATGTAGGTACTTACCTACCTATAATTGGGTAGGAATTACTCACCTTCCTACGTAACTACTACCTCTATCTGGAAAAAGATTAACAGGACTTGCTTTAAAATAAAACATGCTGTAATAACTTTTAAATTCTCAGTTTGTAAACATATATGAACGAGTTGAAATGGGAATTACCGTGGCTTTAACTTTGAGGATCGATATCGCGATATTTCGATAACATTGCCGACACCATGATCACGAGAAGACCAGTAATGATACCTCGGTGTTAAACACTGTAATTCCCGTTTTATCTCCTATAATTCTTATTACCTAATTATTTAAAAATACACAGGCTTAATTAAAGGAAACATTAGAATTTAAATTAAGAGCGCTATAACCTCCATCCCAAATAATTAGCCGTGGCCTATGTTGTTGTTTTTAACCTCAGTTGACTAAATAATTCCTGTTTATGATGACACCTAATCCCATATGAATTGAAATGCGTTCCCTGAAAACGGCATCTATGGTGAGGTGTTATTTCAGATCCATCGGGGCGGCTGTTAAACCGAAATAGCGCAGTAACACAAGTCACATTCGATTTAAATACACAAATTTTTGAAAACGTCTGTTTGTTTAAGCTAAAGCACGCGTCGCTCGGCCCGCGATGTTCACGGCGCGAGAGCTCTCGTATCTATTAGTTTTGTTTGGATTGTTGCGTTATGTTACTGCATACTTGTGCACCTACCCACACTCGACAGCATAGCAATGATACTCAAAATTCGATTTTAGTTCTTATCAAGCAAAAATAAAGCAAGAAATGATACAACCTTGCACATGAGCTTTCGATTGTAAAACACGTCATATTAAGCTGTTCCGAGTATTTTATTGGAGCACAAAATGAGACTGATAATATAGAGTCGATAGAGTCTTACCCATCTACTTCTACTAGTGTGTAATAAAGAACTAATGATTAGGTAGTTCAGTATTTCGTATTCTAAAATAAAAACAATTAAAATGATTCAGTTATAGTGTATAAACCTATTTACTTAGATATAATACCTAAGTGTGTGATAAGAAGAGATAAATTCATATTGAAAATAAATAAACATTACATATCTTCATAATCTTCATTTTAGGAATAAAGTTGAGTAATTACGAAACTTGTACAAGTGACTCTATATCAGATCAGTAAATAAAATCTTAATCTTATTTACATCTGAGGACTCTATTAACAAAATGTAGATGCATTTTTTGTGACTAAAGCTAATTAACTATCTGACATTGAGAATAAAATTACCTTTCACGCTGATCTGAGGCTTTCACACTGACCGGGGGGGCGAGGGAACGCAAGGCGTTTGCTGTACCTACTGCCTGAGGCGATGGGAACCGACCTTATGCAGTAGCCTTAAGTTCTATATTTGACTGTATTTTAATAATATAAAGTACACATGTCGCGTCACCAGTGTAAATTAAACCTTAATCGCGTTTTAAGCAAGCAATCACAGCACAGTAGCCTAATAGCTAGGACGTAAGAATGCGCGCAAGCCAGGTGCAGGTTCGACCCCACCTCTGGACTATTGTGGTGGCCGGTCCTAGCACAAGATTTTAGCTTAGTTGGCGTGATTGAGACACAAATTAGTAATTATCCCTACACATTTTCTTTTGAAAAAATAAATACTTAAATGAGGATTATAGGTAGAGCCAGGCTACACGATTTTTTACAGATTAACTTTCTATGAGCTATTCAATTCACAACACGTAACGAGGGTGAAATTTTAAATTTAACGTCAAATTTATTATGGCGATCGCATAAATGACCGGTGGGTCGGCAGCAGCGGCGGCGGCGTGAGTGGCGGGCCGGGCGGCGGCGGCGGCGGCGGCGGCGGCGGCGGCGTGCCGGCGCGGACGCGTTCATAAATTTGAATATGGAAGTGAGTTCTAATGGCGTCGCTGTTTATTTTTACTGCACCCCCAGAGCCGAACGCCCGAATGCGACGCCGAATTTATTTCCATGCATTTTAATATCTCCCTCTGAATAGCTATTGCCATTTTCACGCGGTTTTATTGCGGACTCTATCCCTATAGGTATGTTCTTTGTTTTGTTAGGCGCGCTTTACGATCGAACGCGATGGACTGTGTTGGTCGGCTCGATGAAACCCCGTAAGTTTTCGAGGGACGCGGCATTTAATTAGTATGGAGCCGGAACGGTTATTGACGCGATAATAACAAATGACGGTAATCACGTAAATTTTCTCGTTTATGAAGTGGATTGTTGAGGAATTCTGCGGCCAAGTATGTCAAAATTAAGTCATTATACGTTGACATTGATTGATAGGTTGTGCAAAGGGCACGCACCGCGGAAGCGCACGCAGTGTTCGCACGAATCTCGAAAGCGACAGCGGTCGCAGTTCGGCACAGGCGAAAGCGGCCAAGGTAATACAAGTATGGATTATTTTATAATATTTATTATTATACATATAGGTACTTACCTACATTTATTGTTTGATTGTACTCAATACCAATTTATTATCAATTATAAATCTTTTAAATTATCGTGATGAATATTGCGATTGCGTTTTTATGCCGATGACAATGAATTAAAGTTGTTAATATTCCGATGCCGACACTACTGCTTTTTGGCTTACTATAACTTTACGTTTCTATGTACATATTATTGTTAACTGAAAAAAATAAGTTTTAAGATGATAGACTCGATATCGAATCGAATAGATTATAGACAAATCAACGGATTTGTCGATAAATGTTAAATTATAAACAGTTTATTTACCGATGCTGAATGAACCCCCACTGAACTGCATATTATGCGACGTGGGTGCTTGACATAACAATTAATATGGGGCGTCCACTCTGCAACAGTCTTAAGCGTTGTCAGTTTGTTTACTTGCTTCCCACCTCCAAAGGGAATTCAGATATTTATTAAGATACGAATTATGTTTTAATTACCTAATTAAACGCATCCTTTTTTCTTGCGTGTCCTTAATACCTTTAACAAAGTCGTTAAAACCGTCAACAAAGTTTGTAAATGTAGATGTGTTTGCATTACCAGACGCATTGCCTAACGGGTATTTTATTTGGTTGTAAGTTTTTTTATAAACTCCAATACAAATACAGAGTGTAACGTAATGGAAGTAAGTCGAGAGGAGGCTGTTCAATTGTCAGTAGGTAGCTGATAGCAGATCAAAAGTAACATCAGTGCATGGTGTGTGTCGCCGGTTCCGCATGAGGGATAAAGTCTAGATTACTAACAATAGTAATAGTTGTGTAATACCTAGTTATTAAGTAATTGTGTATTATAACATTATTTTAGAAGATGTGCTGCTGAGAGTTTTTTGTCACTTTTTCTCCTCAGCGTTGGTACCTTTTCCTTGCAAAGTGGTGTAAATGTAAATTCAAAAATATGTTGACGTGCAAAAATGTACACAATGTGCTTACTTGCAATAAAGAAATTTGACTTTGACACTTTGGACCGTTCTTATTATCTACGTCGTAAGAGTTGAAATCGTACTGCAAGTGTTACCATTGATCTGCTGTTGTCCGTACCTTTTCGATTAATAATTATTAAATTAAAAATTTAATAAAACCTCGACCCAATAAACTTGGGATCTTAGGATCTTGATTCCGGTCATTATCAGACTCTGGATCCTTTGCGTCTAAGAATATTCTCGCCAACACCACCTATCAAACGAAAAAAAAAACACTTTCAAATCGGACCATCCGTTCTGAAGCTACGATAACGCAGACAGACGCACAGACAGACATTAGGCATGAAACTTATAATCCCTTTTTGCGTTGCGTCAAGGTTAAAAATAAACAGCTGATTGAATTTGTATGGAAAGTATTTATTCGCAAAAGTGGAAAGTTTTTCCTTTATTTTGTATTTTTAAGTTGCTGACATCTTGCCTCAATATTCCAACTGGCAGGAAACGCCGCATGGTGTTAAGTTCGCCTCTCTACATATTTGTGCAACAGGTTTAATAAAACAAATAACAAAAAACATTGTTGAGTTTCCGATACTGCGATACCCACTGAAGATCCTCGTTTCGGCTTACCTACATAGGTACAGGTTGCTCTATAAATGAAGCATAATCATACAAAGGTGGGTAGGTCAGATTGTGCCCTACTGTTCCATGGTTTTCGGGATAGGTAGCTATTGAAATTTTTGGATTATGCAAAATAACCATGAGTATTAAAAACAACAGGATCTCAAACGACATTTCGTAGAATTTTTTTCAGTATATCTAAAGGCGTGGAACTTTAACACCTAAGGTAAAAATTATATCCTATGTAAACCTGACTTGACCTATCTTGCAGAATTATCCTTCAGTACAGGACAGCCTGTATATCCTTTACATTCTGTATAATTGCGAGGAAAGATTATTCAAGGCAACATTGTAGAGACAGGCTTGAGAGTAAAATGAATGCGTGTCAAGTGTTTATTATGACTCGTAATTATCCAACAAAAAATGTACAGTAATTTTTGTTTACGGACAGCCACTTAACTCGTCAAAACCAGCGTACAGTTTCAAAAATTCGTTCTGACATATTTGCTGAACACAGCAATTTTCGTACTGACAACAGGTAAAATTAAGTCAGAAATAATAATTTTGTTATTACCGATCAGCTGTTTACCTTGGATATGATTTATTGTAATTATAGGGCTCTAAAGAGCAGCCTAAATACTTACATGTTTACACAGTTATTTTAGGTGCAGAATGTCTCTAGAGATGGTATCTGTAGGCTCTAGGTAGAGCCTCCAAGTTCGGTCTCTTACGCGTTTTTCTAAGGTTTGTTTTTTATTTTTTGTACAACTGCTTGAATTGGGATATAATATTCATAATAATATAATTTCGAATACAATACAAATTATATGACATAATAGTTTTTATCATTTTTTATCGAGCGAATTTTATTTATCAAAATTTTATTACAAAGGAGTTTAAAATCTCCCTATAATTATAGATGTAGATGTATTATATTGAAGTATATAATATATCGAAGTTGTTCCATAAAACCGGATTACAAAATCCTAAATTCCAAAAGGGCGCAGCGCTAGCTGAATTCCTGCACAACATAGATAGTGCTAAGCGAACTTTCCCATGAAATATCCGGTTTCAGCAGCGTTGAAATATTTGAGTACAAACAAAAGGCTCTGTAGTACGCCAACTTAAAAAATAAATCTTGTGGTTAGCGGGCCGGGCGCGGGCACGGGCGGCCGCGACGCGCTCTTGAAATATAAAAGTGTCCGGGGGCACTCAGCGGCCGGACGCTCATATTTTGTTATTTTATTTATATTAAAAGTAATGGTTTGCCGCGCGGCATAATGCTCTAGACGGTTTTTGCACATTTTTCTCTTTTCTCTACGTCGTATATTTTCACTTAAATGACAAAGGTACGCGACCCCTCTCATCTTTGTTAGTTTATATTGATGCCCTACATCTTAACGGCTCTTGTTAAGGAAATAAATACAACTTAGACCCTCTATGTTGTACACAAACAAAACTTTGATTTGGATAGATATAAAGTAGGTACTGCAGTGTGGGTCTTGTATCAATATCGAGAAACAAATGTGTCAGAGTAACAAAGTGTATATTAAACGATACTACCCACCGTGTCTAATAAATAGGTAGTGTAGCACTCGCGGTAGACGGCGCTACATTGATACAGCGATATAAATTTACCTACCATAGCTTTATGCTATCATAAACAAGAAATACAGACATCTTCACTATAATGTAACGTAGGAAAACTGTTGTTGTTAACTGAAAGAGGCCGAGCGTCCTCGAAGTGTTTTCGTCCTATTGCGTCGGTGATAGAGGTCAAATCTGAGTACGTTTATTGTCGTAGCAAGTGCGAGTTGGCAGCAATCTGCACAAGCAGAAGCGAGGTGTAAGCGAGGTGCTGTGGTATGGCACAGGGCGAGCGCGGCACGCCACAGTGGACCCTGTTGCGGCGCAGGAAGGGCCGTGTTGGCGCGAGTCCTTGCGGCGGGTGCGTCGGCAGCGCTCGTCGGGAAGGCACTATCTCGGGTGCAGCGGGAGGCGGGCGCAGCCGCCACCCCCTCGTAAATAACGCGCGCTGGCGAGCCGGCGAAGCACCCGTGCCAGATTCTACAGCTAGAAACAGTTAAACGCTCATAATTTCGTGCTGGTTAAGCTTATCTTTGTCTCGTGTACGAAATTTCGCTCTGCCATCCCCCTCGCGCGTTCCGCTGGACATATTTTATTTGTTGCAGTTCCAGCAGAACGTTCTGTCGTGTCCGGGGCCAAAGTTATAATTGTCGTTCGACATACCATTGTAGCTTCTGCATAAAGTTGCTCGGCGACACTTACATTGTTGAAATAACTTTATCTTCTTACAAGTGTACCTACTCATAAAGTTTGAGAGAGAAAAAACTTCATTATAAGTATTGTTATTTTATTATGGTGCAGTACATGCATAGTTCACATATTTCAAATACAAGTACCTATAGCGTAATATATTTACAGGAATGTCAAGAATTAAACCTGTTAATAGGTATGAGCACAACTCATACCTATTAGCGTTTATACCTATCTATACATTATCTGGAGTATGTTGTTATACTTAGGTACATGCCTATATTTATTACATTTACTTGTAGAGTAAACTAATGCATAAACCTTAGCGGCAACTTTTCATGTAGATATACGCTGAAAAGGCATTCGAGTGCCCCACGATAGTAGCGTGGGTGGCGGGCGGGAGGGTGTTAAGCCGGTATCATCCCGCCTTATCGCGAGCGGCGGCGGTTTCATAATAATTTTAATACGCGGGAGGCGCACTAGGGCGGATTTCCGGCGCATACTTTTATAAGCGCTTTTCGCCTTCCCCGAGGATTCGCGAGTCGTTGTCACCCTCGCGTGCAAGCCTTCAATCTCCACTGTCTTGTTGAAAACACCCGCGGGCTTTTAGTTTTATTTGACGTTTGTTGTGTTCTTATACTAAAATAACCGCATACAATAACAGAAACCCTATTAGCCAAGCTCTTTCGTCTATGTCCTGTCCCATCGCATTTACCCACAGAATAATTAAACGTATATTGTGAATAACAGTCGATACCATATACCGTATACAGAGGCCTTATTAAGGTTGAGATTTTCTCAAAAACTATTTGACTATTTATCCGAATAATTATTCCACTAGTAGGTAGTTTCTATATTGTCCAGTAGATGTGATTCTGTCGTGGCCGCCAAGTCTAATCCAAAATCTAAACGCAACTGTCACTGACAGTCATATGCTACTTCGTGTAAGAGTGAGCGGAACGCCACGCTTAGCGATGATCAAAATAATTGTGCGCACTCTGAAATAGCCACAAATAGTAATGTAATAATTGTAAACGAATTTTAAGAAAAATAACCTTAATATGGCTCCTTGTATTGTTTTGTCTGTTTTAAACCTTACCTACCGCTTATATTATACGTATATGACTCGTATAATATAGGTACGTATTGTAAACCGCTTACTAAGAAGGCGATACGCGCGATACAAAACGATCTACTTACCTAATTACTCGCGACCACGAACGCCACTATGCGCGATCAGCCAATTTGCCAAAATGGATATAATAAATGACAGCTGTAATAGAGGCACTTGAGTGGAACATTAATAGAGCAGGTAGAGTAGGGCGGGCGGCGGGCACGGGCGGCTAACGAGCGTTTTTATCCAGGGCGGGCGGATGATGGATGGACCCACTTCCGGCCGCGACGTCCGCACTTCCGCCGCTCCGTTTGTATATTTATCAACATTAATTTCAATGTGCCACAAGAAATATTTGCCTATGTTACTTGTCTATGTGGTTATTTTCTCTTGAATAGGTCATAGTCAACAAGTTAACTGTCGATAAACTTGGTTTTTTTATAGTAGGCGACAAGTATTGAAAATTAAATTATTTTCATTGCTTTGTAAAAAAAGATAACTGAATTGCAACCAGTTGAAAAATAATATACCTACCTAGATTACAGACATTTAAAGAAAACAGATACAAAGTAGATATAAGAAGTGACATCACGTCTTACTAATTCCAAACTTTACACTAAGTTGGTTTTGCCAAAAACGACTTGTTTTAATTGGGGTATCGAAAAACTATTTTTATAAAAAGGAATAACTGGTAGAAATGCCGTAAGATATTTAGTTTGCCTTTATAAATTCATAATAAAATTATTTAAAATAAACTGAGCAGTTACAGGGCTTGGAAAATTTTCCATATTTAATCAATTACGAGTTCTGTCTGCAATATTTCTATATTTTTGGTTTTTAATATACTTAATTAACGTCTAATTACCAACATCGATTAGGTTTCAACGCGGGTTGCGACAACAACCTGTACAGGGCGGGCTTCTCCGTCCCCCTTTATTGTAAATATATCACCAGCACAATAAAAGCGAATATGTTACTATTTTATGCATAACGTTGAAAGTGAGCTTGGTCGGTTATAATTTATCACATTAGCAGAGCGGCTAACTGCGCCAGTAATATATCGCTAATGATGATGGACATACTCGTAGGTACTTACCTAATCGTTGCTTTAGTTGCTTACCCTCTGCAGTTATACAATTCCCATCTACCCTCGAGTTATGATGATATATCTCGTAATATTGTTTGGTTTATTATCTGTATTATTTGTTTATATTATTCTCTACTACCGGAATAAAGAGGATAATGTTTTACCGTAGCTTGCATACCTACATAACAGACACACTCACGAAAATAAAAAGTTACCTTACCTATCTCTATATGTAGGTAATGATTAGGTACCTATGTTATTTACGGTACAGTCGACAGCAGATCAATGGTAACACTTGCAGTACGATTTCAAGTCTTATTACTCAAATAATAAGAACGGTCCAAAGTTCAAAGTGTTACCATTGATCTGCTGTCGACTGTAGGTACCAATACCAATTGTACCAATCAGTTGACCCAGTATAAGACAAAAGATCTATAGGTAACTCAGAGAAAGGAAAGTTTTAAGGTTGAGATTTCCTTAAAAAGTACTTGACCGGTTTTAGAAAATTCTCGTCCAGTAGTTCTTGAGAAAATCTCAACCTTATTGAGGCCCCCTGTATACTTAACTTTGTTTTCGTGTGTACCTAATAGATTTATAAATACGTTGCAGAATAAAAGTATAATGCAAAATTGTGGTAACCGCAACTGTCTACTCCAGGAAGATGACTTTTAAGCTCCAAATACCTACACGTTCGGAATATAATTAAGTATCGAGATAATTCATAGCGATCTATAAACAATTATACCTAACCGCCGTTTATGCAAATGAGAAACTGAAATTAAATTCGAGTTTATAGAATATAAATGTCAATAGTACTTACGTAATGTAAACCCGAGTCTCCACGTGATGCAGTTAAACTGGAAATATTCAGAATAATTGTAATTTTAATACCCGGTCAAGATTACACGCATAATGTCACATACGACACGCTTGTCAGCAAATTATGAAGTCTAGACGAGTCTAATAGAATCTCTGGCTAGCCAGTTGCTTATAGGTAGAGTTCCTATTAGGCAGCTTATTTTGAAATTGCATAATTGGAAAGCGTCTAGTCTATATAAGGTACTTTCTTTCCTAAAATGTACTTACCTACCTACTTTTTACCTGCACATGATCTGCATTTTATGTCCAACGAATAGATCGTCTGACATAACTGACATTATCAATGTTTTGTTAAGTACGTACAATAATTTCACCTAACTGGTTGATACAAAGTAGACAACGTGGCTTCTACTGTCGCGTATGAACGAACCTTTATGTTCAGTTAATTGAATTTATAACCACGTCCTCAAATGAATATGAGTGGAACACTGACTGTTTTATGCTTAATGATGGCTTATTAAGCATTCATTGCAGCCCCGTCGAACGGTGAGAACCTCGTAACATAAATTTTGCGTATTATTTACGTTGACAAACGTGCATTATGAAATTATAATGTACTGATTGATATGCGGGGGAGTGTCCACCCGCGACGGTAAGACGTGTCCATTGCTAGAGACACGTAAAATGGTTGATAGTTGCGCCACTCGCACAGGCTCGTATAGCGTCACAGAATTCAAATTCGAGATCCTACTTGCGCTACAAAAGAGATTAGGAAATAAATATCTTACCTACTTTGATTTAAAATTAAAATAATGGTTTTGGGGGGCCAGATAGATCAATAGTATCTACCGATTTCGCCTTCCATTGTCGCAAGCTAGCGTGCAAGTCGACCGAAACGCCTTGCCGCATGCAGGTGATAAATGCCAACATCGATCGAAACTATATCGGTCTAAATATCGGGCTCCCTGAAAAATGTAATTATAAATCATAATGGACCACCTGCCACAGTTTTCTTTCTATAACACGACTATTTTTGAAACACACTAAAGTAAGATCTCTAATTTGAATAGGTATATTATTCGGTGTAAAATATTATGTACTAATGTTTATTTTGTTAGGGGAAACCATAAGCTTTGAAGGTCAAATTACGTGACTGAATTTATTATTTTAATTTCTCGTTTATGTGTAACCATTACCTACACGCAATAGTCATGTGCCGAGCTAGTTTGGAGGATAGATTTGCGCGAGTCGAAATAAAGCAAGCCAATCAATATTAACACGCCGCAAACAGCGTAAATTGTTGCCTAATGCCGCACACACACAACCACCCGCAGCGAACCATCCCTTACGATATAAAGGGTGCTCCATCTTTACCATGATACAGTTACTCTACTCGTAGTTGCCCATCCATAAGTAGGTGAGCATGTTAAGGTTAGACTATAGGAAAAATAGAGATAGATAGTCTCTTTTAAAATACCAGTGGTTCGCATAACCACAATACTTTTTTAGTACTCATGCGTATCTTGAGGGAAAATTGAGGAATCGCCTTAACTATACTTGAATATAATTTTAACCCATTGGGTGTAAGACTGATATAACTCGAATGAAATGATGATTTGTTGGATCAGAGTTAAAATCAGTTGGACTTTCTGGTGAATGATTATGCTACATACAGTAGGAGCTCAGGTGTTCTGCATCATGCTGTATGCATTGCGTATTACATTTACACAAGAAACACACGCGTACAAGTATGAAACACCCGTGTGCTGACGCAGGCACGCACACACGGCCGGCCGCCCGGCCTGTAATAACTCGGAACCACAATAAATCAATGTGATTAATGTCATTAAGCACTGTGTGCCGGCCTCTCTATATTCCGTCAATATGCACTGTTTTACGACATGCCGCACCGCGATAATTAGTCAGCTTTGTTAGGACCATCGACAAACGTACTTACTTATATCCAAACATCGGTACATATCTGAACACCCATAAAATCAGATTCAAGAGAAACGTGTGCATTTTCACTGTATGAAGAAAACCACGTTGAAAATCAAATGTGACATATAGTCAAGATCAAAGGAACGTTATGTAGAAGAGCGTTCATAAATACGTCAGTAGTGGTGCAAAAATGATAGGTAAGTAGGTATCTGTTATTTCTCAAACGAAATTTTATTTTTGAAATCGAATTATGTAGGTACTCGGAGATTAAAAACGAAAACGAACTCAGGTGAATCGAAATCCTAAGTCGCATGTTTATCATACGTCTGTTTGATGGATAGGCCGTAATTATAACGATTAGAACGGAATCGCAAATCATGGGAACGGCGAGGACAGGCTGCGCTAGTTGACATCGTTATCGACGCTTCGCATCTCGATTGTTGGCTCGGGTACCACAGCCGTACTATTCGCCTGTATTGGACCGAGGGACCAGTTGCATACTTTATTTCATTTCTCGTTCACGGCGAATGATCCGTGCACGATGCGTATATTTGCAGCGTTAGGAGTGTACCGAGTATCGATTCTGTGGCCTATTTAGATCGGCGATACGACAGTCGGCTGATGGACAAGCCTCGCGCGTTTGCAGAGTTCTATTTTGAAGGAATGTCCTTCTCGTTCAGTGTCTGTTGGATGTAGCGATCGCCTTGTAGATTGCTTTATTGTGTCTGTAAATTACGTAATATGAGAGTCTGTAATTCTGTATAATGATTAATAGTCTACAATAATTTTTTAATTATCCATTATTTTAACTAGAAATAATGGATTTTTTTGCGAATTTAAAATACTGCTCGAAATAATTTTATGGCGAATAAAATTATTACAATAACTCAAGTCAAAGTGGTGAGTGGTGTACTGGCCCTGTCGAAGTTTAAGATTGAACATACTTTCGTCTTTTTATTTTATATTGCGTAGATTACTTTACTTATATTGCAAAAATTTTGTATATCCCAGGAAGTCGCGACGGTAGCCATTGTAGTGGCCGTATGCCATCGTCCTACGGATGCCGATGACCATTTCGGTTGCACGGCTGCGCTACAAAGTTAGCAATCAAATAAATATTTCGGCACAATTAAGAAAACGCCGTGCGGCGAGGGTAGCTCGTGACAATCGGCTAACAACATGCTGTGGAGCTTCCAATAGCTTTGTAATTTTATTAAACGCTTGAATAAAGCGACTCTTTTTTTTGGAAATTGATATTATTAGTACTTATATAGTTACTCACTTATATGTTTTACGATATAGGTACTATGACTTTTTAGTTTTATTTTAATTTCACCAACATATTTTAGTGTTTATTATGAGATTTCCTTGACTCTATTGTATACTTATATTTATCATGCAATGGTATCATGCTTGTATAAATTGCTAATCATAAAATTAATAAACAAAAACGATTAGTGCATCTTTCTAAGTAAGGATCATTTTGATCGAACCAAATCAGATAGGTATACTTACCTACTTTTGTTATTACTTTGCCTTATCCCTATAAAATGTCTTGGTATCAGAATTGCAAACCGTCATGGGCGAAAATTGAGCTATCGTGTTGTGTCTACGAATTATCATAACTATTTGTGTGAAAACAAAAACAAACAAGGTGAAAAAATATTTTAATAACTACGAGTATGTGAGTATGCAGTGGTTGTACCATAAGCCTAGTGAATAGCTAGTTTGGGACCACTGTTGGACAAATACGACTCCACGTATCTTTATGTGCATGCTCTTTGCTCTGCCCACATCCGTTGAAGTATTTTGTTTATTGCTAATGCGATTTTATTTTTTATTGCTTTTTATTTATCTTTATTCAACGATTGCGGTTTATTGTATTAAAATAAATAAGAATTCTTGACTTTTTAATTTTATTCGAAGACTGAGTACACGACAGCGCCGCGAGAAGAGAAAGAAATAAATTTTAATAAGCGTTTCTTTTTTAAGGCGTGATTCTTCAGTTAAAAGCGATTTATTTTTTATATAAACTTGAAGATAAACCGTATTCATTAGAGATCGACTGGAAAGGGACTAAAATAAAAATAAACGTGGGCAAGTTGGTGTTGTCTCTGAGTTATTGTCGTTAATCAGCCCTTCTTCTGCAGGCATGTTGATTGGGCCCCTTTCGGTACGGATGATCGGCATTGTTGGCTTTATTAACATTTTGCTTAATTGTACTCATTGCGTTTATATTATATTGTTCTTTCCCTAGAGCTGCGTACATTACTTAGTCGAAATATTTTCTTTAATAAGTAACTTTGGTTATATAAAAAATAGAGGTTCAAGGCGTCTAAGGTTTACTATTTGTGTTTTAGGTACGTACGAGTAGGTACCTATATACGTCTTGTTTATTTATGGTGCGCTATCACCTTTTATTTAACCAATATATTTTACGAATTTACTCACGTCGAAGGTATCCAATCGAGTTGCTCACAGCGGAAGTGTATAAATAATGTTTATCGATCGATCATCGCCAAGGTATAGTGACACACTCGTTAGATTTATGCCTTCATTGTCAGCGCCGTAAACTAGATCTCCATAAAAAGGGACATTTCCTATTTAAAATTTATATCAAAGACAATGGTTGACAAAAACTCGGCGCCCGCTCGCGATGCCAACCGCCCGGCTGCGGGGCCCACGGCGCCAACTGCCAAATCTCTATCGGCCGCGCGTAAATTACGCCTTTTTACCTGGATTCCTGTTTTGACATATTTAAGGCATTAGTAATAATTATGAGTGCTCCGTCCGGCCCGGTAAGTGACGCCCGTGTGCGTGCCACTAAGTTTTGACACTATCTTAATGACGGACGTCGGGTGACAATAAATATTGAATCGTTATCGGTACCTATCCGAGCTTGCGTCACCCGGGTTCGTATCCTAAAATAGACCCCCCAAATTGTTCTGATATGTTCCTGTTACAGCTTCCTTTTCAGTTTCTATAGATATGTTAAGGGATATTGAGATATCGGAGCTGGAACTGGACGATGAGCAATAGGTGGCTAATTGCGATTATTGGGGTGCAAAGGTTGCAAAGGGTGGCACATCTGTTGTTGTCCTTCGTCCTCCCACACACTGTGTTTTCGTTAACGAGTGTCGGTCGATACTTTTAATTGCAACCCGATATCTGCACTTTTATGTCATTTTGTATACGTATAGGTACCTACGGCATAATCTATAGTTACTTAACTTAGGTACTCAATCGTTGCTGTATAAGTATTATATCCATGTGTAGGGATCGAGGTAGTGGATGTAGATACATATGTTTTTTTTTATTAATACATAGGCTAATTTTAACTTAGATTGTAAAAACCAATTCCCTAAGTTAACGTAATATTGCAATTAATTTCCAAAATTCCGAAATTAACATTTACACTTTTCGCTAACGAAATGCAGTCAAATCAATTAAAATTAAATGTGTAGTATATAACTGGTGTTAAAAACCGCCGTAGCATACATCAAAGTAAAAAAGGATAACTGAATATATCCGTAAAAACCGATCATGTGTTTCGGGTGGTATGAATAAATCAGATATAGCGGCGAGACTGGCGTAGGCGCCTGGGGAGCGAGGGGAGAGCATCCCGACCGAGTTATAAAACCTATTCAAAAGGTGAACTGAAAGATCGTGCGTAAATATTAAGGGTTTACGATGGCTCATTCAGTCATTAGAGGACGCCTTTTGTTTATAACCATTCGTATAGTTGTCGCAGGACAAGATAAGATCTGTCGAGACGGCTTGTCATTATTTATTTATGTGAATTTTGACAGAAAAACCTTGGCTTGGGTTGCACACTAAACTAGCATTATTTATGGAGAGTGGTGTGCACACGGCAATAAATTACTCGACATCGAATTAAGACAAAAGCTAGTGTCGATATGGCGTCCGATAGGGGCGCGGCTCATTGTTCTAGTCGCGCAATGCAATTTAGCCAATACTTTTCCATCTTTACGACTTCACTTCGTGATTGGTTTCAATACTGAATAATGTTATTTATTAAGTATTTGCCTACCTAAGCATAAATTAGCTTAAATTTCTAAGAATATAATTTACGTTTTCAATTTATTGTAGGTACAAATATTTCTTAGGGTTTAGTGTAGTCTTACTTTCAAGTGTTTCATTGTACATTTTATTTTATATTGTATTTGTTATTATATGATATATATTATCATTGTTAGTATTAACCGAATTATAAAGAATAAACATCCGAAAGCTATCGACAATGGACGGAAATAAAATTTATACCCCTTAATAGGCTTCAGAGAGACAAGGGTGGATGAAATACGGTTAATGATAAATCCACAAATGAGATTTGCCGGACGTCTGGCCACTCAAAACCGATGCTCTATTGTCTGCACTGCACTGGACACTCTCACCTTATATTACACGTTACAATTAAATAATGGTAGTATTTTCATTGCCATTTAAAGGGTGTACTATTTATTTGAGACAACTCGGCGAATTGAGATAGGTAAGTTATCATTCCTTCGAATTGCCTCTTTGGAAGTAGTTCAGGTGGTTAATACTATTTTATTCTCAAACTAAAATGTTGTTTAGGATAAAATAAAAATATTATGCTGATAAGAGTTATAAATAATAGTTTATTTCTTAGAAACAACAGTTTTTTTCTTAGAAAATGTTTTTCCACAATTTCATCTCTCTATCTTTATACCTATACATAAAAGTCCATCTTTTGGGGATGTCTATGAGAAAATCGGGATTTGTATGTCCTTTAACGGCATAGCCATACACATGGCAGTTAACATTTATAAGCTGTAATGAGATCACCCTGTGTCCACTATGATAGTGTAGGTGGCGATGATCCAGATGGACGCGGGTCAGCAGCTGCGCAGTAATTAAGAGGTGGCTGGAAGTGGCATGCGCCGGCGCACAATGCAGTTCAATTGAATGAGAATAATCTTTGCACCCACGCGTCTTTTGTGCGCGTGGGTGGATCGCTGACCGGTCAGCGGTTGTCATACTATGTTGCTCTACTTTGCAAATTTTGCTCACTGATTAAGGTAAACTTGTTATGTTACGAGTACCATTACCTTACGTAGTAGATGTTCAATTATGATGAGTAAATTATAAAATAGTCCTGAGGTAACTGCAACTTTCGCGGCCAATACGAATCGTACCTCAGATCAGTAAATAAAAGTTCACACTATTACATATAATTATGTTCATAAGTATACTTACATATAATTCTGCGCCTATAACGCGTTCCACATTAAGTTGTCGTGGCCGATCAGTCTTAGTGATCGGCCCGCCCACTAATTACTCACATTATTGTTGTATTATTGTACATTAATTGAGCACACAATGCCATTTAATACTTGTACGATTTCTACTCTTATGGCATTGGTAAATAATATGTATAATACTTACCTATAACCCAAACTGTTCTGCAATTGATGTGCTGCCGACAGCACTTAAAGTAGAGCATACGTCAAGCCCTGTCCACCCTCACAGTAGCGAACAATTATTGCAAAAATTGCCTTAATGATAAATTGGTGACCGTTCCTAATGGCTACTGGGGCAAAGAGTGATTCGACCCGGAATCGAACCCGACCAGTCATAACGTCCTCCAAGCACAATGCCGCTCTTTCGATGATTTATATCTTAATTGTACTCGATTCGGACATTCCGTTGAAGGCGGTTTTATTATTGTCATATCTCTTTGAAATTTTGCTCGGCAATCCAATTTGTGGAGCCGTGACTGTCATCACGTCACCTGGCATGGTTTGCGCTTCTGTACTTTCCAGTAACCGTAACGTTTGTGGCTACGCGTATACCCGTAATAGCAAATACATACCTACCTAGTTTTTATAGTAAGAGGTACCAAGGATTATAGACTCGGTTACTATTATAGTTCAACGTTTACAATAATGTTATTTATAATTGTAACAGTGACTAATTTGACTGATGTAAAATCTATATTCTTTAGTAATAAATGTCACTTAGAAAGTACAGTAATGTTGGCAGCACATCAGCCTGTAACGCACGGCACGAACACTCAATGCGGTGATAATAATATTCGGTTTAGATTGCAATGATTTTATGTGTATACATATTATTTCCATGATTAATACACATTTCTAAACAGGTACCTAGGTATTGTTGTCCTACACATATACTCGCAAATGACATCTGCAATAAAATAATTGACAAAAGAGTGATTTAAAACATGGGTCTTTTGGTGGCACATATTTCAATTTGTAAACTGTAGGTACGGACAACAGTACGATTTTAACTCTTACGACGCAGATAATAAGAACGGTTTAAAGTCCAAAGTGTTACACTTGATCTGCTGTTAGCTGTACCTTTAGTAGCAGTGGCCTTGCCTTGCCTGAGGCAGGTTGGTGAACAACAAAACAATTGAACAGCGGATCATGTCTCCGATGTCATAGCGAGCGGAACTATTGTCAATATGAGTTGTAAAGAAAACTAATAGCGCCTTCTTTGCCAACATGCTACGGCTGTTTTATCGTGTCTGCGTGTATACAGAGTTTGACAACATTCGGACACTCACTTCGGAAAATAAGATTATTTATAAAATATATTACTTATGTAATATGTTTTAGGTAACCATTAAATGTAAAGATTAGACCATTAAAAGTGTAAATGATTCAAAAAAGTTATCAATATAAATACCTAACGCTTATCCTGGCTGGGACCAGGGTCTGCTGTTCCAATGAACATTAAAATTTGAACAATAACAATGGACCAGCTAATATGTCTGCATAACCGAATATTGATAGGTAGAAAATGCCGCACGGCATAAATTCGCCTATAGTTACATAGAGTTGTGTATGAAGATTAAATTGGCATATCTCTTTAGATATGCCAATTTAATATTTATTTAGGTAAGTATACTGAAACAATACTTTTATTGTTTCAGTATACTTACCTAAATAAATATTTTCACTTTTTTCTGCTTCATTAATTCTATTAATAATTTTATTGCAAGAAAGGTTCAAATAAACCCTTTTTACTTTTCTACTAAAATAATACAAAAATAGTTTCATAAAACGTCGAGTTAACTTATTTATATCTCATATGAAAGTAAAAAGTTGGCAATATCTGAAACCGCCGAAGGCGCGTAGGGTTCGCGTCCCACTATCGATATCAATATGGGGGAGTAACTCTAATATTAAAGTTATTTATTGTAAATCGCTTCCTTGCCCTCCTTTTGACAAAGTGATATCTGTCTTCGGACCTTTTCACTTTTTTATTACTTATACCTACATACCTAGTAGATAACTTTGCGGTTAGGTATGGGTACAGTTGGATGCGCATATAGATATCATAAGGTTTGAGATTCACAAGAAAGTACCTATATTGTAAGAATTTCTACAATCGATCAAGTTGTTCAGAAAATCTGAGCCTTAATGACGCACCTGTGTATTTTTTTCTACTCGAGACTCCTTTAAATATTTTATATTTTTCAAGAGTTACTTGTAGTCGATAGCACATCAACCTATGTGAAGCCAGTGTAATTGCCGTATTAACACTCTAGAAAACGCTTTTATAGTTACCTAACTATATCTAAGTATTTATCGGCTGAGCTGTGCTAGCAATAGAAGGTTATTTCAGAATTCATTTAATCTTTTTGTACCTAAATATGCTCTCTCTTTCGCGGGTTTGCTGGTAGAAATCTCTTTTGAGATAAGCTCGCCCTTTGTACCAATTTTTTTCTTCGGGATTTTATTTATGTATTTGTCTGTGTTGTGCAATAAAGTGTTAAAACACACAAACTGAAATTAATAATATAATTTTATAACGTTAGATAACGTTTACATTTCATAGAAGTTATCTGTCGTCGTAGCGACAGCAAGCAGACGTTTCGTCGTCACTGACAATGCAAAGCGAGGGGGCCGTGTTTGCCCGCCGCGGTATGAATAAAGATATTCCCGTTATTTGTAGTACAGATGTCATGTAATTTCATTGTGTCGCACAATATTTAGTGTAAACACGCGGGGAGACTCCGCAGGGACTAGATAAGATCTCAGTTCCGATGCACGCCGGGTCGCGCTAATAAAAGTGAATTTTTATGGCACACAAAAAATGATGTGTGCTGCTCTGCTAATAAGGGATTTATTTACAATGATTTGCGATGACATGAAGGAGATTAGCGGCTTTTACTCTAAATACGTTAAAATTAGGGCAATTTCATAAAAAAAAATATTTTAAGACGAACGAACTGATGGCAGTCTGCGCCAAAACTAGAATACTCTTCACTTCTTTTCCATGGGTACAGAGACATCAATGCCATCACAAAATTACAACCAACCTCAAAATAAGTGGTTATAATTTAGGAAAGCGCAACCATCAAACCGACCGGGAATCAAACACGGAACTTCTTACACAGAAGGCACTAGTAGAAGTCATTAGTGCAATGATTAAGTTAGGTTACGATGTCTTCAATTTATCCGCAATGGTCATTTACCTACTTGTATACTTAATAATAATTAATTTTCAACTTAAAAGTATATAAGTATACCTACTTATAGGTATAGTACGTACCTATATAAAAGAGGTAACTTTATTTATTGTACAATTTAGCGGTTTGAGTAACTTAAAATTAGTTAAAACCTATACGTGTCATTGTGATGGGATAAACCCGCATACGGTGTCCTGAATATTTTATAAGCTGTCTGTCTAAAACTCCTGGATAGAACTAATATTCTAATTTGGCCTATCGTAAAGTTAAATTGACACATTACCTTTCCAAATAAAATCTGAATTATGTATGCGTTCGTCCTGAGCTAAAATTATTCGACTCGCACCGGGACATCGATAATGGTGTTTAATAAAATCATGTCAGTCATAGGGAATCGGGACAAGCCCAACAAACATGAGCCCTCCATTAAATGATAATCCGGCCAATTTATCGACAGAGCAAAAAAATATACGGTATTGTGTTGCGAGTTGTCGAACATGAAAATTATTTTATATAATCACATTGAATATTCCGGCGACCTCCCCGACCCGGCGCTCGCAGATTACTCGCCGATCTTCCCCAGTCGTCATCTGCTGACATATTTTTTAAAATGGGGTGACGGGTAATGGAATAATAATAAACTGGAATTTACTTTTTGGTCATCACAGTGAATCAAAAACAGAAAGGGGTGTGAACATATTGGTTGTCGTAGACTGTTTTCATTGTCGTCCAACGGACCAATACTGTGTAATCAACGGTTGAATAAAATGAATTTGGTTCAGTCTGAGCTATTTGTCGCATGTTTGACAGCAATAACAGGGTTCGCCACGCATTAAAGCCACCATATGTCGGTCATATCAAATTTATTTCTATTATTTTATTGGTTTGGTGGCCGATGATTGCCTTGCCTTCATTACCTTTATTGGAAGTCAAAGTGAATTCAAATTTATGGTCAGCGATAGCTTGACGACCATAACAAAGTGAACGAAGTAATAAAGGTAATAAATTGTGCTCACTGCTATCATTCAGACACTATTCACTATATTGATATGGTTATCTTACTTTGGGGTAACCTAAGTGAAGACATTCATATTTCACTGAAACGTTTCAGACCAAAGTTACTATTTGGAATTAGTGGCTGAATAATATTTTTCGCATTGAACACAGCTCTACTCTTTTCCTACAGAGTAATCACAATCGACGATAACGACATATATCTAGAATAGAAATATACCGATTGTCCCTGCCAGGAGTTGAAATTTTGCCCATTTTTTTTTATTTCACTTCGTATAGCCTAGATAGATACCTAATTACTTAGAAGCAAGAAATATTAAAATCGTTCAAAAATACATTCTACAATCTACATTCCATGCACTATGCTCCATAATAATTATGGATATGCGAGTAGAGTAGGTACGAGTAGGTAGATATCGCAACAACAGTTTCCAAGGGATGACAATAGCTGTATTAGTGGAATGGGCTTAAAATCATCCATTTAAATAACGTTTTTAAATAAATACTGCGTAGATAATAGGAACAATGCAATATTTTGTCAACTGCGTAGCGCGGCCTGCGGAGAGTGCACCTAGGCGGAAAATCCTCGGGACACGGAGGACATTTTTTGTGGGTTAATATCCGCACGACATTGTCAACCGGCTATTTAATACTTCAAGTAACACAATACTTTAAATGCGACTAGATTTGTGCAAAATTTGAAATTGTTAGCCTCACTGATTTTGTACGCACGTATTGGATGGATACCTATCTCTATTTCAGAGATGATGATCGTGGCTGGAATTTAATCTTGTAACTTTATTGTATCTAGTTTAGACTATTACGTATTACGTAATAGTATAGCCTATACAATAGATATCTACGTAATGCGTGCTGTTTACGTGATCAAAAAATATGGACTAAGTAGGTAGGTGCCTATGTTACCTAATAATACCCATGAGTATTTAACATCAGGAGAAATTATAGTCTAGTACTCTAGTATCATAGTACATAAAGTATTCATTATTAAATATTTACTTTCCATTGAAAAATAATACAGTATGTCTACTTAGGTACTTATAATAATATACTTAACTCTTCCCGTATAGGTAAGTAATATAATAAGTAATAACAGAACAAAAATACCTAATTGAGTAAAACAACCTCTAACAAAAATATTTGTTTTATTTTCTCGGTAAGCCCATGTGCTTTCCACCCCCATACATATTTCACCGAATCGCATTGAATAGCTTTTTCTGAGACCGAAGCCCGTAATTCTCTATTGAGGCGCAATAAAACAAGATATGACAAAAATATCGGATTTCATAAAACCTTGGTTCCGTGACACCTAATATTATATTTAAGGGACATTATTTTGCCCTTTGTTTGTCGTTCCTTTCTAAGGTTTGTCGCTAAATGAGCCGGTGTACACTACACGGTTTTGATCTCAGGACTGGGGTCTGATTAAACTAATCAGAAATAGACTGTTGGCGACTAAACAGTTGGTACACTAGACAGCGCATCAAACGCAACAATTGAATTACAATTTTAACTTCTACGGCGCATACAATAGAGCGGTACAAAGTTGTTTACTTGATGTAATTTTTACTTTACTTTATGTAATTAATGCAGATAGTTAAACAGTAGTATTTTGCTTAGTATCTTCCTACATAAGTAGGTACCTACTTTTCGATAATTCGTTGAGCCCTTATATGAAGTTATTTAATAATGTCGGTGCCTCGGTGTTATGTAAGTAATAACGCTGGTATATCTAACATTACAAAAGAAATTATTGATAAAGAGGGCCTGCTTTCAATGGAAAGGAAATAACACGACAATTATGAAGCACTAGTCGTTCAACAATGGTGACATATTTTTTGTGATCCTTTCATGTATAGTACAGCCATCAAATAAAATGCACACAACACATAATGCCTTCTTCCGACGTTTTGTATTTCGGTCGGGTAATTAATTATGGGAACTTTAATGTCATCCTTTAAATTTTTTAAGAAATTAGGTAAGTGCTTAGTTAGACTTTCATCAGAATTATGATAGTTACATTAATAGACAAGGTTATAATGTGATTCAATGTCGGATTGAAATGAAAGCGCCAAAGTCGAAAAAAAGTACTTACTATAAGAAATATATGTAGTCGACAGCACATCAACTTACGCAAAACCGTTGCAAGCTAGAACATAATGTTACTGGGGCGTACCTATACAGGGTGTCGTTAAATTCATTCGACAAATTGAAACGGGGGGTTGTAGGTACTCATGATAAAATAATAAATTGGTAAGGTTTTTTATGAAATCAAAACTCAATTTTTTTTAACTGCTGATTTGTCGGTACTCGAGTATTAGTCCAAGGCCGTCCAGTGGCGGACTACGAATGGGTCAATGGTCCGGGAGTAAGTTGTCCTCCGTTATTCTACGTTACAACCTTATTAATTGTCATTGGGGATCACAATCGGAATTATTTAATATAATGTCTCTTTCATCAGTTATGCAAGTACAATTTATGACGGATGGCGCCGCAGACTTTTTCTAGTATAAATCAGCATGAATTTTCTTGCATGCTCGAGGCACTAATGGCAGATATTGTTGGCTTGTTAGTTGCTTACAACTTGTTATAAAGTCGGTGTAAACACGCGTGACGGCGGTATCGACGCATCGCGCACGCGAACGCGTCCGCTCAATATTCCTTCATACCTGCGAACGAAATGTACTCTAGGTAGGTATAGTGTGTCTAATACTAAATATAATATAGGTAAGTACCTACTGAAATAGACCAGGAATATCCGAAAAACTCCAAACTTGTGCTAAACTCGGCTCGAATATTTTATACTTTTAGTATAATTGCGATATAAATATTAATCAATCAATCACGTCCAATTAAAAATAATTCCAAATGAAAAGTGCAAACCAGAATGGAATGCCAAAATCAAATAAATATATGACTTTTCTGAAGCCTAAATTGCCCAATAACCTCCCTCGTTTCTGTGTTCGAGGAGGTAGAATGTTTATTCGTTGAGAGGGTTGAGCTCTACCATTTCTCGCCAACTACGACCTTGCACGATGTATGGAAAATGGAGATGAATAAAATGTAGGTAACAAAAGTTGCGTGCAGAGGCTGCCTGCGTGCGGCGGCCACATTCGCGTTCGTGCCACATTGCCACCCTAATTAATATAAGATCTCAATTAAATTGCGACACATAACGACGAGCGGAATTAAAAACACTCAGTCAATATATTACGGCCCGTGTTTCGTCTCAGAATAAGGCCATATCTACGTTAAATATCGCTGAACCCGTTTATTGATGTCGCATGCGTGTGAATACAGAAATAGGTTATAGTGTTGATGGCACTCTATATTAGCGTGGGTACATCTTTTCTATGACATCAGATATCTTTTCTATCTATACTATAAAACAAAGTTCCCGATAATAAGGCGGTATTACCGTCTCATAGATATATCTATGCGTTACAATTGATATGATGTCGGCTGTTCAAGTGTTCAATTACGTATTTATACCTACAATATTCACCTTTCCAAGTCAGAAAATTCATTTAGATTTCAGTTTCCATCCTATAGTTTTCCACGCAAACTAGATATTAAATATTGATTTAAAAATAAATGACAAAATTGGCAAATATTGACTCATATATAAAATAAGAAATAAGTAAGTATAAATAGTCGTTATAAACCACCGGAACCCAAATATTTATATTCCACACAAAAACCGCACATTAATTATCGAGACTTGATAATTGACGTCGTTTTAATATGACTAAACAAATAAAGTATCAAGGGTACGAGTTATAAATGGTCACTTTTTCTTTAATGGTGCCCGCATCCAGCCAGTGGTTTATTCGGGAAGGTGACGCGGGGCGGCGGCGGCCGAGGCAAGGTCTTGACCAAGTTTTGAATCGTAATATTTTGGATTCAGATTACCGATGCCGATAACGTGTCATCTCACCTTTGACCAGGAGCGGACTTGGGCGTTTTTGTTCAAAATAAACAATATACACAACAGTCGGTCATTAAAGAAATTTAAAAAGACTTAATTGTGTATGTACAAAAAAATCGTATTTACACAAATGGACCTCTGTGTTTGATTTAAAGAAATCCAATTTTGGGTACAAGTGTAATGTACCCAAAATTGGATTTCTTGTGATCCAGACTCAGGGTAGTGGATATCTTAGGTAAATAGGATAGGTAGGTAACTACCTAGCTTGTATCATTGAATGCGAAATATGCTCTTTAAAAATAAATAAGAAATTCCGGTTCCCGAGGGTACCGAAATATTTAACTAAAATGTAAAAAAATCCGTTGATCAAAATAATTTGTTTGAAAATTGAAATTGAAAATAGTGAAGTCCATCTCTGTGTTGGCACTGGCAGAGGCCACACGCGGTCGAGCCAGCCGGCCGGCCGGGCCGGGCGGGTGTCACACGGCGCGCGGGGGGGTGCGGTTTCATTCATGTTGTTAGATCGGACCGCTCATAACTTAACTTTTAATTTATTCATCTCTACTTCAGATCCAGTTTGGTGCAGCCTTCTCTGTAACACCTTGAATATCCATAATTATGTGTCATTTAGAAAATGTCATCATAAATTTCTTTTTCAAATGAGTAGAAAATACAAAATTAAATTACTTGATGAAAATACCAGGCATGTATTAGTGTTTTCTTAACATGAATTAAACTGGCCAAGAGCTATGTTTCAGGCACTATACGACCAATAATACAAAGGCCTAAGTTGTGCTAAAGGGTATATTTTCATCATCATGAGAGTGAGTCTACTAACTCACTCATTACATTACCAGTATTCATTCAAAGGTTAAAGTCTTTCCCACACAGGCGCGATCTGCACGCGGCTTGAGGCCGGCTGCCAGTTGAAACGCATGCCCCGTCTCATATTCTCCCGTTATTAACGTCCAGTAGGTAGCGATCTAGGTAGTGATCTGCAGATCACTACTGAAAACTAGCAGAAAAGGGGGCAGGACATGCGACTGGCCGAAAGCCGCAGTCCGCGTGTAGGCCGCCCGTGCATGTGTCAGGCTTTATACAGTTATAAGTATTATGTATTAGCTAAATCTAGCAGATATACCTAGTATTTACAAACCTCACGAGTATTAACTGTATCTTAAGTTCTGAAATTGTAAGGAAATGTTAATACAAATGTTAATAATGTATGTAGGTAAATCCACACTAAATATAAAAGAGGTTGCGTAGGAGTAGTTTCCCATTCATGAAATAGCTAAAATAAGATACAACAAGTGTCTCTACCGCCTGTCAAGTGACAATGGAACACATGAAAAATATCAAATTTCATTCCGATCGTCAATCCGACTCGCGTCGTCGCTTCAACAATGTTTGAATCAAAGTTTTTTCCGGTGATATTTATGTTTGTCTTTAATTTTTACTCCTTCGCCGCTGTCCATTTAATATTGGACGCGGGCCGTGTTAACGATCACTAAATAAAATTTTATTTCAACGCATCTCACATTGCTTTTTTGTATTCAACACATCGTTGGTTTTACTTTTTATTAACAAATGAACAAAAAAATATTTGGTTAAATTAAAAATACAATGTACTCAAGTGCGTGCCTAAGTACCTTATTTTTCCCTAACCTATGAATACCGTATTACATATTCGAAAGCCATACCTGTTTCACGTGGATCAATATCCGTTTTTGCGCAAAGATAATTTTCACTTAAGTATTTATTGAAATAAGTGAAAATTATCTGTGTGTCGTAGTAAGTCAAGGAAAAAATGGTGTAGATATAGCGATGGCTGTTGCGAACTGTTTAAGCAAGTCGCTGCCATTTTGAAATTATCTAGAATATCTAGATTATTGATGACCATTTTCATTTTATGTGCATTAACTATAGCTTATATACCTTGTGCTTCCGTATTCTAGTCGATAAATCAAAATATTTGTAGGTTAGATGCATACGAGTATTACTGCGGTTTGATTGATTGATGTTTAACTTTCTAATGGTTATTACGTGGTTGCGGAAAGAGACAGTTACTTATAATTACTTGTGTGTACTTTCCTATAAGCATTTAATAGAGTCAGATGGAGGAACGTTTCGTTGAAACTGGACTGGTCGCCCATGGTCATAACAATTTCCATTAAATTAAAGAAATATGTAACTTAGGTAGGTGTACATAAAGCGCCTAAATAATCGATTAATTTTAATTAAAGAAATTGGGCAACTACATTTTCCTTAGCTTATCTCTTATTTAATTTATTTTTAAGCGCTCTTATAGGTACTAATAATAAAGACGACTGTAGGAAAACAACCTATACCGATAACATATCTAGACTAATTACTTAGATATAGATAATAATGTGAAGATAAACCTTACAAAACTTGATTAAACTGAGAACCAAAAAACTTATTTTGTGAACTTTATTATAAGTACCTAAGTACTAAATATCGGTACGATCAGGTTACTAGCACTGTATTTCTTGTAGGTACAATTAATTGACGTATAAATAATATCATAGATTTGAGTTAATCACTTTAAATCTATGGTCTACGGTATGAATTGCTAATAAATTGTAAACGCCGTCGCGTTACAATACAAAGCAAGACAAGAGTAGCATCAAAGGTCGCGAGTCGAGATGTGCGCGGTATCTCCGCGGAGCAGGCATTCGTGTAGGCAGATATGCGCCTCGGCTCGCCTCGACCGCCATCGCACTGCGCCGACATCTACACACATTAAATATATCCATTTAATGATTACAATTTCTCGTTATAATTTATTTAGGACGAAGCATAACAAGTTTTCGAATCAAATATGTCGCCCATAAAGATGCTGCTTCGAGGGTTGGACTCTGAGCCTGTTAATTCCATAACGAGTTTAATCCCGAACCGTCCACCGATGAAATGATCTTTCGTTGTATGAATGTAAGAATTAAAACCGGTCGCTACATCTTAGACTAGAATGATCATTTTGAAACCGCTCAAACGAATCTCGTGAGGATGAAAAGGGTTTCATGAGCGAGTGTCGACGAAAAATGAAATATTTCTTCCAGGGAATAAATTAAAGTCTATAATCCAATTTCGTCCTCGTTGTTGTAAGAACCATTCTTACTGAATCCTTAGAAGGGAACGGATAGATCGAGATCGGCCGGAGAGTGTGAATGAGAGCATTACGATCAAAGAGGGCAGCGGAGGGTGCGGAGAGCGGAGACGTTGTTTGGATAATTCTTTATTCTTTATGAATATGTGAGCTCGTTATCTCTGGGCTGACGTGGCTCGAGCCGAGACATTCGCGTGTGTCTGCGTGTGCGTGCGTGAGGCTTTGGGGAGTGCAGCACACAAGCACACTGGAGTCGGTCGCACTGATTCTAGTGCAGCGTGCTGGTACTAAATAATACATAGGTATCGACAGCGCCGTCTGCAAAGAGCGGCGGGTACACGACCGGATCAACATACGGCATCGACGGCAGATTGAACGATAGTTCCCGAGGAACTGGTTATCGTTATGGGGAGACTGGCGGATGAAATTTATTGGCAGCGCGTTGGAGAAATGTAGCGAGCGGAAGGGGCTTGCGATTTTAATTAGGTAATGAATGTCGATGCAGATCTGCATATCGCTTTAACGGCTAGATTTATCCATGCGTTAGCTGTCCGCATTTCAAACGCTAACTAAATTTCCAATTTAACGATTTTGTACACGCGATCAATAAGTCGAAAGGATCAAGACTTTGAAGATGATAGTGTAATGCAGAAATAAAAGTTTTTATTTTGATCAACCTTATTATGGTTTTTTTTTGCTCCAAAAGCACCATGATCATTTATTTGGTAATCCCTATTTCGTGTAGATGGAAGCATAACATAATATGGTAGGTTGTTGACAGCAAAATGCAGCAATTAGTTATGTAATACTGGTTTAAATAAAGAGTATGAGTATGTACATTTGCTGAACTTGCATTCGATTCAAGTTTAGTACCGACATGCCTGTAGGTGCACTTTATACAGCGTACGGCCTAGATTACTATTAGTTTTATGTTGGTTGTATGTATAGTGCTGTCAACAATCAACAACACAGTAAATAGCGCACCAATGATAATACTTGAAGTACGATTTCAGATATTACTGCGTGGACAATGAAAACAATATCAAGTTCTTAAGAACACATTAATGTGCTTTTGGATGAAGTCAACGCTAAGGTAAATATTATTTTTACTTTCGAGTCCTCATAAAGTTCAAACAAACAAATGTATGAAAGAAGAGCTTTAGAACGGCACATTTCTCTTCAAAATTGACGTTTTTCAGAAGCGGTCGGTTTTTAACGTTTTAATTAGGGGCGCACATTACGGCACGCCATCACGTTCGCCCCTCGCTCTTTAGCTCACATTTTTGTATATTTCGGTCTATTTGGGGAAAATTTTATTTTTCGACAAATGCGTGCTATTTTTGAGTCGCGTGCAGCCGGCGCGATCTCGCCGCTAAATCACTGTGGGAACCCTGTCCAACCAGTGGTCGTGTGTTGTAACACTCTATTCATGTTATTTTGATTCCTTATTAATTGAGCCTTTTATTGCCATTTCACGTGGACACCTATTTCGTATATTTTTGGAATATTTTAAAAGATCCCTTTTCGTTTTGCTTATACATAATCGTCATCGTTTGCTTAATAAATATGTAGACAAATTGTGCAGTGTTCTGCGCAATATCAACATATAATATATCAATATTCAAATACGTTTAGTATTTGAATTTCGGCTGGTATAAACGTTAAAATATACTCAGTGTTTTAAAAAGTAATTTATGTGTCGCGATATGTCACGCGCGAACGGAAAACGTATAGCGTGATGGATAGTGGCGACGAATGACACCTTCCTTCTGGTTCGTAAAAAATACGCCCGATTCCTTCAATAGTCACTTGTCATCGGTAACACGACCATCGAAAAAGAAAGATATACTTACTTACCCCACAGCATAGCAAATGGCTACATCAGTAGCTGTAGCACTAAGGGAGCGTAATTTTGGGTTTCACCTATAAAATGCAGTTAGGTATAGCTACTGTGAAAATTTTCTACAGAGGGAGTCAAGTAGGTTATAGATAGAGTTAACATATTTACCGAAAAAAGAGAAAGAATAGGTTTTTGGTGAAGAAGACATTTTGGAATTATCTGTCCTTGAAACATGGTGGGCGCTAGAGTAAAATGAACTCGTCACTGACTCCTTGGTTTCTTTTGACGTTGTCTGAGCTATCCGTCACGTCATTTGTCGTCGTTAGCGATGACGTATGGCGGAGTCGACCCCAGCTCTGACCTATACCATCGATCTTTCGTCAACACCTCCAGAATTTTATGTGTCGTCAAAGAAAGTTAAATGCAGTAGGGGGACAAATAGTAAATAGGACTTTAAGGGGGGCGGAGAGCTGTCATCTCAATCGACGCTGGAAATCGGATCGATATTGGTAATAAAAACAATTACATTGTCCATTTTCCCCTACCCCCCTCTTCAACAGTCTTATCGAAATTCAATCTAGAAAAATGTGGGACCAAGTGTAAGCAAAATCCTAAATACCCGTCCATGCACCTTACCTCCAATAATATAAATAAATGAATAGCAGATTACAAATAATAGACAGATGTTGCCATTTTCATTCTCTGCTTTCTTTTCGTAGAACGTTTAGTTAGCCAGTTGAACTTTTGCAAAGATATTTCTAAACCACCCACAATGAAAACCATGGTACGTGCACAAATGCCAGAAATCTATATTTGTATAATGATCTTGTATTGAGTAACGACGAGTTCCATTCACAGAGCATTATTCTAAAGCTGATTTATGACGATATGCAACCGAACAATTCATTCATTTTGAGTTATGATGGTACGACGCTAGGTTCTACTGTGACTACCCTTTCAGGGAGTCTGCAGACAAACCCTTTGAAAAACGGGGTAATAAACTTTTATTATCATATTTGCAAACCCCCAGCAAAACAATTTGTTCAGCGCACCCCGTCGTTTTGTGCCGAAGCAGCACCAATTAGTCATGACTCAGAAAAAATCAGATTTAGTGGAAATCCAGAAACAAAAAATGACACGCTGCGAGTCATGTAATTTATGGCTCAACCGATGGACAACATAATTTTTTGCCATTGTCTATGTTAATAAAAATTTAACACTTTGAAATCTTTTCTATTACGTTACGTTTCTAAGTAAAACGTCCCTATTATCAGCTGCTCCTAAAGAATTCAGAGCTCATTTGGTTTTGATGTTTTATTTGGGCTTAGCAGGTACCGGCAGGTATTGTCATTGCACAAACATTCTGACGGGAGTTTTCTAAATTTTGGGTTCAATACTGCTTGTTTCTTGTGTTGTGGCAAAAGGGGAGACCGAGAGGGGGGCGTGTTACAAGCCACGCGCCTTTAGACATTTGATATGACATTATACTATTTCTGTTGTCGGGCCGGTAGCCGGCAGGAGCGCGGGTTGCAGCGGGATGCGCCCGGGTGCATGCAAATGGTGCGTGGAGATGTGTGACGCAGACTCCGTATCCTCGTCTGCCACCCTCGTTACCCGCATAAAACGGCCATAGAGTCGAATTTATACAAAAAATGTCTATTAACTTTCGTTATTTAGAATTCGCTGTAATAACTACCTATCCTCCTGTAACTGTATATTAATAAAAACCTTCAGATATGTAGGTAATAATGTGTTTAGATACGAGTACTTGAGTCCTTAATTGTGCAATTAAATACATACATAAGTAAGTACCTATTTATAAATGAGTAAGCGCATTTATAAGTAATTACACATTCGTTATTTGAGAGAACTATTTGTAACGATTTTTGCTTGTTGACAATTTTAGTTTGATAATTTATATTCTTGTAAGTATCAAGGGCATGAAATTGTATTCAAAAATGTGAAGTATGGAAGGCCTGCATAACGACGTAAACAATACTACTCTATTGATTCTTATTCCAGTCGTTTAGCAGAACGAAAAATTTCTTTAATTTACCGCATTATGCAAACTACGACATTCCTTTCATTATTCTTCGTATTTCGATTTCATGTCCGAGAGAAATAAGTTTTTGTCTCGTCACGATGCGCTCTGGTGGCTCCTGCGCCGTCGCGTCGCGTCCTCGTTACATTGTTTCCCGCAGCTTGCGGTTTTGTACAATTTCCATATTGTCACACTGAGACTAAATTCTTTTTAAAAATAATAATTATCTACGACATGTTTTTGCGATACTTTGGAATAAGTGAAAGTGACGTCGTTTGCCGACCCAAACGCTTTGTCACTGTAAATCACCTTTATTGTTATGCTAATACCCTCCGATTTTACATCTTTTCGGCAAAAGGGTGGCAATGGCAAGTGGACCAACTTATTGTTATCGTTAGCTTGAAGGGACTTTTGACATGTAAAATATTCTGAGAATTTTAAATACTCTTGTTTATACGAGTATATTTCAAAAAGAGCGTCAAATATCTATTTAATTTGTAGATGACTTATTTTTTGTTAGTAGCAGTTTGTATAGGAGTAATGGGTCGCTGGAGGTGGTGGCGCAGACAGCGGCAGCAGCGGGCCGCGGAGCAAGCAATGCTCGCCCGTCTAATGAGCAGGCGTGTTCGCCTCAATTGCACACAGCACTCTTATTCACCGGCAATTTATTTCATTTTTGCCTCTGATCGCGCCTTATTGAGCGTCTTTTTATCTTATTGCCTTCGTGGGTCTATAATACACGTCCTGTTACTTGCAAATGAGACGCACTGGGAACGTGTTAGTGTTGGCTCGCTCATGATGTAGGTACGAATAATTAAAAACTTATTCCGTTTTCTTTGTTTAATTAATAAGGACGACATTTTGTGCACCATACGAGTCTATTCTTTTAATAAAAGAATTCCTGGACGACATTCAATTTCAGCTGACATTAATGTTCCAAGAACTTATGGCTTATTGAGGATATGAAGACATTTGCCAAGTATTAGCGTTATGAGTAAAAGCGTCATTAAGATAATAACAATCTCTGATTCGCTGCCAAATGCTCGTCTGACTAGACTCACGAAGAGGTGGAGTGGGCTGCAGAAACATTTGTAGCAAAAATATAAACAATAAATTTGGATTACGATGCATGGTTTTGTTGTAAATCATATACTTTATAACATAGAATAGCCATGGAAGAAATGGAATGCGAGTGAAAATAATGCTTTGTGAAATACTTTTTGAGTTCGATAACCGTTCTGATATCTTGTGATGCAAATAGTGCTCTCTAGTTTATTACTTTTTTCTTATGATTATGTATTAGTATTGATCCGGTTCAAATATCTGAACCGGATATCTAACACATACGAAACATCGTAGTACGGGAATTTATCGATTTAATTTGGTATTTTTGCAAAGATATAAACTACCTATAGTCCATACCGAGTCTTTTTTATGAAACTAGTTATTTTGTCCTAATTACAATAACTTATAGTTATCAATATCGAATAGGTAACGACATCACTATCTCATATAAATAGATTTAACGTGTCCGCAGTTAAACGTGTTAAGCTGTCGACTTTACGAATGCACTTAGGTATGTGTAAGATGTAGATACCCAAGTAGTATAGTCGTAAGCACGTCGAGTGTAACACATTATACTTTGTACCGCTCGTTCTTATTAACTGTACCATAAAAGTTGCAATCGTGTCAGCCTTGATCAACTGTCGACTGTACTTATGTAGTCCTTAATTTGTTATTAAAAAAATCAATAAAGTCTATATAGATGACGATGTAATTTTTGCTTGTTTTTGTAACATTTTATTACACTGGGAAGACTAGGGTAGAACCGTAAATTAAATGAAAGATCCGTCAGTTCGGGAAGGAGTAAATCAAGCTGGACGGATTGCCCCTAATAAAAATTATAAGAGGCACAATGGCTCGAATGTGCGCCGAGACCGTCAGGAGCTGTAAACTCTCGCTATGTTTGTTTATGGTGCACTAAAATATGTTATAAACTAGATAAGTATAATCTAAATAAACCAACGTATAATTAGTACCATGATATTTGTGTTTAACTTCTTTCAAGATGTGATTTTACTTTTTGTTCATAAACTTTTATGATCCCTCTGCGATCCCTTCGGTTGGTCTCTAATGAATATTTTTATTTAATTCCTGGCGGTTGGCTTTAATTTGGACCAATTTTAATTTCCTTTTTTCAAAGGCAAATAAAACTAATAATAATATAGCATGGAGGAGCACAAAATGAACGTGCGGCAATATTTCTTTGTTTGCACAGCCAATGGAGCGCGGCCGACGACTTTGACGTGTCTTGCTGAGCTTTTTGTGATTCTCTTATTATATTTTTTGGAGGCATTTTTTGGAAGATCTCATTTGTTGGTTCAATACCTGGTCGTAAATCTGTTGAGAAGTAAGTATGAGAATGAATATATGTGGCAGGTGTGCCAACCCTTTCCTGTAATATTTACTACGTGGGTATATAAAATGTAGAGACATTTTGTTATGCAGTGCATTATGTTGATTTATTTAAAATCAACTGAGTTCTGCTCCTAATTATTTTCACTAACTTTTTCGTGCTTCGTTTATCATTGATTGGGTTATCAACGTGCATACCTATTTATAAACTAATCATTATTTTAGTAGGTACGTAGAAAAGGTAAATCTCATTCAAGTTTTCGATAATTTAAAGAAGAAGAATGAAGTCACTAATAACGTCATTTTAATTAAATAAATAACATGTATCAGAGGTCTAACGAGGGTAGACCTAAAATTATGTTCATCAGGGCTACCGTTTGAATATTATCCAGCATGTTTCCGTATTTTTCAGAAATGTAAATAGACATTACCTATTTGAAAAGAGAATGTTTTCGTCAGTTTACTTTGGTATTTAGAGGAAGATGCCCCATTTATTACATTCACAAATGTAAATGAACGTTTCGAGGTACTCGTTTACGTGAGAATATTTGTATTTATTTTATTTATGGCGAGAGCAGCGCGAGGGCGATGTGTTTAAATATCTTTAGATTTAAATACGAGTTCACTGCGAGTAACTCAGGAATCCATTAGGTTAATATTGGTTATCTTTTGTATAGATTGGTCTTTGAATTTATATTTAATGTATCTAATTAATTTGTTGGAAATCCTGCTTTGGTGTTGACAGCTAGGGCACAGTGTCAGCGAGGTACACTTTTGGTCATTAAGGTGATTCTAAGGAATCAATTCCTCTCTTACATACTTTCTACTTTGATTTCAGCATTCTAATAATGAATAGTGATGATGAATTACTCATACGAAGGACTGTTTCGGAACAAAATCTTCTTAGATAATGATTACACATAAATGATTTAGTAGGTAGATATTTACGTTCAATTGCTAGTATAGGTAACACTTCTGAGAATACTTTGTGAAGGTGAATACGGAATACCAAGCTAAAATATGGCTTTATGAGATGTTCTTTCTGATGTCAACTTTGAGATTTAATACTGTGAGTTATTCGTTTGTTATATTTATGACGATTACACGCGCGCTAACGAATTTATGTCTCACTTGTATTTTGCGTATTTTGCCCTGATTATAATGTCTGGGGTATTTCCAGCAGTTATTGGAAATAAAAAATTGTGAAGGAGAGTTGGTAAACGTTATACCTACTTACATTATATTTTTTGGGCATAGATCTTCCTTTACATGGATTGGTGGATTACACATGATTTAGATTTTTTAATGTTCTTAGACAAACAGGATTCCCCGTGATGTTTCCTTCAAGGTTTTGTACATAAATTTCCCTTCGGAAGAACCGACGAAAACTCATTGATATACAGCCGACCTGGGGATTGAACCCCGTCGTCGCAACGGAAGTCCCGTGTCCTAACCACAGCGCCACCGAGCTCTACTACTTTTACACGGATGCAAGTAAAATTTGTTTCCTAGTTATTTACAAATAGAGTTTCTGACATGTGTACATCAGCAACGTTCAAGTCGGGCTCGGCTGCCACTTCGTAAAACATAAATATTATCTTGTAGAAGGCCATTCTCGATTGAACTTATTTTTCCGACTGCCGACAGTTATTTCATATAAATTAATGGCGCGAGTCGTCACGACGCAGACGCCGAGCTCTATTTATAAACTGACGAATGAGACGCGCCGAGAGCACGCGCACGCGTCTCGTCATATTCCAATTACAAATAGCTGTCATCGTCTCTACATGCCCAGCATGCACTGTTTCTCCAGTTTCAAGTAAATATATCTCTGTTTTGTTATTTTAACATTAGACTTAAGTCTTATAAGGTAAGATACTACTTTAGTCCATGAAAGATCAGCAGCATCTGTTGGGTGTGAAGAAAATGTACCTACACGTTACATGTAGAATGTAGAGATATGTTGGGTGAATTCCGAGCTCGTAAAGATGTAAAATTATGAATTATGATATTTCGGGCGGGTGCGTGCGTCTTTGTTGCACTCGAGGAGATAGAAGGTGCGCGAATGAGACGCAGGGCGGCGTGGCGTCGTCGCTCGCCGTCGGAAGGGTTATTATATATGAATTATGACGACGCCGCGGCTCCGTCGGCGGTAATATCGTTATGAATATGCCGAGTTCTGCTCGCTCATTGGAGGACAGCACATCCGCCTCGAGTGCGCGGGAACGCCTCTCGGGTGGCCTTTTTATTCCTTTATTGACATTCAGTTATGCACATTGCGAGTGGCGATGCACAAACTGTAATATTTTGCCTGGAACAGAGATAAGTCGGGCGAACGGGCGGTTGCCCCTAACATTTGGGATGCAAATACGGCAGACTGCCGTATGTAAACGAACTTATGCTACTCATGCGGTACAGTCGCCCGCTATGAGACCCACTCAGACGTTTCCTGCATTATAGCAATTTGAATTTCAGCAGCACGGCTACCTATTATAAGCTGCAGGCCATGCATATAACGTTAGTAGGCGCTGTATGTAACTAAGTATTATTTATAGTCCGGAATATATTACTCACTAGAAAGTTTTACTACATCAATTTTCGAAATTAGTAGACGCCTTAACCAATAACTTTAGAATACATTAAAGTGAACTTTTAAGTAGGATTAGATATAATGCTAAGTCTAAGCGTACCTGTAAGGCGAGCAGTTTGCAATAAAAATAGCATTCAAATATATAGCTTAGCCTGACTGTTTCATTGAAAAATTACAGGTTTTAATATGCACGGAGACACTTCAAGGGACTGTTATTTATCAATGAAATGTAACTAATAATAATTCAACAATCAGTATCAAGTAAGAACTATATTTGAATGGCATTTTTATTACAAACTGCGCGTCTAACCGCGACTGTGAACTGACGTAAGTAGCGATGTGGACTGTGGGAAATGTTTCACATGAATATACAATTGTTTGAAAAATTCGCATCCGAGAGATTAATGTTCCTGAAGCGAAAGTTAAAACATTTTCTGTGCATTTCTATTCTTCCCCACTTTGATGTATAACATAGCAATAGTCGCAAAAATGTAAATAGGGACATAAATTCCTCTATGATCCTATGTAATTTCTGGACCGTCTTTCTTACGATAACGAAGGTAAAAGAAAGTGGTGTGCCTAGATTTACTGATTTACAGGAGTTAGCGAGTATGACTATTATGACAGTCAAAACCAGCATTCTATTAAAATCTCATATCTTTAGAACCAATAGGATGGGCACATCAATGTTGGGAAAAGAATGATGAAACTAATTATCCTCATATGGTTGGATAACATTATAAACGTTAACGTTGTTATTATATGTATAGGTACAGAGGAAACATACGGATTATTCTTGTTTGTGTTGAAATAGGGCAATATAAATGCCTTAGATTTTTCGACGGAAGAACTTACGTACATTTACCAAGTACTCTCAAAACGGTGAAGAAAAACATCGTGATGAAACCTGCATGCCGTAGAAAAAAATCTAAGGCTTATGAAATCCGCCAATCCGAACTGGGCCCGCGTGGTGGATCATGGCCCGAGATCCCTCGGTGTAAGGGAATGTCTATGCTCGAGCAGTGTGAACATATAAATAGACTGATGATGATGATTAAATGCCTTACAAAATCTAGCCCCAGGAGGCTGTGCCAACTATTAGAGTCGGCAAGAATTTTGATCTAATATCTGATTATTGCAAGGGATAATGCCGTGAGTCCATATAAGGGTGCATTCAGAATCTCAATAAAAACACCCGCTAAATACGCCACAATATTGGCGTGAAATCATGACAAAAGTATTCGATAATTGGCTGTCGTGATTATTGTGGCTTGAAAAAACGCAACTTTGGGCTCAGGTTCTTAATTTAGCTCAACGATGATCGATTGTATTCGTTTATCATAACCTGATATATCTTACTAATGCGACATAATAGTTGAAAAATATTTTCGCCCGTAAGCAACTCGCCCAGTAGGTATCATTAAAGCATGTGGGCCAGTTTACTACGTGAAAATTTACAAAAGGGAAACTCGTCCGCGGGCCAGATATTTTGTGGGCGAGTTTACGACTAAGCCAATATTTTGTGGGCGAGTTTACGACAAAGCCCAAATCAAGCGTCTTATTTTGTAAACAAAAACTACCCTACCCTACTAACATTTAAAGATTTTCTGTGATTTTTGCATAGTTATTTTTACGTCATTAGATCGGATTAGGTACATTATTTTCGTAATGATGAACAGGTTCGATTAATCAGTTCCTTCAGTGTTACATCACAGCCGGTAATTAGACAATGATATTTGTTTACAAAATAATACACTTGATTTGGGCTGCGGTATATGTCGGTTAGTTTGTTGTGATACATGAGGTATCGTTACATTGGTCTTGAGCAGACTGACATAGGATGTTTTATTCCAAAGATTTTGTTATTGTTGTTGTATAAGTACTAATAATTATGTTTTTTGTGAAGTGTGTAGCTCGAGCCCCGGCCGGTCCGTCTGGTGGCATTCACCTTGTTGGCACCGCGCCAGCGGCGGCTGCGCTCGCGCAGTCACACTTTTCACATTGTTTATGGAACAATTTGAACGCTTTTTGACATTTCGGTGATGGGTTTGACGACCTCCTAGCCTAGTGTGTACGTGCTTGCCTTCTATGGGAGGGGTTTTGGGTTCGATTACTGGTCGGAATGGTACTTATATAGGTGTAACAATTTTTACTGAGTCTTGGACATCAGATATCTCTGATGCCATTTGTACAAGGAATCAAAGTTTTGGCCATGCGTGTGTGATGTCTATATTATTATTATTATTATTATAGTTTTACGGTTATCCATCATTTTTTAGCGCTAATTCGTAGCTGCACATATCAATGGCTATCGTGTTGGGTCCTAGGATGTAGATACACCTACTTTAATAGCACGCATTCTGTCGTAAAGGCTGTTTTAGGTAAGAATCCAACGACCTCGTCCCCTTCAGGATACCGGGTATCTTTTGAAGATGTCTGATTAAGTGCCATGAGTTGCTAACGTAAGTTTGTAGTAGCGTAGGTAATAAAAGCATTTCCCCACGAAAAAAAAGATAATAAAAATACAACAACTATTATATGGATCCAGAGGCACATAGGTATTAACACAATTTGGGTAAGTACTTATTTGTTATAATATAATTATTTATGTCATCAATCAATCAAATAAATTATTTGGATATTGAATCCTTCAATCCATACAAATGTAATTACAGCCGCAACCGTACTTACAAAATGCGAAGTAAAATTATATCCATGTGACATGCGCGCCATCTTTTGGTGAATAGATGAACTAATATAAACAAAAATCAATTTCACACACGTACACGCTCGTATATTTATTTAAGTACATAATTGCTATTTAAGATAAAAAATTACAACCAAGATCTGCCAATCTTTACACAAATAACGTAATTACATTTTTTCACGCGCATTCACCGTCCGTGACCAATATAACGCTTTGCTACCTGCGCCTGCGCACAATCTTAATTTAATAACAACTGAAGTACCTATTAACAAGACACGCCTATTTACTCGTGTAAAGTAGTTAAAAAAAACTGTTATGATATTTATGTAAATACCTACTTAGGTATTCATTGTTGCTATCAGCCTTAAAGTGACTTAACTTAAACTTAAGCACGATTTAAGCCATCGATCGGTCCCTTTCTAACTTAACGATTTTTAAGGAAGTGAACATGTGATAAAGGAAAATAAATAGGTTTATGGTCAATAGCCTATGATTTAAACGTGACGGGTATGTAGCCCCTCCACATGAATGTTATCACGACAACTTTGAGAACCCTTTGGAAAATCCTTCAAATTAGGAACAAACAAATATTCAAACTTTTTAACCCTTAATTTGTATTTGTAGAAACTGATGTTATTCTTAACAATAACTTTAGAGCTTATACATAGATCAGATTTCTATGTATTGAGATAATTTTTGACAGGTGGCCCCTCTGTAACGTCTTCAACAAGACACGCCTATTTACTCGCGTACCTAAAGTAGTTAAACAAAAACTGTTTATTATGATGTTTATGTAAGTACTTGCTTACATATTCATTAAGGCTTAAGTATGAGAAGACGAGTATAATAAAGCAATTTCCTCGTTAGCGAGGTGGGATGCCGCGAAGGCCGATGCCGCGTCGCTTTCTTCTGGGAAAACTGTGAATTTGTCAAAATTAAAATACAAAGGCCTCACTGGTTGAACGCTAATTAATAAAAAGCATGAGGGTAAATAACGGCCCATTGTTATATGTGTATAAGCGCGGAGAAACCTCCTCGTGAAGGCTTTCGAGGCCGACGTGGCATCTTGCGGCGATGTGGTTCGACAACCTAATAATTAAATTTTTAAAAACTTGTACATAATTAATTATTTTCGAGACGTTGCCAAAGTTCAGTTTTATGTGAATTTTAATATTTGGGTCCCTCTTGCTTATTTATGTATGAAAGCTAAATAAAGCGGTTATCTTAATACAATCTGACTGGAATTTTAATCTGTTAGATATAAAAAAATCTGGTTAGGAATAATCTAATAAGAAATTATTTTTATTTGAATAATATTATATTAATAGATACATGCTAATTAAAATTACATTTACTACTACTGATAACATATACCTAATTATAGAAACCGTTCTCTTTTTAAAATTATTACCTAAGTAGTGATAAATTAATAAAAACTATGATTTTTGACACACAAAAGACATCAACGCGGTCGTAATTTAGGGAAATCGTTCCGAGTCCATATAAAAGACATCAACGAGGTCTAGCATTAGTAAATTCATTGACTTACAGTCATGGGCTCAGGGCATTTATCCTTTGTAGATTAGCCAGAGATTATATTTTGATTTTTACGATTCTAATAGGATCCAGCTTGTACAAAGCTCAACCCTCATGCATGACAACGGACACAACCTGTCGCTCCTCGAGTTTTTGCTTTTTTTAGGTATGGAGCCTTTATATTTCACAAAACAAAAATCATAAAGTAGTCAGTTTTCGACTGACAATCGAAGAGAGTGATTGGTGTGAGTTTTTGTGAGCACATATACTTTACGATCGACTTTGAGTAACGTTAACTTTATAGGGAAAGTTGATAGGCACCCCTGGTGGGGATAGCAGAAGTTTGGACTGGCTATAAGGCAGTTTATATTTTTAAATAAATGCCAGTTAAATTACTCGCGGTCGAGTATAGAAAGTCATTCGATGGAACTTGCACTAAGCATACAATTTGCGAGAAGAGATGGCCTTGCAAAGGGCGGCTGGTGTAGTGTAGGCGAGCCGCAAGTCTGTCGTCGCTTGCGTGCGTGCGCGCAGTCTGCGTATTGCGTGGTCCGACTTAAGAGGCAATACAGAGCCATAGTGTGTCATCAGTTAATTTTCATAATTTCTAACACAATAACTTACCATTTTTAAATACTCACCCGTAAACTGAAATTATGATAAGTAACCTGTTTCATGTTATAAAGTACTTACTAGAGGTTTACTCCAATGGTTTTCTAATAAGACGTATATTTATGTTTCTACAGAAATAGTATCTTTTAATACGATTTATTAATATTAGTGGTGCCACCTGGCTAGGATGTACTCCTCACTACAGCTACGTTTAGTTTTCGAGTTTTCCTTACTTTAGTAAAAACCAGATAAAATAAATACTCTTTACTTACTCTTTACACTTTATTGCACCACAATACAGTATTAATGTTGCTCGTATGTAGAGATTGACGATAAATAGCTTAGGTGGCAACTCACCCTCCAAAAATCTCACCTATGGGTGAGATGCCACCTTTCAAAAACGTTAGTGGTCGTTTCACCCAACACTTGAGTTGACCATTTCCAAAAAGTGAGGTGGTCAAAAGTGAGTGCTCCAAAGGTTACATTTACAATGTGACAGATATTCTATATTATGTAAGAACGGCTGTAACAAGATTACTTTAAGCTGGTGACTGTACACATATGTAAGTACTTATGTATTTTCTTAGAGTGAGTAAGAGCGCCTGTCTAGTGTGAAGTTTTAATTATAGATAAAGCGTTGCATAAGTCACTCCAGCCGTTTTACTTGAAGTAACCACTATTTTGTAATGAAAATTGGGTTAGGTTAGTGTATTTTTACAGAAATATTTACGAAGGAAATGCACATAATACCCATGTATTTCATCTACGTGTTATAGGTAACCGCATAAGAGGCACGGAGAGGTACGATCGACAGCAGGTCAATAGTAACACCTGCAGTACGATTTCAACTCTTACGATGCAGATAATAAGAACAGTCCAAAGTGTTACACTTGATTATAAGATATTTGGGCTTATAAGATGTTATCGCAACCTGATCCATTTTGGTAAGTTTGGTAAGTGAAAAGTTATTGTAAATTAGGAGCAAAATATTACTTTTGGTGGAACTTGGAATCATCAATATTCTTCTTACCCATTTAAGTAGGTACATAATAGAGAATTGAAAGAAAAAGTTGATATTACTAAGAAGCTTCAGAGCTTTGAAATATATACATTGAAATTTACATAATTTCCAACTTCTGTATCTTCTTAGACAACAATTTCCATTTTGGCCTTTTTTCGGAAACTACATGTTTAATTTTACAATAATTCTTAGTTATCAATCATCTGGGACCAAAGAGGGTTGAAATGTTTTTGTTGACATGACCCCTCTGCAACAGCCTTAACTAATTGTAACAATGCCATTTTAACATGCCTATCATGTATCTACTTACATGGATAATTTAGATTTTCCTTTCGGTGTAGGTAGGTAATTTTATGGAGCAAGTGTTCGGAACGATTCGACTAGGGCGATGTTCCGTCGGAAGTTAGCAAATTATCACTGGCTCGTAAAATTAACGCTTCTTATCGATCCAGAAATTATTTCAGCCTAAAGCCTGTCTCACAAAATTCAACACTTCTGTGAACAAACAAAGATCAAATTCGTTCGACACCGCGAAGTCGTCAGGACGAAACTTATTTAAAACGTAACAAAATGTTTTCATTTTTATTGCTGATTTTATGTTGAATTCTTTAAATGTGTACGGTGGAGTGCGTGCGATGGTGCATACGTGTTCATACTCACACTAGTTGAGTGTGTATCACGTCAAGCGGTTAGCTGCCCTGGGTCGAAGGCTGAAGGGCGCAAAACGGTTGGAGCGGCGGAGAGAATCTGAAATTTGCCTGCTGGAAGTGGCAGTTTCAAGATAAGATCTCACGATGCCGCAATAAAAAGCGCTTGTACCTCGTCCGTTGTGTAATGTGCATTCAAATTGCATTGTGCGAGAACTAATTCGCCTTAGGCCGATTCGCATGTTACGATAAACACATGTTTCGATTAAGTAGTATGCTAAAGTAAAGTATGCGGTATCATGCCCATTGCCCAGTATATTTTTTAACAAATTTGTAAAGTCGATGCAGGTTTCTAAGATTTCTAAGATACCAACCATCAATCAAGTGAATTATGACGACAATAAAATTAAAATCCGTTATTTTCCATATCTGTTTCCCATGTCACATGTCTGTTGCCTATGGTTGCAATACATAGAAGCTTTAAGCGCAGATGGAAATGTATTTTTAAAATCTGGTTTGATTATAATTAGCTTCCTAGTTCTTAATTCGTTTTTAGCGATAAGACCGACAAAATTGTACATGCTTCTCATTAATGTAATTAATACTGTATTATGGTGCAATATCTTAATTGTGCCTAGATTAGCATATATTTGGAATCAATTTGATGATCGGTGTCTTCATTTGAGTTGGGTAACTTCAAAATAAGCATTTGCGATAACACTCATGCAAACGTTATTGCGCTTAAAAGAGCACATTATAGAGAGACAAACGCACGTACGAGATAAGGGTATGACAAAAGCTATTGTTCTGTAGACCAATTACTCGTGGCCCGCGAATTACCTAAGCCTCATATATAAATTAACCGGCGGCAAACAGCGGAAAGATTTCTCTAGTTATACGCCAGCACAACAATTATTCGTAAATCACTTTACTATATGTTGAAATTTACGAGAGCTCGTTCGTCGAGGCGCCGACTCAAGCTTTATAGCTCCGTTCCTTCCATGCGAAATCTAACTGCTGCCCTCTGTGCATAAGGTTTACTTTGTTACGGCCATCGGCTGTTGGTAGAGAACGCACCATTTTGTGGCAAAAGAGAATATGCATGGCGATTTCGTGATGAATATTCATTTCCTACGGGGCATGAAATTTATTGTGTTTTACATTTATATTCAACTCAGCTGTCTTATGTAACGGTAGCGGCGCGGGATTAGCGAATTGTGAACGTTCACATTACGTGTGTCGCACCGCAAGACTTCACTTCGTGATAGATCGGACGTTCACAGTAAACTCATATCTCATTGAGTACCACCATAGTCCGCTCGTAGTCCAGTTGAAAGTACAGGTTGAAAACGATCGTACAAGTTAGACACGTTGGGCGAGGTCAGACCTGGATGGGTGACGGCTAGTGACATTTTCATCTGAGCCCCTCCGTGCCTCGGAAAGCACGTTAAGCAGTTGGTCCCGGTTGCTGTCGCTCGGCAGCAATCGTTAGGCCATGTGCAGTGACATCATTTAACCGTATCGTCTCGTCACACCTGGATCAAGGACGGGCATGTGCCGGAGTTTTCCTCGACCTGGCGAAGGCGTTTGACACAGTGTCGATTCCGATCTTGCTAAGGAAACTTGAATGTCTTGGGATCAGGGGGCTAGCCCTACACTGGTTTCAAAGTTACCTTACAAACAGGATGCAATGTGTCCGAGTTAACGCCTTCACCAGCAGCCCGAGGCAAATCCCCTTTGGTGTCCCACAAGGCAGCATCTTGGGCCCCACGCTCTTTTTGGTCTACCTGAACGACCTCATGACTCTCTCAGTCCGCAACTCTGACATCATCTGCTATGCAGATGATACAGCCATTGTTTTTCATAACTCTACTTGGATCGAACTGAAAATGACTGTTGAGACGGGTATGGCTCAGATTGCAAGGTGGTTAAGCCACAATCTCTTGACACTCAATACTACAAAGACCAAGGCACTGTATTTTCATAAAACCGCTGCATCAGCGCCCTACAATCAGTATACAGATATAAAAATTCACACATGTGATTCATATTCTCACGTATCAAACTCCTGTAACTTACATTGCAATTGCGCGAGCATTAACAGGGCAAACACAATAAAATACCTTGGAGTCACTATTGACGATAAGCTGTCCTTTAGGGCCCACATAGTAGTCATGTCTGGTAGAGTTAGAAAACTAATGTACACAATGAAACTTCTTCGCGACGCAGCAAACAAAAAATTGCTCTTTTCTGTATATACTGCTCTCTGTGAGTCGCTGTTGTCCTACTGTATACTGGCCTGGGGAGGATCAGCTAAAACCATACTTATTCAACTGGAAAGAGCACAACGATCCGTTTTAAAAGTTATGCTCAGAAAACCGTATAGATATCCCACAATTGCAGTGTATAGGGAGGCAGAGGTTTTGAGTGTCAGGCGTCTTTACTTTTTGCGAGTGGTCTTACATGCTCATAGAGCTGTACTCAACTCACCTGATTATCCACTCATGCTGACAAAACGTATTTTTAAAATATCCACCCTCAGATGTAGAACAATGTTCTCCCATAGATTCCTCACTTTCCGCGTCCCCTTCCTTTATAATAAGTTGGTATCTCAGTGCGATATTAAAAATTCGAGTGTTCGAGAAACAAAACAAAAGGTGAAGCGGCTACTGTTGGGGTGGTCTTACGATGAGACAGAAGACTTCCTTAAAATAGTTAAATAAGTAGATGCGCGCATACATACAAACACATGCCACACTCACCCTCTCTCTCTCTTTCACACACACGTCACTACACCCTCATACAAACACATACACACGTCACTACACCCTCATACAAACACACACACACAACACAACCCACTGAACATATTGAAATCATATCAATCTATATTTAAACTTTTGGATATCATTATTTGTTACCTTAACTAACTATACCTAACAACCTGTAACTTAAACCATAAAAACCCGTCGTTCTGTAACTGTAATTCTTTTAGAATCCCACGGGACAGGCTTAGCCTAGTGTGGCCTTCACTGATTAATAAGTTAATGTAAAATACTGTATGGTAAATAAACATTTCATTTCATTTCATTTCATTTCATGTCAGTGGCCTACGGGCGGACTGAATAACTCTGACAATAGGTTTGGTCACTACCACTATGAGACCATTATGCGGTCATAAAGGATAGTCTGCCTGTAATATAAAAACAAATAGGTGTGCCCTGTGCTCCCTTGGGCGTCATACTGCTATAGACAAAAGTGAGAAAAAATCGGTCGGAGGAGAATTAACCCTTAATCATGGGAAATAAGCTCCCACTTCAATCTGTTTGACTTACATAGGTATTACTCATCATAGGCTTCATTCTCCTCTAACCTTTAATAACTTTTCCCATGCCTATTATAACTTTCCAAGGCTGGACTGGGACACCTACGAATTGTTATGTCACAGGCTACGAGTATGATTTTCACCACAAAATGGTCTAAATAACTACTAATTAATAATTAGTTCGCGGAAAAGAGTAAACGGTATGTAACGATAACGACGAGATGAAGGCAGCAGATATTCGTTGTAATATATAATAATAGGCGTACTATTATTTTGATTGCAAATACATAGTTGCAGTTTCGCTGGGCGCAGGGCAGGTGCTCAAATAATTTGACATTTGAAATTAAATTTGGGGCATAGTTAGTCATCGGCGATCGAACTCTGCGATCGACACACTTGGCACCTGTCGAATATTTAGCGCATAAATCCATAGCAACGGCTCGATCAAGTCGTTCGCTTGATGGATTCTGGGCTATATTTAATCAACGCGCCGCGACACCCCGCCGCATTGTTGTCCCGATTGGATTGCACAGAAGCGTCTATTAAAACTTATTTCATGAAGATATCGATTAGAATTTAACAATTGAGTATGGTTATTTATAGTTGGCAATATAGTCTGTATATGCAGTAAACGAAACAAATGCTATAAATTCGTTCTTATTCCTCACCCGCCGATATTTTCCGAAGTCTACATTTTTTCACTACGCAGCATTTATACATTGTATATTTTAGTTTATTTATTTTAGACCTTTTACTTTAATTCTAATTTGATACAATATCAGAACATATACGCACAGAATAATAGCGTGTGTGTGTGCATCAGGTTCCAAACAATGTTTTCCTTCCACCGTTTTGAGAACAACTGGTAAATGTGCCGTTCAGTGTTTAGGTATGTTTGTTAAGTAATTTAAAAAAAAGGTAGGTAGCCATACTAATTTGCAACACAGTTAGCAACTTGGGTTTAAGTGTAGCTATTGGCAGGGCGGGCGTTCGGGCAGGCGCGGCGCGTGATTGCATTGGCCGCGTCAAACAATTGATTAGTCGCATAAACTCGGTTTGGCGCGCGCTAACGATGCATCATCCCGGCTGATAATTAAATTGTAAATTAGCTAAGCCGATGCTAGCTCGCTGCCGGCCGCGGCCGCACCGGCCGCTCGCCACCACAACGCTACCAGCGGTCGCTGTTTGTTATACCTAATTTTCATCTAATTAATGCCATTCATCAATTTTAAATTTTCAAATAAATTTCTTTACAGTATTAATGATCCTATGCAGACCATTTTTAATTTTTTTTAGTATTAATACTATAGTGAATCATTCCTTCAATTACACACTGATGGCATTGACTGTTTGGTTGAAGTCGACCCCAAAAAATGGCCATAGTCAAGTAATTTTTTTTTTGCAACACGTGCAACTATAATAATTCAAAAAAAAATTCTAAATTAAGAGCCTTCCATGAGCCAACTAGCGCCGCCAATCTTGAAAAAATCATATCTTCCAATATAATCAATTTTATTAAAAAAGCTACGTTCACATTGTTATTGCTATAAATATTATTTTTTAAATGCTCCAGAAACGGCCGTTTCTCGCAATTATGTGAACTACAACTTACCTACATTGCATCACGTTACAAATAAGCATTTAAAAAATAATATTTATAGCAATAAACAATGTGAACGTAGCTTTTTTAATAAAATTGATTATATTGGAAGATATGATTTTTTTAAGATTGGCGGCGCTATAGTTGGCTCATGTCAGCGCCTTAAGGAGAATTTGAAAATTTTGCCGTATGCGTGATTTTTTCAAACTTAAATCTTTATTTTATTTATTATTTAGTACGAATATGTCGTTTCATCACTCTTCATCAATGATCTCCTATAAACAACTAGATACACAGTCTGCCTTCTAAAAATGTCCGAGCCCAAAGAAGGTCCAAACGGATGAATGGATCATTTGCTTTATTGGACATTATTTGGACGTTAACAATGGACCCTTATATGGACGTTTTATTAAATTGTTTTAGTAAGACCTTTGTGTATTTAGTTGTTTATTGCTTTTCATACATTTTTTACCGATCGATGTCTATAAGATATTAATTTATTATTATTTAATTCGAAACTGAATACTGGACACCCTCCCTTTGGCTTACTATTCCGTTACAGCATGTATGCTAATTTATAGAAAAATTCCTTACTATTAGTTATTATTTAATTCTAAAACACTCCTAGCATATAGAAAATGTCATAATTAAAACTCGTGCATCCGTTATACTGTAGGTAGGTAGGTGCCTAGTTTGGAGTGAGCTCGACGCGCGCTGATTGCGAAAAATTCAATCTTGTTTCATGGAAATTTAATTTAACATACAAAATGAAAAGCTGCTCGTTCGATATGAATCGATGTTGGCGGGCGACTGCTCGCCTGTGTTTGTGGACGCGATAGTGCTTTGTGTGCATATTGTAATCAATTGTCGAATTGTATCAGTTTGAATTTGCAATTTACAATTTTGTTTGACGTTGCGCTTCGAATAAACTATGCCATATTAAAATATGTTATATTTGTGTATGTTGTGTCTAATATAAGTACGGGTAATTTGGATAGGTTGCGAATTTATAAGTTTCTCTTGGACCAATGTCGTGCCGTCTAGTATGTTGTTTATCATCTCAGATATCATTTCATCGTTTTGAGTATGACAATAGGGCTAGCCGCCTGACCTTTTCTAGGCGCTCAAGTCCTGACAAAGCTTGCGCGAACGAAATTCTTGTACTAATTTTCACCAAAAATCTGACATTGACGGGACTTTAGCGCTACATTGCACAACGTCCTAAAGACAGTACAAATAGTTTGTCAACCATCACCAAGCAAGAAAACGGATGGCAAAGACCGTTTACCAAATTATAACTCATGCACAGAATGAAGTCCTGCACATATTACAATATTCCGTGAGTAAATTTTTTGTAGTCTTAGTAGAATTTGTTGAAATAAACGACTTAGGAGGTAGATTATCTATACATGATACCTATTTAATTCAAGTTTTGCCAATTTATTTGTCAATGGTATTGTCGTCCGATATATCGCGAAGACTATCCGCCTACCACATACCTGCGCTGCGCCACCCGTCAGCCATCGCGTTGCATCGCACATAAAATATATTTATAGCAGTTCGTCGCACCTATCGCGGGGAGAATTCGCGTGCCGATGCCTTGTCAATAATCGTTAATAGATATTTCAGAAGACAATGCAATCGGCTAAGTATAGCCGGGGTGACTAACGTGCCGCGTCGTGGTCGGGTGTCGGCCGCTGCGGCTACACGCACGCCCTGCGCAGGCGCACGCATGCCATCTCTGTTAATCTTATTATGGCGACATAATTCATTGGTGATCGAACCTCTTTGACAGAAAGGTAACGTTTAATTTTATAGCTAGCTAACCTAATCATAGTACATATAACCAGTCAGTTTTATATAAATTTCTAGAAATAATTAATCAATTAGTCTTCTAATATAATATAATGAAGAACTAAGTATAAGTATTAAAATGGAAACGATGTTTATAACTGTTAGTTGTAATTAATAAGGAAGGCTGAATTTTTTATATTCTGTTTTAATTTTACCATTGTGAACCACATGAAATAATCTATTTTTATCTACAGATAAGCTAACAGTCATAAGTTCCCGCGTTGCATTACAAAAAATTCCGCATAGGGCCCATATGTCGGCAGGCGTCGGAAGTCGTAACTCACAGTTATGAAGCGGACGACACCAGTTTCATAAACATTGTTTTTCTTAGTTTCGCCCCTAATATTTATATTTATCAATCCATCTACACATTTATTTATAGTCCAAAATAGCAATGTTCCGAGGGTGGCCGGGCCCCGGGCGCGTCGTCATTACAATTTATTGTTTTCTTTGGCCATAGTTCGAGATGGGACCCTCTCACAGAGTTCTTAGTAACATTTTAAGAGATATTATTGATTGTACTCACTGCACACTGCCCCACTGTTTGCGAATAGGTAACATACGTGCCTATATATACAGGGTGTTGATGGAAATGATATAGCAAACTGAACGGAGTGTTCGGCATAGACAAAAAGAAAAAGAGTCTTTTTTATTCCGTAAAGCAACTTTAAAACTTTGGTTCTAGGAACAGTAGTGTATACGTGTAAATGTGTGTGCTACTACGTGAAACCAAACAAAATCATTCATATAACCATCAAGCACAATATCTATTGTTTCATACACCTGCTGTATCTGTTTAAGTACTATTACCTATCTTACAGAGCACAAGAATTGCCTGGGATGGTACTAACCTCTAGTATTTTATTAGGTAGGTACTTACTTACCGACTTTTGGATTAAATACGAAAAGTATCCCTACGAGTAAAACTTACATTCATTGTTTGCTCAAAACGAAATGTTGATCTACCAATACATCTTTTCACTACAATCTGTAAATTTTATTACTAATACTTCTATTTTTATAATAGAGGCACTGAATAAATATTGTTTCTAAAAGTTCGCACGTGGCCGCCAAGCGTGTAATGGGTATTCCAGGGATTACTAACTGTTCTTGATGTTGAGTGGGATGGGAATGGGAACTAGCAATAATTCAATATTGTAATCTTTAATGGTTTCAGTTTCAAGGATTGTGTTCCCCTGTCGCCATCTGCAAGTTAGTGCGCCATCGGCGGCGGCGGCGGCGGCGCGTGCGACGATCGATCGCGACCGACCTTGAGGTCGCTGAACTTTAAATGTTATAATGCCAATAAATGAAAGCCGAGTTTTAACAAAAGTTAGTCAGATGAAAGCAAACAAATCACTGGTATCTATTTCTCGCTATCCAACGCCATCTGTTGGCAACTCATCCATTTCAGAGATGGCTCACTTGATTTAAAATTGATTGTTCCAAACTTTTAAAACGGAATGTTAAGTAAGTGAAGTATTAACTATAAACATTTCGGAATTCCCAAGGGAACTGAACAACACGATTGTTTAAGAGATGGCTCTATTCTTATCCCACTACAAAAATCTCCGGAAACGCAAAATTGTACGTGTCAAAAACTCTATTTGGCTCGTGCCTGTATCTCAATTGTATTGATGCGTAGCGTTGTTGTGGTAGTTTTGATACTTTTGAGTTGCTTCCTATATGACAAGATTGGATTCTTGAATTAATACACTACTTAGCATTGCGAATTATAATATAAACTTTACATTACAATACAATTAAGTGATAAATGCGTGAAAATTAAAATTTAGAGAGCGGCCATATTTTCTTAGATATACTTATTACATTCCTCTTTTCATTTCATTTATTCGCAATAATTTGTGGGTATCACATTTACCTGACGGGTGTCGTATTTTCGATGATCTGTCGTAAGGGTACCTATTAGGTAGTATAACGTACCCATGAACGCTTGAATGAAGTAAACGAAAGCGATTGATTGGTTTAGAGACATGAATTGTCACATCATGCTTAACACACAACTTCATGTTAGTGATGTTGGAAAATTTGGTTTTGATTGGTCAATATTCAATACGGAATAAAACACCTAGATCAAAAAATATTATATAATGCTCAAATAAAGTAGATAGTCGATGACCATGTTTAGTAAATTCGAATAAACGTTCTATCGATAAAGACAGAGCTTAGCATTTTTAGAGTGCAGGCGCATACGCCATTTTACGAGTAGGTAATTACTTTTATTAAATTAACTTGTTGGCTATTAGAGACATGCATTATCTATCACTTCAAAGATCAAGAAACATAGTCCGTGAAATAATACAGAGGCAGCCGTCTCAATACTTGACATATTTATGTACACACTAGGTGCAACGCACGGGACATATGGCGCGGCAATTTATGAACCCGAGGGCCCATTACCATTTTAAATATTATTTTTAGGGAATTTCGTGTCAGATCTGACTCGTCGGCTGCCCGTATATTAAGAGATGTGATCCTCTGATTAAGTCGCTCTGATATTTTGTGAAGAGCGTTAGTAGTTTCTGTTAATTAAGGGAAACACCGCTTCATTCATTAGGTAACGACATACAAACTCTGGACAACTATTATGTAGTACCTATTATGCTGCTGGTTTATGGTGATGGTATTTTGTCATTAAATTAAAAAGTAGGTCGCTGTGTTAACGACTATTTTTTTCGTTGTCCTACATTACTCATAGGGGCGGATGTTTAATAACATGGCATGGAGAGTTAGATAAGTGTATTTAATGTGTCTTTACCTGAATTTTGTAATGTTATCCTAACAACTAATATAAATAATTTTGCTTCCCGACGAAAGATGCCTCGCAGTTAAGCCAGAGCAATTAATAGTTTACCAGAATGACTATGAATGGTGCAGTTGTGAACTCGTCTAAAGCAAACAAAGCTGGGTCAACCACGCCATTAAACTTTATGAAACGGAAGCCGTCAAGTCGACCGCCATATGCACCCGCCAGCCGCTCTTCGATCTGTCAATACTAACATCGACGCGTGCCCAGACTTTGCCTCCCTCTGTCATTAAAACAAATCTAACCCTTATGCAAGAAGCGATAAAATTTTATTTCCAATGATATTAAGCTGTCGATAGCTTTATTGTTAGATGATTGTTTTGAAATTAACATTGTCAGAACCTCTTATATTCTAATTGGATAACTATCTAAAATCAATTCAAATTTGATTAATATTTACTTTTTACCTATTCTTATAATTTATTCTTTATTTAGTAAGTAGGTTACGTAATCACGATTTCCGAATAATATGTGTTGTTGTTTAAATTTAGTTAGATGTTTAATTTAAACTACAAAATATTATTAAAAAACAGTAAATATACAAATAAAAACTATAAATAAAAAATTTGCCCTAAATCACCGACCGCGGGGAGTGTCCCCAGAAGGCTGGCTGCATTGCCTCGCTGGATTGCGAGGCTAATGCGTTGCGCGAGGTATGCGCCAGCCCTCTGGTCATTAGACACATCCACCAGGCGCACAGAGATCTCTTTGTGGATGCTGTGTGCGCCTGGACCCCACGGTCCCAGGGTCTCCACACCAAACGGCACAAATATGCAGTCTCCACTGAGACCTGCATATTTGCGCCGTTTACTTGCCTCTGCGGTGGCTGCTGCAGCGCCGGCCTTTGTTGATGTTGCTGGAAGATGGGACGGCGCCAGGGTATCCACGCAGGTGGCGTCCCATACTAGGGGCCGTCCCATCTTCCAGGGCACAAGCGTCATTCCGTCGGGTCTCTTGCCGTCGTCGCGCGCCAAACCGATCGGTTCGAGAACGGCTGGCGCGCGGGCGGAGGCAAGAGCCCGACGGATGATTTCGTTTAAGGCCGCATGGCGAGGGATGCGGCCGGCGCTTTTGCAGCATGATAGGCCGTGGTGGCCGAGATTATCTACGGCGCTACCGCAGCGGCATGTGTGTGGAGCATTACACGGGATGCCCAGACGAATGGACGTCGCGATGCGGAACGTGTTGCGGTCCAGCAGGGTGCCGATGTTGGCGGACGGCAGAGCATGGAGCCAAAGCCCCGACTCCCATTCCCCCACAGCAAGTAAACGGGCGCGCTCTGCAGAATTGGTTGACGTTTCTAGCAAATTGTTCCGTACCAATTTGCAGAGCGGCTCGTCCCATTGTCTTTGGGATGAAGTATTTTCTGGGAAATGGGTGTTGGGGCATGCTAAACACCAAGCATTTGTAGCTTCGGTCAGACATGCGATATTTATGGGAATGTCTGTGGTTGGTGCCAGGATTTTAGTAATTAAGGGCAGAGTGCTATTGACCGAAGATACAAATGCTGGTAAAGAGACACACGACGCTCGACGGATACCTAGACCTCCGTGTCGGATGGGCAAAGTGGCCTGCGTCCAGGAAACATCATTTAAATTGATATTTAAAACCGAAACAAGAGTTGATTTGATGGTATCGTCAATTTTAGACAAAAGATTAGGGAATTTCCAAAGAGGACTGCACCGAAGAAAGTAAGTAAATTTCGGTACGAAAAGACAATAGCGAAGAATGAAATAAGCCACGTGGGTACTAATTTGGAGAAGTCGGTCCGAAACTAAGTAAAAATTTTGAATTTGATCATCAACGAAGGATGGTAGAGATTCGTCGAGAATCGGAGCCCCTAATAAGCGTAATGAACTATGGTCGACTAATTTGATGTTATGAGCAACGGAATTGAAGTCCGAGATGACGGAATCTTTTTGCAGACAGTTATCGCCGATATACAGCTCGCACTTGGAGAAGTTTAGCTCTAGGCCAATCGAATGAAACTCTCGAATGAGGAGCTGCAGATCGGCAAGAACCGTATCTGCTTCGCCGCCGAAAGTTCCGTCATCCAGGTACCAAATGTTTAATTTTGAACTTAAACGTTTTATAATAGGGTGGATGGCTAAGCCAAAAATTGCAGGCCCAAGAGGGTCGCCCTGCTGACAACCCACTGATGACAATAAGTGGTTACTTTTGTACATAAGTTTCGTTGGCAAGTGATAGCACTGCCAAAGAAACTTATATACAGTCGGCATTTCTGATTTCACTTGTGTCAGCAGGGCTGCCCTGTCCACCGAATTAAAGGCGTTTTTTACATCCACCTTCAGCACGATGCCCCCCTTATGGTGTTGTAAGAAAGAACCTATTCTTATTAGATTCATTTTCTAAATTGCATTTGTCTAAGCATATACTACTAACGTTTTGTAAGTTTATATAAAAATATTCTATATTACCTATTTACTAACCATGTTATTTTTGGAATATTGGAAACCTTATTTAGTGCAATTTTAATTAAACGAAGTTTGAATATAATTCAATTTTTTTACACGACTGAACTTTTTTTTTAATGGGAGTATCTACTATTCGTAGACCGAGATAAAAACTATCTTAGCTCTTTTTAACTAGGTATTGTTATGCAGAAAAAGTTTTACATGACAATAATTAAATAATAAATAAGGAACAATTAGGTACACTTTTAAATTCTATATAAGTGTCGTATAATGTCAATTAGCAAACTCTATTTTCATACAAGTTAATCAATATCAAAATATAGGCTAATTGTATTCAAATACCGAATTGACCTTTTAGGAATGTAGGTACCTATACCTATGTGTCCAAATTGCAGTTAACGATACGACGTATTGTCGTATAAAAGACCTTAGTACTTTAATCTTTCACAATGTTGCTATTTTGTAAACGATTGTGCTTACCGAATAATAAACAGGCACAATATCAAACGGAAATATCGGGTTCGTCGACGCCATTATATTCATACAAAGGTCACATCGTTTATTTCACCCGCCCGAGGTTTCATTAAAAACGTATACAGAAACCTATACCTACATAATTATAGGTAAGTATAGCCAGACCATTTTTACGGAGTTCAGTAGGTATTCACTAATCTGATAACTTTGGTTCTGCGGAAAAAAGTGTCATAATATAATAGTAACCCCCATATAAAACAGTAGTCAAAGTCAAAGTCAAATCATTTATTTGCGTGAATGTAGGTACATGTATAATCAGTAATTAGCTGCAATATAACGAAACCAACATAATGGAATCTGTGTTCTGTTCATTCCTAAGAAACTGACATACTACGCCTGATAAATTGTACTTATATTGTCAATCCATGATGTCCATGTTTCGTTACGAATACAAACACGAGCCCTTACTCGTAACATGACCGCATTACTATTTCAGTGCACTATCACGGGTAAGAAAATAAAATCTCAAATTCATACTCCCTTTTGATAAAATGCAGAGTATCATCCGAACCAAAGGAAATATAAACGCTGTCCAAAGGCGAATATGCGGCAATCCCTCACACAAGTGGGTAAGACGACTTGAATTTTTAATGTTACACTCAGACCGCTGCAAACCGTAACAGTTTTCTTGTCATTGGTGGAGTGGAGATGTGAGATAAATTTTGCAGAGTGGCCCCATCTTTTCGTCTGACATTAATGTTTAATGTGAACACAGGGTATACTTCATACGTGGCGTGTCTAATGCTATTTGTGTACAAAGTACCTGCTATGGAGTTTCTTTGAGACCCTAATCAGCAGAGTCCACTTATCAGATCCATTTTAGATGATGCACGATCGTGAATTAAATAACGTTTTCAGAATTAGATTTTTTATTCAGCGCGACACAGACAATAAAGCAATTTAGAATCAATAAAAACCGCAGAAATTAGCAATTGTTCACCTTGAAGCAGTGAATTAGCTTCCTCGTAGAGGCCGACAATAATGACAAGACTAAAACAATAATGTAGTTGTATTAGTTTTTATTTTTCGCTACAATCGAAGGCCACGTTAACAATACACAAAACAAAGTTGACGCGATTCGTCTCGCCATATAATTTCAGTTAATCAAACGCCACGTCACTACGAGGCGCGGTCCGGAATCGATTAAAGCGTTCCATTTCCGGCGTTTTTGTAGGGAATAATTATTGGAAAACTGATCAAATAATCAAGGACTACCTGTTTCCGTCATTCCGGCAAGATGATATTAAAGAAAGAAACGAGCTCATAGTGCTATGGATAATCGTAAGCACAGTCAACTGTGACCGCTTCCTCGATCGGTCTCTATTTCTTCTTGGATAATTTGTTTTTACATTGGATGTGACGGTATAGTTTTTTCCTTGTTGGTAGACGAGTGTTCGTCGTGGTGTTCTTGTTGGGCTGCGCGGGCGCATGCCTGTTGCGGTCGGGCCGAGCTGTGCTTCAGCTGTCGCACCTGTCAGCGGCCCCGAGGAAAGCACCGGTGGTTTAATTATTAACGATCTTGTTTTTATAATCTACGATTCAATATTGCGACTTTGGGAAGTAGATCACCCCGTTGATTACGAGAATCTTTTTGTTATAGTTTTTAAGTAGTATGCAGTGGACCGTTTCGATATTTTTTACCCGTTATTTATGCTCGTCATCGGTATGAAAATGTTTTATAATATGTATTGTGAAATATGATTTTGTCTAGAATTACCTCCACTTCTACCATATGCACTGTCTACAGTTATTTAAACATGTTTAACAGTCGAAGTACGTCATAAAATCAAATATTCGGCATGTATGACCCTGACTTAGGACGATAACACACGTTTTGATCCAAGACAAAATGAACTTCAGTAAAATGTAAAAGTGTCAATAACAATGATCATCAACGTGTCAAGTGGGCGCGGCGCGTGCGCAGCGAGCCGTCGCGCGATACGGTGTAAATGAACACGTTCCTAATGGACTGTTAACCTCCTGCCGCTAATTATTAATATTTTATCTTTACGACCCACCTCTGTCCCGAACTTAACGACCACTTTCCGGTTATCGTTTAAAATTTGATGTTTTAAATGATAATATTTGCTCGGCGTTGATTGAAAGGTCAACAGTTATGTCAACGGTTTATTAGCTATACAAATATAGAGTTACAAAATTTCCCCATAATTAGCTATAATATATATTTCAACATGTAGGTAGGTTATAGATTATTATTTTATGACTCATAATTTACGGATACTCTAAGACATTTAGATTAAAAGTGTGAGATTATTAATAGTGTTAGTTAATTATGCAGCTAACGGGAAGTTATGCATTAAACCTGCTACTATGTTAATCCGGCAGCGTGTCACTGTCACAAAATATCTAACACGTGCTCTAAATCATTTTCATGCATGATCTGTCAAACTTATCCAAAATGTCAAGGGTTGACAGGAGTTCGTGGCATCCGTTGCGACCTCCGGATAAATCGTTTTACGAAATGTAGAGGCCGGCTGGAGTAAACTTTCAGATCGCAGGTATAGGGTGTATTTTTCAATAAATTGTCTGGTCGTACATGTTACTCTTCCTCACGACGTATCCTTTTAGGATTAATTCTTAAACAGCCTAATATTTACTTTCAATGACGTAAGCTTCAACTCTAAATTTTAAACAATAGAGCTCCATTCCGTTTGAACCATGGATCATAACTCCAACGGAAGGAATGGCCCAGTGTGTGGCTGTACATTTGTGTTATTAAATGATTTATGGAGCAGGATTACGGTGCGAGTAGTCTGTCGAACAGATTTGAGAGTTATTGTTATCGCAATCCGGTGCAGTATTGTTTGAATAGCGCAGTTGTTAATCATGCACAGTAGCTGTGTGTTGATCTCAATATAATTGAGTTAACTGACGCACTGATGACTTATTTGACAGAGTGAGTTGTCTGTTTTATACCCCGTGTATATTATCTTTTCTATTTGGGATTAGTTTAAACGTATGTTATGATTTGTAACTCGTCTTGAGGTTATTCATTCATTCAGCTTCATTTTTATTCATGAGTCGAATTTAATAAGTATATGTAACAATAATGTTTTCAATTCCTCCAGAGATTGATTTCTACCTGTACATTACGTACCTTTTACCTATATTCTACCTGTACCTACATGTCATGCGCATAAATAATTAATTGTATTTATGTTTTCATAACTTAGGTAGGTACGTTTTAATATCACCAATCTTAAAACGCAATATCCGGACCGAAACCTAAACTACTTTACCATTTCCTTCATAGAGCGAGCACACGTTGTTGGTACATTCATCGGTGGCGCATTATTTTTCCGATCGAGATATCAAATTGATAAGTGAGGCACATTCGCGGCGGGCGGGCGAGGCATTATGAAATTGGCCGTACGTTAGACGCCGTTACTTCCGATAAAATATAACCGGCTCTGCCGCTCATATCTGTCGAATGAACCGCGCTAGTGGCCAGAATACTCTGTACGTGAGCCTTCGTACACCCATCATGTTTAATAGTAATCAATATTTTATCGATAGTTTACCACTATTAAGTGCAACGTTGATAAACGAGATGCCGCTTATATATGAGTTGAGATTTCGATCTGAAATGATATCATCGTTCGAGATTAAATTAATTATGAACATTGACTTATTAATATGAACAGACAGTTTACTGATGTGTATATCGATACAATTACTTATAAAATATAGGTACATTACGATAGGCTGGAATACCAGGGATAGCTACCATACCACACATACACAGTTGTCACGTCCTTGTTCAGTTTTAAGGGTATGCCATGCACATCATTATCACACCATAATAATTCAATCAAAGGATTCAAACTTAATTTGACAATCAGAGTATAAATTAGCCTCTATCTAATAGTTGATAGGTATTAATATCATATTCAAAGATACGGATGGAATCTGCCTCTGATGTCGTTTTGTTATCAATTTTATCAGCATATTTTGAATATAATTATGTGTTTTTTTGGAATTTTCAAAACGGTCTTGATAGTAAGTTACGAGTTGAAGTGGCTTGTTCCAGAATAGGGGGTTGATGTGCACTACATCGGGGTAGCGGGCCAGTGGGCTGGGAGTAGCGGCGTAACGTTCGAGATTTATGTTCTCATAACGCGCCGTTCCTCGCCGCCAAACGTTCCAACATATTGATTTCATTTCCAGCATTCATTTTTAAATACCTGCCACATTCAGAAACCTATAATGCATCTCAGGTGTAGTACAAGTACAAAAAGTATCCTAAAATGATCAATAGCAATCATTTGTCGCTTTGGACAATGAGTCTTTTCTCCAAAGCGACTAATAATTACTACCTGTAGTGTAGATAATTTTACGATGCATTTTGCACTTGCAACCTGGGTTTTGGTGCAATTCTGTTTTTTCAATATTTTTGAGTACCTATTTATTAGATAAGGACTTTAAAAAAACTACATGGCTGATTGTATAATATGTAGGTAACGGTAAATGCTTGTAACAAATCGTCATTTCTCTACCCCCTTGGGAAATGTCGTTCCACTGAAATGTATTGCATTTTCTTGGGCTCCACTTACAGTTTGCAAAATTAATGTGCAAGTTCGCTTTGAGCAACTGCTAAACTATCCTAGGTTATCTTTAAGTTGGGTTAGTGATATCTCAACGAGTCTATGAACACCGAGACGTACCCGACTCTGTGGAAAATGTCGGTGGTGGGGCGACATAAACCAGTTTATTTAATGAAATATCGGTGTAAACGAATTCGTGCTTTTCTTTTAGAAATAATAACTGTGCCGTTTAGTTGTAGGTATGTCTATGGTACAATATCATACTATTTATGGTTATGATTAAAACTTTAAAGATCTAATTTAAGATGCCTGGGTAATTTGACACCGGTGATTATTGAATTTATTAGCGACCATGACTTTTTGCAACAACATCGTTGACGCAAACTGTAACTTTATATCTGGGGATTTTTATATACAAATCTAAGCTAAGAATTTTTCGGATTTTCTGTTTATCTGTTTCTCATGAAAAGTTTTTTTTTAAATCTATACACTTAAGTATATACTACTTTACTAACTCGAAGAAACATGCACCATATTACAAGTAGGTAGGTACATTGCTACAACAATGCTACAATATAATGCCATTGACTCCAAAGTTTTAAATCGAAGCTGTTTAGGTGGGCTCCTATCACGTGTAACTAAAAAGGTGTCGTTAGTAATGGTTTTTGAGGCATCATAAAGATGTCACTGTGACTGTTACCTGATTGTGACTATCTGCGGCGTAATAGGCAAAAGGGCGCGGGGGAAGTCGCCTCTCTATGGATATCGGGTGCTACACTGTTACATGTTGCTACAAGGTTTTTCTATGATCTTAGAAACAGGCAAGGATTTAACGAGATTGTAACACTTTGAGAAAAGATTTTTGCCTATTGATACAGCCTATGTAGAAAATTTAGAATCTTAGAAATCACGCAATATTTGGACACAATGCTGGAAGATTTGGAGATTCTTCCACCATTGTGTGAAACTTCTTTGATAAAATAGAATTTCTAGATTAAGACAATTCCTGATTCCTACATTAAGAAGACTACCTTTAGATGGTTGTAAATAAATATCGTTAATTTCATTATAATTGAATTTAGAAATTGTTCAAATAACATTTTATATATCTACCTGTTTTCTATGTAGACCCTACTTTCTTATAATCACTTCATAAGTCACCTGCCGAGCATTGTCACGCCTAATCTTGTAATTTTTGATAGCCGGCAGTCACTTAACACTTCCAATTGCTTCGGATAGTTGTTTGGTAACTTTGATGGCACGTGGAGCCCTCTAAAGAACATTCCACTAATCGGGAAAGTGCACTTACAAATGAATATGACGTGAACTAAAGTAATTGACTACACAATTTGTTATATCTTGTTCATTGTTTATAGACATTGATAATCGAAATATTATAAAGTAATGATGTAAAAATAAAACTGATTTTCATAATAAATGCGAGAATATTTTACCGGCATCAACGGTTTATTATTTAAATTTATGCAATTTTTAATAGTTAAATCATAAAATAATGTTTGATTTACAGCCTACTAAAATATTATACTTACCAAAATATTCATATCGTCGAAAGGATGCAAATAAACATGGCAATAAATGTTTCCTCCTAGTAACACAATATTATTGATCGTTCGGTTTTCATCAGTCCCCTAGCCATATTTATGCTTGATTTGCCACTACTATCGGCAAGCGGAAATTTTAATTTATGCGCTGGAGATTGTTTGTTTTTATGAGATCGTTGCTTTTTGTCGGGCAAAAAACATGATTTGAGGTGACCGCGGAAATTGCGAAAACTGTTGTTTGCTTCAGACGTTAATGTAATGTAATGATGATCAAAGATACGATGATATAATTTTATAACAGTCTACAAGAACTATTGCATCACGAATTAATTATGTACCCAAATATACAGCGTAATTTTAAAAACCAATGACACCACGCTCTAGGTATTGTAGAGACACTTTGTTGTTAATATAAAATAATTGTGTATTATTATTTATGCTTACCCTTAAGCTGGTGATTTCAATTCATTTTGTTTTATTTTATTGTGTGATCACTACCCAAGTTAGACTATATTCAACTTAATATTTGTGAATTGTAATATTTATAAGGATTAATAAAGTCTTAAATTAGAGATACGTATCTAAATACAAATTTTAAATTGAGGGTTAAACCCAAATATAATGTAGGTAGGTACATTTGGTTAGAACAAGTACTAATAGATATTAAATTAAGGAGTGAATTATCTTGATATCCGACACCAGTAAATGTTATAGCTACAACAATTGGATACGCTTGAAATTCTAATCTACAGAGAGTGACGGAGCAAAAACCATGGAGCAGTTGTACTGCGGATTTTTTTTCAATTAAAGCCTTTTATCTTCCGGATGATTTACGACAATTCAATAACATGCCGCGCTCGGTTTGAGGAAATGAAACATTTCTAATTGTGGTCTATGTCCTCGTTATTCAAAATGTGAATAGTTCTCTAAACTTTTTTCGTTCGCTCCGACGTTTCGTATAATTCTTAATTTGTTTTTGTTGGTTTATAATGAAGAGTCAGCGATAACAATATCGATTGTTCGTGGATCGGGCGGAAGTGGAAATTTGAACCCTGGCATGGCGAGGCTCCGACCGTGACTGAACCCACAAATGTTTTATAGACATCGCCTCACGTTTGCTTTTTACATTGTTCTCTGTTTCAATAGATTGAGGGGAAATTAAACCTATACTTGACCTATACTGTCCAACCACAAATCTGCTATAAGTAAGTATATCTCCCAGTCTCTTAGTACTGGTTGTTCAAAAGTTTAGATTTAATATACTTCCTACAGGTGTAGTCAGATGTAGGTACGCTCGTAAGTACTGTCTTTAATGCATCTCTCGTTGTCGTCGTAGCAAAACAAGCGGAGAGCAAGCGTGTCGTACAACACTTATCTAGATCCGAGTGTTCCAAGAACAGCGACTCCACAACCAAATATCATGACTGCCGTTTTACAAATGAGAAAATTTCGCTCTAATTATTTATGAATGTGTTATCATCATATCTCGGAAGCTCACGATCCAGCCTCCGTGCGCACGACACGAGCAAAATCGCAATTAGCAAATGTAGCTTTCTTTGTTCTCGCTCGCACGTTTTCTTTGCATCTATTATTGTATAAGTAGGTAGATCTTGCGGCAGGAGCTGTCGATGTGTTGTAAATAAACGTCCATTACTTTCATTAAGAGCTATCTGCGGACAGTGGTCGTATCGAGATGTCGCCCGTCATGCTGTCGGTCGACACATAACAAAATTAAACGCGATGACGCTATCAAAGCGCGCGCATCGGTCGCGAGGTTCGCTGCAAGCCTGCGAGCCCCAGAAGGTTTACCCGCCGCTATCCAGGCGTTCACTTAATTGCAAAATGCGAATGAATGTCGATAATATTTAATCGCCCCGGCGAGTGCAACATCATCCTCGTAATCCTAAATCTCGTTGGAAACGACTGGAATACCTAGACATGCATAATAAATTAAGCTCAGATTATCGTATGATCCAATCGTAAATTAAGACAAGATACATAATTAAGGCGAATAAATAAAATGGTTGGCATTTCGACGGGAGCACGTTCGATTCTGCAGAACGATACAACTACCATTTTGAGCTATCAGACCCTTTTAATAAAGTGTAGTTTGATTCGTTACATTTAATTGCGATTCAATCGCCAACAATATTGAAGGAGGCAGCGGAGTGCGGAGGCGGGACGGGCCTCTGAATGTCACGACAAGATTTTTAATTACGCCGAAGATATCATCTAAGTACTGCACTCCATATTATGTTTGTGCAACATATCCAAAATTATAATTCAATATTCTTTATTACCTTTGGCACAAGCACTGAAACAACATTTATAATTATTCACGGCTTTATTACTTGTTAACATGACAATGAGTGAAAATGTATAAAGATTGTATGGATGTCAGCGGGGCGGGTGCGCGCGCGGCGTGTGTCGAATATGATCAGGAGTTTATTTTCGTTCTTCTAATGCGTCTTCGCTGTCGTCCGGAGGACAATTAAAAATACAAAAAGTGAAACGTTTGTTTCAGACGTTCATTGTCTCCGTTATTAATAAATTCATTTTACTGAGTTGAAGTCGACGTGTATTTTATTCGCTTTAAGTGGTTTCACATTGTTTTATATTTATGTGCGGTTATTTTCGGCGACATTATAATGCAGTTTGTGGGGGGAAGATGTAAAACGGCTCACTCTTGCTCCATTAGGGATATTTGAAACCTCGGGAGTGCACTCATAAATTGACTTCTGTTCGTAATACATGTACACATGCTAAGAATAACCTATTGTCAATAAATGACAGTTGCTGCTTTAATATTTATTGTCATCTCACCTTGTTATGAACTGTCATTAGCTGCGAGTGTTTAAAGGCTGGCGATATAATTTGAACTTTAGACAATATACACACGGAATGAAGATGATACTCTGACTCTCGCCTTGATATTCTTGTCGCATTATATTCTTCTTCTTTAAAGCTTTCTCCTGCCCTGGAACTTTCCTTGTAAGATTAATTGAATAACATGCTCATATATTTGTTGTTCCTCATTGTGGGTTGTATAATTTTATTGGTCTTTTGAGTTTTCACGTCTTTCCCCACCCGTCGCAGTAGAATATTTTTAAATAAAGTATTTCGTATCCTACTATTTGTCTAGCTCTACGACTAAAACGTACCCATCATTATAAAAGCACCTGGCTCGTGGTACAGTATGACGGAGTGTCTCTGTTCAGACATTCGGTAACGAAGGCACGTCCTCGCGGCCGCTACTGCATTTACTTTATTGCTCTGATATTTCACAGGTAGTGCTCTTAACTTCATATGTCTCGCTTTTATAGTCTACTCTACGCGTTATGGGCTAATGTCACGTGATCCTCTGATTTCACTGTTTTACTTTACTGTCTTTGAGAGGTACTATACCTATTTACGTCGGTCTTCTTATAAGTTAGTTCTATAATTATTTATGTCAATAATTATGTATTGTTAGATTAAATGAGAGTAATTCAAATGCGTATACAATATTGCCGTTTTTCTTGCTGCTTCAATTACATTGCAATTTCATGCTATATGATTACAGGTAGTTAAATTATATATTACTTATACCAATTTGTGTCGTGAATTTCCAGACTGAAACCTTCTATTTTCACACACAAAAAGGGCACATTTCTCATGACTTTCCGGCCCACAAAAAGATAGAGAGGCTGCGCAACAAAGTGAAACAAGATCCACTCCACTAATCCGACAAAAGCGAGCCTTGTTACCCTTCAAATTTATTTATAAGAAAACTCTCGGACAAGTCGTTAATACCTATAAAGTAGGGGCGAGAGAGGAGCGAGCGAGTTTATAACTCACGTACCGAACTTTACTCGCCGACACATAAAATAATAGGTGTAAAAACTTACACGGGAATGTACTCAGTGAGCGAGCGAGCCGCGAGATGGACGGCGCCCTTGCAGGCGAGCACCGGGGACAGGACACCACATCGCCGCAGCCGCGCTTGTGCCCAAGCTAAGCTAGGACCATACCATACTAATACAAATAAGTACTAGCGTAAAAAAACCTACACACACAACCTTCTAACTTCTAATAACCTGCGACGAGCATAGAAAAAATAATCATCACTCCCAGCTACCATTTAATTTGAAACGTTAATCAGTACAATAGGGACGGCATAAGAAATATATCTTGCATAAATCATGGTAATGAGCACCTTTCGAGCATTTCGTATCGCCATTAATTCAGATATCACTGCGGAAACAAACGTCGGTTTATCCCGCCATCTGTGGCGCATGCGCGCACCGGTAATCGTTAACCCCGAGGTGATATTATTTTGAATATCCATTTCCTTTATCATTATTATTCGAATCGTCTTTACGTGAAGGCCCTATAGGGTCCAGTTTACATTTTTCCGTTAAACATAAAGATGTATGACACTTTGAATTGGGAACAGATATTGTTGTGGAGCCGCGGGCAACGGGCACGTGCTTACGCGCACCTTGCACTGCATTGTTGTGGCTAGCAACAAACTGAGAAATATTTTATTATTTTAATATTATTATGTTTTATTTACTATTTCTGTTCAAGTGGGTTACTTTACTATATCATATACTATCCATATTTCGTATATAATTTATATCAGTTTATCGTAAAATACTCATATTTATGTTTTACATTCCTTTAGAGATTTAGAGGTACGAATATACATTTGAGTAATTAATGAATGAAAGTAATTATGACGATGCATGCAAAACTACTAAAAAAAATTAACATTCCAAGTACCTACCTACTGTGAAAACATAGCCCTGTGTCGTGACGTTAAAGGAGTCATTTTTTGCATGCATGAGAACCTGTTATCCTTCCAGTGACCGAGGTCAATCAGCAACTATAACCAAACTATAAATTTCTTTTAATAAGACACAAAGCAACTTTCTGCTCGTTTTTGACTCGCCATCCAAAGAAATTTAAATAAAACACTTTTATCAGATTCGACAGGTGGAACATTTTTTCTTGTGCTTTTTAACGTCGCTGTAGGTTACGGATTAGCCGGTAACTAATCGATTCTCGATACGGAAGGGGAAGCGCTGCTGCTTTATTTGTTTCATGATGGTTCAGTGTTTAGCAAATGCTAAATTCCAATTTACCTGATTTGTGACCTTCTTCTTTACTATCTATTCCATTCTGTAACTATTGTGGTTCTTCGCTTGTACCTACTGGCTTGTATCAACCCCAATAGCGATTTTTGTGCTAGAAACAAATTAAACGTAACTAGGTATCGTGGTCCAAACTAAAACTACATATTTATTGATATTATAAAAAAAACTTACACCAGAACTTTACTAAGTCCTGGTGAAAGATTACACGATACTTCGTGTTCTCTTTGGTTGGCCCAAAGTAGTAACACCTACTTAGCAATGTAGAGAGGGGCTCATCATTTTCGTCGGGGTCCCTCCGTGCCTATGAAAGCACGTCAAAAGCAGTTGGTCCCGGTTGTTGTCAGGCCATGTTAGATGCCTGAACAACTCTGATAATAGATTTCTTTCTCGAGGAGAAGAAGTAATTTTAAAAAATCAAGCAAGACTGACTTTTAATACTCAAAAAACATTATCTACCTCTAGATAATGTTATATGAAGTATTATGAATTTTATCAAGGTCTCAGTACCTAAACATTTATGCAATTTAGAAATTATGTAGATATTATCTAGAGTAACAATAAGTAATCGTAAAAACAACTAATTAATAAAGTCTCCGGGATAACTGCCGAGTGAGTAGCTTGAATACGTTATATTATTGTGAGAGGGCTAGATCAGGCGCCTCATGGATCAATATTCATCAAGTCTTAATCAGCGCCTGGCAGCCCACCCACGTTTGCCCACAATGCAAATGCCCACCATTTTCTCCACCATCAGTGTATCCATCGTCATACTAATTTAACGGCACCAATAGACTATGTGCAATAAATATTTAAGATTAATCTGATTGGGGACTCGGTTCGTTAGAATACTAACGATCACTAAGAATGGACGTTTCCATTTTGTATCGTTTGGTAAATCGTGGACAGGTAGAGCTGTATCCATTTGGCTTGGCACAAACGTTCTTCAATTGTATTGGCAATACATGTAAGTAAGGTATTAGACAGGAACAATTGTAGTGATTCCAGAGTGTTCCACGTTAATTAAATCGCCATTAAGGGAGTCGCCCTGCTCACTCTTACGCAACGTAGCATATGAGTGCCAGTGACAGTTGCGTTTAGGTTTAGGATTCGATTTAGTGACCACGCTAAAATCCCGCCAATTATCCATTGTTTATAAACGTACGTAATTTATAAAACTCACTCTCTGTGTCTGTCTATGCTTTTATAACTATAAAATCGCTGAACATACAATATATCATATAATATATCATCAAGCTATTACCAAATTGGAGGCAACAATAATTTTAGTGTCGTCGAGTTGTTATTTGATATAAGGAACCTTATTACAGGAGGGTTCTTTTTGATGTTTTGTGGTAGTAAGAACCTCGAAGAACTCGTATTGATCGTATTAATCATGAATTGATAATGCAAATTCAGATTAGAGCTGCAAGTAGAGTCTAATTCGTAGACGACGGAACCTATCGGGTTACAAATTGTGTATCTAAGATCGATACCCGACGTAATGAAGAGGGCTCAGCATTTAAATACATTTGCATATTAGAATGCGCTCACTCTGTCGAATGACGTTGAATTGAGCGTTTGCACTGGAGTTCCCAGTAACTAGTGATTAGGGTAGGTACTTACTGACCACTTGTAGAAGAGTGACGATGATGGATAAAAAAGACAGTATTACTTTGTCGATCTCCGTTCACTCGCCATATTCCACTTGTACCTAAATATATATATATATATATATATAAATGAATTTGCACAAAAGGCTAAAATGCTACAAATTGGTAGGTACTTGCTTGTGTGAGTGCATAAATGATGTATTATTTTTTTTTTTTTTCAAAATGTATGCTACTGAAATATGTCTGTACATTCTTTTGAAACCTGATAATATACACGGCGATAGCATCTTTAAAATATGTCATAGTTTTAAAAGTAATGCGATAAGAAATTATACAAGTACATCCTCATTTTATACATACAGTGGCCTTACTGTGCTTATCTTGCACCAAGGTTGTCAGTTTGATGGGTTTAGTCACTAACGATCGGGTTATATTTTGGTTAAAGATGATTAAAGTATTTCCCACACAGGCGCGATCTGCACGCGGCTTGCGGCCTGCCCCGCCTGAAACGCATGCCCGCCCCATTTTCTCGCGCCTGTGTGTGTCAAGCTTTAAGACAATTATAAGTAATTCTGGCCATGGCAGATGCCTACGGGCGGCCTACAACTGGCTATAGGTTTGGTCACTAAACCATTAAACTAAAAGAATAATTATTCTAAAAAATATTTAGAATGATTAATTACCTAATAAATATACCTACATAAGGTACCCACCTAATTGATTAATATTAAATTGTAATTAATCAGCTTTTGCAATAAGTACAGAAAAATAAATTAAAGTATACAGTCACGCAGGACCTCCATTTAATTGCCTAACCATATCGTCAGATTTGTTTATCGCTCATTTAACCGTCGTTGTAAGTATACATATTTGTATAATCACTTATTATCAAGACTTAACTCTCGAGGCTCAGTAGTTCTCTGACTGCTCTTAATCCTGTTACTTGGTATATCCTCCTATTGGCTATCCATTACACAGTAGCTGGGCAGATAGAAAGCTAGTCGCATAGCCACATGTAGGTACATAGATGTGTGTGGCATGTATGTAGGCGGTATGGAAGCTAGGTCGCACAGCCGATGCGCAGCTCGATAGCGACACCAATTAATATGCAATGTCGTAGCACTCGTAAACTAGTCACGAACATATGCCAATATGTTGGTGCAGTTAGGTAAAGGCTATTTGTATAATTTGGATGGATTGCTTCGTGAGTTTGCGCCATCTTACTCCTTCATGGTGAATACATTCTCGTAATTTCAATTGTCTGTCCTCAGATTAAAGTTACGTTGAAATTAAGTTACCTACATGACATAATACATATTTATATCGCCGCTGTTGGAGCACAGGCACAGATTATCCCTTACACAGCGGGAGCTAGAGCAATGATCCATCACAGAGTTGCAATGCGAATTGGTGGGTTATATATGCATCCTGATTTTATTCTTAGATACTTTTAATAGGTATACTTCAAGACTGTATAAATACAACAGCCATAGGATTTTACCGTTAAACTGCCAAGCATTCTGGTCAAATTGTATCTACGCTTTCATGTTAATAAATAAATAAGGAAACAAAGAGTTACGGGGGACAACACTCAATGATAATAATTAATTTTTGGTTGTCCATTGTCTAGCGAACTCTACTTGGGCGTTCCGTTATAATTTTAGCTTGAGGAAAGAACGTCTTGATTGCACGTTTTTGTGTTGGGATATGTGCTGATCTTTACACAATCTGAATTTAGAAGTATACCTATGCCTAAATAGATTGAACAAACATGTTTATGTAGTTTCCTCCTGAAACTATTTTGACTAGGTACGAGTCCGTCCGCACGAAGTTATCGTGTAGATATGTAAATTGACTAATTTGTGCTACAGAACCGTATAAACAAGATATTAGTGGTTAAGATAGTGCAATGTCCAGTATGCGAGCGGTATGGTAATGCAGTATCACACATCGACGCGTCGCGCAGGCGCGGCGCCCCTATCGGTGTCATCGCGCCGAAGAAGGCGCCGCAATCCATGCGCACGCGCGGCCCGGCTTGCCATCTAACTTCCAAGCATCTTACGACTCAGAAATTGATATTGAATTTATGTTTATGCGCAATGTTTACTAATGTATTTATATCTCAAATTTTATGACTAAGATAAAAATATGACCAAAGCTTTTGTAGGTAGTATTACCTCCTAGTAGGCAGGTACACTTTATTGTTGATACGTACGTCAATGGTATGGTAACATTAAAAATTCGATTCAATTATTATTGGAGCAGTCAATAAGAATAGAAGAAAATACAACATGATAGGTACGGTACCTACACTTACGTTTTAGATTTTGTTACAAAAACAACATTTACAATTTAAATGTTGATATCTGATTTTAATAATCATTATTAGTTTCCTAAATTTTAGTTACATGTCAGATTACGAAACAATTTAATCAATGTACGTTTCCTTTAACAAAAGTTAAATATCACTTTAATCAAACCTGAACATCATTCATTCTACAAAATAAGTTCAGAAATACTGAAATCAGTCAAGATACACCCCTACAGATGGATGACCTGCCACGAAGCCGAGTTAAGTGTAAGCAGGTAGGCTCCACGCTGACGTTAAAGCTCGGAACGCACAGCATAATAATTAGTCATTAGAAAGTAGGTAGCGAGGGAGAGAGGGCGGTGGGTGGCCGCGGGTGGGAGGGGCGGGGCTCGTCTGTTTCAGCTTATCTGAAATTACATCTTTTATGGGTATCCGCGATTATTCCGCGCTGCAGCGACTTGCGGCGCGTTAGTGCCGCCGGAAAACAACTCGACATTACCATTGGTGTTCTACATAATCCCTACTATTGCTTTTTATGAGATTGCCGCTACTTTCGCTCCTCACTTGTCTCTTTTGCCGCCCATTAAGTTCTCCGTTTAAGATATAATGATAGCCATCGAAAGCTTTTCTGATATTTGTCTTTTTCTCCTCTTCGCCCCCCTAGCAATTTCATGTAAAGAACCGCTTAAATGTTTAATTGTGTGGCACTTCTAGTACCTGGCATAGGTAGAACGTACCTTACATTCAATATTTACTTCATTTATGAATATGCAAGAAAATGGAATGGAGTAAAATCTAATATTCTTGTTTGTTACACAAAAGCGTTGCTTACAACAACAGACAAACAGTTCAGTGGAGTTAACTTGAATTCATAATCAAGTAATTTATGTGCACGGCGAATAAATTAGCCGCTCCAGCCCGCGCGCCGCCCATAACTTACCCCAATAAATTGCCCAAAGCGGGCCAACTTCATTTTATCTCCAAATACTAATAAGTACGAGCACTGCCTACGTACTTTATTTCGATTTTATTCTTCACCATTCGGTAAACTACCCCAGATATGACTGTTTTATGACGGTGTTACACGATTACTATCTGATAATACTAGATCGCCGCAAATGCACGGAAATGTGACTTAGTAGTTTAGCCAGAAAATTAAAATTACCTTGACAGCATTTATGTGGTTAAATTCCATATTTACTTTACAATGACGAGACTGGCAAATCTATATCTGAGTCAAGAAATTCAACCTTAAGATATTTGCAACATTATCATTTTGTAAACTAATGTTCCTTGCCATTTGTTTGATACTTACAACATTTCGTGCCTTAATCGCGGCCTCACGTATCAGGTAGCACCTGCTTTGCATAAGGCGTCATGCCGAGAACCCCAGTTTAAAGTGTAAATTTTGCGATTAAAAGCATAAAATTCAGCATAAATGTAGAGAACAAAACAAGTTCCGATAAGAATAATAAGTGAACTACCTACATATTGCTAACATTAGTGGAAGGTCGCTTCAAGGTGTCCTTTTTTAATATGTCACATTTCGATTGTATCATTACATGCAGGAGCTTGTTTTATCACTCTATTGTATCTACCTAGTTTTGTGATATAGTATAGGTATAGTAAGGGTTAAGTTGGAGAGGACCTGTCAAAAAATTGAGCTGTATAACTTAAGTACTTACATCGATATAGGTAGGTACTCTATTTTGCGGACGCTATTAGATATTTTATACTTAACTTACAATAATTCTTGATTAACAATATCCACCATGTATCAAAGTGTAGGTTACTTATGTTGTGATAGTAAATGTAGAGGCATATCGCTAGGTATAATACGGTGACTTTGAAAATTTTGCTAATGTTGCTAAGTATACTTAGACGTATACTTAATTATTCTACTTTCTTTGTATCTTTAAGAGGTCAACTTTATTATAATTCAGGCACAATCAACCCCTACAAAAGTTGTCACGGTGCCCAAATTGTCCTATAGAGTCAACAATAAAATTAACATACGCCAAAGCGAGGTGTCACGCCGCAGGAAGTATAGTGTAATTTGTAAGCTTTGTGATTAATAAAGTGTACTAAGTGTGACCCGAATAGGACAGATTAGCGGGCACTTTATCACTTCTATTCCGAGTTAACGTCGCGTGACGGATCTCGTTTGAAACTCATAAAGAGTCCAAAGCAAAATATACTCGTAGATAACGCTTACTTTACGTCCCGGGGCGTTTTCCACTTGCCAAGTTTCGGCGAAGGCGCGAGAAGGGTCAACTCTACAAGTTTGTTAACTTCAGTATTATTTTATAATTGAATTCCCAATTTATAATGAAGTCAAGGAGCGAGTTACGCTACTTTCAGTATTTATTAAGAACATTTCGGGAGTAAATGTTTTGTTTAATATTTTGAGTAGGTAAATTAGATTCGCTAGAGTTAAAAGATAAAAAGATACTTTTCAACTTTACTAAGAAGATTATTTCACAGAAAAGTTTTCTTTTTCATACATATTTTATTGTATAATGTCTGAGGAATTATCAATTGAAATCCCAAAATACTACTCTCGCGACTCTACCTACTATTTTGTCAGACTAAATCATAATTCCAACAAGTGAATGGTAAGAACTAGCTCGGATATTCGACAGCACATCAACCTACACAAAACCATTGCAATCTAGATCGTATTTCCTAATTGCAAGTGTAACTTGAAGTGCTGTCGACGATTTGTCTACTGTTGTCGGGCGTATTGGGATAGCGCCCTGCGTAGCTCACATTCGGACAGATTGATGGAATTGCTCGGTCGTATACCTGAAACAAAAGCTTATAAAATACTCTTTATCAGATAATGCGACCCTTCGTAACTAATTACAAGTGAAATGTACCTTAAAAGAAACTTACAACGGTGACAATTATATAACATTCAAAATCTGGTGGAACAAAGATTGTATACAGTTTTTGTGGCCAGAAACTAGACGTGACAAGGAAAACGGGGGGCATTGAATTCACAAAACAAATATGACAGTATTTTAGAAGCGACGTTCCAGTCAAATGGATCTATCGTTTTCCGTTATAATATCGGACGAGGGCTTCTCCCACCACGCATGGATGGCTTCAGACAAAAATGCAATCAATATTATTCACATTGCACATTGGTTAAAGACGCAGCATAATATTATCATCTGTCTATATTGTTAAGGGTAGCTGAGTAATATTGTATAAATAAGGAAAACAATGCAGTGTATTCGAATTAATTTTCTACTATTACAAAAATATAATTCACTCTTTAGACAAAAGCATTCCTTATCTGCAAGAATAATTCACGCTCCCACCATTATCCCCCACGGCATCGCAGGAGGTGTTTGCTAAGGATTATAGCCACTTTAAATTTACATAACATTTTCTGTCATTTGCTTATCGCTCACATGACAACTCTCGCGTATTATACATGAATATATTTGACAAACTTCAGTAGGTAGGTACGTAGCGGCAGCGCTTCTAAGCATTTGTGAATGTCTGTGCGAAAGCCGGGTGTGAGTTGAGCGCGACACGAGCCAGCGCTATGAGCATTTGAATAATCGCGCTGTGTTCAAAGCCCGGGTATTATATGATAATAATTTCACGCCCGAGCGCCTCTCGCCGGGGGGTGTGTAATATATTACATAAACTCAAATCTTCTAACAATTAAATTATCTAATTTCATTTTATCTAATGTTATTTATTATAATTTACAAACCTTATAATGAACAAATAATATAATTTCATTTCATCTAACTTTATTTTTTATAAAGATTATTTAATATAATACTTACAGCATATAATAATTATTTATTATAATATTTATCTTATATAAAATATTATTTATTAATTACCACATAATGAGATCAGCAAAAAAAATATGAAATTGTATGTATGTGAATAAATGAACTAGCTTTTTGAATACAAAAAAAAAATAACCTAACATCGAAGTCTCTGGCTTGGAGCGAAGCTGCGCTTCGCTCCAAGCCAGAGCCTTCTGAACCTAAACATCCGTGTCGGATCTGGTTAGAGATGTACTCATGTAAATTTGCTGTGCAGTCAGTATTTATGCTATGTATGTAGTATTTTTGTACAAAAATAAATTTAACTGTACCTATTGCATTATGAGGAAAAAAGTAATGTCATATTGATGTATAATTTCGAATTATCTGCAGTTTGAGTTTTGTTAAACATTTAGTTTATTTGTAGTTTGTAGAATATTTGTAGTTGATTTAGTTATTATTATTGGTTTCTTCTTTTGAATTTATATTACATAACATGTATATAAAACGATAATTATGTAAAAATATCGTTATATTATATGTTGTTATAATAAATGCATGTTAGAGTAAATGAACGTTATTTTATTTAAAATTATATTAAGTGTTATTATACTAATTAAAAATTAAATTAAGTGAACGTTATAACATTTGAATTTATATAATCTGGAATTATATATTACGTTACACACCCCTCGCCGGGTGCTAGCCCCCCATTCCCATCCCCCACCCCTCGACGCACCACGTCGCCTCAGAGGAATGTGTGAAAAAATGTACCCACCACACCACAGATACTAACTATAATTCATTGCCCATTCGACTCAGTAACGTTTTGACGTAACTAATTTTACGCTGATATCGAGTGCGTACACTTATCTACTCGATAGTCCTCCCCCATCATTCTTTAATTATTTGATACTACAAACGTTAAAAATCGTTGAAGTGTTAAACACGCCACGTAGGGTTCCATTTCATCGAAGGGGAAATGTCAAAACGTACAAGCGTGAATATCGCCCATGGGGTAAAATTATACTATCATAATGGCAAAACTTCACAATCTGCGCAAATAGTAAATAATAACGTGTGTAGTTGTACGTACAGTGAAGAAATCTAGTTACGGTATAAAGTAATTCATATATTACTCAAAAACTTTCACGGTTAAGCTAGCATTCAGCTAATGTGTCAAGTTGTTAAATTAACGTAACGTAAAATTACTATAAAATAAACATCGTAAAATTAGTAATTCATAATGGCGTTGTTTTTAGATGGCGTATCAGGGGAGTGTTAACTCGGCTTGTAATTATTAATTTGTTCATAAAGCAAACTGACACCACGGTGGGTGAACATGCGCCGCCCGTCCCTCGATTAACTTACTTACATTACACCAATCAAAACAGGATTACGCTGTCATAACATAACTCATATAAACAGAATACATTATGAGATTGATTAGCAGGTTTTGTAAAATGTGTAACTTGGCCAATAATTTATTTATTTGACGAATACGAATTCTATACTAAATTAGATATTATGTGGTACATTTGAGAGTATAAAGTCTATGTTTCTGCTATATTATGTTGTACTACCTGCAGTTACTTTCTATAATTTATGTTTGCGAATTGGTACTTGTACTTCTTTTATTAGTATAATTTATCGACGTGATTTTGTTAAATATTTAGTTACCTAAAGTTAAGTTAGCATAGTCTAGTTTATGCAGCATAATTCATTTAAAATAAATAACTGTTAGCTGACATTAACTGCAAAGAGTAAGTAGGTAGGTACACATTTTCCCCATTCAGTTTGATAAATGGTTTACCTACCGACTTTACGATAAGCCTCCCACTAAGTATGAAATAATTTATACACTTCCTTCTAAAACGATAATGGTTACTCTTTGTTGTACTAATTCACATTTAAAAACTGAATACATAGCTATAAACCTATAATTAAGTACAAGCTTCATGCACCAGTAAATGTAGACATTAATTTCCACACAGTTTATCTATTTGGGCGCACAACCCGCCTTTATCTGTCATCGTTCTCTATGTTTTCACTAACGAATAAGTTTATGATTACAGTAAATTACAGTTAATATTATATTTCAAGCGATTAGAGAGACGGTTCAATTTGAAGCAGCAAGGAAACGGTGTCTAAGCCATTTCGGAAACGCCTCAAAAGCGGGTTGGAAGGCGACTTTACGTATTGCGTTTGCTCGAAATTATTTTAATATGCAAATAAGAAAATGTGAAGTAGGATTGTGTTTCGACGATGTTGGTAAAGTCGGTTACGCAGACGTATTCTTTAAATTAATGGCAGTGCGAGATTAGAGTACTGCTAACTGCTTTACATGGAGCTGGCTTACACGGCGTGGCTCGCTCGTTTGTTCCCAGTAACAGACAAATGAAAGCACATAATTACTAGGCCGCCCGTTCTAAATGCAACAAGGATTAGAATTTACATGCGAGTGCTAACATGGCACGTGCATGGCATTTATGACTTTCATAATATAAATATGGATGTCCAAGGGGTTATCCCTGTCATAATATAATGCTTGAATTAACAAACTCTGTTGTATCCGTTTTGCTTGTACGTCGATAGCACATCAAGTGTAATTCACGGGCATTCTATGAGATAGTAATACGTCCTAGCTGCAATGATTTTTAGGTTGATCTGCTGTTTGACTTTATCAACTTCGAAATGCGCAACTCAATTCACTTATCATGCCTACCTTGCGATGTAGGTATCAGTAAGTACCTACCTACATTAATGTGTATGCACTTTAATAAATTCACAGGAGTCAGAGGTTTCAGTAATTTGTTTCAGTACGATAATGAAGTAATTTTTAATGTTGATCCCAATTAGCGTATATATGTGCAGTAGGGCGGCACGGGGCAGCTCGAGCTGTGCTGACGCGACGGCCAGCCGCGAATATGAAGTGATGGATGAACTCCACATACTGCTTTACATACAATGGAATAAAACACAAAAAAACTCGGTTAACAGACACGTTCATATGAGCGCTAATTAAAACCGCTATGTCAGTTTACGTCGCTCTGTTTCCATTACGTGATGGATTTGATATATTTACAACTTATAAAAGAATGGTTCGTAAATTTCCACAGAAATATAAATGTAGCGCTTTCTACACTGCTGTAAATTTCAAATCATAAAACTCTTGTTAGAAATGTTTAGTAGTAGGTACATGAAGTTGTGCAAGATGGTAAGTATAATGATACTTTGTAAGTAGCACAGCCGTTTCTCATACAATTATTTGTGAAATAACTAGGTATTCTAATTTATGTTGAAAGAGGTGAAAATCGTATGTTTTAAACTTGAACGTGGCTAGAACAATCAATTGATATAAATCTACGCACTGTTGCTCGGAAAAACACATATCTTGGATGTCTCGAGTTAATACTGCTGCGGTAATCGGCGCTATCCGTGAGCTCCGGATAGATGTGAGCGTTAGCGTTTTTCTCGTCAGAAATCGAATCGTAATTATGGTGCGCCGATTAACATCTGTCGACTATTAAATAAACCCGGATTATAAGGGTTCAATCATTGCAAGTAATTATTCTTATCCGTCGGAGGTTCTCAAAGCTTCGGCCTCGACAGCAGGCATAATTTTCTCAGGATTCACAAGGAAATCAAACTCAGCCTACCCTTTTATTAAACAGCCACATTGACGGCAGTCTGATGGGGCGAATTCAGACATGACTCGAGCATAATCTGAATGTGCATAGCTGCTCAAATTTAGAGGCTTCAATGTTAGTCGAGGATACGAAACCCATTATTATATCAATTAAAATACTGTTCGGTAATTTATTTGGTCGGCAGTACCAGTGTTGCTGTTAATAAAATAAAAATATAAGAAACCAAAAAAATGTACCTACCTTACGATAGTAAATATGTCGTCAAATGATAAAACGAAAATTGTTGTTTTTACTAAATATAGTCCTGGTGGAATGGTGCAAGTAATCCTTAAACTTTACAAACCGAGAATCACAGGTAGGTTACATTATAGATTATAGTGCTATTCTTAGAACGTTTCCAATCACGTCGGTCAATCGACTTCAATCGTAATAGGGTGTTGCGGCGGGACTGTGTGAACTGGAAGCGGCGGCTCCCGATGCTCTGGTAAAAACCATGCTTGCTAACAGAACGATTATAATATATTAGTTGGTCTTTAATTGCGCCGATATAATTACGACGGTGGGCTTCGCATACGTGACGATATCCCGACCGCTCTGCCCACGCCGCCGCCGCCGCCGCACAGATATTAAGAGGAATAACTCTAGAGAGCCGATCGAATGTTTTGCGATAATGAGCGGCGGACGCGATCGAAGTGTCATTAGGAAGTCGTAACCGACGAGTTAACCCTTAAGTAATGTTACCGCGGAGATTAATCTTCACAATTACACGCAGTGACTAACATGGCAGAGATATTGTCGTAATGGAGTTTTTGTTTGTTAGCTTTTGCGAGGATGCGCTCTACTTACGGTAGGACAGGTGCATTCATATTTAAATTTTGGAATTTTCATTGTTTTGATGATTTTTTCATATTGCAATAATAGTACAAATTTTTTGTTGCTTTAACTTTTCCCTACTTGCAGTGAATCCAGCCTTACTAAATAACTGTTTATTTTTGAATTGGTAAAACGTTTCGATTCCTGTATATTATACATAGTAAATCAATAGTGCAAATTAGCGAAGAACATGAAATTAAATTTTCTTTCAGGCGAATATACAAAAGGACTACACATTTTCTTACAACCTGTTACAAGGAGTTGATATACATACAGTATACACGATATTAGGCATCATGACAATAAAGTTCAATCAAACCGTTCTCATGGTTACCTGCAAGACATTTCTGTCGGAACTCGAGGTCTAAAGAGCGACATTTAGAAGCGATCAGTCGCCTCGGCGCGGCGCGAGGAAACGGGGTAATTTCCTAATGGTTGAATGAGGTGATAGTTACCGCCGTGGGAATCGAACCAATACTTATTACATTGCCTCTGAATTATTCCTTCAACAATTGCAACTATAAATGTGTGTCTAGTGAAAATTTTTGTCATACGCTATTATAGTTTCGTATACATTATTTTTACAGTAAAATAATAATTACCTACGATATAATATTTAAGGGGAATATTTTAGGCCTAAAGTAATCCATATAAAAGTGGGTAGAGTCTTAGTTTAAAACATCGCCGGCAATTTCAGTTTCCTATATAATACATACATATACGCTATTATTATATTTTTTAAATACATCTTCAGTTATTTATATTGATGGTATCTACACTAAAACTTTCCTTTAAGGAAAATATATATAGGTATATAAATGGTCCCCGCACACTTGCCGTCTGCAGTTTTGAGTTATCAACCGGCTGACAGACGTTGATATTTAATTATGTTATAAATATAGAGACGATTTGATATGGCTTCCCAAATCGAGCATTGTGTAATGCGGTGGTAAATTAAACTATATTGTGCACATAGAAACGTACATATTATATTATACAGTCAACAGGACATCAACCTACACAAAAGCATTGCAATCTAAGAAATATACCGTCGCACAGAGTGCTTGTGTACACACGAAGACAGAGAAAAGTATCTTAATATGCACCTACAGGGGCATCAATAAGTTTGAGATTGTCTCAAAAAATACTGGACCGAATTTACTAATTCTTTTATAGTTACATAATTTTACCTTTTATCTATCTAACAGCGAAAGATTTCTTGCAATAGTTCGAGTAGTTTTTGAGATAATCTCAGCCTTAAACTCTCCTGTACACTTTTCTCTGTGTTAGACCGTACAAAGAGAAGGTGGTAAATCACTTCCATTAAAAATAAGTATCATGTGCTCTGTTAATACATGCCATAAGAATATTGAATATGCATATACTAAAGAGGATAAAAATTATGAATTAATCCTGATAGGGCGGCACCTCTCAGACGCCCGACATACTTCGTCCAGATAAGGGAAAAGCGTCGCTGGCTTATAAATGACTCTTTATTAAACGTGAAAGGAGCGACGTCGGCTAATGGGCCGATCATGCGCTCCCATTAAAGATTATTTAATATTCAAAAGCGGCCGACGATAAATCACGATCGCCCGCCATGATTCTTTGACTACACTCTGCACTTTTGTTCAGACATATTCTTATCCCTCATTTTGTGGGAAATTGACTAACCAAAAGTGCGATGCGATAATTGTGGTATGCCATTTTCATGCTCATTGGTACGATATGTAGGTATTGTGTCATTCGTAGCGCAGCAGGTAACAACTCCACAAGCTTGTTGAGAGTTAAGGGAGCCATATTATTGCGCGGAGAAAACAGGTGATTTTTTTGTTCTTCAGATGTTTGTTATGCAAAAATATTTTTTTGGTTTCTTTTATTTGTAAAACGTGTGAAACATTCGAATATCCTAATGTGGTGTCTCCAAAAGTACTTGGTGACATTTTATAGTAATGCAAACCACGCTAAAATACTGCGTCTTCCTGGAGACTCAGTAAATGTGAAAATCCTAATCTACAGCAGGTATTCAAAAGTGTCACACTAATGTGAATATACAGGCATAGATGCCTTTTATAAATAAAAAATGACTGTACTAACTAAAGCGGTATCAGATGGTGATAAGAGCATAAAAGTGTCGCAAATTGAAGGCAAGCGTCAACTAGCAAGTTAGTTGTAAGGCTGCCGTGTGTGGCCATCTTTGATAACCATCTGGATATCTGAGGGACACAGTGCAGTCGTATATGGTATCTTACGATGCCATAACACTTGTTCCATCAGATGCTGGCGGCGATAGCAGCACTCGATCGCCACAACCTTTGGCGGGACGTTTATTAACCCAGGGAATGATCCATTCATGTCTTGTGTGACAGTTTTTCTCGGCCACAGACTGGAAGTTTTTGCCACTAGAATTGTTTTTTACTAGAACTGTAATGTTTTGTCGGAAACTTCCATTATTGCGAGTTTACTGAATCGTAATAATAGCGTTTACTTTTTTCGATTAGGTACAAAGGTATAGAAGTATCAATAGTCTTACTTTTAATCATACAATAGGACAACTTTATTTTAAAAAAATCCATAAAATATCGAATATTTATATCTAAATTCAATTCATACAAATCAGCTAATCCATTATCAGACGTTCACTTAATTTTTTAATGGAATAAGTAAGTACTTAGTTTATAATTTTTTTTTAGTTAGGTTACCCTACATACCTCTGAACAGTGAACCTTTCGGCATACTCTAAAATTTAGGTAAAGTCTACTAATATACTGCGCTATGCATTTTATTTATCAGTTTTATTCTTTCAAATACTATTTCCCCATAAACATGTGCTCGTGTAAATTGTTAATCGGCTTTGAGTCTCATAAACTTATTCCTCGGCGGATACACATGCATGTCTATTTTTTCGTAAACAAATGGCAAAACAATAATTCGTACCCTTACGCGACTGAACTAATAACAATAAAATAGAAAGGCGATCACGGACGCGGGGCGGCGACTGGTTCAATCAACGCGAGTCAGATTTATTTTTATGAAAATTGGCATAAAATCGGGCGGGTCAGAGGGGGCAAGGTGGCCCTCGAGACCGCACGCCCGACCGTTTACTGCATATCGTTTCCTCCGGCGAGCTCGGCCGCCTCTCACAAATATTGCCAGTGGTCATAACTTTTTATATGCAGCGATGACATTGCAGAAAGTGGTGGATAGCTATTGGATTATATAGAGTTGTTATTCACCTAAAATAAAATAGCAAAGTTATGTCCTACCCCATCACAACTTGTAGGTCTGCTAATATACTACATAAGCTTTAGCAGTGTAGGTACTTATGTATACTAATCGAAGAAATGTCTAAATCTAACGACTATATCTTGCTTTATTTCTGGCCTTATTTCAAGACTCAATTGAGTGAAATATTAGCCAAATATTTCGCTGATAGACCTATGTTGGGAGTTCGCACCGACCATATTGTGTCAAAATGATTTTCTTATTTTCGTCTTTTTAATTCATGCCCTTATTTTGATAGTCAAGATAAATATCAACCATTGTCACAGCTACGACATCACTAACACACTAGACTCATCCCGCTTGCCTCCGGGCTAGCTTGTCGATATTGTGTTGATGTGTCGAGCGGGTGTAGCACTCGTAAAGGCGTTCTCTATTATCGTCCACTCGACACAAGCCCTTACCTTAGGGTCTTTGCCGAGATTGCTCTAACGCTACATATTCCCGATCACAGATTGATGGGCTAACAGGTGCCTAACATTTTATACGATTTTAGTATTTTTTACAAGTGCGCCATGCAATGCAAAATATGATCAAAAATAACCATCATTAGTACATAATTCGTAACCGGAACCTCCATTTTTACACGGTACACTCTATTTCTGATCGTAAGGGAAAAATATGTAGGTATGTATGAAATATCTAACATTAATACACGAATATAAACAGCATCTATTTCTTTAGGGATAAGCAGATATAATATTAGGGCGTTTAAAATTCCATTAGGATCTGCTCTGTGGCAAGGAAAACCACTTTTTCATGAGAGATGGTATTGTATGTCACTACTACTTACGTATAATATTCAGTAAAAAAAATTATACTTGTAAATGTCTGTGATAAAATTTAACAGATTATATGACAATGCAATTTGTGTTATGACAAGGGGTGTTATGTGGGCCGCGGTAGTTTTCGAAAGAGTACCCGTGGTCCTGTCCATGGTGGCGGAGGCGGAACACCTCAGGAGTTTTAGTTGGTGCAAGTCCAACATAATCGCCCGTTCCCCCGGACTGGCGGTATACATAATGTATTTCTCCTGGGTAACAAAAAAAAAAGGGGTGTTATGTGGCAATTATCCTAATGTAGGTAACATTTAATTAATCAGAGAAAACAAGCATATTCCTACTCTTTACTTGAATTGGTATGAGCGTATAATTAAGTAGGTACAAAGTATATTTTTTTAACTGTAAGTAATAAAATTATATTAAATTAAAATGTAATTATAATTTAGGTATCTACCTTCCTATACGAATGGACAACAATACAATGTAACAAAATATCCAACAGGTCAACGGTCAATGATGTCAAAGTTATATTGCTGTTCATTTAAATTGAATATGATTTAATTAGTTTTGTTTCTAAAATACAATACAAACATACCGCTTACGTAATTGATTAAGTACATCCAACTTATTCTTAACTCAAGTTTTCTACACATAGACAAGTAAGTACTTACATTTGGTGAAAAGTTTGTGATGGATCAAAGTTTGTCTCCTATTCTAGTCAGTTCAAAAACATTTATGTTTTTGAACTGACTAGAATAGGAGAAATAAATTATATTTGAAATAAAGTAAAAATACATCGCATTTTTCAAATATTCTAAACTCTGTAAATGATTACTTATGCTATAACAATTTATATGGAATGACAGCTTAAATAAAAGTCGAAATTCGATTTCGGCTAAAGATCAAGTTTCGGTCGCAGCCAATATGAAAAGTAAACCAGTCATAATATCGTGTCATGTTTGTACGAAAACGAATTCATAGTAGGATTCTCCTGTATCTATAATAAAGACAACAAGTCAACTTTTCAAAGCGCGAAAATAAAATTTACATTTGATAGTAATATCATTTTCCAATGGGTACAAGAGGCTGGGAGTGCGGTAAGTTTGCACCCATCTGTTTGCACGTCTATAGCTCCCCTTTCATATGAAAGACGAAAACAAACAGAGAATGTGCCAAATAGCAAACAATATTATACGGAATGCACAATAATATCAGTTCCGGCGACGTGGGTGCGGTGCGGCGCGGGGCTGTTTGCTCCCGCGAATAAATATGAAATTCGAGGCGAAGACGCTCGCCTCAGACGAGCAAATATTATGGAAGGTTTGCCTTGGTAAAATGATAACTGCCAAGATTGAATATTCGGATTTAGCCGTGAGGCAACAAAATAGCCAAGATTATTTCGAACGGAAAGCTTTTTCCTATAAGCTTATCATTTTCTATTTGGGGGATGAATAATACTGTATGTCTCCTAGAAACCTAATATCATAACATATCTACTTATAATAGAATTTATATTAAGGAGGTCATGATGATGACATGATGATAAAGAACAATGGCGAAAATTATATGAAGAGTTCATATAATTTTCGCCGTTGTTGTTAAGTCTCGCCGTTCATATGTTTTCGTGTGGTTTCTAAGAGAAATAAGAATTCAAAGCTTTTTCCCGTTTCTCTTCTTTCACAAGTAATTTCACAATAAATATTCAAAATGAATACCAGAGAAGGAATTGTCATAAGATGAATACTCGTAAGTAATATAACTATAAAGCGGTAAATCACTATTCGTGATCATAGAAGCGCAAACATTGTGTACATTTGGGAATATGAATGCGAGCAATCCATTAAACAGGCGGCCATGAATGGTGGCCGGAGCCTGCGAGACGGAGATGCGACTTTTCCTCTGATAACCCATAATACGCTGATATTTTTGCGTTGCTCATATGTCGGAAGTAATGGCTCGTGCTAGCTGGCTCAATATGGATACGCCAAACCAAAAGTAGTAAAAAAATAACTGCTAATCCTAATTAATAGTCTATTGATTGCATGGTCTTTGCTACTATTTTACCTTGTTTCTTTAATTCGAATATATTGCAGTCGGTATTTTATGACCATTAATCATCATAATTATGTGATAGTAATCACGAATCTTCATCATCAAAATCAATCCCTTTATGCCACAAAGGAACCAGCATACTTAAGTACATATTATTATGCTTGAAAAACATTACTCGTCTTCTTGCGGTAGTCTGATAGAAAGGATAGGAAATACAAGTCGCATCCACATTAAACTTTAATAAGAATTGTAAACCATAATATATTATATTTGGCATATAAAAGGCTCGCTTATCTAAGGGGTTTGACTGGAAACGAACATAAAGGGTGATCCTCTGTGACAAATACCGTGATATACAGAGCGACAGTCGTAAGGGAAATATTTTTATAAGATGAAACATTATTATTTTTGGGGGCGCGCGGGATCAGAAGTTACTTCGATGGATTTAGCGATATCTGTCTGCTTATTTCAGCCGAATAAGAGATTTGTTTTGTGGTTATAGTTTGTCTTTATGATCGGATATTATGGAGTGTATAAATATGCTAAAATATTATGTTGTTTCGGTGAAATTATCAAGCAATTGAAACGAAGGAAAGCTGAACCAACGACAGGAAACGGTTAAACGTTTAAAGCCGTTAATAAAACAAATTAATGCGCGTTAACCCTAAAATTGGACAAGTTCAATGCAGAGGTCGTTACCACTATAGGAAATTTATCTCTGGCGAGTATTAACAGAAATCCGTTCGTTGTATTCGGTGTCATTAAATTTGGGTGACTGGAAAATGTCTCTTAAACGTATGCTGCTTGGGTTTAGGATCGTGAGATAGGAAGGGGCGTGAGCCAATCAAAACATACAAGGAGCATATTGATTCCGAGAAGTGTCGCTGTTAACGTGGAGGCTGAAGCTGAATACATTAGCCGGCGGCGTAATGAAGTCTCGTTGCTTGTAAATAAACAGCGGCGGCGCGGCGCGGGGCCAAGGCGGGGTGGGGGTGGCGGCGCGGCGCGTGGCCCGGGGCGCGCGCGCACCCCGCGCTATCTTACAGGAATTCTATTTCCACGACAAGCGTCATGTGTTAATTAACCTCGCACCTACGATATTGAGATATCTCCGGAGATGCTACTGTTGTTATTAGCTGACGAGAAGGCTTATTGCTCTCCTTCGCTTGTTCCTCTCTGTATACACGCGTTTATTTGAACGCTTGGTAGGTACATACTATTCGTCTTTTGGGTTATCCTATGGGATACGCCAGCTCCTTAGATATTTATAGTAAAAAATAAATTGACGGTCCATCAATATCTACAATATCGAATTTTGGCGATGATAAAATTACTTCCTTACTAACTCTTCGCTTCGCTAGTCGTTCGATAGAATTTTACCTATTTACTACCCAATAAATGTTTTTAAACTAGAACTATATCTACACGGATAAAAATAGTTCGTACTAAGATAAACACTTACAATGTAAAACCTACGCCTTGATCTAACATATTTATTTATTTTCTCAGAATTAAAGAACCTTTACGGTTATGTAACCGTAAACATGTGTTTTATCTTCAAACTGTAACTAGAGTAAAAAAAAACCTTGTTTGGTTTAAGGGAGCATACGTTCTCTGACCAATTCTTTATTTCTTAACAACTAGGTACTATAGTAAATGTGTAGGAGATATTTTTATTATATTCGTATATACAAAGTTTAGTATAGCTAATGTACCTACAATTATTGTGTAGGAATACTAAAAGAAAACAGGTTGGATTATTTCAGTCAATGACACCTCATTAAAGGCATGCTTGTGTTATGGGTGTTCCAGTTTCGAAAATAAACAAGATTATTAAAGAGGAGCCGTTCAGAAACCACATAAAGCGGGAGCGCCAGCTGCCGCTCACCGCGCGTTTATGATGAAAGTCAAAGAGTCCTTAGCCGCGGCCACTGTATCACGTTTCCTGTTATGACTTCAGTTTTTAATAGGCCTTTGTCGAGATCTTTTTCTTTATAAATATAAAGTGTTAAAAGATCCAAATAGGGCTTGTAAAACATCGCTTGGTGCTTTGACACTTCTTTTTGTCTATTTATGTATTATTTTTCAAACTTTATTTCTAAATAATTAGTAACTATATAGGTATAGATACAATATACATTTTCACTGTGTTCACATACGGGATGCAATTGCCAATTTCCACATTACGATTACGATACACTCCCACAATAAACTTATATGTCAGATAAATAATTTTGTATGAGAAGTTGAAATGTGGCCGTAACCCCTGGCTATTGGATTTGCTATGAGATACTCGTATCATGCAAATGGAAAACCACGACGAATGGCTCGTAAACTTTGCTATTTGTTCTGTTTACGATAACCGCGGTTTTATAAAATTTTATTACGTGTCGTGTCGCAGGAATGTCGCGAATGTTGCATGTGTGCTCACAGTAGGTACTGTATAGGGCTGTCACCCGGTGTCGCTTGTCGCCCGGGCACGACATCACTGCGGCTTCACTAACAGGTAGGGTGGTACGAGTACCCACGGACCTGCTCGGGTGTCCGAGTGGGCGGAGAGGTGTACTTCGACGTGGCGCGTCCCCAGGTGGCGGATAGGGGAATGCCCGCCTCGCGGCGGGTAGGAGCTTGCTCCCGCGGACCAAACACTATTAGGGGGGTTCCTCCGCGTGTACCTCTGATTAGCAGAGGGCAGTGCGGATGGAACCAGGGGGGAAGAAGGTGTGGCCGAAATGGACCACTGGGTCCTACCAGGACCGAGGCAGGGCAAACCTGCAACCCAACCCGCAGGCGTTGGGATTGGAGGACGTCACCACTGTAGGTGGGGAGGAAGGCAACCTCTATTAAAAATGCCCCGAATCCTAAGCGGCCGGTGCAGCGTGATGGGATGAATGGCTGAACGGATTTCAGTCGCTACTGTACCACCGTCGAACTCTGGACACTAAACAGAGTCGTCAAGCTCTAGACGTTAAACGGACAGTAATGGCGGAACTGAAAAATAAACTACCCCAGGTCGGTACCCGAAAGGGAGAATCCGACCCTCCTTCGGGAGGCAGCCCCTCGTATTCTGGGGAGGGCACAACCCGCTACGCGGAGACCGGACCGATCCCCCCGGTCCCGCGAACCAACGGACGTAAGGCACCGGCGACTGGCACGGTTGGCGAGGAGTCTGACACTTCCTCCCTGCTGACCGTGTCCAGTACTGGTAGCCGTGGCTTGGATATGGACGCCGAAATGCCTAGTGACGTGGATGGAGGGCGCCAATTAAGGCGCAAGCGGCTGAGACCGCAGAGGAGATCAGGCGCGGGCAAGGGCAAGAGCGCAAGCTCTGGGTCTGGGTCGGATGAGAACTTTATCCCGCCCCGGACGAAGCAACCCAAAGGCCCTGGGAAAGGACGTGGTCGGCCACCCGCGGCCGGCAGGGCCGAGTACATGAAGCTCAGGCGTGAGGAGCTGGCGCTCGAAGGAGAGGAGGAGATGACCGAACTAAGTCGGCGAGCCCGAGACCTCAGAGCTCAACGTCTCTCGGCGGCATCGCTGACCGGCGGCGACCAAAATGAAAAGTCCGCGTACTTGCTGAGGGCTGAGCTCCTCAGCCACGCGGACGTCATTTCGGGAGTCGCCTCAAAGTCGAAAAACTTAAAAGGCACTCTTCAGCGAGAGCTAAGGGAATCGGCAAAGGCCGTACGAGAGGCGGCAGAGGCCATGCATGGCCGCACAGTCTCAAACGAGACGAGAAGACTGCAGGCGGATAACCTTCGCCTGCAAAATGAGATCAGCGACCTCCGCAAGGAGCTAGCAGAGCTCAGAGTGGATCTGCAGCGGCAGCCGCTGCCAGGCAGCAACTCAGAGGTGCTGCGCTCGTCTACAGCTGCCCCGTTCGACATGGATGCATTTGCTCGCAGTATCATAGAGCAAAATGGATCCATGATCAACGCACGCTTGGCGGCTATTGAGGATAGGCTCCTCCCGGAGCGTCGCTTGCGCCCCCCGCTGGCAGCAGACCGACGCGCGAAGCAGGCCACTGCCGAACCCCTAGCGGAGGAGGCGCGGTCGAAGAGAGCCCCGGCCAAGACATCCGCCAAGGCCCACGCGAGCACCGCCGGCAAGGCTAATGCGTCTGCCCCTACCAAACCCCGACAGGGCAAAGGTAAGGGGGCAAAGAAGAGTAATGTGCCTGGTGCCGCCGCGGCGAATCCCGCTGCACTAACACTGGCGCGCCCACTACCGCCGTCGCCTACCTCAATGGACGAGGCCTGGAATGTGGTTGCTGGCCGCGGAGCGAGGAAGGCCACGGGCGCGCCCAAACAGTCGCCCCTAAAGCAGAAGCCGGTGAAACTTCGTACCCCGCGCTCCGCAGCAGTACTGCTAACGCTGACACAGGAGGGGCAGGAGAAGGGGGTGACGTATAATGCGGTCCTCGCCAGGGCGAAGGATCGTATTAAACTGTCCGAACTGGGCATCGAAGGCGGTGTGCGATTTAGGACGGCAGCCACCGGCGCCCGAGTCCTAGAGGTACCAGGTGCTACGAGCGCCGCGATGGCTGACTCCCTCGCAGAAAAGCTGAGGGAAGTCTTGGGCACGGAAGACGTCCGAGTGACCAGGCCCGTGAAGTGCGCAGAGATGCGGGTCACGGGCCTCGACGACTCGACGTCTGCCGAAGAGGTGACCGCGGCAGTCGCGAAAGCCGGGGGCTGTGTGTCCTCGGATATAAAGGCCGGCGAAATCATCCGGGGTCCCGCCGGTCTGGGAACATTGTGGATGCGGTGCCCAGTTGTGGCTGCCAAAAAGGTGGTGCAGGGCGGCCGCATCCTGGTGGGCTGGGTTTCAGCCCAAGTCAAGATACTTGAGCCGAGACCGACCAGGTGCTACAGGTGCCTTGAATTGGGGCACCTAGGAGCCAAGTGCTCGGCCGAGGTTGACCGCAGTGGACTATGTTATCGCTGTGGACAACCCGGCCACAAGTCCAGGGAGTGCTCTGCTACGCCGCACTGCGTTATTTGTGCGGCAGCAAAGAAACCGGCGGAACACTCGGTGGGGGCAAAAACTTGCTCCGTCGGAGCGGCTCCTCGAAAGGGTGGGCGTCGGAGAGACGCCAAAACCAGAGGACGAAAGAGGATAGACGGCAGTGATGACCCTATGGCCTCCTCGCTGCCGTCCCAGGGGATCGAAACCGAATCTCGCGGGGAGGACCCCATGGACACCGCCCAATAAATGGCGCTCCGTGTATTGCAGGCGAACATCAACCACTCTGCCAGAGCTCAGGACCTTCTGCTCCAGACTATGGCAGAGTGGTCGATTTCTGTGGCCGTGGTAACCGAGCCGTACTGTGTTCCCCCCCGGGATAACTGGGTGGGGGACCGGGAGGAATCCGTGACCATCATCGCCGCCCAGTCAGCCACTGGCTCCCCGCCCCTCGATAAAGTAGCGTCGGGACGAGGGTGCGTGTCAGCCGTCGTGGGCGGTGTTGCAGTGGTCGGGGTGTATGCGTCGCCAAACAGGGCCATCACCGACCTGGAACAAACGCTCGCTGATGTTGGAACCTTGATGGTAGGAATGCACCCCGCCCCCGTGCTGGTGGTCGGCGATTTTAACGCCAAGTCAGTAGCGTGGGGTTCTCCGGCTACAAATGCGCGTGGGGTCGTGCTGGAGGAATGGGCGATGTCCATGGGGTTATCTGTTCTCAACCGGGGATCGGAAAACACATGCGTGCGACGACAGGGCGGTTCAATTGTGGATGTTGCGTTCGCAGATGCCGCCCTAGTTCGTCGTGTGCATGATTGGAGAGTCGAGGTAGGGGTGGAAACACTATCGGACCACCTGTATATACGGTTCGATATGTCCACCTCCGCCATCGCCCCAGGGGGAGGTAACCGATCCCCGGATGCGGAAAGAATCCGATGGGTTCTCGGAAGGCTCGACCGCGAGGTCGCTAAGGAGGCCGCCTTGGTGGAAGCCTGGTCGATGGACTCCGGTCTCGGACACCAGGACGTGGAGGTGGACGCAGTGGCGGATCGGCTCGGTGAGGCCCTAGCCCGCGTCTGTGATGCGGCCATGCCTAGAGCCGGACCGGTCCCTCCTAGGCGTAAGGTGTATTGGTGGCGCCCACAGCTCCGCGAATTGCGACAGACCTGTGTGGCAGCACGCCGCCGATACACCAGGAGTAGGAGGAGGCGTGTCCGAGACCTGACTCTCGAAGACGAACTCTATGCGACGTACAGAGCCGCGTGTACGGTCCTCCAGGAATCCATCAAGGTAGCAAAGAAGGAGGCATGGGACGAGTGGCTCGAAACGCTCAACAGAGATCCGTGGGGGCGCCCCTATAAGGCCGTGACAAAAAAGCTCCGACCATGGGCCCCCCCACTGACCACGAGCCTCGAGCCACGCTTTGTGGAAGAGGTCGTGGGAACCCTCTTTCCACAAAGCGGAGAGCGGTGGGTTCCTCCGCGAATGGGTCAGCCGGAGGTGCTCACCGAAGATGAAGAAGTGCCGCCCGTGTCGGAGGCGGAGCTTGGGGTAGCGGTGCTGAAGCTTCGTGCTAAAAAGACCGCACCCGGACTGGACGGGGTTCCGGGCCGTGTCTTGGCGCTGGCCTCCGTGGAGTTGGAGGCCCAGTTCTTGCGCCACTTCACGGCCTGTTTGCGGGGAGGACGGTTTCCGGCAAAGTACAAGACCGGGGGTCTCGTCCTCCTGCGCAAAGCGGGTCGTCCGGCCGAACAGGCTTCAGCCTACCGGCCAATTGTGCTGCTTGGCGAGACGAGCAAGCTGTTCGAGCGTATTGTCGCTGCCCGTCTCGTCAAGCACCTCGAGGAGGTGGGGCCGAACCTCTGTGACCGCCAATTCGGTTTTCGCAGGGGGCGGTCGACCGTCGACGCCATCTCGGCGGTGATGGCGACCGCGAAGGAGCAGGTGGCCCAGCGGGGGGTGTTGATGGCGGTATCTCTAGATATCAAGAATGCCTTCAACACCCTTCCCTGGCCCACAATCAAGGAGGCACTAGTCTTCCACCGCGTCCCACAATACTTGCGAGACGTGGTGGCGGACTATTTCGCCAACCGGGCGATAGAGTACCCGACCAGTGGCGGCTGGGCGAGAAAGGCGATGGCGTGCGGTGTTCCGCAGGGGTCGGTCCTAGGTCCGCTCCTGTGGAACATCGGTTACGACTGGGTGCTGCGCGGCGATAATCTCCGGGGGGTCGACGTAACTTGTTACGCAGACGACACCCTCGTGACCGCTCGCGGCAGCACTCACAGGGAGGCGGCCATTCTCTCCACGGCGGGAGTCGCGCACGTGGTGCGGCGTATCTCGGCGCTAGGGTTAGAGGTTGCGCTACACAAATCCGAGGCCCTAACATTTCATGGACCTCGGAACGCGCCTCCAACTGGGGCGCAAATTGTTGTTGGGGGGACCTCCATTGCCGTCGGCAAGGCGATGCGGTACCTGGGCGTCGTCTTAGATGGGCGGTGGAGGTTCGACGAGCATTTCCGGCGACTGTCACCAAAGCTGGTGGCTTTCGCCGGAATGCTCGGGGCGCTGCTCCCCAACATCGGGGGCCCGAGCGGAGCTTGCCGCCGTTTGTATGACGGTGTGGTTCGCTCCATGGCACTCTACGGAGCACCAATATGGGCGGACTCCCTGAGTGCCCGAACAACGGTCCTGCTGCGACGCCCGCAGCGGGCCATAGCGCTCAGGGCGGCCCGAGCGTACCGCACCGTCTCCGGAGAGGCGGCATGCGTGTTGGCCGGTAGCCCGCCGTGGGACCTAGAAGCCGGGGTCCTGCAAACGGTCTACCGGCGCTGCGCGGAAGCGCGTGAGGAGGGTTCTCCCCCACTCCCGGAGGAGGTTAAACGCTGGCGCGAGTTGGCGCGCGATGACCTCTTCCGCGACTGGGCAGAGAGAATGGATGACCCGGTGGTGAGCCGGGAACTTCTGGAGGCCATTCGACCCGTGCTTCGCCCATGGGTCGAACGGAAGTTCGGGTCGATGACCTACCACCTCGCGCAGGTCCTGACGGGGCATGGTTGCTTCGGAAAGTACCTGTGCGAGGTGCTGGGCCGAGAGCCGGACCCCCGGTGTCACCACTGCGGTGCCGACGTGGACACGGCGCATCACACCCGCGCCGTGTGCCCCGCATGGGCCGAGCCGCGGCGAGCCATTGCTGCCGCCACTGGAGGCGACCTCTCGCTGCCCGCCATCGTGCGAGCAATGGGCAGCGAGGAAGGGTGGAAGATGGTGGCGGATTTCTGCGCCACCATCATGACGGCGAAAGAGTCGTCGGAGCGGGAGCGCGAGAATGACCCCCTCTCGCTCCCGATCCGCCGACGGCGAGCGGGCCGCAGGCGACGGGCGTATGTCCGCCGCCTGCCGCCCTAACGGGGACTTGCGGGCGTCGGGTCGGGGGGTCCGGCGCCCGCTTAGAGGTCCCGAGCTGTAAGGCGTCTCGTCCAGTGTTCCGAGGCGCCTTAAGCGGAGGTATAGGGGTAGACCCCCGAGAAGGGCCCACGCGGGCGGCCGCGGACGAGGTTGTGGTATTAGGCGCTGCGTTCCCACAACCTCGTTCCAAACGCGATGCGTTGAACACCTTGGGGTTTTAGTGGGTATAGGACCGTATTCTGGCGGGAGTCCCACATACTCACCGCGCGCCCCTCCTCATTGGCGCGGTGAGATGCGAAAAGCATTTCCCCAAGTAAAAAAAAAAAAAAAAAAAAAGGGTGGTACGAGTACACCACTTTTTGAGGTGGTTTTATTGGGTAAAAATCCCACATAAACCTGCCTCCCCTCAAGGTTGATGGCTATCTTTAGAAGATTTTCCCCAAATAACAAAAATACAAATTTTTACCAATTATTGTTACTATTTAAAAAAAACTTTTTATTTTTCAATATGCATTGAGATGAATGAGATAATGGAAATAGGTGAGTAGAGCATGTACACAAAGTGACCACCCACTTCTCTAGAAAATATATTGGATACTACAGCTGTCCATTATTTTAGTATTAAATCTATTTCTTCTTGGATTCTAACAATTAAGAAAAAAATAGTAATAAAAACAAGAATCACGATATGCTAGCGCGAATTAGTCATTCTGGCAGCGAGTCAAAGAGTCAAATTAAATTACTTATAGCTATACGACTTAACATTTCAACTATTGTTCTAGATTGTTATTCAAATCTTCTTATGTGCCACGGAACTATGAGTAGAGACATTGTGGGTTTTGTGTGCCCACTATTAAATATTTTCATTTTCAGCAATTTGTTGGGCTTAAGATCACGTTGAAAAATATTGTGTTGTTAACATTCCGTTCGAGATGATGTTGATTTTTGGCACAGGAAAAATTTTATGTGCGGCAATTTTATAGTCTTCAAGACAAGAGGCATATGACGACACGTAATTGATTAGTAGGACAGCTGTTGGGGCTTTTCTTCGACCACTTAGCATATTTTTAAGAAAAAAATAATGACACATTAAACTAATTAACAAAGAATTCCGAGAAAATTATAAAATATTATATTGTTTTATTACTTCCAGATGTTTCACTCTAAAGCGAAGGGAGTATTGGCACGCGTAGTCACGTTGATATTTCCGGTTATAAATATGTTTTCGACGAAAACTTTATCCATACACTTCTTCCGAAACATAAATTCGAGTCGAGATTAGCATTTGCACGGTTATAGACAATTTTCGGCAGATTGTTTTAGCAAGTAAAAGAAATATTAGGCCATTATTTGTGTTGAGAGTAATAAAAACAGAACATTGATACCTAAATAGTCTACGAAACAGTTTTGAGTAGGTAGGATCTAGTTTATAAATTACTTAAACGTCCAGTATCTTAATTTCGCAAGAAAATAAGTAATTACATAATTATACCTTTTTTTACTTGGGGAAATGCTTTTCGCATCTCACCGCGCCAATGAGGAGGGGCGCACGGTGAGTATGTGGAACTCCCGCCATAATGCGGTCCTATACCCACTAAAACCCCAAGGTGTTCAACCTCAGATCAGTTCCCTGATCTGAGTGTGCAACGCATCGCGTTTGGAACGAGGTTGTGGGAACCTCAGGTGGGAACGCAACGCCAAACTCTCGCTTATTTTCCGTAAAAGTAGGCAGAGACGATAGACTCCATCTGCTGCGATTCTAGCTAACAACTTTTGTAAGTAGCATGGATACCTACTTATATAAAAATAGGTAACATGCGAATACTTGTGGCCAGGGAAATGTGAGTTCCTTTTTACCCGCCTGTCGGAGGAGGGATATTTGTTGTGATACACATAATATAAGATTAATACAATTATGTACCTTGGTATGTCCCAATCCAATTTTCCATGGAGGTAAACACACCAAACCTCACTTTACCTACTAATGATCACGATCCATTGCTTTAGCCAGCTTTGGCCAGTACGTCTGAAATGAGTCTATTCAGGGTGAAACGATCGAAATTTCCAATCAATAATTAGTGTAATATTTTTTTTTATGAACTTTGAAACGATGTTTGTTTTACATCCATGGAAAATTAAATTGGGACAGAACATAATTATAACGGCCACGGGTAGGTAAATAAGTATAGCATGTTTATCTTCTCTCCCAGGGGTCTTACCATGAAGTCTTATAGCAGGATTACTTCAATAATACTTTGTTATTTCGTACCATGACGACCTTAAAGTAAGCTTATTAAGGACGTCATAACAAAGTATTATTGAAGTAATCCTGCTATAAGAGTTCATGGTAAGGGCCCAGCACACATTAATAGTTCATGTTGTGACTTAACTTGAATACAGATTTATGAAGGAAAGGAGCAGAGTAACTCATGTTGGAAAGACTGGTATTACGAGCGTTCGACTAATAAACACGTCTTAATTTCTCGTTGAATAGTGGGCTATTAAAATAAAGATTTAAAATATGGATCGCCAGATTTTATTTACGTTGTTACGATTTATGGCGTATGGATGTGTGACGTTTGCAGCGAGCCAGGAGCGGCGGCGGTGCGCGCTGCGCCGGCGCATCGGCCGACACGCGTATGACAGAGCGCTGACGGTTATATTTCCCAGACGATTTATTACATTATAAGAGTGCGGTGCCTGCCGTTAATACGCTTTCAGATACATAAATAGTAGTGATTTTATTTTGATGTCCTACAAGACAACCGACGACGTGTTTAATTGTTAAGACGTGCTTCTTAATACTATGCTATTCTTAGTCAAACAAGTTATTTTTATTGCATAAAGTCTAACATGTACGAAAAACATTCAATAATTAACAATTATGTGTCCAATTAGAAACGAAAATGTCGAAAGTAATTTTGTAAATATACAAATTTATCAGAGATTTCATTGCCCTTTATTTTCTCGAGACAGTGTCGTCACCTCATTGTTTTGAGTTTTTCCGGCGCCCCTAAATCTGGCTTTTAATTGAAATGATATCGCGTTAGTGGCCGCTTAAAGACATCACACCGCCTCGAGAACAAAAGCTGAATTTCGTGTTGAAACCACAAGATATTGTTATGCGAGATACGCAAGGTATAATTATTTGGTTGACGCATATAATCGAAATGAGGCCATCGGGTTTCTCGTTATACTTAAACACAAATTCACCTGTATAAAACTTTCATTTGTTACTTTATCACACGGCGTCACGCAAAAGAGTGGAATTATTGCGATATTAGCAGAAATTGATATTGTCGATGGGTCAGAAATCATAGTAGGCAGTCGTAAACGGTACGCGGGGCGTCCGTCGACGGCGGCGGCGGTGTGGCATATTTCATATCACGTAATGGAGAATTTACAGGCTGTCGGAGCGAAATGACTCCCAGAGGCGGCGGCCGCGAACTCGCCACACCGCGCGCTGCAGGGGGAGAACTACGCTACTGAGTGTCTTGGAAGGATGTCTTGAATAGTCTTCATAGAATATGCTGTTGCATGTTTTGAATTAATTGTAGGTACACATGGTAGGAAAATCATCAATGGTAACTTTTGAAACCTGATTTTCAATTCTCACGATAATAATTGCACTAAGTCCTAAATGTTAGATGTCAGTATAATCATACTGGACGTGCTGTATCTTATCGTGAATCAGCTCCGTTCAAATTAAATTTTAAGATCGAAGAATTTGCTATCGTTCTGTACTCAACCACCATACTCATCAAAGTATACCGGACTACTCCAGTTTTTTTTCGAAACAGCTGCTTGACTTTCTACTTTTCAATAAAAAAAAATAAAAGGAGAAAGTAGCAATTGAAAAAAAATGCAGAAAGACCGTTTTCCATGTAGAGGTATATTCTTACTACGTCCGGCGACGACGCTCCCGCGCCCACTCACCCTACATTATTATTTATATCCACAGAAAAGTACATTTATAACAATATCACGCCGGACCGCGCGCGCCCTCGGAAAATGATTTTCCCATTTTCCGAAGATTGCAGGTGTATTATATTTCATGATCGTTATTTATGGTGAGACTTTTATTACAAATGCGTGCAATGTCTCTATCAGTTTTTTATTGCCGGCGAATTATTTGATGGAATTTAGATTATTTTGGGACAAAATGTGAATAGGATTTATTAGTTACTTATATTGGATAAGAATTGTTTGATATTAATTTTGAATTGAAGGTTCATTATGATCTACACTGAATTCAAAAAATGGAAAACTCCCCTGAAAATTCTTCCCTATAAACTATACCACTGAATCTTGTCATTGACTCAGCTTTAAAGTTCAGACTAAAGAGCTCATTAGCATTAATTCGACAGTAGTATTACTAAGTACTTAAATAACCCTTTACCACAGTTACCGAAGTTTTTTTTAATATGTCTAGTGGTTTCAAAGTTTTAAAACTCAGGCATTATTATCAGTACCTATTGATACCTACCAAACTTTTGTTGTAGATAAAGACCATTTTGCAATTCATACTTTTGCAAGGGCTGTGTATTCCCCGAAGACGGATATATCCGTCAGATGCGGCACCCTCGGCCGAAGTCCGAGGCGTTACGAGGCTCCCGGGAGCCTGTCCGACGCTCAACTGTCCATAACCAATAATCGTAAATAAATTCAGAGCCGCGGACCGAGCCGAACAACCTCCATAGTCCAATAGTCCATACCGTTTGTCAGCGAAATTATAAGCCATACTCGCGCCAAGTTCGCTTCAAGATACCCTTTGTTTACTCCAGGGATCTCACCGGAACTCGCCGTATCCATATTATTCTTTTAAATAGTGGTTACTGATGTAAGACTCTTTGTAAGATACAATACCATTCCGATATAAGTGTAAGTAATAATAAAATTTATGATAAATAAAGTCATTCTTCGGACTTAGTAGAATACTTTCTCAAAGCAAAGCATCTCCCAACGACCGGGAGACTATCGTTTATTTTTACCTGAAGCCCGCGATCCTGCGCATCTCTCCCTATTAAATTTTGTTTGCATTTATTTTAAAGGTGCGACGCTCGAGAAGACTTGGTATGTGAAAAATTACACCTCAGTCCAATATTTATGGGTGATATTCGGCAGCGGTTCCTTTGTGAGATGAGGGTGTATAAATAACACCTCTTATCGCGTGGGAGCCTATCCTTAAATGGGATTTATTTTAATTATTTATTGACGATCTTCCGCACATTTATTTTACCTAATTAGGACTGCTCGTTTACAAAAAGTGTTTTCCTTTTATGACTGACAATTTCAAGTATAACGAGAGGGTTTATTTACCATACGGTACAAAATAAATTATGGCTATGAGAGCGAGAGTAACGTCAGTTATTTTTATCTATAATCGCGGAGTATGAACATAAATTATTTCTATATTTAGCAGAACGTTGTTTTGCATACAGACAACCCGTCTGCACATGCGTGCGACATCAATCTCAATTCTGGAATATTTTTCCGTCTGCGGCGCGTTGTGGCATTCGAGTTACTTTCACAACGCTCAATTTAATTTTACTGGAATGTGTTGTGTCCACAAAACATAATCCTATGAGTATTATTATTGCACTATCCCACAAAAAGCACAACACTAAATAATTGTAACGTTTTTGTTAGAAAAGTATTTACAACTAATTTCTGCGCATTTTTAATTACATCACATTCCACCTCGATTATCTCCTATTAAATACTCATCGCTCCACGAGCAAAAACTCTACGTCTTATCCTATGAGTAGTTTTCCACGTAGCATCTCCTGTGCCGGGTGGACGGAACCTACTCACTGGAATAATGTCTCGATTACTCTATGTTTTTGGTTCAAACTATTGTCTGCAGCGTAATCAAATATGTCCATTTGTACAACATCTAACACCAATAAGTAGGTACCTACACTAAAACTTTATAAATAGTTACTACAAAGATGTTTTAGTAACAATGATATAAGTATCTATCTACTGTGTATAAATTGTAATACAACCAATACCTACTATTGGTTGAATTACACTTTTTAATTCCAAAAATCATATTAAATTAGCATCAATTAGATTTTTAGATCCTAATTTGCAATTACCTAATTAAATTTGTATGAAACTTATCTGCATGAAAGAGACATTTATTTCTTCGCTATAAAATGCATATTATATACAATTCTTTCTTTAATATGGATTCTCACACAGGAACGCTCAATTTATCAGACCTTTTAGCTCTCATGCCGCGACGAATAGAGTTGCAGCTGATATGCCGAACCTTAAGGAGGGTGATATTTTTTAAATATTAGAAATCGCTCGTCTCCTATGCCATAGAGCAGTCAGCTGACTACTGCGGTCTCGCGGAGGGGAAAATGATTGACGGCGTCGAGAAATTTCATTTTGCGGCTTGTTGAGACCTCGTCGATAACGCATCGAGGCTTCCACTACTGGCTGATTGCCTCCTCGAGGACGCTTTGTGTTGTTGCTCTTATCTCACACTTCATTTCACACATTTTCCTCATTACGTTCGACTGATCGGTTAATCGAGAGTAGCATTTGGGCTTTGTGATAGATTCCTCGATTGTGACTGTTGGATTACTGCTTATTTCATTTACGAAGATAGTTGTTACATTCGAGAGTTGAGAAATATCCAAACCTAAGTCAAGATAGAAATTCAAACGCAAAAAATAAATATCCTTCGGATGTAAACAAATTTCAATGAGACCTTTTGTGCTCATTCAAATGTCATATAATTTTGCATACAATATTTTCTTAGGGAGAAATGAGAACATGCCCGTGACAGGGGAATTTAATAATGACAAAATAATACAAGGCAAGTATAAGGGCAGCCCTTTCTGCTGTCCGTCATACGGAGCGCTATTCATGCACATAATATTTCTGAGATGTTTGCCGACCGCCTAACGACTGACTAATTTATTCGATTCATCCATTATGCTTGATTCGGACAACGCAAATATACTCTACGATTAGTAAGCTTTATCATCACGTAAGGTTTCATGAACCAATGATAGGCTTTCCTGAAATTACGCCACATTACATATAGTCATTAAAACCATTATCCAATTGATTCATAACAATGGAAAGAGTTTCTCTCCGAGTTAATCGCAGACACGATGACAAATGCATATCGCTTCATCTCGGCGCGCGAGATTAATGCGCAAGAGGCCGAGCGCGGCTAGACAAAACCTGCCGCCTGCGCCTACCCATCCAACAATTCACTAATTCGACCCGCGACTCGCCGCGGAAACGTTCACGCGACGTTCATACACAGCACAGCCCTGTAAGCGATGCCGCTTATTATTTATCTGCCAAGATAATAATACTGTCAAACACAAGTGCAGGCTCAACACGAGTTGACAATAAACTCTTTGACGATTGCTTTAAAGTTGGAGTTAACTCAGCTCACTTGTTATTAACGACGCTATTATATCTTCCACAATAGTCAACAGAGACAATAATGATGTGATCTAAATGTAAGAACTATGGTTTGATCTAAAATTAAGTGAGATGAAAGAGAATTTATATGTGATACAAAAAATATTAGTAAAGTGTACGAGCATTGTCTGAGTGCGGTGCTTTGTTGGGGACAACTATGTTAACACGAGAGCATTCCGCTCGATTAACATCATAAATGAGAGAAATGTCGGATCAAAAGAATAGCAGGTGTGCTCTATTATTATAATTTGTCATTTGTTCTCATTCTACTTTAATGTCCTTTTGTCATTTTATTAACATATGAGGACTTATTAACATAGTAATGATCCTTATTATTTTCTTTCGATGACTAATTTGAAGTGTCGGTGTAGTTACCATTCGGGATTAACATTTATTTATAGTCTTTAATGTTGTTAAATGTATTAATTTAGTGAGCATTATTGGCTTAATGCTTATTTTTATAACCCTTAAATGTTTCAATGTCTACCGTAATTATTTCTTGCTGTTACATACCTACATACCTACTTGATATGTTTGTGGTGAATATTTTCCGATGTGAAAATGTCTTGTGAACATTCTTCACAGTTTTACTTCAGAAACATGTTAATTGAATGTATAAATAGGTCCATTATTGTTCCCCAAATGACCACACAACATACATGTTTAGCTGAATAACAATGACCAAATATAATCCAAATCTAAATGTTACAACAAACCTGACAGAATTTAAATGTGTGGGCTGATCCTGTTGGCTTGTGAACCGAGGACGTGATGCGTCGTTATTAAGCCACGTCTGCATTAATGAACACATAAATACTTACTTTACACCCACGACACTTTCACGTATTCTATTGATCCTAATTATTGTCATTCTATTACTGTAAGTATTTAAAAGCGCCTGGGTATGACTAACTTAACTATTGGAATTAGTTGGATTTTGGCAGAGAAGACAAAATAAATGATTTTTTTAAACGACACTTCAGTAAGTAGGTAGGTATGTTATTTTACCGTATTTTTTACTCTTGTTTCCACTCCGTCATCGAATACTAAATTCCGGGTAGCCCCATAGCCTGATAAATACTAACATACCTACTACTAACTAAAACTTTCCCTATTATAACAAAACGCAATAATTTCCGCCTGAGACGTTGAGTTTTATAAAATAGTCAAAGTCAAAGTCAAAGTCAAAGATATTTATTGCATGACCACAGGTAATAATAATAGTTCTTAAGGTAATAACTAAGTCCGCTGTAGCCTACCAATATGGTGTACAATATTATGCCTATTATTTTATATACTATCAATATTAATAGCTAATTATAATAATAATAATAATTTAATAATACATAATAATGAATTAATCAAATGTCAAAATTAAATTAAATACAAATGTCATTCATACAATTTTCTGTCAAAGAATTCTTTTAAACTGTAAAAAAGTTTGCCCAACAACCACTTATGTAGAGTTTTTTTAAATTTAATATCGTCTAGTTCTTTAAATTCGTCTGGGATGTTATTATAGATATTTACCGTCAAATAATATACACTATCTTGAAAGTGCTTAGTACGATGAGCATGCGTCGGCATTAATTTGTCATTCCTTCTAAAATTTTTGCCACATTTGTTTAATTTGTCGAATAGTGTCATATGTTTTCTAACAAACATAGCAACTTGTTTGATATAGAGGCAGGGCATTGGCAATATTTCATATTTGGCAAAAATCGGCTTACACGAGTCTCTCTGAGATGCACCACAGAGAGCTCTTACACACCGTTTCTGCAATCTAAAAGCCTTTATGGAGTCTACGGAATTTCCCCAGAATATTAGACCATAGCTGAGGGTCGCTTGCACATAACCAAAGTATGCCAACAGTCCAGCTTTCTCTGAAGAATTGCTAATTATCCTTCTTAGAGGATATACAAATTTCCTTAGCTTATTGCAAACGTCTTCTATCTGTTCTTTCCAGTTGCAGTGACTATCGATAATTACACCAAGGAACTTCGTCTTTTTCACCTCTTGTAAATTTTCGGATTTATATTCTATATTTAAAACTGGCATTATCTTCCTTACATTGTGAAATTGCATAATATTAGTTTTTGTCAGATTGATATTCAGTTCGTTATTGTTCATCCATTCTATAATGTCTCTTAATGTTGTATTAATCATTTGCTCATAGTTTTTATCCTCTAAACCTTTAATAATCGCTGTACTATCGTCAGCAAACAGTACCATTTGATTTTCTGTTTGGTTTGGCAAATCATTTATATAGAAGAGGAATAAAAGAGGGCCTAGGATACTTCCTTGCGGGACGCCCCTTTTATTCTCTCTATAGTTAGATCTTACGCTTTCTACAGTTTTAGTCTTTTGACAAAGATTCTGAAGTTCCGTGCATTGCTGTCTATTATTAAGGTAAGATTTTATCCATTCCAGCGCCTTCCCTCGAATACCATAACGTTCAAGTTTGTTCAGTAGTATACCGTGGTTTACAGAATCAAAAGCTTTTGACATATCCGTGAATATAGCTGCAACCGGAACCCTTTTGTCCACACATTGGTACACTGTCTGCATCAGTTGGTAAATAGCTAGATCTGTGGATCTATTTTTACGGAATCCATTTTGTTCGTTTACTAGCAAGCCGCATTTTTCAGCAAAATTATCTAATCTTTTGTAAAACAATTTTTCGAAAATTTTAGATATTACGGGTATAAGAGTCACGGGCCTGTAATTATTCAATTCGTCTTGTTGTCCCTTTTTGTATATGGGTTTGACAATGGAACATTTCAGGCCCATTGGAAATTCGCCATTTTCCAGCGTCACATTGAAAACATGTGTAAGGGGAATTGCTATTTGTGCAGCTGTTTCTTTTAGGACCATGGTACTTATATCGTCGTAGCCTACTGCTTGTGTGTTCTTCAGCGCTTTTATTTCTTTCACCATTTCTTGTGGTGTTACAGGGTTAAGATACATAGTTAGTGGGTTGGAACGTATCTTTTCATATATGTTTATACCCTCTGATTTTTGTGCCACCGGGATTGAGTCAATGAAGAAGTCATTGAAAAGCGTAGCCATCGTATCTGGTGTTTTGAGGACCCTTCCATCAACATTGATTGAGTCAATCATATGTGGCATGCTATTTCTGCCAGTATAATTTTCTATAATTTTCCAGGTCGCTTGACATTTATTTTTTGAGTTTTCCACTATTCTATGGTTTGCTTTTTTTAATGAGGTCCTAATGCATCTTTTTAGCAGATTTGAGTAGCGATTATAATTATTTCTTTTTTCCTGGTTTCTTCCAAATTTAAGCTCGTTATACAAGGATCTTTTAACTTTACTTGCTATTTTAATTCCTTTTGTTATCCATTTATTTTTGCTCTCATTTTTAATCTTTACTTTAATCTTAGGGAAACATAAATCATAAAACAGCTTATACGTGTCATGAAAGTATTCGAAAGCTCTGTTTGTGTCATTTTCCAAAAATACTTCAGAGAATGACAAACTACTTATGCAGCTACTGAATTTGTTCATGTTTTCCTGACAATAATCTCTCTTAGATATATACCAGAACTTCGTCAAGAATCTCTTTTTGGTCTTTAATGTTATAGTTTGTCCTGTGTGATCTGATAATAACAGGTCATGTACTTTGGTTATTCCATTTTTAAAATTGCAAATGATGTTATCAATACATGTTTGGGAATTCTCTGTCACTCTAGTAGGCTCATAAATTTGGGGATAAAAGTTAAAGGTTTCTAATGTCTGTATAAATTCATTTTTGACATGGTTGTTTTTGTTTTTTGCTAAAAGATCAATGTTAAAGTCGCCGCAGATAATAACTTTTCTTTTATTCTTATTATGAAGTTTAGTTAATAGCTCCTCTAGATGGTCAAAAAATAAGTTAATATTATTTCTATCCGGAACTCTATAAATGCTAATTAGCACTATGTTTTCCTTTGGTATTAAAACACCACAGCACTCAAACACCATTTCCACGCCAATCTTTTCTATTTCTATTAGTTTTTTATATTCTACATCTTTTCTGAGCAATATACAGCTTCCTCCTCTGTTAAAATTCCGATTTTTCTTGTCACCGCTTGAGTTTGTCTTCTTTCTCAAAAATGAATTGGCTAATGTGTAACCATTGACTTGAAGCTTATTTTGCTCACCATCCTGCACGAAATGTTCCGTAAGACAAATGGCATCTGGGGATAAACTTTGTTCTTCTTGTAGTTCGTTAATAGCAATAGTTAGTTGTTCAATTTTATTTGATATGCCTCTAATATTTTGATGGAAGACACAAAATTTGTTAGTCACGAAAAAAGCTTGTCTCCGACCTTGTATCACTTTGAACGGCAGTTGAGTTCCCTATACCTTGTTCGTTTTTGTGATCGTTCCTAGTGCTGCTGCTATTCTTGTGCCCATTGTCAGCCTCCTCGTCGTAGTGATTTTCGTCTATATTAATGCAACTCTTATTATTTACGTTATTATGACTTCGAGTGTTTAATGCAACATGCAATTTAGAGAAGTGGTTTTGTTGAACTTTTTTACGGTTTACAATATACAGTCTCTCGTAATCTCGTTGACTTATTTGTTTATTTATCGTTGCCTTTATATGTCCACCAAGACTAAAGCGTTCGATCGCTGTATTAGGAGAGTCAATGGCACTAGGTAAATTATCATGTCCACCAGATAATATACGCGTGAATTCAAATCTAAGAATGTCCTGGTGAACATTCTGGCATATGTGTTTTACAATATTGTCCGGTGGACCCAATGAATAACTTAAATCAACAAATTCCACATGCAATAACTGCGAGCTAAACAACCTGAAAAATGAATTAATCTGCTCAACATTTAGATGCCTATTGTTAAACAATTCACATAATATTACGTTAGTATTTTCCAGCTGGCAAAGATGGTAGTACAAAAATGAACTAAGCTTTGTAGGATTTACGTCATTCTGTCCGGATAATATCACTATGTAATCTGATTTATCAAAGTCCAGACAAAAAGTATGAATAGATTCTAGTACTTTGTCCGTCGTCGCACCAGGTTTGAGTAGGCCGATTACATCGTATTTTTCACCAATCTCCTTCTGAAGTAACTGTCGTACACCTCGGCCTTGTTCGTCGCCAATTATGCAAATGCGTGGTTTTGAAGTGGTTGATGGCCTTTTACCGCCTTTCCGTGGAGAGTCGTTCAACTGAATCGTCGCTTGTGATTTTGTGGTCCTCTTTGTATGTGGTTCTTTCTCTTTTTGAATGTTATCGTCAGGTTCCTTTCCACCTTTGGCGTTACTATATTCTATTTCTAGTATATTGTCAGCTATATTCTCATATGTATCATCAGGCCTATTGTGTGTCAGGGTGCTATTTCTCTGAGATTCTTCTCCTCTGTCGTCGTTTATATTATTTGTTTTCTGTAATAAGTCTTCAACCTCAACCTCGGTCTCATTACTCAGATAAATAGAGCTGTTACGCACCGGTGAATCTACGTTTAAATTACATGGAATTTTTCCCAGTTTTCTCTCTTTAGCCTTTTTATTAGAACAGGTACTCTTAGGTGTGGAAATTCGTGAAAAACCAACTGTCTTGTAATTTTGTATTATTTCTTGGCAACGCTGTAACTCTTTCTTTAGTTTATGATTTTCCATACCATAGTTCTCTATTTCCATATGAGCTCCATCCAGTTCCATTTGTAATTGCTCTAATTTCAACTTTAGCATTGTTACCTGTGCACATTCCAGGGTTGTATCGGGAAGACTTAAAGTCGTTTTATTGAGAGTAGTGCTCTTTGTTTGTGAGTCTTCATCGTCACTTATAATTTCGGAGATGTCATCAAATGATTTTGAAAAAGGTTTCCTTGTTGTAATATAATTATCCATTTTAGTTTTTTATTAATAAAAGAAGAATATAACAAATTCTAAATGTAAAAAAAAAAAAAAAAAATCCGTAGCCGAGAATTGAACTCAGGTCAGTGCAACCAATCTCAGCATGTAAGCTAACTGCTTATCCGCTGGGCCAAAGCATCCATGCATCGGCGGGGTGAATTTAGCGACCTTATTCCGGTATTTGTAATAGTGGTGAATGAATCAGCTGTTTCATTCAATCCGTCTCGATATGTGGCAAGTAGCACTGATTTTATTACGTGCACTTATAATGTAGGTAACTTCACTTCTTTATGTAATCACAAAAATCTCTAGCATCGAGTTGAAATAAATTGTTTATTTTAACATTTAATCCATTCACTAGTTATGTTTTGTAAAATATAAGACCACTATTGTAGATTGTTTATTAGTAATTGGGAGTAGGTAATCTTATTTTTTATTGCACCAAACTTGAACACTTATATCTTTTCGGTTTTATAAGATTTCATTGAGATAACAATTATTGTCAATATTTATAACACAATTAACGTATTTATTGTCTTTTTATGGTTTTAAACACTGTTTAACTATTTTATAAATTCGATAAACATAGAACACCGCTACTCTGGATGGCTGCGCCATCTACCCCTATCTAAATATATAAATTATATTCGTTAACCAGACCATTTATGTATTTCACGCTAAGGAAAATGTTTCGAGTAGGAATGTAGGTAATCCGTTTTCGTTACAACTTAAGTTTTTATGTTTACCAACTATAGATACTTATACTGGAAGAATCCATGCCGGACACAGCGGTGGTTATACCTTATTAGTGACGGTTTATCGTTTAAAATTATACAATTTTATGTGTATGGCGTATGTTTTATTGAAACTGAGATAATTAATCGACAATTACGATGCTGGACGTTATAACGCGCGGTATACCGCTGCGCGCGCCGGCCGCGCAGCCGCTTAGGACCTAAATGTCGCATATAAATCGGCCGCTGCGCCCGATACGCGCTCACTTGCCGGACAAATATTGACATTTATGCACATATTGCTCCATATACGTTTTTTATGGTTGTAAAATATGAACTTAGAGCGCTACGTTTATATCGCTTTTAAGGTGATTCGATCCGTAAATAGTCATAAAAATTAGCATAATTGAATGTTTTCTTGCTGTAAACACAAATTATTTGATTGTGTAATCCCAAAACTCTTTGTTTATGTTGTTTTATTTACATATGTGGGAAATCGGTCACAAACTTACCTGTAATTAGATGTAACTACGGAGTTATAAAACGTCATAAATCCTTATGTTTCGCAATTACAATACGTAGGTAACTAGTAATTACCTATATACTTAATGCAAAAGAAGAAAAGGTAAGCAAGTATTACCTATTGATATCTAGACATTAAGTTTAGTAGTCATATTAATAGAACATCTAACATCGAATCTGTCAATAATGTCACAGTCATTATTATCACATATTGAAACCTGATCGACATTTTATAATTAAAAGATACTGTAATTTAAAAACTCTATTTTGGGCAAAACAAGTGATAAAACTAGGTATCATACCTTGATTAAATTATTGTCAGTAGAAGGTACTAATTGTGCAATAATATTATTAAATACAATACACGGATAACAGTCATTTTATGAGGAGGCATTAATACATTTTTAATTTTGAAAATTGCAACGTGAAATTTTTCGTGTTGCTCTGAAATCCCTATCGGTTTCCCACGTGGTGGGCGGCAGAGGCGGCTGGCGACAGCCGCACGTTGATCTGATAATATGCCTCAGACAACATCCAGCTGTTTATCGGCAAACGTGGAATCAATTCGTTTGCGAAATTATCGCATACGATTTGCCTAATTGGATGCTTCCTTGCAGTTGTAGGGATATTGTCTCTAATGTCTCATTAGATTAGTAAAATTATTTATTATAAGTACCTACTTCTTTTAACAGATTTATTAGAGAGGTGGTTTATGGTTCGAATCCCAGTCGTGACGAAATTTTTTCTCCATTTATCATTTAGATATATAATTGTTTTATAAGAAACATTATTTATTTAGAAAAGTCTTGAAAAATTAAGAGAAATGTTCGTGAGGTATAATGAATTGACCTTTTAAAATGTTAATGCTGATTTCGCAAATATGCAGCGACATACTTGTATACAGGTATTTGTGATATTTGTATGATAATGTTCGCAACGGTATGCTCTGGAAGCGTTTAATGTCGAGCTTAAATGACGCGGTTGAGAATAACAACACAAATATAAAATTCTTTAATACAGAAATTAATCACCACTTAGCTGATGATGATTTTTTTAAATATACGTGAAGCCCGACTATCGTCTTAACGCTGAAACGAATAAGGTGCATTTTTATAAAATTGATACACAAACGGTAGCAGGAAATACCAAAGCGCCGTCGTGTGTCGTGTCAACAAAAAATCTAAAAGCACGCATTATGTTGTTAACTGCGATTTAACTCATTTCATATTTGAGACGACTTTTGTTGTCCGACACCACTTAATTTTATAACATAATTTATGGGATCGGCTTAAACGACCAGAATAAGAAAATACTTATTTAATGGCTGCTCTCCATTCTTGAGAAATACATGCATAATTTGATCGGTTTTGATTCTTTTGATAGAGTGGAAAGTATTTTAATAGATTAGGTATGGGTGTGTCTGTGAAAGTAAGCATACAAAGTTTGGCTTAAGTATCAAAAATCAAATCAAATCATTTATTTCCAATAAGTTTACATACATAATATTGTTTGGACACCTGAACTGAAGAAAAGGAGCACAATTTATATCCAAGTAATAAAAATAGAAGTTGTTTGGTTTGCTTATCAATAACGCTCATGCGCATGTGTAAGGAACACTAATTTTTCCATGAGTAATGGAATATAAATAAAACCTTATATACCTATATATAACCTAATATTAAACCTCATAAAGATATCTTAATAATAAGAATCTTGATAACGAAACGATTTCGAGTTGTTTATGCGATATAAAATCGAACAATGCTTGACAAATGCTTACATTAAAATATTATAAGCCTCCTTTGCAATTTATTTATATTTATTTAATTATATTAGAGGAACGAAATACTTAAAAGAAAGTTAGAGTAAAAGTGCCATGTAACTCTACCTATTATTAATTTATTTCAAATTAAGTTATGAGCAAGCAGAGTCAACCAAATAAATAAGTGTGACTGTATCTACGTCAAATTGTATGACTTATTTGTCTCTAATGATGATAAACTATTGTCTAAAAGGTGGTCTAATAAATTAATCTGTTCACTGTCAGTGCCCAGTGGATGGCAATTAAATGGCGAGGGAAATTACCACACAATGTGTCGAGTAGATCATGTGAGATGACGGTCGGTCGCCATGCCACGAGCGTTGCCAACCACTCATCATATGACAGTTGCTTTATTGAGAGCACAGGATGATTATATTTGGTTTCGCAGTGCGTAATGGTTTTTAGTTTAATAATTGTGCGTATTTTACAATGCGCACGCTGTTTAAGCGAGACGTCCCGCTCACTTTTACATAATGTTGCGTTGTGTGATAGTGACAGGTGTGCGCTTAGGTTTAAGGTTAGATTTGGTGTCCACGAAATAATTACACCTAGTGTTGTACTTAATGGTTGTAATAAAATATTCGCGATCGTCCTGTAGCCACACGTGGCTGCGCAGCGCCACCGTGGCGCTTATGAAGCCACGTCGGGAATGTGTTTAATGAGCACTGCGATAACTTATACGCTACACGTTCGTTTACGCTTTTTGGAATTTCATTCACTGCCCCCCGTTTGCTATGAAAAAGAAGGCGTTAAATTAATTAGCGCCGGAATGCATAGACAATGATGTACGGCTACTGGAAAATTTATTTACTATTGAGCTATAAAGTTTCTGGAGTAATATATATCCCGTGTTTGGGGTATAATGCTTTAATACGAGATTAATATAATTCTAGTAATATGTTTGGAACTAGAGTAGTAGTAGTAAATTGGAAAGTAAAAGAAAACAAATGCACCTTCCTTTTTACCCGACTACCCCAGAAGGAGGGTAATGTTATTCGGGGGTATGTATGTCCATTCCTTCCTGCCATCATGTAGCCTAAACGGCTCGATGGATTTTAGTGTATGAGGTATCGTTAGATTCGTCTTGATTACGGGAACACTCCCGTAGACCTATTACACAATAGGGTATAAAAATAATCCAAAGAGGATTGTTTATTTGCAGTGTTTTTTTTTGGTGGTTTTTGAAATAATTTTATCTAGATTGTCGAGAATATTGATGGCGAAACATCGGAAGCCTAAAATACTAGAAGTTTGTTAAATATGTCTATATATCTACTTAACTAAGGAAGTTTATGGTTTTTACAACATTCGTGGAAATTATTTCATGTTTCGCAATAAACTTTTAAATTTTATTTTAAGGCACGTTCGGACTTCAAAATTAGTTGCTGTTGTATTTTAAGCAAGTAAGTACGCAACTCCTTATGGTAATGCCTCTTCGCAGTGGTTAGATATTCATAATAAAATGATGTCCGTGCATTTGTGGTGTCAGCGGCATATTATTTTCAAGTTTTCACGTGGCATGCAACGTGACGACTCTACATTCACGTTCGACCATTACATTGGATATTTTCATAAGCTTATTCATGAAAACTAGTGTAACATTATTTTAATAACAGATTCGGGTAAACGGCTTACATGAAATTATGTATTTATCACAGGGGATAAAGGCCGTAAGTTAATTATTAAATCCACCAAAATCAATCTAGTTATGCCAAAAATTAAAATGACTATAGTGTATTTTCTTAATTGGGTAACAATAGGTACCTACTTACCCATTGACTTAGATAAAAAATTTATGATAAAAAGAAGAAGATGTGCTTACAAACACAATCCTATATTAGGTAGGTATAAGGTTTCAAATTTTTTGGCACATTTTAGGTAATTACTTTGATTACTTTTTAAATTAATATAAATTTCTTTTTTGCGACGATTTTCCTTAAACTTTCTATCGAGTTGCCGATGACAAATAGTTATAATGCAATACATAACCACATATTATTATGCAAACAGGGATATTATTGTATGAGCGCTGCCCGCACCGCACGTAAGTCCATCTACGTACAGAATGCTAATAACTCGTTACGTTTTGTTTGTCCGCAGATATCGACGAACGAATTCGTGTCGTAACCAAAACGAGAGCTACCTTCCTCCCCGCAACATTCCTAGGAAAGGAAGCTAACAGAGGCAACTGAGGAGGACCTCGAGGTCACAATAAGCTGGATGCCCCGTCTAGGCCCACGACCGCGTTTACACGACACGCACTAGCTTTATTACCCTCATGTTTCTAAATGCCCTCATTTGGTTTCAAACAAATTATTTATATTTTACTACATGGACAGATCATTTCCCAATCGTCTGTTGACCCAAAAAGCGACAGTGTAGAGCAGTCAAGCGTTGACAAATTGTGATGCTATCTATGCGATGGGAATCGTTTACTGTGTAGTTCTGCTTAAATTAACTACCTATTAACGAATTATTTATTCATGGAAAGGAGTTAAATCTATACGATATACCTAATGTTGTAATGGCAATTTGATATTTATAGCTATTTATACTTATTAAGAATTGAAAGTTAAACCAAGGTTTCAAAATATCATGATTTAAATTGTGATTTATATATTTATTTTGACATCAAATAATGTACACTCTGTACTTAAATAATTACAATGAGCTTTGGTAATCAAACTATGGGTAACGTGTATCTTGGAAACCAGAATGTCATTCTAAAATTGAGTTCGTTCACCAGGATCCCCTAGCCCAATTCCCTGGCTAGAACTCATCAGTTCATCAGAATGTGAAAATACCTAAATAGGTATCTACCCTTCACAATAACAATTAATTAAAATAATATATTTTACTTTATATAGGTAGCTACGAGTAAGTATAACAAACAATTAAAAAAAAGCAAAGGTAAGTAACAAATATAACTATTATTATATTGAATCACATCATAATCTGTCATAATATCATAATGCATATTCAAGTGTTAATGTTACATTATGATACATATTGATTATTATATTATTTGTTTTCATATCATACATTACACATCCATTTTTTTAAATGCTTCAATTCTGTAAAGTTCTGTATATGTAAACCTACTTTTTACAATACCTACGTACTAACATTGTATCACAAAATGCAAAGACTTGTACGTACCGCCCACACAGTCGCCAATAACCCTCATCGACATCAATTAAATGAGTAAACGGTTATAAAATGCTCAATGACAATAAATATCCTCTATTATCGGTCGTACTGTATCTCAGGCCTAATTGATTGTTTACTTCAAATCGGCCCAAAACTTGCAACAATAAAGTGAATCATACTAGGCTGTAGGGTGACTATGTTATTCGCTGTAAACGATTTTCTCGCAGATTAAAAAAATATTGTGGTGTGGCGGTGGTAGGTACCTACTAAGTAAAAGAACGTATAGAAATCTGTGACGAATCGTTCATTTTCAAACGTTGATAACAAACAAAGCTTATCTACATGTAAAGTTTGACGCGGCTATAAACGTGACATAACGGTTACGGTCCACAGTTGCCTTTCTCACTAAACGTCTTTTAACGAAGTATTAAAATACGATTAAAGGGGAGTCAGTTTAAACTAGGTTTATGATTAACAGTCTGAATGTTCGTATATCTTATTTTAAAAATTTACCTAAGCGAATGATGGCGAACCTGGTATATGTTGTTAATTAAAAAAATGCCACCCTTTTCTTTCACTAAAGTTACTAAATACACACAGCTCATTAGGCACGTCAATTTATTTGTAATAGTAGTAGAATGATAAATTTATAACCAGAAACGTCACTTCACGTCACGTCATCAGTACTTCAAAAGTAGGAAAAACATATCGTTGCACGACAAATTACTTATAATTCAATTCAATAGGTATGTTTCAATATGAGCCGGCTTATATTTGGTCACCCTACCACATCCAGGAGTCTCCTTTGACCGCGCACAGCTGTTAAGAAGTTGATTTACGTGGGTATAGAGCGCGGCCAATTATCTTATTAGTGGCCAATTTATCGTTCGTCACATTATCATATGGACGGCATTATGTTAGAGTTACGTATACAAAGTCACCTATTCATTGTTCTGGCTAACTAAAATATATAATAAGTATATTGTAGTTATTCCAGACTGCGTACGCTAATATTAGTCGCCGCTAAGCGAGGCGTACCGCTTGCTCTTACGCGATGTAGCATATGAGCGACAGTGACAATTGCGTTTAGGTTTAGGATTCGACATAGCGGCCGCTACAGAATACCTAGTTTAAGCTCACCTCCCTTAAACAGTGTTTTGGTCAATTTCACACTTCGTTAAGAAACGTTACGTTAGAAAGTGAATATTTGCTTAAATCGTGGAATAAACTTATACCGCGATTATGAGTAGGTAAGCAAATCACCTATTCGTTTATTGTTGCATACAATTGGGTTACTCTACATACAATTACATCTATCTACGAGTACCTACTTGTGATATGAGGTATGTTCATAAAATGCTCGTAAGTTAGTTACCTATATACGAAAATCTATGGGTATTAAGTATTACATTATTTTTCTTCAATAAGTCAATTGATCCACTACTTCTAGTACACTTGACTGCACCTTTCGATTTCGATTCTCGTGGCGTATATATAATTCGAAGCAGAGTCCAAAGTGTGGAAGTACAAACTTGATGTGCTTTCAACTGTAGGAGTTGTGACTTATCTAACTTATTCCTTACTACTTGTAAATAAATTGATAGGAAAGAATATGGGCTTTTTGTTACTGGTTCCGTTTTGTTTAGAGTGTCTCCAATAATTCGCTTATTCCACTATCTGCGGGTCAATATTTTCTCATGAAGCCCGACGTTTTGTCACACAAAATAACGTTCTTTATCGCTCAGCGCCGCCACCGCCATCCACCGCCGCTAAATGTTTTACTGCAATAACAATAAAGAAAAACAAAAGCATATTGTCTCCTCTTCCCGTGCGTATTTTCTCACGAAAAAGAAAGACAATCACACTGTTTTATTAATATTTATTATTCGTGTTCAAAATACTTCGGCGACCTCGCGTATTTAGGTTCCAATTACTAACGGGATGCGCGTGTATGTCTGGAGTCTCTTGGCTTTAAGAAATACCTTTAATAATTCGAACACTTACATGCCTTATCTTGCAAATTTTTTATCACAATTTATTTCATAAAGGCTACTATAAAGCACCACCGACTTTGGGATTCCGGTCGGGTACAAAGCAGGAATGCGAGTCTATATACCTATAAGATGTTAAAGGACGTGGGATCCGACGGGTTCCTTGTAGATCGTGGAGTCATCTGCTTCTAATGATAATTTCATATCAGCGGCGGGGCGCGCTCAGTGACCGTAATGTGCCGAACAAATGGCTCTCTGTGCATTTCTGTGAACTACTCGATTGCCATCACGCCGGCCACAATCTGGGTGGATTGTGCTTTATTCCTATATCATATAAAATTCAACTGTTCTGTCTGTCCATGTGTGGTGTAATACTGAACCAATATTGAACAAGGGCTATTTATTCATTTTTATTATCATATATTTTCTCATTTAATTTCATATAATTTATTCCATATTACGAGCACCAGTAATGGACCTCGTCAAATAATAAAATTGTTTTAGAATATTTGAAGAGGTTCCATTGAGGTGAATTTCAGCACATAAGTAATTTATAACCTACAAAGATACCTTAATGATATTTTCATTAATTATAGATAATGCAGGTAGGTAATTATTGTAGGTAAGTAATAACTTTAGTTATCGTTGATTTCAATTCTAACGACAAGTCGTCAATAGACAATGCATAGGGATTCCAATTTCAGAGAACTTTGACCCTAACAAAATTTACATATTTCTGTTAGCATTGAATGCACGTACGATAATATCGTAAAGGAAGAATATCATAACTGTTCCAATGAAATATGACCGAAATATGTTTGATATTCAAATAGCGGAGGGGCTTCCGCTGGTTGGGAACGGTGCCCCGCAGCCGCCGCCGCCGCCGCGCCGCATCGGCATCGACGGATCTCAGGCGCACAAATACTCGTATTTTACGGCTACAACCGATCTGAATAATAACACGCTACATTAGTTTCCCATTATGCCTTCGAGACAATAAAATTTGCCCAATTTTACGATCACATTAATAATTTTATGAATGGAAGCAAACGTTTTAAATCTTTTAAACTGTAAGAAGTGAGTAAAAAGTGTTTCGAAAGGGCGATTGAGGTCAGTCGGGTATAAATTGAAGGTGTTAAAAATAATAAGATGCGGTGGGTGCTTCTGCCGACCGATGCCTTTGCGTTCCCTCGCAATAGTTGCAATGCGAGGTTGTGTCGAGGGGCGAGCTCAGGCTGCGATGGCGGACGGAAGACGGTCCGTTCCCAGGGTATCGCTTGCATAAACACCGGACGCTGGACACACTCGTGCCATTGAGGTTCTGATACTATAATGTCGTTCGATTTAGTTATAAATCATGTTCATCGATGTTTTATTACGTACCTAATTAATGTATTGAGTATTTAATATATTAACATCTCATCACACATAAGCGATGATATTTTGAAATTCATAACTGATCGTATATGTATTTAATGTGAATGAAGCAAACCAGAATCGAGTCTCCGAAAGCAAACACATGAACTAGCATTCATTAGATTCGCTAATTATTTATTCAAAATAAACCACCTTTCTCTGAAACATAGAATCAACGTTATAAATTTTCCCATGCTATATACCTACATTAATATGTTTTACCCCTGACGTCTTTTGCATGGCCAACTCTTACTTGTGATATTTACTTAGCTGTTTATTGTATATCGACATAATGAGTGTCCATCACTATTTAGCAGTGGTCTACTGTACAAGGATGTGCCGAGAACTCGCGTCTATCAGGTTACGCGAAATGAAACCACAAAATCAGCGCCGGCCGCAAAACAACGGAAGCCACTACCGAGGGTCCCCTCCGCTCTCACGTTCATACACGACTGTGACTTACTGAGCTGTACCTATTTAACTTACCTACCTGTTATAAGAAAATTGCTAAAGACTTGTCCATCAGCAGTGGGCCTATCTATGTAGCCGTTAAGAAATTGTTATAGTTGAAAAATATACATATATTTATCGATTGTTCTTAAAACGATTAAAGAAAACCTAGGTAATGAAGAAATCTACATACATTGTGTGTGCGAAATAAGAATTAAGAATTGCCTGACAAAAAATAGTCTCAAAGGCTGTGCCACCTGTCATGAATGAGGCTTGAGTTTGACACAAAGTGAATTCTATAGAATCTTAATAAATCTTAATGGAATCTATGGTTAAATCCTAATGGAATCAAGGGAAAAAATGAAATTTTGTTAAATCAATATTACAAAAATTTTAATATCCTTTTTTATTTATATAGATATGTTAATGACTTGTTATAAATAAATAAAAAGTAAAACATATTACAAAAATAATTTTTTTTTTCTTAAATAGCGTAGTAGATCGATTATATTAAAAAAAACTAGATACATACGTTTTAAATTTGTATAGTTTTTGTACTATAAATAATGATGGGTTTTGCCAAAAGTTGCTCCGTTGTGATTCATAGCTATTATAAATACAGCTACTGTTGCATAAAACAAATACGAATACTAATTCATGGATCTGAGCCAAATTACAGTCATAAAAGTGAAGACCATTTATGGCATTATTCGGAGGCATATCGAAACCGGCGCTTTCTATATTGCAGTACACTGCGTTGCAAAGTACAGGACACATTTTGTTGAAATAAATAACAAGACTACCTATTTTTACATAACTGTTCGGAAATTAAGTTAAGAATCAATAGGATAGATGAACAAATTTTCCTTAGCGAAAATCTATAGTCTAGTTTTATTGGTACACTATTATGTAGGTACTTAGAGTATGTGCACTAAACATGCCAAATCCCTTCTAAATGTTTACGAGTGACGTAATGGAGTAAACGACAAATAGCTACAACAATCACTGTAAAGTAGCTTGTAGTATATTTACTACGAGAAAACACGGGAAAGTATGAAATCATGTTTATATATACACAATAGACTTTGTTTTAGAATAAGTTGACACTGATGTAAGTACTCTTAGACATAAATCTTTTGTTGGATATGGATTAGTTGATAAATAACAAAAGAAAGAAAATATATCAAACCAAAGAGAGTCGAAATAGCTGAGAAAACACGGATTGTTTTTACATATTCCTTGCATCCATATTAAAAACCAAATACGTAATTTAATGGTGGAGTCAGTAACATTGTCCCGAAGTGTATTTAAGGAGTTATAGGTTTCATTTGCGGGCGATAGACGACAATTTTCAATTTTCTTGCGCGTGCGTCCCATTTGAATATTTTAATTTGGGGGGCGGCGCGACTATTTCAATTTATTTTATGAGTTCGGGCCCAGAAGGGGTTCGCGCGACGCTCTCACCGCTCCAGATTAGTAAATATTTGATAGCTTTATTGCTTGACGTGATATATTTATACATGCTTTTAAAATGAAGTGAACTTCGAAAGAGTTATTACCGTACAGGGTTTGGTTGGGTTTAACCCTATTTAATAATGTTGGCAAACTGTATTATTTATAATAAAATCTATGCTTATGCAATAACATACTTTTATAGAGTCCTACTAAACTAGGTTTTTCAATTTTTCAATACTTCACAGACTTTTATATAATGTATATAAGTCGGTTATTTATTACTTATTATATCAGATAAACCTATCTAGGTATTTATTCATCTGATTGATCTACTATCAAAGTAAATTAAAGTACTTGGTAATTATATTATGAATTTTGTATTAGTAAGTTGATTGCTCTACATATGAGCAGCGAGCGGTACGTCGCTCCATGCGCCGAGGGACTGCTATGTTTAACCTCACACAGCTATGTTTCATCTAATAGAATTGCGAGCTCGTTATCTGCTCAGATTAAAATATTCAGTATTTGAGTGATTTCACGAGCGAGTGAGCGGCAAAGGGTTGACTAGTCGTTTCGCCCGCTTTGAACACTTGTGGGGAGAGGCGGTGCAGGGTTAGGCGGTTACCTATCTACCTACTTTACATATGAGGAAGTGTTGTGATGTTATTAGCATAGCTTCAGTCTTGCATCTTTATCAATAAATTAATTACTTCCCTATACAAGTACATACATAGTAGGTAGCAGCGTATCAATGAATTATTCAATTTCACTAAAAGATAGACAACACTTTTTAGTTCAATTTGTATATGTATAAGAAAAATGTATATAACATGTGTATACTGGTATATAATGCGTTACCTGAGGAAATAAAGATAATACATGACATTAAATTATTTAAATCTAAATTGTACAATTGGTTATTAGATCGCTGTTACTATTCCGTTACCGAATATTTAAATTCCTCTCACTGACATTTTTACTACATGACATTTACATTAATTATTTTTATTTCTTCTGACATTTTTATTGCTTATGTAACTGAAAACTTTGCACGCTTGTATACAAGTAGAATACTGTACTGGACAATGCAATTTACCATCCTGAGATTTCATGTATTCTGGCAAATAAATGATTTGATTTGATTTGATTTGATTTGATTTGAAAATTGAATTTAGCCTCACTGTTACTGTCTGTCATTGGATATCGGTAACCTAATTATCAAAACTGAAAATACTTTGAAATATTTAATCGCGTATGCAATCAAACGTCGATGAAGCCGCAACAGTCGCACAAACAAATGAATTGTCGTATTTCACTGGCTTTTTCCGGCGTCTGCCTGCATGAATAATTCCATTTATATAAAATGGCATCGACCGCACCAATATTTCATTCCGAGTTTTGTATATTTAATAGTGACAAAAACAATGAGTGGTATTATTTTTCAGGTTGCTTGTTTGATTCCGTCGCTTCGATTCATTTTTCATAATTAAACAGTTCCAGTAAAATAAATAAATATCTACTTACGATAAACATAAGCAGGAACCGATATCATATAATATTACAAATTGATGAATGTATTTGAATAATAACAATAAAGCCGACTACAATAGAGCCGGCACGGAGTTAGTACCAATTCAATGCATGGTATTTGTCACGGTAATATTCTATATAAATAGGCGGATGTTGCCGACAGATAAATATTGCACTCCACCCATGGAGAGCTAATTTTATGAGTGAAATTAGTTATTCACCTGTTGTTGCCATTTATTATAGAGCACAATGAGAGCGTCAGTCAACCGCTGCGCCGCCGCGCCTTCTATTATTTGCCGATATATCAATACCAATTTGTCGATCAGAAGATATCGCATCGATGATAATATCCTGTCCAGTTAATAGATTGATAACTTTATTCGATTACATGGCATATATAATTCCATATTCACTCGCAAGTTGTGATAAGATCCTTTGTGGCTACAAATATGTGGATTCGTAGCACTCAACTCGTGTCTTAGAAACAATATTGTGCGATTTTATAAATATATTGTGTTAATTTGACGGACAGCATTTATTAACTTGAATGAATACTTTAATAATCATCATTTTTATTTTAAAAGAAATTTATTTGCGTAAATATAAAATGAAGATATTAAACACTGTGCTATTTTACTTGTGTCAAATCACTTTAACTCGACCTCAAATTCTTAGGTGTAGACAGGTAGGCAAAGCGCGTAATTAATTTCACTATTCGATTATTGAATTGTAGGCGAGAATCGAAAATAAACTGTCACCTCACGATCTCACCTTTTCATATTCTTTTTGGTCTAAATGGGTAACTTTTTACAATTTTTGTGGAGCCGTTTGGCTCGTCCATATAATTCGTTAGATACGTGACTAACATTTTTTAGGCGTTAGTCTAGAGTCAGTTAGTGCGTGAGCGCATCATTCTGCGTGATGATATTCCTATCAAACAAGTACATATTTTGTACAGAGATTGAACCTTAATAATGGTCCCATCATGTGCGATCGGGGGCAAACGGGTTTAAATCTTTGTTTGACCTCAACATTATTTGCGCCATTCGTCATTTTTCTGAAACAAACAAATGGACATTTTTAATGAGAGACTAGTTGTGACATAAAAATGTCACATTTGAGTTTAGACTTTTCTTGGAATCAAATCCTCAACCTTCGATTTCTGGACGAGATTTGTTCATACCAGTCATAAGGAATATCTAGTTTAGAATAATTACAGCACCGTAATGATGAATATAATAAAGGATTATACGGTTCAGTGGGTTTTCTTTTGACATACTAGTATCGTATAGTGGTTATATAATGTTTATGCACCTATAAGTGCATCAGTAAATAATATATGCACTTATTACAAACTTATGTCAGTAAAAATACAACCTCTCTTGTATCTCGTGCATCTTCAATATTGCTTCTTGAAAAAATAAATGGACACATCATTTCAAATTAAGTTCTTCTTTATTTGGTCCACGCACAGTAATCGAAGGCCGCAGATCGGCCCGTAGCCAATCGATTCCTTTGCGCTACCGGCCGCGAGATGCACTTACACTACGGCACCCTTAACGCCGGGATAAAGAGTCTAATTTGCAACAATATTTGTCATGTATACATGTAGGATATTCTTCCACAGCTTCTAATTTGAACCATGTTGAGCCAGAGGAAAATTATGATGTAGGCGTCCTTGTATAGGTACAATATTATTATTATGTCGCAATTTGCTTTATCTTCAAAATAGTGAAACACTGCAAGCTTTACCGCAATCTTGCCCAAACTGGTGTATAGGAAATAAGATAATTCTGCTTCTGAATAATATGTGCGACAAGGTGAGAACCCAAAAACTGACAACGAGTAAGCATCATGCCTTGTATTAAACAGCAGCACGTAGCTGGATGACGAGTGACGGACGGCTGAGACCGGCCAGCGCTGCACAAAGAGTCTAAATGCCGAACTGTCTCGCGACGCTACGCACCGTGACCGTAGCACGAAGACAGTCTTGATACTACGCCTTTAAAAATAAACTGTTTTTGGTGAATTTGTACGGCGAATTTCCAAGAATTCGATAGCTATGCTTTACAGTTATTTGATGATCCTCTTCAAATAGACTCCTAGGCAAGCCATGCACAACGACAACCGCTGGATATATCCAATATATGACGCGTAGGCCAAGCATGGGTTACATGGGTATAGAACATTTGTATGCCTTTGTCCAGCGATGAGATGAGGATGGTTAATATTTCTTTGAAAAACAATCGACCCACCTTAATGTACCTAAATAATATAGAGGTAACATAAAAGAGTAAAACTGATACAAAGGAAGATGCAAAAATTCAGATCTCCGTTTACATCTTCGAAAGTATCAAGACTATTTAAGAAACGTTTGTATATCGGTAGGCGAAGAAAAGTTATTATTTTCTGAACTATGGTCATTAAAATTTCTGATTAACAACGTTTGATCCGTGTCGATAAGATGACGCTGCAAGTCCTTCTCATATTGTCCCTTTTCTTCAAGCCGTAACTAAACGTTTTGTGTAATATTTTTTTTATACTTCCAGATATTAAAATATTATCTTCGGATCTTATTATAAAGTAGTGGTCGAAGAAATGGAATGTCGACCAGTCTTATAATATCGGGTGTATTTATAGGTAGTTTATAATACACGCGTAGTGTGTACCTTATAAAAACTATGAGATACATCTTATAAATTATTATGAACTAATATTCTTTACCATAAGTCATTGATCCGGAGGGCCTCATTATCTATGGAGGGATGACTTTATATATTTTGTGTACCTATTTACGAAATATACAATTTTCATTCGACTGTCTGAACATGCTCAAAAGAGTGCCACTTCTATATGTGAGAAAACACCAGTTAGCCTAGTTGTGCGATTGTATGCACTGGTACTTCAGCAATAATGGATTGACAAGAGATGCATTACGTCGGTACGCGCGCGTATTCAGGGCACACATCACAATCGCGCCCCGCCTCGACCGCACGAGCCCGGTATAGAAACTAACCATTCGTCATCCATTATTCACGGCCTAAATTGCACAACTTTAGAGCGCCATTTCTAAATGACATCTAAATCTGTTACTGTATTAACATTGTGAATAAAATTTATACAATCAATCTACATAAATGTCCGTGAGCGTCCGTCCATTAGTCAGCTGGAGCACAAAGGGCACACGCTCGTCTCGTAAATCAGTCGTATGTGTATTGAGACGGCTTGCCCAAATCGCACTCAATAACCGTAGTGTGCGTTGCGTACGCCGAGCACCGTCGCGCGCGCCGCACTCTAGATCCGATACAGAACTTTCCAGCCATTAACGACCCCTTACGACCAACATTTGTCATTAGACGGGGTCACGTCATTGCCCGAAAGTGAAATCTTGAGTTACAACAGGATTTAATTTATGTCAAGCTCAGGTACCTATATCTGCCGGGGATGGATATCATCATCTACGATTTTGTTATGTTAAAAGTTTAGCTACTTGGCCTTACAATATGTAGCTCTAGTCAGGTCCGGTAGTCCCGTAAGTAAATCGCAATTCGTACTTAGGTACCTAAGTACGTGTAGCATACGAGTACATTCTAACTCGCATAAATCAAAGTCATGTACTTTCTTCATGAAAATTTACTATAAAAACTATCTAGGGGATTTCTGTATATACCTACTTACTATCCGATATTTTTATTTGGTTTGATATTGTTTTTTCCTTTCGCGGTTTCCTACATATATTTGACGCGCTACTCCCCGTCATAATGCCATGTTTGGGCAAGGAGACAATTTGTATAAATTTCGATGTTAGTAATTATACGGAGTACAGATTTAACACACCCTAAACGGTTATTAAGATATTAAAATATTAGGATAAGCGTGTCGTGTCGTTGGAGCATCGTTGCGAGGCGCGTGGCGCCGCGGGGGGCCCAGCAGGCGGCCGCTACTGCCGTCGGGGCCACACCGGCCACGTCGGACCAACTAATTGTTATGGCAGACCCCTGCCACTCAGCCGACACCTTGCACTGCCATGATAAATGCAGGCTGTATTTAAAATAGGTCATTTATAGTTGCAGTCAGAGCTAGTGATCAGCTTTGGTCAAATAAGCAGCAGTAAAAATCTAATTAGAAATTAAACAATATAAGATTATTATAGATAGTTCAACCGACCCTTTGTACATATAGCTTTTACTTTATTTTTTTTTTAGGTTAGTATTATTTAAAATAGTTATTTTTAATATTTTAGTATTATTTCAATAATGTATTAGAAATTTGTATTGCCGATAAATATTCATTGCCCGTGCTCCCTCGATGTATTGTTGTTAAGTTCAAGAGTAAACGCAAAATAACATTCATACACAAATAATTATAGGGTTAGATTGAAAAAAGTAGAGAGTGTTTAAAAGAAAAAAAAACAGTATGTAACCACTTTGTGGTCCTTTAGAATATAGTCACAAGAATGGAAAATTTATACGACGTAATGTAGTATGAATATACATATTTAATATTGTTACTGTAAAATATAAATGATTCCCCTCACAGTGAAGTATCGAATTACATCAAACCGCTCTAAGGAGACCTTATCTCGTTATCTGTTAAATATTGTCGCCACATCTCAAGCGGCGAGCGCGCAGAGGTGACGAAGTCAACTTTCAAACTCAACGTATTAAAATAACGATGGGAATAAAATAAAAGAGTATTTATTTATGCATAATAATGTATTTGGTTGAATAAAAATGAGGATCCCTACAAAATATCTAAATAAAAGAGTGGGCCATCATAAGGGCCCAGCGAGCGCAGCGTAGATGCCGCGGGGAGATTGTGGCCCGGCCCGCAGCGCCCGCGCTGGACCTGCTATCATTTATACCATTTCATAGTGGCTGTTTACATTTCATTCATAAATTCGATTGCCGCTTCGTAAACTTAAATTCATATTTAATTTTCGTTATAGATCGCTTGTGATGAGCATGCTTGTAAATCAGTAAATCTGATATAGTAGCTTAAAGCAATCATCAACTTTGTAAGTACTTATTTAAAAACAATAACTACGACAACTATGAAAGAAAGCTATGGCACCTTACGGAATCGCAATACGACTTACATTGAATAGTTATATGTGACTTTACCTATAATTTTCAAATTGAGTATCTATTTATGTAAGTATAACAGCGACGGTCCTATAAAAAGAGAAATCACTATTATTTCCATACCTAGCGTGTTATAAAATAATTTAATGACTCAAGCAAAAGCCAAAGCATTAAAATATGAATAAAATGCACAACATTATGGTGACCGCGATCGTATTCATATTACATTTTTTTGTTTTAATAAACCCTTGGCGTGTATATGTCGCCGAAGCTCGCACGTTGCTCCTTATTTATTGACCTATTAGAGATAACATTAAGATCAAAATGCACGGCCAAGGACCTTTGTTATAAAAATGTCTGCTTCATTATTCTTAAAAAAATTAATGACAGCCTTAATGTGGATAAGCCACAGATATAGAGGTAGCATAGTGTAATGTGGATTAAAACTATTCTTTCTCTAGTGAACCATAACTATTTTTACTAACTATTTGTACATTACCTACTCGTATAAACTTGATGACAAACGACGACATCATATGAAAATTCATAATATAAGGAATAAGCAGACAATAGTTATAATAAGATGAAGTTAAAATATAGATGCTTAATCACATTGCTCAATAATGTTCTCAATAATGTCATAGGTACAAGATATCCTACAGTATTTTTCTCCATTTATCATTTAGATTTTGGTTTCGCATAGCGCATGTGCAAGAAAATATCAAAACATATCCTCCAGTATTTTCACAATGTAGGTACTAGGTATGTACCTATGTCTCGTTAAAATAAATTAGTCTAAATCAGTTTGACCATGTCCATGATATTCCATCCATGGGTAACAACAAACAAACAAATGGCGGCATCCTCTCGTTATAATTTTTCCCAGATTTTTTAATCCGGGCAATTTAAATCAATACTCATTATAGCTTTTCAAAGGACTATCATCTCGAATTTTAACACGGGAACAAAGAACTTGTTTTATGATCAGATCTTAAAGGCATTTTAAGTTTATGACTTTCTGGGCTTGATAAATAATCAGAAACGTTGACGCGGTACCTTAAAACGAGAAAATCGACTCGAATTTTGCAGCGTGGATAGGTTATGATAATTACGATGTATGTAGTGCTTTTGATCTGTATGACCGTAGTCTGTATTTAAAAGGGGACGGAGAGATGCCGCAACATATAAGTTGTCATCGCAACCCACGATGAAACCTGATCGATATCTTCTTCCAACCCTGTACTGCGCTGGGATATATTATACAAAAAATATAGTTTCCACAATTTATTAAATAACATTTGATTAATTTCTAAAGTTACAATTTATGTTGTCACTTACATATATCAAAGCTTCGAGTTTCGTGACTACCTATTGAATAATCACGGCATAATGCGTGAGGGAAAACTATATCAAACGGAAGTTGGCAATAGGCCGGGGACTCCAGCATTAACACCCGTTTATTGCCCCATCGCTATAATATAAAATGGTAATAAGCTATTATGAATAATTTCGATACAGCTCTAGAAAGATGATCAAGATAAAACCGGGTGCAGGTTTGCGCGAGCTTCAGATGCTATGGTACAAGCTGACAGCCTTCGTGGGGGGTATTATATCACTATTTTATGGAACTCTACATTCCTGGTGACAATATACATTATGCATACTGCTTTCATTTCCCTAGAATATGAGATTTTTATCATAGAATCGATCGCTCGATATACCTACTTTTACAATCGTCAGCACATAAACCTACATAAACAATGCAATCTATACCGTATTACTATTACAATTAACGTGCTATGGCTTGCGTAGCGTCAATAACTACGTGAGACTTAGTAGGTAGTTATGTTACGTTGGTTTATAAAATTCAATTCTCTAGTATTGATACATTTAGCACAAAATGTGCACTACGTTTGTATGTGGTCTTTGTGTCATTTTAAATAAGTCTTGCCGAATTGTCCAACTCCAATTTTTAATTTAAAATTAAATGTCTTGCCGAATTGTCCCACTCCAATTCATAATAATAATAAGGTTTAAATGATGAAAACTTTCTAGCCGTGGACAGGACTTGAACCTGCGACCTTGTCATTCCGTGACACGCTCTTACCAACTCCTGAGCAGGTTCAAGTCCTGCCCACGGCTATAATTTTTTCACCATTTAAATTTGTTCGCTGAGCAAGGCATAATGCATAAAACCAATTCTGAATAATAAGGTTCTTATTATTTTTACATACAGTGCATGATCTGGGGGTTCAACCCTGGGCCTCTGTAATGAAAATTCAGTATCCTAACCACAGTGCCATAGAGCGTTTATGTAGGATTAGGTGTGTGTGTACATGTTAGGTACCAAGAAATAATGAAAAGTTTTAATTAACGATTGTGCGATACGAACTATACATATAAACATAAAAGCTTTTATTGAAATAAATCGTGCTTTCTTCTATTTAAATTCAGTCTTAAAAGGTAAAAATAAGAGCTAATAAAAGTAGCGTAATAAATATCCAAAGTTGTTTTAATTTCTCCTTTACACGGAGTAGGTAGATTACGCCCCGATCGGCAAAACTTCCTTGTTTTTAATTTTCTTTAAAACATCCGTTTGTTTTATACATTTTATTTTCAGTGAATAGGTGGAAGGCTTTCTTAACTTCAAAATGCTTCGCGAAGGATGTAAATGGCTCATTGTGCAAAGCTATTTTGTACCGTGACTGCTTTATCTGTAGATTCATTATCAGGCAACAATACAAACATTTGCAACATTTTTAATTGCCAAGGAGAAGGCAACTTTACCGGGCGCTTCAATTATTTATTTTTTTGTTTTCGACGGCGATTTCTTTCTTAGACTCACAAAGTGTTGGTTATAATTATAAGTAGGTAGAAGGGTAGCTAATTATAATAATCGAGTTCTAAAAATACTTTAATTTGCATAGTCCTCATCGCTTTCAACACTTTTTATTTACTAATATTACTAAGTATATGATTTTTCAAGAAATAGTTGAGTGCCAAATGAATGAAATATTTTGTAAGTTTAATAAAATATACATAGAAAGTTTACTATCCTTTAAATATCTCAAACCTTCCCCATTACTGTGACATTATGATAAAATTGAATGATCGCCTGGAGCTAAGACAATGCAGGCATATCGCAGTATCATGGGAAATTGCCGATCGGCCGACAATCACGGGCCGAATGCGCAAGCGCACCGCGGGCACAGCTTATCACTGCGCGCGGCCTATTGTGCCCATCACGGACCAAAGAAAGTCTTTATTGGACTTACGACAATACTAACAATACATAAGCAATTCTTCCTATTTCTTATTTAAACAGCGGAGAAAAGGAACCCTTACTAATATAGTATAATCAATGCTAAAAAAAGTATTGTATATGTACTCGTATATCCAAGAAATATAAATTAGTAAGTACGTATCGACGTGAAATACTTCCAAAGTTTATGTATCTATGTAGATAATATTAATTAGATAAAACGGGAATTACCGTGTTAAACATTTATTATTGATGTCTCGATATTTCGACAGCATTGCAGCCATCATGGTCACGAGTAGACTGAAGTCGGTGTGTGCTATGTAGATAAGATACACATAATTTCTGATGAGTATTTTATCTGATAATTTTGTATGCAAAACATTGACAAATTAATTAGTGACAAAAACACTGTGCCAAAATAGTTCGTATCGTTAAGAGATTGTTCCTGGTATATTTGCCCATGTATAACTTTCTCCTTTATATCCTAGACATGTGGCAATACCACGCACGGACATTCTGCCAGTTTTGCAATATTCCATGCCATTTCAAATACTTTGTAGATGACACCACCGTGATTAAGAATGTTTAGTAGCGACTAGAGCTTGCATATTCTATTTTGCAAGTAACTCTGGGACATGTTCCTGCATTATCAGGAAGATCATGTTATTTTTCTTAGAAAGGAACATTAATATATAGGTAGCCTAGCTAGTCAATAGGAGATAAATACGCGGGTAGAACAAAGCGATATCAGAAAATGAATAAGCCGCCGAAATGACTGGCGGTTCACTTCTCATCGGGAGGAATTATGACGCAAAAAATAAAGAATTATGAGTGATTGTGGTCCGAGATTCTTCAGAGCCCTTCGACTGTGGGCATGCCATAAAAACTGATCCTGTTATAGTTTGCAAAAGCAATTAAGTTATAAAATTTTGTGGGCTCTTCTCTACTTAATGAAATATTTCTTATAAAATGTTTATTAGTTATTTTTTGTACTTCAATAATATAATTAGGTGGGCTTTCATTGTTTAATATTTTAGTAAGTATTATACTATATCGCAAAGTTCATAAACTACGCGTTTTCGAATAATTATTTACGACATTTAGGTAGTATAAATTATTCATGGTTAGGTCGGTGTCGAGTATAGTAACTATTATATATGGGTAGATTTTATGGCACATTAGGTACATTATATACCTACGAAGACGGCGCGGTTTTGATTTACGTTAAAGACCAAATTAAGGACAATAAAAATATAATCGTGAGAATAAAACTACCTAATTCACGAGCACGGTAATTTAACTACTATTTACTATAATAAAATATGCATAAGCGTCAATTAAAAGCTTTAAAACTTCGAAGGGGTGGTCCATTGCGCCACTTATAGAAAAATCCTTTAATTGAATTATTAAATGGTAAAGCAATATTCATAAATTGTAACTACAGGGGAATGCGGTCGTGTATGTTTAATGTATGATGAATGGACATGACATGTCCGGTTAATTAATGTAAGCGCTGCGCGGGAGTTAATTAATTATAATTGTCGACTGCCTGCGCGCATGAAACATGTATGAAATTCATAACAGGGCTAATTATGAAACATGGACGCGCCTGCCTCGCGCCACCCGCGGGGCCGAGTCCGCCCGCCCGCCAATATGCACCTTGGAAAAAACTAATAATTCTGAGTACCCAAGTCAGCGCAATAGTAAACACTGAATGCTACTTCAGCTCTTATGATGTAAATAATAAGAACATCACAGAGGCTAAAGTGTTGCACTTGAAATGCTTTCGTCCGTTGCTTTTCTTATTGCTTGACCTCCCCGAGCAGTTTTTGTATAGAAATACACATGCAACCACTTACCATGTTTTAATGAATGATACAGAGTATCTATTGGCTGACTATTTTCTTGTTTTCGTTTCATTGAAATATGGTAGATTTGAGGTCAGAAATTACATAGGTAGGTACATACCTATGTAATTTTGTAATTAATATGTAAGGTAAGATAAATGGTAGTTAATAGGTAGTTACATTTATCTTAGAGAAACCTTTGTGGAAAACACCATTACAACTTTTACGTGATTGTGATATAAAAAGACATTTTCAGAATAGTTCGAAACAAAGGACTTTAAATTCTTATAAATTGCCATTATCGTATGTTAATTAACGGCCATCTGCAACATTGGCACGTACCTACTCGGTATTGTTTAATATTAATCAGGAAATTAGTATGACTAAACTAACAAAATCAATTAGCTACTTTTTGTCAGCAACAGGTTTCTGTAATGGCTCGTCAACGCGCGGTCACAGAAGTTTGCAGCGACAACCAAATTGTATGGGAAACTTATGACAACATCATAAACAAATAAAGCCTTTATTGTGATTACGTGTAAGTATTACATTAAAAATTATACAATATACTATTTATTATTACTTACATTGAATTAAATTTCAATTTTGACCAAAGTGTTACACTGCTCTGCTGTTAGCTGTACCTACATGCATTTTATATGAAATAAAATAAATAAATAATGTTATAAATTGAGAAGAGAATGCACTTGATTCTTATTAATAATGTGACAAGTAATAGAGACCGGTCATTCACATGTAAAATAATAGCAATGAACAAATGTTTATTAGATGGCGTCACAATTAAAACTATTAAAAGAACATGATTAAGTGAATGATTTCCCTTATCCTAGGCTAGATAATAGGTTGCATGTAGGTAGTAAAGGATTAGGTACTAATTAATATTATATCAACTTTATCGATTACGCATTCGAGACAACAGAATTACTAAGCTTCTATTCTAGCCCTCGTCTCTAATTTTACATACCTATTGGAAATCGACTATCTAAATTACTAAATATAAATAATTATAAAAAAAAATCACGTCTATCTAAATTTCACAGTTAGCTCGATATCTTTCTGTCGATATCAATCTGTCGACTTTTTCGTCAAAATTCCAGTTTTAGAAACCGTAACAAAAAACGCAACCCACGTGCCGGGTCAGCTTAAATCAACATCACATCACGCACGAATTATTTTTCACTTGCAAACTTTTCAGAGCACGTGTTCTGTTTGTTTTGCATAGCCTTCTAAATAAGTAGAGTTTATATTTGCGGCTCACTCGTCTCCAACTAGAACGAAAGAGATAACGAGATTGAATGAATCGATCGAAACGGACTAAATTAACTCTTACTAGGAGGGCAGAAGTAACAAACAATGATGTTTTTGTTGAAGTTTTTATACTGTTTTGTATTTGGATGTCATTTGGATTTGTATTTTTCCGCTTGATCTCGTCTAATGACATTAAAAAATATATTATCTGCTGTTACATAAAAAAGATTTTACGCCTTTTTATGTTCTAATGACAAACATTCTTATACAAACCTACTTTACTTTTAATTTATTCATTTTAAAATGATTTTGGTTATAATTTTGAAGCAACTACCTACTTATTGTAAATATTATTATAGAACACATCACCATTTCCTGTTGCTTTTGTTTTTCTTGATTGCATTACTTACTTAAAACTTATAAGTACAAAATTACCCACCTAAGTTAGGCAGCGGAGCTCTAAAAGACAAGTTCAAAACCTATAAAAACGACAAGGATAGAACACTTCCCACCTTCCTCGGCTTGGTGGAGTGCAAACTGCAAAACATGAGTTTTGCATAGTGGCCAGTGGGCACCTTACATCAAAACAAGTGACCAAGTGAGGTCGCCGAGCGAGGAGTGTGGGGCGAGGGGGTGCAGGGTACAGGCGAGACGCGGGGGGAAGGCGTGGGGCGGTCCCGGGGCGTGCAGCCTGCAGCGAACACGTGACCCCCGCCTTGCACTCTGCGGCGTGCACTCACTCAATGCACTCGCATTTCGTCGTAGCCGTCCGCGCGAGCTAAGCAAGCGAAAAACAATAATGATGGGAGATGTAGGTTAAAAAAAATTCAAATTCACCAATTATCTGGAGGTTAAACTAAACAATACATTTTATGGCGATGTCAATTTAAACATTGCTATATAAGGTAAAATAACACACTTTACTTGGAGTAACCTGGTTTATGAACTTTACATACCTCCATACCTTTTTCGATATTATCTTCGTGATCTCGATACATGGTAGCTTTTCTAAAACAGAATAGACGAGAGCGCGACAGTTGTTTATATGACTCGTAGCGCCATCTGTTGGCCGATAGCGGAACTACTCTTGCAAATATTTCATATTTTGGTATTTTTTGTTGTAATTATTTATAGTACTATTTTTGTAATGAAAAAGTGTTTGTTAATTATTTAGCACAAAATATTGGGCATATCTTTTATTAAGAAGCTCCTTGGCTGCGATGTATTATATTATAATCGTTTGTTTTTGAACCCATAGATATGTTTAAAAAGTATATTCAAATATGATATAAAAAGTGAAGAGGACCTTGCAATTAAAATTAATTTAACTAGGAACTACTTAATAATAACAGTTCTGAGAGCGACTTTCCTTTTAGGCTTATATTAAGCTATGTTATTTATGTATTCCGCTATTGAAATTAAATTGGAACGGAAGCTGTATAAAACCTGCATAATTTTATTGTAGTGAATTGCATTTATAACTATGGCGATGCATGTTACAATTTGTGATTGTAACATCCGCGGATACAAACCTAATTTACATGCAAATACATCGACATTATTACTAAAATGAACATCCTGTCGCAATGCGATCGATTTGCATATTTTTTAATAATATCAGGGAAAAATAACAAAAAGCGACATTTTATAAAACAGCAGACTATTGTTAGGACTTCCGGCACTGATGGGTAAATTATTCATAAAATTTAATCAACGCGTCCTCATAAGTTACGGTCGATGATAATTATACACGTAGCTTATGCCTACCTGTTTAACAACATAATCATTGTAATGCACAGTTATTGTGAGTTCAAATTACATATTTGAGTCACGCGATTTAGGAATGGAACTAAACGAAGGCCCCAGGTTTAATCCCCAAGACAGTAAGTACATTTACCGGCTTGCTCTCAAGACGGCAAATGTCAAAGGAAAAAAAACATTGGACGGACAGTCTAATTACAAATTACCAATTAAACATATCCTTATTATAATATACTTATCATATAAATATTTTGTATATTAAGTGAAAAATAACCCTCAATGAATATGCTGAGATATGAGCTTAACACCAAATGTGTCTTATTAGAATCGTGAAAGATTCTATTAGATTATTTAACTGATGGACTAGTTAGATAATCTAATAGAAGCAAGGATAATTACATGAGTCTATAATATACTGATTTACTCCGATACCAGATCAAAGCCAGTTTCTGTAGGAACATAATGACTTTCTTTGAAAACTGAATTAAACAACTTTTTTACCTATAGGTACCGCCATCTACCTATTCAGTCTGCTCTGTGGACTCTTCATAATTGCTAACATAATAATTATCGTTGTCTCATTACTAATCTGCTAAACCTACCTGCCAGCCTCTGTTTTTTACGACATTTTATACAATTTAATTTCCATGGTAAGTTTAACGTCTAATTTCATGTTGTTTATATTAGGTATAGCATATAAGTATCCTTATATTATGCCACGCTCGTAATTAGGTAAACTGATATAGACTTAATAATAGTTTAGTAGTTAGTGTTATTCTAGGTATAATGACTCAATTACTTATTCATTCTCTATGATAAGATAAAACTGAAACAAATTCATTATGAACACAAAAACAATGACGCCATAAGCTTATACCTTTATGCAAATGACAACAAAACGTATGCACGACTCCCAAGCGTTAAACACAAATAACCGCCGCTATCTATTTGGCTATTAATTTTAAAGCCATGAGAACACGACACAATGCCGGTAGATATTTTACGTATTGAAATATATAACATTAGGAGAGCGACAAACTGTGTAGAAGGACCTCAGATGTTATCGCGATTCGTCACCTGAACGGAAGCGTAGTTAACACAAAAACTACATTAGGTTACTCGCGTCGTTGAATAAAAATATTAGTTACAAGGCTTTATAACAATAAATATACATTATAATATAACAAATAACTATGTATTTACAAATAGCTACACACCTAATTAGGGCGAGCGCTCACCGCAAATTCATATCTCATCAGTTACCATGAGAGCATATACCGGGATGATAAAAAAATACAAAAATAAATAGGCACCTAATATGGTCTGAGCTGTCTATGGGTACAATTACAGTAGTGAAAATATGTGTTAGGTATATATCGGTAGAAGAGGAGAATAAACAAAATCATAAATGTAATTAATTTAACTCAGGTTTTCGAGTTATCTCGTCATAACTAAGTGGCAACATAGCAAAAAAGACAAAATTCCCATTGTATAAATCCATTTAATTCACTATATTTAAAAATCAAATTACTTTTATTTGAAAATGGGAGTGGTGGAACACGTTGTATGAGTAGATAAGTAGGCACCTATTAATAAGCGAGAAACTGAGTCATAGTGTTGTGTTGTGTTGTGTTGGAGTACTGTTATGTATTCTGAGGGTTGCTCTTGCCGTTGTCACACAGGGGACCATATTTAGGGACTATCATAATATAGATCGTAATTCATAAGTAACTCACATGAATCCATGTAATTACATAGGTAGGTACATACCTAAATAGCAGGACTAACAATAATAAATTAAAAATTACCTAACTACAATTAAGTATACTAATAGGTGTACTTACCTAGGTTGGGGCTTACTAAACTACATTTTTATTCGCTCTTATACAAATTACAAACATATAAAATATAAAACGAGACCTTGATATAAAGAGTTGGATATTATCTCTCACCTCTGTATTGATAAAAAAAACTTCGTACCAACTGTTGCCGAGGTGTTATTGGAAATCAATGAAAGAACGTAACGAAATAAGCAGACCTTCTCCAGATGTTTCAACGCAAAATTATTTCTCACTCACTAAATCTTATTTGAAATAAAGTTTTCATGTATTATAAACACCTGAGTCTGAATAAACATACATGCAGGTAAATCAGAATGGTAAATGACTTACTGTAATATAAATATACTGGCAACATACTCGTAAGCTAGAATCAAACAATTTATCAGAAGCTTCCTCAAAGCTGAGCATTTTAAAATGAGATCCGGTAAAGATCGTAAAATATTCGATAAACAGCGGCTATGTTTGCTTTCGCCGACTTTAACATTGCTATTAAACAGTCGTGAAATGGACAGAAATAATCGGGTCGATCCGTTATATCGCGTCATTCGTATGATGCCTGCGTCTGCGCGTACTGCGACCACGCTCATGTCAATTGCTAACTCAACCGACTCTACGCATTTTCTTACTGTAACATTCACTTGCACAACCGCTAATTTATTAAACATGTCCTCATTGCATTTTGCCCAAATAGGCGTAGGTTGCCTTACTTTAAATTAATTACCATGTCAACAAGTAAAGTAGCTAACGGAATGAGCATATTTATTCAGCATGCGTAGCGCAGTGCGTGTGCGTCGCGTTGCTGGAGTGGCTCCGAGCGCGGCGCGGCTTCGTGGTGTGTCGCGTCCGCGGTGCTTGCGCGTGCACCAGACGGTTTTGTTTTTATGAGTCGCGGCGCGCGCCGACCGGCTCCTCGACGACGACAGTTCCTCAAATTTACCGAGGCAATACTGGGAACTATTGTGGAGCATTTCGTCTGCGATGCATACCTATCCCATCCAAAAGTTTTATTGGTGGCGCATTCTAAAGTTTATGAAAGAATTCACACTATGTAGGTGCAATTGTATAATGTTACTGTGAAGAAACTATGCACCCTTGGATGGCTTGGATGTTGTACTCTATATTATAGTTTCTTTTGCCGTTGAATGAGTTTAAATGTGATTGATAAAAGCTCGTTGGGCTCATGGTGTGTAGGTTGATAGTGAACATTTTAATCGCGCGATTCAGTTGCGCAGACATAGCCGCGACGAGCGGGCGGGAGCGGTGCGGCGCGGCGGTGGCGGCGGCACGGCCGCAAGCGACAGAGCGGTGCCTCCCGCGGCGGTGCCCTGACTCCGCAACTTTTTATATGCGCATGCTCGGCTCGTGTCTTTTTCGCTCTTCCCGATTGGAATTCGTCGAGAGATCGCCGCTGCCGGTGGCAGACGTCTTGTGACATGTCACTGGCGGTACGTGCGCGGCGTACTCAGCAATTAACCAGTCATCCCGCTGGACTGAAATCTACCACTTGGCCGGAATCTCCTCGATATGCGCACACGTTTCTGAGGAGACTCGTCTTTATTCAAGGAACAACCGTGAAATTACTTCAACACTGAAGCTGTTAATTAAACTCTTTAATTGGCCTTTACGTGTCTTTACTTTGAGGAAAGTCTCGTGAGCCATTTAGCGTGTTGTAAACTGGTAAGTATTCCAAGTTCATTCTTAAGATGACAGAAATATAGTTAGTACACTGTTTCGACTAAGTAAGAAAGATAGTCTAGCTAAATATTTATCATCAGCTGTAGGTAGGTAAGTCAATTTATGTTGACGACCCAAACACTAGCCTCCAATCCAATATAATCTACGTTAATAGGTAAATAAATACAAGGAATCTATGTAGGTAATATTTATTATAAAAATAATTACTAAGTAATTAAAAAGGAAAGGAATATTTAGTCCAAAATATACATTAAACAAACAACGTTCAGTAAACAAAGTACATAACGTTTAAATTTATAAAAGCAAGGCAGCAAAATTGAATATAATATTGCTACAATTATGGAAAGGCACAGGCTAAGGTGTCGTGTAAGTGCGGGAGTTCGCTACACGTGTTGGCGAGCACTTGCATAATGGATCGTTCAGGGCTATGCAACGAAAGGCTATTGCTATTATCTTACGAATTATACAAAATAAACACTGAAATTAACATTCCCATACACATCAGGGATAAGTAGCAAAGCATATACCGATATAGTAGATAGTATCTAAATTTTTTCATCTTAAATTTTTATTCCTTTGTTTCTTTAACCCACCAAGGGCGCCCATCAAATCTCCACATACAGGCGTAACATTCTCGTGATCGAGTACTGAATACCGCTCGATTAAACTTGCACTAATCACAAATACCACATCTCTATATTATATTTTGTAAGTGTGAACTATACAGGTGGACCACAGCCACAAACCAACTGAAGAGTCCTGCGCAGTTAAACCTGTCAGCTAGACTCGAGCTAGGAAAAACACCACAAGTAGAGGAAAAGGCGTATAAACAACTAAATAATTACTCAGTTAAATAAAACCGTGATGAGGCTGTTCAAGTTTAATTCCCTTTATTGTATAAAAAAAAATTCAGATTTTCTGTGGCTCTAATAATGTTTTTCGTCCCAGTATATGTCCTATTAAACGCATGTCATCGTTCTTTTCTCATTAATATTTATTCAACCTCGAGTTATTGTTAAAGCAAAATATGACGGAATATTTTGGCGAACCGCATAATGCAACCATATATAATATCAAAAATAAAAAATCTCGCGACCAAATATCCCGGTGGCAGCCCTTTGGAATAACAGAAAGAGAAGCCGCTTGCCTTTCCATTGAATCAAATTCATATATTTTGAGATTCAGTCGCCAATTTCATTAATACGGTCAGCAGCAGTAACTACATTGAATTACAACTTTAATATAGAAAGATAATTTAATAATAATAAAAACCGGCCAAGTGGGAGTCGGACTCGCGCACCGAGGCTTCCGCGTGCAATGCAACCCCGTAACTTTGCTCTAACGAAAAGATAAATCTAGTGATTTAGAGACCAACTTAAGCTTATCTTTGCCATTAGGGAAATATTATGTCCATACATCGACATACTCATGATTAGTTGATCATCTGCGGGCCTTTACTGTTATTAAGACAAAATTCATTCCATATTTTTCTACCACCAGTTAGATTGCAATATTACTGGGAATATATATATATTGCAAGTAATATTAGTCGTAAATCTACTTTTATTCCATTATAATTGCGTCATTTCCTGATCAACTACCCACAAGGAGTTTATTATACCTACAACACTAAACTCCTTGAATATGAATAAATGCGGGTAGTTGGAAAATTATCGTTCAAACGTTTTTCGAAACTATCTGTCTTTTTATTCTGCTTGCGGCCCTCGCATCTCGATTTTTTAGTTCGCTTCAACGACCGATCGCAACACAACGCGAATCTTACGCGCGCGCGCAGCCATTTTTGTCAATGCTTTATTTTGTGACGGACTATTATTTACGGCTTATTGAACAGTGTGGTGAGAGTTATTGTGCATGAACATTATCTTTACATCCTTATCACTACATCCTACTCATACATACTAAGAAATAAATGTCAATATTCACCAGTTTTGGTATATTTTCTTCAAACTCGACTGAACCATACAACCTAATTCAATGTAATATTTGTTCCCAGAAATAAAACCGTTTTCTACATTATATCTAAATGTTCATCGTATTCGTCATCATCACCAGTTATAATGTCACTATAGGGGTGCAGGCCTGCTCTCATTAGTAATACATCGAAGGAGGACGAGTCATTATCCACCACGCGGGATCCGGATTGGTGGCTTACATATACCTTAGATTTTTTATTGTTCTCATGCATTAAGGTGTCCTCGCGATTCACCCATCAGCATTTTTTGAACAATCTCTAAATGCAGGTAGTACCTAAGGTACGGACAACAGCAGATCAATGGTAACACTTGCAGTACGATTTTAATTCTTACGACACAGATAATAAGAACAGTCCAAAGCGTTACATTTGATCTGCTGTTAGCTCTACGTAAAAAAAAATCCTTAAAAATACGAGGAAAACTCATTAGCACATTGGCCGACCTAGAGTTCGAACCCAGGCCTCTTTCTATAACGGAAGTACAGCATCTAAACCACATTCAAGAATTTCTACATTTTCCTGACCAACCACAACATTGTAATAGGTGCGATAATGTTCTGACTGTACATTCCGCGGATTGTTTTATTGGATTATGCGGCGAGGCCGCGAAGCAGCTATAACTATTCAGTGTCGTCTTTTGTGTTATGGAAAAACTTGTTCTTGAACCCATGTAGTGTGAAAGTATCTTTTATTTGTGCAGTTTAATGTTACATATGTACACATATTATCGCCTGCGCAGCGCGACTGTCATCTCAACGCACGCCGCTGCGCGCGCGCAGTCCCGAGGAAGGTTGTTAGTGCGGACCTACCTCGGACCAACTGGGAATAATGCTCAGAGGATGTTTACATTTATTTACAATTAATTTGATTCTTTCATATAGGTACTTACTGGAAAATATGAAAAATAATACTTATTAAAGAAGTTGATTAGGTACCTATGCATATTAATGTTTTATACGTAATGGTATGTTTTATATACTTACATAAAAATAATTACAGATGTATACCTATGTAATACGGTTACTTAAAAATGAGGTAATGTTTATGCAATGTACTTAGGTTTATCTTCACTATTTTGCCTACTTATTTGTAGTAGTTCATATATCTACCTTTAGTTTCATTTATTAACGACTACACAGAACCCTATGAAACTTATTCAACAAGTCTGCGACTAATGTTTGTTTGGACATATTTATGGCTATAGTTCCGCTTTTTGTGCGGATGGAAATATGTGTGGCGGATCGCACGTCTGCGTGAGATTTCGGACACCTCTCCGCTTACTAAATTTAATATCGTCGGCTTTTACGCCGAAGACGAACCGAAAAAAACAACGAAATCGCCATTGTGTCGGCGACAGGGACGGCAGTTCGCGCCTACCAGCCACTCATGAAAATTATTTTGTTTTTATCACAAAATGTATGTTTATGATAACACCTGTTTCGCTGATGCCTCCGCGATCGGTGTCAGCCGGGGCTTGTCTCGATTTTTTGCCAATTTAAAGACTATAAAGACGCCCGCATCGCCAGCTAATTCAACCACTGTTCACTGAATTACGCATTCGTTTGCTCTTGTTTAGGCAGCACAAGTATTTCTCGTTACATTGTAAACGTTCGTAATACTATTAAGTAATATAAATAAATATTCCTATTATAAATATTCATATAAGTACTCAATGTCCCCAACAAATACCTATATATTTTTTCAATCGTACCTCAACGTGCAAAGGGACTGACTACATCAGTGACTGCATCATAACCTCTTTTTGCGATATATCAAGACATAGATGGAAATAATTCATATTAGTTAATAAATCAATCGAATAAATCTTAGCTTATGTCAACTATAATGATGCGGTTGTCAAAGGCTAGCCGCCTCGACCACAGTCCAGCTTTTTGCATAATTACGTCAAAGGAATGTCGTCCTTTTAATATAATAACAAAGCAAGATGACCGACTACATGATAGTCGAAATTTATTGCATTTATGTCCCGAAATATTAGTCACACAGTCTGTGAGAACCGAAGGTTTTGTAAAAACTCTGACGTGACCGCATCCTGTAAGACTGAGCGTAGCACTGTATCTAAAGCTCTCTGAAATTATCACGATATATCTAGTAAACGCAGTACAAATATATTACGAGAGAACAAATATGTCTATTGGCTTGTTTAAATTGATAAACCACGTGAAATCGCAGATAGTGGAGCTCTCCTTAGCGCAGTCACGAGTTATATATTTTCGTAACACAATCCATAAGAGAATACCACAATAATCGTACATTTCCCTTGACAATGTTCCTTTGAATAAAGAGAGTTAATGCAAACAGATACAATGTTGAAGATTTGTTTAAGTCTAAAGAGAGGCCAGTCAGTACATATTGCGTGATTATGTCTGCAAGAACTATATTTCTTTCTTTCCCATTAAAATATTCTAGAGAAAAAATGTCGTGTTTTAAGCGTCTGTGTCTGAATCATTGTGCAGATAGTCCACCCACTCGCCAGCTCTTTTGTAAAATTAAATTAATACGTCGAGTACGTACTGTCATCGTTTACTATGATATCGCAATCAAAATTGACGTGGGAAATATGCTCGTTTGTGACTGAGGGTACGCAGTTCGTGTCTATAAATTTTACAATGAATTATTGAACTGGTCTACTACGCTACTTGGATGCATAATTCAATCATATTATTCCGAATGCATTTACGAGTGTAGTCATACTCAACTTATATTGTATATGACTTGTTGGTAAAGTAAGCACATAAATTTCGTACATATATCAAAGACAAAAGATTTACAATCAGGCCTGTGATAGTTTCAAAAAGATAGCATTGTGCCATTTATTTACAAAAAAAAAAATGCACCAACCCCGCCTCCGAGAGGTCAAACGAGGCTCTTCATGAGATGCTGATGCATCAAATTATCTTATTTTATTATTGACAGTTTCATATTATTTAAAATAGTCCTAAGATTTCCTTATAAATAAAATAGCAAATGTATATGCGATAAAAAGTAGCAAGACATAAGAGTCATAACATAACAGAGCCGCATAAGGCTAAATGCGGGCTAACAAGTGGCATAGTATGCAGTGATCGACTACATGCAGTGCTCAATATACGGGATGTGAACGGTAAAACAGCCTTCTTCCTGTTTTATGCCTAGTTTTTTATAAACATTGCTATAGTGAAATATAAAAACCGTATAGGTAAGGTATACTATCTGAATAAGGCGATACTGTAAAATTTGATTATTTATTAACGAAGCTGCTATGTTGCTCTTAATTCATAACTCACACAAATACCTAATGGAAGAGCAAAATGATAAATATATAAATTTTTTGTCTCGTAACGACTACCTATTAAAATATGCATCTCATATGCAAGCATTTTAAGAACAGAAGAATATAATAAATCTAAAGCAACGTGCTTGTATTTGAACTTATGTTGTCGCAAAATTGACATCCAAATCAGATTAATCCAATCAATGGAAATTTATGACGCACCCGTGAGCGAGCAACGCGAGCCATGAGAGGTCTGCGCCTGCAGGTATACTAATCAGCCTCTACTTCGCCCAACTAGGTAGATATAAAAAAATACTTTTAACTTTTTAATATTATTATTTTACGTCAATTAATAGGTGTGATATGATCCTGTCCTGGCAGTTGAAGCTAAACCTAATTGAAACGGTCATCTTCACTCAGATATACTATGTATGTATATGACAGTATATATACTAGATTGTGTAAGAGTGATCGAGATGTATAGTTTAGTGACGATTAAATTTAGCGTGCGTTACCCCAGGAGCGTCACAAATACTATTCATAACGATGGAAAAATTTGTATTAATTACTAGGTTTAGCTGTATCTACTTATCTTCTGGCGTGCGCACAACACCTTATTAAAATCTCATCGCAATCTGATGAAAGATACCTATCGATCGTATAGACAAACAAACATTTTGACTTTAATATAAATTAGGAAACACGCCATATTATCAATCTCTTCGATACTCTTACTTATACGCTCCGCAACAATTATTCCGAAATTTGCCAACGTCTTCAAAAATCGCACAAGTCGTGTTTTTTCTCGCAATTACCGAGACGTGCAGAGCGGTTGCCTGCTCCGCGAACATGTCTTTGATTTATTATGTCTACTTCGCATCGAATGAGAGTAAAATATGAGACGACACATCAAATATTCAACCTTTTTTTGGCGCAAGGGCAACTCCTAACAGATCATTATAATAAAAATACCATAGTTCATATACGATTTACGTAGGTATATTATTGTAGGAATATATATTATAATCAGTGTCATTTTAAAAGTTAGTAATGGTTTCATTATCCTTGTGTTTAATTAGTCTTGAATCTTGATATTTGAATCAAAGTGAATCTTAGCTTGATAAGAAATAAGTAATAAAAGCAAAATCACTTTTGATGATTTGTTAATAATTTAATTTGTTTACTTATATACCTAAGTACTTACCACCTCTTATTCAAAACAATTCCAAAATTCAAATGAAATTATTTTTCCTCTCTTTTAGAATAGGCATTTTAAAATAAAACTTACTGATTTATTTTTTCTAGTCATGAATTCAACTCCCAGAAAAAATAAGTTAAAGCATCAAAATGGTTCGGATTGTCCGATATCGGTCAGTTATATTTCATCAGCCTCCGATGTCACATGATCCCCGCGGAGATTCATCTTTAATTGGGTGAGCCAGAACAGTCTCTTTCATTTTGTGTTGGAACATTTATTAGAACCTTGCTAACTATGAAAATGTTTAAAGTAAACACAAGTGTTTCATGGGTTCTTGTATTATTGAGTTTTGTTAAAGAATGAACATTGAATTCCAATTAAAAATATAATTTTATTCTATAACACCATATTTGAAGGTGATTGAAGGCAAAAACATGTCACCGCGGTTGATTCGCGTCAAAGGAGGACCATTTACGCGACTGTCAGAGTCAGTACAGTGCAGCCGCTGTGACGCATAATTAAAATTATTTATTTATGACCTAAGTATCGTAAATAAGAAACTGTTGACATTTTTCTCGGTGATGTGTAGTGTAGTTCTTCACTGTCATTCACCGTGGCCCATCGTCGAGGACGTGTACAGTCGCCTCCTATCAGCGAAATATACGAGTAGAGGTACTGCCGTGAAAATAAACATAATTTAGTATCGAAGGATTTTGGTAGCGAGTAAAGCATATTATACCTACCTACGCATGATAGTATTGTCAATTAATAGAGATACAAAGTATCTGTATAGAAAGGTAAGTGCTCAAATACTGCAATAATTTATGAAACAAAAAGGTACAATCAAATTTAACATTTTTAACTTTAGCGTTATTATTATAACTAATACTGAGAGTTACCATTGCTGTGATGTCGAATGTACCTATTTCAATGTAGTTATTTATTTATAATAAAAAGTATTGACAGCATAGCATGCATGGTTATGCATGGTATGATTGACAGCCACGTTACGTCGAACAAAATCAAGATAGCCATATAATTCAAAGAACGGACAGGTATCTGCGCGACACTATGGGATAGCAGGAAGTCTAGCGAGGTGAGGAAAATTCTGTGAAAAATTAATTGGCACCAAATCGGGTGACTAAACATATCACTGCAGAGTGCAGACGAGAACGTGCATGCATCTACGACACTGTATAACAATTTTTCTTTAGTTAAATGTTAGAGGACTCGGTCAGTAGCATGTTTGTAAAATACTGAACTTACACAGGCGTTCGATCTTCAGCTCCCTATCCAAGTGGCATGACTTTCGTTAACCCTAGAATAGCAAGAAAAATATCTGGGAAGTTTCTAACGAAAAACCAAGTCAGCGATGCAATAAAACTATCAGATTTTACGTACATTTACCCGTTTACCGAATGCCCCTACATATTTTAATGGCGACGGAAACTGTGTGTGAATAGATTATGCCTAAAATAGCACCGACACACTAATCCATCTGTCATCATAAGTGGTGGTATAAAATCTGCAAAACGTAGGTATTACGTAGAGATGTACGTAGAGCGGTCAGAGAGTCTACAAACTAGGACGAACCAAACGTACGACGGTTGTAAATTTCAAGTCGCTTATTCAATTAAGAGTCGCGGATTGAATGACATAAAACTTCTGAGATAGTGCAATAAAATACTTGGCAATTACGGGTCAAGCGATCGGAGGCTCAATGCTTGCCGCTCTCGGTGCAATATACAACATGCCTTTGAATAAGAAGACACAACCTATATACTCTGTTAAATTAGTTATAGTAAAACTGGATCGGTTAAATACTAATATGAATCTAAACAACCATGTTTGGTTGGTGACCGCGAAAATTAAAAAAGGTTCCAAAAACGCCCATTGTCCTTTATTTTATCAACGTAATTATAACAAAAATGATAATGTTAAATATTTTTTTTGGCAGGCCATAAAACAATCTGTGGTGAAATTGTTATCATAGATAATATGAAATAACTACTACTGTCCGAAATGACCACTTACTGTCCCAATCAAAATGACCCAAATAAGATGATCCTATCTGTGTCCATTCGTTTATTTAACATTTACATACTCACTCGGAAAATGTCACTACACTGGAATAAATGGAGCTTATGTTCTACTTCGCCCATTTTTTTTAAAATGTTGCATACTGAAGTTGTGCCTTGCGCAATATTAAAAGGTTAGGGCTCTTGGACGAATTAACCAAGTTAGGCTAAATTAGCAATGTTGTAAATTAATTAATGTGGATTTTAATCTAGATTAAATGAATTATTATTATATATATAGCGGCTCGATATTTCCCGAGACGGATGCACTTTGAGATAGGTGTGGTATCGGAACGGCGACGACGTTTTCTGCGGACAAATATTTACAACATCATAACCTACGTATAGGTATTTACCTAATTTATTGTTTCTAAATTATGCACTTACTTGGACAGCTACTGGTACACTGCTCGACATTACATTTGGTATTCTACCACTCACTCGTATAATTGCACCGCAATTTTATTTTAATGAACCTCCCTCTGTATGGAAGTAGTATTAATCATTTCAGTCATCATGTCTTGTCAATTTGGCATTAAGTTATGACGATTCGCCGTAGCAGCAAAAACAATCGAACGAGTCTCATTAAAGTGTTTAATTATGACAGTTTGCCTTATATGAATGCTTTACTTGGTCGCGTCGGGCGGTCAGTGAGCTCAAAAAACAGGCATCCGCTCGTTCCGCCCTGCATGGGTTTTCTATACACAGCAACTTGAAACCCGATAAAAAAGCTTTATGGAACATTATCTTAGATACTTTCATATTAAGGACTTATGATAAGGAATCTAGATGCATGTAGGTATTTTGTTATTCGTCAGATAAATACCTCTTACATATCCTCTCAAGGACGATGCTATCGAACTATATTCGTGACTAGATTCTATAAGATGTGATGGCGCATATAGGTATGGTCATATCCTCATCTAGTAGCATTTCTGCTTACCGATGTTATATCCGTAGATATGTTATGGCAAATATGTATGCCCATAACGGATATACCTAAATACCTCAAAATGTACTGATTTCCGGAAAAATGCACCCGGTACTGATAAGTTTATGCATTTTACGACAAAGTTCGTAAGGTATAGATTAGATAGTTGCCACAATCAGACACTTTAAATTAAACTAATAAACCGATCGCATCGATTCTTACGGCCAAACGGCGAGCAAAGAGGGCTTGGACCAATACTCGGACCATGTTTAATTGTAGCTATTAGAACAGATGGCTTATTCATTTGTAGAGCATTCGGTCGTTGCGCTGTCGTAAACTGGCGATTCGTTCCCGTTCTGATGTTATTGTAGCGTTTTGTCTATGCTCAGCTATTTTATTGGGCCATTCTGTTGTCTCTGTGACGACTTGTCCGATCGCACATACATCTCTGTTTATGTCTTCGTCAAATGCAGCCATTGTTCGAGAGACCATCCGCAGTTTCACATCACTTTCTAGCGTCCTACATAAAAAAATACATAAAATAAAATTACTCTACCTACTTATGGTCAGTAGACAATAAAATAAAGTATTATAAGGTTAAATTAAACAATACTATATTTAAGGACATCGGGTTGCTAATCAATAATCGTATTATGTATTTCATTTTTGAGACCACTGCGTAACTGCGAACCTACGAAATAGGCAAAGATCTTCTGTCACGAGATGAGGCGTTGGAAAGGCAGACCAGACAGTTTGTTGGTAATCAGAGAGTTGGCTTTCGGGCGTTACTTCCGTTTTCGACTAGCCCTCCTGGATTTAATAATTTTTGTAAACATTTTCTTTTAAATATGAAACTATGTATTTAGGAAGAGGACGAACAAATTTACTTTATTCCATTAACAGAATCTTTTATATTAAAACATCTTATAGATTTTTATGTAAACCAAATGATTACTAATATTGATCCATATTTGCTTATTTATTTAATAGGGTTTATACCAAATTTTTTTAAAAAACACTAGTCTCTCACTCTCTTTTTATATCTCTCAAGGTATCAATCAGAGTATGATCACACGGTATAATTGTCAGAGCTAGATTACAGAATAATGATATTGTTAACATCAATTGAGCTCCACACTGGCATGCCACCTTGGGACTATATTTCAACGCAAGGGCAAGCGACGACATGATAAGTTTGGGTATATAAAACAAGTCAATTAGCATTTTCATTGAAGTTAATTGTGGCGTAGTCACACCTTGTCACTAGTACCACTACCTACTCTTTCCAACCTAATAGACCTTCGCCAATATCGAGCAATCGTTTGATTAAAATATACTCGTATTACGATTTCAGTCCGCACTGGGCCCGCGTGGTGGATCAAGGCCCGAGCTCCCTCGATGTAAGGGAAGGTATGTGCCCGAGCAGTGGGGACATAAATAGACTGATGATGATGATGATTTCACTAAACACATTGACGCAGTTAGGATCAGACACTGGGATAATTGGACGAAATTATATCTACTTTTTGCCTATAGGTAGTAAATATGAAACAGGCACACACTTACATTACATTAATAATTTTAAGTACAAATGAAACCCATACCAAGTAAGGTAAAAGATGTAAGCTTCAGTTTGTGCTGAACAGGACAGGCCTAGTTTTCTACTTACACCGTCGCTCCGTCCGATAAGGAATTTAAGAGCTTGTTAAAGTATAGCTAGGATAATTTACATTGCGCAAACCTTACTACTACATAAAACTGTAAGGAATATCTACTCCGTATAAACTTATTATTACTTCAGGTATTTGTACTATTTGCTCTGTATCTCGCATAAACACATCCTTTCTAACTATTTAAATTCAATTTTGCTTACGTGCGTGGTCAAAATAAATAAAGGCGAATGAAGCTATGATACGAGGCGGGTTGCGAGTTATTGGTCCCCGTGCACCGCCACGGCCGCTCAATTTCTCTAATTAATTAACGATCCCGTAGATAAGAGTCGCTGACAACCTTATTTGTGGCGAACAAATCTTTGGGCCATAAATATCAGCGTACATGCTCAAAACTTGTAAACTCTATGCACGTCTAAATACATGTGGTGCCGCTCGTAAACGATAAATACTTACAATCCTGGATAACAGCATCGCAATCACATTATATTTGCCAAAGAAAATTATGTCCCACGCAAATCTATCGGATAGTTTCTAAACTTAATTTTGTAGAGCTATGTGTTATTATCTACTTACAATGCTTAGGTAACCTGTTTATTGATGTGGATTTGAAATTTTTTACAAAAGTGCGTCAATTGAATATTCACTTAGCGTATGGTGTGTTCTCGTACTAAATATTCCTAAAAGATTCACTTCAAACAGAGGTCCAACAATTTACATTTGTCCCATAAATAAAAGAAGCAAGCGGCCTCATTAGGCGACACAGCGAGTGCACGCCGCGCCCGCCGCTGCTACCGTGTCGCACTCCTCACCAATAACGTGTATTTGTCAGGAAATTTCCACATAATTGCTCAGGGCTCCGGTGCCTTCTGATTATTTTATTTCATTGTTTTCTTCGAGGTTAGAAGGTTAGGCACGATGTGCACATCTTTAACGTCTATTGGGCCCAAGAAATAAAGGGTAGCTGTTAATGTACTTTTTGCGGTTAAATAATCTTTACGACGTACCCGGGTTCATGACATGAAACTTTTTAAAAATCTATTAAAGTGTAGTATAATTTATTATTAAAGGTTACACTATCGGAAACAGTGGAGCGGGCCAGCGGGCTGGCGATGGCGTGTCGGCAGGATGGTCGGCGGCTATCGGCCGTGTATAAGCATTGGTCAATTTGTCGGCCGCTGTCTCCACCGCTATCCTTTATTAACATTTTTTGTCTACCTATTTTTCACTGCACTAAAGTTATGAGGTTTTTAGAGTGTATGCTTTTATTGCAGTAATTAAGATATGAAGTTATATTTGGGCTTTTAACGTGCAGGAGATACTATCCCTAAGGTAGATTTCTCGTCTTATTCATGTTCATAATTTTGGTGTAGGTAATAAGATAAAGTTTTTAAAACCATTAATATCTCTACCGAAATATTTTACGTAGATAGATAACAACATTATTCTTACTTTTAAATACAAGAATAAAGAAAGGACCACATTTTCCCATTGCAAGTATCACTGAGTGTGGTTTCTAGATTAGTTTCAGTATTGAATTATATTTCCATGTTTGAAACATAAAACACAATTCTTTCTGAACTATATTGCAACATGCGACATGATATTAAGACATTGAGACTAATAAAGAAGGCGACCGACGACGACGCCTAAAATTTTCTCATCGTCACAAACATGCCACATTGGAATTTGGTAACTCCGAACTACGCCGATCCGCCGAATCAGAATGCAAAGGATGAAATTATCGGACGCTTACAAATCTGGCGCACGCTTACCATATTATCACAATTTATTTCAAAAGCCTGGGAACGACTAAATTGCTGACATGTCTCCACAAAGGGACACATTGTCGGCCTAAGCCCAAACGATCCAAATGATTTCTGAATAGCAATGAGCTAGCAAATTGCTTACATTTATTTCATAGAACGACTAGCTGCTCATAAGGGATATCAATTCTTAGTAACAACTATTGTTCCACAATGACAACAAATATCACAGATCTCTTACCTCTACCTAGGTTCTATACATAAAAAATGGTTTGTAGAAATCACAATATGGAAATTTGTGGTTGCAATAGATACCTAATAAATAATAAGTACTTAAGCTACAATCGGTTTTCACTATGATTATTGTAAAATATCGTTTGCTAAAAGATTACTAAGATAAGTTACTAGTACTTGCAATTCAACAATGTGCTGGTACATTGATTTCACATTTCAATGCACCTATTCACTATGAATTTAAAGAAAACATTACACAAAGTGCAATTTAATACAAACCTCAGATGCAAAGTCGCTCGAAAGTAACACGAAATACAAAGTTTCTCACGATACATTTCCTGGCATTTAGGTGATAGGTCATAAATCGAAATGTAACTAGCTCATAACATATTCTATAAACATGGTGACGGCCGCGCAATACAGACGCCGCCCGGTTGGCGATTCTGTGAAGTCGTTTAGAAAGCAGGCTGTGATTTGCAAGGTCACGAGTATAACACGGATGTTCCCGATATTGAAATGTACAGACGTGCTTTATTCACCTACATATCAACACATGCAATTTGTAAAGAACACAGTCCAGACTTGAGTTGTCATACAAATTAAACCTTACGCGACGGACGGAGGCTAGCCTTTCATTTGGCGGAAAAGCAAAGTTTGAATGTTACCCGATGCGACGGCAGTATGAGAATCAAATACTCATATTGAATACGAAGCAGACGAACGGTACGACAGTTCGTATGGTAAATTCCGTATTGCGAATTATTAAATTATTTATGCCGCATATCGCGGCGTGCCGACCACCGATCGCTGAACCACAATATCGGGAATCCCTGTTCGCTACTAATGCAATAATTTGGCGTATTTTGCAATCGCGTATTGAATATTGAATAGCGGTAAATAGTTTATGTTCTCGACGTGGATTTCAGAGTATCTACGTGATTCGGCGCGACTTGTTGTGAAATTGCACGACACATGGACAACATACACAGCTAACAAGTGGCCGTTTGGAATAAAACTTTTAGAGTCTCGCTGTATTAAGATTTATAACAGATCCATGGTACATTACAAAAATATATTTTTGGTCTGACATTACTATCTACAATATATGTGCTTATTTATATCGGCACAATAACCATAGAAGTTAAAATCTACCAACAATCAGAAAAACCTTGCCCACTCCTCTCGAACCAACGATTTCTTCATCTTGCACATCGCAGCTAAATGAAGTAATTTAATTGAAAGTTAAAAAAAACGAAACTGATAAGCTTGCTCGCACAGCTCTAGTGGACAGACAGCCTGCAAGTTCCATAATTCGCTTGGAGTAATAATTTTTCAGTCGAAATTGAAATTTTCGATTACATCCTTTATTGCTGACTAACACGACAATGATATAAAATTCAAGAATTACGGCCGCATCGAATGTTGTATGATATCTAAGTAAGTAGGTACATTACTGTATGTAACGGTGGATAAGCGTTAGCAGACTAATACTTATTTAATTTTAAAGAAGGTACGAGTATCTTAGTTTTGACTAAATTTGTCCAATGGGAACCACGAAGTATCTACTTTTTGTATCTTCTGTTTGTCTCTCCTCCATAGTTTGCACTACAGCTTTGTTCACACGGACCAGGCGATAACCATGCTACAGGCACAAAATGTCACCATTTTATTTTTAAACTTCGCACAACTCGCTTGAAACAATTAAGTAAATGTGTGATTTGTATGACATATGGTACGCGATTTTATGCAAATTAGTATCCGGCGACAATTTTGTCGCTATCGTGTGGTTATAGCGTGGTGATCTGTCTGAATAGAGTCTTAGAAATATAGTAGATCAAGATAAAACTACCATGAAGTATCTTAAATCAATAGGTACACATTGTTCGCGATAATCGAATCATTGAATCCATCCATCCTGATATAATTATTTACTAACTTATAAGTTTACCTACAAAAATACTCATCCACGTTATCGATAACGACGTATGCACATCGCGTGAGTACAATGGCTCACAAAATAGAAATGATTTAATTTGGTCGTCGAGTGGCTCCGAGGGAGCTCGTAGCAAGGTACTCGTAGCGGTTATGGCGTTATGTTACGATGAGGCTCCCCGTGCCGTGGCGTTCGTCATCGCGTGACCTACCAGTGTTGACTTAATGGAGTGCTTGTCAACAAATCTAACACTGCTACTTATTATGTTTTACACATGCTATGATTTCACTATAGATACCGTGACTCCCGATGCCCTTCTAGAGGACATATTTTATTTATAGGTAGTTTTAGTTTTTTAATGTTAGATTTTAGACGTTTTGTTGTTATTTCTTTGTATTTTCCATATTAAGTTATATTAACTAGAAAGTTTAATACTATATGGGTTCAATGCATAGTTTTATTGATTAGACCGCGATAACAATTTTGTATACAGAAGTAACGAAAAGGTTGTAAGTATCGTTATGTTAACAACTTACAATCTTATTAAATTTAGAGTAGATATATGAAATCTAATGAATCTTACAAATGATATAGGCAAGTACCTTCCACTTCATTATATTATAACAACCAAACGTCTCGGAAAACACAACGAACATAATATTAAAATGTCGCAGGGGTTTCACAAAGTTAACCCCGAGGCGACGCGGAGCAGGGGCTCGTAATTGAAAAATAAAAGGCCGAAATAATAGAATTTACAATACGTGCTTTCCAATGACAATTTCTGTTTTTGTCAGAACAGCAAGGAGGTGTCGATGATGACATGGGCAGCATTTTGTATACGAAACGTGACTATAATTCCATCCTCGTCGCCAACTAATAGTGCTTACCTATATTTGTATTAATTGATTAAATAATGAAAAGCACAGATCTTATGCACAACGTATTTTGTTTGATAACCGACACGACAGATACTTTTTCAATAACCAATGTTGTTCTTAAATCTACCCTCTATCTCAATACACAATATTCTTGGATTAAATTATTTGACTGTCTTTCTTTTGTAGGTACAATTTACTCGTATTTAGCAATATTATGCTTAATTTTCCCAGATTATATATAATAGATAGATACTACTATCCTATTTACGTTTTACGTGTTATTACCTATTATACCTAGTAGATACACAATGTAAATGAGCAAATGGCAATATGCGTTGTGTGGTAGTGTTAGCAAATAAAGCAAAATATGTATACGGTACAGTCACATACCAAAATGGAGTTCCCAAACATTTGTATGCAGATATTACGGTAAATAGGATTGTTTCGTGCGCTGGTCGACATTTCCGTACAATAGATTGGTCGAGGTGCTAGTTAGCCGCGAGTGAGATGTAAATATGCGGTGCGCGGGCGCATGGGGTCGGCTCGAGTGCACTCTCTGCCGCATTGTGCTGCTAAACGTGCTTGCCTCCGCAATATGAAAAATTTCCACAGGGTTAACAATTTAGCCCAACGCATTGTAGCAATAAACACACTATGTCAACGTGAATAATTGAAAATCGAGGATCAATTAAAGGCCACTTGCAAGCTCGTGGTAAGAGATAACACTCATAATACTCATAACACACTTAAGAGACAACATAATTTTAAAGAACCCTGTAACCTATGTTCTTACGAATAAATTAATTACTTTACTTTTGGATTTCGCAACTTGATATATTTAGATGTAATGATAGTATTGTAGAATGTAAGAGGCTGTCAATGACATCTGATATAACGGATAAGAATAATCAATAGGTAAACAAATCGTTATCAATTGGAAATCAATCAATGCCTGAATCTAAGTTGGTTAAGAATTTACTACCTATAGCTTTTCCTTCAGATATTTGCATATTATCTTAATGATGTAAAGCGGCTTCATCGCGAGTTATCGCCATATTCCAATTAATGTTGCAAATATGCGTCCGCGCCTCGCCACGCAGTGTTTTATTAACCTTTCATAATGTACCCTTTATCGCGAGTATTAAATCAGCTGTAATGTGTAACAGTTGTTAGGTGATACATTACAAACAGCGGGTAATATAGCGGTAAGATAAATATTGCGAAAATGCATGCTTATTTATCTACAATGTATTGTAGTTTAATAGCGGTTAACAAATAACCCAAACTGGCAATATAAGATAGGTAACCCGAATTAGCGACTTAATAATTTTCACTCTCGGGTTATCTTTTGTTGGAAGTCACCCTAACGGTTTAAAAAAAAGGTTAAACTTAACACCACCTTATAACTATTTAAATCAACATTATTGAATTTAAACGTGTGTTTATATTATCTTAGTATCTATTATATTGAGTGTATATCTATTATATCATTTGCTTTCCAAAGTTTAAAAACTGCATACGTTTTTGCCGCGGAACTTTATAAAAGTAGGCATTTTGTGAACTACGTATACTATAGCTTAAAATATATAAATTGTTTGCGCGGCGCATTCCTTACCTCTCGCGCGCACCTAATTAACCTGAGACGTGACAAAGCCGTATTATAAATTTTAAATCTTTTGCTCCTGCCAGCCACATTTGTATGAGAAATAAAAGAAAATATTTGCATTGGAAGAATTGTAAGAACTAAATATAGCTACTTGCTATGAGAAATGTATATCAGTGTCCTTATAAAGTGCGACAACGCATGAGCCATTTTTTGTGTCGGCGATCTTTCAGCCATAAGCGACGAATCGCGACTAAGTTATGGCGGTTGCGAGATTTTGCATACAACATCAAGGTTTTGGATACAGGCTGTTTTAGAAACATAATTTTTGCCTCCTGTACAATTTATAATGGGGTTATTAAATATCACATTAATTCATAAACAGGTTGCCTAGGAAACATGTATATTTAAAAAAATAAAGGGAAATAAAAAAGAAAAGTCCCTCTGGAAAATTTTAGTTCCAACACACTGCAATGGAAAATTCTAACTGTTTATAATTGAATGCAACTAAATCTTCAGGATTACAGCATGATTATTTTATATATCATTCCGATTATTTACACTAAAAACGATGAATTTTTTACGTTTCGAGGTCCTTAAGCACATTGTGTTCAAAATGTTCATTTTCTATGTTTCGTCAATCTATATAATTCTTGTTGTAGAATTGTTATGATGAATATATTATTAAATATAAGAAAATGACAGCTAACACCTAACGCCCTGTATAGTTTAAGCATACCCATCCATCGCTGGCAGTTGTATGGCGAGCGAAGTAGCAGCTACCGATCATCGAGCGAAATATATAAATCGAGGCGTTATCATCTTCGGCGATCACCGCAGACGGTTGCGGCGAGCTGCCGAGTGCCGAGACGAGAAATAAATATCCATTTCCATACTCAAATGTGGGCACTAAAGCGGCGGCGGGTGCGCTCGGTATCGCGTCAGCCGACCATCAGCGCGTGTGCACGCCGGCCGCGCCGACAGCCACCGCCGCTGATCTATAACTCCTTATTATTATTTGAATGAGATCTATTGATCCGCGAGGTGTGGAACCAGCGTTCCGATCCGGCGAAGATCATTTTGTTCGACTGGAACGACCGCTTTTGAACTAACTTGACGTTACAATGGAGACCGGTGACGGCAATGATTTAAAATCTGTTAACAGGACGGTTCTCTTTTTAACGATTGGTATACAATTTCCATAAATGGTTTTTCCAGATTATCGCTGCATGCATTCCACATAATAAGGTATAACACGTCACGGATGGGTATACGTAAAGCTGCCCCTCAGCTGCAGATTGACGTATTCAGAAAGCAAACAATGAATGTGAGGGATAATAGAAGTAATAATGAAACTGAAATCCCCATCGTAATGAGTTGCCCGTTCATTGCTCCCCATATTATCTGTATCTGCAGTAATTATCTCCTAGTCTCGCACGATTCGAGCTTGGTATACGTGTCTTTCAAGCCATGTACAGCTTGGGCAACATACTCGAGTACCTAATATTTATTTGTACTTTAATTAAGACCTATTGTCTTCTATAGCTGAGCTGGAGATGGGTTTTATCTGGACTGAACCTAGTAATGTTTTTTTTCTAATAAATACTTATTTATGTAGATATCTGAGTTCTTTAATTCGTTGCCACTGAAAATATTGTAGAGCTTAAAGGAATTTTCACTACTCCCTTTCTCAAGGAAGGCCTCAATCCCAACAGTTTGGACATAGGTATATTCTGTTGATAATGCCATGAACCACCGTCATTTTGCCATTCTCCTACAGGTAGCTTTAACTCATCCAAAAACTTGAACTTCGTATTTTCGTCCCGTAGCTGCTACCGCTACACCTCTTTCCGAGTGCATTGATTTGTGACCTTTTTCATTGATGTTACAGGTAGTAGATAATAGGTCTTCGTTATCCGTAAGCAACGCCACTGCCTACAGTACCGTTCAGTGACTGTGTCGAGAGGACTCCGTGGTACTTGAAGCGAGTGTCAGCGCAGTGCCAATCATCGGTGATAAAATAATGGCTGAGTGCAGGAAGCGCAGTTATTCGCACTGCCCCTCCTTCCCCGCGTCCACCCGCTATCGCCCGCGCATGGGGGCTTTTAATCAACACTTTATTGTTTAATGACCCCTCGTCCAAGTCTAAATTAAAAGGGTGACGGATCAAACCCTATTGACGAATGCGCAATGTGTGGATTTAGTCTGAATATTTGATGATAGATAATAGCGCATCGTCTACTCGTTTGTATCTAGATCATACGCCTATGCATCGTGTAGGTACTGGTGTTATCAAGCAATCCATTTGTACAGAACTGGAATACAAGAGTACCTATTCAGGACAGAACTGTCATAAATATTAAAAAAAAAACAGGTAAAGATCGAGTTTAAGATTGTTTGAAAGAAGTAGAAAGACATTTCCAAGCTCTGAAACTCCTTCATTATAAATTTTTCCTTATTCCACATAATCCTACTACTATGAAGGACCAATACGTCTGCAGTAACTTCGAAAAGAGCTTGTAATTATCATTAATTCCTAAATTCCATGTTTGCTTAGCACCCGTTTCTTCTAAATTCGCCCAGTTTTTCCTTTCTAATCGAACAAATGTAATTAGCGAATATGAGTGGAGATTAAAGTAAGTCCGTAGTAGGTAACATAGTAAGCCTAGGCGGGCGTCGCGTGCACCCCAGTCCCCGGCCGTCTGCCTTCAGCCGCCTGGAAAAGCGATGGAGTTTTTTTTAATCTTCTTTCATATTTGTTTAAAAATAACCAAAAAAAATCTATTTGTTTCAGTCCAAGCACTGCTTATAAAGTTTCCATTTCTCTTGGCCTTTCGACATCTAGATCTTTAAAGGCCCGGCCTCTCTCGCGGCTCTTTTCCCGAGTGCCTTTTATTCACTTCTTAGTTTTGCTCTAATGAAGACTGTGTGTTTCTTCAGTTCTCCCTCTCCCCTGTACATTCACAAGTACGTAGCTCGCCGCCAGACTACCCTTATTGTAAGTCACTGTCAAGGTGACAACACATGCTTGTGCAATCTTCAATGCAATCTTCTCGATTAGTATATAGTATACTCGGATATTTAAGCTGGGATTGCTTGGCATCCGCATAGAAACCGGCCGACCAGACCAGCATGTCTTATACGAACAACAGCAGATCAATGGTAACACTAGCAGTACGAATTCAATTCTTACGACGCAGGTAATAATAACGGTCCAAAGTGTTTCACTTGATGTACCTTTGTATGAAGCCGCCAGAGATGGAACTGGATGATGCATCCTCCGCCGTACAATCCAACCCTCATAATCAGTAGTTATTTAAGATACAGCTTTTATCAACTTTATTTATTGATCAATTTTAAAGTCTCCTGACCGCATATCCACCCTCATCGTCTTATATATATGTTGCGTCTAATTATTTGCACTGTTGGATTCTAAAACTTTCCATTTCTCTTGGCCTTTCGACATCTAGATCTTAGTAACGAAGAAAAGTAGATAGGAAGGAAAACTCATTCCTAATGAGTAAACAAAATAAGGCTACTCTACAGTTCTCGTTTAGAGTATTATAGGCATTTGATCCCTGACTTTTAATGCTTCACCCCCGGCATTAAAATTATGTGTATATTTGTATCACGCTCGCTATTGTAGGGCCTCAACAACTACTCGTGAGTACACTGACTGCCAACGCTACGTATACCATCGGCCATAGATCTACTTTATTGTAAAGTGTAGTCACACACACACACACACTGGTCAATTACCTATATCCAACTGATATTGAAACAATATTGTCAATTCAGGCATTAGTAATACGATCATATACCATCGTACGATAATTATGTAGGTAATAGATAGAACCAACATTATCATTATAACCACAAGTATCTTTTAAATTACAAGATGTATTTATTAGCTATGTCAGTTATTTTCTTTTATTCAATTAGTAGGTATTACTTAATTAGTTAATATTTTTGTTGTATGTTACCGTTGGGAAAAAATCTTCCTTTTCATACATACAAATGAGCAAATAACAATTAGGTTGTGCGTTTAGCAAGGCTATTTTGAATTTGACCCGTTTAGTTGAGTACTTGACTGCGCAGTACTCAGATGATGGAAGTTAGTAAACATTTATAATTGATAACAACAAATTGCCCCTGGCGTTAATTACTTGGAACCTGATATCATTCATTAAAAGAGCCCTAAATTATTGCGCTCTGCAAAATTCTTAATTATATCTCTTATATTTCTAAGTAAAATTTAGCCTGAAGCGACGCCGGGGCAGCAAAATGATATGTTTGTAAACAGAACGAAATTTTACCGTTAGGCGTAAATTATACTTTTTGATAACAATCTGCCAGAAAGTTGTGATAAAGGCTTGATTGGTTGATTAGCACCAATTTGTTATACGAAGACGAATTAAACAAGCGTAAGTTGATTTTAATATCAACTGTGAAATGTAAGTATTAGGTACAGATATTATGCAAAAAGATATTTATAGTCAGGTACCTACTGAGCAGTATTTGCTGAGGAGTCAAGTCAAAGTTTATTCGTGTATACCTACGTATATAAGTTTTATACTTATACAGTAAAATTTAAATTTCATAATTATATTCTTAATTAGAGACAAGTATACGTCTGTGTAAGGTGTACGTATTCATACACCGAAGCTTTTAACGAACATCGACAGAGAATAAAACATCAATGTTTCGTGTAAGTAGGTATAACAAAACAAAAAATAGCCGTAACTTAAGCTCGTAATAGACATGAAATGGGAGCGTAGAAAATATTAATTATTCCGTTCATAAAACACACGTTAAACGTTTAGGTAATGTGTTAAAAGACGAGCTCGTCACCCCTCCAATTAGACGGATAATGACGGCGTTCAGAGTTATTAATTTAATAAGTGGGGGAGGCCGGGTGTCACGGTGTCAGGTGTATAGCTAGTGGCTGGTAGAGCCGGGATAGTGGCCTGTGTCCATGAAGGAAAAAATACCACTCTCTATGGAGAGACCCTAAAGTATGTTTTTGTATGGGGACAGTTTAGATCTCCACCCGGCGTTGTAATTTTCACTCTCTAACGTCAAAAAGAAACAACATTTTATACGTCGTGAAATTGAAAATTTAAACAAAGGAAAAACAAATGAGGGGCAGTGATGCGTCATGCAATAGCGGTGTCCGTGGTACGGTGTTGTAAATATGGCTTCCTCCATAGGGCGTTCATTGCTTCATGCCTGTGCCTGTGAACGAGCGGCATACATCTGGGATGGGACGTCAGCATGATGCGCTATGCAGTAACTACTTTGCCTAATTAGGAGCTTCTCATGCGTATGAACTAGGACTCGGTACTAGGAATAAATTATAGTTCTTACACGTGAAGCAAAAATCTAATTATTTGGTACCTATATGTGTTGCCTATACATATGTGCTGGGACCAATGACTCTATATAACTCATTGTGTATAAATGATACTCAGGGTCATTACCTGTTTTTAATTAGAAATGTATAGAATGCCCAGCATTTTTCCATTTTATTTACGAATTGGTAGTAAGTACCTACTTATGTAGCAAAATATCAAGTTGCAGCAAAGAAAATAATTTTTTATTCAATTAAGAATTTTCAGATACTAAATATTTTCCTTACATGGATTTTTATTTATTAATTCCGAACATTGTTTTTTTAAAATTAAAAATGTCGATCGGACAGTGAATGTCGCAATAACAAAACAACTTGTATTTCCCCTTAACAACTGAGTTAAAAGGATGATAAGTTCATACTCTTTACACTTTTTAAATATAATATTGCTAATGTTGTAAGCACGAGTAGGTAGGCGATACGAATATACATGTAACTGTATGGTATATGGTGTTATACTGTTAACAAATCAGCAGTAAGAAAAACCCAAGACTTCATTCATAACATTTTAATTTTCTAATTCACCCCACGCCGCCATTCACGGAGCAAGTAATTACAGTAAAAGGTCTTAAGCATGAATGTTATGACGGTGTTTATGAAAAGTATTCTCCGTATCCATTCGCGTTTCCCTTTTTAACATCTGAATACTTTTACCACAAACACAACATAAGTTGAATTTCGAAAAGACCAGCTATTATATTAAAAGCTCAGTTTTGTTTATTAAAATTGTACAAGAATGGATGAATTAATTAATTATCCCTTATGATGTTTGATTTAAACAGTATGTATGCCACTTCACCACCCTTGGGCTTGTACCAACACCCTGATATCAAATAATAATAAAATACCACATCACACCAGTGTTAAGGTTAAGCAGTCGTGAAAGTTTTAGTTAGATTTGAAAAATAAATTACTCGCTGAAGTAAAAATAAATTGTTCCATGTCTGTAACTGTAGGCACTACAAACTTCCTGACTGATAGATTTTTTGTCAAAAGCAACAACAAAATTGATCGGGTAATCGCTATAATAAACATAACAAAGTTTTTCAGTTATCGTTACTAAACACCGTTGTAAATTTATTAATACCATCAGCGACTATTGAAGGTACATGATCAATGATTGTGAAGGAAAAAATCGTCGGACAACACACCATAATCAAACGATGATACTTAGGTACTTTACCATACTGTATATATATTAAAAAGTGTCGTTATGGAAATAGAAAGTCTGTGCGTATATTATGCTGCACCCTGTACAAATATAGTACCTATTCACGCAGAATCTTCTTCAACTTCACATTTGACATGATAATAATTCAGAGGGAAGCAGTCGAATTTAATAGCAAGTTAAATGATACGTGCCCTGATTGGAAAATGTATGCTTATTCAGGTCGACGAGGCCCTCGCTCCCCCTCCCGACCCTCCGCACGGCTGATTTGAAATGAATGGTAATAATGCCCGAGCATCCCGCTCGCGTCGTTTTGTATGATTATTCCAGATTAATTATTTGCTGGAATTTCGTTGGCTAATTTTTCGGAACAGGATTTTTCCGCTTTGACTGACGTTTTAATTCTACCTCGTCATTGCATTAGGGTGATGTTATAACATGATATTAAATAGCTGTAAAGTACACAGGATTCTGTAATATAGTATTGAAATTCGGAAAAGTCCTCGTAGTTAGGTATAGGTACGTAACTATAAGTAAATTATACTGCATATCATGGCCAAGAGCTCACGTTAAAGATCTTTGGATACCATCAATATTAAAGAATCACTCACACGTATAACCAATTTACCCGGGTGCATTTTCCATATCTGAATGTTTATAAAAACGTCGATCCCAGAGCCTTGCTATTGAATCACGTCACAGCGGTCCCGAGGGCCATCGGCTGATGCGAATATCAAATCGCTGCCACCCCTTGACTCCATATCTCTCGTCCATTAGACGACAGGGAAAAGCGACACCTACCTACGTTCACTGCATCGCATGTCACTCATTGAGCTGAGCGTACCAAACTCAGAAATATGTGTAGAGTGTATGATTTTATACTATCTCATTCGGTACAAGAAACTAAAAATTACCTCATTAACGAGCTACTTTCTTCATTTGGTGTTGATTGGGATTTATATAATTTGACAAAAGAAAATCGTTTCTCTAGACAAATGGCAAGGTGTGATTTTGTTTGGCAAGTTATCGGTGTTTGTAGTCTCGACTGGACTCTCCCAAGGGGCCCGAGCTGGCACATTCTGACGACTGAACTAAGTAGAAAGATAGAACAGAATTAAGCCGGCCAATTATCCCGTATTGGATTTATTGGTAATCTCTGCACGAATGGGCGCGAGGGTGCGAAGCGAACCAACTTTTGATGATGCCTCCATCGGCATTATGAACAAAGTTGTTGCAATTTTTATGTAGGAGGATTTATTGTTTGCCTTCCTCTCTTGTTTCACCCCTGGTAATTGTGTGTAGACAGATAAAAGAGAGCTCGGAAGCGTTTTATTAGAAATGAATCAATCTTTAATCAATATTTCCTTTTCGGATTAGCTGTCATCCTCCTTTCCTTCTTCGCTCTTTTGTAATTTGATTTATTTAATTAAAATAATATACTTTGCCGAACTTGTGATATTTATTCCATACTAACTCTCTAATGACTTGACAAACCAGCACCAAGTTTTATATAAATTTCCCAGAATAACAGATTATATATTTTACTACGGGTAATATTAGGCCACACAGGTAACTTGAAACTGGACAATGAGGATGCGGGGCACACAGCTAGTCTCTACATAAATAAAAGGATCGTTAAAACAGTTTAATGTTAAAAGGAATGTTTCCCTAAACTAATATTTAGCCAGTTCGTGGGGTCATAGTTTAATAAATATCGACAGCCGAATTTTTATTGTGTCCATCCCCAGCTGACCCACTATCGCGCGTATCTCAGTGCCTGCCATAAAGGAGGGTCATCGCGAGATTTATAAGTTCCACCCCCAGTGACAAACTGCCAAAACTATGAATCGTGACAGCGCTCAGTCCGCGATAACTCTTACAATATACGGGGTGACCCTGAAGTCCTGTAAAACCATTGCCATCAGGCTCCAAACATATAGTTATGTAACAACTTATACTACGATAATATTTCAATTTGAAGGAAAAGAATAAAAATCACCTCTCGTGTACCAAAATTTTCATCATAAGAAAATATTTTTGCTTTTTAAAATATTTTTGTTACGTACCAATAACCAATAATCAAGTAGGTAAGTACTTATAGTTTCATTAATTCAGGGTTATCCTGTATTACTTAACAAGGAAGCTTTCCGAGTTGAAGTCTGTTTACTACGAATAACCTACCTACCTATGTCGATCTCAAATACCGCTCTATTGCTTATCATGTGTTACATCAATACCAATTGTTATTCAATGAAAGTGTTTGCCAAAAAAAACTGCCAAACAGGAGAAAGGAAATTGATATATTGATATAAAAGCAAAAATATGTTCTCAGTATTTTGGTAAAAAAATGTTAGTGATACGTCATAGCCGTCAGTCTCATGTTGCCTCTTGGGGTTTGCTTAAAGTTGTTTAAATGTGCTTACACACTAGTTGTACCCAAATATCTTAAAAATCTAAATATTTGCCATTAAAATAGTAGTTAACAGTAGATATGCAGTCTCGTAACTACTCGTAGCACCCACGTAATGAAACGTGAAATTAGGTCACTTATAAAATCACTATTCATACACGAAATTCTGTTTCTAGGCATTGAATTCTAAAATACAGGTAAGTACTGAAGCTTTTTTATTATTTAGTAAAAGAGATAGAAAATACCTACCTACCTATTAAATACCTAGATATTAAAAATAATAATGTCTCACGCCAACGCTGGATAAGCTTGAAAAACTGGCCAACTTAGATAACGAGATTCGAACAAAATGCGATTTTACATCTTTTGTGGTTGGTCTAACTAAAATTTAACGAAATCGTAACCAGGCCGGATATATTGCAAGGTCGCCACTGTAGCTTATTCTGTAGCGGCCACTAAGACGAATCCAAATCCAAAATGCAGCTGTCACTGCCGTTCATATGCTACGAGTACATCGTGAGAGCGAGCGAGGGCGACTCGCTTAGTGGCAACTAATATTAGTGTGCGCACGAATTCGCAATAAACAAAATGAGAAATAGTTAGGTTAGTGTGTAAAAGCACCGAGTGTTCGATCACGAGCCGTCACGACAAATATGAATATCGACAGCTCGTTCTGTATGCCCCCGCGGGACCCGCGCAGTGGACACAGCTTCCCTTTCTCAGACTGTCGACCTAACACATAATAGCTAATGTTTGATTTTTTTGAAGTTTTACGAGATTAATACAACGCAGGTACATTTTAATTACTGATAATTCAAGTAAAACCATGCACAACCAACCAACAGGTTTACGTTTGAAGAATTAAAACTATGATGATCATAGTTTTCATCATAAAATAATTGTTGTATTGCTAATTTTAGCCAAATTATGGTACATGTCCCGTTCACTCTTATACAATCTAGTATTAGGTTTAGGTATATATTTGCCTGTCACGAGAGAATCACACCTAATATGTACTTAAATTCGACTTTATAAACAAATACTCGCAGATAGGTGCTTATAGGATTTTAGTTACCCAACCCAATGTATGTTTCATTCTCTAAGAAGATGTTCTTATTAAAATGTGTATTATTTATAAATAACAGATAACACGTAAGTATCTGTATTAATATTTTATCAGAGGGAGGAAGTTATTTCCCTAATGTACCCGTTAAGCAAAATATATGGATAATTATTTCAGTCAGTCTTCGTAAATATTCAAGTCACAGCACTTATGCTGCTGATTTACTGACGTGGGAGACTCCTGTAGTTTTGTTAAAAATATGTTAGTTGAGTTACCTATACAACATAACTACATGCTTATACGAGTATGTAAATTTTGAATAAAGCTAATAAAATAAAACCGGCCAAGTGCGAGTCGGCCTCGCGCACCGAGGCTTCCGTGCAACGCAACTTAACCCAGTAACTTTGCTTTATGGAAAGATAAACTAGATTTAGAGACCAACTTATCTTTGTCACTATCAAAATATTATGTCCGTACATCGACATACTCCTGATTAGTTGATCATATGCAATACCAAATAAATATTTTTGGAGGGATGTAATTTCAAATGACTATGCCAGATTCTGCCCCGCCATCAACCGCAAGTTGTACAAGATAACGAATAAATGTAAAAATATCTCCGTTTTTTAATAAAATTATTGGTTTAAAACAAAGTTTTGTACAAGTTGCGATTCGAAAAAAACAGCTTAATTAAGAATTCAGAAAATAGTAAGAAATCGAAGCGATTAATTCATTGTTTTTGTTATTCTTCTATAGGAGTTGCGAGAGTAGTAGAAAATGATACTGATTATGATTATGCAATATGATACCTGTATGTAATAAGTCCCCAACAAAATGATAGGTACAGCTTAAATGGTCACGTAGTTTTGTAGATGGGGCAAAGCTCCATTGAAATGTGGCAATGTCATTTACAGTATTCGGATTTTTTCCTTTAGTTGTACACCTAGCTTCTTGCCAAATTTCATGATTCTAGGTCAACGGGAAGTACCCTATAGGTTTTGAGTTTTTTGCGTTTTCATACAAAAATGCGCCAAAATTCGACATAAACGGCCATATCTTTTGGTTGTGTACGTAGAAGGGTAATTTTTTTACGGCTGCATGAGGTTGCAGACCTGACTATTTCAACTTGATACGTCCACGCGTTTCTGAGATATATGTAGGTCGGACGGACAGACAGACAGACATACAACAGAGTGATCCTATAAGGGTTCCTTTTGAGGCACGGAACCCTAAAAATGCGTTATAAAAGTATACTTATAGGTATTTTTTTAACTTCATGTAGATATATCAAATATGGTATAATTTTTCAGAAATCTTAGCATTTTGCCATTGCTCTCCTATAAACAACTAGATACACAGTCTGCCTTCTAAAATGTCCGAGCGCAAAGAAGGTCCAAACGGATGAATGGACCCTGGATCATTTGCTTTATTGCACATTATTTGGACGTTAACAATGGACCTTCATTTGAACGTTTTTTAAATTGTTTAGCATAATTATTAAAAAAATCTGATTTGTTTATATTTTGTGTTTAGTAGGTAAAATACTTTAATCTCTGTAGCAACTTCTTGCTTACACTTCATTATTTGGTCCTCCTCTTAATTATTCTGTAGTTTTCCCTCGCCGATGTTTTCATCAGGTCTACCTCCTTCTTGATCCTCAACTCCGCTCATTTTATCGGCCTCATTGATTTCTTTATTACCTTCTTTTCCCCGTATTTGGCCCTCTTTATCCTCTTCATTACTTGCTTTATCCTTTTCATGTATCCCTTCCTCGTCCTCTGTAGTACCTTTATCTTCGCCCTTATCACCCTTTGTACTATCTTGATATGCCCCTCCCTTTTCTTCTTTACCATCTTCATGTACCTCCTTCTCAGCTTTATTAACCTCGTCATTGTCCGTTTTACTCTCTTCATGTACCCCCTTCTCATTAATCTCATTATGCGTCCCTTCCTTACCCGCTTTACTTCCCTCTTTACCCTTTTCATACTCCCCCTTCTCCGCTTCATCACCAGCTTTATTCTTTTCCTGTGCACCTTCCTCGCCTCTTTTATCCTGGTAATTACCTTCTTTACTCCCGACCTGTGCTTGCTTTGTATCTATGGGTGACCCTTCCTCGCCCTCTTTGACCTCCCCAGTTGGCCCCAGATCCCCACTCGTTGAGCCTTCGGCATATTTTATATTTTTCTCATCGACTTCATGATGCATGTCAATCGCCGTATCATTATACTCATCAACAACTACGTTTTCGGTAACTGTATCTTGTGCCCATATTGGCTTCCATGTGGTCGGGGCACCTGACATATATTTGGTTTGATCTTTCCTCCCTGCAGTTGTATATTTTGCTTTATCTTTCCTTGTGTAACATGTACATTTACATTTCTTATCGGAATATGCTACGTCGTAATTTAAATCTAAACATTTTCTGATACAGAGAAAAGCCTTTTCGAAATTCTTGCATTCTTCGGTTTTTTGGAATCCATAACGTAATATTGACTTCGTGTCTGTAACTAAAATTGTTATTACATTTTAATAGGTATTTGACTTGGTCTTAATTTAATCTATCTAAAAGGTAGGTACCTACATTAGTTGTAAACTGTACTTTATTAGGTATACTACGTTTATATAGGCAAATAATCTTGTGGTTAATTAAGAGCAATGTTTAGATATTCTTACCACTTTCACTTCTTGGCGTCAATTCTTTGGATAAGTCAACTACAACAAATGTATTTTAAAGGTTACATAATAATTTTAAATTGCCGGTAAAAATGATTGTGCCAAGAAATAAAATATTTCTTCTTACCCACTGTAAATGACTCCTCATATATATCCTCTGCATTTAACAGATAGTAACATTGCAGAAATAACAATGACACGCATAATGTTTTCATGGTAGTATTGAACGACTGAATAATACATTGTAAAAATTCACAAAGTGCTATATCAAATATCAAATTAAATTGCTGTAAAAATGTACCTACTATTATGTACCTACGAATAATAATTAACGCATGATTGCATTCGATTATTCACCTAATTTGTTAGTGTGAAGGAATGAGTGAGATTGAAGAGTGAATTTATGATTATAATAGATTTCTACAATTGCAAAAGATACTCAGTACAGCTGGTTCAAAACAAAATGTTATAAAATATCGATGTCATGGTGGTATAGTAATAAGTACTCATAGTAGGTTGTAAATAAAGGCTGCTTTCAGGGAAAAGGAAATAGATAACGGCAATTTAGTACATAATCCAAGTAGTGTGGGTGGAATACAAACAAACTATTGGAGCATAAAATTATTACCAGTAGCTTATACCCCACACTATTAACACATTTAATGCATGTATTATATATAATAGTATTACACACAATTAAGTCTTGCGTGCGAAGTGATTTCAAGTCTGGATTCGTGTATAGGTGAGTTGAGATTATCTCCAAAACTACTTGACCTATTGCAAGAATTCTGTTACTGTTAGATGTATAAAAGTTAAAACTATGTAACTGTAAAAGTATTATTTAATTAAGTCTAGTATTTTTTTAGCAAATTTCACCTTTATAAATCTTCTGTACACTTTCATCTGTCTTCGTGTACCCAAAGAAAACAAAGATAGACTCTACCAAGGATCATTATTTATTTCTTAATCAATAAGACATTTTTGTATCATTATGATTTTGCGATCATTTCTATACGTTTAGAACTGCTAAGGACCTTTTTCTGTTGTTGATCCAAGCTCTGGTACTGATGCATTAGTAGTTGGGACAGAGTCACTCTCGCCGGTACTGCTACCGTCGCTTGCCTCGGAACCACCACTAGCTGTGGTTGTATCATTGCTTACACCCCCGCCATCTGTACTGTTGGCGACAGTCGTGTTGCTAGCAATCGTCTCTGTGTAATTGTATGTCGGACAAGTATAATTGGTAACTGCATTAGTTGGCTCCGTAGTTGTTGGCATCGGTGACAAAGTTCCAGCAATATGATAGAGCTGTACACTGAACGTTTTTGGAACCTTCCTTGTGGTTCCATTGGTTTTCCATTTGAAGAATGGTAATATGGTCGTAGTTTTCATTTCGTGACATGTACACTTGCATCTTCGATTTAATCGAAATATTTGGAAACTCATCGCCTTGCACGCAGACAAGCATTTAAATACTTTAACATAGTTTTTGCATCTGTTGTTGAAACTCAAACCATAGTGTTTACGAAAGTCGTCGTCGCTTTCTGCGAATAGAAAATTATTATGTACTACATTTACATTATTATAAAATATTGCAAATAAATGGTTACATTATTATAATAATATAATTATAATATAAGACAAGGCAGCCACATTAAAGTGGAACTGGGCGGGCCACGTGTGCCGCATGCAGCCGGACCGATGGGCCCGGACTGTCACAGAATGGGTGCCATCGGACGGTCGCCGGCTTCGGGGCAGACCTCGGCGTAGGTGGAGAGACGATATCGTTAGATACAGGGATGGGTGGCTGGAAGAGGCTCAGGACAGGACAGGATGGATGGAAGAGGAGGGGGGAGACCTTTGCCCAGCAGTGGGACAATTTATAGGTTCACAAAAAAAAATTATAATATATAATAATAAGTACCTACCGTCTATACTACTAACCGCTGCACATATTATAAAAAATATTGTTATAAAGTACATATTAATAAACAAAATATAAAATACTATAACGGAATTTAATACAAAATAATGTACACAACATTCATACTCGTACAGTATTTAATCAAACATTAATTTACGAATGCCGCAATCGCTATAAAAATAGTCAGTAATAGGTAAATTAATTAAAACCGTTGCTCAGAAAAGTATTATTGTATGTATAAAAATTAATTACATCGCGTGTTTCTTGGAAAAAAAAATTATTTTATCCTAAAATCGTTTGATAAGTTCAGGATATCTCAAAATACACATAAAAGTAATTCAGATCATATTTCTTAATATAGGTACATATGAGATATACCTAACCTTGCTATGGAATAAATATCTTAATATTTTATACCCAAAAAATTGCTGCTACAAATGCTGTTCCATTTGTTTGATTTTGTATCGAATGATATTTAGAGACTAATTAATAAATCAGGAATGTGATAATGAAGACGATGCACATGTACCATGCGGAGGCCGGGCTGGGCCCTGCGGGCTCTGAGACAGAATTCTCAGAAAGCGCTCTCTATGGCCACCCAAATGATGATTTCATTATCAGTATGATTTTGATTGATGTAGCAAAAGAAATTTGCCGGCAGTCGAATTCCATTCATAACAGACATATTTGTTTTGTTATTACTCGGAACAAATTTATCGATGGCGCCACAGTTTTTGAGTGGTACCTAAAACTTTTGCAGTTGGTTTAGGATTCAGAAGTTTGAATTTTAAAAGACATTATAAATGTTGATGTTGATAAAATATCTACATACGGGGATCAAATAGGTAAAAGTGAAACGATCATACTATACATTAGGTAGATACATTACATTATTATTATTTACATTGTCAGTTCAGTCGAATGAAAATTAAGTTTTATTTACTAGATAGGCTAACAGAAAAAAGTTAGGGTGACTCCTATGAAGAATACTGTATAGTAAAAAGCGAATAATATTAATATTTGTCAGGAGATGTTGAGCATAAAATTGTTTCATTAATTTACGGTTTCGATCGTCTCTTACCTCATGCCTAGAATGATGTAGGCGAAATCGATGTCTTTTTTTTCTTTTCTCGTGTGGTTTTTTAGGTTTAAGCCTGTGACGTGGCTGACTGCTGCCGAGCGACAGCAACCGGGACCAATGAAAATGCCACTAACGGCTACCAACCGGAGGTACTAGTCTCGACCACCGTTGCTTAACTTGTACAATCATTTTCAACGTGTACTCGCAACTGGACTACGAACGAAATCGATAAATCGTGATCATCCTTATTGATGACAATTATCCAATAAGATAAGTGTATCTTTGATGCGAACATAACTTTGCCGTCGAATGTCAAGAAGCGTATATAAATCGAACTTGAAAAACGATTCAAAATCCATATTCAGTATACTTAACGGATGTAGTCCGTATTTATTTAGTACTTTGATTGATACAGTACTTTAATCCATATAATACCTACAACAATATGTGTTTGCATTCAATGTAAAGAAACAGCAATAAACTTCTGTTGTTTTATGTAAAAGTAAGCAATAAAATAGGTATTGTCGATAGAAAGACACCAGCATCCAACAATAAGGTGACAGGTCCCCTCGGCTTACGCCAACTACGGTACAAATTGCGATATTAAGCACAAGGCGTGATGAAAAAACACTAGCTGAATATAAATTAGGCAGGAGGAACGCTATAATCAATATAAACGATGCTAAAGAAGATTAGAAAAATCCCGTAAGAAAACAAATTCCACAAGACTGGAAAGGAGGTGCAAAATCACGTTACAGTCACAGGCCGTTTTGCATGTGATTTAGTTAACTATTTAGAATATATTAAAATCATTTATCATTCTTGCAATATAAACATTGTAATCTAATCAATTATGAACTTATATGATACGAGTATTTATATGTTGATATATAAATATTGTCTCTGTATTGCTTGTCTCAGCTTTGCTTTGGATAAAATTTCGAAAAATACACAAAACAAGAGGATAATGGTATGCGCGAGACTGAAGATTATAAAAGTGAAAAATAAGCAATGAATTTAAATGTGGAAAATCAAATTGAATAACGTAGACGGACAGTGATACTGATGCGAATAGCCAGTAATTAGAGATAAAGATGAAAGGATCCGACATGAAAGAAAGAGGAAGATGAACGATACAATATGTGTATAAAATGCCACCTCTATCATTTTACATCCCTTGATTCGAACATCGAGTAAGACTGTCCCAAAAATCGTGTAAAAAATGCAAAGGCGAAATTGAATCTGATTCCGATACATAAATTTTACTTTAGACTATTTGTCTCTCGCGGATCAAGCCGGCAAATGTTAATTAAATGTTGGAACAAAACAAAGTCACCGACTGGGTTTTAATTGATTTTATTTTCTTATTTGTGAACTTTACCCATATTGTACAGTGATATTGTTTTGTGTGTAATAAAATCCAATAATAGGTACAGAATACAACCAATTCAATGCTTTGTAATGAATGACTTTCGAAATGACTTAAAACAACAGATATAACGCATTTTATGTTTGTTATGTTTACATAAAGATTCTTTGTGTGGGGTGTTCATGGTTTTCTGTTCGACCGATCTGTATACGAATGGAAATAGATTATAGCCAGTTTTTCCCGTTATTAGTAGCTATAAATCATTGTGCATCCGTAACGGACTGATCCTTAAAATAAGATCTGAGGTAAAGAAAACCAACACGCTCAATACCCATTGTCTGACATACCGTGTTTATGATAGCTACAGATATCGACATGTGGTTCTTATCGCACTAGTTAATACCCACGACTGTTTCTGCATAATCTTTTAAATCAACGAGAAACAGTTGCTTGTACCCATTGGTACAAGGTGTGCTATTGAATTCGTTCGCTGATTCACTACTTTTTGGGCACTGTGCATCGTGTCCAATTACCGACAGCACGATAAACTTAGTTTACCCGTCTTATCCAACACATAAGTCTTGACACTTCCCTCAATTGGCAATTCTGGACTGATCCTTTCATGTTCCCAACCTAATAGCTCATAAAACTACCACCAGCGGTGGGTTTGCGTTGTGATAATGAATGGATCATCATGACGCTCATTGCGAATCCAATAGCTTTTACGATATTTTCCTTTATTCTTCTTAAAATTCACGACCTAAAGGTTCGATACATCGAATATAATATCTTAATAATTTGGTCGATAATTATATATAATGACACTTAATAATGAGTCAACTGCTACCTTCAGATTGTCGCACAGGCCCCCCTAGAGTCTCTGCTCCGACTTGGCAGAACGTACCAATCCGAGTTAATGCTCTGAATTCAAATCTTCCGTATCGCATTAATCCGGCGGAGGGTCGTGCCGTAATAAATTCCGTATTATACGCACGACACGCGTATTAAAATAAACATATAAACATGTTACACCCTCGCGATGTACACCCGCAGGCGAATGTCGCACCTCCCTGTACAACGAGCCCCAAAAGGTACTACTAATTCAACGGCATTTATTCCTTGGAAAGGCTAGGCATAAACTGTATTACAATCTTTTACGATTCCAGTGGAATCCACTATATGTGTGTCATACTTGACATGACAGGAGCCACAGTCTGATGCTGCACTTACTATTCAATTTCTCAGATGCATAAGAATAACCCGTGAGCGTAAATTTCCTGCTTTCCTTCACCGTTTTCGGTATTTTTTCGTTAACCATTGAATGTTGAATTCGAAAAGGCTTATAATGTTACTTATTGTAGGTATGATATTAACGTCAATAATTTATTTATGTATTCCTACAGATATTTTGGATTGGATAATACCAAATGTCCTCATTCGTGTTGACTAATTTACCTAAAATAGAGTTAATGACAGGTCAAAAATACTGACACCTTTTTCTTTTGTTCAGGTAAAAAAGGATAGAGCTGCTTTTAGGCAAGTAAAATATTTAAAAAATCGTATCTTATTTATAATTTGTAGGTACATGATGTTTAACTAAAACTCAACGATGATATTATGTCACACTATACATATATGATGAAACAAGTAGAGGAAAAAAGTTAAAAGCTTTGTTCTCTGTTTACCTATCTACAAACCGCTATTTCCTTACTTCATTATTTACGTCTTTATCCAGCATGTAGCTGAATCACTCATCTTCGTACTGTCGAAGTCCTGGCCATCGATCGTGCCCATAGCTTTTAGGTATCTACTAATTCAGCCAAGTTGTCATTCGCGTGTACTGCTCATACTATGAGATGGCATTTTATTATAACAATAGGCGGAGCTCCCAGCGGAGTCGGCGCGCTGGCTGGCAGCTCAGAGGGTGCAAGTGTATAATTTACATGACACATTGTCGCCAAATGCACTCCACTCACTCGCGCTACATCAATTATCTCATACTCCCATAGTTGTGACGTAATCCTATGCAAGATAGTAAAAGGTATCCCGTGCAAAAAATTATAACAATGTAAGAGGACATAGAAAAAAATATTAGATATGAAAGAGTTGTTTTCAAGTGGATGTAGCGGATTACTTCAAGTTGTTCTTTTTTGATAATTAATTTAGGTACATGGAACAACAAGCCAGTTACAGTGAAAGTTTCATAATTTTGTAAGTTTAAGACAGGTATTTAGGATAACCAGCAACAGTGTTGTTCTCGGATATACGAGAAGTGTTTAAGTTTGTACCTACGAGGACGCTTATTTTTTTAAATATTTACTTATGGATATTTTAAACATTCATCTATCATAGATACTTTTACAGACTTATCGGTATCATGGTCTATGTCGGTATCAAATTATCTCGCATAATCTACATCTTATTTAAACTATACGTAATAAGAAATCTTCGCTTCACCCATTTCTCTAAGAACCGTTTAATTTTCGAGAATTCCCAAATTGCGTTTATAATTTATAATAACAGGGAGGTCCCTTAACGAAGAGACCGTTTTGTAGATAGGTATCTATCAAATTACGGCACCTTCCCCTCCGTAGGCGCCCATTGTTGTCTAACACGGAAAATATTCATTTGAATATTTACTTAACATGGATAATATTTTAATCTTCCCCTTTGAATTATACACTTTCCAACGGAGACAATTTCACGCCGGCTTCATCGAAACGCCTTAAATTCTACATTTGCTACACCCGATAATATCTCTCCTGCGAGTGGAAAGCTTGTCGCCAAAGTTGAAATTCGCATGTGACCCTCGCAATATCAATTTAACAAGATATTCCTTTTGTTAATATTCGCACACGCTTTATCAAATTCTCCAGCGGGGGTGACAATAAGCCGCTGTAAGTACTCTCTCTGACATATGGATAAAAGCTTTCATTTCACTCTTAGCTCTCTCAAGTGTTATATGTATACGTAGGTTTATTTGTACGGGAGTAGGTCTACATAGTTAATAATATAAATTACATAATATAAGTTACCGTATACAGTAGGGGAGGCCCGGGCAAAACGCATATGTTAAGGGAGAGTGATAAAATAAAATACAAGTTCATAATCAATGTAACTCTTTTTACTTTTAATTTGTACTTTGTTTCATAATCTTTGGAAACAGCAATAAAAAAAACTCAAACTTAAACGATTTTGTCTCTTAAATTTAGTAAAATCAAAAAGTATCTATTATCCGTTTTGCCCGGAGGGGTCGGGCAAAACGGATATACCATAAGGGCAAAAAGAATAACTAAAAAATAAAACAATCAGTCTTCGCATTCATCGCAGAAGTAGCTTCCTACACCTGCGTATGATGTACAATTTTCGTGCGCCCAATTTCGGCACTGGCTACACTGAATCCAATCTTCAACAAGCGGTTCAGTGTATTTCTCGGCACACACCAAACAAAATAAATCAGCTTTATTTTTAGCTTTGGAAGATGTCTTTGTCCTTTTAGTTTGGCTGTGACCTGGTAATTCAGTCTTTTTTATCTTATTTTTTTTAATTTTGCTGGAACCTGCTAATTCAGATATATTGGTCTTCTTTTTATTTACTTTTATATATTTAGCAGCTTGCTCAGCTTTGACTGGAGTGGATGTTAATATCTCCGATTTTTGCCTCTTATTTTTGCGATTTGTTTTGGGAGCAGCCATTGTTGGTATGGGTCTGATCTGCAATGGTGTAAGGTTTGCTGCAGGACCTTGTAATGGTTCTTGTTCCAGGATTGGATCAGGTAAAGGTGTTCTAGATTGTTCGGGGTTCTCATTTGCAGAAGGATCCGTCATCAATGTTGTTGAATTCTCGTACTCAGCTTGTGTTGATAAAAGGTCTGTGGGACAGTGGGGTGCAGCAGTTGATGCGGAGTTGCGTGGAGTATCATCCAAAGAGCTTTGAGCTTCATTGAGAGGACGATCAGTCATTGTTGAAGGAGCGTAATCCTCATCTCCAAAAACGTTCGGATCGTACGGCCATATTCCTGGTTTCTTAAATCCATTTACTGCATTCTGGACTGAAGCGCTTTTGACGTATGCTCCTCCGAACAGTTTAGCCATGTCGTATTGGTTCACAATTCGCCCTGGGTGCGATTTTTGAAATGTATTTATCTCTTGCTCAAAATATTTTTTCAGCGGTCCATACACGGCAACATCCAGTGGTTGCATTCGGTCCGTGGTGTGGGGCGCGAAAGATAAAAATACAATATTATTTTTCGACGCGAATTCCAAAGCTGGATAGTATTTATGGGACTCGTGATTGTCAAGCAATAGTAGTATCTTCCTGTTTTCATTTGGACGGACTGTATCAGCGAAAAATTGAAGCCAGTTCAAAAAAGCTTCTCCGTTTACCCAACCGTTGTCACTGACTGTAGCTTGCGAGCCCGGAGGGGCTCCATCCAATAGCCTTTCTTGCATTCTTTTTCGGGCAAATATGAAAAAAGGTGGAACATACGTACCAGCTGCATTACAGCAGCAAATAACAGTGGTAAGTTGACCCCTTTCGGCACTGCTAACTACTCCAACTTGCCTTTTACCTTTTATCGATAAAACCTTAGGCGGTCTACTCGTGCTGCTCTTAACGCCTGTTTCGTCCATGTTATAAATTGTAGTCGCATCAAATTTGTATTTTTCTACTAAGTCCCAAAAATTTTTATAGAATAATTCCACCTGGGGTTTGTTGAAACCTCGAGTTCTTGCCAATGATGTCGGTTCGGGTGCCCGTAGGACAATTTCTGGGTTTCGGCGCTTAAACCCCGCAAACCAGTCATCACCAGCTTTGCCATTTTCAAATGGATGAGCAATATTATTTTTTGTGGCATACTCAAACACCAGACTTAAAAATTCTGAACGAGTCAATCCAAAGAAAAGACTGTCTAATTTCTTTAGGTATGCACACAGATCTTCCTCTTGCTCTGGTGTGAAAACAGGTATATATCTGCCCAATTTCTTCGAGAAATTTCCTGATTTTAAGTGTCGATGTAAAGTGGTAAAAGGAATCCCTAACTTTTTTGCGGCAGAATTTATAGATTTTCCTTCTTCTTTAACCAATTTTACAGCTCGCTCTAACGATTCTTCTGACCACGATGCCCTCGCACTTTTTCTTTTATATTTGAATACCATCTGAAAAAGATATCCGAAATAAGTGAACATTCTTTTACCGGGCAAAACGGATAATTATTCCTTTTGCCCATATTCGTTTTGCCCATGATGCCATGATTGGAATTCAAAAATAATTCAAATGTTATTTGAAGCTTAGGATAAAAACTACTATCACAAATTATACTCAAATAAATATGCTGTTGAACAAAAAAAAACTTATAAACAAACAAAACACACATAGTGAAAAATTTGATACACATACCTTTGCGAAAATCGTAACAAAACTGCAGAAATTCTTTTTTTTTGTCTTAACAACAAACGAGCACCTGTATTGTTTTAGTCAAACTGTCATGGCGTCACCGAACACGTGCCGCAATCATGGCCGACAGGTTCAAAGCGCCATCTATTGCAGATATTTAGAAAAATCGATTATTCTTCTTACCCACATTATGCTTCTTGCCCGGGCCTCCCCTACTTGTTTCATATAATTTTAGTTAATAATTATAATATAGGGAAATAAACTAATCAAACCGAGTAAGTAAAAATTATTTACTTTTAAGGGGGATTGAGAGATGTCGCTCGCATAGAAGTAGTCATCGCAACGAACGGCCGAAGTTACCCATAATTACGGAAAAGAAGGCTATATAGATTTCGAAAAAAAGACAGTGTTCTGATGTATTATTTTAATTTTGTTTTCATGGTATCTCAGTCTTAAAGCGTTGCTATAAGGTGTCGTGTCGTAGGTTTGACAATATTTGGACCGGACTAACTGAACCCACTAAGGTTCCAATAGGAAACGAAATATTTATTACTCTTTCAATATTTTATAACCACCATTTATTCCTTAGTTTTCTCAAAAATCTAATCAGTTTAGTATAAAATGGAGCCCATCGTCGAGACTATTGTACCGTCAAATTATATCATAATTCTATTGTGAAAACTGTTAACTGTCTCCACGACGCCCTCCTGACAAAAAAATCGCTCGCACGGGGTCCTGCCCTCGTCTGTTTAATAACATAATAGCACAATTCCCTCGCCGCATGATTCAATTTGGATTTCCTCCAGCCTCCAGCCTCCCCTGCAGCCTAAAAAATGACAACTTCATTATATTGTTCGAGGTCCCGGGGGCGGCTTGTTTGCCAGAAGGATTATAATGATTAATTCCGTAAAATATTAATACCCATCACACCCGCGCTGCACACTTGCAATCTTTTATGAGCTTATTGAAATTTTAAAGCAAGTGCTCTTTTGTTTACACTTTGCAGTGATTTGTCGCCTTATTCACTTTCGGTAGTTTCTGTCTACGTAATATTATTATTGTATATATTAAATATTGTATAGTGTCACATAAAGAACTCTCAATTATTGACTTCGGAATTTCGGAATAGGATAGGTACCACAACCTCAAATTCACTGTGGTTGTATGTGAGCTTTGTATCGATAACAAGGCAAATTAAACCCAAAGCCTCTGCGTCTACTCGTATATAGATAAGGGACAAACAGAATAAAAATATATAAAGTGCATTACTCTATAAAGTAGCCGCTACTATCCCTTATCGCATGGGCAGTTTTCTTCCGGGCTTTTGTCTGCACAGAATAAAAACTTCATCTCTCTCCCCGAGGAATTTAATTTGGAGTAATGGAAGTGTTATATTGACTTAACAGGCCAGAAGCTCCCCTTGCGCACAGTTACAGTTATTAAAATGGAGAAATTTATTATTAGCATTTTGCCTTCGCGCTCTACTATTTACGTTTTAATTTTATTTGTTCTGTGATTTCATTAGTCACAGTGTAATGCATTAATTCAATAAAATAAGCCATAAAGTGAACCGGAATTGTCAGAGCGAGGTTAAAATGCACTCTGTGTCTGTAATTAATCAAACTGGTTTTGAAATACGGATTGATGGAGATATTTGGATTGATTATTTTTTTGGAATAATAAAGATAAACTCGAATACATTATATGTAAGTACTGGAATATATTATTTGTATAGTAAGTAGTTTATACCTGCAATTCTAGTATGTTAAGTAAAAGTACCTTAGGTACGGTGGAACACAGAGAAAGGTGTACAGGAGAGTTTTTAAGGTTGAGATTATCTCAAAAACTACTTGACCTATTGCAAAAATTATTTCACTGTCTGATAGATAAAAGTTAAAACTATGTAACTATAAAAGAATTATTAAAATCGGTCCAGTAGTTTTGAGAAAATTTCAATCTTATTGAGGCCCCCTGTATACTTATCTCTGTCGTCGACTGTACCACGACGGTTTGCGAAGATTTTAAAAAGTATAGTGATTAAATTTTCATATGGCTGTACGTCCAATCAATGGTGTAAAACATTAATAAGATAATTCTATATCACCCGTACATAGAAACAATCTATGCACCCGTAACTTCAAACAGGGGGAGATTATAGAAATTCGTGTAACAAGATGCGCGCCACACTTGCACCGGCGACCCTGAATATATCGTTTATAGTCCTTTTGTCGCCGAAATTATATTTACAGAAGTGAGCAGACAATTTCACGCTCTCTTCCCGCGCCCCCGTCGCGGACTCTAATCAGCGAGGGATGGTTTAGTATGGACATGCACTTGTTACTGTTAAAGTAAGGAATGTTGACGAGCAAAATATATACATAATGCATTTACTAGCAAACTATCTGCTTTGCTTGCTATAGTTGGTAAAAAATATATTGCTCTTCTTTCGTTACTCCCAACTGTACTTTGTAACTTTTATTGGCAACCGTAACTGGCACGAAGAACCTTCAACTATTATTATATGTAATATTCGAAACCTTCATCGAAATTTTGAAAAAGATTTGGATATGCAATTTACTCGAACCTACTCGTAGAAATAACTTAAGGTTAAACTAAAAACGCATCATAATGATATAGTAATTGCAGGTATACCAAAGTTCATACGAGTATATAAAAATGTGCGTATGCTGAGTACAACAGACTATAAAACAGAATTGGAATGTCCACAAAATTCCATCAGTCCACCCCTCGCCCAATAAAAGGGTGAGCTCACACATGAGCGTGAAAGATTGTCCACATGTTCGGTAGAAGTCCCCATCGGCGATCAGCCGCGAGGAGCCTCGGTCCTTGTCGGCCAGCTGATCAGCTTATCTGCAGAGTGCATCAAATTAATAAATCTTCGCGCCTGTCATTCCTGCTACACAATCTAATGTGTCACTCGTTTCATGCCTCATTCGACAGATTTTCTGTTTCTTATCAAAGACGAACTGCCTGTGATGATTCCATCCACATATAAAACTTCTTTGGTGTACAAAGTCAACCTACGAAATGAACTTGCTGAAATGTCCGAAATAACTTTAGTTCAGCTTCTACTTACCTATATTTTAGTTTAGATTTGAATATAACCAGTGTAAAGAAGACTAAACAATCTTAAATTCTATGAAAAGTTACAGTTCCGCGTGTTTGTGTTCCACAAGGCTCTACCGGCACACCCTTTTTTGAGTAGCCCCCATTGCCATACATACCCTAGCGTGGTATGTAACCTACAACTTTCCTGATAGACCCGAATTGACTAAGGCAACGTAAATTGATACCCATAGCTAATGACTTAAATAACTGGGATCTTTACCGTATGCTTAGACCACGGGGTATGTAGGTGACACGGTTACAAAATATGTATACGCGTCTGACGTTAACTCCTGATTTATTGAACCGATTCGGCCCAAGCGCCATAAGAGTCGCGTGGCCTTTTCCTGATATTGACAAGCAAATAAATCGCGAGATCAAAGCTCGGTGCTTAGAAAAATATCTCGCCGAAAGGGGCGGGCGGGCTGGCCCGCGCACTGTATACAGACATGATCGTGCGGAAGCGGATGCGACGACTGTCGGCGATAGGAAGCGATGCATGGCGCCGAACGAGCCCACTTCCGGTGTGTGCGCTGCCTTCACTTATCCCAGCAGGGTGCGTAAAAATTGCCTATCATTCTGCCATATTTCATTTTCTTGGATATATTTTCAACAAAACTACAATAAATTCGAGGGTTATAATAAATTTACATATGTGTGTCCACTCGTCTTTATATATTTTATGCATGGAGACAATTTCTTATAGATATAATAATATATATAAGAAGTTTTATCCGTGCATATAATCAGTAAAGATAATCGCGGTTATCCATAAACGCAATTTAATGTTAGTCCACGGTTTAGGCCTTTCTAACTTAACGTTTTTTGCCGAACTATGAAAATAACAAGAACAAGTTTTAAGGGAAGTGAGGTTAAGGCTTCGTATGTGCGTATTTTCAGTTTTTCTACGAAGGCATTAACTACTAAAATTAAACGTCTGAAAAAAAATATAGCAATCTTGGGGTATCTATTTAGAGACTGATGAATACTCGCAAACATACCCCTTCCGTGTCTTTTAAAATGAAAATTATATCTAAACCGAAATAGTTATTCATCCAAAATTCATAAAAATACGAATATCGAGGCACTGCGCCGTGCTCTTCACTCCGCCGCTGCGGGGCATCTTGTGTTTCACTCTTGCTTTTGACAACCATATAGCGCCTTAAACTAGGTAGGTTCATATTAACCATATGATTAATATAAAATGTCTTTTTTCCTTGTCTCCGGCCCCAAAAGTTGAATTCCTAAAATACTGAATTTCCAAGATGACGAATTCCAAAATGTTAAATCCCAAAAAGTTAAAATAAAAAGCATAAACCCAGAGACGTTACCAATCCAAAATAAGTAATCTAATAAACTCGTGAATGCATGTTCTGTATGGGTAATCGAAAATGGCTTAAGAACCCTAAAATTGGTATGAACGGAAGTGCGGTTTATCAAGTCCAATCAATTTTCAAAACTAAATCGGTGGTTTCATCGCGTGCTCCCAAAATTAATTTGTTTTCGTGTCGGTTAGTTATTTTTAGGATTCCTTAGCAAAATCAGGGAATCTTTCAATTAGAATAATTTTCATCTATGAATATAATTTTTTAAATATGCCTTTTTTCACCGATTTAGGTAGTAAGCTATAAAATAATTTTAATAACCTTAATATAATTGCAATTTCTGCACAGAAATAATATCTACACATACATTTATCAAACAGTAACGGTTTTTTAACGGTTTTAACTAGGTAAGGGCCGACGTACAACGCTACGGCGCGGCGCCGCGGCGTGTTACGTGGCGTACGTTGTCGGACGGCGCAAGATACCGGCGGACGGCGTCGTGCCGGCGGGCAGCGCCCGCCGTCCACAGACGCGGTACATACACGGCGCCCGCCGTGCGCCGCCGGCGGACGCCGCGCCGCCCGTGACGTTGTACGTCAGCCCTAAGTACCTACCTACTTGCTTTTGTTAGATATTTGAAAAACTTTACATAAACAATTACGCATATAATAATTGTCACTAAATATAACAACATACAAGCTTTTGTCGAACAGAACCCTCCGTTCCTCCTTTCAATTGAATTGGAGGTGCACGAGCGTCGTGCAAGCCCTGAGTGCGGACCTGTGTTTGTATAAACGGCTTCTGTAATGAGTTCCGCTAACTGCCAGGGACACAGGTAGCCAATTTTCAAACTATTTTAGTTCGTTACGTACGATAACATCAACAAAACTGACGTGATAGGAACTTCCTAACAATATTGTAGAAATTGAAAATATACTTATTCAAATAAATACTGATGAATGAATTATATTATCAAGCGGGTACATAAATAATCGGTAATACTAATTAGGTTAGGTTAGTCATAGTATACATCGTATGTCATAAAATAATTAACCGTGCATTGTGCAAATGTCTAAATAAAACAAGAAATATATTTCCTTAGTTTTATTGAGTTTCAAATTCATTGACAAAATATGCCCTGATAATAATCACCAAAAATCTCCTTAGCCAAACTACATAATAATTTAAAGTCAAAACCGTAGCCTTCAAATATGCTCTTGATTTCTGTAAACTTGGGATCATGCGACATTCGTTTCATAATATCCATAAATTCCTCAGAATTTATTGTGTCGAATAATTCGGCTAGTTCTTGGTTCGTTTCCAACTTGGTTTGGAACAAATCCCTTATCTCCGTCAACGGCAGTGTTGCGATTATAGCCTCTATGAATCCACTCATACCTTTTCCTTTTCTCAGCAAGTTTCTTGATTTGTAAAGTGGTGGTATACCTAAACTGGAATTAATGAAATCCATCACCGATTCTACGTCATATCCCTTTGCAGCTAGGTACTCGAAGGCCTGTAACATTTATGAATAGAAAATTATAACTTAATCGGTAACGCCGAAGCATTGAAAGTTGTCATTCGGTAGAAAATACCTATTGGTACAGTACTCACCTCCTTAAACTCTGCCATGGACTCGAATTCCCATACGACATCCTTAAATTTCTGACTAAAAATGAAATCTAAAAATCTCAATACTTCAGGGTCGCCTAGGTATTGCATGAACACTCCTACTAATTTCTCTAAATCCATGAGATCCAAAAATTCCATAATGCCAGGACCCCATTTCGTCCAGAAATCAGACTTGGCTTGTGATGACAGAACCTCTACATTTGGTGAATTTGTAGGCCTCACAATTGCTCCCCCACAAAAACCCACAACTAGCAAAGTAATTGTAAAGTATTTGAACATTTTATTGCTTCCACTTATATTTTTAATAGAAAACTAATGTTAATTTAAACTGCGTCTTTATTTATACGTTTGTCAGAATAGATGTTGTGAAATATGGATTATTGTTGTGATAGATTTTGAAATAATAGTACCTACCTTACGTTACGTTCCAGTATTTAACCTTATTTATTATCAGAGTTGGAGATAATGTTAACAAACAGGTGAGCACTCAATAATAATTATTTATGAATGAAGATTATTGATACTCTTGGTAAATGTAAATATTTGTGTAGATAAAATATTCTTTGAAAGATACGAGTATAAGGTTACGAAACTGAATATACAATTGTTAGGCACATTACACAATTACTCGCATGTACTCATATGTTTTTGTACTTATATTGATCAAAATCAGTTTTTAATGGCTTCTACTATTGAAATTTTAGTCTGCCTTTCATGGTCTCACTAGCAATGGCAAGATATCGGATGGTGAGGTCATGAAGTGAATGAATTCCCTCTTAACCTATAAAAATGGCATGCATAGGCAACAATATTGTTGGGCACTATGAGCAATTGCAACAATTGCATTAGCGCTGTTCTTCCGGATTGTTAGACACTCGAGCAAGACTATCGGATAGGACCGAATGCAACAAATTGTGCAATAAGTGCAATGAGCAGAACTGACGGACATGCAAAGCGACGCGACGGTCGGACGCTGTCCATCGGAGACCCGACGTTGCCGCCGGCCTCACTTCTTTTTGTCTGATCCTGATAGGCTACACGGTGTTACAATAGAACGAGCAATTTGGCGATAAACCTACCATTTGAGTCCGAGAAAATTCATTTAAACCACATCACACATTTCAACAAAATTTTACTTTAAATAATCTTTTTGTTATGAATTTTGATCCATCTATACGTGACCAATTGACCATGGTGCATACAACTGTGCTAAAAGAGTTCAAAACATAGGCCGTGTCAGAGGCCTATTGGCGGCCTGCATAACTCTGACAAAAGGTTTGGTCCATAAACCATACGATAAGAACAAGAAGACCGTGGCAAAATTCCTGTTTAGTTACAAGTCCCAATGTTTATAAATACGTAAGATTTTAGAGATCAAATGCGAATGCGACGTTACATTTCTATAAATTTTCAACAATTTAGTGAGCCCACTTATGTAACTAAAAAGCATCTGATACTTTTCTAGCCAGTACTGCGGTAAACGACCACGCAACGTATGTTACATTCAAATAAATGGCAGTATTCACGTGACGGGAGTAGACTGCGATATTTCCTCGGATCAGTAACGTCAGTCGGTGCGCGCAAGCTCACGCTCACGACTGTTCAACAAAATTAGAGGAAACGTTATTACTGACCACTATCATTATTGTTTTATTTGCGAAATTGCTCGCTCCGATAATGCCGGGTTTCGCTATTCACATGGTCCCGCCATTGCTGCATTGGCGTGTTGTACTTAACAACGCCTCTTTGAATGACAAGCCCACTTTAAGTAGGTACAGATAATTTTATTGTTTAGTCCATTGTTAGGTAATGTTAATAATAATGTATCTAATCTAGCCATAACTAAACCAAATAGATGTTATCCTATACGCATCTCACTAATATCAATTATTTTGAATTGAAGCTAATAAACGGGTTTTAATAAAATTAACTTGGCTATTTTTATTTGATAGCTTCATAGGGCGTTAAGGAAATTGTCTTTCGACCACAAGAGGTCCACTACGATATAGAGTTCAAATTGGCTTTTTTATATTGAGTGTAATGGAATTTAAATGGATGCAAAGGATAGCTTCCTTTAAACCATTCGAGCCTCGGTTACGTGAACTCTTTCCGTAGTCACGATGTTTAATTATAGCTAAGATGATACGAGTACCTAGGTAAATACTTCAGTAAGGTTGTGAAGTCTACTCACATTACCTTAATAGGTAAGTAAATAAGTATTGGTATGTATGTATAGTGTGTAAAATGGAATTTTAACAATAATGTTATTTCCAAAAAAAATCTTTTACGGCTGAATTAAATCATTCCGTCCGGAGTTCGGTTAATTATTGATTTGCTTGGACAGTCAATTTGTGTGCGTTGTTCAGTATTTATTATATTGAAATAATTTTGTATGAAGTTTCAAAGAATCACCTTTACAACTGGAAGTAATTTTAAATGTCAAATTATTCTTAGCTAATTTATCTCGGAAGGTAAGCCCTCGGACCGGGGCGCGAGATTGGCAGCCACCTGCGAGCCCCGAGTGCCGGTGCCGGTCGGTGGTGGCAAGGTGGCAATATGGCCGCGAGTAACGCACCGCACGCGCCGCGCAATCCAATGAGTTCTGAAACGGGCGAAACATTCAAATTTGCAAACCGCCCGCGCCTACCCGTATCAAATGTTGTTTTATAGCTAATTCCCAAATTCGGTTATGGCCTATAAACGATCCGGTGGAATAATTTAAATGCGAGCCCGCCTGTATAATGTTCGTACTTCCTTCGAAATTAGGTATTTGTATGTGAAATGCGTTTTGAAATAGGACTTCTGTTGACTTTTATTTCTTGTGTGCACGAGATTCCACGAGAGTCGAAAATTCGCTTCATTATTCAGTCATGGTCGGAAGCCTTTGGAATATTTTTTGGTGATCAATTGTTAATGATTTAATTCGAATAAATAATTACTAAACGTCTGTAGGAAGCACAATAAGATACAGCGGTATGAATGTAAGTAGGAACTTTGTCTTGTCTCAAGTCAAATAAAAGTTGATCTTCAAAATAGTCGAGCTGTGCCCATCAAAATCATCAGTAATCTAATCACAGTGCCAGTGGGACAAATACAGTGGTAAGTAGTGGTTACCTACTCTCCTACGTCTTACGTAGTAGAATACTTGGTCATATATACGACACAGCCCATCATAACATACTACGAAACGTATTATGTAATGTCCACAAAGAACTACAAGTAAAATACATTAGTCAGCTCCTGACCCCCTTTTTCAAATTTAAAACGTTTTAATATAATAAACGGCTCGCTTTAAAAGGTTTTCTCTTGTTTCCGAGCTAATTTCCAGACAGACATTTCCGTTCATTCAATATGACCGATTGTTTATTGGTGTACTGTGCTTCGGAAGACAATTGAACAAAATTACTTAGTTTAACGGGAACGTGTCGCTTCAACACAAGCACGAATTTACTTTTCTTTTAGGTCCTGTGATAAGAACTAAAGATTAATTGAAATGACATGTTAAATATTATTTTTACCAAATATACGAATATGAATATGATCCTTTATGGAAAAGTTTATGGCTGATGTTATCAAATTAATTACATAAAGTAAAGTAGATTGGTATTTTTTGTGTCATATGAGTTGGTTACATTAAACATCCGCGTGTTTCCTCATGCGGCCGGCAGCTACCGCACCGTGCAACTGTAATGTTTCATTATTTATTATCGTTTATCAGATAACAGTGAGTGATATCGCCACCAAAATTCTATTTGTCGGATTATTGGTCCCATTATCCATTTACCTTATACCGATCCGGCTAACGGTGTCCTAATGGACGAAATTTAATCACGACAAATCGAATGCCACCTATTTATGAAGGCGAATGACTAAACAGCTTTTTAATACGATTCACACGTTAGCGGTTATAGTTAGTTAAGTTTTTATATCGAAACATTTCACGGTGCGATGTATTGAACTCTTATTATATGAAATGTGATGCCACATACCGGCTACTGATGGGATCTATTATTGTTGATCCACGGATCAATATTCAATCATCATGCCACTTCGACTTGATGGACTGCGTCGGAATAAAAAAGCAGCTTTCGTTCCACTGTTTAGTGCCTATAACATTTGTAACTGAGTTATTTTTAAAATATATATGGAAGTTTATTAAGAAAAACATTGTTACAATAGAAACAGTAGATCTAATAAAAGACTTCGATAACTGATGCGCATTGCCTACACTAATCTACTAAAAAGCATGAAAAACAATCGGAGAACGGGAGCGCTTTTAATTAAAAGACACCTTTGACTTAGCACACTTTTGAATCTTTATACTAAACACGGAAAATCAAAGTATCAGATGGACCTTCCACATGGCTACGGGATAGAATGAGTGCAAAGTGTACTTATACAAATCGTGATGCAGCCTTTAATCGGTTTCACGTTGGTTGCCGCGTTAGTTTTTTGTATTCGAGTTTCAGTCTGCCAATCTCCAGCGGGTTTACTGGCGACTGGGATTGGCGCGTTTTAGGCGTATGGAAAATGGGTCTTGTGCTCTTAGGATACGAGCTATTTTGTGCGGTTAAGAAGAAAAGACCTGAGTCAGGAAGGTAGTGCAGTAATAAGATAAAGAGGCGGACGCATTTTGTTTTGCCAAGCTCACTCCAATTTACGCGGTACGGTGGCCATTAGCATAAGTCCAGAGGGAAGAAGCGTGATGTGCGCGCGATTCGCGGGCGCTCGGCGTGACGCCGCCGCCGCCGCCGCCGCGCCGCGCCCGCGCAGCTGCCAACAGCGGTGTAATTGCGTCCGAGCGACACATTTGTTTACTATTGTAAGCCGTGAAGATGCCATCGCAACGCGACACTCCGACTCCTTCAAATTAGCACGCTAAACGCTTTTTCACCGGTTTATGTCTTACATTTGTATCATCGTGGTTTATTTTCTGTAAAATTTACATTGTACCTTAAGGTACCTTTATAGGTGTTTGACATTGAGGCTTCCTCATTCTTCGGCCTGGCTGTAAGTCGATATAAAAGTTACATCCCATTTTGGTGATTCGTTGAAGTAAACTAAGAATATTTTTGCATCAATTTATGCATATTAATACTTGCTTAAATACAATATGCAAGCTTTAAGTACTTATAGTGTTGGTAGATGCCTATCGAAGGCGTAAAGTATAGACACCATGTCGCATTAATATTGATTGATGCCTCTACATTCCCGTTACCAACGTTATTTGTACCTACTTGTTATATCTGCGAGGTGTGGCACTCTGTGGAGCCAGGGTTTACGCGCGAAAAATTATAAGCCACAGCTGAATACTTATACATAAATTGTTGTAATACTTTTATTTCTTAATTCATCTAAAAGTATACCTACGAGTATTACACTCATGACTGACACGTAAAAATATGGATACAGTAGTTTAATAATCGAGAGCAAGTTAAAAAGTGAAGAACAATTTCGTTTCTACACAACACAACAGTGTTATTGCAACGCATTTTGAGTTAGAAGTTGTCGATACTTGTGTCGATTCTGGAGTATCGCACTCTAAATTTCACTCGTGAAACGAGGAGTCCCGCTTACTCCTATGTGCTGAGGTATAACATGAGTGACAGTTGCATTTATGATTAGGATTAGATTTGGAGGCCACGACAGAATCACACCTAATAGTCCAAATTAATATTCTGTTTCAGCTCATGTATGTAGAAGATACTAATTATGCATAAGATTAATAAAGAAAACTAGGGTCAGCCCTGGAGGCTGCGTCGGGCGAGTAGCAGCGCACGCGCGCGCGGCGAGCCATCATTAGAATGTAGCATCTCGAACGATTTTCCTACTTTAGACGCGGTAATGGCCGTAAAAACAGCCGCTAAGGAAAAACGAATCGAATAAAAATATTGTATCCTTACTACTTATAAGCCATAGCCATTTCTGAAAATCATACGGAGCGAATAGCAAAAGCAAGTCCGTGCACATATTTTGCCTTACACAGTTGCAGTTAACGAATGCAAGGAGGATTTAAATGCAGCTTAATGTAATTCTCGCAATATACTTTACGTATGCAGCTAATACTTGCATAAGTAAGTGGAATATTTTAATGGCGCATAACTGAATTAAACTTAATTACAATAATAGTTTCCTTTTACTGTGCAAGCAATACGCTAGAAAATAATGAACGATTTTTAAACGGCCGGTGCTTTACTCCTGGCAACTCTTTCTTTTTTAATTTTGACTTTACAATGTAATGATGGACCTATTAGTGCTAGTGTTGTATTGTATCTATAATTTACTGAAGAAGACCTAACATTTTTTCGATATTTATCTATGCGTATGAATAAAGAACAAAACATTACCATTCACATGTTGTCGCTGCCGTATGACGTCCCGTTTGCGGACATCAGCGACATCGCGGGCGCAAGAAAACTGCAAAAACCCGTACTTCAAAGTACTTCCAAACCGGGATGCGATCATTAGATCTGTGCCATAACCGACACATCCTGAATAGGTAGGTGGTGAAGCGTGCCCGTTTCGTGCTGCCTACGGTCGTATATCTATACTGCATTGCATACAATTTTCGTTCATTCATCCGTAGTCTATTTATCAAGATACTTTTTCACATTTACAAAGGCAACCGCTTTTGTTTTCACACTCCGGTCGTGTCAATGTCCATTTGCTCTAATAGATGTAAAATTTTCTTGTGAATAGATGATAATGGCCTATAATGACATATCGAGAGAACTTTACCTTATATGTCTAATCGTTTACGTGCACTGGGCAGTTTTTCAATGGCTTTGCGCGAGTGATCGTTCGTGAAACTATTCCGACAAGTCACCGAACTCGAAAGAACTTTGTATTTATATAATTCTTTATTCATTTCCAAAACCAATCGATCAGTCTGCACTATAAATTCTATTATTCATTGCGCATGTAGCACTTCGAACAATCTTTCAGGGATTTTATCTTATTTATGGCAGTCGCGTCTAATCATAATTGACTATTGTTTATAAAATAACATAAGTAATATAAGTGTGTAATTAGGTAAAATAGCGTGAGAACATGTAGGGTGGCCGTCCCGGGCCCCGGATAGTGGTCGGCATACAAATTGAAACTGTCAGATCGGTCGATCGGAGCCGACGCCCGATGGCCGACGCCGGCCGGTACTCTCACGGAAGCGATTACCCTGCCCTAAGACAATGGTCGACAAGACATGCATCTATTACCCTTCTTAAGGTTGTAACTGACTGATGCCCTTTGAATACCTGGATAATGAATGATATGGGGCTCCATTACGCCATAGTGCTTTGTATTTCAAACGCATCACATGTTAACGCCGATACGTGTTTATTCGTTCTTGATATCGAACAATAAGCCAATAAAAGGTTATCATAATATATTTTTATACATCTGTATATATCAAATCCTGGGTGTATAAGCAGTAAGTATAAGCGTAGATTTTGTATGAAAACGCAACCTATAGGCGCAGCGTAAACCTTTTTTGCGTTGGATATTGTGCGCTTTGCACGTTTTGCGAGCATTTGTCATTTTGCACTTTGGACATATGCGCCATAACCGTCAGTCTTATTGTTATCATACCTACGTACCCTTATATCATGTTATTGAGTAGGTATCTACCTCTTTACCTAGGTAGATATATATGTACCTATTCTTGATTCAATCAGCAGAAATCGGGGTCATGCTTATAAGAAATATCGCATCGCAGAATGTTATTGATTGATCGTCGGCGGCCGTGATCCCGTCCCGCGGCCTACTTTGTTCTCCTCTTTATTCACTCAGCCCGACGCATGGGAGCGGTTGCTTTTCACTTTCCATTGCCCGTACATACATTTCGGCTCAATATGCATATTGAATTCAGAAAACCTTGTTTTCTTTTACATAAAGGCTTGGTTTGCTTGTCTGTGTAGAGGTAAGGAAAACAAGTGGACTATTTTAGAACACTTGTCATCATCACATACAGGCATACATGATGGACTGCTCTCTGTTGCGATCCTGGCACGCAACTCTCGCTTCATCAACATTCATCAATCTCTTCATACACACATTTGTTGAGAAAATCATAAAGGGCTATTAAACTATTCTAATACACATCGGTATCGGCAGAACTGCCGTATCTTTGTTGCGGAGGCAAAAATGTTCACCTCTATGAAAATTAGTGAGCAAGCGAAGTACCTAAGTATTTTATTGATATAAGAATTCATGAATAAACTCCTAGAAAAAATCAAGAAATCCTATCTCTAAAAAATTAATTACATAAAGAAGTTAGTTACTAAGTTGACATTTACAAAAATCTGAAGCCTATTAAGATTGAGTGTCTGATAGCACTTTAATTTCAACTCAATGGAGTTTGTACCTACCGTTTATTGCATAGGTACGTGCCTTAAGAGTTAAAGTCTTGAAGTGTCTACATGTGCAAAATATTTTTTTTATTTATCTAAGTACAAGTCTTTCCATTTTTTATATTTATTTTACATGTACAAGTACATTAATATGTACTTGTACATTAATTTAATAATTACTTTCATTTCGTATCCTATTATCTTTTATCTTAAAGTATATCAGTGTATGAAAATGTATTTATTACCCCTCAGATGGTACGGCAGAATCATAAAAATCCATTAAAGTAATTTACTTATAAGATATTTTATTACCGTCAGAATGGCGCGGACGAGCTCCCAGGTCCTCGAGGCCTATCCTGGACTGATGTACCGCTTAAGCTAGAATTAGTGACGGAGTCTCATAATTTGTGACGCAATAGTTTAAAAGTTATAAGCCTTTGAAGGGGGCCGCGCCAAGCTGACGCTTGAAAATCTGACTGATCAAAATCAAATTAATGAACCCATATGGAACAAATTTTATTGAAAAAACAGGATGTGACGCTGAAATGATGAACATGTACCCAATTTTCATGTTTCAAACATAAACAGATAAAAAGATATAAGCCTTCATAGGGGGCCGTGCAGAATCTCGCACCACCCCCCCTGGATCTCGAGAACCAGACAAGCTACACAACAGCGGATTGTATGAGGACATAATGCCGCAGAACGCTGAATTCGTGACGGAAGAACCGACATTTAAACCGCAATAGTTCAAAAGTTATAACCATAAGAACTTTTCGGACCGTCAGGATGGCGCGGCCCCTTACAAACGCTAATAACTCGGTAAATATATCATCACGGATGACGTGACTACCATCAATATTTCGGCATTCAGCGGCTCTAATTTGTGACGCAAGGTCCGGGGCTCCAAGTTTAATATTTGCTGAGAAAACAAAAAAACAAATTCCTATGGAGGAAGTCGATAGGGCGACAATGTTACTGAGTTTTATCGGACTTGTACTTAGTATATGTAGGTATAACAGGATGACATAATCGTATATAAGTAATTATCAATTAAAAAGTTATTAGCAATACTTAATTTCTTTTTTTAAATTAAAATAAATGTTACGTTATTATTATGTTTATTATGTGTATGCTGTATATGCTAGGTGGCTTCTACCTTTCGCTTCATATGATTGTAGAAATCGTTATGTCATCATGTTTGACATAGTCTTAGTATAAGTCCGGTAAAACTCAGTAACATTGTCACCCTATCGACTTCCTCCATAGGAATTTGTTTTTTTGTTTTCTCAGCAAATATTAAACTTGGAGCCCCGGACCTTGCGTCACAAATTAGAGCCGCTGAATGCCGAAATATTGATGGTAGTCACGTCATCCGTGATGATATATTTACCGAGTTATTAGCGTTTGTAAGGGGCCGCGCCATCCTGACGGTCCGAAAAGTTCTTATGGTTATAACTTTTGAACTATTGCGGTTTAAATGTCGGTTCTTCCGTCACGAATTCAGCGTTCTGCGGCATTATGTCCTCATACAATCCGCTGTTGTGTAGCTTGTCTGGTTCTCGAGATCCAGGGGGGGGTGGTGCGAGATTCTGCACGGCCCCCTATGAAGGCTTATATCTTTTTATCTGTTTATGTTTGAAACATGAAATTTGGGTACATGTTCATCATTTCAGCGTCACATCCTGTTTTTTCAATCAAATTTGTTCCATATGGGTTCATTAATTTGATTTTGATCAGTCAGATTTTCAAGCGTCAGGTTGGCGCGGCCCCCTTCAAAGGCTTATAACTTTTAAACTATTGCGTCACAAATTATGAGACTCCGTCACTAATTCTAGCTTAAGCGGTACATCAGTCCAGGATAGGCCTCGAGGACCTGGGAGCTCGTCCGCGCCATTCTGACGGTAATGATATTTTTGGTATTTCTTTATTGTGATATTAAAAATTGCTTTATTGTGTAATTAGCCTTAATTTGTATTCATAATCAAACAAATAAAGTGCATTTTAATATTCAACAACAATAAGTGCATAACTATGGCAGGGTTGAGGCGTCGGGCGTCGTCGCTGCGAGGGCGAAGTCGCGCGACAAACAAATGACGTACACCGAAATGTACTCGCGCACCCCACACCGAGCTAAGCCCTATGCAAAATAAAACACACGATTGACATCTCTTTGAAATTTATTAAAAATTCATCTGGCATCAACTTAGAATGGGGGTTAAACGCTCAAGTGAAAGGATTACCTTGCGTCCAAAGTGTCGTTAACTTTATATCCTCAGTTATTTGCGCAAGTGTTATAGCTTTGTATGCTAATATTTTGTGCCGTAACGTAGTGTTTGGGGCGGGTGTAAGTTTATATACAGACCGTACTAAATGCGAGATAGTGCCAAAAACCCAGGATAATCCTGAATTCGTATAACAGTTAAAGATCTTTTATTCTATTTATTTATTTGGAGAACATTTTTTACGTGTCCAATTATGTCACAAAAAAATTACCTACCTATGTTGAAATCTGATATAATATTCTTTATTGCACAATTTTATCTACTTAGTATTACACAAAAAAATTAACGTAGGATAATTTTACGCAACAAGCAGTCCTTATTTGGAATAATTCACTTGTTTAAAGCGCTGACATGAGCCAACTAGCGCCGCCAATCTTAAAAAAATCATATCTTCCAATATAATCAATTTTATTAAAAAAGCTACGTTCACATTGTTTATTGCTATAAATATTATTTTTTAAATGCTTATTTGTAACGTGATTCAATGTAGGTAAGTTGTAGTTTATAAATGTGCCAGAAACGGCCGTTTTTCGCAATTATGTGAACTACAACTTACCTACATTGCATCACGTTACAAATAAGCATTTAAAAAATAATATTTATAGCAATAAACAATGTGAACGTAGCTTTTTTAACCGACTTTCAAAAAAAAGGAGGAGGTTATCAATTCGTCGAAATATTTTTTTTTTTTTTTTTCTTCTTTTATGTATGTTACCTGATTACTCGAAGACGCTTGGACCGATTTCGAAAATTCTTTTTTTGTTTGAATAGGTATACCTCACAGGTGGTCCCATAGTCATCAGGTTAGGATCTGATTATGGGATCATGGAGAATTCGAGGGAACTCTTCAAATGTTATAGGCACATATAAGGTTTTTCATATATTTTCTAAAGCTATGCAAGTATCTACATCTGGTAGTAATCAACTTACGTTGGTAAGCTGATGATGGAAGGTGCAACTCCTTAAGGATTAAGAGTTGGGGTATAATTTTTTAAATATTATAGGCAAAATTAGGACGTAAATTTTAATCTTTAAAGTTTGAAAGGGTATACCTCCTAGGTGGTCCCATAGTCATCAGGTCAGGATATGATGATGGGATCCAGGAGAAATCGAGGGAACTCTTTAAATGTTATAGGCACATATAACGTGTTTCATATATTTTATAAAGCTATGCAAGTATTTACATCTGGTAGTCATCAACTTACGTTGGTAAGCTGATGATGGAAGGTACAACTCCTTAACGATTAAGAGTTGGGGTATAGTTCTTTAAATATTATAGGCAAACTTAGGACGTAAATTTAAATCTTTCAAGTTTAAAAGGGTATACCTCCCAGGTGGTCCCATAGTCAACAGGTCAGGATATGATGATGGGATCCAGGAGAAATCGAGGGAACTCTTCAAATGTTATAGGCACATATAACGTGTTTCATATATTTTCTAAGGCTATGCAAGTATTTACAACTGGTAGTCATCAACTTACGTTGGTAAGCTGATGATGGAAGGTACAACTCCTTAACGATTAAGAGTTGGGGTATAATTCTTTAAATATTATAGGCAAACTTAGGCAGTATTACTTATAATCTTTAAAGTTTGAAAGGGTATACCTCCCAGGTGGTCTCATAGTCATCAGGTCAGGATCTGATGATGGGGTCCTGGAGAGATAGAGGGAATTCTTGAAATGTTAGGCACAAATAACGTATTTCATATATTTTCTACAGCTATTCAAGTATTTGCGTCTAGTAGTGATCATCTCATGTTGGTGAGCTGATGATGGAAGGTATAACTCCTTAACGATTAGGAGTTGGGGGATAATTCTTCAAATATTATAGACATAGACTGTTACTTATAATCTTTCAAGTTATTGAATCACTTGAATAACTCACGCTGATGGTAGAAGGTATAATTCCTTGGTAGGTAGGGGATGACTCTTTAAATAATGTACAAACACAGAACAAAGACAAGTACCGGTTCACGTTGACAGCTCTATTGAGGGTTGTACCTTGTAGTTTATTGCAGTTACAGTTACAGCTCAACATAAAATAATGTCACCATAGCCTCAGATGCTTGGAATGTAGTACAAATTGGGGAATGGAAATGAAGCCATTAGCATTATGTGTATATGTCGCAGTAAGATAGATAAAGCCGTAATATAGTTATATCCCTAGGGATATAACTATATACCGTAACATAGTTATACGAAAGCGATTCTTTACTATGTCACTAGGAATATAGTTATAAAACCGTCGAAGTTAAGTGATATACTTATATTACTAGATTAAGTTTAGTGAAATAGCTTTCGGAGTGTGCGGCGCAGGCGGCGCGGAGGGGTTCGTTGTGTTTACGCACTCCCCGGTGTCCCTTCATTTGATAAAAAACAAATTACAAATGAAGGGACACCCCGACCAACTCTCTAACCAGATCCGACACGGATGTTTAGGTTCAGAAGGCTCTCTGCGCTTCGCTCCAAGCCAGAGACTTCGATGTTATGTGTTTTTTTTATGTATTCAAAAAGCAAGTTCATTTATTAACAATTATACATATACATATATGATTTTATTGAGACAAACTCTAATATATTTATAACACTGAACTTAGTCTAGTAATATAAGTATATCACTTAACTTCGACGGTTTTATAACTATGTTACGGTATATAGTTATATCCCTAGGGATATAGCTATATTACGGCTTTATCTATCTTACTGCGACATATATATATTTCTCCGAGGTGCTTTGTTCTGTTACTTTTTCTATTGCGCTTTAGGCGCTCACCTTTGTCATTTTCAGACTCATATGCTCGACGCTTTATCATACGAGACGAGATGCACGTAAGGAAGGCCTCCCCATCATGCATAACCTACCCTATCTTACATACTTACATATTATATATTTACACCACTAAAATGCAAAAAATAAGTTATTATTAAATAATAAAAAAACCGCCTTCAAAAAAATAAACAAAAAGGAACTAAAAAGCATAAAATAATTAATTAATTACATCTACATACGAATATTGAAATAAAATATTATTGCTATGTACCTACTGATGTCTTTTAAGTCGGTGCCAAGCCAAATAGGTATACGATAGGGATACGTAACTTAGGTACTACTTTCGCCGCCGCCCCGCTCCCGCTCCCGCTCCCGCCGCATCACATACATACAACACGCGCGCGCTTTGGCTTGGCACCGACTTAAAAGACATCAGTAGGTACATAGCAATAATATTTTATTTCAATATTCGTATGTAGATGTAATTAATTAATTATTTTATGCTTTTTAGTTCCTTTTTGTTTATTTTTTTGAAGGCGGTTTTTTTATTATTTAATAATAATTAATAAAATTGATTATATTGGAAGATATGATTTTTTTAAGATTGGCGGCGCTAGTTGGCTCATGGAACGCTCTTAAGATCTTTTTGTTGTCCTAATATACCTACAGTAACACCAACCAACCAATAATAATTTCAATCAAACATACATTGCGATAACAATTTATTCGACAACTCCGTCCTTCTTAACTCTTACAAAATGACATGATACAATGATGATTTTAAATTGAACTTTGACTTATTTATGTACCTTACAAAATACGAATATAATTCCCTTATAGTGACAAATCTGTAACCATCTCCACGGAACGTGTGCATTATCAAAGATGGCGGGGTTATCTGTTTATGATGATTAGGTGGCGGTCGGTTGCCAGGCAACAGGGGGGCAGTGGTCAGCGGCCGGGGGGAGTAGGGGTCAGCCGTTCCTCATACTCGAGTCATCCGTACGAGCACGGACTACACCCTCCGACCCTGATAATTATTCTCGTTGTACTAGACCGTGTTAAGTTTAATGTTACTCGTACTTTATCTTAATTTGTCTGGACTACGCTTTATACGTTGTATAAGCAAGGAATTGAGCTTAAATTAAACGGCTTTAGGTGCGATGTTAATAAGTACCTATGAATGGTGTTAAGTAATTGTTAACAATGAAGTAGCTAATCAAATATGAATGTCGGTTTCTAGCCGAAAAGAAACGCTATTCAATTATTCACAAATGTAATAATGACTGTAAATTCTATCTCTTCTATATCATCTCTATATTCATGTAACTCAACGTATTTAGTTAACTTACAACAATAAATAACATAACAGCCATTAGACGGGAAGTCAATGTATAAATATTAAATTATCTCCCGCAAAAGAACTTTGTGATAAGCAGGTCTACTTTTTGAGAAAAATTCAATCCCTACAATTGAACTCTACTACCCTCTACTCTACTCTACTACTACTAACTTTAGGGAAAGCTCAGTCGTAGTTACAGTCGCCTAAGCTGTATATGTAATTGTACAATGCATATGAACCTGAACAAAACACTTGCAATCTATTATTTAATACCCTTGCGAAAAGTGCCAGTATTACACTTGTGATGTAGACTGTACATTTTGAATTGTGTCAATTGATGAGCATAATACAATCTAATAGAGTCCTTTTAAACTGAATCATATAAAATCAATTAAAATGCAAAAGAGTTCACAGCACGCTGCACGCGCTCTAATCCGGGATTTTTCGCCAATTCCGTCTCATTTCATGCTTTAAATGAACGAATTCACTGAGATCTTAATCGGCCGGACGCCAAGGGGCCTCATCCGATTCTATTTGAGAGCTAAATAGCCGATGCGATGGTTTATTTTGTGGTACAGAGGCTTTAAAAATTAGATGCACTTCTCGCTAATTGTACAATCGATGTCTAAAAAGTTTTGTGAATTTGCATAAATCTGGACTCGAACACAGTACACACACAATTTTGAGGTATAAGTTATGTTAATTATTTAATGAAAGATGATTAAGAGCCTTCCATGAGCCAACTAGCGTTTTTCAATATACAATACATGGCATAATTGCGACACGCTAAGTTGTATTTCACAAATGTGCCAAAAACGGCCGTTTTTCAAAATTATGCGAACTACAACTTACCGACATTGAATCACGTTATGAATAAGCATTTAAAAAATAGTATTTATCGTAATAAACATTTCGTAAATAGCTTTTTTAATAAAATTGATTATATTGGAAGATATTATTTTTTTAAGATTGGCGGCGCTAGTTGGCTCTATGAAGGCCCTTAAGGGAACTTACAATACAAATTGTCATCGCAACGCCACACATATTAGAATTTTATCTACTTATATTGAAAATAAAATGATTTATTAGCAATTTATTTTTCCATAGGCAGTCTGTAAAATCTTGACGACATTTTTTTAAGAAAGTACCTATAGGTGTTGTTTACTAATTAATATTGATAATTCTGATTTCGATAGCGTTCCAACATGTGGAGTTCTAATACTCGTAAATATGTGTTTGTAGGATTGCCTTTTTATGTTTAAATATTTGAAATATAAAAAATTTACCTAGCAAAAGTAACTGTCATAATTACATAGGCAGGTACCTATGTAATTATGACAGTTACTTTTGCTAATAACTCAAATACTAACTCTACGTTGTACTTGTACAATACAATAAACTATCGCACTATCAAGAGTGCATTCAACTCAACGCTACTATTATTAAACGGAATTCGATTTAAAGCCGAACCCTCCTCGTCGTTTGTGAAATTGACATTTATTCTTCGTTTTTCATTGTTGCAGCAGTCGGATTCGATCTATTGTTAATTAGCTTAAACGGCCCATGCGCTATGCCACGCCAAACAAAACCTGCTACGCCAAGCAACCGGTACTAGATACACACCTAAAAAGTACAGGAATAAAAAGCTTTCAATGTCTTCAGACCAAATTAGCAATCTGACTTTTTTCCGTTACCAACTTTATATTTTTTCACATCATGTTTTTGTTGTGACTTCTGCCACACCGGGTGTGTAGCGCTATTTCTCTGTGGCAAAGGACGGAACTACTTATTACGCTCACAACTTGCGACGTGTAGCGCCATCTATTATCGAATAGAGGAACTATTAATGGACCACTTTTATACACACGATTTTTAATTCTTTTTTGAAGTGCTGGTGCTAGTGTAGATAAAATAATAATTAATAAAAATAATTATAATATTTAAAAGTATTATTTTGCTTCCTATTTGTGTTAAACTATGATAGTTATTGGCAAAAAATTAACTTTGACGTTTTTAAATGTCATATTAGCATCGATAAACTAAACGCAATTAAAAATATTAAGGTCAACCCGTGTAACCACGTCCTCAATCCTGGCTCACCAGTGGAACCACGCCCGTGTACAAACTGCATTGTGTATAGGAGAGTCATTTCTCAAAAAGTACTTGACCTATTGTAAAAATTCTTTTGCTGTTAGATAGATTGAGGTAAAACTATGTACTTGCCAAACTGTAAAAGAATTTTAAAAAATCGATCTAGTTCTTTTTTGAGAAAATCTCTACCTCATTGAGGCCCCCTGTATACCTTTATCTATTTTCGACTCTACCATTATAGCGACTAACTTTATTATCATAAAAAATAATTAGGTAAGTATACTATACTTATAAAATCAATAAGAAATTGTCAGTAGTATAAGTACTTGTCATTGTACCAATTGACAGGCCGCATACTGCGTTTTATCGAATTACAATAAGTTTGAAATTTATTTCCCATCTTTGGTTTGTGTGCTGTGATGGGTAGTAGCGTTTAGGTTTAGGCTTAGTCTTAGTGTCCACGCTCGAATTACACCTTGTGTCGATTATAAAATTAATTAATTTATTACCTAACGACATAAAATAAGTAGTATGAATAGTCTACCTACATCTTCGTACGGCGAAAAGGTGTATCGACATAGTAGGCGACGTTATTACATACGAGAGTTATTCGCTCCCCATCAGGCTGGAGTGCCTCGATTAAAGCCGTAAATACTTTGAGATTAATTATCTCGTAAACAGTCGCAGAGCGCTCTCGGCGACGACTCGAATCGCTCACCTACGCCGTGAGCGCGATACAAATTCAACTTTTCCAATTAAATTTCGTGAGGCATTAATAATTATTTGGGTACATCAATTTGTTTCGTCGCGCGGAGGTTGCCGAGTTGCCGCCTCCTGAAGACGCGCTACACACGATATTGTAGCTCACGATGGGCTTGTGCCTACATAATTTTAGACGAATGTTTGTTTAGGTATTTATTTTAATTTTGTGATCTGCTTTAACCCTGTAGGAAGAGGAATTTTCTGTGAAGCTGTTAAAGTTCATTGATGCAATTTTTTAATTGTACTGTACAAGCCCTTGTAGCACGGGTCAGCGTTAGCGATCGAAGCAACACTGCGAAGCTGTCAAACTGACCTTATTACAAGGCGTCTGACATTAGTTTGACAGCTCCGCGGCGTTGCGTCGATCGCTAACGCAACTTGTACTAGTCCCATCATTAAGTGACTCTATTGTTATTTTGTAATTAGATAAGTACATACATGCCCGGCATACACTTCTAGGTTGTTACTAGACAAATACTTATTCTCGACTCTGAAACCCTATGTACGCTCGGTTAATAAATTAAACAGAAATCTTTAGATTTATCCCCAAAACTTCCACGCAATCTTCGTTCGAACAAGCCCAAACTTTGGAATTAATTAAATTAAACTTGAAAATGAAATATTAACACTTTAACGTATAAAATTTTATACCGTTAAGTTATAACGTGATTATTCAACTCCTCGGCAATTTCCAAAAACATCTAGAAAATTAAATTCGCTGAGCGGCGGCGGCAGCGCCCTCTTTGAGCCGAGCTTCCGCTTTTGTACTGCGGAGCGAGCGGGCGAGGCGAGGCGAGGCGCTCGCCACTTCGCACTGTGAAATTAATTTTCTTCGTCTTTATGTAATTTAATTATAAACATTTCAATATGGCGCTCAGGGAATTTCCGCTCGGGAGAGAAGTTAAATAGAAACGTTTGATACTTATCTCCTAATACACTTCTGGGATGATTGCGCGATTTCGACGAAATTAATTATTTTATTCGATAAAATATACTTACAAAATTATCTTGTCAGTCTATCCTGCCTAGTTTATTATGAGTAAATTCGAGATTTAATTTAACTAACTGATATTGAAGAGACAATTCGTTACTTATATATGTAGGTATGGAGTAGTTCGGCATTTGTATTAATTTATTTTCGCTTCAATCTGATGAGTTTCGGTATCATAAGTTATAATTACAAGCATGAATGAAATGATTCATATAAGAGTGTCATTGAATGTCAAGTTTTTGTTAGTAACGGCCACGCATTGGCATTCCATCTACAAAATTAAAAGTATCTATTTGTGCAGAGTGCATGCACAGTTAGCAGATGCCACTAGCGTTCGTGCAATTTTGCTCTTAAACCGTTCACGCTCTGGCGACGAGAGGCGACATCAAACATACGCGGGGCCTGCAAACCTTTTGCCAGCTTATCTCCCATTCACTATCTGAATCTTCCCAAAAATATCTACAATCCACCCCATTGTTGGATGTTTATTAAATTTCATTTTACGTTTATACAACAACACTTTTGTCGGCTACTTTTTGTAGTGATTTGGGACATTTTACGGGTGGAGGAGCTTGTGACGTCTATACTTTTGTAAAGGCAGGCAGCGACGTCTTTTTGTGTCCCGACAAGTATTATGGTTTGGTATTGCGCGTATTATGTCATAACAGTGAAGTACTTATGGGACGCACTTGTGAGCTTTTTGCTGTGCCATTTTATTTTAAATTGAATTCTGAGTTGACATAGTCATTGGCTGTAAACATCCTGCCTTCTTCAAGTCTTTAATAAGCCGAATGAAGCCTAAAAAAATTAGGAGTAGGAAATCGTTTTAATACTTAGTTCGAGTACCTACCTACTGTCTTAACGGGGACGAGAAGGTAATGTTCCATATACTTAATTGAAGTACCTGTCAATTATATAAGAACAATTAAATTGTAATTTCCATAAAATTATTTTGTAAAGAACTTGCAGAACCGTGTTTATGGAAGTAGTAGGTATTTAGGTGAAAATCAATGGGGGAATTTCCAAGCTAAGTAGTTTCTTGATTTAAAAAAATATTAATTATTGCAGACTAGATTTAAATCAGATTTTTGTACATGTTAGGAACTTAGGTTCGGTTAGGTAGGTGAGGACCATTTCAAGACAACAATTCAAGCAAACATATAAATACCCCAAAATGACATGATAGCTATATTCTATTAGTAGCATTACAAGAATAGGAAGGATGTCCAAAACTATACACCTTAGATTAAACAATCCAGCCTTATGTCGGTACTAAAAGCAATAAGACTTACAACTCCGCCCCTACCAAAACAATCCTGTATCTCGGTGTCTTCGCTAATGGCGCAAGTTCGACAGTCGAAGTTAGTTCGAGTGTTCTACGGCTGCAATAAAGATAAATCCAGCAATAATATGTTCGGTTGGCCTTACGTGTGGGATTGCTAGGGCACCAAATTGAATTTGCATGGAGTCTTAAGTCGACACGATTGAGACGCGATGCGCACTCGGCTGTCTCAGGCGGGCGGCGGCGGCGGCGGCGGTGGACAATTACGAGTTCACTAACAGTTGGGAAACGATTACGCAGTTAAGCTGCTTCGGTTGAGCTCTTGAGATATCGACCTCGACATATCTGATGGCAAAGGTTGAGTCACTATTACGGAATAGAACTATTAAATAAAACAATTGGCAGCAAATAAATACCCTCGGGTCCTGCGAAAAGCAGGTCGGCCATCAAGGTATTTATAGTGGATAAAATTCTTCATAACCCCCTTTCACTCAGGAGACCGGTTATCTTTAAAAGATTTCCACCCGCCAACACGAATACAAAGTACGAATCACAAAGTATGATCGTCTACAACTGATTCTTCAAGGAAATATCCAAGGCAGAAGAAAGCCCAGTATAAGAAGAATATCATGGCTCAGGAACTTACGCCAATGGTACGGCAAAGAGTCCAGGTCTCTATTCCGTGCGACCTTATCGAAGGTGCAGATTGCCATAATAATCGCCAATCTTCGTAAGAATAAAAACCCCGTCAACAAAAATAAAGTAAGTACTCTTTAATGTTTTTTTATTTTGCAAATCACGTAAGAACTTTACACAAATGTGTGAAGGAACGTTACTAGCAAGTCTTATATCCTCGGCAATGGTATCCGTATATTGCATTATAAGTATATCTACAATACGCAAACATAGCTACATTAGCGTGAAATGTACAGACAAGCGTAAAATGTAGGACAGGACGTGAGCAGCAATCTTGGTTCGTGGAAGGCGCCCTAATCCACCGCCGGAGGGCCAGCAGTATGAAAGGACGTTCCTTATCCCTTGATCCCGTTGTTTACCAGACATTAAACAGATAACAAGTCCGCGCCCTGATACCGACGGAGCAGATTAAAGCCACCGGCTGCCGTAATCCCAAGTTCGATTAATTTCATCCAATAGTCACAGAATACTAACAAACAAACATACCTATCTAACAAAGAGTAATACACAAAAATTAAATGGAAAAAAAAAGTTCGTCATACACGACCGTGATTCCGATATTAAATAACAAAAGTCATTGCAATATTTCCCGACTGATGTCGCTACCGTCTTATGGAAAGACAAATCGTCTTATGGAATAGAGTGTGCCACCGTGCCACGGAATGGTGAATAACATACCGGACATAACCGGGATTAGAACTCGTGGTTCTAATCCCGGTTACGACCGGTATATTTAGATTTTCGATGGCGTGCATGCTAAAAAAATAATCATAATCCAATGACGAACTCATTTTAAAGTGCCAAAAACGCAAAAAAAACTTCCGTTATTGTTTATTTGTATTAAAGTGATTTGTCTGAATATTTTTTTAATTCTTTCTTTATCTTCACATTCACATGACCTAATAGTACATTCTTCAATTTACCAGTTTGAACAGTGTAAATATAAAGTACGCAGTGGCATCAAGTTAGCTGCGGCGGCGTCGGGGCGGGTGGTTGGTGACTGACGCGCGTGTATAAACACACCCGCTCGTGCATGAAGAGTTGCAAATGATACCCTCGCGCCCCTTAAACAAACATCACAAATTCATACCATGTTTGTTACCTAATGCAACTTTACCTATTTACGTTTGCGAATAATATCCATAACCAATGGGAATATGTCACTTATCTACAAAAATAGATCACAAATCCGCAAAGGAGTTTACACATAACGTTAACTTGTAACCTGCTATATATATACCTAGGTAAATTTTCGAATTACGTAACAAGATTTTGTATGATACCCTCAGTACATAAGTAACTATGTATATTGTTTAAATAGATTCCAATTAGAGTTCATTGTTATTCAGTTTGACAGTCCAGCCTATCTAATTAGATGCCTGAACCAGATCAACAAGACGTATTCCAATATTTGTGTTGGGTGTCTTAAATCACATTTGCGTACCTAGTAACGAACGGGCAGGTATATTTGTCAACCGATAAAATTTAATTTAACCCGATCGAATTCAAGTCATGTGCCACCGACTTGAACAACGGTAACCGCACACGATATAGTTTCTGCCTCTTGAAATACAAATGTGGTCCCAAACACGTCCGTCTTTCGGGTTAAATATTCCTTCAGTTGGGAATAGATTTATGAAAACATTTACTTACTACTATCAAATAATACTAAATTATGTCAATAAAAACTAGCCAAGTAGGTAGGTACCTAAGTAGATAATATCTAAAAAATCTAGAACACAATTAGAACATTAACAAACTATGTCTGCCTGCGCCATTCATGCATGATTGAGTTACCTAAGCATAATGCCCTATTCGTATCGCAAAAGATTATAATAGAATTTCTGACAAAATCTGTTAAAATTGATGTTTATGTCTAATAAATATAAAAAGCGAGACACGACTTACAAGTACATAATTTTAAATAAGAATGCATTAGGCAGAAGTAGGTAATAATGTAATCTACATGTATAAAGTTTATTTTGGACCAATTTCATTTCAAACCCCTGACAGCATTATTAATAATATAACTTCTCAGCCACAGCCACCCGAATGACAAACTGAGAGGCAAAGTCTCAATCTGCAAACACAAATATAAAGCTAATTAAAAAGTTTCAAACTAAATTATGAGAGGGGTTGCGCCGATGTCTCCGTACCAAGATTGTAGCGAAGATTTAATCAAAGGGGTGTCGTCTGTAGGAATGTGCACCGCTGCTGGCGCGGGCGGAGCGGTGACGAGAGAAGCTCGCGTGACAAAGTTTCGTGGTACCGAAGCGAATGTTTGTTTGGAGACAGTTGCGGCAACAAACATCAGTCTCACACTCAGAGAATTCCAAATTTAGATTACATATTCATAACAGGCGCCGAGGATCTGCTCATTTCGTATATAAATCCCAGCGGAATATACCGTTACCGCAAGTAAGTTTAGCACACGATACAGTTACGGGAAAACCGAAAATTAAGGCGCAATTTCGACAGAGTGTATATCTTATTGGTAGACACAGACAGGTACCTACCTACACACTTAAGCACCTATACAAATTATATGTATAGTATAGTCTAGATTGTAATGGTTTTATGTAGGTGGCTGTTTAACTAGGATGATAACTTTTATAGTGACATGTAATAAGTATAATAATATGTAAGTAGGTATAATACATTATCAATAATGAGCACAACTCACTGTGTTGCTTACTACAGGCAACTACGATAAATATTACGTTCCCTCAGCGCTATCAATTCAAGTCAAAGCTGAAATGCGACAAAGGCGAGTCAGCTCATAAAATTTATAGGCGATCGAATGAGATAATATGGTCGACGTTAAGAGCAGCTTAGACAGTTTGGAAATTTAAATGTGAAGTAAGTTTTGCGAGATTGCGCCGTATAAATCAGTGGTGCGGCGGCGCGGGCGCGGGCGCGGCGCGGCTCGTCAGGCCGGTGGCGATAAATCCGCAGCTCCCTCCGGACTTCTCTACCGTTCTCCATCTTCACGTACCTACAGTCTACACCTCATACCGTCTCGCCGAGACGCCCAGATCCTGCAGTCTGCGTTGCAGTCACATAGCGCATAGCTAGAGCCCATAGTCGCAAGTTGAAAGTTATTTAAACATCATACATCTATGACTGTATATAAATACCGTGATCATCTGAATGAAACGTCGTAACATGCTAATAATTACGAAGCAAAAAAAATACTTACTAAATTTTTTGCCAAGGCAAATCAAATGATATACCTACCATTTTAGGTCGTGGCTATAAGAACCGATACGCTACATAATATTATATACTTACTTAAGTCAAATAACATTACACTTCTCACTTCGGCAGTTGGAATAAAAGAATTTGTGAAGAGTGCTTAATACTGGTTACTTACTCCATGTATGTACCAGAATTATGTTTTGGTACACCCCAAACTCTTACAAATATAATTAACTCAAAAATAATGGTTAAAAATGATTCACACTTAAATTGCATATTATGTTGAATGTTGATAATTTAACATTTTTGTCATGATTAACCTGCACCTATAACTGTTCTGAATGAGTAGGTAGGTAGTGGTACCGTTGCTTGGCTGTACCACAAGCCTCAGTTATTTATTGCAAGTTGCAACTCCAAAGAAATAAAAGCAATCGCCAAGAAAACAAAAGAAGCCTTGAGATTAATTAAATAACAAATTTTAACATTTCGCACTTATCCCATCCGTCAGCCCGTAGCGTCCAAAGTATTTCCGCGATCTCCGCCCTAATTCTTTTTCACGCTACATTTCAAGAATCTTATTTTTGTAATTACAAAAATGTCTAGCAGTCGACGTTATCCTTAATTGCTGGACATAAAAATTCCATTTAAATTTCCCTTTTAACGATCAGGGAGAAGTGTCTAATTGTATAATACACTCGTTTGCGTATTTTTATTGTTGGTACAATAATTAGAACATAACGTGACTTCGCTCTTTTAAAGTAGTCCGTAATTAAACTTTTCCTGAGTTGTAAAAGAATATTGCGAGATGGGAGAGGTACCTTTTAGCGGAGGAGTGCGGGCGAAGAGGGGGTGGGTCGGTTATTTAAGAAATGGAAAGAAAAGCAATTTACTGCTTATCAGCCGGAGTACCGACCCACGGGTCACTTCGAATAAAAAAGTAATGTCGACAGAGCCACTCAAACAACTTGCAACAACATCCTTAACTTTTTTGTGAAAGAATTTATTCTTATAATGTTTGAGGTTAGGGATAAGTAGTATATATCTACAATCACAACACAATGAAAGGAAATTATAATAAAACATATAGTCATTGTAGCACAACATAATAGTAAATTGGGTAGTTGATTAAATATGTTAATTTAATACTTGTCGACAGCTATCAGTTATAAAATCATTAGAGTAATTTCTATCTAAGTACAACTTACCTAATATATTGCTACTGATGTAGTCAATGTACCTATAGGTAACAAGAAATACGCCTAATCACCTATGTATCTGTTAACGCCCTGGTTTCTCACCACTGCTTTAGTCAGGCAGGTATGTTTAGTCATCCAAAAATAGATTAATCTGTAAAGTTACTCTATTATAAGTTGTAGAGTAGTTAGAGAGTGAAATTGCTTAAGTCGACAAATTCCGCCCGTAGTTTGACTACGCGAGCTTCGCCTAACTTCAGTGGAACAGTTCTCCATGACACGCCGTAAATAAATAACAGCTAGGTAAATATAAGTGTGAAATTGGTATAAACTCTCCCGTGAGATAAAGGGGTGAATATGTAGGCATCAAATATTTACGTATTTTATATGGCGACAATTGGTTTTCAGAATCAGTTTCAGATTCATATCATTTGTTGCAACTATACAATACATTGTACTCGTATATATTTTTCCACGTCAAAATTATCTAGAATTTACATTTACACCACTTTGCAAGGTCTCTGCGGTCGCCATGACAGCTGAGTTTCACATGCAGTTGCCAAAGACGAATGCAATCGCGGAGGAGAAAAGTGGCAAAAAAAATCATCAGCACTTTGGATCGAATCCTCATTCCTTTCCTCCATATTTTTTTTCTTCATTATTATAAGCTTCAATCATTTAAAGAAGTAGGTTGAATAAGAATAAGTTAAAATTAAGTTAAGTTAGTCATTTTGAATAAGTTTTGTTTTGTTAATAACTTAAGTAGGTAATAAAATAAACTTACCTAATTCTCTTCTTCCTTTTAGGTTTTCTTGAAAATTAATTAAGTAAGTCCTATTTCTATTCAAAGTGTGCCAGAATTTATAGCTGTGCTAGATACTACAAACTATAGTTCAAATATGTAAATAATCTAAACACTTAAAAAAATTTAAGACTTCGTTTTGAAGAATTTTTAGGCTCAATTTTTGTATCCAAACAACAATTCGAAAAAGTTACTCAAACTGCATTATTTAAAACTTTATAGACTGACTCTAATGGCATCTAACGCGTACAAAAATGCCTGGCAAAAATTTGCAATGATTACTTGGGGTAATTGTATTTTTACACCAACGGAGGGTCGCGACCCCACAGGGCAAATATTTGAGTACCTATCGATTCTGCCGGTCAAATGAACTATTATTTGCTGTAAATTTATCTTTTCTGTGATTATAATTACCTATGCATAAGTATGTACTATGTGAGCTCGGAGGTGCAGTGGAGACACGGACTTACGAGGTCTCAGGTTCCATCCTCGGCCAAGTCAACCATGTACCCCAATGAGTTTTCCTCGGGGCTACGTTCATTCACCGAATGCTCTCAAAACGGTAAAGGAAAACATCTTGATGAAACCTGCTTGCCGTAGAAAAAAATCTAAGGCATGCCTAACCACCAATCCGCACTGGGTATGCGTAGTGGATCATGGCCTGAGCTCCCTTGTAAGGGAAGGTCTTTGTCTGAGTAATAAGGATATACGAATAGACTAATGATGATGAAGTACTATGTGATGCATCTTTGTGAAATCTAAGAAATCACATAACTCACTGTTTAAGTAGGCAGGTAGATATACTCCTGTATAGCATATATTGAAAAACAAAGTGCGATTACTAAACTACTTATTGCTATAAATTAATCATAAAATTTACTTACAAGATCTTCTTAAATATAGTCTTGCTAACTAGGAAAGACAAACCGTTGCACTTGATTGATGAGATGAAACTCAACGCTAATGTTTATTAACTGTATAAATTATACAAGAGCTAAATTTACGCTCAATCACTTATACCCAATATAAATTCCGTCGATGTTCCTTGAAACGCTGTGTCAACCTATCAATCAGTGTAAAAATTCCCGGTTGATCCCCTTAATTTAATCAAAAGATCGCTTTAGCTGGTCATGGGCAAAAAAACGGGATGACGTAACGACAACACGGCGATATAAAATTTTCATCGAACCGGAGCCGATGGGGGTGGAAGGGAGGCGGGGCTCCCGGTGTAATATCCAAGTCGAGCCGAGTAACCAATAAATTACAATTTGACATAAACAAAACCCCACTCTACTACACGTAGCTCGAATTATTTATTACAAACGCGGCTCGATACCTCTCTCTTATTACAGACATACAAACAGCAAAACTATATTATTCTCAAACTAAAACTATGTGCAAACTATACTTATAGGCATAGAAACTACTCGGTACTCTTTTTGTATTTACATCCCCCATAATTATACGAGTAGATATCATAGAGAATTTTTACACTATATCAATGTACCTATCTATCGTCTTTATTGAACGAATAGGTAACTAGATTTGCCAATTTCTTATTGGAAATAATTTGGGTATTTGCGTACCTTAAGCTAACTCTAAAATGTAAATTAGACCTAGCCAAATTATTATTGTTTTAGACTAATGTATCCATGATATTTGTTATTAATTTTTGTTGTTTTTGAAGACGCTGCTCAAGGCGAAAATAACCGCATTAGATATCTCCTTTTCAGCATCCGGATGCAGGTAACGATGGACGCGTTGAAGTTTTCTAATTAAATAATTACTTAAGTGCATAATAAGTTAAATAACTTATACGTATTAACTTAGTTATTTAACTATATTAAGCATAATATTATTGTCGATTTAATTGTAAGTTATATCACTTAGGTACCTACCTATTATAAATGTAGTTGACCTAATATCGAGTGCGGCAGAGGTGTCCCGCCGCCTCATCCCTCCCGCACCCCGCACTAGATGTAATAAAATTTGCATACTTTTAATCAAGGGCCGTGTCGCGGAGAAGTTTGCCAATAACGGAGCGCCGTGATCGATCTGATCCGACTTGTTCTCGCATTATAATGCTGTTTATTGTGCCGCCAACACATTATTTGTACTCAATTTTATTAATAGACGTACTTGAGGAGGTAGTATAAATGGATCAGCATTGATATATATCATATCACTAACATGTTTGAATAGATTAGGGCAAAGTATTTCACAGACCTGTAGAGAGATATTCCTTTTATTTGATAATCGTTATCGAAATGTATTTCTTTGTTTTATCTTATAGACAGGTAATTTTATGTTTGTAAGAGAACTCCCGTAGCGTAGTTCGCAATAAATTAGTTGTCTTCTAATATAAAAGGACAAACAGAGCATCACGTCCCGCCGCGCCGCCGCCGTCGCCGCGTTGTTGTGCCGATGCCACCCCGCCCGCTGTCCATCTCCGCTCCGCATTAATCGTGTTTAGTTAGCGGATATTGGCGGCGGAAATTCAAATGCAATCAAATGAAAATAGAATTCGTAAAAAAGCAAAGAAAACAAACCGACAGGCGTCAGTCTAGCGGGCGCGCAGCGCTTCCACGGCCGGTCGGGCCCTCGCAGCCGAGCGCCCGCCGTTGACCGTACTTACACGATTTTAAATTGTACATATCTGAAATTCCGATCTGTCGCGCACCCTGCGCTATGAAATGAAACAAAATAAAGCTAGAACGACCCGGCGCGCTCGGAAAAAATCAAAATCGAAATTAAAAATAAAAGGCTTTTGCGACGCGAGGGAGGCGGATGCAATGTTTGCGGCCGTCATTCGATGCAGTCCGCAATAAAAACATGCGCTACGTCTACGTATAAATATGTGCGGTCGGATTGATTGGAATTGAATATGTGTGGGTGGGGGTGGTGCAGGAATCGAAGGTGAGCGCTAAGACTGTAATCGGTTTTGCCCGGGGCTGCCTGCGCATCGGGCGAGCGCCACCGCCACCGCCGCCGTCGCACCGCGCGCCGCGCTCACAATTAAACTTTGTTTGTACATGTGTCGCTGGAGATTAGCCACAATGCTCTTTTTAAGTGGACCAGCTGCAGTCCCACATGCAATTTAAGAATCTAGAACACAAGTTCAGCTATTACCTAACCTGTAAACTGCTCACGAAGAGTGCAAAACGACGTGTTAGTACCTACCGCTTGCTTGTGGAGCAACGCGTTTGCTGTTTAGGTACATATTTTTCTTGTTGTCATCTTCTTTTATTCTGAAATGAATGTCTGGGTTGAAAGTCCTAAATAGAGATGTCTACCTTTATCCGTGTCTGTATTTCCCTATAAAAATGCGCTGGTCACCGATAGGTCAGTCGATGTCTTTACTTGATCCGCCGCGCCGTCCAACAATGGTTCGGTTATTTTTGGTTCAGTCATCGGCTTTGCTGACAATAAGTAATTTCTCTAGGTTATCTGGTTATAGCCAAAGTATTCAGGATTGTCTGCAAACATGCTTACTTTAATCCGAAGTTCTTTGAGATTACGAGTAGATAGATGCAATTCCAGCTCCAGCACGACAAACATATCTGTATTTAGACAGGAATTTTTTCATGACTTTGATTTACATATGAAGAAGATTTATTACGCACCTACTTGATTTTCATGCTCTTTGCGATATTTCGGACTTACCATAGTCTATTGAGGTTACTAATAATTCGACAGAAAATATCTCTGGATAAACTGTACATGTAGCAATTGCTGCAAATGTTGTAAAGATGTAAATGCGAGCGAGCGCCGCCTCTGCGCAGAGCCTCGCGGCGTGCCACTATAAATCATCGGGGGGCGCTGATTGCCTTCAATTATTGCATTAGCTTTCATGCCTAATTTTATGGTGTAGCCTGAGCTAACTTATTAATATATACATACTCTACTTAAAGTTATGTTTAGTTATGTGAAACCGTTTAAATATATATTAGTTATGAAAAGTATATTCAAGCAAGTATTCAAATCCTTAAAAGGCAAATAGGTATCTAAATAGCTATAGGTAATGGTATACATGATGAATGAAATTCGTGTAGTTAAAAACGTCAACCGCTTTCGCCACCACTCCTCTTATGTGACCAGTTTCGTCCTGTAATTTATTGAGTTTTGAAAGATGATATTTTGGATAATAATCATATCCTTTATTGCAAGTAAACACAAATACATTGTGTATATTTTTGCACAAAAACTTTTTTTTTTACATTTAAGTACAAAAACGTTGTAAGCAAAATGTGCCAACCCCGGGAGAAAAAGTGGCAAAAACTCTCAGCAACTTTGGCAACGCATAAAATGTTTCATTTTTCTGATATGTAGGTAAATAACTATTGAGTGAAAAGTTAGCAAGCATTACAGTCAAAAAATATTATCCGCTCTCCCTTCAAGCCTTGAGGTAGACGAGCCAGCAACCACTTCAATCGATCAATCACCCCGACATAACGGTTACAACCGTAAAATCTTCAGGGGCAAGACAAAGATAATTCCCGTTTAACTTCCGTTTCCAACTTATCGAATAATTTAACTGAACATTTATTTTTGCGCGCTCATCAATCAAGCCAGCTCGCGCTCCGCCGATAAGCCTCGCCTCGACGCCGAGAAATGACTAGGCATTACATAAATCCCCTCGGATGATGAAAAGTGAAGTCTAACAGATAAGAACCGACAAAAAGTTACGATGAGAAATGAATCGCGATTTATATCCGCCTGGCAATTCCCGCATTCGCGTCCGCCCGCCTACCGCCCGCGCCGCCACGAGAGGCGGGCGGGCGCTCCACCGTACCCGTTTGAGCCTCTTACCTCTGAAGGCTGTTGCACAGTGGACACCTGTCTAATGCAATGCTATCCCAAAACACCTTGCAACCTGTTCGATAATCTTGGTAAACAAAAGTTACCGTAACTTAAAGGTGTGGGCTTATAAGTAACTACCTACCTACTGTGATTTTAGAGCAAAAATTATAATAAGACAACGAAAAGAAAAAAATTATGAAAAAGTTTCATACTTACGATATAAAATTCCAAATTAATTATTGTTTTTTTTCTAATGTGAGTTGCAAGATCAACTTATTTGGAGAGGCACCTATTCAATAGTATTCATGATGGTTATTCATGATGGTGATACCATAGTGAAAAGTTTTATTTGGCAATAATACCTTATTGCTAAATAAACGCTTTATGTGTATACGTACATAAATAATTTATGTATGATTTTATTATACTTTGTGATATTTTTTTTATTATTATTGGGTTAGGTTCAATATTCACAATAATTTCAAATAATACTGTAACCCTTGTAATAACAAAATAACAGTTAAGTAACATAGGTACTTACCTACGTATACTCTACAAATATATTTTAACTCTTGTATCATTATTTTTACCCCAGAAGAAAAACACAAGAAGCCTACTTGCATAAAACGCCAAAGTTTAATCTAAACTTTTCTCCCGGCGGCCATTATTAAGATAAACAGTACAATACATAAGCCTATCTCGACGTTTATTTTATCACGGGTTCACATCACGCGCCGCTATTCCCTGTTATGATACGGCCCGTACCTGAGTGGAGCTGAAAGAAAAGCTATAAAACCTGTTCAGAGCGTTTCTTCCGGCGCGCCGGAGCGTCGCGTACGCGCGCCGACTGCCAACCAGCCTCCCCCCTGCCCCCCGCGCGCGGCGACTCAACCCTCACACCCGCGCAACCCCCCCACATCTGCCGACCATATTTTCCACTTTATGTGTGACAGTTGAGGTAATATCGAGACTCTCGCCGCTCTCTGATTGGACGAAAAATACACATTAAAGGAACCTGCCGGTTGCGAGCGAGCGATTCGAAACTGTATTCCCGTGGAAAATGTCGGAAAATATTGTATTATGGGGGGTGGAAAATTGCCACCCTCCGCCCGCTCGCTCGACTCGGCAAAAACTGTCGAGTATTTGTTTTTGATGAAAACGATTTATTATTCTACGTGGGTTGGAGGCAATAAAGATAAGCCGGCGAGGTGGCGGAGCCTTATTACGGCTAACCCTCGCCTTTGTTTCCTTATAAAGAATAATAAATGAGGCCGCCACGCTTATTTACCAACTTCCTTAATTATTTATTTATGCAGAAACATTGTTGATATTCGTTAGATACATAAAATGTAGCTGTCCGTCGCTTGTGCTCTCTGTCCTCTCATTTTTTGTAGAGGTTGTAGATTCTTATCCTTCTACTTTTATATTTATACAATTCGAAGTCTATCTGTTTGTTGGGTGGTAAACAATTAGAGAATCTCTAGCATTTGTGAGTATTACAATTTCGCTAAACGCTGGTCTTAGTAGGTACTTGTTGCTAATTCCTGCCGTTGCGATATACCAAGGAGATTTTATGTGCGGTTGGAAATATACTCGTTACAAACAACTATTACAAAATCTAGGTTTAATATGAGTACCGAACTGAACTTATCTTAAATCATGTTGGGTTAAATCCGTGTGATGGCAGCAGATAGTGGCCGCTATAACGCTAATGCCGCGATTTGCATTATCACCCCGAGCTGGGGTGCGTCGCGTTGCCGCCGTCGTCGGTCGCATACACAGTTCACGATATGCGCATCACTTAAATAAGACTAGTGGGTTCCGCATGCACATGACATATTTTTTTACACTTTATTACTAAGTACATAAATTTTTCATTTTTTATCGTTAATAATAATGACCCACAAGCAAGCTGGCGTACCACCTAATAGTTAAAGGCTACCGTCGTCGCCTAGACTTTTGAAATATGCAGTTAAGATGTAACGCCTCGTGTGCCTGTAATACACTAGCCCCTCAGCTTCTTATCTGTTCTAATTTGCAGGCAAAAACATTAATTCACCATCCTACCTAGTAGTAGGTTATAACTATTAAAGACGAACCATTAAAAAATATATCATACCTACTCGTACCTACTTCTAGTCGACTTCCTGCTAATAGGCAAATAGATAACAATTGAGCACTATGCAATGACTGTAATTTAAGATCTAAGACCGATATTCATAGATGACATTGAGATCGAACTTAGCGTGAGCTCGCTCTTACGACTGTCAAAATTGTATGGAATCTGACAGTTGTAAGAACTTACTCGCACACGAAACTGTCAATGAACCTCAGGGAAGTAGGCAAGTAATAAATAGGTACCTACCTTGTTCACTTCGAGTGACTCAGCGACTCGAAATGGATCGTGATCTTTGAAACGAGAAGACGACAGTCATGTATATCCTGCATCCGCTGCATATTGATAATAGGAACAACTGCCTCGTGTGTGCCTGCAATCGGTACGGTAGTCAGTTCTATTTGGTCTACTTGGATCAATTTTAAAAAATCCCTCACTGGACCCACCTTAACTCATGAGTTCATTAGATGTTTCTACACTCCGTACAGCGATATCTAGTATGTCTAACCCATCGTCAGTAAATATCTAGGTACTTTTATTTTATTTATTAATTTATAATTTATATTCATCGAATGGAACCCCGTTTCTGTACGCTGCGATAGTAAATCCGTGTGACCCCCGGGGCGCACGCGCCGCTAAACGCGCCGTTTTGTCACATTTATTAATTTTATTATGACAATACTACCAACAGATATTCTGCTTGTTTGTATCATATGTCGTGTTTGCTAGCCACATTATTAATTTACAGGGTGATGATTATATTGCTCTGATGGTGAATGCTTTTTATAAGGTAGGTAGGTAAGTATGTACTTTGTATCTGTGTTGTCGGAATTATTTAAAGTACTATACATGGCACATGTCAATCGCAAAAAACATTTTTTACCTAATTATTTAAAAAATATATAGTGTAAACCGCGATGACGAACTAAATTCTCATTGGTACCTTTGGAACTCTGGACAGGTTTATAAGAATAATGAACACTAAACACGAGTATATTTAATTAAATCGTTGCTGTAAGCATTCGGCAGACTTTTAAGAATTTACGAAATATTGTTACGTCTCATAAATTTTAATCAACTTCACAAGCCACGGTTGGCAAGTTAAACGTCCACAGAATAAATAAATATTCCAATCAATGGCAAGTTACAGTTTTGTCTGACAAATTTGTGCAAACAAATTGGTTGTGCAGCGTGTCCCTGTCTGGGCGACGTTTAAAAATTTAAATATCGACAGGCGCAGGCGGCCCCTGCTAAATTAAACGAGTGCGCATCTCTGAAAAATGTTTCCCTTGGCTCGTGTTCAAAATGCTACTCTTTCATACCAGCTCAGTGTACTTAAGACGTTTCGCTGCGGAGCTGATATTACCAAGAATGGTTTCATGCAATACACTGCCAAATCAATTATTATGACGTATCATTTCATTAGGAATGCAAGAAATAATAAAATGACTCTATGGAACGCATGTATCTATTGGAAAAAATACACAAGTATAGAAGAAAAATGTTTTAGAGCAACCTGTTCATTTGAAAGAAATAATGTAATATGTTTGCTAACAAACCTCAAACAGCTATTTGATTTGATACAGTTAACGAATTTGAGCGCGAAATTAAGAACTGCACTAAAAATGACAATAAACATTTGAAACGTTGCTCTCGTATTTCCGTATTAGGTACATTGGGAGGTAAAATGATAGCATGTTACACGATTCCGATTTTTTTCATTTAAACTATTATGATAAATACTGCATTTGTTTTGAAAACTCACTCACATCCCTAATTTTATTTCAGGAATAACAAACATTTGGTTAAAATAATAAAATTTCAACTACCATCAAATCTTTTTGACAACTGCCCAAATAAAGTCCGTTTTGTTTTAGCAAATGAACTAACTCTTTTTTTAAAGCTGTAATTTAGCTGTCAAATAATTTATGAAACTTTTCTTTGGCTGTTATAATTTTGTAGGCCCCAATTACAAATTAAACATAACAACAAAATGTTACCAATAACTGACGTCAAATGGTTGCTAGGTAACGGTTTGTTCGTAAACATTATTTCTTTCAAATGAACAGGGTACAAGGTTCTCTTGAAAATTATTTGACTATTTTTTTATTATTGTCTACAGTGGTTATTTTCTGTTTAATATCACATTAAATTAATCAGAAAGTGTTCGCGAGTGACAGTATGGTGAATTTATTGGATAATTTGAGCAAGATTTGAAGTTTCAAGCTTTTATCAAGAGTCCCGCTACAAGCTCGGGAGTGAACGTGACTGTCGAGCTGCTTCGTCCAGAGTGATGACGCTACGGCGACTCCTCTGGATGAAGACAAGAAGACGCGGCTACCCATGGTGAAGACGCTACTGCGACTCCTCTGGAGGAAGATAGAAGACTATTACATATTGAATTTTCTGTAACATGACGTTGGAAAATGACGAACTGTCGAGTCCATCAATAAAATAAAATAAAAATAAAACATGGTACAAAAACGCTTGACAATAATCTAATAACACGGTATAAATAGCCCAACTTGAACCATGTCATCAAAGTTTACATTAATACGTAAAGGTCTAAATAAATCGACCCTGGCGAATATTCGAGTCTATAAAATTTAGACTGAATAAATAGTCGAGTTTACTTGTATCGTATCGTTAATAACAAAATATTAGGTGCTTTCAACCCCAAGAATATTCGAACCAGCGCTCATCGATAGAATGAATTTCGGTCCGTCGTCGGTTCCTGCAACGGCACACCCTGAAGTTGTTTTGCGTTGTTTAAAACTATGCCTAGAAATCTCTTTTATTTTTGTAAGTTTAATAAAATGTAGATATAAGTACCTATTTTTAGATACAGGGATGGGGGCTGGAAGAGTCTCAGGACAGGGATGGATGGAAGAGGAGGGGGGAGACCTTTGCCCAGAAGTGGGACAATTTATAGGCTTACAAAAAAATAGGTAAGTATCTTTATTTTTTAGGTTTTAAGAAAAATCGATCGAGTGTTTGCTTGAACAATTTAAAAAAAAAATCATCACTGTTTTCCATAGTAGCTTATAGCTTTTTATGCTGTTGGAATAGAAACCTATCAAATCTATATCACATTAAATAAATATCAGAATAATACTGTCTTTGTTATTATGATTTAAATCACATCTCGTCGCTAGTTAACTATTATAAAATGATGAAAGTGATCAGTAACATGAAGAAATTATATAGAGTTCTCATTGAAGCGTAGAATATGCATAAAGCGGTCCACGGGACCCCTAAATGACGCGTAGCGGATGCGGTGTAAGTTAACTCGTACTATTTAACCATCCGTTCATACAGCGATGAAACAGCACCCTCCCGCCACGCGGACAGACGCGGAGGGGACACACTCAACAGGGCATAACTCATAAATAAAATACAATATGGTGAGCAAAACATTGAATTATGCTGGTATTATGTCACATTTGGCCTTTGTGAATTAGTCACCGAACTCACTGCACATCTCTGGGGGAATAGATTGGGTGGTTCGCGCTGTTGTCTGCCGTCCGTGTCAGAATTTATTGTTGCTGGTAGGTAATAATTAGGTAAGTATTTCGAAATATTTGTATTAATTAACAAACTGTACGTACATTATGCAAATAAAGTTAGGGAATTTGAATACACATACTGTTAAAATAGGTGCATATAATGACGCAACAGCCTATTATACTATCTTATATCGGTGCGATACTATAGGTAGGTAGGTTGAGTGTATTTGAATTGAGTATTTTAGAACAGTAGCACATTGAAAACACTTCAATCTATAAACAAAATGCTCACTCCGCCAAGCTATAAAGGGGAAAACGGCGGGCCCGATTCAGCGAAATCATAGAAAAGCACATAAATTGGTGCGCATTAACATTTCCTTTATCCTACGTGTCGGCGTATGACGGGGGCGCAGGCTCCGCGCCGCCGCCGGGAACCGCCCAAGACAATAAATTTACATATTTCACCCCTCAAACAGACCTTTTTTGCCATTCCGCAGAATTACGCACATATGGGAATATTCTGTTGAATATATCAGCAGTAAGGAGAGATACTCTCAGAATAAAATTATCTTCTACGTCGCCACATTTGCGATAAAGAGCCCCCACGCTTTGACACCCTTATTACAGAAAATTGAGTTCCCTTTAGCTGCGAAAGAGAAATTATACTCTATAACTAATAACTTTCATTTATTTCTTGTAATTATACAATGTGACATTTTTCACAAGCCTATATGTATATTATGTTTATTAGGTACTTACATACATACTAATAATTCGGAACTTGTAGGGTTCAAATAACTAAATGGGTACTTGTACCAGTTATATGTATACCTACCTATATCTCCATGACTTAATCTATTTCAATTTGCAGTAGGAACACGTATCCTAATGGTATGTCAGGTATATAAGCAAATTCAAAGATGGAAATGTAATTTTGCGGTGGAGGTGCCCTTCAAAGGCTCAAATCAAAATCATTTTCACAGACCAGTGAAGCGACATGCGGTCGGCAGAGTCGGCGCATGCAGGATTGCCGGTAACGATACGGTACTGTAAAACGTATCTATTGATACGTATGTTGCTTAGACGTCAGAGAAATACTGACTGAATATCTCTGATTACTACTTATATGTATTAGGTAGGTCATTGTAAATGGAATGGGACGGTTATTTCATAATTTTGATTTAATTGACTAAAGTGGTTGTTTATAATCACCTTAAATTAATCAGAAAATGATCGAGAATATCAATATATTGGAATTCTCAAAGAATTATGTGCAAAATCTGCAGTTTCGAGCTAGATTCAAGAGTCGCACTATAGAGCCGAGCTCTGGTATAGCTCTGGAGTGAAAGTGACTGCTGAACTGCTTGGTCCAGGGTTGATGACGCTTCTGTGACTCCTCTGGAGGTAGAAATGAATACGATGATATCCTTCGTTCAGGGTGACGCTGCTCCGGGGACTAATCTGGAGGAAGAAAGAAAACGTTAGTACCATAAATAGGTACATATTTTGCATGTTATATAGGAATACCTAATGATCAGAAAGATTAAATAGATAATATCTTGGAGGTGACTAAAGTGCTAAATGTTTTTGTTTATTTCTTATTGTCCGCGTAGAAGTGCCCGGCCTAACCAAATTATGAAGACATAACCGTGTGAAATAAAGAACAGTCAGTCTGTTTAGTAATCATAGGTATCACTTTAAACTCAATGTTTTCTTACGTACAATAAAATATTATTTTATAATAATGTACAATTGCTTCTTTACAACAGAAGAAACAAAACTGTACTGTGTAGGTAACATGGGTAAGTGCCAATCAATATACGTGCAGTATTTCCATTGACAAAACTAGAGTGCTTTATAGGATGCCCGGGCAGGGGTCAGGGTGGACGAAACGAGCTTGGCGGACGACGCTAATACTCATTAGAATTACATGCCGGAACGGAGCGGCCATGCGCTCATGCTCCTGTGGGTGGCGCATACACCACTAGCTGCATGCATACCTACGCGAATAGTCCTAAATTCGTAGGCATTACAGTAAATACCTAGAGTATTTAAATTAAGCACTTACCTAAGTAAATTACGTTTCATTGAAATACATTCGATGGAAAGTTCTTGACGAGTGTTATGAAACTCTTTATTACCTATAATATTTTTAAGTTCTTGATTCTTTTGTAGGTATTATGAGATCCGATAGAAGGACATTCACATTGATTTTATTTGGTGCCTTTTGGCGTTGGAGTGCCAAATAAAAACGGTCATGGTGGTGGATAATTAAAATTCAATAAATGACCTAGGTACCTACCTGGATATTCATTCATGCCAAAGTTGATGGGTTCAGTCCAAGACAGCCTCTACCGATGGTGATGACCTCCAGTTAGTATTTCAATATCACACACATATTACGCACATAATAAGTACATACTTATATACAATACACGTACCTAAGTATAACTCACCGCGGTCGGTAATAGCACGCTACAGTTTGAAATCGAAAATTTCTAAGCTTATTTTACGGAACTTATCGAAGCAATACTTTTTATTTTATTCACTTTACTTTTTAAAGTAGGTAAGACACACTACAGTGCTCTTTATTTTAATAATATCGCGTTATTGTAAAAACTACCCGACCAAGATCCGACCGATTTTTTGAAGTAGGTATGTCACTTTGACTGACTTTTAAGTTTTATTCCTCTATCGTACTTATTATATTATCGTACGATGCCGACGATGAACAAGCAGGCACATTGAAATGAGGTCATATCAACCTTCTTTATTAGAATATGCACCTTTACATAATTCCTTGAAGATGTTTAGAAAATTACATATCTCTACAAAATTGGTTTCCCATCAAATTATACACCTTCATACTATAAGTCACATCCATTACGGGGAAGGGAGAGAGAGCGGAAGAAATATAACACACCTCGATCTATATCCTGTCATTCGTATTCTTATTAATGCATGGAAATAATTAACGTCATACGGAACTAGAACTGGAACTCATCAATATTCATGGTTGAACAGTCTGCATGTCCACAGCTAGATATCTGCCTCTAACTGAGTTATACGGCGCTAGAACGAGCTCTCCACGGATTACCTTGACCGAGGACTCTGCACAATTCTGCACCAAAAGCACAATGCCTTAGCCTATCAAAGAGAACTATCCTAAATATCTAACTGAACTCTTGCCATCAGTTTCGTCTGTATCTACGTGTACTTTTAAACCAAGCGCCTGAAGCGCTTAACAGAGTAATTGCGGTTATAAGTGGCATATAATGTTGTTTGTTTAGGCACAGAGCTCTGTTGGATTTATAAGGCAATCACTTTCTGACTCTATCGGGCAGAAGTGATTGGATTCACCGGTATACACCCTACTCTGTAGTACGAGTTATACATAGGTACTATTGTTCACCTAAAAAGAGATTTCTCAAAGGAACCCCAAGTTAATATTTCCTACCTCGATTGTATCTTAAGAGAATGTATAGCGTTTACTGGGAAATATCGCATTCTGTGCACGAATTCCACCACAATCGATAAGAGAGATGACCACTGGCCGCTAGGGCGCCGCGCTGCGGGGCGAGCGAGGGGTCGATGGGGAGAATGTTATTTGATTAGTCTTACCGAGAATGAGCTCGCCTCTACTTAATGGGGTGAGGGCTTGTAACCGGACCACGTATAATTTTCACCACTCGCTCCGAGCTAGCACTATAAATAAATGCGGAAAGACAAAATCACTATACATTATCTATTAAATCCACTTATCTAGAAACAATTAAACCATTCAAAGCAGAACGTGTAAGAGTAGACCCAAAAACCGTTCATCCCATCATCGCTTAATAGACACGCATTTCAACATAAATGAGTTTCGCTTTAAATTAATTAGTAGCACATTTTCCATTATAAGGACAAATGTAAAAGCGACCGCTTAATAGCGCGGTGGAAAACTCGCTAGTTTTCGCTCGCGAGAATAGGGCCTGAGAGAAATTGCGGATAGACATAATCAGTCTTCTGGCTTTGAGGCCGCCTGAGCCCCTAATGTGGCGCACGCCTCTTCACCTGATGAATACACACGCATTATTCCTTGATAGAATTCAATATCAGCGTTTCATTTGCTCCGGATACAATTAAAGTTTTATGGGATGCCATTTGATTGTACCGCTCAATGTAGTTTGCCTAAATAAATATAGAACAATCCTTCCGTTATAGTTTACATTGCAAATAAGCAAATAACATCAAATGTTGAATTGTAACACTTTAACAACGAAATGTGTAGAAAGGAAAGTTTTGCAAAACGGAAGGTCGTTCCGCGAGGACCGTCCGCAGTCCGTAATGACCCTGCCCCGATCTTACAAAAGGCAATTACAATAAAGTTCCATTCGCACATGCTCGTTAACTGGGCGATATATCTTGGATGCCTCAGTCAAGTCGTTCGCACACGTTTCATCTCGCCGCTTCGATACATGTCCTAACTAGACAATTTTAAATTTCTCTATGGCGACACCTATCATGGTACATGATAGATGTATAACTACTTATAGAGGGAGAAAATAACTTGTACCATACCATAAAACAAAATATATTCCGACCAGGGCCCTTAATGATATTATTAAATACACCTAGGTGTATTATAATATTATTAATATTATACTTATATGCATATTATATTATGGGTGATCATGAAGCAATGAAATATTTTTCCTTCATGGGGATAATAATCGTTCATGTAATGTCTTAATAGGTACAGTAACAGCAGATCAATGGTAACACTTGCAGTACGATTTCAAGTCTTACGACGCAAATAATAAGAACTGTCAATAGTTAAGTGTTACCATTGATCTGCTGTCGACTGTACCTATTACCGTGATCGTGTGTTTTAATATAAAAAATATCTGTAATAATATTTCCAAGACGCAACTTTCATGCATACCAAACTACGTGTGATGTAATAAAAGATGATACACGCAGTGAAACAAATGAACAAGAAGGTAGTTGGCGAGGTAGGTGTGTGGTCGCCGCCCCCGCGCACCTTAACTGCCGCGGAGCGCACACTTTACGAGTGGGGGATTAACCCGTGTAACGAGATTCATTAATTCTTGTCGTTAAAATTTGTCGTTCTCGATTAATAAGGAAGTCCCGGGCGGAGGCACGTTATTATCACTCGACCGCAGCCCGGTGTCGCCAGGGGCTGCCTCGCCGCGAAACTTCCCACTCCGCCCGCTTTATTTACACTATCGAGTAAATTAAACTCGCACTCGAGTGTCGGAGAAAACTTTAACAGAACTTTGTGTGTAATAAGTGGTGCAACAACACGAGTGGAAGAGCAAACGTCGGACGCGGTCTCCGCTCCGCACTTCTCTCCCACTTAACTCTTTGGGACATATTTATTCGACCCTCCGGCGACCACTGCGGCACCCGTCCGCCCCGAGCCCCTACAAAATTAACCTAACGAATCAAAGGAGCCTTTAAATAGTACCCGAACCGTTCTTACGTACAATCTGGACCCATTACGTTATGAATCGCCGCAACCGCGATCGATCGACCGCTCCATAAATTTTTGATTGCGTCTCGGAAACGAATCGAAACAAAGAAAGTACACGGCTGTTATTAGAGCCGTTTCCTTCTGTTTGTATGTAATTTTTAATGCGGGGTCAATCAGGGAGCTATATCGTATATCTCCGTTGGCCGGACCGTAACGATAATGAATCGGCTATGTAAGTCCGCCGGACCGCACTCACGAATTATTAACAGCACTGGGTATACTTGGACTACACCGGCTACCCTAGCTATTAAAGTCTAGTGTTCGATGCACATAGATACCACTATGTAGTTGGTTTGTATTATAGATACGTTACAATAAACGGATATTTAGGTACATACATAAGTGAAGGGGATTCTAAAACCAGCACCTCTGAATGTGCGATTAGTGGTGGTGGTCAGCATCGTAATACGGTTTCAATTAGATGACATTACTAATGCATAAAGAACATCTTGCGGCCTCTATACCGACCGACCGCATTTCCTTGTCCTTTAAGAAGACCCTCCCTCTGTGGAGGCGGTGGACACTGGACTTGGTTACTATTTGTTTTGCGTACCTGCGACCCTCGTAAGGATTGTCCACTAAGTGTTGGTTGCTTGTAAACACGTCTGTCTACACTTCAATTGTTTGCATTTAACAAATTATTTGAAACTGGAATATGTATAAGTAGTTACAAAAGCATTTATAATGTACCTGCCCATAGTGCCCATACAGTCGACAGAATATCAATGGTAACACTTTGGACTTTGGACCGTTCTTGTTATTTTCGTCGTAATACTCGAAATTACCACACGAAATCACGTGACCATGATGGCTGCAATGCTGTCGAAATATCGAGACATCAATAATAAATGTTTAACACGGTAATGCCTGTTGCATCTAATTAATATGTATACAAACCGTGTAAGTTTAAAAAGTGATAGACTCGAAATCGTACTGCAAGTGTTACCATTGATCTGCTGTCGACTGTACAATGTAACCTAAAATTCAGGCATTTCGATACATTACGTAAATAGGAGCCTGCGTCATAAGTTTATTGTGCGATTCGAGACTCACGCGTAGAGGGGATTGATAAGGCGCGCTCGAACCTTTGCGTCTATTGCTCGAAATTTATTGCTGTTTTGGGTTTTTATTGTTCCGTTTTACGGCCTTCTCGTGTATAAATCGTACAGATAGAAGATGAATTCAGCGCTAGAGCGACCGCTATCGATATAACCAGCATTTTTCCTACGTCGTCGTCTTTCCATAATATGGAAATATCCACACGTGAGGGTAGCATTCAAAGGTCGTACGTAATTGAAGATATTACCATTTGAAGCAAAAATAACCGTAGCTGGGGATGCTATGTTGTGTTCCCAAATACCACCCTGAGTAATGTTACGAAGGCAGGACGGTTTTCATAGAGGTCCATCACGGCAACCCAGCCGGTCGCGATATATCACATGAAATTATACTCGGCCCGCGTTCCTGCGCCGAGCGGGACAGAGACGGCGTGCGAGACGCGCTGACCCTCGGCTCGTAATGTACGGTCCGGTTAGGTACACGACTTACGGGAAATAGGTACCTACCCTACGTAACCTCCGGACCCCGCTCCCCGTGCATGAAATGCTTATTATACGCGGCACGTCCGCCGCCGCCCGCCCGCGCCGCCGCCGCCTCGCTCGCTCGCGCCGCGCCCCGGCCCGACCGACAGGGACGCACCACCGATATTATAGCAAATCGAGGATTGTTATGTCCGGTCCGGCAGAGGTCGGAGTAATATATGGCCACGGTATTCCGGGCACATATATTAACAGGGAACTCGCCTCATACGAAAAGATCTTTCACGATGGAAACAAATGGCAAGGAAAATTTTGGCGGTGAAATTCATTGAGATGTAAAGAAAAATTGCAGCAATTTCTTCTTTGTTGATGGCTGCTTGGTGCTTCTAAAAAGAGGACGAAATGCATGACATTTCTAAAAAATATGGAGTGATATCAAATCATACAATCTATTATAGGTACATAGAGATACCTATAAGAGGAAAATAGTAATGGGAACGCTTGTATATGCGGTCAAGTGGATGATCGAGACGGGAGGCAGCAAATGAAGAATGATCACCTTTGTGCAGCGGCGTCTGCGGGTGGGCCGGGGAGCGGCGGGAGCGGCGGTGTAGGGCGGGCGCTGCAACCGGAGGTATGACACGTCGCGCTAAGTGAATGATGATACTTCGAAACCAATACACTTTTTTGAGTTACTCCTAAAGAAAGGGTCCTTGGGGAGAGAGCGCAATAATGAGGCATAAGTATGATGGGCCAAATAAACTGTGTCTAGGAAAGGCGGATTGAGAAGGGAAGATCGATTACGGGTAATACGACGATAAATACATAATCTTTCTCAGGTTGTTGGAGAGGGGCCATCCTGTGAAAATAAGAGGTATGATAGAAATGTTCGAACCTGATAGACAATTAAAATATTGTGTAAAGTAAGATAGAACAAAAACATTTAGTTATCGTCAAATATTTGAGATGAAATAATTTCTTATTTTAGTAAACTTTCTTTTAGTCAATAGGCGTGGAAGAAATAAAATACGCGTGAAAAGTTATAATACACCACAGTCGCATAAGCATGGAGTAGATAATTGAAGATATTCGACTACATGGATTAGATTTTTTTATCCCATTTATCAATAAAAATAATGAAGAACTTACAAAGTAGGTAGTATTCATATTCAAAAACACTTGACTGTCAGGGTTGGTGCAGAAATTCTTCTACATTATAAATACAATCACGCCCCCGCGATAAATGTCTTGGGGCGCAGTCACCCGCACCGCCTAAACGAATTTAAATAAAATCGGGTATTAAAATCTCCAGGCGATCTCGCAAAATATACCTATGTCAGGAGAGATTTGAACGGAATAAAAATTCCTCAGACTCGTCGCATTATCGAGGGGCGGGTCTCCTGTTTTCTTTTATGGCTGTCGTAAGGTATAATCTTCTAGAAAAATGCGATATTTAAATGAAGTGAATTCCTTAAGGGGATTTCCTTGATACCCAAATTTTTGCATGCAATTCCATTTATTAATTCAGCAAAGTCGACTAATCTTGTTGGGGTGTCACTAAAACATCTGCAATTTTAACTCGAATATATTACGTATCGATTTATGACACTTATCCCTTGCGTGCTAGCCAGAAATATTTTATGATTTTTAACCGACTGCCGAAAGGTTGAGGATAGCGGTTTTATGAAGTACGTACTTACCTACCTACGTAAGTAGGTTGCAGCCTATTAATGGCTTAATGGGTCTCAACGATTGAGGTATCGTTAGATTTGGCTTGATCATATACATCTGATATACTTAATACATGTTTGCGAAATTTATGCGAAAAAGAGTCGGGCTGTCTGGTTTTATAAATAATTCACTACAACATCTCCCATGTATCTGTAGCGCTCTAACACACACCTAGTACAATTTTTACGAAATTTTCAAGATAGTAAAAATGTAAACAAAGAGCGCATAGATCCTGTGGATTTTTATTTAAGCATATCGTTACTTGGTATCGTGTACAGTATAAATATCGGGGCATAATGAGTGTGGCGCGTGCGCCGCCTCCCGCGCCACAACAAGTCTCTCCCGCCACGTGCGCGCCACGCGCAACACGTCTCTAATTGCCCTTGCATGGGCACTGCGACAATATTGAACAATCCAGTGAAAATAACACCGGACTACCGAGTTCAACGTTTGAGCCGACAATAATCTCTCATTTTAATAGATAAGTGGAGGCGGAGCTGTGTGATTTGTTAGCTTTCGACAACCCTACTCGATTACTATTATTTTTATTTTATACTTAAATCATGACTATCTTTATTTGTTTTCGTAACTAGATTATTATTAGTTAGGTATATATAAGAAACAATCAGAAAATTACACGAGAAAAGGTCCAAGCTAGCTATCTACATTTTGTGACCATTCCAATAAAATTAAAAGAAGTTAAGTCGTGACACAAGACAAACGGCCGCCTAGAGAAATAAAGAGAGCAAAGCAAATGAGAAGAACTCATTTGGGTGGCCGCTGAATTGTGTTCGAGAGGATAATAAAGGGAAGCCATCAGTGACACGCACAATAAGCATCAACCTCAAGAATATCATAGATAACTGCGCGGAGCCGGAGGGACCTCATTAGGAGGCCGCAGGGAAATTAAAAAGAAAGCAAGACCTCGGACTCGATTGCGGCCCGAGAAAAACGACGGGCCTTCCTCTCATAACATTACATACAGCCTCCGTCGATTTTCCGGACAATTATTATTTTGTGGTGCGTAAGACGGACCCGGAAAAGTAGTTAATGGCCGAGTGGAGGCTGAAGGAGGACGCAGCATAAATCAGTCTGGAGCAGAGATGAATGTAATTACCGGCGGACGACTCAAATCGCATCTCCCCCGCCGGGAACGATTTGTTTGCCACCTCTACAATATTCACCTTTGTATAATTTAATCAAAATACTAAGAAGTGTTTGTGGTTAACACGGCTTTATTTTATTAATTCCTCCTGATTAAAAATAGAGTAGGTTAATTACCAACCTCACTGGAGAATTATTGTTAATATAAATTCAAAGAAGTTTATCTCTTTGTTAAAAGAATGCAGCTACAGAAACGAAGGGAAACAATTAATTGGCTTTCCAAGAAACAAATTTCAAGACTTCGAACTCACTCGATTTGCTAGAAAGAAACCTATTGAAAATCTTGCATTTATGCAAAACAAAGGCAATCAAGGCCCGGGCGAACAGAAGAAATGAGCTTCATTAAGCGACGGAATGAAAACTTTAATAATGTAAGATGCAAAAAAGTCGACAAAAAATACTTAAGAAAATCTGTCGACATAAAGGCTGTTGTAACCGGGGACTCGCCGTAAAATCATTAAGATGCTAATAAAAACTTCCTTTTGTCGCACAGAGACGAACTCGGGGAGCGACGCAAAAAATATTCAAATAAAAACTCAATCGGGGGAGTGGAACGGGAAACGGTGCCCATGATTATTCTTCAAAACATAATGAAGAGAATTAATGTAAATATTCTTTTTACTTGGAACTTTCCGCCCTCCGGAAAGTTTTATTTTACGGGCGCGTCGTTTAACAACCGTCCCTACTTATTGACATTCAATTCGGGGGAAATTGATTTATGAAGATTGTGGCCTTAATTGAGAAACGACTTTTTTCGTGTTGAATAAAATCTGATAATAGGCTTACATTTATATATGTATAAACCAAATAGTACAAGAACTACAGATATTACGTTTACTAAAAGAGACGTCGTTTCATATAAGTTGTTATCGCGACCCACGCTAGAATAAGATCGATAATTGGTAATCAAAAGTTAGATACTTAACTTAAGTACCTACTGTATATTTTAGAACAATAAAAGAAAATTATTGGACAGTTTTATTCGACTTGATGAAGTTTTGTACCAATCCAAAGCATGTCAACCGGTTTATTCCAACTTATAAAAAATCACTATAAAATGTGTATTAATGCCGGGTTACACTTGAAGTGTTGTCGACTGTTCCACTGTCTAAAAAGTTGCCCTATATTTGTTTACATCCAGGCAGCGTGTCAATCGTGTAGCGGCGAACAATGGGCTGCATTGTTGCATTATTGAGCAGCGCGAGTCCGCGCGGGCCGGCGACGCTCCGCCGTGGGCTGCAGCTGCAGCACATGATTACCCCGTCACTGTCACCAGCCGCTGCACCGACAAGCGGAACAAATGGCTACAATTTCAATGCATATTGTACTAAATTAATAATCATCGAGTGCTCAAAAAACGAAAGGGAAACAGTGTGGGTGGCAAGCATTAAATTGCCCATCCATTCGCTAACATATATTATTATTTTGTGTGCTTCTTACGTGCTTTTAACGTTAGTATATTGTATCACAAATAGAATTCGAAATTTCAAAAGTTAGTGGAACACTCTTTCTAACAGAGCCACCGTGAATTCAAATTCTATCAAAACTAATCCTTTGTATTATTTCCATATACCTATTATATTTTAAAAACGCAACGCAAGCCGTGATTGCACAATATTAAAACATGTATTAGTAAGTATTTGTTCGTAATTATTGCACCACAAAATGAAATGAAGAAGTCAGGACGATCACAGAATGACCAGCAATGACTGGATTTAAGCCGACTCTGGAAAAGATAATAAATTACATAATACTTCTACATTAACAGGGTCTAAAAGTAGGGAGGCACTTGGATATTCCAATCAAGCATAAGATAAGTACCATACCCTTTTACCGGTCAGTATTTTTCGGGATTTGGGAACAAAATATCCGTAAATAATTGGAATCTCTAGAGGAGGCGTCGTGGAAGGGTCTGCACAAGGTCCGGCACCTTTTTACGGTCGATAAAAATAATAAGTCGTTGCGCCCCAGCTTCCCTCCCCCTCCGCTCTTTCAGACGGAACATATCCCCCACCGCCCACTCTCGGACACCGCTCATTTCTCGTTCGTGACGTTTTTCATTTACGAGTATTTGGAAATGTCAGCAAACCAGCAAAATTAAATTTGGAATGTACAGAAATAAGGCTGTGTTTTCTCATTTCCTATATCGAATCACGTTTATATCGACACCGCGAACGAGTAATGGGCCCCAGGTAGATACGACAAACAGACATTAGGCCAAGTTACACACATTAAAAGTTCCCGAATCGACTCCTAATATGCAATCACATACTTTATAGACAATTTATCGTACCTATTACAAGATTCGCATTAAACTACCCAGAAAATCTTTAACCTAAGCTTTAAGCTTATAAAAGCTCGGCGCTAATGGCCGGATACCGGAAATTGCGCTCTCATATATCTCCCAACAGATTTATGAAAGTACCCACACATGAGCCGGTGTCTCCGCGCGCACACACGGCCCACGTGAGCCACTGAGGCGGCGACGCTCACTCACACACACGCGACGACTGCCACGTAGCTAAACTTTGACACTTATTAATTTAAAGGATCATTAATTTCACCAACTACCGGATAAAGCTACCAACTACTACTAGCCAATTTAATAAAACTAAATCTTTTGCAATTACCTACACTACAATGCAACGATAGGTATGTACAAGCTATATTCACTAAATTTCATGTTACCTTTAAATTGTAGTAAGTTCTATGTTCAGTAATACCTAAATAAGTAATAATAAAGTAGAAACATCCAAAGGTCCAAAAGTTTTTTCGGAAATTACAATTAGGATAAAATAACTAATTATTTTACAGCTTTCAACTGATGATTTGAATCATTTTTGTAATCAATGCAGTTTCTTAAGAAAACCTCAAACATTCATATAGTAGGTATGTCACCTTAGAATGTACATGTGGATTCTGCATATTATAATTATTTCAGTCTTATGTAGATATATATGCAAAACTCTAATATGTAGATATGTATGCAAAACTCTAATACCCACATACTAGTATTTAGATAGCAAGCAATCTTCGGGTGTGCTAATGCTACGCTGGCTCGTAGCAGCTCGGAGCGCTACATCGTTGCCGCGTAGCGGATAATCCGCGTCCAGCGGCGTAGTCTCACGCCTCGCGTCGTAGCCGCTGATATGACTCTGATGGTCTTTCCCTGTCATGTTTAATGCATCTGTCGGCCCTGCATAAATGTTTAATAATAATCACGGCTTTGCACCCCAGTATGCTCCATGCCAATTTAATCCTTACAATAGGTATTTGTTCGGTTAGAACTAATTTCAAATTCGATAAGATATTTTCATAATATTTTTCCAAGCCGAGAAGAAGAGGAAATCCTAAACCCACGTTAACGTCTCGTTAAATAAATTGTTGAAAGTATATCAGGTATATTCGCGACTGGACTGTTTTTTTAGGACAGTAATCTTTTTCGGCGTATCCCGTCTTAGCCCCAGCGAACACGTACTGGCCATTGTGACGTCGAATACGTCTTCCGTGGCGCTTCTTATATGAGCGTTACAAGTGCTTTCTAAATAATCTAAGTCCAGCTGAAGAGAGAGTATTGTATTGACACAGTGGAGTGGTGGCCGGCCGTATAATGCCGGAGGCGTGTGTGGGTGCGTGGCTGCACGCCGCGCGCGTGTGTGGGTCCACGCTTGATAGAATAAGCAAGTCGTCCGGCGCCGGGCCGGTGGGGGGGTGAGGGGGGACGGGGGGACGCCCCCTTAAGTGTCTTCAAGACTGGACCTCCACCGCCCCCTGCCCACTACACGTCTTCTGTAGCACTTTCCGCGGCCGCATCGCACTCTAATGGGCCTTTATATTATTTCGTAAGGAAATTGGTATCATATTACCTATAGGTAGATATTAACTATACTATACGAAAAATAATTTGAATCACGGACAGGATTCCAACCCACGACCTCGCCATTCCGTGGCACGCTCTCTTGTGATTTCAAATTCTACCCGTGAAATATTAGTCCTCCATATACAAGTACCAGATGTATAGGGCCGTTGTTGGCGCTAATTATAAATACGAGAAATATGTATATTTGTACATCTAATCATAACCAAACATTATCAAAGCCCATAATATAGTATACAACCTCAGATATTTATGACGAAAACGACCATTTAGCTATTGTTCTTTTCGCGCGTAATAATGACGATGCGTGAGGCCATGGTGACACACCAACTTCCAGTCGAGAAGGTATTCAAAGATGTTGAGTATTATAAACATTAAAACTACATAAGATACCTATTGAAACATTTCTTAAATTAACATAAAATTAGAACATGATGAAAAAATTCTTGCCGTGGGCAGGACTTGAACCTGCGAGAATTTTTTCATCATGTTCTAATATATTCACCGAGCATGGATAATGCGTAATTCAAATTCTTAACATAAAATGTTTGAGTACTTATTATACAAAACTTTTAAGGCAAGTTGAGGCACGGCAAGCCTAAAATATACAAGAAATTGTAAGCAGATATGGCAGGCCAGGCTCTGAATGGTTGATGAAGTTAGTTAAATGTCTGGAACACTGCAGGCCGGTCGGGCGGGGCGCGCCGGGGCCGCGACGCAAATCATATTAGCCACTAGAACTAGCGCAGTTCCAGCTCCATCTCGACGTTCCATTTACCTAGCCAGCTAGTGGTATATTATGTACCTTGATTACTGTAGATATAAAGAAACTATTTAAGAATTCAAATTGAACCTTAAAGTCTGACATTTATATTGCATTCCCTCGGGCGAAACATGCGTAAACTACATAAATAATAACGTTAACCACCTGTATTTGACCATGTTTCGAGCAATACATCATTTCATAGATTAGATATATACTCATACCTTATTGACCATATAATTAAAAACTGTCGTGAAATTGTCGAAATTCAATCGACTAACAAAATTTTATAAAATCTGACAGCCTATTTAATCTCGACCTTACAGCAAATATTGTCAGTTTTCAAATTTCAGCCCTTTTTTGCATAGCATTTGACAGTTGTAGGAGCGAACTCGCGGTAAGTTTGCGCTTGAAGGCCGATATTCATATACAGTTTTGAGTGCAAGCTCAGCGTGATCTCGCTTTTACAAACTCCAAAATCCGTTTTTGAGTTGTAAGAGCGAGCTCACACAACTCCTATGTAAATCTCGGCAAGGCCGATGTACTAAGTTTTCTGAAGCAGGTAAGTAATAATCTGTAACGAAATTTGCTACAGGGAGCTACGAGCGTAGCGCGTGTAGACAAGCGCTACTTTTTTTCCTATAACTCGTAGCACTTGTATGTTCAGTGGATACTATAAAGCCTCGTATCCACTAGGCAATATTTGACGCGCGACATGTTGCTCATCAAGTTGAATGGCAACGATGAACCGGGCTGGCTCCGTCGCGCGTTGTTGTGCAACGTTGCCGATGTTGTTGAGCATCAAATGTTGCGCGTCAATTGTTGCCTAGTGGATACTAGGCTTCAGGCTCTCTTGGTATTTGGAATACATTATTACGTACTTATCTACAATTGAAACTGCATATATATTCAAACTTATCAAACAATATATTCCATATCACATTGGAACTCTCCACATGTTTCCGACAGTACAAGTAAACGAGTGAGGTGCTCGAGCCAAAAGTTATGTTGGAATACTTTTAACGGTCGGGCGGCGGCGGAGGCGGCTGGTATGAGTAGATTTACAATAAATACACCAAACAAAGAAAAAGGAATCTGGCTGCGGGGAAAACTTCGCCTTTTGTGCTCGAATATACTGGAGAGCTTCGGTGAAGTGCTTACGTTGTTTGTATCGCATCATTGGTCGAAGCCTAAATGATACGGTGGAACTGAGAAAGTATTTTATTATATAATAATACCTATATGGATATTACCGATTGTTCATTATCTGTAAATATTCATATACAATATTCGTTCTTAAAAACGAAGGAAAACATCGTGAAAAAACCTGCACACACAGATTATTCTTGTTTATGTGAAATAGGACAGTACCTATTTAAAATACCTGATAAATTAAAGTAGCGATCAAATAGAGGCGACGGGCTTTGCCACCTGTTATGGACGAGGGATGATGAGCTTGGTACAATGTAAATCCTATTAGAAATTTAGAAACTTAAAAAAATCCTAATAGAATCTCCAGTATATTTATTTAAGGGCCTTCCATGAGCCAACTAGCGCCGCCGCCAATCTTAAAAAAATAATATCTTACAAATTATTAATTTTTTTTAAAAAGCTATGTACACTATTTTTTAGTATACAATACATGGCATAATTGCGACAAGCAAAGTTGTACTTCTCAAATGTGCCAAAAACGGCCGTTTTTCACAATTATGCTAACTACAACGGTATAAACAAGCATTTAAAAAATAGTATTTATCGTAATAAACAATGTGTAGGTACATAGCTTTTTTAATAAAATTGATTATATTGGATGATATTATTTTTTTAAGATTGGCGGCGCTAGTTGGCTAGTGGAAGACCCTTAAGTAAAAACAATTGAAAATCTTAAAATGATTATAAAATAAAATAAAATCTCTAGCAAGGGCATGTTGTGAGCACATTATGTTCTTTAAATGTTTGTACTAAAACATTTGTATAAGAAATAAAATAACTCCTATAATCATCAGTCTATACACTAGCTAACTTTGGTTTTATATGTAACTGATGTATTTTCATTTGTGTGCAAATAATTGATTTGATCATTTCTTGAATAGGTATAATTCGTTGATGTCTTTTCTAAGAGATCGATTAAACTGAGCTAAAAGACATCAACGAGCAATGTTTGTATTCACCATTTTTATTTTTATGACTGGCAGCTGTACCAAATTGTTATAAGTAAAGTTCATACACACACAATATAGGTAATATACTCGTAGGTTGCGGAAAAAGCAAACTCCTAACTCTACGTAAGGTGCTTACTCAACGAATGGCTGTATCTGAAGGGAATTGATACCGTCAATATAATGCTTGGGATAGAAAAGCGTTCAAAAGGTAGAGCCGTGACAGCGGCAAAGACAACGCAGACAAAATAAATAGGAGGGCGACTAGTGTTGCCAACCGTATTGTTCACGCCGCTATTAGACTTACATTACACGATTCACTAAAAATAGTGTTTTGTGTATGTGTGCGTTAGTTTCACTCATTCAATCTGAAAAAATGCTAATATACCTACCTGTGGTTGATTTTAGGTAGGTACCGATTTGTAGTAATTTAAAATTAATCGCGGTTAGCCATAAGCGTGATTTAAAGTTAGTCCACGGTTTAAGCCGTCGGACCCTGTTAACTTTGTTTAACGAAGTATGAAAATGACAAAACCACAGTTCACTTACGGGAGTGAGGCTAAACTAGGCATATTCATAAACCTAGTGCATATACATATGGTCTTTTTCGAAAGTGTATCCGTGGTCCTGTCCATGGTGGCGGAGGCAGAACACCCCAGGAGTTTTAGTTAGTGAGAGTCCAACATAATCACCCGTTCCCCCGGACGGGTGGCATACATAATGTATTTCTCCTGGGCAACAAAAAGGTATATGGCTAACAACAATAAGATATTTTATATTTTAAAAATGAAACAAGCAGAGAAATAAAATGAAATGTATAACGCGCAGGGCTGCGTACAAAGCTGGAGGTTCCATTTTCACCGGGGCGACGCAGCCGGCCGATCAGTTTTCTGTTTGCTTCATCATTTGAAATTAGATAAAACATCATCTCTCGTAATATTATAATATTGCAAATTTCTCTAGAATAGATCTGGTATCACCGGTAGGCGGTCGTATGCGGCGAGCCAGCGAGGCGGAAGTATTGGGGATCTGCCGCGAGTCGCGGAGTTTTGAAGTCCAATTATATCGCAGATGGTGAGGCCCGCGGCACCATCCGCCGCACCATCCGCCGCACCGTCGTCGTCACGTCGCCTGCAGAAGCCTTAAGCATTTAGTGAAAACCATGTCTAAGTCTATGTAATATTATTTCTTGAAAATACCGAATTTATAATTTTCTCTAGCCTAAAATAAAAACTATGATTACGTCAATAACGTCATTACTGTGAAAGTAAAAGGAATAATCCTTATATTATGAAGAAACGCTAGAAATAAGTAACCATGAAGGAAAAAATTGCGACTTTAATATCTACTCTAATCCAACTGGATTACTGACCCATTTTGTAATTTTACAAAAAGGTATGAGAAAAATATACTCATTGTTGTCGCAAATATAAGTATGTTTATTTGGCACAGCCAGCTCTGTGTGCCATTCATCTCTATGAACAATGTTAGTTAGAAATTATTAACGGTCGAGGAATCCTCCTGGATTGTTCCCCACGTGAAATGTGAAAGGCTTCTCTAAAATCAGCTCATGCAAATAGAAGTGTCGTTTTCGGCCACTCGAGTAGCAAATCAAGAAAGAAACTCGGGCCGGCGGTCGAGCGTCGTTCACGCCTCAATCAACTGCCAGTTACGAGCCTTTGTACGACGAGTGCCTGCTCTGGCTTCACAAGAGATACTCAATGAATTCCAAATGTTACTTAAACTTTAACAGCAGATAAGATTCAACTGAATCTAATCACCCCAACAAATAGACATTAAACAGATTAACTACTTAAGTGGTAAATACTTAATTTATAGAGTCAATAATTGAAGAATTAACTACTGTTCCAAGGCCCAAAGCAAGAAGCTCTAAATCAACATTCCAAATATCAAAATAAAGAAAATAAGATCACCCTGACCGCTCCTCCAATCGCGCACCTCGCTTTTATTACATCCATAAATTCATCATATCGCAGCGGCAGCGGGGCTCGCCATTGGCCGGGCAAGCAGGACCGCGGCAGTCTCTCGCTCGCACCTCCTTCATATTAATATTGAATTTTTCTCGACCCCCGCCCGCCACCCTCGCGGGAGGCTCTACACTCGCTCGCCCCCGTATTGTTGTTATCTTTAATGTTGTGGAAAACGCGTTTTCTTGTGTCGTTAACTTTTATATTGCACGACTGATACTTTTGCAGGTTTGATACATAAGTTATGATATGGTTTTTCTGAAGTCATTAGTAGGATAGGGACTTCTGACTTAAAGAAAATTAAATTTATGAATTAATAGAAGATCACAATATCACCCAAGAAACAACTATATTTCAAAAACACGACGAAATGGAACAATGTTGTTGATGAATATTGAAAATTAATCATTATTTTAATACACCTTAGAAATTAATAAAGGAATACCATCAAGTTTCTAAAATTAATTTACAGCACACTGTTTATAACTTTATAACGACCGACTCTACCAACCTTTATCTAGATACAAATTTCTAGGTATATATGTATCAGGATAAAGTACGTAATGTAATGAGTGCAAGTGGCTATAATGATATAAGAAGCGTTATGTTGTGACCACCTTTACAATATTGCTTTATGTTACAGAAATCAAAACCGAAACAAAGGACATAATAAATTAATCACGCCGAAAGTGGGGTCGTTCTCCCCTTTAATGTTTTCCTTTAGTGCATTATCTGTCTGCTAAAATTAAAAAAGGAAACAACCCGTCCCTATTTTTAAACCTTCCTGTATTTTATATTTTAAAATTTAATTCTATTTATAAAAAGTTGTATTATACTGTATTTTTCTTAATCTATTAAAAAGTTGTTAACATAAATAAAGTAATGACTCAAAAGGAGTTGCACTTGGACTAAGAGCCGTAAAATAAATTATATACAAAAATTAATAAGATTTACTCTAATTTATCATTACATGTTGGTTACATATAATGATAAATTATAGTAAAGTAAGGTAGGTCTGTGATCCACTGATTAGCCCAAATATACTCGTACAATTAGCACAAAAATAAACTACAACGAATCTAATAACACTAAAGTCAATAAAACCAAATCTGAAACGAAATAAATATGTGAAGTATATACAGAAAAGAAAATACACGGAATCTTTTTAAATTCCCTCCCTTATATTTCAAAGCTCAAAAGAAATCGCTAGCAATATCTGTCTGAAAAATATATCGGATTGCTTTGTCGCAGCTTTGGAAATCGAAATCTATTTTCCTTCAAATCTAAGTGAATCCCGTGCGGATTGGAAATGTACCCTTTACCTACCGGCGGGCGAGGCAATTGATATTCCAACAATACAATGTATGAATAAAATATAAACTGAGCTCTAGCAGCCGTGTTCGTTGCGATAGTCGTGTTGGATTTTGGAAAGATACTTTCCCTTATTATCTCCACTTTTTGTTTTTGAGGGCAACTTTTTATAAACAGGTGCTTACTTACAATGAAAAAGTATGTGGGTCTAGTTAGGGATAGTGACTCTTGCACTCTATAATATTAAATTAAATCTTAAGAATTATTCCAAATAAAACATTTATAAATTTTAATGACGTGATACAATTAGTCTTTTGTCGTGATGTTTATATTTTTAACTTATTTTTGTAATAGTTTTACTAAGTAAGATATTATAATTTAAATATGTTAGATTTATATGGAAATTGTATTGTAGGTACTTAATTACTTGGTACGCAAAGAGACTACTATTCTGAACTTGTACCCGCAACATATCGCATGAAAAGTAGCTACTTATAATGTTGTGAAGTTATGACATCACAAAATATTTATATATGTAGTGTAGACACTCAAATCTAGACGGTAAGACCGCCGCATAAAATAAAAGCGCACATGTATTGCGCTTGATATGTCGACTATACCTACTTACGGCCGAGTGGAAGAAACTACGAAAATTTCAGAATAGACCTTGGTGTCCCCTACTCATTTAGCTGTCGCAGAGTTATTTAATACTGGGAGTGACCCTCGGCTGCTCTTGCGCGGATGCTGTAATGTATTGAGCACATCTGCCGGACATTCGAGACGAAACATCCAAGTAATAAATTAAATAAGTTAAATGCTGCTTTAAGTGGATACTTATTCGTGAAATATTTGGAAAATTATGTTGCATTAAGTATAAGTATTTATTATTTTAACTTTTAATGAAAATTGCTGCAAATCTGAAGAAAAAAGCAATAATTAAATCTATTTCACAGTCTTTGCCAACATTGAAATGAATTTATTTATCTATGCTAATTCTAAGAAAGTACCTATAGTACCTAAGCACGATTTAAGTTTTAGATATAGGCATTATGTAATAATAAGGTTACGTTTAGCAATGATATAATAATAAGGTGTAGACTAAATATACTTATACAATTACTTAGTATGCTTGTTGTATACTTATTTTTATTTTATTTATACTTATAATACAATGTAGGTATAATGTAAACTATTAGATACCACGCCCCACGCCAGTTCAGTGAGACAGGACAGTCTGAAGATACGTCAGTTGTGGTAATAAATAACAACAAATCACATAGCTGATAGTGCGTCGTCAGGTCGCACGTCGATACCTACTACTTGCATTACATACCTACCTACATACCTATACGTACTTAGTTCCTGCCATATTTCTCTTGATTTTACGCACGGCAACTTCTAAAAACAGATCTACTCAAAACAGCACGAACCCAATGCCCCGTAATCTTCAACATCTTAAATAAAATAGTCCAGCGTAGTGCTATATGGCCGGTATCTTATGAATTAAATATGAGCGCTTTATTCGATTCCCGAGTCCCTCGATATCTGATAATAAAAAAGAAATTTATCGCACACAGAAGCCGGTGGCCGAGACGAGGCTCATCGGTCGCTATTTTTTACGGCGTCCTTCCGTCGACAATCACTTCATAGCGACCCCTGTCCGAGCGTTCGATGACAGAATTATTTATCAGTTTGAAAAATGACGGGAAATTGAATGTAGTCGCAATGTTTACAACGCATTTTCTGTCCGGTGTCCTCGGGGGCTCCTTCCCTCGCGTTCCGATGTCCACTTTTCAAAGAGGCCGCTCGGACGAGGGTCGAAAAAGTGTCCCCAGAGTAAAAAATAAAAAAATATATATTGTATCTTCGTTCGCCGAATGTTGCGTTACTACATGTGTACGGCGGTAGATGACAAAGAAAAAATCTCCTAAGAAGAAACGAAGCGGAGGAGGTTGGTTGATTCTTTATTCATTTTGTCCTAGCAACAGTTTTGCGTTATGTCAATTTATTTGCGAGAACCCGAACTTATACCCATGTGTCATCAACTCATAACATCAAACATAATAATCGTCGTCCATTCGACGTTCTCTTCTACAGCTAGGTAGGTACTCCTCCACTATCCCCTAACTTTGACTGAAGTACTACCAACTACCGGAGCCAGGAAAAAAGAACGCGCAATCATCAGGTAGTCAATTATATCTTTGTTGTAGAAAGAATACTTTGACTTCTTCGATATTAAATATCGAATTTCAACAAAAATCAACCAGTCTTTGTTATCGTCTAACAAACTAATATAAACAAGTCTCGCACTACATATATATGCCTACACATTTTTATACTTTATTACCTGAAGGCATATGTTAGGTGTATGTGTATGTATAATAGCAGCCATGGCCGCTCGTAAAAATGTTTTATTCACCCCATACGGCGTCGTAAAAGGCGTAATAACGCGAGGAGGTATCGTGGAAGCAATTACCGATCTGTTATAGTTTGTTACAAAGGCGCTTGTTTATTATCCTTTTATTATCAACTCATTTGCCGAACAAGGACGTCGTTTAATTCAATACGCTTTTTATGTCATTAATTTCCTCAACACTTGGAAAATACGCGGGTATAATTTAATTTGCATTAAATAATTGTAAACTCCGCTGCAGAATGAACGTACCTATAATACAATATTATACAGTATTCAATTTAACTATCTTTGCACAGATATTTATGGGATTTCCTAAACGGTGGTATCGGTTTTCAGTGGGGTTCACCTTCGGGAAAATTTAAAATAAGACTAGTTGTAGGTACACTCGAAAGCGCATCAAATTATTGTATACAAACTCCATAAGAGTTGTCATCGTAACATACCATTGATGTGCAGACAAATGTACAGCTAACAGCAGATCAAGTGTAAGTGTCTGCGTCGTAAGCTAACCTAACCTAACTTACATAGATATATTTATGGGATGGGAGTGACATCCCTATCAAAATCCTACAAGACTTGAAAGATGAAAGTTGCGCATCAAACCCTAAATCTACGTTTCAGGTCACGACTGTGCAAAATCGACGAAAATAAAATCAAACGTCTGGCCGCCTTTTGCCGCTCAGTTATTGGAACTAATGTGATGGTAAGTATTCCAGGCAAGATACACAAGAACAATCAAGGGTACATAATTCTTCAAACTTATCACCAAAAAGAACAATCGCCAAAAAGGTGCACTTTTTGACGATTGTTCTTGAAAAAAGAGCTGGCCCAGAAGTGGTTTCAGCCATTCTTTTCAAATCTTTTTAGCAACTTAAGGGCCTTCATAGAGCCAATTAGCGCCGCCAATCTTTAAAAAATAATATCTTCCAATATAATCAATTTTATATAAAAAAAAAGCTATTTACGAAATGTTTATTACGACGATAAATGGAAGATATTATTTTTTTAAGATTGGCGGCGCTAGTTGGTTCTATGAAGGCTCTTATGAAACTTGCTTTTACCAAAAAAGAGTTATGAGTTATTCTCATAACAAAAATAGATTTTCTCTACATTAGCACAGTGATAAAGTTTGCAGTGACCCGCCGAAAACCACACCCTACCTTTATTGAAAATGGCGGGAAACGACAGTTGCGAAATTATTTGATAATTTTCATTTTAATGTCTACCTACAGTGGTTATTTTGTGTTTAATATCACGTTAAATTAATCAGAAAATGTTAGCGAATGACAGTATGGTGAATTTATTGAATAATTCATGCAAGATCTGAAGTTTCAAGCCATTGTCAAAAGTTCCACTACGAGCTCGGGAGTGAACGTGACTGTCGAGCTGATTCCTCCAGAGTGACGACGCTACGGCGACTCCTCTGGATAAAGACAAGAAGACGCGGATTTCCAGGGTGACGACGCCACGGGGCGACTCCTCTGGAGAAAGATAAGACAATGATATCTCGAATATTCTGTACATGACATTGGCAAATGATGAATTGTCGAGTCTATTAATAAAATAAATAAATTATATGATTACTTTATACCATACCAAAAATACTTATTAATACTCATCAGAATAATATGATTTGCTAAGTTGCATACGAGTATAAACAAATCGTTTCAAACGCGGCTTATGATTGGACCAGATATCCCTCGCGCCCCATTATAATCATAACTGAATATCATAAGCCCGCCCGCCCAAGGAGGAAAAACTGACGCTTGCACTTCGCGCCGCCCGCCTACAATATCATAACGTGCTGCGATTGGCTCTATGGCTTGATATAATATCATAACGCCCTCGGATTGGCCGGAGACTTAGGGCGAGCGTCTCTCGCCCCGCGGTCCCCTTTCCTCATTAAAGGTTAGTGCACCGTAGATGGTCTGCGTCGTTATACGTAATAAGTTTTACGGTCGTGTATGCCCCTCGCGCCTCAATAAATATGTCGGGCGGGACCCGCGCCCCCGGCCGAGTATGAGCGGTAGGAAATGCCGATCACCGACCGCCGCCAGCTGGATCAATAATAATACTCGCCCATATCTGCAGTGGACTGGATCTGCTTGAGAAAGCGGCCGCCCCCCACCACCCCGCGCCCACCACCGCTACACAAACAATATAAATCATTTTCTGTGCGCTGAAGTCGCGGCCACACGCAGCCCGCTTCCGGCCGGCTAGAGGCTCTCCACCGCTGCTACTCCGCGAACGACAACACAATGTGATATAAATAAGAGCAAATAAGTCAACGTCATTTTAGAGCTGCAAAGGAAATTATACCAACTTAACTTTATCAAATCTGAAGATTTCCTATTACTCTCGAAGAAATTTGGGAGCGTAAAAACTACAGACAGTAAAATAAGTCTGCTTAGAAGATATGCTCGTAGGTTTCCAGATATACATTTAAGCCGTTTCGTATTTTTTTATTATGTTAAAAGATATGATTTTATAAGGTCTGGGCCGCCTTAGGTCTGATTTGGCCCTTAAGTTTAAAAGAGCGCTACATCCCGTTTTAGGTACTGCGGCATGTGGATATCCTACCTATACCGAAACCCAGTGCTTACCTACTTCACCGCAAATGTAGGTACCTAGCGATTTTCTGAACATATTCAAAAAAGGTATTACCTTTAGGTGGTAAAATATATTCCCTAAAATATGGACCTATACCTATTTACATATAACAAGATTGTTAAAAATTTAGTGTGTTAATTGGCTATTTTTGAAAAGTTTTAAGATCGATCGATGTTAGGGCATCACGTAGGTAGGTACTTAATATGTATATTTACTTTTATAATTATTGTAGTTACTGAACCTAATGTACCTAACCTACCTATGCATATATCCACCTATGTGTACCTTTTCTAATAGTCCGTATATTATTAAGCCAACGACGTAATGTCGATCGTGCTCATGGTAGCGCTGGCTGGCGAACTTTGCACAATTTATCAAATTGAGTTACCGAGGGGCAATATCGCAGAGCGAACGCAATATTGCAGCGCGTGACCGCGTCTGCAATACGCGCTCGATACATCGGCCGGCGCCGGCAGCCGGCCGGCCGGGCGCGCCGGGTGCGCCGGGCCCGCACGTCCGCCGCCCCGCCCGTCTTCTGGCCACCCGCCGCCGCCCCCGCCGCCCAACTGACCACCTACATATTTAGCTAACAATGCTGAGCCGCGGCGACCTGCCGCTACCCCGTCCCGCTCCGCCGCCGCCGCACCCGCGCTCCCGACAGAGACGCACCCGCGCTCGCCTCTGGTCATTGCTATATTTATTGGCGACGCTCATAAGTACGCGGGTCAGGTTATAAGTTTCTACGAAATGAATGGCCGAGGCACGTAGGAGGCAAACGCCCGCCGCGCTTAACAAGAAACCACCTCCACCAGAAACTTGGCAGGGGGAGACACCCCACCGCCGCCGCCGCGCCGCCGCCGCCGGCGTTATAATTAAAAAACAAAAGAATACAAAGCCACTCAGCCTCTTGGCCACCGGAGCGGCCGTCGTTCATTCGACTTCCATGCGAAAAATGCAACGACTGACAATTTAAATTGGACAGAAAAAGAAAATGCTCAACCGACACCGAACGCGTGGTTGCAACTTCTTTGACCGACACGTTTTCGGATGTCCGATGATATTATCAAAAAATAAACCTTTTTATATGGGTAATTTAATTATAAACACAAACAAACTTACTAGTAGGTATCATCATATTTCATTGTTATCGGAAAAAATGATATTTAAAAATATTTAATATAATGTATGCTTCGGGCGCGCCTGCCTGCTATATGCGCGCACGCCGCCGCCGCCACCCGCCCGCTTGCCGCGCCCGCACAAACGGAACGGATTGTCTTCACGAAAAAAAGATTTCCGTCACGCGCGTTTTCGATTCCGTGTTCCATACTTCAAATACCTAGTAGTTTATACATAGGTTATTTACATTACATTTACATTGAAAAAAAGTTTGTAAATTAAAATAAATTTAAGAGCTGGGCGACAGCGACCGGAAGAGTTATCAAGCAAACGCACGTTAGAATCTTATCGACAATGGAGAAGTAAAGAATAGGTATAGGTAATAGTTTCTACCAAAAACACAACTAGAAAAAAATTGATAGCGTGAAAATTATGAAAATTTAAAAATGACCTATGTATTATCCGAGTTTTTTACACGGATGAAACAGCCAGCTGGGTGTTCCGGCGGCCTATGCGGCTAAATTAATCTTATAAATAAACCATCAGACCCATGTGTTCAGCGGCGGTCATCACAATTCATGCGGCCCGCTCCTATTACAAATACCATTACGGAGTTCGCAGATGACCGCACGGTTTTATAATGCGAAGGCAGCGTCGTCCGCCCCCGCCCGTCCCGCGCGACCCCCCGCCGCCCCTCGCCCGCTCCCTTGACCATCGACCGACAATTGTAAATGGCACATAAAATAAATGAATGTGCAGCGGGACTCGCCTCTGCAGCAGACAATATAAATTACGACCGGACGATTATATTCCGGCGGGAATGAAGCGTTTTCCTTCAGATACATTTTACATTGCTCGCCGCCGGGAAGGCTCTACCGTATAAATCCACGGCTGCCCGCCCGCCCGCCCGCTCTCGTTAGCCGTGCGTGTAATTGGCTACTTTGTTTTGGGAGACTACTTTGATTAGATATAATTTCCAATTAAATATACCTATGAATGGTTCCATAATTTAAATAAAATATATATTTAATAGACGCAGATAAACATAAAACTTGTCAGGCTTGTAACCCGATATCGGCAAGTATAATATTTAGATAAGTATCTACATTTTGATTATTATTATATTTAGGTATGCAAGACAAGATAAATGTTATAATTCTAATTTAGGTATTTTAAACTTAAATAATTTCTTTTATATTTAGATTGTATGAAAGAAAACCAAACGTAACATTGTAGAATTGGTAGAGACTAAAACAAACAATAATGTCATACATAAATATATCTAACAATCTACCGACAACTAATACACCTGTTATATTTCTCCAATAACTCTAAAATTCCATATTAAGCAGATACACACACATGGTTAGTTAATCTCCAAAAAGCAATTTTCGGGAGGGTCTTCGTCCGCGATAATTTAAGTCCAGCGCAGACGGACCTAATGGCAAATTTCCAATAACATCTCATTGATCTTGCTAAGTGAAATTTATGGTATAATTAGTGCGGCATCAGATAGCTTGCTGAGCACATAAGGTGTCGTAAATTTGTTTGGGACTGAACTGTAATGAATGTTAGAGGACAAACGGAGACATGAAATAATATATGAAAGGAAAATTAAAGTAAGAGTAGCTACTCGCTCAACCAATTCTGGTTTGCACATAATTTGCATGACTAAAAGTAAGTAGGTGCTCATTATTCTTAACTTTAGCAAGTAAAAGAAAAGGCAATATTTGTAGATCTGTCAAAAACTGTTTTGTTTCGAAAACACAAATCAGAATATGTTCCAATTATTACTTAAATAACTGTATGACTACCAGCTACTTATGTAAAACATATATACTATTTAATATTTTCTATACCATCGAGCAAAACAAACTAGTCACAAAATTACTTTTACATGGACATTGAGAAAACCAGAGAGACTAATCACGAGCGGAATGAGTCATTCGATATCGCAGACCAGTCATTTGGTCAGTGTCGCAAAACTAATGACACATAATGACGGCCGGACTAGCGACCGGGGGTGGACACTCTGCCAAGCTTAGTAGTACATGTGCAATAAAGAAATATAGCCTTTAACTCTGGGAATCAGGGTTAGTTGGTGTACACGGGCATCGGTCAAGGTCTGTTAACTACCCTCCCCGGGAGGTCTTGCCCAGTCGGTAGAGTCGCGACCATCGGACCACCTGACCACCCCAGCCACAGCTAATTGGAGCTTCGTACCTATGACTACGCACGACACAATATTCTATAGTCTGTCTTTAAATTCTACTCAGTTTAGCATAAAATAATGTACTATCGACCGCACATCAAGGGGAACGCACGGGCACTCTATACGTATACGATACAGATTACGATTGTGTATCTATATGCCGATTCTATTGTATCAATGTACCTAGTCGTTGTGACAATGGCGAATTTTGAGTCAGCTCTATGTCTATCAGGATAAACAAGTGTCTGATAAATTGAGTAAGTTTCTATTTATTTATCTACGAGTGTTTCTTGGGTTTGAGTTAAAATGTGACGCAAAGTTAACGATAGAAAAACTATGTGCAACATAGAACAGACATATCATACAACCCTCTACAAATAAATATATTTGAATTTGAATTTGAACCCCGAATTTGCGACGCTGCGCTACTGCGTGCATGCGGTTTGCGCCTGCTCTTGGTATACGTAGCATAGTAAAACCAGTAAGTGCATACTCTGTAACCTTTGTATTTGTATCTATTGTCATCTCTGATACACAGAGGTACATACAGATCAATGATCAGATCAACGATAAGATTTCCACAGGATGTCCACGCATGGTTGCGGTGTATCGCGGACTTGCGAGTGTGCCGAGCCGCGCACGCGCAGGAGTCCCTGCCCCACTGCACTGCTCCAGTTTGCCCGCCATGTGCGCGCATGTAGAAAATAGCATACCTAAATGCTGAGTTATGAGCTACGATGCCCACCGCATCTAAACCGTTAGTCTTGCGGTTTCGTTTTTATGCACTTAGCGATGGTGATGGATAGCAATCAATAACCACTAAACACACGCAAATATAGGATTTATTCATTAGCAAGAATTGCACGGTATGTACATACAAAAATATATTATACAAATGTACTCGTAAGTTCGAGTAGGTAATATAAAGTAATTTAGTGAAACGGGAAAGTGAAGTGCTGGATTCGAAATGCAATTTATTGCTATAATTCCATTACAATTGGACGCGTGTGTTGCTCATGCAGTTATTTACTTTCACTTCATTGATTGCACTTTTCCAAGTGAGATAAACTTTTCACTTTGTGTAAATTAATTATACTGACCAGCTAGATCTACATAGATAGATTGATATAATGACAAGCATCAATCGTTAATTATTATGCTAATTCAAAATGTAATGAGTAGGTAGGTACAGTCGACAGCACATCAAGTGTAACACTTTGGACTTTGGAGCGTTCTTATTATCTGCCTCATAAGAGTTGAATTCGTACTGCAAGTGTTACCATTGATCTGCTGTCGACTGTACTATAATATTACATACTGAATATGAGATAAATAAGTATTATTATAATGTTACTCGTTATTAATTAGATCGCATTTGTACTAAATTCATTTTATCTAATTTACATAGAACTGAAAATAAATCATACCTAACATAAATAGATACATCCCTATAATATTATATGAATGATTAAGCGTCGGAAAAGCGATACGCATAGAAAATGTAAATAGGTAATTATTACCTAATCTAATTATACCTATATAAATTCATATGTAAGTACGTAATATAATATATTTTTGAAAACACTGTGGCATACAAACATAAGTAATTATCAGTTCCCTTATTATGTGTATAAAACTCGGAAATGAGGTCGAATCGGCGTGTGTGAGCGAGCGGAGCGGTGCGCGGGCGGCGGCGGCGGCGGCGGCGGCGGCGGCGGCGGACGTGTGCCGGCGAGAAATGAAATTGATGAACTTTTCTCGCAGCAATAATGGCTTTGGCACGTACCAACATAATTCCCGGCAAAACTTCCTCACAGAGCCCCACCCGACAACAGGGTTGTACTCTTCATTATTACAAAATTGATGACACCCTATATTAATCTGAAGTAGGTATAGATTGTTAGATAGGTACCTACATAAAACTGAGGCGAAATCTTAAGAGTTCATACGTGACGCACCTGAAAATTATCCGTTCAAAAAATAATTTATGTAAGTACTTACCTATTACGAAAATTTGCCTAGGCTAACGATAATTTAATACTTTTTGTGTATTGTACAGGTTGATGTCTTTCAGTCTGTACGGCAAAGGCAAGCAATTATATAAAGTCGGCACACGTCTACTGTAACGGGACCTAGATCTACTTACCAGATTAGCCAAAATATTGCGGCTCCTCCTGCACACTTATTGAGAACAGATTTCACTGATCAACGTAGAAAATTACTAAAATTATGATAAGCATCGTTGACATTAACGTAATTTTCCAGGTTTTGGCAGCCCTGGTACAAAGGACAGCGGACGGCGGCGCGGGTGGTACGGCAGCGGGTGAAGAAGGGAGCGTACATCCAATATAAGAAGAGAACAAAATAGGTTTATGTCGGATACTTTGACCATTCGCCCGTAAAGTAACTTTGCTCTACGAGTGACGCCCGCAGCCTCATATCCTACTTTCGCGTATGTAATAAAAACAGGGCGGCAAACTTAACACACTTATAAATAAGTACCTACTCTACTCCTACTTTCTACCTAATATGGCCTTAGATATTAATTATTATACTCGTATTATTATTAGTAGTAGTAGGTATTACTTATAATATGAATGATTGTTACTTTTTATTTTTATTTATGTAGGTAGGTACTTAACGTAAGTACCGTTAGGTATTTATTATTGCTCAACAAGCTATTCATACGCTGAATTCTCTACCCAAATGTTGTCTGGAAGAGATCTCTTTGAGCTATATGACCGCCAATTGTAATACTAACTATATTAGCATATTTCTTATGTGTAATTACTTTCTTTTTTTGCAATAAAGAATATTTATCTTATCTTATATTTACTAAGTAATATAATACTCGTATTTCACCCATACGTACTAGACCTACCTAGTAGTACCTACCTATGCAGAAGTTACGCAATGACAATAATTTGGGACCACAACAATAAACACCCTTTCGGCAGTCGGGTAAAAACATTGTTCTCCAGTAAGTAGGTTAGAAAAAGATAAGTAATTAAGTAATTACAAGCTACTCGTTGAGTATTTAGTTTTCTAATTTGTATTTAGCTAGCTACGAATTTCGTAGCTATAGGTACCGCTGTAGATCCTACTATGGGTTAGGTCTCGTTAGGTAAACTCCATTCTATTACGTTTTGTGAATTAAAACATTAACGTTTTGGGGTAGGTATGATTATTAGCAGTAGGTATATCGTCGTCCTCAACAGCCTAAGAGGATACCCATAAATAGACACAAATAGCATCTGAATAGTAAAGCCGCCATTACCATTACTAAATCACTATAGAGTATCGAGGAGACAGTCGATGCGATGGTTGGCCTAATTTGAGACTTAGGACATCAAGTATTGAAGACGGCACATCGGCTGTTGACTGACACACTGCGCCTACCTGATGGTAGGCAGGCAATATCTAGCGACACGTCGGGCAGGTGACCCCGAGGGATTTACTAGACCTGTCACAGCGGACACGAACCAGACTCAATCCCAGTGTCATACTAAGATAAGTCAACCACCATAGCTAAACTACTCGTACGTATATCCTATAGAAACGATTCGTTTTTTAGTACAATAAAATACTTATACTAATTGACAATTGATTATTTAAAATCCAAAAATTTGTGTAGATTATCAGAACTTCATATTATGTGAACAGATGTATGTCAGCAAGAGATTCAATATCTAAACGAACGACGACTGCTGAAACTATCGTGTAGTGTAGAGCGGAGCCAAAGTCGCCGCCAGCGCACCGCTTAATCAGCGCTGGACCGCTCGCCCTATATTTGCGTATGCAAAGAGACGCCAGCCGCATTAACGATGCCATATAGGCAGCGTAGCGTGCAGCGATTGGGCAAACACATATCTGCATTATAAACAGCGTCCGAGAGCACAAACGCGAACTGTGGTCAGCCTTTACCGGCGCACGGCTAATCAACGCGCTGACCTTCCGCCGCCTAACAAACGCACCGCAGCCGCTGCACTGCCGGTCAGGCAGTGGAAAATGGTTGCGATACCTAACTACTTACGTATCCCAACATGGTTGAAGAGCTCATTTGTAATCAGTGCCTAAATCCAAACAAGTCCTAATGAAAATTACAGGCAAACAAAACATGCCATTTATTGATTTCCGAAAGTAATTAATCTAAGTTTGAATGTAACATTATGGCAAAATATAAATGATTTCGTTATTGATGAGCTAGAACTTCTAGGCTTTCTTTCACCTAAATAGGTGTTGATATTGAAAAAAATGCTTGATTTAACTCTAGTTCCTAGTAATCTTTTCTTGCGCCAAGAGATAATCCGCGTGTTAGTGATTCAAAAAAAAAAAAAAAAAAATTCAAAATTGTTTATTTTTACCAGCGCTTATACATAATATACAAAAGTTAGGCCAAACAAATTACAATACATCACAAAATTTAGACTGAAAATATTAACTACTCATTAATCAATTATATTTTTACTTGTTACTTAATTTAATAATTATAGTGACGCAAACATCCGTCCATCACAAACATCCATTCATTGTACCAACAAAATCGCCTGCGAGTCTGCGAGCCGTTACTGATGTCTGTGTCACTGTGTGTGTGATGTGTGTATGCACGAGCCGGTTGTCTGTAGACCGCCTCACTAGGCAAGCCTGTATCGAGGCGGGCTACTCTGAGAGGTTTGGCAGGTGGCATGCAGTAGTGAGTCATTATTGCATTAATTAAATATTTTATTTTAAACTGAAATAAAGATGTGTAAATTATATTATTAGTATTATTATTAATAGTATAATAGATATTTTTATATACTTAATAAACATTTATGTGATAGTAATAAAGGGTAAGCGTATTCACAAGCCGAATCTACGAAATTCTGTCTGTTTTCTTATAGTACATCTCTGTTTCTTTATACTGGAATATGGAAGATCTGTTCAGTGTCCGCGTAATTTAATGTTTGTAGCCACTTCATGGATTTGCTTTTGGATTCAGGTAATGATAGTCTCGATATTTTGCACTCCTCTTCTATTTTATTGTATATAAATGGCTTTAGGAATTTAAGGGACTTGTGAGCAAATATAGACCTGACTTCGCCACTCGGTATTCTAAAAACTCTCTTTTTAAGCATGCTAGTATAGTCAGGCGATGTTATGATCGTTTTATGAGTGTCCCCGACGATTCTAAGAACGAATAGCTGCCGAACTGTTAGCACACCACATTCCTGGTACAGTAAGTGCGTGGGATGTCGATAGGGTTTATTATAGAGCACCTTCAGAACGGAACGCTGTGCCCTTTCGAGTCTGATCATGAAGGTCCTTCCACTCCCTCCCCACGCAGGGATACAGTAGGTCAGCATAGACTGACATATTCCCTGATACAACAACCTCTTTATATCCAAGTCTTTATTATAGCGCAGGTTTCTGAAGATTGGTATTAACTTTCTTACTCGGCCTGATAGATTATTTATGTGGGTGTTAAAAGAAAGTCGATCATCCAGTGTGATGCCCAGATATTTAATGTTTCCTGTCCGGCCTATTGTTTTGCAGGTACATCCAGCACTAGGCGCTTTAGATGTGAGGTATGTACAGGTGTGTACCTTCATCTCAGTCAAACTATCCGGAGCTGAAACTGCAGTCTTATAGAAGCACATAAATTTGGTTTTTTCGGTGTTTAGAGTTAGGAGGTTACGCCTGAGCCACACTGCCACCCGTCCCATTCCGGTTTCAGCCGACATACGCACTTCATGCCAGGAGCCTCCGCTGAACAAGATGACCGTGTCGTCGGCATAGCAGGTAACTGTGGCGTTAGAGAGTGGCAACTCACATATGCTATTTATGTAGGCAATAAACAAAGTTGGTCCCAGTACGCTGCCCTGGGGGACGCCATAGGTAACCGCCCGTTCATGGCTCACGTGGGAGCCAATCTTCACTCGTTGCCTCCTCCCAGTCAGGTAACTGGTAAACCAGTCCAGACACACGCCTCTGATACCCCAGTTTTCGAGTTTTTTTAGCAAAATGGGTATTGACACCGTGTCAAAGGCTTTCGCCAAGTCGAGAAAAACACCTAAACAATTTTGTCTTTGATCGAGTGACGAAAAGATATGTTCCGTAAGTCTTGTGTTGTTTAAAACCGTGTCAATTGGGTTTAGATGCAAAAAACTTCATCCTCGACAAGTAGGTCAGAGAACCTCACAGAGTTTGAATGAAGTGTATCTACCTAATAAATAAAGTCATATTAACCGCGATATGTAATAAACTAGAAAAGATCATAACAAGCATGTATTCTGACTGCATGCGTGCATGTGCAGTGAATCGATTAAGACTTTCTACTTTCCACGTTCGTAGCCACTGCACCCACATTAACGGAAAATCTCGACACATTTCTCGGACTCCTCTCCACTAGAGCGTGGAAACTGTGGTAGAAAGAAAGCAGGTTACTACAATAATGTAAGCATCACCTATTTATACGATTTAGTTAATCAAATAATACAAATTTATAAAGATAAGTTAAAAAAAAATATTTACCTGCCATATAGGTTGCGTAGGTATAATATAATTATAATATTAGGAAATTCATATTGTAATGCCATACATTTTCGGTCATTTTCTTTAGGTGGAACATTACCCTACAATTTAAGTGTGCCCTGGGTGGACATTAAAATGTGAATTTCCTAATATTTGCGGGCCTGCCATACTTATTCCGACCATCCAGGCAACGGGTTAGTTTAGATGCCCACACATTCAGTTTCCGTATCATGATGCTAAGATATGCACATGAGTGCCAATCTATACGAAAATCGTTTTCCTACTTATTAATTTTCAAGCACTTTAACCGTAGGTAGGATGTAAGTACCTATGACTCACACCACTACGCTTTTATCATGAATAATTGATATATTTGTATTTAACATATGCATCATAGGTGCATGATAGCGCAAATAAAACTAGATTCCGTGTGACATTTTTTATTATCTCTTACATCACTTTAGTAAATTAATTTACATTTAAACAAACATACAACCGTAGTCACAAATAAATAAATTACATTAAATAATTTACTGACATAGATTTGAGAACGAAAGTGGACGACCTATTCGCCTAAGTAGGTTGGTCCACGTTATGGACGATACTTTGGTTTGAGGTTATTTGTGTAGGTATCGGCGCGGCGGAGTCGAGCGGACGATGGCGATGGGAGGATGTGTGCAGCGCGTGCGCGGCGGCGGCGGCGCGGCGGCGCGGCGTGGGCACGACGGGCGGCCGGTGGCGGCGAGGCGGCGGCGGCGCGGGCGCGCGAGAGCTACGCACTCGCGGTCGTCTGCTCGGCGTAGTACCGATACGGATCCACCGCGCCTGCTTTCGCAGGCCTCACCACATACAGATTCCGCCTTCGAATTAAAGACTAGAATTAAAATATTTAGAATTAACATGCATTCGACGTAAACTAAAAGAAAAACATCAATAATTGAATTGATTTAACATAATAAGTACTTCAACTTTAATTGTCTCCATTTAATAAACAAAAAATTATTATTTTAAACGGTAGATGTAAGATCGACCTACCTATGGTGTCCATCAGCGTGCACTTGGAAGGTAGTTTCACCGGTAGCACCATCGTGACTGAACAGCTTTTTGAGCGCGATGATACCCGCAATGGTAAGCGCTACTTTGCTGGCGATGAGGGCTTTACCGGCGATGGCGGCCAGGGTCTTCAAAGCCATGCCTCCTACTATGCTCACAGTGGTAAAAACACCGAGCAGTAGGTACGGTAGGACTTTCTTGCCTGGATAAAATTAAAGAAGGATATAGTAAGAAAGACGATTTCTAACCAAATATATGTTGTAATCAGCTTAATACGAACCTCTTCCTCTACCCTCTGAAGCGAGATCCATAGAAATGGTGTGTGTGTTCATTAACTGTTCGAATTTAGTGTGCAACATAGAATCGAGCTTGTCTTCTGTGGACATGCCGGGTAAGAAGCGCGGCTCCGCGACCGCGGAGGGTGCGTCAGCCTGCTTCACCAGCGTTAGTCCGTCAGCGAGCTGAACGCTCTCCTGTAGGTATACACAAGAAAATATTAAAACACTTATTATATGTCACTAAGCACAACAAAACACCAAACATCACACTGTTTTCACCTGCTCAACCGCCCTCGTGAGTGCTGTAAGGGCTTTACCCTTCAGGCACATCGTCAAATGTTTCTGTGCACTACAATCGTCATAAACTTTCTGTAAAACTGCGAATTCCGCTGAGGGCCACCAACTCTCATCGGCTCTTCCACTGTCGATTTCGTTTTGTGCGTAATCCTCTACATCCATCCTGCGGGATCTTCGAGGTCCATGAACATGGCCGGAGGCGACGACCACACAGATGACTGATACGACGGCTATCCGGAAAACGGAACACATTTTTGGTTTTGGGTTCAAATTCCACACACTGCACTAAAAACTAAAAAATCGACGTGTACGAGGGTGGTCTAGCGGCAACTGATGGCCGGCGGAGCGGGTGCGAGCTTATAACAGCGCGCCACTTGGTCGTCGAGCACCACCAAACATCCGCTATTCCGCACCAATTCTCCAGCACGCGCACTTACGTAACTGAACTTGAACATGATCGAGAACCATTTTCCAAGTGAATTTCTCCGATAAAATGCACGGTAAAAACCAAGACATATATCTGTTACCAATTATGCCGTGTGCGTATATGGCGTTCAAGTGTGTGTGAAAAATCGTAATTACAGATGACTTTGCGTGCATCGTGAGGACCATTCAGCCCCTCGTTTCACTTACGGACCACCGATTTCAGTTGCTTATGAACGGAATCAACATTATTTCAGTCTTAATCCGTGCATGCGCAGGGTGCAAGGTTGGTTTGCGCCGGCCAATGGCCCACGGCTCGCCTGCGGATGGCGTGGTGAGGACGTAGGTAAATCCGTAACTATAACATGCATAAGGAACTGTATCTATCGCCTACTAAAGGAAAGTAAAAGCGGTACCGAACCGTGTCAGGTAGATTACCTACTCATTTATTAGTTACTAATAATAGGAGTAACTATTATATCTTCGTGTCACACGAGCGGAAGTAGGTAGGTATAGCAATATTATACTCTCGGGTAAACACATGCTGAGTTGGGACTTTACACCTTTTTGGCATTGCTGCTCTCCTTAGGTAGAGTAGGCACGGTCGAAGACAGAGAAAGGTGTACAGTAGTATTTTTAAGGATGAGATTTTCTCAAAACCTACTTGACTTATTGCAAGAATTATTTCACTGTTAGATAGATAAAAGTTATAACTATGTACTGTTAAAGATTTATTAAAATCGGTCCAGTAGTTCTTGAGAAATTCTCAACCTTATTGAGGCCCCCTGGATACTTTATCTCTGTTTTCGTGTGTACCTAGGTAAGGTAGAGCAAATTCCAATAACTTAGAGTAGTTTTCCTAATGACATTTTACAAATATGACTATATTTGACATAATGTACTACCTATATTGTGAAATAAAGAAATCTAAATCTAATCATTAACCGAATGTTATAAATTAATGTTTAAATAACTCTGACAATAGGTGTGGTCACCTAAGCACACAAGAAGACAGATAATACCAACCAGCAAACGTGATTTAGGTACAGTTAGGCGGTGATAATTATTTTAAGGTTGGACAAGTTTTAGGGATTTTCGATGGATTTCGCCATAAAAAATCGGCGGTTCAACAACTGGTTTGGAGGCCACCGTTTAGGAGGTTTTTTTTTATCACTAGCGCCTAAAAGTTAGTATCATCCGTGTTAGTAAGTATAAATAATTAATGATACGTATATATATATATATATATGTGTGTGTGTGTTACTTTACGAGATCGACGTCTGACTCCAACATCATACATTCATATAGAAACAAATGCATCCTAGAATTATGTATGGTAGATAACCAATAGGTATTGCTCGTTCTGAACCGGAGGTGTAGAGCTGTTTACTCGCTCTGTTTCTTCTGTAGTACGTAGCGTACAATATGTTCGTGACTAATCTTATACATTTTCACTGCAACATACAGAAAAACGCAATGCTGGACCAACAAGTCAAATAAGTATACCATACATAAGTAACTAGGTAAGTTTAACAACGATTAATTACCGGTTGTAGATATTCAGTGAAATAACAGTAATAAAATAAACTACCCAAACGGACATCTGACTGAGTACGAAGACGGAGAGACCAGCCAGTCACTCGTGGACTCGATTGTTTCTCTGGGAATCCGCAACCATTTACGGATTACTTCTTAGGTGCCCATGCACCTAAGAAGTAATCTAATCCAATCAGAACAAACAAACTCAGATATACCTAGTGACAGCGGATTCGTCACATTGGTCACCGAAACGATACCGAGAGATAGAAAAGTTTTAACTGGCAACCACAAATGGATAAACAAACATGTATGGAATGCCCGCCCGTCTGCTGCCGTGCGTGCAGCAGCAACCCAGTAAATTTTTTTGTAACATGATTTTCGAAAAATTAATACTCAGGAAATACAATATTTTTCTTACAGTCCCCGAATATTTTTTTATGAAAATGATGTTTGAATATGGTAAACCAGCTATTCGGGACCATTTGAGAAAAAACCGGCCAAGTGCGAGTCGACTGTCGGAATCGCGCACCGAGGGTTCCGTGCAATGCATCTTTTCCCCGTAATTTGACTTTAACGAAAAGATAAACTCGATTTAAGGAAAAAATTATCTTTGCCGTTCCCAAAATAATATGTAGGTACATTCATCGACATACTCGCAATTATTTCATCATCTGCAAATATAAGTTTGTAATAAGAAAAAAAAATTATTTATATTTTGTAACTACAAAGGAGATTGACCGATCCAGGCCCAGCCTTTATAGAGCCGTATACTGTTATTAAGACAATGTTCAATATCTCCAGTTAGATCGCAATATTACTGGGAGTATATTAAATTCATATTTGCAAATAAATTAGTTGTAAATCAACTTTTATTCCATTTTGATTGCGTCATTTCCTGATCAACTACTCACAATCGCTCTTATCAATAAAACTGTTTATCGATGGCTTAACTTGACAGTCGCTAAACCACTGATTTTGTATTGCGAAGCATGGCGTAAATCACAGCCTAATCTTTAAGTCACGTTGATCGCAACGAGCCAAGAAGCATCTACAGGGTATTCGGCAGACGGTTGAACTGAACATACGAGGATGTCGGATAGGTCCTCTGCTAGCTACATGCTCAGCCATAATAATTTGACCTAGGTCCCACGGTTTTTTTATATTTTTTTAAAACTATGCAAAATTTAGGATTTATTACCAACGGACCCCGTGAGTCTGTCCCCTCACGGGGGCCGTTGGGATTTGAAAATAATTTCATGTCCAAGGACCCCCTTGCCAAGTACGTGGGGTCCGTTGGGAAAAAGAACTCCTAACGGACCCCAAACCTCACCTCCTTCCAAAAAAATTTAAAAAAACGTGAATGTGTAACGGGAGTGTGTAAATAGAAGAAAACGTAAATGCTATGGATCTATAACAATCAAAGTAGGTATACGTAGATGTAATTCACTAGCTGTGTTCCGTTGTTTCATCCGCGTTAATTTGTGGAAAAAAACGTCTGGAACCATTGTTCACAATTAAATACTTGTGTGAACTATGTATGCATGTTGTTAACCTGAAAAAGAGCTGAATAACTAGATGTATTATGTATGTATGTGTAGATGAACATGAGAATGATTTCATAAAGGTTTTTATAAGGTACTGAATCTACGTACTTTTCATTAATTATAGTCTGAAAGATGTTTTAAAAGTTTCATATTTTTTTATAGGATCAAACAGTGACGAAGGACAAACCTCATATTTGCGAACCAGATTTCACACAAAACGAAATTGACATTTTTTTTTAAATTTATTTGGAAGGTGGTTAGAGGGGGTCCGTTAGGAGTTCTTTTTCCCAACGGACCCCACGTACTTGGCAAGGGGGTCCTTGGACATGAAACGGCCAACGGCCCCCGTGAGGGGACAGACTCACGGGGTCCGTTGGTAATAAATCAAATTTAGTCACCTCCATAACTTTAAACTCCAATAACTGGGTTCAAAATTGACAAAAATCGAGAAGATTTAATAAACCGAATCAATGTTGTATCCGAGACGATGAAAGCAGAAATGTTATTAAGAACGAATGGAGCTTCCGCAAAAGTAAGAAGAAGAAAAAATCTAAGGCATGTGAAATCCGCACTGGGCCCGCGTGGTGGAACATGGCCCCAGCTCCCTCGATGTAAGGGAAGGTTTGTGCCGAGCAACGAGCAGTGGGGACATATAAATAGACTGATGATGGTGTGATATAAGACGTAGCTTCTTGCCAAATTTCATGATTCTGTGCGAGAAAATGGGACATAAACGACCATATCTTTTGATTGCGTTGACGTAGAAGTTTGATATTTTCACGGCTGCATGAGATTGCAGACTTAAGTATTCGATATTAATTTTAACTTGATCCGTCCACGCGTTTCTGAGATATAGGTGTGACAGATGGATGGACGGACAGACAGACACAGATAATAATCAAACGACGTAAAACCTTTTACCCTTATATTATACCTATTGTTGACTAGTGTTAAGTGATTAAAAAAACCTAGATTCTCATTATGGAGTGATGGTGTCACGACGTGGGTTGACGTGGATCCTTGAGTTATTTCGTTTTAGGGATATATGGAAGGACTGTGTTAAGGCTAGGATTTTCCATATATAAGTGTAAGTATACATATTATTACAAAACAGACATTTTAAAACATGAGTACAGGTTGTATGCTCTAGTTACCTTTGCCTTTCCCTCTGGATATAATTTAATTTTAAAAAAAAAATTGTTGCCAACTTGACGCATTTCCAGTTAGATCTAGTGGATTTGTATTTTCGTAGAAATAAATTCGGTTAGCGATTTTGCCCTTTAAAACGTCGTACATTTTTTTGTTATTTAACTCCGGGTCATGCGCTAACACTCCTTGACAAAGTGGCACGTATAATTTATGATTAGCATTGATTATACAACGAGAATAATCCTCGTCTAATAGCTAAAGCTGCGTTCACAACCAGACAAAGCAGCATGTATTATCGCCACAACACAACAACCAAGAGTTCCACCAATCAGAGGGCGGCATTGCCAATATTTCAGTTTCACGCCATTCACTCAAGGAAAGAGCAAATTGAGGGTGCTCGTGAATGCAATGGATTGTCTTTGTATGTAACCAATCGTTATCATTTTGGCGTTAAAGGTTATTACGAGTATTATAAATCGTTTTCCAACCGTAGAAAATCAGATTTAATTCCAACTATATAGGTGGCAACACTGGTTACTAAATGTCAACAACGCCAACAGCTGTGTTCAACTCGTTTTCGTTAACACAAATTATTATTAACAAATGCACTGTGTGATTTGATGTGGTAAACTTGTACACCTACCTAATTTTTCACGTTACATTGGTTGGATAAGTAAGTATTAAGTATATCCCTTTCCTCTATCCTCCCTAATCATTGCCTCAGTGCTGAGGATCGTGACCCTCAACAGCAGGTGCTGTCTTGGCATGTATGAAATGCCGCCAGGAGACACACAGCCTCACAGCCTCTTCAAAGGGCATGCCGAGGATTCTGCCAACCACATCAGTCCAGTGGGCTGGTCTCCGGCTACATGGTCTAGACCCCTCAACTTTGCCGAGCAGTATAGTTCTCTCCAAGTTGGAAGGGTCCATTCTTATGACATGGCCTAAGTACCGCAACACATTTCCTCTCTATAAAGCCCATATGCTCTTTGTACATTTTTACTTGCACTATGGTATTTTTTTTAATTCAATGTGATTATTTTCAGCTCTAAGTACAAATTATGAATGATGTAATGAAGCCCCATGCTCTTACTTTCATTGGCAATGATCCAGGAGCAGTGCAATATGGAAATTTCATAAACTATTACTCATTCCACAGCGCAAAACTAAGAACAGACAATCTCCATTCACAAATGTTTTCAAAAGATGCCAGTGATGAAGATGAACCAATACTATGTTTGGATGTGGGATGTAATTCAGGGGAACTATCAAAAGAAATACACACTTATATGAAAGCAAACATTTATCCCAACCGTGATATTCGTATTCTGGCTATGGACATTGATCCAGCTTTAATTGAAAGAGCTCATGAATCAGATGATAATGGTCACATCACTTTTGTAGCTGCTAATATTATGGATGAGAATGGGTGTGAAATTATCAAAAATTATCTGGATTCTTATCAGAAGACAACATTTGATGTTACATTTTGTTTTTCAGTAACAATGTGGATTCATATCAATAATGGAGATGAGGGGTTAAAAGAGTTACTAAAGTTTATAAAAGGAATCTCTAAAACAATCATAATAGAACCACAGCCCTGGCACTGTTATAGGAATGCTCAGCGGAGAATGACAAAGTCTGGTGGCAATTTTCCTTTATATAAATCTTTGAAAATAAGAAGCAATGTTGAACATGTAATAATAAATATTTTAAGTGAAGATACACATGTACAAGCCTATGCTTCACCAAGTTCACCATGGAATAGAAGGATTATAAGTTTTCAAAATAATGTCAGAAATTCAGTACCCAGCAAATAATCATCAAAACCTCAAGTACAGAGAAAATAATATTTTGCCTACTTTATATTTTGACAACATTCTAGCCTAGTCAGTAGAGCACCTGCCTACTGTGCAAGGCATTCTGGGTTTGATACCGAATTGGGATGTTATAACCACATTTTCCAAGTCTGGTTGTAATTTGTGACCCATAGCACAAGTAACACTAGTTTGGACCAACACAGCAGTGTGATAATTTATACAATATAAAAAATATTCTGATTTCATAGTCAGTTTGTAAATTAGAGTCTAATCTAATGAGTATTAAAATACTGCTACAAAGAAAAGTCTAAGTACATACTTATGTTGATGAATACTATACATAAATGCAGTAATAATAACTGAGAAAGATGGCGGATAATTAAAAATTACATAGACCATATATAAAATGTGTCTTTGAGATGCAATTCTCTGTATACCACCTACATGAGTTATCAAATTATATTTTAATAAACATATTTATGAAAATGGGCTTGTTAATATGTATGTATGTACGACCTATTTATTTACCTAAGTTAATATAATTACTTCCTAAAATATCTAATTATTAAAAATACAAAACATTTACATGGTCACTTCTCTTCTTCTGTACTGGACTCAAACTCCAATTTAACTTCATTGCCAAGTCCCTCCACATCCATTTCAGATTCTGGAGCATTTAGCATGTTGAGTGTTACCTGTAACAAAATATTTATTTTCATTGAATAGGTATCTCAGATATAGGTAGTCTGATTTTTGGCCTATGTCAGTCCCATTATCAAGACGAATGTAATGATACCTCATACATTCAGATTCAAATCCATCATCTAACCTATCCATTTAGGCTTATAGAAAATATAAGGAGTCCGTAAAAGAACAGACAGACTAACATAGCCTGGATTGGCAAAAAAATACCTAGTATAGGGTAATATCAGAGGTTAGACAATGTTCAGGTTAGAAAAAAAATTATAATTTGTATTTTTTGTCTCTGGAACCACAGGGAAATTTTGCCAATACTTTGCACACTAGCACGACTACTACCTTGTACTATGAATTATTATATGCTACTAACTATAACTTCCAAAAAAAAAATATATATTCAAGGGCATATTGGCTTCTCTTATCCTGCTAGGCCTATAAAAGGGAAATTGGTGAATCTTGAGTCTATTTAATAAGTCACCTGTTGAGATATAGGTGCCGTAAGTATGTTATGCTGGATCTGCCCTGTCGGACTATTGTCTGTTGTTGCTGCTCTCTCCTCAATAACTTTTCGTTTCACTGGGGTTTTCGATTGTGAACTGCAAAGGAGTCGGTTGAACATATTAGTAATAATAATTAATCAAGTAAATGATTATTTATTTGCAATATTAAATAGGTACACAATTAATTATACATATTATGTGAGTTCAAGTTTTCTCATATAACTTTATCTTTGTAATGAAATGAAATGAAATGAAATATTTGAAATGAAATATTTATTTGCTCGAATACAGTCATATGAGGTGTTATAAATTACAGGAGTGTCACAGTATTCAGCCTGCTAGCAGGCGTGCAAATTTTTATATTGTAATAGTCATTGTATGTATTTAGTATTATCAATTAATTATGTCATTCTTATTTATTTCTTCATATTTATTTACTTTATGTCATTTATATAATTTAAATATTCTTTGGTGTCATAAAAACATTTTTCGTGCAACCATTTTTCTAGAGTGACTTTGTAACTAGTTCCTTCTAATAGTTTTATTGTGTCAGGCAATTTGTTATATAAGAGAATGCACATATTATATACATTTTGTCGATAGATGTATTTATGACATGGAGGCTGATACAGCAAATGTTGATACTGCGCTCTATCGCGCCTAGGGCAGACTTCCGTGTACTTCTTAAAGTGCTCTGGGTGCTGCTTCACAAAGCAACAGACATCTCTCACATACATACAGGGTAGTGGGAGAATACCAAACTTCCTAAACAAGGGTTTACAGCTGTCTCGAACCCACGCATTCCCGATGGCTCTGATACATCTTTTCTGAAGTTTAAAGACTCTATCTACGTCCACTGAATTTCCCCACAATATGAGCCCATAACTGAAAACCGAGCTTACATAGCCATGGTATGCTGTTAAAGCAGCTTCTGTAGAAATTGTTTCTCTAAGGCGTTTTAATGCAAAAACATACCGTCCCAATCTTTTGCAAATTGACTCTGTATAAGACAATGTTGTCTAAGACAGTGTATGTTAGGTAGTATGTATTAATAAAATTGTATAATGTAAATTCCAATTCCACCTTATTTCAATATCACACAATAATATGCAACTTTCCAGGAAGTATCCTCATAAGGTAAAATAATGTGTGAAGATTTAAGAGTATAAAACCCAGGCCTCTGTAATGCAAGTCCTGCCTGTGTTACAGACAGGTAAATCAGCTTCATACAAAATAATTTATGTAAATTTTTTACCTAGGCAATTGTTCTGCCATTGGATGTAACATCATGGTCATTTCTGCCAATTTGTTGAAAGCTGCCCCAGCTTCTGTGAATATTTCTCCAACCTGTAATTATTATTTAAAAAACAATAAATAGGTATAGGTAATAAAACATGAAGCACTAAGAGATCTGACATCTCATAGTAATGAATGATATCCAATGACTATTATTAACTAATGAATGATAATGATATCCTCGGGGTATGTATGAGAAGGTAATTTTATTGTGTTTATAAGGCTGCTATCCATCTGGATTCCCCAGTCATAGTTTGAAATGCTTCATTGGAGGCAGGGTTTTCGAGATAATGTTGTTTAACACCAACACTCGAAAACAGAGTACCTATACAGGGGGGCCTCAATAAGGTTGAGATTTTCTCAAGAACTAGGTAGGTACTTGACCGATTGTGTAAATTATTTTACTAGTAAGGAAGTTTCAATAATCAGTCAATTAATTTTTGAGACAATCTAAATCTCCAGTCAGTGCACCTTACTCTGTGTTAGACTGTACAAAAAAACTGTAATGTATATTTTAGACTATTGAATATATTGAATTTTCTGTAACATGACATTGGCAAATGACGAACTGTCGAGACCATTAATAAAAAATAAAAATAAAGGTAGGATAATTGTTTACCTGTCAACAGAACATCAAGTGTAACACATGGGCATTCTATGCACTGGAAATACGACCTAGTTTTCAATGGTTTTATGTAGGTTGATGTACTGTTGACTGCTTACTCAAATGAAAATAAAGAAACAAACCTTTGCTGCGGAATTGTTCATCTTTTGCAAGCTTTTTAGGCCCAGAAACTCATTAAATAGTATAATTTACAGTTCTGCCACCTTCACAAGAAACCCACCACACACAACATTCAAGCGACTCAATTATTTTGGATCATTGATTTTAGATTATTAACATGATAGTAATCGATGGTTGGTATCTTCTTCTTTTTATCTGATCTCCACCAATGTAATGTTGTGTGTGAATATAACGCACAAGCCACAAATATTAGAAATCAAATTATTTATACCAAAGCAAATCAAAAACAAACAGACAGACAACAGACAGAAATAAATAAATAAACCCACAGATAAAAGTATTATTTATTTATTTTATTAATGGACTCGACTGTTCGTCATTTGCCAATGTCATGTTACAGAAAATTCAATATATTCAATAGTCTTCTATCTTCCTACAGGGGAGTCGCAGTAGCGTCTTCACCCTGGGTAGCCGCGTCTTCATGTCTTCATCCAGAGGACTCGCCGTGGCGTCATCACTTGGACGAAGCAGCTCGACAGTCACGTTCACTCCCGAGCTTGTAACGGGAACTCTTGATAAAAGCTTGAAACTTCAGATCTTGCATAAATAATCCAATAACTTCACCGTACTGTCATTCGCGAACATTTTCTGATTAATTTAACGTGATATTAAACACAAAATAGTCCCTGTAGACATTAAAAGGAAAATTATCAAATAATTTCGCAACCGTCGTTTCCCGCCATTTTCAAGAGAACCCAGATAAAAGTATAAAACTATCCAACCAAGAGGGACAGGCAAAGCTAATTAGAGTATACAGCCTGGTCTGATGTTTTTATATCTGTTTTTTAGGGTTCCGTGCCTCAAAAGAAAAAAAGGAACCCTTTCTTTCAAGTTGGTGTGGGATTGGTTGGTAGGTTCTTGCACTACGGTTGGTAATAAACATAGTGCTTAGGTATATATAAATGCTCTTTGGGTTAATGTACCAGAAAGAAAATTGGACGAAGTTACAGCTGGAGTTTACGATACTCCTGGAGTATATACTCCATAATAGTGCTTTATTTCTATTACATTATACAAGTTATTATAGAACATCAAAATAATAAAAAAGCGCGGGAAACCTTCGAATTTGGCGGTCGTGGATTTTTGATTTTTTTGCTTTTAATTTAATTTTAACTGCATAAGGATCGGTATTTTGTAGATATTGTGTACAGTATTTTAGTTACTATTATTTTTACGTAGTTTGTGTAAGTTTCCTGCTTGTTTGGTAAGTCCAAATATCTTTTACGATGGAGGAGCCGGAGGATCCAGGTGGGGGCATAGCCCCGGAGGCAGCGCATTATGTGACTGTCTCCAATAAGGTTGAGAGATGCGAATCGAGTATGGACACGGATGCGTCTATTAATTCTAAAGTATCCGAGGAAAAAATAAAATCGCGTAAACGCCGTGGTGTGTCACGCACAATTTGCAAGCAGTGCAGCCGAAAGAGGAAGAGACATTCAGATAAATTAAATAAAGATACCGATTGCCTCTGTCATTTAGAAAATATTTCTCAATCTCAACCCCTTGACGCTGTCAGCAATATACCACAGTCCAGCGATAATCGCTCGGCCAAACTTTTGGAAAACCAAGGCAAAACTGATACACCATTCATACCTGTTGGAAGAGCAATGTATACATCCACTGACGTAGCCCCATATGTAGTACATGTGCAAAAGGAACAGTCGTCTCCAAATGATTCCACGATCCTCCATCCTGTAACATTTGGTAGATTCCTCAAAACCAACACCATTAAGAATATAATTAACGGAAGCGTGAAAAGAATAGGCAGAAATAGACTATCATTATCCTTTTCGAACTATGACGATGCCAATTCATTTCTGGACAAAGATTGCCTTACGGCACATAAATACAAGGCTTTTATCCCGACTTTTAATGTCACTCGAATGGGTTTGGTTAGAGGAATTCCTGCTGATTGGTCGCCGGAGGAGGTCATGGACAATATCTCCGTTCCTGTAGGATGTGGAAAAATATTAAAGGTTAGACGAATAAAAAGAAAAACTGTTGTAAATGGTACAGCTAACTTTATTGACACTGAAACTGTAGTAATCACATTTGATGGACAGGTTTTACCAAAGCGTATATTTTTGTGCTATAATGCTCTACCTGTAGATCTCTACATATTCCCAACAATACAGTGCTTTAACTGCTGCCGCTATGGGCATGTGAAAAATCAGTGTAGATCAAAACCAATATGTTTTAAATGTGGTCAAAGTCATTCGGCTGAAAGCTGTGATGTTGATGAGGAATCTATTGCATGCTTCTTGTGTTCTGGTTCGCATTTCGCCATAAGTAAAAAGTGTCCCGAATTTGAAAGGCAAAAATGTATCAAACAATCTATGGCCCAGAGCTGCATATCCTACGTTGAAGCCTGTAAATTTCACCCTGCTGTTTCAAAATCATATGCTGATGTTGTGAGCTCACCTCCCAATAAGTTTAATATAAATTCTGTCATGCAGTTAGACAAATCACCTTCATCATCCCAAACAAAGACATCTTACAAAAAAACTGTTTTTTTGAAACCACGTTCTCCAGCTAAAACGAGCCCTGGCTATGATCAGGCTGCTCACAGTTCTTTGGTTAAGGACTATAATGTCCCTGCTCCTACATCTAATGGTTGTGCTTTAGCACAAGATAGCTCTTCTAAAGTGTCTGTGATGGATATCATCATTGCACTTATAAAATCTTTATCCAGTAATACTATACCGCCCAACGTTGCTCAAATTCTTGACACTTTTGTTAATTCTTCACAACCCAATTATGGACTTACGGCCCAAGGTAATTCAGTGGAATTGCCGAAGTATCAATAATAAGAAAAATGAATTAATACACTTGATTAACAAACATAATCCTTTTATCCTTGCTATTCAGGAAACATGGCTACGGCCTGGGTTCTGCTTCAAGATCCCTGGCTACGCCTGTCTCCGAGAGGACAGATCAGATGGGTATGGTGGTGTCGCTATGCTCATCAGACATCCTCTTTCTTTTGTACATATTCCTGTCTCTCCTCACAATAATGGCTTCTCCATTATTGCTGCTTCTGTAAATAATGTATGTTTCGTTTCTGTATATATTCCTGATCCTTCATATAATATTTTTAGAGAACTAAGTGCTATTTTATCTACATTGCCTAGACCTTTTTTAATTCTAGGTGATTTTAATTCCCAACATTCTTCGTGGGGTAGCTCTCGAACCAATGTTGCTGGAGAAGATTTGGTGGAGATTATAGATTCTCTTAATTTATGCGTCTTGAACACTGGAAATCCTACACGACGAACAGCTCCCCATATCAACACCAGTGCTCCGGATTTATCCATTTGTTCTCCAAGCTTAGCTTCTTGTTTGAGCTGGGAAACTTTACCTTCCTCCTATGGAAGTGACCATATTCCAATTTTGTTATCTTTCCCGTATCACAGTAATAACAGGCAGCCACACAAGCGTTCACATCGTCTAAAATATAACCTTAATGACGTAGACTGGGATTTGTTTATGGAGCGTTTTGATCGTAAAGTTTCTACATTTCCTGACATATGTCATGGGGATGAAGTCGCATGTAATAACGTCATAACTTCAGCTCTTATAGAAACTGCGGATGAAACTTTCCCCGTCAAGAACGAGATCTCTGGATTTATTGCATCACCTCCGTGGTGGGATAAAGAATGTTCTGATGCAATTAAAGGAAGGAAAGAAGCAGAAAGAGCATACTGTGAACATATGACTATTGAAAATTTTGATTTTTTAACAGATGTTACTTCTCAAACCCGCAAACTATTTAAAAAAAAGAAATTTGAGGGATGGCGAAATTTTTGTGCGGCTATTTCACCGGATACTCGACCTTCACTCGTTTGGAGTAATATTAACAGGTTCAGATCAGCATTTAGGGAATCTACACCAAATTCCATTCCTTCTTCGATAGCTAATAATTTTTTAGATAGATTGGCTCCTCCCTTTGTACCAGAAGAGGGTTCTAATGTTTCTCTTCCGCCTTCCATAAGTAATAACCAGACTGGATTAAATTCTCCATTTACTCTCAATGAGCTTCAAGGTGTTGTAAAGAATGTAAAGGACTCCGCACCTGGGAGTGATGGCATCCCATATTCTTTTTTTTCTCACTTAAGTGAATTTTCGCTATCTTATTTTCTAAAGCTGATTAACTCTTTAATGATCACAGGCAATATTCCTCCGTCCTGGAAATCCCAAATAGTTGTGCCGATTTTGAAACCTGATAAACCTGTGTCTGAAGCCTCGTCCTATCGCCCCATTGCTCTTTCATCTGTTTTATTGAAAATTGCAGAGCATTTGGTCAAAAATCGTTTGGAATGGTACATAGAGTCGAAGTCACTATTGGCTGGTAGTCAATACGGATTCCGAAGGGCTAAAAGTGCCATAGATAGCATTGCAATATTTACTACTGACATCCGTATAGCTTTCTCTACCAATGCATCCGTGATCTCCGCCTTCTTAGATATAACGTCGGCTTATGATAACGTTGTTTTATCTATTCTGAGGACTAAACTTGAACGTTTAGATGTTCCGCTAATGCTCACTAATTTTGTTATGAATATTCTTTCAGAGCGATCTATCAGGTTAACTATAGATGATTCAGAAGTAACTAGATTTCTATGGAAGGGGCTTCCGCAAGGATCTGTGTTGAGTCCTTTACTCTATAATATATATACTTTTGATTTGGAAGATTCTCTGAATGGTTACGTTAATGTTCTCCAGTATGCCGACGATTTACTTCTTTACATTTCTGATCATTCTATCCATAAAGCTTGTGAATTTCTGTCTACTGCCCTGAGTTTACTCAAAACCTGGTTGGATAATAATGGCTTGGAGCTATCTAGTTCCAAAAGTACCATTGTTTTATTCTCTAGGATGCGAAATCCTCCCCCAACTATTACTTACTATGATAACAATATAATACCTGTTAAAGATTATACAAAGTTTTTAGGAGTTATTCTAGATTCAAAGCTGACCGGTCTCCAGCATTGTAACTACATTGTCACTAGATGTGAACGTTTATTAAATATGCTCCGTTGTCTTTCTGGAGTTTGGTGGGGAGCCCACCCATTCTGTTTAAAACTTTTATATAATGCAGTGATAAGAAGTGTTTTGGATTATGGCACTTTTTTATTGGAACCAGGATCCGTTGCTGGACTTAAGAAGTTAGATAAAATACAATCAAAAGCCCTTCGAATTATATTAGGCGCAATGGGGTCGAGCCCCATTAATGCTTTGCAAGTAGAGTGTGGAGAACCTCCTTTGCAACTCCGCCGTCAATACTTATCTGATAGGTTTTTATTCCGATCATTACAGTTTAAATATCACCCTCTTTATCAGAAACTTATCTCTCTGTCAGAACATGTCGATTCATCTAGATATTGGACGCACAAATCCCCACCGAATCTAGTCAAGAGTTTAAAAAAATTTATGTCTATTGAAGCACCTACGCATCGTTCGTCACTTTTTCCATTATTTTGCGCAGACTATAATGCTTTAATAATTAGTCCTGATACTATTCTTAATATGGGCATTGATAAGAATGACCAGCATGCCAGGGTAAATTTTTATTGTGCATCAAATGATAATTGGCAGGGCTACCAGTACATTTATACTGATGCCTCCAAGCATGCCCCAACTGGATGTGTTGGAGTTGGGGTATTTCATTCACAATTTGGAATTGTTCAAAAAGTTAAACTTCCTCCAGAAACGTCTGTATTTACTGGCGAATGCTTTGGAATTTTTAAGGCTATTGAGTATGCACTCCTTCTAAAACTTAAAAAAACCGTAATTTTTTCTGATTCCATGAGCGCTTTGCAGGCTTTAACAAAGTACCCTTTTATATCCAAACCTGTTTTCCCTATAGTGATAGAGATCAAACAACTGCTTCATGAATGTATGTTAAAGGAACTCGTTATTTCATTTGCTTGGGTTCCTAGTCATCGTGGTATCAAAGGGAATGAAAAAGCGGACCACTTGGCCAACGAGGCTGTTGTGTGTGGGGACCTATATCCATACAAAATTTTTTGCCATGACTTAGCTACTCTTCCTAGGTCATTTCTTAGAGATTCATGGAAGGATACTTGGGATAATAGTGTTCAATTTAAAGGAAAATCTTATTATAAAATACAGCCCCTCATTCCAGTTAAACCTTGGTTTTTCAAATTTAAATATAGTAAATCAGTTACAACTACAATTATTCGCATGAGATTGGGGCACGTTTGTTCCCCAGCTCATCTGGCCAAACTTAATATTGTAGATAGTGCCATTTGTGAGTGCGGCCTTGACCGTGGCGATATAAATCACATTGTATTTGCATGTCCGTTATACGACCACTCGCCTCTCTTCGACCGTTTAATTTCACGTAATATTCCTCTCCCCGCATCTTTCCAATCACTATTCCACCATAATAACCAGGAAATTTACGATATTGTAGCATCCTTTTTATTATATAACCAAATTAAACTTTAAAATGTAAACCATCCTTATTAGTTCTAAATTCCGATTCTAAATTTTAAAATTTTAAACTTATGAAGTTTCCCCAACTTGACGTTGGCAAATGACTTTAAAAGTCGAGTCCAAACTAAGAAAAAAAAAAAAAAAAAAAAAAACATCAAAATATTTCATATCTATCAATCGCTTAGGACAGCGAGATGTATGCAACTACCTTATATGCATTTTAGAAACAAAATTGCTCTTCAGTATGTAGAAAATATACGTACCAACTAATACCTACTTTTTTATAAGCACAATTTACATACTTACCTACATATTTACAAATCTAACTCCTCATCAACATATTGATTAATATAGTTTATTATTATTTTAGAGTGAAATTATATGCAATATAGTTTATTTAATAATAATATTACAATCTATTACAATAATTACTTACAAATATTTAAAATACTAAAAAATATTATTAATTATGGATATCATAGTTTGATATTATGGATACCTACTTACTTTTACTTTTCTAATTTTCCTGGTAAAATTACGTAATACGTATTTAATTTACAATAAGTATTAAACATATATCGCTCCGGTTTCAACACGTATTTCGATTACAATTTATGTGTCATCACCGGCTGCATTCTCCCTGTGTGTCTCTGATAGATACAGGTATGTAGAAAGTGTGATCTAGGTATATAGAAAGCACATCACATCAATATTTTTTTAATGAGCAAGGGGGACAGACAACCAGAAGCAGACACCTGTAACACCAGGGGGTTGCTCTACCGGCCTTGAAGCATAGCATATCATAGTACCTATTGTGGAAAGACGTTGGAGGGCAGGTACTACCACATTTTTCATGTACGCGGCAAGAAAGTTCATTATATTCATTCGCGGCAAGAATAAATTATGATTATTTGTAGCGATTCCACATTGCGTACGCTAATATTAGTCGTCACTAAGCGAGGCGTCCCGCTCACTCTTACGTGATGTAGCATATATGAACGACAGTGACAGTTGGGTTTAGGATTAGAATTTGTGTCCGCTACAGAATTAGCTACAAAATAACCCTGAACAAGCCGCAGCGCAGGGCCCCTGCCCGACCTCGGAAAAAACAAATTTCAGATCTATCTTCGGTATATTCGTGCGTGTGTGTATTGATTAATGCAATAAATGCTGTATTCTTATGTCGCATGAAACAAGAACAGCCATGCGCCAGCGGTAGCGATCGGATCTAACCCCGCGGACCGCTCCGCCCGCAGCGACGCAGATCAAGGTCGTGGCTAGCTAGCACTGGCACGGTACAAACTTCAAAGTGATACACTTGATATTCTTTCGACTTTAGCTACCTACTTAGATAATAAAATTTATTACACTTTACAGTCATACTTATTCTCTAAGAAGTTGTATACGTAATCGTATATCACTATCGTTATGGCACCTCCAGGACCCAGCCGCATCACTTTCGGTACCAATCCTTTGTAGAGGGCCCGGAACCTGAAACAAATAAACTGTAATAAATATCGTATCTGTAATGTAATATGTACGAGTATATCACGTTCGGACAACAGCAATGTAACACTTGCAGTACCTACGATTTCAACTCTTACAGCGCAGATAATAAGAACGGTCCAAAGTCCAAAGTGTTACACTTTATCTGATATTATGATGTGTACCTAGCACCTAGATAATCTAATTCACCGAATCGAACTGACGATTCTTACTTCAAAGCGACAGATTTTGGACCAGAATAAACCTGAAAATTGCATTTATTATTATTTTCGTAATAAAAGTATAAATAATCACCCTTCTTCCCTATATACTAGCAGTATTGTAGGTATAGTAGAGCAGTATTTGATTGATCCCGGCGTCGGCTGCGGACCCTGTATGCGACTCTTGGCGACATCAAACGGTATGTTGACGCAGGAACCAAGGACTCCTGATGTGAAGCCAATGAGTATTTTACGGCCGAATTCCAGTACTGGGTCCTATAAAAAAGGAAAATCTTTTATTTTGATAAATATCTAAACAATGAGTTAGGTTAGTAGGTAGTTTATTTCAAGTCAATAGTAGTAGTGCAATGTAATTCTGGGCGATCGGTATTTTCATACTATTTATGCACCTACCTATCTCAATGTTACGCCTCCACACATGTTATGGCCAGCGTCGTCCCTTTCGTGGCCGTTTCGTTAACATTAATATGTTACAATGCTCTTTATGGAATTAGAGAATAGATTCCATAAATTAAAAACTTATGTGATGTTTTTATTTGTGTTGCAAAAAAAGAGTGATGTCCGGGGAAAAAACCATATTTCGCCCAAATATTCGGGATTTTTTCCGTGTTTGTCAATTTACAATGTTTGTTAATTTGGCAATTTACGTAGAGAGAGAGATTATCTCCCTACGGCAATTTAGGTGGTGGCAGCCCTACCTCGAGGGGACATAAGTACCTACTATATACGATATTTTAGGTGTTTAGGTCAATTCATCTCCCTTTGAGGGACGTACAGAATACGGAAAGCCATATACGCGTGTTCTGTCCACAGCCAGCATCAGAGCTCAGTATAAGCTTAATTAATTGAATCGAGCTCACGCACTGCCCTGCTCCGACGCAGACAGAACGAACGAACGCATCGCGAGTTAGGTACGCCTAGTATGTGGACGGTGTAACAGATGTTGTTGTAACAACAGATGCAATCTAGCGCAGTGGCAAGGTGTCACCGTGTGTAGAAGTAAGAGGCCTACGCCAATTACTTTTATTTTTGCCATACGCTCGCTACCTACACTAGTCTACGAACCAGCTGATAAACAAGGCAAGCAAACATTATTTACCAAATAATTATGATAAAAATGTTTCATTGTATTGTTGCATAGTTTCATAAATAAATAAATAGGTATACCTACTTATATTTTATAAAGTTACTTATAACATTTTATTGCGATGAAGTTGGTAAGTATATAATTTTAAGGATCCTTTACTATTGTTTTCAGAACAATCAGTTGGTACGTATAACAGCAGATCAAGATAGGTAACACTTGCAGCACGATTTCACCTTTACGACGCAGATAATAAGAACGGCCCAAAGGCCAAAGTGTTACACTTGAGGTACTTTGATGGTACTTAGTTATTTCGCAAAATAGAGATTTCATACCTCTCTTCTTCTATCCATTTTAAGTAAATTGAGCTCACACCAAAAGTATCTGCTCTACTCACCTCATATTCGGGCACGTAGTCTTTCGCAGTGAAATAAAATCCAAAATATACCATATTGAATATACCATTTCTTGCTATGGTAGCTGTCAACCCTTTGCTGAGTCCTCGGGAGCCAAAGCCATTTTCTCTTACTATTTGCCTAGTGACTGCCCAAGTGCTTGGCACTTCAGTTCTTAGAGCTTTGTTGGACTGTAAGGTCACTTTAACCACTTCAAAAGGATTGACTAGAATGCCTTCATTAATACCTCCTCCTAGACCAGCTAAAGCGAAAGTCTGTGGGAAAACATTGTTGAAATTAGATTATCGGTTTATTTTAAGACGAAAGAATTAGGTAGGTAGGTACCTAACGTACCTTAAGTACCCATTACAAGTGGCGCCCTCAACTTTGAGGGTGTTTAGTATTAAAACACTGAACAACTTTTTATCTAAATATCATTAAATACCTACCTATGATTTTTCATTTTAGCGAAGTCGTAGAAAAGTTCATTTCTGTTAAATCCTGTAAGTACTTATAGGTAGTATAGGTATCTACCTACATATTGCCTGATTCAGCAGCTTAAAGAACAGGGAATCCTAATCAATCGATTAAGAATGGATTAAGAGAATTATAAACTTAAGTATACAATTTCCAAAAAAAAAAAAAAAATCTTACTAATGGTGTTGGTGTATTTGAGCCAAACATGAACAGCTTTTTATATTGCTCAAAAGTCAAAAATTTTGCAGCTCGTATTGGTGTTTCAGACAGAATTGGCGGCAGAATTCCTTTCCAAAATGATGATAGACCTTCATATTTATACATCTTCTTCATACAATCCAGAATACCAGTGTAGTAATGGGGCGCAGAGCTATTTATAGCTGGTGTCGTTGCTTGTAACTGGAATCTCGTCTTCACCAAATCCAAAGGATGCATGATGCAGATCTCAATGAAACCTGCCGTCCCACCGGCACAAAATTGCATAGAAGCTTGTTTCAGGTGTATTTCGATATTCGTCATTGTGAAGGAATAAAAAATTTAAATGTTTCACAGGTGACAAGATACACTGTGGCTCACTCACTACCGCAACAAGCAATGTACTGCTGCCAGCTATTTTCAACCGAATTCCGATAAGGCAGGGTTATCAATTGGACCCAATTTTTGCGTATGACTTTACAATTCATTTTTTGTTCCAAAAGGCATACAAAGGTATCCCAAGGGTTGTTCGATATTTTTATAGTCAATCAACAGTTCAAGAGTTCACGGTAAATACTTATTTCATACATTACCACCATGAAACATGGCAAGTTATTAAAGTTTGGTTGGGCCTCAGGGTTGGACTGAGGGAATGGAGCGCCTGCCCGCCCCGACATAAATAATGTTTGTTAGGTTGGGCGAATGGAGCGCCGACGCCGATGGAGCGCAGCCATGAACTATTTTTGATAGACAGACTCAGAGAAATAAGGATTATTTCTCTGAGTAGACAGAGCGAATGGAGCCTTTGGTGGCTACTTTATATCTCGTAGTAAGGTTGTTGACGCTAAAACAGCTTATTAAGGTCGTCATGGTACGAAATAATAAAGTATTATTGAAGTAATCCTGCTATAAGAGTCCATGGTAAGGGGGCAGGTGGTACCTAATGATAATTATGAATGGAAGCCGGACTTTTTTGACTAGTTTTCGCATAGGTAGTTTTTTTTAAATAACAAACACATCATTACGAGCCACATTTTTTTAAATGTTCTTTCGTATATAGGTACAGCTGACAGCAGATCAAGTGTAACACTTTGTACCGTTCTTATTATCTGCGTCGTAAGAGTTGAGATCGTACTGCAAGTGTTACCATTGATCTGTTGTTCGTACGACAATCATTAAAAAAATTATTCCTCGGCAAAAGTATGTACCTACTCATTACTTTCGCGGGTAACCCTCTATAGCAGTTCTTACGTTAGGTGTAAGCTAACAGACAGACAGACGTTTAGGATTTATAATAACTATTACCTAATCTCTGTGGTTTAGGTGAGATAAAATAAATAAAATAAGTAATATTAAATAAAATTTATTTGGGTAGCGATAACAATTTTTAACAGATAAGATAAGACATCACATAATTATATAAGCAATTACCTACTTATAAACAATCATATTTGATATAATAAAACTTGGTTACTATACAATCTTTTAATAATACTTAATGTAGGTTTAATAAAACTTAACACATTGAATCAATAAAGGTCACACCATAAAGATAACATTTTTAAATCCCCCAAAGGCCAAAATTGTTTTGGTCATTTAACACGGGTTAACACCGGATCGATATTGATACAGCTTAAAAAAAAAATTGGTACAGCTTAAAGCATATGGACTGTAACACTTTGAACTTTGGACCGTTCTTATTATCTACGTCGTAAGAGTTGAAATCATACTGCAAGTGTTACCATTGATCTGCTGTTGTCCGTACCTCGTTATAGAACCGAGCTTATGAATTCAAGAAAAAGCCATGTTTATGTAAGTAGATATAATAAATTTTTCAGGCTGTGTAACTTCTTAAGGGCCTTCCACGAGCCAAGCGCTGCAGCGCCGCCAATCATTGAAAAATAATATCTTCCAATTTAATCAATTTTATTCATCTCGTTCCAATTATAATAACGCTAGCGAAATTATAATTGGAACGAGATTGATAATCGTCAACACTAGCGTAGACGCGGAAAGTGTACATACATCCCACACAGTACTATCATAATATAATTATGTTTTATGTACGTACAATGTACATAAAACATGATTATGATTATATTATAGCATAGCTGTACTGGTATGTACGTACGTACATACCAGTACAGCTATGCTAACTGTAGACATACCTAGCACACAACAGAATTGTTATTATAATAAATGCATATTATTTTCGAAGCAAAGAAATCTTTTACTACAAACGTCCTTAAAAATAATATGTCTACCTTATTTTTGATACATAATATTCTAATATACAAATTCAAGGCACTCAAGTTTCCACATCACATTTTTAACCATAAGAGATTATGTTATTCCTTAATTTTATTTTAGTGGTAAAATAGGCTTTCAGAGCAAGTAGAAAAATATGTAAATTTATATAATATGTATTTGACTAATTCACTCATAAACATATTCATTATCATTAGTGAACTTTGTTATAAATATAAATCAATCTTAGTAAGTAACACGGTACTTATAGGCTTTTGTACAGTTGGTAGGTAGATAGCAATAATTTTATGTGGCTTGATGTGTTGTCGACTATCAGTAAAGTAGTTAGGTATGTCGGCTATTAAAATGAGTACCTAGATATACCTAGCTAGACCGTCTAAAGGAGATTCTCACGATATTGGACACGATCGAACAATCAAGTCAGAGCCTAGATAGACACAGACCATCAAATGGGTCGCTCTATAAGGATTACTCGCAAATGGTCCCATTCGCAGTTGGTAAGCTTACAGATTTTTTACAAAAACTTTCTTTTTTCTTACTTCTTATAAAATAAAAAATAAAGGTTTCCCTGTGGAATATTTTGTGGGAATTTTTTTTAATTCTAGTTTGGGACCATTTGCGAATGGGACCATCTACGAATGGGACCAACTACGATTGGGACCATCTACGAATGGGACCATCTACGAATGGGACCATCTACGAATGGGACCATCTACGAATGGGACCATCTACGAATGGGACCATCTACGAATGGGACCGTCTACGAATGGGACCATCTACGAATGGGACCATCTACGAATGGGACCGTGTACGAATGGGACCATCTACGAATTAGACCATCTACGAATGGGACCACCTACGAATGGAACCAACTGCGAATGGGACCATTTGCGAATTGGACCAACTCCGAATGGGACCATTTGCGCATGCGGGACCAATTTGCGAATGGGACCATTTGCGAGTAATCCCTAATGGTATGGTTATCTACACACGACAGCACATCAATGGTTACATTAGAGGTACCATATCAATAAGGTATTTGTAAAGTGTCGAAAGTTAAACAATTTTCATTAACCTTAACTGTAGTGTAGTAAGTGGATTACTACAATAAAAAATCAATCAAATACCCTATTGCTATGGCGCAGGAAATAAGAATAGTTACAGACTTTAAAGTGATACACTTGATTATCTTTCCAACTGTACCTACCTGGATAATATTTTTTTTACAATTTATGGTGATACTTATTCTCTAAGTAGTGGTATACATAATCGTATACCACCAGCATTATGGCACCTCCAGGACCCAGTCGCAGCACCTTCGGTAGCAATCCTTTGTAGAGGGCCCGGAACCTGAAACAGATAAACTGCAATAAATATGTATATATTAGCCATCGATATGCCATAGTACAAACTACAACCATGTGCCTATTCGTTTCTGAATTTAAGGGTCATATACATAACCAAGTAGCGCCCCATTCTTTAAAGGTCTTATCTTCTAATAGAATCAATTTTATTAAAAAAAGCTTTGTACAAGTATGTACATACCAAATCTTATTGTGATAAATACTATTTATTTTTCTAATATACGAGGGCTAAATGCCGTAAGATGGTCTGTGGATACAGTGGACACGATAACACGTCAAGTAGAACTTGAAGTACGATTTCAATTCTTATGGCGTAGATAATATACGTGCCTTCGATTCATCTTCGATTATACGTAATATTATCACAAGTTCTATCTTGTTTAATATAAAACAAGCCAGCTTGCAGAATGTTGGCACCAGCCCAGAGTACATACTTACGCGAGACTCATAAAATTCATGAAACTAGTCTTAAAATCCATTCGTTCGTTATACAGCGTGTTCCGTTCAGACGACATGGCACACCAAGGCCCGATAGATGTGTCTGAACGCTAAATAGCCAATTCATAATTACAACGTGCATTTCGACTTCATCGTCAGCCTGTATCAGTCCACTGCTTGACGTAGGCCTCTCTACCAAGGCGCTACTCAACCCGATTTTCGTTTTTTGTATCCAGTCTCTTACAGTCACCTTGCGCAGGTCATCCTTCCACCTGGTCGGGGTGAATCCCACACTACTTTTTTTCTAAGGCTAATTCCCCAAAAAAATAAAATACCTATAACTCCGAAACGATTAAATTTCTGATAACCCTTTTTGGCGTTGAATTAATTGAGTTAGTAGTGAATCGATGCCATCATTGAGCTTCGGTATAAGTAGTGTTTAACCTCGGGACACCCTGTCTGTATATAGTTTTAGGTTACCTATCAAAGAGACTGCAGCTGCAATGTATATTTCAACAAGACTAAAAATAACAAAGCTATCTCTGTTTCTGTGAAAATCAGAACGAACGTGACGGTATTTAATTTGTGCAGGTTATCTCTGACTGAAAACTTACGATTTTCCTTGTGTATTTGTTTATATTTTTAAGGGTATCTAGCTGTACCCGCGTTTATATCGATCTCACCCTCAGGTCCTTATTTCACTGAGATCTCACCTGATGTTAAGATAAGAGTACACTGGCCTCTTCTATGCCCTTGAAGACCTTGAGGTTGTACATTTAAACAAGGGAAATATTTAAATACATTAAAACAGAAAAACTAATTTCAGATTTATCATCAACATATTCAGTCAGAAAAATATGTCAAATACCTACTTTTAATGAAACTACAATACTCACCCTTCTTCTCTATATACTAGCAGCACGGTAGGTATGGTAGAGCAGTATTTGATTGATCCCGGCGTCGGCTGCGGACCCTGTATGCGACTTTTGGCGACATCAAATGGTATGTTGACACATGAACCTAGGACTCCTGATGTGAAGCCAATGACCACTTTACGGCCGAATTCCAGTACTGGATCCTATAATAAAAATATTAATATTTTGATGAATAAACAAAATAAGAGTTATTTTAAATTACAATGACAGTATTTTATTATGTTAGAAAAGTTAATAATTATGTAACATTACATTAAGTAAATATGTAGGTAGTAAGTAACTAAATCTTTGATAGATAACTCTGCTTAAATAGTCTTCCAACTTATGTTAGGTTAATGAAATGTAATTATTCATGCAAACATAAATTCTATAATACCTATGCTATGCCTATTATATTTTGATGAAGTCGAAAACAAAACTAGATACCTAGTACCCATATTAATAATCACTTTGTGCTAAGTCCATTCCTCATGTAGGACATTAAGTGGCACTGTGTGACACTACTCTTGTTAAGGCAATTTTTAATAGGACTAGATATGCAATAACAAGACATGTGCAAGTTGTCTTCACAATGTTTTCCTTCTATATTTTGAAAGACAATGGGTACGTAGGGTAGGATTACAGAAAAATTTACACCTAATCATACCATAAGTATTTTACTCACCTCATATTCTGGCACGTAGCCTTTCACGCTATGGTAAAATCCAAAATATACCATATTAAATATACCATTTCTTGCTATGGTGGCTGTCAACCCTTTATTGAGACCTCGGGAGCCAAGGCCATTTTCTCTTACTATTTGTCTAGTGACTGCCCAAGTGCTTGGCACTTCAGTTCTTAGAGCTTTGTTGGACTGTAATGTCACTTTAACCACTTCGAAAGGGTTGACTAGAATGCCTTCAGTAATACCTGCTCCTAGACCAGCTAAAGCGAACGTCTGTGGAAAAACATTATTGAAATTAGTGACTTCTGTGATATTAAAAGTTCACTTCTACTTTTTTATGCAAAAACTTTTAAACTGAGCTCTTACAATGATATACTTAAGTTAAATGAAATCTATCTAAGTTTCATTAGCTAGTAGATTTATAGAAAATGATATTAAATACTCAGGTAAATTGTGTATGAAAATTATCTCAGAAAATGCAAGTTTCTAAATATGGAAGCAGGTATTTCATAAATTAAAATACACAGGTTCCATCAGAGCCATGAAGATAAAACAAATACCTAGGTAATAAATAAATAATGCTATATAATAAAGTACCTATAATGAACTATCAATCTATACAAACATAATATAAGATAATTTTCATTGTGTAATATTAGCTATACTAGTACAAACATGCGGTTTATTTAGTTATTATTATAAATTACCTTTTGTTATCAGTTATCATATCTCTTATCAGTAAGTAATACATTCTATTTAATGACTAGGTATTTGGTACACATGGTATTAAACTGATGCCATAATGCAGGTATCTTATATTATATCACATTAGATGTAAAGGTGACTTTTTTGTAAACAAGAAAAGCACCAAGCTATTTAAATGCCAGCTTTTTAAATTATAAAGTGCCTATTAGCTATACATGTTTTCTTTCCCCTGTAACAGCTTTTCTTCATTTAACACATCTGATTCTGTTCTTAGATCAAAGTTCACCCAGCCACCATTTCTTTTCATATGAAGGTATAACTATGTGAGATATTAAATGAATAGGTATCTTCCGTTAGTGTGTTACTTTCAATTTTTTTTGACAAATAATGCAAATATAATTTACTATATGGCAGACACAGGTAATTTTTATATACTTGACTCTGGATTTGTATTGAACCTGTAGAACAGGGTTTCAACTGAAAAAAAATAGTAAAACTTAATCTTACTAATGGTGTTGGTGTACTGGAGCCGAACAGGAACAACCTTTTGTACTGCTCAAAAGTCAAAAATTTTACAGCTCTTTTAGGTGTTTCAGCAAGCACTGGCGGCAGGATTCCTTTCCAAAATGATGATAGACCTTCATATCTATACATCTTCTTCATACAATCTAAAATACCGTTGTAGTAATGAGGGTCAGAGCTTTTTATAGCTGATGTCGTTGCTTGTAACTGGAATCTCGTCTTCACCAAATCCAATGGATGCATGATGCAGATCTCAATGAAGCCTGCACTTCCACCGGCACAAACTTGCATAGCAGCTTGTTTCAAATGTTTTTCAATATTCGTCATTGTGAAGGAATAAAAATTCGAAATGTTTTAAGACAGTGGCTGACTCACTACGACGGCAATCAATGTACTGTTGGTTGAGAGTTATTTTTTAAAATAACAAATATACCTCTCTCCATCCGCCGCATTCTTGGAATTTTCCACGAATTTTCGTGAATTTATTTTCCGATTTTCTTTCTCACTCAACAAAACAAGCAGTGTTACCAGCTATATATTAGTAATTCCGTTCCGACTACCGATTGATGCATTCAAAAATGTAAAAATTTCGGAAACCTAACTTTTAAATCAGTTTGCGCTATCCAATCAGAGAATAGATTCACGTCCTCTAATAAATCGTGGTTTAGTCTGTGTTTGTGAATGCAACGTAATCCGCTAGATTCGATAGAAATTAGCTATAGTTGAGAATACTGCAAACAAGGTGATGATTTTATTCCATTACTCATTAAAAGAAAGCCAAGGATCTAACCCGTAGATAGAGAAGCCCATAGATGGAGTGTGGTTTCTGTCTCGCTCTCGAGTGACAAGAACAACATAATATGGATATCGTAAGCGTGAGAGAGAAAGATTCATATATCTTCTGTCCTTATCGGCGTAGCCAGTTTTCGATATTGAAACTAACTGTCACCGGCACCAAAATGACAGATCGTTTTTACGTTGTTGTAAATTATGATAAATTATTGTTTTACCAGCATTTTATGTGTTAGATCTCGTGTTTATAGTCATATATTAGATCGAAACATATTGTCGTTATTATATCATCATTGCTGAGGGGGTTTGTTGTGTACAGGAGTGTAAAAATAGATGAGAACGCAATGATCCAAATATTTCGTTTCATAGGTCAGTATTTTCCATTTTTTAACTTTCTATGTTTTAAAACGTACGGTACATAGTTTATACATAATCAACACGTTGCAACGCGTTGTAATTTTGCTTGAAAACAGTGCCTAAATATCAAAATAACATCGAAAAGTATTTTGTAAAATGTATGACATAAAATTCAGTGTTGTCAACAGTGTTGGTAAAAAATTCCCCAAAAAATATTTTGTTCCACAATATATGTATGGGAATTACAGTAGTATTTAGCTAGTCCTAATTTTAAATACCTAGTCTAATTCATTAGATACTAGATCATTTACTTTGTGCAAAAGGATTGATTCACTCGATTGTCATGATTAGAGTTCCATACCTCAATAGGAAACAAAGGAACCCTTATAGGAAGGGACACTTTGTTGTCCGTATGTCTGTCCGTTCGTCTGTCTGTATGTATATCTGTATGTATAAGACATTTTGCTCTGAAACGCGTGGACGTACTTATTAAATTGAAATTCATTAAAAATTTTGTTACAGCATCCGAGCAATGGATTATAAAAATAGCAATGGTGACATGCTGTCACTGTCAGATACACTAATTGGCGGAAATGAACAAATCACACTTACAAAATACGACTTTTTCGAAAATTACATAGGTATTATATTATATGCCTAAATATAGTTATACCAAAAACATATCCAATGCATTTTTTATGCATATTCATATCTATAATTTATAATTTTATTGTGAAAAATACCCTTAATGTTTGGTAATAGTTTTTCCTAGGCAACACCTGGCTGCCAGAAAGAAAGGGTAAATGTGGTTACGCGGGGACTCCGTCTATAGGATAATCTGTCTACGATCTAACCCCATCGATAACGAACCCGTTCGGTGGTCGTTTGTACGACGTCGACCGACTGCTGGTGAAGGCCATCGTTGGCCTTCGCTAAACCGTCCACACTGTGCCAACGAACCACCGTGACCGCGACTTCAATCGTTTTCGTTATCGTTTTCATTTTGACACTTGAACGATATACATTGCTGCGCATCGTTGTCGTTTGTTAAAACTTGCAAAAACATAGCAGCAATGTATAGCGTCCATGTGTCAAATTGAAAGCGATGACGATAACGATTGGAAGTCGCGGTCACCCCACCGTTCGTTGTTACGTTGTTTCTACACACCTTACAAATATGGCTGTATGAGCTAGATAGGTCCCTTTGTCATTATCAAAAAAACTATCAGTGTCATGTCTGTAAAAAATTGCAAATAAACCAAAATAAACTGTCATTCGCGCAGTGTTGCCATATGTACGGATTTGTCCGTATACGTACAGAGAATTAAGTGTTACGTACGGATAAAAGTTGCGTACGGATATGTGTTCGGATTTCCAATGATACGTAAATACGTTGTATTATTATAACATACTAGACACAATGAATACAATACATTATTATTAACTGATCAAGTTATAATTTAATTTTCCCCTTTTTAATTACCTATTCATCTAACTTGAGAGATACACTTGAGAAATAACATTTCAGTGCACTAACAAATTCGACTGCATTGGAAGAATACCGAGCGTTACCGAAAAAAATCATAACAGTATCCAATCCATAGAACACTATTACCCTGACACTATTACATCAATTTTTCATTTCATATTACCGCTGATCCAATCCAGCGGAATTAAACGCATGAGACGACCTCGATTTCCGAAACACAAACAACTAAAGTATATTTACCCTACTTTAGGCAGATTTGTTTCGGAAAAATGTTTACCGCATTCGGGCGGGTAATAGTGTTCTGTGATTCAGGCTCAGCAGTTGAGTTAATTTTTCTCGGCCGTCATTGCTAACCGTCAATACAAGGGTTGCTTTGAATTCATTCGACAAAATTAAGTGGATGTTTGGCTTGTGAGTCACACAAGTTGTGACATACATTAATTCTGCACAGCGTTTAAGTAAATTAAACAATTTGGGTGAAATAAAAAAATATTTACAATAAACTCAACTTTCCAAATAAAAATTATTTGATGTGCATCGTTACTGTTTCGGAGTTGTTTTTTTTACATTTTAAGATAGTTTGGCAATTATTTATTTCATTGGAATTTGACCTATTATCATTTCTAAGGTCATTGTGCGACTTGTGACGTAGGTACTTAGTAAGTAAAAAATTATGTTTATCATGAGTACCTACAACTACAACTCCCAATGTTGTTGTCTAATGAATTCAAGGATACCCTGTATAATGAAAACCAAGCAACGAAAAATACACTCTTTGATTTGAATGGTTTTAATACCAATATGATTAAATAAATGAATAAAGACATGACCTATTAATATTTCTTGCTTTTAATTTCAAGTTTTTTACATGCGGATTTCGTACGGAGAATTCAGATTTATTCCTTATCCTTATTATTTTTTTTGTTTGATGTACAGATTTTTAGTCTCTACTACCATATGGCAACACTGCTGATTGCATTCGGTCTAATCGTTTGTCTTGTTAACTTGTTTAGAATATCCTCTTAGTAATTTGTGGTCTTGTTGTGGTTGCAGCTTAGAATTTAAAATTATATTTATTTCGATCAAAACCAGTGACATTTTAAGTATGTATCAACACCCACACCCAGGAAATCCAAGATTTATTAACAGACAACATCCGTATCCACATAATTTCCAATGGACACCAAACATAACACGAGGGTTTCAACAGCATAACCTCCAACCCCCTTTGCCTGAATATCAGAGGAAAGCACCGACGACGGCTATGAGGAACTACAATGAGGACTACTGGTGTGAAACTTGTGACCGAGGGTTTCCTACGTTGGGTGTGCTTGAAAGTCACAAGCAACAACATCAAGTAAAAGCTTTTTTAAATATTTTTATTACCTTATTATTGTGGCCTATTAGCTTATTATTGTGACTATGTTCCCATTTGTTAAGCAAAGGCCTATTCCTGTACAATCTCCCGAGTCCGACATGTCGATCTTGCATCATGTCTGAGTGTCTTGTTACAGTTGGGTTTTGCACAGGAAAACATTGTTACCCACTGTTTATTTAGCGTTTGTCACTAAACTGTAATGCCATCACACCCTGCCGACTGGCTGCTTCATATGTTGCAAATATTTTATGAATACAAAACTATTTACTAACAAGCTGCTGCCTGGGACTTCTTCTGCGCAGGATTATAAATTATAGCCTATGAGTTATTCTGATGTAGGTTTCATTAAAATCCATTCAGTAGTTTTTGTGTGAAAGAACAACAAACATCCGTCCATACAAACTTTCGTGTTTATAATATTAATTAGTAGGATAAAATGATTACTTACTTGCAATGCAACATGTTTTTACTTTCTACCTTACCTTGGTTTCAGAAATGCAATATTGATGGTTGCCAATTTATTGCACATCCTAAAGTTATCACAAAACACATCCAAATGCAACATTCATCAGGTCTCTTTAAAAAAATAGCCAAGTTGAATAACCCAGAGGAAATTCAAAGATGGATAGACGAGAGGAAGAAAAAATACCCGACGAAACTTAATGTAGATAAAAAGGCTGCAGAAATTAAAGAAAAAATAGAGAGAGGTGAAAAAATGGGGTTGGGGAACAAAAACCACAGGAATTATGTGTCAGGTATGTGCCTTCCTTTAGTTCAATCAATCAATCGCTCAAGTATAATATGAACATGATATGGATAGTTCCCATAATACTTTGCTTTTTTTTACTTGCAGGTGGTGACATTAAAAGGAAAAATCCTTTTAGTAATCAGAACCATCACAAAAACAAAATGATAAAGGAAAATAATAATGTGAAGGTCATTGACAAGAAATTACGTCCAAAGAAAGAGCCTAAAGCTTTGCTTGTACTGGATGATGAAAAAAAACTAAAACCATTTGCTGGAATCAGGGATTTATTTATAGATTATGTCACAGATGACATTATTGTGGAAGAGCAAGTACATTCCAATAACTTTATTGAAGATGATGATGATGTACAAGAAACACCAAGTAATTATATCAAACCAACAGTTTGTGGAGCACTGTCATCTCTAATGTGCGACTATGAATCTTCTGATGAAGAAAAAACCTTGACACATGATAAAACTCAGCATGCTACTAACACAAATGTTATAAAAAAAGAAAACATTGTAGAAAATACTAATAATCAAATTAAAGAAGTTAATTCAGTAGAAGTCTTCAATGTTAAATTACATGGTGATGAAAACCATATTATTCCTAGTGATGATGATAGTGGACCTGAAGAGGAAAAAGTTGTCAAAACAGCTAATCCAGAATTAGACAATAATCCAGAACAAACAATTACTATGAAGCCTACTAAGAGAGTATTAAATAGGAATGAGCATGTTAATCAACGTAAAAAGTTCATAAATAATAATAAGAGACCTAAAAGAAAGATACCCTCAACACTTCTTCAAAAATTGTTAAGTAATGAAATAAGACAAGAACGGAATACAATTTTGCAATGTATTAGATACGTTAGAAAGCATAACTATTTTGATAAGTCTTAAATAAATTAAAATTGAATTAGACTTATTTATATTTATTTTACTCTATTATCATACACACAGGCGACTTCACATACACTCGCAGCATGATGGTACCGTCGCGTCGTGGGTCAGTCATGTATTCCACTACTTCTTCATGATCACAGATATCCCAACTAAAAATAACAGCATCGCAGCTCCCAGGATCATAGGCTATAAAATTTTTACCAAAGCGGCTAAAATTTTTGGCAGCTGCTTTTTTTGTTTCTTAAATTAATTTCTGAAATTGAAGTTCGCAAAATAATAAACTGATCCGACGGCTATATAATGTGTGCATAAACCACTTATTTATCAGTAGTTTACTTACAAATAAATAGGTATATATAAGATCATTTTGTTATATCCCGTGGGTCGGTTCTTTGCCCTTTTTATCCATAACCTAGTTTGTATTCTGTACTTTATATTATTGTAAATTATTACATTATGTATGGCATAACCAAGTGTTCCCTAGAGCTCCTAAGGCGCAGCGTGTCTACCGGTGCACGATGTCTGACGGCCGGCGCCGGTCACAGGGGACAGCGTCGTGCCGGTGGACGGCGCTGTCCACAGGCGCAGTACACTGCGCTGACGTGCGTGGCACTTGTGCGTCCGCCCTAAGATTGGTCCCTATAAACTAGATAGTCTGCCTTCTAAATGTCCGAGCGCAAAGAAGGTCCAAACCCTCATTTGCTTTATTGGACATTATTTGGACGTTAACAATGGACCCTTATTTGGACGTTTTAATTGTTTTAGTGAGACCTTTGTGTATAGGAGATCAATGAATAAATGAAGTATTGAATAAGTGTGGTTTATACACACATACAGCCTGTGTTTATCTCACTATCGATGAAAAGTTGCCTATGGAATAAAACAAATTATTTATTTTTTCAATGTTTATATTCTTAGTCCACATTTAGATGCATTGCTTAGGACTGTTGAGTAGCAGCCGGCGTAGTGGTTGTGGCAGCGGCCTCCTCCCGAACGCGGTCCTTCTTGAGCGTACCCATGAAAGCAGCCTTGTCGGCTGGCGTCTGGAACCGGCCGTGACCGAATTTGGACGAGGTGTCAATGAACTTCAGACTGATTTTCTCAAGAGCCGCTCGCTTGGTGTGCACACGAAGAGACTGAAATTAAATAATAATGAATTAAAAGGCGTAGAGTAGTTCTTTTAGGCCAGTCATTAAAGGAGTTGACCCTAGCAGTAACTCATCTATCTATGAAATTTGGCACAGTGATAGAGTACCATATGTAGATTGAAATTGACATAGAATCCAATAATTTGTAGAAACGGAAGTTAGGTATTTTCAAGGTCAAACTTAAATTACGTGGTATCAATTACAGGAAAATTGCTCTATCCAAAATTCTTTTTTTACAAGTTCTAGTTACCTATAGGCATGTGTCGACAGAATATCCAACCATATTTCCATATGGAAATATATATATTTTAATAAAATGTGTTTTTTTGCCGTAATTTCCAAGGGATAATTACTCACTCCAATTTCTATTTAATTATGTATTTAAAATATTACTTTCGAAAGTAGTTATGAATATCCAATAAAAAATCCAGACCGAAAAGCGTTATCCAGAAATTGACGAAAAATGGGGGTTTCCAAAAATGCTCAGCCCGATTTTTCTTGTCATTATGAACAGACTATCTTATTAAAACTGCTTTTCAAGTTTTCCAATGAAAAATGCAGGCGAAGCACAAAATATCAAATAGAGTTGTATTCAAATATTTCTAATCAACGCGGCGGTGAATGCGCCACTGCGCGCGGATCGCTACTGCGGCCGATTAACAACCTTATAATAATAATAATAATAATGACCACAGTCCTTCGGCAACCAGACGGTGGTGATCTTTCTGACTCGGGTGACCCTATAAGGATTGAGCGAGGCATATTTCAGGGCGACAGTCTGAGTCCGTTGTGGTTTTGCCTGGCCCTCAATCCTCTAAGTACTTTACTTGGGGATTCAGGGCTAGGTTACCGACTTCGGAGAGAGGGTGAGTCCATTTCACATTTGTTGTACATGGATGACCTCAAGTTGTTTGCTCCGAATAAACCAGACCTGATGACGCTGCTGAAAATAACTAAAGATTTCAGCAACGACATCAGTATGGAGTTTGGGACAGACAAGTGTGCGGTTATCCATGTACAACGAGGTAGAGTTGTAAATTCTGACGATTTGCAACTCTCAGAAGAAATGTCACTCAGGTCTCTCTCTGTAGTCGAAACATACAAATACCTTGGTATGTCGGAGGCCTTAGGTATCGCTGATAGGGACATAAAACAATCGGTGAAGGAGCGCTTCTTTAGCCGCTTGACAAAGGTACTGAAAAGTCTGCTGTCAGGTGGTAACAAAGTGCGCGCCTTTGACGGTTGGGTTATGCCCCTACTCACATACACCTTTGGCATACTAAGGTGGACTCAGACCGAATTGGACGCCCTGGATAGAAGAGTCCGTCGACTGCTGACGACATATCGCATGCTACACCCACGATCATCTGTTATGAGATTGTACATCCCACGGAAGTGTGGGGGTCGTGGCTTTCTAAACGCCAAGAACCTACACAACCGTGAGGTGTGCAATCTCAGGGAGTACTTCCTAAACACAGATTGTGGGATGCATCGTGATGTCGTAGCAGTGGACAGGGGTCTCACGCCGCTCTCCTTGGCGAACGCGAACTGGCGCAAACCACCGGTGCTCAGCACTCAGGACCGCATGGACGTATGGAAGGGCAAGGAGCTACACGGACGGTTCTACCGGGCTCTCATGGGGCCCGACGTAGACCTATTACCATCTGTATCCTGGCTACGCTTCGGTGACCTTTTTGGGGAAACCGAGGGTTTTGTCTGTGCAATTATGGACGAAGTTATCAAGACGAACAACTACCGGAAGTATATCCTGAAGGACGGTACGGTCGACATATGTCGAGCATGCCACCGTCCCGGAGAGTCACTCAGGCATATAGTTTCCGGTTGTTCTCATCTTGCTAACGGCGAGTATTTGCACAGACATAATCAAGTAGCCAGGATAGTCCACCAGCAACTTGCCCTTAAATACGGTCTTGTCAGTACTGAGGTGCCGTACTATCAGTACGCACCAGCGCCAGTTCTCGAAAATGGCCGTGCCACGCTCTACTGGGATCGGTCTATCATCACGGACAGGACTATTGTCGCCAATAGACCTGACATCGTGCTGATAGACCGATCGTCGCGTCGGGCAATTCTGGTTGACGTCACCATCCCCCATGATGAGAATCTCGTGAAGGCCGAAAAGGAAAAGCTAAGTAAATACTTAGACTTGGCTCACGAGATTACCGCCATGTGGGATGTGGACTCAACCATAATTGTTCCGATAGTCGTAACCGTGAACGGTTTAATAGCGAAGAGTCTCGACCAACACCTTAAGAGACTCTCGCTAGACAGTTGGGTCAAGAGCCGGATGCAGAAGGCAGTGCTGCTGGACACGGCACGCATTGTGAGGAGGTTCCTCACTCTGGGATCCTAACCTCCGGCAGCTTGGATGCGCATGCATCCCGCTGCCGGTGGGTGGCTATTTTTTATATTTATATATTTTTCTATTGTTTTTTATATTGAAATGTATAAATATATTAAATAAGAGTTGAAATAAATACAGAGAATAATAATGTATTTATTTAGCAAAAACAAAAGGAGTTATAACCTAATACTAAAATTTATCTATACTAATACAGTACATTATTTAGTGTAGTTACAATCTGTTTGATGCGATCAGGCCTTGTAGCAGGTGTCGCGGCTGTACCTACACTAGGGAAACCTGTGTTGTAGGTACAGCAATCCTTCCGGTGAACATAGATAGTGCCATAAGTGATGCGCAGTAGTAGTGTTGGGATGAATAGGAGTGGTACTGTTTTAAGTGTGTGCATGCGTGTAGAGAGAAAGTATGAGTTAGAGAGATATATGTGTGTGTGTGTGTATTAATTTAGAGGTGTGTGATGTGGTTTGTTGAGTATAATTATATTAATAATATATTTAACATAATATATAGGTACATATGTACATACAATATATATATATATATATATATATATATATATATATATATATATAACTATACAAGGATGTGAGGGTTATTCCTATTACACGTACAGAACAGCGGGAACGCGGACGAGAAATTGGACGGAGCGGAGGAGATATTTGGAGATGGGATTCTGTTGTCTACTCATATACAAATAAGGTTAATTGTAGATTAACTCTTTACTAAAGTCCAGTAAAGATCCATGCGAACAAGCGTTTTCTAGAAATCGACGAAAAATTAGAGTTGAGAAAAATGCTAAGTTCGATTTTTCTTACCATTATGAACATACTTATGATCTTAGTCGAACTGTTCTTCAAACTCAAAGTCAATTTATAATAAACCTTATTCCTATACAAGTAGAAAATATCTATCGCATCGGTAACGTCGACTGAAAGTTGAACAAATATTTTGGAGATAGGATTCTGTACTCTACCTACAGTTATACGAATAAGGTTTATTTTAGGTTAACTCGTTACCGAGTGGTGAAAGCTCGACCGACCTACGCCAACATGCACAAAACCATTCTAATCTAGCCCGTATCATCGGCGCATAAGTACGACAACATTTCAAGGTTAGTACGGACATAGCAAAACAAATGGTAACACTTGCAGTACGATTTCAACTCTTACGACGCAGATAATAAGAACGGTTCAAAGTGTTACACTTGATCTGATTTTGGAATGTTTTAAGTAAGCTCGACCGACACAACAGTACCTACGCCAACATACACAAAACCATTGTAATCTAGCCCGTATCATCGGCGCATAAGCGCAACATGTCAAGTCAAGGTTAGTACGGACAAAAGCAGATCAATAGTAACACTTTCAGTACGATTTCAACTCTAACGACGCAGATAGATATATAGATTGGAGCGGCCCAAAGTGTTACAACTTGATGTGTTTTTATGTGTACTTACTAGGTACCTACTACGTGGAATGTTTAAGTAAGCTCGACCGAGACGATAGTACCTACGCCAACAAACACAAAACGTAATCTAGCCCGTATCATCAACGCATAAGTACGACAACATATGTCAAGGTTAGTACGGACAATGGCAAAACACTTTTTTTTCGCCGTGGGATCTCGTTTGGTGTGCGTGTATCAAATTATTTCTTAAAATTATAATTATCTGTTATATAAAACCCTACTGTATTGTGATATTATTAGAATCAAAATAGATTACCAGTCAATAAGTGATTCAGCGGAACGGTGCGCCGTGCTACATGCGATCGGACCCCCCTCACCCCCTCGAGTAACAAAGACAGCTTGTTATTTTTCAACTCGCTCGCACATCGACTACGGGTATATTTGCGTGCGGCATAGGTCTTATTACTTACGTCATACTGACGACTACAGCTAAGCAAATTTAAATTCTACACTTGTACGATGAGCGTGAGATATTCACCTACTAATAATATGTAATCGCAACTGCAACCACAAAAATCTACAAGTGAGGGTGATCTGCCTAATATACTAACCAAATTCCAAACACAATTATTTTTTCAATTCGACGAATTGATAACCTCCTCCTTTTTTTGGAAGTCGGTTAAAAATACAAAAAAAAAAACACGAAACAAAATACAAAACAAAAAATAAATAAAAAAACAATAAAAAAAATATATTTAGCTAAGGATCGAACCCGGAACCGCGTGCACGGGAGGCGACCGCTCCAGCCACTAGACCGATTCGTTCGCTGTTTATCCCGGCGAAATTACCAAGCATATCTCATGCACCAGCGTGAGACATGAACGGACCGCTCCGTCTAGATTTCGACAAAATTGCAAGTAATCTAGTACAAACAGATTCCCAGCTCTCCTAATACACCTACTTCGGTATTCGAGTTCAGAGTTTATGCTCAAATAAAATTCAAAGATAATTACAACAAAATGTTTGATAAAATACTAACCAAATTCGAAACACAATTAAAATAAAATACAAAATAAAACACGAAACAAAACAAAAAACATATATTTAGCTAAGAATCGAACCCGGAACCGCGTGCACGGGAGGCGACCGCTCCAGCCACCAATACGCCCGCTGTTTGGCGTGGCGAAATTATCAAACACTATCTCATGCACCAGCGTGAGACATGAACGCGACTAGATTTCGACAAAATTGCAAATAATCTAGTACAGATTCACAACAGGGGCGTTTCTTAAAGCTGGAAGTAACATAAAAAAACACTAAGCGCCCAATTAAGTTAAAGACACTCTAAAGGAATCTCTGGGTTAGTTTATCCTAGACCCCGTGTCGCGAAGAAAACACACACTATATACTCAACTTATACAAGGCAATACGCATATTACATTTACTGCGTTCGTATGTTTCGAAACGATGACGATAATAATAATTAAATTGCGATGTTTAGATCAACCTCCTACATACATACGTATAGTACGGACAACAGCAGATCAATGGTAATACTCGCTCGCATTCGCACGATTTCAACTCTTACGACGCAGATAATAAGAACGGTACTTAGTCCAAAGTGTTGATCTTCTGTTGGCTGTACCTATTAACCTACTTGAAGAAACTCGCCCGCCGCTCGACCGGTTTTCGACGCCCCTCGCCCGCCTCGGGCCCCGCGCTGGCCTGCGCTTGATAGGTATTTCGAAATAATGGTGTTCCGCCTGGATATTTTGTTGGATTCTTTTGAAATCAGGTTATTTGTGGGTATCTCATTACAATTGTAAAAAATATCTGATAGAGTAATTTTCCAGAGATAGTTAAAAGACAAATTCTGTATAATGAACTGTTTCATTTGGATTTTTTTGTTGGATTTTCGTACTTATACTAGAAATAATAATTTGAAGGCATATTAAAAACAGAAACCCGGCGGAGCAATTATCCTATGGAAACTACGGCCAAAAAAGACATTTTATTAAAATACCTACACTTTCGAATTAAAAAGTAGTTTTACTTATGAATGTACAGAAGCACACTAATAAAATACAATTTATAGAAAAAGAATTATGACCATAACATTGTTCCAGAAAAAGATACGGTATAATGTTGAATTTCAATTAAAATAAGTAACTTCCGCCTCGAAATATTATTGGATTCTCTGACAAATGTTCTTATAAATATGCTATTAAGTATACAAAAAAGTTTCATCGATAGAGGAGTTATTGTTGGGGTCTCCATACAAACGCTCGCCAGAATGACTGGCCTATTTGGGGGAGCAAAACGAACTGACGTTTCATCCGAAACTAAAGATATAATAACTTTTTACTGGTATGTATTGACAGTGAGGCATGTGCTTTATAAATGTAGTGAACAGTTTACAATATAGCGTGTCACGGAATGACAAGGTCGCAGGTTTAAGTCCTGCCCACGGCAAGAATTTTTTCATCATGTTCTAGTTTACAATATCTTCTATCTTTAAATAATTATTGTAATTATCAAGTGATAAATCACCCTTTCCATAGTGTAAAGGATTTATACTTTATAGTAAGATGGAAGTAACATAAGTAAAAGGTACTCACTTTTCGCAACGTAATGATACGTTTCTTAGGACCCATGCAACATCCTTTGATCATGACAAAGTCATTGTTCACCTCTCCATAGTGAGGAAATCCACCCATAGGCGTGATTGACTTCTCAGATAAATCATACTCCGTGCAGGCATTGTTCTTGATGACTTTTCCATCCTTTGTGTGAATCCCTGTAGAAGAAAGGTTAGAAGTTTTACATAAAGCACAAAACCTGTAATCTACCAATCAAAAGATTCTAAAAATAGATAACACAAAGTAATGCTGCATGTGTAGTGAAAATGGGGACTTCAATGCTGTTATTCATAAACCTAGTTATACCTCACTTCCTTTAAATCATGTTGCTATCCCTTTCACACTTCTTTAAAAAAAAGGAAAGGGTCAGGGGGCTTCATCAGTGACATATGTTTAAAGCACGTTTATGGATACGCGACCGTTATTAAATTACCTTGTCCAATGCGGTAGATCTTCTTGTTCATCTCAGTGCGGTGGTGGTAGCCTTTCTGGCCGGCACGTGCGACAGTGAAAGACACCCTTGAAGGATGCCACGCTCCAATACAGGCTACCTTCCGCAGACCCTTGTGCGTCTTGCGCGGCAGCTTCTTCGTGTGCCAACGAGATGTTACACCTGGACATCAAATAAAAGGAAGTTAGTTAAAATAGTAATGGACAAAACTACAGAAGAGATTTTTCAATGAACATATAAGAGTTCCTGTTGATGGACCGTATGAACTCATCATGAGGCAGTAACCTAATGTAAACCTACCCAATATAAATAACTAAACAACTGACCTTTGTAACCCTTGCCCTTGGTAACTCCAATGCAATCGATCATCTCATCCTGAGCAAAGACAGAATCAACTGGAATGGGTTTTTCCAAGTGTTCCATGGCCCATTTCACTTTATCTTCTATGGTGCCTCCATTGACCTGGATCTCCATGATATGAGCCTTCTTCTGGCGTTGCTTCAACAGCTTCATCTGAGTATGGGCAATGACTCTCACCACACTGCAGTATCTGATCATTTTCTTAAAGTCCTTATCAATGGACTTCCGCCCAAGCTCATCTTGCCATTTCTTGCTAGCCTTTGTAAAGGCCTTCTTCTTACACTTGTACCTGATTTAAATCATACAGTTGAAGATGCTGTAAGAGAACCCAGGTAGCCTCATCGTAGAGCGGAGACCACTTGGTAATATATGCCCTAGGCATATTTCAAGGTAACTCTCATTCTGTGAGAGGAGAGCTGTTTTTAAACATTAGTTAAAGTGAAATCTGTTTACATTTGACAATTACCCACTGTAAAAATAATAGGTCTGACATGTAATGAATAGGTTTCATTTTTATAGTTTAATTAACTGTTATTTATATTATAGCCTATTCGCAACTAGGCAATTACTAGGACAAATATTTCAAGTTTGAAGGGTCAATTACCCTTTTATGGTTATTAAATGACCACTGTAGGAAATAGCAGACCCCACAGGGAACTTGAAACAACCTTGCAGTATATGTCAGACAACTATTTGGGTGAGTAACAGAAAACCCCTCTTGCATACCAGTTCTTGTAGAAGCGACGACGGCAGTCCTCAGACATGTGCTCAGCCCAGACAGTGAGTAAAGCACGCAGACCATGCGGAGTCTCAATGTACCCAACCACACCAACACACACCATTGGAGGTGTTTCAATGATTGTTACTGCCTCTACTATCTCCTTCTTGTTGATCTCTGTAATTCATAAGCAGACAGGTTTGTTATTATCATTATGTCTCCAATTTCATAGATTACGGCATTGGAAAACAACATGGTTCTTCCATAAAGTAATTAGATTAAGTGCAATCAAAACAAAATGTTTGTTGTCATTCATTGTCAATTAATTTATAAATCAGGGGAAAGACGTTAAAAGTTGGTTGCTTGTGATCCAGATCAACTTGCACTTTCATTGACTGTGTCAGCAACAAGTTGCCTGAAAAAATTGCAAGTTAAGAAAGTAAATCTAAAGTCTAGAACGCAATAGTTTTGCGTATAGCTCGGTTGATCTGCTGTAGTGTCGACGATTGTAATAAGAACTCACTTGAACCAGGACGGTCAGGCTCACGAACCACGTGGGTCATGCCAGCTTTATAACCAATGAACGCGGTCAGGTGCACAGGTTTGCTGGCATCATCTTTAGGGAACGCCTTCACCTTCCCACGATGACGGCGGGATCTCTTCTTGGGGTAGAACCCCATCGACCCATGACGAGGCGCCGAGAATTTCCTGTGCGACTGAAAATAAAGAATAAATTCAGACCAAGGCAAAACTAAATAAAGAAACCATGTTGCTTATAGAATGCATCAGTCCGCCCTAGTATAATCTTCACATAGATTCAGGTTCTAACCTTGTAAAATATGCGTAAATTTGTTGATCATCATTTGCAAACCACATGTTAGTTATTCACTCGGAATGAAATATATAGAAAAACACATAATCTACAGAATAGCCAGCAGTATATTAAAACAAACAAGTAATTAATTTGAAGGATTAAAGTAAAATTCTAAGATTTTAATTAATAAAATGTCACACAAACCATATCCGACGACAACCGCAACAAAAATGGCCGAGCTGAGCGTCGCGTCGGTCGCGTCACTCGTCGCTCGTCGGCAGTGTTGCCAACTGCTACCGCGTCGGCTCGGCTCGTCCGTCACTCGTCTAAAGTGATGCCAACTCTACTTGTCAAAAAGTCGCTAGCGTACGCTTGAAAAGTCGCTAAATGTCGCTAGCTGTATTCAATGATCAAAAGTCGCTAGAAGTCGCTGAAATTCGATTCTCGACTCCGATTTTTATTTTACATATTCTATTTTTAGAATCGATTAATCTTTAAGAGTCGTTTCTTTCGATTTTATATCGATTTCTAGGTACATTAAACAATTATTTTATAAATATATAAAATCCAGTAGCAAGTTGTAACTTGTTATTTACTTTAACTTTAACTCTTTACTTGCGTAGATACGCTAGCTCCGTCCCACATACGGAGTACTACCAGAAAGGCTGGCGCGGCGGCCGAGGCAGCTGAGAAGAGTAAAGCTTTAAAATACAGGGGTCTCGACACCCTTTACAACTTTCTTACTTTTGGTGTCGAGACCCTCGGCCCGTGGGGTCCCGGCGCGAGGTCGCTTTACAACGAGCTTAGCAAAAGAATAGTAGAGGCCACTGGTGACCCAAGAGCTGGCAGCTACCTCACGCAACGGATCAGCATCGCGATCCAGCGAGGTAACGCTGCCAGTGTCTTGGGTACTCTCCCTGTAATGAATTTTTTTTTAAATAGTTTAGCTTAGGTTTTTTTTAATATTGAATGGTTATTATATATTATATAATATATATTATGCCCTACTCGAGTTCCCATCAAAGTTATATGAACTCGTTACTTTGTTGTGAGGTTGGCGACTGACAAGTCTTCTCATTCAAAGGCTACAAGTGGGAAAAAGACAGACTCCTGTCAGAATGATATCCGAATTAGGAATGCGGTATAAAAAGAAAAAAGAAGATAGATTTCTGGGCTGAGATCTTTTCTTTGGTTGAGGATAGTTTTATCTAATATATATTTTTAGTTAAACTTTAGAAGTCGTTAGAATAGTCGCTAGATTGTTTTTGTCGCTAGACACATAATTTAAGCCGATGTAGTCAACGAAATGTCGCTAGATTTAGCGACAAAGTCGCTAAATTGGCATCACGTTGGTCTCGCTCGTCTGCCGTGCGCAGGGTTGCCAGATTGGATTTTACAAATTTCCCCCGATTGATAAAAAAAAATCCCAAAATGATACGGTTTGCCAAAAAATTCCCCAAATTTGTTCGAGTAATAAATTATTTAAAATTTTTATTTTTGAAGGTTTTTTAATAAACGGTGATAGGCGAGACCTTATAAAGACTCGTGTATAATTTATGTAGTTATATTAATGAACTCGACAGTTGGTCAATTGCCAATGTCATGTTTTTTTCTGTGTATTCGCCAGCTGTTCCTCGACATGGAGAACGAGGACAAAAAAAATGAACATAATTTAAACTCAATAAGTACGTCTTTTTTCTAGTTTTCTACCTCCAGACGAGTCGTCGAAGCGTCTTCAACCCTGGACAAATCAGCTGCGCAGTCACGTTCACTCTTGAACTCAATAATGGGACTGAATGGGACTCTTGACTCTAGTTCGAAACGCAATTATTGCATATATTTTATTATTTATAAACTCACGCCTAATTCCCGTAAGGGTAGGCAGAGACGATGGACTTCCATGTGCTGCGACCCTGGCACACAACCCTCGTTTCCTCCACATTCATCAATCTCTTCATGCATGCTTGTCGGGTTGTAGTAAACCGCACTTGGCCCTTTTTCAAGACATCGCCAATTTGGTCGACGTTCTCCAATCAATTGCATATAATTATTCAACATTTCTAACTTACGTGACATTTAAATACAAGACATTATACAATACAATCAAAATTATCGAATAATGTTGCAACCGTATAACGTTCCTGCCATTTTCAAAAGTCCAGATACATAAATAATTAAGTATTTAACAAAACATATTCAGAGTTTGAAGAGAGTGAAGTCTGTGCTGTAGACGTTTTCTGAGCTGAATTTTTATATCATTTTAACAGTAGGCTGAAGGTTTGAGCATCCACTACGGGCTGCTAAGTCATATCTCACCCTTAAATAGTGATGTAAATATTCGGGTAGGGAAATATATTGAGCCATGTCAGCCATGATCATAATATAATATTCGTCCCCAAAATTCCCTACCCTGAATTTTCCCCCCAAACTTTTCCCCAGAAATGTCATTTACCCAAAAATCCCCCAACAACCAATTTTTTCCCCAAAATTACGGGAAAACCCCCCAAACTGGGTACCCTGTGCTGTGAGCGAGCTCCAGTGTTGCTAGGGATGGATGCCCGATGTCCGAATCGAATCGATCAAAAAATCGAAAGATTGTTATTTTTAAGAACTTTGTGTCAAACATCAAAAAGGGGCAATTCTAGAAATTTCTACCATATTTAGCTATCAGACTTTAGGCCTCTACCATCAGGATTTTTAAATCCACGCAATTTCCGGGCAGCTCGGATGCCGGCGTGCAACTGAAGGGCTAATATCCGTACTACAACCTCCTAAAAGGTGAACGGCTTTCGCACGGCTACTCCAATCGGTGCACGGTTATGCTTATCTGTAGCCGGCCTAGGGCGGCAAAGGAAAGGCGTTCGAAAACCTACAAACAAAAATAATTCTGGTTACCGGTTTTTCAAAACATGTTTTATTAATTAAAGTTTTGGGATAGCAGTGTTCTAAAAAGTTAAATTAATTTTCTTTCAGTAAGTGGTCCGTGTTTTTAGTATTTCCGTTTATCGCAAGAGTACAATTTAGCTGAAAATCTGAACTTTTGTTCAAAGAAATAAATGTTGATTTATGGTTTTTGACCGCATTGCGTTCATCTAAACATCATCATCATGTTTATGTTTGTTTTGGGTTCTTGAAAAATTCGGCGAAAAGTTATGTAGTGAAAAGTTTATACTCGTACTATAAAAATCTCCGGCACGAGAGGCTAGTCCGACCGGGCCAGCCCAGTCGAGGAGGCGCCTACGGCCTGTGGCAGCTGCGGATTAGATGCGAGCGAACGGCTAGTCGCAACTGCTCAAGCACGAGCTGAAGCCGAGTTGTCCAACAGCCGCTCGATAAGTAGAGGCGTAGATATTCTTGGCCAAATACTTTCTTCGGTGCTAAGAAGAATGGAAGGAAGGCAAGGCACAATTTAGCCCTTACACCACGACGAGACGCGACATAAAGCCAGCAGCCGGGAAGCCAGTTTTGATAGACGCGACAGTTAGGGCCGACGTGCAACGCCACGGCGCGGCGTCCGCCGGCGCACGTCAGCGTCGTGTACCGCGCCTATGGACGACGCCGTCCGCCGGCACGACACTGTCCCCCTGTGACCGGCGCCGTCCGACATCATGCACCGGTAGACTAAGACGCCGTGACACGCCGCCGCCGCCGTGCCATGCGATGGCACGGCGCCGCACCGCGCCGTGGCGTTGTACGTCGGCCCTTAGTAGGGAGCGGAACCTGTGGCCTCATGTCAGTCCAAGTATGAAATAAATTAAATACAAGTGCATACTTTAATGAAGTTAAATACTATTTATTAAAGAATATTGTGAAGGTCAATTATAAAATATGAAATTAACAAAAAATAATCCTACAGTTAAACACTCTTTCAGGACCTCTGCTGTAGCTGTGGCCATGCTTCTCAGTGTGATAAGCTTCTGGAGAATCCGGTTCCGCATTCAAAATGGGTGTATCATCGTTTTTCAGAGAGAATATCCAGAATCACCTTAAAAAAACAAGTTTACGGTCATAATACCTACTAGGTACCCAAGTTGGTATAAAACAAAATACCGTACATATGGTATTAATAATTGCAATCAATAAAATGATATGACTCTAAAATGCATTTTGATTTTCTGAAAATAAATAGTATTGTCACTTTGAAAGATAGTTTATATGCTTAGATCATTGGATCTTTGACGGTTTATTTTTAATATTGGCTCCAAATCCTCACACAGGCTATAAACCAAGTCTGGAGATAATCTAAAGACAAAAATAAGAAACATACTGTAATGTATATCAGAATATAATTCAATAAGTATTTATTTACTTTTTATATGTAGGTACTTAATATAATTCTATGAATTGGTTTAACTTGCTTTGGTGCTTACCTATTTCTTAAATAAAAGGACTATCTGTCTATATTCATTAATAAATTCCCTCTTTCCTTTTCAAATGGGTTGTTTTATCTCTGTTGTATGGCGGCGTTTGTTCCTTTTCATTATTCTATATTCGCTCTCCAAATGGTCAAATATTTCATACTCATCATCACACACATCTACAGGAACAGTAACAAACAATAATTTTAGCATGTTATCAACTAGTAAGTACTTCAAAAATAATCCACTTAGAGTTCTCAACGAATTCAAGTAAGTAACTTATTCGTACGAACAAGACATAAGTTATTGCTGCAACAATGCACAAGAAACCACACTCGCGAAGCTCGAAAACAATTTTGGTTTACACAAGAATGTTTTCGATAAAACAACTAGTAATAAAGCTCGTTTATCTGCCTATTTTACAAAACAATTATGTTTACGCTGCTCGCAGAGGAACTTTTTAGGCATTGCTTTATTTGACATATGAGACGATCGAAATCCGTATCGCTGCTGTCACACTAGAGGTTATGGTACGAATAGTTCATACTAAAAACATGGTGAATAGTTTAAAGATGTCAACGGAAAGCTGAGCGGCCGCCGGCCTGCTTATAAGAGGTCATAGTACGAATAAGCCGTGCAGTTCAAACTCTGTCCTGCTATAAGAGGTGATGGTACGAGCCTAATGGATAATCTGTCTACGTTGGCCGAGCCGCGTCGATTTTTTGTAAACGTCAAAATAGGCGTGGAGAACTTCTAGGATTGGTAGCACGGTGGATTTTAGGAAAGCGCCTAATATGTTACTAGTGTAAGAAATAATTAGTCACAAATTGTCAAGTCGTTTTCAACAAAAACAGAGAAATCAAACAAACTCGTATTAAAATCTAGTGTACAAATATTTGTAGTGCACCGTAATGATATATTTGAGTATAATTGCCGTAAGAAACAGATTGAAAAAACATTAAATTAGAAATTCGCCATTATTTTTACTGTCAACACTCCGATGTTTCAAATTTTTTCGTTAGGGTTTACGCAGAAATATACCAAATAAAACTATGATATATAACAATCGAAAGATGTAACGTGAAATGAAACGTATTAATACTATCTATGGATTCGACCAAAGATAATATGACAGGGAGTCGACCGTAGATAGAGAAGCCTATAGATGGAGTGTGGTTTCTGTCTCGCTCTCGAGTGACAAGAACAACATAATATGGATATCGTAAGCGTGAGAGAGAAAGATTCATATATCTTCTGTCCTTATCGGCGTAGCCAGTTTTTCGTTATTAAAACTAACTGTCACCGGCACCAAAATGACAGATCGTTTTTACGTTGTTGTAAATTATGATAAATTATTGTTTTAGCAGCATTTTATGTGTTGGATCTCGTGTTTGTAGTCATATATTAGATCGAAACATATTGTCCTTATTATATCATCATTGCTGAGGGGGTTTGTTGTGTACAGGAGTGTAAAAATAGATGAGAACGCAAGGATCCAAATATTTCGTTTCATAGGTCAGTATTTTCCATTCCTTAACTTTCTATGTTTTAAAACGTACGGTACATAGTTTATACATAATCAACACGTTGCAACGCGTTGTAATTTTGCTTGAAAACAGTGCCTAAATATCAAAATAACATCGAAAAGTATTTTGTAAAATGTACGACATAAAATTCAGTGTTGTCAACAGTGTTGGTAAAAAATTCCCCAAAAAATATTTTGTTCCACAATATATGTATGGGAATTACAGTACTATTTAGCTAGCCCTAATTTTAAATACCTAGTCTAATTCATTAGATACTAGATCATTTACTTTGTGCAAAAGGATTGATTCACTCGATTGTCATGATTAGAGTTCCATACCTCAATAGGAAACAAAGGAACCCTTATAGGAAGGGACACTTTGTTGTCCGTCTGTCTGTCCGGTCGTCTGTCTGTATGTATAAGACCTTTTGCTCTGAAACGTGTGGACGTACAGTCGAAGACAGAGATAAGTATACAGGGGGCCTCAATAAGGTTGAGATTTGCTCCAGAACTACTGGACCGAATTGAATAATTCTTTTACAGTACACAGTTTTAACTTTTATCTATCCAACAGTGAAAGAATTATTGCAATAGGTCAAGTAGTTTTTGAGATAATCTCAACCTTAAAAACTCTCCTGTACGCCTTTCTCTGTGTTCCACCGTACTTATTAAATTGACATTCATTAAAAATTTTGTTACAGCATCCGAGCAATGGATTATCAAAATAGCAATGGGTTTGCTGTCACTGTCAGATACACTAATTGGCGGAAATGAACAAATCACACTTTCAAAATACGACTTTTTCGAAAATTACATACCTATTATATTATATGCCTAAATATAGTTTTACCAAAAACATATCCAATGCATTTTTTATGCATATTCATATCTATAATTTATAATTTTATTGTGAAAAATACCCTTAATGTTTGGTAATAGTTTTTCCTAGGCAACACCTGGCTGCCAGAAAGAAAGGGTAAATGTGGTTACGCGGGGACTCCGTCTATAGGATAATCTGTCTACGGAGTCGACACTTCAAAAGAAACAATTTTTTCTATAATCTTACGTTCTACCATAATAACAACCATGAATTCGCTGTTATTATGTTGGCCCTCCCCTTGTAAAACAACATATAATTCTAATTTATAATCTATATGGACTATGTCATTTTGTTTTGATTGTCTTATTTGTGATTGTCTCCATGACAACTAGTAGTACGCTGCTTTAACGTAGTTCGTATATCCTCTTTGGCAGCACTTGAGCGCCTATTTTTGGGCGACGCGGCTACCAATCTTGAAAGCGCTAACGCTAGCAAAACGTCAAAAAACCTCCACCCGGCTAGCTTTGACAGGACTTGAGCGCCTAAAAAAGACGACGCGGCTCGGGCCCACGGGGACGTTACTCACAAGACAAAATCGATTCAAATCAAAAAATCGGGCATCCCTAAGTGTTGCCAGAGACGTAGCTTGAATAGAAAACTTATATCTTTAATCTGTGGACGTAGCCTAGTGACTCAGAGAAATAAGGACATTATTGACATCACACCAGGCTGTATGCCCTTATTGGCTTTGCCTTTCCCATTGGGAAGAATTTTCCATAAAAGAGGTGTTATTGTTATCTGTGATTGTTATTTGTTATCCTCTTTTAACTTTTTCTTCGAAAAAAGGGCGGGAAACTTCGACCGGTGCGGGCGCGAATTTTTCTAGAGTTTAAAATTAATTCTAGTTAAGAAAGGATTGGTGGTTAACAGTGTATATTTGTACATGGTAGTAGTATAATTAGTATATTTTGTTTATTTGTGTGTAGTTTGCTGTATATATATAGGTAAGTAAGACTTTGTACATATGAATATGGGCGAGCCGCCCGACCCTGGCGGAGGGCCATTCCCGCCAGCAGCTCAGGCTAATATACAGACTAAAATGGATGTCCTTATAAACGTCATGGAGTCTTCCATGGACACCGACTGCTCGACTTCAAATAAAAATATTCTAAAGCGCAAACGCGCTACCCCTTTGACTCGGTGCAGTATGTGCCACAAGAAAAAAAGGAAGCAAGGTGATGGCAAGGATAAATCTACCGATTGTCAGTGTTCCTTAAAGGAAAAAAAAAATGAGCCTGGTTCAAGTCCACATTGTAATAAGCCGCAGGCTTCAAATTCGAATAATACAGGTTTTAATCAAAATGAAAGTGCTCGCGCGCCCGTTGGCCGTGCTGAGTACCAATCATCGGATGCGGCGCCTTACATTGTCCATGTGCAGAAAGAAGTTATTTCTAACGATGACGCTGTGACTCTTCACCCAGTAACCTTTGGTCGTTTCCTAAAAAAAAATGACATTAAAGGTATTGTGAATGGTAGCCTGAAACGCGTAGGGAGAAATCGAATTAGCATGGCATTTAGCAACTACTTGGATGCTAATGCATTTTTGGTTAATTGTAACTTAATAAAAGAGAAGTATAAGGCATTCATTCCTACTTTCAATGTAACTCGTATGGGAATCATAAGAGGTGTGCCGTTAGACTGGTCGGATGAAGAAGTGTTGGAAAATATTAACACCCCAATAGGTTGCGGGCCAATTCTTAGAATAAGAAGGATTAAAAGGAAAACAATGGTCAACAATGTTACTCGTTTTGATAACACTGGTACTGTTGTCCTCACATTTGACGGACAAGTACTACCCAAACGCGTTTTCATGTGTTACACAGCATTACAGGTAGACTTGTACATATACCCAACCATACAGTGCTACAACTGCTGCCGGTATGGACATGTCAAGAGTCAATGTCGCTCAACACCAAGATGTTTCAAGTGTGGACAGGGTCACTCCGGTGACAGTTGTAGCATTGAAGAGGATGATTTTTGGTGCTGTCTGTGCAAGGGCTGTCACCAAGCAACAAGCAAGAAATGTTTAGAGTTCAGTAGACAAAAATCAATCAAAGAATCTATGAGCAAAAGCTGCATCTCCTATATGGAAGCAGTAAAAATACATCCACCGGTAAATAGACTATCTTATGCAGAAGCTTTACTCACAGCACCATCTTCCTCTTCTAATGTTGCATCTGCACCTCAGCAATCAAATATGTCATCATCATCACCTCCTCTTACTACATCTCAGTCATATAAAAAGACAGTTTTTTTAAAGCCTAGAACAATCCCTAAGTTCTCCAGGGGTTATGATCGCACTGCTCACTCTGAAATTATTAAAGACCCAGTTTTACCTAAAACTAAACCTATTTTAATAAATAGGGAAGTAAGTGATAGTAATATGAAAATTTCCGATATTATAAAAGCACTAATACAATTATTATCTCATTCTAACACAGTATCACCGTCCAACGTTGCAGCAGTTATTAATGCTTTATATGATATCTCGAACAATCACTATGGATCACAGGGCCAAAGCAATTCAGTGGAATTGCCTCAGTCTGACTAATAAGAAAAATGAATTAATTTACATGATAAATAAATACGAACCTTTTGTTATATGCCTGCAAGAGACATGGTTGAAAAAGGATTCAGCATTTAAAATTGCTGGATATTCATGTCTTAGGAGTGATAGGCAGGATGGGTATGGCGGAGTTGCTGTACTCATTAAAAATTCACTTTCTTTTTCGTCTGTATCTCTTCCTTCCTTCAGCAATGATTTATCTGTCGTTGCTGCTCTTGTAAATAATATATGTTATGTTTCTGTATATTTTCCTCGACCTAACAATGATATTTTTAATGAAATCAATAATTTATTTAATGTCTTGCCTAAGCCGTTTGTATGCATGGGCGATTTTAATTCACACCACCAAAGCTGGGGATGTCCTTCTTCTTCCTATCATGGAGAACAATTATTAGACCTTCTTGACAGTCACGGTTTATGTGTTCTGAATACTGGTTTACCAACACGCCTCGGAGGTCCTAGACAGGCGCCCAGTGCGCTAGACTTATCTATTTGTACTCCCGATCTGGCCTCAACTCTTTCTTGGTGCCCCATGGAATCAAGGCATGGTAGTGACCATTTTCCTTTGGTTATTACTTTCCCTTTTAGAAAACCTCCAAGACAGGTAAAACAGCCTCGCCTGAAACATAAATTGACAAATGCTGATTGGAGCTTGTATAGGCAAAGGGTGGAGCAGAAGGTATTGGTCCTGCCTGAAATATATCAAGGAAATATAACATCTTGCAGTGAATTATTAGCAAAGGCACTGGTTGAAGCAGCAGATGAAACTTTTCCCTTGAAAGGCAATGGTCCTACTAGGATTCCCTCGCCCCCATGGTGGGACGCGGAGTGTACCAATGCAGTAAAGCAAAGGAAACATGCAGAGAGGGAGTATTGTTTACATATGACTGACGAAAACTTTAATATTTATTCACAAATTGCTAACACCACTCAAGAACTCCTTAGGAAAAAGAAATTTGAAGGATGGCGTAGCTTTTGTCTTTCTTTGAGTCCTAATATCAAGCCTTCCATCGTTTGGCAAAATATAAGGAGATTTAGATCTGCTTTTAGTGACTCGCAACAAGCCAAGATTTCTCCGGAGCTTGCAGAACAAATAATGGATAGACTAGCTCCACCTTATGTTTCTGAACAATACACAACCACAACTTTACCCACTCTACCTCCAGCACTACATGAAATAGATCTTAATTCCCCATTTACAGTTAGCGAATTAACCGGTGTCCTTTCGAACACTAGGGACTCTGCTCCTGGCGAAGACGGAATTCCATATTCGTTTTTAGGAAGCCTTGATAGTATTAGTTTGGAGTATTACCTATCTTTAATTAATTCCGTTTTCATGACAGGTGAAGTTCCTCAATCTTGGAGAACGCAAAGCCTGATTCTGCTACTAAAGCCAAACAAACCAAGTTCGGACCCTTCTTCTTATCGTCCCATAGCCTTGGCTTCCGTTCTGGCTAAAATTGCCGAACACCTTGTTAAAAATAGGATGGAGTGGTTTTTAGAACATAATAACTTGTTATCAAACTCTCAATACGGTTTCCGAAAAGGTAAATGCACTTTTGACAGCCTTGGCATTTTCACCACAGACATACGTCTGGCTTTTTCTAGAAATGACTCGGTAGTTGCCGCATTTCTAGATATAACTGCGGCATATGATAATGTAAATATTAGTATTCTTAAAACTAAGCTAGAACAGCTTAATACTCCGATTTTGCTAGTTACTTTTATAATAAATATACTTTCTGAGAGGTTTATCAAATATTCTCTAGATAATAATAGTAATTATATATTCAGAACAGTTTGGAAGGGTCTACCGCAGGGCTCAGTTTTGAGTCCTCTTTTATATAACATATATACGTACGATTTAGATAGTTCGCTTACTCCATATTCGAATGTTCTCCAATATGCAGATGACTTGCTTTTATACGTTTCCGGGCGCTCTTTGGACTTTATTGGCGAGTCTTTAAGTACGGCATTGGCCGCCTTAAAATCATGGTTGGATAATAATGGTCTTGATCTATCACCATCCAAAAGTTCCGTTGTTCTATTCTCTCGAAAACGGGCCCCTACGATGGCCCGGGTTATTTATGATGATTCACTTTTGCCTGTTACTGACCATGTAAAATTTCTAGGGGTTATATTAGACTCAAAGCTCACTGGACAACTTCATTGTGAATATATCGTGAAGAGATGTGAGCGTAATTTAAATATTTTAAGATGCCTTACCGGGGTTTGGTGGGGAGCGCATCCTTTCACAATGCGGCTTCTCTACAATGCGTTAATTAGAAGTGTCCTGGATTACGGTTCATTCTTGCTACCTCCTGGTAATATGGGCGCTTTCAAGAAACTTGATGGCGTTCAATCGAAGGCTCTGAGGCTCATTACTGGGGCCATGAAAACTAGCCCCATTAATTGTTTGCAGCTTGAATGCTGTGACCCGCCATTGGTGTTAAGAAGGCAATATTTAAGCGACAGGTTCTTTTTCCGCAGCTTGCAATTGAAATGCCACCCATTGTTTTATAAACTAAATCAACTTTCCGAAGAAATAGATTCATCCAATTATTGGGCTCATAAGGATCCCCCATGTCTTATCAACAGCCTAAGGAAGTATTCAAATCTAGAAGCACCTGTGTATCGTAGTACTCTTCTTCCTTTATATCAAAATAGTTACAGTTCTCTTATTTCAACTCCACAAATTAAATATAGTTTAGGATTGTCAAAGGACGATATTAACCAGAATGCAGAGTTCAATAATATAGTTAATAGTGATTGGACTGAATATCACTTTATTTTTACGGACGCCTCTAAACATTCGAATAACACTTGTGTGGGTGTTGGGGTCTACCATTCACAATACAGAATTGTACAAAAAATCAAATTACCACCGGAGTCGTCTGTATTCACAGGCGAATGTTATGGCATTTTCAAAGCAATTGAGTATATTCTTCTCGCGAAACTACCAAAATCAATAATTTTCAGTGATTCTCTCAGTTCATTACAATCTATAGCAAGGTTTCCCTTTAAATCCCATAAACAGTCTCCGACTGTTTTTGGTATTAGAGGTCTTTTATACCAGTGCTCGTTGAAGGGTTACAGCGTTGTTTTTGCTTGGATTCCAAGTCATGTTGGCATTTACGGGAATGAAAAGGCCGACCAGCTGGCTAACGAAGCTGTACGTATGGGGGATGTTTTCCCCTACGTTAACCATTGCCATGATTTGGCTAATTTGCCTAAAATATACCTATACGAAGCGTGGAATCGGCTCTGGGATAATAGTAAGCCCACAGGGAAATATTACCGTCTAATACAGGAGTCGATTCCACGCAAACCGTGGTTTAGTAGGCTCTATTTTGATAAGCAAACTACTTCTGTGTTGTGCAGATTGCGCTTGGGGCACGCATGTACCCCGGCGCATCTGTTCAAGCTAAAGATTATTAACGACCCCAAATGCACCTGTGGCGAATATGGGGATTTGAACCATATATTTTTATCATGCCCATTATATGACCGAACCGACTTCCTTTCTCAGCTTGTAAAAATCCATATTCCATTCCCTACATCCATTATTTCTTTATTATATGATATTTATGATAATAATAATATATATAAAATATTAGCTGCATATATTGAATTAAATAATATAAAACTATGATATTTATTTATTTTTTAAAACTTTTTGTGCATATATCTTTTAAATATTTATTAAACCGCAATCCTCTCCTTTTTTCCAAATTCCGTTCTATTTAATTTTAATTCTATGGTTTCCCAAACTTTTAACTTGTGAGTGGCTAATGCATGCAAAGCCAATAAAAAAAAAAAAAAAAAAAAAAAAACTTTTTCTTCGATTTTCTTCTCCATATTTCTAAATTGCCAAAGTTCTGAAGGAATTTTACATTTACAAGTCAAATTTAACCATGGCTGGCCCTATGGAAAGGATCCAAGTACTTGATGACATCGAAAAAGACATTATAACTTGCCTGCAGTGTGCAGGTAAAGCAATGAAAGAATATAGATATCCAGATGAAATTGATCATTTTTCTAAAGCAAACTGACAGGTTTATCAATTTTTGTTGTCACCTTTGCTAATTAATATAGGTAGTCATTGATTTAACACCTTGAGGACGTATCACAATGGTATAACTAAACTTGCCCATGTAATTTAACGCTTTTACTTCTTGTTCTTCACCAACAGAATGCAGCTTCATAGCAGGTTAATAAGTCACATATTAAGATCTAATCTACATCTTCCTTTATTACAGCCCAGGCGCTCCTTGAATTGAGCAAAGAAAAGTCGAGTCAGAAACAAGCAGAAACAAATACATCACAATTTTTGAGAACTTTGAGTCAGGTGGAATCCAAACTGAGTGATCAAATTAATTATTTGACACAAGTTTCTACTGGCCAACCTCACGAAGGTTCAGGATATGCTTCTCAAAAGGTGTTACAAATGGCATGGCACAGATTAGAACATGTTCGTTCATGGGTGAATGAACTAGACCGTCTCAAAGCTTCACACTTGGCAACTGTTAACCGAGCTACCACAAGCAATGTTCCTAATGGCAATATGACTTCTTCTGGAACCAGTACATGATATTATTAGAGGCCTTGATTTTATTGCGGCCTGATATCTTCGATAATAATTGATTGAAGACATTTTTATTGTGAATATCTACTTAAAAATCTAATATTTCCAACTAACTAAAGGGTCCATGGTCCATAATTTGATAGTAATGAGCTTGAATAGCAAAAATAGTGTAAGTAGTTGTGGATTTGAATGGTCTGCTAATCTTGATTGCTAAGTAAATTGTAGTACCGATAGTATCCTTGATCCTAAGTGAAAATAAATAAAAATACAGCATATTTTCAGTTGATAACAAAAATTTATATTGAAAACAAAAAGATATCAAGATGCTGACGAGTCAAGTGATGCTGATGACAAAATAAATTAAGGTATTTTTCAGTATAGGATATTACATTTCAAGAAATAAATTATTTGTTTAAAGTCCATGTCATGCATGCCATTGATATTATTATTTAGGTTTTCGAAATAGATATTTCCTCCATTTCTTATGGAACAGAAGGAAGACGCAAGAAACCCTCAATATAAATGTTCAGAAGTATTAAAGCAACATAGGTAGGTGTCCACAAATCAGCATTGGACCTGGCTGGTGGTGGGGCATCACGCTCCATAGATGTATCAGAAGAGCCGAGTTTCATTCATCAGTGGGGAAAATAAAAACAATACTTAAGATATTATTGTGTTGTGGTGTGAAAGCTAAAATGTTAAATATTATGGTCAAGCCAATTAAGAACTTAGCTGTTATTTAATTAACTCACTTCAAGAATGTAACTAAGCTTATTGCATGACTTGTCGGTAATTAAATTTGCGTATTTGTTACATTTTAGGTGAGTATTAATTACATTTCTGTAGACAGTACATACAGTTGTTTATATTTATTATTCCTACACAAATTCACAGTAAACCAATAATTCTAATATACATATATTACACGCAATACAAACTCATGTGGTGATTCATGATCATCCATCACCTTAAATACCAAATACCCATTTATTGGTGGATAAGGCGCATCATGTCATAGCCACAGGCTCCCAAAGCTTGGGTTCCTAGAAGTATCCCTGTATTCATTGACCATGACAAATCAATGATAACATGTAGTGTGATTTCAGTTCTTACAGCGCAGCGATTTTTAGTCGCTTATTCTTATGGTACTAAGTTCAAAGTGTTACACTTGATGTGCTTTCGATTGTACACACACAAAAAACAACTAATTATTGTGCCTTATGAGTTAATGTCAGATTAGATTACAAAACATTCTCAAGAAATATTTGTCAAATAAATACAGCCAACCGAAATCTACATCAATGCGAGTAAGAATAATATCAATTTAAGCTAGTGATAAAATTAATAAGCATTTGTATAGCTTGATACTGCAAATAATAATTAAAATATAACAACTCTAGCATGTGTTGTATTGGTGCATCTATAATGTGATGCTAAGTCCAATGAAACTAATAGATCACTCCTCTTTTCAGCTTCGTTGATTTGCCTTTGCCTTTGTGAATTTCTCTATATCATCAAGTGATTTCTTGGCTTTAGACGATATATCATCCATTGACCTACGAGCTGTAGAAGTAATGTCATCCAGCGATTTTTTCGTATGCGATAACAGCTCATCTGTGCTCTTACAAGCTGAAGACGCCAGTTCTTTTATTTCCGAGTCAAGCTTGCCTATGACCCATTCTATGGCTTGCCGGCCTTTACCAGCATTTAAGGATATCCTATTTGCCAGTAAATCCTCCATGTAGCTACTCAGCGGGACACCCTGTAATGAAGTAATAATGCATTTATTTATCCAATTTTCTTGTAATAATAGCAATCCTTTGTATGGTAATTATTTTATTTGTATGTACGCTCGACAGCACATCAATGGTAACTTTAAGTACAATTTTCAGTCTTATAATGCAGACAATAAGCACGGTTACACTGTGCATTCAACTGTACCACTGATATTATTACATACAAATCTAATAATAACTGTATAATCATACCTATCATATCATTCATATATGATATACTTATCATCATATACGTATCAGTAAATATTGATAGGTGGTGCCTAAGCATATTTATCTATAGGGATCAGTAGCAATACCATTCTATCTATTTCCTATACTTTCCCGTCATTCTAACACCTTTCATTCAGGACTGCGGATCTCATCGCATGCAACTTGTATGTAACACTCGAAATCTTTTAGTGACATTGACGATTCAATCTTGATGCATATTACTATTATATGTATATTAATTTAAAAAAATTTAAGGTTGAATAAATATTACGGTAATTATTATTACCATACCATTGATAATTTTAAGCTTTGAATACCATTTGTAACGAATCAATCCTCCAAGCATTGTAATGTTATGTGTTTACACTTGGCATTCTCTCTTTTGAAAACTCCTGGGTCCTTACCATGAAGTCTTATAGCAGGATTACTTCAATAATACTTTGTTATTTGGTACCATGACGACCTTAAAGTAAGCTTACTTTTATACATTGTATAAGACTTCTGCTATAAGACTTCACGGTAAGGGCCCTGTTGATAAATTAGGCAACAAAACTGTGTGGCAAGCATGACAAGTGTCGCAACAAATTACGTCGCTAGGCGGATAATTCCGGATGTGAACCACACACGTGCGAGGCGACGCATGCGCATAACACGTGCTGCACGGGAATGTGTTCTCTGACGTCACATTAACGTCAAGGTCTCGGTCGGACAATCTGATATATTTTAGAACAAAGAACACACTAAAAATGAAGTTGGATACCTATATGAAATGAACTCATGGCATTTATCCCTTGCCTGCTAGCCAATTCTATTAGGTTGAATAATACTATAACTGTTGGATACAGTTACGTAGATAGGAATGAGTGTGTGGTGAAGTCACATGATTCATGTTACATTGAATTTCTCACTCGACAAATGAGCTGGCTAACATCTACATATAACATATCCAGCACTCATTGTATCCATCCTTTGTAACTTTCTATCTATAGCGGGGGTCGTAGTCCAGTTGTCCATGTTGAAAACAATCGTACAAGTTAAGTACATTGGGCGAGGTCAGTATCTGGATGGGGGGACCACTAGTGACATTTTCATCTGAGCTTCTCTGTGCCTCAGAAAGCATATTAAGCAGTTGATTCCGGCTGTTGTCATTAGGCAGTAGTCATCAGGCCACGTCAGATGCTCATGGGAAGGCTGAATAACTCTCTATATAGGTATAGCATGATGATGGTACTAAGACATTCCGTCAGAAAATATGTAGTAATAACATAAATGACACATAACATCCAGGTTTTGTAAATATCACAGTTACTAAGAGTTCAAGATAGGCAATATAATAATCTTACCTGTACAGTAACTACAGCTTCTTGTGTCAGCAATGTCTTTTCAGGATCGGAGGGATGTGGGGTGTATCGAACAGTTTCATCAACTGCGATGTAATGGCAAAATGATAAATTTGTCGTTTTCAACGTCATTTGTCTCTGGTTGGGATTCACTTCAGATTTTTCACTCGCATAACATATTTTGGCTGTTCCAATAATCTGAAAATATATATGTATACACATTTTTGAGTATGTACATTGTATATCTAATAATTAAAATTACCTACAATTCTTGATTTATGTTAAAAGTTATTGGCCATTATTAGTTCGCCCAGACTGGCAGAATCTGCAAGGTTTGCAAACCACGTGGATCAATTATTACTTGCATGGTCCGCAGGGTGTATTTTGAACGCTCTAGTAAGATGCCATTTAGGTACTACTGGAAACATAAAAGTATAGAAGGGGTCTCAATAGGGCTAACATTTTTCCAGAACTTTTATAAAAGTGATTGTAAAAATTATATTAGTAGTAGGTAGATCTTAAATAGAACACACTCTGAAATTGAAATTTCAAATCGAATTGTAAAAGATTATCTCAAATCAGTCAAGTTCTTTTTGAGGAAATCTCAACCTTATTGAGCCCACCATTCTCAGTATACTGATGAACTGTGAACTGGTTTGTTCCCTGGTTAACCCATATCTCAAACCAGACCAATCCAAGTCGTAATTTTATGGTGCTGCTGTAGTGGTATAGCAACATATTTTACACATTATATTTTTATGCATTTATATTGAAATGAAATCGAAAGACTTAGCATACAAAGGTTCTCATGTGTAACTTAACATTACTAGGACTTTCAGCACTACTTATGCTGAAGACATGCCCATTCGTTACTCGCCTATCGCTCTGTAATTAAAATCTCTTCATCGCAATAGGGTATTTGAATCAATTTTTATATTGCATCAAGTCAAGTTACATATTTCTGCCGAAGAGTACTGTGAAATCAGTTTTTCGATATTTTAATTAATACTGAAGATATTAAGCGGTTATGTCAAGTGGGGGGATGCACCATCTCTTTTTAGCGAAACGGTCTTTAGTATGAAGTTTGTATGGCACTATCAGCAGGTGACATCACGGGCCACAGTACATTGTGTACTGTTTCTGTCTCTTTCTACCACAACTTTTATAAATGTAATTATTTCATTTTTCAACTAAATTTTATTTTACAGTTGATCATGAATTTGTGTCAATTTTGTAATGATAATGAAAAAGATTTATTTTTCGATACTTGTCAAAAAAATCCCCATTATGGACAATTTTATAAATGTACGAGTAAGTTGCTGTATCAATCAATGTTAAAGACATAATAAAATTCAGACATGGTTAAGTACTTACAGCTTGTGCCCATCTTGGGAAAAACCACTTCGAACTGACGAGCCTGTGAGTGTGCAACACTCCATTCACCACTCTTCTTTCAACTACATCTGTTCCTATGACAGCTGGATTCATAGGATTGGGATATTTGCGCCATGCTGCCTGAGCAACGGTCTCCCATGGATGGCTACATTAAAAATGAGAAATTAAGTACGTAAGTAATAGAAAAATACGTAGACGTAGGTAGTTTTGAAACACCAAAGTTTGCGTCCAAAGAAAACAGAATGCATGCAGAATCAAGGTTGCGTCATATTTTTTACTCACTTGAACGTGTGTTCTGATGTCCAAATCTTCATATTAAAAATGGTGTGCGAAAATCTTATTGGTGAAGCTTGAGATCTTAATCCTTATCTCGAATGATTGCTACTTACTTTCATCATTTCACACTACAAAATGTAAAAAAATAACTATACTCCGACTTGACAGACAGAACATATCGAAAAGAAAAGTCAAATCAATCAAACAAAAGTCAAATAATTAAAAAAAAAACATTTTTTTTAAATGGACTCGACACAAAACGCAAATGCATTTCCCAGTCCATAAATGGGATGGATACGTCGAGCTAGAATACAGGCGCAAACATACTGTTAAAACGCCACGCGATGCGACGCGTGTTAAACAAATCAAATCGTTACAATTTTTTATAGCAATCACACTATGAACACCATGTCGATGAAAAATGTACGGTAAACAAACACGCGTCGCATCGCGTCGTGTCGCGTGGCGTGTTAACAGTATGTTTGGGCCTTACTTCGTCTTCTTGTGGATTTGTCAAATATGATTTTAGTTTCACAGAAAGTGTCTCACTAACTTTTCAAAGGGCCATCATCATTTTTATGAACAAGAATGTCTCATCTCGAAAAATATTACACATATGGCTGTATGAGCTTGATTCCCATTGCTTTTCCGCATGTCGGATATAATTTATCATCATCATCCATCATCATATAGGGTTGCCAGTCTGTGGGGAAAACCTTTAACTACGGTTAATTAAAAAATACCAATTTATTCAGTAATAAGCTTAAAATACAAACTTATAGCTGACCGGGTGGTTCGTCCGTAGACAAAAATAAACACCGCGATAAACTTTGCACTTCTTTAATAGTGTAACTGAAACTTGTGTACAGAACGCGACTTATAATTAAACGCGTAGACAGAGAAACGATTAAACGCAACGACGCGTCTCCGCACGCTCCGCAACCGATCGTCAATTGTTTTAAGATCTTCAACTGTCCCATTCGAATGCGGCTGCGCAGTAGCGCGCGGGCAGGCGTCGCGCGCGTTGAGGGCGCTGAGGTGCGGCCCTAGTGCGGGGAACGGTGGTAGGGATGTCCCTTGTCGCTACAGTCTCCCCCTCCAAGCCACACGTACGACTCGGGTGGGGATTGGCCTCTATTGGTCGACCCCGTCTCCTGGGATGCTCGATAGCATCGTCTTCGCCTATATAGGGAGTAAGGGAGCTGCTATGGTACCGACCCTTAATAATCCCGTTACGGTCTTCCACTTCAAATGACGTGGGAGACAGTACACGACGTATGAGGTAAGGCCCTTCACGTCGCGGAGCGAACTTACTAGTAAAACCCTTGGAAGACTGACTAAGTAGATGACAATCTACCAATACTAGATCACCCTCAGCATACGGAGGAGAAGGTCGACGATTTTCGTCGGCAACAACCTTCCGACGGTCCTGCTGTTCCTGGATTCGCGTGCAAACATCCTGATATACGCGGGAAAAATCCTTAAGGTAGGGTGTGAACTGCGGTAAGTAGTTGGCCTGACTTAGAATTACGCGAAAGTCATCTTTGACGTCCATAGGAGAGCGCAATTCTCGAGCGAAAGTCAGGTAAGCAGCAGTCTTTCCAGTTCCTTCGTTGTAAGCTGTATTTAAAGCGAAGCGAACAGCTGGCAACGCTTCTGACCAACGGCGGTGTTCTTGCCCTACAATGATAGCCAGCATCTGTTTAAGCTCTCGGTTCTTCCTTTCGGCTGGATTAGCCTCTGGGTGATAGGCAGGTATGAGATTCTGATGAATTCCAAACACGTACGATAACTTTTGAAAAATGGCGGCGACGAACTGAGGTCCATTATCGGAAATAATCCTCCGCGGGAAGCCGTATCTAAGAAAGACTTCCTCTAAAATTACCTTGGCACAGGTTTCCGCGGTGGCGTCGACTAATGGGAACAACTCGACCCAACGACTCGCCGTGTCCTCGACCAAGAATACCCATCTTTCCCCCTTTTCATTTTCAGGGAGTGGGCCGAATAAATCTATGACGAGAACTTCAAAACGACGATTAGGAACCGGCGTCTGGAGCAGTCCGGCGGGCTTGAGATTCGTCGGCTTATATCGCTGGCAGGCTTCACATGTCTTGAGATAGCGTGCCACGTACGATCGCATATTTGGGAAATAAAATCTTTCCCTAATCTTCCTCAGGGTGCGTTCTAAGCCCAAATGTCCAGCAGTCGGCGCGTCATGCATTTCCTTCATCAACTCCTCGCGCATCGATTCCGGTACTACTAGCTGTGGCTCTTCAGATTCTCCATCTGGATCGCAACGATATAAAACGCCCTGTGAAAGGTAGTATCCACGATCCGTCCAACGTGCAGCAGAGTCGGGTGCATCCGCCTCAAAATCAAGAATGATTTTCTGCACATTCGGATCTTCCAGTTGTGCAATGCGAATTTCCTCTGGGCCTCTGTGAGGTAAGTCGATCTCAACCGGACAGACATCGCAAATGACCCCACAGGACCATTCACTGACCGGTCGACTCAGAGTATCCGCAACTACGTTCATCTTACCAGGTCGGTATTCGATATTCAAATTGTAGGCTTGGATCTTCAGCGCCCATCTGGCTAAACGACCACTTGGTGTTTTCAACGACATAAGCCACTTCAATGGCTGGTGGTCCGTTTGAACGCGAACTTCGGTCCCCTCGATATAACCTCGAAATCTCTCTAACGCCCAAACCACTGCTAAAGCTTCTCGCTCAGTGGTGTTATAATTGCGTTCGGCTGAGGTTAACAAACGACTGGCATATTCAATAGGTCGTTCGAGATTCGGCTCCGGGCCCTGCATAAGAACAGCGCCCAAAGCGTGAGCACTCGCATCAGTGCGGAGAATGAAGGGTTCTTCAAGATTCGGCTGACAAAGAATCGAGGCTGAGGTAAGCTTCTGTTTAAGAGTTACAAAGGCTTCGGCTTGTGCCTCTTCCCATCTCCAAACCTGGTTCTTCCTGGTGAGCTCCGTTAAAGGACGAGCCACGTCCGAGAAACTTGGAATAAACTTCCTAAACCAGGAACAGGTTTGAAGGAAGGTCCTGAGTTGTTTTAAATTCCTTGGCGGTTCCATATCCAAAACCGCCTGCACCTTATTAGGATCTGGTTCAATGCCTTGCGCGGAGATAACGTGACCCAAGTATTTAAGTTTCTCCCGAGCAAAGGCGCACTTTTTACGATTGGCCCTTAACTTGAACAGACGCAATCTGTCGAAGACCCGTTTCAGGTCCATTATGTGGGACGCGAAGTCGTCAGAAAGCACTAATATGTCGTCCAAATATGCTACGACCACAATATCTTGGAGCCCTGACCTGAAGCGGTCCATCAATCGCTGAAAAGTAGCCGGTGAGTTTTTCAACCCGAAAGGCATTCTGGTAAACCTGTAGGTTCCAAAAGGTGAAACAAAGGAAGTTTTGTCTTTATCTTCCGAAGTGGCGAGTTCCACTTGCCAATAGCCGGATTTCAAATCCAGCGAGCTGAATACTTGTTTCTTCGTCGATTGAAGCAGCTCGTCGATGAGGGGCAGCGGATAGTGATCGGTCTTGGTCACGGAGTTCAATTTCCGGTAATCCACACAAAATCGGACTTCTCCGTCCTTCTTCGGTACCATCACCACTGGCGACGTCCACTCCGCCTCTGACTCCTCAATTACTCCTTCTTCTAGCATCCTGTCGATCTCTCTCTTCATGATATCTTTCTTCGCCGGTGGAACCCGATACGGCGGAACAGAAATAGGGAAATGATCTCCCGTATCAATGCGGTGAACGGCAAAAGCGGTTGGCGCTCCCCCTAGCTCGAAGATATCCTGGTTTTGATTCAAAAGGTCTGACAACTGATCTCGCTCATTTGACGCCAAAAGTGTGCCCTCATCCTCGCGGAGCTTAATAGAAGAACACACGACGAGATCGCGTTCACGACCTTTACCTTCGTAGATGATGGGAAAATCGTCATTAGGGAATTGACGTAGTGACCAGCGATCACTACAAAAGTCAAGTACCATACCAGCATCCCTGATAAAGTTCATACCTAATAAAGATTCGGTAGCACCTGGCAAGACAATGAACACCGTAGGTACCACCATCCCTCGCACTTGCACATCTACTAGAGCGGTTTCGACATTTTGCGCTGTAACAGAACCATCTGCTAACTTAATTTCCGTATCTACATTTACAAACTTTTGGCCGTTCTTAAGCAAATGGTATCTTAAACTAACACTGGCGATAGAGTGTTTAGCACCGGTGTCGATTAGCACATCACCATGTTCACCAAACACGTTAACACGTAACACAGGACGCACACGCGGGTCTATGGGCTTAGCCCCTATCGCAGCAATTGACTGAGATGCGGATGTCGTGGCTCTCCTATCCCTACATGTATCGCACTTAGACCGGATGACACCTGGAGCCCCACAGCCGAAACACGTAATGCTCGGTGGGCTTGACACCACTCCGACAATCTGCGTCGCGGTTCCTACCGTGTCGGGGTTCCTGTTCAGTAACCTCCGACATGTGTCTTTGGTATGGCCAAATTGTTTGCAATATATGCATTTGTCTCTTGGCTTCTTCTTAACATTTCCATTGGAATCCGTATTCGCCGGGGATGGAGTAGTCACCTGATTAACTGGGGGTGTACGTTTGGGCTGACCTCCCGTATTCTTGGTGGACGAAGCGGGGCGCCCCTCATCCATCATTTCTTCCACTCGGCGGGCGAGATCTAACATCTCCTCAAATGTAATGAAATCCGTACGGCTCACCTTTTCCCTGATGCGGCGGTGCAACAAACCGTATATCATATCCATCTGGACCTCCATGGAAAGCGCATTCCGCGGCAGCTGACTCAATAGCGCTCGCGCTTTGCATACAAATACGCTAGTAGGCTCATTACCTTGTTCATTCTCGAACAGACGCCGGTACACCTTAGGCGGTGGCAGTTTCATGCCATAGGTGTGAAATATAAGTTGTACAGCAACATCCCAGGTATCTACGGAATGTTTTATACCCTTCCACCACGTTGCAGCTAGATCCGTTAAAAGCATAGGCAATCCTCTCAAAGCTATATCATCCGACATGCCAACACATTCTTTGTAAATAAGTATAGAGTCAATAAAAGCCTCCACGTCTCCAGAGCCATCGAAGCGTGTGGTACACCTAGCAAAATTGCCATGCATAGTAGAAGCGACCGTTGGTTGAGACGGCGCCCTTAACGCGTTAACTATGTGAGCAAGCTGCTGGTCAGTCATCACCATAGGTACAGGGGAAGCTGGCGTCGAAAAAGCAGGCGGAACCCGTGGGTTAGCAAAAGGCTCGTTAAGCGTAGACGGTGGCATATGACCAAAACCCGTAGTTGGTGCATAAGGTGCAGACTGTACATTATACTCATAATAGGATGGTACAGGAGCCACTGAAGCTGGATGCAGCGTTGTATGTGTAGGATATGTGTGCTGGGGTAATCCTGATCTGCCTTCATATCCAGGCGCAATATGCGGAAAAGGAGCAGTTCGCACCGATACAACTGGCGCGGGGGGGCATGCAGCATGCGCGTGCCAGCTGTACTGAGAAATCGGATGCGTGAAGGAAACTGCATCTCCCTTGGATGGCGCGGAAGCATATGATAAGGTAGGAAGTGATAATACTTGCGGCTCGACGTTTTCTGAAGTTACCGACATCGGAGGAGGGGTACGTCGTATCGCTCCAGTGCCTGGCAGGAACATGCCAAGCGCAGCGCTGTGGTCAGGGTCGGCTGAGTAGGCCGGCAGCGAGTGCGCGCCAAGCGCACCAGGTGATGCACCATCATCCGCTGACAGCGAGTACGCACCATGCGCACTGTACTCTGGCGGCGCCGCGGCCATGGTAGTGACCGGCGGCGAAGACATGACCGTGGTAACCGTCACCACAGGTACCTCGTTCAAATTGTTCTGGCTATTCGCTCTAGAACGCGTGATAACCATTTCGCGAACACAGTATATACAAAAGTTCAGAACAAATAATTATTTAACAGAAGAAGTTCGAATAAACGACTTTAAAATATTTGTTCGACTTAATCGTTCAAAACACGACCAAAACACTAGGTATGAATAATTGTCCGAAATTCAACCTGTATACGTTAATTTTGAACGAAAAGCAAAAGTACACCCTGTATATACAATTTTCCGACAAAAAGGGAAATACACCCTGTATAAACAATTGTCCGAAAAAAACACCGTGTATATACAAATGTTCAAAAACACAGCATTTCAATTGTCTAATATGTACACTATAAACACAAAATAACCACTCTGTCTGTTGTCCAATAACTGTGTACACTATACACTAAACTATACCTACAATGTTCCATAAGAAAAGTCCTCAACCTATGAACAGTTTTGGTTGTAAATGTTCTATTTACAACAGGCACAGGGTACCAACACGAGTAGGTATAATATGTACACAGTTCTTAACGATTACACCAGTTCTAAACACAGTTTAGTCCACAAAACCGGCGACACAAAATCATACGACAAAAAGTTCAAACGAATTGGCGGTTATAGTTTATATACACAGATTTTAGTGATTACGCGGGTCGGCGAAACAAAAATCACTATGATTACACTATATACAAGTCTCTAAACACAAAATAACACGGCACTAGTTCGCAGGCGTGTTTTAAACACGAGAAAACTGCGACGAAAACTTAGCGTCGGTTAAAATTGTTCGGCCTAACGTTGGGCTGCCACTATAGCTGACCGGGTGGTTCGTCCGTAGACAAAAATAAACACCGCGATAAACTTTGCACTTCTTTAATAGTGTAACTGAAACTTGTGTACAGAACGCGACTTATAATTAAACGCGTAGACAGAGAAACGATTGATTAAACGCAACGACGCGTCTCCGCACGCTCCGCAACCGATCGTCAATTGTTTTAAGATCTTCAACTGTCCCATTCGAATGCGGCTGCGCAGTAGCGCGCGGGCAGGCGTCGCGCGCGTTGAGGGCGCTGAGGTGCGGCCCTAGTGCGGGGAACGGTGGTAGGGATGTCCCTTGTCGCTACAAACTATGTTATTAGTAATAGTAAATACTAATACCTATAATAACAAATAAAACGTGATTAAAATAAATACTTACCTAAATTAATTAAATAACGGTTAATTTGTAACTGATTGGGGAAAGTGTGGGAAATGCGTCGATGAGGGGAAAATGTAGAAAGTTAAAAAAAAATGAAAACCAGTTTTGGTAATTTTAAGACTGTTGGTTGTATTGGCAACATATTAATCATCCGTCAAATCCATTTGTCCCTGTGTGGGTGCGGTGGACGTGGACTTGGATCGTAGAGGGAGAATCCAAGATTCTCAGATTCTAAGATCTAATAAAAATAAATAAAGAGAATCTAAGATTCTCCCTCTACGACTTGAATAGTTGCAGGGTTGCTAGATTGGGGGATTTTCTTTATGGAAAAATTTGTCTCTTTGTTAAATTTTGAGGAAGTGGCATAGCTGGGGAAAAGTTTAGGGAAAAGATTTTCAAGTTGTGACCACATAATAATGGTGAGATATGGTTTAAAAGCCCGCGGCGGATGCTTAAAGTTTCAGCCGACTGCAAAAAATCAACTCAGAAATCATGTGTCTTTTTGACAAGACAAGTGGTCTTGTTGTCTATCGATAAATTTTTGGTTTTTTTTTTGGGAAAACATCAATCTGGGGAAAAATAATTATCAATCCGGGGAAAATTGAAAAATCCGATTTGGCAACCCTCCATAGTTGTCAATGTCAATTGTCATTTGTCTTGTCAAATTGATTCCATTGACTTATACATTGATTCCCATTCCTTCCTTCCTTTCCAAATTCTAATGTATTGCAAACTAAATTACTTTTCTTAATTTTTCTAGTGTTTCTCAGTTCCCTTACAATTTAATTACTTACTTACTAAATAACATCTAGGTAAGTCGCAAAGTTTCAGTGAAATAGACTGAAAACTTGACTAAATTGAGTTGACCATCCGCTTATAACAATAGCCGGTAGATTGTTTCAATTTTGTTATTGCTATCAGTCAGGTAGGTATTAATTTCATGAACTTGATAAGACGGTCAAAGATAAATCGGTTGTAGTATCTATTTTTTGTGTGATTTAGGTGCAGCGTTAGTTGCGGGTTTGGTGTCAAAGTAACATGACGACAGAAGCAGAGGAGAAGGCTTTGCGTTATAGAAGGGCTCAAAGTGTAACTAGGGCTGAAGAAATAACGGAAAAAGAAAAAAAATTCAGAAAACTACAGCTTGATAGACCGTAAGTCAGCTCTATAAATAAATATACTATAATGTACCTAGGTATGGTCGACATCTGCATTACATTATACAAATGTATCATCATTCTACAGAAAACCATTGCAATCGTTGTCGTGTTATGGTCCTCATATAATATCCATGTGCTAACACTTGTGCTGTTATTTTAGTTATATACTTATCTAAAACCTCACTTCTTGTATACCATCTTAGTCCCTTTCACGGCCTGAGAGCTTAAACCGGACTAGTTTTTTAAAATCACTCTTATGGCTAACTGTGTTTATATATATGCCTGGTGGACAGCACATAAACATACCCGAAACCATATAATATTATTTGTGCATATGTTTTGATTTAGATGTCACAAACCAAGAGATTCTCTATTCTCATGGAGCTCCGAGTTCGCCAACTTCACAGGGCTGGTGAACTGGGGCTTCCTCATGCTCACCATTGGAGGCTTGAGGTTGTGTCTCGAAAACTTCTTGAAGTAAGTGAGACACTATACTAACATCTTAATTCTCCTTAAAATTATGTTTACTGTACGTTCCTGCTACCATCTTTCTTTATGTAGTCGCTAGCAAGCGAACTTATACACAACTCATTGTAATGGTCTGGTTAGCTGGGGTTTGAAGTTTATTTTTGACAACCATAGCTGTTTTTTTAGAAACATTACAAATGTTGGCATAGCAACTCAGCAAAGGTGTAAAAATGAACTGCATTAGCAGAGTAACAAGAGCAGTGTACCTTCTAACCAGCTAACCTTCCATTGTGTTGGTTTTATTGCATTTAAATACTTCCTTCTTACAATAGGGGACATAGGTTGTACATGTGATGTTAGGTATTAAAATATGTGTTCATTGTACATTCTTTGGTATGGATTGACAAATATTTTCATATTAAAGAAACTTACGCATATTTTGCTTCACCTTGAGCAAATGCAATAGGTACCCACTTTCTATTTTATAAAATGGACTGCCACTTGTTTAATTTTGCATTTGCATATTAATTGAGGTCATTTTTACTTTAACAATAAATTGTAAAATAGGTACTTGTATTATTACAATGTCATCCATGAAACATAGGTATTTATATACATTTTCAGGTATGGCTTCCGTGTCAATCCCATTGAGTGGATCATTGTGCTGACTGGGCATAATGAAGGGAGTCACCATCAATATCCAAGTGTTGTCCTGTTAATATGTGAGTATTTGTATTATTATCTTACTCTCAGCCCTTCTCTGCTATCCAACTGGATCTGGAAACTTCTACAAACTGTTTAAGTAAACTGGTAGACGAACAAAGATCTATAATATCTATAATTTATCTTCAATACTGACACTATTACATTCCAAGGCTAGTTGCTATTACGAATCTCGGGATTTTCAACTTGATCCATTAATTATACAGAGAATTATGTTTGAGCTGCAGTAGAAAATTAGCTAAACATTGCTTCCTTAAATCATAGTCTTGAGCATTCTTATGTTTTATTAAATCTAATTCATGCCCTCTAATAAATGATTTGAATTTTCCAGTTTTAGTTGTTCCAATTGTTATCAGTTTGCTGATTGAAAAGGCTATTGCAGTGGTAAGTCATGATAAGTATATCTTTATGAGCGACGAAACATATATGCATATGCCAAACCTTCTTGTTTTTTTTGCTAACATTGAAAAATATGAAAGTCGTAGAAAGTGAAGGCTTTATGGACTGAGATTCTTTTTTAATAAATTATTTTTTATGCCAGTATAGCTTGATGATTTATGATTTATAATATACTGCAACTGAATACACGCACGAACAAAACATTTGATGTGAATAAATACCAAAAATAATGGAAAATTTAACATTACAGGATATTTTCTCGGAAAAAGTTGGAATGTCGTTGCAAATGTCAAACATACTTTTTGTCATAACTTTGCCTGTAGCAATGTTGCACTTCAAAGGAGATGAATTCAGTTTTGGTAAAATACAGCAATTTTATAATTATTCATTCTAAGTTAAATAATATAGCGAGTATGTATAAAAAATATGTAAGAGATGCAAAACGTAAAGATAATAGTTTTCCATATCTACTGTCTAAAAAATGTGAATTATTAATATTACAATAAGAGGTAAAACCCTGCCTGCATCTCAGTCGATTCTCTTTCCGAACAGACTATCTGGAATAGAGAATACCATCAGTCCACTAAATTTTCCAAGGATTTCTTAGTTTAATATATCGAAACATTTATTTTTAGTGGGAATAACGACAGTGTGTATGCTTTACCTAATCATATTCCTGAAACTCTGGAGCTATGCGCAAACAAACCACTGGTGCCGCAATGGAATGAAGGCAAAACTTGTCAAGAATAAGTTGAGGAGGCAGAGTTTGTCCGCGCCTAATTGGAGTAAGTGCACGCTGTTATTTGATTATTACAAGTGTTACATCACTATTGTATTTGTATTGAGAGCACGGTTGCACAGTGGTTGTGGCACTGGACTCACATGTATCAGCCATGTACAAAGGCAGTGACATGACAAGTATCAATGACTTTTACTTGTTTCTTTGGAAATGAAAACTTAAGTACATTTACCGAAGATGGGAAACTTTTTAGAGTACCTGTATGTGTATTTTAAGGCCTGTGTAATCAACTAATACGCACTGGGGATCTGTGGTGGATCATAACCTGAGTTCCCTCGTGTGAATGCCTGTGCCCCAATAGTTTCCAATATATGGATATTATTATTTATTTTATAATAGCATTTTAGTTTATAATGCTATTGCTAAAACGTGATGTAGGGTGTGATACAGGGTGTAATGGATAGGGTATATTAACCGAAGCGAGGGTGTTGAGTATTGATAACTGAATTACTATCGTTCTTAATTGAATGACTTTCACATTAAAATATTATATATTGTATACAAATCGGTCAGCTGTTACCGATCGGTACAAAATGTCTGTCAAATTAAAAGTGGCGAAATAGAAATCTGTCCCTTACAACTTGTATTATGCATTTTTATTATTAAGAATACCTATCTATTAGTTTTTATCCCACCTTATTGTATACTTAGAAGATCTTAGTATTGTAGACTTCATGAAAATGTCTATGTTATTATTTTCGTTTATGTATATTGTATTTTTTGTATTATTGCAATTCCAGATGAACTTGTAAACGCAACACAAGACCGTAAGTCCCTCACTGAGTTCGTGTCTTGTTTGGCAAGCTTTGCGTGTGGTGCATTCTTATTTGTAATTAAATCCTCTTCACATTTATCCGCTTCTTTCTTCTCGCCTTGTAGTTATGTGTGTTTCAGTTTTGTTTTATTGGGTATGTCACCATTGCCTAATAGTAGTCTCTATTAGTTGGGCAAATAATGTGCGAACTGCAGAATACAAGCAGAAATTAATTTTAAAAAAAACGACAGTCAAAATTTTTAGCCGCTTTGATTAAATTTTTATAACCTATGTCACTCCTACAATAAAGGTGAATCTAACGACACCTCATATGGTAAAATCCATTAAGCCGTTTAGGCTGTAGGGCGTACCAAAGAACATACATACATACACACTCACATACACACTTACATACACACTTACATACATACACTCGATAAACATACTTGCGCAGCCGGGAAAAATATTATCAAAAAAATATTTTGTTGACAGTATGATCTACTGCTTTGGTTGGAAATTGTGTGATGTGAAATGTACAGTTTGACTAACGCAAAAGCATACAGAGGCTTCGTTAGGGTTGAGGCTTATTTAAAACTACTCATCCGATTGTAAAAATGAAGCCAAACAGTCTAACTCTGAGAAAAGGGTCTCAGAGTTAGACTGTTTATGGTCAATTGGTCGCTTCTAGCAAAAGATTTAAACCCGGAGAATATTAGTACATAATGTGTAAACAATTACTATACTTTCCGTGTCAAAAACTAACCCTCTCATAAAGAAGATTTGTACTGTCATACCTACTACTGTACTTCTTTGTAAATGTATTCTTAGCTATTGCCCAATTTAATTTGTGTTTCTCGTTAGTATGACTCGCTGATTCATCATTGGTGATGGACTATCCATTCCAACTGGCTTAAAGTAAATGCACTGCAGATATTAAAATGTACAACCGACTTTTATAAGGTATATTCACCTTTCAAAGGCCGCTGACTCTGTACATATTGCCGCTGCTTCATATTGTTGTTTTTGTTTGCGAACGACGTGTATGTACTCTGTAGTGTAGTTTGTAGATAATGTAAAGAGTGAGAAACATCCATCATGTTTACCTATAGTCGTCACTAGCGTTGCGTTCGCTTGTGTCAGCGAATGTTTACAGAAGTTGAGTGTAATTTCTATATTTTAAACGACTGCCAAAATCCTGGTGGTTCTTAATTCATCTAGCTAGTTTCTTATTTTAATACATCGTTGTTTACGTCCAACTGACATCGATTTCTTCTTTTCACTAAAATGTATATTGAGTATGTTTTTTTAGATAAGTACCTACTAGAAACATTTCTGAGTATAAATCTCTTTAAAACCTCAAAATATTTTGAATGGCTTAGTTATATGATTATTTAACCGAAGAACACGACACAATCGTACGCAGCCTTAAGCCAAAGATTACCTGTAATGGTTCCTATTAGCATGTGATCCCAATTCCCTGCAGAGACGTTAGAGGACGAGTTGAGCGAGGACGCGGCGGCGGCCGGCCTGGTCAAATACCCCGACAACCTGTACTTGAAAGACTTGTTCTACTTCCTGCTGGCACCCACCCTCTGCTATGAGTTGAACTTCCCTCGCACCGCACGGTTAGTCTGCACGCTATAGTTATTAGCATGAAGTAATGATTGAGAGATAAGAGATGAGCTCTGTCGTCTGCAATCTCGATGCGTTCTACCTAGTTACGCCTATGTCAGGTTTTATAACTTTTATATCACCTCAACAAACATTTGAGCTTATGGCATTCGTCTCCACGAATATTCAAGCTAGAGCTCATCATTAGAATGAATTTCAAATCTAAGTACCTGCCGTACAATACAATCATTGACACCTTATAAAACAAACCTTATAGGAAGTTGTTCTGCTGTACTAATATCACTATTACATTTAATACCCGTGGAAACGAGACAGAAGATTTGTTACACTTTGGCTGATAGTCATATAAGGTAACCCATATCTAATAATTAAGAATTTAAAATGATTTCTTTTCCAGTATCCGGAAGAGGTTCCTCGTGAAAAGACTACTGGAGGTGATGTTCGGAATAAACCTCATACTGGCGCTCTTCCAGCAGTGGATGATACCCTCCGTCACTAACTCGCTCGTCACATTCTCCGAAATGGATCTCGTGAAAGTCACCGAGCGATTACTTAAGCTTGCTGTAAGTAACAGCTTTTGATACTTTGTTGCAACTTTGATAGCTAGGAAATTGCACGAGAAAAAAATGAGACATGCTATGTTCCCTTGTCAATAACAAAGATACATCGACCATGACATGACCGATATTTCTGTTGACGTTTGGCTGAAGCTAGCGTGAAACATCTTTATCGAATCGGGATCGATGTGAGCTTATACAATTTGTATGAGAATGTCAGTTGTCAGAACCATCTACGAGATTTGGACCTAAACACTAGCATAAACAAGAATTAAGAATAATTTAGTAAAAGTACATTGAAATATTATATCAAATCTTATCTCGGTATCAAGTTTTACTTTTATACTTTATTGTGTACGATAAGTTAAACAGATACAATGTTACGAGAAAGCGGATGTACAATTGTACTTTAGTCGAACTTTATCTCTAATAAAGAGATTACTTCCAGCTCTGGTCGGGATCAAGAAAGTTTACATTATGCAATATATAAATATGTATAAAAGTCACAAAAGTTAGCTATATTTATTTATATATTTAACAATTAAATATAAATCGACATATCGACATGACGAATCCCTATAGATCAAGGGACTCGACAAGAATACCGATTGTGGCGTATAAATAATTATAGCAGCCCAAATAGACCGGAGCCTGTGCCTGGGTTAACTACTTATTGGAAGACATCGAAATGTAGTCAAAGCGGTCATTGATCACACAAGAACATGCACTCCTTAGGTAGTCGGTAAATATTAATTATTAATTTTCTTTCAATTGTTCAGGTACCAAACCATTTGATATGGCTGTGTTTCTTCTACTTGACCTTCCACTCGTTCCTGAACCTCATGGGCGAGCTGCTTCAGTTCGCTGACCGCAAGTTCTACGGCGACTGGTGGAACGCGAACAACATCGCCGTGTTCTGGAGCTCGTGGAACATGCCCGTGCACATGTGGGCCGTCAGACACGTGTACATACCCATCACGGAGCGGGGGCATAGCAAGGCGGTCGCCAGTATCGTCGTGTTCATCATCTCAGCATTCTTCCATGAATATTTGGTAAGCAACATTGTGTTTTATTGTTATAGCTTTCGCGATATCGTCCGCGGATTAAAGTGCCCCAGAGCTAGATAGTTTCCTGTAGGTACATTGTTACTCCGGGACCGAGCCACCCAATACATAGGTTGTGCTGATCTATCTGTAAAGGCATTGGAGAATGTTGAGAAACAAATAGACAAGCCACCAGATATTCGCATTTGTAATATCAGTGGTTCTTGTTTTTCGAGCTCATCCATTTTGAGCTACAATGCAAGCAAGCATGCAGTTAGTAAAGTTCGTATACGTAGAAGCCGCTGGTTGCTATGGACCTCCACGAAGTATTTTCAATGTACTGGGAGGCAGCTCTTCATATACCGCAATGGTTTATGGCTGAAGTCATGTGCTGCCCAGATATTTGAGCTATCTCCTAGTGTCTCCCATCAAAATCCTTCCAGTAGTTTTGGCGTGATACCTAAACATCGATACAGACAGACAAGAGTTCCAAAATTTGGCGTTTTGATATCAGTATCGATCCTAAAACACATTACAATTTAATCTTTTCAAGAAATATCCAATCTACAGGCTCAACTTTTTTTATAGTTCATAGAGCCAACTAGCGCCGCCAATCTTAAAAAAAAATATCTTCCAATATAATCAATTTTATTAAAAAAGCTATTTACAAAATGTGTATTACGATAAATACTATTTTTCAATATACAATACATGGCATAATTGCGACAAGCTAAGTGGTAGTTCACAAATGTGCCAAAAACGGCCGTTTTTCGCAATTATGCGAACTACAACTTACCGACATTGAATCACGTTATAAATAAGCATTTAAAAATAGTATTTATCGTAATAAACATTTCGTAAATAGCTTTTTTAATAAAATTGATTATATTGGAAGATATTATTTTTTTAAGATTGGCGGCGCTAGTTGGCTCTATGAATGCCCTTAAGTGCCTTACTTACTTAATAAAGATTGTGTACATAGCTTTTTTTTAATAAAATTGATTATATTGTAAGATATATTTTTTTAAGATTGGCGGTGCTAGTTGGCTCATGTCAGGCCCTTAATTGAACATAAAATAATGATGTTTTTAGAAAAATAAGAACGCAACAGATGGCTAATTAATTTAATTAATTATGTTGCGATCTTTTTCAGGTAAGTGTACCACTTCAGATGTTCCGTATCTGGGCTTTCCTTGGTATGATGGCGCAGCCGCCCCTGTCGGTCATATCCAAGTTGGCTGAGGTGAAGCTCGGCCCGCGCTGGGGCAACCTGATGGTTTGGAGTGCCCTTATCCTAGGCCAGCCACTCGCCATCATGATGTACTACCACGACTACGCAGTGGCACACTTGCCCTTGAAATGATATCGGTCGCGCAAATTAAAACGATAGAAGGTATATTAAGTTTTATAATTTTATTGTGGAAAAGTAAATAAATTCATGCCAAATTTATGTTCCAAAAGATTTTGTATGATGCTAAAAGCAAATTTTTGAATAGTAATAGCTCAAATATATTTATTTACAATGCATAGTACGAAAGTTTAGTCTATTTGTTGTTGTTGTTGTTGAGTAGTAATTAAGTTGTATGTTGGTAATGCACTACTAGTACAAATAAGCGAGATTCTTGTTTTAAAACATACACACTTTAATATTTATAAATAGTAAGTATTTTTATTTATAAAGCATATTTACTTCATTGCATTCCCAAGTCTATTGTGCGTTAGTTAAAATCGTTATAATTCAAAATGTACAAATGTAATTATTATTATTGCATTTCAGTTTATTGAAGTCATGCAAGACTGAATTTGTACAATTTTAATATCGTGATGTGATAAAATATAGAATTGCCATATCAGAAAGATCATATTATATGCTTATACATAATATTTACAATATACCATAAATTATACAGGTAATATATTTTTGTAATTTTGTACCGTTTAGGATATAAGTTTATGATGTAATTTAGTCAATAGATATTTAATGTTATGAACGAGCACATCATGTTTTTGTTTAATTGGTAGATAGTCATTGATTTGCTAGTAAAAAATTCCATGACCCGTATTTTATATGTAGTTCATTAAGTACATACAATCATTTGTATCTAGTTGTAAAAGTATGTTCAGCGATGTGCCCACGTTGTGGACATTGTGCATGTATGTAAGAGTACACATTGGGCGCTTTGCGTTGCGATTAGCGCTCGTTGGTAGCGTTCATACACCGCGCTTTGAATGGCGTTCGACGAGCGGTAGGAGGGCGAGTGCCCGTTAATGGGAAAAGCGCGGTGTATTTATGCTACCAACCAAAACGCCCATTGTGTACTTACAGTAAGAGTCCATGGCCGATAGTCATAGACAGCTTTGAGTGTGACTGGAGTTTGAGTTCGATCTCACAACTGTCAGTTTTCATGTTCATACAATTTTGACAGTGGTAAGTGCGAGGTCACGCTGAGCTCGTGCTCAAAACTGTCTTTACTATCGGCCTATGAGTATAGTGAACATTTTGAAGTGAAAACGAAAGAATTTATTTATTGATAAAGTTTGTGAAATAATAATTATGTTAATAATATTTTATACTTACCAATTTTTTTAATTGAAATATATTTTTAACGAATTTTAATATTTTTTTTAATACATTGCTCTTAGAGTAGGTACCTATGTAAACACTAGAGGTCTTATTTTACAGACAATTACAGGGCTACATTCGCACGATTAAAGTGCTACATAAACGTGTTCATTAAAGAATTAAAATTTTAGAATAGCGATAAACTTATAATATGAATCATCTTCAACCAGTGAAGTATTTATATTACTAACTAGTTCGTTATTTCTAGCCTCATGAGATATGTACATATTCGATTCTAAAGCTCGCGTCAAATCATCATACTCGTAATAACAAACAGGAACAGTTTAGAGAATCACACTGCATCATAAATTACACAATGGAAAACGATTCTTGGATTTTCAAAAGCTGGTATTGTAATGTACATGAAATTGAATGTCAAGCTCAGTGGCGCGGTGTTTAGGATACTGGATTCCTGTTACGGAGGCCTGGGTTTTAACCCCAGATCTACCATGTTATTTTACCAGATTGCCAGTCGGAGGAGAGTAATTGTTTATCTTCCTTTTTTCGCAAAAGATAAATTATGTACATTTGACGAATGCTCTCAAGATGGCGCAGTAAAATAGCGTAAGGAGACTTGCATGCCGGAGAACAATAAAATCTCGTAAAATATTTATTTATGTTTATTTATTCATAAACCTTACCTAGGTTCTTACCCTCACTACCCTTAAATCGTGTTGCTATCACACTTCGTTAAAAAAGGTTAAGATAAATAAGGGACAGGGGGCCTAAGCGGTGGCGTAACTTTAAATTACGTTTATGGATACGGGTCATGTAATCCACCAATCCCCACAGGGCCCGCAGTGGATCATGACCCGAGCTCCCTAAAGATAAGTGAATACTGAGGATAAATTTCAGTAATAAAATAACCACTTAAGTAATAAAATAAACATAGGCTGATGATGAAATTGAATGTTATTAGGTCAGCAAGTAATCTTTAGAACCTGCTTATCATAAACATATTAAATTGTGACATTGTACAGTTAATTATCTTTTAATAATATTAGTACAGTCGACAGCGTATTAAGTGTCACAGGACAGTGACACTTTACTCACATTTACTCGACTAATACGGCACAGATTGCAATAATGTTGTGTAAGTTAATTGTGATTTTGACTGTACGCGTCATGAATCAAGGAACGCCCTGTGGAGTAAGTCATAATTACGTTGCAGACATCGCTCTTTTATGACAATTTTAGCGTCTCAGCCTGTCATGTTTTACACTTGTATTTTTCTGACGTATGAGAGTGAAATTGACAACAAGGGCGGAGACCAGGTCCCGATACGAAATATACTTTAGGCTCTCTCCATAGAGCCCAGCGAAATTTTTGCTCTAGGTACATTGCTCTGAAATTGTTGCTCTACATAGAGTATGTAGAGCACAACACTGACTATTTTATCGTCTCTAGGTCTAAGTCGAATGTGTCGCTACAAAATTGCTAGCGCGTGCAACCTCTGCTGCGACATCTAACATGTGCAGGGGCTGTTGACCGATTTATCAGATTTCCCTGAAGGTCGGTTAATCTAATAGATACACGATTCACGGTCATGATGCGCTGCAGTTGGCTGATAAGGGTATTTTCCGTAATGTTTAAGATTTAATACTTTCATCGAAGATCGTGGACGCTACTTTGAGATTGTATTAATTTCCTATTTACATACAAATAGGTAACAGATGACAACAATACGATCTCCGTCCTTATAGCGAAGAACAAAGTCCGAATTACATTCTACAAATAATTTGCATAATAAAACCTCATCAGGATCATTTCCATGAAAAAATAATAATTACTTAATTATTAATAAACATAGTCGCCGGAAAGAGAAGAATCTGTCGGAGGAAAAAGTCGTGGCTGCGTAACATCCAGGAATGGACTGGAATCGCGAGCGCCGCAGACCTGTTCCGCCTCGCGAAAGATAGGCACAAATATGAAGAGCTGATTGCCAACCTTCACTAGTTCAAGAGGCAACCTCCAAGAAGAAGAAGATTAATAAACAACTAAAAGTGAACCAATAAATCCTACATTCTTATTCATATGGCCGGTGGTCGCTCAGTTGGTAAGAGACGGTCACGGAATGACAAGATCGCAGGTTCTAGCTGTTCACGGCTAGAAATTTTTCGTCGTTTAATTTGTTCGCCGAGTATGGCCTAATGCTTAAAAATTTAATCTCAGTCAAGTACTGTCTTTTTGAGAGTCAACCTTAATAACTCTCCTGTAGGTACACTTTTCTCTGTGTTAGACCTTACAGGTAGGTAAGTTTTGGCTTCACCCTGTATTGGATAATACCAGCAGACAGGGACGCCCAACCAGAAGTAGGGAAGACGTCGTCTGACCCTGGGACCATACTGGTTAAGGGTGGTGGCAAATAAAGTCCAATAGAAACTAAGGAGACCTATGCCAAAAGGCACACCGAACTCAGAGACATTATTTACACGAATAATAAATATTTTTTCATAACGTTCGGAAATAAATGCCTTGGACATGTCATAGACATATTGAAGTGCAGGTGGAAGCGCAACCAGTGGAGGGTGGGTTCACGGCGAGGATCGTCGGCCGCGCGATGAGGCCGAATCGATTGATGAAGAGCGTCCGATAGCGCGCGGACGTGTCTGGCCCCGGGCGCCGCGGACACTCAGCCCGCGCCCGTCGCGACTATCGCCCTATTCTTTACATTGTTTACGGAACAATAACAATGTGGAGAGCGCACACCTCTAGATTTTTGGAGACATTTTTATTGGAAAGGTCGACAAGTGTCGAAAAATAAATGTGTTTCGCTAACATTGCATAGGATTGATAGTAAAATTGAAATCAGTTGAAAAAAAGTTAAATAGTTACATGCATTTAAAAATAAGGAATTAGAAAGGGACTACAATCCATCATGATGACGTCTTGGTCTGAAACCTAAAGCCATAGGTACACTTACATAATATGGTAAATTACCGTTTTGATGACATAATAGGCTAGTTGACTCATATTGAAATTCAATAAAACAATATTTATTTCATATGGTATTTCACATTAGGATCCCAAATATATCACTTTTATTGCATAAAAATAAAAGAAGAAGATGACTGTAAAAAAATCAATTGAAATTAAAATATTTCCCCGTATTTTCCCACGCGCCAAAAACACTGTCGGTCATTTTCGCGAGATCCGTGACATCACTCTGATTTTTAGGGATGTTCGATTTTTTTGATATGTCGATCTAATGTGGGTTTTGGTAGATACATTGAATTATTATTAATAATTCAAATTTTAATGACATGTAAATGAAATATTTACCAAATAAATGGATATGAATACATTTGAAGGCTCTCCCTTATAGCTAGATTTATCCAGGTATTACGATGATAATCTATGTTAAGAGCAAAAACAGCGATGTTTTAACATTGTTTTGTCTCATCATCGAAAATCCCTAGTTTATGGGGACCGCAATGACGTCATGACACAGATAATCATGGCGGACTCTGTTTTTGATCTAGGTTGGAATGTTGCATTTTAAATTATTTGTTTTGTATTTTAAAGGTCTCAAAAAATTCTTTGATTTTTTGTACGGTGTAAATAGAACGAATATTAACTATTTAAGACCAAAATATTTGTCGGTCTACTAGCCTATATAGGTATTTTGTAGGTACAAAATTATCATGTGCTACCATCACTACAAATTAACATCTTTTTCACCTCTTTATGTTTATATCTATTCAATGTCCGTTGGTCTGCCTGTTCGCTTATAATATACCTATTTATGTAACTTAGCGATTATTCTAGCAAGACGAGAAATGATGCGTTTGTCAATTATAAATACAGCATCCATAAGGAAGGTAAGTATTAAGATACCTATGTCATCAATATATATCTACCTACCCGTACCCGGACGTGATTCTTTTTTTAATATTTTTAACATACGACGACAGAAAAATCAAACGCTATTGTTTTTTAACAAAACAATTTCAGTCCATATGCACATGCTATTGTAAGGAAATTTTTGCTCGAGTGAAACCGCGCGATAATAATTTATGAATTCTCGTATCTGAGCATTAACTGATTAAGAGCAGTTCGGGCAATTAATAAGCGAGGTCAAACAGAAGTCAGTACGTGGCTAGGGTTCACCCACCATGTAATATCATTTGCGGTACGGAGAGGTCGGAGTGCGGCGCGCTAACAATGTTGACCGAGGTGTGCAAACAGCGGCGCCTGCGTCAGCTCACGGGCCAGCGCACGTGCGCCAGTCAGCCAACCCTACCGCCACATATACATACCTCTTCCGACGAATGTTGAACAATTTTAGTTTGTTTCTGAAAAACAAATTTTATGGTCAAGATCGATTATCGAATCTAAAAATCGATTGATTGTATCTAAATTAAAATATAGTTGCCGCCAAAAAAAAATGAAATACTTAAGGCTTCGTATGGGCGTATTTTCAGTTTTTCTACGAAGGCTAGGGCTAACTACTAAAATTAAACGTCTGAAAAAAATATATAGCAATCTTGGGGTGTCTAATATTTAGAGACTGATGAATACCGATACACGATTGGACAAACTTCGCTCGATAGATAAAAATCGCAAACATACCGTTCCATGTCTTTTAAAATGAAAATTATATCTAAACCGAAATAGTTATTCACACAAAATATATATCAAAATGTAGGGTAGGTACTATAAATACGAGAGCTTGTTTAAAAATATATTTATATTTCCTTGCCAAAATTCATAAAAATACGAATATTGAGGCACTGCGCCGTGCTCTTCACTCCGCCGCTGCATGGCATCTTCTGTCTCACTCTTGCTTTTGACATATAGCGCCTTAAGTACCTACATGAAAAAAATCCCATCCTAGTTAAAATGTAATGATAACATTTCGAGTACAGAGTAGTAGATTAGGATGCACATCAATTACACACACTTGAATAACGATTGGTGGATTCTTTACATAGCCTTATAGCCTTACGTATCTTTAAAATAACTTCCACTAAGTAATTATAACTAAGAACTTTTGAGGTCACAACTTCACAACCCTTTAATTAGACTTAATAACTTATTGTTCTTGCAATAATAGGCGAATCGTTTCAATTATTTGGGGATAATAAGAAAGGGGTTAACTGTTTAGAGTCGCGGGTTGGGATCGGTGATTAAATGTAGCTCGGGTTTACGCTGAATTGTGAGCCCCTCGCGGTCGGCGGCGCGTGAAATCACTTTGTTCTGCTGTTAGCCTTCTCGCTGTTGTAATCGCGCTTATTGTTTCCTTGAAGGGTGCTATATTATAGTAGCATTTGACCTCTTGCAAGGCGGCGCAATAATATCAAAGCCCAATACATACGCCTATTAAATATTATACTACAAAAGCCACTTGCAATGAGCAGGGTTAGCGCTTAACCGAGGTTAAATAAGAAAACTGTATGGTGTTTTTGCCCGACTGCACAAGAAGGAGGGATATGTTTTTTAAAATGACAATGCCAGATTCTGCCCCACCATCAACCGCAAGTTGTACAAGATAACGAATAAATGTAAAAATATCTCCGCTTTTTATTAAAAATATTGGTTTAAAATAAAGATCTGTACAAGTTGCGCGTCAAAAATTAATTTTAAAAGTATTTGTACGTTTTCCTCTTAGTTTTTCCGCTATTCGTTCATTATAACGTGACATCTTTTTTTTTATTGTGGGCTCACCATCAGACAATGTAACAGATAGTGCTGAGCGTTAAACATTAAGAAATCGAGGCGAATTATTCGTTATTTTTGTTATCATTTTCTACTACTCTCGCAACTCTTACTGTTTATGATTATGCAATATGAAATCTGCAATCAGTCTCCAACAAAATGAAAGGTACAGCTTCAATGTACACACAGTTTTGTATAGGTGGGGCAAAGCTCCATTGAAATCTGGCAATGTCATTTATTATGTAATTTTTAACAAAGAGTGCAATGTTTACATCGGTCGCCAAACTGCAATGCAGTTTGTTAGCGTAACTGTCTTGCATTATGCTTTACACTGTACGTAGCACACTCTTTACACTACTCTACAACACGATTTCAGTTTCGTATAATTATTACATATATGTATGAGTATGTATGTCTAATTCTTTGCCAAGCCCTGCAGCCTGATAGATTTTAATATAATAATATGAGATGTCGTTAGATTCATCTTGATTGTAGGAGTGACATAGGCTATAAATATAGATAATGACGCAGTAGGTTTTTTGTTTAATAATTTCTACATGTTCTTGAATCAACGCACGGGTTATCTTTTAGTGCAAGGCAGTCATGAAGCAAAGCATCGACCGGTTGTTCCTTGTTTCGTGAACCTAAAACCATTTCACTGTAGATAATAACCGTTGTCGCATAGAGTTCCCGCCTATTAGGTACATACGAGTACACCTTGATTAGCAAGTATATGGTATTATGGCGTGTGTATGCAGAACTTGCCTTTGATTTCTGTCGTTTAATAACATATTTTCACTTGAGTTTCACAAAACACGTCGAATTTGTGCGATTTTATCGTCAAAAGGCGAATTCTTCCAAGCAACTCTCTGTAATATAAATATTTTTTGAGAATCGCTACGAAATTGGATATTTAAATACATACCTACCTACCGAAATCTAAAGATACTTACCTATATATGGATAAGTAAGTATATTCAACACTAGGGTGATTTTTTATTATTTCACGTTAAATCAGGCGCGTGTGTATTTCAAATGACTTGTTTAAAGAAACGTGTAAAAACTGCTAGTTAATTTTGTCAATTTACTTAGCGTCCGTACTAATGAAATGAGTAATTGCAGTAGGTATATAATACATAATCGTTGTACTGTAATTTTGTTGTAATCATCGTTTATCTGTACTTAGTTTCTATAATGATATTTACTAATTTTACGTCTCACGTTAACCTATTATCATTAAATTTGGATGAAACCCAAAGTTTCGGGCCCGTAGACGGTCTACGCCGCGCGTAGCGGAGCTGCTACGCATATTGTGAATAGGCACAACATAACTTCAGGTAACTCCTTAATCTCTCTTTTTTATACATACTTCTTTTCAACATGTTAAATACTACATTCCTATATATGCAAATAAATTAAGTAGGCACCTATCAAATTAAGCAGGTCTAATATAAGTATTTTCCGAAATTCAGTTCTATCCAGGTTAATGGAGGATCGAAGAAAACACTTCAATTTTATTTTCGACTTTTTAATACAATAACGATACTTAGATCTTTTTTGGTTTATCGATACTATGACCTTCTAGCCCATGGGGTACTATCGATTTATCGCGATCCTAGATTAGAAAAACTTCAGTTAATTGTCTGCAATTAGATAAGTTATGCACGCAGTTTATTAATATTACGACATTCAGACGACTTAAATTGGTATTTGCATTTGCCGCTTCTCGTTACATATTTAGTTGAAGTAAGTATGTATCTACCTAGTGGCATGTTTCTTAAATGTGTGTCATGTTATGTTTGTATTGTTATACCTCGGGCGCTAGTGAACTTATGTTCGTGGAAATAAAGGTTGTATATGTATGCGCGCGTCGCGACACGTTATTGGGCCGGAGGGCGGAGTCTCGGGCCGCCCTGCGTCGCGGCGGCAGTCTGTCCCTGGCCGGCGCGCGCCCCGCACGCCCCATGGTGGAGCACGCGCTCGTGGACTGCTCCCAGGCGAGCGCCATGCAGACCCTGCCGCCGCAGCCGCACCGCGACGACGACGAACAGCTCGCAGACGAGTACGTGCAGAACTTCGAACTGGACCACCTCGAGGACCACCAGCTCGTCAAGCGGGAGCCACACCGCGCGGGATGGCAGGAACTCCCCGAGGGCCCGCCCTCCTGCGCCCGCGCCTGCCGACCCTGGCCGGACGCGGGGCCCTACCCGCAGCCGCACGTCGCCGTCGCAGTGGACCCCAGCACGCCACCGGAGACCCCGCCGACGGCCATAGGACGCAGTCCGTGTCGCGCGGCTCTGGTGGACGACGTGCTGTGGCTGCCCAGTATGCGAGAGCCGCTCGACATGCGCACCGTGCAGTGTGGTAACTTCGAGGAGTGGGATCGGCGCGAGTGGCGCGAGCAAGATCATCATCACGTGCCCCAGGTCGCGCTGCGGCCGGCGAGCTCGTGCTCAGCGCTCTCGCCGCGCACCGGCCTGCACCCGTCGTACCAGCCCTCGTCGTGCGGCGACGACCTCATCAGCGACGACATGCTCATGTCGCTCAGTGTGCGCGAGCTCAACAAACGCCTGCACGGATTCCCCCGAGAGGACGTCACACGGCTGAAGCAGAAGCGCCGCACGCTGAAGAACCGCGGCTACGCGCAGAACTGCCGCAGCAAGAGGCTGCAGCAGCGCCAGGAGCTGGAGCTGACGAACCGGTCGCTGCAGGACGAGCTGCACGTGTTGCAGCTGCAGGTGGCACGCGTGACACACGAGCGCGACGTGCTGAAGCAGCGGCTAGCGCTGGTTGGGCGCGAGCACGCGGTGCCGCACCACGCGCCGCCCACACCGCACTCTTCGCCCGAGTTTTTCTCGGACCTGTGACGGCAGGGCGCGGCGCCGCGGGCCGGCGGCGCCTCTGCCTCCGCCTCCGCATGCGCTTGGCAGCGCTACTGAGCCCGCGTTCTCACCACACCTGGCACCAGCACCACGCACGGCGAGCCTCGCCGCCGCCTGATGGCAGACTCGACTTCGCTCGTGCTTTTGTTAAGTTTGAAACCTAAGTATCATCAGTTCCAGTTTTATAGTTTTTTATTATTATGGTGGAACAATACAGCCGCGATTTCCCTTAGGACCGGCTAACACCGTGTTAAATGTATGGTTGTGTCGTAAGATATTCATAGCTTCGTTAAATATATGTATTACTAAAAAATATACATAAGTTACAATGACTCAAATAACTGATTTACCGAATAAATGTAAATAGACACATAAATGACGAATATTATCTTAGGATCTGTGTTTTCCTAATAAAATATGCCTGGAAATATTCTTTGTTTTTATCGATGTCATCAAATATTATTTTTAATGTATAAATAAATAATACAAAATTTATAAATACTTATTATAAAAACTACCTAAGTATTATTTTTTTCATTTCCTTACTACTTTAAAGATACCAATGACGCTACCTGTTTGACCTACACCGTCCTACGCTTAGGATATAAGGCTGATATTCATAGACAGGTTTTGAGCATGAGCTTAGCGTGAGCGGTCTTACGTCCATCAAGATTGTACAAAATCTGACAGTTGTAAAGACGTTTAATTTTAGTAGTCAGTGCCGTAGCCTTCATATAAAACTGAAAAGCCGCGCACACCCAGCCTTATGTAGCTTGGGCTCGCTCTTCCAACTATAAAACTTCTATAGAATTTGATAGTTGTAACGGCTCCCACACGAAACTGCGAGGCGATACGAAGTCAGAACGCCATAATCTGAAACGTAATCGATGCGATGCGAATTCGCAGTTTTGTGTGGGAAACCCTAAGAGCGATCGCTTCGAATTCGAACTCACTAATACGCTCAGCTCACGCTCACCCTCAAAATTATCTTTGAATCTTGACCTATAGACTCCCTCGAACTTTCGACAAAATGAGAATATTTTAGACAAAACAGAGAAAGGTCTGAGAACTAAAGTTACGCCACGTTAAATTAACCTACCTGCCAATATTATTCTCTGCATATAACCATCTAAAAATAATTATAGCGAGATAGAGACACCCGGGGACTCTTATACTCTCTCTTTAAGCTTAAAGTTTATTTTTTGTGGATTAGTTTCATACTATCTAGAATTTTACCATTGAAAGAGCCTTTGTAATCCGTCCAATATTTTTGGTGGATACCTCAACCCGTAACAATAAATACTTTTGTTCCCAGTATGTAGATTTCACGAGAAATAGACTTTTACTGACAAAAATGTGAGTAGAACACGTGTCTAAAAAACTAAATACGAATATTTTTAGCCACGCGTTTCTGCAGTAAAGACTTTAAGGTAAAGACTGTGTCCTATAGTGTCAGACCAGAATACCTTTAAGACCGTATACCGCAGCACAAATCAAGTGTCTTATTTTGTAAACAAATATGATTGTCTAATTACCTGTTGTGATGTAACATTGAAGGAACTGATTGAACTGTGATCCGATCTAATAAGGTGAAAATAACTATGCAATAATCACAGAACAGCTTAAATTGCTACTAGGGTAGGGTAGTTTTTGTTTACAAAATAAGACACTTGATTTGGGCTTCGGTATAGGTAAAAATATATATTCTTTGCATTGAGTCACAAATAACTCAAAATGACTTTAGGGTATTTGACTGAGTCGCAAGCCTCTCAGTTTCGAGTCCTGCCCCCTAAGCATTGGCATTTGCACTTTCGTTAGCGCAAGTAGAATAGAAACACAAATGTGTGGGTTTGACATTAGCTGACGAAAGGGCAAAAGTATGAGAAATAAAAATGTATGGGATTGATAATTACTCTTTCGTTAGCAAATGTCAACCCCATACATTTTTCTTTTCTATTCTACTGACGTTAACGAAGGTTGGCACTTGGCTTGGGGGCTGGACTGCAGTGGTATCAAATATTAATGTGAAAACATTATCATTTAAAAAGCAAAATAAACGGTCCTGAAAAGAAAACGATGAACCCTAGGCTTAGAAGAAAAATAAATAAAACCGATTGGAATTTTTACCCGACTTCGCAAGCAAAGCAGGGGTTTACGAATGTCGTGTCAATACATGTGTAGATAGTGAGGGTTCAGTCAGTAAATACGGATACTTATTTTATGGATCATTACTTTCAAAAACATTTAATAAAATTAAGTCCAATGACTTCCGATGCAATTGATTGTGCAATCGTGGAAGTTAATAACAACAGCGATCGTGATTGCTCAAGAGTTGCAACGAAACGAGGTCGGCTTTAGGTACCTACGTAGGTACTTTAGTGTACGAGTACGTAGGTATAGTCGTGACAATGCTCAGGCAAAATACAGTGTCAATTTTATTATTTTATTGTGCTGATGTGAATCTTTGTAAATAAGTTAAATAGAGCGCTCTACTAAAGGTTAACACGCACTAGAATACAGAGCCCATTTGAAAGAATTGGAGCAAGACGCATGTACAAAAGACAAAAATGTATAGAAAAATGATACTACATAATTAAAAATTACGGAGCTTGAAATCTAGAAAAGTATCAAATATTAATGTAAGTATGGAAAAAATATTCTACATAAAACCATTCCAATCTACTATATTATATACTATACTATATTATTACCGTCGCGTAAAATGCATATGCATACATATAAGTTAAATACAGTAACTTTTGAATTCCCATTACCAATCTGGTTTCAACTTGTGTTAGGATCACAATTTATACGGTAGTTATCGCCTCTGCAAAAAGTCTTAATTATCTACTTCGTTTGAGTTTGTCTGATTTCGGTAGCTACAGCTTACGAGTGTACATATACTTTTATTTAATGTTTGTGTCTTGTTTAAATTATACATAATGTAAACAAACAGGAAACATACACAGTTGCAATATTAATAATTTATAAAGCCGAACATAAACATGTAACATCATAACATAACATTGGCGATGTTCACAGTTAATCGTAATCTAATATGTTGTTTATCAAGAATATAGCCACTGGTCGTCTCATGTTCTTTGATATCGGAACCGGACGCACCCAGGCAACATTGTAATGGTGTTTTAACTGTAGTAGGTATGAATATGTTAGACATTCGACTTGTATTACATAGGGTATTAAAAATGTCCAGATAGGGTACATGAACAATTTTTTTTCAAGTTTTCATTTTACGTGAAAAAATAATGTTACTCATACATTTTATAGAGTTCCTCCAACTGGTTAAATGAATTTGACCAGATATTTATTCCCTGTCGTCCGGACAGGTTCGGAAGTTTTAAGGAAAGAGAAACAACCGTCCTGACGTTTGGCTATAACATGGTGTGATTTTCTTTACTATGAGACCAAGTAATTCTAAAGTGTTCTTTCAGAGCACGGCGATGAGGTTCGCCACTTATCACACCATTGGCTCTTGTAGTGGCGAAGAGCGAGCGCGGCGCGGCCGCAGTAAGCCGTTTCTGAAATGAATGCGGCATATGGTTTCCATCGTCTCTCTCCTATGGGAGACGGGTGTGACTGTGTATTTTTGACCCCTTATGGTGAGACCAGATTTTTTATCATTTCCATCTAATCAATAGATCTAACCAAGTTTATTATTTTTATTTTTTAATCGAAAAGTCTTGTTTACTTTGATACACCTTTCGGATTACTATATAATATTTACTTTTCGTTCTGTGTATACGCACAGTCGACAGCACACCAACTTACAAAAAAACATTGCAGTCTATGACGTATTGCCACTCTGTAGAGTCCCGTATTTTACACATGATAAAATGATTTGACGTGCAAATGCAAAACTGTTAGAGGATTCTGATTTGTGTTATCTAATTTATACATACACATTTAAACAATCTGAAACACATTAAAAAGCAGAAGAAAGGCAACGGCTTTTTTAATGTGCCTTTAAACATACTACCAATGCTTTCTGTCACTAACGAACATTACGAGTAAAATAACAGCATGTTCAAATTGAAACCGGCCCCCTAGCGAAGAGGCACTCGCTTTCGTTAACGCTAGTAGAATATAAAGAAAAATGTATGGGATTGACATTTTCGTTAACTTCGTGTAAAATCCGGTTAACCCCCAAAAACGGTGTCGAGATTATTTTCCCGAAATAATTATAATCAGTATACCTAGGTATAATTACCTACTAAATCGTTACATAACAGAAGTTTAGTCTACACAAACTTTTGATCTTGATCTCTATGCATCACATAGGGGATAAAATGGGGGATGACTTCATTTGCCATATATGTAGGGCATTATCTAAGCTTGAAACGAACATTTTTTTCAGTGTCTTGAAAGTACAGGAACATATCGACAGTAAACGTACCGGCGGCGGCGGGCGGCGGCTGTGTTGCGAAGCGTAGGGAAGCGAAGCCGTGAAAACGGGGGCGTGCTCTATCACGCCACGCCCCGCCAGAACGAGACGACGATAGCGCCGCCTACCGGCTCACCACAACCAACTTAACTGTTTCCTTCCATAAACTCTCATATTTCTCTACCACTTGGATATAGAGATCATATTTTGGAAGCACCTATTTCAGAATGCCTTTACCATGTTGAGTACGTACTCCTCTCTTCATAACCATCGAACGGTTATTACATATAGCTGTGCATAAGTCGAGGCTGTCATGCAAATGGAGGCCTGTTAATGAAGTCGACGAGAATTATGGCCATTGTTAGTGCGGGTCCGCTGCTGTAATGGCCCATTTTGTAGGCGTATATCATAATAATATATGGGATCATTTTATCTACAACGCCATTGGACTGCATTTCTGACCAAGGATTTATGTTAATTCCATACACACTCTATTGCATAAGGGAGCATCAGTATACATACGAGTATAATTAATAGTTTATGTAATACCTTTTGGCCTTATCGCTCAAAAATATGTATTCCATTCAACCTCGGAATATTATGTTATACCATTTTATTTGTAAATCATGAAAGAAGAATAATTAGTGGAATATTTGATGTTTCGAATATTATCAATTAATTATCACATCTTCCTCCTTTCAAATAATCTAATATTTTGTATTAGTACCGTAACATATGGGGAATTGTAGCACAAAGGTTACTATTAAGAAAATCAAAATATCTCAATACTCTTAGAGCAAATTATAATTGGGAATTTACATAATTTAAGTGCTATGCACGCGCCGTAGCGGCTCTACGGTGCATTGCGTAGCATCGCAATTTTGAAATAAAAATGTAATTTATCTAATTCTGGTAAAACCTCGTAGCACGTAGCATTTAAACCTGGTAAACGGTGGCTTCATTCGACAGTTTCTAAACCACCGATTTCCTATGTCAAAATCCAGTGAAAATCCATATAACAAGGTTAATGACATACAGACCGATTTAATGTTAAGTTCCATTTATAGCGGCCTGCCCTAGGTTATAGGGACATATTAGTAATAAAAACTTCCTGAACCGAATTTTCCATTAATCAATTGGTGAACCACCTAATTTTGTGGAGGAATTTCAACTACAATCTTTAGTTAGGTAGAGATACCTAAGCCCACGGCAAGTTTCTTATTTTGTAAACAAAACCGACTGCCATTTTAAACTATGCATTATCACAATGATGAAAATATTCATTCAATCAGTTCCTTCAATGATACACCACAACATAAAAGGTAATTAAATGATCATATTTCTATACAAAATAAGACACTTGCTGTGGGCATAGGTATAGGTAGCTATATGATGATATAGGGTAGGTAGTGGTAGGAGGGTGCGATGGCCGGAGCGGGCGTACGGGTGCGGCGCGGTTGTGATGAGCCAGCGCGCTCGCTGCGACGCGGCACATTTTTCTAGTAGCAAGGTCGCAGCCAGCTAGCGGCGGTGACGTCACCATTACACTACTTTCCATTTTCAGTAGGAATTCCTTAAAAATATTAAGGCAGAGATTCATAGTTTTGAATGCGATCTGTGTTTGAGCTCGGTCTTACAACTCTGTTAGATTTCATTCAATCTTGACAGTCGTAAGTTCGTGCTCAAAACTGTCTACCAATATCGGCCTAAAAGTTACACTTAGGAACCAAATTAAGATTCCCTTTACTTATGGGTATACACAAATTGAACTAACATTTAACTCTAATTAGTTCGAAAATAGTGATTATAATTACTGGGCAAAGAGGTCCCAACCTTTACTGTATCTTCGCCGCTCCAATTACAAGAATATAAAAATTCCAGCCTCTTCCATATTAGTGAACATAGGTACCAATAAACTTGTGATACATTTACGTTATTTTATAATCACAAGTTGTATCAGTCGGAAGTAGTAGTATGCGGATTTTTTTCAGTATAGTTCTATCAGTTGAACTCGGTTAATAGAACTAAACGGAATGGACCGTCATTTCAACGTGGCAAAGGATATCCTATGCTGACGTACCTATACTTAATAAGGTCTTCACCTAAAATAACTTGTGTAAATACTTTATTTCTCGAAATATTATTCAATGAATTCGCAAACAAAAACAGCAAAATGCCAGTTTCTGGTGGGAAAGCACAAAAAGGGCTGATGTGGTGTAGCGGCGCGCTTACGCGGGGCTGAGCCAGCAGTATGCCAACTCGGCAGGGTCGCGCGCGGTCGATACCCCGCCCCGTACTCCAACATACTCCCAACACTGTAAGCAGCACAGTCTACTTTAGTCTCTAAGGGTAAAAGTAATAGACCCTAATAGACAGTATTATCTAACATTTTATAATTATATGACAATAAGTATATTTTGCTGTGCCCATCCTGGGTTCATGTTGACACTTCAATACTTATATATTTTTTACCCGATTGCCCCAGAAGGAGGGTAATGTTTTTAAACACCTTGTCTTCAACATGAACTGCAATAAATGATTCTATTTTATTGGATAATCAGTCTACGTATTTTATTCAGTTTTGAGAGCGAGCAAATCAAACAATCAAATCTCTTTATTGCAAGTAAGCACGTTGTGTACATTTTTAAACGTCAACCTTTTTTTGAATTTACATTTACATCACTTTGCAAGGAAAAGGTGCCAAAGCGGAACGAGTGCCAGGAGCAAAAACTTTCAACAGCTGAGTTTGAGTTCGGTCTTACAACCGTCAGATTTAATACAATTTTGCCAGCCGTAAGAGCAAGCTCATTCTAAGCTTCTGCTCAAAACAGTCTATGAATATCGGTCTAATCGCCACTTGAGGCAAAGTTCGGGTTAAATGTGTTTGAACCGGGTTGGTTTTAACTAGGTTTACATTGTAGTTATTATTTGACAAGCGTTTTCGTGAAGTTATAGTGCCGTTATTTGAATATTGTTCAATTTGAATTTTAAATTCGTCCTTCCAATAGTATCTGAGTTTTGATGAATGGAATGTTGCATTTGAGTGATAGATAAATGTGTTGATATTCAGGTAACGGTAGTAGAACTTTACAATTTTAATGCATCTGGTTTAAACAAAGTTAACAACCAATGAATTTATCACTTTTTAAACTTTCACGGTTTGTATACATATTAATTAGATAAAACGGGAATTACCGTGTTAAACATTTATTATTGATGTCTCGATATTTCGACAGCATTGCAGCCATCACACTCACCGACTTCAGTCTACTCGTGACCATGATGGCTGCAATGCTGTCGAAATATCGAGACACCAATGAATTTATGCCGACATAGTTTTGTATGCAGAAAGGGACGTGATGTTCCCCCTTAAGATCACTAAATCGCGATCTCCTTAATTAAAATTAGACATACCCTAAACTTTTTGGGTATCGCCACTATGTATAGGTAAGTACTTATAAAGTTACTCGATAGTTTTAAGTTTATCGTTTTTAGGGTTCCGTGCCTCAAAAGGAAAAAAAAAGAACCTTTATAGGATTACTTCGTTGTCCGTTCGTCCGTCTGTCTTTCCGTCTGTATGTCTGTCTGTCAAGACCTATATCTCAGAAACGCGTGGACGGATCAAGTTGAAATTAATATCAAATACTCATGTCTTCAACCTCATGCAGCCGTGAAAAAATCTACCTTCTACGTTGACGCAATCAAGAGATATGGCCTATTGTATCGAATTTTGGTGCATATTTGTATGAAAACGCAAAAAATTCGAAACCAATAGGTAAGTAAAGGAAAAAATCCGAAAACTATAAATTTGAAATTACATCCCCCCAAAAATATTTTTTTGTTATTACATAAATGTCGATGTATGGACATAATATTTTGATAATGGCAAAGTTGTTGGTCTCTAAATCTAGTTTATCTTTTCGTTAGAGCAATGTTACGGGGTTAAGTAAGTTGCATTGCACAGAAGCCTCGGTGCGCGAGTCCGACTCGTACTTGCCCGGTTTTTTATTTTATTTTCAAAGGACCTATAATTTGTGAAAAATGTAATATAAAATATCGAAATGTAAACCACCAATGACTAATTCCAGCATATTGACTCTCCTGGGTTCAGCGAGATTTAGCTGAACCACTAGAGCGAGGGCGGGCGGTGCGCGCGGCGCGGGGCGGGCGGGCGGTCCGCGAGGATCGCTAACTAGGCACTATTGCCAATCGATAGGTCGTTACTTGAGCGAGGCGGGCGATTCCAACCTTGTTGAGACAAATATCCACGCGACAAGGCATTCTATCGCATTTGCACCAATGTTCGAGTGGATAAGAGTGAGCGTAAAGAAATATTATGTCGATTCGAATAGTGTGCATTCGTCAGTCGAGAATGGTCGTCTCGAGCCTCGCGCCACGCTACGAGCACGCCACGCGCGACTCATCACTTTAGATGCTGCTACGTCAGGTCACTCTCCTTTTCTCGATGTCCTTCAAATTAGCTTTGTAGGTCAGGTTTTCGCCAACTCCACGTGGTCACGTGGTGTTGTTGACATGAAATCGCTTCCAATCTTTTGCAAGGTACGACCACCTGCTGAATATGTAGGTAACCGTATACTTCACAATGTGGATATTATATCTTACGGACCACAAAAACTAAAAGGTTACGTACCTCAAGAGGAAAAAAGGAATAGGATAACTTTGTTGTCCGTCTGTCTTGTTTTTTTCAGCCAGCATCAGGCTTATTCCTCCTGCGTTATAAGTATTAAAAGAAGGTTCTGTACTTATAGGTACAATAAGAAAAGAAAATACACGGCAATGTAGATAATATTAAGTATACTTATTAGTGCTCGTATTACGAATGGGCTTGTTATGCGCATTATTGCTAAGTGAAATTCCCATTACATCTTATCACCAGAGACTTCGTTTCATAGTAACGAGACTTTTGTAAATAAGTAGCAGACTGCAAGCTAAGATGATCGACTTTCACTAGTAACTAGCAAGCGTGGCGATAAGATGATAGGAATTATGCCAGCGGATGTTTATGTCTCAACCATGTCTCAACTTAAAATAGGCAGCTGGCTTTTTGTGGTAGGTAATTCGAGATATATTACGGCTACAATCGTAGACTAGAATGTATTCAATAAGACTTCTCTATTGACAATGAATAAAAAAGTCGCTATACCAAGGAGATTCATAGTCAGTTTAAACGGAAGCTCAACATGAGGTCATACTTACTTAATTACTTACAAACGTCAAATTCCATAGGCCGAGATTCATAGACAATTTAGAGCATGAGCTTATCGTGAACTCGGTCTTACAAATGTCGTAACGTATTATGTCTAATTCCATATACGTACAACGTATATGGAATTATACATTTGTAAGAGCGAGCTCACGCTAAGCTGCGCTGAAAACTGTTTGTGAACCTCGACCAACATACACTACTTTCTGACTTTCAAAGATTTTGTAAACTAGATCTACATTTATACATAATATAAATTCACGCCTTATTTTAGTAGTACAAAGAAACCACTTTCCCGTAGGGGTACCTATTGTGTCATTTTATCCGATGACGTCAAGTTCCACAGAACAAATGGGACCTCCCAGGGGTAGGCACAGAGACGATAGACTTCCATCTGCTGCGATCCTGGCATACAATAGCACCCATACCTCATCCAATTTATCTACATTTATACAACAGATAATATCATATCGATGCGTGGTTTTTAAGCCGATTCCCCGCGAAAGGGGTGCTACTGTTTACCTATGCAAAATCTTGACGAGTACCTACATTTTGCATTCGTCTTCCCGCATGTGTTTTATATTCGTTTACTCCGGTCGGCCGAGCCTGTAATCGGCGCGCTGTTTGCGAGGGGAGCTCTGCTGACTGAGCCCCACAAATATATGTCGTAAGATTTAATAGACATGTAATGGATATCTGGATGACTTTTAAGGATTTGTGCAAACCGAATATGTCATTTATTTCCCATAGGAATTTTATTTGCCGGATTTTTGGATTATACTTTCAATTTGTTCGGCAATAGGTTCTTGCGAATGAGATATGTTATTATTATCTATAGACTCTTTAGTTTATAAACTTATAAAGTAATATGATGGATTATAATGGTAGATTTTAATAATTCTGGAATGAAACGGCAGTTGCACCTTCTAAAATTAATACTTTTTTGGACGATATGTAGCTTTTTTGTATTTTTTTTTATATATTTTAAGTTATTACGATCGCTTACCCCGATCAATTACCGAACGCTTTTTTTTCTTTTTCTTTTCTCGTTTGGTACCAAACCTATTATCAGAGTTATTCAGGCCGCCCGTAGGCCTCTGACGTGGCCTGACGACTGCTGCCGAGCGACAGCAACCGGTACCAACAGCTTTCCGAAGTCACATGGAAATGTCACTAGCGGTCACCCATCTATTTACTGACCTCGCCCAACGTGGCTTTAATTGAATGCTTAAAGTGCCACTGCTTTCTACTTGATGTGTTGTTGAATATACCTACCTGCGTTTAAAATAATTCTCTCATTGAAAAACAGAAACAGGAACATTCTATTTTACGTGATAACCTTGCGAGGCGTTACTAGGAAGCTGTGAAGCGCTTGGTTGGAACTATGATTTAAGAGTGATTTAAGTGAATTATGCCGCCCTCAAGTGGTGGCTGGCGGCATCGGTGCGGCGCGGCGGTGGCGGCGGCGGCGCCCTGCTCTCTTGGAGTCTTGTTTAACGCGTCGCGGGAGATGCATCAAAGGCTCTGTTGGAGCCTGTGCTGATTAATATGGAAACAGCTCGAAAAATTGGTCGAGACACATCATATATTGATTGGTTTTCGTTAATAGATTAGTTTAAAAAATCCGTCGTATATCAAAATAATCGTATATTAATAATCGTAATAGTCGTGGTATATAAAATCGCCGGCGTCGGGGCAGACCTCGGCGTAGGTGGAGAGACGATATCGTTAGATACAGGGATGGGTGGCTGGAAGAGGCTCAGGACAGGGATGGATGGAAGAGGAGGGGGGAGCCCAGCAGTGGGACAATATATAGGTTAAAAAAAATCAAAATAAGTATATTTGTTTTTACGTATAAAAAAAGGTTAAGTTTTTGTATATTTTTGTCTGTTCAAAATTGAGTTACTTAATGATAGTAATTCTTGAATCAGAAATTTTCATGAGCTCTAAATGTATTTTTCTAAAGAATCACACGATAGAGAAGAGCTCGCTCTATACTTACTACCCCCGCGGTACGCAAGTGAGCGCCGCGAAGCACCCGCCCGCCGGGCCCGCCACCGCAGGGCGCCCGCAAACGTGATTGTGCGCAAACGAACCGTCACGTCCCATGCTGTCACCGTGCCACCTGTCTACTGGCACTTGATGAAACTACATGCCTCTGAATGTATTTGAGGATTGTACTTGGTTTGTAGAACTGTCAACACTCGTGACATGAACAATACTTATATGGAAATGTTTACAAAAGGGTATACCTAAGCCTAACCTACCTTTATATCAGTGGAGATCCATTTCATTTTGATGGACTATCATTTCTTGGTCCAGCGAGTACCTAAATCTCGGCTATTTTTTTCCAAAATTACTTATGTTATCTTATCCTGATTCAATGTGGCGGCACTTCGACCCATTGGGATCTTTTGTGCTCTCCCCTTTCCTTTATGCTCCTTCCTCCTCCCTAAAGGTATAGCTCAATAGGTCCGCTATGCAGCTCATGGGTAGGAGCCTGTAGTCTTCTGGTTCCGGATAGGCCGACCCCAGGAGACTCATTCGCTTTCTAGCCAGTGAGTCACATTCACACAGTAGATGTTTCATTGACTCCGCTTTGTCACCACAGGCTCTGCAGGTTGGAGATTCAGCTAATCCCATCCTGTGCAACAGGTCGTTCGTTGCTTGATGTCCCTTCTATTCCGAGATTTACTCGCTTCGCTGGCGGTGGGACAACTGCCCAGATCAGGGGTTCGGCCTAATCTTTATAATTTTTAGTGCTAGATAGATTCTCAAAAGGGACGTTAGTTCCTTCATGATTTAAAAACTACGTCTTTCATAGATAGAGTCAACCTTTTTCCGTTGTTCCGTTTTTGGGAGGGATGTTTTGTGTGTGGTTATTGATGTGTTGACTTGTCGCGTACCTGCAATGTGAAATTATATTGTGTCGTATGTTGACGATTATATCCGTGTGAAAACAATGTCGTTATCAATTTACGATATTAGCAATTGCTACAAAGCCAGTGTCACATTTCGTCCACATCCTGTTACTAGCACTACCTGGAAGAGAGTGCGCTATCAGTGTGCACCGTTCTAATCGTCACGACTAGTCATAACATAATATCCCCTATCCGGTCAAGACTATTTTAATTCAATTTATTGTTTAGGAGTACACCTACCTACATCGTCGGTGAGGACGAGTTCTGTCCCACTACCATAAGTTGCTTTAGTTAGTTATTCGCTAGCGAGAACGTAAAAACGTGATTTGTCGAAACTAAAGTCGTACCAATAATGAACCTTGTAGATGACGTTTTATGTACCCAGTATATAAATATAGTACAAAGCGTTACAGTTGATGTTCTTTCGTCTGTCCCAGAAGAACAATCATCTCACACATCACAATGTAGGTATGTAAACTGCAATTTATTATTTAATATACCTACATACCTGAAATGTAGGTATAAACCAGGTTTGTTGTTTATTATTCAATAAGTAGGTAAGTACGTGTTTAGAAACATTTTATAGTAAAATTATTATGTCTTTGATTTTAAGAGAATATCAACATGCATGATTCTATGACGCGGTCACCTAAAATCGGCTAGGAAGCGCATGCAAGCAGTTTTATACATATCTCGAGACTGATGTTATGTACATTCTGATCATATTGTAAGGTAGTTAACAAGTATTGAAAAATTTAATATATCGATAATTTTAAAAACAGTAATTTTAAATAATGAAAAATAACGCAATTTTTTTTAATCGCTTTCTTAATTTATCATTGCTGAATTTTGGATGGCTAATGTACTTAAACCATGGCTTTAATTTAAACAACGCCTGAAAATGAGTCGCGGTTATCGCTACGAGCAACTCGACCCATTTGGCTCTCATATAAATTGATAGTAGGTATGTTTGTTTACCTGCAAATAAAATGATTGTCATTTACCTAAATGTTTAAGAAGACTTCAAAGTAGTGTGACTATAAAAGATGGTTTACAATAAATATTGGATATCAGGTTCCAACATGGGTTGAAAAACAACTTATATTGAGGAGCATATCTTCGACCCCTAAGATTATTATCTTTTTATTTACGGGAATCTCTGTGACTAAAGGGATCCCGTAAGTGGTGATTACTTAATCTACAGACAGATAGGTAATGTTTTTAGAGTGTTTATAATGTAACATTTACAGAGAGTAACCTAAATTTAATTCAATCAATCAATACAAAAACTTTAATTCAAATAACAATAAAATCCTAAAAATAACTATCTTAAATAATACTAACCTAAAAAAAATATATAAACTAAACTAAAAACTATATATACAATAGGTCGGTTGAACTATCTGAACGGCTTAGCATTACAGATAGTTCAACCGATCCCCGTTGTCCGGCAACGTGCCCAAAATGCTGGCGGCATTTCCCCTCTGGATCGCTAGGCTGATCCTTTGGGCGAAATACAGGCCAGCACTTTTGTCACGTGTGGACTCCACGAGCCGCCCCGACAGATCTTTATAGATCTCCATCGCTCCCGGCCCCCACGGACCCAGCGTCTCTACCCCAAACGGCACAAATATGTAGCCTCTGTCGAGGCTACTATACTTGCGCCGCTTGAGGGATTCGGCTGCTGCAGCAGCGCCACTTGCTCGTTGTGATGTTTCAGAAAGATGGGACGGCGCCAGCGTATCAACAAACAGCGTAACCTAAATAGGTACCACATAGAGTCAGTTGCGGAAACCGTCAATATTTCACGAACTTCTTAGAAATTATTTAATGCAGTTCTGCAATTTCCTACCTTTACAAGTACCTAAACGGCGTAAAAGAATTACGATATATGTTTAATTATTATAAAATCGACTAAATGCACGAAGGCATTGGTTGGATGGGTCGTATTTATGAAAACAATGTGTCGGTGCGATCGGGTTGCACAAACCCAAGGTTAAACGCCTCAACGCTGACGACACAGTGGCATCCGTTTATACATTGTATTGGAATTGCACCTCTCACTACCTATAATGTATAAAAATCGCTGCATTACTTACATACTACTTTTTCAAATTATCTTGTAATTCATATTTGATGCAAGAAGGTATATGAGTGGCTAACCGGTACGGGGTTGGATTTGTTACATTCTTTTGATCTTAGGTATAAACGTGACTTAAATTTAGGCGGTCGTTTAAGCCATCCTGATTTTCTCCATACAAAATTGGTGGTTTAGCAACTGTCAAAATAAGCCACCGTTTATTGTTGTCTACGAGCCTTGTTTTGAAATAAACAATAGGTAATGTTTTATTTGCAGGAAACCCTAAACTAAGTAACAATCGTCAAAACGCGCCGTTCGTAGTCGTCGGTCACCGAATATACTTTGATGAAGGAATTTTTTACCTTTTTCCTACGATTTGTCACAACTCTATACTTACGTTCTACCTACGGTATAACAACTAACTCCTGTAATGTTACAATTTACCTTATGATTCATTATATTTCATGAATATATCTCTATTTTTACCCGACTGCGCAAGAAGGAGGGTTAGGTATAGAAAAAGTAGAGCTAACAATTCAAAGAGCTGAAGCAGCGCAGCCGCATTCAATGTATCTGCTGAAAATTACAACACAATCTATCATACTTACTTGTATATGAATGAAAAGCAATTTGCAGCAATAAAAGGTAACGAAGTGATTAATGATCGTGAAACAAGTGTTCAATCAGCGTGTGGTCGGCTGCAGGGTACACTACAGGTTGTAATCGTAGGGCAAGGTACAGGGATAAACGCTCGCCATTGCTCAAAACAATCGGCCCTAATGATGCGAGCCCCGAACTATACATGTAGGGAACAGAGAACAACCGTGGGACGTTCATGAAATAACACAGTAAACCATAGAAAACTTATATCTTTAATCTGTGAGTAAACCTATGAGTATTACTGTGTAAATAGATGACTGTCGGAAAACTGTCTAATTTTTTTTTATTAAGTTTTTAATATCGATTTTCTTAAAAAGTACTTGACTTTTTAAAATTCTTTACAATTACTTAGTGTGGTGTACTCTAAACAATCTACTATAAAAAAATATTTTTTACAATCGGTCTAGTAGTTCTTGAGAAAATCGCAACCTTATTGAGGCCCCCTGGATACTTATCTCGGGTAATAAATATACTGTACTTATAATTATTCTTTATGGCACAGAAAGAACTTACATAACTAGTTTGGCAATGGTCATATACATACCTAAGCTGTAATATACTTAAATACCTACTCACAGAAAATATATCTATAAGATTTGTTAGCGGTTGGTCCAAAACGCACTTTTCTTCTGCGATCAAATTGGGACAATCGCAAGAGCATCTTGGCTGTTGAGATTGTCCCAATTTTATATAAGTACTAACTTACGGAACTTGCTTAGAATAAGAATAATTTATGGTTATTTATTTCAATATGTAGGTACGGAATGTACCTATTTAAACCAACGTGTTTAAACCTACAGCTTCAACAAAATATACAAAAAGAAAACGTCAGCATTCTGACAACTTAGCAAAAACTTCCAACATGATTTTGATTACTAAACACTTAATTTGTTAATTATGTAGGTAAATGTGTCTCAGCGGACATTCACCTCAGTATTAGCAAGTACATGCAAAACATATTTTTTACTATATGAAAATATTAGAGATTTATTATACCTACAGGCAATTCGGTTCATTTCATCATACAGAACGTAAATAGTGGCATAATTTGAAACAATTGTTGTACTTAGTTTCATTTAAGGCCTTAGATGAAACGGGATTCTTCTAATGGCCTCATACAATCAAAAGCATATCAAGTGTAATGTAACACATGGGTATACATTAATGAAAGGTAAAAAAAATTAACTTTTGATTTGCGATCGATTCTATGAGTGAAATCTGGAGATTTGATTTAGTCGTGAGATTTCATGAAATTATAAGGTCAATCGATAAACAGACATTACATTTCATAAATATAAACATTCGTCGACGGTATAGCCTGCAGGCGTTGAACCAACGTGGCCGGTAGCTAATCCAATCAAGTAATTGGACTTGCCTTTATTCATTCACCGGGTAATGACTTTAAGCTAACGCTCTCACGGCTTCTACGCTACCCCCTCACTTTATGTATCGATACAAGCATAGTAAATTAGGACGATTTTTCTGTGACACGAGCGGCTACATGCAATCAAGCTATGTACAGAGTCGAAACTTTAGATTTGATATACGAGCAGGTATTTTACTCATTAGTTAATCTTTGTGATATAAATCCAGCAAGCGATAAGAGGTATAAAAGGTCGTTTTTGTATGAAAACCCCTAACTATTTAACTATTTAGATAACTATTTATGGTTCAACGTTTATGTGAATAAATTACTACAGTAATTAGAGCTTACCTAGAAAGCAGAGAAAAGTTTATAAAGGCCTAAAATTTTTGAGATTTTTTGAAAAACTACTTGGTCGTATGTATGAATTATCTTGCTAATGGAGAGGATTAGAGAAGATTATTACAGTGCACATTATGTTATTGTAAAAGAATTTTAAAAACGGGTCGTCGTTTTTGACAAACTCTTAACTTCAATGAGTTTTGGACTGTAGGTACCTACCAAACCAAGTCAGAAAAACTTTAATAGATTTTCTTTTGCTCATTTGTAGACGTCGCCCTTGTAGGTCTACAATCAAAAAGAAATTAGACAAATTAGAGGGATTAAGGTTGTGATGTCAATCAATGCAGGATCGGGCGGGTGCCATCAGGGCGTCATTTGTGTCAGGGCGGGCGGATGCTGACAGTGATGCCTGGTGCCTCATTATACTCGTACACTCGGCAGCACATCAGTGGTGTTTGACGTAGGATTTCAACTCTTATAACGCCACCAAAAAAAAGTTTTAGGTACACCGAAAGTTTCATTTTAAGCGATTTCGACAGTTACCTACTAGTAGATAGATCTATACTGCACGGATTACTCATTACGTCAAAATATGCAGAATATTATATAGAAAACTACTTACATTCCACTCGTTCTCATACAAAGCAAGATAACTTTTAATAACTTTAAGTATATGAAATCAAAGTAAAGTAGGTGCATATTCTGCGCAATCGTATAGTCCTCCGATCGCGGACAACACGATTTTTGAAATTAGGCTGTCGCTTTTGAGAATTAATATCGAAAAATTTGACAAAAATTCTTCATACCCTCAACAATTTATAATTTTTATACAATTTTACAGAACAACTATTGGTGCCAATAGTTCGTAGAGAACATCTTCGAAATAAAACAATGCATTGTAGAGATTTCACGGTGTGAATATATGAAGGCACTTCAAGCAATATGTAGAGACGGAGAAATTGGCTTAGTTTGGTGCCGCGCTGCTGCCCCGTTTCAAGTTTATGTTAGAAAAAGGTGAAGAAAAGTATAGTTGTTGAGTGTTTGTATACCTATTATTAAAATAGTGAGTATTATAATCGATCAAGTTATTACTTTACAATTTGTAAAAGTTAAGTATATTTTTTTTGCATGTGCATAGCATATTCGTAACACCGGATGACGTCACGTTACCCTCTGTTGGTTGGTAGTGAGCGTATCATGAAATGTGGAGATCCAGGGTTCGAATCTTGGTCGCGACGAAGTTTTTTTATCTAGGTATGTATTTAATTATTTTACTAATTACTCGTATGTAATGTATTTTATGAGTTTGAACATCTTTATTTAAGTAATGACAAAACATTCTACATTTACCTAGCTTCATATTATGTATGAACGAAAATAACAAAGATCCAAATAAGAGTCTAATGACTCCAATCCATTACTAAATTATCTTACAAAGGAGCGCAATAAATATAGATATCTGTCTGTATTGATGCAACGAGCGGGGACAATATTTACTGGGCTACTCCCCTGGTCCTGCCGAACGGAAACTTATAGTTTTCTTGAGGCGCCCGCCGAATAAAATACTGCTGCTTCGGACATAAATCAGTCGGTGTCGCGGCCGCAGCCGGCGCGGCGCTCCGTCTCCGGCCGGGCTCCCGGCCCGGACCCAAGCCTCCGACGGACGCTACATTTTAATAACTGGACTCCTCCGCCATAAATGGTCACTGACAGATTTTATTTCAGCACGTATATTAAATCCAGTCGTGTACGTGGAGTTTTTATTAATCTTATTGACTGTTTTTGTCTTCGCCAATAAAAAAAATAAGAACATTTTGTTTTGTTTACTGACTAGCGTAAACAGTACGCTAAAGATTTAAAAAGACTGGCGACTTTGGTAGTGACAAATTAAAAGTTTGGGAAATTGATAAATCATTTTCTTCTAAAAGAACTATCGCACTTAAAACAATAAAAATAATTTAAGGACATAAAGGAAACGGTTCATATCTAAAGTGCGAAAGAATTATTTATTTTGAGTCGGAAATGGAAAGTTTCAATAAGTGCTCAGATATGTATCGGCACTGGCCGGGGAGGTTTATGGGCAGTTTTACGGCGGCGCATCGGTGACCGCGAGGCGAGGGTGTCGCGTCGCCAGGAGACAAAGCCAGGAGGCAGTCTGGGGGACATGCCGCAGCTGTTTTTTACACGTTCTCCTTACAACCTTTACCTCAAATTGCAAAAATTTGAGAAAACTATTGAGACTCCCAATTTATTTGTTTACTTTTGTTGACCTAAATTACAAAAATATATCTTACTTTCTAATTATAGTAGCTATAGGTACTAATAGGGAAAACTGCTCAAAACTGTTCGTATTACGAGTAGTAGATACCTACCTCGCAGTAACAGTAACGTGGAGTGAGTAATTGTTAGTAAAACTATAATTAAATCGTAATCTATACATTTAATAAGACTGTAAAAAAGTTGTGTCTGTTTTTTGAAAAGAATAACTGTAATGTGTTTTAGGATCGATACTGATGCCAAAACACTAATTTTTAGAATTTTTGTCTGTTTGTCTGTGACTTTGTGCAAGTATCATGCCATAACTACTGAAGGGATTTTGATATGAGATTCACTAGGAGATAGCTGAAATATCCGTACAGCTCATAGGCTATAAGCCATGGCGGTATATGATGTGGAAACAAGTATTAAAAGAGGAAGATCTGCCTCCTGATCTCCTCCATCCTCTCCGTCCTCCTCCTCTACGGTCACAAAGTTGCGGGGTACAGCTAGTATATTATAAGATTTTACAAAAGTACAAGAGTAACTTTTGCACTATAACAGATAGCCAGTTTAATTTAAAATTTGATTTTTGTCTTTTAAATAGGAAATAACCACATGGTAGATCGTCCATGCCACTTCTGTTCTAGACTGACCACAGCCATTACAATAAAAATATTAAAAACCGCATAAGTAAGAGCGGGGAGGTCGCCGGCAGTTCGGTGCAAATGTCGCCCCGGACACTTACATTATTCCTCCCTTGCCCCGGGGCGACTTGGCTCCTGCACTGCGCCCCCGCACCTATTATCTCAATACTTTAGATAGTCACCGGGACATTCTCGGACTGCGATCGTTCGTCCAAATGACCGCCCATTTGCCAAGATCCGATTAGTCATGATTGCGTTTGTGTTGTACTACTTATAAAAATATAATCCCTCGACTTTAATGCGCGCCACTGAAGCGAATATCGCTCCATCTTCTTGTAGAGAGACGATGAAAAGGATTGAGGTTTCATCAAAGGCGGTCATTACAAACGACTTTGAAGGATTTCCTTGGATTTAAATAGAAGTTCTTGAAAATTAATCTGCGAGATTATTTTACTCCAACGATTGCGAATGTCGTAGAGATGAATCCCATTCATACGCTGCTATGCTGTTATGAGTTTCATCGCACAAGTAAGGTATGTGGACAGATTAGGTATACCGTGGCAGGACAGCCGGCAACGTGTAGCTGTCGTGTTTGTGTGTGCAGCAGGAAACTTGCAAAATGCTGACTTGGTTACCCATTACTGTCACACGACACTTTACCTGCGACGACCAATTATACAATTCACAGCAGTGCTTCGGGTTATAGAATAATTATAATGAATTTATTCGTAAGTACCTACATTATATAATATAATGCAAATGAATATATCTAACTATTGCAAACGTGGTAAGTGGTTAAAGTAGGTAACTACTTATTTAACTCACTAATGTGCAAAGCCAGTGTATGTGCAAGAACTGAATTGTTTAGAATACTTACTTACATCACGATGATTTTTGTATCTAATTAATTGTGTAATATAAATTGTTTTGTATTATTACTGTACGTATTGCTGTATCGTTGCGGGTTTACGATTTTAAACCCCATAAAGAACATGCATCGCGTCTGCCATAGTTCATTTTAGAGCGACAATCGATAGTTGGATTGATGCGAGCATCGAAACAGGGGGACTCGTTCCGGTCGGTTGTGCTTATCGGATGAGCCGATTGGGGAAGATGCCGTTCTGCTCCATTATACTCCGCAGTAATCCTCAAGCGTGCACTGGCTCCAGCTCTGACATATAGTTTCACCTGTGGTTTTAGTTTTAGGTACACAAAATGAAAAGATTAGCTGTGGTTGGTTGTTAAGTATTCGCAATCGCAGCTACAATACAACCGTTACAAACTATAGGGACAGCCAAGTGTTTTATTGTTTTTGCTAACTAATGGTTTTCCTAGCTAGTTAGATTGGTTATTGTTTACAATTATTTGATCTGACAGACAAGGACGTAGTTGCTCGCTTTAGCTAGAAATCAACAGCTAAGTATACACAGGCAACCTTGTTTTTTCAGTGTACATAGTTACTCATAAAAGCTAAGGTAGTGATCGTCGTAATGGATAGCATCGGTTTCAGGTTTTTAAACCTCGTTATGGCGAGGTAATTGGCGTATAGCTTGTGGCTAGAAACCATAAAGGTAACAATAGTCGGGCTCGTTATTTCCTTTCGATACTGTTGCTGTTATAAACCTAGTTAAACCTCATTTCCTTTAAATCGTATTGCTATCCCTTTCACGCTTCGTTAAAAAAGGTTAAGATAGAAAGGGGCAGGGTGGCTAAACGGCGGCGAAACTTTAAATCACGTTTATGAATAACAGCCCATAAGTATAACGTTAGAGTGTTCAGGCGACTTTTTAGGCCTCTGATATGTCCCTAACGATTGCTGCCGAAAACGGTAGAAGCCGTGGGACCGATTCAGGGAGACAGGGAGTCAAATGAAAATAAATGCTAGCGTTCACACACTAAATATTTATCTTTTTGTGAGGGTTATGTTCTGCCTATATCAATCACCAACTACAAATTGTATGGGGCACAAAGCGCTCGCCGCGTTTAAAATTACATTAACGTCATAGAAAGACGTGCTCGGGAGCTGTTTCTCAGAGCACCTCATACGGGCCATAGGACACGGTCCGGCGAACCCTGATCCTATCATAACGCAATCGCATATCGACTGCGGCATTCTGCGACACGGTTCTATATCAGCACAACTCAAAGTTCCAACCCTACACCACTAGCTTCAGGATATACTTTTCAATCGTGTCGGCAGATACAACCATGTGATAGCGAACAGGTGGAAATCTACAGATATTTACGTTGATAGCCTCCAGCAAAGAAGTGGAGTGGATACGTGAACTCGATAGGGACCATAATAATGTAAAGCTCTTTTTATTTTTTGGCATAGGTAAGGTTTGTAACAAGAAAAATATTTTTACTTGTTGGGTTCTTCTTATCTACTTAGGTATATATTCCTTGCATATGAACACAGTTAATAGATTTCTTACACCAAATGCAGAAATTAAAAAGTTTATATAATATGAGTAGAAATTTATGACATAATAAGTATTTATCGTACCTATTATCAACAAACACACTCGTATTGTAGGTAATTGTAGTTTTTTTTACCGTAGCCGTAGGCAAAAATATAATATATTCTTTTATGCCTGTAGTACGGTGGAACACAGAGAAAGGTGTACAGTAGAGTTTTTAAGGTTGAGATTTTCTCAAAAACTACTTGACCTATTGCAAGAACTCTTCCACTGTTAGATGAATGAAAGTTAAAACTATGTAACTGTAAAAGAATTATTAAAATCGGTCCAGTAGTTCTTGAGAAAATCTCAACCTTATTGAGGCCCACTGTACACTTATCTCTGTCTTCGACTGTACCTAAGTGTATTCGCCTTGTTTTGTTTAATTAGAACCGTTTTCCACCCCAAAGGGAAGAAAACGATTATTTCAGGTCTTGCCGAGGCTTGACCTTTCGGAGATAACCTACCTTACCTAAGAGTACTCACATGCTTGCTTCTTACTACATTTCACCTCTGTGTGAGCTACGGCCGCACGAAGACGCGGCAACGTCTTTGCGCGCGCAGGGTGTGTGACGGCGGTGGCACATGCGCAGGCAACGCCTGCGCTTTCGTCAGTATCTTACTCCGAAAGCCGGCAAGAGCTTGCTCAGGTCAAGCCTCGGCAAGACCTGAAATAATCGTTTTCTTCCCTTTGGGGTGGAAAACGGTTCTATTTCAGTTCTGTGCCTTCGGCTTGACCTTTCGGAGACGTGTTTATTATCTGCCGGCGCCGTCCAGCGTACTGTGACAAAAACAACCTGCATGACCTGGCAGGTGTAGGTATTATTCACCATTAAAACATGATGATTCGTTATGAAAAGTAAGAATCATCTAATCTAATACTATCTGGCCTTAGAAACGTAAGGACAACACGGGTTATAATAATTAAACGATCAAAGCGCTCTTGATTATAACAACATCTTGACACCTAGAACGAGGTAATCAATGAGATCAGACGATAACAACTCAGTCTTGTAAGTCAGAAAACATAACAGCAATAAATAAAAAACGTAGAGCACAGGTAATCAAATTACCCCAAAGGAGACATTTAGAATATCCGCATTCTCATCTCACGGTTGGTCCCTGACCAATGGTCGATAATGCTTGATATAATTAACCAAACCTCTCCAGTTCCCATCAAATATCATCTAGTGGTACATTACGTTGGTGAACATTAGAAACTACAGCAGATTTAATGGATCATGGCATGTTGTTCATTAGAACAAGCTAAGCCTCTCAGCCAAAACTAGGCCAAAAGGTTACAGAAGAATCTGTTCTTTCGAAAGTAGATTGTTAATACCCAATTCAGTCAACTCAATTCGGTCAATTCAATCTTCACCAATTTAACAAGTCTGGTACCTCCCAAATGTGATATTTTGGAGATAATACAGATGAATAATAATTTATATTTATCGCCAAAAGAATAGCTGTTACAAGTGGATGATTAGCTAACAACTTCCCACAAGTAGGATCTGCTAAAACAAAAATGGTTACGAGGTTAGCTTTCTAACGCGCAATAAGACACCAGGCTATGGAGCAAGGCAACGTCATGCGGTCGAGGACTACTAGGTCTATTCCCAGTCTGTTTGGACCACGAGACCCACTGTTTCCACGCAGTATCATAGGTGCTGCACTAAGTGGAATTACGCCATTCCCAATGTATCAGATCTATTTTAGGATCTAAACTTACTACCAGCTACCTCCACTCCGTATCCTCCGGACCACTAAACAAAGTTCTTTCACCTTCGGTGGTGGACAATTGGCTTCGGTGGGTGACAATCTGACAAGCCGATGAGGTTCTCGCTCAGATTGGGCCTTGGATGAAGTACGGAAACGGACAGCATCCAGGGCCCTGTGTTCGAGGTAACTCCTTCAAAACACTGCTTCCCTGCGAGGTAACACTACAAAAAGTTCCGTATGACTTATTGAGATGTTAAATCACCCTTGCTATTGTTGGTGGAGGAGAGAAAAACCAAGCTAGTTGGAAATGTCAAGACTGACTGAATGCATTGATTAACAGAGCCTGAGGATCCCTGGCTTCTGTTGATATAATATACTCGGACACTACTTTCAAACGACCCCTGGCGAAGAGTTTCATTTGTGGCACGCAACACTTCAAGAATATTTGGTGCTTAACCATGACTCCTCTCCCAAGTTCCAGTGTGGTGACGCGATCTTTCCGCCTCTAAAGGCCGTCGGTTATAGAATTGTAACGACCTGGTAGATAAGACGCTTGGACAAAAATACACCAAGAATTTGCGCAAGTAGCAACATCTTTCTCAACGCTTCTAACAGCGCAACAGAATCTTGCGCCTCTGCGAAATCATAAGTACGACAATAACGTCCTGTTGTCGGATTGAACCCATGTTTGACTGGCTTATAACGACGTCCTGGAACTCTTACAGGGCTATAAGACAGTGAAGAGCTCCTTCCTGTTTATGCGCCATTCTAGTTACTCGTTTGTCCATACCCACGATTTATAAAGACAGTGAAGAGCTCCTCCCTCCTACTTGCACGTTTGTCCATCCCCCGATATACACCTCAGCTGAATTCCCCAGCCCTCGTCGGAAACACCTGTAGATATCTCTGCTCTGGCATAAATCTTGTCCGGCGTTCTCATGTTCTGAGATCATCACATAAAATAACCATCGACTGACTGCAACGGAACTACAGTCCAAAAGGACAGCAAAAGCTGAACTGATCCTGTAAAAGTCGGCGACCTGCAATCTGTATGAAATTGAAAACGCTGTGATTTGAACCAGGAACATCCAGTGTAACCGATTAGACGTCTGAAGCAGAGCGCTCGACCACTGAGCCAAATTGCAGCTTTTCTTGTGTATAATCGACCCAAACGAGCTACGAGATTTGTGAAACCCAGTCTGCTCACGAGCGTAGTTCCGGATCCCCAAGGCCATTGACTCGTTCTCATATGATCCCCTCTAACTCTAGTAACTGGTGGTTAGGAAAAGGTAAATCGATTGTTGTTGATTGCTCTATCTGGTTTGTTATGGAGTCACAGACAGTATAGTATTCAGGAATTATATTCGGTTTGTAGCCTCCACGACAGATTTTTCAAGGTATACGCATCAACCGAGACTTTGGATAAAATTCACTGCAAAGTCCATCTTGGCCTCTAACAAATTCGGGACCTTTGCAAGCGGAAAGTCCAAGTAAACAAGAACCCGAAAGCCCTATGCCGTTTTCTCGAGGATAGGCTAGTTAATAAAAACCATTCGCTAGCCAATTGCTGATTTGAACGATGGCTTAAATAAATGGAGCATTAAACAGACCGAAAGGAAATACGTCATTGGTAAAGTTGGTCCGCGCTATCAAATGCGCGAATCTATTATGCAATAGTAAGCTCGACTCCTGTGCGCCTCTATGTAGAAGGTTTGGAACCTGGCGTTGGTCGCTCAAGTGAAGCTTTGGAGGGCAGAGAAAACACTTCACCGAAGATCAAATATCTGCCTTGGTTTTCTATTCGACTTGAGGATTATGACCATTCATGACACATTAGCAAATTATTGAGTTTCTTGGTCAACCAGGTGAGACTTTTGTTGCTAACCTTTAAGGTTGTTTTAAGGTTGCCATTGTAGCAAAAACATATCCAACTGTCCCCCACGAAAATTGTCACATCTACATATCTTTTGTAACTTCTTGTCCTTTCCCGACCGGCTATGTTGTTTGCTGGAAGGCTTTGTACCCCCAGGCGTGAGGAGACCTGATGGCCGCCCTGATGTAGTCTGATTCGAAGTTGAAGGTCAAGTAAGCCAGGGTGGCTGTCTACTCTGACTGATTGAAGAGGAATTACTGGTCTTCGAAAGGAACCTCGTATACTTAATCTTTCGGAGCTTCAATTGGTTTCGAAAACGCTGTTATCCTTTACAAAAGCTCCTAATTGTTTTTCATCGAAAAAACGAGTTGGCGACTGTGGGATATCATTGCAGGTTATTCCACCTGCTTAAAGTATCATTTTCATCTTCTAAAAGTCTCATCTCTATTGTCACTGCCCGATGAGAATACTCGCATTGCAACAATTGATCGTCAATTGTTTCTTCTTCTTTGCAAGAAGAAGAAGAAGAAAAGTTTTCTCTGTTCCAGAAGAAGTACAGTCATAGGTAATGGTACATAGAAATCCACCGTGTTCGACAAGACAAGGAAACGGCTGAGTAGAGAGGCCTCCAAGAACCGTGTTGAGTTTTACCGGGCTAAACACCGGCACTGCATGAAGTTGTTTTCCTTCTTCTCTATAGCGGACTGTGCCATTACAGCCCTCCGTGCAGTTACAGACCTCAGTGCCTAATCGTTGGACTGAATCTTTCCTTATAGGTGGAGTCAGCCGAAGAACAAAAGAATCTGCCTTCTTTTACCTTCCGTCGAAACTCTATATTCATGACCACCGCCGGTGAATCACTAACCATACAAATAACCATGTCTCGCTGGAGCTCTCCACGAACAGTCCGAAGAGCATGAGTCCGTAGCATGAACCATCGCATGATGATAATATCATAAGTGGATTTTTTTTTTTTTTTTTTTTTTTTTTAAATCCCTGAACTGGGACACAATATTGACAGACGCGAACTTCTCCTATGGCAGCTTGGCAAAGTAGCGAGCAGAAAAGGGGGGCCTGGGCCCTGGGCGCCCCAAATATCTTTATTTCGAAACATTCATGAATGGCCGAGCATCGCCAGTTCTGAACATCAGTTTCCACTCGATCTCAAGACATGGACAAACACGCAGCTGACAGCCAGCTTGCGGTGGCGGAGAGGCACTACAAGAGGAACAACACTCTCGATGTGGCGGTGGCTGCTGGCGGGCTTCAATCTTCCCTTAAAGAAGGGAAAACATATTCTCAACCCTCAACCCCAGTGGCTGAGTTATTTGGTCATGGATGGATGGATGAGCGGGTGGCGATGGGTTTCTTTCAGGCTTGTAAAATAGTAGTCTTTGACCGATTGATGCTCTCGAATTGGTTCTCAGCTATCGTTGTAACGATTCCGCCCCTGAGAGATGACCTGATAAGATCTTATCAGTCTCGAGCAAAAGCCTCATCTGCCGGTAATCCTTCAGAATGGTGAACTGCTTCTGGGTTAAATATACGGGTTAGACCCAACGGTCGGAATCGCAAAGTCCAGTTCGTTAAGTGCACTTGGGTCAATCGTTCCCTAAGGCCTTTTCCTTGGAATTTTTGGACATTTCACATCTCGTCCAGCCACCGGGAAGACGATCCTACGCCAGGACGTTATATCTTCCAAGATCCCTTCGTCTTGTTTCAACTCAAAAGCCATGCCATATTTTATGCAGTATGTTACGTGCAGATCAAAATCCAAGCCGAACCGACTCAAGTTGGTGCTGCGCCTTTCTTCCATCGAGCCACGGCGGTCACCAAACAAGCCGCGCAGCTCGGTAATCGAGCTGCGGCGGTCATCAATCGAGCTGCGCTGGTCATAAAATGAGCCGCGTCGCTCGTCAATCGCACCGCGCCGGTCGTCAAACGAGCCGCGCCGCTCGACAAACGGCCCGCGCCGCTCGAGAAACGAGCCGCGCCGCTCAAAAATCGAGCCGCGCCGCTCAAAAATCGAGCCGCGCCGCTCAAAAATCGAGCCGCGCAGCTCAAAAATCGAGCCGCGCCGCTCAAAAATCGAGCCGCGCCGCTCAAAATCGAGCCGCGCCGCTCGAAAATCGAGCCGCGCCGCCTAAATAGAGCCGCGCCGCTCGAAAGTCGCGGCGCGCCGCTCTAAAATCCAGCCGCGCCGCTCGACAAACGAGCCGCGCCGCTCAAAATTCGAGCCGCGCCGCTCAAATCGAGCCGCGCCGCTCAAATCGAGCCGCGCCGCTCGAAAATCGAGCCGCGCCGCTCAAAAATCGAGCCGCGCCGCTCGAAAATCGTGGCGCGCCGGCCAAAAATCGAGCGGCGCACTAAGTACGTATAGCAAGGAATATGACCCAAATGAATGTGGCTGAATGGCCGACATCTCAGATTTGGGCGCAAGTGTGAGTATATAGCACGTCACATATCGTTTGTGGATAGAATGTCCGACAAACATTAGCGGCACTGGTTGCGATAACAACCGAGATGCCCCTTGCTGTACAAATAAGAAATCCATTTCACACCCAAACACTTCCGTATCTTAAACACACACAAAAAATAAGGTAAAAAATATTAAATTACTTACCAATACCACACAATTGTAATTGGCAAGTCACTTTTTGAAAAACGTTACATCAACGTTGACACAAGCACGTGTGCACGCTTGGGCAAAAGTAAGCGTACTGACGAAAGCGCAGGCGTTGCCTGCGCATGTGCCACCGCCGTCACACACCCTGCGCGCGCAAAGACGTTGCCGCGTCTTCGTGCGGCCGTAGCTCACACAGAGGTGAAATGTAGTAAGAAGCAAGCATGTGAGTACTCTTAGGTAAGGTAGGTTATCTCCGAAAGGTCAAGCCGAAGGCACAGAACTGAAATATCCCTGTTTGATACAGGGATAATTAAACAAGTGCCGAAGATATGTGCACTAAACAGTTTTCTAGCGTTTTGTATGTTGAATAGTAATATTATGTGCCTATACTAAATATAAAATACATATAACCCTAGAATTCCCAATAAATCTATTAAGAAAGTTGCAATGAGAAAAATGAAAAAATATCCACAAAAACGATAAAATATCCCCCTAAGCTTCCGCTCACCGGTAATCCCTTTAGCGAGGGAAAAACTTCAAAAGTTAGTGCGGGCGTCGTGGGGCTCTGAATTTTTGATCTCTATTAAATTGTTTCAAATCGTTTAACTTGTCGCGGCTCAATCAGTGCAGGGGGGCCGCGCGCCGCAGTTTCACGCTCGCTGCGTCGAATGCTGATGCCTTGTTCTGCGCTCACGCCTCACGCGACACGCATCACGCCTCCTCTGTAGCCTGCTCAATGAGCATTTCATACTTAGAATATATTTTTTTCATCATTGTTGAAGAAGTATAAAAAATACCCAATGTGTAGTAGATGAGAATAGGTTTTTAAATGTTTGGAATTTCAAATCAGACACAATCATACTGATATTATAAAGAGGAAAGATTTGTATTTTTGTATGTTTGTAACGCATAAACTCAAAAACTATTGGAGTGATTTTCACCATTAGAATGCTACATTATCCCAGAGTAACATTGGCTATATTTATCACCCGGGACGAGCCGCTAGTATAGGATAATCGTCAGCACATCAATGGTAACATTGACACGTTGCCTCGATGCAATGCGCTGGATGGCATCTTTACACAGAGAAATTAATATGTTTATTAATTGATACGTATTAAATAAGACATGATTAAAAACTAACATTAAATAACTAAAAACTAAAACTACCTATAAATAAAATATGTCCTCTAGGAGGGCATCGGGAGTAATGGCATCTTTTATCTTTATATCGTTGTTTTTGTGAATTAAATAATTTGAAGTGCGATCAATATTTTATGATTATAATAAATATGTTGTAGAGTTCAAAGAGTTTCACTCTTGATAAGTTTTAACTGTATGGTATTAGAGCCTTTCGTGTGCTATCCTTAAATCTCGATCAGTAGGGTATTGTTAACAAAAGCCTGCATACCTACAGTTGTCTCTAGGCGACGACGACCGCTAACCATCAGGTGATTCGTCTGTTTCTCTGCCCTGCTTTCTCTATTTTGTATATCAGTAGAAACTCAACAGTCCTAGTAGCGGCGTATGGTACTACACGCAGTTTATAACTTTAAAAAAATTTAATCAGTATGTAGAGCTTGTTGCTATGTCTTATTGAAGAATTACAGATTTCAAGTTCTGCGGAACAGCTACAACCGGATTCTGTTTTTCATTCAACCGTAAATTATAAAACGTAGATTTCTTCGATATTTTAATCTAGGTAACGTCGATAATAAACACAAGTACATAGGTAGAGTACGTTAAACAAATGTTACGACAATATAGGTACAGTACAAAGAAAAGTGTACAGTAAAGTTTTTAAGGTTGAGATTTTCACAAAAAGAACATGTGATTAAAAAAAATTTCAATTACATAGCGAGTATTCTAAACAAAACTATCTACTAGTAAAATAATTTTTGCAATCGCTCAAGTAGTTCTTGAGAAAATCTCAACCTTATTGAGGCCCCCTGTATACATTATCTCTGTCTTCGTGTCTACCTAAGTTAATAGCCGCATGTTTATAAGCCGTTAATTAATATTTTGTCAGCAATAATATAATATTGCATGAGCATAAATCTAAGATAGTTCAGAGGTGGGGCGGCAGCATCACAGCGAACTGATTTATTCACTGGCGATATTTTATAGCGCAGTTTGTTCCGGCCGTTATTGTATTAGGGCGGCTGTTTGTTACACCGCCCTCAGACACGGCGTCCTTTCGGAGGACACTTTCTGACTTCATTATTTATGCTTAGTGCCTTACTACATAATAATACTCTAACTTTACAGGTAGTACGATCAAAAACAGAGAAAAGTGTATAGGAGACCTCAATATGACTAATTGTCCAAAACTATTACCGCACTATTAGATTTTTAAAATTCTTTCACAATTATATTATACATGTAGTTGCTGTTAATCATAAACCTAGTTGCTATCCCTTTCACACCTCGTTAAAAAAGGTTAAGATAGGAAGGTACGGGGGACCTAAACGGTGGCGTAACTTTAAATCACGTTTATGAATACGCGCCATTGTGTTAGTAAGATAATTTTGAATACGGCCAAGTCGTTTTTGAGAAAATCTTAACCTTATTAAGCGCCCTGTATAGTTTTCACTTTACAACATATATCATCATCAATTTTCTATACTTTCTAATTCTTTTTGTATAGGGAAGTGAATGCTGAATACGATTGTGTGAGTGTAGAGTAAATTGTGGGGTACATTATCTGTAATTAAGTGCTGAAACGGGAATTGCTGTAATAGGGAAATAGTAGGGATTTCTCCCCAGAGACTAGAAGTGTATTAGATAATAGTACCTATGTATAGGTAAATATCGCATTAAGATAGATAAGGCCGATCGATTAGTCTATCATATATAATATAGGTAAAATTTAGAATAAATAAGATAAGTAGGTATATTATTTTGTGAACTATAGCGCACGAGTATATTCCTGTCAATACAAATGGCTACTTGATTGTTTTAGTTTCTTTACTAACCAGTCCTATACTAATTTAAAAAAAAATACTTACAACAATGTCATATACGACTCCCCTTCAGAATTTAGTAGCTTCACCCGCTTAGGATCTGATTAATAAACTTCATAACCGGCGCTCAATAAAAAATAATATTTCTGACTGTCCCCCAATTTTTTAAATTGCGTGAAATTAAATTTAGAATATACATTTTATCCCTGTGGAGTCTGACAAATAGCCGGGAGCGGCGGCGTTTGCGGCGCGATTTAGTCACGCTGTAATTGGTTTTTTGATGCGGTACTCGCAAAGTACCACCTTCCGCTTTATCAAGTGAATACATTATCAAATCGTTAGGCGGCGGTCTGCCCGACCCCCGGGCCATGAATAAGAATCAAATGCGTACTCGACTCGTTCTCACAGAGCGCACTTGCGGCCGCGGCACCCCGCCACCGCCGACACCGCACCGCTGCCGCCGACGCAATGACGAGGGGTTGCAAATTAGTGATTCCGCCACGATTCGCATTTTAACGGTTTATAAATACAAATTAAACCATAATAGTTATTGTTATGATTATGAGCTTGGGGAGTAAATTATAAAAGTAGTATTTTGTTATCGATAATATGATATATGACACCATGACATGTTACACTACAAGTTGTGTTAAGTCTATAATAGGTACAGTAACAATGTACAATAGTAAATAAAATAGCCCACTTTCTGATTCTATGAGAATTATAGGATATGATAGATAGGTACATTTTAAACCTATTTAGAGGTATAAAAATGAAACATTGAACGATACAGACAGGGGTTCGACGTGACGGGCAACTCACTGATAGTACAGATAGAGGGCGCAGTAAATTCGACAACCGAAGATATTCAAAGAGGTACAAACAAGTATTCCTTTAGTATGGACTGCGTTTCCATTATACTTCATGAAAATAATAACTGCATGCTGCTGCTGCGCAACGTACCTTTTGTACGTAAAGTATAATGGAATGACTTTGAATAAGTATGTAGCTGTGCAACGTAACAAAAAGTACGTTGCACAGCTTCATACTTATAACTCATTTATTCAGATCTAAGGAACACTAGGTACACTTGATCATATTAAAAATCATTGTAATCCTTTGCCTAATTATTTACTGACAAGTTCTCAAAATGTTAAGTTGTACCAGGTTGTAAATACGTTTCAAGAACAACTAGCTGTAGTCGGTAAAATATAAATATAAATATATATATATATTTTACCGACTTTAGAGAAGTTTTTTATATATATAAAACTTCTCTATTTACCGATCGCAAGTGATTATTACCAATTGCGAGCGATAGGTACCTAAGCAAGGACATTCTTGACTTATTTGTTCGATCATAGTTTGCCTATACTGTATATGTGTACTGGATGTTTTATAAGGCAAATAGTTATCATAATTTACGTAATAGGTACATATAATCTAAAATGCATAGATTCAGTATATATGTAAGTATGTGTAGATATACCGAATTGAAATGGATTTGTGCTCTCGCGGGTGGCACAACTCGTCACCCCAGTCACGTTCCAAGTTACGTCCGATCCTCTGTCTAACACGACTACTCCACGCGGGGAGTATTGGTAACGAGGACGAGACGATTGGCCGCCGACGTATCAATCGCTCTCATAAACCCACCGTGTCCATTTTATACCCGCGTTAACGGCAACGCTGTTTTGTTGCGACAAACGCGATTATAGCTATGTCTTTTCACATTGAAGTACGTTTTAATGGCCACACTAAGCTAGTCACAGATTACATTAGATCTTTTATGGTTCTAACAGGTCTCTGAGTAATAGGTATTTAATATAATTTCTTCTCTTTGGACCAAGATCATGCCTCATTGATTTTTCTATCTTATAGCCTATTATTATAAGGACTATATTCTATTTCCAGATAGGATGTACTTAAGTTATCCGTAAAGCTCAAAATTACTCAATGTCTGACCTATGAGAATCGAACCTGGAACCTCTACAATGGTAGCCCATTGTCATAACCACAGCTAGGACGCGCTAAGGAAACTGAGAAAAAAGACATGTAAAATGCGTGGCGGATCTATTATCGTTCACATAAATATCTAATGCAGTTAGTACAGGAAGGAATCCGGGCGCTTGTCTCCGTGGTTAAGTGGCCCATTCGCGTGCAAACGAGCGTGCACTTTAAAAATAATAAAACCCCTTCAGCGGGTATCTCTTGCGTGCCCGACGAACTTTGTGAAGGGCTTTACGTGACGTATGGTAAATGAACTTTCGAGCTCGATGGTTCTTCATAGCTCAGACATTTCCGGTGTGTAATTATCGCACAGTATTATTATATCTGTAGGATTTGGTTAGCTTCTCGTATGCAGGCAGCGTACTGCCTCGCGCCTGTGATTGCGTTACACACAGGCGAGGGGCGCCAGCCATATGTGTGCACAACTCATCAGCTGACCAGCGAATGTCCCGCAGAACCTAACTAACCGTTACTTTACACCTTCGATTCTAATTTAATTTGTCGGCAGTCACAAAGTTTTCATGTAAGTAGGTATTTTATTTTAAAGGGTCTACGAAATTAAATCAGTACGCGCAACGATCTGAGATGCGTATCATAATAATGTAATTGCCCAAGTAACTGTTTTTTTAAGGTTTTAGCAAATACGCATACAAAAATACATTTTAGGTATATCTTAATCATTTTTACCGATTTGTTTTAGATATAAGTAATAATAATATTTTTTATATATAATTATGTATAGTTTAATACTTTACTTACCAAATAAATTTTCCTGTAGACATTTTAGGTATTTTTTTTAATCGAGAATCATATTTGTTTATTTTCATTTTCGCTTGTAGGGAGTTTATTTTACACTCTGTATTGTATAAAATATATTACAACGTATCATACCCACCGTTTATCATACCACCATTTCAATTGGGTTTATTACAGTTTTATAGTTTTCAGCATACTGATATTTGATTATTTTATATTGAAAAATTAAAATTGTTTTCCAGAAATAAATAAGACGAGTGTCACATTCCCAAGAATCCCCGTTTCAAATACCCGTATTTCCTTTTCCTCTGTGAGATCCGGCGCCTCTATCTAGTTAGCGCGGGGCACACGGGGAAAAATGAAATATAGCGGCAATCCAAATAGATTGTTATCTACCCGCGTGTTTACCGGCGGCGCCGCGGCACGTTCGCAGCTCGCGCTAACAAGCCCGGCCTGAAACACGGGCCCTTAGCCCGGACCCCCACACCGGGACTTTGACAGTGCTCCTGACAGGTGCCCACTGACGGCTTTTATTCCAGTTTTTAACTGAAGCTGGATAAATTCTTTATCTCGCAATTCTCGAGCACTAATTCAAGGTCCGTCCTCCAAAGGGAAGGTATGCGAACGCCATAAGTGGCGTGCGTTGATTAAAATTAATCAAAATCTGACAGGTCTAAAAATGATGCCTCTCTTTCCTACACCAAAGTTATAAAAAGGTTCTACATTTAGAACTCTCAGAGTCATAGTCTCAGAGAAAACACTACAGGGCCAGGGTTCTTTGTGTAAGTGACAGTGATAGCAAGCCCATTCCCATTTCTATACTCCATTGCTGGCTTTCAATAGTAACATACAAATTCTTGTCACAGCTACCGAGCAATGGAGTATATAAATGGGAATGGGCTTGCTGTCACTGTCAGTTAACATACCTAATGGGGGAGGCGGTGGGGTGTGGGGGGGGGGGGGGGGGGCAGAATCTCTATATGACTGAAACTAATATAGAAAAGAAATATAAAAATACATTCTGAATAATATCACAGTAGATTAGATTATTTCATTTAAATGTACTCGTATGTACATTGTACACTCGATTAATGTATGTAAATCCGTACATTTTGTAAAAGTAATTGTATCTCAAAGTATAAGTATGATAGTAAGTGAAACAAAAAATAAGAACCGAAAGGGCCGATAGAGGTAGGTATACAAACCCTGTGCAATGACCACGGCAAAGGGGGACCATAAAAATTTATACGAGATATTTCCGCAGTATTAATTCGTTGTCCGTAGCTGAAACTATAAACGGTGGTTAATCCCATGTATCATATAGGGCGGTCATTGATTCACCGCTATCGGCCGGTCCCGGTGACTTATTGCAGGTCCCCTCGCGTCTCGCGCCCATTAGCTCTGGCCACGTGGCTCACAAACGGGACACACACCTTAATACGTCTCATCATTCCTTGCCGTTCCACTATTCATTTCGTGGTTAATTGAGCGGAGGTGTAGTAGATTTGCTATTATGGCCACTAGTTTGTCAATCCGGTAACTTCCTTTGAACGTTTCTTCTTTAATTTAATTTCAGTTTATTATTTTAGGTTTTATTTTAATGTAATTTTATAAAATAAATAATAATTATATAGTTATAATTATAATATAATAAGTACCTAAATAATAAATATTACTAATTATTTCAGTTTAAATAATTTGTTTAAGAATAATACTATGTCGCACCTGCGAGTAGACAAAGCGTGATAAGAGAATTACAACTCATCATTAGCATAAGCTCAGTGCGGGCGCAAAACAGATAGCGGTAAGATGCTTAGGAAAATTACCTAAACGTTCCTACTACGCCGCGCTACGCGTCGTAGCTGGTGCGCGTAGAGCCACGCCATATCGCTAGAAAATGTTCCCAGCAGTATTTCCCGCACTCTTTCTTTATTGATTTTTTTAATAACAGAGTATTATAATATATTAGAACTATAATTTAATAGAACATAATGAATTAAGTAGATGCATATTCCAAAGTTTCTTTGGTATTGTTTATTTAGATCTAGATTCAGTAGCTTTTCTAGAGCAATGTTTCGAGTATTATCTGAGGTAGCAGCGGCGCTGTAGGCGTGTGCAGCGACCGATGGTCGTGATTGGATTAGAGTCGTGTTGAGCTGACGAGCCCCCCGGGACGGCCCACGGCGACGTCGCCACGCATTGACACGAAGACGACGCTAATAACGCTGCCAATACAAATAAAACGCACTATACCGTCGCTGGACCTCGTAAAATTCTAAATGAAACTGCTCTCTTTTTACTGCACTTCTCTGTAGTTACATCGTAAATTTCCTAAGGAATGATTTCTTTTTTATAAGTCCGTATTTTTTTATTTCAGTAGGTACCTAGATTTAGACGGCATGTCTGAGATAGATCGATCCTTCCCTAGTGTCCGGTGGTAGTGAAGCTATTTAAAGAAATTATTAGGTGCAATTACGGAGCTTGTTGTGCGTGATTGGAATGCACGCAGCGTGGGGCGGCCAGTGGAGCTACTCCACGCGTAGGAGCGAGGGTCGGACGACAAATTCCTACAAATTAATACATCTATCTCGGAGACGCCTCGCCACCACGCGATACGAGCTGAATACTTTATTATTCTTTCCTAACACAATTTTCAGCCTATAATATTGACATAGAGAGCCTTTCAGAGGGTTACATTTGGGTTACATTGTTGAATGTGAGTGAATATCTACCTACCTAGTTATTGTTTGTAAAGATTTAGTGATATGACATTCATTTAATTATTTTACGGTGAAGCGTACGGTCGACAGCACAGCATCAAGTGTTACACGTGGGGGTAATATGACCAAGATTGCAATGATTTTGTGTATAGGTTGATGTACTGTCACCTGTACCTATCTGTTGTAGTTATAGTCAGAGCAAAGTCGAATTTCATAGGTATATATGGAACAATTGAGTTCAAGTGTCTTGTAGGGGACAATGGCGCAACACAGCGGGGAATTCCATTCCTAATCTCGCGTATAATCTGCAGCGTCAGCACAGAGCTGCAATATGCGCCGCCGCCCGCGCTCACACTCCTTGTTTCGAGAGCAATCGGGGCGCCAATAAAAAAGTCCATCGTCGCCCCGGGCCGGGCACCGACTTATTTACAGAACACCCTGCCATCGCTATTTATTTTATTGACAGCCATTTGCTCTGACTTTTATCGCTACCCACTTCCCGGATAAAACAACAGCAGGTAAAGATTATCCAAGAAATTATTGTTACAGTTACAACTCTGACCCTTCTACAAAATACCAGCACAAAGTCATCACGATGATTGTAAATAAAATTTATCCACCATCATAGTCCACCACTATGATATTGTTATTAGTTTATTGCAATAAATATAAAACGATGCCAGATCATTGTAAAGGGGTTTGCTATTTCTACCCCTTCGAGAGAAAAGCTGTAGCAAACAGAATTTATGTTACTCAGGAATACAGGATGTTAAATTACATTTTTGATTTATATTATAATTTCGTCCTACACACAAAACCAATTTCGTTGTTCCAATAGGATTGATAAAAAAAATTGGAAGCAAATTGTCTAGTTTATTTTATTGCTTATGTTGGCGAAGGTAACGGGCCAGCGGGGCACTGGTCGAGCAAGGGGTGAGCACCATTTTCCACACATCATTGCATCGGGCCGCAGATTTATTTGCATGCGGGCCACTGACCAGGATCCATTATTGCCATTACCGAGCTATCTGATCAACCGGCACCAGAGTTATGGCGCTCTTGTTTTTCTTAACTACACGAAAAAATGGCAACAGAAAGAAAAAATTAAATATTTACCAAGCAGGACTAAGGAAATTGGTCACAGAATGGGTTATGGTTTCCGCTATATTTCTTTTTATTTGGGGGTGAATACAGATGGAAGTTGACCGCCTAAATTAGACCGTGTACATGGGGTTCGGGGTTAGATTCCAGGCCGAAATAGTATTTGTACCTCATTTAAATAAGGTAAGTTCGCTACCAACCGTAACCATTCTCTCTAATTTGTGATAGTATGTGTGTATGCCTAACATCTTAGTTTCAAAATGTGTTGTCTGTGACGGTTAATTAATTTTGCTGTTGTTGGTAAAGATGTCTACTAAATACAAATCCAAAAAAAATATTTCAGACTTGAGTGTCCATATTGTGTGTTAGTATGCATACATACATAAAAAGCTTAGTAACTATGTTAAATAATCTTTAAAACTAAGTTGTGATATTTATACTGATCAGCTCGTGGAATGCAGATAAAAATCTTTTATTTGATATTAATCGGTAAATCAGACCTTCATAGAAAAGTTTGGGACGAACTTCTCAAACTCATGTTATAGTCGAGCAAAGTTTCCGAGCAGGGTCTATTTACTACGTTTCATTCAGATTTATGCTACGAGTCCAGGCTCTGCCTACTGGTTTTCGTTCAATACGGATAATGAAAGGGGAGGAAACTATAAATCTACTTAGTCGCGAAACTTGTGTAACAGAGAAGAATCAAGAAAGTAATATAAACATCGAACTATTAGCTCGTTTGTATGTCGTTAGTGACGCATTAGGGCAGCCGGTCTTCCGTGTCATTTGAACCTGCTTAGTGAGGTTTCCCCTTAAGCGTATTAATCTGAAATTAGGTCACAGTTAATGCTAGTGTTAAGTGAGGGTCAGTGTTCGCTTCTTAATCCACCTACGAATTTTACGTAGATAATGGATTTACGTACTTAGATAGTTAAAAATATATTCTTCGTATTAATAGTTGTTAAGTACTAATATGTTACTAATATACTTACCTATAGGTCGCTGCACTTTGGTGAAAATATAAGTATTTTAATTTTATTAAAAATACTTATTGGCTGTATTTTCAACGTAGAGGAATAGAATAAGGAAGAAAAACAAACTGCCGTCGATTGGCCAACTATTTATGGCCTGAAACGACATGTGATTATGCAAGCGGGCCACAAATAGTAGTTAAGATATTCTTGACCGTGTGGGGACGACTTTTACTGAACTACGCGCTTTATTGGTTCGCTATCAATGGGCAGTGCTGGAAATAAATGTTTTTCAAGTTTGGTGTTACTCGCGGCGTTCTTGACGATTTTATTTATTTGCCTAACTTATAAAATGTTAACTTTATTTAACTTTTCGATGGAAAAATATGGTGGCCAGAATGTTTTCCTCAAGGTAAAAAAAATTGCGTAATAACTATTTTGTTAATGGCCACAAACCATAAAAAAAAATGTTTAGAAAAAGAAGATTGTTTTTTTTCCTTTTTCTGTTATTTTTTCTTCAAGAATAGATAACTTCCGGGATTTTTAGTAAGTACCTAAGTACGTAATAATATATTTTTCTTATGTGAGCATCTTTGCTTTAAAAGTTTTAACTACTATTGAAAGCTTTGTACAGAATCTATAACTACGACGTCATAAAAAGCCGACAATGAACATCGAATTTAAACATTTGCGCTCATTTCATATTGCCGCGCCGGTCTTATATTTTTTATTAGATGCTATACAAACTATTTGACATGGTTGTTCTGCGAAAACTTTTTATGTGAGAAAACTCCACAGATTACAGAATATGAAACTCCTTAGATTATGAAAAATACTCTGTTTCCATAATCTAAGGAGTTTTCACACTTGCAAAGAAATATTCCGAGATTTAGCGACTTAACATCGTTGTTAAATTCAAAATAAGGGTGATTGTGGTATGCAAGATATTATTTTTTAAATATCGATATATGGTCGTGGTACACCACTCGCGGTCATACGAATGTGTACGGTGGACGCGACAAATCAAGCCGCGGGCTGCAATGGGGCGGCCCCGCATCGACAGACCTCTGATTTATCGCGGAGTCCCGTTATCGCACCCGCACTATCGTCTCCGTTTATTTCGCTACCAGTCACATCGCCTCTCTCAATGCTGTCTCATTTTAACTATTAGCCATCCATCGGCCTATTCATAACATGGGAGAGAAAGAAAGACAGCTCTGTGTGATGTATATTCCTAGGTCAGACATACATAAGTCAGCCATGATTAGTAAGTACTTATAGGTTTTACGAAAGACCATCAAGTAGATCCTATATCACTGGTACATAGTTAACATTTAGATATGTATGTGCATACTGTTATCAAAACGTTGATCGGAAACAAGGTAGGGATAGGTACCTACTACTCTAAGTTAGCCCTCAAAAAGCAGTGGCTGATTGTGACAGGCAAGGAATTTGGCTCAAAGTGGATCCGATCCTATCCTATTAAAATCCCAAAAGATCCTGATAGAGTTTCAGACTGACCCGCTAGCGATAAATGCCATGGATCCTTTAAACATTATTACATGTCCAACTTTTAATAGGGCAAACTCTCCCCTTCAGTCAATTCAATTGATTTACCAACAGGCGCTTTAGCACACAACGTTTAAAAATGCAAGCGGGTCACGCGGTGACATTAAATTTGACTCCTCTTTGCAGAGGACAGTTAATCGGTCGTTAGGCGGTGACCGTGGTAAATCTCTGGTAATCTGGGGTAGAACAAATATAGTTGAGAGGTAGATAAGGTGCGTCCGGCAAAGGACCGGTCCGGCTGCGGGGCGCTAATGTGCCATTTGTATGATGATGCCGCGACCGGCCGGTCGGGCGCTCCCTCGGGCATAGCTCCCAAATGTCCTCGCATGGAAGTAACGCAGCCATAAACGCTGCTGGTGACATGTCGTAATAATAGTAATTGACGGACATCTGCTTCCCCATTTCTGAACTTTATTTAAGGGATTTAATATACCTACTAGAATTAAAATATGCCTAGTGCACATAAGTAGGTATACTCATAACACCAACAGTTTTAGTTGGTTAGCCCAGCACAAAAGTTATAAGTACCTATCTATAAATTAAATGTAATGAAATAAAAGCAACCTATAATGAAATATCTATAAAAAATAGTTTATTTAATCAAATAGTAGAGTCTGCTTACCTACATGTTGATGTTATCTCAAAAACTATTATTACTGTACTTACTATATTTCTGTCCTATTGTTCAATTCTTACATAGATGGTTTGCCGACACTTTCCTTAATCTACCTATGTTTTTGTCCCTTGCAAGAAAAGCATGGAAGGTTAAACCATGGACTAATTTGAAACATTTCAAACAATCGCGTACATAAGTATTTGTAAAGGAACTTAATCGATAATTTATTTTTGATTAAACCTTGATCTTAATGATGTTACTACGTTATTACGATGCTTCTACTTTAATTTTGAGTTAGACTGACCTTCTTTCGTTCGGTTATTGAAGATTTTGAAGACAAAAAATCCTACTAGATACTACACCCGTCCTGAGTAGGTACACCTACAATATACACAAGCGGTGCCTCTGGTGAATAAAACGGCAACAAAGTAAACATTCAGTGACAATGTTTGTTGTTTGTGTTGAAAAAATGAGCGGCGGCGGCCGGCGGTCAGTTAATTTACATGGTAAACGCTCGCTTAGAATGGACCGTCACGCGCGCTCACAAGACTGGAGGATATCAAAGCCTCAACAACGTACTGAAAATGTGTTCGCACTTTCGCACTAATAACGATAAGCTCGAAGTAACTATGATAATAGTACTTACCTACATTTATAAGTACCTATTATTGTAGCTGTTAGCGGGATACCTCTGCTTTGGAAATCAATCACCGAATATAATACCTACAAAGTAAGTACGTACGTACATAAATCGCAAAAATCAATTTTAATTAAAGTTTTTTTAGTGCTATTAACATAATTGTACAGTACTTAATTAACAAACAGTCAAATGTATAAAAACTATATTTTGCGAGCCTTTTGTATACTTTACGAGTTTTAATTTATGTTTGTGCCTGGTTGGGAATTAGAACAGGAAATTCTAGTCATGAGCCATAATTTGCAATGTTTATTTATTTATACTTTATAGGCAAAGAAAAGCGCGTAATGTAGAGTCTTGAAATATATTTAGACCAGCTAAGTACCTAGGTACTTAATAAATGTAGTGCTCTGTGGCGTAAATTTTGGATACTGGATTTACGATACGGAGATCCCGGGTTCGATCCCCGCGGTCAGGTCAGGTCAACCAATGAGTTTTACTCGGTTTTTTTGAAGGGAAAACTTATGTACCTTTTACCGAATGCTCTAGAAACCTTCGTGAGGCAACCTGCATGTCGAAGAAAAAATTCAAAGGCAGGTGTAATTAAAAAAATCTGAACTGGGCCCGTGTACTGGATCATGGCCCGGGATTCCTCCATGTATGACTGACCTTTGTCTGTGCCCGAGTACCCGAGCAGTGGGGACATATAAATAGACTAGGTAATGATGTTGACCTCATCACCTATCTAATAAATAACGAGAGAGGATTTGCTTTAGAGTGAATGAGAGAGGTCATTGTCAATGTTTTCCAGTTTCAATATACTTATTTACTAATCTCCCGTCGCAGCTTCAGGTAAATTTCTCAAGACATGATAGATAATAAAGTCGTTTAATTTAATTTAGGCGCGGTGAGTCGGCGTTTCAAGCGTCATTAGCGGTTATCACTTCATTCCGGGTGAAAAAACTTCAACAGCCCTCGGCTCTCACGTGCACTCTAATGATTTATTAATTTTCACCTCTATGACATGCAGTATAATGAGCTCAGGGAATCTGTGGGTTTTAAGTACCAGTAGGTAAGTACTTAATTGATTGGGTTGGGTTACTTGGGACCACAAATCTTGGGACTTTGGGACAAATGAAACCATGACGGGTCGATAGCCGGCGGCGGCGGCGATATATTTGTTTCTACTTATTTTATGTATAGGTACCTACCTAGGTATTTAAGATATGAACACACCATTTCTTTCAGGTCTTAAATGAATAGGTACCCAAGATCTCAGGTGAGTTATGTATGACAGGTAGGTAGCTAACTCGATCTTACTTAGACCCAGGTGATGTGATACAGTGTTTGATGATTGACCTTTAAATAAGTCGATGTCCTATCCAGCGCTTTCACAGAGCCCTGTTGGAAGGCCACCTGTGTGCCGAGTCAGCAGGGCAAGCGATCGATATCTACAACTTACTCCTGCTAAGTCGACCGCCCTAGCTTCTGTAGGATAGGGAGATGATAAGATTATCACACAAAGGCACATAGATAGGCAAAACATAACAATCAACTTTATGGGTAGGTAGTACGTCCCATTATTATGCTACGAGTTTATGAGTTGAGTATGCAGGTAGGTTCTTTCTATGACTGTTCAATTCAAACAATTTCATTATACCAAAGGGCTTGTACTCAGTGCCATAAACTGAAAAATAAAAATAAAGGAAGAGTTGCCAGCATGTACTGAATTCCCGAAAATACTGCAAAAACGGAATATAAAACCAATAGTTTGTATTTTGTTTGTATCAATCATTATGGATCCACCATATTGCCGATTAGTAATAAGAGCTAAATTAGAGTAAATTTAATTTTGTTTAAGAGAATAATTCGGTTGAGTGGAAGAGCTTGTCAAATAAAAAATACTACAACCCGTCATAATTTTGGCTTTTCTTACATGATTTTAGTGAAATGTTGACAATGTTACTGGCCGCTGATTGGCGGGCGTGAAAAGTAATGCAAGAAATCGCGGTGTAGATAGTACGATTGTGAAATGTAGCTTATGCTTTCTGTTTTGTGCGGATGTTAACGCAGCTTTACTCAATATTCCAGTGACAACTACTTACATTCTACTTTCTATTCCCACTTCTTGCGCTAGTTAAGTAAGAGAAAAAAATATATTATATTTTATCTTTCGGAACTTTCGTTTTGTTTTTGGTAGTTTCTAACGTTATCGTTGGCAACCTTGACTTCTAATGTCAAACAAAATACTGTGATGAATGTCTGAATTGTTTGTTTGTAAGAAAAAAATCTCATTAGAAAGTATTAACATCGCACTAAAATTAATCAGAATACTAATAAAACACACATAAGCAATATCTCAATCAAATCAGTGCAAAAGTATTACAAGTCATTGTGGCATTATTCATATAAAGTGGTTAGCCTTGAAGTGGATGTCACCTATTAACTTAAATGAGTGTTGTTTATTTTACATTTTAGTGATATTAGTCGCGAATTCACGGTTATATGGCTTTGCTATTTGACTTATGTTTAACTGCAAATCGGGAGAGGCATGTTTTACCCACGCATTCGGGAGAAAGGTGCAGGTTTAGTGGTTCTCAGCTGGACTTGTCTGGCCGTGCTGTGCGCTGCGTCCACCGCGCCCTGCGACAAGACGCGCCGGGTGTTCTCCGAGCCGAGCGGCGTCATCACAGACGGGCCCACCAACTCTAACTACACGCAAGTCAGTCTGGCAAATACCTAAAGCAAATCAGCTGACATCTTTGCCAAGTTTCTAACCACCAAAACTGTTTTCTAGGATTCTCATTGCGAATGGCTCATCAAAGCTGCAAACAAAAGTCAATACATAACTCTCAGTTTTATCCGTATGGGCACAGAATGTTCGTATGACTATGTATTTGTATATGACGGTGATTCCTTCGACGCACCTCTGCTAGGAAGTTTCAGTGGAAAAACTGAGCCCCAAAATGTTACAGCCTCTAGTGGATTTGTAAGTATTGTAGCAGATTGTAAGATTTTATTTAGTCAAATATATAGCACATAGTAACTATCTTATACCAATTTTGAGGCTTTCAAGGTAGGCATAAGTAGAAACTTCTTGGGCTACACACTGATAACTTCATAAATCATATATAAGAATACCACCTGAACTGAAATTGGTCTGATATTTTGCCCCATGAAAGAGAAGATTAAATTTTTTATTGACTACAAACATTTCATTCTAGATGTTAATACTACTGTATAGTGACACAAACTATGTATTGGATGGTTTCCGTGCTACATATGCTATCCACAACTGCCCCAATAACTGCACCGGCCGGGGCCTGTGCATGTCCAACAAGTGCTTCTGTGTGGGCAACTGGGGCGGTCCGGACTGCAGTGTGGAGCTGTGCCCCAACTCATGCTCAAACAATGGCCAATGTAGAGACAGGTGTTTGTGCAAGAAAGGGTATGTGTACGATTTTCAGACTGTTCAAACATTTACAGCCTAGTGCATGAGTCTTGCTTGTGTGTAATTTGTAATATCTTTGACGGGACTCTGGATCTTAGTTTGTGTTATGACTGCACCAGCACATGTTTTGTGTGTTCAATATTCTTCATTTTTTGAACTGTTCCAAAAGGAGGTGGTTCTCAATTTGCCTGTGTGTATTGACAATTCAATGTGCCATTTAAATGGAGTTTTCAACATAAATGTGCTAAATAGATGGACATAAAGTGTTAAAATTAAAACTAAAATGGTCATTACTTATTGATGTCATAAAAATTTACACTAGTTCTAATTTAGTATAATACAACTGATAGGTACCTACTTAAATAATTTAGGTAATTGTGTTATTTTTGGTAATGATGTGATGATATCAATAATATTTTTTTCCAGTTATTCTGGAGAGTCATGCTCCTTGAAACATTTAGATAAGGATGGCAATAGTTGGCACTGGCTCTCTCACACAGAGAGTGGCATGACAAAGAGGGCTGCTCACACAGCGGTGTATGTCAACCAGACTGACTCTCTATATGTGTTTGGAGGATATGATCTGAATAAAGTATTAGGTTTATTGGAAGTTTATAAGTAAGTAAAAAATATTCATTTTCTAGTTAGGTACCTTGTCCAATAAAGTTTTAATTTATTAAAATTTAATGTGTAATATGTAGATTGATGATTTTTCTAATGTCAAGGTTGAAATGTTAGATTCAGGGTAAGAGTGGAATAAAATAAAATTAATGTAGGTAATTACGCCCATTCTAGATGTGTATTAATTAATGATCATATTATAATTGTATTGCATTGTGATGGATAATTTAATTTTGTTTACACAGGTTTTCTACTAGTCAATGGTTCGATGAAAATGGAAAGGTTTTACGTAGATACCCAACTAATGAGGAAATTGATAAATCCTTGCTAACTCTCTTTACTAAGGTAAACAAGTCACAACTTCACAAGTATTGATTTGTAATTAAAATAAATAAGATGTTAAATACTATTACAGTGTAATGCAAATTGTCAAGCTTTTACGCAATTTAATCACGAGTAATAACATTCTGATCGCAAATCACAAAGTGTACAGATATTCAAGGACAGAAGATAATTAAAGTCATATTTTTTATACTCTCTGTACTGGTCAATGTTTCCATTCCGAGGTCAAACTTGATTGCTTCCTATTATGTAAAGTTCATTCTTTATCTGTTACAGGGCAACATTGATGGCATCTGGCCGATAGGAAATAGAAGTTCATTGTTCAATTTACTTTTGTCATCTTTTTCTCATCATGACAAAACCACGTTACCTCTTATGTATTCACATTCGCCGACAACGTATTCTGAAAGCTACCTGCATTTTACCGACCGACCTGAGATGCTGAGTTCAGTTTTAAAATCTAACTTCACAAAACCTGAACCAAGATATGGTCATGCTGCATGCGCCTATGCGAATGGTTTTGTCTTGTATGGTGGGAAACTGTCAGATGGGAGCCTATCTTCAGAGCTGTGGTTTTACGACGCTGTACTAAACCGGTGGACACTGCGGGCTGTCAATTCAACATTCACGCCACCTGGGCTGACTCGACACACACTAACGGCTGTGAAAGATGAACTGTACCTTTTTGGTGGGAGTTCTGTTGATGGCGATTTTTCTTCTAGGTAATTTATCAATATCTCTACTAGGTATATTGTTATTGATTTAAAGATAATTTATTCAGAAAGTAGACAATATTCAGTGATGATAAGATAACAATTTCAATGCAATTATACCTCACATATTGTGTGCCGCGCTAAGCGAAAATCTTTGTAGAATAAATGAAATGGTGTGAGCGACTACGAAATCGATCGCCGCGCCAGTTCGCTTCCCGCTCATGACAAAAACTTATTTACTATTTAACCTACTCTATTTGTAAAAAAGATTGGTTAAAAAAAGTTGTAAGTACCTTAAAACAATGTAAACTCGAGAGCCAACTTTCTTTTTTACAGAAAAGTTTACGTCGTCTACCAGATTTGAATCCTTGCCACTCTGTGGTCGTTCTCTTCTAGAGTCTTGGTCATTTGTTGATATTGATAACTTGTGTTCCAGTATGTACAAGATAACGCTGGGTGAGGTGGTCACGGAGGCGTGGGAGCGCGTGCAGGTGCGCGGCGGAAAAGAGTTGGACGTGCGAGTGGTGGCGCACACCGCCGTCTACCACCCGCACTCCAATTCAATATTGGTGTATGGTGGAGTTGTCGCCAGTGTCGCCAGGTAACTGTATTACTCCATTTATATCTACAGACATTGAGCGCATCAGACACATACCGGGGCAAACAAAATAATATTTTTATATTGTGCTAACGTATTTTTATCTACCGTAAGGCTCTAGAGTCTAGACAGATGGACTGCACTCCAACTGCAAATTTGCAGTTTGCCGTTGGTACGACTGCAAACCAACTGCAAATCAGCCGTGCAGACCGATTACAGTTGGTGTGCGTGCAGTTCAAACGAGTGCAAGTGTCTTACACGCTCAATGTCTGTATTATATATATATATATGAATTAACTATTTACCTAGTAAATCGAAAGGAAGGTTCAGCATCTGTAACTGAACTGTCTTTAAGCTATCTAGTCCTCGCAAAGCGGTGAAGGAAAACAAAAATCTGAGGCAATCAGAATCAGTATCCACTAATTCGCACCGGGGTTGCATGCAGAATCATGGCTCAAGGGCCCTCAATGCTATGCGACCCGTTCCCGATATTAGGGGGAATATGAGTCCCAAATAAAAGGTATAAATAAGGCAATTCAGGACATATGATAGAGTATCAAATAAATGTCGCCGTATAATCCGAGATAGACGTGATAAGTGAATTATAAAGTTAAGAATTGTAAACCTTAATGTATCCTATTTCTACCCGACTGCCCCAGAAGGAGGATAATGTTTTTCGTGTATGTATGTATGTCCATTCCTTCCTGCCATCCTATAGCCTAAACGGCTTGATGGATTTTGGTGTATGAGGTATCGTTAGATTCGTCTTGATTACGTGACTGTCATAGGGTATACAAAACTAATCAAAAGGGGATAGTAATTTTGCTTTTTTGTAATAATTTCTGTTTGTCATACAGGTTTTCTAAGTTATCCGATAGAATGTTCGCTTTCGACCTCGACTATAAACATTGGAGTGAAATACACTACCCAAGAGCTCATTTACGCGACACCTACGTCCCAAGGGAGAGAGCTTTCCATACGTCAACAGTAATAGGTAAGGTAATTTTAATAACAACAAAAATATTGTCGTATAAATGCGAAGTTTTCACATTTGACGACATCCTAGCATAGTTGGTAGTGTACCTGGCATTAAAGGGTCCTCGATTCCCGGTAGGGATAGTGTTTTTTTCTTCCAGCCAGGTATAACCCAAAGCACATCAAGTGTAACACTTTGGATCATCTTATTATCTGCGTCGTAAGAGTTGAAATCGTACTGCAACCATTGATCTTCTTTTGTTCGTACAACTATTTTCTCTGAGGCTGGGTGTATGTGTGATCGTATTTGTTTATGTCTATGGAACATTGTACAGTACAGGGATTCCAATGTCATGAGTGTGATTGTTTTTTTTAATGGAAGGTACCTCTTGAGTAGGTATAACAAAAGGTGTCTTTTTTGAGTTTACACCTTTTATTTTATTTTTAGGAAATTACCTCGTCGTTTTCGGTGGATACTCTCATCGCCACAACCGAGAGGAGATATGCTATGATGGCCAAATGTATTTGTATCATCTCGGCTGTCATTCGTGGATCCCCCTGGAGGTGTTGGGCAAATCGCGCAGAGTATACCCAAAGAAACAGGGCGTTTTCGCTCACGCTGCTGCTTTGAAACCACCTTCTACGTTGCTGATCGTCGGAGGGTATCATGGAAATGTCAATGGTAAGAAAATTGAAATACTTTTTTTAAACCTAATTTATTCTTCATAAATAAATTATGTACAGGCGAATTCCTCGTTAGGGATGTTAACCATAAATCTGATTTAAAGTCCACCGTTTTAAACCTTCGGTCCCGTTCTAACATTTTTTAACCAAGTGTTAAAGAGACAATAACACGGTTTAAGGGAAGTGAGGTTAAACTAAGTATATGGCTAACAGAATTCGGTCTGATTCTGTCGTGGTCACCAAGTCTAAACCTAAACGCAAGGGTCACTGTCACTCATATGCCACATCGCGTAAGTAAAGTCGAGTCACACCGCTAAGTGAACGATTTAAGTGTCTACATTGCTACATTGAACATTTCTGTAGTAAAATGGCACGATGTATAAAAGTTGCCAGCCCTGGATGTATGAGATGTGCTTAGCTTCATCTTGATCACTGAACTGACACTTTATGAAAATGTGATCGTTTTTTGTTTTGTTTTAGTAACAATTATTTCTCTAAAATAATGTATACTTAGTGCACATGTCGTACTCGCTGCAGGCGACCTCCTTGCGTACGTGGTGCCTAGCTGGCAGGCTGGCATTACCAACAGCGACCCCGAGTCCGCGTGCCCGCGACACCGCTCCCAGCCCGAATGCCTCGCAGACCCCGAATGCGGCTGGTGCTCCGCCGATGACGTAAGTTGTGGTGCAACTAATCATAACATTTCGATCTATTAAGTAGGCATATAGTACGTCATAACATTTTTAGACTGATGTGATGACTGATAGGTGATGTTTAAATATATTTATATTTTATACTGTGTAATGTAGGTATTAGGAACAAAAAATCTAATGAAATAGCAGTGTTTGAAGTTTTATGGTGGACATAGATAAATATTGTATTTGATGGGGGATATGTTCGGCTTCATGTTCGTGTTGTTATAGTATAGCTAACAGCAGATCAAGTGTAACACTTTGGACCGTTCATATTATCTGCGTCATAAGAGTTGAATTCGTACTGCAAGTGTTACCATTGATCTTCTGTCTTCCGTACAAATATCCATTAAACTTGCAACATATTTTATCATTACTTTTTGTTGTATTTTCCTTTAAACCTGTAGTTGAGTTTAGTAGATATTTTTATTCAATACACTGAAAACAGTTAAGTGCTACAATATTGCAAATTACCAATAGTATAATAAAATAATAAAATGTCATTATCTGGTAGAAGACCTTACTTGACTCGACACACTTCGATTAAGCCCATTGTGTCGACTCGAGGTTGAATACATAAATAACATTATTTTTATCATCATGACTAATCGACAGATCTGCTACGGGAGAACAATAGGGTCGAATTGCACGACGAACTTGCAGTCGATTCGTTGCGGCGGCGTGTGCCCCGCGCTCGGCGACTGCCACTCGTGCCTCATCCACGGCCCGCCGGCCGCCGCGGCCAACGGCTCGCGCGCCGCGCTGCCCTCCGTCAGCACCAAGCTGGGCCTCTACCAGTGCAGCTGGTGCGTGCAGAATGCGCGCTGCCATCATAAAGATGGTAACATTACACAATACAATAAGCACATAGTCGTAATATACTACTCCAGTAACTATAATATTGTGTGTTAACCTTTCAGACAACTATGGCGTCTGCGGAGAAGACACACCCTCAGAAAACCCAGGTTGGTGGGGCACCACTGGCACCGAGGTGACAACACCCGAGGAATGCAAAGTTCTGGATAAACGGCCAGGCTTGACTTTCCTCAGATATCAGCAGCCGGCCGATTGGAATCACCCAGACGGGGTGTCGGTGGTGAATGCGACCACTGTGGACTGGGGAACCGGAGGGGGGAGTAATCATATTTTCAGTGGACCCAGTGAAGCGAGACTGCGGGGCTGGCTGCACATACCTCAGTACTGGAACGGCACGGGCGAAACATTGCACATCTGCGCGGGATACTCCAACATAACGCTGGCGTTGGGAAGCAGCAAGGACTCGGTGGCCAACCTGACGGGGCAACCATCTGCTTGTTCGCTCGTCGACTGGCCGACGCTGTTCCCGGGACGACTTTCTGTAGAAATGCACGCCAATGACTCGCTGCATACGGGGCTATATCCGTCTCACCATCACGCTAAAATGGAATTACTTCATAACAAGTCTCTAGAAAGTGCAAAGGTAAATTATTAACATCTATCGAATCCATTGTAACATCATATATAACACTTTTTCTCGTTTTACTCTGTACTTACAGTGAACAAATACTTTCAGGTGTTCACATTTGAGTTTTTGGAGCCGTACTCGGACGGTCAATGCTCCAACTACGACAACTGCCTGCTGTGCCTCTCGGACGCGGCGTGCGGCTGGTGCGAGCTGACCGGCCGCTGCGAGCCGCGCAGCGCCGACGAGACTGCCGCGTGTGCCGCAGACGGCGAGTGGCGCTACCTGACGCTGCAGCCGGCCGCCTGCCCCAACTGCTCCAACTACATCAGCTGCGAGCGCTGCGTGTCCGGCAACTACTGCGAGTGGTGGGCGGACGAAGCGCGGTGTGCGCGCCGCGGCCGCGCCGCTGGGGCCATCGTGGACGCGGGCGAGTGCCCCGCACCGTGCCGCCTGCGCCTCGACTGCGAGCACTGCCTTGACGAGCGCGGCCGCTGCGTGTGGTGCGAGGCCACCCGCCAGTGCTTCAGCTTCAGCGTATACACCAGCGAGTACCAGTTCGGCCTGTGTCGCGAGTGGCTCGACCGGGCCTCCGCGCCGGCAGACGAGGCCGCGCGCAAGGCGGGCCAGTGCAAGTCGTGCCAGGCGCACACACAATGCGCCACGTGCCTGCGCAGCATGGGCTGCGGCTGGTGCCACTCGTACGAGAATCCTATCAACGGCGCGTGCACGGAGGGCGACTTCACGCGCTCGCACGTCGCCTGCTCCGCGCTACTGAACGTGTCTGTGGCGGACGCGGGCTGGGCGTACGCGCAGTGCCCGGACGTCGATGAGTGCGGCCTCGGCCTGCACGACTGCCACGAGCACGCCGTGTGCAACAACACGCACGGCTCGTACACGTGCAAGTGCAAGCAGGGGTACATTGGCGACGGCAAGAAGAGTTGCGTGCGCACCTGCTACAACAACTGCATCCACGGGTACTGCGTCGGCGCACCGCAGTATAAGTGCCACTGCGACCTCGGCTGGACGGGCGCAGACTGCTCGATAAACTGCGGCTGCCACAACCACTCGACGTGCCGAACCGGCGTGGGGCGCTGCGACGAGTGCCAGGACTGGACCGAGGGCGAGTTCTGTGAGTCCTGCAAGCCCGGGAGCCACGGCAACGCCACCACCAATCAGGGGTGTCGCCGCTGCGACTGCAACGATCACGGCGACGAGAATCGGGGCGTGTGCGACGTCACCACGGGCGAGTGCATCTGCAAGGACAACACGCAAGGCCAGAACTGTGAGCGTTGCAAACCTAAATTCTACGGTGACCCCCGACACGGCGGCAGATGTTACTACCAGTGCGAGCCCCGAGGAATGCTAAACGCGTCGGAGACTGAGGGTATCGGTTCTTATATGACAGATCCCAACATCAAAGCCATCGGACCGTCGAAAGAATGTTTATGGATAATATCGGCGGAGGAAATAAAAGATGCTACTATTCAGTTTTCGATCAACTCTGCTCATTTCGACGTGCCTTGCGATGAGAATGCAGTTTACGTGTACGACGGGTTGGGCGGTGTGCCCGACCTCGTCAACAACCAGCAGAGCCAGCTGCTCGGCGTGTTCTGCAACGGCGCATCGGGAGTCGTGGAGGCTCGCAGCGGCAACTTGACCGTCCACTACAAACAAGGCCATCTAGAACAAGGTTTTGAGGGAGTCTACAAAGTTTTGGCATGTGATAGTTTCTGCTCTTGGCCTAGAGTGTGCAATAAGCGGCATTGCGTTTGTCGCGAAGGATACAGGGGACCAGACTGTGATATTGAGATCTGTCGAAATAACTGTAGCATGGCGATCAACGCGGGAGTGTGTGACATGAGCTACGGCAGGTGTCTCTGTAACGAGGGCTTCGGCGGGGACGACTGCTCGATTAAACTGGACAAAACGCAACTTGTGTTCACGGAACTTTTCAATTCGGAATTTTTGTCGGACGGGCTAGACCATCTAAGAAAGACTTTGCCTAGGTTCGGGCACAGCTTGGTTGCGGATAGACGCGGCTTGTGGATGTTCGGCGGGTACTCTCTCTCGCACGGGCCATTGAACGACATAAGGTTTTTTGATACAAAGAACAACACCTGGATGCAAGTTACCGTAGAAGCGACACCAGACGCAAAAATGCCCGAAGGCCGATACTTTCATGCAGCAGAAATATATCACTTTAAACAGAATATTTATATTTACGGTGGCCTGAGTCTGCAAGAGAAGAGCGGACTCAACAAGACCCTTGATGATTTCTGGCAGTTCAGTTTGAAGGACCAAAGATGGGGTCTCATTATGAACAAGGAGGAGCAGCCTCCGCCGCTCGCTGGACACACATTAACGTTGCAGAAATATCAGGACTATGAGAGTTTAGTATTGATTGGAGGATTTTCCTTGGAGCAAGGTTTTATGCCTGATATGTGGGAGTTCGATCTCGATAATGATAAATGGATCAAACTAAACTGTGGAGGATCAAAGCCTGTTGGTGTAATTGGGCATAGCACCGTGTATCACGCCCCTTCGCAGAGCCTATATGTTTATGGAGGAATCTTATATGCCTACAACGGCACGATATTATCGAACAAACTGTTCTCATTCCACTACCCCACCAAGAAATGGAGCGAACTGCCGACTTTCCCTTATTTGAACAATTTTATCAATCAGCCAATAGCTACTTATTTACACTCTGCAGTAACAACAAACGAGTACATGATAGTTTTTGGAGGCAAGACCGATCCGTATTTAAGATCAGAATCGCTTCTTGCGTATGTCTACGGTTGCAATCAATGGGTGAAACTTGCGAAAGGTTGGTATTTTATGATTACAATTTTAATGGCGAATGGGATTGGAACCCCCTTCATCTTGTGACTCTCTCGTGTCTAAGTGCCACCGCGCCACATTTGTCGCTCCAATAATGTTTTATGGAAATTAACGGCATCATCAGAATATTGCTATTATTATACCGAACACATCTAACATTGCAGTTAAAATGAATACATTGATGACGCGTTCAATTTAAATTGTGGTATAACAGTTGGTTAATCTTTCAGGAGTCAGTATTGTGGGTCACCCGCCGCCCCCCACGATAGCGCACGCGATGGCCATCGACGTTGAGACAGAAAACGATGGTTACATCTACATAATTGGCGGCTGGACCGGCAGCGCTCACTGCCAGGTGACTCGCATATCTCTCCCGGAAGACCTATGTTCGCTATGGAGTTCTAGCAAACTGGAGTGTCGGAGTCACATGGGCTGTAGTTTCTGTACTACCGCTAACTATACGAAGTGTTATTCGGTGGAGAGGGCCGGGTGTGAAGGCAGCGACATGGCGTCTACGAACTCTGGCACGGCGTGTAGCGCGGAGCTGGTGTTGCGGCGCGCCTGCGAGAACTTCACCACGTGCTCGTCGTGCCTGGCCGCGTGGCCATTGTACCCCGAGGAAAAACCGGTGTGTCGCTGGTGCGAGACATGTGCAGCTGGCGTTGGTCAGTATTTTTCGTCATTTTTGTCATAATAAAACATGCGATTCATGATGGTCCATACTAGGATTATCTGTGCGGATGATGATGAGGAGACAATACAAAAACCATAATACATTCATTACATCCAGAGTCTATTTTGTTCACTATGGATTGGAAATTTTAATTTCACTTTCCCAACCATTATAAATTACATAAGTATCATTCTTATCAAAGGTAATTTTGTAGGTGTATGCGTCCCCACGGACGAGTCCTGCACTAGTATGAAGTGTAACGTCGGAACTACGTACATCAGCGAAGCGGGTCAATGCCCCGAGCTGCGGTGCGCGGCATCCGACTGCGACAAGTGCCTGTCCGACAAGTGCTCGTACACTAGAATGGCTTATAGAGAAGGTAGTTATATTTGTTTTTTAATAGGTATATTGTCTATGTTACATGTCGATCTACAACCTATATTTGTCTTGAGAGTCGCAAGATTTAGGAAATATCGATACGATGCGATATTGGTTATCTAACATACGCTTGCGAAAGCCCCAACACACACTTGGTCTTTGCAAAATAATTCGAAATAGAAACGATCGAAGGTGAACGCCGATTCGATCAATTTCCGAAGCTTCTTTGTGCTTCAAAATATAACATACGAAATTATTTTCAGTAACAAAAGTATTTATTTTATTTAATAGGTCAAATCACAGTAATATCACCAGCGGTAACACAAATACTACACAACTGGACGTGCGCAATAGCGGAAGAGCCGGGCCGGTTGGCTCTTCGGACCAAAACCAAAGACGAGTGTCCGAATCCGTGCCACCTGTACGATGATTGCCAGTCGTGCTTGAGCTCTGACGGGGCGGAGGCCGGGTTTTCGGAGTGCCACTGGGCGACGTACCTCGGCAAGTGTATATCGCCTGCGTACCAGCCTGTCTACTGCGCGGGAGGTGTGTGCGGCTTAGTATTGACTAAAGCAGATAAGAACAAGTGCCCGGCACCGTGTGGCACCTTCGAGCAGTGCTCGGAGTGTCTGCACCACTCGCACTGCGGCTGGTGTGCTCTGGAGGGCGCCAATGGTGAAGGCGTGTGCTCCGAAGGCTCCATAGAGTCCCCCCTGGACTACTCGACGCGGACCACGTGCGCGGCGATGTACGAGAGCGTGCGCCAGACTAACAACACAAACGATACGTTCTCGTGGCACTACACGCGATGTCCTCCGGAGAACGAGTGCGAGAATAATCACCATCAATGCAAAGCGTATTCTGAGGTGAGAGTTTCCGAATTACTAAACTCAATCTCTCATATTATGCCCAAAAAGCATTCTTTTATAATGATTTGTGTTTTTTTTTACTATATATTAATACATTGCGATTTCCAACTGGGGATATGGCGCATTATGCTGACTCATTCCCTCTGACTCTCTAAAAGCGTCCAATTCACCCCGCCATCGCTTGCGACCTTGGTCTTGTGACCTTCCAGCGTTTCTTGGAGTATATTCATTATTTTTGTAATAATTATAATTGTGTACACACGAAAACAGATAAAAGTATACAGGAGGCCTGTATACTTAAAAGTATAAGGTTGAGATTTTCTCAAAAACTACTGAATTTAGTAATTCTTTTACTGTTACATAGTTTCAACTTTATCTATCTACAGTAAAAGAATTCTTGCGATATTTCCAGTAGTTTTTGATATAATCAACCTTTAAAACTCTCCTGTACACTTTTCTTTGTGTTATACCGTACTTATGTGTGAAGGTGTGTCACGACCTGCCTTCGGGTTACGAGTGCGCGTGCGGCGCGGGCCACCGTCGCGCGTCGCACGGCGGCTGCGCGGCGGTGTGCGCGCAGGGCTGCGTGCGCGGCGCGTGCGTGCAGCCAGACGTGTGCCGCTGCGACTTCGGCTACGTGGGCGCCAACTGCACCATACAGTGCCAGTGCAACGGGCACGCGCACTGCGAGGGGCCGGACAAACTGGACCAGTGCATCGAGTGCTACAATAACACTATGGTTAGTGCTGATACAGATTCAATTCAAATACACTTTTTTGCACACAATAATAAATCGTTTACATATAAAACCAAAATAAGCTGGTGTGCAGACAGGCGGCGTTACCTTTAAGCGGTTTCTTCCAGGCAATCTACGGGTAATGGAAATGTCGTATCAAAATAGCGTAGCGTGTGCAAAAATAAATAGTACAGCACATTGCAAGTTTTTTGCCACTCTTTCTGCCACTGTCAGCGTTGAGAGGTAAAACTGGCAAAAGCCTTTCAGCAACGACAACAACACATCTTTAAAAATTTATACCTGATTTAGGTACTACTACATAATTATCTAACAATTTAATTCGTTAAAAAGCAAAAAGTTAAAAAGAGGCAGTGGTTTAAACCGTGGTATATTCGCGTTAATGAGTACACAACAAAGTACTTCATTGTTCAATTCCTAACTTTGCAATAAAAACTCTTTGTAGGGCAACCAATGCGAGAAATGTAAACCTAACTTCGTGGGCGACCCGACTGACAACGGCCAGTGTATACCTTGTTCGGTGCACTGCCACGGACACACGAGCATTTGCACCAGCGACATGTCCGAGGTGTCTCCGACGGCGCGTGACGTCAGCGGCGCGGACCTGGAGGAGTACTACCGGGAGGCGGGCCCCTCGGCGAAGGCGCGCTGCGTGCGCTGCGCTAACAATACTGACGGGATGCGCTGCGAGAGATGCATCGAGGGATACTTCAGAGGCTCTGAGGAGCTACGGGATCCGTGTATACCGTAAGTACACATGAAAGCACCTCAAGTGTAACACTTTGTCCGTCCTTCCGTTTCAACAACAAATCACAAGAGACGTGTAGTTTTACTAACAGATTCGTAATCCTAACAAACTTGTCCAAGAAAAAAAATCGCCGCTCTCTATGGAGAGAGCCTAAAACATATTTTGTATGGGGACAGGTCTCTGCGCTTTTTGTCACTTTCACTCTCATACGTCAGAAAGACATATTTTTTTATATGTTCGCCTTCTATTGAACATTCAAATAATGGAAAAATGAGAGAGTGACGTATAATTGATATGTAAGAGCGCAGCATGCTATGTAAATATGTGCGCGAACGTCTCCAGTGACGCGGGCGTGGCGCACTCACCTTGAAAAAGACCGTCGAAATCGGTCTAAACACCGGTTACAACCATACAAGTGACTTTAAGGGACCTTACATGAGGCAACTAGCGCCGCCAATCTTAATAAAATTATATCTACCAATATAATAAATTTTATTAAAAAAGTAATCTGTAAAAACTATTTTTCAATATACAATACATATCATAATTGCGACTAGTTAAGTTGTAGTTGTCAAATATGCCAAAAACGACCGTTTCAACGTACCGAAATTGAATCATGTTGATATTATACTTTAAAAAAATAGTATTTATGGTAATAAAGATTTGCTACATAGCTTTTTTAATAAAATTGATTATATTCGAAGATATTTTTTTTAAGCTTGGCGGCGCTAGTTGGCTCATGTCAGGCCCTTAATACGTGTACATATAATAATTTGATGTAAATTGAGTTCCAACGTTTCAGATGCGAATGCCACGGCCACGGCGACACGTGCGACCCGGTGACCGGCGAGAAGTGCAACTGCGGGAACAACACGGAGAGCGACTCCTCGTGCCAGACGGCCAGCTCCAGCAAGAACTCTGCGCAGGAGTGCTGGCGCTACCAGTGCGTCAAGTGCCGAGACCTCTACATGGGCGACCCCAGGAACGGGCACCAGTGCTATAAGACTGTCAATATTGAGAACAAACTGTGCTTCGACGGGAAGACCATAGGTGAGGCAATAGGAAATTTACTTAAGTTTTTCCCGACTGCTGAAAGGAAGTAGTGTAGCCTTGATAATTTTGGTGTATGGGATCTTTATCACCATAAACACCTCGTTTATTGCTTCAATCAACTCGCATAAATTAATAGGATTCACAAAAACAAGTTTGCTTGCCTATTGGATTTTGAAAATGAAGATTTTAAGAAAATGGTCGTTCCAATTTACTTTCAGACGAATGCAAAATCAAGCCACGCCCACTATATCCTGGCCAGACCGTGTTCGTCGCCATCAATCCGAGATACATGAACGTGGATATACGAGTGATAGTGGACGTGACGCAGGGCGCCGTGGACCTGTACCTGAGCCCCAACGATAGCTCGTTCGTGGTCTCGGTGAACGGCTCGACCGGCACGCACGCGGTCGAGCTAGACCCCATCTACTACAAGCACGAGGGTTTAAGAAAGATGACGTCATTGGACGACCACACAGCAGCTAAATCCCGCTACTCGTGGCACTACGACAAGACGGAATTCACGCTCGCCGATTATACAGCCAAAGATTTGGTGACGTACATTAACGTGGATATGAGGAATATTTTGCTCCGGGTCCGTCGGTTAAGCAACCGGCTTGTGTTGACTCTGCCCAATACGGTGCACGACCTGACGCATACCAAGTTCTACATCATCGTGCGCGCCCGACACACCGAAGGCGCCGCGGCTAGCTTCGGCATCGTGTTCTTCCGGCAGGACCAGCTGCACATCGACCTGTTCGTGTTCTTCTCCGTGTTCTTCTCGTGCTTCTTCCTGTTCCTCGCGGCGTGTGTCGTCGCATGGAAAGCGAAGCAGGCGGCGGACGTGCGCCGAGCTAGAAGGAGACACGTTGTAGAGGTGAGCTGTATTTCTTTATCCTCAACCTAAAGATGGTAAAATGCAGTCTGCATAAGAATTCACTCAAAACAGTAAAACAATACAAATCAGAATCATTCCTATTCTCACTCTCTAGCCGATTCTTCATTAATCACTGAAATGTCATCAGCCGGTAGTTCATCTCCTCCATTGGCTTCTGGAATAGCTAGCCCCACCAGTCTAGACAGGGATCGACCTCGCCCTTTGCTCTTCATTACCGACTATGACCAACTATTGTAGGTTGTCGTTTCCTCGTTTGGTTGTATCTTGTGGGTACATAACACGTTGCTGACCAAGGACTGTAATTGGCAGATATACAAGCTATTTTTATTTTACTCAACATAATCACTGTGTGTAACATGTGTCAGATGCTTCACATGGCGAAGCGGCCGTTCGCGGCTGTGACGGTGTTGCTCGGCGGCGGCCCTAGCAGCGGCGCGGGCGTCGGGCCGGCGCTGCTGAGCGGCGCGCGGAGGCGGCGCGCGCCAGACCTGCGGCCCATCGCCATCGAGCCCACAGGAGACGGCCGCGCAGCCGTCACATCCGTACTCGTTAGGTAAACAAACACTCTTACAATATAACGTCGCTCCAAAACACTTCAAACTAGATGGCGCTCAAGCGGAACCCGGCTCCATTCTAATTTTTGCCCGGGTTATAACTCGTCAGTCAAATGGCGTCATCTAGTTTAGCTCGAGTTTAAGATTTTTCTTATGAAAATGCTCGTATATTTTAGTGTTATCGTCTTTGATAGTACTGTAACTTTAACTAATGTGTAAACATTGTTGTAAAACTCAGGGACAGGTTTCAGGGGGCCTCGTCGGGAGCAGTCCAGTCTCACCCTGTTAGCATTTCACTACTAGTGCAGACCATTATATAAGAATTTACAAAAAATCGTCAAGGAGTTATCAACCTCGTTATATTTTCTCTGCGTTATATCATGCCAATACGCTACGTGTAACTTGTATAATGTTTTGCGCAGATTGCCTGGCGGGACGTGCGCGCCCGTGCGCCTGGCGCTCGCGTCGTCGCTGGTGCTCGTGTCGCGCGCGCCGCCGCCGCGCCCGCGCCCGCGCCGCGCGCCGCACCACCTCGCCGCGCTGCGACAGCAACACACGTAGCCAGCAACAGGCACCGGCCGACCAGGCATTGGAAACAACTATCCATGGTAACACCACTACGGCCATATTACAAAATCATACAGGGTGGTAACGTGGACACGCACTCCCTCCACATAGCATTCAGGCCTAAACATACTTTTAACACGCCACGCGACGCAACGCGGGTTTACCGTACATTTATCGTCGGCGTCGGGTGTTCATAGTGTGATTCTGGCCATAGAAAATGTAATGATTTGATCAACACGCGTGGCGTTTTAACAGTATGTTTGCGCCTTTAACCGTGGTCCACCAATCCACGGTAATATCACAGCTCTAATAATCAACGTGGGCGCCATAGTAAGATAAATTATTTCACACTGGCGACGCGCATTTAAATGTATACTTAGTAAAGTATACGAGGAAAGCCTTGAAATGTTAAGATGAAAGCTCACTTACGCAGAGCTATGTTAAGGTTATGTGTCGAGGCACTACTTGTCGGCTGAAGGTGTTGGGGTTCCCCTGCTCAATACAATGGGTTACCTGCTCATGGTGTCGTCACTTCTCGCCAGAGTGAAATCACCCAAAGAAAGCGATATCGATCCCGGCACGCTAACGCGTTCCACTACTGGTTCCACAAATTATTTTGTTTAGTTAGATGTTAGTGTCTCTATGTTAAAAGAAATGAAACCTAGTTTTTTAGAAGAAAAAAATACTATTTTAATACATTTAAGGAATCTCTATCGCTAAGTGAAGTGACGGAGACAATTAGATTTTTTTAATACATCATGTTTTTGTTCTTACGTTACGTTAGATATTCGCGTATTGCCCATGATCATAATAATAAGACATGTTATGGCCATAATATCGCATGTCGCCATAAAGTGTACCTAAGTTACGTGCTATAAATATTCTCATAAGATCTGATTTTTTTGTCGTTAAGCCTATGTAACACGTCTGTGAGAGACTTTGAGGTGAAGGTTAAGATTTTTCTTTTTTCGATTTATTTGTATATACTGGACTCGTGGCGAGTGTTCGAGAAAATCTAGGGCACCTAATAAAATAAATAAGTAATTTCCTCTGCGGAAAAATACCACTGAAAATAATAATACGTATGTATGTAATATCCAGGTATTCGCGAAAACCGTTCACAGTTAAACAGTGCTGCTAATAATAATGTATTATACCTATATGTCCAATACTTCTCGAATATTTGTTGTATCTCGATTTTAGAAATAATATCCTATTAATTTGATGAAAAACGAATTATAATTTCGTGCAATTAGTGATGAAGATGGGATATTCTACCCATCGCTATGCTCGGCCATTTTGTCTTTTATTTATAGGGAAAATGTTGTTATTTTTATAAGTAGAAATTTAGTGAGGTGAAGAATTGGTCACCATTTTTACATTGTATGTCAAAGATCTGCTATTTTGCATATTTTGCTGTTTATTTCACGAAGCCATTACATCGTGATGTATTTTGCCATTCAATATGAATGTGTAGAGCCAAAGGAATCAAAACTGAGCGCAAGTATTGTGCGGGTTGTGAATAGTAGCAGAAGCTGTTACGTTGTTTGATTCAAAATTTTATTGTGTAATGTTGGAAAACGTATATTTGTTTATTTTTAATGGCGTGTTACGTACAACTACCGATATGTACCTATGAATTAGAAAATGTCTGCTTTAATTGTCTGTGAATCTCTTATTTACAAATAATAGTTATACCACGTTTATGTATAATAAATATTGTAGATGTACATACTTTACCATACTTTATTATAGTTTTCCATGCTGTAGGTAATGATAGCCTTCATTTAATTCTCTTTTTATAAATGCTAAATGGGTTTAATTATTTTTATATCTTTATTATAGCAGTAGGTCTTAAAATACAACTGTATTTGTTACGAGTATTATTTGTAAGTAAATTCAATAACCGTTCCTGGCAACTTTTTACAATCAGTACCTAATTAAAATTATCTCATCAGATATTCAAATATTTTAGATAAACTGTTGCTGCTCTCATTACTTACGTTTGTATTTATATTTTCGTTATATAATTTGAATTTTGTATTATACATAATGTATTATGTTTACGGAAATAGGCACTATTTTACTTGAGTACAGCTAACGAAAAGTTTAAACAATCAAATATCACATAAAGTTATGATATTAGCGTGTTAATGGGTTTGATGCCCAACGACGACCGACATGCTCATTCCGTCTCGCTCGACGCGGTCACTGCGGCGCGGCGGTGTGTGTAGTAAATGCAATTTTGTTGTATGTAGTACCACCGTAATACACACTGTACTGCCACTGATCCATTCTAAAAATGGATTAAAAATATGAAGATGATGAAGATTTTTGGTGGGCGTGGCGTGGCCTGTGGTGGTTCAGTTGGTAAGAGCGTGTCACCGAATGACAAGGTCGCCAAGTCCTGCCCACGGCAAGATTTTTTTCATCAAACATGATACACACTAATAGATATTAGAACACTAATAGATTAAAAATATTATGTTACTTGCAATTATTTTGTCAATTTCGCTATTTTTCTATAAATTACCGTGGGTAATCCCACTGTATAACAGATTAATTTTGGTAGATATAATTATGTCGGTCGTTAACTTGCTCACTTTATTCACCAGTATTGTGTAAATGGATTGATCAATTGCTCGATATGTAGGTAGCGCAGTATAGTTGTGTTACATGATAAATGTTAAGTCTAAAATTAAATAAATATAATAATTAACTATTAACATGTAAGAGAGTACTGATATTGTTATAGCTATTTTAAAATTATACATAATCAAATTAAATTAATTATACCTACCTATCACAGGTATGGATCAGTCCAAATCACATTCCAATTGTATATCTTTGTACATATTGTAATAATTATGTATGTATTATCAAATTTAGATCAGGTATCGAAGAGCTTTAAGGATATTATACTAAGAAAATTAATTGCTCATTATTTCAATTTGAAATTATTGATATAAAATTAGAAAATGCATTTATATATTTTCTTTTTAGAACTGATTTTATTATTTTACTATTTTGTTTTATGAATCTAAAGAATTGGTGTTGTTGTTTTGGAATTATGGCGATAAAACAGGGATGAAAAATAATTTGTACACACTTGTTCCAAAATATGAGTGGAACAGTGATTCTGATTATATCTAAAGTCAAATCCAAAACCGAACCCTATATTCTCCTTCTGCATATATTTAGGTATAATATGAAACTATATTATATTAGTAATACCAATAGGATAATGATTGTTTTGTGTTGCAAATCTCAAATCATGGTATATGGTATCTCAGTAGTAGATAAAGTGCAATTTTTCAGTCTTACTATTTCAATTAATTAGATAACAAATATGTGGTACTTGGAAGTAATATCGTGTATCATGCATAATTTAATAATTTGTCTTGCTCAAATATGTTTTCGAACTTTCGTATTAGCTCAAATAGTAGGTGCTTTTCTGTATTTTCATCATTATACTGTTAATAATTTATTAATTTCTTTTTCTATTATATAAGTAAGTTTAATTTTATGTAAGGTTTTTTTAGTTTTTTCAATAGCTTAATTTTTTGTGATATTGTTTACGCATTTATTTTATTGTGTATTATTGTTGTGTACCACTGAATGTGGGCAAATAATATATTTAAAAAACCTAATAAGTAGAAAAAACAGTAATACACAATAAAATAAATGTGTAAACAATATCACAAAAAATTTAGCTATCGAGTCAATCTGCATATTCAGTCATAAATGAAAGAATATGCTTATATTATAGATTGTTTACACATTTTATCGAGCAATATTTTTAAACAGCAAACTTCTTGAAACACATATAATTGTCATTAGTAGGTACTCCATTTGTCTATCCAAAAGTGTTTCATGGTTTTGAAAACAGAAGTTTGATGTTTAAAAATATTGCTCGATGAAGAAGATTGAAGATGACAATTAAGTGTACCTACGAAGTGTACTGATCACTTACAAGTGTAAATGTACACGATGATGTATTGACCAATGAAATTGGCGTCTGTACATAGCATAGAAACGGTGTAGTTCGCCATTAGTTTTCAATATAAAATGCGCAGCAAGACGTCTAGATGATTTTGTATGGAAATGCAAGTTAGGATATCAATGTTAAGAGCCTTCATAGAGCCAACTAGCGCCGCCAATCTTAAAAAAGTAATATCTTCCAATATAATCAATTTTATTAAAAAAGCTATTTACAAAATGTTTATACATACTATTTTTCAATATACAATACATGGCATAATTGCGACAAGCTAAGTTGTAGTTCACAAATGTGCCAAAAACGGCCGTTTTTCGCAATTATGCGAACTACAACTTACCGACATTGAATCACGTTTTTTTTTTAATTAAGGTTTTTTGAGGCTTTTGTCACTTGGTGACCATGCCAGCCTCATTGGAACTCAACAAATAGGCACATCAGACCCCCCTACGACCAGGAAGGGGCTCCCTGGACGCAAAGGAGTATCTGACGAACCTATATAACTGCACCGCCTGTGTAGAGATTGGGTTGGATAAGATTACATTAATGCCTCCGTTTCTTAATTCCAACCCGGCCATGTACATGTCTCTGTTGGCTTTATTCCGGTCACACTCCAGCACAAAATGTAAAAGGTCCTCTGCTGTGTTACAAGTACTGCAATCTGCTGACACACGCATCACTTTAAAAAATTTATTGACTGGAATATGACCGGCTCTCACACGCAATGCAGACACAAGTAAGTCCCTGGGGAGGCTGGCACAATCGAACCAGGGAACTTTAAAAACCTTGCTTTGGATGGAACTATACCATATACCTTTTGATGTGGACGCTTTGTTAAATAATTTCTGCCATTCTTCAAAACAATTGGTCTTAACTATGGGTATAAGTTCCATACCATAAGGTATAAATAATCACGTTATAAATAAGCATTTAAAAAATAGTATTTATCGTAATAAACATTTCGTAAATAGCTTTTTTAATAAAATTGATTATATTGGAATATATTATTTTTTTAAGATTGGCGGCGCTAGTTGGCTCTATGAAGGCTCTTAAGTAAATCATTAGAAGTCATCGTGAATGTTACCAGTACACTCGTTTTGACCTGTTCAATTCAGTTAGTAGGTAGGTACGGACAACAGCAGATCAATGGTAACACTTGCAGTATGTATTCAACTCTTATGGCACAGATAATAAGAACAGTCCAAAGTGTTACACTTGATCTGCTGTTAGCTGTACATGTACACCGTGCATGCTGCTACGGTTTTTATTTCATTGCTACATATACATTAGATTTTTTTTAAATATTACATTTGTTGTTGTTTGTCATTGTAAATATGCAACCACCACTGATAGTAAGCGACTCAGCCTTATCATTTTAATATACCTATTTAAACACCTATGCTATGCTTGATTGGTTAAGTCGACCATACCTATTTACAGTTTCGCTTCACATTACATCACAGATGAAATTTAAAATAGCATGCAATGCTAGTGGAGGAAATTGATCATATTGTACAGAACATATAAATGTAAATATTGTAGGAGTCTTAAGTCTCAACTAATTGTTTTAGTTTTTGGATTTTATAAAATAGGATAATATACCTATTCCTAATACCTTAACAAAACCATGACATTCTAAAACAGCAATACCTAGCCCTCATGACATCCAGATACTGGGTTCTATGGCAGTATTATGTGTAAGCAATATATATTTTTGTTTAATCTAATGTGTAAATGTTTATAAATAAAATATACTGTTGGTTGTAGTACCTCTTTTATTTATTACAAGTATAGTCTGCCCTGCCACAGATAAATGGTTTCACATGTAGGTACTATACTAATTATTATTGCCATTGTAATTAAATAAGTATGGTAAAGAGTGTTACATTTACTGTGCTTGCTGACTTGTGTGCTATTGTCATTGATTTGGCACATTCAAAGATGCCAAGGTCATAAAATAATTGAAAAAATTGTGACATGTTAGAATATTGGGATATCATAATCGCAATGCATCACACAGACCCTTTCCTTACTAAATATGGTTAAAATTACAACATCTCATGGAAACATTGAATTCTATTACTCATAGCACATTGTAGTAAATACATAATTAAATGAAACAGTGATGTATAAGTAATTTTAGGCAACTTATTGATCTTTTTGTGTCAATAAGTGGGTTTTGATTTTTTGCAACAATTCTTTCTTCACTGTATCAGGTATAAGCCCACGGGCGCGCGGCGTCACCCGTGTCACTAACGTGTCTAAAGTCACATTGCCACTCTCATTTTCCTTTACAACATCCCGACAAAGCATCCTCACTTGGTCTCTCCATCCACATTCTATTAGTCGTCTTCTCAGAAGTTCTTTGAATCTGTAAAAAGCAAAAATAAGACCTGTTACTGTCATTTTCCCCATAGAACTACCACTAGTGCCACATAGAGAGTTTACTCTTACATTGCAATACTATTTCAATACTTGTGGCTTTAAATGTGATTATTCTTCCCCTGGTAATGGCACAAAATATGAACAGATGGGCACTACTGTGAATGACTTACCTATCTGTTTTAAGTGTTATAACAGAAACTAATAGACAGGTTTAGACACGGTTCCTCCTTTCAAGCAACTCTAAGGTTAGTCTAAGCTTTTGCAAAAAAGCATAGCTTATATATAATTACTGTTGCGCAGCGTATGTGGCTATAACAGCTTTCTAATGAGCATCACATCTCATTATTAGGTATTTAACCATGGAGAAACGTGAGGTTTCAGGTGGATATCCCAATGTTGGGCTAAGCTATTTATGTTTTGCTTTGGTTAAGTAATAACGGTTTGGTTGTAGGGGTAATGATAAATTCGGATTTATAAAGTAGGTAGTAGCAGCACTGTAATTCCCAGACTATTTATATTAGCTACTTAGATCAAATTAACTCACCTCTCTCTATCTCCACTCAAAATCAAGCGTTGGTGGGCAATGGTGTTGTTAACGGTCATGTTTCCCCGTAAGATAATTTAAACATGAATTCAACTTTAACACTATTTTTCCAATTTATTACATGTATCTCGCCAAAATTTTACCATACATTACATGGCCATACATATCAATAATCAATATCATATACAATATTAAAAAAAATTGCTAGCTAGCATTCATTCATTCAAAATCAAAGCAAAAACAAAAAACAACAAAGGCCGAAGGCGACGTTTACACATCAATATTTTTTTTTGTAAGTTATGGCAATCGTCCTATTTGGACATTTCTGCCAGCGTCACGTCAATTTTATTCATCACACATCAATATTTATCGCGAGCAGGGTGCGTTCAAAATAATCAACAAAATCGCATTGAACGCATTGATCTCCTATAAACAGTCTGCCTTCTAAAAATGTCCGAGCGCAAAGAAGGTCAAACAGATGAATGGACCCTCATTTGCTTTATTGGATATTATTTGGACATTAACAATAGACCATTATTTTGACGTTTTTTAAATTGTTTTAGTAAGACTGTATCTAGTTGTTTATAGGAGATCAATGGTTTAACGCCAATATTTTGGCAATTTCAGCGTTTTTTGAGATTTTGATTCCACCATTACAAAATAACTTCACCTAAACTTGGATGTCGTATTTCCAGAAACACTGAATTTTACACAAAATTGGGCTTAATTCTGACTAATTCTGAAATTAATCAATTATATATTAAATCTGTTAATTCTGAATGTTGGGTACATAAGACCCTTAATAATGGGTTATGGTAGTATTTAAGCTATTTAATACCCCATATATGGGTGGGTATTATATAACGGGTTATGTTATAATAATGTAAGGAAATTCATACCTATGCGACATAAATTTCGTCGTCCTCCATTGCTAGTTGAAAATTACGGATGTGATAAATGTTGATGGCAAAACGTCAATATTTATCGCGATCCATATCAATCAAAGTCATACTTATGTCGAAAATCAAGCCATTTTGCGATCCGTATCACGATCCATCAATATCGCATGCAACCTTCAATAAGTATTGATAATAATCATAAACCCATTAAAAACGCAAGATGTGTAAACGGCACCGAAGAAAATCCTTAGGCGAACGCTACACATCAATATTTTATCGTGATCCAGATCGCGATATTGGGTTTTATATCAATACTTATTGGAGACGCCTACACATCAATATTTATCGTGAACCTGATCACCATATTGGGTTTAGTTTTATTTATTGATGGATCGTGATCCGGATGGCAAAATTGCTTGATTTTCGAGATCGGTGACCATGATGTGGATCGCGTCAATAAACTTTGTAGCGTTGCCATCAATATTTATCACATACACTTACACTACACGTAATGTTTATATTATAGGATGGTATTTATGCCGCGGAGACATTAATTTCGTTATATTGGTGACAAAACACCTCGTACTCAAGACATTTAATACATGCACTTGAAAAACATTTTTTTAAAAGATATTCACGTGATTCATATTGAGCGCGTTGGGTGTACTTTAATCAAATACAATATCCGTAGTACAATGTGTAGCGTCCACCTTATAACTTCCTATGACACGACACTGGCAAACACAGACCACTGGCAAATGACGAACCTCTCGAGTACAAATAAAATAAATTAAAATCGACATTCTTGCGACATTCACATCAGACCAGGCTGTATGTACCCTAGTTGGCTTTGCTTGCTTTGGGAAGAATTTTATATAAAAAAAATTCAAAACAACATAGACACTTTGACAGCTGTTGAATATTGCCCTTCTTCATCTCTTTCTTTTACTAAATTTAGTTTAGCCTTAAGTAGGAAAGAGATAGTAAACGTTCGTTCGTTTCATTCTCTCTCTCGGCATTCTCTTCCCTTCCTCCGTAGACAGAGAATCAGTCTACGCCTTCCTCTCTTCCTCACTCTTCCTTCTCATCTGCCTTTGTTTGTTTGTTTTGTTTGAGTTGAGATCGAGAGTATATATATTTTCGATCACAGACTGTATTATTCCTACTTTTTGTAAATACCATTTAATTTATTGACTTTTTTCCTCTGGATAGACTAGCTAGACTCAAAAGACATTGCCACATTTCAATGGAGCTTTGCCCCACCTACAAAACTACGTGATCATTATCAATTCATTTTGTTGGGGACTTATTACAGGTTTCATATTGCATAATCATAATTATCATTTTCTACTACTCTCGCAACTCATATAGAAGAATAACAAAAACAATGAATAAATCGCTTCGATATCTTACTATTTTCTGAATTTTTAATTAAGCTGTTTTTTTCGAATCGCAACTTGTACAAAACTTTATTTTAAACCAATAATTTTAATAAAAATCGGAAATATTTTTACATTTATTCGTTATCTTGTACTACTTGCGGTTGATTGATGGTGGGGCAGAATCTGGCATGGTCATTTCAAAATATGTGATCGTCTTTCTTTAGTTAAATTCTGTTAAATTGAATATTTATTTGTTTAATGGCTCACGTTGTTGTACTCGATTCTGTGACTGAAGATATTTTTATATGTGGTCTTTGTAAACTAGTTTTCAATTCTCTACACTTGTTCGTGGAGCACAAAAACTTGCTGTGTAGAAAAGAAGCAACTAACCTCGGAAATCTTGGAACAGCGTTTTTGGATAATTCGGAATCAGTGCCACAACTACAAAGTTATCGCAATAACAATTTGCACACAGGGATTCCGCCCAATACAACAGTCAACAATATTTTGTGCACAATTTGTAATAAAATCTTCAAAAGCAGGAAGTGTTTACATGCACACATAAAATCGCACGAGAGACTGTCTCAATGCCCGATCTGTGGCAGATGTTTTGAAAACAACTCGCATTTAAAACGACATATTTTAACGCACAAAGTGTGGCCCTATGGTATGAATGAAACAACTGCAAAGACTGTGGAAGCAGACCTATTGAGTTACACTTGTTCATACTGTAACTGCACCGTCTCCAACTACAGCCAGTTCAGAGCTCACTTGAACAACCACATTTCCTTTAAGAAGTATAAATGCATACAGAATGAATGTACCTACTTTTTTGAAACTCTTGACAACCTACTCCATCACATCGCTGCTGCTCATGATAATCCAAAATACACATGCCATGTGTGTAAAGACGTATTCAATTCACTGAAAGATATTGCAATTCATCGAGATAGCCATAATGACAAGGAGACCCTGAAAGATATTCAAACCCATCAATTCAAATGCTCTCTGTGTGATGCAACATTTAGAAAACGAGAGAAATTATCTTTGCATATGCTCACAGAGAACCACAGCAAAGCCTGTATACATTGCAATAAAATATTTGCAAGTGACAAGAGATTACGGATGCATTTGCACATTCATAAGAAATCTAAACCATACCTGTGCACTATTTGCGACAGTAGTTTCCTCATGAAGAAATATTTGATAGCCCACCTGCTGAAGCATGGTGAGAGTAGATTTACTTGTGATGTTTGCAAACAGACATTCAAGAGGCAGGATGTGCTACGAAGACACATGAAGATACATTTCCTAAGGAAAACATTCAAATGCCCATTTCAAGACATCACACACTGCAAGAAGGAATTTACCCGCAGCGATAAACTTAAAGATCACATTAGGTCTCACACTAGAACCATTAAACCTTCTGGGAAATCATCAAAATACTCAGAAAAAGAAATGGGTACACTGGAGATATGCATTGTACCCTTGGATATGAATGACATTGATAAAGTGTGAAAATTATAATAAATAATAGTGCTGATTTCTTATTTACTGTCTAAATAGGTAGGTATATGAAAAGTTAAGTGAGTAAGTACTATATTGAAATTGGAGATGTATTGGAATAAGCTTAGCATATACTACGAGTATGTTACACCTGTAAGGTTTCCTTGGTAAGTAGTTTGGCCCTTAATCTAATTAGGTTCCATTCATGATTAGTGGTCAGTATCGATTTTAAAGGCATAACTGAGCCAGTTGTGACACAACATAAATAATTTCTCAATATGGATTTATTCAGAAATGTTTTGGCATTACTCTACATCTCAAACTGTTGTTACTGTGTTCATGTAAGTAAGTAATGTAAAGATACAATGAAATGTCCAGATGCAATATAAGCACCCTTGCTTAAATATGGCTACTGTATTTAGGAAACTAGCCCACCATCAGTGGGCTTAGTGGTGGGTAACTCTAACTTGTCATCAGCAGCCTATGACTTCAAGTAGCAGGCAAGTCTTGTCCCTTTGTGGGATCATACGCCATTAACAAGGCCCAGTGGATTAGTTACACTTAGATTATTTTGTTTTAGCCATGTGCTGATTTCTTGTCAATAAGTTATCTTTCATAACTTTCAGGGTCGACAGTTTAGAGTCACTGATCAGGTATACTTAGAGATTTACAATGAAGACAAACATTTGGGCAAGGTGGTAATAGGCCTGTTTGGGGATTTAGCTCCAAAGGCTGTTAAAAATTTCAAGGTTTTGGCTACAAAAGGCATTAAAGGAAAATCTTACAAAGGGACCCATTTTAACCGTATTATCAAGAGATTTATGGTACAAGGTGAGTGGTTTTGTTACTCCTTGGCTATACTGAAGTAGGTACCTATTTGATATTTTACAATTAATATGCTAAACTTTGTTTTTAGGTGGTGATGTGGTATCAGATAATGGATCTGGATCAATCAGCATTTATGGCGAGACCTTTGAAGATGAGAACCTGGATACGCAACATAGTATGTCTGGATTTGTGTCTATGGCCAATAAAGGTGAGTTACATACATACCTTCAGATTTCATCCCTTGCAAGACAAACTGCAATGAAAAATGAATGTCAGCACACTTCCATACTGATCCATCACATTCACTTTTTCAACTGACATTTGTCGTTTATTACATACATGATAAATGAGTATCAGAATATCTGTTTCAGGTAGTAATACAAATGGCTGCCAATTTTTTATTACAACTACTGGATCACCATGGCTGGATGGTTTGCACACAGTAATAGGGAAGGTAATGTTATCAAATCCATCACTTATCATGATAATTATTTTCAGGTTTAGAAAGAACCAAAATATTCTGATAAGCAAGGGCGTCGCCAGCCGATGGCCCAGAGGGGGGCAAGCTGATATAAATTACAGCTGTGTGTGAGAACAGGCGACGACGCGGCCGCGTGGACGGAATAGGAGAGACAGTAGCACTCTCCTCTCCCCGCTCGCTCTCGCCTCATCGCTTTCCAGTGCCTGACTAAGGACTTTGCATTGGGCTGGATATTTTTTCTAATCTCTAGGGGGGGGGGGGGGGGGGCAGCTGCCCCTACCTGCCCCCCCTTGGCGACGCCCTTGCTGATAAGTATTTATGTATTTATATTTGGTTAAAATTATGTTGTTTTGTGTTATAAATATTACTCCATTAGCTTAGTGATCCAAAGTGGATCTTAGCATCCTACACCAAATAGCACCACTGCAGTCTGATTTGCGCTGTCTGTCGCCAGGTGGACAGTTGGTGAAGCTCTCGCTTCTGCACCTTATCGCCTTCTGCAACAGACGCGACCAGCCGTCCAGCAAATTTCTATTCATCATCAACATCATCATATCTCTTTATTGCAATAAAGTAAATACATTGTGTGTATTTTTGCACTTCAATATTTTTTTGGAATTTACATTTACACCACTGCAAGGAATGCTGCTAACATGGCGGAGAAGAGCGGCAAAAAACTCGGCTGCATATCTTTTAAAATAATAACAAATACATTTTTAATAACTAGGTAACTAGACTACTCAATTCTTATTTTTAATTCATTCATGCAAAACTGGTTAGTGGCGATGCACACCATGCATTTACACCGATTAAATAATCATAATATATATGTTTTGATATTTTCTTGCATATGCGCTATGCGAAACGAAAATCTAAATGGATAAATGGAGAAAAAAAATTTCTCATCATAATATATATTCCGTAATACGTGTTTCTTTAATGAATTTTTTATATTTCCTCTCTGTTAGTGTCTTAACTCTGACCATATGGGCAGGTGGTGGAAGGCCAGAACGTGGTCCACATGTTGGAGCACACGCCGACCGACGCCGAGGACCGCCCCACGCACCGCGTCTACATCGCAGACTGCGGGCTCGTTCACACACCGGCGCCATTCTACATCTCCGATGATCCTTACGAGTGAGTTTACGTACTTTAATCAATTATGCTATTATCCATAAATCTAGTTAATCCGTATTGTTGTCCCTTTCACACATTAAAAACGTGAAGGTAGAATGGGACAGAAGGCCTAGGGTGATGACAGTGCATTGCGTCGTAGCATCGGATCAACGTAGGGTGATGCACCATCTTTGCGTTGCGTCGACGCCTGCGTCGACTTACATATATTTTTAGTGACATGCCCCAGTTGTGTGTTGCGTCATCGTACGCCTCAATACGGGTGATGCCCCACTAGTGCGTTGCGTTGCGTCGTCGCAGCATCGTTTTAAATATATTTTTTGTCACATGAACCAGTTGTGCATTGCGTCATCGTACGCCGCAATACGGGTAATGCCCCACTAGTGCGTTGCGTTGCGTCGTCGCAGGCGTCGAGTCGTACGATGACGTGCCGCACAACTGGGGCATGCCACAAAAAATATATGTAATATGACGCCGCGTCGACGCAACGCACAGATGGGGCATCACCCTAAACGGTGGAATAACTTTAAACCAATTTCCGGTAACTAGATTTTTGTTCTTAGGTAATTTGATTACCATATCGATCAGCTTTCAACGTTTGAGTACTTGTATGGAGCGACAGCTCGCTGTCCTCCTTATGAGGCTTTGCTTTGGAATCTAGAATGATGCAATTACGAATAGAGAAGAGACAATAACTATATCGATTATAGTTGTGTCGCTAGTCTATTATTATAGTTAATATTTGCTTTCTGTTCAAAAATTTTGTAGCTTATTTTGTCCTTCATAGTCTGGGTGTTTGTGTATTTCTTCCTACTTAGCATTGAGAGTGATACCTATAATATTTATTTTGCAGTCTCTGGGCTTGGATCAAGGCGTCAGCTGTACCTCTTACGATGTCCTTCTCCATATTGGGGTTCTTTCACTGGATGATAAAGAAAATGGAAATTTAATTCGTAAGAACCTTTATTATTTATTATTATTCAGTTAACAAAACAATGAAATGAAAATGCGTATAGTATGATTACTTTATTTATTATTTTACGTACAAATTTGTTATTTATATCTACTTACACATAAGTTATTTACAAAAAACTTAATATTACACACGTCACATCCTTATCGAATTAAAATCACAATACTTTATCGAACTGGCTTTTGATTTTGCAATTTCTAATTATCACATTAGTCAATTAATAAAACACAATTAGTTATGTGGGCAATTACATGTTATTAGTATAATATGAACTGTACATCTATTGAGCAGATAAGATGTTCAGTTCATATACACTCGCCAATACAAAAATTCATCCATCCCTTGATCGATAATATAAGACAGAATTAGATTCATGACATTGAGATAAAGGGTAACAAATAATTTAAACGTAACTAGTACCACAGTATAAAGACAAAATATAATCCGTACAGTATGGCAACAGAAGATTACTTGACCCATAGTAGGAAAGGTGATGGAGCGCTCCCGGCGCGCCATACCAATGTACTGGGACCGATATTGCTCTTTTACTTTTTTGAAATCGATCGTGCATGTATTGCCCCAATGTATGATTTTTCCGCTGAGCCGGTACTATCGTAAAGCGACCATAGCCGCTGCTAACAAAGCAGCAGTGGTGGCCAGGGTTAAAGTTGATGCTGAGTCCGGCGACGCTTTGGTACCGCCCCCGCCGCCGCTGCCACCGGAGTTGTCCGGCGACCGCTGCCCCGCTGCGGAGCCGCAAGCTTTCGAACACGACTCCCACTCGCGGCACGCGTCGCACGCAGTGCTCGGTATCGGTTGGAAGAACACGCGAGCGCGGTGACCTGTGATACATTTCGGGAATACAAAAAATATGACGACATTAAGGTTGTTAGCCAAACCTAGTTGACCCTCACTTCTCTTAAAACGTGTTTCGTCACTTGCATACTTCGTTAATTCGAAAGAGACCGTGGCTTAAACCATTGAAAAACTTTTATTCCGCGTTTGTGAGTACGAATCTTATTTCGCATATGCTTTTATTATAAGGGATATCCTGAAATACATGGTTGGAAGACTTGAACGCCCTACTCGTCAGCGAAACTGATGTGAGAAAATAAGATAGAACTTAATGACAATCACTAGACAGCTTTTCTGACCAAATTCTCTACTACAACTTTGTCTGGTATCTTTGAAAACATTGGACCTGTGTGAACTATCTAGGTATTTTGAAGCCTATGATGTAATACTCACTGGAATCATACTGGTCCTCGAGTGTGGCCCATCCGGAGCGCTGTCTGGCGGTGGGCAAGGCGCGCGGTGCGGCTAGAGTCGCGCAGCGCTCGGCGAGGCGCACTCGCAGCCACGCCACCACGCGCGCCCCGCCGCGCTGCAGCCGCGCAGACACCACGTGCCGAGTAGACTGAAACAATACATTGGGAAACTGGAATAACTTAAACAAGACCACGATATCGAATTTTGAAGAGAGGTATATTGTTAAAATTCGGTACCCAGCTCATCAATTAAATAGGATACTGGTTATGTGTCAGCCTATTTTATCAATGTACCTAGTACTTACTGGTTTTCATGTAGGTATAACGATTGAATGATTTAAAAAAGTAATTTACACATAAAAGTAAGTACTTTTGATTACCGTTTGACCACTTCCAACCACCTGGTGGTTGGTGACATCTGGTCAAATGGACTCGTTCTGGTACAAATGAAATAAGGTCCTGCCAAAATTGACTAAGGAAAGAGGCCTCGGAGAGCAGCGACTTATTATGTTACCAATGTGTGAGCGATGTTTTTGGCACATCCTATTAGAATCTTAAATATCCAATTAGAATCATTGAATAGAAGGATAAATGCCATGTGCATACAAGAGCGCGAACCATCGTGATCCGAAGTAATTACCGTAAGTTCAGTAAGCGTGTTGATGTCGGCCAGATATCCAGAAGGTAGCTGTACTGTCAGAATAGTTAAGCCGCTTTCAGTCTCGTTACCTTGTGGCACGAATCTGTAAATTGGTAAATATGAAGTTACTGGCACCGAAACTCGCTAAGTACATGATAATTTTGTTGTGGATGTGATACATTACCCCACACAAATGGAGAGCTGTAGTCTGTTCTTAGTTGAGACCTGATCGACCCTGGGGTCGAGCGTGTACCGTGGCCAGGCAGCAGTCACATTGGTACTTCCCTTCGCGGATAGACCCACTACCGCTACGCCTCTGCCTTCAGTCACAGCGTAAGCTGAACGGGCGTTGCGGACCTGTTCACATAGATAAGGTTAAAGATAATTACCTAATTACTAAGTATACGAAAGGAGAATGTGTAATTAAAACTCGTTGACCATTATTACCAAATGGGTTAGTATGCTCAGTGCGTTGTCATCGTCTATATTGAACTGCCTGGGTTCTTCGAATCCCGTCACGTTGACTAATACCCTCAGTTTTGTAGTTGATTTTATCGCTTCGGCATATTGCGCTAAGGCTTCCAACTGAAAATTAAAAATATGCTTTTAATGATGTTTGAACTAGAACATAATTACCCGTCGAAGAAAAATCAATGTGGATGTTAGCGAAGAGATTGAAGCTAAAATCAGGAAAAGTAAATGACTCCTTACCACGTCAGGATCTTGGTCATTAGAGCGGTATGACTGCAGCAAGAACCTTGCCACTGGAGTGGCTTCATCTACGAGTCTCGTTGCGAGCATAGCACGAAGGCCCCAAGCCGCAGTGGACGCTTCGAAGCTGTTGCCCTTCAGCCACGGGTTACGCCACTCGGCGCCCGATAGCTTCCGCGACCAGAATAGTGTTGAGCCTGAAATGTGAAATCGATTGGGGGCATTACTAAAAACTTTTTAGCGAAAATTAGGCAATGACAATGATTTTACTAATAATTTTATGAAAAAGTGTAGTAAGACCTATCTACCGTGTAAGTAGAGCACTTACCACTGGTATTGGCGTATCTGTCCATCATCTGTAGAGTTTGCCGAGCTTGGGGATGTTTCGCGTTGGCCAACGCACTGCCTGCGACCGCTAGTGTGTACGCATCGAGACTTTGCGATAAAGTTCTTGCTAAATAATCGATGGCCTTGTTGATTGTGTTTTCGTAAAGAATTTCGCCGCCCTGCGAAAAAGATTGCAGAACGGTAAAATAAAATGATACCTAGAAAGATGGAGATAAAGATATTCAGTTATTGTCGAGACAATAATGGTAGGTAAGAGACTGTCAACATTACAAAACGTCCTATATACAGTGGTTAACTGTTTGTAATATCACGCCATGATGCCACTGAAGAAATAGGGCAACTAGATATTCCATACCTTAACCTCTTGTAACGCTAAAAGCGCATGAGCGGCAGTAGGTATCGCAGCCTGAGCTCTTGGGTCATTGCGTTGCGCAGGCGGCGGCGCCTCCCACCCGCCGTCGGGACGCTGCTTGTCGACCAGCCATCGCGCTGCTGCGGTGAGCGCCACTGGTGTTACTTCCACATAGCGGGCCGATCGGGCCAGCCACCTCGTTGCCACGGCTGTCATCCTGGATTATTCATGACACATATTAGAATCTCTTCGATTAAGCATGTGTGCTACAGAACAATAATCCAGAAGCTAGAGCTAACAACACTAACCAAACATCACCCTCAGCGTCGTCACCGGTTTCCGCCGCGAAGGACCCATCTGGCCGTCGATAGGCCATCAACCGCTGAAAGCCAGCGGCAACTTGGGCACGAGCCTCGTTCTTTATTGAAGTCTCTTCTGGATCTATCATCTGTAATTAAGATACATGATTGATTACGGTCAAGGGTGCAGTGTGTTTGCTTAGTTCTTTGTGTCACAGATTTTATGATTGCACTATTACTAACCTGCAAATAGTCAAGTAAGACAGTGCCCAAGGCCAATGGTCTAAGGGCGTGCGGTGGGTCTGCGGCAGCAGTGGGTGGGTCTCGGGCGGTTTGCAATGCCCCCGCTAGTAAGGACCCGGCGCCAAGCAGCGATACAGGTCCCAAGCGAGTGCCTGCAGTAGGCTCTAGGGTGACGTTGCTCCGAGCGATGTTCCGTCGAGCATCTAACAGACCCCATGTCCATAGCTCCTCTTCATAGCCATCCTGAGGTATAAATATTGTCGGATTAGAGTTGAATTAGTTCAAAGTCAAACTAGTCTAAAGAAAATCGAGAAGAACCGTTACCTTTACGTCAATACTGCGGAAGAGTGAAGCAGAGACGCCGTTGCCACTTGCCTCGACTATTATAGAGGCTTCGCCAGTTCTCACCACAGTCACCAAGAAAGCCGTGCTTATGGAACCACGGGCCGGCACCGTTAGACGCACACGACGGAATACCTCGATTTCTAAAAACAGTAATAAAATTCCGTACTTATAAGTAGACCTATCTACTTATAAATAATAATGATTTCAAATAGCGTAGTACCTATCCCGCACACCGCACTTTATGTTCTCAATGATTTAGTTTTATTAGTTCTACTTTTAGAAAGCTAATTAATTCTATAAAGATAAAAAAATATATATAAAGATAAATAACTTACTTTTAGAAGAATCGATATTGTTCTCCAATGGTTCGAATTCGAAGTACTGGTCGGAGTTATGGAAAGTTACTTCGATAGATGTGTCCACAGTGAGAGTGCTTTTAAGTGTTATCACTGCGGCCAGCGTTTCTCCTCGTTGTAAAGTCGCCGGCAATTCAGCTGTTATGGTTAATGGTACGCTGGTTGCGAACTTCTGTGGCATGGCAATGCCGAGACCCAATGTTGGGTGTATAGCGAACGCTCCCACTGACCATTCGCCAGGGTTAATTGGCGACCATCGATCCCCAGTCCCTTTGCCGTCATTGCTGTAATAAAATTACGGCAAAAAACGAATGATCTTCATGTCACTTGTGTCTTATTGTACCTACTAATTTTTGCGCGAGTAATATTTACCCAATTGTAACATTTGCGAGCATCCACGTAGGCTGTGGTGAGATCGTTAAGTAGTACCGCGGTGAAGGCGGTGGAGGTAGACGACTAAACGCATAAGGCCCGGCTAGTGGGGGCCTGGTCCCAGTCTCTGCTGATTCCTTTGAAGGGTCGGCTGAAAAATATGTATTTATCCATGTTTTAACATCGTTTACACCATGGATAATATGCTGACCATTTCATTGTTTCGATATACTATTACCTCCATTAATAATTTCGGCGTCAACACCCTCAGCCAAAATCACAACTCCTGCATTCTGAAAGGTTGTCGGACTTTGTTACTTTCATTTGACTCTTATTTACTTGCTTATTTACAAATCATTTCGGAAGCAGTCGTAATAAGAGAAAATTACACTAACTTTAAAAACATCTGTGGACGTGGACCCTCCCAGATCCAGTCCCATTCCAGGAAGATGGTCATCGTTCTTAAATAGTGAATGCTTCAATCCACTGAAGCTCTCCACTTCGCGTTCAATCTGGAACAGTGCATTTACTATATTAGTTTATGAAACTCTTCCATGGTACTCGTATTATTGGTAAGTTAGGAAAAAATAGGTAATATGACTTGTCTACTTACTGTGTGCATGTTAAATCCACTGCCAAGCCCGTCACCGCCGGACAGTCTTGCAGCGACGGCATTGACATCGACTCCAAGTAGAGCCGCCTTCGCTCCTGGTTCGCCCGTCACACGTAACTCCACTAATGCATTGGGGCGGTATGCAGATGTGGCGGATGATCCAGGTGTCACAGTTACCTGAAATATTTTTGCATAGACTAAACAAGAAAATGCAGAGTGTGAACTGGAACAATAACTAGTCGCCTCACTACAACTCTGTTAAATCAGATAAAGTTTATTATAAAAGTTTATGAATTACAAATAATGAAGACGCAAAGAAAGGAATGTTACCTTATGCTGCAGCAGATTTCTTTGAGGCACGTATAATGCAGATGATAACATCGTGTTGGAGGCAGGGTCTACGCGCGGATACCACGCTAGCAGCACGCATCCCGGAGCCATTGCCGACGTCACCGTTACGGCGATGTCAACGTTGCGACGTGCTGGATTCAACTTTATGAACAACATGTCATTATCGATGTGCTTACTAATAAAATAATTGTAAATCAATTTTCGGTTAGGGATGAATTTGATTGATAATAAAAGATGGAGATCCATGTTCATAACATAGTAGTAGCAAAAGGAATGTAAGGTATCTAACCTACGCGATATCTTCCTTACCTTATACCTTAGTATGTACCAATATCTACGTACCTCAATGGTTTTGGTGACCAGTATATCTCCACGGCCAATGACGACATAATGCACTAAATCCATAGGTTCTGACGCCGATATTCTTGCCCGCATCTCGTCTCCAACAGATGTGCCGCTTGTTAATAGCTCGACTGTTAGGAACTGACCACTAGAGGCTGCGCTCCTTTGTATGTTTACCACTCGCTGTGATACATTCTTATATTTGATCTGGTGATAAAAGTTAGTCGGTATAGATGACAGATATATGGGTATACTACTTAAGCACCTACATTTATTAAGAACCCCAAAATCTTACCACTAAATTAAGAGTAGAGTTTGAATGTGCCGCATCAGGGACTACAGTGTATATTGCCAGGCCTTTTTTCAATGTGATAGTCGTCATATTAAGAGGAGCTCCGTCGTCCCATAAACGTTCTACTGTTACATCTTCATTAATGTCCATAACCTGTCCCGATGGATCTACCACCTCGATCTATGAACGGGATTAGAGAGTATCATTAATTTATTCGCAACCGCGATATATCATAAATAAACAATCGTAAAACGTGTTTCTTATACCTGCACGTTATAGGGCAGTGTTGGTTTAAAGTGGTCAGGTGCTGAAACTTTCAATCTATATCGAGTTCTTAAGAGAAGAATCCTCGAAGATACATTTTGCCTTATAAGTGTATCATTTTCCTCCAATACAGCTTCGATAACTAGTGGCCTTGCTGCGTCTTCTGCTAGGTCTAGGTCAGTCTTGAGGTCATACGTCACATCGGCGTGACCATTGAAGTCGATGACCTTTCGGGCTGGCGAAGAGAATACGGGTTGTAGCAACCCGGAGAAGAATACTGCGTATGCAGACACTGTCAATTCACCGCGGACTTTAAGACCATTGAAATGTCTGAAAAGTAAAATTTAATGAAAATTGCGTTACAATCGTATTTCTTTTATTGTTTTGGAAAAATATATATTATACATTGTTCTACCAATATAGCTATACTTATTTTCTTTTCAGCTAGTAGGTACCTATTTATGTACCTACCTATATATATTTTATGTAGGTATGTATGATACACAAACAGCTGAAACAGTCCGCTGATTTTGCGTATGAAATATAAGTACCTTATGATTGATTACATAAAAACCAACAAGGTCTCTAAATGATTCTCGGTTATTACGGTGTTCACACACAACACAATAATCATAATCGTATTTGAAGTCTATTCCATTCCATTGTAATAAGTTTTCCTGCCCATAAATATCTAATGAATCGAGACAGCTCTCTCTCCGAGAAAATCCCTTTGTTCTTAGAAGAACGGTGTGAAATTAGCGGCATTATTTTTATATTTCATCTTACAAATTGGAAGTTATTTTGAATCGTGAATATGTTAGGTATAACATTGCTCGCAAAATTTTCATTTACATTTAGCAAACCTCAATCAAAATAAGTGTTAATTTACTTGGCAGTGACGTTGATCGTGAAACGGCCGTCGCTGAACAAAATTTCCTTCGGCATTTGCATATCCATCTGGAACTTGGGCATCACGTAGTCTGCCACCAGAATTTGCCGCGAGTAGGTCTGCCCACGCGCCTCGACCTGCCCAATACATTTTTGCACAAAATTATACAAACACGCGTATCTGTTGAGGTCATCTTAGAGTGGGCGATAATTTTAAAGTTACAGTTCTCGAGGTTGCCTCGTAACTTCCTGCGTTTTATTATACCTGTATCGTCCATTCCCCGAGCGCTGGTTCGTCCGCGAGCAGTAATTCTTCAGTAAGTAAGCCTCGCTCCAAAGAGACTGCGGCCCATTGCCGCACTGGAGAACCTCCCGTGTCCGAAATTGTTACATCCACGGTTCCGGACAGAGGCAGCAAGTATCTGCGCAAGCGCATACGAGGTTAACGACCGCAGGCGTAATCATACGTAATCTTACGCGCACGAACTCTCTTGTATCGTCGATGGTATCGAAACCGAGAGTGTCTGCATTATGTTGGGACTGGTATGAATGGAGGCAATTAAGTAACAGGTAGTTTGGTTTTTTCGTATCTTCAGTTGAGATAGTACTTAGAAGAAGTCTTACTTGTCCAACGCGATAACTCTAAAATTGATTGTGTCTCCGGGTTGATAGACTCGTTTGTCGGTCTGCACGAAGATGCAGAAGCTGCGCGGTTGGTAGATCAGCGGCGCGGATGATGAGAATAGCGGGCCCGAGGTTGACCGCGCTACCAGCGAATACCGTCCAGGTCCTGGGTCCCCGATCTAGCGATAATGAGTAGAAAATATATTGGAATTGTAGTAAATAGAAGACTAAAATAGTTTGTCGTGTTGAAACAGTGTAGGTATATCGTTACGTCTGTACCTATACGTTTTAGGTATGGTTATGAAACCAGTATTACGTGTAGGTATATAATAAAATTTACAAGTAACGAGGTAAAGCAACATAATGCTCACATCTAGGTCGATGAGACGGGACTGCGCAGCAGGCACCTGCACTTCCCGGCCCTGCGTCAGCTGCTCCCCGTTGGCGCGGCGGCCCTCCACGGCCACATAGAGTGCGTGCGCGCGCGCATCGCCGGCCACCGCCACGCGGTACGAGCCGAACGGACGCAGCACTCGAGGGCCAACTATCGATATGCTTCAAACATAAAAATTTACGGAATTTCGATGAGAATATGTGTAGGTTTGATTAGGACTTCGAAGCATTCCCCTAATTTTTTTAGTACTTGGGGAAGATCGGTTTCTCTTGAATTTTGTATCCATTAACATCGTGTAGAGCTGCTCAAAATCATATATTAAATAGGACATAACTAGGATAGGTGGTACCCACATATATTAACTTGGTAAAAACAACACATCATTCAATTATTTACATAATGCTGATATATCATAATATGGTTAACATATGAAAAAGGAACGCGTCATCAATTAAAAACATAATTTCTAACTGCAATGTTAGATATGAATTTGAGTAATTGCACAATTACTGGATAGATTCGCTACCGTCCCTAAGACGATTATGGTGACAAAATTCGACGACTTACCATAGCAGGATTACTTCAAGAATACTTTGTTATTTCGTACCATGACGACCTTACCTAAAGTAAGCTTATTAAGGACGTCATGGTACGAAATAACAAAGTATTATTGAAGTAATCCTGCTATAAGAGTTCATGGTAAGGGCCCTGGGTACGATATCACTGTGGCTCTGTTGGATTAGAGCGTGCCACGGAATGGCGAGGTCCGTGGTTCGAATCCCTGTCCTGATGAAATTTTTCGCTCCATTTATCATTTAGATTTTCGTTTAGCATAGCGCATATGCAAGAAAATATCAAAACACGTCAGTATACTTACCTACCGTGCTCGTATTGAACGAGCTTAAGTAACTGACAGTTGTATGTAAGAGTAAACCGGTTGGGAATATAAACACATCCCAGCTTCCCAGTAACACAGTAACCTAGCGTATTGGTATTCAGCTCCAAGTTCCGAGCTATACTGGCCTACTACTCGTAGAAGTCAATCTACATAATGCGTTGCTGAATAATACATTAATTAACTTACCTCTGAATGACAGCAGGACCAATAAACAGTACAATGAAGCACTGTAATATGGTTTTGTGACTCATCTCTTTGTTGATTCTGTAAACGAAAAGTGTCTAAACTACAATCGTCATCCATTGATTTGAGATTAGATCATAATTTGAGCACGAAGGCCCATATACTGTGATTATCGCATATTTTCGCGTTCATTGTAATACTTTCGCAATGATTTACGCAAGGTGTCTGTTAGTTGCTTATGTTTCCATAAAAGGAACCTTAACAGCCTTCTGAATGGTTGTCCTTTATTTAATTACTTACCTACCTATGCATGTAACATTGATTTTTGTATGCAAACTTCTTCACTTGACATTCTAAGTAGGTGCGCATCGAAAGATGCTGACGGGATATTTTCATGACCATTTCATAAGAGAAAGCTAGGTAAGTTAATCTTATGTGGCCACGCAGGTTCTAAAGCTTTCATATTTGATAAATTGATCAGAGATCAGTTGAAAGAGTTTAAATATTATACCTACTAGATAAGTACATATGCATGCGTAATAATGTTACTGTCTTGAAAAAATGTCGTGGGTGAGCTATTATTATGTATTGAATTCACATGTTTGCCGTATTGAGCTCACCGTCCTTGTGTTCCAGCCTGCCTACATGACTCACAGTGTCAACATATAGCGTCGGCGGCGGTACAGCCTTTTTCAACCGTTAAGGTAAAATAAACTTTAATAGTCAATAAGAGAAACTTCCAGGAACTTATCTTTTATATGGGAAATTATTTTTTACCTAGTCAGATTATAAGTATAGAGCTGTTTGATAAGAATTAGGCACAGTCGACATCACATAATGGTCACTTTAAGTAACTATACGGTTTAAATTCTTTGGGTAGAGTAGAGACATAACACTATGAGGTTAAGCTATGAAGTCACACGATGTCTCCCTTGGACACTACCTAATGATAAAACATTTTTATTGACAACTAAATTACTTATAAGTTATTCAGCTGGCGACTAGTGAATCGCCATGTAAAATGTCAATACTTTCCGATAATTGCAGCCTCATCTACAACTCTAAATAACAATCTAACTAAACAGTGTACGTGAAGTATATTATGCCCATATAATAGAACCTGTAGTCGTTTATGGTTTTATAATACGAAAGAGCTATACACAATGGTACGGGTAGGGAACTTTCTCCGGGCACGCACGCCTGTAGCGAGACGCGGTGTTTACCTTCTTGGACAAGACAACATAACAATCACTGCACCGGAGATCGTGACTCCTAGTCTCCTAACACTTGTTGGTCACATATTTGCGTTACAAACATTGCATTGTTAATTTTATGTTTACTGTAGAGATAAATAATATACAGGTACTAAAATCCAAACTGGACTTGAATTCAAAAATACATATTACCTACCTACACGCCCACATCAGATATCAAGAATGTAGCAGTTGACCTCACCTGTCAGACACTTCGTCACTTTTTTCCTACACTTAATTTTATAGTAACTTAACACTATATCACAGATCGTTTCGATCGGATGCACATTATACTAGTGCAATGGTGTGGCGTGTCGGAGCGGCGCAGTCGGCGCGAGACGCGAGGTGCAGTGGGACTGAGTCGGCGGCGAGCGCGGCGCGGCGGCGGCGCCTACGCAGCTCGCAGGCCACAGGTGGGGCGCCGCGAAGCCTTGCGAAAATCCGCCGCCACTGACCGTGCCCTCCTCGCTGCACCCACTCTATCCTACGAAGTTTCGTCGCCAGCGCAGCGTTGCGTACAGGAAACAATTTCACTGATTGCACCAGATGCCCTTCAATTAGGTGACCCTAATTACGTATTCTTTTTAAGTTCTTACTCTTGTTACAAGGTTATGCAGAAGTTTTACCTATGAAATCGAATTTTGGCGCTAAGTTAACAAGCAAAGCATTCGTTTTTGTAAAGTAACTTTTGCTTTGATTTATCAGTCTCGCTCACGATTTAGTTTATCTGGTTCAGATTTCTATGTGGGTTGTGCTGTGCAGTTGTGATCAATATTTGTAAGCGGCTCCCCAAATGAGGAGCGCGACATCATAAGGAATGACCCTTTCTGCAACGGCAGCACAGCCGCTCTATGTTTATTTGGTGTGTTGTTAGCCACTACACGACATACATTATGTCTGGCTGTTGCGAAATAAACGGATTACTTACCTACTTACAAATATGACTATTGATTTTTTCAAATCTTACGAGCGAATTTATTTCTAACAAACTAGTTCTTGCATCTTAGTGCAAATCTCCGATGCAATAGACGATAACGCTTCGAGACGCCTCTACGCGTCTCGAGCATAGTGCATTCCTTAGAACGTGTTTTAGCACAATGCAATGCACTAGAATGGCCGATTGGCTAGTCGGATTTACTCAATGACTTGTGGGCCGGTGTCACTAAACCCTTAGCCGGGCCGCGGCCTACCGCGGGGAGCTATCACTTATATAATTTTCTACTTCTAATATCTCAGTAATAAATGCAGGTATGGAAGTAATGAAAATGACCTTACACGCGGTAGGATTTAGACATGCAAGTCGCGAATTTAAAACCTGTTTTTGGAATATTGAATGAGTCAAAACGCCTGGACAGGTTCTCTCACATCATTGTTTTATTTAACTTTGTATAGGCGAGTTGGTATCCTAAACATTATTGTATCTTAACGACTATGTTATGTGATGACTAAATGACTGTACTAGTGGTGGGTGGATGACGCATTATTGTGACAAACATGACGATGAAATCAGACTTTTAAGTAACTTTTTATAAATATCGCTTATTCAGAGAATTAACAAAAAGAGATGTGCAAGAAATCTGTAGGTATAAACGATAGCACATGAACCTATACAAATCTAAGCATATTGTTAGGTACCTTCGCGTAGAGTACCCGAGTGTTACACTTGACATACTCTCAACTGTATCTAAATAGATATCTACTATTTAGTCAGCAAGGAAGGAATCAATTGGACAGTTCGTATTGGAAGCAGAAGAGACAGGTTTTGGTGACCCGGGGTGCGCTGGATGCTGTGCCGCATCCGATGTGACAACATTGTCAGCCGAATGCAGGCGCGCCGCCAACGCCGCATTGTCCGCTAAAGCGGCTGCTAAGGCCCGCTCCAGCCGAGCAGTACCAGACCGCTCCGCTTGTAGTGCCGCGCGGGCCTCGGCTAGAGCCTCCACATTGGGGTCCACTATGTTCTTTGTCTTGACTGATTTCTCCTTGCCGTAATCAGATATACGACACTGCAACTCTGCCACTAGAGCTCCAAGTCGGGTTACTTCCGCTATAAAATATAAACGTTTGCATTACCTAATAGTAGGTGGTATCTACCTATATGAAACATAGAACATTACAAAAGTAGGTTTTTGGGAGGTGCACAACAATGGTAATACTTGAACGAGTTAGTGTAAAAAGGTCACAATGAAAATTGGTCATAGATTTCTAATCAAATATTATGCACTCATTATACGTGACAAAATTGCACTGTGATCAAATTATACTCACTGAATTACGATTATACTACGAATTCAACTATTATGGCGGAGCAATAAGATCGGCACAAAGTCTAATACTTGACGTGCCGTTGACTGTAGTAATCGGTAGTAATAGTAAGTACAAATAAGTTATAGTGGAACAAAGTCTTTGTTAAATAAATAAAAGACACAAGTTTCGATATCTCTTAATCACATCCTCTACCGAAAGTATAATTGTGTGACTACGAAACAAACATGTTAGAAAAGTTCATTTTAGTTATACTATATCAGACGAATTCGCTCCAGTTGCAATTTCTGTCCGACTTGACCAAAAATGCTTTACCGGCGGCGGTTCCACCAACCACGGTTCGAGCAGTTTAGCCGTAGGGTAGGAGTGATATAAGAAACCACCTTTGGCATTATGCAGTTCGTGGCTGGTGTGCTGCAGCTCGGCGGCGGCCAGGCGCCTCTCGCGGACGTGCGCCGCCGCGGCCAGTCGGGCGCGCTCGCGTAATTCTGCACCGCCTCCAGCACATTTCTCCACTCTTCGGAGTTCAGATTGGAGGCGAGATGTTTCCCTTGTAACGAGATTTAAGATTAATATATACCCGATAATGTATAGGAGTCCTAAGTAGGTACAGATTCAAGCTAGACTAGACTAGAGGGCAAGCAAATAATGACAATCCTGAAAAAGGTAGGCTGGGGTTTGAGATTAGAACCATGTTTGAACTTTGATACCTACTTAATTAATTTTTATGGACAACAGATTATTTCAATGCATTTATGTGACGAGGCATTGATCAATTTACCTGCGAGCGTCACGAGTAGCATTGTGAATGCGTTCTTGCAGTTCCGTGAACTGGCGCTGGAGGCCCGCAAGAGCCGGTTGTAGCGGACGCAGTTTCAGTAGCTCTTGGTTTATAGATTCAAGCTGCACTGATAGCTCCGAACATTTTTCTTCGAGGACTACGCGGTGTCGTTCCTGTAGCGAGGAATACATCTATTCACCTATAAGGTAAGTGCTACCTACGCTAAATTGATATATTGCCTTCTTATTTGCTTGGTCATACTTATTGCTGCCGTGACGAGATGTCGAGTTGAGGATGCTCGGGCAAAACGATTTGATATATTTTTATTATGATTGTGATCCTTGTGTCGCTTTCAGATCGTGCCTTAACACGATGTGGCATATGACTTTGATTATTTTGCCTTTAGGATTTAGATCAGCCACGACAGAATCACCTCAAATATCTACTTAAGTACTTACTTAATTATAAAAGAAATCGCAAATATGTACCGCTAGTTCAGATTGCATCTTAGTGACGGCGAGTTCATCCTGCACTTTGGCGAGGGCAGCGGCCGCGTGCGCGGCTCCGGCGGCTGCTGCGGCGGCGCTGCTGCGGGCCTCGGAGAGCGCGCGGCCGGCGGCGTCGCGCGTGGCTTCCGCGGCCTCGGCCCGACCCGCCTCCGCACGCACGGCGTCGCGAAGACGACTTTCAGAGGACTAGGCGAAACAGGGCTGATTATACTTCTTAAGCTTTTACAAATCGACCTGACTGTTGTTCGGGGTATCGCATGCAAAATTTAATCATCATCTCTAATTGAAACTTCGCGTCGTCCGTGCTGTTACTTACGCGATTTATTACTTAATAGTGACCGTAATAGTTTCACTTAGGTCTACGATCAGATTTAGCGGCCACTACAGAATTACCCTACACTGTCAATCAAATTGTGTGTTCTTTCTTTCTTCCTAGCGTTTTATTTATTTATTTTTATTTTTACATTTCGGAAGACTAACAGTTATTCATACACACATATGTAAGTAATTGTTATTTATTATTTGTTATTTTTAGTGAATTTCTCTGTAAGTAAAATGTTGTGTTGTAAGCGCTTACTCTGATCGTTTGAAGTTCTCCGATAAGCTCCAAGAATTGTTGCTCAAATGATTCAAATTCTGTTATACTGACCCCCATTTTAATGGCCAAAAGTAATAAATAAATAATTTACTTTTACATTAAAAAGCGCGGGAAACTAAAAAACTTTTTTTTAAATCGGCTTATTAAACTCGTTGCACGGCAAGACATTTTATACCTATTCAGCCCAATTACCGAAATAAAATAAATTTCATGCGACATGCGCTCAACCTCAACCAGCATCCACAATAACAAGCGTAAATCTAATAATCTATAAGCAAGCAGATACAAAAATAATTTCCAACCACCAAGAAATTCAATTTGAGGATTTAAAATAATTGAAATGTGTCAATTTTCACTTTTACAAGGGAAACAGTGAGGGGAATATTAAAGAAGGGGGAGTGATGTTTTTTCCAGCGGGTGGCCTCACTATATAAACGGTTGGTACTGTTTCAGCGGCTCATTGTTCCAGCTTGCCTTGTTCCTGTCGGTAAGTAAATACATACCTACTTAGATTTACTATTTTACCGTACTAAAGCCATTTAATTTTTAATTATTTTTAGTTCAGTAATTAATTGTTATGTACCTACCTTAGTAGGTACTGACCTACTTAGGTGGGTACATAACAATCAAAAATTATGTTTGCATAAATGCGTTCTTAAAACACTCATCGACATATTCAGAGATCTTTGTACATAAGGGCGTTAGTGATTTATTTAACCACATCGTTGGTACAAACTGGCATTTATGTAAATGATTAATAAAAATTTAAGTAGGTAGGTATTCTTAGAAAAGACAATATATTATCTACTACATTAAGTAATATTTTTTATTCAGGATTTTCACCAAAATGCGGGTTGTCACAGTCATAGCTCTCGCATTCTCCGTGTGGCTAGCGACGTTTACTCGGTGCTGCGAATGCGCTACTCTTCGGCGCAGTCGAGCTCTACCCGAGTATGAAGAGGAGCTCAGGCCGCACAGCCTTTATAGAGACTACGGGCTGCTTCGAAGTCGCAGCGCCCGAGCGGACGACTCCTTCGACGACTACGGCCATTTAAGGTTCGGCCGGTCCGATGATTGACGCCCAAGTGTCCCAGATCCTCGCCGACGCACGCATACATCCAGAGATCGCCCTCGTGTTTAAGTTATTTATACTAATTATTATATTGAATAATGCAAATGTGAATGGATGTGAAATATCAATGGCTGGTATGATATTTCACATTCAGTTGTTATATTTGTGATACTGATATCAACTCTATTGAAATATACATGAATTAAATATATTTCTAGTTGTTCTAATATTTTCACTAATTGTCAATGAAGAGAAATGAAATACAAGGTATTCGTCAATATTTTATTGAATATAACCAATAAATACATTTTACAACAGTTATTTATTACAATAATGTGTTACATTTTACATTAATTTCATCTTAAACTGGGTATCGTTATAAACTTTAGAATGTATACTTATAGTTTAGATCACTGTTAAGGCATTTCTCTATGGCTTTTAACCGTAACATTAACTAATATTAAAATATATTCACTGTTGCCATAAAACCAAATGTTTCCATTTAACATTATCATTTATTGTAGGTGCTAAGGCCATGCTTACGTTACATTTTAATGTAGTAGGCAAATATATTTATATTCTAATAGAAGCAAATAAGTAAAACTTTGTTAGGCGTTGCTCAAGTTTTCTAAGATCACGTCTGATCGCTTCGAGTAGGTAGTTTAAAGTATTTCCATACCTAGGTACTTACCTATAGTTGCATTTATAAATAACTTGTTCCTATAATGTTTTGTTTATTATTTCGTTGTACTGGTTATTGAACATCACTGTGGATTCTGGCATCACTAGATGTTCATCAGTTAATTGACATTATTAGCTTCTATATGAACTACACCAATATGGTGGGCTGCGCTGTAATATGAAATGATTCTAGCTACCTGTGTCTAAAATACATATTAACTTATTTAAAATTAGGCACGCATGATATCACTACACTATTATTAAATTAACAATGAGACTAGTTAGTTCCTTCCCTATATGCTATTGTATTAATATAATATTTATATGTAAATTAGCTTACATCCTTACAGTAACACACGAATCAAATGGTTAATTGTACTTGGTGTGAATGAAGCGTACTGGAAAGAAAATCTTTGAAAATAACTTATTGCTAATATTTAAAGAGTTCAAAACAACCAAGTCAATTTATATAATTCATTTCGTAGAATTAAAATTGTTTAAAAAAATGTTTATTAAGATGTTCACATAGGATATAATTCTAGCGTGTTTTACACTTTCTTAAAAATGAGTATTTCTTTGCAGAACATAAAGTACCCACGATATTTTCCAAATCAAACAGTTTTTAGGTTTAGATGATGTCTCTTTTCTGTGAATTCCCGAGAAGAGCCTGAAAACACACAAAAATAAACATATTATAATATAAACACCGAATACAACTAATATCAATCCATATCTGAATACGTTGGTGTTAAATAATGTACACACATGTTTGTTTACCTTGTTGACGAAATTGACAATGGCGGTGGCAGGTTGCTCGGGCTCCAATTCAGCGAATACATGGCACTGGTTGTCTGCGCCGGAAGACGCGCGTGCCACGAAACCGAATATACGTCTGCAATTAAATTAATTGGATTAGTGCAATATTATTTGGTCCTTTGACGGCGAAATAATAAATTTTATGACAAATTGTCTCAACAGAAAATACACTGTCTCAGCGAGCCAAGACTGAAGCTCTCGCAGTCTCTCTGCATTTCGTCACTCCAAGTTCCATTATTTACAAAAAAAATATATTTCAATTCTAAATGAGAATCTCACTCACTTTTCCGTGTTTGTGCCATTGTCGGTGTAGGCGTACCGTCGCTCGTCAGGATCGATCCCCGCATAGGATACACCGGAGGCCGGATAGTGTCGTCGGAAGAACAATTTTCGCGTAGAATCCGTCAGCGTTATTCCGCCACCAAATACTTTGAAGTGCACTACAAACGCTGGGCCCTGTAAAAACTAAATTTTAATGTGTGTGCTCATAGTTGAAATTATTGAATTACTTATTTCAATTATAGAATATATCGACAAAATCACTCGTATTATGAATGAGAAGCTCGTTAATCTCAAACTTAAACTCATCCAATTCTCGTTTTGGGCTACGAGAAATGTTTTATTGTAGTCTTATTATGTAAATCAAATATACTTTATTTGCACACATATGAAAATACATCGGTTACATATAACACGAAAATTAGCTAGTGTGCAGACATGCAACCTTATCGCTTTAAGCGATTTCTTTCAGGCAACCTTCGGGTGGAAAAATAATAAACCTTCGGGTTTAATTTCATCAACACAGAAAACCGAGATTGATTGTTTCGTTCATTAAGCCCACCAAGGAAAGAAACTTTCAGTTCAGTCCAAGTATTTCATTTGTTATCACCTTTTTCTGCAGAATGTTTTGCACAGCCCTCTTGACCGCAGCTGGGCCGGTCAACGCCTCGGTGTTCTCCGACCCCAATAGCAGCACATGGCACGCCGCGCCCGTCGCTAGGAACGCACGCGCCGCCGCGTTCGGGTTGCCTCCGGTCCATGGATCTCTGTGAAAGGATTTAGTACGTATTGTAGTGACTAATGACTATCCATTGTCAATTTGCTAAAGAGCTTTGAAATTTTTGCTTTGATAACGAATTTTCTTGTGTGTGCGTTGTGTGTTAGAAAAATGCTGGGCCGTCTTTCTGAACTTTAGCATGATTTATCGGTGATGTCGCCACCGATAAATCCTGCTCCTCAAAAGTACTGTACATATCAGTAAGTATATAAACATTACATGGTAATCGCTTTCTTATGTGGTATTTGGCAAAAGTTATAAAATAAACCTGGCTATTACTTTTGATTTTCAATATTTCGAAGAAACTGAGGACGCCGGCTGTTTCTTTACTGTTTATGAAAAATAGTCGCATATGATGTTATATTTCAGTCACCTGTCAGGTAGTCTGAGAGGCACCGGCAGTGCGAGTGGCGTGACTGTGTGCTGGTACACGAGGGCGGACAGCGAGCTGAACACGGGCTCGTCTGGGCAGCCGCGCAGGCGCACGCCGCGCGCCGTCGGCTCCACGAGGAAGTGCCGCACGCCGCCCGCGCCCCCGCCGGCACCTGCGCCCGCGCGCACCGCCATACCGAATGCGCCAGGGAACGAGTTCGAGTCACGCACGATGAACGAGCCCTCTTCGAGTGATTGAAGCGCTGCCACCGCTGCGGAGAATATTATTATTTTATTTTTACATATTCGGAAGACTAACAGTTATTTATACAAACATATGTATATCTATTTTACAAAAAAAAACCATTAACTTCACCTATAACACAATAATGCGTAACACAATATTGAGGCTTATAGTCAGGTTACACAAATTATTGTTTATCAGAAAGTGGTAAAATATGGGATGGATGACTGATATGCAGAAAGGAGGTAATGTTATTTTAACCATCGGTTCCTAGCTTTTACTGCACTCTCATTTATATTAATGCTTTATTCAAGAGACACAAAGAGTGCTATTTTGCTTGTCTAGTTCAAATGCTGAGATATTTTGCTGGTTGTAAGTACGATTTTCACTTGTTTAGAATAGGTATTCATTATCATAATTTGTTAAGGGCCTTCCATGAGCCAACTAGCGCCGCCAATCTTGAAAAAATAATATCTTCAAATTTAATTAATTTTAATAAAAAAGCTATTTCCAAAATGTTTATTAGGATGAATACTATTTTTCAATATACAATACATGGCTTAATTGCGACAAGCTAAGTTGTAGTTAACAAATGTGCTAAAAACGGCCGTTTTTCGCAATTATGCGAACTACAACTTACCGAAATTGAATCACGTTATAAATAAGCATTTAAAAAATAGTATTTATCGTAATAAACATTTTGTGAATAGCTTTTTTAATAAAATTGATTATATTGTAAGATATTATGATTGGCGGCGCTAGTTGGCTCATGGAAGGCTCTTAAGTACAAGTAATATCGAACAGCTGCGGCTTTGTTTTATTTTACGTCTATGAATCTGTGACACCTATTTGAAATTGCACGTATGATACATACTATTGCTACAAATGTTTGTCCGCTTTACTTATAAGCAAATCTGTACATTAAGCATGTATACGATAACTGCAGTGTTTTGGCTTACAAACATACCTACCTATCTGCAATATACAGTATAAGGTGCAACCGCATGCTCACCGTCGTCTCGCGAGATGTTTGGCTTGTACCAGTAGTGGCTTGTGTCGCGCGCGAACCGCTCGCGGTCTGGCGCCACGTGCTGGGGCTCCGCGCCCGCCCCCGCGCCGCCCAGACTCGAGCGCCGCGACCCGCAGCTGCCGTTGTACGTGCGGTACTCAGACTCCGGGCTGCCTTCGCGCTCTTTCCTGCAACCAACAAGGACACCAGATAAGAATTCCAATTTAATCTTTTGAGTCTTGGACATCAATGTGTCTTTTTCAAAAAATGATGTTTGACCACGATAAGTCAAGCCAATAGTGTATACGTATATAAAAATAAGTTATTTGCGATCCCATGGGGGGTTCAATTGGGGATCCAAACGTGCGCCTTATCGACTACTGTCAAACGACCACGACCGGGAACGACTCGACGGACCGTGTCAAACGTTGTTTAACTATACGTAAACATTTTCTGATCTTATTTGCATCAGGATTACAAGTACCTCATCTCATTACTTACTTCACTTTAGGTAGATAGGTACACAATTTTACCCAATCAGAAGTCAATCACGTAATTGGAGACATTGGCAGCCCCGGCTGTAGCCAGCTGAATGGCTGAAGTGGTTATAAATGAAGGACGAGGAAAGCATGAATTGTGGGTACAGTCAGTATCATATTATGAAGCTTCATTGCGGACGAAACACTTGCATGAATGATCGCCTGATCGGTCAAGCAAGTCAAGTGTAGATTTGGCTACATTTTTGTCGCCCCTTGGCGACACCCTTATTAGCAGCACTTACTCCACCTGATCATATTCAAAAGCATAGTTACCTGATTACTGGCGGCGAGCGCGGCGGTCGCGCGCCGATCGACGGCGTGGGTGTGGGCGGGTAAGGCGTGCGCGGGTGCGTGGGGAACGCGGGCGTGCCGGCGCGAGATTCACGCGACCAGCTCTCGGACCGCTCGCGGATCTGGAAGGGGGGAACACACACGGTTAGCAGTTTACCGCATACACTGGTAGCCAAAACGACGAAGGTAAAATTACCCCGCACTATATGGATGGAGAGAGCCGGGCCTAAAGTACATTTTCTATAAGGACAGGTCTTTGCCCTTTTTTCTCTCCGCCACCTGATTTTGTATGTTCAACTTCTATTGAAATTTCAAACAATGGAAAAACAAATGAGTGGGGTAGAATTTTAATTTTGCCTACACAAAAATTTGTCATGCAAGAGCGATGTCTGCAATATTGCTTACTCCATGGACAAAAACGTGACTTAAAAGGTATTTCATGGACCCGTTTTAACTTAACTTTATTTTAACGAAGTGTGAGTTAAAGTGAGTGTGAAGTAACAAAACACGGGTTAACCAGGTTTATCTATAGCTAACAGCCATTGAGTAACGACTATCAAAATCGACTGCTACGAGTACTTAATTTTTTTGAGAACCCGTGTGAATGAACTTACACTGACAGAGTCGTTGAGAGGGTCGGCGAGAGACAACAGGCCCGGTGCAGTAATGCTCGTAGGCGTACTGCTGGTGCTCCATTCACGCATCGTCATCTTTTCATACATGAATTTCTTAGATGACGTTCTGTGGAAAATTAATTTATTAAGAAGAAATAAAGAAAGAACAAGTATAAAGTAAGAATTACTTAGGTACCTACTGAATCAGATAGGTAGTGATTATAATGACAATTTGTATACCTGTCTGGAGCTTGAGGGCTAATGCTGTCTGTTCTGAGTAGAGTTCGCGTATTAACGTGTAAGGGAACAGTGAAATCGTCATCGTCGTCCGCGAACGCCGTTGTGTCGCTTGTGTAACCATCCACGCTGTAAAGGAAAGTTGCGTCAAAATATGTCTAAGGAAGGCTTAGGGTGCTTGTTCTTTCTGTTTGGTCTACTTACCGATGGCTGGCGGATCTGCGGACGTGGCGTGCAGGCGCATCCCACTCGAGTGGCAACCGAGAGACCCTTTCCCTCGCCTCCTTCCGCTCACGAAGCTTTTGTTGCTGTCGTTGCAGCCACGTAAGGCCAGAGCTGCCTTCAGTGCCGCTCTCCGAACGCCGTGGCTCCCTGGCTCGCAAGCTATCGTGCCATCCCAAAGTACTGTTCGACCGCCAGGTTCCATTTTCAGACACAGTTTTCCGCGTATTGCTCGGTCTTTCCGCCCACTCAGCTTCGCCATTCTGCCATCTGATGACAAAACATGTATATAAAATATCATATTGCTGTATTCTTATGGATAATTTATGTTGTCTTAGGTAGGTAAATAATAGGTAGGTCTACTACCTAATAGTACCTACTTACTCGTATGGGTGTAGTATAAATATTTATATATTCTTGGCCTAAGTAGTACCTAAGTTACGACTTACGAGTGCTACCCTAATATTTTTTTTTTGCACGCGCCGGTTTGCTTACAGCCGCTGTGTTATCTTTATGAATAGGCATCGTTGTATGTAGGTTTTTGTTATCGTATGTAGGTACTTATATTTCAATCTGGACTTATAATAAAGCTTAAATGCGGATATGTCTTTCCATATATAGTTTGGCGTGTGAAACAGTGGGTGGCAGACGAGGATAGCCCACATTGTATAATCGATTAATTAGTTTGAATATTTATCGTCCACCATATTAATCGTGCGGAATGTCAGACCCGCATAAATTACCACACACAACTACATGTTTTGTTCAAAACACGTCGTTATAGATAATGAGAGATGCCTAGGCAGATGAAATATAGAGGAAACAAAACAGAATTCATCAGAAATACTTGTGCGTGTTGACTGTAGCGAGAGTCGTCGCGGCTTGTGTGTGGCTGTGGCTGGGCTGGGTCGACAGGCGGCCGTTTATGGCGACGTTTATCTCGAAATAGCAACTTGTTTGGGTCACAGCAACGCAATCACATCCATAGCTCCAAATCAAATTCAGAATTGCAAGCCGACGACACTTCGCCTTTCAACAAACCTCTTAAGCGAATTATTATCCTATGCGAGGCCAAGATGTATTTACGTACAGTCCAAAACAGTGAAAAGTATACAGGTGGTCTCATTAAGGTTGAGCTTTCTCGAGAACCAGTATAGATATAAATTCTTTCATTAATTTATAGCTTAGAGCGGCGACTTCATATCTACTTAATTGTAAAAGAAATTTTAAAATCGGTCGAGTACTTTTTGAGAAAATCTGTACCTCTAATAGCTCTCCTGTACACTTTTCTTTGTGTTAGACCGTACTTACGATTATTGAGCAACACAAAAATCTGAGTTTAACGACGTTATTAAAATATATTATAGGCAATCTACGACCAAATGTGGTTACGAGAGGTTTTTTTCGACAGCGGTTTATGACTAATGATTGGTTCAGCTAAACTTACTTTCCAGAACGGACATGCCGGGTCAGTGAGTTGGCTTGAAACTTTAGCAGCCATCGTTCACTAGGCGCCGCATAAATAATTCGCAATAGGCAGTTTATAGCGGTGCATGTGCGGCAGGTAATGTTGCGGAACGACTCGGTTTCTAGTTGGTACTCGGTTCGAACCCAGCCCACGCCTAAACGAGTCTACTCAATTATAGTAGCTCACTTACTTCCGTTTGATGTTGAGTAAAAAAAATTTTTTTACACTTTCAATTTGATCTTAAATGGTGATGAAGGAAATAAATCATTATATTGAATAATCGATACCCAAACACCTAAGAGTTTAGGTGCATAATCAAGCAGCGAAGAGCCTACATTACTGCCTAAGCAACTTGGATTGGAGAAACAGACACATGTCTATTACACAGTTTAACCTAACAACTTTACAAACTGGTGCCTATATTGAGGTTATTAGGTATAAGTATTATTATTTGTGTAAGGTTTCAAACCCTCGATATTGTGAGTACCTAACAAACGTCTATCAAAGAATCCATTTTAAATGCGCTCATGTAGAGCTTCATAAAGGCACACTCGCAACAAGTGGTATGATTACACAGCATTAAATCGACTTGATTGACATGCAAGATAGACGTGTCATTTATCTTGTATCGAATGTAACTGCTTACCCTTGTATGACATGTGGCGTTGTTTACCTTGCAGAGAGTGCTAATATGCTACTAATCCAAACATAAGGTACCAAGTACCTACTGGTAGGGTATGAAAATTTTCTTAATATCTGATGTGTAATATGTAGGATGGGTGGAAGAGGAGGGGGAGACCTTTGCCCAGCAGTGGGACAATTTATAGGTTAAAAAAATACATGTAGGTACGTTTTACTAACACTTTTTAAACGATACGAGGGGATAGAGCCTCCTTACCTCGTCCTAATTTTATAAATAATCATTAGTATTTTATTTGTTTTCTGAGAAATTTAGAAACCTGTGGAGCTTTGAGATTCCGAATATGATCTACTTGGCACTAGATAGCAAAACCTGAGCATATCTTATACTTACGTTACGTACCTACCTATACACCGCACTATACCATCACAAGAATGCAAGATATGCAAATTGCTTAACTCAATACGAGGAATCCATAATGTGCCATACAAAGCCATTATAGACACAGACGGTAGAGTAGATAGCGAGTCAAGGAGAGTTGTTGTGTGCGCTGCCGCCACACACGCTCTGTTCGGGATAATAACTGTAATTGGCTCCTTATGTGTTGACACAGTTGATGACTGGCCACATTTCCCTATAGCTAGTATGTATAGGAAAGTGTAATCCAGCAGTATGATAGGTACTTAGTTACCTATTTACGTACCTATTTGTTAACTTACGTGTAAAATTTAGATTTTCTAACGATCCAACGCAGATAAGTACCTACCTATACGTAATCAATCACTAATCGAGGTTTAGATTTTATCAAAAAGTACTTAGGTCGGTACATACTTACCTGATTAATTTTTTACTAGTACTCGAAAGTATAGCTATAAGTATACTAGTAATATAATTTCTAAAATCGGTTAAGTAGTTCTTGAGAAAATCTCATAGGTATTGAGGTAAAATTTTCTCAGTTTTCAGATGTAGGTAATACGAACCGATAGACCGAGATTTGAATATTTTCAATCATTTATATTTTGACGCTATTTGTCTCGTTTTCATTGATACTTAATATATAAATTTATATATAAGTACCTAAGTAATAACAAAGTATGAACCTATTCGTATCCTCACCAAGAACGTACACTTTTTGTAGCTGATCGCTTGTTAGTTATTCAATTATACACCCACAGGACTGCCGCTGCCGTGTTGGTCCCACGCACCAATTCTCGTATCAATTGGTGATCAGCCAGGTCGTAATTTTTTGAGTCAAGTACTTAGTTCCAATATAATGTATGTTGGTCCTATTAAGGACCACCTCAACTTAGCCAAATTCTCTTTATTTTTATATTTATTTAAGTCAAATAAGATGTAAAACCGTTATTCGTACCTACATCACATCAACCTACACAAAGCCTTTGCAGTAACCTAAGGCCGTATACTCTCGCGTAGAGTGCGTGTGGGTTACACTTAACGTGCTGTCGACTGTACTTTTGCAGTTGCAGTATAGCTTTTGTAGAGATTTTAAAGCTCTTTATGATATCCAAGTTATTGATTGCACCAATATAAAACTACTTTTATGTTCCCGGTTTAATAAACCCATGTTTCTGGTTGGTAGTAGGTACTTAATACCAAATTCCAATTAAGTATGAAGCTATAAAGATACTAGAATGGGCTTGTGGTAACGGCCGAGATTGGTTATGGCATACTTTATTGGCTTTATTCATTGACAGCCGGTGAAGTGGGTCAGCCGGAACGCGGCTACATGGAATATGTGAGACGCCCAAAACGTTTTGTTGCTGCGTCGCGTCGTCTGTTGTGATTGTCAGTTCCTGTCAAGAAGTCCTTTGTACTTGTCAGTGAGATAGATTGTTTGTTTTAGGTAATGTTCCTATTAAACTTATCGTAAGTACCTATATTATTTATTGGCTGACATACCTATTCACAGTCTGCGGGTATTTATCTCGGTTTAGGATATAATTCATGGGCTATTTGAGTAAAATAACAAAAAGTGTGGATTTTGCTAAAATCGGCGTATAATCTAAATACTGAGGTTTCAAGTGTAAACACAACGTAAGTCGAGCGGTGTAGGCGGCGGCCTCCACGCCTACAACACAGGAACACATGTTTATGCATCTGCCAGCAGATACCCGGTTTTTAACTATGCCATCCCGACTTATAGTAAATATGTTTACTTAGAGGCAGGAACCAGGCAATTCACGAGCGAATACGCATCGAGGCGAACATACGCCACTAAAGATACATATCTATAACTCTACAATACATGCAAGATAGATTTTCAAGTTCACAATGTCAATACAAATTAAGGAATTAACTAATTGAGTTATGGATACAATTTCACTAAGCTTAATGTTTCAAAGAAACTGGTTTGATCAGTTAGTACTACATTCGGTGCGGAAAGTTCATGCCAATTTTTATTATTAGCATTTAACACCTTGTAAGGCTGAAACGCAAAAAGATAATATGCAAAACTATACCTACATACATATACAAAACATATACAAATATACACATATTTAAGTAATACTTAGATGCAATACTATTTAAATTAGTCTCTACAAATATTTTAACACCTTTACATACTTAATCAGAACATCTGTGTTTTTAAACTACTTAATTAAATTCAAAAGTGCAATCTTACTTGCAATTACGCAGAGGCGGCGTGGTTGCGGCGGGCGATGCACTGGTGGTGGTGGTGACATCCTCGTGAGTGAGCTTGTGCTGGGTGCGCGGCGATAGTGGCGCGCGCGGCGACGGCTCGGGGGTGGCGGTGCGCGCCTCGTCGTCGTCCTCGATGAGCCGGTAGCCGCGGTCGCCGCCTAGCGCGCGCCGCACCAGCTCGGGGCTGGCGAGGCGGTTGGGCGCGCGCAGCATGCCGGGCCGCAAGCCGGGCGCTCCGTAGGTAAATGGCGCGGAGTCTGCGCGCGCGTGGTACGGTATGTCCGGGGCTCGGTCGGCGTGCGACTGCGCGTGCGCGGGCGGCGCGTCGGGCAGCGCGCTCACGGTGCGCAACATGTCGCCCAGCAGCGCGTCGAGCTCGTCGGGCGGGCTGGGGGCGGCGCGGCGGCCGGCGGACGAGATGCCCGAGTCCATGGAGGCGCTGAGCGGCGAGGCGGGCCCGCCGCCGCCCGCGCGCACTACTGTCGCGTAGATGGACCCGTCGAGTGGACCGAACGTATGCGCAGCCTCGCCGACCTCGCCGGCTTCCCCGCCGGAGCCCGAGCCCTCCGCGCTACCGTTGTTCTCACCTGCACAAAAATTCACTACCTACTTAATCACCATTTGTCAAGTTTACTTAAATAGGTACCGGCAATAACAAGAACGACATCGATCGACTGATTTAATGTAACATACTTATATTTATCTGAATACGCCAAAAGGAGCTGTTATAATAAAATATGTGAGTAGATGTAGGTAGGTAGGTTATGTACAACCAATGTTATCACAAGGTTACACTGACCGCCACGTTAAGGAAGAGGCGCCTAATTAAGTGATCGTAAGTATTTGCAATTCAATAAGGACATTAATTTTTATGTAACCACATAGGCTCATCCGGTGTGCTGTGTCGTCGCGGGCGACGTGGTTAGTGACGGTATAATTTCAAATTGCTTTTAAATTGGATCTGATGCGCTCCAATAAACTCGCCTCATCGCAACGCTCGTGATCGATCAAGTTTAGTTTCCACTACATTTTGTATGAAGCAAGATCATTTAGTACAATGCATAGCATGCATTGTATAATTCGCGTCGATTAGTACCTATATAATTACTATCATATTCACACATGATAGTCTGACTGACCGTTTCACGAGGAAATTAGCGATTCATGCACCGTTTATTCTCTGTATTCAGTGGCACTCGATCGCTGATCACTGTGCTGGTTCAACCACATCCTTAAAAGGGCTAAGTTCGCTTCCCGTTACCCCGGCAGCACGGGGCGATGTCACCGTTGGTTGATGGAATGCTGGAGGAGCAGCCAGCAATCGTAAGTAGTTGCAAAATAACGTATTCTTCCAGTAGATTAATGCCATATAGTATTCGTACGCAATGAAAGTTATTGATAACAACAGAGAACTCAATCAATCACGTCGCCCATATTAGATATAAGCCACTAGACTTGACTGGCAATGTTATGCAAAGTTGATACCAAACTGAAATATATATTTAGCATGAGAAAGGTGGTTGTATCGAGTAGCAAACATCTAGATAAGACGTGACGCAAGATGGACGGCCTCGATATTGTCAAACGGCGCTACAGAGGAATCCGTACGCAGGTTGGCGGTTCAAGGCGACAACAGCTAACTAAGGAAGTGGCCTCCAACTGTACCTACATCATACACACACAACTCACGGTTATAGTTAATATGTTGTATCATAGGTTCATGCAATAAATTCTTCGACGAATGAGATTAAATCGTGGTTTTTTAATTAAAACATTTTTACAAGCAATTAGATTGTATCGTGAACAAGAGTTGTTGGCACCATTTCTCTCACAATTCGTGACTTCAGTGAGAGGCCCCTTTCACAAATTTTAAATGTAACTATCAATGAAAACCATGAAATAGGGGGTAAGGAGGACAGACAAAGACAGTAGCAAAGAATATATTTTCTTTATTTTCGTTATGTAGGTTACTACCTACTTACCTTACTCTACCTTCTCGCATTTAACTTTTGATACTTTAAAGTCTTTCCCACACAGGCGCGATCTGCTCGCGGTCTGCGGCCAGTTGAAACGCATGTACCGCCCCATTTTCTCCATCTCGTCATTAACGTCCAGTAGGTAGCGATCTAAGGTAGGTACGGGAGAAAAGGGGTCGGGGCATGCGTTTCAACTGGCCGCAGCGCAGGCCGCAAGCCGTGCCTGTATGTGTCAGGCTTAAGGCTTCGTATTCGCGTATTTTCTACTAAAAACGGCATTACCTACAAAAATTTAACGCCTGAAAAAAATATAGAGCAATCTTGGGGTATCTATTTAAAGACTGATGAATACCGATACACGATTGGACAAACTTCGCTCGATAGAAAAAAATCGCAAACATACCCCTTCCATGTCTTTTAAAATGAAAATTATATCTAAACCGAAATAGTTATTCATACAAAATATATATCAAAATATAGGGTACTATAAATACGAGAGCTTGTTTTAAAAAAATCTGATTTTTGTTTGCGTATTTTTATTTCCCTTCCAAAATTCATAAAAATACGAATATCGATGCACTGTGCCGTGCTCTTCACTCCGCCGCTGCGGGGCATCTTGCGTTTCACTCTTGCTTTTGACAACAATATAGAGCCTCAAACTACGCACTAAAATAATAAATCTAATCTAATCTTAATTTATTATTTGATTCATAGGATAAATACTTCCCTACCTGTCAATCTAACTATACGTTGATACGACAAAGTATTAAAAGGTATTCGTACTTTTAACCGACTACTTATCGTGCCGAATATGGTGATACTACCTACATAAATTGTATAATATCTGCATTATTTAGGTACCCATGTTTACAAATAAATGTCATTTTATTTACCTACCAACTAAGCAAGTATTTATTACGTACAAAATATCTTGGTAATATTAATTTGTCCGATGTCACTCACTCAAGGCGTAAGCCAACGCCTTATCCGTTAAAACGTTTTGGCGGAACAAGCGTCTAACTAAATGATGTTTGAAACTGTCAAGTCGTACAAATACTGAATGCAAATAAGGAAGAGTGACTCCATCTGTGCGACTCTCATTTGCATAATGAGGCGGTCTTATTGCAATGTAAGATTCTTTTATTTTCTCGTCACTGAAGCTTTTAGGATTGTGGCTCGTAACAACGTTGTGTTGCGGCCGTGATGTTCGATTTCGAAAGCCAACTAAAAGTAAGGTTGTCAATAACGCAATTAGTGTAAACATATCAACGTCAGCGTCTGGTGACCGTCGCCGTCGGCCGCTGTTAAGGAAGATGTGGTTATTTCTGTGATGTCAACGAAAATAACGCGGTGGGGTCGGCGCGGGCGCGGGCTGTTACGAAACGTGCGCCGGCCGCAGGAAGAGGATGTGCGCCCTACGCTCGCCGCCAGTCAGCCCTACAAGCATATCTCACGCGCCATCTACTTCTAATAGGTTTCGTTATGAAAAAGATTGTGTTACCATTACCATTAAACTAATCTCAAACAATAAGTATTAGGTAGATTTTCAATTTCTTTTATGGTACAGATAGGCAGTAGGTACCTAGGTGTAAATATTTGGAATTGGCATCGTGATGGGATAGCAAGTGCTTTTGGTTCCCTTGAGAAATACAAGTAATATTTTATTCAGTTGTGCTTTGTATTCCCCCGATATTTATTTTTTGGTAGAATTTAAAGAACATCATATTTAAGGATATTGTGCATGTTATCATCAGTAGAAATGTATGACACAGCAGTAACTGTGTCAATGTGAGTCGTCGGGCGGGTCGCCGCAAGTCACAATGCTACAAGAGCCGGTATCGGGCCTTTAGTTCGTTAACTAATGAAAATGAGCGTGACCGTGATACAAATACTGCGATGCGACGCGTTGAATAGGACACGCACGTGTCATGCCGACTCACTCCTAACTACCGGAGTTCTAGCTGGAGTCACTCATGATCAATTCGAGACATTTTTCGAAAGAAAACACTAAGATTTCTTTAATCAAAGGTTGTCTGGAAGAGATAGCTTTCTTGCTTGCTTCATAAATTGTGATACTAATTTTATTGTTTATGCCTACTTTTTTGTGTAAGTAAAGAAATAAAGATTACCTCTGATTGATGAAGAGATCTTTTACAATAAAGATTATTCATATTTTCTTGTCTAAAAGTATTTATTCTTCTACAAAATTAAAAAATCCTCAGTAATATAAAAAAGTAATCCTAACGATTGTTTTTTGGATGGTTTGGATTTTCTGTAAGTTTATTATAATTATAAGTATTATGTCCTCGTATCATAGGTATTGTTTATATATTTAGTAGTTATAATTGATTTATTTACGTACATATTTTATTTGTACACCACAACGATTACCACTTTTAACACTGCTCTCTTTCGCGGGTTTGCTGGTAGAAATCTCTTATGAGATAAGCTCGCCCTTTGTACCAATTTGTTTCTTCTGTATGTTATTTATGTATTTGTATGTGTTGTGCAATAAAGTGTTAAAACAAACAAACAATAGCTTGACAATTGCAGAACCACCGATTTTGTATTGCAAAATCCAAACTGCGTTTATTATACAAGGCTAGCTTGTACTATTATTTCTTCTGTGACAAGGTCTACTATTTTGCGAGAATGATGTCCAATAATCGACATAACGACAAAGTTTTATTTAATTTTTCAAGTCATAACAACTAAGTTACGAGATCTCGTGCGAAGGTGAGCGCGTGTCGATGTATCGGCCCGACTCGACTCCCAATGATGTCATCGCAGTGGCTCTGTTCCACCTTGTATTTCTCCGAAACTAAACTCCATTTTATTATTCAACACGCTCGCTATCTTCGTTCATTACTCGACGTTACATCCAAATTTTGAAACCAGTTTCGGTCTTTTATTTCTGTTTTACCTTGTTTTCCGTCGCGGTTTATTTTTGCCGGTCGTTAAAAAGTTGTAGACACCTACAAGTTTATATGTAGGTACTAAATTATCAGTTTTGGGTAAAACCAAAGCTGTGTCGATATCTTGACTTTAAGATAAGTCTAATTTTATACGCACGAATACCTATTATTTGTAGCAGAATCTTTTGCTAAAAATTCAAACTTTAATTGATAGCTAATTTATCTAAACAAAAACTATATTACGTTAGAACATAACTTACCTATTTTGGTGGGTAAGGAGTAATATTGCACTTATTTATTTGCATTGTCACTGCAGAAACTGACATAACTAGCCACATTACTGATACGTTAAGCACATAAGTACACGTCCACGACAAGTGCACCTGTGACGCTGACTGTCCGTTCGGCTGAAAGCTCTCGCGATACAATTAATGCTGATATGCACTCTCGTACATTAAGCCATCAATGTAATGATCGTGTCTGTGTTACCTATACTACACTAATCGACTAATGAAATTACAGGTATTAACGGCAAGTTGACACAGGGTTAACACTTCAACCAAAGACTTCATTTGGTCATCAATTTGTGTACTTAAGGGCTATACATGAATGAGCCAACTAGCGCCGCCAATCTTAAAAAAATAATATCAACCAATTTAATAATTTTTATTAAAAAAGCTATGTACACAATCTTTATTAGGATAAATACTATTTTTCAATATACAATACATATTGCAATTATGCGAACTACAACTTACCGAAATTGAATCATGTTATAAATAAGCGTTTAAAAAATAGTATTAAGTAAGTTGGCTCATGTAAGGCCCTTAAGTGAACTACCACAATTAACAATAATTGATTCGTACCTAAATAGTATACTTACATCCAATTGTTTATATATCAATGATATTCATATTGTGCACACGGTTGGGCTTACCCAATCATCCCTATCTTTAGGTGTCTTGGCAGAGAGCTGCTACAAAGATTGTTTCACACGCTAGCCGCGCCTCAAATTGATAATTAATGGAGACGAGTTGTGTGGGCTTGACCAATGCCTGACTTTGCACATTATCATCTTACAAACAAAACTTTGGACCTTCGATTACAGTAAGACCTACCTGTCTGTATGATTTGGATTACCCTATGATTGTAATTTTACTTACATATTAGGTACCTATGTGGTAAATCCAAAGTTTTAATTAAAAACCAAAATCTAGTTTCCGCAATAAAAAATAGAAAAGTAAATGTTTATGATTATGAGCTTTCCAATTTTGTCTTTTGTTGTTGTTTAGTTATAAATTAGATGTTTTAGGGTTCCGTACCTACCTCAAGAGGAAAAAAGGAACCCTTATATGATTACTTTGTTATCCGTCTGTCTGTCCGTCCGACCGTCTGTCTGTCAATGCCTATATCTCAGAAACGTGGACGGATCAAGTTGAAATTAATACCAAATACTCAGGTCTGTACCACCATCATCTACCCTAACCTCATAAAATCTACGTCAACGCAATCAAAAGATATGGCCATTTATGCCGCATTTTCCCGCATATTTGTATGAAAATACAAATATGCGAGAAAATTACGGGGATATGTTGCGTTGCACGGAACCCTCGGTGCATGAGTCCGACAGCCGACTCGCACTTGGCCGGGATTTTTTCCTCCATTTTTACACTATATTAATTCTCAATATCGTTGCGATAGTAATTAAATTATTGTAACGTCATCGGCCAACCTAACCGCCTTCTTTTGAAAGCTGAAATTAAACCGCCTAATCGTATCAGTCACCTGGTCATGTCACCGTATGGGCTTATTAAGTAAATCTAGTCAGTCACGGTCGCCGGCCGCAAAATTTAATCAATAACTCCGTTCCAGTTTCACTTTTCACGGCCGCGGTTCACATCACTTGATCTGACAGCGTGAGTCAGCGATCGGCCGCGGTTCGTTCGAAGGAAATCGAGTTGTGGCATAACGAATGCCCGTCCGTAGGGCACGACGGCGGGTGGACATACATCAACGATTCGCCTCGCCGGTCAATTAGTGACCAGGCGCCATCGCAGCGGAACCAAAAGCTTCGCGCCCACTTAACCCATATTTTGAACGCATAGAGAAAAATAGCGTCATTATTGCATAGCTTCATTGTATAGCATTGCAGAGAGATATGTCAATATTTAAAAAAAATCCCACACAAAGACAGTAATGGATTGAAAGGCTTTGGGATTTAGGTTGAAATATGTACTGCATATGACTCTATAAATTAAACACCGCTCAGCATTATTTTTTCAGATTTACCTAATGCAAACTAGGTAGTTGTATTTATATTCTTTGCGAAATCAGATAGTATATTAGAAAATATGGCATACTAATTGAATAGTATTATAATTAAATTATGTAGAGGCGAAAGCACGTCAAGTGTACAAACGCTTTGTACCGTTCTTATAATGTAACATTGATTTGCTATCGACTATATACATGTATGAGAATTACGAGTAGGTATACTTGTCGTGCAGGTTTTACGTACATACGTATAATTAAACAACTAATTAATTAACATAATCGTTTAGCTCTATTGTATAGAGCGTGGGTGTAGCAAAGAATGAAAAGAATCGTTACAAAGTGTAAATTTTTATATTGTCCACTCACCTCAATTGTGATTTCGGCTAATCGTTTCCTTCACTGATATCTCTCGCTGTTTCATTCTCGCCGTATTTTGTCACACAAACTATCATTTAGCACTATATTGGTTTGATTTTGGTGTACGATCAACAGGTTTTGGGAGAAACATGTGTTGATGGCACGTGTGTGCGTTTCTGTAACGCGATGCGTACCGGTAGGGCGGGCGGGCGCGACTGGGCGGTGCGGCGGCGGCGGCGCGGTCGCCGGCAAGGCGGGCGGATCTACCAGCCCGCACTAAAATAGCCCCACACCTGCACCGCGACAGATAAACCGCGACCCTCCGCTAACTGACTCTTTGTCGATTATTATCGTGAAGTGACACATTTCGACACTAACTGTTATTTACTCCAACGTTAAATTAAATGCGAGTTATTTTTAAACGAATTGGAGGAGGTTATCATATGACGTTCTTATCAGGATTAACTTCCCAGTTGGCTGACATTTTAAATACGTACAATTTTTAATTAAAAACTGTTAAAAGTTAGAGCAGATGTACTTATGTTGTTATTCATAAACCTAGTTAAAAGTTGAGGTATTATAATCACGTACCAATTCTAGATAAATCGTATGAATTTCGTGCCAATGAACATTCGACTCAGTGCTCATCGATGGATTGGTGCCGATAGTTGATCTTCGGTCTCATGGGGCACGATCAACGATTTTGGGGTACAATGTTAAAATCGTTATATTCGAGTTAATTAATCGTTATATCAGCAGCTATTAAACTATTCTGAATATAATTAGTCCCACTTTCAAACAATAAGAACGGTGTTTTAAAATGTGTTACACTTGAAATGCCTTTTACCTACTACTTATACAAAGTACACGATCTCAAAGTTGAATCGTGTTAACTGAAAATGTATGCAGGATGTGGGAGCGTGAAGCTGCTCGCAGTTTCCGTCAATGGGCCATTACGCATCGTAACTTTGTAGCGTGCAATACAAGTGAGGGCAATGTCTTACTATGTTGCGAATAGTTACTGCCCGCGGATGTTCCGCTACAAATAATAACTCGAGAAGATACAGCTCTGTCCAAATCTTATTAGACAAGTATTAGGTTAGGTACAGTCGAAGACAGAGATAAGTATACAGGAGGCCTCAATAAGGTTGAGATTTTCGCAAAAACTACTGGACGAATTTAATAATTCTTTTACAGTTACATAGTTTTAACTTTTATCTATCAAACAGTGAAAGAATTTTTGCAATAGGTCAAGTAGTTTTTGAGAAAATATAAACCTTAAAAACTCTCCTGTACACCTTTCTCTGTCTTCCACCGTACATAGGTACATAATGCGGTTGATGTATATTTTAGTCCTCTAAATCATCTTGGTTATTATTATAGTAAGAGCGGATTTAGCATCTAACTGATTTTTTTTTCCTTTAGTGCAAAAATATCGCATTTTAATGCTATTGTAGAGTGCCAATTTCAAAAAATTTCATGTAATGGTATGTAAACTTGTATCGGGTGGCTGTTCCTCTTATCCATGAATTTTAGTATCTATATTGCTGTTAGTCATAAACCTACTTGCTCACTTCCCTTTCGCTAGAGTCGCTTTCACTCTTCGTTAATAAACGTTAAGTTAGTAGAAAGGGTCGGAAGGTGTAAACCATGGATTATAGCTTTAAAACGCCTTTTATGTAACCGCCCATATGTTTGAAAATTAGATTCATAAGCGGGCTAATCGGGTTGCTGTATTCTTACTGGAAAATAACTTCACAGCAACGTATTCATAAATCCGTTTAATTTGATGTGTTGGTGAACTTACAAGTAGGACCCATATTATATTTCTACTTTAAACTGCAACACTGGCGTATATGTTGAGATTTAATGAAAATGATTTTATTTGCGAATACAGCTTGGTATTCCGAACGGGACCCCTTTTTTTCGCATAATTTTTTTGTCCTATTTTAATTTAGCATAATGAGTTAGGCATAATGTTTTTTGTCATAATCATATTTTGTCATAATTGTTTGTTTGTTTGTTTGTTTGTTTGTTTGTTTGTTTGTTTGTATACACTTTATTGTACAAATTTTTACAGAAATAACACTGGACAAATTACAGACAGAGACTAAATCAGTTTGTTTTTTAATCATTGTTTTTGGGCATACAATCTAACTAAGCATAATTCTAGTTTGGGCTAATCGTTTTTGCCCTAATTTTGGTTTCCATATTGTTTTATGGCATATTGTTTATTCGTCTAATAGATATTATACATAAATAATGTTTGTTTGTGTATTTCTTCTTTTTTGTTGGTATTGGTGTTGTATGTATGGTGTATTAGGTAATAGTAGGTTACGGTGCGGCGGGGGTGGCCCTTGGGCCACCCGTAAGCCGCCAACATGATTATTTTATATACAATCAAAAAGTAGGTATTAGGTAGGTATATCAGATATAACTTAGGTACCATAGTGTAATAGTAGGTTACGGTGCGGCGGGGGTGGCCCTTGGGCCACCCGTAAGCCGCCAACATGTTTATTTATATACCTACAATCAAAAAGTAGGTATTATAGTGTAATAGTTGGTTACGGTGCGGCGGGGGTGGCCCTTGGTTTAATTTTTGTTTTTAAAACTTCAGGAGTATATTTTTCGGCGAGTAATTAATATGATTATTACAATTATGTTTCAATATCATTATGACAAAGTTTATTTAGGCTTTATAATATTATTCTTAACAATCTTTATGCTGTTTGTAGTTATGCTTAATAATATTATGCCTATAAAGTTATGCCTAATGACTATTATGCGTAGTTATTACTAGGACAATTTAAGGTATGCCATGTTATATTATGACATAAAAATTTATGCACAGAAATAGGGAACCATTCCGAACACGTAAATTAAAATAAATGAAAACGTTCGACCGACATCACCTGCAATTGATTTAGGTTGAAATAAGCCTTACTTACCATTGTCATCGTCCGTGAGTGTAGACAATGGCCTCAAGTGTTCGAGCGAGTCCGTCCTGGCGAGCGTGTCTGGCGCGGCACGCAGCGGGGCGGCCGGAGTCGGCGCGGGCGCAGCGCCCCCGGAGCCCTCGCCGCGCGCGAACACCAGCTCCACCGCGCCGTCACTCGGGAATGACGGGTCTGCGGGCAAGTCAGGGGTATTGATTGATCGGCGTAATTAATGTGTCATTAAAGTACCTATTATAATAAAATCCATTGGTAAGTATTTGATAAAGGGAGCGTTTCCCAGTGCTTCTACAAGTTCTACAGGTAGGAACAAGTCGAGGATGATACTGATATGAATAAATAGAATTAAGTAGGTATGAGATAATATTGAATAATATAGTATACCCATACCATGGTATACTACATACATTATTATCCTTTTAAAAATATGTGTCATATATGTTATGTAGTATACTGTATTTAAAATTATGTGGTTACGAATCTGTTTAAAAAGCTTTGGTGTGCGTTTAGGCTCTTTTCAGACGGACGACGACACAAGTGTAGCCGGACTGTAAACTCACGTCGCTTAAGGTTCGTGTAAATGGAACTACGCGTTATCATAAAAATTCGTCCCTGGCAACATATTTGTCGCTGTCTTGTGGTTATTGCTTGGTTCATCTGAATAGAGCCTTATTGTCATATTAGCTAATTAAATCATGCAACATTTCAAATAGAATTTGCCAAAATAATAATTAACAGAATTTTAATTAGCAGATGTGCTGTTGCAGCCTGATTACCGTGCGCAGCGTGGTCGAGCTGTTGCTTAGTGAATGATAGCGTGTGGTCAGCGACGGCGCACGTGTGGAACTGACACGCGAACACGAGGTGTCGCTGAGCGGCGCGCGCGTTCGCAGGCCGCCGGTACGCGCGCACCAGTACGTCGCCGCGCAGTGCCAACCGGCCAACGCCCACCGTCCAGCCACCGCCGCTCACCATGTACAGACCTAAACACAACATCATAGATGATGAAAAATCATATTACGTCAGTCCCGGATTACGAGAGTACCTATCCTCAAAGTTACCGTACATGTAACAGTCGGGTAAAAGTTGGACTATCTTAAAATTAAAAATACAATTTATCACTCAAGACTGGTATTTTATCACACGTGAGGTGAGCAAGCAAGTGAATACTATCATAATCATGAGATATCTTTTTAAAACTTATGGGTAAGCCCGCAAGGTATAAAAGCGTGAATCGATTACATTACATTGTTCGATCTGCCCCGAACAGTATCCCCGTCCCCCCGAAAGAGGTCTAGCTGAGAACAAGTATTGTTCAATCATCAAAATATGAGCCTTGAGGGTAGCCATATAATTAAGAATTTTAGAGAATGAAGCTGTACCTGATGTATGAACGCAGACTAAATTCTCATATATCTTGAGGAATGCTATAGTAGGCGTGGCGGGGGATGCCAGGGATCCCGCCACGCTGACGTGTGTTAGATGTAGAGGCGCCGCGTTCACTCGTATTTGGCCAGCAAGTAGACCAGCGAACGTGTCTATGTATCTGTTGACAAACACATGGAAACATTGATAAGTAGGTTTTATTATTATAGAGCAGTAGGTATACATTAATTATGAATATATTATAATATCATTTGACAAAGTACAGCAGCTCAAACCTATACAGACCGCGCTATCGAATTACCAATAGCTAGCCAATAGGTCAAATATAGCACTCTTGACGCCCAACCTGGGACTAACGTCAAAGTATGTAATGATGCGTTTAAAGATTTTACGACTAATCATATGTATTAATTACAGCTTCGCAGTACCAAACTGAATTATTTTTCTTTCTTTTGTTTTGATAATGGCGCCCAACGTGAAACAAGAATAACGTCGAAAAATCAAGTGTAATTCATCGGTCATTGTAAGTACCTACTGTGTTTCGGGGGTAAATTGTTGTGTTAACGCTAGACGCGCACTATGATTTTAGTCGAGCGAGCAACAATTTTGTTGCAGAAATGCAACGTATCGTATGGGTTTCTATTGACGTAAAATCCATATATTTGCTGCGACAAAATTGTCGCCCGAGAAAAAATCGTCTCATGACAGCAAGCTGAGCGCGCACGATTGTGTGCGCTATGAGACTGGCATGGGACATGACAGACCCAAAACCCTCAATAAAAATTTGATTAAAATTAAAATCGTAGTGCGCTATAGGTCTAAGTCTACAAAAACACAATTAGACTAATTACCTTTTATTTGAGGGTAATCTGAAAATCGGTACACGGTCGTCTAGGTATCTTCTCATGGCGAACCTGTCGAGCGCGTGTTCCGGCGCCCCGCATATCGCTGAGTAGTGCATGTACGCTGCCACCAGTACCCCTAGCCGTTCTCGGCTGCCCCTGTAATAAATGGACGAAAATAGAATTAAATTAACAGAATCTAAATCGTAAGTAGGTAGGTATGATGAGTCTGAGTCAATAAGACTAAAATCGAATTGAGAAAAGCATGCCGTGATTTTTTTCTGTCATTTATTCATTCGACATGGAATCAATCAATATATTTATGTGGCTATCCGCGATGGCAATTACAATTTGTTCGAATAAATAAACCAAATAACTGAAACTAACATCCTAAAATCATTTCTGCCATCCGACGATAAGCCGTTACAATTCTATTAGCGGCCTTAGTGACAATAGGTTTGGCCAGTAACCACACGAAAAGAGGGTGTAATATATATATATATATTTTATTTATATCTAGGTACCCAATTTTCATTTTTTTTTTAATTGTGATACTAACTATATTAATCTATTTCTTTTGTATAATTCTTTCTATTTTGTAATAAATAATATTTACCATATCTTAAATATCATATTACGTAATCGTGAGTCGTGGTGGTCTTACCATGCAAGTAAAATGGCTACATTCTTGGGATGTGCGCCCAGCCAGCTCTCTATCTGTTTGCAGGCTGCGCACAGGCGCTCCAGGGGCGGCGCCAGGTCACCCGCCCAGCCCAACGAGCGCGCGCGCCCGAACACGCTACGCGCGGTGCGCCCGTCATCGCTGCCGTTACCACTGCTCACTTCAAATACCTAAAATTGATAGACAATTTAAGTTTGTTACTTTCTATACAAACAAACTTAAATATAATTAGCATAGTCGAATCCTAAACTCAAGTCACTGTCGTTCATATGCTACGCTGTGTAAGAGCCAGCGGGTGCGGCGGCGACTAATATTAGTGTACGCAATCTAGAATTGCTAAAAGTATCTGTTATTTTATTTGGCTTATTTTAATTACAAAATGTAATTATTGTATTTTCATGTCCGCTTAGTAATTAATTCACAAGTGGTGTGAGTTGGTGCGAGACAGATGACTGGCATCTTTTCGTTGCGGAGGCCAACCTCCAAGCACAGGTAAGTGTTCTTTGAAATTACGTCCGTGTCAAATCAAGCATATCTAAATAATTGTAAATATGTGTAGATAATACTGACATTTATGATAGGTCAAACCCTTGTCATATCAAGGAAACTTATGGCAATATCTTGATGTAACACGTGGTTAAAAAGGTACAAGTTCAAGTGGTATTAAGTTTATCAATCGTGATATGACTCTCTATCAACCAATAATGTTCCGAATTATGCATAGGTAAGGTACATGTTAAACAAACACATAAACTAACCATAAAATGTTCTCCATGTTTGTTGGTGAGCATGTGCGCGGCCTGCGCCTCCGCCTGCGAGTCCCTCCCTGGCAGGTGCAGCGCCAGCATGCGCTCCGCCACATAGCACAGGTCCAGCCGGGTGCCCGCGGGGCCAGAGTAACTCGCAGAGCGCGCGCCAGCCTGTAAAGAAGTAACATAAATTATGAAAAGTATTGACAGGTCAAGCAGCTACTTATAGGCACATCGTTTAATTTAAAGTAAAAAGCGTAAACCAGAATCGCGACCACTATTTTATCATGTGGTTAATAATATAATAGTTAATAATAATAAAACGTTTATTTTCGAACAACTTAGGTGTAGGTTAAAACATTACGACTGTGTAGCCACAGTCTGAGTATAGAACCCAGGACCTAGGTACTTCACGTTATGTAGGTACCAACGAGGTTAGTTGAAAATCGATAGCCGTAAAATAATATTATTACACTCTCCATCTACTATAAAAGCTCTCCTTTCACACTTAAAGTGAGATTGTTCTCGTGCACGATGTCTTATAAGCTGGTTAATACCCATCTAAAAAGTTTGTAGCAGATAAAGCCAAGAATCCAAGGTTACGCAATCCGCAGACAGGAAAATTTAATCAACGTTTATGCCACTGCTGCCTCTGGCGGGAACAGTTATTTCGGGACCCCTCCGTTAAGTGGTATCAGACCACGACGCGCTACTTAGCAGAGGCCTTGAGATTTATTTATTACTATTGTTTCAAATTGCCCTGCAGCTTCACATTAGGAACGCGGCTCTACACAAGGAAGTCACGCTGGTCTCTAGCGTAGTGTAAAACAAGGTGTTAAATTAAGTAGTAAGTAAATAAAATTAGAACAACGTGAATGTTTAATTTCCACTGGCATTCCCTGTCTACACGAACTGACACTTTACCTACTACACAGCTCTGCGCATAAAAAAGAGGGCTCTAAATTGTATCCCTCAGGATTGGAAAGTTTAACAATCCGATTCGTAAATTCGTGTAATTCATTTTAGTACATTTTGTTAAGGTTAAAACTACTTGTTTCTGATATTTATTTTAATACACAGTAGAAATATAATATAGTTTATTGTGATAGAACAGACATTGAACCTTGATTGAATCCCACCTCGCTGAAGTGAAATGAAATCTAAATATGTACGACGTGAAACTGCGACCGACCAAAAATACTTATACCTATCTCACCTCATTATATCTGTATCTGATACCTACCTACTGAGGCACTGTCGAACAAATAATGACATTAATAAGCAAGGTTTCTTTTATTTAAGCAAAAGCTATAGAAAACTGGTACTAAACAAGAATTTTAAAGGTAGCTCGCTAATAAGTGAAAAGCCCTTCGCCATAGTATGTTATATTTATGTCAGATCAAACGCATAAGGTCGTAGGCGCGACATAACTCCGTGAAAGTGACACAAGCGGTGCGTCGGCGCAGGCAAACTCAAGCGACGACGCCTCAGGCTTTGCCTTCGATGCATTTAATCCGATTAACCTAGCCGACTTATAAGCTCTACAGTGTAAATTAACTCCAGTTGTGTATAAAGACGTTTATTTAGATTGTCAGTGCAGTTTGAGGTAATTGCGATGAGTTATACATTATTGTTGTGAGTTTTCTTTACCAAGTTACACGAGTGCACGACGAATAATGACGGACATTTGCATGTATAATTGCGGGACGTGTGTGAAGGGCACGTGGTCGGAGATAGTTTGTCTTGTCTCGTGGCGTAATTGCTTTGGGAATATGACAAACGATCTCGTAAGATCTCAGTGATTGCCGATATCCGTGAAATTACATTATTAATGCCCACGATGATGGCATGATCCTAATTGATTATTTCTCTGAAAATCTGGTCGTTGATTAAATGACAGTTTTTGCCACTATCCAACGGTGCAACAACACAAAAACTGTACTTTTTCTTATGTTCTTCAGTCTACTTTTTGTATATAGGTAGGTAAGTACCTACCTACTATATTTTTTCTCCGATAACATTTTCGTTCTTCCGGTTGATCAATTAATATCAGATATTGATTAATTGTCAGTTAATTTGACACGCGATGACACTAATTAAAACGCTACCTGCCATCTAATCAACCATTTATATAGCGTTGCTGTTGATTTGGTATAATTTGGCCTAAAATCTGACAAGATATCTAAATATTTCGTTCCTACCGAAATATCGATAAAGTTGGATATATTTCGTTAAAGTTGGAGTTAAATGACGCAGATAACATTTTGATCGTGATCTCGTAATGACACTAGGCTTTATATTTACCCGACTGCCAAATAGAGGATAGTAATGTTTTTCGCCAGTTGGTTTCCACCGGGTAGTTAAGTATTATGTATAAATGTACTTAGTACTTACTTGTTCTCTTCCGAAGGGGGTGGCGGGAGTGGCCGGGGCGCTTACCGCTCGGGTCTGGAACAAATTACATGGTTAAGCTCTTGTAATATCTCTGAGACCTTATTATACGAACAAAAAATTGTTATAATGAGATATAAATATTAATCAGTTAATTCAGAGACACTTTTGCGGTGACAACCGGTCTATGATGCTATTATGAAAAGTTTAAGATTTTTTATCGATCGATTATTTTTCAATGCTCTACAACATCATCATCAGCTCACTGCTGGAAATAGGCGTGGTATGGTCATAACGGATGGAGTGGTTATAAAGATTCATTCATGCATCATCATCAGCCTGTATCAGTTCACTGATGGACGTAGACCTTTCCCAAAGCACGCCACTCAGCCCGTTTCTCGGCCTTTTGCATGCAGTCAGCCAGCCACACTACGCAGGTCATCCCTCCATCTGGTCGGGGGGCGTCCCACGCTACGTTTACTTGTTCGTGACCCCCATTCGAGAACCCGTATACCCCCATCGGTTATACGACAGATGTGACCACACCCACTGCTGTTTGCTGTGATTCTATATGAGCAATGTCAACCACTTTTGGTATCTCCGGATATACTCAATGCTCTACAACTATACCTTATAATATACTATGCTGAATACACACTTGCAAATCTCATCAGTTACCAACGTTATGCACAATAAGCCTTTATGAGGTTCGCCCAAGTCGCAAGCTGTGCTATTAAAATGAAATCAAAAGTAGTAATTTAATACTCGTCATTTTTTTTCTCAACGTCTTCGTCGGCACTCGAGCTGACAGGAGATATGTATTGCATTTCGTAAAGATAATAACTTTGACCGAAGAGAGCAGACATTGAGATAAAAGAATTTGATTTCACCATCGACCATTCCATTGTATATTTGTGTTCTAATTAGCCAGGGATTATGTACGAGCACTTATTGAAATAACTCGATATTATTAGATACATTTGTAAATACCTTACATACATAGATACATGATTTTACATATTTAAAAAAAAGTTAAGTTAAGCTATAATGTTATGGTCTAAGTAATATTTTGTAATACGAGTAACTTCACTGCTCGTACATACATAACGTAATAATTACCGAGAGGCTTTAGACTGTGACGTAACCTATTTACGAGTAGGTATGTTAGGTCGGCAACTTAAATTGCAAGCCAATCAATCAATCACGACCATCGTTTATCTTACACCCGCTCGCTACTATTGTAGAGCTCGCTTGTCAAGCACCCCGGCCCTGTAGATGACAGGCGCCGAGGGCCGCGACCGAGCCTATCGGATCGCACGGATCGGGCTCAATAAGGCTGATAAACGATCACCCTGTAGGTGTGGCTTAAGTGATTACTGCAGCTTTGCCGGGCTCTTCCTGCGCCTGTTAATAGCTATTAGCTGCAGCGCTATTACTTAACTGAACTTGAGCTGTCCAGTTAACAAGAGGGTTAAAAAGTCGATTAACCGTAATATCAAGGTTATAAAAAATAAATTAAGTAAGATTATTTTTATGGATGTTATATCAATACTCGAAGCATTCTAGACTAGAGCATGGAGGATATACACCTTAGTATTATAGAGTGTAACAAAATAAATAAGCATCAGACGGATTTGATTGATAACAAATTAACTAAATTGACTATTGCGCTGTCGTACTTAGGTATCAAGTAAAATATTGGCCATTAAAGCATTGATCTCCTATAAACAACTAGATACACAGTCTGCCTTCTAAAATGTCCGAGCGCAAAGAAGGTCCAAACGGATGAATGGACCCTCATTTGCTTTATTGGACATTATTTGGACGTTAACAATGGACCCTTATTTGGACGTTTTTAAATTGTTTTAGTAAGACCTTTGTGTATCTAGTTGTTTATCAATGCATTAAAGTCTTATTTATTTACTTGTCACAAACGACATGATTAGGATTATGGTATACCTAAGTATTATCTATACTATTGCACCAACATCTATAAATTTCCCGGTGTTTACGGCAAAACGTGTGGTTCGCTAGCTGATTTGTGGCTGTCAGGGTCATGCTGACAATTTAATGCTGGAATCGGTGACGTTGATAGAAATGACGATTTCTTAAGTTATGATAACTATCGAATATGTGTGTGTTGTGTGCGCGCAGTAACGTATTAACAACTGTTATTCTATAACTATTCATAAATTCAATGACTGACTGTAACTTTAAAAGTTAGTCTAGTTAGATCGATAGATATAAAATCGATAAATAGATGGAAATCAATCGTCTCTGTCCCTCTACGGCAAAACAGCCATGAGTTTTATGTATGTAAGCATAATATTTATCGATATTATTCACCGATGTTCGTTTCCTTGTGCCGCCAGCCAGGCTCCTGGACCGCGTGTGTTCCTTGCGGTGGTGGCCGCGCTGCAGGTAGAACACCGCTCGCCACAGCGCGAACGCGAGGCGATGCAGCGCGCGCGCAGCGTCCGCGCCGGCCACGCCACGCGTGCGCCCGCGCATTCTAGCTTAGATCCGTTAAATCTCTCCATACGATCCGAGGTGCTATGATTATTTTGTCATCGATATTCACTGCGTTAAGTTATAACACACATTCACATTCTTTGTTTGTGCATATGTTTTGTAGGTATAAAAGACACACGATGTTAAAGTCTTTGCTGGCTAGTCTAGATTCTATTATAATTGTTTACGATTCTAATCCAAAATCCTAATATGCGAAACATGAGGTACATGATCATGAATGACAGGTTAAACAGTCCAAAGATAATAATTATAAAATAATACGTGACAATATCTCGCTGGTTCAAAGATAATCTATATAATTTTAATTAGTACCTACTTAATTACCTAAGGTAGGTAATTACTATGCTCTTTGAAGGATAGCTTTTTAAGGCCCTTCAAAAAGCCATTAGCTTCGATTGATGGTTTACTTCATCAGTTTAAACTCATCGATAAATGTAGGACCTATAAGTTATCTCTACAAATCAAACCGAGAACAACTCACTCAGGGTGATCTGTGGATCGGAGGACCTAGGCCTCCGATACGAAAGTCATATTGTCCTAACTAAACAGCGCCACCTAAGAAATTATTTTCATCTAGTTAATTGAACAGGATAACGTCCCAGGATTTAGTGTTTCCAGACAAATGAAAAACAAACAAAAGACGCACTCAAAAGCAGAGCACGTAGATACTCGGTAGTACAGTCGAAAACAGAGAAAAGTATACATGGGCCCAAGTAAGGATGAGATTTTCTCAAGAACTATTTGACCGATTGTAAAAAATGTTTTACTAGTTTCGAGTACACACTAAGTAATTGTAAAGAATTTTAAAATCCAGTCAAGTATTTATTGAGAAAATCGTAACCCTAATGACTCTCCTGTACACTTTTCTCTGTGTTAGAGCGTACCTCCGCGTAGAGAAGGGGGCCGGCCGCACCCGCGCCCCGGGCGTGCCTGCACTGCGACATCTCACATGACATGATGACACCCTGCATCCTACATTGAGATGAGAAACATCTCGTGCAGTCATGCACAATTAGAAAAAGTAAGCACGTAGTTAGTAAATTTTGAGAAAATAAGTATATTGTATAGAGACTATCCTACCCTACCTCTCTGTGTCATAATTCCAGTCAGCGATTTTTATACAGAAATCGCCGTTAGCCGATGAAAATAGCTAACGGGAGTTAGAGTCATAGAGTTTACACATACGATCCCCACTTAAAAATATGGCCTCATTTTATTTATTTAATCTTTGTTACATTTTGTATGGGGCGAACTTAATGCTTTGCTCAATGTAACCACGAAAATAGAAAATATGCGCTGTTTTCTCGTGGACCCACTAAGTTGACCCACTAGTGGGACCACGAGGGAGACTTATTTCTCGTAGACCCACTGCTTCATCGGTCTGAATTGGATTACTGTTGATACAGGACAAAGCATAAGGTGTGACTACGGATCGGTCAAGGTATCATATTGTATCATATTATCATCTTGCTCGCGAAAGATGTTCAATAAACGCAGTAATGATTTTGGGGATCGCTTCTTCACTTCTTTGTTTTTGATTTCGTGAAATGGTAAAAACATTTTTTTAAGAATACTTCCGGAAAAATGTCTATACACGCATTAGATAAGAAGTTCCAATGCAATACGACCTCAATGATTACATATACATTCTTCAGTAGGCGCAGCTCACGGCCGAAAGAGACACGACACATTATGCAAAGTCCTATAAAACTGAATATGATTCAATGCCCTATGTGAATTGTATCCGTATCAATCAGTGGGTCTACGAGAAATAAGTCTCCCTCGTGGTCCCACTAGTGGGTCAACTTAGTGGGTCCACGAGAAAACAGCGAAAATATGTACTTGAATATTTTCTTTTTTTACCTCCTAAATGATCTTAAAGGCACCTAAAGAGGCATATTTTTTACACTACATATATTTAATGAAAATAAAAAATTTTGAACTAAAAATCTAAATAAATAGGTACTAATTATAATTAAGACAATACGTCCCTCTGTGCATTTCTATTATTATGTTAAGTGCGGGTGTTCCTAAACACCAGTCGTAACCCTGACCTTCCCCATAAAAATCGCTCGGAACACGCGTGAGGGTGAACGACCTCGGGGGTGGGCCTCATCTAAATAAAAGATCGTCACATGCAGACGAACGGTCACCGACTGTAGACAGAGCGAGATGTTCTTTCATTATGATTCAGTCGTCTTACTTTTCTTCTTGTTTTTTATAAAACTTAAAACTAACACGTGTGTTTCAGTTTCTCATAGAACGGAAATTTCAATAAAACTTGACCTGCAGGTTTAATTGAACATTTGATATTGTATTGTTTGTTGGAATATTACTAAATTGTAATGTGCCAGCGGTGTTCAATGTTGCTACAGTTATCATAATTGCGGAATTAATAGTAGAGTTAGTATCTTGATAAAATAATGCTAGCCTATTGTTACCTCTCTATCTTATCACGATTTGAATAATTACTATCTATTTACTATTTTCTTATCATTCCGATATAACCACACTCATGTTCACTTTAAATTACTCGGAAATCATTTTAACATCACGTTATTTACAATGTTGGTGTCACGTAATTTAGTTAATCACAACACAAAAGCACTTTTAAGGCACTTTACTTTTAAAATAGGTAGGTTTTCTAGTTCTAGCTCATCAGTCTAAACAGAAGCCACAATGTACTAGGGAAAAAGTTTTGTTACAAGAGTTTTTTGTGGCAGCAGACGTTGGTTGACTGGCGTGGTGTGGCGTCGAGACACGCACTGGCGCCGCGGTCGCTTGCCGCAGCGTCCCGGCGCTCGCCGCTCTGGCGACGACGCCGCGTTGCTAGGCAACCGAAGCCGCTGCCGAGATCAGAGATAGAGTACACTACTAACTATGATATACTGCCTTCGAAATTCTATTCCAGAATGGATGTTTTCCGGACAAAATAGGATTTTTTTTTCTATCAATGACTTTTACATGTACCTGCGAGGCTGCGAGGGTGCTCTATCTATAGAAATAATCCACCTATAAGTAAATGAAACAAAATAAAATAACAAACGTCAAACTAAATACTTGGTAGAGACGAAAAAAAAGTCACTCATAATATATTGTAATTTAAGTAAAGAGAGCACAGCATTGCTTAATAATTTACCTCGATAGTCGATCCCATAGCAGTGTAACGTAACTGCGGCACATACCTACCTATATCCTCTGTTTTTATTTTGCTGCACGTATTTTCGGCTGATTTATGCGAGATCTACGATATAGAGTTCAAAGAGTAATCAATATAAGATAATGTTGTAATTTGTTATAAGTATACTATTTGGAAGACATAACAATAACGTTGTTGTAAACAATTAGAATTTATTTAGAAATAAAGATAGTGTTTAACTTGCTTGTGTAGAGATATTAATAATTTATTTTAATGTTAGATGTAAAAATATACTTGTTCTTTTAAATAAAGTATTTCGTTGTATTTAAACTTTTAAAAATACCTAGGTAGGTACTTAATTATTAATTATTTTATTGATAAAATAGCAAACCAATATCGTCAAACCTTATGATATACAAAATTTGAATGTTATGAATAGTTACAGAAAGCCAATTTATAACACTAGGTTATACACTTATCCAATCTAAAATTGCAAGAAATAATGTAAGTGTGTGTTGTATAAATCATTCATAGTTTTACATGCTTATTTTTATTTGTTCGGAAAACTTACAGCTTTTATATAAGTAGGAATTAGTAACATATGAGCAAAACTTTGATTTAAAACTAAGCCATTACAAATTTTCAATTTTCAGTTTATATATTCTTGTTAGTAATCTAATTTTGCAGCTGAATATAGAACAAGCTATAATGGCTGGTTGCATCACGCAATCACCATTCTTTTCATTCATGTATTTGCCGCGCGCACACCGGCCGGGCGCGACGGGCGGCGGGCGCGGCGGGCGGACAGGAGGACGCGGGCGGGCGTCATCGGGGAGACGGATTTACCTCTACCATGAGTATGCTATCGTAAGTTTTCTCGCAAGCTAATAAATAGCTCAAACATGAGGTTGATTAGTGGTATCGCTACACTAGCGTTACCTATAATCTTGTTAGTGACAAAACCACTTCAGCCCCCTAGCCAAGTGGCATTGACTTTCGTTAACCAGCGTTAAGAGGGGCTGGGGGCTGGTCTGCATTACTCTTTTTTACCCGCCCAGTCGCGAAGTTGTGTACATAAGTCCTGACTTATTCCATAGTTGTTAAGAGTGAATTTAGAGGCTCTTATCAAACCCCCAAAGAACTTTCAGGCTATTTTTCGACATCATTTACCGATACAACTCTTGGGTCACACGATAACTTTGGAACTTGGAACTCACGAGATAAATTCAAATAATTGGGGTTAACAAAATCGTTTCATCACTAACTCTATCGCTAGTAGTCGGAACTTTAATATGAGAGCCTTTAAAAAAAGTTTTCACGTTAAGAAGTTCGTAATTGGTGGAATATAAGTTCAGTTAATGGCCGCTAGAACGCAACACATGGTAGGGGCACAGTGCAGTTGCAGTTACACTTCCGTAAACAAATGCGCAAGCCCAGCTATAGCCTGCCGCGACGCGTCGGCGACGCTGCGTGCGCGATCACCACAGACTGCGGCCCTGATAAACGCTTTTACGACTATTGCTACACGCGCCGATCAAAAAATCACCAACATCCGGCTACTTATATTATTTGATTGTTATATTTTTTCTCTTATATCCTCCATGTTTAGTAGAACTTATTATATTTTTCCTGCTATCTATAATTTGATTTTATCTTTTATTATCTCTTATCTTAACTTATATTTATTTAAGATCGATGTCTTACAAAATTTAATCTGTCTGTCTCAATAACCGCTGGACAGTAGTGCAGTTGTTAAAAATTCGTAGAGGCTATTTCGTAGGCTGGAAAAAGGTACCTAGGTAGTGCCGCCTAAGCAATTGATTTATAATAATAATGTGACGATTATGAAAATAATTCTTCGCGGACAAAGCCACAAACAAAAAAGGGACACAGCTACTATTAATAACAATCAAGTAGTAAATCCTTCCACATCAATATCAGTAGTATTCAAAAACGATGTCGATACAGGCAACTTAAGTAGTTAAATATGATGTATCAACACATAATAAGGTAAATACGATCACGATCTCGGTGAAACTGGCGGTGATCACCACAAAGGTTCTCACGGCACCTGTCGACTGCTGTGTAAAGGGCCAGCTCGTGCATGCCAATCACGTCCGAAGATTTCGCCGGCGGCGGCGGCGCGGCGGCGGGGCGGGCGGCGCAAGCCCTACCGATAAACGTCATATCATATTTACGACGATCTGTAGCAAACCATGTGAGACGACTTTCACAAAAACGTATGCTGCTGCCAGTGTGTCATTCAAATGTATCGTCATACACTTGAGCATATTAAAGTTTAAAGTACGACTTCAACTCTTATGGCGACAAAGACAAAGAAAGACAAACCAACGGTACAAAATCTAAAGTATGAAGTCCAAAAAGTACATTTGATATGTATCGCTCAACAATTCATAGGTACAATAGTAATTAGCAAGGCACATTTTAAAAACGTTCAGAGTGCGCTGAAATGTAAATGTAAACTTATTAATGTATCTTTTAATACATTAATTGGTCAATTAAGTATGTAATGATCTAAGTATAAGATATAGGCCTATCCAGTTATTTTTGCATAATTTGCTAAAGCAGCGAAATATTTATACAAGGACATTTAAATTAAATGGGTTGTGACTAAATCAATTGACTCTCGGTGATCGTCGAACTACAGCAACCTTTGAAAGCGTATGGTAAAGTAAATATTCTTTTTAAAACGCTCGAATGTAAGCGTAACGTCCGACAACAACCCGCAGTCCAAATGTTTACATAGAGACTTCATATTTACATAACAATTCTATGGAATAAACTTTCTCGGCTAAGATAGTTGGCTGTTATTTTTAAACACCGAGGTACGGATAAATTATGGTGTACTTACGTATTTTATTTTATTTTATTTTATGGTTTTATTGGGCAGTCAACAGCGTAGTAAGTTTTATAACAAAGATAATTTACACAAAGCAAGGCAAATAATAGACTACCACATTATTACAAAACAATAGACGTGATTGATAAAATAATGCTAAATTGAATACAAACATTGATTATATCTACTTAATTGATAACTTGTAGGAACGAGCAGTAAATAAATATAGGTATATTATGTTACTTATAGATAAATAAATGAGTAATAATAATAAATTGGTATTGTTTAATTACTAAATAAAGAAAAAAATAAACCGAGTAAATAAATGCACTACTAATATTATAAATAATAATGATAAAATAAATAAAAGAACAAAATTAAATAGATATTAGATAAACATATAAATGAAGGGATAAATAAATAGGATAAATAAGAGATAAATATATAAATAAGGGGAAAAATAGTATCTATTGTGAAGTAAGTAACATTGAATGTGAATGACAATAAATAACTTACTCAAACCAGACATATACCTCTAAGTAAATTTTAGAATAACATTCAAGTTACGACCAGATAGTTGTAAACTAAGGGTGTTGCAGGAACGCAATTGCAATCTGGTAAGTAAAATACAAAATGAAACAACGAATTGCAGTGAATTAGGTACCTATGTAAGTAGCTACCGATTAATTTAAGCGAAATAAATAAGTAATCACAACTTGAGATAAATTTGTTATTGCGAGCTGAGTGTGTTTATTACTTGATTTTTAAAAATAGGTTTAGTGAGATGAAAGGGATCTAAGTTGTTATAGGAGACATTATAGGTTTTAGATATCCGAGCAATCGTTTCGCCGCGACCGTAGTTGGTGCGGTGGAGGGGCACGTGGAGCAGCCTTTCGCATGTGTGACGCGTGCGGCGACCCGGCACAGCAAGACACACACAGCTTGTCAGATCAGGGCAATCCAGGCGTGAGTTTATAATATCGTGCAAATATGACATGTCTAAAAGAATTCTTCTGTTTTCAAGGGTCATAAGGTGATGAGTAGAACAGCTGTCTTCGTATGAGGATGTCGCTGTGAAGGTACGATAGTCCAGGAATTTTAGAAAACGTTTCTGGATGGATTCAATTTTATTCGAATATTTTTTGTAAAAAGGTGACCAGATACAAGAACCGAACTCCAAAATACTACGAACGTAAGCAAAGTAAATATTTTTTATGCAACGTGCATTTCTGAAAGGAGAGCAAGTGCGTTTTACGAAGCCTAGGGACTTGTACGCCTTATCAGTGATAATATCAATGTGATTACTAAATGTAAACTTATTATCCAAATGGATGCCAAGGTCACGGACAACACTTACCCTATTCAAAAGAGTTCCGTCTATGTTATAATTAAAGGAAATGGGATGACGACAACGAGTGAAAGTTATTACTTGGCACTTATTGATGTTGACGGATATACGATTACGCTTGTAATATTCTGCAAGTAGGTTCAGGTCATTTTGTAATTTCATTGCATCTTCAGCTTTTTTTATATTTAAGAAAATCTTGGTGTCATCAGCGTACATTAAGAAGTTAGAGTTGGGTAAGCATGTATAAACGTCATATAAGTAGGCGTTATAGAAAAGAGGTCCAAGATGTGAGCCCTGTGGCACTCCGGATGGGATTTTAATCCAGTCAGATTTAAAACCTCCAAGAACTACGGCCTGTGATCTGTTTGTGAGATAGGACTCGACCCAGCGTAGGAGATCACCGTGAATACCAAGTGAGGCCAGTTTAGCGATCAGGATGACGTAGAGTTTTAATTTACTTAGCGGAAGTCAAACTTCTGTCTTTTAACTTTTATTTCACACTATCATAGGGAGAGTTACGCACTATCATAGAGGACTAAAAACCTATCATTTATCTTCCAACAAATAAGTATTAATGTTCCAATATTATACCTGGTATTTCATTTATATCTATGTCAAGTATATGTATGTATGTACCTATTAGGTATACAAATATATTTATATATATACTTTAACACAATCATCGCCTGGTCAGGTGGTACTTGTTCCCGCCTCCTATACCTACCTATAGTCCTCTGACATGACTTTTTATATAGACGAACATAAAACGGCAATTCTTAACTTTATTATCCGAGTCTTATATTAAGTTAAATAAATCTCGTTATTTTGAGATCCTGCCAAAATGATCCAAATCCCTGTGCGGCCACCTCGAAATAAATTTATATTCAAATTAGCTCATCAATCACCTTGTAAGAGACAAGGAATTTGTTACCCAAATGATTAAGAAAATATTCCCCGTCTATATTTGGAGTAAGGACTTTCCTTGCATAATTTCCTCTTATTCGTATCAATGCTTGCAAATACGCTTTATTTATGTATTAATTTTCCTATGATTCTAAGCAAATACTAATGTAATATATCTCTGTATAGTCAGGAAGGCTCGCCGCCGCAGGGCTCGGGCTGCGGCTGTGGCGGCCGCGGCGGACACGGGCGGTATCGGAGTGGCTATCGTGAGAAAGTTTCGCGATCGCCTCATGATCGCTCGCTGCCCAATCTGTCGGTTATCTAACATTAATCCCCGACCCTGCGGTCTCTTTGACAGCCAGCTAAGGCCACAAGCGATTTGTATTAATTACACTTTATCCGACCGTATCGAACGATCAGAATTTGATTTGTGGGTAAAACCTAAATCAATTACAAAGTTATGATAAATTGACAATGTCGGCTTTGTCCCAGAAGGTTTGTGAGGCAGGTATCATGTTACAAACCAGCAGCTCGAACAGGTTCTCTAATCCGAAATGTTTTGATTGTCGATGTCGGGCGCTATCGCATCATCTGTGGCCCAGTCGGGCGCAATATCCATTGTTTATGTGTCGAATTTTATTTATGGCGACGCGGTTAACGCGTGATGGCCTATGCACCGACACCTGACGCCGCCGATGGCTATCGCACGTCATCGGCGGGTGGTCTCGTTTTCTCGAACCCGGTAGGGAAAACATTATTTACCCACCTTTATAACATCTATCCAGTCGTATAATTATGATCTTAGATACGGAGGTAAGTTTCCTGTAAATAGAGAGCTATCTAACTCGAAGCTAGTCTATTTATGTATAATAAAATAATACGTTTGATATTTAGGATTATCAACTTGGTACGGTACAAATATGCGACGCATTAGGTCACTTTATAAAACGAGTTAAAATGACATCATTGAACAAATAAATTCTTACCGCAGATGCCATGCTAATGACATAGTCGGCGAGTTAGCATACCTATTTAGTTTAGTGATTGTTTGTGATTTTTAACATCACATTGAGAGTAATTCGAATCCTTTGAGTAAAATGAGTACAACAGAACATTTCCTCCATCGGGCAAACACTCTGGAGAAACACAAAGTGTACAAAGTTTTGGAGTAACTAAAAGGAATTTAATTAATTGCGACAACTTTTATCCAAATTGATTCATGAGCTACTTAGTTTTAACCTAATGACGTACATACATAGCGAATATGTTGTCGAATTATTAGAAATTCAAGGCTAATTTCGTATTCAAATACTGAAATTTTAATATTATTTACAGAATTAATAATAGGTTGTATTACGCCTACTATCACGTCGTCGTATTGTATGTAACTGACTGACTGTTTTAGATCTCCAAGTATTTGCAATTCTAAATGCGACCTCACATGGTGACCCAAGGCGAGGCTTGAGCATTAAAATTCCATAAACTCTTCACTTTACTGGCACTTGTTGTCTTGTGGAGTAGGTGTACGCTACGTTGTGTTGCCTAACTGCAACTGCATGCATTCCATACTACATTTCAATGATATTGTCGTGAAAATTGCGCAACTACTAGTATCTAGATACATTTTATTGGAAAAAGTTTGGTCGAGGGCGGAGTACAGAGTAGGGATGAGTAAAATAATTGGAGGGAGGCCTTGCCCAGCAGTGGGATGATGTCGCAGGCAACAAGTAAATTTAAAACAAATGAACTCGACTGCTTATTTGACACAAAACGTACCTATCCTATATCAGTCCCGAGATTAAGGCAAATATAACGAACGTCACCTCATACCTACATTAAAATCCATCACCACGTTTAGACTGGAGGCCACAAATTGGTCACAAAGGAACCGACTTATATGCATATATAAAAATATAATCTTTATGCTCTATGCATGCATATAAAACATAACCCTTCTCCTTGCGCCAGTCTGGTAAAAAATAGTTTTCTAAGGAGTCAACACATCACTTTCTTACGATTACGTTTTCAGAACTTCTGAAATCCCAAAAGGGAAAGTTCAAATTCATTCAGTAAGTAGGTATCATTAGGGGTTGTGAAGAAAAACACATTCTCATGCGTTCGTATTTCGCCGTCCATTCGAATAAGTTTCTAAAGAAAAGGACACAAAAAGGTTCGAGGATATCGCAACGCGCCATCTACACGCTCAACCTTCGGTATTCTAAATTATTCATTCCTGACTTCAGGAGCTAAAATACGGTCTCATCTGCGTATCCTTTTCCTTGAACTCGTGAATTATTCATGCGAGCGACGTGATTTTCTTCGTGATTTAATTCTATACATATTACGTACACATCTCAACCCCGGTAATGGCTAATGAACCGCGGGGCACTCGTAGTATTATTATAAAGTCAGTAAAATTAGGTTGGCTTGTGACAAATTCTAATTGTGGCGAATTGCGAATTGGACAAATTGCGTTTGTGTCGAATAGCGCCCAATCCCATATAATTTAATTGGACCATTGCAGATCGAAAATTGAGCCAAAAGTTCGTATGATGCATTTCTAAGTAGCATATGTTTGCGTAGTGTGGAATGTTGTTACATAAAATGGTAGATCATCATTTTTATATAAGATTTCCCAGAGGAAATCTACTGGCACCCGCCGCGCCGCGCCCGCCTGCCGCTGCGGCGTGTTCTATTCGAATTGATTTTGCTATCTTGCAGACATTATAGAAGGTATACTAGTAGGGCGAGGTACAGTACAGTACACCCAAACACACATATGCGTTATAATATAATTTTAGCTAATATTTCTTATATAAACATTATTATTATGTAGCTTGCGCTAGTCGCTGAATAAAAAGCAAACCATTGTACTTCAGGGAGAGACTAGACCCCTACAGAGTAGAGTGTTATAGTAATTTGTACTGTAAAAAGTATAAAAACATAAATTAATAACTATCCTCAATCAGGTAATACCAGACACTTTTCCTAACGACATTTACATTACATATCTGTAGGTATTTATTACATACTTATGTTAGGTAAGCATAATCAATTCTATCAAGTTTTCAAGGTTCTGTCTCGATAAATTGCTTTAGTACTTATAAATATCTTCTAGCTAGCCTATACATAGATAGGTGGTTACGTAATACAAAGATACCATATAACTACAAAACATGTTATCGACAGCAAAATGGTATTCAGCATTACAAATTAAAGAAAAAATGTAAGGGTCGGCAGAGATAGACCGAGGAGGACGTATGTACGTCGACCAAATTGGCGATGTCTGAAAAAGGGCCAAGTGCGGCCAACTACAAACCGACCAGCGTACATGAAGAGATTGATGAATGTGCAGGAAGCGAGAGTTATTTGCCAGGATCGCAACAGATGGAAGCCCATCGTCTCTGCCTTCTACGGGAATCAAGCGTGAGTTTATAAATAAATTAAAATAGTGTATACATACATTATTACCTAAAGGAAAATAGAATGAGTCCGAAAAGTGGACGATTATTGGAAATATCTATCGAGCTGTCTAAATTGCTGTGTAATAGGCTAATAGGCGTTAAGCATTAGCGAGCCGGAAATAGGTGCCGATCGGGCCATCAATTACTTGGTGGTGCAATTGCCCCATTACCGGCGAACATGCGGCTGAGGCAGCAAAATGTTACTCAGATTTTCACAGCAAATTCGCTTTTGGTCATATTACTACACAAATACAGTTGATTTTTTTTTTCAAGTATTATGTGAATGTTCAAGGAGTGAGTGCCAAATAAATATTACAATTCAGCGTGCAAGATTCTAGAAATTAAAAACAATTGTAATTGTAACAATTTATTTGCATATTTATGTCGTAGGTTCTTCCATGCGATCCATGGAATGGTCATATTATAATAAAATGTTCCAACATTTTTGACTGGCCTTTAAAACGAGGTCCTCAATCAAATCTCATACAATTTAAAATTAATATAAAAGTATAATTTAATTATAAAAGTGTGTTACTGAGGAATGGCAAACTGTGAGTTACTCGTCGGTCCCGGTAACGACATATCGACGAGAGGCTTCGTTGCTAATGCAATCATTTTACACGAGAATTGTCATTTCCTTATTGTAATTTTTTATTTTACATGAAAATAAAATGGATAGAAGGGATAAATGATGTGAATAATTCACGTCAAATAACATGACGGACAAATGCCTCCAGGCTAGCCAGGGAATATTAGGATTTTTACGATTCTAATAGAATCCACTATTATGTAGATATCGACAATATTGCAAATAAATCAATACTCCTGATGAGGAATATTACTATTTAATACTGCTTGAAAATTGGAATCTATCGTTCTCTCAGAACTCCTATTAAATGAATTACACGCAGCAGCGATGTTATAAAATTACATATAATTTGCAGTGTTTAACCTACAAACGGAATTATGTAAAATTACTTCATCACAATATGGCAAAGTTCTAACATTTACGTTTCTACGTAAGTTGTAGACTTGTAATTGTAAGGCAATTAAATAATTAGACAAAATATCATGTCTTAATAAATAAACCGGCAGTTACTGGCAGATACATACATAGATAGAATACAGAATATTATTTATTACTGTCGTGTTACATAGGAATATTTGGAGGAAAGGACAAAATAGTCGAAGAGTCTAAAGCCAATATACATAGACGATTTTGAGGAGTTTAGCGTGAGCTTAGTCTTACGACTGCCGAAATTGTATCAAACAACAGTTGTAAGACCAAATTCACATCGCATTCAAAACTGTATATGAATATCCGCCTAAGAATGCGGTGAAAATTGCTTAAGGGGAACAGTGGGTTGCGTGGGCGCTGCGGCTGTCCGCTAAGAAAGCAATGGTCAGTGCAAGTGCTTATAGTTCGAGCGAGACAATATAAATGGTCACCCCCACACTTCCGGTCTACTTTGCTTCATACAATACCTCCCCCGAAGCATATTGGTATTGGTACCTATTTATCAATTGTGATGATGTTGTAATCAATCTTTTCCAAGTTGTGATATATTGAGACGATAATATCTTAGCATCAGTTCTTGGAAAAAAAACTACCTAAATATAGAGAAAATATTGTACACTTAAGTAATTTAATGTATATTGTTACTTTTCCTTTCAGCGTCGTTAGTTAAACGGTACTGGAAGACATTTCAAATATTTACTGTTATGTCTTTAAAATATGAGTGCAGCGAGTTAATGTCGATAGAAATGTCTTAGCTAGTTTTACCTGAAAAATAAATTCTATAAAGCAAGTGTGGTTCAGTGACAACGCGCAGAGGTCTCCGGCCACTAACCCTGAGTTTACGACTGTGCGAGCACAAAGGTGTATTAGCGAAGCAACAGGAACTAGCGGCTTGCGGGCACGCCTCTAACCCGCGTCCCTGGTCCGGAGTATTATGATTTATGGGCCGTTAATGCAAATCCATGGTATGAAAGTCGATGGTTTCCATGTCCCCGACGTGCATTAAAGGTGCGCGCGCGCCGCCTAGCCGCTTGACGGGTTAATGCACGGCCTGCCATTGATTCAATTTTCTGGAGTGCATTGAAATTGCTGATGCATCCATCAATGTAGAGCCCCTTGACTGTTTAATAAGAGCTCTAAGAATATAGTGTCACAACAAAGTGTTAGGAATGGCTGTGAAATTGCGAATACATTAAAGGTTAGAAATTTTCCTAGATTACTTCAAGATAGCAGAGATAAGTAAACTACGTGTGTGTATCGCGTATCGCGTTTAACAATTTCTAAATACCCTAACGAAGCGCATAAGTCCATTAAATGTATTTTTGAAGGTATTAATTAATACTGTATAATTGATACGGCCAGTACACTCGTACCGCACTGTAATTAAGATCTCTTCTAGCGCTAACGCAGTGAATGTGTTAAAAACTTTTCTTATAACACTGGAAAAATTACTTACCTACGTCAGGTTACTCGCAAATGCGAAATAAAAGTTATTGCATTGTTTAAACCACGGTATCTTTCTTACTTGAGGTTTCTTAACAAAGTATGAAAGCGACAAAACACGGTTTCAGGTACTTAATTGACGGTTTATGGCTAACAGCCACTGTGCTAGTTCCGGTAGCACAGATTAGATATAGCTACTTAGATTTTACGTAGTATACGTACGGCAGAAGTCCTATTTTAAAAGTGAAGTTTTTTTAATATATGGCTTAATTGCTTTTTGCCGCTTACCGTAATGGTGTCATAGATCCCGTTCTGGTCTGAGCGCAAATGTGGTGCCGTGGTGGTGGCGCTCGCGACGGGCACGGCAGCCGCCGCTGCCGCTGCCGCGCGGGCCGATGGCGGCGATAGCGGCAACGGGTCGCCATTCCGAGTCCATGTGCGGTGGATCTGCCAGCTGGTGTCCGCAAACCGAGCTTTGTCCTGTTGAAGAAAATATGTACGTAAAAAATCTACAATAAATGTAAGAAATGTGTATTTTAATCCGCTTATTTACACCTACGGTATAGAAATAAACCTTGTTAATGTGAATTCAAAATGACAACCCAATCTGATCGCGCGTGGATTATGTGATACTCTTGTTACAATGCTGGCATTATTATTGTAGTATTATAGTAGAATCAACCTCAAAGATTCTTCTCAAATGTTCACAAATACGCGGGAACATATACTGAATGCAACATAGGTACTATACGTAAGTGCCCAAAAGCCAGGTATTCGTTCAGGTTGTCGTGACTTTACGCGACGGTAATATGAGCTAAATTGCAATGCCTTGTAGGGTTGATGCGCTGCCGAATCTAGGCCTGTAACATGTCATTAGTAGACAGAAGGCGCATGGACGATTCGGAAAGCCTCATCAGTAAACAAAAGCTACGAGTTCCGGGTTCAATGATAATGAATGAGAACTTTCCGAGTTCCCATTCTTTATTCACGCTTTAGACACGGTTTTTTTCTGTCACACTTTGGAAGCATCGATTTTACTTAAGAAGAGTAACGCTAAATGGTCTGGCGTCGCGTCCTCAGATCGATAGAGACAGTAATATTTTCTAGTCACGTCGTCGGAGGCTTCTCAGCTAGACTCCTTTGTAACACAAACCGACTGCGTACAGGATATTGGCTATAACTAATCGAAAAAGGCGCTGGACACGTACCTACTGGGTAACCTAATGACACAGTTGGCGTAGAAGTGCTAAGTTAGACTGTCATGGATCACCTGATGAATATATCTTAGACATTGTTCTAAATTAGCAATTATAGTCGCGTTTAATCAGCACAACACGATGATCGCATTCGCACTGGTTGCATGAACTCACGATCAAACATACTCATCTATGTCTGTACCCTAAGGTATTGTCCTCCCCTGTAACCCATAGGTCTAATGTAAAGCAGATGATAAAATCAGATACTCGGAAACCATTGATGTTAAGTTACAGGTAATCATTAGATCGTCTCTAGATAATACGGTCGAAATCAAATGATTGGATCGCACTGGTAACGACGTTGTAAAAATAATAATATGCTAAAAGGCTGATTTACATACAAAAAGTCATAAATGCGACATAAGGATGAAACTTCTCCCGCCGTCTGGTTGATTGACGAAGGTGGAATATGGATGCTGGAATCAAGTCTTGTAAATCTAGCGTAAATAAAATCATGTAGTTTTAAAAATCTCCCGAAGACGCTACAAAAAATATTTGTTTCAAAACTTATGCTCTAGATTGTGTGAAAATAGCACAGTGGATTAACAAGCAAGAAGATAAGATAATGAACATCCCACGTGGGCCCTGGCAGTCGAATCGTATGCAGCGATAGCGTCGGTGATCAGCCATGTGCGTGGGCGCACGCATCTAACATTTCGTTACTACTTTCGACACGTATCGCCCAGATAAGCCAGCTCGGGGCATTAATGAAGTTATCCACGCCTGTACCACTGATCTTTGATAGTACGGAACGGTTAAATTGAATTTGTTACTTTAGGTTTCAAAGAATTTATTCAATAAACATATGCATATGTACCATAAAACTAACTCTACAGAACTGCATTACCTACATAAATAAATGGTCTTCAGTCACAGGCAATTAGACAAAACCACCAAAACTCTAATACTTACAGAGTTGCGGAAGGCATGGGTAAAATTCAAAGGTTAAATTATGTAATAAAATACTGGTAGGGTATAATATTTTTGGTAATGTTGTCATATGTAACATTACCAAGACATAGAGCAGTTAATAGCAGCTGAATAAATGTTGCTTGTCTATAGAGTAATAGGTGGTTGTGGTGAGCTCAATATCCAAGAATTTGTCGTTTTTTGCACAGGTTACAAGTTATCATTATCAGAGGTAATGCGAATAAAAACTAAGGTCATCATCATAATTTAAAAATACATATATTATTAGCTTCAATCATTACTTCTTGTAGTCACAATAAATACATATTATATTCGTTCGGATCTTTAATTAATCGTACAGCACTAAACAAACGAGGGCCAAGGACGATCGGTCAGCCCGCATTTAACAAACCGATTGTGTGGAGAGATAGCAAACGTCGCCGGGTTTAGCTACTGGTCAGCTTCTTATATCCTTTTAAGTCACGTTTAGCATTTGCTATTCTAGAAATACAAAGTCTTCATGTGAGCAGATAGGTACATATTATACATGCATCGTGTCGAGCTAACATAAGGATTACGCAATTCTTCTATTTCGTTATGGTTAGATGACGCACCAACATCTGATTAAATATTATTTCCAATCGGCCATTATACGACTCTACATTATCCTTTTAATAGCGGTTTAAACATTGGCTTAAGGTTTTATTGAAATGTAATTCCAACATCGTCCAACATCGTCGGACGTAATATCAGGTAGCCTGAGTTTTCGCTACGCGGAATTAAATCGCAAGTGGCTAACCCAGCGGCAGAGCTCGAGCGCTGTGCGGCCTCTCCTCTGATAAGATAACCTTGCCTTTCAATTTACTTTGTGAGGCGAATAGCCAATGTAGCCTAGGCAAACCAAACTAATAAAATGCTTATCAGCTGCTGACGTTACTTATACGGACTACTTCTAACTATAAAAATTTGAAGGTGCCTTTGCCATTTCAATACGAATTCAGGCTTGCGATGGAAACATCTAGATAATTGATAACTTTTATAATACGAGGAAAGTCTTTAGTATTAAGAGCACAAAAGTTTTTTACTAGTATTGTTAAACTGGATAGATAATTTGACAGTTTTGTCAAAGTAGAAAGTCTGCTCGTACGATACTGTGGAGCGGTGTCGATATTGTTCGGAGGTGTGGGTCGAAGTACCTCGTTCTCAAAGGGATCGTTTGTGCGGGAAACCCGTTTCTGTTTATCTCCGCTGAATGACAGCCTCCTCTTGAACAACTTCATCTTTGAGCTGTGGTCGCCGCCGGCGCTGCGCAAATGTCGCCCGCCTCTCTCCTCACACGAGGAACCAACTCATTATTTTTTAGGGATAGGGATACGCCAGCTCTGGTCACAAGTAGTGTTGTAGTATAATTTGGGTACAAAGATAAAACAAATTTGTCTTTGACAGATCAAAGATAAATTGTGTCACTTTTTGAACTTGTTACACTTTTGGCGAGTTTGGCGTGATTTTTGAGAAAATCACGCAAACTGCCTGTTTTCGCGCCATTGGACGTCGATAGAACACACGCGAGCCTGTGAGAGTGTCCGTCAACCGCGCATGCTTATCGGTGGGTCGGTGTGCGGTCGGCTCGCGCGCCCGCCGCGCACTGTAGCCCGGCCGCACGACGCACGCCGCCGCTGCTTCACTTCACCTTCACACCGCGAGACACCACAGCAGACATCGCCGAACCCGCCCCCAATATTTACGGTCATTAATCAACATCAACACATTTAATCTTTTGGTAAACGGACCCTACGTAATTCACAAAAACTTGGCATTTGTACGAGCCACAAATTCCCGACTTATCCTCATTATGATAATAAATGATACCATCATTTGTAATGCTAACTTCCGACCACGCTAACTTTTGAAGTTTGACTTCTTGGCTCTCAACCTTTTCGAAAAGTGACGATTATGGAACCAATAGAGGGGATCAGATTTCATTTCCTATACTAAGAAATTCTGTGCGCATGAGCCAGTGCCGCTTAGCAGGGCATACAGCATCCGTCGTTGCCATAAACATTAGTCTAAAATTGGACCGGCTAGAGTTGGTCTGCGTTTGACACATGTCAATTACTTGGAACGTGCTTTGAATAGAGGGCAATGGAACTGGTAGAAACAAAAATATGCCACTGTTATCGTAGCATTATCGAGATCTATGATTTCTTATCTATTTGAATCAAATTCAGTCAGAGTCAGACACTTACAAACTGCAGGTCACTGTCAGATAGGTTCTTAGCCACATTACGACAGTTTATTTTTTCGTTCAGTTAGTTATTTCGGACAGTCCAGTTGCGAGTACACGTTGAAAACGATCGTACAAGTTAAACAACGTTGGGCGTGGTCAGGACCTGGATGGGTGACCGCTAGTGACACTTTCATCTGAGCCCCTTCGTGCCTCGGAAAGCACGTTAAGCAGTTGGTCCCGGTTGTTGTCGCTTGACAGCAGTCGTTAGGCCACGTCAAAGGCCTACGGGCGGCCTGAATAACTTTGACAAATAAGTTTGCTCACTAGACCATACGAGAAAAAAAAAGATTTCTTTGTGAAGAATACAACTTACAAGCCAAATACTACTAATAATAACAATACATAATACTAATAATACCAAAGAAAACTATACTTGTTACCTACATGATTAACAATGCGGGAATTTCGTGCAAACAATCGCCTACCAATTTGCATACATTGGGACAACCCGACAGACTGACATTTGTGCAACCTTCGCAAATATTTTATTGTAAGCAATAAAGTGTAATTGATTGCAAGAGCTGAGACTCGAGGCGATGTCAGCCGTTTATTTCAGTTAGGTATGAATAAATAAATTAACGGTATCAATAACGGGATAACCGTTTGCTAATTGAAACAATATTTCATTTATACAGACGTGTAGATAGAAACTCCGAATGCGAAAATGACATTACCTACTTATGTTGTACTTTGATTGAGTAATTAATTTACCTGAGTATAGAAGTAGCGCGCAATAGAATTTTAGTATGGTAGTTAAACTTAGATGCGTCATGTTAAGAGAGAAACATTTTACTAAAGCCCATTTCAAATCTACAAGTCAGTGTTTGTTATAAAAATCAAACAGGAAAAGGTATGTAGAGTTTGGAATGTAGCGCTATGTTGTGTGAACCTGTTAATGTTTGAATTGTTGTTAGCGCTTTCTAAATCCTTGCTCTGAGTTTAGTCTTGCAAGCACAACTACTGTTTACTGGATTTCATTTTTGGATATTTTTATATACATAACAGGTACATAGGTATACAATGTATTTGGAACGAAGAAAAAATAAACATGTAGAAATCTAGACATCAAAGACATAATGCCACTTGTCATGCTCTAGGGATGAGCTAAATATAAAGTGGATCCTACCAGAAAGTAAAAGTATCCTAGTAGAATCTCTTGCTTGCCCGGATGAGATAAACTCAATACTGTCTGTCTGTCTGTCTGTCTGTCTGTCTGTCTGTCCGTCCGTCCGTCCGTCCGTCCGTCCGTCCGTCCGTCCGTCCAAATACCTACTTAGGTCTGTAATATCACGCAGCCATGAAAAAATCAAATTTCTACATCAACGCAATCAAAAGATATCGCTGTTTATGCCTCATTCTCCCGCATATTTGTAAGAAACCGCAATGGAATCAAAATCTATAGGGAACTTCCCGTTGACCTAGAATCATGAAATTGGCTCTACAATTTGTATACCTATACGAAATCAAATCACCCAGTTACAAGTGTGTATCGATAATTAAACGAAATGTTACTTTAAGTATTACCTACATATAAACATTTCACAAAAACTACAAACAATAAATAAAGGTAAAAGATGCTTCCAGACTTCCAGCGCGGCAGCATTTAGCAGCAAAATATAAACGTACGACATAAACTATATATGTATAGTCAAGAATAATAAAAATACGAAATTGTGTGAAAATTATGTCGACGACAATGGTTGGCGCGCGCCACGTTTTGACCCGTCAACGGTCGTGCCACTTTCTGTTGCCCCCGCCTCCCGTAATCATAATGGGAAGTAATATCCGCAATTTCCAGCTGCAAAGAGCCCTTATATCAACCATACTCGTATCTCTCCACCCATCCCGCGGAGAGCCCCGAACGCCGAATATGCGAAAGTTAACGATCCGAGATCCTTTGAAGGTGCCTCCGAAAATAATTGTCGTAAATTCATTTATATTACATATTTCCTGCAATTATCGGTTAAACGACTTTTACGTTCCATAAACGGGTTGATTCGTTTTACGCAATATCGTTTTTATATTGTAGTTATAAAATTTCATTAGGGGGTGATAAGGTTCTGGTTTATGAATGTTGTGGTGGATTTATAAATAATAGTTAAGATATTATAAGAATAGTCTAAAAATTTATAAGAATAGTCTAGAATGCTACGTACTAAACATCCAGGATAACATTGCCCTCAAGGGGTGCGGAGTGGTTGTACGATATAAGGTGTTGTTGCTACCCACAATGGCTTCTGCTCGATAACAGCAGGATTTTGGTGTTTCCAAAACTCTTTTTTGTTTTGTTTCAATTTGCCAATTTAATTAATTTTTTATTAAGTATTTGATCAACAATTTCAATTTGTATTACGATAAAGAATATTCCAGAGGTGAACTCTCCCTTAGAATAATTGCCGTGGTCGCTCTTAGATCCCGAAATATCAAAAAAGAATTTTTGTTCAGTCGAAAACTCATCAAGGCATTGTTGTCTGCATCATAAGAGTTGAAATTGCACTTCAATTATAATTCCTAATTTGATGTGCCATCGAATGTTCACACGACATTACTTAAGTTAGTTAAAATACATATGAAATACTTACGGCGTTTTGCAGGCGTGCTAAGAGCGCGGTATTGGCGGGGTCGGCCAGCTCCACCGCGCCAGACACCTGGAACAAACATGCCGTGCTCCATTAAGTGGGTCAATTGCCTCGGGGACGACGCGACCGGGAATCGCGCCGGTATGTATTTTTTTTACTTTCATTACCCCTTCTAAGATTCTAAGCCGATGTTCATAAATATTTTTGGGGAGCGATATTAGTATGAGCTCGCTCTTACAATCGTCAAAACTTTTCACACTAAGCTCGCGCCCAAAAATATTAGTACCTATCCGCAGCCCAAATTAAGTGTCTTATTTTGTAAACCTGCTTGTTATGTAACACCGAATGAACTGATTGATTGTACCTGTTCATCATTGTGATAATAAAGTGATCCGATCTAATAATGTGAAAATAACTATGCAATAATCACAGAAAAGCTTAAAATGTTAGTAGTTTTTGTTGACAAAATAAGACACTTGATTTGGGCTTCGGTATACATAAACACTTTATTGTACTACAAGTATAGTATTCATTATATAATGAGAAGCACGTAAAATTTCGACGGTCTTATCGCTAAAAGTTATATCTTCCTGACAACCAACTGCATAGGCAGAGAGAGAGAGAAATGTCTAGCCAACATGCCTTTTTTGGTTAATATCCCAGTATATGTAGTGTAGAGGCAACTACAACAACTTAGTATATACGAACTCTCCAAAATTGTACAGTATCATCAGCTACTGAGATCGAGATTGCACTATCCAATGTTTTGGTTAATTTTTTGTTACCTATGCTATTTTACAAACACATAAATATTTAAAATAGTCACATTACCTACTCACATTACGTTCCCTTATCTACCTACTTGTCTATCTATGTATACCAATCTAACATAGTCGGGAGTAGTAAAGAAGTATTTGGCAAGTGGCAAGGTGAAGTCGCGAATATGTTGGCACAAGGTTAATCGACAGGGCTAGGCAAGGCTCTTTCTTGTCGTTAAACGTACGTAGGTATGTAGGTACGTGGTACAGATCGCAGTTCCGATTTCGTACAATTCAAGTATGTTAAAGGAATTTATATTTTTTACTACAGACTGGTACAATGTGTTGTTCCAACGGAAAATATTCAGATTTATTACAAGAAGATACAATGTGTATATTTCGCAGGTCAACATTTTACAGAATGGTTCTGCTGACATTTATTTTATAGTTCACTGACTGTGATATAGTCATTGACTGGACTGCCATAGCTACTCCTATGCATTGCAGCTACGGTGCGAGTGTTATGGGGCATCTTAGCGCCCGCCGGGTGACTTAGATGCGGGTTTTACTAATGACAAAGTTTTAACGTTTAGTATTGGTATGTAGTTTTTTTGGTTCGTACCTACCTGATATGATATATTATATGATAATGATACACACAATTAAATACTTCATCCTCATGATGATCTCGCAGTAATTCTCATAAAATACACCATGAAATATTGAATAAAATGATAATACTCAGAATTACTGCAAAAATAATGTTTCTCTCACCATTAAGGAGTAGTGAAAGTGATAAAATAGTTCACAAACGAACGTAAAAGCGGTTTTATCTGTTCACGTAGGTATACGTTGCGCGGAGTGGAAGCCCAAGGGCACCAATTTGCGGTTATTGTTCCACCGCGATATCTCTCCGCATTTGTCACGGGCCGTGGGGTGCGCTATGGTTATTGTAATGACTGCACACACACTTGGCGGTACAGGCGAAAACAGAGAAGAGTATACAGCGGGATTTAATTTTTAGATATTAAACCATGCTCGGTGAACAAATATTATGGAAGATTTCGTTGCTCGGACTGTGGCCTGTGGTGGATTAGATGGTAAGAGCGTGTCACGGAATGACAAGGTCGCAGGTTCAAGTCCTGTCCACGGCTAAAAACAATCATCATTTAATTTATACAGGGGGATTCATGAACGTTGAGAGTTCTCAATAATTATAATACCAATTGTAAAAATTCTTTCATCGATAGATAATTCACATTGCAGACTATGTAATTGTAATAGAATTTTGAAAATCAATCAAGTAGTTTTTGATAAAATTTCAACATTAATGAACTCTCTGTACCTATACTTTTGTCTAAGTTAGACTATACATAATATAAGTACGAATTTTATATATGGATATTCTTTAGTAAAATATAATTACCTGATAAGTAGATAGGTAGATAATTATAATATTTGTTTTTAAGTTTTTAGATTTTTATTGTTAAACTATGTTTATGTCTGTTTGATTTCTGAGTTAAGAAATAATAATAATAATAAATTATACTTGTCCAAAAAGTAAATAATGTAAGTAAGTATATGAATGAATAAATAATCTTGCTTATAGTTTACCTCGATAAGATCTTAATACTTATTGGTTTGGTTGTGGACTTATCCCATTTTCGTTTAGATTCAGAATACACTGGGACTCTACGCGATGACTATAGCGTAGCGTAGTCGTAGTTTGCACTGATATAGGTAGTGTAGGTCAATGTGCAGTCGACTGTACCTATAATACTAGTATTAGGCGTAATCTGATGAACGTACTAGTGATTCGAGATTTATATCTTCAATAGCGTCTCATAGAGTCGCGAGAGTTTGTAGGGTACAAATTATAGTGTTCGCAGGTGCTTTGGACTAGTTCGCGAAGCTCCATGCTCTACCATTACTTAGCATATGCGCTAGCCAGCAAAACTTGGGAAATTTATGCACACTGAAGAACACATTGTTTATGGTAAACAGCTGCTATCGGTCGGCCTGTTTACTGCTACTTTTGCATAAATATAAATTATATAAATGTTGCCAATATAATGTTGGTACTTAACTTACCTACTTGTAAAAATCTCTTGATTTATTGTGCCGAATCTTATGCCCTAGGTATATCCTTAGTTCTGAAGCGTCCTCAGGATTGTGATTGTTTTTATCAACAGATTAGACATTGGATTATAATTAAAATTAAAGTAATGACGTGGTAGCTACATGAAATTTATTTTATTGAATCAATACGTACATTATTATATCTTCCAAATAAATAAAAATTTAAACTAAAATATCTAAACAAAATATGTAAAAATTATATAAAAAAAAACCGTAAGTAAGCTAAGCTACACGTACTCGTAAATATCACACAATTAATTAATTATTAGTTGAATACCAATGGTTCTCCCAAAAGGATCACCAAATTCGACTGACTGACGATCTGCTTACGATAACGGTAGATATAATTATTAATAATACCCGAAAAAGTATATCTCGATTCAAAAAACATTTGCATGTATTTATTGTCTTGTATTGTCGTGCTGACCACCGTTTTGTGGTACTACCTGCATACAATTAAATTTTTATTATGGTCAGCTAAGGAAATAACTAGCGGGCAATTCTTTCCACGTCTATAATAATTGTTTTCCGTGAACAAACTCCAAGTTTTAAGACTCTCACCAGTAATGATATAATGATGGATGTTGTAGAGAAAACTGTAACCAACACGTAATATTTCATGCGCGGGGCTGGCCCCAACTGAGTAATTATAGGGATACCGACTTGACAACACAATCTGCGTACACGACGAAAGCACGCCGGTAACGCAATTATAAAACTCATCTGCGAATGTGTCGGCACCTCGTTCATTACAATTTATGTTAACTAGGTACTCATAACTTTACATGTTGTTAGTCCTACTTAGTTATACCGCCCATTGGTTAATATATATTTATTTAAAATTACACTTCACAGCATTAAAGTATAAGCTAAAGCGCTGTGAAACTCAAAAATAAAAAACAGGCTGGCCTTGAATTCATTCGACAAAATTAAATGAATGGTTAGGCTTGTGACATACATTAATTCCGCACAGCGTTTAATTAAATAATTTGGGGAAAAATAAAAATAAAATATTAAAATAAATTGAACTATCCAAAAAAATATTAATTTGATTTGCATCGTTACTGTATCACATACCAAAGTAACGAGTTTTTACATTTTGAGGTATTTTTAATTATTTTGCAATTCACTGGAATTTGACCTAATGGTCATTTCTAAGGTCATTTGTGTGAGTGTGACTTATTTAGTTCAATTTTTTTTGCAGTTTTGATTTACTAAAAACCTTACCAATTTAATATTTATCGTGAGTACAACCCCCAGTTTCAATTTGTCGAATGAAATCAAGGACAACCTGTATATCATATTATTCATAAACGATACGTCCTAAAATATCAAAAAGGAAAATTATAGTAAAAAGGGAATTAGATGGTTTACATACTTATTAACGAAAAGGAGACTAACAGTAGGTAGGTGAATGTGTGTAAAATAAGGCAGGGTAAGCAGTGTAGCAGTACGCGGGAGATAAGTAGTACACAGTGAAGTTAGTCGAAACGGACTACTGACGCACATCACAAGTGCAACACTCGATGTGTGATAAAAATGTATTAGCAGACGTCGGCAATTTACTAACTTTACCACAGGTAAACGCTCGTGGATTTTCCACGCAGAACAAAACTCGAAGCACGTGTTAGATAGTAAGTACATGTGCACTGAACCTGAAAGGCTTCCGGACTTTAAAAGGCTCTCTGATGTGAGGAGCCTAATTTCATCAAAGCCCGAGGCAACCATACCTTCCATTAGCTCGGGAAATTCATCAGCGCCACACACACTGCCTATTATAAATATCTACCCATTATATACTCTACTCATACTACATACTTAATTGTATGTGTTAATTAAAACTTCACCGTAAATATGTACTTCAATTATCCAGTTGTCTATATTTCCTTCTTACAAAGATTGGTTCCATCGTCAAATATTTTGGACCACACCGGAGTATATATTTTATTATTGTGTACGGTCTAACATAGATAAAAGTGTACAGGAGAGTTTTGACTACTTGACCTAATGCAAAAAAGAAATCACTTTTAGATAGATAAAATTTAAACTATGTAACTAAAATAATTATTGAATTCGGTCCTGTAGTTTTTGAGAAAATCTCAACCTTATAGAGGCTGTATACTTTTCTCTGTCTTCGTGTGTACCAGGATTACCCAAAGTGGAAAAATCTCCCACGTCCGGTTCTCTTCGCCGGTGACATATCGTCGGCCATCGGTCACCAGAAGCGAGGCGGTGTGGCGCTCGCGCATCACTCACTTGCACAACTAATGTCATTTGTTACACCAGCGCATCTGTATTCATTAGCTACGAGGAATTGTGTTACATTGGACTCCACCGTAGATAAGGGTGTGAAGCGAACTATGAATCTATTGTTAAATAGGTGCTAAATTATTCTTAAACGCTGGTATATTTATTATATACGGAGAGCAAAATCATCTCAGTAATTAAATGTAGTTTCCTTCAAAAATCTAATTTATGCAAATCATGTGACGATGTTATTTACTCGTAGATCAAAGAGGTATCTTAAGAGACGATCTCTTTTTGGAACGGAATGGAAGGTCAAAGTACTACTAGCGTCATCTTTATGAACACCTATTTAAATAAAAATACTGGTCCATGGTGTCATGTTATGGTTGCTGTGAGTTTTGGCGAAGTTGATTCGTAGACGTTGTACGTCAAGAACGTGATGAGGCTTACCGCAATTTTAATGTAATTACATAGATATGAGAAAGATCACGAATAGTAAACTATTATTTATTAGGTACACCTATATCCTAATATAATTCACGCCAAAAACGCACCCCCAATATCTGCAAGAGAGCACCTACCACTTTTAACAATTAGTTTTATCTTCATCATCATTTCCTTAATCTTTTCAAAGGAATGTCTTAACTCTTACCCACCTCTGTAATGGGGCAATTCTGTAAAAATAAACCACAGCACAGCACCACTCCCAGCAGACGGCAATCGGCCCCATTTGGGTTGATCGACTGCAGGCCCCCACTCGTTCAAATGGGCAACCGTGTTTATTGGGTCGATCAGGAAATCGCGATGTTAATACACAGCAGTTTATTTTCATAGTTCCCGACGCTTTTAACCGTTACGCACGAGCCATTTTAATTTAGAACCCAATTGATGAGTGACGCATCAAAGACGTGAAACCACAACAACCTAACTTATAATATTATGCTCTATTATTACCTACGAGACCTCCCCTTAGTCGTAATACCCACAACTGTAAGTCTTGATGAAGTCATGAAAGTACGAGTAAGTTATTTTAAAATAAATTCATTTAACGTCAATAAGGAGTCGGACAGACATATAATTTTGGAGCTTACCGGCACGATTGCTGCAAGTTAAGGTACAATTTGTGGGTTGCTATTAATTATACAGCGCGGTGCACTGTGGCACGGTGGTGTCCATTCTGAGGGCTTTTGAGCGCTATTGTACATTCGACAACAAGTCAAGTGTAACCCCATTTACAAGACGTTAAATATGGCGTAGATTGAGATAAGGTGTGTGTTTTGATGTGGTTACTGACTGTCCCTTACTGTTTCCTTTTGACAATATAAGTAGCAATTTCATCATTCAGATTACTTCATCATCAGATTTATCTGATAATTATAATAACAGGTTCACACTTTTTGGTAGCTACCTACCTAAGTACCTACTCAATTGATATTCGTATGAGTAAATGTTATGTGTCATCAACATGTTAACTAAAAGTTACATAAATATCGAATCTATCATTTATATATCAACAGGAAACATCCAACCAGTTTTAAATATTGTCGTGAATTAAATACACAGAAAAACATTTCAAGGACCATTTGCTCTCCATTTTAACAAACTGGCTGTCTGTTTAACAATGACATTTATAACTTTATTGCAACGAAAAGCTCAAGAGATTGGAGAGTCGTGTGTTTACGTTCTTTCTTTGCATGCAACGTCTCAATTCGCACAGATGATATCAGGGTCCTTTCAAATAAATTGCAACGCGAGTACATAGTATTATTATAAGTAAGTAAGTACTTATACTATGACAATAGTATTTTACGAACTGCCTCTTGCTAACGTATAATCAACATATTACGCCAATATCAGTAACATTTAAGTAAATATTCAAAGGTGTAAATATTCAATGTATACACATTGCATGAAGAATTTAATCATTGACACATTGTGAACGTACAAAATCAAGCGTAACACTTTGGACCGTTCTTATTATCTGCGTCGTAAGAGTTGAAATCGTACTGCAAGTGTTACCATTGCTCTGATGTTGTCCGTACATAGGTGTGCTTTCGACTGTTCGTGTCAGCATCACAACCACGGATAACAACGCAGAGCAATATACTCGCACTGTCGCACACACCATACCAATTGCAGACGATTAATAAATTTTTGAAATTTTTATCCTAGAAAAGTTACAAAGCAATAAACAATGACAACTGTTAGATAAAATGATAAGCAGCAGTAGGTATAAATAGAGGTAAGATATAGATAGCTCTGTACTGTTAAGGATCCATGTCGTCGAATAAACTTTGAAATCATACCTACATATTTTACCTTTTATTGTGCCGTCGAGTGTACCTACTGATATTTAATTTGGGTATGTCGAAATGAAAGTCGTCAATTTTAATCATGGGAAAACAGAAAGCCTATGTAATTCTATTGTCAATTTTAGTCAATGTATTCACTCATTTGTTTCGCTCTGGTGCTTCGCCTAATGTTGGTTTTACGATCCTCATCAAGTTTCAGTAAATATTTTGCTTGAAATCTCCTTAATGATACCAATTATTTTAACATTACACTGCTTGTTAAAAATGGTTGAAGCCATTCGTAAAAATTATCTTATTCTAGCAATTTAATCTACTATCGAAATGGTTAGAGTTTTACATTGCACATTGTAACAAGGAGAAGTTAGTGACAAAATTACCGCGGTTCCAACTTTAGAATTAATTTTATTTTAATATTTATTGCTTTCAAAACGTTTGCGTTCATAAACTCAATTACGTAGCACACGCTCTCTCCATTCTTGCCGATACTCTAGTCTAGTCTAGAAATGACCGCTAACAAGAAATCGATTATCACGTTTCTTCAATCTGTGTTTATCACGTCCAAATCATGATTTAACGTAACAAAAAAATTTGCCCGTCATAAGGCGATTAGCGCACGTCCAAACGGCATGAGATGTTTCTTTTGAACATATTCTGTGCGCGTTTAAACTGGGATTGAAATCGGCAGTTGTGATTGACTACCAGTTCCGGGTCAGGCGGTGTTCATTGATTTATTATATGAGAGATATCTCATTGTAATTAAAACTCGAGCTAGAGCAGATTTCATTTGTTTTGCGAAATTAAAATAGTGATACTCATTTAGCTATCTATTGTAACTCAAATACGAATATGTGTGATATAAATGCTCCAAATTATTATTATATATCACTCTCTTATATTGTTGAAGTCGGCAAATATAAACAAAAACTAAAGAGCCCTAAATCCAATATCAGCGGATATTAAATGCAGGTAATTACTACTCTACACTTAATTAATTCAAGCAGAAATACAACTTTCTCTGTAAAATGCGAGACGGAATGTTTAACTACACCCCAAAAGTATATCAAAGTCGTTGAACTTGTAAATAAACTGAAATGAATGTGCATAGCCGACCATAAACATCTCAAAACCATACAAATAAACTAACACAATCAACGAATGCCACAGACGCCGTAAAGTATAGCTGCTGATATAAATAAATGTACTGTCTCTCCGAGATCTCGTGCATTAATCTCGCGAATGCATGCGTGCGTAGTTCCGAATAACATCCGACGATAAAGGATTCTTCTGGTTGTGTTTTGGTCTCTACTCAAATGTAACTTTAACTTTAAATAATAAACGCAGTTTAAGTTAGTTATTCGCCGATATAAAACTGTGGTGCAGTACCTACCACTGTTGAGGAAGTTTGTTATTATTCTTAACCCCCTTTATGATTAGATTAAAAACACTATAAGTAGTTTAGACAACACGTATGCAAGGTGCATAAGTTTGTGTTGCATAATTGCTAAACTCTACCTAAACAATACAATCATAGGTTAGTAAACAGGTTAGGTACCTAAGTAATAAATTATAAAATAAAAACCGGCCAAGTGCGAGTCGGACTCGCGCACCGAGGAATCCGTGCAACGCAACTTAACCCCGTAACTTTGCTTTAACGAAAAGATAAACTAGATTTAGAGACAAACTTATCTTTGACATTATCAAAGTATTATGTCCATACATCGACATACTGCTGATTAGTTGATCATCTGCAAATATAAGTTTGTTATTACTAAAAAAAAAATTTTGGAAGGAGGTGTAATCTCAAATTTACAGTTTTTGCTGTGTGTATAAGACCTAGCTTCTTGTCAAATTTCATGATTCTAGGTCAACGGGAAGTACTCTATAAGTTTTGGTTTTCTTGCATTTTCATACAAATATGCCACACATATCTTTTGATTTCTGAAGTTTGAATTTTACACGGCTGCATGTGGTTGGAGACCTGAGTATTTCGTATTTCAAATTGATCCGTCCACGTGTTTCTGAGGGTTCCCTATTTTTGTGCATAAATTTTTATGTCATAATATAACATGGCATACTTTAAATTGTCCTAGTAATAACTACGCATAATAGTCATTAGGCATAATATTATTAAGCATAACTACAAACAGCATAAAGATTGTTAAGAATAATATTATAAAGCCTAAATAAACTTTGTCATAATGATATTGAAACATAATTGTAATAATCATATTAATTACTCGCCGAAAAATATACTCCTGAAGTTTTAAAAACAAAAATTAAACCAAGGGCCACCCCCGCCGCACCGTAACCAACTATTACACTATAATACCTACTTTTTGATTGTAGGTATATAAAATAAACATGTTGGCGGCTTACGGGTGGCCCAAGGGCCACCCCCGCCGCACCGTAACCTACTATTACACTATGGTACCTAAGTTATATCTGATATACCTACCTAATACCTACTTTTTGATTGTATATAAAATAATCATGTTGGCGGCTTACGGGTGGCCCAAGGGCCACCCCCGCCGCACCGTAACCTACTATTACCTAATACACCATACATACAACACCAATACCAACAAAAAAGAAGAAATACACAAACAAACATTATTTATGTATAATATCTATTAGACGAATAAACAATATGCCATAAAACAATATGGAAATCAAAATTAGGGCAAAAACGATTAGCCCAAACTAGAATTATGCTTAGTTAGATCGTATGCCCAAAAACAATTATGACAAAATATGATTATGACAAAAAACATTATTCCTAACTCATTATGCTAAATTAAATTAGGACAAAAAAATTATGCGAAAAAAAGGGGTCCCGTTTCTGAGATATATAGACAGACAGACGATCTTAATAGACAAACAGACGGACGGACGTACGGACAACAAAGTGATCCTGCCCCCTTACCATGAACTCTTATAGCAGGATTACTTTCATAATACTTCGTTACGTCGTACAATGTCGACCTTAATGAGCTTACTTTAAGGTCGTCATTGTACGAAGTAACAAAGTATTATTAAAGTAATCCTGCTATAAGAGTTCAAGGTAAGGGGGCTGTAGGGTTCCTTTTTTCCTTTTGAGGCCTAAAAGTATAAGCAGTAAGTTGTACTGCGTACTACATTACCCGAAACGGACGTACGTTGAGGTAACTATCGCTTCCGGGTCGACATATTATAGGCACAGACATTGTATTTTAACATACCTTTAGATATCTAAAGCCAAATTAGGCAAACTGTCTAGATTTTCTATTCTCTAGTTTTGGGTTCATGGTTGTGAATTACTCCAGCTTAAGCGACGTATTAACATGAAGATTAACGCAAATAACCAAGTCGGGATTTACGTATGAATGTGGTTAGAGCCGCAAGTGCGGTCGTTATGGCGAATGTTTGTGATTTACTGCGGTTAAATTAAAGGGGCTAAACAAAGTTTCTAGAATAAATAATTCGGGTGACTGCAAACAAAACTAATTAGTGTTAAGAGGTTGGCGGAACACTGTAGCTGTAAACTGTAATTCAGAGTTTTAACTCTGACTTTTCGCCTAAATTTGGGAAGGAATATATCGTTATAATATAACTAATTTAATTACCACAACTTTACTTATCATTCTAAATATGTCTCCCATCCCATATGTATTTCTATAATCGAATGTAGGTATGTCCGTATACCGTCATAGGACGTAACTAAAATAAAGATGTGAAATAATGGGGTTTCTAGTAATGCGTAAAGAAAGTTTTAGTTTATGAATCACCACACTATGAGAAATTGGAACCGATATTAATAAATTAATAATACTTGTGGAACATGATAACGGCCGGAATGCATCCGAGGTTATTTTATTAGACCAGCTAAATCATATGGTTGTGTTAAAGGAATCACGGTTGGAAAACGTAGTAGTGAAAATGTCAATTGATGCAACCATACATTAAAATGATCCAAACTTCTAAATTCTGTAAGGAAAAGTACTGAATTAACTTAAATATGCTGTATGAACACTTGTCTTGTAATAGACTAATAGTAATGGATGGTCGCATTAAGTTAATTATGTGGTGTAGTCGGAGGTAGACATTTTGCGGCGAAGCCTTTAAACTGGAGCTTGTAGATCAACATACCGCGACCAGCCGAGACCGGTAGTTAATCTCCTCTGGGGACGGGTGTCGGGGAGAAGTCGACGTACCCGTAAACTGGGTGACATTTAAAATATCGACCGACCTACCGGAAGAGATATTGAAGTCACCGCAACCTAATGCAATTCGCGATGCCGTTACAGCCCGGTGACATAATAAATGCCACGCGAACGCTTGCTTGCGATTAAACTACGACAAATAATTTGAGTGTCAAAGTGAATACGTCGTATATCAGGCAAGTACGGCCAAACAACGGCCCGCGTGGGATAAGTGTGCAAATCGAGCTCATTCCGACCCGCAGCTCGCGTCATATAAGCTTCACGATTTACTCTTCGAGTCTTTATTGAGTATAAGAAAAAATAGATTGCTGGAACTTTATTTATTTATTTATTTGTTTATTTCTTATATAATAAAACCAAATTTTACACCAGTCTATATGAACAAATGACCCAGGTAAGCGTTTCACAGTGGTATGCTGCGGTGTTGCAGTAGCAACCCAAAAAGACCGAAGTCTGCGTCAGGGCCTAGCTACGGTTCACAATACAAGGTGTCGAGAACGACCGTACACGAGTCGAGGCATATAGAACTCGGATGTAATATAGGTAACGGAACTGTTGGGATGGGAATAGATTAATGTAACGTTGGCTTTTAAAACACTCAACAGTGTTGAGTAGCACGGGTTTACGGGTTGAGTGGCACGCCACAGCAGAAGTGTAATAATTATTCTTTATTTTAATCCGTATTGGCGAAAATCAAAATGGTGTTCGGCCGGGACCTCAGTGAGGCCGGAACCCACTCCAGCCGCGCCGGTTTATTTTGTTTGGAGCCGGAAATTACACCAAACACAGCCGTGCAGTCCCAATTTTAACTATTCATTGTGCCGCTAAGAAAGCAAAGGATATCGAATAGGTTGTATTGTATGAGTTTATACAATAAAAACGGGCCGCCCCACGATACGTTTGCTCACCCCTGCTCTAAGGTAACGGGTTTGCTATCTGTTATCAGTGGGGCTGTCGCCCAGAATGCTGCAACATGTTAATACGAATCGACGCACGCATTCTGCTGAATATCTTGCGTAAAGCCTACTATAATGACAATCTAGACAAGAAGTGTCTAGTAGGCTAGTGGAAATGCCTGCGTATAAGCCGGAGGTGTCGGGTTCGTATCACATCGGAGGACAGTTTTTACTCTGTTTGTTTCATCATTTAAAATGTGATAAAATATACCAAAAAGTTTAAAAATACCTACTTGAACAGAATATATTAAGAATTTGTACATGATTGATTTTCCTAAGCTAAGATGGTGAGGTAAATATTTAATTAACCGTGTTGTGTAGATTCTGAGAGGATCGAGTAGTAAGTTTAATCGTCGCTAAACGAAATGTGCGCGGACTCCTACACATCCTCGTATTGAGTTTAAGCAGCCACTGCACAATCACACCTAAAAGCTCCCATAACGGAATTATAAATGTTTCCTTTCAAATATTAATTTATCGTACAGTCGTAAAAGAAGTGAAGGAAATAACAATTTAGTCAAAACAAGATGTGATTACTTGCCAAATTGATGGAGCACACGATCGGTTTGGCCAACGAGAGGATGTTATTCATCAACGTATTAAGTGTGTCCTCTCTGCTTGGTAACTATTTATTCATATCTGTCGCCCAATTATGTTTGTATAACTATAGCGATTTCAAGGCTCGACACGTTACTTTAAACATAACCTATGTTTGGATACGTTCTTTTAAACTGATATTTTATCTGATATCTACCACATTTGTAACAAACTGGGACAACTTGCATCCCCTTTTTATGATATGCACGACTAATGTCAAAAGAGAAAAATGTCCAAAGCCAATTGACTTCACAAAGAAAACGATCTCGTTGATGTCTTTTTCAGCGCTCATCAATTCCTATATGAAAGAGTTCAACGAGATGCTTTTTATTATTATTTTATCTCTTTTGAGTCCTGAGGAAAACAATACTCCCAGCTACAATCACAGAGAGCTTACATTCCTCAAACTTAACTCAATATATATAAGAAGCAAGTACCTATAGGTACCTATAAGTTTAAGTTACATTTGAGACAATTCAAGCCGGAGTTTAGTCGTATTGAAAGCCGATAATTAGTAATTCAAAGTGTTAGCAAACCCGATGATTAGCAGTCGATGAATAATGTTATAATGCGTGTTTTAGCGTCGGTACTGTGCCGCCGCGGGCCCTGAGCGCAGCGCGGGCGCATTCCAGCCCTACACTGGTCTGATTCACAGTTTCCATTTCTGATTAATTATCTGGATTGACTGTCTGCTCTCATTAGTATAGTACCGCCCCGCATAGAATGGGTACCTGATACCTTAACATACGTACACATAACTAAAGGATAGATATGTTACTGTACATTTTAAAATATAATTTTGTTAACATGGAAAAATGATGGATCGATTGGTATTTTGAAATTGCCAAAGTTATAGGTAAAACTGTTATATTAACCTATTACAATAGTATTTAGCAATTTGAGTGCATGGAATTTTGCGTATGCATTGGCAATAATGCCTACGTTGGCTTACTGCGTAATGACGATTATTATTATCGAATTTGAAGTCTCGGCTCGGCACAACGCGAGCGGCTGCGGCATCGGCACGGGAACTACAGGAAGATGACACAAGAGAATCCGCCCGACACCAGTGTCAGTGTCATTTGACCCGCGCGACTCAAAGGCAGGCAAGTCGTGCTCGTGCCATTTCATTCGTTTATTTGTTCTGGTCGTCGGGTTGGCTGAGGCACGTTAGCGAGATGAGAATGCTTTAGAGATCAGTTTTGATGTAGAATGTGTCCGAAGTGGCGGGCAATAGAACATAGTCATGGAATTTTCCTTGCCGTGCTGTACAAATAAAACACTACAATATCATAGAAACTTGTTTTTCGCATTCAAGATCGGTCACTTTTGATTACCAATTGATCATACAGATTCCATGGTGGGTTGGGATAAAATTCCACCTCTCTGTTGTTCTGAAAATCCCTGACTTATTATTTTTCTGTATTTGGAATCTAAGACCGATAGTCATAGGACAGTTTGGAGTATCGGAGGAATTTTAGTACGGTCTTACGACTGTCAGTTTTCATACAATTTTGACAGTCATAAATGCGTACGCAAAGTTCGTGCTCAAAACTGTCTATGACTGTCGGCCTAAGGTCGAGATTCAGTGAAAATTTTGAGCGCGAGCGTAGTGTGAATTCGCTCTTACAACTATCAAAATTCATGCCATTTTGACATTTATAAGAGGGAGGTTACTCTTAGACCATGAACATACAGACAGAAGACGTACTTATCCTATTGGTCTGTGGACGGCAGTCATATTTTGTTCCAACTACTGATTGTATATGGATAACGAACGGGTGAATTTGCAATCTACATTAAATATTGTTTTGAAAAAATACAAGTAGGTATGTAGGTTACCTAATAATAAAAAATTACAACTAACAGTCAATTACAAGTTTATTGATATGACCATATTTTATTATGATTGTATACAATAATGGTGCCACATTAAAGTCTGATCGAGAGTTATATGAAAACTTATTTCCCATTTGACAAACGCAAGCGCAACTCAGATTCTTCTCAGTATATTGAACTGAGTCAGCATGTGTGTTCGTACTTAGATATAGGAACGCTTATAGGCGTCGGTAAAGTATGCGACGACCACAGTGCAGTGCCGTACTGCAGTGTAATAGCAACAGTACATAAATCTTTGACCTGCGCATACGCACGCACGTGCAGTCTTCGATGGTCTGTTTGACCATGTTACTTTGTATCCCGCCCGCATGTTACCCGCAGGTCACATACCTTTACAGACAAGAGCCTACGAAAATAAATCTTGTGTTGCAGTTGGTATGCATTTTCTTGAGAATTTCACTTCTTCAGAATTTGAGCATTTTCTACTACACCCTGTGTTTAATTAAATGTATATACTCACACTTATATATACATATATACGATAAGTATACTCGTAATACGTAAAGATAAACGCTGTTAGCCATACACGTGATTTACAAGCTATTCCATGTTTTAAGCATCGGAATCATTCTAACTTGACGTTTTTTTAACGAAGTGTGAAAGTGACATTACAGGTTTTAAGGGAAGTGAGGTTACAACTGGGTATATTCGATATAATCACCTCTCAAGTAAAGTCTTTCCCACCGCAAGGCGCGTGCAGATCGCGGCTGTGTGGGAAAGACTCTTAAGGGTATAGGTTTGTACTACGAACAGATAAGATTTTGAACTGTCCTCGATAATTTGAAATTGCGCGCTGTCAGTACAAACAGAGATAGAGCAGTGTGTGTTATCATGAGTATACTAGCGCAAATATTAAAAAATTTCTCATGCATAGAATAATCTAGATATGATACCTGCTGCTTACCCGTAAATCAGAGCCTCCCGAGGAGGTCGATGTGCTGCTGCTACTGCCCAGGCGTCCATTGTGATACATCTTCGAACAAGCGGTTATGTCAACAGTTCACTACCCGGCAGAGACACTTCACATTATCTTCAGAGAACAAACGCGGGTATTAGTTCAGCTTTCTTCACTTAGCAGTCATTAGCGCTGCCTATTACACACAACAATGTTTCAAACTGCCTTTAAGAAAAGCCTCCGTGTTAGCCAACTCGTGATGTCATTTGCGCTACCTCTCTCAACTAATATAGGTAGTGAACGCAGTACCTATTGCTAGAGCACAGTTTTATGATTATATAATGAAGTTTGCTAAATAGTAGTGTTAATCGTTAAATTAACATTATGCTACTAGAGTACTACACCTGTGTACCTATTGAGCAATGGCATACGTGACTCAGGGAGGCGGTTTATCGATAAGACGGGAACATAACAGAGCTATCGCTTACGATCGTCATTGGCATGAAAATCGTGGCTATATTTTCGTAAGATAACAAAATAGTTGTCACCTTGAATGGTATTTGATGAATTATATTATTTAAAGGTGTTGATAACATTGCTATTTAAAATCGGCCAAGGTAGAATAGAAGTCTAATTGAAAGTCCTCGTGGTATGTACCTTGTTATGTAAAATGCATGAAGAAAATGTGTAAGTGCATCAAACAATAGCTGAATCAGGTAAGTTTCAAGTTACGTATGAATGTACTAACTAAAACAAATGTATCTAGGTATATCATAATCATTGATACTTTACTAGATAGATACTGTACAGTAAACATTAATGTGCACTTTTATAAACAAACTAAATCACAGGATAGATTTAAATTGAACGTTTGCAAAAAGTTACAGATTGTAGATTTGATATCTAAATATATAAAAATAACAAGTTATACTCATACTAATATAGCTATGTACCTATGATATAAAAACAAATCACCAAAAGCGGCGTCAAATCTCCTTGTTCGGTTCAAAGTTCTAATATTTCCATTATCAAACTTAAACACATTACGAAAACTTAGAGCACAGATTTCGCGAGCGCTCATCCCACATGGGTCGGTGCTATTTATAGAGCGAGTAGAGCTTTCGCTACAAAAGGAGTTTATATGAAAATGGATGCAGTAACGCTGTTTACTTTTGGCGAATGTGTATCGCGATTCGCGAATAATTTCGCGTGCGCGAGGGCCTTTCGTGGCGGCGCGCGCGGCGGAACTGCTGGCTCGGCCGCGCGGGGTGCGCGTGCGTTGCACTTGACCGGCCCGCGCCTGCGCCCGCGGCTCCCGCCACAGCTTCCAGGTATCGAGGAGATGCAATCCCGACCATCGCATACCGACACGCTCGTACTCACGTTACTTCCCGGTACTATCAATGAACTGCTCATATTAGACGGGTAATTAAACTGAATCACTGAGGTTGTGGCTGAGGACATTATCTCGAAATGCAATGGTAGGTACTTATATCTACCCTTAGACAATATGATTTTTGGCTAAAACGGCTAATCAATATTTATGGTATAACACCTGTCTAACACAGAGAAAAGTGTACAGGAGAGTTTTTAAGTTTGAGATTATCTCGAAAACTACTTGACCTATTGCAAGAATTCTTTCACTGTTAGATATATATAAGTTAAATCTATAATAGGTAACTGTAAAATAATTATTAAGTCCAGTAGTTTTTGAGAAAATCTCAACCTTATTGAGAGCCCCTGTATACTTTTCTCTGTCTTAGTGTGTACTAATTTTATACTATACGAGATTCTCAAAAGCCGCATGCAATATCGGAAAGCAAAAATAAATAAATTAAATGTAAGGTCAAATCTAAAATCTGAATAGTGAATGCAAATAACTTGCAACCTTGCGTTAAAAAAATCGAGGATAAACCAAATCAAAGTCGGCAAGATGATTTTGTGACAATATCGGCTAGATGAAAATAATTTCTATGCGACTCTATCATATTGTAATTTATTGCGCTCGGTTATTGTAATTGTAAAACAGTTAAGTATTTTTATAAAAGTTATTATTTAAATAATAACTTTTCCGTTTACCATTCAGAAAGTCTTGTAGATCTCTATTATTAACTACTGTAGTATGAAATATTATGGCGGCACTTCACTTGGCTATTCGTATTCGCAATTGGATGTTGGTCGTATTTGTCAAATACTTGACTTACATACAAATAAGACGAATACTTTGTCAAGAATATCAACCACACATGGCAATTAAGACAAATACGCAAATACGAATAGCCAAGTGAAGTGCCACCATTAGGCATTTGCGTCAACCAAGATGTTTGCACAAGTGTTCAACGAATGGTGACGTCATTTCACACAAACGTGCATTGACTCCGAAGTAACGGCACTGAACAATGACACCCTTATTTCATTTTGTTTATTTTGACTACCAATTATTAATATAATAATTGTGCAGTCTAAATCCGGTAAAAGTACAGTATAGTATATTAAGATTGAGATTTTCTCGAAAACTACTGAAACGATTATAATTAATGTTTTAGAATTACACACACAGTCTGCACTTTACACTATATACCTACAGTGATATATATTTTATTTCATTTTGTGAAGTAGTTTTTGAGAAAATACCGACTTCAATGATGCCTCTGCATACTTTTATCTTGAATTACATACTCTATATCCTTTTAAAATTATATATTATGCTACAACCTTTTTGTTCCCGGACAAACCAAATTAAACCCTCAGACACACCATAGAAGGTATCTACGTTGTGTTAAATCTAGGTCGCTAGGTGCTGGCCTGGCATGGATCGGTATTCGGGAGCTCGGAACATCGGAAATAGGTCAAGGCCAAGTTATGTGGAATGGATTGTATAGGTAAGAACATACATACAAATACATACCTCGTAAGCCTAACTTCAATCGACATCTGTCTCAACTCTCGGCCAAAATTGAGCTTTGAGTTGCGGCTGAGTATGCCTACGTATCTTACTTTCATTTATTCTGCTTGTTTAAATCTTTTATAAGATAATCACTATTTTTTTTACTTTACTTATTTTTTTACTATTAGTTAATGCACATGATAACATATTATTCTTATGCACTTTTTTTTCAAATCTAACACCCAGTCACTACTTCATTTCTATCTCTGGATTTCAGTAGATTGGATGTTTTAATAATTTTTGTACTCCTTATAATATTCAATGACTAATTTTTATACTTGCAGTTTAATTACAAGCTAAACTTTCTGAACTTTGACATAGTAGAAAATTGTGTTAAATTATTTTCTGAATGTCATTCAAAATATAAAATCGAGCAAACAAAACTATTATATTAGTATTATATGAATAAACAAAGCTATTTTTGTATGAATACATACAAAAATAGGTGTTTTCCGTGTTATACATACATAAGGTGCTTTCCGCGATCCTTATAGATTTCAGCTAATTGTGTTTGTAGTAGGAATTCGGTAGGTATTATTATTTGTAAGACAATAATTTGCCCTTGAGAAATCCCTTTAACTACCTTTCGAGCACTTCGTGAAGTATCATTCACGTGACTTACACTCCTACGCCCTGCAATAAAATTTGTGAGTGTTTTACGCTTTAATTTACATTTTAAAAGCGAATAACGGTTTTAAGCGATCTCAGTGCTTCGGTGTATGAGAGATATCCTATAGTATTCGATTGCTGTAGTGCACCTACGTTTATTCTTGTGTAAGCGTAGGTGCACTATTTTATTTATTGACTACATAACAGATAGCGCATTACACAAAAACTTAACTAAGTAGCTATTTCATAATAAATAAAGACGATTTTTTCACAGAAAATCAATTCTACGCCTCGCTTGCACAAACACTGCACATTTTATTCGATTCTAACACTTTTAATTCGTCTAAAGTTTTTGACACACCGTTTGCTATCTCATCACTTTCAATTTCAAATGTAAACTTTTACCAGAAATATGGCACGGGCAGGGGCACCGGTCATGGCGCTCGCCATCCGCGCCCGTTTGACTGATAGCGGTGTCATGGCGGTGATAGCACCGATAGGGCGATTTGTCACAAACACAACCATTCAATACATCTCTAATTAAGAGGACGCCCGTTCGATAACCCCGTACTTTCTCACTCTATGAGACTCGTGAGTGACTGTGAGGTAGGTAGGAGTTTCAGTATAACAAGTTCCGCTATTAAAGTGTATGAAAGTGAAATTTTGAGGAATCACCTTAATAAATTTCTTTCATGCGCTATTCGAAGTGAAATGGAGAAGAAAAATTACGGTAATTTTTTTTTGATCAGATTAAGTGTAACATAGGCACTGTACGCAATGGTAGTTTGGTCGAGATTGGACGCATTCTCAATTCGTTCAATTCGCAGTTAGACAAAATTTCAATAGTACCGGTTTATGCACTGCCTAAGTACTTGCATAGTAATATTATAATTGTGTAAAGATAAATTACCATTTACTCAATTTGTTACAAAATGTGTTGGGTATTGTTTGTTTAAAGTATCCGATTTAGGCATGCTGGTGAACAATGGAAGCGTGACCGGCGACGGCTGATTGGCATCAGGCCGTTGTGTTGGTGGTTGAACAAGCCACCAACGAGGTATCTTTTGTAGAACCGGAACTACACCTATGTTCTATTTAGTTGACATTTTCAAACTAAAGTCTGAATTGATAAGCCCGTTGTTGTAGACTCGGCAATTTTGTGTCATGAGTTCACGAACTTCTTTAGTGTATAATACGAGTTACATTATATGTTTGTAAACAAGTAAGTAGGTCCCTAGTACACATTCATTAAATACGGTAATTATTTGTATATTTACTAAGTACCGTACTTATGTCAATACACAAGGAATTTAATCAGATATTCAACCATTTATACACACAAATTGAAATCTGACAATAAAACTACATGAATATAATGGTAAATATTTCAAAATACGTTAATAATTGTGTAATTAGCGCTTATTAAACTGAAACGCAGCACTCAACCGAGGAGGTTCTCCTACAAGGATTTACTTTAATTAATAGGTGCATCTGTTGTGGACTGTACTAGGTACTTGTATCCAACCTAGCCGCTGACTGTCTGTCGGTCTGTTAGTAAATTACGCCAGGTTGTGGCGGGCCGTTTGAATATAACACATTTTGTAACTTTGAGGATGCCCAAACAACATCCTACACACATATTTCGTTGGTCGACCTTACTTTAGTTCTCATACAACATACAGTGCAACGCCATCTATCAGCTAGGCTTTGAACACACAAAGTATAAAAGCACACGTGTTACGACTTTTATGCGCGTGCGCAGCGCATTTTATGACCAAATGAAACAGAAGACAGTGAAACTACAAACGTGATAGTAGAGGGCGCAACTAGTGAATACAATTCTGAATCTTGATCCACGGCGGCGTAGGTTGTAGATGTACTCTATTTAGATAGGTATTCATTTGAATTCGCTACGCTGATAGACTTATGTGATAAACTAAGTCATTTGTATATGTGTACATTACCTATATGCTATTGTTATTGAGATAACTTACTTGCATATCATTAAATTAATAGAGCAACTGCAGAGACTTACCTTACTCTCGCATGCCGTGTGACAGACATATTTGCACACTGAAACAAACAAACAATATTATTTGCGTTTATAAATTATTATTTCAGTATTAAGAATAGGTAGGTTCCCTCTACTAGGTATGATTCTGTTGTCCCACTAAGTCTATGTCACTGTCAACATCGTGTAAGACTGAGCGGAACGCCTCACTTAACGACGATTAAACTTAGCGCGCTACACTCTGGAATCGCTACAGTACTTTATCCCTTGCGGACTAATCAGAGATTTTATTATGTTTTTGAAGGATTCTAATAGGATTAATTTGTGCCAAGCGCTACTCTCTGGGGGCTGCTTTTGTCAGACATACCATACATAGGCCATACACCGAGAAGAACCGGCGTGCATGCAGATTTTCTCACGATGTTTTCCTTCACCGGTTTAACAATCGGTGAAGTAGCTAAGTTAAGTGCGTATCTCTATAACCGAAAAAAACTCTATGATACATGGCCGACCTGGGTTTCGAACCCGGGCCTCTGTAACCAAAGTCCAGTGTCCTTACCACAGCACAGCCGGGCTCTCTATTTGAATAATTTTATGTATGTAGGAAGACATTGTTCATAGCACCATAGAGCGCAGGCTAAAAAAAATGATGTTTTTTCCAGATAGCTCAAATTAGACACTAAATAGGAGAGATATCATACTTACAAAGGCTGTACTGTACAAATAAACCTTTTATCCATAAGGGGTTATTGTAAACTTGCATTTTCATTTCGAAGACTTAGGTTAGGTTACCCATCACAACTTATTTATTTCTTTTATTAATGGACTCGACAGTTCGTCATTTGCCAAAGTCATGTTACAGAAAATTCAATATATAATAGTCTTTTATCTTCCCCCAGGGGAGTCGCAGTAGCGTCTTCACCCTGGGTAACCGCGTCTTCATGTCCTCATCCAGAGGAGTCGCCGTAGCGTCATCACTCTGGACGAAGCAGCTCGACAGTCACGTTCACTCCCGAGCTTGTAGCGGGAACTCTTGATAAAAGCTTGAAACTTCAGGTCTTGCATAAATAATCCAATAACTTCACCGTACTGCACAACAAATAACTTCTAGTCACAGATTATAGATTCTGTCACCAAAATAAAGAGAATAACACTAACAAAGAGTTTGCTACTTACGGTAATAGGGCAAACTATGGCATATAAGCGTAGCAAATAAGAAAATAATAACTTTTTTTAGGGCTACACAAGGAGTAGGTGTAATTTTTTTGATATTACGTCTCCTTTTTGTGTGACGAGACCAAGATGTAATATTACATTGCCTTTGCTTAAAACTGAAATCATATATAAGGAGTTTAGTAGTATAGATGCATCTTGGCTCGTTGCGATCAATGTGACTTAAAGGTTAGGCTGTGTTTACGCCATACTTCGCAATTCAAAATCGATGGTTTAGCGACTGTCAAGTCAAGCCTAGACAGTTTAATTGATAAGAGCCCTTGTGAGTAGTTGACCAGGAAATGACGCATTCAAAATGGAATAAAAGTCGATATATAACTAATTTATTTGTAAATATGAATTAAATAATTTCCCAGTACAATTTCTATCTAAACGAGGTAGAAAATTATGGGATGAATATTGAATATTGCCTCAATAACAGTACAGCGCTATTAGAGGTGGGCCTGCGATGGTATTTCTCCAATAAATATCTTTTTTTTTCCAACTTATCTGCCATCGGCCCTTCAGCAATAATCAGATGTGTTCTGGGGTGGATTTTTTTTTGGGTGCAATCCATTGAATAACACCGTCTACTATGCAAGGACTTAGTCTCTTTGGTCTAGTGCAAGTATATGCCATCTTTTCAGGCGTTTCACGTTCTCTTGATCTTTTAGCAGGTCTTTAGCTAGTTTGTTGCTGTGTTTATTTAGTCTTTCCTTTCTTATAGAGATCTAAACGAGGAACCTAACGATTGCATTTATATGCAATTGTCGTACGACGATGTAGGAATGCGATGGGGTCGTTAACCGTGGTATTTGCCCATGGCTGGGAATATTTCTCACGTTGGTTCGTGTCAAAACATCGTCAAGCAATTGATTTTAGGAACGTGACATTTAATTTAAACATTCGTCTTCAGTTCTAGCAAGTCTTTCGTCAATGACCTTTGAATGCCAGGCTGGTGAAATAAACAAAATGAATGTTAAGTGCGTTAGTAAAATAATTCTAAAAGATGACAGATTTACTTGAGGGCCAAACATATACCACATGAAGGAAGAAGCGGCAAATATGGAATGAGCCATATTTGCATCTCGGGTTCGCGGGGTCACATTAAAATTTTCATGTGTCAATCATTCGCTAATTGTTTTTAAGTTTTCAATAGAAGTCGACACATCAACAGCAAATATTTATTTGTAACATAATATTAGAGTAAAAGTGACAACAAAGGGCAGCGGTTTGTCCCCATACAAAATAAAGGTACTTTAATTAGACTCTCTCCATAGGGCGCGGCGATTTTTCCTTCATGCGCAGCATGCGTGACAATGACACGGGCAGGTGTTGATGTGTGTTAATTTAAATATTTAAATAATATATTTCTGAAAGGGTGAATACCTCTACAACAGGAGCCCTGGCTGTGAACTGGCTGGTGGCACCAGTGGCAAGGCCTTGGCTTGCGGAACGACTTGCTCCGGAAAGCGTGCGCTTGCGCTACGCCCTCTTTCTGCAAGAGAAAACAAAAACGTAAGTAACAAATAAGCAGGTAAGTATAACACTTAGTTACGCTGGCTCAGAGATCCAATATGTATTAAATATTTAAATTAATTAATAACATAATAAGCAGCAGATACCTACACTGTGTAAAAATATAAATAAATCGTGTTTTAAGCACATAAATATAATGATGATTATTTTATCCAAATAAACAAAACTGCTCAGGTGGGAATAGAACTCGACACCTCCACCTTAGCGGATGTTGATAATTAATAGGTTAAATATACCTACATGTACATAAATTCTGAATAACCCTAATGTTAAACTATTTCCCCGAGTACGTTTTAAAAGAAATACTTACCTATATTTAAGAGTAAACAAATTCTGGTATTCAGAAATTAATTAGATTTATTATGTGTAATAAAATAAGAATTGAAAGATTATGAAACTTATGTGTAACGATTTCACAGGATCCATAAACCAAATACATATTTTCAATAGTACAATTATCTATTAATTTCAATAGAGATTGACCACCGGCCGGCTATCTAGCCCCATATACCTGCGCTGCGCGCGCGCATGGCCCTTCGCCGGCCGGTCACAATGGGGCGAAGGGTGGGAGGCGCGCCCATTCAACTCGAGAGCACGCGCTCTGCTCAGCAATTACCGGTCCTTTTTGTTTGTTTCACATCATAAGATAGTTTTACGAATTTAGTTAGGTTTAGGTTAGCTCTTGAATTAGTTAAAAAACTAATGTAGTCTTAGTTGTTTTTATATATTTCGTTGCGGATGGAAAACAATGGGAAAACTAAGTAAATCACTGTTTTAGAAAGTTGAATGATCTTTGGATAACTTCATCCCTCAAGTGGTATACTTTTAATAATACCCCACAAAGATAGAGCCATAATGAAACGATAGTAATAATAATTATATAATACAAATAATCAACTACTTACTTCTCTCACCAAATTACTTTTTAAAGACAATCCCATAGAATCAGCTGTCGGCTGCCAACAGGGTGATCCTCTCGGGCCGGCTATTTTCAGCCTCGCGATCCATCCCATAATATCATCGCTTTTATCTAAATTAAACATATGGTATTTAGATGACGGTACTCTCGGCGGTGATGTAGCTACCGTCCTTCAAGATTTACAAACACTCATAAACAAATTTGATGCCATTGGTTTAACACTAAATTTTTCAAAATGCGAGTTATATATTTCAGATACGATCCCGGCTAATGATAAATCTCAAATCATACATCAATTCAACTTACTATCACCGAACATTAAAATTCTCAGTAACGAATCACTGCATCTATTAGGCGCCCCAATTCTTAGCGAGTCAATTCCTCCATTTATCAGAGAACAAGCTTCAAAATTTAATGACTATACAGAACGTTTATTAAAAATTAGCAGTCACATGGCATACCACATCATCCGCTATTGTTTGTTTGTTCCCAAATTTACATACGTATTAAGATGTTGCCCATTTTGGAAATTCGAAAATCTTTTGGCCACTTTAGATAACGAAATTAAAAAATGTTTGATAAATATTCTGAATTCTCCCTTAGACGACCGTGCCTGGACACAAGCCTCCCTTCCGGTACGTTTTGGAGGCTTGGGCATTCGTAAGATCGCGAGTGTTGCACTACCGGCGTTTCTATCATCCAGCCATAGTACACAAACTCTTATGCAAAAAATTTTAGATTCTTCATTGGGCTCAGTTCAGGTACAGTATTTGTTGGATGCTAGAAACGCCTGGTCGTTAGCCTGCCCGAACAGCGACCTCCCGGATGACCCAAGGCAACAAAAGCAATGGGACGAGCCGCTCTGCAAGCTTACATTCCAACACCTGCTGGATACAGGTGTCAGCTCTGCAGATCGCGCTCGTCTCTTAGCTGTCTCAGAAAGGGAGTCGGGGTACTGGCTTCATGCCCTTCCATCCTCCTATATTGGTACATTTATTGACAATATATCTTTTTCTCTGGCCGCCAGTCTGCGATTAGGATGTAACTTAAATGAACCACATCGCTGCTCATGTGGGAACGACGTCGGTCGCCTTGGACACCATGGTCTTTCCTGCCAGCGCAGTGCTGGCCGCCTGTCCCGTCATGCCGCCCTCAATGACGTCATCCGGAGGGCCTTTGCCACCGTCAACGTGCCGGCCATTTTGGAGCCGAACGGTATTGCACGTGACGATGGAAAGAGGCCCGACGGGATGACGCTCATACCGTGGAAGCATGGGAGGACGCTAGTGTGGGACGCTACCTGCGTCGACACACTGGCTCCCTCTCATGTGCAGTTCACGAGCAGGGCGGCGGGGGCGGCGGCCGGTGCCGCGGAAAGCCTCAAGCGGCGCAAATATGCGGCTCTCAGCGAGAGCTACATATTTGTGCCGTTTGGTGTAGAGACCATGGGGCCATGGGGACCAGAGGCGCGGCGACTGTTCAAGGAACTGTCGTCGCGCCTAATTGACTCGTCGGGTGACCAAAGGGCTGGCGCTTACCTCGGCCAGCGCATATCGCTGGCTATACAACGAGGTAACGTCGCCAGCCTTTTGGGCACTCTCCCACAGGGTAGCGAATTGGCGTCCATTTTTTATTTATAAGTATTTTTTTTATTAAACCCTGTACAGTTTTAAGGTTCTAATTAATAAATGATAACTACTTACTTACTGTTTCTAATATTTACTTTATGTTTGATATTGTATTTATTGCATAGAATGCCTACGGGATTTTCTCTGTCGCAGACAGACAGCCGTTGACAGCACAATGCGTAGTAAATAATTAGTTTCTCTTCTGTCAAACTCTACCATAGCACTAACTTGATCGCTCCCTAGTATGTTTACAATTTGCGTTTAATAATGCCGCTCGCAGACCATGATCTTTATCTCTGAAAGCCCTGACATGTTTTACACTCGTTAGCAAATTGTAACTGACAGCTATAAATCAGATCTTGTTGCTATGATTCTGGTTTACAGTGTGGAAAGGAAACAGGCTATTGCTGCTAGTCTTACCCTAATTGGTAAGCACAGACAGATACTTTGTGTGGCCACATGTGCAATTTGCGTCGAGGAGAATGCCAGCTTTGTACAATTTGCGTGTTCAATCCAAAGGGCAATGACGTCATAGAATTCTGCGCAGGCGCCGGGCGCCGACGGTTGTGGCGCCATTTGCAGCGCACATGATCGATAGAGGCTCCGCGTGCTCTGAACTAAAATCACCCGAAATAAATCACTCCACTGTCTTACTTATCTACCACCGTTCAACCACCGTGCGCTCAAGTGCCTTTAACGCAATTATTTACGGACTAAGCCAGAACATAATAACAGAGAACATGCACTAAAGTAGTCACTAAGGCCGCAATTTATTCCAATTGATTCATTTTGATAGGTAGATCAACTGGTAGTTTGGTACCTAATAATAATAACCGTAAAGGCATAAATTCTTATTTAATGGATCAAAAGTTCGCCGACCAATCGCACAAAAGAAATAACAGCGTTATAACATTTAAATTCTAAACAAGTTTTTTAAAACTGGATTCGGAAAAAATGTTTAGAATGCGCTTATAGCTATAAGTAGCTACGTAACATTGTAACAAATCACATCACTCCCGTTGCAGACACGCACGCGGCGGAGTTTTGTGCACCTGCACCGCGCTGAGAGCCCTACCCGACCGCTGCGCAGGCGCACCGTGCGTGCCAGCCATGCCGCACCCGCCCGTGCCAAACGAATCAACAAAAACTACGAAGTAACCCAAAAATAAATGGATAGGTACAGTCGAAGACAGAGATAAGTATACAGGGGGCCTCAACAAGGTTGAGATTTTCTCAAAAACTACTGAACCGAATTTAATAATTCTTTTACAGTTACATAGTTTTAACTTCTATCTATCAAACAATGAAAGAATTTTTGCAATTGGTCAAGTAGTTTAAAAAAAATCTCCCGTACACCTTTCTCTGTGCTCCACCGTACAGTCGACGGGCGTTTTAGCCTAAAGTAATGTGCGGTCGATTGTACTATACTATAAAGCCATCAAACACGCTCCATTAACAAACTGAATCAAATTACATTGAACAGCTGGTTTGTCAGATTGAATTCAAACAATGAGAAATCCAACTGTCCTGACAAATGGATGTCTCTATTTTCTAAGCGATCAAGCGCAAATGTAGCTTTGAAACTTCCACATATTAGGATTAGGTACTTTGTAAATAATAAAGTGGTGCGATCAATCACAATGGGGTGCCGCCGGTGTCCAGTGTTGTAATGTCGTTGGTTGGCGAACCAAAATTTAGAGCACAATAGAACTAGCGCGGTCTACAAGTCGACCCTAATTCTCGGAAATGTATTCTCTGTGGAATAATTCGCTAAGTTAAATCCTCGCGGTAAACAGCGGAAGGTTCCAAATGCTGCAAGTTACGTTCGAGTATCGTATCACATAAATTGTTCCACTTTCACGGTGGCGTGACTCTGTAATTTCTAAATCGCCTCAAAACTTACAATTAGTTAAAACCCAATGGCAAGCATATTTAAGTGTCTTTAGGTATGTTTTGTACAGCGGGTTAGAGGATTGTTATAGAATGAAAGTAGGACTTTACTAGACAGCTACATATTAATAACATTTCTATTAATATTAACAACAGAACGAAAATCTCCCCCGACGTAAAAACACAATAACACGGTATTGCTTTTTTAAGAAGGATTAATGTTGCCTAATGTGAAGATTGTAGCTTCCTCTCTCAGTTCCTTTAACTTGTAACAACAAACTTTTTTCGAAAAAATCTGTGTGCTAAGGATTGAGTTATTTCTTCCGTAATAGGCCCTTGGCGTTTCTTGTTCAACTAAAAAAACTAAGATTATCTGTAAGTCATGCATAAGTCAGTCAGTGTGGTCAACGCTCAATCGGTTCGGTTGTACTCTCTACAATAGGATAATGAAATAATATTGTATGAACAATAAAATGTAATCTGATATTTAACTACTTCGAGTGAAAACTCCATACATTTTTCATATTAACCTCGGGTCAATTGCTATAACGGATTTGTTACGGATTATTGCTTGATATAGTAAAGTATGACGTAGGTAAGTGCTAAAGTGTAGTACGTATGGCGTTAGTTAATCGTTACGTTTTTATTATTACATAAACATCTAATTCTAGACATACAATACATAGTATGAAATGCAATAGACACAATTGACATACTGGGTAAATTAATATAAGTCGAAAAAATCTTATAAGACCCTTCGAATATTAATTTAGAAAAGTATTTCAATTTTTCTTCGTCAAAATCAAGAATGAACTCTTGAATGAAAAAGTGATTACTTCTCGACTAAAGGCTAAAGTTAATCCTAAGAAAGTAAAATTAATATTCGTGCCAGAGACGGGCGTTTTGATCAAGGAACATGTGACTGTCGAGGAGGAACAAAGGGCTCTGTCGGAACGCCGATAAATCAACGGAAGCGGCGCTCTTTTGATATTAACCTTCATTGTTTTGTACTCTAATTTTACTGACTGCTCTAATGTGACCGCTTTGCTCCGTATTAGGATATTTCTAGTACTTACGTATTATGTATTCTTTTGGAGTGTCCCCACACCCCACTTACAGGATTAATTACCGAAGCTACATGTTTCTCAGCAGCACGTCTATTTACGTAGGACAAATTCTCCAATTATATTAGGGACCACTTCTAGAAAGAGAGAGACATTTGCATCCACAAAAGGCCGACAATCGTGTTGAGTAGCGTGCCTTGGGAGAGGCCTATGTTCAGCAGTTGACTGATACGAGTGATAAATTAATTTGACTTAATATAATTATTTTGATATAATAAACCCAAATATGTAGGTACTTTAGTCCTTACTATAACCGTATTTGTCTTTTATGCAATTTGTTCCTCAGCACTGCATTCTTAATACAATAGGTACCTACCAATGCAGTGGTAGCGCCTACAATTTGATGCATCAAACCAAAAGTGCAAGTCACTGAATCCAATAAAGGTTCAAGAATGTTTGATGGGTAAGTATGCGCTTGGAGTCATTGTTATTCTTTGGAACGGTAACGAGCCGCATCACATCTCTTACCAGAAACGCCATAAAAAATTACGGCAATTCTGCTGATAACAGTCAAAAGTACCACATAGAATATTACGTCTATGTCCCAGTTTTGCGGTTATCTTACGCTATCTCGTCCACTAAGCTACTTTCGCAAGCCAAGCTCGCACGTGGCAATGTTTTGAAGACGGGCGACGACGAAGGCTTTTTGTGTATTTCCGAGATGAATTCATAATCAAGCGACATCGTCGGTGGAACGATGACTGTCATCCCGTGTTTCCTTCGTCACAAATCAAAAATTCTAGGGACCCAAAACCATCTGCTCAATGGCGCGATTTCTCGGGCGTGTGGATAGTTATGTGACGTGACATCCGTTCAATATCTATTCAGTACCTATGCAATGCATGAATGGCGATGGCATGGCAATGTAAGGCTTTCTCCTGTTGTTTTTGATTTACAATTACAAGCAGGTACCTTTATTCATTTAAATCATCTTATAGAGAAGAAAAATGTCGCGAGTAAAGGAAGCTTAAAACCATAACAAAATATGTATGGATATGGTAATATAGATTTTCAAATAGGCAATTCAATACCTTCCTAAAGTTATATTTCAGAATTAATGTTTCAAACAATGGAAGTTGCCCGTTATTCGGTCAATCACTTTAATTAATTACCTTCAAGTTGGAATTAACTTCGGACCCTTCTGAGCGAGCGTTACGCTCGAGTTATCGCGCTCGATTTTCGATTTAAGCCAGCTCAACAATTTTACGGGTTACATAAAGTACTGCAATACCTATTTAGTGTAAAGGTTTTCTAGACCCTTATTTGGAAGCCTCGATAATTTGACGTGCACATTAATATCCAGGCATTGCTGATTGTTGAATATAATATGTTACTTAAACTGTAAATGAACCCGAACGCTCCATTTGCGAACCGGACACATTTGTTAAGCGAATAGGGTCACAGCAGTTACATGGATAATCCCACAACGTGCAAATGTACTGTAGACAGCACATGAACTTAACACAAAACTATCGCAATGTATCGTATTACCGCTACGTAGCTGTGTGCATTGTGCTGTCGAGTCCAGTGTAGATGCAGGATTTTGGTTTTTAGTTTTAAAACGATAAGAGTGGCACATTGGGTGCGTGGCACGAAACCTTCTGTAAAATTATTTATTTTCATTTGTGAGTTTATTATCTGTATTTATCTATATGTACTAGATACATTTATTAAGGTGGAGAAACTTTAACGATTGAAGGAAATATATTTCCGGCAGATATAAAATATTCTTATTTATTTCACTAGCAGTTGCACTGTTTGTTTACAAATATAATCGTTTTAAACTTGTGTTTCATGAAAACTGCTATATTTAAGATTTATGTTGCATGAGGCAATATGGTTTTAAAATAATATTGTCTTCTTCACCCCCCAACATAGCAGTTGAGTGATGATGACGACAGGACACTCCCTTGCTTTATAGCCAGGATACGGGGGTTCGTCCCTCGCCTGTGTCGGGGCAGCCACGTAATGGACACGCACGGAAAGGTGAATTTAATGTTATACAACTTCTGATTAGATAAATTAACAACAACAGAGAATAATGGCGTAGGTAGTTGATTAAATTTTGATGAACTTTTGAACCGATTATCAAAGTCTGACTTCATTCTAGAAACAATTTAATGTAAACAGTGTAGAGTACCTAAATAATCTACATACTTACTAATATATAGGTACTACATGTACAAGTATATTCGAAAGGCCACAATGGTTACGCTTAGGAAGATATGTAAATATAGATTATTTTAATTATTTATATACGAAGGTGCCAGGTTCAGAGTATGCAAAATGTAAACTAACTGTGTATAGGTAAATTTACCCACATTACAGTATTTATTAAAACATCGTTACGGAGTTTAAAATAACTACTGATGTTAAATCAGCATACGTACACGCACGTGCCCACCCCTATTTAAACAAAATGCATATTATCAAATTACTTTACGTTTATTATGATTGTAATAATGGGTATGTACCTATGTATGGGTATCATATCTATCAATTTATTTATTGCTTCATTAATTTGTTGCGGCCTGTGATCAGTTGATCACTGTAGAGAAATGTATTTATAAATTTTATTGCGTATTTGTACATAACTGGTTGTAACAGATCAAAATTTCCATATCACTGGGCCATAGCCAGTATTAAAATTAATACATTGTTTTTTTATATAATTTGATTTAAAGTCACAAATTGTTTTTAGATAATAATCGAAGACGAAAGACGAAATGGACCGATTGCTTATAGAAATCTTGTACCGCTCTATTCCCAAGAATAATCATTTCACTTACGTAGTGTTATGTACGAGTAGGTACCATTGAAGTATTCTTATAAATTACATATGCTACTGCGTCACGTCACCAAAGCCCGTTTAGTAAACTACATGTTTGAACTTAGAAAACTGATTTTATTTATGAATGAGTGACAGTCGTGTCGTGACTCTAGTTATAACCATGTATGGCGCAGAGAGAGAAAGTTAGGAACACGCTCGGACTAAGTATGTGAGCTTCAACTAGGACCTTACCTACCTATTCGTACATGTCATAAATATGAATAGAACAGAGAGTCCTGGCCCCTGACTGTCATTATTCATATAAACGCCCAGCCGAAACCGTTACTAGGATCTATAGAGAAGAATTTTGCGGAGAGGTTTTCCATAATGAACGCAAAGCTATAAAGTATGCGATTATTCGAAATTACTATGAGAAAAAGAAACAGAGTTAACAAAACAATCCCATGAAATTAAATATTTTTGCTTTCATTGACCTAGGTTGACTTAGCAATGCAAAGTTACTACTTACATACCTACCTGTTTTATTATTAGAGCATCATTATCAGCCTATTTAAATGATCCCACTGCTGTAGCGGTCCCACCTTCCCTTACATCGAGAGGGTTCAGGTATCAGATCACACGTGGGGGTGCCACATGTATGTACAAATGTACATACATGTGGCAAATAACATTGTAACATCTTATTCACCATGTGGCAAGCATAATAAAGAATATTATAAATATGATGTGGTGGACCACGCGAGCCCAGTGCAGGCTGGTATCCACCACCATACACCATTAATGTAGACCATGATAGAGATAAATTAAATTCGAGCAAAGTCGCAGGTCACAGCTAGTTGTCATAATGAATAGAGAGGTATTGTGCTGTGGCATTTTTTGCAAGGACGGCAACGTGTAGATGACAGAATCCTACAATCATTGTGTGTTTTCCCATACTTGTACAGATGTCACCGGCAGTATGGAACTCGGAACCACGAAACGCCAACCAGTTTTCACTTTAATTTCTTAATTGAACATTTCTCAGTACTGTACTGCGGCTTTCCGGGGAGACCACCCACACTGTATAATCGAGTAACGTCGTGTAACTCATATTTGTGCCGGTAACTTATACGGTTTGCTTTGAATACCGTGCGCATGAGTTGACGGCGTAAAGTGAAATATGTAGACCCACGGCGGGTGACCCGCGGCACGCGACCCGTCCCGCGTGACCTCAGTGCTGTGGGCCCTCCTCCTGCACAGCGCTGCACGCCTCATTCAATGAATACAGCGATTACACATAGAATATTCAAAGCCTTTTAGGTATATACTTAGCTTTTTCTACATGTACAATGGTAAAATAATAAAAGGGGGCGTGAATATATTTTTTATAATCCGGAGAGGCTCGATTCAAAAAAGGTTGGGAAGGGAAGACTTTTAATACTGAACTCGCCAAAGCTGGCTTGCATGGAGAGCTTAATCCGAGAAAAAAATAAGAAAAATGTATTGCGTTTCACGTGTTGAGTCGCCAATAATATCACTAGTGTTACTCGTATTCTCCAGTGCTAGTGCTAAATAGTGAAAAAATAAAAGCAGAGAATGAGAAAGTATCGAAAATGTTAGAAATGTTAGAATACTCGAACGACACTAAAGACTGAAGAGTTCTCTGAATAATATAAGTACCTATAGTCGTCCTAAATATTCTAAGATAAGTACTTACTGGTAAATGTTATAAGTTAGATAACATTTTGAAATGAAAGTATCTATGGTAGAGTCAGCGAGGTTGTACTTTTTCACTGGGTAAAGAACGAATACGATATTTAAATTACATCTAATTAATTCTAAAATCCTCTTGCTAGTGATTTATCTAATCAAAAGTCTATTTATCACAATTAAAATGTTTTCTTATCACACAGAGATGTCAGTCATCAATTGAATTAAATCTTCACCATAGGGGCTATCAAGCGTAGAGTTTGTGTTAATATAAATATACTTACTAAAGTTTACAGATGATTAGTTTTTAATAGAAGATTTATATAAAGCCACAGTTAAACAGGTTGTAACGGAATGGGTATAGGAAGCCGAAAGGGGTGTGTTCTCTGTCGATAACTGAACATAAACAACTTTTATTCTACGACTTTTCGATTATTAAAAAATTTATTTTTTGAATTTTAATTTCGTGTAGCATTTACGTGATCCATTTGTATGAAATTAATTTATTTTAATTTTTTATTCGTTAAGCCGTAGAACAAAAAGTTGTTCAGCTACCGGTACTGAATACCCTCCATTCGGCTTCCATCCCTTTCTCTTACACCCTTTATAAAACACTGAAACCACAAACACAAACAAACACTTCTAAACCAGCTTGATGATAAATGTAATTTTAATTCCCAAAGTGATACTCTGTTTGCCCGGGAATTGGGCACAAAATGCCTGTGTAGTGTGCTGGAGGCTGGCTTGCGGCTTTGTTTGTCCAGTGTTGAAACCAGGGTGACGTCACGTGTGTGCATTGATGTAGTACACCCAGATGCTTTACGCAACGCCACGTAAAATTACTGCCAACTACAAATTTCAGACACCGTTTTATGACGTCGTCTTTGTGTATCTGAGCTACTTGACTGATTCTGCCCCACCATCAACCGCAAGTTGTTCAAGATAACGAATAAATGTAAAAATATTTCCGTTTTTTATTAAAATCATTGGTTTAAAATAAAGTTCTGTACAAGTTGCGATTCGAAAAAAACAGCCTAATTAAGAATTCAGAAAGTAGTAAGAAATCGAAGCGATTTATTCATTGTTTTTCTTATTCTTCTATAGGAGTTGCGACAGTAATAGAAAATGATACTGATTATGATTATGCAATATGAAACCTGTAATAAGTCCCCAACAATATGATAGGTACAGCTTAAATGGTCACGTAGTTTTGTAGGTGGGGCAAAGCTCCATTGAAATGTGGCAATGTCTTTTAACTTATGAAAGTAAGAATATTGATATACATATATATTTACCTCAAAGCGAGTCTTTTTTGGACTCTACATCTAACACAAAATTGTACCTAAGTACCTATATTCATTTTGGAAAATGCAACGGAGGAATTTAATTATTATTATTATAATTATTTCGGAAAATACAGATTTAATGACAGTAGCGCGATGTAAATTGTGGACAGACATTTATTATATCTCGTTATCATAAACTTATATGAAAGTCGGTAAACCATAGTAGTATTATAACAAACAGTTAATTACTATGCATCAGTTCAGTATTACATTAGATACGAACGAAAATACCTAACATAGAAAGTATGTAACATTACAATCTAGTAGGTAGTTTACTTACAGTTACAACACAAATATTAGATAATTAAGTAGTTTTAGTTAACGATAAGAGCGCGACAAAACTAATTCCATTCTCCGAGTTTCACTTGTTTTCCTCAAATGGTACTCGGAAACAAAAGAAAACAAGGCAAAGTAGTCTTTATTTACTTCTACTTTATGAGAGCACGAACAAACTTTTACGTAACTTCCATATTTATTAATTATACTTAGAAGTATGATTTACTACTGATAGAGACTAATAATAATTATACTTACCTAAGTAAGTATAATTATTATCTTCACGCCTTTTCCAGTTTGGATACCTTCGGTGACAACTTGATTACTTTTTGTGTCAGCGGATGACGCGCAATAGTAAAAGAAATTATGAGGGGGAAGGCCCCAGAGTCCAGCACAGCCCTGCACAGCACATGTTAATACAGGAGCTGATCGTGTATTCACCTACCTATATTTTCACAAAGACTATTTTATCCTACATACAAAAATCGTTCAGCCTAAAATTCATTCAGGACACGAAAAATCACGATTTGTTAAATGGAATATTTGAAGGAAGTTACTTATTTTCCAGAACCCTGCCATGAAAACGAGAATCTATTTTTTGTTATTTCTATATTTAATATATTGGGACAGGCATGAAAAATAAGGTCGATATGCCCCCCCCCCCCCCTTCATAAGGGGATAGATGGATCTTGTCTCTCCCCTGATTCTTTTCCTCTGGGGACTATTCAATACTACCAGGGGTAATGCTCACACTTACATAGAGATAACCCATCATATCAGGCTATCGCTATCAATCTTTTGATGAAAAAAAGCATAATACTAGGTTATGTGTTTCCCAAAATAACATTATGTATCAAGGGAAAAAACACCACACCCGCTAGAAACCTACCTATGTTAAGTTAGATCTATTCATATTTATGAGCCATGAAGTAATCTAAAGCAGCCACAGACCGACCACCGCGTGGAGTTAACAACGTGCAATAAAAATATTAGCACACTTGGAAGGTCAATGACAGACATTTTGTTGAAAAATACATTACCAAATAATATTATAATCGTACTTAAAACCACGAAATCATACTGAGTTGAGTATGTAGTAGAGGAAGCAGGCATAGCGATTTGAGACGTGCTGGTATTTGGATCGGAAGGATTTATTTTAAAAAGGGTAGTCAAACAAATGTGTACACCTATACCTAAGTTTGTAAGTACGAGTATATACAAATAAGTTCACTTCTTTGTATATTGTTATTATTTGACCTTTTACTTGCATTTTGTCATTTTACTTCCCTATCTTCGCTACTCCTACCACTTCTAACTCTCTTTCGCGGGTTCGCTGGTAGAAATCTCTTTTGAGATAAACTCGCACTTTGTACCCATTTGTTTCTTGTGTTTGTGTTGTGCAATAAAGTGTTAAAACAAATAAAGAATGTAGGTATATGCCTTTAAGTTTCGTAGAGACATTTTTTTTAATTTGTGCAGCAACCTTATTGATTACGCACCCTCACCTTTTATGTAGAAGGCAGCACAGACTGTTCTTTATTGTTCACTTGAAATACGAAGATAATATCTCCTCGAATACTCGATCAATTTAGTTCACATGGAAGTCGATAATAGTCGATATGTATCTATAAAGACCTCCCACGTGGCCGTCTCTACATTCAGAATCACCATCTATAACGCGCCTACCCGCTGTATAGATTCGGGTATTTTGGATAATTGGCTTCCACTGAACTGTGAATAACTTAAGACTACAACTTACATTAGCTTACTCATAGCGGATGTTGAATATTTACTTTGGTGAAATATGATAAAAATAAGGGGAATAAATTGAGCTTTAGTATATCAAGAACGTGTAAAAAATTAATGTTATAAATACTGTTTTGCAATTGCAAAACAAAATACTATTATCATACAATTGTTTAGACACACAGACTTTAGACACACAACCCTCTCTGGCCCTACCCATGATAAATTAATTTATTGCTTTTATGGTTACGGTCATAGGGGTAGTATCAATACGCGTGTAATATTCATTTCTATTCGAAAAATACTTTCACGAACTCGATATCCGAGTAGTAACACCGGAGCAATTTGTTTCTTTTTTTTATTAGAATACTAAAGGGTTATTTTTGCGGTCGTATTGTGTCGAGTAAAGTCTCATAAATTAAATGCCATGCACTCGACGTTTAGGAAAGAGTGTGCCAGGTGGTCGGAGCTATTTTTGTGAGACTGTTTATACACCAATAAGGGAATAAAACTTATTTTATGACTCCCATTCATATGCCGTATGATTCATGGTAAGGAGTCGTTTATTGTTCGAGTTTTAAGTGTGCAAGTACCTACTGGCTAAAGGCGTCGGAAATAGGAAGCTATTCTGAAACCTTTCCAAAAATGTGAGGAGCTTTTTTATTAACAAAATGTGAGGCGAGGCCCAACAACGACGCACGGACAGCTGGCGAGCATATTTCGCGAAGCGTGATATTTTTTGCGAAGTCTGATGTTTTTGTTAGAACGCTCTGTTTAAATTTCAGTAACGAAACTTTATCCAGGTAACTGTACCTATAGGTACAGTCGACAGCAGATCAATGGTAACACTTGCAATACGATTTCAAGTCTTACGACGCAAATAATAAGAACGGTCCAAAGTTCAAAGTGTTACCATTGATCTGCTGTCGACTGTACCTACTTTGGAAAGGTGCTGACCGCTAAACATAAAACTTTGGCAATTTAAATAAGTTTAAGTATTAAGTATACTTATTCTTACGGACCGATTCAAAACAAAATACGAATAGGCGCATAAATCTCAGAGATTTATCAACTACCTATTTTGAAATTAGTACCTACCTATCTATTCACTTTATGTACAGTTATATACTTAGGTAGCTAAAAATATTTTATTTAGTATGTACAATACATAATTTGTTAATAAGTTACAGTAATGTAACCTTAATTTGAGTTAAGTACCGAGTCAACTTTACGCAACATTCCTAATCATTGTTTGTGTATGTGTGTAACGCATTAGGTCGTCCATAATGAGGCTGCGTGTGCCGCTCCTGTCCGTTCATTAGAGCCGTGGCGAGTAGTTGTCTACCTGCAACTTGCCTGCGACTGTGAGTGAACTGCCCATGCCCAGCCCGGTGCCCCACGGGACCGCGCTTCCGGTCAATAACGTTTTAGCCAGTTCCGCGTTACGCAATATCCGTTCGCGAGTACAATTACGCATATAATATACAATTTCGTTTTATTATTAACCAGTCTACTGTCTTAACTCTGCATCCGTAATAATTAAAACTGTTTAAACGGTTGTTTAATCCTGATAGTTGTGGTTGAACCATCTTAGTGGGTCAGTCGTTTATTTGGCTTACTTTTAAATACGAGCCTAAAAGGCTTTACCTACCATTTATTACCAATTTTAGCTGTAAAAAACTAAACTAAATAATCAATGTAACATCTGGTTTTATATTTCTATGTACAATGTACAATTCTTGCGTCATACGTCGTCCACTCGAACGAACGGTGACTAATCTTCTCCTAAAACGGATTTACCAGACGTTTGAGACACTTTCGAACAATGTAAGAAGTGACAAAGAGCTTTGTCTGTCACTAGCGATGAAATAATCTCGATCCCATCGTCGCTGTGTGCGCCAGACGCGCGGGAAGGTCCTCGCTCCGCTCCCCACAGGAATGCATCGTAAATCATAGTAGATCGGCCCTTTGCGCTCACGCCTAAGCACCGACCGACATTGCCGGCAGACTGAATCCGACGTACTTACTCAATACTAGTAGTAGTAGACCAAAAATTATTACATAGATACCTCATTTCACCCCATCTAGATCTGTAGAACTAGTAAATTCAGTCCGACCCATGATCTTGTAAAAAAAGTCTTTTAGTTTATTTCCTTCCTTCCGCAATATTTCGAGGCCATAGTTGTCGCAGATAAAATTCGCGGTGTATATTTTTGCACATCGTAATTTTCATACAATTACTTACCTAATTTTTTTGTTGATCATAAGTTACTTAAATAAGAAAACATATAAGTGGAAGCTTGATTTTGTTCTTTTGATACCAATATCCCGATTCAACGTGGCTATTGGAGACTTTCGTCGACTTTAATCGCACGCACTGGTGCAAGACCTTTCAATGTACAATGTCTATGTAAGTAATATCCGGAAAGCGGGGCGTTATGTCGACCGCTCGACAATCCACAATCGTGGCGACATTTGAAACCCGACACTGCTATATTTCGTAACTATCCAAAAAATCGTCGATACATTAAATAAAGTAAATGGACTGGCCAATAAAACAATAATATGTGCGATTATATCATTGCTTACTACTTACTTAGTACTGATGATTTTTTATATAATACTGTTCTTTATTTATCTGAGTACTGTGCCGTGACATTTCATCCAAACTCGACGGTGATGGATGAGATACTCATATTGATTCTGTGACATTCGAATGAAGAAGTGAACAACGAATCTACTATTGTAGATCCCACAGCAATTGTGTTGAACAATAATAGCCGATACGTGGTCGGGTTAATTATGTGGACTCGTCAAAAGCACCGCCCGCTGAAAGGCGTATTGTGCGCTCAGTCAGAGGCGCACGCGCAGGGCCACATACGTTCCTAATTAACTTATAAGCGCTGGATAGATAAGATACGAATGAATACACCGACACAATGACTTCGTTTTAGATGTTAGCTACACACATAGTGCCATGACGAGTGTATAGTGTATCATACCGATGTAGGTACCCTCTGGTAGCAAACACGGATATCATGAATGAATGCGTTAAATGCGTTCCAGATTTGACCATGCCGATTGATCAAGCGATTCGATCATCAAAGAAAAGCAGTACCGCAGGGATTGATGAAATCTTCCGCGTATCAAAGAAAAATGTAATCAAACACAGATTTACGACTGCTCTACAAACGAGTCTTATATTTGGATTTGAACATCTAGTAGCTGACAAGTGTTATGTCCATAGCCGCGTTGAAGCTAATTATTGAATTATGTGACAATGAACTTGAACCCATGTTTGCTTGCAGAGGCGGCGGCTACGAAAAAGCCGGACACCGGCCGTGGGCGGTTCACTTGTTCTTGCGCAACGATTTGGGAAGTTTGGGCCCGTGTGTGCGCATACGCAATGTGATGCGACAACGCCACGAACTCGCCTCTATGCATTAGCATTCTACCGTTAACTTCTACTACTTGCCAAGGCAACCGAACGATGTCATACATACAAAACAATAGATAACAAAGTTACTGTGCCCATTTAAATAGGTAGGTAGGTACTTAATAATAAAATATAAATTATTGACGCCAATTGATAATACTAAGCTCGCTGATCACTGTAAATAAAATAGGCGTGGGTAGGTACGCAATTAAAAACAATCGCGCCTATTTTTGAACCAAAAAATTGTTGAAATACTCTTATTTGTAACATAAGTATATTATTACTTATATCAAACTAGTGATATTATTCATGATGAGCGTTGAGCAAGCAAGAGTGATTTGCCAGAATGGCTGCAGATTTAAGTCCTATTCGAATCTCTGCTTACCCCTAGAAACACATCGGGCGTGCGTTTATGTAAATTGTACCTACTTATGTAATATTTTATATGATAAATGTCCAGCTTTGTCGTTACACAGTCTCTTCATCTAGTGCAACTACCTTCCTCCTTGAATTCCTTGAAAAAAATACCATAAAATAATAAGTTGTACACCATCACGAAAGGTAGGTACAAACTCAATTATGTACGTTCACCCTTACACCTACATCCAGACACTATCGCGGCGAAATCACTGTGTATCGTGCTCCTGACTTTAGTGCTAAAGAAAGTATATTTTTGGATTTTTTAAAGATGATTAAATAAAATATATTTATTCGGTTCAATTAGCATTAGGTAGGTACTTACATACCTACCTACATCTTCGAAGTTAAAACGTAAGTATTTACAATTTATTGTTATTAATATAAGTAGGTACATACACACGAATACGTTACAATAAATCATAGAAATATCGATCGATAAGTAAATGTAAAATAGAGTATGGTAAATAAATAAATAATCATCATACTTATTACGAATATTATACTTATCGATGTTGATAAAAATTTTAAAATCGATAAGGTACCTAAGTTCGGTTACATATATAGATTTGTCAGGTTCCCCCGCGTGACCGGCATTTGTGGATGTAGCATTATTACCACCTATTGAACTAGTTTAAGATTTTGGCTCCTTTGGCACAATGCCATGCCTTCTATAATTTATATCTTACTCTTGTCAACAACCTCCACCATCATTTAAATATGGCACTCTCATGGTTTCTTGCAATATGCTTTCAAACTGTGAAAGAAAAAAAATATAGGCCCTACTTAGGATAAATTACCGGGTGGTCAGTGGGTATTTATTTTTCATGATGCCATGACTCAAAGCCTAATTTAAATGAATGTCGTAGGTAAGTACTCTATTTGTATTAATTTTCATAACGCTGGAGAATAAGACTCTGTTCCCACGCATCGTTCACTAATGAATACAATAAGGCGTAATTGGTGCAGCAGCCAGTGCATCCCGACCACCAGTGTCGATCTATACTTTTATTTTCCTGCCTGCGCTCTTTGGAATTCAAGGAGGAAGATAGCTGTACTAGATGAAGAGACTGTGTAACGTCAAAGCTGGACATTTATCATATAAAATATTACATACAATTTACATAAACGCACGCCTGATGTGTTTCTAGGGGTAAGCAAAGATTCGAATAGGACTTCCATCTGCAGCCATTCTGGCAAATCACTCTTGCTTGCTCAACGTTCATCATGAATAATATATATATATTTCTTTCCTTAGCACTAAAGTCAGGAGCACGATAGTGTCTGGATGTAGGTGCAAGGTGTACGTACATAATTGAGTTTGTACCTACCTTTCATGATAGTGTACGTACACTTATTATTTTATGGTATTTTTTTCTTAAATTGTTAAGGTGCATAATAAGATATAATTATGGAATTACTTCCTAGAAATTAAAATATCTAAACATTACCAGTATTAGATGCAGCGGTCCACTCACTCTGCAAGTTGGCGCCGGAGGCTCATATCCCCATAGACAGTTCCAAGGCATTATACCGCATTTTTTTAAATCCAGTTTTTCCTATTTATCTACTTTTTAGTTACGCACAGTATCACATAATTAGGTATAAGTATTTAAATAAATTGGTCCGTACAGCCGGTAACTTTTTATTTATTTGTTACAAAATTACGAAGACTTTTTCAATACAGTTCAAGTTTTTCGAATTTTTCATATGGTTAGCATTTTCAACGGTATGGTGCCCGATAGTTGGTTACAGTATCCAGTGATACAGGCGGCCGGCCGGGTGCACTGGCGCTTCATGACTGAGCCGCGCTCCCAGCCCAGCTGATCCGCTCTCGGAGCTCTGCTCATCACAACACAACAGGACACAAGTTTATAGTTGATACTCCTTTAATCTCTAGGAAAAGAAAACTACAGTCGTCTCACAGATAACGCCGGAAGTTGTGATTTTCTTTCTGTATAAGTACTTAAAACAATTAAGGTATATTCTTAGATCTACTAGTACTTAGGTATAAAGTAATTACGTGGTATTACGAAAATTAGAGATATCCAATTCGAAGTATAGGTACCTATTTCGGTAATCATTCAGGGAATTTTAGCGCATAAAGTAATTAAAGCATTTTCAATGTTTCCGCGTAACATAACTACGTTGTTATTGTTTTCCTTACAGGTTCAGCTTTTGTTGGCATTCATCACATTCTCACTTTTATAGATTTAAGGACGTTTTACTTGCTTTGGGTCACATCTCTCCATTATGGGTTATTTAACCTGCCTACCTACAATTTGAAGGCAACGAGTTTGTTTCGAAGGAGCTAATAATTTAAGAGGGCCTATTTTGGTAGGAGACCTTACTACGCATTGCCGTCGTAAAATACTTACTTTGATTTCATATTCTTTGGCATCACTTAGCGTATCTCTTCCTCAACATAAGTATATACATTAAACCGCTTGTCATACTTATTCTGTTAGTATTTTTATGGATATGATATTAACATGTATAGAGCGCTCTAAATCCATTAAAACAAATCCCATGGATTATGCCGGGCTACCAACATTATCTCGGAGCGATTGTCCCGTGCTATATAACTTTCAAATTGGTAGAGCAGACACCAGACATTAGACTAGTCACTTATGAATTTTGTAATGGGTTCGTTGACTATCCCTATCTTTAATTCTTCTCGTTAAAACTAGACCGACGGCGGGCATGTGAACTTAGTGGATGGTTCATAATTTATTGTAACTTATAGAGAGAAAGAGTTCAATGCATTTTTATTTTATTTTACTGTAAAAGCGACGGCATAGTTCCACATAAACAAACTCTACATACTTACCTGTTTTTAGGGCTCTGTGAGGCACGGAAGAAGGGAACCCTTATAGGATCACTTGGTTGTCCGTCTGTCTGTCTATCCGTCTGTCAAGACCTAGGTATATCTCAGAAACGCGTGGACGGATCAAGTTGAAATTAATACCAAATACTCAGGTCTGCAACCTCATGCATCCGTGAATAAATCAAACATTTACGTCAACGCAATCAAAAGATGGCCGTTTATGTCGCATTTTCTCGCATATTTGTATGAAAATGCAAAAAAAACTCAATACCTATAGGGTACTTTCCGTTGACCTAGAATCATGAAATTTGACAAGAAGCTAGGTCTAGCACAAGTAAAGGAAAACATCCGAAAACTGTAAATTAGAAATTAAATCTACTCAAAAATATATATTTTTTCTTATTACAAACTTATATTTGCAGATGATGAACTCAGAAGTAGGTATATATCGATGTATGGACATAAACTATTAATAATGGCAAAGATAAGTTGGTTTCTAAATCTAGTTTTTTTGTTTGTTAGAGTTTGCTCTAACAAAAAAAACGGTTACGGTTAAGTTTCGTTGCACGGAAGCCTCGTTGCGTGAGTCCGACTCGCACTTGGCCGTTTTATTTTATTTTGTTTCAACATTTCTCGATACTGACCCATCACAAATACTTAGTTCATCCTGTACTTATTGATACGAGTGGTAAGTTACAATACAATTATGAGTAGGTTTACATTTCAATAGCAAAATAAAGCATTGTTCTTGTGAAATAAATAGGTGAAGTAATACGAAGAAAGTAGGTAATAAATAGCTAAAAAAGTAAAACCGTAATTCGTTGATAATCGGAACGAACCTGCAACAATAAATGCAGAGGCGGGCTGACCGCGAGTGGCCGCTGGCGGTCGCGCGACCACGGGCAGCTCCAGGGCATGCTTCTGATATTACGATCGGTCTTTGCACTTCTGACCTCTCCACATAACTTCTAGTACTTTTGCACTACACTGTTAAGAAATTTATTAGATCATTGAATTAACTTTTCTTGACCGAATTTTTAAGTATGATAATAATTATGCAAGATTTATCGTCGAAACGAAAGGTTACGAGTCCGGTGTATCGGTGCGTTATGCGTGCAACAGGACGACAGGGAGCGTAGCGTACGCATGCGTGCGTACAGCTGGCCGCGCGGCTCGGGACTACCGGGACCGGGACGCGCCGGGAGCCGGGACTCGGGAGGCCAGGCTTTAGCACAGAGAATCCCAAACACTCGAATTACGAGGGCACACCCGGCACCCCCCGCCGGGTAGAGAAGTCGACAAATAAAAGATCTATGGAGGTGTTCTTAACTTTTTCGCAATTAAAATGAACCTTTCATTGGAATCGGACCACGGGCTTAATACCGCCAATCTTTCATTCCCTTCATAATTCGACCAATAAATGTGTATTTCCTTTAACTAGGTACTTTTTGTTATTAAAAACTTAATTCAAAATGTTGACCAAGTATACCTACTTGATACCAACTGAATTAAGTTATTTGGGAAATACCTCTATATCTTATTGGTACAATAATATTATACTTATTTTATTTGCATATTCTACGCCGCCGTAGATGCATATGCATGACAAACGTGACTTATCGAGTGCTTGACCTTATGGCGACTATAGAGAGTGCAACATGATAATAAAATTTGTATTGTTTCGTTATTAGCAGGGACCACCATGTTTTATATGGTACGGTATTATACATATAAGTATATGGTTGGTATGGTACGTACTACTACGTAGGTACCTACCATGAAGCAAGGCCCTAAGGCGAAAACCATATTTACGTCACAGACACCGCTCTTTTTCTGCCGCTGATTTGTTAATCAACAAAAACATATAAGAGCAGTCTCTTTCTGACGTATAGTAGAGTCAAAGATCTGTCCCCATACAAAATATACTTTAGGCTGTCTCTATAGAGCACGGCGATTTTGTTTCCTTTATGGCGATACTTATACCTACAGGTCCTTATTTCTCTGAGCCTACAGGTGAAATTTATTATTTGTGTCATTGACATATGTATAAGTAAACTAAAATGATATCTATATGATCCAGATGTTTCAAAAACTTTGGCTCTCAGACGATCGACTTATTTTATTTATTTATTTTAAGGAAGATTTACAGCTACAATAACTTTAGGTTACTTAATAACTTGACGACTGTTTTTACTTTGAGATTTTTATTTTGAGTCTTTATTATTATTATGTATTTAGTGTGCATTTGCAATAATAATTGCATTGCAAAATACTACTGTAGATAAAATTTAATTATTATTTAAATTCCTAATTAATCCGTTTAATGAGTAATAGGTAGTCTGATAAATTTTATTTATTTGCAAAATATACAGAAAAGGTATATAAAATAGATAATAAATATAGAACATTTAAAAATAACTTTTACTTATACTTAATAGAATACTTAAATTAAAATATTTATAAAATTTGAACTGATTAGTATCGTAAGTGACCGAATGAATAGTCTTAGCTAAAATTTCTGACCATTATTTCGATTTCGTACCTATGTGTAAACTACCTACCTACCTCAATTCCAAATTGACGATGTTGCTTTCGTCCGGACGAGTTTAGTTAGACCAATTTACGTGATGTTTCATTCAACTGACCTTGTCAATTAATTTACCTTATCAACGATGAATACGTTAATGAGGCTTAGTTAACGTTCGACTCGTAGCTTAGTAAGCATGATCTAAGCCTAGTAAGGTCATTATTCCTGAAAATTATTTCAGATTTAACGAAGATAGGTTGGATGAGAAATCGACATGGGGACTTCCGAAAGTACAAACGATAGAAAAATATGTTCTAAGAGGAACCATGTCGTCCATTTCAGAGCTAATAAAACTGCATTCAGATAGGTACCTACTTAATGCTTAGAATATGTAAGTATTTATAGTTACATTTCGGAAGTTCCCGGAGACATTTATTCACGACAATACTTTAATTGAATATACTAACTCACTGTACTCACCTGTTCTAACTGAATTTCGTCCTTATTCTTACGGCAACGCTTGGACAGCCAATTCATGACTTTCCAATTGTTCATTACACTATACAATAACGCGGCACTTATTAGAGTTATTAGAGCTATCAACAAATAAAGATAGTAGTCTTCAGTTAAAATTACACTGATTGTTGATATTAACATAGTTCGTTGTGACCTGCCTGGCACATCGACTTTCTGAAGAGTTCGCGAAAAAGTCGAGAGAGGCACTTTAACTTCGTACAACCTAACTACTAAGCTTTACATAGCTCACAATCGAATGAATGGCAACCGAGTCTTGTCTAGGACTAAACGTAGTGCGTAGTGTGTTTAATTGAATTAACGCTGTGCTAACTGAACAGCACAAACGCGATATTTGAACTCCGACGCGTAAGAGGTCAAATAAATTAATCATAAATTAGAATTCCTTTATTTACGACTGGTTTAAAATCCTTGCTCCTCTATTTAGTGCAGTGCACCTTGACGGCATCCGCGGGTGATTTACCCCAGGTGAAACCTTGTTGCAATTTTTTTATATAAAAATTATCAATTTCCGTCATCTGTTTTAGTGAAACAAAGTCATTTTTTATACTTACAGGGTGTTCGGCACATGAACCGAAAGCAATTACTTTGATTAGCTTCGTTTTCTTTTAAAAAGTTACTAAGGAATAATTTCAAAATTTAAAATAAAAATATTTCACATAGAGGGAGAATCTCTGCGGTATCTCAGTACCCGTGGTCACATGAGTGAGATGAACTCACCAATCCACCAAAAAATTTTGTCGGTCGTATGCCGAACATCCTGCATATTCAACCTAAAGGTAATATCTATACGTTTAACAATAATATTGCAACCAAAGTAATTGGGCAAAATCCATTTATTCTATATAAATATTACTATGGGTGGGTATTTTCTCTATCTATAAATGATAACAACTATAATTTAGATATTAATATATTTTCGAATCTAAAATGTACAAAAAATACAACTTAAATGTAATGTACGGTTAACGCATGTGTCATCAAAGAATAAAACGTTACAATTCTAATATCTTGAAGATATTAGTACAACGTGTCGGTTTTATTAATTGACAAATACCGAGTGGTAAATGATCCGGAACAAGCTATTAGGAACGAAAGGAGCGCAAGCCTCACCCATACTCAACGTTTATATTTTATATTCCTTTTTGCAATTATCCGAGTTTTATACCAAAAATAATAAATTCGATTTCACTAATATCAGGGCGGTTATGTAAAAGGCTTCGACAAGACATTGGATGTACTGTACCCACATACAGCTGTACAGCTTTATTTGTATTTTTTTTTCTTAAAAAATAAACATAACGACCTATATTAAATTTATTATTTAATCAACCATCACTTTATAACAACTTTGGTTGTGTATTCTACTCGTAAAAATATAGGTATTTTAGCTATTTACAATATTTAAACGTACATACATACATACAATGCTTAGAAATGCACAGCAACACAAGAGGCCTTATCTAACATCTGATAAACTAAATAACACAGACTTAACGGCCACCCGCAAAAAAGATGTTTGCGTAAGCAGACTAGTTTAGGCTACTTTCTATGAAATATAACGTTTCTGCTCAAACTGACTCTTCTAGAGCACGAAGCTACCGAAAACTTCGCATAACACACCACAACGCACCCTTGACGTTGCTATGCTGTGCAAACAAATAAACTCTGCTCACAATGTTTTCCAAACAAAAATCTTTTCTGCGACTGACCCATACAAAATCACTTTGCGTTGTCTTAGAAAAACATAATTAATTTCGACGTAACTCTAACAGAATGTCATGTCTAAGAAATATACACACATTATAAAAATACCTCATAGACGACAGGCCAAGACAAGAGGCAGGATTTTATACAAAAAATAAAATCACAACGTACGGGAACAATACCTCGTTATGTTAGCAACTGTCATCTAACTATAATAAATATGTATCACACTTTCTCTTGTACAGAAAATTTCAGAAAGTTTAGGTTTTTATAATAATCACAATAAAACGAATGATTAACAAAAATAATCACAGAACTTACAATGAAAATATAACTAAGTATGTAAAACTAATTATGTTTTCCTTTGAAACAAAGATTCCCGTACACATCAATGTTTCTCGTTACAACTTTATCAAGGTGATCGTCAAGCCCCATTGCCACAGAGTAAATCTGATCATGGTAAAAATAATATTTTCTGTTACACATCGACGTAGATATCACAATTGTTAATGCAGTCCATTTTCGTTTTTTTTTTCGGTTACATGGATGGAAATTTTGGACCCTAATATGTATTAATTTTGCGAATTTACTCTGTGTAAACGGACTCAAATAAAAAAAATATTCATATCGCAATCTTAGATAAAATTCCATACAATATAACATTTCAATATAGACCAATTTTTCAGAGATGTAAAATATGTAAGTATTGTAAAATCTATTATGCACTTATTCATATTTTCTCACACGAACAAGTTCCGAAAGATAATTTCTACAACAATGTAACCAATGAGAAATAGAAATCAAATAGAAAAGGGTGTCTAGCCAAACTGGTAAAAACTGACTCGATAATAATTAGAATAAACTGAATTTGTTTCTTTGTTATGCGACGTCATCCATCATCATAATACGCAGACCAATTCATTACACCAAGACAAATATTTCTCTAACATGTTTATTACATAATTTAATTTAGCTTTTAATTATTCTTACTTTATAAAGCTGACTTTAAAGTTAAATGTTCACTTACCAAAGTATGAAAAATATGTTATTTTTTTAGAATTACTTATGTATTTTATTCGTTGACATTTTTCAGATTATATTATCCAACTCCATAGTGGATGAAGAAAATTTAGTACACTAATAATGACGTGTATTATAATACGGTGCCAATATTGAATATCTGTGAACAGGCAATTGATCTTTTTACTGGAAGACTAATTTGTCCAATATTGAAAGGCTTTAGTCGGTGTAGTACGTAACTACGACAAGTAATTTGATCCAGACAATAACCTGTATAGAAATATTTATACCCAATTACAATTCTATGATTATTTATGATTAGATCATAGAAAACATCAACAATTTCACAAAAAATGTTAGTATAAATTACTATGTAACCATTCACAATACATTGCGAATCAATTTATCAATTTCGATGTTACATTATATTTACAGTTGTTTTGTATGAATGCGTGAGTTTTAGATAATATATACTCGAATCTATGTATTAAAATTTAATATAATTATTGTATTGTTATAATAATTTTATGACAATTTATTCACTTATTGATGGCATTGAAAAAATATGTTTCATCTATCATTTCAGGCACCTATGCATTTCATGGTACTTTTTATAGTGTTATTTAGTGCATACAATGGACGTTTTCAACTCGCTTCTCGTTTAATAAAATATTTTATTTCGTAAATCTGCAAAAAATATAATATTTTGGATAATTTTCATGTACACATAAATATGATGGGTGGTATGATCCATTATAGTATTGCGATTTGGTAAATATACTTGCATTTAGCGTTTAAGCATTACCCTAGACGACTAATCCTCAACTACATGATGTACTGTAACGTCTCGTCACGTAACAAGGCCCAAACTTGTACTATACTGATTGATATCTAAATAACGGACAACATAGCTTGTCATCCCATATCGAAGTAAATGGAATGAAAATGTAATATTGCTATGATTGTTAGATATTATAAAGCTTTATCTCACTAAGAATAATAACCAAGGCGAAATAAATGTTCTCTCAAATTATTTAAGTAAATTATAATGAAATTGGTCAGAGGTCTACACTTCAGAACTATTTATTCCATAATGGTATAAAAATATGTTTATCTCCTACACAGATTACTTGATTACATTGGTTTGTGGATATTCTCTATATTATTTGTACGTTCATTAGGTAAATATAACACATCACAATTCACTTTTAAGTGTAGAACTACTCCTAGTTTACGGTTGGTGTTCAGTTATAATATAATTTTAATTTTTGAGAAATTCAAACAGACTCTTTCTATACGTCTACTGTGAGCAAACCCCCAATTTCTTAAGTACATCATTTATCATTACTTGACGTTTCTTCTCTAATTAGTGAATATTTATCCTAAGAAAATCTTGTTTTGCGTACTTGAATATAATGGGTTAATTTTGAAATCACGTTAGCGCCAATCAGCCTCAACTAACGAGCAATTAGAAAGGACTTATTATTGTGTCCGCTGTCTACTAGCTTTAGTGTTCGAGTTGTGGTCCCGGAGTATAGGGTTAGGGATATCCAAGAGCATCAAATACTTTTACTTTCATAATATGGATGTAAATTGTAAATGTGCATAGCGTGAAGTTCGATATTAATGCACAACACACACAAAATCTTACAGTCATCCATTAATTTAAATTTAGACATATTAAATAGTGTGCAGTTATAATATTCTTAAAATTTACACGCCAATGCAAATCGGTGTTTCAGGCAGTAACAACAATGAATTACAAAATATATACCTATTTGTTACGTACTAGTAACGTATTTCTAAAATAGAAAATTTATAATAATTTCTATTATATAAAATTGTTAATTAATCAAAATTGATTCTGCCTGAAATATCGTTTTCGATACAACAAAAATGTAGTACATATACTGTACTATGTCAACATTGACGTTATCCAATTTTCGCACAGAGGCCACGGACGTGACTTGTGGAGCTCTAAAGTCATATAGCCGTCACAGTGCTACATCAGTGCTCGAACAGTTGCGATGTAACACCCCGCACGTGCCAGGCGCCTCGGGTACCTTTACAATATTTTTTTCATTGCCAGAGACGGCTTAATATAACTACGCCAACTTATGATTAATTCCAACCAACAGGGAGGGAAGACAACTGATGGAAGGTGCTGACAATAGGATATTATATGTAATGAGACTATAAAGTCACAACATAAATAATATTCACTATCTTAAAGATAGTGAATATTATTTATTTGAAAGTTCTATGATATTTTTTGGCTAAAAGAAAATTATACTAATTGTAATATTTTGATTGAGGCATTTGCCCAGAAGTGGGATAATGTAAGCTAAAAAAAATAATGGATTGCCATTCCCATGGTTATCCCTTCTATATCCGAACCGTATTTACGACGTCCCCATAGATTAGCTTAAATTCCATCGTTAATTTTAAGTTATTCATTTGCTCACACGATTTAATTCAAGATCTCACCACCCAGCTCTCTTAACACGCAATAATTGTTGCTTATCGCTAATCTTACCGCTAAATACTTGCATTCTGCCAATCGTACGTGTAAATCAGCGCGTCAGCCCCCTTCAGGCGACAGTGCCATGGATTTGGTGGTATCAAATTGTAAGATTATTTCAATAATGTTCATTAATACGCAAGATGCGTATACATAAACACGTTTCACTCTAAAATACACTTTTCTTTCAAATCCTCTAATATCCAGGACAACTGTGCAATCCCCTCGACGAGTAGACTCGTCTAAGGCAACATCAGTTTGCAATATGGGGGTAACTTGGACGAGGCTGACGTACAACACGCTTATTAGTATTTGAGCCAGTTAAATATCTAGGTATGTCAAACATCAAATTCACAATAATACAGATGTTGTGTATAATCATTTAGGGGGTTCTATACTATTACTAGACGTTTTCATAAATAAAAAAAATCCGTCACATGGCAAATATACAGGATTTACTTTATGTTTGTAATAAATGACGTAGATATATTTCAACTAAGATTGGAAATTACAAAAACGGACCTCCCATCTCTAATAAAACTAGATATCTGAAAAAAAGACCCACTACTAAAAAATCAAGACAGATTTTTGTTTGAATTTGGACGAATACTGAAACGATTCACTTCGAGAGCGTGCCGCAACGTCTTTTTACGCAGCGGTTCGCTTTCGTGATGAATGGGGGGAAAAGTGTTTGCCAAAAACAATTCAACTGATACTAATCAATCTGTTGGAATTTAATAATTAATACATAAAATAATAATAAATAACGTGATAAGCGAATAATCACTGGTGACAAGTTCGCTCTTAATGTTTCCCCTGCATGTGAAATATTCAACGATCGTACAATAACATAACTAACACAAACACCTAAAGATATGAGACGTGAAAATAAGAATTATAGAAATCGTCCACGAATTTGTCGGCGCGAATTTGTTTCGTAACTACTTAAATTTCTACATTGTGATACGTGCCGAATAATCAACTAAACATACCACTCAATGGCATATAAATAAAGATAACTTGTAAAATCATAAAATTAGCTCAATATCAATGTCAAGGTTAAAAATATTAAAAATATATAGGTACTGCAGACGAAACACAATGTATTATAACAAAATATGTACAGTAAAGCAACAGCTATAATATAACAACACATTATTTACACACATAAACCTAATCCTCCATTAGAGAAACCATTTCACTCGACAATAATATAGATACCTATATTATTACTATAATACAAATTACTTTGTCATATAACAGGTAACATCTGACTTTCATACTTATAATATTAACACATAACGTTCACAACGCCAAAATATGTGTTTAACTATACAGTATTGCACGCGGTATATTTCTATTGTACATGTGTAGGTATACTAGGCGCATGAGTCAATTATATTGTACATCACATGTGGTTTTCGTAACAGGCAGCTACCGTCGTATTTCGTATCGAAACATATTTCGTTTAAAATACTATAGAATAGATAAAGAAAAAAGATCAATCTTAAATATTGTTCTCAAAGAACATAAGACAAAACGAAACAATTTATACAACTCGAGAATATCACTAGCACTACTATAGTTTCGGCATATAATAGAATGTCGTGGTTGATTTAATTTGAAACTATATCATTCGTACATTTTCAAACCGCACACATCGTTTATCAACTACCGAATCTATAGACTACATATTATTAGACGCCTAATAATATAAATACAAGTTACTAAAATTACGCTCACAATCGTGAGACTTACAGCCGCAGAGGTACTACGTAGAACGTAACTCTAAACGACGACGTTCGTTACGATGGAATCTAAGTATCGTCGGTCATCATCATCGTCCATTACAACAGCGAGTAAATAATAAATGCAAACTTCAGCAGGAGTCGGAGCCGGGGGCGCGCGGAGCGGCCGCGGGCGCCGGTCACTGCGAGAGCAACTTCTGCAGCAGCGACGCCTTAGCCGAGCCCGCCGCGCCCGCCGCCGTGCCCGCCGCGCGCGTCCCATCACCGCCCGCCGCCTCCGCCGAGCCCGCCTCCGTAGTACTCTGCGACACATAAACATTCATATTACACCCGCATTCGCGCACTTGCGGCCCGTACCATTGGGCATTTCAAGAGGGCCGCATGTACACACGGCCACGCCCAGACACGCAGCCAATTGCCGATTTCAATAAATTTTGTATAGATAAGCAAGCAAACATTTTTCAGAAACCATGTACAGGACAGAATTCTTGAAGAAAGATGACACATGTATGTAGAATGTGCATATAATGAATGTATCAAGAAAGAAACAGATTTGTTCATGACTATGATCATGTCAGAATTGCTGTATAACCCTATTCCTAAATAAATCTATTTAATTTTATACCTACAGGTATTTACGAAATTAATTTTTAAAGAAGTATTTCTTTTTCGTCCTAAGTTTGTAATTTATAGTTTATGTAGTTACTGTATGTATGTTGGCAGCGAGTAAATATTTTGAAAAGCAAAGAGAAAAGGTCCGATCTAAGTAATATAGTAACGATGGGAGACCAAAATGTAATTACCTATTATATTTTCTCTGAATTTTGGGGTTTATAAAATTAATGTATCTTACGTTTTGGTAGCCATCGCCTTTTTTCATGAATTTAAACCTACTAAAAGGTCGTAAATACCACCATGCAATTATTTTATTGAAGTCTACGTAACTCAATAAACGAAATAGTTTATATGCTATAACAACATGTCAGCAGCAAACAATAAGCAACTATGTAGGTATCGCAAAAACATATGTAATAAAATCACCGTTGTATTCATACAACATCACAAAACCGTCACCGCAACTCCTGGGCATGCGACTAGACCCATTATTCTCAATAAAAAGCTTATAAATCCTTATAAGACCCTACAAGCAAGTGACTTCATGTCATTATTATATATTTTACTGTATAATAATATTTGAAGATGTATGTAATGTACTTAGATATTAAAATAAAATACATTTGCGTGTATTTTTGTTTCAAAGCTCCACATATTGTTAAAACGACAAACAAGTACATTAGTACACACATTAATCTGTAAGATTGAGTTTAGTTCATATAATTAAATAGACCTTACAATGGAATAGTATTAAGTTCAAGATGGACAAATAATTCAGCATTAATATTTATTAACACCATTTTACATCAGCGTTTTGTATTTAATTAGGGATAAATGCTAATTTGCCTTAAATATCTCACGGTTACAGACATAAATATTTAGGTAAAATACTAGGCTACCATCACAGCACTACTCGTCTGCGAATAATGTTACGCTTTACTTCTTAATTTAGGAAATTGCCAACATAAATATAAAGGTACGGAGTATAAGCCTTATTGTTTAACGTTTAAACTACATATGTGACCAAGAAGCCAGGTGTCACACGCAAGTGTATTTTTTCTAGAATAAGAAATATTAGACATCACATCACAAAAGCTTATTTCAATTTTACCAGAAATGTACCATTATTTAACCTCTACTACCGAACCGAAGCTATTTATCAATTGATATATATTATTAATTATAATTTAGTGAATTATATCAAAATAAAGCAGAGAGAGAGCCCGGATAAACTTTGGCACATTTCTCTAAATCAGCGTCTAAGAATCAAGATGATCGATCGGACAACACACGCAGAAGAGCAGACTCAATACGCAATAATCATAGGTAGTTCTACAAAAAATAATGAAAACCGAGACAAAAGTAGTGGAGTGACTAGATGATTTGGTCTCGCTGGTCGCGTCCCAAGCTTACCGGGGTGCTCTGTTGCGACTCCCACGAGCCTGCGGCCGCCGAGGTCGCTCGGCCCCCCACCACACTGCCGCCACCTACGTACGCACACACGTATACATTGGCAGTGACCAGCCCCGCGGTGCTGCCCGCCAGCCACACCGCGCCACTGCGCCCGCCGCGGCGGCAATGCTCAATAGAAAACGCGCACCTGAGTCTAACCGACACGCCACCCACATCATGTCTACCTCCACTCATGATTGTTTAATACTCCTCGTTTTAATTTGTATCTGCATTGGACCACTAGATTCTAAGAATTTTACAAAAGAGTTAGCAATTTCATTCATATTCAACGATATAATATTATGTCGACACTGTTCTATTGTTGTCGTTTCGACAACAAATTTAGATAACAACGAAAATAAAATTAGCATACATCGTACTTAGATTTATTAATGGGAAGGCAGTATTTGATATTAAATATATAACTACGCCTACGAGAATGGAGGCTGGCAGTTCCCCATTCTTATTCACAGCCACTCATTCCGTGCATAATATCTCAAAATGTATTGCTCAAGATTCAAATGATATTGATCACAAGAATCGCTAAAACAATGTAGAACAGTAAACTCGCAACACGAATGTCCGTCTCCGGTTTGGAGCTGGCTCATATCGAAAACAAAACTGTCATTTTATATTAGGGGTGGCTACACACCTCTTATTGAAATGGAAGTTTTATTATAATAGACCATTTCGTATCGGAGCATTTAGTTGGATCGTTCAGTAGTGTATCACAGGCGTATATGTGAGATCAGTGCCGGCTGCAGATCTGCCGAGTATAATTGCATTATGTGTGTGTTGTGTGTGGAGGGTGTAGCTAGTAAGTATAGTACGAACCGGGTGTGGGCATGTCGAAGGTGATGAGCGGATCTAGGTCGGGCTGCATGTGCGGGTGCAGGTCTGGCCGCGAGCGCGCGCCCACCACGGCGCGCAGCTCGTTGCGCACGTACTCGGAGGTGCCGGCCGCGCCCCCCGCACCAGCGTTCACACCGCCCACCACGCCGCCGCCACCGTTACCCGCACCTAATACCATGCATCAAAATTACACATCCTAATAGTTAATTTTGGAACGTAATTAATTACCAGCATTGCATAAAAATTGATGAATAGTTGATGCGTCGATAATTGGTAGGCGAACTTTTAACCCTATCGATATAATCGTAGCATCACAATTTTTTTTAATAGTTCGAATATCGATAATATGGATTGTTAGGCAAAACTAGCAATTATCATCACACTTTCAACAAGATATATTATTCTAAGAATTATTAATTTAGTAGACAAGTACACGAAGGTTTTAAAATGTTTAAATTTATAAATCTGGAGTAAAATATAGATTAATTGCTGTAACAGACTGACCCAACTGATAGAAATATACTAAGAAATTATGAAATTATCGGCCGAGTCACTACATACATACGGTAACAGTAGGAGAATGCAAGTTATAAAAGCGAAGGTAATTTGAAGCTCTCAATATACAGTTAAACATGCAGAGCGATAGTTAACAGAAATAAAGTACGGGACACATCACTAACACCAGTCGTTAAATTCGATCTACTGTCTTGTCTTACCTCACCAATTAAAATGTTATCTTTCAAACAGATACAGCATGAAAATCTTATAAAAATACATTAAAATTAAATATGTAACAAAAACAGTAATATCTAATACGACGTCCAGAATATCAAGGAAGTAACAATACTTGTTTTACTTAGTAGCAGGATTGATCGGACAATAAAGGTTGGCTGTAAAATAGTATCACAAGTTCAAAAGCATCGATCCTGGTCAATGATTTTAATGACAGCCTGGATGACTTCAATGTGGTGCGAAGCGTTGTGTGCATGTCTTCAGTTATTGTACCAAGTCTGATAAGAAAATAGTTGTGGCGATACCCTGTATCGGGCCCAACTGTGCCCTCATTAGCTCTAAAACAAGAAGATGGCTGAAAAGATGGCGTCGAAATGAGTGGCGCATTACAAGGAGTGCACCGCCATGGTCGGTGTGCGTCGAGTACTCACATGGTAGGTGGTGTTCATGCGGCGGCGGGTGCCCGGGATGCGGCGCGTGCGCGGGGTGTGGCGCGTGCGCATGCGCGCGGCGCGCGTACTCGCTGCAGTAGCCCGCGCTCGCCCCGCCCTCCTCGTAGTAGCCGCCCACTGCCACACACGCCGCGATATAGTTTCCTTTGTCCTCAATCGCGACCGACGCACCTACCTAATCCGACGTAACTCCCGCCTCGTATTCCTCGGTAACGGCTACTTGAATAGTATCGAGTTCGAAGTAAAGAAAACGCAAGACGCGTCGTCGAACCCGCCACGTCGCGCTGGTTCTTACGATACAGCTGTACGATCCCCAGCTTGATATCGGTCGGTCGTATGATAATGGGGATCAACGAAGATACTTGCGTTTTCGTTGCCATTAAACGACGCAATTCAACGAGACCGCCTGACCGAAGAGGTCTATTTTTCTCTCCGTTTCATAAATTTGGAGGAGTAAAGCCATAAACATGCAATTAGTTGAGAATGTATACTAGGCTCCGGGAGGATCGATCCCGAATTCAATATGTACTCTATTTGCTAAAACTCTACGGAGCATGCTGAAGAATAAGTTCGCTTAAAAGGTCATGCTTCGACGTAAAATAAAATCGATCGCCAATGTCTAATCTATCTAATCTACCTCAAAGAAAATTTTAGTGTTTTCAATATAAAGCATACCATACAATAGAAACCGTTGGATCAGACTGAATGTTATAATATAATTATAATAAAATATCACCAATATTCTATACAGAAGATACAACTCCACCATATAAATTAAAAATCAACCAATTACAAGTTGAACCACATTATACAATATACATACCGCCTGCCTCATGAAATTTCGAAAAAATTAAATGGATATCACAATAATAGAAATTTTATTACGAAAACACTTGTATACACACCCGTGTTTACGGAAATCTTAAATTAATGTAAGGGGAAAATTGTTGAGATATACTGGGACTCCTAGTATGGTCCTTTCCGCTGTGATTTCGCTCGTTAAGCGTTATCCTGGCTCGCGGTTCGCGAGGAATGTTTTGACTTGAGCGGAATAACAAACTGAAAAGACCGTGTCTTTGGCAGATGCTATAGGTGACTGAGAAGATTTATGATAATCTATATGAAAAGATCACAGTTCCTACAGAAAAGGACATATGCACGAACATTCTCTTTTTACTAACCAATAATGCGGATATTCTGTTGACGGCGGCTATATTTGGGTACATACGGGTGACCCTGAATTCATATAAAAGCCGCTAATGAGTGATTCCACTTTTTGTTATATAAAAGCCTTCGCAATACAGGCCTTTCTGCATCTCACGCGCCGCACTGCTAATATTAATTAGTTGCATGCGATGCCTACGATACGCCGTATGCGTTAACGGGTACTCTCGTCTAATGACGACTTTTACATAAATTGAGGGTGATACTGCATGTATATCGTTCCATGAGTATGAAATGTATGCAATGTGTCACCTGTGTTGTGTTGGGGCCGCGGCGCGCGGTGGTAGGGCTGCTGCGACATGGGCGTGTGCAGGGCGGCCGCCGAGTGCGCCGCGCCCGCGCCTGCGCCCGCGCCGCCGTGCGCGTACCCACTCGCGCCAGAACCCTGGCCAAAGATAATACACGACGTTATAAGAGCGACGCCGCTTACAGAAAACAAAAAGTAATTAATATTTAAAAATTATCAATTTCGACAATAATTTGAATTAATTCAGTGTTGTAATAATGACCCATGCCCGCGACTTGCCTTAGATTGTAGTCGAGTGACAAGTTAACTGGCAATTTTGGCCACACGTAGAGTACAGAGAACCTCTTATTCTATTTATTCAGAATAACGATACGATTGTAAAATATACTCACACTTAGCTGCCGACTCAGCATCGGATTTTGTTGCGTAGATGTGATTTTATTTGTACCATAATTCGAACCCATTTGATCTGTGAATTAACAAATATTTGATTAATTTTAAAATACCATTAGCAATGATTTTCCATTATTTCAATCCTAGACACTCGCAACTAAGCTAACTATAACTTATAATATGAAAGTATAGTGAACAATTGTTTCATCAGGTTTCCTTTAGCATCAATGATTTTCGGAAATATTATATATTTTATTCATTTACCTATAAATACTAATCTGTAAGACAATTTCAACAATAAGGCACTCACTGGCTGGGTGGTATAGATGATGATAGTCAGTGCGCGTTAACGATACGTTGGGCGGCGTCGCTGACACGAGAGCGTTGATCGTGGACCCCAAGTCGGCCTGCGGCTGTTCTGCTGCCTGTGAAAGCAATGTCGGTTTTTACTTGATTTAATATACTCGTATATATTTCGTGTATTTTTAACCCCCGACACAACGCAAAAAGTATAAATTTCATGCCTAATGCCTGTTGCTGTTATTCATAAACCTAGTTAAACCTCACTTCCATTAAATCGTGTTGTTATCCCTTTCACACTTCGTTACAAAAGTTAAGATAGAAGGTTAGGGACAGGGGGCCTAAACGGTGGCGCAACTATAAATCATGAATAACATGATACAGCCTATGTGTTTGGGTGCGTGATCGTAGCTCCAGAACGGATGGTCCGAATTGAAAGCTTTTTTTTTTTCGCTTGATATGTGGTGATGGCAATAAAGTTCTTTGACACAAAGGATGCAGGATCTGCTGGTGACCTGGAGATATAGCCTCGAGATGTTACGTTTTACGTGTTGGTATTTATTTATTTCAAGTTTTGAAATCAACTTTATAATGTATCTAAATTAGGTATGTAAAAAGTAAGGGGACATTTTCCGTTATTCGTTTTATTTTATGTAAAAATATTTTAATATATATTTAATGTGTATGTAGCGTACCTCAGGCGAGACGAGCATCTGTTGCGAGCGCTGCATCTGCAGCAGGCGCGCGCGCTGCTGCTCCACGAGCGCCCGCGCGCGCGCCGAATCGGCGCCCGCCATCCCGTAGCCCGCGCCGCCAGACGCGTTGCCAGACACGCCGCCGCCGCTGCCCATGCCGCAGGATCCCTGTACAATGAATATAGTTGAGTTGTAATTTATTTGCATATTAGTACCGGCCTGCGCAGGCAAAACTGTTGAAGCATGTGCGTGTGGTAGGCCTATTAGAGTTGTCGCAGATGTGCAACGTATGGGTTTCTATGAAACCTAAGCGCAAATGTCAGCTATCAGTCTAAAGCTGGGATCCCACGGCCCGCCTTTTCACAGGCTAGGCCAGGCGACAGACGGGCGCCAACAGGCCACATCGGATGCACTGTTCCCACGGCCCGTCGGCCTGGCCTGGCGCGGTCTGGCGTGAAAAGGCAGGCCGTGGGACCACAGCTTTAGACTGATAGCTGACATTTGCGCTTAGGTTTCATAGAAACTCATACGTTGCACATCTGCGACAACTCTAATAGGCCTACCACACGCACATGCTTCAACAGTTTTGCCTGCGCAGGCCGGTTTATACACGGAACACCGTGCGTGTAGTTGGTAAAACGGTATCACGCGCCAATCCGTGTGGTAACCACGTCCGTGTTGAGTCTTTCCATACGAGAAGCATGGGCAAACAAAACTGTGGTAAAGCCTAGGTACGTGTAGTAGGCAGATTAGGCACTACGATTTTTTGTCGCGCGCGAGTGAGACGCCTCGTTAGCGGCGATTAAAAATAGTGTACGCACTCTGGAATCGCCACAAAAATATCCCATCCCACTAATGTATAAACGCGAAAGTTTGTATGGATGGATGGATGTTTGTTGCTCTTTCACGCAAAAACTAATGAACTGATATTAATGAACCTTTACAATAATAATATTATATATTATATATAATATTATTATAGCTCATAAATCAGAATAACACATAGGCTATAATTTATAAAGATCCTGCGCAGATGAAGTCGCGGACAGAAGCTAGTACCTACTTATGTATTTGCAAACTTGTATTTCAGATTTTGATGGATTAGTATCCACCGAACATCTTATGTAGTACTAACTTAAATCGTATTCAAGTAAATTCAGCAACATATTCAAAAAATATGCTAAGAAATTGAGAAACCTTTAATGCAATTTGCAAAGTAACCTTACCGGACTTTGAACAGGATACACCGGCGGGGCTCCTGGACTAGAGGGCACGGGACTCTTGGTGACAGTCTCGCATTGCATTAAACTTTGTCTTATAGCATTTATCATCATTTTCTCTTTCACGCCCTGTAAACGAGAACATTATTAGTTGTCGATGTGACTATATCTCAGGTTATTTGATTTGGACATATATATCTATATATACATGGCTTGGCTTCAGGGGAGGGGACTAATTAGCCTTTGCAATTATCAATCGACATTCAGCGACATTTAATGGGAACAATAATGATTTGAAGCCACATGCCTAATGTAATTAGTCTCACATCTGCGGCGCATGAATCGATTCTAATATCATATTTGATTACTCTTAGTATAAGCTTTTAGCTTATTTGGAGTGGTAGAAGAAGAAGAAAAATATCTTCAGAATTTTGATTTTTTTGTAAATGTTACATAGATTTCATGGTGATATGCGACGGAAGGTTAACAACAATATACTCCGCGATAATGATTAAAACTTGGTCTATCGAGCACTTATTATAACAAATAAAAGTGGCGAGTCTATTGCATTGTGTTCAAGCGCAAATTATTCATCTGAACTCAGTGTAGTACAAAAAGCGTGTTATTTCCGCTTGGACTATTTCGTCACGCACATTGCATCCGAGTGTTGCAACTCAATGTCAACACAAATTGAATTGTAAACCTAGATGCAACTTTTTCAGTCGACTGTGACACAAAAATGTTATGAAATAATCAGGACCGCCATAAACCGACAAAACCAAAAAAAAAATAACCTGCAGTTATTACTCGCAGTAAGCACATTGACTGTGCTTTAGAATAATAAAAGATCCATTGCACTGACCGCGAAATCGTGCCGCATCTGTCGATTGGGCTCGAGGTCGCAGAGCACGCCGACGTCTGGCGCGGGCCGGTCCGCGTCCGGCATGCTCTCGATCACCTGGTCCAGGATGTCGGACAACGTCTGGTCGCTGGGCGGCTCGCTCTCGTCGCCGCCGCCGCCACCACCGCCAGGCGCACGCGTGTTACCACTGCTGTTCAAAATGATAATATTAATAATCTTTAATTTTTGCTACAAGTCTCAGGGTCGCTTGTCTGCGTCGTAAGAGTCGAAATCGTACTGCAAGTTTTACCATTGATCTGCTTTTGATCGTATCTAAGTAAATGAGATCGGACTATCGTAGAACTCCGTTTACATCGCATAGACCCCCCTCATTTTTTCCCCAGCTCTCGTGGTACCCTTGTAGGTCGTCGTCGACCCCCACGGGTCGATATAGACCACTTTGGGAATCACTGACCAAACGGTATATTGTAAATGTAATGTTATTCACCTTATTAGACTAGTTGGGAAATGCCTAGATACACTAATTGTGTTTCGTAGTGTCGTCTAGCGAGAAGCTAGAAGGATATTGGCTATACATTTAGTATGAGTCAGACACACATTACTGCGGAATGGCAAATGTATGAACCCGGTCACACCACAAAAGTGTGAATCTGGCTATATGCAAGGCGTGACTTACGGCGCTTGTTGCTGGTTGTTGTACACGTGGTGCTGCTGCGTGTTAGCGTAGTGCGCGTGCGCGGGGTGGTGTTGTGGAGGCGGCTGGTGGTGCGGCTGGTACGCGCGCGCGCCCGCGCCGCTCTGCAACACCATCTGCAGGTGGCTCTGCGCGCTCTGCAGGTTCGCCGTCGAGCACTCCACGCTCGCGGCCGTAGACACTACGGCCGCGCCGCCGTTCATCGTGCTCGCTCGGCTGCTGACAACGTACAGTCACGGGGTGAGTAGTTTGTAAAACTAGGCTTAGCTATCGTGGCGATGTAGTCTAACAAAAGGAAAAATGTACAGAGTTATTACGGTCGATATTAAAGTACTGGACCGATTTTTGCCAATCAGACCATTGGAAGACACTGACTCTTACAGCACAGGGTATCCTAGTGTAAGAGTCAGGGTTCATATTGAATGTAATCTCTGAAATTCTATGAAATATATGAAAATGCATTTTTCAATGCTTTACAAATACATAGCGTACACTCTAAACTATCTACCAGTAAAATAACTTTTACTATCGGTCAAGCATCCTTTCCTTGCACTAATACGATCAGCGGGCGCGCTCTCATTATGTTGAGGGGGGTATTTACGTTCGGTGCGGGGCGGAGTGTCCTTCTTCAGCAGTATAGTTAGTATTCTATGACCATCTTGAGGCCCCCTGTAGAATATTCATTGTACGGTCTAACAAAGAGAAAGGAGCACATGAGAGTTTTTAGGGTTGATATTTTCTCAAAAAGTACTTGATCTATTGCAAAAATTATTCCACTGTTAGATAGATAAAAGTGAAAACTATGTAACTGTGAAAGATTAATAAATTGGTCCCAGTAGTTTTTGAGAAAATCTCAGCTTTATTGAGGCACCCTATATACTTTTCTGTCTTCAGTGTGTTTATGCTTCATACTGGCTGTTTTACTTAACCATATAAATCCAGCTATTATCGTCCAAATTCATCATTCAATTCAATTTATTTATTTTAGTTTGTGGCCTAACAGTACAGGGCACCAAAACACTATAAACTATCATCAATCAACCCTGGCTTCAAGAGGAGCCAACATCGTGTGTACTTACTGCGCAGTGAGTATGTTTGATAGCGTGGAGTGGTGGTGTCGTTGCGAGGGCGGCTGCTGCTGCACGGGCTGCGGGGCGCGCGCGCGCGGGCCGAGGCCGGGCGTGTAGGGGCGCGGCGTGGGCGGCGTCGTCTGCTGGCGAGCCAACAACGACACCAGGATCTGGTTCTTCTGACACAAAGGACTCATCCCAGGGCCGCTCGTCGAGGGGCTGGTCGCTGTCGAGGACGGCGCTGATGACGCTACAGACACGGCACTCGATGTCACCTGCAACAATTATATCATCTTGACTAACTCCTGAGACTGGGCTTGAGAAAGACAGTGGCACTCTTTTCGCATATCCAGGTTTTCGAATAGTCGGAGCTTCGGATACTAATATAACCTTAGCAGAGGCAATGGCCTATTTGGCATAGTGTGTAAGTAAACAATATAACCTTCTGCGGCTCATATAAGTTAATCAGAGTTATGTTTAAATAATAGGCAGCTAAAGGAGTTTGTTCTTTTCATAGGTCGTTGTAGTTATCCTGCATATAATATTACCTGGCTGCCAAAATTATATGCCATAATCGGTAATTTTAAGAAGTGTATGTTTCGAACTGGATTAAATAACTAAAACAAACCTGTTGGTTTTCAGGCGTAGCCCGTTTAACGCTGCCGGGCGGTGTGTCTTCGTATTTGCGCTTGATGCCGGTGCCGCCGCCGCCAGTCATGCGCTCCAGGTAGTTATCGGCGTGGTCGTGCGAGCGCGCCGGCCCGTTGTTGCTCGACAGCAGCTGCGAGAGCAGCGCGCTTGGCTGCGACGCGCCGCGCCCCTCCGCGCAATGCCGCCGGCTCTCCTCGGCGTCCTCGTCAGACTTGTCGTTCAGTATCTGGAAACAGAGCTTTCATTGAAACTCTAATATTAGCGGCTTCCGCTATAATATTGCACACAAAGGGGTCGCGCCGCGATAAAGGTTCACTCACCCTCAACAGCACGTCCGAGTTGTTGTGATGAGCCTGTTGCTGCATGTGCGTCGCGGCGGAGGAGTGCGGCGCGTGTGTCGCGTGCGGCGGGTGCGGCGGGGGCCGCGCGTGCGCCTGCGCCGAGTGCAGCGGCGACAACGCCGCTGCGGGCGTGTGCGGCGTGTGGGGCGTGAGGGGGGTGTGCGGTGTGTGTGGCGCTGACGTCTCGCTCGACGTCGCCTCCTCGTCCTCCTGCTTCAAGAGGTCCTTCAGGATGTGGTTCTCCGGCTTCTTGCTGAGCAGCGAGCGCAGCCGCGTGGGCTCCTCGGGCGGCGTCGGCGGCGGCGCCTCCGACGACACGGAGGAGGGCGCGCGCGCCGGCTGCGCGTCCATCGGCTCCTTGCGCTCCTTGGAGTCGTCGCCGGACATCTCGCCAAATTGGAAGGGCGACGTCCAGGTGTCCAAGTCGAACTCGTTGATCGAGAACTGGGGCTCCGCCGGGCTCACGGAGCGGTAGCGCGTCTCGCCGGCGGAGGTCTCGCCGTTGGCGACGGAGGGCATGAGCGGTCCACCGACGGCCGGCGGCGGCGGCGCGCGCGGCGCCAGCGCGTGCGGCTCTTCCAGCAGGTCCATGTCGTCGTCACCGATGACGCTATGCGTCGACATAATGAAGTCCGATTCGCCGGACGTGGGCTTGGCCCTGAACAGTCGCGACCGCGCGCTCACTCGGAACCAGGGCTTGTCGATCGCGATACGCAACCGAAACGGTTCACAGACGGCGGGCGGCGCGGGGTGGCACAAGGCCTCCTGCAGGTGCGAGGCCACGCGAATTCGATCACAACTATCCACTAGTTCCAAATACCGCGTACCCGCGAGGGATACGGGTGAGGTTATATAGTTTTCCACTCCACTTAAATCACAAGCTGAAACAAAGAGTTGATCATCAGTCATCGCAATGTACTAGATAAGATGTAATATGCTCTCTGCGATATTAATAATTGTAAACATGTGTACACACATAAAACTTTGAAGTTGCTGTCTAGCCTGAAGACGATGTTTTCAGCGAGTTTGGCTGGTATGGGTGGCGCGAGCGCGGGCGGGGGCTGGGGCGGGGGCTGGCGGCCGCCGTCGACGGGGAGGAGTGCGGCCGACGCGTCCTGGCAGCGCCGGATGACGCACATGACGGAGCCGGCCTCCTCCGCCGACGTGCCGCGCACCGCCGCAGCGTGAATCACGGACTCCACGTATCTGAGACAAGAAAAGCACGTTCAGCTAACATCAGATGAGATGGTCATCGTGCATTAACGCCATAAAGGAGCTGTAAGCACTGGACGCAGGTTACAGCCACCTTGAATAATCATGTCAATAGTATAATAAAATAAATAAAAGTATAGTATGGCAGAAGCGATATTCAATCACCAGGAAGTTATAGCGGTTCGCATCAAGGCCTCTGTAATACATGGGGTAGCAGCATATTATAATTTCATCCTGCAATGAGGGTGGCCATAATAGTTTTTCTCTCTCGTTGTTCTCTTCTTTAATAGTAATACCTAGATATAATCCTTATTATCTAGGAGACCCGATACCGATGGTGGTAATAAAGGCACACAGCTTCCATATAACGCTGATGATGCCGCTAGTGAAAATTAATACGAACCTACTTAAACATAAATAGGTAGAACGATCAAATGATATGATGATAAGAGTATATTTTGATGTAAAACAATTGGAGGTTTACTTTACCTATAGCATAGGTGTAATCGCCCTCTTATCGTTCGTCCGTCTCGATCACCTATTATAATGAAATCGCAAAATACGTCGACCTATCATTGGAGCCGATGTGTTTAGTATAGTCACTGTTATTACGAAATTTTTAGAAACAGCTGAATCATCATTTTATACACTTTGAAGATTTCAATTGATTATGCAACAATCACATAAAAATTATACACATTAAACTCCGCAGTACCTACCCAGCGCCGTCACTCCCATTCGAGTTCTGGATAAGTCGAGCTTGTATAACTTGAAACTTGTCAGTCTCCCCCGCTCCCCAGCCGCAGGTCTGGATATTTCTCAGCAATGGTCTTAATTTCTCGTGGTCGTTGACGTGCAAGATGGAAAAAATAGGCTTTCTGTATAACTCAATTCTGTCCTGCAGGACGAGATCCTTTATATTGTCCGTCACACACTCAATATCGCCGTTCGAATTTATTTCCAATAAAACCAAACCGAGGCTGTTGGTGTAGCATTTGAGGGCCTGAAAATGAAGGGAAAGGTGCTTAGAAATTTATTTTTGTATAGGTAATATATGACGATACTATGGCACGTGAACATGTAACCAACAGATTTCAGGACACCCATTATTATGGCGAAACAAGTCGATCGCTGATCTGGACCAGATTGAAGCCTGATATTACTCCGTTAATGTGGATGCAACAGATCCCTCGTCCCTCGTCTGTGCCTGGTGCATGTTGGTTACTATGGCTACGTCTGCAATGCACCTCAATGAGCGTGGTGAGCTCGGAGTAGTGAGCGGAGGCGGGCGGCTGCGGCTGCGTGGAGCTGACTTCGCCGGCCTGCACGGGCGAGAGACTGCGCGCGCGCAGCGGGCAGTCGTCGGGGCACTCGCGCCGGCGTCGGAGCAAGTCCTTGATGCGGCGGGTGGTCTCGCGGATTATGCCGTTCTTGTCCGGCTGTTTCACCTCAGCTAGACAAGTTCCCAGCAGTTCTTCCAACTGGTTAATTGTATCGTTCTCAAGCTCCCGACGCTTTTTCTCGTTGTGACACTTATTTCTGAAATTTCAAATAATTAATGATTATTAGCTGTACTACTTATAGTCTTACAAAACTTGAGGAAATGTTTAAAACAAAGAAATTGTTGTTGTTGATCGTTGTATTTCTTAAGTAAACGTAATATTGGTGTAAGTTTCAAGTAAATAAAATTAAAATCAAAGCTTATTACAATTATTTAGTACACTAACTTATAATAATATAATTGCATAAAAATTAAGGAGATAGGAAGAGGTTAAATAACTTTGGTATTCAGGATCGTATATAAATAATTGAACATGATATTATTACGTAATTGTTATTATTATTCGATCCAATGGATCCGCTCGATTTTCAATCATAAGAAGACGGTAATTAAATGATTTCCAAACATACCAGGAACCGTATCCTTTTAAGAACGTAATGATTTGTCATGTTCTGAGTCATTTAGCCAAGTGAGATCCCCAGTAGTCTTTGTCTTGAGCACGCATTGATGGTTAATATAAACATAACTATATTACCGTGTGTATAAAATAAATCTAAATTACTCGTAAATTGCATTATGTAATGTCAAAATGTAAAATGAATCATAAAATATATACCAATTTGTAAAAATATGTTATATACGTATAACGTTGGTACTTTATCCATTAATAAAATACTATTCTAATAGAAATATGACAAAAAAAATATTAGTTTAAAAACATTCCGCCGAATACTGAGCAAGGCGATGCAAGAGAAATTGAGTGCGGCTTACTAAAATACAATCTAAATTTAGCAAAATCAATAACTGAAATAGGTAGCGTATTGAGTACAATTCTTATTTATTATCTTAGAATCAATGAATGTATCAAGTAGTACTAGAAAATAAACAATCACAAGATTCTAGTCGTGTTTTATATGAACTATCTACACAGTGAACTCAAAAAATTCCTTCCGTATTTATTTTATTACAGGGGTCGAAATGTTTCCGTACGTACCAAAAATATTAATTTTATGACAGAACACCTCCAAAATACTGACAATACTACAAAATACCAATATATAAACAAATCTCTAGAATACCAATTTTAAACATCGAAATATACATTTGAGCATGGGATGGAATAGGTTTCTAACAAAAAGTTACTCGGAGTATATGGGGTACCCTACGTGTGCTCTCAGAAATTCAATTTCCTGAGAATAAAATTGGTATTGTTTAAGAAAGTATAAAACATGTACTATTGAACCAATACTAGACTTTCCTAGTCTCAATATGCTCCTAATATTTCAGAACTGGTTTCAATAAGCTGACTTTACTGATAATTTTAAGGGAAATTAACTAAACAAACTGTCCTTACTGAGCATTTTCGACCCCTGTATTTATTCAACATCATTTATTACGGGTAATATCACATTTTCATGCTCATTATACGTACATTTGAGATTGTGGCTTTTGGTCTGACTTTTTTCGTATCTTCTTACCCGGCGTAGTCACGCTCATCTTGCCTTGCACCCCCCTCCATGTGTCTCCCAGTTGGAGGTCACAGGATTCGATTCTACAGGAGTAAGCAAAAATAACCCGTTATTGTTATTCGTTAAGGGCGGGACAGAGGGCCGCTGCAATAAATAGCTATTGCAACACACATATTGTAATCAAAAATTAACTGTAAAATAAGAACGATAAATCTAATATCCACATAAAACCAATAAAGAAATTAAAGAGCTTAAGAATTATGAAAATTTCAGTGTATGAAAACATTTATAATAAGCTTTGTAATTTCTTAATTATAAAACCAGTCTTTTGTATGTATAAATTAGATTATTGTTCTATCGTACGTGATTTTCGATTATCAATATCAGACAAGTTCCAATGTCTGTTGCGACTTGCGGATGACAATTTGATAGACCTCTCTGCCTCCACCTTAAGGGAATTAAAAAAATAAATCTATTGAATGACCGAAACTAAATAAAATACCTACATATGATACCCAGGTATATCACATATTCCAGCTCAAGAAATATGTTTACATGTGTGTATGTTTTGCGAATTCGTTATGACTGGGCGGAATGGCGGAACCATATGAATTTACATAGCACAGTTTACGATTTGAGTTGGGACCTGCATTACACAATATCAACTAGATATATTATGTAACTTAACATCTTTGGGACCTACATCAATAAAAACACCAAAGTGATATAATAATGTGATGCTTTTAACGCATGATAACAAAGGAAACATTCAATGCTAACACTATCTTAGCGACTTCTCAATCAGTTTTACTTATTATTGTGCAAAGGTATGATTCATAATAATTATAAGAGCAGACTAGCAGTTAAGGAAGGTTTTTTAAGTACTAGGTGGGTAAATGTATTCAAGTTATTCAAATATAACATAGGTACATAATCAAAACATAACCGGCATTTATACCATCTTAAAGCAATGGCTATCAAGGAATAGTTATGTTCACATTGAGTCGACTCATATCAAATGCCAAGTACAAAGCAAACTGAAGCTTAATGCGAAAAAGGGACAGAGCTACCAGTGGAACGACGCCTACCGAGGAGCCCCACTACGCAACCTCACTGCGACGGCCGCGCAACCTTGAAATAATAATGTTCGGAATAACAACAACGCGCCATAAGCGTGACCAGAAATAGTATAATAAAAATAATCCTCGAATTTTGAAGCCTCCTTTGCGAGACCCTAATATCCTGTCTGATTGTAGGTAAAGCAGTCATTGTTGAGATTTGATGGGAATAGTAGAGACCGGAAATGGACCCGTCACGCCATAAAGCGTGCATATTTGTCTGTTTACTTATTTCCTATCATGTAGGTATAGTACATTTAGTTGACACTTGAATCCGAATAGGTGAAAGTTAAAGTATTGTAATTTGTAAAACGTTTCGCAGTCGAAGGTTTCGCTTTTTCATTCGCTCGTTACTCAACAGGTATTCGTCATCCGCGACAGACCGACAACTCTCCTCTGCATGTAAACCTACTGTGCAAAAATTATTTATTTCGGACGTTGTCCGTTTTTAGTTTCCTGTTGAGTAACAAACATAGAAGCTATCGCAGTCATAATATTATTGAGATACTAGGCTCTACATAGGTACACACGTAATGTATACAATTATAATTAAAGCATCTGGAGGTGATTCTGATCGAAAAATTACGAGTTAGATAATCAATATCGTGATTGACTTAAATTCTCGCAGTTAATTACAGAAAGACCTAAGTACCTAGATCCTACCTAGCAAATATTATGGCTGCATTCCACTTTATTGCGTCTGAATTACATGTACAAGTGAACTGTTGTCTGTGAACCTCAAAAATCACAGACATGTTGAAATGCAAAGATCTTTGGATAACAATTCAAATCTAGAGCTTAAGGTTAGACCAAACGGTAATTTACGATACGAGATCGCATCCTTTCTGTTAAAACTGAAACCCCTGTAACGTGCGATTGGCACGTCACGTCGCCTCCCGCTCCGGAACGAAGCTCCGATGTACGATTACGTATAAAAATAATAGTCGTATGATGTTTCTCAAAGTATGATCAGGATGTAGATTGTATCAGGGAATAGTAAATAAAATAATGCTTGCATAACAGATTTATTGCCACATAGGTACAAATCTAATTGCTGCTATGAAATAATTATACCACCTAGTTGTTATTTTCTATACGTACTTACTTACTTTTGAGTTTATTTAATTAATTTGATTCAGCAAAACAAGCCATTTCAAAACCAGCAAATACTCGAATGCGCATTTCAATACGCATGCATGAGTCATGAATACTCAGTGAAAAATGTTAATTCCAAATGAAACGTTACTTGTTTTTATTAAAACGGTTGATATCCTTCTATCGCCGTCAAAACAACAATTAGTTCATTCGTTGGTCTCCTTTTCAGCAGACATGAAGGTAAATAAAAAATACTTCTAATGCTTATCGAATTTTTCGTCTCCTGACAAATCAAGCTCGAGAAAATACTCCTTAAAAACGACAAACGAACTCTGTGAAAAACTAACATTATTTTTCTATTGGATGGAATCTCTTTCATTATTTCAATTTAATAATTTCAAAACCTTTTATACTTTTGATTCAAAATTATGATAGATATTCTATGTAACAATCCGGGAAAATATGAATTGTATTATGTAATTGTATATGGCTATGGAACATTTTAGAAGGGTACAAAAGAAACGAGTCTAAAATTTGCGACTGCGATTCCTACTAAACTAGAAATAGGTAGTGTGTATCGCGATTCGCAATCGACTAATGCCTGGACAGTCTAGCTAGGAAGTGTGAGACGGCAGTTTTGAATAGACTCTATGTTCTGTTTATTATACTATATTTTTCCGGCCATCAGGATAAACCTTTCATGTTTTCTTGAAAATTCGGCCCTATTTTAACCTGATAAGACATATAGCGATTTGTATATGTGATATGTTCTGTGCAACGAAACCGAGTGATACATATACAAGGAAAACGTAGTGGAACTGTAAAGTTCTCTATACTCAACCTACTCTACTAGCTAGGTAGGTACATAATAATGAAGCAAACAGGTTCAATGTGACTGCATTAAGCCACCGTTTCTCAATTACGTTATGTATAAGTATATTATCTTTCCTCGGTTCAGAACAGTACATTACTCTTTTTTTACCAGCCTGTTCGCAGTCTCAGAACATCTAGATACTTACCTACCTATATCAGAGGCATATCTCATTTATCCTTAGCTTAAAACATGGACAAAACGAACTTAACAGACACACTTATTTTCCCTATAAATGCCTTTTCGCAGTCTCGATCAGAGGGGGCTATAACTGATAAGATAAGTGATGAAGCGACTGTTGTGTGATGACATGAAGACAAAGTGTGGGTAAAACATGACCCGAGCCTCTCAACATTGACATTCCACAGCACGTGACCAAGACCAATGCAACTTGGTCGGATCGGAACGTCCGGCAAAGATACATAAAAACTTGTTCGTGTTTAAACCCCGTGTAGGTATTACTATTCATAATATACTATACAATACAACATAATATGTAGAGTACAATGCCCGAAAATCTAGAATGTACTTTTGTTCTATGACATACCTAACCTACCTAGGTACACGTGAAGACAGAGAAAAGTATACAGGGGACCTCAATATGGTTGAGATTTTGTCAAACCACTGGACCGAATTTAATAAAAAAATTTTTTACAGTAACAGAGTTTTCTATCTAACAGTGGAAGAACTATTGCAATAGGTCAAGTAGTTTTCCAGATAATGGCAACCTTAAAAACTCTCCTGTACACTTGTCTCTGTGCCAGACCGTACATACATACTGAACAATCTTCTGTTTAACTGTTACAATCTTCAGCAGATTTTCCGATATTTATTTGCCGATATATAGGGTGTGACGGTAATAGTAAGCCGAAACGGGGTGGTCAGTATCGGTAACTGAACAATACTTAATACTTTTGTATTTTTGCGGGAAAAAATGCGACGCTCTATATGTCCCATGTGTGTAGAGCAATAGTAGTTACTGATCATCACCTTCCTTTGGGAATGATGCGATCAACTTCGCCCTCAAAGAAACGTATATAATAATGACGTAGCTTATTGTGTGCCAAAAAAAAGTCAAAAACGTAGATGACATGCTACTCGTACTTTACCACCAACTTGCTGCAAAAGCTGTTACTGGATTTTGTGCAATACACTGTATTAAATTAAATACATATTATCTATATTCGTATTTTTGTGTGATAATGATAATAAAGTACCTATTCATTACAGACAACATTTTTACTCGTATTTTTAACTTCAAATACTAAAAAGGGATAGGTAATAATAATAAAAAAACCTATGCTAGCCCGCCCGCACGGGATATAGACCGTGTGCCCGTAATACCTATATTACAGATATCTTGTAAATATGTACATAAGGTAGATAAAGAGGAAGCTTGGTTTCAACTTTCAGTCTTCTGCAGATAGTCTATGAGTAGGTGCAGCCTGGCGATGGCAATCTCTGTACACAGTACATTACAAAGCTAGGTTTATAAGTTGTGCAACATTGTGATCTTTCGTTAATTGGATATAATTTATAAATAAGATAGCATGCAAGAATACGTTCCCAAGGTTTAATGAATAATATTTATCTGTTTGTTTAATTCAGTTCTTATCTTTCATTATTTATTTTATCTGTATTAACATAAGTGACCCACATCGTACTAGGTCTTAGTTTTGTTATTGCTGTAACTTTATTATAAAGCAGATTATTCAGTTACAACTCAAAATGTCATGTAAGGTCTACCTAAGGGTCTAATTAATATTACCGATTTGTGTTTTTGCATTGTACTGAATGTTATTTTCAACATTATCAACATATCAACCTACTTTTATGTCCCCACTGTTGGGGCACAGACCTACCCGCACTTTGAGGGAGCTCGGACCATGAATTTATTATGTACCTTTCATTTCGGTTCTCTCCTAATTTTCCTACTTGACAAACCAAATTTGTCACCATACATTTTATTTAGAATGGAAGTTCAAAACCGTTCAAAAATATATATTTTAATGAAAGTTGCACGCTATTTCATGTTTTTCATGCACAGTATATGCACATCGCACTGTGTTATACTACGTTGAATTAAAATAGAATGGAATATTGTTCAATGCCTACATACAAACTAGGCAGGTACATTGGTATTATATAACAAAAGTTTACTCATACGTTTGAAGCAGTGTCTATTTAGAGTGTTTTATACAATTTGTCTATTCCTATCAGAATATCGTTATCTGTCGTTTTCGAAGTACCTTGTAATTTATTTTCTCTACAATTGAATCATTTGCGCAACGTTTAAATTACCTTGAAAACGTGTTGACGGCGACATCAACATCGTAAAAGATGTCTACAAGTTCATCGACGTCAGAATCTGGTGTAAGCGAGGGTGGTAAAGTAGCCGACGCACTAGCGGCCTCATCGACAGAGTGGCCCCCGCATCTGAAGAGCAGGGTTTCCGTCTGCACCATAGGTAGCATGGCTACAGCACATTCCACACGTGCTCGCTACCAATTTGGGGAGGAATGTCTACCTGAATCAACTCCAAACCACAAAGTTCGTATTCGCATCTAAACACACACTGCATTGCGCCACGCTCGCCGCGACGCTATTTTTTTAATACCGTGAAATCTAGACAAACACTGCGTATTAATACATTTTCAAATGGTGCAAATCACGATAGTTTCTATTACGTCTTAAATGTCTCTTGACAAGACATGCAATAACTTTATTACGTAGCGATAGTGCAAATTTCCTATCAATATTCGTGCGAAACGTTCGCTACAAAACGACGATGAAAGTCAACTGAAAGACGAGACGTACATATACACACATCCTTTTCGCTCGCGGCCTCACAAATTATCAACACCGTGGCGCGCGACACGGCACGAACTTGTGGCGGCAGCGACAGTGGCTGAAGCCAGCCAGACGGATTAGCTCAGCCATATATCTGCTGCAGTCACACCAATGTCGTCTTGGTGTTGCTCAACTGTATTGCGATCTCGCTCGTTGACACGACCACATACATTTTCCGACGAATATGCCCGACCATAACCGAAGTGGTCATATATATGAAGACAGAAATATATAATATATAATTATATCATTCACATATTAACAAACAAACATAGGTAATTTAAAGCTGTTGGAGGTGTCACCTGTAAACACACTTGGGAAGTGGTCCAAATTAGTAATCAAAAGTTATTGTAGATATAAGTACTTAATTTACAGAGCTTGGTTTTCCATACATTGATTCTGTAACTTCAACGACAACAATTTTCTCTTTTTGTTTTTAATTTTCAGACTTTTGATTGGGTACCAGTCTGGTATTGATAGCTTGTCTGTGCCGCAACCCTCAATTCTACTTATTTATAATGTAAATCAATCTTTATATGAAGGTATATTAAACTAAAACACACCGAAATAAATAACTTGTTTCATTACAGTGTATATTTTTGTTTAATAAATAAATAGACTACCTACTATTGCAACTACTATACATTATAATAATGATGATATCCTTATAATGTTTACCCCTACAGAAAATACCAATTAATTCCAATTAGGAATGAATTGATATTCAATCATTAATTTAACAATTGCAAATGGAGAGAATATAATTTTTCAAACCAATATTCTTGGCATTTCCGATTTTACTACATCTGAATATCAAACTGTTATTACAGTAATAAGTATTAGTGTAGTGCCTCACGAGCATTCATCGTTACATTACTTAGCAGTACTGGGCGGGCACTAGCTCTGTATCGATACATGAAAGTGAAATGGGGCAGCCACCGTGTCAAGTGCACAATTTAGTTAACAAGGTCATTCATTGCATAACTAACTCCAAGATACAATAAATTACTTGTTAGCTATACGATACGATTCTAACGTGAGAATATGCAATAACAAAGAGCAAAATTGTAATTCATGGCATAATAGTATGTTATGTATCGACGCACAATCCATAGTATGTTTGGATCACATATGTGGTTAATTTGAACGTGTCGACAACCCTTAACCTTTTTAGGGTTCCGTGCCTCAACAGGAAAAAAGGAACCCTTATATCACTTTAAATCACTTTTTTTTTTAATCACTTTGTTGTCCGTCTGTCTGTCAAGACCTTTTTCTCAGAAACGCGTGTACGGATGAAGTTGAAATTAATACCAAATACTCCTTTATGTCGAATTTTGACGGATATGTAAGAAAACGCAAATAACTCGAAACCTATAGGGTACTTCCCGTTGACCTAGAATCATGAAATTTGGCAAGAAGCTAGCTCTTATAAGCACAAGTAAAGGTAAAAATCCGAAAACTGTAAATTTGAAATTATATCCCTCCTAAAATATTTTAAATATATGCATAGGTCATTTTATCTCAAATTACATTTCATAAATTAATTATTACTTTTTGTTCAACGTGTTATTATGTGGAAGAAATCACGATAAAAGATGGAAGAAAAAAGGATGTAATGGAATTTAGATGGGAAGTCTATCGTCTACCAACCCCTATGAGAGACAGGCATAAATTTCAAAGAGCAGGTTTATATTTACATATAAAACGTCAAAGAAAAATATATATGAAAGCATAAAAGGAACACATTTTTGGGGGTAATTTAGGTAGATAATTTACTATCTAGGATAGGTACAGTCGAAGACAGAGATAAGTATACAGGGGGCCTCAATAAGGTTTAAATTTTCTCAAAAACTGGACCGAATTTAATAATTATTTTACAGTTACATAGTTTTAACTTTTATCTATCAAACAGTGAAAGAATTTTTGCCATAGGTCAAGTAGTTTTTGAGAAAATCTCAACCTTAAAAACTCTCCTGTACACCTCTATGTTCCACCGTACCTACTGGCTACTTCTTCACATAAAAACAAATATGATATCATACCTATTTAAAACTAATTTATATTGTCTGGATTAATGGGTTCTGATCCCGATAAAGAGTCGAAATTAAAAATAATATAACTGTAATTTAATTACCTAGGTAACTACCTAGTAATCGTAATAAGGGAATAGTTAAGGAAATCTTACTGCATAGAGTTGATACGTAATAATAACCGAACTAAAAGTTAATTAATTACGGGTGTGATTTGTATGCTATATATATATTTGATATTGTAGTTTCATTTGGTATAACACTCACTTGATATATTGTCATGTTGTATAACATTCATTTAATATAACATCATCATTCATCATCACATCAAAGCACAGTACATCAACAGTGAATTCCCTAGTGAATTATATTTGGTAAAAGAGTATGGGCAGTAGAGGAAGAGCGCGCCGCGCCGCCGCGTGCAGATATCGGTGCAGGCAGGCGGCCCCGCAGAACTGTGTCAGTGGGTCACGGCAATGACGTGGCACACGGCCGCCGCCGCCGCCGCCGAGTCGCGGCGCGCACTTCATTCTAATTCCGCTTTGCTTTGCCGGTGTCTTCGGCCTAACTAGCTATTTATGAGCAAATGTGTTTACTGCTAAATCAGTCCTCATTCCCAAAACACACCAATGTCTTTGCTTTAAATTCATTTACATGAAGTATTCATCAAACCAGTTGTATAGAACGCGCGCGATGTTAGCTTATCGTTGACATTGACCGACTGAAATAATTCACGTGAGAGAATTAACCGCACCAATTCCAACAAGTTGACTAATTCAAAATCGAGTGTTCGGGTTTTTCCACGGATATGTACATGTACAAAGAATATGTTTTATTTTATGTGAATAGCTAATAATCCATCAATGCTCAGTCATTACCATCCAAAATATCATCTCAGATTGCACTTCAATGAATGTTTGCAACCAAGCAAGCTCGGTGGCACTCTGTGGTTAGGGCACGTAACTTCTTTTACGGAGGCCCAGGTTCGCTCCGCAGGTCAGCCATGTACGTAGTTTTCATCGTTTTATTGAAGGAGAATTAACGTATTTACCAAATGGTCTCAAAAACTGCGAAGGAAAAATCTTGAGGAAACCTACATACTTGAGTTGAGAGTATGGCTCAGCTCTCTCGATGTAAGGGAAGCTATGTGCCAATAGTGGGGACATAAAAATATGATGATGATGCTAGGGCATAGGTACCTACTATATCACTGGAATACTAGAAATGTCAAGTTCTTTCAATAGGTACTTATCTTTTCGTCATAAAATTTAACAAATCCTTTTATACGGTTATATGGTGGTGTATTTAATACAAAATATTAGTTTACTGACTGAAAATGCAGTTGGACTGGAGACCTCTGCCAAAACGAATTTGAACACATCAATATAACTTATTTAAACAGAGGTATAGATTTACAGCCTTACTTATAATCGATGATTAAAATTAATACCTTGTTTAACAATTGTTTAAAAAACATGTTTACTTATAAACACTATTTAAAGTTAATCAACTCCGAATAAGTAGCTGTCAGTTTAAATAACGTCGTAGGGTTGTTTAAATGCTTAATTAGGAAAATGGCGGACCGAATTACGAACAGCTGATCACAATTTGATACTGCTAAATCCATGAAAAAATATTTCGCCGCGCTCTATGGAGAGAGCCTAAAGTATATTATGCATGGAGACAGTTCTCCGCTTCTGTCGTCACTTTCACTCTCATACGTCAGAAAGAGTCATCTGTTTATTATCCGATTCGATGTCTATTGAAAATTCAAACAATGGAAAACCAAGTGAGTACCTATTTGTAAATGAAAAATTGTCATGCAAGGAGTCTGCGATGTAAATATGGTTAACTCCATCCGCAGTTCCTTTAATTAATTATTTTATTAATGGACTCGACAGTTCGTCATTTGCCAATGTCATGTTACAGAAAATTCAATGTATAATAGTCTTCTATCTTCCTCCAGGGGAGTCGCCGTAGCGTCATCACCCTGGGTAGCCGCGTCTTCATGTCTTCATCCAGAGGAGACGCCGTAGCGTCATCACTCTGGACGAAGAAGCTCGACAGTCACGTTCACTCCCGAGCTTGTAGCGGGAACTCTTGATAAAAGCTTGAAACCCCAGATCTTGCTAAAATTATCCAACTAATTCACCATACTGTCACTCGCGAACATTTTCTGATTAATTTAACGTGATATTAATCTCAAAATAACCACTGTAGACAATAAAACAAAAATTATCAAATAATTCTGCAACCGTCGTTTCCCGCCATTTTCAAGAGAACCCCGCAGTTCCTTATTATTATTATATTTGGGTTCTGGCGTCTCTTTGTAGAATTCTGCCAATGTCGAGTCGGATATGGGAGAGACGAGGCAGGTGATCGGTCCGAATGGGTAATTTGGCTTCTGGCTGCTGGTCCTAAAACACATAAGGACAAACACAAATACAATATAAACCACCACCTTAGTAAGAACATACACACTCTATAATTTAATTTTGTTAGTTCGAATAAAATCACATAGAATATTTATAAAAGGCGTGAACACATAACATAGAAGAGATTTAAAATCAGTAGGACGAGGGATATTGGGAGGGAGAACGTCGTATAATGAAAAGAGGAGTTTAGGACAGGTGAAGAAAATATGGTCAGGCGTCCCTTCGTCGAGGCCACACTCACAAAGTGAGTGGTCCCTTATCCGTATTTTAGCCAGATGTACGGGCGTGCACGAGTGGTTCAGACGGAGCCGGCAGACAGTGGATGTGACTTGTTTGCTAGCATCTCGAAAACGGAAGAACCATGGCTTATGAGGCAGACATTCCTGGATACTACCATAAAATTTGCCTTTCACAGACTTGGACTCCCTCCAAAGGGTATCCCAGGATTCAAACAGCTGGGTGCTGGCCGAGGCACATAGGTCATGTGTGAAGGTCTTGAAGTGTGAGAGACATCCCGATTCGGTGGCTTCTTTAGCTAAGCTATCTGCGTTTTCGTTTCCCCGGATGCCGGAGTGGCCCGGGATCCAGGCTAGAACTATTTGTAAATTCTTTAGGTGGCATTGATAAAGAGCGCTCTTTATTTGGAGGATAATAGGGAACTTAATTTTACATCGGAACTGGTTAGCTTTTATGGCTTGTAAGGAACTTAAAGAGTCCGTAAATATTATAGTTTTACTTAAATTGTGAGAGTAAGCGTACAAAATTGCCTCAAGGATTGCTATTGCTTCCCCTGTGAATACTGACGAAGTGGAGGGGCATTTGAATTTTAAAATTATTTTATACTTTGGTAGCCATATTGCTGAACCCACGCATCCTTGCTCCGTCATCTTAGAGGCGTCAGTGAACATGGCCAGCCAGTCTGACCAGTCTCTTGCTACCAATCTGTTGAAATGGCTATCTGCAAAAGGGGAGTCTTTTTGGATACCGAATCCCAGTAAAATCTCAGGTTCAAAGATTAAAGCGTCATAATTAGTATTAAAGAGGGGATTAATTTCACTTTGATAAATGGGGGACTGAATGCTTTTGAATTTTAAGTAGCTTTTAAAAACACAGGGGGTATCTTTATGAGTCCAGTAGCCTGGTTCTCCTACCATTTCTGACAGTTCGTGAAGTTTAGCATGGAGAGGGTGAGAAGAACTTTGAGCTGCTTTGAAAAAGAATCTATCAGAGAGATATTGTCTGCGCAGCTTGAGTGGAGGCTCCACACATTCCACCTGAAGGGCGTTTATAGGTGAGGACCTCATGCCACCTGTGATAATTCTCATGCATTTGGCCTGAATTTTATCCAAAACGTGAAATGCTGCTTTATTACAGGGTTCCAGAAGAAATGCTCCATAGTCGAAGTGGCTACGGACCAAGGCGTTATATAATAGTTTCTGTGTGTATGGGTGAGAGCCCCACCATGCTCCTGATATGGAGCGAAGGATATTTACATTTTTTTCGCATTTTTTGGCAATATATGATAAGTGGCAAGTTCCTGTCATTTTGGAGTCCAGAAGAACCCCAAGAAATTTTACATTGTTTTGGACGGGGATCTCTTGTCCCGCAATTGTGAGTGTAATATTTGGTATTGACTGCTTTCTAGAGAAAACCACAACACTGCTCTTGGGAGCAGATAGTGAAAGACCATGATTGGATAGCCATTCATCCAAGTATCGAATAGCTACGGATAGGCGGTTAGAAGCATTCTGGATGGAACTGTCTGAAACGTAAAGGGCAAGGTCGTCAGCGTATTGTAGCACATCACAAAAACAATCCACAGACCTTTCCAAGTCATATGTGTAAATGCTGTAAAGAATTGGACTGAGGACGGACCCTTGAGGTAAGCCCCTCCAAACCATCCTGGGTGGAAGGATATTTCCTTGAGAGCGAATTGCAATGGATCTAGACATTAGCAAATTAGATATAAAATGTATCATCCTCACGGGAATACTCAGCTGGTGCAATTTTTGCCTGAGCAGCGGAAGAATCACATTGTCATAGGCTGCAGAAATATCAAGGAAAATACCTACAAGGGATTCTTGTTTTGTAAGGGCGAGGCGTATGTCGGTGACAAACACGCTGAGACTGTCCATCGTACTCATTCCTTTCCTGAATCCAAATTGACTCTTCGCAAGCTGCCCTCTATTTTCTAGGAGCCATTCCAGTCGATTTTTTATTAGGTGTTCCATAATTTTAGCAAGAGTAGAGGAGAGGGCTATGGGGCGATAACCTGAAGAATCATTAGGGTCTTTGCCGGGTTTGGGTATTGGGATCACTATTTGTGTTTTCCACTCCTCAGGGGGGAGACCAGATATGTAGAACGAATTGATCAGATCTAGGAAATATTGTTTAGTGACTGAGCCTGCCTTGGTCAAAAACGAATATGGTATACCATCAACACCTGGTGTGGAGTCTTTCAGTTCCATAAGTACAAGGCGCAATTCTATAAGAGAAAACGGATCGTTCATTTTATCTCCACTTACCTGTTGGTCTGAACTGCTCATGCATGGGACAATTTCATTGTGGGTGGGTACCCATGGGGGGGCGAGTTTATCTGTAAAACCATCCAGCCATATGGAGGGGTCGTTACTGGATACGTTTCGATCGTGGAAGGCTCCGCGAAAGCGCTTAATGTTTTTCCACAATATAGATGGGGGGGAACATGGAGACAGGCTCTCACAAAACCTCGACCAGCCTTGTCTCTTCTTGTCAGACAATAGTCTCTTTGTTTGAGCAGCTATATTTTGATAATTTAAATAATTTGATTCTGTCATAGAAGAGGAGTATTGGTCTTCTGCTATCTTACGTCTTTTCACCATAGAGGAACAGTCCGAGTCCCACCATGGAGGGGAGGAGATTTTATTATTGGCAGAGTTTTTTAACGGGATAGAATTGTTAGCCGCATCTATAAGGCAACTGGTAAATTGAGTGTACATATTGTGTTGGTTATCTATGCAAACCTGAGGGAGGGCCTGCACCTTGGAGTCTGATATTGAGGAAAATTCTTCCCAGTTTGCTTTGGATAAATTATATTTTAAAAGGGGAGGCACATCACACTTAGGTATGATGCGGCCGGGCCATGATATTAATATAGGGTAATGGTCGCTCCCATGGGCATGAGGAAGAGTCCTCCAAAGTAAACCAGAAGCTAGGCAGGGGGAGCACAGTGAAAGGTCCACCGCACTTTTAGGGTTTTGAAATGGGGATACACGCCGTGTAGGTGACCCATCATTCAGTAAACAGAGATTGAATTCGTCAAAAACATCTACCAATAAGTATGCAAAGGCATCCACTTTGTGTGAACCCCACATTGGGTGGTGACTGTTGAAGTCCCCTACTATTGTAGCAGGGGAAGAAATGCTAGAGAAAATTAAGTTTAATTCTGGAATGTAAGTGTGATCAGGATCCGGTAAGTATAAAGAAACAAAGGAAATGTCTGTAACTTTAACAGCTACAGCATTTATGTTAGCGTTAAGAGGAGGAAGAGGGATTCTAGAAAACGGGAGAGATCTATGGACCAATATTAAAGTACCAGCGTACCCATCACTGCGGTCATCTCGGAGACATGAATAACCAGGAATTCTAAAAAGAGCTCCCGGCACCAACCATGTCTCCGAGATGGCAATGACAGACGGCTTGTATCTATTAATTAAATAGATCAGGTCAGGTTTCTTATTCTGAATGCTCCGACAGTTCCATTGAAGCAGGGTCAATGGATCCATGAGAGAACTTTTTAAAGAGACTTTGTAGTTTAATAAGCACGTTGGACGGTAAGTCGGTGTCATCGAACCTAGCAATGACACTTATCAGGGAAGAGACCAGGAGGTCGAGAAAATTGTCATTATCAGGTAAAGCGACAGAAGTTTCCTTTCCAAAACCACATCCATTAGGAAGGGTTGAAGAAGGGGTTTGCGTTATTAAATTGTGCGCTTGTTTATCAAATCCAGTATTTTGAATAAATCGTGGTCTTTTGGGGATTTCAATGGTTTTTCTATATGATGTGGTAGCAACAGGGGTTGCTGTTTGAGAGATGGGGTCAGTATCGAGAGTCGAAGATTGGGTTCGAGTAAATGGTGTTGCTGTTACATCTGCATATGGACGTCTAACTGCGGGGAACCGCGCTGATGCATCTCTGTATGAGATGCTCTCTTGAGACATTACGATTTTTATTGATTTCTGTCTCGAATGTTCGGGACAGCCAGGGTTATTTGCGGCATGATTGCCAGAGCAAAACAGGCAGGTTGGGACTTCCTTTTCACAAGTGTCGCCATTGTGGGTCTGTGCACATTTGTAGCACCTGGGTTTTGATCTACATTGAGCCTGGATGTGGCCAAAACGGCAGCATTTTACACATTGAATAGTGGGGAGCAAATATGTTTCAACGGGGATAGATGCGTGGTAACAGTATACATGTTTAGGTAGGGTTTGGCCAGTAAAAGTAAGAACTACGGTTTGTGTGCCAACCCACTGTATCCCAGTGGCTGTTGCCATCTTGCGGTTCAATCGGCGAGCTTTAATAATTTCACCACATCCTGTTGGGAGTTGCATATCAGCAACCACCTCTTCCATGCCCAGATCGACAGGAATGCCTCTAATAATACCCATACGGGTAACATGATATGTTGGTACAGTGGTTATAAAGTTAGCTTGCGCTAAGAATGGTAAATCCATGAATGTGTTAGCGTCATTACCTGTAATAAACTCGATTGCCACCTTGTTCCGTCCCACACTCGTGACACCGCCTTGCACTATATTTTGAACCTTGTTTTTGAATAGTAAACGGCCAATAGATATTGGTCTAATGGTGAGGCCTTCAGATGGGTCTGTTTCGCGCTTACTAATATGCACTACGAAGGGCGCCTGGTCATTTGAGGTATATCTCTTTTTTTCTTCTGCTTGAGGGTGGGTATAAACCGACTGTATGGAAGCAGAGGGCTGGCTAGGATCATTTACCTTTTTTTTGGGATCGATCTTGGGTTGATCATTCGATTTTCGCTTTGTGCCGGACAGCTCTTGGGAGAACATGTCCTGTGATTCGTCGGCGCCCCCGGTTTTATCCGGGGGACGCCGCTCTTCCACCTCCTCTACTTCCATACCCGATTTTCGGGTTCACAAAACAACACAAATATCGTTACCACTTACCAGAAAACCACATAAACATGCAAAGAACAATCACAAAAGCTTTTTCGGACCACTCAGCCTAGAAGTTTTGACAAAAATTAGCCAAAAAGGATTAAATTTTGGAAACACGTGTAACCTCAAATCAATCCGACGGCAGAATCCCCGCAGTTCCTTGCTTCAAGAAAAGATTTTGACAGTTGTTGACAAATTGAATTTGACACTTTATTTTTCTAGGATTTTTTAAGGACTTTGGAATAGACATTACCCCAATTTTGGCCAAACTTTCGTTCTTTTTTTTTTTTGAATTCATTCAACAGTGTTTCCATATAATAATAGTTTTGGGTGTTTAAAACGATTAGCTAATCACTGCTTAAATAACGTTTATAAGTAACAAAAACCTTAATCACTTATTAAGAGTTTAAATAATGATTAGTTAATATGTTGTTCAGTGGTTGATTAGTGTTTTTTTATATAAGTAAGGCTGTTAATATTTTAGGTTCGACGATATATCTAACGACGACGCCACTGTTATTAGCGGTGTTAGGTCTGATCAGTAATAAATAGCGATTAATACATTCTACAGACAGGCGAGGCGTGATGAAAGTGAATGCGTCGCTGCCTGCAGTCCGCAATAAGTGGAAGAAAACTGGCGCCTGGTATAATTGATGTTCAATTATATTAGATGTCTACACGGTTTCTTCATGCTGAACGACTAGGGGACAACCTAATAATGTATGGTAATTTCGTTATTAATTAAAGGTGTTCATTTAGTTATATTTATTATTACATTGGTTAGGTACTATAACGGCGGCAAGGGGAGGACTGTATGTGCCCTGCAATGTGACGTAATAGGTTGTTGATGTTATTAACAATTTGGTTAACCTTCATCATCTAACTCAAACGATCTTACACTCCGTTAATTTTAAATGAAACTCTGCTAATATCATGTTGGCAAGAAATGATGAGCTGTTACCTCAAGGGAGCGTTAGTAATCTGATCAAATGAAACAACTAATGAGAATATAAATGGCGTAATATATTGGTTGGGGACCAAATGGCCCCTTCGAGCGTCACATATCGTATCTTCATTATTAACGTTTGTTTATGTTCATAGAAGATTTTTAATTATGTAATGTCTTACGATTATGAAAAATATGCAAAACAATTAGCTTCACAAATTAACATCGCCTCTCCGAAAATTCCGTAATTTTTTTACCTTTATTGATTTTTCTTCAACATTTTGTGATAGGTGAAACTCGGCCAAATTAGTTTTTAATTGGCCAAGACTACGAAAAATCCATCGCTCTGACTTTTTATTTTGGATATTAGGTATGTACTAGCTAGGGGAAGATAGGACAAGGTACCTATAACGATATACATCATAGGCAATTTGATCTTTGATGTTTATGCGGAATTTAAAAGTTAACAATTATTTTTACCAATAAAATATAAAACCTACCAGTGAAAAGACATTTCTAACTACGGTGCAGTCTGTTTCGAGTAAACCGTAATCGTTCATTTAGGGACCTTATATATACTCTTGTAGTTTGCTAAAATGTTTGCTGAGACAATTTGCGTCATTTATTGTGCTTTCTCCTCTTGCGTGAAGATATTGATGAATATTTAAAAAGAAATTGGTGTGCCAGGATAGCAGTAGACGGAAATCCACGGGTAACAAGCGCGAGTTTATGTATGTAATGGCATCAGCCTAGTGAAAATTCTAACAAAATTTTGATGACACGTGACTTAGCTTTAAAGATGATGGAAATCAGGCGACTCTCAATAATTAGGCATCCTTTTCTACGAGGAAAATTAGACACTCGATCAGCAGAATGGATCTCCACCCTCAATCAAGCATCCGCATGTCTGTCTATTCGCTTACAATTCAAGAGTTACTAGACGGGAGTTGATAAAGAAAGAAAAGTTTGTAGTAGATACGTAAACCAGCAATCAATACAGACCTTGGTCCCTTCAAATTAATTTTAATTACGTATGTTGATCAGGTTCCTACGTGGGTTGCGTTGCGATAATATTTTACATGTGTACCTAAAATAGCGTAAATGAAACAGGCGTCATCTTTTTCATTACCATATGTTTAGCAATTAGACAATTTTCTCGAAATATTACTTAACCGAATTCAATATTTTTAATAAAAACATTGCAGTGTCAGCGGACCTGTGGCATGTGCGGAGAACAAAAGTGAAGGCAAATGTTTTTAAACAGTCCGCAAAGAAACCCCGCAAATGCGTTGCGTCACGTGGGCGGGCGGATCGATTGGGCGGCTAGCGGAGCGAGCGCGTGCGCGAACTCGATCCTCTCTCATATCGACCGCTAACTTTTGACTGAACGCTTTTGGGGCAGGTTAGGCCTATGCTCTGGGGTCAAGGTCACACTCCTTCCCACTGAAATATTGGGGTACCATTAACAACTTACAGCGCACTTTATTGAACACGAGGCTCACTTTCACATCTTAACATGATTCCAAGCAGTCATTTCCGGTGTTATAAAACTGAGCTATCAGTAAACTAAATATCTAAATGAACTTTAGACCTCAATTTAGAAACACCTCATTATCATGAACATTAAATTTTTTGCCTTAACACATTACATATTACCTACGTACTTTTTAGTAGATCGAGAACCGAGGGACAAATTTTGATCAAGTCTTCATTGCCTTATGAAGATTTTCATTTCGAGAGTTTTCCAGGAGAAACAAACATATCAACGCAGAATAAAGTGTAGCCCTCATAGAGTTCATTGCATGCGGTCCTCGAGCAAAGTAACTGATATTATTCAGATATTGAACATTCCGATGTTGCAGGCGACGATGACCACTTACCATCAGGTCTACTTGTCTGCACTCTTTGATCATAAAAACCAGATATAGATAAATATTGCAAAATAAAATGCCTTCTACACTACACGGTCAGTAGTGTAGGTACTACTGTACACTAAACTACGGAAAACTCAATTACAATCAAATAAATATGTAATGTACAAAGAAACAATAACAAAAAATACAAACAAACATTATTTATAATTAAACCATACAGGGTTAAGAAAAATTGTATTCAGACTTTCGATTTGTCCACCGTCGGCGGAGCGTACTGCGTAAATAACGTCTTCAAGTGGAACTTTCCCTGACCAGTGCTGCAGTTTATGATTTATTTTGTAAACCAGCTAAATGAGTTGGTTTATAATCTTATATGCAATGAAACATAAAGCTACCAGCTGGCATGAAAATATTAATGAATATGGAGCTTAAGTGGTTAAGGATAGCATCAAAACAGTCCATCGTCGTCTTAGCCTACACGTACGGGAAACAGACGTAAGTTTATGATATTATAATATATTATAAGCATCCCCGTGGCCATGACACAAGTATACATATGTCGTCACACAAATCCGTCATCGTCATGCATGACGTTGTATGACGCCGGTCGCATCTCTGGCGAGACATCGTCTTGTGAACCAGGGGTTGTAAGTAGTGGACTCATCTACTTAAGTAAGTGAACCCAAATAATACATTTCTATCAGGCGTTTTAGCATAAGAAATACCTAGCAAAGTTATATCAGACAGCGTTTACTGTACAATTTGTTTGTGCGTGTCTAACTAAGAGGAACTGCGCAAATCTTGGTAAGACATAAACCACTGGACAGGTTTCCGGACTACTTTTGTATAAAATACAATGAAGTTTCATTGTCTTGGGCAGTTAAATAGTAAGATAACGCTCGTTCTAATCTTCTGGGCACGTAAATGCGTAGGTAATCAATATTAGCACAGTGTAGAAGAACAGCTATTTTAATAATGGTAAGAATCGAAGCCCGGAGCAGACGACATCGGTAACAACCATCTACTGTTATTTTCTATACAAGCGTCCAAATCGAAACAAAATGGTGTGATGCGTGACTAGAATGCTGCAATCTCTAATTGCCAAATACATCGTCAACTTTCCTATTTAAGGGTTACATTTTATACGGCCCTAGTTTTTCTCCTCTCTCAGTCTAAACATCTACTTACTTAAAAAAAATCTCGATTCTGATTTCGTCAATTTTTATTATTATTTTACCCTATGTTAGAGACTATATCCAATGGCTGCCATATTTTATATTACTTTTTTGTTTCAGTTCAGGCAGTAAAAGCAGAAAAAATATTTATTATTGTCTAATTCTCTATATTTTTGCTACCATATAATCGATGGAATTGTGTCGCGGTAGCGTTCATGTATTGACCAAATATAATATATCTAAAAATCTATTAAGCATGAACATTGTACAAGTACATGACTGGCAATAAATAAATGTCTGGAACTGAGTCTCAAAGAGTAAATCTTCCGGGCCCGATGAAGCAAAGTGGTGCGCAGTGCGCGGGCGAAGTGCGCGGTGCGGCCAAACGGCGGAGGGCGCGGGCTTCCTCCGCGCGAATTGATCGCACCCGCTCCTCGGTCGGAGGCAAACGGAGACTCCGGCGTCGTCATGGAGACCGTCTGCCGCTGCTGTCGCCGCAGGGTCGCCATGATAACGAACGACGCCTATTCAAAACTCTCCGATACAATTCCTAATGGATTCTGTTCATCTAAATTATATAACACTGTGTACCTACAATTAATTATATTAGATGTAAATATGATGGAACAAAATAATATTACAAGACATAGGTAGGTAAGTACTAGGTACCTATTAAAGATTTAATTATTTTATACTGCTCCACCTATTTGCAGCGTAAGTAGGCAATATTACCTATCCGTCCGTACTATTAAAAGCGGCATGGGCTGATTCCGACTTGTGTTTTCAAAACTATACTTTCGGAAGGTCTAAAAATAATGCCATCATCCGACCGAGCATCTGTCTCTTTTGTTTGTTAAAGTTAAGAAAATTATAGCGCTGATTACCCAGCATTTAAATTATGATCTTCAGACGCTTCTTAAACATGATCCTCCAGTTGTAGCCCTTGAAAAAAAAATCCTAAAATGAGAAATTTTTGGCGCACGCGGAAGAAACTAGTCTGCAATCTTTTGCAGCTGTTAAAAAATCAAGCGTCTAAGTCAACGCAATCAAAATATATGGCCGTTTATGTCGCATTTTATTGCGATTACTAACTTACATGTGCAGTTGGCAAGTATTGGGACAGGAGTTAACGAACGGCAAAGATTGTCCCTAAATCTAGTTTTACGATGTTAAGTTACACATAACCATCGGTGTGTGAGGCCTACACACCGTTGGCGTTTTTGGTTGCATTTATGTAGGTAAGGTAATTTAATAGACATAGATTCATGTAGAGTCCATCATAAACATTGATTGTGATTACCCATCTTAGGTACCTATACATTACAGGAATTACAAAATCAGAAATTTAACTAACCTTGCATCTTCAATACCCAGGACTGGCATAAGTGGTTCATTGATATGAGTGGCGCCACCGGGCGCCCGATTCTGATGCTCCGTGGCGATATGATCCACCGCAGATTTCTACAAAAATACCTGTAGCAAAAGAAATGTAGTTATAGTTCGTCTCTGCAGCTTCCTAAAAAAATGTTGTAAGCAGCTCCTACCTCTCAGAAAGGTGCAGCACCTTTCTGAGAGGTAGGAGCTGCCAAGTGGCAGTGAAAGATGGTGTATACATCCACGGTGCGCCCCATTGAGTCCTGCAAGAAAACCGCCTGTCTCTAATGTGCTATATCAGGTACCTACATGACATGACGGACGACATACCAGGACGATTGGAAGCTTGCGCTTTACGTTGACGAAACGACGTTCGTCTACTTGTCTACTAACGCCAATACCACAGCGCTGAAGGTGCAATACACGCCAGATACCATTTCCTCCTGGCGGACAAACTGCAGACTGTCAGTTAAAGTGGCAAACTACCTACGACCATAATGGGCTTTGGGATCCTGCTAGCGACTCTACCTTAACTGAACTGGATATTTCACCCCTTTACTGTGGGGGAGAAGGTCTGTTAGCGGGTCGGTCGGTATGTCCGGTGCAAGGCTCAACACATCGTTTCAGGCGACAGACGACGGTTGGCTCAACCATTCCTTTTGGAGACGGTAGCCTTCCGGAGGGCGCATGTGCAGGAGTGCGAGACCGCGTAGGTGAACATGACAGATTCACCGCGTCAACCTCAACACGAACGGCTCGATCAATTCGAGCTGTAAATCGGGAACAATGACGTCCGTCATTACCGACCAGAACTAGACTTCAACTCCACTCCCATCGAGTGACCCCGTCAATACCGCTGACCTCGACGCCTGCCGTAGCATTGATTATGCAGACTCGGACCTCCAAGGCTCTCTCATGCGTCTGATCCTGTCGTTGAGGGGTGCTAACATATTTGGACCGGCGCATTCGATCCGGCTTTTGCCGACCCAAATCGGTCATACAGAGTTTGTTCTACTTCTACACATATTCGATTGTACCGCCCGGCATCGGTAGTGCCGATTAATAATACCGACCCGAATTTGAGTGTAGCATGCCGAAGGATACCCTTGCAGCTGAAGCTCGGGATGATAAGTCGATACTTACATCCGAACTCGCCATATTTACGCAGCTCCAGAGTTGGGGGGTTTCACCAACTGGACACAAGGGACTGGACACGCACATGTCGAGATGGTTAAACACAAGATAGTAACATTTGTTATTTCCTCATTTGGACACGCTAAGCTTACCTAAGTGTACCTATTTCAAGTCTCAAAATAAATATTCCTTACTTTGTGCACAGATAATTAATAAATTACTAGACAATGATTTGCAAAACATTTATTTACCTACGTGTCTTTACTTTGTAAAGAATTTGGGTGAAATTACGACTCATGTCCAGTTGCCGAAACTTTTAGACCATTGTAATACCCACTAACAGCAAATAAATTGATTGATGGAAAACTACGAAGTGATATATGTACCTACGTAATTCAAGTTTCAGTAACTGGATACGCATAGTTTCAGCGTGTCCAAAGGACAATATAACAAATGTTACTAGGTATTCTGTTTAACCAACCCGACATGCGCGTATCCAGTCCCTGGTTTCCAGTTGGCAGTTGGCGAAAACCCCCAGGGTTATACACGTGTAGTACACACACAACGCAACCATCATGAAGATTCTTCGAGATCATGGACGTCTTTTTTATTGTGTGGGGAAATACGTTATGCATACCCGCCGTCTCAGGGGCAGCGGGTATGCATAACAATTTGTACTGACTAAAACCCCACAGTTGCCTTTTCTGCTCACTGTGGAAAGCTCTAGTGTCTCTGGTGAACTAGTGCTCGCCACGAGCAAAAACTTCCTAGGGCCAGCTCCTGCTGGGCTCACTGCCATAGCGAGCTTGGACACCTAGAGTCTGACTTGATGAAGAACTGGTACCTAGCTAGCCTGACTCTAACCACCCATTTATATCTTGTTTATCATTTACCAATTTAGGCTCAAGTTAAAACTAACTTTCGAGGTATATTTCTCAGGAACTAAAATTATGGCTAAAAGTTAGGGTAGATTTAGGTATTTTAACGAATTATTTAAACAACAAATTACCTACCTAAATACAAATCATTTTATATCCCTAATCCAAAAAACCTAGTAGCTTCACCACAATAATTTGAATTACGTATTGGTCAGCTTATTAGTTATTATGTTGTAGGTTTATGTTAAAATCAGCTTCCAAAATCCTAGGCTTTTGATCAATGGGAAACGTTAATAAATAGAACAGCTTAAAAATGACAAGAAAAAATATAGGTAGGACAATACCTAGGACAAGTTTCAATCCCGTGGCCCTTGGATTTTTTCACCAAAAGAAACACAATGAAAAAACACAAATATGGTTTAAATTGAACATTTCATGAAATAGTCGACCATTTCATGAAATGGTGGCATTTCACGAAATCGTCAAATGTCTATTGGTCATTTCATGAAATAGCTTGGCCAGATCAATGAATAGAAAGCGTTTTACGATATGCCCAACAAACGCACGGCTATTTCATGATATGACCAAACACAATTGACCATATCGTAGAAAAATAGCAATAACTACCGCTAGAGGCGCTGAGAGCGCGCTTTGTCCTTGTTTATGTTTGTGTGCGTAAGTAAATAATGCGGATTCATGTTGAAAAGTGAATAATAATGTGCAAATTAAATAAGAAAGTGTGTTGGAAACTTGGAAAAGTGTTTCTATACGAAACGGTGTGAATTTTATGACAGTCACGCACAAACCGACCGCAATTTACCAAAAAACAACTTGGGAATACATTTCACAGGTTAGTATCTAAATGACAATATTTAGTTTATATCCCTTTAAAATCTCACCTAAGTATCTAAAGTCTATTTACGTTTAATTAATGAATCCTAGAAATTTAACATACGTACATAATTTTCATTTTTAGGTTATACAACAAATAAAGGAAAGTAGGGTGACCAGGAAACGAAAGTCGACGGACTATAATTTACTGGATTACAAAATATGACATCATGGAAAAACTGGAACGAATTTTTAATATACAAGAAGAAATGCATTGATGATCCTATAATTCGTATAATTCCGACGGAGAAATATTTTGAAATACTAACGGAATTTCATAAAGATGTATGTGAAATGAAACGTTTTAACGTTCTATAATATTATAATACAATTTTGTACTTGCAAGGACAATAAAGAAGTTTTTATTAAATGTTTATTATTATTATATTTATTAGGTAAGTACCTACATGTTTCAAGAACAAATTAAATATGAATATTTCATATATTTAATTCCAGTGGATAATTTGTTTGAAATCCTTGTAAGAATTATAGGTATATTTTTTTAATTTGGTACTGACTAGATCAAAAAATAAGTTCGTAATATCGTATTTCGAATTATTATTACTTACATCTTTAATGGGCACCCTACATTAATGATCTGACCAAACGTCGTTGGACAAATCGACAAACGTTGACGTTTAAACGATATGCCCAGCACAACTTGACGATTTCGTGAAATGCCACCATTTCATGAAATGACTGACGATTTCATGAAATGCTCAATTTAACGATCTGACCACGACATATACATTATAGGTATGTTTTTACCCGACTTCTAAAAGAAGGAGGGTAATATCTTTAAAGTTTAAGTATGTATGTCAGGGATTTTATATGTGCCCTTATATGTTTTAGAATCAGGAGCCAGAAGCCAAATTAACCTTTTTGGGCCGATTACCTGCCTCATGTGTCTCTCCCATAACCGACTTGACATTAGCAGAATTCTATAATATAAGCACCATAATCCAAAAAAGAAGAATATAATAGGTATGAAATGTGGTTAGAGGCTAACAAAGAATGAATTATACCTTTTTTGGTTCACTTCACTGAATTCACTTGTTCAGTGGGAAACTAGGTAAGTATTTAATTTATCCTAGTGAAATTAGGGAATTACGGACAACATCGGTGAGCAGGAAATGTGTAACAGGTAATTAGGTAGGTACCTATTTTAGATAACTGCGGCTCTTAGACAAATTGATTTGTATACCTAGTTCCGGCCTAGGGCTCATTTAACAGTGTCAATTTTGGCAGTGAGGCTGGCCAACAAGTTCAAAGTACCTAGCTCAGAAAACTATGGTAAGAGCTATTGTTTGGTATATCAAAGTCAAATTTCTTTATTGCAAGTAAGCACGTTGAGTACATTTTTTTACATGTTGAGTATCTCTGGTGGATAGAATAAGACATGTATATTGTATACCTATTTATTACCTATATCCAGAGAAAAGTACCTACCTAGTTGACATTGCTCATAGGATCAGCAAACTGAAGTGGCAGTGGGCTGGTCACATCCGTTGCAGAACTGATAAATGAAAGGGTAGATGAGTTCTGGAGTGGAGGCCAAATATGGGTAAAAAAATGGCTAACCAGATGGATGGATGACCTGCACAAGGTGGCAGGCAGAGACTGGATGCAAAAAGTCAAGAATAAGGGTAAGTGATGTGCCCTGGAAGAGAGAGGCCTATGTCCAACAGTGGGCTGATACATGATGATGATAAACTTTTCTTTTCTTTCTCTTATAAATATTCTGATCAGGTTTGGATGCAGAAAACCTAACGACTAATTTTAAGAAGCCCTCTGCATGGTGCGGTTGTTGGTCTCAAAATGCAATTAACAATATGTTACCCAGCAGAGTTCGTTATACATATACAATGTCTGTGAAAATGTTCATTTATTTAACTTAATACCCCAACTGACTAGGCTAGGTAAGGACTCTAAGGACTTACTAACTCTTATATGGTATTTGTGACTGCAATAAATCATTTGAAAAAGAAAACACAAGGACATTGTGAGACCAAATGCAATGCGTTGATTGAGATAAAAAAAATAACCTATCAAAGGGCACCATTTTCTCATCTGTTAGACAGGACCTTGGATGAGCTATTCACAACAGGTCAAAGCTACTCAAAATTTCAAGATTTTCTCCTTACAAGTTACACCCTCTCCCTTACAATGACGTCATTAAATTGACTGTCAATAAACCATGGTAAACAATACAATGTCTTTTTACCCGCAGAATATTATGTGTCTCATGTAGAAAACTAGAAGATTTACATGTTTAGAGGTCAGATATAACAACAGTTTACTCACAGCTTAGGAAAATATGCAAAAACTTCCAACTTCGGCAGGCTAAAACTCGTTGACAGCGACACTAAATAACATGGCGGCCTCTTGTAGCAGCCGGTCTAACTGAGAATACTCATCCATAGCACTTTACACTATAGTACACTATGCACAAATTATGGTCACTGGTTTAGTGAAAAGAACTTCGCCGTGCAAACGTAAAATAATTAAGTTCATATCACGCATTAAAGGTAAAATGACGTAACATTCTCAACCTTCACGGTCGCACAGCACAAAATGTTAGGTACAAAAAAATGTTTTGTTTTTACTACAATATTGTCAGATAATTCCAATTACACACAATGTTTTAGAATGAGATTTGTGATGCACTGAAAACTAAATAAAACGCTTTTTTATTATTCCGCCAAAGGATAAACGTGACACGCAGTCAAGCAAGCAAACTCGCCCGTGTTGTGCTCGTGCTAGGGTTGGGCTGGATTGCCATGATAACTCCATTTAGCGCAAATGCGTTAGTTTTTTTTCTATACTACTTTGTAGGTTTAATCTATGGTTTAATAAAAACATGCAAGCTGAGCATGCAAGGATATTTTTTAGAACGCAGTTTTTTTTAGGGCGCGATGTGCGATTTATTGACCCGTGAATATTTTACTCTCTGTACCTTTTTACAACAGCTGCCTTGGGTAAGGATGAGTGCAAGTTCCTAGCACCTAGCATATTCCTTGGGGGGCTACCCGGCTGGCCTTTTTAGGCGTTCAAATCCAGCCCGTCAAAACCGGCGCGTGATCGATTTTTTTCGGACATTGACGGGACTTTAGCTAATTCCCATTACCTCAAAAATAAAAGGTCATAAACCACGAGGTTTGAATTTTTTATCAATGTTATGTTTAAATAAACTCAGAAACCACTAATTTTCGACCCCTCGTTAATTTAATAGGGCCTAATTTGTTGCAAACCACCTCTAGTATTACTCCTTTCAAGGAATGTATCGAATTTCCAATCACCCTGTATAAAGTCATAGGGCTAGTAAACTATAAATGCAGTAATGTATTCATCCATATGTCAAAATGAAAACGATAACGAATAATATGAAACTCCGTAGTCAGTATCCAGCCTCCCATTTCCGCTAAGATATTTTGATCGGGCGCCGCGCCAGTATAAGCTGGCTTTGGGTTACGTTCGTCATGCTTGCCGGGTCAGCTTCTCTATTCGATACAAAATATCTCAACGGAATTATAAAAATAAATCTACATGGACAATCAAAGCTATCGTCATACACTGTAAGGATCCAACAATTTATTATCACTTATCAATCCTAGCACGTCTATCGACATCATATCAACATCATTGCAATGCAATATAGTAGGTACGAACAACAGCAGATCAATGGTAACACTAAACTTGCAGTACAATTTCAACTTTTACGACGCAGATAATTTTTTTTTTTTTTTTTTTTATTCAGGATAACAAACAATTACACAATGTGTCTTATATAAAAGTAAGATACTTAATACTAATTAGTAATTGTGTAACCAGCATCGTCATCCACAACATAATTTTAAAAAGATACCTAGTTGACAGTAACACAAATTATGATTCATAATACAAATAGATTGTTACAGCAAAATCCTGGATGTGGTATTACAATAAATTGTTTGAAAGTGCTTTAAATACCTGTTTCTTGAACAAACCGGCGGACAGATTGAAAATATCAACATCATAAAGATATGTGTTATAAGTATTACTCATGCGCCACAGAGGCGCACGCTTACCGGCATTGGACTTGCAAGGCTTGAGCGCAAACAAGCGATGAGGACATGTATCTCTAATACGTTGAGAACTAGATGGTGTGGAATAACAAATTTGATTAACAATGTCTGGACAGTCTAAATTATTAAACATTAAATTGTAAAGTAGCATTGAATCCAGGAGCAACCTTCTCACCTTAAGTGTAGGCAGATTGAATTTCGACAAAGAATTACTATATGATGATCGTGAACGGAAACATCTGTAATTTACCGCGCGTAGATACTTACGTTGTACTATCTCAATTTGATCATTATATTTCTCATATAGCGGGTTCCAAATGTTGACGCCGTATTCGAGTTGTGATCTTATCAATGTTTTGAATAAATAAATATATGTGCTAGGACGCTTGAAATTTACACAAGATCGCATAACGAATCCATAAAATTGATAGGCTTTGTTTGTGATGTAATCTATATGCATATCCAAATGGAGTTTAGTATCCAGTATTATACCAAGGTCACGAATCGAAGTAACATTTTCTAAGGGCGTCCCGTTAAGGGAGTATGTGTTCGTTATGATATTTAACTTTTTGGTGAAATATATGGTTTTACATTTAGTAAGACTAAGATGAAGTTTATTGGTAAAACAGTAGTCTGTTAGGCGATCTAAGTCTTGTTGTAGTTTGTTGCAGTCATCAATAGTGTTAATATTACGATAGATTTTCAAATCATCTGCGTATAGGAGAAACTTACTATTTTTAAAACAACTATGTATGTCATTGATATATAAGACAAATAATAAGGGCCCGAGGATCGAGCCCTGGGGCACACCAGATGAAACTGTGATTATATTAGAATTAAAACCGTTAATAACAACTTTTTGTGTTCTGTTGGTTACATAATAAGAACGGTCCAAAGTCCAAAGTGTTACACTTGAATTCACTTGATCTGCTTTGATGGTAATCCCTATGTAATACCATGGAGTACCCGTGTGCTACACTTGAATTTTTATGTGCAGTCGACTGTACATACAATTTCATTGTAGGTAGGCGGAAATTGTAATGAAAATGTGCTAAGATTAGCGCCAGACGCGCATAACAACACAACACTATCTTGCCAATGCGCGCCTCGTTAGATGATTGTTTATTTATCCCATGAAGGGAAAGGCAAAGGAATTTGGCTCAAAAAGCCACATTTATATTTTAATCTACTACCTAATATCTAATCTACTAGACAAAAGCAACTATGGTCATAATGAGGGGGTTTCAAGGTTACATTTAAAAAAGACTTTGTATTGTATTGTTCAAATTTCAGAAACATACAGATCATAGATTAAAGATATAAGTTTTCTTATAGATTAGAAGAAAAAAATATCTCTCTACGAGACATAGAGGGATAACTCATTGACTTAATAAACCTATAAGTCAATCTGTCTACGGTCAATGGGATAACTAACGGTTTCTAGGGCCTCTACCATCAGGATTTTTAAATCCACGCAAATTCCGGGGTTTCTTTCTACTCTACGGATTTATGTTTTTTCTTCTTCAAAATATATTATTATAGATAGACAAACAAACCAATAATAATAATTTATTCAGCTGACATTGAAATTCTTTTACATGGTTTTACGATGATATCGCACTTCGGTGCAACGCCATCTATTACCTTAAAACGCTTGTTTTTTTCCTTGCAACTGTCACTTTGAAAACCTCTCAAAGGCGACATTTTCAACGGTTCACGCCAAAAATTATTAATGGCTGGTTGTGAATAGTTGTGAATGCACCGTTCTTTTCTTTTTACTTCAATATCCTTTTTCCTTTTGGGTGGCTTGGCTTACAGCACTAATAGTTTGCTAATAGTCATGGCTGGCTGGCAACACTGACTGATGAAAACTTTTGTTTTGTCTTTTGTTTTGTTTGTTGTTTTGTTTTGATTTCATTTTCTTGAAATGTCCGTAATTTATTTCTTGTATTTTAATGCTATTAAAGTGTATTAAGATGGCATTAGAAAGTTCCATAAAAGAGTGTTGCGGGGGTCTAAACACTGTTCGCGCTACAGACCGTAAGAAAAACGCCGAAAAGCTGAAGGATTTTCTTGCTAGAAAAGCCGTACGTTCGCTACTTTCTGAAAATACTACCAAGAAAAAAGGATATACTTGGAATGAAGTCTTTGATGATATTAACGAATACGTTCTAAAGGTGAGACTTTTTTGTTTTGTGTAGAGTTTGTTGTACATAACCTCTAACGAAGACCGTAGTCAGTACCTAACCTTCAGGGTTATAAAATGCCAGTTGTTTATATTTTCTTAAGGTTATAAGAAGCTTGTAAATTGTACAGTTTAATCATAGATCAATCACTGGTGAACTGTGCTTCATCCCAGTTGTAGTCAATATGTGCTCACAAATGCTTGTGCTATCGAATGACTTGCAATGTAACATTCAAAGGGATTGGCAAATAAAACTGACAGTCGGGAGGATCGCGCTCGGCGCTCGCTATTGAGCTGCTCGGCTCATTGTACTGACATGTCAAGGTCAAGTATCAAAATAAAATAAAAAATATTATTATTTATTTTATTTTGATCAAGTATCAAAATAAAATAAAATATTGCAACACATTGGAACCTGATTGATATATTTCAAAATCAAAAGTTATTATAGTTTGGTACACAAAACAATTTACAATTAAAGTATGATCTAAATAAGTATACACCTAACTTGAATGCATGGTCTAAGACAGTACAATAATTGGTATATAATTAAGAAGTTGCAGTGCTTAGACATTTCCCATATATTGAATTTTTAATCACTTCCATTTCAGCTTTTGTGTCAAATCTAGATTCTTTGTAACAACATTAACATTGATTCATGTAACAACACAAAACACCCACCTGCCTGAATTTGGTCAGAGTCTGTCTGAATTATGAATATAACTTTACCTGTTATTATTATAACTTTATCTATTGTGCTGTTATGCTAGTGTGCCACCAATTAAATAGATTCAACCAATCCAAAATGAAACTATTATGTTTTTACAGGAAACTGAAAAATTCGAATCTTCGAAGAGTTTTGACACCGTCACTAATCCACTTTGCTCCAGTTTACTTCATTTATGTGTGTCTGGATCCATAAATGGTAGGCATTTCCATTATATTATGATCACACCAGAATACTGCTGAGGTCAACCTGCACTCCTTGCATCTCTGTCTAATTTACCCCAGCCATTGGGCCAATTATGGCCTACGTTAATTCTCAAGTTCCCATTGGAGGTAATTCTCCCTATTGAAAATAATCTAATCATATGTTACCACTTGCCTATCTATTTAGCGAAATTAGTGCAGATGAGACCTTCAAATGTAGTCGAGCAATAATTATAAATGAACCAACATACTTTCACATTTTAGTTCCTAGACTTGTTGATATTTCATACTTTCATCTCCCTTTTTTACCCGACTGGCCCAGAAGGAGTATGTATGTCCATTCCTTCCTGCCATCCTGTAGCCTAAACAGCTTGATGGATTTTGGTGTATGAGGTATCGTTAGATTCGTCTTGATTACAGGAGTGTCATAGGGTATAAAAAAACTAATGAAGAGGGAATAGTTTTTTGCAGTCGTTTTTTTTTGTTTTTTGAAATAATATTATTCTCAACCTTACAGATAAAGCATACATAAAGTGTGATAAAATCACTGATGCATGCTTATACATATTCAAAGATGTACGTTTAACGAAAGCTATTGGAGATGCATATTTGGATCTACTTTATAAGTATGTCCTGCCCTGTGACTACTATTTGAGCTATATCACACCTGCTGCTTGGGAGGGTATGTATAATTTAACTGTCTACAGCGAGTGTTTTGTATATTTGTAATTTACTTGTTTTTGTCTCATGTGAGCATTAAATGAATAAGTAAAATTTTTTTTTTGTATTTTTATAATAAGAAGAATGGAAGGAAAACATTTTGATGGGCAACCTAATGGTATGTGATTGATGACAGTCACTTATAGACACCACAATACCAGAAGAGTAAGAAGTGGTTCCCTTATAGAGTACTAAGATATAATGAGCGCATAGTTACACTGACCCTCTTTCACCACACTGCTGCATCTTTTATTTATTCTCCTAGATAAGTACTTTATGACTTATTGTTTATTTTTTAGAACTGCTGAATACATGCCTATCTGTGTGTATTTCAAACAAAAGCAAACTGGATGACTTCACCAATATGAGACTTCTTTGGCTGATTATGAAAAATGGAAAAAATTGTTGCCAATTTGTTATTCCATTACGAGATTCATTAATTAAATTAAAGAAATGTTTCCTTGGAGTTTTGAATGACAAGAAAATGCAAGAAATTGTAATAGAAATTATGATTGTACTATTGGATACGGTAGGTACATAATTACATGCTGTGCTACCTTCTCTAGTTTAATAACATTTATATTGCTTAAAAATGTTTGCAGAAATCTGATGACAATGAAGCCTGAAGTTATCATCAACAGATTTACAATTAATTTGTATCTCCTTTTTTCAGTTATCATCAGAATGTCGTTTGGCAATGTGCGAATTTACAGAAAGTCTCTTATCACCAATATTGAAATTTTATGACCAGAAGTTTGATCAAAAAAAGAAGGTAAGTACCTAATGCATCCTAGCCTAGTTGTTAGTGTGATTGCCTTCTGTGCAGGGGTCTATTTCTTGTCGCGTGCCTGTACCTAAACCTAAGGTATAATTTTCCTGAGTCTAGGGTTTAGGTTGTAAACACAGGAATCCGAGTTTGGGTAATGAGATGTGATGATGTCTTATGCTAATAGTTTAATAATTTAATCACCTTCGCCTTTGATCGGAACCGGGATAATTAGTAGGCATTGGCACTCAATAGGACATGACAGTATAAAGTAGTATCTATAATTTGGAATTAAATTAATATAAAACGCAACATATGTCTGTACAGATACCCATATATAGGTATAACTCAGAGGTATTCATCATTCTATACTAATCTGGAGGCCAGATCATATTATTTATTTGTTACATGTATTCTAATAAATCGCCACGCAACGCAAAGAGGGTGCAATAAGTTTAAAGTCTTTGTCTGTTTGTCTGTACACTCCTCGCGCCAGAACGTATGGTCCGTTTTAAAAGCGATTTTTTCGTTTGATAGGTGGTTCTAGCGAGAAGGTTCTTAGACATAAAGGATCTCAGATCTTCCTTTTTTGTGTCGTTTTTATACATATTATTTGTACATGTTGTTTTTCAGTCTTCACTGTTCAAGTTACTGCGACTGTCTGTGACGCTTCATCATCCACAAGGGACATTTCGAAATGAAGCCGGGAGCCTGGCCAATGACTGGGGCATCTGGAACAAACAAATAAACAGCATATTGGAAATAGTATGCTTAGAAGGTGTTGTTCTGCAAAAGCTTCGTAAACTAAATGATAGAGTGAATCACAGCGATGACTTTTATTATTTAGCCGCATCGGTGTATTTTCAGGTATGTTAGCTTATCATCATATCTTCTTTATTGCAACTATGCAATACAATACGTATATTTTTGCATGTCATCATTATCTCCAAATACTTCACCAAAGGTTAACATGCATAAGACCGCATAAGATGTACCAGGCTTTATTCTCTTTACCTAACTCGGTGATACGGCGGCGGCATGAAATGTATGTTCCTTCACTTTTATCAGCGTGTGATGTGAGTGTAATGTGATGTCACCAATACTGTTGGTAAACAATTTTGATTGGTAGAAAAAATACTTTATCAATTAAAAGACATTGCCACATTTCAATGGAGCTTTGCCCCACCTACAAAACTACGTGACCATTTAAGCTGTACCTATCATTTGGTTGGGGACTTATTTCATAATCATAATCAGTATCATTTTCTACTACTCTCGCAACTCCTATAGAAGAATAACAAAAACAATGAATAAATTGCTTCGATTTCTTACTATTTTCTGAATTCTTAATATATCTGTTTAATCGAATCGCAACTTGTACAAAACTTTATTTTAAACCAATATTTTTAATAAAAAACGGAGATATTTTTACATTTATTCGTTATCTTGTACAACTGGCGGTTGATGGTGGGGCAGAATCTGGCATTGTCATAGTATTTATTCGATTTAAATGGGGTACAGTACAGACCGCGATTGTTCGATAATAATAATAACAATATAAAAGGTACTTGTTATTGATAAATGTCAAATGTATTCTGCAGATTTTTAATATATCGCCGACGGAAGATGAAGCCGAAAGTGGAAATTCCTCCAAGAAACAAAGGGTTACCTTTAACAAAAACAGGTCATTTAGTGATCTTATAGCAGAGCTGAGACAAAATCATGTGTCTTGGTAATTATCTTTTATTGAACTCTTATTCACACTTTAGGATTCCATACCTTAGGTGTAAATGGAGCCTCGTTTCTTGTAATGCTACAACATAATTTAGTGTTATTCTCCAGCTTCGTTTAAGGAATAATTCTTGATATGTAACAGTCGGCCTATTCTTATAGCCGCCAGCATATCGATCTACACAAAATGCATACCATATCGTAGAGTGTAGACTATACACATTTATTTACAGTATCATTATATGGCAACGTTTAACTGAGCTGATCATGGATTTATTTTATTTATTATAACCATTATAATTTTAACAGGATTTCCTAATAATAAATTACAGTCAATGTATGTTTTAGGCTTGAAATTACACACATGTACATAAAGAGCTATGGCCATACCGTTTCCAATGCTGACTACTTATCGTTGCTTGATGTTATAGAGGCCCTAATAACAAACAACAATAACTTAGATTGGAACATTCTGGAAGAAATGTCTTGTACCGTCATAAAAAAGTTGGTATCTGACAATGAACATGAAGGTGTTATGATGTCATTATGGAATTTATGTGTGAGGTGAATGTTTTTCATACGTTATTGCTTGGAATGTCGTTGCTTATACCACTTATACAATATGTTAATGCAATAACGCTTAGACCTCCCAGGAGAAACAGTTGTTCATTCATACAAACCCAAAGGAAAAACTTTTTTTAAAATTTTACACATTATATTATTAGTTCATTTATCCTCCACTCCGGTATGCCATGCATTGTATCATTAACGTTCGGCAGTCGCTTTATCTACATTACTACAATAGACTTCTGCAGCTGCGGAAGTTCTGCTTACGTTTTTACATCCGCTTCTGCTTCTACAATGTTTATGTATGACGGAAGTTCATCGAAACTTTTCATACTTAATTAATTTATAATGCTCTCGTATCCTCAGTAGCGTATATTTCAATAGATCTTACCTAATTAATATAAACATATTACAATGTGTAAAACGGCAAATATACTTGCCTTTGTACATACCTATCTATAATATAAAGAAAATTGAAATTATTTATCTCAATTTTCTTTTACAATTTTACACTTTCAAATTCGCTTCCGTTCTACTTCTTTTGTATTTGATGTATGTTTTCGCTCAAGCTTCAGTTTAATCACAAATCTACGTATAAGACTTTCTCAGTCAATTATACAGGGTGTAACGTAAAGGCTATATGAAGCCGAAGGGAGGGTGTTCAGTATCGGCAACGGAGCAACTTTTGTTATACGACTTTTCGAATAAAAAATAAATTAATGTCTTATACAAATCGATCAGGTGACCGGTACGAAATGTATTCATGAAAGGTCAACAAATAAATTCATGAAAATCGAAAAGTCGTAGAACAAAAGTTGTTCAGTTACCGACACTGAACATCCTCCCTTGGGCTTCATATACCCTTTCCATTACACCCTGTATATTATTTCCTCTACAGCTGAAAGTTTCTCCAACTACTGATAAATATTATTAAATCATATATTGGTTTTAGAACATCGACACTGGTGAATGCTGCTCACAAAGCCTTGCACTCGATCATGCAGTTATTACTGACATTTAACGTGTTGAAGTACGTTAATGTGCAGCCTCTAATTAATATGTACTTCGAAAAAGGCATGCCAGTAACCGATGACAGTGTAAAGACTTTAACTCATATTTTTCATAATTTCTTTAACAAATACAATCACTTTGACGAAAGAATGAAGTGTTTCACCTGGCTGACTCGGGGACAAATCACCGCGATTAATATTGTTAATTTAAAAGATTTTTTATCGAGGCTATTGTCAACTGAAAACCTTGACATGCTACGGCCTTATAATGCAAGATCGGAATGTGAAAAACTGCATCATGTATTATTTAATACAGTTGATGAAGGTATATTGTTTAGCGAATTCCAAGTAGATGTTTCTCAACAATATATACCTGAAGAGAAAAAGCCTGACCGTATGGAAATAAATGCAGAAATTGACAAAGAAGTAAAGGCATATTTACAAGTAAAGTTATCGGAATGTATTGACAAACTGAAATCCCAAGAACCTGCGCTTTTAGATAACATAAAGTTTATAAGCGTGACACTTACTTATCTTGACATAATATTGAAGAATAATTTTACAAGCTGTGATGATATTAAAGAGGAGCAAATATATTGTCTACTAAAGACAGGCTTGAGAGGCGTTTATTTGTCACTGACAAATAATTTGAAAAATAAACAAATTCCCGAACAAATTAAATTGTTGCAAAGTGTCCGAGAAATGTTGAGCACTGATTATGATCGTTTAATAAGTTCTATTGTGCGTGCGACTATAAACGACGATCTTTTTCATTGTCTCAATCATATTATTAACAGTGATGAACCAACTGACGATGGCGAAATTCTTTATGAGGATGATTCGGAAATGAATCATAGTGTTTTGAAGCATCATTGCATTTGTCTACTGGCAGCTTATTGTATGAAACGCGAGAATTACAGGACAGAAATATTAAATTTAATATTGGACCCGAAAATATACAATTTCACTATTTCTTGGGATATTGACTCAGCTTTAGAAAGCATCGCATTATTGAATCGTCCCGCATTAGAAGATACACCACTAGGTAAATACTACAGCAATGTTATGCGAATATGTCTGTAATTCTTTAACAATATACAGACGTAAAACGTATACAGTAAAACTAAAAGGCTGATCTTTTGTACAGTGCTTATTATATGCGCCATAAAGAGTTGTAATCGTACTTGACGGAAACACTTGTTCCATAATCTGCTTTCGACTGTATTTTATATGGTAGTTTGCTTTAATTTAAGTTTGAGTTCTGTAATAATCGAGTTAAATTATTATTTCTAGATTCAATATTCACACTTATGCAGAACATGTGCAAGGATTTGTTTAGAAATTCTAAGGCATCGTTTAAGATACTCAAGACGTTGGTGAAAATGCTCGATCGAATTTGGTTGCACGACAGTAATATGAGACAGAATTGTTTTATAATGGTGAAGAGTTACTTACAACGATGTGAGAAATCGTTCTATCCTCCGCACATGGTGGCGTTGATATATGAATGTGCTGCAAAAATAGCTGTTTTGAATCTCCAACATGACCGCGATATCGATAATAATTTCTTAGACGCACTGTTGGACGAAATTAAAGGAGACATACACAGTATTCGGCTGTACTGCTGCTATTTGCTGAAACTTGTAATACCTCATCTGTCTGACGCTGAAATTGAATCATATTCGGCAGGCTTAAAGGATATATTTATTATAAAGGTATGATTTTTATTAAATGCACGGATTCGCCACCACAGGTAGACCTTCGTTCCCCCTTTCACGAAACGAACGAAAGCTGCCGATATATTTTTATTGGCAGCAGGCGACACGTCTTCAAGTCTTTCAAAAACTGATTTAGAGAATAATCAAAAATATATTAGTAATTGTGTAAATATCTTAAAATTAAAAATAATTTCCGATTTGGTCAGGTATTTATGCATTGCGGAAGTACGTATATTTGTATCTAAGTTTCATTGATTGTTTTTCAGGTGTCCGAAAGAAATCCATTAATATTGAAAGACGAGTCAGCCAACAGAACGTCGACAATACTACATAGCATCTTTGCATTAACTCAGGAAAAGAGCTCATTTCTTCACGCATTTCTGACAGAAATCATTCAAATGCAGATAGATAAATCACTGGACGAACATTTAGTCAAAAAAGTTTTGAATAAAATCACAAACAATATCGCCAAACAAAACATTGACGTTTTTTTAAACGATAATATCCTATCGATATTAAATTACTGGTTCTCAAAAAACAATACCTTAGACAGATTGCCCTTTAAATTGTTTGGATTTGATCAATTGGATACATTTATCGAGAAACATTTGAAATGGTTGATTGCCTCAGAAATACTTTGGCGGAAAGGAGGAATAGTAAAAGACAGCGATGTCCTACATCATGTCCAACGTAAAACTCGAAAGTCTGTTCAGTCTATTATTGAGGTAGGTAAACAAATGAAATTGTTAGATATTTTTAAATACTGCTTGTCCTATGATGTCTGCTTATACCGTAATATAAGGTTTTACTCACTACTTATAAATATTTGCCAGTGTACGTTATTTGCTCGTACAAAAGTTACATTGGTTGTGTGTACTGTCAACAGTCCATCATGCTGCATAAACCGATTACAAAACAGTAGTAGTGACATACAGTGCACTGTGTTGCACTTTATGTGCTGGCGATTGTACATACCAAATTAAATTAAATTTTGCAGTGACAGGAGATATATCGCTTCAAACTATTTCTTACAGACAACCTTTATATTTATATATTCACTGCTTAGGTATTATGAAATCTTTTTCAGGAGTCTATTTGCAACATCATAGTGTTGTGCTTACCATACCTCGTAGTCAAAAAGTATAAGCTTGCCTATACAGGACTCGGCAAGGGGGAATGGATGAGTAATGCAATCAAAATGTTCGACACGACCGGAGAAGTTTTGGGCGCGGAGAAGTGGAGTAGTCTCTTTGCAGATAACATTAGCGAATTGATGTTGTTGACGGCGACGCACCTCAGTGATAAAGGGGCTGCAAAACAATTCTTCGAAGTGGACATTCCACAGCAAACGGAAAGTTACCAGTATCCAAAAGAGGTGTTTCTTGCTATACTCAAATTTATGGGGGTAAGTTTACTGTAATAATTAGCAATAAGTTACAATGTATTAATTAAAACGATGCATTTTCACATCAAATCTATTTTTATTTTAGGAACTCATCGGTGATAATCTTATGCAGTATCTCTGCGTAAATCAACCTTCAGCAATATTTAAAACTTTGTTCGAACTGTGGAAAAATGTCGTCAAAGAAAATATGTTTGAATTCAAAGCGTTATCCCTCCATACTTACATAACTTTCTTAGAAAGCGTACCATTGGGATATCAGTCTGATGCATTTGTGTGCAACTTTGCGTGCAACAGTCTCGCCCACGCTGTTAAGAATTGTCGCTGCAAGAAGGAGATCAGTATTTTATTGAAAGCTTTGAAAACTGTATTAGAAAAGTATTTGTTGGAGAAAGTAGACGTACTGAGAAATTCAGTCTCTCGTATATTGTCTATTTTGATGATAAAGAAAGAGGAAGGATTTCATAGAGAGTGCGCCTTATTGCTGAATTATTTGACTAATGACATGAAAGATTACTTGAGAGAGAGCGAGGATGTCATCGACTTTGTTAGTTCCATGTCTCAGGGTGTCGTTGAGAATGAATTGTGCTCTACAAAGTATCAGTTCCTAGATAAGCTCAAAACTTACAAAAAGAGTTTGATATGTCCGAGGTAACTTTTAATTCTTACTTTGTTCTGATTTGAATGTTTATATTACAAAGTTTTACATTAATTTCATGTTTATTTCAGCCACGAAACTTTGCTAAATCTGCGCAAATTTTTGCAAAACAACAAGGACTTCGTGAGCAAATTAAGTGATGAAATTAATAGGAAAGGATTTTCTGACGATTGCGGCACGAGCTTAGCTCACCAAATCGTTCATAGTCTGTGTAATACACTGAAATCAGCTTCAGATAATAAGGTAAACCACACATATAGAGGAATAGGAGCGTTCCGGTGCTGGAGCAGTGCGATTTTTTTTTGAAACGTATGATTTTGTATGGAAGCGCCTGCCCTTTAATAACTCACTGATGGTCGTAACTAAGATTTCTGTGAATATGTACCGGTGTTGGTTATGGTCTTGTACCTAATAGTACAAAATATAACATGCTGTCCTGTACATAAGAGTTATCCGCTACCACCGCACATGTTCCAAATAATTTGTCATTTCAGACTATAACGGAAGCGTGCAACTGTCTCGCAGAGATTGGGAATTATGATCTGAAAACTCTGGTGACTGTGCCGCCGGCCGACACACGTAAAGTGACAGACATAAGACCAAGACAGTATTTCGCTACCGTCGCAATGAAGGCTCTCTCAGACGTACTTTTCGATGATAGTCCAACCGTCACTAATATATCCGCGAAAGCATTGAAAAGCGTGTTAAAATATCGAGAGGGGAAAGACGTAATGGGTAAGAAGCTATATATATATATTTATTGTTTGTTATTTACAAAAAAAAATTACCGATTTTCCTATTAAGGCGCTATATGGTTGTCAAAAGCAAGAGTAAGACAGAAGATGCCCCGCAGCGGCGGAGTGAAGAGCACGGCGCAGTGCCTTAATATTCGTATTTTTATGAATTTTGGATGAATTTTGTCAGGGAAATGAAAATACGCCAAGAAAAATCAGATATTTTTAAAACAAGCTCTCGTATTTATAGTACCCTACATTTTGATACCTATATATTTTTTATGAATAACTATTTCGGTTTAGATATAATTTTCATTTTAAAAGACATGTTTGCGATTTTTTTCTATCGAGCGAAGTTTGTCCAATCGTGTATCGGTATTCATCAGTCTCAAATAGACACCCCAAGATTGATGTTTTTTTCAGAATCAAAAGAATATTTGTTTAAGTTTAGTAGTTAGTGTCGTAGCCTTCGTAGAAAAACTGAAAATACGCGCATACGAAGCCTTAAGAATTGATATAATAATACATCGAGCGCGATAATGTCGAATGTATATCGAATCTGCACCACACCAGCAGGCGTAGAGGTAGCGTATTTTCCCGTGGTAAAAGGTAGACTATGTTATTTCCGTACTTATAAAATATGTGTAAAATTCGGTAGGTACTGATTCGGTCGATCTGATCTTTTGACCGCGATTGTAACAGTAAATTCAATTCTATCCATTGATTAAATTAGTGGGAATTCGATTTTGGTGCGGTGCATTTTTAAAACTGTTTACCATGTAGATATTGAATTTATTGTATTTGCAATTTCAGATTTGGAGGAGGTCGATAAGCCGATGTTGATGCCATTTTCTTCAACCGATTGCAATGCATCAGCTGAATTTAGAATACAGGACAGGAATTTTATTTCACTGTGTGCCTCTGGCCACTGGCTTCCGAACGGAAACGAAAACCACTCTGAGTGGCTAATAAGAGTGACGAGTAGTCTTATAGACGTACTGGCTGCAACGTCTAACTACTTGAAGAGTTTACGCACAGTTTGCGTCTCTAAGGTACACATCAAAGCAAATCGAGCGTAATACTTTGGACCGTTCTTATTGTCTGCGTAGTAAGAGTTGAAATCGTATAGATCTGCTGTTGTCCGTATGTTTAAGTACAGTCTAAAGTTACATCACGTGTAGACGTTGTCAGTTGTGTGCGCCATAAGAGTTAATACCTGCTTATCGTAATTTAAGTACTACCGTTGATTAGCTGTCGACATACTACATTTTAGAATAGAAACAGTTACACCGTCTTCTAATATGTTGATGATTGATATTGTTGTTATTGACTTGCATGAGGTATTCATGTGAATATCGGGAGTTTTATAAGAAATAAAAATATATCTTTGGCTTGGAGGTCAGGTATATCCAGCTAATCCCTACGACGACGGTTGAGTTGGTTCCCTACAAATATATGCCTACCAGGCAGGTTTTATTGCGCGGGCAAATTAATGCCTACTATACAAAATATTGTATAATATACAATGATATTCACTAATTCGTATTGGATAACACACGTTCTAATCTGTACTATAATGGGACAGGATATAAATGAAAGGAGTTTTATTTGCCAGAAATAGACAAGTGATATTTTTACAGGCCAGTGTGTGCCGTGAAATTCTACCACCACTAACGGGGTTATTACTCGAGTGTTCATCTGAAAAGCAGATTAAGCAAATCAGTGAACAAATAAACCAATTCTTCAAACACATCTGGGAGACGAGCTACGACGACAAGGTGGACAGTAGTTGCGACAGTAACACGTGTAAGAGAGGTACTAACAGCCTCGACCAAGACCACAAAATGATCGTGCAGTACATGTTAGATATCGTAAATTTTGTCCGGTTGCAAAGGAGTCACTACAAACCTCGGTATGAATTATTATATTAAATGATACTTTTGGTTTATTTGTTTTATCCCCGTTGCCTTAGAACTACTCGTAAGGTATACTATACATGACGTATTGCGTCTAATTCTCGTTATGTAACACTACCATAGTAAAGCCCATAAAAATGTCTTCCCATAAAAATTGCGCCAGTTGTATGGCGAATCAAAAAATCTACAAATTATTATAAAGACAAAATACTTCGGCTGCTTTTGGACCTGAAATGTATTCTATGTCAGGCCCGTGATGAATATCAATCTAACGACACCACATAAACAGTATGTTTTGTTGTTGTTGTAATAATTCTATAGTTCTGCTGTGCATTTAAACTTACGATATACTCTTATAATTACAGCCCAGATCGCACGGTCGACCCATTGAACTACCTAAAACTGGATTACGATAAAGTGGCGTGGGCAGCCACAGTTGCCGACCAGAACGTGGCGGCGATATTCTACGGCGAGCTGTGGGCATCGGCCAAAAACGACGGAGTGCCTCCAGCGTCGCCCGAAGCCACAAGCCAGTTGGTCGGCGGGGAAGACGTGCAACGTATATTCAGAAAAGTAAATTTGCTTATTTCAAACCTCAGCATCAACTTTTCTTACGTGTGTGCTTGCGTATGATGCAGATCGTTTTCGGCCCCGTCTTAGGTTTCGAATTTAGTTTTCGCAGTAGATGGTGTGATAAAGTCACAGAATAATCTTTTGTACACTGTTGTTCATGGCAATTTTTGTCAGCATGTCAGTTATTTTATGGTCGAAATATTCGCCACTAATATTCATCAGCGCATCCATGGTATCCATGTATAAATCCGACCTAGCTTCTTACCGACATTGTCTGTTAGATAGCCAAGTAGTTAAATCAATTTTATTGAACTGTTAATGAAAATAAATTAGTTCGATAGTTCAGTGATTACTTGTGATCGGACTAATGCGATCAAATATTCATCTAATTCAATCGGTTAAACTCCAAATTGAATTGGGAATAGGCGAGTTTATTGACACCATTATTTTTAGTGTTTCGTCTCAATAAGCGAAATGGATGCCCTGGACGGTTGCGGCACCGCTCACTTGACCAACGAGGTGGAGAAACGGAAGCATCTCATCAACACAGGCCAGTTCGCCGACGCCTTACTACTGCACGACATAGCTCTATCGTGCGGCGCACAAGTAGACCATGAGATGCAGTATGGCACCGTGAAGTCCCTGCACAAGTCCGGCATGCATTATCTCGCCTTACAATACATAAAGTCGCTCCCGGAAAGCGATGAGCTAAATGATATAAAGTACGAGTGCTTGTCTTTCTTAGGTGAGTTTGATGTTTTATTTCCATTTTTATTTTGAAAATAGGATGTTGTAATTTTTGGTTCCATAAATTACAACTTAAATTCATCTTAGATAACTTCAGATAACTGTATAAGACACAAGACACATCACCTTTCTACCCCGCAAAATGGTTTTTGGTCTTCGAGTTTCCCTTGGGAAGCCGATATTTTCCCGTAGTAAAAGTTGGCCTATGTGTTAATCCGCATCCTAATGCAAAAACGGTGAATCCGTTAAGAAAAATACACGTCCAAACTTTGAATTTTTAAATATTAATTATTGAGATAGCCATGATGCCTATGGTGGTGAATGTATTATTCATATTTCAATCATTATAGGTGATTGGAGTGACTTCGTGGACACACGCGACCTGGAGGACAAATCTAAACATGGAAATTGTAACTCTCATTCGATAATCAAAGCCTACCGCTACTCTTGTCTCAAAGACTGTCTTAACCTTCAAACGACACCTGATTTTGAAAACAAATTAGTGTTGCCTTTGAATCGAGCGAAGCTGGCCGTGGCTAGGCTGTGCCAGAATCTGAACATGGAAAACTGTCAAAGTGTGTACAAAGTTTTATCCAAATTGCATTTGTTTGGCGACATTGAAGATTACTTCTCGGTGAGATGCAACAGGCTTTCGATACGGGGACTCTTGAGTAGGTGGCAAGTGGACAAGCTGCCCAATTTCCATGACTTCAAACAATTGGAACCGTTGATATCTCAGCGCAGTCTGATTTTGGAACACGCAGCTAAATCGTACACCAGCACGTTGAAAGACATCGCTTCGTTGCAGTTGCAATATACTCGTGAGTATTACCACTGTACTTCATCATCATCAGTCTATTTATATTGCCCCACTGCTCGGGCACAGACCTTCCCTTACATCGAGGGAGCTCGGGCCATGATCCACCACGCGGGCCCAGTGCGGGTTGGCAGATTTCACATGCCTTAGATTTTTTTTTTCTACGACATGCACCACTGTACTTACTGTTTGTCTATTTATTGAAGTTATTTGCAGGGCTTCGCATTACATAAAATATTTTTTAACTTGTTACAATCTAATTAGTACAAAAACTGAATTCTTGCGACTGTTTCGTGGTTGTATAAAAGTATCTATGAATATATCAATCTCGTGATCAAGACGAATCTGAAGGTACCTCATACATCTGTAGTCTGGATAGATCTTCCCTTACCCATCCACTGTCCACTACATATAAAGCTTCTGTTACAGATCTTGGCTTGTGTAACCAAAGAGTGCAAATGGCGCAGCGGCTGCTAGCCGTGGTGAAGAAGTCGCACACGTCGCACGACGTGGCCTTGGCAGACAGCCAGATATCGTGGGCCAAAGGACACAAAGACATCGCTCTGTCACTGCTTCGTAACATTGTCACTAATCCCTCGCCAGATGTCAAGCTCACTGCCATATCATTGAGGTATAAATTAATTGTATTTGAGTCGACAATCTTAACAGGTTATTATATAGGTAGTTATAGTAAAATAATAAGAACATTGCACTCTTCTTTGCGACAGTTGGGTTGATATGTGAAAATAAAATCGACATTTGTTCAATTAATTCAGAAATCAGGCGACAGATGACGGCTATTGCTTCTGAAAGGCGACATTGTGACGTCACAGCATTCTAGTGTCATATGAGATCCACTGCCCGAGTTTAATGATCCGATTTAATTTGAGTTACACTTAGTCCTCGTCATAAATCAGAGTCCGAAATCACTAGACATAAGGAAAGGACTGGCCGAACACTGGGGATGTAAATAGAAGTAATCTGCTTTTATTAATCTTGTACTTTGTAATACTTTTTTAGACAATACGGTATGTGGATGGCCGAGTCTAAATGTGACAACGCAAGAGAGATTATTAACAAATATTTGAAGAAGAGTTTGGAAGTTCTAAGCAAAGAGGATCACGAGGAGTCAAGGTTGAAAGTGTATTTTGATATAGCGAAGTTTGCGGATGCTGAATATAGACAGGTAGGTATCGTATGTAGTATAAATCAATGCGACGTGCGACGGAAATTGACATGAACAGATACATCCAGACCAATGGAATTTAAATCATAACCTGTTAAGTTAGTGTAACTTTTCATTAGAATTTGCATATTAGATTTACTCTAGAAAAATCCCTGAATTTTAGAGGGAATACTCTATCAGAGCTGGAACTTTATTATTAGGACATCAATTCTACATTAAAATAATATCGTCTCACAAATTATTTTATAATATGAATCTGAAAATCGATTTGTAAACATCTTGCTCAGTTTTCTACTAATGCGGAAATCCATATTTCACTGGCTGTCGTTCATCTTAATTAGAAATGAAAGTTGCTTTACCGTTGACGCATTTTATATACTACTCTTTTAAAGTTCGAAGCACCCCATATCCTAAAGCACGAGAAAGCCACCGTCTGATAATTTTTAAGGTCGTAACATACATGAACTCGTCAATATTCGAGAATAAAGTGAAATGTTTGGAGACAATGAAGGACACTGCTTGCTCCCTGCGAGCCACTCAGCAGACGTTGACCAAGGACGAGAAGCGAGCGCTGGCCGCCAACCAAGGGTTCGGACAAATTGACGAAGCCGAAATTGCAAGCACTAGAGCCGAGAAAGAGACATTTTTGCATTTAGCTATGAGGTAACTAACATGTTTATAAAATCCGTGTCAATTTCACTTATTTAGGTATTTATATTATGGTCATCAACAGATGATACACAATACAAACCAAAATTACAACAATTATTAATCAGCTCACACTAGCTACTATTCGTCATTAACCCGGTCTCCGTGCGCCCGAATTACCCCGAATGTCTAAATCCCGATTACGTCAAAAGTAAGAAAGGTGTATCACGTACACGGTAGCCTTGGTCATCGAACTTTGACCATCGTGACTCCAGTATTCTACCACCGTGCTACAATTACTTCTTTTCTACTATCGTAGATACTACCTACTGTCGCTGAAGCAAGATGAAAGCAACAATTTGTCCATATTCCGAATGATATCGCTGTGGCTGGACAACCCCGGGCTGCAGCTGACCGACTCCGAGCAGGGCTCGTTCGAGGACTTGCTGCACGCGATCCCGTCCCGCAAATACGTCACAGTGCTACCGCAGTTGGGGCCAAGACTCACCAACGACGACAGTCCCTTCGCTGAAAACTTGAAGAAAATCATAAGTAACATATTTTTTTTATTTACATAGGTAATCTTACCCCCGTAAGAGATACTTTAATACATTGACATCTTTTGTGCCCTTTCCTTTATACTCCTTCCTCGTCCCTAATAAAGGAACTTCCTAGATCCAGCGATGGAATTTGTAGTCTTCTGGTTCCAGATATACTAGGTCCAGGATACAGGACCATACCCTTTCTAGTTAGTGAATTCATTCCCACAACTAGTGGCTAGGTCACGTTTTTCAATTATTTAAAATTAAATATTAATTTGATCCGAGGAGATTATCTTAGTTAGGTGCCTGGCGAATACAAACTTCGTCTTGAAGACATGGTCGCATTAACACCGTATCCGGAACTGTTATTGGGTTTCCGTATGTCTTCAAGCCGAAGCTCCTCAGAGCTATCAAGATCGATCTTGACGGGCGCCATTCTAATCACTGTGTCTGACTTCACCAGAAAAGTGTGCGATAGACCATCCTCACCACACGCTGCCCATCCTGTTCAGTCTGAAGAACTCCGATAAGGACAAGCTGCACAGTGCGGGCGAGCGCGCGGGCCCGGCGCGGGCGCGGGCGCGTGCGCAGACGCAGGAGCCGCGCGTGGCCGCCGCGCACGAACTCGTCGCCCAACTGGCGCGGGAGAACAGCGCCCTGGCGATCATCATTGCGCAGATGGAGAAAATGTGTGATGGTCAGTTACTAAGTAGTTACAGTTAAAAATAAGGTTCTTAATTTATGTAATGAAAGAAAACGCTATCTGTATTTTTCTACTTATTTTATCTGATTTCCAAGGTTACAATAATTTGGTAATAAAACATTTTTTTAAGTCCCGGTCATTCATAGGTTGCAAAGTTGTTTTCCATCTCCGGCGGTATAATGAAATCTCACGCTATGCTCTAGATTCTATCCTGTCTGTGTATATTATTTTATTTCCTTGTGATGTAATCTACTATTATTTTTCAGCTACGATAAGCTTTGCCAACTACGTACCTATGACCAAGGAAACGAAACAAAATATACCGGCCACAGAAAAGATTCACCGGCTCGGCCATTTGGACGCCATTCCCATACCAACTGACACTGTGCCCATCAGCTACGAGTGCAAATACTCGCATCTGTCAAGTAAGCTCATTATGTTTTCGTGAAACCTTTAATTACCAATTATATAAAAAAGATCTCGGAAAAGACACGGGATATTTTCGAGTTATAAAAAGTTATGAACAATATTGATTTTTCATTTGGGCGTCATTGTTTGGACCGACCCTCTTTAAGATAATGTATTTTCTACTTTCTACGCCCATAGAATTGAAATTATTGTTATAGATTTGCCCTTCTTTTGTTTAGCTCTACATTCATTCGCGAATTATTTCGAGTTGGTAGGTGGAATCAACTGCCCAAAGAAGATTACATGCAGAAGTTCAGATGGCAAAAATAAAATTTTGTTGGTCAAGGTTAGTTTAGCATTATGCCTTGGCTTATTATTCGTCCAAGCTTAATGAAATAAGCCTTTTATATTGCTCGAATAATTTACTTAATTCCAAAAACAATTGTTATTCTTAGGGCGAAGACGATCTAAGACAAGATGCTGTAATGCAACAAGTTTTTAACATCGTAAATACATTGCTTGAGAAGAATCCTGTTACCAGTCGAAACAAGCTCCTCATACGAACGTACAAGGTAGGTCATTCTCGAATTGACCCCAATTTTTTTTGTTGATGTGCCATGTCAGAGTAAGCTTACTTTGTCACAGTTTATAACGCACTCTTGATTTTCGTAACGGTAGGCAGTTCGATTGCTTTACTTGTCACTTTCGCACTTTGAAATACATTAAGTTAGAAAGGTACCGATAGCTTTAAACCGTGGAATAAAGTTAATGCCCGGTATTAATAAATCGCTATCAACTCTGACATTGATATTGAGAGCGATCACGTTTTTTGCTAACAGTCTATTCCTACATAAATCTTGGTGGTGTCTTGTCCAGGTGGTTCCAATGTCACGTCGGTCAGGAGTGTTGGAGTGGTGCGAGGGCACCATGCCCATTGGAGCCTATTTGCTTGGCAGCAGTGGTGCTCATAGCCGATATCGCCCACAAGTAAGTTATCTATTTTTTGCAATTAGGTAAGATTAATAAGATCTGTTTGGTTACAAACAGAGGCTTCGCCTCGCTCATCGCTGCATGTTAACCAGTTGTCCAAATAATGCGAGGCGATGCCGTTACGTAGGTAGGCTATTAGTGTTTGTTCCAGTATGGAGTTTCATACAAAGAATACTAAACGACTCGAGTTGAGGCGGCGCTTATCCCGTTACGGCGCGATACGTCTGCAATAACGTTTACACTATAGACTTTCAATCAAGAACTATAGGTACTCAGATGGAGAAAAAATATACAGGGGCGACTATGAAATTAACATACCGTCCCAAAACCCAATGATTTTACATCAAGCCCAGGCGAACTTATTCGTATTCAAGGACACCCTTTTGATATACTTTCAGGACATGTTACATACCAGTGCTCGTACGAAAATGATCGATCTTCACACAAAGAGAAAATCGAACACAGAAAAGTTAGCAGTTTTCTTAAAGGTGTTAAAGGATTTCCGACCAGTGTTCCATTATTTCTTCACTGAACACTATCTGGACCCAGTGACTTGGTATGAGCGACGCTTAGCTTATACGAAAAGGTAACTTTATTATATCATCATAAGGTATGTTTTGGTGTGGTATGTTTGGAAACTTTCTGATATATATTTTCGTTCTTTCAGTGTTGCTGCGTCGTCCATGGTGGGATATATTTTAGGATTAGGCGATAGACATTTACAAAATATTTTGATCGACAAGAAAACCGCTGAGGTGGTCCATATTGATTTTGGTAAGATTACATGGAAAAGTGTTCAAAGTATGTTATCCATAAAGTTCCATTATTTATAGGTTTATATCTAATATTGTTTTAGGTATCGCATTCGACCAAGGCAAGACCTTGCCTACCCCAGAGACAATACCGTTCCGTTTGACGCAAGACATAGTCTCCGGTTTTGGAGCCTGTGGCGTGGAAGGTATATTTAGAAGGTAATTGCGATTTTAAGATTCCTTGTAACGTCACACGACTTGCGCCATAAAAGCTACAAGCTACAATATATTAACTAAAGACGATGCATCATCAAAAGTGTGGCCACACTTTAACCATTGGTGTCTCCACTGTTATTAGAAAACCTAAAAATACCGTAAACCTAAATTCCGATCCACCTTCGCCTTGTTCATGTGAATTAATTGCTCATCAGCGTTTGCTGGCACCTTGTCCTTGCAAAGTGGTGTCAATGTAAATTTAAAAAAAAATGTTAAAGTGCAAAAATATGCTAAATATAAATTTACTTGCAATAAATGATTCTGAGGCCGTTTCCTGCAATATAACTCGCGTAAGTTTTATCCTAAAACTACTCACAGGAAGTGCCAAATAAGCTGTCGCGACAGCACTTACAACGGGGTTTACACTTGCAAGCTGCTGGCAGATGTCTATCGACAGTCTTACCGGACATTTCTTGCAGGCGAAAACTCGGCCTGATTCTGTTAAAAAAAAACAATTTTATTCAAATCCCCTCGGTGACGCAGTGGCAGCCACTGGACTTGCGATACGGAGGTCCCAGGTTCGATCCCCGGCCAGTTCAGCCATATTGGTATATGAGTTATACTCGGTTTATTCGACGGAAAAACTTACGTACATTTACCGAATGCTCTCAAAACGGTGAAGGAAAACATCGGATGAAACCTGCATGCCGTAGAATCCGGCAATCCGCACTGGGCCCGCGTGGTGGATCATGGCCCGAGCTCCCTCGATGTAAGGGAAGGTGTGTGCTTGAGCAGTGGGGTTAGACTGATGATGATTCAAATTCCCAATGTGTAGGTGCTGTGAGAGGACGATGCAGCTGCTGCGCGACAACCAGGAGACGCTGCTCACGATACTGGAGGTGCTGCTGTGCGACCCCCTGTACTCCTGGACGGTGACGTCCAAGCAGCAGAATGTGTTGCCTGCACCTGCGGGCGACACCACTCTCTTACGTAAGTTTAATTCAGTTTTTTATGCACTCGACAGTTTATGTTATTTGCCAATTCCTATAAATAGTCGCCGCCAAGCAAGGCGTCCCGCTCGCTCTTACACGATGCAGCATATGAACGACAGTAACAGTTGTGTTTAGGATTAGGATTCGACTTATTGGCCGCTACAGAATGAGTTAGGTAATAGTTACTACGTTGCTTGGCGAAATGTCGGGAACTCAAGACAAAAACCAACCATAGAAATAATTGTCATTCTACTAGCGAAGCGATGTGTTATGTATAATAGGTCTTCACCTTTATTAGTGAGAGGGAGCGGCAATTTCAGTATCGTTTTATTTAAGTGCTATTTCAACTCTTTTTACAGATTCATCAGGCTCCGACGGCAGTCTCGCAAAGCGAGCGTTGCTGACTGTCAGTAGCAAGCTGAGCGGCACCGAGGGCGGTGTAGCGTGCGGCGTCGCGGCGCCCGGACAGGTGGCGCGGCTCGTGCACACCGCCATGGACCCAGCCAACCTGTGCCGCCTGTACCCAGGCTGGCAGCCCTACCTGTAGCGATAGCTTATGTGCCATTATGTGATTATATGTGATGATTAATGATAAGAGAAATAAAGAATTTTTAATTTTTCTAAGTGTAAGCATATTTTAATTCGCGTAGCGCGATCTTACGTATGTCTGGTTTTTTATCTGTTTCTTATCGCACTACGCTAAGAAATTGTGTGGATTCAGAATATCGCGGAATATCAAACATATGAAAGTGTGCCCTACGACGCGACGGCGGCGTCGTCGTCGCGCCCGCCGCGGTACGGGCCACGCTAGCCTAGTGCCCTAATGCGGTACGGGCCGGGCCAGCCTAGTGCGGGCGCGGAATGTGAAACATGAAACCGCCCGCGCCGCCGCCGCTACTCTGCAGTGTGCGTTCTCCCCAGGGTAATAGTGTTCTGTGGTTCTCTCTCTCTACGGCCGTTCGCGCCTGCGCTAGGCTCTCAGTGTGGCCTACGGCTAAATAGGAATAGCGCAATGACGCCTTAGAAGTTAAGTGCGAATACGTTGCTGTCATTATTATATCAGAGATTTAGATAGTTCATTGCCAACGTTAGACGCTGACTTAGATTACAGTGTTTTCCGGTTGAGACTTCACCCTACGCGGAGCTCGCCCCAACCCACCCCAACCCCGCAGAAGTTACAAATGAAATTAAAAATAATTTAGTTACGGCCAAAGGTATCTGCAACCAGTCCAAAAAGATTGTTCGTTATATTATATCTGTAATCTATGGTTCGTTGCCATGGAAACGATGTAATCAACAAACAACAATCGATTTTATTTGGAGGTTAAATTTCCTCTGAAAAACATAATAAGTGTGAGTTAAGTGCATAGAATATTACGTCCCATAAATCTCATGGCAGAATTGCATATCCTTGGGCAATTGCAAGGTGTATCAGACTTCCAAGATCCGTCATTGTTTTGTCGATATTCATTCCAATCCGGTAAGTGCTAGATGCCGATAAGCTAAGTAATTCGTATATAATACCCAAGATAAAGTCTGTGGTGGAATTTTCTAAACTTTTCAGGTCGAAACTGGACTGTTATATCTGGATACTCTGAGGGTCAGACAGTGTCAGGTAAATCAGACCATAGTAACTCAATTGTTTGGGCTCACCCTCTCGATATTCATTACGTAACGAAAGGGATTCAAGGTAAGAAATGTTTGTATATGATATTTTTGAACTTCATACGTAATTGGCAGTCACACAGAATTTCTGACTTTCATTCATCTATTATGAAAAGATCGTTTTAGTTGGATGAATATCAATATACTTTATTTAAGTATGTAGAGTTGATTTGTGGAGTCAATTTCTAAGTAAAACATGTAAGCCACCTACCTATTTTTGATTCTTCTTTTTAGGTTGGCCTAAACTAGTTTTTCAAGTGAGTTGCCTGGATTCCATTGGGCGCACGTGGATAGTGGGGTACAGCTGCTGTAGTTTGCCCGCTGTGCCGGGCCACCACACCATACAAGTGCCCTGCTGGGCCCCCGCCGCTACTTCGCTAACCGACAGAGTACGGCAGTTTTTCCTTGGTGGCTCTCATCAACTTTTACAAACTGATATTATTACTTTAGGAACAGATAGGTGCATAATTTATATAAATACCTACATATTTTTAGAATTATTAACCAATGTAATTGATTATGTTGCTGACATGCATTTTTTATCCACAGGTTCAAATTATGTACCCAGTCCAAAGGCACCATCAAATTAGAAATTGATTTAGTTTTAAGAAATTTTAATCAATTTGGAGTAGAGTATAAGTAAAAATGAAGATAATTGGGTACTTTGCATTTACCCTGTTGTCCATATTGATTCAATTTTGTGTGATGGATTACATACGAGAAAAGGCAAATTTTGATGATAAACGAAAATATCTCAATGTAACTAGTCAGAAGAAGCGTTTTAATGATATACTTAAGGAATTCATTCAGAAGCCTCATGCTCTTTACTATCGCTCAACGGAGAAGGTTACCGCATCCAAAAAGAAATATAGCGATTCTTCTTTACCATTCTCATTAGAAGCTTCAACAGACCTTACAAGTACATTAATTGAGTTATTATATGATGAAAATGCAACAGTCACAGAGGATACTTTCACTACCGAGTCACTGTTTACTACCACTGAATTGGACAACTTTACCGAAATTACGTTTGTTGACAAAAAGAACAGCACAACTGTTAAATCAAACATACTTCCAAAGAGAACTATTATTAAAGATTGCAACTGCAATTTATTGGTAAGTGGTCGCAATAGCCTAGCTAGCCTGTGTAGTGTATCTGCCTTCTGCACAGAGGGTTCTGCATTTGGATTTTGACTCTCAGTGAGGAGCGTATATTTATCACATTCATCAGAGTCAGGTGTATTATCTAGGAAATACCCTACACTTATTTCGTTGTGCAATAATTACATCTGACACTTGGTCGGTTCGGCTTTTGTACCCTACGCTATTCCATCATGAAGCTGGCAATGGAACTACTAACCGATAGTTCCCGTCGGACAGAATCAACGCCTGTACCTAAAATACACAGGGCGAAGAAAAATGTGCCTATATTATTTTATTAGAACATGATGAAAAAATTCTTGCCGTGGGCAGGACTTATATGACCGAACATGGATAATGCGTAATTCAAATTCTATATTATTTTCTTATATTACAGTATAAAGTATGTGATATAAATTGCTGCTGTGATAGTGACTGCACAGATTCCGAACAGCAAATGTTCAGTGTATGTAATGATGATGTTTCCGAGAACGACCAGAGTGAATTTTGTTATCCCCATGAATCCTTCTATAGTAACATCGACAGTTCCAATCCTGACAATTTATTCTGTGTTGCAAAATCTAACATGCCTGATAAGAGGAATATTAATCGAAAAAAGGTATGAAACTTTCTTACATATTCTCAGCTGAACTTACGTATCACAGATATTGTTACTACATATACGATAATTATTTCGCTTCCAGCATGATCCATCAGTGATAAACCAATATTTCAAATGGCACTCAAATAACAAAGTGAAGTCAATAGAAGAATTCAAACGCAAGCCATATCAATATGGCGGTCTCCTGTGGCTTTTAAGAAATGGATCGATTTACTATGTTGGTTAGTAAGTAGATACAACAGATATCCTTGATGGAACATTTGGTTGATTTGGTTACTGTTTTATTCTTAATTTATTTTATTACAGATTTACCATCAACACCGATGAATAATTACTGCACTGGTAGGAAGCCAATCAAGTTTTTGACAGCAGAAAAAATTAAATGTAACGTGAAACTAACAGACTTGGAAATATTTCACATTTTAAACACATTAGATGGAGCTTCACTTATTAGCGTCACTGAAAAGTCGCAAAATAATTCAGCTTTGGTACATGAATCATATTATTAATCTTTCATTAGACAAGAACATAATCTAAAAACGTTAACTTGACTTTTCGCTAAAATATTATTGAAATTTATGTAATTATAAAATTATTGCAGAATTGTTCAACACTACATTGCACTAACTGGACTACCATTGTTTGTGATGAAGCCTCTTGCACGATTTATAATAAAAGTTTGCATGAACCATTATGCACAGAAAATGTTTGCACAAATATTGCACTGAAGGTGGAATACTTATTCAACTATCAGGACTCGAAGATTATAAATGCTACTATAAAATTGCATACTCAAAAAGTAACTCTCAGCGTTCCATTCTTAACACAAGAGATCAATGTGGATTTCTTTATGGCCAATAAGTCAGTTGATCAAATTATTGAATTCAGCGGCAATCCCGGATATATTAGCGGTCTACCTGTTGTTGTGTCATTCGCAGAGAGCAACTTTACCGATAACTTTTACAACAACACTTCAAGAAAGAAATATTTGTCATATCCTACAAATAAAAACGGTATCTGTTTGTTATCCAGCGTTACAAACGCCTTTGTACTATTTGGATCTAATAAAAGAATAAAATGTAGATATATTCAAGAGCATAACATAATGGCGCACAACGATAGTGATGCTTGTAAAGGAATCCAGAACAATATAAATCATTTACTGGGATTAAACAGACATATAGTAGTTTCCCCATACGGAAATCCGCAAGAGCTGAATGATAAAGACTGGATAACTGTGCAAACCGACACGTTTGAAGGGCTATTATATGGAAAATCTAATGCACAAAAATCAAGGTTATATTGTCATAATTTTGTTACTGGAATTTCATTAATTGTAACGTTCGCTGATGAGAGTGAAAAAGTTGGTAAACGAGAGAATAAAATTTTAAGTGTAAAGCTAGATGTGACGATACGCAACGTTACATTTAACACCGATGATATATCTACAATCGTAACTATTGACACAATTTTTATTGATGAAACAAAACCAAGTGTTTTTGAATACGCCGGAGGTCCGCATTTGGATATACACCTGCCTAAGGACTTTTTCTTCCCCTTTCCGTCAAGTAACTGTCTCAGCTACAAATGTAATACATGTTTGATGTTATATGTACTTATCGCTGCATTTCTCTTGAAATAAAATAACACTTGGCAATAACTAATAATTTTTATTTTGAAATAATTTAAATACTTTTACTGTTATTTCTATCATTTCTAACTTGGCATCCACTGTTAATGAAGTCGAGTCTGTGATGGCCTGAAAACAAAACCTACTTTAGACTCTAAGCAATAACTGGATACCCGATTAGTTTACATTTGTTTTAAAATTCTTAATGATCGATGATAAAGTTTACAATGAAACATATATTTAAAAGAAAGTTTTAATATATCTGTATTCAGGACATGAGGAACACTATCATAATAGTACACTTCGAAAGAATCAAACTAATGCTACACTCGTATTTACATTATTTTTACATCAATTATATTGAAGATCAATTTTATAATGACATTTAATTTGAATAACCATAATTATTTTTCTATCCATAATAACAAAGTGTTGATCGATATAATTAAAGTAAAGCGGTATCACTGGCGTGATGTGTGGTAAGTATCGGAGCGGTTGGCTAGTGTGTGGGCGGTCGAGTCGAGTGGAGTGTCGCTACGAACCTATCTATGCGACGTATGTGTACACTTTGCGGTCGTCGGGCGAGCGCGCCAGGTACTCGCGCTCGATGAGGCCCTCGATGCGCTTCTTGATGACGACGGGCGACGGCAGGAAGCGAGCGCGCAGCTGCTCGGTCACCTCGGCCACCAGCAACGGGTGCTGTGCGCATATAATGCACAGTGAATGAATGAAAAACGCTGCACCAGTTAAGCCTGATACAGTTGCCTGGATAGACCAGTGAGAGCAGTTTGGTGGAGGTTGAATTGACCGCTCTGGGAGGATAAGCTTGGTCCCCCGCGGACGACCCATAATGCACAGTTCATATAAATTAACGTGTCACAAAATTTCTAATCTTTGAAACCTGTGTCCCGGTAAATGTGCAGCTATATTAGGGTAGGAAGTATAATTAGGATGTCTAGTCTCACAAAACTCGAAGCTAGATTCACGAAAGTCAAAGGTCTTAACTTTAAAGCCTTCAATTCAAATTCAAGCTCCTGTTGTCGGCGTTAGTCTTTCTGAATATTCATGCAGTTTATTGGAAGATGTGCAAGTAAATACATTCAGTATATTTATTACATTTACATTACACCACTTTGCAAGGAATAGGTTTAAAGCTGAAGAGAAAATGTTTCAGCTTTCGACTTTTAACTTCTTTAAACCATGTATTTTGTTACTAAATAAATAATGTGTGTAGTACATACAGCCATTTTCTTCCTGGCCTTCATGATGCGCACGATAGCTGCCTCGATCTCGTGCTTTCGGTCCTCGTCCACTTTATTGCGCGTCTCACGACGCTCTGGCTCAGACTCACCCTTGGCCGCCACCGTCTGAATTTTAACTCTGCAAAACGTTAACAACCAATCATATAAGTTATTTCACATTACACTCTACTTCGGTTATTAGCGCTCTTCCTGGCGATATCATACTATTTTACCAAAACCGCGCTAATAAGGAGAGGTTCAGTTGTTTTATTGGTCTGGAATGCACGGTTCATCGAAATCACATGTTACCAATAAATCCGCCCCTGAAGCTCTACTTATAAGCATGGTGATGGAAATGTTCCAAAAGAAGAATGCACGGTTAATGGAAATCACGTAGAAGGAATTTATGTAGAAGTACTACTACATATACATACCTATGTAACTTAGACGTGAATGCATCGTTGACGTAGAACTGGTGCGATGGCTCGATCTCCTTGGTCTTGGGGTGTTTGATGAGCACCCGCTGCGTGGGCTTGCCCATGGCCAGCGACTGCAGCGCGCGCACCAGGTCCTTCTCCGGAATATCAGTCTCGTTGAGTAATTCCTGTATCAAAATATATAGTTCAAAGAGGATTTTAGCAAGCAGTTTTAGACGAGTTAAACATTAGTGCTTATTCTAGAATGCGCACGCTAATATTAGTCGCCTCTAATCAAGGCGTCCCGCTGCTCTTATGCGACGTAGCCGTAGGTAGCATATGAGTGACAGTGACAAGTGCGTTTAGGATTAAGATTCGGCTTAGTGGCCGCTACAGAATTAGCTCCGTCGTCATATTCTATTTGAGCATGACTCTTGGTGTTGTTAGCCATATAAATCTTATTTCCCTTAAACTGTGTTTTGTCACTTTCACATTTCGTTAAAAACGTTAAAGGAACCGATGGCTAAAACCGTGGATTAACTTTAAATTACGTGTAATGGCTAACCGTGTTGGAGTTACAAACAGTCCTCTCTCTGTACAGCGAAGATTGACGAGACAATGGAGTTTGTACTGCAGGGTTATTCTCACCTCTTATAGCGATCCAGTTTAGGTTCCTAAACTGAACCGAATCGCTATTTGCTACAATGACGTTTGACGTCATTGTAGCAAATTGTCAGTTTAGGAACCTAAACTGGATCGCTATAAGAGGTGAGAGTAACCCCGCTGCTTAACTGTTTTTCTACCGAAGAAACTAGAACGGGGATGGGAAGATGGATACAGGCCTTACGACACCAGAAAGTCGGCAACAGTGGAGCTGTTAGGAATTGGACAAAACTCCCACCTTTGAGGAGTCGATGCATAAAGCCTTATCACACTAGCGAATTGCGAGCGCGCGGCGAGTCCGCAGCAAACACGCCACGAATAGCGCCGTGGACTCCATGTCTGATCGCGGCGGACTTTCGTACGAAAGCCCGCCGCGATCCACTCACTTGAGTACCAAAGACACGAGTGTGAGCGGACGCAGCATAAAATAATGGCATCGTCGGGAAACGCCGTTAATACAATGGATAAATTCGTCGTTGTATGTGCTTTGGTTTCCCGAGTCTTCATAGTAACAAAGCTAGCAGCAATATTTTCTTCGTCAGAATCCATTCTGTTACTGACTGTTTTAAACGCGGATCGCACAGCCACGGCCCCGCCGCGTGTTCGCTGCGCAGTCGTCGAGAATTCCCGGCGCGCTCGTTGCGAACTCGTTGCGCTTTCAACTCGCTCGCAATATCGCAGATAAGGATAGTCTCGCAAGTAGAGTAGAACGATACAAATAGGGTCAATTAAATTATCATCACACACTAACCTCGTAAGTGAGCCGTTCGCGCTTATTGAACAGCAGCAGCACGCACATTTGGAAGGTGGACACCTGTATGATGTGCCTGCGCGGTGCGGGGGGCGCGGCCGCGGCGCCGGACGGCGAGTGCGGGGGGGACGAGCCGCCGGCCCCGCCCCCCGCGCCCGACACGCTCGCGCGGAACGTCGCGTGCAGGTCGGCGCTGCCCAGCTGAGGCTGCAGAGACAACTGACGGCCAGAGTGCTTCGCCAGATAGAAACTGTAAGAGGAGGCAAGAAATTAATACCCATACTGACAAACGAAAGAGTCCAAGGTATGATCAATCATAACATCAAACATAATCCAGTCACTCTGCAAGCGTGAGATTAACAATTCTATAGATGCAAGGTAACTTCGCTGTAAATGGCACATCAAAATTTACAACAACGCAATTTCGCTCTCAGCCATCACGACTCTCCCGACTGGTTAACAGTATTATTTTTACAGCTTCACTTGAATGGGCGTTTCAAATGGATATGATAACAATATCGTCCGCCGAGCGTTTAGTAGTAAATCTATGTCATTGCCTGTCCGAGTCCGGCGATATCGTGTCGGTGTCGTCGGCGGTAAATCGTTGTCGGGAACGACACCGTGTGAAACGACTAGTAGGTAGTAAATGTATGAAATTACCAGTCCGGCGCTATCGTGTAGTTATCGTGATCGTCCAAAAATGGCGCCACAACTGAGAGCGACATGTCACATGTTTTAGTGATCGTGTGTCAACAGTATTTTTATGCCGGCGCCAGACATGTGAGCATCTTTGCAAAGTTTTAACTACCATTGAAAGCTTTGTACAAAATATATCAATGAACATCGAATTTGAGCATATTTGCAAACATGTCGAGCGCCGGTCTAAGGTCAGCATGAATAATTCTATTGAGTTTGTTACCTTCTGAAAACGTCGAACGCACTCCTCGGCGCCGTGGGTATGTTGCACTTGGGCGTGGCGCTCTGTGTCGGCCAGAACCCGGTGGTCAGCACTCGCACAGACAGATCAACACCATGAAGATTGGTCTGCGAACATCACCATAACAAAAGTCAACACAAACAGAACTGGAATGGATTCTTTAATGCAACTAAGCACTGACGAGTAAAGAATGAAAATGTTTGACAAACTTCCAGGGGTTTACGACTTACTTATATGCCCTGAACTAACACATAGCCATGTGTTAATAAGGTACCTAATTAATTTCATTGGCTTATTGTATACGAAGAGAAAAAAAATGCCTTTTTCTTTAGGAAAGGAGACATGTTTCCTTACACTATTCAGATAGATTTTGTGTATAGTCGACTACAGATGATAAAATCAGAGAAGCTTTTATTGGGGCTATCAGTGTGATGTCTTATATGCTATACAAAGTGCTCTATAGGATGATCCGGAATTTGTGGAAAAGCCTTTAGACGACTCCACTAATTAGTAATAATTTCAAGAGGGAAATAATTGCGGCAAATTGAGCCAGGCGTCAAAGGCCTTATCACGAACTTAAGGTACACTAGTGTATAGATATAGTGGAGTGCAACATACAACTACGCGAAGTAACAAATCAAATTCACCCCGGATGACAGCACATGCTCCTTGAACTCCTCCATGATGGTGTTGGAGACGGTCATGTCTTTGAACATGCCTTCCAGCTTAGATGTGAACTGGCAACCGCACTCAGTCTGCAAGCAAACAGTCACGTTGTAGCTATGGGAAGGCGAATACGAGCAAAACATCCTTAACATAGGATAATTGTATTCTAATATAGCTATTAAGATATACTAACAATAATTTAATTATGGTCCTATGTAGACCGAAATATAAATTTATTATTACAGCGACATTTAAGAATATACGGTAATATTCTTGCGTGCGTTTACTAATTTAAAGCTTAATTTGACAGTTCTAAAAGTAATACCATCCTTTTTATTATAACTTTGGTGTGGTAAAGAGAAATAGCATTTTTAGACCGGTCAGATTTAGTTTTAAGATACGCGCTCGTGAATTACTTACCTCTGTTTTGATATTAACATTTTTTTTCATTCTAATCTAATCCAATACAAACTATGCCAGTCGGCCAAGAAAACACTTTATTACTATGCGCCGTTTGAAATTATACTTCAAAATACATAGTACATAATGAAACCCGAGTTTTCATACGAGGGTGAAATTTTCTTGGTGTACTATATGTATGTACAAAATTAAAATTTTTACTTATGAAACTAATTCAGAAGCATATACAAATACATGGTTTTGCAAACATATACGTATTATGTACGAAGTGTTTAAAACCATGCTTAAAGTCTCAATTTTCTCTGCAAAATTCTTTACTTGTCTATACGCAATTAATGTGATATTTAATTATGAAAAGGACGACAGAAGAAAATTCCAAGACTTTAAGCAAGATTTGGTCTACAACGGGCTAGGAATTTTAAACAGATTCGGGACACTTACGAGGAAATGTCCACGGGCAATAGTAAAGAATTTTGCAGAACATTTGGACGGACGGGACAGGACGGGACGGGAAGCGAGGAATCGTCTCTACTAGTCACTTATTGAATGTCCTATTAGCGAGACATCACCGATTATACCGTGGAAGTCTCGCGGTTCCATATCCTTCAACATTCCTTCTCTCTGGGGAAGGCAAAAGCAAAAAGCTGTGTAAGTGTATTAGATTTGATGCAATATTAAGGGGACAAATTCCAGAGATTTATTCGATAATTTGTGTGATGTAAATGCATAGTTTAGTAACATTACAGTAGTATCGATGGGGTTTCAACGTCTTGCGATTTTTCTTCTAAATACAATCGAACGTTCATATTTCGGTAGTATTCGTTCACTGCCCATTAGGCGAACGATTCGGATCGCGATATTGGGTTTTATCAATATTTATTTATTGACGGTGTAGTAACCGATATTGATGGATCGCGACGTGCTTAGCGACGATTATAATTAGCAAGTGGATGTTCACGATCGCTGTCACTTTCGTAGGGGCTTAAAAAAAAGAACGTTCAAGAATATCCTGGTGGATCGTAGTGAATTTAGAATCTCTAGGGGTTACAGAGGCTAGTGGAATGCGCGTATATGTCGGGTTTGGATTGTACCGCGAGCGAGTTATTGCGCGTGCCGTGCACCTACCTTCAGTTTGGAGATCATGTTCTTCTCGCTGTCGTCTGAGACTGACTTGTTGAGCAGCAGCCGCTTGGCGAGGTGCTGCTTGTAGTAGCGCTCGAACACGTCCTTCTCCTGCAGGAACCGGAACAGCACCATCGTCTTGTCCAGCACAGCCTCGATCTCCTGCTCGCTCATCTGACGACAACACAGGGGAATCAATACAACCAGCGCACAACAATAATACAGCCTATTAAATGATGAAAAATTATCCGATAGATGGAACTCCGCACACACCTTTAGTATGTATAATACGATGAAATATTTCAGTGGTTGGACTGTAGCCTGTGGTGGCTCAGTTGGTAAGAGCGTGTCACGGAATGACAAGGTCACAGGTTCAAGTCCACGGCTAGATATTTTTCATCATTTAATTTGTTCGCCAAGCATAGCTGAGAGCTTAAAAAATAAATGTGAATAACACAGCCTATTATCGTTCTTAAAACGATAAAATGATATGAGAGAGCGTGCTGCACAGAGACGGTGATAGCTATCTCTTTCTGTCCTGTTTACGTAATGCCTGTACCTGTAACGGCATATTTTATTTTACAACAGGTTTCGATTTTCAAATGGGTAGAGTTTTCGAATGGAGACCACGAACGGGTAAACGTAGCGTGGGACGCCCCTCGACCAGATGGAGGGATGACCTTCGCAAGGCTTCGCTGGCAGAGACTGGATGCAAAAGGCAGAGAATCGGGTGTAGTGGTGTGATTTAGGAGACGCATACGTCCAGCAGTGGACTGACGATGATAACAATATAAACAAATAATTTGCCACTAAACACTTACGCCCTTCTCGCCTTTCTTCAGCTTGCCGTCTATGAACAGCGACAGGAACTCTGGCGACTTGTTGTTCAAGTTGAGGAAGTACTCGAAGTCTGACGCGATCATGTGCTTGAAGATCTTGTCGTTGTTGAACGAGTTGTGTAGGAAGTGGTCGAATCTGTCTTTCAGATCGAGGAGGTTCTGAAACAAATCGAGCATATTATTGGAAATGTTGGCTGGTCTGCTTGTGTAGCCAATGGGACGTTAGCTGTTGGACGAGGTCAGTACCTGGATGGGTAGTGTCATTTTCATCTGAGCCGCTCCGTACCTCTGAAAGCACGTTAAGCCCGGTATTCATTGCCTAATAAACATTTTTAAAACAGTTCGCGTTGTGATCCAAAGATGATGAAACATTGTTGACGTGCTCTGAGTGAGAAACATCAGCTTCGCAACAAAAGTAAACAAGTGTGGATGTGTGTTGCATCAGTTGCATGTTTAGAAACATGGCAGTAGTATTGAGAAACAAACACTTTCTATTCTACTCGTAGCAACAACTGACATTAGTGGTCGGTTCATCATCGGAAACATATTTACCGTAACTTGTTTCGAAACAGTGATGGTCGTGTTTCTAACTTTTTTTGCATAAATGTTGCCTAATGAATACTTTAAGCAGTTGGTCCAGGTTGTTGTCGTTCGGCAACAGTTAGGCCAAGAGGCCTAAGGGCGGCCTAAATAAAGATTGTAGCACACGGGATCCACCCAATAGTCTCGATAGTCAAAATAATGCGAGGCGATGCCGTTACGGAGGCCATTAGTGCGCGTTGCAGTATGAAGTTTCATACAAAGAATACGAACGACTCGAGTTGAGGCGGCGCTTATCCCTTTCTGCGGTGTTACAGTGAGCGACAACGTTAAATATGACAACAGAGTTGACTAAACCACTCGAGGAGAGAAAACAGCCGTACCTGCACGAACGCGATCGCGTTTGTGTTGTGGTGTGTGTCCGTGACGAGCGCGCGCCCCTGCTCGCGGAGGTGCGCCGACACCGCGTCCGCGACCGTGCGCAGCCCCTCGTTGACGCGCGACAGCAGCTTGTACACGCACGCAAGCTCCACGGTGCGCGTGTGCATCAACATGTGCACCACGCCAGAGTTCTCCATCTAAACATACACAAGCGTCACATTATGGCTTTTGGATATGTTTCATAGTTTTGATTTTATTCATATTATTTATTATGCTTGCCTTATAAGTAAGATGTTACAATTTTATACCTATGTACGCACATCCAGTGTAACAGCTTGGACTTAGGACCGTTCTTATTAATAGCGGCGTAAGAGTTGAATTCGCACTGCAAGTGTAACCATTTATCTTCGTACATACATATGTATTTTATTGTATTTAGTGGTTGTTGTGTTCAATGTCACGTTGAATTAATCAGAAAATGTTCACACTCATTTCAATATGTTGGGAGTCATCGAAGGATTATGTGTAAAATTTGCATTTCGAGCAAATCTACACGAACGCAGACCTTGGTGTGAACGAGAGCGTTATGTGTGTGAGCGACTGTGAGAGGGTGCGCATGAGGGTGTGTTCTGTGTGTGAACGACTGTGAGCGCTAGAGGGCTGTTCGCCCCTGTCCGGCCAGTTACCTCTACGATGGTCTTCATGTGGCGTTCGATGAGCTCGTGCTCGAGCACGGACACCACGCGCGGCTCCGTGCTCTCGTCCAGGTAGTGCCGCGCGCGCTCGGCCTCCTCGCTGATGCGCGCCTCCACGCGAGCGATGTACACCGCGGCGCTGTTCTCAGCTAGAAACTTTTGAGATTCCATCTGAATGACAAAACAAAATAGGTAATGAAATATTGGTAACGATTCCAAGTTTTGATATTTTCGTGCGTACGAAAATCTAAATATTAAATGGACGGTACCATCACGGTAGCTCTGTTGGAATAGAGCGTGCCACGGAATGACGAGGTCCCTGTTTCGAAACACGGTCGCGACGAAATTTTTTCTCCATTTAATATATTGCTAACTATTATGTCATACGTTTTCTGATATTTCCATATATAATATATAAGCTCTGATGTTTCCAAAACAATTGCCATCATTTTCACAATTTCTTTGATCTGTCAGTTTTTTCAAATACGCCGAAATTACTATTACCCAAAAATAACAATAAGTATTTTTTAAATAAAATACTTCGTACAAGTATCAGTGTAGTAAGTATATAGACGAATCTAATGACACCTCATACCTACATCAAAATCCATCAAACCGTTTCGGTTACAAAGGAACACACACACGAAAAATATTACTCTCCCCCTTCCGGCAGTCAGCTTACGCAATGTATCATATGCTCTCGTGACAGTTGTGTTTAGGATTAGATATTTAATCAGCACGTACCCTGTAAAACTCCGCCGACTGGTGCAGGAATGGTTTCTCGAAGTCCTCCTCGTACACGGTACGCGAGTTGATGCCGAGCACCATGAGCATCTGGCACGCATTGCGGATGGCCAGCCGGTCCACCACCTCGCCGCGCCGCTCGCGCGCTACCAGCTCCAGCAGCGTCTGACGCAGGTGGTCGCGGATGCACCCGTAGCGGACCACCTGCACGTATACTTACACATATTAATATACGATCTTCTTTTATTTTCTCGTATGGTTTAGTAACCAAACCTATCTGTCAGAGTTATTCAGACCGCCCGTAGGCCTCTGTCGTGTCCTAACAATAACCGGGACCAACTGCTTAACGTGCATTCCAAGGCATGGAAGGGCTCGGATGAAAATGTCACTAGCGCTCACCCATTCAGGTACTGACGTCGTGTAACATTGCTTAACTTGTACGATCGTTTTTAACGTTTACTCGCAACTGAACTACGTCCATAAGCCGCATATGGAGATGAATCTGAGTCAAGCACGGTAGCTCTATTGGAGACGAGTCCGAGTCACGGTAGCTCTATTGGAAACGAGCGGCCCACGGAATGGCTAGGTCCCTGGTTCGAATCCCGGCCGTGGCGAAATTTTTTCTCCATTTAATACTTAGATGGCTATCCATCAAACAAGTTTTGTATGTGTTTAGTTGAGAATGGCAATTCAAAGAATATCAATTCGCAAAATGTGCCAACTCGCAGAATAACCTAGGTTTTTGTAAAACATGAAAGGTAAATAAGTAGTTGTTGAGAAAAAAAAATCTCCAAGACATGTAAATAATTCATATAAGTAGTTTAAGTTAAAAGTTGGGCTAAATGCTTGATAATGCGGGTTAAGTCGGAATAACTTTAGCCCATGGTGGATTCATTGGGCGGAAGTAATATAGATGTTTATTTGAGCTCGACGATCAAAGACGCTCGGGGAATTCCCGTAGACTATTGCAATGTAGCTTATGGTAGATATTTAGATAATTAAAGATCGTCGTTTACCAGTAAGGTCATGGCCACCTATGACTTTATAATATTATTTAATATAGTCCCGCAAACGATGGCGAGACGAACTTGATGTTTTTAAGAAAGGGTGGTCTGAGTCTGCGCAGAATAGAGATGAGTGGAAGGGTTGGGTAGAGAGTTATTATTATTACATTAGTAGCTGTAAGCCTCCCAAATAAAATAAATAATAGTCCAATGACTATTTATGCTATCAATACGTATGTCGATTGACATTTAGGAATATTTGAATAACCATGTATTTTGGGAATTTCATTAATGCTAAAACTGTCCCACCAAAATGCCTAATACAAGGTTATTCAAATATACCCTGACTCCATTACAATTCATTACCTGATCTCTAAATATAATAAGTCCAAGATTGTATACATTGTCCACTTCATTTTGCTGCACATACACCCTGTCCATATACATGAGTATATCTCGAATCATGACCATACTAGTTTGATGGTCAGTCCAAGCATTATTCAAAGTTTGCAGGAAGCCATTATGCAATGAGTGGAGGACATCTTCTCTGACCTATAAATATAAAAGATGTGTTACTGAAATTATACTTTTTTATTAATAAATAATTAAAATCAAAAATAAATATGGATAAACTGAAGGTATGTGGAAGTGATCATCGTTGTTCACCTATCCGCCAGGAGAATTAGTCGCAGGTGGTATTGTCATTAGAAGGATTAAAATACAATGCCTCACATGTTTACAATTTTTTTTTCCAAGTTTTTTATTTAACAAAATGTTACAAAAATATAACTATATTTTAACAGCTACATATTGAACATCTCAATATCAACACATTATCAGGTTTATTGTATATAACACCTTTGAAAGTTTACTAAATGTATAATTTTGTTACAATTGATTAATTTTTTTACCCTTAAAACAAAAACACTAATGCATGTATGGCAAAATAGAGATACTATTCATAGAAAGGTTACATGTATAATGGTGCCAAGTAAATACATACATAATAGATATTGAATGCCAGTACTGCAAGATGTAATATTTACCCTTTAACTTCTTAAAATTATCACACTTCAGATTTATTTTATAAGATTTGCCATTATTTCCGTAAATAAGTAAAAAAATCTACCTTTGTTTCAAGGTGATGAGTGACTACTTCTTTCAAGCCAGTGTATAGTCTTTCTCCATGTTTGTGGAGGACCATGGTGTATGCGTTACGATAAAGCTCTTCAAAAGAGAGCCCAGAGTTGTTTTTCTTCTGTATTTCCTGTATTGCATTTTTGAGTAAACTCCATATGCTCTCCACATACTTCTCATCCATAGTCATCTGGAACAATGATTATAGACATTAGGTAGCTATAGATATTGTTATATCTTACCTGATATTAAACCAATAGTTTGGTAAGTAACACAATATAGACATTCTCAGCAAAATCTAAGTCACTTAGGAAAATATCAGGCTGCTGTGGATTTTTTAAAACAACAATAGCAGTTATCGAAAATATTTCATTCCCAATTAGGTATTTTGTAATATTTTGTGAATATAACAGACCCATGTGTCTGGATGCATTTGATAATATGGTTCTGAGTAGTTCCACACTTGGAATTTTCTGCTCATCTTGCCACCAACTATTAACTGGTTCAACAATTACACAAACATTGAACAAATTCAAAACTGAAATAGCAAACAATAAAGTAATAATACAAAAATTAAAAATAATATTTAGCTTTTGATTTGTTTTCACACTTGACAAATATAATTATGATGACATATTGATCACAAAAATTTAGTTGAAATAACCATATTTCTATATTTGAATTGACTGCCAAATACAAGTCACTTGCTTTTTTAAATTAAGTTGCCAGATGAAATATTTCACTATTTTAAATTATGTAGTGTTGTGTTGTGTATGTACACACGAAGACAGAGATAAGTATACAGGGGGTCTCAATAAGGTTGAGATGTTAATATTTTTTTACAGTACATATATAGTTTTAACTTTTATTTATCAAACAGTGATACAATTATTGCAATAGGTCAAGTAGTTTTTGAGAAAATCTCATCCTTAAAAACTCTACCTTTCTCTATGTTTGACCATACCTAGATATTATTATATTGCTTTGTATTTCTAATGTTTTGTTACTCGCTGCTTATATAGGCAATGAATACAAATTAAAGTATAGATTTAATTACTGCACAGCCAGGGTGACTAGCAATATCTACTATAATTTCGTTTAAACACACATCAACACTGTGCCATATTTATGTATGGACAAATTGGGTCACGGCCCAGGGTGGCCGAATTCGAAGGCTGTGAAGACACAACACAATGGGAGACATACAACACTCGCAAGAAACATCAAAGTGTGAACACCTCTTTTTATTCAAATAATGTATAGGTATTAAAAACTATCTGTGGGGGGCAGCCAGATCTAAGTGGCCTGGGGTGGCTCTGAACATAAATATGCTACTGCATCAACATCCAATTATATATGCAAACCCTTTTGTATACATATAATTGGGCAGTTAAAATACTTAACAACAACAACTAGTTACAACACAGTGCGCATGAAAGAAATTCATGTGAAATATTGATATGAAGGAATCTTTACAAAAGTAATTGCTAACGTTATACCTACTCATTTAGTTTCTCAAAGTTAGTTCTTTCTCAGTGTTATTCTTGATATGCTATAAACTGTACTATCATAATATTTTAACCTCCAGTTGCAAGATAACCCTGGAGTTAGCGACTTAGCCCAAGGAAACCTGAACAAATGAAGTCGTTAACTCTACAGTTATCTTTTATTCCAAGTCACCCTAAGTACACAAATTATAAGTTGTATAGACGTGTGATTGAACAGCTAGCACGTTGATTGAACGACACCATTCAACCAAATATCTAGGTTTGTGGTTGGATCATTATGGCGCATAAAACGTTCAACATCTCAGCGACTTAAAAGCTGCTTATGAAAATCTTATAAATATGCCGAGAAAAAGAATACTATAAACTTACCGGAAAAGCCCGGATCCTCATTTTGCCTGGTTTGTCTTTCGGCAATGTACTCTTCATCATTTCTGCTACAATATCTGAGCCAATAGTTGACCACTATAAGGTTTTTGACCATAAGCTCATTTACAGCTGCAAGAATACTTCATTGTCACTCACAGAATCTGTAATAGTTCAAACAACATTGACTGGGGTAGTATGTAAATGACCTAATACACGATGGATATCTATTATCCACTTACAAAATCATCATTCAACCCGAAGCTAATCGTTGGTACAAAAAACATTCGACTTATTCATGTTATTGTAAATACAATTTTACACTGTGGAGATATAACAAGTCTGCTACAAACAATAATTGCAATAAATAAAGATAAAATACGGACCGATGGGTGATATGTAATTATTACGACCTCTCTTTTCCTCTCGTCACAAACCTCGTAAACATCAGCGCCAATGCCAATCCACATTTTGACATCCTTTTCTGATTTTATTTCCTTTACATGACCGAATCCTATTTATGTAATGGAGTAATTAGAAATGCAACAACTTACACGCAGTGAGATTTATTAGCGCAGATTCAATCACAAAAGAAATAGTGTATAAATAGTGATAATTCTTCCTATATTCCGATTTTTTCAATTGTTTCAATTTCTTTCTTCCGACATGACACTTTGTGACACTTCTACCATCGGTGTTGCCAGAAAATCCATTTTTCATTTTTTTACACAAACAAATAGTGATGTGGTGAGATGTGTGAAATGCTAGATAGGATAAAATAGGATAACGGAATTATAAATATTTTTTGTTGTTGTAAAATTCATCCCAGAGAGAAAGGCAAAGCTAACTAGGGAATACAGCCTGGTCTGATGTTAATAGAATGTCTGAATTCGTATAAATACATACACATATACGAATATAACCTAACCTAAACAAACCTACGCACAACCCTCCCAAACCCCTAAACGAAATAACGCAATGATCCACGCAAGCATCAAGTTATGCAAAAGGAAACCTTGCTAAGAGCACCAACTTCACAAACACGACTTCTTTCGAGCACTCCAACTAATAGAAACGTTCGCGGACATCTACTGATTAACTTAACGTGATCATTAATCACTAAATACCACGGAAACTATTTAATTAGAATTTTCACAAAAAGTAGCTAATGTCGTTTCGCGCGCTTTTCAAGGAATCCCCAACCCCAATCCTACTTTTTATTTTCGTATAATTCTTCTCAAAGGGAAAGGCAAAGCCAACTAGGGCTATACAGCCTGGTCTGATGTTAGTAGAATGTCTGAATTCTTATAAATACGTACATATATACGAAGATAACCTAACCTAAACCTACGCACAACCCTCCCAAACCCCTCAACGAAATAACTCAATGATCCACGCAAGCATCAAGTTATGCAAAAGGAAACCTTGCTAAGAGCACAAAACTTCACAAACACGACTTCTTTCGAGCACTCCAACTAATAAAAACGTTCGCGGACATCTACTGATTAACTTAACGTGATCATTATTCACTAAATACCACGGAAACTATTTAATTAGAATTTTCACAAAAAAGTAGCTAATGGCGTTTCGCGCGCTTAAGAGCCTTCCTAGAGCCAACTAGCGCCGCCAATCTTAAAAAAATCATATCTTCCAATATAATCAATTTTATTAAAAAAGCTACGTTCACATTGTTTATTGTGTATAAATATTATTTTTTAAATGCTTATTTGTAACGTGATGCAATGTAGGTAAGTTGTAGTTCACATAATTGCGAAAAACGGCCGTTTCTGGCACATTTGTGAACTACATTCATCAGAGCATTGAAATAATACGTTTCTGAAAGCTGATAAAGTAGCGATTACTTTAAAAAAAATGCATGCCTAAAGGTCATAAATCACGAGGTTTGATTTTTTTTATCAATGTTATGTTTAACGTAACTCAGAAACCACTTATTTTCGACCCCTTGTTAATAGGGCCTAATTTGTTGCAAACCACCTCTAGCATCACCATCACACCTTTCAAGGAATGTATCGAATTTCCAATCACCCTGTATAATAGTCTTCTATCTATCTTCCTCCAGAGGAGTCGTAGTAGCGTCTTCACCCTGGGTAGCCGCGTCTTCATCCAGAGGAGACGCCGTAGCGTCATCACTCCGGACGAAGCAGCTCGACAGTCACGTTCACTCCCGAGCTTGTAGCGGGAACTTGGCGGGAGGAACTCTTGATAAACTATGACTATGTAACGTACGGCATTTCAGCCCCATTGTGTAGCTTAAACCCGTCACTGTATGACGGTCCAATAATAGTACGCCACTGTTGATTCTTATCAAACAGGAGCAAAACAGGAGAGATTACAGTGGGAGAGGGGAAAAAAAGCTAATTGGAGTGGTTGACGAGAAAGAATGTGGAAACTTCGCTAATCTTCTCTAATCGCTAAAGTGCAACTACGATAGTTAGTAGAGAGAGAAATATTCTCTCTCCTCTACGGGATCGAACTTACGACCAGAAAACTTATATCTTTAATCTGTGATTACGACGACCCCGCGATAGCCATTGGTCTATTAGGTAAATCAATCTACGATTAGGTAAATTTATTTATTTTATTAATGGACTCGACAGTTCGTCATTTGCCAAAGTCATGTTACAGAAAATTCAATATATTCAATAGTCTTCTATCTTCCTCCAGGGGAGTCGCAGTAGCGTCTTCACCCTGGGTAGCCGCGTCTTCTTGTCTTCATCCAGAGGAGTCGCCGCAGCGTCATCACTCTGGACGAAGCAGCTCGACAGTCACGTTCACTCCCGAGCTTGTAGCGGGAACTCTTGATAAAAGCTTGAAACTTTAGATCTTGCATAAATAATCCAATAACTTCACCGTACTGTCATACGCGAACATTTTCTGATTAATTTAACGTGATATTAAACACAAAATAGCCCCTGTAGACAATAAAAGGAAAATTATCAAATAATTTTGCAACCGGCGTTTCCCGCCATTTTCAAGAGCGCCGATTAGGTAAATAATAACAAGGAACAAAAGTCATAAAACAAACGAATATTTATTTTTTTCACATGTAAAAGGTATAAAAATAGATTACAGGTAGGAAAAAAGAATTTTTTCCTTTCTCTACGATGGAGGTTCTAATTTTAGAGGTAAGTAGATATAGGTATAATATGAAAGCACATTATTATTATTTATGCGCCATAAGAATTGTAATCGTATCTACTGTCTTAAAGCTGATATCATGCAACATTTATTGATTGATATAATACAGACAGTCTGTATTATATCAATCAATGACAGTCGACACTCTTAAATAACAGGAAGATGTAAGTACTTTATGTTAGGTATAGGTAGGTATATATCCACAGGGTTGTTCGATTAGGGTGGAAATGGGACGCGCGGGAACCATATTTTATCTTAATCGAAGAAAATCATCGAGAAATCCGGCACTTTTGAAGGACTTTTAAACTTAGGGGTAGCTAGTTAGTTAGCTACACTCGACCACACATCATTGATAACGCGCGAAGGACGATTTCAACTCTTATGGACGTAGACAATAAGAATGGTGGAAGTCCAAAGTATTCCAACTGAGGTGCTTTTTGACTGCTGTAATTTTAGGTTCTTTGATTTAGAACCGATATGGAAAAGTCTGGTGATGATGTTACTCGTATTTAGACGGATATATACAGAGGCAGTCGATTTTGAGTTGTAAGACTTGAAGTCGGTACTTTTTAGTATTTAAACCGATTCAGTGAATTTAAGTATGATGTTTTGCATCCGTATTTGTAAAATAAAATGAATAAATTGGCAGAACCCGCGCTTTAGTACGACGACGCACACTTTGCTCATTTTTTGTACCTTGAATAACAAATTTCAAAGATTTACTGCTGATTTATTGATCTCTCTTTTTTATTGTAAACCCCGATCACAGAGGATAGATCGTAAAATTAAATTAACATAGCGAGCGAGAGACGCTTCGTGATCGCTGATCGTATCCTATCCATTTACCTTGTACGAGTACTTTATAAAATACGTATTTTTATATATAGGCAGGCGAGACTGTAGATGCAACATTTTATAATATCCTTTTCGGTTTCGGAAATGTTGGTTCACTGCAATAAATCAGTCTTTTTGAACACCATTTCGCCTTATTTTGCAAATAGAATAAATTAGCGTTGTATAAAATAACGGACGCACTTTTTTGAGATATTATTCTAGTTATTAACGTTTTCATCATAACTGAAATAAATTAATATTCTTATTCATAAAATAATAAATAATGATCTAATAAATATTACTGTCAGGTAAAGTTATATGGACTCACGGCATTTAGCCTTGCGGGCTAGCTCAGCGTGCAGTCGTAGGAACTGCACGCACGCCAACTGCACACCGACTGCAATCGGGATACACGGTTGGCTTGCAGTTTTATTGCGCTCGTACTAACTGCATTCAAACTGCAAAGTAGTCGGAGTGCAGTTGAAATACAAATCCGTCTAGAGCCTAAAGACTAGGTAAATGTCCTATCTGATAAGTACAAACAATATGTCAAATATGTGTAACGTAAATTTTAATGGTAGGCAGGATGAGCACGGAGCACCCATCGCAACAGGAGCAGGACCACGAACGCGGCGACGAAGAACAGGATCATTAGTCGAAGAGTCTTTTCGGAATTCTGGTCGCGCTCGCTTGCTCGTAACCGCTCTATCATCCCGTTCTGAAAAACAACAATATTGGTATTTATTTTAATTATTAAATAAGACGATAAGGTATTTATTCATAAAACAATATAAATTAAAAGTAACTAATAAAAAGGACTCTACGAGCCGCCCCGACAGATCTTTCAAAATTAAATAAGTATGTATAGATAAATTATTACGGATAATTTGTTTGTATCACGGGCAGGTATGAAACCTTAGATTCCAAGAACTTCGTCATTCCATGGCACGCTCTATTCCAGCAGTCTCCGTGATAATATTAAATATCTACTGCAATTGACATAAAAAATAAAAAATATAGTTCCTGGTACAAAACAATGCAGTGCGAACCTCCAAAAATTCCTTGGTTTGTCCACACACTGCTGAGAAGGCGGGATGTGGTTTTGGCTCACAGGATTCGCTCTGGGCACATTCCATCAAACTAAGCTTTCCTAATGAAAAAAGTATCCTCACCTAATTGTGACACGTGTGGAGTGGTAGATGATGTGCAACATTTGTTGATGGAATGTGCTCGCAACGAGCTCAAAAGGCGAGTGTTATGGTCCCACCTGGGAATCAATACATCTAACATGGGGGAGCTTCATAGCAGTTTGGCCGAACCGTCTTCGGGAGCGGCCAAAATGATATAGGTATGAACTGGTGGGCAATAGGCTAGGGTAGATAATAAGCATAATGTTTGTTAATTAGGTTAGGATACGATGGGACCGACATATAGATACATGTGTATAAAGCCCCTAAATAAAATATAGAAAAAAATAGTTCCCGATTATTCAACGAAAATATCCGAAATTTATTTATTTTATGAATTTTTGAGGGTGTTGATTTCCTCCAACGCCAACAAGTTTCAAGTGTTGTTTCCTCATTGCCGCAACATCTGATGACTGTGATATTCTTCATAAGTCGGAAGGGGAGATTGTAGGTACATACCTACATACTCGGTACCACAGTAGCAATACATGTATATTAATAGAGTCACAGAAAACTGTGAGATGTTAGGTAAAAATTACTCAATTTTATCTAACGCACGTTATGTCCTATAGTTTTCAACTTTCAAAACGGAACCTATTTGTTTGCATCGGCTGCCTAAGTCAGCAAGATTTCGGTATGCGTGTTCATTGATTCGTTAACCCTCCCTGGGTGGCGATTACATTGTGCAAATAAGTATTTATCCACATATTGTTTATTCTGACCTTTGCAAGGTTTTCACTTCACGTCAGGAAAAGGGGCTGTTGATTAATAAGGATATGACTTGCGGAAAGGGTCGTGCGTGCGTGAGCAAATATACAGCCAGCATAGATGGAATGGAACAATACCTACCAGCACTGTCATAATTATTAGATAGGTAATGTTGAAGACGATTTCTAACGATAATGAATGAATTAAAATTATAACAATAGCTTGCCCAAAAATATTGATAAGGTAGGTAGGTAGGTACCTGCTTAATGGATAACAACGAAATTACCTGACTATCTAATACGTCGTATGTTTCACTTATTTAACCAAACATATCTTCACTTTTTCGGGTTAGACAGAGAGAACGGAGCAATTATTTAGTCATTGGAACGGTGTGGCGCACACACACCCTCGCAGACTTATTATTATCATCGTACTTACATACTTAATACACCTATTTATGTAAATTATTATAACATAATTGGCACACAGTGTGGGTAGGTAAGATATTCGTTACGTGAGGGTATGGCTCCCATTGTGCTGTAGTAAGGCATTTTCTGAACTCCCCAGTGTCACCATGTGTCACGGCAACCAAAGATGGATTGGCCTTACGCCCCTTTCTTGGAATGCCAATGCGTTACTAACAGTGACGAGAAAAAGCAATAGTTTTCTGAGCTACCTACCGAGCGTTATTGGTGAACGTGAAATACTCCACAGGGTCACGTCAACTTTGAGGATTAGTTTCTAAGATGCCACCTGAGGCCCTAAGGCTGTGTTTCGTGTTCCATTTTATCCCGACAACACGGCAAGGGTCCGTCGTCAAACGTTCGGGGCGGGCGTCACGATTTAATAAAAACTTTATTAAGTTTCAGTACTCGTCCATCATATTGTGTCCATATACCAATTTTAATCATTTTTGTGTCAGAAAAATTAAATGAAAACGTAAAAATGGTAGGTATCTACAAACGACATATTGATCAGGTTACGCGGAGGATGTGTATTTATAAGTTTTCGATGCCTATTTCTGTAGTATATAGCATTTGTGGCGCTTTATATTGTGGATATTATTTAATGTAGAGTACGTATAGTTTTATACTTTTATCTACACTACATTCTATATTTCTTTGATAGGCTAATGTAGGTATTTAGCTAAAAAACTAAAGCTGTATTTAAATTAGCATATAGTTTAGATGTCTTTTCTGCAAACAAGTAAAAAAAATATTCTATGTAATATTTAAATACATTTTTATCTTATCATTTAAACAAGTAAAAATATAAATAACAGCCGGCAGCAGGATGCAATACGCATCCCATCTCCATAATTATAATTTAATTGGTTATCTTACCCATCCGCCATTGTTGGCAATCCACGAGCCCGTTTCCTCGTGAAGGAGGTCAGCGATGGCCGCCGCCGGTGCCGAGACCAGCTCGAGTGTAGGCTCCCCATCAGAAGCTTCAGCCGCCTCTCGCGCCAATGCCCCGCAGACGCAGTATACTGCTGCTATCTAGAATAAACAAAGGTTAACTTAACACTGGACGCGAGAGTTAATGCCATGTTCCTATAATATGTTAAACAAATCAACAGAGAATACCGCTTTAGATTCTCAGCCAACATTATTAGTATTACTAGTACCTGTGTACATAGACATAAAACTAGTATACCATTCTACAAATTGTAATGTTGTCTATTAAGCCGTGTGTAGTACTACTTACAACGTATTAATTAACGCGTAATAGACATCAAAGATATTTTATTATTATAATCAATAGCTTTGATGTGATTTAAACCTATTGTTCAGAGTAACAGAAACGTTGGCTCATAATAATAAATTTGCTGTAAATGACTCTACATTTGCATGAAACGTTTCGTTATTACGGTTTTTATGATGAAAAGTTAAAACAAATTGTGTTAAATGGACATTCATGTGGCGATTATTTTAGGAACAAAACGATTTTTTTAAATTTCTGTTAAATTCGTGGCACCTAATTGCGCTGTCATACTTCGATAACAGTAACTATAGTAATTAGTAATTACCAATCTTAGTTATGTCATGTTTAAATAATTATGCTACATTAACTAGGTACTTACCTACTTGTACATGGCGAAAGTTCTCAAACATGCTTACATACAATATGGTGATTTTTGAATACATAAGTATTTAGTTAGGTATATCGAGCAGTCACTAATATCTGATTAATTGCTTTCCAAAATTTAGTTAACCACATTAAACTTCCAAAGTTTGAGCAAATTATTATTATTATAATTATTCAAATCCCGTGCATTTGAATAGGTACTTAATTAATATTTGTAAATATGCTGCGAAGACAAATACCTACTTCATTTCAGAATAATAATGAATGACCTACATGTACCTTAACTTTAGCTTAATTACAAATAATCTTCCTTAAATCATGCATTTGAGACATGTCGAGGTATCTAATTTCAGTATAGGCATGTATGTGCTTACTACTTTGTTATATTACTTAACACAGAGTAACATCGCAATCAGTTTATATCCTAATTAAAATTGGAAGCTTGACGGAGTTGATTTATTACAATTTAAGGCAATTAGGAAAATTTATATGAACTCACCGAGAGTTCATATAACAGTATTTTCCTTGTAAGTAAATAGATACCTACCCCCTGGAGGAGATAAGAAGTTTCAACTTTATGTAATCATTTCTAAACACACAACGTTGATATAATTGGAATATTCTTTCCAACTAGTTCAACCACAAAAAAGTAATAAACTAAGTATGTTTTACTTCCGTCAAAAAATCTCAAAATCTGACAATAACTGTTAAAAACTGAAAAGAACTGTCAAAACTTGATTTTTGACCGGATATTGATGGTTTAACTTCTTTTGCATCGATTTTTGCAAAATAATAACTTAGTAGGTTCTCTTGAAAATGGCGGGAAACGACGGTTGCGAAATTATTTGATAATATTCCTTTTAACGTCTACAGGGACTATTTTGTGTTTAATATCACGTTAAATTAATCAGAAAATGTTCGCGAATGACAGTACGGTGAAGTTATTGGATTATTTATGCAAGATCTGAAGTTTCAAGCTTTTATCAAGAGTTCCCGCTACAAGCTCGGGAGTGAACGTGACTGTCGAGCTGCTTCGTCCACAGTGATTGACGCTACGGCGTCTCCTGTGGATGAAGACAAGAAGACGCGGCTACCCAGGGTGACGACGCTACGGCGACTCCCCTGGAGGAAGATAGAAGACTATTATACATTGAATTTTCTGTAACATGACATTGGCAAATGACGAACTGTCGAGTCCATTAATAAAATAAATAAAATAAATAACTTAGTATGGAGATTTGTATGGAGTTATAATACTTACGTAACGTTTCGCGGTCACTATGTTATTTATGACTAGCTGTACCCCTCAACTTCGTTTGCGTGAGGAGGATGGAGGAGATCAGGAGGCAGATCTTCCTCTTTGGATCTTTGTTTCCACATCACATACCGCCATGGCTTGTGCCTATGAGCTGTCCGGATATTTCAGCTATCTCCTAGTGAAACTCCCATCAAAATCCCTTCAGTAGTTATGGCGTGATACTTGCACAAAGTATCACGCCATAACTACTGAAAGGCAAAAATTCTAAAAAATAGTGTTTTGGCATCAGTATCGATCCTAAAACATTTATTTTTTTCAAAAAAATATCCAATGTACCTACAGACACAACTTTTCTACAGTCTTATTATATGTATAGATTTTCAAATGTCTGTACCTAAAGATTTTCCACAGGCAGTAGATGGTCTAAAGGTCGTCGTCGTAGGTTTATTTATCGATATTTAGGCCTACATATTTCGCATCTTCACAGTACCCACATAACCGCAGCCGGTCCTTAGAGGACATCTTCTAGTTTACTTCATTATTATATGTAGTGGTTAGATGAACTAATTGCGAAATCCTCTTCACGGTTATTCATGTGAAAATTACGATATGTGTTCTGACAATTTTTATCACATGAATATTTGAGCTACAAAATACGCCCAAAGCACATTATATCGTCCCCCTAAGGTCGATAATGATAATAAAGATTGCCTGTTAAGATCTGTGTAGTTATAGAGAAGGCTTATACCCTGCGAGGGAAAGATAATGACTGATGACTCCCCGGATCCGCTTTACAGGATTTGTGACTATTAAGTCGGTGCCCCTTACAAGATAAATCATGAAAATAAAGTCTCAGCTCTAAAATCATACTCATCTGGATTTTGTACCCTATTCGTATTTTGCGACGCAAACGTTTCGATACCCCCTTTGTTTATAAGCTTGAGGGGGAAAATAGTAATATATCTATAGCTTACTTATCTTATTTTATAGGTTCCTACATCAAATATTAGTTCCTCGGTACGGATGTCCATGTAGGTGCGTTTGTAGTACCGAAACCCAAATCCCGTACAAGCAATAGGTTTAGTATTTTCTTTCCCAAATCACCATTAGCTGTCGGAATGTTCGTGCGTTGAAAACGAACAATAGAAAGAAAAGAAGAAAAGAAAACGTTCGTTAACGCTTGCTTTTCCGTTAACAAAAATGTCAATGATTAGTTTTTTGCACACGTAGGTAAATTACATTGTGTACGCTGAGGAGCCAAAGTTACTTTTATAACACTTCATCGTACCTAAGCCTTGTATATATTCTGATAAGTGTATCGAGTATTGAGATTGTCTACCGTTTCGTACCTACCTTCGGCCACGTAATGCTCTCCCTGGTGATGCGCCTGGCCAGTGCCAGCGAGAGCTCTGCCAGCGCGGTGTCGGAGCGCAGCATGGCGGTGGGCGCGCGCGTGGCCTGGCGCGCCACGTGCCGGAACGCGTCGGGCCGCTTGCGCTCCAGCGCCGCACACAGCGTGCGCAGCGCGGCCAGCACGCCGCTCTCCGCGTTGCAAGTGGCTTCCTCACCACATTCAGTCTCCACCATTCGCTGGAGCCGCTTCATTACTATTTGCTGTGAAAGGAAATGCTCGTGCTGAATAAAAATTAATTTGAAGGATCAATATTCGATGGCCCTAATGCCACAATTGTATTTTACTCGTATGTACTAGGTGCAAATTATCCGCAAATATTTCTTAGGCTTTCTAGATACATTGTTGATAATTGCTAAAAGCATAACTTGTCTAGGTGCCCTAATTACAAATCTAAGAGTATCGACGATTTATACAAGACGACCCTAAGATACTTACATAGTTAATTTGCTCTATGTAATCATCTTAAAAATCATCAAAACATCGTTTCACTTCTTTACATACTTCGGTTCACACCGCGAGCTACCGACGTTTCCTTCTCTCGCTTCGCCCGCTGGCGCTGTGGCCTACGCTTCAGGTTGGCGCGGCCCCCTTCAAGCGCTTATAACTTTTAAACTATTGCGTCACAAATTATGAGATCCGTCACTGATTCCAGTCCAGAATAGGCCTCGAGGACCTGGGAGCTCGTCCGCGCCATTCTGACGGTAATGTTTTTTAAGATACGGAAATGCCGTAAGTTGTTACTTATGAGGTTGTGTTATATGTAAGGATAAACTCTAGCAAACTAACCTTTTTCCCTAGTCCTGACCTCCGTATCTGCGTCCTAATGTACTGCAGGCACAGGGCGCGTCCCTGGCGCACGATCTGCGGCTTGACCTGCGAGGGCGCGGCCAGGCACCAGCCGATGGTGGCGGACAGGCGCCGCGACACCGCAGCCGCTGCAGCGCTAGACACCATCGTGCTGAACCGACGCTTGGTGCGGTCCAGCGGCGACAGCGAGCGCTTTGATGGCTGCCGGGCATCTGGTCCATGTAAGTTGAATTGGCATTTTTAACAGCAGCTAGGTATAACTGTCCCCAAGACGAATATGGAGGAAAATTTTGCCGTATAGCCCCCTTCTATTCTGATATTTTGATCGAACAGAATCGGACGATTACGTAACCAGTATTCCAGTATAAGCTATTTATACCTGGGGCCAGGTCAGCTTATACTGGTTACGTAATCGTTCGATCCAAATATCTTAGCAGAATAGGGCAGCTGATCAGAGTAACTTTAGCCACGTCTTTAGCTTAGTAGTTTTGTTGGAAAAGAGTGTGCTATTACGGATTGCATAGGTCCATGGGTTCGAATTCATGATGTAAATTTTTCTCTATTTAATAAGTAAGTATACCTACAGCTTATTTTTATTTGTAGGTAAATGTATTAACACAGCTTCCGTAGGTAGTAGGCACATCCAACAGCATACAACCTACACACAACCAATGCAACCTCCAGGTATATTTTACCGGTCGCGTTGAATAGCAATAAGGTACCTACATCATAACATCCAATTATGCGCAATAATCCATCATATTCATACTGCCTATATGTATATCATATGTATACTGAAGCCCAAATCAAGTGTCTTATTTTGTAAACAATAACTACCTTACCCTACTAACATTTTAAGTGATTATTGCATAGTTATTTTCACATTATTAGATCGGATTACTTTATTTTCACAATGATGAACAGGTTCGATCAATCAGTTCCTTCAGTGTTTCATCACAACAGGTAATAAGACGAGCATATTTGTTTACAAATTAAGACACTTGATTTGGGCTGCGGTATACGTACAAGTATGTATATAGATACACTGGTACACACTACATATACCTACCTACCTACCGTATATTTCACTTGAAGCAAACCTATTATCGGAATGGATTAATTAATGCGTGTAGGTGAACTGGTGTTAATCTAGCTTTCACTTAGAGAATAAATTAGTGAATCCTTAATTAATGTGAACCTTTGTTTGGCAAGCCCACTAATCCTTCTGCTCCGGGGAGCGCAACCAAGGGGGTGCTGAGCTTGCGGCGGGCTCGCAGGGGGGGCACGAACTCGTCATCTTCCTCGCCGTCTGGGGGGGTCACGTGTATCGCGATGTTCTTCGGCTCCGGAGTCCTGGCCCGGGGCGTCTGCCATGTTACGTCTACGAGCGGCCCTATCTGAAATTACAAATAATGACGTCACGGTCACACTCGGAGAGATCGCGGCGCTGCTGTGCAGAGAATGATCTCTCTTTATTGCGAGTATAGATACATTGTGTATATTTTCGCTTGTCAACATTTTTTTAGAATTTACTGTAGATACTTCCATTACGGTGGCTCAAATTAGATCTCCACGCCAAGAAAATTGGCATGTGAAGGAAAATATTGTGATTCGTAAGGATCATCCACTGTTTATTTTATTTGTGTACCTAATAAGTAAGTAAGAAAGTACAAGAAATTAGATGTTACTCAAAGAGCAGCGACAGGCGTACCATTATAGGAGGAATGAGCTCGAGTGAATGTGAATCCTACATATATGATTAGCCCATAAGCAAACCCATGAACTATACGTATAGTGTATAAGGCGGCTCAATGTCATAGTTAAAATTTTGATATTATTAAGACTTACTCCAAAAAATGGATATTTCAAATTGCCAAATATTTTTTATCTCTACTTTTGTTTACATCTGTGGGTATAATAATTATGGTATATGTAAGGCCCAAACTTAAACATACGTGTAGGTATCACTTTTTAGACCTACACGGTTTGTAAACAGCATTGCAGCCATCAGTCTACTCGTGACCATGATGGCTGCAATGCTGTCGAAATATCGAGACATCAATAATAAATGTTTAACACGGTAATTCCCGTTTTATCTAATTGATATACTTGTAAGTACAAATTTAAAAGACAGAATTAGAAAAAGTACAGTTCTCCCGAGGTATAAAGTGGCAGTAGGTATAGACGCTAAATTGAGAGATACATAGAGTCTAGCTGATATAGTTTTGTTGATAATTATTATAATAGCCAAGAACTAATACAGTTTGTCGAAGTTTAGAGAAGGGTCGGCATAGACGGCAAATATAAATTAATTTATTAAAGTTATGAACGGTGTATCCAAAATATCTTCGGAATGTGCCCATATTCCGAAGACATAGGCAAGTGTACCCTTCCTATATGTACTCGGCGTAATTAAGCCACAATGATCTCCTACCCAAATAATTTAAAGCAGCTTTGAAGCAAATACCTATTTTCATTATATATGAGGATGATGTCAGATTCGGAGAAATAAAACCGGGCAAGTGCAAGTCGGCCTCGCGCACCGAGGCTTCCGTTAACGCAACTTAACCCAGTAATTTCGCTCTAACAAAAAGATAAACTAGATTTAGAGACCAACTTATCTTTGCCATTATCAAATTAATTTGTCCATACATCGACATACTCCTGATTAGTTGATTATCTGCAAATATAAGGGGGAGATGTAATTTCAAATTTACAGTTTTCGGATTTTTTTCCTTTACTTGTGCTATATATAAGAAGATTTGCCAAATTTCATGATTAAGGCTAGGTCAACGCGAAGTATCCTATAGGTTTTGGTTTTCTTGCATTTTCATACAAATATGCGAGAAAATGCGACATAAATGGCCATATCTTCTGATTGCATTGACGTAGAAGTTTGATTTTCACAGCTGCTTGAGGTTGCAGACCTAAGTATTTCGTATTAATTTCAATTTGATCCGTCCACGCGTTTCTGAGATATAGGTCTTGACAGACAGACAGAGAGACGGGCAGACAGACAGACGGACAGACATACTGACAGACGGACAACAAAGTGATCCTATAAGGGTTCCTTTTTCGTTTTGAGGCACGGAACCCAAAAAAGGGTCGAAAAACTTTCAGCAGCCCTTTAAAAGATATGTACAAACTAACGTACCTAAATGGGTATTGGTATTAGTTCGAAAGAAAAGCTTTCGAACTAAGTTCTTACTATAATTTACAGTCATTTGTAGAGACCGAAAGAACCCATTTTGAAATAATAAGAAAAACTTAGCATCTCTGAGACATATCGGAAAATTTGAAGAAATACGTAGGTAGGTTAACTACCTTGCTAAATATTGACATTTAGAATATATTTTCATCGTTTTAAACGTTCCAAGCTATTTAATTGATTTCTTTGAGAAAAAGGAAGTGCTTTGAATGTTGAAAAGCCTTCTTTTTAATTTATTCTTCGTTGTCTTTCCTGTTTGTATTCATTTCGCCACTGATATAGTTTAATACCTAATACATACCATGGGGAAGTAAGTACCTAATTACGTTGCATGCATATTTATCTTTGTTGTTCGTATGAAGTTTAACGAATATGAATTCGTTAAACTTATTTACCTATACCGAAACCCAAATCAAGTGCCTTACTTTGTAAACAAAAACTACCCTACCCTACTAACATTTTAAGATTATTGCATAGTTATTTTCACATTATTAGATCGGATCACTTTATTTTCACAATGATGAACAGGTTCGATTAATCACTTCAGTGTTACATCACACGTAATTAGACGATCATATATGTTTACAAAATAAGACACTTGATTTGGGCTGCGGTATAGGTAGGTAGATACGTATAAGTAATTTTATTAATTAATATCAAAGCTTTGAGATAATACCTAATGCCATATATCCGTATTATGCAACGCAGTAACGTGTTTGTAAGAATGAATAAATAATGGTATGTTACAATTTATTTATACTTTCCATATCCTAGACTACCTTTTCTTTTATTTAACTAGTCCATAGATAACGAAAACTTGTACAAAATACCGACATTATCTGCTCATTAACTTTACTAATGGGCGATAGTTGACTGGCGCACAGAAGCCATTGTGCCTGACTAATTAAGGCCTATTTGCACTAGTCACGCGCTGACAGTGTAAAAGATTACACACATTTGTAACTAAATTATCGATCGGTTGTCAGTAAGTCACTAGACCATGGTAGTCCTGGCAGAAGTTCTAAATGATGATACATATTACCGACAAGGCATAGCGTAATTACATGAGTTAATTAAGTTACCTCGTCGCCTAACGAAGCAGTCTACGATCTATTTCTGTTGGGTTCAGTTTGTAGTTTCGAATGACGTTCTTGACGACGCACGGTTGCGAAAAACTTTTTGCGTTTTCAAGTTGTTTTTTGCTAGATTTAAAATTGCAAGCTCGTTGATGTCTATTGCAGCTTTCATTGCTTCATATATAAAAGACATCAACGTGTTCTCTTTTTAGGAGGTTACTATAATAGGAGTTTTTAGTATATATAGGTTGCTAGCCTAGATGTAGAGCTTAGAAATTTTATTTTCCACATCTGTAGCGATTATCTAATTATTAGCATTTTCTAATTTTAAGCTAACTACTCGTAATTATAGCGCCATATCCATTTTATAACTTTGATGTAGGAAAGGAAGGCAGCATTTTTACACATCGCATATTTAGTCTACATAAGTAGTTAAAAAACGCACACCAGCATTACCAATGGTTATAATTTATAGAAGTTATGATAATTATTTAGTTAAGGGGGTCATTGAGGCTATTTGCTCCCCTAAAAAATTCTTATTAACGAAATGAGTACCGGAGACGGGAGAAAAAGGCGGAAATAAGAAGGAAGGCGCACGGGACCTCCATTTATTATAATACCGTCTCTAGAAATTCTGTAAAGTATTTTCTGTTAATTTGCCTGCCTTCCTTGGTATGGAAATTGTGATGGAAGTAGGGCGGTGGCATATACCTATTGGCACGATGACACTAAAGTGTCGGTATCAAAATTCTTGGAAACATAAACGTACATAATATGTTGTTTGTTACGAGAGTAGATATAACAAGTTTGTACCTTGCTATTGTACCTGACAATAAATACGTGTTACCAAAGAATATATATTTTTACCTAAGCTATTAAGCTATATGGTAAATTATTAGAAAGGTTATAGGTATATAACAAACTGCAATTGTATTTGACGTACAACAAGTAGAGTTACATTTAAAACAAACGAAAAAGAAACAGATATTGATGGGTGCTTCATCCCTTTTTGGCAAAACGAACTCAGTATAGCTATGAAGTTTGTATGGAATCAGTAAGATACGTCAAACCACTAAATACTAGGTACCTACATGATTTTCAAACGGCTGTAACGATTTTATTTTTCAACTGATTTCAACTCTTTCAGTTGACCTGAAATGTATGTATACTTAATTTGTAAAATTAATGAAAATAATTTCTCTTTCAGTACTTGTCAATTGCTATGCAACTCACGTTGTTATCTGGAGGAATTGTGTATCTGACAGTGACACGAATGGGAATGAAATTAATTCTGAAAACCATTGCTGAGTTTCATAGCAATATAGAACACGTGATGGAATTGCAGATAATTAAAAATAAAAGTTTTAGTACTTTAATGTGCAACATAACCTCTCTCGTATGCTCCACATGTCCCACTTTCAAAGTCCATACCTACGCGTAAGGCCGCATTTCCACCTGCAAGAAAATTTCTGCGAGTAATGTCCGACAGTCTGTTCGGCAGCTGCTGCTTGCAAGTGACGTAAACTGCAGTGCTGCGCGGAGTTTGCACTTGCAAGTTGCTGTCTGACAGACTATCGGACATTACTCGCAGAAGTTTTCTTGCACGTTTAATATGCCTTAATGCCAAAAACACAAATAGATATAAAAGGTATTACAGTGAAACAAAACAGACACATAAGTAGATATTAGTATTACGGGCATAAATTACTTTAATTGTATTAGATAGGTAAGACCAGAATCAACAATAATATCCTTATACAATATTCTTAATGATAGTTTGATCTCAACAGGTTTTGATCTATGTTTTCTATAGGCAATTAAAAGAAGGGATAAAAAATCGACCTTCAGTCGAAATGGTTGTTAAATGTTAAGTAATCAAAAGTTATTAGAAATAGGTACCGTAAATAATTTGATGTTATTTAATTACCTGGTATCTGTTGCCATTATAATATCAAAATCTGTTTATATTATAATTCTAGGCATTAGATTACAGATAATTGACATATCTTGATATAAGTAACTGTACCTAAGTACATGTCGTTCGTAGGTGAGTCTGTATCAAATAATGTAAGACACCCTTGGACAAATCGTTCAAAAGACACAACCCAGGCTACGAGTAAATGCCGAATGATTTCGGTCCGATTCGAAATTTCCCTCGGTATCTAAATGTCGCTCGGTAAATAAGTTAATTCGCATTCAATAATGCTAACCTAATTTATCCTGTACATTTGTACTATACAATCACAGCTTAGGTAAGGAACATAATATCCCGAGACGTAATTTGACGTCAATGTTCGAACCAGTGGGGTTCACTATAATAAGTATTATTACTCTCAATTCGACACATGGACGCTATACATTACTGCAATGTTTTTGCAAGTTTTAACAAACGACAACGAAACGCACCAATGTATATCGTTCAAGTGTCAAAATGAAAACGATAACGAAAACGATTGAATTCGCAGCCACCCCACAGGACATGATACACATTGAAAATGGTACTACACAACTTGAACAAGTGAAGTTTTCGACAAATTACGTTTCTCAGAGACTAATTCAGTTTTAGACTTGGGCAAGTTTGTAGCTAAACCTAATCTCAACAGTGCTGTCGTATTCACCCTTTCTATTCGGACACTAAGTGCGCGTGACTCGGGAGGAATAAGTTAAAACCTCACTCCTGACTTTCCGAACGAAAACTAAGCTTTAAACTAGAAAAGATTTGGGAGGGGAGGTAGGGAACTACTTATAGTTAGTGCACTTTCGTAAAACTTGACCTTCATTATTATTATCGGACAAAGTATTTATTTATCATTTAAGGGGGTCGGAAATAGAGAGTGAGGGGGAATGTCATTCGATACGAGTTCTTATACCAAAATACTTTGAAACCTGATCGATATTAGTAATAATCAACAGTTAATTTTTCTATCACGTCATCGTGGACTCAGTCAGCCTGGACGGTCCTGTGTATCCTTGGTTTCTACCAATATCGAATTTCGAAAGAAAATGTACCCAATGGGCTGCATCCAGTTCTCAATGACCTCTAACAACTATTATACTAGGAAGTTGGAGAGAACTGAAACTGCGATAGTTCCTAACAAGGGTTACATTAGTTATGCTACCCTTGAGATGGTTTGTGATAGTGATGGGTGAGGCATAGGAGGCCGTGGCACGCGGTATGTTGGCAATGCTAATAAACACTTCAATGCAACCGTGCGGGCCATGTCGTTGGTGCCAACAGAATACAAAACGGTTGAACGAGGAAATATTTAAGGGCAGAATAAGTCACATCTTTCGTAGTTACACTAGTATAATGCAATATCAATATAACACGGCTAAGGAAGAGATGGATTTTTTTTAAACCAACGACAATAAAACAAATGTCTAAAACCTGTTTAATTTTCATCTCTGGAAGGGTTTACAAAAACAGTTAAGTAAGTAATAAAACAGGTTTAAAAAATGTTTTTAACATAAAAAACAATGTTTTTTCTAGCGTTATATATCTTATTTTATTAGATTATGTGGGGAACTAAAAAATATATTTTTACATAAATAACTTGCGGTAAGAGAGAATCCGTTAAGTACATGTCTTATTCACTGAGCCTTCCTAGTATGATTTTTTCAGCAGTCGGGTAAAAAGTTCGCATCCAAAGAAATTGTTTTTAGATTTTCACCTGTAGCATATTTCATCATATAGGTATAACTCTACCTAGTGTATAAATTTTACAGACGAGACGAGGAAGGATTTGTTTGATACGAGATACGAAAACGGTACTGCGGACATGCTGGGGACACTTTATATCGCATAAACAACAACCAATTTATTTTTTAAAATGTTATGCGCGATAGCGGTCGGGTCATCATGCCAGGCTTTCATGCCGCGCGTGTTTTCAACAAGGATAATTACTGGCAGTAGGGGTAGCGTGCGAAATTTTATGTCATATAATATTCATTGCGAATTAAATTGATAGATGAGCTTTTAAATACTCTACTTTGGAGGTTCTGTATTATAATTTTGGTAAAGACTGAACGTTTCCGAAATTAAGCAAAGGCAAGGTATTAGAATTTCACAACCAAATTAGTTCCCAAAGATTTTGGATTAAGGGGCAAAGTTGGGAGTAACTTCCGCAGTTTAGTGTGAGAACTTTTCTGTGTTACAGTTAATCCAATCTCTTAAATTTCATTCATGAGTCTCAGGTATACGTTGGATTATATGCATGCCGTATCTTACTCACCCGAGTGTTTCAAAAATATAGATATGACGGTATACCAAATGGGCTTTGCCTTTGAAAGAATATACTTATAATAAGTCATCACAACATCTTGTCCGCAGAAATAAAGTTGGATCAAAACATTACAAAAGATAATTTAGCTGACATAATTGCTGGGCCTAATAGAGATCAATTTATACAGGGTGGCATAGAATTCATTCGACAAAATTACATGGATGTTTAAGCTTGTGACTTACATTAATTTTGCACAGAAAAGGAAAATAAATATTTAAGTACAATAAATTCAATTATCCAAAAAAATATTACTTTGAAGTGTATCGTTACTGTGCTTGGGTATTTTTAATTTTTTGGTAACTATTTTCTTTCGCTGGAATTTGATCTACTGGTTATATCTAAGGTCATTGTGTGACTTGTGACGTGCTTAGTTATTTTATTTGCAATTTTACTAAAAAAATCTTATGTTGAATATTTATCATGAGTACAACCCCCAGTTTCAATTTGTCGAATGAATTCAAGGACACCCTGTATAAATTGATCTCTATTAGGCTTTGCAGTTTTAAGTTTATACTTAAATCTACAAAAGATGTTTTGCTACTATTATTAGTAGCAAAACAAGCGATCAATAGAAATAAAACAAAAAAACATTTAGATGAACGGGTATATTCTGAGTATAATGCAATTTGCATTGACAAAAATTTGGCCAATAATATACGTGAAATTAGTAAGAAGGAAGAAACACGTGATGGGACTAGAAATACTAACGGTATACGGTTTTGACTAAGTTTAATGTAAATATAGGATATAAGGGTCACCAGTGCATGCGACATATTGTATGCATTGATCCCAATAAGTAGTCAGACCAATGTTTAAAAAGTCTACGAAAATCATGTCAAGCCAAACATATAGGCTCCGACCACCTTGTCGGAAGTATATGGGCGAAACATACAACAACAACAAAAACATCTTGTCCCAAACTAGGTTTTCGTGTACTTCTACTTTTATCGAGGATATAATAAATACAAATACGCAAGACTTTACAAAATCGTAGCTAATTATAGTCATATTACCATTGTATAAAGTAACCGTGTAACTCTTAGCGTGCAGTCGATTGTACTTAGATAGAACGGCAATGGCAGATTGAGTTTTAGTTTTAGTCTGGTAATCTCCTCAAACACCTTACTCCGATCGGGCCCGAACTTTTCAGCCTTGTGTGCCCTGACTAATGGCCACTTATCGTAGTGTTGTTAAACGGTTATCAACGATACGGTACGCTGATACCGTGATAGTGAATAATGATGTAAAAGCTAATAAACCATGAAAGTAGACGGGAAGTTTATGAAGAATTATAATCTCTATATAGCCCAATACAACAACATAACGTCTACAAATATATGTTCAGATAACTAAATTAGAACAGTGGGGATTCTATTCCTATAGCGACCATTATATCATATGCTAAAATAACTAAATTAGATAGAATAGAATCATTTATTGCATTCAATGTTGTTACACCAGGTAGGTCAACATGAACCTACCTATTTATATTTTTAAACGTTTTTTTTTACAATAACAACACTACTTTCATATAGAGCTGTCTGTCGACCCACACCTATTGAAAGATCATTCCTTATTGTAGGTAATATAATTGTAAAATAATCGAAACTTCACATAGTTATTTGCTTCACGGCTACTTTTGGAATATTTGGGCCTAGCTTAATTTCAAAGCTTCCACGCTAATTAACGCACAGCCCGAGGGAAAAAAATAATTAGATAAAATTCAACATTTAATTAAATATACACCTACCTAATCTTCTATTGTTATGTTTCGTAAATTATTTTCATTAGTAACATCTGGCAGTTGCTATTCCAAAAAGAAATTCAATCCAACGGAGAGCTGACACGGCGGAGTTTCAGCTCGAGCAATCTGATCTGCACGCTAGACTGCAGTAGCAATTTAGAGGCTACATATAGCTAGGCTTTTGCTAGCTCGTACTGCGAAGTCGGTCACAAATAATTTACTAGTGGCTGGGTTTACGAGACAAACTCTACCGGCACACATATTGTTGAAGTAATCTCAATTGATGTATAGTTTAGATAAATAGCGTTGAGTTGTTTTTGAATTGTTTTTAAGAACATAACTAATGGGAAAACAATTCCCAGTAGTTCTGCCGACAGAACTATTCCACAGAACACGTGAGAATAGACGATCAGGCTTATCATTTGTCACGGAATGCAATAAAGAATTTGCATTTTTAGGTTGAATGAGAAGAGTCCAAACAATCATAGAGATATTAAAATTAAAAGTTGAAACATACATTCTGAGTATTTTTAGTAAATAGACGTAAGTATATAATATACTAGGTAGCAAATCTTGAACCAGCACATTGGAATAAAATTGAATATTGATTTATTTTTATAGCTTCCCAGACCGGATCTTAAAAATTTGAATTTCCTCATAAACAACATTTTGGAATGCGATGCATCGTTGGAACTCGGAACCCGTTAATGGGCCAAGGGCTTTGCTCCGTTATTATGCCAGTCAGGTATGTGTACGTTAGTGGTAATGATAAGGGACCCTCTCTACTAATAGCGTAGGCGTATGCTTATCTCTATGACTACAATAACGATTTTTCGAAATAAAGAAAGTTTTTAATGTAGATTTTGACTAGTTTGATTAATCCACTGTATCTACTTCTTTAGGAGACCAGCCCCCTTACCTTGAAGTCTTATAGCAGTATTACTTCCATAATACTTTGTTACTTCGTATAATGACGACCTTAAAGTAAGCTCATTAAGGTCGTCATTGTACGAAGTAACAAAGTATTATGAAAGTAATACTGCTATAAGACTTCAAGGTAAGGGGGCTGGGTTTTGTAAAGGAAGTACCTGTAAACTAATTTTGATAGAACTAACAATATCATTAGCGTCCGTTTTTTTTAATATGATGCAAAATTACTATAATATGTATCGATATTTAGGTTCTGTCGAGAACACATCAAGCTCAACCTACGGGAACTCTACGCGACAGTAATACGACCTAGATTGCAATGGGTTTGTCTAGGCTGATGTGCCGTTGACTCTACTTATGCTCTTATTTAATTTTTTGCGGGAACTAGATTTTTGTTCTTAATATACTTAACCTACCTACAGTAACTTTTGATTACCAATATCGATCACGTTTCGAGTGCGTTGTGATAATAACGTTTTGTGAGGCAGCTCTCCATCACTTTTATTCCATTTATTTATGAAATATGAGCGCTAGTATAGAACCGCACCCGGCCAGAGCAGTCAACTATGAAATTGAAATTCATATATTTTCTGGTAACTGTAACGGAACATCATCTATAAAATAGAACTAAATAGTTAGCAATAATAGCTGCCGCTAGGGTAAAGGCTTCTATAATGAGCTACAAGAGCAACGTGAAGCGCAGGAAATGTCATTGTCCATACAATTTTTATTCATTAAAAATAAAAACTTCTAAATGGTGGTTTAATTTCGAAGAAATCGTCTCCGACAAAATACCATAAAATGTGAAAAACTCCAAAGCACAGTCACGATGCACATCAAATTAAGAATTTTTTGATAGTTGACTTTATTGTAAATATTTTTTTTATTTTTCCCCATTTTGTTTAATTTACTTAAACACTGTGCAGAATTGATGTATGTCACAAGCCTAACTATCCATTTAATTTTGTCGAATGAATTCAAGGCCACCCTGTATAGGTGTCGTACATGTACGGTCTTATTCTTCTTTTTAGTTACTTTACGTTTGTTCAATGCATAAATTATGTATCTACAATGGTGCGCCATAGCGTAGCGCGCACGCCAACCATCTGCATGATAAAACGAGAGATGGAAACTTGGTGGTGGGATATAAATGGAAATGTCGCACGCGCACGGCACGACCCGGCCGCAACCCGGCGCGCGTATTATCAGTTTAGCATCGCCATTGTACTTTATCCTAAGCGATGCAAATGCAAAAACGACTTGCCTTATGAATATTATTTATAACATTTTTTATGAAACATCTATATGAAAAACCGTTGTTACTGCTTTGTTCGCAACGTGCTCAAAACCTTTGTAGCCTTCTTCATTATTCTAAATCACTCATCAAGATGTGACTGTAACAGTTGAAAGTCAAATCAAATTATAACATTTTTGACTTTGTACCGTACTCGTATTCAAACTCTACATCGGCTGCTCCAATACGTGGAACCTAATCGATAGGTTTTCATTGACTTCACACACAATTTTCTTTAGCAGAGGTTTATCTATGACAATTTAATCACATTCGGTTCCTGTTCCTGGCTCGTTCTGTTCGGTTTTTCCAAAAAAAAAAATGATGCATATCTCCTTAAATCTAAAAAATCGAAAACACGAACTTTCTCTATTTCTTCTACATCAAAAGATAGCCCAAGAACCCCATCTCAAGGCGCCTACTTACTTATTCTACGCTTGCAGCTCTCCTAATTTTATTCCTGCATCGTTCGAAAGATTATCGACTACTTTGGGAGTTTGCACTGTCCACCCATTATCATATTCCCTTGTAACGGTCCGGTACTGATATATGTTCTACGAGATTGCTTTATACACATTGATATGATGACACGTTGGTACCCATATTTTTACGAGTCATGAATCAAGATTATTGAGACTAAAAACCACAATGATATAAGTAGTGTATATGATCTAATCTAATGTCGCATTGTTTTACAAATATGGAGGTTTTAAATTAATTTAAGTAACATTTACTTGCATCTACTCTAGTATAGTTAGTAAATATACATAATTTTAAATTAAGTGTACTATGGTATATGAGGAAGTTTGCCGAATAGCGACGCACAATGGCCTAAAAATTAGGGAAATAAGCCATTATTCAAGTAACGTATAGGTATCAAGTATTTTTGTTTACGGTTACCTTGCATCCGGTATCCTTTCACTAGTACAGTCGACAGCAGATCAATGGTAACACTTTTTACTTTTGACAGTTCTTATTATTTGCGCCGTAAGACTTGAAATCGTACTGCAAGTGTTACCATAGATCTGCTGTCGACTGTACCTATAAACGTCAAACTTCAACTTCCTTTCACTAGTACCTACATACCTATGTACTTATTCTATTCCATTCACAATAGGTAATGAAAGTTGAGCTCTACATAAAAAAAAGGATTTAGGAATTTGACAGCGCCCATAGTTTTATGCAATAGACCAAAATGTTATTCTCAAATTTTGATAGAAACATTTTGTATGCAAATTCAAAACAGCGTAATAATTGCGCGAAAATTATTTCATACTCTAGGCTCGTTCTAATACGTATAAGGAAATTGCCTAATTCTTTGATTCAACATCACACCATACAGAATATAATAGGTACATTTTTGTCTAATGCGCCATTTATGTATTCGTTACACTTTTAGAGAAAAAAATGTTCATCGTTTTCGTCAATATGATATGTGCAAGTGGCTCTCGTGAAAAGATAAAACTTACCTACTTTGCGAGGGTTTTATATCTTGCCGCCCTGATGTTTGTGGATTGCAGTGTATGTATTTGTATATACGGGGCTAAATGTTTGGACAACTCAATGTATACTGTGTCGCATATGGCATACAAATTATGATCATTAATCGAATCACGTCATATGACGTCACTTATATGTGCAAACTGCAGGCAGTAGGTAATCACAGTTTATAATTAGATTTACCTACCTTACGTTTAGTCCTGAATTGACGAATGATACGCAACTCTGGATCGCTGTCGCTCGAATCACTCAGTTCAACACGCCTACTATGGCTATTCGGGCGCATAGTTTGCTCGGGTCAGGTCACTGATCTTGCTTTCATACCCGAATAAAACGTAACTCAATCAATACGCTCAATTGGCTGACAATGGCCGACAAGCACCCAAGATGATTTTTGCTAGAATTATTTTTGCCCGATACTAAACACGAATACTTTCTTCGAATTGATTTGGTATTGTGATATAAAATTGCGACTTCAACCTGTGTCTAATGTAATGATCATTAACTTAATTGACTTATAACTTGACTTTAATGTTTTCTGGGTTGTGAAATTAATCATATATCATCAATAGGGCATGTAATGACGTACACTACACCTAATCACCCTATAGAATGCACACACACATAGGTCTACACATTTTTATCCTAATGCCTAAAGGCGAAGGAGAATGTTTTTAGATTGTATAAAAATGGTGGTATGTCCGTTCCTTTGTGCGCCCTCCTGTAGTCGAAACAGCTTGGTGATTTTTTTTAAAGACACCATTAAATCCCACTGGGTCCAGATTTCCCGAAATGAGTGCACTAATGGACTTAGAGGTAGAGACGAACGTCAACACCCAGGGCGTACATTTACCGAAACAAAATGTTTATGGGCATTGAAAAGGTACACTTATTTAATCACTTCAAATGCTTATAAATAATCATCTGTCACTGATTGTATAGAAAGCATGAGTACCTAAAGTTTCTTGCACACTATAACGCCGCGAAATGGTATATGCACCACCTCACCTCGACCGTTTAGTATGTTTTGTATGAAACTCCATACTGCAACGCACACTAATCGCCTCCGTAACGGCATCGCCTCGCCTTGGGCAGATGTCACTCACCTGTCAGTCACACACACGTCACCTATCAGTTACGTCAGTGCATGCCGTGCGTGCGCCTGGCCGTCCACGCGCTGATGTCTCGCGGTCGCGCTGGGACAGCGGCAGCGCGCTTACCGCCAGGCGGTCCCCGCGCTCTAATGTCGCCGGTGTCTCGCGCGCCCCCAATAATATCGCTCGAAATTGTCACATTCCTTCTTTTTCTTCATCTTTTTATCGAATGCTATGGCTATCTTAGCCTTTATGCAATGACAATAAGACATAATAACAGCCGTGAGCTCAGCTCCACGTTCAACTCCAAATTTTGCGCGTTGATGTCCGCCAGGCGACGCCGAGCCGTACGCGCGGCGTCGCCCAAACGTAAGCGACCAGACACTTCGGTCGGAGGTTGTGAGCTGCTCCGTTTATGTGCTTGCGTAGGTGGATATACACTAGAGCATTTCTATGTAATGTAACGTTCTTACGAATGGTACAATATAGGTAAAAGCTCAGTTTACGAAGCATTTCCATGACGTTTGGTTCGTAAAAGGGTGATACGCTAGAACATATCATAGAGCGGCTCGTTGTCCTGTTTCAAGTAAATGCTGTAGTCTATACTCACCTGGTTGACGCCTGGTTGGCGGCGAGGTCATCAGGCGGGGTGGTGATGATACGGTACCGGCTTGATATAATGTGCGACAACCTTTCGGAATGCCACCACCCGGAAGAAATGGGTAAACAAATTAAGTGGGTGTAGTGAACTCAAAGACCGAGGATTTACACAATGGTTACCCCATGCCTGGAAAATAACTGACTCTTAGCATTTGCCATTATAATGATGACGTACAATGTACGATAGTAATACGTTGGTATAAACGACCTATGTAATCAAGCCATGTCAAACAAAATTACAGGTATTTCTCTTGTGCAATTACGATTAGGAATAAAGATAATCATTTTGCGAACTTATGCTGTTAGCCAGAAACATAGTTAAACCTCACTTCCCTCAAAAGAACGTAAAGTTAGAAAGGGACCGATAAGGTTTAATTTAAATCAATAGTTTTAAATACTTACATCTTTATGGCTAACATTACTATATGTTTCTTTTGTATAGTATAGCCTAGAAATAGGACTTTGATTAAAAAAAATCTTGGGAAAAGGTCAGAAGGAGCCGGAGCGTACCTAACCTACTTAATAAAGCTTCGATATGTTTGACGAGTAACTAAGTACCGAGGCTGTTTCAGTCCTTTTCAAAAGATTGCAACTATAGCGTACTTAAACATTATACATAGGTATTTGCTATCCTCATATGTCAGCGTAAGTAACATATTAAAAGTCTTATTATGTGAACTAGAGCGACAGAGATTCCCTCGACTCGACGACGACGCGACGGATATATCTCGCTCGTTTGATGCAATGCACTCGATTTTCTGCTCGTGTCGATTTTCACATGTCAGGTATTTACAGAAATAGGTGCAGGTACATATTATATTATTTTAACATAATGTTACGGTAATATGTCTATCCTCGGTTTATCTTTATTCAGGCCCAGCTAAAATCTTGATCACGCTTTAAAAAAAATTGAAATAGATAAGATGGAATAGTTACGATGGGATTGGCATTGTCACCATGTGTACAAATATCCCTAAATAAATATAGAATAAAAATTCTTTATTCCGAAGCCCATTACCGACATTTGGAAAAAAATAAGGACATTGCGGCACAGCGGCGGTGGTTGTGCAATGTTTTCTGTCCTTAAAGATTATGATGGCAAATTATTCATCACGGACGTGCACATTATTTTTTTTAATTGCATGTCCAGTCTTATCCAACCAAGACTGAGTTAACACGGCGGATTTTTTTCATTTCATGCCTTAATTCTGAAGACAATCTAAAACAAATTTCGATAAACTGAAATTGTGTCACAAAATAATCATTACTTGTTTGGGTTGCAACTTTGGTTAATTCTTTCGTTTAGTGGCCTCGTCGTGTAAGCGTCTGAACTTGGTAATTGAAATACCTATTCAACCCGGTAGACTGCGTGCATCTGGTCGATAAAGATAACTGTTATTACTTCAACCGAGTTAATAAACGAGCATTATTAATGAACGTAGTCTGTCAACCATCAGAACAGTTTATGTCACACACAAGTTGTCGAATTTCAAGCTTACGGCAAACAAACTATACCCGAGTATTATGAGCAACAAGTAGGGAAGCCTGTGCAAACGGAAATTATTGTAAGAGTTACCTATATAAAATGAGATAAACTTACATGAATCGATACCTGTATTGTATGGGTACCTAGAGACTAACTTGTGTTATACATTAGTATGTATTTATTAGTAATCAAAATTTTACTTAAAGGTATGTTATGTTACATAAACTTTGTAACAAGTTTACAAAAGAAGTTAATTCGGTATACATTTTTATCAAAGTATTGATAATGCGGAAGGGAAGTAAAAAAGTTTAACTTCAAAAAGTTGTTCAACTGAAGTTGTTTCTTAACAAGTATTGTCATTATTTCTCTGAGATTGTTATGTATCTACGATCCGATCTACTACCTACATGAATTCCAAGAAAGTTTTCTCATTTATCTATGAATGATAGTCTGGCAAGATAGTAAATAAACGCGACAGATATTACGTTAGGGCTTCCTCTTCAAACTATATTCGATACCTATAATCAGCATTCGATCTAATACAATGATAAGGTAATGAACATTCGATATATTTAATTAATATTTGAGGAGTATATTTTGTCCGGGCCCGAGTAAGTATATTACTCAATCCAGTGCCGCATTCTAGTTAGTTTTTGCGATCTATAAAATGTATTCGTGTCATTGCTAAACTATGTATGCTAAGTAGTGTAAGTATCCTGGATGGTAAGTACCTCTTCCGGTATTTTTTTTGAAAAGTGGTCCATTCCATATATTATAATTCTGTATAGTAGTGTTTGTTTAGAGTGTGGTCTTTTTAAATTTCAGTTTAAAAGTTGTTACGCATAGGTAACATTGTTTACCCACTTATTTACTTTTTGCTAACCTAAAGTATCATAGTAATTATTAATAGTGCTTGGTTGAGTATAGGTATACGTGTGTAATAATAACAATTAATGCGTCCGTTGGATCGACATATTTCATATATTAGATTCAAGTTAGTTGCCCTGTACCCAATAAACAAGCCTAACTTAGAGGAATGCTGTTCCGCCCTGTGTTGTGTCGAGTTGGTTATTTGTCGTCGACATAGAATTTATTACTTGCACACTAGATTCTATTTTGAATCTTTCATTATTCTAATAGCATTTTCTTTATGCCAAATTCATCCCTCATGCAACAAAATCTGTCGTTAATTTCGAGGGCCTAGCTATTTTTATTTTTTTATTCGATTAACAATAGAGTTTGGTATTATATTTTTCACACCCAAGAGCAACCGTAAAAGTGAAGCGTAGCTACGTTTAATTTCCTTATACAGTATACCTACTATCATAGCATGAGCAAATGTATACGTGTCAGTTTTCTCGAAAACCTGACAACAACTGATTGGTAAAAGGTTAATTCGGGGATAGATAGGCCCTTCCGTAAGTTCAGCTCCGTAACGGAAGTACGGTATATAATTATAATCATTGCGCTCGGCCGAGCATTATTTTTGATAATGATTAAGCCTATTGCGGTCGCCGATAGACACCACAAAAAAATGTTGTCTCAAAAGGTTGAATGAAACCTGATCGTATAAGTTATTGTAAAATATACCTAGATACCACAAAAAATCTTGGATTCCGAGCTCAATAACTTCTTAAGTTTTTACCCGACTTCTACCCGAGCAAGGAAGAGTTACCTATTGATCTTCTACCTTTGTTTTTGTAATTTGCAATCTAGTTCTTTGTTCTGCCCCTTTCCCAGGTTACCTAAGGTCGAGCCTCCATGTACCTACTTGCCTGTTCTTGTCCTTAGTGACGACTGACGATTATGAAAGTTCTCGAGTCTTCATTTCCATTGCGATGGATCATCACCACGTTGCAGGTAGTCTGCCCTTTTGTTTTAATCGTAGGGAAATCCTTATGTATTTTATCGTACTTTCATCTTTGATTTTTTACGTGAGATTTTTATTGGCTATAGAAAAAAACTAAGAGGGTTAATGCAATATAGCGAGCTCTAAATAAACTTGTCAAAGGGTAACCTCTAAAAGCTATAGGTACGTTGCCTTTTTCCTAAATGGTCGCCATTACTAACGGAGATAAGGCAGGGGAAACGCAATACATAACCTTTCTCTACCCGGTTTAATGTGGGCTCTCGGCACTTATAACGCCGTTTAATATTTGCCTTTTTCGAGTTTTTAAAAACTGTTGTAAAAGTTCTTTTGTATAGTAAAGGGGGTTAAGTAAGCCGATTTCCCAGGTGGTAAACTTGTGTTTTACGATTTTTCCATTTTCCCAAACAAGTGTTGACTCTCCATACTTTTTACTAGGCATTGATTGATGAGGTACTTACGAGGTACTTAAGTATCGATTTTTAGGGTTCCGTACCTCAACAGGAAAAAACCGGCCAAGTGCGAGTCGGCTGTTGGACTCGCGCACCGAGGGTTCCGTGCAACTTCACCATAACATTTTCTCTAACGAAAAGATAAACTAGATTTAGGGACAAACTTATCTTTGCGTTTTCGTAACTGAAAACGTCCACCATGCAACCAAATTACTGTTTGCAGATATTTCTTTTAAGGGCCTGACATGAGCCAACTAGCGGCGCCAATCTTAAAAAAATAATAACTTCCAATTTAATCAATTTTATTAAAAAAGCTATGTACAAAATGTTTATTACGATAAATACTATTTTTTAAATGCCTGTTTATGACGTGATTTAATTTCGGTAAGTTGTAGTTCGCATAATTGCGAAAAACGGCCGTTTTTGGCATATTTGCGAACTACAACTTACCTTGTCGCAATTATGCCATGTATTGTATATTGAAAATAGTCTTTATCCTAATAATGATTATGTACATAGCTTTTTTAATGAAAATGATTAAATTGGAAGATATTATTTTTTTAAGATTGGCGCCGCTAGTTGGCTCATGTCAGGCCCTTGGTTGGCAACTGCCGAAACCCAACCTTTTGATATAGAATAATTATTAAGAAAGTATACTTATTATAGTATGTATATTAAATAAGTATAGAACCAAAATATAAAAAAATTTTTTTTTGGTCCCAAACAGTGATGTGGTGCGTAATTCCAAATGAAACTTTGTGTTAGTCGAACATTAAACTATATTTCTTTTGAATTTTATATGGGTGAAGTCGTTACATAAATGTAGTTTAACAAGCGTATAAACATTCCAAAAGAATACCTGCGCACACTGCCGTAGTAAAGACATCTTCAAAATATTTCTAAATTTATCGACATTCAAAACTAGATTTCTTTGTTCTTTGTTTATACGAGCAGTCGCAGCGCAGGAGGCTCGCTCGTAAACGGAAGCTGGTTGCGCCGTATGCCCGCTGTGTCGTGATATGATATCATTCAGGAGCGATAGGAGCGCATACGCAAACAAAACTTATAACATTGAGAGTCGACAGTTGAATACAGAGATAAGTATACAGGGGGCCTCAATAGGGTTGAGATTTTCTCAAAAACTACTGGACCGAATTTAATAATTCTTTTACAGTTACATAGTTTCAACTTTTATCTATCTAACAGTGAAATAATTTTTGCAATAGGTCAAGTAGTTTTTGAGAAAATCCCAACCTTAAAAACTGTCCTGTAGACCTTTCTCTGTGTTCCACCGTACATTCAATTTATGATAGACTCTATGCTTCAAATCACACTAATTAAAGTGCTGCTACCTGGCAAATATGTAAACGTATGATAAAATAAACTAAAGACGGGCATTAATTATAAGGCTAATTAAGTTTTAGGTATCTATTCTTAGAAAAATAATTACAGAATATTTACATCTCTATTTATCTAATTTCAATTTACCTTTCGTCAAACCGGTACATGTTTTGCGGGATCAAAATTATTATTTTTTATGTAAGTTTAACTAATGTAAGAAAATGTAAAATTCATATTCATACCGATATGTTTTATTTAATACCTTGTGTTTTGGGAAACTACCTAAGTTATTAAAACTTTGAAAGGGGTATATATTTGTGTATTTTCAAAAAAAATATACTCTCATAAAATGAAGATAGTGTACCTACCTACTGTCTGTGAGTAGCGGAACATGTTTTGATTATTTGAATAATAATAATATGTTATGGGTAAAATCTAAAAACAGTGCTAGATAAACCTCACTATCTTTACTTACACCTACTTACTACGCTCTACATACAGGGAAATCACTTATTGTGTTTGTTCCTGTTTTCCCACAGACTCGTAATGGTCACGCATGCACGTTAAAGACCTTCGTCATTAACCCTTATCACTGCCAAATTTTCAATTTCGGATACATTGCTACCGGTATTTTACATGAAACCATTATTGAGTTTGTGTACCAACCAGTATGATCTGGCTACATTTTTCGTTACCTTTTTTCATATTTTTTAGGGTTCCGTGTCTCAAAAAGAAAAAGGAACCCTTATATGATCACTTTATTGTCCGTCTGTCTGTCCGTCTGTCAAGACCTATATCTCAGAAAGGCGTAAACGTATCAGGTTGAAATTAATACCACATACTTAGGTCTGCAACCTCATGCACCCATGAAAAAATCAACCTTCTACGTTAACTAATCAAAATATGGCGTGGATATGGCAGTTTATGTCCCATTTTTTTGCATATTTCTTAACAATAACTAAGTCAGGTGTTATCGTTTTATTTTAATTTCTCGAACTTTATTATACCTTAGCTGCATTATACTGATATAGGTAGAGTGCCTATCTAGGTACGTAGTTTTACGGCAATTCGTATATGTCGTTGTGCTCCAATGGTGTAGTTAACCCGTGTTCACTGAAGGGAAACAAATTGTTGTGGTAAGTTGTCCGCTACTGTAGAAAAAACACATTAAGTAGTTACCTACCTACTTACGTTATCTTTTTATACTTGCGATAATGTTCTAACAGGCATAGAGAATAGGTACCTGCTTACTTGAAAATGTTACTGTGTTTTAGATACTGTATAATTAAATTATAGATACCTATTTGGTAATTTTACAGATTTATTATGTCCACAAGACACTGCCAGTTAGCATTGTAAATTGTTCTAATTTATTTGTAAAGTGGATCCATTCAAGTCTGAATTACAGAAGTGACTTAATTTAATTAGGTTACTGCTGTTATTCTAACGGAGTCAACAATGAACAGTACACACGAAGACAGAGATTGTATACAGGGGGCCTCAATAAGGTGGGATTTTCTCTAGAACTACTTGTCTGATTGTAAAAAAATGTTTCACTAGAAGATAGCTTAGTCTGTAATTGTAAAGAATTTTCAATAATCAGACAAGTGCTTTTTGAGAAAATCTCAACTTTAAAGTTGTCCTTTCTCTGTGTTCGACCGTACGCACGTGTCTTTTATTTTCACGAGAATTGTGTAATCTTCAAAGTATTTAATTTATGCAATGATATAAATGAAATGATCAAAAAGTATTTGGAATAATGTGTGTAGGTAATAGTACCTAACGTGGAAATCAAGTATAACGAAACAAAGAATTTTTTGTTTGTTTGTTTTCTGAACCAATAAAGTATTTGTAAATTATAATATAACCATTAAAAAGCTAACCTTTTTTGGTTAAGTTCATACGGTATTCTTACATTTCTATCCCAAGGGATACAAAGTTTTCTAAAGAACATTTTAAACAACGATTAAAAAGTAATTTTGTTTTAAAAGGTTCTCATTTTGAAGTTCGAGAAGAATGAAGGCCTCGTTTGTTTTGATTTAAACTCTGCATAATGCGCTGAGTAAATACCGTTTTTAATTAAGTACCTGCATAAAGAGTGGATTAAATACCTAATTCGAAAATAAGTAGACTCCGGAATGTAAATAAAGTTACGATATTAACTAAAGGGACCTTTTGTCGTTTTACTATTGCAATAAAATTATTTTATTACTCACGGCGATTCCTTTATGTTCATTTATTGTATTTATATACATTTGTTTGTTAGATTTGTTTTGATTGTTGATAATAATAATTATGTAATTACCTAGTTATTAAGTAATTTAATTCTTATTATTTTAAATGATGTGGTGTTGAAAGATTTTTGCCATTTTTTCTCCTCAGCGTTGGCACCTTTTTCTTGCAAAGTGGTATAAATGTAAATTCAATAAATGTTGACTTGCAATAATGTACACAGCTTGCTTACTTATAATAAAGAGATATTTGATTTGATTTAATCACACCTAAAATAAAATAAACAAGTAGGTAACTTATGTAATTAATGATGCAAGTATATATTTACCTAAAATTGCTATTTTTCCACATTATTATAATAAAGTCTTCAGGATAGCGTATTTGATGGAATACGACGTTCCGAAATGGGCAATCTCGAGAACTACGGGCCGGCCCAAGTTTTTCAGACATTTTCCACCGCATGTACTTGTACATGTATACCATTGTTTGTACCTACATGGAGTTAGTAAACACCTTATTTTGAACTATAGCCAGAAATTTTAGCGGGCTTTTATATGGATGGATATAAATTCTGGTACCAATAGCTATACAATAAAAATAAAATAAAAATTTATGCATTTTCCAACGACAACGCTACATTATCTAGCTATAGCCTGTACCGCACTCTGTACCTACCTCCAAGGTGCGGTACTTGGTTGCATGAATGACCTATTTGGTCGCTACGTGTATGGACTTCGGAACGAAATATGTACCTACTTGCATGTGCTCAGCTTCACGACATGAGTCATACTGCAGTGTCCTTGTCTGTCCTCATACGCGTTTGACCAAGACCTTGTATGGTCTTAATTTAAAATTAAGTTGGGTAATTACACGCACTGGTTATACTTACTCTTGATCTACTAATCAGGAGTAATATCGATGTATGGATATAATATTTTGATAATGGCAAGCATAAGTTGATTTGTAAATCTAGTTTATCTTTTCGTTAGAGCAAAATTACGGGGTTGCGTTGCACGGAAGCCTCAGTGCGCGAGTCCGACTCGGATTTAGCCGGTTTTTTTTCCTTTGCGCGGAACCCTAAAAAAGTCGATACTTACCTACTCATTATTTGTATAGTCAAAATTTAAAATTTACAACCTTCGATATTCTTATTAATACCAGTTAAAGTGCACATAATATTATACTTATTAATGGAATCTTCGCTATAAACTCTATTTGGAATAGGTACTATGACTAATACTAGTAAATTATGGTGGGGGTATATACCTAACTAAGTAATTAATATTAATTGATCTCTAACGCTAATACAATTCTAACACTATTTCAATTAATTTGTGATCTAATATAATATAATGCTGTCGGTAAAGACATCCTGTCTTTACCTCGGGGATACGAGTATTTCGAGTTATTCAAAATATCTTAAGTAGGTCATACAAAATAGAGGAGGCAATGCGAGAAAGAAAAGAAAAACACATAAAAAGAGTAATATCAATATTTGCAGTGAGTGAACTAAACATACCTAGTGGCGACCGTCTTATTATGTTACTATGTAAATGAACTCGTACAATTGGTACAAAAAGGTGAGACGTGTTTGCGGTAATTTTAGCAATCTTTTGTGTCCGTAATGTGGTCTACGCGACTTCGTCGTTATAATTTGGATAAACGAGTCCCAAACACGAAGTCAGCTAAATTCGTCCACTAGATATTATTACAGATATTTATGTATTTTTAATGTATACTATTATTACTATTGGCCGATTTATGCTAATTTCTGCATTTGCTTGTATTACATATATATACATACATAGAGGTATAATAACGTTGTTACGGGCGAAGTTTTTTAGTAAAGAGAAGTAGGCAATATAATTGCAATTTTAATAAATTTACAAAGCGCTTTTTTCCCATATGCTTATTAACTTTTCATGTAGGTATATGTAAGCTCATTTTTGTTTTTAGGAGAAACTGGATTTTTGTTTTTAATTTACAGACAAAGCCTGACACACACAGGCGACCTGCACGCGGCTTGCGGCCTGCGGCCAGTTGAAACGCATGCCTCACGACCTAGGCCTCAGTTCGCTACCTACTGGACACGACGGGAGAAATTGGGACGGGGCATGCGTTTCATTGAACTGACCGCAGGCCGCAAGCCGCGTGCAGGCCGCCTGTATGTGTCAGACTTTAGATAATATTGATCAGGTTCGAACTTGTGTCGCGATAACAATTCATATGAGGCGACGCTATTCGTTCCCATTTATAAGTACCCATAGTGTAGGTTGTGTTTGTAAAATTTTAATTTGTTTCGTATGTATCAATATTAAACACGACTACACCTTAAGTAGCGCTGGGTTGGTACAGACTACAGCCCAGAGCACATCAAGTGTAAAGGACAGTTTTTATTATCTGCATTGGAAGAGTTGAAATCGTACTACAAGTGTTACCATTGATCTGCAGTCGTATACGGTTCCATCGTCTTGCTCGGTCTCGCTCGATATGACAATAAATCGTTTGATATTCGATCCTCAATGTCGTTTTAATTAAATGTACGAAAGTTCACTAACTGAATTTTTTTAATGGTTATCAAAATTATCAATTCATCATCTACTATCATCAATATTATATATTCTCTTTGTAGGTATAGGTATTACCGAAGGCTTTACCTAATTAAAATAATTGTGAACTTATCTGAGTTGCAAAGTAAATAGGCAAAGGGTAGCTACGTTGATATTGAAAACGTAATATTAAAAATGCTTTTAATTAATATGGAAAGCGATTCGAGCGTAATTTCAATGTGTACAAAACGTGGTACCTATTAATATAAAACTTCATAAAAGGAAATTGCCAAAGGGCATGGATTTATTTTGACTGAAAAAAATTCAGAGCGAACGGGATGTTTGCTATTTAGATACATTACGAGTACCTACCTTGACATATCTAATACTCAGTATTGATCTCAAGGGGCTTACTATTGTATCATGACAACTAATTATACATGTACCTACATTCACGCCAATGAATGATTTGACTTTCACTTAATTCATCCTCAATTGTCACCATATATGCTGATTATTAAAATTCAGCATAAATAAATTCGGCAAGAGTTTAGTTTTGTTTTGCAAGAAAACATACAAACGCGACTAAATTGAGAACCTCATTCTTTCGAAAGTCGAAAATAAATTGAAGTTCCTAGTAATTTACTTTATAGCCGAAACAAAATTTTCGGATGTGTCAAACATAATATTTCATAGCACCTTAGCACCAACCAAAGGACCTTCCTACTCCCTTTAACAACTGGTTTACAGCGCAATCGCTACAAACGGCTAAAATCCGACGTCGACAGTTCGAAATATGTCAGATTTATTATTTTATACTGTGGATGATTTTATGTTTTATTGTTGCAAATTTATTGAGTTAATTTCCTTAGAGTGTAGATATTCTTTTCCTTCCAGCCCAGAAAGTTGAATTCCTAAAATGTTGAATTTCTAAATATGTATTGTATTAATATTGTTATTATTAATATAACGAAATTATATTCGTCACAGCAAATGTAATGAAAATTATATTGATAATAAAGGAATATAAATACTATGTTTTAGGTATAGAAGAATTGATTGCGATGAGTGTATTCACAACCAATATAACGCTAGTTTTCCTATTTACAGCTGAGCGACCGGTGCATAGGTGTAAAAGTACTCACCATATTCGAAGCATGCACGCATCCCGTGTCATCACCAATACATTATTTACTAGGTAGGTACTGTAACTGTACTGTAACCATAATCAATGACCTATAGTTACATACACCAGAACAAACAACAAACTTATTTCATATACCTTGAATCAAATTGTAAACGGCAATGCTCGTAAAATCTTCTGTACGACGTGCACGAAGAATACAATTAGGTTGAGCAATTTCACGCGCGTGATAGTACTGTTTGTTTCTGATAATGGTAAGTCAGGCAGGCTTAGTAGGTTTTGTGAGGCTCGTGGAAGAGCGGTGACCGGTCAGCTGATGATAAGGCGTCGGCAGCGGTCGTGATCGTGCGCGTGGCACCAACAACAGCACGGGCAACGCGCGCGGCACGCGGTTATCAACTAAACAGTAAACACATTAAAATGCCGGCTGGTGCACTACCTAGCGACCATTTTCCTTGCAGCATACGTTTATCGATTGGACAAGCGATCTAGGTAGTTACTCTGTCGAGATCATTTCCTCAGTACGCAAAATCTATTGAATAAGTTGCACGGTAAAACAATCTCAACTTGTCAAGGTCGTGTTGTGAAAATGTAAATAGTCTGTTCAATTACAGCCTTTGCTGTAAAGTATAAAGTTAGGGCCAAGTCCTCGTCAGGTTACTTTGTTTTACTGACTTGTTTGATAGAATTAATGCTCATCAGAAGCAAAATGTTATTAGAGAGATTCTGAAAGCTGACTGAAAAGCTTTCTTAACGACTGAGTGACTGACTTATCAACGCCCAGCCCTAACGCCCTAGCTGCCTGAAATTACATGAAATAATATAATGATAGGGAAATGAATGGGACCATTTCTCAAAAGACATCAATCAAGCTTCAACTTGCGATTAAACTAACAGTTTTTAAACGGCTTCTTTAATTTTTTAAAGGTTTTCAATTCTACTTATTTTTTTTACTATCCGCGTTTTTTTTAAAAATCTTATTTGTTAGTCTGCCTATGCATCTATTAGCGGCTGAATGGTTCAACAGATTTGGAGGAAGTTTCTTTTTTTTGTTATACCCTACATAGAGTAAATAAGCAAGCAGTCAATTGTAACACACGGGTACTCTATGCGACGCGACGACGGCAAGACGTTTTGATTGCAATACTTTACTATAATTGATCTGGATGTCGACTGTATGTAAGGTTGGTACGCCATGTACATAATTTATTGCGTCATAATCCTAATAATATCTAAGTTCCCAAGTGTTAACATAGAAAACATTTACAAAACAAAACACAGATAAAGTTACACTGGCAAAAATATACAAAAACCGGCCAAGTGCGAGTCAACTGTCGGACTCGCGCACCGAGGGTTCCGTGCAACGTAACTTACCCCATTTTGCTTTAACGAAAAGTTAAATCAATTTACCAACTTTTCTTTGCTGTTCCCAAAACAAAATGCCCGGCATATTATTGCATACATGCATGCATACATCGGCATACCCGCAATCACGGAAATATGTATTCCGTGCCCGCAATTATTTGATTATCTGCAAATATAAGTTTGTAATATGATATATATATATATATATACGTATATATATATATATATAAAAGTTGTTATGTATACAAAAGTTGTTCAGTTACCGATACTGAACACCCTTCCTTCGGCTTCATATACCCTTTACGTTACACCCTGTATATATGTATAAATATTTACTTATATACATGTAACGACAGTTTTCGGATTTTTTTCCTTTACTTGTGATATAAGACCTAGCTGCTTCTTTCATGACTCTAGGTCAACGGGAAGTACCCATAGGTTTTGGTTTCCTTGCATTTTCATACAAATATGCCAGAAAATGCAACATAAACGGCTATATCTTTTGATTGAGTTGACGTAGAAGTTTTATTTTTTCACGGTTGCATGAAATTGTAGTCCTGATTACTTGGTATTAATTTCAACTTGATCCGTTTCTGAGATACAGGTCTTGACAGACAGACAGACAGAGAAACGGACAGCCAGACGGACAACAAAGTGATCCTATAAGAGTTCCTTTTTTTCCTCTTGAGATACGGAACCCTAAAATGAACGTTCATTGTAGTGTTCACGTGCAAGAGTATAGGTAAAACGTGGTAAAACCATGACCCCGACCTTTTTTACTCGCTTCTAGATTGCAGCTAGGTAGAGAACTGTAAAATAAATACATACCTATTTAAACAAACATAGATGAAAGACAATATAACGTATATTTTTTGGTTTTTCACATTTAAACCTCACCGGTGTTCATTTTTACAATCGGTAAAGCTTGAGAAAATCTCAACCTTAATGAGACTCCCAGTAGGTACATTTTTTTGTTTTCGACTGTACCAGTATTGTTCCATCAGAATTGTTTCGTGACACGAGAGATAATTCTATAGGAATTTAATACAACAATGAAAATGAACTTTCTTCGTTGTTATTAAATTCCTAATAGGATTCAATTACTTATTGGCAGGTAAAATTGCTACCTAGTTAGTACTACCCGGAAGGGTCTAAAAAATATTTAGGCACCTACATTTGAAGCGGACATTCTGCGACTATCAATCCTTTTTAGGGTTCCGTGCCTCAAAACGAAAAAAAGGAAAACTTATAGCATCAATTTGTTGTCCGTCTGTCTGTCTGTCTGTCCGTCTGTCAAGACCTTTTCTCAGAAACACGTGGGGGAAATTATCAAGTTTGGTATCAGGTCTGCAACCTCAATTTGTACGAAATTGCAATTTGTATGAAAATGCAAGATAATCAAAACGTATAGGGTACTTCCCGTTGACCTAGAATAATGAAATTTGGCAAGAAGCTAGGTCTTATAGGAAAAAATCTGAAAACAGTAAATTTGAAATTACATCTCTCCAAAAATATGATGTATGGTCATTGGTCATGATATTTTTATAATGGCAAAGTTAAATTGGTCTCTAAATCTAGTTTATCTTTTCGTTAGAGCAAAGTTACGGGGTTAAGTTGCGTTGCACGGAAGCCTCGGTGCGCGAGTCCAACTCGCACTTGGCCAGTTTTATTTTACGTCATACTGATTTTGTTTCGAGGGTCGTAATATTTGAAAATAGGTATATGTTTACATTTTACTTTTTCTTACATACTTATTAGCGTAAAATGATGTTATTACATTGTCTATTTGTAGCTAACTAGGTACAGCAAGCAAACATGGTTAAATGAAGAAAAAAAAAATCGATAATAATTATACCTATTCCAGGATTTGTTTCCAAAACAATTACAGAGGAGGTACCTACTACTTAACGGGTACGATTTATCTGCAAAACACTGAACAAAGTGTCAATTTCTTGAATATAACATTTTAATAATAGCCTTTATTCCCGATGTTTGAGGTCCTTTAGAATGTTTAACAAGAAACGGATTGTGTCCGCTGAGGGAAGTACAATAGGCACCACGTCAAAATGTCATATATATCCTTGCTCGTCGATAATACGGTCTAGATTGCAGTAGTTTGTCTACCACTATAGATACAGCGCCTAAGCCTAAGTTCACGAAGTCCGAGAGCTCCCACAATGAACTCGAGCAGTTACTCGTATATGCAAACACTCATTCCGCAGCACACAGCTCTTGCTAACTTTTTTCATTTGATTTTCAATGGAGTCTAGTCGAAAGTATACCTACTCTTCCCTATGAACTTTCCTATGTCTGCAGTGTAATATCTGCACTGCAACTTACACAGGCTACAGTGCGCGAGGCGTAAGCTCGGGTTTGCATTTGTGTGAGTGCACACAGATAGTGTAGAGTGATATTCGGCCTGAGGCGCGACGCGTCCTACGCATACTACACAGCGGGACGCCACCCTGCCGCGCACGCACCGCACTTCACCTCTTGTACCGCTAGCAGCGATCACTGACACAAATGTAAACCTGAGCTTACGCCTCGCGCACTGTACTTAACTAGAAAGTGACTTTCGTGCACAGGCGTACTTACTTCTTGTCTCTAAACAGAGTCCAGCAAGGTCCTCGATTTCTCATAATGTGTTTCTCTCTGCAATAATATTAAACTTGCTCGGTTAACTTTTGTATCTTTATTAAGTAGATACATGGGGAGGACGGAGAGGTGTCGCTCCTTATAAGATGTTATCGCAACACACTTTGGAATATGAAAAAGCTTTTGTAAAAGAACACTACAATCTTTAGTTTCCACAAACAAATTGTGTATTGTTGTACAATTAATAAGTTACAGCAGTTATCTAATAAATTATCCTCCATGCCTATATGTATCTATTAGTTGTAGTAGGTTATCTATTAGTTTTTTTCTGTGGCAGTAGATTAAATTAAAACCATGATAATTGATTAATTAAATTATAATTATTTCCGATTAATTACCTTAAGTAAAATCGACGTCTTAAAAGTAGGTATGTATTTACCTACTTTAACTAATTGAAAGCTTGCCTCTAAATTAAACAGTCAAAAGTTGGTACAGCTTTTTGGGAGTTGCCGAAAAGACGGCAAAAGATATTTAATTAAGTGTCCGCGAGAAGACCTAGATAATAGATTTTACAACATTAGTCATGAAGGAAAAAATTTCGCCTCGTTCCATGGAGAGAGCTCAAAGTATATTTTGTATGGGGACAGATTTCCGCCTATTCATGACATTAATTGATAAGATATAAGAAATGAGGACATGCTTTAAATTGTAACCGAAGTTGACAATATAATACGAATATTATAGGTGGTATGTATGTAGCTACAATAAGTACATTTATGATGTTTTTATAGATCATGAAAATGAGAGTGGGCAAATATTTTACAGGTAATTTACTTATAGGCGATGAAATCGTATTTTAATATATTCTAAGCCTTTAAGAGCATTTTGCTTTATCTACATACATAACCTTTTGAGGCTTTAGGAAATCAACTTTCTATCAACGAAAACATGGCGTTAGCAGGTTAAACAATGTTTCACTTTCGAGATTTGCAAGTCTCTTTTACATAGGCGTTTTATATTAGATTTCTACTGAGTGAGTAAGCGTCGTCGACAGCGAGCTTCTCTTTGATGAAAGCTTAGGGAAGTTTGAAGCCTACCGCAAACGGGACATACAAACTTACTATGTGTCTGCTAATCTATGCTTGAAGTACAATTAGTGAGAAGTTTTCGTGTCTCTTGTAGCGAGTGTGTTATTTCTTACTCGAAATATATGGACATGTAGAGTTGCCCTCATAAATAAAACAACGCTAGAACTAGCCATATTATTACAGTTAAAAATATGCTTCAAAAATAAAGTCTGTGAAATACTTGATATGAACAGTAAATCTAGTCTAAAAATACAGCAGAAGCTGTATTTTTAGACTAGATTTAATGTTTTAGTGATAAACACGAACTATCTAATCGTCAAATACCTTTTTTTTTAATTCCGGATTCAGTATATTTAGTTTATTGTACACTAAGTATATTTTTATCCAGCTCGAGATAATTAAAGGACTTAGTCAGCTGTTACGCGATGCACAAAGTTTTGAAGCCTCGTTAACGGGATTGCAGCAAAAATAATGCACCTACCTATCTATAATAAACGTGAAAGCTGTCGTCCAGTAAACCGATTATCTCGAAAGCGCTTATCCCTAGTTATCTTTAATGAATTCAAGTCAATGATAAATTGCACTAAGCTTTGGCAGGATCAAACTTCTGCATATTAATAAGGGCCCTTTGTTAATCGGAGCGATTTAGTAACAATTTCGTAATTAATGACACCATGAGGCTAATTCATGCTCTTGGTAACCTATAATTTATTGATTTAACTCTTGTGTAACTTATGTTACCATGGGGTCTATGGATAGGTACACTTTTTGTGGTTAGCTATTTTTTGAGTTAAATGAAAAGGTATTTATTCATAAAACAAAAAAAACAAAAAACTATTATAATATTAACCTAGAAAATATAAACTAAACTAAAAACTATATATACAATAGGTCGGTTGAACTATCTGAATGGCTTAGCATTACAGATAGTTCAGTTTTTTGAGTATATACCTACTTATTTTTTGTACCTAGTTATTTTTTATATAATTTATTCAATAATCTTGTCACTTTGTCGAAATACAAATTCCTTATATCCTTGTACCATAAAAACTATGATTTGTGTGTGCCTCATCCATCAATATGAATGAACCCTTTGTATTTATTTAGCACGCAATTTTCTTTTGAATAGTATAATTACTATTCAAAAGAAAATTGCGTGCCAAATAAATACATAATCAAATCAAAATATATAATACTTTCCATAATCAAATAGTAATATACTTACATGGAATCTTAAATGTTATTTTTTAATCTATTTAAGTTCAAGAGCATTGTGCTCTCAAGCGTGCACTGTTCCTTGTTGCACCTACTAGTATTGTAAATTGTTACCATAATTTTAATAGAAATGAACAGGTACGGAAACAAAGCAATTGTGTGAATATTAGCACCAATATTCTCGTAAGGTACCGATATAATCTTCTGAATATTTCGGTAAATATCAACGTTTCACAAATATTAAGCTCAAGGGTGCTGCCACGGTTCGAAAATTGTAACTTAATTTTCGTTCGTTGGTAGTACAAAGTGCCTAACATTTTAGAGAAGATTGCCTATTTCTTCAGGGAGAGGTACTTACCTAATAATATTACTTACTTACATCGTCAAACGTGGAATCGCCTGTAGCAAAAATATCATTGGCACCCATGGTGACCTGTCGCATAAAGCAGGTCGTTTTGTTGGTCAGCAATTAGTTATGCTAAATTGCCTACACACATAGGAAAGCGAAATTTATTTATTTACGCCGCCGCCGCTCCGTCCCCCGCCGCCGCCGCCGCGCCACCAAGTATCAAATGTTAAAACTCTTCCCCCATTATTAGATACATATAGGTAAACCTGTAGACTTTCATTCAATGACTGGCTGGTTTTGTTATCCTGATTTAGGATAATAATAAAAACAGCCCGTCATTGAATGAGCTCGGCGAAGCTACATTGGATAGATTAAATATTTGTACATTTCGACTCGGCTTTCTAATATGCTACCGCGATCTTAAATCGCCTCTTTAATTTATGCTCTTTGAAGTTTATATCAAAGAAGATTTAGATAAGATTTGTTTACCGTTCAACTACTAATTGGGGGCTTTTTGAAAATGGCGGGAAACGACGGTTGCGAAATTATTTAATAATTTTCAGTTTAATGTCTACAGTGAGTGTTTTGTGTTTAATATCACGTTAAATTAATCAGAAAATGTTCGCGAATGACAGTATGGTGAAGTTATTGGAGAATTCAAGCAGGATCTGAAGTTTGGCGCCATGGTCAAGATTCCCAATACGAGCTCGGGAGTGAACGTGACTGTCGAGCTGCTTCGTCCACAGTGATTGACGCTACAGCGTCTCCTGTGGATGAAGACAAGAAGACGCGGCTACCCAGGGTGATGACGCTACGGCGACTCCCCTGGAGGAAGATAGAAGACTATTATACATTGAATTTTCTGTAACATGACATTGGCAAATGACGAACTGTCGAGTCCATTAATAAAGTAAATAAATAAAACTACTAATTGTGGACGACTTAGATTATATACCTATACGAGTAAGTATGTAGAGAAAATAATTCATGCACTTTTAAATTTCGCTACCTACCTATCTGAACTGCCCGGTATTGTGTAAAAATATATAAGTACTAATCATATAACTGCGAATAATATCTGCGTCGCCGTCTATATAAAGAGCTGCGTTGGGCAGCTCTTTCTTTATAACAATAGAAATATCGTTAGTCCACCCGCCGTTGTTAGCAATATTGGATTGGAGTAGGTATTGAATTGCACCTGACGCCTGTAAGAGCCACGTTGAATCGAACATTGGGAAAATTGAGACAAAAAACTTTTACTATCCATTTTGTATGGAAACCTGCCAAGTCAAATAGGTGTTCAGTTGCAGATAGTGAATGACTCGAACTTATACACCATAACAACTAAAAAAAACGAACTATTATTCTTAGGACTTCACCGAACACGTTTTTGTAGTATCGTTAAGAAACCAAGCGTATGTCCACTAAAACGGAAAATACGCGTGAAAGAGATTCCTTCGAATAACTTCCTTATACCAAAATGTTAAGTTTTTAAAATGTTGTAATTTATCTGTGGGGCTTACCTACGTAATAAAAGAGCTAAGAAACCTAATAAAACATTGATACAATTTCTTTTACAACATTGACATTTCTACTTTCATATTTTTTTTTTTAGTTTCAGCTATCGAAAATAATGGGGAATATATTTGAACTAAGATGGTCAATCGACCGATAGACAGAAGAGGCGAATTAGTCCTCCTAATAGCCGAGTGGTATTTTACTTTCGTTAACGCTAGTAGAATAGAAAGAGAAATGTATGGGATTAACTTTTTCGTTAGCAAATGTGGCAATATATAGTTGTCGGAATAGCCCGATTTCACTATGCGTACCTACCATATTTTACCTTTTGATTGCGTTCTGTTAAAAATAATCTTTACCTCCTAATCGTGCTGACATCATGCAAGTTTTCCCAATGTGATATTCGCGTTTAATTTTGTGACATAAACTATATACAAGTAGGTGGAATATTGTACACAGAATTATTGGTTGACTATTTTTGTGATTTATAACTACTGAGATAGGTCTTTAGGGACTATGCGCTTTATTCGGTACGTACAGCACGTTCGCTGGGATTAAACGTCAGCCTTGTGAGTTGAGTGTTCTATACATATTATACACACCGTAACACATGGCAGTTTACGTATGTACTAACTTATTAAGCTACAGTTTGATCCTAGAAGCGCCTAGAGGGAAATTGAAAACTTTGGTACCAGTTAAACTAAGACGACTCTACTCGTTATACGGATTAGGTACCTACATTTGGGACTAAAATTTCGAAATATTTATATAATTTACATCGTTTTAATTTGCTTCAATATTTTCCACAACATAAGCAGTATCTATGTACAATTAATATGGCTTTATTCCCGATGTCTCCCACTCGTTTGTCCCCACCGCTGGACAGTGACACATTTTTTAAAATGTTGTGCTGTTGTCCCCCAGTGGTGGACAACATCACAACTTTTTATAATTCCCGTTGTCTCACACTGGTGGACAGTGACACTTTTTTGTAAAAGTTGTGCCGATGTCCCCCAGTGGTTGAGAGCGACACAACTTTTAAAAATTCTCCCGTTTGTCACCTACTGGGAGAGTGTCGTTCAATTGATATGCCAATGACTTGATTTCACCATGTATTATTATTGTAAGTACCTATTGGTATTGAATTGACGTTACGATATCTTTGGAAAATTGGAAATAACATGCAAAATAATATGTAGGTTTCTTCAAAACAAAATACATAGAGTTGATAATAGTAATATATTTTCAGTTTATGTATTAATTCTTATTAAATTTATATTATGGTATTAAAATAATGATAGAATCATCGGCATACAGCTCTGATAGCGAAATATCTTAAATACTATGGATGTTCTAATGACGGCATGAATACAAAATATATCGATTTATTTTCCCAGCTACAGTAAACAACTAACATAAGGACAATCGACAGCACTTGCCCATTACGATCTATGTCGTATTATCAATATTCAAATAATAACCGTAGATATGTTATATCGACGTGCTGTCGACTGTAAGTCAACCATACCAACTCATGAGCTACCCGCCCACTCTGTTCACATTTTGTTCCCTTGAGGTGGCACTAAGTTAACAACAACAACTGTAATAGCTAAGTACAGTCGGAAGATCCGCTTCGGAGTATAAAACGTTCTTATACCTATATCCTGATTATAGAAATCATATACCTACCACAAGTGTATCTGCTGCCGTGTGCACCATATAATATGTTGTAACAAGAACAACAAGTATATAAATTGAAGTTGGAACATTAATTTGGGTCGTGTTTTGAAATGCTATTGTAGTTAGTGTGTTTGTACTCGTACTTTTTGTTTGGTCATATTTATGAGTTGTTAGCGAGGGAGCGGTGCTTGACCGCTCATCGCCTGTGCCGACCGCCACTACCGCCGAGGCCAGCTGAAAACCAGCGCTGTGGCCCGCTGTGGACACAGCACATGCTGAGCTGGTCTCTTTTGGCGCTGCATGCCGCACCAAGTACCTACCACTGTCTTTTTTGTTTTATTTGTTGATATGTTTTCATGGTGTATGTTTTGTGGTGTCAAATAAATGTTTCTTTCTTTCTTTCTTTCTTTCTTTCTATTTATACTTAAGGGCCATCCATGAGCCAACTAGCGCCGCCAATCTTTGAAAAATAATTACTTCCAATTTAATCAATTTTATTAAAAAAGCTATGTACCTACATAATGTTTTACGATAAATACTATTTTTAAATGCTTATTTATAACGTGATTCAATGTCGGTAAGTTGTAGTTCGCATAATTGCGAAAAACGGCCGTTTTTGGCACATTTGAGAACTACAACTTTGCTTGTCGCAATTATGCCATGTATTGTATATTAAAAAATAGTGTTTAAATAAATAAAAATTAATAATTTGTAAGATATTATTTTTTTAAGATTGGCGGCGCTAGTTGGCTCATCGAAGGCCCTTAAGTATTTCGTGATTTTTGCTGTAAGCCGTCACCGAGTGTTTTCAAAACGGGGAAAGAAAACACAGAAATACTAGAAACCCTTTATAAAAATCTCTGAAAATTAAAAGAAAATAGGCAGGATTTATTAATGTGGTGGCAACCAATTAACTCGCACTGAGCCTGGGTGGCAGATCAAGTCTTGTGTCTCGATGATATCGATATAATGATTGTTGATGATAAAGTTAAACCGTAAATGTCTATGGGGACCCAGACATGTTGCTGTGTCGGGTCGAAACCGACACTTAGGTACCTTGAAACGTCTGGACAAAACGTCGACCCCGACAATTATGCTAACCTAAACTACCAGTAATAGTGTGGGTTAAAGTTAGCAATTGTTGAACGGCATAATTTAGATGTGGTATGCAGAACTTTAATCAAGTTCCGCATACCGTTACCGTTAGCAGGCTTACGAGTCCCACTATAAGAGAATCATGCCAGTTTGATAATAAATATATCTAAATAAAGGCCTCGTTACACCAATCACCAATCTAGCGAAATTCGCACACCCGAGATATCAACATACTAGGGTTCATACATACTCTCATAGCCCATACTAGGGTTCTTGTAGATATGCTAGGATTGCTAGGTCTTGATTTCCACAGACCAAAGCAAATCTTACGTAGGACCATATTTTATACCCATACTTGGAAAATGGGTTATAATCGGCAACGGCTATAAGTAGTGGATTACGATACGTACGATGGTACGATTTTCTATATACCTTCCTATAACTTATAATTTTTCTAAAAATAAAAGTAGGTACCGCATTAAATTTTTAACTACACGTAGTATTAGGAAGTAAATACGAATCGAAGGGGATTGTTGTAACTCAGAGGTTCTCAAATTGTTTCGTCTACGGCCCACTTTGAAAATCAATTTTATTAGGCGCCGCCATTTTTTTTACTTTACCACAGTTTAAAAACCACAATGACATTTATTACTTTAATAAATTTAATTTGTGCTATATTAGTCTGATCTGGAGTTTAAACTTACATTCTAAAATAATTCCGGAGCCCTTACCGCCCCTTTCTAGGCCTCCAGCCATTTTGAGATATATTTGCCATATTGGCCACTTTGAGAAAGACTGGTGTAACTAGACCCTAACGCCACCCTCTTACGTCTCATTTGCACTGAAATGGTATCTACAGAAACCGAGGGCGGGATGAAGTTTATGTAGCATTCCAACCCCAAGCAACAGAATACGAATTAATGGTAGTCACTAGACTAATTGCTAGCTTTAGCAAATTCGCTAGAGAATTCGGGCCAAGTAGGTACCTACCTATGTGTTATTATCAGGTACCACCTGCCACCTGTCCTATACTCTGATCAAGACGTCTTACATTTTTTATATATAATTTCTGGTAAAGTACGTCATATTATACCTATTTACGGGAGACCACTAAGACTTTGATTTTTATGTTACTTTCTCAATAATGTACCTAAGTTATTGTGTATCTATAGATTTAGAGTACGCCTGTTTTTATATAAGTATAAATATCTAATAGAAAATATTATGAAAAGAAATAATTAATAAGTATAAGTAAAATATGCGTATGGAAGATACTGTGGTTTGTCTATCGAAATAACGTCAAATTGGGCATTGATTTCATAATATAAATTGTTTAACATCTGCGTATTGTATTTCTTAAATTAGCACAACTTAAATATACTTTTTCAGTTAACAGTATAATTTCTTCAGAAACTACTTGTTCGTATAGGTAGGTACATTTTTTTATTCTAAATTAGGCGGATCATTCACTACCTTTACGAGTAAAAAGGAATAATGTTTAAAGATTTTTATTTTATTTTGTAGGTACTTTTTTTGAATACCAATTGTTGTTGTGTATATACAAAACAATAATTGCCACCTATTTATAACTTTATATAAGTATTAAGTAAGTAACAGAATATATTAACTTTATCTAAATTAGCTAGAAGCTTCAATGATGCCTGTCGTGATAATTAATTTTATGTGTTTGTTCAGGGAATCTTATAACAAAATGCGACAAGGTACAAGTACTAAATAGCTTTACTGTTTTCAAACCCGACTTTACGTACACTAATACTTAGCACGTATTGTGTTGCAAGTCGTATCTAAGTATGAAGTTATAATGTTGTAAGTAGGTAGCACCTTTTACATTTTATTGTAGAGCTCGGTTGTTGTCGCTAGTGCTCATAAAATATAAATTCAATTTGCCTGGGAAGCTGCGATAGCTGGCTGGTGTTGTAGTGAGGTCTGTCGTCTCTACAGATAGAAATGGCTTTTGCTAGGCGAAATGACTTTGCGCCGGAAATTCATGTAGCTACGAGTATGAACATTCTCCAGTTTGGCAATATGTTACAACTACAATGTACGAGTATGTAGTTGTTAGTACCTATACCATATTATATCTAGCTTTATTTACAATCGTTATACTTTATCCTATTTTCTATAGGTACATTTATATAACAAAATATACATGACGCCACGCCTCGCTCGCCCTCTCTACCAGAAAGGGATACTTACTTCATAAACATATATAATTATGAATGACGCGAAAAGTGAGAAAAGAAAAGTTTAATTCGCAGTACCTACAATTAGTTGAAATAAAATAAAGTAGATACTCCTTACGAGTATATCTAGAGGTACCTATGTACGACATCGGTATAAGTAATGTTTATTCCCATTTGTTTACGTAAAACACTCCTTTTTTAAATCACACAAAGATAGAACAGACAGTTTGATACAATTTACGCTGAAATATCTCAATCACAAATTCACAACATAATAAATATTTTAAGCTCATGAGATCACTCAATATTGCCAGATATGCAAACGTTTCTCAAGATATATGTACTCGATACACATTCACACAGTTCCAAAACACATAGGTACCTACTTACAATGCTATACTGTACCTACAGGTTGACTAGCACTATTATTTATTAGTAAAAATATATTTATCTGAACAGTTCTTAGTCATACAAATCACGTTTTGATACTGTAGAGACGGTGTAGAGACCGCTGCTGTCGGTCACCTCGTCCGTGCTCTCCGTTAATCAGGAAATGTCGACGTTTTCCACTTTGTAGAGGAATCGTCGTCGGCGCAAGTCTCATGACTCGCCGTTGGGGGCGATGGTGATCGTGCTGCAGTTGGCGCGCGTCGAGCGAGTCGAACTCCTGCGCAGCCCCACGCCTCCCCCCACCGGGTTCAACACTATTAAATTCTCGCTTTTCCTTTTCCCATGGAAATTACAGAACAACAACTCCCTCATTCCTTTCCTGAAATTTTTCGATAGAAAAGCGTATAACAATGGATTGATGCCGGAGTTGAAATAGGTGATGAGGAATGTAAGGGGCGTGAGCAGAGCGCTGAAGTCGCTGGTGCCCTGGTAGCCGGTGGACCAGTACTGCCACATCTTACGCGCGTGGAAGGGCAGGTTGCACACGGCGAACGTGAGCACGACCACGATAAGCATGCGCACGACGCCGCGGCGCGCGCGCAGCACGTTGCGCGACAGATGGCTCAGGTGGTGGCAGTCGCGCGACTCGGTATGACGACAGGACTTCCTTGTATCGCATTTGACGCCATTTGCTGCTTTCTGCGACAAAAAGAAACAAAAATTGGTAAAAACAAAACCAATACGGTCAACAACAATTATTATCCTAAGACCGATCCTTAAGGTGAGTATAGACTAGAGCATTTACTTGTAACAGAACAACGAGCCGCTCTATGATATGTTCTAGTGTATCACCCTTTCACGAACCAAACGTCATGGAAATGCTTTGGAAACTGAGCTTTTATCTGTAGTATACAATTCGTAAGACCGTTACATTACATAGAAATGCTCGAGAAAATGCTCTAGTGTATATCCACCCTTAAGGCGCTATGTGGCAAACTCGAGAGTGAGACAAAAGATACCTCGCAGCGGCGGAGTACGGCACAGTGCCTCCAAATTTGTATTTTATTAATTTTGGTAGGGAACTAGAAATACGCCAACAAAAATCAGATTTTTTTAAACAAGCTCTCGTATTTATAATACCCCACATTTTGATATATATTTTGTATGAATAGGTAACTATTTCAGTTATGTCTAAACATAACTTTCATTTTAAAAAACATGGAAAGGTATGTTTGTGATTTTTTCTATCGAGTGAAGTTTATCCAGTCGTGTATCGGTATTCATCAGTCCCTAAATAGACACTCCAAGATTGCTATATATTTATTTCAGATGTTTAATTTGAGTAGTTAGTGCATTAGCCTTCATAGAAAAACTGAAAATCCGCGCATACAATAGAAACTTAACAGAATTTTGAATACATTTACCAAAGTAAAATCAGTAGGTAATCTCACAATTTTTCTCCCAGTTTTCCCTCTCGCTGCCAAATGTTTTATTGGTGCTACTTCCGTTTTCTGTGAAAGTTTTTGCGGAAAAGATTTAATGGGACTCGGACCAGCGATTTTATATTCCACGCTACTCTGCTTTCCTGTCTACTAATTTTCTGCTCTATGATAATATTTTTTGTTCATATAAATACAACTATCCATTCGTAGGTATACGATAGGTACGTACGTACTGCCTATTTCATGTCGTCTATCGTCAGCAAAAAGAAAATAATTAGTTAGCTGCATCAAGATAATGATGTCTCGCTACATGACTATACTATTGATACCATTATAGTTGATATTACGAGGCAGGCCGTAAAAAACATGGTCATTGAAACTGAGGAATGAGAATCGAGGTTTGATTTACGGGGAATGAATACCTATAAGATATTTTAGAGTACCTACCGATATGACACATTTATAAACTATAGCCCAATAAGATCTGGCAATGACAAATAGAGGAATCCGAAGAATGTAAATTAAAAAATGGAAAACCAGCCAAGTTTGCGGCCAGTAACAGTGGAGGGAAATGTGAAAAGATGAGACTATAATATGAACAAAATGATGGTGGGGAATGATATCTCATCGTATGTCACCTTTGCTTCGCTAGTGCCAATGAAGGTGCGCTGCGCGTCGTAGTTTGGGTCCGACGGCAGCGGCGCAGGCTTCTCTGCGCGCGGACACTGCGCCGCACAACACTGCACTCGCCCGAGATGCTGCAGCCCGTGGGAGCTCTGCCACAGACCCACCGCGATTCTCGTGTACAACACCTAGCACAAACATATTATCCTTTAGTCCAGTTTCTAAACAGGATGATCAGAAACTGGCCACATTTCAGCAAAACATATCAGCGCTGCAGTCATATAACGCGTGATAGTGACATTATGCTGAGGCAGTTTAACTCTTCCGTCGCTGCACATCAACATATTTTGAAGTTTTTTTTTAAATATTTGTATTTTTTGTGTTTGTGCCTGAATAAAAGTATTTTCTTTCTTTCTTTTCCTTTCTTTATGTTTAGTATTGAAGTAGGTGGGATATAGGAATCATGTATTCTTTAACGTTTGTCCGTTTTATTTTAGGCATTATTCAAAAACAAAGTCTCTACATACAATAATCGATCAGTTGCACGTTGCTGAAAGGCTAAAATGTTTCTGTAAATTAAGTCACGTTATCAAAAGCCTGGACATTAAAAAGATTTCAGATCACGCACATCCGTGCCTTTATTAGGTGAGTAAGTATGTAGGTATAGTAAACAATGCCATCGCACTCATGGCCTAAATTAGGATTCCTGTGCTATGGGTCCGGAGTCCATAGACACACATAAACGGTCACAAATTACCTACAGCCAGATTCGGAAAAAGGGTTATACCTCACTACAACTCCTTCCCGACTAGGAATCGAACCCATGGACACTTTGCATAGAAGCAGGCGTATTATCGACTATACAGGGTGTGGTTTTGACTAACGACGAGCGACTCAGGGGTATACTCGATACTGATGCAAAAAATATACCATAATTTTTAATGCAAAAATCCACATAGTATAATAAAATTCGTTGTTACGCCTGTCGGCCAGGTCACTGACAGTGTGAGCAGTTTACCAGATTCTCAATTCACCAGATTCGCAACTCACCTGATTCTGATCGGGCGTATTTTGTAGCGCACAATTACAGCGTCCATGCGTTGAAATAATTTCAAGTGAACTTGAACAGAGTTTTTTTTAATCATAATTATGTTAAAAATAATAAAAACACAATTTTAGGAACTAAGATTATTTAGACTACCACCCCTGAGTTGGGTGTCACTGATCAAAAACACTTCCTGTATAGACTAGGAGATCGTCAACAGCACAAAGTCGATTACACCAATAACTCCCCATCGGCATACAAACTGTCCGTGGTTTCGCCTAAGATGGGAAAGTAGATTTTACATGTAACTTTAAAAATGTTATTAAACAATGAATAAATAAATAAAACATTGCAATATTTGCAATGGTTTTGTAGAGTTTGGTGATTATTTAAGTCAATATACACGTACTTATTGTACTACTATACTTTTGAAAACAAACTCGCTATGGTAGGTGTACTCGTATGTTCTACAATTTTGTACAGTGAAATATATTACCCTTTGGTATAATAAAGCAATTTGTCGTAAGTAATTCACTGAATTACATGGTGCGTGGAATTGGAATGCGGGACGGGACGGCTCTCTCGCATCGTCTGCTATATTTGTAGAAGAAGGGTAAAAAATACGACAATTATGACACTGTTTCTTTTTTCAAATTCATCAATAATATTGCCTTTAGCAGAAAACTTAAAAATTCGCTTGTGTCGAATAGCGCCCAATCCCTAAAACCTTTGCCTGCTGCCGTATGTATATGAGTCTGTCATAGAAAAGTTGCATTTTTGAACCCATTTCATTAGCTGTTTGATGTTTGAAATGGAACTACTAACATTATGAAAGTATTTATGAGATTGCGGTGTAGGTACCACAAGTCAAGTAAGACATACGTGTAGTACTATATCGAGGTTGGATCGAGGAAATCGAATACCTTATCTCGAGATAAGTATCATCAATATTGTTCACAGCCAGAGCTTTCACTGCAGTAAAATCAGTATGTTGCAAGAAATTTTTCCATTCGTTTTTGTCAAGCTCTGTCTGTAACTTGCAACATTTAACATGGAACAAAGTTTTATGGGACATCTATTTTTTTGTGCATCAGCACCACTAAATACACCACGTTCAAACCTGCATTATCATAACAATATATACCTATTATGCTAAATAAGAGAACAGTAATATGTGCTTTCCGAATTGGAAGTCCGCTACGAGAATACGATACCGAGTCAAGCGCCTATTGTTTCCCTTGGCATTTCATTTGGCTTGGTATTTTGATTATGATAACGTAAAGATCTACGAAACACGGTATTGTTGTGTGAGCCTTACAAATATTCCACTTTATGTAAATTAGAAACTGTTTCTTCCCGCTTCCCAGTGAGGCACTTGTGAAGCAAATCGAAAAGTTCTATATTAAGTTCAAGGTATTCAGTGAAACCTTATGTTACTATACAATACACCGCGTATGATGTTAACGTCGACATTCCAGAACACATAAATAGTTATATCGGTTCAAAAATGAGGTCAGTTTGTTACCCATAGTGCAATGAAATGTAAATATAGTATGAACGAGATTTTTAAGCTATCTATTATAAATGCTATAATATATGCAACATGGCAATAAAATATCTCATAAACTAAATTCCCTAAATTTTAAATAACTTTTATTTGAAGCAAGTAAGATTACATCTTCTAACAATTAGTTAAATAAAAAGCTAGAGAAGTATTTGTTACGGTTTAGAACTAGTAGTAATTAAACACTGGCCATCGCGTTCAAAGTTTCGTAGCGGAGGTAGGTAGTACAACGAAACATTTTTGTTGACGACTCGCTGGTATGGGAGATCAATTCACCACATCGATCAATTTAACAACTGGTTGCGTAACTGGTCGGAGGGTCTATACAGGATAACTGGAAATTCGACCTATTCCCGTGAAGGGGTAATCGAGGAGGTTATTAACAATGAATTTAATCCTACAGTACCTTATGCAAAAGTGAACGATTTTGGAGATAATTAGAATTTTTGCTTTTTATAAGTATATGACATGTAATTTTGATTTAAAAAAAACTAATGTCCGCATGTTAACGCCGCGATCTCAGTGCTTCATTATTGGCCATACGGGAATATTTTACTTTCGTTTTGAAATAGCAGCCCTTAAATGTTTTAATTTCATAAATATTTGTTAAATACCTCTACAGAAATGCTACACCTTATGCTCTATACCTTTACAAAAATCTCTATCGAACTTAACGTGCAGAACTTTTTAGAAACATCTACGTATTTCTAGCTATCCAACGTGGTATAAATTTCCATTAAGATACAAGAATTCGAAAAAAACGAGGATAAATGTGAATTAGCAGAAAATCGTCTGAAGGTCTACTCAAGGAAATAAATAAGTATCATGTGGACAGACGAGTCAAAATTCGACCGAGACGGTATTACAAGTTTCAAAATTACATGTCATATAAGTACTTTTAAAAAACAAAATTCTAATTATCTCCAAAATGGTTCACTTTTGCATAAAGCATTGTAGGATTAAATTCATTGCTAATGACCTCCTCGATTACTCCGTCACGGGAATATGTCGAATTTCCAGTAACCCTATTGTGTGTGAGAATGTGTGAGAGGGTGTGTTAGAGAGTTTGTGTGTGTGGTGTGTTAGGGTGTGGATGGATGGATATTACATTATGACAAGTGACGAACAACAATATTTTATAATTAGGTATATTTTATAGTAAAGTCAAAAAAAATATTAATACTTAACAACTATATAGTTCTCACACGAGCTGTAACGCGATTTAAAGTTATGACCGCATATAGTTTAAGTTATAGTTTACGAAATTTCCCTGGACTTCGTCATACATAAATATAATCAGTGGTTCAGCAACTGTCAAATTAAGCCAATGATTAGGCAGTTTTTATTGATAATTAAAAGCAACTACAACTTATGGAATAGTTTTTTCTTACTAAGGTCGGTAGATTGTATCGTAGAAAGAAAGGATCCATGGTCAACTGAGGAACTTTTTTGCCCCACAGCTTTTAGCGGACTTTAAGCAGGACTAATGATTCAGTTTTCGACTGAACTGTGACAAAAGGTTTCTTTTTGTTACTTTCTTTATGTCCACATACTCGTAGCAGCTGTAATGAAACCCTAGGGGTACGAAAGATAAGGGATTTTGTTTTCGTTTGTTCCCAAGTGTGGTTTTAGTGAACGCGTTTTCGGCGGATTTATGTTGTTTACTGCTTGAGTTTGTTTACTATAAAATAAATCTAAAATATGTCTCAGGGGTGTCGACTCAGGTAGACCAAAATACAAGGCAAAAAAGTTAGAATAGCGGCGTAGGTACTCCTTGTACGGACAACAGCAGATCAGTGGTAACACTTGCAGTACGAATTCAATTCTTATGCAGTAGATAATAAGAACGGTCTAAAGTCCAAAGTGTTACACTTGATCTGCTGTTAGCTGTACCTACTAGGAAAAGGAATAGTTAACGTCATGTGACCTTGTGAGTTGTGTGGTCATCCATACTCATTTACATTATACAATGAGTTAGAATTGAAGATAATATTTAAAACCTATTAAAGATGTTCGTATATATCTAAGTAATCGACATGAAGCAAATTTATATAAGTACTTACTTGTGGCCTATCTACACATAAAACACAAATATCAATAAGTTAAAAGGTTACTTTTATTTAATTTTACTGTTTTAACTGTTCATGACCTAAGTCCATCTACGATATTAATCCATGATATTAATTCCACCACGTTTTTCTTACAAATTCTAAAAATATTAAATAGAAAAGCATTCTGTCGAATGGCTTTCGAATTGTATACCTATGTACATTCAAAAGAGTTAGGTACTTACTCCTATTTAGGTGTAGAGACACAATTCTTTTTCAAGGTGAAAGCTAGAGCTTTTGAGGCTTGTGAAATTGTTACAGGAATCAAGAATTGTGTTCTCTGTTTTCTCTAATAAACAACAAGTTACAAATCATCGAATTTATAATTTACGTAATTAATTTTAATGGGTAAGAACGACGTCACGAACTAACTAGGAGGTAGGTAACCATTTATCCTTTAAATAACTTTCTTTATTGGTTGTTGTTTTTGGCTTGGACACTCGAACGGAATTACAAAAGGATTTTATGGATATGGCGTCACATCTATATGACATTCGTCCCCCTCTTGTCACACCATGTCACACCCTCCCAACGCTTGAAGAGTGACGTAATTCATGATTAGGTCACGTTTGCTCACCGTCATCACGCAGAGGGGTGTCACGTAGAGCAACCCGAAGTTGACCATGTCGAATATCTCCGAGTTGTACTTCATGCGATGCTGGATACAAATGGTCTCCATGTGACCATCGCCCAGGTTATTCGTGATCGTCTCCACCCAGATGAACTTTGGGGCGCTGTAGGCGGCGCTTGTTATCCACACACCCAGGATCACCAGCTGTAACCAGTTAAAACTGTTGAGGTATTTTTTCCGAACCATTTCAATATCAAACTATAATATTGATATAGGAATCGAGACAATATTTTATTGTAGGATGGCACCGACCAACACAAGGAATAAAAAAAGCGGTACTTGGGTCAACATTTTGAATTTATCGGTAGAAAAATGTTAGGACGATATAGATAAATGTAATGTTACAGTAAATGTCTGGTCTGTAAACGATTTATTCGGTAATTGTATACACCGTCGCGTCGTGATGTTATGTGAAGACCAAGTTTATGAATTTCACTATTTTTACTAAAATGTTTATTAATTTAAACTCTACCTACATAAAAGGCACAGTAGGGTAATGTTAAGTATGTGAACATCTGTATTATAACTTATGGAATGCAATAAATATATTGAGTATTGAGGTATCTATCCATAAAGCGCTACTATAATTAACAATAGTAGGGTATCGGTAATGAAATACCAACTTGACTAAATTAACGACGAAGTGAACCTTGAGTGGTAAACCAAAGTGGTATTTGAAATTGCGAGAAATAGGTACAGGTAGTGTGGGTTTTCTACGATTTCCCCGTAATCGACAGAATATCAAACACTTTACGTGATTGTAACACGGTCTATATTACAGTGATGTATATGGGTACTGTGACATAACAGAATAAACAAAGCAGAAAAATCTTTAAATCGTCGAGTCAGACATAATTTCACTGTTACTCTTTTGTATTATGATAATTTTGTTCAATTTTATTTAGGAGCCGAGATCATGATTTTAATTTTATGGAAAATTTCTCTTTTTTGTGGACATTCCATCCTTAATTACGTCTCGTTTACATTTTTTCATTGGTTTTGAAGAACAAAGCAGTGATATTATTATTCTTTATTACGAGTACTAAATAAATATACTTATGTTATGTGATATAATTCAAGTCTGGTTTGCAATTTCACAGATACTTATTACTTAAGTAGGTAGGTACTTACATACATAATATACTTATAAGTATATAATAAAATGTTGGTAGGAAACATGAACATACTCGTATGTAAACTTGTATAAGCCGATAGATAATTAATGCGAGTAGTGCGACTCTTAATCCAAAAATATATCAAACGTTGTTATCGCTCCAATGAGCCCGAATAATGGAATGTACATTTTAAGCTGATCTTCGGGAAAAGTTACCTCACGTAACATCTTTAGATCGCGAGTCCTTTCTTATCATTCCATCGTGTCACGCACGTATTAGCAACCCAAATACCTTTTCCTTAATATTATTGTAAAAACTTCCTTTTATATCACCAAATTGCTTCTCGAAGAGGCCTTCTAGAGAAGGAATTTTATTTAATACTAGGTATTTTCCTTACTCTAAATTGGACTATTTTGCTTACGTTTTACTCGATCTATCTACATAGTAAATGTAGAGAACTGTCGACATCAACTTTTATTTGTCCACTTCACCTACAGTTTGCAAAATACATATATGCAAGAACCATTGCTAACATAACAATGTCACCCCCGGTGTCCAGTTTCCGAAACGGTCATGTTCCAAAGTATGTTCCAAGCAAACATAAACCGATGACTGTCATTTACCACAACATACACAATGTCCCCAATATAGTAGTGAAATATTATAGTAAGTTGATGATGGTGCGTAGATATTAGTAAACTGAATGTCTCAATAATGGAGTCTGAAAATAATGCCCAATTGCGCTAAATGCGCCAAAAAGTTAATCCGTGTAAAAATGTAGATTGAATATTGTTTAAAAAAAAATTGACGTATGATATCACTGTGTTATCTCTTAGCGCGAGCTAAGGTGCAATTGACCTAAGGATGCCGAATTTTTGTTCTAAGCAACCGCATATCACCACTTTCCGAACGATGCAATTTGTGTGTAAAGTCTGTGATGGATGTCTTTCGTCATTTTTGCCTATTTTTGCAATGTTATTTGGAAAAAACTAAAATTTACAAGTGTGGGGGACCTTGGCCAAGTTTTCTAATTCCTCTAATTTTTATTTTTATACATATATTTTTATTTGTACATATAGTTTTAGTTTAGTTTTTAACGTATTTAATTAATAATTTTGCAATGTAATTTCATTAATTCTTCATATTAATATAACTCACCCTGAGCCTGGTCGATGTAAGGATTTGCTTGCATGTGATGGGGTGGATGATGGCGAAGTATCTCTCGGTGCAGATCACCACCAAAATGAATATAGACGCCGTGTAGCTCAACGAGTGGACGAACTGGTACATTTTACACAGGAAGTCGCCGAATACCCAACTGAAAAAAAAATGTTGATGAGTTTCATCAACGTATAATTTAGTAGGTTTTTTGTCACAATCTAATAATATCTTTAAGAATTGAATTTTACGCCAAAAATCCTACTACATAATGTAGAGTCTTCATAATTTACATAAAAATGCATTTTTTTATTAGTAGTAGTCTCTAGTATTTGTTATTGCTAGTAGATTGCAATTTATTTGTCGAAATTTTCTCAGTTTATTTTTATTTTATTTATTTATTTAATCTTTGTTACATTTTATGTATCGGGCGGCCTTGCGGCATTTTCTTCCAGTTTACCTTGGGGCATGCAGAGATTGGTTGGGCTGGTTATTTATTATTAATTGCGTAAAAACATTGTGAATCTATTCATAAGTCAGAAGTGTTTGTTATGCCCTCCGGAGAAATATGTAGGTATGTATGAGCTACATAATTAATTATAATGTTAACAACAATAAGTATCAGGGCGTTGATAGCGTTTAGTGAGAGCCAGAGCGCTTGATTCAATAAGGAATAAAAGGAAGGTAATGTGTTTACAGGCGCACGAACCATTGAAAATCGGGAAAAGAGACGTCGCGCCGCCGCGTCCGTTTAGATTAGTACGAACCATAGAGAATATTCGCCATTAAGCCGATAACCAAAGTGTTCCTTCCTTAACTTTTTAAATAAATTGTACATTTTAATCGTACCTACATACCTACCTATTTATTATATAGTGTTAGCTATTGACAGAAATTATAATGTATTTGGAAGCTGAAAGCTCTGTATAAATGCCATCAGATTGAGATAGTTAGTGCCACCATGTTGTTTCATGCATGAGTGGTCCTTGGTTGATCCTATTAGAACCGTAAAATATCCCAAAAAACTAGCTAGTCTGGAAGGGATAAACACCATGAGACCATTGTACGGTGGAACACAGAGAAAGGTGTACAGGAGAGTTTTTAAGGTTGAGATTTTCTCAAAAACTACTTGACCTATTGCAAAAATTATTTCACTGTTTGATAGATAAAAGTTAAAACTATGTACTGTAAAAGAATTATTAAATTCGGTCCAGTAGTTTTTGAGAAAACCAAATAATTATTGAGGCCCCCTGTATACTTATCTCTGTCTTCGACTGTACAACACTTATTGAACCTGGTTGCTCTATTTTTGTCGTTTAATTAATAAAGTGGAAATCACAAATGAATAATCAATGGAGAATATATGAATGTATAAAAGATAATGACAAGACCATTATCCAGCGTAAACACGACGTTCATTTAGGATTAATTAAACAGGCACTTGCTGAACATCGGTGTTCGTTTCTTTACGCACTGGACTATAGAAATTTATTCAAAAACGTGTTGTAGGTATTTACATAACAGCATAATTATTTGCTCAGCGAGTAAGGGTTCTATTACCGTCAACCTTATTACTTACGTAGGAATAGGTACCTACACGTTACGCGCCTTCGCAATTTGCCATATTATAAAGTTACATAGGTTACTTACTTACATAATATAATTATTAGTCCCTAACAATGACATGACATGCACCGTTTTGTTAGGTTTTGGTTAAGGCGATCCTGAAATGTTTGTTTTATGTTTCATACAAATATAATATTTTTAACATTGCATTTTTTCCGTGAGATAGGTAGCCACGTATTTAGACTGTCTCTATCTTTATACACACATGTAATAACTTCTGTAGTATAGTACCTACAATTATCCTGCCTCTAGTTGATAATAAGCACTTACTTTATTTGTTTAGTGGAGTATACACAGTCAGACGCTTCAAACCGCATACCTACTCTACAATCCGCAAACACGTATGAGATTTGAGAAATGAGAATTAATCGTAAGCAATTTTCTATGTTCCTCTGGGATCCATTTCCTTTCCACGATCCGGATTCCAGACGTTCGTGGCATCCAAACATCGCTATTTGTATTATATTTATTTTCTTTTCACCTGAATCTTACCTCGGAATAAGATAAATGGTTAAATTTTGGAAGACACAGAACACTCCAACACATAAATCTGCCACTGCCAAATTGGCCAGGAAGAAGTTGGTTATTGACCGGAGCCGCCTTGACAAAGTCACTACGAGAATCACCAGCAGATTTCCTGAAATACAAAATAACAATATACTTAACACATTTTTTTGTAGAATATCAGATATTAACGAGTATCTTAAAATGACTTTAACATGAGTTATATTTTTAATCTATTACGAGTAGATAGTACCGTAAAATATTTGTTCGTTTTTCCGTGGTAGTACTTACCACAGTCTATCTACTAGAGAGAGAGAGAGTACACAAGGTACCCACATAGATATTACGTAATTATACGATAATCGTATAATGCACAAACAGAAGCGGTTTGCATGAACGTCGATGTCTGTCAGTTCAATATATTCACCAATAAATACTGACTTTTATTTTACATAGTTTGTCTGGTAGTTTATAGCGAACTGATGTCAATAAACGTTCCCATGAAATGAATAGATTTTCGTTGTGTATTGAATTTAATAAAAGTTTGTCAAATACTTACGTGCGTGACTGCGATTTAAGAGGGTATGTTATGTACATGTACGCATAACATTTTTACATTATTACATTTCGTTCGTAATGATGATCATAAAAGAAAAACATGCATGATCAGTCCGAATGGAATGACTAGCATATGGGGGATGCACCCCCGGCACAGACTATTTGCATTTGTGCTGAATTGCTGATGTCACACACAATGCATTTAGTCCGCCGCCGCCGCGCCGCCCGCGCCCCGCCGCCGCCACCGCGGAGATGAGAACATAATAGTCTTTTACTGCATGTGACACACATGGTCAATTTGCATTCAAAGGAAATTGTATTGAAAACGATACAGTGGTAGCACATACACATCTATCATTTTATTATTAAGTAAACTTCTTTGGTGCACTACTAAACAAGAATGCATGTAGTAGGTGTATTTTACATAGGATTTTAACTTATTTGTAATTTCACATGACCGGGTTTTGTTTTTATTTTAACAGCAGTGTACACTTTACTATCCTGTTATTTATACATTAAATTAATGTCAGTCTCTCATTGATATGAGCTAATTGTAAGTAGATATTATTTAAGTATAGATAAATTGTTGCATGAATTGTAAATCGACATTTTATATACTTACTTAGGTATAAATATACATATATTCTTTATAATAGGTGCATGCATGTGTTTATGTAACATAGGGGTAATGCAATAAGTACCTACATTGAGACCATGTTATTTTGTGATTACCTCTGTACAATAATAATTATCATAGAAGCATATTAGATTATACCTAAAAAAATTACTCTGCTTTATTTTCGAACATTAAGATGGGCGATAAAGTGAAGACTCGTCAAAATATTAATGTTTCAACCCACTCAAACGCCGCCAGCCGTAACCGTAGTGATCAACGCCAAAAAATATTTTAATTTAATATTAAATAAGAATAGGTGGCAAATCTCATTTACTTACCTGTACATAAATCACACATGATGATACAATGTAGGTAGATAGATATAGGTGTAATAACACCTATATCTATCTACCTTGTACACTTAGAGGTATTTTGACAAGATAACGAAATAAAATGGCGTAATACCTACTCGTAATCATCATAGACACTGTGGCCATTTCGAAAGGTTTAAAAGACCTAAGTCATCGTTTTTTAGCTAAAGTTAAAAAATAGACAGCTAACGTCTATTCATTTATTATAAAAATAACAAATGAATTGAATTACCAAACCTGTACAAAATACAGGGACACGCAGTCAAACAAAGACAATCGCGGACAGTGGGAAATATAATTAAATTCATATCAATTTTCCTTCTGTTCTATTGTTTATTCTATTTATTCCCCAATCATTGATCGTCTTGTATTGGTGTTATATTAAATAGTATGTTGGTATAGGTTAGAGATACTTACATAAATAAACAGTCAAGGAAACATGCCTAGATAATGTACTTTTAAGAGAATACCATACAACTCAATCAATTATCATCGCTGTACATTTTTGTGATTCAATACGGATAATGATGAGAACATTAGACAAACTCACAAAACATTTCACGAACATTTATTTACACTGATTGACGATATTTATTATATGGCACTTAGGTACTTACCAAAGAAACAACAGCAGAACACAATCGTATACAGGGTGATAAATATAGCTCTAACATCAGTTCGGTCAAATATGTATTCGTCATCTTCTAATAGGTAAGTGCTAAAGTTTGTTTTTGATACATTGATACTACTATCTACGTGTGTTTCCGTCTTGTTCTGATTCTCCAACACATTGTTCGATTTGAAACTGGAGGCGAGGAGCAACTTTATGCCATACATATTTCTTGAAAATAATAAAATTTAGATAGTTTACATGATATATTTGGTATATCTGTTGGATATGTAGTTTACATTGCCGTCGTCACCCATTTCCTGTAACAAAGAAATACGTAATTGACATTTACTTCCGCTATATTTCTATTTGTAATAAATGGAACACCCTAGTTTCCCTGTTATAGTATGGAGGGGGATATGGGGACATACCTACTATACCTACATTAGATAATTGAGAAATTATTGGTTCTGAAAATACTAATATCAAAATCATAATCCCTATATCCCTTCATACTATGTATCACATTCGTAATGGATGGATTGTACATGTTCCTAATTTTTCTTACGTACGTACGTTAGAATTTAAACTTACATGGTTTTAGTAAAAAATAATCAATACGAGAAGTTTGTGGCACCTGTATTTTACGCGATCATAAAAATATTGAATATCGCGTCGCGTCGCCAGAGAGAATACTAAATATGGTGAACTGGAATTCATACAAAAGCATGTAACAGTTTATGTAACAAAATAAACAATTTCCGCAACATCCTTTATTTAAAAACCGCATAGTAGAAGTTGTTACATAACGTGGCAATGCATATGTATACAGAGTGAATCCGAAATTAGTTTGAAAGTCGCTACGTCAATTTTCTTCACTCCGTCCCTTTAATTCGGCTCTACCTACATGCAAGCAAAATACATAATTCATGGAGGCAATTTTCTATCAATTACACACCGAACGTTGTTACATTACAGGAGTGTCATCAATTAAAGAATTCAGGACCAACCTGTATAGGTAAATATTAAACTACTAATAACAACAATAATAAAAAATTAAAAATTTACGCCAATTCGCTACCCTGTGGGAGAGTGCCCAAAAGTATTGTACCTGTATAGGTACAAATATATATCCGGACGAAAAGTGGGTAATTGGATTGGGTGATACATTATCCGATAACAGGAAAATTACTGTCAATGTTATTTATAAATGTAATAAGTATGTTGATTATCCTTTAATCTGAGTATAACTAAAATATTGATAAGCTATAACGGTAAACAAAGTTATATTCATAGTCAAAATAGATATATGAGTACATGGGTATATTACACTAATATTTTCATAATATGAGATAATGTCATTAGAAGGCTATAATAATGGAGGAGTGCAGGGCTTTTATAACTGATTAAATGAATCGCCTAAATAAGTCAATCGTTGTGGTCGTGGGTAATGTAAAAAATAATACCATTCTACTTAGACTACTTAGCGACAATCCTCTCTACAACCGAGTATGTCGATTAAAAATACGAGTAGCTTGGGTTGACATTAGTTTTGTTTCCTGGAAAAAAGCGACATACTCGTAGATACGCCTCTGCATTCCGGCTCCTAAAGCCAGCGTCACCCACCGTTACCTCCTCCCACTTCCACCCACCTGCTTTATCACACCTCGTTACGATTTCGCGAACTCTTCTTATTATTGCGCCACATTAGCACTTAGGTTAGGCGCTCGTACTTTCTAGCAGGTTCGAGATTTAAATAATGTGCAGTGTAATGTAAATTACCTCCCCTTAAGGATATGACAGGCTACCTCCTCTTCCAAAAATCTTCCCAATATGAGTAACCCTTCGCCCTTTCGGACGAGCTCTTAGATCATTGCTCATCTGAGGAAGAGCTGGTCACAGATGACAATCTTGCGAAGGCCATCCCTCCATCTGGTCGGAGGGCGTAAAATGCATTATGAATCTGAATTCAACCGACCAAAAATGACCATACTAGAAGTGCCTAAATTTTCAAGCAATTCTAGCTACGGGCCTGACGTACCCAACTATTTCGTGTCGCAGGGGCATGATTTGTGACACCTGACGTGTAGAGTCGTACTCGTAGCGAGGCGTAGCGCATGTCTCGGTCTCGGTACATGCTCAAACCGTTTATTTACACAAGGGATTCCTTGAAGAGCAGAAAAAATCGCTTTCAGCTATCCGTCAAAATTGTATGTGCTACAGTGCAGTACCTATTTATTTGTTGTATAAAATATGTTATCTGGATTTCAAATGATGCAAATCAATAAAAAACCATTTGTATGATTTTGATTATAAAATATTAAAATTAATTATAGGAGAACGTGTTATCTATGTACGAGGTAACAGCCCTGTATGTTTCGGTTTAGTAGTCAAATTCTGTAGGCACAAGTTTGCTGTAATAATTATCTATGAAAAAATGCCCATGAGGAATCCTTACAAAGGTTATACTGTAAGTACTACGTGGTGCTACTGTTTGGTACATACGACTATGCATACTCTACTGACACACTCCCTGTTATTCATACTTGTAATTCATACGCATTACTGTTTGACTATGTCCCCTAAAACATGTGTAAGTTTATGAAAAAAATGCTTTGTAAACATCAGACAATATCCGAGGTAGTAAGGCGAAGAATCTCGTAGGTATTCTTTATACTAATAAAACTGTACGGGTAAGTTTTTCGTTAAAGGCAGATCGATACCTATTATTGCCTATACAATTTTTTTCACAACGCGCGTTGTGATAAAATTGGTAATAATAAATATAATTTTCTACAATGTGAACACTTTATTGCACAAAACAGACGAATATATAAATAACATACAGAAGAAACAAATTGACACAAAATATAAAATATAATATGATGAATTAATGAAGATAGATGTTTTTCTCTTAAGTCAATACTTAAAAGAAAAAAAATCTATCTTCATCAATTAAATAAAGAGATAATATATATAAAGTTTATTATTTTATAATTTAGTTAAAATTGTATTGCCTGTAATAATTTTATACCGATACAATACATTATATATAAAAGAAAGAGACATTTATTCATCTGAAACATTGGTTGTACGTATGTACGAGTACATAAACTAGAGCTTAAAAATAACTTAGTCACGATTGTTACAGATGAATAGGAAAGTCCTCAGCGACACGCTGCTTCACCGGCATTTCCTACTCTTGTACAGTCTCGCTAATCTCGAAGAGCACATAATTAAAAAGAAAGAACATAATGCTATTAATTAATTATTATTTGAAAAATTTCATGTGACATAAGTACTAGAACAAAGCACTACGGTAACGGTGTCCGTCTAACAGTAACGTCACTAAATGACGTTTTCATCTTATTATATTCTATTTTTGTGCCAATTCGTTTCTTCTGTATGTTATTTATGTATTTGTCTGTTTTGTGCAACAAAGTGTTAAAATAAACAATCAACCCGAAAAATGGCAGCTATAATTTTGGGATCCCTTTTTTTCGCATAATTTTTTTGTCCTAATTTAATTTAGCATAATGAGTTAGGCATAATGTTTTTTGTCATAATCATATTTTGTCATAATTGTTTTTGGGCATACAATCTAACTAAGCATAATTCTAGTTTGGGCTAATCGTTTTTGCCCTAATTTTGATTTCCATATTGTTTTATGGCATATTGTTTATTCGTCTAATAGATATTATACATAAATAATGTTTGTTTGTGTATTTCTTCTTTTTTGTTGGTATTGGTGTTGTATGTATGGTGTATTAGGTAATAGTAGGTTACGGTGCGGCGGGGGTGGCCCTTGGGCCACCCGTAAGCCGCCAACATGATTATTTTATATACAATCAAAAAGTAGGTATTAGGTAGGTATATCAGATATAACTTAGGTACCATAGTGTAATAGTAGGTTACGGTCACGTGATCATGCTGAAGATACATTTCAAAAGGCACCACCCTCTATACGGAAATTACCATTGGCTTTTTCGATGCCTGTCAGTTTCAGCCTGTACCTATTGTCACCTAGAATAAATGCTTATTACCAGGTAAACAACTACTAAGGTACGGACAACAGCAAATCAATGGTAACACTTGCAGTACGATTTTAACTCTTACGACGCAGATAATAAGAACCGTTCAAAGTGTTACACTTGATCTGCTGTTAGCTGTACATACGAAGGCAGAGAAAAAGTATACAAGGGGTCTCAATAAGGTTAACATTTTCTCAAAAACTACTTGGCCGAATTTAGTAATTCTTTTGTTTTAACTTTTATCAATATAACAGTGAAAGAATCTTAGAAAGAATTCTTGCAATAAGTAGGTATGTCAAGTAGTTTTTAAGAAAAACTCAACCTTAAAAACTCTCCTGTACACCTTTCTCTGTGTTAGACCGTACTAGTATACTAATATTATCTAGAGCGAACGAGTACCTACAGGTAATGAAACGCTATCGCAATTTTTCTGATATGGATGTTATGAAAAATTAATAAAGCTAATTCAGATGCCGTGGTTTTATATCGATAAATAATTGCCTTTTTGAGAGCAAATTAGCAATATAATTTTATCGTCTCTATTCTCATCAATAGGTAATGTCGTAGGGGCTATTTGTGTAGGAACGTTATCGGGGATTACCAATCACACTGTAGGTAAGTACGTGATGGATGGGACAAACTAACAGGGGATTTGTTTGAAACAATTCTTGTAAAAATCTTTACAGATCGAGATTGCGTTGCGTAACATTAAGTTTAAACGAATATTCATCCACCGCAATTAATATCGATATTAATTTGCATACGAGTATAAGGTATTCATAGTCAATCGCTGATTTCATACCTATGTTCTTATCAAAGAAGTTTTTAAAAAGTTCGCAAATGGAAATTATATGTAAGAAATAGTTTTGCGCCATTTTTGGTCAATATAAAAGAAAACCTAGGTTAGTTTTTGTAGCAAGGACGTATGTTATCTACAAATGTTAAAAGGGTGCTACATACAAGAGTGCCTAGATAAAATATCTCTAGCATAAGTTATTGCATTTCGGAGATACTCACTGCCTGTATACGTCCCAGACAGTTAGACAGATTTTTGTAGACCTAGATTTTTCTGGCAACCCGCATAAAAGATACAAATTGCCATGAAATTCATCGAAACAGGTGTAGTAACTCGTGTGTAGTTTATCTAAACTCGAGGTAGGTAGGTATAAACACTATTTACACTATTTTTAACTTTAGCCTGAAACTGATTTTGTTACGGACATAAACTTCTAATTTTAACACACGTAAGGCAAACATGTGCCAGATTTTGCTAAATCTAAGAAGTTATTGGATTTAATACGCAAAGATCGTAGCAATAATCATTATATTTTATCCCAATAGCATATTACTTCGTAGTAAATTAGATGCCTCGTCGGAACTGGCTAGGTAACTCAAATAATAGCCGACTTCAAACTTATTTTTTCCTTTAACTTTTTGTGTTAATTTGACTAAATTACGGTCTCTTTGTACCATCTCTTTGTAATCTCAGAGCTGATGTTGTTATTGCTTTACCTAATCTAATCTGTGTTTTAAGGCGTCACCTGTTAGTAGACTGAAGATGCCTCGCACGCAGCAGCGCGGCGGGCGGGCGGCGGCGGCGGCGGCGGAAACAAGCACACGGGCGCCTCGCCCGCGCCGCCCGCCATGCCGCTGCCGCCGTCGTCCGAAAAATTCCACGACTGATTAACCTTAACACTGCCCTGTCACTCTGGTGTGAAAGTGAGGAATATTTTTTCTGGGGTGAAGGGATGCTGGCACGCAATCAACAGAATACGTTGCCAATTTTGTTGAACAAACTCGTATTCTGTTGAAAAAACGCTAATAAAAATCAAAATTCAGCAGTATCAGTAAATCCGAGCATGCGCGGCCTTAATCACGATGAGTAAATTGTGGTAAGAAACATCTTTGCATCAACATTGCTTCTACAACTTTATTACACGGCCTAAATAGCTATAGGGCACAAAGCTCATTTAATTGACACTGAATTTTGGCCGTAGATTATTTGTGACTACGATGCATCTTCTCTATTAACTTACATAATAATATGTTATTCTAATCGCACGGCCCTATGTAGTTTAACAAAATCTTTTAACGCTCTAACGTATTCCTAAATTTTAATCAAATAGCGAAAGATCGCAAACCCCGACCATTAAAGTCGTAAGTGCTTTCAACCAAAAATGGCATTATTTGTTTAATGGGGCTATAGGAGGCTTCAAAAGATAAACACGGTGTTATAAGCTTTTACGTGCTTTTCATTGATTTTCGTCAGGGAGTAAGAAAAAATAAATTGAAAATGAAATCTATAATATCTTCTATCTGAAAACTACATCATCATATATTTGCAAAGAAACGTAAAGGAAATGGTAAAATGGGCCCCCGAAACGACACCACATAGGTACTTCGGATTGAAAATGAAGTCATTATTCTTTACGTGTAAATCCATTTATCAGTGAAGGCATCGAGATTTATCCTTCGAAGAAAAGTGGTGAACCAATTTTCATTGTTTTACCTTGACAGTCGACGGCACATCAAGATAACAAACCATTGTAATCTAAGCCATTCAAGAGAACACCAAGTAAGTTAACATTTATTACCTGAGGCATCGAGGTATCGATTTTGCAGTTAAAACTCATCTTTGCGCGAATTAAAAAACAACTAATTCAATTGTAGTTTGTTATACTAGAGCACAGAGAGATTCAAGTGTAATACCTGAAATGTGCATACCTACATGTAATATTACATAATATTATGTATACATTTCAGATCTCATTTATTGAATATTACGGGAAGTAGGTATGCAGCTAACAGACCAGATTGGACCAATAACTGAAAGATTGCATATTGTAGAGATTTCGTGGAAAATCCACATATAGAGCACTCGTGGTTAACGGATTGAATATCGGCTTACGTAGACATGTAGAGCACTTGCGGCTAACATATTGACTTCGTGTGCCTTACGCTACTTCTATATTATGTATGTAAATAAGTTGTACCAACCCTTTATACCTATACGTATCTCATAATTCGGTGACTGTACTTATGTAAAATCAAGAACATATAACGTGTAACCCTTTTTACTTTGAGCTGTTCTTATTATCTGCTTCTGCTCCATAAGGGTTGAAATCGTATTTCGAATGGAACCACTTGAAGATCGAAAAGTATAGTAAGCCGAAGGTTCAGTATCGGTAACAGAACAACTTTTGTTGAAAAGTCAACGACGCACAACGCCGCGGCGCCCCGCGGAACCGCCATCCGCCGCGTGACATGGACCTCCATATATCCGTTACAACTTATTTTATATGGAATATCGCACAAAGTTCATACTTATATATTTTTAACATGTTAGCTTTACATGTCCCGGTTTTATGAAATACCTACAGTTTTTATTATCGAATGAAGGATTACATACTATACCCTTTCCATTATTCTCTCACCCGAGCAGAAATTCACTAAAGGATAATCCATCCTGAAGCTGGTTGCCAACATGTTCCCACATAAAATATGTTTCATACATTATTCTCACCACGTCAATATGTAGCTATGTTATGTAGTCTATGTCACATAGAGGCCCTACATAGTCACTGGACAACCTTCAATGGTAGGTATTAGTACTCCACAAGGCGCCAATTGTTTAATTCTAGAGCTCATAACGATTATAGTTAGGCGGTGGTTTTAGCCAAAGTAAGGATTTACGCTGGAATTCACCATACAAAAATCGGTGGTTCAGCAACAGCTGTCAAATTAAGCCACTATTTATCAGTTTTATTGCATGAGCTAAAGAATATAAGTAATAAGTATCCCTGCTGAACTAAAAAAAAGTATACCTTTTGGACCGATAGTCATAATATATCTTAACTAGTTTGACCTCACTTCCAATAAATCGTGTTTCTGTAACTATCACACTTCCTTAAAAAACTTTAAGTTACTTCGGGATTGCGGTTTAAACCATGGAATTTTATTCCGCGTGTAATATGAGTAGGTTTACCTTTGGTCTTGAGTCTAAATAATATCAAAGTCAAAGCCTCGTACTTTATGGATTTAAGTCTAAAGTAGGTATTGATGCGCTTTTGACCACATATACTTATCAGGAAGTTAGGCCATGAATTAGGCTTGAACCTGTGTTGTGGGATTCTCACAGATAATTGCAAATTTTCAGCAAATAATAGATATTATACCAATCAGTAGATATCTAATAGGTACAAAAATGCGCTCCTATTACTAGGCGGTTGGAGCAGCGGGCGAAAGCTATTAAACTTATTGAAATTATGATGATAAACTTATTGAATTTATCGAGCGTCAGATTGTTTGATCCCACGATTACTATTATCCTTTCGGACAAATTCAAAGAATTGTTGATTTATATTTGTATATTACGAGTACCTACCTATACTTGTAATGCTCCCACTTCACTTGGCTATTCGTATTCGTGTATTTGCCATAATTGTTATGTATGGTTGGTATTCTTGACAAAATATTCGTCTTATTTGTATGTACGTCAAGTATTTGACAAATACGACAAACATCCAATAGCGAATACGAATAGCCAAGTGAAGTGCCACCATAAGAACTAATAAGATCCGAAATCAACCAATTAGATAAATTCTAGGTACAGATAATTGGCGAGTATTGGAAAAATACGAGGAACGCTTTCAAACATTTAAGAAATAAGACAAGTAGGTACCATTTAATAATTTCTAAGTAGGTCTACTTAGAAATTCTTAGAACATTTTTCTGCGTTTTCCCAAAAGAATTAATATGATTATTTCTTTGTGAAGAACTCAAACACCACTTGGAAAAGTTAGCTATATGTAGATATTAAAAAAATTATACAAAATGATAAGGGTTCCGTACTTAAACTATAAACAGTCGGGTATAAAGGAGTCCTTGATTTGACTTGGTGTCCGTCCATAACAGCTACTTTTCTCAGGAAATCTATGCATATAGTGCCCACTATTTTATATCATTCATATTATGTCTTTCCTAACATCGAGGGACTTCGTGTCAAAATCCATCATCACGCGGACCTAGTGCGAATTTATGGATTACACATTTCTTATTTGTGTTTTATTCTCAAGCAATAGGTATTTACAAGTGTCTTCATAATGTCTTCGTCCACTGCTTTGAGAGCGCTCGGTTTACCGATTAGTGATTTATTTAATAGTTCGAAAAATTTGTAAAACGCTGGACTCATAAAGGTACGTGTGAAGTACTAAGATTCCACCAGTGTTCCGACCACAGCACCATCGACCGAGCTCTCCTTTTCGTATACGTAGCATTATAAATATGTCGAGATATTGTATAATCTTCTACTCCGGCCAAAGGTCAGTGTTGTGCCCAACGTTTCTCGCTGACTAAATCAAATTCAAAAAGTTCTCTCGGATCTCTTCAAAATGCAATCAGGCCATTATGTTGATAAAGATCCTTTCGTTAGGCGTGTGACATGCAAAAATAAAACATTGAATGAAATGTTTTATTTTTGCATGCCTACATCATTAAAATGTACTGAAAGTAGAAAGTACAGAAAGCACGTTTCAAGTGGTGAACCATTCAGTTTGTTTTACTTTCTCACGAATAGTCTTTCAGATAACGAAAGTAAATAGTTATATTCCTTTATTTATTTTAATGCAATAGAAGTTTTCATACAGGTATTTAAGCTAATGGTGATTTGCGTTACTATATAATTTTTACCGATTTTAATAAATATTAAACCTCAGATTAATATTTATTAAAATCGGTAAAAATATTTATTAAAATTTATTTATGATGAGTCATAAAGGAAAAAATCATCATCATTATTTCTTTCAGTATTCTTACCTACCTACATATTGTAGGAACATTTAAAATTCAAATGATAGCGATAAAATGCGCATATTATGTAGGTTCCTTCATAAAATGTTTCATCAGATAAGAAGGTATAAATAAGATTATTTTATTATAGAGAGACTAAAGTAGTAAATAATAAATTTTATGGACTTCTCCGACACGGAGAAGGAAGCCACTGACAGATGTTTAGGTATCGCGTCTCATGCAATTCAAAATATTCATGATACTCAACAGAGTTCGTTTCAACACCCCATTTAGGTACGAGTAAGTAGTTATAATATGTTTGATATACATAAAAGCTAGAGGGGTATCGTTACGTACCCATTAAAATGCTCCGAGTGCTGAATAAACCCCTAATACAACTAGCCAGTTTTGAGATAACAAATTTAAAGTTTTTGATCAGTTTCCAACGTGTGTTGCTATAACAATGTATATGGAGACACCACGAGGAGACCCTTACCGCAACGGATTTAGAAATAAAATACAATAAGCCGTGTTAAAGGATGAACAATCAAAGTGTAACCAACAAACCGTTGTAATGTGATTTTACATAACCTTTCCGGCTATACAAGACACCCAACAATCCACAATCCCTTTCCTCCCTTTCCTCATTCGAGTAAGACAATAGAGGAAAATACCATAAAGAGCCAATAAATTCAAGTGCTAAACCGCTTTTAGCATTTTCAGGGGCAGAGATTAAGTGGACCCTGATACAGCACGGCTCTCAAAGGATTTGTGTGACCGCACTGATCGAATCACTCCGCTACAAAGACGCAGCGTTGTCGGTTTGGATTAGCGACCACCGGCCACAACTGCTAAAACTTTCATTAATTAATTCATTTACAGCCTATTGCTGCCTCCATTGTTGGGGAATAAATATGACCGCGATCGAGGGTGCTTTATAGGCTTTTGAAACTCCATATTATCCATCATGGTCTCCTATAGGTAATTGTCCGGGCCAATAAAACTTTAAAAGTCGCATAAATAATTACTGTAATATATGTACTGGTAATTTACCAGAGGTACCTACTCAAAAGATAAGAATCTTTGTTTAAATATCTTACACTTATCTTTACATATTGTAATGAAAAGAGGGAGATAATTAAATTAGAAGATAACAATAAATACCTACGATGATTTTTGAGAATTTTTAAATATCTTAGTAGGTACTTACATCATATTTAATGAACCAAACTTAGTTAAAATTATAATGTTAATTGTTACCGATCCATTACCAACAGTCGTGTCGTTTGAACGCACGCGCCCTTTCAAATTACTGTTACGTCGTCATCGTTCTTACGGAAAGTTTACAAATTTTACAGCACCCAAGGCGACTTTTATGATGTCAAATGTTATAATCTTTTCAAAGGCTATAAGCATTCATGCCATTACCTTTTAACTCTTTTAAACATTCATTAGCGAGATCATCCTTTTATTATTTTGGTTTAAATTACTAAATATTACTTTAAATATGTACCTATGTAGTTTAGTGACCCGACTTTCTGACTGTCGGGCGAATGGGATTTTTTTCTCCGCCTTCATAATGAAAGGGCAATAAGAAATTAAGTTACCTTACAATTGCTTACTCTACCTAGAGTGTAGAATTGAGATAGGATTACCTACCTTAATTCGATAGGTAAATATTTCTTTCTATATTTTCATTCAGACATTTCCTATATCAGTCCGAACAAATAACGGTAGATAGGCCACTAGACATGTACTAGGTACATCTTCTGATGAGAAACCCAAAATAATAGCGAATGCCGATCGAATGTAAATGTTATCTCAAAGGAGGTTAATTTTAGCTTTCATTCCTCTGAGCGGCTATTACAAGTACACACGAACATAATATTTCATTCATGAAATGAAAATCGTGTAAACATCCTGAAGTATGCCCAGCAGAACAGTGTAGGTAGGCAATAAATCACAACATTGGTGATTAAAAAAACTGCGCACCTAATTAATTATCCAAATAACAAAGAAAAATTCATAAATAATCTTCAGCATGAAACATTCTTTGGACTATAAGAATGTGTGTCTACACGTATTAGAATAGAACATTGTGTTAATAGTTAATAGAAATTACATAATTTTATGCGGAGGGTGCATGGGAGTCCACTTAACCAAGAAACTCCTTAAATCCCTTTAGACAATGTGTTGTATGAAATTACGTGTAACCGAACCTTAGGGTGGTAAGCCAATAATACCTAGATCTTATTGTATAACCCGGGGTATTGTGTGCAGAAGAGTTATTTAAACTAGCTATTTATTTAACTTATTCCGCTGGCGCAGCGACTCGAAATTATTTTAATTCACCTGATCTGCTTGCTCAGATCCCTTTTCTCATACACACTGGTCTTCTGGAGGAATACTGTAACATTCATTTCTTCAATCGTAGTAATGTTAATTTTTCCTGCGTGTATAATGTACGTGCGATGATGAACTAAGATTTCATTATATATGTTATACTATTTAAAATTAACAAAATTGGAGGATACTTTAAGCAAAACCGTAATATGTATTCATAGTAAGAAAAAGCCATTGGCCAGCATAGCAATGAATAATAACGGGACAGAAGAAAAACAAACTCTTCTAATGGCCGAAAAAACAACTCGCTCTTTCACAAACCATTAATTTGAAATGTACACAGACAGACCCAGTCACACGGAGAGGAATTTTCTAATTCGACGTGGACTTTTTTTTGTTAGGCAGCTGTCTCCTTTACTATTTATATCATAGAAAGTAAAATTGGCCCAGGTAATGGTAGGTACAAAGATAATAAGTAAATTTTTTGAAACATAATTATAGTAAAGTAAGCCCTCACTACTTAATTACTATTTACTAAATTTTTGTTATAGTACTACTTTTGCACTATTGAATATATTTCATTAGGGTACAAGTACTACAAGTACAACTAAGTTCCTACTACGTGGTACAAACTTAGTTACACTCGTAGGAATCTAATAAATAATGGCACAACCTACATTCTTAGATCTGAGTCTATGGAAAGAGCAATATTGAATAAATGTAAGAATCGCACTTTTCTAACTTTTATATAACTTACGTAAATAAAATGAGAGTCTATTAACATTTCGTTGAAACTGCTAATGTGTGAAGGGAGCACCATACACAACCGCTCATTGAAACCTTGTTGGTTTGTAAGTAGGTACTCTCAACTCCATTCCTGGTATGTCGATTTGAGTATTTATATTAAATAGTCACAATAATAAATCGTTAGGACGTAACACTACGGCGCAAGAATCATCGTCGTATAGGTCCTTTGGCTGGGTTGGACTATTGAGTGAAACATTAGGATCGAGATATCGATCTTAAGTCGACAGCACCAGAAGCGTAGCGTGCGGGTTTCGTCGCCCGGTGCGGTCAGTCAAAGTCGCCCCTTATTATTATTGGGCGACTGGATAAACCTTCTTTTTAATTTTCAAAGATATACCAGTGTTGTCTGTGTATGTTAGATATTATGAAAAAAATATGAACAGAAAATGTAACTTTTTAAGTTCAGATTAAAATTGCACTCTCCGCATCGGGTTTGTGTGGGAAGCCGAAATTCTCCACACAAAAAATTGACATAGCATAGGGTTATCTTATTACATAACGGAGCCCGGAGTTAACCGCTTGTGCACTACATCAGGGTCATCCTATATTTTTCCCGAGTGCGACTACGCCGCACTGGGCGGGTGCAAAGTGCGTGCTTTTCATTGCGGGTGACATTAAGTAGAAACCCCAAGGCCTAGAGCCGGCTTATGACCCAAAATAAATGAGGGTACTTATTTAGGACAAGGTTGATATTGAAGTACCTACCTATAACTTTTATATTTTATATAACGTGCGAAAACAAAAAAAGAAGGTCTAACTTGTAATTAAACTCCAGTCACATTAATAAATATACCTATATGTGCGTCCGTTCGAAAAATAATTGTAAGAATCCAATAAAAAAGTCGGGTGATTTATCTTCAGCACCTGCGATTATCACGCAAACCTGAACACACTTCTTATACCTAATTATAAACTTTTATCATTACTGAAATATATTTCAGAATGAATTCTAAAATTGATGGCGACGTCGATCTCTGTCTTGGAAATCTGATATAAAAATAAAAGCATTTTGCTATTTGTGTCGCTGACAGTCAATTACAAATTAACAAGAAATCAAGCTCGCTGTGTGGATAGTAAATGCCAACATTTGACGGTTAAAATTTCAGGTTTTAGAGAATATATTAACAACAATGACACACTTGTGTACACATTCTCGGTATTTAGGTTTTTCAACGACCGAAACATCCACCGGGACATCGATCCAGGACTTCTGAATCGATAGTCCGTACCCCTAACTACTGCACCACTGAGCTTTAATAACCCTCCCTCCCTCCGGCTAAAGTGCTGGAAACTTGTAAAGCTTGAATGTGCTATTAGGCTCAGTTCACACTGGCGACTGTGGCGATCCGAAGATGCTACTAGGCACGGCAGCGTTGATATAGTAAAAATGGCAAACCTATTTGCATAACGTAATATTTCTTTGGAATGTGATAAGGTTTTACGCACAATGACCTGATGCCACTGAATATATCAATGCCTGAGGCGATGAAAATGGGTTCAGGCCACAGCCGATGTCTCGAGACAACGAGACGAAGGTCAGGCGTGACATAGAGCCATGTTTCCATTTATCTGCGCCAATATGAACCGACTTCAAGTGGAACCATGAACAACATCGTAAATTTCCTTCTTTATGTCATGTACCTAGAAATAGAACTAACATAGCTACTCGTACATAAGTAAGTAGGCTCACTGTTTAGTGGCAGCATGTGCGCCATAATGGCTGAAGTTGATATCGATATGCTACCGCTGTCAAAGACCCAGCAGAAGAAAGGCTACTGTACCTTTAATACTTAATCTTGGGGAAATGTCCCGAGTTAAACCCGGAAACTCAACACAATGGTGATATTAATGTAAGTATAAGTACTCTATTGATTAGGCATTTACTTGATTTATCCATTCAATGACGACAATATTGTTACTTTCATATCATACAATCTTTTCTTTGGCAATTTACGTTCTCATTCATTTGGTTTTCAAGGTTACACGCATTAGGATACTCAATGGTCTGTAACGTATGTATAATTTACGGCCGGGTACTTTTGTATCATTTTCGTATATTTGAATTAATCCTTTCGGCCGGCCGGTTGTGGTCGCCAGCTACCGAAAATCGGCCTAGTGCGAGTCGATATAGTGCACTCCTATTACGGAGGTGTTTACAAAATATATGACGCTCTAACCAAGATTCACGAAGACCTCAATAGACCGTGAAAGTGTGACGTCACAGGTATATTAAGGTGCGATTCCGATCCACGCGGCAAACAGCAACAGCAGACGGCGACTGCATTTGCTGCGGCGGCAGATGGTATTGCAGTATTTATTTGTATGAGACCGTTTCCGACATACGACTGTAATTTATATCTGGCTTAGCAATGTCAGTAGAGTGGTAAAACAATATCACATTAAATAAACTAATATACCAGTATACCTAGGGTGTTACCACACCAATCGATCGATAGTTTATAGATCGCCGACCTATTGTCACCCGCCGCCGCCGCACCCCGCCCGTGCGGCGCGCCGCGTTTCATCGATCGGTATCCGCCAACGCTACCACACCAATCGAACTATGTCACGATCGATGATCGATCGATTGGTGTGGTAACACCCTTATATATCCACCATTCGTTTATATACATGTATAGGTAGATATGCAAACTCTTTTGATATAACCAAACCATTATAAAGCTTCAAAAATGAAACAGCCCTTGAAATACGCGTAAATAAAAATAGTTAAAAAAGCTTAGATTAAGTATAAGTACCTACCCACCTACCAAGGAAAAAATAACCAGCTTTTAGTATTTCTTGTCAAGAGCAATCAAGAGTTATATTTTATTGAGGATTTATTTCTCGGCCTATAAATAGGTGAGGTAAGATTTCAACATTTTGACAATTAAATACAACATAAAATTTCAAAGACCGCTCGTTTAGAAGAGAGTTACGGACCAGCACGGCACTGCGCCCCAATGTGGTTACCCAAATTCGGATACACACGCTAGCCAGATGTGGAAACGGTACCAAGTACCTATACCAACCTGGATAGATAGTTATCATGTGTTGCTCTAGCAAAGCACTTATTTATAAGATGGGTAGTAGCAATTAGCGAATTCGAATGAAAGCAACCATTCTCAATATACCTATCTATTAATTATTAGTTAATGATAGGTATTTAATATTGCTCAACAAGCTACCTATTCATAGGCCGAATTCTCTACCCAAAGGTTGTCTGGAACAGATCGCTTTGAGCGATAAGACCGCCAATTGTAATACTAACTGTATTAGCCTATTTCTATTGTGTAGTACTTTTTTTTTGCAATAAAGAATATTTATCTTATCCTATCTATTTAGATGAGGTTTAGGGGAGTAAACTTTGTTGTTGTTAGCCATAAACTTAGTTAAACCTCATTTCCCTTAAACTGTGTTCTTGTCACTTTCTACTACGCCTTAAAGTGGATTTGCAAGTCTGTGAAAAATACTATTTGCTTACAAAATTCATTTTCTTACAAAAACACGGATAAGTAACCTACCTTTATGCGCCCGCTGTAATAAACGCCTCGTTTAGTAGGTATGAACTCTAATTATTAACGTTACTGGCTGGATTGCTTCATTCTAACTAAAATGCTAACAGTCAGACAGTTACATATTAAAACAGTAACAACTAGATTCCACAGAAAAGCACCAAGTTCACCAAGTCTCTCATCTAGACAAAAAAGATTTAGACATTGACCTACCCTCACATAAAACCAAGTTTGCCAGACGCTTCTGTTGGATATCAGAACCTTTTTTGGATCAGAAAATAGACAAAAACCTAAATTTATTTAATGTAACAACTATAACGTTCAAACACGAGGTAACTAAGTGGCTAACAGGTTTAAAATATGAAGACACAGAAAATATAATATATAGCGTATATGACCAGAACACACGCTCTGACACCCACATCACACCCAGCCTAACACACCCTCTCACACACACCCTCGCACACCATGCATGCGTGTTATTTGAAAATTGTATACCTTTTATAAATACACATTATGTTATTTAATTTAAAAGTAAGACCATTGGAAGACACTGACTCTTACAGCACAGGGTATCCTAGTGTAAGAGTCAGGGTTCATATTGAATGTAATCTCTGAAATTCTATGAAATATACAATTTTTCATTTTCATTTCATTCATATGGCAAAAACCATTAAAATTAAAAGAAAATTGAGAATATGGTCGAGTTCCCTTGCCTATAAACCGAAAAACAAAAGAAATTGTCGTCTTTAACAAAGTCTATGATTTATGTACAGTCTACAGCATATCAATGGTAACACTTTTTACTTTTGACAGTTCTTATTATTTGCGTCGTAAGACTTGAAATCGTACTGCAAATGTTTCCATTGATCTGCTGTCGACTGTACTTACACGAATTATTCTTTTTCAATAGCCTGTAGATACTGCACTACTGCCCGAATTATTAGCGACGCTTACGAAATTACATAATCTAGAGGTTCTCGATTGATAACTTTGATAAGCGCCCAGACGGCAGACAGACGTGAGACGTGAAAAGAAGTGGAACCAATTTCAAGTATGAACTTAGAGACGATTGAACATAGAAGTAAATTAAAAGTTCTGGTAAGTTCAGAAATATACATTCCGTTTTACGAATTATTAGTCCCAAAAATTAGATATCTCTAAACATATGTACTGAACAGCTCTACATACGGTCATTACAAATATTTTATCACTCTGAATAACTACCTACCTGTGTATTATTTATTATTTACTACTTACTTTATTCATAAAGAGCACAGATAAGAAACTGGACTGATGAAATTAATGTCGTTTGCAATCCTTCGCTCTACAACGTTAAAATAAGGAGAAAGTCGGTATTCAATTTCAGACTTGCGACTAACTACTAACTACCAGCTGTGCCACTCCCGGCTTCTATTTCTTACATAATTATGTAAGTAATATATTTTTCATCAGGGATTTAAATTAGATTTCAAAAGAATGCAATATGAAACTAACTGCTTATATCGAGATAGATACCTATTACGTAGGAGTGGCGCATGAATGAAAGGTGCAAACGTATACAAAAATAAATACTGTAACGTTTATTTCACCTTTCCACATCCTACAATTTATTCATTGTTTTTTAAATGAGTGGGAGATATGGAAACCTAAACATTTACAAGGTTAGGCAACGAAGTCACGTTTAGAACGTTTATTTTGCCTAATTTCCCTGAACACGGACTTAATGCAATTATTGGTTTTCCATTTGTTGTCTGGATACGCTTGGGTTTGGAAATTGGAGGATTAAAGCTGACCATAAAGTTATAATTTTGAGATTTTAGTCAAAATGTTTCGAAAAAAGTGTGGCTTCAATATCTAAAAATGATCATGGAAAGGAAGAGAGGTATTAATTTTAAAGGAGTAGAAACCAATATTATGCCTACTTTGAAATTACGAATACCAACGCTATACTATATGCCGACGTTGAAGGTAGACACACAGTTTTACAGTTTAACAATTTGTATAACTTATTGTATTAAGATATTAACCATATTCGTACTGGCCAATTATCAACCTATATCAACTTAGAACCAATCCTGAAGGAATCCAAAAATAAAACAAGTAGGTATCTAGTACCTACCTCATTTTATTATAATAAATGTAAAGCTTATATAAAGCCGCCAAAAGATAGAAAGTAGATATAACTTTCTGTTCTCAGCTTCCCGGGGGAGATATAGCTTGACGGAATGAAAAATTGATGTTTATTTATTCAGCATGTTCTATAAATCGCTCTAAATTTTTATTTAGTGTTGTCAGTAAGTAGGTTTATTTCGAGCGGCTCTCAGGCGTGAAGAAAGTATTTCTTTATTTATTTAAATGAACGAGATATTTTGTCATATTCCGAATTCACCACTTTCATATTTCCCGTCGTTCTTCATCTGCGGTCTCTACCTAATCCTTGGTTTTTAATTCTAGTCAACGAATTTCATGCAAAAATGGTCTGTCAACACTTATTCGCTTGAAAGTAATAAACGTTTGTTAATTTAGTAGTAGGCACCTACCTTCCAAATTGCAATTGATATATTTTTGAAAAATATCGAGAATAAACTCTCGATTTTTGTTTCGAGAATTATGCAAGATACAATATACCGATTAGCAATTTAATTAATTTAAATATATCTGAACTTAAAAGTTAAATTAGGTATTTTCCAACGCGCCCATGTCTCGCCTGAACCTGAATTATAATTTGTTTATCTCTCTTTAGCTCATAGTAGAGTCAGTGACCAGTATCATTTAATATTATCCGGTAGAGTAAGTACCTTGATAGAACAGTCAGGCGCGCTAGTGAACTATAATTTCAACAATCAATACGCGGAAACAAGCAAATACTTCGTTTTAGAATTGCGTTGCACTTGAAAATGCGATCACAATACGAAATGAAGCAATAGCAATAACAGGAATTCTGGAAAAGGGCTCGGAAACTTCAACAATAGCCTTTCAAGAGTTTCTTAGTTGGCACAGTTATTATTGTCAATTTATATGCCCCGTATCACTATTAGTGCCATGGGCGCTTTAACTCTATAGTAAGTGATACTGCAAAAAGATTCTAAAAAGAACATCACCAGCGAGTGCATCAGGATCGGTAGTGTCATATCATAGGTACTATAAATACGAGTACCTATGGGTATATGGTCGCCAAAACTTTGGCGACCATATACACACCCTTTCACACCTCTACACACACACTCACACACCCTATATATCACACACACATCCTCAGACATACACACCCTAGTAATGCAAATGTAGTTTATTAAAACTTAAAATTAAAACCCACCTCAAATCTATTCATTATAATTCAATGGTGCAATGCAAAATGCTAATTAATCTGCAGCGAGCGCTGTACTGGCACTTTTAGATTTTTGCTGTTTTCAGCACAATAAATAGTCCGGGAGTTCAGTTTGCCGTAAATTCATATACCTATCATCGAATACCACCATGAGATGTCTAAGGATATTTTTAACATAAATGGATTATAAGTGAGACCCGTGCTTCTTTCGCGTTATAGGTAGTATAGGTACACACGAAGACAGATATAAGAATACAGGGGAACTACTTACCCGATTGTATTTTTTTTACTAGTAGATAGCTTAGAGTAAGTATATAATTGTAAAGAATTTTCACAAATAAGTCAAGTACTTTTTAAGATAATCTCTCAACTTTAATAACTCTTATATTGTTGAAATCGGCAACTAGACCGACAGTTTCGACCGATTTCGACGGTCTTTTTAAAGGTGAGCGCGCAAATAACAGGATCCTAGAACTGATTTGAGATGACATAGGTAGGTACCTAAGATATTACAGAGGTTTCTCAATATACTAGTAATTAATATTCAGATTCAGACTGTAAGTAATTATGGAAACAGAGGTGGGTGGATTCTAGAGAAAAGCTAGTTTGATTTGTTTAGCTTTCTCATTCATGAAATTATGTGGGTAGATGTAATTGCGATTTAATGTGGGAGAAATATAAAATATAACATGAATTTGCAAAAGCCGTTCACAAGTGAGTGCTTCGACACATGCTAGGTAACAAATTCTGCTATGAAATTTTTCTAAGTTCTTCATGTACTTATAAAGAAAATTAACATATCAGAATTTAAACATGATGAAAAATTTCCAGCTGTGGGCAGGACTAGAACCTGAGACCTTGTCATTCCGTGACATGTATAATACGATGAAGATTTTCGGTGGGCCTGTGGTGGCTCAATTGGTAAGAGTATGGCACGGAATGACAAGGCCGCAGGTTCCAGTCCTGCTCATGCCCTGCCCCTTTTCTTTATAAGTACTTTATATAACTTAGAATTATAACATTCGACTAACAAAAAGTCAAATAACTTACCAAAGGGTTTGCACGAATGTTGGGTCACCCTTTAGACTCACTAAAGTTTTTCCACTGTATATATGTAGGTAGGTTGTATAATAACAAAAATATATTTTATTACCTCAAAGGTTACCTATTATTTGATACAGGTTTCTTTTACATTTCAAGGGTTTCTATCAACCCTTGAAATGTAAAAGGTGTTTGAAGAATGGCTATGGTAATGAGCGTGAATGAAGTATATAGGCGACTCTATAGTAGGTCGGTATCTATTAACCGAGAGCCAATGATGATTTATCTTCATGACTTAGGATATTATGGCTCTTCTGCTCTCCATTATCCCTGAATGTATTAGCATTAGCCGCCGACACGAACTATTCTTTTATCTTTCATCTGAGACAGGAAAGTGACACACTGCTAATGTGTGTGTACTCGTCAGATGAACGTTTATTTATTTATTGTACTAATAGTGGTGATAAGCTGTTTGCCCGAGGAAAATCTAATTGAGGGCCCACTTTGGATTTCTGTGTGTGTCATGTTATCATATTGAGAACACATAGACATAATTTTTTTCCTGGGTTCTATTAAAACGTTAAGTTAAGGTTGTTGGAGTGGCCAATGACTTCGGAAATATTATCACTCATCATGACGCCTACAATTAGTATTTTTACCTTTTTAGTAAGTAGTTCTTGTCTACCTCTTCATCCGTCCGGTAGCATAATTTAGAGTAGATAGGTATAAGTAAATAGGTACCTAAGGCGTTTTTGAGAATTAACATGATGTTAGCACTTTACAAGATAATCTCATAGCACTTGCACTAACAAGTATAAGTTGGTATACATAAGGTAAGTAGATAGGTCCTATATTGTCGACTTAAGTATTTACTTACATTTAGTCTTTCTTAAAACAAAATTGTTTTAAATATAACGATAAAGACCAATGGTATCACCTACCTATATCTATGAATGTATTCTAATTGTTTTTTTTTAAATGTACCTAAGTAATTCAACATTAAATAATCGACTTACTTACCTCACTCTAATCAAAAAACTTCACTAAACTTTCAACACCTGTTACTGAAATTGTTTCAAAGTTTAAACGTTAGTCACAGTTGCTCTACCATCGCCGAAACACCTCAATGCTTTGAAGAAATAATAACTTTTTAATGTACGTGCTCGAGCACAAGTATTGAAATATATACAGAGAGGAAGCGAGTCGCAGTGATCGCACGGTGGACAGCGACCGAGCTGGAATCTGCCCAAACGAACACTGAACGCGAGCGAAAGCGGAATGTAGCCCTTCAGGGGTGCGCCAAACCCTCCATTGAAAAATAAAAGGCAATCTGGTTCATATCATACGCGCACTTACGTTGCAGAGTAACCAAATAAGTGATTCATTTAGACGGTTTGTATTAGTAATTCTAATTTATATTGTAAAAAATACACGGGTGGGGCAATTTTGCTGCTTCGACAAGAAAATATGTGTAACTAGCAGAGCTACATTGGATGGAGAGTGAAATGTGGTGGAATTACCTTTTTCTGAATATGTCAATTCAGATGTCCTATGGAAAAGGCTTTCTCTTCGGTTCCAATCTAACGAATTTAAATTTGAAATTTATCTCTAAATAGAATTCCATTTTGGCTGAATTGGGCTCCGTAGCTTATTTAGAGTAGTGTCACATTCAACAGCCCAAATCGTTGTATGCTGGGACGAGATTACGGGTCTCCAGAGACAAAAACAACCTAGATCCGAGCCAAATATATTATGCAGTTTAAATTGTGTGCAAATATTTGGCAGCCCCATGAGTGCTCGGCAGAACAACGTCGATACGGGACAGCTGTTTGCTAGGCATTCATATAAACTGTCCCAACATTTGGGAATTTTTCTTTTTATGTAAATGGGGTCATCATAATAATACATACCTATTAATTATTTATATATTACTAAGTTAACACATGTTACGTATTTAATAAAACATAGGTACCTATATCGTAACTACTTCACGAAACATGAAGAAGTGCAGGAAGCTCCATGAACTTCGCGAATATCAATAGCATCTCCATCTGTCATACATCTCATTCCCGAATGGGGTTGGGTGGGACTACCTAAAAATGTAAAAAATTAGGTAAATGTAATTCGATTTTTTGCAACGAGTTATCAAACTATTTGCCCCTAGAACTCAGAGCTGGAAATACATGCACCTATATTTCTCCACTCTAGTTACATACCTCAAACTATGAATAATTAGATTGTGTTACATATCTCAAACTATGAATAATTAGATTGTGACTAAACTGTAATCAGCTTACTTAACATGCTCACATGACATAGTTACTCGACGAAGTTTTGCGAGGTATGATATGAGGGATATGACATAAAAATAAATGTAGGTATCATTGGGTTATTTCTGTAATTAGTGTCGATTAATGGCCCTTACGCTAACCACTAAACGACTTCGACTGGCGCTGCTCGTATGTGCCAATAAAAACATCGTACAATTCTGTTTCTGTCACGCACCGGCACCGCACGACAACGGCCAAAGTTCCCGAAACTTGCTCATTAGCAAACTTCCAAGGAAGTATTCAAAGAGCATTTTTGTGTCAAACTTAGTGAATAATATATGACTGGGTAAGTACAGTCGACAGCACATCACGTCACGTGTAACATATTGGCACTCAACGAGATGGCAGTACGGCCTAGTTTGCAATGTTTCTGTGCAAGTCGATGTGCCGTAGACCATACCTAGCTGTACGTTTTTAAAAGGCGCAACCAAGTAAGTGGTCCAGACAAGACCGACAAGAACGCTCTACCTATAAATCTTATTCCAGTAATCGACCATAAATCAAGTATAATGTAAAATGGCGTTCTACATGGCGGTAATACGGCATAGATTGCATTTTTTGTGTCTTGTTACCTCGACTGCATGACTAAGTACGATTTAGGTACATTTTTTTTGATGGAACTCTAAAATGAATGCCCTTTCATATCCAGTAACAGGTAAACGTCTACAACATGTTTTCTGTGTGTTGTTAGAATCATTTAGTTAAACAAACTAATAAAGATGCTCTATTCAATGTGTTGAGTTAACTGTTGATAGATAGATTGGACAGCAACCATCATCTCGTGTATGAACGGGGCCTTTGCAACATCATTTTATTTACATTAAATTCATAAAATAATTTAACAAGCGAGGGTTTTATTTCTGGTAAAAATTCGAAGAGTAGGTATTATAATTATTCATGATTTAGATTTAGTTGAGCCTTACCTACTTTAATTCGTAGACAAACCACCATGTATCGAACTAAATAGAAATGTTATGCAGTGCAACCCATTGCATAACATTTTCAAGCCCATCGATCGGCATTGCTTTCTATGCCGATCGATGGGCTTGAAAATGTTATGCAATGGGTTGCACTGCATAACATTTCTATTTAGTATATAATATATAATAATACTATTATACAATAAACTAAGGGTCAATTAACACTTATCTACGAGTATGACACTTAAAAAATAGCAATTAAATATAGAACTTAGGTCTTACTAACACATACACAAATAGATCGTAAGCCGATTCCGACGCAGTTCTTATTTTAATTTGTGTTCCTATTGTTGTTTGGTAGGTGTACGAGTGTTAAAGTCAAAGTCACTAGGTGTGTTAACGCCATTGACATAATTTTAACGCGATGGATTGAACTTATATAAGTAGGTACTCATAAGTCACAAGTTGTGTTAACGCCATTGACATAATCTTAACGAGATGGATTGAACTTATACGCTACTGCTGTAGGTTAGAACTAACAACAGCACATAAACCTACACATACTTAGGTAACTAATGGAATCTATAGACCGTATTACCGTCACACAAAGGTGTCGTGTTTTAGGTTCATTATTATATGGTGGAAAAGTGTCTATAGTTACGCAGAGCAACATGTGATGAAGTGAGGCGCGTTTCACGTCACGTCGCGTCGTGTCGTCGCTAGCGTAAGTTGCCCCTAAGGAAATCTAGTCTCTGCCCTGGGGCATCACGGCTGGAGCGGTCAAAATGCTGACAAAGACTAAATACGCTCGTATGGAACATTGTAGGTTAGGTACCTAGACCTAGGTAGGATCTTGCTTAACATAATACTATTGATAGGACCCTTACATCACAGAAGAGTGAATATCTGAGCAGTTTATCCAATTTTGTTTAATTTAATTTTTTACAATCGTTTAGTAGGTAGGTAACATACCTTAATTTCCATTTGTGTTATTTTAGGAGAGACTTGTTAACCCTGACAAGGGTCATTGTCCTGAGAGGCTGAGATTATCACGCGACGGCATGTCCTCGGTTGGCGACTGATAATTTGAGAACACTGAGACATGTTAAGTACTAAGTAATGTGAATAAATACGCAGGCCTCGGCGATAACTACGTATGTGTGCTGTTTGGGGTTGAGACGCTGGGACCATGGGTGGGGGCCGGGAGCACACCGCCTAATGAAGCAAATCTCACGGCGCCTGGTCGAGACCACGCGTAACCAAAAGGCTGGTGGCTACTTGCCTCGCTATACAGCGGGGCAACGCCCCCGCCAGCCTTTTGGCCACATTGATAATTGTGGGGGGCTTGGCGCAGGTTTTTTATATAAAATTATTTACATTTGTAGGTTGTTAGTTTTATATAGGTAGTTTAGTTTTAATTTTTATTATTTATCAACCTTAATTTTAATTGATTTAAATAAAATGTTTCTTATTTTTTGAAATGTGTAATGTTACATTAAATTTCTGCTTACCAACATGCCTACGTCTGGTTGCAACATCTAATGTCCCCCACTCTTGCCTCTGCGGTGGCGCCGTCGACCAGCTCGGCCGCCATGGTCTCTCCTGCAGCAGGAGTGCTGGCGGTATTTCCTCGACACGCCGACCTAAACGATATCATCCGTCGGGTCCTTGCCACCGCCGGAGCGCCGGCCGTTTTCGAACCGAACGGCCTGGCGCGCGACGATGGCAACGGCAAGAGGCTCGACGGCATAACCCTCATGCCTTGGAAGATGGTATGACCTTTGGTGTGGGACGCAACCTGCGTCGACACCCTTGCGCCGTCGCATCTTCAACGTCCAATCTTCATAGTCCTTCGGGATCGCTAGATCTTATAGCACAAGTAAAGGAAAAAATCCGAAAACTGTAAATGACAATGCCAGATTCTGCCCCACCATCAACCGCATGATGTACAAGATAACGAATAAATGTAAAAAATATCTCCGTTTTTTATTAATAATATTGGTTTAAAATAGAGTTTTGTACAAGTTGCGCGTCGAAAAATCAATTTTAAAAGTTTTGGTACGTTTTCCTCTTAGTTTTTCCGCTAATCATTCATTTGAAATATTTTTTTTTATTGTGGGCCCACCATCAGACAATGTAACAGATAGTGCTGAGCGTTAAACATTAAGAGAATCGAGGCGAATTATTCGTTATTTTTGTTGTCATTTTCTACTACTCTCGCAACTCTTACTGTTTATGATTATGCAATATGAAATCTGCAATCAGTCCCCAACAAAATGATAGGTACATCTTCAATGTACACGCAGTTTTGTATAGGTGGGGCAAAGCTCCTTTGAAATTTGGCAATGTCATTTGAAATTACATTCCTCCAAAAATATTTTTTCTTGCAGATGATCAACTAATCAGGAGTATGGACATAATATTTTGATAATGGCAAAGATAAGTTGGTCTTTAAATCTAGTTTATCTTTTCGTTAGAGCAAAGTTACGGGGTTAAGTTGCGTTGCACGGAAGCCTCGGTGCGCGAGTCCGACTCGCACGTGGCCGGTTTTATATATTTATTTATTTATTTGTACATATAGTTTTAGTCTATTTCCTTTAGTTTAGTTTTTCATGTTACATACTGTCTTAAATAATGCATTCTAAATAAATTATTTGATATTAATAATGTTAAATAAATATATACATGTAATACTTAATGTATTTCGTAATCAGCAATATCTTAAAGTTACTAAGTTTCTCCCCCAACGAATCAAAGTGAAGTGGCTTTGTGCTTAAGAGCGACCATCAGTCACAATAGTCCAGAGGTGGGGATCGAACCTGCGATGCTTGTGACGATCTAGCCATCGGATTGTGGCTTATTAGTGTTAGAAATCATATAAATAAATGACATGACATAATACAAAATCTGGTACTGTTATTTTGTTCCTTTTGAAAAGTTTTTCAGACAAAGCTGCTTCGAAGAAGATAAGAACAAGCGCATCCACCACAGCCCAAAGAAGAGGCCTCTCGAATAGGTATCTCGCTTTTAATCAAATGATAACTAGGGAACACAAACCGCGCACGAATGAGACGTGACGGTATCTAAACAGGTACATATTGCCAACATACGTTGTCGTTGACACACATTGAAGTAACGAGCGTTTTGCAGATGTCACCCACGACAATCAAATGAGAACAGTATTATATTTTAGGGCGAATTCATAGTCACTTTGAATTAAATTGTCATTGGTTTGGTAACACTAATTTGGATTAGCATAAAATCGTGCCTCGGTTAGACTAAGTGATGCACCGGTTGCCGACTGGTCGGCGCTCGCTGGGTGTCGGTAAGTGTTTGACATTTTATCCGGCACTCTACAATACATTTTGCCGTGGGGTAACCATTTGGCAACCGCTGCGTGTAAAAGGCATTTAGACGCGCGCAGCCCTTGTAGCACGCGCCAGCGTTAGACCATGTCCAAATGAGGCGTTTTAACATATTTAATAAGTTGGCGAGCCAATCGCGCTATTGTCGTTCGCGAAACGCACAACCTTAGTGGCTGAAATGTGATTGTCGCGGCTCGACTCGCTGTAAAACGCCTCATCTGGACAAGGTCTTAGCCGTACACCGCCATAGAATACCTACTACGCCCCGCCGAGCTGTCAAACTGACGTTATTACAAAGCATTTGACATTAGTTTGACAGCTCAGTGGAATTGCGCCGATCGCTAACGCTGCGCATACTGAGCACCCCTGGGCATGATATTATATTATAATTTCAATTTCACATACAAATACCAACCAATATATAAGTACCATAGGTAATATACATCAGTGTTTTACGTACTAGAATAGACATTTCAACTAACGACGATGTCGTGCGCGTAGTCTCATAGTCTGTAGGGTTACACTTTGTCTGTGCCTGCCCTTAGCTCATAGGTCGCGCGCGCGTAACATGCGTATCGTTCTATGGTGATTGTAATTTACCAAAAACAGGTAATTTTATATACGCGTAGCCCGTAGCAAAGAATATTCCGTAGGCGTCGATATGACCTCTACACTACGCGCTACGCAATATTGTCTACGAACTTTTCTTGATAATTATTATGTTTAACTAGCTGCTGCCCGCGACTTCGTCTGCGCAGAGATATAAATTATAACCTGTGTTATTCTGATGTATGAGATATATTATTGTAAAGTTTCATTAAAATCTATTCAGTAGTTTTTGCGTGAAAGAGCAATAAACATCAATCCGTCCATACAAGCTTTCGCGTTTATAATATAGTACTTCATACAAAGTTTAGGACGTTTTTCAAATAGTGACGTAAATTGTCCATGGTAAGTTAAGACACGTTTTGAAAGAATTAAATATGGTGAGTCACGCTAATGCGCGTAGTTTCTTTACAAAATCCTGTAAACATGTTTTACTTTACACTATTTCTCATCTGGCTCCATAGCTTAGCTACACACCCAAAATGATGTGTCCCGGCAAGATTTTACTCAATATTTAAAAGTTACGTTAAGTACTTAGTGAAAGTTGTCATATTAACAAGAGTGGCTCTCATCATATCTCACTCCAACATGTTATGTGAAAAGAAAATATATATTTCCTTATCTACGTGTCCTGTACCTACTATCATCATCTGCGTAAATACGTAGACATGAAGAAGGCTTCTACCTTATTAACACTTTGGCTTGTTTTATTAAACGTTGTTCAAAAATAATGATAATGAATAAAATGATTCGCGCTGGTATAAGTCAGTTTGAGTATTTGAAAAGTGATTTAGCAATCATTGCTAAATCACTTTTCAAATACTGAGGTTTCAAGGATCGCGGCGAATTTTTATCCTGGTTCGGACCTGGGGTTTTGATATGGTATGGACTAATAATAATATCTACTCTAACAATAATATTTCAAAGGGTATATTATTACACGATTAAGGTAATATACTGTACTTACTTAATGTAACTAATGGCCCTAATGGGAATGATAGAATTCTTCATACTCATTAGATTTGTCTTCTCATATTGGAGTTTGTGAGTAATTTACCTAATCGTATATTGTAACCCACACTAAGAACATTGGATATATCCTTTATAATCAATAGTGGTACGGCGTATGAAAATAGTATGACTATTGTAATGCTGCGGGCCTACCAGCGGGGGCCGTAGCATCCTGGTAGACACCATAACCAATGTCTAGTATATCTAAATAATTAGGGCGCAACGAGCAGTCGATGTAACGCCTTGACAAGGTCAATATCTACATGGGTCAATTTAAATACTTAGTATGACAAACGGAAATCTTGAGAGCTACTTTCCGACTCTCTGCTTTAGCGGGGTTCCTATTTACCTACATAGTATAAAGTCAAGAAGACGTTATGGTACGTATGGACATTTAGGTACTTACCTAGGTTGTTAAAATATTTCTTATCTCAAGATGTTTTACTACTTATGAGAAAATAAGTACCTACTTATAAATAACTAAATGGGTAGAAAAATGTAGACACCGTTCGTAGTAGGTACCATATGGAAGAATTAATATTATTATAATAGATGTAAGAAAGAAATCCCATTGGACCAGGTAGGATCGCCACTCATAATTGAATCCATACAATGCAGCATGAGCGGCGACACTGCCCCATCAACATAGCATTTATGTTCTCTATTAGTTGGTTATGGTAGGTACAGTCGACAGAAACATCAACTTATCAAGGCCGTATTTTCAACATGTAGTGTGAATATGTGGGCAAATACACTCACATTATCAATACACGAGCTTCAATACTCAATGCCCACAGGTACATCTGACAGCACAACGATGGTATACGAATACGATTTCAAAATACGGGAGTAGACAATAAGTTCAAATTAGTGTTACTTTTGATGATTTCGACTATAGACTAGTGTTATAGGTGCCTAAGTAGGTACTGACAACAGCAGATTAATGGTAACACTTGCAGTGCGATTTCTAGTCTTACGACGCAGATGATAACAACGGTCTAAAATCCAAAGCGTTACACTTGATCTGCTTTGATGTGTACAACTATAAGTAGTTATTCCACAAAAACCGAAGCTTTCCGTTTATCGTTAAGTGTAGGTAGGTACTTATTGAAACTTTCCCTAGGTAATACTGTGCACTCAGATAATACTGTGCACTCAGAAATGGTAAGTAAGCAATTAAAATAATAGCTCGCTCTACGTAAATAGCTAGGGAGTAAGGAATTTTCGGTTTTATATTCTTTCGAAAAAAGCCAATGGGCGTTTTTGGAGCCTTTTGAAATTTTCGCGGCCAGAAACCAAATATGGTTATTTAGGTACATATTAGCAAAGTAAATAAAACATATTATGGCAGCTCATCTGTAACCTCAGTCCGGGCCGAGATATTCGACTTTAACTTTTTACTTCCGTTGAACTCAAATATCTCGGCCCCGGTGGAGGGTAGAGACGCCGAATCAACATTTTTGCATTCACTATGAGGTCATCTACAAGAAAATGTTGTTCTGGGATTTTTACCTTCAGTCAGAGCGGAGATATTTAACTTTAAGTAAATGACAAATGTGAGAGAGGGGGAGGATATGCTCATTTTAGATGGTGCACCGGCCATCTACTATAACTTTTGTTATAATTCATCCCGACTGGGCCACTAGAACTCCGGTTCTTTTTAGATGGTGCATCATCTAAAATGAGCACATCCTCCCCCCTTCTCACGTTTGTCATTTACTTAAAGTTAAATATCTCTGCCCTGACTGAAGGTAAAAATCCCGGAAGGTAAGAATCCTCTCACATCCAGTGTATCCTCTACACCACACCCCCTGTCAAGTTTTATAACTTTACTTAAACTTAAATATTTATACCCTGACTGAAAGTAAGAATCCCGGACTTCACGATGAACGTAAAAATGTTGCGTCTATGTTTCCCCACTCATCCGGGGCCGAGATATTTGAGTTTACGTAAAGGAAAAATTAAAATCGAATATCTCGCAAATTCCCATGGTTTTAAAGACCCTACTGTCGTTGAAAGGCCACGACTCGGCTGTTATAAATAAATACTTTCTCTCTCACTCATGTTACTTTAGTTTGTCATTTTATTTAAACTCTAATATCGCGGAGATCGAAAATATTTTAAATAAAGGTTCCTTTTTCCCTATTGAGGTAAGGAACCCTCAACCCCAAAACAGTAAAACTTTTTCCGGTTCCCCTAAAACATCCAATAAAGGATCCAGACGATCTCAGTCGTTTATCAGCATCGCCTAGCTAGGATACATAATTATTATGCTACTATCACGAACCCCTAGCATTTTAAGAAAAGTATACAGAAGCGTTAAACACGTTGAATATAAACACACGCTGACTCATATAACTATACCCAGAGTCCGACATACACAAAAATAAACTCTTAACTCCCAAGCACACCCCTTAACATAATAAAATATATCTAGACACTGAAACACGTTTGAATACGCCACCTTAATACAAAAACAACCAGATAAACATAATTACAGTCTCGCACACATATTACACCCTGATATATACATACCCTACGATACAAAAACCCTGTTTAACGCAGAAAGAAGCAAACACAACTAGAAACAAAAACGCACCCATCTACACACAAACATACCTTTACGAACAACACAAAACACAGGCAACTGCATTTGTAACACACAAAATACAGTCATCTTTATGCATAAGCACACAGCTAAACAAAAATACTCTTTAGCGTACAAAATACAATATGCAAATACACACAAATACGCCCCACAAAACACCTAGAATCAACAACGCACTCCTCAAATACAAACATACCTTTACGCCAAAAAATACATAGACAAACGAAAACTGTGATTTTTACGTGTCCTAACATAAAAAAAATGCTCCCAAATACTCACAACACACTCTATGGTATTTACATTCAGTTTCAAAATACACTACCATACTCAGACGCGCAAAACTAATTAGTACGATATCTAGGGGAATTTTTATGTGTAAGAGAGTTTTTATGTACCAGTATTTTTGTGTTATTTAGGGTGTGTTTTGCTCATCCGAGTGTAATTTGTGATTAACGGTATCTTTTTAAATATTACATCGCGACTGGGATTCGAACCAGAGACCTTGCCATTCTTTTTCAACTAATGTTGAGCTAATGCTCTGTTGAAAACCGTGACTCGAACCAGATCGACGATATTAGGAATAGTATCTTTTTGTATTTGGATCTCGTTTGGTGTGAGTTTGGGAGTGTTTTAATATGTAGGAGTGTTTATGTGTGCAAAAATATCCTCTAACACATACAAACACACAGAAGTGTAACATACGCCGCAACAATCGATGTACGGTCGATAGCACATCAAGCGTATCACACTGGCACCATACGCAGGAGTTATACGATATATTTTGCAATGGTTTCTTTTAACAAGCCACTGGGCTTGTTACGGCGTATGTTATACTTCTGCGTATTTTTTTCAAAAGTCTTAACTTTTGTGTACAGTCGACGGCACATCAACCTACAAAAACCAAACTTTGCAAACTACGTCGTATAACCCCTGCGTAGCGTGCCAATGTGATACGCTTTATGTGCTGTCGACCGTACATCGATCACCTAGCCAGAGGATGCTGAGGAACCATTTAGTGTAGTTCAGTTCGTCAAGTTTACACGGGGAGAATCCAACTACACCGGACACAAGTTACACCAAGGAGGATAATTATTATGGGAAATGAAATAAATATATGAAATAAAATACATTTCAATTTATTTTTAGGTGAGGGGGAGGATATTGTTCAATGTACATGTTGAACCGGATTTCCGCTTTGGTTGACCGCAAAAAAAACGTCTAGGGGGAGCGTATTGAACATGGCGGATGCGACATCTTAAGGAATAATAGGAAACACAATTTCTTTTTGGTTTGGACCCGGGGGGGGGGGGGGGGGGGGGCAGGTATATTGCACATGGTGCACCGGATTTCCGCTTTTGAAGACCGGAAACCAATAAATTGTCGCAAAGGGGGAGTAAATTGTAGATGGCAGTTGCGACATTCTCCTCTCTTTTGGTAAAAGTTAAACTCTATTATCTCGGCCCGGACTGCGGTTAGAACCCCGGGAACAACTTTTTTTCTCTTTTTGTATGGTCTCCTACACAGTAGATATGAAACGGATTCTGGCCGCGCGAAAAAAAAAAGGCACCACCCTCCATACGAATGTGCCCATTGGCTTTTAACATTCGGTTTTTTGTATGATGTGATGGCATATAAAATTTTACTGATGTGGTACACAGTCAGTGCAGGTGATCATGAATTCGTATTAAAGCCGTTTATAGGTACCTATGCGACTCAAACACTGTTACGTATGTACCTACATATCTTCCGTTGTAACACGTGGTTGTAACATACCTACTTCCGCTCGACTACATACATCCCTCCCTATAACAGGAGTAGAGCTGCTGTTTGTGATTTATTTCACCTACACTAAGTAATTCGGGTTCACCCTGTATCTAGTTTATCCTACTTAGGTACGTAATAATAATACTTAAGTTTCTCGCCTCACGGTTGGTTACCCCGCATAATACAAAAAGCTCGGTTAGTGCTGTGGTAATGACACTGAACTTCCCTGTTAAGGAGGCCCGGGTTCGAAACCCAGGTCGACCATGTACCAAAAGGTTTATTCTTGTGAGAAGGTTAGGTTATTTATAGGCATATTAAAATCTTTGTAGCGATTCCAGATTGGTACGCTAATATTAGTCGCCGCTAAGCGAGGCGTCCCGCTCGCTCTTACGCGATGTAGCATGTGAACGACAGCGACAGTTGCGTTTAGAATGAGCATTCGATTTAGTGGCTACAGAATTAGCTACATTAGCTGGAAAAAGATGGCCCAAAGAGAAGCGACGGGCTGTGCCACCCTGTCAATGCATGAGGGTTGAGCTGGACACAAAGTAGATTATATACTTATTAAGCAAAATCGGGTGGAACGCCTATCAGATCCTATTAGAATCGTAAAACCCCTAACTTAATATCTAAGCTAGCCCGCAGGGGATAAATGCCATGAGTCTATTATGTATTATTTTTACTTACTTACCTTTTTACAAACAGCGGCGTCGGCGGTTTATAACTTTTCCACAACTGCAATTGCAATTCAAGTTAATCCAGTAGCAAAGCCCAACCATAAGCCGCGGATCCAATTTGGCAACATCCAGTCTATCGGAAATTCACAACACGATGTTTCATCAAATCTACCCTTGAAAGGAAAGGCAAAATAACAAAATTAAACCGCCCTTAAATGTAGACGAACGAACACTTGCTGTGTATCTAAAATCCTCACTCTTTCGTTCGGTAACTAGGTAATTACCTAAACAAGTTTACCTAAACATAGTTTATACACCTTCGCATCGGAAAGCCTACCTAATAAATTCGTTTTAGGTGATTACGGTGCAATCTCCATCTCCACTTATGGACTAGGAGTAGCGTCTAACTATTCTGAACTCACAAAATTGCATAGACGTAGTTATCTTTGGTTGATTTCATAGAAGGTATTTATTACAATTGATGGAAGACGATTACCTACTTATAGATATTACTTATATTATACCAAATCACATATAGGTATTTAGTGAAAAAACCGGTGGAATGGACACCTACAGACATGACCGGAAGATCGCCTGACCAAAGTCGCTCAAAGTCGAAGCGGGGATAAAATTGTCCACAATGAAGACAGAGGTCACAGAGGACAAGGTGGGCAATCGAATGCCTAGAAGGAGGATGAGCAGGTATTGTGGTGTTTAGTGAGCACTTACATAAAATACTAACGTGTAAGGTGGTAAAATATGTCCGCAAATGTATATATTAATAAATAATACGTGTACCTAGGTACTAGGTGAAGACTGGGTCCCCTACGCAACTTCGAATTCGTTTTCTTAATAATAATAAAAAAGGTGTCCTTGCACTCCATTGACTTAATAAACCTAGTTAGTTTAATAAGTCAATGTTGCACTCAGACACCAGCAGTGACATTATGGACGTAGATCGCGGGGTTGCTTGGTAATATTTTGTACTGTGAATATACGCCTACTTACAGCAAAGAGCATAACGAAAACACTATATAACTTGCCGTGGAAAACACAAATTCTTCCCATCTTCAGCAATCAATACTATAAGGCTGTATGGCTAAAATCCTTTGCCTATCCTATTAAAATCAAATGTCATCATCATCTATCTGACAGTGTTGCCAACTTAACTGATTTCCTGCCAAATTTAGCGGAATGAGATGAAGTGGAAACTAGGCTAAAATCATAACCCTGATTTAGTAGATACTTATCCCCATTCAAATGTATTTTCTCTTGCAACAAAGAAACATTGTATCAAATTAAAAAAGGTTAACTTTATCGCAAAATTGCTTGATTTTCGTGACCTTGATATAGATCGTGATAAATATTGACGTCAATATTCATTACTACTCCATACATATTCAGCTAACAATGGAGGAGGACGATGCCGCGGATTATCACGATCTGGATCACGTTAAACATTGATTTGTGGACGTGTTTAGCGTCCGCCATAGGATTTCGCGGAAGATACGGATAAGTATTATTATTATTTAACCCGAATTTTGGCGCAAGTGGGCCTTTCAAATAAACCTGATTTAAAGATAATCTGCAGAGCTATCATGAATTCAAGGAAACTGTGGTCAATTTTGTTTGACGCTCTCCCAGACGTGATTTTGAGGGCAAATAACGCAATTTCAAAATTATAGTTTGCAACACTGCAGACAGATTGTCAATCATCAATCGATTGATTGAAGAATTTTCTTCTGTGGCTGCCAAGGCTGCTGAGTGACAGGGTTACCAGATTGGGGGTTTTTCTCGCAATTTTGGGGAAAAATTTGGCTGTTGGGGAAATTTTGGGGAAATGACATTGCTGGGGAAAAGCTTGGGGAAAAAAATTCAGGGTGGGGAATTTTGGGGGCGACTATTCTATAAGATCATGGCTGACATGGCTCTATATATTTGCCTACCCGAATATTTACATCACTATTTAAGGGTGAGATTTGACTTAGTAGCCCGTAGTGGATGCTCAAACTTTCAGCCTACTGTTAAAATGATATAAAAATTCAGCTCAGAAAACTTCTACAGCACTCAGCATATTCCACCGAAGAAGTCGCCGAAATTCTGAATATGTTTTGTTAAATACCTAATTATTTATGTCTCTGGACTTTTGAAAATGGCGGGAACGCTATACGGTTGCAAAATTATTTGATAATTTTGATTGTATTGTATATAGTTTTGTGTTTAAATGTCACAAGTTAAGTTGGAATTTTTGAATAATTATATGCAATTGATTGGAGAACGTACGTCGACCATGTCTTGAAAAAGAGCCAAGTGCGGTATACTACAAAGCGACAAGCATGCATGAAGAGATTGATGAATGTGGAGGAATACAAATTCAAAATTCATTTATTGCGCCAGGTACAGGTAGGTACAAAATTATAAGATGTTGATATTAAGAACGTGTCACCACGACCTGTCTTAAGGGCATACAAATATAAAATATGCGCGGGTTTTGTGCTAGGGTCGCAGCAGATGGAAGTCCATCGTCTCTGCCTACCCTTACGGGAATCAGGCGTGAGTTTATAAATAATAATAAAATATATGCAATAATTGCGTTTCGAGCTAGATTCAAGAGTTCCATTATTGAGCTCAAGAGTGAACGTGACTGCGGAGCTGCTTTGTCCAGGGTTGAAGACGCTTCGACGACTCGTCTGGAGGTAGATAAAAGATGTAGTTATTGAACTTAAATTATGTAAAAAAATTGTCGTACAATTACACTATAAATAAGAATTGATAAAATTGTGTATAAAAAATTACATAACATGACATTGGCAAATGACCAACTGTCGAGGTCATTAATATAACTAAATAAATTATACACGAGTCTTTGTAATGACGGTCTTGTTTATCGCCGTTTATTAAAAAACCTTAAAAATTCAAAAATATTAAATAATTTATTTCTCAAACAAATTTGGGGAATTTTATGGCAAAACGTATCATTTTGGGGAAAAAAAAATTTCAATCTGGGGAAATTTGAAAAATCCAATCTGGTAACCCTGCTGAGTGAGCTGCGAGTTGGTTGAGTACGTAAGTACCTACCTGTTCATTGAGTTTCCTTCATGGTTTTACGCTTTTGTAATACAATAAATCGTTTACAAAATCAATTTAACGCGCTAAAATATCCGTAATCAATGCCCTACATTTTGATAAGAGGTAATCTCGCTTCATACGGGCATAAAAACCCTTGGCGCGTTTTGGTGTCCGGCTTGAAAGGTAGATGTTGACAATTTGCGTTGTAATCTAAAAATGGATGGTAACGAGATAAGATAAACCAAAATCCAAAACACTGCTTTCTTCTCCGTTTTCGTGGCCTACATGTTTTGCACTTGTATTGTTTTCTTATTGGAAATTCATTCTGACGTTATTTTCATGTATAGCCGGTGATATCGAACAGCTAAAACGATTTGCATGCGGTGGATATTGCGACGACTCTACCATAGTCTATTTACAACATCCTTGTGTAATACTCAGTGCATTAGAGGTGAGACATTTTTATTTACCTACTTATTATATAGAAATAAAATATTTGGTCATTTGAGATGAGTCATCATTGCATAAATGTTACAGGTGTTGGGTTACAAAGTGGTAGCTTCCAGCTCAACTGCAGTCAAACAGGACTATAACGAGTACATGTGGACTATGCGCAAGGAGTTTTCTGAGCCAGAGCCTTCAATAATTGTAGAGCAAGATAACTTTACTAACTTCAATAAGGAGGCTATGCACTTGAGCAACTATCAGCAACCCACAAAGGACGACGAGGTTTAAACTTGCGAAATATCATTATACTTACTACACACTACTTTACTATATCATGGATACTAAGGGCAGTCAAAATCCTTCTTCGACCAACTTAGCTAATGTCCCCATACAGGAGGATGGCATTGTTTACATTGCGATCAAAGGCTCCCTACATGCTAACGACTGTTCTGCCTTTGGTTTAGGACAGGAAGAAATAAGGGCTGTATCAAAGAAGTATCCAGGGACAGGGGCCGGTGTTGTGAATGGAGTTACCATTAAAACTAATGTTCTGGGTGCCATAAACTCACTGAATCAGCTTGGATACAAAGTAATTTCCAGCACTGGTGAGACAGAGATTACTTGGACCCTGCAACGTGAACTTTAAATGGAGCTGGATGCAAAATGTTTTGATGTTTTTATTGTATGTATATCTAAACATTAGTTGTAAAACATGGATCACGAGAACGATTGCAGCCATTTAACTTGCACCCACACAAGTGCAAATAAATCAGTATGTCAGACATTATCTGAAATGGACTGGGAAAGGGGCTTGTGGTATGCAGGTAATAATTTTTAAACATTTTTTTTAAATACCTAAATAGTAATATAAAACCTTCCTTCAGTATGTCTTCATATAGCATTGCCAAAAAATCACATAAAATTTCCAGTGCTACTTAAGGCAACCGATGTTGACTTTCATAGATACAAGGAAGATACAGAAAATAAACCAACATTTACATACTTTCAGCTTTTAATGGTGAGCAGGATAGAGTGCAGTCTTTGATTGATAAAGCAAGGAATGTCAAAGTTACTGTGAATGCTCCTGACAATTCTGGCTACACTGCACTGCACTATGCAGCACGCAATGGTCATTTAGATATTTGTAAAATATTATTAAACAATGGCGCAAGCATTGATGCTCAGACAAAAAGTGGAAAAGCCACACCGCTGCATAAAGCTGCCGCTGCAGGTAATATTATTGTTATCATCAGTCTATTTTTATGTCCCCACTGCTCGGGCACAGACCTTCCCTTACATCGAGGGAGCTCAGGCCATGATCCACCATGCAGGCCCAGTGCGGATTGGCGGATAACACATGCCTTAGATTTTTTTCTACAGCATGCAGGTTTCATCACGATATTTTCCTTCACCGATTTGAGAGCATTCAGTAAATGTACTTGAGTTTTCCGACGAAAAAACCGAGGATAACTCATTGGTATGTATGTACATGGCTGACCTGGCCGGGGATCGAACCTGGTACCTCCGTATCGCTAGTCCAGTGACCCAACCACCAAGCTCTGCTTTAAATATTTTTTTACATAATTATAATAATTATTAACATTCCATGCCGATATAGCCAGTACTTGTGTACCACCAACAAAATACTAACATGGTATTTCAATCGTTTTTGCATTCTTCATTTTAGGTAAAGTTGCCACTGTTAAATTCTTAATCCAATCAGGGGCTCATGTCGCTATGCAAGATATTGATGGCCAGACAGCACTACACAAAGCAGTGGAGAACAAAAAAAATGAGCTGGTCAATTATCTACTCGAAGCATGTCCACAGCTCGCTCATATTAAAAATTTAAAAGGTCATTTGGCTGTTGATTCCTCTTCAAACTAAAGAAGCCTCAAAATGTCACTGTGTTTAATTAATTAATAATTGTGCTTGCTGTAAAATTATGTGTGATCTTTCGTTATGTATGTAGGTACAATGATTTTATTATTTTAAGATATCAATGATATTATTTAAAGTTATTTTATCAGATTATTTAAATATGTTAGCATTCCTATGTTGTTTTAAAATATTTAGGTTATGTTGTCATTGCTTTAACGCAAATAAGATATCTGTATATGTATGCGCTTACTTATAGATTTTGTGCTCTGAAGAGTATTCTGCTTATAAAATAAGGCCGATAAAGTTTATATAAATGATAGGAAAGTATGTAGAGGTTTTCAATATAAGGATTGAATCACATAAACTTAAGTCACCTTGTATTTGTAGGTGTGCGCAATATTGCCAATATTATGTACACACGACGTCACATCAAGTGTAACACTTTAGACAGGCCTAGAATTGAAAGCAAAATTGAAAGGAAATAAATTATTTGTTCCTTCTTGATTAATATCGTATGGCAAAGTCAGATAATTGCGTGGTGGCGCCACTAATCTTTAGAAACCATATCTTAGACTAAAGAAAAGTATTTCTAAAATGGTAATGTAATAGTATGAATTTCATTAGATAGTTAAGTTTTATTAACGATTGGTGGCCATCACCATTCTTATACCCTTTATAAAGTGTTACTATGGATGTGCAATCGTCTCTATCTATTGTAATTCATATCATTTTACATGATAAATGTTCCTGTATTCAATAGTAAGTTACCTTTTAGTAATATCGAGAAATATTATTTTACAAAGGCATTTATACACCTAGTATTATAAAAATATGATATTTTTTTGTAGTTTGACTTCAGCGAATATCAAAAGTATACAACGCATGTACAATGTGAACATGTGACCATTTTTGTATCACATTTAGAACAAATTGTCATAGAGGTAATAATTAATACGAATTTGTGAACACGTTTTAGAAATAATCCACTAAACATAAGTTTGGTAATATATTTTCCACACAATATGTACAACTTTGTACAATGAATGTATCATTTTACTAATAAATCATTTAAAACGTTATATCAAATATCAATTTTTTTATCCCTGACACATTACCGAATAGTGACAGACTCACTAAACTGCCTCAATAAAACAAACACGATAGTTAATAAATACATACTCGATTTATTCATATCAGACAAGTATATTAGGTATTTACAAACATGTAGACCAGACAGAGATTATATAGACTACAATCCTATATCCTCCATCATTATATATTTTTTCAAGCTTTTAGGTAAAGGCAATGATTCTACTGAACGAAACATAATCCTATTCGTACATAAGCGTCTAATTTTAATTCTACAGAGATCAGATAAGCCAAGGGGTTGTTTAGAAGCGTAGTGCAGCCAGTTCGCAGCGCATCCTGGCTTAGGGATCTTTGCACTCGGGTCGGGCAGAGCGGCATAGTGACCAGCCTTTAGTAGCATGTTTGTGAGATTGCATGAGTGCCTTCGACTTGCTATAGACAAGTTATCTAACCCACAGGAGTGGAGATCGCATGCATTAACGTCGGCACCGTAGCGAATTAACAACATAGCTGCATGGTCTCTGGAAATAAAGAATATTTCATAATTAATTATTTCACTCTTGCTTACCGATTTAGTGACGAAAAATTATGATTGTGCCATTATGATTTGACAAGCCTAGAAACACTGCTAGTCTGTTTATTATTTTGTAGCTTCCGTAGGTACAAATTGATAATGATAAAAATCAACTTACTTGTGCAATAATAAGGCTCTATTCAGCGCCGTATCTCCAGTCAGCGCAATAGAACTCATATTGACCCCGTACTCTATCAAGCATATCAACAACTCCTCCAATTCTTCAGGGTTGTCCACGCTCTCAACAGCAACGTGCAGTGCGCTGGCGCCGGTTATACTGTTACACGAGTTAACGTTTGCACCTGCAATTTTATAAATTTTTGATAAGTTCGCTCGTCAAGTCGTCACTTCATAAAACCGGATTCACATTGGTGTGGGTATTGGTGTGACGCGAGATGCTATGTCGCCATCGCTTTCACAGACACATTCTTGTGGAGTGATAAAATGTATTAGGTACTTAAAACTGACGGACGCCATGCATGACACACCACAGGAAAAAAATGAGACTCCATCCAATCCGAGTTACTACATTGGTGCTACCCTACGACCGATTTGCAATAACATATTACCCGAGAGTTAGCGACTTAATCCGTGAAACCTCGATATATATTTCATGGGCTAAGTCGCTAATACTCGGGTTATCTTTAATTACAAGTGTCCCACTAACGAGTGGGACGTTAGGTTCACGAACTAAAGGGTAGATCGCGGTAAAAAAATATTCACGATGCATGTGACGCGGTCAGCAAATGAAAACTTTGGACACATAGGTTTCCAACTTATTGAGCTCAACGTACTACCTAGACATTTGTTCATATCCCCCGACATCAACAGTAGCATTAAAATGTGTGGTTATTATCCCAACTACTCGAGTTCAATAAAATCTGATAGCACGTTCATGGACAGTAGAAATTACGAAATGACAGTGAAAATTCTCAACTACTGTCATAACCGTGGGGGATTCTAAGTATGTGCGTGTCAAGACCGACAAAAATGTACCTACAACCTTTATTTTGACAGTACACATACCTATTTTCTACACAGAATGACAGTGGGACCGCTCCACAAAGAAAACCGCCTACGAACGCCGCGGGAGATGCCGTTGTGTCTTTTTAAATGCATCAAAATACTACGTCATACGCCGTACTGTCATTTTCCGAATACTCAAAGTACGGCATATGCCGCCACTGTCCATGAACGTGAGAGCAATTCGATGCTCGAATTGAATTTTCGATTTTTTTCATTCGATGAACCTGTGAGAATTCATGCTTTAGCTACTTATTCATCCACATATCAACGGGTTTGGCTGAGCCAGCCAGCATGCTGTGCCGTGCCAGGCCATCGAATATTAGGTCGCCTCGGATCGCATTCGTGCATTGCAAAGCTTGTAGTAGCGAGCTAGCGTGTAGTGCATGTTCAGCTTTATGCGCTTAGATATAAGTACGTAAAACATTAAACTCGCCTATATAACGTACACCTACTTATATTTATAACTGTTTATGTATTACAAAAACAAAAACGAGACTGCCTTTTTGATATAAAATATTATGTCAGGCTTGCACTCAAACAATACTACATCAAAATCCTTGAAGTCATTTTGGCTACAGGGGGTCATAAAGTAACCGAGCAACAAACATAATAATACATACAATATAAAAACCACAGGAGTCGGGTAATAATATATTCTTATTAACTTATTAGCAGCATGCACATTCTCTGCAAACTAGCCTAGCTAGGTTCAGCCGAAGTAAACGTTATCTTACCATTTTCAAGTAATATACGCGCAACAGCTGGTTGTGATAAACGTGATGCCAACAACAGCGGTGTATCGCCATTGTCATTATGTAAATTAATACCGCCACCAAGATTGGCAAGCATTTTTACAATCTCTACCTATAAAACATTAATATTCTTCAAAAATATTTATATAATCACAATTTTTATGGGCATGGCAGAGTCGCGTAATAAATTGTTAACGAACACACATGGTGGATATTGGCAAAAGAAGTTACTGTAATGTATAGTATAGTCCACCACACAGTACCACATTGAAAAAGAAAGTTGTATGAATGGAAAAATTACCAAGGACTGTAAACTCATTTCACCTATGTGGAGACTAGACGTTCAGTTCTTAATTAATTTATAGTAACCATGTTTTAGTTTATAGTAATTTTTTGACTTAGGTATTTTGCATAGTAGACATACTCGTACATATGAGTTATAGTCGTTTTGCATCCTAGCCATTTTACGTTTTACATTTTGCGTTTTAGTCATTATATGTTCCAGACATTATGTTACTAAGGCATTTTCCGTTTTAGACATAGCGCTCATGAGGGACTTTTTATTACCAGAACTTTCAGGGTGAGTTGCGATAACAGGTTTATGATTTGACAGTATGCCGCTGCCTCAGCCACTTTTAAGCAGGATTATTGTGACATACCTGTCTCTGAACGATGGCGTAATGTAAAAGCTTATGAGAATGTGTTATCCTGGCTCCAGATGCTAGTAACACTCCTGCGACTGCCGCATGTCTTTCCCATACTGCTTCGCAGAGTGGTGTGTAACCTGTGAATATAATTCCTTATACTTAGCCTCATCATCAGTCTATTTTTATATTTTGTATGTCCCCACTGCTCGGGCACAGACCTTCCCTTACATTGACAGAGTACGAGCCATGATACACCACGCGGGCCCAGTGCGGATTTTCGGATTACACATGCCTTACATTTTGCTACGGCATGCAGGTTTCATCACGGATGTCTTCCTTCACCGTTTTGGGAGCATTCGGCAAATGTACGTAAATTTTTCCTTCGAAAAAACGAGGAAAACTCATTGGTACACAGTGGACTTGGCCGGAGATCGAACCTGGAACCTCCGTATCGTAAGTCCAGTGACCCAATCACTGCGCCACCGAGTTCTTACTTAACTTGGATTGTATCAATTGGAATTAAAGTTTATACTCAGAAATTGTATATTTTTATCTGATTTAACAAAAGATTAGTAAGCATTATTTACTCCGCTGGCTCAGTGGCCCAAAGTGGATTTTGGCCCTGACAAAGGGCCACACTGCAGTCTGTCTTACGCTGTTTGTCGCTCAGTGACTGCACCTCTCGCAAGTCCTTATCCTAGTACTCGTAACACCTAGGACGCCCGATTGACGGTCGTCCTTTAGGCTTATTTCTTCATTATATTCCGAATTATCTCCGACGCAATAATTATAGTAATTTTTCGTCTACTCGTGAGGGTTAAGACTGCAGCTGTCGCGCAACAAAATCTTGGCTGCCATACACGAGGACCATACTAACTCATTCCTAAAACACTGGTTGGCCATGCACCGATGTGAGAACGGCAAATTTTAATTTTATTTTGTTTTAATATGGGTATGACTGTACATTGTGTGTAAAAGTTAATGCCTGAAATAAAGATATTTATTATTATTATTATTATTATTAATCAGACATACATGTTAACTCAAGAAATTCATAGATCATAGGTAGAATTTCTTGGAATTCAGACCCAGAGGATGAATTACCTAATGGGATAGGATGACTTACCATGAATTTCTTCTCCATTGACATTAATGCCGGAATCTATCAGGTATTTGACTATGTCTACATGTCCCCTGGATGCTGATAAGTACAAGGCTGTACGCTCATTTGTATCCCTTGCCTCTAAATAAGCTCCATTGCTGACTAGAATTTTCACCTGTAAGTAATTAAAAACAAAGAACTGTAAGGCGCGAACCCCACGAACTTTTGGAAAACTAATGATGCTGGTTTAATAAGATATGATACACTTGCTCGTGCGAAATATACATAATAAAATTACAATTTTTTTTTAATTATGTTTTAGATCGTACCTACTGTAAAACCGAACAATATTTAGGTTTCCGCGAGATTTTTATAAATATCTATTCCTATGAACTTACAGACATTCGGAATAATATTTCGCTCACAATGTTTTGCAATCACATGTACGAATTTCCCAAAAGGAACTATGGGGAAAAAAGTGACGATGTAATTCCGAGTAAATCTTCGTTCACAACCAATCCCTCATCACCGCAATTTTCCCCAGCCAATCAGCGGACTAGATCTATGTAAACTGATTAACTGGCGTGATAATTCCGGCGATAAATTGCGATGTGGTCTGGTTGTGAGTGTAGCTTTAAAATATAAACAGATTTTTCTAAAGTGCGATTCTCCCTATGAGGCGTTCCACCAATCACACAGTCGGCTGCCAGCAACAGAGCAGTGCCGTATGCACTGATCTGATTGGTCAAGCGCATTCCTTCGCGAGAGTCGCACCTATAACGATCAAATTCTACCAACCAAATCTAAGTATCCTTTACACGCCGCAAAAAGTAGTGGCGTCATCTTTTCATGCGTTTTATAGTTGACATGGCTGCCGGCATCTATCAACATTCTAACCACTTCTGCATGGTTCCTTATTACTGCTACATGTAGAGGAGTCAAGCCGTCACAAGCTGTCGTGTCTACTTTACATCCTGAAATAGAAATAGTTTATTAAGATCAATGATGGGCACATGAAACTTGTGCTATAAGACCTAGCATCTTGCCTATGATTCTAGATCAACGGGAAGTACCCTATAGGTTTTGATTCCCTTGCGTTTTCATACAAACAAATATGAGAGAAACGGCCATATCTTTTCATTGTGTTGCCGTAGAAGTTTGATTTTTTTCCCGGGCTACATGAGATTGCAGTATAGTAGTACCTGAGTAATTGGTATTAATTTCAACTGGATACGTCCACGCGTTTCTGAGAAAAAGATCTTGCTTGACAGACGGACGGACAGATGGACCACAAAGTGATCCTATAAGGGTTCCTTGTTTCCTCTTGAGGTACGGAACCCTAAAAAGGACTCAAATGGCATATCCTTTTCAATATTACCTGCATCCAGCAATAACTTCACCACACCTATATGGCCCTGTAGTGCGGCGTAGTGTAATGCAGTCTTAGAGAATGCGTCTTGTTGGTCAATGCCACAGTTTACTATGGACGCAGATAAAATGGCTGCTCCTGTCGATTCCAGAATAGCAGCGTACCACCTATAACCACAGATACAAAGTATAGTAAATAATTTCTAAAAGATATCTAGGACTTAAGCACAAGACAGTATTTGTTTAGACAGACGATAAACAAAGTGATCCTATAAGGGTTTCTTTTTTCCTCTTGAGGTATGGAAGCCTATAAAAAAGTATTAACTTCATATTAAAATCATTATTTTCAATATGTACATAAGGTAAAAGTATGGTAATAAATAATACAAACTTGTACATAGAAGACCAAGTCTCATCTTCACTAGTGGTTGGTGCAACATTCCCAATTTCCTCATCCCATTCTAAATCAGCCTGAGGTGATGGTATCAGAGCTGGTGGACTCAATGGGGATCTTAGGCTGGGAACTCTGCCTTCATCACTACTGGACCCTTCACTATGTATGAACACAAAGTAACCCTGATTCTTATCTTGCTTATTTTCTTCAACTGACAAGTTTTCACAGCTCCCCTTGTAAATGTCATTACGTGCCCTTTCACTAAGATTTTTATACTTCACAACAGTTTCGTCTTGTCCTTCATGTCTTAGTTTCCGTTTATGGGAGTTCGCATGTCGTTTTCTACTTGTACTATGGGCTATTTTGTTGACTGTACTTATCTTGCTGGCATCAATCAATAATTTTACAATGCAAATGTTGCCAATGTATGCTGCTTCACCTAAGCATGTTTTCCCATGGTTAGCTGTTTTATTTGGGTTGGCACCTGTAAATAACAACTCGGTATATAAAATAAACATTAAATGTAGTTATGGTATTGGAATTCTGATATGGAGGTCCAGAATCCCAAATCAGTCATGCACCAAATGATTAAACTTTACATTTTTTACTAGAACATATGTAATTAATTAAAGGACGAGACCTGAGTATTAAAAATTGCCTGATAAAAGATCAAACAGCCAGCAATGATACATTACAAGACTGCCATCTCCCACGCATAAGGAGCGGGCCTTGGTACAATGTGGATCCTATCATAATTCCAAAAAAGTCTAATAAAACTCAAGGCGAGTATAAACTCATATGTATTAACTCATATAGTACCTATATCCATAGTCCAACATCATCACATCAGATTCACAGATATAAATAACCAAGGCTTAAAAAATAAATAAGTAACCTAGTTATCATTTAGTTAGAAACCTTCCGGGTTGGTAGTAGCAACTCAGGAACATCACATAGGGCAGGTTTACCTAGTAGGTTGTGTATCTAGTTACTAGGTGCCGCTGACCTAGTAGGTACTACCTACATCCTAAGCACATTAACAGTTATGTACTGTTGTTATCGTCTACCAAATAGGAGTGGATGGTGTACGTCAAGTGTTACTATTACGGTAAGTACCCCTCTCTAGGGCGCGTATTCATTAACGTAATTTAAAGTTAGGCCACCGTTTAGGTCCCCTGTCCCTTTCTATCTTAACCTTTTTTTAATGAAGTGTGAAAGGGGGGATAGCAACACGATTTAAGGAAAGTGAGGTTTAACTAGGTTTATGAATAACGGCACGTTAGTGTACACAAATTAAGGTAGGTAAAGATTTTTCCATTTACCTTGTGCTAATAGGTGAGTTACTGCATCATGATCTTCCAGTAAAATTGCTTGATACAAACTATCTTCGAGTGATTGCTCCATTAGGACCGTAGATTAGGACACTTTTGTTGCTTTCTCACCTACCCATTCTGAATCACTCCCAGATGTTCTGAATTGCGTTCCGGCCATGAATGTTTCATTTAAACAATATTATTCATTTATATTTTTATATAACACAATATCACAGCACGCACAGCACAAAACACAACAAACAAATTAAAACAAATTCTATTCTCTTTTGAATTTTGATCTAGCAGTGTTGCCAATTATATGTTTGAAATTCCGCTACAGGGATATGTAGCTTTCGAAAGAAATCTGTTTAAATTGACTACGTTTTTCCATGGCATAAACTTTTAAATTGCGTGCAAGAGCCCAATGTGTGCTATGAGCTCTTTTAGCTGAAAAATAGGGTTTTATTAGATTCTGCCTTCGTCTTGCTTGAAACCGATGTCACTTTCCCGCTTTTACCTTATCTCAATCCGCTAGATCTGACAGAAAATCTGATATATTGGCAACACTGAAATGATGATGGTGTTTCATTTCTATATGAGGAGAGGCAAATGAAAGAGCATAACCATACATACTTTCCCAGCATTTTCTTTCATATTTTTTCTTCGTGCCTAATTTGCAATGTGCCATTTAATATGCTCACTATCACGTTATGGCTGTTCAAAACTAAAAAAAGGTTAAAAATATTTCATTTGGTTTGGAACATAATTATTTTACTCTGAAGCTATGAAGGTAAGGTTTGGGCTGCTTGACCACTTAAGTACCCAATGCCATTGATAATTTTAAAAGAAGTGAGTGTTTATTTTTGGAAGTCCATGAAGTCGGATTTAATTTTACACATTTTTGTACGTAGATAGCTAGTTATTTTATTGCTGGTCCCTTCTATTAGTTGCGTAGCAGTATAAATAAAGTGAATTACAAAGAATAAACTTGGTGGTCAACCAGCTTGCTGATCGCAGGTCATCTACTTTTTGCTTCCTGTATTTGGCAGGAATTTGGAAGTATCCGGATTCCGAGAATCAATATCATGTAATCTTTCCGTTTATCCTGATATTTCGAGAAGCTCTCGATAAGTGCTCTAATATTACCATCAGTTAACCATTTGTGTAGGTGTCAGGTGAAGTATCTAGCTAATAGCTCCATGAGATGCACTTGTGTATCAAATCCAATTTACCAGCGTTGGTATGGTAATAAATAATACGTGCGGATGCCCGTGACTTCGCTCCCGTAATTAGTACATTATCGTTCGTCACTCCCACCCAACCCAATCCATACTTGCTTTCTTTATTAGGAATCTTGGTTTTATCAACCATATATCCTCCTGACCAATGTATCCCACATTGGTCAGGACTTTTTTTGTTGAAATTATGTCGTTTTCAGAAAATACCTAACATGCTTCTAGAAGTCCAATAAAATGTCCACTGATAATTGCACAGTGAAAGCAATATATTCATTCAAAGGTAAAAATAATGACGAACTATGCTTCAAGAAAGGTGATATAATAACTGTAACTCAAAAGGAGGAGGGAGGATGGTGGGAGGGGACCCTGGGCGAGACCACTGGTTGGTTTCCCAGCAATTATGTGACGGAGTACAAAGGTGATTTATTTTTGGTTTTAATTAATTTCTTGACAATCTATGCAAAACAAACAAAGCATATACAATTTTTCATTTTCATTTCATAGAAAACTGTCCATACAATCAAGGTGGTTAATTCCTATATAGGTACTTATGTATAACAAGAATTTGAAGGATTGGGACACTTTTAAGAAATACTGTCATACATTGCTTTATTTGCCTATAATACAATAATTAGAGTGAACCTGTCATTGACAAGAATTCTCTAGAAACTTGTCACATGTATGTTGTAGTCACTTTTCTTTGATATGTTTATAGATCCATCTGGCTCAGTGACGACATCCCCAATAAGGGCTCCATCTGAAATCCAAGCGTTCCGCAATGTGGTGCTCAAAGACATCATTGACTCAGAGAAGGCACATGTTGCTGAGATGCAAGGTCTTGTCAGCAACTTCCTACAGCCATTGGAGAAAAGTGACATGTGAGTATCTGTTCTATTTTAGGTAATGGCTTCTTCTCTTATTGAACAGGTAACTTCGCCAATGTCAAGGTTATATAAATATCACTCATTTAGAGTGGCTGATGGATGTGTTCCATGATGGACTAACCAATACCTACAACACATCAACCTCGCCATACAGTATTATCATACAGTGGTATACATATTCAGGAGACAGTCCCTACATGCGGCCAAACAACACTTTTATTTATTTACGTATCTATTTCGAACTGTGAACATATCAGACATGATTGAAATTGCAATCACCTATGTGTAAATCTTAGTGAATTAATAAAATAACTGAAATGAACTGTTTTGTGTGCTTTTAGTATTGAGTTAATAATAAAATCAGTCATTTTGCTGTGAGACTGATACCCAGATGTAGTGTCACAGATTCGTTCTACTTCTGGAGTATTGTGGTGGACCTCTCCTACTACAAGCTTTTCTATTTCTATTTTTAGGCTTACAAGAGATGAGTTCAAGCAGTTGACGGGTAACATAAGCGAGATACTCCAGTCCCATGAGCAGTTCCTCTCTTTACTGGAAGAGTGTTCAATGAAGACTGGCCCCGACCAGCGGGTAGGAGGCTTGTTCCTGCAATGGGCCCCCAAGATTAAAGCAGTGCACCAAACATATTGTGCTGGCCATCCGAAAGCTGTCTGCATTCTCGATAAATATAAGTGAGTACCTACTTACTTAACCTTCTGAAGGAGCAATTTACAATATAATATATCTATTTTGGATAATATATAGATTTTCGATAATCTGTGTGGATGCTTTGAAATTCACTAATTATAATAGGCATTGAGGCTGATGATTAATGAGGATTAACTATATATTTCTCTTTTAAAGGGAAAATATAAGTATGTATTTTTTTAGCCCTGATGATATTTGGCATATTTTAGTAAACATCCCATGTGTTGATGAGAAACTTTCAAAATGTTTAATGCGTGCACATTAAATGTCACCCTACCAGGAAAGCCCTGATATCACACTTTGTTTATAAAACGCCTTACATAGCAATGGGCATTCTTATGCAGATGACGAATTTTTTTGTAAAAGTGCCAACTTTGCTAATGATTCCACATTATTTCCCAGAGAAGAGCTAAACACGTGGATGGAAAGCGCTGGGGCCGTTTGTCCTGGCGTGCTGGTGTTGACGGCGGGGTTGTCAAAGCCTTTCCGCCGCCTCGGCAAGTACCCGGCGATGCTTCAGGAACTCGCCAGGCACGTACACGAGGCTCACCCAGACAGAGGAGACACACATAGAGCATCGGTTGTCTATAAAGATATTGCTGTAAGTTGTTTAATATTTTACATTAAATCCTCTGACATTTTAGAACTTGTCGGGTACAATTACTTAGATGATAAAAACAGTGACTCAACGAAGTCATCAAATGGCGACCATGATTTTTAAACTGCTTCCTATTTTCGGTTTTTAGAGACATCGCACATATGGACTATTTTTCCTAATGTAATCTGTTCTGTGGATAACTTTGCTTATGCTAAGTATGCACATTGTATAACTGTTTTCCCAAATAAATTAAAATGGACTCTACTAGCATTCCCTGTGCTTATAGGTCCAGGAAAGGAAATATGAAAGATTACAAATTACATCCGCAGTACGATTTCAACTTTTACGGCGCAGATAATAAGAACGGTCCAAAGTGTTACACTTAAAGTGCTTTGGGCTGTACCTTAGATACGCGCCACATTCCCGATTGAGAATCGAACCCAGAATCCCTTGCACAGAAGGCAGCCGCACTACCGACCTTAGAGGTCATCTGTGGTAGATGAATGATGAAGTTCGATGAATAACGAGTGCATTAATTTTCAGAGTGGTTGCGCGGCACTGCGTCGGCAGAAAGAGCTGGAGCTACAGGTAGTGACGGGTGAGGTGCGCGGCTGGCCCGGAGGCGAGCTGACGTCACTCGGTGACGTGTTGCACATGGGCAGCGTCGCCGTCGGACCGTCGCATCAAGACCGCTACCTAGTGCTCTTCCCATCGGCGTTACTTTTACTGTCTGTCAGCAAAAGGGTCTCCGCCTTCGTATACGAGGTAATAAATAAGAACCAATGTGGATTTACGCCATTTGCAATCTAAGATAGACCTACTTTGCCACTTATAATGCTCGAGTGAAGATTACAACAAACTACCAAACTGCCCTGTAGTTGTCAGAGCCTTCGAGTCTCACTGACAGTGCCATATTAATATCATGCCTAAATTATCACAGTATGTGGCATAGAGTAAAGGCTAAGCACTGCTGCGTGTTGTATCCATTGGTTAATTCATCCAAGGTGGTATCTTATGAAGTTGGATAAAAAAGAAACTCTAACAAGCCGGCAAGGGGTAGATGCCTCGAGTTTATACGAATACATGTAAAGTAATGGGACCTAGTATAGCTAGGTCGCTATCGATTTGTCTACCTGAACCAAAGATAATTTTAGTATATCTTTAATTTAATCTAAACTATTTGGGTTGGTTGACACAGTTTGACATTTCAGGGTTGTCTTCCATTGACCGGTATCACAGTTTGCAAACTAGATGATACGGATACTAGAAAGAATGCATTTGAAATTAGTGGACCGATGATAGATACTATAGTAGCATTGTGCCAAACGAGAGCTGAAGCCGACAACTGGGTGAGCTTGCTGCAAAAACACTCCAATACGAGCAGCCCATCCCACGAGCCCGGTCAGCCCCAATCATTGCCACATGTAAGTATTTCTCAAAGATATATTTTGCTGTATTATTATTTTATGAAGGAAAAAAGTAAACAAGTACTAAGGTTTTTTTATGTTGATGTTTTACATAGCTAACGCGCTCTCCCTCTGAAGGGGCGTTGTCTAGCATCAACTCTAGCCGTCGCAGCCTCTACCACGTGACGCTGCCGCCGCCTAGCTACCCTTCTGCATCGCCTTATTATTCACTCACGAAATATTTCGCGAAGCTCGTTAGAAAAAAAGTAATAACGAGACAAATGTTGCGCAAGCTTTTACACGAAAGAACATGGGCTAAAGCTTTTGAATTAACGGGATTGCCGGTAATGCGGAGACATAAAAATCGCATCAGGCTGAAGGTTGACTCAGACGGCACTATTAACGCAGAAACAGACTACTCAGACAGTGACAGCGAAAGAGAAACGGATACAACAGAGTCGAACGCAAGCTCGAGTTGCACAGACATCGATTTTAGCAATTCTAATAAGATATTAAGGCAAAATGCTATGGACGACTCCAGCCCAAGGACAGTGTCTTCTTCCTGTAGTAGTTGGGGCGGTAATTTTGGGTACGTTCGCTACTACGATAACTCAGGTGATTTGAATGTGGATATTTCTCGACCAGTTAAGGGTGACTGCACAAGAAACATTTTCAATTCAGTGCCTTCTACCAGCGACATTCACAATAGCTTAAACATAGACGACACACTTCATTCCTCACGATCATTGGATACCAAGCTGCGTCCCCCAATGCAACATTCCGAAAGCACTGATAATTCAAGCTTTGAAGTACGGCATGGCATGGCCTATGAAGATTTGTTTAATATGGATCAAAATACACAGATCGATACACTTGGAAATGAAGAAACCGATTTTATACCTATAAGACGCAGTTTCCCTAATTCGAGCCAAAGACACGACTCTGTACCAAGGCTTTGGAAATCGACTGAGGAGGACTATTGCCGAGATGTAATAGACGATAATTATATGTTTGACGTGCTGCAAAACTTGGATCCACCGTCACCAAAGCAAAGTCGCGAATATAACCCAGTTGATTCCATTATAATTGACCCACCTCCAATGTTTAGAAATGAAGACGAAAAAATGAAAGTGATTAATGTCAATTTGAACACTAATATACCATTTCGCAAACATTCATTAAACTCTGATAAGAGAATCAGGCGATCGATATCCAGATCTATGGTTGAGACAGATAGTTTTAATAAGAATGACGAAACTCGCGTTCAAAGAATGAGTTCTCAATCAGAAAATAACAAAGTAAACAGGAAATGTGAGTGTTGTAATAGATCTTTGTGTCCTAGTCCTAGATCTTCAGATTCAGGTGTGGTGGGAAGTTGCAATTTGGCATCCCCAGAGTTGCCCATGCACGCTGGAACAGATTCGGATAGCCACGAAAAGAGCTCCGATCATTTAAAAGATTCCCTGACCAATCTATCCCACGACGGATTCGACGTTGATCGTCGCAAGAAACTGACGTTGTCCGAAATCGAAGCAGCTTCTTTTGAAGATCAGTGTAGATGCACGTCGCCTTTCGGCTCCACAGCTAGAACTTCTTGCGTGACCAGTGTGACTTCGGAGAACAGCCTAGATGTTATGGATTCTTCAAATACTCACGTTACATCTACTTTTGCCGCGAACCCGCCGGTAATATCACCGCAAATCAAACGGACTTCTATACGGAGGAACGTCGAACGATATGTTCCAGAAATTAAACTGAAACCGAATCCTCCGCCACGTGTTTACCGCAAACCTAGTACTCATTTGGAGATACCTAAAAATGTTCGGCAGCCGATGCCATGCCAGTGGAGCACATTAAATATAACTGAGCGCTCTAAACCAAGTTTGCATTATCACATGCGTATATACAGAGAAAATCCTGAAGGGAACTTTACCGAGAGGCAATCCCGTAAAAATATCCCACGCAACTGCGATATGTTTGACAAACAAACTAAACAAATAGATGAGAAAGATTGCGCGCAATCGCGTAAGTCGAGGTCTCGGAGCGAGGATTTATCTAAACTGCAGAAGGGTTTCACGGAAGCTCAATCTGGTTTCATGGTGTACCGCTCAGACCTGTATGCGCACTGGTGGATGAAAGCCAAATTACCCATTACCGTGGTCACCGACTCAGGCAAGGATCATTATTTTGTAAAGAGATACTGTTTTGTGTATCACTGGTTTGAAGATAATAATGCCTTGAAGTTTTGTAACCACTAGATTAATACTGTCATTAGTTACCCCAGTGTTGAAGTGCTTTACTCGATCATCCTTGCCTGTGTTTATTCATCTTACTAACTGAAAAAAACACTGCAAGTAGATACCACATTTACTAACTGATAATGAAAATGAATATGCATGGAAAGGCTTTATCTATGTTCTTCCCGTGAAGTTGTGAAAAAGCCACATAAAGCTTAAACTGCACTGATCGATTGAGTAGCTAAACCCCAAGTGAACCTGGGTCTATAAAAATATTTCATTATCTGAATGGCAGATAAACAATAAGTGCTACAATATCAACTGGTGTTTATCCTCATAGAAATTGTAAATATATCTTTAACAGTTTCTAGGTGAAAGAAAAAGAGCACTAAGTATATAAATGAGTGGGCTTGATATATTTTTATTTAAAGCTACTTTTTGAGTATTGTATTATAAAGAATGCTGAGTAGATCGCCCGCAATATCTTAACAGCGCATTCAGTATCGTTGAAGAATGTACGTCAATGGACTAACGCAAAGCCTCTCTGAATTTACCTTTTGTTTCGGAACTTTATAAGATTCCTAAAATATACTTAAAGATTTATCTTTGCCTAATCTCACATTTTCATATAAACTCGCAAACTCATGATATTTATAAAAAGAAGTGAAAACAATATTGTTTGAGAAAAAGTGTTAATAAGCTATTTCAGACATTACAATACATAATGGCACAATTTACTTCCCATAACATTATACGTAATTTTAGAATAATATGATAATCAAATAAAATTTACAAAAATATGGCCATTTTCGTCGTAACCGTTATTTTAACGAACGAAAGCCAAAACCTTAATTTGTTTTCCGTAAATGAAGGTGAAATGGTGCATTCAAATTCTTAACACTGTTTACGAAATCTTGAACTATAGAACCTGTATTACGCTAAATAAATAATTATTAATTAATTATTTCGGGAATTAGTTCGTAATCGTAATGGACCACTCCGTCTTCTACTTTGTCGTCTATGTCATATTTTCTTGATTTGTTTTGCGTTGCGCCTATTATAACTAAATCAAAAAATCAAATCAAATTATCTTTATTGCAAGATTGCGAGTTTGTACATAGGTCTTATAATATATTTATCCTTTCCACAATCTACCTATAGCAGGCGTACAATATTTATTATACTTACATAGCTAATTATAATTGAATCGAAAAATATTAATTTGGTACTAAAACATTAATTCGGACACAAAATCAACATAAGACAATTAATTTATAAAATGTCAAAATTTACTAAGAAATTAGTGTAACTGGAAGCCGTAATAATGCGATGCGATCGCCCTCTCAGCCCGTTCTTTGTTCGTAATAAAATTTCGAATACGCGATAGTACATCCTGTCGAGACACCAATCGAAGAGCCTATGTTTAAATTCAGGGAAGTCGAGTTTTTTTAAATCTGTAGGCAGGATATACATACTTTCGTTTATTACAAAATAAATCTCAGTCTAAATCCACTGAAATTCATTAATACAATTTTGTTTGGACACCGATGCAGCTGGGACACAAATGTGTGCCATAAACCGTGTGCTCTAAATAGATGTTTGAAGAGTGCTCTTGGTTATTTTGTTAAATTTTCATGGAAACGCCATACGAAAATATATTCCAACTTCTCAACAATACGCCACTGCTCTCGAAATGGATAAATAAATCGGTGCTAACATTGTTCAGTGTATGTTTAGATGGTAATTATGATTTGTCTTCCTACAGATGGCCATGAGCGACAGCAATAACTCTGATTTAGCCTCCGGACTCACCAGCCACAAAAGATCACACTCATTCAACAACCATCAAAGCTACAGTCAACATACGCAGCAAACGCAAAAAAATAAACAAAAGAACCAGTCAGCGCGGTGGCTATTAAATTCTTGCGATTCCCTTGATCAATCGCCTGCCAAACCTAATAAAAGTCCCATCGGGAAGAAATTCTCGTCTGTTGATTTCATCGATACTACTGGTTCGAACTACAGCAATAAAGGTAAAATACTACCTCCGTTATTTTGTTCGTAAGATAAACTTTGTAATGGCTCTCGATGGCTTTTTTTTACTAAAGATTCAACATACAGGGTGTGGCATAAATAGTATTCCAACATAAATGTGTCAACACACCTGTATATTCAGCTATGTGGTATGTAATAGATCATACACCGGAAGTTGAACAACTATCAGAAATAATGATTTTTAATGTTGTTCTTTTGGAAAAATCGATATCAATTGAGTACTGTCATCAGCTATGCCACCAGCCTTAACGAAACAAATCCCTCTTAGAGCCTGTAGGTATATGTACATCGTTTCGAGTAATGAGCACGCAACCGTTTTAGGGTGGACTATAACATGTTTGCGGCCAGCCCCGCCGCTGCGGCCGCAATCATTCACCGTGGGCTCAGATGAGAACATTGGCCCCACACACCCTTACGCACCGCACCAAAGGAAGTCCAACTCTTATGAGGAAGACGCACTTATACTGAAAGTAATTGAGGCCTACTGTACTTCCGCGCGGTGCCGTAATGCTGTTAGCTCTGGTGAGTACTCCTATATACTTATCAATTCTTTCTAACATTTGTGGTGTTGAACTATAAATTGTATAATTGGAGTGACTTTTGCCGGGATGTCTTCTGTTTGTTATTTATTTTTAGTGGTCGACCGAACTTCGAAACCGGACATTACATATTGGTTATTAGATTATATAGTTAGGAATTCAGTACTTATTGAAAGTTTTGTTTCGATAGTACGAACATTTGCTTTTGAGAATTACGTTCAAAACAAAAGCATTCATGGCAAAAGTTATAAATTGGAACAGGCATGTGGTTTTTTTTTTAAATTGTCTAGTCACATTGTAGAGTAAGTTCTCTACAATTTGTGTTACCTATTTACCAAGCAATCACATACGGAACTCGTATAATTCTCGCGTAGTTCGTAACTTCGTACGTATGCGATCTTCCGTAGTGTGACAATGAATAAACAACCGTTGTTTGTCAAAGTGGCGTCGTTATGCTAATTACAACGAGCGGTATTAGTTAATCACAGCCATCTACAGAAAATTAGGTGCTCCAGATAGACGGTCATTAACGCGAGTTAAATATTCAACAGTTAATCACTTTGACCCATCAGACCCTTATTATTATTTCGTCTGTCATTAATAAACAACTTGCGTTCAGTAAAAAATCGGTGTTATGTCCTGACAAAATATAATCACTGGTACCTCCAATGCCGCCGTTCTTTATTTATTTAACAGCAAATGTTTCTACTAACGCAGCTGTATTTATTATGCAGTACCCAATATACCACTGGAGTTATTCGAGTCGACAAGGAGGAGACACGCGAAGTCAAGAAACCGTATAATCAGTTGGTTCTTAGAATGAGAGATCAGTATTCACGCCTTCATGAAACCAAATATAACGCTAGTCATCTAAAACGTAGCGCTTCTAAAAGAGTCTATGTACAAGTTTGTTGTTATTGGTGTCTTGTTAAATACCTCCTTGTATCATTGTATAATACTCAATCAATACCTTATGCTCCCATAGCGATATAATTTATATGGGCACATAAATTCTAAGTGCATGATTGATTATGCAGCATGCTTTAATATTTATTGACATTACTATATTCACTATTTATTAATTAATTACTCGTATTTGTAGATCTGATTAGATAGTTTCTGTATAAGTGAATCGTAAGTTATTTATTAGAAATATAGAAGTACCTACTTGAAATTATTTATACTTACTGATATTATAGTATTTGTTTTACGTATATTTATTGTTTTCCGAATCAGTACAAAGTAGCTAGTCGTAGTAACTTTGCGAATATTCTCCAGATTATTATGACTATCATATAGTACATATATTTTAGTAGTGTATAGGAGATTGCTTTAATATTCCTTATTGAGTTTGAGAATATTGAGTAAATTAGATAATTAACCACCTCATTCAGTCGGTCACCGGCCTGCTCAAACAATCTCATTGTCTTTGTAAAATTCCTCCACTATTATTTACTATCATAAATAATCATAACATAATGCATTTGTCATATATAATATAACTTGCATTATACAATACTTAACGTTGTTACTAACAGAAAATTATTGTTAAATGGCAACTATTCGCTCTTTGTTACTGCATATTCGTATATAAACACATAAACACACTTTTCTGCTGGAGTATGTGAATAATTACCATCATAATCTTGCCTTGCAACATTATGTATGAGACGGTCTTCTGAATCTTTCTATTTTGTTACATGCGGCTGCCTTTATATCGCACCAGCAGTGGACTGCGGCCACTTATCGCTCGGTAAAGTACAATATCACGCACCCGCTACTAACTTTTCGCAATATAACTATACTAAACTGCCGACCGTCCAGAGGAGTGAAACTCCCGACTACACCGGCTACGGCTGTAGCAGGACGACGAAGGTGAAACGTAACAAGAGCTCGTCTGCCGCGGACGTGTATCTGTATCGCAGCCCGGAGACGAGGAGACTGCTGTCCGAGCGGAAGTTCCAAATGAATCGTTCGAACCCTAATCTGTGGGAATGTTCGGAGGAGCGGCGGCCGAAGTGGGGCGGGCGCGAGCGGCGCAGCGGGTCGCACCCCAGCCTGGCGCCGCTGCGGACGCCGCTGGCGCACGCCTCGCCCGCGCCCCAGGCTCGCTCCGCACGCTCCTCTACCTGGTGCTGCGGCTCATTCGTCAAACAACTCACCAAATCACACCATTTTGACTGACACAAGTAGTCTGATCTGCATTCGGTGCTCAATGGGGGCTAAAATGTTTTCTTCCAACAGAGAGCGTTAGATACTTGTACTATGTATGTATTTTAGCTATATAGAATGGGTAGACTCTTTGTGTTCTAAATCAATAAACAATATCTAGGAAAGTTATACCACCCATCCAGTTTAAAATAATCATGTAGAAGAAGAGAATATTATCTTTCTTTCCAACAATTCTAGGAAACGAATACCTTCTCGCCTTTCCAATTTTTTTTACAACGAATGTTTACTAAAATTCAATAATTATCCGCGCCTCACGTCCCAGTAACGCACTCTAGCAAAAAGCTGTCAACTTTTAGCCCCCATTCCATTATAGGTACCACCCATTGCACGCACCAACGGGTCATATTAATTCAACCATTTTGAAATAACTCACTAATTATCACATCATTCCAATCGGGTGTGCGTGATCTTTGACTGGTGTTCCGCCTACAAACTGAACAAGATAATGTTTCATAAATTATTAACCAAAGCTGATACCATTTTCATTTAAACATCTATTGAAAGTACATATCTTTTTTTTGTCCTTATTTATTTATATATCATATTGACGTATTTAATATAATAATAGAATTTGCTAATAAAAGTGTTATGGGTTATATGAATTGAAAATTAAACGGGAATGTGATGCAGTTGCAATGTGAACCCGTCGTTGTGTTAGTGCCATTTTTAACTCTAATGCCTGATAATAAGTGTTATCTGTGTTAACATAGATCTATAAAATGCATGTGTGCAGTATTAATTGATAATTTTAAATAATTGCTTACTACTAATTCGTCATGGTGCATTCATTAATTATATGCCAAAAATATGCATGTTTCGTTTCAGAGATTTTTTTATATTTTATTAGGATTAAATAAAATACTATTTGGTAAGATTTTTATAGTGTTTTACAAAGTATTATGACATGTATGATATAAATTAGTAAGATTAGCTGCGAACCAAGGCAGGAAAACAGATGTGTGATATGGATTTAGCTTTATAAACATAGCGTTCATTAGCCAGAGTGGTTTTGGGTATCATTTCACAGGTGAGACTATTTTAGGAGACGTGACATTCGCATCGCGTCGCCTTTTAGGTACATACGACTTAATCAAAATATTTGCAACCGCAACATTATCATTTTTATTTTCTTGATTTGCTGTCGACCGTCGTCCCTAAGCCGACCGTACACCTAAATATTTTGATTAAGTCATATGTACCTAAATAGTCTCATTATTACGGTTATAAATATGATTCTTAAAATTAATAAGTTTTATTCAGATTAAATGGTGCTTTGAAAATGTACGCTTACATAATACGTTCGACAATGTTTACGCAAGTATATGTAAGATATTTATTTATTGTTAGGTCCATGAGTATTGAGTATACTCAGTAATTTAATTGTTTACATAATATCTATTTCTGAATGCTAAGTTAAAGTCTCTGCGACGTTCCAGATGAACTGGCATTCTAAACTTCCTGAAACCAAAGTGTTTGATTGAGTAGGTATCCTGATAAGTAGGTACCTTATTGAAGTAAATATTTTATGTGCACACACTCAATTCAATAATAGTGTACAGACAAATGCAGGTATTACATTTTTATTTATCAGCGATATTTAAGACCTGTTTTGATATCTAGAGGAGCTAGACATTCATTTTGTTTTAACGCTGTCCATTAGCAGTAAACGTTTATGATTGATGAAAGGTTGAAATGTTCGATACGTTTATCATTTTTGAGGATCTGAGGCACTTCAAGTCATACGAGTAACCTTATAAGGCTTGCGTATGTACATATAAATGCAGACCGAGAATGTACGGCTAGGCCCTAGGTTCCCAAATTGGGCGGTTTTGCCTTGGGTTTGGCGCTGAAGGTTGCGGTAGTGGGCTAAGAGGAAATTGAGGCTCTGGGGTAGTTACGAACATCGAATCCTATCTATAGGAATCCAGCTTCTATCTATATATGCTGCTTGTAATACTTGTCCACACTCCATAAATTCCAAAACTAAATTGTAAAATCAGGTCATCGTTTACAATACAATTACATCAGAAAAATGCACTAACGCGCCTGTATATCTTGCTTGATACTACATATAACACGTAACATGACTGTTTATTTCTTCTATATGATCATTATTGATGATGATTATTGTCATGATTCCAAAAAGTTTCAGAACCTGTGTGTTAGCCTAATAGAGACAAATGTGGCAAGTTATTAGATTGTGCACTAGGTAATCACAGTGGGCAGCAGCGGTCTACCGCCGCGTGCCATTCATTTAATATTGAACAGGATAGCGCAGTGCACTGCAAAATTTACATATATGGACGCCACGTTAAACCCGTGCCAACCATACATAGGTATATAAAATATCGTGCGAACTCTTACTCCCGTTAGGTAATGAAGGATTAAATATAGTAGTATGTCAAGCTAATTTTAGAAAATTGACATTAATAAATTAAAATGAGCTTCGGGTGGCTTGTTAGAAATAATGTCCAAAGATATTTCACTTCTTATTTTACATGTAAATAACCGAATTAGTTTAATTCAAATGTGCCATCAATATTGAAATTAAATTGAAGTTTTATACAAAGATGTTTATAAATGAATAAGTTATAGTTACCTATAAAGTTGCCTACGATATATTTTGATTTGGTAGTCAAATTGTATGCGTTCGTTCAACATTAAACGCTTAAAGAAAGTATAGAAAGAAGAGAGTAATTTAGGATTCACCTTAAGTGAATAAATAAATAAACACATTAACTTTCAAAACACTCGTATATCGGGGGTTCTTCGGTTCTATTTTTTATCCTGCCTAATGTGGCTTCTTTGTATAATGAATTATTCATTAGCCGTTTGACTCGCATCTTATGTATCGTCCTATGTATAGGGATGTATGTAGGTGATAACGTCCTTTATTCCGGTTGGGACCATAGGCTTGACAAGAATAGGGGTGGTTTCATACATGGATTCACTAACTTATACATTATGTTATGAATATGATAAATCTGTTTCAAGCTTTGTATTGTATCACAATTATTATCATTATTACAGCGATTATGTTATAGTTGTAGTCAATAGTTGACGCAAATTAAATTATATAGGTACTTATACTATCCTATGTATGTATTTTAATAATATTAGTTATAGTTGAACTCTCAGTTTCAACTAATTATGTAATGTATTTCTGTAAGATTGTATCCTCATCTAGTCGTTAGTTATACGAGGAAACTATGACAACAGGCAATTTTGTATGTACGTCTAGTAGATTTTAGTAATTTATTTATGTTATTTAATTTGCTGTAATTTCTCTTCGTTTATTACAAATAGATAAGACATAAATAATTTACATTTTACTTACTAACAACTGTAAATGTTACGTTGTTATGCTATAATCGTCTCATGGGGTAGATGACAATGTAACTAAATATTTATTATAATCAATTCACAATTTTCTATAGGTACCTATTCAATTTGCTACCAACATACTGTTTGTTATTCACCAAGGTGGAAGCAAAAGTTTTAAGTTACAATATTAGATTTTAAAAATTGTGCCATCTACCCTATCATTTATCTATCAGAATCGTGTGTTTACCTATATTACTTATATTCAATATTTATATTTTTAACATAATAATATTGTGGGTATTACATACATATATTATGTATACATAATTATTATAAATTTCGAAATAAATTTGTGAGATTTCATTAATTTCTCTGTTAATATTTAACCCTTAATACCTACACACACATGCCTACACTTACACAAACGCAAGTATTTCAGCAGTAACTTACTAGATGCGTGCTTTATTGATGTTGTATCTACAAACTATACATGTACCTAGTACGAAGTATCTATCACTGATTAATTATGCACAAATGTTATAATTTGAGTTAATAATTATTATTATAATGGGGTATTTGACAATATTGAAAATGAATTATAAAGTAGACTAATTAATGTTCAAATGGAAACACAGACTCAAAAGTTGAAAAATTAATTCAGTACATGAATTCAGAAATCAGTACTTATAAATACAGAGCAAGAGCTGTTGATCCGCGAAAATATGACGTCATAGATAACTAGCGCCAAGAGAAAATTCATATGAACTAAAGTACCGTTTTACTATAGTCCGTCAACGTCGTGCTTACCGCTCCCACGATGTGACAGGGGTTGGCGAGGACGAGCTTTATACAAGGTCATGCGTGTCGTGCTTGCGTGCCCTCCCGCCACACCGCCCGCAGCCCCGCCGAGACCGTATACCCTCGCCCCCGCCATGCCTGTACACCTAGCGCGCGGCAAGCACGACGTTGACGGACTATAACTAGAAAGCGATGAAGCGCCTGACTTTAAACACTAAATATTCGGTGTTAGTTGAGAAATTTACAAACCGATTTCAGATTTATCATCAACATGTTCGTATGCATTAATTTATGCCATAATAAGGTCAAATACCCTATTGATATAAAAAGTAATCAGCACACGACGACGCACACGTGGAAACGCTACACCAGCACTTATATCTAAATTTACAAAAAATAATCAAAATTCCATCACCGCCTTACTGGTTAGTCAAGGTGGGTATTGAATGAAATAAATCTAGTCGTGAAGGCCATTATCGTAGCTCATTTTACTTGACGGGCGTTTTATTTTCAGAGTGCGATGACGAGACGACAGCGGCGATAGAAGCTTTAGTGAGATCTCCGTCGCTCCCGATTCACTCGACCGCCAGCCACGGCTCACCGAGCCTGTGGACCATTGTCATGCGACTGCAGAACGAAGTGAAATCATTAAAACTAGATGTTAAGAATCTACAATTGCAGCTAAACGAAGAAAAACAGGAACGTATTCTTGCCTTCGCCGCGCTACATTTGAGAGACGCGAAAGAAAGTAAATGTTAGGTTAATGTGTTTCCTAAGTATTATACCTAGGTACCTATTTAATCGTATACCTTTAAATACCTACCATAATTGAAATCATCAACAATAAATTACTTATTTATAATTAGTAGTGTGTTTTATTTCAGATCAAACATAGAGTCACATTTTAAACGAAACAGCCGATTCTAATTCTTTACCTATTTTAGGGTGTGGCTGTCTAGTTACCTTTACTGAACTCGAATTAGTATAAACGCCGTTAACAGATCACTGTAGGTACTCCTGTTATGTAACAAATTCCGCTATGCCCAAATATACTAAACTGCCGCTACAACAGGATCATTTAGTATTGGGGCTGAAAATTTGTTGTGGACAAAATATTCGACATAGCGTAAGGTGTTAAACAAGAGTAGATTGCTGTTAATGTCTTTTGCTAGAATCACAATTACCTACTGTAATGGTCATCCGGTATAGGAAATACAAACAGTAACATCACTATACTAGGTAACTAATATAGGTAGGTACCAGCTAAAACAATTCTAAACTAAGGCGGCTTGTGACGGGAGCCTCGGTTCAGTGGCTGCTCACTGGGGCGTGTCGCCACTACATCGCGTAGGTGTTAAGCAAAGGGCTGCGGAGTAATTTAACTGGATCTAACTGGATAAAAACTCCTAGTTGCCCTACACCTACACTACACATAGAGCGGTATAAATACAATATGTCAACACTTTCAGTGACATTTGTTGCCTGGCTGATTAAATCTACTCGATGATTCTATAATAAAGGGTGAACGCGCACAGCATGGGGGTTTACCTTGGCACAGCCACCACCATGGAATCAAATTCTGACTATAGGTACGCAGGCATTTAGTCGACCATTAGTATTTGTCGCCACAATCATGTCTTCGTTCTTTTTTAGCAAAACGAGCTTAGTTTGAGAGTTTGTATGGAATTAAAGAGACGTGACGTCACATCATTTACATGCGTTTTACATGCCTGTAACTTTTAAAAAAATTGTTTCCACAGTGAATGTGCAATATTTAATTCTTAAGTTATGTTTGTTTTGTAAAATTAATGAAAATAATTTAGTTTTCAATACCTACCAAATTATCAACTATCCTATTGTATAGGTATAGTGAATCTACCTCTACCTACAGATGTTTTTGTACAATGCACTGTGCTTCTGTGTAACTGACTCATTTTCGCTGCAATTAGACAATTATCTCTCACTGGGAATATAAACTGTTGGGAGTTGGGTTTTCCGCCTAGGCATTATGTATTTAGTATTCTCTGCTTTTAGTAGCTAGGTGGATACCTACGTAAAATATGAATACTGAAACATATTTTGAAAGCGATAGATAGGTAATCCCTCGTCTTTTGAGTTCAATTCGAACGCCGAGTCAAAAACGGAATTTATATCGCCGTCGTCGCCGTCAGCACATCAACCTACACAAAGCCATTGCAATCTAGGTCGTATTATCGCTTCGTATAGTGTGTGTTATTTTACCTTGATGTACTGTCGACTGTACTAGAGTAGTCAAAGCAAAATGCAGGCTTTATGTCACCCAATCCCTCCCTACCTCGATGCATCGATGTATGCTTGCACCATAGACTTACGTATTATATTGTATATATCTGCTTCATTAGCCCGCTTTGTGCAGTTGAATACACAATTGTGTGGCTACCTATAGCTTTCTTTTTGAGGCGCAGTCATTGTACGAATGTACACAGTAAACTTGTATGTCATTGAGTGCCATATTGACCATGCTAGAGGTAGAGTGCAGGTATATACCTAGGTACCTAATTTTATGTACCTACCCATATAGAAGCACATAATATAATAGTCCTAGGGTTACTATAGGAAACATTTAAGTTATTATGCTCATTTGGCTTTTTATTCGTATCGCTTCGAAAGAAAATATTCTACAAAACGACTTTGTGATGCAAGTACACTCGACAAAATTGATTTAAGGCCCACTGTAGAGTCGTCACAGTAAATTTCAAAGTTCTACTTTATCGAAGGAGGTCAAAGATATTTCATCTATCTGCTTTGTGATAAATTTGATTTTCGCTGCAGCGTAGAGCCTTATAAGCGGCATTATGTATGGCCAGCTCGAGTTACATCGGTCACTTTGTGTCTTTTATTCTATTACAACAGGACTTACATTGGCTCTTCAACCAATTTCGTCGACAACATATTCATCGGAGTATGAAGATTCAATAAGCTGAGCTTAAAAGGCATTCAGATCACCTACATATTTATAGTAATATAGGTGTACCTACCGTCCATACTTCCGAGATAAAAGAAGTCAATTCAATTACTCGTCCATTCCTCGCGCTTAGTTGAAGCACGGAACTGTTGGTTATTTTATTTCGTTTATGGCGGTCCGTTGGAAATTCGGAACGATCGTCGTTCGTTGTCGGGACCAACAACGAACGTTAGCATTTTAATTTCATTTCCAATTTACTGCTGTTGCGAATCTACCGCACAATTTCACTGTCGTCGACATAACAAATTGGTAGAGGTACCTAGGTAGACTTATCTAATTCATATCAAAAGTAAAATAATTACCAGTGTGTTGAATTGAATGTGTGATGTTCATCTTTGTGCGACAGAAAGTGAATAAAATATTTGATGATGGAGGACATAATGTCCTCCTCGTCGTGTCAGATGACGGCGACTCCCACTAACTCCTGGCGTGTGCTCGAAAGTGGTTGAGGAATACAAACTTCGTCTTGAAGACTCGATCGCAGTGAGCATAGAATAGCTGTCCGGAAATGTACGAAGGATAGGGGCGGGTTTTCCGTACATGGCGCGCTTTGCGTCCAGGTCCTCAAGGTCCTCCTCATAAAATATTTAGGCAAGTATGTAACTGTGTAATAGGTATTGGTGCCGTTATTAAATTGAAACTGCCTGAACAGCGGTTCAATTTGATATCTAAGATATTATATTATTATAAGTGTCAAAGGCGACTAGGTGATATCCTAGTTTATCCATGATATCATACCTATTCTTTGAGAAATGAATGATAAAATAATCTGTGCCCTGAACTATACAATACAAAAGTTATTTAACTCAATGTATTGTAATACAAACTAACAATTGGCGCCCACGGCTAATTTAGGAATATCGAACAGCAAAACTTCACCATAATTTGCGAAGTTTTATTTATCGTGGACGGGGCCGTAATCCCTGTTGAGCCGTTTGACAAGTCATTAGCGGTTAATTAATAACTTTTCGATGACGTCCATTTGTTCTGATTTATTACGACAAGTCTTAGGAGGAATCTCTTTATTATACGTTTATTCCAGCATAAGAGGAATTAGATATAATTAAACCTTTTATTCCTATACATACCAATATCGAAATAATAGGCAGAAATACGAAAATAGTGGCCGCTTATCGGCGTTCACATTTGAATGAATAACTGTAGAGCAAATGCTGCATTCATTAATATTATTTGCAAATGACTAAGCACGACAGGACACATCAGGTTGGTCACGGGTCGTTGATGTGATGATCGAGCTCTTCGATTTTCGAAAATTCTAACTTACATAGGTACACTGTTTTTTAACAAAGCGTTCTGAATGTTAAAGTTCCAATAGTAATTCCAATGTTTTAATAATTTTATTAACTGTCGGTGTGGTATGGTATGGAAGGTAATTATTTTCCAGATATCAAGTACTATATACGTATAACATTATACAATAACATTTATTATAATGACATCGATGTACATCATTCGAAAAATATTTTTATAGAGTACCATCCAAGTTTTACGAGACACAATAAAACCGTGGGCGGGGCGCGAAGGACCATCAATTTAAACGTTCAAACGGTGATTTCACAAGAGGTCGGATCTAAGGATATCTCCATTTGACACACATTCTATTATACAAAATGATATAGTAAGATGAACTAGCTACTAAAAGCGACGAAAATGCAATTTAATGATTTTTTTTATTTAGCTGCGGTTTATTACGATAAGTACCTACATGTACAAAGTAATCTCATAAAACCATACCTACTACAATTATTATACCTATACCTTCATACCCGTTATGTATGGCACATTATATAGTTGTATGACTATGACTACCTACTTATAAAATTAATACAAAAATACAGGTGTTGTTTTTACCACAATACTTATATATCTATAGCTAAATCTTGGTTTTCAATTCGAGACAGTGACTATAATTAAAACCCAAGGTTTAGTATAGGATATAGGCTTTTCTGTGGTTTGTGATAAAAACAACACTTGTGGAGTAAATTGTAATACAGGATGTCCCTGAATTCATTCGACAAATTGAAACTGGGAGTTGTACCTACTCATGATAAAATTATTAAATTGGTGGTTTTTAGTAAATCAAAATTGCCAAAAAAAATTAACAAAGTACCTACGTATATAAAAAATTAAATATAAACTTGCCCCACTATAAAGTGTGCTTTTTAGACAGGGTCAGCTTTAGTTTAGATATTATTACTAAGTACGTCACAAGTCACACCACGACCTTAGAAATTACCATTACGTCAAATTCCAGTGAAAGAAATCGTTGCAAAAAATTAGAAATACCTTAAAATGTAAAAAAACTCCAAAGCACAGTAACGATCAAATTAATATTTTTTTGATACTTGAATTTATTGTAAATAATTTCTTATTTTTTCCCCAAATTGTTTAATTTACTTAAACGCTGTGCAGAATTAATGTCTGTCACAAGCCTAACCATCCATTTCATTTTGTCGAATGAATTCAAGGTGGGTGACCTTGTATGTGAGTAAAAATGAATCAGTCAGTTTGTGTTTCGAGAGCTAATACATACCTACATTTGACAGGTGTAACCAAATGTCTGTGCCTGGACCAAATGTCTTGTTGGAATAGCCTACAATGGCTTATATTGATAATTTTATACACTCTTCTGTGGATTACGACTGATTCATTTATATATCTACCTACACACCCTGTATTTCATTGCTGCGAGAAATAGGTAGGATACCATCATCGAGATTTACACACTCAATCCGACATTCTGTTCGGTCCACAAACTTTAGTTATTATGGCACGTTTAATGAGTCTCTTAGAGTCGTACGGACAACAGCAGATCAATGGTAACACTTGAAGTACGAATTCAACTCTTATGACGCAAATAATAAGAACTGTCGAAAGTCCAAAGTGTTACACTTGATCGCTGTTCGCTGTAGATACGAGTCTACTCCACTCCGGATATGTAAAACCCCTATGTCAATATTTGAAATAACATCTATTAGATAGATTTCCCATTAAGTATTTGTATGAGTACCTCTTATGGCTGATGTTGTATACAAAATAAAGTACTTTTAAACAATTTGTTAAGATAAACAGAATTGACATAGCGGAAGTGTTTACCTAATTATCAGGATTGGAATACACGAATTCGGATGCACCTGCAGATACGCGCCTATATAGGTACATTACGATGCCCTAGTAATAATCAGTCAAGTCTATCCCGTGACGATGTCCTGGCTGGTAGCGGTGGCAGTGGCTGCGGCAGCGGCGGCGGTGGCCTGGTATTTGCCCTGGAAGCGCAGTCGATCGCGCCAACAATGCACCTGGTTACGGATGCGGGTCACGTCGGCCGCGTACGTGCGACAGCAGCCGCCCACGTACCGTACGCCCAAGTCCAGCCACTCCTGGATGAATACCTCCACCGATTCGCATTTGTCGCGGTCAATCCACCTGAGAATAAACAATCATCTCGTTATTAAACCTATGTAAACCTGTCCATTAGCAATGCGTGATATTACTGGTTGTATTCCTTACATGATTATCAAAGGAATAAATGTGTCCATTAGGATAACCATAAAAACGATGGTGTTTCTATGAGTAGATATGGAGAATCGGTCGTAGGTACTTGTTTTATTCCCAACCTAATATAAAATAGTACTCTATTGTACTTATCAAACCGCGATATCTTACCCTATTTGAGGGTTGTATTTTTCTCCCGAATTGGGGTAGACGATAAGCGGAATGGGGTCGTGTGGCCGGTCGTCGTTGATGCCTTTCATTAGATTGGCCACGAAGGACGGAGCGCAGCAGTTCACTCCCACGGCCACCAGCTGCTCCGGGTTGGCTTCCCAACATTTCTTTGCCACTTTTTGAAAACTTTCGCCATGAGCTATGCTTTGATCGTCCTGAAAAATAACAATTGAACGTCAATTTGTGTTTCGTCAAATTTTCGCCAATGTTTTTCTTTGTCAATTTATTGGAAGACCACCTGAGCTATTTGTGTGATCGATTTACTAACCCACATCCTATCCCTTTTTTCATCCAACGATTAAGCTACACCGTGTTATAGCAATTTTCTTCTTCACCATGCCAACTAGCAGTGACATTTTTGAAAACTAATATCAATTTTATTAAGCAGTCCCAACCGACGACGGAACATAAACAAACAACCTCAAGTTTTGTGTACACTACATATCCAAAAATATTCGAACACAAGAGTAAACACGGATCCCGCAGTTCGAGTTAGATAACACTGTCTCTACAGTGGTCCACCGTTGGATATTGTAATTGTAACAGTTGACGTTAAGACTTAACAATGACTTGCATTTTCATATTAAACATTACAAGATATTAGTTGGCCTTGTTTGGATACCAGCAGGGCCGATTACACAATAACCCTGTTTTATATTACGACCATAACCCACCTTTACCATACTGTATGCAGCTAATAGCTATCGGGCATTTACGTTTATTGCAGAAGAATGAGGAGTTGTGTGTGATACAATAGTTGTTATGTTACAACAGACCCAACAAGCCTCCACCGTGGTATACGTACATAACACAACCAATATGCTGCGACTCATTCACGAGCCAATGAATTTGTTGACTTGCAAAAGTTAGGAATTTTGATGCCACTAAAACTTTGAAACGTAAAATTCTATACATTCGAAAATTTTGTTTTAAAGTATTTGTTTGGCATTTAAAACAAATACTTTTTACCATAGATCTAGATTCTGTTAAATAAGTAAGCAGATTCTTAAACTTTATGTTTAATAATTTTCGAAGCGACGCGTTTACCGTCACTTACTCACAGTTGGTATCTTAAATCTTGAAGACTCCATTAAAAAATTTCATTTCGTGCAAATGCACGGTTTCTTGCATTATTTTATTTGCTCCTCCCAGTCCGGTTGCAAGCTTATTAAATTTTTAACGGAACTGTCGCTTGGAGCAAACAATATTTCCAAAAGCGACTACTCAAAATAATTCATATAGTACACGAATGGGACGCTTTGGAATGCTAACTGACCTTACAGCTGAATGCGAGCCAAGCTTTTATGTTGGGGAATTCTCTCAGCAGGTCACATAGCATTTCGGCTTCCTCTTGGCAAGGGATCGTCTCCAACGCGAGCAGGTCCACACCCGCCTCGACCAAGGCTTGGATCCGTGGACGGTGCCACTCGCGCATAATCTGCAATACATAGATAATATCAACAACTTTCATCGTATCTAAGGTGTGTAGGAAACTACCATCATTCCAGAAGAAAAGGGATGAAGTAGTAGGTACTTCATGAATATTTATTAGCTTTGTCTGAAAATATGAGTAAGTAGGTATCGTAAGTAAGGTCGTATCTTACCTACTTTAAAATTAATTTACAAGTATCATTTTTCGTGCAAATTATTACGAAGATAAAATATCATAAGTGCATTAGTCTAAGGCCGAGATTCATAGATTTGAGTTTGATAACTGTGTCGGTTTAAAAACTGTCAGATTTCATAAAATTTTGAGGTTTGTAAGACCGAGCTTACGCTAAGCTAGAGGTCAATACTGTCTACGATTCCTAAATAAGTATATTAAATCGGTGAAATACACAAGTCATTTTTATATACGGTTTTATATTATTTTGATTTTGTGTGTTTTTTCTGCCGCGACACCGCGTAAATTGTGTTCCTGAAACAATATCCTAGTTATCCCCAAAGACAAAGGAATTTGGGGCAAGGGCAAGGGAAGCAATGAATTCTAGTTGAGTACGTACTTAATTGTTATTATGTTCAATTGCACGAGGGACACTTAATCAAAATGGTTGTTACTTTTAAATAATGGCATTGTTATTAATAGAAATTCATAGTTTCTATTATTGAATGTAATAAAATTATAAATAGGTAGGTACTTAAATTAGGTCAATGTAATAATTACCTACCCTTTTTTTGGCGACCGAGAGTTATGCGCTCGCTCGCTGCTCGGCGCCGTGCTCGCTGCTCACGAGGACGTCGACATATTTGTCATTAGAATTGGTGCTTTTATTGGGCACGTGTATAGATATTTAAGTGGATGTTTGTAATGTTATTTTATGTTTGTAATGTCCATTTATATTGATTGAATTGATTATATTGTGAATATTATTAAAGTGACATGTAGTGTTTTAGAGTTATATCTCTGTAAGCTATATTGTATGTGAATAAAATAAATAAATAAATAAATGCACATTGCAACCTCGTCGATATGGGGTAATTAAAAAATCTACTTTCCGCAAAAACAGAGAAAATTGTATCATAGGAGCTTAAAAAATGCCCTTACACAACATTTTTATTTACCAATATCGATAAGTGACATCAAAGTCCACGGCAACAGCTCAAATCGCCTAATTGCCCAATTGAAAGATAAATGTTATTCTATTTCCAGAGGCAAACTTGATGTAAACTCATGATTACAAGGAGGTAACTTCATTACTAATACCTACAAAGAAAATAACAAGAAAATAAATTATTTTTAGCCAACTTAATTCACTTTTATATTTCGGTCGCAGACAAAATCGCTTTGTCAGGCTTCAGGACCGAACTCATTACGGGAAATTGCAAATCGCGCTAGGCTGTAGCAACTTCTTAATCATCTTACTTCTGGATCTCATTGTATAGGTATCCTACTTGCCGAAAAGTTTCCCCTTCCTCCTACCAAGTTTTAATAAAGAAAAATGTATCTACGCAAGTTCGAAAATTAATAGTCTCAAAACCGCCAATCATAAAAAAATCAGCTGACAGGCTGGCGGAAAGTCTAGCAGATACCTCCTATCTAAATAAATACTTTTCATTTAGATATTGTATTAGGTAAGGGAATTCCTCAACCTGTTATTAATGATACTAAAGCTAGATATTCAAGCAGGGCCGCAGTAGGTACCTAATATCTGTTTTCGGTTGTATGCGCCCCCTAGTGCTTTTGGTTTTGGAGAGAAATAGTACCTATCTTCTGCGTAATTACTTACCGACTCTACCTACCCCAGCTTATAAATCACTCTTGATGGTGTGAGGAAATAAATACCGGATATTTACCATAGGATTTTCACTCTCACGGTCTCACTCATAAAGTAATAAAAACGAACGCATGTCTAAAAACTTTTAAAGAATGCATTTAAGTACATACAATAAAGTCTTGTACTTGATAAATTCTAACACTTCGTGTTAAAGTAATTATTAGATATTAGGGGTGGTTCAGATTCCTGAATCCAGGCACAAAATAATACCTAGTCAGTTGTAATGTAATAGAATTCGTGTGGGATTTAGGGTTATGGACAAATATTACTAAACTTACTAACATGTATCACGGATAACTATACTTATAGTAAGTATAGGTAATTGTTATTACCATTTTGAACTGTTAGGGAGACTGAGACAATACAAAAGAACATTTTCGTAAGTTAATGATCGTCTCTAATGGCCATGCGCTCTAGGTTTTGTTAATTAACTGTCCACCCCAGTCAGTCGGATATCGTCCGTTCAGAAAAAAGCCGGGAAATGGGGAGGGAGTTTTCATATTGCCGATGTAAATTTTAATTTGCCGGCAACTTTACGGCCCTCTTTACGATTTAGCTGGCGCTTTCAACCTTTATTAGGCTATGCATTCATGGCTCGCCGGGTTCAGTAGCATGATCTCGAGTGCTGTGCCTCCCATTCTCATTGAATATAAAGTAAATAAACTTGTTTATGCCCCTGTTTACGTGCACTCTTACAATGGGCAATAGTAGTGAGCTGTTTCTTTGCTGATAAAAGTAATGGCATGTTGCCAAGACGTTTATCGCCGTTTGAAGACATCATATTGACATAAACATGCTGTTACTGCATGTACTTATTGCGATTCTTACACACGTTTAAAATAAATTCGGCACTGAGTCAATATAAGGATAAAGGAAAAAGGAACCCCGGGATCTTAAAACTTAATGTTCAATAATAAAAAAAATACTCATTTTGAATTTACAGCTTCTAGTGGACAAGGTTTTAGCTTTGACCTTTAATTAAGAATCAATTCTGGGAATTGGATGCCGCTAAAAGCATCCGATGACATAGAAATAGAATCGAAAATTGGCGGTTCATCTATTATGAAGTTAGTTGGCCTCGTTTTCTATTTCAGGTACTTAGTAAGTAATATAAACCGTACTATATTATATTTACCTCAGTAGACGTGGTGTCTGCATAGCTGCCGTCGTATTCTGAGCCGTCATGCAAGTGAGCTCCGTATGGACCCACTGATCCCACCACCAATGGTATATGATCTGAAACAGACTAGGTGTTAGAAATTTTCCGAGTCTCCAATCATTTGTTATCATACACTATGTTTTTATACCCTATATCTTCCACACAAATACCTCTAACCCCCTGCAAAGAGTAATTAATGCGTGCTTGCACCCGTCCCTTGCGGTATGCGGACCCGAGCAGCTTTGTTTACAGCAAACTGCAAACATTCTTGAGATTTTATAATTATTATAAATCACCATTCCAGTTGAATTGTAAGTTTAGTGCTCGTAAAGCTAACCACACCTCAGTGTAGAGAAAAGTTTAAGACTTATTGCTTTGGGCGAAGTTAAATTCATACATAGAATTTAAAGTGTAACAATTTAGACTTTGTATATGTCGCAGCCGCATGGTGTAACATAATATTCACTTCATGAAATGCCCGGACACTCATGAAGCGCACCTGAGGTGGTGTAGTTCGCTCGTAATTCGCTATCTGTTCCAATATATTCTCGGACATCGCGCGACTCGCCATAATCTGTCACAAGTAAATTCCCAGTTGATGAAGCACCTTACTGAGGAAATCTAGCATCGCACAATATTCTATTATATCTTGGGAGTAGCTTTTCCCTTGCAATAAGTCATCTGTCCAACTCGGTCACACTTCATGATGTGTCCAGAACTCCAGACCAAGAATCTTATGTCTAGCTAGACTCTACACTACATGAATTGCAATTTTTACACCTTTCAGCTACATGTACGATATATACCTAGGCAAAGGTGTAGTGCAGTGTAGGTAATGCTTAAAGGTTATTGATCTAAGGTGTAATGTAAAGTGTAGATAGAATATAGAACGCGAAAGAAAGTTCCATGGGTATCATTGTGTACACCCAATGAGCACATGAAGACTCCTGACGATCGTGGTGCAGTGTAGAGAGACAATACTGACCGTTGGGCATGTTGTGCTGGTACTCGTGCAGGTACAGCTGGCGCGCGCGCTGCGCCAACTCGACTGCGCGCACGACCAGCGCGCGCGCCTGCTCGCGGGACACGCCCAGGTGTGCAGTGAACCCCTCCACAGAAGCCTGGTATGTGTTCGTTATGATCAGGTCCGCGCCAGCTGCAACAACAACACTCTTAGGCTCTAGCTAGACAGATTGCATTTCAACTGCACCACGACTGTGCAGCAAAACAACCAAGCAGCCCGATTTCAGTCGGTGTTCATAGTGAAAAAACTTAGTTTTCATATTGGAATTTTAAAACAAATATAATAAACTTTAAATGAGTAGGTACATATGTACCTACCTAGTAAAAGATATTATGCTACGAGTGTATAAAGAATTTGTATGAAAAATTGCCTTAGAGGAATTCCCTTAAAATCAATTTCATAACTCGTAATCCTGGCCACATTAATCATCTCAATGGAGGTAATGAAAACAAATGAATCACAAGATTAATGTCTTTAACTATTTTGCCGATGTCTCCGTCGCCTTTCCTGTCTCTAACGATTATACATACACTGTAAATTTATATTAGGAAACTAACTCAATAAATAATACTGAACTTCTACTAGTTCTACGACGTTGCTATATTAACAGTGAGCAGGGTGCGGCTAACAGGCGTAAACAATTAGTGTTATTAAAACTTAGTAATGCAACACGAGGCCGACTAGTTCAATAATAGGAGCTGTTCGGTAAAAGGCGGCGTCACGGGTCGAAGAAAATAATTATGTAGGTAATAAATAGAAGTCGGCTCGCGCGGCTCGGCCTTCGAATGGAAACGTATTAGACAGACAAGGTGATTAATGGCAATGGCGTCTTGTATCCTCGGATACTAGCGCCTACCGCTGTGTACACGGGCGCCCGCCTGGCCCGAGTATGCAAATGTATGCAGGGTAGTTAGTGGATGTGGGGAGAGCGCGCCTCTTGGCACCCGCTACAGCGTCAATCATAATAATCACAGCGACGCAGCTGCTTCTTTTTTAAATAGCCACAATATGTGTGAAAAAAGTTCTCGTTTATTTGCCAATTTGAAATTTTGTATAAAAGTACCAGAACTAATTGGAATTTATGTACACTCGGCAACACATCAAAGGTAGGTAGCGCTTAAATTTTAACTCTTATAATAAGGATGGTACAAAATCCATATAGTGATAATACGATTTGCTTTTCTACTGCTCGTAACAGACAACTCCGCTAGGGGTGATTGATTTTTAGAATACATTTTATTTCCCTATAAAGAGACCATCTGCCTCTACCGCCGCTAATATTTCCCCAAAAATAAAAAAGGAATATTTATTTCATTACACCAATTGAAACTCTTGGAAATTGAAAGCAAATATTTATTTATTCAGACAACTACTTAGGTTCAAATGGATGTCAGTAAAGTTGTTATTTTACAGTTGGCAGCGTGTATATAAATATTGGGCGAGGCGATTACAAAGTACGAAGGCAATGTTTAGCATTTTTTCTCGTATCATTTCTGGTGTAAGAGGCAGCAAAGCAAGGCAGTAGGCTTTTCCCCTCCAGGGAGTTATTTGCTTGCCGACACTTTTCAGCTTTTCCTTATGAAAAGAAACGGTCCGTTTTGTGGCGAAGAAAAGCGCTTTCAGGGGACGATGACACGAGACGAGGTCGCACTCTCGCTGTCAGATGCTAGAAAATGACGGGGTAAAAGCGAGCTAACATGTAATTCGTCAAAACGTGCATACGTAAGCGTCTGTCTAGCTAGTCGGAGCATCGCATCTAAGTGCCCATGTAGATAGGTAATGTAATAAATGAATACACCCGACATTACATATATGGTAAAATTTCTGTGCGATTTCATCTCTTATGTCACAGGCAATAAGAACGGTGCAAAGTCCTTAGCATTACTTTGATGTGCTTTCGACTGTAAAATTGATTTCTGATTCACTGTAGTAACTTTTCACAGATCTAAGTAAAAAGAAAACTAAAGTCGTTGTACAGTCGACAGCAGATCAATGGTAACACTTTTTACTTTTGTCAGTTCTTATTATTTGCGTCGTAAGACTTGAAATCGATCTGCTGTCGACTGTACCTATCACTCTACTGTAATTTATGGTGACAAGGTTCTACGGTTGATCCGAAATTTTCACGAGTTTCATAAGTTAGTAGTTCCATTGTTCTACATCCTGCTTAGTTCTACGTGTAAGTAGTTAACTATTTGGACTTTATTAAATGTGCTCTATTGTAAAGTAACGTAAGTATGTATACGTACTTATTGCTAGTTATACGAACGTAATTGGATATGTTTTATATAAAACAGATTGCATGTATGTACCTACCTATACACTATTCGTCCGTGACTTTCCCGTACGTAGGTGTATCCTGGAACCTGGAATTCATTTTAAAACTCGGGTCTTGGAATGGGGAACAACGCAATTACTTTGCCGTTCAAAGGAGTAAGTTGTGCGTGACTCAGGTAAATAGATAATGCCATCGGATTCTGCTAAATACTCTTACTGTGTTTTCGGTGAAATTGGAATTTAAAGTACCCTGCGAAAGCCGGGATAAATTACGCTCCTGGCATTTCGTATATACACCGATATAGTTTTTGCTTTATTTACCTTACTATCGTAGTTACCTAATCCAGCCATAAATTATGTCACACACAACACATAAGTTAAATGGGCCTAATTTTCAAGAGTATATGATCTAGAAAATACATGTAGAATTATCATTATAAGGGCTTTTGTTAGGGAATACCTAAAGAGGTAGGTACAGCTAACAGCAGATCAAGTGTAACACTTTGGACCGTTCTTATTATCTGCGTCATAAGAGTTGAAGTCGTACTGCAAATGTTATCATTGATCTGCTGTTGTCTGTACTTATATGAAATGCCGATGACGCTTGCTTAATACGTTATCTACTTATTTAAATGTATATTAAGTGTGAACGGACAACAGCAGATCAATGGTAACACTTGCAGTACGATTTCAACTCTTACGACGCTGATAATAAGAACGGTGCATAGTCCAAAGTTTTACACTTGATCTGCTGTCAGCTGTACCTATTAAAATTTCAAGTATTTACAAAATCTCAAAACTCTACATCCGGATATTCTGGCAGATGAACCAAAAGTTGCAGACATCGTCACATCGGTTTTTTTATTGCATCGTAATTTTATTATGAAATGAAGAAATAAATTTTTACATAGTTTTTGGTAGCAAACAGAATTCGAAACTGCGAAAGGCAGACGCCGCCAATGGCAAAAAATATTTTTATTAATTAAAGAACAATGGGTAATTTTGTATGGACCCCGTACCCACGTTGTAGCAACTTGAGACCTATATCATTCGAAAGGTCTTTAAAAATACATAATTTTTTTGTATGGCAGCAACCTTGTAGCTTATGGGAGAACGCCGTTATAATGTCGAGAATGTTTCGAAAATTCACCCTTCGAACCATTGACGCGCGCATTTTCTCACGGCCCGTGTCATCGCCCGAGTCTAGTTCGGGTAAATAAAAGTGGCGTACGGCACTGTCCGACCTTTCTAGGTATCTCTGTACAAAAAAGTCCAGTCAATACGTTACACATTGCCGTGAAAGGAGGACAGAAAACAAACACACTTTCATATTTATAACATTAGTTAGGAATAGTAGTTTATGCAATCTGTAACAGCAATATACCTCTTATATTTAAAAAAAAAATAATAATGATGGAGCCTAAAGACAGCTGCCAATGGTATCGTCGTCATCATCAGCCCGTATCAGCCCACTGCTGCGGATGTAGACCTCTCCCAAAGTACGCCCCACTCAACCCGATTCTCGGCCTTCTGCATCCAGTCACTGCCAGCCACCTTGCGAAGGTCATCATTACATCCTGGTCAAGGGGCGTCCCATAGTATGTTTACCCGTTCGTGGCCTCTATTCGATAACTCTTCTACTCCATCGGTTATCGCTTCTACGACAGATGTGACCAATCCACTGCCACTTCAGTTTGTTGATTCTATGAGCAATGTCAACCACTTTTGTTGTCTGGCGAATATACTCGTATATTCTATCTACCAGAGAATTGCAAGCATAGCTCTTTCCATAGCTTGCTGAGCGACTTTGAACTTGTGTGCCAGTCTCACCGTCAATGTTCACGTTTCGGCTCCGTAGGTCATCACAGGCAGGACCCACTGGTTGCCTTTGTTTTCAGACATTGTGATATTGAAGACGAGAAGATATGACGTAGCTTCCCAAATGCTGCACAGCCCAGCTGAATTCTCCTGTCACTCTCTTTCTCGAAGTTGGTCCTAAGTAGACAGTCATATGGCTGAACAACTTCAAGGACCGTGTTATGGACTACCACTGGTTCCGGGATGACTAGATCATCGAACATCTTGGTCTTGTCAGCCACCTCGAGAATGTTATCCATCCATTTGATGGAGGGCGTGCTAAGCTACATTTATCCGATCGTGGACTGTATTCGCGGAACTCGTCTACCCTATCGGTTATCGGTTCTACGACAGATGTGTACAGCCCACTGCCACTTCAGTTTGCTGATTCGCTGAGCGACCTTGAACTTGTGGGTCAAGCCCACTGTCAGTGTCCACGTTTCGGCCTCATAGCTCACCATTTGGCAAGACGCACTGGTTGAAGACCTTTGTTTTCAGGGCTTTCTAGTATGAAAAAGAGAATATTCGATGTAGCTTCCCAAATGCTGCACAGCCTAGCTGAATTCTCCTGCTACTCTCTTCTCGAAGATGTTCCTTTCCAGCTGCAGAGTTTGTTCTAAGTAGACGTCTTCTTCTTCTTCTTCCTCAGCATACAGCAGCCCACTCCTGGGCATATGCCTCTCCATGAATTCTCCATGTGGCCCGATCCCAAGGTTGTCTGGTCCACACTGAGCCAGCAACCCTCTTGATGTCGTCGGACCATCTGGCCGGTGGTCTGCCCACGCTTCTTCTACCCGTCCGGGGTCACCGTACCGGGGGTCCGTTACACCGTATTGACTGGACTTTTTTTGTACAGAGATACCTAGAAAGGTCGGACAGTGCCGTACGCCACTTTTATTTACCCGAACGAGACTCGGGCGATGACACGGGCCGTGAGAAAATGCGCGCGTCAATGGTTCGAAGGGTGAATTTTCGAAACATTCTCGACATTATAACGGCGTTCTCCCATAAGCTACAAGGTTGCTGCCATACAAAAAAATTATGTATTTTTAAAGACCTTTCGAATGATATAGGTCTCAAGTTGCTACAACGTGGGTACGTTTTGACCCATCTTCAGTTGCCCATCGTTTTAAGATGCTAAGTGAAAATGACTTATATAATGGATGTCGACAGCAGATCAATGGTAACACTTTATACTTTTCACAGTTCTTATTATTTGCGTCGTAAGACTTGAAATCGTATTGCAAGTATTACCATTGATCTGCTGTCGACTGTACGTACAGTTGACATAAAATAGTAACACTATCAGTATCGATTTGAAGTTTTATGGTGTTGGCAATAAGAACTGTCCAAATTATTACTTGATGTACTTTCGACCTACACACGAGTGAGTATTTATACCTCGTTTGTACAATATCTAACACTTAGTTGAAAGGTAAATCTAAAATTAGTTGTACACGTGTACGCCCACACTAGTTGTAAGTAAAATGACGCGTCAAAAGTAAATGCACTGACGTACGTTGAATCGCCACGAGCTCTGATCAAATTACAAAGTTATGAGTATAATATCTGATATTAAGAAGCAGCTGCCTCTTTGAATTCGATAAAAAACATAGGTATACTCATTGTAGTTATAGTTGTTACGGTAAACGGTCTGCCCCCGGTCCGGAAATTTGCCTCAAAGTGCCGATTCGTGAAAAGTCGAATCAGTATACCGCGACAATATTATGTTTTGTTTATCTAACCTACGATTGTATAAGTATCTAAGGTTATCGCTTTCATCGATAAGACCGCCAATTGTAATAATGTTTACCTACGCCTATATATATGCAATAGGTAAATATATTTATCTTATTTTGTAAATGGTACCTACCTATTGGTGAATTGAGACCAATTGATTTATCGTAGTGCATTTAGGTTGCACGTTATGCTGTTATTCATAAACTTGGTTAAACCTTACTTCCCTTAAATTGTGTTGTTATCCCTTTCATAATTGGTTAAAAAAGGTTAAGATAGAAAGGGACAGGGGGCCTAAACGGTTGTGTAGGTTTAAATCACATTTATGAATACTAGCCTTAGGTTTTAAGTATGCAAAATCAAAATGAATATCCAACAATTAAAAGGTACCTCTATGAATTTGATACAATGAAAAACTCCATCTCGTCTATAAAAATTCTTCAGACGTTAACACGTTCCATTACCTCTGAGAAAATCCAGGTGAGTATTGACGACTTCATCCGGATGTGTGTGGAGAAAACGGGCGCTCCAGAGGGGATCGCCGTCGATGACATGTCCGACGTGGCAGGATAGCTGTGTCGAGAACCCTCCATCCAGAACCACCACTTGAGGAGGTTCCACACCCTCCGTTTCGTCGTTCTTAGGGGTCATTATGACGTCTGTCAACGTCAAACAGCCCTCTAAGTGCAATGATACTGAAATTAAACATGATAATAAATTTACATGCTGCTATAGTCGTACATACATAGTTTAACCAAACTTTTGCCCCTTTCACACTTCGTTAAAAACGTTAAGTTAGAAAGGGACGTATTTCTCACAGTTCATGTACACACGAAGACTGAGAGAAAAGAGGCCTTGTATACACAGGGGGCTTCATTAAGTTTGAGATTTTCTCAAAAACTACTGAACCGATTTTAATAATTATTTTTCAGTTAGGTATATAGTTTTAACTTTTATCTAACACTGAAATCATTTTTGCAATAGGTCAAGTAGTTTTTGAGAAAATCTCAAGCTTAAAAACTATGCTGTACCTACACTTTTCTCTGTGGTAGACCGTACCTTAATCTTAGTTTTTTACTCAGTTACCTGATTTATTACAAGTAGGTACATACAGGTGTAACCCAAAGGGCCGCACGTCTTCGACCTTAATAAGAATTGTGTAGGTCAAAACTATTTGTTTTTCATCCAAGTCTAGCCCGCTCTCCCTTCGACGGACGTCTTTGTTGTCTCACGAATTGTTAATTTGATTGAGAAATATACCCGAGTTTCCTCTCCAAGTAAATAAATGCGATCAATATCGTCAGGGTTCGGAAATGGAACGGAAGGTAGAGGGAGAGCTTTCCATTGACAGAGGTAGCGATTATTAATTATAGAGCCTGGAGTTCGGAAACATAATAATATTTTGGTTACATTCGTCCATGAAAATGTACCTTATGTCAGTTAATTGCAAGAAGTAATCTTTCGGCTACAAAATTAACGGTCACTAATGGAAGGATTTTGTGCTTATTACTTAAGTCTAAGAATTATAGGATATTAATCTTTTCTTTGAGCTCTATTTACATTGTCGGTGCTTCATAAATAATAGCATATAGTAATTATATACTACGATAATAGCCTGTTAATAGGTGCGAGATTATCCTTAAAGGCGTAGGTGTCTATTTTAGGATTAGACTATATATACATGCCTGCTTAAATTAGAATCACGACAATAAATAACTATTAGATATCCATTTAAATAAATTGAGATGATGAGTTGGGAGAGCCCTAACAATTCGGAACGTTAATAACGATGATCTAGCACTAGACATTCATTAAACTGCCCTAATATATCAAGGCAGGAGGATTTGGTTACACTACATATAATATGTACTATGTGTATGGTGACCTACAGCATTTATCCCTTGATGGTTGGCCAGATATGGTATTTATTTTAATTTAATTTATTTTAAATAATTAAATGATTCGGGGAGGATAGGGATTCATTTCCCATCCTCCCCCACGTGGGGGAGGGAGTTTGGGGGAGGATGGGAATACACGGGATATTTTATGTTACGACTCTCTAGTAGTATCCAAATTAACTTTGCACTTGTTATTTTAACCATAAATGTTCAATCGAGCGAGCTAGTGCAACCCAAATTATAATAACTTGGGTATTAATGCAATAAGTTGACTGATGAATACCTAAATTAAGGTGAGTTAGACTGTAATAATGATCGACACCAAACACCACGTTGTCTCGCACCGTCTTATGTAGAGAGTAGAGAATGAAACTTATTTATTCATTTCCCCAAGCAAGAGAGGTGGCGTGATACTGACAGGACATAAAGTGTGATAGATATCCTCCACACGAGAAGGTTGAATTAATGCGCTTAGCCGCCCTCGAGTAGGTACCTGATTTATCGCATGATCAGTAAAGCAATGCAAGTTTAAGGAGGCAAATGAAATGATAAATCTAATCGACCTACCTAACAGAAATGTACCGTAAAGACGAAAGCGAGGTCACAGTATTTTGATCCGACACCAGTCCCTTATCGTGCACAAATACAATAACAATACCTATCTGGCAGTTTATTTCTATTCACTACTTACTTTGTAGGTAGGTATGTACAGTACAATTTGGTAATTATTTCCAAACAAACGGATTTACACGAATATATATTACCGTTCTAACAAACTCGTAATTATTTCAAATGTTTGAAACTTTCTGTTGGAGTTCTCTCAGTAAGCCTCTGTTGAGAAGTTCCTAAATAATTTTCCTTTCCAGGAGGTACGGCACGAGACGCAAAAATGTAAAGGACACTGTAATTAAACATAAATCACTACACGAAAAACTTGGGGAGATCTTGTGAAAGCGGTTGGGACATTTCTTCAGGAAGAGAAATATCGTTTTGGGTGACAACAATATTTTAAGCCACGACATCCACCTGAGCTCTAAGGGCGTTAAAATGAGTTATATTAGACTTTAGTGCCTTCATGTGCCTCCTTAACTACGATACACACATGCCATATAGCAGAAGCAGACACCTAATAATACACAACTCTGTACCTATACTCTATATGACTTAGGTACTCTACCTCGTTTACACAGGCTTATATCGGATCACGAATCTCGATAGGTAATGGTTTGACTGATTGACTATAAGTAGGAGTTATTTATAGAGCCATACGAAATGAACTTGTAATTTTAATACTTCCATAACGTATAATATAATTTTCATACTTTATATAGGAAAACGCCTTGGTGACGATTTCCTAAATTACTAGTATCCTACCTGCCTAACAGCGTTAAATACATTAATTACTGTTACATAAAATGTAATCTTAATACTTAGTTTAATAATACCTATTGAAGGTTGTTAGTTAAATGCTTAAGCTTAAGAAGAAACAAATTTTTCATCACGACCGGGTTTCGAACCAGGGCCACCTTGCCATTCCGTGGCACGCTCTATTCCAACAGAGCTACCGTGATTCGTACCCAAGTCGTGAATTTTGGTTGTTAGTTAATTAGTAAAATAACACTATAGGTTCGCCTGACTGAATAAATAATATTTTATTCATCTCATCAAATCATCACGTTAAGCCGTCGTGCTTCTTCCATATAGTTACGAAAATAGTTTGAATGTGGAGAGTTATTTCTATTAATGTTATTTTTGTCACGGACACGGACACACTAAATGTCCATTAAATAAAGTAACAATTTTAGAAAAAGCTTTTACTCTTTTTTATGAATAACACATCTGAAAACAGTTAAAATACTCACTCTGTGAATTTCGCTTTAATAGCTTAACTTGATGCAAATCGCAGATAGATGATTTATTCAAACAACCAAAGAAAAACAAGAATAATGTGCTGTTAGAGAGCCATCAACATAATACGACGCGCAAACATACACTATCACCAACCACGCTTATTCTATACACCTACTGTGGCGCCGTATCTACACAATGGCACATTATTGATTCTCGCCAGCCAAAAAACATATTTATAAATGGAATGTATTTCCTTAATATGATTTAAATTCTTATGAGCAACCACAGTAAACAACACAATTTGACGATCCGAGGAAGACTGAATAACGATAACAGCGCGTAGGTAAATCAAGGCCTTATCAATTTACATAAATGAATACTTAATCTAAGTGAGAAAATACAATGTTCTCGATGTAAGTATTGTCAGTTGGTAATGATCATTTATATCTTAATATAATTACGTGCGGGGCAATAGTCGCTAAGGGTCACTTCACGGAATCAAAAGACAGGAAGCTAAGGAAGAACATTTAATTATAAAAGGTAAAAGATGATTTAATATTAGAAATGCCTCTGATGTATTGAAACATATGTATATGTCGAAGGAAATGCTTAATATACCTATCAGAATTGATGGTTCTACATATGTCTATGTACGATGCGATTGTTGATGTATTCTCGTATACATAAGTAAAAGTAAATGATTTAAAAATTTATGTATTTTTTTCCAATGTATATCCCAGTACAGACACTGTGCGTTCCGTCGTCGTCGCTGGCGATTGGCCCGCGGGTTCGAGCCACGAGATAGATATTTATAGAGTTATCAGTGCAGAGCAACGTACTTTGCGGACAACTCGCCGAAATCCGAGTCTTCGACAATTCACACGATAATGATATAATTTTATAATTAATTAGGCACAAAAACGGTCACCGCCCCCGCAGATGTCACATAAAATTTTAATTGATAACGGTTTTATTTTTAATTTTATTTGCATAGAAACTGGTTGAGAATAAATTATATATTTTTTTACAAACACTCAACTACAACAGATTTTATTTTATTTTTACATGTGGTAATATTTGGGTAATATAGGTACTTAGATCAAATCCTGTTTCTAATAATATTATTTCTCAGCATAAAATAGGTTGCACTTAAATAAATATTTTGCATGGATTAAAAACATAAAAGTTACTTGGATGACACTGTTATGTAACAGGAGCGTCGCATGCTACATACTTTCACACGAATTCAAGGTATTGTGGACTCAAGTTTTTGGGTCAGATTTCAATCCACTGAATGTTTACCAAGTCAATAGAGTATTTTTCCATGCGAGCGAAGTGGTGGGTGGTCGCTATCTCTATGTAATTATTGTAATCTAAATGCCTATTCATTGTCTGGATACAAATTAGAATTTAAGAGTAGGATTTCTACCTCAAATGGAATTTTTCTTGAAGATATTTGTGGCCCTAGTATTCCTAAGGGTCAGCGAATATTCCACATATCCGAACACCGAGCGTTTGCCATTAGAGATATGACAACGATTACGTAATGACGTGTTTCAACCTCGCTCATGTATCTACGAGAACCATTGCCGAAATTGTTGCATTAGTAGGTAAGTGCTGGCTGATAATAATTTAGCTGGACATGTACCTACAGCTATCGGTCATTCACCAGCCATTATTACTAGCTAGCTACACCGCTTTTGAAAAAGCATCGTGTAGCCAGCCAGCTGTAGTAATATTATTACTTGGCAAGTTCTCAACGTTCCATACACAGTCGACGATACAATATTCAAGAAGAAATTGACCTAATTTCTGTCATGCCATTACCTATATTAAAATAATGTTGTTACAACGTTCCTTGTAACGACGAGAAGGCTTTTAATGAGGCCTTTAGGAAAATAGATAGGCACTGCTACAGATTATTAACTATTTATTACGTAGCAAAGTTCTTATGTTTTATATGTTGTAACTTCTTTATTAGGTTTCTAAAGAAGTACAGTAGTGAGTTCTTAGTTCATTGCATTGTTACACGTACCTACAGCCAGTATCTATGTGCAAGGGAATATAAGTAACAATGAAATTAATCAAGTAACAAAATAATAAATTGCGACAAATAAGTACTTAGTCGCTATAGATATTACTTATACATGTGAAATGTGAATGCATTTAAATATAAAACTATTTAATAGCTGCCTATACGCGGTATTGGTTACAAATTACTCGAAGGAATATTCTCTAGCCGAAATCACAATAGGCTGTCTCATGCAAGTCAATTACGTCTATCTTCCGCCAGGTTACGTATCTGAAGCCTCTCTGATACAATACGAATTTCGTATACGAGGGCGAGTTACAGTTTTGGTTAAACTATTAACATGATTATTTCACGGCTGAATTTAATTAGAAATTCAATTATGTTCTCTACGTCTCGCTAGACAGGCAAGATGTGCATTTGCCAGACGGTTTTATCTAACCAATATTGCGATAAAACTGCATGACGCAATATATAATCGTCTAGGTAAGTAGGTATGTTGTTTTGTTATCGACTGACCGAGGGAGGTGAAGCTAAAAATGTGGTCAAGCCGTCAACAAAGTCATGTAGTTCAATAGTTTAAAAAACATAATTAATCTAAGTACCTACTTTACTTACTTATACGTATAAAGTATCTTACCTAAAGGTATGCTATTTTTCCTAAATAAACAGTAACTCTCTCAAGTCCGTATTCGCTTTTAAATAACCGCTACAAATACATTTCAACTTGGAGATGGAGACTGCAAGATTTCTCTTTGTACGAATATTAGCGTTTCTACAATCCAATTTCTTTGTTTAAACAACGAAATTGAATGAATATTGAAAAAGCCCTGCAACAATCCATTTTGAAAGTGTAGAACTGTGGATTATAGTGCAGACTTGTGTGGTGGATAGAGATATTGAATAATATATGTTGTTTAGGATGATGATTGCGAGTTATGTAATCCCAGTACGCTGCGCTTACTGCAGACACTGTGTTGTTTTGCTACCCTTGCACATGTACGTATACAACATCAGATAGGTAACTTAATATGTGTTTTGTTCTATTTTTATCTACCTCTGTGAAGTAAGACTACACAACTTTGCTACTCATCTCCACTTTGCTATGTGTGTAGCTGTGATTAATTTTAACATGTATTTGTTTTAATTGAAATTAATTTTTAATTATAAACCCGTAACACACCTACATGTTTTATGATCATGTCTAATCATCATGTGTAATATAATTAGGTAGGTAAAATAGCACATTGTGAAGTCCCACTGGATTTACATATTTTTCCCACTTCATGAATTGCTAATATAACTACAGACAATAAAGATGTTGAATTTTATAAATTCCCCGAAGTGTGATATTCGTGGCCGCCAAGTCTAATCCTGAAAACGCAACTGTCACTCATAATGCTACATCTCGTAAGAGAGAGAGAGAGGTGCAAATTTAGCGTGCGACAATCTAGAATCGATCTAAGTATAGTTCAATAACGTATTGTAATCAACACTTTGTGAACAAAATACAAAGTGGATAAATAGGATATCTTATTGATTACCTATTTATCCATTTTGTCGATACAGTGCAATCTAAATCCCGTGCGGCCATGTGATACGAGTGCCTGGCGAAACTACCCTGGCTGTGCGCTAGCTAGCACGTACTAGGTAGAGCAGCGACATGGTTTACGGCTGCAGGCGAGAAGGAAACTCTTCGCCGTAGTGAGAAATGCGGATTGCACCGAACCTATTACATTGGTGATAAAATGTCGAAGGGTATATTAATAGTATACTATGACCAATGTATAAGAATAGCTGTTATTTCTATACGAAACATGCACCCGCGCATAAAACCTTCTTGCTTTACCAAACGCTGGAAGCTGAAGAAAATTGAAGCCATATTAAAGACTGAAATCCTAGACAAACGTAAACTGAACCTTTTGCTAGAAAAGAAAATGGCGGACTTGTGGCGGACAGTCATTTTATTATCGTCATAGGTATTTAACATTTTTTAAACTCGCCAACAGAAGTTCAGTATTAGTAATGATTTATTTAGTATTTGCTTACACTAATAATGACACGAAGGTTTAGCTTCCATAATCTGTTCTTAAAAACAGACGGAAGTTGAGTTTTAGAAATATAGAGAAGAGTACCTACCTGTATTATTACCCTGAATTACTGAAGTTCTAGCTAGCGGATACTATAAAGATAAATATAAAAATCCCACCAATCCCGACCACGTACTTGATACCGATGGTAGAGGCACTACTGCATGAAAGAACTTGCATAGCGGAAACGCGATTAGTCACAAACTCGTAATAAAAAAGCTAAAATTATGAGATGAGTAGATAACTATACTTCGTACTTGGCTCACGTTTGACCGCTAATATACAACGTTAAAGTACACCTTGTAATATTTCTATAATAAATATGTATAGTGTTGGTATCTATGTGTCCCGGGAGAGCTTCCTAAAGAGAGGGGTAATAAAATCTCGCAAATGGCACTACAGAGGCGAAGTCGGCGTTTTTCTATTGTTTCCTTAATTTTATTACTGTTAAATTCTGTTACTTTGTCCAAGTTTATGTACCTACCCATATTGTTATAGTGGCGTGGAATTCACACCGAATTGGATACTGCTGTAGATTCTTTGCATACTTCCACAATAAAAATAATCAAAGAATCGGTAACGGTAGGAAGTAGGTACCTACTTAGGTGGATACTGTATGAATGATGAAATGTAAAGGCAGAAGATATCTAAAAAGTTAAACCGAGATACATATAAGTCATATGCCGAAAGTTGACCATTCGCCTAAAGTTATAAAGCATGAGTAAATAAAGTACCTACCCACCTATGCAGGTTACTCAAAACCCTTATTTTATAAATTATTGGCAACTAGATTGTACAATGTGAAAATGTAATCACTATGTCGCGTCGCGTCTTACTTTTTGTGCTTGCAATAAACAAGTACAAAAAATGTCGCCGTATAAATTGAGCTCAACCGCAAACGACGCGGTTTTTAATTAATTTCCGAAGCTTTCCTGTTTGATGTTTCGGAGCGTGGGACACATAAATTAACTATCCTCGGCTACATCCCTGCAAATGACAAGCAATATATTTTCTGCACGCAAATCCCGCGGATTGTCTGCGCGGAGCGACTCTATGCGGTGCACCGGCTATATAAGGCCTGTATGTAAACAACGGCGAAATTACTAACCGAGTGGTAACACGAGAATGTTTACGTGGACCTGGATATTCCAAATTGTTATGTTCGGCACACTGGCCGGCGGGCCGGGCCTGGGACGAGTGCTAGCAGTGCACTTGCAACATTACTCCTGCGAAGAATTCGAAGTCGGAGCATACTTCGACCCCTACGAGGCTCTTGATTCGATGTGGAAAATATTTTACTTTTGGGGTGATACCACGGAAATAAATCCAATCGTTTTCAATTTACCACTAAAAGATGTGTGTGATACCTACCTATTCATAGTAACTTATAACATATAGGGGTAATGTGTTTACGGCTGTCAAGTCTACGAGTATGTGTCTTATCGATCTTAATCAGGATTTACTGTAAATAACTTACAAAACTTGGATATTAACTCTTGCATTGAGTTTTTCATAGATTCCAAGCTCTGTAACTTGGTAATAATAAAACCATTTTTGGCACATATTAAATTTTTTTGGTTTACCTACCACTTTCGATTACCTAAGTACCATATCGATCACGTTCGAATGTAGGTTGTCAGAAAACTTATATGGTGAGGAGTTAATAAATTAATCTTTTGATATTTTGTAGAGAGTGCATAAATTCAGGGAAGTAGTGGAATCAATGGAGCCCGAGTTGAATGTGGAGTGGCATAAAGCGACCCTGCTGATGGAGCCGCGCCCCGGCGTCATAATACTGCTGCTGTACAGCGGCACGCCAGGCGCTTTCAGAGCTATTATTAAAAAAGAACAGCGAAAAGAAGGTGAGTTTACTAGAATCTAGATAATTACTTATATTATTATGTCTCTATTATGTTATGTGTCACTATTCTATCTAACCGTATTGTTGACAACAGTGAACAGACTTGTTTCTGCGACTTGTTTCACTTATCGTAGGTAATCTTTGCTCGTAATTGATCATATTAATATTCGTACGTCGCGGTTCGTTTTTCAATAAGACAAATGGTAGTGTTGCAAGTGCATGAAAAGAAGCACACGCGCCGCCGATTTTTTCCTTACATGAGTTTTTGTTGCGCACCTATACAATGATAACGTTTTATGTACGATTTCAACTCTTAAGCGCAGACATAAGGGACGGTATAAAGTTCAAAATTACTTATGACTGCACTGTGCAGTGGTTCTCGAAACATAAACGAACAGAAATAACATAGGTATAGGTACTTACTACTTTATAACGTTAGTACACTCCGTCACTGTTATGATTTAGAAGTGATGGAATTGCAAAGTACAAAATGAATCAGCTGATAGAGTCCCAACTGTACCTACAAGTAAAGTTCCTTCTCGCAGTATTGCTTATACCGTATTGAACCGAAGCTCAGATCACTAGTAAAGTTTCGTATCAGATTTAGTTAGTGTATAGGAGGAACGCAAAGTTCGTCCTCTGAGACTCTGAGATATTTCCACAAAGCAGTGATTTGGCGAATATCCTCTATAATATAGGGTCCACATGTTTGTCCCGGTTTATGTCGACCGGCCCAGAACCGACATTTAATAGATTTCGGAAAATGTCGATTCTAAAGTATAAAGTATTCTATAAGTACCTATTCTATAAAGGTCTTCTTTTTCCTATCATGTGATATAGTGACCAAACCTATTGTCAGATTTTTTTATGACGGCCGTAGGACATGGCCTAACGACCATCTGCCAAATACTATAATTAAACTTATTATGTAAGACAGATAACATTCATATACCTATAGATATTTTATAAGAGACAAGTTATAAACCTCCCTTCGTTCTTCTAGGTTTCTTTTAAGATGGCCATTGGCATCATTCTCATTTGCTTCCCAATTACTTCAATTAAAATGCAATCAACCCCATGGGTCGTCATGTCCGAAAGTTTACCATCTATACTGCTTACTCCGAGCACTCATCAAGCGAGCAACGCAATAAAGGTACAACAATATTGCCTCCAGGACTTTTCCCCTCTCGCGCGCCATTTCCGCCCCTAACTTTCCCACCCGACTTGACTCATAATGACAATAAACAGGTCGCAGTGCAAACATTTTTTCACGTTGCTTGCTAATGACCCTAACAGTTTTACTCGTTAGTCCATAACCGCGTCCACCTTGAACTCCCGACTGAATTAGCCTGATCATTCATCTTTCTTTTTCAATTGCGGAAACCAGCATAGCATGTAATATCATATCGTATCTGCAGACTTCTGCATCATAATAAAATTGTTTTGTCGATTCCAGAATACCGTACGCTAATTTTAATCGTCCCTTAGTGAGGCGTCCCGCTCATTCTTACACCATGTACACAGCATAGAGTGACAGACTGTGACAGTTGCGTTTAGGTTTAGCATAAAATTTGGTGGCCACGACAGTATCACATTTCTTACTTAATAATAAAGTCACTATATCCTGCTAATAGCATTATAGAGACGCTGGTCATTACCAGTTACCTTCTTGGTGAGATTTTTTTCCGTCCAACTATTTACTTCATTTTTTTACCCTACACTCACAGAACTGAAATATTTCGCAACATTTATAGAAACAAGTTATTGTGTGTAACTTATATACGGCAAAAACGATAATGGTTATCAGGTTAACAGGGATTATCTTGATCTAAGAAAAACTTTTCATCCATATATGAACACGTCAAAGTTTGAAGCTTACCAGCTGTGATGTTTTCACATTTATTTGTTTTCAGCGAGGCCATATCCCGCGCCGCTTATAAAATTAGCAGACGTTCGTATGAAGATAGTGGATCGTTTCATGGGCATGATGTGCTGTGAAGACATGACGGCATACACCCTAGCCAGGATTCATGAGATGCCTGTAACTGAGGGGCAGTGCGTGCGCGCCGCTGCCAGGCTAGGCTTCCAAGGGCCTGGGGGCAGGTCGTATTTGTACGTGCAGAATTTAACTAGACGAGAATTAGACGACGAACTTTGAATAGACTATGTTAATAAATACTTATTTAATAAATTGATCATCATAAATAAAATAAAAATAATTTGCAAATTCTCAATTGCATGCTTGGTTACACTGAAGAAACAGGCTTACCTATTGATTTGTAGCTAAAGCTTTTAGCTGCAGTTGCATTATTAAGCTAATCTTTTCTTTCCGTGTAGTATAGCAAATAATATATTAAATATATATATATATATATATATATATATATATATATATATATATATATATATATATATATTTAGTAGTAGGTTTACAATCTAACTTACATTAGATTGTATAAATAAAAATACTCATGTTGATGTTATGATAAGCAATAATAGGGATGGATTAAAAAGATGAAAAAATATTATTTAAATATAGACCGGACACATAGGTACAATTAATAGCACATCAAGCGTAACACTATGGACTTTGGACCGTTCTTATTATCTGCGTCGTAAGTGTTACCATTGATTTGCTGTTGTCCGAACCTGAAAGAATTGAAACGGGAATTGAATTGAACTGTCGCCCCTACAAATTGGCACTGCAACACCCACTCTAACCTCATCAAAAAACTGTGAAAAATGTTGAACAATTGATTATTATTTATGATTTTTGTTTACATTAGTTTATTTATAATACAATAAATGAGATACCATGTATATTTTCCTAGTTCGGTCTTAGTTAGCTTTCTATTTTATTCATAAGGTACCTATGTACAATTTTTATACTGACAATTGTAGAGTTTGGAATACATGAAAAATTCAATCTATGAGAGCTTTCAACATCTTTGGCATACGACAATTTTCTTTATTGTTATGTTTGAACTAGATTTAGGAGTTTTTCTTAATTTACGTAACTTTTGATCACCAATCCAATATCATCAACATTTCAACGTGTGTTGCGTTAATATTTTTTTGTGTCGTCGCGTCTCTTCAACAACCTTAAAATAATCATTATACCGCGGCACCGCATGATCCCCAGAGAAATGAAATGTCAATCCAATGCGGAGAGATTTTTACAAGCTCTACATGGGTCTGTCTGTGCAGTAATCTACGAAAATCCCACTTTTAAGCCGAGGGGTTCAAGAGAAACTGTGTACATACGTATGTACCTACAACTACATGTATCATGCCATCCAACTAACAAAATAAAGACGTATAGTAGTGGAGACAACGTTATACATGCAACTTTCTTGGGTTGGGTTGGTCATATAAACATATGGTAAACCGTTATAAAAGGTGAAACGGGCGCAATTTACAAAACCTATTGGTTGCAATTATGCAACCAATAGGTTTTATAATTTTTTTTTTTGAACCATTAGGTTCAATAAAGATTTATATGGTAAGAAAAATAGTGAATTAAATATAGTGCACGTTCTCGTATAGTACCGATTTTAATTTGAACAAAAAATATTTATTTTTCTTACAAATAAGGTTAAGCTAACTTTGGTCAAGTTAAATTTGACTTACGAGTATTTAATGATAGATATACATATAGGTTTCCCGTATTAGCATAATACTTTTGTTAGCGGATTTAGTTAGCTCGATATGTCATGTAGTAAATAATGTTGCTCTAGATTAGGTTGTTATCTAGTTCGCTGTATACCTGGTGTATCTTTTGAGCAGTTCTACCAATATAACTAAATGTAATGTACCATTAGACTCAAGTCGTGTCTTATTTCACCCCGAAAACTTATAGACGTGGACACGACGATTGACAACGACGAAGGTTGGAGATCCGTGGCACTCCATTATCTCTGTACTCTGCAATTCAAATGATTAATATTCCTTCTCTAAGGCCCGTATTAATAAATCAATCTCAGCTCAAAACCCAATCTTGAGAAAGACCCCAAGATGGCGTGTTTATTAATAAACGTAACTTAGGTGCGCGTTTTGGAATCGGGTATCACGTGAGTAACGCCGTATTAATAAACCAAACTCACTCTCAAGAGCTCACACTTGAGAACGGATTTGCTGATTGCAGGCGAACCGCGACTTGAGAGGGTGTTTTATAGTTGTTTGGTGGTTGCTAAAATGGATTTACATAATATTTTGGAAGAAATTGATCATTTCGACCATATTGATCATTACGACGAGTTATTTTGGCAAGATAATTATCGTATGCCTAAGGGATGCCCAGAATCCCTTTCAAATGCGGTCGGATCTGTTTAAAAAAAGATACCGATTTCAACAAGAATCCGTGCTTTTAAATAAGGAGTGAACTAGAAAAACTGGACAACAGAGGACTGCCAATTGCTCCAGAAATAGCCGTTCTATTGACGCTGAGATTTTATGCTACGGCATCATTTCAGGTGAAGTTTTTGTGATTAATAATTTTAATATACTTACCCAATCATAAACATGTTAAAATATATCGGAATCATGTCGGAATTCCAAGGTACTATGTGTTATCTTATTATCTACCAGTCTGGCAATTGTGGAAAAGCTTCGTAGATAAGACTCTGTATCTATAGATCAGACCATCATCTGTATTACAGGTCATCAACAGATGTAGGCTTGTGTCGCATATCTGTAATTTTTTTCCCCTTTCAGATTGTATGTGGGGATTTACTTCACGTATCACAGCCTACTGCCTCAAATATTATAACAAAAGTTTCAAGACTGCTAGCAGAATTAAACAGACGTTATTTCAAGTGTCCAGTTGGCGCAGAAGTTAATGCAAACATATCCCTTTTTAAGGAGTTGGGAAGTCATGGACGATGGCCTGGACTACCTGGAATTGATGGAGCAATAGACTGTACCCATATAAAAATCGTTTCAACCCAATGATTATGATGATAATTTGAAATAGATTTGATTTTTCCTCAGTCTTTAACTGCTTGACCAAACTGAAATATATTAAATTCTTAGATTTTGTATAAAAAATTGTGATTAAAACAATTTAGTAAATATTAACAAATAAAACATGTTTAACAATTCAAAATATATCTTTTATTTTTATATTAAGTATCATCAAATTCAATTATGACTAATTTCTAGCCGTATACAGGACTTGGAACAGATCTTGACATTCCATGACATTGTTCGCTGAGCATGGCATTAGTTCGGCATTCTTGACTCACATCTGGATCTACCACAGCATCCTGAGTCGAGGGGCCACCTCCAGTAGCCAGGCAATATTAGCGCTCTTTGGTTAGAGCGTCTCTCTCCCGCTGTTTTAAGTTCATCCAGAGCCTTCGTATTTGTTTATCTGTAACATGAAAACAACTGCACAATCAAAAAAAAATGTACGTCTATTGTATAAATCGAAATGCTTATTTAACAACTTAAAGTTATATTTACCGGTGTTGTAGAATATGGACTTGCTTTGTACTCTCTTGACACGTTTTTCCACGCTTCGGTTTTACTTCGTAAAGAAACTCCATCTGTGTTTTTGTTTTCGATGACAGAGGGAGGAGTAGCTTTTAAAAAGGGCCAGAAATGTCAGAAGTAGATCAGAGAAGGTGTGATGCAGATGAAACACACAACTCACAAGTTCTATTCTATTTTTACAAGTTATCGCACAAACAAATCAAATCACAGAGCACTTCTTGACTTGTCCGCGCTTTTTGACAGATGTGGCTGCTGCGTTTCGTTTCGCTAATTCGCTTTGCGCCTTCAATATGTCAATAATTTATTTACGTAATATTATTCGTGAGTTTTACTAAAGTAAAGTAAATTATTTTATTAAACATTGTTATATTTATCGTATTCATTACCTAATTTCTTTAATTTGATTAAGTTGTAAGTATTTTATAAAGGTTAATTGAAATCTCCTTATTTGCAAAAACGAAACGTTGCCGTTTACTTGAGTTCTTCCACTTGAGAAGAACATCACGTGATACGCCCTCAAGATTGGTTTATTAATAAACGGCATACTTGAGATGGTGATGGCATCTTGAGAGAGTATCAGCCGAATTCGCTCTTGGGGGACGGTTTGAGATCAGACTATTAATACGGGCCTAAGTACCACTTGTCACCTTTTATAATGATAAAACTAAAAGCTTTTCTTACAACTAAATTCAGGATATCACTGTAATGTCTGATCCATAGAAACGAATGTTCTTATAAAATATCTACGGGTACGTTACTGTATTATTACCTAAATCTTCAGTGATGTATGGGTACCTACACCTAAAAAATAAATCATGGCTATACCATATAGCTATAGTAACTCGATTAGCGGCGGATATAAGCATAGATTTCCATTTCCTACCCGGCGGGCTCCCCTGTGTGGCCATATGATGTTTTAGCGACATGGGATAGGGGTACCCCACACACGTAATATTATTACATAGCTATAAATCAATAAATTACCTCACCCTCAGTGTCGTATTTCAAAAGTAGATCTGTATATTCCGGACATATTTTAAATATTATAATGACAACAGCGGTCGATATCTATATAGCTAATTAAAATAAAGTCCTTAGTTGCACGAATTTTTAATTCTGGTAAAGCCCACTAAGGAACCTTACTTTTTATCGTTACGTTTCAATATATAGAAAGTAGTAATTTGGATAAAAATAGTACGAGTTGGATTCTACCTACATTCACAAATAAGTCGAATTAAAAAGTACCGTTAACAAAGAACTATGGGTAGCGTATTATTGATTTGGGTTTCTTCCTCTTAGTCATACTAATTTGTCATATATAGGAACTTATAATAGTTGGTAGTTATGTGTGTAATTTTACAGAAATTCCTTCGCATAAGCACGGTACTACAGTATTGTGAATTAATGTAACCTACGAGTATTTATGATACTATCAGGAGACCACACCAAATGCATAATTAATTACACACGTGGGTCTGTTTCTGAACTGCAAAGAAAATCGAGAGAGACCATTATTCTTCTTGTATCATTAGATTGGGCACTTGATGTCATATAAGAATATAAATACGTTACATTGATGTACGGACAACAGCAGATCAATGGTAACACTTACGAGTACGATTTCAACTCTTACGACGCAGATAATAAGAACGATCCAAAGTGTTACACTTGATGTGCTTTGATGTGACGGAGAATTATTATAAATAAATATTAGAACGAAGTAAATCCCCGGTATACCATAATCAACGCATAACGCAGCGCACGGGTGCACATTAGACCCTCTAGTTTCTTCATCTACATATTAGTACAACAACGACTGTTTACATTTTGCTATTTTCACTACCGTCTCAGTTTCCTTAAACAAACATGTTTTCCTTCTGTTACCATGAAACTAAGCTAGAATAATAAATGTCTTGTTATGTTTCGTACGAACTAACAAGCAGCACATCAATTGTATGTATGAACACTGAGATTCACTCAATACGACGTTGTTGGTAGTACCCCGCCCGGGGCTCCCCATATCCACCAGAATAAATTTATTTCCCTCCAAAGCGTACTAGACGTCAACAAATAAGGTTATTTTTCAATAGAGAGGCTTTATTCCTTTTATTACCAACGTAGGTATAGTAAAAGAGCCGAGTCAACAGGAGAGTCTTTGCTTACTGTATTTTATAGGTTAATTTTATACACATCCTCGCTATATCCCTAGTAAGGTAGGCAGAGAGAACGGAACGCGGCACATTAAATCTTGCCTAGCCTCTTTTACTTCACCATTGAAATAATTTATAATGCAGGTAAAATAAATGAAATATTAAACGCTGATATGGATGTATGTCTACGTACCTGTTGCTTATTAAAAATGAAGCCAAAGACCTTTAACACCCATATAAAGCAGCTTTTCTTCTAAAGCCGTGGAGTCCGAGACAAAAATATGAGTGAGATAACAGTATTTCGCCAGCACGTCTTCCCATTTACAGTATTCCGAAGGAATTCCTATTAGTGAAGGTTGTTTTTCGTCTGACGGGACCATAAAAAAGTTCTCTGTTAAATGAATGTTTCTCAACCCTCGAAAACAGAACTGTTAGCTTAAACCTTTTGAAAAGACTATAAAAACAAACGTTGCATTTATTGTTATTACAGAGTGTTCGACACGGCTACAAAAAATTACCTTCTTTGGTAGTAAATTACATTGTTCCATTTTTACAGTTTTGCCGTTAAAGACTACAATTTAAATTTAATTGCCTGAACTGCTGTAGAAATAACGCCACAATTGAACTTTTATTTTGGATAAGTATTTTCTAACCCAAATGATCTCAGAAACTGATTGGTAAACTTTGTAACCTATTTACCCGACTCCTGAAAGGAGGAGGGTAATGTTTTCGCTGCTTGATGGATTTAAGAAGAAGTAAGTGATTTGTCGTGATCTGGGACTGGAATAGGGTGAAGGAAATTTTATTACAAAAATCCCAAGTACAGGATGTATACCAAAGCGAAGGTAGTATATAATAGCATTTCAATAAATTACCAGTGTCTTCAACAATTTTAGAATTAATACTGTAGTTTTAATAGTGAGTGAGGCATTACTACAAATACTACTGATACACGATACTGATGCAAAAAAAAATATAAAAAGTATACTTTACCTTCCAATTCCAATTTGGGTATTTTGGCTCCACCGAGGCTTCGGTGATTCCGCCAATGTCCTGGTTGAGAGAGACACTGAGTATTAGTTAGAATTTGACCGGTAGCTATTAGGCGATGGACTCCCTGAGTGTACTGAACAGAACATTGCTGGGGGACAACACAAAATATTAATATATATACCAAACACAGTAGAGGGACTCTTTTTTTTTTTTTTTTTAAACACACAACAAAACAATGCATATCATATAACGTAGATAGACATCACAGAAGCAGTAGTATGGACGAACACTTAAAGATTTACAGTTTAATATTATTGGTTTTTATGAATTTAGCAAGTATATTAACACGTGGAGAAAATACCAATGTGAGGAGATGTTTAACATTAATAGGACGAGAAAAATCAGCAGGGAGCATGTCATGTATAGGCACAATTAGTCTAGGACAATTTAACAGCAGATGATCTAGGGTTCCGTCCTCTAGTCCACATTCGCAGAGGGAATGATCCCGAATTCTTAATTTAGCCAGGAATACAGGGGAGCAGCAGTGACCAAGTCGAAGTCTGATAATGACAGATGTGGTCAGTTTGTCGAAATCTCGGTGCTTAAAAAACCAAGGTCTTGTAGGAATGATGGGTTGAATGTCGCCATAGTGTTTTCCGGTAATTTGTCTGGAGATTTGCCACTGATCATTCCATTTCTTTTCCAACTGAGGTTTGGCCAGAGCTCGTAGGTCACGGGTGAAGCATTTAAAGTATGTTTCGCAGCCTATTTGGACAGCTTCTTTCGCGCACGAGTCTACAGACTCGTTTCCTTTGATTCCGCTGTGACCTGGGATCCAGGCTAAAATGACTTCAATTCCCAAATACTCACAGCTATAAAGGCATTTCTTAATTTGGAGAGTGATGGGGAAATTATCTCTCGAGTGGAATGGGAGTTTGACTATGTCTTGTAGGCAGCTCAATGAGTCTGAAAAAATTATGGATTTGTTTAGTTGATGGGATTTAACATATAGAAGGGCTTCCAGAAGGGCTATCGCTTCTCCAGTAAAGACAGAGGCCTGAGGGGGGCATTTTTGGTTCAATATGATGTTATATTTAGGGATCCAAACAGCGGCTCCAACATTTCCCTCATCTGAGAGTTTGGAAGCATCAGTGAAGATGTGAAGCCAATCACGCCAATGCTTATTTATAAGAGAATTAAAGATTTTATCTGCAGCAGGCGAATTTTTCTCAATGCCAAGATTAAGGATCACTTTCGGCTGATGAATAAGACACTCAAAGTCAATTTCGAAAAGGGGATTTTTACTATATTGAAATATATTGACTGACAGGTTTGTGAACTCGTTAAAGCTAAGAAGTAGGCGGGGTAGATCTTTATGGGTCCAATAGCTGGAAGTGGTGACTAGCTGTGATAGGTTGTGGAGTTTATTTATAAGGGGGTGAGATGAATATTGAGCAATGTTATAGAAAAACCTGTCAGAGAGAAATTGTCTCCTTAGACATAGTGGGGCTTCCAAGCACTCCACCTGGAGGGCTTTAATGGGTGAAGATTTCATAGCGCCTGTAATAATGCGCAGGCATTTAGCCTGAATTCTGTCTAGCTTACATAGAGCTGTTTTATTGCAAGGTTCTAGTATATAACATCCATAATCAAAATGACTCCTAATGATAGCGTTATAAAGCAGTTTCTGGCTATAAGGATGGGCCCCCCAACGGACTCCGGATAGGGCGCGCATGACGTTCGTACTTTTTTCGCACTTGTTAATAATGTGATTTAGATGGTGGACTCCCGATAGTTTTGAATCTAAGACTACTCCAAGGAACTTAGCCCTATCCTGGATCAAGATAGGCTGGTCATTAACAGAGATATCAATTGAGGGAATAGACCGTCTACGAGAGAATACTACTGCAGTACATTTGGGTACAGAAAGAGACAAGCCATGATCCTGGAGCCATACACTTAAATAATAAAGAGCGGAGTTTAGTCGATTGGAACAATCTGATAAGGATTTAGAGTGGGCATACAGTGCAATATCATCAGCATATTGAAGGATGTTACAGAAGCAATTAACTGATCTGTCCAAATCGTATGTATAAAGATTGTATAAAAGGGGGCTTAGAACCGATCCCTGAGGCAAGCCTTTCCATATTAGGCTAGGTGGAAGCAATGAGCCCTGGGCTCTGACTGAAATAGAACGGGCCATGAAAAGATTACATATAACATTAACCAGTCTCGCCGGAATACTCAGATTGAGCATTTTCTGCCTGAGTAGGGGAAGCTGAACGTTATCATATGCTGACGAAATGTCAAGGAAAACAGCTATAAGCTGTTCTCCCTGAGAGAATGCCAACCGTACGTCTGATGTAAATATGCTTAAGCTGTCCATGGTACCCATGCCTCTCCTGAAACCAAATTGTGAGTGAGCAAAAGTGCCTCTATTTTCTAGGATCCATTCGAGTCGGTTCTTAATTAAATGTTCCATTATTTTAGCTGGAATTGCAGTTAGAGCAATGGGTCTATATGAGTTTGAGTCATTAGGGTCCTTACCAGGTTTTAGTATTGGAATTATGATCTGAGATTTCCAGGATTCTGGAATTATGCCACTTGCGAGAATTTGGTTGATTAAATTTAAAAGGAATGATTTGGTTGCAGTAGAGGATTTGGTAATGAAGGAATAGGGAATCCCGTCTATTCCAGGGGCAGAGTCTTTTAAGTTATCTAAAGCACAGGACAGTTCCGCGATGGAGAAAGGGCCGTTCATTCTGTCAGTGGTCTGGGGAGGGGGCTTAAGGCAGGGGAAGCAGTCCTCAGGTGGGACATATGGGGGCGAGAGTTTATTAGTAAAGCTTGGAAGCCAACGATCAGTGTCATTAGACGAGATATTATAGTCGTCTGAGCAAGCTCTCCGGAAAGATTTAATTTTTTTCCACACTAGAGATACTGGAGTTCGTGGGGAGAGAGATGAGCAAAAGTTTTGCCATCCTTGATATTTCTTTTTTGAAAGTAACCGCTTAGCGCGAGCTGATATTTTCTGGAAGTTAAGGTAATTGCTCATATTGGAAAGATCCATCAAGAAAGTTTTTTCCGCTTCCTTACGTTGCCGGATAATGGCCGAGCAATCAGCATCCCACCATGGGGGAGAAGGGATTTTGTTCCTTGCTGTGTTTTTTAGTGGGATAGACTGATCAGCTGCCCACAATAAGGAATCTACAAACAGTGTGTAAAGTTCAATGAAGTTGGTATCGTTGACAGCGGGTAGGTGTTGAATTTTATTGTCCGCCAGGGAGGAGAATTTCTCCCAATCTGCTTGAGCCAATCTGTACTTCATTAGAGGAGGAGGGCTGTTGTTGATTAATGATGTCGATCTGTGTATTTTGCATAGGATTGGCAAGTGGTCGCTACCATAGGAATTAGGCAATATTCTCCAATATATGTCTGGCACTAAGGACGGAGAGGCTAAAGAGAGATCAATAGCACTAATGTTTTGGGCAGGGGAAACTCTTCGTGTAGGAGATCCATCATTTAAAACACATAGGTCCAAGTTATCTAGTAAATCTAGAATGAATGAGGAAACCGAATCACACCGATGAGATCCCCATAAGGTGTGGTGAGAATTAAAATCCCCTAAAATAATGAAGGGGCCCGTGATGGGTGAAAGAATACGATTCAATTCTAGAATGATCTCTTGATTTGGGTGTGGGATATATGTAGACACGAAGACAACATCTAAGACTTTGACAGCTACAACGTGGAGCTCAGTACTGTGCAGCGGGAGGGGAATTAGAGAAAATGTCGCTGTTCTCTTCACGAGAACAGCGCAGCCTGCATAGCCATCGTCTCTGTCATCTCGGAGACATGAGTATCCCGGAACCCTAAAGCGGGAACTAGGTTTTAGCCATGTCTCCGAGACGGCAAAGACAACTGGGTTGAATCTATTGATTAGGTAAGCGATTTCGTGTTTCTTGTGACGGATATTTCTACAATTCCATTGCATGAAGCAGTGGTTCATTAACAATGGGTAGAGAAGAGAGTAGTTGTTGTAGTGAAGCTACGACATTGTTCGGTAGTGATTCTTGGAATTTTCCAAGAATATTAATGAGAGTGTTGCATAGCAGCACTATTAGGTTTTCATTAGGGGATATATCTCCTATGACCACAGGATCTCTACCTGGCAGGGCACACCCATTAGGTAGAGAACTGGTTGGGGTTTGGGTAATTTCATTATGTGCATGTTGATCAAACGAAATTCCAGAGACGGGTCTGGGGCGACGATTAATAGTAACCGTCTTCCGGTAAGAGTGTGATGTTGGGGGCATGTTGAGGGTTGATGATGACGGGGGGAGCTGAGTAGATTGAGTGCTTGGCATGGCCGTGGCATCGGCAAATGACCTTCTAACTGTTCGGAAGCGACGGGAGGCTTCAGTGTAACTAATGTTTTCTTCAGACATGACCAATTTAATTGATTTTTGTCTCGCCAGCTCTGGACATTTGACACTAGTCGCAGGGTGGCTGCCGGAACACAGCAAGCAAGTCGAGTTTTCATCACTAACTTTACAGACATCTCCTGTGTGATTCTGGGCACAGCGGAAGCAACGTGGCTTTGATCTGCATTGGGACGAGATGTGACCGAATCTACAGCACTTGTGACACTGGATGGTTGGTAATTGGTAAGTAGTGACCGGGATAGAAGTATTAAAGCAGTAGACATATGATGGCAAAATCTGACCCTGGAATGTAAGTACTACTGTTGTTGACGGGAACCACTCACTTTTTCCATCTTTAACTATTTTTCTGTTTAATCGCCTTGCTTTAATGGCTGTCACATTTTCTATAGGTGATTCGATGGAAGATACCAGTTCTTCCATGGACCAATCTGTAGGGATCTGCCTAACGACACCCATGCGTGTGATGTGATATTTTGGGATGCTTGAACTGAGCATGTTTTGGTCAAGAACCGGATGGTCCATGAAGAAATTGGCATCTTTCGCCGTCTTAAATTCCACAGCTATTCTGCCCCTACCTGCAGACTTTATACCGCCCACAACGATGTTCGGAATCTTGTTTTTATTCAAAAGTTGAGCCAATTTAAGAGTTCTTAGTGGTTCAGTTGATGAAGGGGATTCCCTCCGCGAGATGTGGACAAGGTATGGTGCCTTGTCTGTATCTAAATACGTCAATTTATCGTCTTTTTCAAACCCTGGGGCTGTGTATGTGTCCTGTACCGATGATGCGGGCGATGCCGATTTTTTAGAGGAAGATACAGTTTGGTGTTCGGCCGGACGTTTTTGTCCTAGTCTAATTGTGTCATGCTCCTGCGGCAAAGGAAGGGACAGATTTGCTGCGGCCGAAGCCGCCAGTTGTTGCGTCGCGGCGTCGCCGCCGCCGCCCCCATCCGGGGGGTCGCCGTCGTCCAGCTCCATCATTGCTAATGGAGCTGGTCGCCGACTCTTCTACACACCTTATACACTACCACCACCGTATATAAGCACAAATAACACAAATAACTCAGAACACTGCAGGAAAACTAGGATTTTCCGCGAAAAAAATTCCGACCACGTGTGTCACCCAACACAGCGACGAGCAGAATCCTACTTTACCTTGAGTTGTGACACATTTTTGCAACGGCCGGCAGCACAACCGTTCTGTTTATTTTGGTGAGATGTTTTGTTAGCCACTATAATGTACCTATGTCTTGCTGTTGCGAAATAAACGGATTACTTGCTTGCTTTTTTACCTTAATTTTTCATGTACAAATCCACAAATAATAAAATTCGTTGTTACCGCGGTTGTTACATACACTCGTGACCTATGGCCGGGCCAAACAGCGTGCGTCGGGCGTATTTTGTAACGCACAATAACAGCGCGCTGGGATAATTTCAAGAGAACTTGATCATTTTTCTTTAATAGTAATTATGTTAAAAATAATAAAAACACCATTTTAGGAACTAAGATTATTTAGACTACCACCCCTGAGTACTGCGAACGAGCAACATCAACATTATGTTACGCTCTCATAATCAGATTCATATGAATCAGATCTAAGCAGATACACATTTTGTTGGAATTGAATACCAAAAGTTATCTTATTTATTACACTTCTAAAGATATTTACTCATGTGTAATATAAACTGTCTGCGGCCTAAAACGAACCGTGTAAGTACAGCCGAGAGCACATCAAGTGTAACCGTTGAATTTTGTACCGTACTTATTGTGTTCACCGAAAGAGTTGAAATCGTACTGCAAGTATTACCATTGACGTGCTGTAGAGTTTACATCAAATGTAACAATTCGCGCGGAATTCCACCCGAAAAAATATTGGTATTACAATGGGCGAGTATCTAGTTACTGAAAGAGTAGCGGCATATAAAATCTTTACCTTTATTGAAGAGGGTACGAAGCTTTCATAAATGTACACGTCAGTTGACGCGACCCAAACATCTTTTACTTTGCTCTCAAGAGGTGTAGCTGCCCTTCTTGTCATCCACTTACTTCTTACCTTTCCGTCCTTTCCCTTTCTCTGCGGAACTGCCGTTACACCAACATTCCTTGGAATATTTTCACCCCCGCAATAAAACTTTACGTTTTACGAGTTCAAGCATTTCGTTTTATCATTCCGAAAGTTTTTGTGATTGATGAGATAAAAAAATATTTGTCCTGTTACTTGAAATAGATACAATTTCGTTCGTCTGCCAAATAGTATACGTAGATGTAGGTAATATTGCGCGGTTATGACTAAAAATGAAATGAAAGCATTCGAGTCCCGAGTGCACGAGCATTAAATCATCTCGAAAAGCCATTTAAATACAAAGGATATGGTCAATAAACAAACAGGACTCGTACAGATAACTGCGTTTGGAGTGGAGTAACGTATGGACGTACGATTTATGTTTTTCCAGTTTGGTGGCACATTTTTAAGGTCACATTAAAGAAGCTTTACCTGCGGAAGCGCGCTCGAATTCAGAAATCTCGTTTTCTTCTGCGGCACACATTCCTAATACAGCGACTAATAAACTGGTCACGTCACCGTTATTTATTGTTATAGCAACAACAGCGCACAAAAAATCTAAACCAGCAGTCTTATTTTATTGATCAACCCGTTTTGGATTTGCCGTAGTATAGTATACCAACCTAATATACTTAAATACCTACAACATTTTGTCGACATTTCTTTTCCTTTTTATTATAACTAAGACAACAAACATTAATTACGTTGCTTTGGTAAACTAATAATGGATGTTTCATTACTGAAAATTGTGATAACAATAACTATAGACTTGTAAAAAAATAAAATCCTAGAGTAAAAATCTTCTGTCCGTTTATTTTGGAATGTTATGTATTTTTAGGGTTCCGTGCCTCAAAAGGAACCCTTATAGGATCACTTGGTTGTCCGTCTGTCAAGACGGACAATATCTCAGAAACACGTGGACGGATCGAGTTGAAATAACCAAATATATCAAGTTGAATAATACCAAATACTCAGGTCTGCAACCTCATGCAGCCGTGAAAAAATCAATCTTCTATGCCAATGAAAAGAAAACGCAAATGAAAAGATATGGCCGTTTACGTCGTATTTTCTCGCATATTTGTATGAAAATGCAAGAAAACGAAAACCTATAGGGTACTTCCCGTTGACCTAGAATCATGAAATTTGGCAAGAAGCTAGGTTTTATAGCACAAGTAAAAGAAAAAAATCCGAAAACTAAATTTGAAATTACATCTCCCCAAAAATATTTTTTTTCTTATTACAAAGTTTAAACTCCTGGTTACTTAGTAATCAGGAGTATCACTTTTTAAACTTACACGGTTTGTATACATATTAATTAGATAAAACGGGAATTACCGTGTTAAACATTTATTATTGATGTCTCAAGTAGACTGATTGTCAATGCTCTCGAAATATCGTGACATCAATAATGAATGTTTAACACGGTAATTGCCGTTTTATCTAATTAATATGTAATCAGGAGTATATCGATGTATGGACATAAAATTTTGATAATGGCAAAGATAAGTTGGTTTCTAAATCTAGTTTATCTTTTTGTTAGAGGAAAGTTACGGTTAATATAATATAAGTCGCGTTGCACGGAAGGCTCGGTGCGCGAGTCCGACTCGCACTTAGCCGGTTTTTTTAATGAAGGTAACAAAATAATTTATATTTGAGAACGCTATATAGTTCATAATTTGATATGTAGATATTTCGAATAATGCTTAATTCAAAAGTACAAGTGAGACAACTTTAATAATGCTGCGCATATTGTACACAATTACCCACATAAGGATGTGCTGACGGGTAGTTTGTACAATAATAACCTTTTATTGCCGCCGTACTTATTTAATGCATTAGCCGTTCAAAAGCCTCTCTCCATTTCACGAACTTTTCTATAGAACCGTTTTGAAACTATAGACCGTCAATTTGCTAAAACATTACCTTTCAATTCGAACTGAAGTGATTAATGACATTTGTTAGGAGAAACTTGAATTTCACGACTATTTTTAATCGTATAGATATTTTCAAACGTAATAGTGCTAGGGTATTGTCTACGCGCATACAAATGCATAATATACCGTTGTACCGTGCTATTATTTGAAATTGTGTCAACATGAAGGATTTGAGGGTATGCGGTAGCGAGCGGTGCGGTGCGGGCAGCGTGCCGTGCAGCGGCGGCGGCGGGAGCAGTCGAGGCTGGCTCGCCCGGCATGCCCCTGCGGTCCGGTAAATACAGCCTCCCTTTCGGGTATGGATTATTCGGAGCAGGCGGCGACCGGAGCCGGAGCCAGCCAGCCAGTGCGACCCACGCGCTCTCTGCGGCCGCTCGCTCCGTAGCGCTGCCGCAGTCTGCCCGTAGCACTAGCGCCCTCGTAGCTCTCGTCCGTGTAGCGCGTCCGTAGCTCGCGCGCGGGTTGCGCTCGAGCCGCGCCGGGGTAGGCACCTCTTACCGGGCTCGCTATTAAAACCATGCCATTATTACAGCCCCTATTGTGTTCAAATGACGAGACTAATGTCACATTAAAATATCATGGAAAGCACCTGTGGAACCATTAATTTCTGTGTAATTCCCATGTGATATTTTAGTGCTCATTTAATGTTAAACTTGTGTAAGTATGGTTTTGTTATTGCTAAGTGAATTTAACACATAATATTATAACTTTAAGAAAGTTTTAGCATTCGTTACACGCGGCTGTATATTTAAAATTGAGTTTATGAGCTTATTGTGACCAGAATAATGTTCTCAATACCGCTAAGAAAAGTTATAAAATTTATTAGTCTTCGCACATACACATAACGAACTTACATAGACTTAATTACGAAGGTAAACATTGTATAAAATCCATGTTCCGTTTATTAAACCTGGCGTTTAATTAAATTTTGCTTGGATACTAAAAATTGAGAGTACGGACGTGTAAAGTGATTAATTTTTACATCGTGAACTCGCACGGGCGTTATTAAATAATAACATATAATATTTTTCATAAAATTTTACATTTACTTATGCTTCGAATATTATTAAAAGTTTTTTTAACTGTAGAAAAAGGTCCAGTGTAACTTAAATGATGGCAACATATATTCCCGGTGGTATCGTTTAAAAAAACCACAGCAGCAGCCATAAGCGATCAGTACGATGGATCAGTAACAGTAATTAAATTTATTTTATTTTAATCTGTTTCAGAACAATTTTTAATTTGGATTATAAATAATAGTTATCAACCTCCGAATTTTATACTACTATGTAAAATGATCTGAAAGTAGATGCGAGTATAGTAACATCTGTAAGTAATGTGTGTAGGTACGAGTAGATATTTAAGCTACCACTTACCGCTGTGCCTAAGCTAGGGTAGGTTACAGACGCATAAATTGACACAGGTGGTCCGTGAATTGATGTCGGCATGGCGCACGTCACTTCATCATAATGCCCGTAATCATGTCCATCCATTATCATCATTATAGCACGATCCCACACCGATCGGCTTTAAATTATATACCAGACAATTTATTACTTATTCGATTGTATAAAATGTTTGCTGTCTAGTTCTACAGTCTAGAACTGTTTCAGAAGAAGGTACGAAAAATATTCTACCAGTGGAAGTGGTAATTTTGGGAAATGGCATTATGATATGATAAGTGATTATTATGGATAGCAGTCGTTCTAAACATGTAGTTCTTTAAGGTTAAACATAAATCCCCGCTCTTCATACAAAGATGTTTCTACTTAAACTTGTTGATTTTTTGAATCCAGATGCATAATCGTGAAATTATACTTGCGCCAACTAAATATCATCGCATTTATCATTAAAATTCAATCTTAAATTCATCACTACTCCGATAGTAGGTACTGGAATGATTTTAATTATTTTTAAAGACGGTTATTAAAACATGAGATTCTCATCATGAGATCAGTCGTTCGACCATGTCTATGCCCACACCTGAACAATTCTGACAATTAGTTTGTTCACTAACAATACAATAAAAAGACATTGATAAGAAGTTGGCCTATGAAAAAGTAGAGAAATCTTTCTTAGAAATCGAGATTTACGTACCTCTAGCAAAAATCTTCCTGTAATTAATTATGAATAACATAAACGCAAAACGAGCTCAACTCTTACCTTCAAGGTGATATGTGCCTTAGGCAAACGTTTATTTGTTTTTGAAGCTTAAATTGTGTTATGAATTAATATTAGGGTACTTACTACAAAAGGATGAGCATGCACGAAGAGTGTGAAAGAATCGAAGCGGAATACTAGCAGATCATTATGTATGTACCTATGTACAATAAAGACAAATGATAAGGATGAATAGAAGATTATCCTTATCATTTTCCGTATGTCAAGCAAGACGAAGAAACAGTAGCTTTATAAGATCACTCACGTGTCCGTCTGTTTATCTTGTATCACAGGCGATTTTCTCAGAAAATATTAGATGTAGAAACTTGAAATCTTGCTTAATAATTGTACAGTAGTTGTAGTAGGTACGTTGTTGTGATTACGATGATTGTCTAATTTAGAGTAGATTATATGGGAGCATAGAGCTCTGGCGGTTCAAAGATCGTATGGTATAGCTAACAGCAGATCAAGTGTAACACTTTTGACTTTAGACCGCTCTTACTATCTGCGTCGTAAGAGTTAAAATCGTACTGCAAGTGTTACCATTGATCTGCTGTTGTCTGTACATGGATAAATATAATTTCTATGAATCTATTATTGACTTATTCCCGTAGCAGTGATTTCTCTTTACGATGAATTCCCGTAGCGATGACTCCCGATGCAGTGAGTATCTGCGTTAGATCAAGACTGACTGCTTTGTAAGGAACACTGTATTGTCGTAATCAAAGAAGTCTATGTTGCTGTGTAATTAATTTATAAGTACCATTCCATCATAAGTACTATGATGTCTAAGTATAATTTGACTATAAATCCATAGTTACTTTATAAGAGAAAATATTGTCTTCTGAGTCTAGCTGTTAATAGTTATCCTCGTCTCTTGAAAGAAATTCCCGAATAAATATTTCCTATGAATCAAAAACATCCTCTCTTAATCAGTAATAGGTAGGGGCTCTCCGAAGTTACCAAAGAGCTGTAGTAATTTCCGATATAGCGTCTGGCGTCTCCATATGAGTACCTAGCTACAGATAAAAACTTTCCTCTTTCGTTATTTATTATAGCATTGGCGTAAAGTTCGTTATGTTTCTTCGTGGTTCCTTACTTAATATGCATTACGGGGGACGGAGAAGTGCCGCTCCATATCTATATTCTTTATCTTGCCGCAACTGTGACAGTGTGAACTGACAGTAAAGATCTTAGATCTTCCATTCTTATCATTTGAGCGAGTTATTGTCATCATGAACGAGTTATTATCATCATCAGTAATTATATTACACCACACTAGTAGTATGCTCCAAATCCCTCAAGATTATCCCTTCTGAAACGGTCATTGTTCAAACACTTACCTCGTGAATATAAAATAAGGCTACCTCCGTAAGCACACACCTCCCTTTGAGGTACATATTTTAATATTCCTACGAGAGGTCTACGTAAAAAATAATAATGAGGTTTGATCATTATCCCCCTCAATATTTTATTAAAAAGCGACTCATCTCACCAAACCGAGTGAAAAATAAACAAAGATATTTTCGCCCTTTAAAACATCATCAAACTTTATTAAAATCATATTTGAATATAAATCTTATTACAGCCTGATTCTTTCAAATTTCCCTCGAGAAACAATGCAAACAACGAAAACTGTAGAACAGCGAGAAAATAGAATGATCATGATCCCATATTGTCTGGCCACCTAATCTGGCTAGGAATCAATAATATTTATATATACTCACCTATTTATTAATTAAGTTCTACATATGATCGGCATATGCTTATCTACAAAATTCGCACCATGCATTGTGTTCGAGTGGGTTCACTAATGTTTGACAAAAAACGTATGACAAATGATCATTTTACAAATTATTTTGAAAAAGTAATCATTTGACAAACTTATCATTTACTAAAGTGATCGTTTTAAAAGTGATCATTTGACAAAAATCCATTTTATAAATATTTAACATAGCAAATGTTGTGAATGCTAAACCGTCATTTTGCAATTGATTAAATGACCAAAGTATTCCTTTTGCAAGGTCGCCATTAGACAAAATATTGGGTAAATAAGTGGGTATTTTATATGTATAATTGTTAATAAATGAACTTGCTTTTTGAATACAAAAAAAAAACCTAACATCGAAGTCTCTGGCTTGGAGCGAAGCTGCGCTTCGCTCCAAGCCAGAGCCTTCTGAACCTAAACATCCGTGTCGGATCTGGTTAGAGAGTTGGTCGGGGTGTCCCTTCATTTGATAAAAAACAAATTACAAATTTATGTATAATTGTTAATAAATGAACTTGCTTTTTGAATACAAAAAAAAAAAAAACCTAACATCGAAGTCTCTGGCTTGGAGCGAAGCGCAGCTTCGCTCCAAGCCAGAGCCTTCTGAACCTAAACATCCGTGTCGGATCTGGTTAGAGAGTTGTCGGGGTGTCCCTTCATTTGATAAAAAACAAATTACAATTACCAAACAATGGATTTTGTCAAAGGTTTTTATGCCTTGCGTTGTTTTATCTATTAACGTATATAATAAGTGAATAGTTTGTTAAGTGATGTTTTGAAGAAAGAAACTTTGTCTCGTAATTGTTTTGTCAAATGAATTATTTATAGAACCATTACTTTGTACAAAGATGAACTTATGAATCATAATTTTGCCAAACGTTGTTTGTGAAATGAAATGTTTGTAATTTGTTTTTTATCAAATGAAGGGACACCGTTCGGGTGTGACTGTTTGTATTACTTGAACAATACATAACGTAAAGATGCTGTCTTTGCTTTGTAAACATAAAACGGTCATAAAGTTATAAATCTAACTTATGAACAGAACATAAGTGGGGCTACTAATAGCATCTCTAGGCCTATAGAAGCTGTATAATTGACCATTTTCAACATCCACAGAAATGTCCGTCCAATAGATTCAGATTCTTTATTGGTAAAATACCTATTATTTACAATATCACATGTAGTCAACTCAGCAGCTATAATATTTTTAAAATACGATGGATATTCTAGAGTTCAGATTAAAAATACTATGGAGATTAAGGTCAGGTGGGCTGGAAATGGCCCAACAATCTCGCTCTCAGTCGTCACCAGTCTTATGACTGGTTAAAGTGTTATTTTTACATTTCAATGTACTTACGGGACTTATACCAGTTTTAGTCTGCCCCATAAGAATTAAAATTGGTCAAGTGCTTTATCAGTGCTAGACCTCTACATTTCACTCAGCCATTTAAATACGTGACAAAATGAGTTTATAAATAAAGAAACCCTTGAATAAAATCCCTATGGAATGAAATAAACAAATTGATAAGCGTATTTAACTTTTAAAACAAACCGTTTTCGGTAAATCGCTTTAGCGGTCTTAATAACCCTAACCCTTTCACGTTATTATATTCGTTTTATTCGACCTCAGGGTGTTCGTAAAATCCCGATAACGTACAATAACTTGTACAGGGTGGGTGTGATATTAAGGATATACGAGTAGGTATAAATTAATTCCAATAAAACTGGTAGATTTATTGCAGGTTTTGTTGTGTAGGTAACCCAATTTTGTATGATTACACTTCGACACGTATACAAGGAAAAATCATACATGTTGTATTATTGGTTATTTTAGTATATTATATTCATTTACGAGTATAACATACTAAAGATACAATAATATACAATAAGTACTTCAGACACGAATAAATGTATACTCGAACCCCATGGCGGTCGACTTCATTCCATTATTTCCCCCATGACTTAAAATTACTTATGTTAGCAATTAAATAAGTGAATACATTACACAAAAATTTTAAACTATCATTAAAATAGAACCTTATTGTTCAATTTCGAAACAGGAGCATCAACGAATAATAGTAATTTATTCCGTCAATCAACCCACGAGAACAACTGAAGAACGTTTTACGATGCTTATACGGTGATATGACGCGATAATTGTCGTCCTAACAGCTAATACCATCTCTTATTAAATCGTGTTTTATGAAACCTGGTTATTGTCTTTTTAATTGAATTCAATTACGTTCTTATTTACTGCAAAGACTAGTTTAATCTTCGATACTTGTCAAGTGCTCTCTCATATTCAGTGTTTCAGAATCGGACTAAGTATCCATCGTATTCGTACTTGCAATGTCATTCAGAAAGCTGTGGATGTGTCACCAATGTGTATAAATATATCGAATGTAGACTCGTGACTGGAGATAGCCCCTTTTATTGGGAGCGACGGAAGTACTGATGGGATAATATAAGCAAACAAAAAAGGTACCGAGCTTAATTATTATCATGTCCAACTGAAGAGCTCAAGTCATCAAGGGCCCAACAAACAACAAAACACATAAAAGAGAGGAGTACGCGATAACAAACCTAAACGGCCGTGAAATTAGTTCGGAAATTTAGTGAGCTTTAAGGTTACGTATCATGGTGAGGGTGAAGAATGTGGCGCACTGAAGACGCGACGTACCGACGTCGCTGGCTACGGCTCTCGATTATTTTTTCTGGACGAGTGAGCATTTTTCTCGGCCGCTTACAAATGACCGCTTAGGTTCTGAGAAATCTTTTCCCCACATTTTATTTTCCCTCCTGAAGATACTTCCATTATTCTGTTAATGGAACGGTGTTCAGAGATGCCCAAATAATATGAGACTATCTAAAAGACGACGAAATTTGTAATGGCATACGAGTTTAATGAGATTTCGGTACTTGATCATTTAGGTAATGGCGATAGAGTTTGATTTTGAATTAATGGCATTAATTACTAAGGTAAGAAAACAATGACACACCCATACAGCTGCTTCACACTTTCATAGTCCCTAAAATATGTTGGAGATCAGCAAATTTGTATTCAGGGCAGAACTTTTTCGCCATTTTCGACCCCGAGTATAAAAAGTTACCTATTTATTTTTGAGAGTACTCTCATTTCACCCTCAGTTATGCACACTTGCAATATTTAATTCAGAAGAGCATATCAGAATTATTTATCAAATGTACCTATAGGCACAACATAATATATCAACGATGAGTGGTCAGGGAGCGATGGTACTTAAATACTTAATTATTTCAAACTTCAATCTGTATTCTGAAAATAGATCATTATGGATAATTTTAAAATTGGTATCTTCGTTGTAAATTGCGAATGAAAATATCGAATCTGACTACGGAGTTGAATCTGTAACTGGTGCTTCATATGGCGCTAGCCACTCTTGTCAATATGGCTCTACGTTCTATGCCCATAAATAAGCTCCTTTACTAAAATAATTAAAGCGACCCAACTAATTTGTCCTGATGGCAGAACGTTATACCCTACCCAAACTGTCGACCCGTTTTTACATGGTGCGGACCCTATTGGAAGGTACAGTCTAAAACAGAGAAAAGTACACAGAGGACCTCATTCGGGTTAAGATCTATTTTTTAAATTATTTTACAATTACATACATTATACATAAACCACGCCTGATTCTCGTAGGGGTAGACAGAGACGATGGACTTCCACCCGCTGTGATCGTGGCACACAACTTCAACCATAACTTCTCTTCACATAGTCTTCACTTTAATGTATATATCATAATGAAAGAAATTTTACAACAAGTCATGTGATTTTTAATAAAATCTCAACCTCAATAAGGCTCCTGTACTGTGTATACTTTTCTCTGTATTTGACTGTATCTACATTCGGCCAGGGAGCTCTTGACCTGGCAGATAAGTAGAGCTACTGACAAAACCTCTCCTTGCTCACCGCACATAATCTGATGATAATGAAAGCTGAAATGAACATTCAACACAAAAGCTGTATTGTCATCCGCGAGCGGTAAAACAAACATAAAACAAAAATGGCTTACTCTCGTCTCCCGAGTTTCAGTCTCGGTGCTCGTCTCGGCAAGATCTTTCATTCAGCCCGCCGCCGCCGCCGCCGCCGCCGTACCTATTGAGACAACACACCCTTCACGATTGCGTAAACATGTGAAATTATTCATATAGACGACGCGCCGTCAGGAAAATACTGATAGGTACAGTCGACAGCAGATCAATGGTAACACTTTTTACTTTTGGCAGTTCTTATTATTTGCGTCGTAAGACTTGAACTCGTACTACAAGTGTTACCATAGATCTGCTGTCGACTGTACCATGAAACCACGTTGTTATAAATGTGCGTAAACATCGAGAAACTTCAGAAGTTCAAGCCACTAATATTCTATACATTATTTAGAGGTAGTACATAGGTACTGTTTGTTTTTAGGTCTTTCGTGTGTTTATTACACTAAAATTTACTAAAAAAACACATAAAAGAAATATTGGATAACGTCGGGCAGGTAGAAATCTGCGGCCGTGTCTTAGATGTCCGATGTATCATTAGGTACGTACAGTCGACAGCAGATCAATGGTAACACTTGCAGTACGATTTCAACTCTTACGACGCAAATAATAAGAACTGTCAAAAGTAAAAAGTGTTACAATTGCTCTGCTGTCGACTGTACATACGCGTATCTAGTATTTTAACACACGCTACGAAAAACAAGCTAGGTAACGAAAAAGGTAAGCCGAATAAGGGCGATCTGCGATTTCTCCGTCTGCGTTCTCTCTTTAATAAAAGACATTGCGACATTTCAATGGAGCTTTGCCCCACCTACAAAACTACGTGACCATTTAAGCTGTACCTATCATTTTGTTGGGGACTTATTACAGGTTTCATATTGCATAATCATAATCAGTATCATTTTCTACTACTCTCGCAACTCCTATAGAAGAATAACAAAAACAATGAATAAATAGCTTCGATTTCTTACTATTTTCTGAATTCTCAATTAAGCTGTTTTTTTGAATCGCAACTTGTACAAAACTTTATTTTAAACCAATAATTTATTACCGTCAGAATGGCGCGGACGAGCTCCCAGGTCCTCGAGGCCTATCCTGGACTGATGTACCGCTTAAGCTGGAATTAGTGACGGAGTCTCATAATTTGTGACGCAATATTTTAAAAGTTATAAGCCTTTAAAGGGGGCCGCGCCAAGCTGACGCTTGAAAATCTGACTGATCAAAATCAAATTAATAAACACATATGGAACAAATTTGATTGATAAAACAGGATGTGACGCTAAAATGATGAGCATGTACCCAATTTTCATGTTTCAAACATAAACGGGTAAAAAGATATAAGCCTTCATAGGGGGCCGCGCAGAATCTCGCACCACCCCCCCTGGATCTCGAGAACCAGACAAGCTACACAATCGCGGATTGTATGAGGACATAATGCCGCAGAACGCTGAATTCGTGACGGAAGAACCGACATTTAAACCGCAATAGTTCAAAAGTTATAACCATAAGAACTTTTCGGACCGTCAGGATGGCGCGGCCCCTTACAAACGCTAATAACTCGGTAAATATCTCATCACGGACGACATGACTACCATCAATATTTCGGCATTCAGCGTCCCTAATTTGTGACGCAAGGTCCGGGGCTCCAAGTTTAATATTTGCTGAGAAAACAAAAAAACAAATTCCTATGGAGGAAGTCGATAGGGTGACAATGTTACTGAGTTTTACCGGACTTATACTAATACTATGTAAAACAGGATGACATAATCGTATATAAGTAATTATCAATTAAAAAGTTATTAGCAATACTTAATTTTTTTTGAATTTAATTTACAATAAATGTTACGTTATTATTATGTTTATTATGTGTATGATGTATATGCTAGGTGGCTTCTACCTTTCGCTTCATATGATTGTAGAAATGGTTATGTCATCATGTTTGACATAGTCTTAGTATAAGTCCGGTAAAACTCAGTAACATTGTCACCCTATCGACTTCCTCCATAGGAATTTGTTTTTTTGTTTTCTCAGCAAATATTAAACTTGGAGCCCCGGACCTTGCGTCACAAATTAGGGACGCTGAATGCCGAAATATTGATGGTAGTCATGTCGTCCGTGATGAGATATTTACCGAGTTATTAGCGTTTGTAAGGGGCCGCGCCATCCTGACGGTCCGAAAAGTTCTTATGGTTATAACTTTTGAACTATTGCGGTTTAAATGTCGGTTCTTCCGTCACGAATTCAGCGTTCTGCGGCATTATGTCCTCATACATTCCGCGATTGTGTAGCTTGTCTGGTTCTCGAGATCCAGGGGGGGTGGTGCGAGATTCTGCGCGGCCCCCTATGAAGGCTTATATCTTTTTACCCGTTTATGTTTGAAACATGAAAATTGGGTACATGCTCATCATTTCAGCGTCACATCCTGTTTTATCAATCAAATTTGTTCCATATGTGTTCATTAATTTGATTTTGATCAGTCAGATTTTCAAGCGTCAGCTTGGCGCGGCCCCCTTTAAAGGCTTATAACTTTTAAAATATTGCGTCACAAATTATGAGACTCCGTCACTAATTCCAGCTTAAGCGGTACATCAGTCCAGGATAGGCCTCGAGGACCTGGGAGCTCGTCCGCGCCATTCTGACGGTAATAATAATTTTAATAAAAATCGGAGATATTTTTACATTTATTCGTTATCTTGTACAACTTGCGGTTGATGGTGGGGCAGAATCTGGCATTGTCATTTAAAAATAAATTAATGCCTCATACAAAACGATGATCTGATAGGTACAAAACGTATGAAAAGTCCAAAAAAGATATTATCGATACAGAACACCTTCCCTACTATATATTTCCCGTCACACACTACATAATGACGACAAAGGTACATAATATAAAGTAAATAGCAAAACCAGAATCGGCCCTATCTTACCTAGTTTTAGTCAAATGGATTGGAAAGTAAGTTAACTGAACACTAATGAACCTCTCGTCTTCTCTTCATTCGACTGTGTAGAAAATGAAATTCTCTTTATCGCAAATACTCGGGAGAAAATTAATATCCGTCTATAAAATTCTACAGGAAATGCATTTCACTAGATTTCAGTCGAGTATAATGGAAAGTTAACAACGAAAGCCGCCTCATTCCACCCCTCGTCGATAACCACGCCGTATATATCTCGCCGACCCTATCACAACTCGTGATCTACGTGTGCGAGTCGAGTATGATATCAATCTTACGCTCCTACGAGTTTCTAACTTGGAGCAAGTTCGTAATCTTGGTAAAATTCTTCAGCACTCACTAATTGGTTTTGTTTTAGATACTTATCTCTTACCCCTTATCCAACGTTTATTGTAACATAAACACACGTATTTGGTATAGAAAGATTTTCGTAAAAAAATTATTCGCGTATCACGTCTCTAGGTATGCACTTAATGCCTTGTTGTAAACGATTAATTTGAAAAAGAAGATATCGCTACGCCACTCGTAGATCCGTGCTACGGTAAACCCGAACGACGCTACGCTGACGCTACGCCGCTGTTTGTTTGTAAGAATATCAATGTCTTATTGTACAAAATTATATAAGTGTATGTAGTGTACTGTACAAACAGCATGTGACACTTACAATTTTGTCGATCTTATAGCCAAAAACGGTTTCTGCCACACAAATGAAAACCGAGAATTGTAATTTTAAAAATATTATTATGTTGAAATATTAGGTAGGTACAGTCGAAGACAGAGATAAGTATACAGGGGATCTAATAAGGTTGAGATTTTCTCAAATACTAATGGATCGAATTTAATAATTATTTTACAGTTACATAGTTTTACCTTTTATCTATCAAACAGTGAATTTTATTTGCAGTAGGTCAAGTAGTTTTTGAGATAATCTCAAACTAAAACTTTCCTGTACACCTTTCTCTATGTTCCACCGTACCTACTTTTGATGTACTGACAACCATGTAGGTACAATCGACAGAACATATTTAATACTAAATATAAATTGGTTTTTAATTAAAATTATGAAAAATATTAGATGGTACGCAGCAGCGGCACGGCACTATGATGTCTCGGAAATTGAGAGACGTAGCATGCTACTAGTCAAATAGTGCATAATGAGAATATTGCACAATAAAATTTAATGAACCTACTGTGTGTATGTAATCACTATTAGGGTTATAAAAAGCTTGGACCATATCTATGAATCTATTTAATTCAAAAACCTTTTCCCTTATTAAGATTCACAGACGGTTCGGCCCGAAGGCGTAGCATGCGTATTTTCCAAAATAAATTGATGAGATTTATGTAAATATGGGTAAAAACATCGGGTCAATTGACCGAAAGTTGAAGCGGTAAAAATCCATCCAACTAAATGTACGGTTTATTTCGCCTTTTGTAAATCCGATAACAATTATTCATCTCAAGTCTGGTCCTCGTAAAAAGTAGTGGTTAAGGGCTCTCGTTTTTGAGTCAGAATAGCGATCGACAAATAATAAAAAACCTTTATCCGTAGATTGAATAAAGCTAACGAATAGAATAATCAAAAGTACATAAAATACCATAGCTCTTACAAGTTTTGGACCTGACCCACGTGCTTCCAACGGGTTTGGAGTTTAATGTTTTAACCGCTATCCCTAAACTTATGGGTAGTTGTCACTGATACATTGCAATGCATGTTACAGTCTATTCCCTTCTTGTTTCAGGTCATGTGGTTATCAAAGTAAGTTGTGATAGTACTGTTAAATGCTAAAACATGATGCAAGTGGACAATTTCAAGCGGCCTTCGCCGTCGCCTTCGCGCAGTTCCGTGCGGAGCGACAGCCGTGTGTTCCGTCAGCCGCGCGTCATCCACGTGAACCGCGACGCCTCCACCATGGTGGACGGCGAGGCGAGCGCGGAGGCGGCCGCGGCCACGTGCTCGGCCGCCGGCGCGCAGTGGGACGCGCGCGCCGCACACAACCCGCACTTCCGCTCGAGGACATTCAGCGACGGCTTCATCCGGAACACCAGCCTCGAACTCCTCCTCGGCGTCGACTGCGAGGCCTGCATCGCCCTCGCCACGCAACGACAGTGCATCGACAAACACATATCAGATCAAGAGTTCGATTTAGTCTGTAACTGCAACGTTCAACAAAATAATTACTTGAACTGTCATCGGGATATCGGGGACCAACGGGGTAATACTCTTAATATTTACGACTTAGAAAGGGTGAAAAGAGACGTCGGACGGAGCCACCTAGCGATCGGGTCGCATCGCAGTCTAGACAGAAGACATAACAAGAGCAAAACTATAGGTGTATCGAACTACATTTCGAAACAGTTAATATCGTACGATCCCACGAATACCCTCGTACAGAAGATAAAACGGAAATTGTCTAATTTAAAAAAAATGGGCGGCGAAGCGATATCGAAAAAACACCAGAATGCGGTCCAACTGGCCGAGATAACATCGGCGTCCACGAGCTCTCTCAAGAAACTATCGATGTTGTCGCTAGTCGACAAGTCGCAGAGAAGAGTCAACAGCCAGAGCTGTATTTTTACGTCTTCTGGGTTCCATCCGAAAGACGAATTTAAAAACAACGCCTCTACTTATGCCAATTTTTCTGGGAATGTGGACCAGTGCTTCGACAGACTGAGAGACTGTACCGTCAGCTCTGACATGAGTAATAAAAATTCACAAAAAGTTCTAAAAATGCGAAGTTTGGACAATAACGATGAGTTCTTGAGTAGAAACTCTCCTCTAGGAGCAATGAAATTCTCCACTCTAGATAATCGTAGTCGATGTAGAAGCATAAGAAGGCAAATGTCATACAACGATTTTCCGAGCGAACGGTTTAGGGATAATAGAATATCGGAGACGTGGGCGCGGGATGACACGCTCGAGTCGCGAAGTACTCACACCGATTTACTGGATGACGACGCACAAACGTTCGTGGACGCCGACGTGACAGTGCTGGGCGCGCCGCGCGCCGCGCACGCCCGCTGCACGTGCGACTCGCACCGCACAAACGCAATACCATCTATATTCTATGACACGCAGGTATGATGCTCTTACTGTGATTTTACTATTATGTCATAGACGTCCCAATAAATAAAATTTCGTAAATACCCTCATTTCATTTGTGAAACATTTAGTATTGAATCACTCTGTAGGTGCATACTAGTGAAATACTGTTGGGTTGAAATGTCCTTTGGCACACTGCCTCCGGCTCAATATAAGAAACTTGGTGCAATTCTACCTACCTACTTCTTCTATGGTGTATACCTGTTCATATATTAACAAAGGATTGCATGTAATGCATTCACTTATTAGTAGATAGGTTATTCCTTTATTATATTTAGAAATTGATAAGCCACAACAGAAGCCATGTTTGCAACATTCATACCATGGAATAATATAATTAGCAGCACATAGAATTATTACAATAAATATTGTTTTTTGGTATAAAATGTCAGACTAATCCAACGACACCTCATACAGCAACACCAACAAGCCGTTTAGACTAAGGAACGAAGGAACCGACATACACTTTAAAACATTACCGTCCTTCTTTTGTCAGTCGTGTAAAAATAGTCCAAAATACATGCATGCACAAATCGACGATTATTTTCTCAGCAAACCCAAACAAAATCTCTCACATTACTCTCATTAAATATTCCACGTAAATATGGCTTCGACTGACTTAGCTTCATCTGACTTCAACCCTTATTATTTATTGACCCGTAAACACGCTCGTGTATTTACTAGTAAGTATCCACTTTGATAGTCGAAACAAGTTATTAAAATACCAACCGCAAACTAAACCAACTTTTAATTCGTTTGTTTTATTAATAATAATTAAGATTCCAAAATTTTACTCGTCTGCCGACAGGGGGGAGGGTAATGTTTTACGAATATAAGTTGTGTCGGTGCCTGCGTTAATTAATATACACATGTTTTAGTAGTTGTTTTCCCGCCGCAAGATGATTTGCCCGCAGTAGTATTAGTACAGTACTATTGAATAAATTAGAGTTAAACTTAAAATAAAAAATGTTTTTCTTTTTTAAGAAATCGAAAGCATGAGAAACTACTCACTTACGTAGATACCAACCGAAATACACGCGTGCCTCGTCCGCGGCCACTACGCGCTGTTGCTACGTTGCGATACTTGCGATGTCGATGCGTTACTTTTGGTTCGCGATCTCTTACGAGTTCTATTTTTCAAAATTATTTCACTGTTAGATAGATAAAAGTTAAAACAATGTAACTGTAAAATAACTATTAAATTCGGTTTAGTAATTTTTGAGAAAATCTCAACCTTATTGAGGCCCCCTGTATACTTTTCTCTGTCTTCATGTGTACTGCCTTCACTACTGAGACAAAATCATCTCGTTGCGGGAAAACAACCACTAAAACACGGTGTATAGGCTTTATAGTTAACTGCCTTGTAGGGCAAGAAGCGTCCTGTCCCGGCGCCGGATGTGACTGAGCGAGGACAGGGCTCTCGCGCGGCCGCGTGCACCGCGTGCAAGTCCCCGCAGTGGGTGTCCACAGGCAACACGTCCACCACCAGCCACAGCTCTACCACCACGGGAAACTCGTCACGTGAGTAGGCTGAGCCTGCTGCCTATTGCATGTAAATTTTTGTTATTTGATTCTTACTCTTTATAAGTAAGTATGTTGTTGTTTTTATGCAATAAATATTATTTGATTTTACACATTAAAGTACATCAAGTGTAACACTTTGGACCGTTCTTATTATCTGCGTCGTAAGAGTTGAAATCATACTGCAAGTGTTACCATTGATCTGATGTTGTTCGTACACTGCTACAACTGCTACAAATGATGCATAGGTCCTTTCAAAGGAGTCCTTTGAGTTCTTAGTGCAAGGAAAGAAATTATTAGCTACGGTTTACCTTTTGTTCTCTCTCTGGATGGCTCTTATAAGGATTTCTCGCATGACTCAGGGGTGAACGAGAATCGTTGAGTTATTTATTCACAATCATAAAAGAAAGTCGTTCTACTACTAAGAAGTTACCTTGGATTAATAGATACAATGCCATTTTCGTAGACTCCCAGCCCTATATCGAACTTCTTCGGTATTTAAGTACATTTTTCTTGGGAGTTTTTACACTATTTTTAGACGGATTTACCGTATAATTTGAACACAATGAAAACTTGATATTTGAATACATAGGTCACATTTCTCTATGAGCACCGTATTCAACACTTGGCACCTGCCCAACGACACACGCTACCGAATCTCTCAAACAAGTAGTATGACATTACTCCAACAAATATAAATGTTTTAAGAAAGCGTCCTTGAAATACTTAGATGAGAATAGTTTCCATCAACAATAACAGGTAGACCAAATAAATGAAAATTAGGGAGGTGACCCAGCTTACCTATCTTCATCGTATTTCTGTTACGTCTCTGTGAATACACCAGTAAACTAATTTCTTTCTGTAACTTTTTAAATTACTAAGAGTTAAGTACCTAGGTTACCTACCATGTAAGTGAATTTTGACCAATTGCGCTAAGAGATAATCCAAGTACTTATTTGTAACTAATTCCTGTTAAGTAAATCAAAACAACGGTCTAAGTTGGGTTCTAAGTAATGTCAAATCCGCCAATCCGCACTGGGCCCGCGTGGTGGATCATGGCCCCAGCTCCCTCGATGTTGACGGTCTGTGCCCGAGCAGCGAAAACATATAAATAGACTGATGATGATGATGAAATCAAAACAACATATTATTTACGCAAGAATAAATAGTTACATTCAAAATAAATGGTATGGTAAGCGCGTTGTCATGTAGTTTGAATTTTACTTCGATAATGTATTTTCCGTATTGCATTCAGTGCCGCAGGCGAGGCGTACATTATTTATACAGTTCTCTTTCGAAATAATGCTCTAATGTATTTTGCAAGGGAATGTAAAATCTGTTTGATACTATTTACCTTAAGAATCATTCAGTATGAAGCTATAAGTCCATAAGCCGGCGGCGTATCCAGTGCGGTGATCGAGTTTGCGTTTGACAGCAAGATTATCGGAAGCCTCGTTACGACCGATCGCTGACCCAAATTGGTTTTGATGTTATTCGAGTAATGCGCGTGCTATGTATCCATTATTGGTGAAGTAATGTGTTTTTTTATTACATCCTAATAAAATAATATTATGACAAAGAACAAACGCTTATCAATCTCATAAATTAAATTACTATTGAGTTAAAGTACTCGTTAGTAGAGTCGCCATATCGCGGTTGGCGCGGTGATTAGATCAGGAAGGCTCAATTCCCACCGAGAGGAAAATGCCGCTATACTTGATGCACTAACTAAACAATAAATAAATACACTTTATTGCACCACAATACAGTATTAAATACACTAATGAAAAACATGTACAATTTTGGCGGTCTTATCACTAAAAGCGATTTCTTCCAGACAACCAACGTGTATGTACCTACCTATCTGTGGCTTTAAGTACAAAATTCGACACACGCCAATCGCGACATCTCTTGGGCCTCGCAATGAAATATTCTCATAATTACTTGATGGTTGTATGTTTGGGTTGGTTAGCAATGTGATGTGTACGTACGCACGTAGGGTTCTCCGTGTGGCACCGTCGTTGGTGTTGCGTGGCGGTGCTGGTGCTGGTAGCGGGCACTGCGTGCGTGGCGGGCCCGCTGGCACTACGCGCGCAGCCCGGCGCGCCGTTGCACGAGCGCCTGCGCCTCGCAGAGCGTCTGCTGCACGACACGCCACTCATCGACGGACACAACGACCTGCCATGGAACATAAGGAAATTTTTGCACAATAGGATTAAGGATTTTAGGTGAGTTTGAGATAAATGTTGTTCAATGTCTTTAGAAATATCTGTTAAGCCTACGATATTCCAGGAGGAATGTTTTCAGAAATCGTTTTCATAAGTCTGTTTTCAGAAATCTGTTTTATCCAATACATATAAGTATCAATTTTGAGATTAATTTAGTTTAATGTATGTATGTAATAAATATATGTCATGTATTCGATATTCTAGGACTGTTTCTGTTTTGAGAATTACGTATATCATTTTTTTTACATATTATAAAGATATCCCCCAAAAGCAGCGACAGGCTGTGCCACACTGGGTGCAAAGTGGATCGTATTAGGATCGTAAAAATCCAAATTTTAGCCCTGAGGAATAAATGCTGTGAACCATTTGATTTTATCATACCTAATTAGGCACCAAAGAGTAGTTGAGTAGGGACCAAAGTTGTTCTAATTTTGTTTGCTGTAGGTAATAGATTCCTAGGTAGACCGCTAACAATACGATGACGATAATACGAAATGGAGCATTAAGCCGCCGGTAATATATAAGGGTGTAACGGAAAGGGTATATGAAGCGTAGAACAAAAGTTGTTCAGTTACCGATACTGAACAACCTCCCTTCGGCTTCATATACCCTTTCCGTTACACCCTGTATATCAATGGCCGTCGGTGACAATATTTTAAATTTTCATAGATATGGAATTAAATTAGGGCATCGGGATAATAAATGATCATACTGAATAACACATTATTAGAATTACGATCGTTACTGTTGCGGAAGTGGATTGGGTACTCAGATCAGTAAATAACATTATCCCCTGTAAGATTATCCTATTCCCTGATCTGAGATTTGGTAGATATTTATCATACCTAATTGATAAACGTTGAATTATCAATAAAAACCATTAGGTAGGTATATGGTAGGGGCAACAAGGTACATCTGTGGTTGAATAGGACAATTTTGTTTTAGATTTGACGAGGATTTGAGAACCATCTCCCCTTGGGCCACAAGTTCGTGGAGTCACACGGATCTGCCGCGATTGAAACAAGGCAGGGTCGCTGCGCAGGTGAGATTGCCACCCCTTATCCCAGGGTTTTATTTTTCCTGGCCTCCATCGATCAATCACGTTTTGTGGAATGTCTTTATAAGCTCCGCTAAAAATAAATCGAGGCAAAAGTAGGTTCTTTTTTATTCGCTATAACCCAAAATATACAGTAATGTACTACTCGTAAACAAATACTATTAAATAACCTTATATTAAATATTTAATTGAACTATTTTAGTAGCGTATAACTGCATTTAAACTCCTTGTCTAGAGACTTTGTTAACTAAAATAATAAAAATAGGATATTATTAAAAAAACATACTTACAACTAAAGATAAAGTATAAAACTATTCATACAACTGTATGAATTGGCTATATTTATAATAATTACAACAGATATTTTGAGATAGTACATACAAATGTTAGTCGTGAAAAATTTAATTATGTACTTAAAACTAACCTAGTCATATAATTTATACTCATATTTCGATTTCACATCGCATGGCAACAATATTTGTTCGGTTTTAATTCGAGGTTTCATTAGATACCTACATCAAGTAGCTATATGATATGAGCCACTCATCATTTCCTTTAACGGCCGAAGTTTGCTCACGTTTTCCATCCTGAACACAGTATTATAAAATTTCAATTTTCCTTCAGAACGTTCTCTTTAAGTATGCGTTTGATGTACCGTAAGAGCAGCGAGCGAGTCGTGCGCGATATTTAATCATGGTTTGTCATGTGGCGTTGTCTGTAGTTCTGGGCCGCGTACGTGCCGTGTGACGCGCAGCACCGCGACGCAGTGCAGCTGACGTTCGAGCAAATAGACCTCATACAGAGGCTCACCGACAAATACCAGCCACAGCTCACTCTGTGCACCTCCGCGGAAGGTAAGCGACTTCACAATGACTGCATGCGACGTCAAGTGGTTGTGAATATGATAGCTAGGATTAAATTCAACGTGCTCAACCGCCGTACCGTTTACAGCACATACTATGTATTACACTTTATGCGACTGTAATATGACATTGCAATCCTTTACATTTAGATTTGGGGTAGGTATGTGATGTCGACTGTACTATTATTACTTAAAGCTATTTAAGTATTGTATCACCTGCCTATCACAGATATTTGTGAAACTGTTACGGATGCTAATAATTATGGTACCTACTACACTACCTACCGGAAAATTTAAAATTGCCAAGATGGATATCCCACTCGTTGGATCTCTTCCAGTCAATTTATAAAATGAATGGTGAGGTTCGGTTGTTTCCGGACAAAAGCTTAGACAAACAGCATCTGTTACTTTTAAATGAAGATTATTAACTGCTTTCAGAAAGAAGAACTTTATCCAGCGGAATTGAAATTGCAAGAAAGATATTCAGTTTCTCGAACAAAACGATAAGCGAACCGTCTATATTGTAGGATTATATATTTTATCGAAGTGTTTTTCTTTCGTAGTGGTTATTAGAAATACTTATCGCACAGATCGACATTTCCCGAGACGAGACGGACGCAATTTTTTAAATGTCGGTTCCGTACCTACATGAACCGATGGACGAATTCTGCGAGACATAAATAAAAATGTCCCTAATTGCTATAGAAACAGAATTTCGCCACTGGAATATAAGTAAATATTTACTGTAACATCCATTGACTTATGTAACGTCCTATATAAACATAAGACATCAGATTAATATCTATGCACAAAAACAATAGTCGGCAGCTAAAACATTAGTGAATAGTTTGCTTTTATAGGTACTTACTTGCTATTCCTAACCATATCCACCCGTAGCGCTCACATTCCATGTGTTAACATGCATTGTATGCGAATCTACGAGTAGAAACTGAATGATAATTTGCATTTCGAGATAAATAAATTAAAAACATACTGTATAGTAGTCGAGTAGTTAATTTTATTTTTTGTAATGTCCTAAAGAGTACATGCAAAACCATCCTGTTATTTGCATGAAAAACTCATTGTCTTGATTCCGCTCCAGGAAAAAAAACTTCAAATGGTTAAAATTAATTTCCATTGCCGAGTTTCCTTTCCCGTCATTGTTTTCCAAATGAACTCGATTTAAATAAATGATCTTTTGTGTTACTTAGCTCTCTGTTTATCTTGATGTATTTTCAAATCAGTTTTAATTATAACAAATTAGTCTGTAAAAGATAATGAATGGAGTTATGTCGATATAACTTTGGGTACTTACAATAATATTTATTTCATATTAAGTAACTCTTGTTTTTTAATGATCAACCTACGCTATCCATGTGTGCCTATTAGAAACTACCCGTGCTGTATTTTCATAATTATTTTTGTGAATTGGTTTTTAAAATCAAACAATACTTAGGTAAATAAACCAACGAAACTTTCTCACGCTGCTGGCGCCGACGTTGAAAAATTGTTATGGCGTTATTATAAACTTTACTTCAGTCCGTTATAAGTACGTAGATATTTACAATTGCACGTCACGTTACCACATATGTAAATAATTATACACCCATATTATCTATGAATGGTCGTCCACCGTGAATTAATATCAGAATATCGTGGTGAGACCATTATAGCTCATGATTCAGGCTATTTTAAAAAAAAATGATAGTAATTGAGACCTACGTTTTCTTTTAAAAAGTTGCCTAGCTTATGCCCTTTCCAACGGCATGCCACATGTCGTTCAAGTAACTCATTATGTGGTCAAAATTAGGGATCTACCTAGTATGCAAGGATTACTAAGGAAAATTTTCAAAATGATAACTTTAAAAAATCGTATCTCAGTTCCCGTGACACTTAGGACAAAAGGTCACATGAGTTAAAACCTTGATAATGATCCCACCAATCCATCCAAAAAATTGTCGGTCCGTGTACCTTGTATATTTTTACCTACGGTAAATGGGATTTTTTTATAAATCACGATTTAACGACTATTAAACAACGTTTAATAGTTTTATGACGAGTATGTACTATACCGATTTATAGTCGGTAACTCTATATTATGCAACATACACCTATTGTCATTTTATTGACATTTTCAACTGCACGTTATGTCGTGCAGCAGCTTGCAGCCGGTCTGAGTGTAGTCTTAATAAATCCCAATCGTAAAGCATTATTTATTCCTCATCCGGAGTTGCACATTGCTCACCCGCCGAGCGTTTAGTTAGAAATAAACAGAAATCACTTTAAAGTTTTTATTTGCATTTGTACTGGTGTGTTTCTGAATGAATGCTTTTATATGTTTTCTCTTTTCTTTCCGAAGCGAGAACATTGAAAATTTTATTCGAGCGAAGATACGAAAATGTGAAGAGCTCGGTGGTGCAGTGGTTGGGTTACTGGATACGATACGATTCGATCCCCAGTTAGATCAAACAGGTGTTTGCCTCGCCAATTGCCAATGAGTTTCCCTCGGTTTTTTCGAAAGAAAAACTTAGGCGGTACATACATTTACCGAATGCTCTGAAAAACGGTGAATGAAAATATCGTGATGAAACCATGCCGTCGAAAAAAATTAAGTCATGTGTAATCCGCCAATCCACACGCTCGAAGTAAGGGAAGGTCTGTGCCCGAGAAGTGGGGACATAAAAATAGACTGATGATGAAAATATCTTGTTTGTCTTTGACAGACATAGTGTCGGCGCACGCAAACCATCGTATGTGTTCATTGGTTGGAGTGGAGGGCGGGCATGCTATCGGCGGTTCGCTGGGCGTGCTGCGGACCCTGTACCAAGTGGGTGTGCGTTACCTGACGCTCACGTCCACCTGCGACACGCCCTGGGCTGAGTGCGCCTCGCCAGACCGGCCGGAGCCCGCGCCGCGAGGCGTTGGCGGGCTCACGCCTTTCGGAAAAGTAAGTATCTATTATTAACACTTTATTGTATACACACTGGATATTTACATTGTAACATAGAAAAGCAAATACATATATAAAGGGCTTAACTTATCTCTATCAGAGATTTCTTCCAGCAAACCCCATGAAGCGACAATTTTAAATGAAAGGTAGACATAGTGTGTATCTATTAAGGAGACCACAATTTACACATACCACTTACCTAAGTCATACTGCCAAATTCACCACCTATTTCAGTTAAATATAAGCAAAATATACCTAAATAGGTACATTACTAATGATTTTAGTATACAGGGGGCCTCAACAAGGTTGAGATTTTCTTGAAAATTACTTGACCGATTGTAAAAAATATTTTACTAGTAGATAGTTTAGAGTAGGTACACGCTATGTAATTGTAAAGCATTTTCAAAAACCAGTCGAGTACTTTTTGAGTAAATCTCAACCTTAAAAACTTTCTCTGTGTTTTAACACGTACCTACTTATTACATTCAAAATACGTTTGAGCGTTCACGCTACTTAACGTCCCACTATTAGGTGTAGTGTAGGTAAGGTTTAAGTATCTAATAAAAAAAAGTAACGCCCTTTAGCCTCAAGCTGTCAACTTTTATCCCCCCTCCCCCTTCTCCTAACTTTCCGTACAACAACGTGTTGAAACATTCCTCTACATTTTATCGAGTGTTTGTCGATCCCATTGAGAACAAATTGATTCCACTCTTTTTATTGCCAGTGCCGTATTTGAAACTCCTTTATTTTCACCGTCAAAGTTTCCATTGGAAAAATACAAATAAAACAGAAATTAAAGCTTACGAAGTTTATTTAGGTACACTCTTATTGGGACTGGAATTGCGACTTATCTTTCGTCCTTTTAATTCTCTCTTAAGACTCGAGATTAGGGGAACTTTACAGATTATATTAAAGGTGGCTCGTTACGAGTGGATTTATTATCTCTCTTATTGTCCCAATCCCTTTTTATCTCAATGCAACTCAAAACGAAACTGTAGATAGGTACTATTTGATTCATTAGTAGCAGTTGATTATGCCTGAACGGGTTAATTCGGTCCAATAAGTAGCGTAGCGAGCCTATTCGACCTATCGCTATTGGCATGATGTAGGTAGTAGGCTAGTAGGTAGATACCTCGAAATCCTGAATATTATTACAAAAAGTTCCGTCAATTACCGTAGGCATAAGCTAACGAGCATCTGTTTCATACCTTTAGCACCGAGATTTTAAATGAGTAGGTAATAGGTAATCATTATACAGGGTGTAACGTAAAGGGTATATGAAGCCGAAGGGAGGGTGTTCAGTATCGGTAACTGGACAACTTTTGTTCTACGACTTTTCGATTTTCGCGAATTTATTTTTTGAATTTACATACATTTCGTACCGGTCAGCTGATCGATTTGTATGAGACATTAATTTATTTTTATTTTTTACTCGAAAAGTCGTAGAACAAAAGTTATCATATACCTTTTCCGTTACAAATATACAAATACGTAGGAGCAAAACTGAAAATATCGATCAGTAAGTGGGATGAAAACAAACCCACTTTTCATCTTTTTATTCTAAGATAAAGATAAGATAAATATTCTTTATTGCAAAAAAAATAAAAAGTATTACACAAAAGAAATAGGCTAATACAGTTAGTATTACAATTGGCGGTCTTATCGCTCAAAGCGATATCTTCCAGACAACCTTTTTCTAAGTAGGTATACCTACGAAAAATCTCATTATGTGTTGTGGTGGAGTCACCGATAAATATGGAAACACTATCGTAGCCGAAGTAACTACTCGTAATATTGAAACAGGTACTCAAGACGAAACCGTAAAGATTGAGACGTCGGGTAGAGTGGAGTGTGTGTGCCATAATCATAAACATCCTGCGGCTCCGCAATATTTCGCTTTGTATGAACTGCGGGCTCGCGAAGGCTCTTTGTTTTCCTGCAACGATACTTTTCGAAATATTTCCTTTTGTTGATAGCACTCCATGCTTGCAGGATTGCAGCGTATAAGTACCTACACTACATACAATAATGTATCACTGCGAGCACACGCAATTATATACCTATACTGAGCCGTTATTATATCTACATAGTAAATTAACGCAAAACCTCTCGGAGAACAATCGAATGCACATCGAGCGTAACAGTTTGGAATTTGTGTTCTTATTGTATGTTACGTTACCAAAATGGTTGTGTAACCGTAACCGGTCGACTGTAAATTAAATACTTAAGGGTCGCGGGCTAAAGTTAATCCCAGTTCCATCACACAAACGTATAGCGGTAAAGTATCCAAAGAAATAACTAAGTGAGACTAGTAAAAAAAGGTCCTTAAACATCTTACAGTAAAATTTAATAAGACTAAGTATAACATTACCATAATTAATAAAGCTAGTAAAGTCGCACTTCAATAGAAATTTCATCGGTTTCTGCCTCGAATTCGCTTCTGACAAAGATTCCGAGAAGCCAACAATTAAATTAAGCATTAACGCAAACTTAGAGCGCAGTTGCACGGAGAGCGGCGGGAACAATGAGGCACACTTTATGATAAATTTTCGAATAGCGGCTGCTGCCTGCATTTCCAGTTCATTGCAATACTTGTGGTTTGTATGAATTCGGAAAGCCATTGCAATTATTCTGATTGTGTTATACTTACCTAATTAATATTATTTCGGAGTGTATTGTACTTATAAGCAGGTAGGTATTTTGTTATGGAGGTAAACGTGAATCCGTTTTATTACCTAAGTTGAGTAAGTAATCTCAGAACACAACTAAGAACCTCCATCCGATGTTTCAGTGCAAAAACGCCACCTCCCTACTAGCCATGTGGCATTGACTTTTGTTAAAGCTAGTATAATATAAAGAAAAATGTATAGGATTGACATATTTTTCTATCCATTCCATTAGCGTTAAAGAAAGTCTATTGCACTTGGTAAGGTAACTCCTACATAGAAAAGTTAATTCGTGTCAAGACCATATTGTGTGTAGATCTAGTTCTAGATTCAGAGACAAAGTTTAAGCTCAGTCTTACAACTGTCAAATTGCACAATCTTTTGACAGTTATAATATAACACAATTATGGATTATAAGGTCGAGTTCGTTTAACTTTTAAAACTAAGTACTTAAGTGCCGTGTGTACTTACCAGGTAGTGGTGAAGGAGATGAACCGCCTGGGCATGCTAGTGGACCTGTCGCACGTGTCTGAGCGCACAATGCGCGACGCGCTGACCGTGTCACGCGCACCCGTGCTTTTCTCGCACTCGTCTGCGCGTGCGCTGTGCAACGTCACGCGCAACGTGCCCGACACGGTGCTCAGGATGCTCGCAGCTAACAAGGGACTCGTCATGGTCAATTTCTACACGTCATTCCTCACGTGCAGCGACACAGCCACTGTACAGGACGCTATAGGTGAGCCATATCTACATACAGTACTTTGACTGACTGCATCATACTATTTCTCACAGATACAAAAATTGCCGCGAAATGTCTTCGAACAAGAGGCCATTACTACACTTTTTGATTATGACTTCGTACTTCTCAGCAATTATATACCTACCTATTAACTTTTGGCAAATATGGCAAAATTATGGCGTTTCCATCATTTCTTTTTCTTCCATATCAATTGTTGTCAAAATGTGAGTATTATCCTCTAGAGGAAGAAATTATCCTCGAAAGATCGTCGTTATGTAGCGTAGACAGATTATCCTATATGTAGTTATGTAGCAACCAGAGTATATATTTTCTTTGGTAGCAACGTGTAGCAACAGCAAAGAGTATACCCATATGACAACCAATAACAACTCCTTCATACGTAGATAGAGAATAATCAGTCTACGCCTTCATACGTATTTTTTTTTTTTTTGCTTAATTTTCTATTTACATGAATACTCTAAAAAAACTTGACATTGGCGAAATTACCTCTTGAATAAGAGTAGAAGCCATTCAAATAAAAATAGAATAGAATACGTATTTTTATACAAAGCTTCAAAGCTTATACTACGCTTATACTATTGTACTATTGTACAGCCGACAGCAGATCAATGGTAACACTTGCAGTACGATTTCAAATCTTACGACGCAAATAATAAGAACGGTCCAAAGTTACCATTGATCTGCTGTCGACTGTACATACCTACTTTGTTATGTATAGCCAAATCATATCAAGTGCAATACTTTGGACTGTGTACCGTTCCTATTGTCAGTAAGAGTTATCGTCGTACTGCAAGCGTTACAATTGATGTGCTGTTGAGTGTACGAAACGACGCGAATTGATTGAAATTTTATCTGAACCCGTGGGAGATATAAGATAAGGAAGAAAACATGAAGAAATATAATAACAGTAGACAGGTAATTACTAATATTCCCCAGGCTATTTCAGAGGTTTATAATCATTTGTAAGCAATTTAATTACACAATAATTAATTTATGTAAAATTATTTAATTTGGAATTGGATTAAGCTACAGTTAGGTAGGATCGTCGATCATTATATTATTATTGTAGAGAGTTATTAGACTCCGTGGTGTGGTTAACATGTTGTCCCGCGGGGAGGGCTTGGCTCCCAGCTAGTTGTTAGTTTAGGGCCCCTACAAACACGCTCGATTTGACTACATAACGGAAACTTTGCAGCCCACATTAACCACATACGCAGCGTGGCCGGCGTCGACAGCGTCGGGCTCGGCGCTGGCTACGACGGGATCAATTAGTGAGTATGCATATCATGTTAGGTCTTAAACATAAACAATTTCCGGTAACTCTTATATCGGATGCTTGGACCATTTAGATATAAACTATCAGTCACCGATACGTCTACGTAATAATATCGTATACGTAATAATTGTGTAAAAGTAATATGTAAATATAGTAGGTACATGTGTCGTCCAGATTACCTTCACAAGGCACAATGCCGAGGACGCTGGCTGCAGGTAAGAGCCAGGTTCTTTGAGACGTGTACGAGTTTGACGGACTTTTGGTGTCCGAAGACCACGGGCCCATCATTTCATCGACAGTTTAATTACAAGTAAAATAAATTCGTATGCTGACTAAACGTTGGGTTCAAAATAATCGGACAAAACTTACACTGAGATAACGAACTCATTGGTTACTAACGCATGACTCGAACATCCAATTGACTAAATACAAGAAATATCTCATTAAATTCGAAACAAACCTTCCTTCATATAGCGTAGCATCGTCGTAGCACCGTAGCAGCTACTTTTGTAATCACTAACTCAATTAACAGCACACCACAAGGACTGGAAGACGTTTCGTCATACCCGCTGCTATTTGCTGAGTTGATGGAGGACGGTTGGAGCATAGAGGACCTGCGGAAGCTGGCCGGCCTGAACCTACTGCGCGTGCTGGGGGCCGCGGAGCGCGTCGCGCGTGACCTGGCCGCCGCGCACGTCGCGCCATACGAGGAGGTCCCGCCGAGACCGATCGACGTCTACAACTGCTCCAGCCTAGACCTGTAACCGCCCATCGCAGGCTCATTTATTCACCTAACGGCCGCAACACTGTTAAACTTAATAAAACATTCATCTTAATAACTGCGGCAACAAGATCGTGTATTCTCCAAGCTTTAATATTTTAGATAATATTAATATATCTGCGTAGAGACCCTTACCATCGATTATACTTTACTACATTAATGTTTAAGCGATTTTTGTCGAAACTAGGTACTTTATAGAATAATTGATTTCGTTACTGGCTTTTATTAGACCAAGCGCGATAGTTTTGCCGTAGATGTGCAACGTATGGGCTTCGGCAGAGCGCGTTTATTTCTGCGACAAAAATATCTTGAGACTAAAAATCATGGTGAGCCTATTACATACTTACCTAACTGTACTCTAAATTGGCTCCTGGTTGGCGCACTGCCTCCATATCGTGTTCTCGTAATCGTAAAATATGTGAGACATGATCCCTTTGAATAAATAGATATTGATACATAGATTTGTATGTAGTTAGATGAATTATTATCTATTAAAAATAGAAACCATTTTAGGTATACCTTCTTAAAATACTTAGAATTACTAATGGTGATCGATTGATGGCGTCGGATTTAAGTAATAAGTATAAGATGGCGATTGAATAAGTCATCTTTTGTTATCGGTTCTCCATCACGTTGTACCCTAAAAAGGTAAAATGGGACGGACGATAAAAGACAGGTATTTTATGTTAATTTGTGCAGAACAGGTTAATGGTGGTTCATTAATTTACTAACTCAATGATTTCTAAAACCATTTCACGCAATTATCGTACCTAATCTGTATCCGCAAATCATAATGAACGCGCGATTCTGGGGAATGAAATCAAATGTTAAATTACAGGCCGAATCAAATTATCTAGGTAAATATGAAAATTACGTCATGTACTTACGCTAACAGCAGATCAAGTCTAACACTTTGGACCGTTCTTATTATCTGCATCGGAAGATTTAAAATCGTGCTGCAAGTGTTACCGTTTGATCTGCTGGTGTACATGTTTCAGTTATTGGTGCTTTTCAGTATCAAAATATACTTTCACCCTGAAAAAAAGTCACAATAAATAGTACTTTGTACCTACGTATATACAGTAGGTATAAAGTTGAGAATTTCTTAAAACTACTGGACCGATTTTAATAATTCTTTTATAGTTATATAGTTTTAAAGTTACATAGTTTTAACTTTTATCTATCTAACAGTGAAATCATTTTTTCAAAAGGTCAAGCAGTTTAGTTTTTGAGAAAAGTCTCCTGTGCACCTTTCTCTGTGTTAAACTGTACCTAATTATAATTATTTACCGATCTATTAATGCGAGTGCTCTGTCTTGTCTCTTTGCTTGTATTAAATGTAGGTTCCATGAAATGTAAATGTAGATACTCTATTCAACCTTTACCTAGCTTTACCTACCTATCTATTGATATTATCAACGACCAAAAATAGAGTGAACCGTAGATTTAGAAATGTTATAAATTATAAATTACCCTAAATAGTGTTAGACTTTTTTGTATTTAATATATTGATACCTCCTAATGCAGTATAATTGTAAATATTTATATTTATTGTTAATACGTTTGGTAATAATAGACGGATCTTAAGACTGACGACGACGCTCTGCAATCTGAAATAATTAGTATAATACATAGGTAACTGTGTTGATTAAGGCTAACGATTAATCTTACACTATCTTAAGATGTGTTTATTATTCCGTATAGGAAGGATTTATCGGTTTTGTTATTGTGATTAGAGTAGATATTTGCTATTGATTTATGTTTATACCTTTCTCGAGAGAGGTCACCCGCGACACATATCTAAGTACCTATTATTGAATAAATTAACGTATCTAAGTAAATAATAATGAAAACACACAGTAGGTATTTTCATTAGGAACTCTACTCCCTACGTAAATATGATATTGAAACTTGGGAAATTCAGAAAACATTTTTCATTTTAATTCATCATACACTCGATATTACATCAATAGTACCACCTGAAATACTTACGGTTAATCATCTCCGAATATGCCATTTGAATGATACTCAGGAATGATATGTACCAACAATGTTTAAGGTGTTATACCTACTTGATGTGCTTTCGACTGTAGGTTAGGTACATGGTACCTACTACAAAGTACCTACTTATCTACTACCTACAAAGCTGTAGCTACAATGTAATAAACAAGACCCTTGTACAATTTTTTTTAAACAGGTAGATACTTAATTATTACTGAATTTGTCCTGATTGTTGTTAAATTTTTGCATCTTCGAGATTCTAGTTACTATCTGTTTAATATTTTTTAAATCGCGATAAAATCAACGCATCCAACTGCAAATTGATATGTAACATAATTTATCATAAACATAATAATCGTGAAGGCAATTGTTGTGTACCAACCCTACCTATTTACTATCATACTAGATCCGGTAGTTTCACTATCTTAATAAAGTAGCGTAGGTACTCAACTACGCAGGTCTCTCCCAAACACAAGTTTCGTCACTGAATACGTTCATCGGTTGCAAGGTTGATCATCAACCATTTCATTATTTTTTTATAACTGTATTTCAAAAAGTTATACTTAAGTAATTTGAATAAAATATAACACACGTGCACTTTATGCGATGGCCTATAAGATAATTACATATGTAATGGTTGATGTACTGTTGAAATGTAAATACGTTAGTACTATATCCCACTCATAGTCCTAATTTCTTGCTAGGCTAGTTTCTTGAAACTTTTGCACATTTAATTTTCCGAATAACTATGTAGTGTAGGTACTTTAATAAATATAAGTAGGCAGATTCCCACTGCAAAGTAATTGTAATCTAATAGAACATACATATTTGTCCCTGGTATGGTATTAGATTGTTCCTCTGTGTTTGGTTTACATGTGACCACTTTACGTGTTGTCATTTGTTAGGTAGGTACATACGTGCAACTGATTGATTAGTGTTTCCGATTACGTACAATTTCTATGTGTCTTAGATACTCCCTCTACGGTCTTATCCTAGCCTATCGCCTATTTGTGATCAATATCTATGATTCTAACATCGTTATGTCATCGTTACATATCTAACGTCTAACAAAGTAGAGTCGCAGCACACTAAAATCATTGCAATCAAGGCCGTATTATCATCGCGTAGAGTGCTCGAGTGATACGCTTGATATCCTGTTCGTTATACCTACTACCTTCATGTGCCTACCCAACCACCAGCCCTGCTATTAGGATATTTTGTATAAAAATCCTGAACCGAAAATAAAAAATCCTTGTACAACCTTTACTAATTGTTTTATTTTCAATGCGAAAATCGAACTAAGTATCATCCGTACTTACCTACTTAACATGTGGAAATTCAGTATAGGTAATAAATAAATTGGGGCTTGCGAGATTTCCTTCATGGTTCAACTCTGCGAACCAGAAGGAAAAAATTCGCCGCTCCCACCCCTGCCGTTCCTAAAGTTCCTATCCTGCCTTCATTCATGTCAGCGACGGCGCAGGGAGGCGAGATAAATAACTATGGATATGATATTACCTACTCATAAATTTATAGGTAACAAGTGGCGATGGTAAGTATATTCGTAAGATTTCGGCACACAAAATCCGTGGTTCAGCAAATTACAAATTAAACGAGTGGGCATAATAGGTAGTTCCACGCTGTTAGCCATGAACCTACCGTGTTTTTACACTTTCACACTCTGTAAACGTTGGCTTAAACCTTACCTTATCTTTAAGCTACGGTTATGGCTAATAGCACATGGCTCCTACAGACAAAAAATAATAAGCGTTGGCTGAATTTTGCAGTTTTTGTATGGCGAAAATCCTTAACTGTGTGGTTTTTAACCACCTAGCTTGGTCAAACGGCTATTGATTTGGGGTTGTCTCCACCGATCCCAGGATCCGTTTGGATTGGAAACGGATCCGGGCAGTTTGTCTCCACCGATACCGGGATCGGTTTCCAACACAAAAATCAATTAATGTTTGTATCCACCGATCCCGGTATCCGTGGCTACAAGAAATAAATTATATTAATTGTGGAAACGGATCACGGTTTACAAGAGATAAGAAAGGAATTATATTATTTTTCCAAAAAAAATCTTTTCACCTAATTTTCCAAACAATAGGAAGTTATAAATAAAACATATTAATTAATTTCATGAAGTTATACAGAGTGTTGTTTTGATTAACGACGAGCGACTAAGGCGTGGTAGTCTAAATAATCTTAGTTCCAAAAATTGTGTTTATATTATTTTTAATTAACATAATTACTTTTAGAATTAAAACTATAGTGAGCCATTACTACAAATTATTATATATAAACGGATGTCACTCACTTATATTGTTGAAGTCGGCAATTAGACTTCAACAATATAAGTGAGTGATATCCGTTTATATATAATAACATAATTAAATTACTATTAAAAAAAATTAAATTATCGCAGCGCATGGATACAATATAATAAGTAAGAGATCCTTTATTTAGGTATGTGACTGATAATTTCTGTGATTTTTGATTAAGTATGTAAGTTAAAAGATTTTATTGTTAATTAATATACAGGGTGTTGTTTTGGTCAACGATGAGCGACTTATGGGTGATAATATACACGACACTAATGCCAAAAAAATATAATAAGTATACCTTATTTTTTTTTAAATCCACAAATAATAAAATTTGTTGTCATACATTCGTGGGCTATGGCCGGGCCACTGACAGCGTGCGTCGGGCGTATTTCTACCGCACAATGACACACACTTGAAATTATCGCGGCGCCCATGCGCTGCGAAAATTTCAAGAGAAAATACTTTTTTTAATAGTAATTATGTTATTATACAGGGTGCAACGTAAAGGGTATATGAAGCCGAAAGGACGGTGTTCAGTATCGGTAACTGTTTGAGTATTGTTCTACGACTTTTCGATTTTCGCGAATTTGTTTTGTGACTTTTCATACATTTCGTACCGGTCAGCTGATCGATTTGTATATGACATTAATTTATTTTTATTTTTTATTCGAAAAGTCGTAGAGCAAAAGTTGTTCAGTTATCGATACTGAACACCCTCCCTTCGGCTTCATATACCCTTTACGTTACAACCTGTATATAAACGGATATCACTCACTTATATTGTTGAAGTCTAATTGCCGACTTCAACAATATAAGTGAGTGACATCCGTTTATATATAATAATTTGTAGTAATGGCTCACTATAGTTTTAATTCTAAAAGTAATTATGTTAATTAAAAATAATATACACAATTTTTGGAACTAAGATTATTTAGACTACCACCCCTTAGTCGCTCGTCGTTAATCAAAACAACACTCTGTATAACTTCATGAAATTAATTAATATGTTTTATTTATAACTTCCTATTGTTTGGAAAATTAGGTGAAAAGATTTTTTTTGGAAAAATAATATAATTCCTTTCTTATCTCTTGTAAACCGTGATCCGTTTCCACAATTAATATAATTTATTTCTTGTAGCCACGGATACCGGGATCGGTGGATACAAACATTAATTGATTTTTGTGTTGGAAACCGATCCCGGTATCGGTGGAGACAAACTGCCCGGATCCGTTTCCAATCCAAACGGATCCTGGGATCGGTGGAGACAACCCCACGCAAAAGTTAACTTTTAAATTCAACAAATTTCTAAATGCAAGATATATTTGAATATTCTGTAACATGACATTGGCAAATGACGAACTGTCGAGTCCATTACTACTAATAATAAAAAATACTCCACATTTTTTTATTCCAATATCCTTTTTCTTTATTTCCTGGCAACACTGCGGAATATGAGGCTTCTCTCTCTACGATGAGGAGGGTTACTTCTCCTTCGTATAAGAAGTTCTAAGTCCTTCTTTTCCGTTTCCCTTCCCACGTCCTTCCCACTACGCCGCACTACGCAAGACGCCTTCCCAACGCCTACAATTCCTTAGTCATTTTGAACGCCTATCTCCCATTTGATGTCATTTGACAATGACATGAGCAGGGTTGCCAGATTGGAGGTTTTCTCGCAATTTTGGGAAAAATTAGTCTATTGGGGAAATTTTGCGCAAGTTGGCGAAATGTTTGGGGAAATTTTTTATGACTAAAAAGACCGTGACAGACTCCAAAAATACAACTCAGAAAACGTGTACACTACATGCACAGAGCACCCCCACTAGAGTCCGCATTAACAAATTTTTGTTTGAAAACGAAATCGCCACAGGAACGAGGTGCGGGGCGGGACAAGCCACATCCTGATTGGCCAATTCAAGGTCGTCGCACGTCGTAAGTGCAGACAGAGTGCAGCGTAGTGTTGGGATGATAATATAGGATGTATCGATTATCGACATTTTCGGTCGATAAGCGATTTTGTACTTGAATTTAGAAAATTGTTAGGATGAGTCATATTACGGAATTTGATGTGATATCAAATGTCTACTACTATGTGATACTAAACATTAATAAATAAAACAGCGCAAATTGTAAAGAAATAAATTAGTTTTATTAAATTAAATAATACTGATAGCTTATAGATAGAGAGAGCTTGGTGGAGCAGTGGTTGAGTCACTGGACTTGCAATACGGAGGTCCCGGTTCGATTCCAAGCCAGGGCAGCCATGTACTAATGAGTTATACTCGGTTTTTTCGACCGAAAAACTTACGTACATTTACCGAATGTTCTCAAAACGGTGAAGGAAAACATCGTGATGAAACCTTCATGCCGTAGAAAAAAAACATATCTAAGGCATGTGTAATCCGCCAATCGGCACTGGGCCCGCGTGGTGGACCAAGGTCCGAGCCCCCTCGATGAAAGGGAAGGTCTGTGCCCGATCAGTGGGGACATAAAAATAAAGAAGCTTAAAACAGGTAAATCTCAAAGGAGAAGGCCCATACCTTTAAGGGTGGGCACTGGGCACCCTTGCTGTCCTGTTATTGAGACAATAATATTAATCCCATACTTTCACTTAACCTAAATCTTAGAAATGAGAATACAAAGGAGAAAGACCATCTAAGATCCACCCTGAATAGAGCCTGTGACTAGTAGTTATTTATTGTGATGTTGTAACCTAACCTAAATCTTCGAAATGAAAATGCAACTTTACAGGAACCCCAAGTAGATAAGAGGTTTATTTGTATTACCTTTTCAGGTACTATATCTCTCATATTTTGAACCTACGTTCGTACGTACCCACTAAGTTATCTTTAAAAATAAATTATTTGGAAACTGCGCTCTATTGCGCTTTGAACCTATTCCTTTACAAGAACCCCAATATATAAAAAGGTTTATTGTATTGCTTTTGTAAGTACGATATCACCTATTTTGTGTCTAATTTGAGATATCTTCAAAAATATTATATTATTCTGCGCCTTTTTGAGTAAAACCTAAAAAATTACTACTGACCTTTAAAATGGATTAGTTTGGTATACACACGCCTGATCACTTTTTTTGGATCATTTTTTTTGGTTAAATAAGTCAATCGCACATTAATGTACTTTTCCATTACGCTTTTAGCCAAATCTATGAGATGGTTCGTATTTTCAAAATCAAATTGATGATTCCTTAGATCAGGAAACAAATCTTCATTAGTAAAAGTATTTAATGTTTTCGTTACCAAGTAAATCAGCCGGTTCTTGGTATTCATGTTTTTATCATGAGCTCGAATGACAACCTCACACCTTTTGCAAATTTTAAAGACCGTATCGGAGGGATATATGAGACCACCTTTATCTCTGACATAAATGAGGGATTTTTTATTTTCTTTCAATGAGACTAATGCCTGAATGCATTTACTGCATTTAATTCTCTTGATTAACGAATTAACTACAAATCCTGCAATATATTCGATAATATTATCGGCAAACAGTGATAATGTTATTTGTTGCAGTGCCTCAACAAAATCGTTGTCATCTTCATCATCGATTTCTGAATTGGATTGTTCAAACCGCCCGGTTGTAATATTTATTTGGTCAACTGCAGAAGAACAATTCAAAATCGAAATGTTTTCCAATGGTATACAATTACCTGTACCAGACTGTCGATGTTCTATGTGTATTAACAGTTTTTTTGTAAATACCCTCTAATTGTCGTGGTGTGGGGTTATCATTTGCACCTCCGGCAGATCTCATGTTACAAAATAGTAACTCTATATGATCTTGGCTGATCCGATGGAGTGGAAGGTAATGTATTGGGCAAGACTCTTCTTCGATTAAATTTTTATACAGAAACTTTACACTTTCAATATCTACGCATAGTCCTAGGAAGCCTGTGAATCGCGGAGATTTAATTAGTCTCATAGTCTTTGTGGAACACACCGTTAGTGATAATAAGAAATTTAGAGCTTCATCCATTTTTCGACAAATTTCCGGGTAATTTTCTTTGTTCATAGCTCGTTTTAATCCGTAACTGTGTGTTTTGGAATCCAGAATGTCAAAAAGATCATTAATTGTAATAAGCATATTAGCCGTGGGTTCTGAATCCTGAAATTCTTTAATTTTAAGTTCTGATTTGCAGAACAACAAAGCTGTCGCTACGCTTCTACTAAACAATTGGGTCGCTAATTTTGCCTTCATGATATTGTTTTTAAAATCCAAATGCTCAGCTCGAAGTTTATTTGCCATATGGAAAGTTTCTTTGTCCTGTAAATTGTGTAATTGTTGGATATATGACCACTTTATAAGATTGCCCTGATCGTCAATAAATTCTTTATAATACTCAAAACTGTTTCTTACAAGTTTAACCATGTGAACAGGATCTAAAAAGATCGCAACTTCATTGTTATCACAGGTAAAAGTAGTTTTTAGATTAGAGGCATCTAAATTGCAACCTAGCTTTTTTGCCATTGCAAGATTTGTCGGGCAGCCATCGAAGGTCACAGCCTTAACTTTGAAATTCACTTCGTCACACATTTGGATTGCTTGCTTGACCAAATTTGCTTTTTGATCTGAATTTAACTTATTGACCAAAAAGTAACCGATTGGCACTTTAAACATAGCATTAAATGGGACAACTAGAAATACTAAGGCTTCAGTACATTCGTCAGAACAATCAGTATCAATGCCACTGCCAAAGTCGACATATCCATAAGTTCGTTGAGAATTTTGAACATATTCAATCTTGTTTTTAATTTTCATTTCGTCAAACACGAGTGTGCCATACAATTTATTAGTTTGAGATTGCTCCGTTTTCATTTTAATGGCATTGAAAGCTTCTTTTGTAAAGCCAGGGCGGCCATCAATGGTTTTGTACCATTTAGATATAGTTTTTACTGAAGGTAAACAGGTGTTAAAAGTTTTTCTAACATATTGATAGGCCTTAGTGGAGTAAAAATTCAACGTAAGAGCAAACATTCTCAATTCAGGAGAGTACTTGGCCCGGCTTATTTTGCCCGATGAAGCATTCAAAACTTGACGCTTCAAGATTTCATGACTCTTGACACCAATGCAACTTAAAGTAGATACATTTTCTGTGGTAATGAAATTCTTTTGTTCAAGGTCATCGAGTAACAATTTCATCGATACAATTTTTTTTTTCAGTACGCGATTTGAAGTTTGTAAGCGTTTTATCAACAAGTTTTTCGTTTTAAGTTTCTGAGATATATCAGATAGAGCCCTACTAAGTCGCATTTTACGTGGAGTATTCCAATGAGTTGGCAAATTTAATAAATCAATACTGGTATCCGGTTGTATTATCTCGGGGAATTTTTGTGGTTCTGGCAGCGTGAAATGTTCAGAAGATGCTGGGTTTGTTCTTGGCGGTATTACGGCATGTTTTGGATACTGTTCATCTTGAATAAAGTTCTGTAAAAGTGTAATAGCTACATGTTAATCTTAGTTTATAGTTATGCTCAAGCAACATACCGTAGACATAAATGTTGTCTCCAACGTTGGTTGGGAAATCATAGGCGACGTTACTGAAGTTGACTGAACTCCAAGAACACTGATACTGGGCTCGTCCTTTAAAAGAGAAGCTTGCTTACATACATAAATATATGCTTTTTAGTGGCTTTGGAGTCGCAAAGTGGTGAAGGTGAACCTGTAACAGCAGTGCAATCCATAGGCCGAGTCAGACAAAAATCGATTTTTATACATAATTATTCAACTGATCAGACACTAATTATATAAAAGGTGATTTCGAGATAATGAAATGGGTATCTGAGTTGCCTATCAATTGAATGCCGTTAACATGTTCACCACGTTGCGGCTCCAAAGCCACTAAAATTAGTATAGGTACTATACTCGTACCAGTTGGAGTAACGTTAGTGGTGTTGTTGAAGTGGATGTTTCTCCAAAACCACTGGTACTGGGTTCGTCCTGCAAGTGACCCTGCATTTTGAATGGAGCGCAGTTTCAATTCATTTTATTTTTATGATATCACAAATAAGACGCACCCAATAGAAGAAAATTAAATAATAGTACATACAAAGGCAATAAAAATGAACCTGTAATGTATTAGCGGTTCTTGTAAACTTGCATTTTATTACGAATTTGTCATCGTCGTAGACAAGAATGACGTGTGGCCATAGTTTTATTGCGTTTTAATTATATTCAAGGAGTTTAGTGTAGTATATAAGCTTTTTGTAAGTAGTTATGACGCATTCAAATTGAAATAAAAGTGGATAAGAAACTAATTTATTTGCATAATACATGAATTAAATGTATTCCGAATAATATTTCGATCAAACAGGAGGTAGAAAAATATGATATGAATATTGAATTAATAACAGTATATTTCTATAAAGGGTGGGCCTGGTTTGGTCAATCTCCTTTGAATATGCTAACAACATCGACATCGACAATTCCCGAACGGGTTACTGAAAGCACTAACTTACACGTGCCGGGGAGAAAGCGGGATGTCTAAATATGAATTAACACATGAAAGAAAGAGATTCGTAAAAAAGACATCAACGTGCTCACCTGAAATGGTACACATTATGCAGCAAAATTTATTTTATTGTTTTAATCTTTTTATATGGAAATTCAACTTACCGATGAAAGGAAATACCATCCTTTTGAAGATTCGATGTTTTAGCAGACTTTCCACATAATTTTACCGCACAGTAAGACATATTTAAATAGTTTTTTACCTCATTCTCACTCACAAACTCATCACGACGTTCAATAGGCGAATGAAACGATTTTTTGAGGCGTGGCGCTATTATATTAGTGCTTACTAGTATACTTGGCAGCAGCGGGGGCCCTCATATGCGGACTCTAGTGGGGGTGCTCTGTGACTACATGCTACACCGAAGAAAATGCTGAACCCCTTTTGTTTTGTTAAATATGTCTCGTCTATCGTCGTTTTTTTTAGCAAACTTTTATATATAAAAATTGGGATTTTTTTTTGGAAAACGTATCCTTTTGGGGGGGGGGAATATCAATCCGGGGAAATTTAACAAATCCGATCTGGCAATCCTACCTGTATATGACATATATGACCTCAGAGAAATAATGACGGGAGTACGCAAGCGCTGGCGTTCCCCTCTGCCGAGGTACATGCACGAATCGTTCATCGCCGTTTATAAAAACTAGTTGCTGCGACCGGCCGTCATTTTGCTTCCGTACGTATCGCTGAACACAGCTCCCGAAAATGGTTAATTGTGCAGTGGTTTCATGTAAAAGGCGATCAGAAACATCAAATTTTAGAAAAGACGGTGTTTTTGATCATTCATTAGCAATTTAATTATGAATTTATGCTACTAAAACATCATAAAACTCATTTTGTTTTTCAAGTCTAAACGCCGAAAATCTCTTGGTACGAGGATACAAAATCTCTTGGTACGAGGTTGCTTAGAGTAGTGATGGGCAACACGCAAACCAATAAATGAACGAATGAAGTGAATGAAATGAATGAAGTTTAACTTGAAGTAAAAAATATACATTTTCCCTATACTTATTACTGTTTCATTGCAATGAAACGTTCATTACCATTAGTACCTAAACCAAAGATAATGTAATACTACGTCCAAGATACGTCACTAGGAGGAAACGAAATGACAATCGAAATTGGGCTGGCAAAATTAGGTTTTTAAATTTTCAAATTCAAATTTGGAAGGATCAAAATTTCAGAATTACCACAACTGCAAAATATAATAAATTTGTTATGTTGGCTACACTGCAGCCATTGTACCCCCCCCCCCCCCCCCCCCCGGCCGCACCGCCACGACCCTTCCCCTCTGGCTCGTCCCTCTCGCCATCCCCCCGCCCCGCGGCCCTCCGCCGACCCCGCCAATTCCCTTATACCTTTCAAATATTCATATCATACATAATCAAGAAAAAATAAAACCTCTGAAGGGCATAATAAGCTTTAATAACTTAACATTTAAGTATAATTGTATTATGATGATACTACAACGATTGATTGTCTTGATGTAGGTACCGCGCTGCGTTCCGTCCGTCTCCCTGACTCCGTCCTGTAACATAAGTTATTTTGTACTGACATATATATTAATATTACGCGCATTGGCTAACTCAACAGTAGGAATTATGCTAATCTCTCAAATGCATATTATCTCACAATAACATAAAATACTAGGTTTAGAACATTTTTACTGTTATTAATAAATATTCTGATGGGTGTCGATAATGTACAAATCATTTGTGTTAAATCATTTTATCAAATACTTACAGGAATTTCTTTGGTGTTATTCTGTTGACATGCAGTTGTAGAAATCATTTTCGCATCTGAGCTCAATTCATATTACAAACATAACATTAATTACACTATAATTTATTAAAATGAGAAAATTGTGTATTAACAAATTCATGACAGACTTGATTTTTTCATTTCAAAATGGTGGATGGATTGGCGGCAAAATGCCGCGTGTCTGAGTAGGTCTTTTAAAGTGCGCGAGTAACTTCACAAAATTCAAGTCATTTTAAAATAATTTAAAAATACTATATATAGGTCTTAAATAATCCAAAATTCATTGTCGCGGATGATAAAGCACAAAACATTATTTGTTATTTTCTTCATTTTCGCTTCAGCAAACCGGTGTTTATGGTAATTTTTTATACAAAATTTGCACCCTACGATTATTAAAAAAAAAAGGACCATGGGAAACCTAAACCCATACAAATTCCCGCGAAACCCTCGTTCAATGCCGTTGTATGAAAGTTGCAGCACACTGACCTAAACGGCAGTTCTTTTTGGGGCAACTACTGATGTGGATTGTTGCGGATGGATCAGGCAAATGGAAACTGGGATGAATCGAAATACTATAATAATTAAAATTACAATGAAAATGAAAACCTGTCTCTATTTCTACACACTGACAACTACCTAACTTTATAAAATAAACAAGTGGGTTTTTTTCTATGCCCGCGGAACCAACCAGTCGACAACACGTATGGTATAGGCAGTGCTTCCAGATGCATCTACTGTAATTTTGACTGTTTTACTGTATACTGTAATGATAAAAATACAGTACATGGGTCTACTGTAATTTTTATTTAGGTCATTGTAACTTATTTTGCCTAATTTATGCCCAAAAAGACTTGATTTCTGCAAAAATGTACGAAAACACGAACAAATTATTAATTATTTCCTCGTCTCACTCTTTCTCTCTCCAATTGGGTCGTAGTTCATGTGATTTTTTTTTAAATTCCATTTTTTTTTCTTCAAAATTATCAAGGGATACTTTCAAGGGATGTTTTCTTTCTTTATAATATACCTTATCCAACGTCTAAAGTACTGTAATTTCATTGTAATATTATTTGGAAATGTACTGTATTTTTTTTAGTCAATCGAAAGGTCACACCGTGACCGTTCAAGGATTATGGATTTATATATTTATGTAGGCTGGGTTAGCGTATGGATACTTTGTGTTCCGGAAAAAAGTATAGTTCCCTAGGAAAAATGTATTTTGAATAGAACATCTATAACCGAAATTCACGTAGGCAAAGCCGCGAGAAAAGCTAGTACAAACTATTTAAAAGGCCAAAAATAATAATCTATAATCAAACTTGGTATATCAATTTCATTCGTTCCTTCACCATTCAATTCAATCGTTCTTTGTACATAGCACATCACTAATTTTTCGTTTGTGGTTGTCGTAAACATTAGTGTAATTACGCCGAAATGTTTATTTGTGTGCGTGTTTTATCTTTGTGTGACGATATTATTTTCGTGTGCGTTTATATGGACGTGGCAAATTTTGTTGCGAGTGTGCAGCAATGTGCAGATGTGTGCTGTACGTGTTTACCTCACCTCCCCCAAAAAGTGGCAGAAAAATATGTACGGCTAAAGATAGGTAAGGCAACTCCCGTCCTTATTTCTCTGAGTATATGACGTTTGACGTGAAGTGCAGTGCTGCCAGATTAGGCGACTTATCGCCATTTAGGCTATCTCGAAGGGGGTCGGGGCGACCATAAATCGTGATTTGCGACTGGTCGCCATTTAGGCTATCTCGAAAAAAAAATTGGGCGATTTTAGGCTACAAACGAACAGCTAGATAAATTTTTAGCAGATCTAATAAATCTTAATAATAAATAGAGAAAAATCTAATAAATCTTGCCATAATTTTCCAATTAACGTTTTATTTTCCTAATATAATCATATACTGGCAAAACCACATAACCCACAGATCCTTCCACATTATCAGCTGGCCTCTACAGCTCCAGCATATCTTCAGCGAATTATGACGATGGAGGTATTTTAGAAGAAATTGTTTTGTTAGAATCCATGTTGTTACATGATGATTAATATTATTCATCATCAATGCTAATAAATTGCCTCCATCGTCAATAAATTATTTCTGTATTGTGTATTTCTATATAGTGTGGGTTTAGCAACGTTGTTTAAGTCATGTCCACCAAGCTAAAAACATCAATTTCTCATAATGTCCATTTCGCAAATTGTTAAGTTTGCAAAATGTATTTCGATAAAATCTCCCTTTTTTCCTTGTATTTTCATATGGTTTCCAAATAGAGAAAAACTAAAAAAAAAGAATCAATGTTGTTTGTTTAGAAGTTGACTTGGACCGTGATTTATACATTTTGATTGTGGCCTCCATTTAAAAAATAAAACTTTTTCATGCAATTTATTATTGTGGAATAGAATAGGAAACAGAAAGAGTATAAAGCCAAAAGAGAGGGTTTTCAGTATCGGTCAGTTCTACAAATTTTAGATTTTTGTGAAACAAAGATTTGACTCTCCAATTTTATCGAGGCCACAATTAAAATGGTAAATCATGATCCAGTCAACGTCAAACAAACTACATTACTTTTTTTTTAAATCTAAATTATTTTTATTTTCGTTTTTATACTATTTGAAAATCACATTAAGTACATAACATATACAAGGAGAAAAGGAAATTTTTGCGAAAAGAACACGTCATGTTTATAAATAATTAAATTGAGGTGTATTTCAAGCCTAAAAAACGGTGTCCTGCTAATTAAAGTTAACTGTGGTATATATAAAAAAAGTGCTACTTAGGCTACCTGATCCGTATTTGGGCGATTTTAGGCTAATTTTATTATTTTTTTTGAATTGGGCGATTTAGGCTACCTGAAGCCAAATTTTTGGCGATTTGGTTCAGGCTACGTCTGGCAACACTGGTGAAGTGTCACAGTGTGTGACTTGTGTGTATATGTGACGTAGGAGGCAGCCTATTTATTTATTTACAATTTATTTATTTATGCTAGGTAGGTAGGCGAGGTGAGCCGCGCACAAATTAAACACGGGAGTTTATTATAGTGGTTGTATTTATTATATTCTATGAACGTTGCAGTGAGGGAATTGAAATAACAATGGGTGAGAAATCTACTCCGCTTTTAGCGGTACTACAACTACTTCGAAAATACAATTTGAAGGTAAATTCACGCTCAACTCAAGTAAAAATCAATCCAACAGAATTTGTTTATAACATTATAAGTATAACGTTTTCAGGGCACTGAAGAAACACTTAGGAAAGAAGCAAGTTTGGGTGATGTTGAATACGAAAGTTTTGATTTACCTGAAGTGGAATTGGCTAGTATTCTTACGTCCCATCACACGGAAAGCGACCCATATACCTACGAGTTCGCCTACGATAGCTTGAAGAAATTTGTGGAAAGTTCTCTGGATATGTATAAGGTGAGAGCAGCACGTCCAATATCTTACTTACATGCTTGTTTTATTAGTTTATCTAGGGACTCTACATTATAAGTGCATGTAATGTGCCTATATTCCATTATAAAATTCCAGTATAAACAATCACAATTTTATTTCATATCCTCTTTGTCATTTTTATATCATCTTGTAAATGGCAATTATTGTTGACATTAAATCTCAATATGTTTTTATTGCTTATATTAACATTATATTCCGTAGATAGTGATAATATAGCATTAACAGTACACTAGATTAGTAATAATAACAACATGTTATTATTATTTTAAAATAAGATTATCAACCTTACAAGAATTACATTACACTTTTGTAAGAACATTATGTACAGATGAAATTTAAATCTATAACACAAAATCATAAACTGGGTTAGGTTAGTTTCAAATTTCATTTGTGACTACCAAATGAATCAGAATAAAATATGTATTTTAAACTTGGTTGTTAAAGTAAACCTTACTTACAATAAGTAAGTTGACATTGTAATTATTAGTACTATTGTCCCCTGATTTACTGGCCTTTGTAGGGTCTAACACTGATAAAAATATACAGTACCAGGTAGTTTAGAGTTCAGACTATGCTATTGTGCTATTTTAAAAAATAGGTTAGGTACCTATTTTTTCTCAACTCTAATGAGGTCCTCATTATACTTTCGTCTGTTTTCAACTGGTAGGTAGCCCATTATGTTATACCAAGACACACCATAAGTTCTTCTTAGAATTCTATGGAGAATTCAGAATAGGTATAACCCCCTTTTTCCAGTATGAATTGTCAACACTCTTGTATCCAGTATTCGTGCACATGTACCTGAGCCTGATAGTGTATGACCACAATCAGCACGCTACAAACTTCTTGGACAAATTCGGCCCAGAACAGGAGGACTACTACCAGGAAGATTTACAGAAGTTGTCCATTGTTAAGAATAAAGATCAGATAAAGGGCAACGAGTTGACAGAGATATACAGGTACCTATCTATATAAAATTTTCTGTAACTATTCTAATTTTCAGTTGCAGTATTTTTGATTAGAATTGAATCTGGAATCAGGTGGTCATAATAAATAGTGGAATATACATAATAAATGTACATTCATTCTTTTAATTTAAATCAAAACTTTTTCAGTTCCAATAAGTTTGCAGTGCAACTGTCTAGAGATGCATCATCTCAACTGAAGCGATACCTGCACGAGCAGAAGAGCTCCACAGTGATCATAAACATAATCAATAATCACATTCAGATTGATGTGCATGATGGACCCGGACGCACACAGGCTCAGGTCCGCTCTACTGCTGGTGGCATACTTGGGGAGGCCGCCAGAAGTGGTATGCATTACATATTACAAATTAATTACCTATTGTTTCTACCTATTGTTTAAAACTTCATGCTATGAAAGTGAAATCATAATCACATGCTAGATTTTGACGAAAAATCGAAATTTTGATAGGCTCTCAAACCTGTCTAAATTTTAATTTAGTAACCATAATGTAAGTCCGAGGATTCATTATCTGTTCATTATATTAAAATGTAACACTTATTATAGAAAACCGTACAAAAGTGTATTATGGACTCCTTAAAGAACCTGACATACAAGTACTACCTCCGCCCGTTGAAGACGAGGAGGAAGTGGAAGAGACGCCAGATAAACCAAAAAAGAAGAAGGCGAAAAAAGACAATTTGTTCATGAAGAAGCCCAAATCTGACCCAAATGCTCCACCAAATGATAGGATTCCTCTACCAGAATTGTAAGTACACAAAATACTTGCGGGCCAATTTTGACTAACTATCCAAACTAAACCATTAGCTGTCGATCTGTCATTACTGCAATTTGATTTGGAGCTTTCGCCTTTGTACAAAAGAGTATAAAGTTAACGCAAATGAGTCCTAATTGAAGTTCGCGATTGTACAGTGAACCATTTAGTTTTTAGAGCTACTTTGAACCAATTAATAACTTTCTCTCGATAAAAGTAGACCATAATCAAAGCTCACTCACTGCTTTGTCGACTCTACAAAGCCAAGGTTGTTCATTGTGTTAAAGATGTCATCTTTAAAATTAACATAATAATAAATAAATAAAAATTGTTTATTTCGGACATGGTCCATAGATGTTAGTAAAATACAATAAAATGACTTACAAACTAATGTTAGTAGGTACAAAAACAAGTAAAAATTTTAAAAATAGGACGACCCCGGACACAATTTTAAGTCAGGTGTTTCTCGCCCACCCTTCGCCCCTCAGCCCGCCGTGTGCAGGTGTACATAACATTATTGGTTTTATTGCAGGAAAGAAACTGATAAAATAGAAAAAGGGAAAGCACTAAGAGAGGCGTCGAAGCGAGTGCAGTTAAGCCCAGAGAGCCTACCCTCAATTTGTTTCTACACGCTACTGAACAGTGGCCACATGGCCATAAGTGCCGATATCTGTGACGACTCCACTCTATTAGCAGTTGGATTCAATAACTCCATTATAAAAGTATGTTATTTGATAGATAACAGTGCAAATTATCATTGTAATCATCAACCTGTATTAGTCCACTGCTGGGCATAGCCTCTCCCAAGGCGCGCCATTCAATCCGAATCCTAGTTCTGCGCACTTTACATCCAGTCCCTGCCAACCACCTCGCGCAGATCAACCATCCATCTGGTCCAGGGGCGACCCACACTACGGTTACCCGTATGTGGCCTCCACTCGAGAACATTTGCATTTTTGTATCTCATATGTACGGTTGAAGACGAAGAAAGGTGTACAGGAGAGTTTTTAAGGTTGAGATTTTCTGAAAAACTACTTGACCGATTGTAAAAATTATTTCACTGTTAGATAGATAAAAGTTAAAACTATGTAACTGTAAAATAATAATTAAAATCGGTCCACTGGTTCTTGAGAAAATCTCAACCTTATTGAGGCCCCCTGTATACTTATCTGTCTTCGACTGTACAACGGTTTCACCGCATTTTTCCTTCATTTGCATTATTTATTACAAGGTAATCTCTTTATTTTGCAACAGTATCTTAAGAACAAAACAACAACGACAATTATTGTCCTAAAATTCCTAATTTAAAATTTTCTAGGTATGGACATTAACTCCTATGAAATTGCGTGGAATGAAGTCTGCTGAAAAACTTCAAGATATTGACAGAGAAGCAGGTTTGTAATCTAGGATTAATTACTCGATTTATGTTTTGGGTGCTCCGAAAAAGCTCTAAACTCTCATACATATATATAGTCTCTGGTATTACAGTCGAAGACAGAGATAAATATACAGGGGGTCTCAATAAGGTAGAGATTTACTTAAAAACTACTGGACCGAATTAATTTAATTTAATAGTTTTTGAGATTGAGTAGTTTTTGAGAAAATCTCAACCTTAAAAACTCTACTGTGCCTACACCTTTCTTTGTCTTCGACCGTACATAAAATCCATAATACTTCTCACAGGTGATGTTCTTGTAAGAATGATGGAAGAGCGGGACCGGGACACGTGTCGCACGCTTTTCGGACACGCGGGACCAGTGTATAAAGTTGCTTTTGAACCCTTCAAGACTATGCTGTTGTCATGCTCAGAAGATGCTACAGGTTGGTATTGATTAATTTTCTTGTATCTTGCAGTTAACTAACTTCCTAGCCAATAAAAAATTATTTGTGTTACACCATAGGTGTATGTATGTATTTATGTCCATTCCTTCCTGTAGCCCACAGATCACCCCCCTGTAGCCTAAACGGCTTGATGGATTTTGGTGTATGTGTATGAGGTATCGTTAGATTCGTCTTGATTACGGGAGTGTCATAGGGTTTAAAAAATTAATCAAAAGGGGATAGTTTTTTGCAGTCGTTTTTTTTTATTCAATATTTTTTAAGTATCTCTAAGAAATAGTTTGTACCCTCAATTTTATTCATACTTTCCCCGTCCTCCATTTATATTAACTTGCCCCTTCTCTGCCCTCTCCTGGGCCATTAGCTGGCGACGCCCTTGCTTATATCCATCTGTGTCAAAATGAGAACGATAATCAAAACAATGAATGTCACTGTCGGCCCGATTGTTTGTCTCGCAGTGCGCCTGTGGTCGCTGCAGTGCTGGACGTGCCTGGTGGTGTACCGCGGGCACATGTGGCCCGTGTGGGACGCGCGCTGGGCGCCGCACGGACACTACTTCGCGTCCGCCGGGCACGACCACACCGCGCGCCTCTGGGCCACGGACCACCACCAGCCGCTCAGGGTGTTCGCGGGACATCTGTCAGACGTAGACGTAAGTTACTCGAAAACAGAGAATGGTATACAGTTTTTTTTATTAAAGTTGAGATTTTCTCAAGAACTACTTGAGCGATTGAAAGATATATTTTACTAGCAGATTAGTTAGAGTGGACGCGACGCTATGTTGTAAAGAGTTTAAAAATCAGTCAAGTACTTTTTGACAAAATCTCAACCATAATTACTCTTCTGTCCACCTTTCTCTGTGTTGCCATGAGTAGTGCCGCTAACATGACTTGGTAAACAGCGTAGTTTCGGCGGTATTCGATTGGAAATATTGCACCCTAGCGGCCAATAGTGAAACTAAAATGCCACCAATCCCGAACTCTGTAGCTAAGGTAGAGTGGCCTAAATAAAAATTACAGTAGATCCTTACACTGTATTTTTTATCATTACAGTATACAGTAAAACAGTCAAAATTACAGTAGATCTACTGCAATTACAGTGCATTGGAAGCACTGATGCGTAGTCAAGGTATGCGAAGTATGCACTGCAAAAATCCTACCCTGGTGGTCTATGTAATCCAATTCTCTATTCCAGTGTGTGCAGTTTCACCCTAACTCCAACTACATCGCGACGGGTTCCAGCGACCGCACAGTGCGCGTGTGGGACTGCCTGACGGGCACGCAAGTGCGCATCATGACGGGACACAAGGTACTCTATCACACTCTATTAACTTCATACTGTAGCTAATTCTGTAGCGGCCACTAAGTCGAATCCTAATCCTAAACGCAACTGTCACCGTCGTTCATATGCTACATCGCGTAAGAGCAAGCTGGACGCCTCGCTTAGCGTCGACTAATATTAGCGTACGCAATCTAGATCTACGATTGTTACGAGTTTGTGTTTCAGTATTAGTAAGGCATGATTATTACAAATATAGACATAAAACTGGAAACATTGTTACAAAAATTCGGTAGGTAAGTAACATTGATCTCCTATAAACAACTATATACACAGTCTACCTTCTAAAAATGTCCGAGCGCAAAGAAGGTCCAAACGGACCCTCATTTGCTTTATTGGACATTATTTAGACGTTAACAATGGACCCTTATTTGGACGTTTTTTTAATTGTTTTAGTAAGACCTTTGTGTATCTCGTTGTTTATAGAAGATCAATGGCAAGTAAGTAAGGTCCCCATGATGTAACAAGTTAACGTGGTCCTCAATCTCAGGCAAAGCTACTCATATTATGTTGGCGGACAAATCGTTCAGTGGTATTTATATAGAGGTCGATTGCGTAGTGGTTGCGTCACTGGTCTTATGATAAGGAGGTCCCAGGTTCGATCGACAGTAATTTTAGCAGGTGGAGGTACCAATGAGATTTCATCTGGTTTTTTTTTGGAAGCAACAACTTATGTACCTTCGGTACATTTACCGAATGCTCAAAACGAGCGGAGAGGGAAAAAAAAAAATATGATAATTAATGTAATATATGTTTTTCATGAAAAAAAACTCCTAGCTGTGATCCTATTTGTCTAACCTATTGTGTGATTGTTTTCCAGTCTGCCATATTCACTGTGTCGTTCTCTGTGTGCGGTCGTTGGCTGTCGTCTGGTGGCGCGGGCGGCGAGCTGGCCGTGTGGGACGTGGCTACGGGCGCGCCCGCCGCCGCCTTATTACCGGCGCGCGCGCACCACGCGCCCGTGCACGCGCTCGCGTTCAGTCGCGACGGAACGGTCTTGGCATCCGGTCAGTACACTACACATGTCTACACGGTGAGATTGGTAATAGGGGCTGATCTATAAAAAACAAATTTCTTTTACGAAGTTACGAAAGACCAGACCCAATTTTTCTAGTAAAAAGCGTAAACAAGAATCGAAACCATTGTTTTCTTGCATGATATTGTCATCATTATCATATACAAAGACATGATAGAGTTATTTTTATCACAGGTTCACTGGACTGCAACATCAAGCTCTGGGATTTCACAGCTATAACGGATGAAGTGACTGGTGAAGAGGCCGGCGCCAGCACCTCTGTGCAAAAAGAAGACAGGTTTCTACTGCGTTCGTTTGCTACCAAGAACTCGCCTATAAAGAGTTTACATTTCACTCGGCGTAATCTCTTACTGGCTGTAGGCACCTATGAAGGTAGTTCTTGAATTGATCATACGCTTACTTTATAATAATATTAGATAAACTTTGAATAATAAAGATTTTATATTTTATTAATATTTTTATTTATTCTTAAAGTTAAATAAAATAGGTACTTCTAGAAATTGTTTTAGTCATGTTTCATGCCGAAAATACACTGAAGTTATTTTTGCAAAACGAACATCATTTGTTGTTCACATTAGCTGACATTCACTTGATTTTCAGTACTGCAAATATTTCCATATACCTTATTCATATCATAATCATCAGTTGCAACTGATCACAATAATTGAAGGAGGTAGGACCTTTCTGAAGTTATAAATTGTATCATTAAATTCAAAATTGATTCATTGCTCCTTGCCACTTGAGCCTTCATAGCCTGTTTGAAATCTTCCTTAACTCCTTTATCAGCACCACGAGTTCCTATTCTTCTTTGTCCTAAATGCTGTTGGGAATTGGGTAATATGTCTAGAGCAACACTATTACCTTGTTCATTCCAAATACAACTCAGTTCCTCCAATATATCAATGTGTATAATATATGCTGAGAAAAGATGATAATGAAACACACCCTTTTGTTTTATAACATCCAGTATTTGAATAAAGATGGCTTCCTCTTGCGGCCAACCAAGTTGCATCAGTACCAACACATGGCCATAAGTAAGATCAGTTTTATTGACTGTGTTTAGTAGAATTCTTATGAGCAAAGTGCAAAAATAATGCATAATAGCCACTTTAGTTATAGGTATAAAATGCAAGTGCCTGTGTTTACCACCAACTATCAGATCTGATTCTAGCACTCCTTCAACTGTTGGTAACTGTGGTAAAGCAGCCAAAATGCTTTCAATACAAGCTGTATATTTTTTTTGGAAGTAGTTTATTGAAACCCGAACAAGATTTGCAGTGAGAGTATTCACTGTTGTTGGAGGCATAGCATCCTCGTATCTACCTCTATACAGGGCCAGGTCATCTGCAAATCCTTCAACCCATGGTTTCACTTGCAACTGATTGGCTAGCTTCATGAGCTCGCGTGATATAACATCATTGCTGTGTAGCAGTTCCCAACAATTAGCAGCGGCTTGGAACTGATGAGATGACACTCCGCTTACCTCTATGTCTCCCTTTCTCCTTTTCGTTGGTGTCTGTTCAGTATCTGTCAAACCTTCAATGAGAATATGGTTGCCTTTTATAGACTTTTGTTCATATAGGGACCTCAGAAAAAATGTTATTCCACAGTATAATAATTGACGACAGTCTTCACAGTTCCTTAAAGTGAGCAGCTTTTGAAAATAAGTCTCTTTATTTAGGCTATTGCTGTAATTCACAAGATATGAATCCCAGCCCAGTTGTCTGCCCAGTAAGTCTAAGACTCCATAGAGCCTCTGCCATGGATCTGGTATATCATGTTCAGTTTCATCATATACATAAGAATTGTAAAAATCTATTGCCTTCACCAATAACCGTTGAAGTAGTCTTGGTGACTCCAATGAGGTAAGAAGTGGTAATGTTTCCACTACTAGTAGCCGAGCATATCTATTATCATAAAAAAACTTATCAGCATTTATTAAAGTTTTTACGAGGCTGTCCACCCCTAGTTGGGGAAACTTTTTTAGCAACAGCACGAGCAACCTACAGTGCTCCATGGTATCATCACTGTTTTCGACACTCGTCTTCAATATAGTAAGTTGTATATCTGGGATTATATGATCAAACATATGACTCAAAAAACTAGCTTCGGATGATTTCAGAGCATTCGCAATCGCTGATATTTCTGGTCGTAGTTCGGAAAGGTTTTGCCTTGACAGTACAAGCGAACTGAAACACTCTGCAGCTTCCTGCACATTTCCAGACTGTTTTTCCATTACGTATGCTTCAAACTGCACTTTAAAATTTGTAGGAAACAAGGTTTTTGCAGTGAGCATCCATGCTTTTGCAGAATGAATGTTATGTTTTTGTGCTTCTTTAGCTTTGGTTATAATAAAATCTTCATCACTTATACTGCTCATCATGTCTACACCAGGCATTTCCGATGGACGGTCAAGAAACTAAATTGAAGCAGCGAAGAAACGAAGTTGAAGAGTACCTTTTTATACCTTGCTGCCTTGTACTCGCTTACTGACTGAATGAACCTGAAGATTATGATACCAAATTGGAGTGTCGTGCGTGGCTCTCAAACTACCACCAAGTCAAGTTCTATGTGCACTTGTGCAGGCAGTTGCATAGCATATCACAAGCTGTGCACAAGGAAAATAAACATACAACTATTTCAATTTCTTTCTAGGAAAGTAGGAAACAATCAAAACAAAACATTGAAATAATTTAAGAATGATGATGATTTATTCATCCAAAAAATGAACGAAAAGGCAAAGGGATCTATCTATGCTTGCTTTGTTAATCCATCATCATACATTATATTTCAATGTTACATCCTCGAGATTTACTTAACTTTGTAGTACGTTTTCTATTGTACTGCACCGCCACAAGATATTTTAGAGTCTTTAAACTGGCTGTATTTTCGATAGACTCCTTTGCCTCTGACCACCTGGTAGTCTCTATGGCTTATCATAACGTCATTCGTTTTTTCTTGTGGAAAGCATCGCCATATCGCTCTGCAAAAAATTCTTAAAAATGATAAAAATGGTAGAATTTTTTGAAAGAAATGAAGAAGAGACGACGGGAAAATACAATGGAGGAACTACAACAACTATTGGAGGAAGAGGATTCGCCGTCTCGAGGAAGAAATATCTCGTCGCGGCCTGTCGGTGAAAAATCCGAAGGTTCGCTAATCCGATTGCATTTTCTTAACGTGGTAGTACGTGATGCTATCCTGAATATGCATTAATCGCAATGATTAAATCGGATGGAATCCCTCAGTGGTGATACGTGATGTCATCCGGGAATCCAGCTTGTACTTTCTTAACGTGGTGATACGTGATATCATCCAGAAAGTACATTACAACCAGGGAATTACCCTGTATGTTGTATCTATTCGGCCACGACTCGGGGGTGATATAATGTTGCCTTCCCATGTGATGGAACGAGTTGTCACTCCAACCAGGAAGCAGAAGTTAGTATTCGCCCTTGCCCACAGAATCCTGTGTAATTCCTCGAGGGAGTCTGGTCTCGGATACGTCTATGGAAGAAAAACTCCTTGAAGAAATGTTTTAGACAGTGAACTGGAAAATGAGGTATGTACTTATATGATGATGTGATGAGTGAGTGAGGTGAACACAAAACCTCTCACACAAACTACATAGAACTTTATTCCTAAGAATATTATAGATCTACTGGGTGAAATTAAATACCAGAACAGGCATTGTGACCCCTGACAGAGTATCTAAACGATTGGGTAATATTACGTGAACAAGAGTGTCGGTTAAAGGGAAATGTGATTCATAGAACATGTAAAGCCTCAAAAATTGAGTGTCGAGTATCAATATTCATTCCAGAGGCCGTAAATTTCTTTTTGATAAACAGTTTGAGGACTCTCAGAAACCAACTTGGCTCTGGTGTAGCGGGCTTAGCTACCTTAATTTCCAATCTTATAGATGGAAAATATTGATGTGATCAAGAAGTTATCGCTGAATAACCAACTTTTGCTTCGATCTTCATTATGAAGAATTTATGAACGCATGACACAGATCTATTATTCCTGTTTTTTATACATGACACTTTTGAGTATGATTAGAAAAGCTAATCGTGATTGTAGAAAGAATTTCTGTGAACATTAAAAACTCAAAGAACATCGGGTCTACAGATCAAGCAACCAGACAAGGCCAGGCTTTAAGAAAGGTTCCAGACTTCAAGGAAACTCTCAAGCTCCTCGTTAAAACAAACTTGGTGAAGTTGGGGCTCCTTGGCTCCACAATGGCCCATGCCCCATACAATGAGGAAACCATGTCCTATGGAAACAATACCAGTCGCGGAACCAGCAACCATTGGAGGTAAACCATGTTTTATAAAAACACGCTGGCTGCTTCAACAATGACTTATTTCATTGTAGGCAGTACACAATATTTATAAAATAATAAAGGTAAATGTACCCACATATACAACACATCTGACAATTTCTAATAATATGTGACAATTTAAGGTTATCTTTCGTCAATGGGTAGAAACTACAGTTTACTACACACCCATATCAATTGATGGAACCTGCTGACCATCCCGATTGTGGGACTTGAATGTCAACGACCATATCAAAACTTGTAGGCATAGATGTGATTGTGCCGTGCCTGATGGCTCAGATAAGTTTATCTGGCCAATATTTTCTGAAATCCATAAGTAATGGAACCTCTAGGTTCATACTAAATTGGAAACAATCCAATGAATTTAACTAGACCTCAAAGAAGCTTACCTTTTAATACTAATACATCCTTCGCATACAACATAATATTAGCGACACTGCTTCAAAGGTACTTGTGAGTTCACACTCATGCCCTTCGGGCTCTGTTCAGCCATCAATCACCTTAGGTACGTACTAAGCTGATGAAACCTATACTTACACATTTACTCAATAAAAGCTGTAATTGTGTTGGGTTGTATACAATATACAAAAGTTACGCTTTATCAAAGTTGTTGGTTATGGTTATAGTACAAACTTTAGAAAAGGGAGAACTCTTGTGTAAGACCAAATTAAATTAAATTTGCAGGCTTCGCGGCTTTAAATTTAATTCGCGAAATATGACCTTTGAATTGAAAAGATTGAGATCTCCATTATAAAATTTACTTACATAATTTTTTGATCCTTACCTACATATTCTTTATAACTGTTATTGTTTTGGTGTACACCCTGTGGGAAACCTCTTTCATAAAATAAAATAACTGCTTGTCCCGCAGTAACTCTCGGATATACCAAACTGTTCGAGGAAGGAAAATATTCAGCCTTGTTAAAACGTAAAAATCAGGAAACAAATGAAACCCGACCCTATAAAGGTGGGTTTTTCGTGTGTTTTTTAGTGTCTGTTTTTTGTCGCGGAGAAAAATAAAATAGGACAGACTATCAAGCCTGTACTAAAATTAATTTAGAATTATAATTACTTACAGACTCGTCCCTTATGGGGATCTTGTTATAAGGGTGAGATTGCCAGATGATGGATATTGGCAAACATTAACTATCTAGAGCCCTTCTAGGTTTATAGGTCTTTCGAAACCATACCATAAACGTGCGAAGCCTGCTAAGGATCGACAATATCACAGCAATTACATCAATAAATGAACTGCTATAGGTATTATGGAGTGAAAAATGATAAGTACTTATATTTATTTTTCGTGTCATACAATGGTTATGTAAAAGCAAACAGGCGCGAATTAAGCAGATGCGCGAACGTAAACACTGAACACGAGCAGTATTAAATGACACTCACTTTTAATTGAATTTAATTATTATGTACCTACTTGATAACTTTGGATTCCCCAAAAACTGATTGGAGTACCTATGTGATGAATCCCGATTAAGTACCAGGTATTGGTTTACTTATTGCATTTTGGATTAAGTACCTACCAGAAATTGATTTATTTGCATCGTGACTAAATAAAAAGTCCAAGAAGCTTGTTTCTTTGTATTGGATTCGCATTATATTACTCTGGAATAAGTTCCTTATCCTAGAATATGCGTTCCCAAGCCTTTCTCAGTTTCAAAATGCCTTCAAAAAATTATTGATGATGAAGCTAGAGGATTACCGTGGTGCCATTTTGGCAGAGCCAACTCGGGTAACTATGTTTAGGTTCTTTTTAAAGTCGGATATATATTTTGACCATAATAAGAATCGTTGATCTCTGATCGATGATCTTACCATGTGCATTATGAATACCTAAATCATACCAGATGATGCAATAAAATTCCCTAATAAAAGAAGTTCACTTAGTAAGAGTTCTTACCTACTTTTGAAGTTTTTAGCAATACAATACAGGTATTAAATGATATAAAAAGTTATGTAATACAATCTCTGTTCTTTGTAGACTTTATGATTCCTCAGAAGCCATAATTCTTACCTCCTTTGTTCTTAACTGAACAGCTTTATTCCTGTTAGCTACGGAACACTTAACTCCTACAGGTCTGACTGAATTGCACTTTACCCTTGGTAAAAAGTTATGTAAGATTGAGAATATCAGTAGATATGTAGAAATATTTAAGATAAAACCAAAAACTTTCCAATGTATCACGATACATGGAACCGGTCCTTTTCTTAACTTAACTTTGTCCTAAGTGTTAGACCTACAGGCAATTACGGTTAAACATGTTGCCTTATCTGCGCTAGCTAAGAAGATGTACAGTCGTCAGCACAGACAACACTATCAGTTATACTTAGATCTAGTGTAAGAATGTCGATAGACGACATAATCAAAACTCTGTACTTACCTCATAAACATAATCATTGACCAGTGATACCCTTCTTTAAGGATAAGGCATATGTATGACCAACTCAGTTCAAACCTTACCAAAAACACAATCCATAACACCAACTCACAATCTATACCTAAGTCGTTGGATGAAACATGCCCTAAAAAGCCAGGTGGCATTAAAGTAAATTATTTTAGTGTATATTATATCACATAGTACGAGCCACGCCTCTACCTCTGCAACTAATCGACCTTGCCAAGTCTTATAGTTTGCCATTGCGGTACGAATACATCATTGGCAAAAGCACTCTTCATCTATAATGAATATACAAAAGAAATTTAATTTGTTCAATTAAATATGTCTGGATTTCACTCATGAAAAAGTCCAAGTAAAAGAATAATAATAAAAAAGAATTTTAATTCAAATGAAAAAAATTACTATTTTAAATGAAGTAATTATTATTGTTAAGACCGGTTAACCATTATGTTGCTAATAACAGCCTGCGGGTATTCTAAAAATATCATGTTTTTAGGTGCCTACCTACCTACCTCTAAGTAAAACATCGATAAGTTTTTTCTTTTGTGTGTGTTACTTAAGTATTTATAGAAATGATTATTGACTCCTCTTCGCTTACGAATAATTGGGTGTAAGAACCGAGTTAAATCTATGAAACCATAGGCATTCATGCCAAGGGTTTGCTGACTTATCTAAGTCAATCATTTATGTTACCTACTCTACTCATACCTAAGTAAATATTTATTAGAGATGATGGTATGTGATATTAATTATTACACTTACTAAAAATAAAATAAGTTTTATGTGAACCATAAGGAATAAGTAGGTATATTTATAGAATATATTTAAATAATTATTTACAGAACATCCTTCTGCATTTAATCAGCGCTAAACATCTACAAAGTTAAGTAAATCTCGAGGATGTAACATTGAAATATAATTTATGATTAATTGAACTTACCAAGTGAACTTCAATCATAATTATATGAAATGTTACATCCGAAGAGATTTAAGTACCCAACCCTCCCAGAAGAGTAAGATCTTCCCCATGCAGAAGTATTCTATTATCAAGTTATCATTATCACCCATCATCCATAACCAAACCGTACAAGACGGGTAAGTGTACTTGATTGAAAATTGGGAAATTGCTGCCACAGATAGATGTGGCAAGCAGTTGCAGCGGCAGCAATGGAGCATTCGCGTTGCAGGTGCCGGGCACTTTGCAAATGAAACATGTAACCGAGCTAGTGCTGGGTAGGGTGCCTGATTACCCTCCTTGCGCAGTCGGGTAAGTAACCAATAAATTACTCTGAAAAGAATGACGTTATGATAAGCCATAGAGACTACCAGGTGGTCAGAGGCAAAGGAGTCTATCGAAAATACAGCCAGTTTAAAGACTCTAAAATATCTTGTGGCGGTGCAGTACAATAGAAAACGTACTACAAAGTTAAGTAAATCTCTTCGGATGTAACATTTCATATAATTATGATTGAAGTTCACTTGGTAAGTTCAATTAATCATAAAAAAGAAATGACTATATATGTATGTATGGTCCTAGATCCCTTTGCCTTTTCCTTCATTCGTGTGATAAATAAATAAATCATCATCTGGCTGGCTGTCAATGTCATTTAGCGGGAATTGAAATTATTTTATTAATGTTACAGGAATCTCTGTAAATTACTAGTTATATTTATTAATCTAATTTAAAATAGCTTAGTATGTTATAAGAATTAATTAATTTATCTGTGAAAATGTTTGAATGGGCATATAGTGGTGCAAACAAAGCTGTGCCCAGAAATGTGGGTCCCGAATGTGCGTATTTTTTATCGCCTACAAGACAAATAATTGAAACTGTTTTAGTGTCGTCAATTTGCACTTATATTATGGTGAGTATGTATTATCTAACTAAATAGCTATCTACATCGTGAGCTTATGAATTCAGTCATCATAATATGAAACATGTTCAACGAAAGTTAATATGGTATTCTCGGTGTTCACTGCGACTTCTAGGTATTTATAAATGCAGTAGATCTAGATATGACCTATCAAACTTCCTTATTTAATTAGCAAGGGCTAACATACATAAGGTACTTCCATAAACCTGTAATATAACCTACAGTGCCTACTTAATCTAATTAGGTTCCTCACTGAGTTGACTGGTGTTTATGTACTTATAGCCAGAAGAAACCTTCTCATCATGACTCTTTAAATTGTGTCAGTGTACAGACTCCACATTTGGAATATATCCGAAATTAAGGAATGGAAACAAAAGAACCCACTCCATACAAAATCTTTTATTTATAACCCACATTGGAATCTCATCAACCTATATGCAGTAACTATATGTGTGCTTAATTTATATTAACTTTTAATTACCAATCACAACATTTTATTACAAACAAACAGCTGCCTATTTGCCCCCCTGCTAATATATTTTTGTAATCAATAAATTAAATGTCAACCTTATAGATTGTCTGGAAGAGAACTCTTTCAGTGATAAGGCTGCCAATAGATTCACATGAATTTGAAGATGAATGTGTATCATATCGTAAACCTCTGTTTAATTTGTTTGTAGATTAAAACATACCCAAAGTTGAACATACAGCAGGACACAAGTTATATAAAGAGTGACAGAGGTGGCAAGAGATTGCTGCTCATCCTACTGACCTTATTATGGGGAATGGAGATTGGATTCAAGTTTGCTTCACGAACTGTGATATATTTGTTAAATCCATGCCATGTTACAACTTTAATGCAGGTGACTTTGTCTATTGGTTTGATTTTATTTTACCCATTATTAATATTTTGGTACATGGCTTGTTGTTTATTTCATTGAGTGGTGTGGTGTATGATGTTGTGATGTTTGGTTTCAGATTTACCTGTTGGCTGCCCCTCCTAGCAAAACTGTTACTGCTCTATTTCGTATTCATTTGAATTTATTGAATGGACCCTTGTTAGCATTTTTATTTCCTGAAACAGCTTCAAGAACGGTATTTAATTTGTTGTTTTTTGTCACAAAACACCCATAATACTTAGCCTAGATGCATGAGTTTTATTTGTATGCTTTTATTACTTCAACCAGTGAGCAATGAGGTCACAAAATGAACCTTAGGATTCCCATGGATTGGGATTTATGAGTCACTGCAGAAATGACTTGATTTTAGCCCGGTTTGGTTATATTAGTGTAATGTACTTACTACATAAGTAGGTAGGTCTATGATGGGATTTCAGTTGTTTAAAAATTGTTTTATGCTTCCTTAGATTTTTGCAGAAGCTGCCTTGTATTGGATACAACACGGGATGATGTTTGTGATTCCCTATTATTTATTGAGAATCGGTGGTAAGTGTCTTGAAAAATGTAATCCAATAAATTTACAAATAGGTATCTACATTTACATAATGAATTTCCTTTTTTAGGTGTGTATAATGTAGAACCATTTTGGGATTTCAATTGGGCAATCGTCAGCTATTGCCTAAACATGTTATATCATTTCATTGTCTTACAAATAATTGCAATCGTAAGTATCACCTCAATGCAATTTTAAATCTTAAATAATATTTTTTTAATATTGTAGTATCGCAAATTAATATTAGGTACCTACCTAGTTCCGCAGTGCACATAATTGATTCATTATATGTATGTAAATGCCAAATAAATTGTGCTTCCGAAAAATTGCTTGCTTTTCAGTCAACAGCACTTTTCAAGCGAGTGGTAGTTCCATCTTTTTTGCAATAAAATATAAATACATATTGAATTGTAATGTAGTATGTATATTGACTAGCTTTCGTAAAGTCTATAGTGGTTATTTTTAATGTATTGCAGCCGGCCCAAGTGAACTTGAACCACATGCTGTGCCCGGCGATCCTGGACCCCTTCGACGGGCCGTGGTACCGCGTCGCGGCCGTGACCCACCAGGCGATGCTCTGTCCCCTGCTCTGCAAACTGTTCTGTTTCGTCGCGGAGTTCTGCCTCACGAAGTTCCCGCCTACCAAAGTAAAACCCCACATGAAAGATCAACTAGAGGACAAGAAACCTCTCGACAAAGAAATCGAGCACCTGCACCACAATTAATGTCTACTTTACATAAGGAAATAGATTTTTTTTTAACTTTGTGACTGTAATCCCTCTGAGGGTAGCTAGAAACTGTATTGTATTAAATTGCCTATTGTAGTATTATACTGGTGTAAAAAATGTTTAAATTTCAAGGGGCAAATGAGTAGAAATGCAGGGAATCTGTATTATAAGTCACCCAAAACCGTTACTTGTAGTGAACAAAAAAATACTTTAAAATAATTTATTACATATATTAAAATAGGTATTCGGTAAAATGTGATCTTAGGCTTAACACATACACAGGCTGTCTAGGCCGCAGATCACTACCGAAAACTTGCAGAAAAGGGCCATGCGATTCAACTGGCCGCTGGCAGCCTGTGTATGTTAGGCTTTACTCAATTAGGGCCTAGGTACAGTACAGTCAACGGCACAGCAACCTAAACAAACCCATTGCAATCTAAGACGCATTTACTATTGCATAGAGAGCCTTTGGTGTGTTGTCGACTGTACCTATTTTACAAACTTTTGTCCTGCAAAATATGCAAGTTATACATACAGTATTCCGAGACTTCGTAGAGTAATCGTTAAAAATAATTACCCAACCCACCTAATAATATAAGTAGGTGGATTTAATAATCTACAGTATACACCTACTTATTAATAATTTAATTACTCTTTAGAATTAATGCAAAGTTAAATGCTAATTTCACTGAACCAAAGACAAACTATGTTCAGTCAAAAACCTTGCAAAGACCACAATATTGTCTTTTGACTGAACTAAGGCGCTACATTCCGCTTTTCTGTGATTGGATTAAATTAATCAAACTTACCTATACAGGTTGTCCCAGAAATCGAAAAAAAGTAAAGATATGTAATAATTGCACTTAAAAAACCATCAAAGGATGTCGTTTTTCTGGAAAAAAATTTAATGTCAATAATTATCAAAATACATGACTTGGATTTTTCTATATATTTCTGATAACTGTTATTACTTGACCTATCACGCGTTTCCGGCTTCTCGTCGATTTCTGGGACACCCTGTATAATTCGGCATTGATCTCAAAAGATTCTTTTAATTCTTAAGAAATTTTATCTGTGTTTAGAGGTTTGCTTGAGTCGAGAGTCAAAGTCAGTGGCAGTAACCTATACACAACCTTTGCAAACTAGACCTTATTATCAGTGCGTAGAGTGCTTATACATGCTTTCGGTTCTAACTTCTAGGTAGGTACCTAATTTCCAGTTCAAGCTCATGAAGAAGGCATTAAAAAGTATAGCGCCCCTGATCTTATCGCGTCCATTTAATTTGAGTGATTAGTGGTAGTACAAGGTAAAATCAATATTTACCTTTAGATACTAAAACATTTCTAGTGGTTTGGGTAACGTTAAGTACAATTCAAGTAGCCCAGAGAGAGTGGTTAAGGGTAAGGTTGGATAAGGGTATGGTCGTGTGGTACAGGGGCAAAAAGTGTCTATAGGGCCATTTCACGCCAAGGTCGCAACCAATCTTTAAAAAAATAGTACATATATGAATAGCATGATGGGAGGTGGATACATAGTTTTTTTTAATAAAACTAGTTTTTGTTAAGATTGATGGTGCCACGGATCGGCTGCAGTTGTCTTACTGTTACAGTAACACGCGCCCTTATAGTATACAATCTGGCCTCCTTTGAATGCTAGGATTATTCTGACACAATTAAATAGCGATAAGATAATAAATAAATAGGTACACAGATCGATTAATTAACCGTATATTATAAAAGCGTAAAACAAATTACTAGGTTGTAAATCACGTATTTATAGCAGTGGCATCGGTAGACTTTAACCAGATCTGTTTTTAATTAATACTTACACCTATTATATGTATATTATATTATTCCTAGTCATTTTGATATTTCCTAATCTGCAATACACAGTTTATTGCGCCTTTACTCTGTAAGGCGAAATTAAAATACAATGGAAAGATGGCACGATTAATTGATGTCAAGGTATGACGCATGAGTAATTAAGTATGTTACCTACTTACCAGATAACCATATTATTAAATTAAGTCTATTGGAGACGTCACAAAGGTTAGTGTCACTAAGGAAGCACTGAGGAATAAATACAGATAAATTTGACCGAAAAATTGTTACATTTCAACCCTTAATTTGACAATGGTTGACCGTCGAAAAAAATTACCTTCACAATTCAAATGGGGGGGTGTAGAAGAAGAATATAGAGACGGAAAATTTCGATCAGAATTTTTCTTTAATCTCAGTCCCCCTTATCGACACTCTGACCCAAAAACGAAAATCAAAATAAAATATGATCACATAGTGTGACTTCCGTCAGTTCTCAAACCTCGAACATCGACGGAGTGTAGTGGATTGGCGGCGAAGCGATTGAGTAACAAATTGAATTCAACTTTATTTACTTCAACATACGATTGTAATCGGTATAGCGAAGCTGCGCGTGCGGAGGATCTCAATTCGCTAGGCGGCCGTGGAAGCCCGCGCGCCGGACGGTGTGCCTTGCGGCCCGGCGAATACTCTTCGCCGCGCCCGCCACTCTCCACTCCGTCAGTATGCGTTGACCCTTAGAGATAGCTTTGAATTGAAATCATAGTGTAAACTAATGTTAAAATGGCCATGAGGGCGAAGTAGAGTCACTGAATTTTAGAGACAGTTCAATTGTACCACTATATTTCTTATGTATGTAATACACGCTGTGACTATGCTATAAGCTGTTACTTGTAGGTAACTAATTAAATAATATTATAAATATATAACTAACTATTTTAAGACTTTTTTTTATTTTTTAAGCTTCAGGCTTTAAAACCAAGTAAAAGGTAAAAGTACGTTATTATGAATTTTATTGCATCATGAGGTAAACTTGTGATAGTGATTGATTGATGCTCGTATGTGTCACATTACCCGATTTAAAAATAATAACTAATATAAATATTATTATTTTCATTTAATAAGTTGAGACAAAATGGTACCTATAGATATTGCTTTAGTAATGTCTTAGTAATAAGTACTGCTATTAGATGTCTCAGTAGCATATTCATTCCCACGACTATGCGACTGAGACAGATCAACTTTAAGACAAAATGCTGAGCTGAATGTAATTCGGGATTATTTAAGGTCATAATCTAAATATCACTTTGAAACATGATTCTTACAACTAAACAAAACCTTGTAATTTACTTGTTGAGTTTATAATAATAATAAATAACCTACACATCACAATTACAGTCAGTTATTTATTAAGCCTGCCACACACATGTAGCATGATCGTACATATTAGATGGGATCCAAGGAAGCTTGGTGAATGCCAGGATAACGATGCAGATGTTGAACGTTTTTATCCAAAGCACATTCACAATAAAAGTGAATCTCAAAAAACGGCACAATATTGGCGTGGTTTTATGGCTGTGATTGTGAATTTAGCTTTATTAAGGTGGATTCACAATCAGCGCCACAATTGTGGCGTTTCTCGTGATTGGCGTGAAACGTTGGCAATGGCGCTGATTGTGAATCCACCTTAATAAAGCTAAATTCACAGTCCTAAAACCACGCCAATATTGTGTCGTTTATTGAAATTCTGAATCAATCAGGTTAGGCAACCTAGGTTAGGTTTGTGGCCAAAAGATTGAAAGTTAGAAAGTTGGTTGGTTGAGGAACATAACATTATTATTATCATGGCATATTGACAGCTTCTAAGACTGAGGGTCAGTATGTGATAGGCTTGCATTCTTTGACTAGAGATTATGTACCAACTGTTAGATGATGGTAGTATTATTAATAATCAGCCATCCATTGGTGGACCCAGGTACACCATAGACACCTCTGTGTTTCCATATACAGCTGACACTGTAGGGAAGAGTTTCTTATTAGGCAGGCCTGAAAAAAAATTGTACTTGCTTAAAAATGGTCAATTCATAAATTAAGTAATTATTTTATTTTCAGAAATTATTATTGAATGGCGTTTGTTAATTACTATACTTGCCTCGGAATGCAACTCCTAAAAATTCATAATTTCTTTCGAATGATAATGTGTTATCTTCACAGTCTAAGATCACTCTGATTCGTTCACCTACCTGAAAAAAATACAAAATTACAACCTTTGATTTGTGTCCTACCCTACAAATAAAACATATTTATGAACTAGCCAATGTACCTACTTGATATTTGGGACAGTTATTGAGAAGTGGGTAATGCCCTTGTGTGTCTCCATTATGTAATAAATGATTGTCCACTAGATTCCAACCCCAGCTTTGGTCATCCGAGCCCAACAGGCCGACATAGCCTTGACATTGCAGAGGGGCTTCTTTCGTTGAAATACCAACAACGGCCACAGTGCCCAAGGGGCCTTCCCATATCACCTCCCAAGCATGCCGACCTTGATGAAAACCAATTTTACCTCTGCATGCATCTGTGCTTTGTGCAACTGGATTCCTGAACATAACAGAGAGAGATATGTTTAGATAATCGGCGGAGAAATATGTTACCTGCCAAAAATAGTCAGTAAGTAGAGTTTACAGTTTTTACAGGGGTAGTAGGTCAGTAAGTATATTACTTTGACAGCAACGTAACTGAATAAACTAGAAATAATATGCCCATCTAGCCTAGCTAGATGTTGACTGTTTGTATATTATCATAATAGGACAACTGTGTTCACAACACTGGGGACTTTTTTTACAGTGATTTGGGTATAACCCCAGGTTAACCATGTCCAGAAGATTTTCCCCATTTTCTTGGGAGGGAAATATTACATTCGTGGAATGCTCTAAAAATGGTGGAAAGAAAACATCGCGAGGTACCTGCATACATGAAAACAAAAAGTGTTATCCATCAATTAGCACTGGGCCTACATGGAAGATCATAGTCTCCGCTCCATCAATATAAGGGAAGGTATGTGCTCCAATAGTAGGGATGTAATAGACTTATGATATTTTGATAGTGCATATTCTATTTGACACACTATATTACTTCGTATTGTAGGGCTTCCTATTGATGTATGTCGGCATGACTCTTGAATAGAATCATGGAAGAGTGGAATCAGTAAATAAATCCATAGGTATGTACCTATGGCCTAACTTTAGTAAATCTGCCACAATATGCGACATTTATTTTGAGCAGGTAGCAAGGGGCACTCACCTGTGAAGTGTAAATCCATTGGGTTTCACATAAATATTTCTAGAACAATCGTAAGGGTTCCAGGCGTGGAAAAATGCTCTTGTTTTTGATTTATATGTAGTCACGGTGGTAAGTAAATCAGACTTCATGACTTCTTCTGCTAACCTTTTCATACAATGTAGTCTCCAAACATCATTGTTTTCATCATTCAGAATCCTGTACCAACTCTTACACACCAGAGAACAACTTCGTAGGTCTTTCAAATTTAAATAGGAAAATATATTTTCTAGAACATGATCAGCAATTATATAATCATTACAAATATCGAAATCAAACATTGTTTAGTATTAATATTTAATTTTTATAAAGTCATCGCAATAACGCAAAATAATACAACCACACGAGTATATTTTTTTTGTTGTAAAATTCTTCCCAGATTGAAAGGCAAAGCCAGCTAGGGCATACAGCCTGGTCTGGTGTTATTTAGTAGAATATCTGAATTCTCATAAATACACATATATACGAAGATAACCTAACCTAAACCTACGCACAACCCTCCCAAACCCCTAAACGAAATAACTCAATGATCCACGCAAGCAAGCATCGAGTTATGCAAAAGGAAACCTTGCTAAGAGCACAAAACTTCACAAACACGACTTCTTTCGAGCACTCCAACTAATAGAAACGTTCGCGGACATCTCGATTAACTTAACGTGATCATTAATCACTAAATACCACGGAAACTATAATAGTAATAATTTAACGTTTGATTTCCTGTTGTATCAATAAAAAGAAAAAATAATACACAAACGTGAACTTTTAAAGTTATTTATTTAGTATGAATCCTAAATTTATAAAGTTATCTACATAAGTAAGTGTAATTATCTACAATGGCAGTGCTTACAATTTACATCATTTCATTTTCACACACCACACTTTTAAGAATCTGATAACGTAGGTAAATATATACCATCTAATCATTGATCTAAAACGAAATAAAATACAGAAGAATAGTAATTAAATAGCATAAACATAAGATTTCAAAACTATCACTTTACTGTATTGCATATACCTACATATGAAAAATATTAATTACCTACTATATCACAAACATAATGAAGTAAACAGAAGAAATCCTTGAGTTTCATAAACAGAGTGTAACTTAAATAAAAGCTGGAAGTTGCATGTACTCTAAGTGAATGACTTTTGACTTTTCGATAAGTTTGCCTAATTAAAAATATACCAACAGTTAGCATCTTTGAGGATCGGTACAAAATAAAATTAGCTGTAGCATAATTATGAGAAACATTATTACCTATGTAAGTATGTAAACTCAATTTATTATTGCAAATTGGATTATTGGAAAAAAAGTTGTGTAGGTACAACACGACGGTAATATGGCCTAAAATACAATTCGTGTAGGTCTATGTGTTGTCGACTGTACGAGAAAACCCTTTTGTTATACTACTCCACAATGTGATAATATTGACAAGAGTTATTTGAAGTTTCAGACCTGAACAAATAAAAATTAAAACTTTATGTAGTCATTATTAGAGTAGAATTTTATTATAAAATTTTAGATGTGACTAGTTAAAAATATCTAAGTACTTACTTAAAAAGTAAGTCACTTGGTTAATATGATATCGATGTTTCTGAATTAATTTTTATCGTTATAATGTTAAATTTAAATCATACATACATTTAATAACTAAAACAAACAAACAAAACATACTTATATGTTTATCAAATACAATGCACAAACGATACTGCGGTTTTGAGAGCCGAGAAAGTAGTAAGATAGCTAGCCAGTATTAACTTATAGGTACATAAATTATACCTACATAAATTAGAAAAGCTTAAAAATAAAATGCTTTGGTGTACTTTCACTTAAGTATTATGAACACTTTAGTGATTTATTTCGGATCTGATCCGACTTTTGTTACATCCTATAGTAGGTAGGTAAGTAGGTACTTTATTTATCAACCAGCCCATTAGTGTGGAGAGAAGTGTGTAGTTTAGCTACATAAACCGAAAATTATATATTCTTTTGAGAAAAAAGTGGAAAAATACTGTGGACTACAGAATCATGCAACTCGAAATCGCGAATCAGAGCTAAGTTTCGTTGGGTCTTGAATTGTATATAAAACAGCCATCCATACACTATTAATAAGCCCATGAATCGTTTAAAATGACAATGCCAGATTCGGCCCCACCATCAACCGCATGATATACAAGATAACGAATAAATGTAAAAATATCCGTTTTTTATTAAAATTATTGGTTTAAACAAGTTTTGTACAAGTTCCGATTCGAAAAAAACAGCTTAATTAAGAATTCAGAAAATAGTAAGAAATCGAAGCGATTTATTCATTGTTTTTGTTATTCTTCTATAGGAGTTGGGAGAGTAGTAGAAAATGATACTGATTATGATTATGCAATATGAATCGTAAAATCACTATCATAATTAAACATTTGTGCTAAAATTTTAAAATTCGGTATCTACACACTGACCTGCGTCGCTTTTTTATTTAATTTCAAAATAGCTCCCATCGTTATTCAACGTCATAAAATAAATATTGCTTTATTCCGACAGATGGTCTTGTTTTAATACAGTAGTTTTATCGCTTTGTTTAAACAAGGGCATATTTAATTTAGCCTATTACATAAAAAAACAAGCTGCAGGCTACTAATGGCATGTAAATAAATCACTGATCAAAATGTTCTAACGTGCAACGCACAAACTTCCATCATTTGAGTTACCACAACTATACATACTTATTAGATGCGCTATGTAGTATTTCTGATGCAGACAATGCACCTAGACACGCGTTCGTGCAGTCGTCCGCCCGTGTTAAACAGGGTTTGTCGATTGGGCATTGCAAATTGTTCGTTATCCTCGATGATGGTGAGCCAAAAGCTGAGTTCGTTGGCGTAGTAGTGGCAGGTGCCGCCTTCGCCGTTGCACTCCATAAAGGGCGCCGCGCGGAAGTCCGGCAGGCACGAGCCGGGGCTGGCAAGCTCCTGGCCGCCGCCCTGTGCACCCGCGCCCGTGTGCTGCCAAACGTAGGTTTCATTATAAATTGTAACTTCGAACACAAAGGCTGTTATTCATAAATAGTGGATCATATACCCGACAACGCAAGGCTAGGCACCGGCGGCGGCACGTAGTGAATTAAATAAATAAGCTAATTTTGCTGAAATATGTATATAGTACAGAGTCATGGCAGAAACTCACCATAATAAAGCTGTATCCGATCCACAGATCACTCCAGCCATTGGGGCAGTAAGGTACAGTGTTGCTCTGGCTGTGCAGAGCTATCACATTGGCTGGAACTTCGCAGACTACGCATCTTGAAATATATTTTTCAATTTCATGCCCTTCGACAGGTTTCATAGGAATATCTGCATTAGTCGACAGCCAGTAACTTCGATCATTGCGGCTAGCATAGTTACAAACTTCATTAATATCGCAAAATAGGAACGGCATAGTACTGAACTTTCTGATACATGATCCGGCATGTCCAAGGTCTTGGTTATGAGATTTCTCATTGCCGTCTACGTAAAGCAGGGAATACCCGTCCCACAGCTTAACGTGTCCTGGTTCGCACTGCGGCACGTACTGGCTCTGACTATGGCGTACCAACAGAATGCCTGTTAGGTAGTCTGTGGTGGTGCACGACGCCCCAGGCGGGCCTGGGGGTCCCGTTTGTCCAGAAAATCCAATTTCGCCTCGGTCGCCTTGTATGCCTTGCATGCCTACTGGCCCCGGCGGCCCCGGTGGACCTGGGTACCCAGGGCTTCCAATCTCGCCTTTCATGCCTGGTCTACCCGGCAATCCTGGAGTACCCGGTTCGCCATCTTTTCCTGGAAGACCATTTAAGCCAGGAGGTCCACGCATTCCTGGTTCTCCTTGGGGCCCATAAACTATAGACGCCGCTTCACCTTTGTCACCTTTCATACCTTCATTGCCAGGGAGACCTATTCTACCTGCGAACCCTCTATCGCCTTTTTCACCTGCTATACCGGTGGGTCCTGGCTGCCCTTCAAGTCCATCTAAACCACGGTCACCCTTGTCACCTCGTAGTCCTGGACGGCCTGGTGCTCCCGAAGGCCCTGGTTCTCCTTGCATTCCCGGTAGTCCGAATACAGTGGCACCCTTTTCTCCCCTATCACCCTTAGCGCCGATTATTCCAGGAGGTCCCGGAAATCCTGGCGTTCCGTCCAACCCCGGCGGTCCTGCCGCACCTTCACGCCCTGTGTCGCCCTTCTCTCCCTGTGGCCCCGGAGGCGCTGGTGTCCCAGGCCGGCCGAGTTGGCCCGGCAGTCCAGGTAGTCCTTCTTCACCCTTTTCCCCGGGAGCGCCAATTAGACCTGGCCGTCCGTGTTTTCCTGGCGTACCTGGTAACCCTTTTTCACCAGTTAGCGTTAAACCAGGCATTCCTGAAGGTCCCGCCGGACCTCGGTCTCCTACAACACACACATTACACTAAACATTAGTTTCATAAATGCAACGTATAACACAACATGATCAAAAAATACATTACATTATATTTTTATCTGAAAATCGGGTCTAACCTTTATATAAATTTTGTTATTATGTAATATTGATTTTCTCCTAAATGAAAACTACTTTTCTACAATGTTAGTGACTCTGAGGTGGCTCTTAGGAGTTAGATATTATACACTGGTACCGTACCCAACTACATACTCTGTGGCCAAAATGAGTGAATAATAAATTAAATTTTGAAATAGGTCAGTGTTTTCAAAAATGTATGAAATTGGAATATATATTGCGCGCACTTCAGTTTTTTAGTCGCGCGATATTTTCGTCGCAGTAATAAATGGATTATGGATTTGACATCTCCTATAGAAACCCATTCATAAGCGCATTTCGTAGTGCGCAAAAGTAAAAGTGTTATAGCGCAATTGACGTGCTAACTACAAAATCCGCCACATAATATTTAAATTCAGTGACAACAAAGAACAAATCATTATGAAGATATTAAACTTTACCTTTATCTCCCATAACGCCGAATTGACCTCTTTCTCCCTTTTGGCCCGTGAAACCACGATCGCCTTTTTCGCCATGCATCCCTTGAGCCCCGTCAAAGCCTCTATCTCCTTTTTCTCCTCTTGCTCCAGGTAGACCCGCAATACCTGGATTGCCTTTTTCTCCTTTTATGTCTATGGATGGTCCAGGTGGACCTCGGTCCCCTTTAAGACCTGGATAGCCAATCGGTCCTGTTAGTCCTGGAGGACCCATAAGTCCTCGATCACCTTTAACTCCGTCAAGTCCATCTCGTCCATGTAAGCCCTGGTCACCTTTATCTCCTCTGGCGCCTTCTTGTCCCGTAAATCCAACTTCCCCCTGTAGTCCAGGAGCACCGTCCAAACCAGGAATACCAGGCAGCCCAGGTTCCCCTGAAGGCCCTTGATCACCTTTAGCTCCAGTATATCCGTCAAAACCACGGTCACCTTTCTGTCCTGTTTGGCCCGGGAAACCGTCCATTCCCGGCATTCCGACGTCGCCTTTCTGTCCAGCAGGTCCGGGTAATCCGAAGCCGGGCAATCCAGAATCACCTTTATCACCTTTGTCTCCATCTCTACCCGGGAATCCATCTACGCCTCTAATTCCTGACATTCCGGGTTCACCTTTCTGTCCTTTGTCGGAAACTAATCCAGGATCTCCTTTGGGTCCAGTGTGGCCTTGGAAACCCCTATCGCCTTTATCACCCGGAAAACCCATCCTTCCAGGTTGACCTGGTGGACCCTCAAATCCTTGGTCTCCTTTTATTCCAAGAGCACCAACTGGTCCAATAGGTCCAGGCGAGCCGGATGTACCTGGTAACCCTGGATAACCAATCGATCCTTTATCTCCCTTCTCACCGGGAGTACCATCAACACCTGAGAAACCCTGTGGCCCTGGTCGTCCTCTAGTTCCAGGGAATCCTTTTGGACCATCAGGTCCTTGCATTCCCGGTTCTCCTTTATTTCCTGGTAAACCAATTACACCAGGTTTCCCTGGTATACCTGGGTATCCCTGCTGTCCTTTCGGTCCGTCTCGCCCAGAAAATCCAGGTGTGCCTGGTACTCCAGGTGGTCCAACGGGACCAGAATCTCCTTTTTGCCCAGGCTGTCCTTGAAAGCCAAGTCTTCCAGGTTGTCCTTGATCTCCTTTTTCACCGGGTAAACCCATAGAACCAGGTGGTCCATCATTGCCAGGTTGCCCCGGCAATCCTCTCAAGCCTTGTTCTCCCTTATTTCCATAAAGACCGGAAGGTCCCGGTGGACCAGGCATCGAAGGTCCAAATTCACCTTTATCTCCTTTTATCCCTGGCACTCCAGGGTAACCTCTAGGTCCAATTTCACCAGGAGTACCGGGGAAACCCATTGATCCTAACTCGCCTTTGTCTCCTCTAGGGCCTGGAAGACCGCGAGGTCCTACTGGTCCTTGTTTGCCTGGTATTCCCATATCACCTTTATCTCCCGGGCGACCAGAGAAACCTTTATCTCCCTTTTCTCCCGAGGAACCTGAAAATAGCGTAAAAGATATGAAATAAAAATAAAAATATGCCTTGGATGAATAAACGTCGAAGATAGAAAATGACTATGATTATTATTGAAATATGTACAGTCTAACACAGATACATGTAGGTATACAGGAGTCATTAAGGTGGAGATTATTTAAAATAGTACTAAACCAATTTTGAAGATTTTTTACTCGAAACTATCTACCTACTTACTACTAAAATATTTTTTTACAATCGGACAAGACGATAAAATCTCAACCTTACTGAGCCAACCCCTGCACAGTTTTCTCTGTTTTCGAATGTTCTAAAAATCTAAATGAGTATTGTCAATATTGTCATCGTCTGCGTGGTAGATTTACTTTGCCAAATACGGAACTACAGTGAAAACGCTCACGAACGGCTATTTTGATACACCAGCATTGATATGACTGTAATTACCTGGCGGTCCTTGTGGTCCGGAATCGCCCGGCGCCCCTCTATCTCCTTTCGTTAGAGCCTCTAAATTAGCTGGGCAATGTCCTTCTTTGCCTTTAAGACCAGGTAGTCCAGACATTCCTTTATCTCCTTTTAGTCCCCAATCACCTGGTAAACCCTTTTCGCCTTTGATCGAATTTCCGTCTAATCCCGCTCGACCTGGCTGTCCGTCACTACCAGGGTTACCATCGGCTCCAGGTGGACCTATGAGTCCTTGATCTCCTTTGGGACCAGGCATACCAATTTGGCCACGATCCCCCTTCGGGCCGTCACGCCCGTGATCGCCTTTGGGCCCCGGAAAACCTTGTTCTCCTCGATTTCCTTTATCACCGGGGGGGCCTTTAACCAAATTAGATGGTATAATTGCATTAGCTCCAGGCATTCCAGGTGGTCCAGTCGGTCCGTCGTCACCACGGTCACCCTAGTCATAAAATGAAACACAACATTGAATCGGAATGTAATTTGGTGAAATTATTAATGCTGACATTAAAGTAGATGACAATACTTACTGGAGAGCCCGCACTTCCCGGCACGCCATCGAGTCCGTCTGCTCCGCGCTCGCCCGGTATGCCCATTGGCCCGTGCGGCCCACGCTCCCCGGGCTGCCCGGGGAGACCGTCCAACCCACGGTCTCCCTTTAGCCCCGCAACTCCAGGTGAACAATCATTGCATCGTCCACCGATATCTCCTTTACCTCCAGGGTTACCAGGTAAACCATTATGGCCTGGAGTGCCTCTTTCACCTTTGTCTCCAGGTGGCCCCATTTGTCCTGGCATACCGGGCGTACCCAACGTTGAATTACCGGGCACACCTCTCAATCCTTGATAACCCTTTTCACCCTTGTGACCCTTATCTCCAGATAGGCCAGGTAATCCACTATTTCCTTTTTCACCCTAAAATATAAAATCTTATATTAAATGAAATAAATAAATAAGTCGGCTGTCGGTGTAACGGAACACAGGTGGTAAATAAATATTTCTAATAAAGAAATGCTCTTCAGTTTACTTGTGCAGGCCACCGCTCCATTTGAGGGGAGGCACCTTGCATTTACTAGCGGTATCTGGTTTGAGGCACGAGCCTGGCGTCGCATCGAGGGGGCTCGGGCCGTGAGCTAGCGCACGGGTCCAGTGCGGATTGGTGGCACTAAGGGTGTCTAGGAATACACGACACGTGTAAAGAGAGCCCAAGGCTGGTCGGTGAAACATTAAGGAAGCGGTTTTCGATTGTGCCTAGATCTTAATATCAACAAGCGCTCATGTTATTCAAAATTAGTGGGATAGGTAGATGTAAGGAGAACCATGGCTAGGTATGATGCCAGGCGGCAAAACTCAAAAGGTGAGACCTTCGGTTGTGGCTGGCCGGACCGCAGCGGAAACAAGAGCTCTGTTGTTTAATATTCGGCGCCGTCAAAGGCTATTTCAGATAAAGCTGTAACATGAAGCTGAGAAGTCTTAGGCATCGAAAAATGTTCCAGAAACATAGATTAAGTAATCGAGGCGCAGATGCTGAAATAGGCAGCAACACATGTCTTATACAGTCATCGGAAGTCAGGTCTGATGCTTCGGTCCTTGTATGGTTCTTATTGTAGGCGCCATAGGAGTTAGAATTATTGCAATTCAATTAGGTTGAAATTAGGTGTAGGAGCGACCTATTGGGCGAGTATATCTAGATTACTTGTCTATCTGAATCGCCGCTATTTTATTATTGAAAATCATGTGAATTTATACTCATACTGTTATTTTAAATTATTGCAAAGCCTCTGAGAGACAAACCAAAGAAAATGGCCAGTCTCCGAGCTCGCTTGCTCATTGGAGTAATGTTTACATTAAATCATAACAATAATAGTGTCACACGAATCGAGTTAGAGGATTAGGTTTATTTTGACCAAGCACTACGGTCTCGGTCTCTCGAAAATAATTAAAACTTAGATATTTTGTAGGGAAGTATTATACCAAAAATTAATTATGGAATTGTATCGGTGTCCAAAATTGTCTACTAAATAGTCAAGTGTCTTAGTTTACAAACATCTAGCGAATATGAATCTTTGGGTCACTCTGGTTTCGGTTTCGGGAACGGATTCGTTCATTTAGGGCATCTCTACGAATTTGAAGTGAAATAAAACCGATTGCGTGACCTGGGAGAGGGACAGTCAAGGGACAGTCAAGGGACAGTCAAGGGACAGTCAAGGGACAGTCAAGGGACAGTCAAGGGTCAGTCAAGGGATAGTCAAGGGTCAGGCAGTTGGGCAATCAGTCCAGGATTAGTGGAGAAGTTATTTTGGGTGACTCGGGGTGTAAATAGCTTCACGTCGCGGTAACCAGAACCTAGGATACCTAACTAGGCTGGATCAGTCAAACCCTGAGTGACCCCGAAAGTGTTCGATTTGAAATCAATTAGCTTCACGCCGTGGAGAGCAGTACCTAGGAAACCTAACTAGGTCGTGACGGACCTAACCGCTTAGGTTTACCGTCTCCTAGAGGTCTCCTCACGCGTTTCGGCTGATTCCATCTCATCGATGAGAGTTAGCTGATAGGGGTAGCAACCCTTCGCGAGTGTAGCGTATATCGCAGTGTTTATTGTGTCGTAATAGTGATAAAGTCTCGTCGCGAACTTATAGCTGTTGATCGGTTCCTTTCGCATAGGAAATCAACTGTTTACGCGAATATAGTGAAGTGTAGTGAAGTGTTGTGTTAGGATTTAACTTCGAGATTCTAGGCACTCTAGTACGCGGGCTGGGTCATTTATATTAGATCTCAGCAAATAACAGTTTAGACTCCGACTATAAAATAAACTAGATGTCTCGGTGTTTATAAAATAATTACAAGTTTGGATTTTAAGTGCTTGCTAATTTTATTTTCTATAGCCTTTGGTACGAGTGGCAGAAGGTAGGGTTTACTTGCTACAGTAGAGTCTTTGGAAAAATAAGCTCTGGTAGATTTACATTTTCTTTAAGTAACATTTAATCATATCATGTAATGAGAGGTACATTATTAAAACTTTCATGAAATTCAAGGACTCTATTTTATAGGTAAATCATTTCTATTACTGGTTGATAATTAGATTATAATTACAATCGGAGAAATGACTTATTTTTGCATGCTTATGCTCCGCTTCTTTTTACAACGTGTGCAGTCGAGGCTTCTGGGAAGTCTGAGGAGGACTTATCACATTAGATTTTAAAGATAGAGTCAGTGAGAGTGTTTATTAAATAGACTGGTTGCAGAAGTCAAAGACTAAGCTAGATTACATTTTCTACCTGAACTGATTGGTGATGCAGAGACCTATTAACGTATAGTGAAGTGAAGTGATTGTTTTTGTTTGGTTTTTGCTAGAGTCCTCCTTAGCTGGGGTTGGTACTTTATTTGCTAGGCTTTATTGGATCTAACCTAGGTTTCCTAACCTATAATTTTATGCCTCTAGTATTTGTCTATTAGAATCGTCTTAGATCCAATTTAGTCATCTGTATGGGAAAAATAGGTGCAAAAATATTCGAATTTGATATCGAAACGATTATTATAAAATTAAGTAAGTAGGTTATTTTCACCTATTATGAACATACTTTTGCTGCTTTCTATTTTGCATTGTTTTATTTTTGACCACGATGTTTTATGTTTATCTCCACCTTAACTATTTAGCTTAGAACTTTAAATAATCATCGAGTTTTACATGAATATTCCGAGCCTGTTGCCTAGAGCTTTCTAGCCAGGTTTATTTGAACTACCTATGTTGGGGAGTCGCAAGACATTAGGGTTTTTCACCCTATTATCTCCAAGTACTTAAAATATTATAATTATGTGATGCGTTAATTAACACCGAGTGTCCTTTTATGCTCTTTTGGTGTTCCCACGGTAAAATATTATAAACATTTGATGCGTTAACACCGAATGTCCTTGTATGCTCTTTTGGTATTCCCACGGTAAAATATTATAAACATTTGATGCGTTAACACCGAGTGTCCTTGTATGCTCTTTTGGTGTTCCCACGGTAAAATATTATAAACATTCGATGCATTAACACCGAGTGTCCTTGTATGCTCTTTTGGTGTTACCACGGTAAAATATTATAAACATTTGATGCGTTAACACCGAGTGTCCTTGTATGCTCTTTTGGTGTTCCCACGGTAAAATATTATAATCGTTTGATGCATTAACACCGAGTGTCCTTGAATGCTCTTTTGGTGTTCCTACGGTAAAATGTTATAATCATCTGATGCGTTACCGCTGAGTGTCTTTTAATGCTCTTTGGTATTCCTTCGGGAAAATATTAGATTTAAGTTCATCCTGAGTACTGGGAGTCACCGTATGCTCCTTGGTGTTCCATTGGGAAATATTATGGTTTTGGAAAGCTTATGTAAAACGAATAAACGTCATACTCATTATTAATCTACGTTCGCAAATATTATTCAATTTTTAATTTATGTTCCATCTGAGGAATATAAAAGGGTTTCATATTATTCTCCATCTGAGGAGGAAGATTAGGTTAGATTAGGCTAGGCAGGTTTTGCAGTAGGCTGCTGAGTTCTTTACTGGTTTCTCTCAGCGGATCCCCTTTGGTAAACCAGAACCTAGAGTCATTAGTGCTTTTATGCACTTATCATTATCAAGTCATCATATAATAAGGCTTTGCCTTTTATGTCTCTCTTTGTAATACATGCCTGGCTATAATAATCTAATTCAATAAATAGCTTTGGTTTTAGAATCTTCGATTGTTTTGTTTTATCAATGTCATGTCAATTCTCTATTTATCTCTTTAACGTTAATTATTCCTCTAAGTGAGAAGTTGTTGTCGGTGTTGGTTAAAGCCTATACAGTTTGGTGTTGTAAATTACCTAAGTAAATATATTTCTCTACATATTGGCGCTCCGTCTCACACACGCTTTCGAAGCATTATTGGTGGAAGTTAGTTTGGACATAGAGTTATTTAACCAGCGGGTCCACAACCTGCCCGTTTGTAACTCCATGGTATCTTTGCTAACCGATGATAATAATGTGAACAGGAGATAGTCTAGGGAATGCGGTATTCTGGGACTATCTCTATACTCTACACGCAGCTCGCAAATTTTCCCTACACTATACACAGATAGGGATACACACACACAGCAGTGAGAAAGTACCAATATGAGCCTTATTAGACCATCTATACTAGGGACTCACGACCCCTGGTATTAATGGTTTATGGTGGCATCGCGTAGTCTATTTAGATACAATACCAAGCGTAGTACGGGTTGAGACTGACATTCGGTGGCAGTGGATCATTTAGACAAGTTGGCAATTTTATATGCCTTTGCTTTTGTTCTCCTCCCTGTATTTCAGTCAATCCCCGGCCCTTTAGGCCAAAAGAAAACTCCCGCTTCAGGAGGACCTGGTAAAGTCCACTCGGTACAGCGAATATAGCGAAAAGGCTGTACCGCTCGGTCAAGTTATTCATTTAGTGCGTTGGTAAGTCGCATTGGTGGTTTCTTGAAGTAGGGCCGCTTCTTTCATAACGTTCAGGTGTTATCTTATGTCCAGTAGGGATCGAGCCCGCTCATACCTCTATCAAAGAATCTTATGTTACTACATCTTCAACACAACGTATGGGTCCGCCCTTGACGATCACAGCCAGCACAGCTATCACGGCCATGATAGTTTATGAGTTTATGTATGTATGTCCTTTTATGGATGTTCGAATTTATGGATGTATGTTCCTATGTTACTTCCATATATTATTTCTAAACCACCCCAGGGGGGAGGTTGTTACAATTAGTGTGCCGTTCCCAGGATTGGTTATACCTGGGTTTTATCTACACAAAAGTAGGCAGAAATGCCTACAATTGGTCCGCGACAACGATGTAGAGGTCTCAAATGAGTGGCTCGATTCTTTGGACATGAGATGACATTGCGATTATTCTAAAAAGTACGACTTCTAGGTAGACATTTTTACAAGTAGCATAGGTACGTGGTTTAGTGATTCTCATTAGTTAATCACAAGTATGTAGGATAAGGATTGGTAAGGCTAGGGATGAGTAAAAGGTGACCAAGGTCTTGATTTCCTGGGGGTGTTTCGTTACTAAAGTTTAAGAATTATGGGGGTGAGGGGATACACCTACGTAAATATCGTAGGGATGAAACAATTGGGGGTGAGGGGAAACGCTATTATGAAAATTATAGAAATTATTGCATTGACCACTTCTACTAAAATACACCAAGTATGTAGACAGTTTACTACTACTTGACTGTACACAAGGAATCATATTATTATGCATACGGGATTACAATAATAGCGACGGGATACTGAGGCCATTGTTTCAATTAGGTTGTTTACATTGAGCCGAATCTTATCGTTAACCATGGTATCAAGTGGCGCTTGGGTTTGGTACTCATGGGATTACGACGTATGTTTTGCTTTGTGGTCTCGGATTGCTCTCGAGCCATTTGAACACAAAGACTTAGCCGCAAGTCTTTACAAAAACAAAGCACTTATAATATTTTGGTTACACTAATTAAGTGTTAGGTGTGAGCTTCGGGTAACGGGCTAGCACTTCACTTAGTTTGTGCTCGACGACGCACTGTGAGATGACCTATTTTACGAATATAAACATTCGTAATTATTATTTGGAGTTATGAAGCGTTACTTCGTTACTTCTTGTAAGTAGTTAGTTTATAAGTGGTGGTTATATTATTTATTACTTTCTGTGATTTTGTTGCACAAGTTTGATTAGGTTGGAAAATTAATTGGATGATACAAGATTAATCAACGAGTTTATGTATGTTATGTATTTGGGGTTCTTTTACATAGCATTTCTTTGAAATATTTAGTTCCCAATAAGAAATCAGAATGTAAATTTTATATCGTTTTTAATTCTCTATAAAATTTAGGGGGTGAATTGTAACGGAACACAGGTGGTAAATAAATATTTCTAATAAAGAAATGCTCTTCAGTTTACTTGTGCAGGCCACCGCTCCATTTGAGGGGAGGCACCTTGCATTTACTAGCGGTATCTGGTTTGAGGCACGAGCCTGGCGTCGCATCGAGGGGGCTCGGGCCGTGAGCTAGCGCACGGGTCCAGTGCGGATTGGTGGCACTAAGGGTGTCTAGGAATACACGACACGTGTAAAGAGAGCCCAAGGCTGGTCGGTGAAACATTAAGGAAGCGGTTTTCGATTGTGCCTAGATCTTAATATCAACAAGCGCTCATGTTATTCAAAATTAGTGGGATAGGTAGATGTAAGGAGAACCATGGCTAGGTATGATGCCAGGCGGCAAAACTCAAAAGGTGAGACCTTCGGTTGTGGCTGGCCGGACCGCAGCGGAAACAAGAGCTCTGTTGTTTAATATTCGGCGCCGTCAAAGGCTATTTCAGATAAAGCTGTAACATGAAGCTGAGAAGTCTTAGGCATCGAAAAATGTTCCAGAAACATAGATTAAGTAATCGAGGCGCAGATGCTGAAATAGGCAGCAACACATGTCTTATACAGTCATCGGAAGTCAGGTCTGATGCTTCGGTCCTTGTATGGTTCTTATTGTAGGCGCCATAGGAGTTAGAATTATTGCAATTCAATTAGGTTGAAATTAGGTGTAGGAGCGACCTATTGGGCGAGTATATCTAGATTACTTGTCTATCTGAATCGCCGCTATTTTATTATTGAAAATCATGTGAATTTATACTCATACTGTTATTTTAAATTATTGCAAAGCCTCTGAGAGACAAACCAAAGAAAATGGCCAGTCTCCGAGCTCGCTTGCTCATTGGAGTAATGTTTACATTAAATCATAACAATAATAGTGTCACACGAATCGAGTTAGAGGATTAGGTTTATTTTGACCAAGCACTACGGTCTCGGTCTCTCGAAAATAATTAAAACTTAGATATTTTGTAGGGAAGTATTATACCAAAAATTAATTATGGAATTGTATCGGTGTCCAAAATTGTCTACTAAATAGTCAAGTGTCTTAGTTTACAAACATCTAGCGAATATGAATCTTTGGGTCACTCTGGTTTCGGTTTCGGGAACGGATTCGTTCATTTAGGGCATCTCTACGAATTTGAAGTGAAATAAAACCGATTGCGTGACCTGGGAGAGGGACAGTCAAGGGACAGTCAAGGGACAGTCAAGGGACAGTCAAGGGACAGTCAAGGGACAGTCAAGGGTCAGTCAAGGGATAGTCAAGGGTCAGGCAGTTGGGCAATCAGTCCAGGATTAGTGGAGAAGTTATTTTGGGTGACTCGGGGTGTAAATAGCTTCACGTCGCGGTAACCAGAACCTAGGATACCTAACTAGGCTGGATCAGTCAAACCCTGAGTGACCCCGAAAGTGTTCGATTTGAAATCAATTAGCTTCACGCCGTGGAGAGCAGTACCTAGGAAACCTAACTAGGTCGTGACGGACCTAACCGCTTAGGTTTACCGTCTCCTAGAGGTCTCCTCACGCGTTTCGGCTGATTCCATCTCATCGATGAGAGTTAGCTGATAGGGGTAGCAACCCTTCGCGAGTGTAGCGTATATCGCAGTGTTTATTGTGTCGTAATAGTGATAAAGTCTCGTCGCGAACTTATAGCTGTTGATCGGTTCCTTTCGCATAGGAAATCAACTGTTTACGCGAATATAGTGAAGTGTAGTGAAGTGTTGTGTTAGGATTTAACTTCGAGATTCTAGGCACTCTAGTACGCGGGCTGGGTCATTTATATTAGATCTCAGCAAATAACAGTTTAGACTCCGACTATAAAATAAACTAGATGTCTCGGTGTTTATAAAATAATTACAAGTTTGGATTTTAAGTGCTTGCTAATTTTATTTTCTATAGCCTTTGGTACGAGTGGCAGAAGGTAGGGTTTACTTGCTACAGTAGAGTCTTTGGAAAAATAAGCTCTGGTAGATTTACATTTTCTTTAAGTAACATTTAATCATATCATGTAATGAGAGGTACATTATTAAAACTTTCATGAAATTCAAGGACTCTATTTTATAGGTAAATCATTTCTATTACTGGTTGATAATTAGATTATAATTACAATCGGAGAAATGACTTATTTTTGCATGCTTATGCTCCGCTTCTTTTTACAACGTGTGCAGTCGAGGCTTCTGGGAAGTCTGAGGAGGACTTATCACATTAGATTTTAAAGATAGAGTCAGTGAGAGTGTTTATTAAATAGACTGGTTGCAGAAGTCAAAGACTAAGCTAGATTACATTTTCTACCTGAACTGATTGGTGATGCAGAGACCTATTAACGTATAGTGAAGTGAAGTGATTGTTTTTGTTTGGTTTTTGCTAGAGTCCTCCTTAGCTGGGGTTGGTACTTTATTTGCTAGGCTTTATTGGATCTAACCTAGGTTTCCTAACCTATAATTTTATGCCTCTAGTATTTGTCTATTAGAATCGTCTTAGATCCAATTTAGTCATCTGTATGGGAAAAATAGGTGCAAAAATATTCGAATTTGATATCGAAACGATTATTATAAAATTAAGTAAGTAGGTTATTTTCACCTATTATGAACATACTTTTGCTGCTTTCTATTTTGCATTGTTTTATTTTTGACCACGATGTTTTATGTTTATCTCCACCTTAACTATTTAGCTTAGAACTTTAAATAATCATCGAGTTTTACATGAATATTCCGAGCCTGTTGCCTAGAGCTTTCTAGCCAGGTTTATTTGAACTACCTATGTTGGGGAGTCGCAAGACATTAGGGTTTTTCACCCTATTATCTCCAAGTACTTAAAATATTATAATTATGTGATGCGTTAATTAACACCGAGTGTCCTTTTATGCTCTTTTGGTGTTCCCACGGTAAAATATTATAAACATTTGATGCGTTAACACCGAATGTCCTTGTATGCTCTTTTGGTATTCCCACGGTAAAATATTATAAACATTTGATGCGTTAACACCGAGTGTCCTTGTATGCTCTTTTGGTGTTCCCACGGTAAAATATTATAAACATTCGATGCATTAACACCGAGTGTCCTTGTATGCTCTTTTGGTGTTACCACGGTAAAATATTATAAACATTTGATGCGTTAACACCGAGTGTCCTTGTATGCTCTTTTGGTGTTCCCACGGTAAAATATTATAATCGTTTGATGCATTAACACCGAGTGTCCTTGAATGCTCTTTTGGTGTTCCTACGGTAAAATGTTATAATCATCTGATGCGTTACCGCTGAGTGTCTTTTAATGCTCTTTGGTATTCCTTCGGGAAAATATTAGATTTAAGTTCATCCTGAGTACTGGGAGTCACCGTATGCTCCTTGGTGTTCCATTGGGAAATATTATGGTTTTGGAAAGCTTATGTAAAACGAATAAACGTCATACTCATTATTAATCTACGTTCGCAAATATTATTCAATTTTTAATTTATGTTCCATCTGAGGAATATAAAAGGGTTTCATATTATTCTCCATCTGAGGAGGAAGATTAGGTTAGATTAGGCTAGGCAGGTTTTGCAGTAGGCTGCTGAGTTCTTTACTGGTTTCTCTCAGCGGATCCCCTTTGGTAAACCAGAACCTAGAGTCATTAGTGCTTTTATGCACTTATCATTATCAAGTCATCATATAATAAGGCTTTGCCTTTTATGTCTCTCTTTGTAATACATGCCTGGCTATAATAATCTAATTCAATAAATAGCTTTGGTTTTAGAATCTTCGATTGTTTTGTTTTATCAATGTCATGTCAATTCTCTATTTATCTCTTTAACGTTAATTATTCCTCTAAGTGAGAAGTTGTTGTCGGTGTTGGTTAAAGCCTATACAGTTTGGTGTTGTAAATTACCTAAGTAAATATATTTCTCTACATATTGGCGCTCCGTCTCACACACGCTTTCGAAGCATTATTGGTGGAAGTTAGTTTGGACATAGAGTTATTTAACCAGCGGGTCCACAACCTGCCCGTTTGTAACTCCATGGTATCTTTGCTAACCGATGATAATAATGTGAACAGGAGATAGTCTAGGGAATGCGGTATTCTGGGACTATCTCTATACTCTACACGCAGCTCGCAAATTTTCCCTACACTATACACAGATAGGGATACACACACACAGCAGTGAGAAAGTACCAATATGAGCCTTATTAGACCATCTATACTAGGGACTCACGACCCCTGGTATTAATGGTTTATGGTGGCATCGCGTAGTCTATTTAGATACAATACCAAGCGTAGTACGGGTTGAGACTGACATTCGGTGGCAGTGGATCATTTAGACAAGTTGGCAATTTTATATGCCTTTGCTTTTGTTCTCCTCCCTGTATTTCAGTCAATCCCCGGCCCTTTAGGCCAAAAGAAAACTCCCGCTTCAGGAGGACCTGGTAAAGTCCACTCGGTACAGCGAATATAGCGAAAAGGCTGTACCGCTCGGTCAAGTTATTCATTTAGTGCGTTGGTAAGTCGCATTGGTGGTTTCTTGAAGTAGGGCCGCTTCTTTCATAACGTTCAGGTGTTATCTTATGTCCAGTAGGGATCGAGCCCGCTCATACCTCTATCAAAGAATCTTAGGTTACTACATCTTCAACACAACGTATGGGTCCGCCCTTGACGATCACAGCCAGCACAGCTATCACGGCCATGATAGTTTATGAGTTTATGTATGTATGTCCTTTTATGGATGTTCGAATTTATGGATGTATGTTCCTATGTTACTTCCATATATTATTTGTAAACCACCCCAGGGGGGAGGTTGTTACATCGGACTCGCGCACCAAGGGTTCCGTGCAACTTCGCCATGACTTTTGCTCTAACGATAAGATAAACTAGATTTAGGGACAAACTTATCTTTGCGTTTTCGAAACTGATAACGTCATACATACCGGGCATCAACTGCAAATTAAAATTTAACAATAAAAATATTATTTCGTGTGATATAAGACCTAGCTTCTTACCAAATTTGACAATTCTAGGTCAACGGGAAGTACCCTATTAGTGTTGTTTTTCTTGCATTTGCATACAAATATGCGAGAAAATGCGACATAAACGGCCATATCTTTCGATTGCGTTGACGTAGAAGTTAGATTTTTTCACGGCTGGTCGGCTGCATGAGGTTGCAACCCGAGTATTTGGTACTGTATGAGCATATGAGATATAGGTCTTGACAGACAGGCAGACGGACAACATAGTGATCCTATAAGGGTTCCTTTTTATTCCTTTTGAGGCACGGAACCCTAAAAAGATCACTGTCTCAACATCAACAATCTGTATACGTGATTACGACCAAAAATAGTTCGACTGCAGTTACTTTAGCACCACTATTCTCACAATATAACGCCTACCCTAACAAGTTTTTTGCATGCCGTTATCGGCAGTACATATGATACATATATATATTCTTGCTCAACATCTGTTCTGTCAACTATGTAACTAACAAACAAATAAACCATAACATTTCACAACATTTTACACATAGTAAGTAGGTACTCGTATCTGTGGGATATATTGCACGTGATTTTAATACTTTATTGACTTTATTGTACATAAAACAAAAGGTTGGGTACAATAAACGATTTCGGTCAGTGGCCTATGTTGTTCATATAATTAGTTATTGCCGTTTTATAATTTGAGTATATTCCTGAAAAAGAAAATAATGTTTCGAAATGGAAATATCAACTAACCGGTATAGAGAATCCGTCTTGACCCTGTGGGCCCCGCGGTCCCTGAGGTCCGGCCGGTCCATCGTAACCTCTCGGTCCTAGTTCACCCGGCGCGCCATTCAGACCAGCCTCTCCTTTTTCTCCTTTATGACCGGAGGGCCCCTCGATTCCAGGAGTACCGGGTTCACCTTGCCCTCCAGGTGGACCCATTGGTCCTGGTTGTCCTCTTTCACCGGGATTTCCATCTGTGCCTGTAGGTCCAGGATTTCCTGGGTACCCTCTAGGCCCTATTGGGCCTGGAGGACCCCGAGAGCCAGTTAGGCCCCCCGCCGGTCCAGGTATTCCTTTAAGGCCTCTTGAACCAGGTAGTCCATCTTTTCCGGGCTCACCCTTTCCACCAGGCCGTCCAGCGAGGCCGGGTAGACCATCAAAGCCTCTATCTCCTTTCGGTCCCATCGGTCCGGGGGCACCATACATTCCGCCTCGACCCTGAAATATGGACTTAATTAATACTAATGTAACGTGCTCACAAGTATGCTTATCATTTTATCTTTTATACAGCTTGTAAGCTGTTATTGTTTCACTTAAAACAAAATTTTATTAGTTTCACTTAAAACAAAGCCACTGATTAAATTTGACATACTAAATTATTTTTAAATTAAGAAAATAATTAGAGTAAAAAGGAACAAAAAAGGAAAGATATACTGCAATGTTGTCTGTCTAGGAGTGGTATGGGGTGAGTGTGGACTGTGGTGGGTGTGAATAAAGTATTACTCGACAATACGTACCTGTTCTCCAGGATTTCCTCTAATACCTTTCTCCCCCTTAATTCCCATTAACCCTGCTATACCCGGTTCACCCATTGGTCCAGAGTCACCTTTTTCGCCATATCTGCCTGCTTCTCCCTTGTCTCCTTTGGCTCCCATGTCGCCAGGCGGACCCTTAATCGCCCCTTTATTTTCAATCGATGGTAAAGTAACTGGGGGACATGTAGGCCCTCGGTCACCTCGGTCACCTCTGTCTCCTTTATCACCTTGTATCGCTTGACCTTTAGTTCCCTTAAATCCTTTGTCACCTTTCGGTCCCGTGAGCCCCTAAAATATTACAATACAATATAGTTCAACTCTGGAGATTCAAATATATAGAGGGCTTGCTTTCAATAAAACTTTCATAATTACCAGAGGGCCTGTACTTCCTTTAGAACCTTGCAAGCCAGCAGGGCCAGGCGGTCCCACCGACCCTTGTCTTCCTTGCAGCCCGTCAGATCCAGCCTCCCCCTTTTGACCTTTTGGATATCGACCAATATGAGCGGCTTCTCCTTTGTCTCCTTTATCTCCTTTCCCACCCGGGTACCCCCGAGGTCCTTGCATTCCTTGCGGCCCTGGTTGTCCAATATCACCCTAGAAATTTTTCGTAACTAAGAAATAACTCTATCTTAATATCGCAAACATTTTCACTTGAAAATATACTTACATCTGTTCCGTTACAGCCGTCCCTACCGGGAATACCTGGTACTCCTGTTTCACCCTGAAGACCTGGTGGACCTCCAAAACCGGGGAATCCTTGAACACCTGGTTTGCCTCTGTCTCCTTTGGGGCCACGAGGGCCTTGTGGACCCATTTGTCCTTTTTGACCTTTAGGTCCTTGTGGACCTTCAGCGCCTTCGTGACCCTGAAGACCTCTATCACCCGGGGGTCCAGACTTTCCTGGGAATCCCTTTAACAAACGGTATTTTATGTTCGATGATAACACTACAGATATTAGCAGAGCGTGGCGACCGTTCAAAAATATTAAACAATACATCAAGTTGCAAGCAAACTAAAAAGGAGTCAAAACGTTTGAAATGAATGATATAAGTAGTGTGAATGAGATAGGGAAAACATTACCCTACTCCTTGCGGAAGAGATAAAAGGGAAGGTCATAAATAACTTTTTTGTTGCGGAACGTACTCTGTAACCCTTTTCTGCGAAGCATTTGGGCACACAGCAGCCCGGCGCAGTGCAGTTGCGGTCCGCGGCGGCGGCGCGCTGCTTGGTGACGGGGTCGTACACGGCGTAGTTGTTGAAGTTGAAGCCTGAACCCGCGGGCTGCGTCGGCCGCGGTGGCGGTGGCGGCGTCAGGTCCGGCCGGCGGGACAGCCCGTAGTACGTGTCAGCCGGACGCGCGGGCTCCGGCTGGCCCTGTGGCGGCCAACCGTCCGTAGGCCATCGATTTGAATCTACATTATTCCACTCTACGTAGCCATCGTCTTGCTGTAAATAATAAAGGCAATGATAGTAGGATCTCATGAAATAGTACGGTGGCGCTATGATTAAGACACGGACTTCCATTACGGAGGCCCGGGACCGAATCTCAGGTCTTTCCGATGAGTTTTTATCGTTTTTTCGAGATAACGTACATTTACAGATTGCTCTTAAAACGATGAAGGAAATCATCGCGTGGAATACACGGATTAGGTATTCTACTGTATGTGAAATAGGATGGTCTCTATTTAAAAAAATGCCCCCGAGGAGGAGCATCAACAGGCTGTGCATGTCTTGCTTGAGCTTGGCAAAAAGTGGATCCTATTAGAATCGTAAAAATTCCTAACATTAATCTCTGGCTAGTCCGAATGACTTTTAGGAATATCCAAAGCACAAAATGACAAATAATAGATAGATAGATAGATAAACACTTTATTGCACAAAGAAGCATATACATTGAAAACAGCAAGTAAACAATTTGTACAAAGGCCTTATCGCTCAGATAATAATTGTTTTGGAACACTTGGAAAAGCCTGACTGGAAGGGAATGCGGTGGTTTGAATATCATCACCTTTAGTATCTAATTAATGATCAATTGCAGTAAATCTAAACTCGTGTTCAAATAACTCCATCCTGTACTTTGAATATTTTAGGTACTTTCTTACATATTTTCATATATAAAAGAAATTGAAAGCACTGTATTTTTTGTTCATTTTCGATACTCTAAATTTATGAAATTAATATCAACGTCAATGCTATAAGTAAGTACGCTTTACTTGTTTTAAATTCATAAACAGTAACTTACTACAGTCGTCAAATTATTACTTTGATGTTTTATGTATCGGAGGTAAAGTACTAGCCTGTTATAAACCGAAGTAGCTAGCCTGGCATGTGCCGAGCACGTTAATATGAGATTGTGTTGCTTCGTTGGCATTTAGTTGAAAGCTGATACATCCCAGCCGTACTTACCTAGGTACTTATATTTGCACTACCTACACCAAATATAAACATACTTAATTTATGCTTACTTACCTAGAAGAAAGAATTAATTATTTAATGAAGTTCTTTCCTAGCCAAATAAAAGATCAATATTGATATAATATTATTTAGATAGGGTTTATTAATACCGATTTGCTTATAAAATGGAGTAGAATCGCTTAGACGGGCCCTGTATCACAATTTGGAAGCCCGAATGAAGTAAAGTGTAAAGATTTTTGGAATGAGTCCATAAATGAAATGTATGATTCTTATTGGATAGTACGGCCTAAGAAATTTAGTGAGATTGTGATAACACATACGGTGGTTTTTTTGCTACAAACGAACGCGTATGAGCAAAAGTTTGTAAAATGGTAATGGCATCTCACTTAGGTAAACTTTTAGGCCGCACTTCCCGGGGGAAAATCACATCTTATCACATAACATCGTAATATTATATGGATTATGGATTCATTCTCATACATGATCTATACATGGAGGCATTGAAATCATTCGACATAATTAAATGGATGGTTAGGCTTGTGACATACATTACTTCTGCACAGCGTTTAAGTACTTATACTTATCTAAATTAAACAATTTGGGGAAAAATAAAAAAATAAACATTAATTTGATTTGTGCATCGTTACTGTGCTTTGGAGTTATTACATTTCAAGGTAAAAAAATTGCAACGATTTATTTCACTGGAATTTGACCTAATGGTCATTTCTACGGTCATTGTGTGACTTGTGAGTTGTGACATAGTCAGTTAATTTTTTTTTTAAAGTTTTGATTTATTAAAAAACCTTACTAATTTAATATTTATCATGAGTACAACCCCCAGTTTCAATTTGTCCAATGGATTTAAGGGCATTCTGTATACATGATCTATATATATGATTCTCATAAGTACATGATTTCTTTTGAAAAAAATCTTTACACTTCATTTAGGCCCCGCAACAAATTTTGATACAGGGACCTAACTAAGGAAATAGCTGCGCCACTGAAACTTTTAAATCGCTTGAAATTTAAACTGCTACTCGTATATACAAGGTGTCCTTGAATTCATTCGACAAATTGAAATTGCGAGTTGTACTCATGATAACTATTAAGGTTTTTAAGTAAATCACTATAAGATTTTTAAGTATATCACTATATTAAAAAACTATGTACCTACGTCACATCCTTAAAAATTATAATAATTACCGTGAGGTCATATTCCTGTGAAAGAAATTATTGCAAAAAGTAAAACTACAAAGCACAGTAACGAATACACATCAAATTAATATTTTTTACAGTTGAATTTATTGTAAGTACTTACCTAAATATTTTTTTTATATTTCCCCAAATTGTTTAATTTACTTAAACACTGTGCAGAATTAGTGTAAGTCGCAAGCCTAACCATCCACTTAATTTTGTCGAATGAATAAATAACCACCCTGTAATGTGTCGAAAACCGAGAAAAGTATAAAGTAGGAAGGCCTCGTTCGATAAGGTTGAGATTTTATCAAAAACTACTTGAGCGATTGTACAAATTCTTTAACTAGTAGATAGTTTCGAGTAGGTACACACTATGTAATTGGAAATAATTTTAAAAATCAGTCAAGAACTTTTTGAGAAAATCTCAACATTAATGACTTTCCTGTACTTATACTTTTCTTTGTGATAATTTCAGGAAATACCTAAATAATATTTGAATTTATTGGACAGTACACGTTACGCGCTAGAAGGAAGTAGCCAGGATGGATAAGAATTTACCCACAGTTATCGTGCAAGAATAGCATAATTAAGATTTTCTTTTCAAATATTATAATATGGGACGTTGTCTTTATTTCATTTTTTTCAGCTGTTACTGGTTTTTTAAAACTTTTGTAGCTACTTTCGGTATAAGGAATGTTCGGAGAATGTACCTTTGTACATTTATTTCATTATATTCGTATAACAAACTGACCGACGATGTCGCATTTTAAATTAAAAAAACCGGCCGAGTCGGACTCGCGCACCGAGGCTTCCGTGCGAACAACTTACTTAACCCCGTAACTTTGCTCTAACGAAAAGATGAACTAGATTTAGAGACCAACTTAACGTTGCCATTATCAAAATATTATGTCCTACATCGACATACTCCTGATTAGTTGATCATCTACAAATATAAGTTTGTAATAACCAAAAAATATTTTTAAATGTAAATTTAAATTAACAGTTTTCGGATTTTTTCCTTTACTTGTGCTGTTAGTCCTAGCTGCTTGCGAAATTTCATGATTCTAGGTCAACGGGAAGTATGGTTTTGAGATTTTTGCGTTTTCATCATACAAATATGCGCCAAAATTTGACATAAACGGGCATATCGTTTGATTGCGTTAACATAGAAGGTTGCATGAGGTTGCAGACTTGAGTATTTGGTATTAATTTCGTCAACGCATTTCTTGACAGACAGACGGACAGACAGATGGACAACAAAATGATCCTATAAGGGTTCCTTTTTTACTTTGAAGCACGGAACCCTAAAAACAGGCATAATATAAATAAACTTGTATAATATTCTAAAATATGTAGTCTTTAATTGTAACTTTATCGTTTAAATAATGCAATAAACCTACATAGCTCCACATTATAACTATATACCTATAGGATACTGTAGGTTTGCGCAATACCGACGCATTACATCCGAGCGATGATAAACTTTGTCGGTCTCCTCTGCTACGTACTTAGTCAATTATTCATCACAAGAAATGGATAAATGTTACGTAAGTAAGTACCTCACTTAATTATTAAAGCACAGTTTGATGTCTGAAATTTCTTTATGTGTTAAAAAATATAACCATATTTTGTTTAGAAATTATAGATTGTTTTTATATATCTCGTCTTATCAGCCCGCTAGTAGAGCTTTGAATTGCCAAAGCTTAGTTTTTGGGCAAAACTGCAAAAAGGACGAATGCAAGTGGACGGGCGAGTCAGCGGGCAGCGGTCGCCCGCCACCGCCACCGCGCCGCCACATTCCCCAATTTCACTGAACGATTTAATCTAATGCGAATTTAGTCACTTGAATCCAATGTTTTAGGAACACAAATAATTTTCAAAACATGTTTTTAAAAGATTTCACTCACAGTGTGCACTCCTACAATCGACACCACCGCAGTCACCAACCTGCGAATATAAACGGGTAATTTAGATAATTAAATTAATCATGTGAATTATAAATAAAATAGACTAAAGACAAAAATATTTTAAACTGAACAACATAAATAAGACCACAAAATATAAAGTTCCTTATGGTCGCGGCTAAAACAGGAGTTGTAAAAAGTTGTCGCTCTTACCATAGTACGTGGACCGCCATGGCCCGAAGCGCGCTGCGCCAGAGTCCCGTGCGCGCGCGCCGTATGTGCCGGGACACTAAGGAGCGCGGAGTGGTCGGGCCGAGGCCCGCTCACCCCCGGGCCCCCCTCCGGGCGCGCGCCCCGTCGTCGGCCGGCAGCGGGCGCGAGGGCGCGCGGCCAGTAGTGCGGCGCAGGCATGTCGGGCCCGGCCGCGGCGCGTGCGCGTCTCTTCGCGCTCCATCTCTTGCCACCCGTGCTTCTGCTGCTGCTGGCCACCCCTGATGACATTGCAGCTGTAAGTACCAACATACCTGAGCTTAAACCCCACGATTGACTCCACCTGCTACATAGAACATATGCCGCATAGAAAAGACATCAACGGGCGCTTTTTTTAAAGCTCCAAGCTTAATTTGTCTAATTGGAAACAGATGGTACTTTCTATTACTTATTATATTTGTTAGAAATTAAAATGATATTCCTATAGAGTAGGTACCTACTTACATATTATTTTCAAAAACTGAATTACATACGCAATACATACTATAAAACAAATATGATATGTTATAGGCAACAAGTTCTAACCTTTGTGCTAATATTATGTGAGATGGCCCATACAAATAGCTCCACGGCATTTTCCTTTTTATTAAGTTCTTGTATGCAGTTTCAAAACCAGCTTTTAACAGGATACATCAAACAAAACTTTTCATAGGTACCCGTTTTTTTCAGTCTTATTTTATTCAGAGATACATTCGTATCTATATGTATAGGGGTGAGTAATTATAACTTCATTAAAATCTAAATCATGGTAGAGTCGAAAGTATATCAAGCGTAAGCCTTTGGACTGTTATTATTGACTACGACAATTTACTATTTTTACGAGTCATATTTAGGTTACATAGACTCTATGATCTCTAGAAACTACGGAGAAGGCGATGGCGCAGCAGATTTCGGCTGATAGTCTTACTAACATGGACCAACCCAACCTGTATTACTGCAGCCGATAGGTGGCTTCACTATACCTATTGGATGTTGAAATTTCCGATATGTGCTACTCATTCTTATTTTTTATGAGTCTTGAATTTTTGTACATGAATATGTACAGCTAACAGCAGATTAAGTGTAACACTTTGTACTTTGGACCGTGCTTATTATCTGCGTCGTAAGAGTTAAAATCGTACTGCAAGAGTTACCATTGATCTGCTGTTGTCCGTATGTACCGTCGACATCATAATATGAAGAGACACGGTAATATGAAGACTCACTCTATGGTAGATTGCAATGGTTTTGTGGAGGTTTAGGTTATGTGCTGTGGACTGAACGAATATCTATAGCGCCGTCCACTGGCGCGGTACACGGCGTCGTCCGCCGGCGCCGGTCTGTTGTACAGTCGACAGCAGATCAATGCTACACTAGCAGTACGATTTCAAGCGACGCAAATAATAAGAACTGTCAAAAGTAAAATGTGATATCATTGATCTGCTGTCGACTGTACGCTAGCCCTCAGCCCTAAGAATTTATATGGCAGCGAACCTTTGCCTCGCCCTTGAGTGCCAATGTCAGTTCTTGTCATTTTTTGTCAGTCCTTGTCATTTTTGACAGTTCTTTTCAGTCGGGTGAAAGTAGACAGAAAGTTATGTCGGCCATAAGTCTGTCGTGCAAAAGTCGTGTCGATCAACTGTAGTGTCGGTCAAAAGTTATTACGGTCATACGTCGTTCGGGCAACGGTTTGTCGATCAAAAGTTATATAATCATTCGCAATATATGCACGCTGACAGACATACCTACATACGGACGGTCACCGTAGTCTAATATTTAATCGCAAAAAGTACAATTATGCAAAATACTAAATCAAACCCACCATGCCGTCATGACAATGCCTGAATTGAATATGGCTGGTCTGCTCAGTATAGATCAGACTTTTATATTTTAAAAAATAAACGTCTGTATGTATATTCGTTAATATCAATAAACTATAAACCCAAGAACCGCTAGAGCCAAAATGATGCGATGGCCAACAGATTCACCCATGGAAGGTTTTAGTGCACATTATAAATCATCAGGATATGCCAAACTGATGACGCAATTTAAAATGTTTGTTTAATATGATGTCAATCGCTTTTAGCGATAAACCCGCCAAAATTGTACGTGACACAGAATTGTAGGTATAACTTATAATGTATTTGTCTTATTTGTGGTAAGTACTAAAAGGTGTATTGATTTGACACTGATGACAATAAAACGCTTCCCTATTAAACAATTCGCATCATGTAGGTACAGTCATATAGTATTGTTAGAGTAAGAAACACAATTGCCGGATTGTGAAGTAAAAATTACGGTAAGATACTGTTGTTGGCCATTCAGATGCTAAGGCTATCATCTTATAAATAAATAAAACAAAATATTCATAATAATCATCATACTGACCAATTATAAATTTCAAATAGGTAATTACTAGAGCCGTTACGTTAGGTACTGATAAAGTGATAAAAAATAACTATTGGTCCATAATTTATAATATTAGTAGGTAGCTTTGCGTAATTGTACAAATCTGCCCCATCAATGAAACTGGCCAATGTTTGATCTCAATATACGATATCCTGGGGGGAGAACGGGATACGATATGTGGGATTTGTTGATACCAACAAAAACCCATTCGACAGCGGATCTTGTGATGTTCGGAGCGCGCTACCACCTTCGCCAGGATCGCTACTACCCTGGCCGGCCAAAGCCCCCACAGAACCTATGCTCTATGTAGAGCCGGGCAGAGACGTGCACACTAGAGTTGCGTATCCGTATTGTTCAGGCTATTGGCTTCGCCGAACACATGTTGATAGATATTGATAATTACAAGTTGTTGTACATTATGAACATACGGAAAAAATATAAATAAAACGTATGTGCGTATAATTTTATACGGCATGAACGGCATCACGGCATCTACCTCTTGCGGGTTGCGGGCTAGCTAGAAATTATATTAGAATATTTTACAGTTCTAATATTACAGGATCCATTTTGCCTCCAACCAACCTAGCCCATTCCTCAGGCAAGTGACTCAATCTGCTGCCCTTTCTAGGCTCGCCTTTATATATATCGTATCGTCTATGTAGAAAATGAATTTTAATCAGACTTTATGAATCCTACGACATGAAAATTTCTTTCTTTCTTCAATCACACCAGATAATGTCATAATAATTTTCCTTAACTTATAGGTATTAATAAATAAAATAATAATACGACAAAAGACAAACCACGATTGCCTAATACATTTCTATATAAAAGACGTTCGTCAGTGTAGTAATCTCGTGTTACCGTAACCTTTGCTCTATTATCACTTCAGTTTTTATTCGGTACATATCAACAGCCAACTACAATGGTTATCACTTCGTGGCCTCATGACCTACATTATATGATTTTGATATTTAATAAATTCGCCAAGCATTAAGTTCTTTTTGTATCAGCACAGATACTCGTGTATCCCGGCAGGTCGGCTACGTTTGGCCGAAATATGATGTGATGCCCTCGCGTTCAAAGTGCACTCACAAAGTAATTTTAGGTTACTCAAAACATACGACATAACATATATTACTATGTACATTTACTACTACCTAGTTAATTAGATATCAATAAATACACAAGATTTATAGATGCTACAGCAACTATCTCAGGTGCTACAATTTTCAAATGACTCCATACAAAATATGTTTTACACTAATTGTGATTGACAGACGGCCAAATAAACAGATAGAGATCAGAAACTAAAAACCTAGATTGATCATTAACACCCTATGAAACTGTTTAAATAGTTTTAGAATAGAATCATTTACTTTTCACGAGGTTGGGAATTTGGCAGCCTTTCGCGGGCTTTCAGCACTTCTACAATGTGAGACCCTTTCAGAAGACATGTATGTACCTATTCAAAATATAATTATAAGTATTGGGTACATACGGCTTTAGATAAAATTATTTCCGGGGTCGCAGTTTTAATTTTAATACGGCAGTGCTTCCAGCAAAGTGCTGTGTTACTATCTTATCATTTGAATAATTAAACTAATTCTGAATTTTTAAAAGGTTGTAACCTCTGATAAATTAACGGACGACTGACGCATGATTATGCCAGATCCTATTTTAAAATTGATTTAACTTAACCTACTTAATAAACAAAAACAGTATTAGGTAGGTACCTACATACATAGGATATGCACTTGCTTTAAAATTACAATATACAACCCGAATTCCTGTAATCGCCAAAAAGCTAACCCGCTTCGACAACATGCATTGTCTATGTTTTTTTGGAGATTTGCATTTTGTTATGGTGGGTGTGGTTATACAGAGTGTAACGGAAAGTGTGCCGAATGGAGAGTGTTCGATACTGAATACTCTCCATTCGGCTTTATATAGTAACTGAACAACTTTTGTTCTACGACTTTTCGAATAAAAATAAATTAATGTCTTATACAAATCGATCAAGTGACCGGTACGAATTGTATGAAGAGCCAAAAATAAATTCGCGAAAATCGAAAAGTCGTAGAACAAAAGTTGTTCAGTTACTGATACTGAACACCCTCCCTTCGGCTTCATATACCCTTTCCGTTACACCCTGTATATCTCATACATCAGAATAACACATAGGCTATAATTTATAAAATATCAACAGCATCATTTAGGCGTTTGATGCGAAGGTATCTACCGATACATCCTGTCATCTTCTAATCATTATTCCAGATATTAAGACAATGAACCCCATTTTTCCGTCCGGTTAGTGGCTTCCGCGAATGACGGAAAGACAATCCGCCTAATGTGGATGTACGAATTGGGAGCAGGCCGTTCTATCAGAAAATATAAAATAGGTCAAAATCAGCTTCCATTGACAAAGCTCTTCGTAACGAGGTCGCGACACAAACACAGCTCTTATCGATGCGACAGGAAACTGCTATCAACTTGTCGCTGGGTGTATAATATTTATAATACAATTTTTGCAATTATTGCCGAAATAATTTTATTAACTCCCACGGATTCGTATCAGTGTCTGATACCTAAGTATGTATCTCATAACATGGCAACGGGTCGGATAGATACAGTTGCCGAATAGTTTGTAAATATTGACGAATATGAGCAAAGTCTACGGATATCATCAAACTTGTCCCCACTATTGTGCACACCTTTTCCATCAGGGAGCAAGAATCATAATCCAACACGCAGATAAAGTCTACGGATACAGTATTTACCTATCCCTTGCGCTATAAGTACTGAGATTCTATTACTATTTTTTAAAGATTCTAATAGGATTCCTTTTGTGCCAAACTCAACCCTCATGCATGACAGGTGGCACAGTCTGTAGCTGTTCTTTGGGTTCGATCTTTTGTCAGACAAATTAAAAGGATCTGTTCCAATTCACACACACAAGAATTATACATATGTGCAGATTTCCCCAATGATTTTCTTCAAAAATGTCTAAGAACCATCGGTAAATGTAGGTTACATAAGTTATCTCGAAAACTCGAGAAAATTCATTTGTGCACGACCGATCTGGGATTCGAACCCGGGCCGCCTTAACGAAAGTCCAATATCCACAGGTCCACACATCATTCCATTCGGTACACTACGGTTTAAAATAACTAGATAAGCACATAGTAATCTCTAATTATAGGTAGGTGTTAGTCTAATTTTACCATTGAGCGGGGAATTGCTTACATTACATAAAACATTTGTTGTTGTCGTATGCGCCTGTGTCGGTCGGTCGTCGCGTCGTTTGGATATGCTCCGGGGTGAGTCGCCCTGTCAATGTACGGGCGCAATTCATCAGTCGCTCTTTTATCGACATGACGTAGAGCAACACAGATCATTGAACCCAAAAGGAAGTATTCCATGTTTCTCATTTTTCGTTGATATCACTTTCTCATATAGGTATTTAGGTATTTCCAATATGTTATCAAAAGCTCTCAATCATTCCTAGATTATGGATCAACTTAATTGTTTAGAGAATAGTTACATTATTATCCTTAGCTAAGCTCGCTGTTAGAGACACGAGACTATCCTGTTCATAAGCAAAGTTGTTGTGACAAAGCTCAACCAAGCACACCTTATGATATGAGTACCAATATGATACGTTGTAAGTATGTTTCAACTTGTAATTAAATTTTAAAATATTGAAGAATCTACCTACATACACGACGTATTACGTACTATTCCGGATTTGATGGAATTTACTACGTGACTCAGGGACTTGAAGTGGATTTGGGATCCAAAACGAGAATGCGTCAGTCTTATCGGACCCGCACAGGCTTTTGCCCTGCCATGGTGTGTCGGAACTCGGTGCAGTTCCCTTTTGACCTCATCCTTCCAGCGACATCAATTCTATTTAAGTTCCCAAAATTTTCGCTCTCAACTATAGGTACCTGCTATGGCTAGCATTTCTAATTAAGTAGGTACCTTCTACACCTAAGTGTGTGGCGGCCATACAAGGCGTGCGTAATGCGTTAGATGCATAGCACTTGCGGTTTGGTTACTCACAAGTGGATTTTATGGGCGCGAGCGTTGCACTGAAAGTTATAGCTTAGTTCCAGTAAAGTGAAATAGGTCAATAGTTTCAGTGCGGTAACAAAAGCCAGTTAAACGTGCGGCCATATCCCCTGACTATATTTAGAGCGGGTCGCTGACAGCAAGACGCTACGCTGCAGAATGACGGGCAGTCGATGGGTTCACATAAACTTTTAGACTAGCTAGCTAGACGAGTCGAAGAAGTTCGAGGATGACGAAGCAAAAATAATTTCCAGGGATCATCCATTTTCAGGGATGTGTTACACTCTTTTGTCAGCGACAGCTTCTCTACACGACACGACAGTTTATATAAGTTCAATTAGTGCAATCCTACGCACCTACAATCCCAGAACAATTTTAGCCTTTAATTAAGCAATCTTTTTATTTCTTACAAGCTTCACGGTTGGTTCGCTAAATAGGTTAGCACAATGAATGTTAGTGAAAATATAAAATGATCAATAACAAGCGACCGCGAGCGAGGTGTACCGGGACGCATTGCAAGTTTACGAGTCGACGGGGTCACCAGATTCCGGCAAACGGCTCGTAAATCCCGGCAGACCGTTCCGCTTTTTTACTTTTGACATAGTTACAACAATATAGGTACACGAATAGATTATTTATGATTAAAGTGAATCCTCTATTTAAATTTTTCATATAGCATAAGTTTTCATTCTGCATAATATTCTGCGCAATTGAAGCTGTATACTGAAATTTTTTATTATTATTATTCAGGGTAAATAACATCTTTTGGTTCTTCTGTGCAAGCATCTGATAGATTTGTTTATTCTTATTGGCACACAAAATTGAGGACATAGTTTGGAGGTCCAACCTGGCATAACTAGAACTGATTTATTCAGATCTTATATAGGAACACTAGGTACACTTGATCACATCAATCAACAATATTCTAACTTCAAGTAGGTAATACGAATTTATTCTCTAAAATTCAGGAGCATTGTGATACCAAATCGTAAGCCGATACGTGTGGCTATGACGAGTGGAGGATATGCGCGGGATGTGCGAACGGCCGTTATCGCCGGGACACTGCAATGATTGTTTATCCAGCTTGTTCCGTGAATTTCAACTAATGACTCATTTCTATAAACTGTTATAGTCTCTATATATCATTCATGCATCACATAATTATGAAAAGAGCAAAGATAACATCCTAGATATAACTGTATAATATTTCCCTATTAGCTTTGTAATCGGTTTTGAGAAAACTTCTAACTAATAGTAATATAATAACATATTCGTAGATGTAGAGTAGAGAGTGGGAGAGTCTTTGTCACACATATATTATGTATCTACATCTCACTTCACTGTAGATTGACCTAACCTACTCATCCATAAGTGCTACCTTTTGCCGTTTGTCGGATTCACTGCAAAGAGCCTTAGCAAAACTATCCTTCAATTTGCATCCATGAAGAGTTCGCAACTTGTGAGTTGCATGCAAATGCAATTATCGATAGGTACCGAGATACATTTTTTTTCTTGGTAGTATGTATGCCAATGCCTAATAAATTTCCTAAATAATTAGGAAAAATAAGTCCAGTTTATGGTGCTGCGTTCATGACACCCGTTGACAACCGTACGCATGTGGGGCGGGAGTCGAGGTGCGCCGCCGCCGCGCCGCCGCCGCCCACGCACCCGCCCGGAAGTACTACACTGTTCGCAACCTCATTCCGGAACATATTGCGTACATACGGACAACATACCAATTACATTATTTCAACTCTTACGACGCATATAATAAGAACGGTACAGAGTCCAAAGTGTTACACTTGATGTGCTTTGTTGTGTACAATACACCATACGCATTATCCACCATGCGGTTTGCACATACTACAATTTTCTTTTAATAATCTGGTATACTGTATATTTTCTCAAAATTTTCCTTCAATGTTTAGAGAACATCTCTTCCGGTCCCATGGTTTTAAAATCTGAGAAAAACTCATAGGCATGTTGGCCGGCTGCAAATATATACCGCTTTCATTTTCAGCCACCAATAAGTTGAGGCTACCAGACAACCCGAATGCCTAGCTTCCTTGGGTGTTGGATATAGGTCGTCGTTCTACAATGAACTGCTTTAAGATAACATTACCAGATGTTTCGGTGATATAATGCCCGCCCCGGTTTTAATAACTATTAAATTAGCAGACATTTAGATACCTGACTCATCCATCATGTAAGAAACATAATATAATATATTAGGTACTATACATTTGCTTCTATCTTAAATAAAATATTTCACAATAAGTATATTATTAGTGTTATTAGAAAAAAAATGCGGTACTATTTATTAGTACTTAGGTATCTATTGATTCGGACTCAAATTGTTGTCAGTTATATATTTAAGTACAAAACAAAGGTTAATAACAAAGGTAAATAAAGGTTAACAAAGGTTAAAAAATTAATAACATTAGAATTTCAATTATTTATTAGTGGCCAGTAGTGCAAAACTTTTAGTGTGCCCTACGTGGGTGATACTTTCAAAGAATGTATCAAATTTCCAATCACCCTGCTGTATATGTGTAGGAACACAATGTTATTAATTTTTTAAACCTAACAACTAATTTATTAATTAAAAGCATTTTTGGCGGGAAATCCCTGGTCATTTTATTTTATCTCAAGTCAAAGTTTGCAGTCCGTTGCAAAAATGGAATTATCACGATAATATTTCAGGGCGATGTTTTTTTATGATTTTAAAATCTGAAAGATTGCACTGCTAGTCTTCAAAATGCCTTTGGGAGTGAAGCACCTCATCTGAGCACTGTGAGGCGTTAGTACGCTGAATTTTATCTTGGCCGTGTTTCTCTCCATGATGAGTTTCATGAAGGTCGGCCCTCAACAGCGATCACTTACGAAAATGTGGCTACTGTCAGACGGCTAATTGAAGAAAACCGACGTATCACCTATGAGGAGATTCGAGGGCATTTAGGGATTGGTATGAGTAGAATTAAAAAAAAATACATCAACACTTAGAAGTTAGAAAGCTTTGTTGTCGCTGGATACCTCATGAACTCACCTCAGAACAGAAACGGGCTCGTGTCGAGTGGTGTAAAAAATGTTGTTAAAATTTAATCACGGACATTCAAATGCTGTTTATGACATTGTGACAGGAGATGAAACGTGGTTTTGTTGTTACAATCCAGAAAGAAAGCAACAGTCTTTGAATGGGTGTTCGAAGCCGACAGCAGACCAACAAAATTAAGGCAGCCGAGAAGCGTGGGTAAAAAAATGATAGCGTTTTTTTCTCTCTAAGACGGGTTCTGTCTGCACAATCCCACTTGAAGATCAAAATACAGTTAATGCTGAGTGGTATACAAACATTTGTTTGCCCAGTGTCTTTGAAAATTTTAGGGAAAAGCGACCAAGAAGTCGCATCCTCTTACATCATGACAATGCTTCTCCGCATATCGCGAACAAAACAAAGTAATTTTTGGCTTCTAAAAAGGTGGAGCTCGTGACCCATCCCGCACATAAACTAGACCTTGCACCATGTGATTTCTTTGTTTTCCCAAAAATCAAAGATTTGATGAGAGGTTTGACATTTACGAGGCCAGAAGTGGCTGTGACCGCTTTCAACCAGCGCTTGATAAACATCAGATGAATGGTCTTCATGCTTTGAAAAATGGTTTGAACTAATGAAAAAGTGTTTAAAATGTAACGGAGTAGGTACTTTGAAAAACAATAAATGTATTACTTTACTTAAGCTGTTATTTATTATTGAGTTACTCAAAACTTTCAGTGTGCCCCACGTACTAGAGGTGGTTTGCAACAAATTAGGCCCTGTTAACGAGGGGTCCAAAATCAGTGGTCTCTGAGTTACGTTAAACATAACATTGATAAAAAATTCAACTTTTATTTTTGAGTTATTGGAAATTTAGGCATGCATTTTTTTAAGGTAATCTCTACTGTATCAGCTTTCAGAAAAGTATTATTTCAATATATTTAGATTTAGTTAGAGATACATAGTTGTATCCAAGTATAGTACAGTTGACAGCACATCAACTTACCTATACAAAACCATTACAGTCGTATAAAGTGACTGTGTTACATTTGATGTCCTGTCGACTATACCATCAATGGTACGGTCGAAGATAGAGAAAGGTGTACAGTAGACTACTTCTTGACCAATAATTCTTTCACGGTTATATAAAAGTTAAAACTATGTACTTACGTACTGTAAAATAATTATTAAAATCGGTCGAGTGGTCCTTGAGAAAATCTTAACCTTATTGAGGCTCCCTGTATACTTATCTCTGTCTTCGTGTGTACAACTCAATGGACAAAAGTTTTATTGTAGGCAGTACCTAACATCTTGAAGGATTATAAAAGATATCTGTTATATTGCTCCATTATAGAAACATTCATAGTAATAGAACATAAAATAAATTGAGCATTTCAATAATTTAACATTCCATTTCGTATTCAGAGCCATAAATTCCAACATCGCGTCGTTATGCAAATTAAGAAGCGTCAGCATAACTACTGCAAATTGATATTGTTTCAAACAACGTGTTAATAAATATGGTATGTCTCATGCAATGAGCTCCTATTCCGCGTATAAGAGAGCAAACATGGCAAGTCTCAAGTTCTCAACTATCAACATGCGCTTGCATCCTAAGAATTTTAAGTTTAGAAATATTAGTGCAACCGTTTTAGAGTTCAGTGGGCGTGTAGGTGACAGGAAAATTATTCCATTTTATAGAATAGAATAGAAAGAATAGAAAATATGTTTATTGCCATACACCAATTACATAAGCTTACAAAAAAAATCAATCAGTAGTAAGTTATCAATATAGTTATGCTAAGTGGTGTGGCAAAAGGTGCATGTTTCAGCTATAGTTAGTTAGTTAGTAGTTATAGTGTATTGCTGAGTTTCTTTGCCGAATAATTTATTTTAAGAATAATGTTTTGACCCACCAATGGTGTTTAAAATGGGAACTACTTCCTGTCATGTCAGTTACAAGTTAGTTACAGACTAAGGACCATCGCCGTACCTAAAGTCTCGGTAGCTCTATATAAAAATGGTTTATAGTAATTTATATAACTATATATTTTCACATAATTAGAGTATGGAAATGTCTAATTGTATTATTGACTACCAGAGTCGTTCTTGAGTTATAGAGTTTGGGCACGGAAAAATAAACTCCCCGTGGAGGCCGTGGATCTCGAGTCAGGTGCAGGACGAGTGCGTAGAATAGAAAATCTTTATTTGATCGTCATAGAGTGATGCATAATGATTATGAATATAATAAGGTCTGGAGTACAGAACTCTCGCTGCGCGAGTGCTGCTCGCATTTGGCCGGTTTTTATTAAATAGTTGTGACACGTGTAACAGTCTATACATGGCGTAACAATTAACGGTGTGTACCTACGAGTACCCCACTCACCGCAATAGGTAAATATGGACTTATTTATATAAACAAGCAGAAATTAATTTAAAAACCATAAAAACCTGACTGCCAAAAACTCAAGCCGCGTTGATTAAATTTTTATAGCGTCACTTCTACAATCAAGACTGTTGAGGAGCTGGGCTCGCTGGTGAATTAAAATACTTATTTTCAAGATATCAGGTGCTTTTTTATTGGTAAGTATATGTTTATGCGGTGGCGACGACAAGTGGAATGAAGATGACAGAGATAAATAAATTAGTTATAAAAACATGGCACGAAAGGTGGCCAGTCCGTAACAAAGACGAATCTAACGACACGACACCTCATAAGTTAAAATCCATCAAGACGTTAAGGCTGGGGCGTGCCAAAGGATTAGACATACATACTTACATACATACACTCGAAAAACATAACCCTCATTCTTGCGCAGTCGGGTAAAAATAGGTATATTATTTTTTGAGACAAATTTCTATATGAACGGATGAGGTTTGTCTCTTTGCTGAAATCTACCCACACACATGGTCTGAGAAAGAAATAAAAGAATAGCTGCATGCATGAAGCAATGATGTAATGCAGTGCTGACATCACCCTCCTACGAAAACCACACTGTAAACCCATTTGGTCGCCAGTCCAAAGGCAAGTCAGTGGCAAAATGGTTTGCACACATAGGTACTCAATTAAATTCAACGCAAGATTGTCAACGATATTATCGTTGTTATTGTTTTGCGTCACCATTTGGGTAGCAGTAGCAGGTCATCATCGTTTGAGCAGTAAACCTTGATCTGTTTAACAGATAACGTTTAACGTAGGTATAACATGTAACCCAATTTATTTAAAAGGAACACCCGTTCTTTATGTAGCTTCCGCCCCGGGGCGTTGTCGCATTTTTCACTTTATGTACTCTTTTTATATTTAATATACTTCGCTCCATCGCTCTATGGCACGTGTTTAGCTTGTTTCGAATGTCCAAGATTGGCAACCGTAGGTAGGTAAGACATGGTAGAATAGAAGTGTCCATTATTTTCTGTTTTAAGTGTAACGGGAAAATGCCTTTCAATATTTCCTTCATAGCCCAGAACTTATTCCAACTTAAAGTTATATCATTTTCATGCTGTTTTCGTTGAATGTCACTTATATATACATATACATATTTGTCCACGTATTCGATCTCTGTGACTTTAACAGAAATGGGTCTTCTGATGCTGTTGGTTGATGATTTTAATATTGTCTAGGTTCATTTTAAGGCCCGCTTTCCGCGTCCAGATCCTGGAGCAAGTTTTCAAGTTCTCCATTTGACTCCGCAAACAAAATGATGTCATCTGCACCTACCATATTACGGGATGTAAAGGCGCTATATGGTTGTCAAAAGCAAGAGTGAGACAGAAGATGCCCCGCAGCGGCGCGGCGGAGTGAAAAGCGCGGCGCAGTGCCTCGATATTCTGAATAACTATTTCGGTTTAGAATTAGATATAATTTTCATTTTAAAAGACATGGAAGGGGTATGTTTGCGATTTTTTTCTATCGAGCGAAGTTTGTCCAATCGTGTATCGGTATTCATCAGTCTCTAAATATACACCCCAAGATTGCTATATATTTTTTTCAGACGTTTAAATTTAGTAGTTAGGGCCGTAGCCTTCATAGAAAAACTGAAAATATGCGCATAATTGAGCTGGAGAATTCTCGAGACATGAGAAATTGAAAAACTCCAGAAATGACAAACTTAAGCCCTGCGTGTTTGAGTAAAACCGTCTTTCGTATAGGTACTAATAGGAAAGTACCTATTACCTATTAGTGAAATATGTTGAGAAGATAAATACATCCATAAACAGACCCCAGTATATTATGTACCTACATTTCGTTTATCAAGAAGAAGTCTTTTTAATTATTACTGAAGTTGATGTTCATGCTCCATTAATAATTATAAAGTATAGAGGAAGTGCAACGGTCTCTCACTCGCCGCGCCAGTGGCCAGTATGTGTGTCAGAGGTCCTGACGATAAGGCACGTTCTTTCTCTTGGCTACAATAATGTCCCCAATCCCAAATCTTATTTATATGAAGAATAATATTTACAACGTAAATATCGAATTTAATGTGCAAAACCCACGATTATTACTAAAACACGACCGGTTTTAGTTTCGGATCAGGAACCGGATTGCTATAGTTACCTATATTTTACTTTTATTTTGTTATGTTAGTATCCCTTCCCGCCGATATGTAATCTGAAAATCGTGCCTTTTGTCTGCCCACTGAACGTATCATCATTTTGGTCATCATCTACCCTTCCTCTTTTCATCATATCGTGCCTTCTGATTAAGTGGTCCGCCGACCTCCATTTCAGTCCCACCGGTGGGTCTGTTTGTTGGGTCCCTGAAGACTAACCGGCCTTACTCACGCCGGACCTCTATGTTGCGCGTATTTTCTGGATTCCAACCATGAGGTGCGTGCGGCCCACTTATGAAGACGCATATACATTTTGAGCCAAATTAAAAAAATAAAACCGGCCAAGCGCGAGTGGGACTCGCGCACCGAGGGTTCCGTTCAACGCAACTTAACATCGTAATATTGCTCTAACGAAACGATAAACTGGATACATTGACAAACTTATGGTTGCAGCTAGATTGCTTCAGCAAGTATTGGGCCAGCTGCAAAGATAAGTTTGTAATAGCATTAATCTACAAAAAATTGGGAGATGTAATTACAAATGACCTTGCTACATTTCAATGGAGCTTTGCCCCACCTTTGGTCACCTACGTGACCATTGAAGCTCATATATCATTTTGTTGGGGCTTATTACAGATTTCATATTGCATAATCAGTAGGAGTAGTAGAAAATGATAACAAATACAATGAATAATTCGCTTCGATTTCTTACTCTTTTCTGAATTCTTAATTAAGCTGTTTTTTCGACTCGCATGTTGTACAAAACTTTATTTTAAACCAATAATTTTAATAAAAAACGTAGATATTTTACATTTATTCGTTATCTTGTTCATCATGGGGTTGATGGTGGGGCAGAATATGGCATTGTCATTTACACTTTTCGGATTATTTCTTTTACTTGTGCTATAATAAGACCCAGTTTCTAACAAATAAGACCGAAATTCATGATTCTAGTCAACGGGATCACCATTTGCGTTTTCATACAAATATGCGGGAATATAAAAATAATATAAAATATAATAATATAAAAATATAAATATATATATTTTATAATAATATAAAAATAATATAAAACATACACAAGGATATCTTTTGATTGCGTTGAAGTTGAAGAATTTCAACTTGATATGTCCACGCGTTTCTGAGAAAAAGGTCTTGACAGACAGACGGACAACAAAGTGATCCTATAAGGGTTCCTTTTTCCCTCTTGAGGTACCATAAAAATAGGTAAAAGCAACTGCCACAGGTTGTAGTGTGTCCTCTGGTCCTAGCGAAGATATACATATAAATAAATACCGATGTTTCATTCAACAGGTTGTGTGCAACCAGACAGTATGCGACTGCTCCGGGTTGAAAGGCGACCGAGGCGACTCCGGGCTTCCCGGCATGCCCGGTGTGCAGGGCGACTACGGAGAGGACGGGCGCGAGGGCCGCCTGGGCTGGCCCGGGGAAGTGGGCGAATGGGGCGAGCACGGGGACGTCGGCGACAAGGGGGAACGGGTACGAGCCATAATAATTATACATGCAACGTGTTATTTAGTGCCAGAGTTAACACCTCAGACTTATTGATTAAGTAATAAAGAATGCATGCATTGAACATTGTCTATGAAACTCATACGCCCGCCGCCGCGCCGCCACCGCAGCGTGACCAATAAGAACATGGTCTACGCTAAAGGAATGAATGTAAATCGTACGTTGTTAAAGACGATTGATATGTTTCCGTTTTGTATACAAACAAACGGATCTAGCTGAAATTCTGCTGTAAATAACGCAGGAATCTGTTTTAGGGCCCTGAAGGACGTCATGGAGCAGGAGGCTACGTTGGGCCACAGGTACGTAAAAATGGATTTTATTCTAGAGACCTACAAGATGGGCTACTACATAAAAAAAATTCGGAGCTAGGGTGGAAACCATTGTTGGTGATGATAATCAAAAGTTTTCGTAAATTAGGCTGTATGAAAATGAAACTACATAATTATAATATATTATAAACTAGGTGTTGCATGGTGCGCGGGCCGCGCGCGGCCCGCGAGACTGCTTTGTTTTCGGATTATAGGCGCCGCAACTATACCAACTTCAAAACGGGATAAAGGAGAGTTGTTTCGACAAGAACTTCGTCATATAATATATGGTATATATGGAAGGTGGGAATATGTTTCTGCTCGGCAAGGGGACGCTTCGGGCTTCGCCCTACGCGGAGCTTGGCCTATGGCCTCGCAGTCCGGCTCGGCCTTCGGCAAAAGTTACTTGGAAGGAAGATAGTGGTTTCTGCTCGGTAAGGGAACGCTTCGGGCTTCGCCCTACTCGGAGCTCGGCCTTCGGCCTCGCAAATGTTACTTGGAAGGTGGGGAGTTGTTTCTGCTCGGCAAGGGGACGCATCGGGCTTCGCCCTACGCGGAGCTCGGCCTACGGCCTCGCGGTGAGATGCTCGGCCTTCGGCCCCGCCAGTAATCCTTGCGTTTCGTATAGGAAAATGTATGGAGAAACTTCAACTTTTTAATGATGTCAATATTATGGCGGCGATCTTTTATTTTAAAATATTTCAAACATTCCTATGAATTTCCAGGATAGTATCTAACAGATGGCATTTAAACCGTTACGATAGCCCAAAATTTCTTTAACAAAGTTAGCGCCCAAACATGAGTCTGACCAAAACTTTCATGCCCCATAACTTCCAGCGTTGCCAGGCGATTGAGATGAAAAGGTCAAATGTCATTTGGGTGAGGTGCCTTCATCGAACTACATACCCAAATTTGTTTAAAAACCGCTATTTCCATTTTCCCCATTTTTTGGCTCTGGAGGGTAAATTAGAAATTACCCTAAAAGTTGGGAAACTTTTTATATACAGGGTGTAACGTAAAGGGTATATGAAGCCGAAGGGAGGGTGTTCAGTATCGGTAACTGAACAACTTTTGTTCTACGACTTTTCGAATAAAAAATAAAAATAAATTTATGTCTCATACAAATCGATCAGCTGACCGGTACGAAATGTATGAAAAATCAAAAAATAAATTCACGAAAATCGAAAAGTCGTAGAACAAAAGTTGTTCAGTTACCGATACTTAACACCATCCCTTCGGCTTCATATACCCTTTACGTTACACCCTGTATATAGCAACACTATTAATGGGGACTTACAATTGTCCCATACAAGACATTTTACTAAGGTTGTAAATGAGATTGAAAATATTGCCAAATTGTAATGAAAATATTATGGTTGACTGCTCGTCCGCCATTTTGTTTTTTTCCAAAAAATTATAATTTTCTGGTATGCTACATCATAATATGTGCTACGATGTGGAATCGCTTGGATATTCCTCATGCGCTCGTGCTAGGCCAGCTAATTCGTCAAAGTTTGGTCTGAAATGTCCAAATTTTCAATTGGCTATATTTCAGTCGCCATTTTGTTTTTCTTTTGTTTTTCAATTTCATCACAAACCATGTGACACGTCCAAATTTGAACGAAATCGGTTGGCAAATGGCGGAGATAGCATCACGTGACCCGCCGCCATTTTCTTTTTTTTTCTTTTCCTCTGGTCCAATCACTAAACTATACAACTCTACCCTACCTACATCAATTTCACCTCCGGGGACTCCTTCAGACAAAAAAGGCCGATCAATCAGTGAGTGAGTGGTAATCGAGATATATATATTATATTAGTAAAGTATTAGTAAGTATTAGTAAAGTATTAGTAAAGTATTAGTAAAGTATTAGTAAAGTATTAGTAAAGTATTAGTAAAGTATTAGTAAAGTATTAGTAAAGTATTAGTAAAGTATTAGTAAAGTATTAGTAAAGTATTAGTAAAGTATTAGTAAAGTATTAGTAAAGTATTAGTAAAGTATTAGTAAAGTATTAGTAAAGTATTAGTAAAGTATTAGTAAAGTATTAGTAAAGTATTAGTAAAGTATTAGTAAAGTATTAGTAAAGTATTAGTAAAGTATTAGTAAAGTATTAGTAAAGTATTAGTAAAGTATTAGTAAAGTATTAGTAAAGTATTAGTAAAGTATTAGTAAAGTATTAGTAAAGTATTAGTAAAGTATTAGTAAAGTAAGTAAAGCCAAAAAAAAACAAAAAAAAGTAAAGTATATTACAAATCTGATTTCGAAAAAAGATTATGAATTTTTTTTAGTACGATCGAAGACAAAGAAGGCGTACAGGAGAGTTTTTGAGGTTGAGATTATCTCAAAAACTACTTGACCTATTGAAAGAATTATTTCACTGTTAGATAGATAAAAGTTAATATATAACTGTAAAATAGTTATCAAGTTCGGTCCACTAGTTATTGAGAAAATCTCAACCTTACTATACGTATACAAGGGGTCCCTTGTATACGTATCTCTGTCTTCGTGTGTACAATCGTACGTCTGGGATAATGATTAAGGGCCTTCCATCAACCAACTAGCGCCGCCAATCTTAAAAAAATAATATCTTCCAATTTAATCAATCTTATTGAAAAAGCTATTTACAAAATGTTTATTAGGATGAATACTATTTTTCAATATGTATTGTACATGACATAATTGCGACAAGCTAAGTTGTATAAATATGCCAAAAACTGCTGTTTTTCGCAATTATGCGAACTACAACTTACCGAAATTGAATCTTGTTATAAATAAGCATTTAAAAAATAGTATTTATCGTAATAAACATTTTGTAAATAGCTTTTTTAAGAAAACTGAAAGATTATTTATTATTATTTTTATTTATTTATTGGAAGATATTATTTTTTTAAGATTGTCGGCGCTAATTGGCTCTTAACGACATTTTTTTGTGTCCAATTCTGAAAATACTAGTTTTTGATAGCATAGAGCATAGTTTTACTTATGTATATAACCTAAGTAAAACTATGTTTTAGATAGTTTTAATACCAATGCCGAAGGAGAGACAGCGGTTGTAAACATAATTAATGTGACCGTTGTTTGGTAGGGACGCACTGGATCGGACGGGATAGAGGGAGCGCAAGGCTTGGACGGCTGCAGTGGGTTTGACGGTGTTAGTGGGTCTCCTGGACCACAAGGCTTTCCTGGAGGTAGAGGCGCACCAGGGCCTTACGGCGAGAAAGGGTCCCAAGGTCTAGCAGGCGAAGGAGGAGTTAATTCCCGAGGTGCCAAAGGAGAACAAGGCGACTCCGGGCGACCTGGCCCCTTAGGGGTTCCTGGACCTTTGGGCTGGAGGGGAGATAGTGGTCTTCATGGCGAAGAAGGTGCTCAGGTAACTATTACACGATAATTTGATAAAAAAATCTTATCTATATATTTTAAACATGATGAAAAATTTCTTGCTGTGTGCAGGACTTGAACCTGCGACCTTGTCATTCGTGACACGCTCTTACCAACTGAGCCACCACAGGCCACGTCACGCCCATCGAAAATCTTCATCGTATTATACATACTAAAGGGTATTTGTATAATACGATGGTAAATATATAGATAAAAATACCGATCCATAATCCACATATCCCACTGTGTTTACGCTTCCTTAGCATAAATGGCATCAGTTGATACGTTAATTACTGCATATTATGGTTATGTGTACCCTATTCTTAGCTATGGCGTGATTTTTTGGGTCAACTCAACTGATGCGGATAGTATCTATATTCAAAATTTAGAAGAAATGCATACGAGCTATATTTCAAAGAGACTAGCTGTAGGCTCTTTTTTAGAGAAACATCTCTACTAACTCTCATATGCATTTATATATTGGAAATATGCTCATTTACAAGACACCATAATGAATTCTTCCAACAAAACACTAGGCACTTTAATGACCGAATATTACGTGATAAGAACGACTTGACCATGCCTTCTATGAGAATGGGAACAATCTGCAAAGGTACCTATTACTTGGCGACAAAAATATACCTACAACCATCTCCCAATTTCCATTAGAAATAACAAAGACTTGCGGTTTAAAAAATGCTTGATAAGCTGGTTGGTGCAACGATGTTTTTATGATCTAAAGGAGTATTATGACTACAATCAATGAATGATGATTATTACACTTAATAGATTTTTTATACTTATATTGAATTGATTTGATGACCTACTTTTAAATTTATAATTATTGTAATTTGTAAATAACATTGCATGGTCATTTGGGTGAATTATGTGTACGATTTTTTTGTAATTACGACCATGATTTTTGCAATAAATGATTTATATTCTATTCGATTACTTACTTACTTACTTCAGGTACTTACTAGTTATTACAAAATCGCCCAAATTTTGTGCCTATTCGCAATAATAATTACTTACTTAAATTGTATCTACTATATTTTTAGTAACGAATTACCTTGTATTTGATAACATTTTATACGTTTGACATTTTGTATGCGTTGTGTTGTGTGCTATCCGCGCATTATGTGACCCGCTATACATTAGTAAATATTTCAGGGTCCAACAGGCTTTAAAGGTGAACCCGGTTACAGAGGGGACCTTGGCGACGACAATATAGGTCCTCCCGGTGAAAAAGGTGATCAGGGGGAACGGGGCGAACCAGGCAGACCAGCTACAATAGTACTTATCGACCAAGTGCAGCAAAACATTACGATTATAGCGAGAGGAGATACAGGTGAAAGAGGCTTGTATGGAACACAGGGTGTTAAAGGCTCCAAAGGAGAACGAGGATCCACCGGTCTGCGAGTAAGTATCTTTATTAAAGTGTAATATTTAAATTAGGTTTTAAGAACAATTACCAACCTAGGCTATTTATCTCATACGAGTATATACACAATACATAAAAGGATTATGTGTCGTTTATTAATGAAATCATGAAAATATTCTATTCTACAGGGACCGTACGGCGTTAATGGTCCTCAAGGTTCCAAAGGAGAACTAGGTGTTGATGGCCCGAGAGGTAAACCTGGACACCGAGGGCAAGATGGCCCTGCGGGTCCAAAGGGCGACAAGGGAGCTCCTGGTTATGCCGGTTTAGATGGAGCAGATGGGGAACCTGGAGCCGTAGGAGAAGATGGAAGATCTGGGCGACCTGGTGATCAAGGACCAATTGGAGAACCGGGAAAATTTGACGCAAGATTGAACGAACCATTGATGCCAGGAAGTATGGGACCCCAAGGTCCAGTAGGATTTATAGGACCGCAGGGAGCGCCAGGTCTGGATGGAACGCCTGGTCTGCCTGGCATAATGGGTTCCCCAGGTTTTCCTGGCAGTAAAGGATTCTACGGGAGACCAGGTAACCCCGGCACGTCTCCCAAAGGCGAACCAGGCAACGATGGTTATAAAGGGTTACCAGGACTCCGTGGACCGACGGGATACCCTGGAAGAATAGGACAAATTGGCGTAAAGGGTTTCAAAGGTGCCACTGTAATAGGTCCAGAAGGCGAAGAAGGCACATATGGTGTAGACGGCGTAAGTGGCCTACGAGGAGATCGAGGAGAGTTTGGGTCCACGGGTCTACCTGGTTTTCCTGGAACCGGTAATACCGGCATTGGACCTCCTGGGGAGGATGGTCCCCCAGGACGCCCTGGTCAACCTGGCGATCCTGGGCGGTCTGGTGTTCCAGGTTACTCAGGTTTAAAAGGAGAACGTGGTGATAATTGTCCTTACTGTAGATCAGGTAAATAAATTCAGATCTCTACTCTATAGCAATAATTTACTTCTGTCAATGCTGCGACGGATTTAGCTACTCGTACTAAGTAATGGTATGTACGGTGATATTCGTATAAATACAAAATAATTTTTAAATTTTAGGAATGCCTGGATCCAAAGGACTAAGAGGCCAGGATGGTTACTCAGGAATAAAAGGATTTCCAGGTTATGAAGGATTGCCCGGACCACGCGGAGAAAAAGGTTTACCCGGGACGTCTGGTTATCCTGGACCAAAAGGACCAAAGGGCAACAAAGGGTTAGCCGGTATGGGAGGCCCCCAGGGCCCCAAAGGTTTCAATGGTCTACTAATAGAACCACCACCTGCATTAACCAGGGCGGAAAAGGGACCACCTGGAGATAGAGGTACATTTTCTAATGTTTTAGATCTGTGTAATTGACCTATGACACAAAATTACTACGCCTGGAATTAGACAAAACTACATCACCTACTTACTAAAACAGCACATGTAATCAAAAACAAAAATATTGACACAAGTAATCGATAGCATGACTGGTTGACTTGGTTTGAACTTTCTGTAACGGCAGTAGGAATTATTTCATTTGACTTACCCCGGCGCCAGACATGTGCGGAAAACTTTGAAAATATGCTCAAATTAGATGTTCATTGACGGGTTTTTATAACGTCGTAGTTATAGATTGTGAACAAAGCTTTCAATGGTAGGTAAAACTGTGCAAAGATGTTCAAATATCTGGCGCCGGCTTAACGTCAATTCGCACTTCACGAAGTTGCAAGAGCAATTCTTGCAACACCAAATAAGCAAGTAATTGCTTCGATGATGTAGTTGCTGTTTTCTGTGCCGTGTGATGACTTTGATAGAGAAGAACAAATTGTTATAGGTAGTAGGAGCAAGTAATTTTTTGTAAACTCTTGTTCATCTCTTATAGAGTCGGTAGCTGGTAATGAACTAGATTTCGGATATTTTTTCAGCCTATATTTTACTTCTAGCTGTTATACAGGGCGTCCCAGAAATCGACGTCAAGTCGGAAACGCGTGATAACTGTTATCAGAAAAATATAGAAAAAAATCCGTCATGTATTTTGATAATTATTGGCATTAAAAAAATAGAGAAAAACGACATCCTTTGATGGTTTTTTAAGTACAGTTATTACAAATCTTTACTTTTTTATTATTATTTGTTGTAAACCTCAATAATGCTTCTCTAAATTGTAGTCTAAAACTGAAGGCCAACTGCCCCAGTTCAGAAGAAAATGATCACTTTTTGACCTACCAAGTTTTGAAAATTGTTACTTTGTCCAACTTTAATCAACTATCCTGAAAAAAAATGTACTACGCCTTTCTGGCAAGTGATCTCAAAAGTTGACGCAATCCATGACGATTCCAAAATGGTATGGCACTTTCCAAGGTATTGCTTGAACAAGGCCATTTTGTTTTGTTTTCGTAAACTAACCCCAAAACTGGGCAAATTTTTCTTACTTCAAAGACGATGGGTCAAAACGTACCCACGTTGTAGCAACTTGAGACTTATATCATTCGAAAGGTCTTTAAAAATACATAATTTTTTTGTATGGCAGCAACGTTGTAACTTATGGGAGAACGCCGCTATAATGTCGAGAACGTTTCGAAAATTCACCCTTCAACGGTTATTGACGCGCGCATTTTGTCACGGCCCGTGTCATCGCACGAGTTTCGTTCGGGGAAAAAAAGTGGCATACGGCACTGTCCGACCTTTCTAGGTATCTCTGTACAAAAAATCCAGTCAATATACACATTGCCCTGAAAGGAGGACAAAAACAAACACACTTTCGTATTTATAACATTAGTTGGGAATAGTAGTTTACGCAATCTGTAACAGCAATATACCTTTTATATATAAAAAAAACACATAATAATGATGGACCCTAAAGACAGCTGTCAATAGTATAGTCATCATCATCAGCCCGTATCAGTCCACTGCTGCGGATGCAGACCTCTCCCAAAGTACACTCAACGCGATTCTCAGCCTTCTGCATCCACTCTCTACCAGCCACCTTGCGAAGGTCATCATTACATCCTGGTCAGAGGTCGTCCCATACTACGCTTACCCGCCTTCATTCAAGAACTCTTCTACTCCATCGGTTATCTTCTACGACAGATGTGACCACTGCCACTTCATTTTGTTGATTCTATGAGCAATGTCAACCACTTTTGTTCTCTGGCAGATATACTCGTATATTCTATCTACCAGAGAATTGCAAGGTTAGCTCTTTCCTTAGCTTGCAGAGCGACTTTGAATTTGTGGGCCAGTCTCACCGTCAATGTTCACTGGCAGGTCATCACTGGCTGGACGCACTAGTTGCCTTTGTTTTCAGACATTGTAGTATTGAAGACGAGAAGATATGACGTAGCTTCCCAAATGCTACCCAGCCCAACTGAATTCTCCTGACACTCTCTTTCTCGAAGTTGGTCGTAAAAAGACAGTCATATTGCTGAACAATTTCAAGGACCGTGTTATTGACTACCACTGGTTCCAGGATGACTATTTCATTAAATATCTTGGTCTTGTCAGTCACCTCGAGAATGTTATCCATCCATTTGATGGAGGGCGTGCTACGCTACATTTATCCGATCGTGGACTGTATTCGAGAACTCGTCTACCCTATTGGTTATCGGTTATACGACAGATGTGGACAGCCCACTGCCACTTCAGTTTGCTGATTCGCTGAGCGACCTTAAACTTGTGGGTCAGTCCAACCGTCAGTATCCACGTTTCGGCTTCATAGCTCACCATTTGGCAGGACGCACTGGTTGAAGACCTTTGTTCTCAGGCACCGTGGTATTAAAACGAGAAGATACGACGTAGCTTCCCAAATGCTGCCCAACCTAGTTGAATTCTCCTGTCACTCTCTTTCTCGAAGATGTTCCTTTCCAGCTGCATAGTTTGTTCTAAGTAGACGTACTGCTGAACAACTTCAAGAACCATGTCATCGACTACCACTATGGTTCCGGGATGACTAGATCATTGAACATCTTGGTCCTGTCCAAGCTCCTCTCGAATCCCCCACGGCAGGAAGCAGTACTAAGACTGTCCAACAGTTTCGGCACATTCTGCAGCGATTCTGCGTTGCCCACTATATCATCGGCAAATAGAAGATTGATGTTGAATATCGATGCCACGTCCATTCCAGTGTTTTGAGACATATCTTCCCGCGCATTTGTGAAGAGTTTCGGTGATATAACATCTCCTTGTCTCACACCTCTGCGCAGCTGAATGTTCTGCAGTCTTTGCAGCGATGCAAAGTAGACTGGCGATGCATCGAGGTGCTGAGATGCCTATATGACTCTGTTTTAATGACCGTCCAAATCTAGAACCAGCAAACAGATCTATCCAGCTGCGCAGAGGTATGAGACAAGCAGATGTTATATCGCCGAAACGCGTCACAAACACGCTGGAGGATATGTCTCAAAACACTGGATAGACGTGGCATCAATATAAACGGCGAGTACATTTTACACCTTCTGTTTGCCAATGATATAGTGGGCGGGCATGGCAGAGTCGCTGCAGAATGTGTAGAAAATATTCGACAGTATTAGTGCTGCTTCCTGCCGTGGCGGATTCGTGATGAACTTGGACAAGATCAAGATCATGTTCAATGATCTAGTCGTCCCGAAACCAGTGCTAGTCGATGACATGGTTCTCGAAGTTGTTCAGCAGTACGTCTACTTAGAACAAACTCTGCAGCTGGAAAGGAACATCTTCGAGAAAGAGAGTGACAGGAGAATTCAGCTAGGCTGTACAGCATTTGGGGAAACAATGGTCTTTAACCAGTGCGTCCTACCAAATGGTGAGCTATGAAGACGAAACGTGGACACTGACGGTGGGACTGACCCACAAGTTCAAGGTCGCTCAGCGAATCTGCAAACTGAAGTGGCAGTGGGCTGTCCACATCTGTCGTATAACCGATAACCGATAAAGTAGACGAATTCTCGAATACAGTCCACGATCGGATAAATGTAGCGTAGCACTCCCTCGATAAAATGGATGGATAACATTTTCGTGGTGGCTGTCAGCCTTAGGGCTGGATGCAAAGGGCCGAGAATCGGGTTGAGTGAGTGGCGTGCTTTGGGATGCGCGCGGCGCTAGTCGCGGCCATCGGGGCGGACCTCTCGCTGCCGACCATCGTCCGCGCCATGGTCGGCAGCGAGAGAGCGTGGGAGGCGGTGCTCACGTTTTGTGACACCGTCCTTTCACAGAAGGAGGCGGCGGAGAGGGACCGCGAGAACGACTCACTCGCGCTTCCAATTCGCCGCCGGCGAACGGGCCGCCGGCGGTTGGCTTATGCCCACCGCCTGCCGCCCTAACGGGGACCTTCGGGCGGAGGATCGGGGGATCCGCCGTTTGAATAAAGCGGTCCCGAGCTGGAAGGCGCTCCACGTGTTCCGGAGCGCCTTCAGTGGAGAAGGGGGGGCGTTAGGCCCCCCGGAGTCGGGCCCGAAAGGGCACCCGCCGACAGGGCCGCGGTAGTTTTCGAAAGAGTACCCGTGGTCCTGTCCATGGTGGCGGAGGCGGAACACCCCAGGAGTTTTAGTTGGTGCAAGTCCAACATAATCGCCCGTTCCCCCGGACGGGCGGTATACATAATGTATTTCTCCTGGGTAACAAAAAAAAAGGCCTACGTCCATCAGTGGACAGATACGGACCGATGATGGTTTCTCGATAATGAATTAACCATAGACAACATGTATCTCATTTGAATGAATGACCGAATGAATGAATGAATCAATGAATGATATTCTTCAACATCGGGGCGAAATATAGGAGGTATTCAAAGAAATACTTTAGTTAAGTCGGTTCTTGTATCGAATTTTGATGCCATAAAGAAGTCACCATAACTTCGGTCTCCCATTCATTCATTCAATCATTCATTTTAGAGCTATTCACATAGGTCTCTTCTAAATTACACCCAGTCTATAATGCTACATCGTGGGTACGGGGTCCATACAAAATTACCCATTGTTCTTTGAGTAAAACAGGTATAATGCTATTTTGCTAAGTGTGAGCGGAACAGAAATCATTTCCAGGTAGGCAAAGGCCACCAGGAGGCCATTACAGTTGTGACTCATTGCTATTTAAGATTATGATTTTTTTTACACTTGGCCTATCACGCGTTTCCGACTTGACGTCGATTTCTGGGACACCCTGTAGACAGAGTGTATACGAATTTTATGGAACGCAGAGAGCGAATCTCTGCTTTAGGGAAGCATGTTTAGTGAAATGCGATCTTACATAATTAGGTTAGGTTCCAACATAAATTAGGTAGACGTTACGATAAGTGACGTATTATAAAATTATACATGTTACAGGCATATATGGCTTGCCTGGTAATCCTGGGGATGGAGGGTGGCCAGGGATGCGAGGGGATACCGGTCCACGTGGCCTCAAAGGAGTGAGAGGAGACTATGGCTACATTGGTCTGCCTGGACGTGACGGGAAACGGGGATACGATGGAATACCTGGGCGTCCAGGATCTCCTCCCAGAATTCCCATCGCATTCCTTCGTGGAGAGAAAGGAGTCTCTGGATTTAGGTAATTAATATAATTAATATTAAATCATACAAATAATCATGTATACTTTTTTGATTAAATTCTCCGAAAGAATTAGTAATTGACACCAAATATTCCTGCAAATGGTCAATGTATTTCGTATATATCTTATTTTATTTATTTATTAATGCACTCGACAGTTCGTCATTTGCCAATGTCATGTTACAGAAAATTCAATATATAATAGTCTTCTATCTTCCTCCAGGGGAGTCGCAGTAGCGTCTTCACCCTGGGTAGCCGCGTCTTCTTGTCTTCATCCAGAGGAGACGCCGTAGCGTCGTCACTCTGGACGAAGCAACTCGACAGTCACGTTCACTTCCGAGTTTGTAGCGGGAACTCTTGATAAAAGCTTGAATCTTGCTCAAATTATCCAACAAATTCACCATACTGTCACTCGCGAACATTTTCTGATTAATTTAACGAGATATTAATCTCAAAATAATCACTGTAGACAATAAAACAAAAATTATCAAATAATTTTGCAACCGTCGTTTCCCGCCATTTTCAAGAGAACCCGTATATATCTTATTTTATTTATTTATTAATGCACTCGACAGTTCGTCATTTGCCAATGTCATGTTACAGAAAATTCAATATATAATAGTCTTCTATCTTCCTCCAGGGGAGTCGCAGTAGCGTCTTCACCCTGGGTAGCCGCGTCTTCTTGTCTTCATCCAGAGGAGACGCTGTAGCGTCGTCACTCTGGACGAAGCAACTCGACAGTCACGTTCACTTCCGAGCTTGTAGCGGGAACTCTGGATAAAAGCTTGAAACCCCAGATCTTGCTCAAATTATCCAACAAATTCACCATACTGTCACTCGCGAACATTTTCTGATTAATTTAACGTGATATTAATCTCAAAATAACCACTGTAGACAATAAAACAAAAATTATCAAATAATTTTGCAACCGTCGTTTCCCGCCATTTTCAAGAGAACCCGTATATATCTTATTTATTTATTTTATTAATGAACTCCACAGTTCGTCATTTGCCAATGTCATGTTACAGAAAATTCAATATATAATAGTCTTCTATCTTCCTCCAGGGGAGTCGCAGTAGCGTCTTCACCCTGGGCAGCCGCGTCTTCATGTCTTCATCCAGAGGAGACGCCGTAGCGTCATCACTCTGGACGAAGCAGCTCGACAGTCACGTTCACTCCCGAGCTTGTAGCGGGAACTCTTGATAAAAGCTTGAAACCCCAGATCTTGCTCAAATTATCCAACAAATTCACCATACTGTCACTCGCAAACATTTTCTGATTAATTTAACGTGATATTAATCTCAAAATAACCACTGTACGAGTACGAGTGTATTTGCCTATTATATATAGTATAATAATATTTGTTTCTCATCCGATGCATTCAGAGGCAGCTCTGGCGAGCCTGGCGACATGGGTACCCCTGGGGAGGCAGGAGAAGCCATAGGCTATCACGGAATGACCAAGGGTCTTAAGGGAGATGCAGGCTTTCCTGGACTACCAGGTAATACTAAAATAGCTAATAGTAATTTTCGAAGGGTATAAAAATAAAAGCAATACAAATCCTACTAAAACTATTACTTAATACAATTCGTTTATTGCAGGATTAAATGGACTAAAAGGAGAACGGGGAGATATGGGATACGATGGATTCCGAGGAGTGACAGGCGATGAAGGCTTCCCTGGGACATCTATACAAGGGCCTGCTGGCGCAAAAGGCTTTGTCGGCGAAAAAGGTGAAGAAGGGCCATCTGGTGAATCAGGCAGTACAGGTCAACGAGGCCTCGACGGTTATCCTGCAAATAGAGGACAGAAAGGATCCCGAGGTGATGTTGGGTATGCTTCGATTCCTGGTGAACGAGGTATTGATGGCTTGCCTGGGGAACGGGGCGATGTGGGAGAGATTGGTTATCCTGGTATACCTGGACGCCCCGGTATTATAGGAGTGAAGGGACAGACAGGATATCCAGGCGATATTGGACCAGATGGACTAATTGGACCTCCGGTAAGTTTTAACGAAATTTCATACGAGTATAATACAAAAATATTTCTTTCTATTTCATTTATTAAAAATTAAAGAATGATTTGAATTATTCGACAGGGACGTAAAGGACTCTCAGGTATTATTATACATGGTGCTCCAGGACTACCTGGTCGACCAGGGTTACCAGGTGCGCCAGGCCCAATAGGCGAACCCGGATTACAAGGACAAAATGGTTTGCAAGGTGATATTGGCCCAAAGGGGATGAAAGGAGATGCTGGTCGCGTAGGGGCTCGAGGCTGGACAGGAGAAACAGGCCCTATTGGTATTACCGGATTTCGGGGACTAATGGGAATAGCAGGTTTGACAGGTGAAATTGGTGAAGTTGGCGATTCGGGTGCCGCAGGCTACCCAGGGGAAACCGGTAAAATGGGCCCACCAGGATTCACTGGACCAAAGGGACAGCATGGTGATAACGGAACAGCAGGCAGACCTGGTATGGATGGCTGGCCTGGTTTAAAAGGAAACATGGGTGACTTAGGTTTACCTGGACTACAAGGAATTAGAGGTGAAGATGCTATTAGCGGAATGAAAGGTGACGGTGGAGAACCCGGCATTGAAGGGCTTCCCGGGCGACCAGGATTACATGGGCTTCGAGGACAAAGAGGTGACAAAGGAAATCAGGGAATAACTATTGGAGGAGCAACAGGGCTGAAAGGCTACAAAGGAGATACTGGAACATCAGGAAGGTTCGGAATTAACGGTACTAAAGGAATGGTTGGTGACGTTGGTATTCCAGGCGCACCCGGTGAAATAGGTGACAAAGGGTGGCCAGGTGTTCCTGGGCGTCGAGGGGCATTTGGGTTAATGGGAATCAAAGGTAGACGAGGCATAACAGGATTCGCCGGCAGAAAAGGCTTTAAAGGAGATCAAGGCATGGAAGGAGAACCTGGCCAAATGGGCAGAAATGGCCTACCTGGTGATCAGGGTTTCATAGGTATAGAGGGTCAAAGAGGCGACATGGGAGCTCAAGGAGAAACAGGCGATGCCGGATTTATCAGTTACTTGCCTGGTACAAAAGGCGACATGGGTGATATAGGAATAGAAGGAGAGTTTGGTGAGCGCGGTGATACTGGAGATGCTGGCTATTTTGGATTAAAAGGTGTTAAAGGAGAACACGGTGATATGGGTTACCAAGGAGAATTTGGCGAATTTGGTTTACCGGGACAAAAAGGTTTACTTGGTGATGTTGGACCTCCCGGAATGCGCGGTTTAGATGGACAAGGTGTTGAACAAGGCGAAAAGGGTAGAGCTGGTATTGACGGACTCCCAGGTTGGCCCGGCCCGATGGGACAAAAGGGCGCTCCAGGAGAATACGGCGTGGATGGACCTGAAGGTATTCCAGGTCAACCAGGACTTAGCTACCAAGGGCCAAAAGGAATGACGGGCATGGACGGACGACCTGGAAGGCGTGGAATGTCAGGGATACCTGGTGCAAGAGGAATGGAAGGGGTCCCAGGATTAATTGGAAGTAAAGGAGACATTGGGGAGCCAGGAATGACTATAAGTCCCAAAGGATCTAGAGGTGGTCAAGGTTGGCAAGGACTTGAAGGAATCAAAGGTGAAAAGGGAGAGTCGGGTGATTTTGGATCAGATGGCTATCCAGGACGCCAGGGATTACGTGGATTTAAAGGAATGCGAGGAGATGAAGGTGAAATAGGTCTTACAGGATATCCCGGTCGGAAAGGTATGATAGGAGACAGAGGTGAAGTCATCCTTGCAACTGATATACTGCCAGGTCATAAAGGAGATACTGGACCGCGTGGTTTTGATGGACGTCCTGGTACAGATGGCATGCCAGGTGCTTTTGGTCGTGATGGTATCCCGGGAATAAACGGTGAAAAAGGAGACTTGGGCTTTAGGGGAGGCGAAGGATTAGCTGGTGCATGGGGTATGCAAGGTAGTAAAGGTATAGCAGGTTTGAGGGGGTTGGAGGGCCAGGCTGGTTCTAGAGGTCCTCCAGGATTTCCAGCTCCACCCCCACCTATACCCAAGTCTAGAGGCTTCTACTTCACAATACATTCGCAATCCGCAATGATACCACAGTGCCCGGCAGGAACATCCCCGCTCTGGGAAGGATTTTCACTAATGCACGTTATAGCTAACGCCAAAGCACACGGGCAAGATTTGGGTAAGTTAAATCAGTATATTTATATGATAATTAAACTCGCCGGCAATCAGGGAACACAAAAAAGTTAGGCGAATAATGAAATAGATAACCTTCATTTTTGTTTAACAGAATATAATAATAAGTAAAAATATGTAAAATAGAATACTTACTTAATAATAATAACTATGCCGGTCAGTTTATTTTAAACTGATTATAAACTATTCCAATAATGCTATTCCATTACTTGGCTCAGGTGCTCCAGGTAGCTGCTTGCGCAGGTTTTCAACGATGCCTTACATGTTCTGCAACTTAAATGACGTGTGTGACTTTGCTCAACGAGAAGACTACAGTTTCTGGCTATCGACAGACGAGCAGATGCCTATGGCTATGACTCCTATACAATCTAGAGACGTCAGACCATATATATCCCGGTAAGATATTTATTAGAGTTCGATAGTGTGAAGTTTCATTCCAGCGATCGAGAAGGTACTTGTATATCTACTGTAAACTGAAACAACGCTGCTAAATATGCAACTACTGCTACTAATGCACTACACTGCAATTTGACTGTTTCAGGTGTCAAGTTTGTGAATCATCGACAAGATCAATAGCTATACACAGCCAAACAAATGTAGCACCAACTTGCCCTGATGGATGGGGAGAACTGTGGAATGGTTACAGCTTTTTAATGGTGAGACTAAATTAATTAGTATCGAAACACAATTTTATTGAGTGTGCGTCTGAAAATAACGATGAATGATATTGTAGGTATTGATAATATATACCTACACACAGGGAGTGTTTTAGGGTTCCGTGCCTCAAAAGAAAAACAGGAACCCTTACACTTCGTTGTAAGTCTGTTGTTTGATCACTTTGTTGTCCGTCTGTCTGTCAAGACCTATATCTCAGAAAACGCGTGGGCGCTATTAACTTGAAAATAATACCTAATACTCAAGTCTACACCTCCACACAACAGCGATAATAAAATCAACCTTCTAACGCAATCAAAAGATATGGCCGTTTATGTCGAATTTTGGCGAATAGTATGAAAACGCAAAAGACTCAACTCAAAACCTATAGAGTAGGTACTTCCCGTTGACCTAGAATCATGAAATTAGGCAAAGTAGGAAAGGGAAAAAATCCGAAAACTGTGAATTTTAAATTACGTCCCCCAATTTTTTTTTGTGTTAAGTATTAAGTACAAACTTATATTTGCAGAGATCAACTAATCAGGAGTATGTCGATGTAGGACATAATATTTTGATAATGGCAAAGATAAGTTGGTCTCTAAATCTAGTTTATCTTTTCGTTAGAGCAAAGTTACGGGGTTAAGTAAGTTGCGTGCACGGAAGCCTCGGTGCGAGAGTCTGACTCGCACTTGGCCGGTTTTTTTACATGTTATGGACTCTATTGAAATTTGCTTACCTACCTACTTACCTTATGCCTTACCTATATGCATACGTACTACTTATGTATACTGGGCACCTTTCCCAAAATTAAAAGAATGCAAAGATCAGAGAAGCTAGGTTGGCATGGATAAATATCATGAGTCCTAGCTATATGTATATTTTGTTTTCCAGCATACGGCAGGTACAGATGCAGCGGGCCAGAGTTTAGTGTCACCGGGCTCGTGCATGCGCCACTTCCGCATGCGACCGAGCATCGAGTGTAATGGCCTCGGCCGATGCAACTATTTTGCCACAGCGATCTCCTACTGGCTCTCAACCATTGAAGACAACCAAATGTTCCAACGGCCTGAACAGCAGACTTTGAAATTTGACCAAGTCCAAAAAGTCAGCAGGTAATAATTTATTCATTTATATTAGTAACAAATACATTCATGACATTGCAGATTCATCAAAGCGCCACAAACTCAAATCATTGTAGGTACATAATGTACTTAAAATTTTATAATAAATAAATGTTTTTGGTTGCATTGGAAGTGTCTAGTTTCACTCAATCTACAGAGAGACACAGGATGAGGCACAGGCATTCCCTAATATCGAAGGAGTCGGACCCATAACCCATCATATGGGTTCAGTGCGGATTGGTGGATTAGATATCCCCCTCAGATTATAATATTCTCAGGCATGCAAGTATCTTAATGATGTTTTCTTTCACCGCTTTGAGATCATTCGGTATAGGTAAGTACTTGAGATTTTCCTTCGAAAAACCGTAGAAAACTCATTGGTAGTACATGGCTGACTTGACCAAGGATCGAACCTGGGACATCCGTATCGTAAGTCCAGCGACCCAACCAGCTACCGAGCTCTTCAGTGGTCTAGTCACTCGTAGTTGTTTATCGCATCTTATCGAAGCTTCAATGCTATCCTATGTTAGTAATGTTGTAATCCTACAAGTTGCCTTTATGTTTAAGGTGTGCGGTGTGTATGCGACGACAACCCAGCCCTCCATCAGGCGGCCACCACGGAGGCGATGTGGACTCAGTGCCGAATGCCGTGGTGCGTCCACTGCGGCCACCCCGCCCGCGGCGCCCCGGATACCCACGCAGACCAAACCGCGTCGTACGCAGGGGACGCAGACAGTGAAACTAAGCAATTTTTAATGTGATAGTTATTTGTACTCATAGGCTCACTTCCATCAAAGTTCTCGGAGTTCATGTTTCAACACAATTGAACAAAAATCCCTTCTATCTCTGAGGAAAAAAGTAACGTAAGCGATCCTTATGTACATTACTTTAAATTATGTAGGTAGGTATGGTGTAAGATTAATGTATGAAAAGACGAATGTTTGAAAGTGTTGTACCTATCTATAGTGTTTCACAGAAAATTGAATAATGTAAGTTGTAACACTGCCATTGATATTAATGCCTCCAGTAATTAATGCTTAAATTAGAAATTGTAAGATGATAGGTGTTTTTATTAACTTTTAATATTTTTAAATTTAAAATATAATACCTATTTGAATTTATATTTTTTATATACAAAATCTAGAAACAACCACAAATCAAAAAAACATTTCGACGTAATAGGTACGGTAATACTGAAATCGATATATTTGTACCTAATATAATATAAAAATACAGAGGATTTATGTGTACCTATGACCTATGAAACCTGTTAATATAAGCAGAAGCAGTGTAACTAAGTAAAAATGGTAGGTACCTACCTACCGTATAGGGAGATTATGCAATTAAATTACTAGTGTAAATAAATTAATATTATATGTAATAAAATAAAGTGTGTAATAATATTACATTTAACCATATCTTACTACCTTTTGTTTGATACCTTTAAGCTGTATACACAACACATACACAACCAATGGAAAAACAATATCGCCGCATGGCGTTTCGTCGTGAAACTTTGGCAATACGGAGTTGCTAATGCAGCTGTCCTCTGATTGGGTGTAAGGTAAAATTGTGTCGCCAAAATTATATTTATTTTATTGTGATATTTCCTAACACTGGGAATGAATCTGTGGTCTCTACCCACAGTATATGATGTGTAGCAATTACTAATTAGAATCTGTGGCAAATCTGCAAGTGATAAATAACGTGACTTCATACACAGTACGTTTGAATAAAATAAATAAGTAGGTAATACTTAGGTAGGTACTAATTTCGATCCCAAGAACTAAGATCAAGAAGTACCATAAATAAAGCACTTAAAAGTGTTACTTTACTAGTTATACATATCTATAATATATGAATAGGTTTTAATAATATAGGCACATAATATGTTTCGGAACATCTTTTTTATTTAATTTATAAAAAACCTTTTTACAATAAATACATATAACATGACTTAGCCACCCACTACCCACCTAAAAGACATTGCCACATTTCAATGGAGCTTTGCCCCACCCACAAAACTACGTGACCATTTAAGCTGTACCTATCATTTTGTTGGGGACTTATTACAGGTTTCATATTGCATAATCATAATCAGTATCATTTTCTACTACTCTCGCAACTCCTATAGAAAAATAACAAAAACAATGAATAATTCGCTTCGATTTCTTACTATTTTCTGAATTCTTAATTAGGCTGTTTTTTTCGACTCGCTAGATGTACAAGACTTTGTTTTAAATCAATAATTTTAATAAAAAAACGGATATTTTTACATTTATTTGTTATCTTGTACATCTTGCGGTTGATGGTGGGGCAGAATCTGGCATTGTCATTTTAATCAACTTGTTTAGTCACTGAGTCCAAATGCTTTAGTTTGTGATCCTCGAGCATTGGCCTTGCCTCATAAGTACAAATGGTGACCCCATGTCTGTGGGCAGGCATCCATTCGCCTTTCAGTCCAATGTAGTAGATTCTCGTACTATCAGCACCAAAGTTACAAGGAAAATGCATAGTTAAATGTGACACTGATGAAAACGTAACTATCCTGAAAAGAAGAATAAACTTATTAATTTAATGGACTGATATAATAATATACTTAAAAAATATATGTTAGGTTGGTAGGTACCTACTTAAAATTGTGAATAAAGTTAGAATAAGTGGCTAAGATATTAGATAAAAACATATCCTGCTCTAGAGCTTTCAATCAGTTTAAAAAGGTAAGGTTACAAGTATGTACTACTAGAAATCATGTGATTTCCATAAACAGAATTTTAGGTGAAATGACATTGTTAAAAAATCAATCAAGTTACTTACTTAGGAGCATACTCCATAAAACCTTGGCTATCCCTTTGAAGTTCAAAAACTTGATCTGGTTCCATGCCTACATCATCAAACGTCATATTTGTTTTATTTTTATACCTAGGAAGACAATACATTTTATTTTATTTCAAATTTATTTTATTTACAGGCGAATACAATATCATATAATACATGATTCAGGACCATTCTTCTTTTTAAACCCAAACTCTTCAAAATACACTTTAAAATAATTAAGGAATAGGTAACATGGTTTTTTTTTTACGAATATTAGTGCTATATTAATTAAGGAATAGGTAGAGTATAAAAATTTGTCTTAAAATTCTTCTTAAATGGTTTGGGACTGGTGCATCCAAATTAACTGATTTCTAATTTATTTTTAGATAAGGCAAACCAAAATTGGGGCCTGTTAAGGCAGATTAAAGGACTTCTATTGTAAACTTACAGTCTCAACTTTGCAGGGTGTGAGTCAGATTCCTCAGAAACAATCTTGATCCCTTTGAGCTTAACATTTCCTGTAAATGGTATGTTGAAGAGCAATTCTTCATCGGCATCACTTTCGACAAACTGTAATCAAGTAAATAGAAAAACAATTGACTTTATTATTTTCTGTGAGTTTTAAAAATTCACAATCATTTGTATTGCTTGAGATATAAGTTTTTAACAGAAGTTGGGTTTAGTATATTTTGCTTCTTTTTTGAGGTCATACATCATAGGCCCTGCAAGAGTCTCTCCTCGCCCTAAAAGATGAAGCAAGATTGAAGATCTATGATTACCCCATAGCGATGCAAAGAGGATCTTGGCCACTGACAACAAAGAGCACCACTCTCCTTGTTTTGTCAAAATTTAACCCTCTAAAATAACACTACAACCGACTGGTAAAGTTGTAATAAATAATACTTACAGCCACTGAGGAGGCTCAGGACAGAGATGGATGGAAGAGTAGGGGAGACCTTTGCCCAGCAGCGGGACGATTTGTAGGTTAAAAAAAAATTATAATACTTACATTAGTCCTATCCAGCCGTTTCTCCCAGGGTTTAAAAACCGTTTTGCCCGATCCATCGACACTCTCATTTAAACATTGCAAGTTCCCCTTATCAATTTTTTCAAACAAATTATACTGTATCCCCAACTCTTCATTTTCATGGTCGTGATCATGGTGACCATCATGACAATGGCTGTGAGGCATATCAAACAGTTTGCACTAAACTTCTGCAGATTACAGGGTAGACTATATATACTTCTGCAGATAGGTAGGATAGTAAGGATTAAATAAAAGTCTACCCGACGAAGGGGGTCAATTAAAACAAAATTTGAATAAATTAAATTATCAAAACAAACATCGAATTCGCAAATATCACTTCTAAACAGTGTTGCCAATGCCAACGAAAACTTATATCTTTAATTTGTGATGCCAACTATTAAAACTAACACGATCTATAATAATATATTTTGAAGAAAAAAAACCTAAATCCGTAGAAATCTAGAGTAGAAAGAAACCTAGAAACCTACGTAGAAAATGTTGAAACCCAGTTTTGATTTTTTTATGATGGGTGAATTCGAATTAACAGTCAAACACCGCGACCGTCGCCGTCGGGAAGTCGGTGACCGCGACTTCAATCGTTATGGTTATCGTTTTCATTTTGACACTGGAATTCAACAACGACTCTACACTCGCAATGGTTCGCGGTATTTTCACAGTTCAGTTCGCAACGTTGAATGAAATGGACGTCGAAGTAGCTGTTGCTGCGTCCCTAACAATATGCGCGTTAGCGTTTTATAATTATGTACATATTAAAAATAAAACGCTAATTAAGAATCGGTGGAGAAAACGAAGGTGGTGGATAACAAGTATCGATATCGAACAATACTGACCGTCGCGGACTGCGAGTGTGGAGTCATGCACGTTCGCGTCGCGTTCGCGCTTCGCGCTCCCTTTGACGCGAAACAAAAAACCGACAAAAATTGGGGAACAAAGCGCGAAACCGCGAAAAATATGCGAAACGGCTCCATACTTAGCGTTCGCGCCCTTTCGCAGCCATCGCGCGCGATCCGCGGGCTAAGTGTAGAGCGGGCTAAAACTTGCAAAAACATAGCAGCAATGTATAGCGTCCATGTGTCAAATTGAAAGCGATAACGATTGGAAGTCGCGGTCACCCCACTGCTCAATTTTGTGTCAAATTCAGCGTTTGTGGAAATACGGAAACTTTTACTTCTTTTACTCTACGCTTTTACTCCTAGAGAGAGAATTATCCCTCTACGCTTTTACTTGAATATCTTTCTTTTAGTTTTATTTCTCTCTCTACGTCTTGCATCTATATTCTATGCATCGGACACTACCACAAATTACTAAGAGGATATTGACACTACATCATCACTTGTTTGATTGTGGCAGTTTTGCTTTTGTTTGAGTGTCATCGTCGGTTTCTTTTCTGTTTAATCTGTGGTACGATGGTGGTGTCGGTGATTGTGATGTGATGTGTGTGCGAAACTGCAAAAACGGGGAAGTAATTTGCTTTTATCACTGTTTGCATTCGAAATAATTCGAATTTGTTGTGAAAAGAGAATAATCGTTAATAACCAACACTTTTAACCATGTCTTTGAATACTAACTTCTGTATATCTATCGGTCTATTGACAATTATTATTACGTGTTTCATATTGTCCACTGATAACTATGTGCAAGCGGATGAGAATGAGGCAGAAAGCATTACCAAAATTGGACAAGGGGTGGGCCATATTATGAACATATATTACTGGTAAGTTTGCTATCGTTATTTTATCCAAGCTTAGTTGACATGGCACAGCAGTTATCAAGGGCCGCCTTATAATATAAAACCTTGTCAGGTATATTATTTTATAACCTTATCAGTATAGTTATACCTACATGTATATAACGTTATTATTAGGATCTCCTAAGGGTATGAAATATATGCCAGTTTTCGTTTTAAAACTGGGATATATTCTATTATTGAATTGGATAAGTGTTCCAAATGGGTCCTGAATCAAACATCAGCTTGAAGCAATGGTTGGACAGTGTGACTCTGTCTTGGCCGCCAAATCTAAATATTTATATTATGTTGGCCATATTAAAATGCCCCTTTTATATTAAATTATATCTATGTATAGATAAGGACAATAGTTAGGCCAGCTAAACTAACAAACTATGTTGGAATACATATATGTATAAATGAACAAATGACACAAAAATTACACTGCCTAATTCATTTCAGTTACTCATGCGGCTATCGAAAAGTATTTGAGGACTATGCAGGGATAATCCAGCAAAAGTATCCAGAAATCTCTGTAATTGGTGCTAACTATGATCCTCCAGGCCTCAATATGTATCTGTCAAGATTGATTGTAAGTGCTGATTCTATTACAATTTAACATTATAGTGTAATGTTGGTGTAAGAGGAAATTATGATGGAACACATCATAATTTCAATTATCAAAGCATCGAAAACAAATTGGACAATTATGTAAAGACCATTAATAAGAATAATACCACTAAGTGATAGACTTTACAAACACTGTGAAATGGACATATCAGCGTTGAGCTGCCTGTCCATAATTAAATAATAATAATTTCCTCCTACATCCTAAGCAACTTTTAATATTTTCCCATATCCTAATTCCTTCATTTGTTTATAGGGTTTTGGCAAGATGATTTTGATCATGTGCATACTCAGTGGAGTGAATATCTTTGCATGGCTGAACAAGCCACAGCCTGCCTGGTGGAGCTGGTGCCTGGAGAACAAGCTATATGCATGTATGATGATGTTCTTCATGGCCAACATGATAGAAGGTCAGCTGGTGTCATCGGGTGCGTTCGAGATCTCCCTCAATAACATTCCGCTGTGGTCTAAAATAGAGACAGGAAGGATACCACAGCCTCCAGAACTGTTTCAAATAATTGATAATACTCTTCAATTCTCAAAAATTGACATGCCTAGCAATAACTTTGCGCAATAATATTTTTATATCTTCAATATAAAAATATTGATAGTTAATGGTTGGTTTGTGGTGAAGTTGTATTAAGAATTGTAAATTATGTTAATGCTGAACCCTTTAACAAACTTGGCAATACAGACTTTACAGCTCATTAATCGTCTGTTGTGCAGTATAGTTTTCATATATCTATATAATTAAGTATTGCAAATAAAGACAAACTGTAGCTATTAGTTGCCAAGTGTAGGTAATGTGATGTTAAGGGTAATTATTAGCAGTACAAATGAAGTTCTGTTCATATTTTATTTCTAATTAGCAAATAATTTGCTATGGCAGCCACATATAAGCACGAAGCAAGGAACACCCTATGGAGTAAGCCATATTTACATCATAGGTACCACTCCTAGCATGACTTTTATCATCTCAGCCAATCATTTGTTTTTTCATTGTTTGAATTTTCAATAGAAGTTTAACATACAAAAACAGAGATCTCTTTCTGATGTATGAGAGTGGAAGTAACAACAAGGGTGGAGACCTGTCCCCATACAAAATATACTTTCGGCTCTCTCCATAAAGCGCGGCTATTTTATTTCCTTCATGAATATAAGTCATTGGGCTGCAACAAACCACTTTAAAACAGAATGTTCAGATGACAATGAAGATGTATTTTTTAAAACTACAAAAAAATATCTAGTCGGATAATGATTAACTTCAATAACAACACCATACTGTTTTTTGGAATTAAAGGTATAGATTATATTTAATATTTGTTTTAATTCAAAAAAGAAAATAAACATGTTTCATGTTATAATCGATTATTTAATTCAATTTATATCTTATATTTTATAATAAATAAATTTTCTTTCTGAAACACTTCAATATTCACCCTCTTGGTGAATTTTATGGTCCTGCAAAAACGGGCCTTTGCATAACCGATATACAGTGACACTTAAGCTGGCCACACACAGTAACACTTAAACTGGCCACACACGGTAGGTTATGACTGAAGGGTATGCCTGCACAGTTAAATTGTGCAGGCAAAACTGAACTGAATATGACTGTACAATTTAACCGCCTACGATTTAACTTGGTTTTGCCTGTCGGATATGACTGCACGCACGGTTAAACCTGTCAGTCATAACCTACCGTGTGTGGCCAGCTTTATGGATCCACAAACAACATGTGTTCGGGATGCAACCTGTACATAAAGCTATCACAAACTTGGACGGAATAAATCTTAAAAATATAAACACAGTACAATAATCGCTTGACTAAAATACGGCTTTACTCACAATTATTATAGCTCTAAACTATAAAAGGCTAAATCAGTTAATATAATCACGGCAAAAATATATTTTCACTGGCCAATGTATTCCTACGAGCTACGATTATACCAGAACGTTCCTGAATGATAGTGACACCCTTTATGTGGTATTGTATATTTTTTTGGCGTCACTTTACCAATACAGGGTGGCAGAGAGAGAGAGTGTGAACACCATTGCCCTTGAAACTGGATAATCAGTATTCATTAAATAATAAAGCCACCCTGTAAATAGAACAACAAAGCCAATGTCATATGACACTATCGTTCTGTAATTCTTGCACACAAAATAAATACACGTTACATGAGATCAAATTAAATGTACAGTCTAACACGTAGAAAAGTGTACAGGAGAGTTTTAAGGTTGAGATTCCACTGATAGATAGATAAAAGTTAAAACAGCTACGTAACTGTAAAAGAATTATTAAATTCGGTCCAGTAGTTTTTGAGAAAATCTTATTGAGGCCTCCTGTACACTTTTCTCTGTCTTCGTGTGTACATACGGTATGCTTAACTCTATGATAGAATTCGCAACTACATTATTTATACTTATCCGCCTTGTGTTCGCGTATTTAGTTTATAACTTTGTGGATCATGCACGCATTATATATTGCCTCTGGTCACCACCGGTGTGTGCAAAAAAACACCGTACCACCAGGGGTATGGCCAGGGGTAAGGTGGGTACGCAATGTAGCAAACCAGTGTGTGAGAGAGATGATAATTATATCGTTATGGTAGTTGCGTGTGGCACACCGGGCACGCGTGTCGCAGAACGAGCTCGTGTTGTTGCGCGCGCGCCCCGCACGCAGCGCACGCCCACGCGCCCAGCGGCGCGACCAGCGCGCGCGCAGACACCGCGCACCCGGGGAACTGGCAACCGCAACCGGCACACGATGCACTCCTGCACAAACAAATTACATACGTTACGGACAGTTGTAAGACCGAACTCATACTCAAAAGTGTGTAAAAAAAACGGGCAAGTGCGAGTCGGGCTCGCGCACCGAGGGTTCCGTGCAACGCAACTTAACACCGAAATATTGATCTAACGAAAAGATTAACCACATTTGTGACCAAAGAATGTTTTGGGGGATGTGACTACAGTTTTCGAATTTATTCCTTTACTTGTGCTATATAAGACTCGCGCACCGAGGGTTCCGCCCGTGTTGCCCCTTTATATCTGGCGCCCTGGGCGGTCGCCCAACTGCACCCTACCCTAACGCCGCTACTGCTCAAACTACACTCATACTCATAAGTGTGTATGGCCGATAGAAGACCGAACGCAAACTACAATCATACTCAAATGTGTCTATGGCCGATAGTCATTGACAGTATTGTTTGAGCACAAACTCGGCGTGAGCCCGCATTTAAGATTGTCAAAATTGTATAAAATCTGGCAGTTGTAAGACCGAACTAAAACTCAACTCGCACTCAAAACTGTCTACGAATACCTAGACCGAGATTAATACAGTTTGGAGCACGATCATAGCGTGAGCTTGCTCTTATATCTAACTGTCAAACGTCTAAAGGTACAATTCCGTTGCTGACAGCAGCAGCAGACGACGCGACGTGTCGCTACTGGTTTCTATCACGACTGACTAACCTTAACGCATTATGCCGGTACTTTTCCCTAGACTTTCGCCAGGTGCCACACTTTCCTATATGCCTCAAACTCGCTCAAGGCACTAGATGAAAGTAAAGAGAACGCATATATGCGTTAACACTGAGGTATTTCTATGAAATACCTTCCGTAGCTAGCGATACGTCGTCAGCTCACCGGCTCTGCTCATTTCATAGAAATAGATAGAAACCAGTAGTGTCGCGGCGACACGTGGCGTCGTCTGCTGTCTGCGGTCGGCTACGGACTTGTACCTTAATGGAGCGCCAACTGTGTGTATACATATAATATGACTTGTGTACAGCTAACAGCAGATCAGTGTAACACTTTGGACCGTTCTAATTATCTCCGTCGTAAGATTTAAAATCGTACTGCAAGTGTTACCATTGATCTGCTGTTTTCCGTACTTGCTGATATTGATATAAATAAGTAGGTATTCTATTTATATGAGCAGATAAAATGTTACTCTCACAGTGAAAATAAAGTATTTATATGTGTACTGCTATAAGTATGTACACTCACCCGAACCGATAGCGTTATCTCTCACATCGTAAATATTATACTATTTATACTTCACAAACAATCTAGTTCCGATTAGTTCAACTTACCACTCAGGGATGCGAATATGACAATTGGGGCATTCCACTTTATTCCCTTTTGCGTCTTTAGGCTTATTTCTTGTAAATATTTCTATAGCCAAGTTCTCGAAAGTATTGGACTGAAAAAATGTGTATTCATCAGTATGTATGCAAATTGAAATAAAGAACAAGTTATAAAGTAGGTATAGAGTACATACATCCATAGCTTCCAGTTTTATAAAGGCCTTGGAACAGAGATCGAATGCTCGCGCTTGCACTGCTATAGAAGCAATGGTACACCAAACCTGAAAATAATAATTATATTTTAATGTCCTATGTCTTCTAATAAACCTTTACTTAATTTAAATCTTTATTTGCCTCGAACTGTTGTTGTTTGGTACATATAATATACAGGATGGAAACGAATTTTCGCCCTTGCATCTTCTTTACATTTAAGCCCGCTCATTTAAATACGTCACGGATTTTTTTTGTATGCGACTCTACGCGACATATTTGAATGAGCCCTAAGAGTTTTATATAATCGTGCCATAGTAAATGTATAATTTGGCACCGTTTAGTAACAGCGTAAACCATTATTAATAGGTTAATCGACTATTGCTAACAAACACTGCTAATATGGTAGTTTAATTTGACATTTGCTGAACCACTGATTTTGTATGGCGAAATCGAGAATCCTTAAACCACTTTGATGTGTTATGTGTACCTGCGTGTGTTGCGCTGCGTGCAGGTCGTATATCGCAGTGTGCAGGCGCGCGGCGGCCCGCAGCGCCGCGTCGCCGCGGAAGGGCTGCGCACGCGCGCGCGCCGCCGCCAGCCACAGCCAGTGCTGCGCCAGACCCAGCTTGTAGCTGCGCACCGCCTCGCGGCCACTGGCGCCGTCTGTGGCACACAATGACTGTATAAATAAGAGTGGCGAGCGAGGGAGACCCTGTGTCAAATTTTTTTGTTGGTTTTATTTCATTTGTAGCAAATATTTTTCACAAAAGAAACATTGAGAATGAATGGTATAGATATGATTTTAAGGTTCCACACCTCAAGAGGTAAAAATTAACCCTTATAGGATCACTTTGTTGTCCGTCTGTCTGTCAAGACCTATGTCTCAGAAACGCGTGGACGGATCAAATTCAAATTATTATTATTATTAAAATTTCAATCTGCAACCTCATGCAGCCGTGAAAAAATCAAACTTCTATGTCAACCCAATCAAAAGATATAGCCGCTAATGTCCTAATTTTCTCGCACATTTGTATGAAAATGCAAGGGAACCAACACCTATAGGGCAGGTACTCCCGTTGACCTAAAATCATGAAAGGCAAGAAGCTAGGTCTTATATCACAAGTAAAGGAAAACATCCGAAAACCATCTATAATTTTTTTTTGTAATTACAAACTTATATTTGCATGTTGATCAAATAATTGCGAGTATGTCGATGTATGGGCATATTATTTTGAGAACGGGATAAGTTGCGTTGCACGACTTGCACGGAACCCTCGATGCGCGAGTCCGACAGCCGACTTGCACTTAGCCGTTTTTTTTCTTCAACTAAATTTAGTTATATGTAGGGCACACTAAAAGTTTTGCACTACTGGCCACTGATAGATTAGATTCATTTATTTCACTTTTACATAATAACATACTATACAATAATAATCATTATGTCAAATATAGTCTTATTTGTAAAAATGATCGTCAGATAATAAATAACTTAGTCAAAAGTAAAATACAATAATGTTAACTAAAACAATAATGATAAATGATTGAAATTGGAATGTTAATTATATTTGAAACATAACAACTAATTTATTTTATCTCAAGTCGAAGTTTGCAGTCCGTTGCAAAAATGGAATTATCACGACAAGATTTAAGGGCGATGATTTTTTATGATTTTAAAAGTTTTATTTCTCCGAAAAATTACACTGCTCGTCTTCAAAATGCATTTGGGAGTCAAGCACCCCATCTGAGCACTGTGAGGCGTTGGTACGCTGAATTTTATCTTGGCCGTGTTTCTCTCCATGATGAGTTTCGTGAAGGTCGGCCCTCAACAGCGATCACTGACGAAAATATGGCTACTGTCAGACGGATAATTGAAGAAAACCGACGTATCACCTATGACGAGATTCGAGGGCATTTAGGGATTGGTATGAGTCAAATTCAAAAAAAAATTACATCAACACTTAGAAGTTAGAAAACTTTTTTGTCGCTGGATTCCTCATGAGCTCACCTCAGAAGGCTCGTGTCGAGTGGTGTAAAAAATGTTGTTAAAATTTAATCATGGACATTCAAATGCTGTTTATGACATTGTGACAGGAGATGAAACGCGGATTTATTGTTACGATCCAGAAAGAAAGCAACAGTCTTGTGAATGGGTGTTCGAAGCCGACAGCAGACCAACAAAATTAAGGCAGCCGAGAAGCGTGGTTAAAAAAATGATAGCGTTTTTTCTCTCTAAGACGGGTTCTGTCTGCACAATCCCACTTGAAGATCAAAATACAGTTAATGCTGAGTGGTATACAACCATTTGTTTGCCCAGTGTCTTTGAAAATTTTAGGGAATAGCGACCAAGAAGTCGCATCCTCTTACATCATGACAATGCTTCTCCGCATACCGCGAACAAAACGAAGTAATTTTTGGCTTCTACAAAAAGGTGGAGCTCGTGACCCATCCCGCACATAAACTAGACCTTGCACCATGTGATTTCTTTGTTTTCCCAAAAATCAAAGATTTGATGAGAGGTTTGACATTTACGAGGCCAGAAGAGGCTGTGACCGCTTTCAACCAGCGCTTGATAAACATGCCCTCAGATGAATGGTATTCATGCTTTGAAAAATGGCTTGAACGAATGAAAAAGTATTTAAAATGTAACGGAGAATACTTTGAAAAACAATAAATATATTGCTTTACTTAAGCTGTTATTTATTTTTGAGTTACGCAAAACTTTCAGTGTGCCCCACGTAACTAGGTATAGTTATTAGTGCGATAGCAATTGCTATCGCATGCGCGTCTTATTTTGGCTAGCCGCGCTCCTCACCGCAATTTTTCAAGCAGTTCGGTATTTTACTTCCGCAACTATGGCGTCACGGTTTCCTAGCTCTATCTTTGTTTAACTTCGAAGTTTGAACATTTATATTTCACTATTTGTAGCTGTGCAACTAATATGCATGAATATGCAAACATTGACTTTAGATGAGTAAAAATATGATGAACATGAGACATTACAATAGGTCCAATTGTAATGTACTACTTACTTTACTGAATACAATGTGTATTACTTACTTTACTGAATACATGTGTATTACCTACTTACTTACTTTACTGAATACAATGTGTGTTCGTATTACAAGTATAGTCATTAGAAGCTTGACCGCACCGATTAAAACTGACAAGGTGTCTACTTACCCACAGAGTTCTGACTGTAGATATGACCAGCCAGGATATAGAGCTTCTTGACTCGTAGAGGCGACGCTTTTCTCGAAGCTTCCAGGTTAGCTAACTGAAAGACAACACAGATTTCGCAAATAGGCTCTTATAGTTTCCAAAAAGAAGGATGTACAGTCGACCGCTCATAATACACTTAACACCAAAAACGATGTAATAAATAAAATTATATTTAATGTAACTTTGGAGAAGCGCTTTTGCCTTGAAGGTAAGAAGTCGTCCGTGACGGGAGCCATATTTACATCGCAATCGAATTTAATTGTACGAATTATCCTTTAGACTCCCTCCACAGCATACCTAGTCACAAAGAAATTAATACTACGAAACCTAATAGCCCAATTTTATTCGGAGTCAAATAGGTTACTACTACCTTATCTAAACTACTTACCTTGTATTTATTTGTTTTTATAAGTACTCGTACATACATAAGAGTACTTGAACTTGTATTTATTTGTCTTTATAAGTACTTGAACATACATAAGATATCAACTCGCAATTTGTATTTCATAGGTAAAAATAAATATTTTATTATACCTGAAACGCCATAGCGGCAGCCTGAGGCATCCTGCCGCTTTCCTTTAGTTGCATAATCCCCTCAATCGACGGCGTTTGATTAACTTCGCTCATATCGTCGACGTTATGTTTCATTCCTTCCTACAAACATACGAGTATATTGCTATCACTATGTATGATTATAACATGATATGTAAGATTTTTATTATTGTAATGTCATGTGTATTCACCTTGGAGTGCCTCGGTGATCCTATAAACAACTTGGACAGTGACTCGTTATCCTCTAAAGCCATATAACATTTCTTCAAACCTTCGGTGTTATTTGACATCGTATAATATTCTACAGCACCGCTCCTGCAATATTTACCTCCACAAATATAGTTAGACCTGGTAACCCAAGCGTCCGACACGCACTTGGAACGTTTTGTTAAATTAAGTAAATAAAATAAGTAACTATATATATATTTTAAAGATATGATATGAAAACCCAAACACCAACATATTATGAGACATCCTTAGTTGAAGTGCATGTTGGGTAATAAACTTGCACCAATTTAACAAGTGGCACCCAACAATAGGGTTGCCAGTCAATTCTTCTACTGATTTATCTGACTGCCTGGCTGTATTATCGCACATCAAACCAATGGTCATCAAATAACGTTGGTTGCAGTTTATATCATTCTTACCAGTTCTGTCGATCGATGTAGTAATCGCCAATGTTACTGTAGACCTGCTTGACCTGGGAATCTGTTGTGTTGGCAGACATCTTCAATAATTCCACCACACGGAACCAATGGCCCAAGCGCTGCCGGAGTGCTATCGCCAAATCACTACAATAAAATTTATTTTTATTATTATGTACACTTGCACTGAGTTACATCACAAAAACGACATAGGTAGGTAGGTAGGTACATTTTCATTTGACCTTACTAGTGGCAGTCTACTTAACACAGTAACAAATCAAACTATATTATTACGCAAAATATTTTATATGTACTTATATAAAAAGGGTTTCGATCGCCTATGTCTTTTAGTACATAATGAACATTCATATTAATTAGCGATGCCTAAAAAGGCTCAAGTACGGTTCTCTACAAACCGACGAACATGCGTAAATAGGTTGATGAACGTGGAAAAGTGGTGTGCAAGGATCGCAACAGATAGAAGTCCATAATCTCTCTCATGTGTGTGACAGAATTTGCCGCGCGGTTTCAAGGAAGTTTTATGAAGCTTCGTATGGACTGAGAATTGAGATCTTTTGTTTAAAAGCAGAAAAAACAACAACAAAAGAAAAGCTGAAAAATAACAACAAAAGAAAATGGCGGCCATTAATTTTACTACCTTATTTAACAAATGTTTTCAAACTATTCTCTAATTTGAAACACCTTTATGATTTTAATACGAAAACTTTCCTTGTGCGATCGATAAGCGTACAGACGTTCGTTAAATTTTATATAATTATATGTTTTATACGAGTACATACCAAAAGACAAAAGTGCTCATAGAATCAGTAAACTGAAGTGGCAGTGGGCTGGTCACATCTGTCGTAGAACCGATAGCCGATGGTGTAGACGAGTTCTCGAATGGAGACCTCGAACGGGTAAACGTAGTGTGGGACGCCCCCCGACCAGATGGAGCGATGACCTTCAAAAGATGGCTGGCAGAGACTGGTTGCAGAAGGCCGAGAATAAGCTTGAGTGGCGTGCTTTGGTAGAGGCCTGATACGGGCTGATGATGATGATATGTTTTATAAGAAATGTATGTTATCTATAAATGTATGTATGTACATTCAAATTACCGTCTATCCTCATTGTGATATATCTTCTCAGCAGCATCGAAGTCCTTGAAGTAAGCAAGTATTTCAGCTTTCTTGAGCGCGTTCGAATGCAGCGCGTTCAGTCGCGACACGAAGCGGATGCCCGCGTAATCGTTGCGCCTCACAAACGCAGCTTCGGCAGTCTCTAAAGCTGACTCAGATTCGAAGTTTCTTAATGCGGCTTCAGCTAATAACAACCTATAATAACACAATGATTATTCGCAGTGACCATATATTTCTAATCAAAAAAATCAATAAGGTGTTAATCAGCGGGGCTAGCGGTCGACGCAACGCCGCGGAGCTGTCAAACTAATGTCAAACGCCTTGTAACAATGCCACTTTGACAGCTCCGCGGCGTTGCGTCGATCGCTAACGCTAACTCGTGCTACAAGGGCAGTTTAGGAACATCATTATATGACACGTATTAATAATGTCATGATGCGTAGAGCATGCTCTTTCTTCTAAAACGTTAGGTACAGTCGAAAACAGAGATAAGTATACAGGGTGCCTCGATAAGGTTGAGATTTTCTCAAAAACTACTGGACCGAATTTAATAATTATTTTACAGTTACATAGTTTTAACTTTTATCTATCAAACAGTGAAAGAATTTTTGCAATAGGTCAAGTACCTAGTTTTTGAGAAAATATCAACCTTAAAAACTCTATTGTACACCTTTCTCTGTGTTCCACCGTACGAAGCCGACTTTTTAAGACGAAAATTACAACGCGTACAAAGTCGCGGGAACACCTCTAGAAGTATAAACACCGATACGATATCGATATTACAATCATAACATCACTATTTTGATTACCATATATTGTAACTTTATTAAAACGTTTGTGATTTATCGTACTTTTAAAAAAAACTGCATAATATGGACTCAATTTGTCTTAGATGAATAATTATATGAGACCAAGGAATAAAATTAGACAGTTGTCATATTTTTTATACCTCGCATCTAAAAGTTAACCTTTGCGTAACATGACGCAGTTACATTCTAAGGGAGCTGTCATCGAGAAAATAAATGATTGAAAAGTTATATGTAGTAACTGCCTGTTCACTAGGGTCTCGAAGAACTTAGTTGCATTATTAAGGAAACAGCGACGTCTTGGGGCATCAGATGAAAATACCACTATCGGTCATCTACCCTGGTTCGAACTACGGTCAACGTTGTTTATTCTCTGACCGTACAACTGGGCTACGAGCCCCATGTCTCAACCAATGCTAAATCTATTTATTATACTTGTTTGTACATAATTTATTACGGTAACTCGTACCATAGTTGCGGGTGTGGGTTATCCTTTATGAAATTCTCGGCTTCCTTCAAGCCCACTTTCTCGATGAGCTGGCGCGTATCGCGCAGTGACTTCACCTCCACTCGGACAATGTGCTGTGGGGTGCATTTGTCGGTGACATTGTCCAAAAGCGCGGTAGTGATTTCCAGTTCCTACAACAGGTATCCATCGATAATCCGCGTGATGGCGTTAATATAATATTTTTGTCTACTGCTTGGATAGATTTGTGGAATCGCAAGTGTACATAATAATTTATTTTATGCAAATCTTCTTATGTCCGCGAAATTAAACATTAAAATCCAATAAAAATTTGTGGCCTTCACATTCTGTCAGTCTTGTCGGTCAATATTAAAACGGCGAATTCATTCATATTGTTGCTTGTTTTTGTGGCAGAATTGCAGATATGTACTCTTCCAAATTCAATAATATGAAGAAGAAAAAGTTACCAAATCATTACCTCTAAGGCCGATAGACAGTATTGAATATGAGTGGAGTTTGAGTTCAATCTTACAACTGTCATTTTTTTAAAGTTGTCAGTCATAAGTGCGAGCTCACGCTGAGTTCATGTTCAGAACGGTCTATGACTATCGGCCTATGTGACGCATCTTAGAATGTAACGGGCAAAAAGTAATATAAGAAACGTAGTGGTTATGGTTATCTTTGTAGGATACCTTGAATTTACAAAGATATCCCTGCATAGTGAGCGGTTCCTCCGGCTCCGCGTCCCTCATCACGTAGAGGCGCGCTTTCTCCGCCACGGCCAACATCTGCGGGTTGTCTGAGGCCCACAGCGCGCTCCACACGTCCTTGCGCAGCGCTTGCCCCACGCTGATGTTGTTGGCCATGTCCGTGTCCAGGAGGTACAGGGAACCGGGCTGGTCGATCACGTAGAATTTGCTGGGAACAAACATTGACGCAGTGTACGTCGAGGCGCCAACAGCGACGCAGGCGTGTTGCGTTCACCTTGATAAAGACGGTCGAAACTGTCGGTCTAATTGCCGGCTTCAACAATATAAGTGAGTGACATCCGATTATATGTATATTATGTAGAATAACAAACTTATCAACGTGAAACGGTAATAGGCACGCGCCACTGAACGTAATGGTTCCCATATGTATGATAAACTAATATTAGGGAGATTTGCTCATACTTCTTCATTTCTCCTACTGTAGGGATAGGCAGAGACAATGAACATCCACTTGTGATCCCGGCCTATTACCATCGCTTCTTCAACATTCATAAATCTTGGTATAATCGTACCCGAATGAAATAGCCTCAGTCAAATCGCACGCCTTATCAACCTATTCAAAATTATATGTTATTTTTACCGTTGGCGTTGTCATGCCGAATTACGCATGCCGTTACACTTGAATGTACGGTGGAACACAGAGAAAGGTGTACAGGAGAGTTTTTAAGGTTGAGATTTTCTCAAAAACTACTTGACCTATTTCAAAAACTCTTTCACTGTTTGATAGATAAAAGTGAAAACTATGTAACTGTAAAAGAATTATTAAATTCGGTCCAGTAGTTTTTGAGAAAATCCCAACCTTATTGAGGCCCCCTGTATACTTATCTCTGTCGTCGACTGTACAAGTGCAATTTAAATGAGGTATCATGTAGTCTAGCTAGATCGTAAAATGTCTATAAGTAGCAGATTGCTTACATCTCACAACGGCAAGGTAGCAGAATGACTAATGATATTTGAAACCACAATTTAAAGCCATATTAATTCTTACCTTGAATTTGAATTCAACCCCAACTTATACGGTTTTGAATTCATGTTAATTGAGGTGATTTTCTTCTGATTTACCAGCGAGAACAGTAATATTATCCCAGAGTCCCTTCCCACTAGCAAGTGACTATCCGAACACGTTATGCAGGATATCGCGTCGTCTGGAAAACCGCCGTCTGCCAACGTGACGGGCGAGCCATCGGGGTAATACAGCTGCTCGGTACTTCCTGAGAGAAGAGAGAAAGAAATAAGGTATTATTAACAAACGAGGCTATGCAGACACAAATAATAATGAATAAATTAATCTTTATTTAAGGCATTAATAGAATACAAAAAGATCAATCATACATCATCATCATCAGTCTATTTATATTGCCCCACTGCTCGGGCACAGACCTTCCCTTACATCGAGGGAGCTCGGGCCATAATCCACCACGCGGGCCCGGTGCGGGTTGGCGGATTTCACATGCCTTAGATTTTTTTTATTCTACGACATGCAGGTTTCATCACGATGTTTTCCTTCACCGTTTTGAGAGCACTCGGTAAATGTACGTAAGTTTTTCCGTCGAAAAAACCGAGGATAACTCATTGGTACATGGCTGCCCTAGCTGGGAATCGAACCTGGGACCTCCATATTGCAAGTCCATTGACCCAACCACTGAGCCACCGAGCTCTCATTTTAAATCATACATAATGATTTAAAATGATTTTCTCATGTATGGTACCCAAGATTTAGTGGGGTCAATATATCCGCAGGTCGGCCAGGTAAATGGAAGACCTGGGGATAGAACCCGGGCCTCTGTAAGACCAGTGTTTAATCTAGGTTATTGACCCAAAAAAATAAACAAACTTACGCGGACGCGTTGGTGTCGAGAACTTCCACACTAGGAAGGATTCTTTAGAAGCGGCCACCACTGTCGCCTTGCTGTTGATTGTCACGTATACTACGGGTATTGGGACTGACTTGGCTGCAACAAAATAATATCGCACAAGTTCAAGCGTTTCTATTTTTGTTACTTATTAACTCGCCAGCCTATTGGCATTGATAGATAGATTGACAGAATTTATATTTTATTTATTTTATTTTATTTGGGAGGCTTACAGCAACAAATATGTAATATCTTAGAAATTACCACAAAGCCACAAGCCGCCACATAAATTATTACTTCTGTCAATCTAGAATGCTTCTGGTAATTTTAGTCGTCGCTAAAGCTGGTATCCTCCGGTCCGCTTTTTCACAGGCCAGACTGCGCCAGGCCAGGCCGATGTAGCATATGAGTGATAGTGACAGCTGCGTTTAGGATTCCCAGGATAGAATTACACCTAATGCCTACTGTTTAAGAAAACGTAACAAGATACACCAAATTTAGCTTATTACTGACCGAGTAATAAACAAAATACAAAAACTATTAAAATGACCTCATTTTGCCGTCATCAGCTTCATTAGATGGTACGCCCTGCTATCTGCTGGTGATATCACAGCGTAGTTTTTGCTAAATATACGCTATACATACCGTCACACTGTATTCCCTGTTGGTTCGACACGATGAGTGTGCTCAGAGTGGCTGTTACACAGTACTCGTCCACGCCACACATGTCTATCACATCAGGAATATGATTAATCCACGACTGAAAATAAGGTCTGTAATTATCTATAGGTATTAGAATTTATTAACACTCATGCCATTATTAGCGTAGAGTTATGAATGAATACTTTGATGACTAATTTTAATAGGGCCATCAGAGATTAGAGATATAATGTTGTATTCCATTTCCAACAGCCAAGAAATGGAGTCTTCCCCCCGGTAACAGCAGTCCAGTGTGCCAATTAGCTGATTAAAATCTAAAATGAACTGAAACATAGCTGGAAATATTAGCGTCCGTTTCATCAACTCGACAACGTTACTTATAATTTATAAGCAACGTTCAAGGTACGAACCGATAATAGACGGGGTTCTCGAGTGGAGGCCACGAACACGTAAGACGAGGGATGACCTGCGCCAGGTGGCTAGTATAGACTGGATGCAAAAGGCCTATGTCCAGCAATGGACTGACACGTACTGATGATGAAGACGCTGTTCTAACTTCTAATAGGTATATGCTAATTGACTTTTGGCCCTATTTATATCCCGACTGACGGAAGGAGGGTAGTGTTTTAATAATTATAAGTTATTACCTGATGTGTGACTGTGTCCCAAAACGTAACGGTTTCCGTTCCCGAGACAAACGCTAATGTGTTGCCATAGAACGCGTACTTGTGCTCTGGCTTCACGTTGGCGAAGTATATGAACGAGTCGATGGCTATCGCGAGCCGCAGCGAGCGCTTCTCCCACGACAACGCGCGCATGCACCCGCCAGGCACGCGCAGCGTCCGCATGTGCTACAATATATACAAATTAAAGCTTAAAGTTTGGTGATAAAATAAGTATTTTGATTGTAATGTGCTGTTGGACAGTTGAAAGCACGTCAAGTGTACTTTGGGCTCTGCCATTCTTATTAATTCGTTAATAAAATATGGAAGACATTATCGTTTATACGCGGATCAGTGGCATATTGTGTTGTTTCGGTAGGTAGACCTATCAATGAAGGCTTGACAATCTTACAGAGAATGCTATTTTGCTCTGAAGATTTTTATAAGTGCTTTGGCACGAAATATAACATAACATATTATATATAAAAGGAGGTCTTCCGATCCTTGTGGTTGCAAATCAATTGTTTTTGTGTAAATGGTGGCATAACATGATTTTTTATTCCGGTCTTTGATGACGCCCACATAATAGCATCCATTTAAGAAGAGAATGGTAGTAAGTGCAAAACCCGAAGCTCTGATGTTTGTCAGTTGATTACCCTGCTCACCTCTCCATAGCCACTGAAGAATTGGACGGCGTTAGTTTGGTCCGCGGTGCAGCCTGCCGCCGCGAGCACCGTGCCGTTGTGGTTCCAGTGGCAGTCGATGGCAGTCATATTGGTTTCGACAATCACGCTGTCTGTGGACATGCAAGAGAAGTATTCATTTGTATAATGAGTAAAACAACTTTATGTTATTATGTATAACAGAGACGCAATTAGATTAAATAATATTTATTAAATGACGAAAATTGTTTGCCCGTGACGGTAATAGCCGCTGAAAGCTAACAATGTGACGTCAAACTACATACTGTATTGATTAAAAAACACCAGAATAGATAACCTTCTTTTGGCAGTCGATTATAAATTATAAGTCTCATATTGCTATGTTTCTTCTTCAATTCAACTCTAGTTTACCTTCTTCAATGCAAGACTTCATCAGTAGTATGACACCACTTCTGTAGCATATCGCCAACACAGGCCTGTTTATTGGAGCCCGGCCTGCGTACCAGTCCATGGCAACCACTTCCATCGACCCGGACACGCCTTGGATTGCTACTGGCATCTAAAAGATTAAATAATTCTATCATATAGAGTATAACGAAATGCCTATATTGGCCATATGCAGTTGTGTTCTGTATCAATATAATTGTAGGATAGATTTTTTTAAATTAACACTAAATGATCTTAGGCAATTTTATTATCTGTCCGTCAGATTATACAACCTTTTGGAAAATCTAACTGACAGACTAGATGTCCCTGTATCTGCAAACAATGCACGTGCTTTGTTATTTCTATTTTCTTTTAAGAATGAAGGATTTTTTGAACTAAAAGTCAGTTGTATAATATTCCTGGGTTTTCAGGAATATCTACCTTTATCTACCTACGTGTTAAAACCATATCTTTAAGGAATTGTAAAATAAACTGGTGATAGAGCCCAAAAACTCACTGTAAAATTCCCTTGATCATCATAGAGATGCAATTCTCCATTGGAGAGTGCAAAGAGTAGCAATGAGTTGTCTGGGGACCACTGCACTGCATTGAGACCTGGCCCTTTGATGTCTTTGCCCCACACCCTGGAGCCATCTACTCCACCAACGATGACAGCTCCTAGCAAATAATGATCAGAAAAATCAAATTGTTTCTTCCTTTTGAGATATGGAACTCTAAAAATAGCCTGTATTTATTTATTTATATATTTATTTTCATAACAACACTTATAGTTAAACTAAACGTGCGTTAGATGTCAATTTATAAGTAAGTACTAATTACATACATATATGATGCTTACACTATGCCTATTAAACAACAACAAATAAATAATACGGTAAACGCTTTAGATCCGTATCGAGCTCCATGCTGCGGTAGACTCAAGATACCGAGCGACTGAGGTCAGGAACCTCGACTCAGAATCCGAGAAAAGATCTAGTGAGGTGTTCCAGCACATCACTGTGTTGATAAGGTGAAGTGCGCGATGAAGCGGCGCAGTGGTGAGCGCCACCGTGTATGATTCGTACTAAATAGAAAGAGGTGTTTTGACATCAAACCAACTAAGATTGATTTGGCACAGCCACCTCCAGATATCTAGAGCCACATCACCATAACGTTACTAAACTTTAGTAAATTATTGTTTATTATAATAATAGATATGTACTTATATTTTAGATAAATGATTGATTCCTGAAATAAACGCACATTAACTTGGAACAAACTTACCATCTTCATATGCTATGCAAATCTTTTGACCATCAGAGCCCCAAGCCATACTAGTAACAGTTGATTTGTTTCTATTGTTTATCATTTCTTCATACCAGGAACCCTGAAAAAATTATGATTTATAGACTTTACCCTGTGTAGATTTTATAAGTTTTATAAGTCATATTAGTGTTTATATCGATAGTACAAGTAGTTCAGGCATCAGGCCTTTAGCCTAAAGACCCACAGCAACCAGCTGAAATGCCACTACCAGTCCCACACCCGATTGTAACATGACTATAATTGCTCAACTTATATAACTAAATGTACTCACAACTAGGTTAAGAGCCCATCACAAATCATGTATAAGAATATAGAGTCTAACACAGAGAAAAGTGCACAGGAGTTTTTAAGGTCCACTTGACCTATTGCGAAAATTCAAAGATGAAACTGTAAAAGAAATATTAAATTCGGTGCAATAGTTTTAGATAGTGTGAGAATCTCAACCTTATTAAGGCCCCCTGTATACCTTTCTCTATCTTTGTGTGTACCTTGTACAACATCCAAACAATAATAACACCATGCTCATCGCTAGTTGTTAGTTTCTGAAATACTTCATTCCAAATAGCTACTCGCAATTGGCCATTATGACCTTCTAAGCTAAGGTTCATTGATAGATTGCCTCCTCCACCTGTAACAAGAAGATCTAACATTATTACTAGGCCTCACCTGCATGGAAATCATATTCCATTAGAATGTATGGAAATAATGTATCTGCCCATATGGGAAATAGTTCATGTATGTTTACCATAATTTTGTTACGGTTTGGGTTATCATTATCAATAACTACATTGGATATTGTGGATTTGATCGTAACATCAAAGACAATATCTATGCTAACCATCCAACTGAAGCCTAATGGCAAACATTAACTTTTGGTGTGACTAACTTCTTCAAAATCAGTATGACCTGCTATCAGTATTGAAGTCGGTATATCCTAATAGCAATAAATTAGGTATATTATAGCCTAGGATGCACACTCATTACATGGAATAAAAGTTATTCCTTGGTTTAATTTAAGAAACAGTCCCTTTCAAATTATATGTGAAAGTGACAAATACATGGTTTGGGAAGTGAGGTAAAAGTAGGTATAACATAAGGCATTTATTTAAAATATGTACAATAACAGAAACTTATAAAATAATATACATAAAAACTAATTAAATACAATTAAACTCTAATTATAATAATAAAACCCTAATTAGAATCACACAGTCATACCAGCTCATTCTTCGCATTCTATCCCTCACACTCTTCGTCTTGTACCCCTTATTCTAGTTGAAACAGCCCTAATTATTGAGTTTTGAGTCTTGACTCTGAGCCAGCCAAGCACTTGGGAATAGTTTCTAGACCATTTTGTACTCAGGCGTGATGCGGTTCTTTTGAGGAATGTTTCATATTCTGTCCCAAATGCTCATCACAGGAAATTATGAGTGGCGTAAATGATGCTCTTAGATCGTCTGCAGCATGGTCTTATTTTAAATGTTTATTTTAAATAAGACTCATTCTTTATTTTAAAACAAAGAATGAGAACATGATAAATTTAGCCATGTAGGGTTGCCATATGAGGAGGCATCAGCATTTATTATGCGAACATCAAAAAACAGGTAAAAGTAGGTATGTCTAACAGCATAAGTTTCTCTCTTCTTCTTAGTCTTTTAGATAATCAAATATTGCATGGTGTGTACAACTTGTACATACCAATGTTGAACAATACAACACTTACCAGATTCTAGTTTCAAAACTTTTAACATTCCTTCCTCTCCACCAACCGCTATATATCCTGAAGAGTGGTTCCATGATATGCAAGTTACGTTAGACTGCTTTGGAATAGCAATCTGTAAATTGATTGAATAAAATTAATAAGTACCTAGTTTATTTACAAAGCACAGGAACAAATGACACAACACAATATTACCTTCTTACTCATATAAATAAACATTTTGGCCGATGTAGTATAGAAAACATTTATCTTGGAAATAGTTTTGTGATTTTTGGGTTTTGATTGATTTGTGTTGTCAACACGTTGTCATGCCAACCGAAAATTTTCCCAAAGGGAAAGGCAAAGACATCTAGGGCATACAGCCTGGTCTGATGTTAATAGAATGTCTGAATTCTTATAAATACATACATATATACGAAGATAACTTGACCTAAACCTACGCACAACTCTCCCAAACCCCTGAACGAAATAACTCGACGATCCACGCGATAATCGAATTATGCAAGGGAATTCTTGCTATCTAAGAGCACAAAACTTCACAAACACGACTTCTTTCGGGCACTCCAATTAGTAAAAACGTTCGCGGACATCTCCTGATTAACTTAACGTGATCGTTAATTACTAAATACCACGGAAACTGTTTAATTCGAATTTTCATAAAAAAAATACCTAATGTCGTTTCGCGCGCTTTTCAAGAAATCCCTCTAACTTCTTTGAGAGTTCCGAACTACGGTTCCCGTAGACAGAGAAACGACGGAAGACCCATTTCTTTAAGGTTCCGAAGAAAATAATCCTTTTGGATTCCTTGTTGGTTATGGGCTGAGTGCTAAAGACCCAATGCCTTTAAAACTGTAAAGTAAGAAGTAGTGCTGTCCCACATTTACAAAAAAGGATATTTAAAATAAAACCAAAACTAAATATCGGAGATTTAGGAAAATGCGGGCAACAACGTTCGCTGAAATGGGAAAGGTTTATACATCAATATTTATCGCATTCCGGATAAACTTTCCGATTCCGTATTTACAAAAATCGCTGGATTTGATACAAAATTGGGGTTTGAAAAAAAAAACACAATATCGCTATCTATTGATGTGTAAATGTCGCCTTGGGAAACCATGTCTGTCCTCTCTTTCTTCCTTTAAAAAAGGGACAAGGACCGCACATCGAATGGGGCAGCTCGGGCAGACTTGAGATGAGTGAGAGGGAGAGAGATGGACGGAGGTAGGACAGAGACAGAGAAAAATCAATTTCAGCCGAATGGGTGTGAATTTATTTTTTGTTTCAAAAATAATTTGTCGAAGAAATAAATAATTCATGAAATAAACCGGCGAGTAAATATTTAGCTAGTAAAAATGTAATATTACTAATGTAGTGACAAATTGTCACTGAAACAGTAATTTATAAAATAACAAAATTTTCCTTCCAAAGCTGAAATTAAAGTTTGCTTCAAAAATTATCTTCAATAACAATAAGATGTTGGGGCGTAAACAGAGCTTGAAAGGGGAACCTGTCCTTGCGGACTACGGTCCAGAGGAATCACTGAATGAAAGTGCAGATATAGAATGGGTTAACAAGGTAAGTTCTTGGCTACATTGTAATTCTGACAAAGTTCTTTTAAAAACTTAGCCTTGCTGAAATTGAACGGTTTCACAGAAATCTGTTATGAGGAACCGACCGGACTCGGTTGTGTTACCTTCGGCCACCCAGTCCAAAAAAAACTTAAAATGTTGTTAAGAAAATTAAATAATCTGTCCGTTCCATATAATATTTGGAGCCCACATTGTGATCCCATATTTTAACAAAATAATTGCTCTATTGTATTTTGTTTTCCAGCTATGGGTGAGGAGAATTCTAAGGCTTTGCGCCCTTTTAAGTTTGGTATCTGTATCTCTCAATACACCTAAATCGTTTGAAAAGTACACCTATCTTCAAACCATAACTTTCGGCGTAGATTGCTCGGTTACACTGATGTTTACAGCTGAAATGATTGCCAAAATGCACATAAGAGGAATACTCAAGGTTTGCCTTTTCTTGATATTTAATTTATATTATTGAGATTGACTTATTTTTTTAGTTACACAGCCATTTCATTAGTTAGCTCAACAGTGGCTTTTTACTTAGATGGTCTAACCCCTTCCGTCTTAGACAACACTTTTTTGAGCCACTCGTTGTAGTCCAGTCAGAGAGAGAATAGACTAGACCCCGGCCATGGAGGCTCCACAACACTAGAAATGTGCTAGATATAAGCTAGCATTCTTAACCACTGGTTGTATGTACATAGTATTTTTTATGTTTGGTCACAAACAACTTTATCGTTTTAATTTCATTCATATTCATTTTAAATATTTTCCTTTGATGTTGCAGGGAGATGTGGCCTACTTAAAAGACCACTGGTGTCAGTTTGATGCATCTATGGTGTTTTTCCTGTGGGTTTCTGTTTTGCTGCAAATGTTTGAGTTGACTGGAATTGTGCCAAGATACAGTTATTTAAGTATATTGAGAGCACCTAGACCACTTATTATGATTAGGTTTTTGAGGGTATTTTTGAAGTTTTCTATGCCAAAATCTAGGATCAATCAAATATTTAAGTAAGTAACTTTGTGGATACCTAATTACTGGGCTTGTTTTTTAAATCCATCTAATATTCTCCACCTAAATATGTATTATTAAATCGAAAGTTCATTTTATTCAATCATGCTCTCTACTAGAGCATGGTGGAACTAATACTTTTGAGTACAGATATAAGAATCTAGAGCAATATACCTAATATTTTCATCACTGGGAAATGTCCGGTTCCCACAATAGAGCCAAGTCTATTTATTTAGATTGCAGCCTCAATTATTTTATAATTTTAAAAGTTTTAGGATATACTAATTCCCATATTTGTCTTGCAGGAGATCTAGTCAACAGATCTATAACGTGACTCTATTCTTCCTCTTCTTCATGTCTCTGTACAGCTTACTTGGTGTACAGTTCTTTGGAGAGCTGACTCATCATTGTGTCAGAAACAGCACTCATCCTGAGTTAGTATCTATTAATTATATTTTATATAAAGTCAAAGTTTAATAATAATAATAATAATAATATGCATCCCGCTGCTGGTGGGTGGCTATTTTTTATATTTATATATTTTTCTATTTTTTATTATTAAAATGTATAAATGTATTTAGTAAGAGAGAAGAAGAATAAAGAGATGATAATAATATTATTATAATAATAATTTATTCGTGAAATATGAATGGTTACAATGTGCTTAGTATTAATGTATTATGTAACATAGTACAAGTATAACAAAGTCAGCATGATAAGTAGCACGATTTAAAAAAAACCCTGACTCCCGAACTAGGGTGACCTGTATTTCGGGAGTTTAAAAAGTCTGATAACAAAAACATTAGTAGAGTTGCATACAAAATATTACTAAATGTAGTATACACAGAATTTAAAAATATAAATTGCTCTAATTCAATATGCGCATTCCGTCGTGTTATATTTTATATTTCTTATTCATATCTTCTCTTAATAACCTACAATGTTTCAGTAAAATCACAATCAATTCACTGGCCATTCCCGACACATTCTGCTCTCCCGACCCCGACTCTGGATACCAGTGCCCGCCAGGAATGAAGTGCATGAAACTTAATTTATCCAAGTACATAATGGGCTTCAACGGTTTTGAAGAATTTAGTGAGTCGGATTTGCATACAACTTACACCATAACATGGCATAGCATTTGGTAATAACACTAATCGGTTTTTTTTCATTACAGCCACAAGCTTGTTCACTGTGTACCAGGCTTCTTCTCAGGAAGGTTGGGTATTTATTATGTACAGAGCCATTGATTCTTTGCCAACCTGGAGATCTGCGCTTTATTTTAGGTAAACTATGCCATAAATCATGCATCAATTTACATTATGTATAAAACCCAACATGCATAATAAAATAACTCAGGAACCATGTCGATGTCCATTTAATGGTTGTAGTGTAAGTAGTATTAGAAAAGGAAAGAATTTCGTTGGTTTGTATTAATCAGGCTCAAATGACTTGACAGATTTCACCAGATTTTGAAAACTCGTGAGCAGTCAATAACCTTGAATAACGTAGTTATAAAGGAAAATGATTTGAAATAGATAAGATACTCAATTTATGTGATAATTTGATTTAATAAACAATTTCAATTAACATTTTCAGTACAATGATCTTCTTTCTGGCTTGGCTGGTGAAAAACGTGTTCATCGCTGTCATAACCGAAACCTTCAACGAGATTAGGGTCCAATTTCAGCAAATGTGGGGCGTCAGGAATCCCATAACCAAAGGCAGCACCACACAGTTCTTTACTGGCGACGACAACGGCTGGAAACTTGTCACCATTGATGAGAACAAACATTCAGGTAGATATAAAAACATATATTTTGTATATTTCTAAATCCTTATTAATCTTTCTGCATACAACGTTTACGTTTTACCTTGACTAGTTAACAGAGAATCTTCGACTTTTATAGAAAAGCTTGCCAGTTCTATTTACATCTTTGGGTGTGATTATCAGTTTATTTATTATTTCGCATTATTCTTAACTTAACAATAATCAGTCGTCATTAAATAACTCAATTTAAGAGCTGTAAATATTACATCAAAAGTTCACTAGGTTCGACTCCTAGCTCTGATGTGCATTTATTATAATATTTATTTGAATTGAAGGAATTGTGTACCTAACAGATCGGTTGTATCTCAATTTATCAAAATATCAATATTGCGATAGCGACTTATATGCAGCTACATAAATCTTTTAATTGGTTTGTTTGTAGGAAGTGCACCAGAATTATTGCATAGGATGTTGCGTTCGCCATATTTTCGTCTTGTTGTGATGGGCGTGGTGTTAGCTAATGGAGTTATAACGGCTACTATGAACTTCAAGCATGATGGCAACCCCAGAGAATTCTTTTATGAGAAATATTATTACATTGAGGTACTCGCATTTCATCTAATTAGATGTAGTACATATGGGCTCCAGACATTTATCCCTTGTATTGTATGTATTAGATTAACCAGTTTTCTAACAATAAAAATATTTACCTACCTATTTTGTTAATAGCTTACTATAGTCTGACCCTCAAAAGAGCCATTGCCATGTATCCCATTGGCAATGGCGTATATTTGGCACGAAGTGAAGGGTCCTCTTTGTTGGTATCATACAAGATCTTTAACTATTACGTAAATATGAATGCCATAATATAATTTTATTATTTCACAGATTGCTTTTACGATATTCTTGGATTTGGAAGCGCTGGTAAAGGTTTGGTGCTTAGGATGGAAAGGATACTTCAAGCACTCCATCCACAAGTTCGAGCTACTACTGGCTATAGGAACTACCATTCATATTATACCCCAACTTTATATGTCCGCATTCACATATTTTCAGGTGAGAATGACTTTGTATGCGTCTATAGTACATCAACTTATACCCTTTTACCGACGCGTAAAATTATTGTCTGTATTGTAAGTGTTTACAGACATAAACATAACTCTATCTTACAATGTACGTTTTTTTGCAGGTTCTACGAATAGTCAGGTTGATTAAAGCCTCTCCGTTGTTGGAAGGGTTTGTCTACAAAATCTTTGGACCCGGAAAGAAGCTTGGAAGCCTCATCATCTTCACCATGTGTTTACTTATAATCAGCTCTTCCATTTCAATGCAGCTGTTTTGTTTTCTGTGTGAATTTACTAAGTTTGAAACATTTCCTGAGGTGAGGTACTTCTCTTTAAATTGTCAACATACATATTGTCATGTAACGATGGTTTGTGCATGACGAGCGAATGTATGAAGAACATTGATGAAGCAGATGTACAATACGAATTATAATGACATCAAGCGCCAGTGTAAACATACACTGACTTATTGTTTAAGTATAGTATTAGGTATTCAGCAGTGCTATAGAGTGTGCGTAAGATATGTGGACAATCAAGTCTAAATTAGAAAATTTTAATAAGACTTTCTAGTCTTGGAATGAGGTATATCAAAATGTGAATGTATAGCGATCGTTATCTCTACATACTCTATAGAAATCCATCACCATAAAAATATTTGTAATATAGTGTATTGTTTCAGGCATTCATGTCCATGTTCCAAATATTGACCCAAGAAGCGTGGGTGGAAGTAATGGACGAGACCATGGTGCGAACGAGTCAAACTCTCACCCCACTTGTGGCTATATACTTCATACTATATCATCTGTTTGTTACACTGGTGAGTATATATTAATATATAATATTTATAGAAAGCACATGAAGTGTGCATTAAAATTATAGATTTATAATAACATAATCATTCTAATAGCCTCTTGTATAAGCGCAGATTAATAGCATACGGGAGGCGTATGCTATTAATCTGCGCTTATACTCAATGACTCTGAACAATATTTATCTATGTTTATTTCTGTGCTGAGAAAATGACAGAAACAGAGAGAGAGATGGAAGTCTTTGTCGATGGACAAGCTGTTGTTGGGAAATAACCGATCCATACAGGTTATTGCTACATTTTGTTTATTTGTTTTATTAGCAGTTATAAAAAATGTTAAATGGCAATAAAGGTGTATTTATTTATATTCGAATCGTATATTTACTTTTTAAACTTTTACGGTTTGTATATTAATTATTTTGTAAGGTGTATTTATATATTTATGTGTAATATAGGTACATACCATTGAATTTATATTACAGATCGTGCTGTCGCTTTTCGTCGCCGTTATTTTGGACAACTTGGAGTTGGACGAGGACATAAAGAAGTTGAAACAGCTGCGCTACCGCCAGCAGAGCGCTGAGATCAAGGAGAGCTTACCATTTAGGCTCAGAATATTCGAAAAGTTCCCCGACAGTCCGCAAATGACGAGGCTGCATAAAGTGCCAGGAGATTTTAATTTGCCAAAGGTACTTTTCGTTTTGATACCAAGTTGATACTATCTGCTCTCGCGAAGACTTGCCAAGGTTTGCAACGAACAGGTTTTTTTTATCATGAACATAAAACCCTATAATTACTTACATAAAACTCCTTTCTTAAACATCTACCTAGTCAGTACTCATATACTCGACAAAGTTACGAAATATTTTTTCCCATCAGCACTGACGCCTCACAAATTAATGAACATGTAATCTTCAAAAAAAGTTGACATGCAGAAATATACGTAATGCACTTTAAATACGATGTGACAAATTTTCCACGAGGACAGGGTATTTTCACCCTTAACTTCGGGGGAGAAGTGCGGGCCTTGAGGTATACCCTCTCTACCCTGGCATGAGCTCGCCGGATAATGATTCGACGGCGGGATTGAACCCGCCTGTGATATTGTAATATTGAAACTAGTTTATGTGCACTAGGTTCGCGAGTCGTTCATGCGCCAGTTCGTGTGCGAAGTGGACGGAGGCGAGGACACGGGCGTGGTGGGCGTAGTGGGCGCCACGCCGCCGCCGACGCGCACGCCGTGCTACGACGTGTCGCGACGCGCACTCGAGTACATCGGCGTGCAAAAAATCGCATTTCCGTATCGCAAGCGGTGCCTGGTGAAAACACTGCTGGTGGCGCCCCCGTCACAAAGGCCGAGTACCGCGCTACGGCGAGAAGTGGTCCAGACTATTATCAAGTAAGTTTTGTCTGGAGGTAGTCAGAAATGTTTTTTTTTTCGTATGTTATTTTATTAATATAATTTAATGTTTATTCACTCCTTTATTTCCAGGTAAATTTAGCTGAAGCTAGTCAACGTTAGTCAGGTTTTATTTTATTTATATTTTATTTAATTGTTTTTTGCGAACACTGAGGATAAAAGTATAGTAAAAAAATTATCGTGACATGCCATGGGCATAGCTAGGTAGGGGCCAGGGTGTGCGTGCACGGCCACCCTTAGGATCCTTGGTCCCAGAACGACCGTCAAGATCTGGTTTCTCTAGTCAAAATGCATGAAAATCCCCTGTTAGTAAAATCGTGATGGTCCGTCCGCAGCTGGCCGTGTATCACGGTGAAATCCAACTTGGTTGGATACGTTTGCCCTATACGCTATCAATTACAACATCGGACAGACAAGTTCTTCATACCGCCAATCGTCCGATCTTCAAGAATAGAATAATTTATTGCTCTCACATGTGGTTATAAAGTTGTTAAAAAATTACATAGGTATTAAAACAACATGGACCCGGTTTGGGTACAGTAAAATATATTAGCAATTATTTATAATTAAATATCTTATCTCAATATCCTATATGCTGATATTTGTAGTTATCAGCGTCTCATTGTAACTATGTTTGCAGGGATTCCAACAACCACCGACGGCCCGTGCTGGGCGACTCTGCAATGATCGCGGCCGCCAACAAAGCCCTGAAGTCGCAGGGGACCATATCGAGCGCCAAGCAACTACGCGTCGACCAGAAAAAGTATGTACCCACTGCAATATGCTGTATGTTGCCATTGTACAAGAATAATATTCTAGGTGGTGCAAATAACGATGTTAGGTAGATTGATTGATTGTTGCGAGCAAGGAACACTTGTTGAGAAGGCGTATTACAGAATAGAGGACTAATTAAATGATGAACATGCATGGTGTATGTCGCCGGTTCCGCATGAGGGATAGTATCGATTACTAACAGTAGTAATAGTTGTTAAATAATTGTGTTATTGTTATTTTAAAAGATGTGCTGCTGAGAGTTTGTTGCCACTTTTTCTCCTCAGCGTTGGCACCTTTTCCTTGCAAAGTGGTGTAGATGTAAATTCAAAAATATGTTGACATGCAAAAATGTACACAACGTGCTTACTTGCAATAAAGAAATTTGATTTTGACAAGATTTTTCATCGTGCAACGCGCAAATAGTACCTATGATAAAGAGTGAGGCCACACGGGCGTTGCACGTGTGTGTCGTGTGTTGCGTCGGCGGAGCGCTGACTGACGTTTCAACGCACGCCTAGCGGGCAAGGGGTTCAGAGAGACGAAGCGGGGAGGGATAATGCAACGGCAACGCAACGCAGTCCGGCCCGTAGTGTTTTACCCACCCCCCACTTAACAGCCAATGTCGTCGTAAGCTGGGTGGCGTTGCGACGCACCGGCGACGTCCGTGTGTCCTCACTCGATAGCTTTCTTCAGTGCTCCTTCTACTATTTATTATTCTGAGCTTAAGTTTACGGAGATAAGTACAAATTAACCATTGTTTATTACTTGTATTGCTGAAGGTTCGGTTCGCGTTCCATCCGTCGGTCAGTGCGCAGCGGCTCCATCAAGCTGAAGCAGACGTACGAGCACCTGCTGGAGAACGGCGACATCGGCGCGGCGTCGCGCGTGGCGCCCTCCTCGCGCGCGCGCCCGCAGTACCTGGACATACGGCTGCTGCAGGCGAAGCGGCAGCAGGCCGAGATGAGGAGGTACGGTATAACACAGACAAAGATGCTAAAAAGTTAAGGTTGCTATTGTATCAATAAGTAATTGACTCGTTTTTTAAAATTCTTTACAATTACATAGCGTGTACTCTAAAACTATCTACTAGTAAATTAATTTATACAATCGGTCAAGTACTGTATTTATTTTATAGTTAATTCGCGAGAATCAAAGAGTCGTAGAACAAAAGTTGTTTAGATACCAATAATACGCACCATTCATTACACAAGATTTTTTTTATGAGAATGAGGGGGGGGGGGACGAGCTATCTGACGGTAATGTAAGCGGTCGTCGTCTAGAGACATCTGCAACACCGGAGAGGTTACTGGATCGCTGCCGACAAGTGCTGCTGTTTGCTAGTTTAACGTCAATTCACACTTCCCTTTTGTCCCTTTCACACTTTACAAAGACCAAATGCTTAAAACGTGGACTAACTTCGAATCACATTACTGGCTAACCTCGTGAATGTGCAGGAACCAGCGCGAGGAGGACCTGCGCGAGAACCACCCGCTGTTCGACACGCCGCTGCTGCTGGTGCCGCGCGAGTCGCGCTTCCGCAAAGTCTGCCGCGCCGTGGTGGACGCGCGGTACGACGCGCGCCTGCGCGACCCAGTCACAGGCAACGAGCGCAAAGTCTCCTACAAGAGCTTCCAGTCAGTTATCATTCTGCTTTACAGTTTTAGAATTAAAACTATAGTGAGCCATTACTACAAATTATTATACAGGGTGTAACGTAAAGGGTATATGAAGCCGAAGGGAGGGTGTTCAGTATCGATAACTGAACAAATTTTGTTCTACGACTTTTCGAATAAAAAATAAAAATAAATTAATGTCTCATACAAATCGATCTGCTGACCGGTACGAAATGTATGAAAACTCAAAAAATAAATTCGCAAAAATCGAAAAGTCGTAGAACAAAAGTTGTTCAGTTACCAATATTGAACACCCTCCCTTCGGCTTCATATACCCTTTCCGTTACACCCTGTATATAAACGGATATCACTCACTTATATTGTTGAAGTCGGCAATTAGACCGACAGGGTCTAATTGCCGACTTCAACAATATAAGTGAGTGATATCAGTTTATATGTATATAATAATTTGCTTTACAGTTATTCCAATTGCGTCCAAACGCTTACACTAGGCTGGTTTAAGAGTCGGTGTCGTCGCTGAGCGGTCGGCGCCGCCCATCGCCAGGGCGCCTCTGTCTTCAGTGAGCGTTTTAGTGCGCGCTGGAGAAGTACCGGCATGTCAAGTCGCGATATACACACCGGGCGCATCATCAGCACGCACGATACTAACGCGTACCTCTCAGCGCCAATGATCAACCCCCTTACCATGAACTCTTATGGCAGTATTACTTCAATAATACTTTCTTATTTGATACCATGACGACCTTAAAGTAAGCTTATTAAGGATGTCATGGTACGAGATAATAAAGTAATCCTGCTATAAGAGTTCATGGTAAAGGGGCTGCGCGACACTAAAATCAACATACCTGACCGCAACTAATAATACTTACACGATTTGTTTTAGTAAAGAATATGCATAAGAGTTTCCATCGATTTCAATTATCAACAGTACACTATTTTGTTGTTTCAGTAATTTCCTTGGCTTGGTGACTTATTTGGACTGGGTGATGATTATGGCCACTACATTGTCCTGCCTCTCGATGATGTTTGAAACACCCACCTACAGAGTTATGGAGAACCTTGTATTACAGGTACCTACATACATTATAACATTAGCCCGGGTTTCCCCCTGCAAGAAAACTTCTGCGAGTAATGTCCGGGCAGCAGCTTTCAAATGTAAACGACGTACATTGAAAAAAAATGCGGAATTACACTTGCAAGCTGCTATCGGACAGATTGTCGGACATTACTCGCAGAAATGTTCTGGCAGGCCGAAACGCGGTATTATTTCTCACTACTTCAGTCAACTGGACAACTGAACTAGTGGGAATAAATGATGTATTTAATTCTTTTGTGTTGACAGATTGCAGAATACGCCTTCGTAATATTTATGAGCCTGGAACTAGCGTTGAAAATATTGGCAGATGGACTCTTTTTCACACCTAAAGCCTATCTCAAAGATGCCGCCGCAGGACTGGATGTATTTATTTATATTGTAAGTTATTGTAATATTTTTCTCTACTACTAACATAACTCTTTATGTTGAGTTACATTTTACAGTATATTCGACCGACCGACCGCGACTTTCTGTAGAAGTTCCATTATAGAAATGCTCTGACTGTAGTGTATTGTTTCTTCTGATTGGACAGATATGAAAATTCTGCGTTTTGTGCATTGCAAATTCTTTCTTTCTCTCCATTGATCTCCTATAAACAACTAGATACACAGTCAGCCTTCTAAAAATGTCCGAGCGCAAAGAAGGTCCAAACGGATGAATGGACCCTTATTTAGACGTTTCTTAAATTGTTTTAGTAAGACCTTTGTGTATCTAGTTGTTTATAGGAGATCAATGTTTCTCTCTCACATTTTTATCGTTCTTATTGACTGCGTCATGGGAGTTGAAAGTGTACCTCGTTCAAGTTACTACAGGAATTAGACAACATACCTTCGGTATGCTATGTCCCTTTCCGTTATATCCAGTATAGTAGGTACATTACCTACTCTACAAGGTCTAACGGAAAAGGTATAGTAAGCCGAAGGATGTTATCGCTACTGAATCGATAACGGAACAACTTTTGTTCTTTGACTGGTTAAGTTGTATCCGTAGATACACATCAAGTACATGTCTCTAAACAGAATCGCGTAGAATGTGCCTCACGGCAATGCGACTGAGCTCAGGATTCAAGACACTAAACCCTAATATAACTGGAAGGAACTGACTCAAAACACAGGTTATCCTAATTTGAGAGTATGTGCCGTTAGCGACTGTATCATGATCCCATCATTGAACTGAATAAACTATTTCTAATATGAAGAGCTATGAAGAGCTCGGTGGCGCAGTGGTTGGGTCAATGGACTTGCGATACGAAGGTCACAGGTTCGATTCCCAACCAGGGCAGCCATGTACCAATGAGTTATCCTCCGGTTTTTCGACGAAAAAACTTACGTACATTTACCGAGTGCTCTCAAAACGGTGAAGGAGAACATCGTGATGAAACCTGCATGCCGTAGAAGAGGGGAAAAAATCTGAGGCGTGTGAAATCCGCATACTGGGCCCGCGTGGTGGATCATGGCCTGGGCTCCCTCGATGTAAGGGAAGGTCTGTGCCCGAGCAGCAGGGACATAAAAATAAGCTGATGATAATTTATAATATGTGTACAGGTGTCGTTGACGTTCCTGTGCTGGATGCCGCGCAGCGTGCCGCCGAACTCGATAGCGCAGATGCTGATGATCCTGCGCTGCGTGCGGCCGCTGCGTATCTTCACGCTGGTGCCGCACATGCGCAAGGTGGTCTACGAGCTGTGTCGAGGCTTTAAGGAGATACTGCTGGTAACGAGGATTCCATTACTACAACGTGGGAGGGAAACGTTCGGTTTATGGGTTGCTTGTTACACACATAAGTGGGTCGGCCAGGCCGGCACTGTCAGTTCGGCAAAGCCGGCCGACCCGAAGCAATTAATGCACTTGTCTCATCTTTATAATGGATTTTACCACCCGGCTGTGCCGATTAATGCCGGCCTGCTTATATGTGATAACCCTGATACGAAGAAAAGTATACAGAGGGCTTGTTAGGGTTCAGATTTTCTCAAGAAGTATTGTGCTGATTTTTGAAATTATTTTACATTACATAGTCTGCGCCCTAAGCTACTCGTATCTATCTACTACTAAAAGAATTTTTACAATCGGTCAAGTATTTCTTGAGAAAATCTCAAGCGTAATTAGCCGAGCTCGCTGTATACTTTTGTCTGCTTTCAACGTACTAATAGATCAGTCATTAATAATATTGCTCAAAATCGCAACTTTTCGTTAAAACATTATTTTCAAACATTTATTCGGTCTTCATTCCACTATAAAATACTACATAGAGTAACCCATTACAAAGTATACCATTCTCCCGTAGGAGTAGGCGGAGATAGTGAACTTTGGACTTTCTTCTGTGATCCTGGCACATGATCTTTTAATTTAAATTTATTTATTTATTATATTTTCCACTGTAACTATACTCAACCTTCCCATTTTAGTTCAGTGACTCAAATTCCGGAGCACTGTAGAATTAGGCTCGGGGGTTTGTTAAATGTGAATTGTCAATCTATACGAAATAATATTGTATATGCTGCAGTTTCATCATTGTTTATTTATTTCAGGTATCTACGCTCTTGATTCTGCTAATGTTTGTGTTTGCAAGTTATGGCGTGCAGTTATACGGTGGAAGGTAAACCTACTTTATAAATTATAGGCTTTACAGCACATAACCATTACATGACATTGGTGAAAATACTTTCTTAATAAGAAGAGAAGCCATTAAATAAATAAAAAATAGACACTAGTATTTTAAGTCATTATACATCTACAGGTTTCACGGGTTTATAAATCCCGGTCCTTTTGAAAGGCTTGCACAGGGACATGGATCCAACGGGTAGAGGCGCCTCAGAGAAGCTTTAATTTAAAGGGATATGTGACGCACCTACTCGTCTCTGAGCGCAGCTGAATGCACTCAATAACAGACCCTGTCAGGTGCAATAACTATTGCATTGATTGGAAAATAAAACTTAATTGTTGCTATTGGTTTCGGGTGTTAGGTGGGTCAGTCAGTCTGGTATGTAGAGCGAGACGTCATGCACTCGCCATGATCACATTGTCTAGTAGTTATGATCGCCTATCTCGAAGTTATGATCACACACATTGTCTCGAAGTTATGATCACACTCTCTCGAAGTTATGATCACACACATTGTCTCGATATGTGACGCACCTACTCGTCTCTGAGCGCAGCTGAATGCACTCAATAACAGACCCTGTCAGGTGCAATAACTATTGCATTGATTGGAAAATAAAACTTAATTGTTGCTATTGGTTTCGGGTGTTAGGTGGGTCAGTCAATCTGGTATGTAGAGCGAGACGTCATGCACTCGCCATGATCACATTGTCTAGTAGTTATGATCGCCTATCTCGAAGTTATGATCACACACATTGTCTCGAAGTTATGATCACACTCTCTCGAAGTTATGATCACACACATTGTCTCGAAGTTATAAGTCATTGTTGTTATTATTACAGACTGGCTCGTTGCAACGACCCCACGATATCGCGTCGCGAGGACTGCGTGGGCGTGTTCATGCGGCGCGTGTTCGTCACCAAGATGAAGCTCAAGCCGGGGCCCAGCGAGACGTTCCCGTCCATGCTCGTGCCGAGGGTGTGGTGAGTGACAACCACACTGCCATAGAGACTCGCGTAGAATCATAGAATAATAATAGCGCGTCGAACCCACCATACCACCAACCATACCCCTGGGGGAGCTCGCTACGGTATATCAAAATATTCATCTGTGGAACGCTTCGCGGAAAAAAAACGATACCAGATTTATAAATTAAGCGCCATTTACACAATGATAGTTTATCGAACGATATGGGCGAGAATATCGTACGACATTCTCGTTTGTGAGTTCGCTCCATACAATTGGTTCGTTCGACGTTTGTTTACACTAGGCAAGAATATACAACTTGCCTGGGGCCCGAGCCGCGTCGTCTTTTTTAGGCGCTCAAGTCCTGTCAAAGCTAGCCGGGTGGAGGTTTTTTGACGTTTTGCTAGCGTTAGCGTTTTCAAAATTGGTAGCCGCGTCGCCCAAAAATAGGCGCTCAAGTGCTGCCAAAGAGGATATACGAACTACGTTAAAGCAGCGTACTACTAGTTGTCATGGAGACAATCACAAATAAGACAACCAAAACAAAATGACATAGTCCATATAGATTATAAATTAGAATTATATGTCGTTTTACAAGGGGAGGGCCAACACAATAACAGCGAATTCATGGTTGTTATTATGGTAGAACGTAAGATTTTAGAAAAAATTGTTTCTTTTGAAGTGTCGACTCCCTGTCATATTATCTTTGGTCGAATCCATAGATAGTATTCATACGTTTCATTTCACGTTACATCTTTCGATTGTCATATATCATAGTTTTATTTGGTATATTTCTGCGTAAACCGTAACGAAAAGATTTGAAACATCAGAGTGTTGACAGTAAAAATAATGGCGAATTTCTAATTTAATGTTTTTCAATCTGTTTCTACTGCAATTATACTCAAATATACATTTACGGTGCATTACAAATATTTGTACACTATATTTTAATACGAGTTTGTTTGATTTCTCTTTTTTTGTTGAAAACGTCTTGACAATTTCTGACTAATTATTTCTTACACTAGCAACATATTAGGCGCTTTCCTAAAATCCACCGTGCTACCAATCCTAGAAGTTCTCCACGCCTATTTTGACGTTTACAAAAAATCGACGCGGCTCGGCCCCCAGATATTAATAAATAAATAAATATGCATACATATATATATATATATATAGATATGACTTTACGCACTTGGTTGATCCGACGTGCCGTATGACTAGTATTTTGTTGATCCGTTTTCACTTGTTGATCCGGGCAGTATTTGTTGATCCTTTACAGCTAATCAATACTACTGTGGCTCCGAGTGGATCAACTTATGACAACCGATTAATTAATAATAATTATGGGTTTTTTATACAAATCCACCATTCTGGCATCTTGACACTTGTTGATCCAATTCAAACAGGCCAATCAGAACGCGTCTTTTGCGACGGCCTATTGTCATTGGCTAGCCGTTGTTACTAGCTGGTATTATGATAACATTGTGTAAATCTATTGTGTATAGAGACTAGCGTTGTGACCACACTACTTTTAAATTTTATTCATTTACACAATTCCGCTTTCTTTACATATTATATTTGTTATGTATGTTATGATACAAAGCGCTTTGCATTCAGATCCCTCCATACCGATTACAGAGACCATATTTTTAGTCTCTTGGGTTTGGGACCTTACCTCCAGCACTTCGCGCTGCGCGAGCTGAATTGTACTTTATTGCGTCGCTACGAGACTCGCGATTTATTTTAACGGTTTTTAGGAGAGACTCTTCTGTACTTGTACTATTATATATTCTGTGGTCGACGACGACCAGGTCTTTTCACCCCTAACTTCGGGGGAGAAGTGCGGGCCTTGAGGTATACCCTCTCTACCCGGGCATGAGCTCGCCGGATAATGATCCGACGGTGAGATTGGTCCCGCTTGGTATGCAGGATATGGGAGTTGGGCGAGTCGGTACGGCCGTTTGGTGCACAGCTCAAACCCGCCGCTTAAGGCGACGGGGAGCGCAGCAACTCCCTCTGGAGGCGGTGGCCTTCCGGAGGGCGCGCGTGCAGGGGTGCGAGGTTGCGGAGATGAGCGTGCCTGCTGTTGTCGGCGCGGTCGAATAGTGATCGCGTCAACCTCAGCACGAACGCTTCGATCGACTCAACCCGCACGTCGCGAGCAATGACGTCGTTACGAACGTACCGACCCGCTCCGGTACAGATACGAAGGGCAATATTTTGCTGCGCCTGCAGCTTGGCCCTCTGCCTCGTGGAGCAAAGCGAGTACCAAGCTGGTGCAGCATAAGTAAGGCGAGAGCGGATATACATCTTATAAATCCTCAGTTTAGCACGTAATGGTAGCCGTGAGCATAGCACCGGTCGCAACATGGCACGGGCGGTCTTGGCCTGTTTTACCAGGCCGTCGACCATCGGTACCATGCTAAGCGACCGGTCTATGTGGCATCCCAGGTACTTCACCGACGATTCCCAATGTATATCCTGCCCTCGCAATTTGAGTTGGGGAGGGAGTTTGCGCTGGCGTCCGGTAAGCAGTGCGGCCGTCTTCCCCACGTTGACGGCCACTTTCCATTTATCGAGCCATCCAGGCAACAGGTCGAGTAGTCGCTGCATCTTACGAGCAGCGATATCGGCCCGCCGCGACGAAGCGAAGTATGCGCTATCGTCCGCAAATAAGGCCAGCTCGACGTCCTGTTCCCACTCTTCCAGGTGACCCTTCAGGGTGGGAATGTCGTCTGTATATGCCGCATACAGGCAGGGAGAGAGGCAGCTGCCCTGAGGTACTCCCCGCGCGAATAGGGCGGGGGTCCGAGATCTTGTCTTCAACGGAAACGAAAAAGCCGCGGTCTTGGAGGAAAGATGCGATGATTTTAATAATAGCCGGAGGGGTGGGGGTCTCCAACAACTTGAACAGGAGCCCCTCGTGCCACACACGGTCGAAGGCTTTCTCGACATCGAGAAATACCGCCACCGTGCGCCGCTCGAAGTTCCGCTCGACCGCAAGAAGGTGGAGCACCCGGACTAATTGTAAAGTGGTAGAATGCTCACTACGGAAACCGAACTGTTCCTCGCGCGTAGGCAAGTGCGGGCTCAGTCGCCGCAGGAGCAGTCTCTCAAAGAGTTTAGCTAAATTTGGAAGAAGGGTGATTGGCCTATAACTGGAAGGAAGCCTCCGGTCTTTCCCAGGTTTGGGGAGTACGATCACCTTACCCGTTTTCCATATTGATGGAAAATGACCCGTACGCAAGATCCCGTTGAAAAGTCTGGTCAAAGCGACCAGGCCCCTCCTCGGAAGCTGCTGGATAGCGGCATTGGAGATACCCTCCGGACCAGGCGCCTTCCTTCTATTTAGACGGGAAACTACTCTGGCGACTTCGGCCGGTGAGATGAATGCATCTCCTCCAAGTGGTGGCGGCGAGGAAGACAAGAACTCGCGCACACGGGTCTCGACGGCGAGATGGTGCTCGATAAAGGGGACCTCAGGTGCTACAGGGTTCGGGGTGAACTGGGTTTCCAGGTGCTGGGCAAGAATTTCAGCGCGGTCGGCCGCCGCGTAGCACCTTCGCCCCGAACTGTCCAGGAGCGGGCAGACGGGCGCCGGCGTGGATGTGAGCTGTCGGTTGAGATGATGAAGTGTTGTTTCATTTTCGCTCGCCTGGTCGATGACTCTCTCCCAGGCGTCTCCGCGAAAAGCTTTCACCTCATCCGACAGCTCACTCGACAGTCGGTTGAGCTCGGTCTTAAGCCTCGGACAGCGCGTGCGAGCCCATAAGCGATTAAGGCGCCTTTTACGTTTAAGGCCCTCGACTATGCGGCTGGGTAGCTCTGCACGTCGGTTGGATCTAGGGGGTGCATCAGAGGTGGCAAGCTGCTTGGCCTCCAAGATAACCCTCGTTACCTGAGCAGCCGCAGCTTCCACCTCCTCTGCCATTGATATAGGGCCCTTCAACTCGAAGTGAGCGAGTGAGGCCTGATAGGACTTCCAGTTCACCTTAGGACGTGGGGGTATCTTCGCCGTGCAGTCGCCAGGACGTCCCAGAGTAATGAGGATGGGTAGGTGCTGCGAATCTATGTCGTATAGCACCTCCACCTCGATGGAGCAAGGTAAATCCTTGTATAGAACTATATCTAGGACGTCCGGGCGCCTGCGCGGGTCAGTGGGAACGTGGGTGGGAGCATTGGGACCAAACACCTCATATCCGCCCTCTTCCGAACCATGATACAGTCTCCTACCTGCAGCGTTTTTGGTTTTCGAATGCCAAGCTGTGTGCTTCGCATTCAGATCCCCGGCCACGATAGCAGGGAGCTCTCCATCCAGAAGAGAGCGAATATCGGTTGGATTGAGGAGAGTGTTGGTGGTTGGCGGCCTGTATGCGGCATATATCTTCATCTCCCGTCCCGTCACCCTCACCCTCACACCCACAGTGCGAGTGGAGGTAAAGGGTACTGGTTCCAGGTCCTCGTGGATGACGTCCCTCCGCACCAGAACGTGTGGATTCTGTGGTCAAAGACACTCTAAAGGAATCTCTGGGTTAGTTTATCCTAGACCCCGTGTCGCGAAGAAAACACACACTAGGTATATACTCAACTTATACAAGGCAATGCGCATATTACATTTACTGCGTTCGTATGTTTCGAAACGATGACGATAATAATAATTAAATTGCGATGTTTAGATCAACATACCTACCTACCTACCTACCTACATACATACATACATACATACATACATACATACATACATACGTATAGTACGGACAACAGCAGATCAATGGTAATACTCGCTCGCATTCGCACGATTTCAACTCTTACGACGCAGATAATAAGAACGGTACTTAGTCCAAAGTGTTGATCTTCTGTTAGCTGTAACTACCAACCTACTTGAAGAAACTCGCCCGCCGCGCGACCGGTTTTCGACGCCCCTCGCCCGCCTCGGGCCCCGCGCTGGCCTGCGCTTGATAGGTATTTCGAAATAATGGTGTTCCTCCTGGATATTTTGTTGGATCCTTTGAAATCAGGTTATTTTTGGGTATCTCATTACAATTGTAAAAAATCTGATAGAGTAATTTTCCAGAGATAGTTAAAAGACAAATTCTGTATAATGAATTGTTTCATTTGGATTTTTTTGTTGGATTTTCGTACTTATACTAGAAATAATAATTTGAAGGCATATTAAAAACAGAAACCCGGCGGAGCAATTATCCTATGGAAACTACGGCCAAAAAAGACATTTTATTAAAATACCTACACTTTCGAATTAAAAAATTGTTTTACTTATGAATGTACAGAAGCACACTAATAAAATACAATATATAGAAAAAGAATTATGACCATAACATTGTTCCAGAAAAAGATACGGTATAATGTTGAATTTCAATTAAAATAACTAACTTCCGCCTCGAAATATTATTGGATTCTCTGACAATTGTTCTTATAAATATGCTATTAAGTATACAAAAAAGTTTCATCGATAGAGGAGTTATTGTTGGGGTCTCCATACAAACGCTCGCCAGAATGACTGGCCTAGAAGCGCGAGCGCGCGGAGTGCACTGGCTCCTCCCCGCACACCCGCCTTTTTATTCGAAGCGGATCAACTAATGTATGAGGTATTGCGAATATAAAATCTGCTGGATCAACTTACGTATGCAATGATAGAAGTATAAATTGGAACCACATAGTCCTAATCAGTTTCTATTATTTAACCGTTATTTGCTTGGAATTGTTTACGGAACCACTTTTGCCCAATAAAATACAAATACCTATTGGATCAAAGTAAGCACGCACCAAAGTGTAATAAGTACTATTAAATGGATCCACTTATGTACCTACTCCGGTTATGAGTCGGAGCAACATAGTCCCTATTATTGGGGTTAATACCTATTCGGTTGGATAAAATTCCCGTTATGGAGGAGCCACTTATGCTTACTAAATCACAAATACATATTGGATCAAAGTAATCACGCAACCAATGAGTATTATATAATTGGATCCACTTATGTACTCTGGTTTTAAGATATATTTCGGAGCCACTTAGTACTGTTTGGTTTGAAAAATTTGGCCGTTACGGAGCCACTTTCGTTGTGCTTTTAGGCGATGAATATATGAGTTTTCCGACGAATATATCTGGCAACATCGCCAAGCAGAAGGCGACGTTGCCACTCCGGTAGGTAAATATTCAACTGGAGCCAAGTAATATGCTGACAAAGGTGGAGCCACATTTGAATGGACTCATGGCTGGATCAACCAAGTGCCCAAAGTCATGTTTATATATATATATATATATATATATATATATATATATATATATATATATATATATATATATATATATATATATATATAAATACGCATGAACGCGTTCGAGAAACTATTATTATGTTCAAATTCTGACTCTTATATTCAAATTATTTATTGCATTCCGCGATGTTATTACGACCTTACAAGATGCAAGTATGGAAATAAAGTATATTACGGACCCTATTGGGCACCTGATAAGCAAGAGGTGCCTGTTCAATTTCTTTTTCTTCCAGGGCCAATCCAAAGCGGTTTAGCTTCGACAACATCGGCGATGCACTTTTGACTCTGTTTGAGGTGCTGTCGTTCAAGGGTTGGCTAGACGTTCGCGATGTGTTGATCAAGGCATTGGGGCCGGTGAGTAACGTAGGGACGTTGTCATATGTATTAACTTTCCGTGCCGTTATCCATGGTATTCGAGTTCACCGTGCGAAACTGATACTTTCCCACGGTAAAATCATATATGTTCTGAGACCTTGTGTTATGCTATATTACCCTATTTATATAAATTGACTGAGTTTATTCCATTATATCAATAGATTGCAAAAGGCTATGCTTGGATGGAAGAGATGCTTTGCGAATATTGCGATATGAGGGTTCTATTTGTCAAACCAGACCTGACCAGATGGATTCATTTGCCAGACCTTTTTATCACGATTATAAAGTTCTGTTCAGCTAAAATTATTATATCCAAGCGTCTACCGATCATTGTATGAAATGAAGAGGCTAGGCTATTAATTGAAGAGCTTGTTTTAGAATTAAACTAACGAATTAAACATCAAAATATGTAGGTCTAAACATCAAAACGTGAGTATAATCCCTAAACTTAAAAAATTAAGTGTTTGTTGTTCAGGTGCACGCCATCTACATTCACGTGTACATATTCTTGGGCTGTATGATCGGGCTGACGCTATTCGTGGGCGTGGTGATCGCCAACTACTCGGAGAACAAGGGCACGGCGCTCCTCACGGTCGACCAGAGGCGCTGGTAAGAAGCTTTATAAGTGCATTCACATCCAAATTATTATTCCTAAACACATGTTGATACCAATGGGTCCCACGTACCGTCAGGTAGTAGCCTGACGAGCTCATGTCCCGGTAGAGAGGGTCACCTCAAGGCCCGAATTCTTCCCCCAATATAAACGGGTGAAATATTCCAGTTACGTTATTCACAACCAAAGTCAAATTCAAATATTGGCAATAGGTCCTCTGATTGGTCGAACACTAAAATTGTATCGTCAATGTTTTAGCGATAATTTATTATCATTGTGAGGCCGTTCTCAAATTAATTGATTTGATGTTATCATTTGACAATTAAACTGAACTTAGATATGAATATCTGTAAATTCTTATTCACTCTTGACTTGAACTAAGGCAGAGTTTGGTGTGGGCTCACTCTAACAAAACTGCCAAATATCATAGAATTTTGACAGTTGTAATAGTCCTCAAAATTGGCTCTCAATCTCGGCCTAAAGTCTCGTCCAGGCCAAGCCAACGAAGGCCACAGAACGGCATTCGGTGTCGGTTGCCGCACAATACCGCACGTTCGTTGGCATTCGAAGATACGTCCACGAAACTTCGATGGCCGACGAGCATTCGGTATTGTGCGGGAGTGAACGCCGAGTGCCGTTCTTTGCCTTCATTGACTTGGGTTGGACGCAGCTTGAGAAGCAGGTTTCAGTAACCATAAGTCCCAGCAAAGCAAAAATCACCATAATTGCTAGGTGCGACCTGAAGAAGCGTCTGAAGATCGCGCAGCCGCTGCACCTGCCGCCGCGGCCCGACGGGCGCAAGGTGCGCGCTTTCGCCTATGACGTCACGCAGAACCTCACCTTCAAGCGCGTCATCGCCTTAGTGGTGCTCATCAACAGCGGCCTGCTCGCAGTCACGGTCAGTTGAAAGTGCGAGTGCAAATTGCTACGCTAACAATAGTAGTTATGTCTGACCGCAAACGCTGTGCCGCGTCTTGGCTTGTGACTGACGTCCGGGGGGCAGGACGCGAGTGAGTGTGAGGGAGGGCGACGACGAAATAGCAGATTGGAGCGGGTTGTTCCACCCCCGTGTCTCGGGATACGACGGCAAAATTATTTCTCTGGCATGAACGTGACTGTTGATCTTCTTGCCCCAAGGTGACGTCGCTACGGCGACTCCCCTGGATGGCGAAAAGAATACGCTGACATACAGGGTGATGACGCTATCTCGAATCCTCTGGAGGAAGAGATAATACTATGATATCTTATGAATTATCTAATTGGCAAATGACGAACAGTTAAACTAAATAAATGTTTTCAAACGTGTGTCCAGTGGTCCCGTCACTCTCCGAACACCGAGTCGCTGGCGCTGACGTCCGCCATGCTGACGCTGGTGTTCGTGGTGGAGGTGCTGCTGAAGACCATTGCTTTCACGCCGCGCGGCTACTGGCAGAGCCGCCGCAACAGATACGACCTGCTCGTCACAGTCACTGGCTGCATATGGATATTCATGCACTTCATACTAAAGGTGAAGATATAAACTGATTGATAATATATCCTAGGCAGACAGAATAATCTAGGAAATTAGACCCGCGTGCACCATATGTTTCACCTTATCACCAATTCTATACCTAGTATTGTATGTAGTATTGATGTACCATCCATATTCTGAACAAGTTAAATATGCCCAAAATTTCATAAAAAAATATACATACCAAACTCCTTCCTGTTGTTTCGACGAACTTTCATCTATGTCGATTCCTCCGCATTTTCTAACCGAATTATAGAATAACGCTAAGGTCGGTGTACCAAAGATAATGTAATACTACGTCCAAGATACGTCACTAGGAGGAAACGAAATGACAATCGAAATTGGGCTGGCAAAATTAGGTTTTTAAATTTTCAAATTCAAATTTGGAAGCATCAAAATTTCAGAATTACCACAACTGCAAAATATAATAAATTTGTTATGTTGGCTACACTGCAGCCATTGTACCCCCCCCCCCCCCCCCCTTCTCCCCCCGGCCGCGCCGCCACGACCCTTCCCCTCTGCCTCGTCCCTCTCGCCCACAGATTAAAGATATAAGTTTTCCATCTCTCGCCTTCGCCTTGCCCCGCGGCCCTCCGCAGACCCCGCCAATTCCCTTATCCCTTTCAAATATTCATATCATACTCAAGAAAAAATAAAACCTCTGAAGGGCATAAAAAGCTTTAATAACTTAACATTTAAGTATAATTGTATTATGATGATACTACAACGATTGATTGTCTTGATGTAGGTACCGCGCCGCGTTCCGTCCGTCCCCCTGAGGTCCGTCCTGTAACAAAGTTATTTTGTACTGACATATTTATTAATATTACGCGCATTGGCTAACTCAACAGTAGGAATTATGCTAATCTCTCAAATGCATATTATCTCACAATAACATAAAATACTAGGTTTAGAACATTTTTACTGTTATTCATAAATATTCTGATGGGTGTCGATAATGTACAAATCATTTGTGTTAAATCATTTTATCAAATACTTACAGTTTGAATTCCTTTGGTGTTATTCTGTTGACATGCAGTTGTAGAAATCAATCATTTTCGCATCTGAGCTCAATTCATATTACAAACATAACATTAATTACACTATAATTTATTAAAATGAGAATATTGTGTATTAACAAATTCATGACAGACTTGATTTTTTCATTTCAAAATGGTGGATGGATTGGCGGCAAAATGCCGCGTGTCTGAGTAGGTCTTTTAAAATGTGCGAGTAACTTCACAAAATTCAAGTCATTTTAAAATAATTTAAAAATACTATATATAGGTCTTAAATAATCCAAAATTCATTGTCGCGGATGATAAAGCACAAAACATTATTTGTTATTTTCTTCATTTTCGCTTCCGCAAACCGGTGTTTATGGTCATTTTTTATACAAAATTTGCACCCTACAATTATTAAAAAAAAAGGACCATGGGAAACCTAAACCCATACAAATTCCCGCGAAACCCTCGTTCAATGCCGTTGTATGAAAGTTGCAGCACACTGCGGTGTACTTTCAAAATTGAACTGCTGCGACCGAAAAGGTCTCAATAGTTCGTTCCATCGAACTACTAATACTAAGCACTTCATTCCATCATCCGGCCATTCTACAATCGCTGCACGCAATACTTCCAGTAGTATTGCAACCACAATTTTTTCTTGTTACGGAATGGTGAGGCTGGATGAGGCCACAGGATATGAAATTACTTAAGAAGAATAAAAGTACGATATAAAGCGAATGCAAGCTTTGAATTAATTATTTGATGTTGAGTTTGTGACTGAATTATGTATTTGATTTAAATTTAAATTTGTGACTGAATTAAGTATTCGGTTTCGGGCGTAGTTTTGGCCGGATGGCAGCCGAAACCGAAACTAAGCTGAAACCCGTTATTTGGCCGAAACCGAAAGTTCGGTCGGACACTAGCGCTATGCACGGCGCCTGTTAGTGCGTACGTAGCCTAAGAGTGCAAATGTTTTTAGAAATAAATAAACGAGGCTATGATGATAATTCTGAGTATACGTATAACGAAACTATAGTTTATTTCCCAGAACGATCTCTCTTACTTCGTGGGCTTCATGGTTGTAATCCTGCGTTTCTTCACGATCACGGGCAAGCACACCACGCTCAAGATGCTCATGCTGACGGTGGGCGTGAGCGTGTGCAAGAGCTTCTTCATCATATTCGGCATGTTCCTGCTCGTGTTCTTCTATGCGCTAGCAGGGACGATCATATTCGGCAATGTCAAGTATGGAGAGGGGATTGGAAGGTACTTTTAACAGGTTTTATCCTCAGAATTTGTTTTATGCATTATGCCATGCTCGGCGAACAAATTTTAATGTTGAAAAACGGCTAGAAATTTTTCATCATCGTAGTGAACTTTTATCCTATTTGACGACGAAGCAAGGAACACTATATGGCAAGGCCTCCCAAACTTATTAAACTTGAGTGTGAAAAAGTCGAAATTGTGAATGCTGTGCTAGTCTGTAGGTAAGTGGCACATGTATCGGAATATGACTCTGGACTTAAGGGCCTGACATGAGCCAACTAGCGCCGCTAATCTTAAAAAAATAATATCTTCCAATATAATATCAATTTTATGAAAAGAAGCTATGAAGAAAATCTTTATTTTATTACGATAAATACTATTTTTTAAATGCTTATTAACAACTTACCGAAATTCGCATAACTGCGAAAAACGGCCGTTTTTGGCATATTTGAGAACTACAGCTTAGCTTGTCGCAATTACGATATGTATTGTATATTGAAAAATAGTATGTATCTTAATAAAGATTTGCGTCATAGCTTTTTTTATAAAATTGATTATATTGGAAGATATTTTTTTTTTTAGATTGACGGCGCTAGTTGGCTCATGTCACGTGTATTTTGTTGGCAAGCAAGCCATAATAAAAAATATCTCATTGGCTGATCAATCCCGTACTAGAAATTACTTGGATTATCTTATTACCGTGACACCACTGCATTTATACGCAAAATGCCCCAACTTGCTCCTCGCAAAAATATACTTTTCTGATGCACGCACGACACGTACAAAAACACATCGCCTGATTATTTTCAGACGAGCGAACTTCAACTCGCCGATCCACAGCGTGGCCATGTTGTTCCGCATCGTGACCGGCGAGGACTGGAACAAGATCATGCACGATTGCATGGTGGCGCCGCCGTACTGCACGCCCGCGGACAACTACTGGGAGACGGACTGCGGCAACTTCACCGCGTCGCTAGCATACTTCTGCACGTTCTACGTCATCATCACATATATTGTGCTCAACCTGCTTGTCGGTCAGTACACAGCATGGTGGGAAATAAATAATACTATACAGGTTTTCAAGTAAATTGCATGAGATTGCAGCTATTCCGGAGTCTCGCACGCTTAAATCTATCTTCGTTAAGCGAGGCGCACTCTTACGCGTTGTGGCATATGAGTCCGTGACAGTTTCGTTTTGGTTTAAAATTAGAAATAGAAACCACGACGGAATCACGCCTACTGTCCATTAAAATTGCTTAAGATAGTCATTTAGAAGGACTCCGTAGAGGTTGCTCTACTAATAATTTTATTTGAGAAATCACTGATGGTCGATGTTGTCTGCGTAACTAGCATAAAGGCACAATGGCCTATAAATGGTATGTATTTATATACAAACTTTTCTGTATATTGACGCATCTTAGTGCAGAAAAGTGTTGGTAGACATATTCAATTTTAAACCTGTGCTCGCTTGTTACAGCTATTATAATGGAGAACTTTTCGCTGTTCTACTCAAACGAAGAGGACGCTCTGCTCTCTTACGCCGACATAAGGAACTTCCAGAACACTTGGAACATTGTAGACGTGCATCAGAAAGGAGTCATACCAGTGAGGAAGGTAAAATGTGTGATATGTGGAATTTGAACCCACTCGGATTTCCTACAGAACGCACCCATAGGTATTCCCCTAGCAGTTACCGGAGGTCCGTCCCGGACGGCCTGTGCTTCACTTGCCACGATTTCCAGAGCCGAGGTAGTAACCTTGTACGGCCAAAGCTAGGTACCTACCGCACGGGTAAAGTGGCGGCTGCAAATAAATACCTACGAAGCTAAGACACACTCGCTGAGTAAAAATGCGGCTAAGCTATTAATGAATTCAAAATTTAGAATTAACATTTTATGCATTTACTACCGCATGTCCACCGCACGTCTCCCGTTAGAGGCTCATCCGAGCGCCGTCATCCCGCCGCCGCCGAAATAACTGCCGAAAATAATCTCGTTTCTCGGTGACGGCGGGCGGCCTCCCCGCGCTACTGTAACGTCACAGACGAGGACTGACTTATGTGGTTTACCTATAGCCGACAATTTAAAAATAATAATTCATACTTTATTACACTTTTTCGTTTGGCCCAAAGCCAGTGATAGTGGTACATAAGATACCCCGTCATGGGAGAAAACAAGTGTTTTAAATAAATTATATAATAATAATAATAAAGATTTATTTCACAACAATAATGGTTACCAGGTTCTTATTACTTACAGAGAGTACCTACATATACATTTGAGTCAAAATTTTAAAAGCAATAAGCGTATGTTCTGTCTGATTATTAGGGTTGTCTACAGTTGCATATGTTGTCAGGTGCGCTTCATCCTGCGGCTGCTGAAGGGCCGGCTGGAGTGCGACACGCACAAGGAGCGGCTGCTGTTTAAGTACATGTGCTACGAGCTGGAGCGCCTGCACAACGGCGAGGACGTCACCTTCCACGACGTCATCAAGTGAGCGCACATGCACTTTACCACATCCACACCTCATTCACAATGTAGCTTCCAAATTATAATCATGCCCTATTCTTAATCGGCAACAAGACATTTTTATTCCAAAACGAAATGGTGACGTCAGCGCGATGAGATAAAGGGGTATATTTGTTGGATACTGAAGTTTACTATTAATTTTGGCAACATAATATTAATAAACTTAAACCACTCAGTTTATCTAATTTTAATTAATGGCTCGCTATAGTTCTAACTCAGGTTAGTTTTAATGATTACCTATTTCATTTAAAAAGGTTACTGCGTTTCCAACATTAGCACTTTACAAAACACTAAATACGTATAAAGATTACCTAGTTAATCAGGGTGAACTAAATTTGAAAGGAATTAGAGCGGTTTCACATTAGAGTTTTTTTCGCGTATACGGTTGTTTCGGCATTAGCCGCATACTTATTGACCCGGATATTTAACCCATACTTTGGCGCAAATGGCTCTAAATGAAACGTAAATTACGCCTTGTTTGCGGCAGCATGCTGTCATACCGTACGGTGGACATCCGCAAGTCGCTGCAGATGGAGGAGCTGCTCGCGCGCGAGGAGTTCGAGTTCCTCATCGAGGAGGAGGTCGCCAAGCAGACCATTCGCACCTGGCTGGAGGCGTGCCTCAGGAAGATACGGGCCAACAACGTACGTTTGAGTTTAACTACCTGGAAGACGAGTAATGTACCCGTGTCAGTGGACTGTTCACTGCAGAACCTTTGCACACTAAATAACTAGGACTATGAATTTTTGCTATTGACCTCAGAAGATGGAAGTCCACTTGTCTCGCCTACCCCTACGGGAAATAGGCATTAGTTTATCTAAGCTTTTGAAATAACAAGGAAGAGCAAATTGGCTCATTAGGGTAATTAACGGTGGTAACGTTCATTGAGCATAGAACGCTAAGTATCTTCCGATCCAAATTCCAGTTAATAAATGAAGATGTTGTGATCCATAAAATTGGTAGGTACTATTTTTCTTTTGATTTCGCCAGAGACGAGATAATAGAGACGTTTTACCTGAAAATAAAACGTTTATTAAATACTTACCTAATTCGAAGCCTAATAAAACAATATGAGAATAACATTCTTGATTTCCGCTTTCCGAAGTCATAATACGTCACGTCCGCAAGCCCTTTCCTCCCACGCGCACCCCGCACCCCACCACTACCGACGGCAGCTAGGCGGGGAATCGCCATTTCACTTCATTGCATCTCTCATATAAAAGCCACCAGGCAGAATTAGAAAGTGTTAGGCTTCGAATTAGGTAAGTATTTAATAAACGTTTTATTTTCAGGTAAAACGTCTCTATTAAATCCTGTACCGTAATTCGAAGCCTAATAAAACAATATGAGAGACGTGTTTGTTATCGCCTGGTGGTAGTGGTGGTGGTACCAATAAAATATGCCAATGTGATCTGCTTAATTGATTTAAGCAAAATATGTAAAGCCTTGTAGTATGAGCGAGCATACTAGATTATCTTAATACATAAGCAAAAAGAGCCATACTCTATGCATCGAAATAGTACGATTATGAACAATCATTATCCTTTAGTAGGTACCCATATCATTTGTAACTTGTGTAACAAATACTTAACTGATTGTCAGTTTATCTACATTTGTACCTATGGTATGCCTTTGCGCTGATCTAATCGATTAAAAAAGAAAATATCCTTAATTTCATATGAAATCTGATATATTGACCTTTTTGAAGGTATTGACAGAAAGGTGATGAAATCGGATATCTTGACCTTTTTGAAGGTATTGACAGAAAGGTGCCGCTTGCGGGCATATGTTAGGTACCTTAGTTAATTTACCCAACAAATTTCTCATCACCTGCTGTACTTACAGCTGTGCAGTTTAATCTAGTTATAAATCATCGCCTTGAGTTAAAATACAATTTTCACAATGTATACCTCTAGGTAGGTAAACCGTAAGTAGGTTTTATACACTTGATGTTAGGTTACACAATAAACCCCTGATTCAAATTCGCCAAATTGTTTGGGTGTAAACTCTATAATATACAAAATGTATAGATGTATCAGAGAGTTTGTATCAATATGAAAATCCTCATTCACCTCGGTGGATCTCCCATCAACTTCTTAGTATCTGAGAGGAAAGTTTTAGAGTCTCGCTCGCATAACATGGGGAACAATGGCGTTCACGAGCTATATATTAGAGGCCTTATTTGATTCGGTTTAATTAATTAAATCGACAGATTTTAAGAATTGGTTTCGAAAACTGACCTGGGTGGCGAGTTTTGTTTGAACCATTCCTATTAAACCTTATCCATAAACTGTATTGTAAAACTTCACCGGAATAAGTTGCACATTGCCACCGCACTGCGGCGCTGTTTGCAACAAACGGCACAAGGAACCGGCCGTGATAAGTAAAATCTTTGAAAAATATATATATTCTATATATTAGAACCTGATGAAAAAATTCTTGCCGTGGGCAGGACTTGAAGTTGCGACCTTGCCATTCCGTGTCGCGCTCTTACCAACTGAGCGACCACAGGCCACGTCCACCGACAATCTTCATCGTATTATACATACTTAAAGGGTATGTTATGCAAATCCATATATCGGACAATAGTAGTAGTATTCCGACAACCACGTCTAACATTCGGTTAGAAACGAATTTGTATTACGCATTATCCATGCTCGGTGAACAAATTAGAACATTCTATATATTTTTGTGTGTTTAAGTCCGTTCCATGTCTATTCTTCATTATTTTCTATGAACTAGTGCATAATTTAAAGTATACTCGTTATGGGAATAAAAAACTTGACTGTACGTTGAAGCCCCCGACCGGGCGGGAGGTATAATATGCGCAGCGTAGCCGGCAAGAAAATAACTTTGAATTCGAATATATGGTCGAGAAGCGCAGCTAAGTGAAGCCGACGCTCCGCAGTTACATAGCTATTAGAAGGCTGGCACTACATATAATTTCTGTACACTATATACCAAACAGTGCCACGCTTCAAGTCACAAGGTTCGTGGTCCGATTGTGAGAACGCGCTGAAAAGGATCGTAGGTACACTTTCACCAGTGTTGGGTGCAGTTTGTACTTGGATGGGTGACCGCTAGATAAATTTTCGTAAGAGCCGTAAAACAATCGGTTCGGATTGTTGTCTTTTAACAGTAGTCGGTCGTTAGACAATTGTGACAGGTTTAGATGGAATAGGGTTGGTCACAAAACCACAATCATCATGCCTAAAAAACGTTCGCTTTGAAGCCTTTTCAGGTAGAAATCACAGGTAGAAATGTAACGAGAATTTTTCGATGATATCGTTCCCTAATAAATTCACTACCTACAATTATGATAATTGTAATAGTGTAGGGATTCAAACAAAACAACATTATTGATGTTGTGGGTAGAACAAATCAGTTTGTATGTTATTGTCTCTCACCGTTGGTAGGCAACATATACCTACACGACACGACGGATATAATTGCTACAAAAACCGGCTTATCGTATATAACTCTGATACTTTGTTACACGCTGACAAAGGTCGAAAACCTTTGGGGCGAGAATCATAATTAGAATTGAGTTACATTTTATTCTATTTCCAGTAGGTATCGTAACACGGCACATGTAAGGGCCGACCTGCCTGTGCTGCGCCAACTACCATGTACTGGCTCCGCCGGGGGAGTGACCAGTGACGATGGAGTTATGTTCGCTAAAATCCGATTCTAGCAATCGATCGCCGTATATCCATAATAATATGAATACATTATTTTCTATCATAATGTCTTTATGTAGGTAGTTGTAAGTTGAAAGATTTTAATCATGTAGTCAGGTTCATATCACTTATTGCAAGTAGATTGCATTGTTTACATTTTCTGCGTTACGTATTGTCGCGCCTTCGTTGTGAGGGTAGGCGACGACAATGTTGTTATCGTTTAGAGTCTGTCGAAGTGTTCGGAAATTAATAACCCGGCGAACGGAGATGTCATATTATGCACAATACGCGTACTAGTATAGTACGGCGTAATACGAAACCGCAAAGCGCGGGTGTTGGTGCTTGAAGTATGGATGACGTAATAGTACGTAATAGTATCTTCTGTATTAGAATGTAATACAATGTGAACAGTACTCTTCTAGCTTTGGTAATCATGATCTAGGAGTAGATCTAGGTCTAATTTCCGCATTCCAACCAAGATTGGTAGTTTCTATTATGATAAGTACATCAATGCAATGCAACTGATGTCTGTGGGTCCGAGAGGGAGTCTGTAGTCCCTTGACCTCTATACCATACCAGCTCAGCATACCTAGGCAGTGGTCCTCGCCGTCTTTCAGCAGTTCGATTGGCATGATAGTACATAACTCTAGTCCCGTGGGGATTATGAGGTGTGCTTGTGGGTAGTCCTTGGTAAACTGGTTCCCATTTAGCCAATTTATTAATATCAAATTAACTTCTACGATGTCTGCGGAATGACAATACATCTTCATTCTGGTTCAAATTATATTTCGACTTGTTAGCCACATGAAAGACCTATTCGCCAGGCGATCTCAGAGCGTAACTCGGGTTCCGGGTGGCAAATATGGTATGGAGGCCGCCTCTGTAGACGTATCGGAGACAGCGTCTGTAGGTGAAGCCAATGGTACACGATGGCAATCCAAATACTTTTGTTGTCGTAGTAGTTCTGAGTCACGCGAAAGTCCGACACTCGTTGAGTTTAAGAGACTTAATTGAACTCATCAGTTAGTAAACCCTTTGGGGAAGTACTGTAGGACCCCTTGGGATAATAGCTCGTTGTGCTTTCTTTCTGTGAGGCGCGGTGTATCCTTGGTGTTGTAGTCTCGTAACATGATGTCATGACCGGAATAAGGTAGAAGCCGGTATAGGAATGTAGGGCGGAGCCCGTTCTGTTCCCAATGGTGGTAGCTCAACTGATCGACATGAAAAGCATAGGACTCATGCTAGACGCGACTCTCCTGACCCGGTGGGACGAGGAAGAGTCCGCTCTGATCTGTTAATTGGAGAACGTCTCTAGTCATTCGGTACTTACTTACCCCTCTCCAATTGTCTCATTGCACCATTACTGATGTTGACCCACAAGTTGGGAAAAGGATATTTCTGTGGTGCACAGGAAATGCAATCCTTGTCATTAGTATTTATTCATACTATCAGCTTCCTGTGGCGACGCTGCATGTGTTGTCAAACCAGAACGCACGTGCGCGGCACGGTTTGCGCGGCACAATAACTATTAGATTGCGTTCTCACACCAACAACTCGTGCCACAATTTGCGCGCCAGCCAATCAGCTGGAAACTACAGTGTATGGTAATCAGCATTGCCACGATTTCCATTTTGAAATTTCAGCGTATTCGAGATTCCGAATCCATCTTTACACTGAACATTACTGTAAAACAGTCTTACTCCCTCGATGTCAACAGAATACAGGGTTTAATGTTTCGTACACTTGACTTACTCCGCTGAAAAAATTAGTTAATCCTGGAAAAAAGCTTATCCTAATGTTAGTTAATCCTTGATAGTGGCGTCAGACTGCCGTAGAATGCCAGCTGGCGACGCCAACATGTTGCCACAATGTACGTGCATTGCGAGTATTGTATTTAGGTATTGCATGGTATGCATATCTCCAATACAAAATCACGTTAAGTATATAAATGAAATAAAATATCGTGTTCTGTCCACTTCGCTGCCCTAATGAGTGGTCGTCTTATAGTTCTTGTATAGTTATAAGCAAATTAACACCACGTGTATCAAATTAATATGAATATTGAAAATAACGAGGGTATTTTAAGGTTAAATAGTTGAAATCCAATATGTGCGCACAGAGCGATTGAATTCAGTACTCCTGGGCCAGTTACCCTATTCTGGGGGTGCGAGTACCCACGTGTTCGGGTGCCCGTTAATTACCCTTATGTTTGGACTCGGGTGTACCTTGCGAGTTGCGTAGCACTAATGGCCCCAATACTGAAGAAAACAACTTCAATTTGCATGCTTAAAGTAATGAGCGATGTAACTTACAGTTTAGCGAACATTCCTTAACGCAACGAGCACCGCCGTTAGAACATAATATCGCGCCATCTTAAACACACCTGTTGCTGCTATCCTTCCTTCTTCCGTATTCGTCTCCTCCTGCTGGCGGGCCGGACGTTTCTAATACGTTTATAATTAATAAAATCAAACCGAACGGTAACACCGTTAAAAATATGCACCACAGAAACGTGGTGAAATGATTTTATCTTTCACTTTTATAAGTAAAGATTTGCAAATACTTTGCTACGTATAATATGACTAAAATAAATTAAATTCGGTCAACCTCACGCTAGGTTAGGTTAGGCGACCGTACGGGTCGGGAAATTTAATGCCAATGAAGTGAAATGGCGATTCCCCGCCTAGCTGCCGTCGGTAGTGGTGGGGTGCGGGGTGCGCGTGGGAGGAAAGGGCTTGCGGACGTGACGTATTATGACTTCGGAAAGCGGAAATCAAGAATGTTATTCTCATATTGTTTTATTAGGCTTCGAATTACGGTACAGGATTTAATAAAATATTAACGACCTACATTAACAATTAGGGGGCATCCATAAAGTACGTCACACGTAAGGGGGGGGGGGGGGGGGGGTCGACAAAGTGTGACAAGGGGTGGCAGGGGTCCTAAGTTTCGTGACATCACATTTCAAAATATAATATATCTAGAGGTACTAATCGCGTAATTTGAAATATTAATTAAACTAAAAATATTTCCAACTCTACCTTTAGGACAATACGGTTTAAATTGTTTTCTTGACGAGTTCATACCCGCTCTAGTGACACGCGCCGATCGCCTACGAGCCCTTTGACTAATGCCGCCAAACGCACCGTACCTCGTGATTTTATTGTTTCTATTTCATTCGACAATTGACTTTCGCTGAGTGAACGACGTCGTTTTTTTAGTTGTGCTATTTTAAAAACCTAAATGAGAACGAAGTGACTGCCATGCCAGTTATAAATAATTTAAAGGAGTGGATTCAAAGTCCATGGACTGAAGATGATTAAGTTTCTTTCTTCTTCTTTTTCTTTATATTCAATGGTTTATTGCTTTGTTATTGTTTCAAATATTTGATATAATGTTGATTTCATAAAAAAAGTACTTAATTTAAATGGAAATAAAACTAATTTCGGAACTGCTGTTTTAATTTAATAATTTTTCAATGTGAAATTGCAAAACATGTGACGTCACACTAGGGGGGGGGGGGGGGGTCTCAGAAATGTGACCACCTGTGACAAGGACGGGGGGAGGGCTCAAAAATTCATGAAATTCAAACAAAAAATTGTTAAATACAATAAGGGGCCATCCATAAAGTACGTCACACGAATTTCATGTGACGTACTTTATGGATGGCCCCTTATTGTATTTAACAATTTTCGGGGCTCCCATATACTTTAGTAATTATATATGTATCTGTTACAGAAACAACAAACAAGCTTGATAGCTGGTCTGAGAAAGACGAACGAACAAGTTGTCGATTTGAACAACGAGAAGTTGGATAAAGAGAAACAAGATCAAGAGGCACAGGTAACACCAGTATGTTCCCAGTCCTATATAAAACATAATTATACCTATATGTGCCCTTACCAGTTGGCCAGGCGAGTCGCAGGCAGATAAATATGGAGGAAACGGATAATATATGAAGTACCGACTGATATATTGGCTCGGGCCAAACTCTTAGGCCGACATTCATAGACAGTTTTGAGCACGAACTTAGCATGAGCTCGCGCTTACGACTGTCAAATATTTCAACAGTTGTAAGGCCGAACTCAAACTCAACTCATACTCTGAACTGTCTATGGCTATCTGCCTTAGGTATTCATAGGCAGTTTTTCTTGAGCCCGCTCTTACTCAAACGTCTATGAAAATTTTCGTTTTTACTCCGCGAGCTCACGTTAAACTTGCACTGAAAAATCTCAATCCTTAGTTTAATTTATCGCAGACGTTTCCCTAAAGTAATAGTGAATGCGAATTGGACCGACATAAACCGACGACATACCTATGCTACAATAAGTTTGTGATTGATGTCCTAATGTATTTGCAGCCACCTGTGGCTAACGCTGCCCGCACCGAGATCACGGAGTCTACCTCGCAGCCGACTATGTCTAGTGAGTGTTACGTGTTTCAGAACTTAATCTCTTCTTATAGGTATTTATATTTTCGCTAATCCTAATAGCATTTGTGTTCAAAGCGAAAATAAAGTCAACAGCTAATAATATCTATTTCAATAATTATTATAATGTAGATCTCATCTATTTATTTCAATTGTATTCAACCTCATAATGATAAATTGTATATTTCAGACATTACATCATCGTTTGAGTCGCAGCCTAAAAGGCCGTCTACTAAAACCCCATTCAAGCGGCCAGGATTGCCTTCGGTTACGATACCAAGGTATGTTACAAGAGATCCAACATAACATAACTCTGATATTGAATCCCATCCGAAGGAACGTGGGTCGGACAATCGAGATCACACACGCAGAAGTACTAAACAACACTTACCTTTTTATTTAATCAAATACTTACTCCGCTGGCTCAGCGACCCAAAGTGGATCTTGGCCTCCGACACCAAAGAGCGCCACTGCAGCCTGTCCTGCGCTGTCTGGCGCCAATCGGGCACCTGCAGCTCTTGCAGGTCTTTCTGCACCTACTATTTAATCAAATTGTTAATTTTTTTATTTCACCGAACTGGGATTCAGCGTGTGTTAGCATACATTTATATCCTATGTTATCAAACCTGCAATTCTCTAAATCGCACTAATATTTGCAGACCCGAGAGCCCGGTCAAGAAATACCTGCAGCCTACTCTCAGCGACCCGCATCCCGCACTCAACAAAAAGTCGCCACGTAAGTACTAGCATAAATACTAGACTGACACAACGACCGGCCGATTTTGAAGGCATCCAGGTTAAAAATGGATTCAGAACTTCAAAAACACTGAAATCGACACAATATTGGCAATGCCGTCCGCTGATTAGCTGGCGTGAAAACGTTGACGCTTGGCTGTCATTGTGTCCACACTAACTCGGGTCCAAATCCTAAAAATGACGTCAAGTGTCTTTTTTACGCTTTTTCTTTCGGTATGTAAAAGTATTCATTCTTTGTTATGGCGTTATAGCGATGGTGAAGAGTAGCAGCCGCGTGGTGACCACCAGCACGTGTCCCAGCGTGAGCGCGAGCGTCAGCCCCGGCGCGCGCGAGCACGACCAGCCCGCGCTGCACGACGTGCGCGCCTGGTGGGACGCGCAGCTCGGCGGGCACGCGATATACGCAGCAAACTAGCGGACACTGCGGCAGGCGACACTACACATATACCGAAGCCCAAATCAAGTGTCTTATGTTGTAAACAAACACTACTAACATTTTAAATTTTCTGTGATTATTGCATAGTTATTTTCACATTATTAGATCGGATCACTTTATTTTCACAATGATGAACAGGTTTAATCAATCAGTTTCTTCAATATTACATCACGACAGGTAATTAGACGATCACATTTGTTTACAAAATAAGACATTTGATTTGGGATGCGGTATATATCACCGTAGTCTTGGACGAATTAGCCAATGGACACGACACGCTTTTACCCCCCTCTGCCATTTTACTATGGTAATTTAGCCATGCTATTTATATGGCACTGTAGACTCACCGGCTCTGACAGTTGTAGTTACGTGAAATACTCACAAATGTAAGAAAGTACAACAATTCCATTTTAGTTTTCCGCGAAGACATTCGTCCAAGACCGTAGTGCAGCCGTATTAAACTAGTATCGAAATTTAGAAAAATTTAAATTAGCATACGTGGCTCCAAATTTTCGTATATTAGTGCAAGTAGATAGTTGTCATGAAGGAAGAAACGGCTAGGGACTAGGCCTACTCGTACATCGCACGGCGGCGTCGCTGTAAGACAACTCTCGTTTTTCTATTGTTTGAATTTTCGTAGAAATCGAACACATAAAAGTCTCTTTCTGATATATAAGAATGATAGGGACAACAAGGGCGGACAACCTGTCCTCATACAAAATATGCTTTATGCTCTTTTCATAAGGCTCGGCAATTTTTTTTCCCGATTCCAGTGTGTACGCTAAATTTAATCGTCGCTGCCAGACGTCCCGGTTAGTCTTACTATGTAGCACATAACGAGTGACAGTGGAGTTTAGGTTGAGATTTGGCGGCCACGATAGAATAATTATGTTATGCCATAATGTAGTGCCAAATACTAATTCGTTGATGAAATAAAACTTAATTTAAATAAATAAATTGTTTATTTTTTTAAATTCACATAAAATTGCTTGATTTAAGACAGACAAGTCCAAAAATCCATATAAACACATTTCGCAGATACATTAAATGCAATGCATTTTTTTTCATTATTATTGCCGCAATTTTCACACCGACCGACCATCTGGGAACGGGACTCTTTCCTTTGACTTGCTGGCGTAAAATTCCGGCGATCATATTGTGAATGTTTCATTTTGAATAGGCCTTTATTCGTGTTAAATTTAGTGGCGCCCCCAACCTTAAAAACTTATATGTTCTAATTAAAAAGCTATGTATCAAACTACGATAGATAGGTACTATTTTCTAATATACAATAGATATCATAATTGCGACAAGCGAAGTTGCAGTTTCGCCGTTTTCGCTAAATAGTGTTTCGTGCTAAATTGTACCAAAATTATTTTATACGAAATGATTTTTTAATGTTGGGGGCGCCACTTAGTTCTAATATGATCCTTAAATTAAGAAACCGTAGACGAGAATCTCTACCATTATTGTAGAAAATGACACATTCCTAACGAGAACAGTACTATAACGGTAATAGTGAGCGCGAGACACACGTATCTGCCCGCGATCGGACAGTGGAACAGCTTGGCGCGCAGCTTGAGCGTGGCGGCGTACAGCAGCACGGCGGCGATGTCCTCGTGCGGCGTGTCCTGGTGCAGGAACGGGCGTACAGATAACTCGTGGCCCACGGACTGCGTGCGACGACACTCCTTGGAGAGTCTTGCAGCCTGAAAGAATAGCATACTCGTTTTGAATCAAAAGTTTTTATTACATCAGTCAACTCACGTGGACATGATAAAGGTATATTCAGATGTCTCAAAGACTAAAATTAGGTATCCATCAACATATTCACGTAAGTTGCCAGTAAATTGTTTTCATATATTCAAACTATTGCTATTTGTTAATAATAATTTATAGGGTTCCGTGCCTCGTTTCGATTACCTACATAATAAAAACAAGCAGAAATTATTGCAAAAACAAAACAAAAAACGACTGCAAAAAAACTAACCCCTTTGATTATTTTTTTATGCCCTATGACACTCCCGTAATCAAGACGAATCTAAAGATATCTCATACACCAAAATCCATCAAGCCGTTTAGGCTACAGGATGGCAGGAAGGAATGGACATACATGCACCCGAAAAACATTACCCTCCTTCTGGGTCAGTCGCGTAATAAACCAGCGTCTCATAAATCTTATAATCAATCACATAGCTAATAAGTACAAAATATAATTCGAAAGTCGCACTATTTTCACGACAACGAAAAAGTTGAAGAAAGAAGAAGTTTAGTTGCATACCGATACTGATCATAAACGGCACCTATAAATTAGCCAAAAGGGATACTATGCCCATTTGGTTTTTTAACGAACGCTGTTAGGCATAAACATGATTTAAAGTTAGTCCACGGCTAAACCTTCGGTCCCATTGTACCTTAAAGTTTTATATAAGGAAGTGTGAAAGGGACAAAACACTGTTTAAGGGAAGTGAGATTAAACTAGGTATACCTATAGCTAACATAACAGTATTAGTATACTTGTGTACTGACCTGCACGAACGGCACGACTACGGCCGCGCCCCACAGCATCAGGTTGAGCACGCTGACGCCGGCGATGGGCTCGGTGCCCGTGTCCACGCGGTCCACGCCCAGCAGCCACAGCGCGCCGGACACAGCCCACGACGCGTTCACCACGCTCAGCAGGCACACCGCAGGAGACAGCTCCTCGTTCAGGTACTTTAGCAGCTTACGGAACTCGGCTATCTCCTGTTTAAAGCGGAGCAACAATGAAAGTAATACAAAAACAACAGGTCTTATTTAATACCATAAAACAGTTAATCATGAGTTGAATACGTGTCTATAAAAATGTATTGAAATTTTAGTACATTTTTGAAGAATCAAATGTTCAAGGTGTGTGTTACACCTAAAAAGAATCGCCATTGACCGGATGACGTCGGCAGTGCACGTGGCGCCATTTTGCGCGCAACTATTAAAACACCGTGCGGCAGGCGGGCCGCTCTCATTCGGTCTGCGATCGTCGTCATATTCAGTGATCGTCGTGTGTGCTGTGTGGGTTGCCCCACACCGTCTCCGTGCTTCTGTTCCTGACCCTGGCGCCTGCCTGGTCTAATTTCTGAGTCGCTCTGCTGCCCAGACTACGTGTAAATTTAAGTTAAGTGCATTGTTTCAGTGAAGTGATAATTAGTGCATAATAAGTGATTCACATTTCGTTGCCGCCTAGAACTTTTAGGTTATGTGGTGTGGCAGATAGCCAAATAGCATAAATGGCTCATAGTACTGTTAAACCTCATCAATGTCGGATTAGTGCAAACCCGTGTGTGCTGTTAATGTAACTTTGTGTAATAGATAATGAAATATGTCGCTAGCTAATGTTGTGCGGGTTAAATAATAAATTGATTATGACAATCACTGGTAATTGTTTATTTTATATTATCACGCTAACCTTGATGTGTAATAGTTTCAGAAGTGGGATAAAGATTAAGAGGACCTGACAACGCAACGTGTCAGAGAGCAGTGGCGACGAGGATCCTACCATGCGAGCAGCAAAGCGAGGTCGTGCGCTACGCCAAGGCGACAAGATGGCAGACGCTGACCGCTCATCTGATAACCCAAGCCCATTCCCCGCGTTAGAAAAATTGGTAACGGACAAGAGACAAGGTATGGTGAACCAATATTTACTTGATAGGAGAGACGGCAAACTATGTGATCACATAAATCAATCATGAGATATCTACAGCTGGGATGAGGATAAGAAGCGTATATCATGTGCAAGCTCGGTTGGATGGTACAGACCGTGGGTGGTACAATCGATTAGATAACTATGATTGTGCTAAATGTTTTGAGTTTTCGATTATGCAGTAGGCTTATGCAGTAGGCTTATGCAGTAGGCTTGTGCGGTAGGCTTGTGCAGTAGGCTTGTGCAGTAGGCTTGTGCAGTAGGCTTGTGCAGTAAGTAGGCTTGTGCAGTAGGCTTGTGCAGTAGGCTTGTGCAGTAGGCTTGTGCAGTAGGCTTGTGCAGTAGGCTTGTACAGTAGGCTTGTGCAGTAGGCTTGTGCAGTAGGCTTGTGATGTAGGCTTGTGATGTAGGCTTATGCAGTAGGCTTATGCTGTAGGCTTATGCTGTAGGCTTATGCTGTAGGCTTATGCTGTAGGCTTATGCTGTAGGCTTATGATGTAGGCTTATGCTGTAACTGCTAGTACGCCGAGAGATTTTCTATGATGAATTGTTATTGTGTAGGAGATGTCAAGTGAGTGTAAGACACAGAAGAAGGTGTAAAACTGGGCACTGATAAGGCCACTATGATCGCCGTAAAGATCGAAGGCTCTACTGGTGGAGCTATGTTCAAACCGCGGTACTACAACTTTTCAGGACTGGCGAACATCATTAAGGCTATGGTTGTAGAGGGCGATAGCGGCATGCTGGAGGTGTGCAACCTGGACGGCCAGAGCCTGGCGTTCACTGCTGGAACAGTCTTGGCTCGGGGGCAGGACTGCACTGAAGCTTTGGGTAAACATTGTAGTCATCTGGTGAGTCAAATGTTTTAAGTCTGTACTGTGGTCCAATTTTGATGCGAAGAGTGATATGAGTGGTATCGTACCGTGCTGTAGGCAGACCGTTGGTTCCGTACCGTGTTATGGGCAGACCGTTGGTTCCGTACCGTGTTCCACTGAGGTGGTTTGAGAGGATGAGCTGCATTTGGATGGTTCCGTACCTATGTATAACGCCGATAAAATAAATCGAACTTTGATCATAATTGTGAGACTGTGTATACTGTCTGTAGTAACGTGGAGTTTAATCTTATTGCTGAGGAAGTGGTTAATGGTATAAAATTCAAAAATATTGACATTAGCAACAATGACATGACTTATTTTCCTAGCTTAGATCTCGCAATCGTACCACCAAGTGCCGTTGTCAAATCCATCTATACACAAGACAGAATTAATCACGTCCATAGGTAGAATAGAATAAATGTTTATTTGGTAGCCAATCAACACACTTAAATTATAATTGCAATGTAGGTAATTAGTAAAATTTTAAAAAAAAACAACTAAGTTAAGTTACTACATATATTATGATAATGGTAATGACGAGTATCTTCGCGTCTCGTTCGGTATATCCAATTCCTCTGCAGTATTTCATCGTCTTATTGATTGTTTAACAAGAAAACGAATTACAGAATAAATAATTATTTAAACGATGGACATGCATGGCGTGTCGCTGGTTCCGCATGAAGGTTCAAGGTTTAGTTTGTTAATCATGTAGTTATCTAGATATTAAGTAATTTAATTGTAATTATTTTAAATGATTTCTTCTTCAGCAGCGGCACATTTTTGAGACATGGACATTTTGAGACTTGGACATTTTGAGACTTGGACATTTCGAGACTTGGACATTTTGCAACCGCTTGACATTTTGCAAATTGGACATTCTGCGACTAAACGATTTTCCCTTGCAAAGTTACCTAATTTTAAATTCCAGAAAAAATATTGACTTGCAAAAATGTTCACAAAGTCCTTACTCGTGATAAAGAGAGAGATTTGATTCGCTTAGTAAAATTAATGCTGTTGAAAATTTGAAATCTGGTTTTTGATGGCGATATATATAATTTCCCTCAGTAAATGTATCAAGTGGGTTAGAGTTCATCAAGTTGCCACTGAGAACTTTGAGACTTTGGATACCCCTTTGTCAAGAAAGACTTGTTTTCTAGGATAGTAAGACGGTGGTTACTGGTTCAATATGACATTGAGTTAGACATAGGGCTGGTGACAAGATGCGGATTGAGTAGAAACCAGGCAAATATCCATGTTCTGTCTACGGAAGATTGGATTTAGACTGTTCAACCATAGGATGTGAGGTTAAACAATATTCTGACTCAAAACTATGTAATATCTGATGAAACTTTGTACCATAAAAAAAAAAATATATATTGCTTGTCTATCCCAATATACCAAGGATACTGTTCATGTTGACCACGGGGACTGTTCCCAAAGAGATGCGAGTGTTAACCAGTATATTCTAGTGACGACAGATTCCTTTTTCAAATTTTATTCACATGCCTTTAAGAGGCATTTCAAGGATTTTGCTGTAGAGTAGGTTAATAGGACAAATTTTGGAGGAGTTGAGAGTAGCTGGCGATAAGAAGTACTTGGGAATCTTGAGATATTATACTGACTGACATGGTTTCAATCAGTATCAATAACACACGACATGACACTACAGGACATGGCACTACAGCACATGACACTACAGGACAGAACACTACTTAAATCTCATGTTTAAATACAAAAGTAGAGTCCGGCTTAGAAAATAGTGATAATAACACCGGTCTTAGTTTTGATAAGGAAAGAAAGCCTGGCCATGTCTAACGTAAGGTGAGATTTGCTCTTATGGAGGAGGTCCAAGGGCCTTAGGGGCCATAAGCATAATTTGTCGATAGTTTATATAATTATTTTCGATACAATAATAAAACACAGATTATTATAATGTAGAGAATCCTAAAGTAATGTATTTATGACATTAAAATTGCGTTTCAATCATGACTATGCACAATATTTACATGAAACAGTAACTTAAAAGTTAATTTGTACAATCTGCACATACGAACTAGCGAATTGTTGCGTGCTACGTTGTTCGTCCATACAGCTGGCATTCCAATGCAAAACATGGTTGATGTGGATACCTTGAGGCCCTACGTAGGGGTGGCTGGGTCAGCTACGGCTGGCTGGTAATGATAGAGTAGTAGACGCTGAGGGTTTGGTAGAATTGCTTGAGACTTGCTATAAAACAAAATGAGAGTAAAGTGAATGCTGTAGTGATGCACTCATCACGTAGTATGTGTGGAATGAAATTGTGTGTGAAAAAAAAGGGGAGAGTTGAATCGATGCTGTAGAGATGCGCTCATTGCGTAGTAGGTAGAGGTGTGGAGCTAGTGAAATTGTGTGACAGGATAAATCGATGCTGTAGAGATGCGCTCATTGCTTAGTAGGTAGAGGTGTGGAGCTAGTGAAATTGTGTGACAGGATAAATCGATGCTGTAGAGATGCGCTCATTGCTTAGTAGGTAGAGGTGTGGAGCTAGTGAAATTGTGTGACAGGATAAATCGATGCTGTAGAGATGCGCTCATTGCTTAGTAGGTAGAGGTGTGGAGCTAGTGAAATTGTGTGACAGGATAAGGAATGAAGTGATCGGAGAACACATTGTAGTCTGAAAGAAAATGTTATAAAGTGGATGGGAAAAGAGTATCTTACTCTGATTTGGGCGTTTAGAGCAAGCGAAGAAAGGGAGGCTCAATTGCGACCTACAACAGACGAGTGTGTGTGAAGAGATTGATGAATGCTGATGAAACCAGAGTTATATGCTAGGATCGCAGCAGATGGAAGTTCATCGTTTCTGTTTACCCCTACGGGAATGAGACGCGAGTTTCTGACGATGATGAGTTGCTGATGATGATGATTATTATGGTAAAGTCAATTTATTCGTTAATCACTTGCGTTCTCTTCTGCAGGACGGCCGGGCTGTTACACCTAAAAAGAATCGCCATTGACCGGATGACGTCGGCAGTGCACGTGGCGCCATTTTGCGCGCAACTATTAAAACACCGTGCGGCAGGCGGGCCGCTCTCATTCGGTCTGCGATCGTCGTCATATTCAGTGATCGTCGTGTGTGCTGTGTGGGTTGCCCCACACCGTCTCCGTGCTTCTGTTCCTGACCCTGGCGCCTGCCTGGTCTAATTTCTGAGTCGCTCTGCTGCCCAGACTACGTGTAAATTTAAGTTAAGTGCATTGTTTCAGTGAAGTGATAATTAGTGCATAATAAGTGATTCACATTTCGTTGCCGCCTAGAACTTTTAGGTTATGTGGTGTGGCAGATAGCCAAATAGCATAAATGGCTCATAGTACTGTTAAACCTCATCAATGTCGGATTAGTGCAAACCCGTGTGTGCTGTTAATGTAACTTTGTGTAATAGATAATGAAATATGTCGCTAGCTAATGTTGTGCGGGTTAAATAATAAATTGATTATGACAATCACTGGTAATTGTTTATTTTATATTATCACGCTAACCTTGATGTGTAATATGTGTCTTTATCTTTTTTGTGGTAAGACGAAATATGTTTTTTGGTATAAATCCCATTCTATGTCAGTTCCGTGATCAAGACGAGTCACGTGATACAAAATTACAAGAATTAAGGCGTTTCTGCTGAAGAAGGCCACAAGGAAGGGGGTTGCCGACAGTTTTCTTATCCGAGCAGAAATAACTTCAACTTTTTTATTGGGCCTTTGTGTGGCTTGTAATACCAAAGCAGATGTATTAGCTTTTAGTAAAGTTCAATGAAAGTATATCATCATTCAGCCACTCTGCTACAACTTTCATATCAACCTCTGCATCTCTTATTACTGTTGTTCTAGACATTTTAAGTACTATCGCTTATATAGTTAGAAACTCTGACATAACAACGAACCCTCATCCAGTTGAGTGGCGTAATGGTCCTGTTGAGCAAGCGCTCCTTGAGGAACATGAGGTGCGCCTGCAGCAGCTGCGCCTGCAGGCAGTAGCTGGTGATGACTGTGGCCTGCACCATGTCATGGACAAGAGTGCACGCGACCAGCAGCACCTTCAGCCCCAGGCACACCTCGCGCGAACTGAAACAACGATCACGGCATCATAGACAATACAGAGAGAGTGAGTTCGCGTGCTTAATGTGATTATTCAACGCGTTCCCAATGTCCATCCAGTTTTTAACAAATGGTATACAACCCATTGATTGTCCAACTATAGGCCGTTGTCCCACCGCCGGCGATGAGCGAGTAGAGCTATCAACATTAAAATGAGTGAGCGAGCAGCGAGTAGTTTTGTAGCTCGGCTATAGTCCGCCGGCGAGTAACCATGGGCTATTTTTTCAATAGACAGTACATTCCGTGATGAAAAGAGACGCAGCGATACTCGCTCGGCGACATAATATTTATAGTTCATCGCTGAGAGACTGTCGCCGGGCGATTGGTTGTACTCGCTCGGCGACAAAATATCCTCATGGGCTGGCGACTAGTTTATTGCAAGTAAAAATGTTTGTGTATTTGTAGAATTCACATTTACATCACTTAACAACGAAGGAAGGTGATATTAGTACTTTTTAGAACGATTTTGACTTAACTAGTACCTACCTAGTACTCCATAAGTCCATATAATAATGTAGATAATTTACAAGGAAAGAGCGAAACATTAACATCATGCAGCTTTGTCGTTTAAGTCCTAATCAATCACAATATGCGCATCAATATAAACATGTGTCTAAGTCACGCACCTATCCTCCATCCACCTGAACATGACGGTCCCCCTGACCATCATGAGCGTGATGGAGACGAGCGACAGGCACATCCACAGCACGCTCAGCAGGATGTAGAACCACAGCATGCGCAGGAGGCGCTTCGGCTGCGCGCTGGGCGTGCCCTGCGGCGCGTACGACGACAACAGAAACACCTGCGGGCAACGACACGTACTCACAAAGGGCCTAGCCAAGTGGCTTTGACTTTCGTTAATACTAGTAGATAATAAAGAAAAATGTATGGGATTTATATTTGCTTTTACATTTTTCTTTCTATTCTACTAGCGTTAACGAAAGTCAAAAACACTTGGCTTGGGAAGCAGACGTATACAAGCTACTCTACATCTTGTTCATCCTTTAAAGACATTTCATATCAGTACTCAGAGCAGCAACGGCACCTGAAATTTTTCTGAAGGAAATATGGAAACCCAGAGGACACATGCTAGCTAGAGTACAAGATAAAGGTACCTAAGGTTATACACATATTCAGGTCGACATTAATAGACCTGCCGCACAATCCAATGTAAAGCCGTGTATCGGCCCGAATACGTGCTTTTCTTCTTGGGGGTTGCCTCCCCAACTAGTGAAGGTTGGCAATCAGCTGTTCATATTTGGGCCTATGTTTCGCGAGGCGGAATAGGTCTGCGGCGCTCGCGATGCCAGTCCATTCCCGGACTTCATTTTGCGACCTTTGCGACATTCAGATTTTTTTTTGCGACCGATTCTTCTCTTTCAATCGTCAAAGGCTTCAATCATCATAATAAGTTGTAGCAACGAATATGTGCATAGCACGTCTAATAGTTAATTGTACGCACCCTCTCCATCAGATTCTGCAGTTGTTCATTGTCCGATATTCTAAACAAATATAACGCGTAGAGGAACCCCACGAAATGCAATATACTGGGTCCGATGTAGGTGAATGTTACGTTTCCGTAGCAAACATTCTTATATGTTTCATATTCTATAGTAGAGGATAGCGCTAGAGGCACCAATTTGTAGCAAAACCCTCGATCTCGCCTATAACAAACAAAAAGACTATTTTAGTTATGCAAAAATCTAACAACAATTTATAATTTTGAATATTCTCATATCACAGTATGAAAATATTTTCAATGTGTATTCCATCGTGTATTCCAATAGCCCTGCAACAAGCAATAAGAGGTATTGTTACATTTTTAGCATGATCAGGTATAAGGAGAACCGAGAGCTGTCACCCCATACAAGTTGTTATCGCAACGCATTTGAAATCTGACATTGGTATCAAATGTAACTGTAAACTTTGAACCAAAGAATTAGTGTCCACACAAAAAATAATGATTAAATCGTTGCATGATGAGTAATTAAGTCCAGATGGAGGGATGACCTTCGCAAAATGGCTGGCAGGGACTGGATGCAGAGGGCCGAGAGTAGGGTTGATTGGCGCGCTTTGGGAGAGGCCTACGTCCAGCAGTGGACTGATACGGGCTGATGATGATGATGAGTAATTAAGTTACATAGAGGACAATTATGAAACGTTTAACATCGTTGCCCACTAAACTAAACGTTACCTGAAACAGGCCATGTATTGAAGAATATATCCTAAGAACATCAACACGGCCACCTGCGCCGAGTGGAAGTGCGACAGACAAATCGCGCACTTCGACGAGTTAGACCCGTCCACCACGGGCCGTAAGCCCATGATCGTAAGAAGTTTCAAATATGGTACTAATATCTGAAATACAATAAGCACACATTCATTTGTTTTACTACAAAAACACGAACGAACAAAATATAAGTACACCTTACCTTAGATTTACAGTAATGTAATATTGCAGATGTACTCATGTATTCTGTATCTGGAGATTCCGTTATTTCTCCTATCTGAAATGATAGTGGAAGAGGTATAAATATCGTAGGTTTCGTAGTTTTACTGTGTTTCTGTCTGTCTTTAAATTACAAATGGATGTTATTTATATGAATAAGGAACGACAAATATGATGGCGGGCGTCGCGCGTCCTATAGACAGCGACTACTCGAGACTCAAGAGTTGCAAGTTCTGTTGCCGCCCTGAGGACTGATATCTAAGTTATGAAGTTTGGGAAATTACTATCGCATCAGATTAAATTAGGTAAGTGTAGTTGTATAATAGGAAAGTAATATTATTTAAATATGTACGAGTATCGAAGCACCACATGTCAAAGTAATCAGTAATCTGCTTATTACAGAATGTATCTGGTACTCACGTCAACACTGCGAACGTCGAGGCTGGACCGCGTGGAGCGCTCCATCGCTGGCTCCCCGAGCTTATTACCCAGGACATGGCTATCCAGTAGATCACTAGCTACATAATCGTTAAAAAAGTTCACATTATCCATTTTATTACCCATATCTATACATTAATTACAATTGTGCCCATTAAAAAACAATAATTCATCAATAATTATTTGTTATTTATTGATCTGTCAAATATTTCTGAATTATGACGGTAATTCGAAAATAAATGCACGAATTAAAATCACACTTACCGCTACCGTAGGATCCATTGTCATTGTTCATTGCTTAGAATGTTGTTTGTTTTCTCAGTAGAACCACCGACTTCACTGTGGAATGAGGGTCGATAGCCATTGTGTCTTTCGCTTGTATGTTATCTCATACATGCATGTAGTGTAATAATAATAATAAATATCTACAGTACGCGTAGGTATAAATTAAAGGGATCAGTTCGACTACAACTTTTTATTAATGATGGTTGCCTCTGCTGGATAGTGTAAATGACACTACCCAGAGGTACGAAACCAATAAATACACTACCAAATAATTTCAATAAAAAATTTCATGATGTATGCTGGCATAGCTGAATTAATAAAAAGGTGAACTATTAGAAAGAGAGAAACGCGTATTTAGGGTTTACCTGACTGCGCTAGAAGGAGGTTATGGTTTTTTTCAATTACATACACTTATCGCAAAAAAAATTGCCATACAAGTTGATGGGTTTTTGGTGTGCGTTAGTTATTATCTTAGTAGTAACAGTTTCAATTTGCACAAGTGTTCTTCTTGTAGAGAGAATGGAGCGTCGCTAATGCTGATCGTGACTGAATGGCGTGTCATCATAATAATGGTAGAATTATTTACTTGCAGAAGTTACAATGTTATATTATAACAAATTCATGTCAAATAAATTTAAAAAATGGTAATAATAAAAAGAACCAAAGTTGCGTTAGTACTGTTGAACTTCGATAACCTCTGAAAGCAGATAAGCGATGACGGAGAAAAAAATTATTATTGTTTTCGTCTGCTCAATGCAGTTAATTTGAGTTCATACAACCGCAGTTGTCTGCATTGTGTTTTGTCTATCTATGCAATTATTAATCAATGATATTACCTGTAAGTCCTGTAATACCTTAAGTGCTGAAGAAATACGCTCACATTTTAGTATAAATTTATTTGCTTAGATTCTAGAATTTATTTACATTGTAATTATAACATTTAAGGCATTTTCTTTCTACTTAAAAATCCCGTTTTTCTAACAAATTGTTTTCGTTCCTGATGATGTTTCTTCATTTTCCTATGGTTGTCTGCTTCCGACTTTTTGCCTCTCATGGTGAATGTCATCTCCCTGTTGCCGCCCGTGCCGGTGACCATAGTCGAGAAGCCTTCCTTACTGAGTCTATCTCCCAGGCTGGCCTTGCTGACTTTAGTGATACTTTTAATATGGCTTGTGTTTCTCGGTGCCTTATTGGATTCGTAGACGGTTTCCTTGCTATCGAGCTCGGGCTGAAGCCGCTGGTTTTTGTTTCTGATAATTTTGTGTTGTTTCTTCACATCCTTCACCCAGGAGCGGTCTTCGTCGGAACTTTCCTCGCTGGATGCGTAGAGCTCAGCGTCAGAGTCTTTTTCCTCGGTTTCTTCAACCTATACAATACAGACGGAATGAATATGACTGAGCCGAATGAACTATATATTTTTTTAATTCCAGATAGCTACAATATAAGATGTCTCCTCTCCTCGTGGGAGACTCGCCCCAACCCAAAAAAGGTATTACTAATAAAGTATCTAAATACGTAACACTTTCATACAGGTGTCCTTGAATTCATTCGACAAAATTAAATGGATGGTTAGGCTTGTGACATACATTAATTCTGCACAGCGTTTAAGGGCCTTTATTGAGCCAACTAGCGCCGCCAATCTTGAAAAAATATTATCTTGTAATTTAATCAATTTACGCTATTTACAAAATGTTTATTAGGATGAATACTACTTTTCAATATACAATACATGGCATAATTACGACAAGCTAAGTTGTAGTTCACAATTGTGCCAAAAACGGCCGTTTTCCCAATTATGCGAACTACAACTTACCGAAATTGAATCACGTTATAAATGAGCATTTAAAAATAGTTTTTATCCTAATAAACATTTTGTAAATAGCTTTTTTAATAAAATTTATTAAATTGGAAAATATTATTTTTTCAAGATTGGCGGCGCTACTTGGCTCATGGAAGGCTCTTAACTAAATTAAACAATTTAGGTCAATAAAAACAAAACAATAAAGTCCTGATACTTTACAAAGGTAATGTAAGGTAGGTAAGGTAAATGTGTCAGCCGAAGCACACTCTAAATAATAGTGACGACTTCTGGTTATATCTTAGTCCAGCGTTTGAAATGTAAATCGTTAGGCAATTAAAGCAACTTAAAACTCACCTCCATAGATTCCACTTCAGGATTCTTATCCTTCGCTTTGCTTTTGTCGAACCTTGAAAGCACTGGATTGAGTAGGCGATATTCCTCGGCTTGTTTGTCCACTTCAAAGTCAGGGTTTTCAAATAAGGCCTGTGGATAAAGGTCAGTATCAAAGTTATAACTGGTATATACATAGTAAAGAAAGTAGTGGGACATTTTATAGATTTAAATACGACAATATAGGTCTCCCTTGTATACGACCAAGTATTTATCAACACAAACCCCTAAACTATTGCAATTTGATGTCACCTAACTTTAACTTTTACGAGTGACGAATATGTGATGTATGACCTAGGATGTCAAAAAAATCTACATTATTTCAAACATATTTTTCCAATTTTTTAAGATTTTTTACTGTTTGAAAACCACATAACATATTCAAGGAGAAAAGGGTAATTTTTGCGAAAGCGACATATTGCGAACGTGACGTGTTGCGAAATGGACATTATGAGAAAGGGACGTTTTGAGCATAGAGGACATTTTGCGAACGTGACATTTTGCGACTAAGCCTTAAGTATTACCTTGAACCGATCATCTTTCAGTAAATTACTTGTCACTTTCTTCTTACGGCCCTCGGTATCCAAAAGGCGCGAGGCCAGATCCCTGTTAACTTTCGGCAGGTGGTCTTCCACTTTGATCCTGGATGGCCGCTCCTGTTCGATTTTTTCTCTAATTTTGCGTTTCTTATACTCTTCGAACGCGAACGGTTCTGCTATTGATTTCGCCCTCTTATACAATCGTACATCTACAAAGTATCTGAAATAATATTAATATATTAATTGGTTGATTCAAAACACCTAGAAGTGAGTTGCAAAACTAGCTAAATGGTTGTATAAAATATGTTGCGACTGTTTCATCGATTAAAGTATCTCATACCAAAATTGTTGTCACTCTATGTTTGTATGGTATGGATCAAAGTTTTGGAGTGATAAAGTTAGTATAAGAAAACATTACGCCAGACTCTTGACTTAATTTTTAAATTAAATTGAACAGGTCAGTAAAATATTGATTCTTACATTTAGTTCAGTATTTTTATACCATAGGCTTTTTAGCCAAGCTCCAAACAAGCAATCAAAATAATAATAAAGCAACCAATCAATCAAACAATCTAGTGATAAATCTACTTCAAGCAATCTAGTCGTTAATTTCCTTAATAATTTCTTACCCGTGCATGTACGCGCGCAATAGGTTTGTCCCGAGCAAGTGGTCTAGCCCAAGTGAATCCAGCTCTTGCTTGGTCACAAACTTGTAATCATCGTACACTGTCTGCGCGGCGGAGCTCTCCAACTCGTCGGTCAAGTTGTCCAAGAAAGCGCACCATCTCGGCGCAGGACCTGTGCAAGTGATAGTCTTTTTATAGGATAGCGCCAGACCATGAGAAAGTTCCACGAAGTTCGGTAGCTGTTATCTCGCTCATGCTCTTAGGCCGTACAAGGCCTAACGACGCACCAAGATGCGATGCGCATTTTATGCATCAGCGGAATTGGGTATATTGTCCGTTGAGAGCGCTCGTATATTTGACGTGACGTGGTGCGATCATTTAAAAGCATGAGCATGGCTCTACAGTTTAATACCTAAATAAAATGGAATAAACAAGATTGAGTATAAGAAATAATATAAAATATAATTTTATAAAAGATTAATAGGGACAGAGTTTAATCGGTGTAGTGTCTTTATAGTGGTACTTGAAGAAACGAGATTCATCAGAATAGTACTCAAAATAAATACAAACAATAAAAGTACAAACCTAGCGATGGAATGTAGTATATTTGCATTTTTTGGTCTTCAACAGCCATCATGCTGAGGCCAGTATTTGGAATAACGCATAAATCATTGAAATCTACCGATGATTCAATACTCGTGTATTGTTTCCCCTAAAACAAACAAAACACAGACAAATATAAATACTTTGTTTCTGGATATAAAATCTATTGATCACATTGAAGTCTGTCTAAAGACTTTATTCATCAACATAGCGATGAACAGCCGTAGCATTTAGTTTTTATATACATATAAATACTGAATAAAATGTACTTAACATAAATTCGATAGCACATTAGATATTTATCCATCAGTCTAAAATAACCATTGCAATTTTATAAGACGAAAACTTGTAAATGGTTTAATTCCAACATCTTGGATTTTTAATATAGATACTCGTATATAAGCTGTACACTTGACATGCTATCGATCGCAGGTAATATTTTAAAAATCTTACAGTATTTTTGTTCCAAATCTTTACAACAGTCGAGTCCATAGAGTAAACATAATCCATTTGTTTATGAAATTCTAGGCACTTGATAGGCATCTCGTTCATATGGTCTTTGACTAAGAGTGGTTTACTTGATCTGATGTCGTACAGTAGAACATGTCCTGTTGATGTGCCGATACCCATTCTGAGAGGACCATCGAATTTGAGAGCAGTTATGGCAGGCAATCCATCATTTCTGAAATAACCACAATGAAGATGAATTAGATGCATATGAGCTACATGCCTGTTCCCATGGTGGACCCATTTCTCTATCTAGGTATCAACCAATCATGGAAAGTTTACTTTTATGTTTATAAACCTTCGACTGACTCGACTTTTTTTAAATGCATTACTTGAGTAATGCATAATTGCGGACAAAAGGTGCATTTCGTATGCATAAGAAAATCTAAATATCAACATAAGTAACTGAATTCGATACACAAGCAAGAGAGAAGTCAGCTGCGATTTTAGATAAATTGTGGGTATCTCCATATACTATCATCATCATCATTAACAGCCAGGAACCCTCACTGCTACACAGAACTGTAGCGCCACTCAGACAAATCTTTTTCATATTTAGAATACAATACCTGTATTCCGAATCTGTACAATGCAAGGCACAGTCCAATACTCCTTGGCGTGATTTGGTGCGTGGGTCCCACGCCTCCACGTGCCCGCTCTCCGTGCCGAGCACCAGCAAGCCATGCTCGGTGTTCACGGCACAGCAGTTAATCTCAGTAGCTTTTGTCACATAAGGTGCCATAAACTGGCCCAGTTCTAGGTTTAATCTGTATACTTCCTGTAATGAAATAAAAATACGAAACACTTTTAATCATTGTGAGAGATTTCAGATTGATAACATACATAATAGGTACAGGCAGCTTAAAACTAGTTAGAATCATGAATATTTCACAATGAAGTGCCCGAGTATGCACTATGCAAGAATGCATTTTGATTAAGTAATTCTATAAAGATTCACAATAAGTTAAAAAAAATCAGCAATCTTGTGAACACGCAATACTTACCGATGAAGCTCCGACAACAAAAAGATCACAGGAGGGCCGATGATATGCGATATCTCTGCCGAATCGCGGTACCCTGAGCCGGTAATGGCGGCCATGACCAACATGGAATTCAACAAAACGGTCACATTGTAGAAATACCATCTGAAAAAAACCCAGTACATATGGAATCTTTTACATAATTTTAAAAGACTAAATGAGGAGGTTCTTATTTCCACTGAATTTTTGCACTCATTCACATATGCTGGCACAAGAAGTGAGTTTTCAATAGCTTGAATTTTCTGCCCCATTAAAGATATTAAAATAAAGCAGATGTTACACAGCAGCAGCATAAGGGATTACTCGCAAATGGTGCCATTCGCAATTGGTCCCATTCACTAATGTACTCATAAAATTTATAATTACATACTGTCACTATTTAAATAAACCATAGGAATATGTTAAGCATAACTCTAGTACATTGTAGTATTATGTAATTTACCTTAGTATAATCTTCACTCAATACTTCAAATGTGATGACTTCAGAATCCAAGCATCTTTCAAATTTTAAAGAGAGATTGTTGACATCAAAACATTTAATCCTTGGCTTGTATATGCCTGTGGTCATGATGTACTGTCCATCCTTGGATGCTCGTATGTTGGTGCTGACACCAGGCATATCAAACTCCTGGATGAGTTCAATTCTTCTTCGCAAGTCGACATTTTTCTTCAAAAGTGCACGCTTTTTTCGCTCTGTTAGCCACTGCAATTACAAGAAAGGAGAATTTAATACTTTCTTTCTTCTTTAGTAATTTATACTTAAAAGGTTTCTGCAAGGCAAATGAACATTATATACAATGAAACATTAACCAAGGCTTCCTTAATGACCTGTGCACTAGTGAATACCAAGTCAGAGTGTTGAAAGAAAATCACTATCAAAGGCTCTGGTGGTAAAGCCTTCTGAACCTAACCATTAATGATCTGGTCCAATGTCTCGAGCCTGCTTCTTTCAGTTCTGCCCCTTGTGTCTATTATTTTATTTTTCCCTCAACAACACCCTAAACGAATATCACTCTAAATTATACAATATTAGTTGACAACGGGACTGTAGTGCAACGGGACAATATTAGTAACGGGAATGTGGGTGCTCGGCGGACTGTTCCCCATCCTATGAATAGGTAACTAATAAAATAAATAATAGATAATTTATACGACATATGCTTACATTCAAGCATAGGTAGTTGCAAATCTTATCTCGATTTGTATACTGTAGCAAAAAAGACAGAGCGGTTCAGTCCTAAATGTAGCATGTAGTAAGTAAATGTGCATCAAATACTTACTGCTGATTTACAACCACTGCATAACCTATTAGTAATTTATTACTAATATATGAGTTCACAAAATCAATCCTCGAGTTGTTATACGCAAACACAAAGGTTGATAAGTTATTTATTACTTTGGAAGTTATATGAATATTATTTTGAAAAGTTGTAAAGTAATAAAACACTTACATCTGGTAACGATTTTCCTGCACTGAGATTATAAATTTTAACATTATCTATTTCAAAAACTTGCATTTTAACAGCATATAGATGATACAGCAGAACGAAAATAAATCACAAAAACGTGAAAATTAGAATATACCAATGAAAAGTAAATTGAAATTTTAGGTTATATTATATTTGGTGACATAGACCATAAACTAAAACTCAAGGAACAATAAGTCAATGAAGGAACATCATCACATAGTCATAGACTAGAATAAAAAAAAACGTCATTCGAGTCGTAGTGTTGTAGTAAAGGATATTCATGTTATAGGAGATCGCAGCACTTTGAGGCACACAAAACAGCTAGCTAGCTAGCTTTGCCATTATAAGTTATAAAAGAAAAATGTCTACCTACGCTGCGTCCTTGGACCTTTTTATTTCAGGCTTTATTTGGTATTTTTCTTAAATTTTGTAACTTTCTAGTATAAAGCCCGATTTTTTAGATTACATACAATAACTGTGATTATAATGGCGACCTTCAAAACAAAGAAGAAACCTCAATTACCAAAATCGGTATTGGACATGAAGTTCATGAGAAAAACTAAAGAACGAATAGAAAGAGAATTGCAAAACACTCAAGATCACGACAGTCTCTACTCAAATATAATTACAGATGAGATGCGACACGCTTCTGGCAATTTCATAACTGAGTCCAGCTTCATTTTCTGTGAGAACTTAATAGAAGGGAGGTTATCTTACAAAGGTATGAATCCTGAGATAGAGCGCCTCATGGAGCTGCAAAATGGCACCGACGACCTGAAGGACGAGATGCAAAAGGACGTATCTGATGAAATACTAGCCAAAAAAATGCAGGCCTTCAACAAAAGAAAAATAAAGGATGAAATAGATGATACTCCTAGAACAGAAGGGAAAAGGAAACGATTTCAACAATAATGTATATTTAAATGTTAATATATTATGTGTTAGGGATACCCTATGACTGATTTATTGCCATTATCGTACGTGCAAATACAATCATACCATGTTTAACATTGGCAGAATCATCGACAAACGATGCAGCCACAAATTACAATTAGGTGATCATTGGTATTTTATTAGATTGCAGCACCTGTACAATAATGCTCTTTACAACTCTCAATAATGATTGGCCAATGCTCAATGAAATGTTTAGCAATCTTACATACTTCAAGTCTTACTGTGATATTCTCTACCCTAACACTAGTGGAACTGGCTCTATACACAACAATATATTGTTTGGGTGAGAACACTGAGAAATGATTATATAAAATACTTGTATATACTTGCCTAACTGAATGTATTTGTATATAGTGCACTTGACAGTGTATCAATGTGTGACGTATGATTTTTGATTCCTGTATGATTTAAATTACTGGAAAGTTGTAAGGAAGTAAATTAAATGACATATAACGTAAAAAAAATCTTTTATTATTATTTTTTTGAAATTGTAATAAATAACTCATCAGTTTAAAATTTAGGGGTATTTCATACATTGCACAACACGAATTTAGCCATTGCATTGCATAGTATCAATAGTCGACAAGGGATGGGATACATACATGACACCAATATATTTTTAGTTTCGATTAATTTTGAGATTATAGAAAAATGCCAATATGCATAATTAAGTTTATGTACGACGTACGTACTAACAGTCCATATATTACATTCTCCAAAGAAACATTTTAATGTCCTGTGGACTGTATGTCAACATGGAGATACTCATCAGCGATTTAATTTAAAGTGTTCTATTTGGGTTTTATTTACATTTTATTTTTTAATAAATCAGAAATAATTATAGCTATAATTAAGTGTTAGTGCTCTGCCACACTGCGAGCCTGACAGCTCCCCGACATCGAGGGCGCGGAGGCGGCGCGGCAAACTTAAACTCTTCCAGGTAGTATGGAATCATGCAAACAAATACACAGGGGTTCATATGTTTGATATTTCCCGCCCGCCCCTAGGCTCGCCAGTCTGGCCGAGGCCTTACGTGTTACTCTGTCAGTCTATTAAAAATAAATCAATTAATTTACATAGCAAAATTTATTAGGTACAATACCAAAGGCACAAAATGGCAGTAATCTTACAGAATCAGATTCTCATTCCATAGATTATTAAGTACAATGTAATACTAGTATATAATAAGAATAACACAGCAAACCGCCTGTTTGGTTATTCTCTATTTGAGGCTGATGCCACATCAACATATATTCATCTCGAGTCTTGATCATAACTTGTGTTGTAGTTGAATTTTAGGTATGTGTGAGAGCAAATGTGAATAGCTTGTGTTTCAGGTCTGCGATATCAGTTCAGCTCTCTCGTCAAGGCTCACTTGGACAACGGATCACCGGGCGAACAATTCAATATTTTAATTATGATTGTGATTCTATCCGGGCCTATAGCCATATACATTCCTGTTATAACAGGAATGTATATGGCTAACTGGTCTACTTCATCCACTATATTTTTGTAATTTTCTAATAATTTAATGTTCCATACGGTACGTCAGTCTAGTCCCTGTTGCATGAGTGTGTGCAGGTCCCTGAACGCAGCACCGAGACGTCCCTGCAGCGTCTGCCGCTTGAGCAGGAACGCGCGCACGTCGAGCAGCAGGCGGTGTATCTGCGCGCACTTGACGTAGCGCTCCTCGCGTGGGATGTCCACGCCCAGCGTGCGCACGGGCGCGCCGACGTTCGCGCGCACCACCGACGAGAAGTTGCGCACGATTAGCCGCAACGCGTTGCAACCGCATTGCATGTATCTGTAATGGAATAATGAATTTGTTTACGTACATTCTCGCGCCTGTTTGTTGTACAGATAGGCAAGAAGAGACAAATAATATGTTTTTATTAAAGATCCAATTTCGGTTTGTCACGTGGACCGAAAATAATTTAATTGCATTTAAACCAATTTGTAATTGCAAAACTGTTTATGAATATATAAATGACAAATTGCGATAGAAAAAATAATCAAAAGGTGCTTAATGTGATAAACAAAACAAATAATAACGGATATAATTTACAAAATAAATTATGAAGCATAATACTTACGACTCATATTTGCTTTGTAATAACTCGTATATTTTAGGTAGCATCAATAGGCATATGTCTAAATCCCACAGCGATCTGAAACGGAAAAATACAAAATGATGGGTGAAGAAATACTGTGATACAATCAAACAAACAATATCAATCATTGTAACAATACGGACGCTAATTACAGAACCAAAAATATTATTTCTTGTGATGGACCATACTTTTAAAGTATCAATTTGAAGATTAAAGGCTGAAACATACTGTTAAAACGCCACGCGACCCAACGCGACGCGACGCGTATTTACCGTACATTTTTCGGACACGTCGGGTGTTCATAGTGTGAGCCTGGCCTGGCTATAGAAAATGTAACGACTTGATTTGTTCAACATGCGTCACGTGGCGTGGCGTTTAAAAAGTATGTTTGCGCCTTAAGACTGCGTAAGCAGTTGAAACCCTCCTTCGCTTGAGCAGTTTAAAAGTTATTAAAACAAATACATCTCGAATTACCAAATAATCAAACTTTGAACTACTAAACAAATAAACTTGGAACTACAAAATTATTGGTGAATCCATAAATGCTCATGAAACTTACGGTTTATGCGCCATCACATTGAGAATGTCAAGTATAACCGACATGTCCTCTAACGCAATAATCGACTCCAGCGCCGACTTTAGGTTTTTGTTTATTCTTACAGAATGGAATATCTGAAAAGGGGAGTACAACAATAACAGTATCGGTAAGGTAAAATAAAAATACTTATTTCAGACATAATTATAGTATTCTCAGCGGCAAACCACACAGAAAAGTAGAGTAAGATGAGGACGCTTCGCAGAAGGGGCGAGGTTGAGGCGCAAACGTGTCTTTTTAAAACATACAGAATTATGCGTAGTGACCGCGCCCGGTCTTTCCCTATGTGTTTTGCATCACGCAAGACGCTTCTATACATTTTGTATGAAGCGTCCGCGACGCGCCCGCCTCTTATGTCTTTTCTGTCTGGCTCTTAGGCTATTATTATTGTCGCATCAGTCGTCATTGGCGCGTCAAAAGTTATGGCGATAAGATTGTGGTTTTATATTTATAGTCATTAGATACGGATTACATGAATATATTCTTTTTGCAAAAAATGTGCCTTCATCACGGGCAGGTTCCTTATGGCATGGCTCTGTGGTTTATTCTCCTTGTCAGGCCAGTTTGCAGTTGAAGAGGTGAATATCAAATGGTGACATGTCCTGCTTTTCTTCTTCATCGATAAAAACAGCTAAATAAACGAGTGTCGCTAGTTGTTTCATATAGAAATATAAAGGTTTTATTGACAACATACAATTTTTTTAACGTCAAAATATAATGCGAAGACTACAAAATGTAGCGGTTTTTATCCATTTCTATAAAAAAAATAAAGTGCGTACCTGCAGTGATCGCTGCCTGGCGGTTAGCACGGCCATCATGGAGTCGTGTCCGCGCATCATGACGCCCAGCACCTCCTGCTCGCTGGGCTCGGCCGCCGCGCCGCGCGCGCCGCGACGAGCGCCACCGCCGGCCAGACCGCGCTACACACAACACACACTTAAGTATAGCGATAAACCCCCATGGTATAGCCCAAAGCACATTAAGTTTAACACTTTGGACCGTTGTTATTATCTGCGTCGTAAGAGTTGAAATCGTACTGCAAGTGTTACCATTCAGTAGTGCTGTCGTTCGTCCAGTCCAAAACAGTGAAAAGTATACAGGGGGCCTCATTGGATAGGATGTGGGGTAGGGAAACACAATTTGACAGACGAGACGTAACGAAAGGTACGGTCTAACACAGAGAAAAGTGTACATGAGTTTAAAAAGAGTTTAAAAGTAGAGATTATCTACAAAACTACACGACTATTGCAGGAATTCTTTCACTGTTAGATAGGTATACAGGAGAGTTTTTGAGGTTGAGATTATCTCAAAAACTACTTGATCTATTGCAAAAATTCTTTCACTGTTTGATAGATAAAAGTTAAAACTATGCACTGTGAAATAATTATTAAATTGGGTCCAGTAGTTTCTGCGAAAATCTCAACCTTATTGAGACCCCCTGTATACATATATCTCTCGTCTTCGACTGTACGTATATTTAGCTAGAAAATAGCTGATAGTTGCTCGCTTTACTCGCCGGCGATGGGACAGCTGCCTAATATACCACTGTGGGTGAGTGGGGGTAATAAACTCTGCACCGACTCCACGAATGGAGTTGAGTGCCTTTGGTGCACGCAGGGGACCGTAGTGTGTACTCACTGGCAGGAACTCGTCCATGTCTAGCCCGACGGGCCGGTCGGTGACGAAGGGCACGAACTCTGGCTCGGGCTCTTGCTCCGCGGCCGGCTCCGTGGCGCGCTCAGGCACGGCCGCGCTCTCACGACACAGGCTCTCCACGCGACGCCTGATCATATTCAGACTAAGGCGGTTATTTAAAAAACGTGATTTAATGTTATTCCACGATTTAGGCTTTCCCTCTCTTTCTAACTTATAGTTTTTTACCGAAGTGTGAGAAGAGAGGTTTAACTAGGATTATGAATAACAGCATTAGGTTATAAATGCGATATCATCATATTTACCATCATTTAGTTATCTTTTAAAATAAAAACTTCCTAAGTGGATTTATTATATTTTAAGTATTATAAAATTGTTTAAGATAAGTGTAAAGAAGTCGAAATTGTGAATGTTGTGCTAGTCTGTAAGTGGCACATGTATTAGAAACAGACCCTAGTAGTATAGTTGCTCTATACATTGTGGTATAGCCTTACAAATAATGGAGTCAGTTTGCTAAAATGGAAAAGTCGTATAAATGTTTGTCCCCTGGGCACGGTGACTTGAGAGCCTTGTTTTAGGGCTTTTATTCCGCTTGTCCAATTTTTCTCAATGAAAGATTTTACTAGAGTTATAATATACATTTAAAAAATACGTACCGCGTCGTTTCGCTAGGACTTCTGGTGAATGATAAGGATCGGGGACCCAACGAGAGCGGGCCCAACGACATCTCGCTGGTACTTTGACGAAGACTGCCGACACCTGGATAGTATAATTTAATTTTAAAACTGGTCACATCTTTAACATTAAAAACATCGTAATACTGATACTTGGAGAATTTTTGTCTAATATGAAATTAGAAAGATATGCGCGGCTTTTCTCACTATCCGTACCGATGCCTAGGGTCGATGCATATGTGGTGGTATTAAGCAAGCAAGCTTCCCAATGAGCGCCGCGGCATCTCAGCTATATTACAAAATTACCTCACTCAGACACCCTCTTGCAATAAAAGATAACTCTAATAAACGGCTTAAGGATGTCGCAGACGTAACGCCCCGGAAGGGTTTAAGCGCCGCGCCGCCTCAACTCGAGTCGTTCAGTATTATTTGTATGAAACTCCGGGTACGGAGTACAGTTCGTTCGTGTGAGTTGCAGTAGCAACGCACACGATCGCCTACGTAACGGCATTGCCTCATATTATTTTGACAACAGGTTGACAGCGAGGGGCGAGGCGAGGCAGTGCCGGGTCACCTTTGTTCAACCAGATGATATCACCCAGGTGAACAAAGTGGAATGAACCGGGTCTGTGTGCGACAACGCTCAACTCGAGATAAATGGATGGAGTTTTGACAGGTTAAGTCGTTAACTCTAGGGTTAACTTTTATTGCAAGTGGATTACTATAGGTAGATTAATGACTTTTTATTGCGACGGGAAACCATTCAATGAATTTAACTTACACATGTCAGTGGTTGATTTAGCCTCTTTGTATGAGTTATGTCTGTTAAGCGTGTTGTGAGCGAGGGGGCTGGCCGCGTAGTCGCGCAGCGCGGGGGTGGGCGCGGGTGCGCTCGCGAACGGGTGCTCCTCTTTAGCGGTGTCCACCACCCCTACGTTAAGCAAGTTAGCGATTAGTATAGTATTAGATACAATAATAAACCAAAATATTGAGATTCTATAAAGATTATTATGAAAATAGATTGTCAAAACAAATATTTTGGAATGGTCTAACTGCAAGCGGTGTACTGTGTCTGGGGTTGTGACAGACGTACGGGGGGAAGGACGCGAGTGAGTGCGAGAGAGCGAAATGACACAGTGAGTGAAGCGAGCTGCTCCACTCCCGCGTCTCGCCGCGCAGCTACCTAGGCGCGGTACAGCGCTTGCGGTCAGACTATACACATTGTACCATTCATTATATGGGTAGGTATTAATAAATTATTGTAACACATAGCCTTACATGTGTTGTAATTATGTTAAGTAATTATATTAAGATCGGGAGGATACATTATTCCATGGTTCATAATAGACCAGGTGGAGTCGAACAATTTCTGTTCTGTTAATATAATAATGAAGTGTCGTGACTGTTCTAGTAATTTATCTATTTAGTTTATCCCCGTGTCGAACTTGCCTAAACAGTATGTTTAAGTAGCGGTAAAATCTAGCCTATCCCGACTTCGGTTAACTTCATCATATTGGCGGGGTCAACTTATATTGATTATGAACCGTTCGATACTGCGATCCAAATATCTTAACAGAATTAGGAGCCAGTGGGGCTATTGCCATTCTCAAACCGATGAAATAGCGGCATCTCTGTTCAGCACGCCATGACATGGTACGATTTCATCGTTATGAGCATGGCAATAGCCCCAATGAAATAGTCAAGCTTTCTTATTTTTTAGATTTGATAATTCAAATGATTTATTGCAGTCACAAAGACCATAAATGTCAGTAGTAATTACTTAAAACTATGTTAGTGTTTACACGAGGTGTATAATGTGTAGTGAAAATATGCTTACTAAATTATAGTACGAGTCACGATAGCTGGTTCGATTCCCAGTCGTGACGAAAGTATTTCTCCATATTTATTTAGATTTTCGTTTCGCATAGCAAATATGCAAGAAAATATCAAAACATATGCTTACTGGTTGTACAATTTTCAGTCTTCTTTTCCAGTATTGTATAGTCTTTAGTGGATGTTGGTATGCGCGAATATTGGTCTGCGCGCTGGCGCTGCGGCGGCGATGGCTGCGGCGGCGGGCGCGCCGGCGCAGGCTCGGCCAGCAGCGCCCGCAGCGAGGCGCTCTCCGCCGCATCCGCCTCGTGCCCTGCACAGAGCAAACATACAACCAATGTACAATGGCGAGTGGACAGTTGGAAATGGCGGCCACGGCAGAATCACTCCTAATTATTGCATAAGGTTAAACATCAGTCCCCGCTCTGCATACAATTGCTGTTATATATAAACCTAGTTAAACCTCACTTCCATTAAATCGTGTTGCTATCCCTTTCACACTTCGTTAAAAAAGGTTAAGATAGAAAGGGACAGGGGGCCTAAACGGTGGCGTAACTTTAAATTGCGTTTATGAATTCGCGCCAATATTTTAAACTCGCCTATCACATGTTATGTACTAGGTATGCGTTCACACGGAGACAGCCGGATCAGATTTTTGCAGTATACGGTTTAAGTCACAATTTATATGAATGAGTTTACGCGTGCATTCGGGTTTAAGACCATATATTATATTGTGACTTAAATGGTATCTAACAAAAATCAGATTTGGCTGTCCGTGAGAACGTTCTGTTAGTTGTTGATTTTTTTAATCCATTAATTTAAATATACTTGCGCCAACTAAATATCATCGCATTTATCATTCAAATTCAACCTTAAATTCATCACAACTCCGATGAAAATTTAAGATGAATTTAATATTGAATTTGAACACTATATTTAGATGTCGGCAGTGGAACTTCACGATGGCGTTTTTGTGCCGATGTAGTTTTGTATGGAGAACCCCCTCTAGCGTTGTACTTTAAGGACATGTTATTATTCGCCCTCTGTGATATAAAACATACAAGTAGGTACACACGAAGACAGAGATAAGTATCCAGGGGGCATCAACAAGGTTGAGATTTTCTCAAAAACTACTTGACCGAATTTAATAATTCTTTTACAGTTACATAGTTTTAACTTTTATATATCGAACAGAAAGAAAACATAATTTTTGCAATATGTCAAGTAGTTTTTAAGACAATCTCAACCTTAAAAACTCTCCTGTATACCTTTTTCTGTGTTCCACTGTACCTTAACTACGACTAACTTATGATGTCTAAGGCTAATAAACAGTACCTGCTATTTCGTAATCCTCAGATGATAGACTAGTTGTCGGTGGCGGCGTGCGGTTTACTGAAATAACATTTACATTATTTACAACACAAGATAATTACAGTTATTTTACGCATTAGTGGGGCATTCCCTATAAGCACATCAACTACTCACATGCTCTAGAAGGGCGGAAAATTTCAGTGTAATCGGTAATATTTGATATAACAGCACCTGACTCCTCATCCGCTTCGGTACCTGATGCCGATTCCTCAGCGGTCTTTTCATCGAGAAGCGTTGGTCTGTGCATCACTGAAAAGGAGATTAAAAAGTTAAAAGATACATTTCAATGACTTAAATTAAAATATCAACAGAAATAAATTATTTCAAAAAACAAAATAAACCGACTGCAAAAAAGCTATACCCTTTTGACTAATTTTTTATACCCTATGACACTCCCGTAATCAAGACGATCGATACCTCATACACCAAAATCCATCAAGCCGTTTAGGCTACAGGATGGCAGGAAGGAATGGACATACATACATGCACTCGAAAAATATTACCCTCCTTCTGGGGCAGTCGGGTAAAAATGTTTAAGATACGTGCTGACTAAAGAAGGCACAGTCTCGGATCGAAGCAACACCGCACCGCCTTGAAACAACAACTACCTGATGAAATACTGCCCGGAGAGGCAACTCCTTACAGCATACTATGGCGTCTACATACTAGCAGTGGTTTCAGACTATCGTTTCTGCACGTAAGCTATTTTTGGCATAAACTTTCACACGCGCTACGCTACAGAACGTTTTCTCATTGCAAGCTCATTCAGACGTGTTCGTTCGACTCAGTGCGCCAGTCAGTCAGTAGCAATTGGATTAATTTTCTTTTCTACGCTGCGAGATGCGCATGTGACAATACATGCGTACAGAAACAAGATTATACGCGAAAAAACCCGCTAATCGTAACCGAACAGGCAAGCGATGTGTGCTCGACCCGAGTCTGTCTCAATTTTGTACCACAACTATGAATTACTAGGTACCCAACTTACCTTCCTTGGGCGGTTTTTCTTTCGAAAAGCTTTTACGCACAGAGTGTCCTTTTTGGAATGGCGATAAATCTCGGACCACAGTGGCCGCTAACGGCGGCGGGCCACCGAATGGATGGACTTTGTTGAGATCGACTACTGACAATACTACATAGGTTGAATGGAATGATCCTGTTATCTGAAATAAATGATAAAATATATGTACAATACAATTAATTAATATAGCCACCGCAATCGAAGACGTTTTTAAGCTAAATGCACTAAGACCGATTCATAGACAGTTATATATATATATAGCACGAGATTAACGTGAGCTCTCTCTTACAATTGTTAAAAGCCCATGGAAATTGACATTTTTCGAGCGAGCTGACCTAAGCTTGCGCTCAAAACTGTCTATGACCGACAGTGATTATTTTGAGTGTGAACTTATCTTGTCTTAGATCTGTCAAATAGCATAGACTGGTTGAACATACTGTTGAAAGACCAAGCTCACGATTAGCTTGCGCTCATAATGTCGCCGAACCTTTTTACATGAAAAAGAGGACAGAGCATTGTTCTTGTTACATAGATTTTCAATTGTTATTTATTTGAGGACCTTTTCACATGCATACGGTCGCGGTACGGTCGCGCTAAGTAGAAATGTATGAGCTGCGATGAGAGCTTTCACAAGGCCACGGCACCGTGTGCATGTGAAAAGGAGCTTAGTATACCATATAAATAAATAATTATAAATTATTAGACCGCGATCCGACAGTCTGTCCGACAGAAGCTTGCAAGTGTAAACAAAATGATGTTATGCCGCGGAAATATTGTTGTCCCCCGTATTATGTGTACTGTTGTATGTGCCCTCACCAACTGTGTGTGCGCGACCGTCATGTCATGCACGTGTCCCCAGTGCGCGTGCACGGAGTCGAGCACGCGCGCCGGCTCCCAGCCCACCACATGCATGCCGTCGTTGCCGCAGCCTAGCAGCGTGCCGCCATCCTCGCTGAACGCCATGTGCCTGCGACAGGTAGATATAAACAATCAATTTATTCACAAAATCTAAAAACTATTAACACACTAAAAAAAAATACAATTTCTACATTTCGTTTTTCTGAATATGCACTTTTTGTTTTAATTTTTTCGTACCTAGATCAATTCAGGCAACCCAAGACGAAAGGAAATAATTATATAGGTATACAGGAAACGGTAATGTATTGCAGGATCGGAGAATTAAAAGCACATACAAAAATAGTCTAACAAGTTCCAATGTATTCATTGGAACCCCATTCGTCACTATGATGCGACGATTGACCTCTATGATAATTATGATATGTATAGTTAGTTTAATAATAATTATATGTACTAACCTAACAGATGTGTTTTCTTTTTCAAATTTGGAGACCAATTGGAATTTCTCCATATCCCAGAAGTTGACGGTCCTGTCCGTGCCGCAGCTGGCCAGCAGGAACTCGTGCGGGTGGAACTTGACGCATGTCACAGCAGATGTGTGCTCTATGAACTCCTGCAGCACCTTGCCAATGCGCACATCCCACACTTTCACGATTCCTGGGTCACAAATTATTCATCAGTGGGTCATTAGAATGTCGCTACTTCCGCAAGACAGATTTATTTAGTTTTCATTATTATAAGAAAAATTATGTATCTAGTACTTAATACCCAACTAGTTATTAAAAAACATATGCTGCTGCAGATATTTTACCACTTCTTCAAAGTCAAAAAAAAAAATATTTGCTTTTCCTCGGTATTGGTTATAGTGGTAAAGTCTTACATGAATTTGTAGTATATTCTTACCATCTTCACAGGCAGACGCAATCCATTGCCCATCCGGACTGAACTGAAGACTGTTCACAGCCAGCCGGTGGCTTGAATAAGTCACTATACAGCCTCTTTTGCGCGTATCCCACAATTTAATGTTGCTGTCACATGAGCCCGTAGTCAAATAGTCACCATAAGGGTGAAAGTCCATGCACTTTATAGCTCCTTTGTGTCCAGTGAAAGTTCTTAATAGTTTTGCTGCCTCCAAGTCCCAAATTTTCAGAGCACCAGTTTGTGACCCCGCGCAGACCAAGTCTTCTGAGTGCCCAAAGCAGACACATTCCACAGGTGTTGTGTGTCCACTTAGACTCTGAAAGTTCAGATTATAAAGATAGGTATAATGCTAATATAGTAGATATGGTATTAATGTGTTATGTTGTAACTTTGCAAGTTAAACTTAATAACATACAATAACAATTTTGTCAAATGGTTGCGGTGGGAAAATAGCGTTAGTAAGGCATTGAAGGAAAGGACTTGCTAATAAAATAATCCTTTCACAGATCTAGTGAACAGTGCTGGTTTCCTACATGCACAATAATTTTCGCTGGACTCTAGACACAAATATCGGAGATTTGGCAATAGTCCGTTTAGGCAGTTTTTATTGACAACCATCTCATTATCAACAGGCGCAGATTATGTACAATTTAGTTCCAGTAAAAGTTGACAGAAATATCTAGAAATAACTACAAACCATCAAACAACTTTGTCTCCCTATAGCCCACAGGTTCACTTTCTTGTCGTCGCCTCCGGTGGCCAGCACCTGGTTGGACTTGTGGCCCATCGCCAGACAGTTGACATTTGCCTTGTGGGCGACGAATTCCTCTGAAAACAATAGTCTTTTAGGATATTATCTGTAATTAAAATAAAGCATTGATAGACATTACATACGTAATTTCCATGATCTGCGCGTGGTATCCATTGTATTAAATAGTTTCTAATTTATCATATATATCCATATACGGAGTAATGTAACCTTGTGTCGTGTGTATGACTAGAGACACAATGAATGCATTATCAAACAACATTTGGAACTGCTGTATACTATAGATTATTATTGGTTTGTACTTATATTCACATCACAATCGCTATGCAGAAGTAAATAAATAACTCGTTTGCTATTTTGCATACACAAATGATTTTTTTAACAATTTACTTTCTTTCATTCGTTCGTGGCCTGACTTGAAGGGTTGCCGACATTAATGAAATACCCAAATTGGTTGGATAAAATCACGGGAAGCACCCAAAACATACGACGACAAACAAAGCAAGTCAGTCTGTAAAATACATTGATCTCCTATAAACAACTAGATACACAGTCTGCCTTCTAAAAATGTCCGAGCGCAAACGAGACCAAACGGATGAAAGGTCATTTGCTTTATTGGACATTATTTGGACGTTAATAATGGACCCTTATTTGGACGTGTTTTAAAATTGTTTTAGTAAGTAAGTAAGGGATGCCCTATTCGAATTGTTCTTTTGGAAGATCGATCTTATTGAATACGATACTCGATTTTTTAAATCGATTCACGTGAATGTGATCTCGGCACAGATCAAATCGCATACCTAGAAGATCGGATGAAAAAAATCGAAAGATTGTTATTGTTAAGAACTTTATGTCAAACATCAAATAGGGGCACAATATAGAATTTTCCACCATATTAGCTCTCAGACTTTAAAATATACTATTTACAGACACTCATACAGACACTCAAATATGTGCAAAAGCACTAATCGATGTAACAAATTAGACTGAAAACCGTAATCGACTAGATCCCGAACGTCTAAGTTATTGCTCTTGAAATGCTATAATAGATGTAGGTAGTTGACATTCAGTAAATATATGGTATAAATAGAATAATAATAATAAAAATCGGCCATTTACTCCATATTTCGATATATTTTTGGGTACAAAACGATACGATTCTATACGATTCGATCTTTGCGAAATCGATTCAATCCCATACGATTTAATCGTGAATCGATTCAATGAGCTATGATCCATTGCGATCCACAAGATCGATTCAAATCAAAAAATCGGGCATCGCTTTGTGTATCTAGTTGTTTATAGGAGATCAATGGTAAAATAATAATAAAATCCTGTACAAAAATGATACCAATAGAAAAGAATGGCATGTTTGAAGTTCCACAGCGCATTTTACATACATACATTTCCTCCACAGTCTACACTAGTCCACACCAGCCCCCCCGCAGTTTATGGAATTTTCCATAGATTGGCAACCCTATGACTTGACATTTGTTTAACAGTGCTGCCAACCATAAATTTGTGATTCAGTCAGAAATCTGTCAAAGCCAGTCTCCTAATCTCCTCTAACCTAACCTAACTCCACTTATTACCCGTATACCATACCATACATACGTATTACCTACACTACACATCGTCGTTCGCTACTATCGTGCGTGCTAAAAACTTCTCAATGCGTTGAATATGCTAGTAATCTCCTTCTATTTAACTATTATTTTTACTTGAAGATCCTCGATTTTTAAACTTTACGACAACTATGGCAACACTGATAATTTTATAGACAAATCACAAATAAATGTGAAATTCAGGTTTTGGATTGGAACGATTATTATTTATTATCACTATTTTTCTAATCAATCGATGTTAAGTTGAATTTGGGAAGTTGTATTTTGTAACCATATGTATGTAGGCAATTGCATATTTTCATAAAAATATGAACGACGAAACTAACAAAAATGTCAAAGAAATTAGAGAACTTTATTCGATGTTCCATCAAGAATACATTATTATGGCAGAATAGTAAGTAAAACAGAAATATAATGTTTCGATTTGTTATACTATTGTTACAGCAATATATAGAAAACAAGTATACTTACAATAAATTATTATTGTTGCCTTTTACTTTGTTACAGTCGTATGTTGCAAACTGAAAACTTGCAAGGAATCTATGTGATACCATCATATGAAAATTCATTTTGTAAGTACCTGCACATTATTGTCTGATTTTCACACCAGAAAATCATACTTTACACATAGAAATAATGTAATATTGTTTATGTTGTAGTATGGTTCGGAGTCACATTTGTACGAGGAGGTTTCTATGAGGGAGGTGTATTTAGGTTTACTCTAACAATACCAGAAAAATTCCCCGATGATGAAGTGCCCGTGAGTAGTATTTTATTTCTGTTAAATTCATGAAATAGGAATTTATTTACAGCATTTAATTCTTGTAGTTTAGTGTGTGTGATTCTTATAAGATCCTATCATTAAGACTGTTAACATGTCATGTATAAATTAGTTCTGTAACTCAATTTTACTTCAATAGGTACCTATTACTATTACCTACCTATCTGTTTTATTTTAATGTGGAAACTACCTCAATATTGTGTTTTCAGTTTGTAGTATTTTTTTATTACCAATCAACAAGTTAGAACAATTTGTGTTAAAATCTCTGTCTCTGCTTAATATTATTCATTATTAAATGTAATATTGATGAAATAAACTTACAGTAAAAAGTTTTGCAGGTTTTGACATTCACATCCCACCTGTATCACCCTGCTGTGGATGCTAACACTGGTGTCCTCAACTTGACTGAAGTTTTTCCAAAATGGAATCGAAAACAAAATCACATTTGGCAAATATTGAAATATTTACACTGGATATTTCATAACTTGAATATTAAAGTGCCTACTAACATTGAAGCATCAGTTGTGTAAGTACACTATAATGTAATATTGTTGTAATTTAATTACCATATGTACTTCATGCTTTAATACCTACATTTAATTACACTAAAAATGATGTTGTAATAACAAGATGGAAATATTTTCTGCATTGGTTTGCATACTTTTACTAATATGTATAGATAATGATAATTACAATATCTCATAATAACATGACTGTATTTATTGTAAATATCTGTAATTAATTATCGTGAGATAGAAAGGTGCAGATGGAAAATAGTTTAAAATACTTTTAATTGAAAATATTGTAAATAAATAGGACCTAACTAAAACAGCTCATAAATTAAGAAATCTTGACTGATTATTTTTTCATTGATTATTTTCTGACACTTCTACCTATATCGTTTTATTCCATTGTATGTATAGATGATCAACATAAGTCAAGTACCCTATTGTTACAGGTACAAATCTAATAGAAAACTGTTTTTGGACAAAGTCAGAGAGTGTGTGATGTCCAGTATTGATCATGTGTATGATGACCCACCAAATGGAGACAAACATTATATTACATTCAAACCCTATGACCCTGAAGTACATGACACTGCCAAGAATATAATGCTGAAGCCCCCAAAACCCAACGAAGGAATTACTCAAGGAATTTCTTGGGTGCAACCTGGATCTTTTCAGCCGTTTACCAAGGAGGAATCTAGCTAGTAGAGCTATCAAGGTGTGCCTATAAGTTTATATTATTTAAATAATACATATTTTAGCCATATAGACACCTGTGATAAAATCAATAGGTATTTAAAGCAAACACTTATTATTGTGAACATAAAAGAAGAAATTTTCACTTTTAATGTAATATTTACAAATTACTTGCATCACATCATATTGTTTGGACAATGTATAATATTTATGTACCTACCTATTTATGTAAGAAATATTTAGAATATTTAAGTTGAACAAATAATTAGTTTTAAGACTGTAACTACCATTTTTTTAATAGATAGATATGTACCTAATTTAGTTTGTAGTTTTGTTGTAGCCTGTAGTTGAATAAAACAAACAAGTATTGTTATTCTAATCAGGATCAGTCTTTACTTTCAGCCCATATTTTGTTACATTTTCATGGAACCACTGTGTATCTATTTCATGGATTTTATTTTTCCATATAAAATGTGTGGGAGGATGAGTATCACCATTTTCGAAAGTAAAGTTTTTACTTAGTTCGATAGCGAGTTTTGAGCGCACTAGTCCAATTCCGCCATATTTATCATCAGCTGGATGATAAACTCTACCAGTTGCTGGCAACATATAAATCTTGTCTGGTATCAGTCGTGAAATAAGTAATTCGCCAGCATATCCATAAGTTAACATATCTAAATTATCTTTGGTGACTATATGGGTGTAGACTATAGGAACATCATCACATCTTATATAATTTCTTTCCCTTCCACACAGAGACACGAATGGAAACTCTTCTTCATATCTCCCTGTGTTATTCAGTCTTATCCTCTTGAAGAAGAAATCCAGGAATTTCTTTTCTTTAAAGCACGATGTAAAATTCTTCATTTTTGAATCATCCAAAAATAACTAAAACGTAACAAATTTATTATAGTCAAAGCAGTATCTAAGTAGTCATTGTAAAATTAACATTTTAACTTACCATACCCTGATGATCAATGAAGTAAAAATATTCTCGTGTGTTTGGGTGAGGTTCCTGACCTTGTACATAGTGCAGATATTTGGGAAACGTTCGCCGCAAAGAATTTTGTAGTACATTTAGGTTCCATATTATTTTTACTAACATTTTTGATGTACCTACGTTTACGAATTATGATCGTCTCATATGGTAATTTATCTTTTGTTTTTCCCAACCATTTAATTTTCATCCGTCACTTGTCAAAGTCAGTACTTAGATGGTACTTTACTTAGCTTAGCAGCTGCTCGCATCGCAGTACAAAGTTATCTTTACAGTCTATGCTGACGTTTAGCATTTATTTAATACTCGACACACTTAACTTGGGTGCGGCGAGTTGCCGAACTAGGCATTTTGCCGTACGAAATGTAGAGAACTTGACAACTCCATTAGGCAGTGGCGCCACCACCACATCTATACTGTATTGTTATTTAAAAAGTTCCTAGATTGGCCGCCGGAATTATTAGCTTTGTGGCGTACTGTGGCTCTATCACAGATTATATTTCAATAATATGTAGTGTCCATATATCTAACGTCTACACTGTTGTACAACACATCTACTCCTAATTAACTCTACACAATTAGTTATTTACCGCTAATGCGAATGATTAAAACAAACAATTATCTAACTGAAACTTCTCTTCCATACTAGAGAGGTAGAGAAATCAGCGGATGAATAGTTTGATGTGCAATATTAAATATAAATAATAATATGTAGGTCTGGAATTCGTCAAAACAATGTAATTAAACTAAAAAGGTACATAGCTACTTCATACCTCATCACTTTCGGCGCAATAGCCTAAACAACTAATTTATAAAAAACAAAACACTGACCGGCTGCTTATTTTGCATACAATGCAGCCCGTGATCGAAACGAATCTAACGACACCTTTTACTTCAAAGGTAGGCCGTTTAGGCCGCAAAGGAACCGATATACATACACTTTAATAAGATTTATTGCTGTTTTATTTTGTACTTATACTGATTTATTTCGATTTCGTAATGCATTTTTTTCCTATCGGTTTTAGATTCTATTAATGGGTACTGATTGTGATTATCCAGTTTCAATCACACCCTACCTGTATATTATTGACCACTCTGAAAAAGTGACTGCATTTTACCTTTCCTTCGTATGCACATCAAGTACCTATAGTCTAAGTACACTTACCTTACGCCACAGAAAAGCACCGAAGACTCCCTCTATGACATAATGCGATACATTAATGAGAAGCTTACTGAGAAGAAGTTGATCGTAATGGTGTCGCTGGACATAGAGGGAGCCTTCGACAGCGCATGGTGGCCCGCAATAAAAAGCAGACTGGCGGAAAAAGGATGCCCAAAAAATCTGCGAAAACTAGTGGACAGCTATTTGGATGACAGAGAGGTGGCGGTCAGGTATGCCGGCTCGGAGTATAAAAAGAAAACGACAAAGGGGTGCGTGCAGGGATCGATTGGGGGCCCAACTTTTTGGAACCTCCTATTGAACCCCCTGCTCGATGGACTCGAAAGCAGAAAAGTATACTGCCAGGCATTCGCTGATGACATCGTCCTCATGTTCTCCGGTCATGCGGCTCTGGAAATACAGACTGAGGCCAATGCGGCACTCTCCTATGTGCAGGAGTGGGGAAAGGAGAACAAGTTGAAGTTTGCTCCACAAAAGACGAAAGCCATGCTAATCACGAGGAAACTGAAGCATGATTCACCGCTCCTGCGCATGGGGGGGACCGACATTGCCTTGTCAAACGAAATAAAAATTTTAGGCCTAACCATAGATAGAAAATTAACTTTTGAGCAACACGTTCTCGACACTTGTAGAAAGGCCTTCAGCATCTACAAGCAGTTGTCGAGAGCAGCGAAAGTAAGCTGGGGCCTGCAGCCGGAGATCATCAGGACGATATATGTGGCTGTCATCGAGCCGGTGATGATGTACGCCGCGAGTGCGTGGGGCACCGGCGGCCAGAAAACTGGGAATCCGGAACAAACTGGACGCAGTGCAGAGGGCTTTTGCCCAGAAGATCGTGAAGGCATACCGGACAGTGTCATTAAACTCGGCACTACTGCTTGCAGGGATCCTCCCCTTGGATTTGAGGATTCAAGAGGCAGCATCGCTGTATGAGGCCAAAAAAGGAGAACCCCTGCAAGTAATAGGTGACCGACAGATAGAAGAAAGATCCGGATACACCACGGCGCCACACCCGGCTGAGAGCACTAAAGTGCGATTCCAATGCCTGGAAAACGAAGAGGACATGAAACGCCTGGAAAACGATGGACTAAAAATTTACACGGACGGGAGTAAAATTCAAGGAAAGGTGGGAGCCTCACTTACATGTTGGTATGAAGGCAAAGAAACTAAAAAAATGAAATTTAAACTCGAAAGTTACTGCACCGTTTTCCAGGCGGAGATGTACGCCGTACTAAGGGCAACGGAGGTGGTGATCGGGAGCGCCCAGAAGGACTCCGGGATTTATAGCGATTCGAGATCGACACTGGAAGTGATCGGGAATCTTGACTCCTTCCATCCCATCGTGGTCAAAATCCGGAAAAATCTAGGAATTATAAAAGAACAAAATAAAAACTTGTCATTGTATTGGATCAAGGCCCACGTGGGAATGGAAGGAAACGAAAGAGCGGATGTACTTGCGAAGGAGGCAGCATTAAATAGCAAGAAGAGACCCGATTACGACCAGTGCCCGGTCTCGTACATAAAAAGGCAAATCCGAGAGGACGCTATTGAGACGTGGAGTGACAGATACTTGACAGGCACTACAGCCTCGACGACAAAATACTTTTTCCCAGACGCAACTAACGCATACCGACTGATTAAAAAGATAGAACTTGACCCAGTGCTTGTCCAGATTATGACAGGGCACGGTGGATTCTCTGAATATTTGAATAGATTCAAATGTAAGGAGAGTCCGCAGTGCATCTGTGAACCCGATGCAAAAGAGGACGTGATGCATGTCCTTATTGAATGTCCAGTATTTATGAAAAAGAGGTTCGAAATAGAAAATGTATTAGATATGAAATTAACAAAAGAAAATGTACACACAATAATAGCAAATAAGAAAACTAGAAATACATTTATAAACTATTGTAAAGAAATAGCAAACATTGTAATTAACAGAAATAAGTAGATGAACTAATGTATAAGTATATGAATTATACAAGTAGTTTATTGAATAAGAGTTAAATACACGAAATAAGTTGCAAATGAAATGTATAAAATTAAATAAATAGAACGATAAGAAAATAGATAAATAAGATAGTCATAAAGAAATGTAAGAATTTGAAAAAATTAGAACCCTTAAAGAAGTAGTATATAAAATAAGAGTAAAATATATGTAATAAGTCACAAATGAAATGTATAAAATCAGATAAATGGAAAGATAGGAGAATGGATGGATAAGGTAGTAATAAAGAAATATAAAGAGTTTCAATAAAATAAAACCCCAAAATAAAAACGTCCCTGATCCTTTCAGGAGATTCCCTATTTTTGTGCATAAATTTTTATGTCATAATATAACATGGCATACCTTAAATTGTCGTAGTAATAACTACGCATAATAGTCATTAGGCATAATTTTATAGGCATAATATTATTAAGCATATCTACAAACAGCATAAAGATTGTTAAGAATAATATTATAAAGCCTAAATAAACTTTGTCATAATGATATTAAAACATAATTGTATTAATCATATTAATTACTCGCCGAAAAATATATTCCTGAAGTTTTAAAAACAAAAATTAAACCAAGGGCCACCCCCGCCGCACCGTAACTAACTATTACACTATGGTACCTAAGTTATATCTGATATACCTAATACCTACTTTTTGTTTGTATATAAAATAATCATGTTGGCGGCTTACGGGTGGCCCAAGGGCCACCCCCGCCGCACCGTAACCTACTATTACACTATGGTAAGTAAGTTATATCTGATATACCTAATACCTACTTTTTGTTTGTATATAAAATAAACATGTTGGCGGCTTACGGGTGGCCCAAGGGCCACCCCCGCCGCACCGCAACCTACTATTACACTATGGTACCTAAGTTATATCTGATATACCTAATACCTACTTTTTGTTTGTATATAAAATAATCATGTTGGCGGCTTACGGGTGGCCCAAGGGCCACCCCCGCCGCACCGTAACCTACTATTACCTAATACACCATACATACAACACCAATACCAACAAAAAAGAAGAAATACACAGACCAACATAACCGCCTTGACAAAATTATCAACAATAAAAATGAATACACTTCAAAACTTGCCTATTTACAAGCTATTGCTAAAAATTTACATTTAAAATGAAAGGAATTATATTGCATGAAAATTATAGTAAAAAAAAACATTACATTCATTTCAAACAAACATTATGAATAAATACATTTAAATTATTAAAGTGTGTTTCAATTATGCCTTTTGTTATTTATGTATCTATTAGACGAATAAACAATATGCCATAAAACAATATGGAAATCAAAATTAGGCCAAAACGATTAGCCCAAACTAGAATTATGCTTAGTTAGATTGTATGCCCAAAAACAATTATGACAAAATATGATTATGTCAAAAAACATTATGCCTAACTCATTATGCTAAATTACAATAGGCCAAAAAAATTATGCGAAAAAAAGGGATCCCGAACGAGAGCCTGCATGGCGCAGGCAAAAAAAAAAGTACACTTACCTCAAATTTACCTACCATTTACTAAAGTACATTTTTTACTGCAGTTAACTATATAACGGGAGGGCACTGCAGGGATAAGACAGGCACCTGATCGCAGATCAGCGACGCGCGCTCTCAATTAGCCCGGATTATCCCGCACGTGGCCCGGGATTACAGGGCCAAATCCCGCTCTCAGGCACGAATCCTGCCCTAATTAGTTTTTATTGATCTCATATCCGTTTCGCATGGATTCTCTTGAAAATCTGATCTCTGCTTTATCATTTATCAGCTAGCTAATAAATTGATAGTCCGTTTTTGGTAGGTATTTAATTTTGGATATGTAACAGTGGAAAATCGCATAAAGATTTAAGTGTCGTGCCGCTACGGGGTGTGAACTTCAATTCAGTTATTATCACGAAGTAAAAACCTACAGTGCTCTATTTGTTGCATAAAATCGTATTGTAGGCAACTTCCCCTAAGTTCCCCTAAGATCTGTAATAGTGTTTACAGAATCTGCGAGTTTCCCATGAACAATTTGCACTTGTGATAAGCTTCCATTTCTCTATTTATCTGTGTAGGTTTATTAGGTAGGTTATACTTATACTAATATAGTGTCCAGAAATAAAATAATTGCTCTTGACATTTTAATTTTGTGTAGTCTTTTTATTAAACATCAATAGAGCTGTCGGCCTCGTAACGGCTTAGAGCAATACATATTTCCTTTCAGCATGCATGCCCCTTTTTTATTACAAACAAACAGTTAATATTGTTTTATGTTGTGATCCATAATGTGTTTTATGACAGTCGTTTTCTTCGTAGAAAACAGACATTAATTCGAGGAAACATGTGGATGGGATGGCGCTTCTCGCTCTCAAAGTGCCGCTGGCAGCGCGTCTCGGCTATAAACCTGTACTATTTGATGTGCGCTCTGCAGTTGTGTAATTTGGTCCTGTTGGATAAACAAACAGCTTCATTTAAACTTTTAACTTCGTATAATTAAAATTCAGATATAAATAAGTTGACCGATTGGTTCCGTATCTGTTGTAAACCGTGCGTGATGTACTCCGATTTAAATCTTTGGTAAGTCGGAAAGATTATCGTGCATCTCCCAAGTTCAATGTGAATTATTTAGTCAGAGGCATCGTTGATGTGGTTTCGTCCAATGTGTTATATACGTTCCAACGTCCAAAACGTTATAACGTATCTCAAATGCTCACACAAGCCGTTTTGGCTATAGGAGGTCTCAAATCGACATTCTTCGACATACCAGAAATTATTATACCGTCTCCTTTCTGCAGCCGGGTAAAAATATTGCAAACGTCATATCAAGTGAACGAGGTAGAGTCGGCTATTACAAACCACAACATGTAGGTATAGGTACCTACCATCCCAGGGAGACATTTGATACTCGTATTGTTATCTAGAGCTAATGTGATCGGTCAGGATCATGAGCCCGTGGGGAAGCCGCATGGCTTACGCGGAGTCCACTCATGTGTGAGACGAGTCCGGTCGGTTCGCGTGTCTTTGGGAAACCTTAGGAGTGCTTTACATAAGGTGTCACATTTCTACTTCATCTCATTTGAATAGGTCACAGACATATTCAAATTCTGAGTAGATAAAAATTCTTACGACTCCGTTTTTCTAGACTCTAAACTCTAGTAGGAAGGTATACATACTTCAGATACTTAAAACGTGGTCTTACCTACCTAGTATAGCAGTCTTGGCGGACATACTCGTCAACGAAGCTATTTTTGGCAGTTTTATCTATTAGGTAGTCTGAATCTATTATTCTCATCTCACTAAATAAATCCCATCCCATCCCACTAATATATAAACGCGAAAGTTTGATGGATGGATAGATAGATGGATGGATGTTTGTTGCTCTGTCACGCAAAAACTGATGGATTTTAATTAAACTTTATTTACAATAATATAGCTCATAAATCAGAATAGCACTTAGGCTGTTATTCATAAGCGTGATTTAAAGTTACGCAGCCGTTTAGCAACTATGTCCCTTTCTATCTTAACCTTTTAAAACGAAGTGTGAAAGGGATATCAACACGATTTAAGACAAGTGAGGTTTTACTAGGTTTATGAATAACAGCAATAATAATTTATAATGATCCTGCGCAGATGAAGTCGCGGGCAGAAGCTAGTACCTATGTATATATATAGGTATATTTTAAATTCATAATATTATACATACCTACTACTTATTCGACTCGTCAACAGTACACATCTTTGTAAAACTCAACGTCTGTTGGCTTATAATCTATCTTCTTCTCTACTAAAATTCAACGTGTGTCCGTCTATCTGTCTGTTTGCTTATAGAACCTAGGTAAGTTAAGGACCGCTAGCTGGAATGGAAGTGACGCGATGCGATAAGTACCTAGGTAAGTACCTACAGTTAAGAGTTATATCAAACTAGAGTCGACAGTTTTAACAACATTGATTAAATATGTCGGTCCACGATTTTACTGAGCACAGAAGGTGTTAACCTGGCGGATTTTGTAAATTTCGACCAACAACGAACGAATTCCTGCGGTAGGCGAGTGAAACCGAGCGCCCGGGCATTGCTAGTAACGTATAAAGAAAGGCGAGCGCACCATGCGTTCGTCGGCGTCGTTCCCACGCCTCGTACGCGGATTACACGAAATGCCCTTTTGGTGCTTCGCTGCAACACCACTGACCTGCGCTTTTTGCGCAAAAAGAATCTCCCGATAAATCACGGGTTCATTGTGTTCGATAGCGTTCTCCGATTTTTGCCTTTTACAAGCCCCAGTTTTTTGCAGACATCGATCAGATATGATGTCCAATAAAGGAGGTACCTGCACGATTTGGACGGTCAAGGTGCTGTGTGTCACAATAAAACTGAGATAACATCGCAAGTGTAATGCTCATCAGTTCCGCATAAAATCTTCATAGGTACCTATATCTACTTCTTGTGAATCAAATAGCTGTCCAATTTTATTTATCCTTGGTAGGTATTTATCCTATGTTATTTTTATACTCGTACCTACTAGGTACCTACAGTATAGATATAATAAAAATACAGGTAGGTACAGTCGACAGCACATCAAGTGTAACACTTTCGACCGTTCTTATCATCTGCGTCGTAAGACTTGAAATCGTACTGCAAGTGTTACCATTGATCTGCTGTTGACTGTACATACTACCTAGCAAACATAACAAAGCACCATTTGAACCGGGCAATCATCGGAGTTGCCTTTGCCGAGCATGAATGTGAATGTTTCCTAAGTTGGCTAAATTGCGTATAATGAGCGAGGCGGGCGAGGGCGGCGGCGCGGCGGGCGGCGCGGGCGTAGTCACAGGTGCAGCGCGCGTGCTGCGCCCGAGTGCCCGTCGTCGGCGATTTGACAAACTATAGACACTACACCCATGACAGATAATACTAAAATATACCGCGTCCCATGGTCTGTGCTATTTCGCGCTCATTACAACTTGCAATATTTTGATGCAAACCTTCCTTTCAAAGAAAATCTTAAAAAATGTAGGAAGTATGTCGTGCAATAAAATCGCAATTTACTGGTAATAATCGATATGAATCTGAATAAAATGTTTACTGTGACACAAATAAGATATTTAATTAAATTATTAATAAAAAATATACCTAACAAGTCGCTTTCGTGCAAACTATTGAATTACATAAGTAGGTTACCTACATTTTTAAATTTAGGACTAAATAACAATTGTTACCTATGTATTGAAATATATTTCGCTCAGAACACCTTGTTTGTATGTTGTATCACAAATCGCGCCCCGCGCGCACCTACACAATGCGCCAGACAGGACGGACTGGCTAATTGCATCAAATTGCATTTAATTTCACTAGCGTGAGGAACCCGAAAAGGGATCGCCACCCCTAACTTCATACGTGAATGCACCGAAACCTTATTAAAGGTAATTGCAGGTAAGCGCTATTTGATAATAATAATGATTTACGTATAGGCACAGAAGAAATAATACTTAGTAGGTACAAGGGCATAGGGACGGTTTTCTATTAGTTTACTTACCTAATTAAAGAAAATGTCTTTCGATACTAAACTAAAAGTGCAGATAATCAAATGTAGGTATCTAAATGTAGGTTTTGTTGGAACTTAAACACCTAAGTAGTTAATTGCTTATGTTGTATTGCTTATGTTAGTAAAAATAGTCAGATGTAAAGACATAGAGTTTTATTTACATTACTATCACAATTAATTTGTTTTAATTATACATTCAACTTAAAAATAAATAACATGTAGGTAGGTATACCACAAGTTAAAACAAGAACATAATTAGGTACAATTAATGATAAGATTAATTAAAATACTTATACAATCAAATTATAAACGAATCAATAGTAATATTATAGTACTTACCTACCTATGTAATTATCTACTTGTTTTTGCGGTTCTCAGTTCTCACTAAATATTTGCTAGTGAGGACAAAGAGTTATTAGCAAAGGAAACAGGTATCTAAGTGTACTTAATTTAATTAATTCTTGGCCGTCTACGTGTTTAATCGGTCTAACAGTCGGAATGAGTAGGTATATCTATGATCTATACCTATACGCATCACATCTAGCAGAATTATTTTAATTAAATTAAGAAACAAATCCACAGTTCTCTATATTGTGTTTTCAAACTTATTAATCTCTTTTGAATGAATTACAGTTAGTCATCTAATTGTAATATGTAAATAACTCTTTCGGTCGTTTACGAAACCGGTGTTTCGTAACTCTTACATAGACATAGACCATAATACCTAAGTATTATTTATTAAACATACTGAACACCTGAGATTACATTCGACTTCGGATCTATCTGTAATACGTGTAATCATAAATTCATAATATGTCTTATTTATGACTTTGTAACTTTTACATAACTACAAAAAATGTGAGTACTTACTACGATTAAGTATTATTAATATAAGTAGTGTACTTATTGATAGTAATAGTTATTATTACAATTATAGATACCTTTTTGGTGAAGATGTCATTGGTTTGTGCTGAACGTGTGTTTAAGGTTTATGTACCAGGTACCTGTCTAGTATACCATGAGTATACAAAAAAAATTAAGGTATTAAACGGCCTTTACTTACCATACGATCAGTTACGATCGTGTGACTAAGTATAACAAAATAACGCTTGTCCTGGGGTCTATGCTAAATTATTATAAATACGAACCGAGCACATAACATGAACACCTAAGTACTCCTTGAAAGTAGACAAATGATGGGATTCTACCGATTGGCTTATTAAAAATAGTAATAGTGTAAGTATATACCTATACGTAGTACGTACGTACTGCTAGTATAATTAAAGAATAAGCTGAATATATATATATATATATAAATGCTTTTGCTAATTAATAATAAGCCAAACAATAATGGTTATGATAATTGATAAGTTACAAGTATCTACCATACCAATACAAGTAGGTACATAAAGCAAAACCGAGCGCAATAATTTCCAATCTTGTCTTGTGACAAATATAAGTCTTTGTTAGAATGTCGGTCGTAATCCGAATTTTAGATATATCTACATTTCCGTTATAGTACCTACTTATATAATTAAGGTAAATAAGGGTACCGACTGTCTTTTAGATCATCCTAAGATTGTGGCTTGATGTGGACGAAGCGCACCGGGAAGTGATAGAGACAGACAACGTTGTTTTAACTTTAGAGTCCTCTTAGTAAGTGTCGTGTGTCGATTGTGAGATGTGAGAGCGCCCTGACGAGTACGGGAATCGGTTGGACATGGCTTAAGTAGCTGGTGTTAGCACAGCTTGTTTCACCTTTCACCTATAGGCCATGTTATAGGTAAGAGGGCGCGTGTATTAGGAGATGAGTGACTGCGAGTGTGGTTTAATGTGCACTGGGTGCGGCGGGTGCGGGTGCGCGGGGTGCGCGGCGTGCGGCTGCTGGCGCGGCGGGTGGCAGCGCTGCGCGTGCGCGTGCGAGTGCGCGCGCAGCTCCTCGCCGTGCTCGCGGTACGCGCGCTGCTTGTCCTCGAAGTCGCGCAGGCGCTGGTTGTACCTGGGTGGCGGCATGGGCCTATTAGAAGACAGGTCTTACCTACCTAAGAAGTGAGATTCAGGGAAGCTTATCACAGAAAAAATTCTAGGTACAACTTCAGACGACACATCCTGTGTCCGCCTTGCTTGACTAATAGGTGGGCCTGGCTGTAAAGCTTCGTTCAGATTGGGATAGTAGTTTAACTTTGTCTAGAAATCGTAGTAATACGTGTACGTAGTAGTAGATACCTGGGTGTGTAGACTAAGTACCTACTTGCTAATAAAATCTAGATTTGGTTCGTATGTATTGGCAAAAAAACAGCACAAAATACATTATTTCAGCTGTAGGAAGGTAAACAGTTGTCTCTTTACTCGATTATATTTTATACTTGTTCACGCGGCTGCATTCACTAAATTACTGTCACAATCACAGGTTTGAATTTTTGTACCTGAAGGAAAAGTAGGTAGGTACCGTAAATACTGAAGATAGCAAATTTTAGGTATACAAAGGATGCATTCCTTTATTTTTATTAGAAAAAACACTCTCGGTGATCAAACCGATGCTAATGCCAAAAATAGCATCCCGTAATTTTATAGATCAACTCATCATAACTATAACATTTTTTAGAATTAAAACTATAGTGAGCCATTACTAATTGACGACTTCAACAATATAAGTGAGTGATATCCGTTTATATATTATAATAATTCTCTAACATTAATCCAGGCATGGAGCACAAATGTTGTTGGCATATAGTTTACCTTTCGATTTGTTCCCGCAGCGCTGCGTCCTCCATGGCTGCGCGCTCCTCGTCCAGCTCGAGGCAGCCGGCGCCGTCCAGCCGCTCCAGGTCGAGCCAGCCGCGCCACCGCACGCACACGCCGTTCATTATGAACCGAGACACTATGTGCGCCTGGTGAGCAATGCAAATAATTGGTACTTTTCAGTTTCAAAAGTCTTTATCATAATCTTGAATCTTGAATATTTTTACGACCCTGTCAGTAAAATACCACACTTTGTATAACAAATAAAATAATACTTAATTGTTACTGCCTAAATAAAGGAAATATATGGAAGACGTCTCACCACAATGGTGGACGATAAGATAAGAGATCATCATCAATTCAGCAAACATAGTCACGGAACAAACTTTGATTCTCTGGGTGCATTAAGTAAAAAAGACAGAAAAATGATTTATTCCGGTCGGATCCTAATCTGATCCCTGCTGGTTATTATTATTTTTTAATTCCGGTCTGATCCCTTTACCTACTATTTTTGACAGGAAAGTACAGTCAACCTACTTCGGAATCAATTCGGAGTCTTCGGCTACTTCGGAATCGTTAGACAATGGCCAAGATGAGCACAATGCACAATTGCACACCCATATTTTCGCAGGTAAAGATTATTAAAAACCAGTTGCGGTGGATGACTCGGCCGAGGCAAAAATATAGTCGGTGTTCCTCAATACTAATATACACGTTTCTATTACAATAAGTGACAAACATATACATATTATGTATTTCAATTAAACCTCTACATATATTTTGTGTATTCGACCTGAATAAAATATTTTAATTTATTTCTGATACCCTGCATGCGGGATCTGACCGGAATAGAAAATATTATACCTAAAATACAACGGATCTCTCAGGGTATCAGATATGGAGGATCCGACCGGAATAACCGAAAACACCTCCTATTCGGTCCACATTCCACTAGAAATACAAGATATGTCCACAAACACTAAATACGATTACAAAAAAATAAAAAAAGCTTAGAAAGTTTTGCCTTTATGACCTACGACAGGCTGCGCTGTACGCTTGTAAGTACACGCTGTGTTGTGTCAGCTGATGATGACCGAACCATAAATAAATAATACGATCACAAATTATACGACACTCAGAAAATTGCACTTTTTAGTACTTAGTGTGTAGCAACTGTACAAAAACCATAGGTTCATCCAACCGACCAGGATTCGAACCCGGAACTCCTTACACAGAAAGCCCGATACCTGCCTACTTACAACACTATTCGCTATAAGATATCGTCAATTTGTCTTTTAAATTTAGAATGATAACCACTGTTTCACATTATGTGAATCACATAGGTTTTAAGTAAGCACACGTTAAAATTAGATCACGACAAGTGGCCTGGTAACAGACCATTTCAACTTCCGCAGTATTTCTTCGATGTGGCCCTTGTTCGCCAAAAGCCCAAATAAAACTATGTCGGAACTATTTTTGCCACTTAAAAGTATAAAAAATATTTTGGTCAAACCGGAAAAATATTTCAGATAGAACAACTGTTTCAAACAAAAAATGTCGAAAAAAGTTGACGCCGTTGGTGGCAGGATTACCTACTTCCAAGACGAAAGGTCGAGCATTTATCAATCGCTCGCATGTGTGTGGCAGACAGGCAATTTTTTTAAGTTGAGGGATTCATTAATGCGCCTTTACAAATCTAGTCCATGCGTATTAGGTATCTACTGAAATTACAAACAGAGTTTAACTGATAAAATATGTACGAGTAAGTAGGTACCCATTATTATTTTTAGGTAAGTTTATTAATTTACAATCGCATTTAATTACAAATAAAAATTATGTGTTTCCCGAATCCTTAACCTGAAGAGCATAACTATAATTTCATATTTAAAATAATTTAAATGTGGGTACTTAACATACTTATAGGTTATAGGTCCATTTTAATTTGCCAGTGAATAATTGTATGCGTAGAAGTACCAACGTATTAAAAGATATGATGCATGTTTGTTTATTTAATAAAAGAGGAAATCTAGGAAAGGGAATGGTATTTTTCAGGGACAAGTCCTATGATTTGTAACTAATTTAATTACTGAAATCAAAGCACATTTAGTTGTGTTCTGCTTATTAATTATTTTGTATGGGCAAAACGATTTATTTGTATAAGTAATTAGTCTGGTGTAATAATTATTGCGAAACCGAATTATTACATAAAAGGCGAATTTGGGTGGTGTTAGTAGGTACGCTGACAGCAGATCAAGTTCACTTTGGACCGCTCTTATTATCTGCGTCGTAAGAGTTGAAATCGTACTGCAAGTGTTACCATTGATCTGCTGTTGTCCGTACCTAATCATAAAAGTTATATTAAGTATGTACTTATACATATTAGATAAGTGTCACACACTCTCACACAAATCAGTCTCTGCTTCTCTTTTCTGAATTGTATGTTTTTACGGAATTACAGACGAAAAGTTATGTTGGAATCTTGGAATATTGTATTGTTTGATAGATTGTAAGTGGAAGACAGCCAACTCTTATATGTATTGGTGGAAGGTCAAAACGCCATACGGCAAGCGAGCTTTGGAACCAGATCGCGTGCTGCTTTGTTCCGGCATCCGCTTCAAACAAACAGTTAATTGTGTGCGGCACACACTTGTTGAGGGTGTAATTTCACAAATTACAACCTCTTTCGTTCCTTTGACGCCGATGGTACCGTAATACGCTTGCCGTATGGTTCAATACAAATTAAACATTCCATGCAATTGCAAAGTAACCGTAACCATCCTATTCTTATTTACCTATTATATACGCTATTCGCTTGCTATGAAAGCTATGCCTTGTCTTTGCTGAAAAAACCTAAAGCTTCACCTTTCAGTTAGATAGTTCCAGAACGACGACGCGACGACGCGCTTAAAAATATCCTACCATACAATAATGGCTGAATTGAATTACAAACCAAGGTTTACGTATAACTTAGCGCTACTGTTTTCATTGAAAATTTCATATCTTTAGTTGCGAGGAGCGGCTTGCAGCGGCTTTTCTTTTTACCTCACTGCCAGAATTAGAATGATAATTTTTATTGAGTATGTGCATGCATAGTATGTCGGCTGTCGCTTCCCTTGTCGCCTCCTGTAGCCAAAACGGCTTGATAGATTTTGATGTATGAGCCGTGATAGATTCGCCTTTATGACAAAAAAGCCAGTCGATTTTTTGGTTGTTATTATAACAATTAGAGTTAAAGTCATTCAATTCTTAGGAACTTTAATATTTTATTGGCATTTCTATTACAAACTGCGCGTCATGTCGCGAGTAGGTTGTCTTGCTTTTAGTGAAGTTCTTGTTGATTATTGTGTATCGCGAAAAGACGATTTTATTTTCTGTAATATAAAAAGAACCGTATTATGTTTATGAAAATAAATCGAGAGACCTAATATTTCTTAATCTTACATATTTTTTCTCGCCAACCACTCGAATGTTTCTTGATTCGTATCAACCTTTGCTAGTTATTCGTTAGTTTTACTGCAATTTTAGTACTAAAATTTTCAACGGATAGTACCTAATCTACCTACATAAATCGAATGCACTTAGTACTATCAAGTATTAATGCATATCGTAGCCGAGGGGTCTACGCGTGCTACGGCGGCGGCCATGATGTTGGGCGGGCGGCTTCGTCGCGACGCCAGCCAATCGCAACAAAGCTTTCCCGTTATCGATTTCGGGGGAAACTGTTATCATTCTCGCGCTTTCCCGGAGGAATACTAAGCAGTTTTAACAGGGCCGCACTTGCTACACGATACGGTTGGCTACGGAAGATATGGTGCTAATTCTGAAAGTATATCTACTGAATACTGTGCGTTGTTACGGTAACCAAGAACATTCATATTGTTCTACCGAACAACGTTACAGTAAATACATTCTGATATTAATTATTAGTTAGGGTAGAAATAGGCTTCCCTCAAAGGCCTATTCTCTCGAATCCCAACTTAATCGGTTTCGCATTTTATTTACGCAGAATTAAATAGTTATAGCAAACAGATAAAAAATAGCTCATCGGTGAGATCTAAATCTCCATTTAAAATTTAGATGCGTAATAAGCAATATAAATATTTAATAATACATGTATTGTGTAGGTAGGTACTATACATACTTATAAAGTAAGTATCCCCTAAGGCCGGAGGAATTTTGTACTGAACACCTAGAACTAGTAGGTACTACCTATAGTATCCTTCGCCTATAATACGGTACGTCTCCGTAAACGTTCTCTTCCACTCATCTCTTCACACTAGCGTCGATGACTTCGGATGTTACATTGTTCGTTATTAAAATATCGTTGGTAGACAGGCCGGGGTCGGGGCTGCCGGGGCCGAGGGCCCGAGCACACTCAAGCGCGTAGTTAAATGAAGCGAATGTAAATAAATATAAGTATTCATACAGCATCGCAGCAGGCGGCCTCCGGGTAACGAAGGGGCTAAATTCAATAAAACGAGCACCAAATGGGTCCCTCTCATGTGTTAGTAAAATTGAAATGAAATTGTAGGTAGGTAAGTACTTACTTAAGTATATACAGGGTGTAACGGAAAGGGTATATGAAGCCTAAGGGAAGGTGTTCAGTATCGGTAACTAAACAGCTTTTGTTCTACGACTATTCGAATAAAAAATAAAAATAAATTTATGTCTCGTACAAATCTATCAGCTGACCGGTACGAAATGTATGAAAAGTCAAAAATAAAGTCGCGAAATTCGAAAGTCTTAGGACCAAAGTTGTTCCGTTACGGATACAGAACACCCACCCTTCGGCTTCATATACCCTTTCCGTTACACCCTGTATATGTTGCACAAAACCTTACTAAAAGTTACCTTCTAAGCGTTAAACTCCGTCATGTATTGTGTACTCACTGGTACCTACATATTAACTAAGTACATTACCTCTATCTTAGGAACACAAAGAAAATTTACGTAAGTACTTAATTATATCTTGTCTAAGTAGTAAACAATTTTTATTTAATGAACAGCATGATTGATTTTTCATGTAAATTTCTGAGCATTATAGGCGCAGTATGCAGGACCTGCCCTGCCATACAAGGACAGGAAATATAAAGCCATGGAAGCATTGATCTCCTATAAACAACTAGATACACAGTCTGCCTTCTAAAAATGTCCAAACGCAAAGAAGGTCCAAACGGATGAATGGACCCTGATTTGCTTTATTGGATATTATTTGGACGTTAATAATGGACCCTTATTTGGACGTTTTTAAATTGTATAGTAAGACCTTTGTGTATCTAGTTGTTTATAAGAGATCAATGCATGGAAGTCCATCAATTGCCCTAACTCATACTAGTATTTGAATATGAGAGTCAAAATTAATGCATTAGCATGTTCCAAGGCGCGTGAATTTAGTTGTTGATTGAAGTACGGAATGAAACGTGTAGAAAGATGTCATTCCTTATTTCGTCGTGTGTGTGTGTAGATATGAAATGCGTGACCGACGCGTTATGTGCGGTGTTACGGCTTTATTTCTATTCAAAGTAATTTATGTCTTAATTTGGGTTATGGAAATGTGGGCCGGAAATCTAACGTTGATGATGCGCCATCCGCCGTCGGTGACGAATGATGTCATTAGGCTCCAGCATACTTTGCCTTCAATGATTCATAAGGAATCACAATTAATTTGATTATTCGCTTTGTTGTATGTGCATTGTTTATTATTCACTTTATTCCGGTGATATCACTACATACTGCATATTCGATTCGCTTTGTGTTTGAGGATGATTGGCTGAGCCCCAGTCAAATAATCGTATAGGTAGCTCCTACATTACTTTATAAAAATGCCCATCAAGTATTTTCCTTGAAATGTGGAAAGTGGTGACGTGAAACTGCATGTTTCTCTCACAATTCGCCGCAAGTGTGAATTTACTATTATTCCTTGTAGGTATGTGGTCGTATGAACTCGTTACGAAAATATTTCTCCATGTTTAATATTTGCAGTCATGTAGGTCCTCATGGCGGAAACGGCACTTGCACTATTTTGGAGTTGTGATGGCGGCAGTGATCACTTACCATTCGGTGCATGGCCCGTCTAACTATTTACCGTCCATTAAATCCATAAACAAAAGTGTTACCTTGCCGTTTTCCTTCTGGAAGTCACAGCCGCGGTTGTTGTATGGCGAGTGGTCGAACACCAGCTGCAGGTTGGTGCCGGTGGCGGTGAACGCGATCTCGGCGTGCCCCTCGCGACACCCGCTCGTGAAACGCATCTGCCGCTCCTCCGGAGGCCTGTCCCTGTAGCCGGTGTACCTCACCTATTCAAAAACAGGAGTTGTAACAGGTCAGTTCTACAATACAACTACCTACCTAAGATACCACGGTCCCTAGGATGTATGAATGCACGTAGCACTGATTAATTCTAAATTAGGTGCCTAATAAACTAGCGGAAGAGTAGAAAAGTTATTTAAATGATAATTTGAAATTAATTGTAATAAAAGGCTACCTACTAAACCAACTAAATGTTTAGTATTATATACAAGTTTAGCAAAGCTGACATAATTAATATCATTAATTTCCTGTTCATGCTATAACAATATCGCAAACCCATTTTGTTGAATGTGGATAGACAACACAGAGTTAAACTAAATGGTTTATTGTATTAATGAGTACATACCTCGCTTTCCCGACTCAGTCTTTTGAAAAGATCGTCGGATTCAAATTTCCCCTTTTGATCCGGAACTACACGCGGCATCTTGAAGATGAACCGCGGCTTCGGCTGTTCATACAGCCCGATGGAGTCGAAGGGCAGCATGCCGGCCAAGGCAGCCGGGTCACTCATGGCATGCATTACACAAAGTCTACGATCACACAAGGACAGAGCCGACCATCACTTCGCATGCGCCGCGCACCACACTGACTCAGCCGCGCCGCTAACGATGATTCAGCTGCTGTACTACGAAACGTTCCGAGACCGATTCGCGAAACGACTAGGTACCTTCTATTCGCCGTAACATCCGACCACTGACTGAATGAATGAGCGTCGTCGGCTCGGGCGCGCACTCGGAGAAAATTTCCAATGAGGCGGAGTCTCGACACGGAGGGGCGCCATGGAGCCAATAGCGGGGCCCTACGGGACCGCCCGACGCCTCTGCGCGCGCTTTCGGGAGCTTTCAACCGAAAATAGGGTTCCCCCTCGACAGTTTCAAAATAAATACTGTAAACGACAAAGCACATGAATGTATAATGATGGGCATTATCCTCTTTCGACATTTCGAGTGTTTTATGTACATGTAGCAGAGAGCTTTTGTTCCTTTGTAACGAGATAAATGTATGTTATGTACGAGTGCTTTATAAAGGGGGAACAGGATCCCAGGATCCGATAGTACAAGTGAAATGTGATATTTTTGTCAGGCATAAAAGCTGCATTTATTGGACGTATACTGACATAATTGTATTTGTAGCTGTAATGCTAATAAAAGGGGCTATGCCAATAAATAATAATAACACAACGTGTTTATTTGTAGTAGTCACTTATAAAGTATACTGTATACCTCGTAACGGATAAAAAGGGACTGGAAGACTTTATTTTGTATTCCATAAGTTTCTCTTGATGGTGGATTGAGTACTACATTAATATTATGTAAGTTACTCGCAGTGCAACGTCGGTTATTCACAGGTCGACAGCATAGTCCATACTTAGGTCACTGGGGTATAGTATCTACTTACATTACAAGCGAGACTCTTATACGTAGTTCGGCTGTAGAATTAGATACCGTTCTTATTACTTTCACTACTGCTACAACAAGTGTGAATATATCGCAAGGTACTTAGTCGAACGAAATTATTAAATTTCTACCAACTTAGGTACGTTTGGCGCAGCCGCTCTCGGCAGATATCGCATTCGCGCCAGGCCAGACAAATCCGTCTCCATAAGGCGTTTGAGCAGATCGATGCTTACACTTCAGTAATGAAATGGAGCGCGACACTTTAATGCATCTCCTGTGACAATGGGCGGCGAGAAGCCTGTGAAATGTATCAAGTGTTGCTAGGGTATCAGTGAACGATCGCTTCCCGATAACGCCATGCTAAGTGTTGCTATTGTTGTCATATTTTATACGGAAATTGTTACTTGGAATACATTTTTTGTATGAGTTTAAAGGATGACAGTTAACTTAGGTAGGTACGGACAACAGCAGATCAATGGTAACACTTGCAGTACGATTTTAGGTCTTACGATGCAGATAATAAGAACGGTCCAAAGTCCAAAGTGTTACACTTGATCTGCTGTACGTGTAACACTGATGCTTTTTGAGATGTATATTCACTCAGTTCAAAAAGTCAATATTCAAATTATTCCAAGCCATGATTTTCGAGTATCTGACATCATAGCAAGCCAATTCGGTTTGACATGAATAATTTCATAGTTATACCTACGCCAAAACTTATTAGAGTCCCTAGAATATTCAGGTATCTAATACATAGTGAGAATTCTACAGAATTACACCGCCGCGCGCCGCCACGCCGTGGCTTAGATTTCTTTATGATCATACTTTTTAATGCAATATAGGTAATTTCATTGTTATATGAGCATTTTTATTAATTTCTTTCGATCTATTTATTTGCAGAGTTGCAGACTTAAGCATGAGTTAATAGTGTAGGATTGTAGCAGAGTAGCCTAGGATTGCATATTAGGCAGTTCCAAAGCGGGATCGGTAGAAACAGTACAGATATCGAACACAATCACTTTTATCCCATACAAGAGAAACGTAAATTATTTTTTCCCGGTCAAACTGTCAGTTCTAGGAAAAATCTGAACATAACACTTTTCATCACGTTGATGAGCTCTTTCGATTGGCATACCCAGAATTCCCATTTTCGAAAAATAAATCCTAAGTTCGCAATATATCACTTTCGATTCGAGCCAGTGTGCGCCGGGCCGGCCGGGCCGAGTAGGTATTCCATTCCTCCTCCAAGAGGTCTCCCCATACGTAGCGGAGGATGGGAGAAAAATTGCATCCTCGCCCAAGTCATTTTATTATATTGCATTGGCGTCGTTTGAATAGAAATTTTACTATGTATGTATATGAATTGGTACGGTCTAACACAGAGAAAAGCGTTTAGGAGAGTTTTAAAGGTTGAGATTATCTCAAAAACTACTTGACCTATTATATGAATTCTTTTCACTGTTAGATAGATAAAAGTTAAAACTATAAAGGTAAAAGAATTATTAAATTCGGTCCAGTTGTTTATGAGAAAATCCCAATCTTATTGAGGCCCCCTGTATACTTTTCTGTCTTCGTGTGTACTACCTAGTACCTATCTTCATTAGGACAACAAATAATAATTAATAATATTTAATTTAAACAATAAAATGACTTGGTAGGGGATGGATATTTTTTCCCATCCCCCACGAAACCTTTTTTCCCCCACGTTCACGACGGAGGATACTCGCACCGCACGCGGGTGTCCAGATTTTGCATTTATTCAGACAGTTATACATACAGCTTTCGGGGACTTGGTTTTATAAAATGTAAGTTTTACGAAAGAAATACACAGAGCGAATGTTGACGGAAGGTTCGGGAGAGGTAGACCGAGAAGAACGTACGTCGACTAAATTGGCGATGTCTTGAAAAAGGGGCAGTACTGTCTACTACAAACCGACGAGCATGCATGACGAGATTTATGAATGTGGAGGAGGCAAGGGTTGTGTGCCAGGATCGCAGCAGATGGAAGTCCATCGTCTCTGCCTACCCCTACGGGAATCAGGCGTGAGTTTATAAATAAATAAATAAGTTTTATGAAGTGTATGAAATCGCAATCAAAAGTTTTCCTCCTCTATCACTTCATTTCTACAGCTTTCTGTATGCACTTCTATTTCAATTTTCATTTTTTAACATTCATTTCTATTTTCAAATAACCTGCTGGTATTAATAATAGAAACTAAACTATTTCCATCTTGTCACGTACTTTTTATTATTAAACCATAGGCCACGTGTCGCTTAGTGATGGTGTTTGATCCCTGTACTGCGGCGCAAGTGCTACGCTCCGTAATAATGCACCTACTCGTACCAGGGTAGGCGGCCGTCGCTCGTGCACGCGGCCGCTCTACCCCAAGTGGTTCAAAGTGCTACAATTGTTTCCCAATCACGTATCTTATCTACCTAGCATTGACATTCTTGTTATCTCAAACAGCGTGCAATGCATCAAAATAAAAATGAATTGCACCAAACTCATCATAAGGATAACTCACTCGTTGTAGAATGCAATGGTTTAAGGATTTTCGCTATACTTACTTAGTGATAGAGAATCGGTGGTTCGGTACCAAAGTCTAGGTAGGAAAGATGTGTTTGTTTATAGACATTTCAACAACATTTTTTATCGACCTATAACCATTGAAAGATTTTTTGCAAACTACCTAATTTTTTGAGAAAATTATACTCATATCATATTACCTGTAATTATATTATTAGATAGGTTTTACATAGCGGGACCATTGTATCTATAAACATGGAAAATAAACAATTTGATTTTTAGAATTTGAAATGCAAGTGTATCAAGTTCCTATTGTGGTGTAAGATCAGTAACGGCAAGCAATACGGTAAGGTCAAATGCTTAGTAACAACTACTTTTGACGCCGACTCTACCTCGGTCTCAAAACCAGACCAATGGCCAAGCCAATAAGCAAGTATAATAAGGTAGGCGAGTAAACTATAGATAACAAACATCAAGCAGTGTTCAAAGACAAACAAAATAGGTAATATAACGCGACAGTGCATAGCCTTCACTCTAGTTGCAAGCATTAGGTTTTTCAATATTATAACACAACTATGCCCAGTCTAGAGACAAAAGCCGTAGCGTAGATAACCATCCATGGTACGGACTGACTGATAATAAAGTTGTGAACTTGTGAGTTGTAACCATTCCCACCAAAGTTGCTCCCACGCCCACGGCTTTACCTACATGTCAACAGATAGTGATGCGTCGGCGAACGAAACAAGCATCCAACTAAGTCGATATAATTACTAAGCCCTACCATAACATCTATTGAGAGTTTTTTCCAATATAGGTACCCAATTTTAAATCTGTGGATCTGCTTCGAAAATTATGCAGCTGTTGATTATGAAGGGAAATCTATTTGGCTATTGACTTTTCATAAATATTTAATTAACAAAGTACTTTCAAATCATCTTACCCTATTATTACCGACAGGCACAACATCAGTAATCACAGCCTAGATATAATAATAATTCTTACTCGAAGTCGAATATTTCAATTTGCACGTGATACACAGATGAATTACATTTTGGGAATTTAAGACAATAATTAAAAATTATAGGTATACCTTTCTACCTGCCAAATATTAAATTGAGAAGATTTTTCGTCATACCGTTATGTCCTCCAACCAAAGACTCCTTTTTGTACCAGAGACCTCCAACTTCAGCTACCTACCGAAGACGAATATGGAGGAAAATTTCGCCAATCTGATCCGAGTCATGGTACGCTTGTTGGAAAAAGAGCGTACGAGACACGGAATGGCGAGGTTCCTGGGAGAAATCCCGGTCGGTCGTCAAGATAACGAAAAAGTCTCTATTGATAATATTTAGACTTTCGTTTCGAATGGCATACTTAATGTGTAAGCAATAACAAAATAAAATCCTAGTAAATTGTAGGTCTAGGTTGTACCTTCTATTTCTAAATATGTGTAAAATATTATATATATATGTATTTGATAAAATTCCGTAAACCACATCCTTATACATAATGAATAATGATAGATAACATATCTACCTACCTACTATCCAGTTAGTTTCAAGTAGTATCAGTCATATTTATTCATTTTGAAACGGTTTCACAAGAAGGTTTTTTTATTAGTAAATATATAACGAATGGCATATGTTTTCGGCGGGGGTGTTATTACTTATTAGTATACTTTAGTAGTTATCTTCCTTTACGAATCCTTATTCACAAAATTGCGTTATCCATGAAATACCTACATTTTTATAATTCCTTGAAACTTTGTCACCCGTCGAGTCGTCGTCTGTTCGAAAAACTAATACTTATCTACATGTATGAATAAGTTTTACAATTTATAACTAAAAGTCGTCATTTGTATTGTTTAGAAAGCAAACTGTCAACTAAACAAATGTTCTGCAATTCTCACCTCGGCTCGGCTTCAAACTTTTTTGGACAAGACCTATAAATCAAGGCATTGTTACTTACTGGCCCATTTGCATATTTGCTCAGGGACAATGACCGTAGTCACATTTAATTAATTGATTCATAAACCTTTTCATAGCTGTGAAGCAAAAAGTACACATTGACCCCTGTATAAAACAATAAAAGGAAAGGGTTACGCTACAACATGTTCCCATTAGAACACATTTAATATGAGGCCGACTCATTTGTTACGGGCCTTTCATTTGTCGCCCTTTGAATTGAACAAATGATTACTTTTTCTCTATGTTGATCTAATAAACTTCTTTAAAATGAAGATAGGAGTAACCTAAAGTCATAACTAATGAAAAGAAAAAGAAAATACCTATTTTTCGCCTTAAAAATATGAGTAGAATTTGGCGTTCATATTAAATTTGTATTATCTGCCCTTCCTTTGATCCATTGCTTACACTCGATAGCACATCTGAAATTCGCAGAACTAAAAAATTGTAGTTACCGATGCTTACATTTTATTGCCCTTTCCGTTACATCCTTTATTTACATAAAACTTTGTTTTGGTATTGTAGGTACTAGCATATTATTGTTAATATACGGATATTAATAGAGAAATATCTTTTCCTTGTTGTATGTGTAATGTAAGTAAGTGTGCAAAAGTTTCGTAACATCCTGGCCTGGCTGGCCGCGCTCGCAGATCCTCGTAATATTTATAATGGTGGCTTCATTTGCCAAGATGCCTGGCAACGGTTGGTCGTAAACCGGCAAAGGGCAAAGAAGCCGTCAAACATTGTTTATGCGAGTGATTCCGGTCAACGCTTTGTCTTCGCCGCGTGGCCTTCAGACGACACCCTAATAAAAGGCGTGGCAAAAAAATGCCTAATGGCTCTGATCCTATTCTAAGGCAATAAAATGCAACAAAATTAGCTTTTGTTCAATTTAGAACTGTAAACGTCCAAACTGCCGACAGTTACGGGCTGCGGACGAGCCGGACCGGATCGGCACCTATTGAGGCCAATTGTTTTAGGGGCGTGCAACTCTCGGCTATTGTTATTGTTTATTGAGGGTGCAACAACCATAGCGATACAAAATTGTTGCCGTCCGACCTACTACGATGATCTTCTATTTGCCTATTTAGATAATTCTACTATTAAAAGAAAAAAAATGGGAGAGTATAAAATCTAATAAAACCCATTACAATGTTTCGATCGGTTTCTCTTAACCTAGAGATTTAAAGACGATGCTCTTGACATCATCTTCTACTTCTTAACGTAGCAGGTTGGACAAAGTCATGGCAATTTTCACCCTACATCACCTACATCTTCATCCATCACATAATAATAACAATAAAACAAATCCTAATAAGTTTCTTACAAAAGTAATTTATATTTCGCCTGCACCGTATATTGGTAACGATTAGCGATTACGTTATACTTATTAATACTTCATTAGTGATTCAAGTGTCGTTGTATCGAGCAGAATATATCGTAATATCAAACCGGTTTGGGTCTCCGACTCGCGTAGCTGATTGTTCCGCTTACGTCAAACAGTAGTCCGCTATCGTCATCGATTCTTCCTATGACGAAGGTATTATTACGCTGAGGTTTATTATTTTGAATTAATTAAGGTATCACACATGTAATGTAATGAAATGACGTTTGGTGGATAATTAGTAGGTAGGTAATCCCTACTTTGTTTTTGGCCATCTAAGTATATTGTACAAATTACCTAAAGGGTTCCCTATGTAGTTTCGAATCATTGAGCTAATAATAGCTCAATGTTTCGAATGACTTTCTTGCGACGCACGCTGTTGCGAAAATTGTTGGTCGATTTTAAATTACAAGCTCGTTGATGTCTTTTGCAGCGTTCATTGCTTCCCATACAAAAGACATCAACGTGTTCTCTTTTTAGGAGTTGCATAGTATCAAAATTGAATGCATGAAAAAAAGACACAAATTGATGGTCAAATGTAAAATAAGGTTATTACTGTCTCATCGGTCATCAGTTCGATTCCCATAAAGGCAATCGGTCCCCGTATCGAATATGTTGATTTCGATTTAACGACCTTTCGTACTAGCGTATCTACCATCTAAAATGTTTTTCGCAACAGCGTCATTCGCTACAAAAACGGTTTTCGATGCAATGAGTTTCCGAACTAGAGTACCACTCAAGATATTTTTCGCAACAGCGTGTTTCGCACGAACGTGATTCGAAACTACATACCGAACCCCAAATTAAAAACAGTAAAACGATCCTTACCTACCTACGAGCCACGTAGGAGTATCAACTGCTTTTCTGGGCTTCGTATACGAGTATACTCAGGTACACAATATCAAAACTGAATGTAGGACAACCTAACGCGATTCTGTACATTTCATCATCAGTCTATTTTTGTGTCCCCACTGCACGGGCCTTCCCTTACATCGAGGGAGCTCGGGACATGATCCAAATTGGCGGATTACATATGCCTTTAGATATTTTTTTCTACGGCATGCAGATTCGTTTAATTTTATTTAATAACTACTAGTATTTGCGTTCTTACCTTAAGTTAACACTAATTTAACTCTACTTACTACGCTTTACAAATATCATAATTATTAATACTGACTTGCTATAAATAGAACCGCTAGTTAAATAAGGAAAACTAGTGATAAATTCGCATAGCGGCTTTACGCTGTTCGTAGAAATAGACAAGTGGGTTCGTCGCCATGGCCGATCACCGGGCGAGCCTCTGGGCAACAGACCTCGAAAGCAACGTAATGGATTGCGTCAAAGGATCGGAAATTCCGAGCTAGTCACTATCACCCAAGGCAGAACTTAAGTTTGTCAATTATGTAAATTTATATTTGTGTCTTATATTATTTTATTTAAATTTTAATTTCAATTATTGTAATTTTTTAAATTTGATTGGGTTTATACATGTAAATAAAGAATTATTATTATTATTATTAAGTGGCAACAAACCGTTTATTATGGAGGGGTCGCCAACAGATGGCTGATTTATTTAATTTAGGAACAAACGGTTACAATGGTTTAGTGATTGTCTTGTATCTACGTGTGCAGACCTTGGAAACCCTGGTAGACTGAAGGCACGTTGGTAAAACTGCTTACTTATAAAGAGTAGCTTGTTTGGCTGAAATGATTAGTACAAAATCAAGCTTAAAATAACTAAGGGAGGCCTGCACATATACACGGGATGTAACGGAAAGGGTACATGAAGCCAAAGGAGGGTGTTCAGTATCCGTACCTGGACAACTTTTGTTCTACGACTTTTCGAATAAAAAATAAGCATAAATTAATGTCTCATACAAATCGATCAGCTGACCATTATCATTACGAAATCTACTAAAATGTCAACAACAAAAAAACTCGAAAATCGAATCTATATAGTAATTATGAAGTTGACAGCGATGGTGATGAACAATATCAAATTAACGATCGTATGCTACGTCCGGTTCCGAGTTGCTCTGGAAAGGATCCGCAAGCTGACGCAAATAGGTGGCAAATGAAAGAGAAGCTGTAATACAAACAACAGTTGTTTTGTTACTACAGGCCCCTCCACCGTGATGTCTGCGCTACACATATTAAGTATTAATTTTTGTTTAGGCACATTTAAATCAGAATAAGGAAAATTTCCAAAACATGTTTACCGAATTTATGTCTTTCTTTAAGTATTGACATTAGTCGGAATTTTTGTCTACATAACTTTAGGTTGAGAGATAATTTATGCTAAATTCGAGGTTTTAAACCTAGAGAGGGAAATACTTGTACGTCAAGGATCGGAAATTCCTTATCCGTGACTGTTTCGGTGGCGCCAGTCCACCTGCTACAATACAAGGTCGATCCACGTTATTAACCGCTACGTCACGGATTACCAAACAACTTGGCTCACGATCGCTGGTATTTTAACGCGAGGTTTTCCTCAACTTTTTACTACGCTATAGTTTGCATATTCAAAATTGATTCTAATGTGTCAATACATTAATGGAAGGGGAATTACCTCGGCATATTTTTTTCTCTTCACGCTTATAAAACGTATTTACCTATTTATCTATAGCAATTTACATTATGATCTCAAAAAGTATGAACTTGTATTTACATTCGACGTCGCATCAGAGGTATATTATGTTATACTCGTATTACATGGGGTGCGTACGTTATACCTAGGTATCTACGTACAAAGGTACACTCAACAGCACATCACATCAACTTACACAAAGTCATTGCTAGATTGAATATGACGGCCATATTCTGATAGTAAGGTGCCTGTAAGTTACACTAGATGTGCTGTCAACGATACATAAGTCACAGACAGGTAAGTCAGGTGCATATCATGGAGTACTATCATATAATTGATATTTACGACTCTACATTGCGTAACGCATTTTGAAACGGATCATTTCGATCTTATCAGATTTTAATATACAATTTTACAATTTAAAACATTGTCAATCATAAATCAAAATTGCAATTTAGTAGCCTTTAAGCGGATTTGTTGTTATCGATAGAACGTAAACGGTCATTAATCACGGATTTTTTACATCGCTCTCCAGCGGGGTCGCTTACACGTCGTTACAGAAGCTTATTTTGTTAGGAGCGGACGGCACCGTTTATAAAGCGTTATCTTCAAATGAACACAATAACAAGTTTAATAATGGAGGTGATTAATGTGCTCGCAGGATGACGCGCACTTCGCGCCGAGGGCTCGGGAGGCGCGAACACGACACTGCAACACTGCGCAACTCCGCGCGACACAGCGACCCGCTCGCTCTACGCCCCAAATGACCAGACATTATTTAATTGAAATAGAAGTGAAAGGGTGACAATTGTAATAGAAAACAAAAAAAGGGTTCAGTTTTTGCGAGAATGGCGCGATGAAATATTGCGCCAGCCGTGCATTGTAACATTTGTCCTTTAGTGTAAGTTATACGCATGATATAATTTGATAGGAATAAAAAATAATCTGATAATGATAATGTAACGTTTATATACATTGCTATTAACATAGCTACTTCATAGCTAATACTTCACAGCTCTACCAACACGCGCAATGATTAGTGTACCTAGGTTAGGTACCTGTCTTTAAATATAATTACACCATATCTCGGCTCTGAGGATATGAATTAACTTTAACAAACATTTCTCTAGCTTATATTTAACATAGCTAAAAGAACATACGCCAGGCTTCAATTAAAATTAATAAAATGTGATTTTTAGTGAATTTAATTGACTTTTACAATGGTAAGTTTTTTAATGGTCTTTATTGATATGTTGCCACTTAGCACATGTCTCAAATGTAAATATTACATTTTATTCTATTAAATAATATTAAATAACAATACAGTTTGCATAACCAAAAGTCAAAGTCAAATGTCTTTATTGCAAGTAAGCACGTTAAGTACATTTTTGCACGTCAATATATTTTTTGAGTTACATTTACACCACTTTGCAAGGAAAAGGTGCCAACGCTGAGGAGAAAAAGTGGCAAAAAACTCAAATAGAGCCGAGCCTCTGATTCCATACTTGCGTTAAACCTGCTTCCGAGCTTCTCTCTCTGTATGTCATGCACGACGCGTAGTGTTAATGGGATAAGCAAACAGGTACAGGTGATATAAATAAATGAGGAGGTGATAAGCACACTATAAATCATGCCCTAAGTTGTTTACGAGTTTACCTTCTTGTAACCAAAAGGCAAGCGATCGAAATAGAAACGCATCGGGCTGACATTCGCTAACTAATGATGCCTGTCACAATGCCGTCTCGCTAACTCCCTGTCGAACGACTTTAAAACCTTTTTGTTATCGAGAATTTTTAACACTCCAATGTTTGATTTGTGCGAATTTACGACATTGACAAAAGGTCGATTGATATGTCACGTTTTTATCGATGTTTGTATTGCTACCTGAATCTTTTATGTTGCAAAAAAAATAAGGGTACTTGGATTGCGCGTCGACAGAGCGGCTCTTTCACTCTTGCCGAGGATGTCTATGACAGTTTCATAGAGGACTCGTTGACTTCATTGTGTTGCAATAACATATCATGACGGGAGAATAAATCGATGCCCTTTCGCAGAAACCATTCCATTTACAATTGATTTAAATAGGTAAGTATATATTTTGAAACTTGAACTACATTATGTAGGTAACTACATTCAAGCGATACAAACACGATTTTTATGCGAAAAGTTTTTGAATCTATTAACTGCGTGTGTATAGTATACGCAATGTATATATGTATGTATATGCATACATAATAAAAACGTAACACACAATTAGAGAAACTAGAATGAATACAAAGGCGGATTTCTCCCGTGATTTCTTCTAAGCAACCTTTTCAGTATAAACAAATGTGGGCAATTTCAAGTACCTACCTATTAGAAATGAATTCCTATCAGTGGAATTTTATTACAAGCCTAAATTATGTACCTACTTAATATATTCAATCTAAATAACAGAAGAGACACAGTTACAAGACGTTTTTTGCGAGAACAATGTAGGTAGACATTATAAACGGTACGAAGTTCAGAAAGTTACAATGTGCTTTCGATTGTACAACCGGACTACTGAGAGACAAGGGCCCTTCTCTATAGTTCGGTACCGGACAAAACAATCGAACTACTGAGATTAATATTCAACATTTTTATGATATCGGCGAGGGCGCGAGGCGTGAAATCAAATTGTCAACGCAGTCCCGGTGAACATATTGATATTTTAATTAGATTGCCAAAGTCGCGTCGCGCTGCGCCGGCGACACCCAACTCTTTGAGCCGCTGTAATGGCACCCCGCGGACTACATTCAAGGGTTGTCGGACCCCGCTTTGTGCCAACTCAATATTTACTCCCAAATGCATTACAGTAACAATACTGACTTAGTTTTTTAAGTTTTCGTAGCTGCTTCCGTGTTATCGTTTTCAATAGCTTTGGAAATGTTGCTCGCGGCGTAATTATAGAGCAGCGCAGCAGGTCGCTCTACCTACTAATGGTCGCAGCTCCGAATAAAGTCATAATTGCTTTTTCGTCTATAGGTGATTGTGCGCTATAAAAACTGTATTGTGTATTCTTTGTCGCACAGTAACGAAATTCACGGAAGGAATAATTATTAGCGCGGCAAGGGATTAACAGCGCGGTGGCGCGCAGTACTTACTCTACATTTTGCAAAATATTAATATTTAATTTTGTGGTTTAAAAATACTAAATGCAAAGAGGTATGTCTTACGTAAAATATATGTACATATACACGTAAATGCATTTCAATTATTAATTAGGTAAAGAAGTAGAATTATTCTTAGAACGTGAAGAATTTCAGGATAATTTATTTTCAAAACATTACTAAAAATAATAAGAATACTGTAACATCTGCAACACTAACTATAGTTGCCTACCTATAGTTTCGTTCTAAACCAACGCGAACCATTTGCTCGAATTTCTGAAAGCTGAATATGCAATGAGCCAATGACAATGAGCTCGTTGGTGTTCTCCCTCGCAGTGCGGGAATATTCATTCGGTATCGCGGTAGGTACGAGTATTTTCTTCTTCTCTCGTTTTAATGATAAATTGAATATAATATATATCTTATACTTATCTACCAATAAATATATCCATACGTAGAATAGTAAAGCAAATTATTGATACAAAAGTATTTACGTAAATACTTGCAGCCTGCATAAATAATATTTATATTCGTCACTTAAGGCTTCGTATGCGCGTATTTTCAGTTTTTCTACGGAGGCTACGGCACTAGCTACTATAGTTAAACGTCTGAAAAAAATATATAGCAATCTTGGGGTGTATATTTAGAGACTGATGAATACCGATACACGATTGGACTAACTTCGCTCGATAGAAAAACATATTCATACAAAATATATATCAAAATGTAGGGTATTATAAATACGAGAGCTTGTTTAAAAAAAATCTGATTTTTGTTGGCGTATTTTTATTTCCCTGGGGCATCTTCTGTCTCACTCTTGCTTTTGACAACCATATGGCGCCTTAAGAGAAATGATTGAGTTGTTCTGTACGAAGTAAATAAAATAATCTTTCATATACTTGGGGTTTGAACTGATTCGAATTAAAAATATATATAGTTAGTATTTATTAACGAGAGCTTGTACATTTCTTCTGTGAAGAGACAAAATAATTACTTAATAAGAATCTGAAGTTACCAACAAGTCGCCGGTTCCGCATGAAGGATTAAGTTTAGATTGATAATAATAAGAATAGGTGTGTAATTACCTAGTTATTAAGTAATTGAATTGTTATTATTTTAAAAGACGTGGTGCTGAAAGTTTTTTGCCGTTTTTTCTCCTCAGCGTTGGCACCTTTTCCTTGCAAAGTGGTGTAAATGTAAAAAAAGGTTGACGTGCTAAAATGTACACAATGTGTTTACTTGCAATAAAGAGGTTTGCCATCCAACTGGCAATATACCGGGTCCGTAGGCAGGGGCCGAGCCCTGCAGCGAGACCCCGCCGTGCGCGCCGCCTCACGCTGCGCCGTCGGCATACAGATCTCTAATTGACACACTAAAATATGTCAGAGAGCATAAAAACGTTTATTTTAGTGCACCCTTCAATTTTTAGTTAATAGATTTGCAAATAATTCATCAGGAACCTATTTGTTTAGTTAGAGTTAGGTACAATATCGAATCTAACAAGAATAATTTAGGTAACAATTAATCGAGTACCGTATCACAAAAAAATGAGTATTATTAAAAAAATGCATTATGAAATTGCCTGTATCCTATTAGTTGGAAAGGCTTTGAATGTTGCACCCTCGTTGCACCAAAGCAAGAAAGTATCTAACTATATCTATTTGAATCCATCCTGTCACATGGCGACGCCCCGCGACGTTTCTCGTGCCGAAGCTAAATGTTAGGATGGTTAACGTTAGTCATTTTACTTTACGATATACAACGGGACATGTTATTATTTAAACATTTACCTCGTTTGGCGTCGACACACTGGGACCGTGGGGGCTGGACGCTCGGAGCTGTCCAAGCGGCTGGTCGAGGAGTCCCGCGACGAGAGGGCTGGCAGCCACCTCTGCCAACGTATTGCGTTGGCAATACAGAGAGGGAATGCTGTCAGCCTTCTGGGCACGCACCGTGGCTCTCTATATATATTTATTTATAGGTAAGTAGTTTAAGTTTTTAGATTTTTAGAGTTAGTTTTTAGTCCTTTTATTATTCTAGGTTATTTATTGTAAAAGACATTGCCACATTTCAATGGAGCTTTGCCCCACCTACAAAACTACGTGACCATTTAAGCTGTACCTATCATTTTGTTGGGGACTTATTACAGGTTTCATATTGCATAATCATAAACAGTATCATTTTCTACTACTCTCGCAACTCCTATGGAAGAATAACAAAAACAATGAATAAATCGCTTCGATTTCTTACTATTTTCTGAATTCTTAATTAAGCTGTTTTTTTTCGAATCGCAACTTGTACAAAAATTCTTTTTTAAACCAATAATTTTAATAAAAAACGGAGATATTTTTACATTTATTAGTTATCTTGTACAACTTGCGGTTGATGGTGGGGCAGAATCTGGCATTGTCATTTGTGCTTTAATTCGATAAACTCATATACAGTAATTACAGGACAGGATAAAGTCAGTCAAAATGCGTAAGTTAGTTTTTCATTAATAATAAAGACATAACATTTTTTTTATTCCTTCCATTATATTGTCCAATTTTCATTTCGCAGTTGTTACGTTGGCAATATTTCCCGGTAGCCCCTCTAGCCTGTTGGACAATAGTCGCGCTCTCGCTCCGGGGCAAGTATCTGCAGAATGCGTGTAATTATTTATTTGCCCTCCGATCCCTCGCTGTGCCCACTTCGCCTTTCAATGGCAAACAAATAAATGCAAAGAGAGCACAATAGCCGAACGAAATTTAAGGAATGTGCATACTTTTCTATATGAGCTTTCATTACTATGCCATCATCATAAAACTAATTGTAAGCACATATTTTTTTGGAATTCTCGTTTAAACAATAAACGTGTTGGTAGGAACATATTAAAAATATAAACTTATAAAAACCTGCCAGGTAAGATAAGGTCGAGCTTAGGTAGCAGTTTACATTTTTAAACGAATAAAGACCAGCTTAAACGGTATCGTTTTTCATGTGAGCTTCATTCATAGAATAGAACACACAATGGCCTCTTTCAATAAAGCCGGAGACAAATACCTCGCACTACGTTGCTACTATTTTGACATTTTAATTTCACCCTTGCTCGAAATCCTTTTTGAATGATCGGGGGCGCGACATGCGCAGAGCTCTCTTGATACATGTATCACAGTCCCGGAGAGCTTTGATTGACGTTTATCGCTCGGATTAAAATACAATTAAATTAAATTTTAAATTGAGCACAAATCTTTCCTGTGCAACCCTTTTTCTAAATCTCATATATAATGGGCCTACGTCAAGATTTTTACGACGACATAGGTAGGTAACTTTATCTATCGTCTTTTGCGCTACTGGTTACGTAACATATCATGGCTTAAATTCAAAAGTACTATCACGAAGACATTTGACTACAATAAAATCTAGAAAAAAATAATTGTACAAAATTGTGAAGAGTCGATAACAAAAGGTTCGAATTTATGGATTGGGATGGCATTGTGTGTGTGGAGCTCTCGATTAGAGGTAATTTGTGTCAATCACTGCAGTATTGTGCCGGCCATGTCCGCCTACACTGCGGACCGTCCGCCCTAATTAAAAACTGAGCCCCCATTTACAAAAGTCAATCGCGGGATTAATATTTGACGTGAACGCACCATTTTCAAACTACACTTTTGTCCTCTTCCCAGAGCGCCTGCTATTACGCCGTCAATCCTGAGATTAAAATTTTCTATTCCGTATTCTATTCTTTCCAGCACGAAATGACATAACGTGTAATGGATTTTTTGTAGGTAGGTAGGTACCTACTTAATAATAATACTAAACTTGCTATCAGTGCCTACACATATGAGATGAGTTTGTAGACTGATGCATTATTTTTAATCCACTTGTAATAAGAAGGCGAATTTTAAATCGTCGCGTCGCGTTTAAGGGGCATTTCAAAAAAACTTAATTTGCCCAATTGCCGTATATATTAATACGGTAGTGCATGTCCTGCCGTATGTCTAGTTTCGACCTCAAAGATGCCTGAAAACCGTATATTACCTACGGCAATTGCCGTATCAGGAACAACGCTGGCCCGGGCGCAGCGATAGTCCATAGTAAAATGTATGGACGATTTGCGCGTAAAAGTAAGAATGTTTGATTGAAGATAAATAGTTTTTTTAGCTTTGAATGATATAAAACTAATACGGCTAAATCGTTCTTCACACTTTTGTAACTGGCCTCAGTGCTATAGAAGTTTAATAATTTGATTAGTTTGCTGTTGATATTACCCAAAAAGGTAATAGGTAGTTTTAATTATTTTAGAATTAAAATTATAGTGAGCCATTAGTACAAATTATTATATATAAACGGATATCACTCACTTATATTGTTGCGGTCGGCAATTAGACCTATTAGACAAGGTCTATTTCCTCGAAAATTGAAAATTGTTGAAAGAAGATATGTTTTTAAATCGAAAACAAGAGACATTAAAAAATGCAGATTTTTTTATTCAATTTGAACGCGTTTTGTTTAAGACATGGGATGCCAACCGTAAATACCCTTCCAACAGTTTCGAATCTAACGTCCTTAATGTATTTTCCAAGCTAGGCCTTTCCCACCATCACTTGGGAAAAGTTACAACTTTATTGCTGTCCATTACAAGGGGAATACTAAGCCGTGACATTTTCATTACAAATAATAACTGGCTTTATCGCCAACACAAAACCAATTTCATGACTAGATTTGTTTGCATTTTCGATTTGCACAATTCTTGATTTGCGGTATAAATTCACACAGTATTGCATATTTCGTCTCGTTTGGTCCTATGTAGCATGGCATTTGATAGAAAGGGAAAACAATGTGTACAGTCGATAGGGGTGGTATTGGTTGGTCATGCGGAATAGCAACCCTTTCGGCCTGCCTGTGACTGGTAAACGGTAATTTGATTTCACGCACGTCTGGTGATTAATGCCGGTGCGTTATCGTATCGCTCCACATTTTACCGATTAAGTCAAATATCTTTTGTTGTTTCATTCCTTGTGAAGTTGTTTAAGTGAGAAATTTAAGTAAAGTAATTAGGTGGACTGTGGTTTTGGCTCGCTAAATAAATATACAAGTCATTTAAAATATCAGTAGCATAGATTATGAGTCTAATAGGTACCTATTTTAAGATTAATTAACGTTATAAATTATATAATGTTTTAATTGGTCGTCTTAATTACAAAAGTACGCCTGTGCCATTGTTATGCTATTTGATTTGATGTTAGCCCAACCGTTTTATATAGAGTAGATAAGGCTAATCGACCTCTCTATCTCTCTTTCATGTTTTCATTAAATTAATGACCTCGTTCATGTTGTCTGTCAGCTTTATTTACCTATTTACACTGAGTTAGTATATTAGTATTTTAGGGTGGTAAAGAATATTACTGTACTTACTTATTTTGGGTATACCTATCGATATCCCTACATTCATGCATATCATATTAGGCATGACATCGAGAAATTTTTAAGAGTTACCAGAATCCTGCAATTTTGGGCAGGCGAGCTCTATCGATCGCACGCAATCGCAAGGCGCCACCAGTGACGTTTATGCGCAAGCGCGAAATAACCTACCGCTAGACCCGCTATTCTAATGTATACTGAAACATTACATTATCTAAATTATATTGTGTTACGGTCAATGTCCAAACACTTCCAAATTGGTGTACCTAGTTGTGTGATCCTTTGTTGTAGGTACATCTGCTTTTGTGTTTTGAAATAAAACAAACAAACACATAATATGTTCACATTTACAATCATTAGTTACGTTGGAAGACTGATGTCCAAAAGTTATATAAAACTACACTTAAAAATAGGCCTAGTACCTACTTAGATGTTTTAGCGATGTTTGTTTATCACTTCAGCACGCTTAAATCCTCTTAACTGAAAAGGATCCTGTCTTTTGTGGGAAGACAAGAGGACCCACCTAATGTTCCCATATCCGTGTATATGTCTAAGTAATCAAATAACATTAATGCCTATCCTAATCCTCGGTAATACCTTTGTTCGCCAGTTTCATGCTCCGCTACGCCCCCGCTCGAGTCTCAAATATTTGTTTATCTCCTGTTTGCCTACTTTTATCGCGATGTAGGCTATTGTTAAAGCTTGGAACGATTTTTTTGTCAAAAATGTTGCTTTTTATCGAAAAAATTGCGAATAGATGTGCAAGCACGTGTCGGGTGATCGATCAGCGAACGACAACAGAAAAGTACCTAATGTCGGTGGTATATTTAATTCCAAAAAAGTTCTCTGTCGATTCGGAATGTTTTAATGCAACTTTATAGCTTTACTATACTTACTATAAATTTCATACTTTCTTTGTTTTAACATTAGCGTTTAGACGCATAGTACAGTAATAGATATTGTACTAGGTACTTACCCAATCAAAATATAGAGAACTTAGGTAACTATATGTAGTACCTACATCTATTAAGTATTCGCCACTAAAGTTTTATTAAGCCAAGATCTTGCAAAACACATAAATACCAAAAAATCTAATTAAGCGTTTTCAGCGATCTGCGAAAGAGAGGAATTGATGAATCTATTTAAAGGTTATACCTACCACCCAACCAACCTAAAATTGGCGCTAGCTATGAGTTTTTCCGGTAAGAATTTATAAAGAAGTAAAATGACAATGCCAGATTCTGCCCCAGTTGTACAAGTAACGAATAAATGTAAATATATCTCCGTTTTTTACTAAAATTATTGGTTTAAAATAAAGTTCCAGATTCTGCCCCAGTTGTACAAGATAACGAATAAATGTAAAAATATCTACGTTATTTACTAAAATTACTGGTTTAAAATAAAGTTTTGTACAAGTTGCGATTCGAAAAAACAGCTTAATTAAGAATTCAGAAAATAGTAAGAAATCGAAGCGATTTATTCATTGTTTTTGTTATTCTTCTATAGGAGTTGCGAGAGTAGTAGAAAATGATACTGATTCTGATTATGCAATATGAAACCTGTAATAAGTCCCCAACAAAATGATAGGTACAGCTTAAATGGTCACGTAGTTTTGTAAGTGGGGCAAAGCTCCATTGAAATGTGGCAATGTCTTTTTTTTGTGTAATGATTTACGGGTTTACGAAAAGAACTGTGAACAATCAGCTACAGGAGGTGTAATTTAAAACACTATCAAACATTACTTTATTATTCCATTAGTTTTACTTTGAGCTTATAGCTAAGTATTTATACATCATCCCGAGCGCTGATCCCTGGGTGCGAACATCTGTATTTGCGTATGGCGCTCCCACTCGTGCACCTATTGCTATAAAGCCGTATTCAAATAACTTTAATCGCCTAAGCACACAAATCCATTCGCACTAACGAATTATAATTATTCATACGCGACGGCGACAACGCAATCCTTTCGATCCATCGCGCCGTGTTTGCATAAACTAGCACGGCTAGTGTGTAGGGGTCTTAAGTATAAAATATGGTTTTCTGCGCAATAAAACTTGCATAAATAAACTCCCGACATTAACCGTTGCGGGTTACTCCAGAGATTCTATTGGGATCTTTTACGGTTCTGATAGGCTCTACTGTGTACCTACGGAGCTGATCCTTCGTACATTGTACTCGTAGGTGGCACGTTTATCAGTCAGTTCTCTTTAAGTGCAACTAGCTCCTATGCTATTTCACACCACAATTTAATACGCTTTCTATAGACTGTAAATAAAAAACAATTAACTAATTTGCTTTGCACATTACTTAATCGAACGGACGCGACATATAGCTTCCATCATAATCATAAATTATAAGAAAACGGTTGAACAGTAACAAATAAACCCTTTCAGTGTATATTTTTTATCTAGTGGTTCGAGTACTATAGATAGGCGATCGATCAATAAAATTATCCGGGCTTACGCTTCTCGCGCGCAATCGGCCGCGAATGTAAAGCGGGTCTTCATTTCGTGCATGGCGCGTCTGATCGCCGTGACATGTTCTCGTGTGACATGCACTTCAATCGCGGAGCAGTCACACAGAACGCATCATTTAGTCGATCTGTCATCATTATTAATAATTATTATAGTAAGTAGTAGGTCCGCTATACAGCGGGGCAATGCGGCCAGTGGGCTGCGCACCCTGCCGCCCGGACGTAGTGTAGTTTTGGCTAGATTTAGGAGGTATTTATAATTGTATTTGTTTTTATCTAATATATAGTATTTTGTAAGCTAATGTTTTGAATTAAAAAACTTTAAATAAAACCCTAAAATAGCGTACTTACCTAATTAAAATCAAATAAATAAATTGTAGGTAAGTACTTGCATATCTGTAAATGATATTCATTTCGGACTGACACAGTGATTTTTTTTATGATTTTGTTTAAGTAATTTTCTATTTACTCTTTAGGTACCAAAATTGAGATTGGGAGAATTAGGTACTTCTTTATAAAAAGGTATGTAGAGCATTAAATAAGATTTAGACAGGTCTAACCGTTTTCTCTTAGATATAGTAAAAATGTGAACACCTATCACTTCGTAATTCGCACTGGTCTAGTGATTTTGAATCAATTCAATCTTTAAATTGTTTCACAGTCAAATTATTATAGATTTATATTGTAATTTTGTTTAGGATAAACATGTTTAGCGACATAAATTGATTTACCCGACTAAAATTAAAAATAATTTAAATAGAATCTCACGCAAGCCTTTTGATCAATGTCAAAGCAAAAATTGCTGGACTGGTTTTTCTTCTATTTCGTAGATATACAGAATATGTTAACCATTTGATAAAATCATTTGTATAATCCTAAGGCGGAAACATAGTTTTTGTAATAAATGCAATTAATGACCTTTTCATTTCCACCAGATGTGCGATAAACGCTATCAAGAGGGTTAACCGTGACCTCATAAAAAGCGGGATTTATTACATCTCACGACCCTTGCCCCGAAACTAAGACAGCGGAGGAAATAATAGAAAAATATCGTAATTAAAATCCAACCCTTCCTGTCGTTGCGCCATTTACTGAGGGATAGAATTGGAGCGAGGCGCGCGTGACCGATCCGATGATATAGTGCACTGAAGGTTCTGTAGGCCCCACTTGGGCAGCAGTGGTAAAATGCTTTGTTGTAAACATTGGTATTTAGATCACAGAAATCTGAAGGTTCCTAAGCTGTGATTGTTTTGATACAACCCCTTAGCCTAGCCCAAGGAGCACATATAAGCTCTACGTTTAGCCTAGCTGGTACCTATAATAGTGTGCACGCACCTGAAGAGTCAGCCTATTGGTACGTATCCTCATGCACAGGGGAGCTATTAGGACCAAGCCCGGACTTTTACAAAAGTTTATAAGTAATCTAGCTATGGTATTAGTTCCGTTTATTGATTTGAATGTACATTATAGTACTTATATCAATGATTCATTCATAGCGTCCCGTAGATCTCAACAAAGAGAACGTACACGATAAGCTATTATGCAGATATAATCTAAGTAGGTACTATTGCTATGCTATTTGAGTTCACAACTATTTTCTGTGTCTATATAATTTGTCGGCAATAGTTAACTACGAAATAATGTTACCCATCTTTTTTCAACTCAGTCACGTATAATAATATCTAAGAACTAAAAATAAAAGAATGTGCTTATTTTGCCGTAGCGCAACATGTTAGCGACGGGTTAAGCGATCTTTAATGACTCTATTTCTGGCCTCGTTTATTAAAATATAAACATATGACGGATACAATTAACTTTTGAACGATATACCTGCGATAAAACGCCTGTTTCCGGTATATTTAACGTTTTTGATAATTAAGTTTACAATTGTGTTTTCCCAATTTACAAGGAAGGAAGGAAGGTGCAGTTATAAAACTTATATTTAGGTATAGCCTTTTATAAAAAAATCTCCAATGATTATTTATTATGGATTGAAATCATACAAATATCTTATGAGATATAAAATTCACAATATCTAATAATTAATGTACTAGATAAAACTTTTATTTGCAATGTTGGATTTTTATTTATCTTATTTAAAACAAACCTTGTAACCAGAATAAAAATATTACAAGAACTTGTAAAACTCTACACGCAAGAGTTTTACAAAAATTAAAGTAAGCCGGCATAATAATACAAATAATGACTTCAATTTACAAACAATAGCAACCTAAACCCAATTTCCGGCGTGATTGCTGTTATGTATAATTTGATGGCACTGCTGGCAAATAACAGAAGCTTAGTCTTCGTCCCGGCGAGGACGTGACGAGGCGGGCCCTCGGGCTCCGCCATCAACACAACATCACGTTTCGTATTGCATACAAGCGTGCAGCGTAAACTGGCAGCCCATTATTCCTGCTGGCATCTCTGCCCCCTAACCATTACATCTGTAGAAGGTAATAGCGATTACCGAATTGGTATGAGTGTGGTGGTAGACGGATGAAAAGATTAAACTCCATCCATGATTTTTTCCTTTATGATTTTATGCTATTCTAAATAATACTTAGCATAGCATCCACGTGTATTGCAAAGTCGACCATACCTTAGTTAGAATTCAGGTAAAAAAGCGATTACGACCAAAATAAAATAAAGCGAATATTTCATTGTAATGTACTCGAATGCCAGAGGAAAATATATGTATTAGGTAGAGTCGTCGACAAATAGGTAAGATAGAGCGGCAGAGTCAGACAAACCAGGTATAGAGTCGTCAGACAAACTAAGCTACATTAATAACAAGGTACCTATAGGTACACTAGAGTGCTAGAGTCAACCAAACTAAGCTAAACGGTTTTGAAAATTACCTTTTTAGTTAAAGTAGGTAACTAAGGCACTCATGTTGAAGGGACAAAGCAACGAAATGAGATTAACGCGAATAATAGAATAGTTTCTTCTGAATCTCGATTACATTCTGTATAGAGCGCTATTGTGAACATTGGATGTTGGATTTTCTTTTATCGAATTACTAAACATAGAGCCAAACATTTCAATAAAAGATCCTATAAAAACTTGAACTTATACAAAAGATTAGCTAAGAATAACATTACCTTGTGTTATGATATGCCGCCTCCATTTCACCACTTATACGAATTAAAATCAGACTCTATTGTCGAAGAGCTAAGGGTGAGTTTGCGCACGGTTGTAGCATGCATGGTCGAGCGAGCGAGGTGCGATGTGCGAGTTGCAACATTCAACATTGTTTGCTGTTTGTTAAAGTATGCGTGAACAAGAGATCTTCAGACAAGTATTGATTGGTATTCAATAGCAGTGCGATGAATGGATGCTTGACAATGCGACCGTTCCAGCTACCTATCCTTGTTATTTGATGCACAACGTCCTAATATGGACATTAACAACTTGTAACACAGTCATGGTGTCTAGCGCAAATATTTGTCCTTGGTTGTAGATACGTAAACAGGCGAAATTAACTGAAACTATTTATAAGAAGTAAAGTTTTAAGTATCTTTTAAAGTTAATTAAAATGATACGACGTTGATACAGCAAAATTACGGGATAAAAGGTTTCGGTTTGTTATAAGTAGATAAAGCATGTGCTTAAACTATACAGGGTGTACCTTGAATTCATTCGACAAAATTAAATGGATGGTTAGGCATGTGACATACATCAATTCTGCACAGCGTTTAAGTAAATTAAACAATTAGGGCAAAATTTTAAAAAAATATTTACAATAAATTCATATAAGTATTTTAAAAAAAAATTATATTGATGTGCATTGTTACTGTGGAGTATTTACATTTTAAGGTATTTATAATTTTTTGCAACAATTTATTTCACTGGAATTTGACCTAATGGTCACTTCTAAGATCATTGTGTGACTTGTGACGTACTTAGTTCAACTTTTTTTGCAGTTTGATTTACTAAAAATCATGAGTACAACCCCCAGTTTCAATTTGTCGAATGGATTCAAGGACACCCTGTATGTACATGTAGGATAGATGTTGTGTATACCGACCTAGTAAAAACGGTTAGCTGATGGGCAGTTTTTAATAATAAGAGTCTCAAAAGTATTTAAAATATTTGTATTCGTATGTATATTATAGATAGAAAAAAATCGCAAATTATCCTTTCCATGTCTTTTAAAATGAAAATTATGTCTAAACCGAAATAGTTATTCATACAAAATATTATATCAAATATAGGGTACCTATTATAAATACGAGAGCTTGTATAAAAAATCGTTTTTTGTTGGCGTATTTTTATTTCCCTGCCAAAATTCATCTAAAATTAATAAAATACAAATATGTAGTCACTGTGCCGTGCTCTTCACTCCGCCGTTGCGGGACATCTTTTGTCTCGCGCTTGAGTTTGACAGCTGGCAGCCCCTTAAGCTTTTATCGCAGTGCATTACACGGAAATGCGACATTTTATAAGTAAGCAGGTAACCTATAACCAATCTGCGTACCTACATACTTAATAATTATACCTAGGTAGTTACTAGTTTCTTCACAGCTTTTGTTTTTTTCAAAGGAGAGGCAGCGCTATGGTGTTCAGAGAGGCGCGTAGCCAGCCAGCAAGCGCGGGCAGGGCTCCGTAGCGCGCTCCACTGGCTCGCAAAGAGCCCGCCGACGCCGGTGGTCTGCGCGCTCGCTGCCGGTCAATGTCCTTGTCCATTCGCAGCCATTTAAAATCCCCTATTGCAGAACTGAAGACTCAATGAAAGAACTATTCGTACACAGTTATCTCGATCTCAATCGAGTGCATTCTACCGAACTGTTTAACTTATTTGAGTTTGGCAGACATTGCGACGTCCCAGCACATTGTAACAAAGAGTTCTATGTATGAAAATATGTAGAGGACATGGAAATCTACCTACCTACCTATGTTGAAGTTAAATACTAACACTCCGCTAAATGCAACGTATTCTGTGCTATATAGGTTGATCCAAAACATTAGTGACGTGGAGTGACATGGCGAGGGAGGCAGCCGGAGGGAAACAAAGGGTCGCCGGAGGCCCGCGGCGCACGCGCCACTTGATGCTCGTTAGCGACGCACTCACTTACAATGAGGTAAAACAAAGCAAATCGTACGTTGCCATTATGCAATTGCGCACAGCTTTGTTTTAGCATTGAATTTACTTTTCTCTCCATTGCACTATTTTAAATATTCCTTTAGAAAATGTACCTAGGTACCAGCTTAGTGTTTAGAAAGTGAATTAGTTTTATGACAACATTTTGGAGAGATACCTTACGAAGAGGTTTTAAGAATACGGATTTACTGTAAGTAAGTATGATTCACAAGCCTTTAGTCACCAACATGCATTTATATGCAAATAAAATGGCATTGCCATGATCTACCTACTCGTACTACCTATGTAATGTACACGAAAGTGCCTCTTTGGAGCCTAAAATTAATAATGTCACGCCTGCTATTATAATACGACTATCAGCTCGAGCATTGGAAATACTGAAAAAGACTGTTTTTAGGTAAGGTTTTTTTCTAAGTAGTTTTTTTTAAATATTTTAGTATATATTCTTATTTTATATTTTTTGTTTTTAATATATTTCGTAAGTTTTAATAATATGTGAATTATTTTTTAACAAATAAATGATTAGGTATTTATTTTAATTTATCGGCTAGTTATTGTGCTTGTATTGTATAGGTATGCGTATCAGTGCCGTGATAGTACTTAAGCTCCTAAAATGTAGAGTATTTAAATGAAACGGCCATAAAATAAAAGAGATGTAGAATTCAAACGATCTAGCTAGAGACATGACAATATGTCGGCAATTAAGAGCCGGGAACCCGGCGCAGGCGTATTTAACTGCTAATGTGTCTATTAACAAATGTATTTGCCGTGTTTGGGCTTGCTCGTAAATTCTGTAACAACTGGAACAGTTGGCTCGTGTCGACGTCACTAATTTATCATTCTCTTTTAAAAGGTAGGTACACAATTTCTGGGGTTAAGTAATATTTGTCTAATAACTATCCATTTAGCAGTTTTTACATAATAAAACATCTTCAGTTAATTTTTGTAGTCAATCTGTTCATTTTATTCATTGTGAAAATTATTAGAAAAATAAATAGGTAAGTAAGTATGCAATAATTACAGCATTGTTTTTGTTTATAAGACACTTGGGTACTTATACAGAGCTCGGTGGCGTAGTGATTGGGTCACTGCATTGGACTTAGGTACGGTACTGAGGTCCCAAGTTATTTTTTCTATAGGTAAATTAAAGAAAGGTGGCACTTAGCTTGTTAGACAATAGATTTATGAAGAAAGGATCTTGATTATAACACAAATCCAAATAAAGTAAGTACATACCTATAGGTACCTACTACTTTACTTATATAAAGTTAAATCATACTTCATAGTAAAATGTTAAGTCAAGCTACAAAGTGCTAAATTAGGAACGTCCTACAAAGATGTTTTGAAAGGCATAAAAACAACATTCTTTCGGAGCATCATCTGTCTCCGAGTGCAATTGATTTAGTGTCAGGGCCATGAGGCTGGCTGCCACCCGCGCGGCGGCGGGGTGGCAGCGGCGGCGGCGGGGCGGCGCGGGGCAATGCGTCCTCGGCACGCGCGCCCTTCCGCCAGCCTAATAACTTAACCCCCTTTTGTTTTTCATTACAAAGCTCACAATTTATTTATGAGATCTACTGATTATGTCTCGGCACGCGTCTCAGCCTAATAGTGCTCGACAATAACGACGAATTAAGTTATCTACTGTATAATGCTTACATCTACATCTCGATCTAATTTAATTTAGAACAGATGCCTACCTAGCTCGATTAGATTGAACAAAATAGGTACTAAAGTAAATAAAATATTAGATTTTGCTTTGCTCTACATAAACTTACCAAAACAGCCACACGACAGACTGCTTTAACGACATACTTCGCTTACGTGGAGTCGGTACTTCGATATGGACTTATTATCTGGGGTAACAGTACAGATGTAAAAAAGGCATTTATTGCACAGAAAAAATGCGTTCGGGCAATATGCGGTGCTGCTCCGGACGATACCTGCAAACCTCTTTTCAAAAATTTAAATTTATTACCTCTTCCATGCCTCGAAATGGCTAAATTCGTCAATCAACATTATGGTTTGTTCAAGCGAGCCAAGGAATAATCCGAGAAATAACCGAAATCCTAACACTCTCGTGACAGACATACGACCAAAAAGCGCACGTTTTAAAAATAGCTGTTACTAGGTATATGGCTCAGACAATCTACAATAAAATACCTAAACCAATGAAGGAACTCAGATTCAATATATTTAAGAAAACTTTATTTAATTGGCTCTGCGAACATTCATTCTACTCCGTTAAAGAGTTCTTAGAATACAATTGACAGATACAAGATATAACAGTAATGTAGGAATAATAATAATATAAATATAATAATTGATGCATTTTAATTTAAATATGATACTTAGATACAAATTTGATATTAAATAAGTTGACAATTGTATTTTTGAACTAAGAAATATCAACCTAATAATGTAGTAACAATGCTTTAATAGTGTAATATTTGCATGTCATTATTATATGGCAAGATGTGCTTTGGACATATTTCATGTATTTAACACCTTGTATTGTAACCACATTTTAAGCAAATACCTACAAATATCTTATCTTATCGGTGGAGACAAACATTAATTGTTTTTTGTGTTGGATACGGATCCCGGTATCGGTGGAGACAACCCCCCATAATTACCCAAAATCTAGCCTTAAACCCTAATAGTGTGGTACCTACTCTTTTGTTTATTTCTAATAGTTTTTATTGTATTCTGTGCCTAGGTATTATTATTATTCTAGAAAAAAAATCATTTAAGTAACGCAATTAATGGTTTAGCAGGGTTCATTTTGAGTGTAGTGCGCTCAAAATGAACCCTGGTTGCTTACCTTATTTTCAGGTATTTCTTAGTTATGAGCCAGACTCATTGTTTCGGTGATGTATAGACTTAGCCTAAGATAAGTAAGGTATCACTTACAACTTAGGTACCCATCAAAACCTGTAGGTATTTTTTTAACTCAGTAGTTTTATAAATTTAAAAAAGAATACGCCAGACCTCTTTAGCCCTTGCTTAGCGAGGATCTACTTCGCTGCCCTATAGCTTCTATTTTTATTTTGTATTCTCTCTCACTCACCCCCGGGTGCAATATTTTCAAGTGTAAACATTTAATAAAGCACTAGCACACTTTTTAATTTAATATTTGTGACCCTAGCGGTAATGAGATGCTACATGTTCCATGTTCGGATTTGAAGAGTTGCCCATTGAATTGTCAAAAATATGCCTTTCACATTGAGCGGCGCATGAGTGTCGCGTTGCTTGTCATTTAAATATGCAATACAAAGCACAAGCAGGGTGACACATCGTGACAGGCCATTGTCGCTGTCAATACAAAACCCTCGTTGCTCAAACACCGTTCTTCTTATTGGCATTAAAATAAAGTCTTTCATTGCCTGATGCAGTCCATGACCATGATGTGAGATAAAACAAACACAACAGCAGACGCAGAAGTCCACATCACATGATAGTGCGCAATTTAAAAGAGTATACCTAAGTAAGTATAAGAAAAGTATGTACCTACGTAGGTACGGGCAACAACAGACTCTTATGACGCACATAATAAGAACGGCCCAAAGTGTAAAGCTTGGCACACACAGCCGCGACCTAGCCGCGATCTGCGATCAGTTGAAACGCATGCCCCGCCTCATTTTCTGCCGTCGTTACCTACTGGACGTAGATCGCAGGCCTCAGATCGCTACCTACCGGACGTTAAAATGCCCAGAAAATGAGGCGGGGCATGCGTTTCAACCTCAGAGAAATAACTGATCACAGATCGCGGCTAGGTCGCGGCTGTGTGTGGAGGGCATTACACTTGATCTGCTGTTAGCTGTACATAGAGTACATACGTACTTACTTATTTACGATAATTATGAAAGTCACATCCTTTGCGATTCGGTACACAACAACAATTTAGCGCCAGTAGCCGATTAGTTACAAGATCGAGCTGCAACTTTTGAGCTTACCGCAAAAAACGATTTTTTCATAAGAAATTGTAAGGAAGTTTACCCCAAGATTCATTTAACTTTCTGGATAGGTTATGTACCACAATACGGGTACCAAAACGGAGAAAAGTTTGCGGTTTGGCCATCGCATCGTTTCGAGCTCGTCTTGATCTACACGTCGCGTTGTAATTTCGCGGTTTTGACTTCAACAGCGTTCAAATAAAAAACGAATGCGGTTATAAATCACAAAACTCATTAGAAAACGTCGCCACAACTACCTATAGTACGTGTAATTTTAGTGGTTGTTTTCCCGTAGCGAGATGATTTAGTCTCGGTATAGTAGTACTATCGATTTATTAATTGAGTTACTATCGTCTCTTATGCTTTCGAGTTGAAAAAAATTTATTATATAAATCAACGTTTTATTATAACTAAATATAAATTAACAATAGTACGGTCGAAGACAAAGAAAGGTGTACAGTAGAGTTTTTAAGGTTGAGATTATCTCAAAAACTACTTGACCTATTGCAAGAATTCTTTCACTGTTAGATAGATAAAAGTAGAAACTATGTAACTGTAAAGAATTAATATATTTGGTCTTGTAGATTTTGAGAAAATCTCAACCTTATTGAGGTCCCCTGTATACTTATCTCTGTCTTCGACTGTACTACTGATGGCAAATCATTCTGCCACGGGAAAGCAATCACTAAAATATAACGCTGTAGAGGTACAAGATCCTTGTTGAAATTGTGTATATCTAGTACCTACCTACTTACAGATAGAGTGGACTAATCCTTGTTATCGGCCTATATGGCTTTGATTTTTGAACTTGTAGCTATAAATTACTCACTAAAATGTATAAGCAAATATAACACGTGGACAGGACACCTAAGATATTGTATGTAGGTATTACCTAATTTTATGCACATAAGTAGGTAGAGGTAGACATATCCTTATCCTTGTTTAACTATTATTTTGTAAGTTATAATTTTTGTCGATTTGTTACACATCGCTATAAATAAAATAAAAATTCTATTGAAACGATAGTTAGGTACGCCAATTTTTACTGAATAGATGAAAGGGTTGTTTTGTTGCAGAATAGGTAACAATTTACGGCGTAATTTTATTCTGATTGATTTTATCATACTATACAAAGTAATAATAAATTATGTAGGTTATAATCAATGAGCTAACAACACAACTTAGATTAGGTAATGGTGATGATTAGGTACTTTACCTACTAGAGTATACATACAGGTTGCAACGGAAAGGGTCAGAAGCCGAAAGAGGGGTATTCTGTATCGATAACTGAAGATAAGATAAGATAAGATATTTTTATTTGCTTAAAATGTGGTTACAATAAAAGGTGTTAAATACATTAAACATGTCCAAAGCACATCTTGCCATATAATAATGACATGCAAATATTACACTATTAAAGCATTGTTACTACATTATTAGGTTTATATTTCTTAGTCCAAAAATTGTCAACTTATTTAATATGAAATTTCTATCTAAGTATCATAATTAAATTAAAATGCATCAATTATTATATTTATATTATTATTATTCCTACATTACTGTTATATCTTGTATCTGTCAATTGTATTCTAAGAACTCTTTAACGGAGTAGAATGAATGTTCGCAGAGCCAATTAAATAAAGTTTTCTTAAATATATTGAATCTGAGTTCCTTCATTGGTTTAGGTATTTTATTGTAGATTGTCTGAGCCATATAGTAACAGTTCTTTTTAAAACGTGCGCTTTTTGGTCGTATGTCTGTCACGAGAGTGTTAGGATTTCGGGTATTTCTCGGATAGACATCCTTGGCTCGCTTGAACAAACCATCATGTTGATTGACGAATTTAGCCATTTCGAACACATATAGGCATGGAAGAGGTAAAATTTTTAAATTTTTGAAAAGAGGTTTGCAGGTATCGTCCGGAGCAGCACCGCATATTGCCCGAACGCATTTTTTTTGTGCAATAAATGCCTTTTTTACATCTGTACTGTTACCCCAGATAATAAGTCCATATCGAAGTACCGACTCCACGTAAGCGAAGTATGCCGTTAAAGCAGTTTGTCGTGTGGCTGTTTTGGTAAGTTTATGTAGAGCAAAGCAAAATCTATTAATTTTTGTGCACACTTTTTCCACTTGTTCTTTCCAATTTAGATTGTTGTCAAGGATTACCCCCAGGAAGGATACACTATCTAAGGTAGAGATATTGATGTCTAATGGCCGCGAGAGATTATTGAAATTTAAGTAATTTGTCTTTTTTAGATTAATTTGTAAGTTATTGTTATTGGCCCAACTAGTTACGGATGTTAAAACGTTGTTTATTTGATATTCGTTATTTTATAAACGTTGAACAAATGTTCTAAGACCTTTCGATACTCCCGAATTTTTTTTTGACTTTTATACATTTTATACCGGTAAGCTGATCGATTTGTATGAGACGGTATTTTATTCCTTTTCTCTATTTAAGCTCAAATTATGTCAGTACCTATGTACAGTCGACAGCAGATCAATGGTAACACTTGCACAACAACAATAAGAACGGTACAACGTCCAAAGTGTTGATGTAATGACTAATGACTGTACACGACAACTAATGCTAGGCGGCATACTCGACGAGTCCTTTCCGACCGAAAATCGACCCCAGAATCCCTTGGACAAAAGACTGGCACTAATCGGTAGGCTAGGACTAGTTATGATATGACAGCGAAAACTCAATGTAACTCGACGCTTCCCTATAGCGTTAGCATACGTCAGAGTACATGAACCGTGTGGAATCTGATGGATGGAAGACCACACGTGTGCTACGTCTCGGATGCCTTCCACTTGAACTTCCATGTCACTGTCACTGACTAAGTAAGTAAAGTACATTTAATAGTTCGCTGCCGTTAAATTTCACTATTGCTACCTAAGTTATGTGCAAAATAATGCACTTTCAACGTACTTAGATACAACTAATATGACTACGCTACAAATAAACTGATTAGGTACTGACATAACAAAACCTTGATCAACAAACAAATGAAAAATGTATATTCTTTGTAAAAGTGAGGATAAACAACGAACAAACATATAGATTTCATCTAAATCAAAAATAAAGCCTGAGGTAAGTAAGTACTTAGTACAAAAAGTAATAAAAATCTAAGAAATGTGTAATCCACCAATCCGCACTGGACCTATGTGGTGGATCATGCATGGCCCAAGCTCCTTCGGTGTAAGTAAAGGGAAGTTCTGTGTCTGAGCAGTGGAGACATATTTATAATAAAATAACGCATAAAGTCTTCTCGTCTGCACTTCGGGTCACTGAGCCAGCGGAGTAAGTAAGTAACACGTGAGATAAGGGAGACCGAGGAGGGTTGTGACGGTTGTGACAGAGGAGAGTTGTGACAAAGTTGTGACGATTTCTCGGAACTTATGACCATTAACGAGATGGCCAAAATGCACGATTATCTCTTTAGAGATGCGCTACTTGACGGCGCGTACGCGCCAGAGGTGCACGGCAAGCGGTTGTGTGATTACGACCTCTGCGTGAAAAAAAACACGATAAGTAGGTTTTTTTATCAAAATTTTGATTGTATTTATATCGTGACATATTACATACACGTCGTTGTACTATTTTTTCTTATATTTTGTGGTTGTTGAAGTTTAAAGCATTACCTTGCTGTACCTACCTATTTGCATCTTGTTTCGCAATTACGAATTATTATTCTGCGTTTGTTCTAATTATTCATCGGATTAGATTAAGATTTTAAAACGGCTGATCTCGTATTGATGCTATAAATACTTATAAAAGATTTAATACTTGGTATGTTAAAATTTCGTGTTATTGTAGTTCCTACAAATATGCCAAATGATAATTAAAGTAGTTTTATGCCATAAAACGTGTATTTTGTATATGAAACATATAAAAGTATTATTATCTATCAAATATAGTCACGCTGTCACAACTTACCTCGGTACCTGTCACAACTTACCTCGGTGTTAGGAGAGTTGTGACAAAGAGAGTAGTTTCAGTTTTCGTGGATTTTCTCAGAAACCATATAACTTTCATTGACTTTGATGACTGTTTTCAATAGAGGAAGGATTGACCTACATTGAGGCATAGAGTTTATAATAGTGGTATGTTTCTTTATTGAGATATGTGATTTTAAGTAAAAATTGTCACAACCCTCCTCGGTCTCCCCTACTATGGAACGATAAATTGGAATAAAAACAACGCAGAATTTTATTATAACTCAGAATTTTATTATAACTCAGTATTATGCCCATGAAATGGACGCCAATGCAGTCCGCGTCCGTGGTCGCCCGCCACAGGAAACCGCAAACTATCCACCTAAATAACTTACATAAAATAAGTACCTACCTACCTACACCGAGAGGAGAGCATCAAACTCGTTATCTTTTTGTTGCATTTTATTTGTAGGTTGAATTGGATTTCTAAAGATGGGTCGTGTATTGTAGGTAGACGATATTATAAAATATTTCGCGGTAGATTTTTTAAGGGACAAAATGGCGAAAATGAGTTAAATATACAGTTCGACTGCAAATTTTACGCTCTATCCGTTGGTATATTTAAAAAATTGATATCTGCAAAAAAGTGTCCTTAACAGTAACAATTTTTGAACACTAATAACAACTAGGTGCAACTAATAACTGACAAAAAAAAAGTTTAACGTAAGCGTACGGGTACCACTATATCGTACAGTACATTGCATTTAATAATCGTCCCTTAAGGTAATTATAAACTTATGAATTTTATATATGTGTCCGTTACATATTTATAAGAATTCAGATATTCTATTAACATCAGACCAGGCTGTATGCCCTAGTTGGCTTTGCCTTTAGGGTTACCAGATTGGGGGGTTTTCTCGCAATTTTGGGGAAAAATTTGGCTGTTGGGGAAATGACATTGCTGGGGAAAAGTTTGGGAAAAAAAATTCAGGGTGGGGAATTTTGGGGGCGAATATTCTACATGATCATGACTGACATGGCTCAATATATTTGCCTACCCGAATATTTACATCACTATTTAAGGGTGAGATATGAATTAGCAGCCCGTAGTGGATGCTCAAACTTTCAGCCTACTATTAAAATGATTTAAAAATTCAGCTCAGAAAACGTCTACAGCGTACTCCACCGAAGAAGACGCAGAAATTCTGAATATGTTTTGTTAAATACCTAATTATTTATGTCTCTGGATTTTTGAAAATGGCGGGAACGTTATACGGTTGCAAAATTAGTAGATAATTTTGATTGTCTCGTATATAGTTTTGTGTTTAAATGTCACAAGTCAAGTTGGAATTTTTGAATAATTATATGCAATTGATTGGAGAACGTACGTCGACCAAATTGGCGATGTCTTGAAAAAGAGCCAAGTGCGGTCTACTACAACCCGACAAGCATGCATGAAGATATTGATGAATGTGGCGGAAGCGAGGGTTGTGTGCCAGGGTCGCAGCAGATGGAAGTTCATTGTCTCTGTCTACCCCTATGGGAATCAGGTGTGAGTTTATAAATAATAAAAAATATATATAAATATATGCAATAATTGCGTTTCGAGCTAGATTCAAGAGCCATTGAGTATCATTGAGCTCAAGAGTGATCGTGACTGCGGAGCTAGGGTTGAAGACGCTTCGACGACTCGTCTGGAGGTAGAAAAAATACGTACTTATTGAACTTAAATTATGTAAAAAAATTGTTGTAAAATTACACTATAAATAGGTACGAATTGACAAAATTGTGTATGAAAAATTACAAAGTAATACTATGTAACTGACATTGGCAAATGACCAACTGTCGAGGCCCATAAATATAACTAAATAAATTATACACGAGTCTTTGTAATGACGGTCTCGCCCACAGAACATCTGACGGGAAGAATGCCAGCTTCATACAAAGAAAATGCATACACGGCGCGACACTAGTGATTCAGTTGTGACCCATACGAACTATTTTACCCGACTGCGCGAAAAGGAGGGTTATTAAAGCGGGAGATTTGAAATTTTATTTAATCCAAAACGAATGTTCTAATTCTGCAGTGCACCTTTTAAAACTAACCTTTTGCCTGACTGTTCTAAAATATAGCCATACTTGTCATAGATTGAGGTTTAGGAAAAGGATATGACTACATTTAGAACAGCCATATTTTAGGTTAGCTTTAAAAATGCATTGCAGAATTAGCACTTTTTCCGCATTTTCCAATTAATCGTCACCATTTATTGTTAAATGCTACTGAGTATAATTTGATTAATAGTGAAAATATGCGAAATGTTTTAACTGACATTTGCAGGACATGAAATTAATAAGCCACACAATATTATAAATAAGTATGTTTTTTTATTTTATATTTTCCTTATTTCCAACACTTCGTCGACACATTTTCTAGTAAAACAACACAGGGGCGGCAAATAGCTAAAACAGAACACGTGTGATGATCAGCAATACGTTTTCTTCATAATGTTTCTTTGCACCATAATTTTTCGTCGCACATCCTTTTACTTCACACTTAGCGCGCTTTCGGTATTTTCCGACATAGTTCTTATTAAAACGTACAGAAAAGCAATTACAACGTTTTCCAAACATGAATTTATATAGTTTCTCGAATAAAAGAGATGAAAAAAGTTTAACACGCCGTCCTCCGCCATTTTGTTTGCAGGTATTTTTTTCTTTTACATATCTATGGCTCAGGAAGCAAAGAGTTTTGTGACAAACATTAATTTATTTTACTAAGTAATTACAATTCAATAATTACATTTTTGAGTAAAATGTACCATTTTCAGAAAAGAAATATCATAAACATCAATTTGGAACCCAAGTAAAGAAAGTAAATATGCGCTGTTTAAAATAATCTTCATTATACGAAATGACAATTGGCTGACAATTGTAACCGAGTTGTTAAAATTCATTTGAAAAACTATTTATACGAATATAAACCGAACCGAAGTTCTTTCTAATATAGATAGAGCATCGTCCTATTCTGAAAAGTAGGGCCCAGTGTTGGCATTGGCTGCTTACGAAGCTGGGGGGCTGTGGTCTCGCCTATCGCCGTTTATTAAAAAACCTTCAAAAGTCAAAATTATTAAATATTTTATGTCTCAAACAAATTTGGGGAATTTTTTGGCAAAACGTATCATTTTGGGGAAAAAAAATTATCAATCTGGGGAAATTTGAAAAATCCAATCTGGTAACCCTTTCCCTCTGGGAAGAATTTAGTTAAAAAAATATATATTGTGTGTGAGATTTTTCATTTCAATTTTCAACCCACAAACTAAGAGGATATTCTACGTTTCAATCCAATTTTCTTTCTCTGGAAGTCTTTCCTTCTTATACAAGAAACATGGATAAATATCCTGTACCCAATTTACCTGCCACGCCATTAGTTATGGAAGATTTGACAGATCGTGATTTAATACGTTTAGACGAACCTCTGAAATTGTCTGCAGATGATGAATTATTACGAAGTGCTCACTTATGTTTCTATAATTTCAAGCAGCTAGAAAATGATTTGCTTAATCAATCTGAGTTGAACACAAATTTAGATAAACTCAACAGCAAGTTGGTGGAAAACATTGAAAATATGAAAAAACAAGTGTGAATGTATCTGGCTGATGTAAATAATAGAGTAATAAAATCCATTCTCAAGTGATTTTGGTGTAATTCATTTTATTATACTACCAAGTTTAACTAGCTCGTCTTCAGTGACCAAACCCAAATGGAATATACAAACTAAGGCAGCACCCTGTTCAGCAAATTTCTTGTTCTTTTCCCAAAATGATGATGTGTATTTTTTACCATTGAAACTGAGTATTGTTCTGAATAACTTTTCAATTTGTTGGGTTTCATAAACTGGTAACTTGTGACCATTTTTCCCAGCAAATGCATGAAGTCGTGCTTTCGGCAAGTTTAGGTCATTAAAGCTTGCACGAATGAAACATACCTGTAAACAAATGATTCACATTGATTCAAGGTCGAAAGTGCACAGATATCATCTAATACAATACATATTGGAATATGATGATAGGTAATAAAAGTTTTTGTAAAATGGCTTATTTCAAATAGGAATAAAATATTATTATAATTTAGGGAAATTTGTATTATTATTGATAGAAGATCCGCCATCATTTTGGAATGCCAGGATTAGGATTGATTTTTTACTAATTGTTTAATTTTCTATTTACATGCATACCTACTCTAAATAACTTGACATTGGCGAAATTATCTCTTTAATAAGAGTAGAAGCTATTTAAATAAAAAGAAAATAGAATAATATATTATTATAATTTAGTATTTTTAATTCAGTAATGTTATAATTTAGTAGTAGTAGTATAATTTGAACCCACCTTCATTTGTGTAACATCCACAAGATCATGTTGTGTTGATCTTAGTTTCTTGTGAGGTGGTTCCAGTTCATCTGGGCTCACTTGCCACCTGCCTTTAATACCCAATTTGTGATACTGTGACTGTTTTTGTTGGCAGTATTCTTCCAGGTCCCATATAGCACTGTACATAAGATAAAATACAATAGAAATAACGATGAACTGTTTATGTATAAAATTCTGATACACTTGAGCATTTCTTACCATATTTGCTCAAGTGTTTGACATTCTAGAAATTGACGTCCTCTTGGTGTTTCTTGTAATTCCCTTAGAATGTTTTGTACACAATACTTTGAATTTGATGGTGAATTGTCATAATCAACTGCAAGCTTGAGATAATCTTTGATAACAGTGTCCATTGGGAGTAAACCTTCTTTTCTAAATATAGAACAGTTCCACTCTGCTGCCCGTGCAATCATCACACTCATGCAGCCAGTTGATTCCTTGAATTTATAAATATCACTATGTTTTTCTATTTCTTTGGAACCACCACTGAAAGTAATTGAAAGTTACAAATAGGTAGTTAGAATTCTTTGACAATTCAAATCATTAAGAAGCTTGCCACTTACTTTGCAATAACTGGTATTGTTATCTTATCTGCCACAAAGCGAATAATGTCTGTATGCACAGCATGCTGTGGCCTCTCATCCCGTGTCCTGCCGTGAATGGCAATTGCTTTAATCCCAGAACTCACCAAGGTTTGTACAAGCTTTAGAGTTTCGTCAGGAGTGTCAAGTATTCTAATTTTACAACTCACAGGTATGGAAAGGTTCCTTACTAAAGTTATAAGTATGTTGCAGGCTTTCTCTGGTTGAGCTAAAAGTGCTACTCCCATGCCACCCTTGATTGAAAATTCCTTTGGGCATCCCATATTTATATCTATAGCGGCCACATCAGTTTCACTGCAAAAATTATTAGGAACAAAAATATTCATTGTTGGTATTTAGTTTTTACATGAACCACGGTAGAAAATCCTATTTCATGTGAATATGAGGTAGTGAGTTGACTTTCATTGTTTACGTAGGGCGAGGCTGAAAAATCCGCAGATTGACTCTAAAAAATCGTCGTTCTCTGGACTTTTTTTATAAGAAGCTGTCTGAATGAACAAAACCATAAAATGTATTTGGTAGCTGACCAAAATCTTTAATTACTTAGAAACATATATTTTTTTTAATTTAGGTTGGTGCAAATAAAAATTCCAAATATCTGACTGATTGTCTGTGATGATTTTATATAGTAAATTTTAAGTTCTGTTTATTATGCTAAATGCTTAAGACGGTAAAAAAATTTCATATTACTAAGGTTTGTTAAAAGACCCAATGCCTGATTGCCTGTGATGAATGTAAACACTCAAAACAAATAAAAACAAATATGTTTTACATAAATAACTGTTTTTCTCTTGACTGACCTGTCAAAAAGAGTAGGTATAGGGGATCAGACTGGAATGACAAAGTATAAAGTGGATCAGACCGGAATTAAAAAATAATAATAACATGCAAAGAATCAGATTAGGGGATCCAACCAGAATAACTCATTAAAATAAATTCTATCTTACACAAGTTTAGCAACTTTTAAGGCCCTTTCTGCATCACATGTACCAAGCTGTAGAACAACCTTGTTCTTCTCTTCATCACATGTCCGAAAAACTATTGTGCCATCTGTTTGATCCACATAGTCCACAGTTTTTAGTATTTCTGAAAATAAAGTTAAGTCTAGTTTGGTTCTGTATTGTGATGATTCTAGATTTTAAGTAGTAATGTATGATGTAATGTAAATCAAGAATAAAATGGTTTTCTCCTCTTTAAATTAGTATGGACAACAGCAGATCAACTGCAGTACGATTTCAACTCTTACGACGCAGATAATAAGAACGGTCCAAAGTGTTACACTTGATGTGCTTTGGGCTGTACCACTTAGATTGTTATTTTTACCTTGGGGGAAAATATAAAATAGGTAAATCTTTGACTAAATTAAATACTTAAGCTCTAAATTGGAGCAGTATATTTATTTCACTATTCAAGTGGTGGTGTACCTACTTACCATTATACCTCCTTTTAGAACGTAGGAACTTCCAGTCGATAAGCTCTTCAGTGTATACGATATCAGCACCATAACGAAGTGCCAGGAGCCGCATAGGCAAAGTCCCAATGCGGACCATAGGTGCCAATATTAATTTATCTTGATACGACAACATTATTATTATAAGATGGAGCAGGCCACTGCACAACTATGTCTATAAATTCGTACTAATCATTTCCTTCAGAAGATACTTTTAAACTTTTAAAGCATTTATCTTCACACGAAAAAGAACATTATAACCACAAATTACTAAGAGGATATTTTACGATTATAACCTAAAAAAAAATTTTTTTTGGTAAAATTCTTAACAAGGCAAAGCCAACTGGGGCATACAGCTGGTCTGATGTTACTAGAATTCTAATAAATACATACACATATACAAATATAACCTAGTCTAAACCTACTGATACGTAATGATCACGTTAAGTTAGTTAGTCGGAGATGTCCGCGAACGTTTCTATTAGTTGGAGTCTTGGAGTGCTCGAAAGAAGTCGTGTTTGTGAAGTTTTGTGCTCTTAGCAAGGTTTCCTTTGCATAGCTTGATGGTTGCGTGGATCATTGAGTTATTTCGTTTAGGGGTTTAGGAGGGTTGTGTGTGCGTAGGTTTAGGTTAGGTTATCTTCGTATATATGTATGTATTTAGAAGAATTCAGACATTATACTAACATCAGACCAGGCTGTATGCCCTAGTTGGCTTTGCCTTTCCCTCTGGGAAGAACTGTACCAAAAAAAAATCTTCAAGGAAAATAAAATTAAAGTTGTATTATTATATTCTTCTCTGTGGTTATTTAAAAAAAATCCGTGAAAACTGGTCAAGTCAATCCACAGAAACAAATAGTTTAGGAAGAGACCTACATCGGCAAGAAAAACAAAGCAAGAGACGTTATTTTCTCGTCAGAGCATTCTTCAGGATGAAGCCAACAGTGGCTGCCGATGAAATGTTTCCAGAGGGTGTTGGACCTTACATGGATTTGGAAGAAGTAAGTGTCGAATCAATCTACCTGTTGGTCCACCTAGTGAGCTCGTGATGAGTTAATAAATATTCTCTATATCTGTAGTCTGTGTACAGAATTCAAATCTTGGTCGAAAATTACAAAATAGATTGAAATATGTACCTATTTGCTAAACATTTATCATGCGACTTTCAGCTTGTAATGATTTCAGAAGTTATTTGATTATAGTCAGGTGCACGCAGCCAAGTTAATGTTTTACAAACATTCCCTTTTTGTCAGATAATCATGCTAAATTTTAGGGACTGTTGAAGGCTTGTAAGGGTAGAGTTGAAATATGATTATATCCTGGTTGCCAAATTAAACCCTAAGACAGCAAACCACATTGCTGTTACTTATATATGCTATATCGAGTAGAAGGCGACAATATGGAATTTGTACAATTACAGGCAGGAGGGCCTTCAAATCTCCTTATGGACCTGGCTGCAAATGAGAAAGCAGTTCATGCGGATTTTTTCAATGGTAAATAGATACTTGTAAACAAGGACTTTTTTCATTAGCTTGACAGATACCAGATAGAAAAGATACCCATTTGAATTACAGAACTTGGGATCATTTAAAATATTCATTGTCATCATAAGACTATTTAAATGTCCCCACTGTTGGGATGCTGGCCTTCCCTAACATCGAGGGAGGTAGGGCCATGATCCACCAGTGCAGGTTGATGTATTAAGACTGTTTTTATTATCAATCAGGCATGCTGGAAACAGGTTACCTTACCATATTTTCTTTCACCATTCCATTTGAGAGCATTCGGTAAATGTACACAAGCTTTTCCTTAAAAGCATAAACTTGCAATTATATTATTAGTTTTTTTTTTCAATATACCTACCTAATTGATATTCCCCTTTTTTTTTACAGATTTTGAAGACTTATTTGACGACGATGACTTGAAATGAATAGAATAGGAAAACAATGGACTATAGATAATGATGACTTTATATTTTATTTAGGTAGTACAGTCAACAGCAGATCAATGGTAACACTTTTTACTTTTGACAGTTCTTATTATTTGCGTCGTAAGACTTGAAATCGTACTGCAAGTGTTACCATTGATCTGCTGTCGACTGTACATGTAAATTCATTGAAAATCAATAAAGTATGTAATTAAATATTTATTTTGCTTGTGTCACCTTGTTAAACTAAAATAAATTTGCTAGAAGTATTGATATACCTAGCTAGGTCTTTCTAATTTGTCCGATATTTGCTGGCCATCAATCGTTTTACAAGACTACATGACACCGACATGCATTAGTGGACTCGTTATCTTATACAATTACAACTAAACAATTCTTTCACACTGTGTCGTTCCTGTTGCATTTTGCTACTGTAGTCGTTGGTGATGACAACACCGATACGAATACGATACGATGTCTCGTTGACGAAAATATATGTATCGGTGTCATGTGATGTGAAAATAGATTCATGGCAATAAATCAACTGTTCTGTGGGTAAGCCCAAATAAAATTATATTCAAAGTGAAGTCAGTATAAAAATAGTATTTTATGAATATTATTGAATGCATTAAAATGAATGAATCTCAAGAAATACTAGAAAAGGAATTTCAGCAAACATCAAATCAGACAAACTAGAATAGCACGGATTGGATATAATGTAACGACGATTGTAAATAGGCCATAAATACACATGATGGATTTATATGCTTGATATTAAACAATGTAAGTAAGGCAAGTATTGGTGTCGATTCTGACGTGTCACACGCTAAATTAAAGCTAGGCCGAAATGGAAGACCTATGTGTGGCTGGGTGCATAATAACTCATATACATATTACAAGAAATCCTGCCTTGGAACACCGGTCTTTGTGTGGCCTGAGCTCTAATACAGGTTGTATAACAGTTTAATTTAGGTTTAGCTTTACATTTATTGGCCACGACAGAATCGCACCTATTGCATTATTATACAACTCTTTTTTTTCTTGAATTTAACATCTATTCTTGGCGTAGAATATACGTTTTTCTTATAGTTTATCTAACAACCCCATGTCAACACGATGGCGGAGCGTTAGTAACGCTGGTACGGCACACGATTATTTTGAGCAAATAATATGAAAAAGGCAATACAAGACACTGCTATCAAAAGAACAATAATAATGTGCAGCAGTTTTCTCATAATTATTCATTATAAACAATACCATTTCGGTATGTAACAAATCTTATAATTTATGCTGCTCTTATGAAATGTGCTATAAACTGAATTTCACACACAACACGTAAAAACGTCCAAATGCACGCAAGTGCTGTCGCATGCACCTTCAGTACGAGAGATTTGAATAATGAAAAGGGCCTGTCAGCAACGGCCTAAGTGTTTTATGGCGACGTCTACACTACACATCAATGTATCGTGCTCCAGATCGCGATTCATGGGGTTTGAAATTATCAACAAAAACAAACAATTTCACGCCAATTCGTGGAAATTTCAGGGTTTTTAAGATCTGAATTTGAAACAATATTGAGCTGAAACTGCTGGTTTTGGTTGTTAATTCTGATTGCACCCGTGCATAAAACCCTTAAAAACGCAATACCACGATCCGGATCGCGATACATATTGATGTGTAGACGCCGCCTATAGACTTCACCGTGCACATTCCATAAGGCTAGCATAGCTGTAACATAACCTATCATTTCCAACAGGATGGCTTGTCTCGCGCACTCCGGCGCGGCGGGTGCTCGCTACACGTCCACATCGCTGCTGTCGTCGCTGTACTCCTGGCCCTCTGCGTCATGGTCCTCCTCCGCTTCCACCTCGCCCTCCCCGTCCCCTTCCGCCTCGGCCTCGAGAGCCTCCTCCTCTTCGACAGCGTCATCAATGTCCTCTTCTTCGAGCATGCTAGATAGCTTCGAAATTACTCCTCTACCCATTTCTGAAAAACAACAATAGTCTAAACGTGTGGTAGATTATAAACACAAACGCTGTTAGACATAAACGTGATTCAACGTTATTCTACGGTTTAAGCCATTGGTTCTTTTATAACTTAACGTTTTTTTAAAGTGACAAAACACTGTCGGGGAGCGAGGTTAAACTAGGTTTACGTCTATCAGCTTAAAAGTACAATTTCAATTCTGCACGACTTGGATAATAAGAATAGTAGGCAAGTTCAAGGTGTTACAGTTCATGTGCTGTCTGTCGATGAACAACTACACCGGCGACCGCGACTTCAATGGTTTTCGTTATAGTTTTCATTTTAATTGCAATTTATTTGCAAGTTTTAACAAACGTCAATGATACGCAGTAATGTATGTCGTCCAAGTGTCAAAATGAAACAGATTGAAGTCGCGGTCGGGCTCCTGAGCTATGCCTCTATAATAATTCGCAATTGCATGATTATTATTAATACTAACGTTCTACGTAAGGTTCCAGGGATTTAGGCACCATGGTCTTCGCTCTTTGAATATCTTCTTCTGAACATTCACCTTTATCTAACCCTGAAACATAACAAAAGTAACAGGCTAATTGTAACGTGTAATACACCACATACAGACGTAGTCAAATAATACACGTAATATCCGACGTGAACTGTCCCAAGATCGCAGACTTATTAAAATTTTATACTAATCATTGGATTAAACAAATCCATGAAGCAAGGAATCACCGATGGAGTTAGCTTAGCGTTAGGAGTTAGAACTCCCCATCGGCATACAAACCATACGTGGTTTCGCCTAAGATGGGAAAGTAGATTCCAAATGTATTTTATAAAATGTCATTAAACAATAAATTTAAAAAAAAAAAAACTATAATTACAACACAGACTCTGCTCTTATATTATATATTTAATTTATAAAAATAGATCACTTTTTGACGTATGAGAGTGAAAGCGACAACAAGGGCGGAAACCTGTCTTCATACAAAATATACTTTATGCTCTCTCCTTGGAGCACGGCGGATTTTTTTTTCTTCATGATTCAATCCCATTGGATCTAATAGGAATTATGTGTTCTATAATATTCAAATTATTTTAGAATACTTTTCATTACTTTAGATTATGTTGCTGCTATATACGTGTTTGTTTGTTCTATCTTTAGAACTTACCAAACAAGAGCCCCATCCTCTTCAATATGTCAATGTCATCATGAATTTGGAACCGTTTATTGAAGTTGAACATATACTCTGTCCTGAAAGTATTTCAAAAATTATTTATTGAGATAATTTTTATCATACATTAATAATCAATTAGCTAAATACATGCTGTGTATTTAGTACAGTCGACAGCACATCAAGTGTAACATTTTGGACCGTTCTTATTATCTGCGTCGTAAGACTTGAAATCGTACTGCAAGGTAACATAACACCATTGATTTGCTGTCGACTGTACAATTAAATCTACGACTCAAACGTAATCTCATCATCATCATCAGTCTATTTATATTGCCCCACTGCTCGGGCACAGACCTTCCCTTACATCGAGGGAGCTCGGGCCATAATCCACCACGCGGGCCCAGTGCGGGTTGGCGGATTTCACATGCCTTAGATTTTTTTTTCTTCTACGACATGCAGGTTTCATCACGATGTTTTCCTTCACCGTTTTTGAGAGCACTCGGTAAATGTACGTAAGTTTTTCCGTCGAAAAAACTGAGGATAACTCATTGGTACATGGCTGCCCTAGCTGGGAATCGAACCTGGGACCTCCATATTGCAAGTCCATTGACCCAACCACTGAGCCACCGAGCTCTCTTAAACGTAATCTGGGGTTTTACAATTAAAACCTACGTTCTACTTAAGGTCAAACCGCACTAGCGCGACACTGCAAAATATTATGCAGGAGACAAAACTATCACGCCCGCCGCGTCGCTGCAGTGCGTTATAATTATTACGAAACAGTGGAAATAATATTTTTCTTGTTTTGTAGCTCTGCTGCGCCTCTCCGCTAAAAGTGAAAAATCCTCGAGGAAATGTTCGATTCACTGTATACTCTGTGTGGGCTTTAAATATAAAATCCGATGGAAGACATGAAGCGTTATCCGCGCATTAAAGCAGGTTTTTGTGTAAATAGGAATAAATTCAATCGACTTACTTGTCATTGGAAATACTGCAGTCTATAAGTGCTTTGTCGCTTGTGTTTACAACAATAAATGGCAGATGAATAGCTGATGATGGAGAAGGTTTCACTCCCCTATTTTCTGCATCCTTATTTCTGTCTATTAAACTCTTGAAAGAGATGTGCTGCGAATAATATACATACAATTAGAACATACTCGTAAGGTATGTATAAGTATAACATGGTATTCTGTCAATCAAGGAAGGAACGGCCGGGGCGTGTGGAGTATGCCTATTTACATCGCAAGGCGTCCCGCTGTAACATGGCAATTTTTCAGCTTGTCCACCACTGTCATTTATCCGTTACTTATTTGAATTTTCAATAGAAGTTGAACACAAAAAATGTATCTTTACGACGTATGAAAATAAAAGTGACAACATGGGTCGGCGACTCCTGTTCCTGTGCAAAAATATACACAATGTATTTAAATTGCAATAATGAGATATGATTTTGAATAAATGATTTAAATGCTCGTTCTAAATGCTTTGTTCTTTGTTGTTGTATGATTCTTTGTTGTACAGTGTAATGCATATCAACCGCAAACCCATCGGAATTTATACCTTATTATTATTCCTACTGCAGAGAGTGTCAATGTGTCACACTTGATGTGCTGTCGACTGTACCAGTACAAGCATTCAACAATTCTAATATACTATAATATATAATGGCAATGATAAATTATTACTAAATATACCTGTAGAATGAGTTCCTGTAACTGTTGTGTCTTTTTCTGGATTTGTTCCAATTTAGATTGCTTCTCTTTTTCCAATGAATTGCACTCTTGTACCGAGTTGGTGGGTAATCCCAGCCAACGAATTTCCTTTTTCTCTTTCGAAATGATGTTCATTGCCATTAAAACATTCAATGCATCATACACCCTTCGACGGATATTCTTTTGGTCATATTGCTGCAAGGTTAAGTTAATCTGATTTTCGTTTTCCCTGGATCATTTTTATACACAAGCCAGATTGCGTACTTAAGTAACGTATTAGTCGACCCTACGCGATGCAGCATACGAACGACAGTAAAAGTTGCATAAAGTTGTTAGTGACCACTACAGAATTAGCTACATACAGTATTTGTGCACAAATATGGTAGGTATGTAATATATACGTATAAATACAACATTAGTATGAGAGCTCATTGGCCCAGCGGTTGAACACTGGTTTGAAGTTCGAAACAAATGCGCAGATTAATGTTTTCTCATTTTTCCGTCTACAATGTTGCGTACCTGTAGACTGCTATCAAACGGCGAAGGAAAACATCGTGAGGAAACCTACATGCCTGAAAATAATAAAATCGGAGGCATTTGGAATCCCTTGCTGTAAGGGAAGGCCTGTGTGTGTATAAAAATTATATACTCGAAAATAGAACACATACTTGACTGTCTGCCGATCCATGCATTCCTGTAGCAAATTCTAGCACCAGCTCATCAGCAACCTCGTTGTATGATGTGAAACCCTTGGTCCTGACTTTTTCACATACTTTCATAGAGAAATGTCGAAGGCCTTTTCCAACTTTATCAGCATGCTTACGCCTTTTGGTTGTACTGAAAAGTTAGATAAAAACATGGTTCAGGGGATGGGAGGTTAAACTAGGTTTATGGCTAACAGGGTTAATGGTTGACTATCTGCAATGTGGGGCGGTATACTTAGTTCACCTGGGGTAATTCACCCGGGTGCATTCAGTACACTATTAGCAGACTTGATTCACCCAGGTGATTTCCGGGTGCATTAAGTACACTACACAGTAGACTTTAATCACTCAGGTGATATCGGGTGCATTAAGTACACTACATTAGTAAACTTAATTCACTCAGGCATTTTACTCACGAATTATGAGCTTCGATGAACATCACAGAACTGCTCGTTTTGCAATATCCATACTCCTGTAGTTTCATATTATGATACTTACTATTCCGCTGGAGGGTCATTGCTTGAATCATGCCTCCGCCTAGTTGCGTGGGACATAGTTAGGGTTGCACTAGACCTGGCCTGCACTGCGCTAGCACTGGTTACAGGGGAGTCAGCTGTGCTTATGATTGGAATCAGCTCTGGTACATGTTCTTCCAAAATGCTTTCTTCATTTTCTTCAAACTGAAAGGAGTATATTTTTATAATTGTACTTATATAAAACCATTCAGTCGTACAGTTAACATCACATCATTCTACGTAAAACCATTGCAATCTAGGACTTATATCTGTCGTGGTCAGATCGTTAAATTGAGCATTTCATGAAATCGTCAATCATGAAATGGTGGCATTTCACGAAATCGTCAAGTTGTGCTGGGCATATAGTTTAAACGTCAACGTTCGTCGATTTGTCCAACGACGTTTGGTCAGATCATTCATGTAGGGTGCCCATTCAAGATGTAAGTAATAATAATTCTAAATATACTAATTACGAACATATTTATTGATCTTGTCAATATCAAATTTAAAAAAAAATATGTTTCAAAATTCTTACAAGCATTTGAAACAAATTGTCCACTGGAATTAAATAACACGAAATATTCATACCTATTTAATTTCTTGAAACATGTAGTGTAGGTACCTAATAAAAATAATAAACGTTTAGTAAAATCTTCTTTATTATCCTTGCAAGTACAAAATTGTATAATAATAATATCATAGAACGTTAAAACGTTTCATTTCAGGCACGGTCCTTTGTGAACTTCCGTTAGTATTTCAAAATATTTCTCCATCGAAATTATAGGAATAGTAGGATTATCATGTAAGTATATTAAAAATGCGCCATTCCAGTTTTTCCATGTCATATTTTGTAATCCAGTAAATTATAGTCCGTCGACTGTCGTTGCCTGGTCACCGTACTTTACTTAATTTGTTGTATATAACCTAAAAACAAAAATTATGTAAGTAAGTATGTTAAATTTCTTGGATTCATTAGTTAAAAATAAATACATTTTAGATACTTAGGTGAGATTTTAAAAGGATATACTTATACTAACCTGTGAAATGTATTCCGATTTTTCTTTTTGTAAATTGATGTCGGATTTTGCGTGACTGTCATAAAATTCACACCGTTTCGTATAGTAACACTTTTCACACACATTCTTATATAATTTACATATTATTATTCACTTTTCGACACTGTTCGACACAACATAAACAATGGCAAAGTGCGCTCTCAGCGCCTCTAGCGGCTTATTGCTATTTTTCTACGATATAATTGTGTTTGGTCATATCATGAAATAGCCGTGCGTTTGTTGGCCATATCGTAAAACGCTTTCTATTCATTGATGCGACCAAGCTAATCCATAAAATTACCAATAGACATTTGACGATTTCATGAAATGCCACAATTTCATGAAATGGTCGACCACCGAAACTTCCATAATGAGGTCATGTTTTCGTGGAAAAAAATATTATAATTGCCTATTTATTTTTTTAGTCAGTTTTTAGGGTTCCGTGCCTCAAAAAGAAAGAAAGATCCCTTATAAGATCACTTTGTTGTCCGTCTGCCTGCATGTCTGTTAAGACCTATATCTCAGAAACGCGTAGACATATCAAGTTGAAATTAATACCAAATACTCAAATCTGCAACCTCATGCAGCCTTGAAAAAAATCAACCTTCTAGGTTAACGCGATCAAAAGATATGGTCGTTTATGTCGATTTTTGGCGCATATTTGTATGAAAACGCAAAAAAACTCAAAATCTATAGGGTACTTCCCGTTGACCTATAATCATGAAATTTGGCAAGAAGCTAGGTCCTGGGCCTCATCCTTGACAGCCGCTGGAGGTTCGAAGAGCACTTCGACCGCCTGGTTCCCCGAATTCACAGGGCAGCGGGTGCTATGCACAGACTGCTGCCAAATCTCGGGGGCCCGAGGGAAGGAGTCCGCCGCCTCTATGCGATGGTCGTGAGGTCGATCGCGCTTTACGGTGCGCCCGTATGGTCAGAAAGGCTATCGGGCGTCCGGCGCCTGGCTGCTAAACTGAACGCTGCACAGCGTCAAATAGCGGTCAGGGTCGCGCGCGGTTACAGAACGATATCGTTCGAGGCGGCTACTATCCTGGCGATGTTCCCTCCCCTAGATATTCTGGCGGACATGGACGCGCGGGTATACACCCAAATTCGTGAAGTCCGCCAGACGGAGGGCTTCGCACCGGAAGAGGCGGTCGAAAGGCTGAGGCGGAGAGCACACCGGCGCGCGCTGAACACGTGGCGTGAGCGGCTCTGTGAGCCACGGAGCGCGCGACAACGCATAGTCTGTGCTATCTTGCCAAACTTCCAGGCTTGGCTGGAGAAGGAGTCTAGCGTCACCTACCGGCTGACTCAGGTACTCACCGGACACGGATGCTTCGGTGTGTACCTGAATAGAATCGGGAGGGAGGTAACTACGCAGTGCCACCATTGCGGAGCTGACCAGGATTCCGCACAACACACGCTCGAGGAATGCCCTGCGTTCGAGACCGAGCGTCGGATCCTGGTCCAAACCACCGGACATGACCTCTCCCCATCGGCCCTTGTAAGGGCGATGCTGGGGAGCCGGGCGGCGTGGGATGCCGCGGTCCTATTCTGCGAGACCGTAATGATCAGAAAGGAGGAAGCAGAACGCGACCGTGAGCGAGCCGATCCCGCCCGAAGACGGCGACGACGCCGCTAGGGAGGCGACAATGCTCTCCCCATGCGTCACAACTAGCCCCTGGTTAGGGGCACCCGGGGTCGCGGCCGGTCAGATGAGGGGATCTGGCCGTCCAGTCGGATAAATCCGGCGACCCACGGAAGGCAGCGGGTACAGAGTGGTCCTGTCCCGCTGCAGCCAAGCGCTGCGGGCGTGCTCGGCCCGCCTCGAGCGGCCCGAGGAGTGCGTATAGCAAGCGCGTGGGGAACTCTGGTGTAGTTCAACAGAGATCCCAGAGTTCCCCACAATGCGCGGAGGAGGCCACCGTGGGGTTTTAGTCGGTGCGAGTCCGACATAACCCGTCGCTACCCCTGAGGCGGCGGGTATGCACAAGCATTTCCCCACGGAAAAAAAAAGGTCTTATAGCACAAGTAAAGGAAAACATCCTAAAACTGTAAATTTTAAATTACATCTCCACAAAAATATTATTTTTCTTTTTACAAACTTATATTAAGTTAGGGTTGCGTTGCACGGAAGCCTCGGTGCGCGAGTGCGAGTCGCACTTGGCCGTTTTTTTATTTACAAATCACACTCAGAAATATTTATTTATTTTATTAATGGACTTGACAGTTCGTCATTTGCCAATGTCATGTTACAGAGAATTCAATATATTCAATAGTCTTCTATCTTCCTCCAGGGGAGTCGCAGTAGCGTCTTCACCCTGGGTAGCCGCGTCTTCATCCAGAGGAGACGCCGTAGCGTCATCACTCTGGACGAAGCAGCTCGACAGTCACGTTCACTCCCGAGCTTGTAGCGGGAACTCTTGATAAAAGCTTGAAACTTCAGATCTTGCATAAATAATCCAATAACTTCACCGTACTGTCATTCGCGAACATTTTCTGATTAATTTAACGTGATATTAAACACAAAATAGTCCCTGTAGACATTAAAAGGAAAAGTATCAAATAACTTCGCAACCACGACGGTTCCCGCCATTTTCAAGAGAACCCACTCAGAAATAACATATTAAACAATTAAGTCTCTGATATTTGAAGTAATCCTTAATCACTACACATTAACACTCCAAAAGTACTGTCTAGAGAACGCCATTATGTTCCCAGATTAGTACGCGAGGCCATTGAAATAAAGAAATACAGAAATTTCAATCGCGGCGATGGTTTTCTGTTGTCAAAAACTTGGAATCCAGTGATCGAGTTGTAACGGAGCGAGCAGATTATTAGAATAAATAGAAATATGTGGATGGATACTGGGTTTATTTATAACAGGAAATAATGTTTATTTACAAGATAATTTTAGAAAATCTTTAAATATTGTAAAATGAGAAAACCGACCATTTAAAACGAAATCCGGTGAAAAGTAAGAGAGTGACAGCTTTTCTTTTTAAAAATATACCTATTAATTTTAAATTCAGGCGGCCAAAAGAGACCGCATCGTAACAGACTTATGTAAACGAGCCACAAAGGCGAGTGCGTGCAAACGAGCGGACATAATTAGTTATTTTTGCAAAATGGGGGTACCTGCAAATATCAACAACTTTTCTCAACGCGAACACGAAAGAGGGTAGATCGTTTTGTGTCACCCATCTGACTTTAACACTCACCGACTTCAGTCTACTCGTGACCATGATGGCTGTAATGCTGTCGAAATATCGAGACATCAATAATAAATGTTTAACACGGTAATCCCCGTTTTATCTAATTAATTTAAATACGAACAGTGTAAGTTTAAAAAGTGATATTAACACTACCTTATTTCAAATAAATTATTTACGCTTTTAATAGTATGACGTTATATGCATATTATAGGCTCTCGAACACAGTTTCGGTTTCGGCCGTAGTTTCGGCCGGATGGCAGCCGAAACAGAAACTAAAACCCGAAACCCGTTATTTGGCCGAAACTAGGCCGAAACCGAAAGTTCGGTCGGACACTAGCTATCAACCATATTATACAATAATGGTCATCCTAAGGAGTAAATACGATTTGAACATTTGTATACTCATTTTTTTGTGTGTATAATCAATACAAATTTACCTCCTCTTGCTGTTCCTCAATTTCAACAGGTTCAGTTTTGGGAATAACTTGCTGCAGCCGCGTTAACGCATCAACAGGCAGGTGCAGCAGTTCTGAAAACATTAATGTAAATCGTTTAAAATTCATGAATGGTTGTACAACACCAGCCCCCCAATTTTGGTAAGATATTTTTGATTGCATGGAGTCAAACCCAGTAGTAACCAGAATAAGATGGCCTATCAAACATTACGAATGGTAGGGCAAGCTTATACTGGTTACATAATGGTTCAACTCCATGCAATGTCCCTCATATGCTACATCACATCAGAGTGAGCATGCCATTTAGTCTAATCACAGGCCACACAGTACCCGCGCGGTCTCTGTGTGGCACCCGCCATACAAACTCATACGTTATTTAAAAAATTACACACCACTCCTGGTTCGCTTTGAGCGGCCTGACTTTTGGAGGTGGTGACATTTCTGAGTCGACACAAGGTGTAAGTTGACAATAGTGTACTTACTTGATGCACAGCCAAGTCCAGTCAATTTGAGTGTTTGGAAAATTGGTGCCTGCAATTTAAAGGTAGAAAGATGACAAAATTGTTTGCAGAATCTCTCAAAACGTCAAATATTTGTTACAAATGATTTGTGTAAGGAAAGTAGGATAATAAAATAGTGAAAAAGTGAGCAAATTAATTAAAGTTAAAATTGAAAGGACATTGTTCAAAGCGCCTCTATGGCGCAGGCAAAAATTTTTTTTTTGAGATAACTCAAATCAGGCACTAAATAGGAGATATCGTAATTACAAAGCCTGTACTAATAAACCTTTTATTTATATGGGATTCTTGTGAACTTGTATTTTCATTTCGAAGATTTAGGTTAGGTTACCAGTCACAACAAATAATTGAAGTCACAGATTATACATTCTGTCACCAAAATAAAGGAAATAATACTAAAAAAGAGTTTATTACTCACGGTAATATGACAAATAAGAACATAAGTACAACTTTATTTATTCATATAACAATAATAAAAATTAGAAATAACTATTATAATATATATAAAAGAACATAATGACTTTTTAAGGCTACACAAGGAGTAATTAGTCTTTTTGATCTTACTTCTCCTCTTTGTGTGGCATGACTTTGAAGTGTCATTGTCATCAATAGTGACGCTGGCCATTTTATAGATTTTATACCTTTTTTATAAATCTATGGTTTAGCCATCGATAAAAGCCCTTGTGAGTAGTTAATCAGGAAATGAGAATGACGCATTCAAAATGGAATAAAAGTCGATATACAACTAATTTCTTTTTAAAAATGAATTGAATAATTCCCCAGAAATCTATCTAACCGAGGTAGAAAATTACGTGATGAATATTGACTCAATAACATTACAGCTAATACAGGCTGGGCCTTAGATGGGGGTCTGGTCTGGTTCCCGACATCCAAAGTCGCTACATCGACGGTCGCTATATCGAAAACGCTACATCCGACGGGTCACTGTATCGACAGTACGCTATATCGATGGTACGCTACATCGACAGTACACAATATCGATGGTAGGTTTTTCTCCTTTCTATTTTTTTTTTGGGAGATTTATGATTATTTACAAAGATGACTAGGTACTGACTTTTAGTTACTTTGTAAATATATAATTTGACATTTTGCAAATTGCACATTCTGCAAATACCATTTTAATATTATTAACACATTCACAGCCCAGTGCCCCATATACGGAGCACGACGAACTAGCTTCACAAACCCGTGCCCCACATGTGGCAAGATGAAAAAAATTATGTGCCTACCAGATCCGCACTAAGGATATTTTTTTGAAGGTAAGTAAATATGATGTCCTTGGTGGATTCACACTGCTGCTGTCCATTCACATCCTATTGTCTTCAGAAGAGTACTCCACCCAGTGTTGAAGTGCTCACATAACAAAAGACATTGTCACATCACATTTCAATGGAGCTTTGCCCCACCCACAAAACTACGTGACCATTTAAGCTGTACCTATCATCTTGTTGGGGACATAAGTCCCCAACAAAACAATATAAAACCATGATCAACAAACAATAATAAAATAATAAGATCAATAAAACAAAAAATCATAATCAGTATCATTTTCTACTACTCTGGCAACTCCTATAGAAGAATAACAAAAACAATGAATAATTCGCTTCGATTTCTTACTATTTTCTGAATTTTTAATTAAGCTGTTTTTTTCGACTCGCAACTTGTACATAACATTAATTTAAACCAATAATTTTAATAAAAAACGGAGATACTTTTACATTTATTCGTTATCTTGTACAACTTGCGGTTGATGGTGGGGCAGAATCTGAATTTGATGTATTTCGACTTGTATAGAGATTGAAATAATAGGCGGGACTTACAAGGAAATCAAAACATTTTTTGTATGGTGACTGTGAACGTGTTAATGAAATCTCATTTTTCTATTGCTTTGGTTTTGGCAAAGTGAGTTCCACAAGTCTAGGCAAAACATACCTGAGCTGAAGCCTCTGAAGTAGAAGGCAGTTTCACTAGCTTCACAGGGTTGGGTTTAATCTTGACTTGACCGCTTGTTGGAATACTTGTGTTTTTCATAACTTTTACCATTTGTGGTTGTCCTGTAAACAATAACTTCTTATTACCAGTCCAACAACATGCATTGCAGGTGCAATCAGCATCAGAAGTAGCATACAACTACAAGTTACTCATGATGAAAGGAGAATGTATGTATTTAATGTATGATTCGGATGTGGATTTCACTTTGTAATTCATCAGTAGACAATGTAGTCATTTAAATTCGTAATTACATATATAATTATGATCCTGTTATTTTATTTCTTACTTCTACCCAGGGACTACATACCGGTATGAATACGAGTATACATTTTTTCGGTGTGACGTCATACCGGTAAGACGATTCTCTACCGTTAACTCTTGTACAGAAATTATTCTGTGTGATGTTATACCGTTTTATTTTTGTAGCATAAAATTACGGTACAGAATTTTTTTTCGGATACCCTTATATTCGGGTATCATAAAATTTCGGTACAGATACTTTTTCTGTGGCTTTATATTTTGATACCGTAAAATTTCGATACAGCTAAATAATACCTGTATTGAAATTTTATGATACCCAATAATATGGTATTATAAAATTTCAGTACCATACCCTTATTTATATCTGTATGAACAGTATTTAATCAATATATCGCAGGTATCCTAGATCATGCAGTTATATTGTTATTTTTGTCAGATTCTTCACACTTCTGGACATTTCTTCAAGTTCGAAGAAGTGTCAAGAAATGCCAAGAAGTGAAAAAGTGCGAAGACGTGTGAAGTAGTGTGAACAAGTACCAAAAATGGCAAGTGGTAAATAGAAAAATTACCAAAAATGCCCGAAACTGACAAAAATGAAAAGTCAAAAAATTAAAAAAAGTGTTAAAAAGTGTCAAAACTGTCAGTGTCAAAAGTGTTAAATGCCATTGACAAATTAATATTTAATTGGTAATAAACAATATGTATTATTGGGGGACGTTCTTTAGGATCACTTTGTTGTTTGTCTGTCTGCCTGTCTGTCAAGTCAATACCTTTTAGTTTGTATGTAATCTTATACAGCCGTGAAAAAATGAACCTTCTACGTCAACGCAATCGAAAGATATGGCCGTTAACGTCGCATTTTCCCGCATATTTGTATAAAATTACCAATGACTAGATTAAAACATGACACACTTTATGTGCTCTAGACTGTACATACTTCTACAATGGCCTCTTTTTTATACATAGTACTATTTTATAAAAGAAATAAAAACAAGTAGAACAAAAATATTGAATTTAGGTCTCTAAAAAGCTCGAAGATCGAAAATAAAACGTACACAAAATAGTTCCCAATAAACACTACATATACTTACTGAATCTTAGTATGCAATGTCTGCCGGCTAAAATCATCAAATTGGCATTAGAACTATGAACAGACTGTCGAGCGCGGCACCCGGCGAGTGCCCCTGGCGTCCCCTCCCGCACCCCGCACGCAAGCCCATCGCTCCGACCAATGACATTACAGTACAGAAATAAATAAGGGTACAACACGATAACGGTAGAGATATGAAAAGTTATAAAAAAAATTCTGTACAACAATTTTTCTAGTCCATTCCGGTATAAGGTACCGTTATTCCAGTTCCTGGCGAAAATAACAGTACAAGGTCAATACGATACAGAAATTCATTTGGGTATAAAATTTGGAGTACTTATTTTATACCGGTACTATAACGATATTTCCTACCAATACACAGTCCCTTCTTCTACCACAACATAGATACTTTTTTGCTAATTTAACACCTTTATTGCAAGTATAGCTGTTAATATAATGGGACATATTTACCAACTGAAGTTTTCTTCTCTCCTTAAAATAATGCATGAACTGCACACTGCACATACTACTGGATAATTGTGTACAGATAAGTTGACCCAAAATGGCGGCGAAATTGTAAACAAAATCGACAATTATGTATATACTTACCTACGGTCCAAATCACATCAAGTCGAACATTTTGGACATTGAAAAGATTTTTATTTTTTTATTTTTCTGCGTAGCAAGAGTTGAAATCGCAATATAATTGTTACCATTAGTCTGCTGTCGAGTCCACCTTCACGAATTACGGCCATTTTGGTTCAACTTAGCTGCCTGGAACTGTGCCTACACTACAAGTCTTATATTTAAAATGAAAAAGTATTTAAAATGAAAAAGTATTTAAAATGAAAAAGTATTTAAAATGAAAAAGAAACTCGATAAACAAAGTCGGGAGATAATTATTAATTTGTGCCGCTAGGCGTGACTGGCTTTCTTAGTAAAATATTTACGTGGTTGTAGAGTATTTGTATGTTTTTGTTACAAATGTAGAGGTTATGTACACAGGTATACGTAAAAAAATAGAAGAAATAGGGAAGCATGAAGACGCAGCGGCAGCGTCGCTATTATACTAACCATTAGCGTCATGAATAAGGAAATTCACCGTATTACTTTTCTGGGACATTTTCTCCAACTCCTTGGTCTTGCACATCCATTTACCATGTACTATACTAATTACAGCTACTTATTTTCTGTTCACGAGAAATTCAAATAAAAATATCGTACCTACTCGACTACCACCGCAAAATGGCGACTTTTTAAAAAAGGGAGGACACAGACACACAGGGGAAGTAATATGAAGATAGATTTAAATATCTCTGATAAGTTAGCTTAACTACTAACTACGTTTATTATAACAAACATCAATAATATCAAAATTCACAAATATCCAGATGCGGTAGGTAAGTATTCGAGCGCGCGAGCACGGCCAAAAAATGTCTAATCTGTGGGTTGGTTGGGTGGTGTTGGCATGTCGCAGGGTTCTTGCCAGATTGGAATTTTCATATTTCCCCGGAATCATATTTTCCACCAAAATAATCCAAAATGTACATTTTCCAAATAATATCCCCAGTTAGATAATTATCCAACCACCACTGTCCCAGCCTCAGAGAAATAATGACTTCTCTGAGGCCCCAGCAGCCTAATTTCCCCCCAAAATTGCGAGACAGCCGTCGAATAGCCGAGGAGTCGCAAAAGCGTCTTCAACCCTGCAGCGTTAACTTCCGAGCTCGTAGTGCAACTCCAGCCAGACTCCAGACTGTATGCTCAAGTTATAGTTAGCTTTGCCTTTCCCCCGTCCGTTGTGTTCTTAGTTTAATAAGTCAATGGTTGTGTTTCGTTTATGTTTGGCTCAAAGAAATAAGGAGATATTCGGGAGATGTGTTCAGCGATACGTACGGAAGCAGAATGACGGCCGGTCGCAGCAACTAGTTTTTATAAACGGCGATGAACGATTCGTGCATGTACCTCGGCAGAGGGGAACGCCAGCACTTGCGTACTCCCGTCATTATTTCTCTGAGGTGTTTGGTATTGTATGTCAGGGTTGCCAGATTGGATTTTTCAAATTTCCCCAGATTGATAATTTTTTCCCCAAAATGATACGTTTTGCCCAAAAATTCCCCAAATTTGTTTAAGAAATAAATTACAATGTTTATTTTTTATTTTTGAAGGTTTTCTAATAATCGGCGATAGGCGAGACCGCCTTTACAAAGACTCAGACTAATGTATAATTTATTTAGTTATATTAATGGACTCGACAGTTGGTCATTTGCCAATGTCATGTTACAGAGTAATTCTTAATACTTAAGTACTACATGTTTACGTCTTTTTATACCTTCAGAAGAGCCTGGACAAAGCAGCTCCGCAGTCACATTCGAATGGGACCCTTGAATATAGCTCGAAACGCAATTATTTATATTATTTTATTATTTATAAACTCACGCCTGATTCTCGTTAGGATAGGCAGAGACTTCCAAATGCTGCGATTGTGGCACAAAACCCTCGCTTCCTCCACATTCATCAATCTTTTCATCATTCCTCGTCGGGTTGTAATAGACCGCACTTGACCCCTTTTCAAGACATCGCCAATTTGGTCGACGTACGTTCTCCAATAAATTGTATATAATTACTCGAAAATCCAACTTCACTTGTGATATTTATACACAAAACTGTATACTTAACTAAAATAAAATCAAAATTATCGAATAATTTTTCAACCGTATAACATTCCCGCCATTTTCAAAAGTCCAGAGACATAAATAATAAAGTATTTAACAAAACATATTCGGAATTTCGGCATCTTCTTCGGTGGAGTCTGTGCTGTAGACATTTTCTGAGTTGTGATTTCAGTCATGATCATATATAATATCGACCCCCAAAATTCCCCACCTCGAAATATTTTTCCCCAAACTTTTCCCCAGCAATGCCACTTCCCCAAAATTTCCGCAACAGCCAAATTTTTCCCCAAAATTGCGAGAAAAAACCCCAATCTGGTAACCCTGTTGTATGTAGCAAGGTTTCCTTTTGCATAACTTGATGCTTGCGTGGATCATTGAGTTATTTCGTTTAAGGGTTTGGGAGGGTTGTGCGTAGGTTTAGGTTAGGTTATCTTCATATATATGTATGTATTTACAAGAATTCAGACATTCTATTAACATCAGGCCAGGCTGTATGCCCTAGTTGGCTTTGCCTTTCCCTCTGGGAAGAATCTAACACAAAAAAAATGTATGGTTGTTTTCAGTTTTGTTTTGTTTGTATCGTTTTCATTTTGTGCCTTATGTGCTAGTTTTATTAATTTTGTGTAAAAAACAAGAATTGGTTGCAGTTAAAATTGATGCTGAAAATTAGTAAATCACCTCACTCTTCTGAAAAAAAAACTTAAATTCATGTGTGTAGTATTCTTGAATAAGTTTTTGTAAACATGTGGGTTGTATATTTTGCATTGTTTTTTCTCACTTGTCTTCATAATATATGCTCAATAGATATAAATAACATTAATTTACCATCCGAGCATATTCCTTATTTCTTTACCGCTTTTAATAGTGTCGCAAAATCGTGTGCAGAGAATGCAGAATGTCCTTATAAAAGTTTGGTAGGAAAGCAAGCTTGTTGGGGATATGAGCGTTACTGTAACGAGTCAAAGACTTATCATGTTCGGCCTAAGTGCCCTGGCGACCACAGAGGCTGGGTGAAAACAAAGGAAGCGCAGTACAACACATTTTATACACAAGCAGATTTTGGTGAGGTTTTTTCTTTAATGATTTGCTGATGAAGTACCATAAATATTGCTGTTTATGAAGGGAAAACTGTTACATTAATTTAAAGTAAGTAATATAATTGATGACAAGAAGTTACTGAAATGTAGTGGTAGTAGGTTGGTATAACATAACATTCAATTATAATTTCCAGGTTTTGTCAAGGAACAAATAGAGGAGTTAATGGTGATGTGTGAAGCTTCATATCCTGATGATACTTCCTTGGAATGCTCTAAATATTTAAGGTAAAGTAGAACCCATTATTACATTTAGACAACTTTATCTTTGAGTGAGTGAAATCATGTCAATAGAATAAACTTAGACATGTTTTTCGTATTGTTGGTGAGCTAACAACATGATTTTCAATGACTTTATCAATTGGGAATGAATCTGTATTGTCAAATACCTATAACATTATGGACTTTGTACTAGTATTTATTGGAGTTGAAATCATACTGTAAGTGTTACCATATAAATCAGTTGTGTGTGTGTACAAGTAGTAAGTGAAGTTTTAAATTATTATTTCAGATTTTGTCGAGGTCGGAACATGTTGGTCAACTTCACAGGCCTGGTAGGGCGAGGAGACAATTTACGTTACAAGATGGATATTCTTGGTCCTGGCCAGATAGGTAAACAAATATTTACCTATATGTATATTGTGGCAAATCCCATTATGGTTCATTCATTTATTAATAAAATCATTTGAGTCTGTTGTTGAATTTATGATCATATTGTTGTCTGTATCTGGTCACTATGTTACAGGAAATCCTAGTTTGGTTGGGTCATGGGTGTACTGTGAATTTTGATGTGAGGTCCCATTATTATTAGAAATTGGTTATTTGTTACAGGCATTTAGTTTTCTATATGCTGACTTGAGATCCTATCAAAAATCATCATTGTTAAACATCTGTAACCTTTTATATTACAGGTGGTCACTGCAACTTTTATTCTGATAGATTGTTAAAAGAAGCAGAACATATGAGTGCATTGCAGTCATGGGCACCAGAATTCATACATTTCGTAAAAGTGTTTAAGAAACCCATATCTGGTGGAATGTGTGATATCATCATTGAAAAGCCAACATACATAATGAAAATTGATGCAAGTATGTATTGTCTCTGTGTTACCTAACCACCACCTAGCTCATATTAAAATTACTTACCTACCTAATTATTTTATTATGTAGTATATTTTTTATGCAAGTTTTAACTGGATCTGAGTTATTGTTTTATTTTCAGCTGTGAACATGTACCACCATTTCTGTGACTTCTTCAATTTGTATGCTTCACTCCACGTTAACTCCACACACCCCTCAACATTCACCAAGGATAATCACATTTTAGTTTGGGAGACTTTCACATATGATTCTGCCTTCAAAGAAACTTTTAACGCTTTTACAAACAATCCAATTTGGGATTTGAAAATGTTTAGAGGCAAAGTTGTATGCTTCAAAAATGTTGTATTCCCTCTTCTACCAAGAATGATATTTGGTCTTTACTATAATACTCCATTGGTAAGTAACAGTGCCGTCAATAGTATATTAGCATATTCATATCTATTGCTTTTTCATTGCAAAGAGCTCAGTTTCCAAAGTTCTTGCGCTCACTCACGACCGGTACGGTATGCCCGTCTGAATGTATATGCATTTAGGATTGGGTATTCATAAGTAAGCCTAGACTGCCTCTGAACTCTGGGCTATACTATGAGCCCAGAGATTAGGGCTCAGTCTATGGCATAGTACCTGTTACCAATATTCATTCTAAAGTGCCCTTTTTTATACGAAAATCGCAGACTGGAATTATGTTATAACACAGAGTTTAAAGGTGATTAATTTCAAGGTTTAAAACTTTGAGAACCTATAGCGTAGACGTAGGTAGAGTATCAAACAATAAACGATGAACTACCGACTGTCGCTGATTATTTTCACTTATGCATGCATATACACAATACACATGTATTTAACATTAAATTTTAATTGCTTTAACTGAATTGTTTCAGATTTACGGATGTGAGAGAAGTGGCTTGTTCCACGCTTTTTCAAAACATGTCTTACATTCGTTAAACATAAAACTTCATATTCGGAAAAATCACGATATAAGGGTGACATTACTCTCTAGAGCAACCACATATAGATCTATACTAAATGAGGACCAGCTGGTCGAGGCGCTGCGACAAGTGGAGGGATACCACGTGGAGCGCGTCGTGTATGATAAGAGTATGCCTTTTATGAAACAGTTGGAGATGACTCACAACACAGATGTGTTTATAGGAATGCATGGGGCTGGCTTGACGCATCTCCTCTTCTTACCTGATTGGGCGGCACTGTTCGAGCTGTAAGTATTATTCTTATAACATTACTCTTTCTAGTGAGAGTTTTCTTGCCGGTCTGCGAACAATGTCGCCAGCATAACCAACTTTTTAATTAAAATGAAAAATTGGACTTTCATCGAATCAATGTTTGAACGTCCGACCATTTCCGAATTCAAAAATAGTGACTTGTTTTCAATGTTAATTTAAGTACCTACTGCCAATCTTTTTTCTAGTTAAGTATTTCCCACACAGGCGCGACCTGCACGCGGCTTGCGACCTGCAACCAGTTGAAACGCATGCCCCGCCCCATTTTCTCCCGTCGTTAACGTCCAGTAGGTAGCGATCTGAGGCCTAGGCCGCAATCCGCTACCTACTGGACATTAACGACGGGAGAAAACGGAGCGGGGCATGCGTTTTAACTGGCCGCAGGTCCCAGCGTTCTTAATGATAGCAGCAATTTTCAAATTTAGTCCTAATTATAAGCGTAAAGCAGAATCGCTACCATTGTGCGACTTAACTCTACTAATATACTTTATAGCTAAAACAACTATTGTCTTGTTTTAGTTACAACTGTGAAGATCCTAATTGCTACGCAGATTTAGCTAGACTGCGAGGAGTGAAATATGTCACTTGGGAAAATAAAGAGAAAATGGTTCAGCAAGATGAGGTTCGAGCCATTTTTTAAATATATTTCTTTAATAATATTTTCACTAGCGCTTCCGCACCTGCTTTCGTTTCCGCTAAACAATACTTATGCTTTGACAACTGTTTGTGCTTTAACTTCTGTTATTACACTTTTGTTGCATCACTAAGGCCACTTGCACAACAGATAACCCGGAGTCACAAAAGTCATAATAGCGCCATACACTTTGTTAACTAACTTGGGTCAAACACTTGGGCCATATCCGAGCTTAGTGGCGACCCAACCTTAAAAAAGCACATTTTCTATTCTATTATAATCATTTTAAAAAAACAACTATGTAGCAAAGTTTTCTAAAATACAGTAGTATTACCGAAATTGAATCACGTTGTTAATGAGTAAATACTAAATACTCATATGATAAATACTATTTTTTAAATTAAAAAACAGTATTGGAAGATATTATTTTTTAATGGTGTATTTATTCATTAAACAATAAAAAATAAAAATAACTATTATAATATTAACCTACAAAATATAAACTAAACTAAAAACTATATATACAATAGGACCATAAATATATATTTTTTAATTAAAAAAAAAATATATTTATGGTTACAGAGCTTTGGGCCACTTAGCTCTGATATGGCCCTTAAGGGTTGTCTTTTTGATGCAATTAACCCAAAGTTATATATATTATAAACCCGTGTTTTAAAATTGCAGGGTCATGGGCCAGGGGGTGGGTCCCATGCCAAGTTCACAAACTACGCCTTCAACAGAGACGAGTTTTTGAGGCTGGTCGCGAAGTGTGCGGAACACGTGCGCAAACGACAGGATTTTAAGAACTTCATTGAGGGGTCCATGATCAAACAATCGCGTGAAGAGCTTTAACCGTAAGGAACAAATAGTACTTATTTTTCTGTCAAGTGTTATTATTATTACTTATGACTTTTAAACAGGTAGTTTTGCTTCAGCTAAATTTCATGGTATCATCAATCAATAATTCATCATAGTTTTCTCTACCGAATGACGGTGAAACTATGATATTATGATAACAGTTTATATGGGATGCTTAAAGAGAACTTGAAGAGAACCAGCAACTAAGGGTTAATTCGTGCTAGCACAGAGTCGAAGCGAATCGAAGCGTCAAATTCTTCAAAGCTAATTTGTATCAGCGCAGGTCGCTCGTAGACTCGCGTATTCGAATGTCTTTTTAGGGTTCCATGCCTTAAAAGGAAAAACTAGGATATTATAGGATCACTTTGTTGTACGTCTGTCTGTGTGTCTGTCCGTCTGTCAAGACGTCAGAAACGCGTAAACGGATCAAGTTGAAATTAATACCAAATACTCAGGTCTGCAACCTCATGCAGCCGTGAAAAAATCAACCTTCTACGTCAACGAAATCAAAAGATATCGCTGTTTATGTCGCATTTTCTCGCATATTTGTATGAAAATGCAAGAAAACCAAAACCTATAGGGTACTTCCCGTTAGCCTAGAATCATGAAATTTGGCAAGAAGCTAGGTCATATAGCACAAGTAAAGGAAAAAATCCGAAAACTGTAAATTTGGGGTTCCATCACGAAATAATTTTGTTTTTGTAATTTTTAACTTATATTTGCAGTTGACGCCTGGTATGTCGATATATGACGTTATCAGTTTCGATAACGCAAATATGAGTTTGTCCCTAAATCTAGTTTATTTTTTCGTTTTAGCAAATGTTATGGTGAAGTTTCACGGAACCCTCGGTGCGCGAGTCCGACAGCCGACTCGCACTTGGCCGGTTTTTGTTATTCTCAGAAGAAATATGTGTATTTACGTTTGTGGAGATAAGTGGTAACATTTGAATTGACGCTTCGATGCGCTTTGACTGCGCTAGCATGAGTTGACGCTAAGCGATGATACCCGCTTACCAACAGATGTTTCTTCACACCCTTTGTTCACAAAAATCAACTGTTATTTTGTATGTACATTGATAGTTTTCTTATTAGATTAGTCACATTGTGCTTTTTCCAAGTAAGAATCTCTCATTCTAGTCTTAACATGAACATGCTGATATTTAGTTTTATTTAAAAGTAAATAATAATTAAATTCTCGAATTAGTGATTAATAATGAAATTAGTTTTTTAATGATGAACACGAACATCGACACCAAAAGATAATCATCTGTATATTGTAGTACTTACAAGAATGAAGGAACGGTCGAGAGTAAACCTATTTACATGTATGAGTATGGAGTAAGCTTATTTACATCGCATTTACATGACAATTTCAGCGTGTCCGCCACTCTCTTATTTTTCCATTGTTTAAATTTTTAATGGATGTCGCACACATAAGATGACGTATGAGATTGAAAGTGACAATAAGGGGCTGCGTGCGACCCCCATACAAAATATACTTTATACTCTTTCAATAGCGGGCGCGGCGAATTTTTTTCCTTCATTCAAGGTAGGTATTTACCTAGTTGGTCTTTAGATATTGTAAAAAATATACAATATTATCGGTTTTTTCCCACGAAGGCAAATTTCAAGGATATCCTCCTTAACAAAAGGAGGATTCTTAGTTGTTTATTAAACACATACTTAATTTTTTTTCTCCTAAATAACCTGTGCCTACTAATTTAAAAATAATTCGTCTATTAATTTAACTACAAACACATCAGACGTTTACCTGCGCCAAAAGATACGAGCTAATCCCTAGTTAAATGACTAAACACCACACTTGTTTCTAACTTAAAATTCGGGTCAATAGTGATTCGACCCGTCGCGTTTCGACCCGAAAAATTATCTCAAAAATATAGTCGCGATTCCACCCGTTTTACGAATAAAGTACAGGCAAATGAATAAATCCAACTACGGAACTTTAATTTGTGGGTAATAACAACATGTATATGGATTTGGGTCGGAGTACCAGGATACCAGAGGTATTTAAGAGGTATTATTTAATCTCTTTCCACGATATACTATACTATATACTATCCTATGCACCTGTCTGGGTTTAATGGTTAAAAAAAGAGGTGGAAGAAAAAAAGTATTTCAAACGATCTCCCGAATAACGCAGCATGAAAAAAAATCGATGCCTTTGTTCTTGGCAAAAATCAGTTCCCTGATAACTTTGCGCACCAAAAACTAATTATTTGATTATTTTTCTGTTTTTTTCTCTTGTTGATTTGTAAGTTGTAATGTAACCCACGATCTAATTAGTTGATTATTTTTTTATAATTTTTACTTACACTAATCATTTTACATCAAAATATCTATTCATTCCCTACAGTATACAAGGAATGGAACATTCATGTTGCATGTTTTTGAAAGGATACGTATAGTTTTTTTTAAACTTTAAATTAAAGAGAAACTGTGATTTTTTCATAATACTAATCTTTAACAAACCAAAGATCATTTTCCAAAAGTGTGACTGTTTTCCTAAATAATTGCTGTGATATAAAAGATTTTGTAACTCAAATAAACATTTATTAAGCAATAAATGGTATAAGTAAAATTTTTGGCCCTGACTGTACCGACTAATAAAGTATTATTAAAAGCCAGATAATTTTTCGGGTCGAAACGCGACGTGTGGAAACGCGACGGGTGTAGTCGCGATCGGGTCGAATCGCTAGTGACCCTAAAATTCAAATCCGCGATTGGCACAATGCCTCCTGTCAAGTACATATTTAGTATTATCTGGTTCTGCTATGATATTAGATTTATTCTTGTTAGAATATCAATAGTCAAATAAGTAAATTAGTTTGTTGCAAAATCACAATAAGCACTGCTGAATAAAAATAATGGCAATTCTAAATAAAATACAATAAGTTTTATCTGTGTAAAATCCTAAGTTAACCATTGGTTTAGATTCCAGTTAGCAATTTTCAAACTGAAATGGCCATTTACATGCATTTTACGCGGTATATTTAAGGACATTTTAAGTGAGACAAGGAAAACTTTTGTGATATTGTATGCATAACATTGTGATTACGTATATTTTTAATTCGATCGTAAGAATGTCTTGGTATGGTTTCGGAATGGTATGGAATGTAAGCGAACCAATGCTACCAAAACATTCAGTATCATAATCATTGACAAAATAACTTGTGTAAGCTTATTATAATTACTTATAATAAGCTTACACAAGTAATATGTTGTAAATATACAAGGATTGATCTAATGATGGGCTATAAACGTTAGATAGTACCTACTGCTAATACGTATAAGGTAATGAATTAATGATGCTCAAAACAGTAATTATAATACTTAATTGGACGCAAAGCGTGTGGTACAACTTAGCTAGATATTTTAATAAAGGATACATTTGTACTTTTACGTTTCATTGTTTTTTTTAAAGATGATTAGCAATGTGTACCTATTTATATTACTGTTTTTCTCAGCCAATCCAACCGAGCTAAAAGTTTGTATAATAAGTGGTAGGTACATACAACAGCAGATCAATGGCAACACTTGCAGTGCGATTTCAACTCTTACGACGCACATAATAAGAACGGTTTAAAGTGTTACACTTTATGTACTTTGATGTGTACTAGGAACGGCCCTGTACAATAAATAATCCAAAGAAACAGCTAGGTACTTACATCGAAATTGCGATGCTGGCGCCGCCGCCTCTCATACATACCATTATGTTCGTCCACATAACAGAAAATGCCGTACACGAGACTATCCCTAGAAAGACCCAAATTAAAATTCACCCAGCCTTTTTTGCGTTACATAATATGCAAATTCAGTAATAATAAGTTGGTACGGACGCGCTCGCGTGGAAAAAATGTCTGAATAAATATAAGCACCTAAATGTCAATTTGTGTACCATTAATAGCTGTTGAGCACAATAATCACATAACTCGAAAATGGTGACGAATTCTGTTGATGCAATCTCGCATATTTATTATTTCGCGAATGCACCGCTAGTTTAATTGTAACAGCGCCGATAAACGCAACTTCCATAATTACAGGTCGCGATATTCGGATAAATTGTTCGAGAAATCGGACGGACGAGACCGCTCTGCCATGTCGACTTGAATTATTGTCGTGCGTGATACAGTTATCCCATACATTATGTTAAGGAAAATGTCTGTCCCCCGGTTTATGGACCCGACCTTTACCTCAGCGTTCGTCTCGGGAAATGTCGACCGGATGCGATATAGTTTTTTTTCCAAGGAACTCTTATTACAAATGTAGAGATCTTCTACGATAACATGGCCCGGCCCTTCAAATTATTGTTTCAATGTGCGTAGGTAATTATATCTTACTAAGTAGTCTGTGTGTAGATGTAAGTATTCTATGTAAGAACCTTCTATTTGTTTCATTTTGTTTAAATGTTGACATGCTTACACACACACACACACACACACACACACACACACACACACACACACACATTTGAACGAAGCGTTATTATGACACTTTCGGATTTGTGGAGGGGCGGGACATGTTATCGTAGAAGATCTCTATAACTGTATTTTATATTTTGACTACCGAAGTCAAATTATAATACGTGTTCTGTAAAGTTTTAATTACCGTCAGAATGGCGCGGACGAGCTCCCAGGGCCTCGAGGCCTATCCTGGACTGATGTACCGCTTAAGCTAGAATTAGTGACGGAGTCTCATAATTTGTGACGCAATAGTTTAAAAGTTATAAGCCTTTGAAGGGGGCCGCGCCAACCTGACGCTTGAAAATCTGACTGATCAAAATAAAATTAATGAACCCATATGGAACAAATTTGATTGAAAAAACAGGATGTGACGCTGAAATGATGAACATGTACCCAATTTTCATGTTTCAAACATAAACAGATAAAAATATATAAGCCTTCATAGGGGGCCGTGCAGAATCTCGCACCACCCCCCCTGGATCTCGAGAACCAGACAAGCTACACAACAGCGGATTGTATGAGGACATAATGCCGCAGAACGCTGAATTCGTGACGGAAGAACCGACATTTAAACCGCAATAGTTCAAAAGTTATAACCATAAGAACTTTTCGGACCGTCAGGATGGCGCGGCCCCTTACAAACGCTAATAACTCGGTAAATATATCATCACGGATGACGTGACTACCATCAATATTTCGGCATTCAGCGGCTCTAATTTGTGACGCAAGGTCCGGGGCTCCAAGTTTAATATTTGCTGAGAAAACAAAAAAACAAATTCCTATGGAGGAAGTCGATAGGGCGACAATGTTACTGAGTTTTACCGGACTTATACTAAGACTATGTCAAACATGATGACATAACGATTTCTACAATCATATGAAGCGAAAGGTAGAAGCCACCTAGCATATACAGCATACACATAATAAACATAATAATAACGTAACATTTATTTTAATTTAAAAAAAAAAATTAAGTATTGCTTATAACTTTTTAATTGATAATTACTTATATACGATTATGTCATCCTGTTATACCTACATATACTAAGTACAAGTCCGATAAAACTCAGTAACATTGTCGCCCTATCGACTTCCTCCATAGGAATTTGTTTTTTGTTTTCTCAGCAAATATTAAACTTGGAGCCCCGGACCTTGCGTCACAAATTAGAGCCGCTGAATGCCGAAATATTGATGGTAGTCACGTCATCCGTGATGATATATTTACCGAGTTATTAGCGTTTGTAAGGGGCCGCGCCATCCTGACGGTCCGAAAAGTTCTTATGGTTATAACTTTTGAACTATTGCGGTTTAAATGTCGGTTCTTCCGTCACGAATTCAGCGTTCTGCGGCATTATGTCCTCATACAATCCGCTGTTGTGTAGCTTGTCTGGTTCTCGAGATCCAGGGGGGGTGGTGCGAGATTCTGCACGGCCCCCTATGAAGGCTTATATCTTTTTATCTGTTTATGTTTGAAACATGAAAATTGGGTACATGTTCATCATTTCAGCGTCACATCCTGTTTTTTCAATCAAATTTGTTCCATATGGGTTCATTAATTTTATTTTGATCAGTCAGATTTTCAAGCGTCAGGTTGGCGCGGCCCCCTTCAAAGGCTTATAACTTTTAAACTATTGCGTCACAAATTATGAGACTCCGTCACTAATGCTAGCTTAAGCGGTACATCAGTCCAGGATAGGCCTCGAGGACCTGGGAGCTCGTCCGCGCCATTCTGACGGTAATAAGTTTTATGCGTGTGGTAACAAATTAGCGCATGTGGTAACAAATTATATCTAATTGAACTTCCCCGGTGGACCACGAGCAACCATCAATACCATATATACAACTAACGCATAAACGTTCGGTTATTTATGAGATAAAATGAAGAATTACCATTTTCAATAATGGCTTATCCTAAGCATTGCATGGGTCAATTAATTAATCATTGTCATTACATTTAAATATTTTTATTACACTCTTTATATTTGCGATAATCTGCGAATCGCGTGTATTTATTACTTTGGAAAAAAGATGACGGAGACTCTGTAAATCGTAAAACAATCGCATAATATGGATTCAATATTTGCAGAGGGAAATTAATGACCAACGCCTGTTCGGCCCTCGGGCTTCGCGCTCGTAACTTTTTGGCGTAACCAGATTGTATCGCGAAACAAAAATCAAACAGCTAATTGAAAATAATAATTTTAAAATTAAATTTAACAGTATTTGTGGCATACCAAGGTATAACCAGTTTTTGGTTCATATGTTGGTATGGTTTATTTTGATTTATTGATGTTCAGGAATCGGGTTAATTGAATCCTTTGTTTTGTCTTTGTTATAGGTTTGTACAGGTATAACAAACATTCATTAATATTTTGCTGTGTTAGGTATAGATAATAGAACTTTACTGAAGATGTCTTTAAAACTTACCTACGCCAAAAATATATCATCAGTGGTATATGTGGTAAGTCGGTTTAAGGTGAAAGAGTGACGCTGTAGGATGCTGTAGGTAAGTAATTATAAAATTAAGGATGTTGTAGACCATATATAAAGCCAGTCAAGGCTACATGTGGTAACAAATTATATCTAGGTGAACTTCCCCGGTGGACCACGAGCAACTACCAATACCATATATACAACCAACGTTGGAACCTGATCGATATTGGGTGGTAGTCAAAGGTTAGAACAAGACACGCTTTATTATATATAAACGGATATCACTGACTTATATTGTTGAAGTCGGCGATTAGACCGACAGTTTTTAAACCATAACTTTTTATTTGATTTATTATCAATATCGATCAAGTTCCATCCAACCCGTGTGCTAACACTACTCAAAAGCGGTCCGGTTTGCTTCGGCCTCAAATAAACTGTCTATACATAATTTGCACATTTCCTGTTTGCATAAATTGATAGGGGTGGCCATCACTGTGAGTTGAGATTACTATGTTCAACGGTAGGCAGTGGGCAGTGCGCTCAGAGACGGTGCAGTGTAGGCAGTAGGCAGCGCGGCCGGTGGCGACGCGGCCGGTGGTCGGCGATGCGACGAAGCCGCTGATTCATGTCGCAGATAGCAATCGCAGGCGCCGGCGCCCAGCGCTATTTTCTATATTTATCACCATTCCTACCATCACTATCACACTTCTGAATAAGCCATCTATAATTCTGGGCAAGAAATGTAACTTTCTTCGCCTGTTATTTGTGGCTTTTATTTTGCACATATAGGTACTTACTATTACTATTAGTTTTATTTGTTAGGGTACAGTACATACTTATTACATTCACTAGCATATTATACAAATGCCTTACATGTAGGTACATAAGTTTATTATTCAGATTACTCCCCCGTTTAGTATTATAACTACTTACTATACTTTGTTAAAAATATTACATTATTTTTGATAGCTAAGTAACTAGATAATTCTATAGTTCTTTGAGTCCGTTAGTACATCATTCTACAAAACGCTGTATTTATTTATAGTAAAATCATCTACAGATACCGGTTTGTGTAAATAACAATATGTGTAGGCACCTGGTTAAAAACCAATCTCCGAACAGTCAAATATGTAACACAATCACTGAAACTTGTTTGCTATGTCAAGTGGATTAACGGCACCTGAGAATGCCAACTGTACCTACACGAGAAAGAATTAATCTTGGCTCTACAAGCATTTGTCCGCGTAATGGCTGCGCGAATTAAGGCAACAAACCTTAAATTAACAATAGCCGCAAACAAACAGAAGGTAACTGAACGAAGACAAACATTCATGGCTCTTTCAAAAGCGTACAATAGTCGTCATCAATTACAGGCAATAGATCGCCCAACATCATTTGTCCGTCCGTCCGTTACTCGACTGGGGCATTCCCACGGCTCGGGACGATCGTGTTTGTTGTCGGAATATGTCCAACGAGAAATAGTAATAGAAAATTGTTTCTGATTGCACTCGCTCTCTACTTTAGTTTAGTCGCCCGCCTTCTAGAGATCCGTGTTCTCATTTTTATTATACTCTCTACAAATAGGTTCGGTAATCCAATCGTGGTAAAGTATTGGCCTGATCTATGATCTATGTAAATAGTCGTTATATCTGCCATTTACATTACCCATTTTCTATAGGTAGGTAGGTATTCGTATACCGTGGGTGGGTTTATATATTTTAATTGTAAGAAGCATGTAGATAAGCACTACGAATTCTCGGATTTAATCCCAGGTTTATAATTATGCAGAACGATACGAACCGTTGTTCTCTCGATGTTATCAAGAATAAGACCGAAGAGAAATTGCTCCGATCAAAAGATAATCTCGCGGAACCAAAATTGATCATTGATAGGAGGCGCGCGCGCGTCCTGGAGTGCCGCCTGCCACCAGCCCACGCCCAGAGCCAATGCTTAACTCTTTTTTAATTTCACGAACTTTGTATCTTAAAATTGCCAATTTATTTTAATAACACCCAATACATGTCCTGAAGTCGTTCATCCATAAACTCACCATTAAACTCAATCACGGGTTCACATGTTACAATATTGATACCTTTACCTAACCTACATACGAGTTGGTCCTTTGCATTTCACGATTCCGTATAACATAAATTAGATGTGAAGTTCATGAGCAGAGCACTAGCATATTACCTGCACACATTATTAGCCCCATATTTAGGTCACCTCACAGAACAGCCTCATTCGATCTCTCGGTCAATAAATATCAGATTAAAGTGCCGCTATTGTAGCCTTCACGCACAAACTAGTACCGTGGCTTTCAATAACGGTTCGCACTATGCAGATTATCAACGGCGCGATAACCACGCCGCGACGCGACGTGAAAGCGATAGCGGCGACACCGACACGATGCAGCGGAGCGGGCGGGTGCGCGCTACCCTTGGGACCATATAGATCCTCATCCTCCTCTATTCATCAGTTCGACTCATATCGTCTTACAAGCTATCATTATCACGGTCATCTATTTCTTCTGTTAAATTTTCTGCATTCAAATTCTTCTTAAGTATCATTTATATTTCACCGTCACAGCAACTTTCGTCAGCACCACACGTGTTTTTCCTCTGTAGTATTTTCAAAAATTAATATTTTACTTATCTTTAACATGACCCGTTTAAAATTGTGTTTTAATGCATTCATTCCGGCCAAATATTCACCAACCCGGTGTTTCTTCTGTTATATACTGACCTAATCTACGGTTACTCTCCTTTCTGTGTGGCTTGCCGTCACACCCAAACGAGGCACGAGCGAGTGCCGCGTAAGGGACGTTTGTAACGCGTGACCACAGTGCACTAGCCTGACGGGTAGACGCGTGACGCCCCAGCGCCCCGTCACACAGTCACTTCCACTGACCCCATACCTCGTCTCAGCTGCCCATGCACCACTACACACTCGGTGCTCACTTTAATTAACGCGACACTTTATTGCGGCACTTTACAGAGATAGCCGATGCTATTCCTATTTTAACGATAATATTTTATTTAGAAATGGATACAGTTTTGCATTCCTTGTTGTATGTTAGAGCTTTCGATGTCCGTCCATTCGATTTAGAAACAACCGTAGATCTAGTAGTGTAGTTTTTTCTATCTTGATATTTCCATGTTGTTTATCTATAACAGTTCGACTTGATCAAGTTATTTAAGCCAATAATATAACAGGTACCTAACGTCTTACTTGTTTAGGTGACTAAATGGATTCATCGCCCTAACAGTAGGACCTGGGACGCCTCATTGATATTTCAGTCAAAAGCTCGTTCCATTGCACTCTCTCTTCCGTTGAATTATTATTTCGTGAACATATTTTAGGGGAATTAATAAAAGTTTTGGCGTAAATTGCCATTCCCAGAAATAATTGAGACTCAATCAACACTGTCCTTTTGTAAAAGCTTGTTTAACTGTATTTTTTTTTGTTAACCTATAAATTGTCCCACTGCTGGGCTTTAACTGTAATTACTTAACAAAAAATTGCCATAAAGTAAATAGGTGAGAATCTACAAGTGAATAGAAAGGTCAATGTCTGTATGACGAAAACTTGGGCAATTTATGTTACAAAAACATGATGAGATTGACGTTTAGCCTAGAACTTGTCGCCGGGTCGATGTTAAATAGGTCTAAATGAGGCTCATTGAAAACTTATGAGGTGCTCTTGCAACAGATACTTATTTCCAAACGAGACGCGTGCTTCTGTCAACTGTCATAGCGACGACCACGACGGGCGGCGTGGAGTGATCTCGGAGTGACCCAACGTCAACCGATATAGTAAAGGAACCTACGCTGTAATACAAGCAACATTTTCTATGAAATTTATTTTTTATAGATAATTCGTCTTCTGTTAATTTTATTTCCTACCTAAACAGTTTTTACCCAATGTTACGCCTTGCGTAGTTGCTTGGTGGCTGTAGACATCCTAATATAACCTTCCTCGAATGAGAGCGTTTCATTACGCAACCCGTGAATTTCCGTTTTTGGGCAGTTCCTATGTCTAATTCGAGTGTACCCCATGGGACCGAAATTCATTCTATCGATGAGCGCTGGCTCGAATATTCGCGGGGTCGAATGCCATAGGCTAAACATAAGTGCAGCGTCTTATACCTAAATCGCAAAGAATAAGCATTTGCTAACTTTACCTTGAATTAACCATTTCAGGAAACTTGCGGTTACCGTGGCTAAAAGTAAAAAAATCTATTTTAACTGGTGAAATGCGCAAAAAATAAACATCTCTATCATATCCATTCTTCAAAGTTCAGAGGTCATCAATGCTGTGATGTTGTGCCAGTCAGCTTAATCTTGAGATATCTCGTACGTAAAGTAAAAGCCGTCAATAGTGAATGAATGACCCAATGTGTCAAGGTAGATATTGGCATATCGAATAGACTAGACAACCATGTCCAAGTAATAGTAAAATGAGTGAAATATACAAGGTTATATGTCTATAAACAGTTTAAATATATATTTAATTCTATGAAATTGTAGTGAAACTTGCATCCATTCTACTATGTAATATTTTGGATGTTTTTTTTTAAATCATGCTCTACTCTCTTCACGGATCGTCCAATAAGTTATAGATGGAATCTTAGGGGAAAATATCAGGTTCCCATTAGGAAACTCGGAACTCCGTGGACACGTCACGGGGCGGAAAACTAATGGGCTGGTATGGTATGTAGATGTCACGTAACAAATAATAGAGGTTAGAAATGCCATGTGTGTGGCTGCTCATACCTACCTGAATCCCATATGTACGTTAAAATATGAGCGGCTACATTGCACAGGCTCATATGGTGTTTCTAACCACTATTATGGTAGAGGTAGTATGAGTGGATATCTGCTCCAGCAGAGAGCGTTATAAGCTGACGACTGTTTTAAAAGATTTCGCGCTTCACAATGCACGATTATTCTATATAAAATCGTTAATTACGAAGTATGTGTCTACATTTAGGTGCTCGGAAAAACGACAATCATAGATTCGGGTGCCGAGCTGCCAAGAACCTAACACTGTCCACAAACATATCGCGTGCGGGCTACCAGAGCGTGGGTGTCAGTAAACAAAAAGGACTCCGACACAGCGTTTCGATCGATGACACTTAACCTTTTGTCCACGTGCGAGAAACCAAAACTTCATTGTGTTCAATCCAACTGTTACTTATTTTACCATCGTTAAGTGTTTTCGTAGCTTAAGTAAGCATTGTTACGACAAGAATCTATTATTTGATTGTGTGATATATGATCCACCTAAGCCCGTTGACTTATTGTTTATTGTCAGGTGTAAATTGATTTCAGATTCTTGTTCAGACGTAGTTCGACTGCGACTTTCACTTGACTTGATGATTCACTTAGAGCACTGTTCATCTTGCTGTTATTTATAATCTACCTGTAACTATATACTTGACTATACAATAGATACATACAGATACGTAACTACAGGTAACATAATAGGTACCTACATTTTGACTTCTGAAAATATAGATATTGCAGGCATTTCGCATGTGCTTTGTTCTGATTAGTGGTGCAACTTACTCCAATCTTTCTCTAATGTAGGTATCCCACATAATAGCGATTGCAGTGGTAGTTACAGTAGGTATTAAATACCAATACCCATCGACCTAGCTAATCGAAATACGCATTTGTCGTTTCAAGTGAATTTAGAATAAAACAACAAAGAAGTTGGTAATAAGGGCCGACTACATGGGTGATGAAGCATGTGAAATTAATATGGGTTAGGTAATTTAAACTGTACATCTTTGAAGTCTAGGTTGCAGATATGCATTTTAAATTGTACAACAATTCCTCCAGTTCAATATTTTGATCAAGCTCTATAAATTGTTTTTCTTAGCAGCTGAAGATCTCAGATAGCAAAGCTTTTAGATTTGTTATCTATATGCAGATCGTTGTTATTACGCAATGTATTGTATGCGATGCAGTACCGGCCGATACCGGCCGTACGAGTGTGTGGCGTTGCGTTGCTTGTGATACTCGTATGGCTGGCGGTGGCGCTCGCTGGCGTTGTGGACACGTCCGATGCACAAGATAAGGCGGGAGGCAGCGCGTGTCCTGCGAAGCGCCTAATGGCCGACATCGCCGCAGGCGCAACGTGCCTCACAGTTTAAATTGAACGTCAAGCTATCGATTTGCATAAATCACAACGTTACCATTTTCAATTATTTGACCGGCCATATTCAACTCTGACAATCAAGACTATATTTTTTGCTTAGTCTATTATGTTTAGTGGGTAAGTGTAACGATCACTTAGCTACAGGTATCTTAGTTCAATGAATTTACATACCCAGAATAGTCGTAGTTATATTATGTACTATACCTAACACACGGACACTTACGAAGATGTAAAGAGGTCCTTAATTTTATTTCTAGCTAAAATTCCAATTTGTAAGCATTGCCGGTAACGAGTAAACCAATTATTATCTTGAATATTTTACAAAATTATCCTTCCTCCAGAAATAATAATAAATGAGTGAAGAGCAGAATTCATATATTTTAATACAGTGTTACACTTAAAAAGAATCCTACTTCCGGCCATTGACGGAAGTCGCCGGCAAAGCACGTGGCGCCATTTTGCGCGCCACCACTATTAAAACACCGTGCGGCAGGCGGGCCGCTCTCACTCTGTCTGCGATCGTCGTGCGTGCTGCGTGGTTCCACACCATCTCCGTGCTCCTACTCCTGACCCTGGCGTCTGCCGGGGCTCACTTAAGTGTCGTTTCGCTGCCTAGGATACGTGAAAATTAAAGTTAAGTGAAGTGACGTGATAATTAGTGATTTGATGGGCGTTGCCGCCTAGGACTTTTAGGTTATGTATTGTGAAGAGTAAATTATTAGTACAATCAGCTTATAGAACTATTAACCTCGTTAATTTTGGACTAGTGAGAACCCAAGTGAGCTCGTAATGTGTAATTTCGCAATGAATAGTGAGATATGTCGCTAATTTATGTTGTTCATTAGTTATATGAATAAATTGATTACCAAATCACACGTAATTGTTTACTTTGTGTCCACGTGCTAACCTTTCTTGTAATAGTTTCAGAAGTGGGATCAAGATGAAGAGGGCCAGACCGCGAAACGAATCCGAGAGCAGTGGCGACGACGATCCCGCCAGCGCGCGAGCAGCAAAGCGAGGTCGTGCGCCACGCCAAGACGACAAGATAGCTGACGCTGACCACTCATCGGAAAGCCCAAGCCCAGACCCAGCATTGGAGAAATTGGTAACAGACAAGATCCAAGGTATGGTGAACCAATATTTAATGGATAGGAAAGACTGTAACCGGTCTGATAATATAAAAGGTGACGCCATAATCCCATTATTCGATCCCGATGACCGTGAAAATAACGTGGACATGTGGCTTAAGAAAATAAACCAATTGGGAGATATCTACCGGTGGGAAGAGGGTAAGAGGGCGTATTATATGCAATCTCGGTTGGATGGTTCTGCCCGTAAGTGGTACAATCGATTAGAGAACTATGACTATGATTGGACCAAATGGCAAGATCTCTTAAAGAGAACTTTCCCTAGAATGTTTGAGTTTTCTGAGATGTTGGAAGAGTTAGTGCGCCGAAGGAAAGAGTCAAATGAACCGATGAGCAAATATTTCTATGATAAATTGGCCTTGTGTCGGAGATGTAAACTGGATGACCAAGCTACAGTGTCTTGCATTGTTCGTGGCCTCCCTTTAGAGTTGCAGGCTAGTGCAAAAGCCCTTAAGAGTGGATGCCCTGAGAATCTTTATTGCGAATTCTTAGTATCGCTTGAGAACTACTTACCGCAGTCACAAAAGCAGCATACTCGCGAAGTAGATGACCGTAGGAATAAAAATCCTTACCCTAGCTCTTCCGGCAACCAAAATCAGAAACGTGTTGGACAGTTAACTTTGATGCCTGCATCTTCCAAAAGCGTAGTCTGTTACCGATGTAATATCGAAGGTCATACAGTTAAAACTTGTACGAAACCAGACTCCCGCATTTGCAATATCTGTCATAAGGTTGGCCACATCGCCAAATTTTGCCGAACAACTAACGAACAGTCTGATAAAATTCAAAATATTAAAATAGTGCAGAGTTTGAATGACGCCTATTTCAAAGATGTTATTGTTAACGGATTAAAAATGACTGCTTATCTTGATACAGGAGCTCAAAGTAATATAATTGCATTGGATACCGTAAAGAGCCTGCAGTGTGAAGTAAAATCGACCAATAAATTGCTAAAGGGATTTACAGGAACCCAGATTCCAGCTCTTGGAGAAGTAGCCATAAAGCTGAAAATTGATGGGCTGTTAATCGAAAGCGAAGCCCTAATCACACATATAAATTTAGGTCGCATAGAAATTCTAATCGGTCAACCAATAATAAATAGACATGACGTGACTTTAGTCGTAAACGGTAACGACGTGCAATTAAAGAACAGAATTGAACCGTCAATTGACAAAATAGAGGTCGAAATCCCTCACAGCCGAATCGATATCGTGACACAAGAAGATGTAAAATTAGGCGCTAACGAGGCCGCGATGATAGCCGTGAAAATCGAAGGTTCTACTAGTGGAACTATAAGTTCACAGCCGCGTTATTATAACTTTTCAGGACAGGAGTACATCATTCCAGCTACGGTCTTGGAGGGCGATAGCGGCATCATGAAGGTGTACAACCTGGGCGGCCGGAGCCTGGCGTTCACTGCTGGAACAGTCGTGGCTCGGGGGCAGGACTGCACTGAAGCTGTGGGTAAACGATGTAGCAATTTGGTGAGTCAAATATTATTATGTCTGTGGTCCGATTTCGATGCAAAGAGTGATGTGAGTGGCTTCGTATCGTGCTGTGGGCAATCTGATGGTTCCGTACCGATGAATAACACCGATGAATCGAACTTGGATAACATTTGGGAAGCTGTGAATGTTGTCGATAGTAACGTGAAGGTTAATCCTATTGCTGAGGAAGTGGTTGGCGGGTTGAAACTCAGAGACATTGACGTAGGCAACATTAACATGACTGACTTGTGCGAGTTACATCAAATCTTACTAGACCATCGCTCCTCGTTTGCTGCGAATACTCACGAACTAGGTCTTACAAATTTGACAGAAATGGAAATTACATTAAACACTGATAAACCGGTTTATCACAAACCATATCGACTCGCATTACCGGAACTTGAGATTGTACGTACAAAAATTAAAGATTTATTAGATGCGGGTATTATCCGCGAATCTTACTCTGATTATGCCTCACCTGTAGTTTTAGTGAAAAAGAAAACAGGGGATTTGCGCCTGTGCGTAGACTATAGGGCCCTGAATGCAGTCACAGTTAAAGATAGGTATCCCTTACCGATTATCGACGACGAGCTGTCGAAATTGGCTAACAAAACTTACTTTACTAGCTTAGACCTCGCACAATCATACCACCAAGTGCCGTTGTCGAACCCTTCTATACACAAGACAGCGTTCATCACGTCCGTAGGTCATTATGAGTATCTTCGCGTTCCGTTCGGTTTAGCCAATTCCCCTGCAGTATTTCAACGTCTTATTGATAAAGTGCTTGGTAGAATCAATACTGCTGAAAATGGAAATCAAATTTTGGCTTTTATGGACGATATATTAATTCCTTCAGAAAATGTACCTCGCGGATTAGAGCTGATCAAGTTGCTACTGACAACTTTGAATGAGGCTAACCTGAAATTGAATATAAGTAAATGTTCTTTCCTAAAAACAGAGCTGAACTATTTAGGGCACAACGTTTCAAGACAAGGCATCACTCCGGGGAATATCAAAGTAAAAGCAGTTCAGGATTTCCCTACCCCATTAAACGTCCATCAAGTTAGACAGTTTATTGGTTTATGTTCATTTTTTAGAAAATTCATACAAAACTTTGCCTTAATTGCAAAACCACTGACAGATCTCACTAAGAAGACTGCAGTTTTCAGTTGGGCTGACGATCAGGATAAGTCATTTAAACTACTTAAGTCTAAACTAGTATCTAAACCAGTTCTAGCTATTTATGACAGGGATTTGCCAACTGAGCTACATACCGACGCTTGTAAATTAGGAATTGCTGGCATTTTGTTGCAGCTTCAGGGCGACGGGACCCTGAGGCCGGTTATGTATTTCAGCAGAATAACTACACGCGAAGAACAAAATTATCACAGTTATGAATTAGAGACACTAGCATTGGTAGAGTCGTTGAAAAGATTTAGAGTATACGTACTGGGGCTTAAATTAAAGATACTGACTGACTGTTCCGCTGTTAGATACACCTTCGTAAAGAAAGACTTGGTTCCTAGGATAGCAAGATGGTGGTTACAGGTTCAAGACTATGACATTGAGGTAGAGTACAGGGCTGGCGATAAAATGCGGCATGTGGATGCTCTGAGTAGGAATCCTATAGAGACAAATATCAGTGTTCTATCAACTGAAGATTGGTTTCTGACTGTTCAGCTGCAGGATGCGAAGTTAAACAATATTGTAACTCAACTACGTAGTAACAACGCCAATCCAGACATTAGGAGCAATTACGTAATCTCTGATGAAAGATTGTACCGAAAAACTTTGCATGGTGTTCGTTTAGTCGTGCCTGATAGTGCCCGCTGGAAACTAATGCAAAAATACCATGATAACATGGGCCACATCGGGTTAAAACGATGTGACGAGCTAATAAAACAAAAATACTGGTTCCCTAAAATGACGAAATTCATTAAAAAATATGTTACTTCATGTCTGGATTGTGCATTCCGAAAAGGGCATTATGGCAAGCTGGAGGGAAAACTGCATCCTATCCCAAAACCCGATATACCCATGGATACTGTTCATATTGACCACCTGGGACCGTTCCCGAAGACATGTAAAAATAACCAGTATATTCTAGTGATGACAGATTCCTTTTCCAAATTCACCTTAGCAAGGCCCACAAGGACCTTGAGCTCAGCAGAAACTATCCGGATTTTACGGGATATATTCAGTATGTTTGGCTTTCCTTCCACCATTATTTCTGACCGCGGCCTTTCATTTTGTAGTAGGCATTTTAAAGATTTTGCTGTAGAGCGACAGATAAAGCAAGTACTAAACTCTGTCTCTACCCCCAGGGCAAATGGCCAGGTAGAGCGAGTAAATAGGACTATTTTGGACGGATTGAGGGTAGCTGGCGACGACAGTACTTGGGATGTTAAACTGCCTGACATAGTTTTCAGTATTAATAACACACTACACGAGACTACGGGACATGCCCCATTTAATCTCATGTTCAAACACAAAAGTAGAGTATTGTCAAGCTTAGAAGATAGTGAAAATAACACCAATCTCGATTCTGATAGACATGAGGCTTCCATAAATATAAAAAGAAAGCAAGCTAAAATGAAAGAGCAATTTGATAAGAAAAGGAAGCCTGGCCATGTCTATCGGAAGGGAGATTTGGTCTTATGGAGGAGACCCAAGGGCTGTAGCGAAGCCGGAGTCAACAAAAAATTGGATCCCTCTTTTGCTGGCCCGTATAAAATATTCAAAGCACTTGGACATGACCGATATATGATACAGAGCGTTAAGGGCTTTAGGGGCTACAAACATTTCAATACGGTGGCTGCTGTGGACGCGTTGAGGCCCTACGTGGGGGCGGCTGGTTCAGATACGGAGGCTGATAACGATAGTGTAGTGGACACTGAGGATTTGATAGACCTACTAGAAAGTTGATTCATCCATTAATCACTTGTGTTCTCTCCTGCAGGACGGCCGAGCTGTTACACTTAAAAAGAATCCTACTTCCGGCCATTGACGGAAGTCGCCGGCAAAGCACGTGGCGCCATTTTGCGCGCCACCACTATTAAAACACCGTGCGGCAGGCGGGCCGCTCTCACTCTGTCTGCGATCGTCGTGCGTGCTGCGTGGTTCCACACCATCTCCGTGCTCCTACTCCTGACCCTGGCGTCTGCCGGGGCTCACTTAAGTGTCGTTTCGCTGCCTAGGATACGTGAAAATTAAAGTTAAGTGAAGTGACGTGATAATTAGTGATTTGATGGGCGTTGCCGCCTAGGACTTTTAGGTTATGTATTGTGAAGAGTAAATTATTAGTACAATCAGCTTATAGAACTATTAACCTCGTTAATTTTGGACTAGTGAGAACCCAAGTGAGCTCGTAATGTGTAATTTCGCAATGAATAGTGAGATATGTCGCTAATTTATGTTGTTCATTAGTTATATGAATAAATTGATTACCAAATCACACGTAATTGTTTACTTTGTGTCCACGTGCTAACCTTTCTTGTAATAACAGTATGGTATGACATGAGTATTAAGGGAAAGCTGACGATGTGAATAATTTTTTATTGCGTCGATTCATTTATTATTCGAGGTTCGACTTCCATAAATTACGACCCTTTATTTTGACAATATTCGCTGTAAGCAGCATATTTTGAGTAATACTTACTTTCAATTACTTTGATACTCACTCTTAATTTTCTGCGAGCGTTCAGTGAGTTATTTCGTTTAACATTTGTTTTTGAGAATGTAAAACGAGCGGAGGCGTTTTTTCTTCTGATTTGTAATGCGTACCTACGAATTTAAGCTTCGGAGATGAAATGTGTGAATGTTGACAGCAGTAAATGCATCGGTCGCGGGCTCGAGGGAACAATGGCCTCACTATACGAGAGTTGCGCCTGCGCTGCGCCGCGGCCACGCCTGCCGCTTTCCGCGAACAACTTGACGGCTCTGATAAACGTGTACCTTATTTAAATATTTATGAATGCGACCCATTCGGTACCTCACCACGTCGCGTCGTTGAATGATAACATAATTAAGACATAGACGGTAGATACACAAGTACTTATTATGAAGTGAGATCACAGCGAACTTCTTTATGAGGAGTCTTCCTCATAAAGGCTAAAATGTTTTCGCAAGTGTCGTTTTTACTTAATTGTCTATAAAAGCATATAATTTTATATAATTGTCTATAAACTTTCGCATTTATTATACTTATTAGGGGCAAGACTTAGTATAATGCCTATTTTCGTTTGTTGTTTTGGTTATTGGTTTGAACAGTTTATTATACAACACACAAATACTTATACCTATATATTACGTTAAAGGGAAATATGTTGAAATATTAATTTATGGTTTGGATAGTGTTTTTGGCGTTTTTCGATGTAAAAACTTACGTACAATTACCGAATGCTCTCAAAACGGTGAAGGAAAACATAGTAAAACCCTTCATGCAGTAGAAAATATCTAAGTAATCCACCAATCCGCAGTAGGTTTGCTATAAAATGATAGGTACAGCTTAAATGGTCACGTAGTTTTGTAGGTGGGGCAAAGCTCCATTGAAATGTGGCAATGTCTTTTACTTTTATTCCATTTTAATTGCGTCATTTCCTGATCAACTACCCACAACGAGTTTATTATACAACACTAAACTTTTTTTATTTATTTATTTTATTAATGGACTCGACAGTTCGTCATTTGCTAATGTCATGTTACAGAAAATTCAATATATTATAGTCTTCTATCTTCCTCCAGGGGAGTCGTCATATGAATAAATGCGGGTAGTTGGAAAATTATCGTTCGCACGTTTTTCGAAACTACCTGTCTTTTTATTTTCATATGTTCGATGCTTAGCGCGCGGCCCTCGCATCTCGATTTTTTAGTTCGCTTCAACGACCGGTTGCAACTTGCAACACAACGCGAATCTTACGCGCGCGCAATTTTTGATCAACCCTTTATTTTATGACGGACTATTATTTACCGGCTTATTGAACTGTGTGGTGAGAGTTATCGTGCATTAACATTATTCTGGACATTAATCCGTGCGATTTGGTGACCCCTGCAGACCAGCGCTTCCGGCAGCCAAATATAGCTCAGCAACGGGTAAAGAAGGTAGGTGGTTCTCGATTGGTGTTCCGCTGTACGGCTAACTACCTTGCACTTTGTCCGAATAGCACATGTTTCCAAAATCCAGCAATTTTCGTGATATTTTCGGGACGTTCTCGTCCATTGTGAATAATTTAATGGTGGTGTTGAATGAGTATTGTTTGTCTAACATACTTACAACTACGAAATAAAAATGCAATTTTACTGGAACCTCCGATGGATGAGAAGTTTATATTTATAGCCTTTGTAAGTACAATATCTCTCCTATTTCTGTGTAAAATTTCGTGTGTAATTTGGGCTATCATAAAAAAATCATTGGAATTGAAACTGCGCTCCATACAAAAATGGTCAATCTCCAAAAAAATATTTTTTTCTTCTTCTTATTACAAACTTATATTTACAGTTGGCAAAATAGCCGGAGAGTTTGTCGATGTATGATATTATTTTGCGAAAGGCAAAGATAAATTGGTCAGGGGTCCGTGTTAGAACAAAGTTACGGGGTTAAGTTGCGTCGCACGGAACCCTCAGTGTGCGAGTCCGACAGCCGACTCGTACTTGGACTTTTATTATTATTTAGAATTAATATTAGGGTTAGAGTGTCGCTAAAAGGAGCACTGAGGAAAAGACTTAGTAAAATAGAGTGACTTTCTTTTCATAGAAAACAGTCTTTGTTTTTCCTTTCGTAGAAAAGTGGCGTAACGTAAGTGTATACGAGTAATAGCGGGCGGGCACGCGACCGATCTGCCTGCACCCTGCGCCTGCGCCTCCGACCGCGCCCGGCGCGCGAGCTTTTTACAGCCGCGCCGCGCCGCTACCGCTAGAGTCGCACTAATATAACCACTTGCGGCTAACAGCTATTTTGTAACTTGTTACACCTCGTTATTTATGTGTTATTGCTTGTGTTTGTGGTTTAACAATGCTTGCCAACATTATTATCAGTATAATGGCAAAAACGACTATACTTAATAGCGATATATGCTTAATAATAAGATTCTTAGATGTGTTATTATTATATATATGTTACTGCTGTTTCAGAACGTGAATCGGTGACCTTGTCAATCGATTTTAGAGAACATTTAGATACTTTACGTATCTATACATCAATTATGTATTATTTTACAAAAAAATTACATATATGTTATATAACGTAGTAGGTATCTTCTCAAATTATTTACTTGCTGAGACTAGGTACTTAGAAATAACCGAGAAAGTAAGTCATGTGACATCACAATATGATTTTATGTAGACATTGTATGAACTTTCTCTATGTCGGTTGTTTATTCGGAGATAAATTAGACACCATATTCAAAATGCACCTCTCTATGGCGTCAAATAACAACAGGAGCGTTAATCTTTTAGATACATTTTGGGTTACCCATTGATCTATCATTTATCTCTTCAGAGGTGTAATCTCTGTTGTACCTGTTGCGGACCGAAATAATTAAGACGTCACTTAATTGTTGTGATTAATATATTTTACAGATTACTAATTAAATAATATAAGGTTGATATTTGATTCCTATTGAATTCCTGAAGAATATACCATATCGGTGCATATCTAATGGTCTACCTTGGTATGCCGAAGGTGGAACTCTATTCCTTGTTCCCGAGACCTGTTGCATTCACATTTAATTAAGTGCGATTAGCGTGCTTGGAAAATTAACTTAGAAGCATGCGCCGCTACCAGCGAGAGGCCAGAGTACTGCAATTAAGGCAATCATAATTCTTAAAACCAGAATAATGTCTACTTAAGGTTAAATACCCCTTTTAAATGTTATAACTATATGTTTCCGTAAATATATCAAACACAATTTTATATTCTAGTTTAAGTTATGGTCATGTTAAAGGTGAGATAGTATCTGTCCGCGCTAAATACTCTGCTTTGAGCTGAGTATGGCTAATTGACACTTGAGATTAGGAACGATAGCTATAGAAGTCTGTTATATTTTAACCTTTAGAAACACATATGTGTGCGTTTCAATTTTTGAAGTAAAATCAAACAGTTTGGCTTGTCAAATAATGTTCGAGTTATAGTTTTTGAAAGATATAGATAGGTACAACAAATGGCATGTGGTGGCTCAGTTGGTAAGAGCGTGTCACGGAATGACAAGGTTCAAGTCTTGCCCAAGGCTAGAAATTTTTCATGTTTAAATATACAACAAAGTTAGATATATGGACATCTATAATTATTATATCATTGGTGTTTTAGTGTATGAGTTTTTAGGATTAACTCTGCAATGTATTTTATGTCTGACTATAAGTACTTACATGTAGGTACCTATGTATGTAGGTACCTCCGCCTAGAGCAAGTGTCTTTAATAAATATGATCGTCTATTTACCTGTAATTATGGTGTAGATAACTGAAGGAGCTTATTGAATGTTCGTCATTGTAACAATAAAGTGATACGATTTAATAATGTGAATATAGTTATACAATAATCGTTAAAATGATAGTCGTTTTTGTTTACATAACAAGACACTTGCTGTGGGATGAGGTATAGTTGTATTGTATCTTTGTTAACAAAATATAGCTGAGGATTATTTAAAAGAATGGTTATGATTTGAATTTCTGTTAAGGCAACAGCGCAGTCCCGCGCACCGGCTATTGTCTGAGACATTATGCCCCAAATACGGCGTGCACACCTGTTAGCGCTACCCGATAGTGTACTAACTTAGCCTACTTTATTACCTAACTCACTAGTATAATAAACAGGCTTACATAGTTAAACCAGAATGTCGGAACAGTGGTGTATTTAAATCTTTACTAAAAGGACATAAAAGTAGAGTTCGCTGATCGTATAGGTACGGAGATACGTATTACATACAATCTATCAAAGATATTTTAATTTTGAGAAAAAATCTTTTTATCCTACAGACCGATCTCTCTCTAAATGGTAGGGAAAACGTCATGGAAAACCGCCACACACGGGTTACCTGTAAAACCTTATCAAAACTGCGGAATAAAACCTAACTTACAATGACTCCTGTCCTATTTTGCCACACCACACCACTCATCGTATATTGTTTATTAGATTTTTATAGATTTGCACAAATTGCTGTTTGACAATTAACTTATTTTCTATTCTATTCATGAGTTAGACCAGTAAGTGCTTGCCACAAAGTAGAATCCTATTAGAATCGTACAAAATCATACTAGAATATAAGTCTAACAAGGGATAAATGCCGTTAGTCAATATATTATTATACAATACAAGAAAGTAAATAGATACCGCACTCGCAACACTCGGTACCTTTATGATAAACAATATAGGTAATCCAAAAAGCTAACCGTGCCTCCAAAAAAGGAGCGGTTACACTTGCGTCGGAGCTGCAGCTCTTAAATTGGATGCGCGTGATGTGTAATGCAATGTAACATCTCCGTATGTTGTAGAAATGTTGATTTGGATGCCGTTACAGTTTGTGTCGTGTTGGTTGTAGTGGCCGGGACAACGGCGGCCGAGGTGCGACAAGGGCGTGCGACGGACCGTTCCAATTTACGGGTCACGAGCGGACCACTCGCGCACAGACCTATCTCTCTTTCTTCTATAATTGAATCCAATGGCGTGGGAGACTCGACACGGCAAAATAAAGTATTCCATATCTGTGCAATTGTTAATCTTCATTGTCACAACAATAACCCTTTTGCTGGGTTTCACTTGTGATTTTGTGAATGAAATGAGGCCCATTTCTGAGATATTACTCATCGTCTTCAGTGGTGGCGGAGAGCTGATGCAGTCATAAATCCTCTCAAGCTCGAGACATAAACTTTTGTTATGGAGTGATCATTCCAGTAAAAATATCTAAATAATAGCTCCTTTAGCGGATTGGGTAAAAGTTAGGGTCGAACCAGTCGTGAACTACAGAGCTATACTAAATCGTAAGCCTTTTTTGAAAGTGCGTCGGCGTCGGTCGGCGCCGGCGCGGTGCAGGTGCGCATGATTGTCGCGGATCGGGCTTCGATAACACTATAGCATTAACTTAAACCGTGAACACTTGTGCTCTACGCCATTGCAATTGATTGCTTGTAAAATTGCCATGTAATTTATCAATAAATGTCCTCGCTTTAACACTTACCTGTCTCGTAAGTAAACGTCTATTTACTCGTACAATCAGTGTTGATTCGTGTTGAATAAGGCTCTGATATTGCAGACGTGCACATTGAATGGATGCGAAAAATATACCTACTTATTACTGCATCGTGGATTTCAAGCATTGCACAAACTGCATGCAGCTATTCCTAATGCAGTGTGCATACAATTATCCCATTCGCAGATAAGTACTCCAGTTCCACAAAGTGCACTTTTCTCAATTGCTCCAAATTTAGACAAAACCCGCAGCCGAGTAGGTACCTACCTTGCATGGCGCGCGCATTATAAGGCGCATAAACCGCGATACGGCCGCACTAAAGGTTAAGGGCACAAGACACCACGTGGGAGGTGCCAGTTTAAGAAACCCGAGATCCTGTCTTGTTCACAAATGGCGTCCATTTTCACTGCAACTTTGTCCTGTAAAAGCATTAAGCAGGTACTTGGTCCACTTTATGTGCTACGTATTACTTACACTACAATGTTGTATTGTGTAGGTACGTGTTCGACTTCATCAATAGGTAAACATACGAAAAATATACGACTTACATAAATAATTAGATGCCTAGAGCCTATAAGAAAACAATAATTGGGTTTACATAATAGTAGACACCACCCTAGGTCTCTTAGAGGGGAATAACGCTAATTATGGGACCATTGGGTTTTAGACCAACAACGGCGTCGTCCGATGTTTAGTAAACTCGACCGCACATAAATGGCAATACTTGGTAGGAGTCCATGTTATTTCAAACATTTTGTTATGGTGCAGACAATACTAAATGACAATCTAATGTGTTAAACTTGATATGCGACTTGTCATGAAAATATTCTGATTACCTGACTTGACAGTAATGAACATTCACCAGCCCATACCTCCCAAGGTAATATTCACACAGTCAAATATCATGAGGAGGTGTTTTATATGGCAACAAGTAAAGTTGCACGACTCCGAGAGGCGAGGATAGTGCATTACGTGTGAGTGCGCAAGCGCAGTCGTGCACACGAGTCGGTTCATTATCGCGCGTGATGCATTTGCGCCCGCGCCGCCCGCCACTGGCCGCCTCCCGCGTTATCCAAACTCAAATAGAAGTTAATCATTCCGATCCAATTGGTAAACATAATTATTATTTATAAAAAGAGTTTTCACAAATAAACAAAAACAAAGGTCAAACTAGGAGTCCCTTGCTACGGGTCCAAATACGATCACATATTACGCCTAGAGTCATACATACATAAACATTTTCCCGCAGTTGTAAGCACATGAATGGAACTCGCTTCTGCTACGACACTGGCATGGCACACCACTGTGGCTTCTACATTCATCCATCTTTTAATAGATCTATCATCATCATCTTTGTATTAAAGATACTTGGCCATTCCCCTAAGTTTATTTTTCATGGAGCATGCACGGAAGAAAGGATAGTCCTTTCTATCATCTATAGTTTTCAGTAGGTGCATGCCTCCATGCATTTGTTTCACTTTAGGTACTTACACATATTATGAATGAAACTGCGACTGCGCTAACAATTGAAATATTAAAATAATCGGAAAACATGATAAAATCGCTCGATCGCTTCCTGTCGTGAGTTAATAATTCATGACTTTTTACTGAAAAATAAAAACAACTGTAGCTAACTTACATATTGTTTTGAAGCGACAGGTTAACTGTATATTTAATTTGAGAAGCGTCTTCGCAGGCAACCTGATTTCCAATGCTAAGTTTGACCCATGGTAATGGTTGAGGAAAACGGACCGATACAGATATAAATACATTACTTACACGTGTAGCTACTGTTTTTATCAGTAAGGTGAATAAAACGCAACTACGAGTATGTTGTCTTATATGGCATACTACTGTCCTACGCCTAGGGGCAACCCGTTATGTTGGACAAAATTTGAAATAAATAAATGACTGCTTGAGATTTGCTAAAAATATTGGAATTTTTGTAATTAAAAGTTATTATAAATTAAAAGCAAAACACAATCAATAAAACGTCTTAATTTTTACAAAAAAGCGAATATTGTTGTAAGTGTACAATAAAGTGGTATTACAAATCTTGGAGAATTTATTTATTTATTGAAGTTCTTCAAAAAACATACCGCATACATTATACAATATATATTTATTTTATTTCTCATCCACTTAATTTGTCAGGGAATGCAATTCCAGTTTTGTAACTTATTAATTATTATGCTCCCCAATTATCTAGTTGTTATTTTTGCCAAAATTATATTGTCCTGTATTTAGAATAGGTAAGTGGGTATACTTAACTCATGAACCCTATAAAATATAGATCAACAAAATGAGTTGGGGATAACAACATTATGGAGCAACATATTATGTAAGGAAAGGTAACCTGCCTACGGTGTTCTATTGAAGTTCTTTGTTAGTAAGGACGTAACTGAAAAACAAGATGTAGGTTGGCACTCGTATATGAAAGTGTACCAGTCAATTAGGTTAGTTTTTGTGTAACAACGATATAAGTAGGAACTGCTGTCTCCTTATGTGATAAATTATTCAGTGAGTACCTAGGTATAATGCAAACATGTAAGTAAGTACCTAAGTAGATCGAATAATATACACGAGTAGACTCCCTGGCCACAATTCCTCCATCAACAAATCTCGAGGAGTCGATTCACCATGCTCTTAATTCCGATCAGTGATTTACAACTTGTTAATAATACCGCAAGTTTAAACCGTACGTCCATAAATCAAGATCAGAAACGTAGCTTACATGAAAATATTGATTGTAAAGCTCTGGTTTACCCCGTCCCAACTTTATATGTAACAGATTTTTGCATCAATTAGGTAAATTGAAAATGTAACGGTAAATTCAGGCTTTATTCGTTTCCCTATATGGGGACCACATAAATAACTGCTATATTTATGACCAAAGGTAGGCGAGCGATTTTTTGTGCGATCATTAAGAAGACGTTTCTCAAACAACCTAATTGATTCGACGTTTGATGCTAACGCATCAAACAAGCAGGTCTCTTGCACGGTAGTAATTACCGCGGTGACAGATGGTGGTAATAAATACAATTTTAACACGGTTAGGAGTAAAGAATTACACGTGAGAGATATATCCATGTCGGACATAATTAGTAACGCAGGTGTAATTTGTGTAGTGATGGGCGTTCTGCCTTATTGGTGTTTCTAATTATGAAAGTTAATTTAACTGCTTCATATCGCGCTTTGCCCGGAGAATATCTTTAATCGATTTAGTTGAATCAGTTCTGTAAGTGGTTAAGAATTTATAGGAGTAGAGGTTTAGTTACATTTTACAAGTTTGCTTAGGTAACTTCCATTCTTGGGATTTGACCTTGAAAGTCATCATAGCTTTTTTTAGGGTTCCGTGCCTCCAAAATAAAAGGATCACTTTGTTGTCCATCTGTCTGTATATCAGGACCTATATCTCAGAAACGCGTGTTGGACGGATCAAGTTGAAATTAATACCAAATACTCAAATCTGCAACCTCATGCAGCTGTGAAAAAATCCATCTTCTACGTCAACGCAATCAAAAGATATGGCCGTTTATGTCGCATTTTCTCGCATATTTGTATGAAAAGGCAAGAAAACCAAAACCTATAGGATACTACCCGTTGACCTAGAATCATGAAATTTGGCAAGAAGCTAGGTCTTATAGTAAAGGAAAAATATTTTTTGTTTGTTATTACAGACTTATAATTGCAGATGATCAACTAATCAGGAGTATGTCGATGTATGGACAAATATTTTGATAATGGCAAAGATAAGTTGGTATCTAAATCGAATTTACCTTTTCGTTAGAGCGAAGTTACGGGGTTAAGTTGCATTGCACAGAAGTCTCGGTGCGCGATTATGTAAGGTAGTAATGATTTTATTTGCAATTCTTCTGATATAATCTAGATTCTAGAATATGTCGTAAACAATTAAGTGCAAAAAATATCATTATGTACTGGCAAACAATACCTATAGTTAGACATTTAGTGGTGTTAGAAGTCTGCCTGGGTACCACCACCCCACCCCACCACATGCCACTCTCTACTTATTTATATTTTAAGTTAAATAGCAGTTCCTGTTAAAAGTATCCTTAGGGCACTTGCATTGCAATTTTTGCTTTTTAAAGTTGTACTTACAATCAAGTGACCCGACTGAGAAATTGCCGTTCCTTATTTTTTTAAATCATGTAGAATTTGTATAAAGTTTCAATGCTCTACGTTCTATGATTCATGTCAAATATTGCCACTTAATCATCTACCTGTGCTCTTCATCGCTTATAGAAGGTGGAACAATAAGGTTCCATCGCGTGCGGTGCACCCGCCGCCGCCGCGCGAGGTGAGCCCGGGGGTCACTGCTCTGACCTGTGCGTGGGCGCGCCCGTTTCCGCCCGCGAAACAGAATCATTGCGCCCCACACTACTAATCTCTAACGATATGGCACTCGTTCTACACACATCCACTTGTTCTGCCATAATTTTACGAGCAATATAAAAAAGTGAATAAATTACTTATTTTTACGGTCATTTTAATTAGCTTAGACTAGCTGTGTATCCCAATTCGATGGTGGATGCATTAAATTATGTTATGGTATAGAATAATTTTTAATACTTATTATTTTTATAATAAAGGCAAACAAGAAATGAACTGCTAGTATGTAGAATTATAGATATTATAAGCGTTAATAATTTAAGTTCTTCAATTGAATAGTGCTTTGCACGAGTCTCTGGTAGTGTGATTTGCAAAACGTTCTAATATACCTTTTTGAGGAGCCACCTGTCATGAAGCGGATCCTATTAGAATCTCCAGTTTGCCCGTAAGTGATAAATGTCGTAGATACTTATATGTATGTACCTATATCCCACTTCCCATCCCGCTTCCACTATAATATATAAACGCGAAAGTTTGTATGGATGTTTGTTGCTCTTTCACGCAAAAACTAATGAATGGATTTTAATGAAACATTACAATAATTTAGGTCATAAATCAGAATAATACAAAGGCTATAATTTATAAAGATCCTGCGCAGACGAAGTCGCGGGCAGAAGCTATCTTATATAAGTTAATAGAGGTCCACACAAAGTATGCTATGCTATACCTATAACAGTTTTAGCAAGGAGGTAGGTAGGTACCTTAGTTACTAAGAGAGAGCATCACTATTAGGCTATAATTTATTGTACGGTACGATTTAAGAGGTCACGATGTCTTACATCAGTGCAAAAGATTTTTTCCGGTTTCATTGTTAGTTAGTGCGTGCATTGTTCGTGCCACTATCGGTATAATTAATAGTTAAAAACAATTGCGTTTACAAATGCTCCGTTAGTTCATTCCATCTGCGTCAAGAGAGTTTTCTGTGCCGAAATATGTTTATCGGCCATCGCAAGATCGAACACTTGAGAGTCCTCTAAACGTGCTAACCAACTATGGAAGTGGACTATAAGTTACTTATTGCTTTGTAAGTAGATTCTGTTGAACATCACAATATAGGAATAAGTATGTATTTATTGATACGACTTTTCACAAAAAATGATCATTAATTAAACTCTCGCTAATTATGCAAATAGATCAAACAATAATCTTTCAGAGTTTGAATCATAAATCAAAATTAGGTTGTCGTGGGCGTATGGTGGATAGATTTCGATAGGATCCACATGAATCAGTTTCCATATTGTTATATCTGAGCCGGGTTATAAAAAATACATTTGCATACACAATGTAGACAACCACAATGGTCGATTTAATTACGGTTCATTTTTTGTATGAATTAATAGCAGGTCTAAATGCGAGTGGGCCATGTTTATAGGCTTGATGATTAATAAAAAAATATAGGTACTGATAGATTAAATCCCTATATAAGTTATACAACCCTATACAGATTGCAGAGTGTAACGTAAAGCGTATGTAAACGTAATACGGGGGAGTGTTCACCTTCGCTCACTGAACAACTTTGGTTCTACGATAAGTCGTAGAACCAAACCTAAAAATGAATCTACGTCTCATACAATATATCAACTGATGATATGTAGGTAGTCTATTTAGCATCTACGCATAAATCTACGTGTAAAGTAATGTATAACTAAACATTACCCGGTCCATCGAACAAATTTTTCAATCTCCCAACATGACGCTAAAGAGAACTTTCATAAAGCGTTCGTGGTAACCGTTTACACTCCAATATTTTTGGCACCGGGGCCATTGTATGCAAATGAAGTAATGAATGTTTTCACTGCAACAAAACACGAGTAACGGTTCCTTAAGTGAAGATTTGTCGGTCAATAATAATTATCACTGGCTTGTAACAAATCCACGCGCATGTTGGTTCCTATTTACCATATCAATGAAGCGTGAATAATATATTAGATACCTATACGAGTAGCTACTCAGTGCAGATAAAATCCGAAGCACTCGTATGCATATTATTATACATATTCTACGTATATATATATATATATATATACTGTATATTGTTTTGTAACGCCTAACGTTGAGGATCTAAACTTGGGAAGTAGAGCTGCATTCAAACTTACTGGGAGTGTGTTGCGAAATATGTACATCTTTACCATAAGTATATCTTAGCCTAGCACACTACATCCCCTACCCCACTACGCAGTGTGTAGCCAGAAATGGATTACAATGAATGCAATGTGAATGAATGTTTATTCTTAGTTCGTGATATACTTACTTACCTGCATTTGTCTGCTCGTCTAATACTTACTCTGCCTGCTATGACCCAAAATCAATCTCGGTATTCAGCAACAAAGAGCACAACTGCAGCCTGTCTTGCGCTGTTTGACGCCAGTCGGATGACTGAAGCTCTCACAGGTATTTTTGCCCCTGCTCGCCCCAGAGCGGTGTATACCTAGAACGCCCGACCCCGACCGGCCGTTTGCTATACACATATCTATTAGCTGTGTTAAAGTATGCTGGCTTCTTGGCTTCTTTTATTAATAGACGTCAGTCTAGGTCTTTCCTGCCTTGACTTTCGTTAACGCTAGTATAATAGAAAGAAAAATGTATGTTGCTTTTTTGTTAGCAAATGTCAATTTCATACATTTTTCTTACTATTCTACTAGGCATTGACGGAAGTCCAAGCCTCTTGGCTAGGCTCTTTGGTTCATTGTCTTCTTCTATTCGCTTTCGCTCCGCAGATAACCTAGTTTCATCAGTCCAACCTCGTAGGTAGTTGCTTGATATAATCAATGTGTCACAGAGCAGACGCTTTACTGATTGTTGCAAGATGGGTTACCATGCAGCGGCTATTCTACTAGCCAGGCAGTATCTTGGTTTCATCGAAGATTCTTCGAAATCTGTCGGTGCGATAACGCGGAAGAAATTATAATTTCATCAACTGAAAGTGATATGGAGCAGCGTGCCAGTGACTAGCTACTGATTCAATTAGTGATTGCGCTCACTTGTCGCTTACCCCGGCTGGCCCTGCTCGGGCCTTCTGTCAGTTAGAAACCTAGTAATTTGGGAACTTTTCTCTATCTATGTAAAATTACAAATGAGAATTTTTTGATTTTTATATATTATGCGCGGTCCGAGATCTATAAATTTTCGATTCAATACTAAAAGTTATGCACGATATGGAAGTCGAACTGAGAGAATCTCAATGTTGTGGTAGATTAGATACTTGTAGACCGGACCGGCAGCCCCAGCCACGGTCGATAGACGGTAGATAAAACTATCTATGCAATTCCCAACGACAAGGGAAAAGACTGTTTGCCTATAGATTAGGCATGAAGAACACAGCTTACCTTCACTTACGCACAAGTGTAAACGTCAGGAATTATGTTTACTATCCTTCATGCCATTGTGACAAGACAGTGTAAAGGTAGTAAAGTCAGTCGTGGCAGGGCAGGTCTAAGTCCTGTGTCCAGCCCTCTTCCTCTACGTTTGTTAATCACATCCATGTCTTCATTGTAGGTAGGTTGACTTCTTCTTCTCGCGTGGTTTAGTGACCAACTCTATTGCTAGAGATATTCAGGCCACCTGTAGGCCTATGACGTGGCTTAACGACTACCGAATGATAACAAAGTAGGTGGACATTAAATATATTTCCTGAATAAAGACTTCCCAGAATGAGAGGAACCCTCTGGTCGCCGCCGGTCGCCGCGTGACGCGCACCACTCACTGGTTCGATGATACGATCTACTTTTCAACCGAGACAATGTCGTGATGTTTTAAGCTGTGATTTAAAAAGTAAATGGCCGATGTTTTTAGGTTGCCATTAGTCGATTTTTATTGTTAGGGTTGTTACAATAAAACCTAAATGGACAAGTGCTCCCATTGCATAGCTATTGAATGAAATTGTTCTGAAACTGTACACTTTCCTAAGTTATCGTTGATTCAGGACAAAAACAGAACTTTGGGAAGAACCCTAGGAATTCTGTAGGTAAAGTTTATTTTAAAAGATAACCTACTTACTTATTTTCCAGACTTAAGCCGATAGTCATGGACAGTTTTGAGTATGAATGGAGTTTGAGTTCGGTCTTACAACTGTCAGCTTTCATACAATTTTGTCAGTCGTGCTCTGACTGAACTGACCATCTGCCTTAGGGCCGACGCACAACGCGCGTCAGCGCCATGTACTGCGCCTTTGTTCCGTATTGGAAAATCTAGATATTTAGATTTTAGTATCTACAAACAACAAAACCTATACATTGCAGCACGACGAGAAGATACGAAATCAACCTATTCATATCGTATTAATGTCACGTAAGTGTCTGTATAATGTTACACTTAATATGCTGATGACCTAACTTATTTGGTAGGTAGGTACCTACCTGATATCTGAATATCTTCCGCTCTTAATTGAAAATGAAACCAGTTGAACCTCTATAGTTCATGAATCAGACTAAACCCTACGCAAATGGTATGATCTAGTCGAACAGGTTAATTTCACTCCTTTTATTAAGTCCAGCAGAGACCGATGTTGGCCATTATTATTTTAAAACGCTTAGAATATTTTTAACGGTCTTCGTGAGATTATTAGGTATCTGTCATCATTATCCGATTAAAAGCGCAGTCTAATTGACGGAGAGACCATTCTCCGGCCAAGAATGTAAAATTAAAGTGTTGAGTGCGTTGACTGTATTTATTTAGTGGTTAGCATACTTAGAGGTGAAGTGTAAACTATATTACTCTATATAAACTTTCACTTATAGTTTTATTGGAGTGTCCTAGATAAATTTTTGTTTGCATATCGTACGTAATAAAACCAACAGCTGTTGTTCATTGCTTTTAAGCCTTTTTTTTTAATAATTATATCTATTCTAATATCTACGAAAATGTTTTTAATCATACGTTTTACGTAAAATAGGTAACTCCTAGGGTAGGCCAACCTTTACCTACTTTATACCTATATCATTTCATCATTGATTTAATCATTGAAATGAAATGCTGGTTATTTTACCGTAGGTCAAATTTTTAAACATGGGCAATTTAATTATTAAACCTATTATTGTAGTTATATTGAGGATTATTCCTCTTCCAAAAGCACATATTTTCTAACTTAAGGTTGTCTGGAATTACTTTCGATACTTTAGTCCTAAGTCTGAGTAACGAACGAGAGGTTTAAAATGTTACCGATGATTTAAATTTCACCTTGTCAATACACATCTTAACAATGCTCGGCAAGAATATTTAACAGGGGACTCTGTTACCTAAATATTTTCACCGATACTTTTCTAATACCGAAATTAGCGGTGGAACTGTTTGTCTTTCATCAGAGCAAACGTAAATTTGTCTCAAAAGATATACGAGGGGCGTCGTCCGATGGCCCAGTGCAATTATTGTCTTGTCACTCCACTGAAGTTACGCGCTCCGTCCACACAGAACATTTGCTTTATGTGGGATCACCCACCCTGGGAATCGATCCGTGCACTTAACTGTACACTGGTCCAACATTACAATCATTACGGAACAAACTTTGCATATGAAATAATAAAAAAATCATACGTACTAGAAAAAAACCCTCTAAATTGGTTGTGTTCACGTCTGTTGCCAATACTAACAAAGATGAACCATTACAAACCTATAATAAAGATAATAGTCAAAGGCACACCACTAAGTATATAGTGCTGTAATTTAGTTTTGTGAGCAGGTTGTCAGAGAAGGTGACCTCACGCGTGAGAGCACTCGTGGGCGGGACCATTTTGACTTTTGGTAATTACATTCGGACACCTTAGACGGACATTTAGATGAAATAAGCAATTATGTTTCATCATAACGTTGTACTTACTTTTTGCCCATAACCAGCGCCTTGTTTCCTTAACCTATTGTCAAACGAGGACGAGTGCTGTAATCGTCAACGCTACCTTTTATAAGTAGGTAATGACATGTCTTGCCATTGCCATGATGAGGGGGTCAATTCCCTATATGTCGGAAAAACTCTTATACTTTCGAAAGCACATCACTTTGATATTTATTTTGTGTCATTATTGTCAGTACCGTAAGATGTTGAAACCGTACTGCAAGTGTTACCATGATGTGCCTTTGTTTGTACTAAATATGATATTTGAAATTCGTTAAAAATTCTGCAAGCGTTCCAAGCAGTGATTATTAATATTTGTTCATTTCCAAAGCCACAGCATTTTATACGTACTAATAGATTAAATACCAATATATTAATGTATCAATATAAGAAATAACATCAATGAAGAGTACTACAGTTGGTGTGTAACAACATTTTGTAGTTGGTCACATGTGCGTTCGACTGTACATAGGTACCTGCAGGGTTACTCTCACCTCTTATAGCGATCCAGTTTAGGTTCTAAACTGACAATTGGCTACAATGACGTCAAACGTCAAAAAAAAAAACAAATAGCGATTCGGTTCAGTTTAGGAACATAAACTGGATCGCTATAAGAGGTGAGAGTAACCCTGCGGTTCTGATTGACTCTACGAATTAGTAGGTAATTAGTAGCGCCAAAATATACCGAGTTTGCGCGACCGAGGTTAAGCGATCGGTCTCACGCCTGTAATTGGCATTCAGTCTTTTCTTTCCAAAAGAACGCTTGCTCGTGCATGATTGCGCTGTAAGATCGGTGTGGTGTGGCGCGACTCACTGAAGAACATTGTAAGCGAAATCAGGTCGAAGCTCTACGAACGACGACTTTAAGTTACGCCTGGTGTGGCGCTACACTTAGAGGTTCATATGAATTCGTTTTAAAAATAGAGTAGGTATACGGTACATTAAAGGTCAGCCTACTCCAATGTCGTGGATGACATTTAACTTCTATGTCGTCCTCAATCCTCGATACATGATGTTGGTCTTATAAGTATTATTTTTCAAGAGTCAGAGTATTCGTTAGCCTGATTCTACGAAAATCGATCGAAGGTAGTATAATAGAATACCATAAAACTCAACTAACGACTTAGTCGGGCTAGATACTTTGAATATTATAGCATAATAAATTATTAGTTTAAAAGTCACTAATTACGTCTTTATATCGTAGCCGTATCGATCTCCTTTGTTTCACAACACGAACGAACAATAGAAAAGGTCAGTGTGAAACCGTTTTTAACGTTTCCGAAAATGCACTTTCACTAATAAAATATGGTTTCGAATTGCGTCAATTTGAAGAATGGCGAACATTTAAGTTAATAGGCACATTTTTGGCCTCAGAGAAAACACTCGGCTTAGTATGATTTGTGTTCACGTAATAGATTTTAGCCTAGTTTTGATACCTGTAATGAATCTATAGAATCTGTGTAAACTATGTACGCAATAATATCTATGTGGGTTTAGTGAAGATTAGTTTTTATTTATTTATTTCGACATCAACTGTTCTGAATGTAACAGGTCGTATTGTGTTTGTGCTGTCGCTGCGGGCTGGTGCGGGTCGTGCCGTGCGCGTGCGCTCGTGGACCGATGATCATGCCCCGCAGGCTGCCCGACCGCCGACACACGATCTATTTCCAATCGATCTACAATTCACTTGATTTGCATGCTTTATCTCTACAATCTACACTGGTTAGTCTGCTCTGTTTACGTCATTTCCGTATTACAGGAGCGTAATGAAACGGTGTAATGTTTGATAGACAAATGTATAGTGACCTCACAAAAATGGAACATGGATAGGAAAGGTAAATTCTATATTATTTTGTAGGCTACTTGAATAACTTTTAGCGTAAGCATGCTGATGTGCATTACATTAATTACCTCATTTAGTTACATAATATACGGTAGACATACCCGTGGTTATGAGTGCGATATAATGAGTCTTAGGCCGATAGTCATAGACAGTTTTGATCACGAACTCAACGTGAGATCGCACTTACGACTGCCAAAATTGTATACAAACTGACAGTTGTAAGACCGAACTAAAACTCGATTCATACTCAAAACTGTCTATGACTATCAGCCTTAAGTATCATATTTCTATGTTTTGTCGTCCACTGGATCTCTTCTCAGGTCAGGAGTGTATTTCAAAGAGCCGTGTTTATAGGAACTCTATAAAAAATGTGCTATTCCAGTTGTAGAAACCATTTAGTTATTTCTAAGAATTTAAACAAAGAGACGGTGTTTCTTTTATACTTCCTTATGATAGCCTAGTTTGCAATGATATATTTCCTTCCATATTTAGTTATGTAGGACATAATAGGCTATCAACGTATGGCACGTACCAATATGTGCTAAAATTTACATTACTTATAATTAGAGTCTGACCGAAGCAGGTTTTTCAGCCGAAACAGAAATTTCAGCCTTGTACTCAGTTTCGGCCGAAACCGAAACTTACTTAATTTTTTTATTGTATACTGAATTGTGTATTTTGTACATACACGTGTATTTGCACATACCTACATACAGATTGTTAATGGGTATTAAATATTTTTTTCCTTTACTTGTGCTATAAAACCCTATAGGAAAACTGGCCAAACCGAAATTTCGGTCGGACTCTACTTATAATACGTAAAATGGTTTATTAAAAAACAATCGTAAATAGCTAAGCACAAAATTAACAACATAAGTTAGAGATAAAAATTATTTTATTAGTAGCTCTTATATTAATTATAAAAGCATTTGTTAAATATTTTAGGAATTTCCATCTCAAAAATGCCGAAACTTGTTCGGTTTGTCGGCTTCGCTAAAGTATTTCGTTCGCTATTTAATTCTGATATAAATTAAGTAAATACTAAATAGCAAAATAAATTACGTAAGTATACTTACATCTTAGAGCTAGCGTACAAGCCACGGCGCGGCGCGGCGTGTCACGGCGTCCGCCGGCACCGTCTACCGGTGCACAATGTGGGACGGCGCCGGTCACAGGCGGACAGCGGTCGTGCCGGCGAACGGCGGCGCCCGTCCACAGGCGCAGTACACTGCGCTGACGTCCGCCGCCGGTGGGACGCCGCCGCGCCGTGACGTTGTGAGTCCGCCCTTACATCAAAGATACTTTGGTCGGTACAGCTATTAATATGTATAGTCTATAGATTACGAGTATCTAGATACCTAGAGTTGAGCACAGACTATCTTCGTGAACTGAATGTTTTTGAGGCTTTCAGTTTTAGCACAATCATAAGTTTTAAGTTGTATTAAATGGTCAAGGTATTAATATGATCGGGACTTCATATTATCTTGTTTAAGGGTCATATCCCGGCCAAGTAGCGCCCCCAACCTTATAAATTACTTATATAAAAAAACACTATTCGACCACTGAACAACATATTAACTAATCATTATTTAAACTCTTATTCAATGATTAACTTCTTTTTACTTATAAACGTTATTTAAGCAGTGATTAACTAATCGTCATTTTAAACACCAAAATATATTTTGGTACGGCAACACTGCGGAATGAATTCAAAAAAAGAACGAAAATTTTGCCAAAATTGGGGTAATGCCTATACACCAAAGTCTCTAAAAAAGTCGTAGAAAAATAAAGTGTCGAATAATTTGTCAACTAATGAATATGAATTTAGATCAAATCTTTTGGAAGATATGAATTTTTAAAGGTTGGTGACGCCACTTTGTTGGGGTATGGGCCTTAAGTCAATTACGATTATTTATTTCTGCCTCTCCATCAATTTGCGAGAGAAACTTGGTCACACGCTGTATCACAGCACGTCGTGTGGGTACTTAAGTACATATCTACATATTTAGAAGGTTGGAGGCTCAGGTGCACAAAACAGTTAAGTGAGACGTTCACCCCGAGAGCTCGAAGGCTCGGAGGCACAGAACACGCGCCCGCACCGCCGCCGCCGCCGCCGATCCGTCCGATACTCCGATCCCGCGCGGCTAACTATGTAGGTAGATCTTCCCACGATTTATGCCGAACCACCTTCGATTTCTTCTAGTGCGGACCTCCAACTATGTGGGAATTGGAATAGAACTGTAATATTGGATGGACTCGATAGCTTGTTCGTTTCAAATTGTTTTGTTTTGTCTTAGATAGGTAAGTAATACCTACATATTTTTATCTCGAAGTGGTCGGGACGTCTAATTTATTAATGGATAGGCGGACAAGATTGAATATTAGAGAACTACCATGGATCGTAAAAGCCGCCCTTGGAAGCCCTTCTCTCTAAGTCAACTTTGTGTTTTCAGTTTTTGTTGATAAGTAAATCAAGTAGACTTCAGTAAAATACTAATTTATGAATGAAAGAAATAATTTCAAATAATTTTTAGTTACTAGCAGTATTATTTACGTTAGTTAAGGTAGAAAATATCTTAAACTTCATCTCTTTCCTATGGAATATTTCGTTTAAAGATGTAAAATAAAAAATACTTAGGTACTTACTTACATATGTAAAATTAAAATCGCCCAAGTGCGAAGGACAGACAGACGGACGACGTGACCCTATAAGGGTTCCTTTTTTTCCTTTTGAGGCACGGAACCCTAAAAAAGATTTATTAAGAAACTGCGACTCCATCGGACTGTGCGACTATGTTCTACTGATCGGTTAGTAGCCAACCACTATACCTACCTAACTGTAACCAAATAATGGACCCAAAACTATATTGTTACTACAAAAACTATTTTATTGCCTTATTTATGTTTAACTATCCACACCAAACTCTTAACGATTTACCAAATTGGTGATCAGCGATTAGGCCATTTTGTAGGTGCCTTGTAATGTAAAATGCTAATTTTAGTCATTTATTATAGAATGATAAGTTTGCAATTAAGATTTAAATTAATTCGCGATTGTCGCGTATCTTCTGTCATGTGATTCGGGATATAAGTACTCGTATTGCGTAACTTTCGCGATGCAGTATTGATCGGTATCGTTGGAGTTGAACGTGACTTAGCTAACTCCATTACTTAATACAGGCCACCAATACAGTTTTAATACAAAAGAAGTTAGAGATAACTAATCTCTAAAGTCGTTTGCACCTATCATTAATTTTAAAATATGCATCTGTAAAAATTAACATTATTATAATGAATTACCATTGTGAGATGTTACACAATGATATTGTTATAATTAGGTATGTGCCTACTAATACTTGCATACGAATATACTTACATGCATGTATATGAAACAATCTAAACCATTGAATGTGTAGTATAGGTACTTAGTTACTTACTTACCTATAGGTACGAGTACTATTTTATGTGCATAGAATTTCAAATTCGCTAGTGACGTGCCAGGATCGCAGCACGTGGAAGTCCATCGTCTCTGCCTACCCCTACGGGAAACAGGCAGGACTCTGTATAAAAAAAACGGCCAACTGCGAGTCGAACTCGCGCACCGAGGCTTCCGTACAACGCAACTTAACCCCGTAACTTTGCTCTAGGTTCTCTTGAAAATGGCGGGAAACGACGGTTGTGAAATTATTTGATAATTTTCCTTTTAATGTCTACAGGAACTATTTTGTGTTTAATATCACGTTAAATTAATCAGAAAATGTTCGCGAATGACAGTACGGTGAAGTTATTGGATTATTTATGCAAGATCTGAAGTTTCAAGCTTTTATCAAGAGTTCCCGCTACAAGCTCGGGAGTGAACGTGACTGTCGAGCTGCTTCGTCCAGAGTGATGACGCTACGGCGTCTCCTCTGGATGAAGACATGAAGCCGCGGCTACCCAGGGTGAAGACGCCACTGCGACTCCCCTGGAGGAAGATAGAAGACTATTGAATATATTGAATTTTCTATAACATGACATTGGCAAATGACGAACTGTCGAGTCCATTAATAAAATAAATAAACTTTGCTTTAACGAAAAGATAAACTGGATTTAGAGACCAACTTATTTTTGCCATTATGAAAATATTATGTCCATACATCGATTACCTACTCCTGATTAGTTGATCATCTGCAAATATTATAGTACTGTACCTAATAAGAAAAAAAATATTTTTGGGGAGATGTAATTTCAACAGTTTTCGGATTTTTTCCTTACTTAGCTTACCTAGCTTCTTGACTAATTTCATGATTCTAGGTCAACGGGAAGTAGCCTATAGGTTTTGGTTTTCTTGCATTTTCATACAGATATGCGAGAAAATGACATTACCGGCCATAACTTTTGATTGCGTTGACGTAGAAGTTTGATTTTTTCACAGCTGCAAGGTTGCAGACCTGAGTTTTTGATATTATTTTAACTTGATCCGTCCACGCGTTTCTGAGATATAGGTTTTGACAGACAGACAGACAGACAGACAGACAGACAGACGGACAACAAAGTGATCCTATAAGCGTTCCTTTTTTTCCTTTTGAGGCACGGAACCCTAAAAATAGAAAACGAATACCCAAACCGGGAAAGTCGAATAAAAAATCCTGTAACGTATTCGCAATGAACCTTTCAGGAAATATTATAGTTGAACAGGCATGTGAGCATTCTAGTATCGAAGGATCTCGCATTTCGTTCCGGCTCACTATGTGTCGTCCCGGCCGCAGGTAACCGTTCGGTTGCGGTCGCGGCCGTCGCCACAACCACCGCCCCGCTATGATATGCGCCCCGACACCCTACACTAATTACCACCACCGACACGTGTCAGGTTCGCGGCGTGCACTGCTTTCTCTTGATACTGGAATACAGTGAAATGTCGAGATGTTGGCGCCTATCTGTGCGTAATGGTAGCACTTCACTTGGCTATTCGTATTTGCGTATTTGTCATAATTGCCATGTGTGGTTGCTGGTTGGTATTCTTGACAAAATATACGTCTTATTTGTATTTGACAAATACGACAAACATCCAATAGCGAATACGAATAGCCAAGTGAAGTGCCATCATAACATGCTTGGTATTGGTTTAACATAATGCACCTACCTATATACACCACGGCCAGGATATTATTAACATTGTAGAGCATTGTCACTGCCTGCGACTAAGCCAAATTAAGACTTTTGGAAAGCTTTTCTGCAACCAAATTAGGTATGTATTATTTTATGTACCTATACTCCAAGTAAGGCCGCTATATTCTAGTGGTAATCTCCGATTCCTGTAAACTCTGCTTAGGGCTAGCGTACAACGCCACGACGCGGCGCCGTGCCGTAGCATGACGCGGCGTGTCACGGCGTCCAGCGGCACCGGCCACCGGTGCACGTTGTCGGACGGCGCAAGACACCGGCGAACGGCGTCGTGCCGGCGGGCGGCGCCGTCTACAGACGCGGTACACGCCGCCGTGCGCCGGCGGACGCCGCGCCGTGACGTTGTACGTCGGCCCTTACGTAGCTACACAAGTGTCTAGTTAGATAGCCCCACTGACACAGGTATTCGACCATATAACTCGTATTCTTTATTGATCGCTCGTGGCTATGTAGATGGCAACCCATAGCCAATGTTATGAATTAGTCGTTACTTAAATTTAGATAATCGTGTTTGCCTTATAGACGGTAATGACGCGCTGCGTGAACGATTTCTCATCGGCATCGTCGCAGGCGCACGCAGCCGCACTAATGGCCGCTGATCTGAATCTACGGCTCGATAAACATGGCAGTCCCACACTTAATGCGCGTTGACCGACATAAAAATCATCCCTCTATCATTTTAATAGTGACAAGGGCTGTCTATTTTGCTCTGTTAATATCGATATATCTGCTGAACTACGACTGGGTAAGATGCTGTAAATAAAGGTAGCTTCGTGTGTATGCGTAGAGTAAGTTAATGTTTATTTTATTTTCAGAGTTCGGTCAATGAATATATTAGATAGGCACCCCGAGTGTGCTCATACGCATTTCTATCTTTTTCCTAAAACTTTAAAAACAATAATAGTGTTGGATAATTAGAAATTACAGAAATTGGAAATTTTCCATACAGAAGTTAAGTAACGTATGGAAAATATCCAATCTCTGCAACTTCTGAAACGTCCAATAATCTTTAATTACTTATTTATTAGATTCTAATTTGCGTGTGTCGTAATATTTTTTGGCAGGTGACCCCTCTCAAACAGCCTTAAGACTAAAAATACTTACCATAAATATTAAATAGCTGCGTAGCCTTTGAGGCAATTGGCCGTGATCTCTAAGTATAACGGTGGCTGGTCTACGCTACGATGGACAGAGTTCACGATTCAGTTTTTAGGACACGTTCGCATAATAATGGGTGTTTACTCTGTTCTTACGAACCCAAATAGATGCCGATCAATGCCTGAATTCCTTAAAGCAACTGGCAATAATAGCTCACGCTGCCGCCGACTATAACGAGGGCGAATATTTTTGAATAACTAACAAATATTGCAGTATCAAACGAAGCCATCACAGAAACTAACGAATGTCTAACTTGGAACCTTCACTGTTGGTATTTTAAAACATATGTTTGTTATAAATACTTGCGATTTGTTTTATTATAGTCTCTTTGTGTACCGTCTCTACGTTATAATCAGACTAGACATTGGATTTCTCGGTGCACGAATCAAGAATTTGTCGTCACTTTGGGGTGGCCCCATGTGACGTTGAAAGATGTTGTTGGAGTATGATTGATATAGATATCGTAGGTAATTAAAAAGGAAATTTTTTTGAACAAAAATTAAAAAGCAATAAGTATTAGGTAAGTAAGTAGATACTTTACAATGGAATGCGGAGTAGTTTGACAGAGTAAAGGTCTGAGCACACCAGAACGCCGCGGAAAGGGATAAGCGCCGGATCGCCTGAACGCCTCAGAATGATTTGTATGAAACCCCATACTGCAACGCACACTAATCGCCTCCGTAACGGCATCGGCCCGCCTCTGTCAGCTGTCATTCTCCTGCCAGTCACACGTCATCTGTCAGTTACGTCAGAGCGTGCCGGGCTTGCGCCTGGTCGTCCCCGCGCTGACGTCTCGCGGTCACGCGGGGACGCCGCGCTTACATGTCGCTTGTCATTCACGTTCACCGACCACTTACCCCATAGACCTGTAACAGGAGGGCGCCCGTGTTTGTCCGCACATGATCGCAAAATTGCTTCGCAACACGTGTAACCTAGAGATATGGTCGCATCTCTTTAACACGGCACCCCTGTCCTGTCTCGTTTCATCGTTGACAGAATTTTTCGCTTGCAAATTTGTACCGATTTCATGTGTATTGGGTAAGTGGTCTGTGTTATCGGTAGTTTCGCTCCTTAGCAAAGAAAATTTAGAGTATATCTAACGAGCTCCTTAGTATAGGTACTCTTTGGAAAAAAAAATTAAAAAACTTCCGTTGTCATGACAACCAAATCCATTTTATTTTAATTAGTTCCTGTTCTATGTTTTCTGTTTTCGGAGACGGTTTAGAGATTTCTCTACATAATTACTAGCATATCTTAATCAAAAAATGTATGCTGAATGCTGTTTAATGTATACGGGCAATAAATAGCATACACTCTGCAATGAGGTTTTTCTTACTTACGAAAGGAACAGACTATCTGAAATCATCACAACTAGCAGAAATACGTAAAGTGGTGAAAAGAAAGAATTTGGTGCAATGTACGATGGGAACAATGAATAAGACGAGGTACAAAGAAATTATTAACATATCAATGAAGAGAAAATAAGGAATATGATATCCATGAGTGGTAAGTAAATACTGTTTGATATCTTCCTTTTTATTGCTTCACCCGTAAGGGCCGCGGTTATTCTATGGAAATAATCACATACTCTCCCTGATCTTTGGATGACCTCACTCACGTAGTCATTGCGGGTCACTCTGTGTAGAATGTCGCTCCATCTAGCCTAGCATGTGAGGTACGAACCACACTTTTGCTGTTATTCATAAACCTAGTTAAACCTCACTTCCCTTAAATCGTGTTGCTTTCTCTTTCACACTTCGTTGAAAAAGGTTAAGATAGAAAGGTGGCCTAAACGCTGGCGAACCTTTAAATCACGTTTATGAATAGCCTTAGTTTTCTTGGTCTTGGTAAGCAGTAATTTAACCCCGATTATTGGCAGTTCTGTGTCAGAAATGGCCAGCTCACTGGCATTACAGCTCGCTATGAGCTCTTTCAAATTATTTTATATAAAATATTAATTACAGTTTTATAATATTCCAGGAAAACCAAGAGGCGGAGAGACGATGTCAATACAATTGTAAGAAAAACACGTACGCGACGTATGTTTACTAGTCGACCAATTTTCATTAATTGAAAATTGAGGGTGTCTTGTCTTGTCGTGAAAAGAACACTACGGAACATAATTTCTAAAAAGCAAATGATCAACACACTTGTTACATGTTCGAAATTAAATTGTAATAGGTACTTTTGTGAATTGTGTGTGTATATGTACGGACAACAGCAAATCAATGGTAACACTTGCAATACTGTTTTAAATCTTACGACGCAGATAATAGGAACTGTCCAATGTGTTACAATTGATCTGCTGTTAGCTGTACCTAAACATGATCAAAATATAATAAATTCTTTTTTGTATGTTACGTTTTCCTTTTTATTTAATTAAATTATTAAAAAAGTAGATGTCTATCAGTTTCTTTGGGCTGACTAACAAGCTATAGACATAATGCGCTCTCCTCAGTAATATGTTTGGAGTAGAAACTTATATCTTTAAACTTTAAACTGTGGCGAACGCCTAGCTATAAGCGCGGCGTCGTCGCCCAGCGCAAGCGAGGTGTCGGCCCGCCGCCGTAACCGCGCCGACATCTCGGTACTGAGGCATTCCTTGTGTCAAGTTGAAAGTGACGTAAAAAGGTGGGGCGTTTACGATACGTTTCCGGGTTGGTCGATGTGCGACAACCTTAATAGTGATTCAATATGTGTACCGTATGCAAAATTTGCATTTTCCGAGTCGGGAAGTAATAATTTAAAAAGGGTACCTAAACGCAGGCCAGGGGGGGCTAGCCGGCTGGCCGTTTTTGTCCTGTCAAACGCCTGCGCGAACGAAATTTTTGTACTAATTTTCGCTAGAAATCTGACATTGACGACTAGTAAAAATCGACGCGGCTCAGCCCCCAGACATTTTGTCGACTTGCCTCCTAAGCCAATTTCTGATCGTTCCTGTGTTTGCTCTGGACCCATTGCACAAGGAATCCTATTTTAGGTCATGCATGAGTGTTATGTCTTATTAAGAAAGTAAATATAATTTGTAGTCGAATTATGTAGTTATGCAGTACTCTGTTACGTGTAATATAACAACGATGTCCCATCGATCACAACGCATCACATAGTTATTAAAGGGAAAATATGTATATTAATTTATGTGCATGATTTTATTTTATTCACGGAGACGATGCAAAATACGCATCCATTGATATTTAACGTAATAGCGTTACGTCATAGAAGTCTCGTTGCAATACTTGATGCGCATGCACAAGGATGAATTATTGCTCAACTAAAGAGTTTTTGTTGTAATACATCACATCATGTATCCTCTTCTTCTCTACCTACCTGGAATTTTTTGGGATAAATCCTTAATGTATGTGGAATTATTGATAAAATGGCTAAATCATGTACAAAAGCTTTATTGCGTAACTAACGCTAATGTAAGATGTTAATTAGTAATTTGTGGCACAGTACATTTAAGCCAATACCTATATAATCTCCATGGATATTTAGGAGTGCACTTCTCTATTAATTACATGGCGAACGTGCGACGGAAAGTTCCTGCAACGTGGCAGATTGATGGTGTCGTATAAAAATGTTGCACCACGGTCTATGCAACAAATAATATAGGGTGAACATACAGGTTGCGACTAAATAGAATTATATAAAATTCTTCTTAATACAGTTGACACTCACTTTACCGCAGCCCAAATCATGTGTCTTATTTGTAAACAAATATGATCGTCTAATTACATGTTGTGACGTAACACTGAGGGAATTGATTGATCGAACCTGTTCATCATTGTGACAATAAAGTAATCCGATCTAATAATGTGAAAATAACTATGCAATAAGCTCAAAACACCTTAAAATGTTAGTAGGGTAGGATAGTTTTTGTTTACAAAATAAAGATACTTGATTTGGGCTTCGGTTTAGTGTGAACTGCATTAATAAGAGTTTTTATATCGATAAATTCAGCCAATTGAATTGCACAACGTATATGAACCTACCTATGCGTATTTAAAATCAAATCCCTACTGTTTTGATTCGCAGTTTGTTAAACAAAGGCAATTTGATCAAACTTAGCGCTATTTTACAGCCGTGAGTAACGTTTTTCGAAAAAATATACTATATATTCATAACCTATATATATATAATTATTATCGTCAATGCTTGATAAAACATTCCAATCGTTAAAAGAAGTAGAACGTTGCCACTGACGCTCTTCATATTTCCTATTTGTTTTGTCTGTTGAAAATAAAAAGTAGTCTACATAACAACCGAAGTAGTATTTTCGTAGACCTAAACAGATACTACGTACAATGGTTTAATAAAATCGGATACTTATTCCTGTTCATAAAAAGGTATTAGGTTACAACCTGTGTAGGCTATCCTCCTTGCTTGAGTTACCTTACAATAGGCTCTCTTACAATGTCTGCACTATCGTTGATTTGCGGCTAGGGCTCTATAAAATCAATACAAATCGCAATTCATTACACTTTCAATAGCGAAGTTTATCGTTCATCGTTGTATACAAACGTCTACCTCTTAGTAGGTACTTAAAATTAAGTAAATATTTGTAATATTCCTGTGTATTTAATGTAATTGTATTTATATTTGTATTCTGAGTATTTTTGGCGTTAAGAAGATTCTTTAATTCCTTTTCATACAAATTTATAATTTGTAGGGTTCCGTGCCTCAAAAGGAAAAAAGGAACCCTTATAGGATCACTTTGTTGTCCGTCTGTCTGTATGTATGTCAAGATCTATATCTCGGAAACGCGTGGACGGCTCAAGTTGAAATTAATATGAAATACTCAGGTCTGCAACCTCATGCAGCCGTGAAAAAATCAACCTTCTACGTTAACGCATTCAAAAGATATAGCCGTTTATGTCGCATATTTGTATGAAAATGCAAGAAAACCAAAAGGTCGTCCCGTTGACCTAGAATCATGAAAGGCAAGAAGCTAGGTCTTATAGCACAAGTAAAGGAAAAAAATCCGAAAACTGTAAATTTGAAATTACATCTCCTCAAAAAAAAAATTTTTGTTATTACAAACTTGTATTTTCAGATGATCAACTAATCAGTAGCATGTCGATGTATTTTGATAATGGCAAAGATAAGTTGGTATCTAAATCTAGTTTATCTTTTCGTTAGAGCAACGTCACGGGGTTAAGTTGCGTTGCACGGAAGCCTCGGTGCGCGAGGCCGACTCGCACTTGGCCGGTTTTTTAAAACTTCATTCATTTCACACCATTTAACAAAATACACGTACCAAATTAAAATAATGTAATCTAGGTGAATTTTCGAAATCATATAGCATATAAGCTAGAACAACTATAGCTATCCATGACTTTAATTGCGGAGAAAATATATTTTCAATTTTTAGGCAAATTGTATACTGATTATAATAGGACTTCAGTATTAAAAATTAGGTATAATGTAAAGAACTACAATATGAAAAATTACAATTAAGGAATTACTTTAAATTATAATCAATCAAAGACCGTAACACAATAAGCACGTTTATATGCTTGAAATAAATAATTTTCTCTTTGACATATTGCCGTATTTACGATGGACTACATAAAAATAACACACAGAAAAAATGTTTATACATAAATCATGGTCATAAATATCGTCTTCTTTATAGATGTATTACCTACTCAAGTTCGTTTTTCAATGAGATAATAAAGATAAGGCTTTTATGTTTTTTGGGAACACGTGCCACCCATGATTTAGAGTAGTGTTATTCAGACTCAGTACAAGTTGTATGAAGAACACATTGATTTCCAAATTGTACTTTTAAGCAACAAAGATGTATAGAGCGTAAATGTCGTGGGCCGGTGATTTCTTCCGGTCAGCGACAGTGGAATTAATGCTCTACAAATCTCAGGTGTGTTCAGTAAATCAAGGTGTTTATGAGTCATTCAAGTTGCCGGCGAGAGACCGCGCGACCTCCGCACTGATTTGCAATCTCGAATGCTTATTCCTCACTCCACTACACCCTCGATCTATGAGCTGTGTAAATAATAAGCATTTGTAACTGCTTATTGTAGTACTTAGATCTACCTAGGTATAATTTATATTGAAACAAATGTTACCTACTCTTATTGTTTTATACTAGATCGTATATAAATACCATAAACAATCTAGGATAATATACTATTGATGTGTTACTATAAACTTTATTCTGACATCTGATGACTATTTATTGAATGCATACTGCATATTCAAATTACCTGACGAACGATGTCAATTACAGAGTAGATGCTACTTCTTTTAAAAATAAAAGGGTGATTATGTTTGAATTAGATATATCGAATTTAGATTAGTTTAAAACACGAGTCTAATTCGACATCACTGAATGAAAATGGAAGACTTGAAAACTTGCGGAGGCAATTAAGAGGAGGTTGTTCCTGTCTACTCACGTGTAGAGCTTTGTTTGGTTTGAATGCACATCCTCGTAGCCCTTTTGTGAAGGTGTTCTGTGTGCGTCGATGTTAGAGCTTCCAGTTTTGGGAGCGAGCACGCACGCCATGACTGGCTTCATGAATATTTAGATGAGCAGCGCTTCATTAGTGCAGTCACTTGTTCTGTGAAGGAAGCGGGCGTGGCGCGGTGATGCCTCGCGAGCATATGGCAGGGCCTGGTGCTAGTGACTAGCAACAAATGCGCTCTTTGAACTTGCAAACTTTCACTATCAAAGTAACTTATCCAGCTTTACTCTATAGGTATGTAGGTATACAACTTCATGATAAATAATTATAATTATATTAACCTCGCGTTCTGCCCCGTTATATTATCCGTGGTCATCGATTTGCCCATGGGAACTATATATAATGTTCCTGTGGTAAAATTAGCAGTATGAAATATTCCGGAATTTCATCGATCCGTCAAGGTTAATTTGACGATAGCCGTAACGTGAACACCATCGGTATACCTACATTTGATAATTAAAAATCGGATTCAGATTGTATATTTGCAATTGTGTGTATCACATTGCGTATTTTCGATCTATATTTTTAGAACTAAGTAGCATTTTATAACAATGCTCCAAAATGTGAGTAAAAGCACGAAGGAAAAAATCGCAGTACCCGGTAGTTCCTTGCATGATTAAATTGACATGACGTAGGTCCAAATAATATGTGTTGGTGATTTATTATCATGCCATTGTAATTTTTGCAGGTTAGAAATTGACAATGCAATAATAAATTAGTGTCGTGAACTTTCACATTATTAAAATTCATCCTATCTACCAGGTGACTAGACAAACCCCCGCGAATTCTTCGCTATCGCCATTGTTCCGTCGAAACGAAAGTTCTTTATATGCATATCTTAAACAGGATGTTATCACACCAACACCATTCGTCAACGCTCCATATATCACGCGCGTGTAATGATGGCAAAATACAAGATTGGCATTTTCTAGAAATGTCTTATACCTACGTAAACAGGTACTTACCAAAGTCCGATTTATTATAGCTATGTCCTATAGGGTTATAAATTGAATAAGTGCGATTAAAGTGATTTAAGTGTGAGTCTGCCTATATATGTAATAGGCAATGGCATACACTTAAGTCTAGAGTGTAAACATCTTTCTAGAAACCTGAAATCCTGTTCTTAGTGATTTGTTAGAATGGAGAAGTACCTAGATATGTCACATACAAAATTATAACGTTAACTATGTTTAAGTTCTGCTAATACTGACAAAAAAGATAGGTAGGTATCTATTATGTTTGTCAACAGTTAGGTAAAGCAATCTTGGGGAGAAGAGATCTATGGAAGAATACCCTACCTACCTACGATACCTGCTATACAGATTGACGATTGACCAATTAGGTGCTTGCCTTTTTATTATCTACATTGTACGTCGGTCATCGTGCAATGTCAGTGCTGTCACTTGTGGTGACAAAAAAGCTGAAATAAAACTCGATAAATTGGATGTATCAACATAAACTCTGCAATACGAAGTCGTCAACTCAAGACGACGTTTAATCATTTGGATCTGATTTTTTTTATGTAAATCAGCATACGTGTTTAAGAGACGCGTGCCTTATTGTTATTCAACGTGATGAGTTCTTGACGTTGGCTTATTACAATTGTGAAAGTAAGATATTTAAGCGGTTGAGCGTTGTACCGCTGACATGGACAAGGCGCGGGGCTCGCGGCGCGGCGGCGGCGGCGGCGTGGGCGCGCGGCTCCCGTACGCCGCCCCGACAATACCCTGCGCCCGCGCAGCATCGCTCGCGAAACTACGGCAAATCCATTGTGCTATGCAGCTTGATGTTGGAATGGAAATACAAATTAAATCGTATATATCTTACTTGCGGTGTCTCCAGCAGTGCCATGTTCATCCAGCTGTATTTTTCACGGGAAGCGTTTTAGAGGATTTTGATAATTTCCTTTTCTACTAGACAAGTACTACTGCTCTCAATTTCCACTTAATGAATCATAATGTTACAATAATTATTATATCATAATGTAAGGCCTGTATGGTCATAATGGACTGTATGAATCTCGGCACAGGTACGTAGGGTACCTATTTCAGGAATTGAAGTACTTATCCGTCACGGAATCAGTGCTTATTTGGTCTTGCCAAAGTCCTTTTCTCGAAATATAGGGATTTGCAATATGTATGAAGTAGGTACATAGGTATACGTATTCGAAACGAGAAATAAAAGGTGATGTTCATCAGGCACAAGACCATAAACCGAGCCCTAAAATGTTAAACGACTGCTCAAAATTGGTGGTAAGAAGAATTGCAAAATAAAAGGACGAGATTACGGTACTTTGAATAAAATTTTGAGAGAGACCGTCTTAACCTATATTTCATTTTATGGCTGAACGATTTTTACAGCCTTCTCGCGGACAATCCAAATGAAGACTTGTAGAAAGTCTGAAATTATTTCGAAATGATCAAGTCCACCTACTTTTACGTCTTCCTGTTGTTCAATTTTATGACTACTTTAATTATTATTTCAAGTAAAAACATATTTAAATACGTGTCGTTGTAGGTACATGTGTTAAATACGTGGGTAGGTACGAAAAAGGGAAGCTTTCTATTTTCCTTAGCACATATAAGTGAAATAGATAGGTAATACTTAGTGAGTATTTGTTGCATAATATTAATTTGTCGATGGGCCTGCGAATTACCATGCATACTTCTATATTGTATACATATAGGTACCTACACATATCCTTATAATATAAAACATATATGTAGAAGGACATTTCCGTTTATTTCGATAGAGATGTATGATTATAAATTATGCTCTTAATTTTAATTATTATAATCTAAATGAAACGTAAACGTACGGAAGCGTACTTTAAATGAACATTTGACATTTTGTGAACTTGATATTGCGACTTACCTGCCCGCGATGCTACGATCTCAAGTGAAGAGTGATTTCCAATTCAATGCAGGTAGGTACTTTGTGTAAACAATTTATTTGGTTGTCATCAGTACGGAGCTGTGGACAACCGTGTAGTACCTAAGTGGAGTACCAAACAAATCGTAGCCGGCTGACAAAGCGGCCGCGCCGCAGTCGCCGCGCCGTACTGAGCGACGCGACGCTCGCTGTCGCACGCTGGCTATGACAAACGCTATGAGTGATTGTGTCCGTCCGTCGCTCCGCACTCGTTCTCTTTGTGCTCACAAAATAATCCGCCGCGTCGTGATCTGGAGTCTAACGGTGCAGGTCTGCGGGCCTATTGAGAACGGTCTCAATAATAGACACAATTTTTCAAGCTTTCACATAAGTCCCCGCTAATACCTGTTAAGCCAAAAATCCATCAAATGATATATTGTTATTAGCTCTAGTTATGTTTATTCAATCGTTGCTAATTAGAAACTTGTTTGTGAAATTATTACATCACTAACTTACGTAATTACGTTAGGTCAAAGAGTATAGAGGAGTTAATGATAAGTACGACAAATGTCCGTAGTTGCTCGATGCAACTGTAGCCTATGAATCGTTTTATTGCCTTTTGCAGAGAAATGCGCCAAAATATAATGTCGAATAGAATCGTAAACTTGAAAGGGAAACTTTCTATGTTCAACAACCGATGGAAGAATAAGGGATGAATATCTATCTAGAATTCTAGATACTATATTCTAGGTACTCTTACACCTTGTTGAAGGATCTGATAATTGTTATAGGTCTATACATATGGTAATGTTGTGGATATACCGGTAGAGGTAGGTGATATCAAATTCCATTTATCCCTACTGGTGCCATGGGAAGGGACAAATGTACCAGAACCACTATTTGAAAAGCGCGATTTTAATTTCGAATAAAAAATAAGGCTTTTTAAACTGACTACAAAAGTTGGTAGATAATAAACAACAACAGACTGTTTTTCGTTGCACCTGTTACCTACATACTTTGAATTCTTTTATTGACTTTCGCAGATAAATTCGGCCCACGTGCAAGACTGCCATATCCATAATATTTAGAAAACTTAAGTGTCTGTATGTTTGCGAGCTTATAAAACTTCTTGCCTTAAGCTAATTTCATTTGTCATCGAGTGGGTACTCCTAGTAGGTAAACCTTGAGTTTCTGAAAGAAAATTAATCTAACTAAACCAAACTGGAGACGATAATTTACAAAATATTTTTTAAAGCAATAAAATTAATGTTCGCCATTTTCTACGGCTGTTTCTTTTTCGTTTCCGTCCACATTTAGGGACGAATAAACCACGAGTTAATTCCTAGCTACGGTTGAGTTAGAGTTCGGCACACCAAAGAGGTATTGCGCGAATGAAACCGCGGGCAAATGCTCGTTGTAAATGTTGGTACTTTATGACCACACACAGAGAGTTTGTTTCCTTACCGTTACGTTACGATTTAATTTGACCTACCTTTGATAAGATTTTTTTAACACGAAAAGATGGAAAATTTAGATGATGCGTTGTACGATGCGTTGGTAATCCAACACCGCACAGTAGCACAGTGGCTACGGAAAAGTCGCTAACCATGCGTCGCCACCGTTATCCAAAAAAAGTTGCTGAAAGACGAGAAAGTCTCTCTTTCTTTAGTGGGTCGCTAGCAGAAATCTATTTTGAGATAAACTCGCCCATGGTGCCTATTCATTCTTTGTGATTTTTCAACGGCAGCGTACGTAAATATGTTTTAATTACATATTAATGTTTCTGTAAGAGTCAGTCCCGTGCGTCTAATCTAACAATCCCACCGGGTCGACATTTCCCGAAATAGACGTGTCGCAGTCAACTGGTTGAAATAGACGTTTGATTGAACAGCTAGCACTTTAATTGAACGACGTTATTCATCCAAACCTCTAGATTTATGGTTGGTCATTATGGCGCATAAAACGTTCAACATCTCAGCTGACTTATAAGCCGCTGTATTGTTCATTTAGTATGATTCTCCGCTACGGCGGCGGCGGCGCTAGTTTCGATTTGTTTAGAAGATGGCGTCAACAGCTGATATTATTTGAACGTTGCGAGTTGTTTTACAGTGAAAAATAATTTACCAGCTTTAATATTTAAATAATGCAGCAACATAGGTAGGTACCAGTGATTTAAGTGAGATAAAGTTTAAAGAAAACTTTGAAAATAAATTAAGCGATTATGAAAATAATTATCAAGGTAATTTGATTGTAATTTGTAGATATTTTTTGCTATTGTATGTACTATTTCAAAATTAATAAGAATACAGTTAGTATGTCTTGTGATCATGATGATTGTAACGGTGTCGAAATATCTCATAATTCAGTCTAAGGTGCGGTAAGAACCTGTTACCAAAATTTGCAAATTGACGTTCAACAAGTCCGCTGAGCGTCGATAAGCTGTAGTGTTGAACGTTGCGTTCAGCCACTCCGCTAATTGACACTTAGATGTTTGGTTGGATGGCGTCGTTCAATTAACGTGCTAGCTGTTCAATCATCTATTTCAACCAGTTGACTGCGTGCGACATATGCATTTTGACGTAAGCTGTTGGGTAACTGGTGCGCTCCTTGGATCGATATAATAAGTTAGACAAGTTTCTATGTTACATTTGCCGTAACATAGAAATAATCAAAATGTAGGTGAAACGCGTGATTTTTCACGCCAAGGTTGAAGGTGAACCTGATCCCAGTTAAAATCTCAGGCCTCACCTGCACACAACCCGCCACCTGTTAACTGCAACTCGGCTATATAAAAAAAGAAAAGGATCGAGCGCCAGCCAATGCAAAAAACAAGAATCCAAGACGACACGTTTGGGAAAATAAAAAAAGCTCTCGCCCACCAGATGGTCGCCTCGGTCGTCGCCGCGAAACCCGCTTTTGAGCAGGTTGTGACTTACCACGCATATTCATTTGCACTTTTGAATGTGGCGAAAATTGAATAACAAATGTTATTAAAGTGCATCCTACCTACGGTTACATTCTATTGTTGCTCTAATAAATATTCAAAGTGCGAGATTTTGTAATCACAATGCGCGTCAGTTGTTTTGAAAGTGCTGAAGATTGAGATTTTCTATATTAGGTAAGTATTATGTTTGGTAAACCACATTGCAAGGAAAAGACGCTGAGTAGAAAAAAATGGCATAAAAAATCAGCAGCACATCTTTTAAAAATCTAAAATTTTTTTTAATAACTAGATAACTACGAGTACGTTTTGGAATGCTCTAACTAATACCTACCTATTAATTCTAAACTCTTGCTATAGGTACAGACTATAAGACTTGACTTTACCTCACCATATACATCAAGGAATATACTTACTACCCACTCTCTATCGAGAGGACATATTATATTCTTCCTAGTGTAATTCCTTCCTTGGCTCCGAGACAATGTACTGTCGACAGCACTTCAAGTGTCAACACAACTTTACGCGGCGGAAATTCGACCTAGATTGCAAGGGTTTATAGGTTGATATGCGGATATGTGGTGGAGGTGGGCAAAAGTATATTACCTATATTTGGGTAGCCCATTCTTTATAAAATTGTCTGTGAAATTAAGCGACTGTCGAATGGATGCTCTAATTTTTGGTATCACCTTGCCTATTACCTCCAACTGTGCTCATTTAGCGGAGCTGGCAGAAATTAATTGGCCATATGTTTTCGTTACCTTGTTCATTAAAACAGTCTCATTCAACGATAAGACCCCATATGGTGCAATATTTTTTTGTATGTGCAAAAACAAGTTGAAAATGTTAAACCGACAAAACAATCAGATGAAAAAAATCGGACGTACCAACCTGTTTTAAATTTAAATAATGTGTCGAGTCATCTCAGCGCCTTAGTTCCTGTTCCTTCTTTTACTTTTAATCTTTTTATAAATGAGTCTCCCAACTGCGAGCGCATAAAGAAGGTGTAAAAATTGTATAGAGCGTGACGCTTTTATAACGAATCTAAAATTATTTAATACTCATATTGATTTAGAATCGTCCCGGAGGACTGTAAACTAACCACGCGTCGCGTCGCGCGTCTGGTAATAAATATTAATTCATTTTAGGGTTCCGCAGCTCACTTATTTGTTTAAACGACATATAACACAAGGAAACTAATAGTAATAAGTAGATAATATCGACGGGCAGGGAAGTGCTAAAAATATTATACAGATCAAAGTGATGCGTATCACTTGGCCATTTTAAACTAAATGTATAATTAAATATTGTATTATAGCCAAGACAATAAACTGTGAAAGTTAATTATTGTTAGATTATTACATTTATGAAATGGTATTTGAAGAGGAAACTATGGAGGCTTTGATCACGTTGTGAGTATTAATTGCTTCAGCACTAGCTGGGAAATCAGCCCGCCTCCGCAATTACTTCCCAGCTTACTAATGCTTGTGTAACTTATTGCCGACGATAGTGGCCGTCGCATGTCGCTCATTAATGGATAGTTTCCATTACTATTCGACTTCAAACAACATTTCGCATTATAATTTAGAGGTAATTATCTCATACCGCTAACAAATAACTCTAGGACACAAACAGAGGAGCCATAAATTCATCTCGAAACTCGAAACAGGGACCGTGTGTATATTACCAAATCGGGATACCATAAGGACCGTGGATAAGATAATCACCGGTTATTTGACACAGTTCAGTTAAAAGTGTTAATCAGTGACAGCTGTTGAGGCTATTAGTTTTTGTAGAGATGTTTAATTTTAGAGATATGGTCACTATTGGGAAACATAGGTGGACACGAAGACGGCGCGAGATCATGGGGGCTACGCTACCTGCGCCTGCGCGGCGCGGCGTCGGCCGCGGCGCGACGCGTGCGCACCTGTGCCCGCATGCCCGCGTACACATAAATGGTAATCACGCAGCGTGATGCACGACACATGCATTCAGGACTCGGTTTATATGGTATTGGGATAATATTCCACTTGTACATAATGAATCCTATTCATGGGATCAGGTTTAAATCGTGATGTTAACGCAGAAGCTTTATGGCACTGACTCATTACTGCAGCTGAGATATTAAATACTTAACTCGCTGTTTGATTTGTTCCATACCAATCCACAGAAGTAGGTAACCAATTGTTATACACGTTGGGATCTAATAAATCATCAAACTGCTAGTAGGTATTATTAAATATATCACAGTCTTATCTGCCTGAACTAAATCAAGAACAAGATCCAATCACAAGATAAAATAATAAATGATCCCACTCCGGCACATCAACACTTAAGTCGTTAAGGGCACTTCACATAATACTGCGCACGAGCTACCAACATGCACTTACGTATCTCGGTGGAACTGAAATATTTTTTTATAAATGTCGAGTCACGCTAATTGGTAGGTAAGTACGTAATGGAGGTACAGCCAGCAATAAAGTGGTTGTTTAAACATTGTGAAAAAAGATTTTGCTTGAATTGTATTACAAATATCATTCTCTATTTATTTTTAAAGTGTATGTAGGTGTGAGAAATGAATAGCAATGAGGATGAAACTTCTCCCAAGTGTAATGTGAAGGTGGCTAAATTCCCGATGAAGACGTCGAGTGCTCGGCTAGCCCGCGGCGCTGCGGCTGAGAGGACGCACTCGGATCTTATCGCGCGTATCTGCTATATTGATTGCGCGTGCCCGTGTCGAAAGCCTCGCCTGGCCAAAAGCGGCACAAGCGCAGATTGAAACCTGAACGTACGAGATGATTGATTACACAGTAATGGACACTGACACATGGCTCTGGCTCACTCAAAATTTAAATGTGACAATATATTTTTTTGGTCTCGTGCGTTTAAAGAACTTACATTTACGTATCACGTTTTGATGGACGGACGTATTCAGATGTTGTATTTTTTTGAAGTCAAATGTATTTTATTCGTGCTGTTCAGACGTTTTATTCCTCTAATAATTCAAAATCATTTCGGTAAGAGAATAATAAAATTTACTCACGATTACTATAATATGTGATAAATGTGATTAACTAAGTTCATTATTATTCTTAATTATTCAAATTGAAGATCTTAACTTTATGGCGTCTCTTTGAAGGAGAATCAAGTCGGTCACAAGTCGACAACACAAGGATATGAAACAGAAGATATATAAATTTTCAACCTACACAATTCCAATCTAGCCTAGTATATCTACTACCGCATATTATATGCATTTGATGTGTTCTCTTACAGACCTTCATACAGTACCACTGAAGGTCTTCTTCGTTATTTCCATGTTCTTTCCTTCTTCGTTATTTCCTTCTTCAGTTTTTGTTGTTATAGAAGTAATAAATCTCAAACTGTTTTAATTTCCATAAGTATCTTGATATCCTCATACAAAATATTCAAGCTGGTAGGAACCACAACATTACCAATTACCGAAATTTCACGCTCTTATCGGCCCATAACGGTGATGTAATGAGTTTTAAAGAGCTTTTCGACTCCGTGGAATTCAAAATCTCTGTAAACAGGCAGGATCTTAATCTGAAAGTCGGAGATGGACGGATACCGGGCACGTTTATCAGTTAACTTATATTTTCACTCAGCGAATTTTCTTCGAAACATTCTTCCGACGCGATTGTGATTTATGTTCGTATTCTGAAAACCATTACGATTAACGGAAATTGTTGTATACCAACGCAAGTTAATCGCAAAGGGACACTTTAAATCCATTTATCGTGTTATAATTTCGGCGCATATAAATGGTAGGATAATTTAAAAAGTCGCGAATTTTGATGGGGTTAATGCGTTGTCGCGGCGGTGTATGTTATTAAGAGTAATAACGGGCGATAAAGCTGTAAATTGCGAGTGCGTGACGTGTCGCGCGCCCGGGAGCCGCGCGCGCCTCGCCGCACTGCCGTCACAGATCCGGCGGACATCAAATCAACGCATTTGCAAGCGCTTATCAATTGAGTTCACGCACGATTGATGGGCTCTGCTTCAATACCATTAACGTTGGAGACCACCTAACAAAATAAATATTAATCGCTACTTAGTTTGGAACCTGATCGATATGGGTAACCAGTAGTTATTTATTGTGACTAGAGCTTTATGGGCTGTTGAGCTGTTGAAAAATAACACATCTAAAGTAACTACACAGAAATGTTGTACTTACTATTGAGAAGTTATACAGCTTAACAGTATTCACTAAGAAACTGGTGCCAGTGTCTAAAGGTGCTCCCTCACCGGGAGCATTCGCGTGTAATGTAACGTTGCAGATTCGACTTTGAGCATTACATTACAATACTACCTCCCTGACTGACGCTGTTTTTCTCCCTCACTGATGTAATGCTCGAATCTGTAACGTTACATTACACGCGAATGCTCCCGGTGAGGGAGCACCTTAAGGATTAAAAAATCCTCAGCGCATCATGCAAACAAAAATTTCAAGCCACCGAGGCAGACTGCGGCTTAAACAATGCAGAGGGTCTAGCCAAGTGGATTTGATTTTCGTTAGAAGAAAAATGTATGAGATTCAAATTTGCTTTTTCATTAGCAAATGTCAATGTCAATCCCATACATTTTTTTCTATTCTACTAACCTTAAAGAAGGTCAAAACCACTTGGCTAGGGATGGTTACATCCTTATCACCCCTGAACTACTATGTACCTTGTATGTATGTTTGAACTCTTGAGGTAACCATCCCCCTAGCCAAGTGGTTTTGACCTTCTTTAAGGTTAGTAGAATAGAAAAAAATGTATGGGATCGACATTGACATTTGCTAATGAAAAAGCAAATTTGAATCTCATACATTTTTCTTCTAACGAAAATCAAATCCACTTGGCTAGACCCTCTGCATTGTTTAAGCCGCAGTCTGCCTCGGTGGCTTGAAATTTTTGTTTGCATGATGCGCTGAGGATTTTTTAATCATTAGACACTGTCACCAGTTTCTTAGTGAATACTGTTACCACGTTGAAGTATCATAGAGTATGCATGGGCGCACGTAACGGCGCGTGACGTCCACCTGTCGCGTGCTCGGCGCGTGCGTCGCCAACTGCCAACCGCTCGCGGAGCGTGGCCGGCACTTGCTGGCCGCGGACGGTGACGGTGACCAGCGACCGTGGAGACGACGCACCTGACGCCCGGCACGGTGCCGCACATATTGTACCTTAATAGGTAATGATAATACGTGTACTAAGTAAAGGAGGGTGAGTCGCAACGATTTTTACTAGCGCGCGAAAAACAGTACAAAAATTTCGATGGCGCTGACTTTAACAGAACTTGAATGGCAAAAAAGGCCTTGCGGCTAGCCCACCAGTCGCTTGCGAATGCGAAAAACAATTGCTATGAGACTTATCATTGATGTGATTTTGGTTGCTCACCTAGCGGCCAGTAGCGAACCTAAAATCCCACACAAACCTCATAGCTATACTGATCTAACCCTTCCTGAGATCGGGTAAATAAATATAACGGCACGGCACTGCGAGCGGTAAAATAGAGAAGGCCATATTTTTATAACAATATTGTTGGGAGGTTACCCCTATCCAACGGCACCGAGCAAACGGCCAGCGGTATGGTTATCAAGTAGCTGCTATGAAGTGCTATGTCCTGTCTGAGGACCCGAGCCTGGTGTCGGTAAGTGGAGTGGGGTGACCAGCGACCGTGGAGGCACCTGCACCTGACACGCATACTGGCCTGTCGTCATGGCGATGAAGGCATATCAGCCCCTCAAGTATACAATACTTATGTACCTATTATATCATATAAGATTGTATATTTAGGAATTTATTCTTGGTACAGGTGATCGCGATTTCTTAAATCATGAACCAAATTTTAAATGATAAGCAAATGTTAAAAAATGCAATTCTACAACCAAATAATTAGAGGATTGATCTCTTTAGAAGTCCTTTTATTTAGTATCGAAGAAAGCGGCTTATTTTTTTCTGCTCTTAAACATTGCAAATGATAGAGAGATCTTGCAACTTGTCCAACAAATTCCGCGGCTGGAAAGATGCTTTGCTTACATATCGTGAAATGTAACAACATTCATAATAATGTAATGTCGAGGACTTGCATTGATAACATTTTTACCGATGGAGTAGTTGTAGATGCAACTGTATTACAAGGCATCAAATCTGACCATAAAGCACAAAGAGTTATCATTGAAAGAAATATACATGAAACAGGCAAGAAAGAAGGAAAGAGAACAGGTAGGATTATAACCAAGGAAAGAATTAGTGAACTAAGATGCTCATTAGCGAGTGTTTTACAAAATTTAGATATAAATAATTACACATCCTTTTTCAAAAACTTTATGACTCAAATAGATTCATTTCTGCCTATTAGAACGAGAAAAGCCTCACATGATAAAAGAACATGTGGAGATTGGGCTACAAAAGGTATTTTTATTTCACGCCAAAGGCTATTCATGTTATACGAACTCCTTGAAGCGTATGATATATCAAATCTCAAAGAATATACCAGGCGTTATAGTAAAATATATAAAAAGGTATCCATACAAGCAAAACAAATACATTTAAGAGACAAAATCATAAATTCTAAGAACAAGATTAAAACCACATGGAATGTGATAAAAGAGATGACAGGCAAATCGGCTGGAGAATCTGACTCCGAATTGGAAGTCAGGGTATCCAAGGATTTAATAACCAATGATTCGGTATTGGTTGCAAACCATTTTAATGACTTTTTTATACACGTAGCAGTAGAAACAAGTAAATATCTAAACGTAGATACAAAAAAAGCGTTACAACATGTAAATCAGTATATTAGGCATCAACTGCAATGTCCTACAAATGAACCTATATTCTACTTAACTGATGAAGGCGAAGTACATAAAATATTTAAAGATATTAAATCAAAAAATTCTACAGATTGCTGGTCACTCTCATCTAAGCTAATAAAATCCCTAACAATGGAATTGCTTGTCCCTATAACAGCTTTATTAAATCAATCATTTAACACTGGAGAATTCCCGGAACTGCTAAAATTGGCTCGTGTCATCCCGCTCTACAAGAAAGGGGACAGTCTTGATGCACAGAACTATCGACCAGTTTCGTTACTGCCTATATTCAGTAAAGTCTTCGAAAAAATTATGTTTAATAGATTAATGAAGTATATTAATACTAATAATATACTTAATGAGAAACAATATGGGTTTCGTAAGGTTAAATCGACAACAGATGCTCTAACAACAATGACAAAGGACATACTGAACTCATTAGACTCAAAAACACATACTTATGGAATATTTTGCGATTTATCAAAGGCGTTTGATTGTGTGCATCATGACGTCCTATTAGCGAAACTCGAACACTACGGCATCAAGGGTAAAGATCTACAACTATGTTCATCATATTTACTCAATAGATCACAATTGGTAGAAATACACGGGAAGAAATCAAAGGAGGACACTATATTGTGCGGAGTACCGCAAGGGTCAATTCTGGGTCCTTTATTCTTCCTATTATACATAAACGATGTAAGTGTATGCATTCCTGAAGATGTGGACATGGTTATGTTTGCTGACGATATTTCATTACTAGTAAAATCGAAAAATAAAACCGACATAGTGGAAAAAATAAATTTGACCATATCTAATCTAACTGAATGGTTTGAGTGTAACAATTTGGTATTGAACATAAATAAAACAAAACTCATGCACTTTACCCTTGACACCAATATTAAATGCAGACAAAACTTATTGACTGATGCCGTGATACAGCCTACAGATGAGCTCACCTTCCTAGGTATCAGACTGGATCCTAAACTGACTTGGAATGATCACATAGATCATTTAGCAGGTAGACTTAGTTCTGCATGTTATGCAGTGAAAAAAGTTAAAGAACTTTGTGGGTTGGATGCTGCTAAATCTGTTTATTTTGCCTATTTCCATAGTTTAATGACATATGGTCTTATTATTTGGGGGACAGCAGCCAATGTAAATAGAATTTTCATTTTGCAAAAACGTGCTGTCCGCTATTTGCTAGGGTTAAGGGCGAGAGACACTTGCCGAGAAGCTTTCAAGCAACTAAATGTGTTAACTCTAGCTAGTGCATACGTTTTTGAATGTTTAATGTACATAAAGAAAAATATCGAAAGCTACACTCTGGTTGGGGATACACATAACTATAACACGAGACAGATAAGCAACATCCACCTCCCTGCTATTAGGTTAAGAAAAGTGTCAAAAAGCTTCTTATGTAATGGCGTCAAACTTTACAATATGCTACCAATGGATATACGGGATCTTAACGGGATAAAATTTAAAGAAACTATTAAGAAAATTCTTATCAAGAAAAGCTACTATAATTTAAAAGACGTGTTAGAAGAAAGAAACCTTACATAAGAAGCTTGCAAAATTAGTATAAATTAAGTAAATGACAATGCTCACATACAGCAGCTTTTATCCTGACGTTGTAGATATATTTCTAGTCAACTTATTATAATGTATGACAATGCCACTTTACAGCAGCTATAAAATAATAGTTATAATATTTTTAATTTTACAATAATTGTATGACAAGGCCCCTTTACAGCTGCTTCTAATTTCATTTATATTTTATGGACATAATACATAATGCTTACATATACACACAATTATAACTTTAATATAGATTTAATACAATTAATAATTATAATAAATAGCTGCAATTCTGTAGTGAAACGGGTAGTGTGAATATATATATTGTAATGTAACCGGTCTGCTCTTTGCCAACAGATTGTCCAACATAGGTTTAGTTTTTTATATTGTTAAAAATTTCTCTGATATATTGTTGATTGACGTGATCAAGTGTACCTAGTGTTCCTAAGATCTGAATAAATGAGTTATGAGTTATGAGTTATAATGTAAGTAGGTAGAACACTGCCTACTATATTCTGGGTATAATTTGCCATCGCATAATCCTAGTTTAGTCCATAAGTGCGATATGTGATGTCATATTTTTTTTTCATCCTCGTAATTCATTCGTCGTTTGCCCATCGCTTATGCAACCAACAGATGTAGGTAGTCGGTGTTACTTCTGGATGTTCCTTTTTTGGCTAATAATCGCCATATCATATCACAGAGTGAAATTATGGGCAGTGCTTGTGTTGTAAACATTTTTGCAAGTGTTAATAAAACATAAGAAACCAGTGGGAGATACGAAAATATTAAGGATAATATCGACTGTCTGGGTGGCCGCAGTGAACAAACAACTAGATCGCCTACGCGGTCTTCATTCGAGCCAAAGGTTATCAGAGATTATGCAACTGACATTATTATAGGTGTAGTTCAATTACATTTTTAATGGCTTATCGACGATTTTGACAACGTGAGGGTTGAGGATGACACGATAAAGTTCTATAAGGGTCTATATCTATGTAATACTCGTATGTATTAGAGATGGTCGACACAATTGCTCCACGAATTATAGTTCAGTGAGATTATAACGGACTTAGAGGAGGTTCTCAATTCATAGTCGTAATTTTTGTGTGTGTTGCTACCTTCATAACTTCCTGTAGCCTAACGACTGATCTAATTTTGTTAGTGATTTTGATATTGTTACTTATAGGTTTTGTTAGTGATTTTGATATTGTTACTTATAGGTTTAGGATATATTTTATGGCTGAAGACATCATTTTTTGCTTTTGCATTAATTATGTGGGTATGACATTGAAGATGGTTTAAAATGAGTTCGTGTTCATGTTATCAAACATTTTTAAAAACCGGCCAAGTGCGAGTCGGCTGTCGAACTCGCGCACCGAGGGTTCCGTGCAACTTTACCATAACATTTGCTCTAACGAAAAGACAAACTAGATTTAGGGACAAACTTATCTTTGTGTTTTCGAAACTGATAACGTCATACATTGACGCCTGAACTGCAAATATAAGTTTGTAATTTAAGACGGACAACAAAGTGATCCTTTGAGGGTTCCTTTTTCCTTTTGAGGCACGGAACCCTAAAAAGGACATTGCTATGAGTAAGGTCGTTTTAGTTTTAGGGCATTATTTTACAAAATAAAAATGGGACAACATAAGTACCCACGGTTTATAATTATTATAGTCGGTGTTCGTTGTATGAATAGCATTCTAGTATGTCCAACGGCTTCCGATGGGAGAAAAAAGCTAATGGTGAATTGCACACGCGCTGGGCGCTTGTCGGCGCGTGCCGCTACGCGCAGCCAGCGCTACGCTCCGCCGGCTCACACCCTCTACCCCTATCGCCAGACATTACCACTTTTTATTAAATTCATGCTAACACACTTCTAACCGTCATGTGCACGACAGTTGGACTTAGATACTGATAAGCGAATACCATTTATAGTTACACGGCTCATGTACCAATTAATTAAACAAGGGAAGAGTAGCTAATGAAAATTTATAGCTAGGACTTTACTGACTCTGAATAAATTATCTTCCTTGTCATTTATACATGTACAATTGTACACACAATGTGTTAAACTTGTATTTTACATATGTCATAGACCTCTGCTTTATTAAAATTACCTATAATTAAAGGTATCGCTCGACAGCAGCGACGGTCGGTTACACTTGTCACAAAGTGTATACTAAAGAATCGTAAAACAGAATATCTAGCCAGCGAGGGATAAGTGTCGTGATCCATATACCTAGTATGTACAACCTGGTTTCGGCAGGTCGTAAAGTGGCTAGACGTTAGTAGCAAGCCGTGTAAAATATGAGCGGCTGTAGCGCAGGTACGCGAGCGCGGGCGCAGGTTACGCGGGGGCGGCGGCGCGGCGGGCGCGCGGGCGACGCATTTTATTTATAATTACGGACGACGACCCGAGACCCGGACCTGTCGCGATTTCACCTGCTATTATTGCCATTTTATTCATTGTGATTGCATTTATTACGTCGCTTGTTACAGATTTTACTGTTTAAGCTTTTTAACGAATGGCTCTTAATGATGAGACGATATATTTCGCGCTGATTTCTCCTTGTAAACGCGCCGGTGCGGTGTAACGATCTCATATTTTAATCAGCAGTGCCGTTTCAATTGATATGATTAAGTTTTTAATATTTCTGGTACACAATGTGAAAGGAAAGTTAAGGATAACTTATCATTAATTTTAAACTTTCTTGTAATAAATGTTTCTGTTGACTTAATGAATATTGATGACATGCATACTTACTTAATTCATTTATTAATATATCATTATTACTTTGACGAATTGAATAAAGATGCATATAGATACATTTATACTTTATGCTTCTATATATTTATTTAACCAGAATTTTAACTACAACAAATACATACAATAAGTAAATAAATATTTTGAAGGTAAAAGCTTTCAATGACATTACCTTTAATCGTGTTCAAGCGTTTCATATATTATATCTCTCTCAGCGAGTTGCTGAAAAACCGTAGAGCTACTTACCTTGAAATTGCAATGTTTAATTTTACGCATCGCAAACCAAATTAAAATGTCCAAATGGTATTGTACGTATACATGTGTGACTAAATGTAGTTATTATAATAATTTAATGACATGTCATAATGCAGCGCGGTTGATGGGTCGGAGGTGAGGGACGCCCCGAGGTGCTGCGCGAGCGCCACACTACACTGAAGCAACAGTATATTATTACTACTGATACATATATTATTTACTGCTTGTGGACTGAAAAGAAGAACAACAACAGAAGTTACATACGAGTACTCAAAATGATCATACGTAAACGAAGCCCAAATTAAGTGTCTTACTTTGTAAACAAAAACTACCCTAACATTTTAAGCTGTTCTCTGATATATGGGAAGTGAATGAATTGGAATGAAATGAAATTGAATTAATGTGATTATTTTCACATTTTTAGATCGGATAACTTTATTTACACAATGATGAATAGGTTCGATCAATCAGTTCCTACAGTGTTACATCACAACAGCTAGGTAATTACGATACGATAATATTTGTTTACTAAATAAGACACTTGATTTAGGTTGCGGTATAATTTGATAATTATAAAATAATTTGGTAATTTGATACCGTCTTTTTAAAGGAGGTTCACCGCGTGGTCGGGTGTTAGATTCATATTTATGTGAGCAAATATACTAAATTTATTACAATTTTCGTTTACAGGACGATCACTAATTACGAAGGTCGAACGATATCTCGCACACAAGTGGTAAAACATGGATAAGTACCGTAAGAAATAGAAAACATTGGAGAGATTACGAGAAGGCCTACGACCAGTGGCGGATTAACGTATAAGCACTACAAGCACGTGCTTGGGGCCCCTGTTCTCCAGGGGCCTCCATCCTCTGCTGGCGTTTCATGTTATACCTACATTTCTGCTCGGTAAGGAGACGCCTCGGGCTTTGCCCTACGCGGAGCTCGGCCTACGGCCTCGCAAAATTTACTTGGAAGGTGGGGGAGTTGTTTCTGCTCGGTAAGGGGACGCTTCGGGCTTCGCCCTACGCGGAGCTCGGCCTACGGCCTCGCAAAAGTTACTTGGAGGGTGGGGAGTTGTTTCTTTTTGGCAAGGGGACGCTTCGGGCTTCGCCCTACGCGGAGCTCGGCCTTCGGCCTCGCCGGGGGGCAAAAGTTACTTGGAAGGAAGAGAGTGGTTTCTGCTCGGTAAGGGGCCGCTTCGGGCTTCGCCCTACGCGGAGCTCGGCCTGCGGCCTCGCAAAAGTTACTTAAAAGGTGGGGAGTCGTTTCTGTTCAGCAAGGGGACGCTTCGGGCTTCGCCCTACGCGGAGCTCGGCCTTCGGCCTCGCAAAATTTACTTGGAAGGTGGGGAGTTGTTTCTGCTCGGTAAGGAGACGCTTCGGGCTTCGCCCTACGCGGAGCTCGGCCTTCGGCCTCGCAAAATTTACTTGGAAGGTGGGGAGTTGTTTCTGCTCGGTAAGGGGACGCTTCGGGCTTCGCCCTACGCTGAACGATCCTTCTCACAACTAAAAAGATTAAAAAACCCGCAAAGAACAAAAATTCGTCCAGACAAGCTTAATTCTTTAGCATTAATGTGTATTGAGGCAGACATACTTCGTCAGATAAATTTCGACGATGTAATCTCGGAGTTTGCTCTGATTAAGGCAAGGAAAAAAATGTTTTAAGTTTTAAATTATACCTACTACACTTTCTATTTTGATGAACTTTCATTTTATACTTTCTACCTTCCATTCCATTCCTTCCATTTCCATTTAAGCAATAGAGGGCCTACACAGGCTCTGTGCTTAGGGCCTCGGATACTCTTAATCCGCCACTGCCTACGACGATATTTCGAAGGTGGGTTTTCCCCGCTCGCTTTCCCGCAGCGCGATCTCCTTTTTTGTGTGGTTTAGTGACCAAACTTAATGTCAGAGTTATCCATAGGCACCTGAGGTGGACTACAATCTACTGCCGAATGACAACAATTAGGACAACTGCTTAACGTGTTTTCCGAGGCACGCAGCGTGATACTGCTTGTTTCGTGTCCTGTGGCGCGCTGGCTGTGGTGCGCGTGCACCTCCTACGCGCGGTACCGTTACCCACCGGTTAATTTTTATGCCGAGGATTATTGTATTAACGCCCGCGCCCTGTCCGCCGCCGCCGCCGCCGCCCCGCCGCCGCGCGGAAACAACGGGCCCATTTCACTCGCAGACATTGCAAAAGAGTTTGAGCAATGTTTTATAATCATGCCATACATATAAGCATGTGTGCTCCATCTTACCGCAATATACACTTGTGCAGTCTTGGAATAAACACTTTACACTCCTCTTGTTGTTACAGATAGGCCATTGAGCATGCAGAATGCCTTGAAGACGGATTTTATGGCTACCAATACACAGCATGCAACTCTAGAAGCATCCTTTACTTCAGCGAGCTGGGATTCTCCTTCCCATGAGCTACACAGCGATTCTAATGAATTAGTTTAGGAAGAAGTATAAAGGAAAGGGAAGGAACAAATGGTCCCAAAGGGTTGAAATAATCTACAATGGTTTATCTGGGCTGCTACTTTTAGTGCACAGTGCAGTCTGTCACTAAATATTGTTTACTACAGGCCTGTATTATGTGGATGGAGATTATTTAATCAATCATCCATTGATTTCGTCCGTTTCAAAAATCGCAGCGTAGAATTAAGCCGTAAATCTGTCCGGCGCATACGTTACGGATTGCCGCGATTAATATTCTATGCTAATGTGGAGCGAGCGGATGCGAAGTGCCAAGTGACGATGCGAAGCCAACGCCAAGGGGTCTTGATCTTACATACTCATAAATATTTTTATGATGTGTATAAGGGTGTCCCTTCATTTGATAAAAAACAAATTACAAACATTTCATTTCACAAACAACGTTTGGCAAAATTATGATTCATAAGTTCATCTTTGTACAAAGTAATGGTTCTATAAATAATTCATTTGACAAAACAATTACGAGACAAAGTTTCTTTCTTCAAAACATCACTTAACAAACTATTCACTTATTATATACGTTAATAGATAAAACAACGCAAGGCATAAAAACCTTTGACAAAATGCATTGTTTGGTAATTGTAATTTGTTTTTTATCAAATGAAGGGACACCCCGACTACTCTCTAACTAGATCCGACACGGATGTTTAGGTTCAGAAGGCTCTGGCTTGGAGCGAAGCGCAGCTTCGCTCCAAGCCAGAGACTTCGATGTTAGGTTTTTTTTTTTGTATTCAAAAAGCAAGTTTATTTATTAACAATTATACATAAATTTGTAATTTGTTTTTTATCAATTGAAGGGACACCCCGACCAACTCTCTAACCAGATCCGACACGGATGTTTAGGTTCAGAAGGCTCTGGCTTGGAGCGAAGCGCAGCTTCGCTCCAAGCCAGAGACTTCGATGTTAGGTTTTTTTTTTTTTTGTATTCAAAAAGCAAGTTCATTTATTAACAATTATACATATAAAATACCCACTTATTTACCCAATATTTTGTCTAATGGCGACCTTGCAAAAGGAATACTTTGGTCATTTAATCAATTGCAAAATGACGGTTTAGCATTCACAACATTTGCTATGTTAAATATTTATAAAATGGATTTTTGTCAAATGATCACTTTTAAAACGATCACTTTAGTAAATGATAAGTTTGTCAAATGATTACTTTTTCAAAAATAATTTGTAAAATGATCTTTTGTCATACGTTTTTTGTCAAACATTAGTGAACCGTGTATAAGACCTATATGACCTTGGAAGACCAGACCGTCGAGGGAAGGCCGACATCACCCTAGCAGCCGGCTCTATATACTTATCTAATCGGTTCTATCTGACTATAATAATGCATAATCGATTATATTTCTTGCATTTACTCCTTAAACAGGGTGAAATTGACAACATTGCATTTAATTACCTACTATGCTATTAGCAATCTATTAAACTAGGATTCTTCTATGCAGATTACATTAGGACTAAAATTTACGAAATAAGTCGTATTTAGTATTGTACTTATTTGTATACAGTATTATAGGGACTCTTCATTAAAATTCAATTCGAAAACACTCGTCGTCGGTCGGTCGTTTATAATTCTGAAAAACTTCGCGCTCAAAGATTTTTTAGATTATTATTTCGGGATCTCCTTTTTTACTTTAAAATATTCCTCAATATAAGTTTAGTTGGAGTGGTTGAGGAAAAAATGAGTAATGCGACAACTTTGCTAATTTTCTTTTTAATGTTAGGGTTCATTTTTGCCAACGGCTTTTTCAATCTGTATCTAAGCGCACGGGCATAGTTATCAGTAATAGTTTAAGTGTACGTTTCCTTCAACGAGTTTGAAAGTACTCTTCAGTATAATTTTGCTCATTACTACGACAACTCATTACTTTCATTGTCTCGTGCGACAAACGCTGTGAGTCACCGTCTTCCTACACACAGGCCTTTGGGGTTCGCTCAGATATCATATCGTAATGGGAACCGAGAGCGATTATTTATGAAGGAATGCGCTAATAACTTTGGCCAGATTCAAGTTCAAAAGAAGATTTCAATTCGAATGCAGATTATGTAAAAATCATACGCATACAAAAGACATCAACGCGTTAATATTATTTTAAAACAATAATTGAAGCGTAGTACAAAAGACATCACCGCATCAGTACTTTTCGGCAACAATTAAATCGTAATTCATACAAAAGACATCAACGCACTACTTCTGTAAGGTTAGCAAAGTTAGCAAAGATACGATTGTTTATTATAATAATAAATCATTTTATTTCAGACCGCAAAGGTCCATAGACCATAATAAATATTAATTTCACTTAAAACTGTGTCAGTATCTTTAGAGGACGTTATTTGACAATTAATTGCAAATGGCAGACATAATCCCAGACTGTCACATCTTAACAGCATATTATGGGCGACAGTTACATTTACATTCTTTATTTGGTTTATTAATGGACTCGACAGTTCGTCATTCGCTAATGTCATGTTACCATATTCATATGGTATCATATTCTTCTCTCTCTTCCTCCAGAGGAGTCGCCGTAGCGTCGTCACCCTGGATGTCAGCGTATTCTTGTCTTCATCCAGAGGAGTCGCCGTAGCGCCGTCACTCTGGACGAAGCAGCTCGACAGTCACGTTCACTCCCGAGCTCGTGGACTCTTGACTCTAACTCGAAACGCATAAATCGTCCGAATAATCCAACATACTGACATTCGCGAGAATTTTCTGATTAATTTAACGTGATAATTAAACACAAAACAAACACTTTAGACATTAAAATCAGACTTATCAAATACTGTGCAGCTGTTACTTCCCCGCCATTTTCAAAAGTCCGCATTTAGATTTAGGATTAAACTTCAGACAGAATCACCTTATGGCGAGTACTGTGTTCGTCTTTGCCCGTCGATATGGCCATTGTTCCCAGCTTATGTGAATAAAGCATCGGGATCCATTTACGCGAATCTAGAAAGCATCGGCTACCAGTGGGTAATCTCTTCAGAGGCGGCGGAGCGCGACGCGACGCCCACGCACTACGCCCTTATGCCTCGTTTGTATACGACAAAGACATTGGAACTAAAGATTAGATAAACACTTTTGCTGTTAGCCATAGTCAAATCAAATCTCTTTATTGCAAGTAAGTATCTTTTAAAATAGTAACAATTTTTATTTTAACATCACTACTTTTAAAGCGATTTTTCCCTTTCACACTTTGTTAAAAAACGTTAATTTAGAAAGGGACGAAAGTTTTCATTTTCAGGGTTCCATACCTCAAGAGGAAATAAAAACCCGCCAAGTGCGAGTCGACTGTCGAACTCGCGCACCGAGGGTTCCGTGCAACGCAACTTATCCCAGTAATTTTGCACCAACGAAAAGATAAACTCGATTTAAGGACCAACTTATCTTTGCCGTCCCAAAAATAATATGCCCATACTACTACATTCTCCCCGAGTATTTTGGCAACTGTAAATATAAGTTTGTAGTAAGTAAAAAATATTTTTTTATAAATATAACTACACAGTTTTCAGATTTTTACCTTTACTTGTGATATAAGACCAAGTTTCTTGCCAAATTTTATGATTCTAGGTCAGACGGACAGACGGACGGACGGACAGACAGACGGATCACAAAGTGATCCTATAAGGGTTCCTTTTTTCCTCTTGAGGTATGAAACCCTAAAAAGGAACCCTTATAGGATCGTTTTGTCTCTCTGTCTGTCCGTCCGTTTAGTATCCGCCGTCTTACAACAAAAAATGAACAAGCGTTGAACCAGTATAATTTTATATTATCCTTAAAATATTGTTATAAATAAAAATTTAATTAGTCAAACGAAACTGGAAATACATTGACACCATGCATTTTCGTAGTTCATCTACGCGGTTATCCATAAACATGATTTAAAGTAATTCCACGCACCACGTTGGCACTGCCTTAAATGTCAAATGTGCCATCCATGACATCCATTGAGTATCTACATTTTATTTAACTGATTATGCTAGTTAGAGCCTTCCTAGAGCCAACTAGCGCCGCCAATCTTAAAAAAATCATATCTTCCAATATAATCAATTTGATTAAAAAAGCTACGTTCACATTGTTTATTGCTATAAATATTATTTTTTAAATGCTTATTTGTAACGTGATGCAATGTAGGTAAGTTGTAGTTCACATAATTGCGAAAAACGGCCGTTTCTGGCACATTTGTGAACTACAATTTACCTACCTTAACTAGTGATGTGAACGAGGCACCGGAGTATTGGCACGAGATCTGCGATTTATTGTCTCCCTTGGACTCGTAGCCAGACTTAACTATTACATCGTATGAACACTTACACGACTGTCGAAAGGCAAAGGGTTTCGAGTATATCCGTTGCATTGATGAATCGTAGTCATTGATCTCCTATAAACAACTAGATACACAGTCTGCCTTCTAAAAATGTCCGTGCGCAAAGAAGGTCCAAACGGATGAATGGACCCTCATTTGCTTTATTGGGCATTATTTGGACGTTAACAATGGATCCTTATTTGGACGTTTTTTTTAAATTGTTTTAGTAAGACCTTTGTGTATCTGGTTGTTTATAGAAGATCAATGATCGTAGTACAAAAGACATCAACGCACTACTATTATTCGATAACGAATTAATCGTAGTACAAAAGATTTCAACGCGCTAGTATTATTCTACAACGAATGAATCGTAGTACGAAAGACTGCAACGCGCTACTATTTTTCTCTAAAGAATGAATCGTAGTATATACCTACAAAATACTCAATGTGCTAGTATTTTCCAACAATGAATGAATCGTAGTACAAAAGACATCAACGCGCTACTATTAGTCCACGAGGAATGAATCATAGTGCAAAAGATATCGACGCGCTTGTATTATTCTACAACGAATGAATCGTAGTACGAAATACTTCAAGTGTCAAAATATTTTTCTGCAAAAAATAAAGCACGAACTATTTTTCAAAGCAAAAAAAACTTGGATTTTAAATCTTCCTTAAAGGTGCATGATAATTATTACCATGCATAATTTGGATCTTCTTCTTAACTTGTTTCTTGCGTTGGTCTGATTGATCGAATGTTAAAATTATGTCATCAACTTTTTTCTCATCAATATTTGCATTGTGACTGCAGCTTAACAGTGTGTGCACTGTAAGCTAAGCACCCGTAATGACAGCGCGTCTACGCCGTGTTGAATATGCAAGTTGTCGCAGCGAACTTGGTGCAAGCTGTAACTATCGCGGTGATTGTAGGTAGGGAGAGTAGGGTTGCCACCGTCTATCATCGTGTAAGTTGTATGTTTAACAAACGGCGCAAAAAGATAGTTGTTACAGGTTTAACGTGTGTATCTGTGTCATGTATCTATCTGTGGCATAGTAGCTCCAAAACGGGTGATTTTTTTTGAAAGGTTATTTGATCGAGAGTATTCTTAGATTATTCTATGATTCTAGATCTGTTTCTCAGTGAGAAGATCATCAGCTTTTTATAGGTCTGATCGATCTGAAATTTTGTGTCATGTTATTTCAATAATCCGTCCCGTAGAATCAGCAGGATATTCAACTCAACATCATGACATCATATATTTTGACTAATTCTAATGGTCTCAACGAATATGTGTCGGTCGGTTTTACATCTTTAATTTATGGCTCCTGTCTGATAATATGATAACTATTTTTACAAAAGTTAATATGTAATATTTCTAGTTATTTTAATGCAAAGAAAAATTGTTTATTGTGTGACATAAACGGTTTATATTTAAAATTATTGTTTGTAGGTATTGTGGTTCGCTATTCAAATTCGTAATTTTCCTCGATGCCAACCCTAGGGTTAATGTGATTAGCGCGTGACAGACAAACTTTATTAGCCATGTTTACAACTGCCACGTAAGTAGGTAGGTGCTTCTAATTAGCATTTATGGGGAATTATTTACTCCTATGAATATTATGCGTCAAGTTGTACCTGTAATCTATTGTTAGGCTATGTACCGTGCTTATGGTATCTGTATGATATGCTTTATTAAGGTCAAATTGCACCAACCGCGGGCTAAAGTTAATCTGTGTTGAATCACAATATTGGGTTGATTAATTTAAAATGTTTGGCGTTTGTTATGCAAGTGGCTCTAAATATATAAAGGCTAATTGCTAGAAACTCCGAAAATATCTACAATATTCGAAGTTATTCAAGCAATACAAAACTTTAGACGAGAGTTTTAAAAATATTTGTTAATAAATAGGTAAGTAAGGTACAAAGCTAACAAAATTAATAATGTCCGTCATTATCTATTCCCTAATTTCAGTACCCATGAGATTTATGCTGGTAATATATATACATAGTTACATATACACACAACTAATAATGTACAGGCTAACTTTTACCACGGGAAAATATTGAGTTCCTGCAAGAAATCCGCGGGCAACTCGGGCGTAATGCTAACCTCAAATAGAGGTAAATACGAGCACATCCAAATGTTGTAAATGTGAGGATATTATAAATTGTGTGCTGTGTCATATCAAGAGTGGGTTAGGTAATTTATGGAGAGGTGCGCGTTGAAATCGCGTTTATTTGTGCGCACGCGCCGCCGCCCGACGCGAGACGATACAAATCATGCTTATCGGCCGCGCGACTGCTCCATTGCCGCCGCCAGCCCTAAATCTAGACGGATCTAGATATTTACTTAACTAATAACCTGCCCGACAAGCATCATCTTACTCGTATATGAAAAATAATATTCTTATGCTTACAAAATATTTATTATGAATAATTTACATCATAAATTGAGCCTATAATGCAACATAAAACACTTTGTATGAATAAAAAATTGTTATCGTTTATTACAGGCTAATTTGTAATTGACAGACAACACCAAAAAAAGTACTGGGTTCGATTCCTATTGGCTACGGTGCTTATAGGTATTCAGTCCTTTTCTAATCTTCATATATTTTTTAATTATGATTGTCTTTAATCTGATCACCGTGCAGGGAATGCTATTAAGAGGTATGATTGTGGCACCATAATTATTTACATGTTTATTTTAAAACTAGAAATCTAAATGATTTGGGTAAACTAAAAACCCTGTTCATGAGATTTCTTTTCCACCAATAAATGTAAGACACTTAGGTAGATAGAAACAAAGGAGAAATCGACTAAGGTAAGTACTTCTTACGTACATTCAGCTAACAGTAGATCAAGTGTAACACTTTGGACCGTTCTTATTATCTACATCGTAAGATTTAAAGTCGCACTGCAAGTGTTACCATTGATCTGATGTTGTCCGTACATACCAACCATCACAAATCTACAGTGATCGAGTGAAATGCAATTTTTAGCTCAATCGAAGCCATGTCACATCGTGACGGAAAGTCACCGCCAAATAGAGCCATAAAAGGTGACCTTTATCCATTATCTACCTTTGATCTTCGTGCTACGTTAATAATGTTCTCGTTTAAAAAATGTAATTAAATACAACAATACCAAAGTTCTTCATAACGAGGTCGCATTAGTGTCGAAACCAGTTTCTGATTTTATATTATCTCTAAAGCGATCAATTATATCTAATAGGAAAAGTTCAAAGTTCTATTAGACTATTAGGTGTGAACTCTAATTGGTACGGCATATCGGCTGCCGATCTCGGATTAGATAATCACGATGCAAATAGGAACAGAATTAATTAATGAGAATGCATTGGATTGGCCGTGGTTGGTGCGCGGACTGGTGTTACCAACTATGTAGACACAAACAGCGCTAAAAAGCAGTATAAAAATGCTACTTCATATTCAAACTGCTAAACAAAATGCTCTAAATCACAATTTTGAAATTATGGAAACTGTGTTGCGGTGGCTCCAGGATTGTCGATAAATGGAACTCTCTGTTGTTCCTATCATATATGTTCTTTATCTGTTTATGATCAGATTTCTTAACATTGAAATTGGTTTTAAATGCCAAAGTGTTACAAAATTAAAAAAAATCTGACTATCTCGTTCAACATTTGCAATTAACATGTAGGAATGATAAAATAGATGACGTCAATATGACCAAAATTTACTGTAAATGCACCACGAATTAGTTATATGCTAAACTCATTACGCTAGTGAAAAATCCAGCAAAATTTAGCATTTAAAATGCTAAGTTGGTAATACTGGCACGGACTATGCGCACGCGTCGTCGACGCGCGCACGCGGTGGTCGCCCGGCGACCAATCACCGCTGGTCGCGCACGCACGCGCGAACTGTTACATATCTTTCTAATTGGCACCCGTGTACGCTGATGTATGTGGATGCTCGTACTACGAGCTGCTGCATAAGTAGTCCCCACAGTATTTGAGATTGACGTGATAAACGGCTTTGATATAATACAAAAACGTAAACATCCTAATACAATTTCTGGTTAGCCCGGTTCACTAATGTTTGACAAAAAACGTATGACAAATGATCATTTATAACATAGCAAATGTTGTGAATGCTAAACCGTCATTTTGCAATTGATTAAATGACCAAAGTATTCCTTTTGCAAGGTCGCCATTAGACAAAATATTGGGTAAATAAGTGGGTATTTTATATGTATAATTGTTAATAAATGAACTTGCTTTTTGAATACAAAAAAAAACCTAACATCGAAGTCTCTGGCTTGGAGCGAACTTATTTACCCAATATTTTGTCTAATGGCGACCTTGCAAAAGGAATACTTTGGTCATTTAATCAATTGCAAAATGACGGTTTAGCATTCACAACATTTGCTATGTTAAATATTTACAAAATGGATTTTTGTCAAATGATCACTTTTAAAACGATCACTTTAGTAAATGATAAGTTTGTCAAATGATTACTTTTTCAAAAATAATTTGTAAAATGATCATTTGTCATACGTTTTTTGTCAAACATTAGTGAACCCTTTTTATCCAGAACACTGATATTGCGTTGTTATTTGACAGAAAATACGTAAAGGAAAGTTCTAATCTAAATGGGTAAAAAATACTTTACTCTGCACTGAGTTGCTTTGACTTACCAAAATACCCTTTACATTAAACCATCCACAGGTAAATAGGTACGTCCTTATAAATTCACGCAATAAACAATGGCAATTGCTATAATATTACTCAACGACTATTATTATTACCTGCATTTTTTTTTTCAATTAAATAATCTCAGTTCACGATAATATCTTAATTCCAAACATTTCTATACAAAAGTACCATAGTTAGGTATCTTATCGTTTGAAAAACGTGCACTTGTCTGACAGGGTCGGAGGTTAACTGTGGAGATCCGTATCTTATTGGACAACTTTCTTACTAGTAAGCGACACGATAACTTTACATTCTGATTAAGATAAAATGGATTGCGGTTTCAATATTGTATTATGTCGACGTTTACATAAATTTATTACGTATATATGCTCTTATTATACAAGCTACTACAAAAGACCGATGGTGTTGTGGTTAGGACACTGGACTTGTGTTACACAGGTTCGGGTACGATAACAGATCGTATAATTTGCGGAAAACGGTAATTTTTGTCATATTTAGGAACTACAACTTAGCTTGTCGCAATTTTGATATGTATTGTATATTGAAAAATAGTATTTATCGTAATAAAGATTCGGTACCTATACATAGCTTTAAAAAATATTGGGCGCCAGTTAGCCCAGGCTTGGCTTAAAATCGCAACCTTTACTGGAATAAACTCTTCTGAAATTAGCAATATCTTAAATTCTTGAGTTTATTTATCTTTTCACTAATTTAAATATCTACTAGGACGCATGACATTTTAATGTTATTCACTTTAAAAACCTACACGTCTTACAATTTAAATATCAGATTTTTTTATTTATGAATACTGCTGCGAATGAAGCCTTATTGATTCAGCTTAACAGATTTCATAATGTAGAACTTAGTCTTATTAGAAGGTATTTTGATCCTAATTGGACACAATCAGATTGATAAAATATTTAATTCATTACCTATATAAAAATTTCTGCTTTAGCTACTGTACGAAAGCAAATCGATCCATAATTTAAGTCCAGTATAGCAGTTACTTTAGTTAGAGTAAGGTACAAGCGGGAGCAGGCCCCGGGTGGTGACCTCGTGGCCGGGTGACCGGCGGCGGCGCGGTGTGGCGCCCACCGCACCGTCTAACGCCCGACCCACATCCGACCGGTGCCGGTGCTCGCTATTGTCTCGACGATAGAGTCCGCTACAATTTTCAGTTTGGAACCAAAAGCCGATACTGAAATTTTTGACTAAATTATTTTAAAAATTTTGGAAAATTTTAATCAGCAGAACCATTTGATTTTGTGATATTTTTGTCCCTTCTTTCGAATAATTATTTATTTTTCTTAGGTTTTTCATAATGATGATTATAAAATGTATGTTTTACAATCATCATTATGAACATTAGTCAAACACCTTATTGTTAGTAGGTATACTTTGAGTAAAACATAATAGAAAACAGTGTATTGTATATATAATCATCATCATCATCAGTCTATTTATATTGCCCCACTGCTCGGGCACAGACCTTCCCTTACATCGAGGGAGCTCGGGCCATAATCCACCACGCGGGCCCAGTGCGGGTTGGCGGATTTCACATGCCTTAGATTTTTTTTTCTTCTACGACATGCAGATTTCATCACGATGTTTTTCTTTCACCGTTTTGAGAGCACTCGGTAAATGTACGTAAGTTTTTCCGTCGAAAAAACCGAGGATAACTCATTGGTACATGGCTGCCCTAGCTGGGAATCGAACCTGGGACCTCCATATTGCAAGTCCATTGACCCAACCACTGAGCCACCGAGCTCTCTTAATGTATGTCCGTAATCAAAACAAATATTCCAACCCAAACCAATCGTTGCCAATCTAGCTACGCACAATTTGGTACTTCTTCGTAATATCATTGAAAGGTGCATTATTAACACTGAAATCTCAACAAAACAACCTGCTACACAAAGCGTGATATTTTAGGTATAGTCAATAGTGCTATTCTCAGTGCAAGGTTTTACGAATAAGTAGGTACTCTCGCGGCCGTGGATTTTACCTTTGTTCTTTATTTTCGTATTCGACTTATTATTGTATTAATTCTTAGGTTAAAAGTATAAATGGAATAAGTCCATATTAATATTAGGGCTCACAATTCGCGACTCTACTGTCCGATAAACCATCACGCCGCCGAGACTAAATGATTACTTAGTCACAAATTGGAACTAGACACCACAGTCTGGCATAATGGCTATCTTATATTAGGTATCTTATATGATGCCAGGCCGAGAACAATACGGCTTTCAATAGAATGAGCTGATGCCTAATTTACGGCTTATCTAATTTGATCAAATAATAATAATCATCTTGTACTAAATATGCAATATATTCAGACTGAACCAAATAAAATATGTCGATGGAATTAAATTATGTAGATGCGCAATGGGGTAAGTTGATTAACATCTGAAATTAGTTAGCAAAAAAAATATTAAAAATTATTTTTGATTATTTCTGATTTCTATTATTGTTTCCACAGTTGAACCTCAATTCATTATTAATTTTCAGAATAACTTCATTCTTCAGTATAGGATATTTTCGAATTTATATAACATTTAATTACCTACGAATGATTATCTCAATATGTAATATCCTACGAGTACGAATATACTAAATAGGTTTTTTAGGTTTGATGTGGATGGAATAGTAAAGACATTTTTATCATTTAGATAATGTTTTATTTTCTGTAAATAAGGGTAACAGAAAGGAACGCAATTCGGCAATAGGCTTAATACAGCCTCGTGAATATGTACTATTTCATATATTTTAAAAATAATAGCGTCTTAGGACATTATGTGCTGTTATAATTTTTCGAAGAATATATTAAATCATTTATAATTAAGGCACTTTGTACATGGCTTAGGATACAAATATAGGTTAATAAGTGTATGACACTCGGCAAATGCCACATGACTAGCGAGAGCGCGGCGCCTGGCCACTGAACGTATCTAAACTTATATACTCTAACTTACAACTACGAGTCGGAATTTACATTGGTCCCTCGTTCGAGCACTCTCATACATAAACACAAGCTATGTAACATACCTAACACACGCATCTACTCGTACTTAACATATATTATAGCGTAACTACATTATACACACAAGTCGATATTTTCAATGTACAAAAATAATTTAAACTTAAATTAGGATATCGTATTGATAAACGCGAGTGTAAGTAGATCTACATCTACTACGAGATCGTTGAACCTGTGGCTCAGTCTTTTCAGTACGCGTGAACGGCGGCCGGCGGCGGGAGCTGCGCGTGCGCCTCGGGCCGGTACTCGTAGGGCGCGCCGCAGCCGCCCTCCAGGTGCTTGCTGAGCAGCGACATGCGCGAGAACGTCTTGCCGCAGCCGGTGCACGAGTACTTCTTGACGTCCGAGTGCGTCTGCAGGTGCGCGCGCAGGTTGGATCGGTCCGCGAACGCGCGCCGGCAGTGGTGGCATGAGAACGGCTTCTCGCCCGTGTGCGTGCGGATGTGTCCCTGCAGCAGCCACGGCCGCGAGAACGCCTTGCCGCACAGGTGACACTTGCACGGCAGCGTGTGCGTGCGGATATGCATCTTCAGCGCGCCCAGCGACGTGTACACCTTTGCGCAGTACTTGCAGCTGAATGACTTGCGCGCGAGGCTGCCCTCCGCCGCGGCGCAGTGGTACTGCTGGTGCTTGGACAGGCCCGAGTACGTCGAGTACGACTTGGCGCAGTCCGGACACTGGTAGCGCGGGCGGCGAGGCGCCGAGACGGACACGCCCGAGTCGGATGACACGGAGCCCGGGGAGCGGAGGTCCTCGGGGCACGGCGGCGGCGAGCACGACGAGGGCGGGGAGGCGGGGGAGTATCTGGTGTAGAACTGCGGGTGCGCGGGCGGCGACAGCGCGGGCGCCGCGGGGTACAGCTCCTCCAGCGGGTAGGGCGCATAGAGGGACGGCAAGTAGGCGTAGTGCGGTGTGGGGCGCGCGAGCTCGGGGGGCGCGGGCTCGAGGCGCGCGCGACACGCGGCCAGGTACTCGAGTTGCTGCTGCGGCCACTCGCGGGGCTCCGCCTTCACGGCGGCCGTAGACACAGGAGACGAGGCTTTGTTCGGGTAGTTGCCGGTTTTAGATAAGTCTTCGGGCTTAGTACTAAGGTTTTCGGGCTCATCGTTTTCTGTATCACCTATGGACAAAGAAATGAGTAACAGAATGAAAATATTATTTAAAGACAAAACTGTAAGTTACACAAAGTGTCAATGACGCCTACTACTATTTATTTACACAAAAGTCATTGTGTAAAAACACAAATGTTCAAAAACTTAGATGACTGTGAAATAAGATGATACCTAATATTCTAGACACTAATAAGAACTTGCATACTTATAAATACATAGATATACCTATGTATACTAATAGTGGAAGGATTTTAACATACAAGGCTACATAATTATTTAAATTACCGAATAAACTTGTAACGTTAAAAAAATTAAAGGTTAAAAGGTATTGAAGTTAATTTACACAATCATATTTTTTAAGAGTTTTACAAAGTATTTTGAGCAGAAACCAATAATACTTACAATGATAATCATAATAAAGTCTGGTTGCGAGGTGGGCGGGGTGCGGCGGCGAGGTGGGCGGTGTCGCGGGCCGCTCCTCCCGCACCATCACCGGCCGCTTCTTCAGCGGACAGTGCGCGTACTTCTTCGTCATCAAAGCGCGGGAAGTCTGCGAATCCTCCACAAGCATCTTGCACTTTGTTCACAATCACTCAACTTCGATAGTTTTCAAAATGTCAGTTCGATACGATATCACAAGGTCACTATACTACAGCAGTCCAAACATCGCAGGCTGCGCGAGAGTCGCGGTGTCGAGTCGAGTTGCGACAGGCGTGCGTGTGCACTGGTCGGGGACGGAACTCGGTGTGGTGCGGCGAGGGAAGTGGTGAAGCTTTTATGCGCTCCCCGTCGGCGGCGGGCCAGGTGGCGGCGGGTAGGCCGCGCACGTGCGCGCGACCCAATCGGCGGCGGGCGCGGGGCGGCGGCCAATGGCGGCGCGGCGCGGCGCGCGGGGCGGCGGCACCTGCGCCGGCGCACCCGGCCCGCAGCCTCTCGGTGCGATATGCCCAGCCAGCTTCAGCACCGCATCGGTTGGAACCGTCTCAGCCGGTACAACGTTTTTTGCGCAGCTCTTGGCCATTCTTGGGGTTAAGCACCTTTGAACCGAGCCATTGCGTCTTTTAAAAACGGTCCCAGCATCTTTGTTCAATCGCGTTTATTGTAATGGAAACTCGATTCTGCTTCTGAATGTGATTTGATCGAAATATGAGACGATTATGATTCCGATGCACTTATTACTTCACATAAATATTGAGTACGTACGTAGGCACTACGGTGTGATTAAACTAAGACATGTTTACGTGTGTAGGACAAACAACCTACATAGCAAAAATGGTATGTTACTTGAAACCACGATGAGTCGATGACACATCATGGACATTGATAATTATGACACGGTGCAGACTATCGCCTTGCTCGACTGACCTTGTTCTCTTTGTATCGGATTAATAATTTTTCTTCTTTCCCTTTGCTGATATTTTTGGTAAACAATCTTTTATTTCTTGGGTTAGATAGGTATAGGTATATGTTATTTTCCAGTACCTAATAATTTCATTATCGTGACCGCTACTCAACTAGACTGTCTATTGTTAGACTGTTTATTGAACAAAGACATTCTAACAAAGATACATACATAAGTATAATGTAACAAGAAAAACAATTTAAACAAAGGAGACTAATTTCCTCGCCTAATTACTATTTTGTTCTACCAGTAGGACCATGAGGAAGACATAGGAGTTCCTTTTTCAAACTATATATTACTAGCTGCTGCCCGCGAATTCGTCTGCGCAGGATTATAAATTATAGCCTATGGGTTATTCTGATGTATAAGCTATATTATTGTAAAGTTTCATTAAATTCCATTCAGTAGTAGTTTTTTTGCGTGAAAGAGCAAGAAACATCCATCCATACAAACTTTCGCGTCTATAATATTGTAGGATGTAGGTACTTGTGTAGGTATACATAATGCATATTATGTTCTCAGACTCAAGGAAGGGAAGAATAACTAAAAATAACTCGTACAGGGAAATACTTTTCATAATATAGAGCACCGAGTATTCTTACTTCCCCTCGGTATGACGCGTATAGACTGATAAGGTGGATACAGAGCCCATCATTTGACCACTTTATCAAAAAACTCACACGGCTCCTAACGGCTTGCAGGTGATAATAATAATAATATTTATGGAACCGGAAGGCACAGAACCCGTTTAGGTACCTACATTGCAAATCGTTGACAAAGATATTTCCTTGTGTGTATCAAACCAAACAAATACTGGCAACCCTTCCCAACGCGGAAATGTAACGTCCATAAGGACCTTTGTTGTATTTTTTATGGGCCTAGTGTTAATTCCCACAGGTCAGGCTGTTCCCTGGGTAATTTGGGCATTCTCACAGAAACAAGTTTCTTGCATAACAATTTTGCAAGGAAAACGCTCATCCTCATCGTCATATGTATGGCCAGTTATTTATTTTATATCGGAACAACTGAAGAGAACTAAAATTAAGAAAGAAATATTTTACCTAAGTTCTGCATAAAAACAAAAAAAAAACATCTGTCAAAGAAATAAACTTATACATATGTGAATAAGAAATCAACTAATTTTTAATGATGTTTTAGTGCTTGGTTATTTTCCCATTACTTACATTGATTTTTTAACATTAATTATAATCTCTATAACATCGTTATACATTTTTTTAACTCTTGACTTGTAGGTATAATATCGAACATTTCCACCGTATTTTTGGTTAACATTTTGTATGGGGCTAAACGCCTCCGTCTCCCTACCTCGGTCATAATGAGCCATAATTCGCATGACAAGCTTTCATAAGGTGCATAGATTATTTGTGCAAATCCAACGATCTCCCGTATCATTCGCATCACGGTGACGAGGCTGAGTATGGTGAAATGCATCTCATGACTCAGTCCACGTGTCAAGGGATCGACATGTAATGGACATCAATTGCTGCATTATATTTAGTACAGCTGTGACTAATCGCACTGATCAACGGTCGACAATAAGGCTGCTGTTCCACCGGAGATTTGTCAGGTAGCGGTGAACGCGGTCAAAGCTAAGCTATACGAAGGTAACGTGAATAATATTTTCCTTTAAATCAGAACTGGTAAGAAATATGTGCTGAATTGTTCTGTAACGCAAGCTAAGCGATGCATCGCTAGAAGAGCGTAGGAAGCTTCAGATAGCCAAACTACTCCACTCGGTCATTCTCAGAACCGATCACATACTAACACACAACCTTGACGCGCATTCTTAGATTAGACGCAGTCCTCTGTCGCTACAAGTATGTAAAAAATATCTTTGTTAAACCATTCTCCACCAGAGCTAAGCTATGAAAATCAAATAATCGTACATATCTCTCGCTCGCTAAGCAGCTTAGCACACCTCTGGTGGAAAATTACCTTAACAAAGTAACGCCATATCTCGCGATGACCGAGTCACTTTCAGCTCTCAGCGGCATAAGTAGGTGCTAAAATGATTTCCAATCAAACAAAGCGTCTGTCATTACCTAATTGGCGTTGAGACCTTGTGAATGAATTCCTTATCTCGATTTAGGCTTGGGAAATGTAAACAATTTATCGGAAGACGGTTGATGGCAAACAAAACAACACATTAGGCAAACTATCCTATCGAACTCGAAATGAATGACATCACAATTAGTTTATGTATACTAGGTATTTACTATTTATTAGGTAGTGTAAACATATTTTGTTATTATAATTAGGTAAATTATAACATGTTTGAATTGAACATACACGTTAATTAGGTATTTTTAATTATGGTAATATTGGTAACAAACAAAATAGATCTGTCTGTCGTCATAAGTTCGAGCATCAGTGTCACAAACTTCCAGGATATCATTCGAGGGTCAGGTATAAAAATATGTATAATATAGTAAGGTACCTTTTTTAGAACATGAAAGTTGTAACAGGTAATATATCTTAGTAGGTATAATGTAATGTAGATATACCAGACCTATATAATAAAATAAAATCCGCGCCGTTAGACCCATTTAAATAATGCAATTGACGTGGTTAAATATGCACATTATGGAACTGATTTTACATGTACGTATGTAATGTATACGAAGAATTAACCGCCAATTGTGCGACATTGAGAGCTGGCTGGCATATCGCACCACCTGCCCGCGGCGCGGCGCCCCTGTCCATCGCTATTTCCGCCATAGCGCGCGTCCCCCTGCGCCGGCGCAGCTCGTGCCGCGACCGTTACGCACGCGCCCGGCCGCACCTGGCCGACGCAGCCGCGTCGCGCCGCGCCGATACCCGCCCGCGCACCGCAACACCTCGCCTGCTAACACGATCATTTGATGACACAAAGTAACACCCACCCGTCGTCACTCAGCACCATATAGAATCAATAAGTAGAGTCGTTATCATACTTTGTCACTAGTGTCAATCCTAAAAAAAGGGCACTCTATACGACGATAATACCATATAACCTAAATTGCAATGAGTTTTCCTTTTTTTTAAGGGGAACATACATAAATTTCCCTGTTTGTTAGGACATAAATATCTTACAGATAGAGGACGCGTATTGAAATAAGTGGGACGGTTCCTTGTTATTTATCTTTTAACTGTCCGGCTACCGAAGATACCATCAATACATAATTTATTTTATTTTATTTTCATAGGAAAACCAACAGCACAACTATAACAGAATACATAAAATACAATAGTAACACAAAGCCAATTACAGGTTTTCACAAATAGTAACAACATAATAATAAATACAGCAAATTTCGACAACTATGACAACACATTCATATGAATATAACTATAATAAATTACACCGATACCTACATATTTATTTATAAAATAAAACTAACTAGGTACTAAAAATACATTACTTATAAAATAAATAAATAAAAACTAAATACTAAAGGACGAACACGTCGTCAAGATCCCCGTTTTAATACTATTAAATTAATTAATTAATTATTACCGTCAAGATACCTACATAATATTATATACATTCAAATATATACATACAAATACTTACATACATATTAACGTATATATAATTATATATTTTGCATACACATAGTCATACATACATATACTTACATCAAATAATATCTACACATAATACACATAAACTAGGGTACGTGCTCTAACTGTCGAAGAACAGTAGATTCATGGCGCGCCTCGCCGACGCGGGACTAGTTGCAAATAGATCTAGATCTAGGTTTTCCGCCAGGATATTAAAATTGTTGCTCACTCGCCACATATACGTGTTCCTCCTATACTTGGTATATAATGATAGAATAAGTAGTATTTATTAGTTTATTTTCATATATTTAAGTTATATTTAGTAAATTCATGACATAATTATATAGAGTTTAATTTTAAAAATACTAATAATAAAAATTCAACTAATAATAACAAACTAATAATAATAAAAATTAAAATTAAAGATAGAAAACCTGCCCCAGGTCCCCCACTATAGGCAGTGTGCCCAAAAGGCTAAAAATTCTAAATTCTAATTCTTGACAATGTTAATGTTTTGGTATTAGCTGTAAGTTGACATTGTAATTCTAATTAAATAAATAAATAAAGACCGGGAGGGGAATGAAGAGTTGAAGACACATTTGTCTTCCGACAACAGTAAACCATCAGCAGTGGAGCAGAACTGTGTTCCGGCAACCGTGAGGAATGCTTAACTCCCACTCCCAAAAAAATATTAACACACATCGGCCAAATTGGCGATAGTGTTTTAAGAAAGGTCCAAACACTTTTATTACTTTATTACAAACAGACGAATGTCCGGCGATTTTATACATTTTATCTACATACCTATACAAGTATATAATATAACTGATACCCTACCAGCATATGAGAATACGTAAACTTGTATATATAGATATGTGGCATGTATGTTCTTATGTATTTAAAAATATTTCAATACCTATCTAATATTATTACCATTTTAACGACTAAAACCACCACACACCTGAGCTATATCTACCTACTATTGTATTGTAGATTATGGATGGGTATTTGTATCGTTTGTTTGCTGAGCTTTATATGTATAAAATGTTGCACAAAGCGTAGGCACCCACGAATAGATTTCGACCCTCAGCGAAAGTACTAAAAAAATTATGGGAGCTCGCGTATGTTTTAGTAACGAAAGGTAACGCATCCTTGCAGACAATTTTGTCTTCATTCTCCAAAAAATTGGGTATGGTTGTTATCCTATCCAAATTATAAGTACTATATTAAATGGTTTAGGTATGCCTATTTTTTATGTAATGCATTTGCAATAAAGAATACCTATAGAAATGTCGAAAGTCAAACTACTTGTTTATTGCATCGTGTGCTATGTACTAGGTATACACATGAATCTTGTAAGAATACGGCAACTTACGGGTAGAAAGAAGAGATAGATAGCTGAATGTCCATAAATATCTATCAATTGTATTTTAACAAACACTAGGTATTACTTATATTAAGTAGCATGCACTAAGTTAAATTTACTTAAAATGTTAAATTCAAATCATCACACAAACAAAACAGTAAAGCTAAGTCCTTCAGTGCAAGTCCTACCTGTCAGCGCGATCGACCCTACGTTAAATTGAATCAGTGCAGAGCTATGCCGGCGAGCAGCTGGTTGCGCGTGCAGAATCACATGTCTGTACCCGAATCGCACATCTGCACCGCGCACAGAGCTACCCTCGCGAGCTCGAACGACCTAACCGCCAAACCAACCCCCCACATATCACTACACTATTTCTCGCAACATAAGCCCTTTCATTCTCCACTATCACGATTAGGGTCTCCCCCATTCATTGTTTCGTATTCAATACCAGAAAGGACGTATGTCAATTTTCCGATAAAAGTTTTGATGAAGTTTTATTAACTTGACGATGACGCAGCCCAATGAAATAAAGCTTACGCTCCTCTAGATATGGTTGCGATTCACGCTTGCACAAAATGAGTATTTTACGATTCCATTTTGAACTTTAGAATAATTCAGACATACGACCCTTTAGGGTGAAAGACTCAACGTGCAGGTAGGCGAGTAGTTTAATTTTAAATAATGGCATAGCTGTAGAGTTTTCTATATATAAAGCGCACAGGGCCATTCAACGCTTTTATAAACACTTTTAATACAGATGGATTGGGCTTTATACAGGTTGCTCCTAAAATAAAAATATTTTTACATGAAAATACACAATTTACACGGTATTATTATTAGGATTAGGTAATTTATATTATATTACATTTTTATTTTTTATCTTTTTATTTTATAAGTTATTATTAAGTAAGTACATTAGTTTTCTTAAATAAATATGATCATTTTTAACTAAAAAAATTAGCCGACCCGTACTTACATCCGAATATTTTTAGCAAAATCCCCAGGGAATAAATCTAGTTTTAGTATTTTGTTTTATCTTTTAGACCATATCAATTATTATGCTAAAGTTTAGCATGCCCCTGTATATCGGCCGGCGGCAACAGCTGAGATTTCGGCACACGCTATGCGGCGGGCGCGGCCGGCCGGTGCGACACCGCGCTCGCACCGGCCACCTTTCACCCCTCGTGCGTTTGCGGCCTCCGTATTACTCATACATGTTTAGGTTTTATTTTTAGATGCGTCATCCTAGGCATATGTAACAGGAATCACTGAGAACACATGAATCAGCAAAAGTTTCAGCAAGATATGATATGGCGATTTCTCTCGCACACACTTTCCTCGGTTCGATTACATTGTTTACGTTGGATACATCGACACAAGTTACACAGAATCGCACATTTTTTTTCGCATGGCGCGGCGTGTCACGGCGTTCGCCGGCACCGTCTACCGGTACACGATGTCGGACGGCGCCGTCCACAGGCGCGGTACACGGCGCTATTTAAAAATCCTTTACACTTACACACAAGTATTTTTCCTATCGTTCGCTCCATTGTAACGTAACGTCAGTCAACCGTGGGATACATGGGTCGATTTTCGCCACATATGTGATAATGATATGAAAAATAATAGTTTAAATATAACTTATAATTAGTGTGTAATTCATACCGTAAGCATCAGGTTTACGGTATGAGTTCGGTATCTACAGGACTTATCCAGTCCAGTCGTATTGCGAATAAGGACCCATTGACATCCTATATTACATAAGTAGGTAATATAGTATTACCATATATCAGTATTTCTGTATAGATCTATGCAGGATAAATTACATTCCTTCATAGGTAGAGTCCGTAAATCGTAACATACATATGGAGCACTAGTGTCCACGACTGTCCTTCCGAACCCTAGTTGTAGTTTTATATCTCTTTTAACCGGATAACGGTCATATAAAAACTGAAAGTTCAGTGTGTAGACACCACACACAACACCGTACATCGCGCAGTGTCTGCTTGGAGCATCATATTTAAATTATTATTTATCATATCATCATTATCATGATTGATATTAAGGGTGACGGAAAGCTGTCACCCAATACAAATTGTTATCGCAAATCACGTTGAAACCTGTTCGACATTATCAATGAAAAAAATTCTTATCAAATATGATGTTCTTCGTTATAAAATGATTTTTTTTCTGGTTTTGTTTACTTCACGATTACTAGACAATTTTCATAAGTTACAGGAAGTACCTACACGTTTGATTATAAACATCGATTGGTTCCAACATGTGTCACGATAACCAATTGTATGACGTCATTGAGGGTTTCGTCAGCCTTAGTGTTATAATAGAAGGGTAGGTATAGGATCACACTACTATTACGAGTCTATCTAATGTTTTTTTATAAGTTACTTTACTACAGCTTCAATAGATTTTTTGTAAGAAATTACAGGAGAGAGAGTTACAATAACATCGGATCTAGGGAAACGAAAACCGTTCGTTTCCCACATTCAGATTTTTTTGGGAATCTTACCGTTATCCGTATTTTTTGCGTTTCTTAGTTTCTAAATGGTATTTATAGTGTAATGGTGAGCAGGGGGATCGAAGACCTGGGGTCGGCGGGCTCGGCGCGAAGGCAGCTGCATCGCTGCGCCGGAGCAACCCCGCTCGGGCCTCTAGATCACTTGTGCGGGATTAACACAGCCGTGAATGATGGGTAACGGTTCCGTTATTATTTTTAATCTATTTCTGGTTATATTGTCGGCGTTAATACACTCGTCAACCCTCGCAAAATCGTTGCAATCTAAGCCGTAATATTTTGACGTAAAATATTATGTCAGTGTTTTATATATTTGATGTGCTGTAGACTGTACACACGATCTTACTAAACACATGAGTTTACTGAAGATCTAACTAAACAGTTTACCCGCAAAAAATCTTGACTGATTATTTTTAATTTTTTTTACATTAAATTACAATACCTATGTGTTTATTAGGTCAAGTAGAGTACGGTCAAGGGGTTCCCGAGAAAAACCCAACCTTATTGAGGCATTGTGTATACTTTTCCACTATAATTATATCATGAGCCTGTTTAGGAAATAGAGCGAAAGTCCTGAAAAAAATCCGAGTCCAAAGTCTAGACATAAAAATCTAAAAGCAAAAGGGTTCTTCTGTATGTATTCTAGAAAACTTATAATGCAAGGATATTCCGCACATTCGAAAAGTTGTCTAATACAAAAGAAATATGAACGATATCCTCTGGATATATAATACATTTTTAGGGTTATTGAATATTGAATAACTGAATTATTATGATATTGCATATTTAATAACAAGTGAAGATGTGTGCAACTTCCTTCGACTATTTCATCAATACCCCACCCACCATCAGCTGTTAAATTATGTCCATCGACAGTTGCAACAACTGTCTCTGGCTTGCTCTACAAGATACAAACTCTTAAGCTGTTCTGTTACAATATGTTGCTATTTAAGTAGGCACCCGGCAATAACAATATAATCATATTTATGTGGTTCTATTATAGAAAGTGAATTAAGTATTCATTTCAATGGTATACCCACTGTTAGATATCGAATAAAATGTAATTACTTAGAGCAAACGGCGGCCACACCCGTTCCGGGACACCTTTTCACTTAATCAAAACTTGTTTGCACACCCAACAAACGGTGCGGTGTTTGGTTCGCGGAGGGCGAGCGATCTACCGGAGCCGCTGCATAGCTGCACCCGAACACCGGTTTGTTTCGCGTCGACATCTTTTGATAGATCCTTTTTTATATGTATATTGAAATTTATTAAAAGCGCAGTGAGGGTGCGCGTGCGCCGCGACAACTGCCGAGATTGCTGCATGCACCTGGCTCGCGCAGGCAGGGATCATCAGCGTACTCGTAGGTACACGTTGCGCACGATCGTTACAATCTGTTTGATTTAGTGATTATGTACAAACGACAGTAGATCAATGATAAAACTTGCAGTACACTTTCTTACGACGCAGATAATAAGCACGGCCCAAAGTCCAAAGTCAGTCACTTGATGTGATTTGGGCTGTACCTGGCTTGGCATTTTAAAGGATGGTAAATCCATAACCGTATCTAATATTATTATTACGTACGTAATGTATGTAAAAAAATTCATGAAAATACTTTTTCCTGCATCAAATTGGCACACCGCGTGGTAAGTAGTTAACCCATAATAAATCACCAAAAAAGTATGGCATTTAGGTACCTACATAACAAGGTGTTATTTAGGGAGCACGAGTTCGTTGCAAGTGACCCTCAGAGATATGAATGCATATCAACAGTGAAGCTTTCAAGTCATTAGATAAGAAATAGGTTTGTTTACATTTAACTATGTGCGCTTTCTCTTAAATTTTACTCACCTGACGCTAGTCCAGTCATGACTCCAGGGTCTCCAGGTGACTGGCCCGAATATTGAATTGACAGCCTTTGTTACGTTTTGTTTCACTTCACCGAACAGTTAACACATAGCTACGGTTTTTATATTTTACAGTAGTTACATAAATATACACATCAAGTCACCGTATAATTATCACCTATACGCTCTTAGTTTTTCTGAATTTACAACAATTTTTTTAGGAATAAGGACTCGGTCCGGGAAAATATAATCCAATCCACAGATTACAAAATATTTTCACATTCTGATGTAAAGTTTTGACATACACATAGTTTGTCAGTCCCATGGCGTCATAGAACCAAGAACAATGAGACTATATTTAGTTTCCTGCCATCATTTTGGGATGGCGGATTGATTTATTATTTGTTTGATTTTCTGATTACATGAATACTCTAAAACACTTGACATTGGCGAAATTATCTCTTGTATAAGAGTAGAAGCCATTCAAATAAAAATAGAATAGATATTTAATATACCTATACCAAGACTCGAATGGTTAATTTCAATTCGCTAAGCACATTATAGGTAACCAGATAATAAACGCAAACCCACGCATATTTGCTTATCTACCAGTGTTATTGACTGTGTGTGAGGCTGCGTAACCCCAGTTAGTGCTAAGTTGCTATCAGTAGCATAGGTGGGGACCACACGGCCTGTGATCTATATCTATGCGCAAGCGGTAAATCTGCTGGAGCGTCAGTTCGTTTCAAGATCGCGTGCATGGACCAGGCAGCGACGGACCACGCTGTGGTCTTTGCGTAAGGCTATATTGATACGTGTCACACCCGCGACCGCCCAGCGAGAACGGCTTATGTGGTCGCGGGCACCTATAATTAGTTAGGGCTTTAGTTAGCTATTGCATAATGTAAACTAGCTTTAGTTAGGTTAGGTTAGATATACCTGAGTACCCGTGGTCCTGTCCATGGTGGCGGAGGCGGAACACCCCAGGAGTTTTAGTTGGTGCAAGTCCAACATAATCGCCCGTTCCCCCGGACGGGCGGTATACATAATGTATTTCTCCTGGGTAACAAAAAAAAAAAAAAAGGTTAGATATACCTGCATTGGAAATTTGATAGTAACTTTTTTGTAGCTTTTTGAATTTAGGTATAATTATCAGTATTTTTTGCTGAAATATTGTTAGATATAAGGCTTATGGACTGATCTGGCAGAGTACAGCGGCTATTACCTACATTGTGATCGGTCAAAATGTAGAGAAGAGTAGACATAAGTGTACCAAAAATATAATCTTATTTAGTTTATAGGACGTCACCCATCGTAATTACTTACTTAAAAACCAGCTTACATCTAAGGAGCAGGTTTTTTTCATTCGCTTCATAAAAGGGAGGACGCGTTTATTTATGTTTCCCTTATTTATTAAAATTATATGCTGCCAATTTCTTAAAGTTTTATTGCGACTCATAAAAAGATAACCACAAGATATTAACGAAGAAAGTTACAAGGAATTCAGTTGACCACTGAAAAGAAAGTTAATGTCTTAAGTTGAAGCTATACCGTTGACACTATACGGTACATACAAAACCGTCCAATTTTGTGGCTATGTACGCATTTATTATACAACTTCATCATCCCGAACATAAAACGCAGACGTGAGCTGGGTTACTATACACGATCGCACCGCACGGCGCACTTGTATACGCCAGTACCTAGGTACTTACGACAGCACATCAATGGTACCAAATGAAGTACCTACGATATAATTCTTATGGCGCTGACCAGAAGGATTATTTCAAAGTGTTACACTTAATGTGCTTTGGACAGTAACTTATGAAAAATGCAGTTTTACCATTCAATCTTAGTAATGGCTAACGAAAATGAATCAACACAGAACTTGGATTCGTAAGCTACTTATTATGAATGTAGGGGGCTCTAATAGGTTGTGGCATTTATCCCTTGCGGGCTAGCCAGAGATTCTATTTGGATCTTTTAGAATTCTAATAAGATCAACTTTGTATCAAGTCTAGTGTCCGTCATATGCATTGTCGCTGAGTAATTGCGGTTTTTCATATGCTTTACTTCACGTAGGAAACCGATTTCTGGTACCGTTTTGAGAGCAATAGGTAAATAATAGATAGCTTACCTACTCACTGAACCACTGTATCGTAAGACCCGTGTTCTACCAACTCTAAGCTATCTCTTAGATATGAAACAAAGCACTAAATACCAAAATTACTAGACCCAAATCTAAACAGTAGGTAGGTAGGTACCTCCACCTAGCTACCTCCTACATTTTTACCCACGTTAGTGCAGTCAATTAAAGTAACTTTTGAAGTATTCTGAATAGATTAGAATATGACCCCATCGTGTCTACACAAGATTTAGAGTTTGACAATTAGATTTGTTTCGGCGTAATTAGAGATTTCATATTTCGAGATTCACTAGTGCAGCCTTGCATGAAGTAATTTGACCGCGGAAGTGTAGTACTTGCTTACTACACAAGTATTAATATAAACAAAGGCACCGGTACAGAGTGCAGTTACGAGCATAATATGCATGCATGTATTAGTATTACGACACCGGAGACAGGAAGTTATGAGTTCAGCAAATCAGTTCTAAGAATCGAACCGAATGTCAGTGGAGGTCGACTCCGATAAGTCGGCTGTTGCAATTGCCTTTGTCCGCGAGGCATCAATGTCGTCCTCGATGCTGGCGGTGCACATGCGCGGCGGCGTAAGGTTGTGTGTCCACACTGAGCTGTGCGAGGTGCCTAAGAAAAGTTCCACTCCGGGAAGCTCTGAAATGTACAGAGGTTCAAAGAAACCTAGTTTTGTTCATACCTATACACTTACTTACCGAAATGAGAATGCGAATGCTATGGAAACTGCGAAGCAGAGTCAGGGAATTCTACGCTACGCAGTTGAGAATTAGCTCCCTATCTTAATTCCTAACGCATCTTCACCACCTTGCTCCGCTGCACTACCTAACTTTTGTAGTCAAAGACACATCATATGCTTAGCTTCGCTCCCCGGGCATATATCCGTCGCAAGCGCTGGTGGACGGCCGCCTTCCCGCGGAAACAATGCGCGGACCATATTCGTGCATGGCGACCGCGGCCGCGTCGTGTTCGACTGCGGCCCGATATTTGTGCTCGTAAAGTGTCATTACGGTAACAGTACCTCATTGTTGTTTTCGGCGATGCCCGTCTCCCTATTTTCTCCGTTCGCCGTGTAAAAGCTCGGCACGTCATGGCGAGTTATAACCAAAATGGGTTACGACCGACTCTTGCGAAACTTTTACGGGCCATCGTCTCCGACGAAATCTCGTTCCGTTTAATGGCCTTCGAATTTTAAGTGCCAGAAAGGTAAATCACTTTGACGTGTCTTGAACTTAAATTCGTGATTTGACGAGGAATCGAACTTTTGAGTTGACGTTAAATGATGCTAGTCGATACTTTAATATATTTTTATTTTCATTTCTTTGAAGCGTAGATTTTATTTTATTCAGTAATAAATTATACACCTGCACCTTTCTTCGTAAAGAACGTTATGGATATACATATACGAATATTTAGTAGAGTTCACAAAGATATCTAACTAAATGCAGAAATGAATGAAGCGTTTCCTTTTTTATTTAACAACATGCCTATATTTTATAAGATTAAAAGATTCTCTGTACTAGTCTCTGTAAAACCACTTAAGAAAATTTTCCATGTCAAATGATATACATAGTCGGCCGGTAGGTAGAGTTCATTCTTGGCTTGGATAAGTTCTACGCCAGCTATTAAATATGGTTCACTAATGTTTGACAAAAAACGTATGACAAATGAACATTTTACAAATTATTTTTGAAAAAGTAATCATTTGACAAACTTATCATTTACTAAAGTGATCGTTTTAAAAGTGATCATTTGACAAAAATCCATTTTATAATTATTTAACATAGCAAAACGGTGAAGGACAACATCGTGATGAAACCTGCATGTCGTAGAAGAAGAAAAAAAATCTAAAGCATGTGAAATCCGCCAACCCGCATTGGGCCCGCGTGGTGGATTATGGCCCTAGCTCCCTCGATGTAAGGGAAGGTCTGTGTCCGAGCAGTGGGGCAATATAAATAGACTGATGATGATGATGAACATAGCAAATGTTGTGAATGCTAAACCGTCATTTTGCAATTGATTAAATGACCAAAGTATTCCTTTTGCAAGGTCGCCATTAGACAAAATATTGGGTAAATAAGTGGGTATTTTATATGTATAATTGTTAATAAATGAACTTGCTTTTTGAATACAAAGCTGCGCTTCGCTCCAAGCCAGAGCCTTCTGAACCTAAACATCCGTGTCGGATCTGGTTAGAGAGTTGTCGGGGTGTCCCTTCATTTGATAAAAAAACAAATTACAATTACCAAACAATGCATTTTGTCAAAGGTTTTTATGCCTTGCGTTGTTTTATCTATTAACGTATATAATAAGTGAATAGTTTGTTAAGTGATGTTTTGAAGAAAGAAACTTTGTCTCGTAATTGTTTTGTCAAATGAATTATTTATAGAACCATTACTTTGTACAAAGATGAACTTATGAATCATAATTTTGCCAAACGTTGTTTGTGAAATGAAATGTTTGTAATTTGTTTTTTATCAAATGAAGCGACACCATTAAATATGCCGTTCGTCTCGAAAACTTCCTATGTGAACAAGTAAGTCACTGGCCGGAGTGACCGACATCGTCAGCAAAGTAAAAAGAAATTAGGTCAAAACATATTGTTGTATCAGAATTGAGAACGAACGGCTGTATAAGGTTACTGAGCCTTCAAGTTATTAAGGGTATTTTGTTACACGGTACGTTAAGTAGAACTTATACCATAATGCATAAAGAAGACGCTTATGCCTGTACCACGAAACACGTCAAGTTGGTTGTACAAGGTGAAACAAAATGTCTACACATCGCTGAGACTGTTATTTGCACTAACGCATATATTGCTAAGCCCACTAACGGCCACTTGCGCCTAAGTTCGAGTTAAATGATTGAACCGGGTTAGTTTACTGCATTCAAAATGTATTGTTAACACTTTATTTTGGTCGCCGATAACCGGTCTTGAGATAGAGCTCGTATATTGCTACGATTTTCGCCCTTGTCGCCTTGAACTCCTGCCGATTGCTAGAGGGTTCCTTATTCCAAATTTATATCAAAACAGTACTTGAAAAATAAATGATATAGCATGTCGCTAAGGAATTGGAAATTATTTTATGTTAATATATTTACAAAAAGTAATTTATTTTGTTACGCCTTGTAATTGTTTTGACTTGACGAAACCTAGGTTCATTGAGCTACAATAGGGATAACGTTTTACATGTAAAACTGCCTATTACGTAATTAGTAATCGTGTCTGCCATTGACCCATCCGAGAACTCATTTCACACGAGCGGACTGCGGAATCGACACAATCCATGCCAAACTTGTGCGGTGGCAGATTTCAGCGTCCTATGACTCTTATTGCACAAAATAAATGTCGAACATTATTTATTACAAGTATTATGCAATAATGATAAACATGACATCCTATTACGAAATACCTACCTACAAGTTATTTTGCTAGAGTGGAAATGTGAGTAGTAATTCCTGGAATGGAATTTTTTCACAAATATCTGCCACGGACTCTACATTTTACGTGTAGAGTTCATTTGTGCTTTATATGAAAAACTACCTGGCGTAGTTGAAAAGTATATTATTTGTTTCCAAATTATTTAATTACGTATTTACAGTCGAATTCATGGGGATAAAGTGGTCACCTGTTAATGGTTATTACATACATGAATTAAGATTCATCTAACTACCTGTATAAAGTACTTGAATTGAACTACGTGGTATCCTGTATTAAATATATTTAATATAACTTACATTTTATCTATTAGGTATACACTTAAAGTAGGCAATGCAACCATCTAAGGAAGCAAGGAGAGAAAATATAAGACAATAGAAAGCATTGTACCCACTTTCTTTCTACATCCTACGGTCGTAAAGAAAGACGTAGGTATCTACTCTAATATCACTTTCAATTCTTTACAAAGAGTGGAGGTTGTTATTAGCATTGTGATTACAGCTATTGTTTGTGAATCATAAAACAATGATTATTGAAAATCATTATGAAGATGTCAGCCACTGATCAAAGTTATAATAACAAACGATAAAAGCACGCTTGAACAAGCAAGCATAATGGCCTTAATATGCGAAGACAATGGGGTCCGCGCAGGCGCAGCGTCTCCTGTCTGCGCCACTTGACTGGAACTCGACTTGCTCTGCTGGGCTTAAGCACTAGGCGGGCATAGTAAACTCGTATCACATCGAGTACCATCATAAGACCAATCTGGTGTCATAAAAGATGGTAACGTACCTTTGCAGCATTGTTCGTTTTCCTCCATCTCCAACCGATTTATCCAACTTTTCCTGATTGCTGTACGTAACTATAACGTCCAAGGCAACAAGGCCCATATTTTCTTATTTTTATGTTATCCTATACAGACTTGGTACTCGATGATATATGAATTTACGATGAACGCCCGATGTATTCTATTATGAATATGTTTCCTTTGTTTCAGTGACAACTACGAACTTAATTAGTTAAATTATATCTAGGTTCTAGATATCTCCTTATAGATGATATAATTTAAGTAATTAACTAACAGCGGATTAGCTCCCACACGTTTAGGAGGCAAGATAACAAGATTCATTTCAGGTCGCTGACCCAGCGAAGTTTTAGGAGTTGATTCACACTGAGTACATGCGACGTGAAGCGTAGTTGAAAATTTGCAATTAAACATAAAACCTTGGCAATGTTGGCATAACATAAATATTTCTATGTTGCAGGCTGCGCCACCGGCGGGCTCGGCGCGGCGCGACGGCGCCGCACTGTCAGCACCGAGATGTGTACACTCGACAGAACATCAATCTCACTTGTAGTCTGATTTCAATTCTTATGGCGAATACAAATAGGAATGGTTCAAAGTGGAACAGTAGGTACTTGAGGTGCTTATGTAATACATATTTTAACCGTCTCTGTTCGTCGTGTAGTGGGAATATGCCGTGATATCCAAATTCTTATAATGACTGTAATAATATACCTACTCCTATAATATGCATATTATATTATTATCTGAATAATTAATGTGAACAATTTCAATCGAGTAAATTTTATTTACATATAAACCATACCATAAGAACTTTATGAAGAATTATTATCGAGTACATATTGAATTAGGAACAGGTTGTAGCAGCGCGGCGCGGCGGTGTTGAATGGAGGTGTAATCAGCGCTATTGAGACAGTCGTCACCTGCGGAACTCGTTATATTGTGAGCTTTGCTTTGAATGACGCCCTGGGGCTCCTCCGCGCCGGTCGGCCGGGTGCTCCGCGCACCCAGGCATTGTGTGGATACCGAATTCAACACTAATCGATGCAGTATATAATATACTAAACTGAGAACAACGACGGTTCAAGTATGCGAGCAGCAGCTTGTCACACTCAAAGCGTAAACAGTCACTATTATAGCTTACAATAGGCGGCCTTACCACTGAAAACGATAGGTATATAATAATCATTTATTTGTAACAATTAATGTACACTCTGTACTTAAATAACTATGCTGGTCACTGGTTCTCAAACTAGGTCTAACCTGTATCTTGAGAACCAAATATATATCCTCCAGACCACCTCTAATTTAGAATATTGTGCTGGCCTTATCCCTAAGGGATCATGTTTGACCTAAGTTCGTATAAAGTACACCATATTTTGAAATCAAATATACGTAATATGTAGTACATACTACTACTTTTGATACTCGTCTACGTAGGTACTAGGTACCTATTATACAAGTAAGCAAAATAACGATAAAGCTCTATACAAAAACAAGATGATATCGTCTCTAGAGAAGTGATTGAGCAACACCGGATACATAGTCCCCTGACCGGAAACACTTGTTTGTACTCTCAGGGCTCAGGTACGTTCCCATTGGCACAATGCGAGTGCTGTGTGAGGAGACCGCGGGACCCTTCCACACGTGCAAGCTTCGTACATGTGCGTCGTACTTACGTATCCCCAAAAGTGAGATCCGGATCTTATTGCGTCGCTGATCATTCAGGTGTTAGAGTTATAGTGCGCTGAAAATACATAAAACAGATGTTACGTACTTATATCTGTTTATGAACAGCTCGGTGACTCAACGGACTTGCGATACGGAGGTCCCAGGTTCGATTCCCAGCCAGGGCAGCCATGTACTGATAATGAGTTATCCTCGGTTTTTTCGACGGAAAAACTTACGTACATTTACTGAGTGCTCTCAAAACGGTGAAGGTGAACATAGTGATGAAACCTGCATGCCGTAGAAGAAAAAAATCTAAGGCATGTGAAATCGCCAATCCGCACTGGACCCGCGTGATGGATCATGGCCCCAGCTCCCTCGCTGTAAGGGAAGGTCTGTACCCGAGTAGTGGGGCAATATAAATAGACTGATGATGGTGATATCTATTTATGTATTCTCAGGGCGCTGTAAGGTATTCGTTTTCGTATGGGTGGATTTGCATTGAGTAGAATTATTGCCTTTACTTCTAGTAACCAGTAATGTAGATAAAAAATGTCCACAAATCTCTACATACGCAATCATCCGTTCTCATAGTGCATTTAGACAAAATGTGAACCTGACCGACTACTAATCTAAATCTTAGTCATGTGTAGATAATCCACCAATCCGCACTAGAGAAGGTCTGTGCCCCAATAGTGCGGACATAATAAGTAATAGACTGACGAAGCCGAGATATTAAATAAAATGTCGAATCAGAGAAGAGGATCCATGCTTACCTATATGTATATTATATGAACGGAATATTAATAGGTAGGATGTGGTAAATACAATCCAAAATCTAAAAACAATACCTGTGGTAGAAAGGCGCCGATATATGTATATATATTTATGTATTTATGATATGGATATGTATATTTAACAGTAACTTAAAAAATATAGATTGTGATGATGAAAGAGATATGCTTAATCAATTTATCTCTATATGGCTCTACCGTTTCATTTGTTGACCTACAAAATAGTAAACCAAATCAAAGCGAAATTATATTACTCTACCTATAGATGAGAGATATAAATACGTAGATTTATTAATCAAACAATAGACACAATGTGAAACAGTGTGTCGGCAAGATGTGCGATAAGGGTCCGGTAGCTGGCGGCAACTGGCAGCGCGAACCACTCGGTGTGCCGCGGTGACTCAGGCTTGCCGAGCATTTCATTTTCATAGTCGAATGGTTTAGAATAATTGAAGAAGTTATTTATAAGTTTCCTCTTTAGAATCGAATCGTGTGCGCGATCGGATCCGGATGCCGCCACCCTTCGAAGGGCATGCCTTCACAAAGGCATTTAGTCTATTTAAAGACATCCTGCTTAGTACGGGCGGGGGCCGCGGGCCGCGGCGCAGGCAGCTCGCACGTGCGTCAAGTGCCCTGCGCCTGCGCCTGCCGACCTGTCAATTACTGTCACCCTCACCTATCTCCGCGCCTACAGCGTCTCTACTGATAAACTAGTGCGCTCCATCATTCCCAATCTCTCCCGGTAACTCGCCTCGCTTACCACTGTGTCACACGGAGACAACTCGAACGTAAAGGTAGGTAGCCGGACTTAACAAGTCGAATTCATCATTGAATACAATTTGTATGCGGGCACAAGTACAGTTGCCAAACTGGTCGAGACCGAGTGTAACTTTAGCACAGATAGCGCGTCATTAATCAAATATCTGATGAAGGAGCTCGACCTAAGGTGTAAGACGCATATACTATCCGCTCACTCACTAAATTGAGTGTACCTACTGTTCCGCTCAATCGAACGTGATATTGCTCAACGAGTACAAATTTATCGGAGGAGCATATCTGACAATATAATGGAGTCGGAAACAATACCGTCCGATTATAAAGAGCAGTGGAGCGAAGATTATGGCATTCGTATGAGACAAGCGCGGGCGCGGCCGCCGCCCAGCACGGAGGCTAATGGGTCGGAGCACTTGTAGCGTTTCAGACACCTTCTGTATGTCAGCTATCAGATTACACTGTTCTGATCCCTAGTGTAATAAATATATATAAGAATATACATAGTTAAAACATACAAAGGCGACTAGTTGCTGAACTCGACTGCTTCATATGAAGGTAATGTTTTTGAAAGCGGTCATCATTACCTAGAGACACCTGCAACACCGGAACCGTTGTTTGCTGGCGATTATAAAGAACTCACGTTTGTCTAGTTAAGTCAAGAGCCCCTTGACAAGGGGTAACTTCTTTTGAAATAGGTAGTCGAGGGGCAGAAATTCGACATTTTGTACATTAAGCAAGTCGTATATTATGGTGTTCAACCATGGGTCCAGAACGTAGAACATTGTTTATTTAAATTTATACATATCTGAGTGCGAATTATTGGATCGTTGCATAATTTCATCAAATAAATAGGGACAATCCTATCAATTTACAGCCATATTCTCAAACACATAAAGATATCTTCGTAAAACCTTCGATAGTGCTATTCTAGGAAATCTACAATCCGATAATCCTACAAACAAGGTTGCTTATACGCACACCCTATCCCTTTATTGTCGGTTTTATTGCCGATGTCTCTCAGATCATAGCGGACATCAATATGCATCGTAAAATTTACAAATATTATAAATCACCAACCACAATTCTATCAGTAAGCGCATTTATTCGAGATCTATCTTTCTGAATAGCGGGCAAAATTTTGTTTGCAACTCAGTTACAATTTATAATTGTTGCCTACGATTACGTTAACAAACAATCAAATTATTCCGATTTAGCAATTGAAATCAAACGTAAAGCGGAAAATTAAGAGGGTAAGCTCCAGTTCATAAATTGTTGTCGGCTCTTATTGTGTAATTCTTTAGCTTTCTCTACAAAGAACGAGTTCTGGTTTATTTAGAGTTTCAAAGAGGCAGCGCTCCCTCCGTCCGCCGCAACCCTCAGCTGCGCGCGCGCGGCCCGGGGTGCGACACTCACATAAGGCGGCCCTCCTTCACATTTCTCACGTAAGCGACATTCTCCGACGCACCGGTGACAACCCTCCTTTTCGTCAACCGGAGCATTGACCCGAGCCAACTGCTCCCCTCACGAACTTCAAAAATATCGGAACCACATGTTCGTGACCTTCCTCATACTTTTTTCTGAACTTGTCGAGAGATAATATGCATTTCCTACCGGAATAAGAATTAAAAAGACTATCTCATTCTTCTTTTCGTAATAGTAATCCATTTATCAAAAACATTGTATAGTATGTATATACACGTGACACAATACTACCGTACTTTATTATGGGTATCTAACGACCATTCATTACATTAAATTAGTTTGTCCACGTAACCGTATGGTAGATTGGAATTAATGCGCAGTGCACTATAATTTGTTGATTGGTGTAATTACTTCAATTCCAATACATCTCAATTTTATTCGGCCAATTGAAATAACGTACTGTTAACTAAATAGAAGATAACTTTTTATGAAGTGGCGTGGCTGTCTTATCTTCTGTAAAATTATAAAATAGTGATGTAGCTAAGTGCAAATAAAAACTTAAGAATCACTTATGTGTAAATACTTAAAACAATTGATAGTTTAATTTAATTAATTGATAGGTAGATAATGCCGCAAGGCATTAAGCTCGCCTTTTGTATACAAATGTGTAAAAGCTTAAATAAATAAATTTGTTAAGAATTTACTTTTATTTAACGGTAATAACGATACAATCGATAAATGTCGCGAATCCGATATTGACATTGTTTCCGGTATTGATTACATAAGTAAATCAATCGAGTTCAAATATCGCACGGGCCATCTCATTTTCTAATCGAGTCACTTGCATAATTGGACCGATTTGCACAGTGGCCGCGCAGCGCATCGAGTTGAGCGCAGGTTCAGTTGCGCAATCAGACCATAATTGATGATTTGCCGATGAAACAGTGAAATCGATGCTCCGGGTTACCGCATCATTTGCTCTACATTATCAAATGGGATGAAATTAGCAACTAGGAAAATATTACCTTTGCATTTTAATTACTTACACGTTTTGGATGACTTTAAAATTTATGTATTCTGTAACTAAAAGTATTAAACATAGAATTATAAAGGTAGGTATTGGCGGTCTTATCGCTGAAATCGATCTCTTCGATTTGGATAGAGAATAGGCTAGCTTGATTTGCAATATTTAACAGGTACCTACTACCTACCAATAATACACCAACAGGAAAATCAACTGTAATAAAAAAATCTTTGTATATTCTTTTACAATGCTTTTACATAGATAAACGGAGTGTGGTAAAGTTGTAACAGCGTAGCACGTGCTAGCGGGCGACCGCGCCCCGGGAGCTGCGCCTGCGCAAGCGGCGGCGTCGTTTCTCATGATTTAATTGAACCACACAGACGGTGACTCGATAACGGGTCCGGCCAGCTCGCTGCACAATTTCTCGCCACTTGGCAGCTACAAGTGTATGCAAAACCTACACTATTTACGCGTCATACTTAATCACTTCACTGTCGCACATGGCCGCCCGCCCGCTCGCGTCTAATACTCTATTAGGTGTAGGTAATTAGATCTCGAAATGATAAGTTTGAAAACATAAATTATATAATGTAATGAATGAGTGGCTAAATCTATTACCAACTAAATGATATCGTGAGGGATTTTTATTTGCCTACTTGTGACACAAAGGGCGAGCTTATCTCAAAGGGGATTTCCACCATTAGACCGACGAAAGGGAGACCAAGCAGCAGCATCAGCAGTTTTCTATTGCTACGAGCAGAAATTTCAACTTCTAAATGTCGAGAACATTGCACATTTTCTGAATGTCATGTCGGGAATATTCATTTTTAAATAATCTCTCTCGACACCCCCCCCCCTTCCCCCCCCCCCCTCCCCCCCCCCCTCCACACACACACACAAAAAAAACACAGGTTGTAAAGAAGATTGGATAAGTAATTTCTAGTAGCGCACTAATTGAGACACAGCTACAACATCCGCCCTGTGTGCCCTGTGGCTCCCATATAGCAAGCTATCAAATAAATTCCGAACATGCAGGAGATACTGCCTCGCGTGTATCGATTATAAGAGCCTCATTTTGTTATCTCAGCATCTTACAGTCATAATGTAACATTGTACAGGGCGACCTTGATTACTAGAGATTTTAACAGATGACTCAACTTGTGGGATATGTAACAAAAACGTATACTAGAGCCATAGTGTTTGCAAAACCGTTCTAAGAAGTCATATAGTCCACTTAGGTATATGACTTCTTTGAACGATTTTGCAAACAATTACTGGTAACGTGAAAATATTAAAATCTACCTTTTCTCCTATGTACAAAGTAAATAATCTACTGTGGCCATTAATATAAGATAAATGTTTTTTAAAATGACTAAAAGTTTTTAGTCATTTTATTATTTGTAGTAATTTTAAGCTTTATTAATTATCCAATAAATTCATATTTTAGACAAATGTTAAACCATAAATATCACAGGTGGAAAATATTGTTTTACAGAAGTTAAACATCCTGTAGAAATCCGCACATGCACATGAGAGTATAAACATTAGTGCGGCACGCAGATAATGTAAGGCCGGAGTTCTATGGGGACAGTCAACAACAACAATAACATACCCTTTGCAAAACTATTGAAACTTAGGCCGTATGACAGTCGCATAAGGTAGGTACCCCAAGTCTGATATGTTGCCGACCCTACTGTATTAAAATGGCATGAAGGTAAAGCATGTCATACACTACCCGGCAGTAGTGGTGGGTAGGTAGATAACTTATTAGGGTTGCTTCGCGGATTGCGTGAATGCGTTCACGGTCGTGTTGCCTTTGTTGGTGGAGCCGCGCTGGGTGGGCCACTCTATCGTACGCTCCACATTGCACGCCGCAGGTACGGGTGGACGGTCGGCGCGGTACATCAAGTGTAACGGCAATGTACCCTACGAGACAGTCTTGCGACTATTTGAAATCTCGTGTAAGTTGTCCAGTCGACTGTACTTTACCACCACACACCACGAACACAAGACACAGACAATACATTTTGCGCAATTTGCTTCGCTTTCTTAGTTGTGTTTGCTTAAGGGATTATGGCCAATGATCACGAATCCATTTTGGATCTGACTTGGTCTAGGTTAAAGAAGAGACATCCTAAATCGAAAATGTAGTTTTTTGAATGTTTTATTTAAGTATTAAAGCGGTGACTTCATCACAATACCTACTTATGTATAATTATTTGAGACTAAAAGTTTTCAAATTAAAATTATTAGATGTTCTATTCTTATTTTAATAGCTTCTACTATCATTAAAGAGATACTTCGCTAATGTCAAGTTATTTAGAGTATTCAAGTAAATAGAAAATTAAACAAGTATGAAAAAATCAATCCGCCATTCCAAATGATGGCGGAAATATGATAATAAAGTTAGATACAGTACTTACTCGTATTTGGTTCGGTTCAATGGAACAAAGATCTATTAAATGGTTTCATATAATTATCATGGTAAAATCAAGCCAAATAGACCATTGATACGCCTAATTAAAATTAAATCATCAATCTTTGCCTCAATCGTGAATCAGCAATAATCGAAATATTTAGTAATACATAATAATATTAAACAATTTTGAAATATGCTATCGCAGTTACACGGCGTTTTGTCTTCGAAATAAACTAGACAAAGATAATTTCTGTTGTCTTTATGGCCAACCGGTATATGAGTCAGGCGTGATTGTTTAATTCAGTGCTCCTAAGTGCAGCGCGGCGCATGCGCCCAGTCACAACAAGCTTGATTCATGTGAAACTATATTGATCCCCGTTACATCAAAATAATATATTTGAATAACTTACTTTAACATTAACATGCCTACGCCTACCTGAGAAAAGTTTGTTGAATACGTCCTCCAAACGTATTTTGACTTCATGGTTTTCTTTCCAAAATACACTTTGTGAAAAACTATGAACTGAACTTGCAGAAACATTACATACACTCATAAAACTTGGTTATACGTTATACATAATATGTACCCTACCTTACCTATCTACCGTAATAGGAGGTACATACATGAAGCGACATAGAATCGAACCCGGAGTACCGGACCCGTGACCCTTGCAAACTGCCTTAGTTAAATTATTGTTTTCAATTGCCTCTTTAAGATATTTTCATCGCATTTTTTATTTATTTATTTATTGTTTAATGACAATTTATAAAAATACATTTGAAATCTTCTTTCGCATCTTAGGCGAAACCACGTATGGTTTGTATGCCGATGGGGAATGGATGAGCAATCATTCGTCATTGAGGAAACAGAATTATCGTTTTGGAGATAAACAAGTTACCTGTTACCGTCGCCACAAGTGAATTCAAGATGTGCAGTTAGCATATACATTTAGAAGCTGAAATTATCGAAGCAACCATACGCCACCCAAGGTCCTCTAAGGAGATAATCGCATGCGCATATAGGCAAGCAGGTAGGTATATACTCTACCTGTTGCGTTGTGCGCTTCTTTTGTGGCATATTCTTCTTGTTATAGAGCACACGTCACAAAGCGGGTTTATCTGGACGCATTATGAGAAGCATCTCCGCTCCCAGATCGCGCGATAACACTCGTCGAGTCACAAAAGTGTATTCCATCGGAGGTGAGCTCACGAAGCAGTGCGGGCGGCTAGGTAGAGCAATGTAAGGTGATCTCGAACCGCGTGACCTTTGTGCGCGCGCGCACACGGGTAAGACAACCGTACCTAGTCCGTCCGTCGTCTTTGTGTCGCGGCTCGCTTGTCAGCATCCTCTCAAGAAGGAACTTTGTTGTCTTTCTCGAAAAGAAAGTGGGTAGAGATATCGATGTAGGCATTGTTCCGCCTTCGGGTTAATTCAATATAGTGCTGCTGTCTATCGAAAGAAATTTTTGTTTAACATTTGAATAGGCATTATTATACTGCTTTTTGGAGCCCTGAATAGTAAGCAGGTGTGTCTTGCTTGGGAGGTTTAAGGCCGATGGACTCGCAGTTCGGGTACTGATTGTTTAAACCATTTTTTAAATTAAATGATCATAGTCCATACGTGGTATAATTATTTGCATAGAACTTACGTCTTATAAAATATGTTTAAATATGTTTTAGATTTTTTAGAAACTTGTCTATATTGTGGTACTTATCTACTACAGGGTATCCTTGAATACATTTGACAAATTGAAACTGGGAATTGAATTGAAATTGAAACTCATGATAAATATTAAATTGGTAAGGTTTTTTAGTAAATCAAAACTGCAAAAAAATTTAACTAAGTAGGTACGTCACAACCACAAGTCACACAATTACCTTATAAATGACCATTAGGTCAAATTCCATTGAAAGAAAACGTTGCAAAACAATTAAAATACATTAAAATGTAAAACTCCAAAGCACAGTAAAGATGCACATCAAATTAATATTTTTTTTTGATTTTATTGTAAATATTTTTTTTGATTTTTCCCCAAATTGTTTAATTTACTTAAACGCTGTGCAGAATTAATGTATGTCACATGCCTAACCATCCATTTAATGCCGAATGAATTCAAGGCCACCCTGTAGTAGATAAGTAAGTACCACAATATCGACAAGTTTCTAAAAAATCGAAAACAATATTATGTATACAGGGTGTGGTTTTGGTCAACGACAAGCGACTCAGGGGTGATAATATACACAACACTGGAATCTTGGAATCAGGAACCCGAGAGACACCGGTTGTCATATTTCATTTATTTTCGGAAGACTTGTAAGTAATCCTGAAAGAGAGCTGCTATAAACACTCCAATCCGATAACAGTGCTTTATTAAACTGTAAACGAAAGAAGTTCGTGAGCTATTGTGAAATAATAAAACGATAAAACATCACTGGAGATTATAATTTATATTATATGGTCACCGTTTCAAATGAGTGGTGAAGAGATGTCATCGGAATTCACCTTTCTATAGGAACATGTTTGTCAAACTGAGGACTTTGTCGCGCCGTGAGATCGCCGCCTCAATTCGTGGACACGCATCCGAAGAAAGGCTTATTAACTTCATTCACATGCTTATGACTAGAGAGCCTCTATTTCTATTGAATATCAAAGTTATTTGTAAGTGTGATCATTATCTCAACGGACACTATTATGTTGTGCGTGAGGCTATTCTATGTTTACAACAGGTGAAAAAATAATAAATCTTAACCTAGTAAGTATTTAATAATATTTTAAAGAATAATGAATTATAACTTGTGTAACTTTTATAATTTTAGGTACGTACTCTTTTATTTAATAGTTTGATTCGGGAACCAAGTTCCGAAAAAGAATTCCGATGGTGCACTTGCATTCCCTACCAGTACTTACCTAGTTTTAAATACTGAATCAATTATAATTTTAATTTTAAAAGTTATAAATTATACTATGTAACCGATAGCAAGCAGATGACGCCTACAAACAGACAGATGCGCCAATTTGGTCCGTGTCACCTCGACCGGCCTTCCCGTAACAATTAACTACGTCAAATGTTAGGAAACGGTCATCTGGCATATTTTTTACGTCATCTGGATCAGTTGGCCACCTTTTATGCGTCTGCTGACCCATATGTCTCACGATTGCAACTAATTCCGTCACATGATCTGCAGTTACATTTTAATACTTACCTACTAGTTTATTATAGTGTGTAGGTATTGTATGCTTCGATGCATATGTTCATTATATGTATAATATATTAATGTGTAGGTATTATATGCTATGTATATATATATATATATATATATATATATGTATATTAATGGTACAGTCGACAGCAGATCAATGGTAACACTTGCAGTACGATTTCAAGTCTTACGACGCAGATAATAAGAACGGGCCAAAGTCCAAAGTGTTACACTTGATGTGCTGTCGACTGTAGGTACCTATGTATGATTTTTTTTTCCCGTATTTGCCTAACTATGAGGGAAAAACCTGCACGTCTGTATGTATGTATGTACCTATGTTATGCTTAATGTGTTGTTTACTATATAACGTGCGAAGTGTATTCTAGTGGTACTTAATGTACCTAACAAACATATTTATTAACACATTTAACTCGTATTGGGATTTGGGATCGATAAAACCTTAACCTACCTACCTATCGCTGCAGCCAACCCAAAAACATTTCTCCATCTCCAAGAGGGCCAACAAAGTATTCCATGAATGTGTAATCAGAGAGTTTATTGATCGCGGCAAGATTAACACCACTTCGCATTGTCTGGGTTGGCACGTCTTAAATTTTCCCTTTTTGTGCCAATAACTTAAGGAATTCACGAATTAATTTTTTTCTTCACCTTTATGAATGTCGCCGTTTATCACATCGGGAGAGAATTATTCCTTCTTATGTTGCGCTTTCGTAACCGCTTTTCAATTGTAAATTGTCGTGTTTTACGGCTATCTCTCGGACCCAAAATAGAATATATTTATGCATTCATGAATATATCATCCGTGACCTCTCGGATGTGACAAGGGAGAAGAGTCGTGCGAGAGGTTCTATGTACCCTTAATGTATTTTTAAGTAAATCTACTTTGGGGGCGCAGAGCCGTCGCCACACATGAGTGTTGTTGACATTGTTTTCCCCTAAAATATCAAAACTTTCGTACCTACCTTATATTTTTTAAATATACTTACCTACAACAAGCTTGATCACACATTTTTTATATAATTCAGCTACCATGTTTTGTTGAACGCGCTTGTTTCGTTTCTATCTAGCATTATTTGCCGCAGAATTAGAGATTCGAATTACTTTTAGTCTTTCGGTATTCCCGGCTTTTTTCCCATCCCCGGGAATCGGGAAATATTTCTGAGAATCGATTATTTTACCTGTGACTGGTAGAGGCCACTCACAGCTGGAATACCGCGTCCAAGTAGGTACTTTTTTAGAATTTTATTTTTACAGTATTTTATTTTTCCATTTTTATATAATTTTTTTGTTTGTTTATGTAAATATGTTATTAGTTTGTTGTAAATAAATAAATTCATTATTTTATATATATAAAATGCTATTTTTAAGGGGTAATATATAATCTTGTAAAAATTGCATTGAATCCTCAAAATTAATTATTTAAAGTGTGTTTTAGTAACAATCAGCTTTAAATTTTCTACAAATAGTCGCGCAACTGTTAAATATCAAAATCATGTTTATAGTAACATTCAGTTAAGCTAAGTTGTAAAGAAAATCTACCTACAAGTGTACAGTTGAAAGCACATCAAGTGTAAGACTTTGGACCGTTTTCGGTATCTGCGGCGTAGGAGTTGAAATCAAACTCGATTAAATCTTCTGTCGAGTCTACCTTCACGACCTGCCACCATTTTGGGTCAACTTATCTGCTGGGAACTGTTATCTACCTATGTAATGAATTACAAAGTTACTAATGCACCCGGTTTCATACAATATATAGGGGCCCAACTGCATCAATAGGTTTGTCGAAGAATAGAGCTTTGGCGCCCAACTCACACTTGACCGATTTCATAATTTTTTCTTGGGTTTCATATACCTAAGACCCCATACAAGTACAATGTGCCTTTCATGGTGCTACCACAGTGGAAGTGCCCTAGACTTTTAAGTTGATTAATTACCTGTCTTCTCTGGAGGAAGAAGGAAAGACTACGATTGCAAATTAATTACTCTGTAAAATTGGTAAATCTTTCCGAGACCAAAATAAAACAATTTTTTTAACGCATCTGATGATTTATCGCCCAATCTGCTGCGATATTATTGATATGTCAATATAAAATTCAAACCCCTATGTTTAATTCCCGGGAATCCCGGTAACTTTTTCCTGGGATCGGGAATGACGATTTTCCCGGGAATTCCCGGAACCGGGAACAGTTAAGTTCAGATCAGTATTTTATTAATAAATAAAAAATTACAAGTCATTTTCTTAACAATATAGGTAATCTGTATGGTTTACATATTTTAGATTATCTTTATAATTAACAATTTCAATAAAACATAATATTTAGTTTAATTAATTTACAATTATTATAAATTAACATTTAGGTACTGTCTATAATCGTGAAGCGCCCATACGAGTATCAGTGACAAAATATTTATGCCTGTTTTAGAACCCGGGACCGTAACCCACATAGACACAATTTTTTTGTGGAGTTTTGCTAATCGAGTTTCAAGGTTTGTTATTACAGAATATTGTTCTTGTTGCAGATCAGTGGATGCATTGTGTCCTCGAGTCCTATATGGTACACAATTACATATCATGAAGCAAGGAACGCTCTATGGAGTAAGCTATATTTACATCGTAGACACCGCTCTTGCATGACAGATTTTGGCGTCTCTGCCACTCATTTGTTTTTCAATAGATAGATAGCCGAACATTAAAAAACAAATGTCTCTTTCTGTCGTATGAGAGAAACCGTGACCTGGCCCCATACAAAATATAGGTACCTTAGACTCTCTCCATACAGCGCGTAGATTTTTTTTCCTTTATGGTATATACTATATACATATGCACTGCACAAAAATATGCACATCCTGAGCGCGCGCACGCGCCCGCCGCGCCCGCCGCCCGCACGGCCGGAAGTGCCGCCATCGGCCCACTTATCGCGACCTTCGCCAAATTATATTTATTATTATGTTAGGTACATCTTTAAATCCCCATATGCTACACATTGTTGATAGGGTGTACCATTAAGGGAAAGTTATTTATTTTCATGAAAAGTTTACAGTTTAAAACAATGATTTACAAAACTTGAAGAAATTATTGGTTGCAACAACAAAAACTCATGTCATTTATATTTTCAGGTTATATCTGGCTTGCTTGTAGGTATACGACTACAATGATGGTGATGAACATACTGTGAATGTAAGGTGTGTAGACATGATCAAAGAATATTTTATGACGGACTCCATATCAGGGTATTTATAAAGGAACTATTGACATGTACCTACATATAATCGATAAAAGACAGGTTGAGGTGGCTTGCTTATCTCTCGGCGCGGCGAGGAACATCCGCACGTTCGTCGCTGGATGAACGGACGTGCGCTATCCTACTAACATATATATGAATATCTCATCCATCTCTGAGCATGATCGAGTTCCATATCGCCAGCCACGTGATAAAATGCGCACCTTGAGCACATCACAGATTATTTTAAGGATATACCTATGCTGTTATCTAAACTCCCAAGCAGATTAGTAGGTACTTAAGTACCTAATAGCATGGAATTTCTTCAAGAAAATCTTCAAACAAATCTCATTGCAGCATATTTTATTAATGTGATTTTGAACACACAATTTATAGACTTGAAAAGATTGAATTACACGAGTATAAAATGAAAAAAAATTGTATAAGTTTCGACGAAGACTTTTATTACTTTATTTTTTGCAGAAAACGTTTATAAAAACGTGATAGCTGAATTGTCATCAGCTTCATGAATCAGCATCGATGTGACGACGAAGCACTTCGCACAGTAGTTATTGCAAACTTCTAATAATAGCTAAGTATCTAACACGTGATACAATATTTTGAGTTCATGCTGACTATGACCCCAAAAACTTTAATTTAGTAACTACTGACCTACATACAATAAAGATGAGAACAATTACATATTACCAATTACCATCTAACAAATAGGTATGTAGACCTACATAAGAGTACAACATGCAAACACAACATGAATTATAAATATAGATATTATGTACCTAAATATAAACAAGTGGTAGGTGTAGCAGTTATCACATACACTTGTATAACAAAGCAAGTCCGCAGGTACACAACACAACGCAGTTTGTCATGGTTAACTGGAAACACAACGGCGCAATTGTTCCTCTCCAAAGCCTGAACAATAACCTGTTCGAGAGCGGCGACGGATTTTTTCCCAAAATCTTCTTTTATTCGCATTCAAAAAGCTTAATGGAATTTCGCATTGCGCCAGTCGGCGTATTGAACAACGGCGCGGAATGTGGATAAAATCAACAACGCACTAAATCACACATACCCGATTATATACAATAGGGATTTAAAAGGAATATTTACGCTTCGAACGAAACCATGGAAAAATGTAAAGATAAAAGCAAATAATTTTGAAAACATTTTTTGTGCGTTTCGTCGCTTGCTTGCTTCTGTGAAAAATACTATGTTGAAGTGTACAGTGAAAATGTACAATATTGTCGAGAGATGCGTTCATAAATCTATGGCGCGAAGCCCGATGTTAACGCCCACGGTTGCGGGTGCGCGCGCGCAACGCGCATACACTTCCCGATCTGCTATGCACGTTCTTAGCATATCTGAATCTGTGTACACGCAGCGGCACATCACCGCTGCCAGATATGGGCAAAAATTGAAACACGGAACGTACATAACCTGAGTGGGCCTCTGCCTACACATAAAGTGTTTCGTGCTTTCTTTATGTTTGTCTTTGTATGGTAAAGAAATAAAATCTTGTCGTTGATCTGAATTCCTCACCACGCAAAGTCAAGATTAAAAATGATTCAACACCAGTTATTTGCCAATTATGATGTTGTACTGGAATAAAAAAAATACAATGCAAGTAAAATATGCAAGAAAGTACAATATGCTAAAGTTTTAGGCACCCATTACCATGTAGCTTTAATACCAACAGTACATACTCGTAGTATGTGCAGCCAAGAGTTTGAGAACAATTATAATATGGCCGTTTTATTCGACCAGCAAGGCCATTCCTTCGATTGAGCTAGATAGGTATCGAGGAAGTGGTACCATGCGGGGATGGAACCGCGGACAATGGCTCGTACCTACCTAAATAATAATTAAACATACATTGATAGATTATTGTACTCAATTGTGCCTTACTATGGCACGACGAATTGTTAAAAAATATATCCTTTATCTAAAAGGCAAGAGCCAAATACCTATAATGTAACAAAAGTTGATATCATATAGGCGACAACACATTAAATATTATGTAACACGCGATCGCTCTATGCGTCGGTAATACGGAACAAATTCTTGCAATATGTGTACAGGTTGAAATGCTCGATGATGTGGACTGTACAGTCACAGATCATCCATATTCACAAAACCATTTGCAATCTGCCTAGGCCATATACTGTGTAGAGTGCTCATGTATTATATATGTATAACATTTGATTGTATCATCATATATATGTAAGATGCTCACAAAATATGGTCAATTCTAATTCATGGCATGAGATGTTTGCGTCTGTCTGTCTGTCTACCTGGCCAAGTATCGCACAGCATTGTCGGCGCGGGCGCCTCAACAGGTGTGCACCTGAGAGCAAGCGCTTTTTCAAGCACACATAACAAACAAAACGAGCGACATGCTCGTTTGAGAATGATGCTCCCATTCATTCATCCTTCGACATGGAATGCTTTTATGTTCGTTGGACGAACTCGATCTTTTTTATTGCTAAGTTCACCTTTACTAACGTAGATGATGTTGGTATTATTGTGGTATGTTATACCTATATGCATCTTACGTGCTACATGTAGATATTTATAAGTAAGTCGCTAAAACAAAACCTAGTGTCGAATTATTTATGTTCTCTCGTACTACAAATCTCGACCCCAGATAAAGGAAAAAAAGCTTATGTCTATACCTACTGTACCAGCAAGAGTTCCGCCGGTCAACGATTATGAATATGGTGACACTGCCAGTAGTATGTAGATATCTCAAACTGGACTAACTTACGCAGAAACCTACATAATTATTATGACATCGATGTTTTCATTTTAATTAAATTACACGTTGATAGGTATATTTAGTTATATCATGCTTTGGCCGAAAATAATTGTTGAATCGGCACACGTGACTGTTTACGCTGCTACTACTTACATACACTAAAGTTGTGTCACGTGCCTAATCAGAACAACCTTGGTAAAATGCTTGCAGACAAATTTCTTTCAGGGCATTGGCATAGCTAATACAATCGATAATCTATTTCATCTGATTCCTTATTATTACTACGAACCTAAAGAATCAAAGTACTATTACTCGCAGAGTTATCATTATTCAGTACTTAAAATAACAGTAGCTATAAATATACCGCTGATGCAGTCGCGCCAGGTTGACACATAAGTTATTTAGGTCAAGGATCAAGCATATATGTAGGCATACCATGCTTGGTAGATTCTTAGGGTGGGTGTCTAAATGTACAGCTTATATATCACTATTGTACCTACTAGGCTTGGATTGACAATGATTCATAGGTTGAACACAAACTTGAGAAGCCTATTATAGATCATTGTTATAGAGCGAACACGCAGTACTAAAGTTATTATGGAAGTGTAAAGGCGATTCCTCCTATTATACTAATAACTACTTAAATACTCCGCTGGTATAGCGACACAAAACGAATCTATCATCACCTCATCAACGAAAATACGCCCTTCTGCCAAGGACTAGCGTCTTTTCTGATTTTTTTACAGAACAGGTGTAACCTTCAATTGACTCCTAAAACAAAACATACCTACTTAATTAATATGGTATAGTACGTATGTGTGTTGAAATTAATTTTTTTTTGATATTTCATAAAAATCGTATCAAAAGTTAAATTGCGACCTAGCCCATAACACATAAATTCCTATCTTACTTTTCTCAGTATACACAGCTAACCTTGGATACGTTTGACGAGATGGTTAATATTTGTTTTATATATTTACATGTGCATAGATATCTGTGAAATATCTTGTACAAACATACCAACAAGTCGAACTATTAGCTTTATACCATCTTATCGATAAATTTGTTCTCGATTTACAGAGTCCATAAAAGATAAATGCAGCCGTAACCTTGATCTACTCGTACACAACTTTACTCATGATATTTACTGAATATAAGATAAATAAGGGTGTGTAGCATCGACTTCGTCGAAGTAAATATTCCTCGTATTTGAATTAAGTGACACATGAAATGAATAACGATGGGTTTTATTAAATCTTAATATTACTTACTTTCCCGTGACCATGACCCATATGCTTATCAGACGCTAAGTTCTCACGTTTCAAGTTACAATAACCTGCACACTGCACCGAGACTTTCTTTGAATGCACCTTGTGATATCTACCTGCATCAGCTGACAGACAACTCACAGGGTACTACTTACAAAAAATCTTGCAAAGCTTAGCAAGCAGTTTTTGTGTTGCGATTGCGTGAAAGTTTAGCTATAGCTGGTTATATTTATTCATTAACAACGATTATACATTTTTAAACAACAAAAATATATAAACATCTAAATAAACTTAGGTAAGTACACTAATTAAGTACACTTATTTCCCCAAGAGACGATGAACCATTACATCTTTTTCGCCGGACTCCTCGTTACCGGGTTGCTCAGTAGGAGTTCGCTAGTCCGTTAGGTAAGTACATTATGGATTTTATTATGTTTGACAATACCTAAACCATTAAGAATTTATTTTTGCTATTTTCTTGAAACATCGCCAGTTTGATCTGGTATGTCCTCAAAAATAATGGGTAGGTTAGATAATGGTTTCTTATTGTTATGTCCTCTGTACTTAAGAATAGGAGAGGACGCATTGCAATGCAATTATATATTCGTTTTTGCTGCTATTTAGATTTAAGTACCATAGTATTTTACCCTATATTTGCATGTCATCCCTTTGTTTATAAATGAGATAGAAACAGATTTATTTTCTAATTAAAACGGGTGCGTAGGTTGATTTAGGCGCACATTGTGGTGTCGGCCGGTTGCGCAGGCGCAGAGCGTGGCGGGCCGCCGGCCGCCGCTCGCTATCGATACCGGCCGATCGCGTCGTGTTAATTACTTTCATTAAGGGCAATTGTCCTGCTCAATCGGCCTGATCAGTCAGTTTGCCGCCGCTCGATATTTCCACCCATTGCCATTAGACCGCCTCAAACGATCCAAGCACTGCATGATTTGTGTTACCTGTTCTTATCAACCTTAATTGAGGTGCGGGTTAGTTTATGACCTAGATTACCTACCATTTTAAAATCTTTTGGTTCTTACCAAAAAATACGGTTATCTTGAACTAATTACTAGTTATCTTAAATTCCTATGCATTTTTACTGAAACCTGTTAATTGTTCCACAAATAAATTTAAAATAATTGCAACGAATTCGCCTGCAAACTCACTTGTTTTGTTGTACAGACCTATCAGTCCGCATTGTATGTGCCTACTCGTAGACCCGCAATTAAAATAAAACTCACACTATAGTGTGAGCTATATAATTAACCGACAGATATAATATATAGGTAGCCACATTTATAAATTTTCAAACTTAAATAAAAATGAAAGGATAAACGTTCGATCGATACGTTATGGGCGCGTATAATTGATGACGTCTATTCGGACGGAAGCAGGAGCGCGTGCTGGCTAGCTACGCAACCAGGGATGTCTGCTAAATATTGCATACAAATTATGTGTTTATATGCAATGCAGTTATGTGTCCTCAACTCTGTGTTTAGCGTCTCATCGTCGTACGAGTGAAAAGGACATCTATTAGGTATGTGGAGAAGTGAAAGCTTTTTCCACTTCACATAACACAACAAATCAGTAAAATCTTATATTTCTACTGATTGTTGACGAAGGTAAAACAATTATAGATACCTATAGTTTTACTACGTAAATGTGTTAATTTATAAATGACAGCATAGAATTATCAGAAACTAATAAAATGATCATAAATGTCATTGTGGTAAACCAAAAATTGTTAAATGTCAACAATTAGGTATATCAAGTCTCAAATTTCAAAAAGTTCAAAATGTAGAACAGTATAGGTAGTGTTGGGAAAAAAGATATTATTTATTACAAAATTTGTACACTATCCATAATTATAAACAATTTAAAAAATAAAATATACACTTATCTCTATGTGATATTTCTTCCAGCTGATCCGCAAGAATGGAGAATTAGAAACAGTTGTGTATTTAAGGTTAGGAAGGTGTAAAAATTTAAGTAACATTAATAGCATAGCGGCAACCAAAGACTTAACTATTTAAATCTTTCTCCAGCAACCCTGTAAGATAAGTAGATGTGTAGCGGAACCGCCGCGCCCGCCGCCGCCGCCGCGCCGCCGCCGGCCGGTGGCGAGCGAGCCCACGGACACAGGTAAAGAAGGAGCAGTGAACAATAAACTATATTTCTCGATAGGCCATTAACATATCATTTTGCTGCGCGCTAATCGAATGCCCCCGGGCACCGCGCCCGCCGCCACGTGTGCCTCTCCCGGTAGTTACAATACACCCACTCATTATAATGGTGTACTACTAACTAATACTTACAAATAGGTACCTGGTACATTTATTAATTGGTGCACTTCCCACCTACACAAGATTTACGATGTTTTGGAGTTACCTACATATCAAGTTTTAAACTTAAAAATTAAAAATAGCAAGTTATGTATGCAAATAAGCATATAAGGTCAAATTCTATCTAGTCATACACTTGGTTCTAAGATAACTATTTTTACCCGACGGCGCAAGAAGGAGGGTTATGTTTTTCGAGTGTATTTATGTATGTGAGTATGTAGGTACCTATGTCTATTTCTTTGGCACGCCCTGCAGAAATAAAACGGCTTGATGGATTTTAACATAATAATGAGTGTCGTAGTTTCGTCTTGATTGTATAGGAGTGACATAGGCTATAAAAATTTATTCAAAGTAATGATGCAGTCGGTTTTTTTTATTAATTCCTACCTACTTATTTGTTGGTTTTGTTAAGCCGTTAGCTATAAACGTGACTCAAAGTGAGGCGGTGTGGTGGTCTAATAGCCATGGTTAAAGGATTTTCGCTGAATTTCGCCACACAAAATCGATGGTCCAGAAACTACCACAATTAAGCCACCGTTCAGCAGTTTTTATATGTATAGTACAAATCTTAATCGATTCCACTACAGTATAATTGACTCAAATCATTCTAAGCAATAGGTAGGTATGTAAATACATAAAAACAATTGCCATAATTTACACAGCGATAAGGCGTATAGTACACAGTTACGTTCATAGATGGAAGAGGAGGGCCGTCGTCGGGCCGCGGGGCGGGCGGGTGCCGTAGCAGGCGTATCGTAATTTCGTGAGTCAGGCCTGACGCTCCAGTGGCGCAATTGGTTAGCGCACGGTACTTATAAGACAGTGTTCGTGAGCAATGCCGGGGTTGTGAGTTCGAGCCTCACCTGGAGCATAATTTTGTGAATGGCCTTTTTTTCTTTTATGTAGCACTAGGAGGAATTAATATATGGGTGCGGTTATATGGTAACAGAAAAGAGAACCGTGACGATTTGCGATTTTTTTTTCATTTTCACGCAAAGATGATTCGAATGGATTGTTTAAAATTAAATTTCAAAAATATTACTTGAAGGAAAAAAAATTCGCTGCGCGCCGCGCCCTACCCTAAGGAGAGAGGAGAATCTAAAGTATAATATGTTGTATAGGGACGTTCGTTGGCCGCTCTTGTTGACAATTTCATTCTCAAACTCATGTCCGTCTTATGTCAAATAGATATCTGTTTTTTTATGTATTCGATTTCTATTGAAAGTCAAACAACGGAAAGCCAAGAAAGTAGTGGGCACGCTAAACATTGTCATGTTATTTATTTATTTTATTAATGGACTCGACAGTTCGTCATTTGCCAATGTCATGTTACAGAAAATTCAATTTATAATATAGTCTTCTATCTTTCTCCTTTCGCAGTAGCGTCTTCACACTGGGTAGCCGCGTCTTCATGTTTTCATCCAGCCAGAGGAGACGCCGTAGCGTCATCACTCTGGACGAAGCAGGTCGACAGTCACGTTCACTCCCGAGCTTGTAGCGGGAGCTCTTGATAAAAGCTTGAAACATCAGATCTTGCCTAAATAATCCAATAACTTCACCATACTGTTATTCGCGAACATTTTCTGATTAATTTAACGTGATATTAAACACAAAATAGCCCCTGTAGACATTAAAAGGAAAATTATCAAATAATTTCGCAACAGTCGTTTCCCGCCATTTTCAAAAGAACCTCCATTGTCATGTTACAGCGGCGGCCGCCGCGCCGCGCCGTGCGAAATAAATAGGCTTACTCCATAGTTCTGTTTATTTACATAGGTATGTAAATAATAGTTTACACTAGCTTTTTAATGCCCATTATCATCTTCTTTGGGGAAAAACATAATGTATTACTTGGCTGTATGGGTAAGATTCCCTTTGCCCTATATCTTTTTCTTACCGGAAATACGCCAGAGCTCAGCAGAGCCACAGTACTTTCGGAATGCCTAATATTACACAAAACTTTTTTTTCCGGAAATCTACGAAGATTTCTTCAAAAAAAATCATGTATTTAGAAATACAAAATGTTGAAATAGTATTTTTCTTTTCGGGTGTTAAAAGTTTAGACCTTTGTTATTTAGTTTAGGACCAGAATTATTGAGACAGAGTGGAATAATCAGAATGACGGACATCCGTATTTTTTGTTTTTTGTTTTTTAGCCATAAAATACATAGGCATGTACTTAGAGAAATAACCCTAGGTTCTTTCTCCAAGGGTATGTAGGTACAGTATGGCAATCCTAAAGTTTTATGGGGTGACCGTTGAATTCGAAATCTTCCGTTCGAAGTCTTAACCAACTCGGATAGTTAAGTTAGAATTGAAGTTGACCATATCATTATTAAATACGTAAGTACAAGTCTGTTATTACAAGTGGGTCTAACTAAATGTTAACCTTACATAAAAATATAAACTTAGATCAATTGACTAATTATTATTGACTTTCAGTTGAGTTAGTCAACTTAGATTTAATTTGTATTTATTAGTAAATTATATACTTTCTTTTCTGGAAAATAAACATCAAAGTATGTTACTCATGCAAGACTTGCGCGAGTTTACTTACAGGTGGAAACGCGACCTAAAACAATAAAATATCTGTGAGTTGACTAACTGATTATAAATTATATTTAGGAAGTACGACACGACACAGAATACTTTCGTATTTGCACACCGTATATCTTTCTCGGTAAACCATTTTACTTCAAACAAATTAATTATAAAAGCATAAAATTCCTATTTCAGTCCCGTGATCAAGACGAATCTAATGATCGATACCTCATCAAAACCGATGGGTTTTGGCTTCGGGAGTCACAGTCACAGAGGACCGACATATTACCCTCTTCTTTTCGGTGATCGGTTTAAAAGATTATTAGCCACCCAATTATTCGTGATCCGTGGTCAATACTTGGTGCTCAATATAATAGGTGGCTGTGAGGCAACAACACCAGGTCAACAGATTTAGTACACAGAGTGCAGTGGCTCAGTCGATTGCCAAATTAATCGGGCGCAGTCTTGATCGATCGAAACTTGATCGTAACCTAATAGCTCACTTATCTTAGGCAAAGTCAATAGACTGGAACAATAGCCCCATGTGACGTAACCACTTTCTGACCGGTAAATTTGCATCTCAAAGAGGTAAAGACTCGCACAGACTTGATATAGGTACTGAGTTCAGATCAGAGCCATGGAAGCAGCTTCGAGACCCGAAATTGAGAATCTCCTCCTTTCAAACTAAAAAGGACAGTTTAACAATACGACTACAACAGAGTAAGAATAATGTCATTTGCAGGTGTAGTTGAGGTCAAAATTAATCTAATTAAAATATTCATGAACTTTTATCCGATTCTTATTCTAAGCGTTGTCGCACACTGTAACGCCGCGAAAAGGGATCACCGCCTCAACTCGAGTCGTTTAGTATTCTTTGTATGAAACTCCATACTACAATGCACACTAATCGCCTCCGTAACGGCATCGCCTCGCATTACATATTTTGACTACTGTTTGACAACACGGGGCGAGGCGGGGCGGTGCCGGGTGGATCCTCTATGCTACAAGCTTTATAATTCACTTTTTGAACTAATAATGTCAACTCACGTTATCACATAATATATATATAAGCATAGATGTTAATCTATGCTTAGAAGTATCGTTCTAGTACGAGAGCCCACGACCAAAACCATGTCTCATAGCAATACGGCAAAAACCCTATAAAATCGTTAGATTGTATGATTCTGAACCCGACTAGGTGTGTAGTAACGGTCGAAAGTGTAGCAACTGCGTGGGAGGCCATTTCTGCTGTGTCAAAAAAAAAAGGCAGTCGGTATTATAGCAATACGTCTGATAGTGAAAATGTACATAGATTTTATAATTGTATTACGAAAAAGTTTGTTTTCAGACATTTTGCGCGTAGCACATAGCCTGAGCGCATTTTTGAAAATGTCAACAAATTTAGCCGACCTGTATCATAGCAATACGGATAATTTTTTTTTTTAACTTTTCGTATTGCTGCCATGATTACCAAAAACCTGTTTTCAGACACTTTCAGTGTAGCATATACTCCCAAAAACGAAAATAACGTTTCGGAGTCGCCTGGCCGACGCCTCTGTTAAATGTTTTTTTAAATTTACAGCCTTCATAAATATTCAAGAATCTCCCTTGTCTATTATATGTACTTTGACAGATGACAGATGTCATTACTTATTTCTTTTGTAAAAGTTACTCAAGTGTGCTTTAAATAAAACCAAAACTATCAAATCAATCAGTATTTAATTTCAACAGCCTCAGCGCTTGTTACGCTCCTACCCTTTTCTTACTATTATACAGCTCACTCGGCAGCTTTTTAAATGATATCTGAGTATCGAAAAGTTGTCTGATAGAGAAGGTGCTACACTTAATTTGTCTGATATAAATTTTTCGCACATGTGGACAACTTATTTTATCATGTTCAACAATTTTCAGACATATTGCTATGATACCGATCGGTAAAATTTGTTAACATTTTCAAAACGGTCTCAAAATTTAATGCGTTCACATTTCCGTCTGAAAATTGTTTTGTTCGCATCAAATAACCAAAATTTACTAATAAAAAAGATTTTCAGACGTATTGCTATGAGACATTTTTTTTGTCTCATTTTTTTTTTTTAAGTGATTTTACGGGTTTGAGCTACACCACTAACGTCTGAAAAATATGTTTCCGGTATCTCAGAACTATCATTCAACTACAGTCTGCAAATCAGACATATTGCTATGATGCAGTTCGGTAAAATTCTTTGACAATTTTTAAAATTCGGTCAGATCAAACGCTACGCGGAAAATGTCTGAAATTGGTATTTTCGAGTTCAGGATAATCGTATCTATCGATTTGATGCGGTTTTGGCTGTATTGCTATGAGACAAAAATTTTGGTCGTGGGCTCTCATACTATAGGTTACCTAATAACAATGACACAGTATAATCTAAATTCCAATCGAATATGGCCCGATTGTTAGTGACTAAGTCCAAAACTCCACACATTTTTGGGATTTAATACGGATGCAATTTAATCTGCAATTGGGCGCTAAATCTACAAAATATTTTCTTTGATTCAGCTACAAAAATGTAGAATTCCTCAAACGACTGTTTTTGTCACGATTTTTTTGTCCATAGTTATATTAAATCGATCGACCCGACCCGACATGCCGACCCTGCAGTTCGTGAGGAATGTAAATCGTTGACCGTGCGCGAACAACCCCCTGACACAATTATTAGCCTTTCGGGTTTTTTCCTGCACCAATTCACCTATGTACGAGAAAATATTTGGGATAGTTACTACGTGCATGGCCGACAGGATATAGGAGAGACCCATGTGACATGATGACATTCCACCGTGCAGGCCTATCCATCGGCTGATAATTATCACACATGGCAGCGGCAAAGCGGTAAAATAAATAAAAATTATCATACTTATGGCTTGTAGATCACATAATTTATTAGGAAGGTATATATATATATATAAGATAATAAGAATACTACCTTCCTAATAAATTATATATATACTTACATATTTCATAATAGATACAGATTAGATTAATCTCACCACGGACATTAAACAGATAGTGATCGTGATCAGATTAATTGTCTTTCATACAAATACTTTTAACGCCAAAAAACCAAAGAAGGAACTTACATACCTACTTTGCCACTTCATATCATGTGACATAATTAAGTTATCTACATTTCATCACACATAAAAATCGCAGAAGTACGCGAGCGGGTAGATATAGTGAATTTTCGTAAAATGCTAGCCAGGCAATTGATAGCATCTATTGTGATTTCAAATTGACATTGAGGTAGAAAGCAAACAGAACAAAGATAGAAAGGCAATAAAGATAAAGACCCTGTCGGGGTATCATATGATCAACAATAATGTAGTCTGCAGGGCAGTGAAGTACTTCGGCGGAACATGTCGTGTATACAATTTCATTGCATTATAGAAGTATATTGACGATACGAACAAAAGCTTACTTAGTTGTACCTATGTATGCAAGTAACTAGGCACGCCTTTGTGCTTTTAATATTAACAATTTAATTCGCGAACCGTAACTTTCTAGGATCAATCGATGCGTTCGATCAAAGGTGCATTTGATACAATTGCTGCGTACCTAATAGTAATACCTATACACAAGAGAAATGTACACTTGGCAAGTGTTTTTTCAAGTATCTTTGAGCAAAGTCTGTATTTTGTACCCGACTGCGGAAGAAGGAGGGTTATGTTTTTTGAACTTGCTATAGTTCTTATTTCAAGTAGGTAAGGTAAGGATAGGTACTTAACCAGTCAAAATGATAAGGTAGACATAGCTGTGTTTAGCATCGATTTGGGAGCGACGTCGGTCACGAAGTGGTCTGCTTTCGTCACTCGGAGCATTCGATCAATTCAAATCAAAACAACGAGAGCTGCATTCTAACGAACGAATGTTGCGCGGAAGAATGCGACATTTTATAATAGTAAATTACTTAGTAGTAGGTAAATGTAGGTAGGTACTTGTAAAAAGAATAATTTTGTTATGGTTTTTCAAGTCTTACGACGCAAATAATAAGAACTGTCAAAAGTAACAAGTGTTACCATTGATCTGCTGTCGACTGAACCTAAATGTGACAGACATTCATGTTTATGTCTACCGGATGGAACCCACGTTTACGTAATTAAACCTTAGGGCCGTTAGCTATAAACGTGGCTTAAAGTTAAGCGAAGTTCAGATTTTCGCTGAATTTCGCCATACAAAACGGTGGTTCAGCAACTCAATTGACAAATTAAGTCACCGCTTAGCAGTTTTTGTAGCAACAAGCCCAGGTATGGTGCCTGCACTGCGCATCACTATTCTACATTTGCACGTTAAGGTATTTTGATAAGGATGAACGAAATCAAATGCGACAGGCTTCTGATAAACGTATAGATTAAATTAGTGGTTCCTCCTACTAATGCGATCCAGTGAACTAAAAAAGGTAACCGGTTAACTGTAATTACTTTTCTTTTTGGCACAGTTCATGGCTGTCACAATAGAGTGGAGCGCTGACAGTCGGCGGCGCGCAGGCGCAGCGGCGCAGATCATATCTGTCAAACGGGAGCGTTTGTTTGTGACGGGCGACGCGTGCTACCGTCCGCTCTGCAGCCAGCCAGCCCAGCGGTAGATACTCGTGCTTGGATCCGACCAAGCTTCGCGAGTAGTGGATACTTACAAATGTAGAGATTCCAAATGAGAAAAAGGTACTTAATACAGTTTTTGTTTGTTAGCAAATCTACATACTTCTCGATACGATGTCGACTCACACACATACGTTTTGGGAATCGGAACGCACCAGCCGCGGCATTACGACTGCCGGATGCTCGTCTCGTAGGTCAAGATCCTCTTCACGTTGCAGAACCAGCGGAGAGGCATGGAGAACTTACGCGTCTTAGTTTTACTATTTTAATTAGGTACGTGTCTTAATTTGATCGCAATGCGTATCATCAAAATTGGTAGTTCTAGGTTTCCCACTCAAGATCGAATATGGTTGGGTTAGATGGCATCTAATCTGATCTGATTATTTTGCTTGAATTAAGATTAATTGCACCGAAACTTTTAAATACCTGGAAATGAATATATTTTGTGTAAGTTTAGGACCCTAAATATCATAATCTCGCAAACGTTCTCAATTTAACTGACACGAAATCAACAAGTATTATTTTGTCTCACTATCGTGGTGTCGCACTTTCGTGTTTTTCGATCTTCCTTGCTTCGCACTTCCGTAGCTCACTCATGCTTGCATGCATTGTAGTGTAGCGTCTACGTAATTTCCACTGCAGGAGGTTAGTGATAAAATAGTTTTATTAAGTACCCCGTAAAAACGGTAGATACAACTGACTTTACTATTATCGACATTTCTAATGGAATGTCGTCATTTCTAGATGCATGAGTAGGTATTGTATAGTATTGGATGTGTCGGAAGCAGAACTCACTCTTGCTGTGAGAAGACTCGGAGCCCGCAATACTGCGCCGGGCCCGGACGGTATTCCAGGTCGGGCCTGGGTAATAGCGCTGGACGCTCTGGGGGATAGGCTAAGGCAGCTATTTAATAACTGCCTTCGTTTGAGCATATTCCCTGCAGGATGGAAGGCGGCTAGGTTGATCCTCTTGAAGAAAGAAGGTAGACCATTAGAATCACCGTCTGCGTACCGGCCCATCTGCCTGTTAGACGAGGCGGGTAAGCTGTTCGAAAGAATAGTTGCCTACCGCCTGGATAGACACTTGTCCTCGGAAGGGCCCGATTTGTCGGATAACCAGTTCGGCTTTCGGAGACGGCGTTCGACAGTGGATGCGATACTGCGAGTACGCTCTCTGACAGAGCAGGCGATCAATCGAGGTGGAATGGCTTTGGCGATAAGCTTGGATATCGTCAATGCCTTCAACTCTCTGCCATGGAGGGCGATTAGGGAGGCACTACTATATCACAACGTGCCTCTCTATCTGCGCGAGATCGTCGAGGCGTACCTCAGGGGCAGGCGAATCCACTACACGGGCCGGAACCAGAGGGTTTGCGTGAGTCCAGTCAGCTGTGGGGTTCCGCAGGGTTCGGTGCTGGGACCAGTACTGTGGAACCTCGCATATGATGCGGTTTTACGAGTCAGTCTGCCCGACGGCGTCAGTGTCGTATGTTACGCGGATGACACGCTTGTGTTGGCGGAGGGGAGTTCCTTCGAGAGGACCACACAGCTCGCGGAACTCGGGGTGGCTTGCGTCGTCGCTAAAATCCACGAGTTGGGCCTTAGGGTAGCGCCTCATAAGACCGAGGCGTTGTGGTTCTATAAACGCAGGAGGGGCGTGGAACCACCCAACTCGTCGATTCACGTGGGTGACACGGAAGTCCACGTGTCCAGATACCTTAAATACCTGGGCCTAACACTGGATAGTCGATGGGGCTTCGAGGAACACTTCGAACGCTTGGTCCCCCGAATCCAGAAGGTAGCGGGTGCTATGCACAGACTGCTACCAAATCTCGGGGGACCACGGGAAGGAGTCCGCCGACTCTATGCGGGGGTGGTGCGATCTATGGCTCTCTACGGGGCGCCCGTTTGGTCACAAAGGCTAACGAGCGTCCAGCGCCTTAGAGCCAAGCTCAACAGCGTCCAGCGTATGATAGCCATTAGGATCGCACGTGGATATCGTACGATATCTTTTGAGGCGGCGACTGTTCTGGCGCGATTTCCGCCTTTGGATATACTGGCGGATATGGACGCAAGGGTATACGAAGAGACCCTAGGCATCCGCCAGAGAGGCGGAATCGATCAGGAAAGAGAGCTCGAGATGTTCCGGCAGCGATCGCGAAGGCGTGTTTTGGAGGTCTGGCGTGAGCGGCTTCATGAGCCGCAGAATGCACGCAAACGCACGGTTGCCGCGATCCTGCCAAGTTTTGAGGCATGGCTCCAGCGTGAGGGAGGTAGTGTCACATACCGACTGACTCAGGTACTCACCGGGCATGGATGTTTCGGTGAGTACTTGAACCGGATCCAACGCGAAGCGACGGCACGGTGTCACCATTGCGGAGAGGACCAAGACACCGCACAACACACACTCGAAGAGTGCCCGGCATGGGACGCCGAGCGGAGTGTCTTGGTCTATCGAATCGGGAGCGACCTGTCACCGGAAGGCGTCATAGCCGCAATGCTGCAGGACGAAGCATCGTGGAAGGCCGTGGTCTCCTTCTGTGAGACCGTTATGGTTCAGAAGGAGACCGCGGAGCGCGATCGAGAGAGGGCCAATCCCAATCGGAGACGGAGACGGCGGGGCGGCGGTAACCCGCGCCCTGTTTTGTCAGCCCTGTAGTCTCGGGCGAAGAATAGAGCTAAGGTATCCCCTGCCTGGCGTAAAAGGCGACTAAAAGGGGACGTCATGGTCGCGGACGGTCAAAGTGGGGGCTCTGACCGTCCATGGCAGAAACGACCACGGGGAAGGTGGCAGTACGCAATGGCCGCGCGCTGCCGCGTCGGGAGGTTCTGGGAGGTGAAGCACACATCTCCCGGGACGGGCCTCGGGCAAGTGCTAGGGGGGCACCGGTGCGTTCCGTAGGAGAACCCGGAGCCCTCCGAACAGCACGAGGTAGGCCATCGAGGGGGTTTTAGTGGGTACAAATCCCACATAACCCGTCCCCCAGGAGGTCGGGTATCTTTTAAAAGATTTCCCCCCCGTTAACAAAAAAAAAAAAAAGGTATTGTATAGTATACCTTCTCCCTCAGCCCATCTATGCCTGCCTACCTCGTAGCGTAGCCTCGCACCCAACGACTCCGCAGTTCCGCACATATCACCTGTCTATCATATCGTAGATAGAGCCCAATATTTTTCATCTCGCTTTCTAATTTCTGCATTTGCATAAGTATTTGGATAATTATTCGCAACTCAGATTTATTGTAAGTCGGTACATGATTGACAATTGTCGCAAATATAGTTCGTGCACGTCAGATTACCCTTCGAAATTGAACAAAAAATACTAGAAAGTTGTTAGATCGGAGTATGATGCAAAGTGGGTGGTCGATGAACTCGCTGCAGCTTAATCTTAGAACATTATTTATTAATTCTTTATCAATAAGAGTTCTCAACAGTACCTACCTAAATTCTTCTTACAGATTGACAGGTAGAATCACTTTATTGCACTGAAATGATTATTATTATATGACACTACACCGTTCAAGGCTATGTACCTTTTATTTATTTTATTAATGGACTCGACAGTTCGTCATTTGCCAATGTCATGTTACAGAAAATTCATTGTATACTAGTCTTATATCTTCCTCCAGGGGAGTCGCCGTAGCGTCATCACCCTGGGTAGCCGCGTCTTCTTGTCTTCATCCACAGGAGACGCCGTAGCGTCAATCACTGTGGACGAAGCAGCTCGACAGTCACGTTCACTCCCGAGCTCGTAGTGGCAATCTTGACCATGGCGCCAAACTTCAGATCCTGCTTGAATTCTTCAATAACTTCACCATACTGTCATTCGCGAACATTTTCTGATTAATTTAACGTGATATGAAACACAAAACACCCACTGTAGACATTAAACTGAAAATTATAAAATAATTTCGCAACCGTCGTTTCCCGCCATTTTCAAAAAGCCCGGCTATGTACCTACTATTAATTATTAAGGTGATTCAAAGTCGTATTCATAAACGTGATTTAAAGTTAGGCCACCGCTTAGGCCCCATGTCCCTTTCTATCTTAACCTTTTTTGACGAAGTGTGAAAGGGATAGCAATACGATTTAAGAGAAGTGCGATTTAACTAGGTTTATGAATAATGTATAGTATGTATGTATACCTAGGTACACTGCTACCATGGACTTGTTTAATTAAACATACATAAATTAAATACTTACGCATTTTAACATGAACCAATAGTTATTTCATTGCCATACACACACAAGTAATACAATAAATACTTACTGCATATTATCCATGAAATATGATAATCTATGTATTTTATTGGTCGCAATACTTAATTGTGATTCATGTTGATTTTAACAATTCTCGAATACTTAAATTAAGTGTAGAGATGCATCGCGAATTGCTAATACAGTCAAAGAGTTTGCCTAAACCAATTTATCACGTTCCGGCGAGCACGGGCCGTGTGGTACTTTGGCCGGACAAAGAATTGAATCATAAATATTAATCAAGATCGCTATATAATCGGAGTGGTGTAAGTATACGAATAATAATGTACGTAAGCATGTAAACACATATGTATGTATAATATGTACATAATTGTAAAACTAAATACTACCCAATTCATTAGGGCCACATAATCACTTACAATAAACTTCTGTCTTTGATAATCATCCGGTTCTAAGAAAAACATGTAAGTACCTATGTATCTAAATAAAATCGGGCACGCATTAGATTAGAACCGCGAAAGTTTTAATATTGACAAATGAAAAGCATGCAATCAAGTAAGTATGTGTACAATAGTAACATGCAATCCGAGATATAGGTACAAGATCATGTGGCCGATTGATCCGACGCGACGATCTGGTACGCTACACATATAGCGAGTAAAATAGTCATAGTCGAGTACAAAATAAAAATAAATTAAAGTCTCAATCAGTGCAAAATATTTAATTAATTGACTTTTCACGTCAATTTTTTTGCTAAAATCAAAAAGTCGAAACAAAAATTGATCAGGAGGACTAGCCGGTTGGCTTTTTTTAAGCGCTCAAGTCCTGTCAAAGTCTGCGCGAACGAAATTTTTGTACTAATTTCGCCAAAGATCATTGACGGGATTTGAGCGCTAGTAAAAAGCGTCGCAGCCCGCCCCCGGTACCTTAATTAATTAATATTTATACATGATGAATACGTAAATAGGCTAGAGTAGGCTGTCACTTGTAGAATAATCATGTTAAAGTAGTAACGGCACAATGGCTAGACAGACGCAACGACATTAGAAGGGAGGTCCCTAGTGACTTATGGACATTGAATATTTAGCTACATGTCGCATAGCCCTTGTAATGATATGACTGTCATTATGTTTGACCATTCAGCAATTAATTATGACACACATTGTAATATAATCGAATCAAAGTGCTTATATGAAAACATAACAATGGTGAATAATTAAACTAAAGACAGATACCGTTCCCATAATCTTGCGATAGTAAATGCATGGAAGCCGTAAAAGTACCTACCAGTTGTGAAGATATGGAGTTACTTTTTTAATCTTTTAGTTTTAATGCAATTCTGTTGATTAAACGACGCAAATTCTATATCAGTTTAAAGTTTTGAAATACTTATCTCTTAAATTGGCGAAATTATGGACTGGACACACTTAACGTTTCCACCCTGTATACAAAAAGTCAAAATAAAATTTGGCGAAAATATAAAATTATAGAACAAAAGCTACTATCACCGATACTGAACACGCCCCCTTTTGGCTCGCCCTTTCCGTTACATCCTGAATACAAATAATGTTAAAGCAACATCGCAACAATTAGATTGAGTCACAGGAATAGCCAAAAGAGATGGTAAAAGAGAATATCAGAAAAGGTAAATTGGATTGATCCTAGGATATTAATTATAATAAATTACCTACGCAGAAACGAAAGTACGAGTAAGTAAGGCTCTAATAAAACTAATCTCGGTGCGAATGTGCGATACAATCAAAATCCTCATCACAATGCTCTAAAAAAGAAAGTCCTCTACTTTAATAATCACTCGATAGAGTTAAAAGCATTTCAGCCGAAATGACAATTATTCTGAGAAGTGTCTACGACCGACTACAACATTAGCGTTGCTAAGTCGACGAGATTAACGACTTTAAATCAGCGCTGACATTTATCGCCAAACAGTAAGCCGCAAGACAATGCGTTGGCAGATCGTTTGGGCATAATGTTGGAGTGATAGTACACGGGTAGTGTGAGCTGGAGTCCGCGGGCATGAGTCAGGCGCCGGGCGGCATAGGCGCAGGCGCTGCCAGTCGCGTGGCGCAACAATCTGTCGCCGTTGACGCAGCGCACGCCATGCGCCATGGCTAGATTGTCTCATGTCAATTTTCATAAATATATCCTATAATAATATCTATACTTATTTATAAAATTAAATGTCTGATATGTTAGCCTATAATTATTTAAAATACAACACCATATAAACTGGACGGGATGATGTGGCTAACAGAATACCTAATCGAGTGTGGCTGTTTGACAATGATTAAAAATTAATGTTTCTACTACATTGATGGTCAATTGCGAGAAGGAATAAACTTGAGAAAATTCCTCTTCGTTCAAGTGGTCTTGATCAATTACATCCTATTATTATTACCTACGCAATACATAAAAATGTTCGGCCAAACCAGAAGCGTACCTCGCATTCATGTGCACCTCGGTCTCAGTCATGGTTAGTGGACCGTAATATGATATTTATTGATTTCTCCCGGAGCGTCAGTTAATGAATGCGGAGCACATTTCATAAGTAATTTCTCACGATACGTTTGGGAACGAGCTTTTTTTCTCGTTTCATTTCTCTCAGCAAACAATAGATCACCGAGCGCGGATGCAGAGGGTTGGCTGGTAGCCGGTGCGCCGCCGCCCGGCGCAACTGCGACACGTTTGTACTTAGATGGATATACTCACAATCGCGCGAATTGGCTCCTGATATTAATGAAGGTTACATTATCATAATATCGGATGACAAAGGCCACGACTCATGTACGGTTATAAATTAATTAATTAATTAATATCAAATGCCATTAAATGATAAACAAGCATTTTTTTAATCAAAGGTTCATCTGTTTTAAATAATTCCGAGTTGGATTGTAACGCATAGCGGTCAAACTTTCTTTTGTTTTAAAACGTTGTTTAAAAAGATCCATAATAATAATAAGTGCCAGCAGCCAATTCAGAAACAACATTTTATACCGTGGGGTCAAATCCCAAGCGCTCCCAGTTCCGTCTACTTAATGCAACTTGTCATATAATACGAACCCGTTCCTAATGTAACCTGCCAAATTACTTCCTGCATGAGTATGTTAAAATATAGTTCACCTCTCCAAAAGACATTTCAATGATAAAAGACTGAATTAATACTCTTTTAGAACTTAAATTCAAAGATGCTCATGAATATTGTAGTTTTTGCAAAAGTGTATATTATGTGCAATATTATGTGCATCCATTGTTCGTAAAATCATGCAAGAAATTCTATTAGTTTTGTGACTAGGCAAAAAAGTTACTTTGAGTTGAGCAAATCTATTCACGAAATTATACCGAGGAACAATAAATAATGTACAGCTTGTAGGATAAAACTGTATATATTAATGAATATTAATTATTCATAAAAGTATAAAGCGAAATAATGAAAATTGCTATATGTTTTAAAGACTATTGAATTCAATTGACTCTTGGATAAATCTGTAACTCAGCCGGATGCTTACGAAAATGTTACCTGTTCGATACAGTTACCAACATTGCACACATTGTAGTAATTATCCCAGTTTAATAAAAGATTCAGCGGAAACAGCTACCTGTCTCGTGAGAATTGTCAGCGGATGTACCAAAGGTGCTCTCTTTTTGTGTGTAGCTCGTATTGGAAGTTGGGATTAAGGGTGATTCCGTCTCCTGTATGTTGGCATGGGAATAATTTTTACGTATTTTTTGCAGGGTCAATCAGAAAGGGTATGTCTCTGTACTTATGTAGGTACCTACTATACATTCAGTAGGTATGTACATGGGAACTTTTGCGCGACGTTATTGTATGACCTATAGACTGCGCAACGTTTTTGTGGTTATATTCTATCTTTTCTGAGGATTTGACGAATTATAAATTAGGAATCTTCCGAGCAGGGTTTAACTTCCCTACCCGAACCTATGCGTGTGATTTAACTTACTTAAATAATATCTACTTATCATCATGTACGAGAGCATGATGCCGAAGAAGGTTTCATTCATTTTATTAAGAAATTTATTTCGCCTTTCTAATAATGATTTCTTCCGTATGTACCTACTTAAGTACCTGTATGTATATCTGCGCAGACGGTCTATTTTTTACAAAGTTAATATGCTGGCTGCCCTTTATGGATCACGTTTCAGCCAGTGTTGCGCTAATATTTTTGACAGCACTCTCCTATGACCACATTGCCACTTCTATTAGGCCCCAGAGCTATGTGACCTTACCTACTCGGAAGTGGTGCACTTTTGTCAAATGATAAATCAATGGTATTCTGCAGTACTTTTCGCCAGTATAACATTTACACCAATAACTTCTTCTCAAATTAATGATATTCTCAATTACCTAATGTATATAGTTCCACAATATCGCCCGAGGCGTGTGACATTTCTTACATACACCTGCAGCTGTGGTGCAATCGAAAAACTCGAAACAAAAAATAAACGAAGGAAGCCACTATGTTTGTTACTGAATGGCATGATCTCACAAAAACTATAAGTAGAACACACATTTGGAGTGCTCTATGTTCCCACACTAATCGATCACACAACCATCCGTGCTCTATTGTGACCGCTTCCACTTACAGCTCTATAGAAAGTTCACTAACCTTGATGTTGTTATCTGTATCATAATAAGGCATTAACAATATAGAAGCAATCTATCATTTGAAATTAATATGATCAGTGATCGGCGCGGCGCGGCGTGGCGGCAGCGCGGCGGCGGCGGCGCTCGATATCTGCATAGCTCGACGGAATGGCGGTTAATCAGGTGGCCCGTTATATTACATTGTGCTCGTCGTGAGCTCAACCCGACGGAACAGGTTGTCCCAATGACAAAGGAGCAGATTCCATCGTCCGCAATCCGCGTCTGCGAGCCCCACATTATAAATAGTCCGTCGAAATAATCCGTTGCTGCATGTCACTCCGGCGCCCACCAACGTAGGCCAGTACACTTCCATAGTTAATGATATCTAACACAAAAACGATTCATAAAAAACTGCTAAGAGTGAGCATTTTGTTTCCGCGTACATCTTTGACCTTATAGTGATTGATGGTCTACGAATTTATTAATAGATCTACGTAATACCTGACCGTCGAATCGTTTAAACAAACATTAATACGGTCTCTTCGATAGGTATCGCTTTTTGTTGAACTCACTGGTTGCTGATAGAATGCGTTTTAATTAGGATATAAATATAATTAGCCCCAATAGTCCAATGGCTTCGATCCCTACATCTCGACCATTGTGATGTGGCCCGCTCTTCTTTTAGTTTTTAGTGCTAGAGGAGAAAATACGCCAAATGAAAAAATTGCTTTAAAAATAATATCAAAATGTCTTGCTTGGAAAAGTTAGCTGATTTTGTCAAACGTTAATTGTTTGCGAAACGGTAAGCGAAGGATTTCAAAATAATAAATTCGTATAACAGAAATACTCGCAAATAAAAAAATTAACTGCGTTGTAAAATCTTCACTAATAACCGTAAAGCACAAACAATCGGTTTCATTTGAACCAACTAGGATATGCGCGCCACCTGCGCCGCAGCCGCGCTTTCGGCACTTTACTGCGGCCGAACAATGGGGCAAGAGCCAGTCGCACCATTGTTGCGTAGGCTAGTCGGTACCAACTTGGTGCGCACAATGTCCGCCAACACCTGATTTAAATTACTTTATAAGCGCCTTTCCTTAAACGTGACATTGAGGGCCAGACTGCAGGACTCTGTACCACGAATAGTTCACACGACAACATCTGGTCTGTTTAGACAATGCGTATAGCAGATAAACAAACGACACAAATAAGAGACAAAACATTAAAATTTACTGTGCCTTAAAATCATAAAATGGAATACTTTCTTTGTGAATGTTCTTCAAGACATCCTTTCAATAATTTAATTAAACCGTACCTGAAATGAAACCATCTATTAAATCATTTATGAATAGTTCTGTTTTTGTATTTAATATTGCCAATATGTGCAACGAATCTGTCAAAATAAATGATAAATAATGTTATATACCTACTAGAGTGTGTAAGAGTGGGTAGATAGAGTGGGACGTTTTGTAATTCGATGATAGCGTGCGTTACCTAGCTAACCGGGACTCGACACCTATGTCAAGTTATTTAGTACAATCAAGTAAGTAGGAAATTACACAAATAAGTAGGCACCTAAAAGGTTTCACCATTTCTAAATATGGGGATTAAATAATTAGACCGGACCTACCTATAGGCATATAAACAACATTGAAAATAAGTAACTTAAATTTTTAGGACAAATAAAAGATCTAACCATCTCTTCTATCTATAACCTTACTTACTAAATAGATAATGTAAATAGCCTCAGAATCACAGCTGGCGAGAGGCTGTGCGCCGAACACCCAGAGATCCACAAGGCGATTACACACTATTATAAAATATAAATGCTTGTAACGCCCCGTCTAAAGGGGTTAACCCGTGCGGCGGAAATTGATTTAAATTACGTTATTAATAAAATTAATATGATTAAAACGGTTTTTAAGGTATAAAAACGCATCTCAAACTTTTTTTTCGTTAGCTATTATTCTTGTGTTGATATGTTTTGGTAAAACAATATAAACTAAATTAAATATAGTTATTGAAAATGGATAGTCCCAAAACAAATATAGGTAGTAAAATAAATTATGGGTAGGTGTTTTATTTTTCAATTATTTTTTAAAGTAGGGATCAATACTGGTAGCAGGCGAATAATTACGGAATACCGATCGATATTGGTAATCAAAGGTCACTATTTAAAGAATAGAATATTGTGACCGCATAAAAAAAATTACGAAAGCGACACCATTAAATTGGTTCCCACGCGGGCTCCAAAATTACAAAAAAATGGCCCACAGATTCAAAATCAATACAGACCATCGTTCTAGAATCCATTATCCAAGACTTTAAATCTGAAACACTAGATAGAACCTTGTATTTAAGTGATTGGCTATTACAAATTAATTAAATGTTATTTGAAGAAAAAAATTACAACTGACTACTACAAGATATAATAGCAATGACAGACAAGACACCGATTAATAAATGAATGGTCATTCGCAAACATACTTATCTAATTAATATAGGTATATCTAGTAGGTACATATTCTCATTTTGAGCGGACACAATTAGGTAATTCTATTAAAAATATTTTTTTCGATTAAGTATAACTTTGTTCTCTAATAATTATCCATATTACCAGCAAAATAGAGTGAATGACTGTAATTATGTTGCTTACGAAATTGATCAGCGAGTGCTACGATGAATTATGTCATCGATAGAGGCTTAGCGGCCACAGATAGATTGACATCAAGAATGCATGATCTCAACTCTACAGAATAATATAGCAAATAAATGTAATCACTACTGTAATCACCTTTTCTTGAAAAGTCATTTGTGTACCTTTACAACTTAATTAATAAGGAACTGATATCGACCCACATTTCTAATATTTACTCGTTCGTTTAAATGAAAAAAGTTTAATTTAGAAAACAGTGTGTCGGCGGTCAATTACTGACCCAGCAGGCGTTATCCCGATTATGGTTCCAACAGATGGTTGTTTTTTACCACTCGGCCGGCGGCGGCGGCGGCGGCGGCGTGGCCGTGATGGGGCGCTGAGTGCGGGGGTGCGCCCTGTAACCGTATAATTACACGTTGTAGTTGCGCGCGCGCCAGCTCGCACAATTGGCTCAAACTAGTGTTTGCTTTGATGTGCCGCCGACCACGGCGGTTATCCACGTGCGGTCGCTTTAACCCGTTCTCATGTTAAGCTTATTAAGGAGAAGCTTCTCGTTTTACGGTTGTTTATGCAACAAAAAATCTCTAACGCAGTCGTAAAAGGCATCTGGATAAAAGCACTTGGTTAATTCCACACGCCTAGTCAAGTTTCTGAGATTATTACCTGCTTTACCTGTGGCGTTGTGATGAACATAATTTCTTTACAAACCTAATTAAGATGACTACAGTACACTATTAAGTGCGCATTAAAGGTTTATTTTTTTAATTTTTGCCAATTTGAAAACTGTTTATCTATCCGGACATCTACAATCAACATAATTATAAAGTGTTACTACGAATACAGTTAGGTACGTGCAGTGTAATCAATAATCACAAATGCCAAGGGCTACATCGATCAATCCTGTGTTGTCGCAAGTGATTCTTAATCGACAGCCGAACTCGAAAGTTGAGTAGCGACATCGTGATACCGAACTTAGCCTCCTTCTTTTCGGCGTACACGTCGAACATTGTGAAAACGCAACGTCCGTCCGTCGCGATAATCACAGCGACATCGTATAAAAACAAATTATTAATCTTCCGATCGTGACTAACGATTTCGGTACATCGTTTTACTCGAATGGAGGTCGAAAGCCCGGCCTGATACTGGAGTAATAATTCGCATGGTAATGCTTTCAAATGTCGCAGGCTCAGTTGACGCCGCCGCCGCCGCCGCCGCCGCCGCCGCCCGCCCCCGCCCGCGCTCCGTGTCCAGTCACGCCGCGACGCGACGCAATGACCTCTTATTTACATTACTTATTGTTATTGCATACAAATGACACTAAGTCGATTTAATATTTTATCTATACATGCTCATAGGAAGGCGTAAATAAGTAAATAGGTATCTGTATAATATGCTTCATTACGAAAAAAATCTCATCTGTCGATGACTTTTACCATAACCTTACGATTCCTCATTTTTACACCAAATTGAAAAAGTTACCGCTATAATTTTCTGAACTGTATTGAAAGATAAGAAGAAGGCAGTAGGTATTTTTATACCTATATTTTTTTTCAAATCAATGTTTTGAAAAAGCTTTCACAGATCGTTACGTTTGCGATTGCGTAAAATGTACTCACCAATGTATTTACAAATGACAATGCCAGATTCTGTCCCACCATCAACCGCAAGTTGTACAAAATAACGAATAAATGTAAAAATATCTCCGTTTTTTATTAAAATTATTGGTTTAAAATAAAGTTTTGTACAAGTTGCGATTCGAAAAAAACAGCTTAATTAAGAATTCAGAAAATAGTAAGAAATCGAAGCGATTTATTCATTGTTTTTGTTATTCTTCTAGAGGAGTTGCGAGAGTAGTAGAAAATTATACTGATTATGATTATGCAATATGAAACCTGTAATAAGTTCCCAACAAAATGATAGGTACAGCTTAAATGGTCACGTAGTTTTGTAGGTGGGGCAAAGCTCCATTGAAATGTGGCAATGTCTTTTTATTTGATTTTAATGATTATGTATCATAATCAATAATTTAAATTTTATTAAATATTAATTATTGCATGCCTTAACAAGGTAGGTTATAGCGATAAGCACTTTCTAAACCATAACACCTGTAATACCTATAACCAGCAATAAAAATCTTTGACTTTGACTTGACTTGACTTTGTTGCCAATCTGCTTATTTTGTATAGGTATGTACTATTGATTTATTAATATAAAATTCTTCTAAATTATAATATATATAATTATATAATAAGTAGGTCCATACAACAGCAGATCAATGGTTGTTTCCATTGATCTGCTGTTGTCCGTACCTACTTAAATATAGAGTCTATTTGGTTTATATTTAAATGCACGGACTTGTAATAGACAATATATTAAACAACAAAAGCGATGATTTGATGGGAAGCGAAGCGATGAATGCCGTATCACCTCATAAGTTACGATTAGATATCGGTATAGCAGGTGTTACAAAGCGGCCTGTGTCGACGTTTAATAAATAGATGATCGGCGATGCCTTGTTCGGGAACGCCGGCGATTCTACTTTACACCTTGATGGATCGTTTTGACGGCACAGATAGTTTACAACTCTAATGAAACATAATAACTGTCGATAAGTATCGTGAGGTGAACTTAATGGAATTAATCACGGGTCATAAACGTTTAACTCGGCCAACTGGGTGAGTGTCTGTAATCTGTCGGTGATTTATTTTCACCTGCTTCTAACTTATCTAGTTCAGTAACCGGCTTTTAGTGTATAATATAGAGACTAGTACCTTACCATGAGTTTCTAATGTATCTTAGTTCGCTCGTTAGCTAGTTGGTACGTAAATACTTTAGCTACAGCGTTCGTGATTGGTGAGTTTTGTTGCATCCCTAGGGGCCACTAGCGGAATTAAATTTCCACCAATCGATACCGCTGTAGCTAATGTATTTAAATACTCGCTAGCAAGCGAATGCTGTAGGTAGGTAATCGATTTAGCAGTCGTACTCATATTCTATCGAATTTAAGTGGATGCGTGAATGGCATATAATTGGAAATAAAATAAATACTAATTTGTTAACCCCAAACTAAAATACGAATATAAAATAATTCTAGATCTTAAAAGCCATGCTTCCTATTTAAGGAAAAGTATAACTTTTATTAAATCTTAATCCTAGGATTGTCGGGTAAGCTCTGGAGCTTAGTAAGCATACTTTATATTATAGCAGGTTTTTGTTAGGTGTATACGCTGTGCTCTAAAACCATGGGCACGGCAATTATGTGCAACAGAAGGAACATTCCCTTTCATTAGCCATGCGTATTGTGCATAAGTAACCTCTAACCGCGAACGACAACTAAAACTACAATGGCGACCCGAGTTACACAACTTATCAATCCGGTTCAATGCGAGTTGCGGTAAGCATTCGCTTTATTAAAAGTTTATTGTTTTACCGTCCACATTGCCACATGCGTTATAGAATACAGTATCGGTATGTAGACTGGCGAGATAATGATAGATAATACGACACAATGAAGCACGAGCACGCGCGCCCGCACCGGTTCGTTAGCGTAATGTTGAGTCACGGACCCAAAGATCACCTGACGGGGTGCCTTTGACAGCTCGCGATGTAACACCACGCCACGCCTCGACTCCACGTCGTCGCTCGTACCTACTCATTACTGGTTACAATATAATAAGCGAATTAGATCAATGCTTTCGTACTGATTGAAATTGGTGCAATCGATAGTAGGTCCACCATCTACAGCAGTAACTAAAAGATATGAACACAGGTTTCTGATAATTGTATGGAATATTCGTATAAAAAGATAGTTTCGAATAACTAATTGTGTATACTTAAGCTATAAACGAACGAAACTTCACACCTTGTTATTTTATATTGTATAAAATACTATAATCGAAAGGTAGCGACGGGTATCTCATTTTGTTTTTAGGGCACAAAAACTGGTTCTAAAATAATAAAGCCTGACACACACAGCCGCGACCTGCACGCGGCTTGCGGCCTGCGGGCAATTGAAACACATGCCCCGCCCCATTTTCTGCCGTCGCCAACGTTCAGTAGGTAGCGGATTGCGGCCTAGGCCTTAGATCGCTACTTACTGGACGTTAAAATACCCAGAATGCCTGATTGCCTATAAAGAGGAGTCATCTTAGCAGTAGACTGTTTCTTGTGTGGCCAGTATAACTATCTACATGGAATACATCGGTCAGTTTGGTATAAAAGGGATGAAAATACTACCTCCTTTCACGTATCCTCTCTAATAATAGTCTATGTCGACCTTCGGCGGCGTGCAACGACTTCACGACTTTACACAAAGAGTGTCAGGAATAATTAAAGTAATTACTGTTTACAGTAATTAATGACCTACATTACGCGATATGGTTTGATTGATCTCGGACTTATGAAGAGATAATTGTGGCTCGCTGAGGCGCTATTGCCACACAGCGCGTATAATATTGCACTCGGTTTTCAATTAATGAATACCTAGTAGGTTACACACTTTGTACTCGCACTGCCTATCACGTGTTGTGTAACAATACCTCGACGAAGTCTATTATATTTTGATTGTCTTAACTATGAAAAGACACCTAACTTAATTACTGTCGACACATTGCATTGCAAGACATTTAGGGAGGACGCGGAGAGATGCGCCTCCATATAAATATGTTATGCAAATCACATTCAAACCTGCTGTGTAAATAAAGACACAGTAAATTGAGGACAAAAACATTACCCTCTTCTTTGCGGAAGTGGGTAAAAAGTGTAGATTTAAGCAAAATATAAACTACAGGAATATTATTGTAATTCACGAGACCGAATTATGAAGTTACAGATCTATAAATTGTTCATAGGCAAATATTCCAAGGACTGTAGTTTGACTTCGTAACAAAACGCAACAATTTTCTTTAATCGTTATTATTTTGCGGAAGGTAAGTTTATCTGCAGAAGGTTAGTGTTTTGGTTAATTTACAATCACTTTTGAATACTAATATTTCCTACTTGTATTGCTAACAAATTGTTAATTAGGTGCCCCTCATCAGCTCCTCTCAGCTTCCACCAGCTGAGGCTGTCGCTATCATTATAACTTATTGCAAAAGGAGCTTTTCTGAGCTCTCTACCAAGTGAACATGTCTGATTAGTGAGGCTTTTAAATATAAGGGTTACCGATTGTAATTCTGTGTGAGTAGCGCCGGGTGCCGGCATCGCAACCGCAGATAGCCGCCAACTATCCGCGTACATACCTAGACACTGCATTAGGGCATCCTACGCCCGCCAGGCGGCGGCGCCTTTACTCCTGCCATAAGAGCATTTAACATGTAATCGCGCTTGCATTTCTCTTTTGTTAGCACAAAACCGGAGGAAAACAAAAAGAATAGTTCTGCAGGTAGTTAATTAGACCTCACTAGGCAGGCACGCGGTTTAAATAAACAAAGAAAGATTAAAAATGTTATGGACAGGATAAAAGATAGCAGACTACTTATAACATAATATATCATTATTTGTTACTGTCCTTCTTCAATAATTTGTACTAATTTAAACTGCAAACTGCAATCAGTAACTTGAATTACCTATAGCAGGCTAGCTCTTTATTATTGCTGTATTCGTAGTTGTTTTATTCCATGGGACAAGGTTAGCATAGATGTTAGCTTCACTTATTAAGTACTACGTTTTTATGTTCGGTAAAATAATTCATGTCATTAATTTCACGTCATATTGAACAGTGTCACAAACCCGAATTCTATTTTAGAACTTACTCAAGTGCAAATCTAACAGTAGCTGTAAATCTATTCCTGATTAAAACGCATCTTATTAGAATACAGTAGTAATAATGATAAACAGAATCCATTAAATTACATTATTTAAGGTAAAATACAGGAAGGTTTGCAAAGACAACGTCGGCAGGGCAGCGTGCGTGGGTGCGATTGACTCGTCAGCGGCTATCGGGCCTCACTTAACTCGGCGGCTGGCGCGCGCTCTATCGGATAGCGCCCGCCCGTTGCCGCGGCCTGCAAAGATTCTTCATTTATTGACTCAATGGTTTATCATATCACAGTGCCAAGAACTAGTCTACGCTAACTTATAATACAAAAGCTGGTCTGTACCTATATAAAAACAAATTGTACGTTTATTGAATTACGTAATATAACACAGAAATAATACACAACAAACTAACTAATAATAATAAAATGAGCAAAAGTGAATTATTTATTGTACCTATACAACAAATTATATGAAATTAAGAACTAATTATTGTATGAAAAACAGAATATCGCATACATAGATACCTAAATAAAAACTATTTAAAAAAAAATCTTGGTTCATATCATACCTATATCTTGTCTTATTATAATTATGACAAAAGGAATTATTAATACAATGCCCGTTTCCTATATACAAGGAAAACTGAAAAAAGAATCGTCATTTATGATTTTCATTAATAAAACTTAGTTTCTGTGGTCTTGTTTTAAAACTGATATTTTCGGGACAACTTTGTTGTACCTAAGTACTTACTTACATACTTACGTATAATAATATACTTACCTATTGTAGCAAAGTTTGTACTTGTACAAAATTATTCATTTTATATAAAATGTAAAGTTATGTGTCTATGGATAGTTTTCTTATAGAATCTCTACTTTGAATTTGTTTTATGTTCATTATTATGCCATGCCACGGAATGACAAGGTCGCAGGTTCAAGTCCTGCCCAAGGCTAGAAATTTTTCAACATTTTAATCTCTACTTTGTGATAGACAGTAGACTGCGATCAGTGTTGTAAATATAAGTTACGAGTATACCACATTAGTTACAACGCCCTAACTTGGCTTGGCGCCCCGTTGCATTAGGTTGAGATCTATTCCGGTAATGGTAGTAAAACCACCTTTTATCTTTTATTTACTGACGACGTTTCGTCGTAACTGCTCTCCTATCGCAATTGACAACGCGACGCGACGACTAAATTGCACTTTGCGAAGCGGTAAGAATAATTAGAGCTCGCTGTTTCACATTTTAGTCTAAAGATCTTAGCTCAATGTATAAAACTACATTAATTTCTTGCTCTTATTGTGAGATGTTGCGGATATAATTTTTAAGTAATAGGTACTTAATTTAGGTAGATGAAAAAATGCCAAATTTGGTAATTGTTAATAATCTAACGTCTAAGTTATTCATTTCATTCTATTTCTATATCAAAACAAAAACAAAAAACCGGCCAAGTGCGAATCCGACTCGCGCACCGAGGCTTCCGTGCAACGCAACTTTAACCCCGTAACTTTGCTCTAACGAAAAGATAAGCTAGATTTAGAGACCAACTTATCTTTACCATTATCAAAATATTATGTCCATACATTGACATACTCCTGATTAGTTGGTCGTCTGCAAATATAAGTTTATAATAAGAAAAAAATTATTTTTGGGAAGATGTAATTTCAATTTTACAATTTTCGGATTTTTTCCTTTAGTTGTGCTATAAGACCTAGCTTCTTGCCAAGTTTCATGATTCTAGATTAACGGGAAGTACCTTATAGGTTGGTTTTCTTGCATTTTCATACAAATATGTGACATAAGTGGGCATTTTTTTTTATTGCGTTAATTTCAACTTGATCCGTCCACGCGTTTCTGAGATATAGATTACAAACGGACAGACAGACGGACAACAAAGTGATCCTATAAGGGTTCCTTTTTTCCTTTTGAGGCACGGAACCCTAAAAACGTGGCAATCTTGTCACTGAAAGTAGCTGAAATGAAGATGACTATTGGATTCTTGTATAATGTATTTTTCTACAGCAATTTCATTTTACAGGTGGACTTGTACAACAGCCCTGAGGTACGAAAAGTAGGCATCCAACACAAGTGTTACCTTTCCAACTACATTCATTCTTTCAGGGTTCTGAAAGAATTAATGTAGTTGGAAACTTATTGTATGCACATATTTTTTTAAATATACTTGTGTTGCTAAAATACTTTTTGTGACGTCATTATTGGCTTCCACAGCATGCCTTTGTTTAATTTAAAACGACACGGCATTTTTTCATAGAAACCACACCTTTTTAATAGACGGGGTGCAATTTGAAATAGAGCTCGCATCTTATTTACAATAAGTGTTGTATCGATCACAAATAGCTCTCCCCTGTGAACCTGAAATGAAGCAATTAACATCAAAACCAGTCCATGAGAATATTTTTATTTATTTTACTATTCAAATTGTCGATTGTTCCGCAATGAGGGGATCAAAGTGTAATAACGGGTTACCTTTACATTAAATGCATTTTCTATTGTGAACCTATAATATTTAACTATTTAGATTCGTAACTCTTTAATCTACCTCAGATTGAAAAGGTGGTTTTAGATTTAATCGCTCGATACGAATACCATAATAATGGGAACAAACGATCTGAATGAAATACCGTGAGACCGTTTTGTATTGGTTTAACGATTTATGTAAAAAAATTAAAATTATTTAATGTAATAAAAATAAGTTTATAAAGTACCTACCATATCTTTGCCTAGATATTAGATGAAGTGTTTTAAAATTTAGACCATGCATAAATTATGTTTGTCATTGTAGTAGGAGCCTGGAAGTGTCTGAAGTATGTAGGTACTTCCAGGTAGGTAGTATTTACAACACTAATTAATTAAATTCATGGAAAACTTCTGCTAGTCAATATTCATTGATATTTTCAATGTTGTGTTATTTTCTTTAGGTTATTTTTTGTGTAAGTATTATAAAAATGGGTTACCGATCGTCTCTCAATTACCATGTGGTACCCACGTAGTTTACTATTTTATACACAAAACATTTTAAAGCTAATTAAATAACTAAGAATCATCCTAAACTCATTAGTGAACGTAAATGGAGGTTGGGTAATGAAAATTAATTGAAACGGGGGCGCTTTCGAAGGGTCAGGAACAGTGCTGTGATGAGCGTTGCTAATGCGCGACGCACCCGCGGCCGCGGTCGGCGCAGGCGCAGGTATCGCACTAATCTACGAGCACACGCAATGTGCGCGTACACGCAACATTTCACATATTATCTAGAATCTCTCTTTGTCCCTGGCGATCTCGGGCGGCGGCGCACTTTGTATTATTGTAGTCTAAAGTACAGTCGACAGCAAATATGCCTATATAAAACTACAATCTACGTCGACTAAAGAGGTACATATTGCAATACACCGACCGCAGGTAAAAGGTTACCTCTAGTCTCAATAGAGCGGTTATTTTGTCCGGTGCCGAACTAATGAGACCATCTTGTCTCAACAGTTCGGCTGTACACGCCGCCCTAAATAATAAAAGTATGACTTTTGTGATATAAGATAAGATAAGATAAATATTCTTTATTGCAAAGTAAAAGGAATTACACAAAAGAAATATGCTAATACAATTAGTATCACAATTGGCGGTCTTATCGCTTAAAGCGATCTCTTCCAGACAACCTTTGTTTACAGAATTCAGCGGATGAATAGGTATAACCCGATATTAGGCACTTAAATACGGATCGTCTCATAGGTGCGAGTGGTTCTCTGTATATATCTCAGAGTAGTGTGGCTTAGACCCCAACCCTCATGGTTTAGCGCTTAACCAAGGGCTAAATAAGAAAAATGTATTTAGTTTTCACAGGTTAAATGGATAGTTCGCAGATTATCTTTTGGTGCAAATACCTATGGATAAATATACCTACCTACTATACTACTCATAGTACTATAAGAACGAAAACGAAAAGACTTCTTATCTTAAGTATATAATTTCAAACACCAAGTTAGAGATTACCATTAAAAGCTGTTGACACTCAAACAACTCTTGACTATGGTTTTTCGATAACAAATCTACCGTCTCATATAAATCAATTATTATTGTATATAGTTACGTTTACTGTATCATACATTTCCTTTCGTCTTGGGTTGCTTGGAAAAAATCGCACTAAGCGATAAGATCGCCTTTGTACAAATTGTTTCACTTCTTCTGTTTTCTGTGTATCTAAGCTTCTTTGTGCAATAAAGTGTTTAACTATTGTTAGTTAATCAGCAAAAAGTATGGAAAGTCAATAAATAGGTTATAATAATTATAATATTACTCTTTGGCAAATGACAAAAATTGTTGAATCTATATTGATAAATTGTGTAGTGAGTACACCTGCCTGGATCAACACTAAATATTACAGCACTATTATAATACACCTACTTAAATAGTAAATACCTACTACATTATACATATATAGGATTCGGCAGAAACTGACGTCACAGCAGCGCGTCTGCCCAGATGTGCACGTGCGCGCGCGCAGGTGCTGCTCGCTACAACAACGCCGCGTGTCTGTGTCGCCATGCATCACGCTTTTTACACAAAGCTCAGATTCATTGTGTAAACTACGCTAACGGTTCCGAACAGCCGGCAAAGCTGCCTTCGACACAATAATCGTAATCTGACGTCGAATACCTGGGTTTTCTGAATATAAAGGTACACCTGACTGCAGCAACATAAAATGTTTTGTAACGGCCGCGCGTAAAATATATTGAGTGTAGGTATTGGTGCGGTGTTATTTCTAAACTTCATATTTTACTCGTATGTAGGCATATTACATATGAATCAGAATAATGTCTCTTTATTGCGAGTAAATGGGTGCCCTTGAATACATTCGACAAATTGAAATTAGGAGTTGTACTCAAATATTAAATTGGTAAGGTTTTTTAGTCAATCAAAAATTATGTCACAAGTTACACACCTTAGAAATGATAATCATTACCAATAAAATGTCAAATTTCAGTGAAAGAAATCATTGTAAATAATTAAAACTACCTTAAATATAAAATAAAAAATCCAAAGCACAGTAACGATTCACAACAAATTAATATTTTTTTTTAAAAGTAATAAGTTGAATTTATTATAAATAACCTCCTCCTTTTTTTTGAAAGTCGGTTAATAATTTTTTTTATTTTTCCCCATATTTGCTAGGCAAACAAGTCTACATTGGAAATAGGTATACTTATGATTTGTATTGTAATATTGTTTTCCATTTAATTATCTAGCTAACTATAAAGTACTTACTCTAATAATTTTCGACCATATCAAAACTCGTAATATTTACAAGTGTAGCAGTTGTTTACTGAGTTTTGTTTGCGTGACAGTCTAGTGATAGTTGTGCTAAGGGCCAGTGTATCGGTACCACTAGTCGTTTACCTGTTCCAACTTTTGTAGCTGTGGTATTTTGTGCTGTATTGTTTAGCATTAAGACGTGTTCGGTTTCTTGAGTGAGTTGTGGAGTGCCGTGTGGCGTGGTCGCGCGACTGCAGGGTTACTCACTGGCCGCGCACGTGCGCGCGCGCCGCCAGCCGCGGGTGCGCTAATCGCTTCGAGATTAGTGTTTCGCCTCACAATCTTGTCGATAATTTCGAATAAACACAAGCTATAATTAAATAAAAAGTTAAAATTAATTCTCATTTTAAGTATCAACTCTTTCATAGAAAAGACATCAACGAGCTCTTATTTCATAAAGAGAATATTTGAAAGGATTTTTTTGAGATTCTTAGATATTCCTCGTCTTTGAAGTCTTTAAAAAAAATATTATAAGGTATTTAATATATTTGAATCTTATAATGAAGTTAAAATTTTCCTAAAAACTCTTTCATTATTTTAAATTTTTCTATAAAACAATAGATAACAATATTTATAACAAAACGTTATTTCTGAAAATTTTACTAATGTAATTTTACTTAATTAAATAGATGTTAAATACACATTTACAAAGTCTGTTTTTAAAATTAAAATAAACATACAAAGTGACAAAAAGTTTTTGACTATTTCAGTGAGTGAACGACCTACTTAATGAATAATTATCTGTAGGTAAATCTTTGTTCTCTAGAACAATTTCCTTCTTCGGAATAAAAAAGTTCCATTTTCTTATATCGATGGAATGTATTCGAGCTATGCTATCCCTACAACCGGCGTCTCCTGCGGTAATCGTAAATATCAGACATTTAACACACAGCGGCACCACCGGCCCGTGATTACAAATATATAGTTGCGATACAGACGACGTGTTTACAGCCACTATTATCAACCGATAGTCAGTCCAGTGGTAACAATTACCGTCATCTAATTAGGCGTGTGCAAAGACAATATACTGAAGTTGACCAGTAATGTAGAGCAGAAAAGCCTCGCTCCAAAAATGTTCCAAACTAGCGTTAAACTAGATGACACTTTAAAATAAGCGTTTGAAGTATAATAACCCGACTATAATATTTCATACTACATATAGATAATTTTTATTTATTGATCGAATCAACTCATTTTGAAGTTTAGAGCGATTTTGAAGCTTTTTCGGAACGACGCGCATTTCTGCTCCACATAGCAATGTGTGTTTATTTCAGTACACGATCTTTGGGAATAAATAACAAATAGTTATATAGAACAGTAGGTGCATAACAAACATTAATTGCCAACGTTACGTAGGTGTCTACGCCACGCAAACGTTTGTCAATTGTCAATTCTTTTACCTGTCGCTAATAATAAATAATAATAAATAAATATCTTTATTTCAGGCATTAACTTTTACACACAATGTACAGTCATACACCCATATTAAAATAAAATTAAAATTAAAATTTGCCGTTCTCACATCGGTGCATGGCCAACCAGTGTTTTAGGAATGAGTTAGTATGGTCCTCGTGTAAGTTCTCGTAAGATCGTTCCCCTCACACCTTCAATCTTACGAGATGGAGCATATGAGTGGCAGTGCCTTTAGGTTTAAGATTATATTCGACGGCCAAGACAGAATCACACCTTATCTACCTATAGTTTCACTCAGTTTACTTTTATACTTATTTAATTTAATTACATAACCTTGAATTTGGAAAATCTGTCAAACCTTACTTATATCTCAATTTCCACTGTTTATAAATAAACTATATTTTTATATGTACAGTCAACAGCAGATCAATGGTAACACTTGCAGTACGATTTCAAGTCTTACGACGCAAATAATAAGAACTGTCAAAAGTAAAAAGTGTTACCATTGATCTGCTGTCGACTGTACATATGTATGTTTCAATAGGTAAAATCTGATGAATAGGTGTTAGAAATGGTAACATGTGCGCTTAGTTGGCTGGCAAACCTGTCACATGAATGAAACATTGCATTGCGTGCAGAAAATAATATTGTGGGGTAAGATGAACAGACATCAGTATAGTCAGGCATCCCACGACATAGACGATTCAAGTTATATTTAAACGAATAGGAATTATTGTAATATTTCATTTATTTGTTCAAATACATGCCTAATAAATAAATGGATATCCTAAACAGTTTTAAATTCCACAAACTTAAGATTTTTTTACTTTTGACTGTATTTCGAACTAGCGTGGATACGATATGGGTTAATTCCCTAGCTAGACGAAACGCAGTCATGGACCAACTGAGTAGCCATGAAACGTTTCCTACTCGAAAAAAATTGCCCCACCCTCCGCCCTCCATACAAAAATGGTCATTGCTCTTTGCGTATTGGGCCAGCTGCTATGAAATCACAATTTTTGCATCAAAAATATACAAAAGTACAACTCTCGTATTTTTAAGCTGGAAAATAATGTACGTACAGTCGAAGACAGAGTTAAGTATACAGGGGGTCTCAATAAGGTTGAGTTTTTCTCAAAACTTACTTTTACTCCACCGAATTTAATAATTATTTTACAATTACATAGTTTTTACTTTTATCTATCGCTATCGGACCGTTGACCTCTACAAAATAGCAGACTTACTAACGGTACGACAACTGTATATCCTGTTTGCAACTCTTAGACTTCATAAAAGCCTACCATACGACCCTTCATTAACACTTGGGAGGAGAAAGGACTGTGTTGCTTTAATCAATCCAAGTAAGACAGCTTTTGCTAAACGCCAGTTTTATGTACAATCTAGATATATCTACAACAAACTTAACAAAAATCTTGAAATTCATACATCACACATTCATGACTGTAAAAAAACTATCACGGCTTGGCTAAAAACTAAAGATTATGCGGATACAGAAAATATTCTAAAATATGTAATCTGAACCTAGAACACAAATACCTGCCTCACACTAGACATCTTACTCACTTCAGACACACATACAACCATGCACATCCACCCTCACACACACACACACACTCTCACACACTCACACACGCGAACACGCGCACACACATACACATTTTTACTCACTCAGCATGCCTAAGTTAAGATTAATTTGTTAAACTCATGTTTTATTTTATTTCTTCTTTCTTTTTTCATTACCAATTCTTGCTGTTTCGGAACCGATGTACCAGTTTAAAATTAAATAGACCTAAGAAAGAGTGGGCCCTCCTGACACAGGCGAATTTTTAATTTGCCTACTAGGAGGTACCTTATTTCTGTATCATCTATATGCTGGTGTTTTTGAAAATAAATTTATTTTATTTTTATTTTATTTTATTTATTTATCTATCAAACAGTGAAAGAAATTTTGCAATAGGTCAAGTAGTTTTTGAGAAAATCTCAACCTTAAAAACTCTCCTGTATACCTTTCTCTGTGTTCCACCGTACCTATCTAGAATTCTAGGTTCAACAACATCTGTGTTCCATTGATCATTAGACTCATTACTTGGGGCACAATCCTGATCGGATCGTGCAGGCGCCAGCCGCCGATTGTTCTACTGTCCGCAGTGCGACGAACGCGCGGACAAGCAATCATCTACTGCAACTGTGGACTAGTTGGACAGCTATTGAATTATGTCCGTTAATTAATATTGGAAAAGATAACGAAATATATATGAATACAATTTTGTGCATGCTTTTCGTTATAAAAAATAAAATATTATTATATTACGGATTGCATTTTCCTCAAAAGTAATAAAATATATCTGTTAAAACCCGAGTATATTTTGGAAAGGCCGTATTTTGAAACACAGTACAAAAATCATCAACATATTCACGTCCTTCGCATACCCACAGATGTCATTCACCAAACATTGCTAGTGAAATGCAATTGAGTACCTATTTACTTAGGTACTTTATATGGTCGCATTATCAAAAGTCCAAAGTGCCCATATAAGGCATTCTAATCCCTAATTTAAGTCTAGGTGAAACTATTGCCCGTTCTGCATACAAAACTTTGTCGCCATAACGAAGATAGTTGATAATTTTTTTTTAAACCAGAAGCTTATCGTAAATTTCTACTGCCTTGACTTAGTATAGAACTGCTTAACTAAATTAAATACTATTTCTCAAAAGCTTCATCTGTAGATGAAGCATTCTTCCGATCTATACGAATGTGAGTTTCGTAAGAGCCGATTGTGAACTGGTGAAGCTGATCGATGACGTGAAGCGTGCGCGGGCACCGCTTGTCAATTAGGTTAGCCGGGTTCAGGGCTGCTGTGGTGCCTTTATCTGCGTTCCGCTATCTGTCGCGTTTGCGCAAACGTTAACAAGAGAAACCCTATTCTGATGGACACATCGCCGCAGCCAAACCAGTATTCTTAGGGCAGGAGCATAATTTAAGTTTATCATTTTAAAGTTTTTCAGAATAATCTACCTTGGGTTAACTAACTAAAGTAACTAAAATTGTGAGCTTTAACAATGGTAGATAAGTATCGTACGATATCGTGCTTATTCTCTACGCTATGAGGCAAAGAGCTACAAATTAATGTGACGTTCGTGTATTACTTAATAGTACATTTGTTGTGGAAAAAGGCGAGAAAATGAGCAATTCTTAAACGAGTAACAAACACTAATTTTAACGCCATTTACTAAATGTAGGTATAAATAAGTCGTAAAAATTGGCCCAAAAAATACAATAGGGACCTACGTGTAGGTAGGTAGTTAAATACATAATGTTATATCTAACCTATCTCAACAATCCGAGCAGCTGCACCGCAAATCAAAGCTCAGCGCATTCTTGTCCTACGGACAATAGGCGCCATGCAGGTTGATGCAATGTGTGTGCAGATACGCGCAGACGGAATCACTTTCAGTATATAAAAAATATCACTTTATTCGTCAAGCCTAAATAAAGCCGAAATGAACAAGTATAGGTATACAGTCGGCAATTATATCAAACACTTTGAACCTACCGTTATTATGTCTGCATCAATGAAATCTTGTCCACATTGTAGAGATGCAAAATTATACCTACGCTAATATTAGTTGGCACTAAACGAGATGTCCCGCTCCCTCTTACGCGATGAAGCATATGAACGACAGTGACAGTGGTGTTTAGGATTAGGATTCGTCTTAGTGGCCGCTACATTCTAAACTTATTATAAGACATTACACTCATGTCCCAAACTATGATTCCCAGTGCTATGGGTCCAAAGACATACCTGCACAGAAACGATCACAAATTGCACCCAGACTCGGATAAAGTGATTATACTTTAGGTGAGGTAAGTACAAGCACCTTCCCGACTGGGAATCGACAGAAGACAGACAACGCACTACCGACTAGGCTAGGAGGTATTCCAACTTCAAAATAATATCTTTAACTATATTCCGTATATCTCACAATAGTTTTGTCTAACCACGCGACGTAACTGATACTGACTAATAGAATAAAGCTGTAATGTTTTCTCGTGCAAGATGCCACGAATTTAGCGTAAAAATTCGTGTCGAAGATGTCATATCTAAGAAGTGCCTATGAACAATCAAATCTTTGAATAGCGCAACGCGAAGTCAGGCAGGCGTGGTTTAATGTTACTCTTGTGGAAACAGCTGTGCGCTCCCCCTTTACTGAACACCTATGTACCGAGCACGTGTTAAAATCATATGCCCTCGCTTCTTAAGTAAATACGATTTGTATTTGAAGACCTCACATCCGGAGTCGGAGCAAAGTACCGGCTTGCGTACAACTTGATGTTATTTGCATTACTACCTATCGAGGCCAGAGGATACATTGAGCACACGAGGCTTGTGGATAACCACCCAACTATCCTATGTAGGTATATCGATGTGAGCACACCTGCCAACGACTTCCGATGTTGTATTGACTTTGCAACGCGATCTGTGTTACAATTTGAGCTGTGAAGTGTATATACAGCAAGGACTCATCGTGGCCTGCAGGATAAGCTCTGTGGACGCCATAAATGCGCATTCAATGCAACAGCCGATCATGTCTCATTTCATTACACGGGTACATGATCAAACACGTTCTTAGTTAGAACAAAGAATATTTATTTATTTAGATATTATTTTTACTGCAAAAATTCATGCGTTTACTTGAATGAAGTGAAAGAAATAGATATACTTACAAATAAGTTACAATGTAAAATTATTATAAGTTCCAGTATTATACTCAATTCCTATTTCTATGGTACTTTTAACGTTTATGTTAATTTCCACTTTAAATATTAATCTAATCAAACACTCTGAAAGGGGTTTACGAGTACCTACCATAGGTATTCAATGGCTTCGATCAGATGCATGACAAAAGAAACCGGGCCACGAAACTAGCGCATATTTATATTGAATTAATTATAAACTAGTTTCGACCTATTGTATTAAAGAAAATAATCGTTGGCTGAGCCGTAAAACGAACTGGTCTCCCTTTTCAAAGTCAATAAGCAATCGGAAGCTGTAAGCAGGTGTGCTCGATCCGCTTCCCATATAAGTGTAGCACTTACTCCGAATACGCTAGATACATCTGACGTGGTTGATATATCGGTATCAATTAACACAAATATTTAATAAATCATGCATTTTAATATTCACACAAAGTATAATATGTACCTATGATAAAATAAAAACCTTCCCACTTATGGTATGGTTATTTTTGGTTGTAAATTGAAACAAGTTTTTCTCTTAATTACTGTAACTGGATAATGGTTTCAACTGTACTTACATCTTGGACGTATAAACCTCCAATACATGGATACCTAATTACCTTAACACATCCCGTTATCTAATCAGGGCGTCAGAAAGGAGCCGATGTTCCTTGTGCCTTGTGCACATGTGTTTACGTCTGCACACGTGTTCACTCATGTGTAACCCACTCTTGTAGAGTAGTAAAAGGGGACTCCTTACCTTACTTTATCTATGAAGCCTATACCTTTACAACCTAGACAATGAATGACTTAGCTAGGTAATTTATTAAACTAAGATAGATATCCCAGACAGATTAGATACATATTTGCTTTGCGTCGTGGGTGACAGATATAGAATTTACATATTACAACCTATCTACTTGAGCAAGCAGGTAGATATCTATGTATAGCTACTTAGATAATCCAATTACCTACCTAAGTAAACATCCAAACTACTTAATCACAATATTTAATAATTTACAAAATTCCAAATAAATATTGTTTCAAACTGTAATGCAATATGAGTAGTTTTAATTTGTTTGTATACCTACTTAGGTAATAGTTTTCATTCGAGTAGTAGCATGCAGGTAATATAACAGTAATTTATTCTGTAACAACAAGGGTAGCATATCAAACAACATACGAATTTCGTAATTGTTACGTTTTTGTTGGTCATCCCCATCAATACGGTACGGTGCAATAGTCGTTAATTTCATTAAGAGGTTATTAAGCAGGCACGCGACTGCTGACAGTTGCGCCCGTGCCGCCTGCTGCCGCCGCCCGCTCGAGAGTCGACACACGCATACGCGCGAGTCGTAGGATGGGTAGGTTCGATGTAATCGAAAAACTTATGGTCCGTAACGTTACTACGTTTAATTCAAGTTCAATCCAACTTTACCGAGAGCACTAATAGACGCATGTACAAGTAAGTAGTACATATCTACCTATACAACTACTTCTGGTAGTACTTACAATTTATGCAGTCAAATAATATCATATAATAATCATCAAAGTACAGCAAAGGCTCTTCTCATAAAATGACGTGCTGTATTCCGTCACATCAGCAAAGTGTGCATTATAGTGTGGTGATGGCTATAACATTAAATTATAAATACCGATCCCAACTAAGGACAACCTCCTCTTTTAAAGTCGGTTGATAATTAATACATATTATTTAATGGAAGTAAATATGAGGTATTCAACATTAATTTGATGATGAGTAAGATAGGTGCTGCGCACATGAAGGCAGTCACGCAGGGTGGGTCCTACGCGTCAGGTGGTTGCTATATTATGCCCGCAAGCAACCCTACGATGATACGGTCTGTCTGAGTCATGTCATGACATGAATAATCATAACATGGCAGTGCATTATGACCAACAATGTAAAATGTGTGAATACTGATCATTATTAATTGGCTGTGATTTATACAAAGTACCTATAGTCATACTACCTACTCAATGTAGTAAAATATTCAAAATCAGCAAAATTAGACATTACGAATAGTAGATGCTCAGGAAGGACCACTTCCGGTGAGTGTGCATATTTTAAATGTTACCCTTATTCCACCCCATCATAGTGCTCTCGAGCATGGTTTGTTTAGATTCAGATAGGGATTTGCGAATGATATTATTAATTGAATGGTTCCCACAGCTTCCAGAGGGGTGAGTCCGGGTGACCTGCCACGGTCGGCTCGTTGATTTGTGTGTTATTGTTAGCGCGGTGGTGCGATCGGTTTCCGACTCCCACGACAGGGAGCACATGGCGGGTGCCTGCGCGCGGCGCGGCGCCTGCGCAGCCACCGCTGACACTCACAATATTGTCTCACGAGTGACCCTCGAGGGGGCCCGTGGGAATCATTTCTGCGTATGCTGCTTGTTCCTTCCTATAATAGTGAACTTTATACATACATATACATATGTGTCAATGTATAAATATTGTGTTACGCAATTCATGTATATGATAGTAATTTAGCAGAAAATATTTAGAAACAATGCTGTAGAGATGCGCTCATTGCGTAGTATGTGTGGAGTGAAACTGAGTGACAGGATTAGGAATGTAGTGATTAGAGAACGGTGTGGTCTGAAAGAAAATGTAGTGAATAGGATTGAAAAGGGTATGTTACGTTGGTGTGGCCATTTAGAGCGAACGAGTGAAGGAAGAGTAACGAAAGAAATACACAGAGCGAATGTTGACGGAAGGGTCGGGAGTGGTAGGTACACCGAGAAGAACGTACGTCGACCAAATTGGCGATGTCTTGAAAAAGGGCCAAGTACGGTCTACTACAAACCGACGAGCATGCACGAAGAGATTGATGAATGTGGAGGAGGCAAAGGTTGTGTACCAGGATCGCAGCAGATGGAAGTCCATCGTCTCTGCCTACCCCTACGGGAATCAGGCGTGAGTTTATAGATAAATAAGTATTTAAAAAATACCGTCGAAATCGGTGTAAACTGTCGGGCTAAACAACCAAACCAGTGAGTTTAATCCGTATTACATATAATATTATGTCTGAAATACAATTATATTATTATTATAATTTGAAAGTATTTTAGGTAGGTACGCAAAATAATACACTTACAATGTTATATTTATACCTACAGCTCAAAGTTTCATATTCACGTTACATTATTTTTTAACATAACATCAACAACACTAATAGAATAGTGTTGTTGATGTTGATACTAAGTACATACCTAATTTATATGTATTTTTAATGCAACATTAAAAAAAATGTAACATGAATATGAAACTTTGAGCTGTAGGTATAAATATAACAATATCTATAGGTATACCACTATACTCATTACCTATAATTATTGGCATTGTTCTGGTGGTAATAAATATATTGTGATGCATCAAACATACACTTGACCAGTCAAAACAGAGCAGTATTCAACGCGCGCTGGATTACCATGGATTTGCCTACCAATAGCCGGCTGGGCGCGCATTGCGTATGCGCCTCGTCCAGAACCGTAGCTAGGCAGCAGGAGATATCTACATATACATTTTAAAAAAATGTATGATATTTTAATCATCAATGTATCAACTTCCGTTTAACCTATGTAATTGATAATTTTAATTTGGGGCAACATTAGGTAATTTGAAGCAACGAACAACTTTGTTACAATATAACTGGTGAAGCAATAAATAATTTGAATTTGAACTTAGCCGGCAATCGAACTGACAACTTTAGTGTTGTTAGCCCTATATAAGTTCCCTTTTTAAACCGTGTTTCGTCACTTTACAGTTCGTAAATAACGCTACGGGACGGAAGGCTTAAACCGTGGACTAACTTTAATTCACGTTTATGGTATACTAGAGGAGGCAAAAGGGAATATACATTATATAAGCTATCTGCAACTACCTATCTAATCGTGCCTGGCACGGCTGTGACATTATGCTGAGGCAGCATGCTATTCCGGCGGTGCACAACAATAGTTATAAGTGTATAGATATGTATATTTTATCATTTTTGTGTTTGTATGGTGTGTTGCTGAATAAATGTCCTTTCTTTCTTTAAACTGAACAAACAATATAAGATTTTGGTACACTCGATGTGTACTAAAATCTTATTATTTCGCTATAAAACAGAAAGTGAAATAAATTGTAGATATTTATTTAAACACCGTGGTACGCGCGCGGCAGCAGGTCTATCTGATATCCGGGTAGGGTTATTATCTATGTAGAAACAGAAAGGTACAAAAAGTTGGTAACTTTTTACTACCCGAAACTCTGCGCACTATGTACCATAAATTCAGCTCTAACTACGGCCCCGGACCCGTCACCGGCGCCGCGCACGCGCAGTTCCAACGACGACAGAAGATGCTGCATTAATATTTCATCACGCATATATTGGACACGATTTGTAGTCCGGTTGCTATAGGTGCTATCAAAATTTTCATCCGCGCATCTGTCTGCTGAAACATGGAAATATATCAACTTTGAAAACATTTCATGAATAAATTCGTAAACATACCTACCCAGAGATAGACGGATGTCTATCAATATCTTCCTAAATATTCGATTCGGGAAGTCTAGACAAGTATGAATGACAATTCATACGATTATCCGATTTATCAGTATTACTTTGAGTGGTATTAATAGGTAGGTATATATACCTAATGGTAGTCGATGATTTTTAAAGAGAGTTGAAGTTTTTTACCCGGTTGCGCACGGACCGCACGGAGCATGTTTTTCGAGTGTATGTGAGTATCTATTCGTCTGGATTGTAGGATGTGTGTGGCATAAGCTATAAAAATCAAAGTAGGTACTTACCTAAAATGAATGAGGCAGTCGGGAGTTTTTTTGTTTTTTAATAATTTCAAGGGCACATATTCATAAACGTGATTTAAAGTTACGCCACCGGTCCCCTGTCCCTTTCTATCTTAATCTTTTTTAACGAAGTGTGAAAGTGATAACAACACGATTTAAGGGAAGTGAGGTTTAACTAGGTTTATGAATAACAACATACTTGTTTACGGACGTAGGTTCAAACTCCAAACATAAACAATAAGGACAACAGATGTACAAGCCAGTATAGTAACCGAGGATAGTATTATAAAAACCTAGTAATCGGAGCATTATAAAAATATCGCAAAATTACAAATACGTAACTACTAAATACAATCACAAGTCCCAAACGCATTATGTAATAAGTACCATTTAGTACCTATGTCGCAGTCAACTGGTTAAAATAGACGTTTGATTGAACAGCTAGCACTTTAATTGAACGACGCCATTCAACCAAACCTCTACTTTGGTGGTTGAATCATTATGGCGCAAAAAACGTTCAACATCACAGCTGACTTAAAAGCCGCTGTATGTAGTACTAGGTAGGTACGTAACTAGGTAACTTGCGCACCTAGCGCGCAAGTAAAATAATATAGTTAAGTAAATGCGTAGGTAGATACTCTAAACAACTAAATATTCCCAAAAATGATTAAATCCACTGTATAACAAATTCGTACGTTACGTTATGTTCTGTATAAAGCAGCAATTTGGTTGGTTTGGCAGATATAAATCACAGCAACAGTTTCGGTTATCGAATGATAATCTTCAGTAACAAATGCTTTGTTTTTGCAGCCAGGAACGGAGATTGATGTGCAACAATTACGGGATGCTCCCCGACCATACATTCACAATGTGTTGCATCAACAAATAGCTTTTTTGGTGTCTGCCATGCTAATACGTAAATGGAAATAAATGGTATTCGGAGTGAACCATCCATCGTTCCATTTTATCTACATTTCGCTCAGAATGCGTTGAATGAGAAATTTGAATTCGTTTCAAGTAAATAACAAAACAGGTCAAATATGTTCATGTCCATCCACAGTTCCTCGATCCTGAGCCGAAGCCAAGTCTCGTAGACGCCACGAGTGACCGTGTCCGAAGAGCTATTGTCAGATTCACATAAAAACTTCGCGAGTAAGCTTAAATAACGTAGTCTAGTCTATCAGTATATCTAGCGTCGGTGCCTACTACACCACCCCCTCTGGCTAAAAGCCTGCGTTCTTTGGTGTTGGCAACTCCCGGAGTAATAAGTGTGAAGAGGCCTTCTTGAATCATAGGTATAAGTAGTTACTAGCAAGAGATCGACATTCGCCGCAGGAGCGGTGCCGCCGTTGTCGGTCGCGGCGTCGACGGAGTCGGCAACAATTTTGAGTTCAATGCAAAGCGTCATTACTAGGTACCTACTTCATTTACTACTACTACTACCTACCTACTTTTTTTAGCTGACATTCTTAGAACAGAGTATTATTATTACACCTCAAAAATATAATACTTTTAACACTAGATTATTACTAAACATCTTTGTGATAACTTGCTGAAATTGTAGGTTTACCTATTCGATTTAATTTAACCATACAATCAAGGTCATCATTATGCAAAGAAATAACACTTATAAGATGCGATCATATCACTCTTACCGTAGCACAAGGTACTGTCACGCCTATCACACGCTTTCATCGGGGCCCAGCGGATGCCGCGCGGCAAGCGCCGGCCGGCGCGCGGCAAGCAAGCAGGACGCATAGTCGTAGTTAAAATCGATTACGCCTCCGCTCTAAAGCTATGAATATTTTAACTGATACGTATGATTGACTCATTGTTGTGATTCTGTGTCATGAAATAATGCTACAATATGATCAGAAAAGAAAGTGACCTTATACCTAATAAATAATACTTAGGTACCTACATTGGTTGAGGGCAGGAAAGTTGCCTATACGAATAGGTATAGGCAACATAGGTATATAATTACTTTAATATGTATATCGGGTATATCTTATTGCCCACCGGGGCGGAATTGAAATCAAGTTTATCACAGCCTGTTTATACATTTGAATAATACACCTAATCCTAAAATCTAATATTTTAATCGGCCGATACATTCCTTACGAAGACAAGTCTTCGCCCGCCCGAATATAGCACTACAATAGGCAGTGCAGCAACAAAGAATTTGAACTAGAACATAGAAGGAAAACATAGCCCTTGGGGTAGTCAATAGTCATGACTTCATTCAATGCCGTCATAGCAGTTAGTATTAATTATTCAATGATATCTACCTAGCCTATAATTACTTGATGTTTAGAGAATAAGTACAATAATTTAGAATGTTTATAATTGTAGCGATTCCAGATTGCCTACGAGCAAAATATTATTAGTCGCCACTAAGCGAGGCGTTCCGCTCGCTCTTACGCGATGTACCTAGCATATGAACGTTTAGGTTTTGACTTAGTTGCCGCTACATAATTAGCTACATTGTATTGTTTATATATTTTAGGTTTGTTTCTATTCTATGTTAATATTTTATTACTTTTCATAATTCTGAACATTACATTACATTTTGGAATGTCATCAACATATTCATGTACGACCAATGTTCGGGATGTATATTCGCTTATAAGTTATATTATAATATAACTCAAGAACGGCTTGAAGGGAAGCAATACGGTGAGAATTTATTATTACAGATTCTCCCAACGAAGATTTGTTATTATTTTATTCATCAAGATATACCAAACTGAGTTTCAATAATATTTGTAAAAACGACGACAGTAACATCATGTCGTTCTTTCTCAGTTTAAAAGCAAATCATCTCATACAGCCTCCATCCAAAGTATTGTATGTAGATGAAACCTACATATTTCATAAAAAGTAGGTACATAATTGTGCAATGGAAATAACAATATTAATGGCAAAAAATTAAATACACGAGTGTTTAAAACTCCACTTTAAAAAGCCACTTGCGCTAAAGTTCGGATTAAATATGATCACACCGAGTTAGTTAGCACCTGAGGTTAGCACCACCAATTGTTGTAACTCTATAGTTTGACAAATGTTAAATCTGTGACATGGGGTTATCGTTGCGTCACGACGTTTTCGAGGCTTCACGTGGGGTAGCACTTACCACGGTGTTATTATTAGCACCCACTTGCAATATAAGATAACTGTACAGTTAGCGACTTAACCCGAGCAAAATGTATGGAGTTTTCTCCGGTTAAGTACTTAACCCAGGGTTATCTTGATATTGCAAGTGTTACAGTGCCAATCTTCATATATGTTATAATCCATATTTATTAGATTCTTATTATTCTTTGGGTACCTACTAAACTGGAATTAATGATACTAAACTAATATTTCAATTGTCGCAGGCGGGCTATGTCATCCGTGGGACTACAAATTGCACCGACTCCGACAGTGAATTGCTTGTGTACCTGTGACTTGAGTGTCAGAATGTCCGACTGCTCCGTGGCCGCTTGGCGCGGGTCACGGAGCCTGCGCCGCGATTCGTCTCGTCGTGCGCGCGCACAATGGCCGGTCGTGCCTTCTGCCCTCTCGCCGCCCGTGACACTTGACACAGGAGCCTCATCGTCGACCTCCACATATTTCCGCGTACAATTTTTTCCCTTCAGTAAAACGTGGACGACCTACAATTTAGTTTTTTGTCAACTACGACGCTATCGTAAAATTTAACAATGATGATTTTGTAAGATGTAATCTTAAAATTAATCAATTTGAAACACTTTTTGGAAGCCATCCAATGCGGTCAGATGAAAATAAAAATAAATCTTAAAAATATATTTAATGATGTAACGTGAATGAACCTTTACAGACCACTACTTACTACTTAACTTTAATTATAAACATATAAAATAAAATGGTCCAAGTGCGTTTCAAGCACATATAATTGCAGGGTTCCGTAGTTTTTTCGAAAAGTCCAAACTCATGACTATAGAATACCTTTTAATAGATAACAAATTATAATGGGTGTTATATGTATAATAAAACATAATAATAAAATTGGTATGTTATTATCCTAATGAATAAAATCATATTTTAACGATTACGCTTTATAAACAATATTTTAGCTAGACAAATTGTACCCTGAAGGAAAGATCTCGCCCGACGCATGCCACCAGCCCCCACGTTCTTTTTTCCTAGCTGGTTTTTTAAGTTCAGTTTAGTTTAAAAGGGCATGTCAAAATCTAAATGTCTAGCTTAAAAATCTCAAATAGTTATTTCTTACATTTCTTATTTTTAACACAAAATTAATATAAGGATCAGCTTAAACTGGCGACGCAACGTGACGTGGCGGAATTTTATATTCAACATGTATATCAAATATAGAACCTAAAGCCTACACAACTTACTATCAACAGCCCAGCAACCTACACAAAACCATTGCAATCTGGGCCGTATTGTAACAGCGTAAAGTGCTCGTGCTTGTATGCCGCGACGAACGTGAAACCGCCGGTTTCCATACATTAAGTTAGGATTCACAAAAAAATATCGCTAAAGGCCACTTATTGGCATCACAAAGTCTCAATTTATAGGGATCGACCAATCAGAGGACGTATTTGCCAAATTTTTAGAACGAAAGGCCAAAATTGTCTCAAAAGTCTTAGTTGTGAATGTACTTTTAACCGCGTCGCGTCACGCCATAAGTATGAACTTACCCTAAAATAACATCTATATTAAATTAATATGTATTACATGCACCAAAATTTACTCGAGCTGCATACCAGTGTCTACTCTGACTTGCTTTTGACTGTGTATAGTATTTGATTGGTTTGATGAATCAAATAAAGCGCACTCACAAATACTGCATTTGCCCTGAAACAAAGAATGGAAATATTATTGCAAATCAAATTAAACGTATTCGAAATCCAATAAGTACATAACTTTGATACGATAACTTGAATATGTGACTGCAAATTGTACGAAAATACATGTGCGGTTCTAATGATGGGGTCATTCTTAATTTTTTTAAAGAATGAATGGGACGTTTTGTTTGTATTTATTATTATTATCATTCCTAATATTATTACACAAATACCTGTATAAATGTTTCAAAATAGGTGGCTTCCAGATCCTTAATATATTTATATATTAAGTTTAATAATTAATTAATCTGTATTAATTAATTATTAAACTCAATATAAACCCAATGTGGATTGCGATAAAATCTCGCAAAAGTACATCTTGACCTACTGATGTACCTATTGATGATATAATTTCTACTGTCTCAAGAAGTCAAAGGGCCAGAAGTTTACACAGAGGTTTCTACAGATTCGTCAAGAATATATTTTAGCTAAGAAATATTTTAACAAAACGAAATTCACTCATTATTATTTATAAAATCATAGTGTACTCAATACTTACTGCCCCTCCTTGAAATATTCCTTCAAAGTGTTAGAGAATCGCTTGGAATATTTGACAAATTCCCTCTTCCGCTGCTCGAGCACTTGCTTGCCTGCACCAGGAGTGTATGTCGACACCTCATTCACTGCATCCAAAAGTTTCTTGATTGCTGAAGCTATTTCCCTGTAACATTTGCATTCTCATTATAACTTAAAATGAACTACATTAAGAAAAAAACACTGGAAGGGATTAGCTTCCACAACACAGAGAACCCATTCCCATAATCCATTGCTCAGTTTTTTTTTTTTGCCTTAATGGCAGTGGCAATCGTCCGTTATGAACATTTTTGCCAGCGTCACGTCGTTTTATATATAAAAATCAAAGCGGTATCGAATTATTATTATTAGTGGTAGATCAGTAAACCTGTAAATTAAGAGTCAGAATTCTTATATAGAGATACAAAAAATGATAGATAATTAGATAACGAATACGAGAAGGATATGGACAACAAATTATTACAATTTAATATCGTTTAGCGTACAAAATTCTACTATACATCTATAGACAAGAGGGTCATTAGACGATAATAAAGCAAGGATATTGCTCAGTTGCTGTAACAGGAATTATAATGTTACCAAGGAAACCCAGCAATAGATTATAGAAATGGGAATGGGTTTGCTGTCACTGTCAGATCCACAATTAGTCTACTGAGCTCACAACATCCCCAAAAAAAGTATTCTAACAATTGTAATGTAACTGTAATTTGTTAAATAAATTGTTGCATTGTAAGATGAGATTCGTTAATTTTTGTACGCATATATATATATATTTTTTTAACACAGATAACACTCACTTATATGAAGCTGGCAATTAGACCGACAGTTTGGTTTAATTCTAAAATCTACGGTTTACATGTTGTAACTAGATACATAATTGCAATATATTTTCGGTTAAATGTCGCTTTAGTTGCAAAAATTATTTTGTAAGCAAATAGTTTTTAGCACTCAATATTTTTTATGTAATAAATAAAGACTTAATAAGAAGAAATAATATATTGGATAAGTTGGGCCTTACTTAATTGTTTCAAGGAATGTTTTTCTATCAGTTATTTCATCTGGAATGCGACTCAATATTTTCTTCAAAGATGTAGATTTCTTGTTAAGTTCTTGGAATGCTTCTTCAGACCTGTTCAATCTCAAATCAGCACCTGGAAACATTATACTAAATTTAATAAGAAATTGACAAGAATGTAATGCTGGCATTTCACTTGGCTATTCATATTCGCTATTGGATGTTTGTCGTACTTGTCAATTATTTGACATATATGCAAATACAGACATATACGACCATCCACACATGAGAATCAAATATAAACACACAAACATGTGTTGCCAGATCCGTTTTTTAGAATTCCGCAGGGCGAGGCTGAAAAATCCGTAGATACGAATATTTTGTCACCATGTGTGACAAAATATCAAACTTCGTATCTACGGATTTTTCAGCCTCGCCCTGCGGAATTCTAAAAAACGGATCTGGCAACACACCACCACACATGGCAATTATGACAAATACGCAAATACGAATAGCCAAGTGAAGTGCCACCATAATAAAAATAAAAACCTTACAATAATATTTTAAATTTTTTCAGTGTGTGTGTAGGTATATTTTTCCTCTATAGTATTAAAAATACTACTACTGTAATTACGGTTAAAAATGATATTTATTCTAACATTCAAACCAACAAATACACATTTATTTAGACAGCTGGATCCAGTTATAATGATCCAGTTAATATTATGAATTATGCAGCGCATTGGTCTTAACTTGTAATGCTGTCTAATATTATGTAAATAAATAAATAAAATGATAAGGTAGCAACGATTTTTTTAAGAGGAAGTTGAATGGAGGGTTTTGCTCAGTATCAGTAACTGAACAACTTTTGTTATACAACTTTCAATTGAAAAATAAAAATAAGTCATAATTTTTTCGTACAAATCAAAATATGGTGCAAAAGTAAAGTTGTAACAGTTACCAATGCATTATAAGTATTACACATGTGTATGTGTGCAAATAATGTATATTAGAATTGAAGTAAATTAATTGTAGTAGTTTTCTCACATTCAGCCTCAGTAAGGGTCCCTTGGAGTCTCAGCAAGCTCTCATTCATGTTGACTGGAATATCCGCTCGTCGCATGATGCCTGCCACCAGGTCATAGTTGAGCCCGGGAACCGAGGCTTCAGCCTTCGTGAGCGCAGCACGCAGTGTCTGTGAAGCTCCCAAATCATACTTCTCCAGCTGTAATCAGATAATTTTAGGTATTGTTTATGATTGTTTTGGTTTTATGAGAAAGGGGAGCAGAAGTTGACATAGAAGTTTGATTTTTTCACAGCTGCATGAGATTGCAGACATGAGTTTTAGGCAATAATTTCAACTTGATCCGTCGACGCATTTCTGAGATATAGGTCTTGACAGACAGACGGACAACAAAGTGATCTTATAAGGGTTCCTTTTTTCCTTTTGAAGCATGGAACCCTAAAAATCAATTCTTCTTCTAGACTTATAAATAATGTAAAAATAATAAAATCATTTATTCCAGGAACTGTGTCCCATATCTACAACGCTTATTTGTAACAATTATTTGAAAGAGAGAGTTGTGCATGAGTGCCCGTAAAGGCCTTGGGCTAATGTATGTTTGTATAGGGGCTGGATTGAATGAGAAGTGAGAACTTTTGTGTTATATTTTTAAAGATGAATGTGTTATTTTATCAGTAGGTAATTGGTATTTCACGTACGTACCTGCGATAATACGGGGCGTATAAGAACTGGCAAAACCAATGAAGTGACAGGCAGTTCGTCGCCCATGGTCATGGTGGTGGCTGACAGACTTGTGGAATATACAAAAACACACAAAGGCCAAAAATTGCGACCTAAATATTTCTATATCAAACAAATGAATGGTAAATGGAAGAGAATAAATAAATCCACGATTAATTTCCCAACTCAACCAACACAAACATCCACAGATTAAATTAAATACGTGTTGTGTTACCGCGTTGTTGTTTTTTTGCCTTAGTGGCAATCGTCCGTTAGTTATGGACATTTTTGCCAGCATCACGTCGTTTTATATATAAAAATCTAAGCGGTATCGAATTATTAAGTAGTGGTCTAGATCAGTAAACCTGTAAATTAAGAGTCAGAATTGTTATATAGAGATACACTCTATATAACAATTCAGAAAATGATAGATAATTAGTTAACGAATACGAGAAGGATATGGACAACAAATTATTACAATTTAATATCGTTTAGCGTACAAAATTCTACTATACATCTATGGACAAGAGGGTCATTAGACGATAATAAAGCAAGGATATGAGAGTAGGGAAAGGAATTTTAAGGATGTTACCGTGTTACGTATGTAAAATAAAAAAAAATTCCCAGAGGGAAAGGCAAAGCCAACTAGGGCATACAGCCTGGTCTGATGTTAATAGAATGTCTGAATTCTTATAAATACATACATATATACGAATATAACATAACCTAAATCTACGCATAACCCTCCCAAGCCCCTAAAATAAATAACTCAATGATCCACGCAAACATCAAGTTATGCAAAGGAAACCTTGCTCAGCACAAAACTTCACAAACACGACTTCTGTCGAGCACTCCAACTAATGGAAACGTTCGCGGACATCTACTGATTAACTTAACGTGATCATTAATCACTAAATACAGCGGAAACTATTTAATTAGAATTTTCACAAAAAAGTAGCTAATGTCGTTTCGCGCGCTTTTCAAGGAATCCCGTGTTACGTATGTATTTATTTATTTATTTTATGAATGGACTCGACAATTCGTCATTTGCCAATGTCATGTTACAGAAAATTCAATATATTCAATAGTCTTCTATCTTCCTCCATGGGAGTCGCAGTAGCGTCTTCACCATGGGTAGCCGCGTCTTCTTGTCTTCATCTTGAGGAGACGCCGTAGCGTCATCACTCTGGACGAAGCTGCTCGACAGTCACGTTCACTCTCGAGCTTGTAGCGGGAACTCTTGATAAAAGCTTGAAACCTCAGATCTTGCTCAAATTATCCAACAAATTCACCATATTGTCACTCGCGAACATTTTCTGATTAATTTAACGTGATATTAATCTCAAAATAACCATTGTTGACAATAAAACAAAAAATAACAAATAATTTTGCAACCGTCGTTTCCCGCCATTTTCAAGAGAACCTACCCGTATGCATGTATATCTGCAAGTTGCAGTATATCGGCAAGTTTTTAATCGACAGCCTCAGAGAAATGCAAATCTAACTAGAACATACATCCTAGTCAGATATGTAAACAATGTCAAAATACGAAGCTATCCACCTCAGAAAAATAGTCATTAATTCTCTGAGCTATCCACCAACTTGTGTGCAGCGAGTAGTTAGTATTTATCGATCTTTCATTTCCACATCAGACCAGGTTGTATGCTCTAGTTAGCCTTGCCATTCCCTCTTAAAAAATCTTATTTTCAGGGTTGCCAAATTGAGGTTTTTATCGCAATTTTGGGGGGAAATTGAGCGGGGGGGGGGGGGGGGGGCGCTCCCAAAAGTTCAAGTTGTGACCAAATAATAAGGGTGAGATATATATGGCTCAAAAGCCCCTGGCCAATAACAAATTAACTTGTGGATTCCCTTATGCATCTCCTTTCGCCAGGGGTTGCATGGAAGAGATCGCTCTGAGCGATAAGGCAAATGCGGCACAAAGGTATAATAACATATTTATTATATGTAAACGGATATCACTTTATATTATTGAAGCCGGCAATTAGATAGACAGTTTCGACCGATTTCAACGGTCTTTATCAAAGTGAACGCCAATATATTGGCGGCATGTGTGCGTGTGTGTGGGAGAGAGTGTGTGTGTGAGAAAGAGAGAGGGTGTGTGTGAGCGTGTGTCTCTGTGTGTGAAACTTAAAAATGCTATTATCTTATTATAGTCTATTTCTTTTTCTTAATTTTTTTTTGTGAAAAAAATTGTCAATCGGGAAAATCTGGCAACCCTGCTTCTTCTGTCCAGGGTTACCAGATTAGGGGCTTTTCTCGCAATTAAGGGAAAAATTTGGCTGTTGGGGAAATTTTGGGGAAATGACATTGCTGGGGAAAAGTTTGGGGAAAAAATGTCAGGGTGGGGAATTTTGGGGGCGAATATTCTATATGATCATGACTGACATGGTTCAATATATTTGCCTACCCGAATATTTACATCACTATTTAAGGGTGAGATATGACTTAGCAGCCCGTAGTGGATGCTCAAACTTTCAGCCTACTGTTAAAATGATATAAAAAAATGAGCTCGGAAAACGTCTACAGCACTCAGCATACTCCACCGAAGAAGACGCCGAACTTCTGAATATGTTTTGTTAAATACCTAATTATTTATACCTCTGGACTTTTAAAAATGGCAGGAACGTTATACGGTTGCAAAATTATTCGATAATATTGATTGTATTGTAATATATTTAAACACAAATCTATAGATTTGTGTTTAAATGTCACAAGTTAAGTTGGAATATTTGAATAACTATATGCAATTGATTGGAGAACGTACGTCGACCAAATTGGCGATGTCTTGAAAAAGAGCCAAGTGCGGTCTACTAAAACCCGACAAGCATGCATGAACAGATTGATAAATGTGAAGGAAGAGAGGGTTGTGTGCCAGGGTCGCAGCAGATGGAAGTCCATCGTCTCTGCCTACCCTTACGGGAATCAGGTGTCAGTTTATAAATTATAAAAAATATAAATCAAGAGTGAACGTGACTGCGGAGCTGTTTTGTCCAGGGTTGAAGAGACTTCGACGACTCGTCTGGAGGTAGAAAAAAGACGTACTTATTGAAATTAACTATGTAAAAAATTGTCGTACAATTACACTATAAATAAAAATTGACAAAATTGTGTATGAAAAATTACAAAGAATTACTATGTAACATGACATTGGCAAATGACCAACTGTCGAGGCCATTAATATAACTAAATAAATTATACACGAGTCTTTGTAATGACGGTCTCGCCTATCGCCGTTTATTAAAAAACCTTCAAATGTCAAAAATATTAAATAATTTATTTCTCAAACAAATTTGGGGATTTTTTTGGCAAAACGTATAATTTTGGGAAAAAAAAATATCAATCTGGGGAAATTTGAATAATCCAATCTGGCAACTGGCAACCCTGCTTCTGTCGTTGTCGATCGATCGGAAAAAATCGGAATTCGGAAAGAAAACACCTTTCAATTCAAGGAAACTTTTCTTTGTTGAATTGAAAGGAAATCTGAAGAAGAAAAATCCGGAAACGAAAAATGGCGAAGAACACTTCCAGCTCAGCATTTCGCAAAATAGATATTGATCAGTACAACGAAGACAATTTTAAAGAAGACGAAGCCGAACACTCTGTGCCCACTGGACCTGATGAAGGAGAAGTTTGCGGTTTGCTGAATCAATATCCTTTTTATAACTTTAGGCACCTCACAGTAAATTTTGCAATAGTTTTCAGACAAACCTATGAAATAGCTATACTTAGCCCTTTTGATTTTTCCCAAGTCAGATGGATGTTAAGGATGGATGACTCAAAAAAATGACATTGACGGAATGAACGCTACATCCGAAGCACAGATGGAAAACAAAAATAAGGCATTCTCTTGACTAGGATGTTTTGATGCCCAATTTGTCCCTGTACTGTGGGTTCAGGGACAAATTGGGCGCAGAAACAGTGGTCTAACTTACGGTACTAACCAGGAATCGACCCTAGAGCCTACTAACTAGGCTATACCTAAGTATAAGTACTATAAGTAGTGTATGCCAATAAGCAGATGTCCTAATTTTAGTTTTTAATAGTAGTGATTATACCTGTATACCTGGCCTTGAATTCATTCGACAAAATTAAATGGATGGTTAGGCTAGGTTTGTGACATACAATAATATATATATATAAATAATTCAATAATAATAATATATAATTCTGCACCACATTTAAGTAAATTAGACAATTTGAAAAAAAAAAGGTTTACAATAAATTCAACTGACAAAAAAATATTAATTTGATGTGCATCGTTACTGTGCTTATGAGTTTTACATTTTAAGGTATTTTTAATTTTTTTGCAACAATTTCTTTCACTGGAATTTGACCTAATGGTCATTTCTAAGGTCATTGTGTGACTTGCGACGTAATTAGTTAATTTTTTTTGCAGTTTTGATTTATTAAGAAACCTTACCAATTTAATATTTATCATGAGCACAACCCCCAGTTTTAATTTGCCGAATGAATTCAAGGTCACCCTGTATTGTGTGTTTTCAATTTGTCCTTTTACAGTTCTAAACGTAGTGCCATCTTTTTTATACCTTTGATCTAAGCAAGAAAGACAGCCTTTTAAGACTTGATAGATAGCTATCAAGTCTTAAAAGACAAGCAAGAAAGACAGCCTTTTAAGACTTGATAGCTATCTATCAAGTCTTAAAAGGCTGTCTTTCTTGCTTAGATTATTATAGAGATTATTTTAAAAAAATGCTTCCCAGAAAGACTACAAATTGTTACTGGGTATATATGAGACATGGGTATTTTAATGTAAATAATTATTAATGCCATAGAATGTCTCCTTAACAAGAGATTTACAGGTCGATATGTTGAAGCGCTCAGACTTGTGTTGAATAATGCTCCATTAGGATCCTCTAATCAACAAGTGAAAGTAAGTATGAGAGTTTGGATAAATTGTAGAGATAGAACGCGGCAGATTAATTTTTAACACCACATTTTAGAGCTTAAAAATGACATAGCTAAACTTACGTATCTATTGATAACTACCAAACACTTTTCATTATTACAAACTTGCTACAAAAATTTTAATACTTTACTACAAAAACAAATTACATGTCAAACTATTAATGGCTGGAACTGAGTTTATATAATGTAACTAAGTTTGGATTCCTTTGCGGTTCCATACAAATATGCGGAAAATGTGACATAAACAGTCATATCTTTTGATAGCGTTGACTTTGATGTTGGCGTTGAATTCAACATGCAGGAGATTGCAAACCTGTGTATTTGGTATTAATTTCAACTGATAACCTCCAAGCGTTTCTGAGAAAAAGGTATTGCTAGACAGATGGACAGCCAGACAGATAACGAAGTGATCCTATAAGGGTTCCGGTTTTTCCTTTTGAGGTTCCAACCTTAAAACATCGTATAATAAAACAAACTCTCCTAGCTGACCATGTCAATCTCGTTTTTTCAACCGTAGGTAAAAATATATTTGCTGATATTAATAACTGATTTATTGTTTACAGGATAGTGCTCTGGCATTGACACTGAAAGTTTTACTCGCTATTAAATCAGCACAAATAGAAGAAGCAGTTGGTAATCTTTCACCTGATGACATTGACATACTAATGAAGTATATCTACAGAGGATTTGAGTACCCTTCGGAAGGCTCCAGTGGGCATCTGCTACTGTGGCATGAGAAAGCATATAACGTGGGAGGCTCTGGATCCATAGTCAGGGTTTTTTCCGATAGAATGAGAGTATGAGCATTAAATACATTCTAAGTTTAATTTTATTATAACATTAAATGAAATGTATCTACAAACCTATTAAAAATCTTGCTGAATGAACAAGGTAATTTAATTTCCCTATTGAATTTGTAAGCATTCCTCTCTAAATCATACCTAATTGCTAGTAGCCATAAAGATTGCTAAACGGTGGCTTAATTTGACAGTTGCTAAACTACGGATTTTGTATGGTGAATGTACGCTGGACGATGGATCTTGCCGTCTACCTACAGGAGTCGCCAGCAGAAGCATTTTCACCCCTAGACAAAGCAGCTCAGCAGTCACGTTCACTCCTGCGCTCTTGAATCTGGCTTGTGCAGATCTTGCATTATAATTATTCGAAAACTCCTACATACTGAATAAGGTACTGACGTACGCTAACATCCTCTGATTATGTAATTTAACGTAATGTATAACACAACAACCACTAGGTAGGTAGTTATATACAGGCGTTCCCAGTAATACCTAATAAGTAGTCTTACTAGTAAGTCTACTGGGAATTTTCTTCCCAGCCTTACCTACTGGTAAGTCTACCGTTCTACCATCGGGAACAATAAATTCAAATAAATAATTTTTGAACCGTCACGTTCCCGAAATTTTCATAAGTAGGTAGGTACCTACCTACACCGAAATTTTATTAGGTAGATACTTACCTACTCAGTGCCGAATCATATTGTTAACAATCAAATACAACCTAATCTTTACGACTATTATGTATTGTGTGGTATAATACAATACCGTTTGGTTACATTCGCCAGAACCACCCGATACCTATGTTAAGCGCAGGCCGTTGAAGAAAGTGATCGCGCGACCCGGCGGCGCGGTGGCGCAGGCCCGTCTCTCCACGAGTCAAGAGAACGTACCTTATAAAAGCCTCTCAAAACACTTGTCACTCAATAGTTTTACTAGTGCAGTGGCCGTAGGTACACTCACCCACGACAATGGAGATACCGGTTAGTAAACTTGATTACACATTTCGATTCGCTGACCACATCGATCTCTATTTTTTCTTATATTGGTCATTAACATTATATAACTTTTGCTTCACTTCCTATTTTGCAATATTGGTGAGAATTACAAAACGTACTAGATACAACAATGATAACTTATTTCTATACCTACCTAATAAATAAGTGAATAGATTAGTAGTAGAGCGTAGATTATGTACAGAAACCACTCCAGCCAAGTGGCACTTTCGTTAACGCTAATAGAATAGAAAGAAAAATGTATGGGATCGACATTTGCTAACGAAAAAGCAAATGTCATTCCCATACATTTCAGCCGTAGCTTGTCTTGTTCTAAACTTGAGTTCAAATGAGTCCTCTTCTTTCTTTCAGAAATTATTAATATTACTCAGCTTCACATATCACAGCTTCGCATCGGAACATTCTCATACAATTCCTATAGAAGGCTACGAAACGGAACTGCAAGATCTCGGTCAACACATAGAAATACCAGAGACGCCAGTCAAAGTGATTAAAATTACGAAAACTATTGCCGTTAAGATTCCGGTACCATACCCAGTGAAGGTAAGGGAAAAAGTGCCTTACCCAGTGCACGTGTCTAAGCCGTACCCCGTGCCTGTGCCTCAAATAATTCACGTGCCACACGCTGTAGCACCTAAAGCTCACAACAAGCATGATGCTTCGGATACCGGCCATGGTGGCTTCCAGAATTCGCAACATGGCGGCCATGAAGGTCTCTCTTACGAAGTGCAGGAAACGCCGGCAAATGGAGGACACTCTTTCCTCCCGCTACAAGAAAGTCAACATTTCAATGGGAACGCTGATCAGAGCCAGCATTATGGCGCAAGTGATGGTGACGAACATTCTTCGGGGGCATTGAGTGGTAACTCTTACGGTGCACCTAGCACTTATTACGGTCACTCTGATAGCGACGGGGATGGTTCCGCCGAGTCCAGAAGTTACGATCAGGCCATAAACAAATACCTCCAAAAATACCATCCATCAAGTGGAAATAGTGGCAACTCTGGTTACCATTACCACTAAAATGGATTTGTGCATTAAGGCTGTGGGAACGAAACCTGTCAAAGTAAGGATAGGAACCAGAGCCATATTTGCTAATAATACGTTATTGTAAAAGAACAGCGAACTCTTCACAGTTCGTGTAGCAAAGTTACAGGATTTGGAATTTCTGCTATACTTACATTGAATACTTCCTCAATCCAAGCTCTGTAACCTTTATTTATTCTTAATTTGCATACCAATATCGATAATGCTGCAACATGGGTAGCAGTTGCAACTTGTATGGAAAGGCAACTCTCAGTCCCCATAATCATTTCAAAATGTACCTGACTGACATTATAATGTACTTACCTACCATATGCTCTATTCCGAGTATTCCGACGAACGACTAGTTCCTTTGCAAAGCCCCATGGGACTAATAAAGTCTCACTAGCCCTATCATGGAACTGTACAATGGAACTAGTGAGAATAATCCAGGCCATGTAGTCATTGTGACAAACTTGCACACGACATCGCAACAACGACCAAATTGGAATTTGTATGAAAACTCGGTATTTAATTACGCCAATAGTCATAGACAGTTTTGAGTATGAGTGGAGTTTTCTTATATTGTCAGTCAGTTATCATACAATTTTGATGGTCGTAAGCGCGAGCTTACGCCGAGATCTATGACTATTGGTCTTAGTTCTTTTGACTCACATGATCGTGTGTGTACAGTGTACCTACCGTTTCAAGCGTCTTGAGTTTTTAGCCCGGCGGCTGATTGTCTTATCGCTGTCGCTAAACTGAATAGTTTACAAATAACTAGTAAGTAGGTACTTATTTAAAATTCGTTGAGTGTGTTGTAAGTTGAAGTTACTTTGTTAATTCTTCTTATTGTAGACCCTTTACCACAGAATAAATGAGGTGTTTGTCGAGAAAGGACCAAGCTATAAGTAGGTAAGGTAAGTATCAATCGGAATCGAATGTACATACCTACCTCTTTGTTCAAGTGTTCATTATTCACCTTATGGTGTTGACTAAAGATGGTCCTTACTCGATTGTACACACGAAGACCGAGATAAGTATACAGGAGGCCTAAATAAGGTTGAGATTTTCCGTTTATAGTTACATAGTTTTCACTTTTATCTAACAGTGAAATAATTTTTACAATCGGTCAAGTAGTTTTTAAGAAAATCTCAACCTTAAAAACTACTGTACACCGTTCTTTATCTCCTCCTGACTAGTTATGCATTTCTTTTGTTACTAGATGTGTAGTATTGTGTAAATATATAATAAATAAGACAGTAAATGTATTACAGCGTATTTATTTTTATTAATAATCTTCATATTCACTAATACAAAATCTACAATTTCCATAAAACTAAAATAACAAAAAATCTCGTTGCTCAAATCATACACATTAGGTACGTCACATACGATAGAAGTACCTACATCTGTATTTTATCAAAATATGCAATAAAAAAGTCTCTATAATAGGTAAGTATAATATTTTCTAACTATTCAGACGTACCTCTTCTTCTTCAACTTATACTTAATCAGTTGATAGAGCTTACCTATAGGTACATATGGGGAACCTATATCATAGAATATAGCAATTATCGAAACTAAACATTTAAATACAAGACAATTTTGAAATTGCATTCGATCGATGCTATTTCATGTAAGTAGATACAAGTAGGACTAAACCAATAAAATGATTCAATAAAAAAATCTTAAGGTTTATTAGTCATAGACAGTTTTGAGTACGACCTCAACGTGAGTTCGCACTTACGATTGTCAAAATTGTAAGACCGAACTCAAACTCCACTCATACTCAAAGTGTCTATGACTATAACTTGAGTCTCTGCAATATCGAACTCCAACCTACCTAACTCTTAACCTACTTAACTCGAGAAAAATCCATACAATTTGCTCGGGTTATGTCGCTAACTCAGTTAACTTATATTGCAAGTCCCCACTCGAAAAGTAAGTATGAAAAGTAATTACAATTAGAACAAAGGATGTTACGGAGGCGAGTTTATCGGAGATGAGTTTACCGTAGCCGAAATCACAGTCGGAGTTTTTAAAGATGTCGGAGTCGAAGCGGAGTAGAAGAAATCATAAGCCTCCATTTAAAAATTATCAATGCAGAAGGAAGGACACAAGGCTCGAAAATGACAAAACAAAGGAGACACGTGTGGGACTCCCCGGGCGACCGATGTACACGTCAATCTTGGACGTCTGCAGTTCGATTTTCGTTATGCGGACTCTACACTCGCTACGCGAAAGCCGCAAAACCCAAGTGTAGATGGACCGGCAGGCTGATTTTGTAACTAGCAATCGCTAAGCGATCGCGACTATTTCGAAATAGTTGCTGTCAAACGTGAAATTCGTATTACGTATCAGCGATTAGCGACCGGCCGACGGTGCTGCCGCCAGGGAGCAACTCGAGAACTAAAGTTGCTTCTTAGTCGCTTGGTCGCTTCTAAGCCATACAAAGATCTAAAATTCGTATTTTGTAAGACTTTGACAGCGACGCAATCGCGACTCGCGAGCAACTAGCAACTGGAATTAGCAACCGCTAAAAGTGCGATCGCTATTTAGTTTATTAGTGAATTTACGTATTTTATATTGTGTTTTAGACGTTAAACTGGTGAAATGAGTGAAATAAATGTAAATTGTATCTATCAGTGCCAATAAGGAATAGAAATAAAGGGCTGTGCTGTTTGTTTATGCTGCTCGTATTAGTTAAAAAATGGCACGAGCATTTTTGATAATTGATGCGATGGTAGAGGAGGAAGAAAGCCAGGGAAGAGAGAAGAAACCAGGCTCTTGCAACTATTCGCCTCCACCGAGATCTTCGAACGCGTGCACACTGCACGTCCCTTACAAATGTCAGAAGGCCTATTCAAAAAACATTATAGGTTATCTAAAACTTTATTTCTGAACCTGTCTTCTGAACTTGCTCCATTTTTCGCAAGTAGAAGAAGAAAAACAAAAACTATTTTCGTGCTCATAGCTAACTTGTAGTCTTCGTACATTTGTTAAATTCATGATCCATGCTACTTAAATTAAATACCTGAATGTAAATAAAACTATTTTGATACATAAAATTTGGTTTATTTTCTTTAGTTTAGTCAAGTTCACACACACTTTACTGTTAGGTATGTTATAAACAGAAATCATTATGAAACAATCAGATAACCAGCAATACGGGATTTTAGCAAATATAATAATATTAATTTAATAATATGGAGATAAAATATGTGTAGAAATATGAGAGGAGTAGGTAAGTAAGTAATATAGAAAAAAAACTACTGACATCCCCTATAATTGTGTTCGCTGTGACTGACTGACTAAATTTTCTACTAATAATCGCACCGTGTCTGCGAATGCCTGGATGGTTGGCCAATTAGCTGTGCTATCTCGGCATTTTTGAGATGCCTGTGCCATCAGATGAGTAGCATTAGCTAATTTTTCTTCCGCAGCCACTCGACGCCGTTCAAGCTCAACTACCCATTCGGCTCCACTTCTGAAAATATAGAAGAAAATATTTTATAAAACAATATTCCAAATTCCCCCCAAAAAATGTTTTCTTTGATAAATGGTTAAATATTCTTGTTGTAGAAAGTCTTCAATAGTCAGTAAAATAAGCGAAAGGACTGGAAATCACTCACCAAGTGCCGCAGCCTAGAATACCTGGGGGCCCCCGGTGAAGAAATCCAAAGGAGTTGGTTCGAGCAGGATCAGCTCTCTTGTACTGGTGCTTTAGGGTCTTCAGATGATGAAGGAATCGCGTTTGACGTTAGTTTGTTGGTTTTATCAATTTATTTGAATATTTATCGCGGAGCGATATGAGCCGATCGCCATTAGTTTTCTGCAGACGAGTTGCGACTGTTCCTCACTAGAGGCGCTGCTTGTGGCATGCAAGTATACCGTCCAATACTTATTTTGCAATAATAAACAAAACAATGAAAATTTGAATTTAACAACTTTCTGAATTGGTGCTTTAACATGAATACTGAACATGCCGGCGACCTTAAAATACATAGGATTTTAAAGTAAGAAACTGGCTTCATTTGAGCCTAAACTAAAATTAACTAACCTATCAACCTATGCTAAGTAAGAATAAGAATGCTTGACTTATTAGTTGTCGATAGGAAGAGGATAAACCTTTACTACCGGCCGCTGAACGTACGTGTTGCCCATGTGAAGGGTTACAACACGAACGATGCCGTCGCGCCCCGGGTGGAGCCGGTGGACGCGGGCCAGTTGCCACTGCATCGGTGGCAACGAGTCGTTATGAACGAGGACGACAGTGCCCTCGGTGAGAGGGATGTCTTTGTTGTGGTACCACTTCACTCGCTGCTGGAGTTGCTGGAGGTACTCTCGACTCCAACGCTTCCAGTAATGCTGTAGCATTTGCTGAATCATTTGCCACCTGTCTAAACGTCCCGGATTATGATCAGAGAAGTCGTACTCGGGCAGCGAGGTTAATGGTTCCCCAACAAGAAAGTGAGCCGGAGTTAGAGGAAGTGGATCCGAAGGATCGCTGCTCATGACGCCGAGTGGACGCGAATTGAGAACTCCCTCAATTTGACACAACAGCGTGTTGAATTCGTCATAAGTTAAGATCTGTGAACCTACGACGCGATGTAAATGTTGTTTAAAACTTTTCACACCTGCCTCCCATATACCGCCGAAATGACTAGCGTAGGCAGGTTGAAAATGCCAGCGTATGTTTGACGATGCACAGGTATGTTGGATCTCCGTCTGGTTTTCATTTAAAAACGTATAAAGCTCTTTTAGGTACTTATTGCAGCCAACGAAATTCCGACCGCAGTCAGAGAAAATTTCAGAGCAGAGACCGCGTCTTGCCGTGAAGCGGCGAAGAGCAGATAGGAAAGCCTGGGTAGTTAAATCTGGAACTAGCTCCAGGTGTATCGCCTTGGTAGACATGCATACGAATACGCAGACATAAGTCTTGAAAATCTTGCAATTACGAAGTCTAGTAGTTCGAGTTTGAAAATATCCCGCGTAATCTACGCCGACGTGTAAGAACGGACGTAGCGGGCGCACGCGCGAGCTCGGCAGCGGAGCCATGGAGGGCTGCGGTGCGGTTGGCCGGGTGCGGAAGCAGCGAACACAGCGGTACGTACGTTTTCGCACTGCGTTGCGCGCCGAGAGGATCCAAAACCGTTGAGATAATATGAACTGCAAGGTTTGGGGACCTACATGTAAATGTAAAACATGGAAATGATCGATCAGTAGATCAGTCAAAAAATGGCTTTTAGGCAAAATAAGTTGATGTTTTGCTTCGTAATCGAGATTTGATTTTTGAATACGGCCGCCGACCCTGAGCAATCCGGCGCCGTCGATAAACGGTTTCAATTTCTGTAAGTTTCTTGAGCACGAATTGTTTGATTTTATTTTTAAAATATCATCCGAAAAGACTTCGTTTTGTGTTAAAAGAATCAATCGGTTCAGAACGAAATTTGTCTCTGGGACAGTGATATACTTTTCGTTATAATTGGTGCTCGCTTTACGACACTTGTGGTAGAAACGAAATACGTAGGACACAACTCGAAGAAGTTTGCCTAGTTTTGAGAATTTGTTTAGAAAGTCGATACTTGAATCTTCTTTCTTGTCAATGACCAAAACGTGAGCTTGAGCTCGTCGCTCCTCATCCGTAGCGTAGCTAGGAAGTAGCTGTGGCCACTCAGACTCTGGACTTTTCAGCCAGGAGGGACCTGAGAACCAGAGGTCGGGGTTTAGTTGAGAAGGTAGAACCCCACGAGAAGCAGCATCGGCTGGATTGTCCGCGGAACGGACGTGTCGCCATCGCGATGCAGAGACACGGCTGATGATTTCTGTGACACGGTTGGACACGAAAACTTTCCACTCGTGAGAGGACGAGTGTAGCCATGCGAGAACTACTGACGAGTCGCTCCAGGCAAAGACTTGGTCAATTTGGATAAAGTCCTTGTAAGTCTCAACAATCAGTTGCATTAACTTTGCAAGGAGAAGTGCACCACACAGCTCAAGGCGTGGAAGTGAGATGCGCTTGATGGGTGCAACTTTCGTTTTCGAAATAAGTAGGTAGGTATGAACCTGACCTTGAGTGTCTGTAAGACGAATGTAGACGCAGGCTGCGTAAGCCTTTTCAGAGGCGTCGGAGAAGCCGTGGATCTGAATAGACCGGTAGGCTGGTACCACGTGACGAGGTAAGGTTACATTTGATATCAGTGGAAGTTCAGAAATAAACTTTTTCCACGAATCAATGATATGCTGTGGCGGAACTTCATCCCAGTCAGTATGACATAACCACATAGACTGAATGAGAATCTTAGCAAAAATTGTAATTGGCGAAAGAAAGCCCAAGGGATCGAAGATCTTGGAGATTTCGCTCAGGAGCGCACGCTTAGTGAGTTTTTTGCTAGACTCATCATCTTGATGAACTTCGTAAGTGAAAGTGTCAAGTTTAGGTGTCCATTTTAACCCCAAAACCTTGACTGACGTGTCTCCTTCGAGCGATGAGATGACGAGAGCTTCCTGCTGACTCTTACTCTCTTCTGTGAGGACAGAAGACAGCAAAGCGGAATGATTACTGCTCCATTTGCGGAGCTCGAAGCTGCCGGCTTGGCACAGCTCTATGAGTTCTCGCTGAAGAGCGAGAGCGTCTTCTAGAGTACTGGCTCCGGTAATAGCATCATCTACAAAGACGTCGTGAAGAAGAGCACGCTTAGCGAGAGGCCATTTGTCACCTTCGTCGAAGGCGAGCTGGCGCAGAGCGCGGAGCGCGAGATAGGGAGCGGAACTAACGCCAAAGGTGACGGTACAGAGTCTATAATCGATCAGAGGATCGTTCGGATCTGAACGCCAGAGTATACGGTGGTAATCTCTATCAGAGGATCTGAGAGACACCATCCTGTACATCATTTTTATGTCACACGTGAATACGATCGCGTGTAGACGAAACTTCAGAAGGACCATGACAATATCCTGTTGTAGTTTAGGACCTGTCAACAAATTATCATTGAGTGAGCGCCCATTCGTAGTAGGTTGCGAAGCATTGAAAACGACGCGAGTTTTAGTGGTTGCGCTCTGAGTCCGCACCACGGCGTGGTGGGGGAGGTAGTAGGTGTCGGATGCCCGTGAGGCTGGATCCGTGGGAACTGCAATCGGTTCCATGTGCCCAAGATCTAGGTACTCCTGCAAGCACTTGTGGTAATCTAGTCGTAAACTAGGATTACGAGTTAATCTGTTTTCTAATTTTTGAAAACGAGAAAGCGCGATGTTTCGCGATTCGCCGAGAGGCGGAGCGTCGGGCTTGAACGGCAAGGCCACGACGTAACGACCGGATGAATCCCTCGTATGCGAGTCAACGAAAATCGATTCGCATAGGGCTTCATCAGGTGTGAGAACCTGGGTCTCAGGAACCGATTCCAGTTCCCAGAAACGCTGTAGTTCAGTTTCAGTATGAAACGAGGCGAGACACACGTTTAGTGTCGAGGAGTTTTTGTTCAGGATTTTTCCTGACAAAAGATAACCGAATATGCTATTTATCCCAACCGGTGTACCGCGAGGTCCTATGACGTTGTCGTGCAATAGGATGACGTCACTGTAGTCCGCACCCAGCAGCAACTCGACCGGACGCGCGGAACGGAATTCCGGGTCGGCGAGTGGTAGGTTTCGGAGATGAGATAAATGCTCAGTTGGCGTTTTGTTTTGTACGCTAGGAATGTAACTGGTAATTTTCGGAATTACGTGTGAGTTAACATTCAATTTAGGTAGTAGCTTGTTGTGCGGCGTGACGTCACAACAAACCATACCGTGAGGTCGCACGGTCTCACCGTCACCTACGCCCGATATTGAGACGGACGCGCCAGTGTGATGGCGTGGTAGGCCTAAACGCTGCACGCAGGCCTCGGTTATCAACGAAGTTTGAGAACCGGGGTCTATGAGCGCCCTAACTGTGTGTGCAGTCAAGGAGGTGCTACCGCGGGGGCGGATGTCGACGAGTGCGGTCGCGAGGAGCACGGAGTACTCGCAGTCGCGCGAGAGGTCGCCGGAGTCGCTGCGAGCGGACGACGCGCAACTCACAGCGGCCGAGGCGGGCGGAACTACGTCATCACTGGATAAGACGTGTGTGACGTCATAACTCTCCTGATGTAGTGACGAATGATGTCGTTGTTGACAATGTTTACAATTGTACTTTGATTTGCATTCGTTAACTGAGTGACCGTAGGTTAAACAATTAAAACAAAGTTTATTACCTGAGACAAAGTCACGTCTTTCCGAGGGAGAAGTCGAGAACTTTAAAAAGTCGTCACACTTGTTCAGTGATGAATGTGTAGATAATTTGCAAAAGATGCATTTAATTTTATTATTATTTAAGCCTGAATTATTTTTATTAGACTTAAAAACGTTCGCACTAGGCGTAGTGGACGCGCATAGTGTGGGAAAAGAAAATGATCGCGTGTTTCTATTATCATTTTGTTGATAATTAAAATTTGGTTTTGCTGTCGCTGCCACGGTTGGCTTGCGGGCCCCGCTCGCTGGCGTGCTGGCGCCGCTCGGCCCGGACGCGTGCGCGGGCGCGCTGCTGCGCCGGCCGGCGGCGGTGGCGGGCGGGGGGACCGCAGTAGCGGTAGTACAACTTGTCATGATTTCGCTGGTTACTAATTCTTTTTCTAAGAATAATAGTAAATCGGTGACTTCCGGTATGTCCGTCGGAGATTCTAACGATTGTTCGAATCGTTTACGAATATAGGGTGAAAGTTTACGAAGTAAAACATTCAATAGTATGAAACTCCATTCGTCGACTGGAAACTGAAGGACCTTAAGTGCAGCGAGATTTTCTTGACAAGTATTCAAAATATTACGAATTCCACGCTCACATTGACTCGGCTTGTCTGACATAACTTCTATGTCGAGAATGGTATCTATATGTTTAGTGGCGATTATTCTCTGGTTCTGGTAACGATGTTTTAAACATTCCAACGCTGTGTCGTAGTTATCAGCTGTGATTGGAATTGATTTAATTAAGTTTAAAGGTTCACCACGTAATGACAATAGTAAATACCTAAACTTCTCGATGTTAGTGAGCGAGAGATTATTGTGAATCAGCGAATTGAATAATTCCAAATAAGAATTCCATTCCGTGTTGTTACCATGGAACTCGGGCAATGGAAGTGATGGAAGGTTCGATTTAGGACGTGAGTTCCAACAGCTGTGAGCTGGTGCAGACGAGGAATTTAAATTAACTTGTTCGAAAAACTTTTGTTTTGTTAATTCTTCCGATTTTTGTTTGTCGGCCACCGACTTAACCGAGTAGTATAAAGTTTTAAATGTATTTCTATTCGACAATTCTGTCGCAGATTCGAAAATTTTAGATTTTATACTTAATTTCTCGATCTTTCCTTGAATTCGAAGATAATCTTTTTTCAAAGCGGGTAAGTCGGTAACTCGACACTTAAATTGATCGATATTATTTTCCTCTAAGAAATCCAACATTCCCTGCAAATCATTGTAAATGACGTCGCGTTCGAATGTCAGCTGATTTAATTCGTCACTCATTGTAACTAATGTGAAAAGCTTTAAAAAACAAAATATTAATTGACGTAAAAGTCAGATCACAAAAATGATGTTAGGTGAAAAAGCTGTTGTACTCATACAAAGTGTACGGATCGGGCGGTTCACTCGCAGCGGTCGCGTAACAACCTCACAAGTTCTTTGCTAGCTAGCTCGTTAACCTATTCCGAACAAAGGAATTAGCTTCTACCTACACTCATTTTATTATTGATGAAATTTTGAGAAAAACGTATTGAAATGGAATAGAAACTAGTAATACGGAGATATTACGTAGTGTAATTATGTTTAGTATTTAGTTTAAACACTAAAAATAATGGGAAAGTATGATTTTAGCACGAAAATGCTAGAACCTGTTTTGCGGGTGGTTTGAACCGCGGAACAAAGCGTAACGAAAATTACGTTTTGCGATAGAAATAGCACCAATTTAGAAAGAATCCGGCTCGAAGGACCAAACTTATGTTGTAGAAAGTCTTCAATAGTCAGTAAAATAAGCGAAAGGACTGGAAATCACTCACCAAGTGCCGCAGCCTAGAATACCTGGGGGCCCCCGGTGAAGAAATCCAAAGGAGTTGGTTCGAGCAGGATCAGCTCTCTTGTACTGGTGCTTTAGGGTCTTCAGATGATGAAGGAATCGCGTTTGACGTTAGTTTGTTGGTTTTATCAATTTATTTGAATATTTATCGCGGAGCGATATGAGCCGATCGCCATTAGTTTTCTGCAGACGAGTTGCGACTGTTCCTCACTAGAGGCGCTGCTTGTGGCATGCAAGTATACCGTCCAATACTTATTTTGCAATAATAAACAAAACAATGAAAATTTGAATTTAACAACTTTCTGAATTGGTGCTTTAACATGAATACTGAACAATTCTTGTTTTCCATTTAGAAGTGGAGGGTTCGATTACCGCGCGTCATAAATAAACTTTGATACTATGATAATTACACATGGGAAAATCAATAAGTGTAATGTAGTAACATTACCTATGTGGTTCCACACATGGTGTGATTCATTATTCAACATCATCCAAATGTGTCTAGTAGTTTTTACATGATTCCGTAACCCCAGACAGAGCTGTATATAGTAGGTACTTACTCGTTTCCATCTCTCGCCACTCTTGGTGGCACCAGTGCCATGGGCGTTCAACCTTGCGGCAAGGTCCTCCCACAACGTCTTCTGGTTGTCTTTTGACCTTGCCCAGAGACCAAACCCTTGGGCTAGGATGCGATGGGTCGCCATGAACTCCAATAATGACTCCATATCCTATAAATACAATTTTAATTTCACTCACACAAGCTCTATATATTTATAGGTACTCCATATTTATGTTTTAACAATGATAAATGAACAACAATGAAAAACTTATCACTATACTTACTTTTAAAACAATTAATATCACAACACAACATGAATGTTGATTGTTGACGAAATGACAACTCCCGCCACTTTAGTTGCCGATTGTTTCCGAGCGGTCGCGAGTGGCGCTGTTGTCTATGGCGTATTCGTTTGACAGCGACCGCGACGAAACTCTCTAGCGATTGCTTACAAAATACCAATTCCTAAATGCAACTAGCAACCGGTCGCGTGACTATTTCGCAACCGATCGCTAGTTGTCATTTTACAAAATCAGCCTGCGGTTCGCGTATCCCGTATAGCGACAAAGGGAATATGAATAAGGAATATGAAATCAATACAAAATGTAAATCAAGGACAGACCACCGTAACCTAAAATACTTATAAAATATTACCTAACGTAGGTATCTAGGACTACAGAAGATTCCTTTGCAGCTCAAATTAAAAGGCTGGATTTCGTTTCACAGTTTTCCTGGTCACCGCAATATGAGGGATCATTCCAACTTGTTCGTAAATTCTGAGATCTTAGAATGTAAGAGAAAACCGAACACGTTTTTCAGCAGAAACATCGGAATTGCGTGAGGCTTGTTCATAATCCATGGGCAGATCATGGATCACCTCCATAGCGGGTGGAAGAAGCACGTCAGATTGCTCGTCTTCATCTGACTCGTACCTACATGCCAGTGAGGTCAGGTCAGACGCGACCGAAGCTGTCTCGCACGCACTGAAAAGAAAATTACCAATATGTAAGTAGGTAATATCTGGTCTGTCTGGTTGTCTTATTATCGACGACTAAGGTGGACGAAGATCTGTCGCTCAATATAAGTAGATTGTTACCGCTCGCCCACACCAATCGCGCGGGCGCGAAGGCGGCGCGGCAAAAACAAATACCAAATTTTTGGATTATTAGGTAGGTAATCGTTTCATATTTTGTTATCTTTAAAAATATGCTTAAGTACCTATTATTGCAATACTCTGATTCAGAGAGAGTAACATTGCAGGTGGCAACTTGTTTAGCGCTCGTGCTTGTCGGCATGGCGAAGCGTGCTGCGGGGAACGCCGGCGGCGGCGGCGGCGGCGGCCCCATGATAGGCGGTACGAACACCTCGGAGCTCTTCAAGGGCATCCCGGCGCCTGACTCCATGTCATTATCAATGACTTGAGAGCTGAAAAATAATATCATATTATGGAGTGGGCGATCTACCTTGCTAAAGGTAAGCATTGACTTAGAAATCGATCGATACCTACTCATTGCAATCCGCATCTTGTTGGATTTCAGTACACTTATTTATTGTCATAAAACAACTAAATTATGCTACTAAAACATCTGTGATGCTGCTTACATTAATCGTTGGATTAGGTATACACAGATGAAGGAAGATGATAATAATAGTATTGGATATAGTGCGTGGGCTTGGTACCATTATAAAAGGAAGGTAAAATACCTACTCGCATAGGATTCATGTCCATGTCGCAGTCAACTGGTTGGAATAGACGTGTGATTGAACAGCTAGCTCGTTGATTGAACGACGGCATCCAACCAAACATCTAAGTGTCAATTAGCTGAGTGGTTGAACACAACGTTCAACACTACAGCTAAACGACGCTCAGCGGACTGGTTGGAAGTCAATTTGCAAATTTTAGTAACAGGTTCTTACCGCGATTTAGACTGAATTATGAGATATTTCGACACCGTTACAATTATCATGATCACAAGACATACTAACTGTGTTATTATTAATTTTTAAATAGCATTATTCACATACAATAGCAAAATATCAACAAATTACGATCAAATTACCGTGATAATTATTTTTATACTTAATCGCTTAATTTATTTCAAAGTTTTCTTTAAACATTATCTCACTGAAATCACTGGTATGTTACTGCAATATTTGAATTTTAATGCTTGGAAATTATTTTTCACTATAAAACAACTCGCAATGTTCATATAATTCTTTAAACATTATCTCACTGAAATCACAGGTATGTTACTGCAATATTTGAATTTTAATGCTTGGAAATTATTTTTCACTATAAAACAAGTCGCAATGTTCATATAATATCAGCTGTCGACGCCATCTTGTAAACAAAATGAAACTAGCGCCGCCGTGGCGCAGAATCATACTAAGTCAACACTCCAGCGGCTTTTCAGTCAGCTGAGGTGTTGAACGTTTTATGCGCCATAATGATTCAACCACCCAACTAGTTGTTTGATTGAATGCCGTCGTTCAATTAACGTGCTAGATGTTCAATCACACGTCTATTTCAACCAGTTGACTGCGACATCCACACTGAGAACAACCGATAGGACAAACGGTAAGTCTACAGCGACACAACTTTTTTTTTGCGTTACAATTACAACATAAAACTACAAGCATAGATTGTTAGAAAATACTACTATAAAACAGGGTCTGCTGCGCCGTGTCTCAGTGTTTCAAAACACTAACATGTTTTATTAACCGATTTAACAAAGAAAATTGTTACACCACGCCCCTAAATCCGATGTTACAGTGTTTTGAAACACTGAAATACTATAACGAAGCAGCTCGACAGTCACGTTCACTTCCGAGCTTGTAGCGGGAACTCTTGATAAAAGCTTGAAACCCCAGATCTTGCTCAAATTATCCAACAAATTCACCATACTGTCACTCGCGAACATTTTCAATCAGAAAATGTTCGCGAGTGACAGTATGGTGAATTTGTAGGAAGTTGTTGGATCAATTTAACGTGATATTAATCTCAAAATAACCACTGTAGACAATGAAATAAAAATTATCAAATAATTTTGCAACCGTCGTGTCCCGCCATTTTCAAGAGAACCCTCTGCAATCTTCTTATAGTTGTTTCATATCCAGAGGGTAGACAAAACAGCAGTCGGATATAAGCACACTACCTGCTTGTGGTTTGAATGGATAATTACTATTTTAAGATCACTTTTACCTTCCTAAATTCATAATTATATCTTGTGACTTCTGCACCACTTCCAACCAATTATGTTTTATAATCGCACCACCTTCGATATTAAGTGATGAACTTGGCCTATTTTATGAAAATATTTAATAAAAAGGGATCTTAGAGAAACAAAAAATAGTATATGTATAGATAACAAGGTATTTAACTATGTAGATTGGATAACACTTACATTGGCGTGAAGCTAACCATCGTTGCGAAATGTGTATGTTTGTTTACTTGATAGAAATTTTCGGAAGATACCATAGCAATGTCCTTCGTTAGATCCGGCGTTAAAATACAGTTATGCTGTTCATTCGAATTCGCCAGAGAGATGTCGGATATGTCATTTATGGAGAATTTTAATTTGGCTACAAAAGATTAATAATTATTATTAATAATACAACTCTTTAGGTAATCCTACTATTAAACTCCGAACCACCGAAAAATACAAACTACAATATTATTCTTTTTTTAAATCCTTTATCACCCAGTATGAACAGTCAGATGGACATAGTATGTGCCTGTGGCTGCTGATATGGGTGGGTAAGTATGTAGATATAAGAGGTTTTCTAAAATACTCCAGAAACGATAACCAAATTTAATTCACTCGTAGGATACCTGCCTATGCCTATGTACCAAACCTCGCATCATCCTAAATAAGTACTATTTTTATTACTAGTTTTATAGACAATAAGACAACTTACATGGCTCTATGGGTGCAATTTTTCCAGCAACTTCGTACATAAAGTTAGCAGTCCAGAAGTTCGGTATTCTGATAAAAACTTTGCCTGTGTCAACCGGTATTTGGAAACCAAACTTGTGTAACAGATCCAAAAATTTCAAATCTTTGCAAATGGCAGCTTGTTCGCAGTTCCACGGAACCAAGGGCACTGACAGTTTGTAATCTAAAACATACATCAATATTAACATCATTTTATCTTACATTCACGCAATGCAATGAGCAAAGGTCTGAATGAGTTTAATCTGACTACAGTGAAAACGGAATCCCTTTTTTTCGAATAATTTTTTTTGTCCTAATTTAATTTAGCATAATGAGTTAGGCATAATGTTTTTTGTCATAATCATATTTTGTCATAATTGTTTTTGGGCATACAATCTAAATAAGCATAATTCTAGTTTGGGCTAATCGTTTTTGCCCTAATTTTGATTTCCATATTGTTTTATGGCATATTGTTTATTCGTCTAATAGATATTATACATAAATAATGTTTGTTTGTGTATTTCTTCTTTTTTGTTGGTATTGGTGTTGTATGTATGGTGTATTAGGTAATAGTAGGTTACGGTGCGGCGGGGGTGGCCCTTGGGCCACCCGTAAGCCGCCAACATGATTATTTTATATACAATCAAAAAGTAGGTATTAGGTAGGTATATCAGATATAACTTAGGTACCATAGTGTAATAGTAGGTTACGGTGCGGCGGGGGTGGCCCTTGGGCCACCCGTAAGCCGCCAACATTATTAACTATTTTATATACCTACAATCAAAAAGTAGGTATTATAGTGTAATAGTTGGTTACGGTGCGGCGGGGGTGGCCCTTGGTTTAATTTTTGTTTTTAAAACTTCTGGAGTATATTTTTCGGCGAGTAATTAATATGATTATTACAATTATGTTTCAATATCATTATGACAAAGTTTATTTAGGCTTTATAATATTATTCTTAACAATCTTTATGCTGTTTGTAGTTATGCTTAATAATATTATGCCTATAAAGTTATGCCTAATGACTATTATGCGTAGTTATTACTAGGACAATTTAAAGTATGCCATGTTATATTATGACATAAAAATTTATGCACAAAAATAGGGAACCGTGAAAACTGTAAGTAACCGCCATCGAGTAGGTTTTTAAGCATATTAATTCCCGTTAGTTTTAATTCAAGTTATTAAAATCTGAACTTACTTATTGAATGGTATGACACCGGGTATAAAATTGGCAAATCGTTCGATTTCTTTTTGAATAATTCAAAATTTTGTATTTTCACTTCTTTCTTAAATCCAGGGTTATTTCTGTCGCTATTTCGGGCCTGTTTATCCAAACATATTTTTACATAACATGTTTCAAGTAGAACTCTTTGCACCCAATCCAAGAACTTGACCTTCCCATCCTGTTTCAACTGGTCGCAAAGTTTCACAATTTCGATATCTCTTATATCTTTATTTACTTTACTAGTTTTACTTTCTCGTTTCAACAAACTCTCACATTTCTCTTTGTTTATTAAATTTTGCTTGAACAGTTCACTGATTACCGAGTCCCTTGATTTGACAATGCTATCTTCTTTGAATAATTTAACAATTCCACCTATTACATCTGGCAACGTATTACACTGCATGTAATTCCAGCTCAAAGAAGACAGCTCCTCTTCAGTCCACCTATAAATTACAGGTTATACCTAATTAGAGTTAATTGTTATAGTAAATATTTCACCTCAATAGGTGAGTGGTTCTTAACAATGTTAACAACATAATTATCTTTCGACTTACGAGTACCATTCAAAATCAAGGCAGATATATATAGTAATAACGAGGGGATTTATGGTATACACCATCCGATTGGCCAGAGTTGTGCTTGGAGTAAAACAAATAAGTAACTAAGTACGGAGACCTAAGATGTTTTTTGTACTATCACTACCACTCAATGGACAGCTCGGACACGGCGGAATCCGCGCGGTTTGCAACTACTATCTACCATCCTAGGGTGGTCCGCGCGGTGTAGGTGAACGCTCTAGTAAGATGCCATTACAATAAGCTCCGCCTGTCTGAACAAGGCCTTTATGTGCAATTTCAAGTCGCCATACACGCAGCACTATACCACAGAAGAAGAAGACAATAGTGTGAAGATGACAATAAGTACAAAGATCTTTATTTCCTAGATAAGTAAGTATAAATGTATTTACTCTTATACTTTACTATTACTTAAAAATCTTTGTATTATAAGTACTGCGAATACTATTGATGTACGGCGACTTCAAATTGCACTTACGTAGGTACTGTACATTGAGTGTTAGTGTTAGTACAAAACACCTTATACCCGTATTTATATTGAGTGTATCTAGTTAAGTAAGCAAAATTAACCTGTGAACGTAGTTTGCAGTGTTTCTTTCCATTTCCTCTTCATTGTCCTCTTTGATCAAGTTAGTAAAGAGGTGGTCGGGGAAGCTCTTATCATCATCAAAATTCTCAGTGACTAGCCTAAAGTTAGAGGAAGGTTTAAATACGTGTGGCTTCTTTATAAAAGTATTAATCACATATTCTATGAGATCAGACCAATCCTGAAAATAATTTATGATTATTAATACTTGACTATCGTGACCCTCGACGTGATGACACTGCCTGCCCCCCCCCCCCCCTTAATAATAATATAAATACATACTCACATCACAGATTTCAAATTCCGATTTCCAGACTGAAGTGAAAGTTTTTAAAATCTTTGGTTGGAATAAAGAAATCAAACATCCAAGCTCGCCACCCACATGATGCATCATAGTGAATATACAGTCGTTAACGAATTCCCCGTTATTCAAATAGTCCTCCAACAGAAGTCCATACTGATACATAATTTCTGGTGTTGCGAATCTGTATAAGCAAACATTGACAGTGTTGGAAGAGATTTTTCACGTCATAAAAAAGTACATACCTACACCTCAGAGAAGTCCTTATTTCTCTGAGACGTACACTTATGTTCCACGGCAACCCCAAAATCAACTCGATTACACAAAATATGATAAACTACGCGCTATGCAAAACGAAAATCTAATTACATATTAAATGGCGGTTTTTATCGCGACCGGGATTCGAACCAAACCCTAACCCGTCCCATGAAGAAAGAACTCGCCGACCTGAGTAGCTCTATTGGAATATAGCGTGCCAGGGAATGGCGAGGTCCCTGGTTCAAATCCCGGTTGTGGCCATTTAATGTATAAATCAATTTTATATACGGAAATAGGTACCTAAGTACTGGTTTTAACGAGTTTCGTGGACAAGTTTTGTATACGGTTCCACCCGCGCAATAGGTTGTCTAGTCTAGGCAATCCGGTAGACTCGAGGAATGACAATTTTCCACAAGATTACCTACCTTGAGTTGATGTTTGATAATGATAATACAGTAAGGTTGAGATTCATAGAATTTAGAGCACAAGCTTAGTGAGCTCGCTCTTCAACTGTCACACGGCTATGGAATTTGTCGTTTAATAGAGCGAGTTCACGCTAAGTTTTTAAACTGTCTATGAATGTCGGCCTGACTTCCCTTGACAATGCCTCTATGCATTAGGGTAATCGGATCACTTGGCTTCTAGCGGTTCTCAAGATATAAACGACAGTCGGGGGTTTTATAAATATAGAGAGACTCATTCATTACTTGCTGGTAAGTAAACTTATGTCGGTACTTGTATATGATCTGTCCTTTGTGGGTAACTGACAACGATCACTCTACTCTACGCAAGCTGAGGTAATACATACTTTTTAATGTGGTCAGGCATGTAGTTTGGACCTTTGTATTCCGGTAATTTCATCGCATTGTCCAGAAACATCAGTAATATATGATTGGTTACAATGAGATCCTGAAATCACCAAGTAGGTATGTATACGCAATATAATTAGTACCTACTTAGATAATAATTTGAAATAAAAGTAAATAAAATACTAAGTAAATAAAATAAATTTAAGCTACACTGCGAACGGATGGCGCTGGCTGGGGTGAACATAGGTGCGCGAAGGCCTAATTAAACTTATTTTTATAATCGATTTATTCGCAATTAGACGTATTTTATTGCTGCAATTCGCTTTAAGTAGAAATAATTTCTTTTATGTACATTACTGTGTTTAGATGCATATACCTAGGTACCTTAAGGCAATTGCACCAATAAATTACTTACGTCAAATGTAAATGTTAAATAAGGTTAAAACTTCGCATACTTAATTCAATTTCACCTGAAACTATTAAATCCATATAAATTGAAATTGACGGGTGTCGTCATCCCAGCGCGCAGCGGCAGCAGCGCAATCTGTTCGCAGTGGCGGGCCATTTATTGATTTCATCTTCTTAGACCCTAAACAAGCGGATGGGCTGATAATTACCTGTAGGTACTGCTTCGTGTGATACTTCGGGTTATAGTGTCGCAAAAGCAAAACCAATAGAGAACGCAACTCTTCAGATTCACACATTCTGATTTGCAAATTGGTTAGTTCCTGTTGATCTTCGTTGCACATGTAACTAGATGTTTTGTATACGTCAATGGCTTGAACAAACTCACGAATTGAAGTAACAACCTGCAAAAGTCATCCAATTTTGAAAACATTTAATAAGTTAACGTTAGTTGGATTATTAAATCCAGCCCCTCTACATACATGCGAAGAGTAAAATAAGCAAGCGAAATACACAACGTGCTTACTTGCAATAAAGAGATTTGACTTTGGGTACCTACATTACGTCATATCCCCATACATACATACATACCCATGGTGTAATTTTGGGTTATAGATAGATACAAACATAACATAAATTCACCAAACTTTATTTGGAAAAAACTAAAAAAAAACAACTAAAAAACTAACCCGTTTGCAAAAGTAAGGTGTTCATGTGAACGCGTTTTTCTTGTGAACTTACTAGGCCAAGGTATATAGCTTATGCATGCTGTATGGCGGCTAAAGGTATTATCGGATATTATAGGGCTAAGAACCTCGTTTCTCGATGATTTTCATAATTCCTGGTTTGCTTGTTGGTTGCAACAAGCCGGAAAATTTTCACACGACACAGATGTTTTAAAGAACAAAACTTGCAATTGAACAAAAATTATGTCCAGATGCAATGGTTTTGTGGAAGTTGAGGTGTGGTCGACTGTATATTCTACAATCTAACTATTTTATTTACAAGGTGCATTACGTATATACGTGTACTTAGTATAAATAATTACCAAATGTAGTCGTCTTATGCTGGGCTTCATGTCATTTATATCAAGTTTGATGGCCAATTCAAACTGTTCACATAAATTGACCCCCTCTGCAGTTAAATATGACACTATGTCGAACGACAACACACTCGAAACGTGTCCTAAATCCAGCTTGATTTGAGTCGCAAACTTCAGGAAATACGTGACGAGCCAAAAGAAGTGCGACGTATCTATTTCAAGTTGCAGATTGGTGAGGATCTGATTATACAACGTTTGAACCAAATAATTATATCCCTTCAAAAGGAAATCAACGGTGAATTCTTTCAACATGCTGGATATATCTTCATCGGTTGGGGTTTTATGTGAAAGTCCCTGCACGTTGACACTGAAAGAATGTATTGAAATATTAACAAACACTACATAGACTGAAAATAAAGCGATTTATAATTATTATTTTTAAATCTGTAAATATAATAATAATAAAATCATAGAACTAATGTAGGTGCGTTTGTCATACGAGCCTTTCCTTTGGGGTTAACCGTAGTCACACTCCCCATCCTTGCTAGAGAAATTATTTTATCCTAATGGTTATCTATTACTACTACATACTTACGTGTTCGCTTTTCCTCTCTTGACAATTTTCTTTCGCTTCCTATCCTGCAGATTTATGGCTGTGGTGCGTACTTTGTTATTGGTCCTCTGCTTTGCGTTATGCGGTTTCTGATGAGCAAGTTTCTTCGCTGGCAACTCGTCCTCATTACTAGAAGTCGAAATCGACCCCTGGTTTTCAATTTGTGTTCCATAGCCACAATCAGAATTTTCGGATATTAAAAGCTTATTTTCGTTTTTGTTCTGCCTTTGGCTACTCTTATCAGACTGTATACTACTGCCACAACTTTGTGATAAGTTCTGTTGAAAATAAACCGTTAAACACATCTACAATAAATATGGACGTTAAATACCATAGTTTACGTTAAATAACACGGTATGTGACACGGTAACAAAGTAAGTGAGGTCATTAAACTTGGTTTATGGCTAACAGCATTAGTGTTTTAACATTAACATGGTAAGAACCTACAATACAATACAAGAATATATCATACGTTCTCGGATTTCGTAGTATCTTGAAAATTTTCTGCGACACTTTGACCTTCTGTATCAGGGTTTTTCTGGTAAGGCAGCGGGGGCGGCTGGAAGGACTGCTTCTCACTGATGTTGTTTATAGAAGCCGCGTTCCAACCATTATTTACCACATTTGGTTCATCATTGCTCTTTCCACTTGCACCCGTGTCTGATGAGTCCGAAGTCGGATCAGAAGTTACCATTGGCGAGGAATCTTCGCTACCTAAATAGAATTTAGACAAACACATTTAAATTTTAAAAGGAAATTTTAAACATTTTTTAAACCACTCCCAAAAAGAGGAGGTTTGAGAATTCAGGTGTATTTTATATGCTACTTGTTATGCATAACTTCGGCGTTTCGAATAGACGAACAACTCTATCTCACCGAATACCACCATGAAACTGTGTTACTGTATGGATGATACAGATAGAGATGCGGTCATTGGCCACGGTGCTTTATGGCTCTCCATTCGCTTTACCTGTCGAACTTAATTTACGGCGGCAACGCTACAGGGATCTCATATTATTCAGATCATCACACTATTACCTACCTCTGTTCGGTGGAGACGTATTGCTTTCGTTATCTTCTGAGCTCTCAGACAGAGGGCCATCAAGCCACAAATTTAGAAGCTTATGTAACGTAACTTCATGTTGGTCTTTGTACAATAGTGCTATTAACTGGACCATTGTTACCGCCCAATCCTTCTGAAAGGTAAAAGAAATACAAAACACACATCTCGTTTCTTAAATTATTGTACTTAGAGGGGTCCTAGGAATTATATTTTTGTCAATAAAAAATTTCAGGAACAAAAGCGCGTGAGCCAAAGTAGCACTTGTAGGGTTCCGTGCCTTAAAAGGAAAAAAAGGAACGCTTATAGGATCACTTTGTTGTCCGTCTGTCTGTCTGTGTGTCTGTCCGTCTGTCTTTCTGTCTGTCAAGAGTCAGAAACGCGTGGACGGATCAAGTTAAAATTAATACCAAATACTCAGGTCCTGCAACCTTATGCAGCCGTGAAAAACTTCAAACTTCAAACGTCTACGCCGTAGACATTTTGATTGCGTAGAGTAGACTCTACGCAATCAAAAGATATGGCTGTTTATGTCACATTTTATCGCATATTTCACATATTTGTATGAAAATGCAAAAACACCAAAACTAAAAGTAAACTTCCCGTCGACCTAGAATCATGAAATTTGGCAAGAAGCTAGGTCTTATAGCAAAAGGAAATAATCCAGTAAAGGAAATAATCCGAAAACTGTAAATTTGAAATTACATCTCCCCAAAAATATATTTTTTTCTTTTTACACACTTATATTAAGTTAATGGGTTGCATTGCACGGAAGCCTCGGTGCGCGAGTCCGACTCGCACTTGCCCGGTTTTATTTTAAATTACCTAAGTTATAAGTATAATAAGTAAGGCTATGAACAGGTAGACGACTAACTAATTTTATGTCTCAAAATGTTATTGCCGTCTCCCTTAGAAACAAATATGTACTTTGTAAGGATTTGATGAACAAAAATTAGTTTGTCAAGTTTTTAAATATTAGCATGAGTGACGTCATCCTCAAAAAGTAATAACGTAAGTAGGGGAGCAAGGGGCTAGATGTAACAGGGGTAAGTAGTAACAGGGCTTTTTCACTAGGAATTTAAACTTTATTAACGTATTTCTTTGACTCAATCTTATCGTTATAATGCGCCACGCCACGTCATCACAGTCAGAGTTCCGCCAGGTGGCGTATTGAGTGGGTGTGTGCAAGCCCTCCGTTGTCGCAAGGTAATGTATTATTTTGCTTTCGTAAACTTTCGATTGGCTTTATTATAATCGACTAATTGGAGTTTTCTGTGTTTTATTTGATGTTAAATTTATATATGTACGATGTCGTGTAACAGTTTTCGAGATTACTAAGTTGATTTAATAGTTATCGTTATAAATATAAAAAATTATGCCTTGGGGCTAGTTGTAACAAAATCTTGGGGTATGTTGTAACATGTTACAACTTGCCCCCATATTGCTGTATGTATGTGATTGAAAATGCAATATATCTTATTTTTATTTTTTTTAATGAGACTGTATAAGACAAAGACAGAGCGGGGAACACAAAGCCAGGAGGTATACGAGTTAGCTGCAGCTGAAGTTTTAGAAAACAAGTGTTGATTACTCATAGAAAAAGTATGTTTCAGTTGATTATTTGATAGATGATTCATTTTATAGAAGTACCTCAATATTTTTGTTAAATACCTAATGATATGTTGAAAACAAAGCTAAATGTGAAGATAATAAATGATTGAAGGTGTCACATTCTCGTTTTTTATTGTGTTACTACATGCCCCAATAGATGTTACAACAAGCCCCAAGCACGGGGTAAGATGTAACACTTCCCTCTTTTTATAAAAAAATTAATTCTGAAGAAATTAGACATAGATTTGATATTTTTTCAATTGTAATTAATTAAAGAATGGTTAGAGTACCGATCAAAGTTTAGTTAGTGGTAATTTAGCCAATATATCTCAAGATATATGATTGTTTTTAAAAAATGTTACAACAAGCCCCTCGCTCCCCTACAAGTAATATGTTTAACTTCGTATGTTTTGCAAATAATAGTAGATATTTGTTATTCGGGGATACAGAAGCAACATTTTAAGATACATTATGTTTTTGTCATCTACCCCATTATAGCAGTATTCTTACCGCGTCAGGAATAGTCATCAATCTGATGAGAACTTTATCAATACTTTGGCTGAATATATTCCATAGTATTTGATTTTGTACAGAGTGGGCAGACCCATTGCACCTTGAGTTGGGATTGGTGGTATCTTCGGGTATGTGCAGAATATTTCTACAAAGTAGAAGGCTGTTCCTAATGTTTGTGCACTGTTCTTCTGATAATTTCGTTTTCTGTTCCAAGTCCACATTTTTCTTTAAAAATTCTACTATGACTTTTGTCGCTTTGTTATCTGTAAAGGCGACTTTAGTAGATGCCAACAAATTATTTATTTCGAATATCGTGTGCCTTTCGATATCAGTTTCGGCAATAACATCCAAAGAGAGCAGACATTCCACAGGTATCGTTAAATTAACTAATATTCTTATTAGCAATTCTATTGTTTTCTCATCCTGAGCATGTATTAAAAGAGGTATAAGGTCTTTCTTAATATTTTGTCCAAAACTAATACATCGTCGATATGTACGCAGATATTTGTCTTCGGTTAAAATGTTCTGCAGAATTGTTTCCAAAGCAGCTGAAAATTGACACGGACCATAGAATAACTCCCTTGCTTACTAATGAAAATTGATAGGAATAAATAGTATCCATAACGAATGCATCGAAAATTCATCTAATCAGTTAGTAGGTGCCTCTAATAATAAAACTCTCTCTAAGGCGATCGATGACCATAAAAATCACAATGAATCTACATAATGAATCTGGATACAGCCAAACTAATAAACTGACCATGTCATTTGTGTGGTTAGCCCGACCCGCGGTAATGACCGACTTCGCCTTCGGAGCTATCAAACTGACGATAGGTATAACGGTATAGGGTGTAACGTCAAAAAGTCGTAGAACAAATGTTGTTGAGTTACCGCTCAACCCTCCCTTCGGCTTCATATACCATTTACGTTACACCCTGTATATAGTCCGATAAATCTAACATTTTTGAACGAATTAAATTATAACTGGAATATAAAAATTGGATGTGATAGTACACATGGAATCTCGATGCATTGTATAATTTCCCACCAAGAAAGTGTTCCGAAACATTGGATTAAAAAAAAGTTATATTTTTGAAATCTTTTTTTACTCAAAAATAGTACCAGAATTTTTTTAACAGATTAAGAGAATTTGCTTTACGAATAGTCAGTATTCATTAAACATACTCCCCACCCAAGAAACATACTGCTTTTTGTGTAAAAATAAATAATAACATTTTTCAAATTTATTATTCAAGCAAAATACGTAACTAAGTATTGTTATACATAAGTAAAATAACCCATAACAAACAAGAATCACTAAAACCCGTACCACAAAAAAACACCGGAATGTATTGTTTTTACTTTTACCGAGGTTATTTTTACAATTTTTACTTAAATTAGTTTTATAAAAATCGTAACTGCTATATTTTTTAATTTTTATGCTTTATTCAATAAATATGCCGATTTTAATCAATTCCCCACCTATGTTTGGCATAGCAACAGCCAGTAACTGTTATTATTAATAACTTTGAACGAACCGGCTAGGCCTATTAGTTACCTATTAGGTACATAATTCTCTTATGATGGTTTTAGTGTGGAATAACCAGGGATTGCTGCAAAAATGGAAATAGAGAATGTAGAAATAAAATTGAAAAACAAAAAAAAATACTCGACATTTGATATTGTTGAACGCCCGTTTTGTATGGGCGTTTTTGGAGTTTTTTTGAATTTTCACGGCCATGAACCGAACATGATATTTAGCTTACATATTAGTAAAATAAACAAAACAATCGTGACAGGTCATCGTAAGCACATTCCGGCTGTAATTAAAAACTTACATTTATGAAAAAAAAAATATGAGTTACCTATGAATTAATTTTAAAAACCATGCAAAATCAACTTATCTTTATCGGACTAATATAGGCGGGTATAGGTATACTACAATGTGACAGCTCCGCGGCGTTACCGAAGCCGAAGACGACTATTACAAATGTCTTGTTGGACGGGCATAAAAGCGAGATTATAAACAACCACCAAACATACTCGAACACACGCGATACGGGAGAGACAAGCACACATGTTAACATAGACATCTTAAATTTTGAAATGCATGGTTGAATAGCGCTGTTCAATTAAACAGCTTGCCGTTCAATCAAACGTCTATTTCAACCAGTTGAATGCGGCATATACTTATTTACCTACACCGAGTTTCATAATATTTTTCTGCGCAAACTCTCAACAGTAGACTAAACTACACTTTTTCCCAAATACATATAAAGCCTGACATACATACACGGTCAGCCTGCACGCGGCCTGCGGCCAGTTGCACAGCATGCCCCGCCCCCTTTTCTCCCGTCGTTAACGTCCAGTAGGTAGCGATCTGAGGCCTAGGCCGCAGATAACTACCGAAAACTAGCAGAAAAGGGGGCGGGGCATGCTGTGCAACTGGCCACAGGCCGCGTGCAGGCTGCCCGTGTATGTCAGGCGTAATAAGCTTAAAATAAACATTAATACAGTTTTACCATTGCAATTTTTGTTGACGTGGTACCCATCTGGGAGTAAAAAGCCAAGACTTCCAAAAGTACTGTGGATCTGTGGACTTCGAAGAACCCATTCCATCTTCTGAAATAATGAACTGAATTTTAGACACGATATACTTATTTTGTAGGTATCGTATATTACCTACTTACTTTTGTAGGTATCGTGTTAATGTAACACTAAAATGGAAGTGAACTCCATTAGGGTTTGCGCTTTTTATTACATGGCTGAAATGCGCACGAGGTAGTGAAAACATAACTTTACCGAAAGAAGAAGGTATGGTCACAGAATAACAGTCTTGTCAAAGTTAATTCAGTTTAGAAAACAAGTCGTACAAGTGTTATTTAAATATTTATAAGATTAATTTAATAGAAAGTTGTCATTCTCTAGTTCTTACCAGGATCGTCGATCAGGACCACCTCTACGATAAACGTGAGACACTCGAATGATTAACCAAGGGGAAAAGACAGAAATGAAACGCTACGTTGGCGTTTACATTAAAACTCTTGCTCAACTTATTAAAAGTTTGCCAAACTTTTTACCCGAAAATAACACCGATATAAATAACACTTTTACCATAAAAATAGGTACAAGGAAGTAGGTGTAAGTAATGTTTATTTTTACCACTAGCCTCGCTATTTTATTTAATGTTTTTAGGGTTCCGTGCCTCAAAAGCAAAAAAAAACCAGCTAAGTGTGAGTCGGACTCGCGCACCGAGGCTTCCGTGCAACTCAAAAATCAAAAGATATGGCCGTTTATGTCGAATTTTTGCGTATATTTGTATGAAAACGCAAAAAAGTCGAAACTTGTAGGGTACTTCCCCTTAACCTAGAATCATGAAATTTGGCAAGAAGCTAGGTCTTATAGCACAAATAAAGGAAAAAATCCGAAAACTGTAAATTTTAAATTACATCTCCCCAAAAATAACTTGTTTGCAGATGATCAACTAATGACTCATTCACTCCATACATCGACTAATGTAATGAGTATGTCGAAGTATGGACATAATATTTTGATAGTGGCAAAAAAAAGTTTGTCTCTAAATCTAGTTTATCTTTTCGTTAAATAAAAGTTACGCGGTTAAGTTGCGTTGCACGGAAGCCTCGGTGCGCGAGTCCGACTCGAACTTGGCTGTTTTTTTTTAATTGTGTCAAACTACAGCATTCTTAACAAATCATTAAGGCGTTATATGGTTGTCAAAAGCAAGAGTGAGACACAAGATGCCGCAGCGGCGGAGTGAAGAGCACGGCGCAGTGCCTCAATATTCGTATTTTTATGAATTTTGGATGAACTTTGGCAGGGAAATAAAAATACGCCAACAAAAAGCAGATTTTTTTAAACAAGCTCTCGTATTTATAGTACCTACCCTACATTTTGATATATATTTTGTATGAATAGCTATTTCGGTTTAGATATAATTTTCATTTTAAAAGACATGGAACGGGTATGGACGCGATTTTTTTTATCGAGCTAAGTTTGTCCAATCGTGTATCGGTATTCATCAGTCTCTAAATAGACACCCCAAGATTGCTATATATTTTTTCAGACGTTAATTTTAGTAGTTAATGCCGTAGCCTTCGTATAAAAACTGAAAATACGCGCATACGGAGCCTTAAGAAGGAACCGCCTCTTACACTTGTGTTGGTAGGGAATATCATATCATACATACATTTACATACATTAACTCACAACTGTTTCCCGAAGGAAGCAGAGACGATAGACTTCCATCTGCTGCTATTCCGCCCCACAACATTCGCTTTCTACCACTTCCTCCACATTTATCAATCTCTTCATGCATGCTCGTCGCAATGCAATTTAGTCTACGTATAATTAGCTACAAAATACAAATATAAAAACGTTTATTTGGATACATACTTATAAGTTATAGCTCAGTACAATAATATTTTAAGCATAGTTTACAAGCAAGATCGGCTGATACTGTGTAATGGAATTCAAGGTCCGCGATATGTTCCCCTGTGCTGCGGCTACCGTGGCACCCGCTCCTGGTTACGCCATTGGCGCGTATTCATAAACGTGATTTAAAGTTACGCCACCGTTTAGGTCCCCTGTCCTGTCCTGTTTTTTATTGAAGTGTGAAAGGGATAGCAACACGATTTTTAGGGAAGTGAGGTTTAAATAGGTTTATGAATAACAGCATAAGTATAATAGGTATAAGACAGTATAATGAGGTTGGTTGCGGTTTATGGGTGAGTAAGTACCTTGTTTAGTTTGCCTTTAGGTACGGTAACAGCAGATCAAGTGTAACACTCTGGACTTTGGACCGTTCTTATTATCTGCGTCGTAAGATTTAAAATCGTACTGCAAGTGTTACCATTGATCTGCTGTTATCCGTACTATAGTACCTACTAGGTACTCATTATTATACTATTGCAAGGATAAGTGTGAGTAGGTTGATGAATACTTATTTAATAGTTGAATCAAGACAAAATAAAAATAAAGTAGAGCATGCTTATGTAGGTGAATAGGTGCAAGTAATTTCTGTAATAAATACTTAGGTACTTTGTTTATAACAATAAATAATAAGTAGTAAATGTATAATCAAGTCCTATTTCTTTCGCGACCCTTGTTTCATTTCATCTGCTCTAAAGACCCAAACCAGCGTAACATACTTTTCCTACTTTTCAATCTTGCTTACTAGATTTTCTTTCCAAAAACACCGTTCATCCTGCCACAAAGTTTAACTCCACATACTTCTAGGTACTTTACTATGCACGACCGCACCTATAATATACGAGGAATACAACATTCCAGGCGATTAACAACTTAAACTGCTCATAGCTTAGAGCGCGGACTATGTAATTGTAATATAATTTTTATAATCGACCGAACTACGTAGTAGAGTAAAAGTAGGTACCTACATGTATGACCAAACTTACTTTTTGAAAAAATCTCAACCTTAATGACTCTCCTGTACACTTTTCTTTGCAGTGTACTTAGATCGATCGGAACGCAAATCAAAACACGCACAACAATAAAGTCAAACAAATAAATAGTCCTACTTACATTATACAACATAGAATGGTCCACTTCCACTGCACTACACAGTAACGCGTGATCTGATGGAAAATGTTATTGTCACATGGGAGTATGTATCTTGTCCACGTGAGCACAACAAGTGCTGTGGTACTAGCCAATAGTGGGTGGGTCACGCGAGTCGCGTGTACATGGCACGTGCGCGTTCCAACGTTCGGTAGCGGCGGCGGCGGCGGCGGCGGCGCGGGGCGGCGCGCGGCGTGACGTAGCCGCGTCATGCTCGTGGTGAAGTTAAGTGACGCGTCGCCCGCCCCGTCCTCAGGTGCAATTTGAGTACCCAGGTTCTTTGTAACTATCGAACGACGCGACGACGAGTCAACGACGTAAATATAATGCAATACCCGGAAAATGCGTCTTTGTAACTAAAGTTGTCCTTTAGGGTAGGTAAAATATTTACTTACCTATTACGTTAACAAAACGGCCAAGTGCGAGTTGGACTCACGCACCGAGGGTTCTGTGCATCGTGACATTGTTACTCACGAAAATATTTATACCTACTTAAACTTAACTTTGCGGTTTGATTACTCTGCCAGTATGGGCGCCAAGCGATATAGATAGATGTAAGTAATCGCAAAAAAGTTTTTTAGGACGGAAGTACCTAACTATTTTCGGATATTTCCCTATACTAATTACTTAAGCTATAGATAGAATATAGATTCTTGCCTTTCATCATTCTAGGCTAACGGTTTTGATTCCTTAATTCCCTTGTGGTTTGAGTGGGAGGGTTGTACATTGATGAAAATACAAAATAAGTTCTAAAACTCAAAACAAAACGCGTAGGTACCTACGGACTTCTTTCTTCCTTTGGCGACGTTTACACATCAATATTTATCGTGGGTTTTATGGTTTTTATCAATATTTATTGATGGGTGTAGTATGCGATATTGATGGATCGTGATACGAATCGCAAAAGACCTTTAAAACTCCAAAATCTTTAATTTAAAATGCAACTTTCGAACCTCTATCAAAACAGCGTCCGCAATGAAGATCTGTGGCATGACGTCATTACGGCCCCGATAAACTAGGGATGTTCAATGTTGAGAAAACATGACGTTAAAACTGTTATGAATCTCCATAGACATTTATAAAGTTTGTCAGTGTGTTGAGTTGTCATGGTGATACATTAATAAAATATTGTCTCTTTAAATTTCATTAAATATACGTTTATTATACTACTACTACAGACATTTTATTCATCCAAGTAGGTGTAGAGACGAGCTCATACATCAGGTTATCGGGCCATCACTTGGAAATATAATTATGGAAGGTCTGTCGAAAGTTGACGTCGGTCTTCTGAAAGGAAAAGCCAACTGGGCTACGTGGAAATACAAGGTGTCCATAGTGTTGCAAGGCATCGATAATGCAATGGAGGTAACAAACGGAACACTGAGTAGGTAAACCAATCCTGACAGTCGGATCTGGCGACGCAGCAGTCTCGGCGCATGATTTAGCTCTAGCTAGATTCCGCAAGGCAGAGACTAATGCACTTATCATAATAACGACGAATTTAAGTGAAGACACGTTAAAGAAAGTGATCCGCCTCACTACAGCACACGAGGTCTGGCAAGAACTTCACAGATTGTTTGACGGCCAATCAGAGGATAGAGCCTACACTTTATGTACAGAATTCTTTGGCTATAAATATGATTCGAGCGACGATATTTCTACACATATGTCCAAACTCAAGACATTATGGAGCGATTTGAACACGGAAATCTCCAGAAGCCCTGAGAACTACAAATTGCCAGAAATGTTCTTGATTTGTAAGATTTTGGACAGTTTGGATGAGAAATTCTTTTCATTTAAGTCAAGTTGGATGCTGTTGAAGAAAGATGAGAAAACAATAGAGAAGTTGACAGATCACCTCTGCACGTACGAAAGATCGTTGACAGATAATGGCGCTACGACTAGTCAAGAGGCCCTAGTCACCGCGGTGCAAAAGCCAAGAAAGAGGAATGATGAGAATCTGATATGTAACTACTGTTCTGAGAAAGGACACAGAGTAAGGAATTGCAAGAAGTGGATTAAAGACGGAAAACCACCTAAGCAAAGCATTTCAGGAGGAGCATCTTCAATTAAACAAGTTCAGAGCGTTAGCGAGAAGGTAATGAACGCTGATCTACAGGCAAAATGCAAAGATGTGCAGAATTGGTACGTAGACAACGGAGCAACAACACACATTACTATAAGAGATGACATATTTCATACTTATCAAGAGTTTGACACAGCCTGCGCAGTAACTACGGCTGATGGTACCCCGCTACCAGCGAAAGGCAAAGGTACTGTGATCGTGGAGTCAAACGTCAAGGGTAAAAAGATGAGATTCACTTTGAGAGATGTATGGTTTGTACCTTCACTAACTAAGAACCTGTTTTCGACGCTGGCTGCACAAGATAATAACCCAAATAGCCAATTCACGTCACAGCAGCATGAATGTGAGCTTATAGTAGAAGGGGTTACACAGTTAGTTGGAAAACGAATTCCAAATGGAGGATTATATAAACTGGACCTAAGACAGTTATGCCAGATAATCCTGTCCATGTCAATGTAGTGACTTTCAACGCGATGCAACTGTATCATGAGAGATTCGTTCATCAGAACAAGAGACATGTTCGTGAACTAGTAAAGCGAGAACTAGGGATTGATCTGTGCGTTGATGACGAACTATGCGAAGGATGCATCTATGGGAAAGCACACCGCTTGAAGTTTGGTACAAGGGAAAGAGCAACACAACCGGGTGAATTGATACATTCCGATGTATGTGGTCCGTTCGACTACTCCTTTATGAAATACCGCTACTACGTACAAAGATGACTTTTCAAGCTTTCGACACGTTTACTTAATGAGACATAAGTCTGAAGTAAAACAAAAACTGAAATGGTTCATTGCTGAAGCAAGAGTACACGGTCATGTCATTAAGACTCTCCTATCGGACAATGGCGGAGAATTCGACAATAAAGAAGTACACGACATACTAAGAGAGAATGGCATAGCGCAGCGACTTACAATGCCTTACACTCCGGAGCAAAACGGATGTAGCGAGCGCGAGAATCGCACACTAGTGGAAACAGCTAGGACGCTGATGCATTCCAACGGCGAAGTGTTCTGCAAAGCACTTTGGGCGGAATTGATCAATACGGCAACGTACGTCTTGAACAAGACTGGGCCTACAAGACTAAAGGACAAGGTTCCTTATGAGCTCTGGTATGGCAAGAAGCCGAACATAAGTCACCTGAGAGTAATTGGAAGTGAATGCTATGCCCATATTCCAAAAGAGAAGCGACGCAAGCTTTGTAAGAAAGCTGTGAAGGGTAATCTCCTCGGTTATGACAACGAAGATAGCTATCGCATTTGGGATGGTGAAAAGGTCATAAGGTCGAGAGATGTCACCTTCAACGAAAACACCAGACATTCTACAAAGAAGATTGAGATTAAAGAGGAAGATTTGAGTTCAAAACCAATAGAGTTTAGAATGAAACTAGAGTCTGAAGAAAATGTAGAAACAGAGGGAGTTATAGATTTGTGCAATCGATCAAAGATTGATATCCAACGAGAGGATAATGAAGGCAATCTAGATAGGATTGATGTACTACCGGGTACTTCGTACCAACAACCTAGTAACACAAATGAGGAATCAGTTGAATTAGAGGGAGAAGGTAACGAAGACTTCATTGATGCTCAAGACGTTGAGTTTGAATGTGAACCTGATCTAGTAGTTGGTCCATGTGTTGACAACGAAGAGATGGATCTGGAAGATGAACCCAGATACAATCTGAGGGATAGGTCACAATTGAAGCCACCAGAAAAATTCAATGATTACGTGTGTGTACTGACTGATACACAAAAGTTTCCTTCAACTTTTGGAGAAGCCATAGAAACAGGCGACAAGGACGAGTGGATGAATGCCATGAAACGTGAAATGGATTCATTGAAAGACAAGGAAGTCTGGACTCTTAAAGACTTACCAGCTAACAGGAAAGCGTTACCATGTAAATGGGTCTACTGTATAAAGAGAAACCCTGACGGTTCAGTGGACAAGTACAAGGCACGCCTAGTTGTAAAAGGCTTTAAACAGAGAAAGGGTATCGATTACCAAGAGACATACAGCCCAGTAGCTAGGTTGACCACGATAAGAGCGCTATTGAGCATAGCAGCCAAAGAAGGCCTACACCTAGCGCAGTTTGACGTGGCCACAGCCTTTCTAAACGGCAAACTCAAAGAGGAGATATATATGAAGCAACCGGATGGTTTCAACGATGGGACATCGAGAGTATGTTGCCTTAAGAAGAGTCTCTATGGACTAAAACAGGCACCCAGATGTTGGAATTCTTGCTTTGCCGAGATTCTTCTAGAATTAGCCTTTCTACAGAGTGAAGCCGACTCCTGCCTCTTTGTGAAGAAGCTAGGATCGAAAAAGATCCTTATCACACTTTATGTGGACGATGGCTTAGTTGCTGCCTCGGATGCTAATTTGTTAGGCGATTTTCTGAAAGATTTGGAGAAGAAGCTTAAGATTACCACCAAGTCTGCTTCATATTATTTAGGTCTGGAGATAGAGCGATCTAATGACGGAGCCATACATATTAAGCAAGAAGCTTATGCAAAGAAAGTGTTAGAACGTTTCGGAATGACGGACTGCAACGCCGTTACTACTCCGATAGAGAAAGACGAAAAGATTAAAGGAGATGTTACGCCAGAGACACGAAACTTTCCTTATAGAGAAGCCGTAGGTGCTTTAGCGTACCTCATGGTAGGCACAAGGCCTGACTTAGCTTACGCAGTCGGATTTGTTTCCAGAAAGCTAGAGAACCCGACTTGGAGTGACTGGTTACGCGTGAAACGTATAATGCGCTACTTGAAAGGAACGTTAAGTCATGGCATTACGTATCGAGCTACAGATAAGGCAACGAATATAGTAGCCTACAGCGATGCAGATTACGGAGGATGTGAACAGACAGGAAGGTCCACATCAGGAGTCCTATGCTGCTACGCTGGTGGAGCAGTGTCATGGTCAAGCCAAAGACAGACATCGGTAGCCATATCTACAACTGAAGCAGAAATCGTAGCTGCAAGCGAGGCTGCGAGAGAGCTGATTTGGTTAAAGAGGATTTACAGTGTCCTAACTGGCTTCGATGGTATCCCTACTCTGAAAGTGGATAACGAAGCAGCCATTCGATTGGCTCATAATCCTGAGTTTCATAAGAGAACGAAGCACATCAGGATCAGACACTTCTTCGTGAGGGAAACCGTTCTGAATGGAGATATAGCAGTTGAGCGTACAGCTACTGCTTCCCAATTGGCCGACATCTTCACCAAGGCCTTACCCAAACCAAGGTTGAAAGAACTGAGCTCCGCGATGGGGCTGAGTCCCAAGTACTTTTAAATGAGAGAAAGTGTTATGAATCTCCATAGACATTTATAAAGTTTGTCAGTGTGTTGAGTTGTCATGGTGATACATTAATAAAATATTGTCTCTTTAAATTTCATTAAATATACGTTTATTATACTACTACTACAGACATTTTATTCATCCAAGTAGGTGTAGAGACGAGCTCATACATCAAAAACATCGATTTTTTGATCTTAACATAGATTATCATCGTAATACCTGGTTAAATCTAGCCATAACGTAGCCTTCAAATGCATTCATAACCATTTAATTGGTAAATATTTCATTTCCGTGTTTTAATGACACGGAAATGAAATATTTTATTTCATTTTCGTGTCATGTCATTATTAATAATTCAATGTATGTACCAAAACCCACATAAGATCGATAAATCAAATAAATCGGGCATCCCTAAAAAGCCGGAGTGACGTCACGAACTTCGCGAAAATGGTTGACTACCTTTTTGGAGCGTCGGACAAAACGAGTAAATATTTTAACTTCTTTTTCATTTCTACTTTTATGTAATAAAAGTGATATATTTGGGATCCTAATGTGAAATACTGTATGAAATAAATATTGTTTTATTGAATTTCGATATGAGTCAACTAGCCTATTGTGGTTTCTGAAATTTGCATGCTTCCAAATTTTGAATCATAATTTTGCCACCTCAATTTCGATGTTCATTTGGTTTCCTTTAAGTCACGTATCTTGAACGTAGTATTACATTATCCACGGCTATCAGCGAGTGTCGATTATTCGCTTCCGTAGATAGAGAAGCCTATAGATGGAGTGTGGTTTCTGTCTCGCTCTCGAGTGACAAGAACAACATAATATGGATATCGTAAGCGTGAGAGAGAAAGATTCATATATCTTCTGTCCTTATCGGCGTAGCCAGTTTTCGATATTGAAACTGTCACCGGCACCAAAATGACAGATCGTTTTTACGTTGTTGTAAATTATGATAAATTATTGTTTTAGCAGCATTTTATGTGTTAGATCTCGTGTTTGTAGTCATATATTAGATCGAAACATATTGTCGTTATTATATCATCATTGCTGAGGGGGTTTGTTGTGTACAGGAGTGTAAAAATAGATGAGAACGCAATGATCCAAATATTTCGCTTCATAGGTCAGTATTTTCCATTCTTTAACTTTCTATGTTTTAAAACGTACGGTACATAGTTTATACATAATCAACACGTTGCAACGCGTTGTAATTTTGCTTGAAAACAGTGCCTAAATATCAAAATAACATCGAAAAGTATTTTGTAAAATGTATGACATAAAATTCAGTGTTGTCAACAGTGTTGGTAAAAAATTCCCCAAAAAATATTTTGTTCCACAATATATGTATGGGAATTACAGTAGTATTTAGCTAGTCCTAATTTTAAATACCTAGTCTAATTCATTAGATACTACATCATTTACTTTGTGCAAAAGGATTGATTCACTCGATTGTCATGATTAGAGTTCCATACCTCAATAGGAAACAAAGGAACCCTTATAGGAAGGGACACTTTGTTGTCCGTCTGTCTGTCTGTCTGTATGTATATCTGTATGTATAAGACCTTTTGCTCTGAAACGCGTGGACGTACTTATTAAATTGAAATTCATTAAAAATTTTGTTACAGCATCCGAGCAATGGATTATAAAAATAGCAATGGTGACATACTGTCACTGTCAGATACACTAATTGGCGGAAATGAACAAATCACACTTACAAAATACGACTTTTTCGAAAATTACATAGGTATTATATTATATGCCTAAATATAGTTATACCAAAAACATATCCAGTGCATTTTTTATGCATATTCATATCTATAATTTATAATTTTATTGTGAAAAATACCCTTAATGTTTGGTAATAGTTTTTCCTAGGCAACACCTGGCTGCCAGAAAGAAAGGGTAAATGTGGTTACGCGGGGACTCCGTCTATAGGATTGTTGCCGACACTGGCAGCTTTAAAACTATGTTTTTATAATTTTTTGAATTTCGTGTATTTTCTATTATATTTGTCATTCTCAATAAACAAGTGCTTCTATCAGGTGGTTTTTGTCTCCAACATTTGGTGTCAGAAGAAATTTTTTAAGGATTTTGCCCGCAATGGTGAAAACTAGAAGACAAACCGCGTTAGAGTGCTGTGAATCAAAAAAAATGAGTGATAGTGAAGTGCTAGTTCAATCGAGGAGTGAAAATTCATTACAGACAGTTAAAATAATTGATCCGGCGCAGCAGACGCAAAGTTTGCCATCGCTGCACTCATCAACTAGCTCAGAAAGGGTTAAAGCTCAAATACTGGCCGCACAGGCAAACCACGCTCGACGCGCCGCAGAGCTAGAGCGCGAGCGAGCGACCGCCGAGGCCGCGGCCGCCGCCGCGCAGCATGAGCGCGAGCGCGCGGCCTCGGCAGCCGCCGCGGAGCGCGAGGCCTCGGCAGCCGCCGCGGAGCGCGAGCGCGCAGCGTCCGAACGTATCGCGGCCGCTGAGCGTGCTGCTATCGACGCTGAGCTGCAGGCGCAGCTAGCCGCAATACAGGCCAACGCTAGCCATCTGAGCAGTCGTGCATCATCTATTAAACGCGTAAGTGATTGGTTGAATAAAAATGAAGTAAGTGCTCAATTGCAGATCGTTGAAACTCAAGAGGAGCCCGGTAATACCGGAGCCCGATTCCTCCCCGAGCCGCCTCAGCGCTCGCCGGCCCCGTCGCCGCCTCGTGCGGCACCGTGCGGCGCCGTCACTGCGGGCGCGGCGCTCCAGGACCCAGTTTCACACTACCATGCACGTTATTTAGGCACTCCAACACATGATTGTAACATTAATAAGACTAGCGAGAACAAACCTACAGACATATACACGTTAGGGAAGATCATCACGAATCTGGCGCAGCAACAGCAGTCGCATTCTAGAGTGAGTGATTTAAAATTACCTAACTTCACAGGTCTACCTACGGAATGGTTGATCTTTAAGAAAATGTACAACCGTACAAAGGACCACTACGATTCTTTGAGTAATTACGCAAGATTGAATTCGGCGCTACACGGCCCAGCTCTGGCCGCAGTATATGATTTATTGGTTTCGACTGATGATCCTGACATCGTCATGAACTCGCTCGAGCAGCAGTTTGGGAGGCCTGAACACGTAATATTAAACGTAATCTCAGAGGTGAAGGCTTTACCTAAGCTAACCAGCCACAAAGGTCAGGAATTGAACCTGTTTGCATGCAAAATTCGCAATTGTGTGAACATTCTCCGTTTACTCGATCATACAGAATATTTGGCCTGTCCAGAGCTGATGAATGTTATCTTGGGTAAGCTAACATCTTTGATGGGAGAAAAATGGGTAGAGTTCGCTTCTACGCGACAAACTTTATCCATTTTTAAGCTCGAAATTCTGTCCGATTTCTTAACCCACGAGGCCGACATTCATTTAAAGTTTGGCATTTCTGAACTTGGCACATCGCAAACGTCAAACACAGGTAAGTTCACAAAAGTTCATTATAGCTCTACCGAAAAGGTCGGATTACCTTCCGGGGTAAGCGATAACCAAGAAGATGGTTGGTGCTACAATACGACCTCTTCGGATAAAGCAACCTCTACAAATGATTATAAGAACTTATGTGAGTACTGTCAAAGTCGAGAGCATTGCGTTGATGACTGTCAAACCTTTATGTCATTGCCAGTGGATGACAGATGGCAGTGGACCATAGACAATAAAGTTTGCCGTAAATGTTTAAAAAAGGGTAACCATCAGTACAGAACATGCAAAAAGGCTTGTAAAGTAAGTTCATGTAGGAATCGTCAGCATCATACTCTGCTGCACAAGTCTACTCCTGTAGTCTCAGCTCACGTTCACGTACAATCCGATCCAATTCAGTCCGAGCAAGAGCAAGGTGCTGTTGTCGTGGCTCACAGCTCATCGTCTTCACAGCAACGCGTTCGTCCTCTATTAAAGGTGATTGCAGTCACGGTCTCCGGACCAAAGGGAAGTGTTGATACATTTGCCCTACTCGATGATGGTTCAACTGCATCACTCATGGACAGAGAACTCGCTGAGGCGATTGGCGCCACAGGACCTGTAGGCTCTATTCGAGTCGACTGTATAGGTGGATTGTCTAAGGAGTCGGAGGTAAGCTATGTAGATTTACGGGTGAAGGGTCGCCATAGCAACGAGACGCACTATATGAAGAGGGTTAGGTCTATACCCAATCTCAGTGTTAGCTCTCAGTCTGTAAAGACTGAAGATATCATTGGGTTGGAATATTTGTCAGACTTAGCTTCGGAACTTTGCTATGACGATGCCAAACCCATGTTACTGATAGGTGCGGACAACTGGCACTTGACAATTTCGCGTTCCACTCGTTGTGGCAGTCGCTCCCAACCTGTGGCTGTTCTTTGTGCACTCGGCTGGGTTTTGTATGGGTTCAAATGCAGCAAGACTGCACCGGTTGATTTTACGAATTACACGTATCATGTCCATGAAAATTCAGAAGAAGAATGTATAGAATCGCTAATAAAGGAACACTACAGGTTGGACTCGATAGGAATCATTAAGAAGGAATACCACAATTCGAACGACGAACGCGCTCTAAAACTTCTAAATGATACTACACAACGCCTAGTATCTGGCCGTTTCGAGACAGGTTTGCTTTGGAAGGCCGATATTAAAGATGTTCCTAAAACTTATGATCTTGCTCTCTCGCGTCTTACTAGTTTAGAAAAGAAGTTTCGAAAGGATAAAAATTACGCGGAATCGTACAGGAACCATATTAAGTCAATGATAGACAAGGGATATGCCGAGTTATGTCGTGAACCTCCTAATGCATCTGGTATAACCTGGTATCTTCCGCATTTTGGCGTAGTTCACCCGCAAAAGCGTAAGCTCCGTGTCGTTCACGATGCAGCTGCGGCGTGTCGGGGAGTTAGCCTGAATTCAATGCTCCTTTCGGGACCCGACTTGCTGCAACCGCTGCTCGCGATTCTAATGCGATTTAGAGAAGGCCGCATTGCACTGAATGGAGACATCCGGGAAATGTTTCCACAAATAAAGATTAGAGAGGAGGATCGGGACGCTCAGCGCTTTTTATGGCGTGAAGACTCATCTCAAAGTATAAAAGAGTACCGGATGACCTCCATGACGTTTGGTGCCACATCTAGTCCATGCACAGCTTTGTATTTGAAAAATCTCAATGCCAACGAATTTGCGAAAGAGTTCCCAGCCGCAGCTAGAGCGATAATTCATGATCATTATATGGACGATTTTCTTGGTAGCGCAGATTCAGTGGAAGAAGCTGCTCAATTGGCAGCAGACATCGTGAACGTGCATTCCCGTGCTGGCTTTGAAATGAGGTCGTGGGTGTCGAACTCAAAAGATGCTCTTTCACTTCTCCCGCCCGATCTCTGTGCTGCCAATGTCTCGCAAGTAGGCTTGGTTAACTCACCAACAAAGGTACGAATACTCGGTGTGTGCTGGGACATTAAAGACGATACTTTGGGTTTCGTAAGAGGGATAGACGATATGTTACCTCACCTAACTAAGCGAACTTGCGAGACATTGGCAGCACAGAGATCGGGCGGGAGAAGTGAAAGAGCATCTTTTGAGTTCGACACCCACGACCTCATTTCAAAGCCAGCACGGGAATGCACGTTCACGATGTCTGCTGCCAATTGAGCAGCTTCTTCCACTGAATCTGCGCTACCAAGAAAATCGTCCATATAATGATCATGAATTATCGACGATATGTTACCTCACCTAACTAAGCGAAAAATTCTATCACAGTTGATGCGAGTATACGACCCTTTAGGTTTGTTAACCCCAATAGTTTTGAAAGGGCGAATACTTTTTCAACAAACTTGGAAGATTGGCGTCGGTTGGGACGACACTCTTCCAACAATCATCACGTCAAAATGGGCACGTTGGTTTGAAGAGCTGTCCGAGGTCGCCACTGGTTCCATACCTCGGTGCTATCTAAATCAATGTGACCCTGTGGATAGACAGCTTCACCTCTTCGCTGATTCTAGTGAATACGCGTACGCGTGTGTAGCTTATTGGCGTATTTTATATTTCGACGGAAGTGTGAAGCTGGCCCTCATAGGCGGTAAGGCGCGACTAGCCCCACTTAAACCGGTGTCTATTCCTAGACTGGAGTTACAGGCTGCGCTAATAGCAGCACGTTTCGCCAGCTACATCACCGAAGCTCACAAGCACAAGCCTAATGATGTTGTTTTTTGGTCTGACTCTTTAACCGTTCTCAAATGGCTACGTAGCGACGCCCAGTCATTTAAATCATTTGTCGCTCACCGTGTCGGCGAAATATTAGAAATTACAAATGCCTCAGGTTGGAGATACGTCCCTACCTCATTAAATGTCGCGGACGACGCTACGAGAGTCCAGTCAGAGTTCAAAACCTCATCTCGGTGGTTCTCTGGGCCACCATTCTTGCTTTCCAAACCGGAAGAATGGCCTAAAGAGCCTACTATGCACGTCCCATCAGTTCTCGAGGAGGTAAAACGTAACCGAGAGCTGATCGGACTAACTATCGACGTACCGCTACAGTCACCTTCACCGGTGGTTGCGGATGATCGCCGCTTTAGTGAATGGCATCGCTTGCTTCGCGCTACAGCTCGCGTTTATAATTGCGTTGATGTATTCAAATCTATTTTATTACACAAAATCTGTAAAAATCCTAAATTAAGTCCCAAGAAAGAAGAAATAAGAAGTCACCTGCCTGTTCTATCAGCTGAAGAAATTTCAAAGGCGGAGCACAACCTACTGCGTAGCTCACAGATAAGATCATTCAGAGAAGAAATCGACTGCATTCAGAACTCTAAAGCATTGCCAAAACAAAGTCGACTGAAGAATCTGTCGCTCATCATGGACGATGAAAATTTATTACGACTATCCAGCCGCATCATCGCTGTCAAGAATCTCCCGATCTCTCAAGATCTGAGACCTATAGTTCTAGACGGACACGATCACATTGTGCAGCTTTTGATTGGTCGTTATCATAAGAAATTTTCACATGGGAGCATCGAATGTATCGTCAACGAACTTCGTCAAAGGTTCCACATTCTCCACCTCCGACCTTCTGTGAAGTCTATTGCCACTCGATGCCAGTTCTGTAAAGTTAGAAAGGCCATGCCACAGATACCTCCTACAGGCGATCTCCCAGAAGGAAGACTGGCCCATCACGTCCGTCCCTTCACGCACGTGGGACTCGATTACTTTGGACCTGTCAACGTCACCGCCGGACGACGGACACTCAAGCGATACGTTGCTCTATTCACATGCCTAACGATTCGCGCAGTTCATCTAGAAGTCGTCGAGTCATTGACAATGGACTCCGCCATAATGGCAATTCGAAGATTTATAGCACGCCGTGGGTGTCCATCCGATATTTATTCCGACAACGGCACGGCTTTCGTGGGAGCAGCGCGGCAATTACCGGAGCTGTACAATTTTGCAGCCGACAACAAAATTAATTGGAGATTCATTCCCCCCGCAGCTCCATTTATGGGAGGATGTTGGGAGCGACTTGTGAGGAGTATTAAAACAAGTCTCTCAGTTACCCTCAAAGAACGTGCGCCTAGAGAAGAAGTATTGTTGACCTTACTTTTGGAAGCAGAAGCAGTTGTAAACAGTCGTCCCCTAACTCACGTTTCTGTGGATCCTGACGACGACGAGGCTTTAACGCCCTTCCACTTTATACTCGGGACCTCTTCGAATGACCGGCCACTATCACCTCTCGTCGACGCAGACTTATATCGCAGACAACAATGGAAAAAGGGTCTGCGATTAGCTGACCACTTTTGGCAAAGATGGACTAAAGAAGTGTTACCATGTCTCGCCACCAGACCAGCTGCTAAAAGTCCTACTTTAACTTGGCAATGTGGAGATTTAGTTCTTGTGGTCGATGGATCCCTACCTAGAGGTACCTGGCCGCGGGGCCGGATTACTAGAACATTTCCCGGACGAGACGGAATAGTGCGAGTAGTAGAGGTGGCCACTAAGGGAGGAAAACTGAAGCGCGCAACTCGACTGCTTGTTCCCCTGGGCCAGTGATCGGCATGAAGTTACCTGGTGTTGCTCTGCACACCGCGGGGTGGCATGTTGCCGACACTGGCAGCTTTAAAACTATGTTTTTATAATTTTTTGAATTTCGTGTATTTTCTATTATATTTGTCATTCTCATTAAACAAGTGCTTCTATCAGGTGGTTTTTGTCTCCAACAAGGATAATCTGTCTACGTTCGCTTCACTCGCCGCTCGCCCACTCGCCAGTGTAGCACGCACAGTAAGTGGGCGAGTCGAGTATCGCCATGCGACTTGCGAGTGTCGCCGAGCGATGGGATGTACTCGCTCGGCGACAAAATAGACGAGCGAGTACTCGCCATTAATATACGCATCTCTTTTGTTTACATGGAATGTAGTATCTTTTGTACGTTTCTTGGACGAGAAAACAGCCGGCATTTACTCGCTTTATTCGCCAGAGCGGTGGGACAACTGCCTTAAACATTTGTTTTTGTTGTTTTTTATTTCGTTCGTATTAATGTGAATCTTAATAAATGTATGTAGGTATTTATAAGAAAACAGACATTCTCTTAACATCATACTAGGCTGTATGCCCCAATTGGCCTTGCCATTCCCTTTTCCTCTGGGTGGGCTGGGATTTTTTTTATTAAAAAGAAAAAAAGTACTGTCGTCTCGTCGCCCGTACGAAGTTTGTTTTAACTTATTTTGTATTTTCATCAATTTTCATGAAAACAATTAATTTACAATGGCAGTAGACTTCCGAGATTTTGATAAGGATTCATCAGATGAAAGTGAAATCGATTCTGATTCATCTAATGATGAAGAATTACACATAACAGATATTGGTTAGTATTTAAAACATAGTACTTTCTATTTTATTATCTTTAGTATTTTTTATTTAATATGATCTGCCGAATAATCTAGATCTGCGGAATGCTTCCCGAAATCAAGTCAAGACAGGATATTATTTAGGTATTATCATAAATAACCTAGTCTGACATAACCTATAAATCGTTCTGCCCATTAGTCCTCGCTACGACCAACCTCTAGATTTTAAATAGTTTATGTCCAAACGGCTGTCGAATTTGTTTCGCTAAGTCTGAATTTCAATAACCCCCGCGCCGCAGCAGCACAACTATCATGGAGAAGGCCGAATACTATAATATAAAAATAACTTATATGTGTATATTTTTTATATAACATATTTGACATAGCTAAACTTATAATCTTCGCCTAGATACAATATTGTCCCAAAGAGCTTGCAATGCAACAGAGGCTTGGGACACCAGACTCACGATGATGGTCTCCAAGGCAGGCTACCAATGAGTTTTCCTCAGGTTTTTACCTGACTGCGCAAGAAGGAGGGTTGTTTTTCTAGTGTATGTATGGGAGTATATAATTATGTATATCTAATTCTTTAGCACACCCTTCAGGGCTTGATGGATTTTTACATATGAGGTGTTAGATTCGTCTTGATTGTAGGAGTTACATAGGCTATAAAAATTGTACAACGGAATTGTAGCTCATCAAAAGTTCTACATTAAAGTCCACGAAAACATTTGTCTATCTCCTAACGATAACTAACAGTAACCATTATGTATTGTCTTTCAACATTCAATATTCTCCCATCTTGTTATCTTACTTTACATAAATTAATCTATGACGTAGGTAGAGCTTATTTACTTTCTAATGATTAACTGAAAAACTTCCTAATTAAGTACCTAATAAAATTAAAAATATAGGTATGTATGTAAAAATATTGACTGCAAATAGCAGTAATTGCTAGGAGGAGGAGGCTTTTCATCTCGAAGTGTGTGTCACAACATTATTATGAAAGGGCACTAATTGTAATATAATATTTTGGTTTAGAAAATGAAGAGTATATGAGCGAAGATGAAGCTGTAGATGTTGCTGAGAATGCTGATGATGAAGATGAAGTAGTTAAAGCAATTAAAGCTGAAAAAATTAAACCTCGAGACCATCCTCCAACCATTACATCTGAAGACTTTATTGTTGATATTTCAATGCATCCTGCTAAAAATCTAATAGCATTAGCTAACATAATGGGAGATGTACTATTATATGAGTATAGTAATGAAGAAACAAGACTTGTTCACACATTGGAGTTGCATTTGAATGCTTGTAGAGCGGTTGAATTCGATGATGATGGAGTCACTGTGTTTACTACAGCTAAGGTTATTAATTATTATTGTTATTATTTATTACAGAACAGGTAGTATAGGAATTTATTATTTACATAATGAGTAATGACATTTAAAAGTGCCTGCTTTTTAATGTTAACACATTCACTGTCCATGTGTCGCAGTCAATTGGTTAAAATAAGACATTTGATTGAACAGCTAGCACTTTATTTGAACGACGCCTTTCAACCAAACATCTATACGTCAATTAGCGGAGTGGTGGAACACAACGTTTAACACTACAGCTAGACGACGCTCAGCGTCCGAAATGGAATGGTTGAACATTAATTTGCAAATTTTAGTAACGGATTCTTACCGCGATTTAGATTGAATTATGAGATATTTCGACACCCGTTAGAATCATCATGATCACAAGAAAATACATAGATATACTAACTGTATTCTTATTAACTTTGAAACAGTATTATTCACATACAATAGCAAAATACCTATCAACAAATTACAATCAAATTATCTTTATGATTATTAATTTATTTTCAAAGATTTTTTAAAACTTTATCTCACTCAAATCACTGGTATGTTGCTGCATTATTTAAGTCTGAACACTAGGAAATTATTTTTTCACTGCATAACAACAGCTCGCAACATTCAAATAATATCAGCTGTTGACGCCATATTGTAAACAAAACGAAACTAGCGCCGCCGTGGAGGATAATCATACTATCAACACTACAGCGGCTTTTAAGTCAGCGTGATGTTGAACGTTTTATGAGCCATAGTGATTCAACCACGAAACTAGAGGTTTAGTTGAATGGCGTCGTTCAATTAAAGTGCTAGCTGTTCAATCAAACATCTGTTTTAACCAGTTGACTGTGACACATGCTGCATGTGTCACATGTGACATGCATTACATGTAATGCACTAGACCTAGCTTGGTACGTCCATTCATTACATGTAATCCATTTTAAGATGAATAAGTTATGGTTACCCGAGGGGTCGTACACGGAATTACGCTTACTCATAATTCATTAATGGCCCCATATAACATCACAATTGATCTCCTATAAACACAAATTACAATATAATAATATTATTGGACGTATATTGATGGTATTGCAAATTACCTTGAGACAGTGAAAGTGTTAAAATTCATAATCACTAAGTAATACACTAATGCTGTTGGCCTATAGGCTATAGGTAGGTATCTCATTTAAACCGTGTTTTTATCCCTTGTCGCCTTTGTTTAGAAACGTTAAGTTAGAAAGGGACTTTAAACTGTGGAATAACTTAAATCATGTTTCAACATATACTTTAAAATAAAAATACTGGGGTGAATAACCAAAGGCATGGACGAACAACAACCCAAAGAGCATGCTGGTTTTCGTAGAGACTTCTCCACCATTGATCACATGCATGTATAAGCAACAGCTTAATCAAAAATATAACGAGTAGGACAAAAATTTCTCCATACATTGTCTTTCGTTGACTAGCAAAGCCTTTGATTATTTGGAACACAAGTTTATTTATAAGGGCCTGGACAATCAGGGAGTCGGTGACAATATACAGAGGCAAGGAGACCCACTAGCCCCCCCCCCCCCCCCCCCCCCCTACCCCCAAAAAAATGCCTAAGGGTCAGCGTAGACCGACGAAGTGGAATGGCGGCCGAAGTGTGAAAAGGACAACAACACGGTTTAAAGGAAGTGAGGTTTAACTACGTTTATAAATAACAGCATTAGTTGTAGAGTTCGCCTTAAAAAATCGTAATATTCGTATTAAAAAGCTACGTACAGGCCTCGGCGGCGGACGGCGTGTAAGTTAACCTATGCGCAGTAACCGATTATCCGATCTGAATCGAGGTAGGATATGGGACGTGCGACGCAAGGGGGAGCGCGTAACCATCCATGTATCAATACCGCTCCCCCACATCGTAAGTACCGGCGAGGACGTGGAGGCTGTGCGGCAAACTTAAACTCTTCCATGTAGTATGGAATCGCGCGAACACGTTCACTTTACATTGAGTGAACTAGCGGGCGCGGCTACTACGTATGCGCGGGGGCCCGCGCCCGCGCTGTTAATGCGATGGGGGCCTTAGGGCGGACGCACAACGCCACGGCGCGGCGTCCGCCGGCGGCGCACGTCAGCGACGTGTACAGCACCTGTAGACGGCTCCGTCCGCCGACATCGTCTACCGGTAGACGTCTATATATACTATCTATTCTGTACTTATAGTGCAACTAAGTTAATTTCATGTTTTAATTTTTATAGGATAAAGTGATCATGGCCACAGATGTGGAAACGGGAAAATTAAAGAATTGTTTTGAGAATTCACACGAGGAACCAGTGTATTCTCTAATAAGTTTAAACAATAATAAAATTGTGACAGGTATGTATTTATAAATAAATACAATCATCCGTTTCAGAGTTATTCAAGTAAAAGTACAAGTTTTTTTCTTCAATTTAGCGTTGCGGCCTAGCGTCCTGCCTGCCCCTCGCTCGAGTAATGCCCTAGGAGTCCTGATAGTGACCTAGGAGTTAATGGTGACGCTAGTGCTTGAATTGATGACAGCAGACTCATAATAATAATTGGTGCGGTGCCAACACACCCTCGTTGCTAATGACGGTTTTCCTTCGATGGACGGATTATTCCACTTTGGTCATAATAGACTTTGGTCATACCTTTGAATGCGTCCACGTAAGTCACACCTAATAAAGTTTAAAATATCCCGAGTCGACTTAGGTCACACTACCTAATGGTTTCCGATCAGTAATGTTAGCCGACTAAAACATAGTGCGCGCTTTTATTAACTTATTTGCATACACACAAGCATCTTCACGCAGTGTCCCTTGCATGATGCGTCCTAATAATTTATTACTTAAAGGAATCGTAGTGTAATGTTAAAATAAACCACGGCAATCATTTCATATAAAGTATTTATTATAAAAAATATGCATATGTGCCGATAAATCCACAAATTACAAACAATTTCCGATTAATGCCGAATATTCCGAAATCAACATCATAATACTTTGCCACTAATAATTGGATGGTGTTATGCATAAAGGTTCAATTAATGTCGGGCTCGCCGCCCTGAAGGACACCGACTAAACCTCCTGGAGTGTTCCACCTCGTCCCATTGTTGCCCACCTGATGGTTGGTTAGCTATCCACCTTGTCGTCTCCGCTTTGGGGAGTCCGCAGAATATTATCTCCTCTCTTATAACCTGCACCACATCCATGCGTCAGAGAGCGGGTGGCTTAGACGGCCAAACAGCGGGGTGGTCTATGTACCGTCGCATGATATATAGTGCCCCTTAAACTTAAACGGATTACCTTTGATATATGTATTACGTGGATACGCAATTCAATCTCGGCTAGTCGATCTCTAGATTGCTTTTTGAACAGCGTTGATGTAATTACACTTACGAGGCTAGCTTGTGATGTGAATGATTAATGTATCAACCCTCAAAAAATCGAGTTTTGAGTTAAATATGCTACCTTATTAATCTGCGTGCCCTCTACCGGATTCTTCATGGCTCATATTCGATAAAAATTTAGTTTTTAAGTTATTAACGAAAATATCCTTTTGCTAAATTCGAAATCTGCACCTTAACGCATTTTTCAAAAAGGTTTCAAGACACACAATACATTTTTGCTTATTTATAAATAGGCACGCATATGACAATGCCAGATTCTGCCCCACCATCAACCGCAAGATGTACAAGATAACGATAGAATGTAAAAATATCTCCGTTTTTTATTAAAATTATTGGTTTAAAATAAAGTTTTGTACAAGTTGCGATTCGAAAAAACAGTATAATTAAGAATTCAGAAAATAGTAAGAAATCGACGCGATATATTCATTGTTTCTGTTATTCTTCTATAGGAGTTGCAAGAGCAGTAGAAAATGCTACTGATTATGATTATGCAATATGAAACATGTAATAAGTACCCAACAAAATGATAGGTACAGCTTAAATGGTCACGTAGTTTTGTAGGTGGGGCAAAGCTTCATTGAAATGTGGCAATGTCTTTTCGAAAAAAGGAATCAAGTGAGATAGTCATATCAAATCATGAGTGTTTTGATATGACATATATATATATATTTATATATATTTACCCTTTTGCTAAATTCGACCTTACCTCATTTGTCAAAAAGGTTTCAAGGCACATAATAGTTCTGAGATGTTTATTAAATCGAAGAATAAGAGGAAAATATTAAGAATAATTCATCAAAATCATTACGACAATTCCGCTGCTTTTACTTTATGGCGGCATGCTGTGAATGAACTAAAATAATACGACGAAACAATTTTTTTTAAATTTCATTCTAAATCGCAAATATGAACATCGCCAAACCAATTCCTGAGGTCCAGCTGTATAAGGTCAGGTAGGGTAAGAGGAACATATTTCATTTTAATTTCACTTTAAAGAGCTGTAAATATACCAAGGTATTGCCTATTGTTGTTTAGATTATTTTAATACACTCTACGTAAATGTAGCTTTATGTGGTCTTTACTTGTATCTTATAGGTTAAGCGAGTAACATTTTATTAACAAAACCATTTGCTTTGGCGCGACTGTCCCTCTTACCCCGAAGTTGGGGTAAGAGAAACAGTCATCATAATGTACATAAATAATGCGATTAGAACATTCTTACAAACGCGACTAGGGCAGCATATGCTGATACAATCTAATTCGAACCTTGTGGTGCAACGTTTTTCTGGTTTATTTTTGGACACAGACTTAAAATTGTGATTTTGGGGCAAGAGGAACATATATTCCTAGGCAGGGGTTACAAACATCGTCCACGGAAATTATGAAATATGCTTTTAGGTTATCTGTATTTAAACTACAATATATAAAAAATATAAATAAGAAAATTATAATATTTTATTATAGCTGTTTGGGTTCTAGTAACAAACTATCAATTAAGATAACTTAAATTATATATATAAAATACAAAACTTTTAAAGATACATTCTTAACTTATTGAATTTTTCAATGTTTCTTCGACATCTTTGGATAAAATTAGTGGCCCGGCAATGTATTTGACTTTAAGCCTTTTCGTTCGTAAACTTACCTATATTAGTTTACCAACATAAACTAATTTTAAATTGCATATTAGAAAATGGTTTGTCATCTCTGACACGGGGTAAGATGAACATATGATCCTCTTTATCCGGCATGGGTTGACCCTCTTCCCCCACTCGACGTTTTGGAGGGTAGGATTTCAATCACATCAAAACTGTATACAGGCGTTTTCCAACAAAAGTAATAAGTGGGACAATAAGATTCAACTTTAAACGTCGTACTTACTAACTCGGTAGATTAGTTCCACTTGTTTTACGCCTTAGTTAAGTGCACTCAGTGTCCTGCCTACCACTCGGTATTTTTTTAGTTTTGACAACTGAAATAATTTTATCTCCCTTACTCTCACAGCGATGTCGTAGCGATATCTGTAGTTGAGCAGTGGAACTACATCACAAAACTGGTTTTATCGACGGAGTACTCATTGCGCTAGGCTCGTTAGTTTTTCGTAGACAGCCTAGTGACCCTCTTCCCCCATAGTTCCTCTTACCCCACCTGACCTTAATGTCTAGAATCTACAAGTTTTAGCAAACAAATATACACTGCAGTCTAATCTGCAGATATCCAGTACTGATAATCGAAAACATGGCTTGTGAAAAAATTATTTTATAGTGTTAAGGAATATCTGGTATAGGTCCTTTTTAAATTCAAAACGCTGCATATTCATTCCGTGAATGGTAAAATATAACCTAAAAGTATGGGTGTGCGGTGTGACCAAAGTCGATTCGTAATTTTAATATTTAATAGGTGTGACCTACGTGGAAGCATTCCAAGGTGTGACCTAAGTCTACTATGACCAATGTGGAATAAGTCGATGGACCTATTAGTCAATATTGTATTTTTAAAGATAATTAGCAATGTTTTCACGTTATTAATTTTCTCTTCAACCACTCCAATTTTAAGCTGTCCTAGGAGCGGCCACCACTGTAGTCAGAGGCGGGGATCGAACCGGGGCGGCGGCGCGCCGCTATTGCGACGCAGTCTTACGCCCTAGCTATTGAGCTAGTGTGTCTTATTATATTAATTTATTACTTTAATTAACTGATAGAATTTTAAACTTAAATAACGTTTTAGGAGATGATGGAGGTACTGTGAAATTATGGGACATGCGGAAACAAAATCCTATATTTAGTATAAAAATTGGAGAAGAATACGTTTCGGATATGATAACAAATGATGTACAGAAGTATTTAGTATGTGCTGGGGGTGATGGTGTCCTCACTTCAATTGATTTAAAAGCAAGGTGAGATTGAGATTAAATTTTAATTTATATGACCTTTCCATTAGTCTAGTTATTATTAAGATTTTACAAGTAGGTACATACATACCTTCACATAGATCTTTGACTCCGTCTGTCATGTGGAAATATTTACCATTACGACCCCTTTGAAAATACATATTTGCAAAGTATTCAAATCATATACTTACTTTAATTGCACACAAAAGGTTACACATGGGTTACATATAAAATTAAATTTAATGTACAGACAGCGGCCTTATCGCTTTAAGCAATTTCTTCATTCATGTAATATTTGATTAGGGGATGGAGAGCAACTCATTTGTGTGTGCTTATGCAGCTCATGGGAAGGAGTCCCTAAACTTCTGGTTCCGTTCCAGATAGGCCAACCTCAGACTTTCTAGCCAGTGAGTCACTTTTATACAACAAGGCAGTTAATTCATAAACGTGATTTAAAGTTACGCCACCGTTTAGCCCCTGTCCTTTTCCATCTTAACCTTTTTTACCGAAGTGTGATATAACAACAAGATTTAAGCAAACTGAGGTTTATGAATAACAGCATTACAGCACACGTGTTTTATGGATTCATGTTTACCATCACAGGATCTTCAGGTTGGGGACTCCACTAATCCCATCGTATTTAGATAGTTTGTTGCGTGGTGTTCCGTAAACGTCGCACGCACCCAACTATGAAACGCATGTGGTTCCTATTGTTTTCAGATTTTCCATCATCAGCCCATATCGGCTTCGCTAATAAAAAAAGTTTGGAGTGATCTCTTTCACTCCTTTCCACTCCAGATTGTGGTTGCTAAACTGAGGATTTACAAGATCAACTCTCGCCTTACTTACGCTGCCCCAGCTTGGTACTCGCTTTGCCCCACGAGGCAGAGGGCCAAGTTGCAGGCGCAGCAAAACATTGCCCTATGTATTTGTACCGGTGCCGGGTCGGTACGTTCGTAACGACGTCATCGCTCGCGACGTGCGGGTTGAGTCGATCGAAGCGTTCGTGCTGAGGTTGACGCGATCATTATTCGACCGTGCCGAATGCCGACCAATGATCTGTGCTGGCGGTAGTGCGACAAGACCAAGAATTATATTTTGGCGTAGCGTGGCGTGGCGTCTACCTTACATAATTATTTTGTTGTTCTTTTGTTACAGCAAGATATACACATCTTCTGAAGAATATGATTCGGAATTAACATGCATGGGCCTTTTTCGATCAGATACAAAATTATTGGTTGGATCTTCAAAAGGGAAACTTTATTTATTTAATTGGAAAGAGTTTGGGTTACATAGTGATGAGTATACTGGACAGAAACATTCCATTCAATGCATGGTACCAATAACACAGAACATTGTTGTGACTTCGGGTGAGGATGGTATACTACGGGCTGCCCATATGTTTCCACAGAGACAATTGGGTATAGTTGGTCAACATCGGTTACCTGTAGAATGCCTCGACATAAGCCACGACGGGCAATACATAGCATCATGCTCTCATGACAATGATGTCAAATTCTGGAACATAACATATTTTGAATCCATTGATTCACTTATTGATGTCAATCATAAACAAAACAAAAAAAGAGATATGAGCAATAATCTACCTTCAAGCAGTGTAAAGAATGCGTCAGATTTCTTTTCAGGGCTTGTTTAATTACCTATTGAACTAATTTCAGGTTTTCCACTTTTAAGTTCTGCATTATTTATTTTTCTTCATAAAGAGGACTTTCATGGGTAAAAATAAAAACTAAAACTATGCAAGTCTTGGCTCAGTGTATGAAGTGCATATATTATTTGACATACTAAAATCAGCTACTTAAATAATTTTTATGAAGAAAAAGAAGTAATGCTGAACTGAACACTTTGAAAAAGGCATAGCAATAAAACAGTGCACTTATTTCATTTCTAATTTATTTAAGTAGTTTCTTGCTCTACAGCCTTATCAATCTTATAGGGTATCAATGCAAACATATACACTGGATATATTCCATTGGGAAAATTTGTTTGTTTACATTGCTTAACTCTTTTCAGGCCAGAATGTTTGAAAATCTTCATGAATTGTTTAAGAGATCTTGTAACAGATGAATCTGTTTCGTCCTTTTCTCTTCTACCAGATGACGTTACGTTTTCTTTTACTATAATGACACCACCCTTTGATAAGGCATTTCTGAAAAACGATAATTAGTACCTAGTTAACAAAACCAAAAGCTATGAAGTGAAGCACTATAGAAATACATTAAACCTCACATGCAATAAAAGATACGCCTAGAGCACGCGACTCACCCGGCAAAATGTGTAATATTTTCACAGGTTAAGTCTTTTAACTCCAAGGTTATTTTTTATTGCAAGGCACTCTAATCCTAATACACTTACCTGCAACGAACCAAATAAGAAATCAAATCTTCATCCGATAAATATCCTAACACCCATTGATTCCAAATGACATCATATTTTTTTTCGGGCTCAAATTGTTGTAGTCCAACTTTATAAAGAGTGCCAATTTTCACTTTGTTTTCACCAACAAACTCCAGAACAGAGTTTATGAACTTATCATCTGGTTCTACAATATCTACTAATTTAAAACACGGTAACAATAAATACTTAGTAATTCTACCAATGCCAGCACCACAGTCCAATGCCATATCAGTTCTTGGAGCATTGTCTGATGAGAAAAGTGCTTTTAGAAAGACTTTTGAGCCTTCGATATCGATGTTCGATATGAAGCCAAAACCTCCAAGTACTCCATCGATCGTAGCTGGAATATCAGCCCAATAATCTAAAGCTTTTTCATAGCTTTTTTGAGTTACAATGTTCATTTCTGATAAAAACACCGAAAAATTACATCAACTCACCGAGGGAGAGGTGTAAATACTCTATGGCGACGAATGACGATTGTTTGTTGTTGTTTGTTTTTAAATTGTTCACAGAGGGAAAGGCAAGGCCAACTAGGGCATACAGCCTGGTCTGATGTGAATAGAATGTCTAAGTTCTAATAAAAATAAATACATACATACGAAGATAACCTAACCTAAACCTACGCACAACCCCCTAAACGAAATAACTCTACGATCCGCGCGATCTTTGAGTATTTGCAAGGAATCCTTGATAAGAACAAAACTTCACAAACACGACTTCTTTCGAGCACTCCAATTAATATAAACGTTCGCGGACATCTCCTGATTAACTTAACGCTATCATTAATCACTAAATACCACGGAAACTAGTTAATTAGAATTTTCACAAAAATGTAGCTAATGGCGTTTCGCGCGCTTCTCATAGAATCCGTTTTTGGCATTGACTTATATCCACAGGCAAACCTCTAGATTTTAAGGAATTAATGAAGTCTTTCCTTGTAAATATTCAATAATTGAAATCTCGTTATTTAACAAATTCCGTTTGCGTTAATCTTTCGTAATATTTTCAAAAAAAAATATATTCTACCTGCGAATTTTCTCAGTTAATCGTTTGATTTTTATTCCTTGAAGCATACATAATTATTGCTTCAATTTCTTATGATTCTCAAAAGAAACATCCTGAAATCAAACAAAACGCATTCGTTATATAATATATTGCATTAGAGTACAAAAAGAGAAAAAAAAATGAATATATCGATATTTCACAATAACAAAAGAACAACACTATCGTCCAACTATTGCTATTTTTACAAAGTCAAATTCTCTTGAAATATGGCTTAGAACAGTAGTTTAGCCTATCTATAATGTACTTAATTAGGATCTGCTTTGAATTTCGAAAACAAGAAGTGGAAATATATGGAATTAGACGATATATCATAGCAAAATGTCTTGCTTACCGGTGAAATGTTATATTATTAAAATTTCGGTTATTCCTGGTCTTCCTCGAACCACAGCCTATTACACTTCATTTAGTCATTGTTCCTTTACATTAATTTGTACTTTTTATGTGCTATATCACTTGATAACAAGGTTTAATTAGTTAAAAATCACAATCAAAACAGCAAATTGACACATGAAGTACTCAACAAATGCGTTGACAAATATGGCGACTGGGCACTTTCCCACGGGTCGCGACGCCACATAATAAGTGTTGCCAAAATTGTTACTGACACAACTAGCGTCGTCCTTGTCCACTTATTGAAATTCATGATAGTTAAAAAGAGATAGCATTATATTTAAGAGTTCAACGTCGAAATGCATGATATTTGTATAGCCAAATAGTAATATAGAAGAATAGGGCATGTCCATAGGTATAAGTCAATGGTTTTTGGTTTACACATCAATATTTTTTTTGTAAAATTCTTCCCAGAGGGAAAGGCAAAGCCCAACTAGGGCATACAGCCTGGTCTGATGTTAGTAGAATGTCTGAATTCTTATAAATACATACATATATACGAAGATAACCTAAATCCAATGATACACTAGGGGACAAATGTCCTACGACATGTATCGGCGACATGTCAAGCGAAGCCGGCCGATTTCGCCTGACATATCTGGCGACATCGCGCGACTTATGTCCGTAACGACGTCAGGCAAAGTCGTGCGACTTCGCGAAACTTCGCTTGATATATCTGGCGATATTGCGCGACTTATGTCTGACATCACCAAGTTTTATGTAAGGCAGTCCGGCAACGTCGCGCTACTTCACCCGACATCACTGGCGGTCCGTGTCGGGCGATGTTGCCAGACATGTCGCGCGAAGTCCGGCAACGTCGCGCTACTTCACCCGACGTCCCTGGCGACCAGTGTCGCGCGATGTTGCCTGACATGTCGCGCGAAGTCCGGCAACGTCGCGCTACTTCACCCGACGTCCCTGGCGACACGTGTCGCAGGACATTTGTCCCTAATGTATCCTTGGCTTAAACCTACGCACAACCCTCCCAGACCCCTAAAAGAAATAACACAACGATCCACGCAATCATCGAGTTAATGCAAGGAAACCTTGCTAAGAGCACAAAACTTCAAAAACACGACTTCTTTCGAGCACTCCAATTAGAAACGTTCGCGGACATCTCCTGATTAACTTAGGTCGGAATCCGTACTGACTGGTACTGACTACCAGCCAATAGCGACTTCGACTCTATGAACCATTCCAAACGATTTTTGACCAAACGCTCTGCAATTTTCAATAAAACATGTAAGAGCAATGGGGCGATAGGACGAGGCTTCGGACACAGGTTTATCAGGTTTCAAAATCGGTACAACTATTTGGGATTTCCAGAATGGAAGAATATTGCCTGTGATCATTAAAGAATTAATTAATTTAAAAAAATAAGATAGTGAAAATTCACTTAAGTGAATACAACACCTTGAAGTTCATTGAGAGTAAATAGAGAATTTAATCCAGTTTGATTTAGCTAGATCGACACGACTTTCGCCCGACAGACATTATGGCCTACATAACTTTTGACCGACGTTGATAAAACTTGACAGGAACTGTCAAAAATGACAAGAACTGTCAAACTATCAAAAATTACAAAAGAATGACAACTGTCGCATATGACAAGAACTGTCAAAAGTGTCACAAACTGACGTACTGTCAAATCTATTTTTTTTTTTTTTATATTGGCTTTGCTTGCATTAGCCACTTACAAGTTAAAAGTTTGGGAAACCATAGAATTAAAATTAAATAGAACGGAATTTGGAAAAAAGGAGAGGATTGCGGTTTAATAAATATTTAAAATATATATGTACAAAAAGTTTTAAAAAATAAATAAATATCATAGTTTTATATTATTTAATTCTATATATGCAGCTAATATTTTATATATATTATTATTATCATAAATATCATATAATAAAGAAATAATGGATGTAGGGAATGGAGTATGGATTTTTACAAGCTGAGAAAGGAAGTCGGTTCGGTCATATAATGGGCATGATAAAAATATATGGTTCAAATCCCCATATTCGCCACAGGTGCATTTGGAGTCGTTAATAATCTTCAGCCTGAACAGATGCGCCGGGGTACATGCATGCCCCAAGCGCAATCTGCACAACACAGAAGTAGTTTGCTTATCAAAATGGAGCCTACTAAACCACGGTTTGCGTGGAATCGACTCCTGTATTAGACGGTAATATTTCCCTGTGGGCTTACTATTATCCCAGAGCCGATTCCACGCTTCATATAGGTATATTTTAGGCAAATTAGCCAAATCATGGCAATGGTTAACGTAGGGGAAAACATCCCCCACACGTACAGCTTCGTTAGCCAGCTGGTCGGCCTTTTCATTTCCGTAAATGCCAACATGACTTGGAATCCAAGCAAAAACAACGCTGTAACCCTTCAACGAGCACTGGTATAAAAGACCTCTAATACCAAAAACAGTCGGAGACTGTTTATGGGATTTAAAGGGAAACCTTGCTATAGATTGTAATGAACTGAGAGAATCACTGAAAATTATTGATTTTGGTAGTTTCGCGAGAAGAATATACTCAATTGCTTTGAAAATGCCATAACATTCGCCTGTGAATACAGAAGACTCCGGTGGTAACTTGATTTTTTGTACAATTCTGTATTGTGAATGGTAGACCCCTACACCCACACAAGTGTTATTCGAATGTTTAGAGGCGTCCGTAAAAATAAAGTGATATTCAGACCAATCACTATTAACTATATTATTGAACTCTGCATTCTGGTTAATATCGTCCTTTGACAATCCTAAACTATATTTAATTTGTGGAGTTGAAATAAGAGAACTGTAACTATTTTGATATAAAGGAAGAAGAGTACTACGATACACGGGTGCTTCTAGATTTGAATACTTCCTTAGGCTGTTGATAAGACATGGGGGATCCTTATGAGCCCAATAATTGGATGAATCTATTTCTTCGGAAAGTTGATTTAGTTTATAAAACAATGGGTGGCATTTCAATTGCAAGCTGCGGAAAAAGAACCTGTCGCTTAAATATTGCCTTCTTAACACCAATGGCGGGTCACAGCATTCAAGCTGCAAACAATTGATGGGGCTAGTTTTCATGGCCCCAGTAATGAGCCTCAGAGCCTTCGATTGAACGCCATCAAGTTTTTTGAAAGCGCCCATATTACCAGGAGGTAGCAAGAATGAACCGTAATCCAGGACACTTCTAATTAGCGCATTGTAGAGAAGCCGCATTGTGAAAGGATGCGCTCCCCACCAAACCCCGGTAAGGCATCTTAAAATATTTAAATTACGCTCACATCTCTTCACGATATATTCACAATGAAGTTGTCCAGTGAGCTTTGAGTCTAATATAACCCCTAGAAATTTTACATGGTCAGTAACAGGCAAAAGTGAATCATCATAAATAACCCGGGCCGTCGTCGGGGCCCGTTTTCGAGAGAATAGAACAACGGAACTTTTCGATGGTGATAGATCAAGACCATTATTATCCAACCATGATTTTAAGGCGGCCAATGCCGTACTTAAAGACTCACCAATAAAGTCCAAAGAACGCCCAGAAACGTATAAAAGCAAGTCATCTGCATATTGGAGAACATTCGAATATGGAGTAAGCGAACTATCTAAATCGTACGTATATATGTTATATAAAAGAGGACTCAAAACTGAGCCCTGCGGTAGACCCTTCCAAACTGTTCTGAATATATAATTACTATTATTATCTAGAGAATATTTGATAAACCTCTCAGAAAGAATATTTATTATAAAAGTAACTAGCAAAATCGGAGTATTAAGCTGTTCTAGCTTAGTTTTAAGAATACTAATATTTACATTATCATATGCCGCAGTTATATCTAGAAATGCGGCAACTACCGAGTCATTTCTAGAAAAAGCCAGTGCTGCCAGATTAGGCGACTTATCGCCATTTAGGCTATCTCGAAGGGGGTCGGGGCGACCATAAATCGTGATTTGCGACTGGTCGCCATTTAGGCTATCCCGAAAAAAAAATTGGGCGATTTTAGGCTACAAACGAACAGCTAAATTTTTAGCAGTACTAATAAATCTTAATAATAAATAGAGAAAAATCTAATAAATCTTGCCATAATTTTCCAATTAACGTTTTATTTTCCTAATATACTGGCAAAACCACATAACCCACAGATCCTTCCACATTATCAGCTGGCCTCTACAGCTCCAGCATATCTTCAGCGAATGATGACGATGGAGGTATTTTAGAAGAAATTGTTTTATTAGGTCCTACATGATGATTAATATTATTCATCATCAATGCTAATAAATTGCCTCCATCGTCAATAAATTATTTCTGTATTGTGTATTTCTATATAGTGTGGGTTTAGCAACGGTGTTTAAGTTATGTCCACCAAGCTCAAAACATCAATTTCTCATAATGTCCATTTCGCAAATTGTTAAGTTTGCAAAATGTATTTCGATAAAATCTCCCTTTTCTCCTTGTATTTTCATATGGTTTCCAAATAGAGAAAAACTAAAAAAAAAGATTCAATGTTGTTTGTTTAGAAGTTGACTTGGACCGTGATTTACACATTTTGATTGTAGCCTCACTTTAAAAAATAAAACTTTTTCATGCAATTTATTATTGTGGAATAGGAAACATAAAGAGTATGAAGCCAAAAGAGAGGGTTTTCAGTATCGGTCAGTTCTACAAATTTTAGATTTTTGTGAAACAAAGATTTAGCTCTCAAATTTTATCGAGGCCACAATTAAAATTGTACATCATGATCCAGTCAACGTCAAACAAACTACATTACTTTTTTTTTTAATCTAAATTATTTTTATTTTAGTTTTTATACTATTTGAAAATCACATTAATTACATAACATATACAAGGAGAAAAGGAAATTTCATGTTTATAAATAATTAAATTGAGGTGTATTTCAAGCCTAAAAAACGGTATCCTGCTAATTAAAGTTAACTGTGGTATGTATAAAAAAAGTGCTACTTAGGCTACCTGATCCGTATTTGGGCGATTTTAGGCTAATTTTAATATTTTTTTGAATTGGGCGATTTAGGCTACCTGAAGCCAAATTTTTGGCGATTTGGTTCAGGCTACGTCTGGCAACACTGGAAAAAGCCAGACGTATGTCTGTGGTGAAAATGCCAAGGCTGTCAAAAGTGCATTTACCTTTTCGGAAACCGTATTGAGAGTTTGATAACAAGTTATTATGTTCTAAAAACCACTCCATCCTATTTTTAACAAGGTGTTCGGCAATTTTATCCAGAACGGAAGCCAAGGCTATGGGACGATAAGAAGAAGGGTCCGAACTTGGTTTGTTTGGCTTTAGTAGCAGAATCAGGCTTTGCGTTCTCCAAGATTGAGGAACTTCACCTGTCATGAAAACGGAATTAATTAAAGATAGGTAATACTCCAAACTAATACTATCAAGGCTTCCTAAAAACGAATATGGAATTCCGTCTTCGCCAGGAGCAGAGTCCCTAGTGTTCGAAAGGACACCGGTTAATTCGCTAACTGTAAATGGGGAATTAAGATCTATTTCATGTAGTGCTGGGGGTAGAGTGGGTAAAGTTGTGGTTGTGTATTGTTCAGAAACATAAGGTGGAGCTAGTCTATCCATTATTTGTTCTGCAAGCTCCGGAGAAATCTTGGCTTGTTGCGAGTCACTAAAAGCAGATCTAAATCTCCTTATATTTTGCCAAACGATGGAAGGCTTGATATTAGGACTCAATGAAAGACAAAAGCTACGCCATCCTTCAAATTTCTTTTTCCTAAGGAGTTCTTGAGTGGTGTTAGCAATTTGTGAATAAATATTAAAGTTTTCGTCAGTCATATGTAAACAATACTCCCTCTCTGCATGTTTCCTTTGCTTTACTGCATTGGTACACTCCGCGTCCCACCATGGGGGCGAGGGAATCCTAGTAGGACCATTGCCTTTCAAGGGAAAAGTTTCATCTGCTGCTTCAACCAGTGCCTTTGCTAATAATTCACTGCAAGATGTTATATTTCCTTGATATATTTCAGGCAGGACCAATACCTTCTGCTCCACCCTTTGCCTATACAAGCTCCAATCAGCATTTGCCAATTTATGTTTCAGGCGAGGCTGTTTTACCTGTCTTGGAGGTTTTCTAAAAGGGAAAGTAATAACCAAAGGAAAATGGTCACTACCATGCCTTGATTCCATGGGGCACCAAGAAAGAGTTGAGGCCAGATCGGGAGTACAAATAGATAAGTCTAGCGCACTGGGCGCCTGCCTAGGACCTCCGAGGCGTGTTGGTAAACCAGTATTCAGAACACATAAACCGTGACTGTCAAGAAAGTCTAATAATTGTTCTCCATGATAGGAAGAAGAAGGACATCCCCAGCTTTGGTGGTGTGAATTAAAATCGCCCATGCATACAAACGGCTTAGGCAAGACATTAAATAAATTATTGATTTCATTAAAAATATCATTGTTGGGTCGAGGAAAATATACAGAAACATAACATATATTATTTACAAGAGCAGCAACAACAGATAAATCATTGCTGAATGAAGGAAGAGATACAGACGAAAAAGAAAGTGAATTTTTAATGAGTACAGCAACTCCGCCATACCCATCCTGCCTATCACTCCTAAGACATGAATATCCAGCAATTTTAAATGCTGAATCCTTTTTCAACCATGTCTCTTGCAGGCATATAACAAAAGGTTCGTATTTATTTATCATGTAAATTAATTCATTTTTCTTATTAGTCAGACTGAGGCAATTCCACTGAATTGCTTTGGCCCTGTGATCCATAGTGATTGTTCGAGATATCATATAAAGCATTAATAACTGCTGCAACGTTGGACGGTGATACTGTGTTAGAATGAGATAATAATTGTATTAGTGCTTTTATAATATCGGAAATTTTCATATTACTATCACTTACTTCCCTATTTATTAAAATAGGTTTAGTTTTAGGTAAAACTGGGTCTTTAATAATTTCAGAGTGAGCAGTGCGATCATAACCCCTGGAGAAATTAGGGATTGTTCTAGGCTTTAAAAAAACTGTCTTTTTATATGACTGAGATGTAGTAAGAGGAGGTGATGATGATGACATATTTGATTGCTGAGGTGCAGATGTAACATTAGAAGAGGAAGATGGTGCTGTGAGTAAAGCTTCTGCATAAGATAGTCTATTTACAGGTGGATGTATTTTTACTGCTTCCATATAGGAGATGCAGCTTTTGCTCATAGATTCTTTGATTGATTTTTGTCTACTGAACTCTAAACATTTTTTGCTTGTTGCTTGGTGACAGCCCTTGCACAGACAGCACCAAAAATCATCCTCTTCAATGCTACAATTGTCACCGGAGTGACCCTGTCCACACTTGAAACATCTTGGTGTTGAGCGACATTGACTCTTGACATGTCCATACCGGCAGCAGTTGTAGCACTGTATGGTTGGGTATATGTACAAGTCTACCTGTAATGCTGTGTAACACATGAAAACGCGTTTGGGTAGTACTTGTCCGTCAAATGTGAGGACAACAGTACCAGTGTTATCAAAACGAGTAACATTGTTGACCATTGTTTTCCTTTTAATCCTTCTTATTCTAAGAATTGGCCCGCAACCTATTGGGGTGTTAATATTTTCCAACACTTCTTCATCCGACCAGTCTAACGGCACACCTCTTATGATTCCCATACGAGTTACATTGAAAGTAGGAATGAATGCCTTATACTTCTCTTTTATTAAATTACAATTAACCAAAAATGCATTAGCATCCAAGTAGTTGCTAAATGCCATGCTAATTCGATTTCTCCCTACGCGTTTCAGGCTACCATTCACAATACCTTTAATGTCATTTTTTTTTAGGAAACGACCAAAGGTTACTGGGTGAAGAATCACAGCGTCATCATTAGAAATAACTTCTTTCTGCACATGGACAATGTAAGGCGCCGCATCCGATGATTGGTACTCAGCACGGCCAACGGGCGCGCGAGCACTTTCATTTTGATTAAAACCTGTATTATTCGAATTTGAAGCCTGCGGCTTATTACAATGTGGACTTGAACCAGGCTCATTTTTTTTTTCCTTTAAGGAACATTGACAATCGGTAGATTTATCCTTGCCATCACCTTGCTTCCTTTTTTTCTTGTGGCACATACTGCACCGAGTCAAAGGGGTAGCGCGTTTGCGCTTTAGAATATTTTTATCTGAAGTCGAGCAGTCGGTGTCCATGGAAGACTCCATGACGTTTATAAGGACATCCATTTTAGTCTGTATATTAGCCTGAGCTGCTGGCGGGAATGGCCCTCCGCCAGGGTCGGGCGGCTCGCCCATATTCATATGTACAAAGTCTTACTTACCTATATATATACAGCAAACTACACACAAATAAACAAAATATACTAATTATACTACTACCATGTACAAATATACACTGTTAACCACCAATCCTTTCTTAACTAGAATTAATTTTAAACTCTAGAAAAATTCGCGCCCGCACCGGTCGAAGTTTCCCGCCCTTTTTTCTGTCAAATCTAATATATAATATCTAATAAAGACATTTCTTGTCATTTTTGACAGTCCTTGTTCTATTTTGACAATTCTTGTCACTTTTGACAGTTCCTGTCAAGTTTTATCAACGTCGGTCAAAAGTTATGTCGGCCATAATGTCTGTCGGGCGAAATTGTCAGCCAAATCAAAAGTTTTACAATCGGCAGCAGTTAAAGCACTGTATTATTGGGTATTACTGTATTATTATTACGCTGGGTCCGTGGGGGCCGGGAGCGATGGAGATTTTGAAAGATCTGTCGGCGCGGCTCGTGGAGTCCACGCGTGACCAAAGTGCTGGCCTGTATTTCGCCCAAAGGATCAGCCTAGCGATCCAGAGGGGAAATGCCGCCAGCATTTTGGGCACGTTGCCGAACAACGGGGATCGGTTGAACTATCTGTAATGCTAAGCCATTCAGGATATGAGCCAACTAGCGCCGCCAATCTTGAAAAAATAATATCTTACAATTTAATCAATTTTATTAAAAAAGCTATATACAAAATGTTTATTACGATAAATACTATTATTTAAATGCTTATTTATAACATGATTCAATTTCGGTAAGTTGTAGTTCGCATAATTGCGAAAAACGGCCGTTTTTGGCACATTTGTGAACTACAACTTTACTTAGCTTGTCGCAATTATGCCATTGTATTGTAGGTATATTGAAAAATAGTGGGTCCTTTCTCTAAGGGACAAACCTATTATAATACATACAAAAACATTTTTTTGGTACTAGACCTATATCTCCATGATTTTAGGTGATTTATTGTGGAATTGATTTTATATTGTTTGGTGACTACATTTTGGTGACAAATCTACTATTTTGCGGGCAAACCCTATTATTTAAGAAACACAACTAATTAAATTGACGATAGCTAGAATGATACCCTTAAAGAATGTTGTTGATATGATAACAAGGCATAAAAGCTATAAACTAATGTGTAAATTATCATTTTCTCCATCAATAACCAAAATAGTTGCAATAACCCCTCACCGGGGTAAATGCAACTATTATGTGTACCTGGGTATGGCCGTCAAAAACTGTACATTTGAGAAATAGTCAGTGTCCCTCACATTTATTAATAAAAAAAATCATTTTTCTTTGTTTTATCTTAACTTGTAAAGGTGGTTCTGATTCGCGGAGTTTATGTTATAATTCATATTATATTTGATATGTTCACTTCTGTTTCCTTTTAAGCAGGTGATTAATTTTTTTAAAGAGGTTCATGTTTGTTTCCATACAAAAAGCGTGTGTCCCACTACGACATCTCGAACATTGAAGACATAAAAATACTACAAACTTTTCGAAACCTCATAACTTTTGGAGTGGTTAACGTTCTTTATAAAATTTTATATATCCTATTGAATTCTTTTTTTTAAATATCGCAATAAAACTATTTCAAAGTGAATTTTAAAAATGTGTCTCAACTTTTCATCACGATTGTTACTTCACGTATGTTATCATAATGCAAGACAAATAAACAAGATTCCAGGGCCATAATATTCTTTTTCGCTTCTGGCAACACCACACTACAGGTTAGCCAACTCCTAGATAAAACCGTATATTACTTTTTGACAAAATGAACATTGAGTCGGTCAGCATTTTTTGTCTCGAGAATATTTTTGATTTTTAAAAGCGAATTGCAAGGCAAGAACATAACTTTATTCATATTTTAAATTTTATGTGTAGATATAGTCTATTCATTTAACAAATACGTACATCGGTGGGCCTTTCTGACTTCAAAACCCGCATGATTAACAGGTTTTAGGCTATGTCCACAGCAAATTTTCTTCACGAATGATACCATGTGTTACTATATGTGTTACGTAACATTCGTGATCTATTGTTAAGCTAAGTGTACACGCCACGTGGCGCCGCCAATCTTAAAAAAAATCAATTCTTCTATATTAAACCATTTATTTAAAATGTGGCACATAAAGATTGTTCCTCTAAGTGAATATTATTTTTTAGTTAACTATAAAGTGATCTAGAAAGTGAACAGTAAGAAACGGGTTCTTCTGTTTCTTACTGTTCTAAAGTGAGATCACTTTATAAAGTGTAAATAGTTATTAAAAAATAATATTCATAAAGGGGAACAATCTTCATGTGCCACATTTTCAATAAATGGCTTTATTTAGGAGAATTGACGTTTTTAAGATTGGCGGCGCCACTTGGCTTACTATGGCCTCTTAAGGATAAACCGAATACTAAACAATTAAAATTGGTTAAAAAGTGGATATAAAATAAAACTATTGCAAAGCTTGAACCTCTCCTTTTATTTTGACAATTGCAAATCATAAATAAATAATTTCATATCATGTATTCTATGCTTTACAGAGTTCACGAGTGTTACCTTCATTCACGTATGTTACCATGTGTTACCAATTCACGAACGTTATTGTACAATTTTTGACGGCCATACCCACCTATGATGTACATTAGATTTTTTAAGTTTATGCTTTTAGTAAGTAATATTTACAATACTTATTTTAATATAATGGACTTTAGGCCATTGCAGGAAGCTTTAATTTAACCGAAAACTTTACTCAAAAATTTTGAAGGGCTAATGCAACTTTTTTCATAGATTTAGGGATGGGATACCACAAAATAGCAAATAACGATAAACATTAAAAATTTATTCTTCGAAACGAGTTCTTCAAAGTTCTTGTAAAGTGTTATAGTGGTAATTCTTGAGGCCGAATGAAACAACTTCTATGTGCCCTACGACTTATTCTAAATCAAGGGCGAATTTTTGACATTCCATACAAAATTATGAGCTGATCGAGCCAATTCGTATGGAAAGCCGATCACTTTAGTAGTCCTGTCAAATTTAAGTTTGCGACCTCTCGAATCGCACTTAATATCTACGAAACTTTTCGAACATATATAAAATATCATCGTCTGCCTTACTAAACCATCGACACGAGGACATCACTAGCGTTTACCAATTTCATACAAATTTTATGGGGCAATTGCAACTAGCCGAAAAGTTGCAATAACCCCACAACGAGGCAAATGTAACTTTAGCTATAATACCTAGTAAACGCAGTATTTTCATTTAACAAATACCTACATGAAAGTACTTACAGTGTCCTAAATCTGCTCTCCGTATCGGACACTTGGCTTAAAATAAAGTATTTAATATATTTTTTTCCAAAATTTGGCAACCGGTCATTTTGCAAACACCAACATAAAAATTGACGATTTTTTAATGTCGCCGTAAAGAAGATGGGTCAAAACGTACCCACGTTGTAGCAACTTGAGACCTATATCATTCGAAAGGTCTTTAAAAATACATAATTTTTTTGTATGGCAGCAACCTTGTAGCTTATGGGAGAACGGCGTTATAATGTCGAGAACGTTTCGAAAATTCACCCTTCGAACCATTGACGCACGCATTTTCTCACGGCCCGAGTCATCGCCCGAGTGTCGTTCGGGTAAATAAAAGTGGCGTACGGCACTGTCCGACCTTTCTAGGTATCTCTGTACAAAAAAAGTCCACTCAATACGGTGTAACGGACCCCCGGTACGGTGACCCCGGACGGGTAGAAGAAGCGTGGACAGACCACCGGCCAGATAGTCCGACGACATCAAAAGGGTTGCTGGCTCGGTGTGGACCAGACAACCTAGGGATCGGGCCACATGGAGAATTCATGGAGAGGCATATGCCCAGGAGTGGGCTGCTGTATGCTGAGGAAGAAGAAGAAGAAGACGTCTACTTAGAACAAACTCTGCAGCTGGAAAGGAGCATCTTCGAGAAGAGAGTGGCAGGAGAATTCAGCTAGGCTGTGCACATTTAGGAAGCTACATCGAATCTTCTCGTTTTCATACTAGAAAGCCCTGAAAACAAAGGTCTTCAACCAGTGCGTCTTGCCAAATGGTGAGCTATGAAGCCGAAACGTGGACACTGACAGTGGGTCTGACACACAAGTTCAAGGTCGCTCAGCGAATCAGCAAACTGAAGTGGCAGTGGGCTGTACACATCTGTCGTAGAACCGATAGGGTAGACGAGTTCCGCGAATACAGTCCACGATCGGATAAATGTAGCGTAGCACGCCCTCCATCAAATGGATGGATAACATTCTCGAGGTGGCTGACAAGACCAAGATGTTCGATGATCTAGTCATCCCGGAACCAGTGGTTGTCCATAACATGGTCCTTGAAGTTGTTCAGCAATATGACTGTCTACTTAGGACCAACTTCGAGAAAGAGAGTGACAGGAGAATTCAGCTGGGCTGTGCAGCATATGGGAAGCTACGTCATATCTTCTCGTCTTCAATATCACAATGCCTGAAAACAAAGGCAACCAGTGGGTCCTGCCTGTGATGACCTACGGAGCCGAAACGTAGACATTAACGGTGAAACTGGCCCACAAGTTCAAAGTCGCTCAGCAAGCTATGACAGAGCTATCCTTGCAATTCTCTGGTAGATAGAATATACGAGTATATTCGCCAGAGAACAAAAGTGGTTGACATTGCTTATAGAATCAACAAACTGAAGTGGCAGCGGATTGGTCACATCTGTCGTAGAAGCGATAACCGATGGAGTAGAAGAGTTATCGAATAGAGGCCACGAACGGGTAAACATAGTATGGGACGCCCCTTCACCAGGATATAATGATGACCTTCGCAAGGTGGCTGGCAGCGAGTAGTGACTGGATGCAGAATGCCGAGAATCGGGTTGAGTGGGCGTACTTTGGGAGAGGTCTACATCCGCAGCAGTGGATTGATACGGGCTGATGATGACGACGATACCATTGGCAGCTGTCTTTAGGCTCCATCATTATTATTTTTTTTTAATATAAAAGGTATTGCTGTTACAGATTGCATAAACTACTATACCCAACTAATGTTATAAATACGAAAGTGTGTTTGTTTTTTGTCCTCCTTTCACGGCAATGTGTAACGTATTGACTGGACTTTTTTTGTACACAGATACCTAGAAAGGTCGGACAGTGCCGTACGCCACTTTTATTTACCCGAACGACACTCGGGCGATGACTCGGGCCGTGAGAAAATGCGCGCGTCAATGGTTCGAAGGGTGAATTTTCGAAACATTCTCGACATTATAACGGCGTTCTCCCATAAGCTACAAGGTTGCTGCCATACAAAAAAATTATGTATTTTTAAAGACCTTTCGAATGATATAGGTCTCAAGTTGCTACAACGTGGGTACGGGGTCCATACAAAATTACCCATTGTTCTTTAACAGTTCACACGAAAATACTTCTACTATTTTCTACAACAAGTTCCTTTTTCTCTTTTGTTCCATATATGTCATTCTTTTAGAAAAGTTAATGACAAGAAGTTATTTTAATTAGTTGCATTTTCCCGGTAGTATGTACCAATGATTTTTCGAAGGCATGTACTACATGACTGTTCTGACGTGACGGGCAGTCGGTAAAAGTACTTGTGGGCTTACCTGTGGGCAGAATTTATATTAAAAAATATTTTGAAAATTTAACTTAATTAAACTATCCGAGTTTGCGGACTTACATAATACTTTTGCTCACATTCACAACTTCACTGTTACATCATATTAAATTCAGCAGTCCAATGAGGGGTTTTAAAGTGACATTTCAAAGAAAAAAAAAACAGTTTTTCAAATTGATAACAGATGGTGTGGCAGGAAGGCAGTAAACGAGCAGAAATTATTTCAAAAAAAACCGACTCCAACAAAACTATCCCCTTTATACCCTAAGACACTCCCGTAACCATGACGAATCTAACGATACCTCATACACCAAAATCCATCAAGCCGTTTAGGCTACAGGATGGCAGGAAGGAATGGACATACATACATACATACATACATACATACATACATACATACATACATACACCCGTAAAACATTACCCTCCTTCTGGGGCAGACAGGTAAAAATACACACGGACCATGAAAGAAATATTTTTAATATCAGCTGAATAATTTATTTTTTGGTTTGAGTAATTTTAAACAATACAATAATAAATAAATATAAATAATAAATAATACAACTTTCAATATGTATCACAAAAAATCGACATTCAATTAATAAACAAGGTTTTGCACGGGCTGCATTGACCAACGAACGCAAGTAAAATCGTCATCGTCATGCTAGCTTATATTGGTTATGTTACATAGTCGTTCGACTTTGATCGATCCAAATATCTTAGCGGAATAAGGGGGCTGCTGTACGGATAAGCTAGCCGAGCCCAGCATAACTTCCATCATGCTGGCTATTGTATTGGTTAGCATAGCAATCGTTCGGCTGTGCTCGATCTTCTCTTAGCAGAATAGGGGGGCAGACGTTCTTAAGCATATAAATTAGTAGGTACTTACCTACTTACTCTTAAAATATTAGAATCATCATTACTTACAACATTCACAACTCTTCATGCTTTGTTTTCTTGCGATGGGGAAACGACCAAAATTCTGAAGGCAAGCCTCTTACATCTCTCTCTCTCTTTACGAAAGCAGAGTAAGATGAAACACAATTGCCAATAAAATAATTAGCTCGCCCCAAGATTGCCAAGTCCAAGTGAGGATTCGATGGCTGCAATCGAATAACAGTGACATCTGAATAGTGCAGTGCAGAGTTTAATTCATCTATCATGTGGTTAGAATCAGATGCAACAAATATATATTTCAAATCATTCAGCTTCTTGAGGGCTCTTTTGACTTGTCTAGAACAAAAACAACTAAATTTATAACACCAGATTACAGTAAGTAAAGATAACAACTGTAGCATAATTTAATTAAACATTTGGCAGTCACGTCATTTGGTTACTCAGAATACTTACTTCACTATTTCAGCTTTTTGTGGCAAGCACATAGGCAAAGTCAATGGACCTCTTTCATTTTTATATCCAACACACTGTGGAGCCGCAAATAGGGTAGAACTGTCGTGGACATGTTGACAAGCCTTTACCCAGTCTTGTCCATTTCTAAGATGGATACCTAGAAAACCGCCTCCACTCATATTTTTCTTAATAAATATCATTGATCTGTTAATCAAGTCATCATTCCATTTAAGGTACTTGTGTATTATTTGATTACCATCTTGTACTGGGAAAGCAGCTGGAGCACCTGTAACATGAAATAAAATATCCACAACACACATTTCATATCACATCAGTCAAGTCATCACACTCAAGAAACAATGTTATTATTAAGTAGTGCCCCCTTATTAACGGGGTGACAGGTTTGATATGAACAAACTACGGAAATTGTTTCATTGCTTACCTGTAAAAGCTAGTACTGGCCAACTTCTAGGGTCATATTTTTGTTTCCATCTATCCATCATAGCAAAGTTCTGAGCATCATAATTTAAGGGTCCATAGAATTCTGATGCTATAAAGTCTATACCAAAAGTATCCCAAAAGGGACCAAATGGACTACCAGATTTAGCGTTACAGCTGTTTTCAATTTCTCCAGTTCTTTGTGTGTAACAAAAAGAAATCCTTCTATTTTCTGGCCAGACTGTAGGTGCAATGTTATTCATAAAACTCTCCATTGTAATAACTCTATTGTATTGAGCCAGTGTATCAATTCTAAAATATGTATCAAACGGAACTTGTATTGATTTTGCTTCTCCATATCTGTATTCAACCCATGGTGGTAGAATCAATGTTCGGTTAACACCTTTACTAAAGGCTAAAGCCCCTAAGAAGTGGTCTGCTTGATTTCCAAATCTACCTGAAAAATTAAAATTTGTTTAAACTGCAACTTAATTAAATGAGAATAATATGTATAGTAATTTTGATGGCAATCGTGGGATTGCCATCAAAATTACTTATTATTATTGGTAGGTGGCTACCACCCTTTTTTGCTGTGTACAGACAGACACAAAGAACGAAACTGCTACATAGCTATATGTATAACTAACAAAGTCAATGACTTATTGCTTCATACTTCTAATGGACATAGATGCAATGTGACTAATACTCAATGTGAGCTCACTCTTCAGATTGTAAAATTGTCTTAAATCTAACAGTTGTAAGACCAAAAACCTAACAGTTGTAAGTACTTGCTATGGATGATTTAGAAAATGGTTGATTGTGGGTGGACATTATCATATAAATAGTACATTAAAACAATTAAGTTCCCACTATGTCGTAACGACAGATAGTTGTGTACCATGGCTTGTATATTTAAATGGAGTTGTTCACTTCATATACTTATTTATTACAGAATGACACGATTACTATCGTCCACGGCATGATATAAATGTCGTGATAATTGCAATAGCTGGAAACAAGTTGTTCAACTGTAAAAAAAAAACGTTTACGACATTGTGGGAACGCACCCTTAGGGGAAGTCCGGGACGCGAATATGGCTTTCGGTATTCTGTATGTCCCTCAAAGGGAGACGAGGTAGGTTAGCATTTCTAAGAGCCTAAACACCTGAAATACCGTATGCAGTGCGTCCCCTCGTGGCGACGAATGCGATTAGCTTTTTCAGTCACTGCAAATGATAAAGTTAATGGAAACCCGTATTCAATGGGTTCACAATAATAGGTATGAAAAGAAAACGTCTATCGTATAGACCTTAAGTACTTATTGAAGTAAAAAAATATATAAATAATGTTTCTTTACCACAGCTTCGCTATTTTTAATATTTAAAGAAATGTTGTGGCGTCTTTATTTTAGCTTGTCGCTCTCAGCGAAACACGAAAGTTTCCATATAGATTTCTACTGTGTATGCATTGAAGATTCCGTTCTGTCTATTGAATTTTGATCGGTGTGTTAATAAAAAAATATTATCTAAGTAGGTAAGTAACCTATATTAAGTTTGTTATTATCTTAATACTCAATTTTACTTACCCATGCACGGGCAATAGGTTACATAGCCATTGGTATCGAAACTTAATGAGATACGAAAACAATATATTAGTAATGACACTTTAATTAAATATGACATTATTCTCAAAAATTGCCAATATGCCGAAATAAACACTAGAATATACTCAATAATTTCGAACTTCGATCGAAGGAGATATTTTAAGTGAGATGACGCGGAATTTAGAGCGAAAGGCAAGGCTAAGTAAAGCATACAGCCTGGTCAGCAGATGTTAACAGAATGTCTGATTTTTTTTTCTTGTAAAATTCTTCCCAGAGGGAAAGGCAAAGCCAACTAGGGCATACAGCCTGGTCTGATGTAAATAGAATGTCTGAAGGTTGCCAGATTGGGGGTTTTCTCGAAAATTTTGCCGTTGTTGGGGAGATTTTGGCGAAGTGGCATCGCTGAGGAAAAGTTTGGGAATAAAGTTTTCGAGTTGTGACCACATAATAATGGTGAGATATGGCTTAAAAGTCCATGGCGGATGCTCAAAGTTTAAGCCGACTGCTAAAATTGAGCTCAGATAACGATAAATATAAAAAGGAATCATGTGTGTTCTTGACAAGTGGTCTAAAAAACGTTTAAATTTTTTAGGGAGATTTTTTTTTGAAAAAGTATTTTGAGGACAAAATTACAAATCCGGGGAAATTACAAAAATCCTATCTGGCAAGTTGCCTTTCATGGCAACCCTGAAAGTCTTTTTAAGTCAAAATTCGTAGTGGGTGTGTTGAATTGTTTTCTTTCGAAATGGTTGGTAATAAATCTATTTCAATTATTCAAATCTTAACATTATATCTTTGTATTTGTCGCGTAGACCATTCCCTGAATGTAATTATAGCCATACTTCTATGTATTTCAAAGTATCACCATTTCAAATATGCCATACATAACCCTCCCCGCGGATGGATTGATTTTTTTTTCATTTAATTTTCTATTTGTTTAATCTAAATAATTTGACGTTGGCAAAATTGCCTCTTTAATAAGAATAGAAGCCAAATAAAATATTATAAAAAAACCTGCGAAGGTATTTACTACGAGTTATATTTTGGCGATATAGTTTCATGAATTTTATTGTTTGATTTAGCAGTAGATTCAAACAGTTTAAATGATTCAATACATAAATAATAATAAAATAGCTATATATGTACCCAAAATTATAATTATTATATTCCAGGGCAAAGTCAAGTGCTCCGAGTTACGTACGAAGGATAAAAAGGAACTCTTCAAACAACTGGAAGAGCTGAAGACAGAATTAACAAACCTAAGAGTTGCTAAAGTTACCGGAGGAGTTGCCTCGAAACTATCCAAAATGTAAGTTCTTACCTTTTCCTTTGTGCTCTGTGTACCTAAAATGCATTACGTCTAAATCGCGTTATGCCTAACCTTATTTTTTAAATAGCGTTTGGTCTAAGTATTGTCTTGTCTAAGTCGTTAATGGCCTATTTATTATACTACCTATTTCGCAATGTACCTAATTCGTCATATGACTAAGTAGCGTTATGCCTAAACTTCGTAGTTCACAATAAGCAAATGAATGCAAACTCCTTTATCATGCTTCGTCTCTTTACTGGCCACTTGAATCTGAAGTATTCTAACAATTTATTGAAAAGCATAATTTAATATGTCATTCAAATCCGTTGTTCTTTGTTGTGTTGTTTGTTGAATATAATTTATTATAATTATTAATTAATTAATTTTGTATTTATTAATTTTTTTTATTAATTTTTTTTTATTAATTTTTTATTTATTAATTAAGGAATTAAGCAAGAACGAAATGCAGCAATGAGAAACTTTTTCTAATAATTAGGCAATACGCGGTTTACTCCTCATGCGCATTAGTCCTAATGCGTTTTAGTCTGATAGCGATGTAGGCATACTATAAATTAGGCAGTTTGCGATTTAGACTTTAAGAGTATTAGACCAATACGGACATAGTCAGTAACACGGCTGAGACGTAATGCATTTTAGGTACACAGAGCACAAAGGTTCCTTTTTACCTCAAAAGGTAAAAAGGATCACTTTGTTGTCCATCTGTGTGTGTAGACATGTCAAGTTTTTGAATTTGATACCCAATACTCAGGCCTGCAATCTCACGCAACCTTGAAAAAATCGAAGTTCTAAGTCAATGCAATCAACATTATCCCGCATATTTGTATGAAGCCATAAGGGAATCAAACCTATCGCAATGACCTAGAATCATGAAATTTGACAAAAGGCTAGGTCTTGTGGCACAAGTATGTAATAAGACCTAGCTTCTTGCCAAATGACAATGCCAGATTGTGCCCCACCATCAACCGCAAGTTGTACAAGATAACGTTACATAAATTTTAAATAAATTGTTTATATCTTTGCACCATTTCATTCCCTGTGGGTCTTATACTACGGCCGTGGCTACAAAATCAAAAGTGAATAGTTCAAAAAGTGACGGATATTGGGACAGTTCCCTTATCTGTTTTTTTATTATTTTAAGTATCTGGTCTTGATTAATCGGTGTGTTTATATATATTATTATTGTCTTGTATGATTTTATGTAGTGTATAATATGTAGTGTTAAATAAATCTGTTTTTCTTTCTTCCTAGTTTATCTTTTCGTTAGAGCAAAGTTACGGAGTTAAGTTGCGTTGCACAGAAGCTTCGGTGCGCGAGTCCGACTCGCACTTGGCCGGTTTTTTATGCCTACAGTCACCCAAGGAAAATAAAACAACTTCACGGAAAATACTTAACATAAATTAACTCCCAAGCAGAGCAACTGTAACTTGAAAACAAATATTGGCGCATATTGATAGACCATGTTTCTAAAGAAACTATTATACTTGGCATGCCTACTAAAAAGCGTGTCTACCCCTAAACTTCAGCCCTACATGAAAATGATGATATTATATAATATAAAAATAAATGTGCTCTCTTTTATTACAGACGTGTCGTCAGAAAAGCAATTGCACGTGTTTACATTGTATACCACCAGACAATGAAGGTAAATCTACGCAACCACTATAAGAACAAGAAGTACAAGCCTCTGGACCTCAGAGTCAAGAAGACTCGAGCAATGCGCAAGGCTCTTACCAAGCATGAAGCTAAAATCAAAACAAAGAAAGAGATCAGAAAGAAATCTCTCTTTCCTCCTAGAATTTATGCTGTTAAGGCTTAAATTAAATTCTGACGTTTATCTATGTTTTTAATTCTACCTGGACTATTATACACATTGTTCGTGGGTATAGAATACTAAATATACTAGAAGCGACACTCTCTACCCCGCACCTGACGTAAATACCACGTGAATATCCAGATCCACAAGATCGATTCGCAGGCATCAATAGAAAAGCTGGGGGGTGAGCCGCAATGATTTTACTAGCGCTCAAGTCCTGTCAATGTCTGATTGTTGCCGAAAAATAGTACATAAACTTAAAGGAAGAACCTACGGGAAGAACGGAAACATTCGCGCAGACTTTGACAGGACTTGATCGCCTAAAAAAGGTATTGCAAGTTGCAACTAAGGGCTAGCGTACAACGGCGCGGCGGGCGCGCCTGTGGACGGCGCACACTGGCTCGAAAATGATAAATTGCGAACTTACCTACGATTTATTTTTCGAAAATGGGAATTCTGGTTATGCCAATCGAAAGAGCTCATCAACCACAAAACACGTTTATTTAATACAACACACACATGGAAAGATTTAACAACAATTTAAAATAAATATACTTATAAGAAACAACATTTGGTCGTATTGAAAGGGTAGTGTCGTATTGAAAGGGCGGTCACCTGAACGGACTGAGATCCTTCGTTTGAGAGTTCACGACAGGACGTATTAAGTACATTATCTTTGTTCACGACGCTTCGGCAACGACTCCTCTGGAGGAAGAGAGAAGACTGATACTGGTATTCATATGACCATAAGTAGCATCTGTAACTACTTACTACTATATGAATTAGGTATCTACCTACTACGTAGAGTGACAAATGTAATGTTTGATTATGTTCTATATTTTATTCAATTAACATTTTTATTAAGTACATAGATGAAACAAACTGCCCGTCGCGGCCTTGCCTTTACTTGTCATCTGAAGAAACGGCTCGCGGCACGCATAGATAATTTTAATTAGTGCATTCATTCAAATAAACTTAAACACCCCAAAATATTAAATCTTACTTAATATTTTGTGCAAAAGCTACCTTCATTAAGGTGGATGAAATTATCACGCATCATATCTTCGTATGGGAGAGATATCAACATTGAGATTATTAACCTTTATGTAATTTCGAATATATTCCCTATCGCCTTCTGTCAATAGGGACCAACTCTCCAACTCCACAAATATTTCTAGACTCATGCAACTTTCTATAATTCTCTCTATAGATGTTATAGTCAAAAAATCGGACTGCATCACACGTAGTTCTTTTAAATTTATAAGTGGATTCTTATCCAGCATATTAAACACAAACTCATCAGTGAGTTGGACAGCGGTACCTAAATGTATAAACTCCACATTTAGACAGTTAGCAACAACAAATATTAGCTGTTCATCGGTGCAAGTTGCTACACAAGTAAATTTTTTTAAGTTTCTAAACGGCAATAGTTCTAGTTTCTTTGTATGTAACGACGTATGTTGTATGAGTGTACAATTGTAAAGTGTTAAACTTTCAAGAAGAGGGCACATTTGACTGATATACATCAAAGCATTTAAATCGATTTGATCTACGTGTTCTAGGTGTAAATGTATGATATTACAACCCTTTATTTGAAGAACTTGCTTGACTTGGTCGGCGTAAAAATCACATGACAATAATTTAAGTTCACATAAATCTTTCAGACCTATCAACACCGTTAGATCATTTTGTAGACTGTGATGAAAAACAGTCATACTCCTTATGTCAGGGCACATTTCTACAGCTAGTTCCAAATGATTACTTGTAGCGTATCGACTCACATATGTTTTCAGGCGAAAAGGCGCAGCTTCAGAATTAGTCAGATCTATAAATTCTAAAACTCGACCAATGTCGTCGCATCTGCCAATGTCTTCCAATGTTTTGCAATTTATTAGTAACCTGGCAAACCCTTCCACGGTTACTAACGTGCGATAAAGCTGAATGCTTTTTAAACATTTCAATTTACTAAATATATTTATGCTTTCGTTTGTTATGCATTTCGAACAAGAAACGTCCAATTTTTCAATATGTTTGCAATTAACTGTAATACAGGTCAATATGTTATCAGTACAATCGTAATTTATGCAAAGGTATTTTAAAGAATGAAGTTCTTTTAATGCTTGAATAACAGATTCTTCCATATCACTAGTTTTCCAGCCTCCCGAAAGCGACCCAAGATTTAAATAAACTAGTCCATTCAACATGTGCAATTTGGTATAAAAAACAGAGCGTAACATTTTCGGGATATTATCTATTGAAACGACCGTTAAATTTCTGGTAAATAATACCTCTGCCATCTTTACGATAACGTTCATTTGACTAACAAATTTTGCCATAGATCCCCTAAATCCCAAAGATTGTTTTGTTTTTTCTAAAAGTTCAGAAAGGGCTCTAATAGTTTCAGTAACGAATAGATCTTGAAGCATCCATGGTACGTTATAATCCAAATAGCATCGGATGCTGTTGACACTATTCGCAAGGGTAGACTGCGCTCCTTCAATGTTGCGCTGAGCGAGCCGTGCTATGGGTATCATCTGAAGTTCTGCTTGTCGCGCCACCCAGTCTCCGAGTCTCCCTATAGACAGTTGTTCGAGTTTCTTGGGCTGTTTGTGTTTTGACATTTTTACAAGACCTGTAACATAAATTATAAGAATAATTATTTACAGTCCTGCCTTTTTGACATGAATCATGATTCTCGTGATCCCGTGATGGATACCTCTTCATCCTATTTTTTATGTTGGGGCAAAGACCTTCCTTTATATCAAGGGAGCTAGGGCAACGATCCACCACGCGGGCCCAGTGCAATTTGTTGATTATGTACCTACACATGCCATGCCTTTGATTTTTAGGATTCTGTGCCTCAAAATGAAAAAAGGGATCACTTTGTTGTCCGTCTGTCTGTCTGTCAAGACCTAGGTATATTGGATCAAGTTGAAATTAATACAAAATACTCAGATCTGCAACCCTCAGCAGCCGTGAAAAAATCACACTTCTACGTCAACGTAATCAAAAGATACGGCCGTTTATGTCGCATTTTCTCGCATATTTGTATGAATATGCAAGAAAACCAAAACCTATAGGGTACTTCCCGCTGACCTAGAATCATGGGCTAGCTAGGGAAAAAATTCGAAAACTGTAAATTTTAAATTACATCTCCCCAAATATAACTGCAAACTTATATTTGCAGATGTCAAAGTCAAAGATATTTATTGCATGAGTCCGATGTAGTCTACCAATATGGTGTACAATATTATGCCTATTATTTAATACACCATCAATACGAATAGCTAATTATCTAATCAACTAATAAGGAGTACGTCGATGTATGTACATAATATTTTGATAATGGCAAAGATAACTTGGTCTCTAAATCTAGTTCATCTTTTCATTAGAGCAAAGTTACGGGGTTAAGGGGCTGCAAGCTGTCAAACTCAAGCGCGAGACAGAAGATGCCCCGCAGCGGCGGAGGGAAGAGCACGGCACAGTGACTCCATATTTGTATTTTTACTCATTTTGTATGAATTTTGGCAGGGAAATAAATATACGCCAACAAAGATCAGATTTTTTTAAACTCTCGTATTTATATTAAGTACCCTACATTATGATATATGTGTCGATTAGAAACAAAACTGGTCAAATCCATTCGAGAGTATTTATGGGAATCAAAGACTTTCTGTTCTGAACTCCTTGCACACCCAGTATTTATAGTTAAAATCATTAGAGCTTCGTATAGGTTGGTATTACTGTTTAAAAAAAAAACATCTATGACCATAAACCAAAGTAATTGATTTAATTGAGATTGAATTTTGGATTTGACCTATTTCGAAACCAAACTGTGGATTTGACTAGTTTTGATAATGATGTATTTGGATTTGACCATATTTGATTCATAACACTGTGGATATGGCTGATTTTGATACTGAAGCAATATCATGTCAGGGGTTACCAATTTTAAGTTGGGGTAGTAACAATAAATAAATAACAATAATACTTTGAAATCAGTCTTACTTTATTTAAAAACCTTTATTATTCTTAAACAACTATAGCTGGTAATTCGTCAGTGAAATCACATTCTTCAACAACCTCTTCATTAGCAGTAGATGATCTAGGTCTTGATAACACTTGTTTGTAATAAAATAAATCTGGAATTTCTTCCCACTTCTCTCCAAAATGTGTGATCAATAATTTCTTCACATCGTTTAATTTTTCTTGTTTAACATCAACATATAACTTTGTTTCATCTGGGTTTATAGCAGAAACCCTCTTTTTTCCTTTGCAAATATTTTGATATTTATTTAAAGTGTTTTGGTAAGACTCTTCCGCTCGAACAACTACATTTTGGTTGTCACGTGTCCTTTTAAAAAAAAATCTTTTCGCCTTTTTTATCGAAAAGTGCATATTGGTTGTAGTTTTTAAGACTTCTGCTGATGATCGCTTCCAGTCGAAAACTTTTATATCAAGTCCCAAGTAATATACAGTTCCATGTTTGATAAAAATTTCATAATAATCATCAGGGCTACTCATTACCTCATGACTTTTAATTTCTTTTTCAATTTTTGCGAACACTCTATCCGGTGGCAAAAATGAATGGCCAACCACTGGGAACAGAATTTCTAGGCCCTTAATATGTTCTGGTGCATAGACTTGCAACCATTTAGCTGCCATACCAAGAACAGATTGGTTCTTATTTTGGCCGCTGCAGCCATCCGCCACCAAACGAACTTGTGTGATGTGTTCTAGTCCGGGATTCGGAAAAATGGTATTTAAGCAGTGAAATACTGCGCTAGAAATTTCATTCGATGCCTTGGGCTTAACATCTTCTGTCCACGTATAGATGAACGTGTTATTGACATTTAATGGAGATTTTGAATTTCCGACAACCACCGTAAAATTATACACGTATAATTGCCTCGAGTAATATGCACTTTGGTCGGGTACTTTTGGACACGGCTGGTTCTTTTGACAGTCAAAACTTAGAATCAAGAGATTTTCGCTGCTGTCTTTTAATAAACCATAAAATGTTTTGGCTCGCAATTTGTGAATTCTACTCTCAATCATTAATTGATTTTTTACATCAGCATTTTTTTCATGCTTCAGTCGTTCTTGCAAAACTATGCAAGTGGAACACATATCTGTGCGAGGGGATCCAAAACCAACGTTGAATTCGGTTTTGAAAATTTCTCTGAAATAAGATGTTTTAATATTTTTATGTTCATCCGCGGCTTCTGCAATAAACATTTTGTAAAGTTTATTAATGTTTAGCTCCGACGACAAATATTGTCTACTTTTTATTTTACTTCTGCAGTAATGTATTTCTAAAGGCACAAGCTTTTTAATGAAGTCTTTGACAGCTTTTCTCATAGGTGCATATTTTTGTGTTTTACGACGTCCTCCTCTATTCTCTTGTGCAGATTCACCAATTGCATTGAAATGTCGATTAATTACACCAGTTACTCTTCCTTTCTTTATGGCCAAAATAGACAGAAATGTGCTTTTGCAAACAGGAATCAAAACATGTCGCCGTCGTGCAAAGTACGTTACAGCCATTTCTTTTTTATTACCACTATTATTTACTGGCCGATGTCGCTTTACTGCAGCAACTTTGGTATGCTTAATTATAAAATTATCCTGATAAAGTTTGTCAGATTTTTTGTAGAAAGCTCGATGAAATGCTGCTATATCAGCATGTCTCAATGAAGCGCACCTATATGCTTTGGTGTAGTGGCCACATGGAAGTGTTAAATTTGGTGGCTCTTTCGGAGAATACCTGAAATAATAATAATCATCAATAGATAGATTCGTTTATTTGACAGTAACTCGTCCACGTAAATACAGTGAATACATTACAAAAAAGGTAAGGGTTTTATTTGTTTGTGATGTAGCGCCTTTTCAAAAAGGAATCGCCTCAGCATATGTTGTGTCAAAAAATAATGATTGTTATTAAAAAAAAACTACTTCACGCTATCCCATTGCAAGTGAACACAAATTGTAATAAAAGTTATTCAGTGACTAACCCTAAAAAAAAACACGCCTTTAGGTATATGTATAACAGAACTATCATGCACGAGTCTTTATTCATCAAATAAAAATAAAACATATTTAAATAGTTTAGTAACTAATATTTAGCAAACTGATCGAAGGTTTAGCACCTCTGACATGAAGGACAGCGTGAGTGATCAAAGCAATACAAACGTACCTTTCTTTCTTCAATTTATTGCATTTCCAATCCGCTTTTTGTTGTGTCCTTTTCCGTGATAACTGGGGAGTAGTTTCTTTTATTAAATTATCCATTTTCTTGTGATTAAACACCAATGTTTTATTAAAAACGGCAACAAAAACACAAAACCACGATCCGCGTGCACGCAACTCCGCAAAATGGCCGCCGGTCGCCTGTCATTTTCATACATAGTTCTGGCTTCTGATTGGCTGCGCGGATTTGACCAATTTCGTCTCTATGCTTACAAGGATTTGCCTTTTTTTGATACTGAAGACGTATTTTTGAATCGATTTTTCTACAGATTGCTTTTGATTTGACTCTTTTTGATAATGGTAAAAGATACAAGATTTTGTAGCGAAAAAAATGGCGTACTCTGTTCCAAAACCGTTATTTTGGATTTGACCAGTTTTGTTTCTAATCGACACATATATTTTGTCTATTTCGGTTTAGAAATAATTTTCATTTTAAAAGACATGGAAAGGAATCGTATGTTTGCCGTTGTTTTCTATCGAAAAAAGTTTGTCCAATCGTGTAGGTATCGGTATTCATCAGTCTCTAAATAGACACCCCAAGATTGCTATATATTTTTTTCAGACGTTTAATTCTGGTAATTCATAGAAAAACTGAAAATCCACGCACGCCCAGCCAGTTGCGTTGCACGGAAGCCTCGGTGTGCGAGTCCGACTCGCACTTGGCCGTTTTTTTTGGTGGATTGGTCATTCCAAGGTTTTAACTCATGTGACCATTGTCCTAAGTACCTACCACGGGTACAGAAATACGATTTTTTTAAAGTTATTTTTTGGAATTATTCCTTAGTAACCACTTGCAATATAAGATTGCAGAGTTTCACGGCTGCATGAGGTTGCAGACATGAATATTTCGTATGAAATTAATCCGTCCACGTAAACTTGATCCGTCCACGCGTTTCTGAGATATAAGTCTTGACAGAAAGACAGCAAAGTGATCTTATAAGGGTTCCTCCGGAAAACAAATGATTTGAACCAATTTAACTAACCCGGTTCAAACATATTTTATCGCAAGTTGCTCTTTTCATAGCCTACAAATTACAATAGAATTACCTATATACCTACCTGTTAGCTTATCCATGATGCGCGTGCAAACGAACAAGCAAACCGACAAATAGGCAATTAAAACAATAAATGAGTATAATTGAAAACCTCCTCCTTTTGGAAGCCGATTAATAAATATATTGTTGCGTTTTATCATCTAAGTACTTACATATTTTTGTAGCTAGTGTGGAATCTATACCGCTCAGTTTATAGGCAAGATCATTAGAAAACAAGTACATCACAGATACATACGTTCATGTTAAAATCTTCGAGCTATAAACGTGTATGCAATACCTATCTAATGTATGTACCTACCTATTTAAAAACTTGTCAATCACATAAAATTATTCGTTAGGTACCACCTACTTTAACACTTACGAGGCAAAAGACGAGACCCAATAAACACTTATGAAAGAGTTATTAATCTATTTTACGAGATGAAGAATTCAGAATAACAAATAAAACTACGAACAAGCAACCGCAGGATGCTTATTTTTAGATGCGCCTACGCGGCGTTGAATTCTTGTTTCCCACATCGACTCTCCAGTGCTAGCAGCATAATGCTGTTATTCATAAACCTAGTTATCTCACTTCCCTTAAATCGTGTTGCGTTTAGGCCTCCTGTCCCTTTCTATCTTACTTAACATTTTGTAACGAAGTGTGGAAGGGACAGGAGGCCTAAACGGTGGGTCCAGAACACGTTTCTTACGTTTATTTCACGACCCTCGTTGCAGTTGGCTGTTCCCCGCTGATTTTAAGCCAAACCAACCAAACTAAGGAACTAATCCACATTAGAAAGACGGATACAAGAAGTCCAATATAAAATAAACCAAGGCATTTTGTAATAGTCGACAAATGCTCGTAGCCATAAACGTCATTGAATGTTATCCCAACGTTTAGGGCAGTGTGCCCTTACTACTTCTCCCTTAAAGTTTTTTTTAAAGTGACGATACTGTTTAAGTGAGTGAGGTTTAACGTTGGTTAAGCAAAATATTTTTGAGTTTTATGGCTCAGCAAAAGATTGCTAAATGTGTCTACGGTACGCGGGGTATATGTCTAATGGATAATCTGTCTACGGCTAAATGGTAGCTTATTTTGACATGTTGCTAAACCACCGATTTTATGTAACGAAAATCCTTAATCCGTGGCTTAAACCACCGCCTAACGCCACGGTTACGTCTGTCGTCTATGTAAGCGATGATGGTTTGGTTACATTCACACACACATTTCATTCACATTCACATTTCTCTCGCCAAAGGCGAACGCTACACATCAATATTTTATCGTGATCCGGATCGGGATATTGCGTTTTTAAGGAGTTAGGAGATTTTAGTATTAAAACTATAGTGAGCCATTACTACAAATTATTATATATAAACGAATATCACTCACTTATATTGTTTAAGTCGGCAATTAGACCGACAGTTTCGACCGATTTCGACGGTTCTTTTTTGCGCCACGCCCGCGTCGCCGTTGACGTTTCTTCGCGCACTGCAGATCAGCGCCCTTTGCGGATCAGCACCCTCTGTGCGCGCTCCGACATAACTTGTCCCGCCGCCGACGACGGTGCGTTCGATGGCTGTAGCTCGTCTGTAGCTGGATTCGTTGATCGATCTCACTTGTCGGGGAGTTACCGCCACATTAGGTCCACAGTGCGCGAAGAAACGGCGACGCGGGCGTGGCGCGCTCACCTTGAAAAAGACCGTCGAAATCGGTCGAAACTGACGGTCTAATTGCCGACTTTAACAATATAAGTGAGTGATATCCGTTTATATATAATTATGAGTTAGGAGATGTTTAAAAAATAAATACTTATATCGCGATCCATATCACGGATCTTGACTAATCTTGCTTGAGTCGGATCAAAGGCGACGTAAGTTAGTTTGATTCTACGAATGATGGGACTCTGCTCTTGCCCAGAGATGGCGTTAGTAGATTGGTTAGTTCCGGCATCAACCACAGCCCCTGATGACAGTGGCGCTGATGACGTCAAGAATTAGAGGCACGACTTACAACTGGTTTTAGCGATAAAAAGGGCAATATATTTTTTGCAAAACTTTCAAAAAATCCCGCCCGCGCAATCGAGATTCCCACCCTTTTTTCATTTTTGTGATGTCTGCAGTGGCTATTTTGTGTTAAATATCACGTTAAGTTAACTAATGTCACTTTGAATTTTGAAAACAAAACCGTGTAGCCAACCCTACAGTTTTTACTGTAGATTTAACATAAGATTTAATCACGTTAAGTTAACAAATGTCACTTTGAATTTTGAAAACAAAACCCAGTGTACCCAACCCTACAGTTTTTACTGTTGATTTACAGTTTTTTTTGGAAAACGTCCCATTTTTTAGTTTAGACCTAAATCTACAGGGTTTTTTTTACGAAATAAAAAAAGATGAAGTAGTACCTACCGTTTTTTAAATTACTCTTTACTGTTTTCTACATTTGAGAAGGTTTGAATGTTATGCAGTTTTACTCTAGGATCGAGTTGACAATGACAACACTGCAATGCAAACCCCTCAGATTCCTTGAAAAGCGCGCGAAACGACATTAGCTACATTTTTGTGAAAATTCTAATTAAATAGTTTCCGTGGTATTTAGTGATTAATGATCACGTTAAGTTAATCAGGAGATGTCCGCGAACGTTTCTATTAGTTGGAGTGCTCGAAAGAAGTCGTGTTTGTAAAGTTTTGTGCTCTTAGCAAGGTTTCCTTTTGCATAACTTGATGCTTGCGTTTATCATTGAGTTATTTCGTTTAGGGGTTTGGGAGGGTTGTGCGTAGGTTTAGGTTAGGTTATCTTCGTATATATGTATGTATTTATAAGAATTCAGACATTCTATTAACATCAGACGAGGCTGTATGCCCCAGTTGGCTTTGCCTTTCCCTCTGGGAAGAATTTTACAAAAAAAATGACACGTCAGCCAGCTGTGAGCTGAATGTTCGTTCGTAGAATATTACTATTATATAGGATTGACGTTTGGTCTATGCACGTGTCGGTTTTGTTTTTGATTTTTTCAATTTAAAATTCTGTTTTTTGCCTTGAGATTCTCCAATAATACTATAGCTTGGGTTAGTACAACGCCTACAATTTTCTGGGTCGTTTGGTTGTGAGTTTGTCGGCGGCTATTAGCCTTCCGGGCCCCCGGATGAGCAATGGACGTTGAGCTCTCGCTCCCCGGCGATTCTGTAAATTTGCCTTCGAGGGCTACCACTCTTTCACCTTCTGCTCATCTGCCAGATGGAAACCAAGAGAGACGAAAACGTCATATTGATGATTATAATGAACGTTCCTCCGAAAAGCGCATAGCAAACAATTCCCGTGACAACCCATCAGAACAGACGCTGTTCACGCATCCTTCGTTGGAACAGAACCTTTCTCATTATCTCGACAATGACAATGGGCCTTTTCTTGTCCATGTTCTGCGTGCAGAGCCGGATTCAACTGCGGGTGTTAGTATCAGACCGATTACATTTGGCCAATTTTTGGCAAAACATAAATTTTTAAATATCGCGAGAGACGGAATCAAAAGTGTAGGGCGCAATCGGATCTCTGTTGAGTTTAGTTCAGCCCAATCGGCCAATGATTTTATAAGTAACCCAATTCTTTCAGAAAACAAATACAAAGCAGTGATTCCGACGTACAATATTACGCGCATGGGTTTGGTAAAGGGAGTACCAATCGAATGGTCAATGGATCAGTTGGCTCAATTTTTGGAAATTCCTGAAGGCTGTGGTCTTCTTCTGAAAGCTCGCCGCCTAAATAGAAAGACGTTTGCTAATGACACTGTGTCATGGATCCCTACTCAGTCAGTTGTTCTTACCTTCCGCGGTCAGAGTCTACCCAAATACGTTTACTGTTTTTATAACTCTTTGGTGGTGGAGACTTATGAATTGCCTTCAATTCAGTGTTTAAATTGCTGCCGTTTCGGTCATGTTAAAGCTACCTGCCGCTCTAAACCTCGTTGCCTCAAGTGCGCTCAGCCTCATCCTGGTGATTCTTGTCCCCTTCAAGAAAAGGATGCTACCTGTCTGCATTGTTCTGGACAGCATTTTGCGTCAAACAAGAACTGCCCTGAACAATCTCGACAGAAACTCATTAAACAGAAGATGTCACGTGATAGCATTTCATATGCTGAAGCTGCTTCACACTATGGCTCTGTTAGGAGACCATATTCCGAAGTGGCTAAGGCTATGTTTTCTCAAGCTCCTTCATCTTCTACTCAGTTCTCAAACTCGCAGCAAACGCAACGTTCTCAACTACCTCTTTCGTTGCCATCGTCACCTCAGGTGGGTTCTTATCGCAAGACCGTTCTTCTGCCTCCCCGCCTCCGCGCCCCCTTGGCTCAAGGCTTTGACAAGAAGGCGCATGATTCCATTACAAATACTCCTGCCTCGTCCTTGGCTAATGGTTGTGCTCTTCAAAATTCATCAAATGCTTCAAATAATGACAATTTTCTTAACATTCTTCTGTCTTCTTTAATTAGTATCTTCTCTCAATTTAACGACTGTTCATCTTCGAACAGTTTACCGTCCAACGTTGCTCTAAAACTTCAAGAACTTGCTCTTTTAGTTAACAACAATGGATCGATTAACCGTTCTTCAATGGAACTGTAAGAGTATTCGTGCTAGGAAGCACGATTTAACTTTCTTACTTCACAAACATAAACCGGTCATCTCCGCTATTGCGGAGACTTGGCTTATTCCAGGTTCGCGTTTTCGTGTTCCAGGATTCTCTTGCCTGCGTGACGATCGTAATGATGGTTATGGGGGTTCTGCCGTTCTCATTAGACATTCGATTCCGTTTTCTCAAATCACAGTTCCTCAGCATAGTCAAAGAATTAATGCTGTTGCAGTTAGGGCTTTCAATATCTCGTTTTTGTCTGTATATATCGCTCATCCTGTCTCTTCTCTTGAACCTGAATTACGTTCAATTATTTCCTGCCTCCCGCCTCCGATTTTAATTATGGGGGATTTTAATTCGCATCATTTATCTTGGGGTTCTCATCGATGTGATTCGTTCTCTTCTTCAATATTAGGGATCTGTGACGACTGTAATCTTTGCATTTTGAATGATGGTTCTGCGACATATAGGGTAGCCCCTGGCCAAAATCCTAGAAGTGCTCTGGATCTATCTCTGTGTTCTCCCTCTCTAGCTTCGCTCGTTTCTTGGAAAACCCTTCAGAGAACTTTTGGGAGTGATCATAAACCTATTATAATTGCTATCCCCCAAAGAAACCTTCCAGTTAGTAAACCTACTCCTCTACTAAAGTATCGTGTGGATAAGGCCGATTGGCCATCTTTTTCAATAGATGTTGAATTAAAATTATCCCATATTCCCGCTTCTATTTATGGCAACTTAAACTTCCTTTATAAATATTTTACAGATGCATTAATAGCTTCTGCCGATGTTAATATTCCACTTAAAAAGACAGGCAACCATTTCTTGCCATCTCCTCCTTGGTGGGATAGTGAGTGCTCCGATGTTGTTCGTCAGCGTAATAACGCTGAGGATGCGTACAATCTGTCTATGTCGCCTCAAAACTTTTCTTTATTTAATAAAGCGGCTGCTATAGCTAAAAGAACTTTGTCTAAAAAAAAGAAATTGGGTTGGATTCGCTTTTGTGAATTTCTCTCTCCGCGTACTCCTGCTTCTCTGGTATGGAAAAGTATAAAACGTTTTCGCGGTGCTATTAGCTGCGACAGCTCTGTATCTTGCAGTGACTCTTCGTTATGGATCGAGAATTTTGCAGACAAGCTGGCGCCTCCTTTTGTCCCGTATTTTAATAATATCCCGGATTCTTCTGGTGTAGTCCAGTCAATAGATAGAATGGATGATCCTTTTTCTATTGAAGAGCTGTCATACGCCCTTGATGGCCTCAGGGATTCATCCCCTGGTATAGATGGCATTCCCTATTCTTTTCTTGTTAGGTCCAGTCTAGTTACTAAACAATTTTATTTAGACATGATTAATGGTTTTTTTGCCACTGGTTTCACCCCAGATGAGTGGAAAACTCAGATTATTATTCCAATTTTAAAGCCAGGTAAAGACCCTTTGGATCATTCTTCATATAGACCTATTGCTTTGTCATCAGTGTTGGCGAAAGTAATGGAGCACCTTATAAAATTCCGACTGGAGTGGATGGTAGAAAATAGAGGCATTTTGGCAAAATCCCAGTTTGGGTTTAGGAAGGGATGTAGTACTTCTGATAATCTTAGCATTTTAACTGCTGATATTCGGCTAACGTTTACGGATAAAGAGTTTTTGGTTGGCGTCTTCTTAGATGTTGCAGCAGCCTATGACAACGTTATGCTCCCCATTCTTAATAACAAGCTTTTTCAATTAGGCATTCCTCCGAGAATGCGTCGCTATATAGGTAATCTTCTTATGGGCAGATCCATCTGCATTAGAAATCAAAATTCTCTTCTTCCCCCTAGATTAGTCTGGAAAGGGTTACCGCAAGGCTCTGTCCTTAGCCCACTTCTGTATGCCATTTATACATTTGACTTGGAGAGATCCGTAAACTCATTCTGTAAAATTCTTCAGTATGCAGACGACATAGTACTTTATATCTCTATGAAGTCAGCGGTGGAGGCGTGTGCTCGCCTCACATCGGCTCTTAATTATTTAGGAATTTGGCTGACGGATCATGGCTTGTCCTTATCCGTTCAAAAATCTAATGCAGCTGTTTTTACCAAGAAGCGGTCGATTCCGGCAATTGATATTTTATATGAGAACCAAATTATTCCTGTTACAGACAAAATTAAATTCTTAGGTATGTTTCTTGACTCTCGGCTATCTGGTGTCGCGCATTGGAATTACATATCTCAAAAATGTGAACGTGGTATCAATGTATTGCGCATGCTTGCTGGTGTTTGGTGGGGTTCGCACCCTTACACATTAAAATTGTTATATAACGCTATAATTCGCAGCCAATTAGATTACGCGGCATTTATCCTAGACCCTAGTAATAAGGAAGTTTTTAATAAGCTAGACAGGCTCCAGTCGAGGTGTCTACGCGTTATCACTGGTGCCATGAAATCGTCGCCAGTTAATGCCCTTCGTGTGGAATGCGTGGAGCCTCCTCTTGGATTTCGGAGACAATTTTTAGGTGACCGTTATTTTTTCAAAATCATTCAAACTCCATCTCACCCTCTGATTTACACCCTGTCTCGCATTGCTATTAACCCCCCTCGCGCCACTCCGTCTCTTTTGAAGAGTTATCATAAATTCAGTAGTCTTGCTGTTCCTGTTTTTCAAAGCGCAATAAATCCCCTATTTTCATTGAGCTATGAAGCATTAATATTCTCTCCCCGTGTTCTTCTTAATTTCGGAATTGACAAGGATTCATTAGCTGCTGACAAAATCTTTAATCAAAACATTAATCAAAATTTTAAAGATTGGTTGGTTGTTTTCACAGACGCATCCAAACTTTCTGATGAAGGCTGTGTTGGGGCTGCTGTTTGGATCCCAAAATATAGAATCATTCTTTCATTTAAGTGTCCCTCTCAGTCTTCTGTGTTCACTGGTGAATCAGTTGCCATCCTTGAAGCTATCATGTATGCTCAATCACACAAGTTATCAAGGTCTATAATTTTTTCCGATTCTCTGAGTTGCCTACAATCTATAGTTGGTAATCCCTTCCGCTCTAGAAATATTTTTCCTGTTATTTTAAAAATCAAAGAGGCTCTATTTAGATGCCATTCTGAAGGCATTGAAGTTGTTTTAGGCTGGATTCCTGGCCATTGCGGGATTCGAGGCAATGAAACGGTGGACTCTTATGCTAAAGACGCGACGGTATCTGGATCCATGGATCATTTCAATTTGTTTTCTCAAGATTTGTGCTCTCTTGCTAAACTTGACCTCGACCGTTCTTGGCAGGATTCTTGGGATGATTCTAGACTCAATAAAGGTAAATATTTCGGTGACTTACAACCTACTATACCGCGTAAACCTTGGTTTTTTAGTTTTAAGGATTTAAATAAACGGGTTACTTCTGTTCTTTGCCGCCTTCGCATTGGTCATGCTTGCACGCCAGTTCATTTAGCTAAAATCAGAGTTAGGGATCATTCCCTTTGTGAATGTGGTTTTGACGAAGGTTCTGTTGATCATCTTTTTTTTGACTGTCCTCTTGTGTCTCTCTCTTTGTATAACGCCCTTCCGAAAGAAATCCCTCGACCTGTAAACATGAAATTCCTTCTTTCTTTCCCATCCTCCCTTATTGTTAATATCCTGGCGAGATTTATTGAAAGTAACAACATTAAATTGTAACATTTTATTTGATTTGTTTTCTCAATCTATACATTCGCAGATCTAGTTATTTATTTTCTATTCTGCCTTTTATTTTCATAATTCATAATAGCAATTTCCGCGTAAAGCCTGTGCTGCCATCTATCTGTTTTATTGGATGAATAAACTTTTTTTTTTTTTTTTTTTTTGGTTTGTTTCGTGTAACCGTGCATTTTCTCAATTCGTTGGTCATCACCTAAGTACTCGACATTGGCAAAATTACTGTGCCAGCCACGGTAGAAGCCATAATTTAAAAAGTGAAGTGAAGTGACTATTATATAGTAATTTGTGGCTGAATGTAATGTAATTAATATATACTAAAAACGAAGTTTCCCCTTTGAATGTAAGCCTTGAATTCATTAAATAGAGGCCAGTAAATTTAAATAAAACTGGAATTGTTACCAAATTAGGAAAGATGGACTCAAGGGAGGCAAAGTTAGCTTTAGCTCGTAAAAAGGTAAGTACCTATTTTAATCTAATTAAATTTAGGACGCCGTAGCGTAGGGTCTCCCAGCTAGACAAATCAGGCTTACTTTAAAATCGGCTTGCATTTCTTGCACCTTTTTTTCACAGTTCAGCTCAACAAGATCTGGAACGAGAATCACGAGGAGGAATCGAACTTAAAACCCTAAAATCCCTTATCTGAACTTCCATCAGGAAATCTTTGAAAAGCTAAGTGTCGACGCTTGCACCAGGCCGTCTACAATATTTGCTAAGCCCTACAACATCTTAATACAAAATATTTTAGGAAAAACTACAATACTTAATCCATTCATTTTCTTCTTCAGCATACAGCAGCCCACTCCTGGGCATATGCCTCTCCGTGAATCCTCCATGTGGCCCGATCCCAAAGTTGTCTGGTCCACACCGCGCCAGCAACCCTCTTTATGTCGTCGGACCATCTGGCCGGTGGTCTGCCCACGCTTCTTCTACCCGTCCGGAGTCTCGAACGCACTTACTCCTTCGACCATCGTTTCGGCGACAGAGGTCCCGCCCAGGCCCATTTCAGTTTTGCCACTCATTTGCCGATATCGGGATCTTTTCCTTGAATACGCTTTTAAGCCTTCCATACGCCGCCCATCCCAGCTGTATTCGTCTGTTTAGTTCCGCTTCTAAGGAATCCCGCCGGAGTCTCATACGCTGCGCCAAATAAACATACTCGTCCACTTAATCCATTACCTACTTAAAATTACTTACACACCTAATAACTAGGGATGAAACGGATAGCTGTTTGGCCGGATACCAGATATCTGGCCCATCTTATAGCCAGCCGAACATTGCTGATTGGTGCACCGCAAGAATCGAACTTGGGTAGGTGGTGCTGGTGGTGACGATCCTATGCACGTACTTTCAGCACCCTGCAGTAGTGTGTACAGCGAAATACTTTTTTCTGAAGCTGTTCTTGTTTATGAAAACAAACGAAACCGCTTGTTACCTCTCAATGCAGAGAGTATTTATTCACTATAATTTGCCCTTAGTACAGTATGAGTACCTACTATTTTTCTAAGTTGGAAAATAAAAATTTTGTATTACTGATTATTGATATTTGTTAGTATACAGTATCCGGTCGGATAGTTATTTAAGGCCGGATACCGGATAGTTACCGAATATACGTTTCATCTGTACAATAACACACTTGTGTGTGGTGGAAGCCAGTACCTATTTATATTTAGACTGACAATTTCGAAACTGTCACGTCTGACTGAAGATACTCAGTCGGTATATAGCTGTAAACCATGTTTATAAATTTAACTAAGGGCCGAATTTATAGACAGTTCTGAGTGCAAGTCTAGCATGAGCTTGCTCTTTCAATTTACACTTACTCTCTCGCTTTCTCAATATGGACACTCAAGTCAGTAATAAAAGGAATTTAAATTCCTTTTATTACTAACTACTGATATTAAATAAATAATAATAATAACAGAAAAAGTTTACATTTTAGGTAGTTACCTACTTAAAATTAAATTATGTCCCAGGGACAGTGTGTCCTATGCACACAAATACCTCCTAAAGCATTCTCCCTGCTACAGACTTAAGAAGTTAAAACGCTGCTGGATAAATAGGAGGGACAGCACACTCTTACTGATGTCAAATTCCATAGAAGTTTGACAGAGCAAGCTCACATTACTTGCTAAGCTCAAGCTCAAAACAGTCTATGAATCTAAGTCTTATTTAACTTAACCAAACCAGTACACCATAGGTAAAAATATATTCTTTGTCGGTACCTACACATGTCCCTGTCTCTTCCCATAATGTCCCTTTTCTCCGGCTTCTGCGTTAGTAATGAAATTTTTTTGCGTTTAGATGTCATGAATCTTTTTTATTTTTAGTTGAAGGATCATCAAGACAAAAAGTCAGGGCAAAAGGAAGATGGTTTAGTGGAAGTGATTCATTGCATTGATGAACAAGAGTCTGGATTGATGAGGGATGCTGATGATTTTGTTGACAATTGTCAAAAAGATAGTAGAACTGAAACAAATCAAAATATTGAAGAGCATAAGCATAAAGATCGAAATTTACAAGAAACTGAAGCAGGATTAAATGTAACAGAAATATTGATTTCAAATAAAAGAAATTTAGAGATGCAAGTTACTGAACTGCAAAAAAAGAGTTCACAGTTGGAGTATAGTCAGACTTTACTAGATAATGATAATTATGTTTATAAACAGCAAATAAACGAGCTAGAGAAGCAGATAAAACTATTAAATAATGAATATTTAAATGCCTCTGAGCAACTGAAGTCCAAAGATAAAAATATAAAAGAAATTATTAGTGTAAAGTTGTCTTTATCTGATGAAAATGCTAATTTACAAGAACAATTGGAATTCACAAAAAATATGTTGACTGCGAAAGAAACAGAAAATGCTTCCCTTCACAGCCACCTAGGTAGTCTTCAAAACCAGCTTGAGTTAACACAATTGCAGTTGCAACAATTAACAACTGGATCACACACTTCTTTATCTGAAAAAAATTATAAAAATAATGAAGTGATCACAAATGCAGACATTTTAATGCAAAAAATATCTAATTTGGAAAATCAATTGAGTACATTACAAAAAGACAAAGATCAAATTAATTCACATTATGAACACTATGTGAATGAACTAAATGAACAATTGAAGTCGTCGGTTACCAAGAATGAAGAATTAATGAAAGAACTACAGGTTTTATCTAATAGAGAATACAGTCTTATTGAGCAAATAGGTGACATGGAAATTAGATTACAAAAGTATATTACTAGACAAGAATCTGTAAACAACCAAGGAGTGAATGTACATGAACTGCAACAAGAATACCAAAATCTTCAGGTAACTCTTTTTTATTAATTAGGATACTAATTGTGCAAGTCTAAAGTTGCGCAAGTAAATCGCTTCGTGTGTGGCTACCTAACTTTTAAATCGCTGAGGCGCTTATAAGCCGCCCCACCGCGGCGGTAGCATTTATAAATGTTCATGTGCATAAAGGCATGGTGACAGTGCCTTTATTTTTCTATTCGTAGCTAGATTGATATTATTTTTGATAAAATTAAACTACGGAATAGCTCAATCCGCCATATTACGCTTAACACCAACCAGAGCGAATGACGTCACGATTGGGGCAGTGTTGCCAGACTTACGGCAAAACCCGTAGATCTACGGAATTTAGGCATTGTCTACGGATATACGGAAATCAATGGCAAATCTACGGATTTTTTGCCTCAACTAAATTTGCCACCAAGCCATACAAAAAATACAACGCAGCGTGATTTTTCTGGGTAAAACGTTGATCAACTGCAAAATGATGTATAATCCGACCACGTTTCATTAATTCATTTCAGTTCATGAAGTAATTTAAGGGCGTTCCATGAGCCAACTAGCGCCGCCGCCAATCTTAAAAAAATAATATGTTCCAATATAATCAATTTTATTAAAAAAGCTATTTACGAAATGTTTATTACGATAAATACTATTTTTTAAATGCTTATTTATAACGTGATTCAATGTCGGTAAGTTGTAGCTCGCATAATTGTGAACTACAACTTTGCTTGTCGCAATTGTGCCATGTATTGTATATTGAAAAATAGTATTCATCCTAATAAACATTTTGTAAATAGCTTTTTTTAATGAAATTAATTAAATTGGAAGATATTATTTTTTCAAGAATTTCTTTACGCCTATTACGAATATTATTTTTTCTTTACGCCGGTAAAGAAATTAAAAATTAGAACAAACTTTACAACTCGCAGAAAAATATTTGAATTTTTTGTATAGTTTTACTTGTGTTCCCTTCTTCTCTTCGGCCTTCCATGAGGCAACTAGCGCCGCCGTTCTTGAAAAAATAATATCTTCCAATTTAATTAATTTCATTAAAAAAGCTATTTACACTTTTTTTAATAAGCTGTCTGGCTGACTAAAACCATAAAATGTGGTTGATAGCCGTATCAACCACATTTTATGGTTTTAGTCAGCCAGACAGCTTATTAAAAAAGTCCGTAAAACTACGGGTTTTTCTAGAGTCAATCTACGGAAATCTACGGATTTTTCAGCCTCGCCCTACTAAAATAAAAATATTTTTTTTAAATACGGATCTGGCAACACTGATCAAATGTAAGCAAACATCAAATTCTTCATACATGAACAATGTGGTGACGTCACACGGGACGCCATGACACCCGGGAGCGTAGACTGATTATTCTCTGTCTACGCCCTAGAGCGTTTTAGCGTCAAAATGACAATGCCAGATTCTGCCCCACCATCAACCGCAAGTTGTACAAGATAACGAATAAATGTAAAAATATCTCCGCTTTTTATTAAAATTATTGGTTTAAAATAAAGTTTTGTACAAATTGCGATTCGAAAAAAACAGCCTAATTAAGAATTCAGAAAATAGTAAGAAATCGAAGCGATTATGAATTGTTTTTGAGTTGCGAGAGTAGTAGAAAATGATACTGATTATGATTATGCAATATGAAACCTGTAATAAGGGGACTTATTACAAAATGATAGACAGCTTAAATGGTCACGTAGTTTTGTAGGTGGGGCAAAGCTCCATTGAAATGTGGCAATGTCTTTTAAACTTAAAATTATTGTAGCGTATTTTGTAATAATCTTTTCATTTTTTACGGAAATATTATATTTTTAGGAATTAGACGCTACTTCCAAACAATATAGAACATTTTACAAAATCAGTCACCATGCCTAGCTAGTTTTTGCTTTTGTTTTTCCCGCGACCCAATGGGCCGAAAAGTAATGTATCTAATTATCAGCAACCCTGTATTTATATACTTATTAATTTGTAGGTACATTTCCAAGACATGAACAGCAAGTTTAATGAACTCCAAAACAAGTACACTGAAAGTGAAGCTAAAGTCAAAGAATTGAGCAACATAAAACCTGAACCAGTTAATGACAGTATACCTATAAGTATTTCGAAGTTGAATGCGGATATAGCTAGTGACAAAGTAGCGGTACAGAGAGCAACAGAACAGAATAAAAAGTTGAAAATTGATCTTCAAGAACTTGAAGAAGCCTTTGTAAAGATTGTAAGTAAATTATTCAGGCACTACATAATATAATCGTCAATTATACTCGTACATGGAAAGAGTATATGAGCCGAAAGGCGCATCAAATATCGGAAACGAAACAACTATTATTCTACGACTTTTCTATTTTCGGGATTTTTTCTTCTTCGTATTCGCATACATTTGGCTTAAGACAGGGATAGGTGGAAGACTAGGGGGAGACCCAGCCCAGCAGTGGTACGATTTATAGGTTTAAAAAATACATTGTGTATCAATCAACTGATCGACTTGTATGAGACATTAATTTATTTTTTATCTTTTATTCAAAAAGTCGTAGAACAAAAGTTATTCAGTTACCCATACTGAACACGTCCTTTCCGGCGTGCATCCCTTTCGTTACATCATGTATATCACCTTCTAATAATTTCGTAAAATTGTTTCAGAGTAAAGACAAATTAGAATTAACAGAAAAATTAGATGCCGAAAAGTTTTTAAACCGAGAATTGACAATAAAACTAGCTGAAGTGGAGGATAAAGCAAAAGACTTGCACACTAAATTAATAGCTAAAGATGAAGAAATGATTAGATTGCAATCGAGCTACCGAGATATAAAGACACATTTTGAAAAATTATTGGAGGTGTCAAGTAACACTGTTCCTGAGCCAACCAAAGAAATTGTCGTACCTGGAGAAGACCTTGACATGGGAGATAAAGCAGAAGACGTCCATCAACACAACATAGAAACTGAAGACAAGGCGTTTATTACACCCAAGTTAGTAGAAACTCGATCAAAGATTCCAAAGGAGGATGCGATGCTGAAATTACAAGACCGTTTCCTTAAAATCATGGATGAAGTAGCAAATCTATCTGATGAAAAACATAGATTAGAACACATTATTCTTCAATTACAAAACGAAACTGACACAATATGTGAATATGTAGCTTTGTATCAACAACAGCGCAGTTTATTGAAGAAACGGGATGAAGAAAGAAGTGAACAGATAAAAATATTCCAATCTGAATGTGAGCTACTCAAAAACCAGTTAGACGAACTCAGCACCATAATTACAAAGATATCTCAAGATGGAGAACTGTCTACATATTTTGAAGATGAAACTAGAAATAACGATTTGGCAAAGATTTTGAGTTTACTATCAAATCTAAAACATAGTTCGGTTCTGGACCCCAAAAGAGAATGTTCCGAACTAAAAGATTTCTACCCATGTGGTTGCTGTTCTGGTAAACTTATTGACGTATAATATCAATATAGTGTACCTAATGTATGATATAATTTAACAATTTAAATACATATTTAATTATGATTACATATTTGTTAAAATTACATTAGATAATTACTATCCCTGTCCTGAGCCTCTTCCAGCCACCCATCCCTGTATCTAACGACATCGTCTCTCCACCTACGCCGAGGTCTGCCCCGACGAGAAGAGGAAGAGGAGGGGGGAGACCTTTGCTCGGCAGTGGAACGATTTATAGGTTAACAAAAAAATACTATCAAAACTATAAAGGTCGCCACAGCATGCCACACGGAGGGATATTTTCCCTTAAATATTGTAGCAGAAACACTGAAGACTTCATTTTGATCTTAAAAACAATTTAAATTGCATTCAATTTTTTTTTAAATAATTGGCTGCCTGAATCGGGAACCGAACCCGTTAAATATGAAAAACCGGCCCAGTGCGAGTTGGACTCTCGCACCGAGGGTTCCGTACGTTACAACACCGCAACTTAACTCTAACGCAAAAAATAAAGGTGCTCCCTCACCGGGAGCATTCGCGTGTAATGTAACGTTGCAGATTCGACTTTGAGCATTACATTACAATACTACCTCCCTGACTGACGCTGTTTTTCTCCCTCACTGATGTAATGCTCGAATCTGTAACGTTACATTACACGCGAATGCTCCCGGTGAGGGAGCACCTTAAAGTAGATTAGAGACAAACCTGTCTTTGCTGTTCGGAAACTGATAACGTCATACATCTACACACTCACCATACCGTGGCCAACTGCAAATATAAAGATAACAGAAATATTCTTTATTGCAAAAAAGAAATGAATTACACAAAAGAAATAGGTTAATATAATTAATATTACAATTGGCGGTCTTATCGCTCAAAGCGATCTCTTCCAGACAACCTTTGGGTAGAGAATTCAGCGTATGAATAGCTAGCTTATTGAGCAATAATAAATATCTATCACTAACGGTACTTACGTTAAGTTACCTACATAAATAATAATACGAGTAAGTATAGTAATTAAATTTTTCACAATTATATTTTAGCAATAAATAAATTAATACATTACATATTAATAAGTACTTATCATAAATATATACATACATATATAAAATAGACTACTTACAATACAAATACTGATCATGAAGTAAGATACATAGTAACAAATTAAAGATCGAGAAAGTGAGACTTGACAACGGATAGCGTGGGCGGTGAAGGAATTCAAACCAAACTTGGTAGAGTGGACAGGAAGATATAGGATGAGCTCTTCATTGGAGCGAAGATTGCGGTCATGCAAAGAAGAAAGGAATTGGAAACAATGATTTAGGTAAGGAGGAGTCGAGGGGTGGAACAGAACGGAATATAAGAGAGAGAGAATGTGAGCGTCCTTGCGACGACGTATGGAGAGCCACTTGAGTTTAGTCCGGTATTCGGAGACATGGTCATATTTGCGCAAGCCAAATATGAACCGAATGCAGAAGTTTTGAAGACGCTCAAGTTTATTAAACTGTTCTACAGTGAGATCCGGATAGCAGGCGTCAGCGTAATCGAGGATGGGAAGGAGAAGAGATTGTGCGAGCGTAATTTTAGTGGATGTTGGTAAGAAATTCCGCAGGCGCTTCATCGAACCGGCCGGCGGCAGCAAACATCTTCCTGCTAACATAGCCCACTTGTTCATTCCAGGACAACGTTTGATCAAAAATAACACCCAAGTTTTTAACTATTTTGCTGTATGGTACACAAATAACATCGAATACTATTAGGCGGTAGCGCATTGAAGTCAATTCTTGAAATATAGGCTGAACTGCCGATAATGATGGACTGAGTCTTGCTAGGATTTACTTTAAGCCCATAGGATTTAGGTACTCCACTCCAAGATGAGAGACAAATCGGAATTCGACATTGCTTCCGAAAGGTTGCTTACGGGAGCTTGTGAATATATCTGCAGATCGTCTGCATACAAGTGGTAGGAAGAAGAAGGATCCCTTTTTTTCGAATAATTTTTTTTGTCCTAATTTAATTTAGTATAATGAGTTAGGCATAATGTTTTTTGTCATAATCATATTTTGTCATAATTGTTTTTGGGCATACAATCTAACTAAGCATCATTCTAGTTTGGGCTAATCGTTTTTGCCCTAATTTTGATTTCCATATTGTTTTATGGCATATTGTTTATTCGTCTAATAGATATTATACATAAATAACAAAAGGCATAATTGAAACACACTTTAATAATTTAAATGTATTTATTCATAATGTTTGTTTGAAATGAATGTAATGTTTTTTTTACTATAATTTTCATGCAATATAATTCCTTTCATTTTGATTGAAAAACAAAAAGTAGGTATTAGGTAATAGTAGGTTACGGTGCGGCGAGGGTGGCCCTTGACAATCACAAAATAGGTATTAGGTAGGTATATCAGATATAACTTATGTAATTTTTGTTTTTAAAACTTCAGGAGTATATTTTTCGGCGAGTAATTAATATGATTATTACAATTATGTTTTAATATCATTATGACAAAGTTTATTTAGGCTTTATAATATTATTCTTAACAATCTTTATGCTGTTTGTAGTTATGCTTAATAATATTATGCCTATAAAGTTATGCCTAATGACTATTATGCGTAGTTATTACTAGGACAATTTAAAGTATGCCATGTTATGTTATGACATAACAATTTATGCATAAAAATAGGGAACCGAAGAAGAAAGATGATGAGTGATAGAATTAATGAAAATTGAGAACAAGAGAGGAGACAACACGCCACCCTGTTGCACGCCGGCCATCGTATCGCACCAACTAGAAAACGAATCATCCAGCTGAATGCGTTGCCGGCGGCCAGAGATATAACTACGAAACCAATCAATGTTTTTCAATTTAACTTTGAATAATTATCTAAAACGAAACTTATTTTGGAAAACAGATATTTTTAAAGGTAAAAATTACACCACCTATATATGGAATAACGCGCATGTGTAAAAGGCGGCAAATGTAATTTTGCCCGGAGCGGCGAAATAGCTGGATCGGGCCCTGTGTACCTACCATACTTATAGGTTTATAGATTCCCTTGCGTTTTCATACGACGACGACCGGGTCTTTTCACCCCTAACTTCGGGGGAGAAGTGCGGGCCTTGAGGTACCTATACCCTCTCTACCCGGGCATGAGCTTGCCGGATAATGATCCGATGGTGATGTTGGTCCCGCTTAGTATGCGGGATATGGGAGTTGGGCGGGTCGGTACGGCCGTTTGGTGCACAGTTCAAACCCGCCGCTTAAGGCGACGGGGAGCGCAGCAACTCCCTCTGGAGGCGGTGGCCTTCGCGTTTTCATACAAACATGCGGCAAAATGCAACGTAAACGGCCATAGGTATATCTTGATTGCGTTGACGTAGAAGTTTGATTTTATCACGGTTGTATGAGATTGCAGACGTAAGTATTTGGTATTAATTTCAACTTCATACGTCCCACGCGTTAGGTGAGAAAAAGGTCTTAACAGACAGACAGCCGGACAACAAAGCGGTCCTATAAGGGTTACTTTTAATTACTCTCGAGGTACGGAACCCTAAAAAGGGAGACCATGTTGAGCGTACGCATTCTGAAAAACTTGATCCGCACATAAGTGAATTACACAAGGGAGATCGATATTCATAGACAGTTTTGAACACGAGCTTCATATTGTTTTATGGCATATTGTTTATTCGTCTAATAGATATTATACAAAAGGCATAATTGAAACACACTTTAATAATTTAAATGTATTTATTCATAATGTTTGTTTGAAATGAATGTAATGTTTTTTTTACTATAATTTTCATGCAATATAATTCCTTTCATTTTGATTGAAAAACAAAAAGTAGGTATTAGGTAATAGTAGGTTACGGTGCGGCGAGGGTGGCCCTTGACAATCACAAAATAGGTATTAGGTAGGTATATCAGATATAACTTATGTAATTTTTGTTTTTAAAACTTCAGGAGTATATTTTTCGGCGAGTAATTAATATGATTATTACAATTATGTTTTAATATCATTATGACAAAGTTTATTTAGGCTTTATAATATTATTCTTAACAATCTTTATGCTGTTTGTAGTTATGCTTAATAATATTATGCCTATAAAGTTATGCCTAATGACTATTATGCGTAGTTATTACTAGGACAATTTAAAGTATGCCATGTTATGTTATGACATAACAATTTATGCATAAAAATAGGGAACCGAAGAAGAAAGATGATGAGTGATAGAATTAATGAAAATTGAGAACAAGAGAGGAGACAACACGCCACCCTGTTGCACGCCGGCCATCGTATCGCACCAACTAGAAAACGAATCATCCAGCTGAATGCGTTGCCGGCGGCCAGAGATATAACTACGAAACCAATCAATGTTTTTCAATTTAACTTTGAATAATTATCTAAAACGATAAAACGAAACGAGCGTGAGCTCGCTTTTAGGATAGTCAATATTTTATGTAATCTGACGGTTGCTTACAACCTCTTCACCGAACCTCAAACCTTGGAGGTCTTACTTAACCGAACTCCAAACTCAGCTCACATTCGAAACTGTCTATGTATCTCTGCATTTGCAGGTTCCTATTCCTAAAGACATCTGGGTTAAGCAAGGGGAACGACTCAAACAAAACTATATTTTGTTTTTAAAATTCTTTATTTTTTGAACACAGAGGTAGGTACAGAATAAACATTGTCGTTAGCCATCATCATCATCACCCTCAGACTGTCTACGCCCTCAGAACTAAAGTGGTTGACATTGCTCATAGAATCTGAAGTCGAATTTTTTTTTTGCTGTAGGTAATTATTAGTGTAGGATGGCAAGGAACAAAAAAATTATATTACCTAGTGTGTCTATTATATAAAGGAAAATGTTTGACATAAGTACCTATTTTCGACAAAATAATCTTTGAATCTAAGCTTTGAATGCAGTTTTTCTTATACAGTCGCTGTCATTTCAGATTTTAGATAGCCAGACTCTAGTTTCTTACAACAAAATTCTCTAACTCATAGTTTCAGATTTCCCCATACTGACCCATCTCAATGGGTCATCCTGTACACAACGTGAAATCTGATGTTTTTTTTAGCTTTTTTTACCCCCGCGCCGCTTAAATTTTCGGTTCAGAAATCGCGCGTTTGACGAACAAATAAATACACGTGATATCTTACTACACCCCCTTCCCCCCTTTGTGATATTTCGTGATTTTTGCCCCCCCCCCCCCCTTCGAGCCTCACGTGATTAATGGACGGCCCCTTAGACGCTGTTTTCCCGCAGCGAGACGATTTAACAGCAGATCAAAATATAACTGATTGAATTGATGCACGTTTTGCGTTAATATAAGTGAAATTTTAGTGGTGTTTTCCCGCAGCAAGATGATTTAATCTAGGTAGGTAGTACTATCGAATTTATTAATATAACATTTTGTTAAATTAAGAAATGACAGTTTAAATTGTAAATAGCTATCGCGAATGAATAGTAGCTCCGCGATATCGCAACGTGGTGACAGCGCAGAGGGGCCGACGACGAGGCACGTGCAGTTTGGTAGCTACTTTACTTACGTCTAGGGAGTACCTACCTATCGTCTCATACATTGTTGAGTTGAAAAAATAAATAAAAAAATACACTTTTATTTTTCAAGTTTAACACTATCTAAGTATCTATCTATACCTAATTCGATAGTACTACTGATGGTAAACCATTATGCCCCGGGAAAGCAACCACTATTTCACGTTGTATAGTAATAGACGCAAAAACAAAACCAGCTGTGTATTTATCTGCAGGTAAAATCTTTGTGTCGGCAGATATCTTCTTTCGTTATATGTCGCTATCTGTGGATACCTGCAGATAAAATATAAATTATCTGGGCAGTGTGCATTGCTCGATGATTTAATATAGGGAGCGATATTGACAGATATGGCGCGCAGATGCAGATATCTTATCATATCTGCAAAGTGTGTGATTCGCTTAACATCGCGATATCGCAGCGTGGCGCGACCGACGGACGAGGCTGTTTGGTAGGTATTTCATTTCATTTATTCATAAACAATTAACATTGTATTCGAATGACTTACCTACATAATATAATAACAATAATAATAATTTAAATTAACTATCGATTACTATGTACACAAATTCAATTAAAAATAAACATTTATATAGATAATAACAATTTAGTCAACTTTGATTACAATAATTTAGTCAATTCAAAAGTCGTCAATGGAATAGCAGCACTTTTCCAACAGAAAATCTCTCAAAGGTACCTACGTCTAGTGAATTACTATCGTCTCTTGTTTCCGACTCGAAAAAAAAATTACCGATTATTTTTAAAGTTTAACTTGATAAGTACTACAGATCAGATGGCAAATCATTCTAAAACAACTACAAAAAATTCACGTTGTATACAGGGTGTCCTATAAGTACTTAGTACGACAAACGAAAACACAAGATAGAGGGTGAATCAGATCAATAAATATCTAAACATATTTCGGTTTCTTTGATGACAAGGCAAGGACAGGAGCAGACAAGCCCAACGCTTTCGTCATATTTTTATTAATGGAATGATTACAAAATTTTACTACTTACACGCTCACAAAGTACTTACATAGGTACTAACTACTCTATTAAATAACATAAGTATATCAGATTACAGGCATTGAGCTATTATTACTACGTAGTAATAATAGCTCAATGATTACAGGATGTCCCGTAGGTAGCATGACAAAGGGGAAGATAAAGTGACGGGTGACTTAAATTACCAGCTGCCTACAGCCTACCAGAGAAAAAAAACTAGTCAAGCGCGAGTAGGACTCGCACACCGAAGCTTTTCCGTGCAACGGAACTTAACCCCGTAATTTCGCTCTAACGAAAAAATAAACTAGATTTACAGACCAACTTACATAAGTTGGTCTTAGATAGGTTGTCATTATCAAAATATTTTGTCCATACATCGACATACTCTCATTAATTGATCATCTGCAAACCAAAGTTTGTAATAATAAAAAAAAAAAAATTTTTCGGGACATGTAATTTCAAATTTACAGTTTTCGGATTTTTTCCTTTACTTATTTGGACTGTAATACAGACTTCGATTTTGCCCTCCACCTAGGACATCAGCCTTATAGCCTTTTACCTAAATAGATAAGGTGTATGTATCTTTATCTAGATAGTTGTATTCTTTGGTATATTTGTGTTTAATGGACTGGTATTACATTGCAGTAATTATTTTCTGTCATCGAGGTTAGACCACTGTACTAAATTATTTTAGACTGATCCTAAATTCATGTAAAAAAACCACTCATGTCATGTAAAAACTACTGCCGAAGATTTCCGAGTTCCCGTCGTGCAAGGCACGTTACTCGCTAACAATTTTGAATCAGTAAAATACCTACTTAATTGGTAGGTGTAGCAGAACTCGGAGTGAGTGGTAACAACACACACGAATTCAGGTTCAGTCTGTACTTAACCTAATAACAATTAATATCGTATCATTAATATTTGGCATAGTACTTATTCAACATGCACTTTCTATATACACTAAAGCCCCGTTTTCACTTTAATTAATGCAAGTTCGAGTGATTAGTCCGGTACAAACAATGATACCTAAGTGCAGGTGCGAAATGCGAGCAGTGTCCCATAGCGTTTTGTAGTTATGTGAAATCAGGCAATCGAGGGTCGGGAATAGTCGGGATAGAACGCGCTCCTATACACTTCGCTAATCAATCATGTATCTATCATTGGCACTAATTAATTGTCACCCGAACGTGTTTTGTACTAATCACATGTAAGTACCTATTATCAATTTATCACTCTCACGTATCACTAATAAAAGTGAAAACAGGACTTAACACATGTCTGGATCTACACATAAACATAGGTACACAAATTGAGCTACCCTATTTTAATATTCGATATTATTTAAAACTCTGCACACAACGTTTATAAGGCTGAGCGCAATACATACAAAAATCCCACACATCCCGAACGCTGTAGATAATTTATTTAAGTACCCGATAGCGAGTGAACTTACCAACTACAGCAATTCATGGTTATGAATTTCTCTCGGCCGCTTTAAGGTTTGGTTTGACCTCTTTCGAACCTCTCTCACGGAGCGCTCATAGTATAACTTACAAAGTTTATTAGTATAAATAACATAAGTAGTTCATATTACGAGTATGTATGTAATACATTTGACAGTAGGTACATAATGCAATAGCTCCTTAACATCTATCAGAACGTGAACACGTCTTCAACAGCCTATTGCATTCCGGACAATGACACTCATGGTAAGATGGTATTGATCGGTATGTAGATCTAGTTCTAGTGGTAATTCTGACGTGCGTTTTATAAAACTAAACTAAATATGACATGTCTAAAAATGCTGCCTTTCCTACACCATAAAGCGAAAGAAAATTGATACTCTGTCAAAATTAGCAAAATTTTATTAGAAAACACGACAGAATCGCTAATAATGTTGCTCCGAATTCGAGCTTTGAAATTGTTTCGTCTATAAAAAATAATAAAACGAAGGTGTTGAGAGCTTTAACAAATATACCAAATAAATGCATACCATGTGGTCCGGAGGAGGTCTACTATAGCTTACCGAATTGTAAGGTACAAAATACCCGTAACACTTGCAATGATGATCGGCTCGGTTAACTGTGGTTATGGAACATGGACACGTTTTTAACGCCCTTTAATAATATTAAGTAAGCAGTAATTACTGCTTTCCTGCGTTTTGTGAACCTTAACGTATGCGCTTTGCCAATGGTTAGGAAACCATACTTGGAAAACATCTACATGCTTCTTTTATCTGAAACAACAGGGAGCATACGCTATTAAATAAATAATTCTTTTAAAACGGTGTTATCATTATCAGTTTACAGCGGCCTCTCCCAAGGAGGTCAACACGATGTTCGTGTCTTTGTAGTCCCCGTCAGTGACTTTGCAAGTTTGCACCGATCACTAGTAGAATGGCGTCCGTCCCACCACGTGCGATATTTCTGCCCATTTTAACAACTTTGAAAAGGGGATTTATTTAATTGAAGAAAAATAAAATTTTATTAAAACTTACCAATTTAACTGTCTTTTTTGGGACTTTCTACAGATGATTCTCGGCTTGGCTGAAAATATAAAAAAAATATGAAATAGTTACTTAGAATTTAGACAATATAATTCATTCATAAACAATTTTTTTAGTAACTAAGAATAATAATAAAAATTAAAAGTTGTTACTGGCAAGACAGAACCATCGTCGATCATGTAAAGAACCAAAGAATGTGCCGTCTTACCACAATTATTGATATAATTACAATTACCCATTGCAAGAGTCTAAAAATATGCTTAAATAGAATTAAATTGTTTAATTATACACGTTCAACGCGTGTTTATATCTTTATAGGTTTCCGTACCTCAAGAGGAAAGAAGGAACCCTTATAGGATCACTTTGTTGCCCGTCTGTCTGTCTGTCTGTCAACCTAGATCTCAGAAACGCGTGGACGGATCAAGTTGAAATCACAAATACTTAGATCTGTAATCTCATGCAGCCGTTAAAAATCAAACTTCTACGTCAACGCAATCAATAGATATCGCTGTTTATGTCTCATTTTCTCGCATATTTGTATGAAAACGCAATGGAATCAAAACCATTGACTACTTCTCGTTGACCTACAATCATGAAATTTGCCAAGAAGCTAGGTCTTATAGCAAAAGTAAAGGGAAAATCCGAAAACTGTAAATGACCATAGCTTTGCCCCACCTACAAAACTACGAGACCATTGAAGCTATACATATCCTTTTTTTGGGGGACTTATTACAGTTTTCATATTGCATAATCATGGGGTGGGGCAGAATCTGGTATTGTCATTTGTAGTTAGATACATACTTATAAATAAATATTTTTCTTATTACAAACTTATATTTTACAGTTGGCAAAATAGTATACTCCCCGTATGTCGATGTATGGGCATATTATTTTACGAACGGCAAAAAGAAGTTGGTCCTTAAATAGAGTTTATCTTTTCGTTAGAGCAAAATTACGAGGTTAAGTTGCGTTGCACGGAACCCTCGGTGCGCGAGTCCGACTCCCACTTGGCAGGATTTTTTTGTGATAAGAACCCTTGTGTGTTATAGTCTTATTTATAACTACGATTAGGTTTTAACAAACAAAAAAATCCCTAATTTACTTATGTAGGTATATCAAAGCTAAATGGATACTAATCATCAAAAATTAAAACGTTATTTACCTCGAGATAACGATGATAAAGTACCACCCCATATACGCAGCCTACAGATACCAGAATTTGTATGACTAGCCATACAATCACATTGCTAACTTGGGCTTGACCAAACAGCTCCTTGCCATTTTTTATGCATAACATAGATTCCGTAGCCATTATAGCCCCATAAACCCAACACTGAGTTCCAACCCGCTTACAATTCGGATCTGTTACGTATATGTAATATTGTCTGAAATATAAATAAATAAAGTTAAATATAGAAGAACAGAGCATGCATCGACAAGAGCTTGTCTGTACAAATCCAATTACATAATCACCTTACGGATGGGGCGACTATAACTCCAATAAGACAAAGCCGTGCAATCACAAGGGGGTGAGACGGCGGCATTTCAAATATGTGTTTCAGGAAGAATGTATTCAATTCTGATATTTGCCAAAACACCACAAGTTGACTGAGCGCGAAGAACCTCATGTAAGTGCACGTGGGGTCTAGCCACCGGACTGGGGTCCACTGGACAGGTGTAAACTGCAATATTGCTCGTTTAATTTTTCCGGTAGTTGAAGAAATGTCTCTGAAATTAATAGTTTCTTTTAATTTCTATACGCCATAACAATATCTAGGATAAATTGTTACCATTGTCCTTACCTTATGCTGACCCATTTGTATTCTCTCATTTCAAGAGCTTTACAAATTTTAAGGCCACACCATATGCCTAAGCCATTACATATCAGCACATCTAAGATAACAGAATCCCACCAGCATTCTAAGAAGTTAGGCAGCAGATGAGCAAATGCTATTTCAGTTATTTCCCACATAATGGATATAGCCCACAACAGACCAGCATGTCTGAATAGGATAGCTTTGAATAGCCATCCCAAAAAATGACCCCATGCAAATACATCAACATGAGACCATATTTTAGCTATACTTATGTCAGAACAATTCACAGCATATTCCTGGAATGCAAAGAAAACAATTAATACATAATGCAGGGTAATGTAAATCTAGCTAGCTGCTTTGCTAGTATATGCATCAGTTAGTTGAGAATTTACAGACATAGTGATAAGGAAACATGTAGGTAAGATGTTTATAAAAATATTAATGAATGTATCATCATGTAAGTAGTATGAGAACAGCCACCCGCGTCTGCAGCACGCTGCTGGTGCCGGGGGTCAGGGAGCTGTGTCTCTCATAAGTGGTTTACATCATATCTGACAAATAGACTACAGTATGTAGAGATCAAACATTATAACCACATAACGACTGAAATACAACATATCAGATCTGAAGGTAGAGCCATCACAGCATCAATACCGCAAGGAGGCGTAATTGGTTGTCTCCTCTTTCTGATCTATGTTAATGACCTGCCTAAAATTATGAAAAATCCTTGTGTATTATTTGCCGACGATATCTCATTAGTTACATCGTGCTTTAACAACGTAGATCTACAGGAAAGACTCTGTTCAATTCTTGACAAAACCGATAAGTGGCTGCGCGAACATAACATACAAATAAATTTTAATAAAACAAAACTAATGACATTTCATCCCTACCAAAAAAATCCCATTGACATAAATTTTAAATTCAATAATATTTTTGATATAGTTAAAAATTTCACACTATTGGGTTTAAATATAGATCCGCACAAAAATTGGAAAGACCATTATAAAAAAGCTTAGACTAAAACTATCCAACTTTGCATACACTCTCCGTGAGATCAAAAAAACGACCGTTCTTAAAACACCACTTGTCACTTACTACGCCTATGCATACTTATGGCTGAGTTACGGTACTATCCTATGGGGAAGTAGCGTAGACACACCTACCCTCTTTACTGTACAAAAGCGACTGGTGAGAATCCTAGTAAATATTGACACAACCGATAGCTGTAAGCCTCACTTCGTACAACATAAAATTCTCACATTGCCTTGTGAAAATATCCCGAATTCTATATAAAACGTGAAGATATCCCAAACAAATATCCACTCAGATGAAACCGCAAAACAAAACTAGTACCAGTTACAATCTCTCAGTTGAATCTCCACTTATGAGGTACATTGAACATGTCAATAAAAATATATAATCATCTTCCAGACGAAATAAAAAACAACAAATGAAAAAACATTCATACGACTGTTAAAACAACACCTACATTCTAAATGCAGAGTAGATGAATTTCTAAATGAGAAAAAATAATAAACAATCGCTACTACTGCTTCTTAGTTACTACAAATTACATTATATTTGAACAAAAAATGTCGTCTCTCTCGTATATTGCTGTGCCTAAACAAGGTCCATAAAGAACATTGTAACATTTTAATTTAATGTTAAGTATGTGAACATAGCGTAGCAACTTCTCCACCAATGACCACATGCATGTAGTAAAGCAGGTAATCGAAAAATACAACGAGTATGGCAAGAATTTCTATACGTGTTTCGTAGATTATAGCAAAGCATTCGACTCTTTGGAACACAAGTTTATATACATATAAGGCCCTAGAAAATCAGGGAGTCAGTGGCAAATATATCAACATTATCAAAAATATCTACAAAAGCTGCACATCAAAAGTTCAGTTGGAGAAAAAGGTGGAAGAGTTTGAAATAGAGAAGGGCGTGAGGCAAGGAGATCCACTATCCCCAAAGCTTTTTGCGTCCGTCTTAGAAGAAATATTCAGAAATCTAGACTGGGACAATCTCGGATTGAACATAAACGGAAGTAACTTACACCACCTTAGGTTTGCTGATGACTTAATATTGTTCGCTGAAGATGCAACAACGTTACAAACTATGCTAAGGCAACTAACAATAGAGAGCCAAAAGGCAGGACTTAACATGAACATCAGCAAAACGAAAGCAATAACCAATAGCTCTAAAATCGGGATCCTGGCGAGAGACAGGGAAGTTGAATACGTCGATGAATACATATACCTAGGACAGTTAATATCACCCAAACACCAAATGCCAAAAGAAATCCATCGACATGTGAATAACACCTGGTCACGATACTGGTCACTGAAAGAAGTTATGAAGAGTAAGTCAATATCTATCTCACAAAAGAGAAAAATCTTCAACACATGTATTCTTCCCACACTAACATATGGATGCCAAACATGGTCACTAAAATAAAAGTGTACCCATGTGTTTATTCGTAACGATCGACTAACGAAAACATTAGTTTGCCCATATGACGGACCGTTCAAAGTTCTTCAAAAGGCCGAAAAGTTTTTTAAAGTTCAGTTGTCGGACAACAGCTCTACAGTAGTTAGTCTAGATAGACTTAAGCCAGCTTTCATTCTTAGCTGCCCTACCGCGCCCGCGGATTCACAGCAAAATGTTGCAAGGACACGTTCCGGTAGGGTCGTTAAAAGAAGAGTTATGTTCAATATATGATTTTTTGTTAGTAATGGCATGTATGTAATATTTTTTTAATGATGTAAATATGTAAGTATTTTTCCTCCGCGCATTAAGTGTCATGCGTGTACGTACACAGTGTAAATTATTGCCCGCACCTACAATGCTTGGCAAAACTACTTCTTTGCAAACTGTATTCTTTTGTCATATTGTCTTAAGGCGAGGCCATTGGGCCATTTGAGCCTAGTGAGGGGGTGAGGTGCGGGGCGAGGGAGGGGCGAGAGAGGGATGACGCGCATTGATCGGGGTCATTACTCGCACAGGTACACAGAGTAATCGTAACCAGTGTCCTCACTGTGACGTCACAGCTCGCTACCCATAATAATACATATACAGAATGTCCCACGGATAGACGATATATCGAAGTCCACTTGTCGGTGCCAACATTATCGACCCATTTAATGCCAAATAGGGAAATCCCAGCAGAGCTCGGTGGCGCAGTGGTTGGGTCAATGGACTTGCAATATGGAGGTCCCAGGTTCGATTCCCAGCCAGGGCAGCCATGTACCAATGAGTTATCCTCGTTTTTTTCGACGGAAAAACTTACGTACATTTACCGAGTGCTCTCAAAACGGTGAAGGAAAACATCGTGATGAAACCTGCATGTCGTAGAAGAAGAAAAAAAAAATCTAAGGCATGTGAAATCCGCCAACCCGCACTGGGCCCGCGTGGTGGATTATGGCCCGAGCTCCCTCGATGTAAGGGAAGGTCTGTGCCCGAGCAGTGGGGCAATATAAATAGACTGATGATGAGGGATATCCCAAGTCTGACAGCTTCGGAGTTACTTATTTCAATTTTCGCGATTGTCGGAAAATATTTCTTTCAAATCTTGAACTTTTGTCTATACTAAATGTTGTCGCACATTATGTCAACTCGGAACCGTATCATCATCACCCCTCCTGTTCACCTCTCGCCGCCAACCAGGCTTCAACTTCTACACTGGCCCTAACACGGGCTGTGCTCGTGACTATCCCATACCACACCCACTAATATTATGCGCAAGTTTGGATGGATGTTGCTGAATGAAACTTTACAATAATATAGCTCATATTATACATCAAAATAACACATAGGCTATAATTTATAATCCTGCGCAGACGAAGTGGTGGGCAGAAGCTAGTTGACAATAAAGTAAAGCAATTTGTACTTTTAAACGTATTTATTTATACGGAAGGTCATAAGCAGACATACGTTAAACCGACCGTCCGGAGTGGGTTCAGTGCAATCAAATTCGCGTCTACAGGTTATATATTTTAATTATTTTTTAAGTTATTTATATTGACGTATGATAGTATGACGTAGTAGAATAAAATACTATGTTAATACTAATCTGACGGAAAAAAAGACCTGTTATAATAGGAATGTCAATTAGGTAATATTGTTGTAACAAAATCAATAAAAGTGAGAAACGTGGCTACAAGATTGTCAGAGCACATACGGTCAGTGAGAACCCTGGATAGCGTTGGATCAGCAGTCGCAGAACACGCTATGGATACGGACACGGGTCATTACATACGCTTTGACAAAGCAACTGTTCTTGCGCGAGAAAAGTTCTTTGTGCCACGCAAGATCAGGGAAGCGATTGAGATTGCACGACGGCCCAATTTCAACAGAGATTGCGGTTGGTCCTTGCCTGCTACGTGGAAGCCCGTACTCAGGGCCGTATCCGATGTTAGGAGTGTGAGTGAATGCGGAGTAGACGCAGTGAGTACATACTGCGTGACAGGACCTAACGGGAGTGGCGGTAACTCCCCGACAAGTGAGATCGATCAACGAATCCAGCTACAGCCATCGAACGCACCGTCGTCGGCGGCGGGACAAGTTATCTCGGAGCGCGCGCAGAGAGCGCTCATCCGCAGTGCGCGAAGAAACGTCAACGGCGACGCGGGCGTGGCGCGCTCACCTTGAAAAAGACCGTCGAAATCGGTCGAAACTGTCGGTCTAATTGCCGACTTTAACAATATAAGTGAGTGATATCCGTTTATATATAATAATTTGTAGTAATGGCTCACTATAGTTTTAATTCTAAAAAAGTGAAAAATTGGAATAATCAAATTATTTGCTAGGGGAATATATTTTGAAAGTATTTTCACGCGATTTAATAAAAAATGGTAATAACCATAGAGATTACATTACAACAAATCTGTCTTTGACAAATTTAAGTGACAAACTGTCAAGTGTATCAATAAAACTAAATAAATGACGATCTTTTTAACGTGATGTTAGGTAAGTATTATTATTGGTGTCAGGTGTGACGTCAGTGATGGTGAAATCTGGCCCGTGTTATCACTGCGTAGGGTAAAACATGACACACATTATGTGCTGTTGACTGTACTTTTAAAAGTAGGCACAGTGTATATTGAATCAGTCTATAACTACGTAGCTATTGAAATTTGGCCCGTATTATCACTTTGCTTAGAGTAAAACAGGTATATATCGTACACCACATTACAAACCACAGCTACACTTGCATAGCTATTGAAATCTGGCCCGTATTTATTATCACTGTGCGAGTGTGCGTAGAGTAAAATGTGGCAAACTTTATGTGATGTTCACTGTACATAGTTTTACAAGTAGCAACTACGTATAAACTATTTTAAGTTCGATTGCTGTTTGTTTGTTTGCTCTGTGGGACAAATCACCGTCAATAGTCATTTGTTTTGGCCTGTTCCACTTTGGTCAATTTGGAAGTTACTGATCAGCCCCCCTATTACCGTTCTCAAAACGATGAAATTATACCATGTCATGGCGCGCCAACCAGAGACGCCGCTATACCAATGCAATAGCAGTGTCCCTTTCACGGCCGCTATGACATGGTTTGATTTGATCGTTTTGAGAACCGTAATGTTATAGCCCCACTGTAATGTTAGCCGACTTGTCTTCATCTGCAATTATCAGACCACTGCTCGCTCCCAATATACGACACTCGACACTGGTGTTCGTGTCGCGTGTAATATGATGACTTCAAAAACATGGTTCGCAAAAAATCTATTGTGTTAAGGAATATCTGTTTTAGGTTATGAGTCCTTTTATTTATTCAAAACGATGCACAATCATTCCGTGATTAGTAAACTAATAATCTTAAAGTATAGGTGTGACCAAATTCGACTCGTATTATTTTAAATTTTATTACGTTATGACGATCGTGGGAGCATTCCAAGATTTCCAAGGTAAAGACCAAAGTGGAACATTTGGCAAAAATCGATACAGGTCCGACCTCGACAGCGCCCAGCGGCGCACTGAAGCTCGTAGCGCCGTGCATTTGTATTTATACAAATTGTGTTTTTTCTTAAATTTTGCCTGGTATAAAAAAAACGTTACAAACAACAGATTTTCATCTCATCAAGCTCTTCTATTTATAATAACCTACATTTTGATATATATTTTGTATGAATAACTGTTTTAGTTTAGACACACTACTCTGTGAAAAGACAGGAAAGGGGTATGTTTGTGATTTTTTTCTATCGAGCGAAGTTTGTCCAATCGTGTTTCGGGAGCCAACAGTCCCTAAATAGATACCCCAAGATTGATATATATTTTTTTCAGGCCTTTAATTTCAGTAGTTAGTGCCGTAGCCTTCATCGAAAAACTTAAAAACGTCCCAACACCTCGCCTTAAGGGGCTGGTACACTTTTATTTTTTTATTATTTAAGGGGGGAAGTACATGTACCGACCTCCTTGGCCGGACATAAGGCTGTTTACGTTTTTATAAAAAATATAATTGAGTTATGTCATTCTGGTTGTTTACTTGCTTTTCAAATTAAATAAATATTTTAACTTTTAAATTGTTCTTTATAATGAGTAGCCAAACTCACCAATGACACCACACAGAAACTAAAAGTTTGCCAACAAAGTATGGAACGAAGCATGTTGAGTCTTAGGTTGAGAGATAGATGGAGGCTTACAAAAATCAGAGACACGACAGGAGTGACAGATGTGATCCGCAAAGCAAGAACACTCAAATGGCGATGGACTGGATACATGATGAGGTCCAAAAGAAACAAATGGACAAAAGACATAACTGAATGGTACCCCCGCGATGGGAAACGACGAAGAGGCAGACCTACCAAAAGATGGGAAGACGACCTGCCCAAAGGTTGGAGAGCAGTGGCCCGCGATAGGGAAGCCTGGAAGAAGATGGAGGAGGTCTATGTCGAAGGACAGCCTGACAACTTGGCGCCGATGTCATAACTATTTTATATCTTTAATGTATAAGGTCGAATTGTTAGTGGAAAAAGGCTATTTTTTTATTATTATTATTATGTGAACATATGTATCATAACTTATGGAATGCAATAAATATATTGAGTACTAAGCTTCCGTGTAATGAGCTCATAAATGGATACATCATACTTACATATTATATTATAAATTAGAACTCCCATCGGCATACAAACCATATGTTGCCTAAGATGGGAAAGTAGATTTAACATGTACTTTTAAAATGTTATTAATCATTTTAAAAAAAAATTATCTAAATGCATGTTGACCTGTTTGACTTCTTTTCCCAAATGTTAACAACAATGGGGAAAAATAAGTCTCTCATAGAATAGCTGGTAAGATGGCCACATACTTACTTTATCCATGTCTATATGGAAATTTCTAAGGTTTGGATCAATCCAGTACATTATCTCGTACACTGTAGAGTAACTTTGAAATAACAGGAACAGTAGTGCAAGTAGGTATAGGACTGACAAGCCGAATACAATCCTCCAAAAAGCTGGATGTGGTCTAGTAAATGGCCCATTAGGAAAAGTGAGCACTGATATTATGAGGAAGAAAAATACTACACAGCATATTCCTGACCATAAGTTCTCTTGAGTGCTGGATTCATCTCTGAAACAAAATAATAGATTACCTAATATTAGATATGTATACCTAATTTGGGACCAAATAATTTTGAGACTGATTCCTAAAAGACATTGCCACATTTAAATGGAGCTTTGCCCCACCTACAAAACTACGTGACCATTGAAGCTGTACCTATCATTTTGTTGGGGACTTATTACAGGTTTCATATTGCATAATCATAATCAGTATCATTTTCCTCGCAACTCCTATAGAAGAATAACAAAAACAATGAATAAATCGCTTCGATTTCTTACACTTTTCTGAATTCTTAATTAAGCTGTTTTTTTTCGAATCGCAACTTGTACAAATCTTTATTTTAAACCAATAATTTTAATAAAAAACAGAGATATTTTTACATTTATTCGTTATCTTGTACAACTTGCGGTTGATGGTGGGGCAGAATCTGGCATTGTCATTTGAGCCCTAGTACACATCGGCCCATGTTTATCATTGGATCTTAAGATCCGGTGAACATACACTAATGATGTTAGCCACATACAAAGTTTAACCCCACTTCCCTTAAACAGCATCTTTTGTCCCTTATTTCATTAAAAAAGTTAAGTGAAAGGGTGACGGCTAAAAGGTGGACTAACTTTATACTTATCATATTTATAGCCAACATCCTTTATACTTTAATTTGGGAATTAGCTTGTGTGCAGAGCGAATTCTATGTATAATAAAAGTAAAGACTATTGAGAGTACCATAAGTAATAAATGTGGAGAATCCCTAAACTTACATAATTATTACATCATTCTCCCAAACTTTAGGTAGGTTATACTTTAATAATAATAGGTATGTAATGATAGCAGTACATATTGGAAAAATAACAAGGTATGTTTTTTTATATAAAATTTAAATACAATGAATTTATTATTTACCTGACAAACGCGGTGTAGATGACCGAGGCAATAGATACAGCTAAAAGCGTTATGGTATGTGGCTTGTAGAAAAATTCTAACGATATATCGTCTACCGGTCTTTCATTGATGGAACTAAATGCGACCATGTACTCGTCCAGAGGCGCTGTACTGGCGCCGGATGGAGTTCTTTCTTTTATTTGCTTCATTGCGAAGAATTTGCAGAAAGGCAGAGGCAGAATTATTTCATACTCGTTTTCACAAACAAAAAGTTACTTGCTTCAATCCTTCTCTTGAGATTTTGGTAACGTGAGAGTATGACGACTATATAAGAAGAAACGAGATAATTGATTAAGCTATAAATCAATACAAGAACCACACCACAATCAAAACCCTCAATGCAGTGCACGCATATTCGAACTAATTCACTCACAGCACAGCCACAGCACGAAATTAATTGTAGAAAATTGCCTATCTTGCTTCCTGGGGCTCTACCATCAGGATTTTTAAATCCACGCCAATTCCGGGCAGCTCGGATGCCGGCCTGCAACCGAACGGCTAATATCCCGTACTACAACCTCCTAAAAAGTGAATGGCTTTCGCACGGATACTCCAATCGGTGCACGGTTATGCTTATCTGTAGCCGGCCTAGGGCGGCCAAGGAAAGGCGTTCGAAAACCTACTAATAAAAATAATTCTGGTTACCGGTTTTTCAAAACATGTTTTATTAATTAAAGTTTTGGGATAGCAGTGTTCTACAAAGTTAAATTAATTTTCTTTCAGTATGTGGTCCGTGTTTTTAGTATTTCCGTTTATCGCAAGAGTACAATTTAGCTGAAAATCTGAACTTTTGTTCAAAGAAATAAATGTTGATTTATGGTTTTTGACCGCATTGCGTTCATCTAAACACCATCATCATGTTTATGTTTGTTTTGGGTTCTTGAAAAATTCGGCGAAAAGTTATGTAGTGAAAAGTTTATACTATAAAAATCTCCGGCACGAGAGGCTAGTCCGACCGGGCCAGCCCAGTCGAGGAGGCGCCTACGGCCTATGGCAGCTGCGGATTAGATGCGAGCGAACGGCTAGTCGCAACTGCTCAAGCACGAGCTGAAGCCGAGTTGTCCAACAGCCGCTCGATAAGTAGAGGCGTAGATATTCTTGGCCAAATACTTTCTTCGGTGCTAAGAAGAATGGAAGGAAGGCAAGGCACAATTTAGCCGTTACACCACGACGAGACGCGACATAAAGCCAGCAGCCGGGAAGCCAGTTTTGATAGACGCGACAGTTAGGGCCGACGTGCAACGCCACGGCGCGGCGTCCGCCGGCGCACGTCAGCGTCGTGTACCGCGCCTATGGACGGCGCCGTCCGCCGGCACGACACTGTCCCCCTGTGACCGGCGCCATCCGACATCATGCACCGGTAGACTAAGACGCCGTGACACGCCGCCGCCGCCGTGCCATGCGATGGCACGGCGCCGCACCGCGCCGTGGCGTTGTACGTCGGCCCTTAGTAGGGAGCGGAACCTGTGGCCTCATGCCAGTCCAAGAATGAAATAAATTAAATACAAGTGCATACTTTAATGAAGTTAAATACTATTTATTAAAGAATATTGTGAAGGTCAATTATAAAATATGAAATTAACAAAAAATAATTCTACAGTTAAACACTCTTTCAGGACCTCTGCTGTAGCTGTGGCCATGCTTCTCAGTGTGATAAGCTTCTGGAGAATCCGGTTCCGCATTCAAAATGGGTGTATCGTCGTTTTTCAGAGAGAATATCCAGAATCACCTTAAAAAAACAAGTTTACGGTCATAATACCTACTAGGTACCCAAGTTGGTATAAAACAAAATACCGTATATAATATGGTATTAATAATTGCAATCAATAAAATGATATGACTCTAAAATGCATTTTGATTTTCTGAAAATAAATAGTATTGTCACTTTGAAAGATAGTTTATATGCTTAGATCATTGGATCTTTGACGGTTTATTTTTAATATTGGCTCCAATCCTCACACAGGCTATAAACCAAGTCTGGAGATAATCTAAAGACAAAAATAAGAAACATACTGTAGTGTATATCAGAATATAATTCAATAAGTATTTATTTACTTTTTATATGTAGGTACTTAATATAATTCTATGAATTGGTTTAACTTGCTTTGGTGCTTACCTATTTCTTAAATAAAAGGACTATCTGTCTATATTCATTAATAAATTCCCTCTTTCGTTTTCAAATGGGTTGTTTTATCTCTGTTGTATGGCGGCGTTTGTTCCTTTTCATTATTCTATATTCGCTCTCCAAATGGTCAAATATTTCATACTCATCATCACACACATCTACAGGAACAGTAACAAACAATAATTTTAGCATGTTATCAACTAGTAAGTACTTCAAAAATAATCCACTTAGAGTTCTCAACGAATTCAAGTAAGTAACTTATTCGTACGAACAAGACATAAGTTATTGCTGCAACAATGCACAAGAAACCACACTCGCGAAGCTCGAAAACAATTTTGGTTTACACAAGAATGTTTTCGATAAAACAACTAGTAATAAAGCTCGTTTATCTGCCTATTTTACAAAACAATTATGTTTACGCTGCTCGCAGAGGAACTTTTTAGGCATTGCTTTATTTGACATATGAGACGATCGAAATCCGTATCGCTGCTGTCACACTAAAGGTTATGGTACGTATAGTTCATACTAAAAACATGGTGAATAGTTTAAAAATGTCAACGGAAAGCTGAGCGGCCGCCGGCCTGCTTATAAGAGGTCATAGTACGAATAAGCCGTGCAGTTCAAACTCTGTCCTGCTATAAGAGGTGATGGTACGAGCCCTGTTGTCAGACTGACAGTGGTGACATGAGTCATGACAGCGGGATGGATGATATGATATTGATAGAACCGTGATAGAACAGTCAACAGGCTGTATGCACTAGCTAACCTTGCCTTTCCTTTTGGGAAGGAAATAGGAACTTACTGGGCTCGTACCATCAGCTCTTATAGCAGGACAGAGTTTGAACTGCACGGCTTATTCGTACTATGACCTCTTATAAGCAGGCCGGCGGCCGCTCAGCTTTCCGTTGACATATTTAAACTATTCACCATGTTTTTAGTATGAACTATTCGTACCATAACCTCTAGTGTGACATCAGCGATACGGATTTCGAACGTCTCATATGTCAAATAAAGCAATGCCTAAAAAGTTCCTCTGCGAGCAGCGTAAACATAATTGTTTTGTAAAATAGGCAGATAAACGAGCTTTATTACTAGTTGTTTTATCGAAAACATTCTTGTGTAAACTAAAATTGTTTTCGAGCTTCGCGAGTGTGGTTTCTTGTGCATTGTTGCAGCAATAACTTATGTCTTGTTCGTACGAATAAGTTACTTACTTGAATTCGTTGAGAGCTCTAAGTGGATTATTTTTGAAGTACTTACTAGTTGATAACATGCTAAAATTCTTGTTTGTTACTATTCCTGTAGATGTGTGTGATGATGAGTATGAAATATTTGACCATTTGGAGAGCGAATATAGAATAATAAAAGGAACAAACGCCGCCATACAACAGAGATAAAACAACCCATTTGAAAAGGAAAGAGGGAATTTGTTAATGAATATAGACAGGTAGTTCTTTTATTTAAGAAATAGGTAAGCACCAAAGCAAGTTAAACCAATTCATAGAATTATATTAAGTACCTACATAATTATAAAAAGTAAATAAATACTTATTTAATTATATTCAGTGGGGTGACCGCGACTTCCAATCGTTATCGTAATCGCTTTCAATTTGACACATGGACGCTATACATTGCTGCTATGTTTTTGCAAGTTTTAACAAACGACAACGAAACGCAGCAATGTATATCGTTCAAGTGTCAAAATGAAAACGATAACCATAACGATTGAAGTCGCGGTCACCCCCCTGATATACATTACAGTATGTTTCTTATTTTTGTCTTTACATTATCTCCAGACTTGGTTTATAGCCTGTGTGAGGATTTGGAGCCAATATTAAAAATAAACCGTCAAAGATCCAATGATCTAAGCATAGAAACTATCTTTCAAAATGACAATACTATTTATTTTCAGAAAATCAAAATGCATTTTAGAATCATAATATCATTTTATTGATTGCAATTATTAATACCATATGTACGGTTTTCAGATTTTGTTTTATAACAACTTGGGTACCTAGTAGGTATTATGACCGTAAACTTGTTTTTTTAAGGTGATTCTGGATTTTCTCTCTGAAAAACGATGATACACCCATTTGTAATGCGGAACCGGATTCTCCAGAAGCTTATCACACTGAGAAGCATGGCCATAGCTATAGCAGAGGTCCTGAAAGAGTGTTTAACTGTATAATTATTTTTTGTTACTTTCATTTTTTGTTGTTTTGTTTTATTTGGAGACAAACAGTTTTCTCAAATACTTAATTCTAATTACATTTTTACTTATAAACCTATAGCCTCCCATATTAACAAGTAAGGTTATTAGTACCTACGGTATACACACACATACATATATACATATATATATATATTTATATATACATATACACATACATACATACACATACATAGCACAAATATTAAAATAGATGATAATAATAATAATAATAATGTGAAGTTTAAAAACAACCACATCACTCGACCATCTCGTGATAAGCCAGCATGGCAGACAAGGATTGAGCAACGTATCAGCACGTTTAGGACCCTCATTGGCAAGCTAATCTGCTTCAGAGACGGCAATAGCCGCCCCAGAGTTATGCGCTTTGTACACCAGGCCTTTGCTGGGACCAATATTAGGCCCCAGGAATACATGACCTGGGTTACAGAGCGCATTGACTTTCTGAAGCAGAAAATTTATGCGTGGGCAAATCGTATTCGACGCTACAGAGAGCGTGCGGATAGGTTCCACCAGAATCGTGTCTTCCAAAGTGACCAAAGGAAGGTGTATAGAGGTTGGGAGAAACCCGCTGATCATGTGATTGATGGACGACTGCCAGATGGAACCGCCATGACTACGTTCTGGCGGAGCATTTGGTCGGTGCCTGTCAATCACAACGAAGGTGTTTGGATTGATGCTGTTGAGAGTGCGTGTGAATCGATCGAAACCATGGCAACTGTGTCAATCAGTGAAGATGACATTAGGTGTGCAATCCATCCGACCCAGAACTGGAAAAGTCCCGGACCGGATGGGTTGCACAACTTTTGGCTGAAATGGTTTCGGGGATCGCACGCACTGTTGGCAGCTCAATTTCAAGATGCCATTGACCGCGGATCTCTCCCAACCTTTATGACCACAGGAACCACCTACCTGCTCCATAAGACCGGAAGTACCACGGATCCTAAAAACTATCGACCCATTACATGCTTACCTACCATCTATAAGCTCCTTACATCAGTTCTGAGATCAAAAATAACAGCACATATAGTTGCAAATAATATCTTGGCCCCCTCTCAGAACGGATGTAGGGCTGGGTCCCGTGGTACGAAGGAGCTCCTCCTCATCGACATGGCCATTTGCCAACAGGTTCGTCGAGTCAGAAAGAATTTATCTGCCGCCTGGATTGACTACAAGAAGGCCTATGATTCGGTGCCCCATTCATGGCTACGGAGGATACTGGAGTTGTATAAAGTAGATACAACTCTATGTGACTTCCTTAGCTCATGCATGGGGCAGTGGACCACAGTCCTTCGGCAACCAGACGGTGGTGATCTTTCTGACTCGGGTGACCCTATAAGGATTGAGCGAGGCATATTTCAGGGGGACAGTCTGAGTCCGTTGTGGTTTTGCCTGGCCCTCAATCCTCTAAGTACTTTACTTGGGGATTCAGGGCTAGGTTACCGACTTCGGAGAGAGGGTGAGTCCATTTCACATTTGTTGTACATGGATGACCTCAAGTTGTTTGCTCCGAATAAACCAGACCTGATGACGCTGCTGAAAATAACTAAAGATTTCAGCAACGACATCAGTATGGAGTTTGGGACAGACAAGTGTGCGGTTATCCATGTACAACGAGGTAGAGTTGTAAATTCTGACGATTTGCAACTCTCAGAAGAAATGTCACTCAGGTCTCTCTCTGAAGTCGAAACATACAAATACCTTGGTATGTCGGAGGCCTTAGGTATCGCTGATAGGGACATAAAACAATCGGTGAAGGAGCGCTTCTTTAGCCGCTTGACAAAGGTACTGAAAAGTCTGCTGTCAGGTGGTAACAAAGTGCGCGCCTTTGACGGTTGGGTTATGCCCCTACTCACATACACCTTTGGCATACTAAGGTGGACTCAGACCGAATTGGACGCCCTGGATAGAAGAGTCCGTCGACTGCTGACGACATATCGCATGCTACACCCACGATCATCTGTTATGAGATTGTACATCCCACGGAAGTGTGGGGGTCGTGGCTTTCTAAACGCCAAGAACCTACACAACCGTGAGGTGTGCAATCTCAGGGAGTACTTCCTAAACACAGATTGTGGGATGCATCGTGATGTCGTAGCAGTGGACAGGGGTCTCACGCCGCTCTCCTTGGCGAACGCGAACTGGCGCAAACCACCGGTGCTCAGCACTCAGGACCGCATGGACGTATGGAAGGGCAAAGAGCTACACGGACGGTTCTACCGGGCTCTCATGGGGCCCGACGTAGACCTATTACCATCTGTATCCTGGCTACGCTTCGGTGACCTTTTTGGGGAAACCGAGGGTTTTGTCTGTGCAATTATGGACGAAGTTATCAAGACGAACAACTACCGGAAGTATATCCTGAAGGACGGTACGGTCGACATATGTCGAGCATGCCACCGTCCCGGAGAGTCACTCAGGCATATAGTTTCCGGTTGTTCTCATCTTGCTAACGGCGAGTATTTGCACAGACATAATCAAGTAGCCAGGATAGTCCACCAGCAACTTGCCCTTAAATACGGTCTTGTCAGTACTGAGGTGCCGTACTATCAGTACGCACCAGCGCCAGTTCTCGAAAATGGCCGTGCCACGCTCTACTGGGATCGGTCTATCATCACGGACAGGACTATTGTCGCCAATAGACCTGACATCGTGCTGATAGACCGATCGTCGCGTCGGGCAATTCTGGTTGACGTCACCATCCCCCATGATGAGAATCTCGTGAAGGCCGAAAAGGAAAAGCTAAGTAAATACTTAGACTTGGCTCACGAGATTACCGCCATGTGGGATGTGGACTCAACCATAATTGTTCCGATAGTCGTAACCGTGAACGGTTTAATAGCGAAGAGTCTCGACCAACACCTTAAGAGACTCTCGCTAGACAGTTGGGTCAAGAGCCGGATGCAGAAGGCAGTGCTGCTGGACACGGCACGCATTGTGAGGAGGTTCCTCACTCTGGGATCCTAACCTCCGGCAGCTTGGATGCGCATGCATCCCGCTGCCGGTGGGTGGCTATTTTTTATATTTATATATTTTTCTATTGTTTTTTATATTGAAATGTATAAATATATTAAATAAGAGTTGAAATAAATACAGAGAATAATAATAATAAAATTAAACCTACTCAACACCAGTGAAAATGCTAAGAACTGCACTTTTAAATGAATTTTGCGACATCCAAAACATATCTTGTTCAGTCAACTTGTCATTGTACCTATGTTCTGCACGCGCGCCGGAGATAGCTGTTTCCAACATAACATTTCCTGCTTGACCTATAATTGCTTGCTTCTATAATTGACCTTCACAATATTCTTTAATAAATAGTATTTAACTTCATTACGGAATGCACTTGTATTTAATTTATTTCATTCTTGGACTGAAATGAGGCCACAGGTTCCGCTCCCTACTGACGGCCGACGTACAGTCGAAGACAGAGATAAGTATACAGGGGGCCTCAATAAGGTTGAGATTTTCTCAAAAACTACTGGACCGATTTTAATAATTCTTTTACAGTTACATAGTTTTAACTTTTATCTATCAAACAAAAACAGTGAAATAATTTTTGCAATAGGTCAAGTATTTTTTTGAGAAAATCTCAACCTTAAAAACTCTCCTGTACACCTTTCTCTGTGTTCCACCGTACAACGCCACGGCGGCGGCGTGACACGGCGTCTACCGGTGCATGATGTCGGACGGCGCCGGTCACAGGGGGACAGTGTCGTGCCGGCGGACGGCGCCGTCCATAGGCGCGGTACACGACGCCGCGCCGTGGGGTTGTACGTCGGCCCTAACTGTCGCGTCATCAAAACTGGCTTCCTGGCTGCTGGCTTTATGTCGCGTCTCGTCGTGGTGTAAGGGCTAAATTGTGCCTTGCCTTCCTTCCATTCTTCTTAGCACCGAAGAAAGTATTTGGCCAAGAATCGCCTCTACTTATCGAGCGGCTGTTGGACAACTCGGCTTCAGCTCGTGCTTGAGCCGTTATGACTAGCCGTTCCCTCGCATCTAATCTGCAGCTGCCATAGGCCGTAGGCGCCTCCTCGACTGGGCTGGCCCGGTCGGACTAGCCTCTCGTGCCGGAGGTTTTAATACTATAAACTTTTCACTACATAACTTTTCGTCGAATTTTTCAAGAACCCTAAACAAACATAAACATGACGATGATGTATAGATTAACGCAATGCGGTCAAAAACCTTAAATCAACATTTATTTCTTTGAATATAAGTTCAGATTTTCAGCTAAATTGTACTCTTGCGATGAACGGAAATACTAAAAACACAGATCACTTACTGAAAGAAAATTAATTTAACTTTTTAGAACACTGCTATCCCAAAACTTGAATTAATATGTTTTGAAAAACCGGTAACGAGAATTATTTGGATTGCATGTTTTCGAACGCCTTTCATTGGCCGCCCTAGGCCAACCCTAGGCAAACCACAGATAAGCATAACCGTTCACCGATAGGAGTAGACGTGCAATAGCCGTTCACCTTTTAGGAGGTCGTGGTACGAATATTAGCCGTTCAGTTGCAGGCCGGCATCCGAACTACACGGAAATTGCGCGTTTTTGTTATTTTAATATGGGCTCCAAATCCTCACACAGGCTATAAACCAAGTCTGGAGATAATCTAAAGAAAAAAATAAGAAATATACTGTAATGTATATCAGAATATAATTCAATAAGTATTTTTTATATGTAGGTACAGTCGAAGACAGAGATAAGTATACAAGGGGCCTCAATAAGGTTGAGATTTTCTCAAAAACTACTGAAACAAAACTACTGAATTTAATAATTCTTTTACAGTTACATAGATTTAACTTTGCAATAGGTCAAGTAGTTTTTGAGAAAAACTCAACCTTAAAAACTCTCCTGTACACCTTTAAAATCCATACACAGCTTAAACATATTTAAGACAAAATTGAGAGATTTTTTGTTGGAAAAGTGCTGCTACTCCATTGACGACTTTTGAGACTTTTGTAGATTGAATTGACTAAATTATCGTAAGCAATGTTGACTAAATTATTATTATTTATATAAATGTTTCTTTTTTCTTTTTAATTGAATTTGTGTAGTAATCGATGGTTAATTTAAATTATTATTATTATTAATATATTATGTAAGTCATTCGAATACAATGTTAAATTGTTTATGAATAAATGAAATGAAATGAAATTTCTCTGTGTTGCACCGTACTTAATAGAATTCTATGAATTGGTTTAACTTGCCATATTATGTACTTACCTATTTCTTAAATAAATGGACTATCTGTCTGTATTCATTAATAAATTACTAGTAATAAAGCTCGTTTATCTGCCTATTATACAAAACAATTATGTTTATGCTGCTCGCAGAGGAACTTTTTAAACATTGCTTTATTTGACATATAAAACGGTCAAAATCCGTATCGCTGCTGTCAAACTAGAGGTCATGGTACGAATAGTTCATACTAAAAAAATGGTGAACGGTTCAAAGATCATAGTACGAATAAGCCGTGCAGTTCAAATTCCGTCCTGCTATAAGAGCTCAATTCCAATTCCAATTTGATGTTTATGGCTCCATCGTTTTGTCGATGATTCTGCCAATGTCAGGGTTGAGAATGACACGGTATGTACGGGTGCAATTGATCAGTACGATTGATTACTCGGTGATATGGTTGAGTTTTCTGGGGCTCTACCATCACCTCTTATAGCAGGACAGAATTAGAACTGCACGGCTTATTCGTACTATGACCTCTTATAAGCAGGCCGGCGGCCGCTCAGCTTTCCGTTGACATCTTTAAACTATTCACCATGTTTTTAGTATGAACTATACGTACCATAACCTTTAGTGTGACAGCAGCGATACGGATTTCGATCGTCTCATATGTCAAATAAAGCAATGCCTAAAAAGTTCCTCTGCGAGCAGCGTAAACGTAATTGTTTTGTAAAATAGGCAAATAAACGAGCTTTATTACTAGTTGTTTTATCGAAAACATTCTTGTGTAAACCAAAATTGTTTTCGAGCTTCGCGAGTGTGGTTTCTTGTGCATTGTTGCAGCAATAACTTATGTCTTGTTCGTACGAATAAGTTACTTACTTACTTGAATTCGTTGAGAACTCTAAGTGGATTATTTTTGAAGTACTTACTAGTTGATAACATGCTAAAATTCTTGTTGTTATGTGTAATGTGATTATTGAGAGACAATAACAATATTTGTCTTCATGTTGATTGTGATGTGTATGGGTAGCTTTATAATTTGTGTACTGTCCATAGTAAGCTTTATTAAAAAGGTAAAACTAGGAAAAATATGTTATCTGTGGTTGTAATATGACCGTAACTATCTTTCAAAGTGACAATACTATTTATTTTCAGAAAATCAAAATGCATTTTAGAGTCATATCATTTTATTGATTGCAATTATTAATACCATATGTACGGTATTTTGTTTTATACCAACTTGGGTACCTAGTAGGTATTATGACCGTAAACTTGTTTTTTTAAGGTGATTTTCTCTCTGAAAAACGATGATACACCCATTTTGAATGCGGAACCGGATTCTCCAGAAGCTTATCACACTGAGAAGCATGGCCACAGCTACAGCAGAGGTCCTGAAAGAGTGTTTAACTGTAGAATTATTTTTTGTTAATTTCATATTTTATAATTGACCTTCACAATATTCTTTAATAAATAGTATTTACCTTCATTAAAGTATGCACTTGTATTTAATTTATTTCATTCTTGGACTGACATGAGGCCACAGGTTCCGCCCTTAGTAGGCTAAGGGTCGACGTACAACGCCACGGCGCGGTGCGGCGCCGTGCCATCGCATGGCACGGCGGGCGGCGGCGTGTCACGGCGTCTAGTCTACCGGTGCATGATGTCGGACGGCGCCGGTCACTGGGGGACAGTGTCGTGCCGGCGGACGGCGCCGTCCATAGGCGCGGTACACGGCGCTGACGTGCGCTGGCGGACACCGCGCCGTGGCGTTGCACGTCGGCCCTAACTGTCGCGTCTATCAAAACTGGCTTCCCGGCTGCTGGCTTTATGTCGCGTCTCGTCGTAGTGTAAGGGCTAAATTGTGCCTTGCCTTCCTTCCATTCTTCTTAGCACCGAAGAAAGTATTTGGCCAAGAATCGCCTCTACTTATCGAGCGGCTGTTGGACAACTCGGCTTCAGCTCGTGCTTGAGCAGTTGCGACTAGCCGTTCCCTCGCATCTAATCCGCAGCTGCCATAGGCCATAGGCGCCTCCTCGACTGGGCTGGCCCGGTCGGACTAGCCTCTCGTGCCGGAGATTTTTATAGTATAAACTTTTCACTACATAACTTTTCGCCGAATTTTTCAAGAACCCAAAACAAACATAAACATGATGATGATGTTTAGATGAACGCAATGCGGTCAAAAACCATAAATCAACATTTATTTCTTTGAACAAAAGTTCACATTTTCAGCTAAATTGTACTCTTGCGATAAACGGAAATACTAAAAACACGGACCACTTACTGAAAGAAAATTAATTTAACTTTTTAGAACACTGCTATCCCAAAACTTTAATTAATAAAACATGTTTTGAAAAACCGGTAACCAGAATTATTTTTATTAGTAGGTTTTCGAACGCCTTTCCTTGGCCGCCCTAGGCCGGCTACAGATAAGCATAACCGTGCACCGATTGGAGTATCCGTGCGAAAGCCAGTCACCTTTTAGGAGGTTGTAGTACGGGATATTAGCCGTTCGGTTGCAGGCCGGCATCCGAGCTGCCCGGAATTGGCGTGGATTTAAAAATCCTGATGGTAGAGCCCCAGTAAGATAAATGGGACAACACAAGTTTGTTAGTGATAAGAGCTCATGGTAGGCCCCGTCGAAACTGTCAATGTCAAAATGAAATATTTCTTTTTATCTGCGTATCTGTGGTCTGTCATGTGGGTGCGTAGACAGATTATTCTCTATCTACGTGTGGGTGTGTTGGTGTTTTTTTTCTTAATTTGTTTTCGTATAAAGAAAGACATTATTATTACTAAAGAAAATGATTTATTTCTAATTTGTGGACTTTTTGATTCGAATTCAACATGCAAATCGAAGAATTGAGAAATAATAAGTCGGCCTAATATAACATAACTTGTGTAATGTTGAGTATACGACATATCAACTGATAAGATAGACGGAAGATAAAAGATATCTGATAATCATAAGAAATAATACCGTGTTGTATTCCCTTCAAAGACGGTACAGAAATACGTTGTTGTATCAGTAAACGTGATGGCTTTACCGCTGCCGATACCGCCCTGTGCTAAAAGAGATGGTCTCAGTGGCCTCAGCTGCGAGCATTTCGACTACGCTAGTAGTATGGCTACTACATTACTAGCGCCTGTTAAAACGGAACGAGAAATTCTTGAGCATTCTATGTCCGAAGACGACCCCAACGCCAATACCCAGTTGCCAAACGAGGTAGGCACGGATCCTCGCTGGGGACCCCGCCATCGGGGCGCGCAGGAGCTCGCCGAACTTTATAGTCCAGGCAAGTGTTCTACGCTTAAATAGACCAGTAACCCTATATTAATAGTAAAAATAAGACACCTATTCCTAAAGGAGATAGGTTAGCGGTACTTTGGTGTATATTAGTCATATTCGCAATATGATATAATTTAATTTGTAGGTCTGCAAAATACCCACCATTTGTTATTGTACACACTTTTAATTACTACTATCTAAAGTTCAAGTCTCTTTATCATTGCGATTGTTTATAAAACTATACCATTGAGAAAAGTAACTTTTAAATCTACCTAGTTTTGCTTTTGTAACTTTATATCTCTTTATAAAGACATGCTTTGTCGTTATCACAATACCTAGTATTGTAGAGCCATGCATGACTATACCCAAAAACAATTATGATTATTATAGGTAACATACTTACATAATTGTATGTATATGTCGCAGTCAACTGGTTGAAATAGACGTGTGATTGAACAGCATGTTAATTGAACGACGCCAATTTGTATAACTATATAAATTGTTATAAATATATGTATAAGTAGTACCTACCTTTATTGAACATGTTTTTTGTAAGGTAATTATAAACAATTTCATTGTTGCAAATGATGAGAAGCCCACATATTGGGTATGTTGACTAATATACACTCTTATAATTAAACTACATGCAGGGTAAATTTCTAACTGATATTAGTCGAGTACCCTATTGCTTAGGTAACAATTGTCGATATATATTTTGTTTTGACAGGCAAAAGGCTACAAGAGTGGGTGTGTGTGGTGGTCTGTTGCACACTGTGCATAAGCGCGGGCGTGCTTATGGCCAGGCATGTGCGAGCTGATGCCTCTCTGCTATTGGCAGCAATAGCTGGTGTTCTAACAGCAGATTTCGCTTCTGGCGTAGTGCATTGGGCGGCGGACACTTGGGGAGCGGTTGACCTACCTATTATAGGCAAAGTAATGTACTTACATTTTAAAGGCAGCTTAAGTCACATACATTACTAATTATCTTAATCTGCTGAAGCTAAAGGTTTTAATTAGAAATGCTTACCTACCTATATTTAGATATGGGAATCAAACCAGCATTATTTATTTACTTGCACATCACAATTTCGCCACTCCAACCAGAGACTACAAAATTCTAAAAAACATTTTGACGAAGTTTTTCAGAAATACCTTGGTATCAATCCAAGGGTAACTATGGTTCTAAATCTAACCACAATTTTGTTCTTCTTGTATATGTATGTTGATAATCTTTTCAGTGGTTGTGCATTTAGGTACCTACTTTAGATATACCTTATTTGTAATAACGATGGTGGTTCATAAATATAGGAAGTTCATCCAAACAATAATATAAACTGGGTAATAATAATGACTATAATTAGATTTCAAACCATTCATTTTAGATAGGTACAGTCAACAGCACATCAACATGCACAAAGTGATTACAATCTTATCTAAGCCGCACTACTGACACATGACTATGAGTCTCTGTGTGATGCACTTCTTGTTTTGCTGTACATGTCAATTACAGACACCCAATGCACAGTTCATACACCGTTTATAAAGAATGATTAAATCTAAACTAAGACTAATTGATTATAGTCCACATGCGAGCCAAGTGGCGCCCCGAACCTTAAAAAATCATAATTTCTAAACTTCTAAGCCCCTTGTAAGCTAACTTGCAATATAAGATAACCCTAGAGTTAGCGACTTACCCGAGCAAAATGTATGGAGTTTTCTCGGCTTAAGTACTTAACCCAGGGTTATCTCGATATTGCAAGTGACCCTAATAAAATCAATTTTAGGCTATGTACCAAATCTTTATTACGATAAATAGTGTATGTAGGTACTATTTTCTAATATACAATAGATAATATCATAATTGCGACAAGCTAAGTTGTTATACTAACTAAAACTTACCTACTGAAACTGAATCACGTTGTTATATTAATAATAAAATATGTAGGTACTGTATAGAGATTACATACCTATTATTTTACAAGATAGATATTAATATGATTTTTTTTAAAGTTCAGCCCCCTTACCATGAACTCTTATAGCAGGATTACTTTCATAATACTTTGTTACTTCGTACAATGACGAACTTAAAGTAAGCTCATAGTAAGTAGTGTATATCGTTCAAGTGTGAAAACGAAAACGATTGAAATCGCGGTCACCCCCCTGTTCCCTTTCCGAACATACTCTACCGCATTCAGACACTCGACTCGACGAAACATTCGTAGGTGCGAGTGACGAGACTTATGCCGCTATGCTTATATGGCGATTCTCTCTTCCGCGTACACGAGTGGCGAGAGGAAAAGCGAGCGGACTGTGCACACACTCTGACTTGATCGTGGCAGACACCGCTGTTGAATGACAAGACATTGCCACATTTCAATGGAGCTTTGCCCCACCTACAAAACTACGTGACCATTTAAGCTGTACCTATCATTTTGTTAGGGATTTATTACAGGTTTCATATTGCATAATCATAATCAGTATCATTTTCTACTACTCTCGCAACTCCTATAGAAGAATAACAAAAACAATGAATAAATCGCTTCGATTTCTTACTATTTTCTGAATTCTTAATTAAGCTGTTTTTTTCGAATCGCAACTTGTACAAAACTTTATTTTAAACCAATAATTTTAATAAAAACGGAGATATTTTTACATTTATTCGTTATCTTGTACAACTTGCGGTTGATGGTGGGGCAGAATCTGACATTGTCATTTTAGCGCCTGTTTTTCCAATGTTTGAATTTATAAATATAATAGAAGTCGAACATATAAAACAGATGTATCTTTCTGACGTATGATAATGAAAGTGACAATAAGGGTGGAGGGAGACCTGTCCCCAATTCCCCATACAAAATAATATAGTTTAGGCTCTCTCCATAGACCACGGCGATTTTTTTCCTTCATGGCCACTCGCTCCAATGTATAAATGCGGTGTAAAACAATGTGTTATCTCCAGGTTAAACATGTGTTAGTAGTAGAGCTACTTGCTCGCGAGTTTGGGTTGAGTTATCTTCTTGGCACAAGTGGCCCTTACTTACCCAGATAGGTTTTCTTACACAGATAACTTATAATTCATCCTTCAGTCATCAAATGTGTCATATCGTCACCGGAAATATGAATTAATGTAAGGGACAAATGGCAATTTTTCCGGAGAGCCAAAAAACTATTTTAATTTCAGAAAAACTGTAACATTTCTTTTATTACAAATGTTACTAAAATAACGTTTATGGCAAAGTTTCTTAGAATTTCAAGCTCTTTAATGCTATTTTATCAGAATTAACAAAAACCTTATAGTTTCCAAGATAGATTGTCCCTTACGTTAATTTTTTTTACATAAAATGTCCGATACATTAACAATTTATTGCAAAATAAATGACGACGGTATTGAATATTAAAGTAACTCATAAAATAATTAGGATTGTTTAATGTAACAGATTCAATTTATTTTTCTTAGAGTTACGCTACTAGACAGCGGAAAATACAATTCGATACTTAGTACGAAGACTTAAAGTCGAAAACAGGTTGAATGAAATACTGACTTCTGCATCAGATACAGGCAGACTGCATCTCAACTGTACAGTACAACTACAATAAAACTGCAAACCAATCGTGCAGTCCGATTGCAGTTGGCCTGCAGTTGCAAGGACGGTCATTGGAACTGCATAAGCTGCATTGTTTAAAATTACACAAACCAAAGAATAAATTATTTACCTGACCTAGACCATATATTTTTATATAGTGCTGTTTTTCTACGATGGCATTAATTTCCGTGCAACGCCAACTATTATCAACATATGAAAACTTATTTAAGGAGTGGTTTTTCTCCTTTAGTATTTTATAATAACTGCCATAACGTATTTTTCTATTTCCGCCCTGGATTTTGAAACTAATAGAGCGACTATTTTATCACTATTTGATCTGCTTCTGAAATATCCCTACGTTCATTTATAATTTTAGAAGTTAATATTTGTTTTAATACGAGCTAGGACTCTACAAAAAATTTTTTTTTTAAACATCAAACATTTTCTTCTAATTTCGTTAATAAAAATCCTTGAAATCGGTCCATTTTTGGAGGAGAAAACATGACAGAGCTAAACCTCGATTTTATCGATTAAAATATCGTTAATATAATCAATAATCATCCCGATAATCAGTTCAACATTATCAGCCCGTATCAGTCAGTCCCTGATATACAGTTGTTTTGCGGAAAGAATCTGATTTTTGTTGGCGTATTTTTCTTTCCATTCCAAAATTCATAAGAAATATGGAGTGTGCCGTGCTCTTCACTCCGCCGCCACTGCGTATCTTTCATAATCATAATCAAATTTATTTATAATTATAACATATTCTGTTATAAGTCATTTTACAAATCATATTACATTATAATTCATTTTTCATTGTCTTCTAAAAATTCATTCAGCGTTATAGTAAGCTTTTTTGGGCAGAAATAATTTAAATTTTTTAATGAATACTGCAAAGGACAAGTCACCGTCTCTATCTCAACCGGAAGGGCATTGTATATCTGAGGGCCTCTATACCAGACGCACTGCTCGGATTTCTTCAGCCTGTGGGACACCCCAGACAGAACGTTCTTGTTTTTACTGTTTCGTGTGTTGTAGCAGTGGTCAGAACCAATTGTTGAGAATATGTGAAGAAATCTTTTGTCTCACTCTTGAATTTGACAGACTTAATGTAACGGGACACATTTATATAAAATTCACAAGTTTTAATTAACGTAAGGGACGTTTATCAAATGCAATGTCCTGTACGATATAGGTAGTTACAACTGGTACCCGTGCGCTTACGTTAAACATATTTTTTTGTAAATTATTATTTGCACCTTACACTCAATATTACGCCGTTTTTTTAATAAAAGCGTTCAAAAATTGTTACTGTAAAGGACACTTTTTTGCAGATATCTAATTTTTTAATATACCAAAGGATAGAGCGTAAAATTTCCAGACGAACTGTATATTTAACTCATTTTCGCCATTTTGTCCCTTACATTAATTCATTCATATTTCCGGTGACGATATAAGTAATATCATACAATCATCATGTAGGAGTTTGTTATTTCATATTTCAATCCAAAGCATTAATTACAGGTTACAAACAAAATACACATAAAAATTTGTTATCTTTATGTTACAGAATTTCCTACGACCATTTCGTGAGCATCACATCGATCCTACATCGATTACGCGCCATGACTTCGTGGAAACGAATGGCGACAACTTTGCCATCACTATTCCCGTACTGGGGAGGATTGTTTGGCAACTACTCACTTATGATAAGGCGATGATTGATGAACAATTCCACTGGATTGCCTATTGGTACCTGTGTTGTATTTTTGTGGCAATGACTAACCAGGTGCGTACCTACACGTGAATAATACGAAGTATAAGATTGTACAGGGTGACCTGTAAATGAAGAATAAAACTGCAACTGTGGATATCATGCAATACCAACTGTTTAGTTGACTTTTGTTTGTCTGTGCATCTTCGTAAGCGCAAAGTGCGTTTAGCTCACCACCTGAACAGTTTAGCTGGTGAATTATTGTTCATCTGTGGGAGTCCTTAAGCTGAGGTTCAGGGGTCCTACTGTTCCTGGGCCCTTAAAATGAAATCATTGTGCAATATTATTGAACGTGTATGGGCCGCCTTAAATGCTCACCCACTATACTAACCCCCACTTGCAATATAAGGTAACTCTAGAGTTAGCGACTTAACCCGAGCAAAATGTATGGAGTTTTCTCGGGTTAAGTGCTTAACCCAGGGTTATCTCGATATTGCAAGTCACCCTTAGTTTAAATTCTTAAATTCATACATATATTAATTTGTTAACTATGTTTCTCAGATTCATAAATGGTCGCATACATACTTCGGTTTGCCGATGTGGGTGGTGTGGCTGCAGGAGTGGCACGTGGTGCTGCCGCGGCGACACCACCGAATCCACCACGTGGCGCCGCACGAGACTTACTTCTGCATCACCACCGGCTGGTTAAACTGGCCTTTGGAAATAATTAGATTCTGGTCCACGCTAGAAAACATAATTGAAGCCTTGTCTGGATGCAAACCGCGCGCTGACGACATGAAGTGGGCCCAAAAACGTTCCTAGAATTAACAACTTATTATAATTTTTATACAAGTGCAACTCGTCCACATCTACTGTATCAATTATGGAGTAATAAGAATATTGCTAAGGAAACCAGTGAAGCTATTGCTTTATAAAATAATTGCTTTATAATTATGTATTATGAATTTATGAAATAAATACATATTGCTAGTTTTTTAAATCGGACTTGGTATCATTGTTATTTACTATTTTTACGAGCAGTATACACACAGGGTGTCCTGTAAGTAGTACGACAAGATAAACGCAAAAGGAGATAGAGGATGTGGTGGCAACTTATGATAAAAATTTGACCCTAAAAGTGTCACCATTTCGAGATATTGATATTATTAATTTTTTCGAAAAATCTCCCCATTTGGATCTGTCTTGTGTTGCCGTGTGTACAAATCAGCTGATTTTATTATGATTTTTTTCACAAATGGTCGCGATTAGTAATAAAGAAGTCCAATTTCCTGTGGTTCACCTGGGTGGTTTACGGGCAAAAATAATTTCCCTGGGTTCGCCTAGGTGCCACGGGCAAAATTTTCTTCCCGTAGACCACCCAGCAGGTGAACTACCGAGGTGGTCCACGGGCAATATCCCAAGTCCTCGTTATACAGCGTATCCCGTAAGTAGTATGTACAACAAACGAAAACAGGAGATAGAGGGTGAGATGGCCTACCTATGTTCAGATTTGCGTCAGATGACGTCATAACGCGCCACGCCGACACCACACAACAAAAATGTGGATAGGTAAGGGCTTTAGTATTGTCCCCATCCCCACAACATAGACAACAGCCTTGAATGTCTCACGCTTACAAGCTGACCTATTGTGTGGGAATTGATGCACCTGTTCCTAATTACTTTGCATTATTATTGATTTTTTGTATTCATTAAAGATTCATAATGACGGCTTGCGCAGAGTTGCGCCAAGCTCGGTGTTACGTGTTGAGACAGACAAGCAAGGTACAAAATTGCTGAATTTACTTACCTTACTTGATATCCTATATTATTTACTCCAAGGATGATCCCAATATAGGTAGTATTTGATAAATTGGTAATTATCTTATAAGTATGGAACTTACTAGGTAGGTATGTACTTAGACCATTGATCTCCTATAAACAACTAGATACACAAAGGTCTTACTAAAACAAATTCCCAGTTGCCCCCAGGTGGCGACTGGGAAGTCGTCGCTCCCACTTCTAATCGCTGTACATTGTGGCGTGAGTCTTACTTCATTCGACAAATTGAAATTGGGAGTTGTAGCCCAGTAGAAATCGACATTAAAATCGCAAAGCATGATGTAGTTCTGCATTTTTGATATGTTGTAGGGATCAGTTAGCGTGATGTAAATCCAAATTTGCAACTTCGAAAAACTTGTGCTCGCTGCGCACCATGCGATAAACTGCGAAATTTGGGGACTTTTTTCACTTTTTGCTCTAAAAGTCATAACCGATGCATTTCCGACAAACAGTATTCGGTATTCTTACAAAGTCAATTAAATTATCAATAATTTAAGCCAAACCGCAGCTCTATAATCCTCATAGGGACTTAGCTATAACTCTTCAAAGATGGTCAATTTCATGCGTTCCGCACCAAGTGCAAAACTGGCTGGGGGTAGAGATGGACCCCGCCGAGTGAGGTTGGGAAATGCGTTCATACGGCCTCATCACACTAACAACAATCAGCTCCACCAGAGCTTCTCAAAACATAACGTAACATGATCATTCCTTTGATTGACCTCCTTACTCCTATCATCACCAAGATTCTTAACTTTTCCACTTCCACCAGTAATTTTCCTCGTAGTTGGAAAGATGCCAAAGTAATTTCTTTACCTAAAAAATCAAATCCGTCATCATTTTCCGAATACCGTCCAATTTCCATATTGCCGTTCCTATCCAAAGTTCTTGAACGTCTCATCCACCATCAGCTTAGCATATTCCTCTCGACTAATAATCTCCTAAATCCGTTCCAATCCGGTTTCCGTCCTGGTCATAGTACAGTCACCGCCTTAGCTTAGTCAAAATCTCCGACGACATCAGATACGGCATGGAGAATCAGCAACTTACAGTTTTAACATTACTCGATTTTAGCAACGCTTTTAATACTGTCGATTTTGACATATTGCTGGGTCTACCTCTCTTAACATATCTCCATCGGTTGTTGGTTGGTTTCGTAGTTACCTACCTGTCTGGCCGCCGGCAACGCATTCAGCTGGATGATTATTTTTCGAACTGGTGCAATACTAATGCTGGCGTGCCACAGGGTGGCGTGCTGTCTCCTCTCTTATTCTCAATCTTCATTAATTCTATCACACATTACCTTTCTTCTTCCTACCACCTGTATGCAGACGATCTGCAGATATATTCACAAGCACCTCTAAGCAACCTGCCTGCCTAAACGGCCTGACCTGGCGCGGTATGGCCTGTGAGAAAGCGGGCGGTTGGATCCCAGCTTAAATTAATCATTACAGGGATGCTCTGTATTTATAAAATCATCTATGGCAAAATACAGAGCTGAGACGACCTCAATAATACTCTAGTGTAATACTTAGGCGATTTATTTTATAATTATTGAATTACTGACTAATAATATTAATCCACTGTCATAATTGCAGATGAAAACTACAATAATCAATTACAGTAAGTAGGTATAAAAATGTAGGTGGTCCAGTCAACACAGGTAGGTATATAATAATCACAGACCACTTACCCCATAGACCTGTAACAGACACGCGGGCGCCCGCCAGTGTCTGCCCGCACATGAGCGCAAAATGCTTCGCAAAATCGCAACACGTGTAACCTAGAGATATTATCGACATGGACGCATCTCTTTAATACGGCACCCCTATCCCCCGCTTCGTCTTTATGCGCTCATCGTTGACAGAATTTTTCGCTTGCAAATTTGTACCGATTTCATGTCTATTGGGTAAGTGGTCTGTAATAATAATGTATAGCTGTCCCGCTAGTCCCATTCGTGTAGTGTAGGTAGGTTACAGGCAAAGTCCTTCAGGCAGGATTAAAACGTGGAATAGTACCTATGTATTCATAGTGAGTTTGACATAGATATAACTAAATTCATTTAAGGGCCATACATATCGGCCATATTGGAGCTATGTGGGGCGGTGGCGTTCATAAACATAAAAAATCATCTAAATTACGATAATATGAGAAATAATATATGAGATTATACATAATGCACTACGCGGCAGGGGAACTACGCGTCACAGCACGACGCGGCAGATTTGATCAAAAAGTCAACTTTTTTATATTATATCTCATACAATTTCATATAAACAATATTTGGCCGCGTAGTGTCGCGTTGTCGCTTCGCTCCATCGCAGTTCCGCCTAGTGCGGTTTCACCATTAATATTATTTTTAAATTGTTCATTAAACAACGTTATTCAAAGTCGCAACTATGATCTCTATTGTATGTTAGAAAATGGTAGGTATTTATCGTAATAAAGATCTGGTAGGTTAGGTACCTACTTACTTTACTTACATAGCTTTTTAATAAAATTGATCATTATGATTTTATAAAGCCCTTGAATATGGCCCGAAAATCGACTTAACATACAAGTTATCAATAATATTTTCAACAGGTAGGTAGGTATTAAGCTGCGTCCGATGCGAAGTGTTACGAAACACCGTAACATCGAATTTATGGGCTTGGCGTAACAATTTTCTTTGTTAAATCGGTTACCAAAACATGGTACGGTGTTTCGTAACACGGTAACACGTCGCATCGGACGCAGCTTTAGTGCAATAATTTAGATACCTGTTACCAACATCGAACATTGTCAGAAAAATTGTCAATGGGGATATATTTTGTTACATCCTAAATAGTAAATCCCTTCTTTTAAAACATAAATGGGATATTGTTATATTTGAATATAACACCTAAATTACAAATTCAGTTCTTATAATTACAATGATACAATATACAAAAAAAGGTTCGAAGTTTCATGTGTCTATGAAGAAATAACTCTTTACTTACCCTACTTAATAGGTAAGCATAGCCTTTGTCCAATATTCTATACTAACACAAAACAGTTCATACAGGATACTAATAACTTATTGAAGTAGACAAGTAATAAACAATATCAATACTTATTAGTTATAAGTATTGATATTGTTTATTACTTGTCTACTTCACTGTCACTACTGGAATGTTTAACTAGACATAATGTAATGTAGGTATTATTTACTCACTATATTGTATATTCTTGAAAATATATAAATGGCCAGCAAACGCAATCAAATACATTAAACAAATATGTTCAGTGGCAGATAAGTAACACATAAAAATCCACAAAGTACTCATACTAACTGTAGCCGATTTCAAAGAGAATCTTTTGCCGAATGACTTATTGTTGACAAGGAACAACTAACAAGCTTGTATGGTAAGTGGTGTCAAGTCACTGTTGGCTATAGACATTTACAATACTAGGAAAAATTGTTTTTGTTAACTCATACATACAAATTTCATTGAACAAATTAATAAAGTACCTAGTATTCAAAGGAATTTGTATTGTTAGAATATTTTGCAAATAGACAATAGGTAATTTAGCAGTAAAACCCTGTAAACAGACAGTTTACAGTGTCTGCATATCTTAATACTTACATACTATACCATATACTTAAAGTTACTGATACAGCAAACTATTATGATTTTTGGTACACCAATATTTAAGCAACAAAATATTATATTAAAAGAGTTGAAAGATGTTACATCAATAAAAGCTAATCTAAACATCCAATATGGGTATGGATCCAATTTTTATTGTAATTAAACTTCTGATCAGAGTGTTGATGCCACAAACAAAAATATAGGATAATCTACTGATTATCATTGAAGGATTTGGTGGGGACCAAAGCCTACTAAACCTATCTATTCATGTCAGATCTGGTCTGATAGCACGAGCTTTACTTTCTCCATGTGCCTTATCAATACCCTAACCAAACTTCCATGTCACATCCATAGCTAGAAGATTTTATAGGTCTGATTAGATTAGGTACTTATAATTCATTCAATCTATTAAATTACTGGTCAATTTGTCCTCTAGCAGACATTTTTCCATCAAATAGAAAGGCTATAATATTCCATTATTTGCCCAGTTGACTGAATGTGTGTACGGAAAACGAATTATTAATTAATTATGAAGTTTCAACACCTTATAATTAAACATTAATCACTTTGTAGAATTGACATGTAATATTCAGACATCATCTAAAGTAGGTAGCCAAAATGCCATATTGGTACATGCAGAAGCCAGCATCATGAACTTGGGATTGAACTGAACACACTGTATTGGTGCTGGATGGTCTCCGTTCAGGACGCACACTTTGTACCCTGTGTCTGCATTCCAGACATGCACTCTGCCATCTGTGGATCCACTGAATATGTACTGTGAATCTGGACTAAATGAAGCTTCTATTGGAATTCCTTTGTTATTCAAATGGCCTGTAAATGTCTGAAGTGGTGTCCCATGATATGCATCCACTAGTCGAATTATTGACCCATTTGTACTTATTAACATTGTTTTGCCATCACGGGAAAACTTCAATCCGGTCCAATCGCATTCCTTTTCTTGATTTAACTTAAATGTAACAAAGGGTCCTTTATCAAAAGATCTTAGGTCATACAATTTAATGCTTTCGGAGTTAACACCAGCTGCGAATATAAGTCCTTCTGGGTCGTACGCCGCGACCGGTCTTCCTGACAAATGCATCAATCCCTGGCAGTTAGGTGAACGCAAGTCCCACAGACGCAGTGTTTTATCTAAGGAGCCAGACAAAAATGTGTCTTCTACAGGAGACAGGCAGAGAGTGACCACTTTTTTGGTATGTCCTGGGAAATATCTGATGTATTTATTGTCATGTAGTGACAGATACCTTATACTATCTTCAACTTTAGTAGAACTGTGTATAGCAGTGTTCTTAGCGTGTGTGAAGTGTATTAGATCAACACCATATTTTTTGCTGTTTACAGTTATCATTTGAGTGCCCTTTTCGCAGTCGTATATGACTATCTGATCATCTTCACTGCACGATATCAATGTCTCTCCACTAGGTGAAAAATCTATACTGTTTATTTTGTCAGTGTTTTCGCGAAACACCTTCGCAACCTTAAAACTTCGTACAACCTGGTCAACTAATTTCATCATGGTTAATGAAACAGAACACGCACAGATTCAGATAGTAAAATAATCACAAAATTATCAGTCAAGGCAACGCACTAAGTACTTTTTTTAACTTGGAACCATCACATATTTTCTACATCAAAATAGCCATACCCATACCCAACCAAACATGAACCAAACCCATCAATAAAAGGCGGAAACAGTGTGACCACCTCAAAATTTATATTCCTGCTAACTATTTTTTTTTCGTCCTAAACCAAGCTGTCACATAATATACAATACAACCGGTCGGTCAAATTCAACGCCACAAACACAGGTGTGTCTGTTCACTACCAAACGGACGGAGTCCTTTAACCGTCACTTCACTCCGACTTTCCAAGACGTACGGATTATCGATGATTACGATTCTTCTAAGCAAGCATGGACATAAATGCTAGCCTGAATTTTGGACGGTCCATCGAGTCGAGAGCGCAAACTGCTGCCAAAGCTGCGGGTATCTTATTTAAGGTCAGATGCTACTTAACTCAGAGAAATGTACTTAACGCCGGGACAGCTTTTAAGCCTTTATCAAGCACATGTTCGGTCATGCATTTATTGTTGCCACCTGTGGGATGGCTCAGCAAGGTATGATCGCTGCACTTGACAGTGGAAAAATGTTGTTCAATCACCAATATTGTGCAATTTAATTGATCGTGTGTTGATGCGTCAAATAAAAATGACATTTTTTTTAAATTTATTGTGGCATGGCCCAATGTCATCGGCCAAAATGAATTTGAATTCACTTTACAAATATGTTTAGTACACATTTTTATAACTTATTGTGTACTACACCGGTCAAATAATGAGTGTCTAAATATTAGGAAGATTTTGAGGGTGGCAAGTTCCGATAAAAATGGCAGGAAACTTAACTATGGTCATACTTGCGGATGTCCATAGACAATTATTTTTTTACTAGTGCGACTGACAGTTTTTTTAATTTGAATATCCTTTTTGCCTGACAGGGAGAGGAGTTGGTATGGTGTGGGCAAGATAATACATACATACAACACTAATCGAGCAAATGATACAAAATGGACGGGGTGTGATAGCGTTCCCAATAATTTTATTAGTGATTTGAGATGATATAATTATAATCGTACGTCTCGTTATCTAAGTGGTTTCACCAACAGTAATTCTCTAGATTTGTCGATTCGGGAAAGTCTTACTTTATTTTAATTTTAATTCGTGAAGCTATTTCTTGGAATATGGTATCCATTTTGTGATCAACGTTGTTGTGTGGCGATTTCAGTGAGTACCTATTGTCTACAGTATTGAACTTTCTTTACAATTTTCTTAAATTTTCTGACTCATCCGTATGTGTGAACATGTATCTAACAGCAGCAAATTGTAATTTCCGATTGTTATTACCGTTGTAATGCGTCTAGAACTAGGTATCCTACAGAGATCTAGGTAGCTACATATATCTATAACATGAGAAGCACCTTGCGGTATACCGTGCCGTACATAAAATCTAAATTGAAAAGTTGAAACTGTTTGACCTTTGTATACAATTTGTATAAGTACAATGCAGCACCAGTTTTTTAAACCAGTTTAGTTTAACCTAAATCTGCCTATTAGCTAAACAACGAGACGTCGCCAATTTGCGCCTGCTGCGACAACTACGGCAGGTATCTTCTCTGTCCTGGATCTAAAATTGTTATTACCTTTTTGAACCTACCTTATTTTTCTCTTTCTCCCCAATCCCCAAGTATTAAGTACTATCTGTCTTCAGTACCAAAATAGTTTTATTTTATTGAGAGGTTTTACTTAACCATACAATTTGATATTATCTCTAACATCTCTAAATAGATGTAAAAATATATTGGCTATAGGCAGGCATGAAGCAGTGGTTATAGTATAGTTATTCATAGGTATTGAATACAGCATATTAAAAACATTTTGACACCCTGTTAAAAATATCCTGCACTAATTGATGTGCTTTGATGTGTACCACTCTGATAAATATTTGATTGTACTCATACAATAAAACACCTTAATGTATTATTCAACTCTTTGATTTTCTTATATAAATCACACATCAGCATCTTTTTATATAAACTCAAGTCATTATTGTGAATAGGGTGTCTGATTGTTTTTTTCCAGTTCAAAAAGTGTAGAGGCAATACCTACCTACTAGAATTGTATTATGGTATACTGAACATAGGTACCTATTACAGATATTCTGAGACACTGCATGAGTGTAACATAGGCCATATATTTTGTGTATTAATAATTAATATTGTATATTGTATAAATAATTAATATTGTATATTTCATATTGTAACATATGCTGTAAGTTCCCCGAATAAAATAAAATAATATGTGTGATACTGATAATGATAAGATAAACCTACCTATTAAAAAAATTTTCACTGTATTCTTTTATATTAAACATTGTATATTAAATAGGGTGTCCTGTAAGTAGCACTACAAACAAAAGCAGAAGATAGAGTAATTCAGAATAATTATAACTTTGAAAGTATATTTTCAAATTAATTAAGGGTTGGTAAACATATACCTATTTACAGTTACACATGTCAAGAAGAAAGAAGAACCATGCTGTTTGACTGAACGGGATAAGTTATATCGCTATATGTATTATGTACTCATAAGCGTATAGCTTTTCCCCTTGGTCATACAAGCAGATGCCATCAGCTACATGGAATTAAATACTGCAACATTAAAATTAAGATACAAATGCATTAAAATAAAGCAATAAGTAACATGTGTTCAAATGAATGATTAAGTATCCCATAAATTATATATTATATTTATTTAGCCTATACCTTAACTCTCGCACAGTATTCATAAGTCCGATCGCCCGAGCTCTCTCGATGTGAAACATGGCCTATGCCCCAACCAATAGGGATATAAAATTATTAGGCTGCATGGCTGTTGTTATTAAATCAGGAACTTCTACATTTAAATGTTGCAGTGTAAAATGGCTGTACAAAGCCATTACTGGATTCCTGAAGGAAAAAATATTATAACTCACTCTTAATAGAGTGATGGACTCATACAATTTATTTGGTGATGATGGAAGCGGTATGTTGGAAGGACTTACTGATCTCGGGGGCACAGACAGCTTTGCCAGTAACTCATCATCTGGTGTAACTGGAAACACTAAAGATTCAACAGATAATAGGTGAATATAGTTTACAAATATATACATTGGATTATGGTTCTCTTGGAAATGGCGGGAAACGACGGTTGCGAAAATATTTGATAATTTTCATTTTAATGTCTACAGTGGTTATTTTGTGTTTAATATCACGTTAAATTAATTGGATAATGTTCGCGAATGACAGTATGGTAAAGACAAGAAGACGCGGATTTCCAGGGTGATGACGCTACGGCGACTCCTCTGGAGAAAGAGAAGACAATAATATCTTGAATATTCTGTACATGACATTGGCAAATGTCGAATTGCAATACTTGTGTTATAGTTACAGGCAACCATATAGTCAAGGAAGTGTGGCTCAGGAGGGATCCATTCAAAAGCTGGCATCGTTTGGAAGTGGTGGTGCTAGTGGTGGGCAGCCTGTGCCTACTCCAAGTGGCGGCCCTCCAGCGCCAGAGTACCATGATTACGGCGCCTACCCGCCGCGCCCTCGCGTGCCGCAGCCGCCACACGCGCCCCTTCATCCACCGCATCATGTGCACCCGTCACACACATATGCAGGGTATCATTCAGCACCAGACCCTATGTATGGCATGCCTGAACAACCAGGTTCGTTACTTACTAATTATTACTTCTTTGGTTCACAACCACACTAGTATCATTAAGGTTTGCATTAAATTGTAATGTTTGTTTATTTTAGGCATTGGAGATATGTGGTCTGGGGCACCAGGCGCCAATAGATATTCACCTATTACACCTGGCTACCGGCATTCTTACGAACATCAGAAAATGCACCAGTATCCTCCCCAACAGGTAAAATATTTATTATTATGTATGTATCTAATTTAATAAATATAAATAATCGCTCTGAGCCGCCTTTGTACAAATTGTATCACATCAACTTTTCTCAATATGAATGCTTCTTTGGGCAATAGTATAACTTTCTTTCTTGGGTCAAACTTGAGAAACTCTTTTTATTATTCTTCTTTGGGCTCTGGCGTCTCTTCGTAGAGTTCTACCAATGTCGAGTCGGATATGAGAGAGACAAGGCAGGTGATCGGTCCGAATGGGTAATTTGGCTTCTGGATTATAGAACATATAAGTAACACAAATATAATAAAAACTACCATTTTTATCAATAACAAATAATACATATGACATTGTCTGACAGTATGACAGATATAGGATTTGTGTGACTTGTTACCATTGTTCATAATGTGTGTATAAATAATTTATTTTTAGGGACCAGCCCTAGGAGGATTACAAGCGCAAAATGGGGCATACATGCCCAGACAACCACATTTCACACAACCTCCATCTCAACAAATTTATGGGCAACAACAGGTATAAATCTTAAATTTAGTTATGTTCTATTTCTTGGAACTTTAAGAAATCTGGGTTTAATTCTCAATGACAATGCTTGGGGCGATATATCTCTACATTTTTTATTACATCAACGTCGTGTGTTTTTGTGGTCAAATGCCGCTAGATTGGAAGCGTAGCTAATTTACAGGAATGGTCAGTCGTCAGCAGGCGCGTCCCATGTGATACGACTGCAATGTCCAACAAGTTGGACCATGGGGACATGTTTGCTTGTGGTATAGTCGATAACACTTCCAATGTAACATAAAGGCACTCTTCTCGACGTTGGACAACTAATACGTGCCATGGGTAAAAAAAATCCCCGTGGTCCTAGTTGAATTTGAGAATGCAGTTGTACCACGGTTATCGCGCTATTTAGTATCGGTAACAAACAACGTAAACAATAAAACATAACACCTATTTTTTTACGAATGGGTCCGATTATACTAATTTTGTACTACAACAACTTTTTGAGGGTGGAGCCATGTCCACTGTGACAGCCTGTATTTATAACTATAGATTGATATTAATTTACTTACAGTCCAATGAAGCGTAACGCCAACTATTTTACAAATTACAGAACTACCCTAATTATACGCAGATGCATCCACCAGCTGCATCTAGGATCAATCAGCATCCTACGTATCACCAACAAATGGATGTCAACCCTCACCAATACGGACTACCACATGGACAGAATCATGCTGCCATACCTCAACATCAGCCTCATCAAAATATGGCCAGCCATGCAAGTGGCATTGGCTCAGGAATGCAAGGACATCCAAATGTCCACTTGCATCACGCGGGAGTGCCTCCTCTTCATCATGTGTCGCGTCAACCACCGGTACCCCCGTCGTCTGTTGCCCCTTCCCATCCAGTTCCGTCACAGATTCCATATGCGTCGCCGCACCATTCTGTTTCTATGAATTATCAGACGCATCAAGTACAACATCCTCTCGACGTCAATGTCACAAGTCAATATAGTTCAGTAAAACCATCGGGAATTGAAGCAAGTAGTCCGCAGTACCGTCCTCCTTTCCCTCAATTGTCACCGCAAATGTCTCCAAGAGCACAAATGTCTCCACGGCAGCAACCACAACCGCAATTGTCTCCACGACCGGTCATGTCACCTGTTAAAGGGCCTAGTGCATCACCACATGGCTCTAGAAACTTAGTACAATCACCAGTTTCATCTGGTCCACCACCAGCTCCTAATTCATTCACATCTCAGAATACACTTCAAGCATTAGAACAAATGGTTTTACCTGCTGGGTCAGAATATCCCTATCAACGGGAACCTCCCTCCTCGCCAGCTGTTGGACACGTCGTTTCTTCGCCGTCTCAATGGAGTCAAAATAAACTTCAACCTGTTAACAACGTGGTTCAATTAGAGAGTACCGATCAAGTTGCAAAAGTGATTGATGCTGTAACGCCGATAACGACGTTAAAATCAGAAATGGGCAAAGCTGTTCCTGTGACTGTTACAAATGTTGAATCAATTATAGATAAACATCAATCTGAAAATAATCGACCGGCTGAAAATATAAGCACTGCGCATACATTTACACCGCCGGTTAATTTTAGCAACATTTCAAAAGAAGGTGTACCAGTGAACTCGAATAGACCCGTAGCGACTGCTACTGGTAATTCATTAAATACGCCGCTCGAGACCCTTGACAAATTGCCCAATGAGCTTAGTACTATTAAAAATGATAATATGCAGTCATCGACAACTTCGAAAGATAAAGAAAAAACTGATATTGATGTGAGCAATTCAAATAAAAGTGACCAAAAAGTAGAACTTAAACAAAATTCATTGGAAAATTCGAACAGACAAGGCGGTGATCAATTAATAGCCCAATCTAAACCATTACCAGCTCCTACCGCAAATATGAGTGCTCCAAGTGACAAGCCTCAAATAAGTATCTCGCAACAACACACACATGTACCGTTGAGTCACCCACTACCATCAAATACTATGGCAAGTTCAACAAATCAATATGAAAATTTGTCGCCAATTAATGTAAACAGGAATCAAGGCTATCAATCCAACAACATGCAAAATGTTACACCAAATATGCCTAATATAATTCCCCAAGGCATTGCAGCTCACAATCTTCCGCCAAGTGCTCCTAGCGGTCTGCAAAGTAACACTACTCATAACGTTCCTACTACTTTTCAAAGTGAACCTGCATCTGTGACTCAAACGGTTCCCAACGTGCAAGTCAGTGCTCAATCTAATCATTCACTGCCACTTTCAAATACCGTTTCTTCCAGTTTGCCAGTTCACAATTCCCAAGGTAATTTAATTTGTATGTCACCTGCGGTTCCTACTATGCCTGGCAATCTGCAAGCTGCTATACCTAATGTGCCTGGTAGTATGCCTATGGTTCAAGCCAGCGGTCCTCCGACCATTCCTAACGTTCAAGTGGGAATGCCTATGGGTGTACAAAACATGCATCCTAATATAGGGCCGAATATACCACCCAATCCAACTAATATTATGTCCAGTATGCCCCACAATATCAATCCAAATATGATTATGATGGGCCCTAATACAATGCCTCATCCGAACCTACCGAATATATATCCAACTTCTCATCATCAGGAAAGAGTATCATTACAACAACAAATTCAGGAAATATATTGTTTACCTCCTTCTAATGAAAACCAAGAAAAAGTTAGATGTCTTCAAGAAAGATTGGCTTTATTGCAACATCATGAAACTAATGATAAGTGTAATGGGGGCCCTAACTGTATACTGCAAAATCCTGTGTACGGTTCGAAAATGGTAGAAAGTCCTCAAGTAACCAGTACAACAGGCCGAGGACGAGGAAAAGGGCCTCCTAAACCTAGAAAACCAAGAGCAAAGAAAGATAAATTGATACCGACAGTACAACCGCTTGACCAGTTACCTGTTTCTGAAGACTGTGTAACAGCGGGCACTGGAATACAAAGTAATTTAGAATTAGATATAGAGTTAAATGAGGAGACTACAAATTTAGATAGCAGCGCGCTTTCTGTCGAAGATCTTGACGGGAAAGTAAAGAAACAAAGAGGACCACGAAAAAATAAGGAAAGGAAACCTCGGACTCCAAAAGAACCTAAAGCTATGAAAGATGCTGGAAGTAAACCGGTGAAAGAACGCAAAAAACGTGAACCTAGAGACCCAAATGCTCCAAAAAGAAAAAGGAATACTAAAAAAGACGCTGCTGAAATTCTCGCAGACACTACAACCTGTTATGACTTTTTGGACAAAGATGGCGATAGTAAATCTATGGATCAGTTGTCCATTAATAAACCTTTACCTGGCATAATTCCTGCGACAAGTGTATCAGAGGCACCATCTTTAGATGAGTCCAACGTCACTGATTTTGATGATATTCCTGTTTCTAAAATAGCTATCAAAGATTTGTTAGAAGAAGCAGAAGCAAAACGTGAGCTTATTGATAAAGATGATGACACAGACTCCTTAACTCAAAAGAGAAAATCGAAAAAACGAAGCTCTCTAGGGGGTAGTTGCAAGAAAATGTCGTTGAAACGTACCCCCGGCGGTAGAAGGAAAAAACGCGGTGGATTAATACCAGATTCTGATGGAGAACCTGACGATATGATGTCAACCCCACCACCGTCTCCGCCGCCAGAAGGTGACGACAGTTTGAAACGTCGTTCTGCCAGGCATACTCAACGCAAGAAATATACGGATGATGTTATACTGCGACTATCTGATGATGAATTTGCGATGTCAACTCCAAAACTTGAGAAGGAATGTAAGTCTGAAGAATTGTGTGTCGAAACCAAAGATTGTAACCGACCAGAAGGAACACCTAAACCAAACTATATTTATGTAAATACTACTGAAGAGGATTCTATGATCGTTCACCATGTCTTGGCATGTAGAATGGGTAAAAGGGAATTTAAAAATGAACCACCGGCCAGTGAGATTGCACCAAAACTGGAAAAGGAAGAGGAACCCTTACCCACATCAAGTAAAGTTGATTTAGAACAGCATTCTGAAACGTGCGCTGACAAGTGTGTATCAGACACAGAAAATGAAATTCCTAAAGAAATTAAGGACGAACCAGTTCCTGCAAACACTGAGTTTGAGGATAAACCGGACAATCAAGAAATTACTGAAATAGAAGAAAAACCAGAAAATATTAAATTGGAGTCGCAAGAAAGTACCAAACCAGATGTTGATAAAGAGCAAATTGAAATAAAAAACAAGAAACCTGTCATGGTTGACATTGAGGAATACTTTGTTAAATACAGAAATTTCTCATATTTACACTGTGAGTGGAGGACTGAAGAGGAACTTTATAAAGGCGACAAACGAATATTTTCCAAAATTAAACGTTTCAAACAGAAACAAGCTCAACAGATGAATATTTTTGAGCTTTTGGATGACGAACCATTCAATCCGGATTATATAGAAGTGGAAAGGATTTTAGATATGTCCGAAAATCAGGATCCTGCCAATGATACTGTAGTTAAACATTATCTAGTTAAATGGAAAAGTTTGCAATATGAAGATAGTACTTGGGAGTTGGAGGAAGATATTGACGTAGACAAAATTAAACAGTATAAAACTTTCAACGAATTTCCAGCAAAAGATAAATGGAAATTTAAGAAAAGGCCATCTGCTGATAATTGGGTACAATTGAAAGAATCTCCGCTCTATAAGGGAGGAAACACACTGAGGAATTATCAACTCGAAGGTCTTAACTGGTTATTATTTTCTTGGCATAATAATCGCAACTGTATTTTGGCAGATGAGATGGGCCTTGGTAAAACTATACAGAGCTTAACATTTGTCAATTCTATATGGGAGTATGGCATACGAGGTCCTTTCCTTATTATAGCACCTTTGTCAACCATTCCAAACTGGCAAAGAGAATTCGAAGCATGGACAGAAATGAACGTTGTGGTTTACCATGGCTCTCAACAAAGCAAAAGCATGCTCCAGGAGTATGAGTTTTATTATAAAAATGACAAGGGCGAACCAATGAAAGATATAACAAAATTTAATGTTCTTATTACAACATTTGAAATAATTGTCACAGATTTTCAAGAACTCAAAACTTTTAACTGGAGGGTATGTGTCATTGACGAAGCCCATAGACTAAAAAATAGGAATTGCAAATTATTGGAGGGCTTGAGACAGCTGCATTTAGAGCATCGAGTTCTGTTGTCTGGCACTCCATTACAAAATAACGTTAACGAATTGTTTTCATTGTTAAACTTTTTGGAACCGTCTCAATTTTCCAGTAGCGACGCTTTCTTAAATGAATTTGGACAGTTAAAATCAGAATCAGAAGTAGTAAAACTACAAGCACTGTTAAAACCTATGATGCTAAGAAGATTGAAGGAAGACGTGGAAAAAACACTTGCTCCTAAAGAGGAAACAATAATTGAAGTGGAGTTGACAAATATACAGAAAAAATATTATAGGGCTATATTGGAAAGAAACTTCAGTTTCTTACAGAAAGGAACTGCATCTGCGGCTAACATTCCCAATTTAATGAATACAATGATGGAACTAAGAAAGTGTTGCATACATCCGTATTTACTGAACGGGGCGGAAGATCAAATACAATTTGATTACAAACAAACTTACGGAGAGGACAAAGAGGCGTACTACAAAGCACTAATTCAATCTTCTGGTAAAATGGTCTTGGTGGATAAATTGCTCCCGAAATTAAAAGCGGGTGGGCATCGCGTCTTAATTTTCAGTCAGATGGTGAGATGCTTGGACATATTAGAAGACTATCTTCTATTTAGAAAATATCCGTTCGAACGGATTGATGGACGGATCAGAGGAAATTTGAGACAAGAAGCTATTGACAGGTTCTCTAAACCAGATTCCGATAGATTTGTATTTCTACTATGCACCAAAGCTGGTGGTCTGGGTATTAACTTAACAGCCGCTGATACTGTTATAATTTACGACAGCGATTGGAATCCTCAAAATGATTTACAAGCTCAAGCTCGTTGTCATCGCATTGGGCAACAAAAGATGGTAAAAATATACCGACTAATATGTCGTAATACCTATGAGAGGGAAATGTTTGATAAAGCTTCTCTAAAACTTGGTTTGGACAAAGCTATATTACAAAGCATGAACACATCACAAGGAAAGGAAACAGGGCTTAAACAATTGTCGAAGAAAGAAATTGAAGATTTACTTAAGAAGGGTGCTTATGGTGCCGTCATGGATGAAGATAATGCTGGTGATCAGTTTTGTGAAGAAGACATAGAAATGATTTTGGCTCGAAGAACCCAAGTTATTCAAATGGAATCTGAAAAAGGATCTACATTTTCAAAAGCTAGTTTTGCAGCCGCCAATCAAAGATCTGATATTGACATTAGAGATCCTGATTTTTGGAATAAATGGGCAAAAAAAGCAGAAATTGACACGACAGAGAAGAAAGAGGATGTCGATTTAATAGTTACAGAACCAAGGAAGAGGACTGTCATAAAAAGGTACGGACATGATGATGGTCCTATGGAAATGTCGGACATGGAAGTGACACCCGACTCTGATGAAGATGAGGAAGGTGAGAATCTTTGTTTGTTGTCCAAGATAGCTTGCGAATTCATTGATGTTAAAAGTTTATTTGACTTGGTCATTTGCATCTAGAGATGAACTCATGATGTAAGCGTCTGTTTTGTGGTAGTTGCTGCTTCCTTGCTTTATGTACGAGTGTTTATACGGTAATTCTATATTAATTTTCATCAACTGTAATTCTTTTAGGTTTAAGTTTGAGGAGCAAGAAGAAAAAAGATAAATTCGGTAGAAAAGGTAGAAGATATGCTAGCGATGATTACATACCTCGCCACGAAGGTGTGCCCGTTGATGAAGAAGTCGTTTATGGATCATGGACCAGATCTGAATGTTTCAAAATAGAAAGGGGACTACTTACATTTGGGTATGTAACATAATTATTCATAGGATTTAGGCTACTCGAACCACTCCATCGACATATATTTTTTGCGGTAAGTTTTATAATTATTATCTAATAAAAAGAATTTGCTTACAGCTGGGCGCGATGGGAAGAAATCGTCGATAAAAACCAATTTAGGAAGGGCTGGACCTTGCCTGTAATTGAAGATTGCGCACGTGTCATTGTAAGTACTAAGTTACATAATGACATACTTTAATTCATGTGTTTTTGACTATTTAATGAATGATGACTAGCCATGCTAATACCGAGGAAATTTTAGATTTTCGTTGAGTTTAACAAGCTTTTACTGACTTACTTGTTAGTATTATTATAAAATGTAACTTTTGGTTAACGTTTATTTACATAAGAGTCGTATTGAATAATTTCAGGTATTATATTGTTTACGTCACTACAAAGGCGATGAGAAAATTAGAAATTTCATTTGGGACCTAATTGAGCCATGTGAGAACGGCGAAGTAACGATTTCCAGAAATCATAGTGGATTGCACAATCCCGTGCCGCGTGGACGAAACGCTAAGAAAAAGAACAGACCGAAAGACATACCAAAACCAACTGATGTTCAGAAGTGGGAAGATTCAAATCATTGGAGCTCCATTGAAAAGTATGACTGCGATGCGTATCTCGAAAGTAGTTACAAGAAGCACTTATTCAGACACGCGAACAAGTAAGTGAAAAATATTCGATACATACAGGATACAGAGGGTCTCAATAAGGTTCCGATTTCTTCAAGAACTACTTGACCAACTGTAAAATGTTGTTTACTAGTTGATAGTCTAGTCTTTATTTTAGAAAATCTCACTCAACCCTAATAACTCTCTTATACTATAGTAAACGTTTCTCTGTTTCCTGATCAAATTGTGAGAAAAAAACACCGATATAAATGCATCATTTACAATTATTTTAACTATTTTCAGAGTTTTGCTGAGAGTGCGTATGATGTATTACATAAAACACGAAGTCATAGGAGATTATGCCACACAAATAGAAAATGGAACACATGCCAGGTAAATATTCTGAAAACAAGTATTTAAAACACTTGTCTGTTTGTGTATGTGCCTATTATGTTTTGTAGCTAACTCGGTATGGTCTCGTAGTCGTAACTCATAGGATAGATAACATTGAAGTGCAATTTCAATTAAATATTTATCCGGACAGTAGTGACTAATCTCATGTTAGATAGATGCATATAGTATAGAATAATGGTGTCTGACATATTTTTAATAACTTATACTTGTATGTACTGTATGCCCTTTTTTGTTTTTGCTAAATACATTATTATTATGCACTAACTTTAAAATTGCGAATCAGTTCTCTAGGTATGCGTGTCCCTCGCGGCGTGGACAGCGCGCCGCCGCGCCTGTGGTGGGACGCCGAGTGCGACGTGTCGCTGCTGGCGGGCACCTACATACACGGCTACGAGAACTACCTCGCGATGCGTTCCGACCCACAGCTTTGCTTTGTAGACAAGTTGGGCCCTCCAGACGACGCCGAATGCACGGATATAAAGTAAGTGAAACGGAGTAGAGTAAAACATCACATCAAATTAAGTTTAGTGTAAAAGCTGCAATGTCCTGTCCAGAAATAATACTATTTACCATAGATTTGTAGTGTAGTTAGTCATTTATTTGCTTGATGCAGGAGTGAGGAGCGTAAGGTGCGAGGAGGCGTTCCCGGCGACGAGGACTGCACGGACGACGTGTCTAGCGGCGCGGGCGCTACATCGCCGGCCGCGTCGCCGCGCGCTGACGACGACAGCACGCAGGGCGGCGGCGGGCACCTGTGGCCATCCATGCAAGACCTCAACACGCGTCTGCGCCGCCTCATCACTGCATACCAGCGCAACTACAAGCGCGAGGAGCTCAAGCTGCAGCAACGGGCGAAAGTGCGTACAATGTGGGACTCGCAATATGCGCCAAAGAAAGCTGCTGCTGAAAGTTTCTCCTGAGCGTTGTCACCTTTTCCTTGCAAAGTGGTGTAAATGTAAAAAAAAATATTGACTACACATCAACGTGCTTACTTTTAATAAAGAGACTTGATTTGAGAAGTCATTTGTCTTGTAGTCGCACACGACTAGAAGACAAATGACTTCTCAAACCAAGTCTCTTTATTAGCCACAGCTAATGGTCAAACAGATGTCACAAGTTGTTCAGGAACTTCATAGGCCTCTGACGTTACTTTTGTTTCACTGTACTCACCGGTGTTTTCCTGAGCACGATTGCACTTGGCGTTATTAGTTATTCTTCATTGTTCTTAGTCAACGTCTTAAGGTCTATGTCGATTTGGTTTAACAGAGGGTCTTAAATGATCTTGTATCTATTAGATGGAGCGCCGTGAGCGGATGGACCAACTGGCTAGAGACGAAGTATCCCAGTGGCGCTGGACTCGCGCCGACGAGGAAGCCTTCCGCCGCACCGTCGCTTCCTATGGCGTGGAGTTCGATCCCGCAACCAAGAGCCTGCGGTGGAGCCGGTTCCGCACTCTAGCGCGACTGGACTCGAAAAGTGACGACGCTTTGACTGACTACCTCAAAGCTTTTATGGCTATGTGCAAGAGACAATGCGGCCTCTCGGTCGGTGAAGCAGAGCTACCTACTCGCGCTGATTTGAAAGCGGAGCCCATCGGGGAAGAGAGGGCAATCGCAACGCTTGAAAGGTAATGACATACATTAGTTGTTATGATTATGCATGAGTGCCCACAAAATGTCGTAAGGACGGTTTACAGGTTTATTTTTTAATAAAGCTACTGAATAATGTTCTAGTTCATATTTCATATAGACGTTCCGTGTCCGGTACAACGGCAAATAATCGAGTATACTTCCTCGATTTATTGATTGTCTAATGTATCGCGAAAAATAATGAAACCCTTATTAGTTATAGCTTTTTCAGTAATACAATATCGTTCATCGGATATCTAACGATTATACCTTTCAGTCCGGGAAACCAGGAGTTGCAATTAGCCGTCGATATACTTGCTACTTAATAATTATGTCATGATTCGTGCAGGATCGACTTGCTGCGCGTGCTTCGCGAGGAGGTTGCGCCGCACGCTGCGCTGGACGCGCGGCTGGCACTGTGCGAGCGCTCAGCGGACGCGCCCGTCTGGTGGCAGCCCGCGCGACACGACAAGCTGCTCGTGCTAGGCGTGTGCAAGTGAGTCCGAGTCCGACTGCCCGATACATACACCTGTTGGTAGTTTAGTAGTTAAAGATTTCGTCTTTGTTCGGCGCGATAGTTTGTATATGCTCCTGGATCTTTAGAAAACTAAAATTATTTGATATAATTGCAGTGCGCCAAAATACCACTACTACACTACAAAAACTGAATTTTTTTCCAGAATACCTATTTTGGAAAAAATTTAATGTTTTGTTTATTGTTTTCAAAGTAATTCAGAATTGTCGTTGTCACATCTTTCTTCTTGTATTCACAGACACGGATTGGGCGACACGTATAACAAGCTGTTCTGCGACACGAAGCTACCGTTCGCCGACTGCGCCAGCAAGTGGTACGCTTTACACAAGGGCGGGGTGAAGAGTGATGCACAGAAAATGTCCTCTGATGAGGACGAGAGTTCCCTCAGCGAGACTCGGGTGTCCCTGCGCCGCAGCAAGCGCACGAACCCGTGCGATCGTGAGGACGACGACACCGACGCTCTTTCCGAATTAGAGACTCTCGCTAAACTGGGAAGGATCGAGGAGTCCCTCACGCCGGAGCACTGGTTCACGGAGCGGGCGCTCGAAACGAGGTTGCACCACATCGCGCACGCCGTGCAGAATTGCGAGTGGCCGTCCGCCGCGCTCGCCGTCAAGGACGCCGGGCGCGCAGCGAGTGCGGGCGAGGCGCCGGACGCCAAGCAAGCCCAGAAGCGGCACATCGCCATCGACGTGGAGACGGAGCGCGCCAAGCTGCACGCGCTGCTGTCGTCGCCGCAGGCCGCGCACGCCGCCAGCCGCGAGGCGCCGCGCGTGCAGCCCGGCGAGCGCGACGACGCGTCCAGCGACTCGGGCTCGCGCCGCTCCACGCCCGCGCCGCCGCCCGCGCACCAGCGCCCGGCGCCCTCGCCCGCGCCGCCGCCCGCACCCGCCCCTACCGCGCCTGCGCCCGGCGCAGGGCCCGCCGCGCCAGTCGACCTGTCCGCGCCGCTCGACCTCAGCGAGGCGCAGGACTTCTCCATGGGGCGCCGCACTCCGCACGCTGGGGATGGGGGCGCGTTCGTGAACCCCACGAGGAGCAGGCTCGACGACACACTCACAAAGCTGATGAAAAGGAAGAATGTGGTGAGTCTTAATTGGTCGATCCTGACTCTGGCTAGTATCGATTGTCGGTTGAAAAACATACAATATTTTAATTTACCTTTTCTTCTCAGCCTGCTCCCGAGCAGATCGTCGGGAAAGAAAAGAAAAGAAAGAAGCTCGACGAGATCGTTCTCGGGCTGTCGGCGGCGAGGGGCCGGCCGAGCGCGGGCGCCGAGCCGCCGCGCGGCCGCGGCGCGTCCATCCTGCCCGACGTGACCGTGACACCGGCCGCGCCGCCCTCCGCCGCGCCCGCGCCGCAAACACAGAAGCCCTTCTCCGTGACGCTCACCAATGTCACGTCTCCCCAAACGTCAAAGGAGCTGTCTTCATTTCTACAGCAATCCCTGGAACAGAGTAGTAAGGCGTACAAGGCGCCGCCTGCCGCCGCCGCTCCGACGAAGGCGTATTCGCACGAGGCCAAGGTGAACAAGTGGCTGGCGGAGCAGGCGAGCGTGGAGGCGCGGCGGCGCGGCGCGGCCCCAAGACTCGCGCCCGACGAACACGTGCCCGTCGTGCACCGCGTCACCGGCAAACGTATAGTAGGCAACAAGGCCCCGCAACTCAAAAACCTCGCTCAATGGATAGCCGAGAATCCCATGTACGATATTGATTCTAAATGGACAGAAGGCATAAAAGAACATGTAAAATTACCTCAAGACGTCCGCAGCCAAAGGCATTCGCCAATGCAGTCGACCAGTTCCATGGGTGAACGTAAGAAAGGCCGACCTCCAACCCTGGACTCCCCAGCAGCGAATATATTATCGTCGGGCTCTCACCTAAACCAAAGTATGGCAGGTCTGAATCCTGCTCTTTTAGCCAGTTTGTCAAGTTTGAGTGCATTCGATCCTAAAACACTGGCCGCGACGTTGTCTAATTTGTCAGGATTTGACCCAAAATTACTCAATTCATTTGACCCGAAATTGTTATCGAGTTTGAGTAGTTTCGACCCTAAAAACAATCCGTTATTGAGTTCCTTTGGCAGTATGCCTAATCTTCTGGGAAATCTAGCTGGAGGAAATATATTCGCTAATCTGGCTGGTTTAGGGCTCTCTGGTTTTTCTTCTCTTGACATGAACAGTCTCGGCGGAGCGAGTACTTCGGGTGATAATAAATCTAAGTCCAGAAAGCCATCGGATGGCGGAATGTCATCAAGTTCCAAGTCGGCAAATTCACAATTTCCATTTGTGTTCCCAAATCCTAACATGTTGTACCCTCAATTGGGACTAAGTGGCTTGAGCCCATTTGGTATGCATTCTGGCATGTCTTCTGCATATGACGCACTGGGCTTGTTGAGCAACAATTTAGCGGCGAGTTCGAGCACGGCCACCATGCACAGCGGCGGCCACGGCTCATCCCGCAGCAGCACCAAGACAACCACCCCTAGGTCATCGACTGTGGTTACAAACTCGTCCACTTCTCGCCAACAGAAGGTGTCAGATCGTCAACAATCCAGCCAGTTGCCGCAAATACTCTTGCCACCGGACCCTTATCTATTAGAATCTCTTTCAAAACAATCATCTTTGAACTATGACACTATTATGCGGGGTGATAAGAGAACCCGCGATATTGAAAGTCACGAAGCTACGGATTTATCTAGAGTCGATAAAAAGAAATTACCGTTCGAGTCATTGAGGTCGCAAGTGCCACCAGAATTTGCTGCTGTGCAAGAAAAGCTACTAAAAGGTGATAAGAAAGATATTGATATTAGCAAAATGTTATTAGAGCAAATGGCTTCTGGAGCACTCAGTGCCAGTCTAGTAAGTTCTGCAGAGGCTAAAAGAGCGAAGGATATCGAAAAGGATTCATTTGAGAAGCTCTGTAAGAGTTCCTCTGAATACATAGCAAGAACTTTGTCTGCCGATGGCAATGCGTCTAGCTCACTGACACATAAAAGGCCACACGAAGATATCCATAACGAGCCCGAAAATTTAGTGCTACAACCAACCGAATTGCCCCCTACAAAGAAAGTGAAGGAAACGGCAACATCTGAAAGTATTTTAAATATTGACAAGCAAGTAGATTCTACTGCACACACAGGGGAAATGGATCTTGAAGATTTAATTGCACCATCAACTGTAATAAAAACTGGCATGAAAGCTAGTGACTTTGAAACTGGCGTTCCAAAACTGACGGTAGGTCGCACGTCACCTTTAGCCCCAACCAGTATGGAAAGAGAAGATAAATCACAGCAGATTTTGTCGCACCCCTATCATGACGATTCTAACATGCAGATTGGCAATGACAAAGCCCAAAGTGCCGAATGTCTCGCTATTTCATTGGACAGTGAAAACAAGGATATTAGCGGCAATGAAGCTACTATTGGTGAGAACCCGCCAAATGATCCAGGACGCAGAGGGAATAGAAAGAAAGGTCGTAAGTCGTCTGAAGAAATCGCTGCAACGGGTCCGCGCCGCGAGTTGAGGTCGAGTTCTGGTCGACAGTCTACAGACACAAACACTTCAAATCATTAACGCGTCTCAGAGGAGTCTTGTATTACGAACAAATTGATAATGAATCTGACAAAATACTCCCTCGAGTATAACCCTGATTAACCTTATAGAATTATAGACCTTTTAGGCCTATCTTTGTCTTATCGTCGTACATGTTTGTTGAATGTCTTTATATATCGTATAATATAGCCAGTAGCGAGATATGCCCACTCCAATTAAGTAGTTATTGTTGCGCCAGTGGCGTATTTATGTGTAATTAATAAAATATGAAAACTACAATCATTTAAAAAATAGTACACAACACATCCATAGCATTGCAACTTCTCTTACGAATGCAGTGAATGTTAGTTACTACCTATATTCTAGCTAGATGGCTGGCTACCTTCTGTCTGTAATGTAACAACTTCTACTCTACTATGTCGATTATTTCTTTGCGGAAGTTTTCATTACTTCCATTCCATACAAAATACACCACTTGTGCATTAAGTCAGCGATATTTATTCTCCACATAAACAAGACACAGTTGAAGATGTTATATAACAAGTGGAGTTGCCTAATTACAGCTTTTACACAAATTCAGAGTCCCTGTATAAAAGCCATATGTAATGATTTCAAAAGATCGCCACTGGTTTTTAAGATCATATTAATGGACCTGACAAGTAGTACGGCTATTTCGAACAATATTGGTCATGAGATCACCTATTTAATTCAATTAACGCTTTAGTTTCCGTAAAGCAGGTACCTATATGTTTCTTCGTCGACGTTTATTGTAGATTTTAAGTAAAATAGTTATAATTATAAGAATAATATTCTTGTTAAATAAAATAGCTGTTAATAACGTAATAGAAGACTGGATCCCATACTCGTTATACTTAACGTATGATTTATTATGAAATAGGTAATTATACTAACTAGTTTTTTTTACAATACATACTATGAAGATAATCCTTTACGTTTTAACCGTATTGCGCTGCGACAAGTGGCAGCTATATATCTGATTTAGTGTCGTTTAGGACGTCAGACTTGTCTATCAGTTATCTGAATAAGATTTAAGAAACTTGTTTTTATTCCCACTGTCACACGCAATATACAGGGTGGGACTGCTAAGTGATTACAATTAACTGATGTTGCTACTGCTGCTACTATCAACGTCATTGATGGATTCAGTGCAATTTACCGGTTTCACCCCGTATACATGGTGTTATTTTAGTCAGTATCCGAAGTGTACAGTCGACAGCACACCTACCCGCGTAGAGTGCCCTTACAGTTTATTTAGCATTAAATCCGGTTTTCATATTTATCGAGCCCGAGTGACAAGTTCAGCACAGTTGATAAGTGCGAAGTGCGACTAGAGTAGTGTCAAAACGATACAAAAATGCCGTATGCCCTACGAGCGAAGGTCTAGAACAGAGGAGCTTGGGACCGCGTTACTATTCTACTTCTTCCTACCCTACACTAATCAGTTGATGTCCAAACATAACAATTGTTCCACCGTTTAGGCCTTCTGGGGGCTGAGCCACGTCAATTTTTACTAGTCGTCAATGTCAGATTTCTAGCGAAAATCTGTGCAAAAATTTCGTTCGCGCAGACTTTGACAGGACAAAAACGGCCAGCCGGCTAGCCCCCCAGTCCCTTTTTACCGCCTCTTTTTACCTTAAAGTTTTTTAACGAAGTGTGACAGTGACAAGAACATGGTTTAAGAGAAGTGAGGTTTAACTAGGTTTATGCATAAACGTGGTCAAGTATAATCTGCACTTGTCACTCCTATTAATCGCTAATCAAATCAAAGTGACTACCGGACTGATAGTATCCATGGATGATATAGTAAACAAATAGTGGTTCTAGTTCAAGCTGACCAAAATAACACCTTGTAATATTCGTAGGACGTATGCACGATTAAATAGGAAAATACTTGGGATCTCTATAATGCGTAAGTGTAGGTATGACAAAACTCAATACCTAATACTAAATGCAAGGAAATTCTACTACTTCAGTGCACAGTAATTTATTTTGACCCGTTGCGAACCTGATGCATTGAATTGATGCCATGTTTGTTACCTATTTCATTATCTCATACAAAGTGTATTTCTTATCGTCTCCGTTTGCCCTCGACAAATAGCGAACCCAACTATAGAGAGGGCAGGGTAACCAGTATTAAATAATCATCGCCACTATAGGCGGTAGGAGTTGTCAGTGATCCTGAAACGCGTATGGTCTTAGAAGGAAGGCTACTTAACCCTTGATTCTGATGTACCACACCACAACCACACGACAAATATAATACATGGGCGGGCGCCAAATTGTAAGGTAATCAAATAGTTTAATTCTATCCGAATTTTGTCGACCACATTTTGCCGTCAACTTCCAGGCGCGTGTTACGTGATCGGTCACTTTTTGTAGCTGCGATGTAGTTGTGGTTGTCGTACGTATGATGAATAGACGCGCTTAGGCCGATAGTCATGGTCAGTTTTGCGAATGAGTGCAGTTTGAGTTCTGTCTTACAAAGTCTGTCAGTTTTCATACAATTTTGAGTTGTACTGTAAGTGCGAGCTCACGCTGAGTTCGTGCTCAAAACTGCCTGACTATCAACCATTAATTAGCTCATCCTAGCTAGATAGGTTCTAGCAGAAGAGGTCACCATCCATCCCATTAATCAACAGTGGAAAAAAAAACAATTTGTTGGAAACATAGAAACAAAAGAAGCTAGTGCTGGGTTAGGTTGATCAGCCAAGATATTTTGGGATCGAGCGCAGTAGAACCGTTGCATAACCAGTTTAAACTGGCCTGGCCTCGGTTAACTTCGTTGTTTTCAGGGCCAGCTTATACTGGATATGAAACGGTTCGAGCCGTCGCTTTGGTTCGAAGGCGTTCAATCCAAAATATCAGCGGAATGGCTTTATGTAACATTTGTAACAACGAAGTAGCGTTCTATGATTTATCAGGCGCAGTGGGTCATTTTTATTTACATCGTGGTAATTCGTATATTAGCTACATTATTCAAATACAAGGTATGATGTATGTATACCTATTCAAACTATTTCGCACTGATTGTGTGACGTGTAATGTCCCAAGTTTTTACCACCTCGCTCGGTTAAATCATTATATCGTTTGTTCAGGTTGAATGCAGTCACCAACGATAAGGCGGTATTTAGACGGTTCCTTCAAAGTCGGTCTTTCTCACATAATATGTGAAATGAATATAAAGTTCGAACATTTTCGCGTAAATTGTCTTTCATTTCGTTATCGATGAATGTGAACGATGAAAGACCGATGCCGATGAAAGTAAAGTTCATCTAGTGTTATGCTAGTGACTTTCAAGTTTCATCGCAAGGGCACATCCATGAAAGATGAAGCTTCATCGATAAAACATCGATAATGACAGCAAAAATGAACCGTCTAATACCGCCTTTAATGTATGATCATTGATCACTTTGGTATCATGTCCCTGGCACTCTCATAATATTGTTTGCTGTTCTCAGATTGCTATTTCGAGCGAGACATGTACTTGTACAACGGCATTTATGTGCGAGATGGTAACATGAACGATATAATAATCATAGCGGTGACTTTAATTATTATTAGCGTCTCTTGACTTTTATTAAATTGGTTTTGTAGTTGTGAATTTTACTTTTTGGCTTATTTTATATTTTTATTACTTAGCTATAAGTAATCTAGCTACTAAGTCAAACACTGAATGTGATGAAATTATTTATTACATGTATTCATTATTAATTTGAATTGCTACATTGATGAATTGTATTATAAATATTATGTGACAAATCATAAATAAAATATGAAAATAATTTTAGCTTATTTTTTGCAAGTCCTTTGCGATATAGGCAGAATTTCGCCTGAAATATTACGGGTAATTTCACACGTACAGTCGACAGCACATTCACAACCGCAACCACGCGACAACAACAATATGAGCGGGCGCTAATTCGTATAAAAATTGAATATTAATAGTTAATTCACACAGACCATATTTTGCAGTCAAATTCAATCATGTGGGTGATGTGGCCCGTGGATGTGGCGATACCAACATATCGCAACCACCAGCCGCCCACGCCCACCTCGGGCCTCGCAAACAACGTTGCATACAACCGTTTTTTTGTATGTACATACATACCTACTCACTTGCTGTTATTTATAAACCTAGTTAAGCATCACTTCCCTTAAATCGTGTTGCTATCCCTTTCACACTTCGTCAAAAAAGGTTAAGATAGAAAGGGGTAGGGGGCCTAAACGGTGGCGTAACTTTATGAATACGCGCCACACTTCCCGTGGTACACCGAGGTGCACAGCCGAGGTGGACCACGGGCAATAAGTCCAAAATTTCTTTTACTTGTAATTGATATAATTTGTTTGATAGATAAAAGTTAAAACTATGTAGTTAACTGTAGAAGAATTATTAAATTCGGTCGGCTGTAAATCGAACCTGGGACCTCCGTATCGCAAGTCCATTGACCCAACCACTGAGCCACCGAGCTCTCTATATATGTAGGTATGTCTGCTTAGGACAAACTGAAAAATAGGTAGTAACAACTTCGAGAAAGAGAGTGACAGGATAATTCAGCTGGGTTGTTGGGCAGCATTTGGAAAGCTTTAGCCTGAAAACAAGTCAGGTTGAGTGACGTGCTTTGGGAGACGCCTACGTCTAGCAGTGGACTGATACGGGCTGATGATAATGAGCAAATGATGACGCCAAAAAAGAAAAGAACTGACATTAGCTCTACGTTAAAAACATTAGAAGGCGGTATGCTCTAATTAGCTTTTCTTTTCATGCACTAACAAACCCATTTCTATAATCCATTGATCGGTCGCTGTGACAAGAATAATTATGTAACTAATGAAAGCCAGTAATGGACTATAGAAATTTGATTCCAATTCCAATTTGATGTTTATGGCTCCATCGTTTTGTTGATAGAAATGGGGAATAGCCTTGTGCTTCTGTCACTGTCAGTGGGGTGACCGCGACTTCCATCGTAATCGCTTTCAATTTGACACATAGACGCTATACATTGCTATACTTTGTTTTTGCAAGTTTTAACAAACGACAACGAAACGCAGCAATGTATATCGTTGAAGTGTCAAAATGAAAACTATTGAAGTCGCGGTCACGCACGTTGGTTGGATGTACACAGGGTTGCCAGATTTTTTTTTCGCGATTCTGGGGAAAATTTGGCTATTGGGGCGGGGAAGTGGGTATCGTTGAGGAAATTTTTGGGTTAAAAGTTATCAAGTTGTAGAATTTTGTGACCACATAACAAGGGCGAGATATGGCTTAGCAGCCCGCGGCGGAAGCTCAAAGGTTCAGTCGACTGCTAAAATGTTCAGAAAACGAGTACCTACTAGTCACGCACCGAGAAGACGAAGATTTTCTTCGAAATTCTAAAGTTTTGTTGAAATGTATGAATAGGTAAGTACTTATGTATTCTTGAGCAAAAGTATATTTATTATAGTCAGTCAGTCTGACTGTAATAAATCTTTGTTCATTAAAAAAAACCTTTAAAGGTGTATTTATTATATTCAACTGGGATGTTTTTGGTAAAAAGTATCATTTTGGGTAAAAAGTTATCAATCCGGGGAAAGATAAATCAAAATCTGGCAACCCTAGTTGCAAGGCATTTTTTTTGCTTGATTTGCAATTTGCAAACCAACCAACCACGGAATAAATATTTATTCCCTGCAACCAACATTGGCTAAACACTGGTTTTGTTTGACTTTCACTCGGAACTTTTCAAGACAAGGTTAATTAATTATTAAATATGTAATTGAATGTATTTTGGTTCATTCTTTTGCCCAAGTGATTCAACTCAACTATTTTTGTTTTGAACTTCGGTCGTGCTTGCAGTGAAGTACTAAAGTCCAATCCCTTGATAAATAAAGTGAGGTATTTAGTTCATTATTCGGTACAAGTGTGTAGGTAATACTGAATAATAATACCCTACTGTAATACTGAAATAGGTAAGTATTTACAATCACGTCAAGTTATCCTTCTGCCATGCCAGCATCAGCTGTGCGGATGTGGTTACGTGTGCTGTGTGGTTTATGTAGATCTAGAAATTCTAGAATAGATACTCGTTTTCTTAGCAATATTTCACAAGGAATAAAAATTGAGCCCCCCTAGCGACACTGACCAAAAAGACCTCGTTTCACTTCATATAAATTACATGGACATCTTGTAATTTGTAGTAATGGCTCACTATAGTTTTAATTCTAAAAATGGACATCTTGTTTCTGTACATAATTTATTTACGTTTCAGGACCTTTATAATGATGCGTGGGATACAGAAGGCAGTAAGTATACATATTTTTTCTTTAGCAATATGAATTGCTTCCAAATCTCCCTAAGATATTATATTTGGATGGAACTGTTACGTAACTAGTATAAGCCTGGCCTCAGTTAACTTCGACATGCTAGCTTATACTGGTTACCTAGTTATCTGACATGTGTTTCTAGAGTGCAATGGTGTGGCCGTCATTAAGAACCTGTTGGCCTTCCTGACTGAGCTCTGCTGGCTAGAGTAGCGCCAGCCACTTCGCGCACAATGGGCCTTGCGGCCAAAGTGTGAACGAGCCCAGTTTTCAAGATTCAAGTTGTCTGACTCTGTTCGATACAAATATCTTAGCAGAATGGGGGAAGACGGGTTAAAAAAATAAGCATATGAATAAATTTAAATTGGAAGAGAAGAAAGACATGTTACAGCTTAGTTATATATAACAACTCTTCTTATATCTTTCCCTGCATCCAGATGATAAAAACTCTCTTTGAAAAGCTATATTTGGGATATTATTTATGAACTAGGAAGCTAATTTTTACCAGGTGAATAATAGGCTAGTTGACTCATTGAAATTCAATAAAAAAATGTTTATTTCATACAGTATTTTACATTAGGATCCCAATTATATCACTTTTATTACATAAAAGTAAAAGAAAGTAGTTGTAAAGTTACAAAATTAAATTGAAAATAAAATATTTCCCCGTGTTTTCCCACACGTCAAAAACGCTAGTCGGCCATGTTCTCGAGATTTGTAACGTTTTTTTAATTTATCGATCTTATGTGGGTTTTGTTAGATGCATTGAATTATTAATAATAATTAAAATTTTAATGACACGTAAATTAACTATTTACCAATGAGGGGTTCTGAAAGTGACATTTATTTTATGTTTGTACTATTTGGCTACTAGCTGTTAAGGCGCAAATTATATATAAATAAATTAATTTCAAAAGAAACTAGCTATTCAGGTTGAAAATAGATATAAAAGGCAGGAGATAGAATAGGCAGGAAGTCACTAAAAATACACAGGGACCAGGAAAGAAATATTGTTAATATCAGCTGAATAATTTATTTTTTGGTTTGAGTAATTTTAAACAACACAATTTAATAAATTTAATAGGTACAGTCGACAGCAGATCAATGGTAACACTTGCAGTACGATTTCAAGTTTTACGACGCAAATAATAAGAACTGAGAAGAAGAAGAAAAGTACTATTGATCTGCTGTCGACTGTACCACACAAAAATAGAAATTCAATAAACAAGGTTAGCCCGCATTGATGCTCTTTACTTTTGAGGTGCGAAGTCGAGGAATCAGTTCCATCTACCCGAGCTAGCAGTACTAGTTTTGTTTCTTAGATGTCACTTTGAAAATCTCTCATTAAATGGATATGAATACATTTGAAGGCTACCCTTATAGCTAGATCTAACCAGGTATTACGATGAATGATTTTAACATCGTGTTTTCTCAACATCGAACATCCCTAGTTTATCGGGGAAGCGATGACGTCATGACACAGATAATCATGGCGGACGGTGTTTTTGATCGAGGTTGGAAAGTTACATTTTAAATTAAAGTTTTTGGTGTTTTAAAGGTCTCAAAAAATTCTGTAATTTTTTGTATGGTGTAATAGAACGATTATTCACTATTTATGACCAAAAAAAAATTGCGGTCAACTAGCCTATTCAGCTGAAATATATTGAAATGAAATGGTTTATTTGCTAGTACATAGTTGACAGAACAGATGTTGAGCAAGAATATATATATGTATCATATGTACTGCCGATAACGGCATGCAAAAATCTTTCAACGAACATCTCAATCTCAGTGACCAAAACAAACACTCAGTAGCTATTTGTTCTGATCACTAAGATATTCGTTTACAGAGTAGTAGCATTTTTCTATTAGCCATTGTGTAATTTTTGCTTTAAAAGCTCTAGGGGGACAATCTTTGATATGGCTAGGTAGATGATAATGTGATACTCATACAAAACGAATTTCGTTCACTCTAGACTTCGGTATTGTTTTAAGACATAGTTATACTAGTAAAGTTAGTGTATTACATACATGGACAATGTAATGAGTTAATGACATATGTATAATAGAATGTAATTGAAATGAGATTAAATATTTTAGTGTGGACACAATAAAGGAATCTTGTTGGAACCATATGCCAGTTCCTTTCATGTGAGTTGCCATCAAACAGCTGCCAAGCCTGCTGCCAATGTTCAAAATCTACCAAGACTGCCGGTGCCAAAACTTAGTGACACTCTGCAAAAATATTTAGGAACTGTAAGACCACATTTAAACGATGAAGAGTTTGCCAAAACATCCACTTTGGTTAAAGATTTTGTAGCAAAGGGTGGTGTTGGAGAGAAATTGCAGGTAAGATAGTATTTTTACCCGACTGCGCAAGAAGGAGGATTATGTTTTTCGAGTGTAGGTTAAATTTTTTGAAAGGTTTAAACTCGTTGTCGTAAGGTTTAAACTCTTTTTACACTGTTATTGTTACTAATTAAAAGTCATTTATGAATACATATAAGCTTTTTACATTTACAGGGTTTATTGATGAAAAGAGCTGAAGGGCATCTCAATTGGCTTGAAGAGTGGTGGCTAAACTCGGCTTATCTGGAGTACCGTGACCCAGTTGTTGTATATTCAAGTCCTGGCTTGGTATTCCCCTTCAGAAAATTTAATAATCAACATGAACAGTTAAAATACGCCGCCAAAACATTAGTCGCTGCCCTTGATTACAAGGCGTTAATTGATGGGTTAGTATTAATTATGTTTTTAAATGCCATGCTGATATTCATTTGTCAACACTAAAGTCGATCAAGTAATTTATGCAACTTTTTGGTGCTGACACAGAATATATAATAGTACAAGTACAGAAGAGTCTCTCCTAAAAACCGTTAAAATAAATCGCGAGTCTCGCAGCGACGCAATAAAGTACAATTCAGCTCGCGCAGCGCGAAGTGCCTACAATTATATTCACCTACAACTTGCGTCTCTTTCTATCGGGTAGCTCGTTACTCTTCTGACACGATTAGGGCTGCCGGCTTGTGAAAGATAAATAATCTGAATATTTAATGAACATATATTATTATACCACTCTATTATTCTACTTTTGTAAACAAACTGATATTTCAAATATACCTACGGTATTAGATCACAAAAGACCATAGGCATGCTATCTTCTTACACTTTAATGGGTGTCTACAATACTAAACATAACTCTTTTAGGTTTTAGCTAGGTACAATCTAGTCCGGGAGCCGAAACCCATATTTACATATTTAAGATGCAAGAACTAGCCTTGCGATTTATTATATAAATCTAATCTAATTATTCGTTCATTATTCATTCAATTTCATTCAATTATCTGCAACTATTATCTAGATTGCATGGTAAAACTACTCGTAAGTTAATGGAGAATAAAATCGGGGAATAAAAATAACCCTGGGATAGTTACTCCAGTATAAATTGAAGTTTGGTCGAATCCACCCTAAATAAAATAAATTATTATGGTAAGTACTAAATTGTATGAAAGAATATTTTAATAATTTAGACCAAATTCTTGTCACGATTTTTTTCTTCCGATACAATGAAAGACGGCTAAATGCGTCGCAGCGCGGGCGCAAAATAGCGGGCTACGTGCAATCAATCTGGCGCGCAGCAGCCCACTGAATAGCCGCGCCGGCGCGGCCCAAGGCCGCCCGCCCGATGTACCTGTAGATTTATACCTAAAGCGCGGAGTGAACCAGGCCTGGTGCTGAGTAGAGTAGGTAGCTAAAATTTAATTTTATTATTATTTAATTATGGACAGGCAGCTCAATGTCCATTTCACAGTGTTTGTAAAGTCTATCACTTAGTGGTTTTATGTTGTGAAATAAACTGTTGCAAAATACTATGCCTTAACCTTTGGTGACCTTCCATTATTAATAACTTGTCTTCCCATAATTTTTTTTCTTTTCAGTGAAAAAATTCCTTTAGAAATGATGGGTAAGAGTCAACTGGATATGGCACAATACAAGCAAATCTTTGGAACTTGTAGAGTGCCCGGTGAAAAAAGAGACAAGTTATCTTATAACGACAGTAAATATGTGACTGTCGTCCATAATAACCATGTAAGAAATTTTTCTAAAGGGTTTTATTCTTTCGTGGGGGTGAGAGAACCGGCAGAACTTATATTATATTTATTGAGATAGTGTCCGACCGACACTAGGTTTTAGGGCCGAAACCGAATTTCGGCCACGGTCTTTGTTTCGGCCGAAAACGAAACTTCCATATAAGGTCATTTTTTCGTGGAAATATAAATAGGCTATTATAATCAGTCAGTTTTGATTTATAAATCACATATTAAACAATTCAGTCAAATATCAGATTGAAGTAATCCTTAAGCAGTACTCCCTTACTTCAAATAAATTATTTACGCTTTTAATAGTATAATGTTATATGCTTATTATAGACTCTCGAACTCAGTTTCGGTTTCGGCCGTAGTTTCGGCAGGATGGCAGCCGAAACTAAGCCGAAACTCGTTATTTGACCGAAACTAGGCCGAGACCGAAAGTTCGGTCGGACAATAGTGTCAATATAGATTGAGATATAAAATTAAATTATTTTCGCTGTTTTATTCTTTCGTGGGGGTGAGAGAATCGGCGGATCTTATATTATGTTTATTAAGAGTACATTAATGAACTTTCAATGTAGATAATGTAATAAAAACTTTGATTCAATTAAATTGGTACCTAGTTAAATCAAATAATATGCATATGACTGTGTTCGGAGTTAAGATTATAAGTTGCTTATGCGATTTTTTTTTATCAAATCAGAAACTGTTAACAAGTTGGTTACATGTCGAGAATTTATTTTTCAGATATTTCACCTTGATCTTTGGGGCGAAGATAATGTCAGGCTTAGTGACGATCAAATTGTGGAACAGTTGACGACAGTAATAGAACTCTCTAAATCCGCTACAGATAAGGCGATTGGTGTTCTTACATCGGATAATAGAGACAACTGGGCAAAAGCTTATCAACTTCTTATAAAAGGTGAGATATAATATTATCCGTAAGCGTCATAGATATGTGCTACTTACCTAGATAGGATAGGAAATCTCACTCTGTTTTGAAGTTTTGTATTACATTCGGAAATAATATATACCTAATGATTAAAGTAGGTACTACCCTTGGGGATAAACATGGGATAAACTTATCAGCAAAATTAGTAGGTATGTCACTTTGTTATATGGTTGCATTATGAAAATGTTAAATCCTTTAGCCAACCTTATAGACCATCACAATACCTACACTACATGTTGAGGAGTCACATATTGACATTGATTAAAACCTGATATTATTAATGTGCATAGATTTTTTTTCTTCATATTCGACACAGATATTCGAAACATAATCATTATAGAAGATTCAGAATCATATCTCTTTATTGTAAGTACAAAATACATTGCGTATATTTTTTGATCGTTTTTACTCGACAGACCCAGAAGGAGGGTAATGTTTTATTATTATTAAAATTCTAGCCTTATGAATTCGTAATGTACATTCAAGTTATAAAATTTCAGATGCTATAAATAGAGATTCTTTGGCCGACGTGGAGAGGAGTCTTGCGGTGTTATGCTTAGACTCGCCCGTGGGATTGTGGAAGTGCTCGGACAAGGACGCGCAGCAGAACTTAGCGGCCGCGCAAACCATCCATGGCGGCGGCGCGGCGCGCAACGGCGGCAACCGCTGGTTCGACAAAACTATACAGGCAAGTTAGATATAAGTACTTGGTGGTGTTGCTTACTGCCGCCTGATGCGAAGCCCCCTGGGTTCGATGCCAGACACATGGTGTAACTAACATAACACCTATAAATATAGTACTGTTTTGATTGGTGTTCAATGTCGGTAGGGCTACTTAAATTGCAAATGCTTTTTAATACTTTTATTTGCACAAACTAAAACCATCATCTAAAATAACTATCAAAATGAGTATAGAACAATGAAATTCAACGTTTTGAGAGACATACATTTTATGTATCTCAAAACCTTTGGGGTTGGCTGTGATCGAAATAAAGGCATTGATACACTGGGGATCGAATCTGAGACCCCGAGTGTTCAGCCAGTGTCGTTGATAGCTAGATAACGCCACTAATCTCTCCCGCTCGTGTCGTAAGTACTGAAGAATGTGCGGGCTAAAGGTACCATTCCTTAGCCGACTGCAGACAGCAACAGCAGCGACGCTACTGGTTTCTATATATTTCTATGAATCAACTTCCGTAGTCCGACACGTCGTCTGCCGCTACATGCCGGGACTACACGTCTGCGATCGGCTGCGGAATCGTACCTTATTTACATGGCAGTTAGAAATTGTATAATATTAGGTCCTTACATATGAAATTGGCGTTTTGTAAGGGAGGAACATAAAATCGATTTTTTTAAAATATAATATATTTATTTAATCAAAGTATGTACCATTGCTATCTATGCACTTTTGACACCTCATAGATAGTTCATTGATCCCTTTACTAAAAAAACCATTCGGACGGGAATCAATAAAATCTTTGAAGGCGCTTTGGACTGCCCTGTCGTTGATGATTTTTTTCCAAATTTCGAAAAAAATGGTAATCTGTTGGAGCAAGGTCCGGGGAGTACTGTGGATGTCTTAGACATTCCAATTGAAGCTCCTCTAATTTGGTAGCCGTATGTTGTACAGTGTGTGGTCTAGCGTTGTCCTGAAGCAGCAGTGGCCTAGAACGATTGACCAGCCTCGGTTGTTTAGCAGCTGGCTTTTCCATCATGGTTTGCAATTGTTGGCAATAGACATCTGCCGTATTCGTCTGGCCAGATTGAAGAAAGCTGTAGTGAACGACACCGGCACTAGTCCACCAAACGCTCACAAGTAACTTTTTTTGAGTCAATTTTCGCTTGGGGCAGGATTTGGCCGGGTCGCCAGGGTTCAATCATTGCGATGAGCGTTTCCGATTATCGTACAAGATCCACTTTTCATCACAGGTAATGATTCGATGTAAAATCCCTTCATTATTGTGCCGGTTGAGTAATGTAACGCAGCAGTCGACGCGCATTTGTAGGTTTGCTGCACTCAATTCATGAGGTACCCACCTTTCAAGCATTTTCACCTTCCCAATTTGCTTCAAGTGGATTAAAACAGTTTTATCACTAACATCGCAGCCTGCAGCTAACTCGGACGTGGTTTGCGATGGATCCTCTTCCACAATAGCCTTCAATTCTTCATTATCAACTTTGGTCTCCGGCCGTCCACGGGGCTTGTTCCGCAGGTCTAAAAGACATTGCCACATTTCAATGGAGCTTTGCCCCACCTACAAAACTACGTGACCATTTAAGCTGTACCTATCATTTTGTTGGGGACTTATTACAGGTTTCATATTGCATAATCATAATCAATATCATTTTCTACTACTCTCGCAATTCCTATAGAAGAATAACAAAAACAATGAATAAATCGCTTCGATTTCTTACTATTTTCTGAATTCTTAATTAATCTGTTTTTTTCGAATCGCTACTTTAAAAAAACTTTATTTTAAACCAATAATTTTAATAAAAACGGAGATATTTTGACATTTACTCGTTATCTTGTACAACTTGCGGTTGATGGTGGGGCAGAATCTGGCATTGTCATTTCCAGAACGAAAACGTTGGAACCAAAAACGCACTGTGTTTTCTTTTGCGACACCACCGCCATACCCATCATTAATCCTTCGAGCCGTTTCTGCAGCACTGGTGCCACAGTGGAACTCGTACTCGTAAATAACGCGATATTTCAATTACGGTTTTCGAAAAACAAATGCATGAGTAAATAGCTGTATAAATTTGAAATTGAAATTCCTAACCAAAGAGGAGATATTTGAGATCAAAGTGGCCAGTACGACAAAACGTCGATTTCGTATGTAAGGACCTAAAGCCAAGGATACATTAGGGGACAAATGTCCTGCGACACGTGTCGCCAGGGACGTCGGGTGAAGTAGCGCGACGTTGCCGGACTTCGCGCGACATGTCTGGCAACCTGACGTCGCTACGGACATAAGTCGCGCGATGTCGCCAGATATGTCAGGCGAAATCGGCCGGCTTCGCTTGACATGTCGCCGATACATGTCGTAGGACATTTGTCCCCTAGTGTATCATTGGCTTTATACTAATAAAATCTCTCCCTAGAGCAGAGACACATTTTAACCCCCATGCCACATATACGAGTATGTTACGAATATGTATATCATAACGAGCATGTTAATTCACGTTCACGTCGCTATTAACATTTCCAGTTCATTGTGGGCGCTGACGGCGTGACCGGTCTCACCTACGAACATTCGCCAGCTGAAGGACAACCCATAGCTGTTATGACGGACTTCATTGTTAATTATTTGTACGATTTACTTCTTATTTTCATTGTTTATTTACTCTACACGAGGTCGAAAGACCTGTTGCAGCAAACTACTCATACTTTTATTATTATTAATTGTTATGTTACATTTACAAAACAATTGTTTGAAGGAAATCATTGTGAGGAAAGATTTTTCTGACAATTCAAATGAGCTTATATGTACTATGTAAAATATATATTCTTTGACTATGCAACAACAGTCATTGTGGTTATATAAGTTGCTAATTAGATATTTTTTCACAGGGATCAAAACAAGACAAATGATAGTTCGCGATCTTCGAACCCCAAGGCGCCAGTGAAATTGGACTTTGTTGTAAATTCCGAAGTGGCCGGTATGATTAAAACAGCGCAGAATAATTTAGACAGGTTGGTTTTCTTGGTAATTATTTTTATAACAGTTTGACGTAATAAAAATAAATTAAGGCGTCATACAAATCTATTAGGTAATCGAAGTCGTAGAATAAAAGTTGTCCAGTTCCCGATACTGAACGCACCCCTTTCGTCTTACTATACCCCTTTAGTGCGTATAATGTACACACTCCATTCTGCACATGCACTCAACTCCGTGGAAAGGCGATCTATATCCAGAATACTCCATTACCTCAGTAAATGTATCAAGTAGAAGTGCCTTCGTGCGTTTGTAAGACGTTAAGTTGCACGGTAGCGTCTTCAGTATTTTATAAAAGAAAATTAGACGTTTGTATCATTTGCCAAAAAAACACTATTCACATCTACATATATCCAAACTGGGTTAATGGAGTGTTATGCATACATTGCATAATACTAATAGGTACATATAATAATTTAATTATTTACTCCTATTAGTAGGTACATAAAACGACATTACCTTTTGTTTGCAGATTAGTTGGTGATTTGGAACTTAACTGTTTCACATATGAGAGATATGGTAAAAATTTCATCAAGTCGCAAAAACTAAGCCCTGACAGTTATTTGCAAATGGCTATGCAATATGCATTTTACAGGTTAGTTTATGTTGTGCCACTATACTTGCGCCAAAATTCCGGGTACCGCGTCAACAAAACCGGTCCAAATATATTTAATCCGGTTCGAACATATTTAACCCGAGTTTTACTAGAGTTAACTCAAATAGTGTACTTACTTTAATTTGTACACAGGCTGCATAAAAACCCCGGAGCTCACTACGAGTCGGCTGCGACAAGGATGTATGTAGGTGGACGCACGGAAACCATTCGATCTTGCTCTATAGAGTCCATAGAGTTCGCAAAAACCATGTTGGACACGCGTAGCAGTCCAAAAGACAAGTGCACGGCGATGCTGAAAGCCATCTCGGCTCATAAAGACTACACAGTGCAGGTAACTCTACGTATAAGGACGCCAAAAAATTAAATTGTTACAAAAATAACCAAAAACCCGACTCCTTTTTTGGCATAAAATATTTTCTATCCTACTATGTCATTCCCGTGATCAAGACGAATCTACCGATACTCTATTAATGTATGAGACATTAAAATCCATTAATAAGGAAATAGACGAATTCTTTTTTTTTTCGAACTGATAAACGGTTCCTACAAACTCTTAATCAGTCAGTTCCATCATACTTACTTAACCCTAAAGAGGTTATGTTTTCACTAATTCAACTAACCTACATTCTGACATCATATTTCAGGCATTACAAGGGTTTGGAGTGGACAGACACCTCCTTGGTTTGAAGCTGACTGCACTCGAGAATGGTATCGATTTACCCACATTATATTCGGACGCAGGCTTTGTCCGCAGCGCACATATGCGCATTTCGACCAGCCAAGTAAGTTGACCCATTTTACATTCTTTGATATTCGCATACAAGGTGAAATGTAAGTCATTGGCACAAATTGAAGCCATTATTGTATTCTCATTGAAAGAAAATTATATAAAATGACTTATTATTATTTGGGATATAAAAAACGGAAACCGATTTATTTTGACTTTTAATATCTCACTCACCAATCATTCAAGGGGCCAGTTGACGAAAGGATTTATTTTATATGGTTAAAAGAAATCCTTTCGTTCATTACTGAATGACAGGGATAGGTTATAAGCGCAACGGAACGCTTACTTGCATACAATATTAAAAAGATAATGGTTGTATAGTGTGTCAAGTATGTACTTATTGTAATATCGTGGTGCCTTGCTTGACTGCAGGTTGCGTGCAAATGCGACGGGTTCATGTGTTACGGGCCGCTCGTGGCCGACGGGTACGCCACGTGCTACAACCCGCGGGATCGCGACGTCAACTTTGCCACCTCCTCGCTCGTCTCCAACGCGGAAACTAGCTGCCAAAAATACAGGGCGGCACTGGAGCAATCTCTTCAAGACATGCATGACGTACTTCTGCTTAATACTCCGTCGAAATTGTAGACTGACATACCTAATAATTGGTGGTGGATGACATGAAAGGAAGATACGCTGTGAGATTAATTTCTTTATATATCGCATTGGGCTACCTATTTCTAAATAGTTGTCATAATAATATGTGGTCCAATCCAACGGTCAATGATTCGAAATGAACTACAGTGAACGCTAGGTCTGTCAGAGCCGGCGATTTCATTTATGAAATATATTGAAAATATGAGAGGAGATCGGGACTAACAATGAAAACAAGTATGCACTATACAAACAAACATTTATTTAACACATTTTAATTTAATAAAATATAAAATACATACCTAAGATATTTCGTGTTACATGTACATTACAATATAATATTATTATCAATTTTTTTACGGAATTTACAAATTATACTTAACTTACAACTGTACTTATCGATCTATAAATAGTGCTACAATTAATTTAGAAAATAATGAATAATTATAACATTACTGCTCTGTCTGGTAATTCCGCATCTAATTATTGTTCACAAAGATACTGTAAGTGTCTACTATACTGAAATGATCACTATTTGTTAAGTTCATTTTGATTCATTTAATTTCTATATTATTAACAGGTTGTTAAACAGCATATTTAGTCATACATTTATTTCTCTAACCCCGTTTTGCAACTACAGATAGCCAGAGTGTTAGCGGGTTTAACCTAGGAAAATGCCATACTTTTTTGTTATTTTATCTCAGGTTAAGCGCTTTCTTTGGTGCAAGCCGTAATTGATGGTAATTTAAGCTCACAGAGGGTCTGCCAGGTTGAGAACAAACACTGTCTTCACATACTGTCGATCACAAGATGTCATTATTTCCGAATATCAGTTAGTCATCGTAATAGCAGTGTAAGACATATAAGATACTTGCCTATTATATTATATTTATGCTTTATCCTAAGATTACGTCTATCGCCATTGATAATATACACCAGGATGTGCCCAAAGGAACATTTTCCTAAAAAGAACGCGAGTGCCATCTCTTTCGGTTTAACGTATAGCATAAGTTCGCGTTGGTAGTAATTTCGCTGTTTAGAGCCATTAAATAGGCGCCACAAGGGCACGTCCTTATCTTATAAGAAGCCTAGTTAGGAGGCAACTCAAACATATATTCGGTGCTTATATGAATACAATTTGTAAATAAAATACTTTATCGTAGTCACACTAATTATTTAAAATATCTAACACATGCTTTGTATTACATAATTTTTTTACCTACAGAATAAAATTTATAAATATGTTAATACTTAGTTTAATTTCCCTTGCCTTGTTTTCTAACAGTGATGTGAGCCAGATATTCTGGGTTGTCAAATGTATTTTCTAGATAGCTTGTATGAGTCATAGCTTATCTACAAATTCAATCTAGAAATTCCTTGGACCCAGAATGTGAAAGGCGTAAACAAGTGACTCCAATTCAGATATATTTCTGTATTAAATTTTCAGTAAGTATAATTTTTATTCGGAGGATACGAGTATGTATGTAGGATTAGCCACATACAAAATTGTCGATACAAGAGGTGCACATTACGATTTACGAAAGGAGTCATGAATGGAGTCAACTGTAAGGGATTTTGTTTCTTTATTAGGTCACCTTTCATGTGATAAATGAAATGATTTTACAGGAATCAAAATGAAGTAACAAAAGACTAAAGCCAGAAACACACAGGCGCGATCTGCAAGCGGCTTGCGGCCTGTGTGGGAAAGACTTAATAGCGAAATCCGATAAGGTACTAGCGCGTTTCGGTACTGACGTGATGAGATGACACTATCCCTAGTGTGTTTTTAATACGGCCATTTTGTTGGGGCGGGGGGGGGGGGGGGGGGGCTGTATACCGCAGGCCTAAACATAGTGCCCATTTCAGACATTGAAGATAGGAGACCAACACAACAATGTTGTTGCACCAAAAATACACAATAATGAACTAAATACATAGGTGCCGCAGTGCAATTTACAGGGTGACCTTGAATTGGTGTAAGTAACCAATTTTATATTAGGTCAATTGCCTACAACCGTCGTGTAAAATGACGAGGATTCGTCATTTTATTGTCCACCTGTTACGAATTTCACACGAATTCAAAATCACACTGCATACTAAAATATATTTAAAAAAAAGTGTTGTGTGGAATTGTGGATAAGCTACTGAAGTCAAACAATTATTTACCGGATAAATAGTCGAACAAAAATAAGGCTGTTAGCCACAAACGGGATTTAAAGTCCACCGCTTAAGCCTTCGGTCCCTTTCTAACTTAACGTTTTTTAACGAAGTGATAAAGGGACAACAATACTGTTAAAGGGAAGTAAGGTTTAACTAGGTACATATATGGCTAACAGCAAAAATGGTCAGAGCACAATATAGGAAGTACGTCAGAGGGACTAGCTAGGCCGATAGACAGATTAGACAGTTTCGAGAATGAGTGGAGTTTGGAGTGGAGTTGACATTAGTGCGAGCTCACGCTTAGGTCGTAATCGAAACTGTCTAAGACTCTCGGCCTTAGAATTTGACTGTTTTCTAGTATTTGAGTTCGTAAAACAGATTAGACCATTGAGATGGAATTGTGAAGTTATACCATATACAATATGTACGAGTCTCGTTCGACCTAACAGAACAGTTGTTAAACAACAGTCTACAGCACACCATCCCACATAAAATCATAGTAAACTGTAGGCAGTATTACAGTCGCATAAAGCCTGACACACACAGGCGCGATCTGCACGCGGCTTGCGACCTGCGGCTAGTTGAAAGGCATGCCCGATTTTCTGGGCGTTTTAAAGTCCAGTAGGTAGCGATCTGCGGCCTAGGCCTCAGATCGTTACATACTGAACGTTAACGACGTGAGAAAATGGGTCTGGGCATGCATTTCAACTGACCGCAGTGCTGGTCGCGGCTGTGTGTGGAACGCTTAAAGTGCGAAATGCCATTTCTCATAAAATTGCCCATAAAACAAGTCAAATATTCAAAAAATATTTTTTTAGTTAATATTTTTTTTTTACATAACCATTATTACACGTAAAATAATAATGTATACAGGGTGACATTTTGATCTAACCTTGAAACTGGATAATCAGTAATTTTATTAACAAAATCTAAAATAATTTCATGTCTCATGCAAAATCATCACCTGATCGGTACAAAATGTATGAAAAGTGAATTTAGTTTTATTGTTTAATTACTTAAATATTTTATAACAGTTTTAGATTTTATTGATGGCATTGATTATCCAATTTCAAGGACAACCTGTGATCGATCACTGATCACACGGCCACCCTGTATTATCAAGATTTTTTTTATTGATGTTGATTTGACTTATCGGAATAGTCGCGGTTCGTGCGTCGGTGTTTTTGAGTAAACAACCTAGTTGATCGCGTTTCGTGCGTTTCATGAAAACAATAAAAAACTACCTCCACTGTTGGTCGCGGTTCGTGCGTTCTACCTAATTTAATATTTGCTGTGGTCGTCTTACTACCTACTTTAGCGAGTGTAGCCATAGAGTTATGAACCCGCGAAACTGTCAAACGTTTAAAGATTTTAATGATTGCTTAGGATCGCAGCGGGTACTTTGGTAGAGATCTATCGCAAATTTTCTGTCTCGCTCGCAGTTACGTGTCCTTTGAAGAGGCATAGTGATGCACGTAATAGTAAAAGGGTCATGAATAAATAAGAAATTACTAATAGTGTACTTGACTATTTCATTTATTGTTTTAAAAATATTATTTAATAATAAACGGTGCAGTGTCGAATTTTTTTCTGTCTTATATTATAATCAGTGAGATTTAATACGAATTAGTTGAAAGTTACTAGTAGTCAAACTTAAACAACCTGCTAATTTATTTTCGAACCGATTTTAGTTCTTTCATGGATATTTAAAAGAAATGCATTTTTTTCATTTATACATTAAATATATTGAATGTCGAATTGAAAGATATGTATATAAAAATTCAACAAAGGCATACTAACAAAAATCGATACAAGGCGTCATAGACCGTGATAATCATATAATAATGGTAACAAGTTTATTGGTGGATAATATCATAAGTGTTGAGGACTGTCTCGAATTACTCGTAAAGTAACTTTCATGTCTCGAATTAATAAGTTGGTGGGGGGGGGGGGGGGGGGGGGGGGGGGGATAGAAGCTGTGAAACTGAATTCTGAAAAATAAAGATTAAAAAGCTATCTGTGTTTACCATGATTTACCGTTATATATAGTTGATTGATTGTATGAAAAACAATAGAAATAGTAAGACAGATTTTTTTTAAATGTGTTGTCTGCCCTATTTACATAACTGCTAAGTTTAAAATTAAGAAAAATAACTGTGATTATCATAATTTATTTTGTATTGTTGATTATTTATATTTTAAACACTAAATTATATTTTTTAAACTTTTGGTAACTTACCTGATACGTTGATTTTCCTATACCAAAATATCAAGAAGGGAATAAATAAAAAGTTAAAATCTGTATTTTGTGATTGCTGAGCGTTTTTATTACTTGTATTTTAAAACAAAACAAAAAAATTGATTCTTTTATTTATTTAAGAGTTATCCTATTGATATACACATCTGTTACTGTTACGTGCATCACCAAGCCTCTTCAAAGGACACGTAAGGGCGAGCGAGACAGAAAACTCTGCTACTAGCAACGCTACTAGCGGCGTCGTCGCAACAGAACTCTCTTAAACCTTTGACATTTTAACGGTTTTTATAACTCTATGGTAATACCTGCAAACGTCGGTAGTAAGATCACCAAACTATTAAACGCACGAACCGCGACCAACAGTGGAGGTAGTTTTTTTATTGATTTCATAAAACGCACGAAACGCGACCAACTTTGTTGTTTACTCAAAAACACCGACGCACGAAACGCGACCGATCCGACTTATCATACCATCTCAATCGCTGTCCTGTACACAGTTATACTCGGTAGCCAAAATATTTAATAGTCTCTACAATTCACTAAAATCATACTGGAATGTACTGTGTTAAAACCAAATTATGTCAATAATAAAGTGGGATTTACGATAACTGCGTTTATTACTAGCATAGTATAAGGTTGTTACTGATATAGTGTGGTTTCCGGCTAGCGTGCGCGTGCGCTCAGTCGGTTAGCATGCGCAGTGGTCGCGCGCGGCGGGCGGCGCGGCCAGCGGACGGCCCGGCGACGCGGGCTTGTGCTGCACGCCGGACTCGGCCGCGTTCAGGTCAAGTCGACCGTCCTGGATACTTTGGTATATCTTCTTAGCCGTCTCGAGGAACGCTTCCTCCACATTTTGGCCTCTGTAATCATTTATTGTATTATCATAAGGAGCAGCCTCCATTTTCATTTCTTATACCAAATTATTATTTAATGTATTGCTTTTATTACTGAACTCGTAAGCACACAATTTAACGAAATTAAATATATTTTAAATATTTTAATACTTCACGATTATTATATATATTTTGCGCAATTCGATTCGATAAGGTCCGGAAAATATTTACTTTATATTTTTATATGGTGGTATTAATTGTTTGCGTACGAGTTCAATAGTAAAAGTTATGCACAAAAGTAATTCACATGAAACTCGAATTTCGACCCATATGTGCCTCCTCTTTCCTTAATTAAAAAGTGATTCTACCTATTTTGTTATTACTTAAAATATTCAATTTATGAACAAATATTTGGAGATTAAAACTAGCGGGTTGGAACGCAAAGGGGCGCTTCCTACAAAACAAAATGTATATGTAGAAGTAGGTACACATTGTCTGCATTTGAACTTGGATTGGAAGACTGTGATTATTGACACAACCAGCTTTCTGGGCACTAATGAAAAAAGCAGAAAATACTAACGTTTTGGCACTAGCTTCAACAAACATTAACCCATTCTCATCAGCAAATTGTTTAGCTTCCTCGTATGTCACATCTCTCTGACCTTCTAGATCGGATTTATTACCAATTAAGAATATCACAGTGCTGGGGTTGGTCAGGTTGCGAGTGTCCGTAAGCCAGCTGCTGAGGTGATTGTATGTAGACCTGCAATATGATACGATCATGATATAACAGTAGTTAGTACTCAGACTACCTTTAGAAATTCACTGTTCCCTGTGTAACTGTAATGGTTAATAAACCTTTGCAGGCAACAGAGTTTTACTATGTATGGTCGGTCTATCATAGATGCTGGCAGTTTTGAAAAATAACAGTATTTACACACTTTAGATTTTTAAGAAATATAAACGCAGGCAAAAAAATAAATAGTTATAAAGCTGCTCTGATCCAGTATTAGGCCGGCGGCATACAACAAGCATTTCATAAGTACTTTCCTCATCCTCGATTTATTTATATCGACTTTGCCCCCCTCCCCCTGGGCGACGACGCCATTGAGAACAAATTGTTGTAATAATATAATACTTACCTTCTTGTTATATCATATACCATTAACGCACCGGCTGCACCCCTGTAGTATGAACGGGTCACAGCTCTGAATCTCTCTTGACCAGCTGTGTCCCAGATTTGCAATTTGATCTTTTGCCCTGCAACTTCAATTATCCGAGTCCCAAATTCAACACCAATAGTGTGAGGACAGTCAGCCATAACTGAAAAACAACAATATACATAGGTATTTTGTTTACGAAACAAGTGTGGGTATCCTAGTTTAGATTTTCTTAAATTGCAGACATATATTAAGCTCTATTTGCGGATCTGATGCACTGATGCCTGTGGTGCTTGATGTCTGGGTCGGATTTACTTACAGCCAATACAATTACATTTTCTTATTTAGATAATCTAAAGTTTGCGTAAGTCTTTCTGACGCTAAGTGTGTATAGAGTTTAGCTAATTGTATCTTTTAATTTCATATTCATATATTGTCTATACAATCTTCAGTCATCTTACTCAAGACTACATTTCTGTCTACTTTTTGATTAGTGCAAGCACCAAGTTCAGTATAATAAATAAGTGCAAAAAGCAAGTAGTGTCTTGGGGACACTACTTCGTTCTATGAACGAAACTGTCATCAGATCGGACGCGCTGCGAGTGAGGGACTGGAGCGGGGCATGCAAGAAAGTAGACCTCTATTATATTTACTCTACTTCGCTAGTCTATCAGTTGTTGTTAAATGTAACCTGAACTTGTCACCATAGCTGGGCACCGTTGAATCAAATAGTTAACTTCGTTAATCGCTAATCCGTTACTGAAAAAGGTAACTTCGTTAAATGTTAAAGCATTACATTTCAGAAAATTTAACGCAAGTTAATCGTTAATCCGTTAACACATGAAAAAAATTGCATCTTCTTATAAACTGTTGGTTCTGGAAGTTAACAGGTTAGAAACAAAACAAAAAAGACGGGTATAGTTATTAGAGTGTGGATAGGCATGTTGACAAACAATGTTTTTTCGTTCATTTGGATTAAGATTTATAATTAATTTTATTAAGATAGACTAGTTCGTTCTTGACCAAACACTAATTAGACGAACTAATTTTAAGTAGATTTGATAGTAATGTAATGATCAATTGCTATTTAGACGAATTGGTACATAGACCAGTTACATCTTAGACGAAACGATACTAACCCATCCAATTTATCTGTCAATTTAATAATCTGGCATAATATGAATATTCCCCTTCATGAACATTAATATGTTGAAGTTCTCGTCTGAAAGCGAGGCTCGTTTCAGCTGTAGTATCTTGCCCGTGGAGAAAAGACGTTCAAACGCAGCGCTTGAGGGTATAGCAGTATTATATTTAATAAATAGATTTGCGAATATCTGTTCCCCGAGGAATGCCGCATCATTTAACGAGTATTTCGACTTCATGTTTAGCCACATTTTGACGAGACTATGAGCTTTGCTCTTTAAAGATTTGTGGCTCTTAGGTTTTTCTTTAGACTGAGTGGAATAATTGAAAAAGTCATCCTCATCATTGTCGGTGTTACTCGTGTTGCTGCCTCCGCCACTTAAATTATCTCCGTCCCTCGAACTTTCGACAGCTTCTAGTTGTAGCACATCTTCTACCTTTTTTTCCATGCATTTTTTTTACTGCATCTACTCGACTGCTGTCATACTTTCCAATGTATGGAATGGATTAACGATTAACGGACTTTGGGAAATTTAACGGAAGTTAACAAGTCCGTTAACATATTTTTAAGTCAACTTAAAAGTTAATCCGTTACTCAAAATGTTAACTTTCGTTAATTAATGATTAACGAGTTAATGCCCAGCTATGCTTGTCACTTACACAAAGTGTACACAGATAATTAGCTAAAGTAGGTAGGTAGCTACCCATGTAGTGTACAATGTGTAGAAACTTACATTTTTTTTCAGTGAACTGATGCAAGAGACATGATTTTCCGACCCCCATATCACCAATGATAATGTACTTAAAAATATAAGAGTAGTTGTAAGGTCCAGACGTCATTTTGCTGCAAATACAAGACATAATTAATATATCATCATCATATGCAACATTACCATTCTTCAGAATTTGAATTATGCATTATCCATGCTCGGTGAATAAATTAGAACATGATGAAAAATTTCTTGCCGTGGGCAGGACTTGAACCTGCGACCTTGTCATTACTATTGTCCGATAGATGGAGTTGCGTAACATACCCTTAAAGTATGTATAATGCGATGAAGGTTTTCGGCGTGGAGTGGCCTGTGGTGGCTCAGTTGGTAAGAGTGTGTCACGGAATGACTAGGTCGCAGGTTCAAGTCCTGCCCACAGCAAGAATTTTTCCTCATTTTCTAATTACCATTCTTCTTTCGACAGTCAAGTATTAAAATATATGCAATGTACTTTTACCACATTTTGAAATTAGCTCAATTGAAAATAGCTCAATGTCAATTAATATTGCAAACAGTGCACATTAAATTCTAAATGGCTGCACCGAGGCTCTCATCTCCATCTGTAGTCATTTAAATAGAGTTCATAGACATGTTTTTGATTATTTATAATAGATTCCCACAATATGTAGGTTAGGTATCATCTTATTATATTGGAAAAATAAAGTATGTCATCTGCATAAACATAATTAAGTACCTTGATATTTATGCTATTAATTTTGAGAAAATGGGAGGAGCAAAGAGTTTACTTAGTCTAATAATAACAATAATCACCATACAGATAAGGGTGCAAGTCATTAAATGATATAATACAAATAGTTGGCGAGGTTTCCCTTAAGCGACACAATACAAATATAAATATATTTAAAATGATTGTAGTGAGTTCCCAATACCAATACAGTTCATACTATCATGCAGCAGATAATCAAATCACTTTCATGTTTCAATTTGTATCAGTACAGCAGTATTTATGAAGAAAAAATACGATCCCATTGCGTTGGGATCGATTTTTTCTTCTTCATTAATACTTTCACAAAGGATTTGATACCATACCATGAGTCATCATCACTTCAACGTACGAGCCAGGTTTTTAAGATTACGGAACTGATGGTATTGAATGCAATGATCTAATCATTAGTTTTTACAAATAAACAATGTCTTGTCACGAACGCAGAAACTAGGATGCAATAGGATGTCTGCCTACTTTGTAAATCTAAGGAACTGATAATAAAAATTCGAGGATCTTACATTGATAAATATTCACAACGGTTTTATACTATTCACAGCACAAAGAAAATAACAATGCTATGTAAATTACGTTAGGGTGACTGAAATGTATTCACTGCATCTACGAACAACTACGATGCTACGAAAACGAAAATACAGCCCACAGACAGATATACAGCCTTCTTTCAGTCGCCTGTCAAATCACAAATGATTTTTATTGTTGTTGTTGTTTTTAGATTCGCCTTCACGGCAGGCAAGGATCTATGACCATACAGTCTGTTCATAGGTAGTTTCGTTTAGAATAACGATGATTTTCGCTAGTAAAGGCATATGCTTAGTCAAATGTATTGTATCCGTCCGTATTCTTGTTTGTTAATTCTATAGTGATGTACTTTTGTGACGTTCCCATACATTATGTAAATATTATTTTAAATAAAATACAATCTCCTTTTTTGCGTTCTCGGGCATCCCCTATTTTTTAAGGGCCCCCACAGATGAACAGTAACCACACCGCAGGAGAGCGCGGGAAACCTTCGAATTTGGCGGTCGTGGATTTTTGATTTTTTTGCTTTTAATTTAATTTTAACTGCATAAGGATCGGTATTTTGTAGATATTGTGTACAGTATTTCAGTTGCTATTATTTTTACGTAGTTTGTGTAAGTTTCCTGCTTGTTTGGTAAGTCCAAATATCTTTTACGATGGAGGAGCCGGAGGATCCAGGTGGGGGCATAGTCCCGGAGGCAGCGCATTATGTGACTGTCTCCAATAAGGTTGAGAGATGCGAATCCAGTATGGACACGGATGCGTCTATTAATTCTAAAGTATCCGAGGAAAAAATAAAATCGCGCAAACGTCGTGGTGTGTCACGCACAATTTGCAAGCAGTGCAGCCGAAAGAGGAAGAGACATTCAGATAAATTAAATAAAGATACCGATTGCCTCTGTCATTTAGAAAATATTTCTCAATCTCAACCCCTTGACGCTGTCAGCAATATACCACAGTCCAACGATAATCGCTCGGCCAAACTTTTGGAAAACCAAGGCAAAACTGATACACCATTCATACCTGTTGGAAGAGCAATGTATACATCCACTGACGTAGCCCCATATGTAGTACATGTGCAAAAGGAACAGTCGTCTCCAAATGATTCCACGATCCTCCATCCTGTAACATTTGGTAGATTCCTCAAAACAAACACCATTAAGAATATAATTAACGGTAGCGTGAAAAGAATAGGCAGAAATAGACTATCATTATCCTTTTCGAACTATGACGATGCCAATTCATTTCTGGACAAAGATTGCCTTACGGCACATAAATACAAGGCTTTTATCCCGACTTTTAATGTCACTCGAATGGGTTTGGTTAGAGGAATTCCTGCTGATTGGTCGCCAGAGGAGGTCATGGACAATATCTCCGTACCTGTAGGATGTGGAAAAATATTAAAGGTTAGACGAATAAAAAGAAAAACTGTTGTAAATGGTACAGCTAACTTTATTGACACTGAAACTGTAGTAATCACATTTGATGGACAGGTTTTACCAAAGCGTATATTTTTGTGCTATAATGCTCTTCCTGTAGATCTCTACATATTCCCAACAATACAGTGCTTTAACTGCTGCCGCTATGGGCATGTGAAAAATCAGTGTAGATCCAAACCAATATGTTTTAAATGTGGTCAAAGTCATTCGGCTGAAAGCTGTGATGTTGATGAGGAATCTATTGCATGCTTCTTGTGTTCTGGCTCGCATTTCGCCATAAGTAAAAAGTGTCCCGAATTTGAAAGGCAAAAATGTATCAAACAATCTATGGCCCAGAGCTGCATATCCTACGTTGAAGCCTGTAAATTTCACCCTGCTGTTTCAAAATCATATGCTGATGTTGTGAGCTCACCTCCAAATAAGTTTAATATAAATTCTGTCATGCAGTTAGACAAATCACCTTCATCATCCCAAACAAAGACGTCTTACAAAAAAACTGTTTTTTTGAAACCACGTTCTCCTGCTAAAACGAGCCCTGGCTATGATCAGGCTGCTCACAGTTCTTTGGTTAAGGACTATAATGTCCCTGCGACTGCATCTAATGGATGTGCTTTAGCACAAGATAGCTCTTCTATAGTGTCTGTGATGGATATCATCATTGCACTTATAAAATCTTTATCCAGTAATACTATACCGCCCAACGTTGCTCAAATTCTTGACACTTTTGTTAAATCTTCACAACCCAATTATGGACTTACGGCCCAAGGTAATTCAGTGGAATTGCCGAAGTATCAATAATAAGAAAAATGAATTAATACACTTGATTAACAAACATAATCCTTTTATCCTTGCTATTCAGGAAACATGGCTACGGCCTGGGTTCTTCTTCAAGATCCCTGGCTACGCCTGTCTCCGAGAGGACAGATCAGATGGGTATGGCGGTGTCGCTATGCTCATCAGACATCCTCTTTCTTTTGTACATATTCCTGTCTCTCCTCACAATAATGGCTTCTCCATTATTGCTGCTTCTGTAAATAATGTATGTTTCGTTTCTGTATATATTCCTGATCCTTCATATAATATTTTTAGAGAACTAAGTGCTATTTTATCTACATTGCCTAGACCTTTTTTAATTCTAGGTGATTTTAATTCCCAACATTCTTCGTGGGGTAGCTCTCGAACCAATGTTGCTGGAGAAGATTTGGTGGAGATTATAGATTCTCTTAATTTATGCGTCTTGAACACTGGAGATCCTACACGACGAACAGCCCCCCATATCAACGCCAGTGCTCCGGATTTATCCATTTGTTCTCCAAGATTAGCTTCTTGTTTGAGCTGGGAAACTTTGCCTTCCTCCTATGGAAGTGACCATATTCCAATTTTGTTATCTTTCCCGTATCACAGTAATAACAGGCAGCCTCACAAGCGCTCACATCGTCTAAAATATAACCTTAATAACGTAGACTGGGATTTGTTTATGGAGCGTTTTGATCGTAAAGTTTCTACATTTCCTGACATATGTCATGGGGATGAGGTCGCATGTAATAACGTCATAACTTCAGCTCTTATAGAAACTGCGGATGAAACTTTCCCCGTCAAAAATGAGATCTCTGGATTTATTTCATCACCTCCGTGGTGGGATAAAGAATGTTCTGATGCAATTAAAAGAAGGAAAGAAGCAGAAAGAACATACTGTGAACATATGACTATTGAAAATTTTGATTTTTTAACAGATGTTACTTCTCAAACACGCAAACTATTTAAAAAAAAGAAATTTGAGGGATGGCGAAATTTTTGTGCGGCTATTTCACCTGATACTCGACCTTCACTCGTTTGGAGTAATATTAACAGGTTCAGATCAGCATTTAGGGAATCTACACCAAATTCCATTCCTTCTTCGATAGCTAATAATTTTTTAGATATATTGGCTCCTCCCTATGTACCAGAAAAAGGTTCTAATGTTTCTCTTCCGCCTTCCATAAGTAATAACCAGACTGGATTAAATTCTCCATTTACTCTCAATGAACTTCAAGGTGTTGTAAAGAATGTTAAGGACTCCGCACCTGGGAGTGATGGCATCCCATATTCTTTTTTTTCTCACTTAAGTGAATTTTCGTTATCTTATTTTCTAAAGCTAATTAACTCTTTAATGATCACAGGCAATATTCCTCCGTCCTGGAAATCCCAAGTAGTTGTACCGATTTTGAAACCTGATAAACCTGTGTCTGAAGCCTCGTCCTATCGCCCCATTGCTCTTTCATCTGTTTTATTGAAAATTGCAGAGCATTTGGTCAAAAATCGTTTGGAATGGTTCATAGAGTCGAAGTCACTATTGGCTGGTAGTCAATACGGATTCCGAAGGGCTAAAAGTGCCATAGATAGCATTGCAATATTTACTACTGACATCCGTATAGCTTTCTCTACCAATGCTTCTGTGATCTCAGCCTTCTTAGATATAACGTCGGCTTATGATAACGTTGTTTTATCAATTCTGAGGACTAAACTTGAACGTTTAGATGTTCCGCTAATGCTCACTAATTTTGTTATGAATATTCTTTCAGAGAGATCTATCAGGTTAACTATAGATGATTCAGAAGTAACTAGATTTCTATGGAGGGGGCTTCCGCAAGGATCTGTGTTGAGTCCTTTACTCTATAATATATATACTTTTGATTTAGAAGATTCTCTGAATGGTTACGTAAATGTACTCCAGTATGCCGACGATTTACTTCTTTACATATCTGATCATTCTATCCATAAAGCTTGTGAATCTCTGTCTACTGCCCTGGGGTTACTTAAAACCTGGTTGGACAGTAATGGCTTGGAGCTTTCTTGTCCAAAAAGTACCATTGTTTTATTTTCTAGGATGCGAAATCCTCCCCCAACTATTATTTATTATGATAACAATATAATCCCTGTTAAAGATTATACAAAGTTTTTAGGAGTTATTCTAGATTCAAAGCTGACCGGTCTCCAGCATTGTAACTACATTGTCACTAGATGTGAACGTTTGTTAAATATGCTCCGTTGTCTTTCTGGAGTTTGGTGGGGAGCCCACCCATTCTGTTTAAAACTTTTATATAATGCAGTAATAAGAAGTGTTTTGGATTATGGCACTTTTTTATTGGAACCAGGAACCGTTGCTGGATTTAAGAAGTTAGACAAAATACAATCAAAAGCCCTTCGAATTATATTAGGCGCAATGAGGTCGAGCCCCATTAATGCTTTGCAAGTAGAATGTGGAGAACCTCCTTTACAACTTCGCCGTCAATATTTATCTGATAGATTTTTATTCCGATCATTGCAGTTTAAATATCACCCTCTTTATCAGAAACTTACCTCTCTGTCAGAATATGTCGATTCATCTAGATATTGGACGCACAAATCACCACCGAATCTAGTCAAGAGTTTAAAAAAATTTATGTCTATTGAAGCACCTACGCATCGTTCGTCACTTTTTCCATTATTTTGCGCAGACTATAATGCTTTAATAATTAGTCCTGATACTATCCTTAATATGGGCATTGATAAGAACGACCAGCATGCCAGAGAAAATTTTTATTGTGCGGCTAATGATAATTGGGAGGGCTACCAGTACATTTATACTGATGCTTCCAAGCATTCCCCAACTGGATGTGTTGGAGTTGGGGTATTTCATTCACAATTTGGAATTGTTCAAAAAGTTAAACTTCCTCCAGAAACGTCTGTTTTTACTGGCGAATGTTTTGGAATTTTTAAGGCTATTGAGTATGCACTCCTTCTAAAACTTAAAAAAACCGTAATTTTTTCTGATTCCATGAGCGCTTTGCAGGCTTTAACAAAGTACCCTTTTATATCCAAACCTGTTTTCCCAATAGTGATTGAGATCAAACGATTGCTTCATGAATGTATGTTAAAGGAACTCGTTATTTCATTTGCTTGGGTTCCTAGTCATCGTGGTATCAAGGGAAATGAAAGAGCGGATCACTTGGCCAACGAGGCTGTTGTGTGTGGGGATCTATTTCCATACAAAAACTTTTGCCATGATTTGGCTACTCTTCCTAGGTCATATCTTAGGGATTCATGGAAGGATACTTGGGAAAATAGTGTTCAATTTAAAGGAAAATCTTATTATAAATTACAGCCCCTCATTCCAGTTAAGCCTTGGTTTTTCAAATTTAAATATAGTAAATCAGTTACAACTACAATTATTCGCATGAGATTGGGACACGTTTGTTCGCCAGCTCATCTGGCCAAACTTAATATTGTGGATAGTGCCACTTGTGAGTGCGGCCTTGACGTTGGCGATATCAATCACATTGTATTTTCATGTCCGTTATATGACCACTCGCCTCTCTTCGACCGTCTAATTTCACGTAATATTCCTCTCCCCACATCTTTCCAATCACTATTTCACCATAATAACCAGGAAATTTACGATATTATAGTATCCTTTGTATTATATAACCAAATTAAACTTTAAAATGTAAACCATCCTTATCAGTTTTAAATTCCGATTCAAAATTTTTAAATTTTAAACTTATGAAGTTTCCCCAACTTGACGTTGGCAAATGACTTTAAAAGTCGAGTCCATAATAAGAAAAAAAAAAAAAAAAAAAAACCACACCGCATACGATACTGCCGGCCGTAGACCATCCGTAGACTGTAGAGAGCTCTCTACGACTGACACCCTTTATTACTTACGCTCATCGTAGGAGAATCTCCCTCTACGCCCCTCATTGAATGTATAATAATAATATATGTGGTGGTGTGTTGTGTGGGCCGCCTAAGTTGGCAACCATAGAGTAACGCTCCGCAACAGAATGTAAAGAAATAGTGTAATGGGGTTTGGGTCTGTTTTGGGTTTTGGTTTTTGAACACTGCCGTTTGTTTGTTGTGATTTCGTAGGCTGGCTGCCTGTTTTTGAGAATTTTCGAGTTCTGTAAATCGTCTTTAGAATAATTTAAATAATTACAAAATGAATAATACTATCCAGCGTCTGGCACCAGTGCTAAAAAAAATATGTCGTAAAAATATTACACCTTTGTTGAGTCGTAATGCCTCCAGTGGGACCGAGGACGTAGTTACACACACAGGCCAGGTATCTCAGAAAATTCCTCTTTTATAATTACAATACTTATTATATTTGATTTATGTATGTTTGTAACATAGTCATTTTGCATTTGGTTTGATTACATAATAGTTAAAATAACCAAAGCAAAACTGACAGCGGACAGGAGAGTAGGTATTATTTGCTTCTCGTTTATAATATTTACACTTGCAGCAATGGCAAACCGATGACTATAGGCTTGCCAGATTTATGAATGCACCCAAACAAGTCAATGAGAACTGGGCTGTGAATCTGATAGCATCTGTACCCCCGAGGGAAGTGTCTGAACGCGTCGTGTGGTGCGACGGCGGTAGCGGCCCCGAGGGGCACCCGCGGGTTTACATCAATTTGGTAAGTAGTCTTTAAATGTCAATACAACCAAAATTACTTCGTTTGGCTCAATCTCCTTGTGCATCTCTCCCACTAATACACTTGGATTGGCAGAATTCTTTGAATTGATGCCAAAATCCAAATAAGAGTACAAGTATGTATGTGTTGTAATATATTCTTCAATCAATATTCCCACATAAACTTCAAACCCTAGATACTGTATGTAACTTATGTTATGAGAGTCATAGATGCAAATAATAACATCCAGTTACTTACACCAAAATGCCTGAAGACTATTTAAATAAAGTATATTTTTTCCAAGCCATAGTTGCTATGAGTTGAAGCTAGATAAATGTAATGGTTATTACAAGCAACATTCATTCAACATATTCCGGAAATATTATCATAGTTTATCTAAAATCTTCAAGTTTTTAATCAAATATAGGTAAACTGTCTTTTAATATTATAAGTATAACTTAAAAAAAGAGTAGGTAATATTGTGAGTAAGCAGGTACTACAAATTACAACATAATAATTTTATGTGCTACGTATTGTACTTCATATCTTGATGTTGCTGCTTTTGCAAGTATTTTGACTGGTATATCATCAAGTGTACTGATCACAATATACTGACTGATCCATGCGATCAATATAATCTAAGTTGCTCATTTTCATCTTGTTGTTACAGGACAAACCTGGTGATCACTCTTGTGGATATTGTGGTCTTCGTTTTGTTAAGAAGAACCATCATTAAAAATTTAGGCAATGATATGTTACATTTGTTTTTTAGAATTTATAGAAATGAAAATACAATTGTATTGTTTACATATATTTTATCTGGTTACAAAGTAAGACTAAACCATTGAGTAATATACTATGTCACAGTCAGAACCTTAAAGGAACAATATAGAACTAATGGGAAATGGGAATCGCCTAAAACATTGTTGTATACTCTTTGATAACATCCAATACTCTAACTTGTTTATACAATAATTTAAATAAATCCATGCTAATGCAAAATAAATAGTCTTAGACAAGTTATTTTATTTAGTTGTCTCCGTTTCTGCCTCTAGATTCTCGCTTTTCAGTTGTTGCCTAATGTCGATATTGGACTGCAGAAGTTCTTTCAGTTTCTCATGAATGTCATCATTTTTTCTCTCCAAGAGGTCCAGAGCTGAATTCAGTTCATCCAGTTTAGAGTCCAGGAAATCGTACTCTGTAACATGGAATCCAATTCAGTACTTCAATCAAATAATGTACAAAGTCACGAACTGAAAGGTTTGTTTGCATAGTTAACCAATAGGTTTTAATGGTAGATTAACCCACCTTCTCGTACATTTACATCACTATTTGGTTGATCATCATCAGTTGGATCAATTGAATTGTTATCAATGGTCTCGTCTCCATTTGCTTTGTTATCGTCCTGCCCAGCCATGGCTTGGTCAGAGTGTCGCAGTCAGGGGGCACAAAAAGAAGATAGGTTTAGAGGTAATGTAGATTTCTAAACAAGCAAAACTAAATTAGCAATCACAAATCGCATATACCTAAATAGAATAGAAATAGATGACTGACTGACATTGCCAGGGTTGCCAGATTAATTTTTTCCGATTTCCCCTGATTGATAATTTTTTCCCCCAAAATAATAAATTTTTCCAAAAAAATCCCCAAAATTTTTAAAGAAATATAAATACACTATATTTTAAAGTTTTTTTAATATGTAAAAACGAGGATAGACGAGAACACATGTCAAGAAACACGTTTTCGGGTTGAACTTTAGCAGTCGGCCGAAACTTTGAGCATACGCCACGGGCTTTTAGGCCATATCTCACCCTTATTATGTGGTCACAACTTGAACACTTTTACCCCATACTTTTCCCCAGCAATGCCACTTTCCGAAAATTCTCCAACAGCCAAATTTTTCCCCAAAATTGCGAGAAAACCCCCCAATCTGGCAACACAGCAAAAGCTCGGTCATTTAATTTCTTTATAAAGTGGCGCTGCTAGATTAGGCATGGTACTACTTTTGATGTTAGTTCCACCTGATACCGTAGGCAAAGTTATTTGACATGCACTTTAGCACTTACAATCTAGGGAAACGGCGATCCTCTTAGTAATTTGTGGGCGCCACTGCACAATGTAATCGTATGGATGCCATTAGTTCAAATTTTTGTCGTGCGCACAACTAATTTGGTGTGTAATTATGACAACACACAAAGACAAAATAGAAATGAATCAAGTGACTTTGGTGTTACCATTTCATAGTTATTTTCTAAAATAAAGGTTAAATAAAAGTATAATAAGTATATATAAGGCCTCGATAAATGGCGCTAGAAAATGAGACTTGCCAGGGTCTATTTTCGCAGCATGTATAGCCGCCTGCCTCACATTTCTTTGGTGCACAAATTACTAAGAGGATATTGTTTTGGTGTAGTTTGTCGTGCGTGCTCGTGGCGCGTTATGACCACAAATTACTAAGAGGGAGGATGTTATGAGTTTATGACGCCATCCATCCATCTAGCGCATATCGAACTGTGCATTTGCTATGGCTAGATTCAAATATTTCTCGTGTTGTGCGACGCTACGACACCAGTACAATAACTAGCATGAAGAAGTGTAATCGAGGCCCGGCCAGCTTATATTATTGCATAAGCCGAAATGGGCAGGCGCAGGCAGGACTCGATCGATAGTGACACGCCCCCTCTGTCTCAAGCGTATGAGATAAATTCTTCTACAACATCTTTCCTTTTTATAAGTCTGTAATCGGTATAGTTCAGTAAATAAAAAAGAAACGCATTAGTTCAATATAAACATTTATTTTTGAATTTTAGCATGTAAGTAGGTACATAAAAATTAGCAACATACATAAGATAACTGCCTGCTATACCGTTTAGTTCATATCATACAGGGTTGCATTGTGATCACCATTGTCCTTGAAACTGGATAATCGGTATCATTAGTACGGTCGACAGCAGATCAATGGTAACACTTTTTACTTTTGACAGTTCTTATTATTTGCGTCATAAGACTTGTAATCGTACTGCAAGTGTTACCATTGATCTTCTGTCGACTGTACATAGAATCTATAACCGATATCAAAATGTCATTAAAAAAATAATTAATATCACATACAAAAAGATCAGCTGAGCATGAAAAGTGGCGAATTTGTCTAATGTGTGCATTTAATTAGAGAGCATATTTTTGGGATCAATGACTAAAATTGATTACTCCAATACATCCCCACTTGATAATTCGTCGTAACCCGCGTTAGGTCCGGTTTCCACCAAAGCGGAGAGAGGAGATGTCTTTGGATAACGAATCAGATTTCGTTCCTTCTCCTAAGTGGAGAGATGTGGAAATAACGAAATCTGATTGGTTATTCAAACACATCTCGGCGGAGACTTTGGTGGATACCAGGCCTAACACTTCAAGAGGTAGTAAATTAACCAAATAATTTAGTTTGATTACTAGGAACCTCTTGTGTCTAATCTATAACTATTTTTTCCGAGGGGAGTTTATGCCCTTGAACCCATAGACAATCCTAGTTTTAACTAAGGGCTGACGTACAACGTCAGCCGCGCCGTGTACCGCGTCTGTCGTAGGCGTCTGTGGACGTCGCCGCCCGCCGGCACGAAGCCGTTCGCCGGTAACTTGTGCCGCCCGACAATGTGCACCGGTACATGGTGCCGGCAGACGCCGTGACACGCCGCGCCATGCGACGGCACGGCGCCGCGCCGTGGTGTTGTATGCTAGCCCTAAGGCATGAGTGAGTGTGATGTATAACGTAGGAGGTATTAAAAATTATTTCCAAAAACAAAAAAACCCGACTGCAAAAAAACTTTCCCCTTTTGATTAGTTTCTGGATATCAAGACGAATCTAAGGATACTTAATACATCCATCTAGCCGTTTAGGCTACAGGATGGCAGGAAGGAATGGACATACATACACCCGAAAAAGACTATATTTATTTTTAATTTTATTTACTGTAGTAAGATTATGGGTACTATTTACCTGAAAATAAAAGATTATTATTATTATTACCCTCCTTCTGGAGCAGTCGGGTAATAACCTAATGATGTGATGTCTTTACTATGTGTGATGTTTTACATCTTAAATGCATAGCGTTACATACACGAGTGATCCGAGAAACAATATATGTCGCGTAAGTATGTTAATACGAATATTAATTAATTTATGCAAATACGTTAAGACTTGCAAGCTGCGCATCATTTTCAAAAGACTTTCCAATTAACGAATCCGAGGTTCCATACATATCTTCGATGTTTCCGTCTGTCATGTTCCTGGAACAAATAAATGTATTTTATATTAATTATGGGCAAAGCGCATAGCTGAGTAGGTTCCTGGTAGTGGAACGATACGGGAATCGCGAGGGGTAACATGTATGTATACTGATGCTGACGCTCGCCCGACTGTCTCGCGCCATTTGACGTAATGAAAATACATCCCTCCCGCCACCGGTCCACTACCGCCGCAGGTACGAACGACAGCAGATCAATGGTAACACTTTCAGTACGATTTCAACTGTCGACGCCGAAAATAAGAACGTTCCAAAGTGTTACACCTAATGGCGCTTATTCATAAACGTGATTAAAAGTTACGCTACCGTTTAGGCACCCTGTCCCTTTTTAAGCTTTTTTTAAACAAGTGTGAAACGGATAGCAACACGATTTAAGGGAAGTGAGGTTTAACTAGGTTTATGAATAACAGCAAATGTGCTTTGGGCTACATACATACCTGTAGTCAGATTTATCGTACAATTTTCTTGTAAATAGTCGAACACACTATGTAAACTATGACCCTCCTCCCTTCTCAATCCCAATTACAAAAAGGTAGGGTAAGAACTCGCCTAATGGAGATACATTGTTACATAGTGTCTGAGGTAAATTGTCCAAACTTTAGCAACTCTCGTTTTTCGCACGGCCCTATTCCAACTGTTGTGTTCCTGCACCCACAACGAGCCACACAGGTAACATAAATGTTAGTTGTGTGGCTCGTTGTGGGCATCCCAGCTTACCTGCTACTAGCGCGGTTAATGTCCACTCCAGAGAAGCTATCCGAGTCGTCATTTAATGAATTTTGAGAATCTGGGGACAAAATATGCTTTAAATTAGGGTTTCCCAACCTTTTTTGAATCGAACCTCCCCAGGTTATAAAAAAATATATTCACGACTTTTTAATTTTTTTTCCATTGTACACTTTACAACTTGATTTCGGTGTAATACGCTATTTTATCAACTTCATAAATATTGTAATTTAACTGTCAATTTCATGAGCCTCCTCCTGAGCACCTCTGTGTTAGAGCGTACGGACAACAGAATATCAATGGTAACACTTGCAGTACGACTTCAACTCTTACGACGCAGATAATAAGAACGGTCCAAAGTGTTACACATGTGTACCTGATGTGGCCAGGCGATGCGTGGTGAGGTACTCTGCGGAGAGGTATGGCGGCAGGTCATCGGCCGCGTCCCCCGCGCCGCCCTCCGCGCCCAGCGTCTCCACCACGGAGAGCCACTGGCCGTTATGGCAACGGAAACGCTCCACCTGCAAACATACAACAGATATACCTACGTGAGGTATCTATTATGTTTATTAATGGACCCGGCAATTTTTGTCAATGTACAATGTCAAGGTAAAGAGTAACAATAATATTATTCGTAAACGTCCATGCCGGATTCTGCCCCACCATCATCCGCAAGTTGTACAAGATAACGAATAAATGTAAAAATATCTCCGTTTTTTATTAAAATTATTGGTTTAAAATATAGTTTTGTACAAGTTGCGATTCGAAAAAAACAGCTTAATTAAGAATTCAGAAAATAGTAAGAAATCGAAGCGATTTATTCATTGTTTTTGTTATTCTTCTATAGGAGTTGCGAGAGTAGTAGAAAATGATACTGATTATGATTATGCAATATGAAACCTGTAATAAGTCCCCAACAAAATGATAGGTACAGCTTAAATGGTCACGTAGTTGTGTAGGTGGGGCAAAGCTCCATTGAAATGTGGCAATGTCTTCTTCCTCCAGCACCACCGAGCTCATCCTCAATGTTAAACAATCGAAAACTAATTGTTTTTTTCGCATTTTACATAGAAGTGATATTTAATTATTGAGTTTACACTGTTCTTATTATAACTTCTACTCTAAAGTATTAATAATAAATTAATTATTGTCTATAAAAATACGCTAAAACAGATTATCGAAAAATTGTTTTTCATTATTATTATAAAATAGACACAAATTCATGATAAACTGTGAAATTAAAATTAGTTGAAAAATAAAATGATAGAAAGAGACAGAAACAGTACACGATGTATTGTGGCTGTGAAGTCATACTTATGTAGCGCTATACAAACTACATACTAATGAACGTTTTGCTAAAAAGAGATGTAGTATCCTCCCACCACATGACTAAATCGCTTAATATCTTTGGTATTAATTGTGATATCGAAAAACTCATATCACAGTTATCTTCAGCAGGAATATGTGAGTTGATTGATGCAATAAAAAAAATCGAGTCAATACTATTACCGTAGCAGTCTGGTAAGTGATGTAAAGTCTAGGAAAATAATTTCTGACATTGCATAATGTTGTCATCATTTCACCAGTAAATTATAGTGCATATATTCTGCTGTCTGCTGGTTCGATTCATAAAGTTTAACTGCAATGGTGTGCAAACAAAATAGTAAATACTGAAATACATAATATGCAATATACAAAGTATTGCAAAGTGCAAACCATCGCAACGTGTCGTGTGTACGAGATAGATATGGATCCTACGAATTCTGTGAAAACAATAAGATATTTGAGATCGCTTACCTTTATCCTGGCAGCCCATTCATTTTGCATTTGAGAAATGATATCCAGGCAGGCGTCACACATCTTCCTAATTTCCACATTCTTATCTTGCATGAGATCAATAAGGTACGCCGGCGCTTCTGAGAAAAGGAAGTAATGGAATGTTGATTTAGCATTTTCACTATTTAAGCATTAAGGGCCAGCTAGCGCCACCAATCTTAAAAAAATAATATCTTCCAATTTAATTAATTTTATTAAAAAAGCTATGTACACTATCTTTATTAGGATGAATACTATTTTTCAATATACAATACATGGCATAATTGCGACAAGCTAAGTTGTAGTTCACAAATGTGCCAAAAACGGCCGTTTTTCGCAATTATGCGAACTACAACTTACCGAAATTGAATCACGTTATAAATAAGCATTTAAAAAATAGTACTTATCGTAATAAACATTTTGTAAATAGCTTTTTTAATAAAATTGATTATATTGGAAGATATTATTTTTTCAAGATTGGCGGCGCTAGTTGGCTCATATCAGGCCCTTAAGTACATATACAGCACAGGACACACAGACCACTTACCCAATAGATTTGAAATCGGTACACTTCCTTTTTGTTCTTCCTTCAGCGAAAAATTCTGTCAACTATGAGCGCATAGAGACGAAGCGGGGGACAGGGGTGCTGTATTAAAGAGATGCGTCCATGTCGATAATATCTCTAAGTTACACGTTTCCTCCTGTTACAGGTCTATGGGGCAAGTGGTCTGTGACAGGACATTACCGTCGAAAGCACATCAAGTGTAACATTTTAAACCTTGGACCTATTTATCAACGTGTTCTGAAATCGTAATCTAAGTGTATAATTTTAATGTGTTTTAGGATCGATGCTGATGCCAAAATACAAATTTTTGTTTGTTTGTATGTGTCGATGTTCAGGCGACACTCCAAACCTACTGGAAGGATTTTGATGGGAATTTCTCTAGGAGATAGCTCATATCTATAAGCCATTGCAGTATGTGATTTGGAACCACGTAACCAGAGAGGAAGAGTTGCCTCCCAGTACATTGAAAGTATTTTTTAGAGGTCTGTTGATTTGTGGGCACAGGTCAGGATGAATTAGAAACTGTTATCAGGGGTGCTGACATGAGAAATAAACAGTGGGTGAGCACCTCTGAGAATAGACATCAAGAAAAAGTGACCGCCACTTCAATGGTTTTCGTTATCGTTTTCATTTTGACACTTGAACGATATACATGGCTGCGTTTCGTTGTCGTTTGTTAAAACTTGCAAAAACACAGCAGCAATGTATAGCGTCCATGTGTCAAATTGAAAGCGATTACGATAACGATTGGAAGTCGCGGTCACCCCACAGATCAGTAATCGCCTTTTAGGGAAGGGTCTTTTTTCTTTAATGATGCGGGCAACGGATGTCAGTTACTGATGCCGGTATCTGTTCTCAAAATGTTCGTTTTTCGATGCCCGATGCCGATGCGAGCAAAACGAAACCTCAAAACTCTTCTGAATGCCATCAACTTTTTGTTTTGAAAGGAATGGACATCAAATGAGCATGAGCACCCATGAGGTTTTCTAAAAGCCGGCGCTCTTGACTGTTATTATTGTGTTTCGATGATTTATTGTTTCTTTCACAATTTTAAATGATTTTTTAGTGAATTTCAGTTTTTGAATATATTGTATCGACGTTTCTTGTATTTTCTTCTCAATGTTAACAGATGGCGCACGTAGTCTTTAACAAGGTATATAGTTACCAGAGACTTCTACGCATACGAAGTAGCGTTTGCGGGGTACAGCTAGTAAATAAATAAATATACATTATACTTATGCTATGGAAAGAGCTATGCTTGTTATTCCTCTGTTAGATAGAATAAGAAATGAGTATATCCGCCAGAGAACAAAAGTGGTTGACATCGCTCATAGACTCTGCAAACTGAAGTGGCAGTGGGATGGTCACCTGTCATAGAACCGAAAATAGACGAGTTCTCGAATGGAGGCCACGAACGGGTAAACGTAGCATGGGTTCGCCCCCCGACCAGCAAAGACTGGATGCGCAAAGGCCAAGAATCGGGTTGAGTGTCGTGCTTTGGGAGAGGCCTACGATGATGACATTATACCTGTGTTATTGACTAGGTGTTCCGCGGCAGTCGGGTGCGAGAGCATCTGCCTGAACGCGAACACCGTCTGCAGCACGTGTTCGTCGTCCGCCTGGCGCAGGCGCAGCAGCCGCACGAGCGCCGCGCCGCCGCCCGCGCGCGCCCACGCCTCCGCGCCGCGCGCCGCCGCGCACACCGCGCCGGCGAGCACCACGCCCTCTAGTACCAGCTCGGCGCAACAACCGCTCTCTGACACACCACACATTGTTATTAGTTTCAAATGGCAGTCTGCGATTTGCCAATATCATTATTATTGAGATAAAACGGGAACTACCGTGTGTAAAAATTTAGGATTTATCTTTATCCGTTTTATCTCATTAATAATGTATAGAAACAGTGTAAGTTTAAAAAGTGATGGCAATATCATGGTTCAGAGTATTTCACATCCTAATCTATCGTCGCATTTCTTTCTCCAGTGGAGACGTGAGCGTCATGGACAAAGCAGCTCACCAGTTTCGTTCACTCCCGAGCTCTATAATGACTCTTGAATTTAGCTCGAAACTGCAGAAATTGCACAAAATTCATTGATAACTCCGACATGTTGACATTCGCGAATATTTTCTGATTAATTTAACGTCATATTAAACACAAAACAAAAGCCCCGCTATATATATCTCGTTTATATGAGTAATGTAATGATTATTACCTGGATCCAGAATCTTCATAATGCACGGAATGAGTTTGTATCTCTCCTCGACCGCGTGTATGTCGATGTTGTTGTTTAGGTCGAGCACGTTGCTGAGCGTGCCCACGCACTCCACCACGAACTCCTCGGCCGCGGCGCCGCCGGTCACGGCGCCGGCGATGTCACCGACGAACTCCTATAATACAAATATTCTTTATTTACTAAAATAATAATATGATAGTTTGTTCCAATCCAATTTACAATGGATGTAAACAAACATGGCGTTTGAAAGTTCACCAAAAACAAAATTATACTAATTAATGACTGGAAATTTATATTGGAAATATCCAGTTTCGAGTCTGAATTGCATATGAGTCGTATAGTCGTCTGAGTTGCATAATGGATCACGTTCATTAGTAAATAAGTAAGTGCGGCTAGTGGTTTGTTTACCTCCATGGAAAATTGGATTGGGACAGACCGCTATATCCAGTACACCTAAAATATATTAGGTTGTAGATTAAGTTTAGAAACAATAAGGCCATGAAAGGAATAGGGTATTTGACTGTTCCTGACCCACAGACCAAATCACCGACCAACTAGTTGGTTTGTGGGGGAAAAAAATGTTATTTTATGGCCTTCAATTTATTTTCGACTACAGAAAATTAAATGTTTTTCATTGTCATTACAAAATAGATATAAATTGATCAAATGTGAAAACAACATTAGTTGAAAAATAAAATACAAAATTACTTTATTTGCTAAAATGATTACAGTTCTAGTCAGTGCACAGATGGGACTCCGCACTAGGTGGAACCTGTATTTTATTTGGAGACAAAATGTTTTTCAAAGAATTGCGTGTGGAGTGTGAACTCACCACAAACAAAGGCTTATTATGAGCGTGGTGCGACAAGTTGCGCACAAGCTTCATGAGCACGGGGTTGGTGTGCCTGAACGCGCGCGCGAGCAACTCGCGCAGCCGCCCCTCCGCCGCCATGTGCTGCGCGGCGCGCTCGCACCACGCCAGGTTCACGCACAGCGCAAGCAGCACGTCCGCGGCGCCGGGCGCGCTCATGCTGGGCACGCCACCAGCGCTACTTACGTTCAGTAGCAGCATGTCGGTCAACTGCAACACCATAGCGCTGTTATCATGAAGCAAGGAAGCTATCGCAGACACCGCTCTTGCACGACTTAGGGTCAGCGCAGATCGACGGAGTGGAGTGGCGGCAAAGCGACTAATTTAGTAACAATTTGAATTCAACTTTATTTCCTTCCACATACGACTATAATCGGTATACCGATGTAAAATGCCCCAGGGCATGTGGCAATGCGCGTGACGGCGCTCGGAGTCGCGCAGAGGATCTCAATTCGCTAGGCGGCCGGCCGTGCAATGGATGTCCGCGCGCCGCCGCCGGTCGGTGTGCCTTGCAACCGGCGAATGCTCTTCGCCGCCACTCCACTCCGTCGGTCTGCGCTGACCCTTAGCATCCCTGCCACTCATTTGTATTTCCATTGTTTGATTTTTCAATAGCAGTCGAATAGATGGAAATGTGCAATGACACAAATGACAATGCCAGATTCTGCCCCACCATCATCCGCATGATGTACAAGATAACGAATAAATGTAAAAATAGCTCCGTTATTTATTAAAATTGGTTTAAAATAAAGTTTTGTACAAGTTGCGAGTCGAAAAAAACAGCTTAATTAAGAATTCAGAAAATAGTAAGAAATCGAAGCGAATTATTTGTTATTCTTCTATAGGAGTTGCGAGAGTAGTAGAAAATGATACTGATTATGATTATGCAATATGTAATACCTAAGTCCCCAACAAAATGATAGGTACAGCTTAAATGGTCACGTAGTTTTGTAGGTGGGGCAAAGCTCCATTGAAATGTGGCAATGCATTTTTATTTTTGTATATTCGGAAAACTTACAGCTTTTATGTTCTATAATAATTAATTCTAAAACTTAAATTGAAAACTAAGCCATTTACAAGTTTTCACTAATAAACAAACAAGTAGGATAGCATGACTTATTTATAAGCTAATGTTAAATCCGAAGGTAGGTACTATAATGTATAAACTAAAAACTGTAGAGTTAGTCAACTCTGTTGTATTGATGCACTTACTAATCATAAAAGAGCAACTTACGAGTTTGACGCAGTCAGATTGTGTGAACATTAACTTGACCCGATCATCCATGCTCAGATGGTACAAGATTTTCATGGCCAGATTTATATGCTTATCATCACCTGTAATTGTACAATTAAACCATTAGCTGGTTTTAAAAAAATGTACTCGTAAAAATACCAAAATTACATGAGTACTGCTTACTTGTAAATTGAATAAATTTTGACAATAATCCAATTTTTATCATTTTGTTACGTAGTTTAGTATCAAAGGTCAGATTAAATAACAGTTTTAATGTGACATTCACTAGATCAGCATTAGAAGAGTCTAGCAGTGGTGCTAACTTCTCCACTATTCCTCTAGAAGCCATACTGTTTTTGTTCTCAACAAAAATAGATAGCTTTTGAAGAAAGGAAACGATTAAGATGAGCAAGTCTATGTTTGTATGTCTCTCCATGGCGCCAATGAGCAGCCCAACAATATCCTTCTTATGCATCTTCTCTTCAACTTTGACATTATCGGAAATATTAAGTAACATATAGAATGCAACTCTCAACAGTTGCTCTTGCCTCTTTGCCAATGTCTTCAGTTTTCGCTTCATTTGCTCTTCATCATTCTTGGACAGACATTCATCTGAGGCATTGCAAAGGTCCTCATGGTAACTAGATACTAGTGACCTAGACTTCTGCATGTTCACATCAGCAACAGCCCATGTGCCAGACTTTGGGCGGCGTTTTGGTTCTGGAATTCTGCTCTTCGGAATTTCACTCTGTAAAATATCACAATAAATTAATTATTTTGGCCTTAGTGTTATTAAAATATTAACAATTAATTACCAACTTACCTTGTCAGGGGTAAGCACCTGTTTCTTCCCCTCAACCTTTTCTTTCCATTGATCATATCTCTTCAGTTCATAGTCTATGACATCCATGCACAAAGAGCCGATTTTGTATTGGATGATAACAGAATGAAATTCATTATATGTTGAGAAACAAAAAAACGTATAAACAATGTTTGTGCTCAATTCAATGCTTCGCTTCCATTCTTCTCTCAATACTCTTGAAAGGGCACTTAATAATGCTTCTGTAATAGCAAAATAAATATTATAAGTAATTTCTTTTCTGTCTCTTTCTATCTGATTTGTGTATCTCATAGTAACTTACCTTTAGAAAGTAAGAAAACAATTTAATCTACATTCATTATTAATTACACATTAAACACATAATACAATACAAAAAAATATTCCCAAGAAAATGATGCATAAGACATTATAAACTTATTTACAACAATTTTAATCCAAACATCAAAAGTTGGAAACTTTGATGGTGATGTTTAACTTACCATTTCTAGCTAATTCTATCAAATTGTCAGGGTTTCTAGCAAGTTGTAGAATAAGCGCTGACCCTTTAATTTTTTCTGGTATATCATCATACAACAATTCAACATAATCATCAACACAGTTCAAGACTGCGACGGGTACACTTTCAACAGGACTCATACTAGTTTAGATTTTGTTCCCAGGCCCACTCTATAAACAATAAAGAACATCAATTTAACATCGCAACAATATAATGAAATGGGTTTATGACCATGTATTATACAGGTACAGGAGAGGTTTTAAGGTTAAGATTTTCTTAAAAACGTTAAAGCAATGTAACAGTGAAAGAATTGTTAAAATCGGATCAGTAGCTTGTGAGAGAATCTCAACCTTAATGAGGCCCCCTGTATACTTTTCTCTGTGTTCCTGTGTACACAAAGTATCTATTTAAAGTTTTTAAACAATACTTCAACTGTATATGGATGGAATCCAATGAAACTGGAAGAAAATGCCGCAAGTTCGCCCGATACATAAAATGTAACAAAGATTAAATAAAAATAAATAAACCCCATTCATTTTGAACATACTTTTGACTGTATATACCGATTCTAGACTTTTGAGTGATTGTATGCCTCTAGCATCATTCTAAAATCATAGTCATCGTATTTTTGGTTAGGGTTTCCTAAGGGCCCTTCCCTGAGGGAAAAATCATAGCACACATGCAGTGGGTGGGAGCAAGCGAACTCGAGCGAGACATCATAATTATATTCCGACACGGATGGTTTGGTTCGCTTCGCTCCAGCCATGGCCTTCGATGTTCATTTTTTTCCTGGCCCCCATGATTAGAGTATCAACCTATTATTCTTATTTTAGGTGAACATTCGATTTATGTGCATAGTTCTACGGTATACGAAGTAATGGGATTTATTTATGTATAATTAAGTACATACAATTCGAAGGTCTTAACCAGTCTTAAGTGGGTGGAACTAGTACAATATTACGTTTATAAATTATGCTGGTTACCCACAATAATAATAATTTACTTACATTAATTGGAATCCACGTTGTAAATTTTAAATATATATCACTTTTGAATGAAAGAAAGTTTGAGAAAATAATGGAAATTGGAAAATAATCAATATTTGTTGACAACCCAGTGCCGTACCGATTGATTAAGAAGCAAAATTAAGTATATTTAAATAAAAAAGTATAATTTATCTTATTTAAATCTCCTAAAACCCTACACTTTTTTTTCTTTTTCTGAAGGCAGGGCATCGATTTGTGGAATTGAGATAGCACGTTCTTCCTTCCTAGTAGTAAATAGTGTTATCTCTTTCATAGAATTTGTTGACGGTTGTGTGCATTTTTTGTGTGTCTATGGCTGCTGCAGAGTTGCCAGATTGGTGGGTTTTCTCGCAATTTTGGGAGAAAATATAGGCTATTGGAGGAAATTTGCGTTAGTGGTATCAATGGGGAAATGATTAGGGAAAAGTTTTTAAGTTGGGGAATTTTGTATTATAAGGGTGAGATATGACTTAAAAGCTCATGGTTAATGCTCAAAGTTTCAGCCGACAGCTAAAATTTAACTCAGAAACCGTGTACACTACAGTCTCCACCGAAGAAGATGTTGAAATCCTTTGTTTTGTTAAATATAATTAATATATTTAGTCACTATTTTCCTCATAAGTGACTAATTATATTAACACAACACATATTATGTTAATAATGTGTCTTCTTGACGAAGGTGATTTTGCCTATCGTCGTTTATTATCGTAGTTTATTATAGTGCATTTTCATGTGTATTTTTTTTAAATGGGGGATTTTTATGTAAAAATAAAAATGTATCAATCCGGGGAAATTTTAAAAATACAATCTGGCAACCCTGCTGCTCTCTGCTGTCTGTTGAGCTGTATGTGATTATCCGTGAAAAATAGTGACTAATTTCTGAATTACTAAATAGTACACAATTTTAATATTTTTTACATATTACAAGTGTTAGTTTTCAAAGGTGTTTATAGATATTTTGTATATATACTTAATCATAAGAATATCCTTGTAATATAGTGCGGTATGGTGATTCAATACTACTTGCATGTTTTTCCTTTCAGCGCGATAACGAATCGTGATAATGAGCTAATCTGAAAGTGTTTTAAGCTGCGGAGCATCCTGTAATATGGTAATGAACAAATTAAATTAATCTTCATTATTATGACGAACATTACATTGTATAATATAGTCCTATTATCTTAACTCAGGACTCTCTTTTCGATTCTCATTTATTTGTAATTTAATTGTCATTCATGCTTCCAATGCCTGTCATACGTAGTATTACTCTTTGCCTTTCAATAAAGAATATTCGTAGAACCCATCTATAAAGACTAGAATCACAAGAACTATTAAGGAAAACAAGAGGAGGAAGTTTTAAGTTCATGAATCATTTTGAACCAGTTGATCTATTTTGTGTTCCAATCATTATTTATTTATTTTATTAATGGACTCGACAGTTCGTCATTTGCCAATGTCATGTTACAGAAACTTCAATATATAATGGTCCTCTATCTTCCTCCAGAGGAGTCGCAGCAGTGTCTTCACCCTGGGTAGCCGTGTCTTCATCCAGAGGAGACACCGTAGCGCCATCACTCTGGACGAAGCAGCTCGACAGTCACGTTCACTCCCGAGCTCGTAGTGGGACTCTTGATGAAAGCTTGAAACTTCAGATCTTGCTACAATTATCCAATAAATTCCCCATACTGTCACTCGCGAACATTTTCTGATTAATTTAACGTGATATTAAACACAAAATAACCACTGTAGACACTAAAGTAAATATTATCAAACAATTTTGCAACAGTCATTTCCCGCCATTTTCAAGAGAACCCAATCATTATTCATTTACCTCACATCTTTGTTCTTGTGACATCTGTCTTATTATTGACAAATGGATAGAATAGGCATGTAGAGTGGAGACCATGGATCATTTTCAACAGGTAAACTTAGTATGGGACACCCTCGTAGATGCAAAGTGGTTACTATAATGAGAAGAACCCATAACCGGGTTCAACTGCAATGGATGTGAGTCTTAAATATACCATGGTGAACTGATACAAATTGATAATATTTCACTTTAGGACCAAAGGGGAGAGGGCTGTTTATTAAATTGTTATCACAACACATATTTAAACCTCATTGATATTGGTAATCAGTTGGTTGTCTTCAGCAACTTTTGATTGATATAAATCAGGTTCAAAGGTAGTAGAGATCAAAATCAGTAATAACTTCCATGTTTGCAGATGCTGATGTGAAACTTCTTGCTTGAGTTTATGTACTATTCACTATGACCGATAGTATACCAGCGCTTACTGCTCCAATTTCTTTATCGACTTACTACCAGCTTAGTCTAACAGGTAAAACACTGAAAAAAAAAGTTTATTATTATATTATGATCAGGCAGCCTATCATTCAGAATATGTCCATTTCACTGTCTTTGAAAATTTCAATCATTGTCCTTATCTTTTTAAACATAGTTGTCCAATTTGTATTTGAATAAATGTATCGAGGCTTGTGTGATGCATATTTTTGTATTGATCATTATGATATCAGCACCTTTTCAAACTTTATTTATTATAATATGCCTCATGCAACTTTATATCATATTCATCCTGAATGTGTGTATTTGTACTAAGACAGTCATAGCATCCATTCAACACAAAACAATTTAATAAGTACAAATAATCTAGACATTCCTTAGGAGAAACGTGATTTTGTCTTAGATAAAAATAATTCATTAGGTCTTAAAGTTGATAAAGCATATAAGTATTAATGTTTTATATTTTAATTGACATTTATAAATGATTTTCAGTTGAATCAGCAAGCATAAGAAATTCAGGACTCTTTAAGCCAAACCCATACTTACAATTGGTAATAGATGATAAAACTTCAAGACGGACTGAAGTCATAAAAAATACTTTACATCCGAAATGGAAAGAAGACTTTACGGTGCTGGTTACACCACTGTCGCAAATACTGCTGCGGCTTGCCGACCACCACAGCTTTAGGAAAGATAATATTATTGGGGAGAAACAAATCAACCTATTGAAAATCTTGCAATACTTTAGTGGAAAATGTGAAAATGTGGAGTTGACTATCGGTGTGTATGGATTTTGCTATCATTGTTTATCTACTAGGGTTTTATAGGTGTGTAAACTAAAACTCATGACATTGTTATAGATTTGATGAAAGCTGCATCCCAGGAGAATGCCTCTAATACAAATGCTGAAGTTAAGGCAGGCGAATTAGTGATACTTCTAGATGGCTTAAGAATAGATCCAGCTGTTCTGACTCAGTCCCATGAAGTTCTTGGAGAAACAGCCAATTCGCGCAGCCCACTCAATGACGGAGTTCGGGCCAGAATTCGGTTGCGTAACAATCCAGACACTGTACGGTCTATCATGCGCTCGCAGAACTTACGAGTAAGTAGCAGGTTTTATTTATTTATTTTATTACTGGACTCGACAGTTCGTCATTTGCCAATGTCATGTTACAGAATATTCAAGAAATCATAGTCTTCTCTCTTCCTCCAGAGGACTCGCCGAAGCTTCGTCACCCTGGATATCCGCGTCTTCTTTTCTTCATCCAGAGGAGTCGTCGTAACTCTGGACGAAGCAGCTCGACAGTCACATTCACTCCCGAGCTCGTAGTACGATTTCTTGACTCGAAACTTCAGATCTTGCCCAAATCATCCAATAAATTCAATACTGTCATTTGCCAACATTTTCTGATTAATTTAACGTGATATTAAACACAAAATAACCACTGTATTAAAATTACATTAAAATGAAAATTATTAAATAATTTCGCAACCGTCGTTTCCCGCCATTTTCAAAAGCCTCGTAGTAGGTTTTACTAAATTATAATTGGTTGTTTATATGGGGGCCGAGATTGTTCGAGGGAAGTCTGTTTTCATAACATCAACATGTATACTGTATACAATGTAGATATTGTTTTTGTAACGTGTCAGCCGCCGCCGGGCCCGCCTCCTATGAGCAATGGGTCCGTGCACGCGGGCGCGACGGGTGCGCCCGGGGTGCCGGTAGCGGTGAGCGTACTGGGCGCGCCGGACGCGGGGCCCTCGCATCAGGACGCGCCCGCGCTGGAGCCCGCGCCGCCCGCCACACCCGCAGCCTCCACCAGTGCAGAGGAGCCTCTGCCGCCCGGCTGGGAAATGCGATACGACGTTTACGGACGACGGTAAGTTCGGAACCTCCCTTCCTTTCACCAACGACTCAAAACATAATGTATTGGCGCCGATGTACGAACGACAGCATATCAATGATATTGCTATGATCGCAGTACGATTTCAACTCTTACGACGCAGATAATAAGAACGGTCCAAAGTGTTACACTTGATGTGCTTTGGGCTGTACGAGGCCCACCCCAGCTGAATTTGGGAAGTGGGCTGGGCGCTGGGTGGTCATATGAGAGTTAGGACTGTCGAGCTTTGCCTCAAATCCCTGGTAATAAATTCAGTATACCACCGAGTGAATTAATCTAGCCATGTTTCAAACCTTTTCTTATGTGCAATGAACTGTACATAATGACATTTCGTTACAATCAGGGGCTTATCGCTAATATTTTGTTGGTATTTTATGATGACTGAGTAGTGGGTGTGATAACTTTGCCCGATATTAGACCGAAAAAGAAAGTAGGCGCAAGTATTGACTAAAGTTTCTCTTCTTCAATATGGCAATTGTCGCGGCCAAAGTCAAATCCTAAACTACGAGTAACTGTCACTGTCGTTCATATGCTCCATCGCGTAAGAGCGAGCAGGACCCCTCGGTTAAGGGCGACTAATATTGGCGTACGCAATCTGGAATCGCTACAAATGCCTGTTTGTGTGCGCAGATACTATGTGGACCACAACACTCGTTCTACGTCGTGGGAGCGTCCGCAGCCGCTGCCGCCGGGCTGGGAGGTGCGGCGCGACGCGCGCGGCCGCGTCTACTACGTGGACCACAACACGCGCACCACCACGTGGCAGCGGCCGGACACAGAGCGGCTCGCAAGGTTCCAGGTAACAACGACGTTCGAGGAGTCTCGGGGAATTAGGTTTCAATGGAAAATTCGCATAATTTATTCGCCGTCGTACTGTGGATTAATTGTCGCTTGCATACTTACTTTAAATTTCAGTTTTTGCGTTGTGTTTATACAACCTACCTAATAATAATTTAATTACATTTAAAATAACATTAGCAAATGTTAATTTTAAGGAAGGAAATGTAACTTTTTAGGGAAATGAACTTTTTGGACAGTGGACATTTTGATAGTGGGAATTTAAGAAAAGTGGTAATACTTTCACCTAAAACTAGCAATGCCTGCTATATCTGTGTTGTGTGTTGTCACATTTCACTTAGTAGTACGAATCGTTTTTCTTCGTCCGATCGACAGACCAAGGAATGGAAATCGCTGTCAGTATCGTAAGGTCAGAATGAAGAGACACTCGCTAAGCTGTTTCATCTTCGAAATCTTTATTTACAATCTTAAGAGATGTCAACACTGGTCTTATTGGCAATAGCACTTGAGTGTGATATGTTTACGAGTCCATGGGCGGCTGTGTATTGTGAATGTTTGTGATATTGTAAGATGATGGCTGATAGTCCAGTGTTGTTACTAAACAGTAAACCTGACCTTGTGTGGATTATTATGTTGACGGTGCATTGGTCAATCATTACTTTACAGTAATGATTGACCAATGCCGTAAATAATATTGTAAATAATTAAACGTCAGACGCGGATTATTTTACAAAACGCTTGCAACAAATGCACGAACCTGCTTCTCTTTGCAGCTGTGGCGCGGCGAGCGGCGACACGTGGTTGCGCAGGGCAACCAGCGGTTCCTGTACCCCGTGCCGCAGGGGCCGCACCCGCAGCCAGACACAGACACAGAAGCGGCCATAAGTATGCTCTTTTTACAATTAAAACTTTATAGTGAGGCATTACTACAAATTATTATATATTAACACACATTACGTTGAAGCCGGCAATTAGACAGACAGTTTCGACCTATTTCGACGGTTTTTATCAAGATGAACGAGATCGAGCGCAGTGTACCTCGAGGCGCCAACGGCGACGCCGTTCGAATATATAATAATTTGAAGTATGCCCTTTACTTATAATTACGTTATACGTTCTACACAAGCGTTTGTGTAGAACGACTGACGATAACAATAGCGACTCCTAACTCCTAAGGTCCAGCGCACAAAGAGACACAGCGAAAATACTGAGTTGATGACTAATAACGATCTAAACTAAACCTTAACATGTCTACGTATACGCTCGCGCGCCGGCCCTCGAGGTAGCTCGAAGAACGCACTGCTACGAGTAACTTATTACTGGTATATTATATTCAACCGTATTTTGAACTCGTTAGATCGTCATCGACTCAGCATCTTCAAAGTTAATAAAAGTGCCCTTCTTAGAGGACACTAACGGACTTCGTATTTTTCCTCGTCCCACATACATTAATACTTGTATTGTGTTATGTACATTGTGCATCCATAAGCAGTAATTAAACAATTGCATACTAATAAAGGCTCAATTACAATGTCTTCGACTAATATAAATAATAATCTTTCTGCTAAATTCTATCGCCCCACATGATTGAGTTGATATTTTTACTTTATCAGACTAGAAATAATCTCCTTATCAGAATCATTGACGCCACCTCAGTGTTATTCGTATTATTTCACTTAATTGCACAAAAGTGGGCATTGTTGATACGATAAATAGAAAAGGTCAGGAAAGTATGTCAGGCTCTAAGGCGCGTATTGATAAACGTGTTTTAAAGTTACGCCAACGATTAGGCCCCCTGTCCCTTTCTATCTTAACCTTTTTCAACGAAGTAGCAACACGATTTAATGGAAGTGAGGTTTAACTAGTTTTATGAATAACAGCATAAGTGGATAGGTAATGTCGCGAGGAAACCCTAAAGTTCCAAACTCGCCATTTAAAATTTTAATTAGTGTATAATGCAAATTGACATTCGAAGAAAAGTCATGCTGTATATTTATCTCATTATGCTTTTTCATATCTGTGTGATCAATAAAGTGTTTATAATATGTAGCATGGATTGTAAGACAAAACTGGTCAAGCGTCTTAATCAGAGTTAAGGCACTTAACCCGTTATCGTAAACGGGTTAAGTAACTCGGATTAAGACGCTTGACCCGTTTTGTCTTACACAAAATAATAACCTGTCAGATTAAACGCTTTGATCATATGCGAAATCACCAAAAAAATATGGAGAATTCGTGATTAAACTCAGATTTTAACTGGTATTTAAGAATCTTGCTAGATGCATGAATAATAATAATAAATTATTTGAGTACCATTAATAATTACAAAACATCTCGTTTATATAAATTATTGATGATATTACATTTAATTAAGTTAATTAAATATATTTAGTGACTGTGAAATGTATTGATGATGTATGAAATATGCATGAATCGAGATATTCTACTCTACCCTACTGAATATCATTATTGCATTTGCTATTCAAATTAATCCTGGATTATCTGTTCACTGCAAGTGTCATTAAACGAGTTGAATTGTGTAAGGTGGTGGCCCGAGTGGGGGCGGCGTGTCTGCGGCGGGCGTCGCGAGCGGCACGAGCGCGGGAGCTGCGGGGGCCGGTGCCGCAGGTGGTGCGGTGGCTGCGGGCAGCACGGGCGCGGCTACGGGCGCGACTGAGGACGCGCTGCCCGCGGGCTGGGAGCGCCGCGTGCAGCCCGACGGACGCGTCTACTACGTCAACCACAAGAACCGCACCACGCAGTGGGAGGACCCGCGCACACAGGTGACGACACAATGACGTATGATACATACATACTGTTTGGACCACTGAATAGTGCGAGTGACAATTTGATTAGCGAGGCGTCTTCGCTCGTGTGGTTTAGTGACCAAACCTATTGTCAGAGTTATTAAAGCCGCCCATAGGCCTCTAACGTCGCCAAATAACTACTGCCGATTGTATTGCTATTATTTATATTGTACTAAATACTTTTTAGGGTCAAGAAGTGAGCGCGTTGGAGGAAGCGTTGCCGCCTGGCTGGGAGATCCGATTCACGGAGGAGGGCACGCGCTACTTCGTGGACCACAACACGCGCGCGACCACATTCCAGGACCCGCGGCCCGGCGCGCCCAAGGGACCGCAGGGCGCGTACGGCGTGCCCAGAGCGTACGAGCGCTCGTTTCGATGGAAACTTAGCCAATTTAGATACCTCTGCCAGAGCAATGCCCTGCCCAGTCATATTAAAATTACACTTACACGACAGACACTCTTTGAAGACTCCTATCACCAGGTAATTTATCATTTTATTCATTACAATTTGTTGTAGTATTGTGGATGCTTTCAGAGCAATGCGTAAGATGTGTGGAGTGTGCAGTTATCTGAATCTATTATTCAGTTTAGAGCTAATATAAAATAAATTGTTATTGATTGCAACTTGAATTGCGATACCATTATTTGTATATTCCTTGTCCTTGTTATTGTCCTTAAGCGGATCGTGGCCCGCTCGGATTTTTCCCCCATCTCTGTTAAACAATTCCAGAGCACCACAAACGTGCCACGCTCGCTCTTACCAGTATAAAAATTTATAACATTTCCACAGTTGTAAGAGCGAGCTCACACTAAACTCGCACTCAAAATTGATTCTGAATCTCGCCTAAGAGCAACACGGATGGTTTCAATGTTATCTACACAACGAGGAAAGAGTCCTAATCGGAAAACTGATCTGTTTATCTACGTGCATAAGATTATTCGGAAGGAAGAATTCGGAAATCAATCGGTAGAATTCTTGTAGTTCTCGATCCGCACCCACAGACCGTTCGTGTTGACAATCTGCATTAGTGCGCCAAAGACGCAACGTTTTCTATGCAGATTACAGCCAAGGACTTCGTTCGATGATTATTGCCGTTTCAATACAAGCCCCACAATCTCGCTACACCGCACATAGAAACCCACGCGCGAAATTGTTTTATCATCTTTATCTACCAAGCTTCATTACTATTGTATTTGTTCTACCTTTATTATCTATCATATGGCCGTATTATCTTTCACAATCAATCTAAATGTTTATTTCAGATAATGAGGCTACCTGCGTATGAGCTACGCAGACGACTGTATATAATATTCCGAGGGGAGGAAGGGCTGGATTACGGAGGCGTCAGCCGGGAATGGTTCTTCCTGCTGTCACACGAAGTACTCAACCCCATGTACTGCCTCTTCGAGTATGCCAACAAGAACAACTACAGCCTTCAGATCAACCCCGCGAGCTACGTCAACCCGGATCATCTCCTGTACTTCAAGTTCATAGGAAGATTTATTGCAATGGCCTTATATCACGGCAGGTTCATATATTCGGGATTCACTATGCCCTTCTACAAAAGAATGTTGAATAAGAAACTGACGATGAAGGACATAGAATCCATAGACCCAGAGTTCTATAACTCTCTGGTGTGGATTCGAGACAATAATATAGACGAGTGTGGACTCGAGATGTGGTTCAGTGTGGACTTCGAGGTGCTGGGGCAGGTGATCCACCATGAACTGAAGCCCTCCGGTGATAAGGAGCGGGTTTCTGAGGTCAGTCCATCCTTAATCTATTAGTCAGATAACAGAAAAACGCCTACAATATTTTTGCAAAAACAAAACCGGCTGCTTTTTTTTGGCATGAAGCATACTCTATGTCAATCTCGTGAACGAGACGAAACGATACCATCAAGCTGTTAGGCCACAAAGGAATCGATATACACTCGAAACACATTACCTTCTTCCTTTCCGCACTCGGATACTAAACAATACAGGGTGTCCAGTAAACCTTTCCGAATTGTTAACCTCTGTCTGGGTAGCCTAGGTCATGTTATATCAGTGCTATCAGCAAGCGCGTGGGGAACTCTGGTGTAGTTCAACAGAGAGCCCAGAGCTCCCCACCATGCGCGGAGGAGGCCACCGTGGGGTTTTAGTCGTTGCAAGACTAAGTCCGACATAACCCGTCGCTACCCCTGAGGCAGCAGGGTGGATAAGCATATCCCCACGAAAAAAAAGGTGATTGGTGTTATACAGGGTGATTGGGAGATGGGTGCAAAGCTTTAAGGTGACGCTAGCTAGGTCCATTTAGAACCATTTCAGCCATGGTTGTATTAGACGACGTCTGACAAATTTTTTTTTCTCCCTAATTTTTATGGATTTGGCGAACCCCCCCAAAATTTTACAGTTAATTGCTAATAATGGACAGTTTTAGCAATGAGTGATGTTAACTGTATTTTATTTTATTAAGGTAATGCCTAACCAATCTAACAAAACACGTTCTAAGCGTCTGTCATCAGACATTTTTACTACAGACATTTGAAGTTCACGAAAATGTTCAAAGATTTAAGAAAACGGTTTTTTGACGACATTTAAACAAAAAACGGAGGACCTTTTTTCTTCAAACCTTTTTGAAAACATGTTTGGCTATTGCTCTTTCTTAAGGTATCATTTACGCGGATCTCACAAATTATTGAAATTAGGACCACCAAATTATGGGAGTTTTTAAGCAAACTAAATAAAACAACATTTTAATTGAAATTTTTTTTCATGTTCAAAATGACTGCCACGGTTCCTAACACAAACACGAGCCCGTCTTCTAATTTCTGTTGTGTTAAGTACACGTTGAGTATGGATAGTCCGTTATATTGACTTGCGCACATGTTATTTTTACAGGCTAATAAGGAACAGTACATGCAGCTGGTCACACAATGGCGCATGACGCGAGGAATAGAGGAACAGACATCTGCTTTTCTCGATGGATTTAATGAGGTATTGTCCAGAACTGTTTATTGTACTGTTTCTATTTATTTTAAGGTCTTGACGTATTTTAACATAGACTATTTAAACTGTAATTCTATACAGTATTAACATGTGTTGTAGAATATCTTTGTATGCATGTTTTATACATACTCCATGAATTTAATATTATTATTTATCCATTATGAGAGAAACCTGTTCGAGCATACATCAAAATCTTTAACATTTACCAGTGACATTGGTTGTTGTGTTATTGTCATTTAGCTTTTTACAGGACTGCCCAAAGGATGTAATGTTTTTTGTGTGATGTATGTATTTATGCAATGAGTGTATGTATGCAACTCCTGAATCCTAAACGGCTTGATGGATTTCCATGCTTGACGTCGTTAGATTAGTCTTGGTCACGAGACTGGCGGTCTAACACAGAGAAAGGTGTACAGGAGCGTTGTTAAGGTTGAGATTTTCTCAAAAAGTACTTGACTGATTTTTGAAAATTCTTTAATTACGTTGTGTCTATTCTAAAATATCTACTTGTAAAAAAATGTAATCGGTCCAGTAGTTCTTGAGAATATCTCAATCTGATCGAGCCCCCTTGTATCTTCGTGTGTACGAGTTGTTTGTGTCGCAGGTGGTTCCTCTGGAGTGGCTGAAATACTTCGACGAGCGCGAGCTGGAACTGATGCTGTGCGGCATGCAGGAGGTGGACGTGGACGACTGGCAGCGCAACACCATCTACCGCCACTACACGCGCACCAGCAAGCAGGTCGCCTGGTTCTGGCAGGTGCGGCAGAGAATAATAGCTTGATTTACATCTACAAAGTGTCCGACACGTGCCGTGGCAAACAAAATATTACTCTTCTATACAATGTGTATGAATGTATTTATATCTACCATACCGGGCCGCGCATGGAAAGGTCAAGAATCGGGTTGAGTGGCGTGCTTTGGGAGAGGCCTACGTCCAGCAGTGGACTGATACGGGCTGATGATGATGACACCGGGCCGCGCACAGACACATTGCATAGAATAATATATGATTTTGTTTGCCACGCCACGTGCTGGACACTCAATGTCGGTACTTCTGTAGTTGTAAACGAAGCTTTACCAGTAGTTCCTTACACTGTTTTTACTAGTACCATGAGGCATTGGAGTCTCTTCTCCAATCCATCGATGTCGGCTGTAGTTTTTCCTCAATAATTCCTTGCGGGAAGACACCCACCCACACCCACGATGTATCTGGGTCTATATATTATATTGTATATGTAGTCTACTTTTGCATCGGGAAAATGTCTGCTTCGGGCGAATAATCCCCAAAAATCGCAATCATTAATTGGTGGTCGGAAAGCTATTCGTAGTTATTTACAAAGCGTGGGCAGAACAGGATTCAAATGCAATATTTGATTTTCAGTTCGTACGACAAATGGACAATGAGAAAAGAGCAAGGTTACTTCAGTTCGTCACTGGCACGTGTAGAGTGCCTGTGGGAGGCTTTGCCGAACTAATGGGATCAAACGGACCACAACGCTTCTGTATAGAAAAGGTACATAATCTTTTGAATTACTTTCAGAAGATGATGCCGAAACGCTGACGCGGTAACTACAAGTAGCCATGTATTTATTTACAAGTATACACCGACCGACCTACTCGTATGTGTTTATGTTATTTTAATTAATTTCGGAAAACCCGTCGAAAACTCAAGTGCTACATGGCCGAACTAATGGGGCTCGAAGAGATCTAAAAGAAGAATTTGTGTTATCACTGCCATATAATATGTCAAGAAGAATAGCAATACAACAAAATAGCAACTCTGAAGACACCAATGTAATGGCAGCATTCAAGGAAGATGGTGTCTGACCCCCACCTTGATTTTGAATTAATAGTGTTAAGTTAATGAATGTATTGTTTTGTGCAGGTCGGAAAGGACACGTGGCTGCCTCGATCACACACCTGTTTCAATAGACTCGACCTACCACCTTACAAAAGTTATGAACAGTTATGCGAAAAACTAAACTACGCTATCGAAGAAACCGAAGGTTTTGGACAAGAATAATATACAAAGGAAATTATGTACTATTAGTAATAAATGTAAATTATATACTTATCACATTAATTTAATTGCACCACCTTGACATGAGGAATTATACACCAATGGAATTGGTGCCGTTTTAAAAGACCAACCAAATACTTATATATTTTGTTCAATCATAATATTATTATATTGTAGATATTAGTGTATAATGTAGGTACGTAAGTTTTGTTTTAGTCTTATTAAATGTTCGAAGGTTCTCCCATTACGCCACGAGGATACTTTAAAAAGTTTAGACAAGATTCTAACGAATTGCGATTTTCGACACCATTTTCGCTAGGTACAATCGGCGGCACATCCATTAGTCACGTGACCGCTAACGGCGGGCGGGGGCGGCGACGACGACGTATGCATGTAGCGTGTACAAAAGCATTACACTTGATGTGCTGCCGGCTGTACCTATATAATTTGTAGAGTACAAATGGCGGTTTTGTAGTTATCAAACCGATCGATTATTATGTAATTCCTGAGCATTTTACGACATCGAGGACGAATGAAAGTCGTGTCGTAAAGGCGCGACCACGACGAACCGTTACCGTTATATAATTATGTGCTAATTGTGTTTATTTATGAACTGAATTACGACATTGATTCCCAATATAAAATGAGCTTTTATGCTAATTACTAGGTTCCCCAAGTATCCAGGTCGTAATGTGAGATCATTCTTTTCCGTCTCAAGATCAATAAATACTTATATGAAACCAAATAAAGCTTATTACTGAAAATATTTCTTAAGATTGACGTTGATGAGCCTCGTACTTTGAAGGGAGTTTTAAAAATAGTACATTCCTTTTTAATATGGTTTATTTGTTATAAAAGCATATAAATTGCATTAGGTAGCTAGACAATAATTAATAGACAATGAATAGAATATACAAAGTAAATATCATAATAAAAAGAAACGCGTTTAATTACCTATGTTTATATGTGTAAAACTTAAATTCTGACCTCTTATTTCGATACTAAGCAGATATAAATATCCTTCAGCGCGTGCGAATTTTACTACACTATCAAAAAATAAAACCACCTAGGCTAAAGTTACCTATATTATGAATAAGTACTAGAACTTATGCTAAAATTGTTATACAGATAACATATACAGTCAACAGCAGATCAATGGTAACAAAGTGTTACACTTGATGTGCTGTCGACTGTACCTATATTAAATGGTAAAGCTATAGGGTGGCAGAGCAAAATCGAAATACACCGAATGAAATTCATTGATATTCAAGACTTTATGACAATTTAGATTTTGCAAACTCTGTAGCAGCTTTAATGGCTTCTTGAAGACCATTTGGGTTGGTGCCCGATGCCTGAGCAGATTCTGATTTTCCGCCTCCTTTTCCTTTAATAATATTGACCACGCATTGAATCCATTCGGATGCCAGTAAACCTTTATCAATAGCATTTTTAGGTACTGCAGTTAGACAATAAATCTTATTATTATCAATATCCACTGTAAAGAACATAGCCGCTGCAGTTGGGCATAATTGCTTTACTTGTTTCAAGGCACTGTCCAAAGCCTTTGTATTGCCATGAGCATGTAACTCTGCAATAATAAGTTCAGAATTGTTTTCGTCAAGGCACAATTGTCTAGCTTTCTCAATAACTTCATTTATAGTTTGAGCCTTGGTAGCCCTTTCCTTGTCGTCAAGTTGCTTTTTCAAATTTTTAAGGAGTGTTCTTAATTCTTCTTTTTTCCAGTAAGATATCTGAGCATGGGATATGTCATTGGTAAGGTCAACAATTTTTTTTACCATTTCCTTTTGGTTTACATTATCCCCTTGATCCTTAATGAAACTAGCGATGTCGTTGACTTCATTTTCTAAAATACTTTTTTTGTTCAGAGCTTTTACTGCTTCTGGCCCTGTTAATGCAACAATTCTTCGAATACCTTTTGCAATTCCCTCTTCACTAACAATAACATACTCTCCTATATGCCCAGTTTTATGTAGGTGGGATCCACCACAAAATTCGATCGAAGTTTCGTAACCACTGGGTCCCTCTGGATTCTTTTCCAATTCTTCAACTGGTATGCCAACAGACACTACACGTACTGGATCGGGATAGTGTTCATCGAACATGGCTCTTAGCCCATTAATCTTTTTTGCGTCACTCAAACTGGCGTGTTTAGCAAATACAGTTTTATTTTCGTTTATAATACTCTTAATTTCATCTTCTGTATCCTTTATTTGTTTTGTTGTCATTGGGCCTTTATTAGTGAAATCAAATCGAAGCCGGTCTGGCATCACAAGAGAACCACGTTGATCGGAATCTTTACCAAGTACTTTCCTAAGCACGTTGTTCAATATGTGAGTGCCCGTGTGATTATTCATAACGAGCCTACGCCTTTCAGTGTCAATGTGTAATGACAAAGAGTCCCCTATCTGAAATGTACCCTCAACCTTACCAGTGTGGAGAATATAACCCCCTTTAACCTGCACATTAGTAACAGTGAATTCAGAACTCTCATCGTCAGTTTTGACCATGTAACCCTCATCAAATATTTGACCACCTTGTTCAGCATAAAAAGTTGTACGATCTAGAATTATTCCACAGTCTTGACCAGAAGTAACTTCATTTACAAATTGTTTATCTCTTCGAAGAGCAACAATGGTTCCAGTGCAAGGAGTAAAGTTATAAACAGCTTCCTTGTCCGTAGATGTTGGTGTATAGTTATATTTATGAGAATCGTCAGTTACAGCTACTCCACTTACTTGCAAATGGTTTATGGCGTGTATGTCTAAAGCCAATAAATCTTCATGTCCTTCAGTTTTTCCTTGAGAAGCTAACTGAGATTCCTTCTTCGCCTTTTCGTAAATTTCCATGTCAATTGTCAATCCTTTTTCTTCACACATCAATTGAGTAAGATCAATTGGGAACCCATAGGTATCATAAAGACGCCATGCTATGTCCCCGGGTACTGTTTTAGAATCATTGAGCTTTTCAACTGTCCGGTTGAGTAAATTCCTTCCACGAGAAAGTGTTTTCAGGAACTGGATTTCTTCTTCATTTATTGTTTGGATAATGGATTCAGGATCTTTCTTAATTTCAGGAAACACGTCTCCTAACAGTTTCACTACAGTGTGCACCAATGACGCGAAAAACCCTGGTTTTCCATTTAGTTTTTCAGAGGCGTAACGTACAGCGCGTCGAAGGATTCTGCGAAGTACATATCCTCTGCCGGTGTTGTCAGGATAACCGCCATCTGACAATGCTATTGTCAATGTTCTAGCGTGGTCGGCCAAGACACGATATGCCATATCAATGCCGTCGACATCTTCAGCACCAACCATGCCTGAATATGGTCTAACACCAGTACCTTTTTGAATAGCTTCAAACAAAGGCATGAAGAAGTCTGTATCATAGTTGGCTCTTTTGTTTTGGATTACAGAAACCAGTCGTTCGAGGCCTAACCCACAGTCAATATGTTTTTTGGGTAATAATTTTAGGGATCCATCACTTTCTCTATTAAATTGTATAAACACCAGATTCCAAATTTCCAAAACATCTGGGTCGTCCATGTTAACAAGATGCGCGGCGTTGCGCCCACCGATCCTGTCGTAATGCAATTCAGAGCAAGGCCCACACGGGCCAGTTTCGCCCATTTCCCAAAAATTGTCTTTCATGCTTCCAGGTAAAATATGCGACTCTAGTAATCCTAAATTCAACCAAATATTTTTACATTCCAAGTCCGGGTCAAGTCCAGTTGAAGGGTCTCCACCGAAGTACGTAACATACAACCTATCGGCGGGTAATTTATACACTTCAGTTAAAAGCTCCCAAGCCCAGGCACATATTTCTTTTTTGAAATAGTCGCCAAACGACCAATTCCCCATCATCTCAAAAAAAGTGTGGTGGTACACATCCTTTCCCACGTCATCTAAATCATTGTGTTTACCTCCAGCTCTTATGCATTTTTGGGTATTGACCACCCGCACATACTGAGCCATATCAGAATTTGGGTCTATAGACCCTAAAAAAATGGGTTTAAATTGGTTCATACCAGCATTTGCAAAAAGTAAAGTAGGATCATCCAAGGGTATAGTAGATGAAGAATGGACATACCTATGTCCTTTATCAATGAAAAAGTCGATGAAAGTTTGCCGGATTTGGCTCCCAGTCATTGAAGTGTCCATCTTGCATCAAATGATTACCTGCAAAAAAAATTGCATGTAAGTATTTAAACTACCTTTCCATACAAAGGCAAACCTGTTGCTCACGATTTTTCTTTCATATTCCCAGGGTAGGTACTATCAATGTACAGTACACACTATACCCTTATAATATTTCACACCTACATCAGCAGAGTTGGACAATGATGTTCCCATTCACAAGTTTTTTGAAAAATATTCAATGAAAAATATTCAATAGATGGCTGACATGACAATAGGGACCAAATCTGGATCACAATGTATAATGTTGCATAATCTATTCTTAGCATTACATTGTACATACTAAAAATTGTTATGTCATGTAACAAAATACTTGTATTGACAGATTGTATGGACTTCAGCCTTATGAAGTTTTCATCAGACCTACCACAGGGCATTGGTCATATGGCCTGCCCTGTGACCAATTCATGATCAATCAAACCTTGCAACTGTACATACAACAGTCACTATGTGAATTATTATTTACATTAGTTTAAAACTTCATTGCATTTGTATAAGGAGCAGACTATTGATTTACCCATATGGGTGCTCTTGGCACAGTATTGTCCAAAGATTTCTTTATCCACAGAGTCGGTCCCTCATCCACTGAACATGCGAGGAATGATTGGTGTAAGTAGGTTTTATCATTCTAGTTCATAGTTATTTATTGGTAATTATTCATTACATGTCAATATTATATTATAAATAAAATAAATCAATTAATACAGGTAGGTAATTCAATACCTAAAAATTCAATTCATTACATTAAATTATTCAATTAATATTTATATTACATTATTGTTGTATTTTAATTCTAAAAATTCATTAAAACTGTAGAAGGACTGCTCGACAAGCCAACTCTTCAACCTATTTTTTTAGCTCTAAAAGCTAGAACAAAAGTTCTTTGTCTATCAACATTGAACATTACTTCCACCATGCTTTAACCTTTATTTACACTATATCCAAAGAATAAAGAAAAAACATAATTATTGCATCATCTATGCATTTCATTTTTTAAATTAGGTTATCCCATGTTTCTTCTACAAACTTATATTTACTTAGACTGAACTCTATTCAAATTAAAAAAAAATTGTACACTCCACAGCACATCAAGAGTAATAGGTTGATGACTCATATTTATTTGCATGAAAGGGTAGTTTTTTTTAAGTAGTTCCACATATTTGTATTCTGCTATTTCGAGAATGCAAACATTTAATTTTATTTATGATTGTAACTTTAAGATGCAGACAACAAGAGTACACAAATATGCCTTCGACTAGTTTGACTGTACCTACCTACCATATGGTCATTAGTGGTTTGGTTATTCTTTTTAGCAGACTTTTGAATTTGAATTTTATATAGTTGGTTCTTATATCTAAACAGTTATACACCGTTTTCTAAAATTAAGTGGGTTATAGTATAAAATATACTAGTCTAAAATCTGAAGAGTTGGCAAGTGACTTGTCGTCTTGTGTTGGTGAAGTTTAGGCCGCACCGCATGCATAGGCAGTGAAAGGTTTCTGGAACTCAAAACGTGTAAAGTGCAAAATTGGTACTTACCAATTGCTTTGTAATCACAGGATCGGATAGACGACTAGACTAGTAGTAGACCAAGTTATATATAATCTCGCTCGGACTTCGGTAAAGTCGGATTGGAAATATCCTCTTAGTATTTTTATTTTATTTTATTAATGGACTCGACAGTTCGTCATTTGCCAATGTCATGTTACAGAAAATTCAATGTATAATAAATAGTCTTCTTATCTTCCTCCAGGGGAGTCGCCGTAGCGTCATCACCCTGGGTAGCCGCGTCTTCTTGTCTTCATCCACAGGAGACGCCGTAGCGTCAATCACTGTGGACGAAGCAGCTCGACAGTCACGTTCACTCCCGAGCTCGTAGTGGGAATCTTGACCATGGCGCCAAACTTCAGATACTGCTTGAATTCTTCAATAACTTCACCATACTGTCATTCGCGAACATTTTCTGATTAATTTAACGTGATATTAAACACAAAACACCCACTGTAGACATTAAACTGAAAATTATTAAATAATTTCGCAACCGTCGTTTCCCGCCATTTTCAAAAAGCCATCCTCTTAGTAATTTGTGGATTGGAACTTGATTGCACAGATTAAAGATATAAGTTTTCTATTCAAAACAGATAGGACACTAAGGAGAACGCATTATTTCCATAGCTTGTCAGGCTTGTCAGTCAGCCCAACAAATCTGACAGATATCCGACCAATAGCAAGCCAGATACAGTGTTGGTCTTGTAAAAGCTTTTTGAAATCGATAATTAGGGATGTACTTATTATCGACTAGGTATCGATAGATTTTTCTTATAGATATTGCATTTTATAATAATTTAATTTAATAAAAAGGTAAATTATATTTTAAAAAGTATTTATTACATTTTGTTCATGTTTACCTGTACACATACAATTCACAAAAGTGCCTACCTAATATTAACAATTTCGAACAAACAATCATTCAAGCAATTCATCATTTGCTTTTTAGACACTATGTTCCGTCCAGGTCTTCTGTTCCTAATTCCACAGTTCCGGAAATTAATAAGATTTCATTTTTCAATTAATGAAAGTTGGTCGATTAGCAAACATACGTCGCGTTCGGTGTTTTCCTTATAATTTTATTGATATTGTCTCCGCCTCTTCGTTTTTCTGGAATCAATATTATAAAACTGTAATTTCTAATTTATATAAAATAATTTAGCTAGGATTATTGCAAACAAAAGATCAGGGAGAGTATGTGATTATTTCCATAGAATGACAGCAGCCCTCTTTAGTGATGATGCGACTATAGTCAGACTCGACTATGGCGGGAAGAAAGATATCAAACAGTATTTACTTACCACTGATTATCATCTTCCTTGTTTTATCTTGATTTATTGATATGTACCTCTGTTAATCATTTGTTTGAACCTCGTTCTGCTAGTTGTGATGAGTCCCAGATAGTCCATTCATTTCGTTCCAACTTATGTGGGAAAACCTTATTGCACGGTGTTTGTTATTTATTGCCCGTATACATTAAACAGCATTCAGCATACATTTTGTTGTCATTAAGTAAGATACGCTTGAAATTGTGTAGCGAAAATATCTAAAGCGTCTTCGAAAACAGAAAACACAGAACGGAAACAAATTAAATTAAAATAAAACGGATTTGGTTGTTGTTTGTTGACATGACAACGAATGTTTTTAATAATTTTTTTCAAAAGAGTATACGTTCTTACATATATTTTATTTTGTTTGGTGTTAGCGGGTTTTCTTTAACGTGATCTAAACGTTTGCATAAATTGCTCTTGGCGAGATCTGACAAACACGACAAACCATCAATCGATTAAACATAACATTGCCATGTCAAGCTGTGCTACGACAAAGGAGTATGAAGTGACAGGGGCCAGCTTGATTGATTCACAGACTTAATTTGATCTGTGGAAAAGGAAATGATCAAACTTCAAAGTAATGTAAAAAAGTAATAATGACATGTGGCGCAAGGGTTACTGCTTGTATTGATTTTTTCTCCCAAAATATTTTTTTCCCATAAAGATACTTAAAAAAAATTATGATAAGTATAAATTATAAATACTTAAATTGCATTCGTCTATTGTAAATATAAGGTAAATTCTAGTGTCCGACCGAACTTTCGGTTTCGGCCTAGTTTCAGCCAAATAACGAACGAACGGCCGAAATCGAAACTGAGTTCGAGAACCTATAACGTTATAATATTAAAAGCGTAAATAATTATTTCAAATATGAGTGATAATATGTAGTGCTTAAGGATTTAATACTTCAAATAAATAACATTTGTAATGTTATATATAATATAATCGACGATACTACCTCTGTCGATAACAATAATTTTAATTAATCAAAACAAAACAATTTCGGCATATTCTTTGGTATAAACGTTTCCGAGTTGAGTTTTATTGAGATATGAGAACTCTATGCTTGTATTTTATGTGTCAATGTTAAAAAGAATAAAAAAAAACGTGTCTGTCTTTTGATGCTATAAATACGTTTTATTTACTGATATTTAGATATCTACAACAAGTTTTAGCAGTCTAATGTATATTTGAACATCCGCCACGGGTTTTTAAGTCATATCTCACACGTATTATGTACGGACAACAGCAGATCAATGGTAACACTTGCACTACGATTTTAAATCTTACGACGCAGGTAATAAGAATGGTGCAAAGTCCAACACTTGATTTGCTGCTAGCTGTACTATGTGGTCATAAAATTCACCAACTTGAAAGCCCGAACATTTCCGGAACGATACCATTTCCCCAATTTTTAGGAAAAAAAAAACCAATATGGCAACTTTTGTGGAGATTGTATGGTAGTAGCTACGGGTTTTAGTAGGGTAATAGTGTTCTGTGGGTACAGTGCGCGAGGCGTAAGCTCAGGTTTGCATTTGTGTTGTTGTGCTGTTGTCTACGGCTGTTATCCACCACTGGGGGACAACATAACAACTTTTTAAAAATTGTGTCACTGTCAACCAGTGGGGGACAAGAAGTCAATGGGGACAAGCGAGTAGGGGACATCAGGATAAACCATTCGAAAAAAACCTGCCAACTGTTGGTTTAGAGCATTGACTTATTAAACTAAAAGTTTATTAAGTCAATGCAACCAACCCACAAAACACTTTTTATTTATTTATTTTATTAATGGACTCGACAGTTCGTCATTTGCCAATGTCATGTTACAGAAAATTCAACATAATATTCAATAGTCTTCTATCTTCCTCCAGAAGAGTCGCAGTAGCGTCTTCACCCTGGGTAGCCGCGTCTTCATGTCTTCATCCAGAGGAGACGCCGTGGCGTCATCACTCTGGACGAAGCAGCTTGACAGTCACGTTCACTCTCGAGCTTGTAGCGGGAACTCTTGATAAAAGCTTGAAACCCCAGATCTTGCTCAAATTATCCAACAAATTCACTATACTGCCACTCGCGAACATTTTCTGATTAATTTAACGTGACATTAATCTCAAAATAACCACTGTAGACAATAAAACAAAAATTATCAAATAATTTTGCAACCGTCATTTCCCGCCATTTTCAAGAGAACCCACAGAACACTATTACCCTGACGGGGCTAAAGGTATAATTTATTTATTTTATTAATGGACTCGACAGTTCGTCATTTGCCAATGTCATGTTACAGAAAATTCAATGTATAATAGTTTTCTATCTTCCTCCAGGGGAGTCGCCGTAGCGTCATCACCCTGGGTAGCCTCGTATTCATGTCTTCATCCACAGGAGACGCCGTAGCGTCAATCACTGTGGACGAAGCAGCTCGACAGTCACGTTCACTCCCGAGCTCGTGGTGGGAATCTTGACCATGGCGCCAAACTTCAGATCCTGCTTGAATTCTCCAATAACTTCACCATACTGTCATTCGCGAACATTTTCTGATTAATTTAACGTGATATTAAACACAAAACACTCACTGTAGACATTAAACTGAAAATTATTAAATAATTTCGCAACCGTCGTTTCCCGCCATTTTCAAAAAGCCCGTATAATTTATTATATTCTAATTTCTAATAGGGTTCTGTGGGCCAACCGCGCTGTCACTACTTTTGGCTTCTGATTGGCTGAAATCTATATCATGTGACCAATGGTTAGACGCGACTTGAGCGGTGGTGTTGTAATTTAGTCATTAATCTTCAATCGGCATTTCGTCCCTTAGCTTCGTAGACTGATTATCCTTAGCTTACACACTAAATTCTTTAGTCATTGTTAAAGACTCTTTATACAAAATGACTGCAGCCATTTAAGAGCAAGATAGATGATGCGTAGATGATGGTACCATCATCTATGCAAATGGCATATAGGCACGGTAATTTGGGCTTGAAATACCGTATTTCTGCCGACATGATAGTTTATATCTGGTAACACTGGACCGGGCTGTATGCTCTGGTATGGTTAGCCTTGCCTTTCCCTTTATGAAAAATAAATTTTATTTAGTTAGAAAAAATAATAATGGATTCCTTGAAAAGCGCGCGAAACGTCATTAGCTACTTTTTTGTGAAAATTCTAATTAAATAGTTTCCGTGGTTTTTTGTGATTAATGATCACGTTAAGTAAATCAGTAGATGTCCGCGAACGTTTCTATTAGTTGGGAGTGCTCGGAACAAGTCGTGTTTGTGAAGTTTTGTGCTCTTTGCATGGTTTCCTTTGCATAACTTGATGCTTGCGTGGATCATTGAGTTATTTCGTTTAGGGGCTTGGGAGTTGTGCGTAGGTTTAGGTTAGGTTATATTCGTATATATGTATGTATTTATATAAGTCAATGATTTATAAGAATTCAGACTTTCTATTAAGTAGTTGGCTTTGCCTTTCCCACTGGGAAGAATCTTAGTAATTTGTGGGAAGAATTTTACAAAAAAAAAAAATAACCTTACTTTGTTTGTTTTGTAGTATTTGTTATTAGTGCAAATTAGAATATCCTCTTAGTAATTTGTGGTGCAAATATACCAAGGAAATAATCTACATTTCTTCATCATTATTACTAGTTACATAATGTTATTTAGCTAGTTACACCACGACGATGATACATGCTAAGATATTTACGAGAAACTTTCTAAATATTTCAAGAACGCGACATTTAAATATTTCTGTGAGAAGCTTTAATTCCCCTAATACGAGTGAAATAGAAGATACAAATGCCTTACAAAATGCGTGCGAGGATTTATCTGCAGTCGGTCCTTATTTTCCTAAATCGTTTAATTTGGCAGCGTATGTTAATAGCTCCGAAGTTTTACGGAGCTTAGTGCACCTTAACGTAAACCTGAGTAAAATTGAAAAGAAACCTCATATTGCAGAACAAATTTTGAAATTAGACTTGGAGAAAAGCATTAAAAAACAAGTTTTGTTTCTAAAAGACTATGTTGATGCAGAGAGCATTGGGGAATTTATTACAAAAAATCCTATGATTCTTTGCGAACCACTAGATGATCTTGAAGTAAGAATAAACTATTTGAAGTCGAAGCACTTCTCTAATTGCCAAATACAGCGAATAGTTTCAAAGAATCCGTTTTGGTTGATGTTCAGGTAAATTTAATTTATATTTTTTCGTGCCCCTTACTTTGACACAGCCACCACCATGGAATTTGATTCCGGCTACACAGGCATTTACTAAATCATTAGTTAAAAGTCTGCAATAACTAGAATTTGTCGGCCAGCCGTTTAAAATTTACAAGGGGGGTCCCATGTATAGACATGGCATCTTTAATTGAAAGATTGTACAGTCAACAGCAGATCAATGGTAACACTTGCAGTACGATTTCAAGTCTTGTGACGCAAATAATAAGGACTGTCAAAAGTAAAAGTGTTGATCTGCTGTCGACTGTACAGCCCAGGGGGGTGACCGCGAATTCAATCATTAAGGTTATTGTTTTCATTTTGACACTTGAACAATATACATTGCTGCATTTCGTTAAAACTTGCAAAAACATAGCAGTAATGTATAGCGTCAATGTGTCAAATTGAAAACGATCACGATTGGAAGTCACGGTCACCCCACAGCTCCTGGACTATTCATACAGCAAAACAAATCGTTATATCTTTGAATTCTAGTTTTTGATGACTAGGGCTGATGAATTACCAACTAAATCGTGGGCTAATCTTTGCTATGTGGAGCGGTTTTCGAGATCTGGGCGTGGGTGGCTGTGCCAAAGTAAGCTTACTTCGGCATAGACACGGGACCCCCCTCACAACTTTTAAATGGCTGGCCGACAAATTCTAGTTTTTGCCATCAAATTTCGACAAATGATTTACTAAATGCCGGTGTAGTCAGAATTTGATTCCATGGTGGTGGCTGTGCCAAAGTCATCATCATCAGCGTGTGCCTTATTATGGGATAACACCATGTTAAGTGCCTACTCCCCATGTTGAACAGTGAATACACCATAATTTTTAATTCATTTATTTACCTACAAGTCAATCAATATTGTAAGGATGTTAATATATCTATTTTCAGCACAATAAGGATTGATAAAAGGTTGGGACACTTTCAACAAACTTTTAATTTGTCTGGCATGGATGTAAGACTGCTTGCTACTAAACAGCCCAAAATAATTACATACAATCTTCATCACATCACAACTAATACATTTGTCATCAAAGAAGAGATGGGATTTGAGAACAGTGAAGCTAGGCAGTTGATTTTAGCGAAACCTAAACTTTGGATGTTAAGTAAGTTATAGCATGAGTTGAAGAATTAACTCTGAAGTTTGAGCTTGATTCTGGGATTTATAAGTACAGACAATAACAATGGTACAGTCAGCACATCTAGTGTAACATTATATATGAAGGTAATACAATATAGTTCTAGGTTGTAAGAGGTGTGTAGCTTAATGTGCTGTCGACTGTACCAGTGTAGTCATGTCAACAACATCATTACCGTCAGAATGGCGCGGACGAGCTCCCAGGTCCTCGAGGCCTATCCTGGACTGATGTACCGCTTAAGCTGGAATTAGTGACGGAGTCTCATAATTTGTGACGCAATAGTTTAAAAGTTATAAGCCTTTGAAGGGGGCCGCGCCAACCTGACGCTTGAAAATCTGACTGATCAAAATCAAATTAATGAACCCATATGGAACAAATTTGATTGATAAAACAGGATGTGACGCTGAAATGATGAGCATGTACCCAATTTTCATGTTTCAAACATAAACAGGTAAAAAGATATAAGCCTTCATAGGGGGCCGTGCAGAATCTCGCACCACCCCCCCTGGAACTCGAGAACCAGACAAGCTACACAACAGCGGATTGTATGAGGACATAATGCCGCAGAACGCTGAATTCGTGACGGAAGAACCGACATTTAAACCGCAATGGTTCAAAAGTTATAACCATAAGAACTTTTCGGACCGTCAGGATGGCGCGGCCCCTTACAAACGCTAATAACTCTGTAAATATTTCATCACGGACGACGTGACTACCATCAATATTTCGGCATTCAGCGTCGCTAATTTGTGACGCAAGGTCCGGGGCTCCAAGTTTAATATTTGCTGAGAAAACAAAAAAACAAATTCCTATGGAGGAAGTCGATAGGGTGGCAATGTTACTGAGTTTTACCGGACTTATACTAAGACTATGTCATACATGATGACATTACGATTTCTACAATCATATGAAGCGAAAGGTAGAAGCCACCTAGCATATACAGCATACACATAATAAACATAATAATAACGTAACATTTATTGTAAATTAAATTTAAAAAAAATTAAGTATTGCTAATAACTTTTTAATTGATAATTACTGATATACGATTATGTCATCCTGTTTTACATAGTATTAGTATAAGTCCGGTAAAACTCAGTAACATTGTCACCCTATCGACTTCCTCCATAGGATTTTTTTTTTGTTTTTTCAGCAAATATTAAACTTGGAGCCCCGGACCTTGCGTCACAAATTAGCGACGCTGAATGCCGAAATATTGATGGTAGTCACGTCGTCCGTGATGAAATATTTACAGAGTTATTAGCGTTTGTAAGGGGCCGCGCCATCCTGACGGTCCGAAAAGTTCTTATGGTTATAACTTTTGAACCATTGCGGTTTAAATGTCGGTTCTTCCGTCACGAATTCAGCGTTCTGCGGCATTATGTCCTCATACAATCCGCTGTTGTGTAGCTTGTCTGGTTCTCGAGATCCAGGGGGGGGGGGGGGTGCGAGATTCTGCACGGCCCCCTATGAAGGCTTATATCTTTTTACCTGTTTATGTTTGAAACATGAAAATTGGGTACATGCTCATCATTTCAGCGTCACATCCTGTTTTATCAATCAAATTTGTTCCATATGGGTTCATTAATTTGATTTTGATCAGTCAGATTTTCAAGCGTCAGGTTGGCGCGGCCCCCTTCAAAGGCTTATAACTTTTAAACTATTGCGTCACAAATTATGAGACTCCGTCACTAATTCCAGCTTAAGCGGTACATCAGTCCAGGATAGGCCTCGAGGACCTGGGAGCTCGTCCGCGCCATTCTGACGGTAATACAACATCAACCTATTTAAAGTTTTTGGTTACCAAACTTCCTGAATGCATTTTAGCAAAATGTGTGTATTTGGTAGACTAATAATAATAAAATATACATACATAGGCAAAAATAATTTATTGCAACATGTCTTATTCACAATGCATTAATTAATATTGGTTTTATTTCAGATCAGAGGGCTTTGTTAGAGAGATTCAATTACATCCATAATGTAATTAAAATACCTCACGCTACACTACTGCAATATCCGGAAGTATTACTTTGTAGGAATTTTAAAGTGAAACAACGCCATTTGTTTTTAGAAAAGTTGGGTAGAGCCCAGTTTGATGCGAAGAAAGAAAACTATGTTCCAATAAAAGCACTAGTGGAACATACAGATGCTGAATTTTGCAAGAATTACGCCAAATGTGAAATTAGTGATTACAATTTGTTTTTAAAAACTTTGTAAGATGTAATAATAAATATATTGTTATAGTATAGGTAAGTATGTAAAAAATGCTGGTTACCCGGCTTTTCCCAATATAATCTTATTTCCGAAAGTGTTAAGTGAATGATACAAAAGAGTATCAAGAATTCCCGCAATAGTGAAAACTCCACCCACTATTGCACATATATTTGTAGCCAGGTGTCCAATAGATCTGGAAATAATGAAATGGATTATTATACAGGGTGTCCTAGAAATCGACGTCAAGCCGGAAACGCGTGATGGGCCAAGTGATAACAGTTATCAGAAAAATATAGAAAAAATCCAAGTCATGTAAAAATCCAAGTCTATTCGCTTAGATAGGTGCCGACCGGCGCGTGCCGCGCGTTTGTCAAAGAAAGCCGCATCGAATTCGAAGGGCACCGCCTGCCGCGTACACCCGCGCGTTATTTAGCATTTCGTATCGAAGCATCGCAGTGAAAGGTTGTGTTTGTGTTGACTGTTTGGGTGTACCGACACTATCTAAGTGAACGGACTTTATTTTGATATTTATTTGCATTTAAAAAAAATTCGATAAAAACGACATCCTTTGATGGTTTTTTAAGTAAAATTATTACAAATCCTTACTTTAAAAAAATCTTCTTTGATGTAACCCTCATTAATGCTTCTCTAAATTCTAGTCTAAACATTGATTAACGTCAGAATGGCGCGGACGAGCTCCCAGGTCCTCGAGACCTATCCTGGACTGATGTACCGCTTAAGATGGAATTAGTGACGAAGTCTCATAATTTGTGACGCAATAGTTTAAAAGTTATAAGCCTTTGAAGGGGGCCGCGCCAACCTGACGCTTGAAAATCTGACTGATCAAAATCAAATTAATGAACCAATATGGAACTTGTAATGTGATAATGGATGTTTCATTTTCAAAAATGTTAAAAATAAAACCAATCCTAATCTTAAATAGCAATGAGTCACAACTGTAATGGCCTTCTGGTGGCCTTTGCCTACCTGGAAATGATTTCTGTTCCGCTCACACTTAGTAAAATAGCGTCACTAGGTACCTGTTTTACTCAAATTTGAAGTAAGACAAATTTGCTCAGTTTTTGGGTTAGTTTACAAAAACAAAGCAAAATATCACAGAATCAACTAACATAAAATGAAGGTACTTTCAAAAAGGTTTGTTTCTAGATACCGACACGGTATCTTTTTATCAGCTATCATTTTTGTCGCACCTGGGTTAGAGCTTGCAACTCTTGCCAACGATCTAAAGTGCAACGCCATACTTCATCACCTGTTGGGGTTTTTAAAACTGGCCAACGATTTAGCCACGTCCATATTGATTTGGTTGGACCCCTGCCGCCTTCAGAAGACTATCGGTACTGCCTCACTGCTGTAGACCGTTATACCCGTTGGCCTGAAGTTCTGTGATATTTAATTATTGTAAATATTAAACATTGATTTGACGCATGCTCTTTATTTAAATAAAAAAGGACATGGTTTCGGGTTATGATAGGAACGAGACATCGGGTCAGATTAGGAAGAGGGTTACGTTCGGAACAAATATTAATTTTTTTTCACCATTCCGATCCTAACCCGCGACCGGGTTAGGATTTCGGGTTAGGTTCGGAATAAACGAACAAAACGTTTATTCCGAACCTAACCCGAAATCCTATCCCGGTCGCGGGTTAGGATCGGAATGGTGAAAAAAAATATGGCCTTGTTCAAGCAATATTTTGGTAAGTGTCATACCATTTTGGAATCATCATGGATTGCGCCAACTTTTGAGATCACTTGCCAGAAAGGCGTAGTACCTTTTTTTGTCAGGATAGTTGATTAAAATTTAGCAAAGTAACAATTTTCAAAACTTGGTAGGTCAAAAAGTGATCATTTTTCTGAACCGGGGAAGTTGGCCTTCAGTTTTAGACTAGAATTTATTTAGATAACCATTATTGAGGTTGACATCAAAGAAAAATAAATTAAAAAAAAGTAAAGATTTGTAATAATTGTACTTAAAAAACCATCAAAGATACTACGACTCTGTAAAAAACCTTGGTGTCATCTTTGATAGGACATTGTCATGGTCCCAACACGCCGGTGAAATTAGTAGGAAGATATTTGCGTCAATGAGCTCGCTCAAACCCCTCCGTAATTTTCTACCAATTCCCACCAAGATAGCTCTTGCGCAGTCGCTGCTACTGCCTATCATTGACTACGGGGACTCTTGTTCTCTGGACCTGACAGAGGAACTTCTAAATAAGCTGGAGCGGTTACAGAATGTGTGTATTCGCTTTATTTTCGGTCTGAGGAATTGTCTCCGAGTTTCGAGCCAAGTTAAAATGGTTGCCTATCCGGTTACGGCGAAATACACATGTTCTGTCCAACCTGTACACACATATTGCACAGTCCGTGCGCTCCGCCGTACCTCAGATAAAGGTTTGCGGCCGATCCCTCTATCCATTCACCTCGTGAGTCGACACAAATGCTGTTGAAGTACACCCCACAACCGACTAAGTATTACAGCCGGTCTTTCACAATTAATGCTGTCAAACTGTGGAACGATCTCCCGTCAGCTATCAGACATGTCAAATCACTGGCAATTTTTTAAAATCTTTTGCACCAACACCAATCTCAATGTCTTCATGAGAAGAAGTAATTTTACTATTTTCTTCTACATTTCTCCTCCCTACATATGTGTGTTAATTATTTAAGTGTAAGTATGTATATTTTTAGTTAATTAGGTATATATTTATTATTAAATATAGGTATATGTAATTTTAATTAGTTTATTATATTATATTGTAGGTTTATTTAACATATTTGAATACAATAGGTATTTTATTGCATTTATATTGTTTTATAACATTTTTGCACCCGCTACGCTGTTTTGATACAATATCTCCATCACCCGAAGGTTGCCTGGAAGAAATCGCTTAAAGCGATAAGGCCGCCTGTCTGTACACTAGCTAACTTTGGTTTTATATGTTGCTGATTTATTTTCATTTGTGTGCAAATAAAGTATATTTGAATTGAAAGATGTCGTTATTCTCGATTTTTTTAATGCCAATAATTATCAAAATACATGACTTGGATTTTTTTCTATATTTTTCTCATAACTGTTATCACTTGGCCTATCACGCGTTTCCGGCTTGACGTCGATTTCTGGGACACCCTGTTAAAATATTTGTGTATCTACTGTATTGTAACCCAACCGCGCAACGCAGACAGAGATATTGTATAGAATAATACTCAGGAATAATATGATTTTGTCTGCCACAGCACGTGCCTGACACGTTCAATGCCTGTAGATATAAACAGGCGGAGCTTTTACGGGTCTCAAAACGATATATCGTGGCCACTCGTGGCGTGCGTGACAGGGACAGTGCTATTGCGCTATTATAGCGGCGTTTCTGTTCACGCCTATCTCATGATATGATTTCATCGTTTTGAGAACGATGATAACGGTAGCAGGCTGCAGGGCTGAACCTACCAGTATTGTACATTATGTTATACATGAAGTTGTACAGTAGGTAGGCCATGAAGGAAAAAAACGTAGGGCGTTCCTTGCTTCATGAAATCTATTAAAGTAAGGTGTATGAAATTATGGACTTGCCTTTCTTTTTCTGTGTATTTAACCATTAATGGAGATAGCTCATAACTGAAAAATGCCCCTGGCATACCAGATTCCGAGTTGACGTTGGTCACAGATTTTTGGTGCCTAGTTACTGAAAACTGATTTGTATGCAGCACGGCTTTGTCTAATTTTACATAAATCGTCGGCACTATTTTAATGTAATACTGAAACATTACGGCACCTGTAAAGAAAAATGCAGTAATTTTATTCTGCAGTCCCAGAACTAATAATAGCAGGTAGGTTGTACTGTACATCAAAGCACTCAAGTGTAACACTTTGGTTTGGACCGTTCTTATTATTAATCGTAAGAGTTGAAATCGTACTGCAAGTGTTACCATTGATCTGCTGTTGTCCTTACATTCATTACAAACAAGCTCGAGAGTGAAAGTGGACTGCTGAGTGTTCTATCCAAAGACTGGAAAATCATCTTTTCTGCTGTGAATACGTAGAAAAACACGAGTCTAGGCTGTATGTATCAATAAGATACTTGGCTTGTCCGGATTTCAAACATCATCATTCTGTCACTGTCAATCTTTTTGTCACATGTCAATGTCATGGTGATGCATTTTCTTGTTTGTGTCACATTCTTCTATTCTACATTTTATCACTTTATTACGAACAAATTGTAATTATTTAGAAATTGTAAATAGAGTATATATCACGTAAAATGCCTGTACCTGGCGGTGTCTATCAAAGTCAAGGACCATCCTGTTTCGATAAAATGAAAATGGGTTTTATGATAGGGTTTTGTGTTGGAATGGCCAGTGGAGGCTTATTCGGCGGATTCACTGCTTTAAGGTTAGTCGTATTTTCATCCCCTACTGACTGAGTTGCGATTCACTATGCTAAATTATTTATTAGGTAGGTATATCATATTACTTCTTTCCTATGGCATGTTGGCATGCACAAAATATCAAATTACCTATTACTTTTTTACTCTGCGTCCGCTGGCTTAATGACCCAAATGGATACATAATATTATTGTGTGTGTAGGTAAACAACGATTTAAGTCTTTGGTGTAAATATCGAAAAAAGCATACAGTAAATTAGGTAAGTACCACATAATAAAGGAAATCAACAATTTACAGATATGGAGCTAGAGGGCGAGAGTTGGTACATTCTGTGGGGAAAGTGATGCTGCAGGGAGGTGGCACATTTGGTACCTTCATGGCTATTGGCACTGGAGTACGTTGTTGATCAAGAATGTGGCTGCCCATGTGATTTGTATGTAATACTATCTTAGTCATGTAGAAGATGCTATTTTAAAGTATGTAGCTTAAGTACTTGTTTTAAAGGTTACTTTTGCTTTTCATTAATGGATTCTTGTTTTATGAAAAAGTTGATAAGTAGTTTATTTTGACTTACGGAAAAATAAAGCATTTTATCTTCATAATCATAACATGCCTATAATAATAATTACAAGTAGGGGAATTATATAAATATTGTGATTAAAAATATTTAGGTGAATAAAATTAAATGCATAATACATATACAGAAATGCCTTTTGATGTTACATAAGACTTGCTAGGGCTAGCGTACAACATCACGGGGCGCGGCGTCCGCCGCCGCACGGCGGGCGCCGTGTACCGCGTCTGTGGACGGCGCTGCCCGCCCGATGATGTCCGCCAGTAACTTGCGCCGTCCGACAACGTGCACCGGTAGCCGGTGCCGCTGGACGCCGTACAACGTTACGGCGCGGCGCCGTGCCGTCGCATGGTGCGGCGTGTTACGACGTCTGCAGGCACCGTCTACCGGTGCACGATGTCGGCCGGCGTTCGGTCACAGGCGGACAACATTCGTGCCGGCGGATGGCGCCGTCCACTGGCGCGGTACACGGCGTCGTATATGGCGTCGTCCGCCGGCGCCGTTCTGTTGTACGCTAGCCCTCACACGCCGCGCCATGCGACGGCACGGCGCCGCGCCGTAGCGTTGTACGTCGGCCCTTAGACAGCTACAACTTGGATATACTCATATTATGCTTTTAGCCATATACATCATAGTTAAACCTAATTTAAACTGTATTGTTGTTTCACACTTCATGAAAGTGTCAAGATTGACAGCTTAAATGGTGGACTAACTTTATATCATGTTTATTGTTGGTCAACAACCAAGGGTTACAAGCTATTGCTGTTAGCCATATTACCTAGTTTAACCTCACTTCTCATGTTGAACCTCATGTGGCATGAGATAGGCAAAGATTACTCAACTCACCTTCTTTAGCTAAACCTTTAACTCCATCTAAAGGTGCTGTTGTTGCACTTCTAATATCTGATCCAAATGATAAATGTTGGATTACATGTGTGGTGTTGAACACTGATGAGGAAAATGGCTGCACATCATGCACATGAATATGATTTATTGTAAAACTCTTTCCTGGAGCTATATGAAAGCTTCCACCCACCTAAAAGAAAGGTTAACAAGTTATTTAAAAGATGATGTTATGTGAAAGACATGGTAGGGCAATCAAGCTGGTTCTTTGCAACCAGCGAAATTACAAAGAAATTTTGTAAATATTTAGCCGAATGTTAGATTACGGATTTACCCTGTTAACTTCCATGTAGCCATATATCTGACAACCTTCTTTGAGTGCCATATTGGTTTTCTCAACCGATTTATCATCTTTACATTGCTCAATGGTTGCTAAATCAGGCAATGCCCACCTTCTTAGTCTGTATGCTTCTTTTATATCATCACAGGTATTGCAGCATCTATAAGTCACAAAGAAACAGGAAAATGGTCGCCACATGGAGGTAAAAATAAAATGTATTGGTAGATAGGTAGTGATAAATAGATGTTACATTTAGAAGAATTACTAATTACTTAATTAGACCATTTAAAATATATTTCAATATTATGTAATAATAACAAACAAATTGGCATATGAAAACTTTAACCACATTGGGCATAAGACCTTACTATTGTCATAGTTATTCTATTATAGAAATGGTATGAGTTAAATTACGTACATAGATAAAGGTAACTTATTTGTCTATAACTACATACAACTGTAGTTAGAATAAAGTCCAGTCCGAATGTTAGTCAAGAAAGATGTCAAAGTTCTTGAACTTACCACTTGAACTTTGGCATCTTGCTTGTCATATTAGGCTTTGTTCAGACCGTTCAGACCAAAAGGGAAAATGCTCACACACTTTTTTGATGTCATTGGATAATCTACTAAAGAAGGAGTAGGTAACTGATTTGACAATAAGATATGGACATGTCATCTCAATAATATGGCGAGGTACTAAAGTGATAAATAACTTTAGGCACTGACTGTACATATACATACAAAGTGCTAAAGGTTTTCATAGACAAAGGTTTTCATATGCCCACTGTTTAAGCACAGAGTCCTTACTGAGATTCATTTAATGCTGCTCCATAACAGCTTCCACATGTTAGTGTTGCTACATCAGTATTGTTCTGTGGTTTAATCTAAAACAAATTGCATTTATTAAAATACTTGAATGATAGTTGGGTTTCATGGGTGGTAATTACCACAGAGAATTTAAATAAACTTGTGCTTCTACTATAAATATGGCCAATAAATCTAAACCTAATTGAAACAGTCACAGACATTATTATGCTAGCCTTTGTAGGTGTTCTTGTGACTTTTTTTTCGCGACAATCACATATAATCTGCGACAACCAGGAATTAACACTTTTCTGTGGTGTGGTAAGACTGACAGACTAAGACAGATAAGTATACAGGTTTTATCAAGAACTACTTGACCGACTGTAAAATTATTTTATTAATTTAGATACCAGAGAGTACATACACACTATCTAATTGTAAAGAATTTTCAAAAATCAGTCAACTACTTTTTGATTTATCTCAATATTAATAACTCTCCTGTAACTTTTCTCTGTGTCCAATGACCATACACAGTTAGAGACAGTAGAGTTCATGTGATACATGAACATTGGAACATAATCATGTATGTTCTAAAGATGTAATCGGTGTGCTCTTCACGGAATATGACAACTAACAAAAATCTATACATCATCACTCGACTGACCTCGTCTGTCAACTTTAAGCCCCTATTTCATTGAAACAGGGACCCTAGCAGGTGTGCCTATTTTGAGATTGTTATTCCACTCAAGTCCTGTCAAAATGGCCCTCTCAACCAAGTCTATCCATAGCTGGGATTTGCTTGATGAAAAGCATGAAAACAATGTCAAAATGACTGCTACAGTTCCAGTATGCAACACCTTAAAGACAATGCTGGAAATATGTTCAGTGTTATAGGGCTCTTAAGTGCAACTATCTATGTTTGAGTTTAATTTGACTGTTCAGGCATTGTGCAAAAATGATGGTAACAAAATGGATGAGTAACTTACAATATTTTTAGTAGATACGGCAATATCTTCCTTTTTTGGTTCTTCTATAGGGTTTCCATCTAGATCCAACCTTCGTTTGTGTATATTATGATCCATTTGAAGGTGTTGCTCACCTGATGAATCCATTGCGTCTAAAACTAAGTCTAACAAGAGGTTGTATTAGTATACATATCAGGAAAGTATCAGTTTCAAAAATAACATGGTATTTATTGAGTTAATGGGTGTTGTTAAGGGGGCATTGAGGAAAAAGACAGAAAAAAATTGATCCAAAATTTTGGTCTCCCTCCACATACTCCAGTCCATCCCTTTTTATGTTACCATCGGAAAGAGGTCACTTTTGGGATGAGATTTTGTCAAGGGCATTTTTTGTCTGATCAATCCCTGTCAAAATAGGGGCTGAAAATGAAAATTAGTACCTACCTACTTAAAAAAGTTCTAGCTTTTTTAAAACTTGACCCCAAACCATTTTCATCGGGTTAGGTTAGGTTTGTCTTTCGACCACAAGCAAGCGTGCCGCGGCAGCCAGAACCGAATTTCTTATGTTTCACCCATTGGTCTCCTATAAACAACTAGATACACAAAGGTCTTACTAAAACAATTTAAAAAACGTCCAAATAAGGGTCCATTGTTAACGTCCAAATAATGTCCAATAAAGTAAATGAGGGTCCATTCATCCGTTTGGACCTTCTTTGCGCTCGGACATTTTTAGAAGGCAGAATGTGTATCTAGTTGTTTATAGGAGATCAATGGTTTCACCCATTAATTTGACAAGGGTTGACCGCACAAAAAAATCACCTATACAAAAATTAATCCCCAATACCTCCCTTCCGAATGGTATCATAAATAGAGACGAAAATTTCGATCAAAAATTTTCTAAGTCTTTTTCCCTCAGTGCCCCTTATCGACACTGTGACCCACTACTTACAATCACACGAAATACTTGGTATAGTAATATCCAAATTAATACGTAGCTTGTGTCCTCTTGATGTGTCCACAAATAATTCCTCCGATACATTTGGTGACATGTAGGTGTGAAGTTCCGAAATAAATAACAGAACCATTATCAGAACTCCAGTGACGGTTACTGCGAATATTCAATTTATTGATAAGAAACCTTAACCATTGATTTTATTCAATTCGCGAAATAAAGCACGAAAACCCTCTTGATCAAGTGCAAAACAATGTAAACAAATATAAATACCTGCTGCCCCTGTTGCGGTTTTCACTCTAAAATCTTCCAAAGTTTTAGCATAAGCATCTAATTGCTTAAATTTGTCAATAAGCTGCGTAGACATGATTATTTTTATACACTTTTATGTGAAAATTTGGCGAAAATCGAAAAGCACGAGCACCTACCTACCGGCACAGATTGGATAATTTAAAAAAATATATATAATTCTTCTCATAGGGAAAGGCAAAGCTAACTAGAGCATACAGCCTGGTATATATGATGCATAAAATAAAAATTATAAAAACATGTTACACCTAAAAAAGAATCGCCATTGATCGGATGACGTCGGCAGTGCACGTGGCGCCATTTTGCGCGCAACTATTAAAACACCGTGCGGCAGGCGGGCCGCTCTCTTTCGGTCTGCGATCGTCGTCATGTTCAGTGATCGTCGTGTGTGCTGTGTGGGTTGCCCCACACCGTCTCCGTGCTTCTGTTCCTGACCCTGGCGCCTGCCTGGTCTAATTTCTGAGTCGCTCTGCTGCCCAGACTACGTGTAAATTTAAGTTAAGTGCATTGTTTCAGTGAAGTGATAATTAGTGCATAATAAGTGATTCACATTTCGTTGCCGCCTAGAACTTTTAGGTTATGTGGTGTGGCAGATAGCCAAATAGCATAAATGGCTCATAGTACTGTTAAACCTCATCAATGTCGGATTAGTGCAAACCCGTGTGTGCTGTTAATGTAACTTTGTGTAATAGATAATGAAATATGTCGCTAGCTAATGTTGTGCGGGTTAAATAATAAATTGATTATGACAATCACTGGTAATTGTTTATTTTATATTATCACGCTAACCTTGATGTGTAATAGTTTCAGAAGTGGGATAAAGATTAAGAGGACCTGACAACGCAACGTGTCCGAGAGCAGTGGCGACGAGGATCCTACCATGCGAGCAGCAAAGCGAGGTCGTGCGCTACACCAAGGCGACAAGATGGCAGACGCTGACCGCTCATCTGATAACCCAAGCCCATTCCCCGCGTTAGAAAAATTGGTAACGGACAAGAGACAAGGTATGGTGAACCAATATTTACTTGATAGGAGAGACGGCAAACTATGTGATCACATAAATCAATCATGAGATATCTACAGCTGGGATGAGGATAAGAAGCGTATATCATGTGCAAGCTCGGTTGGACGGTACAGACCGTGGGTGGTACAATCGATTAGATAACTATGATTGTGCTAAATGTTTTGAGTTTTCGATTATGCAGTAGGCTTATGCAGTAGGCTTGTGCAGTAGGCTTGTGCAGTAGGCTTGTGCAGTAGGCTTGTGCAGTAGGCTTGTGCATTAGGCTTGTGCAGTAGGCTTGTGCAGTAGGCTTGTGCAGTAGGCTTGTGCAGTAGGCTTGTGCAGTAGGCTTGTGCAGTAGGCTTGTGCAGTAGGCTTGTGCAGTAGGCTTGTGCAGTAGGCTTGTGCAGTAGGCTTGTGCAGTAGGCTTGTGCAGTAGGCTTGTGCAGTAGGCTTGTGCAGTAGGCTTATGCAGTAGGCTTGTGCAGTAGGCTTGTGCAGTAGGCTTATGCTGTAGGCTTATGATGTAGGCTTGTGCAGTAGGCTTATGCAGTAGGCTTATGCAGTAGGCTTGTGCAGTAGGCTTGTGCAGTAGGCTTATGCTGTAGGCTTATGATGTAGGCTTATGATGTAGGCTTATGCTGTAGGCTTATGCTGTAGGCTTATGCTGTAACTGCTAGTGCGCCGAGAGATTTTCTATGATGAATTGGTATTGTGTAGGAGATGTCAAGTGAGTGTAAGACACAGAAGAAGGTGTAAAACTGGGCACTGATAAGGCCACTATGATCGCCGTAAAGATCGAAGGCTCTACTGGTGAAGCTATGTTCAAACCGCGGTACTACAACTTTTCAGGACTGGCGAACATCATTAAGGCTATGGTTTTAGAGGGCGATAGCGGCATGCTGGAGGTGTGCAACCTGGACGGCCAGAGCCTGGCGTTCACTGTTGGAACAGTCTTGGCTCGGGGGCAGGACTGCACTGAAGCTTTGGGTAAACATTGTAGTCATCTGGTGAGTCAAATGTTTTAAGTCTGTACTGTGGTCCAATTTTGATGCGAAGAGTGATATGAGTGGTATCGTACCGTGCTGTAGGCAGACCGTTGGTTCCGTACCGTGTTATGGGCAGACCGTTGGTTCCGTACCGTGTTCCACTGATGTGGTTTGAGAGGATGAGCTGCATTTGGATGGTTCCGTACCTATGTATAACACCGATAAAATAAATCGAACTTTGATCATAATTGTGAGACTGTGTATACTGTCTGTAGTAACGTGGAGTTTAATCTTATTGCTGAGGAAGTGGTTAATGGTATAAAATTCAAAAATATTGACATTAGCAACAATGACATGACTTATTTTCCTAGCTTAGATCTCGCAATCGTACCACCAAGTGCCGTTGTCAAATCCATCTATACACAAGACAGAATTAATCACGTCCATAGGTAGAATAGAATAAATGTTTATTTGGTAGCCAATCAACACACTTAAATTATAATTGCAATGTAGGTAATTAGTAAAAAAAAAAAAAAAAAACTAAGTTAAGTTACTACATATATTATGATAATGGTAATGACGAGTATCTTCGCGTCTCGTTCGGTATATCCAATTCCTCTGCAGTATTTCATCGTCTTATTGATTGTTTAACAAGAAAACGAATTACAGAGTAAATAATTATTTAAACGATGGACATGCATGGCGTGTCGCTGGTTCCGCATGAAGGTTCAAGGTTTAGTTTGTTAATCATATGTAGTTATCTAGATATTAAGTAATTTAATTGTAATTATTTTAAATGATTTCTTCTTCAGCAGCGGCACATTTTTGAGACATGGACATTTTGAGACTTGGACATTTTGAGACTTGGACATTTTGAGACTTGGACATTTCGAGACTTGGACATTTTGCAACCGCTTGACATTTTGCAAATTGGACATTCTGCGACTAAACGATTTTCCCTTGCAAAGTTACCTAATTTTAAATTCCAGAAAAAAATATTGACTTGCAAAAATGTTCACAAAGTCCTTACTCGTGATATAGAGAGAGATTTGATTCGCTTAGTAAAATTAATGCTGTTGAAAATTTGAAATCTGGTTTTTGATGGCGATATATATAATTTCCCTCAGTAAATGTATCAAGTGGGTTAGAGTTCATCAAGTTGCCACTGAGAACTTTGAGACTTTGGATACCCCTTTGTCAAGAAAGACTTGTTTTCTAGGATAGTAAGACGGTGGTTACTGGTTCAATATGACATTGAGTTAGACATAGGGCTGGTGACAAGATGCGGATTGAGTAGAAACCAGGCAAATATCCATGTTCTGTCTACGGAAGATTGGATTTAGACTGTTCAACCATAGGATGTGAGGTTAAACCATATTCTGACTCAAAACTATGTAATATCTGATGAAACTTTGTACAAAAAAAAAAAAAAATTATTGCTTGTCTATCCCAATATACCAAGGATACTGTTCATGTTGACCACGGGGACTGTTCCCAAAGAGATGCGAGTGTTAACCAGTATATTCTAGTGACGACAGATTCCTTTTTCAAATTTTATTCACATGCCTTTAAGAGGCATTTCAAGGATTTTGCTGTAGAGTAGGTTAATAGGACAAATTTTGGAGGAGTTGAGAGTAGCTGGCGATAAGAAGTACTTGGGAATCTTGAGATATTATACTGACTGACATGGTTTCAATCAGTATCAATAACACACGACATGACACTACAGGACATGGCACTACAGGACATGGCACTACAGCACATGACACTACAGGACAGAACACTACTTAAATCTCATGTTTAAATACAAAAGTAGAGTCCGGCTTAGAAAATAGTGATAATAACACCGGTCTTAGTTTTGATAAGGAAAGAAAGCCTGGCCATGTCTAACGTAAGGTGAGATTTGCTCTTATGGAGGAGGTCCAAGGGCCTTAGGGGCCATAAGCATAATTTGTCGATAGTTTATATAATTATTTTCGATACAATAATAAAACACAGATTATTATAATGTAGAGAATCCTAAAGTAATGTATTTATGACATTAAAATTGCGTTTCAATCATGACTATGCACAATATTTACATGAAACAGTAACTTAAAAGTTAATTTGTACAATCTGCACATACGAACTAGCGAATTGTTGCGTGCTACGTTGTTCGTCCATACAGCTGGCATTCCAATGCAAAACATGGTTGATGTGGATACCTTGAGGCCCTACGTAGGGGTGGCTGGGTCAGCTACGGCTGGCTGGTAATGATAGAGTAGTAGACGCTGAGGGTTTGGTAGAATTGCTTGAGACTTTCTATAAAACAAAATGAGAGTAAAGTGAATGCTGTAGTGATACACTCATCGCGTAGTACGTGTGGAATGAAATTGTGTGTGAAAAAAAAAGGGGAGAGTTGAATCGATGCTGTAGAGATGCGCTCATTGCGTAGTAGGTAGAGGTGTGGAGCTAGTGAAATTGTGTGACAGGATAAATCGATGCTGTAGAGATGCGCTCATTGCTTAGTAGGTAGAGGTGTGGAGCTAGTGAAATTGTGTGACAGGATAAATCGATGCTGTAGAGATGCGCTCATTGCTTAGTAGGTAGAGATGTGGAGCTAGTGAAATTGTGTGACAGGATAAATCGATGCTGTAGAGATGCGCTCATTGCTTAGTAGGTAGAGGTGTGGAGCTAGTGAAATTGTGTGACAGGATAAGGAATGAAGTGATCGGAGAACACATTGTGGTCTGAAAGAAAATGTTATAAAGTGGATGGGAAAAGAGTATCTTAGTCTGATTTGGGCGTTTAGAGCAAGCGAAGAAAGGGAGGCTCAATTGCGATCTACAACAGACGAGTGTGTATGAAGAGATTGATGAATGCTGATGAAACGAGAGTTATATGCTAGGATCGCAGCAGATGGAAGTTCATCGTTTCTGTTTACCCCTACGGGAATGAGACGCGAGTTTCTGACGATGATGAGTTGCTGATGATGATGATTATTATGGTAAAGTCAATTTATTCGTTAATCACTTGCGTTCTCTTCTGCAGGACGGCCGAGCTGTTACACCTAAAAAAGAATCGCCATTGATCGGATGACGTCGGCAGTGCACGTGGCGCCATTTTGCGCGCAACTATTAAAACACCGTGCGGCAGGCGGGCCGCTCTCTTTCGGTCTGCGATCGTCGTCATGTTCAGTGATCGTCGTGTGTGCTGTGTGGGTTGCCCCACACCGTCTCCGTGCTTCTGTTCCTGACCCTGGCGCCTGCCTGGTCTAATTTCTGAGTCGCTCTGCTGCCCAGACTACGTGTAAATTTAAGTTAAGTGCATTGTTTCAGTGAAGTGATAATTAGTGCATAATAAGTGATTCACATTTCGTTGCCGCCTAGAACTTTTAGGTTATGTGGTGTGGCAGATAGCCAAATAGCATAAATGGCTCATAGTACTGTTAAACCTCATCAATGTCGGATTAGTGCAAACCCGTGTGTGCTGTTAATGTAACTTTGTGTAATAGATAATGAAATATGTCGCTAGCTAATGTTGTGCGGGTTAAATAATAAATTGATTATGACAATCACTGGTAATTGTTTATTTTATATTATCACGCTAACCTTGATGTGTAATAAACATACACGCCATTAGCTTCTTTTTAGCGAAAATTCTGATTAAATGTGGTGTTTACTGATTAATGATGACGTTAAGTTAATAAGTAATAGTGTCAGCGAACGTTTCTATTTATTGGAGTGCTCTAAAGAAGACGTGTTTGTAAACGTGCTCGTCATTCATATGGAGGAGTTATCTCCGGACTTTGAAAAACTTCAGGTCAGGCTGTATGCCCTAGTTAGCTTTGCTATATTAAAAAATATATATGAAAAAGCAATTCAAAATTCAATTCCTTATTTCCTGAAAATGGCGGGAAACGACGGTTGCAAAATTATTTGATAATTTTTGTTATAATGTCTATCGTAGCTGTTTTGTATTTAATATCACGTTAAGTTAATCAGAAACTGTTCGCGAATGACAGTATGGTGAATTTGTTAGATAATATGAGCAAGATCTGAAGTTTCAAGCTTTTACCAAGAGTTCCCGCTACAAGCTCGGGAGTGAATGTGACTGTCGAGCTGCTTCGTCTAGCTAGTATATATAGAGTCAAAGGCTAGAGTGATGACGCTACGGCGTCTCCTCTGGATGAAGACATGAAGACGCGGCTACCCAGGGTGAAGACGCTACTGCGACTCCTCTGGAGGAAAATAGAAGACTATTTATTTTATATTGAATTTTCTGTAACATGACATTGGCAAATGACGAACTGTCGAGTCCATTAATAAAATAAATAAATGTTTCCTCAGAATTTGAATTACGCATTATCCATCTTCGGTGAATAAATTAGAACATGAATCGTTGAATATATGAACATGTCACGGAATGACAAGGTCGCAGGTTCAAGTCCTGGCCACGGCAAGAATTTTTTCATCATGTTCTAAAATATTTCCTATTCCTTGAGATTCCTTGAAAAGTGCGCGAAACGACATTAGCGACTTTTTTGTGAAAATTCTAATGAAATAGTTTCCGTGGTATTTAGTGATTAATGATCACGTAAGTTAATCAGGAGATGTCCGCGAACGTTTATATTAATCGGAGTGCTCGTGTTTGTGAAGTTTTGTGCTTGCTTTAGCAAGGTTTCGTTGCATTGCGTGGATCGTTGAGTTATTTCATTTAGGGGTTTGGGAGGGTTGTGCGACTTGTCCGTAGGTTTAGGTTATCTTCGTATATATGCTCAGAGAAATAATGACGGGAGTAGCCAAGCGCTGGCGTTCGCTCTGCCGAGGTCTGCCGAGGTACATGCACGAATCGTTCATGGCCGTTTATAAAAACTAGTTACCGCGACCGGCCGTCATTTTGCTTCCGTACGTATCGCTGAACACATCTCCCGAAAATGGTTGGCTGTGCAATGATTTCATGTAAAAGGCGATCAAATTTTAGAAAAGACGTTTTTTTTTATCATACTCTAGCAATTTATTATGATTTTATGCTACGAAAACATCATAAAACTCATTTTGTTTTTCAAGTTTAACATCCGAAAACCGAAGAGTAGTGATGGGCACCACGCAAACCAATAAATGAACGAATGAAGTTTAACTTGCAGTAAAAAATATACATTTTACCTATATTATTGTTTCATTGCAATGAAACGTTCTAGTGTCCGACCGAACTTTCGGTTTCGGCCTAGATTCGGCCAAATAACGGGTTTCGGCTTAGTTTCGGTTTCGGCTGCCATCCGGCCGAAACAAAAGCCGAAACCGAAACTGAGTTTGAGACCCTATAATAAGCAAATAAACGTTTTAATATTGAAAGCGTAAATAATTTATTTGAAATAAGGGAGTGATATATGTAGTGCTTAAGGTTTACTTCAAATATCAGAGACTGAATTTATAATATGTGATTTATAAATAAAAACTGACTGATTGATTATAATTGTCTATTTATTTTTTCCACGAAATAATGACCTTATATGAAACTCTCGGTTTCGTTTTCGGTCGAAACTAAGACCGCGGCCGAAATTCGGTTTCGGCCCTAAAACCTAGTTTCGGTCGGACACTAAAACGTTCATTACCATTAGTAGATATATACCTAGTCGGCTTTGCCTTTCCCTCTGGGAATATAAAAGCTAGCAATAATAAAAGCGATTACGGATTCTTTGAAAAGCGCGCAAAACGTCATTAGCTACTTTTTTTTGTGAAAATTCTAATTAAATAGTTTCCGCGGTATTTAGTGATTAATGATCACTTTAAGGTAATCAGGAGACGTCCGCGAACGTTTCTATTAATTAGAGTGCTCGAAAGAAGTCACGTTTGTGAAGTTTTGTGCTCTTAGCAAGGTTTCCTTGCATAACTCGATAATTGCATGGATCGTTGAGTTATTTCGTTTAGGGGTTTGGAAGGGTTGTGCGTAGGTTTAGGTTAGGTTTTCTTCGTTTATGTATAGATATGTATATACTTATTTATAAGAATTCTGACATTCTATTAAGCACGGTCCGCTGCGACGTGTTTCAGTGTTACAAAACACCGTAACATCGGATTTAGGGGCGTGGCGTAAAATCTCCAGTTTTTTTGTAACATAATTGTTACACAACGCCCCTAAATCGGATGTTACGGTGTTTTGTAACACCGAAACACGTTGCATCGGACCCGGCTTTACACTGAAACACGTCGCAGCGGACTGTGCTTTATATAAACCGCGAATGAAACTTTCCCCGTCAAAAACGAGATTTTTGGATTTATTTCATCACCGTGGTGGGATAAAGAATGTTCTGATGCAATTAACAGAAGGAACGAAGCAGAAAGAACATCTTGCTATGAACATAAGTTACTGTTGAAAATTTTGATTTATTAACAGATGTTACTTCTCAAACACGCAAACAATTTAAAAAAAAGAAATTTGAGGGATGGCGAAATTTTTCTGCGGCTATTTCAGCGGATACTCGACCTTCAGTCGTTTGGAGTAATATTAACAGGTTGATCAGCATTTAGGGAATCTACACCAAATTCCATTCCTTCTTCGATAGCTAATAATTTTTTAGGTACCTAGATTGGCTTTGTACCAGAACATAGTTCTCATCAGGTTTTTTTTACCGCCTTCTGTAAGTAACAATCAAACTGGATTAAATTCTGCATTTACCCTCAATGAACTTCAAGGTGTTGTAAAGAATGTAAAGGACTCCGCACCTGGGTGATGGCATCTCATTTTTTTCCCACTTAAGTGAACTTTCGCTATCTTATTTTCTAAAACTAATTAACTCTTAAATGATCACGGGCAAATTATATAGGTTTAGTTTACTAACATAGTCAATAAGAACATTGCTACTAACTTATAATGGACTAATTGTTATCTGATTATAAATATATTAAAAAAAATTACTCCATCCTGGAAATCCTAAAATAGTTGTGCCGATTTGAAACCTGATAAACCTGTGCGCGAAGCCTCGTCCCATCGCCCCATTGCTCTTTCATCTGTTTTATTGAAAATTGCGGAGCATTTGGTCAAAAATCGATTGGAATGGTTCATAGAGTCGAACTCAGGGGCGGCAATCGTGACAACAACAATAACAAAAACATAGAAGCTGATTTTTTAAGGAAATTGGATTGCGAAGATTTAATTAATGATTTCGCTGCGCTTAACCCTTATGTGAGTGACAAATAAAACACCTTTATCAGAGTGACGAGGTACCTTCATACAGTTCATACGTAATGTAATCAATCAAGGTCTGTTTTAACGTTACCCACACTTTGAATATTATTATTTTAGTAGAGCTAAACAGTTGAAGTCGAAAATGAGATTGACTCTTACGATTCCGATGCGAGTTTTCAAATGGAATCGTTTGAAAATATTCTTATTGCAAAAGATGGAACGCGGTGTAAGTCTGATCCATTTCCCAGGCCACAAACTAGTAGTATAAACATTATTCGTCAACGGGGCGGGGCTGCATCTTTCAGTAAACTTTACAATCAAATGGAAATATTCAAAAAATATATTGTCCATTGAAATGTGTGACATAATCTGAAGCATACAATAATAAACTCATGGAAAATTACCCTGATATTAGCAAGCGACCGAAACAAAAAATATTCAAACCTTTCACAGAACAAGAATTGGATGCATTTTTTGGCATTCTATTCTTTAGTGGGGTGCATAGATCTAATAAAGAGCATTTGACTGAACTGTGGAAATCCAGTCACTTACCTACCATTATTTCGGGCTGCGATGTCCCATGAGAGATTCAAAATGCTGTTACGCTTCATAAGGTTTGATAATGATGTAACGCGTCCTGAACGTTTGTTAGCTGATAAAGCAGCCGCTATACGAGATATTTGGACTATGTTCATTTCAAATTTGAATAAAATGTACAAGCCTCGTGAATGTATTACCGTTGACGAACAGATGGATATCGTGGGAGTACTCGCTTTATTCAATACATGCCATCAAAACCTGAAAAGTATGGCATAAAAACATTTTGGGCTTGTGATGCAAATAATTCCTACCCCCTAAATGGACAAATATATACAGGAAAGTCAAGTGATTGCAATCGTCAAACAAATGTTGGAGAATGCACTGTATTAGATCTCGTGGCTGTGGTAATTCTGCATAAACAAAGAATTTGTAATTTTTTTAGAAATAAAACATCATAACTAATGTTTATTATTTCATTTTTGTACGAAATTGTAAATACTTTTCTTAATTGTCATACCAGACACAAAGAGGTACCCGGGTACCTTGTCACTCTATTGTGAGTTTAAAATATGTTTTAGTTTCCACAAAACATTGTAAATAGTTGACTGGGTCAAAAAATTAAAAAATATATAATTTATAAATAGTTAAGAGCTCTCAGGAAATCACAGCTACCTACAGAACGTAAAACATACTTTTCTTTAAATTTGAAAATGCAAAAGGTACCCGGGTACCTCGTCACTCACATAAGTGCACACGAGTTGGGCCTGGCCTGGGCCTAGGGCGGCCAAGACTGCAAATCCGCCACTGATCGAACTCGCTATTGGCTGATAGTCAATAAAACTAAAATTATCAAGTTTAAACTGACACGTTCCCGCCATTTTCAAAAGTCCCTGCATTTAATCCTTTAGCGATAACTTAAAGTTATGCCGTGGTTTAAGCCCTGGCTTAACACATTAATGATGTTAGCTGGATTTTGCGTTTAAAATCGGCGGTTCAGCAAATGTCAAATTAAACCTCCGTTTAGGAAATTTTATTTTTAAGACCTTGGCATTTATGGCAACGAAAGGTAACTCGAGATTTAACCCGAGCAAAATGCGTCTAGTTTTCACGGGCTAAGTCGTTAACTCACGTAGAAATAAATATCCGAGAGTAGCGACTCAACCTGTTGAAAATGTCCTCTACATTTTCAACAGGTTGAGTTGCTACTCTGGAGTTTATTTATAACTTTTAAATGACGGGATCACAAATTCTTGTTTTGGCAGTGAATAAATATTGGCGAACAATTATTTTCTAATCAGATAACAAGCTTGTCTAGTCAGAATTTGATTCGTGGTGGCTGTGCCAAGGTAAGTCCAAGTTATTCCACCTAAGTGGAACAAGCCTCGTATTAGATGAGTATCCTCAACTGCATAGGCGGTAGTTAGTTTCATCCATCACATGCGATTGAAATGTGTTGCGAGGTAGTTTTGTCAGCCAAATAGCACTCAGACATAACAATTGAGGTAAAATAGAAATACATTACTTTCTCTCTCTCTCTCTCTCGGTAAGTCATCACCAAAGATTACTGTTAGGCGGCCCACAGACGATCAATTATATTGATCGATGATTTCATCGTTCAATAAACATTGAATACCCCCTTGACCACAAGACGTTCAGTTAAGGCGTTTCGAAGCCTGGGCTTCATATTAAGGCAATCGCGAGATTTCGACAGTGTGTTAGCAATCAGGGCGCTTTATAATGCTCTGGTGAGAAGCAGACTGGAGTTTGGGGCAGTCGTTTGGAACCCCTACGAGGAGAAGTACATAACAATGGTGGAGAGACTCCAAAACAAGTTCCTAAGGTTTTTGTACCTAAAGCAGTATGGAGTGTATCCCTTCTTTCCGCTTAAATATCCGACTATGTTTGTACAAGGAATGGTTGGGTACAACTCATTGCGAGTACGAAGAGATTTAGCCCTCATCACATACATGTTTCGCGTTTTTAGAGGGTTTATAGACAACCCGCAACTGTTAGAGATGATGGAGCTACAGGTGCCAGACAGACGTACGCGTCAGTACCTGCGTCCCCGGAAATGTAGTTTGTTCACCGTGCCGCGGGGCAACACTAATGTGCTGAGGGAGTCACCAGTGACAAGAGCGCTGCGGATACTGAATGAGTTGGGAGAGGGAAAGCTGCAAGTAGATTTGTTCTCTTGTTCTCTGACAAATTTCATAAAAGTTGCGACGCTCCATCTATCGGGAGTTTGTTAGTGTAATGTATGTAATGATGTTATTGTTATTTTATTGATTTTGTTTATATCTGGGAATTATTAGTGTGTTTTTTATTATTATTATTATTATTTAAATTAATTATTGATAATATTTTGGATTGTATTTAATTGACTACAATTTATTATTGGGTATTGTCCTGTTAAAATTGTAATGGTTATAATAAATAAAAAATAAATAAATAAATAATATTTGATCAATAAAATTGACGAGCCATGCGCGTCAATATTTCCGCGTGAGCAACATGTCTGATGACGAAGATTTGGCCGCACGAAAGGCTTTAACCTTAACTCATGAAAACGATTTCCGAGATTATATGAGGATGGATGTTGCAAAGTATCGCCTTTCGGGACCACTCCAAACAGAGAAATGAAAAAGATTCTGAGGCGCAATGTGATCCCTACACCGTGCAATGAAACGATATTGATCAATTAAAATTTAAGCTTGCTCTGCTACATACATTTGATGTTTTTGTCGATCCATGGTGTTCTCTGTATAAAAATATATATATCTATCTTAATAGTAACTCTAATTTACACTAATTTTACTGTATAATTAATTATTTTAAGAATTATTATTATATTGTATCCACTGACTCGGTGCTTTGGTGATATCTGTAAACCAGTCAGTTATATATTGAATAAATAAATAAATAATACATGATCAATAAAATTGTTCAATAATCAACATTGAACAATATAATTGATCAATGATCAGACGATCAAATATTGTGGGACCGCTTAAGTATCCATAAAGCCGCGTCTGCTGCGCCGTGTTTTTAGTGTTTCAAAACACTGTAACATCTGATTTAGGGGCGGGCGTGGCGTAACAATTTTCTTTGTTAATAATAATGTTTGTTAATAATGTTTGTTCTGCTAGCTGTCAAACTCGAGCGCGAGACAGAAGATGTCCTGCAGCGGCGCGGTTTATTAATTTTGGATGAATTTTGGCAGGAAAATAAAAATACGCCAATAAAAATGACTTTTTTAAAAGCTCTCGTATTTATAATACCCTACATTTTGATATATATATTGTATGAATAACTATTTTGATTTAGACATAATTTATCTTTTTAAAGACATGGAAGGGGTATGTTTGCGATTTTTTTTCTATCTAGCGAAGTTTGTCCAATCGTGTATCGGTATTCAATAGTCCCTAAATAGATACCCTAAGACTGCTATATATATTTAGACGTTTAATTTTAGTAGTTAATGCCGTAGCCTCCAAATAAAAACTGTAAATCCGCGCGTACGAAGCCTTAAATCGGTTACCTAAACATGTTACTTACAGTGTTTTGAAACACTGAAACACGGCGCAGCAGACTGCTTAACGGAAGCGCCTCAAATCCGTGCCAATAAATGACTGTATCAGACATGTATCAGTCAGCTGGTATCAGCATAGTATGAAGAGTTATTTCTTCTCGATCTCGGTATCAGGCATTAGGTAAGGATGTTTGGCAATAAATCAATCAAGTCCAATTTAAATTTTATTGTCCATAAGTTCATGTTAATCTAAATTACGTAATGGATCATGAAGTCCACCTACGAGTAGGTACTAGTATCATCGCAGTAGAAAATGTAAGGCATATGGGACGTGTCGTGTATCTTCTCCTAACATCAACTTAAAGTAAAATAAGTTCCTTACATGTAATATAATTTACAATAAGTTGAAAATTAAACAGTAATGTTAAAAATTCGCTCCGGTTGAGCCCTGTCACAATCACATTTAATTGTAATACTTATTAACATTATTGAGTATTTATTTACATGTGTACAGTCTTTTCAATTTAACTTATAGAGATCACTTTCTAACATTGAAACCTTCCCCTGTGGGATCTAAAATCCATGGATAGTTATTAGGGCACTCCATGCAAGTGAACAGTCGCAGTGTCTCACCAGGCAGCTCTCGAGTAGTCAAGGGACAAGCGTTTGGTAATGAGCAGAACGGTTGACCTTTGACGTCGCATTTATCTTGTTTCCATTCTTGGAAATCTCTAAGTGATGATAATTCTGTAGGGTTTTGCATCCATTGAATCACTTGTATCAACGATGTAAAGTAGACGTCATTTTTCTCCAACATTTCTTCGATGAATTTAATTAGTTCGTCTCTAAACTCTTTCTTGGATTTGAGCCACGAAGCATGGAAGTGAAGACCGAGGGGTGCACGGTTGGTAGAGTAGTGGCGGTTGAAGTTATGGCGCAGGAGACGTGCGAACTGATCACCAGTTTGGATGTTGGAGCAGGAGTCGACGACGTGGCAACCGGGGAGAGACTCATCGAAAGTTGGATCATCTCGTCTATCCAGTTCATTCATTACCATCTCCCAAACCGGATGGCTCCTCGATGGGCAGTTGTGAGCGTTGCCGTTGCACTTATGTGGCATGCGGAAGTATAGAGTGTAGGGCCAGATGGGAACTCTACTGAGTGGAGCTGTGATTGATGCATCGTAAACGAAGTACTGATCAGCCATCATCTCGAACTGCTTGTTTCCCCCTACACGTAAGTAAGGAGCTCGAATGCCTATGATCGAGGCATCAGTTATGTTTGCAAAACGTTCGACGATAAGACGAGCGCCTGCCATTTCTGCCAACCAATCGTCGTAAGTTCCGCTCGTCCAATATTGAGGGTCATCTTTGTGAGTTATTGAAAATACTGCGATTTCATGTCCCTTGCGGTGCAATTCTTGAATTGCTGCGTAATTTGAGTACTTATGGGAGACGAAGAATGTACCACGAACTTGACAGCCGTTAGGATTGTGGCGGTTTCCATTAAAAATTTGTTCGTATAAATCAATATTGTCGACGTTCACGGCGCCGTTGAATGTGATGGTGATCATCTGGGGAACTTGATTTGGTTCTATTCCACCCGGGATACGCGTGCCGTCCGCAGAACAGAAGCAGTCGGGTAAAGTACACTGATTGGGATCGCAGTCCGGGGCTCGGTTCGGATCTACATCCACAGCTGCAAACAAAGGTATTGGTAAGCATTACTTGATCATCATACCTATTAGGTAGGTATCTACCTACACAATGATAAGTTTGTATCATTTAGAAATTTAATGTATCAAACAGACATATTTATTTTCTTTGTCCGTGTTTTATGACTGATTTATTTTCATATGTATGATAATTAAGCGTTAGGTACACTTACTGCAAGCGTTTTCATCAGACTCGTCTTTGCAGTCAGGTTTCCCGTTACAGAACAACTCTTTCTCTATGCAGTCTCCACTTCCACATGCCAATTTTCCTTCTGGACATATAGGTTCATCGGTTTTCAAAATAGGCAAGATCTTGCGTGGTTCTGAAAATTTTAATAGATATGTTAATATGTCAATACAAGAACCTAGTATGGGAAGGGTACAGGTGCATCTTTGGTTCTATCTTGCATTGCAGGTGACCGACGTAGGTAATTTAGGGTAAGTACCTATATTTCTTCGTCCGTCTGTGTTACATTTATTGTACAATATGTAAAAGTGTCTTAAAGGGGTCAATAGGAATCAAGTGAAGAAAGAAACTTGGCAAAGCATGGAAATATGACCAAGTTAAGAGTCAATTTAGAGGAGTTTGCTAATATTTATTTAAGTTGGTGTAAGGATGTTTTCATTAATTAGTTAGATAGATAGGTATTGCAAGAGTTAAGAAAAGAAAATACATAAGTAGGTATAGTTTCAGCAGGGTTCGGATTTAATCGCCAAGAGTGCTTAGAGGTTCGCATCCGATCGTGAACAACTATTTTTGCATTTTTATGATGGGTTTTAAACAGTTTTAATTAAGTATAATGACATCCAATCAATATTAAATAGCTAAGTATTGTTATTTCGATGAATGTTTCTTTAAAGAATTTGGATTTTTGATTCATTTACAAAAAAATGATCAGTATCGGTATTGAATCCTCTTTTCGAAATACATATACCTACTTAATTAATAAGTAGGTGATTAAACCGTCACCCTATGCTGTCTAGAAATGATAGGAAAAGTCTAAGAAAATGATCATGTAGGTATAGGTAGACAATTTATTACGTATAAATGTCGTGGTCATATCGTTAAATTGAACATTTCATGAAATAGTCGACCATTTCATGAAATGGTGGCATTTCACGAAATCGTCAAATGTCTATTGGTCATTTCATGAAATAGCTTGGCCAGATCAATGAATAGAAAACGTTTTACGATATGTCCAACAAATGCACGGTTATTTCATGATATGACCAAACACAATTGACCATATCGTAGAAAAATAGCAATAACTACCGCTAGAGGCGCTGAGAGCGCGCTTTGTCATTGTTTATGTTTGTGTGCGTAAGTAAATAATGCGGATTCATGTTGAAAAGAGAATAAAAATGTGCAAATTATATAAGAAAGTGTGTTGAAAACTTGAATAAGTGTTACTATAAGAAACGGTGTGAATTTTATGACAGTCACGCAAAAACCAACCTCAATTTACAAAAAAATCTTGGGAATACATTTCACAGGTTAGTACCTATTTAAATGACAATATTTAGTTTATATCCTTTTAAAAACTCATCTTAGTATCTAAAATGTACTTATTTACTTTTAATAATTGAATCCTAGACATACATAATTTTAATTTTTAGGTTATACAACAAATAAAGGAAAGTAGGGTGACCAGGCAACGAAAGTCGACGGACTATAATTTACTGGATTACAAAATATTACATCATGGAAAAACTGGAATTACAAGTTTTTAATATACAAGAAGAAATGCATTGATGATCCTACTATTCGTATAATTACGATGGAGAAATATTTTGAAATACTAACGGAATTTCATAAAGGTATACCGTATATGAAACGAAACGTTTTAACGATCTATAACATTATAATACAATTTTGTACTTATTTTATTAGGTAATAAATATAATAATAATAAAAAACATTTAATAAAAACATCTTTATTGTCCTTTTAATTTGTTCAATATGAATATTTCGTATATTTAATTCCAGTGGACAATTGGTTTGAAATGCTTGTAAGAATTTTGTAACATCTTATATTTTTTTAATTTGGTACTGACTAGAACAATAAATAAGTTCGTAATAAGTATATTTCGAATTATTATTACTTACATCCTTAATGGCCACCCTACATTAATGATATGACCAAACGTCGTTGGACAAATCGACGAACGTTGACGTTTAAACGATATGCCCAGCGCAACATGACGATTTCATGAAATGCCACCATTTCATGAAATGACTGACGATTTCATGAAATGCTCAATTTAACGATCTGACCACGACATAAATATAGGCTTAGAAATAGCCATTATCTTGTATGTGGACCAGATGTGGACGGACAAGGAAGCATTTTAGCCTTTTTATAAACAACCATAAACATCAAGCAGTGAACGATTTACATATCAGCAAGTAGTTGGGTGTGTAGTTTGTATAATTAATATTAAGTTGAAATCTCTGATAGTTCATAAAAAGGCAAATGATTTGGATAATGTAATTATTATGTACACACACGACAAAATTAATAACCGCAACCTTTTAAGTAGGTAATTGTATGTTTAAAAAAGCATATTGTGTATATACATATTAAAAATTGTGTGAATGAAGTTTTATTGTTAGCAGAAAATACCAACCAATTCAGTGAACCATAAAGTGGTTATTGAAAGAAATTAATTAGTGACATTAGTATAATTTAATGGTACAAGTAATTAAGCGTAAAGCATATGGTTAATATTAAGAATGAAACAAATGTGCAGTGTTTTTGGGAATAGATATCGACTGCAATGCTGCTCCGTGCATAGAATAGCATTCTATATTTTATTTAATAAAACGACTAAGTGCCCAAAGTTTCTTGACATTAGAAATCGTTAAATTCACGTTTTGGGTAGGTATATTTGATTGAATATTAAGAACTTTGTGTTGATTAAATACTCCGAAGTACAATATTTTTTTATGATATAAGGACACATTTTAAGCATATTATACTAATGCAATTTTTTGCATAGCTGATATTGTTTCCTAAATTTTGTAAGACCACTAACAAACTCAATATCAGTAGGTACCTAATATTGGTAATGTTTCTGAATATAGGTAAGCACAAAATATTACTGACTTTGGTGTTTGTTTTGTATGTGAATATTGTTAATGCTTAAGTAGTGCGCCGGCCCAGTGCGGGCCGCTCGCGCTCCTGTCCGGGGCCTCATGCAAAACACCTAGAACAATCTACAGTGCGACGCGGCCCCTTCACCCAAGCCGGATTGCTCGCTACGCGCCAATAGCTTTTATTTCGGCACTTACTCTCGAGTTTGTCACAGTTGGCCACTTTACCCTTCCAGTCGCAGGTTTGTTTATCGAGATCGAAAGCCAGTCCAGACGGGCAAGTGATCTGTTTAAGACCTGACCTAGTGCACCTGTGTCGATAAGAAATTTCATATTAAATTAAATGTTTTGTGAGCAGGAAGTGGATGTCCGGAAGGCTATTGAGCGCAGTTCGTCGTATCCGAGGTCAAACAGGCTCCAACCGGAAGCGCAGCCCTCCGCACGACCACTCCCTCCAGTCGGCACAACTTACTTTCTATTTTATCGCAATTCTTAACATGTGTTTTCCAATCACAGGTTTGACGGTCGATATCGAAGGCGAGGCCGCCGGGGCAGCGCACTGAGGCGAGCCTGGTGACACCGTTCTCGCCGCCCTTGTCACACCTGTACATATCAATGCTCTGAACTCAGCGGCCACAGAGAGCATACCCAGAAAGAAATCACATAGATGTCAGTCCCACCACACGCTACCCTTGACACATCCTGCACTCTATTATAATGCTGAAGATCTCAAGATATAAGTACTCGTAATCCCTACAAACTATTCATGAAGTCGGTATTTAAATTACCTAATCCAATTATTTATTTACTAAGATGTACTAATCTTCCGGTACGCAACAGTAAAATAAACATCTTACATAAGAAAATATGTAAATGTAAATTAAGTACCTACTTAGTGTAATAATATTTTAAATTATTACACTAAGTTGTATAACTTGTATAAAAAGTACCTAAACATCTCGAAACGGCGTCGTTTCCAAAATAAGTGACGAACGTCTACAATTATTCATGATAAGTGAAATTAATTTAATTCTTTGGTTAAGGTTACGTATAGGTTACAGGCTTTATATGTGTTATGTTTTGGTGACGTATAGGTTACAGGCTCTATTGCTAGTGATTGAACTTGAACTTTGATTGGATTTTAATATCAGACAGCTAATCCGATGAGACTGTATCACCACATGCTGCGCATCTTTATTTGTTTGCATATTGTACTTTGTATCTTGATGTTGTGGTTGGGTTACCTGTTAAAATAAAACAAAATATCAATGAGGGGCCTGTGTGAATGGCTGTATGCACTTACCTGACGACGTCGCGGCAGTCACCTTCGGTGGTAAGCCGGAAGTACTCGTCGGCCGGCCGGCCGTCGCACAGCTGTTCTGGGGTCGCTTCGTCTCCGGAATCATCATCCTGTCTTTTCACTCGTGTTTCACCGCATACTGCAACAAGTTATCGTTTAGTGTCATCCTCATCTAAGTATTTAAGCTGCGTAAGGCTTAGGGTAATCATTAATGTGTAAATGCGATCTTTGTGACTAGCTAAACATAATACTACTTACTACCTTCTTAATATAATATAATATATGTAGGTATGATGTGGTATCTATAAAGTCTTCACTACATCGGAATATCGGAGAGAGAGAGAGAGAGACTGCACAAGTCTTAGGTCCATTTGCACCAACAGGATAACCCGTGTTAAGTCACAAAAACGCCTCATTTTTGTGATTTATAACGGGTTAATTTAAGCCCGCGATTGGTGCAACTAACAGTTATCTACTTACGCGGTCAAGGGTCACAATACGGCCCGACTCTTTGTCCAAGTTGGGAAGGTATAATGTGGCAACAAACAAAGGAATGACAGTGTTTGGTTCAATGTCAAGCATGTGAAATAAAACGTGTTTATTACCAAGTTAAGTAGCGATCTCAGCTTGATAGAGATAGAGACGATAGTTGTAATAGGATTTTTATGCGACTTTTACTTAGAAGAAGCTTAGAAGTGTAGTTTCGTTTTGTTTTTTTTGCTGTTTTATAAGTAAAGTCGACCATTTTTGTTATGTTAAGGTGTTCATATCAATGATCACCGGAAACAACTATAACACTGGAATAAAGCAACTCTTTATTCAATGGACGGTGATGTGACATCATCTCTTACCTGAGACACGAAACTATAGATGCACGTAGTCCTTCGTGCACACCAATAAATCGAAACATTGTGATTATTTCTGACTATATTATTCGTACTTAATTAATTATATTTAAAATATAAAATATACGCGTCCTCTATTGACAGCTCCATTTTATTCAAGTACTATTACTTCAATTGTTTCTATCCAAATTCACGGAAATTTCCTAATTAGCTAAATATGATACATTAGATACTAACTATCATGTATTATTTTTTAATAAAATTGCTAATAGCTTTAACTAATCACGATTTTTGAAATTCAATACTATCATGTTACATTAGTGTTAAACTTGTTGCCTAAAATATTTTTGTTATTTTGTGCTTTTATTTAAACGCGATTTAGAAACGGTTAAAGCTTTTAGGTATGTAAAGTAATCGGTCGAATCGCGATATGGTTTGGGTAGGCCGCTGATTAATCAACTGTTTAGACTGTTTGTATTTATCTCGTCTGGATATGAGTACAACGTGCGTCATATTCAGGGGATTTATCCAGGAGCTTCAGCGCCAGCTCCGGATTGAGTAGCCTCTATTGATTGAAGATATCCTCCTGGAGTCAAGGAGGCCTATAAATTTTAAGACCTTGTCCCGTTCAAACAGATGAAGGTGACCCCTCAAGCCAGAGGGAGAGGCTAGAGGGATGTCTACTTTCTTCCGCTTTAGGAAACCGAAAACGAACTTTAAAATGCCTAAACTAGAATTATGTCATTTAAGAATAGGTACTAACATACTTTTAAGTGATACTAACATTGTTATGGAACTTAGTAGTCTTAAAATATTACGATTTATATTATTATTTAATTACATGAGCCGGTATTATCTTCCAGTATTAGCATGGTCATTAGGTAACGTAGCTTAGCGGTTACAACACAGCGGCGGGTGAAGGAATGTAGTACCGTTCCACTGGCGCTGAGTGCCGTTCCGCGCATTACTTGTGCCTACTACGTGGCTCATTATTGCGTTTATTACAAAACTCAACTGGGTTCATTGAATTAAAATGGTGTTAACTGCTTTGCAAAAAAATAGCATAACAAACATAGTATATACCAACTTTTTAAATAGTGTAAGCAATAAATATAGCTATTTGTATAAATCTGATCGCTATGGTAAGTTGCGACTCCATTCCATAAGAAACTTGGAGTCGGCATTGAAAGTTGAATCGTTGAAAAGAAATCGAGGTCAACCAAACTAACTAGCCACGTCGTCAGTAGCCGGTGTTCTGTATCGGTAACATAGACTGGGTTTAGTTGCTATTAATAGCTTAAGTATCTGCATATTTAAATGCGTCTTTAGACTTTTACATACTTAACCAATTTTAAATAAGATACTGTAAGACTCGTAGACCCTTAGGCCTACTGCAATAAAAGACAACTAGAGACCTAGCGACTTTACCTGTGAAAAATCTATATGTATATTTTTCACGGGATTGGTGGATCAGGCTCAGTTATCTTTTATTGCGAATGGGCCTTGGAGAATGGCTGCGAGACTGCAGCGTAGCAGTTGAAAGCTTTAATTTTTGCATTTCAAATTCTTATATTATTTTCATCACCAAACAAAGCACGATTAAATATAAATAAAGTATTATATTGTTACCTAAAATAATAATAAGCTAGTAATTTTATAATTATTAGGGAATAATTATAAAATTACACTAACTTCGCTAAATTAATGTTTGTAATTCAAGCCACATTATTAAAGAACTTACGTACAGAAGTGTACGTAACTTTATTTTTTGCAAAACACCACTTCTCTCGTATGATTAACATTGTTAGGGTACATTGAGGAATAAGCCAGGGTACTCACTTGAGTAGACGAGCACCAACACACCGAGACACAAGTACGCGCGTCGAGCCATGGTGCTCGGCGAGGACTGGCGCGGGCTCTGCGCGCGCGCCGCAAGAAAGTGCAAGAGGTCTCACCGCCCCTCTTCACCTATTTATATAACCAGACACCTCGCGAACGTCCAGCAGAGACACCACCCGTCCTATGCGCACTACACCTCCCGCAGATATAAGCTTTACATCAGAAGCACGGCTCTTAATAAGCATACGATGACTTTCCAGGGAACAATGAACAAATGATCGATAATAATTAATTACAACAATATGAGTAAAACTTTCTTTGGTACCATCATATTGCATCATCATCAAGTCAAGTTTTAAATACAAAATGAGTAAGCTTAATTAGTAATTTTATAGAATATTAAAATCAGGTAAATAAACAAATACACGTTGAAATTGAAACATGAAAACAAAAAGCGCGCGTTTATGTCTTTTGTACCTAAGGTGAGATAGAAAGATTTTCGTAGCGCTACGAATTCCTTCTTAGGCTCTAGTTATTGATGGCAATAACTAGAGCCTAAGAAGTAACGTTAAGTAAACACGGAAGGACACTGATTCCCGAAACACAGGTCACCCTAGTTCGGGAGTCAGGGTTTTCTAAATCGTGCTAATTATAATGCTGACTGTTATACTTGCAATATGTTACATATTAAGCACATTGTAACCATTTATTTTGTGAAAATAAATATTATTATATTATTATTATTATTATAATTAGACCAGAGTGGTGTGCTAGGCTATGATCGCAGCAGATGGACGTCGATCATCTCTGCCTACCCCTACGGGTAATAGGCATACTCGCATAAACCGCGGCCGCAATAAAATATATATTAAATATTACTGATTGATGATGTTATGATTCATAGTTTAGTAAATGATGACTAAATGAAAATAAACCGGCCAAGTGCGAGTCGGACTCGCAAACCGAGGCTTCCGTGCATCGCAATTTAACCCCTTAACTTTGCTCTAACGAAAAGATAAACTAGATTTAGAGACCAACTTTTCTCTGCTATTTTTAAAATTATAATATTTTGCATCGACATATTCCTGATTAGTTGATCATCTGCAAATATAAGTTTGTAATAAGAAAAAAATATTTTTGGGGAGATGTAATTTCAAATTTACAGTTTTCGTATTTTTTTAAGCTGTAGTTATTTTGTGGGCGAGTTTGCGACTAAGCCGTAAAACGTAGCTTCTTGTGAAATTTTATGATTCTAGGTCAACGGGAAGTACCCTATAGGTTTTGGTTTTCTTGCATTTTGATACAAATATGCGAGAAAATACGACATAAACAGCTAGATCTTTTGATTGCGTTGACGTAGAAGTTTGATTTTTTCACGGCTGCATGATTGTATTTGGTGCTCAGTCCACGCGTTTCTGAGATATAGGTCTTGACAGACAGACAAAGAGACGGACAACAAAGTGCTATAAATAAGGGTTCCTTTTTCCTTTTGAGGTTCCGTGGAAACCTAAAATGGCGACAAAAAACATTTGTTAAAGTTGATTGACGTTTGCCATAAAACTCAGTTATGCCTTGGCCTCTTTCATTAGAACATGAGGTATGAACTGAGATGTTGAAAGAAAAAATAAAATTAAACGGTATTTAGTTAACTTCATAATTTTGTAATAAAATTATTGTTCTGAGATGAATTTGATGACATTGCTAGCGATTCTGTCGTGACTTGACAGTTCTAAAAGTAGTGTCATATTTTTTACAACTTTGATGTAGGAAAGGGAGGTTCCATTTTTAGACCTGTCAGTTTCGTATAGTATTTTTAACTCACGCCAGAATTATTACCACTACCTACTACGAGTAGTATGAGAGAGTGCCTGTAATCAGTTACAGGATAATACAGAAGTTGCGCGTTACTCTACTCTTTCCGTTAGGGCTGAGGAACAACGTCACGGCGCGGCGTCCGCCGGCACGATGCCGTCCGCCGGTAACTTGCACCGTCCGACAACGTGCACGTGCCGATGGACGCCGTAAGGGCCGACGTATAACGTCACGGCCCGCCAGCACGACGCCGTCCGCCAGTAACTTGCGCCGTCAGACAACATGCACCGGTGAGCAGTGCCTCTGGCCGCCGTAACACGATGCGCCATGCGACGTGGCGTTGTATACACGCCGCGCTATGCGACGGCACGGCGGCGCCGCGCCGCCGTGGCGTTGTACGCTAGCCCTTACATCCTGTATATCAAGTACCTATTATGAATGGTATTTAAATTCAGACACACCCCGGGAGGTATTTTTAAAGTATGTATTTAGGTAGGTTACATATTTTAATGTGATAAAATGGTTTCATAACGAAATACCAGTTTCGTTTAATGAAGGCAGCAACAAGAGTTCATTATTATTTATAAATTCCTAATATATTTCCAGTGACTTTAATAAATTGAAATTTTAGTTTAATCCATTTTATAATTTATACGTAATTTGGTAGATCCATAATATACTTACCTTGTACTACTACTTGTACGTTAAGTCAAAACTTTCATGTATAAAGATTTAATAGCGCTTTTGGAAGTAATTAATTAACAAGGTGCCATTTATTTCAATTTAGATAATGCAAATATAAATGTTTATTCACTTTCAATTCCCGGAGCAGGTAGTGTTGTAAATGATGTGTTTTGTAAGCCTTGGCTAACACTTAGGTAAGTAGTATTAATTAGGTATAGATTTCAAACGTTATGATGACCTCTGAGAATATATTAACATTTTACAGATGCTCTAGAACATTTTGTAAGAAGTATTTTTAAACTTATAGTTACTTAATTTACGTCGATATTAAGTTAAATTATCCTAGATACTTACCTACATGTTGACCGGCAAATGGACAGATAACCTTTAAATCATGAATTGGAGATTTTAAGGCAGTTAAGAAAATAATTCATATTTATAAAAAGCCTACGTATTACAGGTAGGTACATTTAAAGAGCATATAATCATTGGTGGTGATACTTATATTTTCTTGTTCGATATAGGTATAAATTAGCAAACTCCAAAACATACCTAAGTGAACGTATTTAATCGTACAATTGCAATTATAACTGACGTATTAATATTACAATGAGTAAATAAATATGTAGATATAAATAATAAATATTGCGAAAAAATAAATATAAATTTTTAAAGATTAAATTGTCAAATAAAGTACAGTCGACAGCAGATTCAACACTTGCAGTACGATTTCCAGTTTTACGACGCAGGTAATAAGAACGGTCCAAAGTACAAAGTGTTACACTTGATGTGCTGTCGACTGTACCATCAATGAAAACTCCTATAAAATAAGGCACTATTTTTATTAAATGCTGTTTATTTTGCATTTAAGAATTTAGATTTTTGTTTCGAATGGCGTGTGGCATGCAAGAAAAATTCTGAGATCTGAGAAAAATATAATGTTCTTTCCTAAGATATTTGTCCATTCACTGTCATAAATTGATGGACATCCATTCTTTAATAGAGTTGATTTAACTTATTATAATATTTTTTTATTTGCTGATTAATAAACATGATCAACATTTTGACACATTTTCTGTCAAAACTGGTTAAATTGTGAAGGTACTTAAACCATGATTTATTGTAGATCTTCTCTCGACCTTTATGTGACATTGACATAATTTTAATAAAACAGGTTTGTCACATAACAGAAAGTGAGTCTTGTTCGGTCAGATTGCAAAATAGAAGGAGCAAGCTAGCCTTTATAATAATATATCAATACCTATCTTCTGGTACATGCATATATTATGCACAAGCAACTCTAATAACTAAGTACCTATATTGTGTAATATAGGTAGTTGTTAGAGATATAAAGATTTATATTTGTACAGATATAAAGGATCCCGTAACCGGAAACGATATATAAAGGTTTATTCTCAATTTATACACTTTATATACATAAACAATATTTTGAGCAACCCTTCTTCAAACCAATATTTGCCCACGGCAAAATAATTTATCTAATAAGGTTAATAATTTATTTAATAAGGTTAATAATTTATCTCTGAAGAGAGTCAATCACTGACACGGGTTGTAGGGAAAAGATATAATTATTTACTATCCTAGTAATTAACTTAAAAGTGAAATTAAGCTTGCAGCGAGGATTGACGCCCATCAACCCCGATTAACCAACAAGAGACGCTCCTTTCACTTATAGATAAGATACGCTCGATCTCTCGATTTTAAACTATCAAATCATAAATTAGTATAAGTAACTCTACTAGATACTTCAACTCAATCTAATATTAGAGTAGTATTTTATTATTTGTAGATAGTCGCTTTACTATCCGCGTATAATCGTGTGTAACATGCCTATATCAATATTCTTTGGAGCACACTTGGTAAAGTCAAATATTGATCTTTATAAAACTACTTACAGTGCTTCAAATGGCACAAATGGTTTACTTAGGTACCTAACGTGTTATCTATCAATATATCATCTGACGTTACTTCCCTGTACTAACAGGGAAGTAGCGTCATTTTACCTGCATTAAGTGTATGTGATGCGATATTCGATAAGCCAAGCGGTGTTACGGTTGCTCCTGAAGGCTACAAACTATCTCGGATCAAGCTCTTCGTGAGAAATACAAGTAAACTCGACAACACATTATAACACTAAGAGTAAAATTTCAAACCTTATGTATGACGCAGCTATTATTAGCTGCGTCATACATAAGGTTTGAAATTTTAAAGACTATTACTATTATTACTTTTTTTTTGTAAGACTTTGGACTTTGCACCGTTCTTATGAACGGTGCAAAGTCCAAAGTCTTACACTTGATGTGCTTCCGACTGTACCGGTCTCGTAACGATTTCGTGGAATAAATGCATAAACAGAATGGCTTATTAATGGGTGACTGCATCAAAATGTGAGCTGAGCTATAGAGATGAGTGGCCTTGTAGCCATATCCGGGTGCCGGTTATGTAACACCCGAGGATGGAGGCTCGGAGCCGGCGGGGGTGGGGCGGGCGGTGGGTTGGCAGGGGAGCGGCGGCGGCGGGCGCCGAAGATGACGAACGTCGCGGCGCTAATTACTCGGCCTTTTCAAAAAAAAGTATCTAAAGTATAATCACTTAAATTCGGGTAATCACATTCTGGGGTTTAAAGGTAGATGTATGACTTCCCCAATCATTAAACAGTTCGTTGCTTAGAATGAAATATAATGAAGAGTCAAGCTATTAGATAGTTTTTGAGTAGCAACTAAACATCCAAGATTTTGGATCTTTTATATTAGTGCGATTAGTGAAATGTAGACAACACACAATATGTATATGTAAAGTATACCTAATTATATGTACAATACACAAACTAAAGAAAACTCTTTGGTGTGGTTGGATGCCCCACATAACCCAACAGGAACTTATTATAAATGGGAAAGTTAATTTGTAGGGCAGTCGCGTTTTACAGCAGCGGTTTAACTAGTTTTTAATTTATATAAAAACACTGGATTTTTGTTCAACTCACAAATAAGGTTAGATAATTACAAGTACTTAATAAATTATTTATTCTTAAACAATAATAAAAATTAAAAATAAAACAATAAAAACTATATTAACCTAAAAAATATAAACTAAACTAAAAACTATATGTACAATATGCCGGACAATGGGGATCGGTTGAACTATCTATAATTCAGATAGTTCAACCGATCCCCGTTATCCGGCAACGTGCCTGAAATGCTGGCGGCTAGGCTGATCCTTTGGGCGAGTTAGATTTAGATTTAGGATTTAATCTAATTATACGGAATGATATGACTGATAATTACACAAAGTCACAGTAAATGACTAGGGCGTGGGACTGTGACACGATTTTATAGTATATTACAATTTTGTATCGACACTTTATAATATTATATTTTTTGAGTTACGTTATTTCGTCGATGAAGCTATCGCCACCCGTTGCCGCCGCCGCCGCGCCGCGCCGCCGCCCGCCGGCCTCTCCACTCTGACCTCCTGAATGCTGACGGTCAGCAAACAAATATTTTGCACTTTATTATAATAAGATAATAGGATAATCTGCTGACCAATAAATAAACATTTTCGTAGGTAGCAGTAGTTAAAAATATTTCCTATTCCAATTTATTTTCCAAATTACAATATTCATAATTGATGAGAGAAAATATTACCCCTAAAATTGTAGACAAAATAGTATAGTCACCGTGTAGCTAGTTTTGTACTGTAAATAACTTAAAACAATCTATCCATCGTAAAGAGGGGGAGGGGCAAGTATTTCACTGTAGCTTACGGTCACGGCTGGCCCAGATACATGTAATCTAGTTACTCGTAGTATGTATATGTATTTTTATTATTGGGTGGAATTATTATGGAATAATTTTTATAAATTATAGGTAATTTTAACAATATTCGTAGTTATAGTGTCTGAATTGGTTAATTATGATTTAATCTTACTGCGCACCATACAAAAGACATCAACGCGCGCGGATTATACTGTTATTTTTCCGCCTATGTATATGATGATAATTATATTAACTTGCGTTATTAACCTAAACCTAAAGTTATAATAATCACTTTCAGTAATGAGTTAGCGTTTGAGTCAGGGTTAAATATAAAAATGGAGATGGTGTTTCCACTGGTTTAGTCACTAACTCTTTTGGTACAGCTAACAGCAGATCAAGTGTAACACTTTGGACTTTGGACTGTTCTTATTATCTGCGTCATAAGAGTTGAATTCGAACACCATATAATATAATAACCATGACTATTGAGCAAATGTTACCATTGATCTGCTGTTGTCCGTACATACAGTAACCATAACTATTGAGATTTTAAGAAGAACTAAGCGCGATCTTTTTCATTCAGCAAACAGATTTTAGTTAATCGTCCTGACTACAGGAAACAGTGAATCAGTATTATATTGCTTTAATAAGATTTATATATAAAAACCTTTTATAAAAGTTTCAAACACCTAAGAAAATGTTCACGCCCCGGTGTCAATTGGTATTTAAGTTCTAGACATTTGCACTTTCGCGAGATGCGTTTGTTGCTGGTTGCGTAAAGTTTCCGATGATTTAACATTTAAACTGTCGATTACCGATATGCAGTAGTTACGTGCACATTCGACCTAGATGCTAGGACCCACTTCTACGTATACTTTTGCATAAATTATGGCGTGTGTTTAGATATTTTCGTTTTCCGAAACGCTTGCAATGAACAGTCGCTAATTTAATTTCAGTATCAATGTTATACAATATTTAACGCTGGTTGGATATTGTTATTTTGTGACATAACCAACTTATCTACTCTATTATTCTGCTGAACCCGAAATGAATTTTGAACATTCCAAACGAGAAGACGCTAGTCGTGCACATCCTCCAACTCCATGTGTTGACCCAAACCCAAGAAATAGAAAAACATTAAAATTCTGGACTACATTTACTTTTCCATATTAAGCAGAAGAACTATAACAAAAGAAAGAGATGAATACTTTAACATTTATTTTTCAAATTCAGGGGTATTATTATTCAGTTTAGTATAGCTTTAAATACGATGGGATTCTTTGTGCGAACCTGTATTCATATTTGATCACCGAATCCTGGACTTAGAACATGTCTAAGTTGTTGGTCCCAGAGACGTTGAGTTCTATAAATATAGAGAAGAAACTAAGGATGGTGTCCCTTCATTTGATAAAAAACATATTACAAACCATTCATTTCACAAACAACGTTTGGCAAAATCATGATTCATAAGTTCATCTTTGTACAAAGTAATGGTTCTATAAATAATTCATTTGACAAAACAATTACGAGACAAAGTTTCTTTCTTCAAAACATCACTTAACAAACTATTCACTTATTATATACGTTAATAGATAAAACAACGCAAGGCATAAAAACCTTTGACAAAATGCATTGTTTGGTAATTGTAATTTGTTTTTTATCAAATGAAGGGACACCCCGACAACTCTCTAACCAGATCCGACTCGGATGTTTAGGTTCAGAAGGCTCTGGCTTGGAGCGAAGCGCAGCTTCGCTCCAAGCCAGAGACTTCGATGTTAGGTTTTTTTTTTTTGTATTCAAAAAGCAAGTTTATTTATTAACAATTATACATAAATTTGTAATTTGTTTTTTATCAAATGAAGGGACACCCCGACCAACTCTCTAACCAGATCCGACTCGGATGTTTAGGTTCAGAAGGCTCTGGCTTGGAGCGAAGCGCAGCTTCGCTCCAAGCCAGAGACTTCGATGTTAGGTTTTTTTTTTTTTGTATTCAAAAAGCAAGTTTATTTATTAACAATTATACATAAATTTGTAATTTGTTTTTTATCAAATGAAGGGACACCCCGACCAACTCTCTAACCAGATCCGACACGGATGTTTAGGTTCAGAAGGCTCTGGCTTAGAGCGAAGCGCAGCTTCGCTCCAAGCCAGAGACTTCGATGTTAGGTTTTTTTTTTGTATTCAAAAAGCAAGTTCATTTATTAACAATTATACATATAAAATACCCACTTATTTACCCAATATTTTGTCTAATGGCGACCTTGCAAAAGGAATACTTTGGTCATTTAATCAATTGCAAAATGACGGTTTAGCATTCACATCATTTGCTATGTTAAATATTTATAAAATGGATTTTTGTCAAATGATCACTTTTAAAACGATCACTTTAGTAAATGATAAGTTTGTCAAATGATTACTTTTTCAAAAATAATTTGTAAAATGATCATTTGTCATACGTTTTTTGTCAAACATTAGTGAACCACTAAGGATACATGATTATAAATATACTCTACCTACAATCTGTATGCACTTACATGCTTTTCGAAACTTTCTTAAGGCGTACAATAGGTACAGGACGCGGTATGAGGCACACACGGCGACGCGACGCGGCGGCGGGGCACGAGTAGGCGCGCGCAAGTCAAGGATCCTTCAGATATTCCCTTTCACTTACGACAATACATATACTTACTTTGTAAGTAGATAGATACAGCGGGTGCCGGTGTCAGCACCTCTGCACAGATCAATTATATTCTAGCAAATACATATCGTTATGTACGAAGGTCGTTTAGTATTCAAGAAATAAATTATTTTACAGTTGCTTTGATGGTTTTATGTAGTATATTGGAAAGGTTAGATAAAGTATGCAGAAAGGGAAATGTAATGTTAAGATATATGTATAAAGAATAGGAGTTGATAGAATCACTTTAATAGGTAAAAATGCTTCTTGTATTGTAGGTATTTGGGTAGGTAGGTACACATAATCCTCGCACTTAAATGAATCATTTGCACAATACGAGGATCATTCTCCAAAAACAGATATTCCAGTTGATTCCCGTGGCAAATTTTATTTATCAAAATATAATTAAATCTGGTACTTACTATAGACATCAAAATATAGTCAACAAGAAACAAAAACTTCGAATGTGCGCTCATTTTGAATGAATACAGCCGAAGATTTCCATGTATCAAAGATACATTTTATTTTTGTATGGAATTATGAGCTTTAATTCGCATTTAATCATAAAATTAAGTGATGAAATAATAATAACACTCATTATTACCCCTCTGTAGATATTCTTACGTCGAGATTCAGAATCAATTTTAATCAGGAGCTGAATGTGAGCTCGTTTATAAGTGTCTTTTAATGAAATTTGATATTTGTGCGATTGAAAATGATTCAATTTATAAATACAGACCTTTTTGAACACAAATTATATGACTTTTCTAAGTTATAGGAGCAAATAATTTATTCCCCTATCTTTAAAACCATGGGAATCGATTCCACGGTAATAAAAAAATATAGGAATATTGTCAATTATCGCGAACTGAATACAATCACGACAACGACCTTTGGACATCAGGAAATGGTCAGACAGGCTTAGTGTATGAAATTTTACAGTGGCCTAATAACATGAAATCATGATGAAAAATGAGCCACGATCTACCGGAACAAAATTATGGGAATCAAATACTTTCCTTCGTATTTCGGAAATGTGTGTGCTGGACGACATCGACTATTTTCCGGACGGCATTTTAGCGATGCTCCGGCAATCAATGTCCTAACAATATTATATTATAATAAAATATTGTTCAGAAAATAATATAGGTATGGATGGAATTGTGCACAAATCGGGAGTGTGGACACGCCACGGGAATCAATTTTCAGCGGGGTTTGGATATTTTTTTAATTATACTTAATATTATACGTAATCCTAGTCACCCAGATTACAGTTAAACCTTCATAAAAAAATATTTCACACGGTTGTTTAGGTTTTTTGCCTCCGGACAACGAAAATCTAGTCTCTGGAGAATCACTCACGAACCTTATCGAATTCATAAAAAACGAAGTCTTTTTTACTCAAAGCAAAGATTAGGATAGTACTTAATTATGTTAAAGACGATCATTTGTAAGTATTCACCAATTTAGTGAGGAATAATACAGGGTTCTCAGAATTTATATTGGTACATTTTAAGCTTTTAAATTAAACTCGTTATCAGAGACGTCATGTGTTTACACCGAAGCTCTTACGAAAGGGTAAAAAACGGCGAGTTATTTTCCTTGATCAGGTTCCACTGGCCATACAGGAAAACGCTTAGGCACATACAGTCGCATGTGACCTCGCTCACTGACATTGTGCCTTTCTGAAAATTTGCAATTTATAACAATATTATTATCTAAAACTACGCGCGCTGAGTACGGCGGCTACGGGCGAATATTTTGAATGTCGTTCACCTTCTTGATGTCACGACAAGATGTTATGTGTCATATATACACATTATGTGCTTACTCTACGTGTGCACTTACCTACCAGTAAATCTTTATCAAATTAAAATGGACGAGTGCGAATAGAACTCGTGGCCTGAGGGTTGAGTTCAAACTTAATTACGTAGATAAGTTTATTAAAAACTACATCTGTAGAAAAAAAGCCGGCTGCATATAAATAGGACGTTTTGGTTTTAGGGCATCCTGTCAATTATAGGTAATTACTAAACATGTCCCTCTATGATGGTAGTTTCCTATAAGTACCATAAAAATATTTTAATTACGCCAAATCTTTTGTTTTTATTTATTATATTTACAGTATAATTACACAACTTAACTTCACAAATAATAATAATAATAATAAAGTACCTATTTACAAAATATTTACATTATAAACATATCGCCTATGTCGCCCAAGGCCCAGGCGGCAGGGTTCCCAGGATGCTGGCGGCATTACCTCGCTGAACGGCTAAACTCAGCCGTTGAGCGAAGTAAGCGCCAGCCCTGAAATCCCCTGTAGCGAGGACCAGTCGTGTGGATATATTCTTAGAAAATATTTTTTAATTACGTATTTTAGTCATAGGTACAAACAACTTGCGGGCTGATGATAAACTCGAAGGTAAGTACTTACTACATGAGAAGGTTATGATATTATATATCATCACCAACATAACCTGCTACTAGGTTATGTTGGTGATGATGTTATGACAGTACATAATGTGAGTACCTATGTAACTAGTAGCAAGCAGTGAATTTGAAGAATGTTAAATCCCTGTCAATGCAATAAATTGTACATTTAGCATGGAAATGACATTTTAATAGTACCTACAACAAAGAATTCCGCGGCGGTGCGGCGCCTTACTGAGAGGACTTTCACTGCTTTCACTATCGCAGGTTGCACCGCACTTCTTCAAACCATGCCTAATATCTACGCTGAACGTGGCTCCACTCTAACTCTCTATTTATTTAGATGCCGCTAACAATACGACTGTTTTTCATTGTCCTTATTCTTTCTTGCATACACTAGGTATTGCAACATTGAATGGAAAGTTTGGTGGCGATATGCAGCCGTGAAGGTGAGGTGATGATGTGCAACCGCGCGCCCACAGGGTGTCAGGGTAGAATAGATAGAGTGTTGGTGTCGCCCGCCGCCGCCCCCGCCGCCCGCCCCGCGCTGACGAGAGCCTATTGTCTAACTCAGTGCTGGCGGTGTGCATACCGCTATATGCGTCACCTCCGGACAAGCTCCGTTGCAATATCTACTTAGCTAATTATCTGGAAGTCTCTTATTAAGTACCTTATCTAGTAATAAGCAGAATTACATTACTTATTAGACCACAATTATTTTAAAATTAATCTAATGGTAATTGGGTATCAATTTATGTCTGTCTACTAAGTACTTACTCGACTAAAATATAAAATTTCCAAACCAAAAATCAAAGATTAAATCAATAATCTTATATGTGTTTCAAGGGTATGATGTAATGATGAAAATTTAGGAATCGCCACAAGTTTGATCTAGCTAGTTAGACAAGTATAATAAGTACCTATGTAGGTACATAATAACGCTTTGTAAATAACTCTGTTCGTACGGAGATAAGATCGACTGCACATTGATACGCGTAGGACTTTACGCCAAGGTATTACAATCTTGATTGCAATGATTTTGTAAGCCTGAGCCTCTGGTCAATAACCCTCTTTGAAAGAATTCATCTTTTTTGTTTGCTGGCAAATACGATAAATCTTATGAGACTGCTGGGTTTTGTTTGGGGTACCGAACATATTTGCATGTGTACATATTGATACGAACAGGCGGACGAGGGTAATGACTTCGATCAGGCGGATATGCAAACAAGATCCTGAAAATAATGAAAGCATATACAGTATAAGGAATGAGTTCGTAACTACGAGTACGTTGGGAATATACGTCGTCATGGGTAAAATATTTCAGTATAAACTGCAATGTGAGTATTGAAGTTTCAGATAGGTCTAGAATCAAATCGAATTTACCGACGTGTATCGAAGCGTACCATGCCGGTAAAGAAAGGGCCAAGGTACCCGTGGCGGCGTGGTAAACTGAATTAATCTAGCCGTACGAACAGATAGATACGAAAAGGTAAGTATGTCTAGAAATAAAAAAATAGATTTCTGTTAATAATATGCTTTATCTCGTGTGATTTTAAGGCTATATGGCTTTACCGGGCGCTTCGAACGTATTGGCAACACAATGCGGTGTTGATTGGTTGTAATTGGGTTGTAAATGCAGTTTTAAGTGTGCTCGTATTGTAATAAGTACCTAATATAATATACCCATATATTACACACAATCTTTACGAGTAGGTATAATGCCGATGCGCGGCGATAATCTCCGGGGGGTCGACGTAACTTGTTACGCAGACGATACCCTCGTGACCGCTCGCGGCAGCACTCACAGGGAGGCGGCCATTCTCGCCACGGCGGGAGTCGCGCACGTGGTGCGGCGTATCTCTGCGCTAGGGTTGGAGGTCGCGCTGCACAAATCCGAGGCCCTGACATTCCACGGACCTCGGAACGCGCCTCCGGCTGGGGCGCAAATTGTTGTTGGGGGGACCTCCATTGCCGTCGGTAAGGCGATGCGGTACCTGGGCGTCGTCCTGGACGGGCGGTGGAGGTTCGAGGAGCATTTCCGGCGACTGTCGCCAAAGCTGGTGGCCTTCGCCGGGATGCTCGGGTCGTTACTCCCCAACATCGGGGGCCCGAGCGGAGCGTGCCGCCGTTTGTACGACGGTGTAGTTCGCTCCATGGCACTCTACGGAGCGCCAATATGGGCGGACTCCCTGAGCGCCCGAACAACGGTCCTGCTGCGACGCCCGCAGCGGGCCATAGCGCTCAGGGCGGCCCGAGCGTACCGCACCGTCTCCAGAGAGGCGGCGTGCGTCTTGGCCGGTAGCCCGCCGTGGGACCTAGAGGCCGGGGTCCTGCAGACGGTCTACCGGCGTTGCGCGGAAGCGCGTGAGGAGGGTTCTCCCCCACTCCCGGAAGAGGTCAAACGCTGGCGCGAGTTGGCGCGCGATAGCCTCTTCCGCGACTGGGCAGAGAGAATGGTCGACCCGGTGGTGAGCCGGGAACTTTTGGAGGCCGTTCGACCTGTGCTACGCCCATGGGTCGAACGGAAGTTCGGGTCTATGACCTACCACCTAGCGCAGGTCCTGACGGGGCATGGTTGCTTTGGAAGGTACCTGTGCGAGGTGCTGGGTCGAGAGCCGGACCCCCGGTGTCACCACTGCGGTGCTGACGTGGACACGGCGCATCACACCCGCGCCGTGTGCCCCGCATGGGCCGAGCCGAGGCGAGACATCGCGGCCGCCACTAGAGGCGACCTCTCGCTGCCCGCCATAGTGCGAGCAATGGGCAGCGAGGAAGGATGGAAGATGGTGGCGGATTTCTGCGCCACCATCATGAAGGCGAAAGAGTCGGCGGAACGGGAGCGCGAGGTCGACCCTCTCTCGCATCCGATCCGCCGACGGCGAGCGGGCCGCAGGCGACGGGCGTACGTCCGCCGCCTGCCGCCCTAACGGGGACTTGCGGGCGTCGGGTCGGGGGGTCCGGCGCTCGCTTAGAGGTCCCGAGCTGTAAGGCGTCTCGTCCTGTGTTCCGAGACGCCTTAAGCGGAGGTTTAGGGGTAAACCCGAAGACGGGCCCACGCGGGCGGCCGCCGACGAGGTTGTGGTATTTGGCGCTGCGTTCCCACAACCTCGTCCAAACGCGGTGAGTTGAACACCTTGGGGTTTTAGTGGGTATAGGACCGTATTGTGACGGGAGTCCCACATACTCACCGCGCGCCCCTCCTTATTGGCGCGGTGAGATGCGTAAAGCATTTCCCCAAGTAAAAAAAAAAAAAAGGTATAATGCCGAGAGTTAACGATTTAAACTGTGATAAATATATGGAGTGTGAAAACTTTAACTCTCGCTCGAGTTATCTTTCATTGCGCGCGGGCTTAAAGTGTGCGAATTCGAGTAGGTACATGGAATTTGGCTTACTAGACGGCATCGGTACTTGTTACTTGAAATGTCAGGGATTTTGTAAGTATTCAATACTTATTTATTATCTATGTAAGTTTGTCTTGTTCCTCGAACCAACGGATCGCGTGCACCGTTTGATAAGTTTTTTTTTACGTTTAAGTTTATGTCTCTAACTAAATCAATTTCTTAAACTTTTTTGTAGCTGACTGTACATAAATACGCCCTTATTTACGTGCGCGCGAGTTGACGACAAAAAAAATAGGTAAAATCAGAAGGTGCCAACCCGCGCGCACTCGCGAGTTCCCCACTCGCCAGTTGACGAATAAGTCAAATAAAGTTCAGCGTCCGCCTGTGCTCCATCTTCATTTGTTGTTGTTTTTCAGTTTGCCTACTTATATTATGCAATGCAATCACTCTCTGAAATCATACAGCCCCAAATGAAACAGGTTTTATATGCGAGTGAAACCGCGCGGGCGCTGCTAGTTTATATACTCGTATATAGGCACCTACTCAAAGGCTGTGAGACTATAAGAGTTTGCTCATCGCCTTACGTATTATGATCAAGGGTTACGTTATAACTATTTCAGTAGGTACCTACATGGATTCAGATTGTATGTACTAACGTGTACATTTTCACGCTGTCTTGGATTTTTATATATTTGAGAATACATACATACTCAAGGCCCCCCCCGGGCCATCGGCTGGGGGGGGGGGGCCTTGAGTATGTATGTATTCTTATTGTCAGCTATTTATTGCCCCCCCTGGCGACGCCCTTGTCATAGGTATCGCGCTCGAATCACATCTCAGAGCATCAAGCCTCTAACTAACCCATAAGAAAGAGATTATATCATACTATACAAATAGGTGCAGGCGAAAGCACGTCAAGTCATAAATGTCGAGTGCAATACCTATTTATACTTGTGTACAAAGACTACAATAAGTTGTAAATAAGAATATTGTATTAGCATAGATGTGCTGTCGTGTGTACCTACCTATTTATACTTCTTGTTTCCAATTTGTTGTTTCTGTATTTTTTTTGTTTGTAATTATTTGGGTTCCGAAAATTCTTACAGCTAATATTTTATAGACTTGTGTTAGACTAGTTGTAACAATAGCGTTCTGCAGTCATTATTATTCTGCAAGTAAGAATAGATATTTATGCGTATGCTCTAGCTCTCTACCTGACTTCGAAGACCTACACAAATCTAAGTTTGATTTCATATGTGTATAAATGACAATGCCAGATTCTGCCCCACCATCAATCGCATGATGTACAAGATAATGAATAAATGTAAAAATATCTCCGTTTTTTATTAAAAATATTGGTTTAAAATAAAGTTTTGCACAAGTTGCGCGTCGAAAAATTAATTCGAGGTGAATTCTTCGTTATTTTTGTTCTCATTTTCTACTACTCTCGCAACTCTTACTGTTTATGATTATGCAATATGAAATCTGCAATCAGTCCCCAACAAAATGATCTTCAATGTACACGCAGTTTTGTATAGGTCAAAGCTCCATTGAAATCTGGCAATGTCATTTAACGAACTTGAATTTATTTAAAATTAAATATCCTAAAACGTACCTACCTACTTCCGTAATATTTTTGTTTATTCAGAAGATAAAATTAAGTTTATTAATTTAGGGACCTACATAGTTCGAACTAGCTTGAGCAGAGGTAGTAAATACTTGTTATTTCTTCAGAATTTGTTCTTTATAATTTGTAAGTATATTTATTATTTATATACTTATTAGTAAATGAAGTGTGGCTGGTAAGTGATAAATAATAGTCTCAAGAATTTTTTTGTGTTTTGTATTTTTAAATTTATCAAACAGACTTACATTAAAAATCACATAATATAAAACAGGCCTATTAAATATTTATGTGAGTCTATATTACATAGTTAGGTAGGTACTTAGACTACGGACGGGATTATAACCCGGTACACTTTGAAACCACCGGAAAACATATTCAAAGATAGCGTCGAACTGTCACTATGTGAAATAGCGTCACCGTTTTTTGTGACTCCGAATATGTGATCCGCGCAATCCCTCAATCTCAACTGACAAGGTCTAATTTTTACCTTCCTTTAAATACATATAAATAAGGTATTCTATTTAAAATAATTTCCAATTAAAAGCTTTTTTTTGAAGCGGTTACTTTAAAATTACGACCGAATAATCAACACAGATGTCACAATTACGGCCATAGCAACCTTAGGCGAAACATGCAAAAGAAACAGGTACCTATGCCTTATAATACCGAAATCATTTTATGTTCGGAATTTGGCCAGGATAGTAATCTCAATAAATCCACGGGACCGGTGACAAAAAAATCGAAATAGTTTTTTTAGTTGAGTTTTTTGGTTTTGACCTTGTCAATTTATTATGAACCTAATAGAGCGCTAAGGCGCGAGATCTGGCTCTCAGTAGTGGCCATCGCCCGTGGGGTCGTTCAGCCAGGGATAGTTGACGGGACAGCGCACGCACGTCTGCAGGTTGATGGTCTCGCCGGGAACCTCCTTGGACGTGAGCTTACACGAGTGCGGTACCCAGCACGCGGGGATGCCCTCCACCGCGCACCTTTCCCTCCACGGCTCGAAGTTCTTCGCCTCGGTTACCGTGCGCGGGTTCTGGATCCATTGGATCACCTGCGTCATCGTCACGAAGTACACGTCGTTGTGACTCTGGAGCACTTCATCGATCCAGTACAAGAAAGCCTCCAAGAACTCAGGATTGTTCTTCAACCATGCAGCGTGGAAATAGAGACCCAGCGGTGCACGATTCTGTTCGTAGTGGCGGTCGAAATTGTGGTTCAGGAAGTTGTAGAATTGATCTCCGCTGAGGATATTAGAGCAGGAGTCCACCATGGCACACCCGGGAAGGTACTCGTCGTTGCTCGGGTCCTCCCGGCGGTCGAGTTCGTTCATGACCATTTCCCATACGGCGTGGCTCCTGGTCGGGCAGCTCTGCAAGTTGCCGTGGCAGCGGTGGGGCATGCGGAAGTACATGGTGTACGGCCAGAGCGGCGGGTTGGACAGCGGCGCGGTGATGGTGCTGTCGTACAGGAAGGCCTGCTCCTCCATCATGGTGAACTGGTTGTTGCCGCCGACGCGCAGGTATGGCGCGCGCACGCCCACCACGCTATTGTCGGTGACGTTCCCGAACTTCTCGACGATCACTCGCATGCCAGCCATTTCCTTACCCCAGTCGTCGACGGTGGCGTTGCTCCAGAAGCGCTCGTCATCATTGTGCCTACGAAGCGAAAGTATCGTATAATATAATTTCTAGTACTTATTATATAGAGAAGAAATTCTAATGAATAGTATATTTGTCCAACTTACGTGATTGAGTGTACAGAGATCTCGTGACCCTTGCGATGGGTCTCGTGCACAGCTGAGTAGTTGGTGTACTTGTGAGAGACGAAGAACGTTGCCTTGATGTCGCACCCATTGGGGTTCTTGCGTTTTCCGTTGAAGATTTCCGTGTATAGCTCGATGTTGTTGTTATTGATGGCATCATCGAATGTGATGGTGATCATCTGGGGCACGTCTTTGGCGGGCAGATCGCCGGGGATCACGGTGCCGTCCTCGGAGCAGAAACAGTCGGGCAGCACGCACTGCGATATGTCGCACGGGGGAGCTCTGTTCGGGTCGTTGTCGATATCTACAACAAAACGTTACTTCTAATTATACGAGTTATTTGTAGACATATACACGTGTAGATACGTTTGTTACATTTTTGTGGTTCATTATGTCACATACAAGCGCTCCAATTACGGGTTGCGTGTCGTTGCTCGATAGTTGTGTCTATTGAACGATTGATCTAGATGTTTACATTTTTGTAGGTCTTGTGTCGAAAAATTATCGAAAGTTTGTGAGAACGAATATTAACTTTTCCCTATTTCCATAAGATATTTTGGGTTATACATGTGTGATGCGATAATTAATGGATGGGTGGGCGATAGGCGAGCCCGAGCCCGTGCGCCGGTCGACGCGGCGCGCAGCAAGCAACACGCGGCCCGAGACCCGGAACCAGTGTGGGTACTTTCGCTCGATCAAAACGCTGGCACAGCTGACACCCGTTTGGATTTCACTTTTTAAGGCAGTATTGCTTGCATATCTACGTACAAAACGTACCTACATATGTTTGAAATATTTTATATCTGACAAAACATTACGCAATCAAAATAAAGTTTGAGGAAGCGGAAATTAAGTTAACAGTGAATACAATATATGTAACTGGATTGATTGTATAGCGAGTGTTATGAAATAAAATCTAGATTATTATGTCAAATTCTAGATACATTCGTACACTCAAGCGTCCTTCATTATATTGTCGTGAATATATAATCAATTGCGACAAACCTTAATACCTCAATAACATTATCCCGCGATTTCATTCATTCAAAATTTATTTATAGTTTAGACATTCTGATAATACATGCTTTTAAAATTCCATTCCAACAGGGCCTCGGCACAAGTGAACGGAGCTCGGTATTCTCCACATCACGATACTGAATAATTACATGAGCTGAATGCAAAGTGAGGTTCGTTGATTTAAAGTCATATAGCGACGAAGAAACGTATCAATTTATATCCCGGTATGTATGTGGCTGAGGAACGTCAAGGAGTGACTTGCTGCATACCGACTAGCAGATATATATGTACATATACCGAAAGCAACAGTTCGTCATTAACATTTTGAACTTTCCATCCAAAAGCAATAGATAAAAGACAGTAAACACTTGACGGGCTACGACTATACCTCACAAGTAGCATAAAATAGTTTAAAATCTTTGGTTCTACCGTCTACCACCAAAAGAACATTATATTTTACTACGTGAAATTAACTATTAGGCACTTAGTTTTTATTGGACCCTACTTGCTGGTATAGGTACACGACGTGACGACATAACATTGAGATGTTTTTTAGGTCAAGTGATTGGTATTTCAGGCAGCTCGTTCGTCACGCCTCGTGGGCCCGGTGTTACTAGAAAAGTACGTTCAAGTTCAGTTACGTATTTAAATTTTAGTTTAGTCTATGTGTATATGTATCTCTAAGTATAGGTATGTAGCCTCAATAGGTCGACAAGAATACAGGGGTGTAATCGCACAAGTAAATTGTGCAGAAAGTAAAGGTAAAATGTAGATGTACTAACCGCAAGAATTTTCATCAGAGCCATCAGCGCAGTCCTTTTCACCGTTACAGAACAGTCCACGCTCGATGCAGTTGGAGTCTCCGCAAGCCAGGAAGCCATCTTGGCATAGAGGTTCCTCGGTGTAAAGCAGAGGCTTTATTTTGCGCTCTTTGTTCTTCAGTTTACAATTCTTAACAGCGTCTTTCCAGTCACAGGTCTGTTTCTCGATGTCAAAGAACAGACCGGCTGGGCAACGAATAGCTTGTATACCCTGTCATAAAAGGAATAAGGTAATGTTAAATACTACTTTTTGCCATTTTAAATGTAAATAAAACACGTCAGTAGCCTTATAATAATCATGTAAGCATAATTAGTCCGCAACCGATACGGACAGATAAGTTACGGTAAATTCTTGCCTAATCGGCGATCCAACATTTACCTATCCACTTGGTAAATGTTTGGCCGAACATCATCTAAAGTTTGCCAAAAATTTATTCGCGTTGAACAATTCCTACTATTCTTTCAACCTATCATCCTACACAGTCGTAGTCCTAATATTTCTTAAAACTCGCTCACTTTCAGGTAAATGTCGGTTGTCATTTTAATTCAACACCGACATTAGTAGTAACAGGTAAAGATAATATGATAAATTACTGGTATGTTTGCTTCTTGAACTTGCCAAAGTAGTTGGTCTGTCGGTTCACGTACCTACTGTACCTAATAATTCCACAGGTAGCATTATTCAATTACACGTCTATTGCAAAATACACAAGGTCCTGTGCAACGGACAAAATCATAGCTGTAAAACGCGAATGAAGGGATAAGTAGGTATGTAAATTCCGAGGACAAGGACGAATTAAAAACTGCCTAGTATTCCAACTGATTGCACGTTTCAGTAACTTGACGTGGTCGTCGCCAACAACTAAGGTTTTTGCTTAATCTCTTCCGGCTTCCCGTAATAAATAGTAACAGTTTTTTTTAACAAAACGTCCTACTACAATATTAATCATATTAGGTCATTTATTGCTTCTTAAACTTAAGTACTCGGTTTGTAAACATCAGAACAAGTTAAAATGCGGATAAATATCCAAACATCCCACGGTGACATTTTCTTGGAAATTGAACGGTAATTATTAAGGCGTTTACATTGAGAATTGAGAACTCGATATTTCAAGTCTTCTCGTGAGTGTGGTGAGGTGACTATAATGTCAAATAACGATAAAATAATGTGGACATATCTCGTGTTAATATGATAATTTTTATTACGCTAGATTGGGTCGGTTCCATGCCGGCCGGCATATTTTTGACGATCACCTTGCATTGACCTCTATCAATTCATACATCATAAATAATAATTAATGTCATTAGTATCCAATAAAATCTGTGAATAGTGAATGTGACAAAATATTAAATAATATTAAGTATCTACATACTTATGTAAGTATTTGTTAATATGATAAATATCTGATAGATTATTTCTCGACCTCGAGAAATGTCGGTACTCTGCTATAACTCTGTATTAACCTAACTTCATCTATAGGCGAAAACTATGTTAGGTACGGTATATACCTAAGGTACCTATATAAGGTAAGGGAAGACTAATTTAAGTGCCTTCCCGATACCTTACATACAGTACCTGGGTTATCTGGGTTGGTACAAGGGGCCCTTAGAATTGCGGATGATCAATTAGCGATTGTATTGTATGCACCCAATCTAAAAAGATAAAAGTTGCGCAAAGTGATACGACCCACTCGTATCACATTGCGCAACTTTTATATTTTTAGATTAAGCAATAAACGAGGTGGAGGATCAATTGCGAATAGGCGCATTATACCTATCTAAATATAAACAAGGACAGCTGTGGTTATGTGCCACGACAAACCTACATATCGAAGTATGTATGTATGTAATATTCATTGTTTGCTGTTTCTATTCTGTGCTGTTCCGGTCTGAGGACGTAGCCCGTGGACGCAGAAATTAACCGTAAAATATAGAGTACTAATAAGTTAGTACGATTTCCACTTGCTTTGCACCCTGTAGAAAGTATTATTGTGTATGTACCGAGGCAGTGCACTGGATGACGTCGCGACAGTTGTCGCCATCGCCGGCCACCAGCCGGAACCACTCTCCTGCGTCCTTGTCCTTGCATAGCTCTTGCTCCAAGCTCTCGTCTTTCTTGGCCGAGTCGTCCGCTTGCCGCCGCCATCGGTTGCCGTCGGCTACCGCTGCACAAACAACACACTCAGTTAAACATACAAACAGAGTCAATAAAGAGATTCTTCAACGTAGGTACATACAAAACTTAAAGCAAAAGCTTCAATATTGAAGTCATTCCCATATCAATTAATCACGCAGTCATTATGTTATATTGCGATTTCCGCATCTAAAAAAGTATATGAGAAATGTAGGATATGATAAAGACGGGTTCAGTATTACAAGTTATGCGTGAAAGAATTTTTAATGAACTTACAATATTTTAAACAAAACAAAAACTTATGACGTGAAAAGGATCTCATAGAAATGCCAATCCGGAAACAAATGCCCGGATTGAATGTGCGTATTCTTTACTTTACGTGTTGTTAGGGGTAAAGGGGGCGGGAATGTGAGTCACATAAGCAAGAATTGAAATAACAAGAAATTTATTAATACAAGCTTTATTAAATAATTAAATATCTCGTTTACATATACACTTACCGAACAACCGTTAAGCGAAACTATCACAAATTAATCATATTTATTAGTACATTTAACAAATATTTTGTTGAGTCTACTGATAGTCTTTGCATTTTATCGGGTCCTAATTGAAACCAACTAATAACTTAGCTTTAACTGTTTGTTCGAACTGAAATGTCACTTGGAGGAAGCGTTCATGTAAATATCAAAGGTTGTGTGAGCACACGTGACATTTGACTCGGTTCAAAATGTCAGCGCTTGGGCAAGCGACAAGGACGACTCTTTCTATGATCTTCTGTCTACCGCTTCGTGCATTATGCATGGCATTTGGTGCCTTTGTGTGCGGGTTAAGCTGATGAAATAATTATAATTCAAAAAAGGTTATAGAATAGTTGATTTCCTTGAATTAACATTATGGTTCAGGAAAACATAAATTACGCTCATTAAGAAATTACGATAACTATTATTATACCGTTCATATCGGAATCGGAACAGAAAGTTGTCAGGTCGGTCGACATTTTCCAAATTCCTAGATAATGTCATGCCGAAAGCCAGAGTGGCTTCAATCTGGTTCACAAATTGCATCTTATCAAAAGTTCGTTAGTGACGTTGCTATGCCAGTGGTGTTGCGATTTCAGAACCAGAATACAGCCACACTCGCAGGTCAGTTACGAAATTGTATATTCAAAGTGGATATTATGTAGAAATGCTAATACGTCGGTGAAATGAAAACATGTTCCCACAACATAATGTACACTGCACGTTATTGTCCTTTTTTTGTCAATTAAGAACTTGGCTTAGGTAATGTTTGGTAACAAGTAATAAGAAATAGATACGGGTTGTGTGCGTCGGCGCACTGAGCACGTAACACTAGGAAACCGAGCTCTTGCAATATTATCTAACTGTCTCGCACGCCGGAGATCGCGGCGCAGCAGCAGACGTGGGCGTCCCTTGCACTGCGCACCGCGGCTACCGGGTCCGGGCCCGGTGGCGGGAAGCAGCAGGGCGCTCCAGCTGACAGATAAGTGTAACTCGTATTCTCCCAAGTAAACTAAACACAGATATAGAAATACTGCCACCATATTCTTTTCGTTCCGTTCAGTAAGTTCGGTAAAATATAGGTAGATAAGCGTACATTTTTGAAATCCTTAAGTAATAAAAACATAATATATTTTGCTCCCCCTTTATTATAAAAAAGGGTAGCAGATGGGCACCGATGGTAAGCGGTCATCGAACAACTTAAACTCTACCCCAGAATTATAGTTGGCTGTGGGTGAATAACTCAAGCAATAAGACGAAGTAAAGTATTATTTCAATATAGCTTTGACACAACAATCTTTCTCATATTACCATCACCATCATATTGTTTTCTTATCGTATAATTATTTATGTTGCAACTCGTGCTGTATACAACTATCAATTTATCTATTGCATGCCATAATTACACTGAGAAATTAATGAAAAATGAGAAAGAACTGGATTGCGTTGCCATAATTACGTTAGTGTAATAGGCTCTATTTTCTTATTATGTGTAGCTTTTACCTAAGTTACAAGTCAAATAAAATATGTATTGGCACGCTAGGTCGCTAACTCTTAAATGTTTTGGTGCACCCTCACAGGGTCTGATAACAGAGACTTGCTAAGCGCAAGTCGCCCATGTCTGTTAGGTCTCGCTAGTCACTCTTCGTTTCTTAATATGAATAATGAGACAGATAAAGCCATGACATAGAAATTATTTGAATGACAAATACTAACCAGTTCTCTTTGACCCGGATCTACCACGTGTTTGGCCACACGGCGCGATGCGATACGATAACACATTAAATATGTTGATGTGATCTCTCCACGTCACAGAACCCTTAAGGCTGTTGGAGAGCCGTCACTTGTTATAAGAATTATCGCAAAATACTTTGGAAACTGAACGATCGATTGCTGATCGAGGATGTATATGGCCTTATGGCATTTATTCTATGCGGGTTAGCCAGAGATTCGATTAGGGTATTTCACGATTCTGTTAGATTTCGCTTTGTGTCACGATTGTGGCAGTCTTTCGCTGCTGCTGTGCTAATCAAATATAGTAAGTATAGTGGTGTGGTTTTGTCCAGTTGGTTGTGAACGCATTTTACTATGCGATTATAATTTATAACCGCTTTATAAAATATAAAAAAAACGGATATCTTTTTTGATTACGTTCAGGATTCGACATCTGAGCCGTGGCACGCTCTATCCCAGCAGAACAACCGTGATATTTGGATATCTATTGATTAGTAAGATCGATCAAGTGTTTTGTATGGCGCGACAGCTCTTGTTCCTCCTTAAGCTCACGAAAGTATTAAAAATGATTCAATTCGAGTAGAGAGGTAACTTTCCCTGTCGTAAAACTAAATGTAATGTAACGCTTATGGTAACAAACGGAACTGATTAACACGTGTCGTACTTATGTAGTTTCATGTGCCGTCGACTGTACAGCTCAGGATAAATTTAACGCACTTGAGGAGTTTTCACTTTCTCTAACGACACATATTTGTAAAACTTTCGCCTCCAGCTTTGGTATAGCTTGATGATTTATACATCGTGTTTCCGAGGATAGCCATTAACTTTAACAAACACTTATGTAGCTTCTGTTTAACTACGAGTAATTCCTTAAAACAGGCTTCGGCTATTTGCTTTTTCATTTTATTGATTACTATAATGGGAATAGATTTTTATTGATATTGTTACCACATAGCAACTACTAACACTGTACTAAGATAACTCGAAAATATTAAACTTTTTACTATTCATCCGTACAATTAAATAACACAATATATGGTTTAGTTTGCACGAATATATAATATTATTATTATTAAAAATGCGACAACATGGAATTCAAATATTTTGCTGTTCTGAGAATGTCGAAGTTAATGCATAACCAAAAATATCAACAACCTTGGGCATACTCATAACATAATTGGTCAATTGTACCACTTCCCATTCTGGGGGATCTTGTAATATTATTAGACAGTAATATCAGATACCGATATCAGTTTTATAAATATAGACACAATTAATAGACATTATATTTACAGAAACAGTCGCTCTATTTCATACGATATTAAGTGAAACAAAAAGTTACATACAAAAGACATCAACGCGCGAGATTTGATGAACATAGTAATTTAGGTATGTATTAAAACCGATTTACGTACCGTTTTAACACTGGTATCCAATATGTTTTCTTTATGGAAGTAAAGATTTAACAAATCAACCCTAAATATTAAACACGGTAATTAGCGTATAAATCTTCTTTGGTAAGACGAATACTGCCGTAACTAGTTAATAAATTCATCGATGCGAGTATAAAATACTGTCACGAGTATAAAATATAAACTCACAAATGTTATAGCCATGATTTTCATATTATTTTTCATGGGCTTTAAATTATTTCAAGGTCACGCTCTCGTTCGCTGTAGGCATTTAAACATATACCTATGTCAAGTTATATACTAACTGCTATTAAGGATAAACACATACAAAATGAGTGCGTTGATGTGTTTTACATGAAATGTTTAGAAATCAGCACCAATCTCAATTGTCATAAAGATGCTTAGAATAGAAATAAAGGCTAGTGAAATCTATATTGGACCTTGTTTGTTATACGGGTATTTTTATAGAGGCTTATTTTGTCCGGTTCAACTACGGCCGGCGTCTAGAAAACGAGCCGGCTAAGTGTTGTATGGAGCCAGAGATGCAACCTGACGCCATGAAGTGCCAGGCTAAGACTATACTCGCATCCGCTTAATCCTGCTTAATGTTATGTGAAGTGTCTCTAATTATATTTTTCTTAGAACATGTTTAAATAGATCTGAGAAAGATCAGGTTGCGTGGCAAACCATTATCGCTGTGCCTACCCTTCGAGTGACACAAGATATGTGCAGACTCGACCCATTAGGCGGTTAGGGTGCAGTTGAGCAACAAACACACTTTCACATTTATGATATCGGTTGTATAGTTGTATGAATGTTTAGGCAAGTGATCTTTACTTGTGGGAATACAAATAGCTATAGACAGTTATGCGCAGAGGCGCGGGCGTCGACCGGCGAGCGACATGCATACCAACGTACAGTGGACCTATTAATTGTGAGTGCATTTGAACCTTATAACGCGCGTTAACCCTGAATGATATTGGTAATTAGTAACTGTATATTAAGAACAAAACATGTGCAAAAAAGCGTGCCACGTATGACGAGGTCCCTGGGTTGAATCCTCGTGACGAAATTTATCTCCATTTAATATTGAATGAAGAAAATTTATTGCATATGACTGAGAAATAACTGAGCTCAGAAGAACGATTTTGAGCGCGAGCTTAGTTTGAGCTCACTCTTACAAAGTCTTGGCACCTGTAATACCGTTCTTAAATTAACCTCACACTCAAAATTAAATTGTCTTTGAATCTCGACCTTAAGATCTTTAACTTAATATATCAGCAGCATTATTTTTATTATTATTAAGTACGAGTAGGGACGACACCTAAGGGCAAGTGTATATCGTCGTCGCCTACTTTTCCAGAAGAGTCGGCAGATGCCGTTGCCGCCCTGAAGACGCATAATAGCTACAGATTTTTATGGAATCTATTTTTGGTTATTTTAAGTAGTTAACTTGTCATTAGGTAGCAATCTCATTTCAATACCTACATGTTGCGATAATATTTTGTGATATAATTATCACCGGCTCCTACAATAGCCATACTCACTCATACGAATATAGGTACTACTTTGTATGCATGGTTGACTGTGTGTACGATTCGAGCCGAGCGCGACCTTATGAATTATACACTGTAGGAACTCTCGACTTTCCTTATTTGGGCATGCTCCCTTCCAAGCAAGTTACGCTATTATCAGGAAAGCAATGGCGGAAATATTGTTAACCGGCTTCCGTACAGAGGAAGTACGATCGATTTGATGTTTTTGATTTAATTTTACACAAAATTTAATATTACATATATACCGGAAGTAATGGAAAGGGTAAGCCGTAGAAATGGTGTTCAGTGATAACCCTTTTGTAAGTACGACTATTTAGTCGTATTTACGACTTTCTAAGTACGACTTTTGGTATAAAAAATAAAAATAACATAGGAAAAAAGGTTCAAGTAGATCAATAGAAGTTAAGCAATGTTGGGCGCAGCCTGCTCCTGGACGGGTTGACCACTAATGGCTGCTTCACCTGAACCCCTCCGTGCCCCGGAAAGCACGATAAGCAGTTGTTCCCAGTTATTGTTCGACAGTAGTCGTTATATCAGAGTGCTACGGACACCTATACAACTCGGACAATAGGTAGGTGGTATCACTAAATTACACGACAAGAAGAATATTTCTACTATAAGAAGAATTATAAATACCTAGTAACCTATAGGTACCTAAAATTTGATTAACGCTGATCTTCAATGTTAAGGTCAAGGTCAATTTAAAAAATACGAAATAAACTGTTCATTGTTCAGTGTTCATACTCAAATCATGAATCATAAATTGAGGCGATGAGGCGAGCCAACGACATCCACATACAAATAACCCGAACAAAGACTTATGGAAAGAAAAATATAATGTATGAGGGTGTACAGCTATATAATAACTTGCCAAACGCTTTAAAAGACACTAAGTCCTTCCTTTCATTCAGAAGGAAACTAAAGCAACATTTTTTGAGCGATTTTTCAGAGTTTAGATAACAACTATAATAGCAATAGAATTATAACTTCATAGCAACTAGAATCGATATGTAATGGAAGCCATACCTCTGTTTTGTTCGATTGTATCACTATATTCTGTATTCATTTTCACTTTTACCCACACACAAAAAAAAAATCTTAATTCGGAATGTTCCGTGCTTATTGTTGAACACTTAAAATTTATCATATATTTTGTATTTCCCTAAGTTAAGTGGATTATATCCTTTTTTAGAGAAATAAATATCTTAAACCGTAAATTCATAATCGTCAATCAAAAATGTTGAAATCACTAATAAGCTATAAATTACTGGTAATTAATTTCAAGGTCAATTAATTAGGTCTTTTTATATGACTACGAGTACCTATACTGTAATCAGCTTCGTTGAATTTGACGGCAACTATTTAATTCATAGCTTCCTCTAGCCACGCTTAAAAGATTACATCGTACAAAAATGTTGTTTTAGTGACTTAACGAGGGTTAAGTGCCTTAATCTGGGTATATCTGCCTTTGAGTTGACATTGTTTAGAATAGTTAATTTGAAATTGTTGACATTGAATTTTATTAATTGTATTTAATTAGGTAGATATTATATTGTACAATAGTGTTTGTTTGCTTGTGGTAGATTACAATGAATTTCGAACCCAATGAACATTGTTAGCGAATAAATAAATATGAAATAATAATAAAATATGAAATAAACTTGTTGGCGCAAGTGGTCCTTAATGTCTTAATTCCAGAAACTGCACAATCTTGCTCATGCAAACCTCGTAAAAGGCGATGTTTGGCATGATAATAGCGTAATGCTATCTTATTTATTTATCGATACATTAGGTAAATATACTAGTATATAAAAACGAGGAAAAACTCATTGGTCGGGAGTACGAACCCGAGCCTCCGTAACAGAAATCCAGTCTGAGTCGAATCATACACTGTACTCGTATGTAGGTATGTACGTGCATCATTCATCCGTAAAATACCTGTGCCAGGGCTCAATGCGTGTTAATTAAGCACTGTTATGTCCGGTAATTAAACTATGACTTATGTATAAGCGCTCATATTGAGGTTACAGGATATGACAGTGGTTATAGTCGTTACGCATAGTTAGATCAGTCACCAATCTACTCGTAATGACTGATATGAAGGAAGGATTATATCAGTAGAGTGCTAGGTGGATAACAACCCGTAACACCTCGTTTTATTCTGAAATCATACATACATAAACATGGCTAAATTCGGGATCTATTTTGGCATTTCTGAGAGGAATGACGGATGAAGCGAATTAAATGAATCAAGATCGAAACTTGATGTGCTCCAATTTCTCTGGCTACCATGCAATGGAAACAGCCTTTAGATTGTTTTGTACCTATACAAAAGGTAAGATGGTAGATATAAATATATTGGCTTCATTTATGTATTGCAATTGGTATGATTTATGCAGCCCAACCCTCATTTTAAGTCTTTCTTCATTTACATATTCATTCCATTCATATCTGCATTCCGTGAACACCGCGACAAGTCTGAAATAAGCTTCAAATAATCTAATACAATAGTTATCTACCTATCACTTTCGTGCTATAATTATGAAGTTAAGAGACCGACGACTTTCTAATAGAAGTGTAAATTAAAACAGAGTTTAGAGATTGACTGGCCAATTGATCAAATGGTAGATAAGTAACTGGTATTAAAAAAGAAAGAAATTGTTAGATGAGTACGATTTCTTACGGGATAAATCCACCCGGACGAAGAGCGAATCATAGAATGTAGTAATGTAGAGTGCATTGTATTTTGAGGGTGATATGATTTGCTACACCACGACGACGTCACCGCCGCCGGCGCCGGCGCGGGCGCAGCGCAATACCCGCGAATGTGAAAGTTATCCGCGCTCGCAGTATGCGCCCGCGGCAGGTGCTAAACAGTGGTTTTACTAATTCTACACTGCTAAAAGGCCGAAATACATAATACGGCAGCTATCCTTTCTAGTCGTCAGGTATCGTTAATTGTTGCCAAATTTCACTTTCAGGTGCTACGAGTATATGTTATATACTTGTCAGTAACTTCGCGCTATTACCGAATGCTCAACAACTGTTACATGTATATCTGACTGATTACATATTCGCCATATCGGAACGCTTCCTCAATTAAATCACCCAATCAAAACGTTATAAAAGTGCAAAAATTTCGACTATTTAAATGTTTTTCACAACATGGCTCATGAATAAGGCACGATACTTGCCCAAAAGTATTGGCGTGGCGGTTTGAGATTATCCTTGAAAGGCCCGCAACGCAATGATATCCGCCGGTGGGTCGATCGATGCAAGGAGATCGCGTTCGGCTGCATTCATTCGTAAACTTTGAGACACAGTCTATCTCGCGACGGCCGAGCTTGAAGCAACTTCACTGTACACTTTTGTGCGGCACTTAGTATTGACGCAATCACTGAATATTTACAGATGTGACGTCTCACTGGTGACGTCGCGAGATGGACGGCGTCTGGAGGCGTAAGATAAAGGTTAGGACTCACCGCAGGCGAACAAGAGACACGCGGCCAAAGTAGTGACACGGGCGTAGCGCGCCATGACGGGATCACAACAGGTCGCTGCGCGGCCGCACTGCGGTTAAATAGTGGCCTCAATCTGCGCCCCGCCCGCCCCGCTCGCCCACGGCGCTACACCTCTGCCGACACCCTTCGCGCTCATCAGCTGTGAATCACCTGCGTATCCAGGAGCACCACCAGGCGTTATATACGCGGGAGCTTTGTGGGCACAACATACAACAACCACATCAGGCTAGAACCGTTAGAGTTCAGGGCTTTTTACAAATGATTAAAAATGTTATGTTAGGAAACATTAATTTGGAACTTGGTTTCATGAACTAAAACTTAGGGCTGTAGGCCAATCGATGAAGCGAGAGATGTATACTTTTATTATAGGGGTTTATCCATAAAGGTAATGAGATGAAATACTTAGATATATCTAATCTCTACTAGTCCACTACATTATCATTTCCATGTTAATCTATACCAGAGGTTTTCTTCTCTCGAAGCGTGCTACTGAACCTAATCTTAGGTTCAATGCTTTCAGTCACTTCCGCCTGCTTATGCAGATTGAAGTATACTTACCTGCAGGAAATGCGACATCGAAAGCTCATCTACCTATTTACATAATCATACTAATTATTTGTGTCTGAAAATGGTACTTATTTGATTAGAAGTGACTTGTGTGAGTATTTTGATGATCAGTTAAAATATGGCCACGAAAGAGCTTCTAAATCCGTGATCTTGCCATTATATTGCCTGTGCAAGTCAACAGGGCTACTGCGTGCGGTCCATATCGATAGACCAATTAACGATGCCATTTCCAACCTATCGAGGTTTATATGACATCGTTAATTTGTTATAATTATGCTTACTCGAGATATTTCTAAGTGTTTTAAATCAATGGTTAAAGCTGTCTGAGAAAATATTGCATGTAGGTTCTACGTCGTGTCTTCAGAGGCTCCAACTTGTTATTGTTAATCCTTGCTGACTCCACTGACGAAGTTTCACGAAATGTATTTATTTCATTTCCGTTTTTTCAGTACATGTATACCTATGTATAAAAATAAGTACATATTGTATCTAATGGTCTTACGTATGTTATATCATTTAAAAGTTTTATAACATCTTGATTATTGAATTGCAATAAATTATACAAGTTGTTAATTTACATGCTAACTGTAGTTATTCATAGAACTGAATGTATTCAGTTCTATGAATTATTGACGTATCTTAGAACTTCTTTGAAAGTATTAAAATTCATTTTTCACCATTAAATTAATGGTGAAAAATGAAATGACTTTTAGATACAGTTGAAAGCACATAAAATGTAACATACGGGCACTCTATGCGGAGGTAATACGGCAATTTTGGTTGATTTGTAATGTGACAGATTGGAACTCTACGGCAATACGGGCCATGCTCCAAGGTGTTTGTGTAGGTTGATGTGCTGACGACTGGACCTACATAAATAATACCTATACACATGTAATTTGTTCGATAACCGGTAGGTACTTAAATCCATTATCCAGTGTATTGGTATTCCATATTATTAATGGTAATAATAATAATATATATAAAAATTCCAAAGACTTGCATCTGACACTCATACCTGCACAATGAGAATGCGTAAGCTGTAAGTATTAAGCTAAAGATATAATGTATCATAGGTAGGTACTTGCGTTAGTTACACTTTACAAGATATTTACTTAGTATAACTAAGGTTTTGTAATAATCCACAATCAGAATCAGCCCACGTCAATATTAATATCGAAACCTATTTGATATATAGTGCTAAATTATTAAATATTCTATGATTTCCCGGCTCGAAAACAGAATGATTAATTAACGGACATCTGTTTGCGAAGTGTCACTTTCACACATCACTTTTGCCACATCTATTAATTCTAAGTAAGTAGGTATTCGCACAAAGTTATTGTATTGACTTTAGGAAGGTATGTGTAAGTAAACAATTTTTTTTTAAATGTATTGCTTTATTTAATAAAATTATAGCCACGAGAGGATCAACCTTTGGATTATTGAGCTTAGAAGATGTACAAAATTATTAATAGTCACAAATCACAGGAAGATATATCACTAGAGAGAAAAATAAATTATTTTTCTAATAAATAAGTAAACCTAAGTATGTACGTATTTATTTATACATAATAATATCACCATTGAAAATCCTACATTAAGTATACAGTTAAAAATAAGTTATTTACTCTTCAAGCTACTCGTACATTATACACACTAATGACGATTCGGTTCTATTATCTATATACGTACTAAATTAGGTGTTTCTTTGCTAATAATAACCAAGTTCATTACATATTCACTTAGGCTAAAAATATTCTAGGCGACTATGAAAGCACGTGTCAAACAATATGACGATTTTAAAATTCTACAGTTATATATTAAACTTTTGATAAAATACCAAAGTAATCCGTACTTGTACTAAAGTACACATTTTTCAAAACACGAATGTAAAACTTTCAAAAGCGGCTCATGCCCAGCAGGGGGAGCCCCGCCAGCGTGGATTGACTGCTACAATACTATTATGTATTCAGTCTAACTGAGATGAAGCGACCGATGTTGTTACTAATACATCTAAAGTCCTAATAATGAATATCACAATTTATCTACCTACTTAAATACATGAATATTCAAGGATGAAGCAACACCAGCTATAAGTAGATTTATCCGCACACCGTAACATTATGTAAGGTGGGTGAAGCATCATGGGCAGCATATCGCGTTGATTAGTACCCAAATAACATTCATAACTACCTTAAGCATTTTAAGCTTCCCAAAAATACAAAGATCCCACTGCAACACACCCATAGGATAAATCCCCTGAATGTGAAAGAAATACGTTCAATTTTAATTATTTGCGATCAATCAAATCATGTGAAATTATTATTCAAAACGTATAGGTATATTATTAAAATGTTGATACCCAAAATGCTGAATTTTACATTCATAAAATGTTAAAATCTCGGAATGTTGAATTGCAAAAATATGCAGAATCCGCATAAATCGTCTTTTGCACATATGTGTGTCTTTCTGAAATCCGACGAAATCATTTTCTTCTTCGTCCCATCCAAGATATGTCCGGTCTGCCGTCGTACGTACATCCGGTCACCCCAAGTAAACTCACTTAACAAAAGGATCGTATTTTATTCTTTAAAAAATGTAAACAAACTAACCGAATACCTACACATTTTGGGATTTCAACATGTTAAGAAGACAAGTCAGTGTTATCAGAATTGATGCTTGATATCGTGGGCCTTTGAATTCCCATATGAACTTGCCAACAGAGCCGCAAATAGAAATATTGTTTTTTATGGAATAACATTCAACATTCTACTTACACCTATTACTTTGATTGCTATGTAAGTGAGTACATGGACATTCATTTAATTAACTAAACGCACCAAGTAGGTGCTATTATGTTACTAATGTGTGTTGTAATATGCATTAACAAATTGTTATGTTGATACGTATTACCTTCTCCTTGTAATTATAAGATCTAATGATGGGCCGTACATACCTATAATTAAAAGACAAGACCCAGAAATACATAAGCTGGCTTGCGCATTATTTCATGAAACAAATGAAACTAATCGTAAACACATTACTTAAGGCGCTGACATGAGCCAACTAGCCCCGCAAATCTTTAAAAAATCATATCTTCCAATATAATCAATTTTATTAAAAAAGCTACGTTCACATTGTTTATTGCTATAAATATTATTTTTTAAATGCTTATTTGTAACGTGATTCAATGTAGGTAAGTTGTAGTTCACAAATGTGCCATAAACGGCCGTTTTTCGCAATTATGTGAACTACAACTTACCTACATTGCATCACGTTACAAATAAGCATTTAAAAAATAATATTTATAGCAATAAACAATGTGAACGTAGCTTTTTTAATAAAATTGATTATATTGGAAGATATGATTTTTTTAAGATTGGCGGCGCTAGTTGGCTCTATGAAGCCCCTTAAACAACACAACACCCGTTCATAACTGAAGAATTTATAACAACATTTTATTTAAATACTTTCGACTTTTCATACAAAGTAGTGTCGAAACTCGGATCCGTTTACGGCGCCAAATTTATAAAATGTATAAAGCTCACAACACTTGGAACATTTTCAAAAACAGCAACTTGATAACTTCTTCACTCTATTGTAATGCCGGAAATGTCATGTTTCCGAGTTGATTCATTAATTTTCTTTAAATGAAGCTCTTGATAATTGCTATATTTTAATAGGAACGAAATTAAAACTTATAATATTAATATGTAACATTCTACCATCTACACATTTATCTAATTATCTACATACATGATTAAAATGACTTGAAAAATCCTATGTTATGCACTCTTCTAAATAAGGCTCGAGATGGTGTTCTGTAATTGCTATTCTTAATTTTTTCACAGTATCTTACTAGAGAGGTGGAATAAGTAAGTCAAGAGGACACTTATTTTAGGTACTTGTGTTATTAATGAGAAGATCAGGAGCCTAAATTAATTAAGGTAGAATACTGGATTCTATGAACCAATGTGTTGAAAAACTTAAATATGAGATCTGTCGTAAAATGATATTACATATGAACAACTATTCTAAATTGACCTAGGGCCGTTTCTTTTGAACGTTATATGTTTAGAATAATGTCGTTAGGGGAAAGAGGTTGTAAGTTTACGATGGCAGTAGAGGGTGGTCAGCTTCGAGGTCGGTACCGTTCGGCCGGTGCGGCGGGTGCGCGGTCGCCGCCGCCGTTGCGTCACCATTCGCCAACAAGGCGTCGGTTATGCCCGTTTCACATTCCGTATCCACCACCTATAATTATATTTAGACATAAATAATAACATGTAATAAAAACTATCAAAATACTTTAGACTTATTGTTATGACATCATTGGTTTTTGTGTTGTGTTTTGGTCGACGAGCTGTTGACATAATATACTCGCGTAATCCGCTAATGTCAGAGGACACTTCTTGTCTCCTGCCATCTAATGCCTGAAAGTCACGTAACCACGATGACTACAAGCATTGTCTAATTTTTATCATTTTATATAACAGCGATGCGACGCGGCTTCATTCTATCTGTTCACAGATAAAATCTAGGAAATGAAGAGCATAATATCCGGGATCAGAGGTCAGCGCGATTCGCTCCAATATTTTAAGGTCATTGTATGCATAGGTGATTGGCTCGTAACTTAGATTACTTATTGATAGCATCGGATAAATAACTTCTGTAGCGATCAGTTCAGTCACTCAGAAATCATTTATTCAATTTACGTAGTTTTACAAATTGATTTAAGTTGTAAGTTCAGAAATGTTTATTTCTCGGTTTTACTACTTGTATACTCCAATACCTACCTGATATTTCTATAAATGTTGACGAACGTTTATGAACATTCATGTAGGTTGCATGCAGGTGATTTCCGCTGTAAGGTCATGGCTCAATCTTCGTCGAGGGGAGGGAAAGTGCCCTTATGATGACTGATGATGACGTGACACCGTGTGTAGACTGTGAGGTGCGATCCGGGCAGCCTATCCGTGCAGGCCGACGGCGGTGGGACGCGTGGCCTGTCCGAGTAGACTGTCCGGAGCGGCTCAATTGATGCTCGTATCTCGACGTCACACCGTTACCTTAGGTACTTTCGGTATTTTTCATCCAGCTTCTCAGTATAACTGCTAGAGCTGCACCTCTTAGTAATTTATGCACTATAATAATGAGATACGCCGTATAGACAAAAATCAAAACGAAATCAGTTTATACTAAAATTATTTACCAAATCGTAAGTAAAAGTCAATGGTGAAAAAAATTAGAATAGAAATGATAATTATACCTACAAGTACTTATAAAAAGAAACTTGATTTTATATAAGTTACTAACACTCCTGTTTCCTTAGAATGAGTACCCGCGAGAATACCATAGTGTTCAGTATCTGTAACTGAAAAACTAATTGTTTGGTAAACGTTTTTAATAAATAACTCCCTGTATAAAAATATACCTACGAACATGTATAAATGTCCAATCAGTCAACACAAGAAGTAATGAACCTCTAGGTAGAGTCCCACTATTTCAGGGGGATATACACTGTTAACTTGATATACTCACAATGTGTTTGTCCGTTGTTGTGTTGGGCGTGTCCCGCTTGCCCTGCAGGTAGTACGTCATCAGCTGCCCCTTGCCTTTGACCGCAACCAGCCCGCGCTGCTCGAAGTAGTACCCGAAGCTCTCCAGTATCTGACATGTCTCCTCCGTCACCTGGGCAGGGGACACCAACGATATTAATCTCATGTTGGATGCATTACATGTACATTCAAGCTGCCTGTGAGCTGTAGTTAGAAACTAAGAGTAAGGAACCTCCTCATTGTGAGTGAGTGTCGTCACTCTTGATTAGCCGTATCTAGCAACTAGCTCCAATTGTTATATGAGTATCTCAAGCGTGTTGGGCCAGACGTTTCGTAGTTAACTGTGACGACTATCAGGACAATTAATGGTCACTCAAGTAGTTTTTGTGAAAATCTCAACCTTAATTACTCTCCGAATTGGTTTTTTATGCATTATGCCATGCTCGGCGAACAAATTTAAATGTTGATAAATGTCTAGCCGTGGGCGGGACTTGAACCTGCTACCTTGTCATTCTGTGACACGCTCTTACCAACTGAGCCACCACAGGCCGACTAAAAAATTAATAACTCTCCTATGCACCTTTCTCTATGTTAGACCGTACCTGTATGCATCCGGCCTTTCCCGTGCTCTCCATGCGCGATGCGACGTTGACCGTGTTTCCCCATATGTCGTAGTGCGGCTTGCGCGCGCCGATGACGCCCGCCGTGATGGGCCCGTGGTTGACGCCCATGCGCAGCACGAAGTGGTTGAACGACTGCTCGTTGATGGCGGCGAGCGCGCGCTGCAGCTCCAGCGCAAACTCCACCAGGCACGCGAGGTGCGCCCAACGTACCAGCACGCCGTCACTTGGCTGCGAGCAAGCAACGGTACAGAATACTTAAGGCTTAGCATCGTAGAAATTTTGGTGTTTTGCTAGTAATAATAAAGTTGTTTATGAATACTCCGCGTTTCATCATCATCAGCCCGTATAAGTCCACTGCTGGACGTAGGCCTCTCCCAAAGCACGCCACTCAACCCAATTCTCGGCCTTTTGCATCCAGTCTCTGTCAACCACGAAGGTCATCCCTCCATCTGGTCGGGGGGCGTTCCACGCTACGTTTACCCGTTCGTGGCCTCCATTAGATCCCTCCTCCATATTTCGCGTTAAACTTTAGAAATACTATGAATAGTCAGAAGGTATTGACAATTTAAGTATACAAAATTAAATACGTTATAATTGTAACTAGGTTAAATTGTGTACCCGGATCGCAGCAGATGGAAGTCCATTGTCTCTGCCTACCCCTACGGGAATCACGCGTGAGTTTATAAATAAATAAATAATTGTAACTTATAATTACAAACCAGCGAAGTTGACAACCTTGCTGTTACAAAAGTTCAAATGTGAAAACAGAGTTGAAATTAGTTGAAAAGTAAATTAGTTACAGGTATTGCCAGAAAGGTTCGATCCCCTTTGGAATTTGAAAGAAGCTGTAAATGCAATAAATACGCTGTTGGGACACAGAACACACATGCCGTACCTACATCGAGGGAGCTCGAGCCATTTTCCACCACGCGGGCCCAGTTCGGATTGGTGGATTACACATGCCTTAGATTAAAATTGAATATACATTTACCTGCATCTGTCGAGTTGGATTTAGGCCTGATGCAGCCATGTAAGTTGAGCTGATCGTTTTAATTTTTATAATGTCCTTGCTGAATTTTGAATCCTCCAGTAACTGTAAGAAAAATATATTTCAAGTATTTCAAGGCATTTAAATGCCTTATTTACCGCCTAACGGATGTAAGGTTCAAATATCGACATTTTAATAAATTGCAAAATTTTCTCACAACGTATGTGTCATTCACCGTTTCAAGAACGGCAAATGTTCGTAATTGGTCTTGGAAAATAAAAAAAAAACTTCATTGGCAATAATGGTAATTGCTGATATCTGGTTTGAACCTGGACCTTCCCAAGGAAAGCGCCACCTAATCTATGTTCCGTAGTTCATGTCAGCAATTTACATACTAAAATGGCAATTTTAGTTACCTAGCCTGCTCTCGATCGACATTTGTAAACCTAGTAATTTTGTTACTGGTTGTTCACGTTAAGTATTTTTATGTCATGTCTAAGTAGCTTGAGAATTAAAATACCGTACATACAACAACAGGCAGGTATACCTAATGGAAACAGGTATTTAAGTATAAGCGATTAATTACCGAATCGAAGTCCGAAATCACTTCGTTAAGAAATCGCAGGCATTCCAAACCTTGGTTGTTAACCGTCTCTTCCGAGTAAAACTCTGTAATGCAGAAAGGAATTCATGTCACAAGTAGATTATAATTATTAAATGGAGTACTACTAGAATGGAGGACTACCGAGTTCCTTCGTCCAGGGTTGCAGTCGCTTCAGGTGAAATAAAGTCTTCTTGAGGAAGAAATAAAGTTATCTATACCGAAGCCCAAATCAAGTGTCTTATTTTGTAAACAAAAACTAGGTACTAACGTTTTAAGCATTTCTGTGATTATTGCATAGTTATTTTCACATTATTAGATCGGATCACTTTCACCTTGAGTGTTACACCACATATCACAATATGTAATTAGACGATCATATTGTTTACAAAATAAGACACTTGATTTGGGCTTGGTATACAATATAATATTGTTACTTTTAACTTGATATTGACAAATGACACATAAAATTAATTATAGAAAATCCTGTGTTTCTGGGTGAAGGTACATGGTACATGCTACGTCAGGTAACTTCATTTGTTACTAACATAATATTATGGACTTGTGTCTGAAATAAAGATAAACTCATTCTTCAAAATTGAAAGTAGTAAATTGCCTCCCTATATTGAGTAAACTGACAGTGACGGCAAACCGATTACCAATTGCTGGCTTTCATTAGTAACATTATCATTATTGACACAGCAACCGAGCAATGGACGTCCGAAATGTGTTTCCGTCACTATCAGTTCCACAGTAGGTGGTATATACTCGTAGTATCACTCGCCTGTGAAGTTTGGCATGGACGCGAACAGCACGCCCACCTCCGCGTAGCTCTGGCTGTACAGGTCGCGGTGGTGGTGGCGCGCGCCCATGAAGTGGCGCGCCACGTGCGGCGGCAGCACGTTGTGGATCAGCGCCTGGTTGCGGCGACGCAGGTCAGCTGCCTGCTCAGCCTGCAAACACACACAGTCACCTAAACAGTCCTAACAACCTATGGGTGTCTTGCAATATTGGGTTAAGTACTTAACCCGAGAAATCTCTATACATTTTGCTCAAGTTAAATCACTGACTCTAGAGTTATATTGCAAGTGGGGATTACAGTCACAATGCGAGGATAACCCTGAGGGTCTATTTTCAAGGATTATTTGTTTTAGTTGGCACACAGAGAAAGGTGTACGGGAGAGTTCAGGTTAAGGCTGAGATTTTCTCAAAAACTACTTGACCTATTGCAAAAATTATTTCACTGTTTGATAGATACAAATTAAAACTATGTAAATTAATTATTAAATTCGGTCCAGTAGTTTTTGAGAAAATCGCAATCTTATTGAGGCCCCCTGTATACGTATCTCTGTCTTCGACTGTACATAGATTGTCGCATGCAATGCGTTTGCTGCACGTTTTAGTTTTTTAATGAGAAATGAGTCTGATGGTACGCGGTCATTAAATTGTCTCTTAGAGACACTTGCCACAACGGAAGCGTTGCCTGGTCTGCTGCCGTCTTTAAAGGGCTCTATTATCATCAGCGAGCTTCCGACAATCCGCAACGCCGATTTTGGCAACGCTGATTTTGTGTTTTGACTTTCGGCCCAATTTCGATCCATAATGGGGTATCCAAATCATATACATATTCAGCTGACAGGACATTAAATGGAACACTTTGGACCGTTCTCGTCCTCGTCATATAAGTAGTAGTTAAAATCGCAGTTCAAGTACAACATGTATTGGACTTTCTGTTGAGAGTATCGGACGTACCTGCGCGCGCATGCGCTCCCCGCGCGAATGGCGCGCACGCTCCAGCGCCTCGCTCTGAAACGGATAAACATCTCTTATAAATAGAGCACAAGACAAACGTATTCAAAGTTTACGTTACAAATACTATAGATGCATTGCCAGTGTGCTGGAAATGGCACAACTAAAATTGCACCAATACATCGGACTGTATCATCGGTAATCTCGCTCTCTGACTGGTTATTATATTGGTGTATGCTTAATTTTCTATTAATGTTATATATTAATGTTATATATTAACTTACTCTAAATATTTTTAACACTATTCTGCCGCTAATTAATTATATTTCCCTATCGCCTCGCAGAGATCGCTTTGAGTCTTTGCTCTAAATGTTATTTTTTTCCGAAAAAGTTCCTTTATGCAGTAAAGTGTTTATCTATCTGGTTAAAGTGACTAAACTGCATTTACAGCATTTCTACACTTTGCTGGATATCGCAACATGACTCGGTTGATAGCGAGATAACTATCGATGCAATGTACAGTGACATTGCGTCTGTAGTATTTTTAATCTTTGATCCAAATATAATCAAATTAACTTTGTATCGCACTCGATCGCCAGATTACTACGAGTAGATGTTCCGGGAATAGTTAAGTACTCACATATCTGTTAAATATGAGAAGCGCGGTTACTATGAAAACTAGCATTATGATGTTGCGGGCTCCATGGATTTGTGCTCTGGAAACATAAATAAATAGCCGATTTAAAGAAAAAAAATGCTTAGGCTTGACGTTTAGGAAAATTACTTTTCTATGACAAGTAGATACCTACAACAAGTTGTGGTCCTTTAAAAGTGATGAACAATAACAAATTACTTGACATGTATGTATATACAAGTAGTATTTAGGTACAGGGTCAAATATAGATATACAGGTAATGGCAAATCGAGTAGGCGCAGAAATCAATAATATGGCACATGACTGGATTTGTAATTGACGGATATCGCCTCGAACGGGATCTAAAATTAAACCTGTCGAATAAGAGATCAAAGCAGTTGCCTTTACGATGTTCTTGTTCGTAGACCTATTACTCGTAATTGTATAAACTTTTCAATTGCTACAGAAGTCTAGGGGCGAGTTACAATATCGTTTACCAGCACTACTAAACATGCAATTACTACTTCATTAGAGTACTCGTGTGTTAAACTTTATGTGTACGCATGAAGTTTAACACACGATTGTAATACGGTCTATATTGCAATGGTTTTCGGTAGTCCCATGCTAAGTTTATTTATTACTTGGTATCCCGAAAACTCATCCATTCCAAGGCATGTCCGTTCAGTTTTTATTTATTTATCGACAAGGGATGACCATGCATATAAATGTATGAATACGTTGATGGGAAATACCCTTCCAATAGAACATAATCGTCGTCATCAACATATTCATACATTTCTCCACTGGTATTCCTTGTGGTCTCCCTTGATGAGTTGGTGTTAGGGGCTTATATAGGTGAACAATGTTGCGCACAGTCTGTTCATGATCATCTGACCCCTCCGATCCTCGAAAATCACGTAAGCCGTAGGTCCCAGTTGTTTTTCAACGATTGTTTATTAATGTAGACCATATACTACTGACTGTGACAATAGGTTTGGGTTACTAAACAATAAAAGAGTTTAATGCCGTGATTCAAAATAAATAATATACACCTACACCTAGGTTCGCAAAACAAATTGCGCCTGAATCTCGGTCGGCCTAGGGTTATTCTTCTTCTCGTATAGTTTAGTGACGAAATCTCTTCTCAGAGTTAATCTGGCCGCCTGCAGGCCTCTGACATGGCTTAACGGCTAATTATTATTACATATCAGGGTTTGGTACAAGCCCAAGAGTCACTGCGACCTCAAAGGTCTAGTGAACAACTTAACGACTAAGCTGTTCCCTTTGATTAGCCAATGTCTTACAGCACATTGAAGGCGTTCTCATCTAGGTCCACGGTTGCGTTGTACGGCGCGAGCGCGTACGGGTCTCGGTCTAGGGACGCGCGCGGCGCGAGCAGTGCCGGGTGCAGCGCGGCGGGCAGCGCGTGCGCGGCGGCCAGCGCGCCCAGCAGCGCGGCGCGCGCGCACCCGCCCAGCGGCCACACCCACAGCGCGCCGCACGCAGCGCCAGCACCCACCTGTGCAGACAATTTGTTCACAGCCATACTTAGACCCGTATTAATAGTCGGAGCTCCAACCCGCCCCTAAGAGCGAATTCTGCTGACACACTCTCAAGAGGTGATCACCATCTCAAGTATGTCATTTATTAATAAACCAATCTTGATGGCTTATAACGTGATGTCTTTCTCAAGTCGCGGTTCGCCTGCAATCAGCAAATACGTTCTCAAGTGTGAGTTTGACAGTTCTCTTGAGAACTGAGTTTTGTTTATTAATACGGCGTTACTCACGTGATACCCGATTCCTAAACGCCTAAGTTACGTTTATTGATAGGAACGCCATCTTGAGGTCGTTCTCAAGATTGACTTTTGAGCTGAGAGTGATTTATTAATACGGGCCTTACTTTGCTGTTAGTCGACACCTATCACTCTGGAATATTGACATTGGGGGACTGATTCATCCAGTTTAACCTGTTTTGTCACTTTCATAAATCGTTAAAACACGTTAGGTTAGAAAGGGATGGATTTCTTGAACTGTGGAAAACTTTAACTGGCTAACAGGCTGTTAGACATAAAACCTAGTTGAACCTCACTTCCCCTAAACTGTATTTTTGTCACTTTCACACTTCGTTAAAAAAGGTAAGGTAGAGCCGGAAGGAATCTTTAAACTGTGGAATAACTTTAAATCACGTTTATGGCGGTTAGTTACACACCAGGTTTAACCTCTCTTTCCTTAAACCGTGTTTGGTCACTTTCCCAGTTCAGTGATTCAAGAGTCCCACTACTGAGACCGAGAGTGAATGTGACTGCTGAGCTACTTCAAAAATTAAGACGATATTCGATGACGACGCTCCGGCGACTCCTCTGGAGGAAGAAAGAAGACAATAGATTAAGTTGTGAAATAATCTGTAACGTGAAATTGGCAAATGACGAGCTGTCGAGTCCATTAATAAAAAAATAAAAAAATGGCTGACGTACGTGGTAGTAGTAGGAGGGGTGTATGCAGCGGCGCGCGCCCCCGTGCGCCGGCGCGTCCTCCTGAAGGCCGTCCTGCCGCAACAGCGTCTCGAAGTTGCCGCAGATGATCTGCGTGATATATGAGGAGTTAGTAGACTGTGCTGTACCATAAATATCTAAAATAGATAAAAAGCTCCAGAATATTGCAAGGTTGAGATTATCACCAAACTACTTGACCTATCACTGTTAACTAGCTAAAAGATAAAACTACGTAGGTAACTGTAAAAGAATTACTTATTAAATTCACATTTTAAACCAAATGATATGCCATTGTCAAATGACATATCATTTGGTTTAAAACTTGGTACACACAAATACACAAGTATAGGGGTCTCAATAAGGTTGAGATTTTCTCAAAAACTACTGAATCGAATTTACTAAGTGAGATTTTTTTAAATTAGTTACTTACATAATTTAAATTGTTAAAATAAATAAATGAATGGTTTTACCAAAGTCACATACCAAGGGCGCAATGTTAGCTGCTACGAACATGGCTATGTTGAACGTGCCACAAGTCAACTTCCAATATGGGCTGATAGATTTTTTCTGTAACAAACAAAAATCAGATAACAATACAAAATAAGGTATTTGCAGATACGCAAAAAAGCGTCCGATTAGGGGCTCGTACGTATCGTATTTGTTTAAGTCAATTCTAAGGGTTAAATGTATTCATTCAATTACATAACTCAAAATAGTGTTACATAACTCATGAATATCGTATGAACTTACGCATTAGAAGCGTAAGTTCCTACGATATTCATGATTAAGCTTTGGTTATGAATTCATTATAATGTAAAGAGGTAACTTAGGATATAGGATAGGAAAAATAAGTGTAAACCTTAAACTGAGCGTATCTGAAGCATGCGTAGTAGACCACGTTGACCACGCCGGTCTCTAGGATGAGGGCCAGGTAGACCGCGTGCAGCGACCAGGCCGGCGGGACGGCAAAGCTGGCGAGCGCGACCACCGACGGCAGCAGCATCAGAGGTGGGGCCGCCACCGTCAGCGGGCAATGGTCGCTTCGCCTCGCGTAAGCCCGCTCCGCCTCAGACGACTTGAATGTCAGACATAGCGTAGTCGCGTTCGCCAATTCCCTGAACACCGAGGCAGTCAATCATAATAAGTAGTAACCCGTAGACACAAGGAAAACAATAGACAAGCGAAACAAATCTCATCTACAGAGGCTTGTTCGTGGAAATGGGAAAGTGAAGTGTTTACCGACACAGTTTCATTACCCGTGACAAATTCGTGAGGGCCTTGCATAGAATCAACACAGAGCGATCGTGGATCGGGAGTCATAATTTTTTTTTCCAGATTATTTTATACTATACTAAAGTTTTAGGTAGTAGGTATGTACTAGAGTAGTATACTTATAAAAATAATTATAAAAGTTACGTTAAGTTATTTATGTATTACATTTACGGGGATGTAAGTATATGTAAAGTATGTAAAATCCAGTTTAAAAGAGTATAAATTCGGTAAAAGGAATATTTGAAGGATTCAAGATCACTCTGTGTTTGAAATTATGTCTACTTATCTATTTTTATAGATACAGTTATTGTAATAATATAATGAAACTGTGTACCTATTTAAAAGCAGATGAAGGAAGCCAAGTTATTACCTCAATGGTAGATAGGCATAGTCAATTACTTATTTAAAATACTTATTTACTTATTCGTATTTCTCTAAAATTGCAAACCAAAAAGGAAATTCAAAGGAACCATTCCACTTACTTGTCGTCGTCTCTATTGACGAGCTCTTCTTGTAACATAGTGAGTATTTTCAAATCTTCACTGTCCTTGGTCTCATCTTGCGGCGATAAAACCTACGAATAGACGTTTCAAGCATTTCTATGTAATTGACAAGCAAAAAATCGGTATGAGCGCTCATGAGAGGTAGCATGTCGGAATAACTGGAATATCTAATGAGCAATTTGATCGGGATGAGTTATAAAGCTATCTGTAGCGCTATCTAGGCTAGAGCGTCGCTAGCCTAGTGCCCCCGTGGCGGTACTCGGCCGGCCGGGGCCGGGGTCGCCGCGCTGCCGCCGCCCGCCCGCCGCCGCGGGGTCGCGGCCGGGAGGCGAATTTACAAAGGCAACTGTAGGATGAGAGGGATCAATTCAAATGAATCTTGTTCTAGGTAAATAGTGACACGAGCCGTTTGCGTCCAATGTAAATATAAAAATGCTTTATCAATGGGTACCACATGATGTGAAATGGAGCTTTGGAGCTACGCATTTCCATACAAATCCATGCTCGGACAAGCTGTAGTCGCCGAGCGTAGAGCTAGAGATTCAAATCATAGTGTAGCCTTTGTAAATTCGCTACCGCTGCCTGTCGGCGGCGGCGGCGGCGGCGGCGGGCGTGGCGTTGCGCTATGCGGGTGGGGTGGGTGGGAGCGAGCTGCACTCACCGAGTCCTCGTCGTCATCTTTGAGGTCGGAGAGAGCGTCGCCACCCTCCGCCCCCTCGCCCTCAGGCACACTCTTCTCTTCCCCACCCTGGTACTAGAAAACGAAAATAAAAAGATAAAACTGGATATTTAAAGTTATGACCCAAATCTCTGAATCAAGTTACAGTGACATCATAATTAAGTATTAGATATTGCTCCTGTATTAATATTGTCATGTAACTGCGATTTTGCGGGTGTCAAACAAACGACGAAAAGTTTTCGATTATGATTATGGTAATAAGAGAGTGCAAAACTGAATATCCTGATATTTCAATGTTAAATTACGTAAGTAATCCAGCGGCGCGGCGGCCCGCCACCCGCCGCCCCCGGGCCGCCGCCGCCCGCCCGCCTAATGATTTGTGAAGAACTCTCCGATGCGATTGGCACAACTAGTTGCGCATCGCTGTTGACGCGTTTTGGGACTTTTGGGTAATGCATCCAATATAATTCCGTTAGATAATAATACTAACATTCTGTATAGTAACTGAATGTACGTAGGTACATAGAAGCGATGGAGTAAGTATTCTTTCTACTGGACTTTATATACCATTCTCTTTGATAAAAAGAAACCGAACAACATACCCTACGGATGGCGAAATTGGAAGGGTCTTTATGACATTATGCTCAATATTGGATACGGATCCGAAAGCGATGGGATGACTATACAGGCTGTTATAGTTAAATGTGACTAGGCGATTATTTCGTACCTGAAAAATCTTCAAACTGATATCAAAAGTAGGTACACGGTCTAACACAGAGAAATGTAGGTACCTACAGTAGAGTATTAGGATTGGTATTTTCTCAACTCTTACAATTAGTGTTTAGGTAAGTACTCTAAACTACCTATTAGTAAAATAAAATTTTACAGTCAGTCAAGTAGTTCTTGGGAAAATCTCAACCTTATTGAGGCCCACTGTATACTTTTCTCGACTGTACATTACGGAAGCGTTATGATATCACTTATATATTTCCGTATTAATGGCCTGGCCCCACTTCCCCTTCACTCACTGGCTTGAGCACGCGCACGATGAAGTACGTCTTGATGCCTGCCTGGCGCAGCATCTCCTCGCGGCGCTCGCCGTGCGCGGGCTCCACCTCGAACTCATCGCTCAGGAAGCTGCGCGTCACCTCCGATATGTGCACGCGGCTGCAAACACGTACCGTTCACATGCACACCAGGGGCTAGTAGTACATAGTAGTAGTATACCCACTGGTGCAAGCGATGCATAACAATGGACCTCATTTTCGTGTCAGGGTGCCGAGTTACCTACTTCGTCGTTGGTCCAGTGTCTTTTGTGGGAGTGTGGAACCGATTATTTGTTTGGGTTGAAATATTCAAATACATTTCTTCTGTAGGTTGATGGAGAAGCATAAATGTAGCGTAGAATGAACCACAGCAATTATTGGCAACTACAGACGGAAATAATTGTTGTTTTCCAAAACACACATTGGTATTCCAGGATAACATTACTCCAAAAAAAAAATATATAATGTTCTGTCGACCGTCGCGTCGCACACTGATTATAAAACAATGATCATACATATGTTGATAAGCTGCAAAAGCAACACTAACCGGTCACACGAAGGTCAAGACTGAAAGCAAGATTGCACTATTTTAAGTTTTAGTGCAATTTTGTGGTGCCATTTCTAGCGTTTTGGCTTGTATCTACAAACATAAGTATAGTATATTTAATGTAGGTAAGTATGGTCAGGTGCATTTTTCGATTACGTGTAGGTATAGTTATTGCACTGACTGACCCGGCCAGCCCGCTGCTCTCCATCTTGTTGGCGAGCTCTACATCGCGCGAGTACACGTCGAACTGCCACTGCCGCTGGCCCAGTACGCCGGCCAGCACAGCGCCCGTATGGATGCCCACGCGCATGTCCACAGGGGAGTTGGTGGTCTGTTGCACGTATCTATATGGATACACATTTACAGACTTAACAACCTCGCCCTTATTTGTTATGCAAATAACGTCTACCCTTAAATATATTTGTGTGGCATGAATAAAAAAACTCTTAACAGTCAATTTACACGCATTCAGCCAGAAGCAGGTCTAGGAACAAGTGTTCCTAGAAACTGCGTGTCACACAAAGAAAATCAGTGTGCCACAAGGTAAATATGGGTGCCACAAAAGGAATGTGAGTGCCACAAGGAGTAGGTACACGCGTGCATTACAAGTTGATATATTTGCGCGACAAAGGATAGGTACACAATATGTCTCACAAGGGATACAAGTGTTCCAGAAGAGCATACATGTGCCAAAAGGGGAATGTGTGTGTGCCACAAGGTGTAAATGTATACCACAAGAGGGTGCATGATCACAAGAGGGTACATGTTTGCCACAAGCTTTTTATTTAAGTAGGTAAGTACCTACCTATCTATACTTGACTGGGGATGTGTATAATTTCTGTTCTCATTTAAAAAAATATGAGTAGCATAATAAGGTATTAGGTACCTAATTTGGTTGTACTATGACTAAATGCTTACTTAATAGCCTTCACCATGGATAATCCCATATGAACACATAGGACGGCATGATCGGGCCGCTCGACCGGCGCGCCGCTGATGCAGTAATAACAGTCGCCGAGGATTTTGATCCTTAGTTGCTTATATTTCTGTAGAGAATAACACCTATGTTTTAGGATTCGAGAATCGCTGAAATCAGTGATCAATATTACAAGTGTGCTGGTTGTAAGTTTATTACGTTTTGACTATGCAATCTACTAGTACAATCAACCCTATACCGTATATGAAGGTTATTGTGCAAGTGCATGTATGTTAACTATCAGCCATAACCTAAGTTAAATCACAAAAACAAAAACCGGCGCTTAACCCGGGTTATCTTTTTGGTGCAAGTTAGGCCCAAGACCCAAGTAGGTAATATACAAGTAAATATTTGCACTTATTAAGTATAATCGAATAAAAACAGTCACTTTAAATTAGATTACCTCGGAGAGTCGATCGAAACGCGCAAACAGCTCATTCAGAATTGCCACAAGGTCTTGTGCTGAATAAGTCGAGGATATTGCCGTGAAGCCTACGATGTCTGCATACAGGATACTGGCAACATGCAGGCGATAATGCATTAGAGTATGTACCATTTACAATTCCTAATTAATTAAATATTATCCGCTCAAAATAAACCTATGGCCTAGAAACAAATACTTGGGTAACTAAAGTTTTCATTTAAATTACCGGACCATATCCTTGCAATATCGTGTGAATATAAAAAAATCTGCTCAGAAAAAAAGTAGCTAAGTATACTGTTACGAAGCTAATATGATAGGACTTATATCAGGTTAATACTTAATTCAAAATGACTTGATGCATAACACAAAATTTCAGAATGCGAACCCTGGACGCGGTGCTATAATAATGGCTTACCTGACATTTTCGTGCCTTGACATATAGATTTTCTTAAATTGAGTGTCAATAAGACCTAGGTCCTGCCGCATCTGCACTGCTACATGTTCCGGAAGTACTGATAATAATAATCGTTCCTAAAATAAATAAAAAAACAATACTATAGTATCTCGTAACTCGAACTATGCACGACTAGGTAGGTTTGGATTTGACCATTAGCATGCTAACTATTGGTAAAGGAATTGATTTCTAAAAAAATATATCATAGACTATAATTTGCACTTTTAATTCAAAATTATATTTGATCAATTTGTATCGGTTAAAAAAATATGTACCATCCATGATCTTTAAATCGTAGATACCCATAAGGATATCGATAACGATACTGTGATCCTGTGCAACTGCAAACTAACAATTAATGTCAGGTATTTTGTTACTTACACGGTTTTCAATATTACTACTTATACACTTATACCAATGTGGAATGTTATATAGAACGAGTAACTAAATGGGCTTTGAGTTGAGGCCATAGTTTCGGGTATAAGCCTAGCTGAAACGAGGTATGCGTAACTTGTAACGTGTAGGTATTACCTCTACGCATACCTACCACGTTACAAGATCCTCAGTTTACGAAGGTATTTATTGTGAGAACTCTACATTGAATTAATGGTATGCTGAACTCATGGATGAACCACTACATATGTTAAAGATGTCTGACTGTCACCTTAGCGTCCCACACTAGATACTGCTTACCTGCTCCTTACTTTGCTGTTCTATGGTGAGCTTATCACGCAAGCTCCTTTTGGTCTCCTGGAAAGAGCATCGTTGTTGTCGCTCTCCTGCGGCGTACGCCGTGCCTCCTAGTAACGTGGCTCCGAGGAGTAATGATCCATTTGCTATTTGCTGCGAAAACGAATGAACTTGGTGTGCCAAACGATTTTTGTAGAGTTAAGTTATTTTATATTACAATATTATTAAATACTCATAGGAGAGCTGTGTTAACTAATATTATTCGATAGCTTAGTAGCTACGTACCTAATAAGTACATATAAATAAGTCAATGGTTGCAATGCTTCTATGTTGCACACACATAATTAGATACGAGTAAATGTGTTGGTTGGGTATTAGTTATCTTGCTATTCATACGCATGGCCACGTTTATTTGGCAAAGTTAATTAAGGACCTATCGATGCATTTACGGTTTACACGTTAGCAGTGACAGTAGGTTAGGTACGTATTTTACGTTAATACCGTTAGCAGAAACAATATGTATACCTAAGTAAGATAATAATTAAAATATCTCACCTGAAAACTGAAATCGTCTGGGAGTCTGCTCTGTGAGATGGAAGCGTTGTAATATTGCACCAATAGGTAAGCAGAGAACGATAACGTGCTATAAAATATCAAGAGCAGGTAATGAAGAGGCAGTGTGGCAAGCGTGAAGTATTGTAGCACGACGGCCCAGCCGAGCAACTCGTTGTATGAGTCTCCGAGACGGCGCGACGCGCTCACCAGCAGCTGGGCCCACAGCACCAGCCAAGCGATGTGGTTGAGGGCGGGGCGCGCTCGGCGAGCGAACACGTAGGTGGCTGCCAGAGTCAAGTTGGACAGTAATCCTATGACCACGGAAGCGTAGGCGAAGTGCAAGTCGCGCTCGCCGGGCACGAGCGCCGCGAACACCTGCAGCAGCGCGCCGGTCGCCAGCAGCCTCGGCACGGCGCGCTGCTTCTGGCGCTGCGTGTAAGCGGTGTACAGCTTCTCGTCCTCCGGGTCGGCAAACCCCCACGGCGGCAACACCCACGCCCAGCAGGGACATCTCTTCAAGGCTCGCGCCGGCATAGACTTCTCCATCGCTCTCAGAGCTTCGTCATATTCAATTGTTCAAACTTTCACTTAGTACGAAAATTGTGTAGACTAGATTGATTCATTGGTAAGTATGTCTTCAAAATACTTTCTCTAATATTTCATAAAAACTGTTGTTATTTTGTCAAATTACAGCTCTACTTTATTGATTGAAGATAGGTTGTTATGTTACTTATAATAATAGATGAAGGTGAAGCGTTGAATTCGACGGCGGGCGGCAGTGGGCTTAGTTGAAATGACTACTAATCAATATTGTACGAGCTGCTATTTGATTGTAGTAGGTATGTCTGTACCTACGACAGACAGTGGGATAAATGTTTCCAACTTGTTATTTTTGTTACTTGTTGTTTGTTTGTTGGATTCATTTAGAACAAATCACAAATTAAGAAAACATCGTACGGTTTAATTGCTAGTCGATATCGTTGTTGTTTAGTTAGTAAAACTCAAAGTAAACTTGTGTAAACCCTACAACATTCCAATACCCACTGATGCATCTATCTCTATGACGAGTAAACTTCAATAGCATCGTGTCGCGTCAGAGATCATCAGGCGGAGACTTTCCGTTAATGACGGACTACCTGATCGAGGACGCCTGTGTAATGAATAAATTACACGCTGAAACATTGTTCCGATACCCGTTCATTAACTGGCCGTGTACTAGACACATAGCTACCTAAACATCTCGGGGTTTTGTCCGGAGATACATACACACATGCTACTAATTTCAATATTGACAATAGTTACGACGCATGTAAGTTGCCTGACCGTGAAACTCCACTTTAAACGACAAGTTATTTGTAAAGTAAGTACCTAAGTAGGTATTTATATTTTTATTGTTGCTTTTTAGTATGTAGGTAAGTGATTTTGAAACACACAATATGTAAATGGGCCTGAGAACTGCCACCCAATAAAAAAGTTATTGCAATGAACATTCTCAAACTCCTTCAGGCGAAATTCCTTTATATATAAAAATTATGTTTGTACTATTTGGCTACTAGCTGTTAAGGTGCAAATTATATATATATATAAATAAATAAATTCCTTCCTTCATGAATTTAACTAGTTCATGCCTATGATGATATCGAAAATTAATGTCTATTCTGGGTGTACCTATGACAATGCAGATTACTCGTATCTAAGTGAAACCAATTCATACTACACTAATACCTATAGTCTATATTTAGCATTTTGCTATAGTAAGGATACATGTTTACCTACATGTAGGTCCACCTCTCATCCTACAGGAAGAGTTCAGTTAGGAGTTCGTATCGTAGATCTATTCCAATCCCTATGGCTAACATGCCAGGCACATCTTTATGTAGATGAGGCCGACCAACACAGAGTCAACTGGAATTATCATACAGCCTGAGCTGTCGTGAGATTACTTACGTATATATTTTATTCGAAGCAAATTAGATGACTTTATTAATATACAATCCAAAACTGAAAGGCGCATATTTTTATGTTTAATAATATTATCAGTGGCCACCAGGTATTTCCAATTCCAATCAATATATAATGGAAGCGTAAGGTAACCTACACCTAAAATTATCAATCTACGAATACGATTTCCATTTAAAAAGTTTAATTTAAATACCTACTGTTGTATACGTATGTACGTGATATGCCTATATCACTACATGCACCATTGTTAAGTACTTCGTAAATGATATAGATAAAATATTAGTTGTTTTCAAAGAAGACGAATGAAAGCATTGTCCGGTATCAAAGAATTATGTACTGATGAATATTTAATTTCCACTAAAGCCCTATATTACTCGAATATGTTATGTAGTCGGATCCTACTAGGTATGTCGGTTTGCGGTTTGACACAGTTTTCCCAGTGCAATGGGCAGGTGAGATCTAGGTACTTTTGAACACCAGATCCAATATTTAAGGCAATTTGTTTTCCTTGGTTGGTAGGTAATATATAGTCGTAACGTCATACAAAACGAAAACGGTAAATAAATACAGTCAGCAACATATGGGGTCGTCCATATTAAATTACAATACCTACAATACACCTAAATAATCAAGCACCAATAAATATGTTTTCATATTAGGGCAAGCTCATTAATTAGCTCGTTAACGTGATTGATAATGTTTCCCGCCGAAATTATGGTTTCGATGATGTAAGCGATATCAGTAAAAGATTCAACTATTGACCCATAATCGAGGAGACCTATCCAGGGTCGGCTTCGGCGTGGGTTTATGTGGGTAGAGATGATGAAAAAATAATGTAATATCCGTGATTATAGTGTAATCCGTGAATATTGAGCGAGTGTGTTACACAGGGCGCGGGAGGTGCACTGGCGGTGCCGGGGCGGTGGCGCGGCGCGAAGGCGGTGCGCGCACGTGCCCGCGCGCGACTGCCGCGCCAGCCGCCGCCCCGCGAGCGACGCGTTGCCGCCGCCGCCGCCGCCGCCCGCCGCCGCACATACCGAATACTACCGAGCCCCGACCGACCCAATGCGATCCCGCCGCCCGACGCGACGAACGACCCGCCACATTGATTCCACAATCCGTATACATACTCCAGTTAGACACTACCGCACATCGCATAGCATTGAGAGGACAGCATTCCAAATACAATGACTGGTATGAATGGTTTCAGTTATCGATCAGTATGCCAGATATTTCAGCCAGTTTGCATCGTCATGGTTGTTTTAGGGGCAAAGTACAATAAAACAAAAATAAAGAAATACCCAATGATTAGGGACTAGGGTAGGTACATCATTTTACTATCGCACTTTGGCAAATTACCAGACTAGCGAATGATTAGGTAGGTATACTTTGCTAAAACGTGTTAGCTACCTGCGGGTACGAGGTAGGTACAACCGGAACAAACCAATTTATAATGCAGTACCTAGTTAGTTATACAATTTCCTGATAACTCCAAGTATCGATTCAAACTATATACTTAACGAAAGCTTTGGCGCACCTTTCAATAAGTATCATATTAGTATAAATTCCATTGAGTAAATTATCAATATCTTCACGATTTTCCCGATTTAATTGATTGTCCGCTGGATTTGATATACACACAGCGTGAAATTCTAGTGGTTGCTCGTGACATAATGATTTACCCTCGGCTCGCCCCTCATCCGCCGACTGCTCCGCGTCGATGTAAAACTGCGATATCGAGGTGTTACTATTGATTCGCGATCGCTATCGAGTTCAGTTTTTCACAATTGTTGCTGTCATTCTTGAATTTAACAAAAACATATAACTAATTAATCTATAGTACGCTGGAACACAGAGAAAGGTGTACAGGAGAGTTTTTAAGGTTGAGATTTTCTCAAAAACTACTTGACCTAATGCAAAAATTCTTTCACTGTTTGATAGATAAAAGTAACTGTAAAAGAATTATTAAATTCGGTCCAGTAGATTTTGAGAAAATCTCAACCTTATTGAGGCCCCCTGTATACTTATCTTATCTTCGACTGTACCGAGATTAAATCGTCTCGCTGTGGGAAAACAACCACTAAAATTTCACGTTGTATTATTGTACTTACATATATACATATCTAATCATGACTAGAGGTATATTTGAATGAGTTATACGATAAAATATTATATAAGTAACTTTATTACAATATTTACAGGTACAAAATAGTATTATATACTACAGGAAACTAAAAAATACAATGGAACCGATTCTTATTTACGCTTATTACCGATTTTAAAGCTTTTTATCAAGACCAAAAAAACAGTGTGACATGGGGCAATGTCTACCTATTGTTGTATTGTTCTAATTATAATGCAAAAATGATTGCCTAAAGTTTTAATTCTTAGTTAAATGGATATACTCTATAAGTAACCCCACCACATGTCAGAATCGGCCCGAATATTTATCTACAAAATATTCCTACTTAAAATGCAAATCTGCCACAAGGGCTATGTGATCAGAAGGTAACACTATACTTGGTAAAGCAGTGTGCGCTGTGAGCTCCTCGTCGCTGGGCAGCGGGACTACCTGTAACAAAAGTGGTTCCAGTTAGTCTGTCCATTTCCATGGAGGTAAACTAACCACTAACCGCACTTACTTACTAATGATCACGATCCATTGCTTTAGCCAGCTGTGGCCAGTACGACTCAAATGAGTCGGTTCAGAGTGAAACGATCGAAATGACATTACCACAATTCAATGGAGTTTTGCCCCACCTACAAAACTACGAGACCATTGAAGCTGTATATCATTTTATTGGGGACTTATTTCAGGTTTTATATTGCATAATCACAATCAGTAGGAGTTGCGAGAGTAGTAGAAAATGATAACAAAAACAATGAATAATACGCTTCGATTTCATACTATTTTCTGAAATCTTAATTAAGCTGTTTTTTCGACTCGTTTGATGTACACAACTTTATTTTAAACCAATAATATTATTAAAAAACGGAGATATTTTTACATTTATTCGTTATCTTGGTCATCATACGTTTGATGGTGGGGCAGAATCTGGCATTGTCATTTCCAATCAATAAACTATAGTCTAATATTATTTTTTGTGAACTGTCAAACGCCTAGTTCATCCATGGAAAATTGGATTGGGACTATAAGCATCAAGGGGTAAAGAACTAGGAAGCCGGCGACGTCACATATTATCGTAACACAGTCATGTTGAACCGCAGCGATACAGATAATAAAAAGTTATCGTAAATTAAGAACGTACAAACCATCTAATTTTAGCATTATAAACAAAAAGTGAACATTGTTTTGAAAAATAATTAAGGGGTTCTAGAGCTTGGTAATCACATACATGATTTTTTTGTAAATTCAAAGCCCTGTATAAGTTATTATTTTATTTTATTGGTTTGGGGAGGTCTATATTTTATTTTACAATATGTTGATATCTCAACGTAGGTACATTCAGATAATGTTATGACCGACAGTTGTTTATCCAAATTAACTAAGTGGAAGAGCCGCGACTTATGTATAAATACAAGTACGAGAATCCAAAAACAACACAAGAGAATTAAGATTCTACGAAATGTAACTATGAAATAGACTACATTTCATTTACTTTTACGTACCTGTTGCACCTCAAGGTTCGTAGTTTCGTAATATATGTAGTCTAAACAGTCAGCGAATCCGGCAGTAAAATTCGTGTATCGAGGAGTGCCGCAAGCACTTCCTAAAACTATATCTTGTTCAAGGTTTACATTGTCTACAGCCTCACTTTCATCTGAAACAAAATATAAATAAACATTCTGTAGAAAAATATCCTTCCAGCAGTTGAGTAATAAAACATCACACGAAGACGGGACTCCCAGAGATAGACAAGAGTGGGCGGCGATTTAGATGTAGGTAGGTAGATAATAGATAAATAACTGAAAAGGACCTTTTGAGAAATATTTTTTTGTTCGAAATTATAAGATCGTAACTTGACAAACATTGTTCAAGTAGGTAAATAATCAAAGCATCATCCATTATCAACATTCTGTAAAATTAATTAGGTAAGTACTTACTAGATTTCCAATCTGGCAAAGTGCTTGGTGATTTCCCTGTCGTGTATAACTGATATATCCCACATGAGGGTACACTGTTAAAGTCACCACATAATATTAGAGAAATCCTACTCCCTGGAAACTGAAGACAAAACATATCATTAGATTATTAATGGAATGCACTGGTCTCCACAACACAGGGAATCCTAGTGTGGAGACTAGGGACCAAATATACAAACATGAATACCAAATTTTTTTGTATTTTGTACCTATATTAAGTTAAATTGTTGTTGCGAAATAAAATTATTATTATTATTTATTAATAAAATAATTTATGGAACATAAATTAATACTTTGGTTTTTTAGATGCAATAATATGTTAGATCTACAACTTGATAACAGGGTCACACTTTTAAGTATTATTGCGTAGCTAATTATGACGATAAGCATTCATAAATTGCTGTTATTAAAATCCACAGTGAAGTGATGAGGTGGCCCACCACCTCATCACTCCTCATCACTTAATACACTACACTACCCATAGTGTAGTGTATTAAGGTAAAAGTATGGTGAGAGGTATGGTGCAGTTACTCATTAATGGTGGTCTAATCTGGATTGGACATTTATAAGTTCAATTGCTCTATAAAGAATAACTACTAAAGAACACTTACCTTTTCCTTTAAACTTCTTTGAATATCTCTCAACCAGTATATGACGATTCCACCTTGAGTAAGCCTTATATGATCTGCGTTTGGATGGAAATACAAATGAGTGTTTCCAATCAAAATAATTTCATTTGGGTTTTCGATAGACTGCAAAACCACTGCACTTGCTACGGTTGATCTATCTAATAACCGTTCTATAAATGGTTTATTGTCTTTGACAGCATTCCAAATTGGCTGTAAACAGGCATTGGTTTTTAGGGCTTCAGCCAATACAATGCTATCCTCTTGCAATAACCTAAAATTAAGAAAGTTATTATTATTCATTGTGAAATACTATTTTTTCATACAGGTACCTATCTAATATTGGATAGAAGTCTCTACAAAATTCCTTCATCCAGTTCTGTTTTCCGCTTTTGTTTTAGCTTTTGGTCTTCCAGGTCTATGTCATCATTTATCTAGATGCCCTATCAATGGTCCCATCATAGGTGGTGGTAGAATCAATATTCATATATTACCCACTATTGATATTAGTATCTAGATAAAATGTTCACATACCGAAATCTATCACTTCGGTAGAAACAGGCCAAGCCTTCAGCTACTTCTTTTCCCTTTTTATGAAACACACCTTCTAGTCCTTCTGTCTTTAAGATAGGTTCTAAACAGTTAAGAAATATTTTTCTGTCCACTTCTTGCAAAGATAATATATCGGCATTGTACCCTAAAAAAGAACCGCACCATTAAAACTATTTACCTTATTGTTTTTTTTTATATGGAATAATCATAGCACACTATGCAATGTAATCTGCATTGCGAACTGAAGAAATAATCTAAACTATTATCTGGGTTCAGCCAGATCCTCTTGCACAGAAGGCAGGCGCACTACAGACTATGCTAGGAGGTCGTCAATTAATCGTCTATTCAACAATTTAGATTTTTGCTTCCATGTCCATTTAGAACAAGGATACATCACAGAATACAATAAAAATTATTTTGTGCTCTTCCGATCATAAACAAAAGAGTAACTAGGGTGACATTTTGGATAATTTCAAAAAATCGTATCTCAACAGTACCCGTGACACTTAGCTTAGACAAATGGTAACATGGGTTAAAACCTTGCAAATGACCTCACCAATCTACCAAAAAATTTGTCAGCCCATGCGCCGAACACCCTGTATTATTTCCAATAATACATACCTAGAAGTTCCTTGACAATGAGTTGTTTTCGGTAATCAATGTGTAAGGCGTATGGTGGACAGTATGGGTGGAGCTCTGTTCTAGTGAAATCTGAGTCACAATACAAATCTGCCAGTATGTTGTAAGTGACACAACGGAAGCTGAAAAGATAATATATGTTCTTTTTATGTAATTTATGGTATATTGATATCATTTAAAAAAATGATAAAAATCTAAATAAATAAATAATAATAATAATTTATATTTATATATTTTTCTATTTGTTTTTGATATTGAAATGTATAAATATATTAAATAAGAGATAAAATAAATAGAGAGAATAATAATAATAATATAAAAAATAATAATATACTATAAAAATCATCTTTCAAATTTCACGGCGCCTGGTCGAAGCCACGCGTGACCAAAGGGCTGGCGGCTACTTTGCCTTGGCGCAGGTTTTTTATATATAATTTTGTTTAAATAGTTTAGTTTTAATTTTTTTTTCAACATATGATATGTAGGTATATAATAAATAAATGGATTATGTTTTAAAATCATTAGGTATATTCCATTATTGAATCGTCAGGTTAAAATTTAATAATTAATTTATATAACAATTTACATATTGGTAAATAAATATAACACAATAGGCTAGTTGACTCATATCGAAATTCAATAAAACAATATTTATTTCATATAGTATTTCACATTAGGATCCCAAATATATCACTTTTATGTAATATTATTGTATTACCTACCTACACATGTTTCAAGACGAAATTAAATATAAATATTTCGTATATTTAAGGCCAGTGTCTGAAATGCTTGTAAGAATTTTGAAACATATATTTTAAATTAGGTACTGACAAAATCAATAAATAAGTTCGTAATTTTTAGAATTATTATTACTTACATCTTCAATGGGCACTCTACATTAATGATCTGACCAAACGTCATTGAACAAATCGACAAATGTTAACATTTAAAAGATATGCCCAGCACAACTTGACAATTACGTGAAATGCCACCATTTCATGAAATAATTGACGATTTCATGAAATGCTCAATTTAATGATCTGACCACGACATATACATTTGAAGGCTCCATTATAGCTAGATTTAACCGGGTATTACGATGATAATCTATGTTAAGAGCAAAAATCGATGTTTTAACGTCATGTTTTCTCAACATTGAACATCCCTATTTTAAATTATTATATATAAACGGATATCACTCACTTATATTGTTAAAGTCGGCAAATAGACCGACAGTTTCGACCGATTTCGACGGTCTTTTTCAAGGTGAGCGCGCCACGCCCGCGTCGCGTCGCCGTTTCTTCGCGCACAATAAATATTGAGTGCGCACTCACCTTGAAAAAGACCGTCGAAATCGGTCGAAACTGTCGGTCTAATTGCCGACTTTAACAATATAAGTGAGTGATATCCGTTTATATATAATAATTTGTTGTAATGGCTCACCATAGTTTTAATTCTAAAATCCCTAGTTTATTGGGGCAGCAGTGACGTCATGCCACACATAATCATGGCGGACTCTGTTTTCAATCGGAGTTGAAGAGTTGTGTAATAGAATGATTATTAACTATTTAAGACCAAAAATTTTTTTGGGTCAACTAGCCTATTGAAAATGAGCATGTACCTATACAGGGTGTAACGTAAAGGGTATATGAAGCCGAAGGGAGGGTGTTCAGTATCGGTAACTGAACAACTTTTGTTCTACGACTTTTCGATTAAAAAATAAAAATAAATTAATGTCTCATACAAATCGATCAGCTGACCGGTACGAAATGTATGAAAAGTCAAAAAATAAATTCGCGAAAATCGAAAAGTCGTAAAACAAAAGTTGTTCAGTTACCGATACTGAACACTATCCCTTCGGCTTCATATACCCTTTACGTTACACCCTGTATAAGAGATATCCCAATAATTATGAATTATTATTCAGTGACTTTCAATACCTAATTAATTCCTGATTTTGGAAGGTTGTCATTTTAAACTTTGAAAAATTAAATTAAAGACTTTTTGAACCCTCTGGCACAGTACATGCTATTCGGTAGGCAGGTATTGGAGTTCTAGATGTACTTTATGTCACTAAGTCTACAGGTAATTTAAGTTTAAACCCTGCAGTAAGATAAACTAAAGGCAAAAATGGTGAAAGGTACAAACCTTTTATCTTTCAATTTTGAAGCCGTAAACATGTGTCTAATGTCAAAAGGGCACATGCCAGGGCCAGCTTCAACAACATTTTTGGAAACTGTTTCCACTGCAGGCCCCACTGTCTTCTTGTTTCCTGAAAATATCAACAAATACTAGTCATTATGGTGTTTGAAACACATAGGTACTTACATAAAATATTCACACTATATCACTTGCAATCAATTAAACAAGTTGAAAAATAACTGCTCACCTGGAATGCACTCCAATTTTAATTTCATACCAACATCTTGAGCTTTAGGAATATATGTAAAGCCATTTCCGATCAAATCCCATTTAATATCACAAACATTAATCTCGTTTCCATTATCTTTCACTGACAAACCTTTGTACCAATTGAAGATAGTTCTGTCTTTTTCGGTGTAATGAGTTACAAAGTTTTCAGGATATACAGGGAAACCAGCCAAAGTGCTTTGTGGCAAATTTATGTTAACTACCCATGGTGCGTTGAACACTGCTTCATAGACATTGTCCCATATCTTTAACTTTAAAGGACCCTGCATCTCAAACAATTGTTGACATGCAGAAGTAACGGGTACAGGATTGTCCATCATATCATAAAGTTTAACCTCTATCTCCGGGCTATCACCTTTTTTATTCTTCTTCTTAATAGCCTTTTCAACATTAGTTCTAATGCGAATGAACAGATTTTCCAAGCTTTCAGTCGACTTCCGGCTTAAATTAAATTGCCTAATTGTTTCTTTCACTTTTAGCAAAAAAGTTATATCAATTTTGCTTTCAGTTTCGAGATATCGAAAATAACATTTTTCTAAATTCATTGTCTTAGTTTTTGAAATAGAAAAGGTGGAATAGAACTTACAGAACCACATATATATAAATTATCACCGGAATATATAATAAGTGGAAAATTATAGTAAGACTATGAAAGAAAATGACGAAAATTAAAAATATGAAGAAAAACAATTTGTAAAAAAATTCCCGGAGGGAAAGGCAAAGCCAACTAGCCATACATACAGCCTGGGTCTGATGTTGTATAACTCAGAGAATGTATAATTTCTCTGAGTATAATGTCTATTTTCTTATAAATTTGTACATATATACGAAGATAACCTTACTAAACTACACAACCACGGAATAAATAAAGGAAATGATGATGATAGACGTGACCGTAGAGGGAGAATCTAATAGAGGGAATGTGGTTTTCGTCTCGCTCTCGAGAGACAAGAACAAGATAATATTATGGACATCGTAAGCATGAGAGAGAAAGATTAACATATGTTTTGTCCTTGTCGGTGTAACCACTTTTATTGTTGGATCCGGACTGTCAAACGGTATCAAAATGACCAAAAATGACTGCATGGCAGGATATGCTGCTGTCTGAGGTTGCTGTAATCTGATAAAAAATTGTTTTAGTATGAATTATATGTTAAATCTCGTGTTTTGTTTGTGTGTTCGATCGAAACCTTTATTGTCGTGATTATATCGTCATTGCTATGCTGGGGGGTGACCATTGACTTAGGTATAAGTCAATGGGGGTGACCGCGACTTTAATCGTTATGGTCATCATTTTCATTTTGACACTTGAACGATATACATTGCTGCGTTTCGTTGTCGTTTGTTAAAACTTGCAAAAACATAGCAGCAATGTATAGCGTCCATGTGTCAAATTGATAACGATAACGATTGGAAGTCGCGGTCACCCCACTGATTTGTTGTGTACCGAGGTCAGCTTTACCAGATTTATTTTTGGCCAAAGCGGGATTTAAAACTTTTTGAGTGAAAAAAGCGGGATTCTTTCGTCGAAAGCAGGACATAGTAAAAACCGGTCAAGTGCGAGTCAGACTCGCGCACCGAGGGCTCCTTGCAATGCAAACTTAACCCCGTAATATTTCGCTAACGAAAAGATTTAGGGACCTACTTATCTTTGCCATTCGTAAAATACACAAGAATGTTTTCGATAAGACAACCTGTAATAATAAAGCTCGTTTATCTGCTTATTTTACAAAACAATTATGTTTACGCTGCTCGCAGAGGAACTTTTTAAACATTGCTTTATTTGACATATGAGACGTTCAAAATCCGTATCGCTGCTTTCAAACTAGAGGTCATGGTACGAATAGTTCATATAAAAAAAATGGTGATCGGTTTAAAGATGGCAACGGAAATTGAGCGGCCGCAGGCCTGCTTATAATGAGGTCGAATAAGCCGTGCAGTTAAAATTCCGTCCTGCTATAAGAGCTCATGGTACGCCCCCTGTTATAAGAACTTGGCCTTGCAGATATCGAACACAATCACTTTTGTCCCATACAAGAGAAACTAACTAAGCCTGCCAGTTTTAGGAAAAAAACTGAACATAACATTTTTCATGAGGTTGATGAGCTTGTATACCCAGAATTCCCATTTTCGAAAAATAAATCATAAGTTCGCAATTTATCACTTTCGAGCCAGTGTGCGGCGTGGCGAAGGCCAACGGTCGTCTGTTTGTTTGCTTTCGCCATAACAATATTGTTTTGGCTGGCGATAAAATCCCAATGTTGTGAACAGTTGTGAATGCACACAAATCAATTCCAAAACCACTTTTTTTTCACATGACAATATTCCCTCTCTCTGCGCAATTTTCAGACGGTATCACTGCCACGATTTCACGCTTGACGCTTGTGATAATTTTTGAGGTAGTGAATCCAAACACAATTTTTTGTTGTTGTGGAAATGGAAAGCTGCCTTACTTTTTAGTTGGCAACATTTCTTGGCTACGTGTCATGTCGATTTGACGCGTTGCAAGATCGCGATTTTTGGTAGTTCCAACTTTCCTTACATTCAATTATCTAGCGTCAACGGAGGTTTCTTTCTATTCGTTTCGTGAATCGATTGCTTACATCCTACCACAGTAATAAGATTTATTTGTGAAGTGAAAAGATAAAGATGGTACGTTCATTTCAACCTGCTCCTATTGTGTAAAAAACGAAATAAGCAAATATAGATAATAATAAGGCAGTAAATAGACAAGTATATAATATGAATGGATTGTGATTTCAGCCACCGTCTCCAAGCTCAACGTCTGTAGGTTCTGGCAGTCGCTCACCTAGCAAGGCGACTGCTGCGCCGCGCTCAGCCAGCGGAGGCACCGTGCGACAGCGCAAGACGACCACCACAACCACGGCGGCCCGGAATCGCACCACTGGCGCTGGCTCCGGTGGCATGTGGCGCTTCTACACCGACGACTCGCCTGGTGTCAAAGTGTAAGAGCTATTTTTTTAGCCAAGGCTAAGCCTCCACCATCGAAGTTAGTGCCTAACCGTGCTGAAGTACAACAGCTGATCTCGCGTCGATGGTAACATCCAAACGCCTGTTTGCATTCGGGATAATGAGGCATTTTATACCATAAACACCATTGTGACCTTAATCAGATCAAGAGCCACGGCCACGATCCATTAGTGAGTGGTGCCACTGGATTACACTTAGTCTTCCATATCCTTCTGCTGACAGCCATTAGTATACATGTATATACTCAACTGCATTTCAGTCGTAACTTGAAGTATGATTCCATTGAACTTACAGCCAATAAATACCATACCCACACTTAATGTAACATTAACTTCCGACTGTACAATAATCTAATTTGTTGTTATTTACAGGGGACCAGTTCCAGTTTTAGTGATGTCTCTTCTCTTCATTGCTTCTGTGTTTATGTTACACATTTGGGGAAAATACACTAGGGCTTAATTTATAAAACTATTTTCGGTTTGTGTGCGAGAATCTTGATAAATGATAGAGTATGGTGAAGTACTTTGGAACTTGAGGTGTTTAAGTTTAAATTATAAAAATAATTAATTTATAATAATAGATATGTAATTAATAATAAAATATTTGATTATGAACTGTTTTTAGCTAATTCATACATAATGACCCATGCATAATATCTCATCTGCTCCTATATACATGTTCGTTAATAAATAATAATAAAAGTTAATAAAAATACATTTTTATTACATTTTACACTGAGTTTGATTCTTATAAATCTACAACTTATATCCTATTTTATTATTAATAATAAGAGAGCTACCTCATTTGAAAAAAATATAATACATTTATCAGCCTTATTCAATTTTGATCACTGATTGAAACACTATAAAAGTACATTAGCAACCATTTATAAATGCAATGACACGTCCATCAGACATAAGCCTCTACTCTTCGTCCTTTAATTCTATCGAAGAATTGGCGCCACGAAACTAAAGTTTTACCTGACCAGATCCAAAAACTAGAAGTGATACCAACAATCATTGTCATGAGATATTTTATCATAAATACTTCGAACTTGGGTCTCTCTATTTCATTGTGAGTAAAAGGGCATGGAATGGAGTATTGAGGTGTAGAACACATATCACGGTGCCATGTAACCATCCAGTTGTCAAAATGTGCTTGCTCATAGAACAGGCATGCAATCACTATCAGTGCAGGCACAGTGTACAAAACTCCAAATACACCAATTCGTATCATTAATTTCTCTAGTTTGTCAGTTTTGGTGCCATCATGTTTCATTACTGTTCTTATACGGAATAGGGATACGAAGCCAGCCAGTAAAAATACTGTGCCAAGTACTAAATATACACATAAGGGTGCTAACACAAATCCACGTAGAGATTCAGCATCCCATAGTCCCACGTAGCATACACCAGATAATATGTCACCTGCAAAGATAAGAAATGTTAAGAATTAAAGGAAAGTTGGGTTGCTTACAGTAAAGTGAAAGATTACTGCAGAATAGGTGTAGACTTTCTTTTTTGGAACTTCTATGTCAATAAGTTGTAAATATCTGCTGCTGCTGCTGGAATTCTGACATTGCAGGTTGTATAATATCATATTTTGCCATGATGATCCCTCAAATGCTTTATAAAACTATTTAGGAATACTCTTGTGTTGGGTTTTTAATTACCTACTTCCTTTTATGTAATAAATAATTCAAAACGTTTTAGACATCAGTCATATACTTTACATGATTGTACATACTAACCATCAACTTTTCCCATTGCTAGTATTGATATAGTCTTAACAGCAGGTACAGCCCATGCTGCCAAATGAAAATATTGTGAATTTGCCTCAATAGCCTCATGACCCCACTTCAGGCCAGCTGCCAAAAACCATGTAAGGGTTAGTATCACCCACCATATGCTGGATGCCATACTAAAGAAGTACACAATCATGAATAGTATTGTGCATGGTTCATGTTTTGTGCCTTGTGTAATGACAGAAATATTTGGCAGCCTTGTTCCACTAATTACAGATGGGAATGGTCCCTGGCAGCTGATGCTGTCACCAGCACTCCAGCCCATGACATACGCCGCAGCCACCATCAGGTAGCACACAGATAAAAATATAATTGGCCTTTCTGGATATCGGAAACGGTCAGTGTCTATAAGGAATGTGAGCACAGTGAACAAGCAGCTCACAGTGCACATCGTGGCCCAAATACCAATCCACAGTCTGGAAAAGTTCTTCTCATCTTGACTAAAAAACATTCCGTTGCATGGTGCTCCACAATCATACTCTACTTTATCCTTTACTCTCAATGAATACTCCAAATCCAAGCTTTTGGGTACTTTAAATTGCACTGGACAGACAAATCCGTAATCTTTCGCACCACGTAATTTTGTTGGGTCTCTTTCTATATTCGATTTGAAATCCACTTTTGAAAGTTTCGTTTCTGTATTCGTTCTTCGAGATTCATGAGTTACATTCTTATCACCAAAACAAATTACGTTGTCATCGGTGGCTATAGGAAATTTGGAGCATTCCAAATGTGCGGGCCACGAAAATCCAAAGTTTGTCATCAATTCATCACAGTTATGTCTAGCAGACTCGCACAGATGCCGGCAAGGTGGTATTGGAGTGTCTAAAATTGTACACACAGGTGCGTACACTGAACACAGGAAGGATTTCAAGTCAGGTGAACAGTTCACTTTGATGAGAGGCGTAAACTGATGGACCTCAGGGCCCGCGTCTTCTTGTTTTGCATGTTTCAATAAATTCGGGAAAATAGTTTGATTATACATTATTTGCTGACAAAACTGAATGGTGATCGGTTCACATCGACCATGGTGAGGTAAAGAATCGCTTTGAACAACAGCATCGCGTGAAGTTTCAGTAAATACAAACAGATATAGCACTTTGAGTACGAACGAAATCCACGCCTTTTCCATTATAAAATATTATCAAATAAAAGTAACTTATAATCATGTTACTATTCACAAGTGAGTATTCACCATTTTGAGTTTCTTTGTGACAATTAGTAATTAATTAAACTTGTATAAACTGTGTACAAAGGAATAAAAAATTTCTTTCTAAAAATATAAATAAGCAGCCGCCATCACCAAAAACTAACTACCATAGATAGAATAGCTTAGTTAGACAGAGACAGGCACAGATTATATATAAAAAATATTTCGACGAATTGATAACCTCCTTTTTTTTGAAAGTCGGTTAAAAAAGAAAGTAACTTACTATTAAAAATAGAGACCGCGTTCATCTATGAGGAGATTGGAATTGTTTGCAAAGGAAACATTATTTGGATTTTATGTTGTGTTTTTTATTTGTCTGAGTGTAGCGGAAAAACAATGTTTTTCCCAATCGTGAATACTCTATTCTCTAGTGATTTATGGTGGTATTTTATTTAATCCTAATCTCCTGTAGAAAGCATTGTAAACGATGCGCTTATTTCTCATTAGCCTCTAACTTGGCCGTATGCTCTCAGTTAGCTTTGCCTTCCCCTAATAAAATTAAACTTTAAATTAAAAAAATCGTTTGTTTAGATTTTGTTTGCATGCATTGTATTTATTTTTAATTCTTCTAATAAAAATGGATTTATGTGGTGAAAGTTTAGATTTTGTTAAACTTTTAAATGTGAAGGGCAATATAGAGAATATTACCCCTCATAAAATTGCTGTGGTCGCTTTTATAAGGGAGTACGGGCTACTTAAAATTGAAGGTAAAAATAATATCAGTTTCTATAACAGTAAAGTGAAACCCAAAACATTTATTGTTAAGTGCTAGGAAACTTCATTCAAAAATCTTTTATGTATTTTACCTTTTAGCTAAGGAAATGATTGACTGCACTATGGCACCGAAGTATAGAAAAGATTTTTGTATACTGGCACTCAAGTTGATTCAGGTGAGACAGATTTAGTTAGGGTATCGTTAAGGAGGCACTGAGGGAAAACTACAAAAAATTAGGAGTGACCTTGAGACATGTATGGAAATTTTAAGAATACATTCACAGCCTTAGATCTTAGTGATTTATTTTGCGTCTCCTTAGCGACACTGACCAGTGATTTATGAAATTAATTAATTCTAAAGTATTTTCGCTCATTTGTTTTAAAATTGAATTAGTGTCCAGACATGGAGTTCAAGGAACTGGAATCTTTACTAACTGATGGCCGATACAATCTACTGAGTGTTCACCTTCAAAACTTCTGTGTGCGCCTACAAAACATATATGTGAATGGTATTAGTGCACTCACAGACTGTGTCACTTCAACAATCGACAAACTTATGATTGAGCCTAATGAAACCAGTCCTTGTGTCATAACCAGGTGTAGTGTCTTAGGTAAATATGATTTTTTATTTATAGTATAGTCCTATATAATCTGGAATATATTAGTTATGGGAGATACAGTAAATAAAACTGTGTCAGAGCTCAGAATCCCTTTGTATCATTGCAACTTTACATTGCATTTAGCAAAATATTATTTAACTTCATTTTATGAAACTAATTCATTTTCTGCTCACCATGGCCTTATACTAGACTAGTTGGTCCCCACATTATGTGTCTTATTCTTATTTGAAAATGGACATACTCTACAAGTCTACATCAACTCCACATAAGAGTTTATCGCAATTCCACTGCACTTTTGCACTAAGCTCAACCCCCCCTGAAATAGCACAGCTGGCTTGCAGGCCCCATCATATCATGCTATAATTTGGCATCCTCATCAACTTCTTTCTATGTCAGTTAAATTTTTACTTTAATCTCTTTGTGAGCTAGATAATATCTCTGATAATAGGACGTTTTACGTTTGTAATCGCATCTGTCAGCTATCCATGGCATAGTCTACATAACAACACCATGTATTTTGAATTTTCAGGATTCTACTTGAGAAGGATAATGTTGCACTTGGACAAACTTACTTTTGTGCAGGTTGTAACTTTGTATAAATCATTTTGTCTGTACTATCAGAGAGGGAGACCAGGATTAATGATGAGATCTTTGAGTAAAGAGGTATGTTTTAATTTTTTAGTACTTCCTAATATAAGTAAATCTTTACTGTTGAGAATAAAGTTCTGGCAAATATTTCAGAAACTTAACAATATGGATTCTCAAGCTGCTACTGTTGCAATGTCGCCCGCATTTCCTGAGGAATCAAAACCTCATGAACTATCTGTGAGAATGAATATAATTGATAGAGATCAGTAAGTTATCATAACTATTTTTTTACATGTATATTTTTTTTTTTTTACAAATTTCATTTACATTAATGTTCAGAAGATTTTTTATATAAGTGTATAAAGCGTGTACAAGCAGAAATTATTTCAAAAACCCCGACTGCAAAAAAAATAACCCTTTTGATTAATTTTTTTATACCCCAATGCACTCCCGTAATAAACGAATCGAATCAAATCGAATCTAACGATACCTCATACATCAAAATTCATTAAGCCGTTTAGGCTACAGGATGGCAGGAAGGAATGGACATACATATACTCGAAAAACATTACCCACCTTCTGGGACACTCGGGTAAAAATACAAAACTCACTTTCGTGAAACAGCTGCATACATTCTTTACCCATTCTAAAATACAGCACATGGTTTAACAGCAATCTAGACAAACTTAAGTGAAGGTAATTGTAAAATTTAGGAGTAAAACAAATTACCTACATCTCCAAACCACATCTTTCATTCGCTGTCTTAATCACACAAAAGCTCACATCCCTCTCCCCCGTCCACTTTTCGCCACTACGTGGCATGATGTTTCACTGTCTTTCCAGGGACAATATTAAAAACAACCACATAATATTGCCCTGTTAATGTTGTAGCAGCTTCGAAGAATGCCAATGGTCTAGGAAACAAGCTGAGCTATTTACAGCGCAACAAGCAAATTTGCTGCAGATAAACGAGAAAAAAGCTTTACCGCCCAAGCAGTTACAGAAAACCATTATACACATCATGAACGATATCCCAGAGTATCCCGATATTGTAAGTATACTTGTTTACAGATTTAAAGTTACTAAGTCTTCTTCCGATGTCGGGCATTCGCCTTTACCAGATTTTGGTAGGTGGTTTCCTATCCTATATTTACTTCTCTCTGACCCAAATAATAAATAATAATTCTTTATTTTCTCACAACAAAGTTATACACATAGCTGGGCACCGTTAATCAAACTGTTAGCTTCGTTAATCGCTAATCCGCTACTAGAAAAGTTAACTTCGTTAAAAGTTAAACCGTTATATTTCGAAAGATTTAACGCAAGTTAACGTTAATCGTTAATCCGTTAACATTTGATAAAAAAAGCATTTATTATATCGTTGAATAGTGAGCTACTTAAGTATCAAACTAGATTTAGGTTCTGGAGGTTAAAAAGGTTTGGATACAAAATTAACATAGTCACTCAAATGTGGCCATGGATTTTCGTCCGTCCCACTGGAATCCGATTCCATGATATCTTTTTAATTATCAAACAAAGTAGGTACACTTTCTCTTTATAAATACACACACTGCACTGCTCTTATAAATATGCAAATTATCACGGATAGTCAATAAAACAAAACAAACACTCGTCAGCTCGTCACTGTAATCGCCGGTGCTAAGTAATGAAACAAAAACAAAAGTCAAAATATTAAAATAATTTCTTCGCAGTTTTCTCACTCGTACGCGTCATACTTTAGATAAATTTGTCTCACTCGCGGCGCGCGCCCCGCGCTACAAGTGCGACCCGTTCGACCGAACTTGTCAAAACCTGTTTTTCGCGCCGCGCGCCGTACGTGCGGTATATTTTTAGGTAAATATAGGCATTGAATTAACGATTAACGGACTTGGGGTTATTTAACGGAAGTTAATGAGTCCGTTAACGCTTTTAAAAGTTAACTTAAAAGTTAATCCGTTACTCGAAATGTTAACTTCGTTAATTAACGATTAACGGATTAACGAGTTAATGCCCAGCTATGGTTATACATATGGTAATTATGTACTTCAATACTTTGTGTGAGACTGGTGCCAGAACTACGATTTAACCTGTATTTCATGACACCTGGAACCACTTAAAATGTTATTTATAGAAGTATTTAGTATTTATTTGAGGCTAGCTAGACGAGACAGGGTGTGTATGTGTGTGACAGGGTGTGCGTGATGTATTTGAGAGGGTGTGCGTGATGTGTGTCTAAATCCAAAGTTAATCTTGGCCTTTGTTTTCAAAGAGTGCCACTGCTATCTATCTTGCGCGTATGTCGCTAGCCGTTCGACTGAAGCTCTTGAAGGTCTTTGCTGTATTTATTTGGTGTACTGTACAAAGGGTTAAACGGTCCAATTTTCAGAATGGTTAATTCCCGAAATATCCAATCTCTCATAGAACATTTTTTTACATTGTAGAGAGCCTGGAAGTAGTCGCTTTTAAGGATTATTTTTTTATTTCCGTACTTCGGAAAGCGCGTTAATCGCCTTAGAGGTTGCTGGCATTAAAAGCGTTTATTAGCACGTCTAATGCGATCTTAACAACTGAAAGTAGGTTTGACTAACCGCAGTGCGCGAACCGCACGGCGGCGCCCGTGTGGCTCGAGGCCCGGACGGGAGGAGGAAGGTGATGGATGAATGGATGTAGAATTGGGGGCTATTACAGCCCACAACAGGGAGTGCTCGGGGCGCCAGTCGGGTCGCGGATGTATCGCAGTTCCCGTGGCTCGGTAACGATGGCACGAGGTGGAACACCCCAGGAAGTTTAATCGGTATTCCGCCCCTTCAGGGCGGCGAGCCCGACATAATCAACACGTTCCCAGGGCGTGGTGGTACACGTGAACGTGTTTTACCTGGGCCAAAAATAAAAATTGACTAACCCCAAAGGCCAATTTCAATATTCTATGAAATTTTCAGCATTTCCTAAGTTTTTTGAACTGCATCCGTATGAAGGAGTTCTGTGGCGCTCAAGACTCTCTGTACAACTGCTTTGACCGCACTGTGTTCAATGTGACCGGCGCCGGCGCAGTGAGCAATGACCGAAACAAAAACTTCCGCTACGCAGCTCTCAACAGAGCCGCTATGCACACACACTTTGGTCACAAGTGAGTACCGAATACTGATATAACTATTCATATTCCTCTTTGTTGAGATGGGTACCTATAACGGTCTTTATACTTACCTACTTAGGTATTCTATCTTGACAGGTTTATATTGGGTTACAATAAAATAATCGTCAATTTGTTGTCTACGTATTGGAATATGGTTATTCAAGTATTCTGTGTATATCTTGTACGGTACCTACGCCCATCGTATTCATTCCTGCCTTGTTCCTTACCGACCATTTTGCATTTGATACTTACTCCGCTGACTAAGTGACCGCACCTGCCTATTATAGAAGTAATTGCGTCATTTAGAGTACGTATTCAAGTAAATAGAAAAGGAAATAGTAAAAAAATCAATTCGTAACTTACTATTATTAGTAATATTGTCTATGACATATCGGAGTATAACGTATGTATTGATTGTATGTAGTGTTGTTGCGATGGAGGGTGTTCGCGAGGCGCTGTCGACCGCGCAGGAGGCCGGGGACAGCGCGTGCCTGGCGCACGCGGCGGCGTGGGGCGCGCTGGCGGGCGGCCGCGCGCGCCGCGCCGCGCTGCTGGCCCGCGTGCCGCGCGCGCCGCGCCCGGCAGCCGCGGCCGCGCAGCTCATGGCGCAACACGCGGCGGTCAACGGCGCGAGGCCAGCGGAGGTGTTCCAGGTGACCATAGACATACATCACTTAAAAGTAGATATATCCTAGGTACTTAGGTACACTTTATTGTACACAACATAATACAGAATAAACTCAATCTATAAAAAATTATGCTTATCTCTAGGGCGCGTATTCATAAACGTGATTTAAAGTTACACCACCGTTTAGGCCCTCTGTCCCTTTCTATCTTAACCTTTTTAACGAAGTGTGAAAGGGATAGCAACACGATTTAATGTAAGTGAGGTTTAACTAAGTTTATGAATAACAGGCTGTTATTAACAGCATGATAAATTTATTCCAGCTGACGCGATAAAAATAGAAAATTGTCAACAGACGAAGTCGTCTTCATCATACATACAATATATATTTTTTTCAGATTATTAGTTAACTTAGGACTTTTTAACATTCGAAAATATAAAATCTTTGGCACTTAATCTTTGCGTGCAGGTTTCGTCACGATGTTTTCCGAACAATCGGTAAAAGTACGTAAGTTATCTCGGAAATTCGAGAAAAAAATCATTGGTACTTACCTACACTTCTTTCACCAGTAGACACTTAAGCCCCGTTTATATCTACAGACATGTGCCGTGGCCCGTGTGTATGTATTTATATACTTGCAGACGCGGACCGACACATTGTATAGAATAATAATACTTTGTCTGACACGCAGCACGCTCAATGTCTGTAGACGGAGCATTTACTCTAAGTTTAAAGTGATATGTAAATGTAAACGAAATCTGATGTTTTGTCGTCGAAATATTTTTCTAGAATCCTATAAGTATAGCGGCAGTGGTTGGTATACTTTGTGCGAAACAATATCATCGTTTATGTATATTTATAACAGTTCTTGAGTCGTGCGTGACCTTTCGACGACATATGCTATTATACATAAACCTAGTTAAACCTCACTTCCCTTAAACCGTGTTGTTACCCCTTTTACACTTCGTTATAAACGTTAAGGTAGAAAGGGACCGAAGACCTAAACGGTGGAATAACTTTAAATCACGTTTATGGATACGGGCAAGGGTCTTTAAAGGCCGAGGGAGTTGCACGCGGTAACCTACCTACTCAGTACTCACTCGGGGCTATTTCCAGTATGCATTTACATGCTCCCTACATAGCGTCCGGTTGTCACAGATTATAACCAAAGGCGACTCCATCAACTACCTGCATTCGATGACTGACCTGACGATGGCGGGCCTGGCGAACACGGCCGCGCTGTGGGCGTTGTACGGGAAAACAGAGATGGCGTCGGTGAGCTGTCAACTACTACTCAATCTCAATACGAGTAAGTTTCGTATCATCACTTTGACTACAGTTACAAAAAGTACGATATTGACGTACAGCCGACAGCAGATCAATGGTAACACTTGCAGTACGATTTCAAGTCTTACGACGCAAATAATAAGAACTGTCAAAAGTAAAAAGTGTTACCATTGATCTGCTGTCGACTGTACCTATTGCAATATTTTTTTTTTCAACTCCAATTAAGGCGATACACACCTTATTCACTTGCCACTCGATCTAATCACTTTTTCGATTAGATGAATACTATTATTAACAAGTTATATAATTAACAAGGAATTACTAATGTGAAGTTGTGAACATAGAATAGGAATAATACGTGTAATGTGTAATCATGGGGTAATCACTTGCCATTCTCACTTAAAATTGTATTAAAAGTGAAAACGTGAATGTATAAACTGGACTTTATTTATTTGCCTTTTGCGATATTAAATATTGACATGTCAATTGTTATAATAACGAGTCAATTAATTAATTAATTACATGTCATTTTAAAAATAGATTTTTTTTTCATTAGTATTTTTTTAAATTATCACAAATAATCCCACTGCTGGGCAAAGGCCTCCCCCTGTGCTTTCCAGAATGTCTTGTCTCTGGCCAGTCTCAGCCAGCATCCGTCTTCTCCAATGTACGCGGCCAGGTCGTCTCGCCAGCGCGTCGCCGGTCGCCCGTAACTGGACTTTAGTTTATACTATTATTATTATTACACTGTCCCAGAATTCGATTATCGACTAGTAGGTAACTCAAAGATAATGTAAGGTACCTAACTATTGATAATTTTAAAGCCTTTTTGGACCGATCACCTGCCTCTTGTGTCTATCTCTTAAAGGAATAACGAAATCTTACTCTGTAATATCTGTCATAACCGACATGACATTGGTAAAATTCTACGGAGAGACGCCATAACCCAAATAAAAATTAAAAAGAATGTGTTTGCTAATACTTGAAATGAGAAAGTATGAGCCGCAACACTGCCCATTCATGTCATTTGTAAACTATTGTTGTGTGAAGAAAGAGTGCAACGTGGGCAGCAGCAGCGTGTGGCACTGGACCGACTCGTGCTGCGCCGCCGCCACGAGACCGCACTCGCTTCTTTGTGTTCTGTGCTCATACTTGCAATTAGATTCAAGTATGAGCCGCAACACTGCCCTACCCACCCATATGTACATTATACGTAACCTCTATGACTGTTGTGTTAAGAGTGCAACGTGACATGATAAAGTAGATGTAAAGTGGTGTGATACTTCCTATATCCTATATTTATATTATAAAATGTTGGGCACTGTTATCTGTTGTTATTGTTTAAGTACTTACTTAAAATGTTAAAAAAAAGTATGCATGAATGAAAAAGATTAAATTATTGCATTATTTGAAAGCATGCAATGTAAAGTAGGTAGAAATAAAGGCTTTTTATTTTATTAAGAGTGCAACGTGGGCAGCAGCAGCGTGTGGCACTGGACCGACTCGTGCTGCGCGGCCGCGGCGGGTGCGGCGAGCGCGGCCGCGTGGCGCGCCGAGGCCGCGCTGGCGGCCGCGCTCGCCGCGCACCTGCCCGCGCTGCGCCCGCCCGCCACCCAACACGCAGCCGCGGCGCTGCTCGCAGGTAATAAATATTAAACTCCGTTCCGTTTATATTCACAGACATTAAACGTGGCTGTCCGCATCTGCCCGGCCATTTTACTATTATTATATGTATTTTATATATAATATAATAGTATACAATAAATACACATTGTATATAATGATATTACTTTTTCGGTTACGGCACGGGTTTGACTCGCTCAATGTCTGTATACCGAAGCCCAAATCAAGTGTCTTATTTTGTAAACAAAAACTACCCTCCCCCACCAACATTGTAAGCTATTTTGTGGTTATTGCATAGTTATTTATACATTATTAGATCGGATTACTTCATTTTCACAATGATGAACAGTTTCAATCAATCAGTTCCTTCAGTGTTACATCACAACAGGTAATTAGACGATCGTATTTGTTTACAAAATATATAAACGGGATTTTTTTTCTTTTTTAAGTTAACATTGTAAGTAAGTTATTTTTCTAGCATAGGTACTTGCCTATTCAAAAAACATGTCATATTCTTTTAGTTAAATAAACGTTTTCTATTACTTATATAAAAAAGGGACTTATAATCGCAAACTCTGGATTTAGTAGTTTCAGGTGCGCACGTGGAATTATGCGAGGGTTTAAACTTATTTTTGATCGATTTATCTACATTTTAAGATCGGCCGTATACCTACAATACATTGCTTTTACACCCATTAATTGCTTTGAGTCTAGTCCAGATACCTACTATTTTTGATTATTTGGAGCCCCATAAAAAAATCTACCCTAAGCTCTTATTGCAGGCAAATGGGAAGAAGCGGACCAAAGTATACGACAGTTGGCATCCTTTGACAGATGGGAGAGCCAATTACTGAAAGCCGAGATGTATTTTCTAAAAGGAGACGCCACTGAAGCCCTCGATTCTCTGCACGATATTTTAGACTTTTGTAAAACGGAAGATGACAGTCTGCACTTTATATCATTGAGATTGAAAGCTATGATCCTTATGTCGCAAGTACAGCATTCCTTTAGTAGCATCCAGTCAACTAACATCATGCTATTAAACGAGGCATTGTCATTAGCTATGAAGTACCACCTACATTATTTGGCAGCCACCGCTGAGATGCATATAGCGAATGTACAACTACATATGGGATGTGCGAAGAACGCTTTGCTCGTCGTAAGAAGGGTTTTGCCATCGATTATGGCTCATGGAAGCACATACGATCAGGCTAGAGGTAAAGTTGTACTAAATGTTTCTTTTACATGTCTTTTACGCATCATCAAAATCCATCGAATTTAGACTACAGAAGGGCAAAAAGGAACCGACATTGTACAGTCGAAGACAGCGATAAGTATACAGGGAGCCTCAATAAGGTTGAGTTTTTCTGAAAAACTACTGGACCGAATTTAAAAATTATTTTACATTTACGTAGTTTTAACTTTTATCTATCAAACAGTAAAAGAATTTTTGCAATAGGTCAAGTAGTTTTTGAGAAAATCTCAAGCTTAAAAACTCTCCTGTACACCTTTGTGTTCCACCGTACCTATCTCGAAAAACATTGCCCCCTCATTCCGACAGTCGGGTATAAAATGAGTTGTCTCTGCGATCCTAGTAACCAAAATGTTGCCACCTAACCCAAAACACATACCTACCTAATATTTCGATTTGGTACTCAAATGAACAAAACTGCATAGAAAAGTTTCATTGATGTCCTATTCATTTTGTAGGTCTATTGCTCCACACCAAGTGTCGTGTCGCCACAGCCCCTACGTCAGGCGAGACCAGAGTCCAAGTGATCCAGTCGTGCTGCGAAGCGTTAGAGACCGTCAAAAAGAATTTTTCTAAAGTTGGTGCGCAGGCGCGACTGCTGCAAACATGGTATTTGCAGGTAATTTTACGTATATTATTATCTACTAGATTACCTAACACTTTTTAAACGGTCACTGCGTTCTCGTAATTGTGGCTGGATTGTCACCGAAATATCGGGAGCTCAATCCTCAATGTCAAACATTTTTGTTTTATATAACCTATTACCTATCTTTCCCATCGGACAGAAAGTAGTCCGTGGAAATTCGCAATTTTAGAACACGTGTTCACTGGGCCTATGCACACAAAAATGTCGAACCAACACTGAACATATCGTTAAATACATGCATGTCATGTATAAACTTCCGAAGACTTCCGTTCAAAAAATAATTAATTTGCTATATCCCCAGAGCAGAAATTGTTACCGATTTGGTCCTCCTCGGCCTACCTTTGCCGACCCTTCCACCAGCATCATGGGTTCGTGAATAAATTACTTATTTACCTTCAGGCACAACTATACAATGACATCGGCAACAATGCAGCCAGAAATCAATGCGCGTGGATGTACAGGCAACTTGAAGCACAAAATATACTAGAACCATCAAATAAGTTACTCGTAATGTATTGAATATAGTTGATATAATTTTACATGAATTTGTTTTTTGTGTTAAGGCGCTATATGGTTGTCAAAAGTAATGAATAACCATATCGGTTTAGATATAGGTAGATTCATTTTAAAAGACAGTGAAGGGGTATGTTTGTGAATTTTTTATATCGAGCGAAGTTTGTCCAATCGTGTATCGGTATTCATCAGTCTCTAAATAGACACCCCAAGATTGCTATATATTTTCTTCAGACGTTTAATTTTAGTAGTTAATGCCGTAGCTTTCGTAGAAAAACTGAAAATACGCGCATACGAAGCCTTAAGGCGCTGACATGAGCCAACTAGCGCCGCCAATCTTTAAAAAAAATCATATCTTCCAATATAATCAATTTTATTAAAAAAGCTACGTTCATATTGTTTATTGCTATAAATATTATTTTTTAAATGCTTATTTGTAACGTGATTCAATGTAGGTAAGTTGTAGTTCACAAATGTGCCAGAAACGGCCGTTTTTCGCAATTATTATAACTCGCAGTTTTTTATACAAGTTTTAAGATTGGCGGCGCTAGTTGGCTCTAGGAAGGCTCTTAAGATACCTAACTAAAACACGGAAGGAGTTTTTTTACTGAAACAAAACATGGAATTTACGATTTTAATGTAATATCTCAATTACAATTACATACATATTATTATTCTGATAGGACTTAAATCTATTTTAGTAAAGCTTATCATTCAAAAGAGCTTTTTGTGTTATTTCTAACATTGTCGCCTTGATGTCTCTGCACAAAACCTCTGCGACTAACACCTTTGTTTCGGGTTGAACATCTGACGGCATATAAGCTCCTTCGCCAAGTATATTAGTGTCGTTCCAGCAGTGGCCGAGAGAAGCTTGTGACTCGCATATCCTTCCCAGTTGCAACAATAAAGAAGTAATGTCGTCAAGGAGCGAAGGGAACGCAGTACATATTCTCACAAGTGATTTTAGGATAGGCTGAAATAGTTCTAAACGCAGATCGCTTGGTAGTACTGATAAAAGTGTAGACAGAGTATTCACACATAACCTTGCGATAGACATTGCTTTTGGCAATGCATACTGAATAGATAGATGAGACACAAGGTCTACAGCGAAAATTTGTTTTTCAAGTGACGCTTGGCTCAGGAGCTCCGGAATAAAATCCAAACAAATATGCATTGAAGGAATACCTTGTACAGTGACTGGCAAAAGCTCCCTTGGATATCCCTGAAAATGTACAAGTTTAGCCAATGATGGCTCCGAAATAAATATCTGATGGAGGAATGAGCATATAATACTCCTAACCTCACGCAAAGACCACATTAGTTCTGGTTTGGATTGATCCTCTGTTGTCTCTAAACAAGCTTCCAATAAAATTTGAAGTGCTGCACTTTCTTGTGCAGCTATTAGAGCATTTTTCAACTCTTCTCTTTCTGAATCAGATGTTAGTTGCCCACTCTTCTCTAGCAAAGGTTTGTCGAGTAAATGACGACTTAATTGACTTCTCGATGCCGCTAAACTGGCTTCCAAGATTCTGAGTATAATTTTCAAAATAGGTCCACATCTAAACACCCTGATGTCGCACCTCAATACTTGTAGTGGATCTACTAAGACGTTTTCTTGTGTGACGGTTACGCTTTTTGCAGTGCTGTTGATGTCAAGTAGAGCATTTATTGTCATTATCCAAAGGCACCGCGGTAGTACTGTATTCAGGCGCAACCAAACTTCACGATACAATTCTTGAATATGTCGAGGCACTTGATCGCCCAGTACACTCTTGAAATATTGAACAATAATTTCTGCAAACGGCCATATTTCGGTAGGATTTTTATTAAGAATTGCTTTTAAGATCTTGCCGGTTTTATAGGGATTGTTTTCAATGCTTTGGAAAGCTTCATGTATTGAGGTTTCAGTTATGCAAACGTCGATTTGATGGCGGCACGTGTCGCCAAATACTTGATCGTCCATCCAGTCATCGACAAGGGACAACTGCGGAAAGTGAGTCGCCAATAAACGGAGCAACGGACTGAACAGACCTCCATAACTCATTTGGTCTTTTTGTGCTTGGTGCAATAGATATTTTATAGGAAGTTCAGATAGAAATGCGGCTGAGTAGCTTTTTATTTTCCTGCCATTGGCTATGAGAGTCGCTGAATTAGATAACCTTACATCTTCATAAAGCAAGAGATAGTAAATTAATAGTAATTGAGACGCTAATGTAGGTTTTTCCAAATTAATTTCTGCTCCTGCTTCTGTATTATCAATTTCCATTGGTGCAAATTGTTTGTTTTGTACATCGAAGTTTGCCCCAAAAATTGAGTTCCTGAAAACTTTTCTGATTTCCTCTTCTGTTATAGGCTTGTTAACATATTCGTTGGTTCCTTTATTGCTTATAACAAGGATCGAGTTTACATAGACTTCGACGAGAGCTGGCATCACTGGATGTAGCGGTGCTGTGCAATTACATATTTGACGGTATATCCAGTTCTTAATAGGAACTTTGTGTTTAGAAAATGCTCGGGATTTCAGCAGCTGATGTATGCAATGGACAGGTAAATATCCTGGAATATTGCTATTCAGGCTTGCTGTTACAGGTACTTTCACTGCATGCGCTGTTACTACCTGTAATTGCAAACATTAACAATAAAATTTGGAATATGATATGACCATGAACGAAGTTAAGTCTACATTTTTTAAATAACAATGCCAGATTCTGCCCCACCGTCTACCGCTAGATGTACAAGATAACGAATAAATGTAAAAATATCTCCGTTTTTTATTAAAATTATTGGTTGATAATAAAGCTTTGTACATCAAAAAAAAGCTTAGAATTCAGAAAATAGTAAGAAATCGAAGCGAATTATTCATTGTTTTTGATATTCTTCTATAGGAGTTGCGAGTAGTAGAAAATGATACTGATTATGATTATGCAATATGAAACCTGTAATAAGTCCCCAACAAAATGATAGATACAGCTTAAATGGTCACGTAGTTTTGTAGGTGGGGCAAAGCTCCATTGAAATGTGGCAATGTCATTTATAAGGTTGGACGCCACTGCTCAGCACGCATAGCGTATGTGCGCGGTACTGACAAATGGGGACCAAGATCCAACCCTAAGGTGGTTATTTCTGGATATTCTAGTTGCAAATTACCTGTTCAGTAAATATTTCTTGTGTGAATGCTTGTTTGATGCGCGCCAATCCGTTCGGGCGGACGGGCACGCGCATGCCCAGTGTGGCGCACACCAACTCGCCCACGGCCGCCAGCTGCCCGGAGTGGAAGTGGATGGCAATCAACAGCAGCATTTCGCCGAACGACGCGGTGACACCCGAATTGCTACAACATACAATGGTCAGTATAACACGAGCTACCATTTTTGGATAGATTTGTACCACAATAGGTAGTGCATACCTTTCAAAATACGCTTCTTCTTTGACGAGCCATTGCACCCATTCTATGGCCTTCTTTTCATGTTCAGATGCAGCTGGAAAAGGTGGACGCCATTAATTTACCACTTATATTAAATGTATGCTCAATTCAAAAATCTTATCAGAATGTGTAAAATAGAACTCCAAATATGTAGATGTTATATCGGCATTTTTAACCTTGCCTTAAAATTGGTGTCCGGTCCACGCCCTGTGATGCGTGTGCACCAAAATGCGGCATTTATCGGCATCACAATATGAAACTGAAATAACCATAAAAATAAATGCCACTTACCCATTAGAGACGGACAAGCAAGTATCATACAGAGACTGAGTGATACAAATCGAACTCCAGCTTGTGTTGGAGGTGGTTTCTGTGTCACTAATCTCAAAAGACCTGCTACTTCATCATCTTGGAACTTTATTCCAGCAATTCCTCTTAGAGCACAATACAGTCTCAACAATGCTGACGCTTCAACACCAGCAGTGGCCTCTTTGAGTCTGTTCAATAACTCCTGGCGGAGTTTTGTTAACGCGCCATGTCCGTCGCCTTTACCTCTCTTGTGAGAGTTGCGCAAGAATGTTGCAAACCAAGCCCTGGTTGTTTGGTCCGAGCCTAGTAAGAGGCCTGACATAAATGATACCTAGAAATGAAGAAAAAAAACACCGGTTGTTTCAAGGGTATAAGAGAAATTGTGAAGGATCATAACCGTACAGTGCTGTCAAATGTCTTAGTACTGTTCTATGAGGTGCATCTGTTTCCTGTGATACTGACTTAATTGTTCTTATTATCCCACTAATATTATAAACGCGAAAGTTTGTATGGATGGATGTCTGTTGCTCTTTCTAATGAATGGATTTTAATGAAACTTCACAATAATATAGCAGCTCATAAATCAGAATAACACAAGCTATAATTTATAAAGATCCTGCTCAGACGAAGTCGATGGCAAGAGGTAGTATTAAATAATGTAAAGCTACAAGAAGTATACCAAGTCATTTTGATGGTGTGTGAGTGTGAGGTTGATAACTAGTGATGGCAAGCGTGCAGCTGACACTGCCTTAGCTCTAACTGCAGCTGCAATATCTGTGCATGCGGCACAGAGGGTAGCCAGGGTCTTCGCTCGTATCCCACCCTCTTCACCTCTCTCGGCATTCACCACCAGTGACTCAGCCACTGAAATAATAATAATATCAATAAATAAAAGATAAGATATAGTGAGTGTACAGTAGGTAAACATAAAACAGAGGAATAATGTGCCTCAGAATGTATCATATAAATCTCACCTTCCTGCAATGTGTCAGGCATGTTAGCAACAACCCAGGATATTATAGTGGGCCCCCTGTTTACATGAAGTAAGACTTCCACTACATCACAAATATTGAGCAAATTCGGCAGCTCTGCTAGACTTATGCAAATCACATCTGTGATCTCTTCTAAATACACATCATTGTCAAAGAGTTCTGACGGTTTTATGGTACATTCCACATTTGAGATTTTGTTTTGGTTGTATTCGGTTATTTGTGCTTGCATTTGTAATATCTCAGAGAGTACTAGGCGTACACGTCTAGCCGAGTCCGATTGTTCAAAATCATTTGCAACTCCATTAACTACACTCGGAACTAAGAAAAACTCAGTGCATTGAGATCCATTTTTCTGTCTGAAATGAGATTAACAAATCCAAATAAAACAAAATAATATGAGAATAGTCAGGCAACTACAGTGCCACTCTGTTTGGAGTAGTTGTCAAAAGGCAAACAATTTTCACAAAATGACAATGCCAGACTCTGCCCCACCATCAACTGCATGATGTACAAGATAGCAAATAAATGTAAAAATATCTCCGTTTTTTATTAAAATTATTGGTTTAAAATAAAGTTTTGTACATCAAGAGAGTCGAAAAAAACAGCTTAATTAAGAATTCAGAAAATAGTATGAAATCGAAGCGAATTATTCATTGTTTTTGTTAATATTCAATAGAAGTTGCGAGAGTAGTAGAAAATGATACTGATTATGATTATGCAATATGAAACCTGTAATAAGTCCCCAACAAAATGATAGGTACAGCTTAAATGGTCACGTAGTTTTGTAGGTGGGGACCAGCTCCAAAAAAAAACTTTGGGAAAAAGCTCCATTGAAATGTGGCAATGTCATTTACAGTTTTCGGATTTTCCCTTTACTTGTGCTATAAGACCTAGCTTCTTGGCAAATTTCATGATTCTGGGTCAGTTTTGATTCCATTGCGTTTTCATACAAATATGCGGGAAAATAAGACATAAACAGCGATATCTATTGATTGCGTTGACGTAGACGTTTGATTTTTTAACGGCTGCATGAGATTACAGACATAAGTATTTGGTATTGATTTAAACTTGATCCGTCCACACGTTTCTGAGATCCATTGAAATGTGGCAATGTCTTTTCTGTGAAACTGGCTATGTTTAGTAAGTTGATCATTATCCTTCAGCACCCAGTTATGCTGTTCCCTCCATCATAGGCCATACTGGAGCATATTTATTGATTATATTGGAATGTTTTAGTGACAAACAACTATTTACTTACCTCATCAGCTGTTCTTTCTTTAGATCTACTTCCAGCGCATGAAATTCTATTGATAAGAGCGACACAATAAAATTTACCAAGTCTATGCCAGACAGTAGGGTGAGTACATCCTTCTTGGCTTCTGAACAGTATTGGGTTATGTCCAAAGGAGATATCAGGGCCATGCGAACCAGACAGGGTATTATTGGTCTTATTTCATCTGATGTACATTTGATAAGAGCACCAATATCTACATCTTTTATAGCATTATATACGCGTGGTTGAACTGGCTTCATAAATATCAAATCCATTGTTATCGGCACTGAATGACTGAAGTCTGAACAGGTAGGTAGGTAGCGGCAGTCGGCAGTATCACAGATTAACCTAGGGAAGTATAATATCAGGATAGGTTAAGAAATACAATTCAACCAAAAAGGCAATAAAAGCCTAAAGGCATTATTACACATCCTACAAAACTATTATAAAAAATTTAATTGCACATTTTGACGGCGCATTTTTGTAGAATATCCTGTTTTGAAGGTTTTTGCTACGGTTTTTGTGATTTAAAAAAAAAATATTCTTCCTTCACTTCCTGAGTTCACTTCGCAGAGGGAAACGCAAGGCAAACTAGAACACACAGCCAGTGATGTTTTTATTCCGATATTAGGTAAGCGTAAAACTTGTTAAATTAAAACAATGAGTTTTCTTTCTTATAAATATATATATTTATATACGAAGATAACCTTACCTATATATACAATATATTTTTTTGAATCCTACACACAATCAACACTCCCACAACTTAACGAACCACGTCATCCTTGAGTCATGCAAGGAATCCTTGGTAAGAACACAAACACGGCTTCTTTCGAGCACTCCAATAAATAGATATGTTCTCTTCTCGGACATCATGCTTAGAACTTTCTCAAAAAAAAAGATAAATTATGGCGTTTTGCCGCGCTTTTCAGGGGCTTAGTTTTTTTAAGGAATGGCAACCATTCCAAAGAAAGGAAAAACTTATTATACCCAACATTGTAGAGCATACAGCCTTTTCTGATTTGGGCTGATGTGGCTATGGGCCCAATGCCCTTAATAAAAATGTAATAAATATTTAAAAAATTTACGTTCCCAGTGTTGCCAATTTGGTGGAATTTCGGCGATTGACACGAAAACGCGTATGAAATGAATGCACCCCGATGCACCCTTAGGAATGCACCCAATCGCGATTCATATTCTGTATCCGTATCGGATCTCGGTATTGGGTTTTATCAATACTACTTATTCATGGTGTAGTATGCGATATTCAAAGATCAATTCACGAATTCGCGATACGGATCGCAAAATTACTTGATTTTTGAGATGTGACCTTGATATGGACCGCGATAAAATATTGGAGACATCCAATATTAACGTAGTACGATAGATATTGATGACGTCTCCATTGATGTTGAGACTCACATTAATTTTTATGAAATTCCAAAATTACAGTTGGCAACCAAATTGCTGTCTGTCAGTCAGTGTCATGTCAACAACAATATAAAGTACAAACCAAACCTTAACCCAACCGAATAAGGTCGACATCTGTATGTCCTGTGAAGTCGCTCGAAGCGAAGTTGACTGATTGACACTACTTGCGAATCTTGCGATTGTAGCTTGCTTGCGTATATATATTTATTTTCTTTGTTGCGACTTGCGTATTCCTTGTGTTTCTGTTGACTTTTTGTTTTCATTTTTTCATTTGCTTGCTTGCTTTTGTATAAGTACTATTGTAATTTCGAAGATGTATAAAGTTTATATGAAATCAAATACTTATTTAGGTGGACAGAACTGCTTCCATAAATCGTTGTTTGGTAAGAATATTACATGCCTCGTCATTTTAATCGTAATATTACCTTTTGCTCAATGTTAATTATTATATTATACAACGGCCTACCTACCACTGTTACTTTGTCTCGTCACCGAAAGAAACAAACGAGCATGCCTGACTAACCTTGATTTCTTCTACATATATTATGGTTCAGTACATTTTCCTTTGTTAGTTTGCTCATGTACAAATTACGTAGTTCACAACTCCACTCCACATATATGATTCAGGTAAGGTAGGTATTCACTAGCACTTAACTGTTGACAATTTGATTGAACCTCAAACAGTTTCAAGGGGATTTTGTGACTCTAAAAACCTTATAGACTAAATACCTACCTACAATCATAGATAAGATAGGTACATAACGAAGATATATTTAAAGATATAATACTAATTAGATTAAACAACAGTACAAAGGTATTTAATTCCAATAAAATATTCTTACTTTGAGGATCTATGTGTGTACCTACTTATATCTACATATAAAATCATTTTAGTTTCTGTGAAGGCGCGTGTTGGAGTTTATTCAAAAGGTATTTATTTTCTCGACAGGTGGAACTAATCGAGTTGCAAACACATTACACATTTCATCAACCTTCAAGTTTCCTCAAGTTGCCCTCAAGTTACCAACAAATGTTGTTGACATAAATGCAGCGGAAATGGGGAGGTTCTCTCCTTTGAGAGAAAGGGATATATCTGGACCTGTAATCAATTCTCATTATGGGAAAGAACAAAATTTTGCAAACATTGACATTACTGTACAAGCTGATCAGTATGTCAATAAATATGATTGCCGTGGTGCTGTGAGCCTGTCATCATCCATGCAAAGTAATGTCCCGAGTCCATTCAGCGGCAATCACACACATCTGGGCATGCCAGGCTCTCAGTGGGGTCAAGGGTACAAGTACTTGTCAGATCATCTGCATGGTGCTCATTACTTGACATTAAGGAATGAGTATCGCGACATGGCCAATAAAGGTAGGTTAAGTAAGAGCTATTGCATATTTTTTGTAATTAATTACTGACAGTACTGACATTCTGTGAACTTATTTTAGCTATAGATTTCGAAACTAACAACTAATTGGGCACATTTCATTTCATTTTGATATTCATGATCACATACCATTGTTAAATAACTAATTTGCCAACATGTTGTGGACATCTCAATAATAACTACTGAAAAAATGGTCTGATGATATAAGAGGAGCACTGGTCTGGTGTGAACCATATGGGATGGTAACACAGGGAACCCACTGAAAGGGCCCATGAAAAGGAGTCAGAGCTCAGGAGTGTGCTGGAATGTGCTGAGGATGAAGAAGTGAAAATTTTCTTCTTAATGACAAAGGGAATTTTAGTAAATTTATATTGTATCACACTGACACACAAATCAGAATTGGCCCTACTTGGTTAGGTAACTATCCTATATAGTTAGGTATTAAATCCCCCTGCAACTAATCAATAAGACTTAACTTTAGATCTCCACAGAAGAAATAATAGTACTTAACTTACATGGTATCTCTCTATTCTTATTTTACTCATAAACTCCAATTAGGTATGTATGTATGTTTATGTGATTTCCTTTTATGTGTACCAATCCATTCTTTCTTACCTTTTCAAAGCATAGCTGCTTCAATCGGAACAAGAAATATGAGCACAGATACAAAAATTTTAAGTGCCAAAGAGAAATTGACAAAGGCTGTAAAAGAGTATGGATCCACAGTGGTGGTATTTCATACTACTATCTCACTTATGTCTTTGGGAAGCTGTTACCTTCTAGTGTCTAGGTATGTGCATTTGGTACACTAAACCATTTTTTGTTTGCCTGCGATTTAAGGCATAAAAATGTACCTAGGTAAGGTACTTTGTATACATATATCACGGAGGACTTTGTATACTTAATATAACTTCAAGCAGTTATGAATTAGTCATCTCACAAAATGGCTGAATGATATAACCCTTGTGTAACGGTGGTGGTGATGGCGTCGGCAGCGGCGGGTTTCTTCATTAGGCTGACACAGTTATAGTGGCTAGTCACTAACTAGTAACTTAATTACTTACCTTTTTATAAGAAAGGGGGACAGACAATCGTATTAACCGCCTTATTAAAATGTATCAAAGCCATTTGTACGATAAGGTGGTACCTACTTTTGATACTAACTGTATTGTGCGCAAAAATCGATCAACACCCTCCTGATGGGTATATCAGTGCTTATTACCATCAATTGGTGTATTGAAAATAATATCACATGGAAATGTGTTTGGCCGTCAATTAATTATAAGTATTATAAATGGGTATTGGTTTAACCAGAGACTAATTTTACTAATATTTTCATTTATTGATTGATATAGCTATGTACCTAACTAATATTAGGGCCTTGGTTTACTATGTTGGTTGTTGTATCTTTTTTAAATGTCCTTTTTATGTTTTTCAGCGGCATCGATTTAGTGGAGATTCTGAATCGTTTCAATGTCGGCGAAGGAACTCTAACAAAAATAGCAACGTCCAATGCGGGCACGTTTGTCGTAGCTTATGCTGTACATAAGATATTTGCTCCCGTTAGAATGGCCATAACAATGACGGCGACCCCGTTTATCGTACGACATTTAAGGAAAATTGGGGTTTTAAAAATCAATACAAATGGTGGTGGTGGGAAATAAATACTTATACGTTTCTTAATAAATACTGTTTTTTTTCTCTACTTACTAAGTAGGTACCCGTGAAGAGTCAGGAATAGTCATTAGTCACGATGACAGGCATGTAGGTTCACATCGCCTAGTCCAATTCATCATCAACGTATTTATATCCCCACTACAGTAAATGACAATGCCAGATTCTGCCCCACCATCAACCGCAAGTTGTACAAGATAACGAATTAATGTAAAAATATCTCAGTTTTTTATTAAAATTATTGGTTTAAAATAAAGTTTTGTACAAGTTGCGATTCGAAAAAAAACCCAGCTTAATTAAGAATTCAGAAAATAGTAAGAAATCGAAGCGATTTATTCATTGTTTTTGTTATTCTTCTATAGGAGTTGCGAGAGTAGTAGAAAATGTACTGATTATGATTATGCAATATGAAACCTGTAATAAGTCTCCAACAAAATGATAGGTACAGCTTAAAATGACACGTAGTTTTGTAGGTGGGGCAAAGCTCCATTGAAATGTGGCAATGTCTTTGTACCGTCGAGGGATCGCATTGCATATTCCCGACTGTATTCCTTCACCTTTTTCGTCTTGTTTATAAAAAAAAAACGGCCAAGTGCCAGTCTGACTCGCGCACCGAGGCTTCCGTGCGGCGCATCTAACCCCGTAACTTTGCTCTAACGAAAAGATAAACCAGATTTAGAGACCAACTTATCTTTGCCATTATCAAAATATGTCCATACCTGTCCATTCACACAATAAATAATTTCCCGTGGTTCACCTGGGTGTACAACGGGGGAAACTAAAACTTCCCGTGGACCACCGAGGTGAACAGCCGAGGTGGACCACTGGCAATAATCAGTAAAATTGTCTAGGTAGGTACTTTCCCTCCATGTGGCATCGCCTTAAATAAACTAAACTCGTTTCTACAGTAAACGACAAAGGCTTCAAAATTGTACTTGGTAGTAATTGTTACGCCATAAACTGTAATATGCACTAGATTGCACGAGGCTTATGAAATTATGAATATTTCAATTGTTAAATTGTGCAGGAAGCTCCTAAAATATGTTTCTAAAACGTCAAAAAAATGAAATACTGTTATGTTTTGTAAAATACTGTTTATTTTAGTTCTCCGACCTTAATATACTTCATTTCTCGTACAAAAAGTTGGGAACCCTACTTCCCGCCTAAATTATAATAAAATTTATAATGTACCTACACGTGACGCCGCGCGTGACACTAGACTTCATTAAATATGTGTGTGTACCCATACAGTACATTTACACATATTGTATGTATACAGACATGAACACCCACCTAATATTTATGTGCTTCAATTAAGTTAGTAGTACAGTCGACGACAGAGATAAGTATACAGGGGGCCTCAATAAGGTTGAGATTTTCTCAAAAACTACTGGGTCGAATTTAATAATCCACAGTTACATAGTTTTCACTTTTATCTATCAAACAGTGAAATAATTTTTACAATAGATCAAGTAGTTTTTGAGAAAATCTCAACCTTAAAAACTCTCCTGTACACATTTCTCTGTGTTCCACCGTACCTACTACTGGAAACTGTGTTCCAATTTTTAATTTAATACCTAGGTAGGTTTGCAATAATGATTTGCTGCGTGCGGGAGCAGACAGCGGATTGTGCTAGTTTTATCGTCACTGCGTCTGATGGACACTCGCCACGACATCCAATGGTAGCATTTGTAATTTTTTATGCAGTAGGTACTTGGTAACTAAGTTTTCATCCACAGGTTACCAACCTTGGCAGAAAATAAGAACATTGCAAGACCAAAGCAAATTAAGCGTGTGCGTTTCTGTTTCTATTACGATATCTAGGTACCTCTAACTAGTAATGATTCGAATAACGGGAATGTAATGAAGTACTCATTAACTGTAATAGTAAGTATTACCTACATTATCGTTTTGTAGTAGTTTCAGAGAAAATTTCGGAGTGATGCACGGAATGAGACTATGTTTTATTATTTGCGTTAGTCATGCAGAAATGTGCAAATGATTAAAAAATAGGAACAATAAATATCTACCTACCTACCTATATACTTACTTGGGAATATTATTAGGTAGGTACGTGCTTCGTTATGCCTTAAGTTCAGGGTTAGGTATGATTTTAATATACTTACCTACCCAGCGAGAGTTACCTATACCTAGGTACCTACCCGAAACCAAACCAAGTATCAAACTAGAACCCTGGCTCATGGTCTGTACATTACCTATATGACACTTCAAGTAGCTCTACAATTGTATTTCTTCTTTTGCCTAGGCAATAAGATCGAAACACATTGACAATTTATGTATTTTCGACTGTAGGTACTGTGCGTATAGCGGCACGACATTGAAGATTTCATGGAACTCGAAATACTCTGGCAATTAATTTTCATTCACAATAGCCGTTACAGTACGATTACTTTGCTTTAGGCAAAGTAACCGTACCTAATATTGGCAAGTTGGTAGGTAGCTAGTTACATTAACTAATAGGACATGCTTCTTGTGACGTTACGTCGTGTTAGTAACGAATTATCAATATTCGAAGATAGTACATACTTAGAACATAAATTATATTCAGTTTAGTTCGCAACGCAATGTACAACAGGAAGACGAGAAAATATTCTATGTGAGTGTCGGATATCATTGTATCAAGTTAAAAAAAATAGGTACATATTTAGTCGAAAAAAATTGTAGGGAGTCCACGGTTGCTCGGGCCCTCGCTCGGAGGCATCAATTCAGTCAATTGTCGTGCCCTGAAATGTGCGCAGCTTCTAACATTTTCGTGTCATGGCATAATATGTCGAAATAGTCCGCGAGATAAAATATTGTAATGTACGATCGACCCGCCTAATGTATCATCCAAGTATTCATCTACCACCTGTGTAAACAGTGGCAGATTCTTCCGTGTTAATCAAATGGTCGCGACACAAGTGTCCGAGTATGCAGAGTCAATGAACCGGAGAGTAGATTTCTTGTGTTTGAGTTACGTTTTTAGAGCATAACGCAGCTAGGCATCATAGTGTTCTTGTATAGGTACTAAAATAATGTGGGGGAGAGGTCTAACACAAAGTGTAGGTATGAGGAGAGTACATAAGGTAGAGATTTTATCGGGAACACTTATTCCGACAGCGAGTCAATTATTTTTTCCTTTAAAAGTTGTGAAATATTTACCTAGGTATCCGAATCAAACTTCGGTTCCAAATTAGAGGTATGTAAGGAAAGTTGAACTTTCGAAATAAACTACAAAGTTGGAATATTTTTGTCCAATTAGTTGAACTTATTGGAATATACCTACGTTTTTCATTGTGTATCTTTTATTTATATATTTATCTATTTTCAATTAGTAATTTATGATAAATAGCGGTTTCGCAACAAAGTATAAGTATCTAGTAGACTCTTTATTGAACTTTACATTTCTGCCAATTAAGTAGGTATAGGTAGGTAAGGATAGGTACTTACTTCAATATTTTCCGGAATCGAAGATTTATTAATCTCAGACCGCGTAAAATATGAAAATTAAACGATAAATAAATAATACTGGGATTATAAACGCTATTCATGGACGGGCCAAGACGTCAATAACATTTCATTAGTAATTTAGATAGTGGTGTCAAATGTTCAACAATAAACAATTCATCTGGTTGATACTACGCCGCCGCCGCCGCAGATAATGAACAATATTCCTCTAATTTAGTAACACGCTCAGAGGTTTCACGTTATACAAGCTCTCTGTTTTAGATTTAAAATATGTTTTATTCTAAAGTAGTTTACACCTTAGTTCCGATAATATTAACAAAGTTAAATAATGCTCACTGTGATAGCAGGTAAGATACCATTTGCTGTATTAGATTTTCTTTCCATTATGAGTAGATTTGCGAGTCACATCGTATAGCTGGGAACGAGCACATCAATTTACACAAAACCATTGCAATCTAGCTCGTATTGACGATGAGTAAAGTGATCGTGTCGTGTGATGGTGACTGTACCTAACTAGCAATCTGGGTCAATTCAATAGGTGGGTACCTAGTCTACAAGCCGAAAACAATAGGGACCTAATACATAAGTATTTCTTTATTACAATTGTTTAGATCAGTTATCATCACGTTTGACGGAAGGTGACTTTGTAGTAGGTAATGGAGCTTAGCTTATGCACGCACGATGCGACTTATCTAATTGATCTTATTGTTGGATTTAGCTGTTTTATTGTTTATTTAATAAAATAAAATTCGTACCTTCGTCATAGCGGACACCGCCATTCGTAAAAGCAAACTTCCTTTATGTGGTTATATTTCAGTTTTAGGTACATACCTACACATCAAGTGAATCACTTTAGACCGTTCCTATTATCTGCGTTGTAAGAGTTGAAATCGTACTGAAAGTGTGAAGTGTTACCATTGATCTGCTGCTGTCCGTCCGTAGTTCCGTACCTACCTACCTAACGAAATCAGTTTGTAGCGTTTGACGGTTTGTAGTCAGCGGTCAAAACACTGGAATGGAGAACGTAATTGTTACATATTCGTAAAACTTTTATACAAGAATAGTCTTACGATATTTTATTCCACTTGGGCTAGTGAAACACTAGATTAGTTTAATAAACTAGTTTTACAATTTAAATCTTACCTACTCATTTTGTTTGCAGCACAAACGCAACGGCGGATGAACAGTATTTGTTTGACTTCACCAAGACTGGAAATGTTGCAGCTTGGCAAGAGCAGTCTGACACAGTACGCGACGTGGGAATGTCCAAGGCCTTGCTTGTAATCCACCAGAACACCGGCTTCAGGCGAGCCATATTCTTCTCTCTGTTAAATCCTCAACTCAATGGTGCCGGGTTTGCTGGGATACGTGCTATCCAGACCTATGATCTCACGGGTCACACCAAGTTACAAATACGTTGTCGGGGCCAGGGGCAATACAATGGGTACAAAGTAGTTTTGAGGCACAGAGGTTTGAATGAAGAACCCAATTATTCTTTCGAGCAAAATTTTCAGGTATGTTATTTATGAAATTATACTGCATGTTAATTATTACGTAGAAACAGAGACAAAAAAATACTTGGCTATAATAAAAGTTCAGTCGCCAGCGAGTAATTAAATTCCGAAGCTCTTACGTTCGTAATTGGTGCGATTTTAGTTTCACTACTAGCCGCAATTACGAACCTTGTAGCTACGGGTTTACGTACTCACTCACTAGCGTAAACATAAGCCATAGGTACTCATGACATTTCATTTCGAACTTGTACGCATACAATTTAACTACCAAAAAGGTACGTATGAAATGAAGTAATATATTCTCCCGCATTTAGTTCTATTTCCGTACGTTTTGTACTAAGTAAATAAAACATGCCTTTGATACTTCCCAAAGTGTATTACGATAACATATAATTTGATTGGTTGGCTCTGCAGGTTAGAGTTACGTAAGCGCGCGAGCTAGCCAGTTTTACTTGTAATGTGTTATTTTATTGCTTTACAGGCCCCTAAGGATGAGTTTGCAGTTCGCAGCCTGCCTTTCGCGGAATTTAGAGCTTATTATAGAGGCAAGCGAGTAAACAACAATGAAACACTCGATTTGTCCAATGTAACTAGCATCGGAATTCAAATGTATGGAGGAGTCTATCAGCCAGTGAAACAAAAGGGACCTGCTACACTAGAGATAGATTGGATTAGAGCAGTGTCATAGATGCTTTATAAACTTTTATTATAAGTAATTACGAATACAAAATATCTTTAATCTTTTTCCGGTTTTCATTGTTTCTTCATCACTCGATGATCATAGCCTTCTGTCTACGATCATAGCAAAGCTTTCATATTCCTTCAGAGTAGCGTTGGGTTACCTTAGTTTAGTTAGAGAAAGGAACTGCTAAAATAATTTCTACTATAGCGAACCATTGGAAAAGCTGTGTCTGTACTTTACAGAACGAATCACTTTATACGAATAGCGTACAGTCGACCGCAAATCTATTGTCACTATACGCGACGGTAATAAGGCGCGTGAGTACATTAATGATTATGTGTTGGCGAAATTAACGATAATTAGTATTTGTGGACATTCAATGAAAGCAGTCATTACCATACATCTGTTTTATTAATAACTAAAATTAGGACACCACTAAATAATAATTACATAATTACTATCAGTAATTAATATAATAAATCAGTATTACAATAACACTCAAATTCATTAAAATTGATTCCGCATAAATGCTCGTTTGTTATTTGTATTGTTTTTTATCGTTGTCTCGTCGGTAGGAGGAGAGTGAGCGCTGTCATTGCGTCTGGGAATAAGGAATGGTAGTTGACGAGGGGTACGTATGCCGCCGTGATGACGCGCCCCGCGAACCAGCGGCCGTGCAGCGAGTTCACGGACGCCACGGCCGTCGCTATCGTCGGGCATTTACAGTACACATTCCCCTGAGGAGACGCCTTGTCCACGTACACGTGTAACACGCCACCGTGTTTATTGCACTCGCTTATGACGTCATCCCTGATCTCGATATCCCAGCTGGGGTTTGTTTCACTGTAACAAAATAGAAACGGTGTTAGGCTGCGTCCGCATTGGCAGGTGCCTTGATTAGCGTGTAGAGCCTTAGCGCCTACCGAAGGCGTCAAATGCGTAGTGCAACCGGTTACGAAAATTATAGAACGTTCGTTTCACTTCGCTACTCTAGGCGCTAAGCAAGGCGCCTGTCTATGCGGACGTATCTAAATATGATGAAGGATGTATCTGGATCATTACTCAACATAAATGATGCCAATATTAGATGAAGTCATACATACGTCTAAAAAATTTAAAGAGACGGAAGACAATAGAAGCGGGACGCAGTACCTCTCATTTGTACTTTTGTTGCTTGGTCTGCCACAATGGATCTTTCGATAGCACAATAGTGAAAGAGAGGTTTCCTAATTCTTACCTAGCAGGATCAAACATGTTGTTAAGCATGAAGCACTGCGTTGCAATCGGGGGTGCAACTTGCGGTTGTGGCGTCGACATGTTTGAGCCAGAGCCCATTAGTACCGAGGCAGCAGCAGGAGGGATCTGTAACACAAGAGATTTTCATTATGATATATTAGCTCCCAACTAATTTTTATACGATGGGATATTCTCATGCTGTGATAATGTAATTAGGTAATATTCATCTGCTACTTACTTGTAAACCAGTGCCTTCTGCAAGTTTGAACATTAATTGCAATCGACCCGTAGCACCCAAGTCCACCCCAGCCCGGTCCAGTTCATCTGCATCAAATCTAGTACTGGACCCGCCATCAGTGCGTTCCGTTACATTGCCCACTTTCATAGGCCTGCCAGCCAATTCAAAGCCATTCAGCTGTTCCATTGCCTTTTTAGCATCGGCAGCATGGTGGAACTGAAAACAAAAACATATTAGGGTGCTATATTCCATCATTCTGTAACAATAAGGCAAGCAATCAGGAAAATGTGTATTTACCGTCAGGAAACCATATCCCTTGCTTTTTCCTGTTTCAGGGTCAGTCATGAGCTGAATGTGATCAATTTTACCAAATGGTTCAAAGATTCCTTTCAACATGTCTTCAGTGATATTGAAATGCAAGGAACCAACATAGAGTCTTGTTGGTCCGTTACTGGTCTTTGGAGCTAAATTAGGCAGTGTGTTGCCAACTCTATTTTTCTCTGCTTGTGTGTGCTGGACTATGATAGGAACACCAAGCAATTTTTGTCCTGTCAACCCCAGGGCCTGTAAACAAATTCTAAATTAGGAATACACATTGTAGTAATCAGAAAACCGGGAAATGATATCATATAATGGCGTGCGTAAGTGGGACAGCGCTATCGCGTTGGTATATCGGAATATCGTCTCTGTTCAGCACACTATCTCATGATATCATTTCATCGTTTTGCACTTACCAAGGGAACTGATTCTGCATCTTTAAATTCAATGTAAGCTATTCCTTTGAACCGTCTGGTCTTATTGCAAGTGATGAGCCTAACATCTCTGACTTTACCTACAGAAGAGAAAAACTCTTCCAGATCTTTAGCTCTTATCCGTTGAGACAGCTGCATACAAAATACTGTACGCAGATCCCTTTCTTCGGGTGGCAACTCTTCCAATTTAGGCTCAAGCCCTCTGGATTTCGAACGATATTCTTTGCGAGTTTCTTTTTCTGGACTTGGTTCTTTCTTCTGGGGTTCCTTATGTTTCTCGCGGCTGCGGCCTCTTTCGCGGCTGCGCTCCCTGTCTTTACTGCGTCTCTTTTCCTTATCTCGCTCACGTTCTCGATCTCTGGGGCGCTCTTTTTCCTTATGACCCCGATCTTTCTCTCTGTCCCTGCGGTCTCTGTCTTTATCGCGGTCCTTATCCCTCCTATCATCTCTTGGGCGGAGAGCATCCTTATCACGTAGAGAATCCTTATCACGCGACGGTCTTCTTTTGTCTCTTGAGCGACTACGCCTGAAATAATATTAAATTATTAAGAGGCAATGGGAACTAAATACAAACTGTATTGAATCATTTCACATCACTCATTTGATACAAAAATATTGTATAACTTTAAGTTTTATTTAATTTTTTCCACCTCCAATGAGAAATATATATGCTATGGATTTACTACAGACTGATCTCCAGGGTTGATTTTCCGTTTTAGTGGTCCAAAGGTAGTCCCATATGTATTTTACAAATATTTTTGATTGAACAATGCATAGTTACCTTCGACTGCCATCTTTTTCTTTGTCTCTGTGCTTATCGGAATACTTGTCCGAACGATGCTTTGAAGAGGAAGTGTTATCCTGTCACACAAAGCACAAGGTAGAAGCGGCGCCACAGCAACACGACGAGTGAATAAATAAAAACTGCATTAGTTCAATAATATAAAATGGTATAAAGAACATTGTGTGATATTTCATCATGATATCAGAAATATACACAGATGAAATACCTAACAATGCTGATGGCTTTACTTTGTCTAGGCTATCACTGGTGTCGGTTACAGTTAGAGTAGGATCATCATTCAGCTGAGTCGCCGTGGTCAGTCTCGCTGCCTCAGTCTAAACTTACCGTTCACAAAACCACTGACAAAGGTCGAACACAGCGCTAACATCACACAGGGATACTTCTGCAAAAGATTTACGACCCATCAGCGCATGGCTTTGTTTCAAATACTGGCTGTATCAAATTGTATTCATTTTCATTATGATCATTTTATTTTGAATTGATAAATTAAAAAAATACTTAAGTTAGTGGATACCTCTCTCTTTGTTCAGGTCGGTGAAGTATGCTGGACTATTACCAGAAAGTTCTATAAATACAAGAAATGATTCTCATATGTAATTTGGTTTTCAGTTTGTAACTGTCCAAAAATGTAAAAAAAATATACAGGATTTTGTAACAAAATATTCAAGATCTACATATAATGCAAGGAATAATATTTATAAGGAATGTATACATATTTATTACATTTTTGGACAGTTGGGCCTGTTGAACAGGCAAATGGCAGTTATTTTGTGCACTGAATAGGGACAAACTATGTAGGTATTTGTTATTTATAGATTTGAAGTTTTTTTTCATGAAGAGATAAATTATCTATTTTTTGACAGTATATGCGATTTGAAGTGAAATGGACTTGATCGACCTACATAGTTATATTAGAAAAATGGAATATAAACTACATGTTAAAAAAGATCAAAATGTACATGAAATTCAGGTTTTACAAAAGGGCAGCATAGAATATAGATAAAATCATTATTTCTGTGAGCCTAACAGTAAGTATAAAATATTTTAGAAAATTCACTTACAACATATAAAAGCATTGACACTATATGAGGACAGATTGGTCCCAGTGTACTCGGACAAGTCTTGTTTTTATTTATAGTCTACAAGTTCAAACATCCATTTCTTATGAAAATAGCTCGTTCCAAATACTCTTTGACCAAGAGTGTACTCATATCCTGTCACCACAGCTCAAGTATAAAAAAGGAGTATGTTTTGCTCCAAGTAAATTTGTTAAATATAATCAGTTGACTTGGGGGCATATCAAAATAAGGAACTAATAATGAATATATGGAGGCTTACCGATTTGATATATGGAGCCTCTAGCATGGCCTCGACGTCCAAATCTTCAGCCATTCTGTGAAACAAAACAATCTCGAGTTCAATATTTCAGTCATAAGTAAAACTAGAAATGGATATCTCTGTATAAATGTCGAATGGTGATTATAGTGAATGGCTTGGCTACTATGACTATATAGGTACTAGGACTAGGTAGGGCCAAGGCAAGGCAATTTTATTTGATCAAGATGGCGGACATAGCAGCAAGCAAAACGAAACCCACCCACCTGCTTTCGGTATTGGATAGATTAATTGATATCGGATTGAACAAACGTAGGTTGAATATAAATTCTTTCCTCTCTGGTCTTCCTGAACTGCAAAGAAATCCGTTATTATCTTAACACACCACAAGAACTAAATAAAATTACAAAAATTCGAACTCGCGTTCGAATCTAGCTAGCTTCCAAAGAGAATATAAATCAAAGAAAATATATAATGAAATGAAATAGTGCTAGGCTAGCAAAGCAAAAGAGAGTCAGCGACTGTACAAACCATAGATAACAAAATCTCCAAAGCCTACAAAGGATATTCGTGTAAAACCAAATAGGATATTACTAGTTTTGGCAGCTCTAACATGTTGTAGTGTGCGTGTCGGCTTCTAAGTACATTATATTATGCGCTTTGGTCATTGACTTATACCTATGGACATGGCATACCTACGAAAATAACTTGCCTACCTAAACTTTGTGGGGAACAAATATGGCGGATTGTCGTAGTGCAGCCTCGATGTTCATCGATAACTTTTATCGATATTGACCGGAGACGGTAAATGCAGTTTCCCCATAGATTTTATATCTAACCTCTATTATCATCCTTAAATCATCGAAATAAGGTTTAAAATAACTTGATCAGAAATAAATACTGTGCCGTGCCAAGCCATACTGTGCCGTCCTCGAGCGTAGGCCATAACGATCTAGACAAATAAAAAAACAGTTTAGAAATATGATTTATTATTAACTTAATTAGGTACACTACACATCCTTTCTACGTACATGATTGATTAATTAATTTAGATATGTGTTCAAGTACTGTGACTACAATTCATTAATGTTATTCAAGTTTTTTTATGATGTAACTCTGAATAACCCGACAGTAAATCTCGTCCGTAAAACGTTAAATGTAAGAAAAAATTAAGGGTCAAAGCAAATCTTCTACTCTCTGCTCAATATCTTCCGGATATTGTTTTTCCACAGGCAAACCTCTAGATTTTAAGGAATTAATGAAGTCTTTCCTTGTAAATATTCAATAATTGAAATCTCGTTATTTAACAAATTCCGTTTGCGTAAATCTTTCGTAATATTTAAAAAGAAAAATCTATTCTACCTGCGAATTTTCTCAGTTAATCGTTTGATTTTTATTCCTTGAAGCATACATAATTATTGCTTCAATTTCTTATGATTCTCAAAAGAAATATCCTGAAATCAAACAAAACGCATTCGTTATATAATATATTGCATTAGAGTACAAAAACAGAAAAAAAAATGAATATATCGATATTTCACAATAACAAAAGAACAACACTATCGTCCAACTATTGCTATTTTTACAAAGTCAAATTCTCTTGAAATATGGCTTAGAACAGTAGTTTAGCCTATCTAAAATGTACTTAATTAGGATCTGCTTTGAATTTCGAAAACAAGAAGTGGAAATATATGGAATTAGACGATATATCATAGCAAAATGTCTTGCTTACCGGTGAAATGTTATATTATTAAAATTTCGGTTATTCCTGGTCTTCCTCGAACCACAGCCTATTACACTTCATTTAGTCATTGTTCCTTTACATTAATTTGTACTTTTTATGCGCTATATCACTTGATAACAAGGTTTAATTAGTTAAAAATCACAATCAAAACAGCAAATTGACACATGAAGTACTCAACAAATGCGTTAACAAATATGGCGACTGGGCACTTTCCCACGGGTCGCGACGCCACATAATAAGTGTTGCCAAAATTGTTACTGACACAACTAGCGTCGTCCTTGTCCACTTATTGAAATTCATGATAGTTAAAAAGAGATAGCATTATATTTAAGAGTTCAACGTCGAAATGCATGATATTTGTATAACCAAATAGTATTATAGAAGAATAGGGCATGTCCATAGGTATAAGTCAATGGCTTTGGTCCGTAGACAGCTTTGGTCGAATTGGTCGGGCGCACAGATTAAAGATATAAGTTTGGTCGGGCGGGCATTACTGGCTGTGATTACTGGCCTACTCTACTACTTTGCTTGCACTTTTTTTTGGTTTGTTTGTGACATTGTGTCGTGTTGTTGTTTCGTTTGTTGAGAAATAATTATTACTTCAGCTGAGTTTGCTTACATTGTTATTTATAATAGGTATAACACCCACATGGTTATTTATAATTGTTCTCTTTAGCTTCTGTAGGTTGCGAATACGTAGTACAAACTAGTATCAAACATCTCGTGTGAACATGACAACAGCAGCAAGACCTACATTTGATCCCGCTCGGGGGGGTCAAGGACGCGGTGAAAAGGACCTGAGTGCGATATCTCGTCAATATTCGAGCAGAGACCTCCCAGGACATACTAAACTAAAATACAGGTTTGTAAACCACACTATTAGAGAAGAAATGACATCTGGATCAGAGTCAATAAAAATCACTGACATTGAAGGCTCTGGCGGAAGGGAAGATAATCTACCTAACCTATAACCAAAAAAAAACCAGTATAAACACAAACTTGTGTTGTCCTATTTCCCTATTTCTCTCACCAAAAAAACTAAACCATAACCGAGGAGTAATAGTAATCATTCTGAGCAATTGCAACTTTACATACTGTGTCATTCTCAACTCTGACATAATCAGTATCATGGATGGAGTCATAAACATTAAATTGGCTTTCTACACCTAACTATCTTTGTCGGATCTGTGGGGTCATTGCGGTTCTCAAATCATACCATGTCATGGCACACGACGGGATAGTGCTATTGCGTTGGTTGCGTGTTCAATGGAAGATCAGTGCTGTCGGCACTCTGTCGACAACCCTTTCACAGACAGCCACTTTTCGCAACAGTGGCCAAGTTAGGAAAATTTATAAACGTGTTATACCTTCTATGTGCTGTTGCGATATAAAGAGATTACTTACTTACTATCTTTGTTTACATGGTATGATGATTTCATTGTTTTGAGAATGGTAATTAAGGGAGTTGGTCTGATGTCTCAAAATTCTCAAATTTACACCCACCCAGTGCGCCTATGTGTTCTTTTCCTTCAGCGACCTCCTTAATGATGCCCTAACCAACACCTATTTCACCTGACAAGGCAAAGACTATATATTTCCATCTACTACGATCCCAGAACACAACTTTCGTCTATTCAATAAGACCTTGTTTTCTTTTCTGTCCAACATACAGACTAATCTCCCTATACACTTACCTGCATGTTCACCTAATCATGATTGTGTATGGGACATACTCTTCTTTATCACTACATAATTGTTGATGGATAATACTCAATTTCAGAGTTTTATTATTATTATTGACTTACAAAATAGGGATTTAGGTAAAAAAATTCGTTTGTAAGTTATAGGACTATAGGTCTATTAGTATTTAAGTTTTATTTATCATTGTCTGTATATGACTGTGTTTCCCTGAATAAAATAAATAAATAAAATAAAATTGTTATATTGAGTTGGATCCCTTTGGTCAGGCTGTCCAAAGATCGCGTCCAGTATTCTCAAATCCAGATTACATACTCAGGTAGGACTAGGTAGATTTAATGGGTAATGTGGGTTAATGGGTACACCTATATTATTGTATATTTTTTTGAGATGCGATGTGTTTCAAGGAAAAGTATGTAAAATGGAAATACAATATGCAAATACCCGTTTCACACATCTCTGCTTAGAATTTACCTATTTGAAATTAACTGTGATTTGACTGAAATATCTGTATTTGCAGAGAACAAGGCCAAGGCACAACTGAAGAGTTGCGTTCACGTGACTTCCGCAAGGAGCTTGATGACAGAGAGAAGGATGGAAAAGGCCCCACTTCGAGGAGACAAGTCGAACCACCAGCAAAGAGGACCAAAATAGATCAAGTCCCAGCGGCAAGTTTAGATGCAGACGACCCTCTCGAAGGAGATTCGTCAGATTCCGATGACTCTGATGATGATACAGCTGCCTTGTTGGCCGAGTTGAATAAAATAAAAAAGGAACGTGCTATTGACCAGGCAAAGAAGGTATAAATAAAATAATCATAATATACAAGACTAACAGCCCTATTTTTAAAAATTTCCTAACATTGTAGGTAACATACTGGAGAAGATGTGTCGTCATAAAGATGATCCATCGACGATAAATATACACATCTTTCTTTAGTTTCTAATTTTATTATAAATTACCTAGAATTAGTAGGCCTTGAATTGGGTTGAATTCTTGAATTCATTCGACAAAATTAAATGGATGGCTAGGCTTGTGACATACATTAAATTGTGCAAAGCGTTTAAGGCGCTGACATTAGCTGTCCTCACGCTACCAAAGGCTGAAAGATGCCCCTGCCTTTCGAATTATGAACAAAGTTATGGAAATTGTCTACAGCTAGCAACGTTTGGCTTTTGAAAACTTTCTTTAAGTTTCTGGCATACGGGCATTTCGAGCGTTGTTTGCTTCAAAAATTACAAAAATAACCTACTTTAAATGAGCAAACTCTTTCCGAATAAATGTTTTTCACAGAGTTTTGAACTTGCAACTTTCGGGCGGTGCTTGATATAATTAGTGGATGGCTTGCACGAATTATTTGCACAGCGAACAATCCGGATAATGTTTATTTAGTTGCGGCGCCTACAACACGAAAACAAAGCAGTCTCGCGGGCCGCGCGCGGCCCGCGCACCATGCAACACCTAGTTTATTTATCGTACTTTAAAAAAAACTAGTGCATGCAATTTTAAATGAATATTATATGGGATCAAGGAACAAAGTCGCATTTAAAAGTTATCTTTTGCGTAAGATGCATGACGCACTTACGTTCTAAAAAAAAGAAAATAAATGATTGGAAAGAGTATAACAGATATTGTGTATTTTTCAGGAAGCAGAAAGAAAACAGGAAGAGGAAAGGATTCGTATGGAGAATATATTATCGGGAAATCCTCTATTGAACTATTCTGCAGCAGGCCAGAAAAATGATTTAAAGGTAATCATTGTCCTGCAAATAATGGGATTATAGGCTCAATTAACTGAAACTGATGATGCGACCGCATTTAAAAAATATAATAAGTACCGAAAAACTTTTGTTCTACATCTTTTCGATATTTGCGAAAAAAATTAGACTTCATATATTTTGTATCGATCAGTAGATCGATTTGTATGACATTAATTTTCTTTTTCGTATAGTCGTTGAACAAAAGTTGTTCAGTTATGGATACGAAACACCCTCCCCTCGGCTTACTGTACCCTTTCCATTACACCTTGCCTTTTTTCAGCGAATTTAGATTCTGTCCTCACATATCCAATCAAATTATCAAATCAAATGCTCTTTGGTCTTTCTGGACACTCAGTAGAATAGAAGCCATCAAAATACAATATGATCTATATTTTTTCAGGTAAAAAGACGATGGGACGATGATGTGGTATTCAAGAACTGTGCTCGATCCGAACCTGAAAAGAAGCCAAATACGTTTATAAATGATTCCCTTAGATCAGAATTCCACAAGAAATTCATGGAGAAGTATGTCAAGTAGATAAGTTAACATATTGGTTAACTGTTGTCAAAGGATGCTAGGTTTTATGTGTAGATATAAGTACATTATTATAAAGTTGTGTGTATAAGAATTAAGAACATAAGACGATTAAAGTAATTATTATACTTATGTCTGTAAATTTTCTTTAAGTATTACCTTTTTTTTAATTTTGCCTGTAGTAAGTGTGTACTTACATCAGACAAAGTGCCATAGAGACAAAACGACGGATTCGAATTTAGGACAATTGTCACTAAATAATGTTAACATGGAAAGTGGTTATTTTAAACTTTCTTATCGTAAAAGAGAATCGGCAGAACGTTTAGTTTTATAAAAGAGAAATACCTACCAGGTATGAGGTAGTCTTCTTCCATCATCGGTTCGAGGAATACTTCTGCCAATCTTCCTAATCAGGGTCTGTGTTTTGGAGTGGCTCAGCAACTCAGCAACCCGACCCTTAATCCACACTTGGAAAATGAGCACTTAATATAATAACTTACCCAAAGTTTTAGATAGGTATGTAATGTATGTTTGTAAATTCTCGAGCGAGACTCTGCAACCAAACGTTCCGACCAGAGATGATTTGATTAAAGAATAAAGTAAGTAATTAGCTCATACTCGGTATGATTTTATTAAGCGGTTCCGCCACCCACGCGCGTAATTGTTAGTGTAATGCAAAGGAAATATCAAGGCATCGGCTTAGGTATAAGATGTTTGTGTAAGTATTTAGTTATTGCATTGCATTCGGTCGGACAAACGAGTTCGTTTGCGGTGTTCAATGTTTACGTTTGAAGCCGTGTTTAGGGCGATAGCGGGGGCTGCGGCGAGCGCGGCGGCTAGCGGCCCACCTTGAGTGGGCAGGTTGAGCGGCTGAGTCCGCCGCGCCGCCGTTCCAATCGCCAGTCGACCGGCCGCTCGACAGCGAACATGGCTGCTCCGAAGGCGGCGTGGCGGTGCGCGTGCATTGTGCTACTCACAGCGGTCGCGGAAGCTGCGTTCTCGGGCTTGTACATCGACAATGGCGTCGATCAGACTATTATCCATCATTCGATGACGCGCCACGAGCGGCTGGTGGTGGAGCACGAGATCTTGGATCTGTTGGGTTTGGGTGAGAGGCCGCGGAGGAGCCGCGCGCCGGCGACCGCGCTGGACCGGTCTGCGCCCAGCTTCCTCATGGACGTGTACAAGCAGCTGGCGGAGGAGCACGAGCAGGCGCGCCCGACGCGCAGCTCCGAGATGGCGCTCAGCGGGGACGAGCAGCAAGCCATTGACGAGAGCGACCTCATCATGACCTTTCAAAGCAAAAGTAAGTACTCACATACTTGAGAGCATGGTCCAGAGCTGAATAATTTTTTATCGCCAAAGATGTAGATACGGACACGTCATTTTTCAGTATTTTAATCGCATTTTTTAAAATTAAGTACCAGTTTCGTTGTTTCTTAGCTTCTTGAAACTTTTTTGTGGAACTGCCTACTTTTTTCGATCATGATTTACAGAATATCGATCAATATTAATATTCCAATTTTTATGGAGCGGTTTCACGGCTACAGCCTCGTAAATATCGTACCAGGGAGGTGTTAGGCTAGGTAGGTACATTGAACTGCATTTATTGTAATTAAGTAGATAGGTGCATATTTATTTATCATCATAATTCATTAGCGACATTATAATTAGCTTGTCACACTACACTATATACTGCCACACTACACTATATACTTACTCTTATAGATAACCGGTTGATGCGAAACAATACTATTATTGTTTTTGCGCACTTTGTATGATTTCCTGGAATAAGTTATTAATAAACTTTGCAGTCCTTGTATTATTCATTATCATCATCGATAGTTGTATAAGGAACTTAATAATTTGTTGTAATTAATGTACTTATTACTTATAAGTACCTAATGTATTTTATAATAAGTAGTTATCTCTACCTACCTAATATTTATTGGGTAGGTACCTATAGATGACCGAAGTCATTGACTGGACTCTAGAGTATATATTTTCTTTGCTCTAACTACCTACACTATTCCAAAAAAGTTTTGCAACACAAGTAAGGCAGTGCGCAGACCAGAGTCACGACTGTTTTAAGACAGACTATTGCTTTACAAACATTATGAAGCGCGCACACTTCAAACGAGACTTCTCATAGACAAAGCTGTCTAATACCTACGGGAACTGCTCAGCGACAAGTCTGATAAGTCTGTCTTAAAACAGTCGTGACTCTGGTCTGCGCACTGCCTTAGAATATTTTTTTTTTGAAAATAATGAAATATGAATCGATTAAGATGAAACTTATATAAGTTTCTCATATGAGAGGTTGTTCATAATGTACCTACCTACTCTTTTTATCCTGATAATTATTTTTACCTACCGTCTTGATATCGATTTTTTTTAACTTTTAGGGTTCCTCAAAAGGAAAAAAAGGAACCCTTATAGGATCACTTCCTTGTCCGTCTGTCTCGTAGACAGTCTGTCTGTTTGTCTGTCCGTCTGTCTGTCAGACCTATATCTCAGAAAAACGTGGACGGATTAAGTTGAAATTAATACCAAATACTCAGGTCTGCAACCTCATCTCTGTGAAAAATCAAACTTCGTCAACGCAATCAAAAGATATGGCCGTTTATGTCGCATTTTCTCGCATATTTGTATGAAAATGCAAGAAAACCAAAACCTATAGGGTACTTCCCGTTGACCTAGAATCATGAAATTTTGTAAGAAGCTAGGTCTTATAGCACAAGTAAAGGAAAAAATCCGAAAACTGTAAAATAGATTGTGGAGCTTTGCCCCACCTACAAAATTACGTGACCATTTAAGCTGTACCTATCATTTTGTTGGGGAGTTATTACAGGTTTCATATTGCATAATCATAATCAGTATCATTTTTTACTACTCTCGCAACTCCTATAGAAGAATAACAAAAACAATGAATAAATCGCTTCGATTTCTTACTATTTTCTGAATTCTTAATTAAGCTGTTTTTTTCGAATCGCAACCTGTACAAATCTTTATTTAAAACCAATAATTTTAATAAAAAACAGATTTATTTACATTATTCGTTATCTTGTACAAGTTGCGGTTGATGGTGGGTCAGAATCTGGCATTGTCATTTAAAATTACATCTCCCCCCATTTTTTTTTGTTATTATATAAACTTATATTTGCAGATGATCAACTAATCAGGAGTATGTCGATGTATGGACAAAATATTTTGATAATGGCAGTGATAAGTTGGTTTCTAAATCTAATTTATCTTTTCGTTAGAGCGAAGTTACGCGGTTAAGTTGTGTTGCACGGAAGCCTCGGTACGCCTCGGTCGGTGTTTCCAGACACATATAATGGGATCTTTAAGGCAAGAGATTTACTAGGCCCGCGTGCTTCATCATCGGCCTCATCGTCACTTACCATCAGGTGAGATCGGGGCCAAACGCGGGTTTAGTCAATCAATAAATAAATAAAAAAAAACGCGAGTCCGACTCGCACTTGGCCGGTTTTATTTTCAAATAAACCTTTATCTGAGTAGTGTATAAAACTTACCTATGCCATTTTGCTATCATCTCTCGTAGAGAGTGGTTAATTGTTTTAAACTTAACGAAATCAAAACATGGAGGATTACCTCTTGCAGAATTCAGAGTCACTCTGTATAATGCCACTGGGCGCCTCTGATTGTAATTTGGGTTACGCCACACCATGCCGAAGTTCCGCGACCTAGTGTCAGTGGATAGTCTCACTCAACTCACGCCTAAGCGTTTTCGATCGTAAGGGCACATAAAGTCCCGCCGGAAGGGTTGCGCCCTCGGGCTGCTCAACACCGTGCATGCGGAGTAGGTAATAAACTCTTGGGTTAGGTATCTTTTATTGCAAGTTCTCGGAATCTAAAAAACGCGGGCTAAAGGTTAACTCATGTTAAATGACAAAAATGTATGTCATTTTTTTGTAAGTACTAACAAGGCGTTAATTAGCCACTTAACACGGTGCTATTCCTTAGCACGAGCGAGGTTCGAAGTGGTCTTTGGATGCAATTATTGAATACCTAAATAAAGAAAAGAAGGACGCGCCGCATATTATATGTATGTAAGTATATCCAGAATTTGAATTACGCATTATCCATGCTCGGTGAATAAATTAGAACATGATGAAAAAATCATCAATTTTGGCACGGAATGACACTGGTCGCAGGTTCAAGTCCTGCCCACGGCAAGAATTTTTTCATCATGTTCTAATTTAGGGATCCCTTTTTTTCGCATAATTTTTTTGTCCTATTTTAATTTAGCATAATGAGTTAGGCATAATGTTTTTTGTCATAATCATATTTTGTCATAATTGTTTTTGGGCATACAATCTAACTAAGCATAATTCTAGTTTGGGCTAATCGTTTTTGCCCTAATTTTGATTTCCATATTGTTTTATGGCATATTGTTTATTCGTCTAATAGATATTATACATAAATAACAAAAGGCATAATTGAAACACACTTTAATAATTTAAATGTATTTATTCATAATGTTTGTTTGAAATGAATGTAATGGGTTTTTTGTACTATAATTTTCATGCAATATAATTCCTTTCATTTTAAATGTAAATTTTTAGCAATAGCTTGTAAATAGGCAAGTTTTGAAGTGTATTCATTTTTATTGTTGATAATTTTGTCAAGGCGGTTATGTTGGTCTGTGTATTTCTTCTTTTTTGTTGGTTTTTTGTTGTATGTATGGTGTATTAGGTAATAGTAGGTTACGGTGCGGCGGGGGTGGCCCTTGGGCCACCCGTAAGCCGCCAACATGATTATTTTATATACAAACAAAAATTAGGTATATCAGATATAACTTAGGTACCATAGTGTAATAGTAGGTTACGGTGCGGCGGGGGTGGCCCTTGGGCCACCCGTAAGCCGCCAACATGTTTATTTTATATACAAACAAAAAGTAGGTATTAGGTATATCAGATATAACTTAGGTACCATAGTGTAATAGTAGGTTACGGTGCGGCGGGGGTGGCCCTTGGGCCACCCGTAAGCCGCCAACATGATTATTTTATATACAAACAAAAAGTAGGTATTAGGTATATCAGATATAACTTAGGTACCATAGTGTAATAGTTAGTTACGGTGCGGCGGGGGTGGCCCTTGGTTTAATTTTTGTTTTTAAAACTTCAGGAATATATTTTTCGGCGAGTAATTAATATGATTATTACAATTATGTTTTAATATCATTATGACAAAGTTTATTTAGGCTTTATAATATTATTCTTAACAATCTTTATGCTGTTTGTAGTTATGCTTAATAATATTATGCCTATAAAATTATGCCTAATGACTATTATGCGTAGTTATTACTAGGACAATTTAAGGTATGCCATGTTATATTATGACATAAAAATTTATGCACAAAAATAGGGAACCTCTAATTTATGTACCTAAGTATATGTTTTGCACTTCGCGAGCGAGCGCTCGTTAGTTTATTTACTGTGAGTTGTAGGTATTAGTTGCGCCTGGTGTGGCGCTACCCTCCGGCCCTTAGGGCAGGTTGAGGACCACACAAGCACAGGTAACCCCCTATAGAGCCGCAGGTAGAGACATTAGGTGAGTCACTGCACTGCCGCATACCGCAAAGAGAATGGAATGGGCCCCTGTCGCCGCCGCGCCGCCGCGTCCCCTTTGGGTCTGTTCTAAGATAATAACTTAATTGTGATTTTGGTGACTAGCTGGGCCCATTATATTTCTTGGTATTTATCTTTTTTTTCGAAAAAGAATAAAGAAATATTGTAAAATATACCTACCTACATATCTGCGCACATAAAACAATCTAAGTAGGTATATCCCTACTTGATGGGTCTATAGGGCTACTTGCGCCAATGTTCGGAGTATAACACAGTATTAAGAGAAATAAGATAAAATATAAAAATATAAAAGAAGAAATGAGAGATAACACCGTGTAAGTGTTTAATTCCTGTCTAATCACAAAAACGTCTTGCACCCAGATAACATTAACCTTATTAACATAAGTTAACAATAACAGTGCTAGCATACTTATTTCATACATGGCCCTCCACCAACAATCCCAAAAGTGTAAAAGAGTATATTCACAAATGTGTCTTTGTAATTTAACCAAGAGTTAGGTTTAGGTACTTCTTACTTAATTATTATGGTGTTATGACGTCGCAAGAGTTTGGTGTAAGCACGCAAATGACCTTACATACGTACAGTGTAATAAACATTTTTATTTCGAAATAAATTAAGTATGTCGTTTTCAAGAGTTAAGTCATTAACATTCGGGTTATCTTTTAGCGCAAGACGGGCGTATTGTATTGTAATATAATTTATGTATCACACGTGCATTAGGAGTCGAGTTACACCTCGTCTCGTCGTACCACTACCACTCCGCACCTGTGGCCCGCAGTGGCACGCCCGCGCGCCCTCCCGCCGCGCCCGCGCCGGCTCGTATCCTCGCTACTTTGCATGCGAATTGCCTTTTCCATCAGCGAACAATATTTTATTACGTCAGTGCTGTTTACATTGAGTGAGCAGTACTAGCTGGCTAACTAAAGTATTTTCGTATTGTGTTATTTACACAGTTAAAGTGTTAGTTCATACTGGCGACACTACGCGCAGTTTGTAGTAAAAATGCCCAATCATTAGAATTTAAGTGCGACAATTGTTACATTTTGCTTAGGTATGTCCAATAGTAGACTGATCAGGGGCGTATTATGTGCCTACGTCACCAGCGCCCTAGGTTAACTAGCACCTTCATTAACGCCACTTTGATGGCGATATAATAAATGATTGATAACTTACAAACTTCTATCATAGATTCGAGCGATGTAGGACTTGTAGGAGTAATCAAATCAAGTAGCCAAGCCGGGCGGGGCGCGCTTCCGGAGTTCTACATCCCTAAAATTAAATTAGTATACCTAAATAGGTTCCTAATTTTATTTAGTTCGCGTGCGCCTCTATTATAACTTCACGCCAATATAGACACGTACCTACCTAGTTTGCTTAGGATAATCCGCCACTGAGACTGATAGGATGGATGATTGATATGTTGATGATATAAGTATATATGATGAATTTGCAGAGCATCACCTGGGTGCGTTGCGTCACGGCCACGGGCGCCACGTGTGGTTCGAGATGGCTGGCACGCCCGCGCCGGCCGGCGCGTCCGCGCTGCTCGGTGCGGAGCTGCGGCTGCACCAGGCGCCCGCGCACACCGCGCAGCCGACCAGTCTATACACAGTGGTTGCGCATCGAGTGCTCAGCGTTGATAACTTGGGGCAAGTACCTACTCGTATACTCTTCTGCTTGTCTTGTAGATAGTTGTAGTGATTCCATGCAGGCTGTAGGTATCTATAATTAATTAAGGCTGTATTTAGAAATGTCTACAATAACAGAAAAATGCTTCGTAAAAAAAGGGACTGCGGCTTAAACTATGGAATAAATGACAATGACAGATTCTGCCCCACCATCAACCGCATGATGAACAAGATAACGTATAAATGTAAAAATATCTCTGTTTTTTTATTAAAATTATTGGTATAAAATGAAGTTTTGTACAACATGCGAGTCGAAAAAACAGATTAATTACAAATTCAGAAAATAGTAAGAAATTGAAGCAATTATTCATTGTCTTTGTTATCATTTTCTACTACTCTGGCAACTCCTAGATACTTATTATGATTATGCAATATGAAACCCCAACAACAACAATATGTCCCCAACAAAATGATATATGAGCTTCAATGGTCACGTAGGTGACTAAAGGTGGGGCAAAGCTCCATTAAAATGTGGCAATGTCATCTTAAATCACGTTGAAGACCTGATGTTCAGGCCGTACCTATATGAATTGTTTTGATATGTAGCTGGCGACGTCGCACTGACGTCCTAGTGAGGTAGGGCTCTAAGTACTTATAGACATTTTTATATTATTACAGCTGTCTGTATGCATATAAATTGGAATGCCTTATGTTGTGTCTGCAGAGGCCTTCAGCTGGAGCAGATCGCGTCTGTGAACACGAGTGCGGGCGCTGAGGGCTGGCTGGAGCTGAACGTGACAGGCGCGATGGCGGCGTGGTTGGCCGCGCCGGCAGACAACCGCGGCTTCTTCGTCACGCTGCACCCACACGAACAACCAGGTACTTACAACAAATACCTCTACTATATATATAGATACAAAAGGTCAAGGCACTTGAAAAGACACAACAAAAACTGTAGTAGTGCAATGTAGCTCTCAGTCATCATACGAGTATGATATACTTACCTAATTGCCCTTCATCGATGCCAATACGGTGGCATATCATGGTATCGGCGAACGAACGCCGACCGACAACCTCTTCGTCGATGTTATTAACTTATACACCGATAACAGCAATGCTATCCTTACAAATAAGATCTTAGACAACATACTTCTTTTTATATCTTTTAAACAGCGTGGTGTCTACAAATTATTTACTACATAATGGGCAAATCAGATCTTTGCTATGTAGAGCGGTTCTCGAGATTGGGAGATGGTTGTGCCACCATAAAATAGATTGGATACACTTAGTAAATTCTAGTAAGTATTGGTTACAAATTCCTACCTATAATCGTCTGAATGCCTACTCAAAATTGAATTCCATAGTGGCTATCCCAAGACTATACGGCCTTTTAATTTTACGCAATTTAACCCTGTATATTTATTACTGTATCCAGAGCGTCACGTGAAGCCCGAAGATATCGGGTTGGAGGAGCCCCGCGGCGCCGTGGTGGAGGGCAAGCAGCCGTTCCTGGTGGCGTTCTTCAAGAACGGGCCTAAGCTGGGCGCGGCGGACGCGGGCGCGCGACGCAAGCGGGAGGCTCGGCGCTGGCGCACCCACGGATACTCGGAGAACTATCTCAGGAACCCGTTGACAGGTCAGTTCACAGGTTGTCGCTGACGTAAGGGCGGACTCATAACGCCACGGTGCGGGCGCCGCCGCGCCCCGTAGCGTTGTACGTCGGCCCTAAGGCCGCACCCCGGAAAGGGACAAGTCGAGTCTTTCAGAAGTCTTTGCATGAAACTCCATACTGCAACGCACACTAATAGCCTATGTGCGGCATCGCCTCGATTTTGACAACTGGTTGACAGAGACAGGGGCGAGGTGAGGCGGTGCCGGGTTGGTCAGTATGCCGCAAGGCGTAGGCTGGTTTCACAACTGTCCGGGAGACCCGTACGACGTACGTGTCGCCTGTACAGGCTCCCGCATCACATCGTCAAGAGATATTAGCAATTTACATTTGCGGCCTCCCGGGCAGCTGTGAATCCGGCCTTAGCGTCTATTCATACTTGCCACAGACGCACCACTGTCCATATTATCGCAGCAGCAAAAAGGGGCGTTTGAGGTTCATAACAAAATGCGATCCGTGTGATCTATTAATTTTCATGCAAATTAGCGCCCATCACGTATTGTAGTTGTCAAGTTTGGCGCGGGTGTAAGTGTGAATCAAGCCTTAGATCCTACTAGATATATTTGCTAACTTCGTGATACCTACTTCTCTACCTATGAAGCAAATAACCAAAGTCGTTGGCTCTACCCATGAAATCATTGGCCCTACTCATCATACTAATCTATCTACCCTACACTCGGAAGGTTGTGTTTTGTGTTTGTCTCTTTCAAAGTTTGTTAATTTATGTTAATAGTTTGATGCATTTCATAGTGTTTTGGTGTATAGTTAACCGAGTATCATAGGTAGGTAAGTTTCTAACATAATTACCAATATATCAAGCAGGTCGGATTGAACTCACTTTGTATATGTTATAATAACAAGATATACATGAATTACCGTGTTTAACACCAGGGATTGAGCTCACTTGTATGTTTGTATTTCAGATACAGCCCATTGGACGACGAGAAGCTGTGAGATTCAGACACTTTATGTCAGTTTTAAGGATCTTGAATGGCAGGTTGGTATAATAATATCATTTATTTCAGGTAATCATACACCCATAATAATTATCTATTACACAAATAAAATAATAATTTACCAATAATATATTTTGGCATAACGCGTGAAAACTACAGACCAACATTTTCTTATTTTAACCCGGTTTAAGATCTAACACTCCTTAGTTCATGTCACGTCACCTTAACCATATTAAATATAAGAAACTGATATGCTTCTGGCGCGTGGAGTGTTCTGTGGTCAAGTCACGAGTCACGACACATAGTGTGTACCTACGCTGCTTTATTTCGCTGACGTCACGACTCACAATGTGACATTATATGACTCAGATGGGGCAACTCGTCTGTAAAATTGCTCCATGTAATGCAATTGATCTATTGCAAAAGGAATGACAAAACAAATTTGAGATAAAATGCATAAAGTAAAATTTACATGAAAGTAACGTCATCTTACACAATGAGATAAATTTTGAATCATAACATAAACGAATGACTCAGAGAGGAGTTGCACATAGATAGGCCTACTAAACATTACTTTAATATTATTATCGCCACACTTCAGTCGCGCCATGTTCAATTTAATCTACGTAGGTACGTACAAGTACATAATATATCATCATTAATCACGCACGACCAGAAACAGATAAGGCCATCAATTTATTTATCCCACAATCGTAACTAATTTCGCTACCCCACCCTAAACTTAGATCTAGAAGTAATATTTAGTAGAACAGCTACGAGGGTTTCAGCTACGACGAATGCATGGAGAGATTGACGAATATTGAGGAAGCGAGAGTTGTGTGCCAGTGCCAGGAGCGCAGCAGATGGAAGTCCATTTACTATTTGACTCTGCATACTCCTACGGGAAAAGGCGTAAGTTTGCGTAAGTATGTATGTTTCAGCTATTTCCGATGGGGCATTACACTTAATAACAGCGTATAACGTATAAACTCGTATCTACTGTACTTATACTTTTTTTGTGTTATACTCGGTCAACAGCAGATCAATGGTAACACTTGCAGTACGATTTCAACTCTTACGATGCAGATAATAAGAACGGTTCAAAGGTTACACTTGATCTGCTTTGACTATTTATGACCAATGAAATTGTTGCCAGGATTGGATCATCGCGCCGGATGGCTACGGCGCGTTCTACTGCAGCGGCGAGTGCAACTTCCCTCTCAACGCGCACAAGAACGCAACAAACCACGCCATTGTCCAGACTCTAGTCCACCTACTAAATCCCACACAGGTGCGTACTAACCAATACCTAGATAAGTAGATACTTAATAAATGTAGTAAGATGATACGATTAAAAAGAAACCGTCATTGAAGGTTCGTAATTGATATAGTTATGTTATAATGTAGGTACGGTCAAATTTTTAAGGTTGAGGTTATCTCATAAACTACTTTAATCTATTGCAAGAATTCTTCGACTGTTAGATCTAGATAAAAGTTAAAATTATGTAATATTTATTGATTTTATTGAATTATTGAAATCGCTACAGTGATATTCGAGATAATCTCAACCTGTATACTTTTCTCTGTCTTCGTGTACAACACCTAAATCCGTCACTGGTGCAAGCATTGGTCATTAGTGGTACCCAAAATCACCTTTGACTAAGGGTCATTTGTAATAAAAGATTTTGCTTAACCCGTTAAGTAGCGACTCAACTTAGTTTTTTGTCGCGCCATAATTTTGACGCAGAAATGAAAAGTACGTTATGGAAATGCTCGCACATACGAGACGTCAAATCCTTACATTTATTACGAAGTCACCGCGACGCGTACTAATACCGACATTCGGAATTACACCTTTACATTTAGTTGTCTGGCGACTGTATTACTTGTACTTATATTTGAACATGTTGTTGTTGTGTAGGTGCCAAAGCCGTCGTGTGCGCCGATCAAGCTGTCTCCGATATCAGTGCTATACTACACAGACGATTCCAATGTGATTCTGCGCAAGTACAAAAATATGGTGGTCAAGAGTTGTGGCTGCCACTGAATCGTCTCGCATTTGTTTGCCATAATGTATATATACACACATCACCAATGGAACAGTCGAAATATGACGTTAGCATAAAGGTAACAATTGACGGTATGAGTTATTTACTTCATGCCCCTATAGCCAAGTGGCATTGAGTTTAGTAGAATAAAAAGAAGAAAATGTATGGGATTGAGATTGGCTTTGTAAATTGGTAAATGTCAATCCCATATATTTTCCTTTCTAATATACGAGTGTTAACGAAAGTCAATGACACTAGGCATTGGCGTCCAGTAGTCTTTTTGGGCATAGAATAATTTATTTGTAGTTAAGTAAAGCATAGTAAAAAGTAATATAAGTTTACCGATCAAAAAACTAACTTCTAGCTTCTTACAAGGTTAGATTTAATTATTCGAATACTAGAATGTGATCCTAAACTAGAATTACCAGCCTTCAAGCCTCAAATTATTTCCCTAAATACAAATTTATATCACCTGTTTTTTTGAAATAAGTAAGTATTACTTACCTACTTTATGGAATCGTAGTTAATTTAATAACGTCTCTAACAAAATGGTCGCAATAAATCAGCTATGTCAAGTGACTATGCTGACGAACGTAATGTAATACTACTACTAAGTAGTATATAAGGCATTTATATAAAATATGTACAATAACAGAAACTTATAAAATAATAGACATAAAATCTAATTAAATACAATATAAACTTAAATAATAATAATATAACCCTAATTAAAATCACACAGACATACCAGCTCCATCTTCACATTATATCCCTCGCATATACTACTACAAATATTTTATGAAATACTCACAATGTCACACCGCACATATTTGCCAATATTGTCTGATTATTATTAATAAGTAGTGATTCTGGTTACGTGGTTATAAAAGTGTAGCTGCCATTTCTTTCGTAACTTTAGTAAAACGATGAATGACGGTATTTTTAGATTTGTCAAACTTAGTTTTAATTAGACTACATTAGCCAGAATTGCCACCGCTGTTAGTTTATAAACATATAGGTACTTACCTAAACAATGTACTATTAACTAAGTTATGATCGTTAAACTTTTATGTGCCTAGCCTATGGCTATTTGTATTATGGATTTTATTTTTAGTGACCTAAATATCAAAATAATTAGTTATTCGATACAAATTCTATTGAAAACCAAGATAACCATTCAATAAATTATTCATACAACTTCTGTACAACTCATGGTTTTAATGAAGATATGCAAGTATTGTATTCAGCTATCTCATACAGATCTAGAAGTAATTTCCGTTTATTGGTTATTTTAATAAAATTAAAGTACTTACTAGGTGTGATTCTATCGTGTCTGCAAAGTCTAATTCTAAACCTAAGCGCAACTGTCACTGTCACTCATACGCTACATCGCGAGAGTGAGCGTTGAGTTGAGTCTAGCAACGATTTTAGTGTGTGCACTTTGGAATTGCCAAAATTGTAATGTCAAGTACCTACATGGGGTCTGCTTCGGATATCTGGGGTGCTGGCACGCGCAGCGTTAGCGATCGGTGCAACGCCGCGGAGCTGTCAAAGTAATGTCAAACGCCTTATAATTACGTCAGTCGTCGATCGCTAACGTAGAGAGAGTAGATCATCTCTCTACGATCGCTAACGCTGGCGCGTGCTACATGGGCTGAACAGAGTAGGTGCATGAGGCAACTAACCCATTCTTTTTGGATCTGATTTACATATTGTACATGTATACTAAGTTACGAGTAGTGTTTAATTAATAGGTAATTTGTATAAAGTTTAGATTATTCATTTTACCTGTATTTCGTACCTCTATTTAAACATACCGCAGCTCAAATCAAGTGTCTTATTTTGTAAACAAATATGATATTACCTATTGTGATGTAACACTGATTGATAGAACCTGTACATCATTGTGAAAATAAAGTGATCCGATCTAATAATATGAAAATAACTATGCAAAAATCACAGAACAGCTTAAAATTTTAGGCTAGTTTTTGTTTACAAAATAAGACCCTTGATTTGTGCTTCGGTTTAGTAGTACGTAGTTTTAAGTATACAAGGTGTGTCAAAACATCGAATCGATCGAATTCACCGTAAGTATATTGTTCTAGATCTGTTTAATTTATGTGCCAATTAAGTAAGTTAACTACTATACACAATCAAGTCAATTTTATAATAAAATAAATTGTTAGATTAAGCATTTAGAAGTATTTTTTTACGAGTTTTATGGAATCATTTCATTATTTTTATAATAAAATAATTACAAAATTATTTCTAAGGTTTTCTTAACTGCCATAAACCAGCAGGACTATGCTAAAATACCTATTTTGCTATATAAAGGAGAAAACGTGGATCATGCTCACTACATCCATTCATGCAACAGATATTTTAAAATTTATAAAAGCGGAGAAGCAACAAATACATAATTACACCTATATTATATGTACCGTACATGAATGAACCGGGTATAATTAGAATGTTTGCTATACCCTATATGTAGGTATATAACCAAGAGATACATACCAACGTACTTATAATGATGAGGACAGATTACATCAATGACTAAATTGAGTATTGAATAAGTAAGTACTTATGAACCTAAGCTATCACCATATCTATGTGTTTATTTATTTTTTTAAATTCTCCGTATCCTATCGTCCAACTGAGGTATATCATTATCAGTATAGATTGCAGTTCTGAATCAATGTCTTTGTCGACACTCGCACCAGTTGGAGATTAGTAAAATACGAGCCCACAGTGTATTTTGTAGAGTCGTGAAAATCACTTATAGAAAAATATTTCTTAGTAGCGCGTTTAGTGTTAGATTCATTTAAATCTAATAATTGCCTTGCAATTAATAGTTCGCAAGTCAATGTGTGTTGAGGTGACTAATACAATAGCGAGCGTGGAGGCAACACGTTTTTAATACAAAAAGCTCGCGAATAACCTACGTAGACACAGGGAGGTGCGGGGGAGTGCGATTCGGCGGTTTCAAGGGCGCAGCGAGCAAGCAGCCTCCGGCGCTGATCACAGGCACTCCTCGGCCGGCGCCGCCGTCACTCCGCTCGCCGCCGCCGCCGTGCTACATCGCACGCCGCCGAAACCGTTTCCGCATACTCCACAAATTGTAAACAATGCTTTCATCGGCGATCGAGATGTACCAACTGTTGTGAACATTATATTAGTGAAATACACCAGAACATACGTTAAAAACATGTGGTTCCTAACTTCTTTGTGTCTTTTCGTTAGTGCAATAACAAACGCGTGTGCAAGTGCTGGTGACGAGCCTGTAGTGTTCAGGAAATGCTGCCCGAAGAATCAAAGTCTTGTAAAAGTATCAGAAAACAGTTTAGATCACGATGCGCGATATTTATGCGTTGACAGGGAGAGTGCAGAGAGTAATTACAATATTTCAAATTTTTCTCCTTTAATAGTAACCGACAGGGTCACTGTAGACTACGGTATACCTAAGAACTGTGAAGAGATACAGATGTTACCAATTATGGAAAAAGAATTAGAGTTAACATCTTCCAACGAAGTCTGCTTTGAGAGATTAGCCGCTGAAATCATTAACGGCACTTCTATAAAAATCATTCCTAAAACAGTATCGTTAGTTTGTATCTATAATGAAATGGAAAATGCTGTAACATCCAAATTAAAAATTAATTACATTCGGAAGTGCTGTCCAAACGGACAGAGCTATGATACGGAATATCATACATGTAGGACTATAGATCAAGAAAGTAGCAATGAATGGTTAACGAGGTTATTTGACATAACGCGCAATTATTTATACGAAGCGGAAAATGGATTACAATGCAAAATTAATGAATATTCGGTAGAATTGGCGCAGGAATTGTTTTCTTTGGAAGTGGAGGGAGATACTTTGAAGTATGCAAGTCAATATGGAACGGGCAACATAGCGCGAGGAGAGTGGTGTATAGATCGTGACATTGGTGGTCCAGGTTTGGTTGCTCAAGTCTGCACCGAAGATTGCTCCGCATATGGGGCTTACTGCTTGAGGAAATGTTGTGCTTTGGGCCATCATTACAAGCCCGTTCGTTGCGGAACATTGAAGAGCACATGCGTGCCGGACAATGGTGAAGTTTTCTTCAACCTTTCAACTTATTTGGATCCATTAAAATATGATGAGTACGACGAAATATTTGGTAAGACCTTCTATTATTTTTTAAACGATAGTACAATTGACAGCCAATCGCAATCACAATGAGGCCCCGTAGGCCCTTTCTCTGAGTTTAAAAGGCTCTTCGCGCACTTGACGGACTCGACCACGACCAGTCATTGGTCAACGCAGTTGGCCGTTTCGGCCAAGTGCGCGACGTTCATAATTATGGTTTCTTTAGTTAACCTGGTAGCTGCGGCCACTGGTGCGATATCTAGTGCGATATACGCCTTGATCTAACTTACAATAGGAGGTCTTTTGATTTTTAGATGTAATGGGCATTAGAACGAATTTAAACTGCGTCGATGGGAAGTTTGCGCTAAACTCCTCGTCAGAGATTGACTCGCACCGGCTGACTCGCAAGGGCCTTCTGTACGGCCCGGTCAGCGTGGATCCGCACAACTACTGCCTCGAAGCCTTCGACACACGCGGCTGTGGCGGCCCAGACGTCATGGTCACAGCCCTGTCCTGCTTCTATAAGGGGGCTGGAAAGAACTTCATCATGGCTGCCGTGGTAAGAAATTAACATTCTATGTACGGTCTAATACAAAGAAAGGTGTACAGGAGAGTTTTTAAGGTTGAGATTTTCTCAAAAAGTATTTTTAACAGACTTTAGAAAATGGGGAAGTTCTCAAGTTATCACCTTTACCTAACTAGTAACGAGACAGGATGGCAATGTTTAAGGTGTATGCATGTCAGTTCCTTTGTGGCCTCCTGTACCCTAAATGGCGTGATGCATTTTGATGGGTATCTAACTATACATAGATACCCCATAACAACAAATTATTGCTTTTTGAGAGGTCTAGGTCCAGCAGTGGACTGATACGGGCTGATGATAATGATTCTTAGTTAGATTTGTCTTAAGCACGGAACTGACACAGGATACATAATTTTAAGAAAATTAAGCAGTCAGGTTTTTGTAATAGTTTACCTAATCATATTGCTTTTAATGAATATAATTATTTTCACGCCGAGATGGTTTAGCTAAATTCATTTGAGTCTATCGTGAATTGGCCCCATATTAATTTCATGTTTATCAGACTTATGTTCCTACCTACCTATTTTATTACAAAGCGAATCTAAAATAAACTATTTTGAGCATGTAGCAGTATGGAACTCCAAAGATGAATACGAAAGATAAATGTGATATTTTGTTTATAAAATCAGCGATGGCATTTATCAAGAGCAAGAATCTGATTTTTAAATAGATATGTAGGTACGTTAAATGGGTAAAGTTATATTGTAACAAAAATAGAAAACTTTATCTATCATTTTCTGGACTGGTTTTGCCTCGTACATTTATATTAACAATTTGTGTATGACTGTTTATATAAACATTTGAGATGGACCATTTTTCACAAGGATCAAATGATTATAGTAATCAATCATTATGCGATATAGGTATGTATAGATAGAGTGGTCTGAGTGGGTGAGCGAGAGTTAACTAATCTGCCTACAGAAGGAGAATCAGTAGAGCTGCTATTTCGTTTTACTAAAAGAAAATAAGGTAGTATTTTATACATATCTTTAATTTAAATTAATAAACACAACAAGAGCTCTATGGCACTGTGGTCTGAACTTCCGTCACGCAGGTCCGGCTATAAACCATTGATATTTTCTTCGTTTCGAGATAACTTACGTTCATTTATTTATACTTATATTTTTCTACGTACGTAGAAAAAATACATCAGAATCCTATGTACGGTCTAACACAAAATAAGTATATTAGAAGAGTCAGATTATCTCTAAAAGTATGTACCTACTTGACTGATTTGTAAGATTGATTACAATTACATAGTATGAACTCTAAACCAGTAAAATAATTTCTTGAAAAAATCTCGACCTTAATGGCACCATGTATAGTTTTGTCTGTTTTCGACTGTATCTACTTATAGGTATGTAGAGATACCAGAATCTTTACCTATATTTTTCGTTGTAGACCAACACTATATCGGCGATGTGCTTGGTACTGACGCTCATAGTGTACTGCGGTCTGCCGGAGCTGAGGAATCTACACGGACGCACCGTCATCAGCCATGTCAGCACCATGTGCTTTGCCTATTCGTGCCTCGCGCGAGTGCAGTACGATACAGTTAAAGACACGCGACTCTGCGTCATGATTGGTAAGATTTATTTTCAGTACTTTTGGCAACGTATAGGCTAATTGAGACCACAAGGATTACCACATTTACTTTATTGTTCCCGCGCGGTACCATTTCCATTCGTGCGTTAATCCTCCTTGGTGAACTTGGCCGAAAAGAAGAAAATCGGGTGAGTAACCTTATTTATTTTATTAATGGACTCGACAGTTCGTCATTTGCCAATGTCATGTTACAGAAAATTCAATGTATAGTAGTCTTCTATCTTCCTCCAGGGGAGTCGCCGTAGCGTCATCACCCTGGGTAGCCGCGTCTTCTTGTCTTCATCCACAGGAGACGCCGTAGCGTCAATCACTGTGGACGAAGCAGCTCGACAGTCACGTTCACTCCCGAGATCGTAGTGGCAATCTTGACCATGGCGCCAAACTTCAGATCCTGCTTGAATTCTCCAATAACTTCACCATACTGTCATTCGCGAACATTTTCTGAATAATTTAACGTGATATTAAACACAAAACACCCACTGTAGACATTAAACTGAAAATTATTAAATAATTTCGCAACCGTCGTTTCCCGGCATTTTCAAAAAAGCCGTGAGTAACCTTAAAAAATAAAATGGTGGACTATCCAAAGAGCATATAATCATCACTACGTTACAGAGTATATTATTTTCTTTGCAGTTTGTACGTTACTCAATCATTCAATTTTATTGTCCCACAAGAGGAACCACAGTTGCCAAACTGAGAAAAAAAATATCTTTTATTGTCGTCGTATTAACAAATTCTCGCCTCCAGTTTGTAATAGCTAGAATGTGCCTGAAAACCTTCTATGGGAGAATCCGTAGCCATAATTAGTCACCGTAGCACTGCTCACTTAGCCAATAAGCGAACAGCAGATATCCCGACATAGACAGATGTTTACTATTATAAGTGTAGAGACTAGAGATACGAGAAGAAGAAGAGGACGTTTACCTGTAAATCCTATACTGCGGTGTGTATTAAAATCTGAGATTAAAATTGATTACTGATTTGGGTATAATAGAGTTAATTTTTTAGTATCTCGCAATTTTCAATAGAATAGAATATAATCATTTATTGCACTCATTTAGTATGTCATAAATGAACTCGTGTCGCTAGTAATGAGATTACGAATTTTTTTTTTTGTAAAATTCTTCCTAGAGTGAAAGGCAAAGCCAACTAGGGCATGAGTGTTTTGTTAGGGCGGACGCACAACGCCACGGCGCCGCGTCCGCCGGCGCACGGCATGGCCATGTCTCGCGCCGGCACGACGCTGTCCGCCTGTGACCGGCGGGCGCCGCCGCCGGCCGACACCGTGCACCGGTAGACGGTTCTGGCAAACGACGTGACACGCCGCGCCGCCGTGGCGTTGTACGTCGGCCCTTACTACAAGATGCTCTACCTTCTACTCGAGGTACTCTATATACCTTCTGAAATTAAAAATCAGACAATCGGTATTTGATTATGGTCAAGTTATTTTATTGACCATTGTCCAATCAAAATCTGAGTAGGACAAAGCCATATATTGTTCATTTATTTGCAATGAATGACGTAACTGAATGGGGTAACGTAGCTGTACAAAACTGATGAGATGTTTCCATTAGCGCATATTAGTCACCAATAATATTAGATTATTAAGCACTTTACTCAATTATAGATTAGGGCCCTTGAAGATAAACGTGATTTATAGTTAGCCGGTGTTTCAGCCATAGTTTAAGGATTTTACTGGATTTCGCCATACAAGTTTCAGCAACTGTCTAATTAAGGCACAGTTTAGTAGTTTTTATTGCTACGAGCCTAGGAGTACCGTATATTAGCTTTCCTCATCGAGCATCACTATGATTTAGGTCTTCAATAAAGTTTTAGTCTATTCCCACCGTTTTGTAGCGATTCCAGAGTGCGTCCGCTAATATTAGTCGCCGCTAAGCGAGGCGTCCCGCGCGCTCTTACGAGATGTAGCATATGAACGACCGACAGTGACAGTTGCGTTTAGGTGTAGGATTCGACTTAGCGGCCGCTACAGAAATAGCTACAGTGTCCTTTTTTGTGTAGGTAATAAATAACTTTTTATCTCTAAAAATCTCTAAACAGTCATTAAACATTAAACCGCGCTCCATCAAAGGACGTGTTGATTGTTATATTTTATAGCTGTTAAAAATCACCATCACATTTCTATTGAATTATTTGGTAATTCTAAATGCCAAAAATCATATAAATGTCTCGAGATAAAATAACAATAACATTATCTAGTATTTATATTGGTTAGAGGCGAAGAAGGTATAAATATATCGTTATAATTGCTATGTCGATGGCATATTGGCAGTTGCAATTTCAATAGGTATGTTTGGTTCCAAACATATTTCGAAGTAGCTAATGAATGTAAAGAGTCATTACATTCTTACATTCATTACTAATAACATACCTACATGTCAGTACATAACACGTAGTGTTTTGTTTCTGTATAAGAATAATTTAGTATACCTAAGAGAAGGTTCTATTGAAAATGGCGGGAAACGACGGTTGCAAAATTATTTGATAATTTTTATTTTAATGTCTACAGTGGTTATTTTGTGTTTAATATCACGTTAAATTAATCAGAAAATGTTCGCAAATTTATAATTGCGAACATATTAATAGATTAATATAATATTTATAAATTTATATTAATTTATAATTTTTATTTTTTTTATTTTATTAATTTGGATAATTTGAGCAAGATCTGAAGTTTCAAGCTTTTATCAAGAGTCCCGCTACAAGCTCAGGAGTGAACGTGACTGTCGAGCTGCTTCGTCTAGAGTGATGACGCTACGGCGACTCCTCTGGATGAAGACAAGAAGACGCGGCTACCTAGGGTGAAGACGCTACTGCGACTCCTCTGGAGGAAGAAAGAAGAATTTATATATTGAATTTTCTGTAACATTACATTGGCAAATGACGAACTGTTGAGTCCATTAATAAAATAAATAAATAGTAAAAGAGAAAGAAAACCCGACCCCGGAGTCTTGAAAATGGCGGGAAACGACGGTTGCAAAATTATTTGATAATTTTTCTTTTAACGTCTACAGGGACTATTTTGTGTTTAATATCACGTTAAATTAATCAGAAAATGTTCGCGAATGACAGTATGGTGAAGTTATTGAAGAATTCAAGCAGGATCTGAAGTTTGGCGCCATGGTCAAGATTCCCACTACGAGCTCGGGAGTGAACGTGACTGTCGAGCTGCTTCGTCCGCAGTGATTGACGCTACGGCGTCTCCTGTGGATGAAGACATGAAGACGCTGCTACCCAGGGTGATGACGCTTCGGCGACTCCCCTGGAGGAAGATAGAAGACTATTTATACATTGAATTTTTTTGTAACATGACATTGGCAAATGACGAACTGTCGAGTCCATTAATAATAATAAAAAAAAACCCGACCCCCGACTCCGCTAAGTTGACCCAAAATAACGACGAAATTGTAAACAAAATCTACAGCTTTACAGTCAAAAACACATCAAGTGTAACATTTTGGACTTTGGATCGTTTTTATTATCTGCGTCGTACGGTTTGAAATCCTAATCAAAGTGTTACCATCAATCTGCTATCCAGTCTACCTTCACGTACAGCCATTTTGGTTCAACTTACCCTACTGTACTTAAAAATTGTATGAACTGAAGACAAGCAAACTCTATTGTCCTCAGGTTCAGTTCAAATTGTGGTCGCAGTTTGGTGGGAGCTGATTAATTTACCCAAGTTTATTTTCGCAGGATATGGCATTTATTTCGGATTCGTAGCAGCCTTCATTTGGCTCAACGTCATGTGCTTCGACATCTGGTGGACATTTGGGTGAGTACCGCTCAGGCTAGCAACAACAAACAATGAGGCGTAGTGATACCCAGTCTTAGAGCTAGTGAAAATGTAGACTAATATGAACATTGTAATGAAATAAAACAGTTCTCTTGACATGTGGAAAAGGACGCGTTCGGGAATGTAGACGGAACAGACAGGAACAGACCAAGGGACATTCGGTGAAGTAGGGAATGTAGACTTATTTATTTTTATTAATACCTCCATAGTTATTTCTATATAGACGATATCGTTAGATACAGGGATGGGTGGCTGGAAGAGGCTCTGGACAGGGATGGATGGAAGAGGAGGGGGAAGACCTTTGCCCAGCAGGGGGACAATTTATAGGTTCACAAAAAAAAAGTTATTTCTAACTTCTTCTCAAAACTTTTTATTTTAGTAGGTTTCATCAATGTGTTACATCCTTCATGGTGGAATTAGCTGGATGCTGCCTGAAAACTTGAATGGATGAGTTCGTATCTCATTTCAAAGTGTTGTTAAGTGATTTTTTTTATCCTGTACATGCGTTTGCAAACACACAACATTGATTTTCAATTACGTTGGCGGTAAACAAGAGGCAGGCCCAAAACATAATGAACACTCAGCAAATTGACTATTTTTACTGAAAATTAATTAATGCAATTGCCGCTAAAATTAGTGTTTGGTAGGTTAGGTACCAAATCTATCGGAACTAGTTGTTAGCAACTAACTTAATGTAGGTAGGTACGTACAACAGCAGATCAATAGTAAAACTTGCAGTACGAATTCAACTTTTATGACGCAGATAATAAGAACGGTTCAAAGTCCAAAGTGTTACACTTGATCTGCTGTTAGCGGTACCTATTTCCTCCCATAATATCATGAAATACATAATAATATAGGTACCTATCGACTGACTAGATACTTACGAGCACTGTGATATTATGGGTTTGGCTCGATTAGTTCAATTGCCGCTGCCGTTATCGTAGCATTTACTAGGTCCGACTTCTTAATATTCGCCAGTCTTTGGGCCCTATCGTCATTGAGTATTTATGCAACAAAAATCGCCGTTCATCACTTACTCGTGAAATTACCACAGTATCGCCTCGGGATACGTTTTATTGCGTTTCATATTTGATATTTCTGTCGATTCCGGTGTGTCTAATTCAAATCATCTCTAAACGAGACGTCTGGCTTATTCTCAGTGTCGTTTAGATTTAGCGCCCACAACATAATCGCACCTATCTACGTTTAACTCAAATTTAGATTACGAAACTACAAGACAATCACGATGTGATTTTATAAACACAGTTTAAAATGTTTATGCTTTTGATCACGGTGAAAATTTATACATTTTCTTTGTAAAACCTAGAATAAGCTTGTACATCTGGAACTGGTCGGTTTTCTGAGTATATCGGTCATAGATCCGGAAATCTTATTAAGAAATAGTATCATGGAAATATATACGCTATGCCCGTCGTATCTACTCTTGCACGTTTTTTTGTGTGAAATGAAAACTGTATTTAATAGTTCAACTTCAAATCGACACATGTTCCTACATTTTAGACGTGTACTTATATAATGTAGATGTAGACACGTATAAGCCCAACTTATAACGCAGCGTTTGATATGATGAATTACCTCCGCAGTTTGGTCTATTCCATTTTTCCCTTTTAAAGTCTAAAAATAGATATGCACCTATAAATATCTACATTTTAGATTTCAATTGACCTGTTAAAGATAGTTAAAGGCAATGCATTTTACCTATAGGTTTACTAGTATTTTCTTTACCTAAGAGTACACTTCTAGATAAACACTTATGGCCTACCTGCTTATGTATGAATAACCTAGAGTCCTAGATAAACGTAAATGGTGTGGTAGGTATGAGTAATATTCTTTACAAGTGATCAGTGGGAGGCGTGTTTCCCCCACGTCCATCCATAACTTATGCCGTTTATTTGTTTATATATACGGATTTGTTGAAACTCGCAGACCCATCGTTTCGCTCAAATCCGTTCTTGGGCCATGACGCTCTTGCTTGTCGCAATATGTCCACATGTTTGCATGTCTCCGAATCATTCAGCATTTAGTTAATAGATATTTACTCTCTGCTGGACAATGTACATATCATAATATACCTTCATACCTGCTCGCTAAAATATTAACGAGGTGTTTTATGTTGGCATGCCTGTTTGAGTCTTGTATATTCACAATTGTAAAATTATAATTAGCGCTGCTAGCACAGAATATATAATAGTACAAGTATGCTAGTTAGAATTAAATGTCACAGTTAGCTATTCAGGGAGTGGGGAACATTATTTGTCTAATCCCACTAAACCCTGGCCTCGTACGACCCACATATCGGGAATAGTTACACCACACCATACAATTTAGAGTGCGAACCCGCACCGTTTGTTGACCAACCTAATTTCTTTGTCCAATCGCTTAAGTATATCCACATACTCGCAGTAATACAATATCTTACCAAGCACTATTCGATCAAAATTACTAGGAACCTGGTATCTGAACTTCTGAATCATCTGATTCTTGCAATAAAACGTTTCCTTATCTAACAATAGGTTATACCTATATGTAGTGTAGGTGTACAGGGTGTTAAAATCTTTCTACGTCATATTTGTAAGCAAGAAATTTTACAGGCAACTTTCAGATATGTTCGGTATAAGTAGGGATACATTTGAATACACTAGAAGGCAAATAAACAAAATACTCTCGAAATACATATTAAAATGGTATTAATGATTAACACGATGAGTCGAAATTCTTTTGGTGTACTGTAAATTGAATATGTATAGTTTCGAGTAAACGCTCTGCAAGTAGTTTGTGAGTCCTATGGGAAATGGGCCGTACGTACGTGGGTCCTACGGGCCTGTTAGTCACAGTAGGTGAGTGCTATCGACTGTACCTACTCTTAATTTCATATAAAAGTCAGCTTCTTGATGCATTCAGTATTATTGGCGAAGAATCCTTTTATAAAGAACATAGAATGCTTAAACGAGTTTAGCTCAGTATGGGGGCGTAATTTGATACCTATATGTACTTAATGTACCTATGTAGAAAAGGTCACAGCACGAACATTGGATTGACGATAATGAAAACCGACATAATGGAAAAGTCACTTTTACTATTAGCGCAAACCACACTTTGGGGTGGGGCTGTAATTAAAGCACATTACCTCATGCACATTACTGTCTCGACGGACCTTTTTTATAACTATTGCACGCCATTCCGTTCATTATCAATGTCAACCAAACAAGCGCGAGTTTAATTTATTATCATTGCCGGAAATATTTACACATAACATAAACCGAAATCATCGAACTGTATATTCGGGGATTCCTGCTTAAATTTATATGTTATTACGTTTGTATAATCATAGCTTTAATGTTAGCCAACAATGAATGAAAAAGAAATATTTGTGAAAGTATTTTTATACAAATAATAGGCGGATAGCTATAAACCTATAGTATACGCGGTAAGCTATAAATGTAATTTAAAGTTAGTTCACGGTTTAGCCTTCGGTCCCTTTCTAACTTATTTTTTTAAACTGAGTATGAAAAAGACAAAACAAGATTTAAGGGAAGTGATGTTAAACTAGGTATTCTATAAACTAGCACCTTACTACTTATATGGAACAGAGAGATAGAAATACGATTTTAATATTTGTTTGAAACCTAGACTTCCCGACAATTAGCGAAATCTATTACCGACCGACTAATCTATAGTGACTTTGGCGTTGCGTTCCCTGCTCTTTTCCAACGGGAGGTGTAAGGCCTCCAACAGACGAACGGCAGCGTGTCTGCGATGGCGTCGCGAGCTGTCGTAAAGACACTGCCGCTCGTCTGTTGGAGCCCCGAATACCGTTCATGACGAAAAATTATGTTCAGGGCAAGATCACGGGTTCGAATTAAATCTCATTTGCGCTAAATCTCCATCTATAAATACCTATGTAGACGGGAAAAAAAATTCCCCTTCTAAATGTTATATATAATGAAGATGTATTAGTAAAATACATCGTAGGCAGACCTATAGGTACCATAATACCTCCTCAGGTAGTTCATAAAGTTAATTAATATTTGGTAACAGTAACGCACCTGATGCGCATCTCTGTTTACAATTTCATAGTTCCGCAACTCAACTAAGCCGTATATTAATACATCTATGATAGTGTAATTTGTTTACGCTACATGTCGCAGACCTGCAGCAAATTCTGGCGGTTAGCTAAATGCCTACAATGTATGTATATGTATGTCGGAAATTAACATAATATTTTCTAAATATGAAATTTTAAAAATATCTCACTAACATATTATGAGATATTTTTTTAATATCATTCTAACGGTTTTTGAGAAACCTAAACCGTACGTAGCTGTACGTAGTGTCAAAATATTATTATATTCTTTGCTATACCCTTTCCAATCATTTATTTTCTCGATGAAAATGAGAATTTTATTGATAACATTATGATGACAGATCTAGTTTGACAGTTGTAGTGTTGTGACCAAATAAGTGATCGTAGGTACGATATCGATAGAACTAAAAAACTACTGGTCAAAAGACATTGCCACATTCCAATGGAGCTTTGCCCCACCTACAAAACTACGTGACCATTTCAGCTGTAACTATCATTTTGTTGGGGACTTATTACAGGTTTCATATTGCATAATCATAATCAGTATCATTTTCTACTACTCTCGCAACTCCTATAAAAGAATAACAAAAACAATGAATAAATCGCTTCGATTTCTTACTATTTTCTGAATTCTTAATTAAACTGTTTTTTTCGAATCGCAACTTGTACAAAACTTTATTTTAAACCCATAATTTTAATAAAAAACGGAGATATATTTACATTTATTCGTTATCTTGTATAACTTGCGGTTGATGGTGGGGCAGAATCTGACAAGGTTATTTAAAAAATTCTTTCACCATTAGAATACTACATGATCTCTGAGTAACATAGGCTACTTTTTACCCCGGGGGGAAAATTACTACGCGTACAAAGTCGCGGGAACACCTCTAGTTCAATATAAATACCGATACAATATCGATATTTCAATCATAACATCACTATTTTGTCTTAGAAAAATATTATATGGGATCAAGGAACAAAATTAGTTGTCCTTTTTATACCTCGCATTTAAAAGTTAACTTTTGCGTAACATGACGCAGTTACATTCTGAGGAAGCTGTCATCGAGAAAATAAATTATTGGAAAGGGTATAGTGTCATTGTCATCTTTGGTAATATGCGTTAGATACAAATGACAATGCCAGATTTTGCCCCACCATCAACCGCAAGTTGTACAAGATAACGAATAAATGTAAAAACATCTCCGTTTTTTATTAAAATTATTGGTTTAAAATAAAGCTTTGTACAAGTTGCGATTAGAAAAAAACAGCTTAATTAAGAATTCAGAAAAGAGTAAGAAATCGAAGCGATTTATTCATTGTTTTTGTTATTCTTCTATAGGAGTTGCGAGAGTAGTAGAAAATGATACTGATTATGATTATGCAATCTGTAATAAGTCCCCAACAAAATGATAGGTACAGCTTAAAATAAATGGTCACGTAGTTTTGTAGGTGGGGCAAAGCTCCATTGAAATGTGGCAATGTCTTTTATTTTAATCAGTGCCTGGGTCGATTTCGTTTTATTGTTTGTTACTTAATCACGCTCTATAGGTATGTAGTTTTATGAATCGACATCTACACACATATAGGTAATAGGTACGACGTTTCGGAATAACAGCCTTTATATCACATACAAGTCATTAATTTATTCGACATTAAGAGACATTTATAGAAAATTTGTACAGCGCCTGAATTTACAACCAGACTGTAACATACGAGTATCCTGTCGTTATCATAAGCAGATTACGAATGTCGTTGGTTGAGCATTGGTTTCATATTAACGCTATCGAATTTTATCACTGACCTTTATCCAGACATACTCGTACGATTTAATCCCCATGACCCACACGGCGAAATGGGAAAGCAGTAAAGATTAATTGATGGAGTCATTTTATGCCATTAGTACCCATGGTTATGACTTTTATGAATTTAGTAGTGAGTAAAACAAATGTCCATTAGATCGTAACCTTGTAAAAAATATTTGGTGAACGAATAGCGAATGCGAGATCTACTTGTTATGTATGATGCGTAGCGTTTATGTTGCGTCGCAGTGATTATGTATTAGCTATAATTATTAATTATATAGATATATTAGTCGTTACTGTTACCAAATCGCTCATCACTTCTTATGAAACAGAGTTGTCCACGCATGGAACAAACTGTCTGATGATGTAGTATCTGCATCATCAGTGAACTTCTTTTAAAAATCGCCTGGACATGTGGTTAAAATCAAACATTATATAAATAAGCAATATGTGTAGTGAATCATATGAACATTAGACAACATAGACTGAACTTACCAACACTGTGATATAGACACCAGCATTGTGCTGCCTGTCTATCAAATGAATAATAATAATGTTTTTTATATTTATATTTTTTAAATTTAATTTTTTAAATGTATTAAATAAGAATATGTATAAATAAAGAGGATAATAATAATAAATATGTAGATTTAGATAAAGCGGGAGTTGATATGTAAGGACCAGAATGTGAAAACGTTCCTTCTTCTCTGCCTAGGCAGGTACCTACCTAAGGATGACGATGATGCTAGCAGGATGATGAAAAATAAGCAAAACGGGGTTTAAATGCGTAGGTGATACCTAGTATCACAGACTTCGTATCTGTTTTGAGTTGTACGCTAACAGCAGATCAATTCTAACACTTTGGACCGTTCTTTTTATCTGCGTCATAAGAGTTGAATTTGTACTGCAAGTGTTACCATTGACCTGCTGTTGTCCGTACCTATGTATGTTTCGTGAAACATCGACTCCGTTCTCTGAATAATACAGTGTCGACTTTTAGAATTTCCAATGGAAGCTTTCAATTCTCGCCGACTTTGATGCACTGAAAAACATTAATTTTTACCAGGCTGCACAAGAAGGAAATTATGTTTTTCGAGTGTATGTATGTGAGTATGTAGGTATGTCTAATTATTTGGCACGCCCTGCAGCCTAAATGACGTGATGGATTCTAATATATGAGGTGTCGTTAGATTCGTCTTGATTGTAGGAGTGACTTAGGCTATAAAACGCTAATCAAAGTTTTAATTTTTTTACGCTGTTATTAGTTTCATTCCAGCTGAATACATGCATTAATTTAATTGGATTTGACAAGGACAATTTACAGCCGCTTTACTTTGGTAAATTTATGTTCTTACCTTTATTTTGTTTTTGACATTATTATAAAAAAATAGTTGACATTTAATAATAATTTCCCTAATTGTATACACTGAATGACAAAGCCTCTTTACTGCTGCTATTATAGTATATACTTACTAAGTAAAACTTGCAAGCAAATTTAAATTCATATATTATGTACTAGGTTTTAGAACAGTGGTACTGTGCTGCTCTTTGCTCTCACATCACCCAGCCATGTGATTTGAAATATAATTAAATAGTGTGTAAAATATATAGGTAATTATGTAAGAAACGTGACGTAACCAAGTCTTCCATAGTGTATCTAAGGCCGAACAAATGAGTATGAGTATACATATATTTGCAGTCGATTTTTTTTTATTTTGTTCTCGTAGGAGTCTCCGCACAGTGCAGCCGCTGCGCAAGGCTGGTGCGGAGCGGCGCCGCTTCCTGTGGTACTCGCTGTACGCGTGGGGTATGAGCCTGGCGTTCACGGCTGTGGTGCTGCTGCTGGACCTGTACCCCATCGCTGAGGTCCTCGATGCAAATATGGGCCATGGAATGTGCTGGTTTGGAAGTGGTGAGCGTTTTTTTATTACCTTTATGTACTTAAAGCAGTATAATGTAATATTCCAGAATCCTTCTGAGATATAAGTGCAGAGCGGATAGAGGCTTTAGGGTTTTTTGTAAATTAAAATGTATTGTATGCTTTTCGGAGTCGTTCAGTTATCATACATTAATATACATCGTATGTACAAGTGGTATTGCGCACTGCCGCAATTATTGGTCCGCTATTTATAGGGCGTTCTATTTTCCCATACTTCGAATACAGCTTGCAAAACGACCTTTAGATCGTACGTCGCTAGTGCCTCACTGTTAAAAAATACAGCAAGGAACTAGCAACATAATATTACTTACGATACATTTTGGTTCCTGTTAGACACCGCAATAAAAACCATGGTGCACATTTTTAATTCAAAAGAAAATCAGTACAAAGGCGTGCGTAGTATTGCGGACCGTTGCAAGGTTTAAAGCCTCCCGAATGGTAAATCTGCCCCAATACTAAATCAACCACAAGCTACAACCGTAAAGTATCGGAGGGAAAACCCCAGGGTTACTGGTTGGTATGTAACATAACTTTCTCTTTATACTTAGTTCAAAATGCTGAATCGGATTGGCCGCATTATATTTTATTCGTGATCCCGATGGGGCTAATGACGTGTGTGAATCTGGTGCTGTGGCTGTTGACTGCGCGCCACTGCGCCCGCGTCAAGTCGGAGGTGCACCGGCTGCAGGCAGGCTCCGTAGGGGACCGCGCCAAACGACGCTTCAGGATCGACAGAGCCAAGTAAGTACGGTCTAATACCAGATATAGCTGTACAGGGGAGTTTTTAGGGATCAGATTTTCTCCAAAAGTATTCGACTAATTTTCGAAAGATCTGTACAATTACTTAGTGTGTACTTTAAACTATCTACCAGTAAAATTATTTTTACAATCGGTCAAGTAGTTCTTGAGAAAATCTCCACCTTATTGAAGCCCTGTATACTTATTTCTGTCTTATACATAAGAGGGTGATGCCCGTGGTATCTTTTTCCTGATAGTCAAATATTTTACTCTTCAGTTACTTTTAAATTTAAAAAATCTAAGTGACTCTACAGTTTTACTTTTAGGTAGGTACCTATTAACAATTTGTATTTAATTATGAATGAACGATGACGTTTAAAACACACACAATGCATTTATTTACATGCACTAAGTGATATGAGTCCGACCAAATTCGATTTAGTTGTCTTCACCGATATGTGAATCTTTTGATTTTATTCAAGAATTTTATACTTCGTTGGTATTTCCACCTGTTTTCATTTCATCTGAAACTCTGTTGTATTAGTAAATGTTTATGTACGATATTTCGCAGAAGATATAAAATGATTTACTAATCGTTATTACGTATTACGCAAGGAATTCTTAACACCTAATCCCGAGATGCGTTGTATCCCTAAATATATCGTTGGATTTATTTGAAGTGTAACGAAGATAAGCGAGTGGTCACCTAAAAATAGTATGGATGGTTCATTCAAATCTGTAAAGCGTAATCACGATTTCTTACTATTAGACACAATGTAGTAGGTAAGTACTTACTTACTGTTTTGGATAAAAAAAAATTACAAATCCCACATAGGTACTACAATAGGTTCATATAGGTACATGATGATTACAGCTAAACTTTAGTTATTAATAAGTATCATTGCATGCACCATAAAAAAACTTATTGCTGTTTTTTGGAATGCGCGTACGGCCGGATCACTGACTCCCTCCCAAGTTACAGATTTTAACCTAGTTTGAGAGTTCAGCGTTTCATTCTGTGTGCGCATCACCATAGCCTTCTAACTTCTAAGTTATAACTGTAATGTTTTGTAAAAAAATTGTGTGGCTACTGCAAATAAATATTTTATTTATTATGTATAAAAAACACATAGGGTATTTGTAGGTCTATCTGTCTACTCATGTGTTACCTATATCTAAAAAACACAATAATACAATGGCGTCCCACATACCGGATACGGGATAACTTTTAATATTATTTTTAATTTTCCAGTTACGTATTGACCGGAAAACTGTGGGTGGTGATGGGTGCGGGCTGGTTCTCCGAATTGCTTTCCACCTTGATCCATGAACCACGATGGCTGTGGATGATCATTGACCTCATCAACCAGCTGCAGGGAGTCTTCATCTTCCTGATACTGGTTTTCAAGCCCAAAGTGTATTACCTCATCAAGAAAAGACTAGGTGAGAATATTACTTGTTCATAAACCCTAAGATTTTGGTACAGTCGACAGCACAATCAACTTATACCAACACAAATCATAGCAAACTTATACATTTAGGCACTGTCTACTGATTGATGTGTAATTGGCTGTACCCACGTAAAGTACTGGTATCGTATTTGTATTAGATGCAAAACAAAAATTTGTATCTACATAAGAGTTCTATTTTTTCAGGTTGTTCAAGGACCCCAATAGATACAAGTATATACTAAGATTATTATCTAATGTTGTTCTCTAGATTGTGTATTTATTCTACTTACCTACTAATGCTACTTTTAACGTAGCTTTGTCTGTGATCAAATGCCTCAAACAATCACTATTTTACCTACTTATTTACATTTTTCGATATACTTGCAATATGGTTATATGTTAACGAACATATAACCTGACTGATGAAATAGTTTGGTCATTCATTACAATCAATAAAATAGACTCCACATAATTAATTCACTCCTCTGTAACGAAACTAGCATCATAGTGATTGTTTTGAAAGCATACTTGTTTCGTATATTCGTCTTTATTAGAATTCTACTAACCAAGCTTTAATTAACAAATTGGTATCAGACTTTAATTAGAGTAGTGTTCTATTAGACTTATTTACATAAAAAAATTAATACCTGCTACTTTTAGTTTACCTATCTAAAAATGACGCCTATTACACATTTTATCCACCTTTTAGAGATATTTGAATGCACTAATCGTAATTGCACATAGAACATCATGTCATTAATGGCTGTAGCGGTAGGTAAGTTTATACTGTTCGAAACCCAAGTTGGAACCTGATCGGTGTTGGTTAATATTCAAAAGTTTTTGTACATAATAATATTAAATTTCGACTCCGAATAGAGATGAAATGGGTTGTATGTTATACAGAACTTGGAGAGAATTTCATGTGATAAGTAACTGCAAATCTATGCTCACTAACTTCGCTATTAGGTTACGGTCTAATATAGTAGGTATTGTACTGTTTGATTTGCGGAAACTATATCTACTTCATTACAGTAACGTTTTATTACCAATACCTACAGGTCAGATTCCGACGTGTGTTGCGATAACAATTTATCCCTTTCGGGCCCTTACTGCTTCAGCCTTAAGGACACCATACTTATTGCGACTTGATGTGTTGCGCACGTTCGCTTACATCACATTCGCATGTATGACGTCATTAACGAGTACTAATATAAACAGGGCTGGAGAAACCGGACGCACAGAAGAATGGCACGTCCTCATCGGCACGCACTTCCTCCACGTTCCTGTCCCGGACCATTAGCAGCGACGAGCGGACACATCTCAGGACTTCACTTCCCAATAATGCCATCAAAAGGGCTTAACATTCATAATTCAGTAATGGTTTGGATCGTGTATGCGAGATTTTGTGATTTGTGGCTATTTCAGTACCTACAAAAGACGTGGTTTTAATCTGATAAAGTATATACTACCTGATGTGCCTATTTTAACGTAATATAATATGTTCTTTACCAATAGTATATGAGAAATAAAACTTCGCCACGTCTCGCTTAAACGATATCATTAATTTAATACTTAAATAAGGGCAGTATCACACATGTAATCTACTTATTAATAATATTCGTAATGCTATAATATTTATATTCCTCCGCTTTATCCACGAGGCTGTTTTCTTAGGCACGCACGCCGTGGTGGCGTCTCTGTATATTATAGAAGCTCTCTTTTTCCGTAAGATAGAGACGTTTAGTTGCTTATAGCTTAAAAACACTAGAGAACTGAGTCCTCTATTATTCAATTTCCAATCCTCAGACAGTGCATCTATAAATATTGATAGGTATAATGCAATTGGCAAACGTTAAGCGTTATAAGATTTGAATGTGATTTTTTTTAGTTAAGTATTTGTAGCTATGGAGGCTTTAGTAACCGTTTCGCTAAGGGTGCAAAGTTCTGATGAAAATTGATCCTGTGAACAAGGATTAAATCATCGTACCTATGTGTGGGTTGGCTATTTAGTAACTATTAATCAATAATAAAAATGAATTGGTTGAGTTAGTGAAAAGTTAGTGGTGCGTGGCGGCAAGCACTGTCGTTGACAAAAGATAGAACAATAAGCACATTTATAACACCGCCTGTTAAGCATGTATGTACGTTAACCATTCTCGAGATATATCTTCGAGTAAAACACGTAAATAAATATAATTTTATATACTTATACGTATAGTGAATAGGTAATACGAGTATAACTGTAATGCTATACTTTTTTAATGAATATATAAACAAATAAAAATACTTAGGTATGATTATAGGTTTATACAATGTGTCGATACAAAACGTACATAGGTCTGTGTACAATTTGTAAAGTATCATTTATTTTAAAAAAATTGCAAAGGGATTTTCGGATTCAGTGAATCAATTACTGTGCGACGCATTATTACTAATTTATATAAAATTAGGCTGAGGTTTTTAAACCCCTCGCATTGACAATTATCTTATAAAATATCTACCTCAGTTATATCTTGTTCTTGATGTATTAAAAATAGGTTCCCTAATCAATGGAATTTATAAAGCTAGTTTTATGAAGGGCCGTCACATCCAGATCACCTTTTATAAATTTAAAATATTTTTTTGTTTGTTAAAGTTAGATAATAGTAAGATCTCATGTAATTATCGATTTAAGTTGAAAGCATGAAGAAAAAAATCGTCAGGCGCATTGGCGTTAGGTATTTCCTTTCCTCCATGCTTAGAAGGGACATTCTTAATCAATGATAAGTATTTTTCTATTTTTCTAATAGCTATGGTTTTCTAACACTACGGTTATGCCATGTGTAGGTAATATAGTAGATATCTATGTAGGTAGGTACTTACTTTTAATTTTGCTGGATTTTCGTAATCTAAGTGATTTCTTACAATTTGACCTTTTGTAGAAGATCAAAATTAAGGGTAGGTAGGTAGTAGAAATGATGCAAAACTTTGTTTTACGAAAACTCTTACTTTTAACATCATCTAGTCATAGAATAAAATAGTATGTAGCCCTTTGTTAGATTTAGTTTGACGATTCCTTTAAGATATACTTTGATACTAGGTTAGCATTAAAATCTAGGTATAAGTAAGTAGGTATAGGTACTTAGTTATTGTTATAATTAAATTACATATAAGTTAAAGATAAGATGATGATTGAATAAAGTAATAAGAGTATGTAAGGGAAGTTCGCATAATAATATGAAAGTAGAGAAAATGTTTAGTTTTGAAACCTTTTATTAATACATATTTATTTTTCTGCCATTTTAAAATACATATAGTTCAAAAAATTTCGGGTATGGGCATTACTGCTTTTTTTTTGTAAAATTAAATACCTACCTAGTTAATTACTTACCTATATAAATTAAAATTATGTAGGTACATTGAAATTATTATATATTCGTATCGTAACTGCTATCATTGATTTTTCATTCAATACCTACTGACTAATATGTAATATTTTTAGTTTGATTTGACGACCGTTTGTGCACGGAGTACCGGGTTATATTACCAATAGGAAGGTTCGTATAAAGGTACGATTCCGAGACGGGCGGCAGAATGCAAACCGCGACCGTAAACCACAGACCGCTGCACTGCTGTAATTAGCAAGAATGCTGTAATTCTTTTCAGCAAGTTTGCAGTTCGGTTGCAGTTGCAAGTCTGCCGCACGTCTCGGAATCGTACCTTTATAAAGCAAGTAGGTACGACCACAAAAGAAATAATAAGCAGTACTTAAGTACTAGGCAATACTTAATCAAATAATAACATTTTCTTGACAGAATATTGAATACCCTTACCGTCTCGTTACGAAAGATAATTTCGACATAAATGTATTTGTTCTTAGTACCTATTGAAATCACACATGGGTTTAGTTAGATAACTAAACCTATTTGCAGTTAGTCATTACCTAGTTAAACCTCCGTATTCTTGTTACACTTCGTAAGAAAACGTTAATTTAGAAAACAGTGGACTAACTTTAAATCACGGTTATGACTAACAGCCATTGTGTTACATTGTAGTCATATTTCGGTATAACTCACAGTGAATTCTAGTTTGCGCAATGTTATGTCTTTACAATTATTATGAACAAATATTAGTTAGGTAGAACGAACCGGAAGCTTTTAAGAGAAGGTGGCCGGAAACAGCACTGAGTCGGGATGAGTGGAAGAATTGAGGGGAGGCCTCTGCCATCGCAGGCTATTAATATTATATTAGCAAGCCTGGTATACCAAGTAATAGTGTGAGCATTTATAGGACTCCTGTAAGTAATTAATTTATTCATTAGTTTATGTGGTAACATATATAGGTAGGTACCTAATATCTAATATTGTCTCCATTCAAAAATATGTATTATTTTTGGGTCGTATCCCTATTGAATACTGCTCTTTCATCTTATCTTTTTTATACAACTAAATATGTCGTTATTGATATTGAATTTACCTCCACCCCTCTCTACGATTTAAATCATTATGTACGGTGGAACACAGAGAAAGGTGTACAGGAGAGTTTTTAAGGTTGAGATTTTCTCAAAAACTACTGGACCTATTGCAAGAATTCTTTCACTGTTTGATAGATAAAAGTTAAAACTATGTAACTGTAAAAGAATTATTAAATTCGGTCCCGTAGTTTACCTAGGTTTGAGAAAATCTCAACCTTAATGAGGCCCCCTGTATAGGTACTTATCTCTGTCTTCGACTGTCGAATTTTCTGTTTATATCCGGACAATATGAGATGAAAATTATTTACGTCCTTTCCAAAAGTAGAACAGATGGGCATGACACGACCCATTCCAGTTTCATTGCTTGAAATAATCGTCCGAGGTCATTCATTTATTTCAATGAATTTTAGTACAGCAAGAAGTTGAATATATGAATAATATAAGTTTGATTTGAATAAATTGTGATTGCAATGAGTTAGTGAGAAAAGTAAATATGCCGGTCGTCGTTGCTGGGTGTCATACTCGTATCTTAGTTTTTTATGAACAAAACCAAAAAAAGATGTTTAAAAAAGAGCTTGCTCTCTCTATTTTCTTGAATAATGATTGCAATGCGATTGGTATTTATCAGGTATTAGGTTTAGATTGAGAGAGGGAGATATTTTACAGTATTTTATTGATTTGTACTGATACATGGTTTGTACTGGAGGACTATCTAGCCTCGGTCACACAGTCAAAACCGTGTGTATAATAAGATACGTAAGACCATCCTCAATTGACCGAAAGTACGTTATAAGTAACTTAGTTGTTTGAACTGTTTGTAATTGAATTAACTAAAACACCGATAGCTTAATTAACTTTTATTTCTTATTTTAATAACTTTTAAATATTTATGTATAATATCACTCACTTCTTTTTGAAAATGATATTTCATATCATATCATACATTGTTAAATATAATATCATACATTCTCTTATATTATTAATACATCAGTGGTCCCCTTTAAAATGTACCTAGTATATCTACCTTCAGGCACAATTAAACAACGGGATCAATATTTAAAGAGCTATACACATTTAAGCCAATGATACACTAGGGGACAAATGTCCTACGACATGTATCGGCGACATGTCAAGCGAAGCCGGCCGATTTCGCCTGACATATCTGGCGACATCGCGCGACTTATGTCCGTAGCGACGTCAGGCGAAGTCGTGCGACTTCGCGAAACTTCGCTTGATATATCTGGCGACATCGCGCGACTTATGTCCGTAGCGCTACTTCACCCGACATCACTGGCGACCCGTGTCGCGCGATGTTGCCAGACATGTCGCGCGAAGTCCGGCAACGTCGCGCTACTTCACCCGACGTCCCTGGCGACCCGTGTCGCGCGATGTTGCCAGTCATGTCGCGCGAAGTCCGGCAACGTCGCGCTACTTCACCCGACGTCCCTGGCGACACGTGTCGCAGGACATTTGTCCCCTAATGTATCCTTGGCTTTATGAGTAAAACAATACTTATCTAAAAGATAATAAAATTCTAAAAAAGTATGTCTACATAATTTTACTTTGACAATCCAATAAGTTAAAAACGTTGATATATCTTTATCGTGTTGTAAGATAAAATATCTCAAATACTAGAAAACCTCGAAAATTTAACGGAAATTATTAAAATAATTGCAGAACACTTTTATGATAATATAAGATAGATGAATTATTATTACATAATTGTTATAAGGTAATTCATTTAATCGTGATAATTTACCAAAGTGAATTAATTACGATAATTATCAATGATGATTAAATCACTTTGAACTCGGATTTTGATGTTATATTATGGAACTACGCTGAATTATTTATAAAATAGCTATCTTACGCTATGACATGAAGCTTTGTTTTCAGTTTTAAAGTTAGCGATGGTAGATCTTCCCCCTTTTCCAAATGGCATTTACTATCGATAACGATGTGATTGACATTTGTTTGTTTTCTTTCATATACATTTTTCTTTCTATTCTACCTACTAGCGTTATCGAAAATAAAATTAAATGCACTTGCGTAGAGGGTTGATTTTGTGTATAATTTGTGAATATGGGTCTGCTGGATCATCTACGAGTATTTGACCGTAGTTTGGGTAAGATTCTGAGAAAAATTAATATTTTATATAGTATTAAACAAGTAGGTACTTACTAACAATATTTTATATCAACTAACTAATAGTTTGTACTAAAATAATAATACCTTATAACTTTATTGTGGATATTAGGTAGGTATATCCTTTATAATACTAATTAAAAAAATACTGATTCTATATAACGTTCAATAACTACGTATCGTAGTTTTTATATGTAAGTATATTAATAATAAGCCTGGTAACAATTTCTAAACTATGACAGCTAGAGAACAGTAGGTATATATATATATATACACACTTCAACAACGAAATTTTAAAAAGCCACAAAAATAATTGTATGAGTAAAATATTTATCACATTATCATTTTTTCTTAATTTTTCATTAGGTAGATTTCAATTCTAAGTCGCTAACTTCAATAATACGAAAGAACATAATATACAACCACATATATTACAGATACACTTTGGGTCGTTGAGCCAGCGGAATAAGTAATCCAGAAATATATTTATGTTTCGCCATAGGTCAGTAGGTAAATATTGTTCCAAAAATTTAAGAAAATTTCCTGCCGAAGCAATAAATTATGTAATAAGTAGATACAAAAATAAATATTATTTCTTTTCACACGAATAGGTATCTGAAAATGTATTTTTCTTCTATTTGGTATGATCCTAACTCGGCAAGATTATAAATTGAGCGCACTGGAGTCATGTCTGAACGCATTACCTACATGTTTTACTTCATGAATTATTATTTGTTGCATTCTTTACTAATTGTAAGGAAATGCCTGTAGTTGTAGTAGGTACTTGCCGGAGAAATAGGGCTAGAAATATGTAAATTTCATTAAGTACACTAGTGACTTATAATTCTAGATTATCTCAGTATTACACATATGCACAGTTATTTTTCTGATGTGCTTTGTCGCAAACTCTATAACGTGATGTTCTCAACGCAAACAGTAATCGCGTATTAGAGACATACAAGTGTGTCGATAGGTGGACGAAATAAGGTGTTCTAAATAAGAAAGATAGTGGACGGTAGCAGTGATCGGTGGAAGGCCGCGGTCAAGTGCGGTGGTTTGGCTGAACGGTGATGGGGGCCGGAGTGCTGTAGGCGGCGGGGGCCACGGGCGTGCCGGGCGGCGAGGCCTCCTCGTCAGCCTCGGCGTCCTTCTCGCCGGTGTCTTCCTCGTCGATGATGGAAATGTCGCGAATAGATGGCCGATGCGACCGCCGCCAACCTGGAGCAAAAGAGATTTTTTTTAATAACAAATTATGTGTGGGCCACAGCTTTTGGGTCCGTCGACACAGTGGACCATACTTACTGGTCCGCACCTCTTCATATGGCATATTATTAATATTACTTAATAACACGTACCTATACGAATACAGCACTTATTGAATTTTTCCTTCGTAATAAGTTATGCATATAATATTCTTTGGTTGGTCATGCTAAATGATAAGGAAGGCCAAAGTTTATCCTATTACATGTGTGTATGTTGACGTGATTTTAGCGACGAGCGTGCGGCTTCCTTTTAATTTTAAATCAGTCGTCACAATGATCACGTTCAAGACAGTGGTACATAATGTCGTAACATTAGTCGTGATCGCATTGCTGTGTGAAAAATGTGAATCGATAGAACATAAGCAACAAAATGATGAGAATAGTGATATCCAACAAAATAAAGTCGAGTTAAATCCTAATCTTCCACTGGAAGGGCCAGAGTTGAATTTACTGAAAAGTGTTTTAGAAGACAAACAAGATAATCTTTCACCCGCAGTCTCCGATTCAGATGAAGTACTCAGTCAAGTTAAGAATAAAAGAAAAGTACGAAGTATTAACAATGTGCAACGTGACGCCAGACAGACGAATCAAGGATATACGCCACTGTATCCGCAGTTGCCTTCACAACCTTACAACCCCTACCCAGCCAATCCAAACCCAAACTATAGTCCACAAGGCAATCTACCTTATGGAAGTTATCCATCATATGACCCCGTAAAACCATCTTTTAATAATTCTAACTCAAACTATCCATCTTATAATCCAAGCCAAAGACCACCTTATAGTAATTCGAATTCGCAATATCAATCAAATAATCCAAATCAAAGGGCACCAAATAATAATTCTAACTCAAACTATCCCTCTTATAATCCAAGCCAAAGACCACCATATAATAATTCAAACTCAAACTATCCTTCTTACAATCCAAGTCAAAGACCGCCATATAATAATTCGAATTCGCAGTATCCGTCTTACAATCCAAACCAAAGGGCACCATATAATAATTCAAACTCAAACTATCCTTCTTACAATCCAAATCAAAGACCACCATATAATAATTCGAATTCGCAATATCCGTCTTACAATCCAAACCAAAGGGCACCATATAATAATTCCAACTCAAACTATCCTTCTTACAATCCAAGCCAAAGACCACCTTACAATAATTCAAACTCAAACTATCCTTCTTACAATCCAAACCAAAGGGCACCATATAATAATTCCAACTCAAACTATCCTTCTTACAATCCAAGCCAAAGACCACCTTACAATAATTCAAACTCAAACTATCCTTCTTACAATCCAAATCAAAGGGCCCCACTGGCACCGTATAATAATTCCAACTCAAACTATCCATCTTACAATCCAAGTCAAAGACCACCTTATAATAATTCGAATTCGCAATATCCATCTTACAACCCAAGTCGACCAAGTCCGTCTGCTAATCCGGGTCAATCTTGGTCAAATTATCCTTCTTATAATCCTTCCACTCCATACCCGCAATATAATCCATCTTTTAATAATAATTCCAGGCCAAGTTATCCATCTTACAATTCCAATCAGGGAACATCATACAACAATTCACCTTCTAGTTACCAGCCTGGGTACAATCCTGACAGTCCATATAACTCTAACCCTAGTTCTCCAACCAGGCCATATCCTCGCACTAACCTTCCAAATGGAAAAAGCGATCCATACAATCAAGACCCCCGCCAGAGGTCTACAGATCATAATAATTTTTATTTTCCTCCAAGTAGCAATGGAACAAATTATGACCCCAATAATGTCCGACCGGAATATTTTTCTTATCCATATTGATTACTGAGAATTATTTATTTTTGACCTATTGCATATTTATTAATATCGTTTTTCATAAGCAATTAAGTATTGTAATCGTGTGTTTTATTCATTGTGTACCTAATTATTTTGTTTTTATTATATTCTGCTTCTATATTATGATATGTTTATTGTTTTATTTAACTTGACATAATTATTTTATTAAACTAAACGTAACCTTGCATTTGTTTTAAAAGGTGAGATTGTGTCGTGCGTGTCCACCAAGTACCTATAGGTAATTCTTAACCTAAAAGCAACTGTCACAGTCCCTCATATGCTACATCGCGTCAGAGTGAGCGGGATACATCGCTTAGTGACGATTAATTTTGGCGTGCTCACTCTGAAATCGACACAATTTCCTTCACACGTTATACAAATATGCAAGTGAATAAAAGCCAAGTACATACCTTCTAATACTGGAGGCTTGGTAGTTTTGGAAAGTAGTCTGGGCCCGGCGATAGTAATGACTATGGCTCCGATAGGAGCGGTGATGACGATAGACATGATGCAAACTGTAATGACAGTTTCCGCGTAGTCTAATAGCTGGGCGTCCGGTACACTTGTACCAGCCATTTTGCGGACTTCGTCTAGTGCTACGGGGCCAAGAGCAGCCTGAAAGATAAAGGGCAATTAAATACAAGTATTTAATTAGTAATTGATATTTTTTGATACATTCATTTCCTTGAGTTAAGTCGTACCTGTACGGTAGCTTTGGCCATCCAAGCGAGGCCTACGAAAAATTTCTCTTTGGTATTGAGGTTGCTGCGTACAGCGCATGCGGTGGTGAGTAGAGCACGCAGCACCATACACGTGACTAGGATACCACAGCTGATTAGTACCAAGTGGACGGGCAATTCTGCGATCTGGAAGGTTAAATTGCAGTCAGTGAAAACAGTGGAACGATTCGTTTTTCTTACATATTAGGTGAACGTAAGTAGACCACATCTCTCAGCACCCAGGAAATAAAATATGTAGTTACTTATAGAACTTACTCCATGGTTATTGGATGGGTAATAAAAGGTAATTAAAGTATGTGTATGACAAGGGGCGTTCGACTACCGAAGGTTTAACGGATATTTTAGTTTTAAGTTTGACATAATTGTATTCTATGAAATAAATGACAATATACAATAATTATTAATTAAAGTAAAAGTAAAATGAAATGATAGTTTTAGACTTACCACGACTTGCGCACCAGTGACGGCGAATAACATGGGCTCAAAGAACATCCAGAAAATTTCGAACGCTGTTGCGACGGGGTTGTCCTCGAGATCCCAGCCTTGGTCAGTCCAGTTCTTGCACGCGACGAAGGCGAACGCGATAACGGCGAGTGGTCCTAAAATATTAATAAAATAATAAAATGTAAAATAGGGTAAGATAATTTTCGCGTCAGTTAATATTGTGGCATGTAGCGACACGATATTTTTATTCAGACCTGGGTACTTAGGTAACTCTTACATTATCTTATGCACCATTTGTACGGTGGCGCAGTAGGTACAAGGATTATTGACCTACTAGTCATTATTCGTAAATTGGTGGTGTGATAAGAATCAAAAACTATGTCAGTCCAAACTCTGCAGACGGCTACAATCACAAACTAGCTAGAGATGTTTACAAAATACTCTCTTTCGGAAAAATAAATTACTTAGTGCGATGGCAATGTGTTGACAATATTTTCGTGGGGCATTGTTTCCCTTATGCTCTATTGGTTCTCGATACATTGACTTGCAACTTTATAACAATGCATTGTTCGGTTGAAAGTCGAGCACTATATTGCGGAAAACAATAATCATCATAGCCATTCTCCACTAAACACATTTTTACTGACTCAGAAGAATATTGCAATTTGCAATTTATTAGTTTTCCTAACTATTCTTCTTTACAAATTATGTCTTGAGTGATTCTCTACAGACGACAAAATTTCTGTAAAGTTATGTGAAGGATCTACAGTTCCAAAATTAGGGGACTGTCACCAGTAATGGTAAAAAACGATTAGGTCATGATAAACTGATAAACTAACGATTTATAGAGTAGAGAAAATAATAAGCAGATCTATTTGTGTAGCGAAAAAAGGATTTTTTTCTTTTCTTGTGTGGTTTAGTGGCCAAAACGAATTTGTCATCGTTATTTAGGCCGCCCATAGGTGAAGAAAGGATGAATACAAAGGATGTACTTACTCTTAGTTTATATTGAAATGATATGATTTTTATTGCTCGAAACATGGTCCCGGGATTCATTGGATTTTTTTGCGTAGCTCATATAGGTAACGTAACAAAACACTCACCCGCGCCTCCCCAGCCGATTTCCTCGGAGCCGAGTACCGACATGAGTCCGCCTGTCAACAGCAACAGCACCCTCAATGGCACCAGGAACGCGTCGTTACGCTCCGGTATGTATTTCACTAAGTAGCCGCAAAGCACGCCGAAAGCGATGCCTCCGATCACACTTAGGGGACCCTGAAAATTTATATTAATATTGATGAATCGAAAATAGTGACTGAAATTAACCGTTTTTTTTTCATCCCCGATTGTTTGTATTCTACATTTTCTGTAATAGTGACACGCAGGCTATCACTCGGGCTATCAAGCTACGGTTAGTCAACACATTATATAAGTTTAGAAATAGGTATATACGCCTCTTCCATAGAGCGCCCTCAACCAAGTCTTCGGTTCTTTGCATTCATCTAATATTTATAGTAAAATTGCGCCAACTCCCATCTTATCTAACTTCTTATAGGGTTTATTCAAGAAAGGTATATAATTTTCTTATAGGTATCTACCTATTTAATTTTATCATACAAATAAATAGGTTTATTTATTTATACATTGTTACTTACTTGAATAATATTCATGGTAAGCGATGAACTGGAGAACATGATTGCTGAGACAATGCCGAAAGCAGCGACACTAGCTGCGTCATCGATGCCAGATACGGCCAGGACCAGAGTCGGGATGCCCTTAGAGACCCCGTAACCCTTGCCCCGGAGGCGGAACAGACACGGCACGATCACGGCTGGTGACACCGCTGCGACGACGGAACCCAGGAGGAAAGCTGTAAGAAATAAAGCGATGTAGACTGCTTGGGGCAATCCTTGGGAAAAAGAACATATTGGAACCTTGTTTGATATTGTAATTAATAGTTAAATGAGCATTATAAACGATGAAACATTTCTAGCCCTGGACAGAACTTGAACCTGCGACCTTGTCATTCTACGACACATTCTTACCAACTGATCCACCACAGGCCACAATTTTTTAAAATCATGGTTCACCAAGCATGGTTTAATGCTTAAAAAGTAAATCTAATCAAATGTTATCAGAAATGGAATGTCTAGCTAGTTACTGCATAAAAATAAGATAAAATGATGTTAAATAAAGTTGAAAAAATTATACTCACACCAATTCCAAGGTAAATCAAGAAGATAGTGAGACATGACGGCACACAGACAGCACTCGAAGGTCCAAGGTATCAGCGCCAGCTTGATGACGGTAAAAAAGAACTTTCTCATGGCGTGAGGATCCAGGTCCAAGCCCGCTCTTGTTAAGATTATCGTTAAAGCTATTTTTCTGAAATAAAATATTTATGATAAAAACTAAAAACAACAACAGTACATTTTATCTTCAAAGCTCCCTAGATATGTAGACTGTACCTCAACAGTTGCGTTTAGGATTAGGATATCGACTTAGTGACCGCTACCAGAATTAGCTACTGTGGGTATATAAATAGGCTTTTAATAATGACGATTAATTCAATTAATTATTAGAGTTACCTTATGTATGAAACGACATGTTGGTAGCTCTCGTCAAAGTCGACGAAACCAATGTTCTTCATGACTATTCCTACTATGAGCATTCCGATGAGTGCTGGCAGGGTTGTGACTTTCACCATGAGCCAACCCCCGAAGTGCGCCGCGATGGTAAGCACGGCTAGCATGAATAGCTGCCCGCCAGGTGCGGCAGTCTCTCCCATTATAATCCATACCGTCACCCATACCAGTAAACCTATGAATAAATTAGTAAGTAATTAAAATGAAATGTAGAGCAGACAGCTCAGAATAATTTGATTACATATTAAAAGAAAAACTTTTCGGGGAAAAAAAAAATAGTACTACTTACATATTTATTACACATTTACCTACCCATACTCTTACACCATAACATTTTCTTTTATTTAAAATTCCAAACTGTCTTAATCCTCTAAGACTTTTTATGCGATTACCAATTTTCTTTATATTCGCTCGTAAAACATAATTTTGGTTTGATACTTCACATATTATGTAGATATTGTGGGCATGTACCATTCTGCACATGTGACTTTATACTATGCAATGGTTTTGTGTAGGTTGTATTGTAAGTAATGTCGAGTCGACTATAAAACTTACCGATGATGAGTACTGATAAGGTTTGTGCGCATTGTCGGTAAGATGGACACAGTGGATATGGGCACACTTTCTGCCAGTATGGTGGTTCCCACGAGGGAATCCCGGAGTCTTCCTGATGACACTTAGCACAACACGCGTACCAACAGGATCTGTGTAGGCGCAAAAAAATTTATTTAAATATTGTTAGTAGTAAGTTATTACTACGACGAAGCAAGCTTTTAAAACTAGCCCAATGGCTAGGGCGTCAGACTGCGGTGCAAGTGTTGTATTGAGGATCGAATATACTCAATTCTTGCTTGACTACTGTGGTGGCCGCTCTTAGCCCGATAGACGTAGACGAAAAGTGAGTAATACTCAATTTGAGCTCAGTCTTACGACTGTCAAATTGTATGAAAACTGACAATTGTAAGACCGAACTCAAACTCCGCTCAAACTCAAAACTGTCTTTGACTATCGACCTTATTACCTACAAGCTTTTAGCTTAGTTGGAGTGGTTGAGAAGAAAATTAGTAATGTGAAAACTTAAATTATTGGACAAGTTTTTTTACTTCTAATTTCTATTTATATATATATAAGTATATTCTGCCAAATGTTCTACAATATCATAATAATACTGGACCTATATATATATTTGTACATATGGATTTAGTTTATTTCATTTAGTTTAGTTTTTAATGTATTTAATTATTGTATATAGTGAATGAAATAAATTATAGACAAAGAACGTTTGAAGTGTGTGCACAGTAGACCTATTCACCTTGGAAAAATAATAATACTTCTTACAAGGGAAAATTCAAAAATGTCGTCGATTTTGTTGAAATATTAGCTAGAATCAATAGTAACTTTTATCTATTATGTAATCTATGGTATTCTCACCTTTCGATGTGTTCACTGTGCTGTGATTGAGCTTTCTTGGAATATATTGAGGATGTGGTGGAGTATTTTTTAAATCGTCCTTCGATATGCGCCTGTCGATCTGTAGACGAAGCATACTACCGTTACTGGAGTCGAATGCGATACAAATGACGGAAATCGATCATTGGAGCTGTATTCATGTGTTCTATGCCATGTGGTATTAGTATAGTATTGGGCGTAACTTTCAGATTTTAGTTTGGAAATTGTATTTAGCTATTCGAATTTTTTGTTCAATAAAAATACTGCTTATAAATAGATCAAATACTATAAAGTCTAGAAATAAAACACGACATACTTACTTGGAAACTAAAAAAAATGCTTTCAAATAGGTATAAAAATACAAGGTGTGCATCACATATAAAAGTACCTAAATCCTATTTAACTTTGTTTAAGTTTAAATATCTATTTACAGTGATTTTATTATACAGGATGTAACGAAAAGGAGGGCTATAGTAAGCCCAAGGGATGGTGTTCGGTATCGGTAACTGAACACCTTTTATTCTACGACTTACAAAATACCTAATAACAAAATTAATGTCTCATATAAATCGATCAACTGACGGGTACAAAATGTATGAAAAGTCAAAAAATAAATTCGCGAAAATCGAAAGTCGTAAAACATACCCTTTCCGTTACACCTGTATTATATTGGCTTCAAGACAAACTAATCATATTACAGTCTTTATGTTCGTTTGTTACTAAAATATCGTTAGTACACGTAATTCTGAATAGGCATGTTTCTCGTGTGAAATGTCAGATGGATTTATACAATACACCTGCTGAAGTTCCTACAACTAAATTGTATTTTAAGTGGTAATGACTGAACTGATGTAGGTCACTAAAATGCTGAGTAAGGGTTACAATTTTATTAGTTATACATTTAACTAATGACCTTGTGAGCTACTATAGAGACATAATTTCTCTTGAGAGAAAATATCTTTTGCGTAGATACATCCTGTAAAGTTCTAGGAAGTAAGTTGTAGACTAAACAATAACACACATCGTCCGTCGTCGGCAATTACAGTGCCAGATATGATACCTACTCGTAGCACCATGAAGCAATGAAGGTCCGGCCCTGGCGGTCCCCAAGGCGGCGGCCCGGCCAGGGCCGAACTTCTTAATGCGTAGCCCAGATTTTTGACTGAAGCTGATGCCGAAACGAAAGGTCATGTTATGTGCAGCATACTGTATCACTGCTGCTTGATATTTATACCCACTAATAATAATAACATTTACTAAAAAAAAATATATTAAAAAATTGATTGTTTCTTTTTATTTTATATTGTACCTTAATAAATAAAGTAAGATAACATTTACTAACTACCTACATGTTTTATTCTAGGTAGTGACTTTTAGAAAGTAAGTAAGTACTTATATCTAAAATACATACTTAGGTAGTATAGTGGGGACGATTATTGGTATTAATAATTAATTCATGGGTTCATTAGCTTCAGTCGATGGGTTAGTCATTTGAGGTGGGATTTTCTATGGAAGGAAGGTATATGTAACTATATATCAATAGCTCATTGAGTACTAGTAGTACCTAGAGTGAGATAGAAACTTACCCCAAGAGGAGTCCATTTCTGCGGCCATTGCGTTGTGAAGATTGCTTTTGCGACGAGAGGGACCTTCGGCTTGTCCAGACACACGCCCATTCCTGTTAATCATAATAAGGAATAGTAATTAAAGTTTATAATTAAGACATACCATTTTCATGTTTAATTACCTACCTACCTAATATGTCGGCAATTATATCAATAAATCTAACAGAATGCAATGGGAACATTTCTTTTGCAATTCCATAATTGTATTTTAGGGTTGATATATTATGTCAATATCATTTTTGAAACTTACATGGTTTGTATACATTATTAATGCGGTAATTCCCGTTTTATCTCATTAACAATATAATATGTCGACTTTTATATATGTATATTGGTATGTGCCTAATGAAAAATCATCTAATAATCTCTGCAGTTGTTGAATAAATCGATTCGTTCTTTTCTATCGCATAACAAATCGGTGTTTTACTACATATTGCCTCTGCGATGGCAAAACCTCATGTATGCACTTACCTGATTCTACTTGTAAGTATTAATTAATTAGGATTGGAATAATTTTTCATTGTATAAGATTATTATTGAAAGTGTACCTACTAATGTACAGTAGGTATACATTAGTAACATGTACCTAACATTAGAATTTGAGCCGCACCTGTCTAAACTTAATTGTATCTATAAAACATATAACAAGCCTCTGCCGTTTGTTCCACCCATCGTTGGCACAAGTACCTAAACTTTATTAATAAATTGTATAAATAATAGCTGATCACCACTGATCTGAGTAGATGAGAATAAAAACAAAAGAAAAGCACGGTTGAATGTTCCGGCGCGGCCCTTAATTTTATTGTCAACATTAACTCTCAACTGTACTCGTAACTGGCAACCGCATCAATTTCTGTCTAGCAGTTATTGTGTTTAAGCGCACATAGACAATCATGCCTCTTTAGGTATATTTGTCTTTGAACACCTTTGCGTTGAGATTTAATAAACGACATCCCACTCTCAGTTTTCCAATTCGAAATTGCAACTTTCCACAATCGTATTTCGAATTGTAATTTAAATATGATCAAATTTTAAAATATATAACTTGCAACGATGCCGATGGGAGGTCAAAGGGACATTTTAACTGTAATCTACTCGGATTGAAGTGATTTTGTGACCTAAGATCTTCTAATTTGATACTATGTAAGGAGAACATTTGAATCCTAAATCGGTGATAAGAGACAAAGGTCAAAGTCTTAAATGAATCAATTTGAACTCACCAATGTCGGTTAAGTGCATCTGTTTCAAGAGATGAATCGGATGGAAGGTAGCTATCGTAGTGACAACTGAGGCTGCTGTGAGACATCCTACATGGCACTCAACGAGTCTTGTTCACTAAACTAGAAGGTAGCGGGCGAGTTTGCCGAGTGGTGTGCGCGGGGGCATGGCGATGGCGCTCGACTCAGCACGCTCGACACCTATGCCGTGACGAATGTGCATCTCGGTGAGAAGGTTCGGCTGCCAGCGAAGCCGCCCGCCACTCCTCACCCCGGGCACGTGACTGCCTCGGTATGTTTAGTGTCGCCGGCTGGCCGGCCGGTCATCGGCGATTGTGCAAAAATATAGTCTAACAACGAAAGTGACCACTCTGCCATAGAAATGCGTTTTTAACCATCGGTTGACAGCCGAGTCGCCGACGAGCTCACCGGTTACTGAATGGCTGTGGCTCCGCGGTATCGCAAATCGCACTGTTTATAATGCGTTCTCAAACATCAAACATGGTCGAATAACAGCGCCCGCGCCTCCCGCACGACTCGCACCCTCTCTGGCATAAGACAGACAACTTAGTCAGGAAGCCAGGTTCCCATTTTCTTAAACGTTCAACTACCACAGTTGCTTTCAAGAATTATTAATAAATATTTGAGCTAACGAATCGCACAACCTTTTTCATGTTTTCAATACAAATGAATACGAATCGTGGGTTCTGAGCATTAACCTACCAACAAATGTGTTCTGAGACTAATTAATAAAGTTTAGTGAAAGATAGTACCTATACATAATCCATCATCCATCCATAAATCATGTCAGACTTTAATGAAATGGTATGGAAGACCTCACAAAACACTTCGCATATATTCCAAATAATTACACATAGTCCCCCTAATAATTACACATAGTAACCCTTCCTTGCTGTGCAGTCGGATAAAAAAACTACATATACAGTCGACCACACATAAGTGTAAATGTATTACATGGGCTCTCTATGAGACCCGCCGTAAAACGAAATAAATTGCAATTTATTTTGTGTAAATTGATGTACTGTTGACTGTACAGAATAATAGGTACATAATTACGCTGGTTTAAAACTCAAATGGCGCCAATCACCTAGTTGTATCACCGGACTGTAGTTGCATCATTCTCATATTGGAGCATGGGCTAGTGGACTATATTATGGAGGTACATCATGCTCCATCATACGATTAAAAACCTTCCACGAATTTAGTTGATATGATACCCGCGTAGTCTGTTTGCGGACGAGTGATGCGATGCGACACACTGGAACTATTGAACTTGCAGTTGCTATGTAGGTATGTACCTAATGTATTCACAAGAAAAGTAGTCTTAGGCATATAAAGGCAGGGAAAAACAGTTAATGGAAGTAAGTACATAACCCCCACTTGTAATAAAAGGTACCTAAACCTAGAGTTAGCGTCTTAACATGAGCAAAATGTATGGAATTTTCACAGTTTAAGTACATAACCTCGATATTGCAAGTCACCCTTTGTAGATTTATTGTAAGAATAGTAAGTAGTGAGTGGTCCGCCTGTGTGGGTAAGCATGACTACCTTATCAATTTCTGTCGTTAACTATCAATGCATCAGCATTCTGGCGTGAAGACTAAGAGAGCCAGTGTAATTACAACTCAACATTACAACTCTGTCTTCAGGACTACAATGACATCTGCAAATGTTCTGGAGTAGTAGGTGTCTATACGCGATGGTCACCACGTATAATTTAGTGGCCAGCGAGAATGTTTGCTATATTCCTTGTCAATAAGAAAAAAAACGGTTTTTGTTACAGAAGCCCTAGTTCTATCCCCAGCCATGTACAATGACATCATTCAATGGTAACATTTGAAGTAAGTACGGAATCTTTCAATGTATTATGGAAGACAACAAGAGCGGAACAAACTCTTCTGGAGGTATTTTTAAAGGTAGATTTTCTGGATTTACTATTACTACAAAATCACATTTTTAAGTGGTTCAAGAGTCCAATGAATTTTATTTAGGGGGAGTTTCCATAAGTGGAAATGGCTGAAGTAGTTACACGAAAGTCTAAATATTTTTGGCATTTACGGAGGACTATGGGATGGAAAACGCCTTCGACTACTACGATGAGGCTATGTTCACTAACGATATTGCCTAAGCAACGTGAGTAGGCGCGTTATATACTTGGATGACAATAAATGTTTCATCGAATATTCAATTATCAAAATCTATTAATAGTTTTTTTTTACAATTATTATGTTAACAAGCGTGTATATATCTGTAGTGTATGTTACCTAATATAATACCATGAAATATTCCGACACATTATTATAATAATAATATAATAATGTATTTATTTAGCAAAAACAAAAAGTAATTATAACCTAATACTAAAGATTAGCTATACTATTACAGTACATTATTTAGTGTATTTATAACCTATTGGATGTGATCAGGCCTTGTAGCAGATGGCGCGGCGCGGCGTACTGTATTATGATTCTTTCAATATCATAATAATAACGTACTTATAATATATCCTGGTAATAGGCTGTAGGTAGTACTCGTATCATTATTGCATTAATTGGGCACTAGAGTAAAAGACATCAACGCGCTTCTTTTTTGGAATTTTTTAATATCTAACCAAGTATTATTTCTAACGAGAACATATACCAAGAACAGAAGAGTACCTACGTACATATAAGAAAAAATTACCTAACCTAAAACTTCAGTCTCTGAAGCCAGAATTAGGTATACTTGTTTGAAAAGTGCGAAAATAATCTCGTTGATGTCTTTTACTCTGTATAGAGTAATTAAATTGATACATAACATTTTTCAACTCGGAAAAAGTTTTGTGGAATTTTGCAGGGTGATGTTGAAATCATGCGAAATACCTATAAGAAACGAACACAGACGCCTTTCACTAAAATTAATTTATTAAATATCTGGTCGTTAGATATTTCAAACTAACATAAATAAGCATTACATTTTTTCTCTTGTTAAGGGATTTTACACGAGTTCGATATTATTCAACTTATTACCTTTCTGATGGTAAATTTTCCCGGTCTTTGCTGGATTCATCGGCCATGATGGACACTTTTCGCTTCACATCCGGAGCATAGTTGGAGTGAGAAGAGGAGATGATCGAGGGACGTGGTCGGGGGGAAGCAAGCTCTTCTGGTGGCTGCGCTGGAGGTGGTTTTTCGCCCTCTTCCCGGTTTTTGTCCTGGAGGTCACTGAGATCGAACGGGTACTCTTTTATTGCTGTCATCCTGACGCTTGTCTTGCGTACCTGAAATGTTTGTTACTTTATTAACTTACATATGAATGTTATGTAGCATGTACCTATGTAGTGTGTCTTTGATTATTTTCCCCAAAATTATGTAGATATCATATATTTATGCACAAATCTGTTAAATTAGGTTGGCTAGTGACCATTTCAAATTTTGTCGAATTGCGAATTGGACCAATTGAAAATTCATCCAATGTCGACAAAACCTTCGTCTCGAATGGCGCTTGGAAATATCGCGAACGTTCTGTAGGGCACAAAACTTAACATATTATCCTACTGCAATGCAAATCAGATAACTAAGAAAATAACAATGTTGGGAACATATCTCCTAGATACCAAATAAAGAAATCCGCAGAAGAATCAATGACTGACATAATTCAATTGTTTACCAAGGAAATGAAGATGGGCCGTATTTGTTGTGGGTGACCGGTTAACGAAGAGGGGACATGATTGGATTATAATTGAAACTATAGACTATCTTACTTATTCAGGGGAGGTAACTTAAGGCCGAAATACTTCTTTCCCAGTTGGTACTGGGCAGTACGTTGAAATTGTAGGTCTAAACATCGATAACCCCAGAATAAGTTTAATCAGTGTAACTTATATAGTTAAAATAAATGATGAGATTAATAAATATGTATGTATATGTACCATATTGTAACATATCCTACACCTTATATATGAGTAAGTGGAGTATTTATCACCGTTCGGAATTCGTTTTGATTGATTTAATCTCATCACCAATCATTCACTATCCAATATTGATGTTCCAATCATTCCCTGTGATGGCCGTGCGTACGCGCACTACTGCGCGTGTTGCAGCGGCCGTATTGGTTACTCTACTTCACAACTACGGTATTAAATTAATTGGATTGCATTGCTTACTCATCTAATGCTTGTAGCACAAATTAATAAGAAGCAATGACGCTCATCAAACTAATTAATAGGTAAAGAACAATGGATCGCGAAGAGCTAGTTGTGTCGTCGTAAATACTGCTGTGCATTGTACAATAGCGCAAATACTGCAGTTAAGCCACAGAAAATCTTATATATCATCATCTGTCGCCACTGTTTTCTGATAATCCAAGTCTTAAAAAAATATAGATAAATAATTGGGAGCTTCCTTAAATTGATATTTTAAAATATTACTTAAGCAAAAGTAAACATAGTAGAAGTAGCCTTTAATTATACTAAGTGTGAAACGAAGAAGTGTGAAAATTATCATCAAATCTATATTTATAATTATTCTAAACTACTGTAGAAAAAAATAATAACAAATATTTAGATAGTTCTACCTACTGTAGAACAAACAGTAGAACAGGTGGACTAACCCACAATAATTTCGCACGGGAGTTATCTCGTACAATAAGTAAAGAGAAATACATACTACATGTTGCATAGTGATTCTTTGACACTTTGCAATGTTCTCAAAAAACAAAACACGATAGTTATTTATTAACAGATTTGAAAGACAGTGCAGCACAGTCAACTACTGACGATGGCACACGAGCAACTCTTTCGCTTTTTACTTACTGGTCACAAGATTGCCAGATTGTACACAATAAAGTAACAATTAAAATATTTACTGTATATTAGATCTCTGTTGTTGGGGACAAATGTTTTAAACGAGAATGCAGTTAGTTCTATGGTATTTTAATGGATCATTAAAACACAATTGCGCTTGGTTGTAAGTGGCTGTCATTATTATGTTATGTTCACAAATTCAAATCATTGTTAATTTTTTTGTAACAAAGTGGTGAGTACTTTTCATATGACAGTATTAGTATTGTTCCAGTGGATAAAAAATATTGATGTATATCTTTATGCAACAATTATACTTCTTTCAGAGAAAATTAAACGTAATGACGATAATATACGGCAATAATTTCAGTCGATATCGCCAGGCGATTATTCCGTAAATATAGGAGAAGAAGACATTAACGTAATAAGTAAAATTACATTTTTTATTCCCGATTTTTATATAAATTGTACTATAATATGTGTTAATCGTGTGTGTAGGTATTTATTATTAGTAGACAATAGCCGAGGTCAGTCGTGTCCCCAGTGGACCCCAATGATTAAAGAGAATCGTACAGAACTCCCCTATAAACTAATTTACTACAACTCTATACATAGTGTCGGCAATTGGACGGTAATATTTTTATGCGATGGTGACTCCCTATTGCTACAAACTCCTTTTGTAAGGTAATAGAACAATACTGATCGGCGTCTTCTCGCCTGCTAGTAAAATGTAGACGCCAAGACAAAATGAAATTAAAAAAATATCAGCACGAGGAATCAATTTAACCTATAGTTCCTATATCATGATTATTAATACAAAACCAAAATGCTTAAGTGGTTATGGTTAGGTATCTTTCTAAATCATGACGTTCAGATCATATCATATTAGGTATATATAATTGTTGTAAGCGCAACGATTTCGCCAATCTACGGTTGTAAAATGGTAGTAAATAATCCAATGTGGTGCTAATCTCTTTCAGACGTTATGAAAACATTAGGTTATATTGCCAATATGTTTGCAATACATTTAGCGAGGTAGTTACCATTTACGGCAGGCTAACAGCTCGGTCACGCATCTCGCACGATCATTCTTCATGATAAAAAATACCTAAAAGAATTATTGCAAAGCTTATAATTTACAAAACAAACGTTTGAAATATAAGATGTACCTATTGCTTGGTGTGTGTATACGAGCACAATATGGTGTGTATGTAGGTTCGTTTGTGGGCTACTATAGCCTAAACGACTTGATAGACTTTGATGCATGATGCATTGTTAGATTCATCTTGAACACATTACTGTCATAGAATGCACTAGGCATAAAGCCCAAGAAATAATTGCTTTTTGAAATAGTTTGTTGTTTTTTACTTATTGTCAAATTTTTGAAATGGATACTGTAATTATGTATCTAATAAACGATTCAAACTGAAGTCTATACCCTATGCGAATTATTCACTCTATCAAATAGAAGTGTTTATAGACTTGGCTACTGTTTGCAGATGAGTTCTTTTGACATATTTATTTAACATAATTATACATAGGACTTCCATAGACTCATACCTACTCCATGCCCGTTAATTTCAAACAGGCTTGTTTCATAGGTGAATCGCCGTAGTTTACGTTTTCAATGATTGAGAATTAATTAATAAACAAGTATTGGACTGACCATATTGATGGATGAGTGTCGAAGAATTTTTCATACACTACACTTGGACCACTGCGTTCGTCTAATTATTCATTACGAGTATATAATTAACAATAGAAGGAATATCCGCAGCTCGCAGGCGTCCGAGCCGAGCGTCCCAGTTGTACTTGTTATGGCACTGAGCGACACTTTGTGCAGTCCTTGCCTCACTGTCCTATGTCCGTGCCCCCAACGCTGGCTATGTGAATTGCACTACAATTGAATGATAAATAGCATTCAAAAGGACTAAGTAACATGTGCTAATAGCAGGTGTACGTTACCAATCTATTGAAATTTTAACATAAAGTTTAGTAAGTTATGATGAAGGAATCCTTTTATGATGAAGGAACTTTGTTACTCTGGTTAGAGCTAAAGTGTCACTCACGCATTTAACCGCCTGGCATGATGGCGTGGTCGTTACCATTCACAATTCACATTTACTTATAGTAGCGACGGGAGAGGTGGTTGGAGCCTATAAATAAGATATTTTAAAACCCGTAGAATATCCAAAAAGAATCTCTGGTTGACGCAGAGACCTGTACCTAGGTCACAGTACGTAATTAGTAATTGACGCCTAACAATTGGATATATAAATATATGATTGAACTAAAAAGCTAATTATAGGTTATACACCTATAACGGGAGATTCCTTCTTTGCTTATTTATGTGGTTTTAATATATTTAATATGTTGAAATATGATTTGAATAAAGTTTTTTATTTATTTTTCTGTACCTAGTTTCGTATTGGTTTAGTTGTTATTGGACTAGGAGCATGGCGTATATGTAACTGCGTTTTCCTCGGTGATTAATATTCCTTTATTGTCTGCATGTCTTCATCGGGTGACGTGTGGTCCAAGGTGAGATTATTATAATTTAAAAATATAACAAATTATGGTTTCTATTACTCATAAATTTTGATATAGACGCTTTAAGATCAATAAAATTGAAATAAAAGTTTATTCCTATACGTTTTAATAGAAGTTGCTAGTAATAATTTATGATTAAGTATATTAGACTCGATAAGATATTATCTTTATTATACTGCTAATAATATACCAAAACCTGTATATTTATTTGAAATAATGTTTTATTTGGCCATAAAAGCATCAATATTAAGGCTTGTTCAGGATTAATAATATAATACGTATTTTTACTACTTATATAAATCAGATAAAATTCAAATAGCAGTGATTAGTATAGGTCGTCGTCGATGTGACGTCGTCGTTACTTTCGGAGGTTCGGAGGCGTGTAGAGTTACACTTGTCATATGGACAAACATGACAATATAGGTTCTATATTATTGCCCATTTGTGCTCTAATTGTAAAAGACATTGCCACCTTTCAATGGAGCTTTGCCCCACCTACAAAACTCCGTGACCATTTAAGCTGTACCTATCATTTTGTTGGGGACTTATTACAGGTTTCATATTGAATAATCATAATCAGTATCATTTTCTACTACTCTCGCAACTCCTATAGAAGAATAACAAAAACAATGAATAATTCGCTTCCATTTCTTACTATTGTCTGAATTCTTAATTAAGCTGTTTTTTTTCGAATCGCAACTTGTACAAAACTTTATTTTAAACCAATAATTTTATTAAAAAACGGAGATATTTTTACATTTATTCGTTATCTTGTACAATTTGCGGTTGATGGTGGGACAGAATCTGGCATTGTCATTTATTATTTACAATTATTTATTATTTAATTTTTGCCTTTAGATGTAAATATATATACATTACACAAATATTCAACAATATATGATTTTACAAAACCAAAATAGGTACAACGGGTCGAAAATAATCATGTATTTTGGGCATTTGCGTTTGTGGCACTGCATCGAATCCGTTCGGTCCAAATGATATGCAAGATCAAATTCATGAGATTGTCGTACTTGGATACAGGTAGGTAGGTAAGCCTGTTATTTTATAAGATTGTAGTTATTTCGCGTTGCTAATTGTTCGATATCCATGGTTTTTAATAGTTTTAAGCACAATTTGTAATTTTGTTTGGAATTGTGTCAATTGTGTCAGGGACTAGTTTTCATTGTAAGAGCACGTAAAAATTATCGAAATTATAGTTTTCAGCGATCAGATTGTTTCCTTTGGATTTACTCAGGCACAGCACGCAGATTTATCACTAATAATACAGTTCTTCTTCACGTAACCTGTGGAAAGTCTTCTTTGGTTCTGTATCATTCATTACGCATATTATCAATCTTTAATTTTTGTGTTGAGATTTTGAGTCGAATCGTATAATGAGATAATAATAATATATAACGCTTTTTAAACTTTCACGGTTTGTATACATATTAATACGGTAATTCCCGTTTTATCAAATTAATAAAATATATATAACGTACCCACAGAATTAACTTTGCGAATAGATGTGCAGCCCAAAGCTTAGCCAGAGTGGCACAATTGGTGAATAACTTCCGGAATTTCCAAAACAGTCCAGAAATAGGCAAGATCTCATTACGTAGGTGGGTAAACGTTATCTTTTTTCAATATAAACATTTCACTTTAGATAACTTACTCCGAGGCCATAGATTAATAACAATTACTCGTTACTGTACTTATTACGCCGTAGTTATCTATAGATATTTATTACATACCTACCAACTTGTTTATTTTTATAATAAAATTATTATAATATGCTTTTATACTAGGCACTTATTTTTTATAATGTCGAATGTAACGCATCATTGAAATAGAATGAATGAAAATAATCAATCTCATTGAGCATTTTGAGGCTTATTATTTTAGAACACCAGTCGTGTAAGTCGTGTAACTCATTCCAAATAACGGTTTTACATTTTTATCCTTTGCCCTACTGCCGCAGCTAAGTACCTACATAGTAATTATGGTGGATAAAAGACTTATTTAGATGGATGTTTCCATGTTTTGTAACAACTGTGGTAAGATGGTAGGTAGATAAGCTTCTGTTTGGCTGCATTATAAGTATGAATAAATGATGAGAGAAACTATTGTTTAAAGTTGTTATTTGGTAACAAGAGGTAATATGGTTTTCCGTTGTAGGTAGGTACTCGTAAGTAGGTATATATTTTATTGTTACGAAATTATTAATTATTTTGAACACTTAACTTGAAATGACTGACTCATGTGTTTTTTGCATGTCAGTTCAACTTTATGGTCACAACATATTTTTTCTGTGGATAGCCCTTTGTTTGAACATGGAATTAAACTATTAGATATACATTGTTATTTTATTACAATAGAAAATACATCAAGTTAAGCTTGGCGAACGGACTATGGGGCGTAATGTAGTATCTAAAAAATCTAATTAATGAGACGATCACAATACTGCCTTGACTTTGATGACGGGCTTAAAAAAACAAATTCGGTAATACATGTACTTTGTGCAGGATTTGCTCGTTTACGAGAAATTTCCGATACATTTTTGTCTACTAAGTACGTATGCTTGTATAACTTTTTATAACGTAGAATAGGGGTGCTATTGGTATCGTAATTTTTGGGATAATTATATAAGTACCTACTTGGAAACTTTTATAGGTATAGGTTCCTATACCTGTCCCGATTTAGACATTTAGTGTTGCCGAACTCTTCAAGTATCTATTGACTCTAGATTTTGTAATATATAAAATTCTATGGTCATCTTAAAACATACTCGTATAACTGGCTCTAATATACAGTGTGCCATATCAAGAATATCATACAAAGGCCATTGCAGGTGATTTTGTTTGGCCATTGTCACTTTTGATTCTAATAGATTTTCCTGTTAAGTTGCTCATAAAGTTTTTGATCACGTCTTACGATAGACACCCGTGAAGGCAAACTTCTAGTAATATACAGACATATCCCCAACCCCAGTGGTTCAAATTGGAGTTCAATTGATTAAACTGTAGGACATTTCGTTCACATTAATTCAGCCACGTACTTATAATCATAGGCGAGTATTCATAAACGTGATTTAAAGTTACGCCACCGTTTAGGCCCCCTGTCCCTTTCTATCTTAACCTTTTTTGACCAAGTGTGAAAGGGATAGCAACACGATTTAAGGGAAGTGAGGTTTAACTAGGTTTATGAATAACAGCGATAATATATTAACTTATTTCAGTCATGTTTCATCGTTTTTTAACAAAACGAAGTTAGTAGTTTGCAGGCGTCAGTAAATGTGACGTCATATCTTACCAACTGATCCCTGATTTGTGAGTATATGTAACTACATTTTATTTATCCATTAATTTCAACCTGTTTTAATAGTTGACCATCAATTTACATGTCTATCTAGTAATATTAAAGTAAATCATTTTATTTTCGATACTTTTCGATACTATTACATCGTGCGGTTTAAAATACTCAACGGTGGATAGATACGAAATAATAAATATTCAGTAAAAATGCAACTCCATGCCGTGCCGGTTTAACAGTGAAAGATTTCTTATTATTAAGAAAGTGGTCATTGGTTACAAATTTTTGAATATGCAGTTCATTACGGATATTATTTTACGCGTCGAAAGTGGGTCAGAGAACGACGTTTTTGAAATTTTCCTTCTTGTATTTTACAAGGACATCTTACTACATCTCTGTCTCTGATATTTAAATAGGTATCTTAAAATGGTATTACTTACAATACTCAGTGAAGCTGAATTAGGAATATTAATGATCGTAACAATTTAGCTAGGGATAAACTCCGTGAGACAATATACAATACCTTCTGATGATGATACATATTATTTTAAAGAACACCGGTTAATAATGGAATGCATTACATGTTACACATTTAAATAAAATAAAATGTTTGAATATCTACGTACCTTCACTAATTAGAATAACTGTAATTGAGCACTAACTCACAAAAACACAACGCCAAATGTCGATAATTTTCGGAATAGTTCCTATATAACAGCGGAGATCGTAAATTACATCTTAGATAGGAAGGACAATAAACGAACACAATAAACGTTTGATTCCAGTCAACGTCGGGTGCGATATCGCGTGTCCGTCGTATAGTCGATACGACGACGGTGCGTAAGCGATCTTTCAGTCACGAGTCTCAAGTGGAAACTTTTCAGATAAGGGATAGATATTAAGGGCGAGATGAAAGCCTGACGAGTGTGGTCGGCGCGGCTCTGCACTGCCGCAGCGGCTGCGACGGCGCCGGCGGTATCTCGCAACTATCTACGTGACTGGCCCGACTAAGGGCACTCTACAATAATACACGTTTTCACTATTAAAATGGCCTCGATTTTTTTCTAAAACACGTGGCTTGCACCCTTCGTTCGGTCACACCTTCCATAAATAGTAATCATAATTCTCAATAACGTGTAATCGATGACGTCAGTTCTTGTGACTGGTTAAAATCGCTTAAACACTTCTTTGTTCCAATAATTATCATGTTAAAGCTAATAATGCTGGTCACAAGATCGTTCCAAAAGTCGTGTCACCATAAAGCCGGTGGAAATAACAGCAGCTTCAGAGTAACTGCAACATTTGGTGTGCTTCCGTTGGTTTTATACATGTCACGTGTAAACAATAAAGACGTCTCAAACGGTGCGCATAGCGTGTATGGTAAATAGGCAAAGCGATTTACATAGTGGGACCATTATGTATTTCAAGAAGACCATGGCCCTAAATATATAGAAAGAAAATTTCGAACCACGATTAGCTCTATCATGCGGGTACAAGAAATCATATTGCCGAACCAACGCATATACTTACCAATTTTATTTTAGGTAGTGTTATTGTATCATAATACAAGAATGTAAATCTTCATCTATTTCTTAGATAAGACGTAGATGAAGATTTACTCTCTTTGTATTGTGTCGAGATACGCCATGAATATGAGTGGCACGTATGTCGAGCTCCGCCCTTGTCGTTTGGGATATTAAATTCCATATCTAGACGTCAAATATGAAAATTGTTCCGTCACACTGTGATTCCAAGAGGTGCCTACTATAAATTTGTGTATCAAATTAGGTACTTATAATAATATTATATTATTATAATATAATTGTGTATAAAATACAAAAGTCATCCGTCCATATACAAAGTCATGATATAAAGTACAATAATTGACAAAGAGGTGTAAACACATGGAACAATTGTATACACAGTAGGAAGGTAGGGTTTGGTCGACATTGCTCGCATTCGTAATTCGTCCAATTCGCAATTAGATACAATTTGATTTTATAATTTTGCAGACTTATAATAATAGCTTCTGGACCGCGACATCGCCTGTGGGTTTTAAGTAGGTATACTCGTTTTGAAATTTATTGATGACAAGTATACGACAGGAGTATATTTCATTAAGGAAGGTCACCCCAATAAAGGAGAATTTTATTTTATTAAATACAAGTGCATATAAATGACTCAACTTTGTCATCTGATAAGCATATTAACCAATATTAACATTGAAAAATAAGATGGACAGATTGAAGTGGTGTCACATGGTCAGCTTATCGCATTTATCCTCGTGATAGAGACATATCGGCTACAACCTTAATACTTTGTTTATGTTCTTATGTTTAGTTATCATGCAATTGAATAGATCGTCTTCAGAATATTGTGACATGTTTTATACCTGTCATAATACAATGGGATCCCGAAGCAATATTTTAAGGTTTTTAACTATTTCAAGCATCAGCAAATGAGCACAGCATTGAACCAACAGATAGAGGTACCAAGATACAAGACTATTTACTAGAAAATAATGGAATTGGAGAAAAAGAGCTAGCTCGAATCGATATATGTCCAGATTAGAGCTCTGATTCGTAGTCGTTGGGTTAGATAGTTGTTTTGTTTGACACACAATCGAAGACAAATAAGATGGTCAGCACGTATGGAACATATTTTCAATTGTGAAATTTTCATCAATAGTACCCGGATGTAAAAAAAAATATGTGTACTTACCAGCGATGGACACGTATACATACCTATTACTCTTTGAGCCAACGGTCGTTTTAGCTTCTGCTAATAGTAGAGTGTTATACACTAAGTACATTCCCATGGAATATAAGTTATGGCTTCTTTTTATAATTTATAGAAACGTACAGTTCTACTTAAATATTTAGTATTAAGAGTACTTATCAAATAAAAACAATCCACTCGGGAGTTCCGCATCCGCAACGTAGCGCGTGAGGCGTTTTTGAAAAAGATTATAATGCAAAAGTAATTTGTAGAACATTACGGCTGTTATTATTAAACGTGATTTAAAGTTACGCCATCGTTTAGCCACCCTGTCCCTTTCTATCTTAACGTTTTTTAACGAAGTGTGAAAGGGATAGCAACACGATTTAAAGGAAATGAGGTTTAACTACGTTTATGAATAACAGCATTCGAGTTTATACCTCCAACGTGGTGTTGTGTAGCATTATGTAAACATGCATGTACCTTATCAACTTCTTCATATTATGTTATCGTGGTGCCAGTCTATCACTAATGGTTTTAATAGGAGGGTCATAGGTACTTTAGTTATATAGTCAATTCTCACGATTTCTTCACAGAAGAAATTATTGTTAGTGAGACATGTCAAATAATTAGGTTCAGCTATTCAGCTCCAGGTGTCGATAAATGGGAACTGTTATATTAAATTAATAACTTACTTATCGCATTTAGGTACATAAATATCGGTTATTTTCTCTACAATTTAGTTGTTTGCTTGTAACATTCAATGTTATATAAGTATAGTTTTAAGTTATTTTATGTATTTTTGTAGCAATTAAACTTAATTAGTTAAACCGACATATTAAACGGGTTTTAACATTCTACCTACATGGTGTAAACTAAATTATATACAGTAAGATAAGAGAATTATTAAAAAAAAATATATGTTTCACGTAGAATTATATTCGTAAATTGATCTTCAAATCGGAATAAATGCAAAGTTTTCTTGCTGTGAAAATGGAAAATATGTATCAATTACACGCTGTATAACACAAATGTAACAACATTCAATGTTCATTGTCAACAACACATCCGACAATATTCTAAACAGTGATTATAATATCCCTGAATATAATTATTCTAAAGTTATTAGTAGAATATAAACGGTTATGTAGGTAAATGTTGTATGTACAGTATAAATGCGAATCTTGTAAGACCAGCTTAGATTCTTAGACAAGTCCCATGTAGGTATCTGTTTTAGCAAATAGGTACGAGTATTAAGACTAGTAAGACAGGTCCATCTGCGTTCTAAGTCATTAGTTTATCTAGAAAAGCCACAAATAATAAAAGTAATTGAACATCAGGTATAATTTTATTTTTATGTATATAAACTTAACTATACACACCTGCTTAATTAAAACATCCCACTAATCCCATCCCACTTCCCGCTAATCCCATCCCACTAATATATAAACGCGAAATTTTGTATTGATGGATGGATGGATGTTTGTTGCTCTTTCACGCAAAAACTAATGAATGGATTTCAATGAAACTTTACAATAATATAGCTCATAAATCAGAATAACACTTAGGCTATAATTAATAAAGATCCTGCGGAGACGAAGTCGCGGGCAGAAGCTAGTAGGTATATATTTTATATTAAATGATAAACGGGTGTACACTCCGGCTATTTTATGTCCAATTCTCTGAACATCCACTCCCGAACTAACTACCGTGCCCGAATAATATTAGTAATAATAATAATAGAAATTTTGGACTAGACTTTTTATGAGAATTCAAAATTATTATTCGATTCTTCTTTGTGTTTCAGTAGAGTACAAAAGAACATTGAAACTAGGGAAACGCGCTAATCGCGCGCGCCGAAGGCGCTGAGTTTACGGACCACTAATAAAAATAATGGGTCCACTGATGACAGTGGACCCATTATTTCCCAGTTAGTGGGACTAATATTTTCTCATATAGTAAAAGATAAAATCTACGAGAGCCCTGTATGTAAAAGGCACCAATCCGTCAATAGTAGAGCGTGATATGAGTAACATGATGGGCGACAAACTTGTGCATATTATAATTTTTAATGCAATTTGATGACCCATAGAACAATTAATAAACTATTTAATTGTACTGTGGCGCCTCCTGTAGGTATAAATGTACTTTTTCTAGCGACTTACGACAAATGTGTCTCTTCCAGAGCCTTTATTTATAGGGTGGGTACCGCATTAATAAACACAACCTAGGCTACGACTGTCGTAGGTAGGTACTGTCCACTTTCTAACCCCATCGTGCCTATAGATTCATCAGTCTCACAAGAGGAAATTGTGTGTAAAATATGATCGACTTTCCATCTCTGTAGTAATTATGTATTACCTACCTAAGTACTGAATACTGATTATGCTTTAAGTGAACATAGGATTGAAATAATTTACTAAATAGTATTGCCCGGAAAATGGAAAAAGCAAATGCCGGGATGAGTAAATAATATTTTTCTAATTTCAATAAAGTTCCAATATAACTACATATTAGTATTAGTCTATACTATTTGTTTACCGTCACTTCTTGTTTGTTTGTTGTTGTTTTATAGGTAAGTGTAACATGTATTTGTTTTTAAGGTTTCGCATTTACACATATTTATCGTAGCATAATGCTTGAGTTAGCTATAGAGTTAGCACGATTGGAGAGTGATATTATCGCAGTGTATTGACAACGTTTAATCAGAAGACTTATAGGTATATGTAGACACTTAAATTGTCTTCAGTATTATTGATGATATTATCCAGCACAAATCACACATTGTAGAGATGGCAATCAATGCGTCGGACCACAGAAATACTGAATGAAAGCCGTGGGAAATTTTGGACATAAAGATGCCGAAAATCTGAAAAGAAAATGAGCGTGCACTGGAAAACCTACGTTTTCTTTTCAGGCACGATTCGAGAGCAATTACCTACTAAAAGAAGCAGATATAATTTTGAACTACCCAGAATATCAATTCATAATTTTAGTAAATGGATGTCTTAAAACATTGCCTTTGTGCCGTAACTTTTGTTTGATACGAGTTGCCTTATTCATATTTATGTATACCATTTTGCCACTTAAAATATTAACGGTACGGCGAAGCAATAATTCTTATTAATATTCTAATATTATTATTTAATATCTCATTATTGCGCGTTTGCTAAGTAATGGTTACAAGTACTAAGTGTGTCCAATAAGTAGTAATGCATATAATACTTTAATACTTGTCTAAATGGTTTGTTAAGTATCGCGACATTTTGTCAGGTTTCCCAGTATCTGAATTTCAATTGATCAATGGTACCTGTAACCTAGGCACCTGTAAATTGAAACTATTATATTAATACATAATAAGCAAGTATACATAAATATGTATAAGTACTTACTTAGTAACAAAAAAATCTCAACATTTTTGGAAAGTGTTATTAATCTGTACCTAAGTGTCGCCGCACACGGGCCACACGCGACAGCCACAAACGCCGCCACGAGAAGCTAGAAGCTTGTAGCGTGTGGCCGCCACCGGCGCCAACCGTGTGCGGCGAGTCCATATAAAATGTATGAAAATATCAGGAAATATGCCAGTGGCGGCGTTTTGTGGCTGTGGCCGGTGGCCCGTGTGCGGGAGCACTTAAACTAATCTTATCATAGACAGTGGCGTAACTACATTGTCGGGAGCCCGTGGCAAATATGGATGGGGCCCTTCCTCAATGAAATTTTTTTTTTCTAAAAATATCAATAAATTCTAAAGCCTTTTCTAATAACTTTCGTCATTTAAATTTAGCAAAGTTGCAGGTTGCAAGATACTGAAATTGGAAACAATTTCATTCATTCCAAGGAAACGCGATTTCTAAAACTGAGCGAAGTTTTCTTATGCTTCTGAATGCGTTAAAATTGCGATACATTTTTAGTTAGCTTACTAATTTCCTTCTCGTGCCTTCGCATGCTAGAAAATCAGTGTGCAAGTGACTGACGATATCCTCGTGCCTACATAGATTACATTTTGTATTCTGTATTATCGTTATTTTCCATACTAAGTGTTTTATATGATTCCCAAGACAATAAGCCAGCCGATAATCTCTACATGTCACGATCTCGTTAAATGTGATAAAAAGATCACATGGTTTCAGCTTGGATATTGCGTTAGGTACTGTGTTGTTGTGTAAGGTGGTAGCCACACTATCATTGACGTCTGTGGAATAGTAGGCACTAACTACCAGACTCTGTGTTTGCGTAATGTTTAGAACAAGGTCTCGACGTCCGTCTATTTAAGCAAGTTTTATTCCCATGAATAGTCATTCGAAAGTAAATTGTTGACTACTTATTTCATATTTTCCCATTTTCCAAAGATGTGATTTTTTTACTTTCCTTTGGCGTTTTGGGTACTATGGCCAATATTCGTAGCCAGTTTTGAGCATGAGTTCAAAATTGTATGAAATCTGACAGTTATGAGACCGAACTCAAACTCAGTTCGCACTCAAAACTGTTCATGAATCTCGGCCTTAGTCTATCTTATTCATTAGTCTGAGATTAAAACCGGTACCTATTCAAATTGATTGTTTTGGTCATATGATATGAGGCAGAGCAGAGAATGAATCATCGTATACTAAACGAAATCGTGGCGGTCGACGGTCTCATTGTGTAGTGCTCTCGTATTAGGTTGGATGTCAATATACTTAATTGTATTTACCTTATAATATTGGTGTTGAAGACTTTAATTTAAAATACCTACGTAGGTAGGTTCTTTTATAATACCTTTCTTTCTATGGATTCATTCTACTCTCTCTATAATGGAAAACGTTTGTCCAATTAGGTACTTTTGGATATTCCGGACTATGCATAAAACGATCAAACCATTTGTATGGAAAAGTTTAGAAAAACATAAATGTTTTCTACTGCAAATACCGAGTAATACCATATCATGTACATGCGATGTAGATACACAATAACATTCTCATTGTCTAATAAATTGATTTCTCGTGCTGATTGATAGGGAAACCACTACCATCTACTAAAACTTTACACCAACAACCACATGTATCTAACGCACAATAAACCTCAATTTAATCGTGTATGAGTGGTTTACGGCAACATCAATTTTATTATGTACATTATTTTGATTTATAAATGTAGGTATAATGTACAATTATTAAAATATTAGGTAAGTTGTGTGACGTGTTCGTATCATATGGGAGTCCATCATCGTCTCGCCTACTCCTATAAAAACCGGCGTGAGTTTGTTGAATGTATACCTATGTATGTAATAAATACTCGTGTATATTTATAATAACCTGAACATTTGGGTACTATTTCAACTAAATTAAATTAAGGAATAAATGTATGATCGTCAACCGCTGCAATTCCTGCCACATTCTTAAAATGAGTGGTATGAGATACGAATTTATCACGTCGGATGTTCATAATAATGAGAGAGACTGAACAGAACCACTTACCGAGGTGGCAGAGCGCGAGCTCCTGCCTGTTCCTCCGGTGGACTGCAGGTGCAGCTTGACCGCCTCCACGCCTGAGCGCTTGGCGCGTTCCCGAGCTGCAGCCGCCTCGGCCGCAGCCGTCAGCACCGCCGCCCCGGAACCGCCTGGCCGTTTGGACCCTCGACTTTCATGTTTCACTCCCTTTTTCGAATGTTTTACCCTCCGAACGTCCTGCTTCGCACGAGGATCTGGATTTTTCATTTTAGTTTTCTCCAATACTCATCTTAGCCGTCGTATCACACAAATATCTAGAGATATTATCACTGGGCATAAATAAAACAAACGCGATCGGAAGTCGGTGGTGACAGGACTGATTAGATATTTACTTTGAAGGTGAAAGAGTAATGATAAAAAATGCTACACAAGTCAACTGCCGCGATTACGTGACGATGGAGGCCCTTTATGTTAGCACCTCGACGCGATCACGTAGAAGCCTTGAACTGGCGCTAGACGCGGAGCTGGTTTGTGTGAGTTTTTCAGGATGAACACGAGCACTTGTCGGTATTGAAGATGAACGTTGGTTGCGAGGTGCGCGTGTGTGCATACAAGCGCCGCAGCCCGGCCGCACTGGCGCGCGCCCGCGCACTCCTGCGGCACAGGGCTCCATACACCCACTTATGGCTCGTTAATTAACTAGCGACACTACCAGATGTAACTCACTCACTAATAACACTACTATCATTTATCAACTGTTTATTATTAAGTAATTATTATTTATGTAATTTTACCTAAACTACCTTTACCTAAATATATTGAAAATATTTGCTTTATACACTTGATTCTTTCATTGTGACATCATAAAGTTGTTGTATAGGTGTCATTTTATCCTGCAGATTGATTTTAGTAGAAACTTTAAATATGTACCTATTTACAAACTTTAAGTAAACGTAATATTAAGGTAAGTGAGTAGGTAAGTACTTACCTATATTTTTTGTTTCACAACTGGTATTATTCCACAATGCGTGAACATACAGGATTTTAAACCAAAAAAGTATATGTAGTAAAAACCGTAGGTATTCGACCGGGTTCCGTCAATGTACTACAATAAAGTAAATTTAAAAAAAGAAGTAAAAGTAAATCTCGAATTTTGGGTAACGGGCACGACTGTTTGAATTTCGATTGCCGAAATAAAATATAATGTTCACAAATTGCTAAGCATAAATTGGAGTTTCTGGTCCAAGCATCGGTACCCTAAAACATGTTCTTAACAGGGAGGTGAGTTTAAGGTAATATACTACATAATAATTTAATTATGTAATTGAAGTGTCCATTTTGTATTGGATTTTATATTCATGTTTCAAAAGGCATTTTTATTAAGTACCTACCTACATCTGTATGTTACCAAAGAATTTGTACATTTTATTTTATTAAAATATTACGCAATTTCATGGAAGTTGGGTTAGGTTTTTTATGAGTCATTAGGTACTCAGAAAGTTTCACTATAATAATTAAACACGTTTTATTACTAATAGTTGGTAAGTATTACTGCTTGTAGACTAACCTAGTAGGTATGTACGAGTACTGTAAAGTTGTTAGGATCATGTAGCGAATGTCATCAACGTAGTTATTAGCTTTTTATACCTACCTACCTACATAGTACAGTCATGAGTAATAACATAGAAACATCCTTAAAATTCAAATTCATGTAACAACTTTAAATCGCAAAAATAAGTATGCTAAACTGTGGCCAATAATTATGTAAACGCTAAATTGTATCAAAATAAAGTACACACCCCTTGTACAACATTTGCTTGGTGGGGTGTGTACTTTATTTTGATACAATTTAGCGTTTACATAATTATTGGCCACAGTTTAGCATACTTATTTTTGCGATTTAAAGTTGTTACATGAATTTGAATTTTAAGGATGTTTCTATGTTATTACTCATGACTGTACATACATACATAAATTCACGCCTGTTTGTATACATATATGGGGTAGTTGCACAAAAGTTCGGATTAAATATGCTAGCACCGTTGGTACAGTCGACAGCAGATCAATGGTAACACTTTTTACTTTTGACAGTTCTTATTATTTGCTTCGTAAGACTTGAAATCGTACTGCAAGTGTTACCATTGATCTGCTGTCGATTGTACTAAGATGTTCAGTATATTAACATATTGTTTGACAATGAAATGAAATGAAAGTTTATTGTCTAGTTATAGGTCAATTACAATCAGGTTTTACATTTTTTATGTCCAACTATAACTTGCCGGTAGGCGTACAATAAGTTGAATTTTACTTAAATATCTAATGTTATATTAAATCATTATATTATTATGTCCATTATTATTATTATTAGTTATATTAGTTATCTATGTCAAAAGTATATAATATTATTATTATTTATGTCAATTTATTATCCGCCAAGTAATCATTAATTAATTAATGTTAACTATGAGGTTTTTGCAAGACTTTTTGAGATTTGACACAGGGTAAAGCAAACACGGTACTGTCTCTTAGCACGCGGTTTGTACAAGTGGCCCTAATTTAAATAAGCATGGATTGTCATTTAACTGAAGATGAAAATTGAATGGATGGCGAATGAAAGGTACTCGTAACTTCCTCGTGACCAATTGATTCGCTACTTATTCATTGTTATTGAAACATATACCTACTAAGTACCTATATTATATTACTAGCATATAAGTAGATTTTTGGATTCATAGTAAGTTTTGATAAGGAATTAAATATTGTGATACCTACCTACAAACATTTTAATAATTTGTGGAAAATGTGTTTTTACTATACTATAGTGTATAATTTCTTTGACTTAGCCGAAGATACCAGATAAATTAAAGCGTCATCTAGAAGGAAACAATTAAACGTAAGCCCTGCATCGTAGACCACACCAAACTTGCTTACCTATCTAGCTACGACACTGAAGTTTTCCTACGATACCTTTTCATTTCATTCGTACGAACGTCACAAGATGGCGCTGTCGCAGAAATGTTGCAGAAATTTTCGTCGTGAATAATTTGTAGAGCCATCTTAGTAATTCCGTCAAGATGTAGTCTACTACATCTATGCAATCTATGGCAATATGATGAAGGAATCTTATAATAATTTATCATCAACGTATATAACTGATTATTCTGTTTAGTTATTATTTTTTTTCTAAATTTTGTACTGGGAGGTAGGTACTACCTAATAATAGGGTCTTGGTTATGACACTTTCCATTACACAGGCAAAAGTTAGTGTATAATTAAATATAACTGATTCACAGCCTTCTAATGTTTTCAACAATACGGTGTGTAATTTTAGTAATATATTATTTAAATATTAAACAAGTAAATAGGTTAGTAACATTAACTAAATTGTAAATATATTAACTATTTATTACAGAATAAATTTTCACAGGGTTCACAATTATTTATATTTATATCACAGTTTTATAATGTAGCGTCTTCTATTTGAGATCCGTCGATTGATTTTCTAGGAGTGCTTTCTGATCCGTTACCTGAAAGTAATAAAAATAGTTTATCGTACTTTAATAATGAAAGTAGAGCTCAGGGAAAACGACATACACATGTATAATGAATTATTGCAATATGAAGTATAAATTATGGTACATATCTATAGGTATAATAATTTGTTATGACAAATTAAAAGTATGCAGAAGAACACGGTTTTTACTTTTGTATAAGCGAACACCTACCTTACCGGGAGACGAACTCACGACCCCATGAACAAATACTGCTACTAAGTTCGGAGGTCGTCAAAGATAAATAGTAAAGTAATGTTGTTACCATTTTCCGTCTCCTTAGGAGTTTTCCTTAAGAGCCACGGTCCCAGGTGGTTCGTGAGTAGGAACCCTATTGGCGTCGTAATGAGTATCGCTTGCACTATTAGGCTAAGCAGTTGTTTCGCGTAGGCCATCTCATCGCTATCGCGCTTGTGACCGGACATTAATAAGGTGTTGATGGCTACGGGACTCAGCACCGCCTGCGAAACACCAGAAGTTTGTATTTATTTCGAGCCGTCTATTGTTTACGTTCTAGATAAGTTTTGGTTAGAAATATTGGGAACCATATGTGTACTAAAGGGAAGAACATATTTCATTTAAAAATAGTGGAACTGAATTTTTTTGTATTACTTAAAAAATATGTTAAATTGGGTGCAACAAAGCGTATAAGTATTACCTAGGTACTATTTACGCAAGCCAAAAGGTATCGGCATCGATAACTGAATAACTTTTGTTCTGTGAATTGCTATTTTAAAATACAACTGAGATGATCGATTTGTAAGAGACATTGATTTATTTTTCAATCTCCAAGTCGTGGAATAAAAGTTCTTCGGTTACCGTATACTAAATACTCCTTATATCTTTTACGCGACATTCTGTAAAGGTAAACACTATTTATAGAACGCCTTTCTGACCTAATGAAGACATAGTTTGGGTGGGTAGATTTTGTTGTTAACCTCTACGATAGACTTTGGCATCCATGTGCAGCAAATGAAGATCCTTTCTTTCATGCTCATATCCCAGCATACAGCTGCAGTCACTAACAGTCGCACGGTTAAGCAGATCACCAGGATTGCGAAGCCGTATAGCATCGTAATAGGTGTGTCCGTTGTAAGCTGTAAAATAAATAAGGTATTTGTACCGATTCTAGAGTGCGGCATTCTAATTTTCATAGTCTCTAAGCAAGGCGTTCCGGTCAATCTCACGCGATGTGGCATATGAGTGACGGTGCGTTTAGGTTTAGGATCAGACTTAGAGGCCATGACAGAATCACACCTATTGATATGCTTTATTTAGGTTCTCCAACAACACATACATTGTACTTACATTTAATAACAAGTATACCTACCTACAGACAGATGGTAGGTGCGCTGAAGTAAGTGTATTTTAAAGGAGAAAACAACAATTGTGACAACAGACAACACGCATTTAGCCATATTGATCAATACTTCTTTCAAATAAAGTTTGCTATGATAACATCGAATTGTTCCTTTTAACATTATGTTAAATGGTCTATGATGTCTTCCCAGATTTGATGCTTGCGTATCCTGAAGACCCGAACTAACCACAAAGAAGGTGCCGGTGTAAGCGAAGAGCACAGGTTCGCAGGCCGCCCACAGAACGCGGTACACCGTCGAGGCAGGGTTTTTATTCAGAGTCCAACCTTTGCGAGCCCAATATGTTGCAGCCGTGGCATTGCACACTAATACTGCGACTCCACCTAAAATCAGTAGAAAAATATTCTCCTATTTTAACGGAACTATAAATGTATAAGAGAGCTCGGTGATGATGTGGTTGGGTCACTGGGATTATGATTCGGAGGTCCCAGGTTCGATCCCCGGCCAAGTCAGCCATGTACGCTAACAGCAGATCAAATGTAACACATTGGACTTTGGACGGTTCTTATTATCTGCGTCATAAGAGTTGAATTCGTACTAAAAGTGTTACCATTGATCTGCTGTTGTCTGTACCAATGAGCTTTCCTCGATTTTTTCGAAGGATATACTTACGTACATTTACCGAATGCTCTCAAAACGATGAAGGAAGTCATCGTGATGAAACCTGCATGCCGTAGAAAAACATAAGGCATGCGTAATCCGCCAATCCGCACTGGGCCCGCGGATGGGTGGATCTTGGTCAGAGCTCATTCGATATAAGGGGAAGGTCTGTGCCCGAGCAGTAGGGACATAAAAATAGACTGATGATGATAAACGTATAACTCGAAATTGTCTAGGTACATACATATGAACACAGTTCCTTATGGGGTTGACATAGAAAATGGATCACCTCACACCCTCTATCCTGCTCGACACAATGTCATCTCTTTCGCTTAGATCTATTTGTCATTCGTCGTCATTATGTGTTTGAGGAAGTTGTGTGGTGCGCATTTTTACCCGACTGCCGAAGGGACGGAGTGTAGGTAATATGTATTTATCGAATGTATGCATGAGTATATTTATCAGTTCGTTTGTGACCGCCTGTAGTTTTTTGGCTTTATGTATTATGATTAGAAGTAGCGATACATTCGTCTTAATCACGGAACTGACATAGGATACATATTATATAATATGTATATATGTGTTTCATATGCCAAAAAGCAGCCGGGTTTTTGTTTTTGTAATAATTCATTGCCTAAGCATAGCGCTACATCAAATCGATGTTGGGAAGATGTCAGGCCTATAAATGTTTTCCATCGTAACGACACTTTACGTTTCGACAAATTGTACATGTTGATGATGCGTTCGTTCCTCGGCAAGTACGAGATACATGAGTGACTAGATCGAACCTATTCGAACGCCTCACCATGGGTATGGTGTAACATTTAATAAGAAGCCGACTAACCGGTACCGCCCCACCCCACGTTCGAAGTGAAGAAGTTCCCAAACAGGCCGCCAACTAGGACGAATAGCACTCTCATCTCTGATACGTAGTAGTCGCGGGCGAGCGGCACCAAGCCCGCCACGCTGCCCCACGTGACACCCAGTGCTACGCCTGCGAACACCGTTAGCCCGGCCTGCACCAGACACATTAGTAACTTTATATATGTAATACAGAGAAAGATGTATAGGAGAGATTATCTTGAATCACACCTATTTTTATTTTGTTACCCGACTGTTGAAAGGAGGATGGTAATGTTGTTCGAATGTGTATAAAGTGTTCTAGTCTGTGGCCTGTTGTAGGCGGATTTGATGTAGGTACGAGGTGTTGTTAGATTTGTCTTGATCATGGGACTGAATAGGTAAGGATTGTGGAGGATTTTTTTCAGGAAGATTCAATGTCTATTGGAACGGCGAGTTAGTGGGTTCGAATCCTGTCCGTGATCAAAAGCAAAAGGGAGCTTAGTATCATACAATAAGTGGGTACAAACGAGCAGAGCCATACATTGGGTTAAAACATACGGATACGAGCACGCGCACCGCACGAGAGCATGATATGGGTCGGCCTGAATCATTAAAATTGACAGGTATCTTTGTGCCGGTCATATATTCCGGTAAATTATAATTATAACATAGTGAAGTATAGGAAGACCTGGGACATTTTATACATGGTTTCTATAAATCAAACACAATTTCATGGTTAATTGCGACCCGGAGTCGTCCGTTCGTCAGTGAATCTCACCTTATTTTTGCGCCAAGAGACAAGCTTGACAGACTTAATACAAATCTGTGTTAAATATTAGCAAAGGGTTCAGTGAATCAATCCATCAGCTAAAACAATCAGCTTTATCCTTATACATATATAAAAAGGGTTTAAAAATACATCTATGTATTTATCTTCGCATAGATATGTAGGGTTGATGAACACCTCGAAATCCTGTCGCTTCATATCACACACACCTCTTTCGTTTCATCCACTATCACCTGTCGCCTTACGCACGCTCGCCTTGGGGCCGGTGTTCTGCCTGTTAAATTGTTACAGTCCGTGAGCACTCGTACTTATCTACAAAAAGGCCTCCTGTATACTTATCACTATACAGGGGGCCTCAATAAGGTTGAGATTTTCTCAAAAACTACTGGACCGAATTTAATCATTATTTTACATTTACATAGTTTTAACTTTTATCTATCTAACAGTGAAAGAGTTTTTACAATCGTAAAAGTAGCAAGTAGTTTTTGAGAAAATCTCAACCTTAAAAACTCTCATGTACACCTTTATCTGTATTCCACCGTACCTATGTATGTATAAGTTGCTGTAAAAGTAGATGTCGGTCGGGGTTACCTTTCCAAATGTACCTAAGACTTTTTAGGCGCTTAAGTCAAAGTCTGCGCAAACGGCATTTTTGGATTATTTTTCGGCAAAAATCTGACATTGACCGGACTTGAGCGCTAATAAAAAAAGTCACGGCTCACCCTTCTGGTCTACCTATGCACTTCTCTATAAGTTATCTAAGAGTATAACATAAGTACTCGTAATTATTTATAGTTTCTTAGTATTATAAGTTCAAACTTGAATTTGCATATTATTTTGAAAACTGTAGAGAAGTACAGCCAAAAATATCGTTTCGCATGTTGAATCGAAACGACAACATAAGCCGTAGTCCGTAACATATCGACCTACGAGTCGAGGATGAAATGTTATATTATATTTCTCGTAAAATCCATTTAACCAAAATCATTTTGGTATATCCTTGCTCAGTTCACGAGCCCTGCAATCTGCATATTGAAAATTTTGGTATTCGAAAAATGTTTGTACAGATCTATATTACTCATGTAACAGAGCAAGACATAACTGGTAGCGATTCTTACTTGATAGGTCTAAAAATATATCATATAACATCCTTTTTTTGTTAGGAAAAAGATAGCAGCATAATTTTAGGCACGTCAAATTTAGTTTAAATTTAAATAAAATGTAGAGCGGAATCGGCTCCATTATCTACCAAAAAGTGGTTTTGACCCAAATGGCATTTTCAACATTTCACTCTTGAAGCTTTTACCGTACCTTGGCATATCGATATACATCATCAGCATCGATGAACATGTAACTGTAGATGATTCCGTACACGCCTACGCTGAGTGCGGTGTCGGTGCCGCCCGCGGTGCACACCAGCTGCGCCCAGTTGCGGCTCGCCCCGGCGCCGGTGTAAGCGGATATCTTTACCTCCGGATATTTGTACCGCGGGGTACTTTAATCCTAGGATATTTTCACCCCCGGGTAAGGGTACCGGGGGGGTACTTTTATCCTAGGTTATTTTTACCTCCGGATATTTTTACCGGGGTGCTTTAATCCTAGGGTATTTTTACCCCTGGGTAAGTGTCCCGGGGTACTTTTAACCTAGGATATTTTTACCGACCTGTATTTTTGGCTATTGTAGCTTCATACAAAAGAGATCAAAGAGATTTACTATGGCTTCTTAAAAAAGACAGACAGACAGACAGACACAGACAGCCACAGACAGACACAGACAGACACAGACATACATAGACAGACACAAACAGACACAGACAGACACAATCAGACATACACAGACAGACACAGACAGACACGGACGGACAGACACAGACAGACACGGACAGACACAGACAGACACAGACAGACAGACACAGACAGACACGGACAGACACAGACAGACACAGACAGACACAGACAGACACAGACACACATACACACAGACAGACAGACAGACACAGGCAGACAGACACAGACAGACAGACACACACAGACAGACATAGACAGACACAGACAGACAGACACACACAGACAGACACAGACAGACATAGACAGACATACACAGACAGACACAGACAGACATACACGGACAGACACGGACAGACACGGACGGACAGACACAGACAGACACAGACAGACACAGACAGATAAGAAATATGCAAGAAAATATCAAAAGAAATGGTAAATCTACAAACAAAAACTGAAGCGACGAACTGTGCTAAGAAACTACGTCAGCGATACTTTTAGCAGTTAGTTCAGTTAGAACCCATTGTAGCGCCCCCTACCGGGTCCAATTGTATATCTAAACCATGCATTGACTCGCTCAAACGCACACACAAAATTTCATCAAAATCGGATGATCCGTGTAGGTATAGTTCAACGAGAAGGGAAATTACCGTGGGTACTTATATCCTAGGATATTTTTACTCCTGGGTAAGTGTACCGGGGGGGTACTTTCGTCCTAGGATATTTTTACCGACCTGTATTTTTGGCTATTGTAGCTTCATACAAAAGAGTTCAACGAGATTTACTATGACTTCTTAAAATAGACAGACAGAAAGACAGACACAGACAGACAGATGGACAGACAGATAGACAGACACAGACATACACAGACATACACAGACATACACAGACATACACAGACATACACAGACATACACAGACAGACACAGACACACACAGGCAGACAGACACAGACAGACACAGAGAGACACAGACAGACAGACACGGACAGACACAGACAGACACTGACGGACACAGACACACAGACAGATACAGACAGACAGACAGACACAGACAGACAGACACACACAGACAGACACAGGCAGACACAGACAGACACAGACAGACAGACACAGACAGACACAGACAGACACAGACAGACACAGACAGACACAGACAGACACAGACAGACACAGACAGACACAGACAGACAGACACAGACAGACACAAACAGACAGACACAGACAGACACAAACAGACATACACGGACAGACACGGACGGACAGACACAGACAGATAAGAAATATGCCAGAAATATGCAAGAAAATATCAAAAGAAATGGTAGATAGACAAACAAAAACTGAAGCGACGAACTGTGCTAAGAAACTACGTCAGCGATACTTTTAGCAGTTAGTTCAGTTAGAACCCATTGTAGCGCCCCCTACCGGGTCCAATTGTATATCTAAACCATGCATTGACTCGCTCAAACGCACACACAAAATTTCATCAAAATCGGATGATCCGTGTAGGTATAGTTCAACGAGAAGCGAAATTACCGTGGGTACTTATATCCTAGGATATTTTTACTCCTGGATAAGTGTACCGGGGGGGTACTTTCGTCCTAGGATATTTTTACCGACCTGTATTTTTGGCTATTGTAGCTTCATACAAAAGAGTTCAACGAGATTTACTATGACTTCTTAAAATAGACAAACAGAAAGACAGACACAGACAGACAGACGGACAGACAGATAGACAGACACAGACAGACACAGACAGACACAGACAGACACAGACAGACAGACACAGACAGACACAGACAGACAGACACAGACAGACACAGGCAGAAGATACATAGATACATACACACACATACAGACAGACACACATAGACAGACACAGCCAGCCACAGACAGACATATACAGACACAGACAGACACGGACAGACACAAACAGACAGACACAGACAGACACAGACAGCCACACACAGACAGACACACACAGACAGACACACACGGACACAGACAGACCGACACATACACAGACACACACAGATAGACAGTCAGACTCAGACAGACACAGACAGACATACAAACACAGACAGACAGACAGACAGACACAGAGACAGACAGACAGACAGACAGACAGACAGACAGACAGACAGACAGACAGACAGACAGACAGACAGACAGACAGACAGACAGACAGACAGACAGACGGACGGACGGACGGACGGACTGACGGACTATGAATATCAAAATAAATGGTAGATAGACAAACAAAAACTGAAGCGACGAACTGTGCTAAGAACCCAGCGCCCCCTACCGGGTCCAATTGTGAATCTAAACCATGCATTGACTCGCTTAAACGCACACACAAAATTCCATCAAAATCGGATGATCCGTGTAGGAATAATTCAATGAGAAGTAAAATTACCGTAGGTACTTATATCCTAGGATATTTACACCCCTTACAAGATTTTTCAAATAGAGCTATAAACTTAGGTTTTTTTTTATCAATTCAAGTTAAAAACATGTTTAGACTTTATGTCCTTACTGTCATTGTCCGGATAGTTCCAGAACCACCTCAGAATGTGTCTGTGCTGGACACCTAAATATTTTCTGCCTTTCTGCGAGTGCCTGAGACAATATATTAGCAATTAGCACCGATATACTGTCGTTTTCAAAAGCTCTCAGGCGATTCTTCTGGTTCGGGATTAGGATGATACTTTGAGGTTACAAAGAGTCGCGTTCACATAGGTATGTAACTACTGACTATGCTACGATTCTAATTCGTTAAGTATACGAGTAGTTTCGATGGTAAACTTTACCATATTCACAAATGATTGCATGCTTTTATTGTTTAACTTAGCAGTTGAATCAGGCGCGGTTGGTTCAGAGAGACACAGACAGACACACACACACAGATATACATAGACAGACACAGGCAGCGCATAGCGCATATGCAAGAAAATATCAAAATAAATAGTAGATAGGACAAACAAAAACTGAAGCGACGAACTGTGCTGAGAAACTACGTCAGCGATTCTTTTGTTCAGTTAGAACCCAATTGCAGCGCCCCCTACCGGGTCCAATTGTGAATCTAAACCATGCATTGACTCGCTCAAACGCACACACAAAATTCCATCAAAATCGGATGATCCGTGTAGGAATAATTCAATGAGAAGTAAAATTACCGTAGGTACTTATATCCTAGGATATTTACACCCCTTACAAGATTTTTCAAATAGAGCTATAAACTTAGGTTTTTTTATCAATTCAAGTTAAAAACATGTTTAGACTTTATGTCCTTACTGTCATTGTCCGGATAGTTCCAGAACCACCTCAGAATGTGTCTGTGCTGGACACCTAAATATTTTCTGCCTTTCTGCGAGTGCCTGAGACAATATATTAGCAATTATCACCGATATGCTGTCTTTTTCAAAAGCTCTCAGGCGATTCTTCTGGTTCGGGATTAGGATGATACTTTGAGGTTACAAAGAGTCGCGTTCACATAGGTATGTAACTACTGACTATGCTACGATTCTAATTCGTTAAGTATACGAGTAGTTTCGATGGTAAACTTTACCATATTCACAAATGATTGCATGCTTTTATTGTTTAACTTAGCAGTTGAACCAGGCGCGGTTGGTTCAGACAGACACAGACAGACAGACACACACACACAGATATACATAGACAGACACAGGCAGCGCATAGCGCATATGAAAGGAAATATCAAAATAAATAGTAGATAGGACAAACAAAAACTGAAGCGACGAACTGTGCTGAGAAACTACGTCAGCGATTCTTTTGTTCAGTTAGAACCCAATTGTAGCGCCCCCTACCGGGTCCAATTGTGAATCTTAACCATGCATTGACTCGCTCAAACGCACACACAAAATTTCATCAAAATCGGATGATTCGTGTAGGAATAATTCAATGAGAAGTAAAATTACCGTAGGTACTTATATCCTAGGATATTTACACCCCTTACAAGATTTTTCAAATAGAGCTATAAACTTAGGTTTTTTTTTTATCAATTCAAGTTAAAAACATGTTTAGACTTTATGTCCTTACTTTCATTGTCCGGATAGTTCCAGAACCACCTCAGAATGTGTCTGTGCTGGACACCTAAATATTTTCTGTCTTTCTGCGAGTGCCTGAGACAATATATTAGCAATTAGCACCGATATGCTGTCTTTTTCAAAAGCTCTCAGGCGATTCTTCTGGTTCGGGATTAGGATGATACTTTGAGGTTACAAAGAGTCGCGTTCACATAGGTATGTAACTACTGACTATGCTACGATTCTAATTCGTTAAGTATACGAGTAGTTTCGATGGTAAACTTTACCATATTCACAAATGACTGCATGTTTTTATACTAATTCGTTAAGTATACGAGTAGTTTCGATGGTAAATTTTACCATATTCACAAATGACTGCATGTTTTTATTATTTAACTTAACTCTAATTTATTGAATGCCTGATCTGTGTTAAAGTGGCAATACACGATTCTGATTCCTAAACGCAACTGACACTGGTACAACGCGTAAAAGTGAGCGGGATGCCTCGCTTAGCAGCGACTCTATTAGTTTACGCAATCTCCAGGAAGATGATTATTACGTCAATTTTATGCGACTATATAACCGTTCACCATCAGGAATCAGGATCGTCTACTTGTCTGGACACACTACGTTTCCATCCCGTATACTATTATACTTGTCATGATTTCGAATAGGTACAACCATACATACATTATATACATAATTCTAATTGTATTATCATTGTTTTAAAGATGTGTTGCTGAGAGTTTTATGCCACTTTTTCTCCTCAGCGTTGGCACTTTTTCCTTGCAAAGCGGTATAAATGTAAATTCAAAAAATATATTGACGTGCAAAAATGTACTCAACGTGCTTACTTGCAATAAAGAAATTTGACTTTGACTTTACACGCGCACACACCCTCTTTCTCACACACACCCTCACACGCCATCTAGCTCACACACACACTCACACGCCCTCTCGCGCACACTCACTCACTCACACACACACACACACACGTCCTCTCGCTCACCCTCTCTCACACACACACTCCCGCTCATAACAAAGCCACCCACCAACCCACACAAACACACACCCTCTCACTCACACTCATACGCTCTCCGTCTCAAACATCCAACCACCCACCCACACGCCCTCTCGCGCACCCTCCTCTCTCTGTCTCTCTCTCTATCATACACACACGCACACCCTCTCTCTCGCGCACCCTCGCACAGCCTCGCACACCCGCAGTTGAACCAGACGCGGTTGGTTCAAGGGAAGGGGTAAACTTTTATTTCTGGATAAATTTACCGGCAGGTAAATTATTATTTCAGGATAAATCTACCTGGGGTTAAATTTTATTTCAGGATATTTTTACTCCGGGGGTAATGGGTAGTTGTCTACTGCCACACCGGCGCCGACCCGCGCCACAGACGGCATCACCACCGCGCAGGACACCGACGCATAGAATGAACCGAGAAGGAAGCCTGAGAAATTGAGAACAGAAGGAGTTCGATTACTTACTAAATAGGTAAGCAGGTACGGTCTAACACAAGGAAAGGGTACAGGAGAGTTTGGTTGAAATTTTCTCAACAAGTATACTTCAATGATTTTTAAAAAATCTTTACAATTATATTGTAGTGTATACTCAAAACTAACTACTAGTAAAATAATTTTTACAATCAGTCAAGCAGTTCTTGAGAAAATCAACCTTATTGAGGCCCCCTGTGTATCTCTGTTTTCGTGTACCTAGCCTCAATCAGTCATTAAAGGTGACAAAAATTTAACTTCACCAAGCATCTTACTTTTTCCTGCTACGTTAACAAAATAAAATTCGAGCCACGTCAATCAAACAATTACAATTTTATTTAATCAAACATTTTCACAGCTGAAAATGTGAAAATAATATAACGTAGGGAAACAACACGCAATTGAAAACTTTTGGCTTTGATGTTTTGTTTGGAATTGGGCCGTGTAATTACAGGTAGACGAGAGTGAGCGAGCGTCGAGCGTGCAGGCTTGCATAGAACAATTCTGAATATGTCTGTCGGCCGTCACCGACGGCGGCGGCGCGGCGTTTGCGGCGCCGTTGAAGCTCGTCATGCGGCGAAAATGCATTCAAATCTTTTGCGATACGAGTTCCACAGCAGAATTTATTGAATTGGCTTTGTACCGCGCACACATCGTGCTCCATTGTGTTTTGCGTTCGTGACAAATTTTATTTTATTACCCGAGGTGTACGTATCCCGCACTATCGAACCGAACACCAATTCAAAGCGTGGATTTATTAGAGCGATTTATGATAGGAATTATAATACAATTTTAAACGATTTAGTCGTGTATACTATTATTAAGTTATAATAAGTGTAAGGTAGGTTTTGAAGATCGTCTATACTAAAATTAGCCGAGGTCATAATTTTTAATATACAGGATGCTACAGTAGGCATTCCTAGAGCCAATTGCGCCAAATAGAGGTTAAATAATTAAAAATATGACGTACGGGTTAAATCGCTAAATCAGTTTTGGGTGCAAGTTACCCTATAGGATTTAAGTAAGACAAAATAAAGGTGTTCGTATCTGGACAACTTTTGATCGACAACATTTTCATTTACGTGAAACATTTACTTTCCCTAGGTACATTTTATACCGAACAACTAGTCGATTTGTATAAGGCATAAGTACCTAGAGTTACTTATTTTAGTTTTATTTAAATCGAAAAGTTGTCTACCAAAAGATCGAAAGAACTGTCTATGATTATTGTTGTAAGTATTCATATCTTATGAAATAAATGATATCCCCACATACCCCATATCCAAGGAAATCCAAGAAGCAGATTGGTACACACAGCCAGGGTGAGCACTTCTGCTGCCCACGGTAGTACGCCCAGCGCTGCGATTTGTAGCCAGTTGCTTTTCATATATTGCATATTCCATCCCAATGACGCTTTACCCAGAATAACTACTGGGTAAATTTTCCTAATGAAACACAATATTTTAATTGTAGCTAGGGTACTTATTATCTAATTGAATATATTTATTGCATGACAAAATATTATATTAAAAGGCTGGCGCGTACCTCGCGCAACGCATTAGCCTCGCAATCCAGCGAGGCAATGCAGCCAGCCTTCTGGGGACACTCCCCGCGGTCGGTGATTTAGGGCAAATTTTTTGTTTATAGTTTTTATTTACATAGTAACTGTCTTTATTATCTAATTGATTAGGAATATATAATTGATTATGTATACCTACCTAATTAATGTGTAAACAAATCAACCTACACAAATCCATTGGAATCTAAATCGAATTAAAAGGTGGAAACGTCACGAAAGCTACGGGTGTATACCTACATTACTATATCGTCATATACTCGTATTAAGTTGTACTTTTATTATTTTATTTACAATTGTGATGTTGCTGCGTCTGGTTTCTGTAGTAATTGTACTATAAATAAAGTATTAAAAAGAAGTAATAAACTGCGCGCCTCAACATAATGTCGTGTTGTCTCTATCGCCGCTTACGAATTGGTACTAATTACCGACCTTAGGAACGCATCGATCTGGGTAAAGTCCCGCATGTCAAGGATATTGAGGTTGCGTGCGAAAATGCCAGTTAGCAACGCAGCGAGGAGTGGCGGCAGTCCAGTGAGCGCTTCTAGCGCTTGTCCGCTGCCCCAGGCGAATGCGGCGACCGCTGCCAGACGAAACCAATCGCCATCCCAGCGCCAGCCATCGCCCCACGCACACCATAGTAGACCCCACGATAATAGTCCTAAAACAGAATACTAAGGCTCAATCAATGCTCACGGGGACGCGAAGTGAATGTTGGATTTCTGGCCGCGTTTCCACCTGTAAGAAAACTTTTGCAACAAATGTCCGACAGTCTGGGCCAGCGTACAACGTCACGGAGCGGCGCCGTGCCGTCGCATGGCGCGGCGTGTCACGGCATCTGCCGACACCGTCTACCACGATGTCGGCCGGCGCCGGTCACAGGTGGACAACATTCGTGCCGGCGGACTGCGCCGCCGTCCACTGGCGCGGTACACATCGTCGTACACCGAAGTTTTCTTGCAGGTGGGAACTCGGCCTGTTAGGCAACGGTATGTGTAACTTTTAAATATTGGTTATTGTCTTTTGCTTTCTGTACATTATAAACCTAATTGTGACGATACCGAGCTGTCGTATTGACTGTCGTGGTCAGTGGTTTCTAATCCTAAACTTAAATGTCACTGTCACTTAATGATACATCGCGAGTGAGCAGAACGCCTCGCTTACGAAAATTAAAAGCGTGCGCATTTTGGAATCGCCAAAAGTAGTTATATGACCCATGTATCGACTTGATTTAAATAACATATGTCATTCAATTTTTATCAATATTTTCCGATACATAGGTATCGGAATTAGGTTTGACCCGAACCCTCAGTGCGCGAATTAGGTATGTTGTCCGTTTGTTTTAATATAAATATTAATAGTCTTTGTTTAGCTAATGTTGACGTTCAATACTCACCTAATATGAAAAGAGATAAATAGTGCATCCATGCTGAAGCGACCGGCCCATCGCAAACCGACGTTGTTTTCTTCAGATCATCCTTTTCTGGAATAGAATTTACTACATATTCCGTTGTCCTGAAATAGTAAATGGACGTCATGTTTCATTTTGTAAGTAATTGATTTTTACTTAAATTTACATAGATAGGTAATTAATATGCCGCACTTATTCCCTTACATAGAACACCACATAATATCTCGCTCCTTTCCAGCGCTTGCTGTTCTCACTAAGAAACTGTCGTCTTCGTTCATGAGTTTATCGTATCTATTGTAATATGACAATGTTTAATTACTTTGTTTCATATGAATAATTAGTTTCTGAATTTATTTGTACAAAAATGTACTTACTCACGTTTTCACTTCCTTCTGATGAGGTACGCAGGCACCCTTATCGAAGTCGGTTGTCTCGCTATCTAGAACACACGAAGCACAATAAATCACTGTGAAACATCGCTAAATAAGTTCACATAATATGTTGCGACGAATAGATACTATACAGATGTTTGTTCATAAACGGCAACAAAGACCTTTATATTTTAACGGAGTTTCTGATTAATAATATATTTTGATGAACTCATTCATTTTAACTGCATTATATTCAGCTAAAATACTCGTACTTATATTGGATGGCTTGGCTACTGTATAACTACAGCACGTAGGTACAGCACGTGAAAGGTGTTAAGCCTCATATCATAATCCACATTAATTTAAAAATAACTCTTTGGAAGGTAGATAATATTTTCCCCCATACCTGTATGTATCTATATATATATTTTTCCAATTTATTTAATTGGAACAAAAAACAGGTTACAGTAAATATTACTTAATATCATAAGATAAGCTTAAGATATTTAGGGCAAATGTATCCCCAACAACATTGTTCACAGCTAAGTATCGTTATTACATGGAGCTGCGGCAGCTCGAACCACACGAACAAAGCAATATAGATAGGTACACTCAGAAGCACAGCAATGGCAACACTTACAGGACAATTTAATGTAGTTAGAACGGTACAAATTCCAAAGTGTGTTCCAAATATTGTGTTTTGGTTTAGATTAACTTACTGGGCACCACTTAACCTTTACAAATATTTCATAGAAAAACAAAAGCCAAACTTAATTTTAATTTTAATTTATGCTTTAAACAATAGCACAAAGTTCTATATGTTCATATAAAGGAACCGTTAACTGTGACACTCACTGTTGCAATTCAAACTCGAACCAATTGTATTTACCCATACCTAATGGAGTCCACAACAAAAAGCTGTGGAAAACTAAGTATTCTTAATGGGCCTTAAGTATTTTGGAATCGATTCAATTGATCTGACAAAAATAGTAGATATGAATTATTATGATACTAAGATTGGCCATTCAATTGGTTTTAATTTGGTACTTAGGTGACGTCAGTCTGCGGCATTGCTGAATGCTACTGTTTATTTTGAGTTTAGGATATCAACTGAATTGATTACAGTACTATCGCATGTTTGTTTCAAGTAAACATTTAGCAAAAATTCATGGTCGCTAGCTATAATATTTTCGTTTTATATATACTGGACCATAGAATAACACGCGACGTAAGCGTTATCTACATTAGGTTCCTACTAACAAGTAGGTACATATTCATTTCTATATATGATTTATTTACAGTTTATTATAAGGATAATTAAAACTTCATTAGAAGCGTTACGTAAATATACCCAGATATATTTTTGTAATAATTATAATAAACTTTGGACTGATTATACGAATGAAAATATCAAATGATTTATGATTGTTGTTTTATGTTGATTATGATTTATGTCTATAAAGAGTTTGATTGTTGATTTATTTCTATAAAGAGCTGTAACTGTGACTTTGGATATGAAAAAATTGTAGAGTAATTAATTTTTCACAAATTTTTTTTACCTACTACAGACAGTCAAGCGAAATTAGTAGTTTTAAGGGTAGTATGAAAGTATCCTGAAAGTAGTTCCCGTATTGAGTTTTTTTATGTCATCGATCCTTAGAATATGATAAAACAAAACATGATACTCACTTTTATGCATTTCATTTAATTTCACTGCACTTCCTCTAAGTAATGTAGGTATCTTTCTTATAAATGGACACATTACCTGACACTAAAACAAACACATAATAAAAGATAGATGCCGTACTTGTTCGGTGTGATCGGATTTTACTTAATATTATTATAAAATTTTAATAGCAAACTATATAAAAAACAATAGTACTTTGGTATGAGAAGTTAAAAGAAATGCTGCCGGCGTGTGCGCAGGCCAGCAGCGCCGCAGAGCGTGAGGAACGGCAGTCACGGCATGCAGCAAATCAATAAATAATTGTCATTTGCCACTAGGCAGTGGTTTCCAACCATTTCCTCGTTCAGTTTGTATCTGAAAAGACTAGTTCTGTATAAATATAGCCTTTTCTCTATATAAAAACAGCTTTGCCATTTTATAGCAATTACTCAATTTATAATGTCTAATTGGCAATCGCTGTAATTACCAGCACAAAGCAACATAGTTATTCTGAATTCATCGAGTAGTATTTTTGGACATTCGACTTCATCTTCACTGACCTATTATCTATTATCAGGTGAGTTTGAAATAGCCTTTGGTTCGAGTATATTCCTAATTATTTTACTTTTAAAGGTAAACTGCCCTACAATGCCAACCGTTTTAGAGCAGACTGTCTAGCTAGGCTGCAACGAGGGGCTCTAATGGGCTCTAACTATAATATTAGTAGAGATCCTGTCGTGCGTTATTTTTTTAAATTACCGACCCCGGTAAGTTGTAGTGACACCAAAATGTATCAAATATCATCTCGATGTACATACATGACCTGTATCTGGCAATAAAATAAATTAGTTCTAATTTCGTAACTTTGGTGTAGGAAGTGATGCAGCATATTTAGGCCTGTTAAGTTTAGCTAAATTACAAAAACGCACGCCAAAATCATCGGCCATGCTTATCGTGTTTAATATTGGCTATCATAATGTCAAAAGGCCCTCAATTACTAAATAAATATCTGACTCGCAAATACATCAGTTTTTTTTTTGCTTTAAAACTAAGAACTAAATATTTGAAAATTATAGGTAGAATATGAGCACTTCAGTATTATTTTTCCTAATTATTAAAGCGTCTTATTATGGGTTACATCGTCGTGTGTAACGGTGTCCCGACAAACACAATCTTCCTCTGCAAACACTACAAAACTCTTAAATAATTAGCAGAACATTTGCATTTTGCATACTAAAATGACGGTAACAAACTAAAAATTTCATCTGCTATTAATAAAGATCAAAGACACTTTTTTTATTTTTCATTGTTGTGCTAATAGTTTAGATTTGCAGTCGGTTATGTCGTCATCACCAACGTTGTTCTATAAAATAAATGACAAACATGGAATTGGGTTTAATAATTATTGTACATTTTAAGAATCTTCTATCTAATTACATATTAGCCGCTAGAGTTCCAAGATTTATCCTGTGATTGATTCATTCGATTTTTTCATTATGCGTATGTAGGTACTTAACTAGTATTTAAAGTGACATAAAAACACGTTATTAAATAAATATAATTTATTAGACTTATAATAATTAGACATCTATAAATTGTAAAGATGTAGACGTATTGTTTCTTCTATTGAGATCGGAGGATACAGGTGGTGACAATGTCTGTCTTCTGTAAAAGTCTGAAAAAATAATAAGTATTTCTTGATTTTTTTAAAGTAAAGAAGTATTATTTATTACCTAATCTAATTTTAATTCGTAATGGGTAATTTTGGGAACTTAATATTTTGATATTTAGATTGTAGTAATATTTTTCCATATTTATTCGCAAAGTAAATTCAATCTTAGAAATTGTAGGTTACGTTTTCACACACTTTAATAGCGAATAATATATTAGTAGGTATATTAAATTTAAAAAAATAACAACGGGCAAGTGCGAGTCGGACTCACGCACCGAGGCTTCCGTGCAACGCAACTTAACCCCTTAACTTTGTTGTAACGAAAAGATAAACTAGATTTAGAGACCAACTTTTCTTTGCTATTATCAAAATTTTATGTCCATACACAACATACTCCTGATTAGTTGATCATCTGCAAATGTTTGTAATAACAAACAAAAAATATTTTTGGGGAGTTGTAATTTCAAATTTTTTGAGTTACTCGTGTTGTCGCGTTTTGACAGACGGACAACAAAGTGATCCTATAAGGGTTCCTTTTTTCCTCTTGGGGTACGGAACCCTAAAAATGGAGAGAAATATCAAGCTTGCAGGAAAAAAATATTATTATAAACGGATATATTGTTGAAGTCGGAAAAATTTAATCGTAAGTAAATTTTTCGACAATATGTTTAATCTCTGTATTTACAAAACTCAACTAGAGTCGAGAGCTAATATTTTTTTGCTAAATAATAATACCAATTTAACTACTTCTCTAGTACTGTAAAGTTATATCTAGAGTACATACAGTAGTACATACATACTATTGGAATTTGACAGAAATGTCGAACATGGCAATGCCAGAAACATTGTAAATAAATAAAAATCAGCCTCTATATTGCATTAAAAAACTACTGCCATCCGGGATATATACCTTCAGGGGCTACTCTCGAATCCTGAGAGAGCAAAATTGGGCCTAAGGTTGTCGTGAGCACAGATCCTAAAGTGGACGTTAAAAGTATCGCAATAACGATTATATTCGAGTGCTGTGCAGCAATCCGTTTATCGTGACTCGTGGCACCGTCCGCCCACAGGGAATCCGCCGCAACCCGCACCAGCACAGCCTGAAATTATATACTGATTGAAATACGTTTTTATGAATACCTTTATCATAATAAATCTGGAACCTTCTTTTCTAAAAGCAAGGAAATGGAACCTTAGTTCCGTGATTACATTTACTTCGCGTTGGTATTGAAATATTTAGGTACTTATATTATATTTTTTATAGAAACTATTTCGCAATGAATATTTTTTATTCAATACCTATGTAGGTAGGGAACTAGGGAAGTATACGTTTGGTTAGAATTATACTTAAATCCGATTGTTGCAACTAACTTTAGTTTTTAAAATTATCGTAAATATTATACGGCTTTTTAAAAATCGAATCGAATTTTTCTTACTAATTACCGGTTTTTAGAACATTAGTTTTAAACAATGTTACTTATTATTATTAATTTACTAAATTAATATTTAAAATGAAAATGATATTCACCAAAATGCATGAATCGTATAAAACGACGTATAAACCTAATGACCAGATACCCTAATTAATCTTTTCATTACAAAAGGGCTCCGAGATCTATACATTTGTCAAAGCTTTGAAGCAAGCACGGCACGAAATTGTTAGAGCTGCCACGGGGGTCCGCTGAGTGAATTATACAGAAGACCGTCCGGCTGACGTGGTTCCCATTCATTAATTAGAAGATCATTTAAAAAGATGCATATTATTAGCAGCAACAAGGTTGAGTTACTCGGCCGAGGCGGGCCGATCTCAACGATGATTAATGGTCATCACGTGAAACGAGCGTTTGCTGTATAAATATTTGCTGATCAATTTCTTTGCGTCACATGGTAAAATATGGAATAATGAGCTAACGACATAAATATAGGTAGGTAGGTAAGTACATGTAATGCATACTTTCTGGACTATTATTATTTTTGTGACGAACAGAGATAGGTAGAGGTGCCTACTCGGTATTCCACAAGCACGCAGCTCGAACGGTAAATGATTTGCTATAAAATTGGGTTCGGCTTATTGCCATTTCCGGAAGCATCTGCAGAAAAGTACTTTATTGAGGAAAAAAATGTAATTGACGGCGCCATTAATGTGGCCAAGCGAAAATAGGTATTCTCGGCGAAAATATTTTGTTGTCTCCCGACGGGACTACTAGTTATTGTAGGTAATTTTTCAATAAGTATATAAAACAATCAAAATGCGTATTGTTATTGAGATAAATTAATTCAGTAACATTATACTTACTTACATATTTTTACACAACAAAACCGAAAAGCGGATTTTTACCAGGTAAAAGATGTAAGGTGATAGCAATTACACTGACATAAAATATATACCTATTTAATATTTATATGTAGGAGGATAGCACGGACTATGCGTAGATAGACTGGCTGGATGCAAGAGCCTACTCTTGCATCCAGCCAGTCTATCTACGCTTGTTGTCACATTGATATTTGTTGGTGTCAAAGAGTAGGTAGTTTTTTGTTGGTATGATATTAATGGTCGAGAATTAGATGAAGACTGTAAGTATTACTATTATTGTGTACACGAATAATTACAAAAGAAAACCATAACGATAAAAATGTACAAAGAGCGTAGCTTATTCTGTAGGATTACGAGGATATAGGTGGTAAATAGATTTAGATTTCTTTATTTCATTTTACATAATATAATACTATACAATACAATAGTTACAATGATTTAATAAAAGGTTTATTTAAGCAATTTATGGTGTTTGCTTGTATAGGACATAGAAGGATCTACATTAATCTCTATACAAACCTCTACTATAGCCTTGGGTATCCAGGTGACGGCAATGAACAGGCTCTCTCTGACGGACAGCTGGTTCGCTAGAGCTACCAAGAATGCGGCCAGCAGTCTCAGAAGAAGCGCTGAGAATATGCATGCTATGATTAAGCTGAACTCCTTCACAGATATGTCCGAGACCTGATGGCCAAAAACATTAAATTTCAATGCAATGTGGTGTGAAAATTAAATATATCAAGAGTTCACTCGGAGTTAATGTAGGGAATTCAAGTCTATTGGGGTAAGTTAAGAATTTGCAACTGAATTTCTGTAGTATTCCCATGGATATGTTTGTCAAGGAAATAAAATTAATACAATATCTAAGCGCACGGCAGGGTGCAGACCAAGTTCTCAAAATATCGGCCGCTCGTACACCGGGCACTCGGGGTGTCCAATTAATTAATTCGATTTAATTACTGTACTGTATGTACGCCACACGTATGAATATATGGATATCTATCAAATGTGTGAGCATCCGTTGTTTGCGTTATACGATTCAATGTTTACTATGGTAATTAATGTACATACATAATATCAGGTAGCACCACGAGTACAGTCAACGTCACATGTATTTATACAAAACCATTCCGATGTAAATCTGTATATTGCAATTATTTGTAAGTAGGTACTGTATATTTTAAAAATATTTTACCGTATGTTAATAAATTGAAACATACTTTGGTTAAGATCGAGTGAGTTTTTCCCCAATCTCATTAAGATCACGCTCTGGTCTATTCACATTGACTTTGAAGATCCTCCACAAAGTTCGGAGATATCACCTGAATCATAAGCGTTACAAAATCTTTTACCTCCAGAAAGTATCCGCTGAGGGTGAAGAGCATCGGTTCGAATACCCTCCACAGGACCTTGTACACCTCTGAGACCGGGTTCTCGTTGATGGCCCAGCCGCGCCGCGCCCAGCGCGTGGCCGCCGTGCCCGCGCAAACCATTACTGCTACACCGGCTGAAACGCAAGGTTCAGCTGAATGGACCTTTTTCCTATGTCCCCAGAGGTCCAACGGCAACGTGGCCAGCCTTTAGGGCACACTGCCAGGGTGGGGGCAGGTTATTTTTCTTCATTAATTTATTTTTTTTATTTAGTTTAATTTTTAAACGGGGTTAGTCTTAATTTAGATATAATTGTTAGTTTGTTTAGTTTATAATAATTATTTATTGTCAAAATAAATTATATTTATTGCTATTTTTCCACATGACAAAGGTTGCTTGAAAGTAATTTATAAGGCGCCTGTCTGTCATGGTACGGTACCTAAAACCTTAGATATTCATATTCTGATTTTTAGGAACTCATATAGTCACACATTTTACAGGCCGAAAAGTAAAATAAAAGTTACCTATTTACTACCATTTTATTATCTAACCCTCAGATCTAACCACATTGTTGAAAAAATAAAACAATAGACGAATAAATCACCGTTCTTCGCGTTCCAATGTTTCATTACTAAGATTAGCTCATAATGATTAACTTTCAGATAAGTACCTAGGAGGTAATTTAAATAAGTAGAAAAAGGTTTATAAAAAACCAATTTATTTAAGCGAGTTGTAATTTAGAGGCATGGTTGTTGTATTAACCTGGTGATCTACAGGGTATCCTTGAATTCATTCGACAAATTGAAATTGGGAGTTGTAGGCTACTCATGATAAATATGAAATTGGTAAAGTTTTTCCTCAAATCAAAACTACCAAAAAATTGTACTAAGTACGTCACAAGTCACACAATGACCTTAAAATTATAATAATTATTAGGATTTAAGTAAATTTTTTAATTAAAGTAATGGCAACACATACTATTACTGTGTTGGCAACATTTCTCCTACCTGTCATTCTGAGAAATACCGGCTGTGTAGGTTAATGTATTAGTTACGTTTAGAATAAATACCATCAGAAATTCTCGCTAGTTTTCTTATAACGCCTTAGTAATCCAATAAACCGTTCAGGTTATGGGCCCAGCACGCTTCCACTGCGCAGCAGCAACTTTTACAACTTGTACCGAGCTACACTTGTTCTGCACTGTTTACTATCACTGGGCCCTTTCGCATAATCGCACCTTCCGAAAACAGATTCCTGCGCAATTCTGGTACATATAACACATTAGTCAGTATATTGTCCTCCCACTGTCCACGAATACACTTTCTAATAAGTACTGTTCCTATACCCAATACTTTAATTCCTTGTTGGTTCCCCAACTTCACAAGTTTACTACTATCAGTATCATATTCTTCAATATCTTTAAAGAAATCACGCCGGAAAGTCATATGGATTGATGCCCCGCTGTCCAACAACCACACATCATCTTCAGAGCTGGCTATTGTGCACACAGGTTCTACTGTGAACGCTAACATATTGCTTTGGTCTTGATCTTGTTGTTTCTTGTCATACTTCTTTGGAGCACGACAGTCCTTGGCAAAATGACCCCTCTTATTACAATTATAGCATGTAAAGCGATGACGAGGATTTGGTTCCCCTTGACTTTTGGTTTTGTTCTTTGTCACCATTAATGCACTTTCATTTTCTTCTTCACAAGTCAAGCTCGCCTCCTCATCAAGTAGTCGAGCAGTTAGATTGTGTATGGTTTGTTGTCTTGGATCCAAAGACATCCACGCTTGTCGGAGAGATCGATACTTTGCTGGCAACGTGCTTAATATTTTGGTCATAATGGCAGTTTCACTAATATCCTCTCCATTTTCCTTTAACTGTTGAGCCAAACTTTCAACCTTGGAGATATGTTGAGCCATGCTGTCTGATGGACTCATTTTATATTGATAAAATCTTTCATGAACCATCATTTTATTTAGTTCGGATTTTTGTTCGTAAATTGATTCTAGTTTTGTCATAATCTCATTGGCGGTTTCACAGTTTTCTACGAGAGCTATTTGTTTATAATCCATAGACGAGGTTAGAATAAACATTGCCATGCCGTCATTTTTCAACCATTCTGCCGACACGTTTTCGGGCTTCGCCATACTGATATCGATGCCCTTAGCCTTCAGGGCGCATCTCACTTGAAATTTCCATTGCCGGAAATTATTACCATCGAATCGTTCGACACTTAATTTCGCAGCGTCCATGTTTGCCGGCGTTCGCTAACTGTTAAAACCAATAAACTGGAACCACGCTCTGCTACCAGTTCTTTTGTGATACGCAGGGTTGTGGATTAATTTAATGGCACTCTGATTATCTATAAACAAATTAATAGTCTCATTGAGTGGCTCACCTATATCTAACATAAACTGTTTTAACCAAAGAAGTTCCTTGGCCGCGTCACAGGCTGCCATAAACTCGGCTTCTGTGGTGGATAGGGCCACAGAATTTTGCCGTTGACTTGACCAAGTGACGGGACCTCCGTTCATTAGATACAGGTAACCAGTCGTAGACTTGCGAGAATCCACATCACCTGCATAATCTGCATCAGAGTACCCAACCAGATTCTCACTACCCTTGTATTGTATTCCTACATTTTTGGTTTTAATTAGGTATTTAATAATACGCTTAACAGCTCGAACATGCTGTATACCAGGATTGTTAACATGTCTGCAGACAACATTAACAGCGAAAGATATGTCAGGACGAGACACTGACGCTAGGAAGAGCAAAGAACCTACTGCTTCACGATAAGGAAAATCTACAGTTTCATCAATATTTTTCTGTAACACAACATTTGGGTCAGTTGGAGTGCTGCAGGGACTAGCATCAGACATTTTATATTTAGAGATAATTTGTTCAACATAATGACTTTGTTTAATATCAATCGAATGTACTCCCTTTGTAATTTCCATTCCAACAAAATAATTTAAATTTAAAACTTTAATATTGAAGTTCTGTTTTAAGGCTTCAATTATACTGATTAAAGTTTGCTTATTCGATGAAAATAATAAAGCGTCATCAACAAAAATTACCAACAAAACTCTTTCATTATTAAAGCTTCCAACAAATACACAGCTATCAGATTGAGACTGCATAAAACCATAACTTTTCAAAAATTTCGTAAATTTTAAATTCCAACAGCGTGGAGCTTGCTTTAGACCATATAAAGATTTAATAAGTCTACATACTTTGTCTTCTTCAGCACTTATACCTTCAGGAACTTCCATAAATATTTCTTCTTCCAGCTCGCCGTATAGAAATGCAGTCTTTACATCAAATTGTTGAATCTCATAGTTATATTTGGCTGCTATACTTAACAATATTCTGATGGAGTCGTAGCGTGTTGTTGGTGCAAAGGTCTCATTATAATCAACATCCTTAATCTGATTGAAGCCTCTTGCACACAATCTAGCCTTATATCTCTCAATCCCACCTTCTTGATTTTTCTTTATTTTAAATACCCATTTCGATGTAATTGGTTTCTTATCAGTCCTTTTTGTTATTTCCCATGTATTGTTCTCTTCATGAGCTTGTAACTCCTCCTTTATAGCTTCCATCCACTTTTCTGAATCTACTCCATTGATAGCCTCATTGTATGTACGAGGTTCACAAACTTCCATTATATTGGCTTCATAATTATTGTTTCTTCTAGGCTGTATATTGACATTCAAATCACTATCAAGTTCACTGGTATTCTCATCTGATGATGGTTGATAGGTACTATCATCAACGTTATCACAACTCTTCATTGTCGTGGCATCACTACTAGTAGAACTTTGTTCTTCTCTCTCAACTTGTATCGGTGATTCCAATTGATTTTCAGGTGGTGGTTCTCTTGTAGATAATGGAGAAGAAGTAATTGGTGACAGTACCTGATCAAAGCCCCTGTTCTCATCAAAATCAACTGCAATTTGGACAAAATTCTTCTTAATATTGGGTTTACTTGTTTCATCAAATAAGACATCCCTGGATACTGTGACTCTGCGTGTCTGTGGATCATACATTTTATAGTTGCTGTTATCATAGCCAATTAGTAGCATTTTGTTACTTTTTGCTTCTAACTTTGTACGACGCTCATCAGGGACATGAACATATCCAACACAGCCAAACACTTTGAGATGTTGTAGATTTGGCTGTTCATCATTCCAAATTTCATATGGTGATTTATTTGGAGTTTGACTTGAAGATGTTCTATTCAGTATGTACACAGCGCAATTAATTGCCTCTGCCCACAGATAAGTTGGCATATCACGGCCAAACAGCATAGAACGAGCGCTTTCTACTATTGTGCGCAGTTCTCGTTCGCTGCGACCGTTTTGTTGAGGAGTATAGGGAGCAGTACATTCATGTAATATGCCTTGATCTCTGAGATAAACTTTTAAATCATTGTTAACATACTCCCCTCCATTATCTGTATGCAATGTTCCAATATTGCGTTGAAACTTGTTCAATATTAAAGCATTGTATATTTTAAAATATTCAAAAACATCACTCTTGTGTTTCATAAAATATACATGTCTATAACTGGATGCAGCATCTTTAAATAGGACAAAATATTTAGTACCTTGCACTGATGGCTCGCTCATTGGCCCACAGACATCACTGTAGACCAAATCTCCAGGTGCCAGCTCACCCCTTGTTGATGGTTTGAAGGGGAGCCTGCTCTGCTTGCCAAACATGCACGCATCACAAACAAAATCATCACTATCCTTGTCCACTCCTTTAATTTGTCCATTTTTAATCATGTTACGAATTTCTTTTACGTTTAAATGTCCTAGACGTTCATGCCACATTTGTATAGTGTTTTTAGAAGCCTGCACAGAGTTACAGTTCTCAGTTACAACAGTTTGTATATTCATTTCATATAAATTGTTCGACTTTAAAGTTGCGCTTAGTACCAGTTCATTTTCTTTGTAAATTAGTGCTTTAGTGTCCTTTTTAATTATCACAAAGCCCTTTCGCATAATCGCACCTTCCGAAAACAGATTCCTGCGCAATTCTGGTACATATAACACATTAGTCAGTATATTGTCCTCCCACTGTCCACGAATACACTTTCTAATAAGTACTGTTCCTATACCCAATACTTTAATTCCTTGTTGGTTCCCCAACTTCACAAGTTTACTACTATCAGTATCATATTCTTCAATATCTTTAAAGAAATCACGCCGGAAAGTCATATGGATTGATGCCCCGCTGTCCAACAACCACACATCATCTTCAGAGCTGGCTATTGTGCACACAGGTTCTACTGTGAACGCTAACATATTGCTTTGGTCTTGATCTTGTTGTTTCTTGTCATACTTCTTTGGAGCACGACAGTCCTTGGCAAAATGACCCCTCTTATTACAATTATAGCATGTAAAGCGATGACGAGGATTTGGTTCCCCTTGACTTTTGGTTTTGTTCTTTGTCACCATTAATGCACTTTCATTTTCTTCTTCACAAGTCAAGCTCGCCTCCTCATCAAGTAGTCGAGCAGTTAGATTGTGTATGGTTTGTTGTCTTGGATCCAAAGACATCCACGCTTGTCGGAGAGATCGATACTTTGCTGGCAACGTGCTTAATATTTTGGTCATAATGGCAGTTTCACTAATATCCTCTCCATTTTCCTTTAACTGTTGAGCCAAACTTTCAACCTTGGAGATATGTTGAGCCATGCTGTCTGATGGACTCATTTTATATTGATAAAATCTTTCATGAACCATCATTTTATTTAGTTCGGATTTTTGTTCGTAAATTGATTCTAGTTTTGTCATAATCTCATTGGCGGTTTCACAGTTTTCTACGAGAGCTATTTGTTTATAATCCATAGACGAGGTTAGAATAAACATTGCCATGCCGTCATTTTTCAACCATTCTGCCGACACGTTTTCGGGCTTCGCCATACTGATATCGATGCCCTTAGCCTTCAGGGCGCATCTCACTTGAAATTTCCATTGCCGGAAATTATTACCATCGAATCGTTCGACACTTAATTTCGCAGCGTCCATGTTTGCCGGCGTTCGCTAACTGCGCAGCAGCAACTTTTACAACTTGTACCGAGCTACACTTGTTCTGCACTGTTTACTATCACTGGGCCCATAACCTGAACTATAAACTGTTTTAACCAAAGAAGTTCCTTGGCCGTGATATGCCAACTTATCTGTGGGCAGAGGCAATTAATTGCGCTGTGTACATACTGAATAGAACATCTTCAAGTCAAACTCCAAATAAATCACCATATGAAATTTGGAATGATGAACAGCCAAATCTACAACATCTCAAAGTGTTTGGCTGTGTTGGATATGTTCATGTCCCTGATGAGCGTCGTACAAAGTTAGAAGCAAAAAATAACAAAATGCTACTAATTGGCTATGATAACAGCAACTATAAAATGTATGATCCACAGACACGCAGAGTCACAGTATCCAGGGATGTCTTATTTGATGAAACAAGTAAACCCAATATTAAGAAGAATTTTGTCCAAATTGCAGTTGATTTTGATGAGAACAGGGGCTTTGATCAGGTACTGTCACCAATTACTTCTTCTCCATTATCTACAAGAGAACCACCACCTGAAAATCAATTGGAATCACCGATACAAGTTGAGAGAGAAGAACAAAGTTCTACTAGTAGTGATGCCACGACAATGAAGAGTTGTGATAACGTTGATGATAGTACCTATCAACCATCATCAGATGAGAATACCAGTGAACTTGATAGTGATTTGAATGTCAATATACAGCCTAGAAGAAACAATAATTATGAAGCCAATATAATGGAAGTTTGTGAACCTCGTACATACAATGAGGCTATCAATGGAGTAGATTCAGAAAAGTGGATGGAAGCTATAAAGGAGGAGTTACAAGCTCATGAAGAGAACAATACATGGGAAATAACAAAAAGGACTGATAAGAAACCAATTACATCGAAATGGGTATTTAAAATAAAGAAAAATCAAGAAGGTGGGATTGAGAGATATAAGGCTAGATTGTGTGCAAGAGGCTTCAATCAGATTAAGGATGTTGATTATAATGAGACCTTTGCACCAACAACACGCTACGACTCCATCAGAATATTGTTAAGTATAGCAGCCAAATATAACTATGAGATTCAACAATTTGATGTAAAGACTGCATTTCTATACGGCGAGCTGGAAGAAGAAATATTTATGGAAGTTCCTGAAGGTATAAGTGCTGAAGAAGACAAAGTATGTAGACTTATTAAATCTTTATATGGTCTAAAGCAAGCTCCACGCTGTTGGAATTTAAAATTTACGAAATTTTTGAAAAGTTATGGTTTTATGCAGTCTCAATCTGATAGCTGTGTATTTGTTGGAAGCTTTAATAATGAAAGAGTTTTGTTGGTAATTTTTGTTGATGACGCTTTATTATTTTCATCGAATAAGCAAACTTTAATCAGTATAATTGAAGCCTTAAAACAGAACTTCAATATTAAAGTTTTAAATTTAAATTATTTTGTTGGAATGGAAATTACAAAGGGAGTACATTCGATTGATATTAAACAAAGTCATTATGTTGAACAAATTATCTCTAAATATAAAATGTCTGATGCTAGTCCCTGCAGCACTCCAACTGACCCAAATGTTGTGTTACAGAAAAATATTGATGAAACTGTAGATTTTCCTTATCGTGAAGCAGTAGGTTCTTTGCTCTTCCTAGCGTCAGTGTCTCGTCCTGACATATCTTTCGCTGTTAATGTTGTCTGCAGACATGTTAACAATCCTGGTATACAGCATGTTCGAGCTGTTAAGCGTATTATTAAATACCTAATTAAAACCAAAAATGTAGGAATACAATACAAGGGTAGTGAGAATCTGGTTGGGTACTCTGATGCAGATTATGCAGGTGATGTGGATTCTCGCAAGTCTACGACTGGTTACCTGTATCTAATGAACGGAGGTCCCGTCACTTGGTCAAGTCAACGGCAAAATTCTGTGGCCCTATCCACCACAGAAGCCGAGTTTATGGCAGCCTGTGACGCGGCCAAGGAACTTCTTTGGTTAAAACAGTTTATGTTAGATATAGGTGAGCCACTCAATGAGACTATTAATTTGTTTATAGATAATCAGAGTGCCATTAAATTAATCCACAACCCTGCGTATCACAAAAGAACAAAACACATTGATGTGAAATTTAACTTTATTAGAGAAAAGGTAGAGCTAGGTTACATGTGTATCAAATATATTTCTAGTTGTAATCAATTAGCAGATTTCCTAACAAAGTCGCTGCCTTTGGTAAAATTTGAATATGCAAGAAATCAACTTTTAAACTAGTTCTCTGTTTATCTTTCTGTTTAACTTAACATACTATAGTTAATATGTTTATATTTATATAATATTTTAAGAAGTATATTACTTATAGTATCTACTCTTTTGTAAGTATTACTACTTGCAATAAATTGTAAGGTCAATGGACCGTTCCTGTTTTAAAAATTTAGTGGGAGTATTAGGATTTAAGTAAATTTTTTAATTAAAGTAATGGCAACACATACTATTACTGTGTTGGCAACATTTCTCCTACCTGTCATTCTGAGAAATACCGGCTGTGTAGGTTAATGTATTAGTTACGTTTAGAATAAATACCATCAGAAATTCTCGCTAGTTTTCTTATAACGCCTTAGTAATCCAATAAACCGTTCAATAATTACCATTAGGTCAAATCACACATGAAATTAATAATTTTTTTATTGATGAATTTATTGTAAATATTTTTTTATAATTTTTCCAAGAATTGATTAATTTACTTAAACGCTGTGCAGAATTAATGTATGTCACAAGGCTGGCCAGCCACTTAATTTTATCGAATGAATTCAAGGCCACCCTGTATAAATAACTATAAGGTAAAAAAAGTTTTCGGTAGGCTGGTTTTCTTAATCATTTTGATGTTGATATTTTACAAATGAATTGACTGTTTAATTAAATATGCTTGTTAATTGTGGTTTAAATAAAAACGAATGTTTATATTCAAGTTCATGTACCTTTTCTTACAATAAGCTTATAGCTTACTGGATACTCCGATGGATGATAAGTTTATATTTATAGTCTTTGTAAGTACGATATGTATGTAAATAATTGAGCTTCATAAGCAGAAAACTAAAATGAAAAATAAATGTCTTTTTTTAAGGATCTAGTCAAACGTTTAGTAGATGCCGCCACGGGTGACCCAAAAGCTGGCAGCTACCTCGCTCAACGGATTAGCATTCAGCGAGGTAACTAGATAACGCTGGCAGCTGTCTTTATCTAACAGTAAATTTTTTATAAATAAATTTATTTGTTTACTATTATAAATGTTTCTTTTTAAATTGTAATTATATTGTTCCTTTTGCAAATAAATATTTATCATAGGAAAAATAAGAGCGCTCTTATAAATCTCATCACGATTAAGCAAGGGATGATGATGAATAAAATGAATTTGGAAAAATATGAACGTCGTGCATACAATAAATGACGTAGATTGGCAGTAATTGAAGCGAAGGCTAACAATACGCAAAGACAATTGTACAATTAGTGCGGCGGCGGCAGGCCTCGACTGTTCAGAGACTGCGACACATTGTACTCAGCCCATTGAGGCGACATATTAATTGAAGACTACGTGTCCGTATACCATTAAATTATTGAACTCGTAAGGACAACAGCAGATCAATGGTAACACTTGCAGTACGATTTCAACTCTTCCGATGCTGATAATAAGAACGGTCCAAAGTGTTACACATGATGTGCTTTGGTACCTTCATTCACTTCATCAAGTAGGATTCATGTCGCTTATTATACGTCCGTCCATCCGTCCGTCTGTCTGTCTGTCAAGACCTATAATATCTCAGAAAAGCGTGGACGAATCAAGTACTGCTCGGCAACTAACTACTTTGCATTTTGTCGGAATAGCACATGTTTCCAAAATCCAGCCATTTTCGTGATATTTTCGGGACGTTCTCGTCCATTGAGAATAAGTAATGGTGGTGTTCAATGAGTATTGTTTGTCTAACATAACCTAAAACTACGAAATAAAAATGCAATTTTACTGGATACTCCGATGGATGATAAGTTTATATTTATAGTCTTTGTAAGTACGATATGTCTCCTATTTGGTGTGTAATTTGGGTTATCATAAAAAATCATTGGAATTGAAACTGCGCTCCATACAAAAATGGGCAATCTCCTTTATCCATTTACCACCTTGCAAGGTGTGGCTGAAGAGTTACCAGCACGTATTTTACAAGATAAAACATCTTAAAAGTGTAGTCGACATTTTCAATTTGTACAATTCGCAATTCTATACAATTTGTCACCAGCCAACGTAATTTTACAAACTTATAATTATTTACTTCTGCCCCGCGTAGCTAATATACTTCCTCGTGGTATCATAGTCGCGGTTTTTGGTAAGTAGTTTTTAAGACTCTTATGAGCACATGAATTATAAACTACCATTCCCTGTTCTCCCGTCTACCTTTTTGCTCTAACTTCTTTAGTACTTATAACTATTAAGTGTAACAAAGATTGGTCAGTAGGTAAGCCATAGTAGTTGTCATAGTAATAGTGTCTTGTAAGTGTCATAATGTAAATGTCATAATCATAAGTACTTAATCTTTGTTACACTTAAGAGTCTTCCTAGAGCCAACTAGCGCCGCCAATCTTAAAAAAATCATATCTTCCAATATAATCAATTTTATTAAAAAAGCTACGTTCACATTGTTTATTGCTATAAATATTATTTTTTAAATGCTTATTTGTAACGTGATGCAGTAGGTAAGTTGTAGTTCACATAATTGCGAAAAACGGCCGTTTCTGGCACATTTGTATTTGGTATGTTAAGGCGGGTAAGTTAGAGTACGTGTAAACGACAGGAAACTCGATAGTTAGTATGACAACGCCCTTATACCGCAGTTATGTACTCACAAGTTCCTCCCCAGCCTAAGTATGCACCGGCGTATGTCAGGAGCACGCCTCCGGATAATATGAGCAGACTTCGGACGGTAGGCGCGTAGAGATCGCTGTGGTCAGGGATCAAGTCGGCTAATACACCCCATAATATTCCCAGGCCGATGCCCACGGGTATTGCCAGCAACGCCTGTTCAGTGGAAAATATTTTGTTATTATATTACCGTATGTTTAGAGACGTCTTGTGTAGGTGAGTATTTGTCTATTATATATACGTGCCAAATAGTCAGAGAGAGAGATAATAAACTATTCTCGTAATCACTCAACATTGGTTCTCCGCCCTATTAGTTATAGAGATGAGAAATATCTACTCTACATATTTGTAGACACGTGTATTTTTTTACGAATGTAATTAACCAGTTTTGTCGACGTTACCATTTCATTATCCTTTAGTTAGAATATTCTGAGTCTGTTTATTATTATAATAATATATTATTAAACCTGTATTTATTGAAATTAGTTGTCTAAGTTTACAATACGCAAAACATGATCTGTTGAGGATAACCAGACTATTGTTTTGTAGAGGCAGGTATTATTAGTTAGCTATACCGTTTTAAACACAAATCTACCTTCCAATATGCAATTCATACCTTTATAATTTTGTATGTAAGCGATGAAGAATAGAAGATGGCGCTATTGATGACTCCAAACATGCCTTCAGTGAATGCAGTGTCGAGTCCGCCCGCGTTGGCGACCAGCTGCGCAATCTGGTGCTTGGCTCCGAGCCCCCGAGCGCCTTGAGCCGTCACTGTGGGCACCACTACAGCCGGCGACACAGACGCTAGGATGGCGCCCAGATGGATACCTAGTTCATAAAGTATACTCGTGTTAAACTTATAAGGCATGCTTCAAATGAGATAGAGGTCCAAAATGAAGGAAATAAATGCCATCTTTTAATTAAAAACTAAACTATTTCAACTCTGACATTTATTTGCCCTCTGAAACTGAGGGTAAATAATTCTCGTTGTATAATCAAAATATAATAACTTGATGGGGATCTATATTCACAAAAACATCCAGAATTGGTAATCTGAAATTAGCTTCGAAATGTTTTGATTGTGTCGTTCATTTGCGTGGATAGAGAGAGTTCAGCATTGAAAGTCTGTCAAACTTTTGATGAAAATTTTATAATTTATAAATAATAAAATAAATATGTTGGTAAAAATCTTGAACAACAACAAACCATCGCTATCTACTCACCCCAATACCATGGAAAGTCGAGCAGTACATGCGTGACGAAAGCTACAGCCGAACACTCGACCACCCAGGGCAGGGTGGCCAATGAAAAAACTTTTACAGAATTATTTTTTATATAATCCCAGTTCCAACCGAGCGGGCCCTTCGTCAAAATAATTACAGGATAAACTCGCCTGAAATAAAAAAGGTGTAATTCTAAAATCAAATTCAACGGAGTTTTAGCTTGTCCAAAATGTTATGTACAAATGACTTTTGCACTAAATAAATCCAAACAGATTTTAAATCCGGGTTCATGTTTACAATGATGAAATAAATATAATGGTAATCGGTAGGTAAGTATACATTATAAAACCGATACATGCGCTTAGTACCTATATAAAATTTAGTGTACATTTATTTTTGTTTAGAAAAATCCTTTTCCAGCACTCGAATATTCTATTCTATCTTTATTTGAATGGTTTCTAACTCTTATTCAAGAAATAATTTCGCCAATGTCAAGTTATTTAGAGTATGTAAATAGAAAATTCAACGAATAAAAAATCAATCCGACATTCCAAAATCCTTTTTTTTCCACTTGAATATTATTTGGAAGCTAGAGTCCAAAAAACTCCCGTCAAGTCATGTTTTGGTTGTATGAGTATTTGGGGACCAAGGAGGAGCCATCAACAATTCCATAAGTTAGATAATTATGATTCTTTTACAAGAGCAAGTTTAATCTAAACAATCAAACATCAATTAAAAGTTTGCGAGGCCATGGCAGCTTCAAATTACATTTTTTGTGTAAACAATGTAGAGGGGCTCGTATAATTTAATTCTGCTCAAAATTGAAACAGATCGATTCGTTCTCTGGACACAATTTTAGTAGTAGGTTGAATCATTAACAGTAGCTGGTAGACATTTTTTTCCTTGGAATTTAGTTTGCTGTATAGTTGGATATGTGATTTTTTTTTTGATAAATTTACGTAAATACCGCGAAATGAAAAGATATTAAACCTATACACCTAACTGGAACTTACAGCGAGCAATCGCGCATGATCCCTATTCGGTCACGAGTTAGGTACTTGCACTGGATGTATCTGTTCGTGTTAATGTTCGCAGGATTAATGTAATCCGCATGAAGGGAAAAAAAATTGCCGCGCTCTATGTTTAGGGCCTACAACATATTTTGTATGGGGACAGGTATGTATCCACCCTTGTTGTCACTTTCAGTGTCGTACGTCAGAAAGAGATATCTGTTTTTATGTTCTTGTTCGACTTCTATTGAAACTTTAAATAATGGAAAAACAAATGAGAAGCAGAGACGATATTTGTCCTGCAAGAGCGGAGTCTGCGATGTACACATGGCTTACTGCATAGGCCGTTCCATGCTTCATGATAGAGCGGACCTCCAACTGAATTTTCGTTATTGAAAGCTCGCTATAGAACGTTTGCCAACGAAGGTTCCCAAAAAAAATATTAATTTCGGAATCTTTCCTAGTCATATACAGGTGGCCTTGAATTCATTCGACAAAATTAAGTCGATGTTTAGGCTTGTAACATACATTAATTCTGCACAGCGTTTAAGTCAATTAAACAATTTGGTGAAAAATACAATAAATTCAACTATCATTTTTTTTTATTAATTTGATGTGCATTTACTACGTAAAGAGTTTTTATTATTTAAGGTATTTTTTACATTGATTTCTTTCACTGGAATTTGACCTAGGTCAATGGTGTGACTGTGACGTTTGTAGTTCAAATTTTTTTTGCAGTTTTGATTTACTAAAAAAACCATACCTATTTAATATTTATCATGAATACAACCCCCAGTTTCAATTTGTCGAATGAATTCAAGGACACCCTGTATTATATAGATACCTCAAGTGATAGTCAATTACATCTGCAATGGGGTTGTTTAAGAAGTTTGAAGGTCCGAAGTTTCTATAGAGTGCTCCTGTCAACGTCATGCCGACCACAGGATGTATCGTGGTGTATCGCTCCAAGGTGTGGCCGAACACATAGCCCGCTACCATTACACCAGCCATATTGAACACAAAGTTTCCAGGTGCAACCTCCTTTGGAAACACGAACCAAGATATCCCCCATAATGATAGACCTGAAAAGAGAAATAAAAAAAAATATATATATAAAAACGATATATTTTTGAATGGAGGAAATTAATTAACTAAACAGCAGAAATTATTTTGATCTGTGACTATTCGTTGTGTTCATCGTGTTCATGAAAAATAAAGTTATTCTCAAATGTGTTATTGCATATACTAATTATGTAGGCACTTCGGGTTATATTTTTGTATGTAAAATACTTTGCGCTTTGTTCCTTTGCTTTCCTTTGGGTAAAATAGAATGATGACCTGCATCATGCTAACATTTAATTATTTATTTGTACATAAATACTCAATTAGCACATACTTAAACATTTTTATTAACGCCCACAACGTGAAGGTTCCAAGCGATCAAGATAATTAGTTAAGTGGATTAATTTCTAATAAACCGTATGAGTACCTGATGGTAATAAATATTGCTACTATTATAGATAATCATAAAAAGGCACTAGAGCTTAATGTATCTTCAACAATATAAATATATAGAAAATAAAATGAAGACACAGGTAAATTGAAATCGATTTAAATTCCAGTGATTCTATTCTATTCAATTCAACAGTTAGTTAAAATTTAAGATATAACTCCAAAAAGTATGCGCCTAAGTATGTCTTAGGTAAGTACTCACTTACCGCATATAAAGACGGCTGCGTATTGTTTTAACTCGGTAAACGAGGGCGCCGCACACAGCAATTTACCAATGAATACTTTCTGTTTCAGGTTCTCACTCTGGCATCTGTAAATTAAAATTCAATGAGCTGTGTTTATAAACTTCACTTATTTAATAATAGTTTATCTATCTATCTGTCATATGTCTATATAATTTATTACATAGATAGAAGTTTAATAAGGAAGTAAAATGACTGTGTTTATGCATTGAATATTTAATTTTAATAAAAACCGGCCAAGTGCGAGTCGGCTGTTGGACTCGCGCACCGAGGGTTCCGTGAAACTTAACAATAACATTTGCTCTAACGAAAAGATAAACTAGATTTAGGAACAAACTTATCTTTGCGTTTTCGAATCTGATAACGTCATACATCGACATACCAGGCGTCAACTGCAAATATAAGTTTGTAATTACAAACCAAAAAATTATTTCGTGATAGAACTTCAACTTTACAGTTGTCGGACTTTTTTATGTGTCAGACTACTATTGAAAAATACCTTGAAAATTCAAAATTGATAGTATATTTATGTAAATCGGTTCGGCATCATTCCTCTTAAACTAGATCTGGACGTATGAGGCATCGTTGGATTCGTATTTATCACGTAATTAACATAGATACGAGTTTTGCCAATAAAGCAGTCGGGTTTTACGTTATTGTAATAATTCACTTGTTCATTTTATCCTCGTTGTTGAGGAAAGAATAACATCACAGATTCCCTATTCCTCATTCATTAAATATCTTCACATAGGCAAACATATGTAGGTACCTACCTACCTATAACAATTAAAATTATTTCAGTTGTTATGTATTAATTAATACAATAATACTTACTCACGTTTTCGAGGAGCCAATTTCAAAACTTGTTACGTTGTTCCTTCTTTGATCGATATTTCTGACGTTTTTACCTTTAAATAAATATAGATATACATACACTTTCAAACAAATTATGTGAAAGTAAAAATAAAAGTTAATGCTGAAAGACGTACCACTCTGGTTTACAGATTAAGTACTACGATTTACGTATTTTATTCATTTAAAAAAGGATGATTAATAAGGTTTTTATATAATACTTAATATGATAATATATTGCTAGAACCTGAGATTCGTGGGCTTCGTTCTCACTACCTTAGCCTTTGTACTATTCTAATATATAAAGAACAGTGAAATGTTGATGACTGTAATGTTGCCGTTTATGTAAAAAATAATTAAAAATAAACTTACATTACAGGTAACTCACGAATTCAACAAATAAATTGAGTTTGACTTTACTCGATTTACTACCTACTCTACATATTTTAACGGGACTTATTTATCGAATAGTTAATTTATTTAGCGAGTAATTAATTTAAAGTGTAACAAATGTAACATCTGGCGTTGTCGTTCAGTTGAAAGCACGTGAAGTGTACACTTTGACTTTGTACAGTTCGTTCATATTATTTGCGCATAAGAATTGAAATGTTTCGTGTTGATAATGTGCATCGAGTGTACAACAACAATCATTTAATTCCAAAACTCGCCAATTGAAAACAAATGATGAATGAACAAAATTTGTTGTCGGTCTTGAAACTTCATAGGACAAAATTTCATAGGTACAGTCGACAGTAGATTAATAGTAACACTTGCAGTACGATTTCGAGTCCTACGACGTATATAATAAGAACGGTCCAAAGTGTTACCATTGATCTGCTGTCGACTGTACCTACATGAAGAATTAAAATTTTCCCAACAATTAGAATGCGTCCAATTCGACCAAATCAATTATTAGTAATGGTTGTAAATGTAATTAAATTGTTATTTCAAATTATTCAACTTTAATTGAACGCAAACTTACCAGTGTCATGGTCATTGTTTGTCATCTTCCCGTGACCCTGGTAGAGCTGCTACTAGGAACTCTGTTACTCGGACCAAACTGTTTTATATAACCACATCGAGTGAGAGGACCGCGATAAAGCTGAATATACACTACACTGAAAACACAATGGACACTTCAGTCTGTGTGGAAGAAGGCCGTAAGCTCGTGTGATCTCGTTAACAGTCCACTTAATAATAAAATTCGTCGCATGCGCGCTGTGTTCAATTGCCATAATAGAAAATACATTAATCACTCAACGTCGAACATGTTGCCGGTGGAAAGAGCAACTGCCACACAATCGGCCAAGTTTGAAAATATGACTGAGAATTATTCAACATGTGCCGTGTGGCGTGCCGGACGTTTGGGAAACACTATCCTACTGATCCGGTATCCCACTGCGGTATTGAACAGCCGACAAGACGCTGGAATAATAACTTTGTGCTGCAAATTGAGAACTATATTTAAAATAAAGAGCTGTGATTATAGGCATTGTGGATTTATTCTTTTCATATGTTTAAAACTGCTTTTTCAGCCAGCTGTGTAGGACTAATTATTGAATATTAAAAAGACTTGAGATGATTGGTGAACCCGGTGTCAGATATATTTGCTATACCTATCGTCAATCGTTGGCCTTCTCGGACACTCTCGTTCATCTGTCAAATTCATTCGTGAACTACTTTGCTTGTTTTTCAAATATAAGAATAACTTACGTACGGCTCGTAAATTGCGTAACATTACTGTGATTGTTCTGATAAGTGAAAAATTATTGCCTAGCTCTCCATTTCATTACTCACTATTTCATACAAGAGCGTTGCTCACAAGCAGGTAGGTAGATGATTATTCGTATGTAAAAATATGTAGAAAATCCCCGTATTGAAGGGTCCATTGTCAAGATAAGATAATTAAATTCTATTATGATACTTAGAATTGCTATTACGTATTGTAAAATATCTTACGTACCTAAGTGTAAAATACCACGGAAATTTCTCGCTATAAAAAATGAACTTATCGTATCTTAACTAGTTCCTTATTATTATTACTTAGGTACTTATTAGCTACAAAATGGTTACTAGTGTACCAGATTTTGTGTACGATGTAAACTCTGGTACACTATTATATTTAGCATACATTTTGACAGCAACTATGTACGTACCTAAATACATATCATTTTGTATAGCTGCATATTTACAATTATGTAGCTAGGTATCTACCACTTGGACGAGTAGTATGTAAATCACTATTTAAAAGAAGTCAAAATACTATGAGTATAATAGGTGGGGACTTGCTTTTTATCTTTCAAATTGTTACAGAAATCGTTAAATAGATACTCGACTGTCTTGTAATAGAGATCCTTTACTAAGTTACAGACAGGTCTGTCTTAAAACTGGCCTGTGTACATTATATTACGTTACATTTTATGATACAGCAAAGCCAGATATTTCAGTTACAGTTTAACGCATTTGGCACAATTTCAAAATAATTTATATATTTAGTCTTGCCATGGTTTGAAACGTAGACAGTAAACGTAACTATTTTAAACAGCGGATCTGATTGCAACACTAGCTGTTTTATATAATATGTATTACAGTACGCGAGGCGTAAGTTCAGGTTTGCATTTGTGTGAGTGCACACAGATAGTGTAGAGTGATATTCGGCCTGAGGCGCGACGCGTCCTACGCATACTTTATACACAGCGGGACGCCTCCCTGCCGCGCACGCACCGCACTTCACCTCTTGTACCGCTAGCAGCTTGGCGATCACTCACACAAATGTAAACCTGAGCTTACGCCTCGCGCACTGTATTACTATAATTTCATAGTAAAATTGCTTGTAGAAATTCAACATTAACTTATGCTGTAAAGATTATAATTATTATTATGGAAGAGAGGTATCGATAATCGCCTTCTTAAATTTACACCAATATTTGTCACTACTCATGTGCGATGCATTAGTAGTGACAAAGAGAGTGACAAATGAGCCTGAAATCGATCCTGAATGTCGCTTTAAGAAATTATTGTAATTTATTTTGATGAGCTTTAACATTTCACAGAGAGACAGGACCGAGATTTAGGTATCCAACTAGATAGATGCCTACTCAAAGCTAAAGCCATTGCCTCTCGTAAAACGGCCTATTCATATAAAGCTCTCTACACTGATGGATTTCGTGTGTACCGACCAGAAAAAGGAGATTGCTTTGCGTGGTATAACCAATGGGCGTCCGCGAGGTGCATCCGTAAAAGGAAGTCATTCGGCGGTAAACAATAACGCACGGTCGGAAGCTGCTTTCACACTAGACCGGCTTGAGCCGAGTTGGCAAACAGCGGGCCTTTAAAGAGCGGGCAATTTGCGCTATAACACCCTCCGGATACTGGCTGCTCATTAACTATGAACGCCGTCATCAAGACGCTTCTTCAGCAGAAAAAACGGCGTTTAACAGTAGCACTCTCCACGAATAAATGCTCCGACGAGGTGCTTTTGAGCGGCCACCGCTACAAAGTGCATATAAATTGCACTGCGAAATTGAAGCGGAGATATGAAAAGAACGTCGGAGTAAAGTTTTGAAAGACAAGCTGTGGGCAACCCGCTTTAAAATCCACAGGTATTTTGAATAGAAATAAAAGGAAGGGTAGAGTTGTAACTATAATAGAAATGCGGAGCTCATTTTCTCTTGAAAACCGCTATTAAAGCTGAAATAGTGAATTCAAATGGTTTTATTTAAACATGTACCTACTCATATTTTAATACTAGGCCAATTGTGACGGGTATAACTAAGAAACAGTATGGGATATTAGATATCTCTTCAATTCTATTTGATTTTTTTTTTTGATAATTTAACGTTTATTGCAATTAATACTGTACAGGGTTTAATAATAAATAATTATATTTAATAATAAATCTATTTGATTGTACAATAAATTATGATTTTTTTTTTAAATTAATGTATTTTTAGGTATACCTAAAAATACATTAAGTTGGGTCGATTTTTATTGTTATACCTATAACTAACAACAAATTCATAACCGGAGAAAGTGTCTATTTCCAAATAGTTAACAGCATTTCATCTCATTGCTGGTTTTCTAACTATTTCCAAACTAAACATTTTGAAAACAGTATCCATTCAAATAACGGAAAGACCTCAGAGAAATAAGGTCGGAAAGACGGCGAACAGTTCTCGATTTGTTCGAAGGATTTCCTTATTCTGCGTAAAGACATCGCACTGTCGTCTTGAAAAATATTCTGATATATCAAAGAGTTTCACAAGCTCTCCAATAATGTTTACATAGGCGGCCGAGTGCAGAATATGAATAGTTATTTATTTTGAAAATAGTTTACTCTGTTCGAGAGGATGTTATGTGCGTAGTGTAGGGATTTCATGTTATGTAATGTAGGCACTTATTGAAGAATGATTTGAAATCCTGAGTATACAACATTACAATGTTTTTTTATTATAGTATTCTTACTACACTTATAGGTTTAGTTAGTTAAATACTCTGTTGTTGGTTGTCTGCTTGTTAGAACTTTGTCTCATTAACATCTAGCACTAGTCCCAAATGTTATAATCGCAGTATTAATTATGTCCTTTTCAATGTTCATACCTACTCATGACATTTGCATGTAAATGTTCTATCTTCTATGACTGTATTGGAAATGAATTCGAGATAATCTTATCTGAAACAATAGATAACTATGAATATCAACATTTAGGTTTAATTAATGTAATGAATTAAAGTATAACTTATACAAAGGTGTTTACTTTCGCTCTTAAAACTTTTATCGATCTTATTTAAAGGAACACTTCTTGCTGGTTCATCGAGCTGTCCAAAAATTTCGCATAAAGTGGGGCCTGATTTTATTTTCCGCTGACTTTAACGAATACAAAATGTCGAGGGCGAATAATCAGGCCTATTTACATTTTGCTTAGGCCCACCTGACGCCAGGGAGTCAGGCGATGCTACCGGGATCACGGCTGAGTACCTATCACGGGAAATGCAAATATTTAAAATTGTCTTAGCGCTCATTTTAGTATAACCAAAGAATGTATAACGCTACGACCACGATGTCACCCATCACGCTTGATATTTCGCTAGTAGGTGTAAATATTGAAGAAAAAATCTCTCAGAGCCTAACCTATGTGTCATATTTACCTTAATTAAATTAAACATAAGACATATTTTGTGATGTTTTAAGTAAGTGCTCAGGATTTTTTCAAGTAAATATAGTTTTCCAACTATGGGATACCAGGATAGTCTGGAATAATGAGACTACCTCTATTAATGGAAACTAGCTTTATTATTAAGTAATGCCGGTTTCGCTTAGATCCATCCTAGTTAAAGCATTTTTAATGGGTCGTTTATAAAATATTCTATTATTAAATATTTATTCTTATTGACATTTTCATTATTGTTATCCTGCAAATTAATTTAATAATATGACTAAGATAAATTATGAAATGTATAGTGCATTAGTTTAAGACTGTAATGCTAGACATTTGGATGAAATAATAAATAAATAAATAAATAAATAATTCTAAGACGGAAAGCAAAGAGGCGCAAAGTTGTACAGTCGATAGCATCAACCTACACAAAACCATTGCAATGTTGGCTGAATTAATGGATATGCTGTTTGAGCATAAAATGTATATGTCAGTACCGATCAAGACCGAATAATGTCATTCAATTCATCAAAATCCATTTAAACATTTATGAGGCCTCGAAATAACTTATCAAAGTAGTAGAAAAACGTCCAAAGTGGGTTTCAAGGCGAACTACATAAAAATGTAAATAAGTACCTTGAGGTAAATCCTTACAGATTTTATTTTAAGCATTAAACCATGTTCGGCTAACAAATTAAACTGACGAAAAAAATCGAAATGACAAGGTTGCAGGTTCAAGTCCTGTCCACGCCTATTTTGATGTTCTTACTGTTACTCTACACAAATTAAGTACATCGTCTCTTTACGTTATTATTTTATACAGGGTGTGGTTTCGATCAACGACCAGCGACTCAGGGGTGACGATATTGATGCAAAAAATATAATAAATGTACTATCGCCCGTCTGAGAATCTCATTTATCGCATGGTGGCGCGGCCGCCGGCCAGCGCATCGCAAGCAGCTTAGTCCGTGGTGCCCGTTCGCTTTGCCCATCGCACCACATTTACAACTAGCTAATGGGCATTTCTCCAAAGGTGCAATTTTTCGTGTCCAAGTACTACACTTCCCTTATTTATTTATCAAAACAAAAATCTACAAAAATTATACAGTATAGTATAGATCGAAAGCTAACTGGAGAGCACTATACCTCCCCACAAGACTTTCAGAACCTACTGAAATAAAATCTAAAAGACCTGAAACCTGACAACGGTGGAGTGTCACTAACCCAGAATTCAATACAATATGTAAGATTTCTCAAATTTGAAAGTGCAATTCATCATTATGTAAAGATTCACACAATGTCATTTACATGATAGTTCTTGTGATCTGAATATAACAACAAATGAGGCAATAGTTTTATAACTACATCAAGTTTATTACGTGTCCAGTAGTAACGCTTGAATTCGGTGTAATTTACACACCAAGCTTTTACACCACTAGTGAATAAGTTTAGAAACGAGAACAGACGGGTGCGGGCTTTGTCGATTTTTCGAATTGTCGAGGTAAGTACGCAATTCTCGAATTTGGTCTAGGTTGGTTTCTGAATTCGGTGTATATGATATTTCAAAAACTATATTCCTTTATTCTGTGTAAGGTTTATTTATCATAATAAGGGGATATCGACTAAATTAAATTAACAATTGATTAGTTTTACAAGTGCTTTCGTTTGCAAGTAATGTCCAAATTATGTATATTTTCTGAATTCGGTGCATTTTGAGCATCGAATTCAGAAAATCATGTACCGAATTCAGATTTTCTTTAAAAAAATAATTTCAGCACACTTTGATTCAATAGGGGATCGGACAAATTCACAGAAAGTGTTTTAAATTAATCTCCATGGATAGTTATTCCTATAAAAAATAACATTTCAAACAAATAAAGCTTTCTATGTACTGAAAATCATATTTCAATATTATTTGTTTAAAAATCCCGCGCAAACGGCACGATACGTCAGCTGAGAGTGCGTGACGTCATTTGTGTGTAAACCAAACAAACTGCAAGGGCTCTATGCTGCGTGAAGTTTAGTTTCGTCGATTACATCCTTTATTTGTTAATATGGAACAAAAAACATATCGTTGGTGTGTAGTATCTGAATGTAAGAATACATCCAAAACTACTCCAAATAAATTATTCATTGACGTGCCACGAAAAGAAGACATACGAAAAAAATGGTTGGACTTAGCAAGAAGAAAGTGCGACGGAATGTCTGTAACTTCACCAATTTACTTTTGTGAAGATCATTTCGATGTAAGTGTACAATAGTTATTACAAATAAATTGAATGAAGCGTGCAAATAACTTTATTTATTTAAGTTTAGTTAGTATACATTGTGTATTGTTAGAGGTTATATTTACGAGAGCAACATAATTTTTACTTGTTTTAGCTGCCGAATGATAGGTATACTTAGGGTAAATAATGAATAGTTGTAATACTTACACAGATGTTTTCACATTTCTAAATTCAGCATCACAAAAGTTTGAATTACTTGCAAAGAAATCGCCAATCATTATAATATCCACTCTGGGAAGATTACGATTGTCGGCTTTCGTAAATCCTGATTCCATTGTCATAAACCGGAGAAAAACCACTTGACAGTTTTTAAATTTATTGTCGTATCTTAATTTATCAGTTAGCTATTAACAACTTTTAGATTTTAAGCAAAATCGTGGAAATATGTATCATGTACGGTATTGTTTACACTGAGGTTGCCCACAAATGACGTCACGCACTGTGATTGGTGTTTCGGTTGAGGTGAGGAACAGATTAAAAATATTGTATTTTTCGAAGAAAATATCTAATGATTTAAAAACATTTTTCACAAAAATATTTAATTAAAAATCTTAAAAAATTATGTTCTTTTTATCTAAGTACATTTTAGATTTTAATCTGATTACTGTCCGATCCCCTATTGCTGTTATTCATAAACCTAGTTATTCCATTAAATCGTGTTGCTATCCATTTCACACTTCGTTAAAAAGGTTAAGATAGAAAGGGGCAGGGGGATAATACATCAATGTACTGTCGTGTTTACATCGCTATTTAAATACCCTATATTTTGAAGACGTTTAGTTGGTTTTAGTGTAATTACATTACCTAACATTTAAATAATTGAAATTTTTATAACTATATCTTGAGAACACATTAGTCGAGCAGAAAGTATCTACTATAGGGGCAATCATACCATTATTTCTGGGTTAATAATACTAATATAAATAAGCCTTAGAACCGAGAATTAACAATGTTATTATTATACTTACTAATATTTATAAATATGGTTAAAATAGACGTTTGATTGAACTAGCACTTTAATTGAACGACGCCATTCACCCAAACATCTAAACGTTAATTAGCGAAGTGGCTGTACACAACGTTCAACACTACAGCTAGACGACGCTCAGCGGACTGGTTCAAATTGCAAAAACGTGGACGTCAAATTGCAAATTTTATTAAAGGGTTCTTACCGCGATTTAAATTGATTATGAGATATTTCGACACCGTTACAATCATAATGATCACGGGAAACACTAACTGTATTCTTATTAATTTTGAAACAGTATTATATATAATAATTTGTAGTAATGGCTCACTATAGTTTTAATTCTAAAGTATTATTCACATACAATAGCAAAATATCAACAAATTACAATCAAATTACCTTGATGTTTATTTTCGTAATCGCTTAATTTATTTTCTAAGTTTTCTTAGAACTTCATCTCACTCAAATCACTGGTATGTTGCTGCATTATTTAAGTTTTAATTCTGGGATATAATTTTTTCACTGCAAAACAATTCGCAACTTTCAAATAATATCAGCTGTTGATGTTATCTTGTAACCAACACGAAACTAACGCCACCGTGGCGGAAAATCATACTAAGTCAACCCAGCGGCTTTTAAGTCAGCACTGATGTTGAACGTTTTATGCGCTATAATGATTCAACCACCAAACTAGAGGTTTAGTTTAATGGTCTCGTTCAATTAAAGTGTTTCTTTTTTAACCAGTTGACTGCGACATATGTATATATTCGCATGTTTACAGTTTTGGTTGGATGATAAATATTTCAGCAAGCAGTGCAGAAGTACACAACACTAATGGCAGTTATAAATTCAGAGCTCCTGTAAAATCCAAGTGGGCTCAAGCTACGTTTCCGAAATGTGTAAAAAATGGGCACCCAAAACGTTTAACTTCCTACATTTAGAGTCTATATATTGTTATTTACAACAAAACGAAGGTTATAACAAAAGTTTTCAATAAATCAAATATACTTACTCATACACAAAACATAAAAAATAATTTGATGACATGGGTAACAAATTTAGCTCATCAACTGGGACTGAGGTTGGGGCAACTCTTAGCTATGTTAATAATACATATAGGTGATATAGGTAGTTAGTAGTCCGATTAAAACTCATTGAATAGGTACAGTCGAACACAGAGATAAGTATACAGGGGGCCTCAATGAGGTTGAGATTTTCTCAAAAACTACTGGGCCGAATTTAATAATTATTTTACAGTTACATAGTTTTCACTTTTATCTATCATACGGTGAAAGAATTTTTCCAATAGGTCAAGTAGTTTTTGAGAAAATCTCAACCTTAAAAACTCTCCTGTACACCTTTCTCTGTGTTCCACCGTACTCATTGAAAACGTCTTGGAAATCAAGCAAACTTGGACAAGTTGCAAAAGACATCCACAATCGGACTCTTTTGGACACATTATACACACTAAAATACATCAAGCAAACCACACGATTAGGATAAAGACACCGCATTGCGGTGTTCTCATCTCAGCTAGATTTATTCGCAAGTTAAACTTGGGAATTTCAGTAGAAGCCTATCCGACTCTAGACTTACTGTTGAAATATAGGTACTCTACATATTTACCGACTATTATCCATGTTATATGTATGACTACCTTTCCATCAGGTGAGATTGATATGCTTAACACTGGTTTTAGTCTCATAATAATATCACGTTGCAATACCTAATGATTAAATTGGTACTAGGTAATAAGTTCGTATCTGAGAATGGGAGACGATGCGGGCACACTTTGTGGTAAATGTCGAGCTACGGGTTGACAAACGCAGTATTATGGAGGTAACTCCCCAATCAAAAACACACTTTGTCTCATTGAACAGTTGCTCGGTTAGTAAGAGCATTTCACGGAATGACAATGTACACTTCATGTCCAAAAGGAGTAGGTCTTTTAAATAGTTAAATTTAGTTGTATTATTTTATTTTATCGGGGAAGGATGATGATACCAGTGATATTATGTATGCATATTATTATTTAAATGTTCTTGTGTAATATCTTACCCGTTCATTTTGCTTACATTAGTTAACCATATCGGGATAATATTCAAATTGAATCCGCTACGTTGATACAAAAGGAAATTAGAGCTAGGGACCGTGGCGATTTAATTTAATTTAGCTGGTGCAGGCCATCAAATGGCCCCGGTCAAACCTATGATAATAATCTTATATCTTCCTGCCTTCATTATAGAAGGGTAGATAAAGTCAAACTTACTGTTACTAATATACTGAATTAAATGTAAATCTATAAAATAATAGGTACGATTTTATTATCTTTTACACAACTTATCATCAATTTTACCTCTCTGCTTTTACCACTTGATTTTGTCACGTACATAATATGAAGAAATACATAGGTTATTTTCATATAATAAAATTATTTTTAAATTATATCGCTGAATTGATTAGAATGTGATTGATGAATTTTGGTGCATTGGACGTCAGAGAAAGGTCAGACAGGATGGTAAATTAGTTAAGTCAGGATCTGCTCCTGACCTCTTCGTGATTAATTTTATAATATATAAACCTCCATTGTCTGTACAGCTGGTATACGTCATATACATACTAATTAATCTCTAATAGATGTTCAGAATTATCGCTATAATAAATTACCAGTTTTTGGAAATGATTTTAAAATGTGTAGTGTCTCTACTAATGTAGCTCTACCTTGGTGATAGAATATATAAGTAGGTAAGTGCCTCGTTGTATATTGATATTCTGTAGAATTATATTTAGGCAGGTCTAGGTAGGTAACTTATTACAATCTAATTCAATAGTAAATCTATGCCATAGATATTTTTAAAAATGTGAACCCATTATTGCCACGATGAATTTATTATTGACAAAATAAAATACCAACACGTATTTGTATATAAAAATAACAAACACATATGTTTCACCTTTGAATAATCCATTACTATGTCAGGGTTATAACTTACACAGACGTATGTACATACGAGTAGCTATACATAATTACTACAAGACCACACATCACGTCCTTATTCCGCAGCACAATTTATGGTCCGCTGATCTTCGTCGTAAACTTCACAGACTCCATCTACAAACAAACATTGTAGTTGTAAGGTACGCTACGGCCAAAGACAATCTTACCTACGAGTAGTTACGCTGAAAAGTCTCCAACCGGTCCATGTACAGTCGACAGCAGATCAATGGTAAAACTTTTTACTTTTGACAGTTCTTACTATTTGCGTCGTAAGACTTGAAATCGTACTGCAAGTGTTACCATTGATCTGCTGTCGACTGTACAAGGAAGGAAATAATTTATTTTCAAAAACGCATAAAACAAAAACAAAAATCGCTACATTCGTCGCTTGACGAATTTCCCGTTTCTATTATTCATATGCATACGTAATTAAATACAGATAAATGCTTAAAGGATAAATAAATAATTATATTGATTATTTCCCGTTTCTGGGGGTTACTAACTGGCCACATTGCCTCACTGTATGGCGATTCATTAGTTAAACCTGACACACACAGGCGCGATCTGCACGCGGCTTGCGGCCAATTGAAACGCATGGCCCGCCCCATTTTCTCCCGTCGTTAACGTCCAGTCTAGTCTAGTCCAGGAATAAGCCGCAATCCGCTACCTACTGGACGTTAACGACGGGAGAAAATGGGTCGGGGCATGCGTTTCAACTGGCCGCAAGCCGCGTGCAGATCGCGCCTGTATTCGTTGTTCGTATTATCTAATTGTCAAAAGTACCTACATTACAATCTAATACTAATATAGGACAGTGAGTCACAGAAGGTAAGTTAGCTATTAATTGTATTAAAAGTACCTATCGACCATACTGTAGTATAATTATCTACCAATTATATTATATTTATTTAGATTTATACGAATGTATTCTTGACTTAATTCCCTAAGTTGCCGAGTTCTTTGTATTAAACTCAATCGTAGTCTGAGTGGTATTAGACCAAACAACAAAGGTTTACGAAGGTAATTCAATGTTTCAATCGATCTTTGTCTTACGGAAACTTTTGTCATCGCCTCGCGATTTGTCTTGAGTGAGAGTGTATTCCAGTGAATTAAAATCTTAGTCATGCTTTTATTATCTTAAGTAGTATAAATATATTTCTATTTACTGAAGAATACGTTACTTATCACCAATTCTGCGTATAATATTCATAACTTACTAAACTTATTAGTTATCAAACATCGCTTACCTACCCAATAAGCATTGCATTATAGTTATTCATCAAATAAATATAATAATGTGTTTTATAAATGATAAAAACAGTTGAAGTGTATGTTTAAGTCTACGGTGTAAGTAGATAGGTATGTGCTTATTTATAATATTTATCTTTTTCACCCGACTGCAAGGGTAATGTTTCTAAATTGACCATCCGTATCCGTACAATCTAAGTACAATGATCCCGATAGATAAATGTATCCCCATTCTTTCCGGGTATCAGAAAAAAAAAACATTTAAAGGCGAAATCAATTATGGAGAAAAGATTCAAGAAGTCGTGTCTGCATTTATATGTCCCAGTCTTGAGATGAAAAAGCTCTTTAGCGTTAGAGGAGAATGAAAGCCATTTTATTCTTTCAGACGATAAATCAAATCTGGTACTTGGCATAATGACGTCTTCTTTGAACTTCCTTAGTTGTTAGATAGTACTAAATATTGTGAATTGTAATATTTATTTAAGGGGACCGAGAGCTGCCGCCCCATACAAGTTGGTAGTAATCATAACGGATATTGAAACCTCACTGATAGTAAGTTACAGTAAAATAACTAATAATTAGTTTCGGCAAACAAAATTAAAAAGGGACCTATATTATTTTTTCTATGGAAATCTGCAACTTCTCAATTATACTTGATATAACACGTCCAATTCTAAGCACCTGGAATTTTTAACACATGGATACCACGGAATTATTATTTTTTTGAATGTTGGACCAATGTTGTATGAACAAAACAATCAATGTTGTTTATAAAAACATGGATTTGTCTTGTATTAATACTTATTTTTGTGTATGCATATAGTTGCTATTTAAGAGCCCGTAAAGTTAGAAATAGGTATAATAATAATAAATGGAGATTTTTTTTACCGAATACTTTGAATCCCGGTGGTGACGAAATTTTTTATTTCAATTTAAATCTTCATTTCGCATAGCGCATATTCAAGAAAATTTAAGATAAATATATATAAGTAATATTCGTTGGGTAACTAAATATTTTTCACAATTTTCGTGATAAATGTGAATAAGCTGACTGAAGACGAGCAGTGCATCACGTGCTGGCGGGATTAAGCCAGCCGGCGCGGCGGGCGGCGTGCCTGTGCAAGGGCTGCGCTGAAGCCTGAAGCCATTAATTTTGTTCAGCGCCTTACAAGTTACAAGCGGTGCTAAGCTGCCGCCAATGACGTCCTACTTCGACTCCACTGCAAAAAGAATATTAAGAAGTCAGCTCGACGAGGATTACAGTCAGCTTTGGGATCGTGCTGCTGATTTTGCTAAAGACGTCGAAATATGTCACGATTATTAGTTGAATGGAACTATTAGGGCGATTTGCACTAACAAGATAATCCGTGTTAAGTCCAAACCTGATATACTCTTTTATGAGGTAACAAGGGCGCGCGAGTGGTCCCTTTCGACATGATTTTAAATGCATATTGCATGTTTATTGTTTAAACGTCTACATACTTTTCTCAAACTTTGATAGAGTTGCCTTACACTGAAAACTACTTATTACGAATATTGTTTAAAAGTTAAAACAATGTTCAAAGTCCAACCGCTGATTTATCTCTATGGGGTTTATAAGAAGTTGTCATTGCGAAAGGCACAATAAAAGTGAAATAAAAATGTTTTACTATTTTACATGAACTTTGTAATGAATGAACCATTAGATTAGACCATTCCCTAAGTCGCCTAAAAGAATTAAACAAATAGTTTTAGAGATAGCTACGAAACAACTTAGAAAAAAATTAAACCACATATTTCTATATACTATAAACGTATGAAAAGTGTGTTAAAATACTTAGTAACTTACTTTATTGCGACAATGACAAGGTATTGATTGATTTAGGAGATTCTGGTCTCATGGATTACTATGACTATGCGGCTGTCGCATGGCGGCACGCACTTGGCACCCAATATGAGGCTCACCACGTCTCGGAGGAATTTAATTTTTCCCTCGGCGTGTCCGACGAGCTCGACCTCACTTCATTAATTCCACTGCCAGTTGACCACTGAATACTGATTTGCTGACCACCGCTGGTCAGCACATCAAACTGTATAACACTAACTTTCAAAGATTGACAATATTACACAATAAGCGAATGTATTGGAATAATATTTCAATACATTAACTAACACACTAACATAATGGAATACAAAATATATGGTGACCATCAATAATAAAATACCTTTTACAATTTTATTGTGTAATTGACAAAAAAAAATTGAAAATTATTTCGTTTCTAATTACATAAATTTTCTAATTACATAAATTGATGGGTGAAATCAAAGAAATAAATACATACAGATACATCACTTTTACGTCATACTCAATTTTACGCCATACAAACAACATAAGTTCGTTTTGTCTCTGGTCAATCTATGGTGTTAATTGGAAAATTTTAAATATAATTTCAGACGTGTCTTCAGCATGGCCACTTGAGTTTATTTGCGCAATAACAATAATTGAGTCAATTACCCTATAGTTTCATAGTTCGCCCATGTCGTCCCCGGCTGATGGGGTCGGATGTATCATACCAATGAATCTAACTACTTCATTGCCTGGGGCGATTGATAGCTTAATTGTTGCGAAAACTCATTGTTCCAGTTGGTGTGGCATCAAAACGCGCAACTCTGAGCTATGACAATGGAAATCAACGCCGTACTGCACCGCTGCACTGCATCTCCCAATTTAGGTTCATTATGTTCGCTGAATTAAATTTTGATACTAACATACGAGGAGTAGAAATGTCCAAGTTTTAAACTCCCGTAGCTCTCGAGCGCCAATTTGGTCTTGGAACAGAATTACTCTCGTGATTTAGTACCACAAATTACCAGCAGTCACCCGCTAAAATGTGCAAACATCAAAGGCTAGGAGTTAAATTCAGAAGTTGATCTTTGCAAGACTGGAGAGCGTCATACGAGCTGTCTAGGTGGAGACTATTGTGTGCTTGGGATCACATCTTAGAATAATATTGATAGTGTATTGGTAAACACTAGGTATCACGTTTATTCTTGTCAGTTTATCGTCTTATCGGAATCGACATCCCATCCATTACGGGCCGAGTGCGGGCCATGAGATCTGTCAGCAATTTGACGCAGCCACGAGAAATTAGGTTATGCAAATTGGATGGTTATTGAGCCTCCCGCGCTGTCATTCAAGAAATGCCAAAGATAAATATGCAATTTTCTAGGGGACACTGAAAACACTGTCAAGCACTGATAATAACTAATTTGTTTTCCTTGGTCAATCCATACATTAGCATAAGATGAGGAAGCGTTGAAGTCTCATAAAATACCATACCTGAATATGTAGTCAACAAGTAAGTACCTATACTTACATAGAAAACTAAAGAACCATTTACATATATGTATACAGGTAGGTATGTTATCTATGTTAATTACATGTTACAGATGAAAATAATAGTTTGACATTGAGAGTTTCTTTCAAAGGGCCTCGCTCGTCTATTTTTTCACGTCCGTGACCATTATGTAGTAATTTTAGATAGCTGTAAGTGGTTCAAGAGTACTCTGAACATTCACCGAATAATGCTCTGTGCAAATTGTGGTCGGAGGGCTCTCAGCTACTCGCTGACTGTGAGCAGCCACTCGAGCAGTTTATAACATCGCTCTTCTAAACAGATGCTCATAATTAATGTACGACGATCAGATTGAACATCCACTCTACACAAACACCGCAATGAAAATGAATTTTGATGGCTGGGTGTGCTTTGTTTATACGAATAAAAAAGAATCCTAATTAGATCCAGAGATCCTGGTGAAGGGAAACTATGTACGATTTAAATTTTGCTAAATATTTTATGTAAGTAAGTACTTACTACAAAAATAATAAAATGATTTCTTGGCATGACGAATTGACGAGGTCTCGGGTTCAAATCCTAGTCTAGGATTTTGTAGCCTCCGTTAATGTATGAGGTAACAACTTTGCGGCGTGCATTCATTTAACCTATTTTGCAAAAGGGACCTGTAATATTTTTCTATAATAGATATGTAAGTATGAGCATTAGAAATAAAGGTGTCCATTAATTTTTTTTCCTTAATATTTAAACAAGATTGGAAACATTCTTTGTGAACTTTTCTCATTTATCGAAAGCGATTTATTAAAAAATTAGTTTCCTTTATCGTAGATATTCATGATTTAATTTTTCATTTTGAAAGGTCTTGTGAAAGTTCGTTTCCATTTCTTTAATTAATTATGTAGATACGTATACTTACCTACAGGCGCGGCGCTTTAGTGGTGCCTTGGAAGCTATACTTATTTACGCAATGTAGATTATTATTACCCAAAACGTGCATAAAATATTCGCATCATTTTTTACCCACTTACAAAAAAATCCATTCGTCGAGAGTTATTTTTTATGCCGACCGGCGCAACGAGTCATTGTCATTTTTTTTGTTAGAAGCACAGTAAACGTTTTCTTGCGGTTTTTAAAGGTCGTTTAGTAGAGAACTATCTTCAACCTTGACATAATGGACTTAAATACACAGGTTACTGAAGCGTGAAATTAATTTAACCATGGGCAATTAATTGGAGTTAATTCAATTTCGAACAGGTAAGGTATCTAGTAGGTAGTCGTAGTAGTTACGATATGTCATATGCAATAATCCTCATTTGATTAGACATGGGGTAGAAAAAGAAATTAATATGTCACTCAAATCGGTATCGAAGGTTAGGTATAATTTCTTTGCAAAATGAAATTATATAAGTCAAAAAACTGAATAACATATTGTTTTATTAATTCGGGTAAAATGATGTGAGTAAAGGGCACACAAAAGTTCCGAATAAAATGCTACATTATTTTTATTAAGTACCTACCTAATTAAATTCACTTTAAAGCGCATTAAAACTTCATAAAATTGATCAATTAAGTGAGTGTCTATATTATTCCATACCAAAACATTTCCGCAGTGGTACGTACTATAATTATTAGTATTTAATACTTACCGGCCGGTACACCGATAGCTACACCGCCGACCTGAATGGTAGGTAAGTGCTTTTATCGTCACCTTCAGTTTGGGAGTTTTAGACCTTCGCTGTAGGATACAGGCAGACACTTGTCTTCACTTCGCCATTTGATTAAGTTCCTAATACAGCACATCGTATCACAATACAACTACATACCTATAGCTAGGACAAAATAAACTGGAACTGGTATCTTCCTGATTGACTGATGAATCTGATGATTAATTTCATCTGATAAATAAAGATTGCAGTAAAATGTTTCTATACCTACGTGCAAGCAGCCATGGAGACGCAACTATCAAACTATAACTTATATTAGCAACGGAAACTAATATCGGTATGTCGCCGTCTCTGTATTAATTTGTTGAACGTGTAGGTACGGTTGAGAGCACCATCAAGTGCTACGCATGAGCACTTTCTGCGCTGGTAACATGGTTTAAATTGCAATAGTTTCGTATAGGTAACGTGCTATTGACTATACTGCACAGCGTAAACGAAGAAACTTCGCAAATCATTCAAAGGAAGTGCACAGCACATACGGAGCAATTTGCTGCTCCTACGAGCTCTGCAGACGACGATTTACATTAGTTAAACTTCGGGCGACAATCTTGACTTTGATTTAACTCGCGTAACAAGATTTTCGGTACAATTTCGGTTAAGGTCCAGTTAGGATTTGCGAACAAGACAACTCGTGTTTTTAAGCTCAATTTGTGCCTGCAATGCGAAGTAGTAAACTAACTGGTTCTTTGGCTGTTTGCAGTCGCTTTCACACAATTGAGTAATTTTGCCTGTTTCTTGATATTTATCCTAACTTCTGTTCAGGCGTTCATTTCCCATGACACCACCAAAATGGTCCAAGGTGGATGGGAAATCGCTATTCCCCCCTTTTTTGTTGCCCAGGAGAAATACATTATGTATACCACCCGTCCGGGGGAACGAGTGATTATGTTGGACTCGCACCAACTAAAACTCCTGGGGTGATCCGCCTCCGCCACCATGGACAGGACCATGGCTACTCTCTCGAAAACTACATTCCCCCTGACCCAACCCTAGGTAACACTACTAGTAATGTTCTGTTTACTATTTTCCTGTGACGCATGCCAGGCGAAAGTTGACGTAGAGAGAACGCGATGCTCCGGGAATGATTCGAATGTATGTAGAGATACATTATTTTTTTATAAATATAAAATAATAATTAAATCATAGCATAGATAGCTGCAGCACCAAAAGGTTCCACTCAGCGCATTAACCCAGAGCGTAGCGTAGCTGTATTGAAAGCATGTCGAACAATATAGCATATTCTTTTCAGCCTATCATGTAGACTAGGTACCAGTCGTGCAAACCAGACCCGCACATAAATCAACGTCGAAAAAATGAATTTGCGGCGTTTTACGATGAATATTAATGAAATTTTATATTGCCTGGGCAATATATGCTTACAAAAGAAAAAGAGGACATCCTCACGCCACTCGAATAAGTAAAGCTACAAAATGCATGTAAACTCATTTCAGTTTATGAATGCTTAAGTAAATGCATAAGTAGGTTTAAACAGGCGGTATCTGAATTGTAACAGCTCTGCATAAAATGAGTAATAGGTAAGTATAGTAAGTACAGACTATAATATTAATTGGACGCGAGTTTTCAGACACAAATTCAGCAGCAAGTGTATTTATGTAAAATCAGTCTATAAATTCCTCAGTAATCTGTATCAACACTACTTGACCTATTGCAAAAATTCTTCTTTTACTGTTTGATAGATAAAAGTTAAAACTATGTAACTGTAAAAGAATTATTAAATTCGGTCTAGTAGTTTTTGAGAAAATTTCAACCTTATTGAGGCCCCCTGTATACTTATCTCTGTCTTCGACTGTACCTAATTGCTTTATCTCCGTTTCATTTTACTCGTATTTAATTAACTTCGGCTGTCTACACGGTACATCATTATCCCTAGCAATTCCACAAAGATTCATTGAATTTATTTGTTTTTTATTTACTCATCGAAAGAAAGCCTTTGGGCAATCGCAGCTGCGAATCAAAGCTTAATTAGAACAAAATTAATGAAGTCTGAGATCAAAGCTCATTTTGTTTGTAATTATTTTGCGCGAAATAAAATTACAGGTAAAAGGGTTGTTACCTACGTAATTTTGGAATGTAAATAGGTATATTTAATATTTGTACAAATTATCGAAGCACACAATATAAATAATAATACAAAATAAACTCATTTTTCAAATAGGTACAGTCCACAGCACATCAAGTATAACACTTTGGACTTTAAACCGTTCTTATTATCTGCGTCGTAAAACTTGAAATCGTACTGCACAAAGTGATACCATTGATCTGCTGTCGACTGTACCTACCGCAAAAATTGTTTTTGTCTCAAAGAAATTATCAAACTACGTTAAGTTTAAAAGAGATTAAGGTGAATTTTTCACGGAAATTAAAAAATTGGGGAAGTATTTTTAAAACTTAATACTTCTACTTTATACCTACAATGTTAAAGTTTTTAATATAATAGATTAATGGTCCAACAGCCGTATGCAAATTGGTTTCAGAAGTTGCAGTTAGATGCGAATGACAAGTGTGGAATTTAATTTTGTCGTAAGAATGCTACTCACCCTCCTCGTAGCTTACACCGTGATATTAGAAGTACCTACCTAATAGCATTCCCGGGACTCTGGGGAATAATATTTCTTAATAAAAACACGCACGTACCCAGCGCCAGGGCATGCACAAGCTTTTCATGAGTTTCCACGTGAAACAATAACTAGGTTGTGACACTTTTTTAGTGATTCGTGTTTTATATTTTATTTGAAACCACTGGATTGAAACCCATTTTTACAAAATGGACCGATTTGTCCAGAAGTAATAGCCGTGCAGACTTCGTCGCCCCGATAGTGAAACAGTTTGGTGCCGCATCGCAGAGTTTGTCGCATTGACTGAATCGTATTCACAATATATTAGGTAATCTACGCTAGCTTCGGCCCAGCGATCTTCGAATTTCCTCTAAAAATTAGATAGCCGGCGGGTAAGGACGGGCGCTTGGGGGACGATGGGAATACACGCTATGTCTTACTACAAGGATTTTATCAATGTACATTGATAAAATCCTACACGTAATTGTCACTCACAAAAGTCGAACAATGAAACTTTCAATAAAACTTTATTTTGAATACATATCAAATAATATTTCAAATAACTTAAAGTGCGTATTGATATCCATTCTATCTCCGCATAAGACATCCAAATTGTCCCTTAAACCTTTTTTTTAATTTAACCTCTTAATGGCTTCTGTATACTAAACAATATCATTTCATGTGAGTGAGGCGAGGCATTTACGAGCGTAACAGCTCGCTCTAGGCGGCAACTCTTGAATTAATGTAGCGCCATCTCAGCCGTGCCAGGAAAATCACGCGGACTTTTTATTATTTTTTAATTCCGTCTCTTAACCCACTGAAGGTTCCTTTTTTTCGCAAAAATAGGGAGATAAATTAAATCTGCTCTTGCAGAATAAGAATAGAACAGTTTGTAATTGTCACTGGCGGAAAATAAGTAAGTATAGTTCGGACGCTTAAAATATTGCAACACTGAAATTAATGTCGGCCGTCGTTAAAGCATGCAAACTTAAATAATATTATGCTTTCAAGTTACGTTAAGTGTTTTGATGAAAATGGGCGTCTTTAATGTATATTTCAATTTAGTGATTGATGACAGTTTTATAGAATTATAAAGCGTTTGTGGGATTTTCTTGTGGGAGTTATGAAACAATTCAATTCAATTCAAATACACCTTATAGTACATAAAACAACAATTACAGAAAAAGATTACAGAATAATACAAACATAATGTACAATTTTGGCGGCCTTATCGCTAAAAGCAACAATAGGTATGAGGAACAAGACACTACCTACACAACCCAAACACTGAAATATAACATAGGTTGTGTTAGTTATTATGTTAAGCCGATAAGTATTACAAGACAGCATTGAAGTTTCCGAATCACGAGTCCAGTCCAAACTTAATTTTGGGGAAACGGGAAAGAGTTAACGTTCCGGGACGCGGCGCGGCGGCGGCGCGGTGACACGAATGCTTTTCAAGCGCCATTTCCACAGATAATGCAATTTGTTACAAGTCGTTCGCTCATTTACTTTTATTATTAGTGGCCATTAAGGACGCCGTCGGTCTCGGCAGCACGTGGAACGGAGCGATTTCCGACTCACTGCCGCTACGTGGGCACTGCGGCGTTCCCACCCAACATCTGGTTATTTAAATTGCGTATTTAAGCTAATTGACATCATTACGACATCGCTAGCGAAAGAATGGATTCAAATGGATTTCACTTTGTTTATAGACCATTTTAAAAATATTCTCTTTGACTTTGGTTGGTCTACGCAGAGTAGAAAATTCAGAAAAAAATATTTTCATATTTACCTACCTGCTAACTTGGTCATTATATGAGTATTATCCGGAAAATTGCCTGAGCTTTAATACTAGGAATTACTGATATTTTTGCATTGGACATTCAGAGCACGGGGCAATTATTGTATAAAATCATGCGCTCAACACTGCAAATTGTAGTTTTAAATGAGTGTTTACGAAAGCGTCGGCAAAAAAGAACCGCGCAATTTGGGATTGGAGTGGCCATTACCCGCGCCGACTGTGGAAAGAACGCTCGCAATTGCATTGAAAATGTCGCTTTTAATTTTTCAAAATGCAAAGCGTAAATTCGCATTTGTGGCTGGCACGATAACTACCCGCCTAAAAGCTCCGGCGATACAAGTCCCCCCGGGGCTTTGTTGCTAATACAAAGCGCTCGCTCACATGCAAACCGCTTTACAAAAACTTTGTCTCATCGGAATGCTTGCGTAGGCCTTAATAAATGCCTACTTCATGTAACTTTCATCCGAAAGATGTGTATTAAGGCATAGTTTTAAGACATTGTATCTTTTTACTTGAAGGTCCCGCCTGACCCTTGATCTTACTCATATAATTGCCCATTAAATATCAAACACAAAACAGTGAATGATGTTTATTTTGTCCTGATATTAATTTAATATTTTTACTATTTTAACGAATAATGCGTTATGTTGGTGTATGTACGTTTCAATCAAGTTCGTATCGCATGGGCCAGCATTTTATCTCCATTCCATACGAGCTGGGCGAAGAAGACGACAACCAGGTCAGCCGGCACATTCCTAATCGCACGGCGTGCGCGGAAGGCTAGAGTATAGCAAAGAAGTACTCCAACGTACGCGAGCCTACTCCCTCCTTCATGTCCCTGATACATTATCAACCGCCACACACCGACTTGGTAATAACACTATGATTTATTCCCGAGTCCCAGACAATCCCACACCAGAAAGATGTGTTGTCGACGCACTGAGCAAGCTTAGATTAATATAGCGCCGCTAATATTGGACATGTAGTTTTTCTTCCTCTTATGAATCATTTATTTTATTATGTTACTAATACGGGGACTGGAAATAAAAGTCAGCATATTGGTAACAATATAAGAAGTCAAATGTCTATTCCTCTGATTAAAAGAAAAAAAAAACAAATATCAACCAGAGCTATCTGAGAAGAGTATTGTGCTTTTATTCGACGTCTCCAGATTAAAAAGTGGGACGGGCGCAATGAGAGACAGGGCGATGGCGGTGGCGGGCCTACGGAGGAGGGAGGTGACGTCACAATGCAAAGATGACGCTCGACTACTGTGTGTTGTCTCCCGCACCGCATGCGGAGTGTGAGCATGCATCCTCGCATAATGTCGGCAAACATAGATACTCAGTAGACAATATATTTGGTGTCCCTTCATTTGATAAAAAACAAATTACAAACATTTCATTTCACAAACAACGTTTGGCAAAACTATGATTCATAAGTTCATCTTTGTACAAAGTAATGGTTCTATAAATAATTCATTTGACAAAACAATTACGAGACAAAGTTTCTTTCTTCAAAACATCACTTAACAAACTATTCACTTATTATATACGTTAATAGATAAAACAACGCAAGGCATAAAAACCTTTGACAAAATGCATTGTTTGGTAATTGTAATTTGTTTTTTATCAAATGAAGGGACACCCCGACAACTCTCTAACCAGATCCGACACGGATGTTTAGGTTCAGAAGGCTCTGGCTTGGAGCGAAGCGCAGCTTCGCTCCAAGCCTGAGACTTCGATGTTAGGTTTTTTTTTTGTATTCAAAAAGCAAGTTCATTTATTAACAATTATACATATAAAATACCCACTTATTTACCCAATATTTTGTCTAATGGCGACCTTGCAAAAGGAATACTTTGGTCATTTAATCAATTGCAAAATGACGGTTTAGCATTCACAACATTTGCTATGTTAAATATTTATAAAATGGATTTTTGTCAAATGATCACTTTTAAAACGATCACTTTAGTAAATGATAAGTTTGTCAAATGATTACTTTTTCAAAAATAATTTGTAAAATGATCATTTGTCATACGTTTTTTGTCAAACATTAGTGAACCAATATATTTACATAATTTATTGGCAGACGCTATATAGTTCCTTGTACATTATATGCATTTCACTACACTGTGTCACAATAAATGTCTATAAATTTTAAAAAATATTGCTAATGGAATTGTTTTCTACTTTCTTATATATCTAGGTTATCGTCTCTACAGTTTGCAATCGGCGTTCTTATATCTACTCCAATTAATTTATTGTTAAATGAGATTAAAGTTTTTACAACCAGAAACAATTACAATATTGTATACCTACTTATCCACAATTTTTCGACAATAAGCGGGATGAGAATGAGAGTCTCGCTCGTAACACATGAAATGTGGTAATTTTAACAATATTTGAAAACATTGCGCCGGCGGCACAGGGAACGGTTAAATTGCGGTTATATGACGCTAACAGCCCCTAAATCCTAACCGAATGGACTCAATAAAAGTTTCTCAAGTCGGCGCTAAAATTATTACTGTTAAAAAATTGGTCACGTTCCTCTGAAAAAGAAAGAATAACTGTGTTGTTGTACTGAACAGTTGATTCAAGACATTTCAAGAACTTGAGTAAATGGCGCTTGAAATAGTGTACTCCTTACATTTTGTGCAGTGTTTTCATAAAAGCTTTTAGTTTTACTTGTTATAATGTGAAAAATGCTCCTGATTAAAGTGAATATACGGGTTACTCGACTCGACCAACTACCTTTAAAAACGGTAACACCCGTTGTTAACCATAATCCCATATAATCCAACCAACAATTATTATCAATACAACATTATTACATTATATCGACGTAATTTGGCATGGGAGGCACTGACTGTCGGATTACATCGTTATACCTTGAATATTGAGTGGAATATCAAATGGCGAGACCGTTGTAAAATCGGATATTGTGTCATAAAATCTGCTATCTACTCGCCCTACAATAATTGCGAAGACATACATATACTTCAATTGTCTAAGTGAAATAGATAGACAAACTCTAGCTCAAGGAGAAAACCCTTTAGGCGGTTAGTATAGTGCCTCACTACGTTTGAAATGACAAACAAGTTAGTTTACTGCACACAATGTTATTGTGGAGAAGTTTAGAGTATGAAGGCGGATAGGGCTGTCTGCCATTGAAATTTTTAGTAGGTACTTTTATTGTCCAAAGCCGTAATGTAAATGCTTGTAGAGGTTAATTGTTTCTTAATTACAAATAAAAGGTTGAAATTGCGTAGGTAAATATCAGTCTCAGTTAGTGTTAACAATAGGTATTGAATTACCTTGTTGCCGTGGCTCAATAAATATATGAAGTTCATTTAATTTTTAAAATAAATGGGTAGTACCGCGCTTAGGGTATATAAATTGTTCCTAAAAGAAAATTGTATTATTGATAAGTATGTATTATAATCATCTGTCACACACAAAATAAGATTTTGAAATAGACATAGACCGATATTAAGCTAGAAACAAGTATTGAAGTATTTCTGTTATAAATGTTCAAATAAAAATCCGAAATCGATCCGCCCACATTCGACGACCGTTTTAGCTTTTCTTACAAGACAGCCGTACGAGAGTGTCCGCCCTATTTATGGCACAGGCGTCCCACCGTCCCACACTTGACTCGCGTTTGGCCTCCGACGCGTTCAAGTTCTGCATTTCGTACTCGAGTTAGCACAATTTGCGTAGCGCACGTCTGCATATTGTATGTTTCTCCGTCTTTCTTTGTTACTCATTTTACTTTTTTATTTATGCATTTTTTACTATAAGTTTACGTGGGCAAAAGGTTCATAAAGCTTAAGTAAAGAGCTTTATGAACCTCATTAAAATTAGCCTCATTACTGTTACACTAAGAGTTTCACTAAGAAGAAATACTCGTAAATTCGAAACGTTTTAGATGATAACGAAAATTACTCCAGGTTTCTTGCTCCCGACATTTGCGCGGGGTCTCTTATCTCTGCAGGACAGGCAACAACAATATTGATAATCCTCTTCAAGTAATTTCTACCATAATAGTTTATTGTTAGGAAAAAACACACACACCTTTGTATAAAAGCCCACGGTTATAGATACGATTGTAAAGATGTCTCGAAAACATTAAGAGATAACCACTAGATAATATTCGTCGTTAATAAATATAAATATTACAAAAAACTTTTTTTTTGGCATGAAATGTATCCTACAGCAGTCAGTGACCAAGACGAAACTACGACTCTCATACATCAAAATTTATCAAGCTATGTAGGCTACACATATGGCCACAAAAGAAACGGACATAAGTACTACATTGTATGAAATAAACAAATATTTTCATAATCTATAAACATTACCTTCAGCAGTCAGGTAAAAAGTAAGAGACCTTTCTGTGTTTATTAACTAAAGCATACCTTTCTGTTTAAAATGATGCTATATGAACTACATGACCTTTGTAGTTTTCTAAGTTGCCCTTGCTATAGTCATGCATGCATGACTTGAGGCAAGTGTACTCGCGTAGCTATTGTTACGACTACAACATGTTTCAACAGTTGCTCAGGTGGAATAAGACACGTACCTAGCTGGCTGTGAGCCCGCGGCTGTGTACCGCGACACTGGCCCATGTGTTGCCAACTTGGTCGCGTGTGCCAACTTGCCCGTGCCATCCCGTGCATAGCTCGCGCCCGGATGCCCCGGAAGCACACGGGCTGATTTATAAGCCGATATCCGCTTGCATGCAACATCTCTGGAATATGGCGTTCTCACAATTTCTAGTGCACTTCGTATCGAAATAATCAAAAATATTGGTATAACACAATAAACCATCTAAAATAATGATGCATGACATTACATTCGCCTTTACATTAGTACGATTTCAGCCTTTAGTTTTAAGGAAGGTTGAAAGGGACAAAACACGGTTTAAGGGAAGTGAGGTTAAGCTACGTATATGTCTAACAGCAAAAAAGTTTTGTGGTTGAATGGAACAGAGCGCAAATGCTTGTAATAATCACTCATAATAGTCCACTGCTGGGCGTAGGCCTTTACCAAGGCGCGCTACTAAATCCGATCTTCGACTATTCGGAGCCAAGCCAGTCATGGCTGGTAGAGACAAGGGACGCTCTGGTGATCGTCTCTAATCTTTGGCTGGCGTCCCATACAATGTTCACCGGTTCTTCGTAATTAATATCATCCAAATATCGTGAGAATAATTCCGTTACTAAAAAAGATTTCCAAAACTATGCAAGAGTTAAAAATTTACAAACAACTTTTAATGCATTCGCTAGTTAAGTTTCTTAATGAAGAAATTGCATTAGTTTCTTTGCGACTATAACGGGTCGATACGTGGCGGGCTTTTCCAATTACTTCTGTGCGCAATTAAGGAGATTCACTGGTGGAGAGCTATGCTGGGAACACAGATAACTATCCCACTGGTGTTAAGGTCATTTATTTGTTTAATTAAAACGCTCATTCTCGTATTACTTAGAGAAAATAACGACAAAAAATTGTTTCCAAATATCTAATCTATTTCTATGTTTTACACGTGATTGTCATACGTGGAAGATACGTTAAGTCGTCGACGGTAACGAAAACGTGTTCTTAAAAATGATTGCAACAGTTCTATAAATATACGTGTGATAATCCAAGTTTGATGTTAAAAATACAAGGAACATACCTATATGTTTTAGGAAAAATGTAATATCTGTGTAATTGTATAATTACACAGATATTTATATTATTATTATCTCTTTATTCAATTATATTATATTCTTATTTAATATATTTATAAATTTAATATTTATGTTATATTTATAAGAAATATCTTTATTTCAAGCATTAACTAACATAATACAAAGTGTACAGTCAGTTATTTTTTAAACATTTTAAAAAATAATTAGAAAAATATATAAATATAAAAAATAGCTACCCGGCGGCAAAGGGATGCAAGCTTATTATTATTATTTTTGTAATAATTTATGAAAACACAACATTATACAATATATACAACGGTTATACGTGTAATATGTATGTTCATATGATCGGTGATGCACTGTACTTTGAGATATCATTTACTTTTTAGGGTTCCGTGCAAAATGGAACCCTTATATGATCACTTTGTTGTCCGTCTGTCCGTCCGTCTGTCTGTCAAGACCCTTTTCTCAGAAACCCGTGGACGAATCAAGTTTAAAGGACATTGTTCAAAGCGCCATAGAGCGCAGGCTCATAAAAATGATTTTTTTGAGATAGTTCAAATTATATAGTAAATTGGAGAGATATCGTACTAATACCGAGTGAAGCCAATGCAAAACTGGGTACAGTACCATGTTACAATCACTGCATGGGACGCCTCAAATTAATGTCATTAACGAAGTATACATGTCTCTCAAACAAACAACAATACACGGGAATTACGGTAATATAATGTTCGGAGCTAATTTTGTTTTTATATGCAGGTCTTAAAAGGGTACAAGTACTTATTGTTTTAAGACGAATAAACAAAAGCTTTTCTGTTGGCAAAGCAAAAAGCTTTTAAATTGTAGCCGGTCAAAGTAAAATATACCCTACATTTGCGAAATCCGTGTATGTGTTCGTAGATAGTTTGGGTTTGTTTTCACGGAAGAGATTTTTTAGTAATAATTTGGGGACATGTTACATTACGCGAGTTTTGTATAAAATCCGGTATAATGTAGATATTATAAATAGGTAAGTACATCATGTAAAGTATTGTAAAATAACAGCATAGAAAGATGGAAGGAAGGTAACATACTTCCATGCTGTATAGTAGTACTGGTGGTCACATTACCCTCCTAAAATGTATAGGATATTACCTACCCATATACTGAATATAATATGTTCAGTATCTGTAACTGATCCACTTTATATAATTATGTAGTTATAAAACATAATATCTTTCGCATATTTGCAAATTACTTATATAGTATGTACTATTCATATTTACATTGTACTTATGTTGTATACCCATACGATTTTAGGCATTTAAAATAATGTGTAATAGGTAATACATAATAGACAACTTGTTAAAAGAAGTACTTACTAATGGTAAATTGAAATAGAGCTGTCCAACCCATATTTACGGCTGTTTCCTCGTTTACCCTTATATAAATAAGGGTAAACGAGGAAACAGCCGTAAATATGGGTTGGACAGCTCTATTTCAATTTACCATTATAAACGCTTATTTACACAACGTCATATTACGTAACTTCTCATTTTTCAAACATAGTAGACAATTAATCTTAGTCAGAAGAAGACAATCTCACATTTTCGTTTCTCCTCACATCGAACCCGCGAAAAATATGAGAGGCAAGCGATAATTTTGTTCGAAGGGTCGTTTGCGGCGATCCGTCGTAAATTCAGTAATCGGGTTCAGCAAGGTAGATCCATAGATAGGTGACACGGATCTCGTACCGGAGGCTAAGTGCCGCCATATCGAATTATAGCACGCCACCTGCAAGGATCATACGCCCGATATCTGCATCGGAACTGTGCAAACACGCGGCCCTCAGGGAAATTCTCATGCAAATCACTAGGTACACATATTTCGCAAAACGTAACTTTTGGGCTTCAGCAAATAACTCGGGTACAATTTTTTTACGCAGAAGTTACGAGTAAACACTCACATGCGCAATAAAGGTGAAAGAGGTTTCAGTAGTTGAGACAGGAGAAAAAACTACTGACCCAAAATTTTATAGTAGAAAAATTTAAGTGAAAGCAGCACTGACTGGTAAAATGAATAAATAAAATTCTTACAATATCCTTTAATATTTCATTTCATTTCACTGTGTGTTTAAAGTCATGTATGATATGTCTTTAATTAAGTGCATAACACAATACAATACTTTTAAAAAACTGATTCTCATTTCTTTGTTGTAAGAAATCACTGCGGCGGTTGGGGTTTTTTAGGCCAGCCCAAGCACACCAGCAGATAGGGTAGGTAGGTAGGGGTTCAAATAAAAAGATGAGGTACGTTCACCAGTTTATTGAAGCCGTTATATCACACTTCCTCCATACGCCCTAGGTCTAGACTAGACACAATCACTGGCCTTGAGTCTTCGAGCATCGGCAGCTCATAACTTGCAGATCCGTGTCCAGGTGGGTAGGTTCAGGCTGGAACTCCAGCCAGTCAGCATGCAGTAAAAGTAGGTCAAGGTGAGCTCGTGCCGTGGATAAAATAAAATTTTGTGAAGTGAGTGTTGCTGACAAAGCAAAATATCCTGCTGTGCATATTGAGTCAGTATGCGTATGCATCTCCACTTTGAATGTTCATTTTAATTCATCCCTTTTTGATTTTGCGAAGTAAATGTAGAGCTGCTCAAGCGTCCAACCGTTCGAGCCTGTCTATCTGGACTCATGCGTGTGACATGGTTTCCAGCCAAAACGGTATCGGAAGTATCGCTAGTCGTTTCGCTCCGATGGATCTTTGAGCCAATTGTGCAATACAGAATCCGCCCCAGAGGCGAAGAAATGTATACTCATTTGATATTGTGGTATGTTGTAGGTATGTGTGGTTGAAATGTCACCATAATCTCTGAAAGGTGTTAAGGGTCTTCCATGAGTCAACTAGCGCCTCCAATCTTTGAAAAATAATATCTTCCAATTTAATCAATTTTATTAAAAAAGCTATGTACAGAATGTTTATTACGATAAATACTATTTTTAAAATGTTATTTATAACGTGATTCAATGTCGGTAAGTTATAGTTCGCATTGTCGCAATTATGCCATGTATTGTATATTAATAAATAGTGTTTATCCTAATAAATATTGTGTATATAGCTTTTTTAATAAAAATAAAAAATTTGTGAGATATTATTTATTTAAGATTGGCGGCGCTAGTTGGCGAGCGTTCCATGAGCCAACTAGCGCCGCCAATCTTAAAAAAATCATATCTTCAAGTAAGTTGTAGTTCACAAATGTGCCAGAAACGGCCGTTTTTCGCAATTATGTGAACTACAACTTACCTACATTGCATCACGTTACAAATAAGCATTTAAAAAATAATATTTATAGCAATAAACAATATGAACGTAGCTTTTTTAATAAAATTGATTATATTGGAAGATATGATTTTTTTAAGATTGGCGGCGCTAGTTGGCTCATGGAACGCTCTTAAGATCATATACGAGTAGTTTGGACCGTTTGCAATAGGTACTTACCTACCAGGTACTTTAAACTTTTTATTATTATCATCACTGACCCAAAATTTAGTGAAAATGTTCTCAATTAATTTCACTCAACAAAAGTTAACTAATAGAGAAAGTTTGTGAGCAGATCCTACAATAAATTATGAATCTATTTATAAATATGATGATAATCCCCGTTTAGCGCCTAAATTGGTACAATAACGATAATTCTTCTTTGTTGAAGAGTTCCGGCGATTCCAATTACCCTCCAATATTATCTGTCCTGTGAGTTTGAGAGGATGATCCCAAATAGGGAAGGTATTAATTAAGGGTTAAACGGTATTCAGTAGAGGTATTAGTCCGTTATATTGCAGGTAGTCGTCTTGTCATCTAAATATTCAAATAAGATCAATGAAGGGAAAGGTAACTAACCGACCACGATGTTGCTGGAGCAGGAGAGTAAACAGATATTACAAATTATTATTATTCTGGTATTACAAATAATCTATATACATATCATTTAAGTTATGCTAATCACTTTTACACAGTTACAAAATTGTTCATCCGAATTCAAGCCAAGTCTATTGTTTCTAGGAACCAGTAGAGAGCTTTGATAAAACAAAAACAGTTTGAACTATTCACGAAAATTCGCCCAGCTAAACGTAAGGAACTTCGTTAAATTTTTTATTTTTGTCCTCTGTTTAACAAGTAAATTAAATAAGGACTGGTATAAATATTTGTGGAAGGCGGACTATTTGGACAGCGGCGGTGAATGGCTCGGATTTACTTTTCACTACCTCTTCTTTAATTTATTAATGAGAGTACATTGCCGTAGGGGCTTTGTAAAAAATAAACGTTTTACTTTACTTACGTGTATATATTCGGAGTGTATAATGAATTAAATAGAACAAATATAATTATCATTATTAATTTAAAACCTAAGGCAAACAAAACGCCTGCAATAACTTGTCCATGAAATTAAGGTCCATTGATATATGTAAAGGCTCCATAATTAAATGCTATGCATTTCATGGTTTAATTAGAGCTTCTATTTAATACATGACCGGCCAAAGCTTTTTATCCCAAACTCTGTAACCTATTTATAAATAAAACCATCCATATCATGTACCTACAATTTGTATTATGGTCATCAAATACAATAAACCATTTTTATCCGTCCTCATTTCCTCATATATAATGCACCCATCTAGTTAACTGAAATTAATTGACAATCTTCTAATAACAATTAGGTGAACTACTTCCACCGAACGAAGTTATGATAAGGGGACAACGTAATAATATGTAATTGGAGTTGCGGGAGTTCTGTTCATTATATCGCACATGGAATACAAATGAAGTCAATAGTAACTTAATGTGTGAGCTAATCAGTCTTTGTTTTTAATTCTTCAATTACTGTATGTGATAAATCATTCAAACTTTGGCTCCGTATGATATACCGAAATACTCTTCACCGATAGAACGTTTCGTCGAAATCACTTTCCGTCGCGACGGTTGATTTCACGAAAAATTATTCATCGATGGAGCGTTTCGCAGAAAACGCTCTTAGCCTACGCGATGGTTGTTTTACGAAAAAGCCATTCACCTTTTGATACTTCGTAATTCTCTGAATGACGGGTTCTGGTGTGGATGCCATGAACGGGTAACCCTTAGTGTCGGACGCACCCGACCACATGTAAGGATGATCTACACAAGGTAACTGGCAGAGACCGGAATGGATGCAAAAAAAACAGTAATCGGGTGGAGAGGCGAGCGTTGGAAGAGGCCCACTTGCAGCAGTGAGTTGATACGTTGATGATAATGATTCTCTGCATTATCTATCGATCTCGAAAAACGTAATTACTTACTTATAATTTTGCTATATACCTAGTACAAATTTAAAAATGAAGTACCTACTTAAGTACATTCCGAGATCCTCGGCTATTTTATATTTTAATGGGTAGTTAATTATTCAAGTTCAATATGAAAAGTTTTGCGTGAAAGAGTTGTGTAACCTCTTACCTATTTAGATACAAGGTAGGTTGTATACTCTGGAGAAGCTGCTAAAATTCGTATTAAAATTGTTAATAAAGTCCAATTAATTAACGATACCTCCACGCAACTTAAAATCGATGACTTCTATTACCCCGCCAGTGTGGAAACTTTTTAATAAGCTAACTCCCGGCACGAGTTGCAGATCGGTCTGAAAGTTTTAATTTAAAGAGAGGTTACCTTATCTAGCACCGCCCGATGATATTGGAAAGGCGAAGTCAACGCGGTAAACTGAGTGTAATTCAGGTGAAGCTCATTTAACTTAACACTTTATAAAAAGTTCATCAGTAGTCAGGGCCGGTTCAGATAAAAGATAGTTCAACACAAACTACCTATTACCTACTTTTAAAACTAATGACAGGTTAGGTACCTACCTACAAGGTACACAGATATGATTGTGAAATTGAGGTAGTAATAAAATGAGATCTTACTACGTAGGTACCTACCTACCTATATATAAGTTGTATATGAGCAAAAGATTATCGAGATTATAATTGTGTAGGTACGTAAACAAATTAATAATAAGTTATTAGAGGTAATCTATGTGCCTATAAGTACCTTTTTTCGTATTAATTCAAACCAAGTCTTACTTTGCCATACCCCCGATGACCCGCCGCGCCGCCTCTACCTTCCGTTTCACGAACATAGGTACTTACCTGTACTTTTGTATTTTTGTTACTCTATTGGGACTACTTACTCGGAAGGGTAAAAGTGAATTTTACCAACGTGGTTTTTAAAATATTTATATAACGTACACGAATATCGCATTTTGACCTGAAAAATCAGAACTTTTATGGCTTATTCCCGTGACACAGATGGTGTGAAACAGTGCTTTGAAGACCTTTTGTGAACCGCGACATGTTGAACAAATAAAACCGCTGCGCCGTTGGTAGCGACCACTGCTCTGCCGCCGCAAATTGGATTGACTTTGTCGCGATGTCGTCGGATAGAAATATACGTTCCCTCCCTGCGGTGCATTTTGGGCTTACGTGACATAGGAAACGCTCGATGCTATAATAAGAATACTGTGCTTATAAGTTACAAGAGGTAAGTACACTAAATATTATCTACACTACAGGTACCTACTACTTACTTTCCTATCAATTATCTACTGCAACTTCTTGAATAAAAATGCGTGCCCTTAACACTTCTTGCTTGAATTTTTCCCTCATCTACCGAATACAGTGTAACATTTCACGTGTGTTATATGGTAGGTACCTAGTAGGTACCTTTTCTACCTATCTCGTATCTTGTCCAAAACATCTGAGGCAAGTGGCTTTCCGGTACAAAATGACCGTGCTCACAGTCTATAAGTAACACAACATAGCGCTTAACACAAGTATCATCATAAGTTATAACAGCTTATACGTAGAGCAGTTTAGCAGTTTCATAACTATATTTCAGTTTAGACTCGGTATATACTCTGAACATGAGAGGAAAGTTGGCAGTATTTGCATCGGTCAGCAAGCACAAGTCCAAACAAATTGTGGTACCTAGTTCCTTCAGACTCCGGATAAACCTCGGTAAAATAGCCGACATAAACGGCCATGAGAAATGCCTTACTTTACGTAAACCATTGTAAGCTGACCTCCACCACGCAGAATCACATTTTGATCTTGTAATTCATAAATTGTAGGTACCTGTTATAACGGTTACTTGACGTTCAACTTTTCAGTAAATTATCAAAAATTGTTAGCATGTTAATTATTAGCTCAAATAATTATGTAAACACGGGTAGAACTTACTTTTTGGTTGAAGACGGTATTTGTCAATGAGTATTATCTGTTTTCAAATAATACTTTGAAGTAATGGCTCACTATAGTTTTAATTGACTTATTCCCGTAGCAGTGATTTCGCTTAGCTTTTATTCTGTACTGTTTGTACATGTCAAATAGAGACTTTCTATTTATAATTGTATAATATATTGAAGTTTAAATTGTAAATCCACATAATCATTCACCTCATTTGTTCTATTTTAATTCCTGATTACGACACAAAATGAATAATTTACCAAACCCAATTAGCTATAGATACTCATTCATTTTTAAACAATTCAGTTGCAAAATTTATGCGTCACTGAGTATGAAAGTAGACAATGCAGCCGCTATGTCATACGTAATGTGAACTTTATGAATTCGCAAAGAGGATATTTAAATTTGGTAGGATTCCAAGCTGAGTCCTTGCCAACGCTCTCTAGAACTGATATTTATGACCGCGCTGGGGGCGAGTTAAACGCCCAGGAAATGCATGAGCTGACGATACTCCTCCCAGTGATTCAGGATATCAATATGATTCTCAAATTATGATATAAAACTTTTAGATACCTACACCGGTTTAAAAACGACCGAGAGCTGTCAACTCAAGTTGTATGTTGAAATCTGTCTGGTAGTAGATATTGATAATCAAATACAATCAGCATCTAATTTTCTTAACTAGCTAACAAAATTGATAGAAGTTAAGCCTGACACACACAGGCGCGATCTGCACGCGGCTTGTGGCCTGCTGTCAGTTGAAACGCATGACCTGCCCCATTTTTTCCCGTCGTTAACGTCCAGTATTAGGAGGCGATCTGAGGCCTAGGCCGCAATCCGCTACCTACTGGACGTTAACGACGGGAGAAAGTGGGGCGGGGCATGCTTTTCAATAAGGAAAGACTTCACGAAGTCTAGATCCTTAAAAATCCGATGTAGCAAGTAAAGCAAGTAAAACATCATCATCAGTCTATTTATATTGCCCCACTGCTCGGGCACAGACCTTCCCTTACATCGAGGGAGCTGGGGCCATTATCCACCACGCGGGCCCAGTGCGGATTGGTGGATTTCACATGCCTTAGATTATTTTCTTCTACGGCACGCAGGTTTCATCACGGTGTTTTCCTTCACCGTTTTGAGAGCACTCGGTAAATGTACGTAAGTTTTTCCGTCGAAAAAAACGAGGATAACTCATTTGTACATGGCTGCCCTAGCTGGGAATCGAACCTGAAACCTCCGTATCGCCAGTCCATTGACCCAACCACTGAGCCACCGAGCTCTCGGTTCGGTTACGGTTTCGCTAACTCCGTCATTCTTAAATTATTATTTGTATTTTACATTTCACATCTACGCGCATATTTTTAAAGTCAGTTGAAAATAATGGATAAAACAGAAAGGGTCGACAGGTGTGGCCATCAATTTCAATATAACAGGTCATATTGTGGGAATCACATCGGTAACAAAATTAGATTTTTCAATCGCAAAATTGTGTTTTTACAGATTTGAGAAACGTTACTAAAATCTTACTTCAAGTACCTACTTACCTAGTTGTTTACGTTTTAATTTCGCCATCATTATCCTTTCCAAAACCTTAATAATTAAATCATAGGAAGGTTCCAATATGGGTTGCAATAAGAACTCTGTAAGCGGCAGTACTTAAATTAAAGTAGGATCCTTTCATATGAGATAGGTATTTGTCCAGTTGTTATATAATATGAACTAAAGTGTAATAGTCATTGCGACAGATTTATGTTTCAATTCCAGAAGGTGAGGGGAATAGGCCATTACAGACGAAACATAGTGGGATTTGTCGACGAGGCCCGTCTGAATATTCATCTCTATCAATCAAACAGGGCAAATAACATGGCAATGAGACAGAGATCCCGTTATCACCGTTAGGTACGGTCTATACTAGAATAATAAATATTTCAAATTTTTAGGGTTCCGTGCTTTTGTTATGGTATGGCTTACGATTCCTGTTACATTTAAGTATATAATAAATAAAGTGTTTTATTGATAAGTACCGCATGGCTAGCGTGGAAGAAAAAGAGTAGACAATGGTGTCCCGGTACACTATTACAATACATATAGAAGTAATTTATTATAATATTATATAATATATTTGCTTTTAGAAAAAATTAAAGCACTTTAAAATATACACTCCATAATATAATAATAAATATACTGTAAGCTATTAAAATTTAATTAAAATTCGCTTGAGACAGCTAATTTATCGTATGTACTCGGACGAAGAAATCAAAGCCGTAATTTTCACGTAGGATCGGATACTGTTTCGTTAACAACTTTATGCGTGATCGGTCACTGCCCACTCGAAAAGGTAAGGGACAATAATACATGCAAATTCGTAACGAACCCATCATAGATCCTTTTATCAATCCAACCGAAAGGAACTGGTGTGCTAGAATAAACAATAAATGATCAACAAATTCACATTCTACGGGTTTGTATTTGTACCGTTGTCTAGGCACAGACACTTCCATTAATTACTTAAAACCGATAAAATAAACTTGTATCGATTTAACGACGACGCTGTTTTCAAATACGATGCTTGTTGGATTATATGTACAGTAGGTATTATATGTCAGGGAAAAATATACTTCACATCAGTGTGACAAAACAGTGTGAAGGTTAGTTAGTCGTGGTTAGAAGTTGGAATTGTGTTCTACATAAATGGGAAAGTATGTATAGGACATACGACCAGAAACATAAGACAATTGTAGCGATTACAGAGCGCGCACGGTTTTAAGTGGCACTGGTAAGCGATAAAATTATAATGATTGAAGGATTGCAAGAAGGCCTCCTATGTTCAACTGTGGTCAGATACATGTTGACTATGACATATGGACTCACGGCATTTATCCCATTATGACCTTCGTTTTAGGATTATAATAGGATCGACTTTGTGCCAGCTCATGTATTACAGGTGGGTGAGTACCTATTCTTTATTGTGATATTCATTGGGATAGAGAGTAGATAGTGTCATTTGGCTTGCAGCGTCGTCGTTAATGCCTTTACGCTAATAGAATACGCAGAGGTTTGTACAGTGCTATCTCGGAAAACAGCGTCATGTGTAATGTGAAATATTGCTTTGCTTATCTGGCGCGGATGGAAATTGCACGGGCGGGCCGTGTGGGAAAAGCGTGCGGGGTGCGGCGCCACTCTGCGCCGCGAATCTTAATTTTCTAGGAATAAAATGCAAATAACCTAGCGCAACCGGCGGTTTGCTAACGCTCGGAAATTTGAAATTGAAGAGCAGCACTTCATCACGGTTAAATTTATATATTTAAAAATGTAGACGAGTCTACTCGGAAAATCCGAACCTGTAGGTAATTACAATGTCACTTGAAATTGTATACCTCTATGTAAACATTTATATACCTCATTCAAAGATTTTTTTAAAGTTGTTTATCTGAGCCGGAAATCGACTCGACAAAGTATAGCCAAATGCAGTCAGCATCAATAATAGCTAGGTTCGATATAGGTAGGTCATCTTAATTTTCAAAGTGCCGCAGTGTATAGCTGCTTTTCATGTTGACTGTACACCGTGAATAGTTTAACAACTAGTTAAGAGAAATAAATAAGACCCCCACTGCGTTAAAAACTAACAAACCGCGATTCTGTTTCGCAACTCGCAATGAGAGAATAACAAACTAGTTTGAGGACCTCCGACTGAGTGCCCTTAAATATATACTTTATTTTAGTATTTCTTCCTATAATTTTCCTCGTATCTACTCAGAACGGTTAAGTATAGTCACAGCAGTTACCTCTTAACGTTGGTTATAAGTTGGAAATGGATACTGATTCCCGCTGACTCCAGAAATTCGTTTCAGAAAATATGAAAGTCTCTGATTTCGTCTGATAGCCTCTCCGGCTCCATAGAAAACGATTAGCCGGATGTATTGTAGTCTGAGCATTAGTGGTAGGCATGTTTTATTACCAGGGAGCGGAATCTAATAGCAAAACAATTGAAAAGTTGTAGGGATTGATCACTGTTTTTATCGACTATTTAAGCAATCGATACTTTTTAAGTTACTTATTGCTTAATTAACGTACATCTAATAGCAGATCAAGTGTAATACTTTAATCTTTGGATCGTTCTTATTATCTGCATCATAAGAGTTGAATTCGTACTGCAGTTGTTACCATAGATCTGCTGTTGTCCTACATTTAAATTTTTATCCTTTGACAAACAAAACAAACCTCTTTTCTTATCTATCAATAATGATAACTACCGTGACCTTATGAAGCTTATTATTATGTCTGCTATTTGATCTCATTTACTACAGTACTGTATTACACTGAAAAATAAATAATGTCATGTCTATTTCTATTTGACATTTCGTGTTGTTTGTACTTTTTTTATGTTTCACAAAAATGGCTATTTGGATACTATATATATATAAAAACAAACAATTGAAAGAATACGACAAAAAATGACAGGTAAATATTGTATTAAGTTAATTATCCTAAAAAGTATCGATAGCGTGAATAGTCGATAAAAAACAATGATCAATCCCTACTGCATTTCAATTGTTTTGCTATTAGATTCCGCTCCCTATTTATTACTGTTCTAAGGCTTTCAGTACTTACATGAATCGATTACTTGGCATTCATGAATATACCAAAATAGACCAAAAAAGATTGTCATTGTAGATTATCCTAATATGTGTAATTTTATCTTGGGTTTTGTATTTAGATATTGTTGAACTTTCATCAGTAGAAATAACAATCAATTTTGTTGACAGACGGTATTTAGACCGACCGACCGGTATTTTAACCTTCACCATATTGGTGTATCTTGTAATTATTAAACTACTCATCATTTATATCAATTTTAATCAAGCAATGTTTACTTTGATTTTACCGAAACACTGGTTCCCACGATAATAGCAAACCGAATCAATAGAACGCACGTGTCACCAAAGTTAGGACGTAAATTAGAAGGCAAGCGATTTGGTGGGGAGACACACCGACATTACCACTCACCAAGTTAATGTCCTCAACACTTTGCTACGAGATACGCTAATGGTTTGTTGTTTGAATAATCGAGCCCCTGTTTACTGTTTTCGCCTTACGAGTAAAGTTCACGGCGTGAAATTAATATGATATCTTGGTTGTGAGAGTTTCGTGTGTTAATGTTAAGGGATATTATATTTCGAAACTTCGTGTAGGGTCTATCCACCCAATTTTCTTTTCCTTTTCTATATCTATTTGTACTTACTTAAAATGTCAGAGATATTTTTATTCTTTATAATGCTATAAAACCATATCCATCCTAACCCACTGTACTTGCCGAGAAGGTAAGTTCTTTCTTCAGAAAAGAAATGCATTAGCTTTAGCCGTTGTGCTAAAAGCTACAATAAACTACCTGCAATAATACTTAACGCCAGACATAACTTCACGTCTTGTACATTTTGTAGAGGTATCCTTTATTTTCTAATAAGTACCTATGTATCATACAAGTACGCGCCGTAATAATATTTTCGGTACCTACTTGCACACATAATAGTATATTTCTTGAATAGGTAGGTATTCTTTTACGTAATTACAAAAGTTGTAAGTACTGTCACCAAGTTTAATTTAACTGCAATGAGTATAAATGTTGGTTACCAGTAATTATATTGTCGCAGTAGGCACTTTTGTGGCATTACTTACTAATATAAGTTTATTATTGTCATTTAATTACCTACCTACCTGTTTTATTTGAACACTATAAATACATTAGGTACCTACTTATGTGTGAACTGTTTCATAAAGTTTCATATTCGTTCATGTAATATTACCTAACGCTTACGTTATTCCCGACCTCTCGGGAAACTCATAAAGAACTGTTCGGTGCTTATCCCACTCGTCGGTCCCACAACACTCAATTCATACATGATATCAGGTGAGGAATTTTCCCTGCTTTCTTGTCCTACGCCTAATATTAAATTCCCTCGCCGACATATTAATATTCACAAACATTTTTTCTTCCTTCGTGAAATTTTCCTCTAAAAGTCATTTGAGGTGATTGCTCAAAGGCTTTTATTCTTAGCGAGGTTTTTGATTCTTTAGTCTACCGAGACAGCTTAGGACTTTGATATTAAAAGAACCTGACCTAATTGAAGAAATGTGAGATACCACATTATTGGTACAGTCAAATTCGACTCTTTGATTGAATGTATTATTAGTTATGATATGTAGTTATAGTCAGATTTATGTTATATGTATGTTACAGTAATGTTAAAGTGTCAACTAAGTAATTCAATGTCAGGTGAGCAAATAACTTATTTCCAGTTAGTTTACATAAACTTGGTAAGCCGTTATGTTGTAGGTACTAACTGTCGAAACTTAGTTAACGAGGCAAACATCGTTAGCCTTCGTAGAGCAATAGTTAGATTTAACGTCCCGAATGACAGATGTTCAATTGGAAACATTAATTTGGTAATTAGAGTACGTACACATTACCTGTAACATTACATAGAAATTAAACAAAAAACAAAATAAAATACAATTGTGATACTTCATGGACTTTAAGTACAAGTTGGTAGATCTGTCAGTAAAACTGGCTAGAACAGATTTCTTAGTACGTTATAGAGTCGTTATTTTATAACTAACAATCCCAAAATATGTTATGATTTGTAAGCTTGTACGGTTTATTTGTAGTTTGTATATTATGTCGGTCGTCAAGAATCTCAGTCAGTAGCAACCAAACTTAATAAAAATGGCTCGTGGGGTGGATATAGTCTGGCATACTTTTACATTAGGCATATAAAACAGCAAAACATTTTTATGACGTTGGGGTAAAGATTAACGATATATGGGAGGAATGCTCATGCCAATGACACAACAATCTCGACTTCTATTATATGCGCAGTTGTGGAAGTAGTTTTTGATTTAGTGGCAAAGTTTGAATACAAAAACAGCACGCTTCGACGTTTCGACACCATTTATTTCTCGCTTTCTCAGTATTTTTGTCATCGATAAAGGGGCACAGGGAAAAGTTCAACTCGTACACTAGTGTGTTCATGAACGTGACTAGGAAATCGTAATACATACTAAACATGTATCCTTTCAGCCCTTTAGAGATACTTATGTAAAATATATTTGTGAACAAAAATGGGTCACTTCATTACACATGGGAAATCGTAAGGGTATAGTTATCAAAATATTCTATTCGTTCAACCCTTTTAAATATCTACTCGTACTGAATATGGATTTCCTGGTGGTCGAAAATGGGTCACTACCTTAGCAAAAGATAAAGGGTCGGTCAGTAGTTGGTGTTGTTTTAGGATTGTTGAACTCTGAAATTTTGTAGTTAGCAAGAATATATGAGCAAGAATTAGGTAGATATGTTAGATAGACGAAAGCACATCAAGTATCCACTTTGTATTTTGTACCTATAAGCAATTAGAGTGGAATTCGTACTTTCAGATTTACCACCGATGTGCGATGTCGAGTGTAGCCCCATGTAGCCATGTGCTTAAAATACTGTTAGGTATCTCTCACAGGTAGACAATATACGTAGCTGCGAAGTCTGCCTGATTGCCACTGCTGGCGATGGCGTTAGCCATCATTATGTGAGAATGCTCCGTTAGAAACATTTGTTATAGTTAAGCTATTTATGGCGATAGTTACATGTGACGTCACATTGTCACCCCGCAGTGTGTCTGATTTCTGTGTTCAGGAGCTTCCGGGGACCCAGGACCCGGTGGCGGCGTCGCAGCACCCGGGATTGCAGTGCACCCCCGGTTAGTGCCGCCCCAGCTTGCATACCATAACATACTCGTACATATCCGGAATATGAGATTAGTGCAGCTGTCTGCGCGGTCACGTAGACATCGTGTCAAGTGTCGGCGAGTGTCGTTGCGAAGTGCGCGCCAGGAGATGTGGCGCGCGCGGCTTATGCCGATACACGCGCGGCGTCTTACTACACTGACATGTCTTCTATCTATACCTACCTTTATACCATGGCTTAGTGATATGGCGTCTACTGTACTATATACTATATTTCTATCTGTACCTATATCACTATACCATAGTGACCTGTCAGTGAGTTGTCAACATAAGTGTAAATATATGTTAGCTGCTACTTTCTGGAATTTCCTACAGCTACTCATTGGTAATGTTACTGACCTGACCAAGCTTTAGGCTAAACAAGAGTATAATAAACCAGGAACAACATTGGAAGATGCATTTTGCTTTTATTTTTTTATGAAATAAGAATAACAACGAGCTCTATAGAAAAGCATATTTGAGGTGATATGTTAAAAGAATTTAAGGCTCTTTCTGATCTGAAAAATTCAACAATTAAATCAAGCGTCAATGAATGAATATCATAAAACACGTTACTACCCCTTACCTTTAGTTATGTCAAAATTTCAAACCTAAATTAGCTTTCTGATACCTAACCTACTCTAATTAGAAATTTAATTTAGTATAAAACATCTGATCAATCTGTATGAAACCGTTTCTGCAATTAGGAGATTGCGTGCAGTTTGTGGTTCCAATCGATATTAATATTAAACAGTAGTTCAATTTGACTCCAGTATATCAATTGTGGAAAATTAGTTACAATCCATTACGGTAGAACGATAAATTACTGTCCGATCTCAATTTGTCGCAAAATTAACATCAAAAGTACATTTCGTACCATTTTATTGGCAATTCAATGGAGAGTGATAATTGTACCTTACTACGACTACCTACAAATATTTCAGTTCATATTCGATTATTCAAACCAGGCATCAGATTTGCGGGTGCAGCACGTAATGAAAAAAATTTCATTCATTACGTTTTCCCATCATGGTTTATTATACATACATATATCATGTGGCGCTATGTATTTCAATTTTATTCATGTTCATAAACTATAAGTACCTAATATGCTATATGGAATGGGAGGTTTATATTCGCAACTAGTGGACTAGTTATGAAAACATAAATAATTAAAGACTAACATTTTACCTCGTCTTCGTTGCGTTTTCCGCGAGTTGGTACTCGTTATCGTTGATCTATAATTGAATCGGCTTCGGTAGTTTATTTCTAGCTTTTCTGTTCTTACCAACTGATCTATGATTATTATACGACTTGCCGTACTAGTAGAGCTGACTGGGAATTTCATTAGTTTCCCTGCAGTTCCACCGTTTGTATCGTTGCTGGTAAATTACGTTTTTTACCAATGTCACAAAATAATCATCATAATTTTAATACGTAAAGCCTATTTTCTATTGCTCGATGGCACATAGTTTGGGACAAGGACTCAATACGGAAGTCTCAGGTTCGATCCCCATGTCAGCATAATACCACTAAGTGTTTCTCGGGTTAGTCGTAGAATTAAGCAGGTAACCAACTCATCATACTTTATGTGAGACTTTTTAAAAAAAACTACGTCAACGGCCAGGGCGTGAGGTTGCGGTTCAAGCGGCGCAGGTTCGAACCCCGCCTCCTAGCACAAGCTTTATTAAGGGCGAGGAGAAAATTAGGATCGTGAAAACATTGCTAAATTAAAAAAAAAATAATGGGTACTTCTTGATCCTTACATAAATATATAATGGTAAGATAATTACACGATACTACCTACCTAGTCGTAAAATAAGAATATGTAGGTACCAATTCCTATATACATATGTCACAGTAAAGTTTCTTCATCGAAAGATGAGTTCTTTGTGTAGAGTCTGTCACGAGTGGAAAAAGACGAAAAGTTGACGTCCAATCTGCTGCCTACTTTCAGAAATGAGAGCGCCCGTCGTCGCTGTCGGTCTAAAGCCATAGGTACGGAAAACTTTCCGGCTTCGTAGGTAGGTACTTATTTGTTGCGCCTTTTCTTTGTAAGTAACGTACTCAAACTAATTTTCAAGCATTTACATCTCAATGCAAAGCTTTTCCCTAAATTTGACTGTAAACATTGGCAATGGCACATAATCATTACAGTTACAAGTTTATGGAAGTAGGTACACATGTACCATTTATTCAAATTCAGTTAGGTACTGACTTACCGTAAAATCGAAAAAATTACCCGTCTCTGGAAGATCCTTACTCTTATGAGTAATTAATGCTTTTTCGATGTATATATATCGGTTCCTTTGAGGCCTCCTGGACGTTGTTGTCAACGGCTTGATGGATTTTAATGTATGAGCTCAACTTAGATTCGTCTTGATCATGGACAAGCAAGAAATGATACGGGCAAAAAATCAGTCGATTTTTGGTTTTTGTTATTCATACTGCATGCTGATAGAGACAAAATATTGAAACCATGGACGGTTCTTGAGTATACAAACGAACATATGTTTGATTTTATAATTTATATTAGAATAAAGAAGATGAGAGAAATTGGCGCCGATATCACGAAGGACAATTCTTAGGCAACATTGCAAGTTGGCTTGTAAAAAATCACTTACGCGACTTGTGTTTGAGCATCTTTTCTAGTTTACGAGCTCAGTTTGTCTGTTCTCATAAATCGAGTTTATGTGCCCGGTTCTGGAGTGTCACGACAATTTCTCACAATTGACACTTCTATAAAAGTAAGACAAGTACCTAACTACTGTCAAATGTATTCCTTATTGCGTCTGTATCGGCAGCAAACGGTTTTAATTTGTACGTAAGCTATGAAATTTTCACCTCTACAATGAACATATTTTTTTTTTTACTTAGTTCAAATATTATTATTTATTCCGTGTGTAAAAGTTAATGTGTAACTTTTACATCAACATTTTACTAACGCACGAAAGGCGCTGAAAGTTTATTAAAGAAAATATTTAACAACACGAATTTTCAAATGTAAAATAACGATCTTGATTCGGATGCCGTGTAGCCGTATTGTAGCGTATTTTGCGAAGAAAAGTCCTAACAAATTAAGAGTATTTGAGTCTGTAAACAGTAATGTGTATTGTCTATCTTTAAATAGACTCGGGTCTGGGACAATGAGCTCATTTATTCATCCCCTTAGGCGTAGATACGAACTACAGGATTAGAGGTTGAACACAACGACAAAGTACTTACTCGTAATTACTTTTTCTGCGCATATAGTGCAAATTAATAGCAAATTGAGCAAAACTCCGCTCATGTGGTTCCGTTGCGATGTTGTTGAACTTTACTATATGATATAAGTACTCCCGTATGCTAAACCTCATTCCAGTCAGCGTTTTCTCTGACTAGAATTGTGGCGTAGAGTTTAGATTTGGGTGCATTGAGAATTAAGCTGATATCGTTATTACAAATTAGGTACCTACCTAATAGCACAGAATAAATATATTTTGATTTTTACTAAGAAAGCCCGAACAAACGCACGGCTTGAGTCAATAAATAGTAAAAATTGTTAAGATTTAAAGATTCTCGTAGTACAATAACATATCCGTTACTGCTAACCTATCTAAGATCAAGATTCATTGTGACGGAGTAGGTCTGTATGGGAATGTGACGGCTATTTTCAGATATAGAAAAGTCAAAATGAAGGAGTGACTGATATCTTCAGTGGGGACTCATAAAACGCGCCTCTCCAACGGAACCCTCGGAATTCCTTCCATCATTTTGAGAAACCCTTGTCACTTCCATTACTACCCGACGCGGGCGGCGGCCGTTCTGATCCGCCCGTCCTTCATTTACCGGAGTTATGGCCTTCTCATATTTCCTAAGTGGCGTGTACTTTAGTCTTGACGAATTTGGAGTTTCGACTTAATTATACAATTATTCTTCTGTGGTCATACTATTCAGAAGTATTAATTCACTTCGTTAAATGAAAGCAAAGCAGAACTATTCTCAGAGAGGGATCAGTGACGATGTCAGTGTAATATTATTTTAGAACGTTCCTTAAAGCATTTCGTTTTGTTTCAATTAAGTAAGGAAGTGACATATTTATAAGTAGACAATTGGTATCGTAATATATCGACAATGTTCGCCACCCATAACGCCACAAGGCCATGGCCCATGTAGAGGCGAAAAACGGGCAGCGGTATGCCGGCCGTTTTATTGCAATGAATGTGAGTGGAGGGACGCTATAGATACGATGAGTTTGGAGAAGGTGTGTTCCTTCGTCTCTGCGTACCCCTATGGGAGACAGGCGTGAGTTTATGTATTGTATGTATCTGGACTGTAATATGAATAGATCTATTGCATTGCACATTAGGTGCGATTTTGTCGTGGCGGCTTTTATAAAGCTGAACCTATATGAGACGCTATATATATAACTATAGATTGTGTAATAGTGATTTTTGCCATTTCGCTTAGCGATAATTAACGCTATAATTTGACTATAATAAGTATTATTGACTAATTATTACCTTAGGCGTCTGATAACACTCATTCTTTCCGATTCATGTGCATCGCTCATGAAAAAGGTTCTTGAACTCAGACTAGGTATAATTTCCTAGTAACTACGCGAGGGATAAAAGCGTTTCTAACTTTAACTCCCACCTTGTTGGGGCCAAGCACAAAGACAATAAATTAATGTGAGTCAGTATGGGAGCAGCCGCTAAGCCTCGCCCAGATTAAGAGGCTCCGGCCAAACCACATGTGAATACAGCATAAAGCCGTCCTTCTGTTATACCTTGTAATCGCATTTATTCACCGTTTTCATATCATAAAACGGTTTTATATTGTTTCTGTAATGTATTCTTTATAAAGTTTGCATAAAGAGTACCTACTTTGTATAGCTTTGTACAGTAAAGGTTTGTTATTTAAATCCTTTTTTTACTCCACACAGGCCACGTGTATTGCAGGATATCACATGAAAAACATTGTAATTTTCTTAATTATTTAGCAATATTTTTAGCATTTATGAGAATATTTACCTAAAAATTAAAATATATCATAAAAGTAATATGAATTTACAAATTGGAGTTCAAGATGACAACGTCCTCTTGGCATGGACCCAGTGTATCTCATTATAATTTCATATCTTAAAATGCGCAGTCATCAACTCAAGTCTTATTCATCTCTAATCCGCATAATACTTGAAAGAAATCAATTTCTCCACAGCATAAAGCTAAAATCAATTTCGTTGTGTACGAAACGAATACCTATACCTAATTGACAGAAAATCAATGCGGTGTGAGATAGCGCTTTCGCGATTCAGGGCACTTAGCTGTTCGCTGATGCTGATGGCTTGATCCGAGAATGAAATTTATATCGGATACAATTTATTGTCGGCACGACAAGGGTCGGCGAGTATAAAACAATTTGCCAAGTGAGTTAATTCGGAGCGGTAAGGGTCCGATGACTCTTGCCACACGACACGTCCAACTTATGTCCAACTTTTGCAAAGTTCTTATGATATTGTACCCATAGAAAGAGCGTAAATTATAATTAATTCATTATGTGAACGTTTACCTTTGAGTTCGATAGTTACGTACCTACACGGGTATCCATCATTTATTATTGTCTAACTTGTTATTATATGGGGCGCTTCCCCTAACTAAAGCGAGATTGTAACCTCGCCACTGCTACTAATAAATGCATTTTAGCCAAAATATTCTATTTTGAGTACGTTCAGAAACATTTACCGCTGTGAAGCTTTTTTACCTTTATTCTGAACTATTTTTGGTTACTAAATTATAACATAGGCATTAGGCGTAATTAACAAGCTCATTGTTATAAAAAGGTAATACTGTCAGTAAGTACTTACCTCAGTAATGTTTATGTAGTTTAATCACAATAACAAGATAAGTTAACATTATCCTAGTACGTGACTTGGGGTAGCAATTGCTTGTAATATTACCTATCTCTTATGTACTTGCCTAGCTACTACCATAACTCTTTAAATGTTAGGTATATAATATAACGACCTGACCAAATAAAACGTATTATGTACTATTTATGTATACGTCGGTTCCTGATCAATATTATATCGACATAACTTAGGTAGGTACAGTGTAATATATCTATAACTTATGGCTTTTTAGTCCTTGTAACTACCTAAGTAATCTATAGTAAAATACAATATTAACTTAGATAATTAATTTGTATTTTATTAGTGTATTTTTGCTCTATTAATGAAGTTATTGTACAGATATACTTACGTATAAATGTACCTTTGTCTTCTCATAATACCTGGGTAAACTCACTCCACTGCAGCAACTCATAAAATTTCCTTAGGGTATCTAGGTGTTGGTCTAGTCACTTGTAATGCCTGCAATTTCTAGAAACCTACTTAGGTACCTAAGGTACACTCGATAGCACATTAACCTACACAAACACATTGCAATATATTTTTATCGACACATTTAGGGTACTATACTCGGACATAAGTACTTAATCGAATTGTATTAGTGAAGTGATCTGTATTTATGTGTACTGTACCGCTCTGTGAAAAACGTCACCCTAACCTAATGGACATGTAAAAGATGATGGAATAACCTACGCGAACAGCAGCTAGATTACTCCCATTATCGTAAAATATTTCTTCCAGTTTTCTGGGGTGCGCGGGTAAATCTTTACCGAACTAAAGCCAACTGACTATCTTATTTAGTACCTAATTAATTTATGTAAAAGATATAATTGTTTAACTACAAGTAATATTCTCTACATATTTTTTATAAATCTCAACGTCGATATTCTAAGATTAAAGACACTTCTTACCACTACAATATGTCGGGTTCCTATAACCGGTTTCGGGGAAAATGACATGTCGTGGGGTTAAAATATTAATTAAATTATAACCAAAACCCATGACATAAAAACAGGTTACGTGAGACAACACAGTTTATGACAAATTACGCAAAACGAATTACCTATAAAATACAGTCATATATAATACGTACGAGTGAAAAGGCTTCCTTCTTCCACATTATCATGGTTGAAGTTCTCTTATACTCTACCTACTTAACCGATTACAAAAAATGATGTAGATAGGTTTAAGCCCTTTCCAGATGGACCGAATGTGTCGCGTCTGGTGACACGGACGAATATGTCACCAGACCGAAAACTCAAGTCGCTAAAAGCGACCCACGTGTAGTTCGTAAAACGGAAATACGTTTTTTTTAACCAATTCGCTAGCGACACATTTTGTCGTTGTGTGATTAACTCGCGTGGTCTTTTGGCATAAAGCCTCAAGTGAAATATATAAGAAACTACACTTCTATTTTCTTAGATGAACTTCAAACAAATTATCACGTTTGTATACTTTTCTATGTGTTACTGTACGTCATTTCATCATTGTACGACGAAACATGTTTACAAGCGAGACATTTAATTATGGCCCAAAATTTGAAGAGAGAACGGGTCGGAGTCGCTGCGAGCGGACGTGTGTAAAGAAAAGTTTAGCGAGTTGATGAAATTATCAACGCTCCGGTAAAAGAGGGTGAAAACGTCAACATGTGAAAATGATAATTTTAACAACAAATTATATTTTAACAATATGTTGTGTTGTAAAAACCTTCCACCTACCACAATTGTAATACTTTTAAGTAGGTAACTTACCTAATTACCGGTAATGATTGTATCGAACGTATTAGAATGTTTTATCTTATTATAAATGATGAAACACTAAGATAATGAAAATGGAATCAAACTCTACAGCTCCGGCTACTCAGCCAGGCAACCCGCTGATCTATTTCTCCAAGGCGGGTATAAAGTCCGCGTCTCATTATCCAAGGCATACTTTATTCGTAGTTTGAAAGACAGCAGGAAACAGTATGTGGCTTGTTGACCATAAACACCCCTCATATCGCTGCCCCTCTCTCTTGTGTGGTTCCACTGATGTATTTACGCACCACGAATTATATGGAGGCTTGTTTACATTTTAATGAAAGGCGTGGGCTTGTAAATTCTGTGTTTATACTTGCTGTAGCAGCGCTCACCCGCAATTCTCTTGTAAGCGAGCGTACTCCGAATATGCTAAATCAAGTGAGTAATGCTTTAATCATATATACACTCATGCGTAAATTACGTAAAGAGCGAAGTGCCTGATTAACATCTACTTTTGTTAGAAAAGTAATTCGATTTACAAGTACGAAATCTGGAGCTTATGTAACAACTGAATACATATATAAGTATTTCTGAGTTTGTCCTCAAATGAACAGATTCAATCAATGAGTTCCTTCAGTTTTACATCACAACAGGTAAAATTAGACGACATATTTGTTTACAAAATAAGACACTTTCGTTTGAGATTGCAATCATTTTGTCTATACATGATGTGTTGTCATAACTCTCAAAGATAATAATCTCCTAAGCTAATAGGACTATTTGTCAAGATCATTTTAATCAGACTATCCTTGATATGCATAGGTACATCAGTAAAAGAGAGTGTTACCTATACTTGTATGTTATTCTCAAAAATAAAACAAATGGTTGTAGGCGCAAAAGCTGAAAGGTGCGCCACAGAAACTTATTGTACTGTCAACGAATAACAAAAGAAATATATGAAGTGTCAGTAAAAAAGAGTTCTGCTGTCTTTCACGAGGCTTTTATTTCAAAGCTTCGACGAATATATTTCAGAAACAAAATCGGTGGCAATATTTATAAGTCGTTATCTTCCAAGTAATTTCTAAGTAACCTATCTCCGAATTATGCCTTCACTAAGACATGATGATTGATGACAATATTTGTTCTAATATACTAAAAGCGATACCGAGCTATTCTAAATAGGTATTTATCGATCGAAGGAGTTGGTTCTGATTTGCTTTGACGATTTCGTAAAAACTAAGTTTAGAAGAAATATCTAAGAAAGGGTGTTCTTAAATCACTAAGATTAATTTTCCGCGTACATAATTTATACCAGTAAACCAGGGACGCGGGTCGACGAGACCATGAGGCAATTTACAAACTCGAAAATCGCGGAAGTTCGTTAATTATTCGGTGGGAGCAGCTCGGGCGCTCCGGGACTCACGTTTATTGACAATTAAGACAAGGCCCGACCGCTTCACGCGCCTTATTGCTCTGCTTGCGGCCGCTCAGCGCGCCCTAAGCCGGATTTCAATATTCACTATTCAATAAAGTACACCAATAACGCATATTGATTTACAGAGGTCCAACTACTGTTTGGTCTGGCTCGCGACACGGAATAATATGATTGCGTATCGGCGACGATACATGTTACAATGTAAAGCGATCGATCAATAGGACAGTGATCGTCGCCGATAGTTGATAATATGGCAAGGTAAGTTCACCAGGCATGTGTCCACCAGGATCTTCGCCTATAAAACCGCTAATAAGTAAAATATTTTAAAGACCGATCTTAAAAAGAGCAAAAAGTAGTAGGTCCTAACCAAGATTTTCAACCAAGACTCTTCGATGCTTGTTTTATCCATAATACGACTCGTATGGACCAAATTTCACAGAGAAGAGACATTTTATCACTCCACAAACACTTATCAGTATTGTTCATTGCTTTATTAATTGTGGCCACGTTTTCTTCACCGTGGTACCTGTCAACTTAACCCTGAATATCTCTAATAGGAATTCACCCAATACCGACTCAGCTCTCATTAGATTACATATCAGTTCAAAGTAAACAACTAATAACTCCGAAACCCCTCTTAAAGTAGGCCATGTATCGTGTTATGGGGCTCCACTCTGTATTCATAGCGAATCTGGGACAGCGAGCAAGCCAAAATGGCGAATATAAAAATGAGTTAAGTGATAGTAAACGACTACGTCGTCGGTCTGAGATCGGATATTATGACTTACAGTTTAATAGATTCTAAAGGGATGGTTAGGGCCCTTTATAGAATACTTAGACAATTTTAATTAGAATAGAATCTAAAGGAATAGCCAATAGGTAAATTATTAGGGTGTCGAACCTCAAAGTAACATTAAGAACCCTTTGTGGAGACTTTGTTGTTACACACGACAGCAGATCAATGGTAACACTTGCAGCACGACTTGAACTCTTACGACACATACAATAAGAACGGTTCAAAGTCCCAAATGTCACACTTGATGTGCGTTTGACTGTACATGTGTATAGCAATTTGAAACTTGAAACAATATATCCGCAAATTGTTATTTTTGTAAAAAGTTCACAAAATTAAAGTTATCGTTATAAAATTAAGGGATTGAAAAAATTAATGATCGTAAATAAATGGTTTAAATGAAACATTCTGGGCAGCTTTAAGAAGCTGGAAGTCTACTGACTTTGACAATGATGCTAAATTTCTTTAGGTGGACATTTTTTAAACATACATATCTAATAAGATAAGATTGCACTAGATGTTCATGTTCATATAAGATAATATATTTGATACTCATATAAAACTTGAAAATTCTAGTTAGACTATAATTTCTGATTCTATTTTGGATATCATTTCTAAGAAATCACACAAACAAATAGATACACGCAAACTACAATCTATTGGTTTTAGACAGTACTTATAACCTACAAGGAAGTAGAGATTTTTATCACGTGAGGGTAAACAATTCAAAATACTAATAAAGAAAAAGATACATTTTTGACGTCAGTAAGCGTAAATCAAATACAAATACAGACCGACCTTTACTACGTAATTGACAAGTGAAACTGGCACCCGTAAAAGTTACGCCTCAATAAAGAAGAAATTTCGACTTTTCTCTGAAATACGATGGATCATGGAATAAGAACTGGATAAACCCACTGAAAGTCCCAAGTCGACTAATATAAAATAGCATGCAGCATGATATTAACACCACCAAAATAAATTATGTCGTAATTAAATACCTTGTAAAATTATATACGCAAGCTTTTATGTAATTGTGATTGTTTCGAATGATGTGCGTGCTTCTGAGAGTTTTTTCCACTTTTTCTCTACAGCAGCGGTGGCAACTTTTCCTTGCATCTTTTCTTATGAAAACTTTTTCTCCTTGATTTTGTCCGGAATATAGTTTTTCGGTCTCAATTTTTAAACACTTGATTACTAATAACTATTTTATTTAAATGTGCATTGAAACATAACTTATATGGGCCGAGTGCTGCCACTCGCTCCCTGGTAAGTAACGAAATAGGCTCTCTAACTTTCCTTTTTATCTTATTGGATATAGGAATTTCTGGAATTAAATTGAATGGTGTCGTGTCTGTCATTAATCATGAGGGTTCAGACTTGTTCGCGATTCTCTTGTGAACTTTTCTCTTTTTAGGATTCCGTACAAAAAACCGGAAGCATTAGTGAGAGGATCACTCTTATCCGTTTGGTTGGCTCTCTCGGTCATAATAACTTTGAAACATTATTTGACATGCCAGTGGCTAACCACCACACAAAAAGGAAAAACGTGTACGTATAAAGAGAAAATTGAAAAATAACAAAGTTTGCGGCTCAGAGTTTACCAGGTAAATACAGTTACTTATGTACGTATACTTACGATAAAAGGCGAAAACAAGGTCTAATAACGTCGTTGTAGGTGGACTTACATTTTTTCAATGAATATTAAACTTTATTGTAAGTTTATATCTGGTAAATAGACAATTGTGCGGAACCTGAAGAGCACCCTTCATTAAATGGCTGCTTTTATTTCCTCGACAAGGACGCTTTTCAATTTCAAATAAAGAAGTTATAAACATAAAGAAAAGCTTTATGTGATGAGGTAAAATGTTACAATGAATACTATGATGTAATTTATGAATGTGCAATAGTGATTTTAGACGGAGGCCGCAGTTTTAGAAAAGTAAATAAACATTTTTTTGGTTTTTCGTATTTATTACCTACTCATATTTTCAGACCACAAATATGTATATAAATATCTTAACATAATATAGAGCGCTCTAATTTTGTTGTTGCCTTGAATTAAGATGTAAACAAAAGTATTGCCTTGACAAAGTATAGGTACAATTAAATCTTCATATTTAATGCATGACAGTTTCATTATTGTTTTCGCCATTTTTTCACGACGAATTAAAAACGAGGACATAACCAATTCCTTTTCAATTAAAGCTTATGTCTACTCATAATTTATTCCGGTAGATAACCATCCCATCCCAATAGGACAGGCATTCCGAAGTTAATTGTATTCGTAATAATAACAATTCAATGGTCATCATTATTGATTTATTGATTGGACGTAGTTAACTCATATATTATTATTATACATATTAATAGCATACATGGTTGACGGTTGTGTCATCAACATATAAGTACAATTAGGATAGGTATGGACAATACTAAGAATAGAGTGGGAATGGTAATCGTCGATTGCCAAAATATCACAAATGCCACCTACTTATAATACTAGGGTAAATAGGAAAAAGTTACCAGAATCCTGAGAGGGAACGTTCTCGTGCGGTAAAACATAACACGTTCACTAACAAACATTGTGTAACATAATCCAATAGTACACACGAGTACCTAAATATAACAATGATCTTTATATGTATTAAGGAGACATCTTCTGTATCTACTAATAAAAAAGTTGCGCCAATACAAACAAGCGTTCTTCGTTGGTAGAATCTCATTTGTTATTTTTCTCTATTCGAAATGTAATATAAAATAAATTAGGAAACAAGAATTGTAATTTTTTTCTCATTTATGTTGTCGCAGAGGGTTCGCCCTGATGCAAATAAATAATAGGGTAATTGACCCCCAAAAAATTTTGGTCTTAAAGAGTTAATAATCGTTCTATTACACCGTACAAAAAAATACAGAATTTTTTGACAACTTTAAAACACCAAAAACTGCAACTTTCCAACCTCGATCAAAAACACCGTCCGCCATGATTATCTGTGGCATGACATCATCGCGGCCCCGATAAACTAGGGATGTTCGATGTTGAGAAAACGCGATGTTAAAACATCGATGTTTTGCTCTTAACATAGATTTCATCGTAATACCTGGTTAAATCTAGCTATAATGTATTCATATCCATTTACTTGGTAAATATTTCATTTACATGTCATTAAAATTTGAATTATTATTAATAATTCAATGTATCTACCACACCCACATAAGAGCTATAAATCAAAAAAAATCGAGCAACCCTAAAAATTCAGAGTGACGTCAAGATTCTCGCGAACATGACCGACTAGCGTTTTTGGCGTGTGGGAAAATACGGGAATTATTTTAATTTCAATTTCATATTTTACAGTCATCTTCTACTTTTATGTAATAAAAGTGATAAATTTGGGATCCTGATGTGAAATACTATATGAAATAAATATTGTTTTATTGAATTTCGATATGCTAGCCTATTGTCGCAATTCATCGGTAATGGTAAGTCATTAAAATATATTGCAACTAGGATTTTTGTTCTTAATTTTAATTTCGATAAAAATATTTATGGCTCCTTGTAGCCATAAATATTTTATCCACGGTCCCTTTCCGACAGCCCTAAATATTATGTATAATATAACATTGGCGGTGAAACTGGTGGAATATGTTGTTGATTGAAGAAACAAGCTCACATCAAAATTTTACTATCAACTCAAACTGTATCCTACGCCATGTTATGACAAACACAAAAATTTATCACTGTCATTTCTGAGAAAATATTGTGAAGAAAGTTACAGGGTCTGGAGTCACAGATTGTCTATAAAAAGTATCCGATAAACGAAGACAAGGGCGGTAACTTCGTACTATGAAGGATGGGTCAAAAAACTTGTCAAGACGGGAATAACTGACACATAACTTTCGAAATTTTCGTTGCTTTGAAATAGTTTAGGCGATTAGGTTACAGGAATTTTATTTTTCGGCGATTTTTTTGTAAGTAATTGAACTTTATTCAAGAATGTTTGTAAGAATTTTAATATTACACTGAGTAGGTACTTACCTATTACTTAATTTACTTACAGTACAGTCATGAGTAAAGTTGATTTTACTCACAGATACTATATAAAAGGCAAGGTAAATGAGCAACAGTAAATCAGGACCTATCTCTCACCAATGCCTTCTGAAATACGAATACGTAGATGTAATTAGAATAATAAGCACTCCCGACGACCGCCCACCGCTGATGGACGTACCCATCCGTATACGAGTAATTGAAATAGGACCGGTTACATTTCCAAGTACTAGCAAATTATATTATTATACATATTATAAAGATGAAAAAACGACGGAATTTATCATTTTTCAACTGCATAATTCTATTCAATCTATCTAATAAGATGAATAATGCAAATATTAATCAACCTACAACCTACTATCCTGCAAGATTGCAAGTGGATGATTAACTAAACTCGGGGCTGTAAAAATATTTGCCTTTATTTCATCATTCTGGACAAGATCCCGATTCGGCGAAATCTTTCAAATATAATTTTTCTCACGTTCGACGGAATGACGAAGTGAAAACACTTATTCGAATGGAATCTCACTAGGAAATCTAATTTTACGCTTATCCTGAATGGCAACAAGCACGTAGCCTAGATATCTATCTGAACTGCGACAAATCTCTTTGACTCTTAGTGGGTCCTCTAATTTATCTCCTTTTTCCATGTTTTTACGTTGAACCGAGCTGTCGCTAAACTAGTTAGCAGGTACTCTCGGGATAATTGGTTTCTGACCAAGTAGAACATTTAATCTTTCACTATAAAATAATTCACTGTATTAACGGTTCTGCTATGTCTCTAGAGGGAGGCGTAAATGGGCCTTATTATTTGGTTCTCAGTGCATCAGAATTCAATATTCTCATATCCTATTATTACTAAATGTTGACACAAATTAATACTGGGAATGTATGATAGACAAACTTTCTGATCTTCATCGATGTGATAAGTTTTGAACGCTTTTAGGAAGTTAGGTACTGATAGGTGTATTAGTTTAATCATTTCATGTAAAGCTGAAACTTAGAACAAGTAAATTTAAATTACAAAGCTTTGAACACAAACTCTTTGAAATTCTGATGTCTTGTATTCGCAGTTTCTAACTTTGCTTTTGAGATGAAACTCGCCTTGAACGGCTTTCGAAAGAACCTTAAAGTTTTGTCTCGCTTCTACATATTATGTGGGCATAACGACGATAATATACTCGTATGTATGGACGTCACAATAATTACGTACCTATACTTCTAATATTTATAAGTTTCATACGGGATATATCGACGATATATTATAGTCAGTATCTAGTATTATTTATGACTAAACATTATGTCGCATACTTAGAGGCATACACGTGATGTAAGCAGTCAGTGAAATTAGTTATATATTTTATATTTTTTATATATTCAGGTATTTGTTATTTTATAATCACATTCCATTTTTATGTTCAATCACATCATTACGCAATTTCCATCGCAGGTGAGGCGACTGGCGAATTGGAAGATTCTCGATATTATTAGTGGGACGAGATTCCTAGAGCACGTGAAATAGTTATGCGAGATGTTAACGGTATTTACATTCGATTTCCAATACACCTACTCGTACGGTAATATTTTATTGTGCAATCTAATAAGTATAACACAATAAACAAACACAACAAATCACATTTGTATAACTTACTCGCACTTAAATGTGATTTCTATGAGATATTTACTTACATAATATTTGATACAAAATAATTCATTGTTTCGCGAATTGAACTGTAGCTGACTTTTTATATTAAGTATTTTCAAATTTTATCTTATGTATGACACAAAATTTATGTAATACACAGATGTTATAAATATTGTCACCCTTTTCTATTACTAATTGTAATATAAGTATAGCATCTACTGTGTAAACCAGAACCTCGCAGAAATCAACAGAAAACGATTGTTAGAGTTCTAGTTTTAAAACCAATAAAGCTTCGCATTTTGTGAACTTTGGAGTTTACGTTAGTAGTTTGCGCGTGTTGTAGTACATAAATAATTCATCGAAATCCCGTCGGAACTCGAATATGGACTGGCAAAAATCGCTTTACGAGTGTGGGAACCGGCGGTCGGTCGGCGATGGACGCGGCCAACGGCGCCAGGCGATGGGCTCGTTGATATAAACCGTACAGGCGGCGGCGTCACCGCGCAAACAAATTGGATGCTTAAAATTCAATTTGAAGGTTTCGCGGTCCGCTTCATTCGCTCGCCTCGTTCGTTACAAGCTGGACTCGTTCACATATCCAAATGGAAACGCAATTATTTTGCCATAACTTTGGACATGTTTAAATGCTTATCGCAAGCGAGCACCGCACATGTGGGGCTTAATGGAGTCTGTTTGTTTATGTCGGACCGTAGCTAATACAAAAGTTACGGTTTATACCTAGTTGCTCAATTTAAATGTATACCTATAGATGGGCGTTTAGTTCTACACAGAGTATAATGGAGATGGTGTATTAAGCCGAAGATGTTCAGCTTCGAGAACTGAACACATCTCATACAAATCGATCAGATAATCGGTACACAATGTATGAAATGTATGTCAGTCTATTTTCGTGAAATCTAAAAGTCGTTGAATTACCGATACTGAATGGGTGGGTGTACTTCGTCTTACCCTTTTAGTTATATCCTAAATCTATAGCCATAATATAAACCAAATAATATAATAAATATGAGCGTACAAATACGAATCAAAAGTACCTGCTATTACTATCCATATTTTATTTAGGTAGTAAATGGAATGGAATGTGGAAATGTTGCACTCACAAATTGGAAACATTCCAAACTGATGCAATCGTTATCAGTCTCATGGTTGGGTAAATATAACAATAAATACGAGTAAGAGGATTAGAAGCAGATACGTTTTTTATTAATTTTACATAGTTATTTTTTATTAGTTTTCATTATTTATAACATTCCAAAAAATCCAATACGAATAATGCAAAGTAAGATAAGAGGGATTGCGGTAGTGTTTTATAAAGAAGAATTTGAAGTTGAAATAAGGACCGACCAACCAAACTTTTGCCTCACTTCTCCCGAACTTTAATTTATTCCTAGAATAAATTAAAGTTGCGTCTTACTGAAAATTGATGAGAATATTTATAGTTTCCATATATCTAGACATAATTTTTATGTACAGCCGACAGCAGATCAATGGTAACACTTTTTACTTTTGACAGTCTTGTCTTCGTGTCGCACATCAAAGCACATCAAGTGTAACACTTTGGACTGTTCTTATTATCTGTGTCGTAAGTCTTAAAATCGTACTGCAAGTGTTACCATTGATCTGCTGTCGACTGTACCTACCGTAACTACGAGCGTGACGTATATTATGTTTGTGTACTTCAGACAACCATATGTACTACGATTAATGCTATCGCGATTCCTTTAATCAAGTCTATAGAACATAGTTACTCCAGTTACTAGATATCAATCCACATATAACCTTTGCTAACTCTGTTTCTTAGTTAAATATTTTTGGAAAAAAGTTTATTTTCGGTTATTAATGTAACGTGTGTAGGTGCTCATATTATTGTATAAAATTCAAGTACGAGCGCCTACATTCTCATATGGCATTTCTAACCATTATTATTGTCCTGTGTTTTCGGCTAAGAAGTAATGTTATACGAGTATTATATCTGTAAACAACACGTAACAAAATAGCCAGGAGACTCTGTATTCCGATCTGTATACGTACATCGAGTTAAGTTGATGTTCTATCGTCTCAGTGCTGTGTGGAAGTTTTCTAATCCCCTATTCTTCGATAAACTTTTCCAATATATAGCGAACATAACAAACTTACATACGGCTGTAATCCGATAACATGCAGCCACCTAGAAGACTACGCCAACTTTCCCCAGGGTTAGGTTTTCCTTATATCTAACATAGGTACCAATATTTTAATGCTTGCTTTGTACAAAATGTCAATATTTGTTATCAACAGGTCGTGTATGTCTAAAGACTGTCTACTATAAGTAAAAGCTCAAGCAAGGGATTTCTTAACTTCAGACACATTTTACTTATTCCATTTGCTTAAATTTACTTTGATCATTAATCTCCAAAGGGTGCCTTTTGCATAATTTAAAGACTTTTTTCCCAACAGGACATTTGTAATCTGATGATAAAATAAAATACTCAAATAAACACTACACAATGTCATCTCTGGGGAACAGATAGAGACAAATGAAATAATGGAAAGGGACAGAGTGATAAGTGCGATTTGATACTCGCCCGCGTACCAGGTGCGAGTCGCCTCCTAACGTGGATCACCTTAACTTTACCTGCGATTTGTATGGAAAGTTGAAGCTTCTCCTATCGCCCGCCAGTCAGTGGCGCCCTTCCACTTTCAATAGAAATTGCAGTTAAGGCTGGGTTTGCGTGGATTTTCAGTTTTTCTATGAAGGCTACGGCGCTAACTTCTAAAATTAAGCGTCTGAAAAAAATATAGCAATATTTAGAGACTGATGAATACCGATACACGATTGGACAAACATGTTCCATGTCTTTTATAATGAAAATTATGTCTGAACCGAAATAGTTATTCATATAAAATGTATATCAAAATGTAGGATATTATAAATACGAGAGCGTATTTAAAAAAATCTGATTTTTGATGGCGTATTTTTATTTCCCTGCCAAAATTCACCAATAATTAATAAAAATACAAATATGGAGTCACTGTGCCGTGCTCTTCACTCCGCCGCCGCGGGACATCTTCTGTCTCGCGCTTGAGTTTGACAGCAGGCAGCCCCTTAACGTAACATGAGTGCAACTCAATTTCAAGAGCTACCGAGACTTTTATGTATCTAATGTTTGCTCGCTACACCCGACGGGTAAAATTGTATGGAACTTATTTTATTGTGATACCATCAACTTGTAACCTACAATTTATTATGAATAAATGAAATGAAATGTCTAAAATAGAAAAGTATCTGTGTAGTGTGACAAATAAGTACGAGCAAGTAGTTTGTAACACACACATAGTAATAATAAAAAAACTTTAAATTTCAATTCTTTATTCGACACCATATTTATGCACTCCATTTATACACCAAATTGTAACAAAATGATGACGATGAGTACAACATTCTATAAAAATCAACATTTAACTAACAACAAAATTAAATGTCATTTCATCTATTTTGATATAAATAATACCTAACGTCGCAATCATAACAAGATTTAATTAATTAATTCAAATAACATTTCACAATTCCATAAAGGACGTATATACCAAATTGGTACCTTATACAATATGTATATTTCTCTTTTGAATACCATAACATACCACTACAGTAAATATATATATATTTTTTGAATTATAAAATGAAATATAAATGAATTTTGTATTTAATTAAAATTACAGACACCAACTATTTTTAAATAAATAGAGTCTGCGTCTTAGATTTCGGTGGTATCATCATACAAAAAACATCGATATCTGAAATAGAGCTCAGGTTACTTCTTCATATTAAGATACAAATTGGTACAAATACGCGAAACATATAGTTGTGGTTAATAATAGAATTTATTTGCATTATAATTAAACAAAAAGTACCTATATTTAATCGTTTGGTTATAAGTAGACTCTGATTTGGAAAACGCATTGCTACGGACAAAGCTACGTGGTGCCGTAGCGTGCGTGCGCTACGTCAAACCGTAGCTGCCGTAGCTACGCTCGTAGCGCAGCCGTAGCTGCGTTGTTTTATCGCTTTCATAATTCGATATATTTTATACCTTTGCTCTACGAGTATTATAAACAACTAATTTTATAAGCATTAGTAGCTTTTTTAATTTTGCAAAAATTTTAACAAAATTAGTCTGTAAAAGTAATTGTGTAACTCATAAAGTGACACATAAAAATGAGAATGCATATTATATGAAGTTCATTATTACATTACATTGCTGGGTTGATGTGTAAAAACTTAATGTTACTGATCAAACCTGCAATGGTTGTTTGTAACATTATTACAAAATTACTACTTCTTAGAAAACAAAAATATAGAAATTAGTTGTTTATAATACCATAAAGACGTAAAATACAACAATAAAACTTTACATACCGAATTGTGTCTCTTAGATAAGAATATTATGTAATTTCTGCTTTTGAAACAATATATAAATAAATAGATGATGAAAAAAAGATTTTATTTTGGCCCAAATTGTTTGTTCTAAAACATTTCGCTCTAAATCCTATTCATACAAAATACAAATACGCAAAGTATAAAAACATAATGATATGATATACGGTAGTGCCAATTTTATAATATCATTTTAACTGAACATGGCTAAATAAACTCACATTTTGTCACAATGTGGATTTACGACATATTATTAAATATAATTCACTCATCATTAGTTAATCATCATCAATTCCTGTGTAGATAAAAGTGTGGACGAGTACGCACGCGCTAAGCGCAAATGTGTCGAATGCTCGTTGGGTAGTTAGAGTATGTATAGTGTTGCCGAGCACTTGTTGCATCAGGGGATGTATGTTTAAGCATGCCCAAGTAGTCCCGTGGGCTTAATTAAACGTAATTGCCAAAATTTGCCTATTTTGCGGAAATATTCTGTTTATTTTTGCGGTTTACAAACTATCAGCTGCTACACTGATATGGTCATCTAGATAGATGAGTTTGCGTATACTTGTGTAATGTAACGCAAAATAACTATACCTACACCACATTTATGAACTAAGTATAACTATCACAATCGTGGCCACAAACACGAACACATATAGCCAGATACGGAAAAGTGGTTATACTGAGTACAAACATCTTCTCGTCCGCGAATCGAATTGGGAATTCCTGCGCAAGGGGATCACTTCTATCTGTTTTCTGTGTGTGCTTCTTTGTGCGATAAATTGTTTATCTATCTATCTTGGCTAGTTATCGCATCGCTTAATGTAAAGCGTACATTACGAGGTGCGATAACTAGTCAAGATAGATAGATTTTATGCAACTTTACTATAAATTGAAATAGAACGGGAATCTGAATGCAAGTCGAATGTGGTGTAAATAACAATAATTACCCTGATTACCTTAAAGTTGAACCTTTATCGATATTAATTAATAAAAGCAAGTGAATGTGTAGTATTAATTGAGCACACATGAATAAATTAAAATAATAACTAGGTATATGTAAGTGATTTGTTTAGTCGGTAAATGTGGTAATTTTATCAATTTCGACGCGTACTCGTCCACTAGTAGTTAGTTCTCAATATTTACTTATAAAAAACTACTCAAAACCAATGAGATACAACTGGCTTAAAAATAACTTTACAAAAAATTACAACATACAGCATTTTATGTATAAGTTATTCTACATACTGAAACACTTCCTTTGATATTATGTACAACTAAATATGAAACTGTAATAAGTCTTTTGTCACTAATTTATTGTTATATTCACATTTATTACATACGAATATGTTCACATGAACCTACAATTCCTTCAGTTTTATACACGAAGAGAATGAAATTAAATGTGAGCAGGTGTTGACTTTGATATTTTGAATCCTGTGTATCATGCCGCAACCACTTCGTCTTTCTACAGACAAGTTATCAATATGTCGAGAAACCTTACGCAGTTTTACAGATATATTTCATTTCATTTTTACAGACAATATTAAGTCCGCATTTATAAGAGGAGCTTTGAATTGAATACAAGACGTTTACTTAGCTACTAACTTAATTATATACAGTACAATTCACAAAATAAGGCAAGAATAATATATGCCCTAACCTTGTTATTACTCGTAGGTAACCTTACTTCGCTGTATGCATAACATTAAAAATATTTAGTATTCGAATCGCAATATTTACACATATTTTACTGATCCTATGTACACACTATATAGGTTTAAAAAATCACAACTTTGTCCGTTTATTAACGACTATCTCGGCGTCGCCGAACTCCAGGAACCCTCATACTGATATTTCTTGTATTTGTACCCTTTTCTTCATGATACCTGGCGGCGCGGGCGTGGCGGTGGCGGGCGGCACGCGCAGGATGCCCGACCCACTCGCGCCGCCACACTCAGAGTCACCGTTCGATTCCAAAGCACCTTCCAAGGAGTCCGTCCCGGGACCAAACTTCACTTGCGTCGAACTATCCATCACACGCGGCTCAAAAGTACTAATTCGACCTATAGCGTCCGACGGTCGTCCGTCCACTTTTTGAATGTCCGGCTTTTGGGTATCGATGCACACCACACTGCCTGCGTCTACCGCGCCCCCGACACTCACGTCCGGCAGCGAGCTACGCGCCGCCCTGTGCTTTTCATCGTAACAACTATACTCCCCGAACGTCGGCTCGCCACAGTCCGACAACGTCCGCAAATCGAACTTGGAGCCAGCACCCCGCGGCACGTGGGCCGACTTACACTCGAAACCGAATCCTTTTCCATCGAAAGCACGAACTTCGTAATCTAATTTTCCGTCGTAATTATCCGAGGAGGAGGAGCTCCCCGCCTCAGCTAGGTCGTCCTTCGACCGGCCGGAGCGGGAGCCCCTCTGGTGATAGATGCCGGCGAATATGAGCACATTGAGGAGAAGCAGGAAACACCCGACGGCGATGGTCACAGTGAGGGCTGCAGTATAAGACTGATAATGAGAAGATGCGAGGCGCCGCAGTAGGGCGTCGTCCTGTTGCACGGGCGTTGCTGTGGCGTTGGGGGGACATTCGGTAGATGGCACTGGAGGGACCGCAGCGGATCTCGGAGGCGCGGCCCGCGGCGGCGGCGTGCTGCGCGACGAGTCCCCGGCGCGCCCGCTCCCGCTCTCAGCGTTCACCACGTGCGGCACGTGAGGTCGTGTCATGGACTGGGGTCTTACGGCACCTACGACAAATTATGATAACGATTCATATCTGGATACCTAACTAAAATTAAAGGTAAAAATATAAGACAAGCTACACACCCTCGTAATAGTTAGGATTGTCGTCTTGAAAATGGTGATGACGCATCGCCGGATCGGGTAAGTCTGCCCCGGGCCGGTGTAATTGGGGAATGAGAGAAAGCCACAAGGACATCTTGTGGCCGCGGTAGTGGCTTCGCATCTCGGGCTTGTTACCTGTTTACACAAAATAAGGGAACAAATTGAAATAAACGAGTGGAACGGATGCGGAGATAGTTGTACCGACCCAAAACTTTTAAATGAACTTCCACGTTAATTCGTTGTTCCTGACACGTCCCTAATTACATTGTGAAAAATATGGCTCATTAAAAGTTTGCGCCAATTGTGGGTAACCCAAATGTTTAAAGCTATTAGGATAAATTACGTACTGATCTCCATGTAGAGTTGGTTGATAGTGTCGTATGTATCCCAGTACGGCGTCTGATCGAGGCCCAGGCGCGGCGCCTCGCCCAGCATGGGACTTGGCGGTGGTGTAGCCGAAGGATCGTTGGGATTTCTGTTGTAAACAAAATAACAGACATAATGTTTATTGGAACTTATCAGGCTTTCATTCTACATGTTTGTATATTAGATGAGTGACTAACCTAACCATCATCAGTTATCACCACGAAAACCTGACAGGTTCGATTTCAATTGCGCTTCAAAGCATTTTCCTTTTATTGTAGACATTGGGATTTAAAAAAAATGTTCCTTGCAACCTACACTATCAATTATCGCAATAAAAGAACTTGCGATTTTCTGAAGGTTTGATTCTCGGGTCGGGTGTTTTTTGAAAAATCTTTGATCGCAGTTTATCTCAACTTTAAAATCAATATCATATGGTTCCTTGGTTTCGAACAAAATTCTCAACTCTAATAGTTCCAGATTTCCCCATACTGACCCATCTCGGTGTATAGTACCTAGTACTTTAAAATGAGAACAAATAATCTGTCTTCCTTTCTTTCCTTATAATATGAAGGCACATTACTCGCGCACAGGTTTGCTCGGTGCTCTAATGATGTTAAAATAACGCTGTTTAAAGCATACTGCATGTGCTTTTTTACATGTCAGCTCTGGGTTAATTACACCAGAAGCTCCTACAAAATCCTTAGAGTCCAGTATAACAATGCATTCCGAATACTTTTAAGACTGCCGCGATATTGCAGCGCATCGGCCATGTTCACAGAGGCCGGGGTGCCGGTCTACTTCGCAGTACTGAGGAGTACGGTAGCGGCCTTCTGGCAAAGGGTTCGTAACTCCAGGAATAAGCTAATGTACGTCCTAAATGGTAACTGTTACGAGAATATGTTTTTCAGACGTTGGTTGAGCGTGCACCGGAGTTGGAACAAAAAGTAAACTCATACTATGTTACTTATTCATTTTATTTTGTTATTTATTTTATTTAATATTTTATTACATTGTAAAAACATATGGGAAACTCCTGAAATAAACGATTTTATTATTATTAATATAGTCATTAGTATTTGCATTAAAAGTTGTAACTGCAACTAACTCACCCATATCGTACGAAGTTCGCGATGTAATGCATACAAAGTTTGGACACTCGCTGCTCCTGCTGCGTGAAGTTCTGTTGCTGATGGTGCACTGGCGCCAGAGGCACCCCGAGGTAATAGGGCAGCTCTTCCCCGTGGACTGAGCCCGGCCGCTAAATATTCATAGCCATTTAATTTAAGATATTAAAGAATGTATTCAGAATTGTCAAGACCGAATCTAAAGACAAGTTAGTGGAGTCCAACACTACACACATGTCTACACTTTAGTACCTCATTGTACCTTTACACTTTAGTACCTAAACGTGTGTTTTATATGAAGCAGCGTCAGCAGCGCAGTGGGTACATATTGGTGCGGTTCTAAATTGTGCTAACACAATGCATAATGATATATGTATCATAGGAAACGCACATCTCTATTATAAATAAATAATTTATAAACAAAATAAAAAATTAATTGTTTGATTATAAATAACAGAATAAAGGTAAAAAAAAAAATTTTTTTAACACATTATACGCTCCTAAAGTAAACGACAAAAATATATACCTGAGGATAATCTTTATCTTGAGAGAGATGGTGAAAATGCGTGAAGTAGGTAGTACCGCCGCGTAGAGCGTGTAGGTATCCCAGTCTGATCAGCGGTGCCGCGGTCCGACCATCGCTTAATACCTGTTGCAAAATAATGAAACGTATATTCACTATTCCCTATCAATCAACTAATTATAATGTTCTTTGGAACATTGGTAGTAAATGCCTCAAATAAATCTGTAGCAATTGGATTTTAATTTTTACCTTCTACGTAAAGCATAATTTTGTTATCTTGTATTTAAATTATGTGTAATGCAGATATACACGGCAGCAAATCAATCGTAACACTTGGCTTACAGTATTATTTCAACTCTTATGGCGCAGTCAAAAACGGTACATAGTCCATGTGTTACATTTGATTTGCCTTCGGTTGTACCTAATGTAGTGTGTTAGCAAAATGTTCTAGTAAGTAGATCTGTGTAACCTTTGAAATAAACTGAGTAATTAGTAGGCAATAATGTAACATAATATTCCATAAGTTACGAGTGAATATGGCTACGTGATAACGTTGATGACGTTCCAATATCTTACTCCCAGATGCAAGGCTTTCCAAGTAAAGCCTTTTAACGTGCCCATCGCGTATTCAGCGTGCGCGAGAGTCATTAACTTCCTTTGTACTTCGTAGGAACGTTCGGTGAGTTGCGAAAACCACTTGAGGCTTAAATTAAGATCGTCTGTGATACCCGAGCGTCGGTCGTTACGGCGGAGACGGCACGTCGTCGATGCATCTAAAGAGAACTGTCTAGTCAGCTATCCTATGATAGTGATCAGTCATGTATCAACAATCGTGGTGTCCGTGACCGATAAACATAAATCAGTCTACATATATTGGAACAGTTTCCTTTTTATTATTAAAGTTCGTATATTTAACCACGTTATTTATCTATCGCTATTTATCTATTCGTATTTAATAGATGGGTTAGGAGATATGAAATTATTTCTCCCAATACAAGTTGTTATAGAACGTACATTTGAATCGGGGCTGCGATTTTAACTAGCGAAAATTAGTACAAAAATTTCGTTCGCGCAGGCCAGGCGGCTATGTTCTGCAAAGACAACCCAAAGGGGAATTTTTGTAGGTACACAGGTAATAGGACCGAAACACAAAACCACGTTGCGGCGCCGCGCCGCCAAAATCGGCGTCGCCGAGCGTTGGAACTCCATATACTGCGTAGCGGCAACGCCGATTTTGGCGACTCGGCGGTGCCACAACGCGGTTTTGTGTTTCGGTTCTAAAGCTGCCTAAGTTACGAGTAAGTACCAACCTAAACAACCAAGGCCCACTAAATCGTTGCTTTCAAACAAGGAATAAATATTCAAATTGGCGTTACCTCAAGCGTAGCATCGCGAACACTGAGCGGGTTTTGCACGGGCTTGTCCCAATCCGTGTACTCGTTCTTCAAGGTAGAGTAGATCTCGTTCAGGTGGTAATAGTACGCGTTGCGCACGAATGTACGCAGTATGCGGTCCCGCCGACTCTCATTGAAGCCGAACTCCAGGTCTTGAGCGTTGAATTCCAGGTACGACTCTACAGGGAATGGCAGCTCAGTTATGTGAATTGTATGCACGGCTTCCCGGAATTCTTATTCAAATTATACGACTGTTCGTCCGGTCAAAAGGTTTTCTATCTTTGTACCAAATATTACGTACATATAATATGTTACAATTTATACCTAGCCTTTACAGCCATGAAAAAAATATGTTATTTACCCGTTCAACTGAACCTTAATTTTGTCGCTGACGATAAGTTAATACATACATGACATTAGTAATTGAGTATTAACATAACTTTAGAGACAAAAATTAGGTTGCGTGGGCACAATGTATATTTCCAATTAAATTTGACAATTTAGGTGTATAAGTATTTAAATAAATATGTATAAGTATTTTTTCCATCCGGGTGTGATATAAGATGCCAAGTTATTTTATTTCTTTTCAATAATTCAAAGGTTACTATGAAATAGATTCACAGATAACATTGAGCTCATCTTGGACCCTAAATTGTCTCTGAATCTCGACCCTACAATACATATTTAAAATTAAAATACATGTAAAATTAAAATAATGGTACCTACTTATCTGAAATAAATGAACTACCTACTATGTACGTCATCAGCACCACCACAGTTAATTGTCAAGTCAATATATTAATGTATTTAATTTATGTACAAGATTAATCGACCACTTACAACCACATGAAAAGTTATGTTGGGGTTCTAGACATACCGGTGGTAGTGAGCCCGAACAACAACTCCCTGTGTGAAAAATCAGCCAGCTCATGGCCAGCCGCGTTGGCGACCGCGGCTGCGCCCGCGCCGAGCCTTGAGCTGTCGGTCGGAGGAGGTGCCTGTAAGAGAACGTTTTGTTAGAGCTCCTGATTGAAACTATCGACATTTTTAGACATTATGAACAACATTCAACATGTTCAATAGTAGTAGTAGTTCATATGACAGATATTGTAGGGATGCAGTTATATATTATTTTCTTGTATTCCATTTGATTCTTCCATCTAAAATTTAAAAAAGTAAGAAGGCGAATTTAATATTATCATAATCCTATTTTATCTTCTTTTTATCAATCAGTGTCGGTTTAAAACTATCTCATCCCTCTTATCCGTAAAGTTATCGATCTACCTACCTGCGATTGACTTCACCTGTATCAACTCTTTCGCATCTGAAACTTAAAGTAGGTGGACGTACCTTGTACAAATTAATCAGTCTACTTTATGTTAGTTACTTAATATTTCATTTATAATGCTGACTGCTGACGGAGGTTGACAGATAGAAACCGGCCAGTTTACGAAAAACCGCACAGTGAATAGGTACAAAGCTATTAACTAAGTGCAGAGTCAATGCACTGATGTCAATTCACCGCAACATATGTGTTCCGAGATGTTTAGTTAATTAACCTAAGAGCTTGCATTAATTAAAGCTGCAAGGTGCTGTTAGCAAAGCTTTTGATTTATCTTGCCTATTCGTATGTTATGTACACACGAAGACAGAGAAAAGTATACGGTTGTGAGAGTATGTCAGCATCTGGACAAACTTCTCAAGTTTCAAGATTCTGGTGGCCAATTAAAATAATGTATAATATTAAGATAGTAATATAAATAAATCATTAATGACATAAATAAAATACAGGGGGCCATAATAAGGTTGAGATTTTCTCAAAAACTACCGGTCCGAATTTAATAATTCTTTTACAGTTACATATTTCTAACTGTTACTATCTAACAGTGAAATAATACTTGCAATAATTCAAGTAGTTTTTGAGAAAATCTCAACCTTAAAAACTGTACACTTTTCTCTATGTTACACCGTACGTACGTGTATTCAAGGCTCCAGTATACCAGGAGTGTCGTATTAATTAATTCCTTAGCCGTGATATGCACTTACAGAGGACGGATTCACAATGACGGTGCCGTCGACAAAGGGCGCGAACCCAGGCAGGAACCGCGGCGGCTCGAGCCGCACCGCCAGCAGCTCGGCAAGCGGCTTGTTCCGTAAACATGGTGCCAGGTCGTCTTCTAGCAAGTCACCATGGCAACCAGTCTGCTCGGCTACCTGATCACCACACACAGGTAAATCAATTTAATTTTTCACTAATATGTCCCATGCAAATCCCACTTAACTATATATTTATAAAACTCAACGCCTCTTTTCTTTACCCACCTGTATATAAGTCTGTATGTCAAATACTAGTACCTCTATAAGTAGGTACTACTAGGTAGGTCTTACTAGTGTCAAAAGAAACCAAATTATATAACCGACGACCACCTGGCGACTTAGATTTTAGCCAAAAATACAGTTAAAATGGATCAGTGTAACAAATCTTTGGTAGGTACACGATTACTATTGTTATAATACCAACAATAAATTACATGATTTTTGTAATTTATTCATAAGTAGATAAATTATACAACTGAAATAGTGAGTCAACCAAACGTTGAAGATTATTACGCGGTTGCAGCCAGTGGTTTTGCTTACGAAATGGGCAATTTAAAATTGCTTATACCATAACTTTCCTAATTTATTTTACTACTGTAAGTAAACACTGCATTACGTTTGAAATTGGACATTGAGCACGCACTGAAACCTTGTTAAGGGTATTTTGACTACACCATCAGCACGCATATGCTTAGACAGGCGGTCTACTCTATTTACTCTCCTCTCGTAACCGTAATAATAACAATAGAATTACAATATACCCTAGTAAGTACTCCGTTAACTACTAATATTATGACATTATTCTTAATAACAAGGCCGACAATATAATATGTCCAATTCCTCGTTACCAACAACTTTGAATTTGATAGATACGAATACCTACTTGGATTGAATTATACAACGGGAAATGACAATGCCAGATTCTGCCCCATCATCAACCGCAAGTTGTACAAGATAACGAATAAATGTAAAAATATCTCCGTTTTTTTGTTAAAATTATTGGTTTAAAATAAAGTTTTGTACAAGTTGCGAGTCGAAAAAACAGCTTAATTAAGAATTCAGAAAATAGTAAGAAATTGAAGCGATTTATTCATTGTTTTTGTTATTATTCTATAGGCGTTGCGAGAGTAGTAGACAATGATTCTGATTATGATTATGCAATATGAAACATATAATAAGCCCCAACAAAATGATAGGTACAGCTTAAATGGTCACGTAGTTTTGTAGGTGGGGCAAAGCTCCATTGAAAAGTGGCAATATCATTTTAGTGGTTGTTTTCCCGCAGCGAGATGATTTAGTATCTGTAGTACTATCGATTTATTAATAGAAAAATTTCTAAATTAAGAAATTACCGTTTAAATTGTGAAAAACTGAACTCGATAGTGATCGGGAGTCAATAGTAACACCGCGATATCGCAGCGTGGCAATAGAGCGCAGAGCGGCCGGCGGACGAGGCACAATACAAGGAACGCGTTGTTTGGTAGGTACCAACGTCTAGTGAGTTACTATCATCTCTTATGTTTTCGAGTTGAAACATATAATTAAAAATTTAACGATTTATTCTTCAAGTCTAACTCGATAAATCAATAGTACTACAGATGGCAAATCATTCTGCCAAGGGAAAACAACAACTAAAATTTCATGTTGAATAGCTTTCATCAATGCGGTATAAATTGTATTTATAACAATTGTACTTGCGTAAAAATATGTAATTAATGGATGAGTAATACAAACACAGCTTAATCTATATAGGTCAAACAATCTTTCACATCAACTAACTGAGTGTTTAAAATACATATTCATTAATTCTACTTAAACATAGTTATCCCAAGAACATTGACTCTATATAAATATTAAATCGCAACTCTAATGACATTGAGGACGCTCCTTTACATGCCATTTGAATTGCAGGCGTAGAATGAACACACTTCTCAGACTCATGCATGTGTCATGTCACGTCTCGGCAGAATCAGAAACTATAATGCATGCATGCCATTAATAAATTATGTACACTATTGCCTGCACCATAAGAGTTGAAATCGTACTGCAAGACTGCGTACTGCTGACTTGCTGTCGAGTGGACCTACAGTGTATGAGTCGGTTGACGTATGTATTTATTACATAGCTGTACCTTTCTTTTAATACTGAGCGGTTCCCTCTGCAGGGCCCAAGAACTCAACCCCGACCCGCTTAACAAGATGACTCGCCTCAGTAGTTCTGAAACAGATAACCTAATTTAATTCCGTCGTTTCGTTACAAATCACCGTGATAATGAAATCTGCTACAAAGAAAAACACTCTCGTTTCCTCCTTTATTTTTTAAATTTACCATTTAAAAACATTTTCGTGTACAATGTTTACCCTATTAAAATTTCGTTTGAGAAAGCTTCCTCTTGTGAATGTCTGATGCGACCCTTTTAATCGCATTAAGTGACAGAGGATATAAACGGGATGACGCGTATAATGAAATCTGTCATGGGCTGCGGCTGGACTAATTACGCGCAATGACTGGCTTATGTCATATTTATATTCGATGCTGACTAGTATTAAGAACATGAATAGTATTAAACCTTCTGTTTCTGTGGGAAAATAAATAAACATTAAGAGGAGATTTTTAACCTATCCTAACATTCAATGCAATATGTACCAAGTCCAGCTTTGTTATTTCCATGCGATGTGTTATAACAACCACGATTTTAAAAGACTTAAACCAACCTCTGGCAACCGGCGACACCGCCAGAAAATTAGCAAGGGCCGCCCCTGTCCCGTGCCCCATGATGGTGACTCTTTCTGGATCACCCCCAAAAGCAGGCAGGTTCTCTCGAAGCCAGTGCAGACCCGCCACAAGGTCCATTAGCCCGAAGTTACCCTGCGCCGACCCCTTAGCACCAGTCTTTAAAAAACCTGACGGAAAATCGAGCACCAAATTTCAAAAAGGCCATTCTATATGAACAAGAACATGTTTTATATAAACTAAGATTCTCCGAAAAAAAAATCTTTCGTAGGATAATCATAATAATGTATCAATACCACGTAATCAAAATACATTCTCGTATAAGGAGTTTTCTTGGCTGAAAATTATCGTGTAAGCATTTTAAAAATTAGGGAGGGTATCAACCTGCTTGACCAATTTAAATAATTCGTATCGCTTTATTATACGTATTTTTATTCTTAAATGGGAAAATTAATCGGATGGGGGGTGTATACTTAGGGTCGGCTGAAATTGGCGATATGCAGCAAGTCTTAGCCCAAGCTTATGCGTCCATGCTAAGCTTCTTTTTACTTACCCAAAACACCTAATCTAAAATTGATAGTGACTACGATGATGTTGCCGTGTGCCGCGAGCGTTGTGCCCTCATACGCGTTACCGGAGCTCCACTCGTAAGACTCCCCATGCACAAATACCAAGCACGGCAGCCCTACGCCTTCGCCCTCACCTTCACCCCCTGAACAAGGACAAAATTAAATTATTTCTTATCAGGTTACTTAAAAATTCGATGACATAAGATCAAGATAACCAGATGATTTATTCTCTGCACTAAAGTAAATGCAAAAAAGAACGATCAACGAGTTGTTGTTTCTCTTCTGAACTCGGTCGTAAATTATTTTTAAAATGGTAGGTAGATAAGAAAATATAATAAATTGTGACAAAGAAGCCATTCTATGTTTAGTCAGACAGAACATTCTGTGAAAAAATCCAATACAAGATCTCTGGGGAACGGGAAATAACATAAGAGTACTGGGAGTATAACAAATAGGAAGATTTCTAGAAAGCGTCGAGCACCACACGCAGGGATGAGCTCAAACGAAACGAATGCTAGTGACAGGACTTGGATTGAATTGTACCTTATTATTATTGAAAGGAAAACAATGAATAATATTTATGTTACCCCTTTTGTTCCTGTATATCACTTTTATTCTAATGAATCATAATAAAATACGTCAAATTGTATTAGACAGATTTTATAACTTAACTGTTACCATGTAAAATTCGTTCATGGCTGAAGCAAATACAGTCGTCTATTGGATGGATTCATCATAATATTTGAGAACTAAATCCAAGTTATTAACAATTAAAATTTTAGGGCGATTAACAATATAAATCAAACACACTTGATACAGGTTTTAAGATTCATATATTTATTGTCGCTCATTTGAATGATAACGTATACAACCCATAGATAATTCAAAAGGATGGTTGTGTTAAGATAGAAGCAGTATGAATTTACTTTCTACAATATTCTTAAAATAATTTAATAGTAGAGGTGTATAGGTATCTGTTTTCTCCACACATCTTGTTGAAAAATATTCTGTAGATAAGTTGGTGATAGGTAGACGTCTGTAGGTGTCGCTATGGGGTGTCTCAGCCTCACTTCCGCACTGCTTGCAGGGGGCAGGATGCACTGCAATGCACTACGGAATTGAGGCCTCGACCCCCTCCCCGCAGCCGTGCCCCTTCCTCGCCGTGGTGCCTTCCGTAGCATTCCTTATGTGTTTCTTCGCAAAGTGCCTTCTTCCGCTCTTCTCTCATAAAAACTAACATGCGTAACACAGCGCTACATAGTTATTTAGTGTTATAGCGAAACAGAAAACCGTTTCGGGAAATGTTTCTGGTCCTCTATTACATACTAAAATGTAATAAGAAGATTTAATATTAATAAAATAAATGTTGTTGTACATTATGAATAGTTTTCATCTTTCTTTAAATACTGAATACCAATAAAAAAATCTAGCACAAGGTATCTGTTTTCCTTGTGCTACAAAATGGTAGCACAAGGGCGAGAAAAAATTAGGAAATCGAAGATCTGGTGTCCGAACCAAACATCATCGGCGAGACAAAAGCTGCCCGACTCCGCTGGCTCGGCCACGACGAAAGAATGGGAGACGATCGTGCGGCGAAGAGAGCATACCTGGGACGACCGGTCGGGCGACGTCCAGTCGGCTATGTTACATTTTCTTTTTTAGTCAAATTTTATTAGTGGGAGTGTAGTAGATATTAATTAGTTATGCTTTAAATAAAGAATGACATGGATGCATTATTGAACAACCTAAAGTTAATGATTGCATAAAGACAATATATGAATTCCCTAAGTTAATTTAATAGTCAACGATTCACACGACGTAGAAATACTTATAGTCAATAAGTTTTCTCTCTTACAAATTTCAAATTCTTAACTTTACGAAAGAACTAAAAATAGATCAGTAAAAATAACTTCTATTAGTCCTTGAACTAACAGGTATGTAAAAGTTAGTTGCTAAACCATAAACTAGAGAGGTAATAGTAATAACACTAAACTGTTTTACCCGAAAGGTACTTAGAATAGAACGGAGTGCCGGTAAGCCGCAGGTTATCCAGTTTAAACTAAGGTTGTTTACCCACACTACCCTCAACGTATCTATTCAAATGGAAAAATGCAATTTCCTAAGTACGGGTCTGGATACTGCCAATATTCGCCTTCAACTGTTTTTAATATTATAGAATCAAATTAAATACATCTACTTAATTATAATATAAGGAGAATAGTATTATAGTTTGGTAGAATATTTTTTTTGTTACTCATAATGCTCAAACGGCTTAACATTTTTTTTACACATACAGCGGGTCCCAGTGTAACACATAAGTTTTTACCGTGGGAATATATTAAGTTCCCATGGGAAACTCTAAAGCTACTGAACTGGTAAACTAGTTTGAGGTTTACTGTAAAATCAAAAGGCGAATGACCTCATTTGACATTAAATTAATATTTATACTACAATAATGTTAACTGTAGGTAGCTAAGTTGAGGTGCTTTGTCAGTGAGGATAAAGTTAGTTAGCTCCGTGTTGGCAGGGGGCTTTAGGTGGCTTTCGTTTTGTAATTCCACAAAATCTACGTTTACCGAACAGGTATAGCTGTAGTCGAAGAGAAGGTGTCCAAACATTATCTTTAATAATTATATTATTAATAACCTGCGGTGAGATGTTGCTCTACAAAGGCTTCTCCGAATTATTTATTTAATGTCTTGCAATCATAGCCTGTGCACTAAGGCCCTTTCTATTTCCATTTTTAGAGTATGACTGTGCAACGCGATGAATAACCATTTTCTACCAACGACGAGCTCATAGGAGGCTATGCCATTACCTAGCGGACTATGAGAGCAAAAAATGTGGACATTTCGAGACTATGCTCTTGGAGACTTCGTTTTATATTGTAAATAGGGCTAGTGATTGGGATTCTTTCGCCATTTCGGTTTTCAAATTTTCGTAGAATTCTTATCTTTTCCCAAACGTGCAAAATTTGATAGATGTAGTTTGTTAAGGTTTTGAGGCGTTACTCAACTCAAGTAACGAACATCAAGATTTTCCAAGAAACATACGCATTCATAATATTATTCGAAGTAGGTTTTATGTGACGTAATTAATTAGAAGGGCATATAACGAAGCACTGAACCACTTTAATAACCAACTTTTATAAGGAAATTGTTATTTAAATCATGAAGGATATTTTTAATACCTACAAACTTTTTAATGTCAGAAATTGTTAATTTTCCTAAAGTTGTGATTAAAAATCACCACCAGCTCATTTTAAGCAATGCCAGCGGCCTTTAGTGAGACGATGCATAATAAAGAAGTGGTTTATTTAACGGACAGTGAATTAGCGGCGAAATGACGTGAATAAATTATGAATAAGTCGCTGGCAAGGATTAACGAGCACCGCGGAGCCCGAATCACCACAGCTACAGACGCGCTATTATGTTGATGTTATTGTTCCATTGTAGACATCAGATAACGCTCTAATTAAAATGCCAATTACAACACAATTAGGCTTATGCTGTAACGAAACATTATATAGGTAACTACATACGGCTCACAATTCAACACCATGTCATTACATTTGCAGCTGTTCCCATAATACGGGGTAGGGTTAGAGGAAAACTTGACGGAGAAAATATTTTTCGCCAAAAAATAAAATAAATGCCCCTCACGTCAGAGAGGCGTTAACATAAATTATTAGCAACTTCACTTCGGAGAGTTTCTGCAACATTAACGACTCTGCAGTATATATTCAAAGAAAACAAAACATTTTACATTTTTATTTGCATGTACTCGAATAAATTATGTAGGTATAAATTGCTATGGTTTTGTTTATGTACAATATAGATTACCCAAAGTTTAGAAATCGTAATTGACACCCAAGAGGTTTGCGTTTAAGGTGATTCACACACACCATATTATTACCAAAACAAAGTGAGAGGCAGCGCAGACAGACTGATATTAAGGGAAAATAATTTAATAACTTATTACGTAAAGTCGAAAACAGAGAAAAGTATACGGGATAAAGGTTTATCTCTATATTTTGTATTGTAACAATATGTGTCACTCAATAATCTTCGTGTCGCACATCAAAGCACATCAAGTGTAACACTTTGGACCGTTCTTATTATCTGTGTCGTAAGTCTTAAAATCGTACTGCAAGTCTTACTATTGATCTGCTGTTGTCCGTACTAACCATGCACCGGCACGTAAAGGTTAACGTATAGGCAGTCCTCGCTCTGGTTAGCTAGTACTGGCAGCAGCCGCTCTAGCTGCCTGATGCGCGCGCGCGGGTGGACCAGTAGTGCCTCGTCGCGCGGCGCGGCGGCGGGCGGCGCCTGCGGGCACGCGGGGCCGGCCGCGTCCGCCAGCCGCGGCACGCGCCACTGCGACGGGGTCACCGGCGGCATGTATCTGTACATGCGACCATGTATGACATGAGGTTCAAAATGTGAAACTTGCGCCAGACATTTGAGCATCTTTGCAAAGTTTTACCTTCCGTTGAAAGCTTTGTACTGAATCTATAACTACGACGTCATAAAAAGCCGTCAATGAACATCGAATTTGAGCATATTTGCTAAGTTTTGCGCACATGTCTGACACCGGAGTGAACCTTCAACGAGACGTGTTCGTTTGTCTTCAAGTTGTTACGTCAAGGTGTTACTTATAGGCGTCAAAGCAAAGAGACTACGAATGTGTAGCGCTTGGTTAGTTCATCAGTATTTAGAGTGCTACGTATTTGCTACGCGTGCTACGGCGTCGTAACCATGGAATATTTTTTGCATGTGAAAACTGAATTTGCATTCTGTAAAATATTTTGCCTCAGACGAGAACAATACAATAATTAGACTCTATATTATGTAGATATGTATTATATTAGGTAAGGTATTTATATTTTTAAATTTCGTTTCTAATAAATGTGTAATTCTAATGAGAAGCTTGTATAGGTGCGTCCTTAAGCTAATTTTAAATAAAGATGGTACAGTGGACACAGAGAAAGGTGTACAGGAGAGTTTTTAAGGTTGAGATTATCTCAAAAACTACATGACCTATTGCAAAAATTATTTCACTGTTTGATAAATAAAAGTGCAAACTATGTAACTGTAAAAGAATTATTAGATTCGGTCCACTAGTTTTGAGAAAATCTCAACCTTATTGAGGCCCCTGTATACTTATCTCTGTCGTCGACTGTACCTACTGCAATTTTTCATAATAAATGAATAAAACTTTATGTACATCTATGCATATCTGAAATTGTATACAACTAGTATTTGAGTGTCTATTAACCGCAATGTATTTACCTGAGGCTTCCGAGTGGCGGCGTTGCATACGGCACGCCGAGGTACGCCTCGACCTGCGGGTGCGCGTGAACGACGATCCCGCGCAGCGGCCCGTACTTGGTGCGCACGACGCGCGTACTGTACTTGTGCGCGGAGAGCGCGGCGGCGCAGCACACGAGCCACGCGTGCAGCGCGGCGCGGTCCGCGCGCATCACGCGCTCGCCGCGCGCGCGGGCGCAGGCCACGCGCCGACGCCGCGGCCGACGCGCGGGACACGGCGCATCACGCGGCCACGCGCGCCTCTGCGCTCCACAACACGCGCAGCCAGCTCATCCCGAGACGCCCTTCTTACGCGCTCGCGGCCACTGACATTGTAAATATTAAATAGATGGAGATTCTTTTTTTCATGAACGGAATTCCAAGCACTGACCTTGCGGTTCTATAGCCTGTTTTTTTTTCAATGCCGTTCGTAAAATTTACTAGATTGTCCCCATATTCGTATAAGGACGGTAGTTACATGTTCTAACTGTATAGCAAGTGTCCGGGTTAACATTAATTATTCATATATAGTATAGTATATCGCTATCGTCCATGTACTTATAGGAAATTTCGTCATGAACAGTAGGTACAGCCGTATTAGCTCTCATGGCAATGGCAAGCCCACAGCAAGGTCAAGGATTCGAATCTATTTCGTCAGGAAATATGTTCTCCGTGTATTTAATATTTTTATTTTCGGCTTCGAATGCAAGAAATATTAAAGTAACTTGTCGTTTTGTATAGGAATTTTAGTTTTAAAACATTGGATTTGATGGGCCTCAAACGAAAATTATTAATTGCAAGCCATGTTGCTTATTAAGTATGTCACGAGCGAGAAAGCAATTCTGTTCATTTGCATCCGTCAAATCTAATGACTAGAGTGGCTTTCAATTGACGAAAGTCACAATAAGATGCCACCTGCTAATTGTAAATGTATACGTAAATCTAGCAAGTTCAACGGAGAAATATGGATAGCATATGGATATCAAACTGATTCTCTAAAAAAAAAATACTTACCCGAATCATTTTTCTGTGGCGATACAGGTTTCTTTGGTCGAATCAACCATTATCAGTTTGATCTGTAACAAATTAAACCAAATTTAATAGAGAATAAATTAAGATCTATTATTTCTAAGTTTTAAATTGTTAATTAAAAAGCGTCAATATATTATACATATTGATCATAATTACCTACAGTATGATATTTTACTACTTTTTTTTAATAGCCTGCAATGTCCCACTGCTGGGCAAAGGCCTCCCCCCCCCCCTCACCCCCACCCCCCACCCTTCCACTCATCTCTATTCTGCGCAGATTCAGACCACTCTCTCATAAAAACGTCAAGTTCGTCTTGCCATCGTTTGCGGGGACTACTACTATCTTTAAAAAATCCATAAAATAAAACAATAATGTAGCTATTGTAATGAATGAATAAATAAAATAAAAATAAATAAACACATATAGACTTAATTTGTATATTTATATTACACAAAAGTGATATAAATTTTCATAAAATTTCCATTTTAATCAAATATGAGAGGAGGAGGACGGGCCGCGGACAATGGAGTAGGTAACGGAAAATGTTTACTAACCCGACGTCGGTATAATTTAATGGAATACAAACACGACAACAACGTCGCCAGTCCTAAGCAAAATTTGGCGTTCTCGTAGCGAACGTTTACAAGGAACAGTTATATTAACTCAAACTAAACGGCTCTCCGAAAAAATCAGCTGTTACCGTAAACCTACTCATTTATTTAACCTTAGGTACACAGGGAACACTTGGTTACGTCATTATATTGTAATATTATACGCATTTAAAAGTAAATTTTATTACATGACTCGATCGACAAAGAGGCAGAAGGAGCAAAAGACTGTATTGTGTCAGTGGTCACTAAAAAGTGATTAAAACTACATTCATTAATAACTAATTAAAAAATAGTAACAGTAGTAATAAATTAAGTGTTATGTAGCGGCTGTAAAGAGGCTTTGTCAATAACAAACTATAGGGTTTTTCAACCATGGCGGGTCGATGTTGAAATGGAATAAAATAATTTGTGTGTAATGCGATATGTCTCGATACGCCTCGAGAGTACAGATCGCAGCGAGTACGAGTTGCTATAGCGAATACGTAATACTATTTTTTTTTTTTAAACGTGTGAAGGTGATTAAAGCAGCCTAGGCTATTCTAGGCTTTGTCATATTTTCCCGCACCAGTATTTTGCGACCTCTATAGCCCGGGAAGTAGCCCTCCTTAGGTCATCTTGAGTGCACGAACTTGTACACCGAGGACATTGCGATAGATGAGTGGTAGTTTGGGTTTGGCCACAACTGCACCTGACGTCAGCACTCGAATCCAGGAATCCCCATTTTTTCAGGTTAATAAACGTAATACTATAAGTAATACCTTGTCGCTGTAAAGATCGTATTTGGTGCATTTATGTGTCGCAAGCACAAAATAAATCGCACCAATCACGTATATACGTGGTAGCTACAGTTCAGTCATTTAAATTTCTGAATAGAGCAATAAGAACGGTCGCCTGTGGTCATGACCTGTGGCTCATCAGCCGCGAAGGTAAATAGAGAAGGGCAAGCAACTTGTTGCAAAGTTTTCACATACTCATACTCATTTATTTTAACGTTAGGTACACCGGGAACACTTGGTTACGTCATACATTGTATAATATTGTAATCATACATTTTTTATAATATATATTACATGGCTCGATAGACAAAGAGGCAAAAGAGCAAAAGCAGACCAACTGTAATATGTCAGTGGTCACTAAAAGTAATTAAACTACTTACATTCACTAATAATTAATTAAAAAAAGTAACAATTGTAATAAATTAAGTAGCGACTGTAAAGAGGCCACATTATATGTAAGCTAAATTCCAATAGATGTTTGTTATTTATTGTACACAAAACGAATATATCGGGTTCAAATCCATGAATTATAGCGTAAATTCAATAATTTGCGTCTCATCCAAAACAAGTTCCTAGTTACTGGATAGTACGACCGACGTTTATCTTGTACCAGTTTAGTCAATATGTCCGTATGTGTCGGGACTTACTTTACTAATTACCAAAATACGTAGGCAGCTTTAAGCGCAGATTCTCTACCTAGCGGGGTAATTAATCATTGCAACAGGTGTAGGTTACTATGTGCTCATAATGATTGTAAGATAATTTCGTACGTAAGTCTTATGAATTTGTAATATCTATTATTATAGTTTTAAATATTTGTAGTAAGTTGTTTATCACGCAATCGTTGAAGTTTAAATAGTAGTCACTTTCTATAAGATATGATTACTATTCATGAATACAAATTTAACACTTATCATTTGGTAAAAACATCAGCTATTTGATATTTATAATTTTGTTTAAAAAATGTAAGAAAAGTATCAGAAAATTTCATTTGAATAGCAAATCATGCGACCATGCAGCAAATCTCCGACCCTTGTTCAATGTATTGCAGAAGACACAACATCTTGTTACTAGAGTAAATAATACCTATAACGAGCCACAAGACCTAGAAACGTATTTAAATGCCTCTAATTCCATCGCAAAATGACACAACATTTGACAGATGTCTGGTGTAAGCGGGTTTTTGTCGTCGATGGGATTTACTTGGCATATTTGGTTGCGCGAGCGGACCCACAAAGAGCGCAAGGGAAGCCATCAATCAACGGCGTGACGCGCAGAAGCTTTGTGCTCCCGGATTTTACTGCGCGGACCTTGATAGCGTCACGTCATTGGCCGCTCGACATTTTTTCGGATGAAATTTCGACGTAAATACGATACACCACAATTTTTGTGCACTAAACCGTTCACTATCTTGTAAAAAAAACTGTATAAAATTGTTTAAACTTTATTACAGAGCCCGCGGCAGAGTTGATCCGAAATGGCGGCTAAATCAACAATTTTTTAGTCTCATCTAATGTAACACTTTGGACAGTTTTTATTATCTGCACCGTAAGAGTGTAAATCGTACTCTGAGTGTTACCATTATTCTGCTGTCTAGTCTACCATCACGAACTGCCGCCATTTTGGGGCAACTTAGCTACTGTACTGAAATTTTAAAAATATTTCAAGACTCTCAGAAAGGTTTTCACGAAGTAAAAATGTTAAATATTACTAAATTACACGTACAATCCTTCTAAAGTCGATCATTTTCTTGAAAAATGTATGGTATAAAAATGCCCCATGACGACACGGACTCTTAGCACCGAATGTTTTCCCGTGGTAAAACGTAAGCCTCAAGGTAAAGTATCTGCACTGTGTATTTGTCAAATATCAATAATCGAGTTTCTCTCCAAATCCATCCAAATATTCAGATGTCGCATTAAAAGTACACCCAGACGGTTCGCTTACCAGGCTCCCGACCAAGGTGCCCTTGTTCGAGGCGCGTCTGTCCACACGGTACACTGACCATCACTCAAAGGTGTCACAGTATAGAAAGAACCAGTAATATGTTTCGGCAATGAATGCTACTCGTATAATAAAGTCGTATTATCTTTTCATTAATAATATTGTAAGTTTGAATTCTAATTTTATTGGTTTACGTTTATACGTTTGTGCCCTTTGCGGTTGAGACGGGGCGGGTCCTTGGGGAGCGGAGGCCAGGGAGTTCGTGCGTGGCATTGGGCGGCGAATGCGGGACCTCGGTCTCGGACCTCGCTCTGAATCGTTCCTGATGCAAAGGCTGTCCATAGTCATACAGCGCGGTAACGCCGCCGGTATTATGGGCACCTTTGCATCGGGAACGATCAGAGGGGGCTTATTCGATTAAGTTTTTATTATTTTAGTATTACTTTGTACACATTGTTTATTTTATTGGTTCTACTTGCGTTTTTATTCAAGTTTCAGAAGAGATTGTGAGTCAGTGTAATAGAATGGGATTAAAAATGATTTTTTTCTATTTTAATATCTAAATCGAAATGCTAGAAAGTAAGAAAATGATTATTTATAAGTTACAAATTACCTACAGAGAAATATTTACGCTACTTTTGGGATGTAGGTAGGTACCATTTTTTTTTTATGTTAGGACTGCAAAAAATTCGCAGTCTGATAAATAGATTCTGTAATAAAAATAATTAGAAAACATAAACATGGAGGACCAAAGAGAAATTCTTTTATTTGTTTGTAGGTAAATCGTTGCCGATATTTTGTCATTATCATGTTTTCTTTTAAAAGATGTTCGAAATATTTTCCCCCTTTCTTCCACCTATTCAATGAAATCATCACATTTTGGTTTGTTATGAAGACGAATACTGGTACTTTATATATTGTGACAGATATGTGACGACTGCATTTGTTTCGCAGGGTTGCCAGATTAGATTTTTCCGATTTCCCTGGTTGTGTGTTTATTCAAAAACTGAGATATAAAATACAAATAGATAATACAACAAAAACTATACTAATAAACTACTTTTTCCCTGGATTGAAAATTTTTGTCCCAAACCTTTTTTTTAAATCCACAATTTTTTAAAGATAAATACAGTATACTAATGTAAAAATAGACGTAACAACATAAATTATATTTTTAGAATTTCCGTAGTCACGTTTTACGAGTTGAATTTTAGCAGTAGGCTGAAACTTTGAGCATCCGCCACGGGCTTTTAAGCCATATCTCACTAAACATTTCTCCAGCATTTCCATGTCGTCAAAAGGCCACGGTGGACTCTAGAACTGTTATAAAATAAATAAATATAGAACTGTTATAAAATAAAAGACATTGCCACATTTCAATGGAGCTTTGCCCCACCTACAAAACTACGTGACCATTTAAGCTGTACCTATCATTTTGTTGGGGACTATTACCGGTTTCATATTGCATAATCATAATCAGTATAATTTTCTACTACTCTCGCAACTCCTATAGAAGAATAACAAAAAAAAATGAATAAATCGCTTCGATTTTAAGAAATAGTAAGCTATTTTCTGAATTCTTAATTAAGCTGTTTCTTTCGAATCGCAACTTGTACAAAACTTTATTTTAAACCAATAATTTTAATAAAAAACGGAGATATTTTTACATTTCATCGTTATCTTGTACAACTTGCGGTTGATGGTGGGGCAGAATCTGGCATTGTCATTTCCCCAGCGATGCCACTTCCCCAAAATTTCTCCAACAGCCTAATTTTTCGAGAGAACAATATTTACCGAGAGAACAACCTAACTGGCAACCCTGTCATTTGTTCGGTTAAGCTTACCAAAACAATTGCGAACGCGCGCCGCCCGACCAAGGGCGCTGTTGGAAAGTCGAGCGAAATTTGGTCGCAAACCGCTGTCCATACGGTCGTAAACCAGCAAGGCGACCTTGGTCGGGAGGTGGTAAGCTTACCATCTGACACAGTTATTATAGGAAAGTGGGATGATAACTACATAAGTAAGTATATTTACCTATTTCCTTTCACGTTTTTGATGTACCTTTGCTAACAAAAACAGAAATAAATGGATGCGACAGGCGGTTTTTTATTCAATTTCCAACAATGCTGCGATTTTCCCACTGTAATCAACGTAAATATTAAAATAATCACCAACATTAACAATGACATTTTGTGAAACCCGAATATAATGTCTCCTAATTAATATAAAGCTAAGGTGTTGCTGTAAGGGAAAATAATTCAGTGCAAACCTTTTTAATTGCGTCCATTACTCACGAGCAAAACGGTCAGGTTTTGTCATAGACGTCCGGAGAGAATTAACGTTCCGGAATATGAGGATTCTCGAATAACGTAAATTGAGCTTTTGGTCGGGCTATGGCAGATGATATTATAATATAATACGAGCATGGGCCCGCGGTTCCACTCGCATACGAAACCTTCTTGGTACCTAACACTAGAAGAAATTAAGGTTGTATATTGTAGGTAAAACATTTATTGGGCGAATTAGTCATAATTGGCCGCATCACTTACATTGAGTTATATGCATCCAGGTATTACCTGTAGTCATACCTACAGATATTACCTATAGTCATACCTACAGGATCATAGACATACGTTGAGTGTAATATAAATAAGAGAAGATAAACCCTATTTATATCATACATTTCTAAGATTTAAAATATGGCGCATAATTATCACTGATTTAGAGATAATACTTACTTACATATAAATGTTTTACTTACATATAAAATAAAACCCGCTTTTTAAATTCTGGCTGTTACATGCTACCTAGCGGAACTTGCAGCTTATTGGTGCCTTTTATTTTTACGAGCGAAATCGTAGAGGTCTACTACACAAGTTTCAGTAATAGCCGATTTAAAAGGCTGTACGTGCCGCGAGTCGATAGTTATCGGAGAGTGGACGTTTACTAATTGCCTCTAAAGAGTATTTAACTTAAAATCACGTCATTTTCTGAAATATTGGCAATTTTGAGGCGAATGAGTTAATCTTTTTACCATTATCGAATGTCGCGTCGAGCTCGCGATAACACGCCGATTAGCTAGGCGTCGCGCGCGGTCGCGCTCGGGCGCCGTGATCGATCGCATGGCCCGTTCAACCACGACACATAAACTTCACAGACTTACATTTTATGCACAACATTAACATGGTTATGCGCTTAACCGCCTGATTTGTTCATAACTTTCACGTAATTCCAAATACACAATTTCTTAAAGAAAATAATACAATTAGAAGTAAAAATTTAACTTTTTAAAAGCCTCACTTCAAAACTCAGTCCACAAACTCTCTGTACAATGTATTCCTTCTATCACCTTACCTGAAATGGAAGCTGAATTAATTTTTGTTACGTATTTCTAAAAAGTATAGGTCGTCCTTGTATCAAATACGTTTAGCAAATGATATTTACATTGGATAGCCCTTAGTTTCCGTTTTCCATGTTATTTGGTACCCTGTATTTACGCACTAAATACCTAATGGGATCAGTGCCGAAGCGTACTTATCTAGGTATAATACAGACCTATTTATTTAGTTAAAACGGCGCGTTCCAATTTATTTAGGAAAGTTTGTGTTTCTCCCCAAATGTGCTTAGTCGAATTATCTAAACTCCTATAACTCTTCGTGCAGGTGTTCACAGTTGTAGTTAATTTACTTGTCGATGTACTGGTGAAATTGTGGTGTGGGTAGACTTTAATTTATTAATAGCTAAGAACTCATATTATTATAGCATTCGTATCGGTAGCTGCAATTGGTGAGCATACATAGTTAAAATAAATAAGGTAGGAGTGTCTTTATAAATTAGTTTCTACGTTAGGGCTAGCGCACAACAGAACGGCGCCGTGTACGACGCCGTGGACGGCGGACGGTGCCGGCCACCGGTGGACGGCGGCGCCGGTGGACGGCACGGCACGGCGCCGTGCCGTGACGTTGTGCGCCGGCCCTTAAGGGTTTATAAAATCAGAAAAAGACATTTATGTTGTTATTCGTATACCTAAGTTAAACCTCACTTCCCTTAAATCGTGTTGCTATCTCTTTCACACTTCGTTAGAAAAGATTAAGATAGAAAGGGACAGGGGGCCTAAACGGTAACTTTAAATCACGTTTTTGAATACGCGCCTTAAGGTGCAACGCTAGTCCCTGTTCTGCATACAAAACTATGTCGGCATAAACTCATGCAGAACATGTTGGTTGTTAACTTTTTGAAACCAGCATTAATTTCTGAAGTTCTATTTCTATGTCTTCAAAGACAATTATAAGTGAAAATAACGGTAGGTACGCCTTCTGGTGGTAGAAAGCATTTTTATCCCCATTGGCATCATCAATCACCAGCTGCCCGCCACGCCGCCGCCGCCGCCGGCCGAGCCGTCTCCGCCGCACCACGGCTTTAATGGTTCCACGTTCGCTCGTCTTCGCCGCGCCACGTTGACTTTGATCAACTCTACACCGATTAAGCTTCAGAGTAAATCGATGTACTGTCGTTTAGCCAGATACATCTTATACTCCACTGCTCCCGAACAGTTATCCAAATAATATCTTAACCGCGCTACTTTATTGGATTTCGAAAGCACTTATCACGAGAACCTACGCTTTTTCTAAGGAATCATTTGCATATCAATTACTGATAAAATTCCTAGCATTTTCCCGGTTTCACTTTAACTGTCGTTGCCGTCTTAATGGGCACCGAAGCGCTAAATCTCGGTGGGTAAGCTTTCCCGCAACATCGAAATTGGCTACTCCTTGTCGTTAGCTTATCTCTACGACTAATACGTTCGTTTCAGAAAAAGATTGTACTATGATCACGTTAAAAATAGATTATGGTAATATTTTATTTCAATAGAAGAAAATGCATAAATTACATAGGTAATTTTAACAATTATGTACCTACTTGCAATCTCACAAGTAAAGTGTCTACTTATTTCAAGACATCTAAAATTATCTACATGTACCTACATACACATAGCTACTTATAGGTGAATGTTTACATAAACTTTGTTACTCAAGAAATTATGCCTTTTGGGATAATAAAAATTAATCTTAGCCTCAATGGTAGCAAAGAAGATATAGTCTTCTAGTGGTATTTACAAAATATTACATAAACAGGAAACTTCCCCAATTTCCTATAAAATAATAAACGATCAGTCATTGGTAGCTCGTAAATCATTCCTTCTTTTACAGCTCAACTTTTATTATTTGCTCAACCAAAATAAGCTATTCATTTCTTTCATTGAGTCGTGAAATTGAATTAGAATCATGGTCAGTACCTATAGAACCTCATAAAGATCATTTGAGATGTGTTTCCTTATATTTGGGCATGTAAATGTAATAAATTCGCCCAACATAATATTAAACCTACTCATAAATATACATATAATAATAAAAATTATATTCAAAAAAACTCAAAGTACAGATTTTAATAAAAATACGACAACAAAAATCAGATGTTTTTAAAACAAGCTCTTGTATTTGTAGTACCCTATGTTTTGATATATATTTTGGTTCACTAATGTTTTACAAAAAACGTATGACAAATGATCATTTTACAAATTATTTTTGAAAAAGTAATCATTTGACAAACTTATCATTTACTAAAGTGATCGTTTTAAAAGTGATCATTTGACAAAAATCCATTTTATAAATATTTAACATAGCAAATGTTGTGAATGCTAAACCGTCATTTTGCAATTGATTAAATGACCAAAGTATTCCTTTTGCAAGGTCGCCATTAGACAAAATATTGGGTAAATAAGTGGGTATTTTATAAATATTGAAGTACCCACCTACAAGCCCTTATGTATAATTGTTAATAAATGAACTTGCTTTTTGAATACAAAAAAAAAGCGCCTGCTAGCATTTAGCTGTCATAACCTAAATTTCCGTGTCGTTTCTATGTGGACATTTACATTTTTGGGTAAATTAAGTACTTACCAAACAATGCATTTTGTCAAAGGTTTTTATGCCTTGCGTTGTTTTATCTATTAACGTATATAATAAGTGAATAGTTTGTTAAGTGATGTTTTGAAGAAAGAAACTCTGTCTCGTAATTGTTTTGTCAAATGAATTATTTATAGAACCATTACTTTGTACAAAGATGAACTTATGAATCATAATTTTGCCAAACGTTGTTTGTGAAATGAAAATTTGTAATTTGTTTTTTATCAAATGAAGGGACACCATATATTTTGTATGAATAACTATTTCGGTTTAGATATAATTTTCATTTTAAAAGACATGTTTGCGATTTTTTTTATCGAGCGAAGTTTGTCCAATCGTGTATCGGTATTTATCAGTCTCTAAATAGACACCCCAAGATTGCTATATATTTTTTTCAGACGATTAAGTTTAGTAGTTAGTGCCGTAGCCTTCGTATAAAAACTGAAAATACGCGCATACGAAGCCTTAACCCATTAAACCATCACATGTAGGTAGGTAGTATAACAGCCAACCAGTACCTATAGCACATATATTTCAAACCATGTTCAAACAAACAACTTCGTATTTTAGATATGTAATCATGGATACTCCAGCTCCCGTTCACATTATAAGAGACATCAACATTTCAAGAGCTGTACAACTCTATCTAAAGAACGATTAATCAAATCTCAAAACATCAGAGTCGAACACGAACTCTCTTCAACCATGACATAGATACCTACACATTTTACTGAAGCATTAATCATTGCAAACTGGTCTAACTTGCTGTTTCTAATGAAGCATTCGAAATGGAACTCTTAAAATATGAGTACAACTATTAGTGTGATAGGAAGAAACAGCTCTTATTCTATGATATTAACAATACCACTTATGCCTTTCTTATTTCAAAGATTTCCTGTATACAGGGTGATTGGAAATTCGATACATTCCTTGAAAGGGGTGATACTAGAAGTGGTTTGCAACAAATTAGGCCCTATTAACGATGGGTCGAAAATGAGTGGTTTCTGAGTTACGGTAGTTTTAATTTTATTAAGGAATTAAATACAGGAAACAAACTAATACACTAAATGAAATTGTAGTTGAGAAAAAGTATCTCGAATTAATTATTTTGATACTACGAGAACATAGTATGTCACAATATTCTCATAGTTTAAAGAATCACATTAGTTGATTGAATGTTAATTAATATGGCTTTAAATGAAGAACAGATTTTCCGGCGGTTGTCTCATAAAGGTGGAGAGCGTCGGTCGATATATCGGCTGTCGGCTCAAGTAGCTTGTTCGAACCTCGAAGAAATGTGGGGCTATTCGTGCTGGGTGGCTCTCGCGTCTAGCTCGAGCACCCTCGGGCCTCGACCGCTCGCCGAACAAACTAGATTAACCGGCCGACCTCGCCGTGCGCTATGGGCCTTCTGTTTTCTAAATTGTCGTTTTATACAATTCTATAGTTTTTCCCGCAACTCCACCCGCAAACGGTATTTTCTGTGATACATTTTGACCATCATATATCACTATATTTTAACGTTTTGTTTTTATTTGTGTGTCGGTAACTTTATATATTAACATCTACATGTTTTTTAATAAAAACAAAATGACGTTTTAATATTATTACAATACTCAATGTATACGTATACGTATCGTATACGTATACGGCCGGACTTCATTATTTCATGCCTATGAATATGTATTGAATTCTAGATAAGTAATACCACTCATGAGCACTATGCCTGAAACGCAAAATGCCTAAAATAAATGCCTAAGAAGCTATTAATATAAGTAATACCACTCATGAGCACTATGCCTGAAACGCAAAATGCCTAAGTAGCAAAATGCCTAAAATAAATGCTTAAGAAGCTATTTGCCTGAGTAGCAAAATACCTGTCCAAAGTGTCGCTATGTAAAAGAAATAATCATGCAGATCGGTCTAAGATGACGCGTTTTATAAGGCAAAAAAATCCTAGTGACCTTCTTAATTATATGTCAAATCAAAATAATCTTAAATTATTGGGCGGTTAGGACACACAAATAGAGAATATAGTCGGCGAAAGCAAAATGAACTAACAATAACGAAAGGCGTTTGTTTGTACCAAAGTAACCATAAATCCAGAAAACAAAACAAGATTGTAAACCCGAGCAGCACTTTCCCGGGCACAGACAACGTAACCCTGCGCGGTAAAGTCCGCAATACACGTAAAATCAATTTAGCAAAGCCCTCTTGAGCCTCTTACAGTTTATTTACAAATGAACGATTTTTTACTGTGTGTTGTATAATATTTTATTATTAGATCAATTAAGTAAGTATCATTTACATGTTAAGTAAACGTTGACGTCTTTACATTACTTAGTAGTCTCGGCATGCAACAGTAAGCGAGATAATCACCTAAGTACCTAATTTTCGTATAATTTATCTCTTTTCCGGAGTATAATCAGATTATTCTGCCCACTTGAGTCCATCTACATAAACGTCGCCAGACAGAAAAATAATAATTTACCTAATGGAGTAGATGTTGTTGAGTACCGTTGGCGGAGCAAAAGACAATTTGACATTGTTGACCTTCTCTTCTTACTACTCAATGAAAGTACTTTCCTTGAGTAGTATAGGAGACTAATCGAGATTCCGGGTAAAATAAATTAACATTTTAACTATACTTGTTACGGTTTTGCATTCATTTAGCTACCGCTATTTTAACCGCTATAAGTAGACACAAAGAACCTTTTCTCTGATTTATTACAGTACCAATATCGTGATACTACAAATTCTCGTAGCTCGCTCCGGGTGCCGTGAGAAATAAAAAAGCTTAGCAAGAACGTAGAATAAAGATTTTTTTATTAGAAATTACAAAAAGTACGCAAACGCTAACCAGATGAAATTTGTACCAATCCTACTCCTTTACATCTCCCAGGGGAAAAGTACTTTTATGATAAAGACAAAGGAATGTCTGCTCTACGAAGACCCAATGTCTTAGTAATACTATTTGGAAATACCTAATTATAATACTTAGGTTGGCATCTAACAGCAGATCAAATGTAACACCTTGGACTTTGGACCGTTCTTATTATCTGCGACATAAGAGTTGAATTCGTACTGCAAGTGTTACCATTGATCTCCTGTTGTCCGTACTTATAGCATTATTTTTTTTCCTAAAATTTTCATTTCTTACTCTTTAAATTGCAACGTAAAATGTAGGTACAGTACATCAATCTACAACTATTGCAATCTTGGCCGCCTTAGCGTCGCATAGAGTGTCAATATTTTACACTTGTTCTGTTATTCATAAACCTAGTTAAACCTCACTTCCATTAAATCGTGTTGCTATCCCCTTTCACACTTCGTGAAAAAAGGTTAAGATAGGAAAAGACAGGGAACCTAAACAGTGGCGTAACTTTAAATCACGTTTATGAATACGCGCCTTGATGTGTTGTCGTCTATACATTAATACATTAGTCAGACAAGCTCGTAACTGACGAGATATCTAAATAATTTCTACAACACTGCTGGTGAGTATAGGTATACCTTCATGGTTTTTATATCATGTAGGACTACATTGTATATAAGTGGCGTTACATTTTCTTACAGAGTTGTGCGATTTTTTAAACGAACTTTACTTTTCATTTATTTATCGATTATCTCTTTCGCCCCCTTCAGTCAGTTCCGGACTCTCGAATCACTTGCATTCTGTTCTCTCACTTGTCGTATCGTCACTTGACTTGTTATTCTACTATGGGTAACTTTATGTCCACAACAGCTTCAAACTTTGCCACTTCTCTCACTAAAGGCGTTACTCTCATGGTACACACTGCTCCATTATATCTTATATCATAAATTAAATGAAAGCCCAGCAGTTTGGCTATGCATGACATTTCCACCAATCTCATATTATCACATTCTGATGTGCAGCAATAGCTTAGTTATGATAATAACTAATAATGTATGTACCCCATTTATGTTTCACCTAATCGTATTTTATGACAGTCTATCTAATACATAGTGGTTTTATTTTGTTGAGGTGCCTCCGATTTACCTGAATATCTACTTAGGTATCTATATACGAGTATATGGGTAATTTCGTCAGCAGGCCACGTTTCTAGCCAATCAGCTCCGCCATTTCCGTAATGGAAAATCTATTACTCTTCCTACCCTTCGAGAACAATAGCAAAGAATGAAAAATTTCCTCGTGGGCCCTCCGGTCCCACTATGTAACCTAATCGATGTTTCAGCGTGTTGGAGCGTATCATTCCATTTGTTTCACAAATTGCTCTCCTCGTATTACAGTCTTGAAATAATAATAAAATAATGTTTATATCTGGCTAAACTTTCTCTTGAACGTACTACTCACATGAATAATGTAATATCTACGTTATTCATGTAAATGTAAAGCATTGGTTACCCAGTTACGAATAAGTATCTACCTCTTGCAAGAAGCTAGATATTCATTTAAGAAAATAGGTATTTATCTCAATTATAAAACTTAGACCCATGACCCAAACCAGGATTTCCTATGATGTGGATCCAGACCCATACAACAACATGGTCACAAAATACACCCTGGCTCGGACAAGTGGGTACAATCCACCATACCGACCAGGATTCGAACCCGGAACTACATGCATTGGAGGCAATTGGAATACCGACTAGACTAGTCGCCGATGACAAACTTGTACATAGAAATCATGATGTCTGCCACACAATTGACTTCCGACACAAATCTATCAAACCAAATCGTATTTTATCAACGAACTGAAAATATCGGTTTCTTCATAAATATTGTTATTTCCAATGGATCTGCAATCAAAGTCCTCTTCATATCTATCGTCGAGCAATGCAGCGTTAATATGTAACAAGCCTCTAATATCACAAAACATCGTGTATTTATCTTATTCTTGTGAATAACAGATGTTCAGGGTCCTGTCTGCGTCATTTATCAGTGTCACTTCTGTCTAATCATTCTGAGATACATTTATCACGACATTTTTACATCACATTCAAAAGATCTTGGCATTGCCTTAAAATTAGGGCATAACGAACTTGTTAAGTAAGTATTTTTGGAAAAATTGTGAGAGTGGCACCTGAACTAGGTAAATTACACCTGTATTTCAGGTCCACCCCTTGTATATCAATAAATATAATAAAATAAATAATGTGCAGCAATAACTAAGTAGCCTCCTAGTGTGTGTGTACACATTAAAATAAAATGTATTGTATTTTAAGTAGGGTCGCGGACTGTCACTCCCATCCGGTAATTTTACACATCGACTGCCTTAGCGCCCCATTCAGCTCCGGAAACGATGCTTAGTTGGGATATGGATATCGGGACCCTCTGTTTGAGATATTGAATGCCACTGAAACGGCACTCTAGTTCTGCTTTTATGTAACTACCTTCCATACAGTTATATAAAAAAATATCCAGCTCACATGTAATACTTCACCACTTATTACATATGTAGTGTATACAATCGGTTACCCCGGTATTGACGAGATTTAAAATAAAATAAAAGGTATGCATGAAATTAAACTCTTCGCATTGCTAAATTTATGTTAGATGTTACTTACTTATTTTTAATTTAACAAAACAATACATCGTTCAGCGGTAAATAAATATAAGTGTCAACTGGTAATGCGGATTGTTATGCATAATGATAAAATCCGGATTATTTGCATATAGAACATGCGACTAAGTAGGACATGCGACATAACCAATTAGAAAAAAAATTCTCACTAGTTCAGTCAACTGAACAACTGGACTAGTGAGACATAAACATATCCGTTACCTAATACAATATTAATAAAAATCAGTGTAGCGGTTTATTTTAAGTGTCAAACTCTAAACATAAAAGTCTTATAGCTTAATATAAGTCTCAAACGTACAGTCGACAGTAGATCAATGGTAACACTTGCAGTACGATTTCAACTCTTATGGCCTAGACAATAAGAACTGTACAAAGTCCAAAGGTTGCACTTGATGTGCTGTTGACTGTATCGTAGCTCCATTCTATTTAAGAATATCGGGCTTTGATGCCGTATATCTATGTATTATATGGGATTACTCAGACGACGACGTTTCCAGACGTGAGGTAATTTACAAATTGCAAACATCGACACAGCGACAACGATGCGACGACAGCGGCATGGTATGGGTGGGTCGGGTCTGTATACGGGATATTTACTGTCGCTAGCGCCTAATACAACCTACACTAAGAGCTATATACCTAATCTATCTATACACACTTACAATGAATATTAATTACTAAATACCAAACCTATCTCTCTTGATGATATCAATCTCGTCGGATTTGCAATTATCGAGGTCTTAATAATGTACCTAACCTATTCGCCTATATGAAACATTAATTAACAAATTATTATTTGTATACAGGTAGGTCGGATAAATACGTATCATAGCATATTCATTCCCTATGTATTTTTATTCAGTAGGTACCTACAGGTAAAATCTCTAGTAAGTACATAATAATATCACACAGTAAAATAAACCTTAAATTGAACTACTGTGACAATCAAAGTTATTTAATGTAAGTCCTTGCCAGTACATGCTAAATATTCATTTATATTATAATTTGGAACAAATACCGACTTCAGAGAATCTACTAAATAATAATGCGTACCTACGTGAAGCAGGGTATCTCGTTTTGTTTGGCTGTGGAGTGTGGAGAAACTCAGACTATGAATTAATTCAGTACCTACGCTACCAACCTCAATAGCATTGTACTCTGCAAATATTATCATAAAATTTATAATACATATAAATCAAAACGTAAAACAGCATAATTTGAAATATTTTCTCCCACTATTTAAACTTTTTATTGGACAGTAAAGGTGTACGGGAGTTTTTAGGGTTGAGATTTTCTCAAAAAGTACTTGACTAATTTCTGAAGATTCTTTACAATTACATAGTGTATACTTTAAACTTTCTACTATTAAAAAAATTGACCAATCGGTCAATGAGTTCTTGAGAAAATCTCAACCTTATTGAGGCACCTCGGCTGTCCCAAAATAAAACACGCCATTTTTATAAAAACCACTTTTATCCCAATTTTGGACATATTGTGTTGAGTTGCAGCTTAATCAAAGATCCTTTTCACGATAACCCTTATTTTGACGAAGATATTAGGGTACAAAAACATGGCATACATGAAATTCGATAAAACAATCTTAAAACAAAGTATTTTACAATAACAAATTAAAAACACTGTATAAGCTTGGATATACAGTATTATTGCCTGGTTCAGCGTCTTACCGACGTAGACCCCTAACTTGGGGGAAAAGTGCGTGCCTTGAGGTATACACTCTCCATCTCATTGGGCAAAAAAAGTACCAATTTGGGGCAGCGTAAGTAAGTATCTCTGTTTTCGACTGTAATACTTTGTGGTTGAAGCACGAGGAATTATTTCTCCACCTAGGTGAAGATTTATATTGATTATGTACACACGAAGACAGATATAAGTATGCAGGGGCCTCATTACGGTTGAGATTTTCTCAAGAACTACTGGACTGATTTTAATAATTATTTTACAGTACTTAGTTTTAACTTTTATATATCTAAAGTAAATAAGTAAGTATCTAGTAAGTAGTTTTTGAGAAAATGTCATCCTTAAAAACTCTACTGTGCACCTTTCTCTGTCTTCGACCGTACAATAAGATCTCAGTTGCAGGATCTAAACAAGTCCTCGCGCTCCACCTAGGTACACTATAGGACGATCTGTGAACTGGTGTACCACTTGAGGGTAAAATCAAAACGAATAATTGTTCAGTGACTCCGAAAATTAAGAATACGGTACATCTTCATTTTATTTACAAACCCTTCTTTAAAGGGCAACTAAGTGTCTCGGAAATCGAACACGAACGTGTTTTGTATCATGGAATTTGTGTTAACAGTGGCTTACTCGGAATTTATTGGTATGGACGGTATTGGAATGTCGGAATGTCCGGTCTTTCTCCCCCGGCTTGCACACTTGCAGTCGATCGATTTTAAGAGGATTATCATGCCAATTTATTTCCCTCATACATTATTATTGTATTCTCAGGAATCGAAGTTCATTTAATCGCGGAAAAGATTTAATTTTATTTATATAACAGTATGATAATTTCAAAGTAATTAGCACTAAATATACCACTAATAACTGCGCTAATAAAGTTTAATATAAAGATAATAGTACTTTCAAAATCAGTTTATTATTTTTATTTACACATTAATCCGCCTAAGTTTTTGTAACTCGGGTGATAAAATATAAACACTTCAACAAAAAGTACCTGCCAAAGTAAAAAAATTGTGTGAAATAGTTATACGCATTATCAATCATTCATATACTCTATGATATTCTGATTGCGTCAGGCTCCCGGAGGTCCGCAATGCGGGGGCGACTTAATCCTCGTAGACAAAGAAGTTATTCAACAATATAACGTAAATAATCTACTATCCATCCTTCATACTATCACGAGTGCCAACTGTGAGAAAACTAGAAAAGTTAGTGAAAGGACAGGTGCTTTTGTTTTTCCTTATAAGTACCTACATAGTTGCAAGAGCAAATATAGGTATGAATAACTTTCGATTTTTCATGTAATTAAATCACTACTCTATACGTATTTAATTTACTTACCTACCTCGCTAGGTTTTCCTCCAAAATTTATTTATTAAAGCTTCTGTACAATTTCTTGGAGATCTCATGCTCATTTTTCTCACAGTTCACTTATATAATTGTTCAATATCGCCCATACTCATAAACGTGTACATTTTTGCAGCACCATTTTCCCGCGATCTTTCTCCCAACCTATGTCGGGTAATACCGACTCGTTTAGATTTATCTCTACTGCAGCAAGAGATAAATATTCCTTGTATCCCTTTTTTAGTTCCATCCGCACTGACCGGTCATCACTGACCACTGTTTGCTGATGCCGTAAAAAAGGCTACGCCCCGTTCGAGCTGTGTGACCAGAGCCGATGAGGACTTTTTTCTTTTCTTCCCATTCTCGTTTCACTGACTTGCTGCATGTCGATTTACAAATAAACGATAGCAACCAACTATTTTTTTTTTTGGTAGTAAACGAATGTAGGTATCTACATGATTGAGATATTGTTAGTTTCATACTCTATAAATAAATTGTATAATTATATGGTAAATCGTCGATTCAACTGTTTTATTATAATTACTCGTAGGTATTGTAAATAAACGTACAATTTTTTAATAACTTTAGAGTATGTTTTTGAGTCGAAAGTTTGAAGTTGAAATTATGTGTGTGTAAATATTTACTCGTATATAGCTAGATAGAGTACCTAAAGTATATTTACCACCGAGCTTCATCGTGTATTCGCCAGTCGCGGTACCCAGTACTCGTGTTGTATCAACAACTAATTACTCAGACGCTCTCTGGCACGATTCTGATACTGCACGAGAAAGATTTATTTTGGAATGTAACTTTAGGTTGGGAATCCTAAATAACTTCTAGTCTAAGCGCAGATTAAATACTTTTATTCTGGCATTTACTTCCGATTAAAATGTGTTTTGCTGTTCGCTGCATGTATATGTGCAAACTTTAGTTTAGCAATTACTATTCCTCACCAGACAATAATTATTTCAAATGCATATTGCATTATAACACACATATTGCATTAAAGCTTATACCCAATTCACAAAGACAATCAACAAAAAACACCTAATATATACTCAATCAATATACTCATTCAATTCCAACGAGATCCAATTAATGAAGATGGAATGATTATTACCGCTTAATCTGTATTAAAGGGCGCTTTTTTCCCGTATGAGCTTTGTTGTAGTCTTTATAAAATATGGTCCAATAAACTTCCCCATCCAGTTAACAATGTCGCACAGATAAGCATTGATTACCAACTACTAGTACCCAAGTATAGTAACATATTTCTAATAATACAATAAATTAGGCACTTTCTTGGGTAGCTCTTCGTGTTATTTTTATACATTTAAAACTACCATTGATTCAGACCTAATAATTGCCCTTACCTTACCCTTTATATTTGAATGATTTATTAGCGACGGAAATATGAGCTAAAATAAGCGCGACAGACGAAAAGAGATACCATTTCAGCGATAAGACAGGTCCAGAAACGGACGTCAATGACCTGATGGATGGCTACGAACAATAGATACCAGACTAGAAAATCTCTAGACGCTATTAATATAACCCATCTGTTGTCCCCCACTAAATGCCTGCTTCATCTTAGCTGGCAGTAACTGTAGTCCCCTGAAGGGTCAAAATATTCTCACATTTGTGCACACAAACAAAGACTGATTTATCGAAGCCAGAATACTGTGCCGGTACCCTTATAACCCAGTGACATTCATGCCATCCCTCATTTCGTGACGCCACATAAATTTTGTCCCGTTCACGTTCCAATCGCTGCATTCATCATCGACTGACACAATTAGCTCATACCGGCAAACATTTGAATGCGAATGCTTTAAGTATAGTCGGCAGCACGTGCAATGATATCAATTAAATACTATTTCAACTCATAGTCTGAATAACTGAATGTGTTATACTTGGTGTGATATCATCTGTACAAGTACCATTAAAGGTTGCGTTGTGAGCATTAACAGTCACACAATTCATGACATTTGACTAATCTCTGTGCTTGTTGGACCCAAGCACCATTTTACTCAATGACTACTTTATATTGATTAGGTAATTGGGCTACAGAAGATGTCTTGCTCTAAGTCCGTCATTAGGTGAAATGCCGGATTAGTCGCTCGCTACGGCGTCGATCGCATGTAGTTTACTATCACCTTCCAAAAATCTCATATGATGTAGTTAACTAAGTACAAAATGGTAACGTGCGTCGTGCAATTCTGAACGCAACGTATACAAACACAAAAGACGACCGGCTAAGCTTAGAGATAGTTCGCTTTGAAGTCGCTGGACAGCGCACGCCCCGACCTTTGAACGAGCTCCGGTCAAAGGTAAAAAGGGTCGCAGACATCAAAGATAATTGGGCACCTATTAAAAGGCTTTACCGAAGAACTTGCGGCGAACAATATAGGCAAAACATTCAAAAAGTAATCTCATCGCGTATGAGACTCCTATGATACAATAAAATAAATTGGATAAAAGTAAACAAGATGACTACCTGCTTACAAAGTTCATAAGCAAAAGTACGTAAAATAAATCTAATCTAACAAAGAATGTACATTTCTCTAGAAAAAGAACGCTAAAAATGTATCTTCAATTGCTTTACTTTGTTACCCTTTTAAATCATTATTCATTAGTGTTGAAGTAGATACGGTCGACAGCACATCAAGTGTACTCGTAACATACGCAAGCACATTACGAAATAACAATACGGTATAGTATACAGAGGTTCCATGTAGGTTGAAGCGAAGTTTACTGTACATACCCGACATTACATACACATGCCTGCAAAACTGAAATGGTTTCATATTGAGACATTTATGTTCATTCCTCAAATTTATGTTTCTTTTACAAATTGTCACTTGGTTCGTTCCATATCCAAAAAAAATATTAGGTAGCGGATTGCGGCCTAGGCCTCAGATCGCTTGGTATACTGGACGTTAACGACGGGAGAAAAAGGGGTGGGGCATGCGTTTCAACTGGCCTCAGGCCGCAAGCCGCGTGCAGGCCGCCTGTGAGTGTGTGTCAGACTTAAGTATGGTTATTCTTAGTTCGTAAATGATTATTGTATAATATGTAATAGTACAAACACAGAGCAGGATAAAGGAAAACAGAACGTGGAATAATATGGCTAATACCCTACTTAACATAGGTACCTACTCACTTAAAAGTCATAATCGGAGTAAGCAGGGAAAGTTTCAAAATGTTACATTTATTCCCTCTTCAGAACAGCGACTGAAAAAATGAAATACCCACTTTTCCAGCTCTCGTAACAAGTATTCCTTCAAATTATTGCTTCTCTTTTCTCTCTCGTAATAAGATTAAATTTTACTAATGAAACAGAAAATGAAAATTTCTTCAGCAGAAAGCGAATTTACTAAATAACTTTCCGCCATTTGTCTTGGTAATGAAGGAGTTTTTTTCACGCTCCCTTCCCCTGTAAAGCGACAGACCAAGCTGAGACTTCACAAGTTCGTATATTTTAATTTATAAGACTATTTATATTTTCTTTCCCTTTTAACTCACTGTGACATTGAATAATAATATGCTAATATCGTATGAGTACTTGTGGAGTGAGATTATGAAATGAAATGGTTTATTTGCTAGTACATAGTTGACATAACAGATGTTGAGCAAGAATATATATATGTATCATATATACTGCCGATAACGGCATGCAAAAATCTTTCAACGAACATCTCAATCTCAGTGACCAAAACAAACACTCAGTAGCTATTTGTTCTAATCACTAAGATATTCGTTTACAGAGTAGTAGCATTTTTCTCCTAGCCATTGTGTAATTTTTGCTTTAAAATGCCTAGAGTGACAATCTTTGATATGGCTAGGTAGATTATTATTATTATATTGTGATGCCCATACAAAACGAATTTTTCTAATACGAGTTCATTCTAGACTTCGGTAAACACAGATGGTGTCCATATCTTGTAGGCCTCCCATTAATATCGTTTCGTGTTTTGAAATAATGCGGATATTGTCGAGTGAATAGGAACATTTGCTTAATATACATACAAGGCACCGGCAAAATCTTTGTAGATTTAAAAAGAGGCCTACAAGTGTCCCTGTACCGAGCTCCGCACAATGCACGATACACTTTTTTGTGTACGCTTACACAATGAATGCTCTATCAGCTTCGACTATGAGTTTCCCCATAACATGAGCCCATAACTCAACACAGACGATACATAGCCATAATATGCCGTGAGTGCTACTTCTTTTGAGGCAGTCCGTCTTAAGTGTTCTAAGTGCAAAAACAAATCGATCTATCCTTTGGCATATATTGTCAATATGAGCTTTCCAATCGCAGAACTTATCCAAGGAAAATCCTAAAAACGTTAAGTCCCAATAAATTGTTATCTCAAAGTAGGTATTTAAATTGATAATTTGTAACTACTTATGCAATAAAAATACAAGAAGAATTATTCTACCAACACAATTATAAATATATAGGTATCAATAATATATAATAATAAACAATAATTGCCATAAAATTTTCTACATGCGTTGCGATCTTGACTTTATACATGTATATTTTGATAATAACGAATTAGGATAAGTACCTATATAAAAATTATCAAGATCATTTACGTGTAGGAATGATCTTTTCAAGCTTTCGTTTTCAAGTTAATTGCAAATGAAATTACTGCCCTTATACGGAAAAGGCTTGCCTCGCCGTAGGGCATATAGGTACATATCGTATGTAACGACCTTTGAAAAAGAGGGTTGTCTCCAGAGATATAACCCGAGTTCCTGTTACGAGTAGATCGCATATGAAATCGTTATCCGTACGAATCGTGGTTGTTTTATAGATCGAAAACAAAATAAGAGTCACTTCGTTAATCCAATGCTAACATAACATTTTACTTCGCAACAATCGCATTCTAACTGTGCTCTGGGAGTAGCTACGGTGTCTTGAATTTTAATAGCTCTACTAACTTCTTAATTGAAATTCAGCGGAATTGTTCTCGTGTCCATCAGCACTTAGTTACGGATTTACTGGAAATCGTCATTAATTTTGTTTACAGTTTAATTTGGACCTTAATTTTATTTAACGCGTGTAAATATACTTTTTATTTTGTTTTACCTGCCTAGTTTACTTGCTAATATTATTAACTTATCAAATAGATGAACATATTATAATATTAAAAGAAGCAGAACGCTGACACCGACGAAGATAAAATATCAAAAACATCTTTCGGCTTACATTTTAAAAAATTGAATACAGTCAAGCGGAATGGAAAATCCTTTATATAACCTTAGATTCCTAAGTGAATTGAGCGAGTAAGGAATGGCAAGGAATAAAGTGATTGCGAAAATAGCACTGTGTTCCGAACTACTTCAAGACATTGGCATGAATAATAGAGAAATTGAGATCTATCCTCCTCAATTTGTGAGCTGTTTATACGTAGGCCGGTCGCACATCTTGAAAGTGGTAAATTCTGATACTGACAGTCAAATACAGGTGATTTTGCTTATACCTACCTATAGCCACATAATTGTATTGAATTTAATCTATATGTAAACTTATTATCTTTTCAGTAGTACTTTGACTGACTCGAAAAATTACTTTGGATTAAACTCAAATTAATCGACTTTTAAGAAATGTTAACAATTTAAGTAATATATTAGACATTCACACATTTTAATTGTACAGGTTGTCAGAAAATATTTTAATCGATTAGATATAACTATCTTATACCAAATAATAATAATAAAATATGGTGTCATTAAAATTAAAAGTCGTAATTTAAAAAATATAACTCGATTATATAAAATGGGTGAAGGCGAATTAATTAAGGGCCTTTCATCAGGGTGACGCAAAAATTAGATGAATCCCACGCGTTTCATAATTTATATTGCGGACAGCGTGGAAAAGCTATTAATAAGCAATACCTATATTACAGACTTAATTAACACCTGTAATATTAGCTGCTATAAACCAATACCTGTAGGGATGATTCTTAAATAAATAACAATAATCCAAGCGATTCGAACTATAAATGTGTATCTTGTACACTCGATAGCACTTTAATTCAGAACGATTTTAGCCCTTTGTCGCAGACAATACGAACTTACATCGAATGTGTATAGTCTAAGTTACAAAAAAAATATAGAGGGGCTTCATAAAGGTTGAGATAGATATTAAAACTGCTCGACCGATTTTAAAGGTTATTTTTATTAAGAAATAATTTATAATGCAGGCTATATAATTCTAAACGAAATTTAAAAATGAATCAAGTTGGTTTCGACCAAATCTCAACCTTTATGAGGTTCCCTGTAGTTTCTTCTGAGTAGATTGTATTGAGAACACCGCCGCACAATAATTTGGCAAGAAATGTCACATGATCGGGGCAATGTAGCTGCTCATACTGATTGCAGTGTATGAAATTTGACCATGAGCTCTGCGCACATGACATTTCTAACCTCTATTACTCTTCTGTGAAGAACACATTAGCTACTATAGACGCTACATAATGTTAAGCACATACATACAGTACAGGCATAAACTTTTTGCTCTGCCGAACGAAATGAGCCCGAACGTACGCTTGTAACTACATGCTCGTGGCCCGGACTTCCGGTGTCGGTGTATTGTAGCTGACGTCGTTTAATCACGCTGACAAATGTACCCGCGTCGTCCGGCGATTGTCAGCCCCGTATCCCGCCCGCCCTACGCCGCAAATTGATAATGCTCAATTACACTCTTCATACTCGTGTATTGTGACTTGGCCTTTTTTACAACATGTGATTGATTACCTAATATGCGGTCGCAAAGACCCGTTTATTTGTACACATCAAATAGTATAGTCTGTCAGATTGGACACCGGCGATGAAATGGACACTGATTGATACCACTTCCGACTTTTTTTTAAGATGACTACTATTGATGATTGTTCATCATTAAAAAACAATTGATATTTTTTTTATTCGTGTTATGTAGACATAATATATAATAAGTACTCATATAATTATTTACAATATGAAATCGCAATCCATATAAAAAAAAAATCTTTTGACACGTATTTAGGTAGGTTATCTTTTTTGTCTATAGTAGGTATATAAAACATGACATAATAATTACATATCAATCAAAAGTAAGTTACCATGTTATCACTCATTTTAAAGACCACATATATTTTAGAACATTATGTGCGCTAAAAGTAGGTAATTAATATTTTTCATTGCTATTTTGTGCGGAAATGTATACTCATTTTAAGCTTTTTCCGATGAAAAGTCTATTAATTATTTTTATCACAGTCGCCATTTCACCTCGAATTAAAATGGTAGTCACGGCCCGTCCGCTCCCCACCCAGAGTATCAATAAACGCTTATAAATGCCTAATAGCCCTATATTTACTCGTATTATCATATAATAGCATTTAGTGTGTAGGTACTTGCATATGTTCATGATAAAAAAGATACGTCATAATTAATTTGGAGGATTGAATATCTACAAATTATACTTGTATATAAGTACCTGTAAATATTATGTAAAGTATGCGTGTGTGTTGTGTGTGTTTAGTGTTGTGTGTGATAAATATTGTGTGAATGTTTAAATGTGAATAGGCTTAGGACTTACGAATATTAACAGTTGATGGACAAAAACGCAATAACATCTAGTTTGCTGACTACATTTAGCGACTCAGTACCACTATTATCAGTTGAGCACTTATAAGTATATAAGCAAGATTCATGTTTCGTGCCTAATTTTCTTTAAAATGCTAATACATTTAATAGAAGAAATGTGGTAAGCAAGAAAATCAAATATATTATAAGTACTACCTCATCAGTTACAGTTTACATTGTAACACTTTCTGTTTATTGTAACTTAATTAATGTAAGTGACTCCATGTTGTAAAATGTGCCAATGGCTTAGTGCAGTGCGACAAGCATCTAAGAAAAAACCAGGATAAAATGTAAAATTTAATTACGTTCATCTGTACGCAAAAGCTGGTGACACAGACAGACACACACTCGTAAACTCGCGTAACATAAAAATTTATGAGGGTCTGGGAGGAATTTACTTAAAGTTTATTGCGGTAATAAAACAACTATACATTTCATAGTTTTATTCATAGTACCATGGGGAAGTTGCGGCTTGTAATTAAATCCCTTACAGCGTACTTTACGTAAAGACATTTCACAGTAATTAAATTACTTACAAGACTAACTTCTTTATCAACGCGAGCTTCTCGAATACAAATGTACTGTTTTTTAATTAAGTTGAGTACTTTTTGTTCATATGACTAAGTAGATACTTACTACAAAGGGTATTATGAGAGCAAATTTCAAAGGTGCTTGGCAAAGGCTTTTCAGCGTTAATAAAGTTAATTACTCCGTCGCTAATTGTACCCGTGTGTGCCAGGTGTGATTATTATCTATGTAGCTATGTCGTATGGCGAGATCCGGAGGCGACGAATGTGAATACTGTAAATTGCAATGTAAAAATATCCACTGCACTTATAAAATAAGGTTGCAGGTACCAGCTACATTTACTTAGCTGTGTTACCTACGGCCTTGTCAGTCAGAGCAAATAATTGAAAACCATAACCAAACAAACTAGCTAGGAAAATAAGTAGCAAAAACAGCAAAACACTTGGTTGTCCATATAGCTGCAGTTGCAAATACTTAATAAACACTTTTCTTTCGGTGTAACAGTGAAATTGTGATTTAAATTCTTATTATAAAGACAATACTCTGTACTTATATGTCAGTACATCCTAGTCTTATTCTCATCAAGAGAAAATACCGGGAGCAAATGCCATGCGGCTCAACTAAAGGCCGGTTGGCAGAGCCACACAAAGCCAATAGCCGTGCCGTAGTTCGTTTCCTGATCTTCACTCCGATTGCCGACTAGTGTAACATTTCCGATTATGAGGAAAATGTTCGCTTTTACTTAGAAATAACTAAGTAAATAGAAGCTACTCAATAAATCAAAGTATTTTCCAGCTGTTGCGATTTGTAGCAACAAAGTACTCTTAGGTAGTAACGAAAAATAAATAGAGAAGTTAAATTAAATTTTACATATTGGTCTCTCTAGGAACTAAGGTCGATAGTCATAGATAGTTTTGAGTATGAGTGGAGTTTGAATTCGGTCTTTCATCTCTCAGTTTTCATACAATTTAGACAGTCGTAAGAGCGAGATCACGTCGAGTGTTACTCATGTTTCGTCTATGACTAAAAGTATTATACCTAATGTAATGCATGGTCAATCGATACGGAAAATAATATAATTATTACAAAATCATTAAACCTGTTTTTTGGCATAAATTCTATCAGATCTATGATCAAGACGAATCTAAGATACCTCATGCATCAAAAGCCTTTTAATCTACAAAAGTACCGACATACAGGTAGGAACACCCGAAATAATATTGTCCTCCTCCTTCCGGCAGTCGGGTAGAAAAAACTTCTTCTGTCTACACAATATAATGGCCACTCCTGGCTCCCATATTATTTTTTGGTACCATCTTACAGCCATCTCATTAGGAAAGTGTGGAACACACATGGAAAACTGACGATCATAATCCAAGCTGACCGAGAGATCAAAATGAGTTTGAATAAGAACTTTTGATTTAAAAATCCATTGAGCCGGGTCCCCTGGCGAGTGCTAGGGCGGGCGTGGGTGGCAAGCGAACCGATTAGGGTAATCCGCTCGGGCTTCGCTCGCCCGCATTCAATCTCGCGTGGGTCACAAACGCCGAACAAACTGAATTATTTTTACACGACCGCATTGTTAATTCTGCCATATATGCAGATTGACCTCTGATTTATTGGCTTTATTTATCTAAACGTTGGAGTAAAGTATAAGTAGGTATACTAGTAAATAAATGTTACTGACCTTACCTAACTAACGCAACGTACTGGTCGAGGATAAGTGGTAGAAAATTACCACCACAAGTGGACATTTTTGGCAGGTGAGCGAACCAGGCACATGCCACATAATATTAGGCAGAAAATGTTTAGTTAGTCAAAGATATTTACTATTTCCATAAAAATGGTTTAACCCAACGATTAAAATTTGAATCGTTTTTATTTATAAGAGCCTAAGAGACTATTGCTATTAGCCAAACCTACCTACATACCTTGTTTAATAAGGGAAATGACCCTTAAACCATGTGTTGTCACTTTCACACTTCGTCAAAAACGTTAAGTTAGAAAGGGACCGAAGGCTTAAACCGTGGATTAACTTTAAATCGCGTTTATGGCTAACCGCGCATAAGTTTACTTGTCCCATGCCTTTAGGTAGAGAGCTGCGCCAGTAGTGGCGCGAAGTAATCTGATTTAGTCGACGAGGATCAAATAATATGGCAGCCAACACGCAGCTCGAGGCTGTTTACACCCCCAGTGCTCGCCCCTGTTTTCATAATTACTCACCGTTCTCTGTTATTTCCTATAATCATTTGTAAACTATACCGCTAATTCCTGATGATTTTATATCCAAACCAATTAAAGCGTTAATGTTTAGTATAAATGCAAACCCGATAATCGATTCGACAATAAATAATCGATAAGTACCAATGCGTTGGGATGGTAAATTTAATTTATGAATTACAACAAACCATCAAGAATATGACCGAAATAATGGAAGAAAAAATTTCGCTGCGATCTATAAAGAGAGCGTAATGCCCTCCACACACAGCCGCGACCTAGCCGCGGCCTGCGTCCTGCGATCAGTTGAAACGCAGGCATCGGCATCCGCCTCATTTTCTGGGCATTTTAATGTCCAGTAGGTAGCGATCTAAGGCCTGCGATAGGTAACGACGGCAGAAAATGATGCGGTGCATGTGTTTCAACTGATCGCAGAAAGCAGGCCGCGGCTGTGTGTCAAGCTTGATGTATATTTTGTATGGGTCGTACATATTCACCCCCACGCACACCCCACTTGTCAATGTCACCCAGTGCTAAGTGCTAAGAATCACAATCGTTTATTGACATTGCAAGGTATGATAAAGTAATATTTACGGTTGCTTAGGTGGCACTGAAACTGCAAAGTACCGAGATCAAGCATTCCATAATTAGATCCTAAAGATTAATTAATAAAGAAAGAGTTATTTATTCTGTACTATCATATCTCACTCACGTCGTGCAAACGTTATAAGTACGGTCGTTGTATTGCTCAATTCATAATGTGTGCCCCCAGGATCTTTATAAAGCTACAAAACTTTATCTCTACAGCCATCGTACAAAAACAGAGCGCGGCACAGGCATAAAAGCTGATTCGATCAACAAAAACAAGTTGGTATAATTTTGTACACACAAAGTCTAGAAATTTAATTTACGGCGGAATAAACAGGTTCTGTCGTATACGATAAAAGATCCCACACAAATAGCAGTGCAGGGCATACTCGTAATTATTTTACTCTTCACACATGTACGTTTGTGTGCCGACTCGTTACCCGGGCCGCATGCCGTAAACCATTTACTGTGTCGACAATATTTACCTTTCGCCTGCATGTATGTACCAGTACATCTGATGTGCTATTGTATTAATAAGAATAAATTTAATGCAATTTAATATACACAGAAGTAATTAACGTTAAAATAAATGAAATTAAATGTACATACTAACACAAAGTTAGTTTCAGTGGTAGCGAAAATATTATAAAATAAAATAAAAAAATATTATATATGAGCAGGAAGAGCAAGCACAGAATTTACTCGTATGTAAGTATTTATATATATTTCTAGTATAAAAGTTGTATTTACTTACATATTTATGCATATGCAAAGCATACCTAATAATATATTGGTAAAATGCTTTAAGACTTGTATCACATGACAGATAGCACTCCTTCACTCCGTTGAAGATCTACAAAGACTTTAGATTTTCATTATGAAATCAAATATGAATAATAATTGATTACTTAATTTATTCACCCACCTAATTAACTACTTAGCATCCATGTTTGCGTATTTAAACGTACATATTGATGATTATGCCCTTTGTAATTATACTGAACCCTCGCAACGCACATAGGCTTCAACAAGCTTTGTTGAAAATTTGTTGAAATCTCAGCCTCTAATGACTCCATGCCAAAATACTTAATTAGCAATTGCCCTACTTGCTCAGAAACTCTTTGAACTCATATAAACTAACTATAGCTATGAAGACAACTATTATTCAACACAATTGGTTGTTAGATATTCTGGTATGATTAAATCAAATGGCGTGTAGACACACAACTGTCGTTCGTTTTGTTTCAACTGGGACTGGAACATAAAGTTGGACGTTTACGAGCTTTGTTGACTGTTTCATAACTTAATCATGGCATCTTTAGGCCGTATGTATCCTTTATACATTATGTAGACGACTGCAATGAATCCTCCCATAAACAGGTTCTAAAAGACCTTCCACCTGTCTCGACGGTGTACTTGGCAAGGTTACGTGGTCGGGCGAGTGTAAAGTTCAAGAATCAATTAGCTGAGCTCGAGCCTCCCGTCATCCTTCCGTCCATAATTCATGCCAAGCCGCTGCCGCCGACGCGACGCGCCTCTTGCTGCTACTACACATTACGTACTCAGTTTCAGAGCTAGGTTCCTTGGTTATTGATTCTTATTTAATTTATGTTCTTAGTTGTGTACGATACTAATCTTTTTTAAACGTACACATTTTTAGGATTAAACTTTCGTACGTAGATAAATTAATTTATCTTAATGATATTGGAATAACCGAATTTAAGGTTTATACATTCAGCTTATGTCACGGAACAATTAAAATATATTTAAACTATTGTACCTCTATAAATTTGGTGTGTGGTCAATTTTGTATTCAAAATCGTCCCATAGAAGTAAGTATAATAATTATGTGCTAGTAAGAAAAAGGTCTACGCGTTCGTAGCACATTCGTAGCTCACCCGTAGCGCGTAATATCACCTATTTTAGAGGGTTTTTTTTTAAATATACTAATTGGTAATAGGGGGAAACGTCATGTAATCCCAGGATATAATGTCATACGGTCCCTTAAAGAAGATATTATGATGAGTTGGTCGGACTTGGTTGGTTGAACCACGTGGCCTAGAGCATTTAAATAACAAATGAACAAGAATATGCAAAATCTTTTCTTCATTTGCGTTCAAACTTCTACGTATAATCTTATAAAAGTTTCCGGAAATAAAGCCAACCAATATCACATTTTTTCTAGAAAACCGAGCAAAACTCTTACGAAGTCATGAAATGCGATCGTAAATTTTTAGGGAACCCAAAACTGGTGAAACGGAGTCGCAAAATTCTTATCTTTATGGACACAATTTTAAGGTATTCGGATCCAAGCCGCAGCAATATTATGACCAAGTGAAACATCGGAAATGTGGGTCCGTAAATATTGGCCAGTTTTTGTGCTACGAATACAAACCTATTATTCCATAGTACCACTAATGTTATGAATACGAAAGTTTGGATGTTTGCTCAAGTCAATCATGCTCAAACTGTATGATAGATCTATACACTTACCACATTTTTCAAACATAACGTTATGGAATAATATATGTTGTTTTTTCCGGATCCCACGTAAACTTGAGAACTGAGACATATCGTCGTGTGGCGGAAAACTAGATTTTTCACATTTATATTGTTTTCATTTCTTAGATCCCATCGATAGCAGATCGAGTGCACTATATGAAGTGGGAGGTAGGGTTATTAAGAATTTGGAGGAGGAGACACACTTGAATTGAGAACCTAATTGTGAAACGTGATCATTAAGCTACCGATTCCACTTGTAGGAAACGAGTATGCTATATTTACATTTAATATTGTTACCGAGTATATAAATAAATGTTGCAAATCGTAATTTAAAGTGTGGGATCTTACTGGTCGGGTGAATTCAAGAAGTTTCCCCATTATTTGCGTACGCCAAAGCGAATGTGAATAAACAGCGCCGACACGCGTGACTAGAATGAATAGCTACATAATGTTCACGACGAATGAGGAGAAACTCGGGAAGTTTTTCGTATGCTCAAAAAATTACTTATATTTTATTCAAAACAAAACGGTACCGAAGTATACCCAAGTACGGGAATGTTAGAGGTAGGCATGAGCATTTTTATTCAAAAAAGTGTCAGTAGACATACCACATAGCTATAATAGCGCTTGGAATATTGCTTATTATGTTGATACTTCTTCTAAGCGTTGCAAAAAAATCTGTTTATCACTTTACCTTGGAAAGGAATTAACTGTGATATTAAACCAGGTACTACCTACCTATTTTCGGTGCTTGCCTTTCTTCTTTTCTATCTCGAACTGAAAGTGCGTGAACTGTAAAATATAAAAATGGATGTAATTAAGAACTTGCTTATTTCGTATAACTTACGATTGCTTTATTATTTTGATTGCGAAATGCAGAGTGTTTTGGTGTCAGACTCATTCATTATTCAGTCGAACGTCGATCGGTCTGAGTGAAGCGAACGCACCGACCTGTTCGCATATTCCATTCATCCGCTCTTTCGCCAATTCACACCTTCTTACAGCTCGCTTCACAGACTGAATAAAATAACACAGTGAAACCTCATGAGGGAAGTTTCAATGTTTCCATCGACATGAATACAGCTTAAACTTTAACGTTAAGCATTTCATTAACCAGCTTAGTACAAAGATTTACTTAACGGATTTTCTACTTGTGGCCACTTGCACGAAATTGTGGGTTAAATATACTAACATAGCCTATAATTACTCTAGACTGACTAGACTGGTAGTAATGAAGCCAAATAATGCGAGGCTAACTGAAGGAAGGTTTAGGATATAAAACTATCACATATATAAACTGGAGAATGAGTGGAAAATATACTTATTTTGTGTAATATGACGAAGACACCATAACTATATATCTTACAAGGCGTTTCGTAATTTTCGTCCAATTCATCTCTAAATAAAATAGATTAATTGCCTACAAGCATTAAATAAACCTAACAGCTAATCTACGGCGTGAACACGACTCGGCGAACTTGAGCAAGTAGTTTCCAGTAAGTGATATAACTACGCAACCCCTATTAGTCGTTGCCAACAAGTCAAACAATTGTCCAGTAATGGTATTCAGGGCCCGTCATTAGTTTGTTCACAAATCCCCGACTCGATACTTCTTTCTAATAAAAAAAGTTTCGCAGTCACAGCATTCGAGTAATTCGGATGGTCATCTAAGGTCGGGTGCGTAATTTTTAAGGCCTTGTGGTCATCGGCGACGTGACGAGAATCGCAACGGACCCTCGTCTTGTATTTCTAAAGATACAGAAACATGCTCGCAATTTTCACAGTAAATTGACCTCGCCGCATCACGTCATTTTATTTCGGGTAGATAGCTAGGTACACACTTTGAGTGTATTCATCTACAGATAAGGACATTTTCACACCGATACCAGCTGATGAAATCTACGAATTCTCCAGAGCGTCGTCTCCTTTATTTCTTAAAGTTGTAAAAAGTAATGAGGTATTTTATCTGTATGGCTGCTGCTTTCTATTGTTCGAAGTTTCTCGACCGAAACGTGGCACTCAAATAGAACCTTGAGCTAAAAGTTATACTGAAATAAAAGTAAATTTCATAAAATACCCACTGTGAATTATAACATCATTTAAATGTTAAACTTTGAAGTGTTTTCAATATGCATTACGCGGTTAGTTAGAATTAATGAAAAATAATAGGTACTTACTTACATATATTTTTCTGTCCATATAGATTCCAAAACAACCATTTTCAGAATTTCTGTATATTGCAACGTTCGTTAATCATACAAAACTACTGCGCAGTGGTCCCAACTCCCACCATACTAGGAGGAGTTTGATGTACTTGCACTAGAGATTAATTCCACATAGACAAAATCGGTCGCACTGTTTTTAGTTTTTAGTAGTAGTAGTTTTATATAGATTATCTACTACTACGTATGTATCTTTAGGAATAACAAACAAATCTTCATCGCACAAGTAAGCATAATGTACGTAATTTAAAATTAAAATGCTGGCAGTGAAGGTACACTGGCAAAAAGGTCGGTCGGACACGGGTCCCACGCGGCACACGTGTAATCCCGATGCCCTGGGCCTAGGGCGCCCCCAGGCGGGACGCGAACCACTCGCAGACATTTCAGGAAGACATACGACACACTCATAAATTTTCACGCAACTTCGAGCCCACGACGCTGAGGAAGATCCCATCGTAGGCATATTTTTAGATTAACGAGTGTATTATACGAATTACGACCGTACCTTCTTGTTTAAAATGACTATGCCGTTTATTACAGGTGACCCTGATTCATGTAAACGTAACGACTTTCGTAACGATTTTTAGTCGTTTATTGAAGTATACGATGACGTTCGACAACTAATACAAAAAAGGCCAAAAGTCATAGCCCCGTATTAATAGTCTGAGCTCAAACCCGCTCTCCAGAGCGAATTCAGCTAATACACTCTCAAGACGTGATCACCATCTCAAGTATGTCATTTATTAATAAACCAATATTGAGAGAGTATCACTTGATGTCTTTCTTAAGTGGAAGAATTCAAGTAAACGTCGCGGTTCGCCTACAGTCAGCAAATACGTTCTCAAGTGTGAGTTTGACAGTTCTCTTGAGAACTAAGTTTTGTTTATTAATACGGCGTTACTCACGTCATACCCGATTTCTAAACGCGCACCTAAGTTAAGTTTATTAATAGGAACGCCATGTTGAAGTCGTTCTCAAGATTGACTTTTGAGCTGAGATTGATTTATTAATACGGGCCCTAGACAGTTTTGAGAACGCCAACTCAGCGTGAGCTCGCACTTACGCTGTCAACATTATATTAAAGAAAACTGATAGTTGTAAGACCGAAGTTAAACTCATACTCATAACTGTTTATGACTATCGGCCTAAGCGTCGCGTCGTCGTCACCTCGTCGTCGCCCAGAAAACAGTGTGTGCCACCACCTGGCCTGAACCTGGCCGCCACCGCCACCGGCATCGGCACCGCGCACGCTTGCCTGAGCGACGCTATGGGACGAATAAAAAAGTTGACAGCGGAAGTTGTTACATATGTCAGGAATAGAGCCTTTTCTGTCGCAGCTAGAAATCCTGTATAGATTTTTTCATCATACTTATCCCTTGTCCATTTTCAGCATGTAACTGTAGCGTTAGAAAAATAATATACAGGGTGTAACGAAAAGGGTATAGGAAGCCGAAAGGACGGTGTTCTGTATCGATAACTAAAAAAACTTATGTTCTACGACTTAGTTTTTACTTTTCGAATTGTATGAGACTTAATTTATTTTTTATTCGAAAAGTCGTAGAACAAAAGTTGTTCAGTTATCGATACTGAACACTCTCCCTTCGGCTTACTAAATACCTTTTCCGTTACACCCTGTATAAACCTTCCAATTTTTATTTTACCGTGGTGGCCACTTTAATGATCTCTTCAGTATACTGCTGTAGAAATGTTAATAGTATGCTGAGCGAGCAAGCCTGCAATTGAGTTGACTCAGCTGTTTGACGCGACCACTATCACGCACGTTGCCACACCGGCAATGGATTTACGTACATAGGTACTGATAGTACAGAAACGTCATTGGTAACTCAATACAACAAACAGAAAACACAGTATGTTTACATTCTTGCTCTCTACAAAATTATTCATAAACTGATAACTTAATACTTACAGGCGACAGCAAATTAAATAGTAATTACCTACGCGACCGTATTCTAACAGGGTTGGCTAATTGTAGATAGACGTGCTGTCGACTGTACATAAATTTGTCTAGACGAAGAGTTAGTTATCTGTCAGCGGACGACGACAGCATCAACAATGAAATAGGTAGTTAGCTAATGGAAAGTTGATAAGGTGTTATTATTTATAAATAAGCGAGACGAGTCCCTGGCGAACTGAATGTAATTAACTCGAGCACAACATTCGACTTGCGAATGTTTCGTACCACCCGCCGTCGTCGTCGTCCGCCGCCGTGATAACGCGCCCATCCCTTATCACTACTCGCTCCTTACCGCTTGTCATAAATTTTATCACTCCGATGAGCCGACGCAAGCGAAGACCTCTTTTTTCGGCTTCTCTTCTCTACGGAATTAACGACCCGTGAACTCGTGAGCACAGCTCCGAGCGTCTATTTTTTTCAGTCACAGACACTATCACTTCAGACAATAATTATACACTGAAACTTTTTTAAGACATACAACACTACACAGATTTATATTATATTGATGGCTAAGTGTTTTTTACTAGTTAAATTGCCACGATAGCATACAAATCATATTTTTTTAAAGACTTTAAGATTCAAAATAATGTCCAATTCTGTTGTAAATAAAGTTATCACATTCCCAGAAGTCAGATTAAGTTCGCCGGATTATTAAGTAAATCGTCTTCAAAACTTAAAGTTGACAACAGTTTCTAAGTGATAATACTGTAGCAATTCCTATGAGGGAGGCAGTTTGAGGTTGTTCGAATGTTGTCGCGCGCTGCGTTTGAACGTCAAACGTTGCGGTGATGTGTAGCGACCGCGTCTCGTGGGCAGTCGCTCGCCTGGCGGCCGGTTGCGGACTGCGCGGGTGGCACCGAGTCTGTCGGCCAGGCTGCCGCCGCCGCAGCGCACGCGCCCCGCGGGGATCGATACACCCCGCCCCAACCACCGCCGCGCCCGCCGGGGGCGCCGGCCCACAGACGCACACGCGCGCGCCCGACACGACCTACACTCGAGACACTCGTTCATCTCGTGTGTCTTGATTTTTTTTTAAATCCTCAGTCGCCTCGGTCGAACGAAAATCCAAACTTTGACCAAAGTGCATACACCGCCGCGCTTCAGTAAGTGATCAAATACGTGAAATATATTTTTCCGTTTACCTTTCAGAAAATAAATCGGATATTGATAAATATGACCGCATTTTAAAAGATAAATATATATTTATTTATTTTTACACCTTCTACTTAAATAATGACAAAATGAACCTATGGGTCGCTTCAGTGGCTTAGTCGCAAACTCGCCCACAAAATATCTGGTCCGCGGGCGAGTTTCCCTTTTGTAAATTTTCATGTAGTAAACTGGCCCACTCAGCAAGGTTTCTTAAATTTTTTTCATTATATTAGAAAAAATAATACTAACATTGATTTCACATTATAAATTTATTTTGCCTACATCAAACCTTCTAAACAGTTTATATGAATAAACATAGTTATGTCAATAAAAGTATATATTTTTAGGAATTTTATAGGTATAAAATCTCCATCGTATGCTTGGAATGCAGCTCGTAGAATGCAGTGCAGAAGCCGTGAAGTTTTCTGTTGTTTACTGCACGATAACTCTTGATAAGTCAGACGTTTATTTTACTTGAGAGCTCGAAAGAACTGTTTAGCCAAGTTTCTGTACATAGAATGGAGAGTAGGTTCACCTCAACTTTTAACAAGAAACTCCGGCTTTTACTTAGCAGAAAGCGCTATAAATATGCAGTATGCATGAGTTTCTTTCGTTATTTCACTGTAACTTGAAATAAGGTATGTGTTTGATGTTCAAACATTTATTTAAGCGATTATACCATAAAAGTAAATAGAGAATAGGTGTAATATCATACTGTGTGTGGCCCGTCGTCGGTGCCCCGCAAAAGAGAATGTTCTACACGCAGAAAGGCAACGGAAATTTATTGCGCGCTCAATCAGATCCCGATAACACGCTCCCCTACTGGTGAGGCGATACACTGTGAGACCGGTTCACACGAAAAGAAAACACTCTAACAATGGCAGAAGATTACGGCCAATCGTACAGTTTTATAAAAAACCTAGCCAGGTATTCTATAGCTTTCGCATGTCACTTTGTTTTGCCGCTTGGAGCACACTATCCCAAAGGAATTCAGGAAATTCCTTTCTATTACCGGTTAAAAAATAATATCCTCGATTTAAAAATAATATCTAAAGTAAAATAGGTGCAAACTGTTAACGTAGTCGTAGCCTATTCTATTTCTGTTAGAAACTTCCCGAGCTTACTTAACGAATATTCTAAAGTTTATTCCTTCCATGTAAAGTGGGTATTCTAGTAATTGTTCACCTATACATACATGTAGCTAGCTACTCGTAAATAAACGTTGCCATTGAAAACAAAGTCGTATCAGCATTGCATATATGTACTCGCATGTACGACTATAAGCTGTGTTAACCGTACCTACCAATTTGTAACAAGGCGTGCCGAGAACACTCGTTAAGTATATAATTTGAGTGTAGCGGTCCTGTTAGGAAACTTTGCAAATTAATGAATAGAATTAATTCAATTTATAAGCGATTACCGAATTCCAACACAGTCGACCCACAATACCTGCCATTCTTGCTCTGGAATTAAATGCGAGACTCCGCTTAATTAAAATTTAATTTCACCTGAACAGAACTTTTCGATATTAAAAATGGTAAATAGAGATAACGGAGAATTAAGTTGTATAGTAAGCATTAAGAAATTGGTTCTATTAAAATACTTCACATCATCACTATCATTGGGTGTCAGTTCACCGCAGGTCAGAGCCTCTCTCCTTGTCACCCGATCTTCGATTCTTGGCTTCCAGTTACTGCCAGCCACCCTGCATTGCTCCCGATACTTACTTCCTAACTAAATATATACTCGCTTACAGTAACCTAAACGAACTTTTGACCTTTAACTTTGAGAGCGTAGGTCTCGATCTCAGATTTCTTCGACCCGAGTAGGTGTAACTTGCATGTCCACTCGGTAACTTTTCCCATTTACTTCGGTGAGAATGTTAGCAAGTCACAACAAAGATTTTCCTTCTGAGTTCTGCATACTTTATCTATTCATTTTATTTTATTAGTACTTACACAAAATAATAAAAATATAATTTTAGGTAAGTAGTACAGTCGAAGACAGAGATAAGGGGGCCTCAATAAGGTTGAGAATTTCTCAAAAACTACTGGACCGAATTTAATAATTCTTTTACAGTTACATAGTTTTAACATTTATCTATCAAACAGTGAAAGAATTTTTACAATCGGTCAAGTATTTTTTGAGAAAATCTCAACGTTAAAAACTCTCCTGTACACCTTTCTCTGTGTTCCACCGTACCTACAATAAAAATAAAAAAAATTTAAAATTGATACCCAATTATCTATTATTTATTTATATGACAATAACTTTAATTCTTACGAATTTTCAAAATTCTCTTCTAAGAGAGAACAACAAAATTTCCCCTATTCATTGAACTCATCAATAATCTGAATTCCCACAAAAATCACGATATATAGGGTATTCATTCGGGGATAGGGGGTCGAGCTACCCGGCTTCTCATTACCCGCAAAACCCCCATAACCAGCAAAAAGTTCCATTCATCCTCCCAAGGACTACATAAAATATGATAAAAGGACAGGGAGTCATTGTTTTTCGTGTGTAGACTGACGGAACTCCTATAATATGATATAGGTATGAATGTATACCTTTATAAAAAAAAATACACATATGGTATATCAACTATTGATACATGCTGCGATTTTGGTTGCCATGTGTTTTTTTGTTACCAATTGTAGATTCCCATTTCAGTTCGTTTTAACTGGTTTATTACTTAGTTTGTTAGATACAGATATTTAAAAAATATGATGTTTTAGTATGTATACTTAACTGTCTGTTTTCTAAAAAATAATGAAGATGTAGGATGCTTTTAGTTTTCAAGTAGGTAGCTTTCTGAATTACCACTTACATCGTTAATAATAATGACAATACCGTTCGCGTTTAGCATCGATAGTATTGCATTGCAATATGTAAAATATGTTATTTCCTTCCATTGAAACCCCAAATAACTAAACGCTCATTATGTGGCAGGTGTTTCGGCCGCAAGCAATAAAACAACTTTTATTGGATTTCCATTTACAGCTTTCTTATTCCATTCTTTCATAACACTTAACATAATTTAGTATCTATTCTGAACCTGTGTATTATTATTACAATACAATATGCACACCACCCACGTTTATATCCTAAAAATATAATAAATGTATAAAAAATATGATCATAAATATCCTGTCATACATGGTTCCCTATTTCTGTGCATAAATTTTTATGTCATAATATAACATGGCATACCTTAAATTGTCCTAGTAATAACTACGCATAATAGTCATTAGGCATAACTTTATAGGCATAATATTATTAAGCATAACTACAAACAGCATAAAGATTGTTAAGAATAATATTATAAAGCCTAAATAAACTTTGTCATAATGATATTGAAACATAATTGTAATAATCATATTAATTACTCGCCGAAAAATATACTCCTGAAGTTTTAAAAACAAAAATTAAACCAAGGGCCACCCCCGCCGCACCGTAACCAACTATTACACTATAATACCTACTTTTTGATTGTAGGTATATAAAATAAACATGTTGGCGGCTTACGGGTGGCCCAAGGGCCACCCCCGCCGCACCGTAACCTACTATTACACTATGGTACCTAACTTATATCTGATATACCTACCTAATACCTACTTTTTGATTGTATATAAAATAATCATGTTGGCGGCTTACGGGTGGCCCAAGGGCCACCTCCGCCGCACCGTAACCTACTATTACCTAATACACCATACAACACCAATACCAACAAAAAAGAAGAAATACACAAACAAACATTATTTATATATAATATCTATTAGACGAATAAACAATATGCCATAAAACAATATGGAAATCAAAATTAGGGCAAAAACGATTAGCCCAAACTAGAATTATGCTTAGTTAGATTGTATGCCCAAAAACAATTATGACAAAATATGATTATGACAAAAAACATTATGCCTAACTCATTATGCTAAATTAAAATAGGACAAAAAAATTATACGAAAAAAAGGGATCCCGTCATACATTCTATACTATCCTACTTCCTACGAATATTATTAACGCGAAAGTTTGTACGGATGGATGGATCGATGTTTGTTGCTCTTTCACGCAAAAACTACTGCATGGATTTTAATGAAACTTTACAATAATATAGCTCAGACATCAGAATAACACATAGGCTATAATTTATAATCCTGCGCAGACAAGTTGCAGGCAGCAGCTGGTGATGCCATATTATGCATGAGCTATGAGTTTAGCACAAAATTAATCCTATCAGAATGATAAAATGTATACGAGTATGATGACATCGACAAAATGAATATTTAAATGGGTAGATACTCGCAGTAACACGTGCCTAACAATAAAAACCTTCATTTCAAGTCTAACTTAAATTAAGAAAATAGTGATCTATTAAAAATTTTAAGCGAAAAATTAAACCTTTACTTTCCCATTTTGCTTGGAATGAAATGCTTGTTTGAACTTTCCAGCTTATTGAATCTAATACGCATGGCTGCATGCCCGACGAAAAAGCTTTGGACAATCCTTATTTGTATGAATATTTTATAGAAATGCCTAAAATATAAGGGAAAAATATAAGACCTTTCCCTTTAATGTAAGTAAGTACCTACTCCGTGCTTTTTTTTTCACGCACATGAACAATTACGAATTTTGCACGGAAATAATAAAACCCGACAAGAAGACGTAAGGCGTTAGGGCCCTTTATCTCGACCAACAGAGCCGTACGCTTTCTCAATATCTGAAAATATTTTCATTTCAAGGTTTATTGTCGATCGTTCGCAAAACGCCTGAATAAACTTTTAACAAAGACCTCTTGGCATTAAGTAGATTCACGGGGTAATGAATGACAAAAGCCGCATTAGGCAGTGCCAAATCAATAACCATTCGGGTAAAGGCCATATTGGCCTCAGTACGTATAGGCTATAGATTTGCGACTTTAATATTACATTATAACCAATAAACAAGGTTGTCCTCGCGCGGGACGGGCCTGGACGAGGTGTAGTGTTGGCTAGATATAGGTAAGTATTTATAATTGTATTTGTTTTTATATAATATGTCATAATTTTTTTTATAAATAAACAAGTAAGTAAATAAATATCTTTTATTCCGTGGTGGCCACCAAATCTTCACATAAACGCAACTATCACTGTCACTCATAGGTTGAATAAGAGAGAGCGAGACGCCTCGTATAGCGGTGATTAAAAATTTATTAAGTGTTACAAACTAAACTTAACATTTAACAAATGTAGTAGTTATTGTCTACAATAGCAAATATGCCCAGAAATATTTTTACAAATTCGAGGCAGTAGCTTCAGATTATTATATATATTACATAGATATTTAATGACAAAATTATTTGTCGTACAGCTGTAGGTAAGGCAACTGAAGCATGGCTCGCCGGCTCCGCGGTATCGCAGGTGAGTGCCACTTGCGCGATATTTGCCGCCTCCTCGAGTGCAGCGCTGTGTGCGAGGCAAACACTCCGCGAGGCAGCCGGCCGGCCCGCCTCGCGGAGGGTTACGACACATTGCCAATCGTAATGTTAAACTAAACCAAAAAAGAAATCTTCAAATACATAAACCAAAAAAAGACAAAGAAATTCTCCCTCAACATTAGAAAGTCATTAGGAGTTTTGTAGCACGGCGTAATAGATCAAAAGGTGATTTTATTGATACACAGAAATATTTGTATACAAAAAGCAAATCAGCTTACTGCGTCAGAGGTAAAATTAGACGACAATTATTATTTCCGTTTCAGGTTTTCTTTAGAAGGAAAATGCAATTTCTTAGGAAAAGATGATTGAAGCCAAACCTCAGTAGCGTGACACCAGATTCTTTGTGTCACCGTCTGGTATCATTATCACATACCTACCTATTTAGAACATCGTTGTGCCCGTGGTGGGACAATGCTATAAAAATAAACAAACAACACTTTGGATAATAGAATTGTAGAGGACGAAGAAAATGTTTGCGTTCAAGTTATGTTTGTAAGCAACATGTAGAAAAATGCAGACGACGCGCGCGCGTGGAATGCCTCCAGCGACAATGCGCTCACTGTCGTGCCACGACCGCATCATCTCGCGCGAGTATTTTATAAACAACAATCTCTACCACATGAAACGTGTTGCTTCGATGCATACATGCCACACGGAAAAACAGGTCATATTCATTCAGCGGAACTTAGTAATTGTAAATGACTTATTTTTACACATTTTTTGTATTATTCTTGGTCCCGCTTTTGGCCCGGGTGTAATAAATTAAAATGTGTAATTTTAGTTATAGGAAACAGGTCTTAGTAAACATAGTCTTGATCCAAGAATAATAATATTTAATTAAGAATGTATTATTTATTCAAAGTAATCGGTTTCTTAATTCGTGTAGATTCCGAGGTGTTGCACGCTAAATTAAATCGTCGCTAAAGGATACATCCCGCTCACGCTTGCACAATCTAGTATATGAGTGATCGTGATATTTTCGTTTACTATAATTAGCTTTAAATTTAGCGTCCACATTACACCTAAAACCAAAAAAATAATAGTTTTTCTTATAAAATGAAATGTTTATCTTGTTCCAAAACATTTTTTTCCCGTACACAAAAGGTCAATAAACCAAGTACCATTGTTTGGCTTGCAAATAATTTATTAACCCAATAAGGCAATAGTAAAATTGACAATCATGACCGCATTATACAAAATAAACCGGCCAAGTGCGAGTCGGACTCGCGCACCGAGGTTTCCGTGCAACGCAACTTAACCCTATAATTTTGCTCTAACGAAAAGAACTAGATTTAGAGACCAACTTATCTTTGCTATTATCAAAATATTATGTCCATACATCGACATATCCTGATTAGTTGATCATCTGCAAATATAAGTTTGTAATAACAAAACAAAAAAATTGGGAGATGTAATTTCCAATTTATAGTTTTCGGATTTTTCCTTTACTTGATCTATAAGACCCGCTTCTTGACAACTTTCATGATTCAAGGTCAACGGGAAGTACCCTATTATATAGGTTTTGGATTTCTTGCATTTTCATACAAATATGCGAGAAAATGCGACATAAACGCCATATCTTTTGTTTGTTCGTTGACGTAGTAGTTTTTTTTTAACGGATGCATGAGGTTACAGACCTGAGTATTTCGTATTAATTTCAACTTGATCCGTCCACGCGTTTCTGAGATACAGGTCTTGCCAGCCAGACAGACAACAAAGTGATCCTATAAGAGTTCCTTTTGAGGCACGGAACCCTAAAAAAACTTTTGTTTACAAGAACAGAGTGAAGTTTTAGAATTTAATATTTCCAAGAAAACTTTATTATTAAAGCATTCGCAAGCGTGTACATAAACAATATGCTTCCCTAAACTCCATAAATTCCTTATGTTTGTATGGCATACTGAACCCTGCTGAAGATACCCAACGCTCATAAGTTTAGCTTTACAATTCAGTAATATTGTTATCATAAATCGGCACTTTCGCCCACTTAGAAAGCTGATCTTTGGTTCACTGCCACTGATTTATTTCGTGAGGAGAATTAGCTTTGATGGATTTCATTAATTTTCTTAAGCCGAGATGTCGGCCTCAGTGTCGCGCTTTGTAAATATTGAAGCAGCGCATGTCAGTGCATTTCAAAGGATACCAAGTCGCTGAAGCAAGTTGTCCGCTACCGGTATCCATAGTAACGCATTGAATAATATATTACAATCTTGTTAAAACACATGGTATGTCCCAATTCTAGGGAGACTATGTAGTGTTATTAATGTGCACCCTTTTAATAAGTTTGTTTAAGTTTCTTATTACTTTAACGTCACACAAAACCGCTACAGAAAATTTATCAAATTTCTGAATAATACTACACTAATTATTTTCGACATATAAGGCAACAGACATGGTATGTGCATTCACAGAAAAATAACTGCCTGTATTTCAATTAGACCAGGTTATATCCTGCTTGAATCTCGAATCATTTGGCTAAAGACATTGGATGGAATAATTTAGCCATGAATATTAATGAACTAGGATTCGCACTCATCGCCCTGCTCACACTTTTATTGCGAATTAATATAATGGTTCCTGAATACCAGGGTACCAATAAATCTTTTTAATTGACTTCCTTTAGTAAGATGACGATAAGATAAATATTCTTTATTGTAAAAAAGAAAAAGAATTACACAAAAGAAATAGGCTAATATAGTTAGTATGACAATTGCCGGTCTTATCACTCAAAGCGATATCTTCCAGACAACCTTTGGGTATAGAATTCAGCGTATGAATAGGTAGCTTATTGAGCAATAATAAATACCTATCTTTAACGGTACTTGCGTTAAGTACTACCTACCTACATAAATAAAATAAAAAAGTAACAATCATCCATAATACCTACTACTACTAATAATAATACGAGTATAATAATTAAATTTTGCACAATTATATTTTACCAATAAATTAACTACTACATTACATACTAATAAGTACTTAACATAAATATGAATGTATACATACTTATATAAAATAGACTACTTACAATAGAAATACCAATACTGGTCATGAAGGATAAATTATATATGATAAGTGTATACAAATAGTTATACGTAAACATAAGATAGTAACAAATTAATAATTAAAGATTGATAAAGAGAGACTTGACCGTCCCTTAAAAATATCCAGAGATTTGGCAGTTCGGATCGAAGCCGGTAAGGAGTTCCAGAGACGGATAGCGTGGGCAGTGAAGGAATTCAAACCAAACTTGGTAGAGTGGACAGGAAGATATAGGATGATCTCTTCATTGGAGCGAAGATTGCGATCATGCAAATAGTAATTACAGAACGTCCAAGATTTGGTTAATTATTGGGCACTTACATATCTTCATTTCAATACAATAATTCCTCTATGAATGACAGTATGTACAATACTAACAAACTGAGATAACAATCTTCGCCTGCTTTAACGGTTTACAAGAAACCAATAATAAAACGACGCAATAAAACTTTTTAGTTTACATAACAAGCTGAAGAGTAAGATAATGGTCCACCTCGTCGTAGCGGTGAGCGGTGGCTACCGTAGCTCGCCATGTTTGTTTGCTACGTCAACAACGGCTCTACGGTGGCTACAAGCGATGCCGACTACGCGACTGCTACGCCGCCCGTAGCATTAATAGCTTGTACTTTCTGGAGCTTTGTGCCATTAATTTACATTTTAGAATTTCTGACTTTTCATAATTAATGAGACACAAAAACCTGTAAGAAATTTTGAAAGTCATGTTTCTATATTATGAAATAAAATCTAATAAAAATATTTTTGAAAGTCATGTTTCTATATGTGAATTTACCCCCGTTGTACAGTCGTCAATTTTAATTTAAGAAGAGGGTCTTAAATTAATTAATGACACAATGAACAACCTTGTCTATTGTTGTTTTTGTAGAGTCGATAGAGTAGTGAGTTTGATAACAATTCACAATCTATAATGATCAAGTTCTATTTTGTTTTAGAATCGGTCCTTAATTAAAATTGTTGACTGCACCTTGTTGAAATCAAATTGTTATTCCGTTGTTTCCTAGTCAAAAAAACAGTTGAAGTTTATATTATTAAGGTAATAAAATTGTAGCTGCAACGTCAACATGTTACCCGGCGCCACATTTGATGGAATAATAAAGCAAGTTTATAGTTTTCTGTGCCACAATAAATCTTCAAGATTGCCAACCACAGATGCTCACCGCGATTGTCTGTCGCGCACAACAATTCGTTGACAGCATTACAGAGATAGCATCGGCGTATTGGACGCGCGCTCAACAAACGACTATTATATGGAACACATAATAGGGCAAACAGGGGAAGAAAATTAAGGCGTTTCCAGAAATAATTTCCTGAGGAAAATGTTGACATAATTCAAAATTATAGCCAATTGATAATAAAAAATACATTGCAAGTAAATCCAAACAAATTGTATTAATAATGAAATGTTTTTTTTTTTTTTCAATATAATTATATTTTTGAAATGTTTGAAATTATCCGTAACAATAAAGGGATTTAACTTTAAACTCGAATAATTCTGTACTTAAAATTTTGATTTACATAGTATTTTTTTAAATTTTGTTAGTATAATACTAAAACACTCGTATATATAAATAATCCCAAGTGATTGCGAACAGACTAAAGGAGTTTCTGACGTATTCGTGATAACAATGTTGGATAATCAGATCTCGTCACGAAAACAATTGTATGAGATGCCTGGAATGGTTGAGATTACAGAGCTCATAAATTTGCACTCCCAAAGGCACTATACAGATAAAACTTTATGTACTGCATTGAGCGATTTATTCGCGGCATGACTGGGACAACTATCCTACATCAGTGTGTTGTTTTACTTAATTGCGATAAATAGTGAAATAAATAGGTTGTTTAATATTTTGTCAGGTAAAAATATTGATATTATTTATACACTTTTGTTGAGGAGCTGTTTCGCTAGTTAACCTATTTGGTTTTCAAAAAAAATAATGGTTGACAAACATTGAGCCAAATAAAGTATCAAAGTTTATTTATAAAACTAAAGAAAGTTGGGTGGCCAGTTGGTAACATATATACTCAGGGGGGTGGTTTTTACTAGCGCTCAAGTCGCGTCAACGTCAGACTTTTGGCGAAATATTTGTAGGTACTAAACCTACAAAAATTTCGTTCGCGCAGGTTTGACAACACTTGAGCGCCTAGAAAAGGCCAGGCGGCTAGCTTCCGAGTCCTATTATATTTTTTATAGTCCGAAACTTTTTTTAAATTTTAAAATGATGTTTGTAAAACAATTGGACTTAATTTTTAACGATTTTTTTTCCATTTGGTACTCCATTCCTCAACTCCATGTGCAAGATTTCTTTAAAATAAAATTAAACATCAAATGTGGTTGTTGTGGAAACCTCTTAAACCGGCAAAAAATGTCGTCTATACTTCTTACTTACCTACAACTCAATAAATATACGAGGTTCTTTTGAAACATAATACCCAATTATTTCCTTCGGACCCTATTATGGAATAGAACAAAAAATACCTACAATGATTGAATTTGTTCTTTTGTGTTTAGTATTTTTGAGAATCTAATACTACAAGTCCCGGCGTAAAATACTGCTTCAATTAATTAAGTAAAAGGTCCCAACCTCGACTCCAATTTACGTTCTGTATAGTAGCAAATAATTATGGGTAATAGAATGAGCCTACCGTGTGCTCATTACTCGTATGTGTAGATGAGGTACAGTCTAACGCAGAGAAAAGTATAAAGCACGGTGTTATAATGATTTTCCGAAAAACTACTTAACCTATTGTGCTAATCTTTCACTACTCACTTTACAATGAAGTGCAGACAATGTAAATTTAAGAGAATTTAAAATTGTAGGCAATTATGTCGTACCTCTTAAATCTAATCCTAAATCTAAACGGAACGGTCACTGTCACTACTATGCTACATTGCATAAGAATCGTCACAAATCTGAACCCCAATGAGACTCCTGTGTACTTTTCTCTGAGTTCTATTGTACAGGTACTTTCGCTCGTTTCTTTGACAGGAGAGCGGCGGCGGCGGCGGCATCGAAGCTATAGGATCAAAGAAAAGCATAGGTACTTTTCCATTAAATGTTCCTTATAAAAACAAAATTATTTACTTGATAAATATAGTTGCAATGTCGAATTACCTGTGAACATAGCTGCGAGGCCTTTTTTAAGTCCTGTAATGTAGGTATACAATAACTCTCGACGACATAATAAGTATATCGTAAAAGCATTAGGTACATACAGCCCAGGCTATCTACGAAATCCAATATGCTAAGAGCAATATACCTTCATAGATAAATATACATTTTAGAAGCTTCAAACCTTTCAAAACAGACGGTATCATTTTGTAAAGAAATCAGACAAACATTTAACAAATTAATGTAGCATTAATACTTTCAGAGCAGTTATTTTTAACAGTCTCTGTAAGTTATCGTTAAACCTTAGCAGCGACGTCCAATTAGGGTAAAACGAGAAGATATCTCCAATTTCAACATAAATTTCGTCACTGCTCCACTTAATTAAATTAAGAAAGGCTTTGACGGCAAAAGACAAACAGCAACTATGAAATATTTTCTGTGGCTAACATTCGAGTAACGTATTATGTGTCTACTTTATCATTATTATTATTATTTTCAGTAACATTATTAGAATGGGATATATATAAAAATATTTAAACATAAAAATGATTTTATATTCTCGTGACCATCAGATTAACAGAGGCATCAAAATCACGTGTAAAAGTAGGTAAGTGGTATGATTTAACTTTATTAGTGACTTTGTTAATTGTGAAACTAATTGCTTGTAACGCTAATTACGATCACGATTATCCGTCAGTATCCCCAAAATTGCCTTCAGCGCTCCGACATGTTACTGTAAAAACGTTTACAAAGTCCCAGACTTCGTAACCGACAAAAACACCCACAGGTCGTTTGTCAAATTCAAATTAAGTTTATTGGATGTTGAAAGTAGGAGGAACTTCCCGGAGTTACACCGGTTTGCGGATAGGTATTCTCCATGCAATTTCAAAAATATGTATTTCTAACTAGTAGGTGCTAAACTTTAAACAATTATTAATAAAATTGATTGGGGGGTTTGTAACATGATGGAAAAAATTTCACCGCGCTTTTTGGAGAGAGTCTAAAGTATATTTTGTATGGGGACAGGCTACCTGTACAATTGTACATGCAAAAGATTCTTAAAGATCACTTAATTAACTGTAATACATATTTTCTCGTACAAACTGTCGGAAAACTTTCAGTAATATTTTGTCGTATAATTATTATAACACCAAATTACTTAGAACCCTGCAAAAATATCATTTTAAGAGCAGTGAAACGCTCCACTTTTAGTCTCGTATGATTTTTATTACTAGGTATTTCTCCCTAACCACCTGTTGGACTTGCCCAAGGTCTTGCTGTTTTATTCAATGCACACGAACACAATATTTACGGTGCACTAGGTACACGCGAGCCGAGCTGAAACCGTGCCAGAGTAAATAGGTATACCATTATTACCTCCTGAAATAAACATTATTATTCCCCACTTGGTAATTTATATTCTTTCCTGCGCGCGGAAGCTAATACCATATTCACTAACCTATATAATGTACGTACACGCAAGTACGCATACAGAACGATGCGCGGCATGGTAATAATTTCTCAATAAATTTTTGAAAAAATATATATATAGGTACCCTCAGATGGTATGTAGGTAGTAGGTATGTACAATAGATTTACAGGTATACAAACTATGAGCAAAATAATAATTATATAGTTATTTATTTATTTGTTTTATTAATGGACTCGACAGTTCGTCATTTGCCAATTTCATGTTACAGAACGCCGTTTGGTGTGGAGACCCTGGGACCGTGGGGACCAGGCGCACACAGCTTCCACAAAGATATCTCTGTGCGCCTGGTGGATGTGTCTAAGACCAGAGGGCTGGCGCATACCTCGCGCAGCGCATTAGCCTCGCAATCCAGCGACGCAATGCAGCCAGCCTACTATTTTTTTTCCATTGTGTACTTAAATGCTGTAAGATTATCTGATAAATAAATAAATACCTAATGATTTCCTAACTGCATATTCATACATTATTAAACTCATCATTACTCCCATTAGACATAATGAAATATCATTATCTATACAATAAATGACTTGTAGAGAAAATAAAGTAGTTAATTCCAACTTTTGAAGACCCAATCGCAAAACATATTGGGAAGATCACGCGAGATGCCAACAAATCACTGGATTATCCCTCGAGACGCCGCTAAGTGAAAAAACTAGAAGACAACTCCCTTTTGGAAGTGTTACACTATTCGCCACTAATATATAGCTGTAACGAGCCGACAGCAATTCACCATGTGAAAGTGAACAACTTATGTTTGGCAACCTTTCGGTTACAAAACTTAAATGAACAGCTCATTATAATACTTACTTAGATTACCTACTTGATCAGTAATGTATTGTAATCATCCGTAGCAAAAAATTGCATTTTATTCGCATTTTTCAATAAATATTTTTTATTCAGAACTTGTTTTATGCATTATGCCATGCTCGACGATAATATATAAATAATAATAATAATAAAATATTTTATTATTATATATAGCTAGCTAGAATTTTATTATTATACACGGAGTATATTTGCATGGTTGCCATATTAAACGAGCTTATCAATGTTAACAATAATTTAACATGTATTATAAATTCGCGTAATTAAACCGCAGCCAGATTTTAATTAATTTTGATTTGAAGTGTAAATAAAAATAAACCTGTTTTATTTCGCGCAATGGGAATACTACCTATTAATACTACGTCACATGGCCGGGAGAAAGAGACAGCAAGCAAACATAGATAAATACCCACGCTTAGTTCGTTTTTTAGCGAAATTTAAAAGTAGCTACCCACTTAGCGATACTCTGACTGGTTTTTGGTGTAGACAAAAGTCTGAAATCGTCGTATTTACATTAATTGAGAGGATAATTAAAAATTATTTACATTTACTCACCGTCGCAGTAATAGGTGGTCAGAATGCCTTCCATTTTGGGCCAGCCAGGTACAATTGTTTTTTTAATTTCCTCAACACGTTTGTAAATGTTTAGTTTTACCGTGTCGAATGCAGAACTAATTATTTGGCGTAAGCGTAACACATCAACACTCTCAATTTCGTGGTGCACACCACTTTCACATCACGTCACTCCACAAGTAATTACACAATCGCACCATTTCAGTCAAGTAGGTACACATTCGTATATAGCTAGCTAGCTAGAATAGCTCTGCCTCCATCTTAATCATTCATTTTTTTAAATACCATTGTTTTGTTCTGTGGCGTGTATACACAGTGACTGTGTCAAATCATAAGCAACACAGTTGCTCAAGCCTGCGGAGTCACTGCCTAACGACGCTAATGCCATCTCTGTTAATTAATATAATTTTTTAAACAAGAATAACAATTAAGTGTTATAACGTACTTTTCTAATACTGTGAAATGAAAGTACCTATCATTATCAGCGATATTCTGACTATTCATAATTAAATAACAATTATACCAACATAGTCTATATTGTTTTTGTTTATTTTATTTTACCACATCTTTCCGTTTTATGACGGTTTTATGCGTTGCCCAAGTGTAAAAACTCTCCTGTACACTTTTATCTGTGCTGGACCGCACAGATAAAAGTGTACAGGAGAGTTTTTAAGATTGAGATTTTCTCAAAAACTACTTAACCTATTGTAGAAATTATTCCACTGTTAGATAAATAATAGTTAAAACTATGTAACTGTAAAATAATTATTAAAATCGGTTCAGTAGTTTTTCAGAAAATTTCAACGTTAATGAGGCCCCCTATACTTATACTTATCTCTGTCTTCGACTGTACATGTCACTAAAACCATTCTAGGTATTATAAACTTTATCATTCACCCTACTTTTGATTGGTAAGTGAAAACCGAGGAGGAAATTCTAAAGAAAGTTGAGTTCGCCCTTCCAGACCATTTGATTTCATTATGGCCTTACCTTCTTCGATTCCTTGAATTACGCGAATGACCATGAAATACGTAAATGGAACCCTAATTGCGAATCAAATTATGGATGAGAGGACTGTTCCAATATTTGAGTGTTCTGGAGAGTAAAGTGTACTAGGGCCTTATTAAGGTTGAGATTTTCTCAAAAACCACTTACCTACTAATATAATACCGCTCTGGGCCTGCCGCGCGGGACTGGCCTAGATGAGGTGTGGTGTGGCCTAGAATTAGGTAGGTATTTATAATTGTTTTTGTTTTTATCTAATAAGTTGTGTATTTTTTAAGATTTCGTAAGCTTGTGTAATTAACCTTTTTATTACGTCCTGGTTATTTACTTTAGTTAGACAGTCATATTTGTAATGTAATAATAAAACAGCCACTTAACTTACTAATATGTAGGTATATTTTGTAAACTATTCTTGTACTTATATTTTTCTCTGTATTAGACTGTACCAAACCCACATTTTTATTATACATATAAGTTGTGTCATTATACGAAACCATATAAATCCGAGACATAGTTACCTACGCCTACCAATTCTGTCGTATAAAATAATAATTATGTATTTGGTTGGTAAAATAAAAAAAGTTATCAAAAGTAATATGCAAGAAAATTCTTTCAGCATAAAAATATTTCCTTGAATTAATAAATCTATAAATTCTTGGAAGATGTATGAATGCGGAGGCGACAACAACAAACGGGGACAACGACTTCCTCGCCGCAATGAAATCACATGACGAACGGAACGCGCGCAACTCGGAATCAATCTATTCCTAAATTTTCCCATTTGTTGCCAACCACCGCGAAGATGGGGAAACGAGAAAATCATTTGATCACTGATTGAAATACCCTTTATACGACCACTAAACGTAGGTTGGCGGTAATGGGACGATAGACCAAAACAATAGCATGTAATTCGACCCGAGATAAAACAATTTTAATGTTCGTAGACGAATGAGGTAGTGAAACACAATATAACTATGTTTTTACTTTATTTGAGATTTAAATTAGAGTTACAATAGTTTTCACAACCTTTAATTAATCATTCACGTCGATTGTTCTGAAAAGGTTTTCAGCTGTTGCCCCTGTGTTCTAATTTAAAAGTTATCTAAGTAATCGTTGAAAGCAAGTAGATAAGTAATGTTGGATCATATGTTAATAAGCTTAACTTCTTTTGGTCTGTTGGAAAATAGATAGACACTAATACGATTCCTTAAATATCCATTTTAGTCAAAAATTACAAGAAGAATATTTACGCCCTACTCTAAGGGGATGATCTCAATACAACTGCTGTTTGAGTGACAGCTGCGGTTACGGATTCGTTCCGAGACCGGAATATTTTGATAAAATATTCGTGGAGCGATCGTGCGGTAGCGTCGAGGAGTAGCGTCGGTCATTACGAGCAAATGAAGTCGGTTGCGCGCAAATGATGCGACGCGATGCCCGACCCGTTATACCCAGACGAGGAGCGAAATGCGCGATACGCACCCGACATCCCTCCCAACCGACCTTTATGAAATTCGCCACGGTTCATATTCGCGATGCCCGCATTTTGCCACTTAATACCTATACATAATACCGTTATTACAATGGTAAGGTATTAAATAATTACACGAGAAACTTTTCTTGAAATTTTAATTCATTATTTTGTTGCAGGGTCAAGCTAATAAAGTGATTATTATTATTATAAGTAGTAAATACAGTATTTGCAAATTTAAAAGGCATCAAAAATAAAACACTAGCCAATAAACCTCTCATCATTGCCTAAACAAGCATACTGATAGAGAACGCTTGAAAATATTTACAATTAGGTATAACCTAAATATTGAATTTTAATTTTAAAAACAGTTAACAAAGTAGGTTTGTTTAAATAAACAAATCGCTATTCGGTCGAAAGCAAATATTAAACCTATTACTGTTTCTATTATCTCCAAAGCCGAGTCATCATTATAGCTTAAAGACTCCCATTATTACCATACTGTAATGCAAAAAGAGACTCTTTATACTTCAAAGTGGGAATATTAGCATGTAGATACATCACATCCCTTTTCGTTTTGCACCCCACAACTCAGCCTCGGGCGCTAACATGAAAATATCTTATCGATACCAAAGTACCGACACCGTCGCATCGGTGGCAGCGTCGCGTCGTTACATCGAACCTTTTATTTATTAAACTCTCTACGTATTATAATCTAGATGCTTATAGATAAGATAATGCAATATTTATGGCCGCGTCGAATTATGCAAAAACAAATAAACTCGCCTACAAAAGGTTTTTACAGAAATTATGCCACGGCGGCGATGAAAATGCATTTATCATTATAGGTATTAGAATTGAATAACATAATCTTATAAGGATACTTTTGTTTTCATTCCCTTCTAAATCTCCTAAATTAATAAGTTCATGATTCACGCCAAATTTTAATTTATGTTCATTCGATACAACTAGAAACATTTATTCAATGAAAAAGGTTAACTCGTCTTTCGTATTTAACAAATACTCATACGGCAGCTTTTTAATTCCGAAGTTAATTTTGATAAAGGAACATCTGTGGATTATCAATCACATCACAAGTGATAGAAAAGCTTTTCTTAGAAATAATTCACTTAGCGGAAGTCGTTTGTTCAATGACAAGAGCTGAGTCACGTGACTCCGACGTGAATTGGTTATCATAGTTCTCTGTTATTATTAATATCCTTCCGTAGCATTTCTGAATATGGGCATGAGCGTAATTTCGCTCTCTATCAAATCTTACTGACTACTTTTAAAAATATGTATGTACTGACAACAGCAGATCAATGGTAACATTTGCAGTACGATTTTAAATCTTATGACGCAGATAATAAGAACGGTCCAAAGTGTTACACTTGATCTGCTGTTAGCTGTACCTACACCAATTACGTATTCCACATTTCTCGTTCGCAATAGTCCATTTTAATTTGGTCTCAGTCAGTTGTATAATCCGGTTTAGTGCAAAATACATGGTTATATGGTCTCTAACAGGATTCAGTGCCTATTTCGGTAGGTATTTCGTCTAAACGGGGGGTTTATGCGTACAATCCCGAAATCGGAACTCCCTCCCGCAAGCAAACCAATGGAACCAATGTCATTTGCATTCGTAAGCCTAAAACGGCAGTGTATTCGCCCATAACTTCTAATGGACTGGGCTAAACGATATAACTGGCAAAGTACGATCGATATGTCAATTGAACTAATACAAAACTAATAATACTTAATTTGGTACGTCAGATACACGACGTGTTCGATACCGCGAGGACGTGGCACGTCGACTTCTTCATTTGCGGCGGGACTGGCGATGTCTCATATAGTCGGTACGTGCTGCGAATGGCTATGAATAGGAACCCACAACCGGTCTTATCATTGTCCGCCTACACCTATTATTGTACTTGCTCGAACCTCTAATATGGGTGACCGCCGGCTTCGTTTCGCCCACCTGATCTACTCATCCAATTCGTGTTTAGAACCGGCTGCGCCATTTGTAGTTCACACATTATCAAGGCATGAAATATAATAGGCAGAGTGTATTTTGTGTGTCCCTGGATCCATGCTACAGGAAATCATATTTTCCGCCAATTGTGTGATAGTTATTTAATATAGGTAGGTAATAGGTAGTAATTTCTACAGTTTTATTTCTACAGACCATACCGCCGTATAGCAAAGTGCCCATGTGTTCACTTGGATTTTATGTGAGAATATTATCAACATATGAATGGAATCTATAGGCTATTCAATCTCTTAGCAGTCAGTCGCTAGAAGTCGATATGAGATGAAATATAGACATTCATGAATAACGAATGAGACGATGAAAACTGGCGGAAAATGATATTTTAAGCGAACACAAAGAGAAAATGGAACATTCTAGATACCTACTATATGCGAAAGGGGGCTACGTCGGACAATGAAAACCATTCACTTTGTTTTATGAACAACTTTCTAAATGAAAATGAGATCAGCTAATAGCATTATCACAACTCTACGACGCTTTTTCGCCGGTTTGCTGCGTGCGATAAACCAGATGAATAAAACCGGCCAAGGCGAGTCAGACTCGCGCACCGAGGCTTCCGTGCAAACAACTTACTTAATCCCCTAACTTTACCATTATCAAAATATTCTGTCCATACATTGACATACTCCTGATTAGTTGATGATCTGCAAATAGAAGTTTGTAATAAGAAAAAAAAATTGGAAAGATATAATTTCAAATTTACAGTTTTCGGATTTTTTCCTTTACTTATGCTGTAAGACCTAGCTTCTTGCTAAATTTCATGATTCTAGGTCAACGGGAAGTACCCTATAGGCTTTGAGGTTTTTTTGGTTTTCATGCAAATATGCGCCCAAATTCGACATATAAGTACGGCCATATCTTTAAGGTTGATTTTTTGACGGCTGCATGAGGTTGCAGACTTGAGTATTTTGTATAATTTTCCACGTGATACGTCCAACAGACAAATGGACGGACGGACGGACAGACAGACGGACAACAAACTGATCCTATAAGAGTTCCTGTTTTTTTCCTTTTTATGCACAGAACGTAAAAACGATATGTTTGGCGTATATTTTTCCTTCTGTCTTTCTAGTAAACTCAATGACACATTATTCATTATTATTATAATATAATATAAACAAACGCCAGATAGATTTAGATTTCTTTATTTAACTTTTACACAATAACATGATATCAGCAACAATTAAGTACCTATGTTTTATGATTTTATATTAGATCCAAATAAAAAATATACAGTCAGTTGTTTCCTGTCACATTTCTGCTACCTTCATCAATAACCATGCAAATATGACTTTGAAAATTTTACGGTAAACTAACAATCGTTTCAGTAGCAATGAATTTATTCCAGCGAGCAGTAGACATGGCAGGGGAACAAATGGTAAGGAAAGGGATGACAAAAATGTATCCACGGGCTGTCCGACCTGTGTCACTCACGACTTTCCTCTTGCCCCTTATTTCGTGATTACGTGCAAAAAAACAAGCAAATCATGGTGGTAAAATTCAACGGGAAAATGTAAATAATTAATATACAGATACCACCATAAGTAATATTACTAGAAAAAATGAAGTAAAAAAAACATTTCTTTGTTTGCCACACAAACAGCATTTTGTTAGGCTATGAAGTTTAGATCGTGCAGTAGTAATTGGAGACCATTGTTTTAATTAAATTATCAATTGTTCGTTACCTTGAAGTAATCTCTTATAGCGATAACGCCGCCAATTGTTCTAATTGTAACCGTTTGTGTCTTTTCTATGTACCGATACAATAAAGGTCATGTAGCTATTTGATTTGAAAAACTAGTAGAATCTCAATGATGATGGCCAGTAATAGCAATTGACTTACTACAGCTGTTGGTACAAAATCTACATGCACAAATTATACTTTAATAAAGAAAGGTGTAATTGTATGATGTAAATGTACACTCTTAGATAGGAATATTAATATTCCTACAGCAAAAAAAGAAGATAAGTACGGCAGCCACTATCTGTAGCCGTAGATAATCGGCACAGTGGTCCCCGGAGTAATTCCGCTCGCAGCGGCGACAACGTGTCCTCCCGGGCCACATCAACGTACAATCTCTATTACACCCTTTATTATTCAGTATTCACCACCATTGCTAGAAACGAAACACTATGAGAAAGCATTTTGGTAAGTAGCTGTCGGCGACATAATCACCGATTATGTTTACCACAGCTTACTTACAAAGTATAATCGGACTGGCATCTTGATTTTCGCAAGATAAACAAAAAGAAAACATTGTTGTTTAATTAAAGTTACGGAGCTTGGTTTCCCCATTACTTTTGAAATACAAAATGAAATGAAAATAATAGAACTAATATTATTTCATTTTGCGAAAACTACTTAGTTTTTTAGGGTTCCGTGCCTCAAAAGGAAATAAAACCGGCCAAGTGCGAGTCGGCAGCCGGATTCGCGCACCGAGGGTTCCGTGCAACGCAGCTTATCCTCGTAATTTTGCTCTAACGAAAAGATAAACTCGATTTAGAGACCAACTAATCTTTGCTATTTGCTATTGATTGTCTACTACTTTATTAATTAGATAAAACGGGAATTACCGTGTTAATATCCGTGAAATATCGAGACATCAATAATAAATGTTTAACACGGTAATTCCCGTTTTATCTAATTAATATGTATACAAACCGTGAAAGTTTAAAAAGTGTCTACTACTTTGTTTTCTAAGCCTTGGTGCGCAAGTCCGACTCGCACTTGGCCAGTTTTTATTTATTCTTATTTAACGTTCTGATGATTGTCAATATCGCTCGTTCAATGTGCTCCGCGTTGCTACGAGTATAACAACTAGTGTTGAGCGAATAGCCCTTTCTCCACTTTAAGTTCCTGTTATGAACACTTTACTTTCTCATAGAAAGTTAGCAATTTTAGTAAACAGCAATTTCGTCTGTTCGGATAAAGCGGCGCTGATGTCCCCGGGGTAATCTTGTGCGGAGTTGCGACCGACACCCACTCCCAGCAGCGAGTTAACGTAGTCGACTGCAAAAATAGCAGGTAGGTACTTACTTACTGCAAACGAAAAAATATTTCCCGGGTAAGAACCAGATGACGTCACAAATTATTATTATTATCAAAACATGTTGAAACCTGATTGATATTGATAATTAAAAGTTATTCTACGGACAACAGCAGATCAACGGTAACACTTGCAGTATGAATTCAACTCTTATGACGCAGATAATAAAAACGGTCCAAAGTCCAAAGTGTTACACTTGATCTACTGTTAGCTGTACGTTAATAACAAAATTTCTAGTTTAATTTTTGTGGTATCCCACAAGGATAATAAGCCTTAAGAGCCTTTTCTTATGTATTGATTTTTTCCGGATTCCTGAGTTTTTCAAGTCCGCCTGCAATTATCAATTTGGTTAAAGAAAAGTGAATGTAAACTGGATTTTGTTGCTTTTTAAATTACGGTATCTTTTGATTACCAATACCGATCAGATTTCAACATACTGTGCGATAACAGCTACCTGGGGCTCCGCTCTTGATCCCCTTAATCATTTTCAACACGTAAAGATACCCATCTATCATCATAGGTGATTATGATTGTATTTTTTTTTAAAAACTCAACAAAATTTCGCTTGCGGATTCACTCTTTAGTTAAATTTTTCCTTTCTTCTCGAAAAATTGTTCGGCGTGAGATATTTCATTATCTGAGCGACAACATTTTATTGCGAGTTATTTTGGGGCAAGGAGGGATCGACGGCGGCGGTCGGCGCGGCGGCGGCGTGTGCTTCCTCTAAATAAGTTACGGCTGATCGGGGACTGCCTTCGCCTCCTTCCCACAGATTTATGTTAACTCGTTTAATTATAACAACTCGACCTCGGTAATATTTAAAAATCCCAGAAGAATAATCAATTTCGAAGAAAACCAATTTAGATACACTCTAAGGCACCGAACTAAAAAACCGAGTATAGAATTACTCCTAACTCACTAGTTTGGATACCTATAGTCGGAACTTTTGCTCAAACGTGATAGGACGTTCAAACATTGACGGTCTATCTATACCCGCATGTAGTATTATCGGAGTGTCCAATAAAGGTCCGAGCACATTTTGCCGGACCGCAGCGTGTCGGGGAGGAGCGCAAAAATCCGCTCAAATCGCTTTAATACAATTTGTATGAACTGTCGCACACTGTGCCGCAGCGGCTCGCATTATTGCGAGGCGGATTTGCGTCCGTGCGCCCCGCTGCGCCCCGACACAGTGTGCTATAGCAAGCGGATTGGAGTGCACGCGCGCCTGTGTTCATTTTACGATATCTGACAGTACTCAAAATCCGTCAATGCGCTGAGATCCGGCCCGTCACTAATGTGCTAAGTAAGCATTTTGCGCTGCGCTGCGGCCCGCCCCGACACGCTGCGGCCCGGCATAATGTGCGCGAAGCATAATGTTACAATGTAGACCAAACTACCATCTAAGTGGTCATGTGTTTACTTTATACTACCGTCAACCGTGTACATAATATAGTTGAGATTCTGTAGTGGTCTTCAAATCTAATCCTAAACGTAAACGAAACTGTCCCTGTTATTCATATGCTAAATCGCTTAGGAGTAATGACTCGCTTAGCGACGACGATTAAATTTAGCCTGAGCACTGTGAAATCTCAACAATAATGTGCTTATTTATCTACATAATTATTTTACAAAATCCTTTAACAAACAATTACCTGCCTCAGTTTACTCAATAATTGACATAGATAGTGAATTGACTAGCTATATAAATATATTTAACACATAATAAACTGAAGGTAAGTGCCAATAAACTTTTACGTGGGCTGTAAAGTAGGCCCGCAATAGAGACGGAACCCAGAGAATTATATTATGTTGCGCTCTAAATTGTCTATGTTGTAAATAATTGGCTTAATAACAGCTTGAAAAACGTATCCTAAATAAACGTTTTACAATCATTATAGGCTCTTTTTAATATTAGAAGTACATACGGCAGTACATGTCTTCTTGGGCAAAGGTTGCTTGGTTAAATTAACAGTTTCTATCCTATTATATTCTTACTATAGGGAGGCAACAGAGGCTAACAACATTTTCTTAATAAAAGTAGCCCTAAAAATAAATTATCGTTAACTTTAGCCCAGAGCGGATGGGGTACCTAATGGCATTTCTATCTACAAAGGGAGATTGCAGAGCGTACCTACTACATATGTCCACTTCCTCGTGGCATGGCGACGGCACACACACGCATTAGCGCTCATCCAGTTTCGGGTTAGTTTAATCTCAAACAACCAGATCGAGTTACTAACCAAAGACCTTTTTGTCCTCTCACTCCCATTTCGTCGAATGGCCTTTATTTGCACAGTGAAATGCGCTATTTTTATTAGGGCCAAGTTTATCCCACGGAAACCGCACGAAATTGTGGAGGAACAATGAGAACAGCTAAACGGCTGACGTTCGCTACCTCGCTCGGTAATATGTAAGTATTACATGCAGACATAAAGTTCTGAACTTTCTCAAACTGAACGCCAAGTAAGACTGAAATTTAAATGGAAATGCTAGAAATTGCTCTGTACTTACTTTTCTTTTAGACGGAATTTACATTGTAAAACATTGGCTTTTATAAGAATAGCAAATTTTTGCTTTTTTGTACAGATTGTTTTTACCATGAAGTACTTTTTCTACATGAAATAGCAATAAATAAGTTGCAATAAAGATATGTAAACTATAGCTTCAACCTACATAGCTTACCTTACCATTCAAGTAGGTTGTTATCAACAATTAATCACTTAATTTGCAATCTGTAAGTGCAATATATGCTTAGCTGACCGACATTCGCCGCGGGGTATGAAATTTTCGATACGGAATGACTCGTAACACAAAGGGTGTTATGTGTAATTTGTCGATGCAACAACGGTACAACTCGGTTAAGTCTTTATACGCGGTACCGTAAGCTTAAACGCCTATATTTCAATTATTACTTCCTGAATCAGGAGGCATTATAATACCGCGAACCGCTGCTGCACCGAAAGTCAGGGATGGGCCTTTATTATTACGACTTTGTCAATTACTTATTTGTTGTCGGATATCCAAAACTACAGGTCATATTTGTATGCACTAGATTTAAATAAACAGGTTTTATGTAGGTATACATTGTAAACGTTGATATAATATTAAGGAAAAAATACTTAAGTATTGTATTTAATATCACCGTTAAAATAATGGTCATAAAAATGTAACGCATGACATAAATGTTTAGCCCCAATTTCAAATAAGTATTAAATAACATAAAAACAAGATTTCATCACGAACTTCGTCGTAAAATTTGTCATAAACAATAAATTGGAAAAGTTTCTTTAAGCCAAATGTTTCCATGAATTTGTATGATTATATCTAATTGTCGATTTTCGGGTAACTTTGGGCGTGTAAGTATTAACTTCGGTTACGATTATTTCTAAGGGTTAAAATTAATAAATCCTGTCGTAAAAGTTAAGTATGCCTACGGGTTCCTTTTCGTCTATAATATATACCATGTTCCACTGTAGACGACGTTTTCAATTAACCTTTGCTTGTTTTATAGAGACGCAGTAATAACATTATAATATATTCATTCATACTTAGGTATCTATATCTACATACCCAATTTATTAAACATGTAAGTAATACAGTTTAATTTTAGTTAAGTATACATACAGTTTACTATGCTACTCTACATACAGTACAATAGTTTGTATATTGATATTTTTGTGTAGGAACATAAACATAGTCTACATGTGAATAAAACCCTATGGTTACAATGATAGTAATTAAATAAAATTCATCACAGCATCACGCTAATTGTAATCGTTGCTAAACAAAAACCTTACCGCTCACCAAAAACAAAAACCTTATACAATCTATGTAGTAGGTATATGAGTGATAGGACAGTGGCATTTGGGTTTAGTATTAGAGCTTACTCTAATAAATTGGGAGTCTTGCAGTTTAATTAAACTTGCTCCGATTCAGTATAAAAAGTTAGTGTAGCGTAATGTAAACGATAATTTAAAGAGTGTTACGCATATAGGGCTGGGCCTGTCTCCGCCTACACATTTGCGTAAATCAAAACGATGAAAGGGAAATGTGCAAGTCTTTCCTTATTTTTGTTCAATTTCCGGGAGCCTCCTCACAAATGCCGCACATTTTATGTTAATTTGCTAACCTTCATCTTTGCGCGTCATAAGATCTTCGACGTTTGAAGTCAATATTTATCTTGGCATGTTTTTCTTAAAAACCATTGTTTTTGCTTCTATTATATTATATTACATAATAATTTACACTGATGGTAGCTAAAGCCAATATAGGGGTAATGTTTTTCGTGTGTCTGTGTGAGAGAGAGAGTTTGTGTACCTTGTAAGTCTATTCATTTGTGGCCTCCTGTAGTCTACACGGGTTTTGTAACTGCAATAAATCGTTACTGTTTAAAATTGTTCACACATCTCCAATGTTTCATTTGATTACAAAAAAACGATAAAAGAATCCCAATTTTGAAAAGGTAAAAGTGCGAAAAATAATCCCATCGTGGAAACGGAAATAATAAACTAATGTGCATTTGAAAAACCAAGGGAGCAATAAATAGTGCAAACAAGTTGTCTGTTACGATGCCACTATTGGTGCAACGTAGCACCTCGTAGACACGGCTACGAGCTACTCTACGGCTCGACGCGGCGGGCGCCGCGGCACGGGGCGTCGTAGCTGGCAGCGCATAGCAAAGGTAGAGTCAGTCTGTCTAATAAAATAATTCAGTAGGACTGTGAACGGACCGAAAGAGAGTAGTTATTTGTAACAAGCGTTTAAAATTCCGTGCGATCAATCTGATAAGCATTTTGCGGTTTCTCGAAAATATATCAAGACATAATAATTAAGACGTTGATTTATTTATATTAATTATTCGTAAAGTCATAGAACAAATTAATTATTGATACACTACACATATTGAACACTATCCTTTTCACTACAATCGAGTAGAAAAGGTACCAAAAAAATGTTGTAGTTTGAGAAAATCTCAACCTTATTAAGACCCCCTAGAGGTACTTTTCTCTGTCTTCGTGTGTACATAAAACTTGTACTCATATGCTGCATGCGACGAAATGGAATTTACACAGTTACCTATGTACCTATTAATAGGAATGAAGTGGAGTTGTTACTAGCTTTTAAATTATTTAAAGGTCGCCCTAAACGTTTTGAACTACCCACACAAATTGAATCGCTCGACACTCATGATGGAGTGGAAAGTTTAACAGAGAGCAACTAGGAAATCAATACATATAATAATTCGAAATAATTAACCTCGCTTTCTATAAATATTAAATTTTACGGAATACATGAAACGTAATTATTTGGTAAATAAAGGGTCTACTGTTTTAATTTGTTACTGTGATCCCGTCTTGCCTCTGTAGTACAAACAGACAGTAAATCAGCCCTTCACGCTATGACTCCACGACGAGAGAGAGGTGTTTAATTAAATGTCGACCCCACAGAACGTAGGCCTTGAGCATTGAGTTACTTTAAAATAATTGATTCTCTCTCGTACCGTCATCCGCAGAAGTCAATTAACAAAACCAGATAGATAGGTATGCAATGACATTTATATTCGTAATAAAGCGTGGAGTAGACACTGAATTTGTTCTTTATTGAAGCTATTCAACTCATAAATGTATATGCATATAATATTATACAAAGTCGAAATATTTTCATCTGTTTTTCCTATTCAATTCTCAAATTATATTAATTTATTTATGTATTAAATAAATAAATTACAATATAAAACAAACATAAAATAGGTACTTATAAAATGAAACTTAAATATATAAGAATGAAGATGAAAATTGTAATAAAAATGGATTATTATTTGATTTGGTACCAATATGATTTGTACAGATATATGGCCTTGGCGCTTTAAGAGATTTTATCCAGACAACCTTTACGAGATAGAAACATTGTACATATAAATACTAATATAGGTATTATCTAGATTTTTCCAATGCTAAAATCGCATGTATTATTTTGATTCAGGTAGTTAATTTATACACATTTCACACACACTCATGTATTTCGTGAAGGAATTGTATTGAAGTTAAGTTTCATTGAATCACCTAATTGTAACATTTATTTATATGATCTAAACTACGTCGAAGGGAGGAGGAATCGGGTCGATTGCTACTACGGCCGATTCGCAGCTAATTGCGTATTACGTTTGCCTGTCCTGCCTTATTTATGTGTTTGTTTATTGCCCACGTACTACTTAGTAATGTATTTTAGTTCTAATAATTATTGGAAAATTGCAAAAACACTTTCAAATCTCATTCCGGGCAAAGTCATTCATAAGAAATATTGACATACAGTCGACAATATGTCAATCTACGAACCTATTGCAAAATAAGTGACGTGCTGTCATTATTCTAACATATCAAAGTGTTCTAATATCATCAGTTCTTGAGAAACAGAGTGGTTTAAACTAAACGGATCGGAAGTCCTTATGATATCTAATACATAAGGTGAGGATCTGCCGCAGCTAAGTATGAAGCTAAACCTAAGTAAATTAAATTAAATTGTCACTCATATACTAAATTGATGTGGACGTTTCGTTTGGCGATAATTAAATTTAGATCGGGACGCCCCAGAATCGACACCATTGGTATTTGAGTGCCACATAACGATCAAAACAACCTTTAATCTTAATGCTGTTCTCCAAAAAACCTGTAAAAAGTATCGCCGCAGCATGGCCCCGAGCCAACTGGCTCGATGGCGGCTTCATCGGGATTACTACTGTGTTTTCAACACGACGACGTCATGTCCGCGATGAACTATCTCCTTTATACTCAAGCATTTTGCAGCATAAATATTAAAGAGTAAGCTTTTATTTTGGTATTGTCCTTTACTCTCCGTCCATGATTAACTGCCCTTCAGTAATCGCTTTTGTAATGTACGGGGCAACAATGGTTGGCGCACGATATTCAAGAAGACATTGGAAATTTTGGTTCATACAATGAAGAAGGGAAATACCTCCAGGAAATACTAGCACAACGTGAGATGTATAATATGTGTAACATTGTAAACTTAAGGAGATTCTTTTTCTTCATTTAAGTAGGTGTTTCATTATTCAGTACCTACTGATAAAAGTATGTATATAGGCACTTAGACGTGTTACAAAAGTTATATATAGTTATAAATAGATATAAAATGGCACAAATATGTAGGTATAAATAACATAAATAGGTATATGTGATTTGTATGTATTTACACAATTTTAGCTTAAATTCTTTTGTACGACTGAAATAATAAAAATTATACGATATTCTTATGGATCATCAGTGGGAAAACCCAGCGGTAGCACGAGGTTGTGGCCAGTTATTACATATTTAATACATAAAGGGTGGATTAGCGGAATAGAAGTCATTTACATGTTGACCTCACTGTACCTACCAGGTAGCTATCTATACTATCTAACATTTTGCTAATTATTATATATTTGTATATATTTAACTAATTAAAATGCATGTAAATGGTAGAGTAGAGTCACAGATACGAGTATCCGAAGTACACCCTTCACTACGATATGTCACTGTAATCCAAATCTAATGCACTAACGCTTGAAGTACTCGTAGTACGTCATACATAATTTTGTTTTAGCACGCGGAAGGAAGTTGTCGTCCTTGTTATGAGACGATATTCGTACGAGGCTTATATTTCCTCCTATTGTTCTAGGAACAATTTCCTGATATGAAACCCTTTGTTATAGTGTGATGCAAGCAGCTGGCTCCCCGCCAGTTCCTACATGTTTCATATTTCACTGGATCAGCGCAGCTTACAATAGCGGATACACTACACATTTCTTTATTTTTCTATCATTGCATGAACTGTAAAAATGTGAAATTTTGCAAACTGAATCAACAGAATAATTATGTACCTACATACATACCCATTGTGGGTACTATACTTTTATATAGACATAAAGTATGTATGAAGTTCTAATTCCAATAAATTGATGCAAGTCTATAAGTAAGTATACTGATAGTGTTCAGTTTACTTACTTTGCTACATATTTATATTCAATAATACAAAAAATAAACTAACAGTTTCTTTGTTCATAAGTCATAACCTATAATTATTGAAACGAGAATCAAATAATTCTTTATACCTAGCTGAAATCTCAGATGAATATCAAAAGGAGTTTAAGGAATGAAAGCATCTTTTCATATCTCTATTATTTGCTCCGGTCAGCGTACTATTATCACGGTCATAAATTATGTGGGCAATGTGAGTTATTGCGCACATTCTCTAGCCTTACCTACTGCTGGGTAATGTTTGGAAAAGCTTTACCTTTATATCAGGAACAGTTTTTCAAAGAATCTGTGCGCATATTTGATAATCCGTTCTTACATTATTTAGTTATGTTATTAAAATCGTTAGGGTAAACATAATCTTAAAATTTTCATATCATGCTTGTACACCAAATTACATAATAAAGACTAGACTAAATATCATCTTACTCTTTTAAAAATATATTAAAAGCATATATAGGTATAACTTCTTCAAAATGACTACTTTCCATAGGTACTCAATTCCCTGATCTGAGAGTACCTACTCACAATGTCTTCAACGATCTTTCTGTACTAATGTGTTCGCCTAGTTATGCATATTATGAATATCCATTAAAAATGCAAAAAACAAACGGAGAAATCAGCTGTTCCCTAACATATCTCAGTTTTACAAAATGAAATATACTGAAAACATGAATTTAAATATCTCACAGCATATTACAGGGTGATTTAAGACGTGTACGCGATAGACGTCGCGCCACCAGGGCGAACGTGCGATAAACCGACGCGCGAGAGGTAATGGTAATATTCGTCGCGCACTTACTGCGGCGTTGTTTAAGACATTACCGCACTCCGAAGGTAAATGGTTAAAGCTTTATACCTCATTTCGTGCTCTCGGAGACGGTACTACAAAACAAACCATATTTCTTAACAATTTGGATTTGAAGTACCGAAATTAAACGAGTCATATTGATTGATTTTTGAAATCTACTTTTGAATTACGTCTTACGTAAATTCTAATTAAATACGTAATTAGTTTTAGAATAATTCTTGGCTTGGATAGAGTTATAGAGGAACATCGATGTGTTTTATTATCGAGAGCTGTACGCGTACCTACCCATAGAGGATAACCTACAGAGATACCTAACGGAGACCCAGATTCAATACCGCCAATTGATTTCATTTTTTCGAGAGAATTTACGTACCTATAATTTATCGATTCTGTGTGTGTAACTATGATGTGATACATGTGTGAAAATCTCGTCGTAATAATACGACGTGTTATTACAATAAATACATTGTGATACCTACTGATAAAAGAAGTCTCCTTTCCGACTTTACTGTGAAATAAACTGAGTAGGTAATCTTTAAAAAGCCATCGGCCTGACTTTAACAAAGGTTAAGCTAGTTGGCTAGTTGCCAAGCTAATTGACAGAGCGGTTCGGGCCGCCCGCAGGCTTCTGCCTAGACATAACGACTGCCATCTGTTGTGATGTCATGTCACATCCCAGAGGCTTAAACTAACGTCCTTTATGACATCATTTAAATACAAAACATGACCTAAACCATAGAGTAATTATATACCTACCACTTACGTCATAAACTGGGATTCCCTACAGGTACTGTCATATAATAGATCAATAAGATTAAATTATTGCAAATCTAGTCGAGTACCTAACCTACCTAAATCGTAACGTTATTGTCGGTTGTAATATAAATCACATAATAGCTACCATACCAATATAGTATAGGACTTACCATGAAAATATAATCAAAGGGATTTGAATAATTCAGAACTGTTCACGTCTAATCCAGCGATATTTTGTATCAAAACAATATCTGCTTATCTACGACAGAACTTGATTTACCTGTAGGCTAAATTAGTCGTATACCAGCCGAGCGGCGGGTTTTGCGGCCGACTCTACTGTCGTATCGTTAGATAATATACTTATAAAATATAATAAATATATACTATACCAAATAATTTTAAATCACATCACTTCATTCATTCAAAACTATACTTTATGTTTTTAGCTTGATAACATGGATCACCCGATTTCGATCCATATAAAAAACTTTTGTGTATCATCTTTTAGTATCGATCTCCTTCACTTACAAATTCTACAACCAACATAAATAAATAATGTTCTTAAATTCACTTGTTATTACAATATACACAATATATATGTTAAAACAATATACACAAAACACAAACCGGGAATCTTGCAGCAGGCAAGTAAGTACTTAGAACATTTCAAAAAGCGAGGCAACCCTAACTCTAACAAAATATAGGGTACCTACATACGGACAATATTAACATCGGACTTCGGTCGAAAATGTTCGTCATTCATAAAATTTCCAATTCAATAGATTCCTCCATATTTGAATTTCAATACCTATGTATTATTTGAAGTGACATTCGGAATATTATTTCTGTCCTACACGTGACGCCGCGAATGAAAAGAGAAATGGTATCTTTATGTTATACTTATGTAGGTACCTCTCACCGCCGCATACAATGTAGGTATACCGAAGGTACCTTAACTACGACTAGGTATGTACTTTAGGTATTGGTACTGAATAAATAAATTAAAATTATACTGTCATTATGCATCATTAGCAGGTATTTTACTAAGCTATTAGATAGGTTACACTACCAGTGGACCGAGTGATATTTTCATAGACCTTATAGATTTTTCACTAATCTGACTTACCTCTACCTAACAGGTATCGTCTTTCAACTCTTGAAAGCCAACGACAGAAACGTTGTAATTATTACCTACACAATAAACAAATGCAGCATATGGAAGTCTTTCGTCTCTGTCTACCCCTGCGGGAAATAAAAACAGGGTCAACAACTAACCTATATATTGGTGTTAAATAACTTATGTATTTCTTCTTATACCCTATCTATCTACTAGTTCTATCCTTATCTATCTATATATAGCATCTTCATTCGCAGCAATCTGACGAGCCCGATAGGTAAAGTTCCAAAACGTACTAAGTAAGTTTGTTTGACAAAGGCCAAACTACAAAAGGATCAAGTTTTAGCTAGTGGAACAATAGTGGTTGAAGCTAATTATTGTATCTACCTAGGTGAAATATACTACTTGAAATTAAGTTAGTACTGTAACGATCGACCCCTTTGGCTGACCTTATTATTATATTATACTTAAAACATTAAGTAAACTTAATGAGTTTTGGCACGTGATTATATTGGCAGTTCGTCTAGTGGCGGACCCTACTTACGTTGTGTTTATAACCCTTGTTCTTTCCGAGGTAATTCTGTCTAAGGAGTAAAGCTGGAAAACGGCAATCTGACTAAATGACGTAAAACAAGTTCTTATAATTAGATAAATTTTATGAAGAAGAGAAAAGGATAATTTTGAGAGTTTTTGTAGTTGTTGTGGTAAACTCGGTGAAGATTCCAAAAGTGGGGATAATTTAATATACTAGTATTCTTATTAAAATTGTTTTCACCTCCGAGCTCCCTACGCCCAAAACCTCGGAGCCTACCGCAGATCGTTATAGACACCACAACAGTCCCGATCTCACGGCCCTGCAACCAAGAACGACCTAACGAACCCCCTAAGTTCGTAAACACGAACTAGAAGTATTACGCAGTAAAAGGATCTAGATCTCAGATTGAGTGTTACTCGGGAGACCTTTATAATCTCATCACAAGCAAAGCTTGAATGAGACGTGGAGAACAACCTTTGCAAGACATCGTCTGCAGGTTGGATATTAAGGAAACCAAACTCTATCTCATCATCCTGGATCCATAACTGTCGCTATAAGCGTTACTTATTAATTTAGATTGAGATGTTGACTTTGACATAATTGTAGGTCGCGCAGGTTGTTGTGAGGGGGCGACTACCAAATGATACACTCGTACAACTTCCGAAATAATCACTCCTAACAATTTACAGAACTCCTTAGGCTTGAACATACCACATATCGTCCGATCCTCGGCTTTGTTGCACATGGACTTGGCCAGGCCTCGTCTAGAGTACCATGGAGTCAAGCCACCGGAATAGACCTTCGCCCATGACCGATTAGGAGGAAAGAGGTGAAATGCACCCCAAAGACCGCTCTATTGCAAGGAGTATGGCAACATTATAATAATGTTAATTTTGCATTGTTAAATCCAAATAGTGACATTTGATAATCTAAGTAGAGTCTGTAAGTTGCACGGGTAAGTGTAGATGCTCGCAGAACGACCCCAAAATTATTATTAAACCTGATAAGATTGACTTCTATTTGTGACTAGGAGTGAATCCCAATTTAATTAATAATTAGAGTAATCCAGAATATTGGGATTACAGTTGTGTCAATACATCTCGTATTATTAAAATGTTTGGCCGAATATAATAGATCACAGAAGAAAAGACAAAGAAATAGTTCCTTTGATAAATGAATTTTAGGAAGAATATAATTTAGAAATTGGTTGCCGAAAAGGTACTGCGTACTTCTGTTTAAGAAATACAATCCTATTTCTATAACATATATTCCGTATTGAAGTCATAACGTTGTAATCTTAGAGTATTTGTTGGATTTAGTAAATATTAGCAATAATAGTAGTAGCCCACGAATAAATTGTAGTAACGTAGTAAACCCCTGGAATAAGTAGTATTTAATAATTTAGTGAAGCGTACGTATAATTTGTAATCAAAGAATCCAATGGATGTATCTATAAAATAATGGTTAATGTAATTAGAAGGATATCACCAGATTCCAGTGGACGTCATAAGTAGTTGGAATCATAATACTAGAATCCTGCCTCTTTCCTTGGATCTTGGATTCCTATTTGTATTATATTGAAAAGACATCTGTCTCTCTTCACAATCTCGAACCAACTCCCCTGATAAACAAAAGTAGATCGATATTCTGTTTGGATGTATTCCGAAACGGTATACGAAGTTCAGAATTCGAATCTTAGAATATGTCAGAATTATGTACAAAGACACTGACACAATACTTCACCAATGAATTTAGAACCTAAATAAACCTAAAATAAAATGGCACAGAAGCCTCACTAGATGGCCGTCTAGTAATGTAAATTAGAACCCATCACTACGACTCGGGTTTCCTAATAAAATAAAATAGAACCTTTTCCTACGAAACGGGTTTCTCATACTAGAATAACGTATGTGATAATAGTGTTCTCTAACATCATTAATAAACCATGAACTTATATGCCCTATACTAGAAAAGGATCCTAGTCTAGTCGTATTAGTATGATTATAATTTGTTAATGATAATAATTGTTTTATTGGTTAATCGATTATGATTAGTAAAATGAAGATAAATATGTTGTACAGTCAATGTACACACACGACGAACGTTAGGTTTAATGTATTTAAATACAGATATTCAGATCCATGTAATAGATAGTCTTCTCAACTTAGAAACTAAAGTTCCTTCTATTTATATCTCTCTCTACTAATAAATAAAGATTGGTTTACTCACAAAACATTATTATTAGTCTGAAAGGAACTTGGTTAGTATTGAAAGATTCTAAAAGTAGAATTAGACAATCAGGAAGTTGGATGTAGTTCATTTATTCAGAGAGATGAATCAAAGAAGAGTTTCGTAACGTATTTCTTTATTAGAGTCTTCCTTAGAGTAATTAACAATTGTAAATAAGAGTCAGGATACAGCAGATTCATGTAGAAACCAGGAACAATGAAGGATGAAGTCTAGAAGAAGTCCTCAATGCAACGCCAAGCTCTTGTAAGATTGTAGCTCCAACTAGAATCACCACACATTTGAATAGTTCTATAGTTCAATGTATAATTCACTTGAAATACAACAAGGAAACTATTCAGCATCAAACACCAACTCACTAAATCACAAACTCAAGAACTCACTCGCGAAATGTTCGATAAAATGTTAAAATAATTGTTATGGAGGTGGAAAAATGATAGATGCGATATGATTCTACTACGAGTTTATTAAAACGATTTACAATGGGTGACATGACACAGCGAATAGCACAGGTTATCAAGAACAGGAAACGGATACAGAAGTGACAGGTAGTTGACACCGACACAGTTCTACACTTTTTAAATTGCGTTTTGTTTATGCATTTCCAACACCCCCACTTAAACAAAACCATATCAAAAGAAAAACACCCCCTATAGTTATACAAGGTTAGGCAAACTGACTACATTTTAATTTGGCTGACTGTACTTACAAAAAAAAAATACAATAAATAAATTTCAAATAATAAACATCCTGTGTATTATTTATCCAAACAAAATTACAACATACTGTATCCTGTGCAAGTATCACTAACCAGTAAAATACATACAACATGTATATAAACCCTTACTTATATACCTACTACTACATATCTGCTCATTTACCTACTGATGGTATGGTAATACATAGCAGTTTGGCAAATTATCAATTTACAAACAAACCCTTAACAATAACTACAGTTACATCTTACATAGGCATGTAAATGAGTGCTACATCTCTTTCAAAGATGAGTTATTGAAACAATAGTTAAGTTTTTGACTATTCAGAGGCTTTGTTAACATATCTGCAGTCATATTCTCAGTACTTATGTACACAATTTTAATCAAATTATTTATCAAAGCTTCGCGAATGAAATGATGTCTCACATCTATGTGCTTTGTTCTACCATGAAACATCTGATTAGAACACAACTTCTGAGCAGACTGATTATCGTTATATATTACAATAGGACTGCAGGTATATAACTTACTACTATTACATAGACATTCCTCAAGAAAATGCTTAATGAATAAAGCCTCTTTAGTAGCATCTGAAATAGCCATATATTCAGCTTCGGTGGTCGAGAGAGCCACCGTTTTCTGTTTTCTACTTTCCCATGACACCACAGAGTCTCCAATTTTAAATAGGTATCCCGTATAAGACTTTCTGTCGAGCTCGTTAGATGCCCAGTCAGCGTCAGCGTATGCTGAGACATTCATGTTGCTTTTGTGAAAAACAAGGCAATATTTCATAGTACCTTTTAGGTATCGCAGGACACGCTTCGCTGCTTTCCAGTGAGTCTCATCGTTGCAGTCGTTGAACTGGCTCAAGACACTCGTCGCGTGGGCGATGTCAGGTCTGGTACAAACTGCAAGATACATCAAACATCCTACTAGATTTCTATACTGAAATTCAGTGTTAGTTTCCTCAGCTTTCTGCAGTTTAAGGCCAGGTTCCATGGGTGTAGTGACAGGCTTACAATCTGACATTTTAAACCTGTCGAGCAATTTATTGATGTAAGTTTCAAGATCAAGATAGATTTTGCCGTCCTTTCTTCTTATACGCATGCCAAGAACATGATGTGCAGGACCTAAATCTTTCATCTCAAATGTTTTCATCAATTTTTCTTTTATATCTTTCTTCTGTGAAGAGTTATTCACATCTGTGAACAATATTATGTCGTCCACATATAAGGCCAAAATAAACAATCCATTTTTGGTCTTATTTACATACACACATGGCTCACATGCCATTTTTGTGAAATTCATACTTATCAGAGTGCTATTGATCTTCTCATACCATGACTTTGATGCTTGCTTGAGCCCGTAGATAGCCTTGTTCAGTCTAAAGACTTTATTTTCAGTGCATTTCTTTTTCATGAGCTCAGGCTGCTCCATATAAACCTCTTCTTTTAATTCACCATTCAAAAATGCCGTTTTCACATCAAGATGATCAATTTCCAGGTTTAGCTCTGCCGATAAGGCCAATAACATTCTAATAGTTGAATACCTTACAACTGGAGAGAAGGTTTCTTCATAGTCGACTCCAAATTGCTGTGAGAATCCCTTTGCTACCAATCTAGCCTTATATCTCACTAATTTTCCAGATGAATCTAATTTTCTCTTGAACACCCACTTACATTTGACTGGCTTTTTGCCTTTTGGCAAATCAACCAATGACCAGGCTTTGTTCTTTTCAAAGGATTCGAATTCTTCCTTCATGGCTGACAGCCACTGGTCACGATTAGAGCCGCTCAGAGCTTGACTCACAGTCAGAGGGTCTAGATTATCTTGTGTGATATAAAAAAGAGAAGCAGGGCTCGACTCACCATCTTCTGGACTGTCTTCATCCTGTATAACTTGATCCCTTCTGGATCTTGTATTCACCCATCTCTCTGGTGTAACTACGTCCTCATAGTCTTCTGAAGACGTGTGTGCGTCCTCACGAGCTGGTACCCACGTACTGTCTGAAGTGTAACTGCATTCGGCTTCTGTTGTATTTCTTAAAGTATGATCTGAAAAATCAACAGGTTCAGACGAAATATCCTCCAAACTTTCAGCTGGTGAGTGCCACTCCTGGCTTTGTTCATCGTCACCACTGAACTGGACCTCCTCGTGTCTCTGGACTGGTTCACCATCCTGCATAGTCTGATCATTTGCAGTAGGTATCTTATTTTCTGTAATAACCTCACTTTTATCAGAAAATAATAAATCTGTGTACTGATTACACTCCTTTGTTTTATAATTGCTATAAAACTCGTTTTCCACAAAAACAACATCTCGAGCTTTGACACACGTGCCTGGATTACTGGGATCTAACAGTCTGTAGCCTTTAGTTTCCTCACAATACCCAACAAAAGTTAATTTTCGACTCTTTGAATCTAATTTTGTTCTATTTACTTTAGGTACATGAGAATAGGCTGTACAACCAAAAACTCTGAAATAACTCACATCAGATTTCCTTCCCGTCCATTTTTCCTGTGGTGTCATGTGAAGAACAGCTTTAGTGGGAGACCGGTTCTTGATGTATGCTGCAGTATTGACCGCCTCGGCCCAATACTGCTTGCTGAGGTTCGCATCCTGCAGCATACACCTCGCCGCTTCCATAAGCGTCCGATTGGCTCTCTCGCTCACACCGTTCTGCTCGGGAGAGTGGGGCACCGTGGTTTGGTGACGGATGCCACACTTCCTCAGCTCCTTCTGAAATTTGTTGTTTACATATTCAAGTCCATTATCAGTTCTTAATATTTTAATACATAACCCTGTCTCATTTTGAACCATGGATTTGAAAATCATAAATTTATCGAACACTTCATCTTTACTTTTCAAAAAATAAATAAATATTTTTCTAGAATAGTCATCAGTGAAGGTCAAGAAATACCGTGCACCACTAAATGATTTCACTGTCATAGGGCCACAAAGATCAGAATGTATCAATTCTAATTTACCGCCTGCCCTAGGACCTGACTTCTTAGGGAAAGGTAGCCTACACTGCTTCCCTTCTATACACGCTACACAAGGCTGAAACGATGATTCCTGATAGTTAATGCCAAGAGCCATACCTTGTTTAAGAAGTCGCATACTTCTTACATTTAAGTGGCCAAGCCGTTGGTGCCATAATTGCTGCGACACCTCTGCTTTGCTGTGCCAGGCTGATGCTGGAGACTCTGCAGCAACCACAGCCTCTGGACCGTCCAACATGTCCAGTCTGTACACGCCGTCCTCACGTGTGCCGGTCGCCACCACCGCATCTCCGTCCAGCACCTTGCAGCCTTTCCTGTCAAAAGTTACTTCCAAGCCGCTCTCTGTCATCTTGCTGACAGACAGAAGATTCGTTGTCAATCCTGGAACATATGTAACATCCTTAATAGTCCTTAAATTACCCTGACTGAGATGTACTTCTATGTCACCGGAACCTGCGCTATGTAGTACATCATTGTTTGCTACTTTCACGTCCAATGGAGCACTATCAATGAAACTGTGCATTCTCGAACTGGAGTTTGACATGTGTGTGCTAGCCCCAGAGTCCACATACCAAGCGTCTCTCAGTATATTAGTCGCTAATGCAGTCAGCAGTGCACCATTGCTCTTTTGATCACATTTCTTGCTCGGAGAGCTCGGACAATCCTTTATCTTGTGACCTGTTTTCTTGCATCGGTAACTCTTTATTTTTCCTTGCTTTACTTGCTTATGAATGTACAACGCAGTGTCCTCATTGGTCACGTCTCTTCTTAATCTTTCTTGAAGTAATTTGCTTTTAACAATGTCACTCGTGAGCTTTGCAGTACTGTTTTCTAATGCCATTATTAGTGGATCATAGTCAGATGGGAGACCACTTAGCATTACTACTGCTATCAAATCGTCGTCGAGCTGGGCATTAATATCCAATAATTGCTGACTTACATCGGATATTTTGCTGAGGTAAGCTTCCATGCTGGGGAACTGATCTAATTTTAATCCAAACAGTACACGCAGCAGCCCTAACCTCCTGCACAAACCCTTGTCTTCATATGCGGCTTTGAGGTTAACCCATGCTTCATACGCCGTTGAGGCATTTCTAACATAAGGGAACGAATTTGCCTTTACAGACAGACAAATTTTCGCCAATGCCTTCTGTTGGCGTCTGACATCACTAACCTTGGGCTCGCCGGTTGAAGTTCCTTCGACGCATTCCCATAAATCCTCGTGAATCAACAGCATCTTCATAAGGAATTTCCAGTTGTTGTAATTGCCGATTCCATCTAACTTTTCTATATGTGCGGCAGACTGCACGGCGGCGCCTGCGCCGGGCAATGATGGTGCCGGGGGCACGATGTTTTGCGACATTTACGAAAATACTCGCGGATATTCAATATTTCTAATAACCACCACGTTCTGGGCCCATAACCTTTGTTATGGAGGTGGAAAAATGATAGATGCGATATGATTCTACTACGAGTTTATTAAAACGATTTACAATGGGTGACATGACACAGCGAATAGCACAGGTTATCAAGAACAGGAAACGGATACAGAAGTGACAGGTAGTTGACACCGACACAGTTCTACACTTTTTAAATTGCGTTTTGTTTATGCATTTCCAACAATAATAATTCGTAAATATAATCTTTGTTTACATATTTTGAAACGTCAAAGGATTCTCTCAAAATAGCTGATCTTGTCAGACAGTAGAAAGTTGTCACGCTATCTGGTTTTACTTAAATATCTCCTAAAATAATAGTCTAATCATTAACACAATCCTATAAATTATCTGTTTAAACACTCACGGTTCTCTTCAGTTCCTCTTTACCTTTAAGGATCCACTCCAGACTCTGTTATGATCTTGTAAAAGTTTCCTTTCTAATCTGTTACGATAGCAATGACGTCTCCTCCCATAGTAACTTGATATTTCTATTGAGATAGTAAAGAGGAACCAAATACCTGAAAACCTGTAAACTAAACTACAGGAACACCTAATCTAGTAACCGTAAACTTGCAAATCTATTTCAATATGATTTCTTCTTGAATCATTATTATTTATTCAATTTATAATTATTTTCACAATTTTTTACGTCTGCCATATTTCTGCAATTTTCGTTCCCTGTCAGATTTTGATTTTATCGTCATTGTCATAATTTTTGGTTCGTAATTAAATTACGTGAAGAGTTTTTATTAATTTTTATTAGTTAAAAAGATTGTGTTTTAATTTAGTTATTTTAACAAAATTTTACCATGTCTTGAAATTGATTTAAAGACGTGATCGTTACAGTACCAACTCTATTAAATGTTATTAGGTGCCTAGTATAATGTCAATTTGATAAATTATGTAGGTAGATATATACCAAATATTCCTACACGTCTTTACTGTGAAAGTGTGATAGGTGCTATCTATACAACAAACAACCGGATAGATAAATAGAGGTTAGGAAATGTCATGTAGCAAGCCAACAGCATGAAGAAACCCAAAAACTAGGGTATTATTTAGATAATGAATAACTATTATTGTATATATATTTCTAGGATTATTTATCACTGACTAGATTGACAAAGAAATGCAAAAAAAAAAAATACTACAATAAATGACAAGTAATAATATTATGCTATTAATGGCCTTAATAGCTACGATTAGCCTTCCTCTCTCCTAATTGTGTGCCCAACAGGGTCCGTAATGTTATACTAACATCAATTCCATAACTTACGGAATGCAATAAAGAATTTGAATTTGAATTACCTAGCTAGAACAATACTTTTAACCTAGGATTTTTATAAAAATATACGTCTGCGGTTAGTAAGTTTCGTTGTTTTTATTTATTCCAATCCTTCTTTAGCTACAACGTAGTTCTGAGGATTATTGTTCAGAGTTAGGCTATTCATTTCACACCAGCATCCTTATTCTGGGCCAGTCGTAATTGGTAAAATAGAGTAAATAAAATGCTTGCTCTCTCTATAATTATTATTACCAATTGCAAGTGTACCTACATGAAAAGAGCAAAAAGATGGTAGTTACTGATCCCAAATAGCTTATAGTCATAACATCTTGATAGTTAATTGGACTTACTCTCCCGCCGCAATGGCGCCGTTTGGGTTAGTTGGGTAGATAGAAGATTACATTATTTTTACGTTAAAACCAATGGCGTAACTACCGTGTAGGGCCCCGGGGCCCTCAAGCTCAGGGGGGGGCCTGCTGACCAGCCAACCTCGAACCCGGGACCAACACTGACAGGTAGCAACACAGTTTTAGCTTTTAACCATGGCAGCATATGTATAGAATCCTGTATTTTTACTTGATAAAATGAAACTGGATATGGTCCCAATTTTTTGGCCCCGGGCCCTTCATTATATAGTTTCGCCACTGGTTACAACCAATCACTTTCTATTAGCTAACCGGAAATGGAACTACATAGAGGAGCGAGCAATATTTATATTTAGTATATTTGACCAGAATAAGTCAGCAGTCTCTTAGAAGATAACCTGCGGTTGGCAGATGCCGTAGTCGTAAAACAGTCTATCAGTGGAGAGGAAATAGGGGTGCGGCCGCGGGCGCACGCACGGAAATGAAGAGTCCGCAACGCTTCCTCTAGCCCCACGCAGGCCACAGCCCTAGGTCGTTTAAACTCGTCGGATCATCGAGCCCCCGGGCCACGGCCACTCGAGTGGTTTTCAAATATTTGCATGCACAAACATGGACAAAGCCTATTGCGTTACCTTTTGTGTAAGGTACTATACAAATACCCACTAAGTATGAACGTTATTTATTACAGAGAGTAGAGCTTTAGGCCCTTAACATATGAAACGATTCATACAATTGTTACGATGGAACAAAAAGAAAAAAAAGTAAAACCCAAAGTACTTCTACTGATACAGTTATCAGTATAACTACTACTATAAACTATCTACTACAAAGAATATAATTGTACCGATTGCCGAAAGGGTAATTTTTCGATAAGGGATATGTAAGAAGCCAAAACGGCGGCTTGATGAATTTTGATGTATGAGGTACCATTAGATTCATCTTGATCGCGAGATTGACATAGAATTTTATGCCATAACCACAGTAGAGTCTCTGTAACAATTAGCTTGTTACTATAATTACTTACCCTAGTACCTACTTACCTACTTAATTAATTAGCGGGACTAATTGACTTTAGGTACTGCTTTTAGAACCATGTGCGACTCCGAGTCTATTTTATTACAAAGCGCCAGCCAGCGGCTGATACTCTATTTTATCAATAAAGGTTTATGCCGAATCACCCTCAAGGAGAGGACAGAGTGACAAACTTACTGCGTCACCCTCCTCTCATTACATACCTGTCTTGTACACGCCTGAGTTCTACAACAAATAAATATCCCTTGCCTTTTAACGTGAACAGAACGCGAAATCAATTAGGTAAGTACGAGTAGGTATTCCACTTCATTTGGAGGTGACAAAAGGGTGCCTATAAAAATGTAGCATACACATTCGACGTAATTTATTTCCGAGGCGTTCTTTATTTCCCTCGTAATTTGATCAGAGAGGTTTCGAGCGCTTACTGGGGAGTGGTTCAGTTTATATTCGACGCCAGCATTCGTACGGCACATTTGCTTCCAATTCAATTCTCGGCTCGGCTCGTTGCAGCAGTGAATGAGCCATCGCAGAGATTGTCGCCGCGCCCGCCCGCATGCGAGCCCCGCTGCCATATGCCGCACCACGAATACGAGTACCTACCTCGACGCCTACAAGCCTTCATGCCATTACGGAACCGACACGCATGCATAATAGCAGTAGTAGGTACTTACTTATATTGTTTATATATTGATGTTTTATTTGTAATTTTGGTAACTAAATAGGTACGTGTTACAATATTCCTACTTACTTTAAACAAAATAAATAAACAGACATTTTTACGGTATACGGTATAATACAGGTAAATGTGTGTGATATGTGTGTGTGTGAGTTATAGTTGATATTTTTTCAAGAAGTAGGTACCTACTTGACTGATTTTTGAAAATTCTTTACCATTTCATAGTGTGTAGGTAGGTAGGTAGATACTCTAAACATTTAATCAGTCAAGTAGTTCTTGAGAAAATCTTTAATTTATTAAGGTACCTATTATTGTAGGTGTAGGTAGGTATACTTTTCTCTTTTTGTGACTGTAAATTGTATTAACTTATATGAAAAAATATATACCTTTGTCAGTTAACTAAAAGGTAAAGCAAAGACAAAATAAACAAGGATAAACTAGCACAGAGTTATCTAGTTAGTTTGGTTTTACACAAAGAATTCGATAAAATGTAAAGGGTATTGCATTGAGCGACTGTATAGGCAACACGTTGCGGGCGGGCGTACTCCGGGGAGAAGTAACGAGTCCTCGCTGCTCTTGTTACGTGCTGCAAGCTGCAAAGCGTGAACTGCAACACAGAGACTATTTACAAACAGTAACTCATATTCGGATGAACGCTGCGAACAGACCTCGTGCACGAAGACAGAACAATCAATAAGGTTGAGATTTTCTCAATAACTACTTGACAGATTGTAAAAAAAATCTTTTACTAGTAGATAGTTTAGATCATCAAGTACTTTTTGAGAAAATCTCTACCTTAAAAACTCTCCTGTACACCTTTCTCGGTGTTAGACCGTACAAGTGTTTGAATTATAAACCAGACAGCGTGCTACACGGTAAAGTCTGGTAAAGTCTTTCTCACACAGGAGCGACCTGTACACGCCTTGCGGCATGCGGCCAGTTGAAACGCATGCCTCGCCCCATTTTCTCCAGTCGTTAATGTCCAGTAGGTAGCGATCTGAGACCTAGGCCGCAAGCCGCTACCTTCTGTGTGTTAAAGACTTAATGCGATAAACACAATTGTTATGTGCAATTACGTTTGTATTAAATACAATAAAATACAATAGGGCTTACCTATACGATTGCCAATGACATTGCACCACGTCTAAAATATTATCAACCAATTCCTGAAACGAATAAAAGTCATATTTCTCTCAGATTGTGACTTGGTCAATAAACACCGTTAAAATATTGCCAATTTTAACGGTGTTTATTGGTCGCCGCGCCGCGTAGCATTTATATTACATAAGTACCTACATACTTGATTTTTATCATAGTTAACTGACGAACAATTTTTTGGAGTCTATTAGATATCTTATGTATTGATTAACCTTCCTACAATTGAAGTTGAATCACTGTTCATTATATCTACCGTGGCTACACCTTCGCACCACGAAATAATAAATATTAACCTGGCAACTTCGCAACTTTTTACTAAGATGTTGATGCTTCTCCCGCAAATGTGATATACTTACGTACTTAGTTTGTTGCTGAACACATTTGTGTTCTATAAGACATACGGAAGGTCAGTTAATGTGGTGAGTGCTAAGTTGTATGGTTTACCACTGATAATAATGTATTTACAATATAGTAGGTATAGGTGTTCTATTTTTGAACCACTATTTGGCAATAGTAGTAGGTATGTACAGTCGAAGACAGAGATAAGTATATAGGGGGCCTCAATAAGGTTGAGATTTTCTCAAGAACTACTGAACCGATTTTAATAATTTTTTTACAGTAGGTACGTAGTTTTCACTTTTATCTATCTAACAGTGAAAGAATTATTGCAATAGGTCAAGTAGTTTTTGAGAAAATCTCATCCTTAAAAACTCTACTGTACACCTTTCTCTGTCTTCGACCGTACCTATCACAACTCATGTTGTCATACCAATATGACAATGGCACTGACTAAAATCAGAACATTATCTGAGGCGCTATCCCATTCATTCACACTCACGTTACTTAAGCTTAGGAGGAGTATAAATAAGCATGTAGATAGATACTTACCTATGTGAAACAACATTCCCACTAAACATAACTCATTCGCAAAATATTTCATCTTCACATCACAAGTTAATTTTAAGGGGAAATCTTTTACATTATTACCAAAGAATTATGTATATATTTTACTTACATTAAACCCAGTAGGTACCCTAAGCATAGGTATCCATAATTAAACTATACCTACCTACTCAAATATTTAGATTCAAGTAAGTACTTCATAAATAAAGAGCGATATTCAGAATCTCGTTTTCATTGTTACAGAATCGTGGTTGCACGTATGTCTCCGACGGCGATGTAGGAAGGATGTGCCCAATCAAGAAGTCAGTGTACGGCCGCCGCCGCCGCCAATGCTCCCGGAGGAAACATGCCTGATTTACTGCACATGGGCACTGCAATTTCCGACTTTCACACTTAGTAACATTACCAATGAATAGGTACTTTTGACTCGACTACCGAATGTAGGGTTTGGACTTGGACAAATTCGCAATCTCTTTGTGGCATTTACGTTTAGTTTGATAGATTTTGACGTTAAGATTCGTCTTGATCACCGGCCTAATATGAAAATGTTTAACATGAATGACAATTCATAAACCTAGTTAAACCTCACTTTCCTTAAATCGTGTTGCTATCCCTTTCACACTTCGTTAAAAAAGGTTAAGATAGAAAGGGACAGGGGGCCTAAACGGCGGCGTAACTTTAAATAACTAAGTAATAACTACCATGTAAAAAAATTGACGATTGGAAAATTTTCCAAGGATACCCGGTCTTCTGGATGGTGTTAAAAACCGGGTTGAGTGGAATTTGTACCTCGCGTTTCTGAAGCACCGGAAGGCCTCGGGATTTCCTGTGGGATTACCCTAGCACTTACCTACAGCCCGTTCCGTGTGTTGTGTGTTCTCTACTCTACCTCCCAGAAGCTCGCGACACGACACAGCAAGGCAAGGTATCTTCCCGAGGTCCCAAGGTCGCCACTACTATATGGTCCATAGCCAATGGACCGTTATTTTTGCCGTACCTATACGGCCCTGATAACCAACTTTAATCTAATGGTTCTTGATCATCTTCAATCGTTTTAAAGGATAGTGATCAACAACAACTTATAACTAAGTATTTTAAATTATATAGCAAGTAATTATTTATAGAACAATCAATCCAGCTGGACTTAAGACATGTATGCTTTGTAAATATTTTAACTTTACTTTATATTTTTACACAGATTTTGCAAGTAGGATGTATATTAGATGAACTTATCTCAGCATCATATTATATTGTTATTTACATCACATTCAATGAAAGGATCTCTACTAAACACTACTTATACTTAAGACATTTCTGTGATGTGTTTATTGGATATCTGTACACAAAGCGATTGACTTTTGAACCAAAGAACGTTATTAAAAGTTTCTATTTTGTTCACATCAATACCTACTCACTACCACACACGTTTTTTGTTGTGGGAAGGAAATGCCCAATGAGAGTCAGTGTAGTCTAGCGCGATGCGCCTCCGGGGGAAACACGCATGATTTACTCGAGGCTCAAATATAATCACTGCTATTTCCTTGAGTTATTATTGTTTTTCTGTGTGTTTAGCTTACCGAGTGGACTCTACATGATGGTCCAGCCGAAACTAAATAAATAATACAAAATAAAGAATGAGTGCTCTGGCCACCTTTTGTGCCATGTTTTTATAACTAAATTTATATTTCTCTTTGTCAACCATTCTGCCATAATGTATAAATTACTATTAATTGTATTTTAATTGTGTTGACTTGACATTGACTGACCCAAATAATTAAATTTTTGCATGCCAAACTATAGGCGAAACATGTAGGTAGGTATAGTACCTAATTTTACCATATTACGCTACGAAGCACACCTAAATTATAGCACCTGATATATTGAAATTAAGCCTTTTAATCACCAGCGAGCCCAGCTCCTCAACACGCTTCCTTATTTTCTGCCGAGATTTTTGTGGCGTTACGATTTTAGCTTTAGCATAGAACTAATCAGCGCAGAAGTAAAGGATAAAATGCATTTGCTCAGCAATGGGGCAATATATATATATATATATACACACATAATTATCATATGTATCTATAATTAGGACCAAGAGGAGCAAAGGCTTCTTACTATGTACAGTCGAAGACAGAGATAAGTATACAGGGGGCCTCAATAAGGTTGAGATTTTCTTAAAAACTACTGGACCGAATTTAATAAATTTTACAGTTACATAGGTTTAACTTTAATCTATCAAACAGTGAAAGAATTTTTGCAATAGGTCAATTAGTTTTTGAGAAAATCTCAACCTTAAAAACTCTCCTGTACACCTTTCTCTGTCTTCCACCGTACCTAGTATCAAATAGCATAGGGGATTATTCTAACATCTTTGTACAAAACTAGTTTGTAGATTAGAATAATGACTCGATTACATTAGCTACACTTTTACATACTTTTACCCAATCAGTTTATTCATACAGGCGTCCTCAGCCCGCCCCAGTGCAAATAAGCTCGATTGCGAAGCTCAACTAAGCTGCGACCCATTTCCCGCATCATTGCCGGAGGATCTCGTATACAAATACTCTGGAGATGTGATTACTCTGCATTATTTTATGGCAATGGACGTCTAAAAGAAAATTGTAATGAGATTACACAAACAACAGTAACTTCACAATGGATAATACTTACTCGTAAAAGACATAAAAGCGATCGATTGGATTATGCGAACGAAAATAGACGTAAAACGATAGGCACAATGGATTTTACGTTTATGGCAGAGGCGTAAAATTGTTCTCAACTTGTACAGGTTGTATGTAACAAAATACCTGCAAATTAACCACATGCTGTAGGTAGAGTTTCCCTATTAGAATGCATGTCTTGAACAGTTGATGCTATGAAGGCAGTATTTTGAAATCAATACCTAACCTACCTATTTTAGACAATTACTTACTTAGTTAAAATATTTATAGTCATTGCAGTAGGTACCTACCTATGTAGGTAGGTAGATACTATAATTCACCGAGTCTAAAGGTAATATAAATTGATTGAAGATAATAATATTAATTGATAATCTTCTTGATACGTCCATCAAACAGATAGGTAAATACATGATAGTAAAAATAGCCTTCTACGTCTACGCAATGAATAGCAGGTAGGTAAGTACTACTTACATATTTACCTACTGGTCTCGTAGTTGTCGTACCTACCTACTCATAATTTTGCTAATTACAGTCGATCGATATCACATCAAGTGTACAGAGCACTCTATGTCACAATGATTTGGCTTAGATTGCAATAATTTTGTGTTGGTTGATCGAGTGTACTTAGGTATTCGTAGGTATAGAATAAATGTACGATGTTTTCTTAATTCCCTGTTTAACAAATACCGTTGAAGAAAGAGATAAAACAAAAGTTATCATCAAAATTCGCATTATAACGTCTCCGATGCGAACACGAAAATGGGGAAGGACTAGGGCGGGGCATCTAACTTCGTGCGGCGTTTTACCCTGCAAATGGAAAGCTTTTAGCTTGTAAACGAATTTCTATACTATTCCGAGCGAGTTCGCTGAGTCGAGACGCATCACGAAGGCGAAGATTTGAAAAGTGTCTTCAAAAGAAATCGGAATGTTATATGAATGTAGGTAGGTAAGATACGTACACAATAGCATAGAGAAAATGTATGGACGAAATTGATATAAGTAACCTACCTATGTCTTTTCAGAAGCACTCAATCACCGTGCTAAGATTCCTTGTATACAGGGTGTAAACGGAAAGGGTAGGTACTTAAGTCTTAAGGGAGGGTGTCCATATCGATAACTGAATACCATATTATATTGTACGATTTTCAAATAAAAATTAAAAATAAGTAAATGAATGTCTCATGCAAATCGACCAGCTAATCAGTAGTATTTTTTTGTTGTTGTTGATTTTTTTATTATTATTATAATTTTTTTATTTAAAAATAACAATATAATGATTTTTAATATTAAAAAAAATAAATTATAATAATAATAAAAAATGTAATTATTCAATTACGGTCGGAGACCAAGAAAGGTGTACAGTAGATTTTTTAAGGTTGAGATTTTCTCAAAAATTACTTGACCTATTGCAAGAATTATTTCACTGTTTGATAGATAAAAGTGGATATTTATTTATTTACAACAAACTAATAACATATTTACATAAACAAACAAAAAATATATAAAACTGGAAAAATAAAATTCTAAAAAAGTACCTAGGTACTAGGACGCGGTATTCCAGCTGTGAGTGGCCTTTACCAGTCACAGGTAGAACACTGCGTCCAAGTCGCTCCCATGCGGCAGGGTGCCCAAGAGAGCGGCTGCGTTACGCCTTTGTATGGGCAAACTTATTCGTTGGCCGAGGTACGCACCCGCTCTCTTGTCACCCGTGACCTCGACCAGACGACTCGACAATTCTTTGAAGAATTGCCGAGCGTCCGGTCCCCACGGGCCCATCGTCTCCACTCCAAACGGCACAAATGTATAATTCTGGCCGATAACAGCATATTTGCGCCGTTTGGAGTTTTCCGCCGAAGCCGCCGCCGCGCCCGCGCTAGAGGAGGTCGCCTGCAGGTGGGACGGAGCCAAGGTATCGACACACGTCGCGTCCCACACCAGGGACCGTCCCCTAGACCACGGAACGAGTGTCATGCCATCAGGCCGCTTGCCATCGTCACGCGCCAAGCCACGCGTCTAATACAGCTGGCACGTTGGCGGTGGTAAGGGCCCTCCGGATGACATCGTTCAGTGAGGCATGACGCGACAGGCGGCCAGCACTGCGGTGACAAGCGAGCCCGTGGTGGCCCAAAATATCCACAACACTTCCGCATGGGCAGCGATGAGGCTCGTTAGTTTTCAAACCGAGCCGCAGGCAGATGCATAGGGTGAGGGTCGTTTTTTTTAAAGGTAAAACTAATGTAACTATAAAAGAATTATTAAATTCGGTCCAGTAGTTTTTGAGAAAATCTCAACCTTATTGAGGCCCCCTGTATACTTATCTCTGTCTTCGACTGTACCTACAGAACGTATGAAGTCGAAAAAACCGCGTAAATCGAAAAGTCCAAAAACAATAATTTCCTATTCCGTTAACAATAAACTTACCTAATTTTACATAAAATATAATTATACGTACCTACGTCTACCTATAAGTAGGTACTTAGTTTTCGGCAGAATTCTTTTTCAGATAAGTGGACGTAACCACGTACCTACTTACCCACTTACGTGTTGTTTCAGTTTATGGGAAAACACATTTCACAATTCTCAACCTTTCCCGTGTAAAGTTATGGCAATTTTAGTCAACACCACATATTTTATACAGGGTGAACCGGGAGTTCATGTAAAAGCCTCTACTCTAGAGAAATCTCTTCACCTGGAGAAAAATTGTTCGGCTTTCTGTACAAAATAGGCGTCACGAGAGGTGCATTTTGTACAGAGATTCGACATTTTTCCCCCTAAGTTGATATTTCCTTGCACAGTCGGATAAAAATACATAGCGAGGGTTACTTAAAAGGAATGTTACTTTGTCACACGAATTCGGTTTCACTTTCTAGGTTTAATCAAGCTAAAACTGTAAGCCTAATGTAGGGTGGTCAGAAAAAAGTGTCTCAGTCAGCGCTCGACTGAAAAACTTTTTTTCTACGATTACGAAACCATATTCCACGGTATTTTATTTTATTAGTACTAGGTCAGAATAACATAGGCACATTCGGCTTAGGTACCTATTCGTCCTCAACAAAGAACATTCGGCCGAATGCCGAATGTTCTACAATATTCTGGGCCAGTCGTGATCGGTAAAATACGGTAAAATGTTGCATGCCTCTTACATAGGTTAGAAATTCATTTTGGGCTGAACAGTGTTGCAGTGTGTAGGTATAGCTAAAATATATTATTTTTACCTACGGGTATAGCTTACACATATTCGGCCCGGCACATTCGATTCGGCTTTTACCGAAACGAAACGGGCAGACCGAGCGACTATTTTCCTGATTGTTTATCCGATGTCGACCTGAAAATGTGTATTGTATAGCACGCCTGAGATTCAGATGATACACCCTGTACCTACAGGTAAAATGTGAAATGAAATGCCGCCCGCATGCAGTGGTGCATGGCGGCATGTATTCACACATTGCACACCGCGACTCCTCCGGAACTTGGTGATTTATTGCGGACGGATTTTAATTAAAAGCAAAAGACATTGCCACATTTCAATGGAGCTTTGCCCCACCTACAAAACTACGTGACCATTAAAGCTGTACCTATCATTTTGTTGGGGACTTATTACAGGTTTCATATCGCATAATCATAATCAGTATCATTTTCTACTACTCTCGCAACTTCTATAGAATAATAACAAAAACAATGAATAAATCGCTTCGATTTCTTACTATTTTCTGAATTCTTAATTAATCTGTTTTTTTCGAATCGCAACTTGTACAAAACTTTATTTTAAACCAATAATTTTAATAAAAAACGGAGATATTTTTACATTTATTCGTTATCTTGTACAACTGGCGGTTGATGGTGGGCAGAATCTGGCATTGTCATTTAAACCACTGTCGACGGAAACGAAACGACTGTCAACAACTACGACGAAACCTTTTTGAGCTGTAATTAATTTATTCAATCTTTTTTAAAACATCGTTACCATTTTATTAATTTACTTATAGTAAAATTAATCATATAGGAATACAGGGGAATCGTAACGTAGACAGTAAGGCCCAAGAACTTAGAAGCATTATTGTTTTCTTCAGAATTTATTCATGACTTGAGATAAACTCAAATCGGAACTAAATTCTTCAATAATCATTTACCTAAATCAAGACAATTCTTACCTAAGTCAATAAAACTAATTGTCTTGATCTAAGAATTATTTCCTTTTTCTTTGTGATTTCTACCTATATCTGAGTTATTGTGAAACAGAGTATTGTGTTGATTCAATACATGTAATGAAATACTTGTACAGCAGATAACGGTCCCTACCCTCTCCCTCGAGACAACTGGGCCCTTCCGAAAAGGTCGCTACTCTAAATATCCATATGTACTTCATTTACTTCCGATAAGCTTTTACGTAATGTACCTAGGTAGGTATGTTTTTTTCTAGTCACAATTAGGTACAGTCGAAAACTGTAATTTGTTTCCCGTCTAAGGTCAAATATTGAAAAGCAAACGGTAGACACGTAAAAGCGAACGACACTTTGATTTTGTTTCGAGAGTGACATAATAACATCAATTTAGTTTATTCAGTTAAGTTGGTAAACACCAGCTTTACCGGACGTTGTCCTCTATTATTGATTTTCCCCTGGGATCCTGATATATTCCCGTGGTAAAATATAAGCTTTTAAATAGTATACTTAGTTATTTCGGGATCGAGATTTGGTAGATAAAGGAAAAAATAGTAAGTTATAAATCTGTCTGTATCATAATTCATAAGCCTTTAAAATAATTTAGTAGGATTTTCATACGATATATTTTAAAAACAACAGCTATTGCATGAAAGCCATAATTAATTCCGAATCAAAAACAAACATTGTATTAGCAAGAAAGTTGGGTAATTAGCGGTATAAACACAAAAGGCAGACGCTGGCAGAATGTTAAGGCGCGTACAGACTGGTGAAACGTAACATGAAATGTATTACTCTGCCTTTCATTGCATGTTCACTGCAAGCGTGGACGCATAGCGCGCTCTTACTGCGCATTCAGTACGCTGCTGCCACGCGCACACTACGCGCCCCTTTGTGTTCGTCCGAAAAACCGACAAATCACGGATCGCACCGCGCGCAGCTTGTAATGCTCGTAGTGCGCGCGGGAAATGCGCAGTTCGCGCGCGCAAGACGTCCAAACTATGAGAAATTGTTACAAAGTGTGTTACCTTTCACGATACATTGCAGCAATTTGGACGGCAAATTCTTTCATTGCAAGTTACATTGCATGTTACGTTTCACCAGTCTGTACGCGCCTTTATCGACGGCGTCATCCTTTTCAAAGTCCCATTAAACGCAGCCGCACCGGCCACGAGTCTATGTGGCGCATAAAGCCGCGGCCAGACCAGACTACAGAGTAGTACTTTACAGCCACCGTCCCAATACGTCATCGCGAAGCTGTTACAATATGCATAGGTACCTAATATGTTTATTTCGCAACAGCAAAATTAAGTACATGGTACGGTCTAACACAGAGAAAAGTATAGGTTAGGTAGGTACAGAATGCTCATTAAGGTTGAGAGATTTTCTCAAAAGGCACTAGACAGATTTTAAAAAATCATTTACAGTTACAATAGTATGCACTCTGAACTATCTACCAGTAAAAGAATTTTCACAATCGGTCAAATAGTTCTTGAGAAAATCTAAATCTTAACCTTAATGAGGCCCCCAGTATATTTATCTATGTTTTCGACTGAACATTACGTAAAATACTTACAACAACTTTCGGCAGTCGGGTAATGAGTTGGAATTTGTGTACAAAGAACAAGATAATGGAATTTTGTACGGAAAATATCTACCTAACTGTCGTGCTTTTCGCTCGCTAGTAAAAAAACTTATCTAGGAGGTAGAACACAGAGAAAGGTGTACAGGAGAGTTTTCAAAGTTGAGATTTTCTCAAAAACTACTTGACCTATTGCAAAAATTATTTCACTGTTTGATAGATAAAAGTTAAAATTATGTAACTGTAGAATAATTTTAAACTCGGTCAAGTAGTTTTTGAGAAAATCTCAACCTTATTGAGGCCCCCTCTATACTTACCTATCTCTGTCTTCGACTGTCCTACTTATTATTAGCGAAAAACTTAGGTACGGATGGTGGACGAGTGATCGAGTATACTGTATATAGTATACACACGCCCTAAGATAGGCGTAAAATATCTTTCCATTTCAATTATTCCTCTATCGTTAACCTATAACTTTCTGCTAATGATGAAGTTTCTACTTTGTGCGTAGATAATTTCCCTAGTAAACTAGGCTTAGCGTGTTTTTTTGTTGAAAAACAGTCAATAAAAGCGGAGATATGTTAATACGTTACATTAATTATGTGTAGAATGACATTGACTTAACTGTATACTTTCACAAGGGCGGTAATATAACAATAGGCGGGAAATATAATATAATTTCTAAAGGAAAGTAAACATCCTGTCGGTCGGAGGGGATCCAGTCCTTACCGTTGCGTTGTGGCGGCGACGTAGGTAAATTAATTACTTTTGCCCTGATTACTCACACCGTTAGCCAGATAGACCGGCCCGGGAGCTATGGTCGGGGCCCGTTACCCACCCTAAAAACCACGCACATAATTTTCTCCCTGCATCCAATATGTACCTACTTTACTTACCTACCAAATACATACATATATCTAAGTATTTGTTTTCTATAAACTTAGGCGATATTTGTGGCGATTCCAGAGTGCGGCACATTTTAATCGTCGCTAAGCGAGGCCTGCTCATACTTGTTCGATGCAGCATATGGGAAGTGACAGATGGTTTAGATTTAGGATTAGATTTGGCCGAAACGATAGAATCACACCTAGGTATTGATATCTACGAGTAAATAGAATACCAGAAGTCGAGGCGCGTTCACAAATAACGTCGTAGCTAGATGGGTGCGTATCTTCACTAAGTGCGATTAAAGATCAGCGAAGACCACACTGAATGCGCCATTGGCTACGAATGCTACGACGCTATACTTTCTCCCTCACAAAGGCACCTCCGATATCTTCCGTTCTAATAGAAAATAATCGTACTTAATTATTGGAAACAATCTCATAACTGACAAGATTAGGTACCTAACTATGTCTAGCATTAGCTGACTTGGTGCTCTTCTATAAAGAAAATTAATTGGGTGACAGTGCTCGATACTTAGGTATAGATGTCGATCGGCTGCCATTAGACGAGCCGCCTAAACGACCGTTTTTGCGAACTCTGTAGCCTGTAGATGTTTATTGCAAATCACTCAAGATTTTTTTCTCACTAAAATATTAACGTGGCGTTAAAGGTCACGGTCGTTTATTAAGGAAAAGCTATAATAGAAATAGCCGTTCCAACACAGAACGCGATTTGAAGGCAATGTACTAAAGGCAGACGAAAATATCTTTTGCACATAGGTCATCTTTGATGTTTCCGCAATATAAAACTTGCTTTGCACGTTTCATTCATTCGTTTAAGTATCCTTTTTAGACAATAAAGTGATTTTAAAATAGGTTATACATTATCTTGGCATAGGTCCAACTTACCTATCTCTGAAAAACTAAGTACTCCATAAATTAGAATGAATTATTTCATGTAATTTGCATAATTATGAAATTAACATTGTTCCGCGCTTCCAGTTGTAATCACTTTAATGAGCGAAGTGTCATCGCCTGGCACTTTCAGCGAAACGAAAACGGCTCGGTTGCTTACTTAGTAAGTATAATTTGCAACAAAGTGGTGGTATTCTAAGTTTATGAATCATACATACTTATAATTTAATAGGTACCCTACGATATTTATTAGTATGTACCTAAGATGATGGAAACGATTCTTTTCTGTAAGTAACTTCCTTTATTTATAACTCAACAGTACATTGTCAACACTTAATTAATATATTTAGTAATAATTACAATAAAATGTGCTTAGATAAAATGCAATATTGGCAATGACAAATGTATGTTCGCATAAAATATTTAAAGGTACTCTAGAATAGGTACTTAACACTACTAAATCCGTATAACAAAAATAGTTTTCAATTGTTGGTTTTAGTATTACTAAAATAATAATTATTTATTATAAAAATTATCACACTATTTACCTAAAATATGACCTGTAAAACAGTTCAAGCAGACACTAATTCACATCCTCCATTTAAAGTCCAGGTAGGTACTTACTGGTACCTAGTTCAGTTAGTGATTACTGATTTAATATAGCACCAGAGGGGCTATTACGGTTCTCAAAACAATGAAATCGTACCATGTCATGGCGCGCCGAACAGAGACGCCGCTGTACCAACGCAATAGCACTGTCCCTGTCACGCACGCACGATATGACATCGTATGATTTGATTTTGAGAACCGTAATAGACTGGTATTACCACAAAAAAACACGCTTCGAACATCATCAGATAAATTACTGAAGTTTCAATAAATTAAAAGATGTTTATGTTTTTTGTGGTAGGAACATTTTAAATATAAAGCATGGTATGGAATATCCAAACAAATACAAACGGCGAGTATAGTTGACAGCAAATCAAGTGTGAGGAATAGGCACTTAGGTGACGGTAATATGGCATGGGTAGTCCATGGTTCTATTTTGGTTGCTCTGTAGACTGTAAGTGTAATTGGTTACAATATTTCTGTGGTGAAAATCTACAACTAGACTAAATCTAAAACTAAAACAAAATGAAACTAATAAGGCCTCCAAAATTGTACGTTCTGTTTATTTTTTTTTAAATTGTTTGTGTCCAATAATCTACAATAAAGTGTTTGATTGATTGAAACTGTCACGGTGCGACTAAGGCCAGGAGCGCCCTGCAAGAATTCTATCGCAGAAATGCAACGTATGGGTTCTTCAATAATCCATATGGAAGTGCTCGTATGTATGAGACGTCCAATTCATACATTATAGTTTCAGACTAAATTTCGGCATACGCATGCTATATCTCACGCTTTAAAAAACTCGGGGTCGCCTTTCTCTGTGTTCCACCGTACACTGACTTATTCCGGTGTGATCGCTAGAACCGGTGGTGGAGATCTCTCGCGGCTTGCGTTTATACAAGCTTATTAAGCGCGACAATGTACGTACGACTTACGCGTGTGGCACAAGGCGCTCCTAGACGGCCGCCTATATTGACGCTCGGGAAAAATCGTAGATCGCGGTAGGCTTTACTGTTACAATCAATCTTATTCCGTGCCGTGATTAAACATCATTTTGTTCATTTCGGTGCGTCTAGCCAGTTGTAGCCATATAAATCTAATTACATTTGTATAGGTCACCGGTTGTTGCGGCATCTGCGCGCGTACTCGGGCGCGACCTGTTGCAGCCAGTGCGGCTGCAGCGCGGACACTGTGAGCAGGTACGCGCGGCGCGTGCGCAGCAGCTCCGAGTAGAGCACGGCGGGCGGCGGCGGGCGCGCGCCGTGCAGCGCGCCGCCGGGGTGCAGCGCCGCAGCCGCGCCGCTCGCAGTCACGTAGCGCCCGCCGCCCGCGCCCGCGCCGGCGGACGCGCCGCCGCGCAACCACGCGCAGTTGGTGAACAGACCGCTCAGTAGACACTTCAGCAACTAACACAAAAGTTAAAGTTAGATTAGACAGAAATATAAACAGCTAATGTAGCTAATTCTGTATCAGCCACTAAGTCGAACCCTAATCCTATACGCAACTGACTGTTGTTCATATGCTACATCGCGTAAGAGCGAGCGGGTCGCCTCGCTTAGCGGCAACTAATATTACCGGACGTAATCTGGAATGGCTATTATTTTGTATTTGTATTTATTTTTTTACCATACACTATTTTACATTAACTCAGTAATCAGTGAAGGCCGCACTAGGGTAAGCCTTAGGCTGTTGTCCCACCGCCGGCGAGTAAGCGAATAACTGTCGGCTATTTTCTCGCCCAATAAACGTACGGTGGAACACAGAGAAAAGTGTACAGGAGAGTTTCTAAGATTAAGATTTTCTCAAAAACTACTTGACCTATTGGAAAAATTATTTCAGTGTTTGATAGATAAAAGTGAAAACTATGTAACTGTAACAGAATTATTAAATTGGGTCCAGTAGTTTGTGAGAAAATCTCAACCTTATTGAGGCCCCCTGTATACTTATCTCTGTCTTCGACTGTACAATAGTTAGTCCATTCCGTGTAAACAAAAGAGACTTTGGGACGTGAGTGAAAACGATTTATTAATAAAGAGCGCGCCATACTTAAATTATATGTAAAAATAGTTCTATACAAATTACCTGATCTGTGGCCGTTCCGCAGCTGGTCACTGCCAGGTTGAACCTCTGGCAGATCGCGAGCAGCTGTTGACGGATGTCACAAGCGTGGGTCAAGTTCTTGTGATTCAGATAGTTTTCTCTACACCATTGCTGCAACATACAAATTATTTTTATTAGCTTCTCATCTCGTAAAATTGTCCGTGAGGTTTCGATATTTTACCGCCGTAAAGTGTAATCCTGTGTTAGGACGCGTTCCCACTATGTCGTAATAACGATAGATAGTCGGGTATCGTGGCTTGTAGGTATATTTAAATGAAGTGGTTCACATACAGAACGACACGATAACTGTCGTCCAAGACATGACGACAGAAATAATATACTGCTGTTATTCATAAACCTAGTTAAACCTCACTTCCTTTAAATCGTGTTACTTACTATCCCTTTCACACTTCGTTAAAAAAAGTTAAGATAGAAAGGGACAGTGGGCCTAAACGGTGGCGTAACTTTAAATCACGTTTATGAATACGCGCCTATATGTACAGGGTGGCCTTGAATTCATTCGACAAAATTAAGTGGACGGTTAGGCTTGCGACGTACATTAATTATGTACAGCGTTTAAGTAAATAATAATAATAAAAATATTTACAATAAATTCAACTATCAAAGAAAACTATTAATTTGATGTGCTTCGTTACTGTGCTTTGGAGTTTTTATATTTTAAGGTAGTTTCAATTTTTGCAATGATTACTTTCACTGGAATTTGACCAAATTATCATTTCTAAGGTCATTGTGTGATTTGTGATGTATTTAGTTGAAGAAAAAAAATGATTTACTAACAAATTTTACCAATTTAATATTTATCATGAGTACAACTCCCAATTTCAATTTGTCGAAGGACATCCTGTATAATGGGAATAGCTAGAAACGACAGTCGTTCAACGGTAGAAAAACGTTAAGACATAGTGGGAACGCGCTCTTACTCGGGATCAAATCTGTAACAATCTGTAGCATGGAAGGTAGATAATCAAAGGTAAAAGATTATTTTATTTCGAATAAAACTGATTATTGTACTTTAATACCGGCAATCTTTAGCAAATAATACGCTGATGATGATTTTAGTTCCGCTACTAGCCGCGCATAAAATCGCATTATTATTTGATAACAGGGTCCTGATTAGGCAGATAATAAGAACGGCCCAAAGTCCAAAGTGTTACACTTGATCTGCTTTGATGTGTACTACAGTAAGTCATGGTGATTATCATAACTGGTACCTATATCTATCTACATTATAAAACCTCAGCTCAGTAAATTCCCAAAATATTAAATTGCCCTTAATTTGTCTAACAAACGGTTATCAAAATAACGGGTTACGAACCTTTTTCAGTGAAGCTTTACAATAAGCCTTGAATACATTGAGGAGAGTAATGTGATCTCCCAACGGCGATATGAATTTCTGTTTAACTTTAACTGCTTCCTCCCGCTTGTGAAGCGGCGTGTGGAATATATTCTCGCTAGATAGCACTGCTACTAGACTAAGAGCCTGCAAAGAAAAAATATATCGAATATCTAAATAAAGCAAAAAAGAAAATCTAAATTAAGTAAAGAAAGCAAAGTCAGCGATGTTGTTAAAAGATTAGCAAAGCTTAAATGGGAATGGGCTGGTCACGTGGCAGGCAAGCAAGACTCCTTGTGTAAGGCAGTGGTCGAGTGGAGGTCGTGGGGAGAAAAACGCCCTACAGGGAGGCCACAGAAGATATGGCTTGATGACATCCGGAGAGCAGCCAGTTCGAAGTGGATCCAAGTGGCGCAAAACAGACGAGAGTGGAGAAATTTAAAGGAGGCCTACACCAGACTGGTAGATAATGGCTAAGAAGAAAGAAAGAAGATCTAAATGAAGAAATTAGTTTCGAACCCACATGCAAGCAATATTACAAGGGGCTCGTAGTCCAGTTGCGAGTACACGTTGATAACAGTACTGGTCAAGCAACGTTGGGCGAGGTCAGTACCTGGATAGGTGACCGCTAGTGACAAATTCATCTGAGCCCTTCCATGCCTCGGTTAGCATGTTATGCAGTTGGTGGCCTGAATAACTCTGATAATAGGTTTGGTCACTAAACCACACGAGAAAAGAAAGAAGCAATATTACCCTTGTAACTTTGAGCTTATTTTAAAGCTTTTAGTGATAATAAAACATGGAACCTTACCTCATCCAAACAATTGTACTCCGGAGCTATTAGAAGTACTTTGGAATATTTAGGATCAATGGGAAATGCTGACATCTTCTTCCCGAGAACTGTCAACTTTGGGTTCACTTCATTGTCGATTGCACCTTTAAACAAACCAAACTTTTAATCACTTGATTTATACTTGTGTATGTTTATATTCATCCTAGATACATGATAAAAAGGCAAAAATGTTACAAATTATAAGGTCCACTTTGCTGCAAAAATGGTGTTAGCAACTTAACCAGTGAAAACATCACACGTATTCTTATTTAATCCCGAGTTAAGCGCTTACCTTCCGTGGCGCAAGTTACCCTAAGACTATGTAATTCACCAATCCACACTGTACCCGAGTGGATCATAGCCTCAACTCCCTCGATGTAAGGGAAGGTCTGCGCCCTTCGTTAATTTTAATTAGTGAGGATATAAAAACAGATTCTAGAATGCGTACGCTAAATTAAAACGACGCTAGGCGAGGTGTTCCTCTCACTCTCACGCGATATAGCATAAGAGTGACAGTGAGAGTTGCGTAAAGATTAATATTAGACTACGGCCACGACAGAACCACATCTAATGTGTAGATAGTATCCACAATCCTAGTTACCCAATTCCTTTAAGAGCACCAGTGAAGCTTTGACCGAGTCCTGCGGCGGTGCGTCGATTAGCGGGAAGGTGTTCGGCTCCATCCCCGCAGCTATCAGCAACAGTATCGTCGGCGCCAGGGGGCATCTGTACACAGAACGCTAAATATATTGAGACGGCTATCGCTTAGACAGTTTGAGAACCGGTGACAGTTGTAACAGTTTGTGACGTTCTTATTGTTTGTGTTTAATAAGAGTTGAAATCGCTACATTGTGTGCTATACAGCGTTTCGTTGTAGTTTGTTAAAACTTGCAATAATTTTAAAACGTCCATGTGTCAAATTGAAAACGATTACGAAAACGATGAAAGACGTCAGATTTTATATAAAATCTGTAAAGTACAGCTAAAAACAGATCTTTGGACTTTAGACCGTTCTTATTAACTGCGTCATAAGAGTCATATTCGTACTGCAAGTGTTACCATTGATCTGTTGTCGTTCATACATAAATGTCATAACGGTATTGTGAGTGACAGTAACATGCTAATGTGAGTGACCTGACAATCTCTGGCGCGCAGTGCGGCGGGCGCGCGGCGAACTCCGCGGCCGTGTACAGGCGGTACGCGGCGCCGGGCGCCGTGCGGCCCGCGCGCCCGGCGCGCTGCCACGCCGCTGCCTGCGCGCAGCAACGCACGCGCAGCCGCTCGGCACCAGTCGCAGTGCACCACGTCCTGACAGGTGCAATAACATTAATAGAAAAGGGTCGGATGCGAATTTCGTATGAAATAAATAGCTTTTCTATGTTCAGTTTTATATAACACTACAGAATTGTTTCCCCTATAAAAGATTTTATACCTTGTACGGTCAAACACAGGAGAGTTAAAAAAATTAGAATTAAAACTATAGTGAGCCATTACTACAAATTATTAAATGTATATAAACGGATATCACTCACTTATATTGTTGAAGTCGGCAATTAGACCGACAGTTTCGACCGATTTCGACGGTCTTTTTCAAGGTGAGCGCGCCACGCCCGCGTCGCCGGTGACGTTTCTTCGCGCACTGCGGACCAGCCGACTAATTAATAATTGCCGACTTCAACAATATAAGTGAGTGATATATAATAATTTATTTAGAGTTAAAAATGTTGAGAATTTCTCCAAAAGTACTGGACTAAAAGAATTTTTACAATTGGTCAAAAACTATCTTTATCCACCTTATTTGAGGCCTCCTCTATACTTTTCTCTGTATTCGACTGTACCTATTTCAATAAAATTCAATGTCATAATATTTTATGAACATCAAACCTTATCATAACATACTCAAGGGCAGACAGTTAAGATACTGTAGGAAAGAAAGCTTTCAATGTCAGTATAATAATAGGCCACATGAGATGTAAACAGGCTTACCTTTCTTTCACCATACCCGTGTCAATGACACATTTAATTTGAGGTATGGTAATGGATGCTTCAGCTATATTTGTTGCCAGAACTATTTTCCTTGTACCAGGTGGTGTTTCCTTCCACACCTGCAACTGTTTGGCCGCCGGCAGCCCGGCGTACAAGGGGCACACCCTTATTGGAGGACCGGGCGCTTCCTGTAATTGTCAATCTGCCATAAAAACAAACACAAAAATAATTCCATGATCGCTATAAATTGGAACAGCTATTTAATATAAGTGTGGTTTGAATCACAGAGTACAAAATAAGAGAGCAGTTGGCGAAAGTCACTTCCATTAGTAAGACTCCTGCAAGATGAAGGGAGAGATGAAAACGTTAACGTAAAAACTTCGTATCCACTAGGCAACAATTGACGCGCAACACGTGATGATCAACAAGATCGGCAACGTTGCACAACAACGCGCGACGTTGCCAGCTGGCGCGCAACATGACCAATACAATGCTACCGCAAGTTCCTCGTTGTTCAACATGATGAGAAACATATTGTGTAACATGTCGCGCGTCAAATGATGCTTAGTGGATACGAGGCTCTGAACAGAGTGCCTAGAAACAAGACACGTAAGATTCCGTATATTAGTGCCACTCCTCTTATTCCGTACCCCATGACTTGGATTAAGGAAAGTTACCTTTGAAATTTGTTTTATATTATGCATCACTGTTTCTATTTCTTCTTGCCCAGTCAGAAACACAAGGAAGCCCTCACTGGAAAATAATAAAAGATAATTAAAGACCAATTAAGTTGGTTGAGTTTCACTGTACTATTTCTAATCCATAATAAGACTGCAATAAAAATAACCGTAGCCCAGAATGAAAACATTTATATTAAAAGATTATCCTCTTATGCTCCTGATTGGTGGAATGACATGTGGCTTCGAATTTTGTTCGCCAGAATCATAGATTTACACCATTTTCTAACGAAACAGGGGCAGAGACCACATTATTATCACTTCATGGACCTCCTGTAAATACAACTTACTCAGGTGGCGTGGTCGCATGAAGTTGAAATATTGTACAAACAGCAGCATATTGGTAATCTTCATGTTTCGATTTAGAATGGTAAATAGTGACAGGGTAGGTCCTGCCTTCTAAATAAATAACTGGGCAATTGTCGTAATATGTCCGGAATGAGTCCACATCCATTGTCGCTGACATTATTATTATCTGGAAACAAAAATTTCAATTAAAAAACAGTTATGTTGATAGTTTAATTGATTTAATTTAGTTGATGTCAAATAATGATTTTTTAAATATCCCATAAGCTCACACCTCTCTCCCTTAGAGTTCGGTAGAGTTGATGTACATCCATATGCTTTGATCCTGGCACATAACTATCATTTGCGATGCTGAAAACACCACCAATTAGGTTGACGTATGTCCTCCTCGGTCTATATTCACTCAATATATTTATTTTGTGTCTCTTCCAATAGTGAAGATTAAATAGGCTGATGATGGTAAAGTGTAACTAAGGAAAATCCTTATATTGTGTAATATTTATCCACACCTGGCATAATATATAAACTTGTTGTTAAAAAGAGGTGTAAACTTACCTTCAAAGGTGACAATTTCTGTTCACATCTATCTTTTTGTGCCAGCTTGACGATGCCAAAAAGCACATCAGTGCTAACAGTACGCTCATGTGCTTCATCTAATATCACTACTGAATACTTCTTGAGCAGTGGATCAATTATTGCTTCCCTGAGTAGCATCCCATCTGTCAAATACTTAACTTTTGTCCGGGGACTGGTCACATCTTCAAACCTTACAGAGTATCTGTGAATTAGAATAAAAGACTGGTAGAATGGTGAGTACAGCTCTTGGCCGTTGTTTCTTTAAGTTTTGTAAATGTGTTGATTTTTTTTATCTTTTTACATTATAAAATACTAGAGTTTGGATACTTTAGTAAAAAAAAATTTACTCCTCAAAATTGTATGTGACACAACCAGTGCATTCTTAATTACTATTTTTTCAGCATCTTTATAGTACATAAAATAGTTATTACCCCACAATATTCCCAACATCAGTATCCATTTCGGCAGCGACGCGCAGGGCGATGGTGATGGCGGCCACCCGGCGAGGCTGAGTCACAGCAATGGCACCCGCACCCTCCAGTCGCTGCTCGTGCATTAGTTGTGGGATCTGTGTTGTCTTACCACTGCCTGTCTCACCAATCACTATCATTGTATTGTGTTTCTTAATTTCTTCAGTTAACCTGTAATTGTGACATTTGTAATTAGAATAAGTTAAACCTGCGACCTTGTCATGTCACGGAATGACAAGGTGGCAGGTTCAAGTCCTGCCCACAGCTAGAAATTGGTCATTATTTAAAGTTCGCCGAGCATGGCATAATGCATTAAACAAATTCTGAGTAGAATAAGTTAAGTATTTATCATAGAATTGCCTATGTGTACAATTCTGATAGATATTTATTACAGACAATTAATAATATAGACAATTATTTAAAAACCATTAATAAGAATAATACCAATATGTGATAGACTTTACAAACACTGTGAAATGGACATATAAGCGATGAGCTGCCTGTCCATAATTAAATAATAATAATAATATTTACCTGTGTTACAATCAGAAGAGGTGTCTATGTCATTAAGGGGGGTACTGGGGGAAAAAAGACAGACATATGGGGAGGAAGCGAGTGCAACGAGCTCGAAACTTCAGAACCTGATCCGACACAATGGTTAGTAGTTTCAAAAGGATTTTATTTTCAATAAGCTCTCGCCAGCTGACTTGGGGAAGGTACTTGTTGATATCAAATATCCTATAACACAGCCCCACTGAGATGTTATATACTATCTGTGACATATATCACACATTTACAAAGTCGCATTTTTCGAATGTATTATGAATACCTAGATATGTCAGAGTCATTAAAGTATTTCTATACAAAGCATGTAAATACCTACAATACAATATCTTACCTAGCCCTGACTGTGTAAACAGGCAAGCGTTTCCTGGATTCCTGTAGATCTTCACTGACTGGTTGTATTTTACTTTCAAACAATTTATCTTCTCCATTTTGAAAGTTTTTAATTTGTTCAGTTACAGAACCAGATTCACTGGATAGTTTTAGCCTTTTTACCTTTAAATTGTCTACGAGCCGTCTTTTGAGATTAATCTTCTCTAGACCAACTGAAGCATATTTAGAGTCCATGTTCCAAAGAATCACATGGAAAGCAGCATGGAACTTACATATTGTTTTCCCACTGGTTTTTCATCAAGTGAGACTGTTAACTTGAAATTAGTTTGTAGTTTGACTGGACATTAAAACCCCTTGTTATATATTCCTTCTTGCTTGCCATGCCATGAATAAAGAAATAATAACTATTATTGCTTGCTTCTATACAAAAACAGGCCGACCGAGTTCGGTTCGGAGTCGAGCGAGATGGAAAAAACGTAGAGGAAAAAAAGCGAAGGAGCTATTTAAACTTCAAAACCATTTCACAACAAACCGTCTACACACCATCTACACACGGACACGCACTCACACAAGCATACCTTTTTTTAGAGGGAAAGGCAAGGCCAATCAAAGCATACAGCCTGGTCAGATAAAAATGGCATTTTTAATTTACCCTAAAGTAGTTACCTTAAACTGGACAAAATGTATGGAATTTTCATGGGCTAAGTTATGGGTTATCTTTTATTGTAAGTCACAAAACTCTTTCTACATCAATGGATGTATGATCTAAATTAGTTTTGTTCTCTCGGAAAACATTTAACGGCTTGGGTTGCCAATATGTGAGGAATTCCCATGGAATGAGGTTTCTTTTAAAATAATAATTCACTCTCAGACTATGTTGTCTCTGCCAACGGTTCGGTTCTTTTTCTTCTTTAAAGGGTTTATTACATACGGCGGAACCTTAAAATAATGGGTCATCATCCGCTTTTGTGTACTGGGCTTTAGCTAGGACTTTGGAGTATAGGGAGGGGTAAATATTTTTAGGAGTTGGTAACACAGAATAACACCGCAAATAAATAAACGATTTTCGTTTTCAAATTTGTTCAATTTTGTCAGTTTCGTTTCATTGTCAGTTTCCTCAACTTATTTCTCTGAGGTCAGTTTCCATGGAAAATGTCTACATGTGCAAAAAGCAATGGTAAACATTTAGAGATAGTAATAACCAGTACAGAGTGTAATTATGGTAGGCAGACAGGGTACGGAGTCTCTTGGTCTGCAGGGGCTGTGGTAATAAACATGAGTCTTTGAAACACTTGTTGCGTGAATGTGACTCGCTGGCTAGGTAGCGAATGAGTCTTCTGAAGATTGCAGACTCCGTCCCATGATGAGCTGCATAGCTATTCTAGTGAGTTCTATCTTTAAAGATGAGGAAGGAGTATAAAGGAAAGGAGAGCGAATGAGTCTTCTGAAGGATTGGCGGATTTCATATGCCTTAGATTTTTCTTCTTCTACGGCATGCAGGTTTCATCACGATGTTTTCCTTCACCGTTTTGAGAGCACTCGGTAAATGTACGTAAGTTTTTCCGTCGAAAAAGGATAACTCATTGGTACATGGCTGCCCTGGCTGGGAATTGAACCTGGGACCTCCGTATCGCAAGTCCAGTGACCCAACCACTGAGCCCTCCTTTCGATTGGCATACTTACCAAGAATTCCCATTTTCGAAAAATAAATCGTAAGTAATACAGGTTGTAACGTAAAGGGTATATGAAGCCAAAGGGAGGGCGTTCAGTATCGGTAAGTGAACAACTTTTGTTCTACGACTTTTCGATTTTCTATGTTTCAAGCCAGTGCGCCGGACGTGGTGATGAAGAAGCTCGAATCGCATTGGGAGTAAATATAAGAGTAAATATAGATTAATATAGTAAATAGTTTGTAGTTAGATGGGGAGCAAATTATTGCCCGCGTCCGCAGGTCACAACCATGTAGCAGTAGTAGAATGTCCCTGCACGCGCTCCCCGGGTGGTGCTAAAGGGCAACCAAAGTATCTCTCTATTTTTATAGTTATAGTTTATATAACGACATATAAATAAAACCTAACCATTTATAAACTGCAACCTGAAAATTTGAGAGATACTTTAAAACTTCCCGTGGTACACCCAGGTGAACCACAGGGAGAAATAATTTCCCATGGTTCACCTGGGTGTACCATGAGGGAAAAAACTTCCTGTGGTACACCGAGGTGAACAGCCGAGGTGGACCACGGGTAATAACCCGTTTATTGTATGCTTCCTTGTGTAATAATATATATATTTTTTATCTAGCCATGTAAACTTATCGATGTCTCTCTCACTCAACTCAATTCAATACTGTGAAGGAAAACATTACAGACAGACAGGTACCTAAATCTATTTTGGGTAAGTATGTAAGTCTAATTCTCACTTCACATGGGTGATCGTGATCTGCCTGAGCTGCCTTAATAATGTAAGGTAAGACCCCTGTGCGCCAGTAGTAGGTACTACCTTTAACTCAAAGTAGCTAAGCAGATGGAATCCATATTTCATAAAACATTCTTCATAATATTGGTAAGTAGGTATATAATTTATGTTTAGATAAGAGATTAGGTCATCGTAGATATATTACTTTAGATTAGAACATCATATCATAGCAATTTGCAAAAATAATGGTGTTTGTTTGGAAAATTGATTTCAATCAAACCAATGTAAACAACATTGGTTTGTTTACATTGAATGTAAACAAATCTACGTGGCTCCGGCCACTTTCGCAGCTGTTCGTAGATGTATATGTACGTTTCTATAGACTACTGTCACTTTTTAACCAATCAAAAGAGACTCCGTGATCCCATTGGCGGATACATGACATTTCTTCATGTCGTAAGCGAATGAACGTGAACGTAGGTAGTTATAAGTACTAAAGTGAAAATAGTACCAGCCGAAAAAAAGGTACAAAAACCACAGATTCCTTTAAAAAAATGAAATTCATAAACCATAATATATTTTCATTCCAGAGTAAAAGACAAAGGTAACTTGAGCATACAGCCAAGTCACTAACGTTTTAAATACTTTTAAATACCATACCTACCACCTACTTAAACAGCCGCAACCTCGCAGCAGTGCCTCGCAGCCCTCCCATACCCATAAATAAAATAACTCGACGACCCACGTCCACCCTTGAGCCATGCGATAGTGAGTAGAAGATGTGTTTGTTCTTGATAAGAGCACAAATACACCTTTCGAGAACTCCAATTCTGATAAATACACCACAAAAACCTCAGGCTGTATGCTCCAGCACTTAGCTTTGCCTTTCCCTATGTTTCTTTTAAGTTTTAATTTAATACCAAGTTAGTTAGAAAAAGTTTTTTGTTTGTTTGTTTTTCTTCTTTTGTTTCCATTTATTGTCTGCAATTTTTGTTTTATTTTTAGTTCTAATTTAAGTTTGTATCTGTTAAGTTTTGTTTTATTGATTACTTTGTTTGTGACCATTATTTGGCTGATGGCTTTTGGCCGAGCCACAATAAATTAAAAAAAAAAAATTAATACCAAAATCGATGTTTTCGTTTCGCCATTTCAGAAAAGTTTAAATTATTACTTAAATATTTAAATAATACCTATATAAAACAGAGTTGTACAATGTTTATCCCTCAAAAAATCTACAGATGTTTAGGTCGTACTAAGACGCCGCTATTCATCAGTGTTTGTACTTATGCAAAACAACAAAACCCTTTTGCAAAGACGTGGAATGTACTATCTCAGGATTTACCTGTATTCTTTGGTTTAAATAAAAAGCCTAATATTTATCCAGAGCATGCTGATGTTGTTGTGATCGGAGGTGGTCACATAGGCTCGTCTGTAGCGTACTGGCTAAAAACGAGAGCTGGTGAAGGACTCAATGTGGTGGTTTTAGAAAAGGACCCAACCGTGAGTAATAGATACAAGGGACCTGGCAGTCCTGGAAATTTTTCTGAATGCGGCCTTGGCGTCGTAGGGAAGAATTATAAAGTTGTTAGGTTATTGGTAAAATTCGTACCCACCTGTAAATGCTGACCCAAAAAAGACTACCTTTACCGGACCACCTAAACTTTTTTTGGATTATCGCTTGTCTTATAAAACTTCCCATCATGTTTTTCATTTCAGTACAAAGAAACGCAAAGAAACTTGACTTCTGGGACAATTATTCAACATTTCTCTTTGCCTGAAAACATCCACCTTGCTCAGTTTGGGGCTGAATTTCTTAGAAATGCCAAAGGAAATCTCAATGTTGACATTGATTATCGCCCAAATGGGCAGCTGGTGTTAGCTAGTGAGAAATATGCAGAAACATTGGAAAACAATGTAGCCATCCAGAATGAATATGGAGTCAGAAGTGAACTCCTAACAGTTGACGATATAAAGCAGAGATGTCCATGGATCAGCACAAAAGACATACACTTGGGTAACTATAGATATATTACCTGAGAAAATAGAAACTTTACAGGGTGCTGCAGTTCAGAAAAACTATAAGCTAATCACTGAATACACTGCTAGACCATCTTTCCCAGGGACTGTTCACTCATCCTTAGGGCGATATTCATGGACAGTTTTGAGTGTGGGCTGAGTTTGAGTTCAGTCTTATAACTGTCAGATTTCATACAATTTTTACAGTTGAACTCACTTATCTTGTGTAACTGTCTATGAGTATCGCCTAAATCTTTGCCTGACTGCTCTGAAATCAGTTTCTATCCTTTGGAATCCATATATGAAACCCATAGATCCAAGAAGCATAATATGGTAACCATGGCCCATCCATATTTTATTTTTTTTTATTTTTTCAGGCTGTATAGGAACAGAGTCAGAGGGATCTTTTAATGCATGGACTTTTTTAAAAGGACTAATAGAAAAATCTCAAGATCTTGGTGCAACTTATGTAAATGCTGAAGTGACTGGTTTTGAGTTAGAAAAACAGCGTGATGTGCTTATGGAGGGGGTAGATCCTGGTTCTTTCGAAAAAATTAATAGAGTCAGATATATAGCGCCAGATGGAGAGGAGCATTCTATCAAATTTGCAATTTGCATTTTAGCTGCAGGTGATAAATCAGGTGATATTGCCAAATTAGCGAAAGTAGGAACTGGCAAGGGGTTACTTCAAATACCTTTACCAGTAGAACAAAGGTAAATTTAATTTCGAAATATTAATTAAATTATTGGTTCTTTTATTTAAAACATACCTACCTCCAATATCAGAATGTCTGAACAATTTAAGGCATGTGTAGTCCATCAACTGACACTGGGACCACATGTGCATCATGGCTTAAATACCTTGGTGAACTTGATACCATAAATAAGTTAATAATTTCTTTAAATTACAGACAAGAAAAAGTATATGCTATTGAAGGTATTGGCAATAAAACTGGTTTGAATACTCCTATAATCATGGACACAAGTGGATTATGGCTAAGGAATGAAGGGTTAGAAAATAATATGATATGTGGACATGTTCCACTATCCACAGTCAATCCTAAGGATTGCTCTGAAGAAGAATACTATGAGAACATGATAAAACCATCTTTGATGAATAGAGTACCAAATTGGCAAAGTGTTAAGGTTTGTATTGAGGGATGTCTTTTCCATGAATTAAAAGTCGTACTATAATGTTAGTTTAAATTTGTGTAAGCATATATCATAATCATAACTGAACTCAGTAGCAGTGAAAGGCTGAGAGGGCTGGCGGGCGAGTATATTGCTTCATGGTCAAAGTTGACATCAAAAATTATAGAATTTCAATTACTTATGGCAATCAATTGAGATTAGCGGACTTAATTTATGCACAGCACATCAGATACTAAACTAATACAGCTTGGACTTATGCAACCAGAGATTATCAAATTATAAAATAAATTATTTTGCTACAGCACAGCAACAAAATACCAGTTTTCGCAACTTTCCCATGAATTATTCATGAATCTGTGTTGCATGAATTGTAACTTAATAATTAATCCAACCCCTTTTCTTACCATAAACGATATTAAATAGCTTTTAATGTGTGTTACGTGCGATTATAATATCTTTGATAGGAGATTCCTCTACAACCGCCTTAAATAAAGCTTTTTACAGGTGAAAAGTGTTACCACTGAAACATATAGTTACAACAAATATGATGAAACTGGCATATTGGGCCCTCACCCATATCACAACAATTTGTATATTACAACAGGCTTTGGCAAGTATGGTAAGTAAATACAGTTTGATCCACATTTAGTACATTTATTTGACTTACAAATATGGCATACAAACTCGATAATGAACATTTATAAATTTAGGCGATATGTATTACAGGGTGTGACACGCTAAATTTAATCGTCGCTAAGCGAGGCGTCCGTCCGCTCATTCTTACGCAATGTATTCTTAGCATATGAGTGTCAGTTACTTTTAGATTTTATGCCACGACGGAATCTTATTTCACACCCACTGTAGTTGTAGTCAAGTCTCAAACAAATCTCTACCTTTTTCTGTTTCAGGCCCTCAGCATGCACCAGGAATCGGGAGATCAATAGCAGAGCTAATCATCGATAGTCATTTTACAACTATAGATTTAACTAGACTTACTTTTGACAGGCTACTTACAGATCGTCCACTAATTGAATTTAATATATATTAAGAAGTAATATGCACTGCTAAACAACATCAATTATTTTAATTAAATAGTATTGAAATTAACTATTACATTTATTTGAAACTCCTTGCATGCGTCTAATTAGAAAAATACTACTTAAACTGAGTCGGAGGCGCGGCAAACAATGCCCCACCTTGTTTGGATGCTACGCGAGATGGAGCAAATCCTAGCAGCTTCTGAATATTTTGCCTGAAACAAAAAGAAGATTCCTTTATTCCTGTCTTCTAAAGTTCCTTTGTCGACTTCTTTTTTCCTCTTGAGCTACGGAACCCTAAAAATAGGATACTCTGATATTTCTGACCATTCTAGAGTGCTGCATGCTAAATTGTTCAACTCTGTTGGACATAGACCTTCCCTTCGAAGGAGCTTGAGCAATAATCCACCATGCTAGTCCAGTGAGGATTGGTGGATTACCAACACATACAATAGATTATTTAGGTAGGTACGGAATACGTACAGCTAAGTGCAGATCAAGTGTACACTTTGGACTTTGGGACGTTCTTATTATATGCGTCGTAAGAGTTAAAATCATACTTCAAGTGTTCCCATTGATCTGCTGTTGTCCGTATCTACGTAAATTTTCCTTCGATAAATCGAGGAGACTCATTGGTACATTGGCTACTATATTACATTACATTGGTTGACCGTGGATCGAAGTCGTGGCTTGCTTGACTGACCCTACCTACTGCGCCACTGAGCTCTCAATAAAATTATTAATAATAAAATGTGAAATAGGTATACCTTATACTCATAGTACACAGGATATACAGAAAGATAAATGAGCAATCTGTATAATCGTCTCCAGACAGATTCCTGTGGCTTAGGCCCTGGATCCAGGAAATAGGGTAAAATGGAAGCTTGGCCACAACCCTACCATCAAATCTGAAAACATAAATTAGGATATTTAATATATTTTATTTTCTATGTTCCAACATTTTTCATTATTGGTGTGTATTGCACTTAAGCTATACTAAACTAGGGAGTTAAATAAATATTATTACAATGTCAACATTAATGTCCATATTCATTCAAAAAGCTTTCTTGACTTTCGTATCCTTTAATTAATTTCTAATGGTTGAGCATAACAAGGGGTGGCATGCAACCTATGCAACTGTACTAGATTGAAATGCGTTTGCGATAATGTACTGTATTAAATCACTTACATGCTGTTAAACATGCTAAGTAGTGCAGTGAAAGCAAATCCAATAGCAAACATGGACTTCATCTTGACCAGCGACAGATCCCTGTTATTATTCTTGAGTCTCTCTTCTTCTCTTTCAATTTTCTTCTTATGTTGTTTGTCCAAGGAATCGCCATGAGCCTCTTTTCGTTTCTCCACTGAAATGATAACACCATAGAGTTCATAAGATAAAAGACCTATCGGTAGCTTATCTAAATAATCTAACTATTGACTGATACTGTTCCACAACCTTCTAATCTAAATGATTTTTCTCACAATTAATATCAGTTAAACACTGGCTTGGCAATGGTCAGTGAAAATATGAAACTTTCAACAGTCAAGAAATATACCTATGTAAAACAAAAATATACCAACACTTTTTACTCTGACGCTCCACTTCCACTTTTAATTTCTGATATTTTTCTGTTCTGTAGACCAATATCCATGTCAGACCTGTAAATATAACAAGCAGCATGCATATATAAATCAGTTCGATAATAAACACACAAATACACAGATTATTTTGATTTTTTACAAGTTGAAGGAGCCATGGATTAATATTTCCTATAGTCCTGCCTGGTGTACTCGGCCTGGCACTGTCCAACTGCTGATGGCAAGATATTATGCCTGTGTTGGAGCAGGCTAGTATGCAGACACACTTGATGTCTGTCTACAGTGTGGCTTTAAAATGTTTGTTTTAACACTTTATTGCACAACACAGACAAACACATAAATAACATACAGAAGAAACAAGTTAGTACAAAGGACGAGCTTATCTCAAAAGATATTTCTACCAGCAAACCCGCAAAAGAGAGAGCAGTGTTAAAAAGTGGTAGTCATCGTGGTGTACAAATAAAAGATGTACGTAAATAAATTATAACTACTAAATACATAAGCAATACATATGATATGTCTCAATATACATTACAACCAAATGAATGTCTTATTTCATTTTTTTCTCTGATTAGCGCACTTCACCGCCGGTTAAGGCCCATTGAAATGCTGGCGAGTGCGCTGATCAGAGGAAATAAGCAAAAAATAGACATTGTAAACCCAATTTCTGCACGAAAAAAAGAGAACATTGTTGTAAAATTAAGAAGTTGCAGGGCTTGGAAACTTGCCATTCATAAAATTATGTACTTCTATTTTTATTTATTTGGTGAAATTTTATTTCTTGTTTCTATTTACGGTAACTTCACATGGCCAATAATGCTCAGTGGAACGTGTGTTGTATTGTATTTGAGCTCTTCATGCATGCACTTACACAAGAGATGCCTATCCTATCCACCGCCTATCAAACTATCAAAAGAACATAAATTAAAAGACCGAGGTTCGGGAGTTCGAAGCGATACAATATGTTTAAAAATATGAATAGAACAAAAATAAATAAATAGTACCTTCGCCCAAAAATGCTGTACATATCGAAATAAACACTATCAACAGAGAATCGCTCCACATATTTTTTATTAATTCCCAAATAACCACTATGAAATATAATATAAATTGGCTTCTTTCTCTGTCTACGTTTTTTTTTGTTGTAAAATTCTTCCCAGTGGGAAAGGCAAAGCCAACTAGGGCATACAGCCTGGTCTGATGTTAGTATAGAATGTCTGAATTCTTATAAATACATACATATATACGAAGATAACCTAAACCTACGCACAACCCTCCCAAACCCCTAAACGAAATAACTCAATGATCCACGCAAGCATCAAGTTATGCAAAAGGAAACCTTGCTAAGAGCACAAAACTTCACAAACACGACTTCTTTCGAGCACTCCAACTAATAGAAACGTTCGCGGACATCTACTGATTAACTTAACGTGATCATTAATCACTAAATACCACGGAAACTATTTAATTAGAATTTTCACAAAAAAGTAGCTAATGTCGTTTCGCGTGCTTTTCAAGGAATCTCTCAGTCGGACTTTATTTATTTATTTATTTTATTAATGGACTCGACAGTTCGTCATTTGCCAATGTCATGTTACAGAAAATTCAATATATGTCTTCTATCTTCCTCCAGGGGAGTCGCAGTAGCGTCTTCACCCTGGGTAGCCGCGTCTTCATGTCTTCATCCAGAGGAGACGCCGTAGCGTCATCACTCTGGACGAAGCAGCTCGACAGTCACGTTCACTCCCGAGCTTGTAGCGGGAACTCTTGATAAAAGCTTGAAACTTCAGATCTTGCATAAATAATTCAATAACTTCACCGTACTGTCATTCGCGAACATTTTCTGATTAATTTAACGTGATATTAAACACAAAATAGTCCCTGTAGACGTTAAAAGGAAAATTATCTAATAATTTCGCAACCGTCGTTTCCCGCCATTTTCAAGAGAACCCCAGTCGGACTTTTCTAGTGAGTCCATCTCCAAGAGTCTTTTTTTTTTGCTTTAATGGCAGTGGCAATAGTCGATTATGAACATTTTTGTCAGCGTCACGTCGTTTTAATTATGATCAAAATCAAAGCGGTATCGAATATTATTATTAGTAGAGGTCTAGATCAGTAAACCTGTAAATTAACAGATATTTGACAATTGAACGAGCGTCGTGCGTGACACAAGTTGGACACAAGTCACCACAGAATTTCACAGAAATGGGCACGGATAGCGCCACAGACGTACAATAGGTAGGCCACTACATGACAAAAAAATGTGAATCGGCTTTAAAAGGTGTGTTCCCAAACCAAATTAACACTGAGTTGGATTTGTGGATTAATTATTTAAAATTATTAAATGGCAACACTGTACAGACCGACAACATAACAATACTTCCGGTGCAGATTTTGATACATACAACCAACTATTATCATTTATTTAGAGAGAGAGAGAGAAAATGCAAAGTTTCATGATATTCGTAGACAGATTATCCTATAGACGGAGTCCCCGCGTAACCACATTTACCCTTTCTTTCTGGCAGCCAGGTGTTGCCTAGGAAAAACTATTACCAAACATTAAGGGTATTTTTCACAATAAAATTATTTATAGATATGAATATGCATAAAAATGCTTTGGATATGTGTTTGGTAAAACTATATTTAGGCATATAATATATGTAATTTTCGAAAAAGTCGTATTTTGAAAGTGTGATTTGTTCATTTCCGCCAATTGGTGTATCTGACAGTGACAGCAAACCCATTGCTATTTTTATAATCCATTGCTCGGATGCTGTAACAAAATTTTTAATGAAAGTCAATTTAATAAGTACGGTGGAACACAGAGAAAGATGTACAGGAGAGTTTTTAAGGTTGAGATTATCTCAAAAACTACTTGACCTATTGCAATAATTCTTTCACTGTTGGATAGATAAAAGTTAAAACTGTGTACTGTAAAAGAATTATTAAATTCGGTCCAGTAGTTCTGGAGCAAATCTCAACCTTATTGAGGCCCCCTGTATACTTATCTCTGTCTTAGACTGTACGTCCACGCGTTTCAGAGCAAAAGGTCTTATACATACAGATATACATACAGACAGACGAACGGACAGACAGACGGACAACAAAGTGTCCCTTCCTATAAGGGTTCCTTTGTTTCCTATTGAGGTATGGAATCATGACAATCGAGTGAATCAATCCTTTTGCACAAAGTAAATGATCTAGTATCTAATGAATTAGACTAGGTATTTAAAATTAGGGCTAGCTAAATAGTACTGTAATTCCCATACATATATTGTGGAACAAAATATTTTTTGGGGAATTTTTTACCAACACTGTTGACAACACTGAATTTTATGTCATACATTTTACAAAATACTTTTCGATGTTATTTTGATATTTAGGCACTGTTTTCAAGCAAAATTACAACGCGTTGCAACGTGTTGATTATGTATAAACTATGTACCGTACGTTTTAAAACATAGAAAGTTAAGGAATGGAAAATACTGACCTATGAAACGAAATATTTGGATCCTTGCGTTCTCATCTATTTTGACACTCCTGTACACAACAAACCCCCTCAGCAATGATGATATAATAACGACAATATGTTTCGATCTAATATATGACTACAAACACGAGATCCAACACATAAAATGCTGCTAAAACAATAATTTATCATAATTTACAACAACGTAAACACAATCTGTCATTTTGGTGCCGGTGACAGTTAGTTTTAATAACGTAAAACTGGCTACGCCGATAAGGACAGAAGATATATGAATCTTTCTCTCTCACGCTTACGATATCCATATTATGTTGTTCTTGTCACTCGAGAGCGAGACAGAAACCACACTCCATCTATAGGCTTCTCTATCTACGATGATATTGCTTGATATTGTATAGCTTTGTTTCTGTCATTCAATCCTCACGCGCAACTAAAGAGATAAAAAATTGTAATTTACATTATTTCGTTCATTCTTATATCCGTTTCCGCAGAAGCTGTCCGTGCAGTGTACGTGATTCATTCGGTCTGTCCGTCCGTTCTACTTCTTTAATTTTTTATTATTCTTTCTTCAACTCTTTCGTCTGCCGGCCGTGTGCTCGGATCGTACGTCGTGACTGACTTTGGCCTGGAATTTGCCAACTCATTGATTTAGAATTAAAAGTGGTACATTTAAACAAAGCATTATCTTGAGAAAATAAAAGTTATTAGGTATTTTACACAGTAGGAATTGATTAGGAAATATTAATTAGCCTATCAGTTAAATCACGCTTGTGATTACCTCATTTTAGTTTTCGCAGTGTATAAAATCTGTACATAAACTTTACTACTAATACAAAGAACTGAAAAACTGTAGCAATAAGTGATTTACTTGTGAGGTTGCATAGAACAAAGAACGACGCGCCGCTGCCGCGGCCATGTTGTCGGGAGCTTAGGGCGTGGCGCATAACTTCATGATGCAGACGGGTGTCGCAATTCATTCAAATTCGAAGTAAATAGTAATCATGGTAAGTTGTTACATATTATATTATGTAGCCTATGTTACCTATTTTTAACTACATTCCTTAAGTAATTTGATTCCATACCGATCCTAATGTCGTATTAACATAAGAGCTAATATCGCACCAGTTACTACCCGTTGAGGTTGATTGTACAAGTTGCATAACGACGACGTGATGTGTTTAGTACCTAATAAAAGTGGATTTCGATCCCTAGCATGGCTCTAATAATTAGAATGTAATTTGTAGACTGGAATTCTGTCATATATTAATCAATGGAAAATGGACACATGCCTAAAGTAAGTGCGTGGCGCGGCCATGATGGTGGGTGACGTCATCATTTATTTCCTTTCACTTTTGTTTGCATGCGACGCGATAAAAATAGAGTTGCTTATTCAAATATGGTTCAACGTATTGGTACAGTCGACAGCAGATCAATGGTAACACTTTTTACTTTTGACAGTTCTTATTATTTGCGTCGTAAGACTTGAAATCGTACTGCAAGTGTTACCATTGATCTGGTGTCGACTGTACATACCTCCCTAGACCCGATAAACTTTAATTTTTGACAATCTAATTTTATTGTATCGTTGCTGCCGTGTGTGTTGTCGTTAATATTATAGTATCGGTACCGCATTTATACACTCCACGAAATGTTCGTCGGAACATTCATGGCTGCTAGTGACGCGATTTAGGCCGTTGCGCGTTGTACCCAGGCGTATATGGAGTTATCTCCTTCTCGCACATGGGTCGCGACGTGAATAGCGAGTAGCAGATTGTGCACGTGCACGCCCTTGTTGTGCTCGCGCGAGTGTGTAAATACTGTACTGTATTAGGCGACGTCTACACATCAATATTTATCGTGATCCGCATCACGGATCGCGAGTTGGCTCAAATTCCACCCCTACACGCGCGTTATGGATCGTTGTTTCCACCTGAATCCCCCAGGCGATCCAAAAACACTCACAAAACGACAAAAATACGACAAGAATTAAAGTAAAAACTTAAACCCCACTAAGGTTTTAAAAACAAACATTATTTTAACATTTCGAGGTAGTAAAGCCCATCACACACAGCGAAGATAATATAAAATATATATTATCTTCGACATATCGCTCACCATACAATTCAATGGACCACCACACACAGTTGAATATAATATATATTTTACATTAGAGTATCTTAAGATACAGCCGATATGCGAAAGACATCTTAACATACCAACGATATATTAAGATAGTCTGCGATAATGCTCTTAAGATAAACAACAGGGTGTGTGCGCCGTGAACCGCAGATTGTAAGTTTAATTTTTGTAGATACTTATAGGTTCATAGTTTCTGTTCTTTTCAGTTTTGCAATACCCAAAATACTTTATTTAGTAATTACTAAATTATCAACAAGAATTTATTTTTTCAAGTTGAAATTTTTCGATTAATAAAATTCCATTTTCGCATGTTATGACAACCCAAAATTTGACAGGATGCCCGATTTTTTGATTTGTATGGATCGCAGTGGATCGTAACTCATTGAATCGATTCACGATCTAGATCGTAAGGAAATATATAATAATATAGAATTTATGCCTTGTGTTTTCTAAAGTATATGGTATATTTATTGTCAGACAGATCTTGATAAAGGTTAAATTCACCTCGCTGTTTTCTGGTTCTTATGTGGTCCTCTTCCCAGATTTTACGATTTTTGCTTCTTGATGCTACATAATTATCGAATTCACTGTTCCAATCGTCATCAGACGAGCTGTCTAGTAAGTCTAGCAATAGCAAGTTTTGTATGCGTTTCATTGCAAAAATAAACGCTCTGTATAAAGAACGAAACGTGCGACTCGCAAGACGGCTTCCGATAGAATGACGGGTTTGCGATGCGATATATTAACGTATCTTACCTGTGTGTGGTCGTTTAAGATAATATATCTTTATATTAGTTGCTATAATATATATTATCTTCGCTGTGTGTGATTGGCTTTACACTGCGCTTCTTGAATGACAGTTCTTTTAATTTTTTGACAGTTATTGTAAATTTTGACAGTTTCGACAGTTCTTGTCAGTTTTGACAGTTTTTGTCTGTTTTGACAGTTCGCCAGTTTGACAGTTCTTTATATGGATTCATCTAATGGCGGTACAATGTCAATATTGTCAATGTCATTAGTGCATTATTGCATATCTCATGTAAAGAGACCTTATTTATTTATTCAAGCTTTTACACATTGTGTACAAAAGGCGAGCTTAATGCCTTGCGACATTATCTACCAGCTGACCTTTGGGCATGCGGAGAAAACAAAGGCAGGTGTAATAATAATAAGATAAGATAATAAGATAACACAATTTAAACCAAAAATAATTCTCACGTAAGTTTAAAACATACTTAATATTTAAAAAGGTTAAAAACAAATGTTTTTCGAGTGTATGTATTAAATGGCTTGATGGATCTGTTGTTATACCATGTAACGAAATTCATGTCTACTCTACGCGACATAAATTTCGTCCTCCTCCATTGCTAGCTAAAAATTACGGATGTGACAAATACTGCAAGGCGACAACGTCAATATTTATCGCGATCCATATCAAGGTCACAGATCTCGAAAATCAAGCTGTTTTGCGATCCGGATCACAATCCATCAATATCGGCAACTACACCATCAATAAGTATTGTTAGAAACGAAACGAATGAGACGTTTTTTAATAATAAAAAGCTGTCAAGCTTTTTTGAGTACAAATAGATGGTGTTAGATTAGGCTTACGCCAAATTCTTTTGGCGACGTCTACACATCAATATTTAGCGCGATCCACAGGGTGCGTTAAAAATTGTCACCAAAAACAAATGATTTCACGCCAATATCGTGGCAATTTCAGCGTTTTTTGAGATTCTAATTCCACCATTATGAATGGCTTCACCTAAATTTGGATTCCGTATCTCAAAAACGCTGAATTTGACACAATATTGTGATGAAACTGCTGATTTTGGCTGTTAATTCTGAATGCACCCATCATAAAACCCTAAAAAACGCAATATCGCGATAAATATTGATGTGTATGTAGTATGCCTTTGATATACCAAAAGAAAAGTCATTGATTTTTATAAATTTATTGTGGCATGGCCCAATGCCATTGGCCTAAATATGTTTGAATTCACATTAGAAATACGTTTAGTACATTTTTATAGATATATGTATATTAGAGTCCGACCGAAATTCTACTTTCGACCTTAGTTTCGGTTTCGGTCAAAAATAGGCCGAAATGTCGGCCAAACCGAAACTCAGTTTTTGTGAATTATCGTGCGTCATTCCCAACTCGGTCTCACTCATAAGCCTTTAAAATCCCAAGAATTAGTAAAAGTATGAGGATATTAGCTTCTTAATTTATCAAAAATAACTAACAGGCTGAGAGCTTCGTTTACATTTAAAAAGTGGTCTAGTTTATGCCTTTCCCAACGGCATGCCACATGTCGTTCAAGTACCTACCTAACTCAATATGCGGTTAAAATTAGGGATACTAGTTTGCAAGGTTTAATAACGCATAACTTTAAAATATCGTATCTCAGTACCTATGACACTCGGGACAAATGGTCACATGGGTTAACAAACATCATGTCATGGACCTTGCAAATGATCAATCCACCAAAAAAAAAATTGTCGGTTCATGTGCCAGGTTCGGTTCAGGTAACTAATTATATAATTGTGTTCGTGTAACATATTATGTCAATTTGTTACATACTTTAATTAGCGTTGTTTTTTAGGGTTTCGTACCTCAAATGGAAAAAAAGGAACCATTATACATAGGATCACTTTGTTGTTCGTTTGTCTGTCCGTCCGTCTGTTGGTCTCTCAAGACCTTTTTCTCAGGAACGTGTGTATGTATCAAGTTGAAATATTATCAAATACTCAGGTCTGCAGATGTGAAAAAATTAACCTTCTACGTCAACGCAATCAAAAGATGATGACCGTTTATGTCGAATTTTGACGAATATTTGTATGAAAACTCGAGAGAATCAAAACCTACTTCCCGTTGATCTAGAACATGAAATTTGGCAAGAAGCTAGATTTTATAGCACAAGTAAAGGGTATATAACATAAGTAAAGGAATACCCTTTAACTATCTGTATGTATGTGCAAATACATGTGTACAAAATACACTAGATTTCAAAATACTAGATAAAAAATTATGAAGTTTCGGTTTCGGCCGAAACTGAGTCCAAAGCCAAATTTCGGTTTCAGCTTTAAAACCTGTTTCGGTCGGACTCTACTTATTGTGTACTACTCCGGTCAAATAATGTCCCCTAAATATAAGGGAAACTGAGAGGGCCATACTATTTCACTTGACGTTTTACGAGTATTAAAGATGAATTCTATAAGAATATAATATAATGCAACCGAGCATTGCCAATAATATTTTTTTGCGTTAGTGGGCGAGGGTAGGTACGGACAACAGCAAATCAATGGTTACACTTACAGGACGATACCAACTCTTACGACGCAGATAATAAGAACGGTCCAAAATATACTGTTGATTGAATTGTTTGTGACCAAAGGGTGTTAAATAAAGCTTGATAAACATCAGAATTCCTTTTTTTTATAAACTGTCAGTTTTTGACAGATCTTGTCAAATTTGGAGTTTTTGACCCATTTCTCAGTCTTTGACAGTTCTTGCTAATTTCGACAGTTATTGTCCAGTTTGACAGTTCTTGTCAGTTTTTGACAGTTCCGTAACAAATGACTGTTGACATAAATAAATAATAAATAAATAGTATTTATGCTTGTAAGTGGCCAGTGATTTTCAAGTGTTCAATCTCTTTTGAGTGTATGTACCTACTTCTTCTAAACAAACTAATACGGTGTTATTGTACGTTTGCATTTTTATATTTTTTAGTAATTTTTTGCGTACGATTCCTTAATTTAATATTTTTCGATACGCAAGTGGCCAACACTAGCCAATTGCGTATATGGTACATTACTGATTTGATCATTCGCGTACAGAATTCGCATTCAGAACCCTTACAATACGCAAATGGCCAAAAAAGCGTTCATTGGCCTTTGCGTTTTTGGTAATTTGCGTCGGATCCGCGCAGTTTGCTATATCGCACTACGCGGCAGCGGAACTGCGCGTCACAGCACGACCCGACAGATTTGACCCAGCAAGTCAACTTTGCTGTGTCGCGCAGTTCCGCTGCCTCGTTGTTTATGTCCCATACAATTTCATATAAACTATTTTTCGCATCCTAGTGTAGCGCAGTTTCGCTGAAGTGCAGTTGCGCCTAGTTTTATATAGCCTTTTTATACTTTTTTTGCTCTTTATTTACTTACTGAAGTATTTACTTTACATTTTACACTTAGTTTAAATTAAAGTAAAGTAGTGAAAAATAAATTTATAAAAAAACAAAAAGCCGACTGCGCCGAAAAACTAAAGAGAAAAACAAGCTAAGAATCTTGTTTGACCAATAAATGTCCAAAAGAATCGCAGGCGGGGACAAACCTAAACATTAATTTGGTTGTTGATTGTTCAACAAGTTGCTAAGAGATTTGGATCGAATACAGTCGAACGATTGTGTAACCATATAGCTAGCATGACGAAGTTACCTGGGGCCGGGCCAGCTTATAATGGTTACGTAATCGATCGATCCAATTATTTTAATAGAATTGGGCTGCAGAAGTTGGGATGGGATGCGTTTAAGAGCCTTCCATGAGCCTACTAGCGCCGCCAATCTTAAAAAAATAAATATCTTCCAATATAATAAATTTTATTAAAAAAGCTATTTACAAAATGTTTATTACGATAAATACTATTTTTTAAATGCTTATTTATAACGTGATTCAATTTCGGTTAGTTGTAGTTCGCATAATTGCGAAAAACGGCCTTTTTTGGCACATTTGTGAACTACAACTTAGCTTGTCGCAATTATGCCATGTATTGTATATTGAAAAAATTGTGATATTATTTTATCAAGATAGGCGGCGCTAGTTGGCTCATGGAAGGCCCTTAAGAAAGGTTGTTAATTTAGGCCGTCTCCCACGTGGGGATAGATATTCTCGAAAAGGATAATTTATATTTTTTACATTCATATTCGCGTAAATTTTGCCAATGCGTGTCAAGAAATATGCGAATATTCGTTACATCACTAGGTAATAGGTATGTTCTAAACTTAAGCGAAATTCACGATCACAGCCAAAACAAGTGTGACGTCATTCGTAAAGTACTGTTAAAATTGACTGCAATTCGCATATTTAGTACACATTTACGTATTAATGTGGTTTCACAATCACAGGTTTACCGCCAAAAGTAAAACGCGATGCTGTCTGCATTTGTGAATTTAGCTTTAACACTCGCAAAAGTATTTTAAAATTACATCTTATCGTCTTATTTTGAAGGAGATCAAAAACGGGTCGAACAGGGCAAAATGTGGAACAAATAATTTATTAGACCGCCTTCTGTCGCTTTACAAGCATATCAATCAATAGACATATCTACTGTCATAGTTCAACAGTATTAAACGAGGACAAATACCGTCCCCTCAACGTTAAAATTGTGACACTAAAGCTACATTCATAACAAAGACCACCGATTTATCGCCGCAATTTTAACGCCAGCCAATCGAGCAGATCCACGTCTTGCGGTGTAAGAGCGAAAACGCAGTAGCGATATCGACGCACTGACTTGCGGCCAGCCGTCAACCGCTCCGGTTGTCTTTTTTCATTTTTACGATGACGTTTTCCACGATAATATAAATAAATAACGTCTTCGACGTTCATCATATCCAATATTTCTATAAGCACTGGATTGCGGCGGACCGCAATACAACCGAGACGATACGGTCAGCCGGAATACGGTGGCGTGCCGCTAGTGCGTTTTCGCTCTAATAATTGTCGAACTGACAGTGACAGCAAACCCATTCCCATTTCAATTAGTACATTGCTGGCTTTCATTAGTAACATAGAAGTTCTTGTCACAGCAACCGAGCAATAGATTATAGAAATGGGTTTTGTTGTCAATGTCAGATCCACAATAGGAGGGCCGATATACTGGCGTGAAAATTGTCGCGATAAAATAGCTTTAGTTATAGGCTGCATCCCGAACGCAGCCTATAACTATAACCAAAACTGTAATTTCGCCGCAATTTTGGTGTTTTAGCGATATTTACCATTATAAGCAGATCCCAAATACAAACAGCCATTTTCGTCACAATATTGGCATTTTTGCGTAAAACTTTGCAAATACCGTCTCTAATTTGGCCCTAAACGCTAAAATTGTGACACCAAAATATGACTTTTAAAACTGTGTTCCAGACAAAACATAAATTTTATCGCCGTAATTTTAGGTGCATTCCATCCAGCTTAAGTCGCGCGACATGATTGGCTTTAATGCCCTCCACACACAGCCGCGGCTAGCGTCCTGCGATCAGTTGAAACGCATGCCCGCCTCATTTTCTGGGCATTTTAATGATCTGAGGTAATGATCTGAGGCCTGCGATCTACATCCAGTAGGTAACGACGGAAGAAAATGAGGCGGGGCATGCGTTTCAACTGATCGCAGGCCGCGGCTAGGTCGCGGCTGTGTGTGTCAAGCATAATGCGGTTGTCGCAACTCGACTAGCTCATATGACACCCTAATGCCTTGATTATACGGACTGGACAGTCAACTTGGACCTTGTTCTACTTACTAGGCCGAGTGCCACCAACCTAATTCTCTCGGCTTAGTAGAATTATGCTACCTCGCCCGGTCACTCGGTACGGACAACAGCAGATCAATGATAACACTTGCAGTACGATTTTAAATTTTTCGACGCAGATAATAAGAACGGTCTAAAGTGTTACACTTGATCTGTTGTTAGCTGTACGCGTGATCAAGGCATTACGCTCGAGATTTTGAAGCTAATTTCACAATCACAGCATAAAACAACTTTTTCACATCAGCCAACCGCCAGCGGACGACATTATTGTGGCCCACAATACTGAATTGACGCAAACGTCGATAATGCCGTCCGCTGTTGATCAGTTACATTTTGACTGATTCAACCTTCTTTTTTTTCCGCTTCATAATTAGGAACAATGCAAATTAAAACCACTAGGGAACTACAAAATTGTAGAATTCCTTTTTGACCACCAAAATACTGCAAAATTGCTTTAAGGACGGTACTCACCGTCGGTTTTGCGAACGAGCAAATTTACGATGTTCGCGAAACAAACATTCGTTTCGCGAGCATATTATATTCTCGATATTCGGTTCAACGTATTAACCGAATGTTTGCAATGCGTGCAAATGTTTGCGCAACAAATGCTCGTTCGTGAAACGAATGCTCCCGGTGTGTACCGTTCTTTTGATGTCAAACATAATTGCAGATTTCCTTAAAAAGGCTTAAAACACGATTTTACTTTTAAATTAGTTCTGAACGTTCCCCCATGTGAAGGGTTTCCGGTATTTCAATAAAAACCGGCCAAGTGCTAGTCTGACTCGCGCACCGTGGCTTCCGTGCAAACAACTTGCTTAACCCCGTAACTTTGCTCTAACGAAAAGATAAACTAGATTTAGAGACCAACTTAACTTTGCCATTATCAAAATATTATGTCCATACATCGACATACTCCTGATTAGTTGATCATTTGCAAATATAAGTTTGTAATAACCAAAAAATATTTCAATGATTTTTTCCTTTACTTGTGGTTTAAGACCTAGCTTCTTGCCAAATTTCATGTCATGATTCTAGGTCAACGGGAAGTACCCTATAGGTTTTGGTTTTCTTGCATTTTCATACAAAAATGCGAGAAAACTGCCATATCTTTTGAGTGCGTTGACATAGAGAAGTTTGATTTTTTCACGACTGCATGAGGTTTGCAGATCTGAGTATTTGGTATTAATTTCAACATGATTCAACTACGCGTTTCTGAGACATAAGTCTTGACAGACATACCGTTAGCGCAGTAAATTGAAGCATTTAAATTTTTTTTAAGTTTGTTGCCCTCATTTTCAATTCAATTGAATCAATAACTTATTTATCTTTGTAACCCTTATGATGTTGTATGACTATAATGTAACGAAGTCCTATGATCCACCTGATCTAATGACATCAAATTCATGTTTCCATTTTTGTTTCAGCCACGTATTGACCCAATACAATTACTGAACTGCCTCAGTGTGCTTTTGTCACCAAACGGCGGAATCAAAAGTACTGACGAAGTACAGCGACTTGCTAAGTAAGTGTTACATAATTATGTAGATATTTATCATGTCTGATCATCCACAACATTGGCAAGTCTAGTCATCCTCCAATGAAGTGACTGGTCATCTAGCATTACTCACCCAAACATAATGGTTGATTGCAAACTCCTGAAGGATATCTTCATCAGTCTATTTTTATGTCCCCGGGCCATGATCCACCACGCGGGCCCAGTGCGGATTGGTGGATTACACACGTCTTGGTTTTTTTTTCTACAGCATGCAGGTTTCATCACGATATTTTCCTTCACCGTTTTGAGAGCATTCGTTCTTCCGTCGAAAAAACCGAGGATAACTCATTGGAGGAGGATACCTGGCCGGGGATCGAACCTGGGTTCTCCGTATCTCAATTCTAGTGACCGAACCACCGAGCTCTCCTGTGGATATAAATTTACTAAACGATTCTTTTTAATCACGATATTTTCCTTCATCGAACAGTGAAATTGCATGAAAAAAAAGTCATTGATACAGGCAGGACATGAACTAGAATATAGGTTTTTTTTGTATTTTACACTTTCTAAAATGTTATAAACTAATATTATGTATATTTTTCTTTTCAGTTTAATGAATAAATTCTCCAAAAAACTAGTTTCCAAATGTATATATATACAAATACTCAAGTGTACAGAAACTGAGCTATTAGGCCTATTCATGGGATCTGGTGGATGGCGCTTGGTGCACATGTGGTTGACGGAAAGTATTGTTGCCAAAAACTGGCCTCTCGTAAAAGAATTATTAGAACTTCTTCTACTTTGCCCTGTCGATATAGAACGACTTAAGACAAACAATTGTCCGAAGCTGGTAAAGGAGCTGTCAAAGGATGGAAATCATTTTGGTAAGATATTAAACTTTTAAATTCGCCATTTCTGCAGTTTAGTATAAAGTTGAAAAAATCTGAATACCAGTGAGTGAAGTATATAACTAAAGATTTGCTGCATCCCATACATCATCATCAGTTTATTTTTATATCCCCGCTGCTCGGGCACATACCTTCTCTTACATTGAGGGAGCTCAGGCCATGATCCACTGCGGGGGTCAGTGCAGATTGGCGGATTACACATGCCTTAGATTTTTTTCTACGGCGTGCTTTATTCATCTCGGATGTTTTCTTTCACCATTTATCTATCCTACCATACGTACTATACTAAGGAATATCACCGACATCAAACCTAATCGATAAATAAAGTTGATAATCAAATGAAACTGATTTTGAACCATTACCCTCAAATTAACTGCAGTTCTGTCCAGTCTGTTTTTATAATGTCATTATTTATTTTCAGCTATTAGAGCCCTAGCATCAAAACTCGTAGAACAATGGCTCAAAACTGTAAAAGGTGAACAAGTAATACCTATTCGTGTGACTGACATACCTCAAATTATAAGTGAAGCTCACACTGTAATCAACTCGGATCTTAATATAAAAATTGAAGGTTTAACCGACAACGAGGGTGGCGTGAAAAAGGCGAATGAACTTGAAAACAAATGTCTTCTTGAACAATCCGTGAAGTTGGAAAATGTAGAGAATACTATGAGAAACTTAGAAAATGATGAGAATTATACGAAAATAAAAGACGATTTGGACAAGGATTCTGAAACGTTGCCCGTATTAAAGATCAGTGTAAAAGATGGAAAGCAAGTTATATCACAAGTTAATGATAGTGAACATAAAACAACTGATGAATCTTTAGACAAAGAAAAATCGAAAGAAAAGCATAAGAAAAAGAGCAAGGAAAAATCTCACGAAAGAAGTAGCAGTTCTAAATCATCTAGTTCAAGACATTCAAGCAAAGAACATTCTTCATCTAGCGATAAATATAAAAGTAGCCATAGAAATAGTAGCTCTAGTCGACATAGTAGCAAGGATAGATCAAAAGACAAACATTCATCGTCATCTTCAAAATCCAGAAGTGATAGTAGTAGCAGAAAATCAAGCGACAAATCCAGTATCAAATCCAAAGACGAGAGAAATGCAAAACAGACAGTTGACAAGGACAAAAGTAAAGATAAAAATAGAGACGAAAGGAACAGAGATGGTACAATAAAAACTACAGACGAAAAATCTGATGACAAATTACACACTCCATCTATTCAGAAGTTAGGAAAGATACCAAAACTGAGTGATGTTAAAAAGGAAAAGCCTTCCATATCAATAGAAGTTAGAAAGCCAGATGAACCTAAACCTAAAACAGTTAAAACATTCCACTCTAAATTTAGGAAACATGGTCTGGAAGAAGAAGTAAAGCCTCCTCCGTCTCGTGCTGCATTATTAAATAAAAAAGTTCCTGCCGTACTACCACCGACACTACCTGTACCAAAAAGGCCATCTCCCGTACACAACGAAACTCCTCCAGAAAAGAAGTCAAAAACAATAGAACCTGTTGAAAAACCTGGCGCTATTAAATTGATTCCCCCCAAACCTAAGCGTAAGTATAATTATGTTGATTTATTTTTGGATTTATTATTAATATATTTTATTTTTCCAGGTGTATACTGCTGTCCAGAACTTCTGGTAGTGTCAGCAAGTGTTTACTATAATTTAGGTTCCTATTTCGTCAGTGGTAAGTCTAAAATATATAACTTAACAGGCTCCGCAGTGTTTCTTATACCTGTAAAGTATTGGTTGCAAATAAATGCTGAAATAATTCGATATAAATCTTTCGTTACATATACTCACCTGACTCTGTCCAAAGGCTGAAGCATGTGGTGCTTAGGCAATAGCACAGCCAACACTACTTCATTGGATCTACCCCAGGACTCGCCGCAGCGCTGTTGGGGACAACTGGTGCTCCAGAAGCGAACCTTCGACAGTCCATGAAAGGGAGAACCGAAGTAACAATATCTTATCAGGATTATAACAATCTGAACAAATTCCGTTCTGCTATAATAGCAGAATTTTTAATACTTATGTTTATCGTTGATTAGAACATAGTATAATGAAACTAATAAGATTATGTAATTTGAAGGTCTAATCGAAATTCGTTGCTTAGTTCCGGAAAACAAATTAAGTACCTATCGTTTAGGTATTCCTACAAAATACTACAATTTCGACCAGCATAATAATTATATAGTACCCAATGTTAAAACTTTAATCGAGACCCATCTTTAACGCTGTGTTTAAAAAAATCGTATCACTCAATATATCGAGCCAGTTTCTGCAACCATTAATTACTTCAAGCTCCTGCACGATGTTATAAATTTGTAGGTTATAATTGAAGCAGAATAAACAAACGGGTAAGTACAAACAGTTGGTCCTTTATCCTCAAATGCATTGTAGGCAGTATTCTTGTAGTATTTTTAGTTTGAGCAAGCGACATCGGCAATCCCGAGAAAGATTTTTATTAACATTACGTCACAAGTTTACATTTTATAGCATTTTCTTTTCCGCTGCTGGATAGGTAAATATTAAATAGCATAGTCTTCAATTAGGTATTAAGAAGAATATGGGGCAGGTAAGTAGGATAGGGTAGCGTCCGTTTTGGCAGGGGAAATGAATAACTCTATCGGACTTGGGAAACCTTTCGCAGTTAGTCCAGACTCCCAGACACACTTGATATCAATGCACAGTTCGTCAACGTTCATAATAACTTTTTGATCTATATTTCATTTGGAGTTTTCCTCTTTTCACGTTGAATTTGAAATGAATATCCTATCCAATATCCTATTATCCATCCCAATCCAAAGGAATTCACCGGACCACTACAAACCCGGGCCACTACCGCTACGAATAGACAACTGGTATGTCGGAAGTACGAGCACCTAATACTCATTTTACCTTGTAAATTGTCCACAAGTGCATTATTCGATTTGTTTAAAACGATACAAGTTGCGTGTTATCAACAGCAAACTGTTTTATTTATAAAAGGTATCCGTACATTCCGATTACCTGCTTGAAACTCCTTGAAGTCGCAGTGCATACCTAAGTACCACTAGTCGACCCTACCATGAGACAATGCTGGGATAATAAAGAGAATATGACATAAATATTAAGAATATTCTTTCTGACCTGTGTGGGCTTGAGCGTTTTCTCATGAACACAACATGCAGCTATTTTATTAACATTCAAATCCAAAGCCTATTTTTTACGCTACTATTTTATAAATCTTTTAAATTTCCTTATAATATCACATAAAATGGTCTCAGTACTCTTTTGGTAGAGTTGATGCCGTGTCAAATGGTTGTACAGTAAATGTCGGTTGTTGATAACAACAACCGACATTTACTGTACCGACTGACGAAATAAATAGGGTAATGTTTTTCGAGTGGGTATATAGGGTGGAAACGATAAGTGATCGCACACGATTATTTATAAACTATTCCTAAGATATTGGAAAACTGATCACTGATTCTGAAAGTGCTTCAGGAGCTCTATCAAATGGTATCAATAATAGTTTATAAAATAAACTGGATCTATCCGAAAATTCGATGTTTCCAGCCTCCATATATTTACTATGGCGACATGGCACTCATAGATTGAGATATTTTATCGGTAGGTACTTATAATGATATTATGCACTTGTTAATAACGTATCGTAAGTATCTGTATCAATAATTCGATTCAATACCAATTCGTATATGAGCAGTTATCCTTGATAACTCCAGCGATGTTGCGAAACGTTCATAGAGAGACAGTAGATAGAGCGAGAAAATGCATAGCAAATGAAGGACGCCCGCCGAGTTTTCGGATAGATCCAGTTTATTTTATAAATTATTATTGATACCATTTGATAAAGCACCTGAAGCACTTTCAGGATCAGTTTTCCGATATCTTATATAGTTTAGAAATAATCGAGTGCGATCACTTATCGTTTCCACCCTGTATATGTATGTTGGTTCCTTTGTGACATGCTGCCTATATGGCTCAATGGATTTTGAGTGAGGTGTTGTTGTTAGACTAGATTCGTCTTGATCTCGGGTCTGACAAAATAATGACCTATATAAAAATCATTGTTTTTTTTATAAAAGTACCTAATTATAATGATTAATACTTGTCTAAAAGTAACTCCCTTCAATCCAATCCCATCCATATTTCTTTTTTCCCATTGTTCCTAATTGTTTGTTGTTGCTCGCTGTACTGCATGAAACGGCATAAACCTTGCTAATCCACCGCCTCTGAACACCCGTTATAGCCATTGAGCAGTCAAGTCACATGGTCATATCATTATATTTTTACATTATTCCCGAGATTTTTCTTTTACTTCGAGTACCGGCGCTTGCAGATGGCCTTCTATAAATCATCCCCATTGTCTGGCAGTAATGAAATTAGGTTTAAGTTACATAAATCTACAATAGTGGGATGGGAAGTCCGATTGGGTTGTCTCTTATTCCACACGCCACACGGTTAAAAAATATACTTAGTTAATTACCTACACAATGTAATAGGTAGGTAACAAAGTTTATTCATATAATGCGAATAAAATAGGCTGCATGCATACTTACAAAAATTGCCAAACTACGATTACGACAAGGGAAACCACCCCTTACGTATATGAATGATATTGTTATGGAGTTAGCAACTACTCATTGATTAAACATTATTTTACGATTTGTAGGTGTGTAGTATAAACTTTAGGTATATCTTCATTTTGCTTTAGAAGATGTAACATTGAGTTCCTGAGATCCTTTGTTCATTCATATACATTAAGTCCTTCAGCAAATAAAACCGAAGAACTACGTAATTATTTCACTAACTTTTAGTACCTATAATAATATTACTGATTACCGCTAAACATTTTTGTGTAATCGATCCCGCAGTTTTCGAGAAAACACATACCCACTGGCTAGCTATGCCCTCTATAAACATAGGTATTGTCAAGGACATCGAGGGCAAGATCGATGATATCAATGCTAATGAATGACTGTAACCACGACAGCACATCAATGGTAAACACTTACGATTTTATTCATAGAACGAAGGCAATAGAAACTGTACAAATAATGTGGTGCAGATTGTTTATAAGACACTGATGTCAGAAACACTGGATTTTGTACAGTCACTATTATGCTCTTAAGGCAGAGAAAGCCCCTAAGCTATGGCGTAAGCCATATTTGCATCGCGGGAGCGCTGTAACATGGCGCTCTCTTAGTTCTTAATTGTTTGAATTTTCAATAGTCTCCATAGGGCGCGGCGAATTTTGTTCTCCATGCAAGAGCATAAGAAGGCTAATAAGCCTCCTTGTAGGTAAACTAAATATCGCCGCTGTTGGGGCACAAGCCAAAGGAGCTTGGGACCGGCTCGATCTACAATGAGGGCCCGTGCGGATTGGTGAAATGGCCCATGTCTTAAACTTATTTTATTGCATGCAGGGTGTCTTTAGATATTTTCCGTTTTGAGAGCAATAGGCTAATAATCGTCCATGTCTGTGGCTTGTAGGTTTTCCTATGATGTTTTCCTCTCTCTTTGAGAATTCGTACTATTGAGACCGTCGCTCTCTATAAACTGACAAAATTTGAACATGGCTGAACTAGAAACGAATCCGGGACTCTAATCGAAGCTCTCTGTAACAAAATACCTGAATGTTGAATTAAAATACCAGGAAGTGTTTAAAATATGTTTTAGAATTTTAAACTCTGAAATAAATCAATTGTTCGGTTGCTGTGTCCAGAATTATAGTTGTCACTAACTAAACCCATCAATGTTCTTTAAAGTGCAAAATCGTCCAGTTTAATACCGTTCGATTGTACACCTACGTAAAATTTTATTGCCGAGTAAGGATTGTGAAATGGTTTTCGAAAACTTTCTGATGTTTTATTTAACATTCATGTATTTACACAATAGCGCCCGCTCGCTGTTGGACCAATTTGTAAGATCTGTATACTTCTACTACGCCTAGAATACTCGCCACTCGTAGGTACTAAATCCCTGAAAACTAGCTACTTACCTAATTATTTTGTTACACGTTATAGGTTATTTTATTACCAGCAGTACACTCACCACATACATTTTATTTCCCTTACCGTTGATGTGCTTTCGAATTGGATCTGAGTCGTACTGCAATATTAGATACCGTACAAGGTAATAGAGGACCTGATCCCTTACCATGAAGTCTTATAGCAGGATTACTTCAATAATACTTTATTTCGTACCATGACGTCCATAATAAGCTTACTTTATGGTCGTCATGGTACGAAATAAAGTATTATTGAAGTAATCCTGCTATAAGACTTCATGGTAAGGGGGCAGAGCTATCGGTACCCATAAGTTATTGTAATTGCAACGCACTTTGAAATCTGTTCTATAATACTGTAGGTAAATTAAGAACCTAAATCTTTGTTCGACAAAAAACCAATTAAGGGCCAATACCGAAATAACCAGCACCCCCAATCTTGTACTATTGAAAGGATCTTTTAAAAATCATATCTTCTAATTGAATCAATTTTATTAAAAAGCTACTTACGAAATCTGTTACGATAAATACTATTTTCTAATGTAAGTGCATGTTGCATAATAGATATCATAATTGCGACGGGTTAAGTTGTAGTTCACAAAATTGCGAATTATGCGAACTACCTGCAACACCGAAATTGAAACACGTCGTGTGCATTTAAAAAAAATAGTTACCTACCTATTTATTGTAACAGATATTTGGTAAGTAGCTTCTTTAATGAATTGACTCTATTAGGAGGTATAATTTTTTTGTAAAGATTGGGGGTGCTAGTTAGCTCGGGTACCTACTGACCCTTAATGATTTTTTGTCGAACAAACCTAATATATCCCAGGTTACAACATAATTTTCAATAATAAACTTATGCGTCGTCCTGCTTCTCGATAGCCCCTAACTAAAATTATTTCATTAAAAACTAAGTATGACAGGATAATAATAATCTAACTTAGTTTACTAGAGTTATCCTGAATGAACGGCTTAAGATTTCGACAAAGCTGTTCTCAAAAAATAATTAGTGCTTAAAGTCGTTTAAGTACTCCGTTAGGTACGTTTTCCCGGAAGAAAATGTGGATATTAGGTAGGTTTACCTACTTATGAGTGTTTAGGAACTAGTGAAATTTGAACTAAGTAGGTATCATTAATTGTTTAGTAGCAGATATTGAAATTAACGGCATTTGGGTTTATGCTGAAGATACTTGGACCACTGTTTGTATTATACCTTTTAAGACGAAAAATGAATATCCTTAATAATCCTTATGTGGAATTACTATGAGAACGATTCTATGTTCTTGCAAATTCTTCAACGTAGGTTTTCTATTATTTTAACCAAAATAATCTTACCTTTCCGAAAGAGATCGGTTTTTACAGTCCGTGTTACGACTCGTATTCAAGTAATTAATTATCATTAAAGTATTTCAATTATAGTTAGTTGAACTGGCTGGTAAATGTGAGCAACTGACCGCGATTGTCTAGTATCTCGGGATATCACGATTATTCACATATATTAAAAATCATGAATCGAAAAAATATATATTTTTATTGGATATAAGTATCTAATCATATTTGCATAAGAAAAAGCATTCGTAAGTACTTACCTACATAAAAAAAATCTCTTATGTCTGCATGTACCTACTATAACAATATTTAATTAAAAACTAATTACCGATAACTTGTACGATATTTTCACTTGGTAAAGAGACTAAAAACTGACCAATGTTTAAACGTCTCGTTTATAAATAGTGAAAGATTTAATTTATCGGTTCAATTAATTTTTATATAGGTTCATCAAAAATATTTTAGTACTTACCTACATACAAAATATGATAGTTATCTACATATGTATTGCATTTTCATTCGCCTGACTAAACCAACAAAATAAGTACCTAAGTACTTACATATTTTACCAGATTTGACGATAATTAGAGCCTCACAGAATGGCTTAATTGTGGTACAGTCGATAGCACATTAATGGTAACTAAGTACGATTGCAATTGTCATGGCGTACATATTTCGCATTTTGCACGTGTTCTGATATGTGTAGGTAAAGATGACAACACTTTAGCCTACACTAAACCACTGCAATCTAAACCTTAATACGATGCATAAAGTGCCAGAGTTCAAGTGATGTGGTGTCGACTGTACTTACATTTAGAGATATATTCACTCAAGATACAACAGTAGGAATACCGACAGGTACGTCTTCATTTAGTTTAGAATGTATTTTCATTAAGTAGGGTACCTACTTAATAAAATAACAATTACCTAACATCGGTTTCATGGCTTTTGTATAAGTAGCTTCTACAGGTCAGCTGAATTCATGTAAAAGCCGTTAACAGAGCGGACTTATCCTGTTATGTAAAAACGTCTGCTAAATATATACCTCTAGGTAGGTAGTGGAAGTGTAGTCGACACTCTTTTACATGAATTCGGTTCATTCTGTATAAGTAAAACTTCAAATTCCCGAAAATTCGTTCAAGCTGTTTAGTAAAGTTCAGATATTCCCAAACTGGAAATTTGAAAACCTTTATTTAGGTACCGTAGATGTCGGAGAGAAAGTACTAATATAATAATATACAGAGTACATAGAGTAGAGGTACAGTCGAAAACAGAGATAAGTATACAGGCTTAAGGTTGAGATTTTATCAAGAAATATTCGTCAAGAGTGTAAAAAATCTTTTTTTTAGTAGTTATCTAACTCGCTATGTAATTGTAAAGAATTTTCAAAAATAAGTAGTGCTTTTTGACAAAATCTCATAATAACTTTTCTGTACACCTTTATTTGTGTTAGACCGTACATAATAGGGTAGTAATATCTGGTATTATAGACAGGTATCTTAGCGCGATATTTAGATAACTTTCGGAAAGTAATGAAGTACTAATTACCTACGAACGATCGAAATACAATGAACTCGTGATTTGTTCTTTTTACCCAAATGCGCAAGAATGCATGTTTTTGGATATTGTGGTGTCCCCACACCACAATATCCAGCCAGTGAAAACAAAGTACTTAGGTAAAAATAGTTGATTCGGACTCGAAGTCCTAAATGCGACATATATACAAAGAGCGCGGGTTCAATCACGTACCTACGTATATAATGAGTACATTTGGATTAAATATTATAAATAGGCAATGCATTAATACCTAGTATAAAATAAATAGGTATGCATTGGCTAGATAAAGGATAATATAGAAAATAATAAACAGGTCACTGGAACTTATTTAGTAGGTCAATGACTCAACTCCCTCAGGGCGAATGACCATTCGGTCTGTTCCGTGCACTCGTACAATTCCAGAGTGTAGCACGCTAAATGACATTGCCAGATTTCAATGGAGCTTTGCCCCACGTATACAAAACTGCGTGTACAATTAAGCTGTACCTATCATTTTGTTGGGGACTGATTGCAGATTTCATATTGCATAATCATAAACAGTAAGAGTTGCGAGAATAGTAGAAAATGATAACAAAAATAACGAATAATTCGCCTCGATTTCTTAATGTTTAACGCTCAGCACTATCTGTTACATTGTCTGTTGGTGGGCCCACAATAAATAAAAAAATATGTCACGTTACAATGAATGATTAGCGGAAAAAATAAGAGGAACACGTACAAAAACTTTTAAAATTGATTTTTCGACGCGCAACTTGTACAAAACTTTATTTTAAATCAATATTTTTATTTAAAAAAACGGAGATATTTTTACATTTATTCGTTATCTTGTACATCATGCGGTTGATGGTGGGGCAGAATCTGGCATTGTCATTTACTGCTCTCAACATAACAATTGCCTTTAGGATTATATTTGGCGGTCACGAAAAAACTTACTAAGATAGATACGGGATTAATACGCAAGATTAGTAGTGATTCAGCGGGCTGAAAAATAACCCCTCCTTGGTGTAAGCCGCCCTTAGAAACATTTAGGGAATTTCATTACATTTACCGACAGATACCTAGTCCCAAATTGTTATTTAACACAGTACTTATTTAATAAGTTGAAACTTCTACTTTTCTTCTCTTCTTCTTTTTAAATTCTGATTTGTGCCTATTGCTGCCATAACATACGGAGTGTCATTTATTATTTCGGATTTCAGCCGGTTCAATTTCCGTCTGGAAAAATCAGAGGCTGAATTTTTTTAATTAATGTATTTATTTATACTTTTGACTAAAGTTTCCCGTTTTTAATTTAGAGTAGATTCCAGGTACGGTTCGTTTATTCCATCCTGTATATTTTGCTATGGCATAGTCAATAAGAGTACTGCTTTGCGATTGTTAATTGCACACAAATTATAAATATCTCAATGTATGTGAAATATCTCGATATATGTATGTGTGATTCTCTCGTATCCGCCAAATTCAATCCTAAAGCAACTGTCACGGTCACTCACCGATATCGGTTGATTTTGTATGCGCATTGGAAAATATAGAAAACATTCTCGTAATAATATGTCAATTGGTACCACTCCCATTAGTTACTAGCGTAAGTTCGCTCTCTGGTGATTGCGTAAATGCCGTAGCTACAATGTTCATGATTAGTGTGATTTCAGTTTCGCTACTGTCCCCTAGGGGCCGAACAATCCCCCAATCACGAACATTATACCTACGGTATGTTTACGTAATTGCGATAGTCAGTTTAACGTAAAAAGTAGAACTTTAACAATTCATTGTAGTTGTAAATTAAACCCACCACCATTAAATACTTATTAAGTAGGTAGGTACTTTATTTATCCACATATCGAAAATATTTTGCCTAACCTTTTCCCTATAAAGTAGGTAGGTAGGTGATATTAACGCAAATAAACAATTAATATAATAGAAACTGAACCTTGAATACCCACCTACTTAGAATGACTTGACATGTACAGGCAAGGTTACGCCTGGTTGGACCTACTGCGTTGGACAGACGTCTAACCCGGACGAATCGACATCATCTTCAACGCATCATCCATTAGTGACACATAATAACTAATGGTATGCCAGTGATCCTTTCTTTGTTAACGGAACTACTGAAGCGATTACTCTGCATGTTATAGAGGCGAAGGCACAAATCAACCACTTTCTTGTCTACTTATATTGAGGTGTGGTGTGAGGGATCCCTCACACCACACCTCAATATAAGGATCTCAATATTATGGATCCATAATAATAGCTCTTCGCGGATTTCAAGAGTTGTTTATCAGTTGTCCGTGGTAAATACTCTTATAGCCCAAACAATGTAGGTATTTGTTGTTAAACCATCTGTAGGTACCTAAATAGGTACGTATTCTAAATAGAATGAACGCAAAATAATATTATATTTTTCGCGAGTGCGTATTTTAAACCGCGATCTAATTTTCCCGGGTTCGTAAGGAAGTCTGAATTCATAGACTCAATTTGTATGAAATGTATTAAATATATCGTAAATACGTATACAAATGCCTACTGAGTTTAAGCGCGCAGTCGATCAGCACTGATTTGGTTTATGAAGGAAAATGAAAAAATATTTCCTTCACGGGTTTAATCGAATCCACATAATTGTCTCAATCCGCTATGGGAAAAATAGTGACAGTAACAAACTAAGGTAGGCATCGGAGAAGTCGAATGTGGCAATCTGGGGATTAGGGACAGTTGTTCAGCTAATAGGTCAATGATATTCCATTCATAATTAGATTTCGTAGTAAAGAAAGAAGGGTTTAAAATATTCAATTCAAATACACTTTATTGTACATAAAAGACACAAACAATTACAGAAACAGAAATACAAAACAGCATGTACAATTTTGGCGGCCTTATCGCTAAAAGCGATATTTCTTCCAGGCAACCAACTATTGAGGGAATTTAAAAATAGTAAAGTGAGAGAAGAAGAGACCCTGTTGTTGACTGATGAGGATGATTGAATACATAAATAACGTTCGTAGTCTCCTCAATTGTTATTTTCTGGGCTCCTACGCAATATTTTATTTATAAAAACATTAAACAAATGCTACTTACGGTACTATACCGAGGCTGCATGCTACAGGTCGATGGCGAGAATATGATTTTCTGACGACCTCATAGCCTAGTTGATAGTGGCTTCTGAGCAAGAGGATCTCAGTTTGTTACCCCCGGTCGGCGCGTACCCTTGGCTGAGTCCGGGTATACTTTATGTTCGTATGTGTCCTATTCCTAGACCCATAGCTACATGGTGAAGCTATAAGCTGAGCCATGGACATAGGTTCCTAAGTGGCAATCTATTATTTTCATTATTAATTTATTTATTCAAAAAAGTACATCATTAAAGTTTCATGAGAGACATTGCGACCACTGTGACGCACAGCTAATAGAATATGACAAGGTTCTAAGTACAATTAAATCATAGACTGGCAAAGGACATTCCCACATTTCAATGGAGCTTTGCCCCACCCACAAAACTACGTGACCATTTAAGCTGTACCTATCATTTTGTTGGGGGACTTATTACAGGTTTCATATTGCATAATCAATCAGTATCATTTTCTACTATACATATAGAAGAATAACAAAAACAATGAATAAATCGCTTCGATTTCTTACTATTTTCTGAATTCTTAATTAAGCTGTTTTGTACAAAACAACTTGTACAAAACTTTTTTTAAACCAATAATTTTAATTAAAAACGGAGATGTTTTTACATTTATTCGTTACCTTGTACAACTTGCGGTTGATGGTGGCATTGTAATTTGTAATTAAAATAGACGTCTAGTTGCTCATTGCATATTTATCGTTTGGTATGACATTAGCGAACAGTGGGATTCAAATATATTGATCAAATTAATACGTACGTTTAACAGTTACCGATAGATAACTAAACTGTAGATACAACAGCGCCCAATCAAAAAGACAGGTACCTACAAGAAGACACAAAATCATACACACACAACACTTATTTAATTGAGTAGGTACTTCCGTGAGACCATTCCAGCGGGATGATAAGATAAATAACCCCTCTGTAACATCGATCGCTGGTATTGTACTGCTGGTGTGGCCGATGACGTCACAATAAATGTTATCGCAAAACATGTAGACCTATCACAAATTTGAGATTTTATGGGTTCTGAGCTCTGTAATTCAATTGTACTTGTTGTATGATGTGGTACGCGTTGCGATACACTTTTAGTTTTAAATAATTAATTAATTAGGTTTATGAAGAAAAAAAATATCACGACAGAAATAATAGAATAGAAATCCATTATCGAACCTCTCCATTTCTCGGCACGCTATATTCCAACGCAGTCGCCGTTTTATGCTAGAACTAGCTTTTTTTCTTCCTCTAAATGTATCTCAAGTGGCTGGGTTAGGTATCAATATCGATCAGGTTTCAATGTGCGTTGCGATAACAACTTGTTTGGGACAACCTCTAAGTTCACCTTAGCCATGCAATAAAACTCGTACTTATTTCTGTTTCTGACTATCCTTATCGCAGATTTGTCTCATGATAATGGCAAGACTATCAGTAATGGTTGTCATAACTATAAATATCGACAATGTTAAAAATAATACTTTCTGGGAACCTGTTATTGTTGTATATTTTAGATGATTATGCATACCTAGTATAGGTACTTACCTGATAATATACAGGCAGGGTGTAATGAATTTAAGCCGCAGGGAATGTGTTCAGTATCGACAACTGTACTTTTGTTCTACGACTATCAAACTTACTGTATCCTTTCGATTACACCCTGTATAGTATATCAACCACGCAGAATCGAGGTTTGAGTAAGCTGGTGTGTGGAGCACAGAATCAATGAAAAATTGGTTAAAAATAATTAAAATGGTGGCGATTTGAATTACCTGCAATATTTGGAAGCTTCTTACAAAATCAAAGTCAAATTTCTTTATTGCAAGTAAGCACGTTGTGTACATTTTTGCACCACACCACTTTGCAAGGAAAAGGTGCCAACGCTGAGATGTGACCCATACCACAAATTAAAAAAAGTATTGTGTCCATTCTTGCATAAATCTCAATTCTGCCGACTACATACTTGCATCTTAACTCACTAAGATATTATGTAGAGCATTAAAATAACATTTACCTTTTTTGTTACAGCTATGTTGCTATTGGAAAGCGACATGTTCATGGATGCTCTGAACGCTTCGGCAACCAACAAAAAAGAACCAAAGAAAAGAAAACGCCGCACCAGTGGCTCCAAAGACGGTAATACAGGAAATGACGCTTCACCGCCACATACTCCCACCGCGACGAGTCCAAGCAGCGAGAAATCTGTTCCTCCTAGATTTTACCAAGATACCCTTGATACCGAAGAAAGTAAAGAAAAGTCGTCAGATAAATCTTCAGAAAATAGTGAAAGCAATGATAATGTCACTGACAAAGACAGTGTTGAAAATAGCGTTGAGAATATGGATACTACCGAACCTCACACATTGACTGTCAACGGATTAAAAGGTGTATTATGTTATCATAAGAAAAAGGGGCCTAAGAAAAGCATCAAATGGAAGCCTGACACAGAATTGGAAGAAATTCAATACTTTGAATTGGATGAAACTGAAAGAGTAAATGTGACAAAACAAACCTTTACAGATATGAAATATTTGGAAAGAATCCATGAAAGAGACCATTTTCAGAAGGGAAGGAATATCAGTAATGATGATGTAATGGAAGAAAAAACAAATTGGAGACCTCTAATACCTGTGGATGCCGAAGCTCAGATACCAGTCGATTATGGCAAAAACAGCAAAGAAAAAGACATTCAAGCAATCCGACAAAAAGGAACCTTGCAACCTCTTTATTTCCATAAATCAATGATACCCGATTCTCCATTTGAGCCGGAAGTCGAAACGCACACCTATGTTGAACCGATAATTATACCGCTGGACGATGTTACAGGAAATCAAGACAACGTAAGTGATTTCCGAAATATGCCATGGCCAGAGCCCAAAGGCAACGCTCCTCCACAGTCCAGTAATATAAATATGCCTTCAATGTTTCCACCAAATATGGCCCAGTTCCCGAATGCGTTTCCTGGTGCGCAGTTTCCAGGGGTTGTGCCTGGTTTTCAAGCACCTAACATGGTACCCGCGGAGTGGCAGAATGGCGTACCTCCTCATATGATGCCTAACGGAATGCCTGGTCCCATGCCACCGACTGGTCTTCCTCCCGGTGCTATTCCACCAGGAAATATACCCCCAGGGATGATGGTCACGCCGGAAAATATGATGATGAACCCAGAAATGTTTGGGGCTCCAAATACGATGTTTACAATACCTCCTGAAAGTTTTGCTATGCAGCAAAACATGTTTCCTATGGATTTCAATATGACGGGGCCGCCGGTTCAACCTAGCCCAGATGGTTTCCCAGGATCAAATAACTTCCGTGGCCCGATGCGTGGCCGCGGCGTGGGGGGTGGCCACTGGCGGGGCAAGAGCTGGGAAGGCCCGCAGCGGGGGCGAGGTGGACTCTCTCGTGGCGGTAGGAAAGCTGTGTGTATATATTTTCAAAGAAAAGGATCGTGTCGTCAAGGTGATAACTGTTCGTTCTTACATCCGGGAGTTAACTGTCCTTACTAAGCGCGTGAACTCAAAATGTAGATAGTGTTAATAAAAGTGATTGTACAGCTAAAATAGGTAATGTAGGTACGATAGATCACAGTACAATCTCTGGTATTCACATTTATGATCTCATGCTGCTTTTATTTTTTTTCCCTACTGTACTACCTCGAGACCATAGCTGTTCGAGACATTACCGACTGTCACTGACAGACAGCTAACTGAAGCGATAGTACGACTGGACTAAAATTACGGTTCGGCCCTTGTAGCACGCGCAGCGTGCGATCGGTGTAACGCCGCGGAACTGTCAATCTGACGTTATTTTATTACACGGCATTTGATATTAGTTTGACCGCTCCGCGGCTTTGCGCCGATCGTTAACGCTGCGTGTGCTAGCACCCTTGCCTGATCACAAATATTAATGCCAGTGACTGTACGCGGTTGGAAAATAAGTATATACTTAAGTTAGAATTAATTCTTTCAAGACTGCAAATTGTAAAAATGTAAATATATTTTACTTGTACAACTTTTATGTAAATAATTTTTAGAGGATGGCGTGGTGGAAATAAACTTTATACTTAAAATGCATTATTTGATTATTTTCTAATGCCCAAAATAATGTAATGGCTAGCCTTCAAAGGATAAATAAGTACACTGGCTTGTGCGATAAAAACTGCTAAATGGTGAATCTATGTGTATGTAGAGGGAGAACTATGCATGTGTAGGATAGTTTTTAAGCGCTAATGGCGCGTACAGACTAGTGAAACGAACATGCAGCCAGCAGAGACTCGGGACGCGAGGCTTTCGTCGAGTTTGTACGGTCATCGGAATCTTTATAGACAATTTTATTTCAAAAATTAATATTTAAGACATTAAAAATAGTTATTGTCAATTAACAGTCTTATTTATTAATGGACCCGACAGTTCGTCATTTGCCAATGTCATGTTACAGAAAATTCATGTATTCAATAGTCTTCTATCTTCCTCCAGGGGAGTCGCAGTAGCGTATTCACCCTGGGTAGCCGCGTCTTCTTGGGCTTTTGGCACGTGGCAAAAATCGGAATTTTCCTGGGGCTTATTTAATATTTAGTGACAATTATGTAAATTTTTGACGAATAAGTCGAATTGTCGGACAAATGCTGTTTAATAAAGATGACAAATATGTCAAAATGCGACAGGTAAAAATTTACATAATTGTCAGACTTCGAACCCGTTTAATAACCAATTACAATTGTAAATTTTTACCTGTCGGGTTTTTGAAACAGTAATATTCTTTGACTTATTTGTCATGGTAATTGACAAATTTGTCGACTTTTTTGACATATTTGTCAGAACACAATATCAAGGCATGCGTATATGAGAGAACATGAAAGAAATATTAAAAATAAAATAATTTTACATCGTTTTTGTTTGCAATGGACGCCAAATTAATCATTTTGTGCCTTATTAACGAAAACAAAGACATTTTATTCGGCAAATAGTGCTGATTTAACACACGAAATAAAGATACATATACCTAAATGAAAAGAAATCTTAAAATTAATAATTGAGAGCATTGGGAGAATTTTATTACTAACATTGAAAGTAAAGTTAATTCTTGGTTTAAATCTGCGACGTCTTACAATTTGCACCAAATATTCATCTACACTGCTACTGCTATCCGTTGACGAGACGCTAACACCGTATTTTTTAATTATTCGTACTACTAACGTAATTTCCGAAGTGCCTTGACATTGGATGAGTTGCCTGTCGGAAATCTCTGAGAATTTGACAAATATGTCAACCTGTCATGACAATTTAGTGTTTAATAAAACAAATTTAACAAGTTTTCCCTGACAAATTGTCACTTTTTGCCTGTCAAGACATTTTGTTTACTAAACAGAAATATGTCAAATTGTCATGACAATTCGACATATATGTCAATTTTCCGCCATGACATATTTGTCAATGGTAATCTTTATTAAACAAGAAATTGTCACCTGTCATTGTCACGTATATTAAATAGGCCAATGTGGGGTGACCAACATGGCATACCTACAAAAATAACGTGCCTACCTAAACTTTGTGGGGAACTAAAATGGCGGATTGTCGTAGTGCGGCCTCGATGTTCATCGATAACTTTTATCGATATTGACCGGAGACGGTAAATGCAGTTTCCCCGTAGATTTTATATCTAACCTCTATTATCATCCTTAAATCATTGAAATAAGGTTAAAAAATAACTTGATCAGAAATAAAATACTGTGCCGTGCCAAGCCATACCGTGCCATCTTTGAGCGTAGGCCAAATATGTCAACCTGTCATGACAATTTAGTGTTTAATAAAACAAATTTGACAAGTTTTCCCTGACAAATTGTCACTTTTTGCCTGTCAAGACATTTTGTTTATTAAACAGAAATATGTCAATTTTCCGCCATGACATATTTGTCAATGGTAATCTTTATTAAACAAGAAATTGTCGAATTGTCACCTGTCATTGTCACGTATATTAAATAGGCCTTTGTGGGGTGACCAACATGGCATACCCACAAAAATAACGTGCCTACCTAAACTTTGTGGGGAACTAAAATGGCGGATTGTCGTAGTGCGGCCTCGATGTTCATCGATAAATTTTATCGATATTGCCCGGAGACGGTAAATGCAGTTTCCCCGTAGATTTTATATCTAACCTCTATTATCATCCTTAAATCATTGAAATAAGGTTAAAAATAACTTGATCAGAAATAAAATACTGTGCCGTGCCAAGCCATACCGTGCCATCTTTGAGCGTAGGCCATAACGATCTAGACAAATAAAAAAACAGTTTAAAAATACGATTTATTATTAACTTAATTAGGTACACTACACATCCTTTCTACGTACATGATTGATTAATTAATTTAGATATGTGTTCAAGTACTGTGACTACAATTCATTAATGTTATTCAAGTTTTTTTATGATGTAACCCTGAATAACCCAACCCTACTGTAAATCTCGTCCGTAAAACGTTAAATAAGACGAATATTTTGTCAAGCATACCAACCACACATGGCAATTATTAATACGAATCGCCATGTGAATTGGGAGCAACAGATTGAGGATCCCAGCAAAGCGATTGTCTAATTGCCATTTCATCTAAAACGAGTACGATCACTGGTGTATTACTGGATTGTACTTTTGCCATCAGCGTTTCGAAAGCCTCTAGTCTTGCCAGAAGTTAGGTTCAGCATGCACATTCTGGTACCAGTATGCACATTCTGGTACCAGTATGTACTCTAAGTTCGTGGATGTGTGCGGCGAACAAAATCATAACGTTTTGGAGAGAGAAAATGAAGGGTCAAAGCAAATTTTCTAGTGTCTGCTCAATATCTTCCGGATATTGTTTTTCCACAGGCAAACCTCTAGATTTTACGGAATTAATGAAGTCTTCTTGTAAATATTTCAATACAATTGAATTGTCGTTATTTAACAAATTCCGTTTGCGTAAATCTTTCGTAATATTTCCAAAATCAGAATTTTTTCAAATTTTCTCATTAAATCGTTTGATTTTTATTCCTTGAAGCAGACATAATTTTTGCTTCAATTTCTTATGATTCTCAAAACAAATGTCCTGAAATCAAACAAAATGCATTCGTTATATTATAATATACATAGCATTAGAGTACAAAAAAGTGAGAAGAAAAATGAATATATCGATATTTCACAATAACAAAAGAACACCACTATCGTCGAACTATTGCTTTTTTTACAAAGTCAAATTCTCTTGAAATATGGCTTAGAACAGTAGTTTAGCCTAACTAAAATGTACTTAATTAGGATCTGCTATGAATCTCGAAAGCAAGAAGTGGAAATATATGGAATTGACGATATTTCATAACAAAATGTCTTGCTTACCGGTGAAATGTTATATTATTAAAATTTTGGTTATTCCAGGGTCTTCCTCGAACCACAGCATATTTAGTTACACTTCATTTAGTCATTGTTCCTTTACATTAATTTGTACTTTTTATGCACTATATCACTTGATAACAAGGTTTAATTAGTTAATAATCACAATCAAAACAGCAAATTGACACATGAAGTACTCAACAAAGCCGTCAACAAATATGGCGGCCTGGCACGTTCCCACATCCCACGGATCTCGACGTCACATAATAAGTGTTGCCAAAATTGTTACTGACACAACTAGTGTCGTCCTTGTCCACTTATTGAAAATCATGATAGTTAGCATTATATTTAAGAGTTCAACGTCGAAATGCATGATATTTGTATAACCGAATAGTAATATAGAAGAATAGGCCATGTCCATAGGTATTCCTTAGTCATTGGGGGTGACCGCGACTTCCATCGTTATCGTAATCGCTTTCAATTTGACACATGGCTGGTATGTTTGTGCAAGTTTTAACAAACGACAACGAAACGCAGCAATTTATATCATTCAAGTGTCAAAATGAAAACGAAAACGATTGAAGTCGCGGTCACCCCCTTTCGCTGCTGTACTATTGTGGCGACCTCAGAGAAATAATGTCCTTATTTCTCTGAGGTGGTGACACAAAATTGTAAAATGTAAAGGTACACACCAAAGGCTGCCTTGGCCTTCGCTAAACAGTCCGTTCCGTCCAAATTAAGTCATTGGTTCCGTCCGTCCGTCCCCTCTTTCTAGGCCCACAAGATTGCTGGCGAACTCGTTGGCCTAGTGTGAACGTAGTATTAAAGCAAGGTCTTACATTATCTTTGGCCTAGTGTGTACGCACCTTAATTCCAATACTGCCACACTTCTTCTCATTTCCGCCAATGCCGCCAAATTAGAAAAAAAATCGTTCTTTTCTGCGGTGTTGGCATCTATAATTTCCGTTTCCTGACAACCATTTCATTCATTCTTTTGTCCTTGATATCAAGGCAGCGTTCCGAAACATAATATAACACGAAGTTTATATGGACAAGATACCAAAAAACAGGTTAAGCAGGGTCTCCTGCGACGTGTTACCGTGTTACGGAACACGGTAACATCCGATTTAGGGGCGTGGCGTAACAATTTTCCTTTGTTAAATCGGTTACAGAAACATGTTACCGGTTTCGTAACACGGTAACACATCGCAGGAGACGCGGCTTTAGCGTTGTGGAACTATCGATAGTTTTACTATCGATATATTTTTAGTATTGTCTCGTAGAACTATCGATACTAACGAAGTTCTTGGTAACAATAGTAGTAATGGTAGTTTAGTTTAGTTAGCCAACTATCAATAGTCCAAAACTATGGATAGTATTGCTGTGCCGATAGGCCCATCGATTATTGATAAGGCTATCGATAGTCAACTATTTAAGTCAACTATCGATCGGCGCAACGCAGAAAACTTAACTTATTATCTTTAATCTGTGGGCAACATACATGACAGTAGCGTACGCACTACGCGTGATGTGTTGGTTTTTCTTGTACTAGTATTTTCTACTGTGTTTTTTTTCAAATAATTGAGAATTAATTAAATTTTTCAAAAGATGTACCTCTAATAATTAACTGTGAAACTAAACAATGCAACGCTGGTTTTTCCTAGAAGACAGAAAAAAATCGAAAAAAATACCTCAAAAAAAGATGTCCCTCAAAGAAGTAGAACAAGGAACCGAGGTGCTTTCACAACAATGGGTATTTACTGTATCAGCCAGCGGCGTTGGCCCCAGCCAAGCCGTGTTTATAGCAGGAAGCACTCCAGAGCTCGGCGAATGGGACTACACTAGAATTATTATTCTGGACCACCAACAAGGTACAGATTTGTGGTCCAAAACCTTAACAATACCCAACACATGTGACGTATCTTATCGTTACGGAATATGCATGCCAACTGAGAATAAAAACGACATTATAATATGTTGTTGGGAAACGGATCTAACACCCAGAGTCATCAAAGAAACTATGTTGCATCCAGTCACAGACATATTTGACTATAAGAGTATGCATAAGGTCAGCAGAGGTTGGCTCACTGCCCAGTCTCTAGTGCAGTTCAAGTTTGTTAACAATCCTTTAAAATTTAAATCTCGTCTATCAGGAAGGACTATAAACATAAAAGTGACCCCAGTTAAGTTGTCCTTTGGAACAGAGCTTCCCATTGAAGATTCATCTGTGAGCACTGATATGATGGATGTGAACGTGCCTCCGGGGGTGTATGTGGAAGTTTCTACACTCAATAATGATCCTACCATTTGTAGTTTACTGCCACAGCAGCAGTTTGGGAGAGAGTATAAACCTAATGATGTGTTACTAGTTAATATTTTAGCTCCCAATCCTAAAAGTCTTGCCTATCTTGTGGATTTTTATTCATATAGTTCCCGTGCATCAGTGGAAGATCCACCTTGCCATGTTGGGTACACCTATGTTCTTCCAAACATGTTTAAGCCCTCTGAAGGCACTATCGAGCTTCCCGTAACATGCAATGTGAAACACCGTCCTCTGGGAACTGTTTGTATAGAATATGTGATTATCTATCCCATGTTGGAGAAGCTGTGCGATCTACAAGTGTCCTATGCAAAGTACTGGAATGCTTCCTGGACTGGACTGGAAGTGGGACACCGAGGACTGGGTGCCAGTTTTAAAACTAAAGAGTAAGTAATGTTGTCATTTCAATATTCTTTGTCACTAAAATACCTATATGAACTAATTTGTAATCTCACAGTATAACAAAAACACTTTCACTAAGAAATTATCATAGTTTCCTGATTTCTACTAAATACAACTTTTGACCTTCTGTTTTTTTCAATTTTTGAGGTGTTGTGGCACTTGTTGAATTGTTAATTTGATAACCATTTTCAGAGGAAATTCAATTCGTGAAAATACAATAGCTTCCCTTAAAAAGGCAGCTGCTAGTGGTGCAGACTTACTTGAATTTGATGTTCAGCTAAGCAAAGACATGATACCAGTCATTTATCATGATTATTATGTGTGTATATCAATGAAAAGAAAGAAGGAACTTGACTTCTCAGAAATGCTAGAAATGCCTGTCAAGGACTTAACTTTGGAACATCTACAGAAACTTAAGGTATATGGTCATCATTGTGGATCCAAAGTTATTCTATCATTCATTTTATGTTTTGCCTATTGTATTTTGTATTGAGTGTTGGACAAAAAGTAGGCCATAGGGTATTTGGCTCAATGTTTTTTTGTTTGTTGCAAAACCAACATGAGAAAATTGTAATGCAAATAAACTTATAAACCCGCTTTATGTCCTGACTCTTGTGATTCATTTGCATATCATCTTTGCAAACATTGTTTGCAGCTGTAACAAAGTTATTATTGTTGAGTGAGCCAGAGCATGTTTGCCTTTGGGATATCAAGTGGTATGCACTTTACTGTAACCCAACTATGTATTATTACCACTAGTTGCTTTAGTTAAAAGTTGAACATGTATGTAAAATATTAAGATCAATATATTTAATATTCTCCTTGTACAGGAGAATGGAAGGTATATTCCATTCTCCTGTCCAAGGTGCAGATTGAAATTTCGTTGTGTTATTTATTAAAAGAGTACTAACTTATTTTTACTAGGTAATTCTGTAATCAATACACAATAATTATTATTTATTAGGCTACGGAATAAAAATACTACCTAATAGTAGATTAAGTAAATCAGATACTATCAAAAGACGATATCACTTAAGATATGATACATACAGCTCTCAATATGTTTACCCCATAATATTTTTCATGCACTACACTGTAGTTACATTACAAGTCGCAGCCAGTTACACAACTAACATGTCATCTTTAATAGAATAGGGTAGATGACTTATAATTTTTACTTCCCAATTACCATTACCGTATCTATAATGTTGGTGAAATTATTATCCTGTCTCACTGACTTACAAATATATTCTTAATTCATTTAACAGAAGTAAACAACTTTTTACTGAGGAATGAAGTATCTAAGTCCATACATTTTATGCTTCCCTTCATTAGAAAACTCAATATCTAAACTGAGGGTGATATTAGCTTTTGCTATTCAAGCAATAGAAACTTACCTATTAAAAGTGAAGGAACATAAAATTCAGTCATCTACTCTACTGCTAAAATAATATATTTCCATAATTCTTTATAGGTGTATCATTTAGTAGAAGGCCGTAATCATGAACTACTGTTCAACGACGAAGACCTGGAAGAACACCAGCCTTTTCCAACATTAGAAGAGGCTCTTAAATCTATAGAAGTACATGTGGGTTTCAATGTGGAACTGAAGTGGAACATGGAACTAAGCGACGGCACCTTTGAGTTAAACAATCCTTTTGACATGAACACATATGTGGATAAGGTGCGTACTTGCCTCATTGTTTAATAAATTGGGTAAACACGGACGCTTTCTGTGTAGCAGAGGGCATAAGAAAAGAACTAAAATATTGCATAAATTCCCGACCCTGGAACTTTCCCCATCCTGCCTCTGTATGGCCTGATATCAGTGGGCATTTTGATCGTATTTAATAAAATGATCTTAAAGTTCGTCTGCAGTTATGGATACGTTGATGATGTCAGTAAACCCTCCCTATCCTTAAAATGCGAATCCCTCATAATTGGCTACCGCGTCATTAGATTATTTAGTTAATACTCGAACAGACAGACATACATTGGTTTTTCTAAATATGTAGGGTAGGTGCAAGAAAAGAAGATATTTACACCTACATATTTGGTTGAGTCTACCATACAAAGCAGGTATGTTATGTACCTACTACTCCTTATAGTACTAACTATAAGGAATAGCTTCTCCTGTATAGTAGACTCAATACAAGACTTAATACCTATTAAGTGTGGTTCTGACAACAGAACCACACAATGGGTATTAAGTCTCGTGGCACACTACTTGTAATTGTCCTGCTGCCCTGGAATTCCTACAATTGTTTAATGCCATGTTTATTGTTTAATTACCTACTACACCTGAATTCCATACTTCGTGATTCAGTTTTACACTTGAAGAAGTTCAAACCATTGTACAGTCACCGTATACAGTTCATTCACCTGTCGGAATCGTGTTTTTCTCATTGTGATTCATAATGAAATGATATATCACTAGTAGGTATTTGACCACTCTATTTACATTTTCTTATTTGAACGGTTCTCAAGAATGTCCATCAATTAGATGTTTGGTTGGATGGCGTGTTCAATTAACGTGCTAGCTGTTCTATCAAACGTCTATTTCAACCAGTTAACTGCGATAGATATACGGATATCTATCAGTTACGTACACAATAGGCCTATCTAGGGACAGAGACATTAACCCCCACTTGCAATATAAGATAAGAGTTATAATTATTATTCTAGCAACTTAACCCGAGCAAAATGTATGGAGTTTTTTTGGGTTAAGTACTTAACTGAGGGTTATCCAGGGGCGTAGACAGATCCAGGGGTTATCTCGGTATTGCAAGAGACCCTTAAACTATTAACTTGCAGGTTTTAGAGGTGGTGTTGAAGCACGCCGGCGAGCGGCGCATAGTGTTCTCCTGTTTCAACCCCGATATTTGCACTATGGCCAGGAATAAGCAGAACAAATACCCAGTCATGTTTCTAACTGTTGTACGTATCTTTTGTTTAATTACATACATAAAATCACCATGATCGACAATCGAACCATGTTAATTATATTATACGGAATTAGTTTTGTAATGCGAGTAAATTATACCTCTTTATTATGAACTCTAGATTTGATTCATAATTTGGAAGTACGAAGTATGTCTGCATGAATCTGTACTTATAATGAGTGTCTCTTCACATAACAGCTTATACAACTGTATTTCTTAATACTGTTGAACCAGTTTACTTACACCATTAATTGTTTTTATTTTATTTTACAGGGTGTAACTAACAAATATCAACCATATCGTGACCCCAGGTGTCTGTCGATCCCGGCTGCAGTACAGAACGCGATTAGTTCAGACATTTTGGGCATTGTTGTGCACACGGAAGATTTGCTTAGAGACCCTACTCAGGTACGTCTTATTTATTTGTTTATTTTATTAATGGACTCGACAGTTCGTCATTTACCAATTACATGTACAGATTATTCAAGATATCATTCTCTTCTCTTTCTTCAGAGGAGTCGCCGTAGCGTCATCACTCCGGACGAAGCAGTTCGAGAGTCACGTTCACTCCTGAGCTCGTAGCGGGACTCTTGATAATTGCTCCAAACTTCAGATATTGCACGTATTATCCAATAAATCCACCATATTGTCATTCGCGAACATTTTTTGATTAATGTAATGTGATATTAAACACAAAATAATCACTGTAGGTAGGCATTAAAATGAAAATAATCAAATAATTTCGCAACCGTCGTTTCCGGCCATTTTCAAGAGAACCCAGGTACGTCTTATTTTATAGATAGGTTATGATTTTATACGTTAACGTACAGTCCAAAGCATATAAAACGTAACACTGGCCTTTGTACACATGAAGACAGAGAAAAGTATACAGAAGGCCTCAATGAGGTTGAGATTTTCTCAAAAACTACTTCAACCGAATTTAGTAATTATTTTACAGTCACATACATAGTTAACTTTTATCTAACTAACAGGTTAAAAAAAATTACAGTAAGGCAAGTAGTTTTTGAAATAAGTTCAACCTTAAATATCCTCATTTCATTCTTCACACCAGAAACCAGTTTTCCCATGAACGCCACTGCCCGCTCGGCCTACACGTGACGTAGATTATTAACTTATAATAATACGGTATCTAAGCAATAACGCGGTATCGACCTAACTAGATAAAACTCCATATGAGGCGAACTAAGCAAATAATGTTTAATGTACAGTCGAAGACAGAGATAAGTATACAGGGGGCCTCAATAAGGTTGAGATTTTCTCAAAAACTACTGGACTTGAGGTATTTTTATTTTTTTGCAACGATTTCTTTCACTGGAATTTGACCTAATGGTCATTACTTTTTATTTTATTTTCTTTATTAGGGAAAACTACAGCTATTTACAAGTAATAGGTCTTAAAAATATGATTAAGATGAAGAGCCAATTACAGTTTTCCACGAATTTACAAAAGCAAAGAACAAATTACAAATATTATACATATAGATAAATAGATAGAGCATCACAGTTATATAGGTGCATAAATTACTAATGATTAGTTGTGTACAAATAAATAAATAAGTATAAATAATATATATTACGGCATAACTATTACTAAGGTCATTGTGTGACTTGTGACGTAATTAGTTAATTTTTTGCAGTTTTGATTTATTAAAATACCTTACCAATTTAATATTTATCATGAGTACAACCCCCAGTTCCAATTTACGAAAAATGTATGACACTTTCCTATAAAAAAAGCTAAGGCCACTTGCGCTTAGGTTAAGTGCTAACCCTCCTTTGGTTAGCGCTGAACCCGGGGTTTTCACGCACTACGTCGCTTGTGATCCTGAATGCATCCTTATCCTTTTTGATTTCACCTAAGGGTAGACTTGGAATCTCAAAAAATCCTGATATTGCGACAATATTGGTGTGATGCATTTAGGAATATTAGCCAAAACTCAAACGCAGGTTTTGGCTGATAATCCTGTACATCGTGATCCGTATGGCGATAAATATTGTTGTGTAGTGATCGCCAATAATACTTTGTTCTACATATTTGTGTACTTCACATTTCAGGTGAAATTAGCTACTAACGCTGGTCTAGTTATATTCTGCTGGGGAGACGACAATAATGACAAGGATACCATTAAGAAGCTCAAGAAGATGGGGCTGCATGCTGTGATATACGATAAGCTGGACCAGTATACAACTAAAGAAGTCAAGGTGAACATCATTATTATTAGAACACGCAAATTTTTTGTTGAAAAATTGTTTTGGACCCTATTTTAAAATATTCTGCTTGTGGTAGGCAAACTTCACATGGCTTGGTGTAGAATCCGTTGTAAGTTGACCACAGTGCAGTGTGCATGACCACAGGCCAGTTGTTCAACCACCGATTTGTATGGCAAGAACCGGCGTAAATCCTTAGAACGTGGCTTTTAATTTAAACCACCGCCGACGTTTATGTGTCAACATTGATCTCCTATAAACAACTAGATACACAAAGGTCTTACTAAAACAATTTAAGAAACGTCCAAATAAGGGTCCATTGTTAACGTCCAAATAATGCTCAATAAAGCAAATGAGGGTCCATTCATCCGTTTGGACGTTCTTTGCGCTCGGACATTTTTAGAAGGCAGACTGTGTATCTAGTTGTTTATAGGAGATCAATGTGTAACAAACATCTTACGAGTTTTCAATGATGACGTTAGTTTAACTGTCGGCCACAGGCAGAAAGAGCTTTGTCGTATTGTATTTAGAACCCGCCGCGGTCGCCGCTTAACACTGCTTCATTGTGCTCACGGCTGCCTTGTTGACACTGAACAGGAAAGCATATTCCTGGTGGAGGCCCGCGAGTCGCAGCGCGATATCATGCGGCTGGCCGTCTCAGATCCACCGCCTCCGCCCCCCGCCAGCGAGGGCTCCGCCTCCTCGGGCACCAGCGTCCCGGAACCGAGCCCGTTCTTCGACCTCACCGTCCGACACAGAATCCAAGAACGCTCTACGGCCACCTCGCTGGAATCCCTCGCTTCTTCTATAGACCACATGGACGACACAGACAAAAACTTAAAGCGTAACATAAATATCATATCCAACATCGAGAAAGAGTCGCAGGTAAAGGAGCAACGTAACAATTTCCTAGGCCTGTTTCCAGCTGGAGATACTGCCAAAGGCTCTCCTAAAAAGTCTCGTAATAATTAAGCTATATTTTTGTATACTTATATACAAATATTGTTACTGCTCAATTTATGTTCGTAGCCTCTTTTAAAAAATATTATGAAAAATCATAAAAAAAAATTGTTCTTATAAACTTAAAAAACCCAGAAAGTGGCCTCTGTCAAAGGTGTCTTCAGAAAAAATGTATTCTAACGATCTATTTATATAATAATATGAAGAACATGTTAGAGGGGTGATGGCTACTTTGATATTTTGTAAAAATTTATTGGCGGACATACCAGCAGCACTTGTTTTTTTCCAAATTGAAACTTAATAGAACGTCTTGTACTGTGGAATGATGTAAACCACGACAAATAAACTAATTGGTGTAACTAGGAAAGAAAATAAATCTTCAGTTGTACTTGGAGTAATGAAATGAAGCATAGGCGTAGCTAGAACAATATGTTAATCATCCACTTACACATGTCGCTATAAAGATGCTATGTGTATATGTGATATATTTGTTGTTCTTAATACACACATAAATTACACATTAAATACACCTCTCAAACTCGGTTACACAAATAAGAAAACAGTACACCCAGCACACGGAAAACTGGCTTTTACAATCTTACCCGACCCTGTTAACCCTTTGGCATGGAAGACAGGCAGACATACTAACAACTAGCTAGCCCACAGACCACTTACCCCAATAGACCTGTAATAGGAGGGCCCCGCTTTCTGCCAACATGTGAGCGCAAAAGTTCTATACAAACCGAACTACGTCGCCTATCAAATTAGTAGTGACCAGATATTCGACCCATAAAGTGCTGTATAAAAAAAGGAAGAAAAAAATATTTTAGTGTGTCTAACTGTGCTATAAAGTTGTGTGGTAGGTATTTTTATTTATTTATTGCCTCAGTAGAACTCTTTTATTAACTTTCAAATTCATACTTGAGTACATTAAAGTATTGAAACTGTGTAGGTAACACAGTTCAAGATGCCACATCAATAATAATATTATCGATATCGACATGGCCGCATCTCTTTAAATGAGTGCACCGAGTCCACCCCTGGCAAGCGTAGCATAAAAATGTATTAGACATAAAGTTATTAAAAATATCTAATGATTTAGGTACAGCTAACAGCAGATCAAGTGTAACACTTTGGACTTTGCACCGTTCTTATTATCTGCGTCATAAGAGATGAATTCGTACTGCAAGTGTTACCATTGATCTGCTGTTTTCCGCACTTAAAAGTATGTTTTAGAATCGTAGAATGTTTAAAAAAAAAATCGAAAAAAAAATCGCACATATATTTTCATTATTTTTCTTTATCCATTTAGGTAAGTAATAAGTAGAATAACTTGCCATTGAACAACGTTAAATGCAATTACTGTTATGTTTATTATTTGTATTATCAAGCTTTAAATATAAAGTTGTGTTTATATTTTTTGATTATGGCTATATACCTAATTTTATTTATACTGGGATTGGACCTTTCTGACATAGTATTATTGTATTAGTTATATGTAGTATTAGTTGTACTAGTATGCACAAAAAATCGAGCTACCTATCGTAGTAATACAGACCAGACAGGTAAAGAAAATGTAACGCTAAGCGATACAAAATTGTAATGTGTATGTAGAATCGACTTTCTTTTCATGCATGACAAGGGGTCGAGTCATTTGCATAAGAGTTTTGTCGAAATTTAATGTCACCCTTTTTAACAAGCCCATTAATAACTTAAGAATCGAGTTACGTAGGTACTACTTACAAGTACGTATTTAATTTACTCGGTAGGTAACTATTGATCTGTTATGATATAGGTACAATACAGTAGGTAAATAAAAACTACCCACCTACCTTTTTATCTAGTTACATATTGCTCCTATCTTCAATTTTATCAGCTCTTGCCTAGTTGATTTGATTGTGAATAGTTATCGCTGACTGTCACTTTCGTATTGCTACATACAATGCAACCATACTCTGTGATATTTACCTAACTGTTTAAAACTAGAAGAAAATAGAAACAGATGAACGAATTTATTTAGTATTATTATTTTTTATACCTATTGTGATCTTAATTTTTGTGTATTAAATTGTTAGATAAGTATCCATTTTGTATCCTATTCGAAATTTGAATAAATCATTCACCTCATTGCAAACTTGCGATTTTTATTTTCTGTAATGCCGTTCCTTCGAGGCTCCGCCCGTGGCGACCGGGCTCCACGCCGAGACGACGGCGAATTATGCAAATGGGTAAGTACTAAGTACATACCCCGGCAGCTAAGTGTACCCAAGATTAATGAACAAAAAGTTCACTAATCCCCGTTGACGGGGATTGTGAACGGGGAATAGTGGAATAAGCCAAAATGGCGACGAAATTGCAACAAAATCTACATACAGTCGAAAGCACATCAAATATCGTACCATTTTGGACTTTTAAACCGTTTTCTGACTGTCTGCGTCGTAAGAGTTGAAATCTCGTGTTACCATTAATCTGCTGTCGAGTCTACCGTCACGATCTGACGCCATTTTGGGTCAACTTAGCTGCCGGAAACTGTTACTTGCGTTTACGCGCAGCTTACTACAAGCTTCTTAGGGCCTCTAGTCTTTTTCTATATTTATATTTAGCTAGTATAAATAACCCACCACACGGTAGTGTTAAGTAACAGTAAAGAATAATATACCTACACTACTTATATTTTTTACATGTCTGTACATCTAAGGACGTAGCGGGTACCTCAGGTATCGGTAAATGAAATCGAGAGCTTCACATTATTCCTGTAGTTTCGCCTAGGAGTTTTCTATGTACCTATGTATTTTCATCATGCTTCTGTGTTTGTGACGTACAGTCGACGCGACGGGAACATTGACTGGAATAATTATCACATTCCCAGTAGGCTTATTTGTAATTGGTTGCCTGGAATAAACTGCTTTTAGCGATAAGGCCCCAAAATTTTACGCGCTGATTTGAATTTGTATGATTGCAGCACTGAAAGAACACCCGTGCAGACTATCGGTATTTTCAGTAGTCTGTATAGTTTTATTAATCTACATAGAAAAGCTATATGTTGGGTTACATTAATTAACAGTAAAACGACAAAATTTAAGATATGTGGCTTGGTATATTATGTAAGTATATTTAACAAAGAGTAAATAAGTAGTGTATATAGGGTACTTACTTTAAAACTAAGATAAATTAAGTACTTTGATGACAGGGGACGGAATGTTTATAATATAAATATAATCACAATATGAGATATTTCCTCTCTTTTCCTACTAAACATAATAGGATCATGAAAGGTCCTATAGGACCTACCTATTCATTATCTCGTTTATTTTAGAAGCAATGTCTAATTTCAAACAGGTAAATACCTGTTAGGAGGATTCAAAGTTACAGTGTACCTACCAGAGTCTGTTGTAGACAACTCTTATACTTAACCAATCTTCAGTATTATTTTGTATAAGCAATAAGTTAAGTATATTTTCATAAAATACTATACTACTGAGTTATAAGAGAACTCACGAGGTCTTATTTACCTACTTTAGGTACGGTGGAACACAGAGAAAGGTGTATAGGAGAGTTTTTAAGGTTGAGATTTTCTCAAAAACAACTTGACCTATTGCAATAATTCTTTCACAGTTAGATAGATAAAAGTTAAAACTATGTACTGTAAAAGAATTATTAAAATCGGTCTAGTGTTTCTTGAGAAAATCTCAACCTTATTGAGGCCCCCTGTATACTTATCTCTGTCGTCGACTATACCTACTTGTACAATATAACCGTTTAGTACACAAGGTTACCTACACTGAATTCGTGTAATAGCCGTTAGTGCCACGTCGCAGAACCAGCGATGTAGGTTATCAAATACCTACTTAAATGTTGACTTGTGTTCTGCAAAGTTGCGATGGATAGAAATAAAGAATATCAAATGTACTTACTTATTGGCTTTTACATAATTCTGGGTGTCTACATTTTCTGTACACACATAGGAAAGTTAAGATTAGTTAAGTATGTTAAACTTACTCGTATCTATTGCTATTCATAATAAAATTTCTAACTATATTTGAGACACTTAACAATTAAAAGGTAACACACATCGAACATGGTAATAGGGTATTTGATTCGATTTTTTATTGTCTAAATCAAGTCAAACATGAGTTCAAAAGCTTTCAACTTTCGGTGTCAAATACCCTATTCAAACTTTATTGTTAGTTCGAATAATGTAAAATTACATAAGTAAGTACTTAAAAACTATGATACAATACTTACTATCTATCTAGTAATAAAATTCCAACAACATTTTGAGCTTTGGCTTATGAAAGTAATTTTTACATAAATATATTTCATCATTCATTAAAAAAATATTTTTAATTAAGTAAGTATATTTCTTGTGTAGTTACTATACATGTAAAGGTGACTAGTTCTGTACCGTTTGCGATTTTAATTCATCAGGAAAGGTAAATCACGTAAGTAAATATATTAAGTATCAATTTAAAATCGGCAAATTAATATACATTAATAGAAACTATTAATTACCTAGCTAGTATGAAATGTAGGTATATGTACCTAGTTAAGTAATAATAAAATAATCAACAATCGCTTAAGTGCATCTATAAAAATATTTTCATAATAAGTATTGTGTATTGTAAGTATATCAAAGTCAAAAGTGCATCAAGTGTAGCTCAACTGTGTACCTTTCTTATTGTTTGAGTTAAAGGCGCGTATTCATAGTTACGCCACCGTTTAGGTCCCCTGTTCCTTTCTATCTGAACCTTTTTAGCGAAGTGTGAAAGGGATAGCAACACGATTTAATGGAAGTGAGGTTTAACTAGGTTTATGAATAATTAATGTTTTTGATTAAATGTATGACGGACGATTGTAATCTTAAAGTATTGCCGGCTCTACGTATGTATGGCCACATTATGTTTAAGCATTAAATTAATCACGTACTAAATAAACTTTGATTAGGTACTTAAGATTAAAATAGATATTATAAGTAATTATCCGGGCTCTCCCAGAGCTCGAACTAATGAACTAAATTTTGACTTAACCAGAGATGCCAGTAAGTACGTTACACTTATCGGACAATAAATTGCTTCTATCAAATAACAATACGAAACGGAAAACAACCTGCTAACCTAGTTCATGCAGAAAACGATATGTCTGTCAAATTACCCATCACACAAAATAACGGGTAGGTACTTACCTATTTTAAATTTTACTGCAAGTACTTGACAATCATAATTTTTAAATATAGGTAGAAAAAAGTAATAGCTAAACAGAGCAATAATAAAACAAAGTAAACATATATACTTAATTAATTAATTGTTGTGTAAATGGTATAAGAATAACTATCAGAAGATGTATAATACTTATTATTAGATTGTAAAAATTAAGTAAGTACTAGATTAAATCTATACATACAAGTATAATATGTACGATATGGTGGACGGATTTAGAATACTTTGTATTATATTTTTTTCACTTTAATACACTTGAACATTCTGATTAGGAAGTGTAAAGAACTTGGCAATACCCGCAGGAGGTTTAGTTTTGAGGTGCTCTTCTATGAATTGACACGGGCAGACATATTTCTGACCGTGACGTCCCGGCACGGTGCTGCTGAGATTCAGTCGGTTTTTAACTGCATATGCGCCCCAACGAGCGGCATATCGCAAAAATAAAAGTGCACCTCGCTCCTGTTGAGAAAAATTGTATATCAATTAAAATATACTTATTAAAATAATTTTACAACCAGCCAACGGCAAGCTTAAGGAGCCCTATATAACCCTGTTAGTAAATGTTGTTTAAAAATGTAGGTAGGTCCCAGTGAGAATTCATGACATAGGGCTCCAAAACCTCACCCCATTGACACACAAAAAATTTAAATAGATGACTTGCCAAACGTGTCGCGGTTTGGTCAATCGAGGCCACGGCGCCTGAGCCAGTCGTTGCAGCGCGGGCAACAGGCGCGCGTATCTTTGGGCTCTTTGTTGCGCAAAATCTCCTCAACGTACTGGCACGGGCAGAGCGCGTGGGCTAAGTGCCGCGGCGCCGCGAGGTTGCCGCCGTCCTCGTCTAGAGTCCAGTCGAGCCGGCGCCGCAGGAAGTCTTTGCCCCAGCGCTGCAGGTACCGGAGGTACACTTGCTCAGCCATACCCTGCACATTCATATGCCACGCTTACCCACAAACCACTAGCACCGGTGTAACTACTATACATTACGAATGTAGGCAAATACATATAATTGGTGTAAATAGACAAGTAGAGCACCAAAGACGGTTATTTAAGCGAAGGCTGTTGAAGAGGGCCCACTTATGAAATAAATTGTTACACACGCCGGAACCTGATCAATCAATAATGGAAAAATGTAGTATTATATACATAAGTTATAAAGTTGTTTTTTTATAAGTAGCCCCTCAGTAACAATCTTAATGCCTTGTTTAGTTTTTATAATATAAAATACAATAGCATTATTTTGAAAACAGCAAAGTTAGAGCTCGGTAAGTTAAAGTCTGACGTATATTAGGTACAGCTAAAAGCAGATCAAGTGTAATACTTTGGACCGTTCTTATTAACCGCGACATAAGATTTAAAATCGTACTGCAAGTGTTACCATTGATCTGCTGTTGTCCGTACATAATATAGGCGTTTTAGAATTTACTAAGAGCAAAGACAACGTGTCACAATTGTAAAATGAACCAACCTAAGAATTTACTTGAGCGGAGATAGTAAACTGTTGTCAGAATTGAAGTAAAATCACGTTAAATTTTAAGAAGTCATTCAAATACACTCGTCAGCCTTTATAAAACCAAAGCGAATATCAATATATGTTAATGTTATAGTATGTATTGTTAATATGTATACGTTTATGATTAGGTAGGTACTAGAAAAGTAATACCAGGTAAACAAAAGGCAGTTAAAAAAAGGTAAAGGCAGTTAGTGGCACAACAAACCGCATAATTATTGTTAGTTTAGTCTTGTACGACTTTCGTATTTATTACAATTCATGCCTAAAGTCAATTTATGCCTATTCCTACAATTTTCTTTTTAAATTATTGGTATTTATATATAAATAATTTGAGAGCTAAGCACATAGGTACACGATAAATAAATAAATTGCAATAATGTCCAAAAACCTTAGTAGTCTATAAATTAAAAGAAATGTTAGCTATAAAAATACAATATGTAACAAAACCTATAAATGGTCCACAAATTGGATTGGGCTATATTTAAATTAATTAGAGAGAGAAATACCGAGTGGATCAGGCATAGACTGTGACGTGAAAGTTAGGTGACTCTACTCCTGTCAAGCGCGATCACAGGGTCACTGTGGCTATGAGTTATGTGGTCTACAATAGGGAAACATTTACCTATCCTATTGAGAAGATCTATTTAAAAACAAATTTTAAGAATATAAATAATTCCCGCATCACAGAGGTATTAAAAGGCAGTAATTGACCGAGTGAATACGAGTAGGAGAATGTCCAGCCCCCCAGCCAAGTAGCTTTGACTTTCGTTAACGCTAGTAGAATAGAAATAAAAATGTATATAATTGACAATTGCTAATGAAAAAGCAAATTCAATGCCATACATTTATCTAATCTACGTTAACGAAAGTAAAAGCAAGTTTGAAGTTGGCTAGAGGGGAATGGTGTGTTGCTATTTCGATTTTTTCCTTCTATGGAAGAAGATAATTAGATGAGGTCTGTATCATAGGAAGATGTATTAGGTTTCAGTTTCATCTCATTTGTCCGGTTTGTCCCAGCCACACTAAGACCATTGTAATATGGTTGATATAGATTTGGTTACATACTGCATAATAAAATAGTAGAATTGTTGGATTTCTACGATTATGTGTCACAAGCTCCATAATGATTAGTGAAAACCAATAAAAATGTTATATTCGATTTTACTACACTAAGCGAAGCGACGTGCACTAGTCCATGTCATTTAAACAATGAATCATTCAATGGATCTCGTGACTGCTTCGTAAAGACATTCTAATGTTAGTTAATCATGCATAGCCTTAGCACGAGAATGTTAAGGATATGGCATACAAACATATCAATTCAGACAGCAAAAGCATGCCATTCTTGATATAATGTTTTATGAGTATACAAGGTTCGTGTACCGCCAATAACCTAGCTAGCCTGCATTTTTGTTTGCATTACAACTTTTATTTGGACAGAAATACTACTAAGCGAATGCATAGTTTAGCCACAAGAAACATACAAATAGCAATATCTTATCATATTTACTTTATCTTCTTTTTCATAATAAAAAGTTAAAGTGTCACAGACAAGTAGATTTCTCAGCATATTTCCAATAGTATTGCAGATGATTATACTTTTACAGTCGACAGCACATCAACCTTTACGAAACCATTGCAATAGACGCTGTATAACAATCGTCTAAAGTTGACTTGCATTCGACTGTACAAACAAACATGATGACTGAATTTCAAATGATGAAGTCATCGCTGAAAATGGATTAAGATATTTGAGGTACATAATTCAACCTCAAATATATTTTTTTATGAGGATACAGGCGGACGGAGATATTATTAGTAAACTACACAGCTTAGGAGTGACTTTATTATTATTGGATAATGTGCAGGCAGACAACAGTCTGCTGATATGCCCAATTGCCCATGAATAAGTTGGCTGGCGTTAATCTTTTTCTGATACTCACTATTTTCAGAGTTTAAGATTCATGGTAATTTTTTTCTCTTCAAAAGTGAGACATTCAACCAAAAAGCAATAATTATATAATAACTACCTACTGGTAGATCAGATAACATTAAAATAAATTTTACCTGACTGTTATAATGTACTGCATGTATAATTTTATAAAATTAGATTCTTGAAAATGATGCACACAGAGGTCGGACCAGGAGTGGTCTGGCGCAGCAGCTGACCGAGTATTTACGACAATATGAAATTTAACTCAGGCACTCTGCAATCTCATGTGTGACGGATTTGATACTATGTTAAACATACACAGTCTACACCTCTAACACCTCTGGCCTAACTTCTGTGTGAGTCACACTTTAATCTATCGTACCTGTCTCCGTGACAGCCTTGTGGACTGACTTCCTTGGATCACAATATCACTTGTAGACACATCTAACCTGTGCTCCCAGCCTTGCATTATCGTTTTTCCTTCTTCACTGTCAATAAACTGCTGTATGTGTGCCACACATGGGCCGGAGTCAAAGTAAATGTAACACAAGTTGACCTTGTGGCATGAAATCCTTCCTCTGTCATCTAGTGCAAGTATCAATTTGTGTTTACTGAGCAACTTATTGACACTGGCTAAACATTGTTCTAATCCCTTGGACAGACGAAGTTTTACCCACATACATAGGAAGATGGCAGCAGCATTAAGGATAAGCCATAAGACTCCCAGAGAAAACAATGTAAGTCCTGTTAGACCCGAGACCAGCAGGGCCAAGAGCACAAGGAATGCAAGAGTTATCCAGCAAATCAGAACTCGCTTATAGCAAATGTTATAAAGTGTGAAGCGAGCATCATTCACAAGGAGTTCCATTGCGTGGACATATTCTTCGACAGTCAGCTGAAATTACAAAAACACCATGTATAAGTTTCTAACATGAGTAAAATAAAAATATTAGATTATGGTAAGATGCTAGTATGATTCAAAGAATCGTACAAATAAAAAATAGTAATGAAATATGATATCTAACTAGTAACTCACAGTTAGTCCTTGAGCCATCAATTCCTCTGGCACCAATTCTGGTCGAAACTGTGCTGACGTAACCCATGGCCACTTGGTGTTCACAGGTAGAAGTGTCACAATTATATCACCATTTGCTGAAAAATAAGTATTATTACCTACTTTACTTTAGGGCTCTTAATTAGTAACAATCTTGACTATGTACATTTTGGACATGTAACTTAATTGTTGTTACAATTACAACGAACACCTAGTCAGTGGTGTACACTGCAAGCAAGGGACGTTGGGTTTGTTTCTTGTTCCCCAAGTTTAATAAGCACTGTTAAAGAGTCTGAATAGGCTATAAATTATAATATGGAGCTGCCTGTCCTTACAGCTGTGCCTGACAATCCATTTGAATAGTGAAATTTAACTCCGTCAAAATTGTGTTTCAGTATAAATTACAAATACTTACAAAATCCTTGACGTACGTTGATAAATTCCACATTTTTAGTGAGGGTGGGTTGAGCCACGGGTTCCACATTTCGGTCGCCGCGTTCTAAATTAACATGCACCGTTTCAGTACTGAGAACAGCGAGAGTTTGGGGCGAGGTGCCTGGTACCGTCGCCGTCGCGGCTGCACTCGACTGTCTCGAACCCCCGGGCAATACTTCGTGTTCCGACAAGGGATCACGAGTTTGCGAAGATTCATCATCAAATTTTACCCAGCCCTTAGGAGTTTTGTCTTGATTCACGCTGCCATTTGATTCACTTATTTTAGGTAACTGGTCGTCTACGTCTGCATTACTCATTTTATTTTTTGAAGTATGTTTTAAATGCAAATTGTAAAGTAAAAAATGTAAAAATAAAGAATTTTTAAAACGTCACTCCACCCACAACTCACTCGTACACTTTGCTTTTACTACTAAAGGCATATGGATCTAAGACCATACAGCCAGGCCAATATACATTTCGTTTCATAGTACATACGTATGTACAAAAACATTTAATGCTGGGTTTTGACCGTTTAACGGGTACGACTTACGAGCACGGGCACAAGCGTGTAAACAGGCTGCCCGTGCGCGCGCATGCTCGTGAATGCCGCCGATCGGGACGAGTGTCGGTAAGTCTTGGTTTCTTCTCGACCCCTTACGGGGGCGGGGATAGCTGCTCGGGGCGTGGCCCCTTTCAGCGGTGTCTTTCGCTGCTCGCTGCAACGAGCAGGTCGATGGGTGTGGTATGTCCAGGTGGTGTCAAGTCCGAGTTCTTGTCGGCTGCGAGCTCAAGCCCGCCGGGTAAGACCCTGTTCGGGGAGACCCAGCGAGCGATCTCAAACAGCCGGCGATGGTTGGTCATTAATTGTTTGTTGGTCCGTGTGGTGCACGTCTGTGCGGTCATCAGTCTTCTACCACGACGAGGTCTCGTGGCAGGCGTCTTCGATCCGGTGGTCGCGCGTGCAGCGGAGCCAGGTCACTGATGTGAGCTAGGCTCGACGCGTCCGCTCGCGCGAACATGACGGTGGCTAGGCGTCCGATGAAATCGTCGAGGCTCTCCATCCGGAGGTCCCTTGCGATGGTAGCGTTGCGAACGAAGCGCGGGGCGGCGACGATGGTGCGCAAGGCCATCGACTGCTGGGCGCGCAGTCGTTGGCGTCGGGTCTCCGGAACCAACGCATACCACGCCGGAGCGGCGTAGGTAAGGCGGGTCCGGATGTATGCCTTGTATATCCCCAGCTTCGCTCGCAGGGGTAGCCTCGACGTCAGCACCGGACGCAGGAGGTTTCGGGCAGTCTGAGTGTGATTGATGACCGTCTTGACGTGCGCCGCCATGGTGAGGTTGCGGTCGATGGTCACCCCGAGGTATTTAGCCTGAGGCGACCACTCGATGTCCTGTCCATGCAGTGTCAGTCTTGGGGGTAGGGAAAAACAGGTTCCGACCACGATAGCCTGGGTCTTCGCCACGTTGACCGATAGTCTCCAGTCTGCTAGCCAGGTGGGGAGGGCGTCTAGCGTCTGCTGCATCTTGCGCGCTGCGAAGTTTGCTTTGATCGACGTTCTGAAAAACGCCGCATCATCTGCATAGAGTGCTAGCGTAGCTCCACCCTCCACTGGGATGTCATCTGTGTACCAGGCATAGCAGACCGGGGACAGGCAGCTGCCTTGTGGGACTCCGGCTTCGACGGGTCGCTCTGTGGATAAGGCGCCTTCCACTGCCACTTGGAAGCGCCGTTCTTTCAAGAAGGTGGCCACAGTCTTGACGACTCGACGAGGAGTCGTAGACGTGGACAGCTTGTAGAGCAAGCCCGGATGCCACACTCGGTCGAAGGCCTTCTCCATGTCCAGGAAGACAGCCACAGTCTTCTCTTTCTTGTTGAGAGAGAGAGACATGTGGTACAGCACCCTCGACAACTGAAGCGTAGTTGAATGTTCGGCCCGGAAGCCGAATTGTTCGTCGCGTGGAGTGATATGTGGCGTGAGGTGGCGCAGCAGCAACTTCTCGAACACCTTGGATATGGTAGGCAGAAGCGTGATGGGACGATAGCTCTCAGGCTTCAGGACATTTTTCCCGGGTTTGGGCAGCATGATGACGCGGCCCAGCTTCCATTGGTGGGGGAAATGCCCCGTCCGCAGGATGCCGTTGAAGAGTCGCGTCAACGTCGCGATTGCTCGCGGGGGTAGGTGACGCAGGGCTTCGTTGGTTATCCTGTCGGGTCCGGGGGCCTTCCGCAGTTTGGTCTTCCGTATCATTCGCTGCACCTGACCCGGGGAGAAAACCACGGGGTCCTCATCTGGAGCTATCGGCTCGGCGAAGTAGTTCTCCAGGTGTTCTTGAACAGTTGCTGCACGCTCGTGGCGATCTGTCGGGAAGGGCCGGAACTGCTTTTCCAGAGATTCGGCGAAGATCTCGGCGCGGTCTTCTGCACGGTAGCGCGGTGTGCCGTCGCTGGCGAGGAGTGGGCGCACTGGGGCGGGCTTTCCGGAGAGCTGTCGACACAGTCTATGGATCGACGTCCAGTCGTCGCCAGCAGACTCGATGGTGCGCTCCCAGGACTCTGCGGCGGTTTCTGCGAGCAGGGCCGAGATCTTCTCCGCCAAGGAGTTCAGCTGGAACTTTAGGTGAGAGCAGCGCGTCTGTTGCCACAGTCTCCTCATGCGCCGCTTTTCCTCGATCATGGCGAGGATGTAAGCGGGCGTCCTAGGAGAGCGCCGGCGTTGTACGTCGCGGGCGGCTGCTTCGAGAGCGGTCTGGATGCAGGATGTCAGCTCTACGGCTAGACCGTCTACGTCTTCGGAAGATGTGACGGGTCGCGTTGGAGCATGGTCGCTCACATGCGCCTGGAAGATCTCCCAGTCGTGGATTCGGCGCGGTATCATCGGCGGCTTGATTTGGCTCTCCAGGAGTGTGATCACCACTGGTTGGTGGTCGGAGATAAGGTGATCATCCAGCACGTCGATGGTTGGCGCTGATGGGAGACCTGCCGTGACGGTCAGGTCCAGCACGTCGGGCAGGTGTACTGCAGTGTGTGGGTAGTGGGTCGGGACCTCCGGGCCCATCACCACATACCCTCTTCGCTCCGCATCTTCCAGCAAGCGGCGGCCATTTGGGCAAATCCTGGACGAATTCCACGCAGTGTGTTTGCAATTGAAGTCCCCACCAATTATCGTGGGCAGCGGCGAGTCCAGCAAGGTGTGGACGTCAGCTACTGCGATGCGATTGTCTGGTGGTTTATAAAATGCAAACACACGCGTGGGCCTTCCATGTGCGAGCAGCTCCACCCCCAGGGCGTAGCAAGACTGAAGTGCTGGTGCCGGTAGTGGCTGGTGGACTACGGATCTCTTCACCATGACTGCCAAGCCTCGATAGGCTCGGCCGGTGGCGGAGACGAGTGTCGGTTTTTATTTGGACAAAGTTCAAAGGATTGAATAATGATGGTCAACTCGAGTAACCAACTCGAGTTAGGCGTAACTCGAGCCAACTCGAGTTGAATTCTCTTTGACTCGAGTTCGAAAACCGAATGGTACCGACATGGAGCGAGTTTTGCCGGTTATTAGAAACTAGGTTTCATGCACAGTCGGGTAAAACGACGCCACAACATTTCTTTAAATATCAAAAATAACGAAACTGGCAAAGAAACATTAGACAACAGATTCCAATTATATTAAATTATAATTTTTTACTCCAAGAAATACTACAAGTCTCCTCGTATACGATAGACGTTTTCTTTCCATACTATCATTGTTATGTAGACCTATTGAACACGGGTTTCTGTTAACTTTAGGTATCATTAGCAGCGGCTATGAGGAGAGACGAGTTCGGTACGCTTTTCCAGCCACTGCAAATGATAAAGTTAACAGAAACCCGTATTCAATACGTCTACAAAACAATGATAGTATGGAAAGAAAACATCTATCGTATACAACACACACACAAAAAAAACAGGGCACAAGCGTGTGAACAGGCGTGCTCGTGAATGCTCTGAACGCAGCACGATCGGCGGGATTCACGAGCACGCGCAGTGGGCAGCAAGCATGTTCACACGTTTGTTTATGCAGTGGCGAATTTACATTTGCTTGCCGCCAGTAGGCTATTCTGCCTATCGACTTCTACAATAGGGTATCGACTTCTACAATTCGATACCCTAGTTCACAATCAAATTAATTAGAATTTTTTGTCAATAAAATTGTAACTTTATGATTTGTGCACTTATTGTCCTAATTTTTTTCCGTAATTAGTATGATTGTGAACTAGGGGATCGATGTTAGTTCCTTCCCACACTTGATTATTTTTATAACCCAACGACTAACGATTTAGTTAATATTACACAAGAAATAGTTTTTGGGTATATTATCTGAGGTAATAACAGCTCAATCATGCCTTATTATGACTACTTCACAATAAATTCGGTAAACGTAAGTATTTAAATATTTATTATTGAGCTTCTAGAAATAAATTGTAGTTTCCATACAACAATTCCATGTTTCCAACAGTCATAACGTAATTTCTGTAAAGACATAAAAAAAATTTAACCCAAATTTGCCGCCCCTAAAATTTGCCGCCCTAGGCTCCAGCCTACTTAGCCTGCTGGCAAATCCGCCACAGCGTTTATGCCCGTGCTCGTTGAATATCGCTTTAAACGGTAGCCTCTGAACGCAGCAGGAGGTTGTTCCTCGTCGAGTGCATAAAAAAAAAACTCTGGTAAATGGGTAATAGTGTTCTGTGATCGATATAGCCCTGGGACCTGGGTTAAGTACCTACTTAATAGTTAATTAAGTTGCGAACACCGGCACAGGAAAACTATTTATATTAAGTACCTACCTACTTATATTAATTTTAATGAGAGAGACCACTCTCTCATCTGCGCAGAATAGAGATGAGTGGAAGGGTTGGGGCGCCTTTGCCCAGCAGTGGGACATTACAGGCTATTAAATAAATAAATAATATTAATTTTAAGTTCTCATGCTAAGTGAAATGTAAATGACAATGCCAGATTCTGCCCCACCATCAACCGCAAGTTGTACAAGATAACGAATACATGTAAAAATATCTCCGTTTTTTATTAAAATTATTGGTTTAAAGTAAAGTTTTGTACAAGTTGCGATTCGAAAAAAACAGCTTAATTAAGAATTCAGAAAATAGTATGAAATCGAAGCGAATTATTCATTGTTTTTGTTATTCTTCTATAGGAGTTGCGAGAGTAGTAGAAAATGATACTGATTATGATTATGCAATATGAAACCTGTAATAAGTCCCCAACAAAATGATAGGTACAGCTTAAATGGTCACGTAGTTTAGTAGGTGGGGCAAAGCTCCATTGAAATGTGACAATGTCTTTTCTTAATAATGATAATAAAATTCGAGAAAACTCTGTACATTATGCTCGGATTAAGTCGCTACCTCTAGGGTTATCTTATATTGCAAGTGGGGGTTAGTGTAACACTTTGGACCGCTTATTATCTGCGTCGTAAGAGTTGAAATCGTATTGCAAATGTTACCATTGATCTTCTGTCGTTCGTACATCCTCCTCGGTCTAAAATAAACCGTACTCGTATAACATCTTTAGATTTTAGAGTTTCGTTCGTACCTCAAAAGGAACCCTTATAGGATCACTGTTGTCCGTCTGTCTGTCAAGACCTTTTTCTCAGAAACTCGTGGACATATCAAAGGACGTTGATATTAATACCAAATACTTAGGTCTGTAATCTCATGCGGGTTGAAGCTTTGCAGGCTCTTTACCCTCTTTAGCGACGTTTTTCGATACATACAGCCATGCTTTTGCGTTACGGAGGGAACGCTTGACTCAGGGTTAAATATGAAAAATGTATGGAGTGGTCACGGGTGAAGTCGAGGAGTTATTCACTCAACAATTTTAGAATCAAAATGCCGCTGATGAGAATTAAAAGTACCTGCCTAACTTATTATACGTATTTACACTATTTAGAGAATAATCGTATGAAACAACAGAATAGGAGAACGGTTGGGCGTGGCCGCCCGCTGTCACAGGCAGGCAGTGACCGGGGAGGCTGCGGCTGGCTTCGCTATGGCAAAGAGCGGCGCGGCCGGCGGTGGTAACGGCCGGCCATACGAGGAGACGGTCATAAATAATAATATAATATAGCCATAGGTACCATACTCGTGATACTCGCCGCGCCGCCGATCGTCTCTACCTGACCGAAATGCCGTTTGACCGGTTCTCCCGCTCACACTCGTGGGCTACCTACATCTCGCAAATTCACTCCCACCAGCCGGTTTCACCCACAGCGCTTACCACACACTTGTATACCGTTTCACAAACGGTCAGATTGTGTCCTCGTAGCCTGTCTACCTAGCCAGCCAGAGACTGACAACAAACGTATAGCTCATTGGCCGCGCGCACCGCAACACTGTATTAGCATGCGCGAGATAGTTTTAACAATAACATCGTGTGAAAAGTGTTTGACCATGTCACATTAGTTAATTAGCACATTCTCGTTGTCAAGCCTTTGTATGCTTTGCACCATGTGGAAGTTTAATTTGATAGTGCAAAATAAAAATATTGAATCAGTGAACGGAACATCAATATGACCCCAGAAATGTCCAAAAACATGGAATCTCTACCGAAACAGTTTGTTTCGGCGATGAGAACGTTATTCGATATTATGGACGATAAACATACCGGGTATGTAAAACTAACGGATATCGAAAACCGTTGGCGTGACGATCGCACTAAAGGTCTACCCCGTGGTGTTATAGAGAGCCTTCAAAAGGTCGCCTCCCACGATGGATTATTAACATTCGAACGCTTTTGTACTGGTCTCAAAATATGCCTATTGCGAAATCAAGTACAGCATTCGACTAATAAAATAGATAGACATCATGACGACGTAGAAAACGCAGTATTGCATACACAATTAATGAATACACAGGTTCACCGTCCGCCGTCCGCTCCTTTGCTAGATATAAATGATACACAGAATCTTGAAAGAAATTGGAATGTTTTGAAAAGTTCTGAAAGTGCATCACAGCCACAACATAGAACTATTAGTATGCCTCAATTAATCGGCCGTAAAGAAGCTAAAGTACATGAGTTGCAACATCATATTGGAGCTACGATACCCAAACACGATTCGACACACAGAGTGTATGGACCACCAAAACCGCCGCGACTTATAGAGAAGAATTCTGCGGACAGAAAAGAAACTTCGAGATCGATATATAAATCTGAGGAGGAAGCAGCGTTTGATACGGAAGAAGTAATAGGTGCTAAACTAGATTTTGTGGAGATACCCCGAGCAATAGATGAGCAGGGCAGAGGTTTAGGAGACGGGCGACCTGCTAATAATGAAACTCAGTCACAACTCCGCCGCACCTCCCGCCGCCGGGAACCTCGCCGCCACACTTTGCACAATGGCGTAGACTATAACCTCCTGAAGCGAATGAAACAGATTGAACAAGAAAAGGATGTTCTATTGCAAGGTCTAACTGCAATTGAAGAGGCTCGTGAATGGTACTTGAAGCAATTAGCAGAAGTTCAGGAAAAAATGCGTTATGCGGGAAGGATGGGGGTTTATGTGGTAAATAATCTTGCAGGGATAATTTGACAACTTGCAGTCGCATTCAGATTATAATCGTATTATTAGACAATTGCTGGAATTCGACGATGTAGGTACCTACACTCGATACCACAGCGATGGCACTTGCAGTTCGATTTGAATTATATGGGCTTATTCACGCTTGACGTGTTTTCGACTGTACAATTTCTGAGTTCATTATTATCAACACCGAGCAGTAACACATGAGGGGAGCTGCGTTGTTGAATGTAGCACCTACATACTACCTGACATTCAGCACATCTGATGAAAGTCCATATGGACTGATGGCTGATAAGCAAGGAAAAAAATAATTATCAAACAGTCATATTATTGTCCCAGTTTTGGGTCCTAGGACCTATGCCTATGCCTTCTCTTACCTTGAGGGAGAGGGTTCCACAAAGTGAGCTCAGTGCGGATTGGTGGATTACGTCTTAGATATCTTTATTGTTATTCTCAGGCATACAGGTTTCTTCAGGGGGGGGTTTCACCGCTTTTATGCTCTTTAGTTGGTATTGGCACATGACGCTGGCCAAAGTGGTGCAAATTGGAAGCGAAGATTTTCATTGTCACAGGAGCCGTGGAGTGAAGCCCACCAAGAGCGACTGGAACTGCTCCGCGCGCGCGTGCTGGAGCTGAACCGTCAGCTGGGTGCGCTGGCTGCTGGCTGGCGGCGCGGGCCGCTCTCGCTGCACATGAACCTGGCGCTGCCCTCGGCGCCCCTGCCGGGCGCGCCAGGAGCACCCAAAAATGCTGCCGTACTACGCTCCCAAAACCGCATGCTGGCAGAGGTTTGCATCTATAATATTGACTTGCAATTGCATTCTATCCTAAATCTTCGATACCAAGCAGTATTTTAGATTTTGTATCATTGCAACTTTCACCTCTAACTGCTATACAAATAATGGTTTGACGTAAATTATTTGCATGAAGCAGTTTATAGTGATTAGACGGTGGGCGTCATCGTCAACATCGCGCACATGGCGATAAAAATAAAGACACTGAATTAATAATGCATTTTCCTACTCTTACTTCAGATTTATAAAAACTCAAGCATCAAATAAAATATTAGGAAATAACTGTGAATAATTGCCTGCTGGGGCAGTAAATTTTTCACTGAATGAACTACTGATTTAATTACCTATATTTGATCAATGAATATTTTAATATTATACAGGGTGTCCAAGAAATCGACGTCAAGCCGGAAACGCGTGATAACAGTTATCAGAAAAATAAAAATCCATGTCATGTCATTTTGATAATTATTGGCATTTAAAAAAATTCGAAAAAACGACATCCTTTGATGGTTTTTTAAGTACCTACAATTATTACAAATCTTAACTTTTTTTTCTTAATAATTAATAATGTTTTTCTAAATTCTAGTCTAAAACGGAAAGCCAACTGCCCCAGTTCAGAAGAAAATGATCACTTTGTGACCTATCAAGTTTTGAATTTTTTACTTTGCCCAACTTTAATCAAATATCCTGAAAAAAATGTAGTACATTTTTTTTCAGGATATTTTTGTAATGTGATAATGGATGTTTCATTTTCAAAAATCTTAAAAATGAAACCAATCCTAATCTTAAAACGCAATGAGTCACAACTGTAATGGCCTCCTGGTGGCCTTTGCCTACCTGGAAATGATTTCTGTTCCTCACACACTTAGCAAAATAGCGTCACTACCTGTTTCACTCAAATTTTAAGTAAGAAAAATTTGCCCGGTTTTGGGGATAGTTTACAAAAACAAATCAAAATGGCCTTGTTAAAGCAATATTTTGGTAAGTGTCATACCATTTTGGAATCGTCATGGATTGCGCCAACTTTGAGATCACTTGCCAGTAAGGCGTAGTACATTTTTTTTCAGGATAGTTGATTAAAGTTGGGCAAAGAAAATTTTTCAAAACTTGATAGGTCTAAAAGTGATCATTTTCTTCTGAACTGGGGCAGTTGGCTTTCAGTTTTAGACTAGAATTTAGAGAAGCATTATTAAGGGTTACACATCAAAGAAAAAAAAAGTTAAGATTTGTAATAATTGTACTTAAAAAACCATCAAAAAATGTCGTTTTTCTCGAATTTTTTGAAATGCCAATAATTTAAAAAATACATGACTTGGATTTTTTTTATATTTTTCTGATAACTGTTATCACTTGGCCCATCACGCGTTTCCGGCTTGACGTCGATTTCTGGGACACCCTGTATAATGATTTATTTAAACATATTGTTTCAGGAAGTGAATCGCAAAAATGAAAGGATATCTGTTTTGGAAAGAGAAAAGTCTGCACTAATAAGAGAACTGTTGGGTCAAAGAAATAGGTCAAAATCGATAATAGATAATTTTGCATAATAAATGACATCATGCAAGATGAGCATGTCAACAGATCCAATTAGAAGCATCATCACTTTGATACCTAGATGTATAACATTATTTTTTTAACAATTTAAATCGAAATTAACAAAATATACTATCTTTGGGTAGATATTTGGGTGGTTTTTGCAAGGGAGTAATATTAATTAGTCTACTGTACAGTCGTTAGTAAAAAATATACTATTCAAATCTAAACAAATGTGTAATAATATGGTGCCATAAATATTATGCTTCCTAAGGAATATTTTATGTAATAAAAATTATATGATTCTTCTAAAATTTATATTATACAGTCTAAAATACCTACTTATGTTTTAATTATGGGGATGCACTTTATTGTAAAGTGAGTAATCGTATACCCTGAATGGCACATCATAGGTGAGATGGCCTTGGTCCCAGGCCCTCTCTATGGCAACCAGTAGTTCTTTGTGTTTCTTCTGACACAGTCCTGTTTGGAAAGCATCCAGTATCTGAAACAGAGAATAAGTTCGGTAAATAAGACACTCCGACTTAAAACTGACATAAGTACCTCTGCCTCTATAACTGCATTGTAGAAGGCATTTACATAATGAAGTTAGGTCGTCGCTTGTTAAATATTTCTATGATATAAATATATCAACTAGGATTATGCTCAATGGAGCATCACTTATCTCAAAAATGGCACAGGAGAAAATCAAAGCATCTGATTATGGCTATGAAGCCGACTGCAGATAGTAAATGTGGAAAAAAAATTAGGGTAGGCTTGCACCAAGGCCAGGAGGGTTAGGTACCTGAGGAAAATTGTGTGGTATTTTCATGGGTTAAGTCATTAAATCTCAGGTTATCTATTGATGCAGGGTGGTGAAACAAGGCATAGGTATTACTGCAATAAGGCTGCCAAAATTGTACATGCTGTTTTGTATTTCTGTATTGTAAGTAATTGTTTGTGTCTTTTATGTACAGTCGACGACAGAGATAAGTATACAGGGGACCTCAATAAGGTTGAGATTATCTCAAAAACTACTGGACCGAATTTAATAATTCTTTTACAGTTACATAGTTTTCACTTTTATCTATCAAACAGTGAAAGAATTTTTGCAATAGGTCAAGTAGTTTTTGAGATAACGTAAACTTTAAAAACTCTCCTGTACACCTTTCTCTGTGTTCCGCCGTACAATAAAGTGTATTTGAATTGTATTAGATATGTAAAAAAATCAATAAGTTGGTGTATGTGGTACTCATTTGCTTCTGCCTATCTTACACACAAGGGATACAGCTTATAGATATTATTATACTATAATACCTACCCCTGACCTACCCATAAAGTTTGAAAAACAAAATACAAACACATTGAAGAACAATACTTTAGCCATAAAATATACCAAATTATTGCTCACCTGACCAGTATACTCCGATATGAACTGTTCAAGTAAGTTGGTGTTCCTGTGGTCCAGCACTAAATATACATCTCTGCAAATAGGACATGGGTTTCCAGTTGATATCATTCCATTCCTGACACACGATTTCCTCGTCTTGCGAGGAGCGAAGCCCCCTTTGTGATTGCGCCGGTACATAACCCACACGGGCTGGTCGCCATACGTGTGCTGGTACGCCTTACTGTTTAAGTATTTCATACTGGTTTCTACAGGAATCGTCTTAGTCCTATCCTTTGCAGGATCCATATGTTTTTGTTCTTCATCCGCAGCTCCATCAGCTTGTTCAGAATAAAAACGAACGCTCGTTCGAGTATCTGCTAGTACAATCCTTTGTAGTATAGAACGAATATTGCAGGATAAGGCCATACCTTTCGATAAAAAGCGGAATCGTTTGACTCCCAAATATTATGACAAAGTAACTTCCTTGTTAATAGTATCTTTTTCTTTCTTTCCTTCGTTTTATTACGGTTTTATTGTACGAATCTACGATTCAATTCAATTTTCAATAGAATAAAAACATAACCTAATTACTTTTTTGTAAAATTCTTGCCAGGGGGAAAGGCAAAGCCAACTAGGGCATACAGCCTGGTCTGATGTTAGTAGAATGTCTGAATTCTTATAAATACATTACACATATACGAAGATAACCTAACTTAAACCTACGCACAACCCTCCCAAACCCCTAAACGATATAACTCGACGATCCACGCAATAATCGAGTTATGCAAGGGAAACCTTGCTAAGAGCACAAAACTTCACATACACGACTTCTTTCGAGTACTCCAACTAATAGAAACGTTCGCGGACATCTCCATTAACTTAACGTGATCATTAATCACTAAATACCACGGAAACTATTTAATTAGAATTTTCACAAAAAAGTAGCTAATGTCGTTTCGCGCGCTTTTCAAGGAATCCTTTTTCTCAGACCTCGGCAGACCAATCGGCAGACGGCAAGTTGGTAGATGGCTACCTATAGCATACTAAATATTACCTCAAAAAACACTGAAAAGTGAAAACACCACAATATTGCCGTGAAAATACGTTGAATGAATATTGATGTTATTATTGATAACACGTTGATAGAGTCTGGCTAACGAATTATATAAAAATAGTCTTTCTAACTAATATCGCGGCCTTTGGCTGTCATTCAGAATTTAGCTTTACAAAATATATTGCCGGTATGATTATTGCATGCCAATGCCAATTATAAATTTAAAAAAAAGTAACCGACTACCGTGATTTGAAAATTGAAATATTTCCGACATTTTCCGAAATTGAATTGATATTTCGTTGTTATTGTTAGTTCGACTTGAAAAGTAGACATAATCCTTTTATTGGGTGTATTTACCAGATTGGTCTCATTGATTGATATTTCTTAGGTAAAAACATTGTAGTGGACAAAAAGGGAAGGCAGGAAAGGATTTTTAATTAGTACTTTCCGTGATTGTCAAGCAAAAATGGCTGAATCTGCTGGGGAAACCTGCATCGTGTAAGTACCCGCATATCATGATCTAATAAACTAGCCCAGCTTCATCCCATATGCTGAAGGTTCATTTCGTATAAGTAACAGGAGGTGGGTCAGAGATTTGTTCAATACACAGAATGGCTATGGGATTCTATAGAATATACCTAAGTTATTCTATTGATTTTACAACCATTAATGTCATTGAAATGTAAAAATAGAATAAACCTATAATATTTAATAAACCCTGGTAAAATTATGTGATACTGGTATGTTGTGTAGGTGAGTTTTCTCAAAAAACTATAGGAACGAAATGATTCAGAGTCCACCGACTGAGCTATATTTACGCCAGACGTAAGGTACCAGAGAAGCCTTAGTTTAATTTTAGAAAATACTAAGTAGTCTTTTTTGTCTGTGCAAGAATCGTGAAGAGGCTGTTATCTACAGCAACCTTAGGGTAGATACATCATAAAAACTTGCAAAATCATGAGTAACATGTATTATTATGTACAATGTCTGTGTACAATGACTTACACCGGACCAGAGTTACTAACACGAGGGTGTTAGCCATAAATGTGATTTACAGTTTAATCCTTCAGTCCTTTTCTATCTTAACATTTTTTAACAAAGTGTGAAAGGGAAACAAACAACACAAGTGAAGAGAAGTGAGGTTTTATTATTATTTGGGTTCTGGCATCTCTTCGTAGAATTCTGCCGATGTCGAGTCGGATATGGTTTAACTAGGTATATGGCTAACAGCATAATAAGATATCAGAAAACAATCTTTATATGAATATTTGCTACAGCCTACACCCGAATTGGTACACTTGTATGTTACTTTTCATGCTATGAGAAATTATTATTAGTGATGTTGTTGGGAAGCCTTTGCCCAGCCTTGGGACAATACAGTTTAATAAAAATAATTAGTAGTTTATAATCTCAGATAGATTCTGGTGGTGGTAGTAATTTGTGCAGTGCCCCTGGACAGAAACATAAGTAGGTAGGTAAGTAATTAAATTATAGGTAGAGTTAGGTAATTATATATAGGGCTGATTGTCCCAAAAATCAACAACTAGCCGAAATCGGGGGAAAACCAAGTGACAGTCATCAGAAAACTATATATATATAAAAATCTTTGTTGTACGTACATACTTCTAAAAAATCAACAATAACTGACATCCAGCTATTATCTTTCAAGTACTGTGAAAAAAAATGTAACCTTGAATACTGTGATGATACCGACATGCCATAAAAATCTAAGGCATGTGCTTTCCGCAGTGGCCTGTGTGGTGGATAATGGCCTGAGCGAGCACCCGCGATGCAAGGGAAGGTCTGTGCCCGAGCAGCAGAGCATAAAAATAGACTGATGGATGATGAACCCTGAATAACCCTTCTATACATTCCAGTCTAAAATTAAAACATAACTGCCCTGGTTTAAATAAATAGGTACCTATCACTATTCCGTCCATCAATGCGTTTAAAATTATTACATCACCCGACTGACTGGCTGTACAAAAAATGTACAACGCTATTTTGGCAAGTTACTTTAAAAGTTGGCGCATTTAATCTAGATTCCAAAATGATATAAACACTTGCTAGATTATTACTTAAGTTGAGTTGCGTAATTTTTTGGTTCGAAGAATTAACATATCTATTAGTTGATATTGCTTATAGAATCAGCCAGCTGAATTAGACGTGGACATCCCTCCATCTGGTCGGGGTGCGTCTCATACTACGTTTACGCGCCTCCACTCGAGACCTCGTCTACCCCATCGTTTGTCGGTTCTGCGACAGATGCGAGCAGCCGATTGCCACTTTAACTTAGCTTACTGATTATGCAATGTCAACTAAATACATAAATATGTTGATTCTTTAAAAAAAATCCACCTGTTACTGATATAACGAAATATTTAGATATAACGTTTCGAGCCACTTTTTGGACCATATATCTCACACGAAATCTGCCCCAGTACCATTAACTCTTATAGCAGGATTACTTCAATAATACTTTATTATTTCGTACCACGATGTCCTTAATAAGAGGACGACCTTAAAGTAAGCTTATTAAGGACATCGTGGTACGAAAGAATAAAGTATTATTGAAGTAATCCCGCTATAAGCGTTCATGGTAAGGGGGCTATACTTTTTTTAATATACTGTATACAGTATGTTCTCCGTAGGTATACTATGCCTACTGTTAGGTGTTTTATGAAAGCAGTTTCCTATGTTTATGACAGATAGGTACATAAGTACCTACATTAAAACGGAACATCCATGAAAATGTGTGCACTTAAATCTATAAATATCGATAAAGTTAAAAAGAACCATCAAAACTTTTACATTAGCGTTGCTTACGTCGTTAATGACTTCGTTTGCAGGAAGTAACACATAAATTGAAAATTTGGAACGGCAAGCAACTAATAGCGCCACACGTCTATTTTTGTAAATTGTGCAGCGCCCGCCGCCCAGCATCCGTCCTCAGCTCACATGGCACGAGTTGCACGACGTACACACACCGTCCCCCTGTGCCCTGGGCTACACGTCAATAATATATCGAATTATTAACGATGTGCATTGGTACGACTGTGCTTATAAAGCTACATACCTACTCTAGTACGAAGATATTTACTCTTTACGCAACATAAATATAATTTGCTATAAAAAAAATACAGGCAGAAGCTCTTGATAGCGCAACTCGCAAGCTAGCAGTCGCGATAGGGTTTCCTTCCACACAAAGCTGCGAATTCGCAACGCATCGCAAAAATCTGCGAGCTCGCACGACGATTTCGATACGATTGAGATTTTTGCGATGCGACATATCGTCGTAACACATCGCAGTTTTGTGTGGGAGCACTAACCCAGCGAGTATAAAAGAAGTACATTCAATTACAAAAAGCGGTTTTGTTATCCTACTTCCATTGTTGGACTATCCTTAGACGAAAGATATTGAAGGTATTGAAGTTTCCCTACTTTTAGTACTAGTGTTCATTGTTGCGCGCGAAATATAACACTGATGCGATAAAATACTGTAAACCTAAAAGGTAGTAACCTACCAACTCATTAAAATTAAACTCAATAACCAGCTACTGGGAGAAGTACATAAGTACCTACTACAAATATGAGGAATTAAGTAGGTATAATACGGTATTTATTTCCTTATCTCAAAGTTTTCTTGCCATGCCAACAACGTGTCGTAATTAAAATTTTCCCAATATTCACTTCCAATCCAAATCGTTTGAAATAGATGGATCCCTAGCTACTTGTGTATTGTATTTGTATAGGGTACGGATAGAGATGGATGTTCGGCGCAGATGCGGTGCGGGGGCGGATGGGCGGAATATGAGCGAACAAACCCGAGGGCCACCCGAAGTCCCGTCCTAATTCAGTCTCAGTCATGCTCATCTCGCCAGAGTAGAGTCGGGAAACTCGGGAACGACGAATAACTATAACTACGCACACGGCGACATCATTCACTAATTTACATTTAAGTGTTTGTTTACGCTGAACCAAGCTAATTGTAATCGTGTGCAGGAAAAATAAGTAATATTTGTGTTATTAACTCTACCTAATTAGTTAATACCTATTATGTAAATAATGTTCAAAACAAATAAATCCTCGTTATCTATCAATAGTCGCCGAGTGCTCGAAGCGCAGCCAGTCAGTCGTTCGTCTTTGATCTTGTGGTGTCCATGCCACTACACGTACCGTGTTGCTTGTTTTTGAATTGTGTGAATTTGCGTGTATAATTAAATTAATTTTGTGGTGTTTTTGTACTCTTTAATGTTGATACCTATATGAAATGGCAACGCTGCCGAGGACGCATGGTTCTAAACACGGGAGTAGCGGGATATCTTCCCCGTTTAGGTAAGACAAACTTAAAATTAGGTTTCGTTAGTTATTACACCTACTTATTATGTTCTGGGTTAAATTGCCTTGTAGATAGAGTCTCAAACGTTGCAAATACCTACATTGCAATGTAGGCCGTATTGCCGCCAAATAAAGTGTCAGTTATAAATTGATGTGACGTTTGTTAGGTACTATTGTGCTTGCAAGTGCATTGTTAAAAACAACACTCACGAAAACAGCATAACATTATTTAAATTAATTATCATTCGGTAACGTATTCATGTTATGTACTGTTTCTCACAGAGAAAAGTATAAAGCAGGTTATAGTTAGGCCACCCCAGACCTATTCTCCCATTTGCACTTTCGTTTACGGGTTAAGTTTCGTTGTCGTGCTGCTTACGGAACACTCTGTATAGGATTTCTAACATTTCGAATTTTGTTAAAATAAGTTACACGATTAATTTTATTTAAAATTACTGTCTTTTTTTGACTAATATTAACAACCTTCTAAACATATACTTGCAATATTTAAAAATAAAAATTAATTGCAGCACAAGCCCGAGGAAACCTCAAGACATGGCATTCCCCACACCAGAAGGACACGGTTAGTACCTATCTTACCTTAATTTATATAACACGTATGTATCTATGTAATATTAAAATATCGATATAAGATAAAATAAAATCTTCGCCATACTCAGTTTTACGACTTAGATAAGCGAATTTAAGCCGTGATTTGGGAGCCATAATTACATCCATCAAATCTGTCTTGTAAAATAACATTTAAATATTTTAAATCCTGTCTCTTAGACGTAACCACCGCTAGTGGCGTTAGTATGAAACAATATGAAGAGCAACTCAATGGACTCCGCAAAGAAAATTTTCATTTAAAACTGAGAATATATTTTCTTGAAGAGAAGCTTGGAACCGGGGCGCCACCGGCTGTGCAAGTGAGTATAATATTCATCATCCATAAATTACGCGGGACTTCGAAAGATTATTGTATTATAGTCACGTGACCTGATGACGGGTGCTCTTAGAGTTCTTATGGTCCACCCATGTAACTAAGAGAAAACTATACATGGGGCCTCATTAAGGTCTAGTTTGTTTCCAATTTTTTTTTTAATTTTACACAGTGCCCTAACTGGACTAGATATCCAGTAGGTAACCAGCGAAATAATGTTTACAAATAGCGTCCAATAGTTTTTGATAAAATCTCAACTTTAATGAAACTCCCTTATTTTTCTCTGAGAGAGACTGTACCACGGGAAATAAATATTTCCCGTAGTAAATCTGGATGAATTACGCATGTGAACCATGGGCAACGTCCTATACATAATTACGTATATTTTTAAATTAAGCGCAGGTATACCGATTTTTACAATTTTCTATATAATCGAGTGATATGGTAATGGTACCATATCACTCGATTGCAAACAATGCAACTAAAATACTGTCCGTTTGCAAAAAAAGGCTGAACGGTGCGGTGCTTTAATTTGACAGTTTCTGAACCATCGAACTCTTAAATCTCGTATATCACCTAAACCAAAAGATGACTCGAGGCTTAGCGACTTATTTTATTTAGCTTCGGGTTAAGGTAACCCTCCTTGGTGCATGCCACCGTATTAGTGTGTCGCCGTCGAGCCTCATCTAGTCTGATCCTCGTTCGCAGACGATAATTTTGTTTAATCGTTTCTTTAATTTTCGATCGTACGTTCTATAGTAGATTGATATTACAGACTATGGATATTGCGTGTCCCTCTTTAGTTATCAATATTGAATACTTTGCTTAATTCTGTCTTCAGGGTTTATTGGAGCATAATGTAAGGCTTCAAGTGGAGGTGGAGGAGCTCAGGAGACAACTAGCCGACAAACAAGAGCTGCTTGCTTACGCTGCAGAAGCTATCGATGTCTTGGAAAAGGTCGGCATAATGATTATTTTTAACTGAACTAAAAATATCAGTATCTAAGGAACTCCTGGTCCTATTAATTCATTGCTCGTATTAGACATAATAATTATGTACCGTACCATGACTTGACATCTTATGAAATATTTCTGTTTTTGAAAATTGAATGGTTTCAACAATTTATTTATAAGTACAACAATATTATATTTATTATTCTTAAAAATTTCAGGGTTCTATTTCAAACGATAGCATGGAAAACTCACTGGATAATAGCGCAGCTATGAAAAAGGATATGGTCCGAGAACAGGTAAGTTTCATAAGGGTTTAGTTAGTAATTCATACATGGATTTTTAATATGAGCGCTCGTAATAGTCGTAATATGCAGATAATAACCCATTAAGTATAAGAATACGAGTGTGGATAAGACGCCCAATGAAAGTTGACTAAGCTAAGTGGATAAAGCCTAATAGGCGTCCAACTTAATACACAACATCATGGATATGTCGTGGTCAGATCGTTAAATTGAGCATATCATGAAATCGTCAATCATTTCATGAAATGGTGGCATTTCACGAAATCGTCAAGTTGTGCTGGGTATATCGTTTAAACGTCAACGTTCGTCGATTTGTCCAACGACGTTTGGTCAGATCATTAATGTAGGGTAGGCCCATTCAAGATGTAAGATGAGGCATGTGGACGGGTGAATTAGCAATGAAAATTCCGCATTTTATCAGTCCAAAAGTGTCCCCTCCTTTCGCATACCCTAGGGCTCTTAGACATAAACGTGACGTAAGGTTAGGTGGTTAAAGCCACGCTTATATTATTTTCGTTGGTTTTAGCCATACAAAATCGGTGGTATAGCAAATGTCAAAATAATGTGGTCCGTTTAGCAGTCTTTCTGGCTACGAGCAAATGTCTATTAAGTTGTAGACACAGAGCACCCCCACTGTAGATCTGTAAGATGAACCACTTGAGCCTAAGTAAATGCATCTTCTTTCGTTCTGGCTTTATAGAGGTCGTATCGTGAAACAGATTGCAATCGATCCCTACATATGATTATGCGATATTGTAATATAATAAACTGATTAATTTATAGAGGTCGTATCGAGAAACCGATGACAATCGATCCCTACATACGAGTATGATTGTGCGATATTGTAATATAATAAACTGATTAATTTTAGGATCCACAGAAAAAAGAAGCAGTAGATGACACGTGTGCAGGATCTGAATCGGCTGGGTAACGTTTCTTGCTGTTTATTACATATCCCACTAATATACATATAAACGCGAAAGTATGGATGTATGGATGTTTGTTGCTCTTTCACGCAAAACTAATGAATGGATTTTAGAATAGAATAACATTTATTGCCTATTAAGTATATACATATAAGAAATAAAAAGTCTTAATAAATTACAATGACACTTAACAAACATATAACTTAGGCAAAAGGTTTAGGCTTCAGCTGATGCTGACACAGAGTGCGTCAGCGCTGGTTTTCAGCCCACACCTTGGCTCCAAATTGGTTATAGAGGAGCATCGTACCGTGCGTACGTACGTAAGGTAAACTCACGAATGAAACTTTACAATAATATAGCTCATAAATCAGAATAACACATAGGCTATAATTTATAAAGATCCTGCGCAGACGAAGTCGCGGGCAGAAGCTAGTTTGACATAATTCTGTTATCCTATAGGAGCTAATTAATTGGTTTTATCTGTACAGTGACTACCTGGCTGTGACTGTGGACAACGCCGAGTTGGTGAGTCATTACTCGTTATGTGTACGATTCGTTAGCCTTACAATTAAATTATTTTCTTCAGACATTCTGTCCATATTTTTTGTTGCTGAGTATACTTACAATGTGTATTCTATGTTAGGAACAATTCAATTCTTTTTAAATAATGGTATCCGAATGTTACTGTAACTGTACTGTACCCTGTTATACTGTATCTGTAGGTACATTTTTCAATGTCACAGGACGAACTTGTGAGGCTGCGCAGGGAGAACCGCAAAGCCCTACAAATGATCAAAGGCTGCATGAAGAAAATACAACAGCAAGATAAGGAAATTAAAAAAATTAAATTGGTATGTATTTAATTGCGTTATTTCTTTTTCCGTACAAAAACTAATAAATTCCGAAAGTAGAGGTACTTGTCCCACTGATTATTTAACTTTTGCTTTGGCTCGGTGGTTACCTACCTATTTACGGAATAGTTATCTATAGTCTGTCCGCAAGCGCTGTACCGCGCCTTGGGTGGCGACAGACGTACGGAGGGAGGGACGCAAGGGACTGCGAGAGAGAGCGAACGACGAAATGACAGAGCGAAGCGACTTACTCCGCCCTCGGGTCTCGCCGCGTCCTAGGTCAAACTATAGTAAAAATAAATCTTTAATATATTTTAGGACAAGGAATTGGTATATGCCCACGTTAGCGACTCTCAACTTGAAAAATATGAAGAAATATTGAAATGTAAAGATGAACACATTAAGGATTTGGAGCATAAAGTTCGAGAGCTACAGAAAAGTGTTGACAGTGGTCTGAATCCTGACGCTACCGGGTGAGTTCACTTGAGTTTATTAATACTTACTATGGAGTGTACTGCGTTATTTGTTTGTACTCGAGTATTTGTTTTTATTTTTAGAAATCTTCAACAGTTATTGACCCGTCGACTACAAGGATTGGCGTATTTTTTGGATAAACTGCTCTCGCACAAGTAAGTACCTCGTTGCTAGAAGTCATTCAAAACCCGTTCATTGATGTGCGCCGAATTATTAGACTATGTGTATTTCCCTTTGTGATGGATAATGCAATATGTTTGATAACTTTATCATTTTCGTTTTCAGATGTGTCCTCGGGGAAGATAAAAAGAAGCTCGCCGAGAGTATACTAGAGCAAAGTCTGGCCCTCCCCGTGGGCTTACAATTGGACGAATCAATGGCACCCGAAGAATTTACATTAGACGAGAGCAATCTCGATATCTCACAATCTGTAAGGCTGGAGGATTTGACAATGATGTTCGGCCACCATATGTCTTGCGGCGACGACAGCAGATACTCGTCTAGGAAACCTCTGAAGCCTCTGCCCCAAGCCGACCTGTTGTCCGAGTCCGAGTGCTGGTCGGAGCCTGACCGTAACGTGTCACTGGCGCGCGTCGGACTGTGCCACACGGGCGTAGGCCTGCGCGACTCCAGCGCGGACAACGCCATACATCGGGCGCGCCGCTCGCGCGTCTCGCACGGCTCGCGGTCAGACGACAATAAAGGCTCTAATGAAGGCGCTATCCTCGAGGAAATTAACGACCTCGTCAAACGCAACGAGCGATTGGAAGAACAGAAAAATGATTTAAATAGCAAGCTAGAATTTGCTATGACACAAATTGATGACCTCATAGCCGAGAAAGACGCATTAAAAACGGCGCTAGCTACGGAACGTTCGAAAACAGCCGAAGCAGAGAAAAATGTGGAAGTGATGAAGAATTCTATTCTGATTTTAGAGTCTCGGATAAAAGATGTCGAACAGCAACTCACCGAAGTGGCTCAAATATCAGAAAAATTACGAACAGAGAGGCAGGAGCTGGAATCGACATTTTTGGAAACTGAGCGCTCATTGCGGCGCGCGGCGGACGAGGCGACCGTGCAGGCGTCGCAAGCCGCGCTCGAGCGCGCCCGCGCCCAGCACCTGCGCCTGCGCGCCGAGCGCGAGCTCGAGGAGACGCGGGAGCAATTGGACGCCGCGAAGGAAAACAACGCACAATTAGAGATGGAAGTTGCGCGCAAAGTAGCTGCTGACGTCGAAAATAAAATTGCGGTCGTGCATGACGGCCCAGCTTCGGAAGAAGACCGGCCCACTTCGCCCGACCAGGGCATCGATAGCGATCGACTCTCAAGCCTAGAACAAAATGACGCCGTTGCGTTATCACCACGTAAGTAAATTCGTCTGCTAAACTCTGTCGCATTGTTAGTTACTCACACTATCAATTTATAATATTTATAATTATTTCTAGGTTCATTGTACGAAGAAAACATAACGCTGAAACAGAAGTTGAACAGAACGAAGGCGACGCTGGCCGATACCCTGACTCAGCTGAACGCGGCTAATATGAGAAAGAGAAGTGTACAGCGCGCTATTTGTCGTGAAATTCATAAAACTCAAGGCGTATTGCGCAAGGCGCGCGATCAGTTTGAGAATCAGAACTAATAGTACCTATTCAGTTACTTACCTAGTTATTACAGATTTAGGGTGTACCTATGTTTTCTAACTAATTTAAGTAAATGTGTAAAAAATCGAAGTGAGAATAATGAATTAACGTTTATTTCAGACACAAAGTCCATAGATATATCCATAATCATATTAAATAATGCTCGTTAAATGCCTTGATTATTATCGTTATTTATACTTAATTATAATCATGTGTTAAAATTGTAAATATATTTCCATATATTTACAATTGGTGGCTCTTTTCTAGTGCTTTGACAAAAATGGCGTCAAGAGTCACAATATGTAACTCATTGTAAACAATATTGTTTATTAAAATGAAATATTGTGTGTAAACGTTTATATTTTATTAACGAGATGAAACGGGAATAGCCAATATTACCATGTATAACATCGAGAATTGAAGTTCCATTAGTAATATTAATTATTATTGCGTTGCGTTGCGAGTAGTGTAGGGAACATTATGGATACTTAAATTACTTTCTGAATGGTAAATCACATTACGAACCCGCAAGTATTTGACGGCTATACGCTCGCTCTCATTAATTTGAACTGTAAGCTAGGTGTCTGTGTTTGGGACCAATAAAGTATAAAAAATACCTAACTCATTTTTATTTATAACTGCATATACAAAAGACATTGCCACATTTCAATGGAGCTTTGCCCCACCTACAAAACTACGTAACCATTTAAGCTGTACCTATCATTATGTTGGGGACTTATTACAGGTTTCATATTGCATAATCATAATGAGTATAATTTTCTACTACTCTCGCAACTCCTATAGAAGAATAACAAAAACAATGAATAAATCGCTTCGATTTATTCATTGTTTTTGATTGTTTTGATTTTCTGAATTCTTAATTAAGCTGTTTTTTTCGAATTGCAACTTGTACAAAACTTTACTTTAAACCAATAATTTTAATAAAAAACTGAGATATTTTAACATTTATTCGTTATCTTGTACAACTTGCGGTTGATGGTGGGGCAGAATCTGGCATTGTCATTTTTGCAGGAGACTTGGCTTTACAATAACAGGCTGGATGAATAAATGGCAGTTGTTAGAGCGAGGAGCGAGCTCAAACTTTAAAAGAAATAAAACTAGCTATTTAAGTTGTTAATAGATGGCGTTGCGCAAAGTCACTAGATATCGTAAAAAAATACACACGGACCATGAAACAAATATTGTTAATATCAGCTGAATAATTTTAAACAATACAATTTAATATTTTTAATAGATACCACAAAAAAATACGCATTCAATTCTTAAACAGGGTAAGCCCCCGTCCATTGAAGCTTTATAATTTTGACATCATACCAATTTCTCTGAGATACCAATGCATCATACCGAGGAATCAGTGCCATCTACCCGAGCTATCGGTACTATTTTTGTTTCTTAAACTGTCACTTTGAAAACCCCTCATTGGCGCTATAATGGTTGTCAAAAGCAAGAGTGAGACATAAGATGCCCCGCAGCGGCGGAGTGAAGAGCACGGCGCACTGTCTCCATTTTTTTTCTATCGAGCGAAGTTTGTCCAATCGTGTTGTCCTATTCATCAGTCTCTAAATAGGCACCCCAAGATTGCTATATATTTTTTCAAACGTTTAATTTTAGTAGTTAATACCGTAGCCTTCGTAGTAAAACTGAAAATACGCGCATACGAAGCCTTAAGCGCGACAAGCTAAAGTATTGTTGGTTGTATTTCGGTACGGGTTTCGCAATTTTGCGAACTACAACTTACGGAAATTGAGTCACGTTCTGAAAGTTCGTTTAAAAAATAGCATTTAGTAATAGATATTTGTTAAGTAACTAGCTTTTTTAATATAATTGATAAATTTTGGGAATGCTTGTTAGTTATGCTATGGTATAGGTAGCCCTTATGTTACAACTGTGGTTACAATAAAGAATAATATCCTTGGTCGATCAGGCTGTATGCACTAAGGTTTGCGTTTTCTTTTATGAAGAGTAAAAAAGAAAGCGCGGGAATGCGCGGGAAAATAAAGTTTTTTTCAGTTTTGTTTTTGTGCACGCAGGAAATATTCGTTTATTTCATAGCTAGTAATCTTATTAAAAATGCATAATAATTACGAATATAGTATTGTTAACCCTAATCCAGACATCTTAGGCTACGTTGTAGCCACAGCCAGCATTACAGATAAACACGATAGATCAGCGCCTTCCCATTTTCATTGGAAAATATTGAAATGCAGGTAAAATATGTAATACTTACTACTTATATTTGTAATGTGTTATAAAGATTACACTTTATTTTATTAGCTGCACTACTTACATTGCTAAAAGTACTTAGTGGAGCACTTTAGTTTAAAAAAATTCAATAAATACTTGCCTACGCACAAGTACTTACCTACTTGGATAAAATATACTTACTGTATACGGTGGTTATTAAAGCCGGGTAAACGAGCGTACTTTTTTGAGTTTTGAGTCGCGTAATTTAATTTTATGCTGTATTCGGTTTCATATAAAAGTCCTGTTTATGGCACACGGCGACGCAAAGTAAGTTGTTAATTTTCATACTTAATACTTACGTAGATTACGCGACTCACAACTCAAAAAATTACTCGGTATGTAAGTAGGTACTGTGTTTATCTTAGATAGTAGGTAGATACGAATGCATTTTCAAACTGTAAAATTTTATTTTCGTAGAATGATAATATTTTCCAATTCGTCCATTTTGGCTTGTCCGGACAAAAATGACTTGCAACAAGTTCACATAATATTCAACAAAGTTGGCGAAGATTATGACAAGTTAACTTCGTTGTTTTTGAAGTTCTCCCTCACTCAAGTAAGTAAAAATACGATACGGGAGGTTTCCTTCTAATCATAGTTACCATGCGTTACTTATTTTATATAACATATAGGACGGAGTTATTAGAAAGCCTACCTCCGAAATATTTCAAATGTGCTTCCATTACACTCTGACGGCGAAACTTGCACCGGTCTGGAACACTGTGGGATTCGACTATCTGGTCAATAACAGAGATTTCTTGGTATCCAGTGATCCTCAAGAAGGAGTCAAATGTCAGTTATTATCTAATAATGGTAAGATAGTTAAATATTGTTATTATAGTATAGACAACATACATTATGCATTAAATTATATTCCTACCTAATTTAATTATTATTATTATTATTTAATTATGGACAGGCAGCTCAACGCTGATATGTCCATTTCACAGTGTTTGTAAAGTCTATCACTTAGTGGTATTATTCTTATTAATGGTTTTTAAATAATTGTCCAATTTGTTTTTGAATGCGTTAACCGAGACGGTAGAGACAACATTGTCCGGGAGTCCGGGAGTGAGTTCCAGAATTAGAATATGTTTTTGTTTTTTAAATAAGTAGATACGTACGTAATACTTACCTAAGTATTTTTAATTCGCCTATTTGATTTACAGACAACACGACCGTGTTACAGCTAAAACCTGTTAAAATACATTTAGTCAGAACTGATGAAGATTTTTTGCCCGGAGAGTGGATTAGGGTTTTCCCGAGGTTCGTAACCTAAGTACATTAAGTAGCTTAGTAGTTTTTAGGCTACAAAGGAACCGAAATACATACAATTTAAACATTACCCTCTTCCTTTCGGCAGTCGGTTAAAAAATTGCAGGCACCCCGTTGTTATATTTTTCTGAGAATTAGGTATAAGTACCTACTTAAATATTTAAATTTTACCCGATTTTTTAGCTTGAACAAGGCTGTCGTAAGTGATTGCTATGATTCATTGCCTCAGTCGGGGAGTTTCAAGTCTTACAAAGATTTACGCCGGCATTGGAAAAATATTGTGAGTATTTATCATACACAAAAATATTGTTCGCTAATCATCCATTACTTACAATGTATGAATTATAAAATACACTCAAACGATTGCGTAACCAGTTTAGGCTGACGCGGCGCCAGTTAACTTCGGTACCTAACCAGTGTAGATAAGCTAGTACGCTTATCTACACTGTTGGTTACGTAGGAACATTAACAACCCCCCAAATTCTGCTAAGACTCTAGCTAGAGTCTAGACAGACGACAGACGGACTGCATTTCATCTGCAAATTTGCAGTTTGAATGCAGCGGATGTGCAGTTCCAACACAGACCACTTACCCCATAGACATGAAATCGGTACAAATTTGCAAGCGTAAAATTCTGTCAAACGATGAGCGCAATAGAAGAAGCGGTATTAAATCCATGTCGATATCTCTAGGTTACGCGTGTCGCGAAGCAATTTTGCGCTCATGTGCGGGCAGAAACGGGCGCCCTCCTGTTACAGGTCTATGGGGTAAGTGGTCTGTGAGTTCCAACGACTGCTAGCTTGCAGTCAGCGAGCAGTGTTGGAACTGCACGCCAACTGCAATAAATGATTTTATTCTACCATCCCATTAAAGCATGGGTACCGGTTGCCCGAGGAGGAGGGTTCGTATTGCAGCGTGCAGTTCTGGCGCGGGGAGCCACTGACTTACCCAAAAGTATGTGTAACTCGGAGTTTCCCAATTATAACGCCGATGTCAAAACCATCAGAGGTAAGTCCGACACTCGAACATGTGTTAAAGGAACATATCATGATTTCAATCAACCTATCGTTAATCTTTCTGTCGGGTCGAGCGAAACTATCATAATGCATGCAGTTTCCACATTATGGTGTATTATATGCTAGGGATGTGGATGTCAGACCACCAAGCTGGCAGTGTGTGATGAATACCTAGGTATACATGACTTGCAGAGTTCCCGGCGATATTTTCTTTAGATTGCTATGAGAAGAAACGGTGAGGGTATTAAGGTATTAAGTACATACGAGTTATTTAACCCACATTTTATTTATCGGCAGAAAGTAATCCTTTCGAGGTTCCTAAATTGCTTAAAGAATAAGATGCCTAATTTCTTGGGAGTGCCGTTGTCTGTGCAGCAGAATTATAACGATACCGGCGCTATACTGAACGTAAGTAAACTTACAAGTACAAAAAACTTCCAGCTGACCTTTGGGCATGCATGCGGAGAGCAAAGAACGACAAACAGCTTGTTTGTTCGGCCAGCGCTGGCCACCTATGCTGTTATTTACAAACCTAGTTAAACCTCACTTCCCTAAAATTGTGTTGCTATCCCTTTCACACTTCGTTAAAAAAGGTTAAGATAGAAAGGGAATCACGTTTATGAATACGCGCCCTGATGGTAAGGGTCACCGTCGGGTCGTCTATAGACAATTACATATACACCAACAACTCATGAAGAGACGCAAACGCCATTATCGCCCAGAGGATTGACACTGTACAGTCTATTATCCGAGGTAAGTAGGTATCCAGGGGGCCTCAATAAAGTTGAGATTTTCTCAAGAACTACTTGACCGATTGTAAAAAAAAAAATTTTTTTGGTAGATTGTGTACACACATGTAATTGTAAAGAAATTTAAAAAAATCAGTCAAGTACTATTTGAGAAAATCGTACTTGACTGAAAGTAACTAATTAGGTATGTGGTCAAAATTAGGAATACAAGTGCAGGGCTTACTAAGGAATAATTTCAAAAAATAACTTTGTAAAATGATATCTCAGTACCCGTGACACTTTTACTTTTATCCTGTATATATAGGTACAACTTTAGATCAGTTAATCCCTGATCTGATGGTACAACCTACCTATCACAATTTGTCTTGTTAATTAACTTAAAAGAAAATATGTAAAAGAAAAATATGTCCCATGGAAAAGATAGGTTGTGGTTCCTTTGAATAACATTACTTTTCTCTTAATTGTTTTAGGTTGACAACGAAAGATTTTCGGAGACTCAAGCAGTGAGTCTGTGTACGCCCACACAACACCAACGTTCAGCTCGGTAAAATATTTACCTGTACCTAAAGGGATACGTTTCATTTAAACAAAAGAATAAGTATAAGTAAGTAGTTTCCACACGTTTAATTTGTAAAATGTCAAAAATAATTAATATTACAGTCATTCATTATTAAAATGCATACCTACCTAGTACCTATTCAATTACTTGTTTAATAAATTATTCTTATAAAATATGGTAATTTTAATTAATAACAATAAACTTGCATACCTACCTAGTACCTATTCAATTACTTGTTTAATAAATTATTCTTATAAAATATGGTAATTTTAATTAATAACAATAAACTATTGGTGCTGGCTTTTTAAAAGAGTGTCAAAAATAGTTAAGTACCTACACATATTCACCGAAACCAGTACAGAGGAAAAATCGTAGAGAAGTCAATAAGAAATGTTTTATCACCTCGCACTGTAAAATTAGTTTGGTAGTAAGACAGTAACGTGATTGTGAATGATTATAGAGAGGTTTTGATTGCTAGATTATCTAAATACATAAAATACTTATCTAAGTAAATAAAAGACGTCACAGCAGTTCGCGTGCAACCCGCTCGTTGCATACCGAGACCATAAATCTCTAAAGGGCAAATTGTGGGTAAGACAGAGCACCCAACTTACAGTCGCATTTTCTCTTGTTTCCTACTCATTAGATACCTATTTATATTCAATTATTTGAAGACTATAGACGAGCAGCTTAGCTATTTTAACGCTAATTATACGTACTTATACCATTACGATTTTTTATGTAAGTATCTATTACCTAACCACGATAATATAACTTGTGGTATTAAAGTCAAATTTTAAAAAATCCAAGAATGTAAAGCGATAATTCGGAATTATTCCGAGATAATATTTTGAATTTTGTCATAGTCGAGATGTCGGCGAAGATATTATCATCGGGCTTCGTGGAGGTGCCAGCGCCGTGAGCGCTGCTGTTTGGTGGAAGAACCTGGCTACAGAGGGCGACAGGTTCCTTTGCGACTGTTCTGGCGTTCGTGTAGTTTCGGCATTCTGTACACGATATACAATATTGTCGATACTTGATTATAATTAAACTAAACTACAATACTTAGGTAAATTTTAGTGCAAAACTTACTAGTCTACTTGTCCTCGTTACACTTGGAGAGTTGGTTGGAGTAACATTTCTATGGGTTTCAATGACAGGGATGTTCAACAAATATTGCAATTTGTACCCTTTCGCTAGATCTTCAACAGTTTTACCTAGAACAAACAAATTACCCGACTATTGAAAGATTATTAGATACAAGCAGTTAATGTAATATAATTAATCCGTTAGACCTCGCTACCTTTATACTAATGTAACACTGCTGTTATTTAGGTTAACATCGCCATACCGGAAGTTGTTATGTATACCGAAGCCCAAATCAAGTGTCTTATTTTGTAAACAAATATGGAAATAGACATCTTTATTAGTAATATTCATTACACGTCATTATAAATGACAATGCCAGATTCTGCCCCACCATCAACCGCTAGATGTACAAGATAATGAATAAATGTAAAAATATCTCCGTTTTTTATCAAAATTATTGGTTTAAAATACAGTTTTGTACATCTAGCGAGTCGAAAAAAACAGCTTAATTAAGAATTCAGAAAATAGTAAGAAATCGAAGCGAATTATTCATTGTTTTTGTTATTCTTCTATAGGAGTTGCGAGAGTAGTAGAAAATGATACTGATTATGATTATGCAATATGAAACCTGTAATAAGTCCCCAACAAAATGATAGGTACAGCTTAAATGTTCACGTAGTTTTGTAGGTGGGGCAAAGCTCCATTGAAAGGTGGCAATGTCTTTTACAATTTCGATATTGCTACATACATAATGTACGTTAGTTGTTCATTTCTATTATAGTATAATATATTAGTATTTTATTATAATTATTCATTTCATTATCAGCAATTTAATATAATATTTGTATTTAATTTATTAGTATTTAGTTACATTCATAAATTCGTTGTAACTGTAGAACGACCGCTCAACTAGCCATTTTTTCAGTTTGAATTTGAAACTCTTTATACCAGCGCAGTCCGTGACGTCGCTGGGCAACCGATTGTTAGTAGGCAAGGGCAGTTTTTGTTTATAAAATAAGACACTTGATTTGGGATTCGGTTTACGTAACAGAGTGAACATAACACGTCCTAAACTCCTAACTGGGTATTAAAATACTGATTTTGGTTTGCACTTTCGAACTCCTATAACTGTAGGTACAGTCGAAGACAGAGATAGACACAGTGGGCCTCAATAAGGTTGAGATTTTCTCAAAAACTACTGGACCGAATTTAATAATTATTTTACAGTTATATAGTTTTAACTTTTGTCTATCAAACAGAAAGAATTATTGCAATAGGTCAAGTAGTTTTTGAGAAAATGTCAACCTTAAAAACTCTCCTGTACACCTTTCTCTGTGTTCCACCGTACCTACCACCTACTTGCTTAGGTACTTAATTTTGATCTGACTAAAAGTACCTATACCTACCTAAGGTGATATAGATATCCTTTTTTGTTAGCAGGTAAAAGAAAATGGTGGAAGTATTTTTAGACCTGTAGAAAATAGTCTAAAATCTCAAGTCAGAATCGGCATCAATGCCCATTGCCCAATAGCCTACCTATTGGGCACTGATGCCCAACAGGTACTTAATTAGGAATTATAATAGTGAACGCAAGTATACTGAACCTGTTAAAGTTGTAGGAATGTTTGTGTTGCACCGTCCAGTTCCTAAAATCCTATTCAGGGCTGCGATGTTTCGGAATATGACTGCCACCGCTGCGCCGTCCGCCAGCTGCGAGGAGTCGCAGCAGGACAGTAACAGCGACCAGCCGTCCGCGTCCCAGTGAGCGTTAGAGAACACTGCCAGTTGCAATGTGGAGGCTCCTACAATACGGTATTTGACAAGTATCGAAAATTATAGCCTTTTATTTCAGTATCATTACAAAATAAATATTGACAATTGAGATCAATTCAAGAATTAGATAAGTCGATAGCATATCAAGTATATAAAAGCACTTTAGGCCCAAAAGCGCAGACAGTAAAAATCGTAACTGTTGGGTAGGATAGGTATAGGTATGCTAGCTAGGTATGTGCTGTCGACTATACAATAGTGAGAGAAAAGTGTTAGCTAATGGTATAGTCCATCCATACTCCATACCTATTAAATATAGATAGGTAACAATCAATTAATCAACTCACCAGATTCACCCAGCAAATGTGGGTTTGCCCCATATTGAATGAGTGCCTCGACCACGGAGTATGACCCGTGGCGCGCCGCTAGTCTGATAGGCCACCCACCCCCGTAGTTAGGATCCAAACCAGAACTTAACAACCGAATAATTTCTTTCTTATCATCACAAAATACACTAGTTTTAATATTGATATCCATTTTTATTGCAAATTTAACCAAACTTACACTTGTTTTTAGTGTAATTTGCACTTTGTTTCTGTCTACCCACCACTTTTTATTATTATAAATGAACATCGTTTGACGGCAGGGTTTCGCGACACCAGATAGACGGTAGGCGATCTTGGAACATACCGCATCGTATTCTTACTATTTTATAATGTTTTTTTATGCGAAGCGAAAGTCTGAATACGAGTACAGAAAATTTTGGTCGCGAAGGGGATTCGAACCCGCGACCTTGCCAATCCGTAACGTCGCACGTCTTTTTCAACAGAGTATCGATTCTATTAATTTATCTATTCCTAGTGTAAGATCGTAAAAATCGATACTTAAGGGAAAATAAAACTGTTCAAAATAAAATAGTGAAATCCTTGTGCTTAGCAAATCCTTAAATTCCGCATTGGTTCGGAACGACCGAGTAGGAAGTACCTAGGTACCTACGACCAGATTAGTAATAAGTAACAAGAAGTTGTTAAATCGTAAATTCAACCTAAAACGAAGATCATCATGCCGAATGTCCCACTGATGGCGGGGTAGACCTTCCCTTACATCGAGGGAGCTAGGGCCATTATCCAGTACGCGGCCCCATCAGTGCGGTTTGGTGGTGTACAGCCACAGTAGGTAAAGTATACAATACAAACAATCGTTTGATTTGATCACAATCTGTTTTTATTTAACGAATAGACATACAATACAAACAATTATGGCCAGATAGGTACATTAATGTGTTTGGCAATTCGAGGACATCTAAAAACTTTCTTTACGTAAGTAGATCTTTACCGTAACTACTTGTATATTATAAAAGATTGCAAAGTTTTCCGAAACTTTCGAATTAAGATCTCGATCTTTTTCTCCTTTCTGAACTTCTGTTTGGAGATCGGCGGCGGCGACTGCGTCGCTCGCTATGGCAATGTCTAGGATCTTCCCGTCTGCTTCTGTCCCCTCTTCGCCTGTCGGCTCTCTCTCTGGATCTCGAGCGCTTACGTCTTGGAGTGTCACTCTCTGGTGACTTAGACCATCGCCAAGATCGAGGCGATATTTGCTTAGATCTAAAAACATATTGGTCGTTGAAAATGGTCCCTTTCTAACTAACTTTTTTGAAAGTGACAAAAACATGGTTTATCATTTATTAGTCTAATTGTTTGGGTTTAACCGCCCCATTTATGTAAATTCACGCCTAGGCCACTCACTTGCTTTTCCATTGTTTGAATTTGCTATAGAAGCCGTACATATAAAACAGATATCTCTTTATGACGTATGTGAGTGAAAGTGACAACAAGGACAGAGACCGTCCTCATACAAAATATACTTTAGGCTCTCTCCATAGAGCGCAGTTCCATTACATCCTGGATGATTTACAGATATAAAAACTCCTTTCATCACTTATTCTTATGCGCTATGGTTTCGATTATAAATTATACAGGGTGTAACGGAAAGGGTATATGAAGTCAAAGGGAGGGTGTTCAGTATCGGTAACTAAACCACTTTTGTTCTACGACTTTTCGAATAAAAAATAAATTAATGTCTCATATAAATAGATCAGCTGACCCGTACGAAATGTAAGAAAAGTCAAAAAATAAATTCGCGAAAATCGAAAAGTCGTAGAACAAAAGTTGTTCAGCTACCGATACTGAACACCCTCCCTTCGGATTCATATACCCTTTCCATTACACCCTGTATAATATTATGATTATTAATAAGCAATAACAAACCTCAAATTATCCAGATTGTGATATGTATAGTCCGAGAATAAATTGTTTGGATTTCTGAATACATGTAGGAAATTGCAAGCACGCCCCTTCGGACAGCGTTTCCTTAATTGAAGACCTGAAAATTTTAAAAGACGAAAATAATTAATAATTATTCTGTTACATATTAATCTTTGTATATCAAAATTATGAGGATAGCTTCTTCTTTTAAAAGTTAGCTGTAAAATAGTTATTAAATTCGGTCTAGTAGTTTTTGAGAAAATCTCAACCTTATTAAGGGCCTCTGTTTACTTTTCTCTGTCATCGTGTGTACATTAAAATCCCTCCTATTTTTGGCAGTCGAGTACAAATACGTACTTACCACATATAGCATTTTTCCATGAGCTTATATGACAGAACTGCAACGAGAGCTGCCTGCCGCCGTACCAGCGCGAGTGCAACGCCTGGTACGCGCCCACCGCGGACCGCACCTCGGCGTATTCGACGTACACGTTTCCGCGAAGATGCTTCTCAAAGTTATTGCAAACCTGCACAAATCAAATATAAACCCTATACAATATGAAATTGTAGTGGTTGCTTTCCCACGCCAGAATGATATATCCTCAGTAGTGACAGTAGTACTTTAGAATTATAGAGTTAAACTTGAAAAATAAAAAGTTTAGCTTTTAATTATTTTATACAACCCGAAAACAAGAGTAACTAGACGTATACCTACCAAACAGAATGTGCCTCGCAGCGCGTCTCGTTCGCCGGCCGCTCCGCGCTGTTGCTAAGCTGCGATATCGAGGTGTTTGTTATGGCTTGATTACACGTAACCAGTAGGGTACAGTCGCGAGACAGTAAAAGGCCGAGCGAGTTGGGCACTCGGTCTAGTAAAAAGATTAGGGTTCGAGTGGCTGTCTCGCTACTCTACTAGGCCGAGCACTCGGTTATGTGTTTATACCTGCCGAGATCACTGTCTCGCCACTGTACTCGTTACGTGTAATCAAGCCATACTATTGATTCGCGACCGCTATCGAGTTCAGTTTTTCACAATTTTAACTGTCATATCTTTATTTAACAAAGATATATATTAATAAATCGATAGTACTATCGACTACTAAATCATCTCGCTGCGGGAATACAACCACTAAAATTTCACTTTATAATATAAAAATATTACTAGGTAGGTAAGTAATGTCAAACCAAGTGCCTTAATTTGAAAACAAATATGATCGTCTTTATTACTACTTCTGGTGTGTTATTTAAGGAATTGATTGAATGAATCATTGTGAAAATAAAGTGAAAGTAAAAATGTGAGCCATTTTTATTTTTTATTTGAAAAGTCGTAAAACATAAGTTGTTCAGTTACCGATACTGAACACTCATGGCGTAACGGAATGGTTAAGCGGAAAGGAGTGTTATATACGAATGTTTATAGACTAATTTCAAGTCACATGCTCTCTCCTCTATTAATTCACTGAATACACACCTCTGAAGCCTGCACGGTTCACAAAGCTCTTTAGGGTTCATCATTCATCAACAATCGTCAGTTCACAATACTGAAGTATGTTTTATGAGTATTATTTTCAGTAGAAGTTCACAATCTGTACAATTATTTTACTTCAGATAAGTATTATTATTTCTCTTCCAATAAAGTTATGCAGAATCATTTCAAACAGCCATTGCACCAGGAAGCACCAACAGCAGAATCAACCAGGATTAACTAGGTAGGCAGTAGTGTGTAGTCGGTATTAGTAGGTAGGTTATAGTTATGAGCAGCAGACATGCAGTGGTAGACCTATTATGCTCTTATCTAGTGATAAGAAAATAAAGTCAATTTTGAAGACCCTTGCTTGAAATGTAGTAATGAAACCCTGCAATGGTCATCAAAATGGGCTATACACCGTAACAGTTGTAAAAGGGCCCGTTTGACCAGTTAACCACGTTTACTCCATACTCCAAACACGTAATATGCAATAAGCACTTAAGATAATATGTAGGCATAGAAAGTCGTACCTGTGACTGATTATTAAAGTTAAGAGTTTTTTGTTTATTCAAGTTAAGAAAGAGGTAGCATCTACTTTTAGTCATATTAAATGTAATGTAAGCACATGGTAAAAATTCAAATAAAGAGTGTAAACCAGTACCACTAATACTATACATAAGTATACTACAAATATTTTTATTTCAAATTAAAGGATACATGAAGACGAACTTATCTTCTTGTCCAACTCACCTTGAACTGTACAACTCTACCAAATTTTTCGAATTCCGGAAGCACATCATTGAAAAACTCTTTAAATTCTTTATATGTGTCACTTTCTTCATATTCCAGCATTACATCAGTATCATATTCATTGAAAGCCGCATTGTCTAACCCAAACTGGGCATAGAAATTCGTTGCTAAAAGTATCTAAAACAATAAGTCAAATGTGAATGTAGACAATATGAAATTCATTAAGCCTTGCAAAAAGTGAAAATAATTACTTTGCTAATCCCAGGATACACATGATTTCTAGAACATTGGTCAGCAAATCGGCAACAGGCAGTTTTAGAGAAGAATGGGCAAGGCTCAGTATTTGATTTACTCTCACGTTGCACCAACAGTTCAGATGGTGGTTCCACAGAGTCCCCACACAGAAAAAGGTCTAAACTCTTCATAAAAATTTCCTGTCTCTGCCTCTTCTCCTCTTCAATTTCTTTCAACCTTTGTATATCTCTTTTCTTTTTTTCTTGTTCCATTTCCCATTCCTGAAAATTATTAGGTAGTTATTTTTATATTACATAGGGCATGATAATGAAAGTTTTTTATATTTTCATTATAGTGTTTTTATGACTTCGAAATAAAGTGTGCACAATAGGACATACAAAACACAGTTACTGACAGGTCTTGAGGGCTGAGTGTATTTGTATTTTGACTGGCTGATGCAAGAGAAAACTTATGAAGAAAAATCAAACAATCTTTTAAATTAATCCTACATGTTAAACATATACTGGGTCTAATTAAATAGCAGATAAAAGAAACAAAACTCACAAGTTTCAATTTAGCCTCTTGCTCCTTGCGTTGCTGGAGCAATGTAGCCCTTCTGTCCTGCAGTCTCTGCCACTGTTCCAAGGCGATCCGTTCTGCTCTCAGCCATTTCTCATTTTCCACTCTGTTTGCCTGTTCAATTTGCTCATATTCAAATAGTTCTAAAGCTTCCTGATTGTCTAACCAATTTTCACAGTCCTTGTACTCTAGTCCAGACTCTGAAAATATCAATAAAAATCATTAGCTGTCTATGTCGGTTCCTGGGTTCCTTGCATGCTAAATTTAATATCATTCTGCATTTCATTTATCTATGTTAAGGATTAAAATCAGCTATTATTCAATTTGTTCAAATGATTGATAATAAGAACATATGAGACGGTATAAGGCTATATTTTGACAGGCATTTTAAAACTGTTTGGTCCTAAGATCCATCATGGACCCGGGCAATTGAGCTACAGAGAATCCACTATAAATAATAATAACAACGCCAGCTAACTACAACCAGATGGCGCTGATTGGAATGGAATAGGTTACTACTGAGGTAACAATGCATTTACATTAGAGGTGTAAAAGTAACGAAAAAAAGCGTACCCGCATGTATTCGTTACTTTAACAATTGGTACTCGTTACTACCGTATCGTTACGTTACTCGTTACTTCTGACACCATGACACATGACCATGCTATGTTATGTTAGAGCAACGAATCGAGTCGTATTGTGTACGCGTACAGTATGACATCGCAATACATTACGCCTCGATTATAATGAAAAAGCAACAAATAGGTGTCAAAAATTATTTATTGACAATAAAATTGAAACATTAAAAAAAAAATTCTTAAAATTAAATTGAACCTAAAGTATCGCAATTGTTATGGGCAAGCATTTAACATTTGCGACTTTCTCGTCTCTCCATTTCAGTAAAAAATAAAAACATATTAAACAAACGTTACGTTTCATATTCGTATACACGCATCAACGGTACTTGCGCGAATTGCGTGAACTGAAAGGGAAAAGTGCGAGTATACGAAAAGTGCGAGTAACGAAATGCATTCGTGAGTAACGATTCGTTACTTCGAACTAGATGGCGCACCCGTTACTCAGTACCGAATACATACGGTTTGTCACAGCTCTAATTTACATTAGAACATGATGAAAAAATTCTTGCCATGTGCAGGACTTGAACCTGAATGTTTCATCATGTTCTAATTTATTCACCGAGCATGGATAATGCGTAATTCAAATTCTGAATGTATTGTACTAAAAATGGGTGTGAATTATTTTGTCTTTTTCAAATTTGAAAATCATACCTCTCTTTTTAGCTTGTTCAACTCGAATTCTTCGTCTTCTTTCCCTTTTAGCTATTTTTCTCCACTCTCTATGCCTGCAAGTAGTCCAATGAAAAGACACATGCACACTTTTATACATAAAAATTAAACCGGTCATCAAGTTGGTGCTGGGCCCTCCTGTTGGATACAGATGTTGGTGGAGGCGGGCCGCGGTAAAGCGGGGCAAGGTAGCTAGTACACGCTGTCCTATATGGTTATACCGCCCGTCTCCGGCAACTTCTTGACCACGCAGGAGGATCGCGATTTGTAAACATACTTCACGGACTATAATATGTACCTTCCCATATGCTCATGAAGACTGGTAGTATCGTATAATGTGGAGGAACCAAGAAAGTTATTAATAATTATGAAAACCGAAGTAGAACTGTAAGCCATTCATTCCCTCTTCTTTATTAGATTCCCCAAACGGAAAATAACTTAACAATATTTAGCGTATTACTCGAACGAAAATTAAAAGACAAAGCTAAAAATTCAAAACATTATTGATTGACAAATTAATTCATATCAGAGGGAAAGCAAAGCTAATTAGAGCATACAGCCTGGTCTCACATCTTACTGAGCACATCTTACAATAACAACAACAACATTGTTGTTGTCGCAGCAATAAAACCAATGCGTTGTGAAGTGAAAATACTATTATACATTTACTGGTCGTATATAAATACAAAATCTTGTAATTATAAATACAATTATATGTTAAAGCCTCGTTGAAGCAATGTTGGAGCTTTGTATGTTACAATACCAACTTTGTACTTGCTTTGTATTGTAAGTATGTACACTCTAGATCTTCTAAACAAGGCTACCAGTTGCTCTCGTGTTAACGTGTGTGATGTGAAAAAAAGCCAACAAATGAACATCGAATTTGTGCATATTTCAATATTTGCAAAATACAGTGGAGGTAAGTAGTATCTCCTTTACAATTCGGATCTCCTTTTGACCTTTGCGAACATTGTGCACAGCACTAGCACGTTAAAGCCGGATTCACATTTTTGTGGTGTAGTGTTTTGTGTAGTAAAGTTGTAGCAAGTTGTAGTGGCTAATCACGGTGGCTAGTAGTGGCGCCCACCAATGACTAAGGAATACCTAGGCGCCTTTGACGCGTTATTATTATTATTATTATTTATTTTATTAATGAAAACAGTTCGTCATTTACCAATGTCATGTTACAGAAAATTCAATATATAATAGTCTTCTATCTTCCTCCAGACTGCCCAGAGTGAGTAGTCGCAGTAGTGTCTTCACGCTGGGTAGCCGCGTCTTCTTGTCTTCATCCAGAGGAGACGCCCGTAGCGTCATCACTGGACGAACGAAACAGCTCACTCGCTCGACAGTTACGTTCACTCTTGATAAAAGCTTGAAACTTCAGATCTTGCATAAATAATCCAATAACTTCACCGTACTGTCATTCGTGAACATTTTCTGATTAACTTAACGTGATATTAAACACAAAATACTCCCTGTAGACATTAAAAGGAAAATTATTAAATAATTTCGCAACCGTCGTTTCCCGCCATTTTCAAGAGAACCCCTTGATGTAATATATATGACACTTGTAAGAGTTGTAAGTAACAGTTGTAACCGGTTTATGACGTCGTCTGACAACAAACAACAACCATTTGTTGTTACGTTACGACATTCTCTAATCTCTACAGATATCCTAGTAATTTGTCTACGACATGCACGCACATTTCTCGAAATTGTGATTGTTTGAGTTGTGGGGTACCTGAGTGGTGTACTCTGTAAATAAAAACCCGGGGTAATCTGTGATAGTAACTATGGTTTTAAAATCATTGCTGCTGCTGCGACCAATAACTATCTCGAATAATCTGAAACCTTTAATTTTAACTTCGCCTGTTTTATATATTGGTAAATTTAGTAGGTTTTTAAACAGCTCAATAAATAAAACCTCATCTACTGTCGGAATAGATCGCCTAGGAAAATCGGAGGGATATGGCACAGGTTAGTGGCAAAACCTTTGTTAACTTTAGTGCAGTTTCGCTACTCTACATAAGTTGCCCCAGAAACCCGGCTAGTTAATAATTATTATAATCCACTGAAGACAAACAGCAGTAGTTCTGTAAACCAGGATATTTGTTGGTTGACCACATTTATCAGAGAAGCCACAACAAAAATAGTAACGATTCTTAATTTAGTTGGCAAAATAATCATGTATAATATAATAATCAGTTGAACAAATATAATAATTTTTTTTGTTTCAGAATTAAATGTTGGTATGTACACGGTCTAACACAAAGAAATGTGTAAGTACAGGAGAGGTTTAGATTTTCTCAAAAAATTCTTGCCTGACTTTAGAAAATTCTTTAAAATAATTAAGTAGGTACCTACCCCATGTGCTAGCTAAACTATCATCTGGTAAAATATTTTTTGGATCGGTCAAGTAGTTCTCAAGAAAATCCCTATTGAGGCCCCCTGTACACATTTCTCTGTTTTCGACTGTACCTACATCAATTATCGTTTTTGTACAATGAGAAAGTTGTAAAATAACAATTACACCATGTCCATATAGTTCCAATGCTTATACATATGAATCTGTAGTTATATTTACCTTGAGATGTCCCAAGTTTATTAATATGGTTTTAAAATAATTCTCTTTGTAGGATTTAATGCACCAAAAGCACAATTAGTTTTGAAATTGAATTTTGAATCTGCTGAAGATGCAGTGCCATTCTATACATTGCCAGTCAAAACTTTAGTCCACATTTACAAAACAAATAAAAATGATGAAAAGAATGGATTTTGCAGAAATAGGCTTTATTATTTGGCACATCGCATCAAAGTAAGTAGCTTCTTCTTCATCTACGTACCTACCTATTTACTATTTTTATTAGTTGATTTAATTAGATTGTTAGAATTAGTTAAAATAAATCATTATCTTCCAGTGTGCCCCTCCAGAACTCAGCGAGTGCCTTGCAAAAAGAACTTTTATTTATAGTTTGTCATTCAACTGGCTAGAAAATTCTCTGAATGTTTTACTAGGTAAGAGAAAGGTAAGTATGACATTCGTTTTTAAATAAAATATAGCACCTTCCTATTAAATTAATTAATTGTGATTATAAATTAAAAAATTCTAGTTTTCAGCTTGATCTTAGCTTGAGCTCGCTTTCACAACAGTAATTGTCAAATGTATATGCAAGTCGATATTTGTAGCGAGCTAAGCTTGTGTTCAAAACTGTCTGGAAAAGACAATATTCGACCATAATTATTTTAAATTGCAGATATGGGTGTGTCCGGAGATCGTATTTTGAGAGATCTATGGGTGCTCAAATACCATCATGAAACAATTCGAGAGAGGCTTCAAAGAGTTAAAGATATGGGTATTGAAACTTTTTATCCATGGATGGTCAGATGTTCTGAAGGCATTTTAAACAGGTAGGTGTGAAAAACATAATTATTAAGCCATATATATATGATACTGCCTTTACTAATTGATAAGATTGTGTACATGAACTTTTAAACTCTTTTTAATTTACAGGTTTATAGCAATATCGCAGGAGACTAAATACATACTTGGTGAGAGTGAGTCAACACACATATACCTCGCAAAACGATTGAACACGTCGCCTGAGGCTGTCCAAAATATGTGCTTCAAAATACCTGCACTGAAGACTATAAGAGTTGCAAAGGTATAGATAGATAAATAATTATAATAAGTTCATGAAGGAAAACTTGGTCTTGTGGAGTCCTAGGCTTGTTTCACATGACACGATACTACCACACAACAAAAATACTTAGACCACATTTTGCCTTTAGATTCGACTGTGTGGGCGATACCGACCACATCGCAACCACAAGTGACCCCATTTGCCCACACGCACAACGTTGCGTCGATCTGTCTGTCTGCAAACACGACTAGTACAGTCGTAAAGAGAGTACAGTATCCAGGTGGGTTCAATAAGGTTTAGATTTTCGCAAGAACTACTTAACCGATTGTAAAAAAATCTTTTACTATAAGTTATTAGTAATAACTTATTACTTAATAAACTATTGTTTAAGTATAGTTTTGATTACACACAATGTAGTAAATAATTTTCAAAAATCAGCACTTAGTACTTTTTGAGATAATCTCAACCTTATTAACTCCTGTCCTGTACACCTTTCCCTGTGTCAGACCGTAAATCGTAACCACAACTTGCAGTATGAAGTCAACTCTTATAAAGCAGATAATAAGAATGGTCCAAAGTAGATCTGCTTTGGACTTTGCCATTTTATACAGCAATCCCTAAGGTATGTGATTGAATTTCAGATAAAAAGTTTTTTGGACTTTCTTATAAGGGAAGGTTTCGAAGTACAAGATATAGCAAGCAAGCCCAGAGTGTTTACAGCATCCCAAAAGACAGTTGAGCAACGATTAAAGAATTTACGTGCACTAGGTGTACGCGATATTAACTTGAATGTCCTCTGCAAGAGTAAAAAAGATTTCAAAAAATATTTTGAGACTATTGAAGCCATCAAAGATACTGACACTGGTGAGTAAGAGTATACCTACTAATGATAAAATGTACGGGCCGACGTACAAAGTCACGGCGCGGCGCCGTGCCGTCGCATGACTTGGCGTGTCACGGTGTCCGCCGGCACCGTCTACCGGTGCACGATGTCGGACGGGCGGTGCCGGTCACAGGCGGACCGCATCGTCGTCGTGCCAAGGGCGGTGCCGTTCACAGGCGCGGTGCACGGCGCTGACGTTTGCGTTGGTCCTAACATCACCAAAGTAGTGTCCGACCCGAACTTTCGGTTTCGGCCAAATAACGGGTTGCGGCTGCCATCCGGCCGAAACCGAAACTGTTCGATAGCATAAACGTTATAATATTAAAAGCGTAAATAATTTATTTGAAATAAGGGAGTGATAATATGTAGTGCTTAAGTATTACTTCAAATGTCAGACATAATTTTTTCATATGTGATTTCTGAGTGTGATTTGTAAATAAAAACTTGACTGAAAAAATAAATATAATTGCCCATTTATTTTTTCCACGAAAACATGACCTGATATGGAAGTTTCGGTTTCGTTTTCGGCCGAAACTAAGACCGTGGCCGAAATTCGGTTTCGGCCCTAAAACCTAGTTTCGGTCGGACACTACACCAAAGCTCCCATCCTAACCCAAGGCATTTATTGTTTAATAAAATAAGCGGATTCCACTGTATAAGTTTAGTAATCATTTGCAATAGGCTAAAATGTCAAAGCGTTCCTATTACGCATACTATTTTAGTTTAAGAATTGAATAAGATTTGTAAGGTGTACATAAGTAGTGTACTGAATAATATAATTTAAATAATAAAATGACTTGAAGCGTTTCTTCCCTACGTGGTATGGTATGATGGGAATAGGTACTACACTAGTTGCACAATTTATCTTATCTACAAAGTAAAATATGCTTACTCATATTGATGAATGTTAATTATCTTTTGATATACTTACTGCACACACCAACATGCTCCGCGTCATGGTTTTCTAGTTTCTCCTGTCCCAGGACAACATAAATTATAAACGCAGTTGTTTATCTGCACTAGCCATTAGTGGCAGAATATTATTGAGTAACATACCTACCTACATCAAACCTTTGCATTTATGAATTTAGTGTGAATAAACCTGAACCGATGCCCAAATCAAGTGTCTTATTTTGTAAACAAAAACTACCCTACCCTACTAACATTTTAAGCTGTTTTGTGATTATTGCAGTTATTTTCACTGAAAAATGAAAATGTCTGATCAATCAGTTTGTTCAGTGTTACATACATCACAACAGGTAATTAGATGATCATATTTGTTTACAAATTAAGACACATTTGGGCTGCGTTTATAGTCTAAGGTATAGGCAATCAATGCTATTTCGAGATACAGACAAATAATGATGACTATAAACTGATATTAACAGATACCATAAAAGTAATAATATCTGAAGTCTTAGAATGATAACATTAATATCAATGGTCATTGTAAAGGTACAAATCCGTAGCCGTCTGCAGGCAGCAGCAGACATGTCGCCGTTATGTCGCGGCGACACGTCGTGGCATCATGTCGCTGCAGTCACGAGCGATGTTTGTTGCTCGAGCGTCGGTGGCACTATTGCGGTCGGGCTACCTACAGTGTCGTCTGCCGCCCGGTTCGTAGCGACAGACGTGGTGTCGATGTCGCTAGGTAGGTACTTCATAGAAATACATAGTATCCTGTAATGTCGCGACGACACGTCAGCGTCGCCTGTTGTTGCTTCCTGCAGTCGGCTACGGACTTGTACCTTAAGGCAGTCAGTATCTAGTCTTAAAAACTAAGAATAATAAGTTTATTGTGTGTGACAAGTAATTTTAATCTATATTTTTTTAATTTTTCATCTGACAATACGTAATTATTAATTAAACACAAATAACACTTCCAACTTGTAAATAAATGGATTATAGTGTAAATATTATGTAAGAAATTAAAATAAATTGGACACAACATAATTCATTAAACATGTTTCATTTTTGTGTTCCACACACTATTAAAATACAATACTAATTCCAAAACCGTATTCATAAATAATCAAATTAACTGCACCTATATTTTAATTCAATGAATATTACATCTAGGAACAGATTTGGAAATGAAACAAAATAATGAAAATAGGTATATGATGATTATTGTGCCTCAGTAGCAAGCAATACAAAATTGTCCTGGAATGACTTACATACATGAAACAAAAAATTCTCACTAATATTTTTAACAATATCATAGTCCCAATCTACATTAATGAAAATAATCATACATTTAATGACATGAAAATATTGCTGTGAACTGAATATTACACAAGTCAACAAATGGTCTTATTGTGGCCTTATTAATGGCGAAACATTGCAAAAACTATTCACAAAATTAATATTTAGACTCACAGCATTGCCTTTCTGCATTGGTTACCTAAAATTCAGTGATTTTGCTACTGTTAAGAAACTTGCAATAAAAACTAAATGTTCTTGTATTAAAAAAACACCATGCCATATATTTTCAAAAAGTGGCAAAATTACTGAACTTCTGTTTCAAGCCTGTGCAGCATAGTCGTGTCATGTAGCATGAAAAACACTCCAGCCCCTAAGTAATCTAGCATCCATCCAGTAGTGCTGTCTGTGATATTATGTTTATATTAAACTACCTAATAGTAAAATTACATGTGAGGTTTGAGTAAAAATCCATACATTTTGGATTTAATTGAACTATTGATTGGTACACTGCATACCTGGACCAGCATGCATATGCTCTTCATCATCACTAGCATATGCTTCTTCCCGACCACGGCCTCGTTCACTTGCAGTGTACTCCATCATGTTCACCTCCTCAACATCCTCCCCAGTCGGCATTACGAATGCTGGTCGTGGAGGCAGTACACTTTCTATTTGCTTCAACTGCTCCTCAGTAGCAAAGTTATTGTCGGGAAATACAACATCAAACTTAATGTACAAGTTGCCCTTTTCAAATGGGTTCTTAAACTGAGGCATGCCCTCACCCTGTATGCCCTTGAGATCTCCTGGCTTAATCACCTCCCCTGGTGTATGTCTAATAAGCAAATCTCGACCGTCCAAATGTTTCACAACGAATTCAAAACCACATAGTGCTTCAGTCAATGTTATATCATGTTTTATGACCAAATCGTCGCCAGTTCTCTGAAAAACATCATGTGGTTTCTGATAGAGCACAATGATCACATCACCGGGCTGGGTGTCAGGTTGCTGGTCACCTTCACCTCTGAAGAAAATTTTTTGATTCTCTCGCATTCCCTTTTCAACATGCACTTCCAATATTTTGGTCTCATTAAGAACTTTCTTGCCTTTGCATTTAGGACACTTATCCTTTTCATTGATGGTTTCACCTTGTCCTTGACAGGTAGAACAACGAGTTTGAAACTGGCGTGTCATACTGGGGCCAATCTGTTGATAAGATACTTTTATCCCCTGTCCATGACAATCCTTACAAGATACAATAGCTCCCGGCTTCCCACCAAGGCCTTTGCAAGGACCACAGATCACATTTTTGCTTAGCTGCAACTTGGCAGTTTTTCCAACATACATGTCTTCTAAGGACACTTTGAGCGGGTGTATGGTGTCCTCTCCGCGGGCCCTCCCGCGTGCCCTGCCTACTCCTCCCCCCATGCCAAATATGTCTCCAAAGAAGTGACCAAACAAATCATCGGGCGGGAAGCCACCTCCTTGGCCGCCCTCTTGTAAGCCCTTCAACCCATACTTATCATAAGTATGTCTTTTTTTCGTGTCTGACAATATTTCGTAAGCATAGCTAATTTCTTTGAACTTATCGCCCGCTGCGGGGTTTTTGTCTGGGTGAAATTCCTTCGCTAATTTGTGATAGCTCTGTAAAGATAAATAGTATCAAATTAGTAATATGAACAATGGATGGACTGTGCGACGACGTCCCCGCACGCACCCATGAGCGCTAGATGAGCGAGGTGACATGACAAACGGCGTGGTTTTTCTCAAGGCTAATGCGAAAGCATACCTATCTGTTTGTACTTACTCTTCTTATTTCCGATTCACTTGCAGACTTCGAAACCCCCAAGATATCGTACAATTTGGTATCCATGATTTTTCGAGGACGTCGGGGAAAACGAAAGAATGAAATGATTTTTTTACAAAACCATAGCGAATTACAATGTTGCTAGACTATAATTAAAATGTAACTTATATTCTCTTTGATCCTCCAAACGCTGCCAAAATCCCAAAAAGGATATTTAAATTTTAAAATATCCAAGAGATAAAGCCAGATTCACATTATTGTGATGTGTCGTGGCGCTGGCGTGTCATGACGTCATCTATAAAATACAATACAAAGTAATTGGCGACTTTTACACATCAATATTTATCGCGTTCAAAATAATCAACGATCTCACGCCAATATCTTGGTAATTTCAGCGTTTTTTTGATATCGTGATACCACCATTATAAATAACTTCACCTAAACTTGGATTTCGTATTTCTAAAAACGCTGAATTTGACACAAAATCACAGTATAAAACTAAAAACCACAATATCGCTATAATTATTGATGTGTATACGTCGCCGTATGCATATGGCTAGAGTTCATACTCGTAATTCATGATTCCTTGTTAAGCGCGCAAAACGCCATTGTGAAAATTCTAATTAAATAGGTTCCGTGGTATTTAGTAATTAATGATCACGTTAAGTAAATTAGGAGATGTCCGCGAACGTTTCTATTAATTGGAGTGCTCGAATGAAGTCGTGTTTGTGAAGTATGTGCTCTTAGCAAGGTTTCCTCTGTGTAATTCCATGATTGCGTGGATCGTTGAGTTATTTCGTTTAGGGGTTTGGGAGGGTTGTGCGCAGGTTTAGGTTAGATTATCTTCGTATATATTATTTTATTAGTATTTATAAGAATTGAGACATTCTACTAACATCAGACCAGGCTGTATGCCCTAGTTGGCTTTGCCTTTCCCTCTGGGAAGAATTATTTTAAAAAAATCATATCGTTTTCGGTTCTCTTGAAAATGGCGGGAAACGACGGTTGCAAAATTATTTGATAATAGGCTAGTTGACTCATATTGAAGTTCAATAAAACAATATTTATTTCAAATTGTATTTCACGCTAGGCTCTCAAATATAGGTATAACTTTTATTACATAAAGTAAAAAAAATATATATTAAAAAATTACAATGCCAGATTCTGCCCCACCATCAACCGCAAGTTGTACAAGATAACGAATAAATGTAAAAATATCTCCGTTTTTTAATAAAATTATTGGTTTAAAATAAAGTTTTGTACAAGTTGCGATTCGAGAAAAACAGCTAAATTAAGAATTCAGATAATAGTAAGATATCGAAGCGATTTATTCATTGTTTTTGTTATTCTTCTATAGGAGTTGCGAGAGTAGTAGAAAATGATATTGATTTCATAATCAATATCATATACTACATATATACATACATAATCATTTATGCAATATGAAACCTGTAATAAGTCCCCAACAAAATGATAGATAGCTTCAATGGTCACGTAGTTTTGAAGGTGGGGCAAAGGTCCATTGAAATGTGGCAATGTCTTTTCCCACGCGTCAAAAACAATAGTCGGCCATTGTGGCGAGATCCGTGACGTCACTCTGATTTTTTGGGATGTTCGATTTTTTTGATAAATCGATATTATGTGGGTTTTGGTAGATATGTTGCAGTCAACTGGTTGAAATAGACGTGTGATTGAACAGCTAGCACGTTGATTGAACGACGCCATCCAACCAAACATCTAGTTTGGTGGTTGGTTCATACAGTGGTTATTTTGTGTTTAATATCACGTTAAATTAATCAGAAAATGTTCGCGAAGTATGGTGAAGTTATTGGATAATTTGAGCAAGATCTGAAGTTTCAAGCTTTTATCAAGAGTCCCGCTACAAGCTCGGGAGTGAACGTGGCTGTCGAGCTGCTTCGTCCAGAGTGATGACGATACGGCGTGAAGACGCGGCTACCCAGGGTGAAGACGCTACTGCGACTCCCCTGGAGGAAGATAGAAGACTATTGAATATATTGAATTTTTGGGGCCCCAAAAATTAAAGAAACAATAATTAATTACATAAAATTTAAATAATTTATTTATATCTTTGCACCATTCGTTCCCTGTGGGTCTTATACTACGGCCGTGGCTACAAATTCAAAAGTGAAAAGTTCAAATATTGGGACAGTTCCCTATATATAGTAAGTACGTAATACAGATTTATAATTATTTATCATCAACATATTAATAACACTTTGTATTGTTTTTTATTGTCTGCGCCCGCGCCAGCCGTAAGAATTTATCGACGTCTATTCACACTCGACTCACAAAATTATGTTAATGGCTCCAACAAAAACAATTGTAATGAGCGAGACAAATACCTACTGTACATAACTATTTATTTATATTTTCTACTTAGTGTCGTCACCGCCCGTTACACAACGAGCGCGGGTAACCACACACCACACCTCGTAAGTTTCTACGGTCACGGATCTGTTGTGTTCAAACATTTGCTCTGTAGATGTAGTCGTACGGCGCATTAGCGTTCGACGTTATGTCGTTGTGAATATTTATTATGTGTGACAGCTGCTATCTGTGAAAGTTTTGCCTCAAGTTTGGCGTGGCAGGTCAGTGTCGGTCGCAGAGCAGCCGGGCGGCGGCAGGCGGCGGGCGTGGCTGACTCGCAAGAATAGAGCAAGCTCTATGGCAACGACAACATCTTGTATTGATTTTTTGACGAAGTACCTACGTAACCACCTACGCCTACTTGCTTGTCTTCGTTGTTACAAAACCCACCCAAAATGTTTACGAAAATGCTTGGTTACGGCCAAGTTAAACTTTCTGATAAGTACTTATTTTAGTCGTTAGATTAGAGGCGGCGTCGGTCGATGGAACTTCGAGAGTAAAAAACTTTGTTCGTACCTATACGAATTTATACATAAATTAAAGTAAATACGTACTTACTTACCTATGTATTTAAAGTATATACTTACATATTATACTCGCGTACATACACAAGTACTTAATTGCCTATACTTTACCTACTTGCTAGTCAACTACCTACCTACCTACTTATATAAATCATAATTGCATCATCGGACATACATAAATACGTATACCGCAGCCCAAATCAAGTGTCTTATTTTGTAAATAAATATGATCGTCTAATTACCTGTTGTTGTTTAAATCGTCAAATGGGCCGTGGGCAATTTTTGACTTATTCCCGTCGTCCGTCAACCAAATGTATGAAATTCACACACTATACGACTGCGCGCGGCCCATGTATGGGACTGGCCCATCTGTCGATTAAAATCTTCCCGCGACTATCCAGGGGCCACCAGGGGCCTACCATGAACTCTTCTATAAGAGTCCATGGTAAGGGTCCAGTAAGCAGTATTCATCACACTCGCATATACCTTCCTAGGTAGGTCTAGCTGGATGTTATACCAAGGTTCGATCCCCGGCCAGGGCAGACATGTACAGCTAACAGCAGATCAATTGTAACACTTTAGTTTTTGGACCGTTCTTATTATCTGCGCCGTAAGATTTAAAATCGTACTGCAAGTGTTACCATTGGCCTGCTGTTACGGACAACAGCCTACATTAAGAGTTTTCTGCTAGCATCCAATAACATAATTACGATGCTACCAGGAAGAATTAATGCGCGGGTGGTAAGTAGCTACACCACGGGTAGATGCCAGTTTGAAACTAATCGAGAGAAAAAGGTTGAAGATGTTATTTATACTTACGTGAGTAACACCTAGACATTTTGTATTGCTTAGCACTGCCACATTTGCAACAACAATTTGATGCAATAATGCAATCAATATGCAATCTTAATATGTAAAAAAGTGAAGGTAGTGTGGTTTAAAGATGAGATTTTCAACATTATTGTGTTTCGAGCAAATAAACTCATTTCATTTCATTTATAACCTAGGTTTTTGACTCCATCCCATTCTATTTTAAATAACAGATATAAGTACTACCTAAAATTTAATACGATTATTTATTAAAACTGTCAACTGCATTATTCTGGGACAAATCGTTTCGGTTCCTTATTACATGAATTACCGTGATATATTGAGATAGAACGGGATTTACCGTTCGTTATCAATATGTTTATAAACAGAATGTAAGTTAAAAAGTTGTAACATGTAAATCGTTATTGCGTTATTGTCTATATACATATAGAGGAAGAGGAATCACTTTTGATTTGATGTGCTTTTGACTGAATTACCTATTCGTTCATCTAATCAAGGGCGATAGGGCAATAAATTTACGCTACCATCAGAGACCAAGCAAAAGTATCTAAACATATTACACCTTGTACCGAGGGTCAGAGGTCAGCCTCCAGACGCCCGACCGCCCCCCGCCAGCAGCACATTGCGCAACTAGCTAAACTCTAGCCTCGATGTAGCTAGTTCTACCTCTCACTAATAACGTAGTAGTATAATTATCACCAAGTGGTACACTAAGATCGTAGCTATAGGATGCTATATTGATAGGGTCATCTATCCTGGAGTATCCGCATCCCGTATCCTATTCTATCGTTGCAATACCAACTTTATCTACAGGGGTTGTGATCCGGTGCCAAACCCAAGGATGGTAGTCATCCAGCATTGTGATTGTGACGCTTACCTACTGCCAGTCCAGATATAGTAGGTATATTAGTAGTAGGTAACTGGTAAATACAACATCACTACCTACTTAGTTGAAACTACTTATAGAGCCCTGTGGAGCCGGAGATGGAACGAATGTGGTGCACTCCGAGCTTACATGGCCAGAACTTCAGAACCGTCTGGTATTGTACCTACCTGTTTATTTTAAAGGTGACCACTACAGTGAGCATGTTACTAACAACTAAGTACTTCGTCTTGCAGGTAGACAATCATTTCAATTTGTCGAAAATTAAGTCTGTCGAATGATTCCATAACGCCAACGGTAACAAATTCATTTTCACGAATACTGAACTTCATTTCTTTATTTAGGTGATCTCGACAGTGCAGCCCATTTACGTATGAGGTGACTGGTGTAGGTAAGAATCTAATTACCTAAATAAATTAACGCTTCTAGTTACCTTTGCACTACTTGTGCTACGATGCCACAACGATATTTTTCTAGAAATGGCGCAATCTACATCCTGTACATTACTGTGGATTTCGAAATAAAAACGAAGCTATTACAATCTTCGCGTTCTGCAATTCATCGAGATGAGCGCCCAATTCAACTCCAAGGTCTACTTAGCTGGTAAGTAGGTTTACGACGCCTATTGTTGTATGGGCCAAATGTGTGGTTGGTGGGAGTGCTTGTACTGGACGAAACGAATATTGTTTGGTGGTTTTGCAGTCTTATAATATGGATGATTGACACAGTGGGATGCACATAAACATCACACATTATGGCTTACGTAAAGATATCATGACGGACTATATTTCAATGTCTAGCTTACCTATGTAGATTTGCGTACGAGGACTCTACGTCAACTCTATACATAGTCGTCAGTACCTGGGAATCGTGATTTCTGACAGCATTCTGTCATAAAGTTATCATTGCATGCGTGATTACTGAGTAGACTATGAGATTTTCTTTTGATTAAAAATTATACTCATAGTATATGCCAATATATTTGCTAGAATGCTAAAATTAAATTGAATTTGTGTACTCACACAAGGTGGGGGCCATCGAGTGGGTAGGTACAGTATCTGCAAATCACACATTACCGCGGGTTTGCCCCAGGTGCTCTGGATGTCTTGAAAAAAAAAAAAAAAAAACTTTTTTAGGGATTAAGTAAATAAAATTCCTTCTTGCATTTCTGCGCTTCTTAGGCATTCAAGCAGAGCGCATTGATCGCGCATCATCCACATAGTTCCACCGACCGACGTAAATTAAAAACAGGCTAGAAGTTGCCGTAACATATTCTATTCGTAAACCGGTCGTAAGCAAAAAACTGCTAAACAAACATATTATTTAACTTTCACTTACGTCAATAGTTATCTCAAGTCGACCATTACGACTATTTACGACCTCGCACCAATTGCATTTTATTCAACAACTCCAAATGATTACTCATATTACTTTTAAGCTATTGTATTCTTTGCATACGGTAGGCAAAGGCATTTGTAAAGTATGGTTAACATACTTTTTTTGTGAAATCATTGCCGGATGCTTAGTCACTCTTGCCAGTTTAGAATTTGGCAAATGGTGAGGACAGCGTGGTCTTTGAGGTCAAACTATGTTTGTACCTATCTTGGATTCTTCAATAGACATGTATGTACCTATATATCGGAAAGGTACTTTATGTGCTAGGAAATACTTAATTCGAGTGGTAGTCAACCAAATCAAGAAACTTCTTGTGTCTTGGGTACCCCAGGTTATAGTCCATCAGGCAGCTATTACCTACTTAAGACAATCTGATACAAATGCCGAGTTCGTAGTAACTTTTGTACGATTTGTCGGCGGTTAAAAGAAATGTACGTAAACACAACTCCCTCCCTTATTTATTATTAAGGTTTTTGGTTGAGAAAATGTCGGGGAGATTGTAGGAAACTTTTTCTTACCTCATGGGACGCTTAAACAAATTTCATTGTTAGGTAGAGTTTACATTCCCATTAGGAGTGATAATCTGAATATTAGGTTAATAGTCTTTTGACCGTTCCTCATAGCTGGAACTTTCAAATGTTACAAACCCCATTAATAGTTTATACCTAATCATAATTATGATTATCTCCGCATTTCCATTAGATAGCGTAAAAGAAAACGACGCGACGAATTACTTAGCCGAACCGCTTACCTTCACCAAACCCTAGGACATCAAATGAAGCGTTTAGTTAGAACCTGTCTGAATTTCTAGAGTTTATTTTGATATGTGGTGTGGCGAATTTAATCGACGAAGAATTATTATTTAATAAAGATGATAATTGATTACCAAGCGGTGTTACGTAAGCTCACATTTTGTGTGCGGCTGTGACCTCCAGAAGGTCTCGTTGGTCGGTGTACGTCCCGAGGCGAAGAGGCGCGGTGAAGCGGGCGGGTCTTCTCTCATATTGGAAGTGAAAGTGAATGAATAGCAGAGGCTTAATTAGAGAGGAGGCCTGCGCCTGCGCCAGTCCCTCTGCCACCGCCGCGCTCCACGCTCGCGCCCGCGCACGCCCCACGCGCACGCACGCACGCACTCGCAAGCGCATCACCGACACCGCCCAAGCCACAGAGGTACGCGCTGCACTAACAGATGCACCTCAACCATACACAAGTGAATTCAAAAATATGTTGCCTTATGATGCTCCTGAAATGTGTACGCAATTATTTTAAGAAGAGTTCGTTGGTTTTATTTTAAGGTTTTACCTAGTGCATCGAATAGTGTGAAATTAAATTAGGAAAGAAACTTATTTTAAGTACCAATAATAATGATTAATGTTTGATATTATTTTCACAAGTTGAAGGGTTTTTGAAAATATGTCGCTCGTGTTTGGCTGTAGCAGAAATTAACAATAAAATACCTCAGTAATTTATTACTAGTAGTTTTTTCTGTTTTATATTCTGTAGTTAGTTTAATATGAATTATAGAATACATTTATTACTTAGTATAAGTTAATACCTATACGTTTGCAGTTAATTTATTTTTAATGGAATTGCTTGAAATATTTTTGACGTAAATCGCGTCTAATTTATTATTCCAATTGCAATTGAATATTATCTATGGCCGACATACACAACGACTATGGGGACTTACCTAAACTACACAGTCTGTGTAATGTAAAAAAGGACATATGGTCTAAGTACCATAAAACACTGTTGACGAAGACACAACTTTCTGTTTCCATAAAATGCGTCCCAAATCGACGATTTCTCGCGCTGAGCACCTTTTCACGCAAACGTTTAAACTCGAAGCAAGGAGGTCAGCGAGTCGGGTTTGCTTTCACAAATACAACAAAATAAATTCATCTCACGTATCGATTGTCCTCGGGCATTCGTGGTCAGCATGAATAAAAGAAAGCGAACTTGTACCTAGGTAAATACGGACTCGTCAAAAGAATAGGAACACTTTCAACCGACGACGACACAGCTGAATAACGCCACGATGTGTCGTCGTCGGAAGTAGCAAGGATATTTCTGCACATCTTTTATGGCTGCACAAATGGCCGAAAATTATTATATTTATTACACGTAGTATTTTAGTAAAATTATAGAAAATAACACAAAATTATATTTATCAGCAACCTATTCACTTGACGTATCTTTTAACGACTGTTTATCAATCCTCTCAAAAATGAGCCCGAACACTCTCACTTAATTATCTTCCAATCAGGTACAAAGTTGGCTACCAAAATCAAAGTTTAGACACTAGTAAAATATAAATTATGTGAAAATTTTAAAATAACAACTATAGAGAATCATCTTAGCTCTCACCACAACCACGCCCTCTGAAAGGCAAAGGAAAGTTTCTTGTGATTCACGCAAAATCTCGAGACTAATGTTGAAAAACAGCTTTATTAAATACGGAAAGGGACGTAGGTACTTATACTTTAGCTTGTTTAAAAAATCGTAATAATAATAAAATTCAGAATTTAATAAACTACTTACTTAGTTTTTTAATACTTACGTAGATAGAGCCATTTCCAAGATAATTAGATCCTAGAAATGACTCTACGTAAGTATAAAAAACTAAGCAGATATCTACTTGACCTTCCTTAACTTTATTCTTGGGCATGCAAAATTTTATCTAGATGATTTTCCTCGCAATAGCACTTGCCTGTGCGTGGAATCCGAAACTGTCGTCAGTATTCGTGTACGTATAGACTCGTAGAACCTACGCAGTTTTAAGTACGTACTTAAAACTGCGTAGGTTCTACGAGTCTATATGTTAATTTACTGTAGCTTGTTTTGTATAGATGAGCCGGCATACCTGCCTGGCGGCCGCTGTCTTGCTGGCCGTGCTCTGCATCGCCGACGCCCAGCGTCGCCTCGCCCTGCCAGACCCTAGGAGTTGCTCAAACAGTACGTACACAACACATGTAGAACCAAAATTCCAGATCAAATGAGATAACATCTATCCTCCACAGATGTAACCTTAAAATTTTAATCCTTCAAAGATGAACTAAGTAGTTACTTAATACAATGTTTGTCTAGCAATTGGTATTAGTATTGCTCCTACCTATTTGGAATGTTTAAATTAAGTACTTATAGCATTCCTGTAACCTCCGAAATAATCTGTCAAATATGCATGTATGCAAATTAGAGAATGTAACTAAATATAAGTATTAATGTTGCATCCACTTTACACCGCACCAAGGATTTCTAATACTGATTTTTATAATAAATCTTGCATAATTATAATTTTTTGCGAGGAGTTAAAATTATTATTATTATCCCGATTATTGTCGGGTTATAGTTTACTTACATAATAGATGTAAGGTTACGTAGTATATAGGTACCGTACTACCCAAGAATATATAGCTCAATTAGATAACTCGAGAGTTGACAACAAAATTGTATGTAGTTTTCAACGGTTCTCGCTAACTCACGGATTATCTTTTAATGTAAGTGGGCCTTAGTACGTATATTAAAAAAATATGAAGAATATTAATGATTGGGTCTTGCTTGGGTCAATGATGCAGCGTGTATATATCCATTTACTTAGTAAAGTACTTCTAGATATCTCTTTGGTGATGGTCATGTTACTTAGTAACGGGTGGTTCACCTTGCAAATTAATAGCTTTACATGACCCGATGGTCCTTACTAGCGTTATTGAAGCTCGCACAATCAAGCGTCTTCACGGTATTTAATTTACCTACTCGTAGTTTATTTATCTAACGCATGAGGTCATTTAAGAATCATTTTACCTTGCAAATAATTTGTTTAATTGCCATATTGAATAAGTTATTTTTTAATCAATTTCTATCCGTACCTAACTAAGTACCAAAGCGAAATGAGGAGGTCTACTCCGGGGCGATGTTATTCTAGATATCGTAAATCTATCGTACGCCACGATTACCGTAGTAAAAATATATTATCCGGTTGATTATTGTGTACTGTCACGACAATGCTTTCGCAACGACCAGTAGGATCTGAGGCGCGCCTGCCATGCAGCGATGTCATGTGGGAGCGCTGCGAACACAATCGATCCATATTCAGGCCCAACATTGAGCACAAAGCCGACAAAAGTCCTTTATGTTAAGAGTATCCACTGTGCTGAATAAATGAATATCGTTCGTCAGGTTATTTGGAAAAACATCAACAACAACTGTTATTGCCATGACGGTAATTTAAGTACCTACCTACCTACCTACAGACTCATGCTTAGAAAATTACTGCGAGTTACAGGTATCTCAGCTATCTATGTACCTACATATAATGAAATCCTCGTTTGTAATTTGTATCTATCTCAACATAGTTTTTGGTTTTGAATTCCATAATAAAAACTACAATCAGTGTACGATGCATTAGCAGCACTGCACCTAGCAGTGCAACTTGAAGATATCCGCTTTCTCTTTCGAATTGAAATTTTTACGACATGTACCTACTGCACCTAACATATTTGTGTCGTGCGTTAGGAACCGATAGAGAGCCTGTCTCTTGTCTATTACGTAATTACCACGGTCGTTAAAAATTACTATTCAATAGTTACATACAGTGTCTGTGGATGCTTTTAATTATTTTCTTCACACTCACCCACTCGGTGTTACGTAAAGTGACATTCCCAAACATTTTACGGTTAATTTGCACTTCCGGCACGGCAATGATTTTTGGAAGATGTGCAAATACAACGTCGTCGGCTAGAGATGAGACGGAGAGATCTAAAATGGTCACTTTCTAGTTACGAAATTGACGCTTCATTGAACGACCTGACGATGGGCTTGTTTTGATTGCACTCACCTACACCACACTATTTCACAGACGATAATGTCCCGCATTAGAGCGAGAGCTTTATTACCACGTAATTGACCCTATGACTATACGTCGTTGTCACTGGTTTATTGATTGGACAAGTAATTTGCTATATTGTTAGAGCGTGAACACTTTTTCTATATTCGTTTTCTCACCCGAGTGTTAAAATAAGTTAAACAGTCGAGTCGAAACCTTGAACGCTTTTGTCCTTTGTCACATAAACTCTAACTTGCTCATTTGTGTCACAGTTTGTGTTGTTGGCTTTACCATTTTGTGTACAATTGATTGTGTTGTAACATCTCACATGGTATGCCATGTTATATTTACACAGAATAAAATAAGGTTCTAAGTGGTAACCGTTACATTGTAAGTACGCTCTAACACAAAGAAAAGTGTAGGAGAGCCAGTAGGGTTGAGATTTTATCGAAAAGCATTCGACCGGTTTTTAAAATTCGTTAACAATTACATAATCCGCGGTCTATAAGCTATCTACAAGTGAAATCGAATAATCGAAGATAAAACTTTAAAAGACTTAGCTAGATGAAGATAACCGTTGAGAGAACACAATTAATTGAATGGAGATTGTAGTCTGATAGGTGACGTTGATCGAGTCAATGTTTTTGTGAGAATTAGCGCAAATGTGCACTGTTGTGCAAACGTGAACGAGACGTTAAGATAAACACTGTTTCGAAATGCGACTACCTGCGGGTCTGTCGTCACCGGCGGCATTTCAATGCTTTTTGTACAAAGTGCTTAGTGGTCTGTAGCTCACACATAGATAGTACAATGTCGCAACATGCTCCTCCTAGACGGTTTGGTCTGCCATTATCTGCGCATGTAGCACAAGGCACTACACAAACTGTTTTGTTAATGTCTGCAATAAGGATCTAGACTCAACGGGTATTTAAGTAATAGATGCTAATTAGCAACAAAAGTCTTCAACAGTTGAGAGTTTACAAATATTTAAATTGTCACTTTTTGGCATTCTAATGATTCTAACATCAACTCGGGGTAGATTTAGACTCATTATAGAATAATTGCCACATTTTCTTTTACTTTTACATCCGAACCAAATTAGTGACATTTATTATATATAAGTATAATATATATTATATACGAAAGGAGGAGTGTAATGATTTAAGTAGGTATGTAAGATCTAACACGGCTTGATGGATGTTGATGTCGTTAGATCCGTCTTGATCAAGGAACATACGATACATTTAACAGTATTTTTTAATTTTTGTAATATAACACTAGTTTACCTTTATTTTGAATATTTACTTGCGCAGGAGTTCGCCACTCAACGTACCGAGATGCCAGAGGAGTTCTACACTCATACTTCTTCAGTTGGGAGCATGCGCCTACCCGCAACCTGGAGGTGGACTGGTTAGACGCAAGGAATATCTGCCGACGACACTGCATGGACGCCGTGTCACTGGAAACACCGCAGGTGAATATAACTACACAGAATATGTTGATAACTCAATGAAGTATTTTCAATCCGGGCACCAACTTCAATAATTAAAAAGGAAGACGACATAATTAAGAAGACGATTATGCATTATTATAATATTTTGACTTAAATGTATGCAAGTCGTTACGTTAAGTAGGTATATCATAGCCAAAGAACTATGGCCGGCTATTGTATCTACGAGTTTTTTTAAGCATACCTACGTACCTACTTAGGTATTTCTTTCAGCTTGCTTGGATCTGTAGCAAGATATAAGTTGAACCTTGAAAGATTAACGTTTGATTCATATCGTACTCGAATATACTAGTTAAACCCTGCATTATGTACGCAATCATCTCCAAGATATATCACGCAACAGGGTCAGTCGTGATGATGCGTTCACTTTCAGTTAAATATACCTTGTAGGTAATAGGTATACCCACTATATCTATTTTAATGACAGGTGTAGCAATTTAGACGCATACTTTTCTGAATATATTTCGCAAGGACCACTGTATTGTTATTAAAAATGTTACTACGAAAATGTTTACTTTTGCGTCAATTGATCACAGCACGAATTAAACTCTGATTTTGCATTGTTTGTTACCTACGCCGGAACAAAGTAGGCTATATTATATGTATAAGGGCAAAAACTAGGTTTTTTTGGCAATTAAAATCTGAATTAGAATACGTAAGTATTAACAAATGTCGTAAAAACTGACTCACACGAGTTTGTTATTCAGCTTGGCTCTTCAAACGTTGGTATATTATAGCTATTGTCTTCATCTATCCGGGTGGGTAACTATACGGAAAATAGCAAGTTTTCTCTAAACGCTTCCTCTGTCGTCGCGGTCGTAAGGTGTCAACGAACGCAACCTATCTATTGTTACTCTATGCACTCTCCGACATCCGGAATCGCGTGATGAAAGATGCAAAACTTATTCAATGAGCGAAGTTAATAGACGTGCATCAATTATGCATTAGGATAGAGCGAGATTGATTCGGTTTGTAGAGCGTTGAAGAAAGGGGTGCAATGGCCGAGTGCGTTACCCGTGGAGTGGCCGGCAAGTGGCACACGACACACATTCCTATTGCAGCCGTGTTGCCCACTTCGTGCCGGACGCGCGCCGCGGAGGCGCACTTCCCGTACACAGCTTAACACACTGCCTTACTAGGTAGTAATCTTTAAAGGGAGTTGCACTATCATACAAGTACTAAGTCAATTACAGTACTTATAGAAATGCATGACAGAATACCTAAGGATTTCCCTTGAATATTTGTAATTCTTACCCAACTAAGTAACTTATTAAGTACTATGTACTGTACAGTAAAGGAACAATCGATTTATGTCATTTGAAATATTAGATACTTAAATGAATATGATCTTTGAAAAATGATCATTCATTTCATAATAAACTAATTTATTGCACACTCCGTCTTAATAGGTAACAAAAGTTAAAGTTCCCAGCACATGTGGATTGCCTTTATCTTCTAAAAAAAATTGTAATTGGTAGACAGTAAAAGTCAGTGTTTAACAACAGAGGAGTGGAGTGGATGATTTTGTTCATTCAATTGAACTCCTGTCTGGCTTTATCCAGTTAATTGGGGTCGGTCCAAAGGCTTATCACTCTTCCGCCATTCAAAACGAAGTGTAGCTATTTCAGGCGATGGGCCTAGCATCTTTGTCATGTGGACGATTCTGATCAAGGATGTAGATGGGAGCCTCTTCCTCTCCTCAATAGCCTTCTCGTCACATGATAACATCACGTCGAATGCCATATCGAAATTAGCGCGACTCACGCTCTCATCTTAGCTGTGTTTGAAAATTCTTCCATTTATTAGATTTCAATTAAGTTACGTTGTAACTGAACTAATATAGATAGGTATTGTGTTTTAGAGGATATTAGAGTCGATGACCGGGGCTATGTCGTGGGCTGGCCGTGACACTAAATTTCCTTGTACGGCCGGTTGTCTACCTATCTACTATCTAAGCTGTGCGTGTCCGGCTGAACTGAGCGGAACGACGCATATCTTTGCGGTCATTCGTAGGAAACTAGATCCACATTACGATTGCACACATAACGTTAACTCGCAACACTTGACTCGTTCCACTTACCTACAATGCAATTATGATGGCAGAACAGAACGCCGTTGGTTCGTATGTCGAAGTTTTCTATGGCATATTATAAAATCAAAAATCATGGTAAGTATATCTTTAAAAAAGAAAGATCGAAAGGATCTTCTTATACTTACAATGGAGTAAATTATTGTCCTTGTGCGATCTTTAATTATAACAAGTCATCAATAGGGTTGAGATTTTCTCAAAAACTACTGGCCCGAATTTACAGTTACATAATTTTGACTTTTATCTATCTGGCAGTGAAAGAATATTTGCAATAGGTCTAGTAGTTTTTCAGATAATATCAATCTTAAAAACTCTCCTTTACACTTTTCTCTGTATTAGACGTACTTTAGGTTAGCCTCAAAAATGGTTTTAATAGAGAATAACCTCCGCAGGAGAACGAGTTCGTGAAACAGAGGATAGCCCGCGGCAACGTCCGTTACATTTGGACGTCCGGCCGCAAGTGTAACTTCGCCGGCTGCGACCGCGCGGACCTGCAGCCGCCCAACGTGAACGGCTGGTTCTGGTCCGGCTCCGGCGCCAAGATCGGCCCCACCACGCAGCGCAACACCGGCGACTGGTCATACACAGGCGGATACGGACAGGCTCAGCCGGACAACCGGGAAGCTGCCCAAGTATGAATACATCTTAATGTCAATTCGCAATATAATATGTCCGGGTATATAATTGCATGTCGTCATTTTGATGATCTACAAGGCGAATCGAATTCAAAAGCCGTTAACGCTGACCCGAAAGCTATTTCACCTGTAGGTATAGGACTGCAAAGTGACTTCACAGTTGCTATATTGAACCATTTCAGCTGTATGGTGTAAACTTACAATTAAACCAACATCCCACTAAAAATTGATAGCGAAAAAGCATTTGGAGCGAAGTTGCGAGTAACCGTTAGTGAAACCAGCTCTGCCTTCGCTCCGTGAGTCACAGCCCGCCGGTTGGATATTATCACGCTCGTACCGTAACCAAGTTCAACGGCTCTCGTGGGAAACAAGAAATTACGTACGCGCTTATTTTAATGTGTTATTTTTTTTCGCAGGGCAATGACGAGTCCTGCCTGTCGATCCTGAACAACTTCTACAACGACGGCATCAAGTGGCACGACGTGGCGTGCCACCACGTGAAGCCCTTCGTGTGCGAGGACAGCGACGAGCTGCTCAACTTCGTGCGCTCGCGCAACCCCGGCCTCCGCCTATGAGCGCCCGGCACGCCCGCGCCAACACTCCCCCTCGCCTTATAGCATATACATGGCTAACATTGTACAAAACCAAGTGGCTATCTATTAAGTTATTTATTTAATAAATTAACATTCACCCTTAAGTACCTTATCCAGTGAAATCTGCAGAAGGATCTTAGCTCATAACTGTCCCAAAGACAGGCAAATGTGAAGTATTATCTAGATTTTGTAGAATCTACTTTAACTAAGAAAACTTATAAAAATATAGCAACTTGAAGGTCAGTCATTCGCTCGTTCACTAAGTTATAAATTGTAAAAAGGTTTTTTGCACAAGTAGGATTTTAATTTATAAGTATAGAATATTAAATAAAAAAATATACTTGTATGTGATGTTTCCATTTATTTTTTAACGCAAAACCTGCAAATTATATAATTAACGTACTTTACGTAAGATGCAATACAGTAAGTTCCAAAAAAAAATCGACATCTGCCGACTTTCAAAATTCAAATAATCAAAATAATAATTCATAATCGACAAAAATACATAGTAATAAAATAAGAATAATAATGCATAACTTAAAAACAATCGGGGAAATGTCAAATAATTATAAATTGTAACTATGAAACAAGATAAAAATTAAAAACAACACTTACATATTAATACTAAAATTAGTCATTTTCTGTTCGGCTTACTTCATCTTCACATAAAACAAAATGTAAGTAGTAACAGCGGTTACTCATAACATAAACCACAAGATACTTTTGGCCTAACAAGTACAAATTAATGGCAAACAATATCAAAATACTTGCTTTATATTTTTTTAACTATAAATGAGAAATATAAAACATACTTTGATCTCGACAATGAAATAACATGATAAACATAGTAATTGTAAGCGAAACTTACAGTAGCGGTCAGAAAATGTTTTCAATTTGATTTTATTATTAATTACTCATGTGTATTACGAAGCCGAAAGATTCTGTTTTCGTGTACTGCGAAACATATTCTGAGCGCCCCTGGACGCTACGCTTATTATCTAGCTAATCTAAACATACAAAAAATCAGGCACTCTCCTTCATAGCTCTCTAGTTAAGAATGAACCTTTACCTGTGTAAATGTACCTAATACACAAACTAACCAACATAGTAACAAGTTAGGTATCCGAGTCGATGTACCTATATTTACTAGAAAATGCTAGAAACCAAAAATCTTCGAACTTTGACATCAGCTGGTAATATTGGCATCGCAGTTTTAGTTTTTTAAACATACTAATTTGTTGATCCCATCAAGAGAAACTTGGCGGTCGGTGGGGGTTGAAATGTATGGACAATAAAATTAACGGTGCCGATACCGTTTTGCAAACCTCACTATAAATTTATATCAGCAAAAAATCTGAAAGAATTTTCGCAGAATGGCAACATTATTATCAATTAGTATTTACATGAATATAATGTAATGACAGTGTCTTATGACACCAAGTATAAATTAAAATGTAAATGACGCGTCTCAACTCAATACACAAATTAATAAATAAAGCAATATCGAAAGAAGATGTGAAAGTGGTGTAATATTTCAATAAACAATATCTGTCAAAGGATCCAGTTTTGAAGCGAAAGTATTTTGACCGGTTTTTTTTTTCAATACAAGCAGTTACTCTTTTCAATTACGTAACTGGTTGCAATAAATAATAACGACGATTTATTAATATTGACTAATATGGAAACTAAAGTAATGCTTAACAAATAATTGATATGAGTTTGCAGGATTGTATACTACAAGTGTATACAAGAAGCGTGTTACGACTACTTGTAAAAGTAGACGTGTACTTTTTATTGAGAGGTAGAACATTTGAAATAAAAAAGGGAGTTCTGTACAAGATCAGCGATCTACATACACGGATACGTCCAGAATTAATAAAATAAAAATACATCGGGGTTGTGTGGGATTCGTACTCTGCCATTAAGTTCAGGAGATTTGCGCGCATTCCCAGGTCCTTCGTCAAAACATATAGAACTGAAATACTTAATGGAATAAAAAAATGGTTATGAAACATTACTCAGATCATTCCAGTCGGATGTCTCTTAAATCCCTCGTCAAAACAAATGGAACTTCATGAAAAAAATGGGTTCTGTAGAATCACGAAATACGTGCGAGATATGCGACCTTACTCGAATATCTCCCAAGAGCCCTCGTCAAAACAGAAACTTAATGCAATAAAAATGTTGGTTCAGTAAAACCGCGAGATATGCAATCTTATTCGGGTGTCTCATAAGAGCCATCGTCAAACAAAACAATGTATCGTCAGAAGAATTAATAAAATAAAATATTGGGGTTCTGAGAAGTAGTGCATTCCCAGACCCCTCGTCAAAAGTGTATTTTATGGTTTAGTTAAGATATTAGGGCTCCTAGAAAGCGTAGTGCCGTTCAAAGTATCTGCGACTTACGTATTCCCAGAACCATTCGTCAAACAAAATAAAGTAAATAGTATAATAAAATCGGGGTGCTAGGACGGTCACAAGATTGAGCTTTGGAACTGAAGTATTTCTGAACCTGCAAAGGTCATGTGAGGCAGCTTACGTCACCAAGTATAGAGGAGAGCAAGGGCTTGTCTCGCAGCGCGGCTGCCAGCTCCGCCTCGTCCCATTGCAGCTGCAGACGCCGACTGCGCGCCGCGCCCGCGCCGCACACCCGCAGCGCCCCGCGGGACTCCAGCAACGAGCAAGCGCCCGCCATCTCACTCAGGTCCAAGGGAGCGATGTTCCGCCCCGAAGCCACCCTGCATAACGTATAATTTTTATCTAATGGACTTTATCTTCTTATTAAAGATGTAATGTCAAGTTATTTGGAATTAGTAAATATAAAATTAATAGCTATAGGCAAAATGATGGCGAATTTTTTCAATAGCTTGCGTGACATAATACAGAATTTTAATATTAGGACTAAACAGGTCCGAGCAATGTGCCGAGAGGCCACCGCGATGTTTCAGTCGATGCGAGTCCGACATTATGTCGCTGCCACTGAGGAACCATACCATCACGATAAAAAGGACACGTATGGAAAAAAGTATTGATTCGAAATCGTAACAGATAGTGGAAAATATCGCAAGCATGGTAAAACCTGAATACCGACAGTATTCCGCAATAAAAAGAAAGTGAACTAGGAAATTACCTTTTATAAACATCATGCAATTTTCCCATGACGATGTCTTTATTTTTTCCCTTGGTCAGCATCAACATCAAGCTGCACAAAATAAGTTTCTGTTGCATAGGGAATCCTTCGTCCACATCCAACTCCATCTTCCTGGAGCCTCCGCCATACACATCGTTTAAAACGTCTAGAACTTGCTTTAGTTCAACTGTCACGGTGGAATCTTTCAATATGCAGTCCACAGATTGGTTTTCGGCGAATTTGCTACGTTTTGCGAGTTCGATCACACGGCGTCCTATATCCAGTGCTCTCCTCATGTCCCCAGACACAGCTGCGATTTTGGCTGCAAATTAGGAAATGTAAAATTATAACACAATAATTTTTTTTTTTGTCATTAAAATTACAATCCCAACGCCTTTACAGGTTTTCACCCAAGTCGACGATGGTAACTTAATTAATTACAATTCATTCATTCACCATTAAATTATATAAACCAAAATGTCAAATATAAATTATCAAAATGTCAAATATTAAAATGTCAAATATAAAATGTTACTGTGTATAATCAATGTCAAAAATGTCCCTAAAAAATTCAATTCATAATTTAATTTTGTCCAACATAATGGGTTGTCCCAAGGCATAGGACAGTCATACTTACATTATATATAAAAAACGTAAGTACATAAGGGCCACGACAGCACATCCACAATTCCACAGTATATTGCAATGGGTTTGTAGATATCGATGTGCCTATGATTCATCATCACTCTATTTTAATGTCCCCACTGCTCGGGCACAGACCTTCACATACATCGGGGGAGCTCGGGCCATAATCCACGCGGTTATAATTTTTATTTCTGTGACATGCAGGTTTCATCACAATGTTTTTGATTGAAGCCATAAAAAGCAAGTGAAGTTTCATACCTGCCAGCATTTGCAGAGCGACCGGTGAAAATACGTTAGTCTTGTCTTCGTTGGCCAATACTGTTGTGAATATGTTTATGATCTGTTCTTTGGTGTACGGGGCGAAGTGGAGGGTGGTCGGTCTGAGGGAGCAGCGCGCCTGCAGCCGCGGCAGGGTCCTTTCAGTAAGGTCCAGTGCATTCGCGACACCGATGAGGACAAGCCGCGACCCCGCCTGAGCCGGCCACTCGAATATAGTGTACAGCACCGCTTGCCGCTTGCTATCCAGTTGATCGATTTCATCTAACACTAGCAGTCTGTAAACGTAAAAGAGTGGTGTGTTTTTACTTCCGGCGTATTATGGAATACATGTAGGTAAACCGAAGCCCAAAACAAGTGTCTTATTTTGTAAACAAAAACTACCCCACCCTACTAACATTTTCTGTGGTTATTGCATTGTTATTTTAACATTATTAGATCGGATCGCCGCTAGGGGGCGCCTGACAGTAAACATCTTGTTAGCAACAGCTGTTAAAATTATTAATTTTTTGTGATTTATAATACGTTTGATCAAGAGAAAAGGTATAATACGTGTTAAGAACTCTGAAATACATATGTGACAGTGTTATCTAAGTGGAATATAACGAGAACAAAGTACAATTTAACTATAAAATCCGTGACTTGAAACTACCTCAAAACAGTGACATAAAAATGAAACACTTGCGGAATCACGAAATAATTGGATGAACACACATCGGTAACCAAGAAAAGGGAAGTACAATAATATTACAAAGAGGAATTATCAAAAACCTGGATTCGAAGGTAACAAATACCCTTTATTTATTTACGACAATAAAAAAGTTCATTGGGACAGTTCTACGCAATAGATACTACTAGCGCCATCTAGTAACGAGTAGATGAACAAGTGCCAGATATTGATTGCAGATACCAAATAGGACATTATAACGACATTTAGGGAGCAATAGACAAAATAATGGCCGAATTGAAATTGTTACTCGAAAAAATGGAGCAACTGGGCAAACAAATGCAGAATATAGAGACCAGACTATCAACTAAAATTGATACTTTAAACGAAAAATTCTCTCAGTTCCAGGTGCATGTAGCAAATATTAATGAGATCCAAATCGAACAGGAAAAAAGAATTGACCACTTAGAAAGAGACATCAGAAGGCGAAACCTCATCATATTTGGAGTAGAAGAAAACGAAAAAACGTATCTTCAACTAGAACAAATATTGATAAGCATTATAAATGATCTTATCAATGTGCCATGCAGTAATGCGGACATTGAACACTTGAGAAGACTTGGAAAAAAGGGTAATAGCCCCAGGCCTATAATTTTCGGACTCACAACACTTGGTATGAAAATAAAAATCCTGAAAAACAAATCATTATTAGATAACACAAAGATGTACTTAAAACAGGACTATCCACCCAAGATCCTCCAAGCTCGCAAGGAATTACAAGAAACGTTGAAACAAGAGATAGAGAAAGGAAAAAATGTGATATTAAAGTATGATAAAATAGTAGAGCTGCCGAACAAAAACACAAAAATCACACCAAAGTCTAATCACCAAAATAAAAGAAAAGAAAGAGGATCACCACCCATGGGCTCTATCAACCCAGAAACAAGAAAAACACCAGAAAATAACTTTAGTCAACAATATAAGAAAAATAAAACAGGAAAAGAAAACATCACGCAATACTTTAGAAACGCAATGCCACCATCAACATCCAGCGGCACAACTGAGAGAGAAAGGGATATAGAACCATAGGAATTAAGACCTCCCCCAACTAGCGATAACAAAAGAACTCGGATTTTAAATATAGATAAAAAATGTCTCCCAAGCCGGCTAGTCCCCGTGGGAGTCAAGGACTACTACCCCCCCAACCAAACATCACAAAGTATCAAACAAATAGAAAAAAGAACTGACTACATAAATATACTAACGCTGAACACCAGAACTCTTCAAAAGCCCGAAAGACTAATAGAACTGGAACAAGCACTTAGCAAGACAAAATGGGACATATTGGGACTCTCCGAAATCAGAAGAATAGGAGAAAACATAATAGAACTTCAAGAGTGCATTTTCTACCACTACGGAGAAACGAAAGGGTTATACGGAGTCGGTTTTTTAGTACATAAGAAATGGAGAAATCACATTATAGAGTTCAAGGGAGTTACAGAAAGAATAGCCACACTTAAGCTCAAGTTATCAGAACATCAAAATATAGAAATAATCCAGGTATACTCGCCAACTAATCCAAGTGACAAAGAATCAGAAGAGAAGGTGAAAGATTTCTATGAAAAACTTGCAAATGTTGTGAAAAACACAAAAGAGAGCCAAATAATAATCATGGGCGACTTCAACGCGAGAATTGGAGAGCGTAGACCATTCGAAACAGATATAATAGGCCCATACTCTACCAATATACGAAACGATAATGGCCAATTAATGATAGATTTCTGCGCTGAGTTCAACTTGAAGATTCTAAATACATTTTTCAAAAAACGCCTTAACAGAAAATGGACGTGGCTCTCACCAGATTCATACACCAAAGCTGAGATTGACTTCATTGTTGTTAAAAATTCGGATAATTTCCAAGACGTCGACATAATTAATAATTTCCAATTTTATTCTGATCACAGAGTTCTAAGAAGCAGATTGAGAGTTAAAAACAAAAATAAACAACGTAAAATTATGAAAAGTATACTAGGCCGTCCGCAATTTACAAATACTGAAAAAAATAGACTGTTTTCAGAGGAAATATCTACGGTTATGCACAAAATTACAGAAAAAGAAGACTTACAAAGTAGATACAAAACTCTGACAGAAGAATTAAAAACTGCAGCAAATAAGCATTTAGTGGCTAATAAAGAATCAAAATCAATATTTTCCGAAGAGACGATGCTAAAAATCAAGCAAAGAAGCGAACTTGTAAAAGTGCCGAACAAGACAAAACAGGAAAAAAACCAACTTACTGAACTCAACAAAGCCACGAAAAAATCTATCCGCAAAGACAAACGCAAGTTTCAGAATAATGCCATAAAACGATTTCTAGATAATAACACATCTATAACGAAGTTAGAAAAATATCTAAACACAGAAAAGAAATGGATACCCTATCTACAAGCATCTACAAATAAAACACCGAAGATCTTAGAGAGAAAACTTATAGCTGAGGAAGCTACGGAATTTTACAAAAAATTGTATAGCAGCAATATATCTGAAGAGGAGAAACAGTTGCTAACACCGGATCTATGCAACCAAGAAGAAGTCCCAAAAATACTGGAAAGTGAGGTGGAAAAAGCCATCAGCGGTTTGAACAACGACAAAGCTTGTGGGGAGGACGGAATTAACTGCGAGCTTCTGAAAATTGGCCAGGAACACTTGGTAAAGGTAATAACCATTCTATTTAATGATATTATGGAGAGAGAAACGGTACCTGAGGAATGGCTAACATCGGTAATAATATTACTCTTCAAAAAGGGGAATATCTCTGATATTAATAACTACAGACCTATCACCTTAACTAGCAATGTATACAAAGTCTTTTCCAAGGTACTACTGGCACGAATCTCGCCTATCCTAGATTCACTCCAACCCAACGAACAAGCGGGTTTTCGAAAAGGATTTAGTACTTGCGATCATCTTCACGTCATGCAACAGATAATAGAGAAAACCTATGAATATAAGCAACAGGTATATATTGCTCTTATCGATTTTACCAAAGCGTTCGATTCAATAGAACATTGCTTTCTATGGCAAGCTCTACAAAAAGATGGAATCCCACACAAATATATCAGAATCATAAAATACATATATGACAGCAGTAGCGCTCGTATTAAACTTGATCAAGTAGGCCCTAAATTTAACATCAACAGAGGAGTAAAACAAGGAGACTGCATGTCACCCAAATTTTTCAACTCAGTACTTGAACATATATTCAAACAAGTAAACTGGAAGAATAAAGGTATTAAAATAAATGGTCGATTTATGTCCAACATTCGATTCGCTGATGATATAGCTATCTTTGGAACATCAGAAGAACAACTACAAGAAATGTTGATAGAGCTGAATACATGTTGTAACAAAGTAGGACTACTCATGAATAAACAAAAAACCAAGGTCATGACCAACACAGGCAACCTACTTAACATTCGAATAGACGGAGAAACACTCGAAACAGTTGAGAGTTTTATATACCTGGGTCAAACTCTATCATTCAAAAACAGCCATACAGACGAAATAGACAGGCGCATAGCAAACACTTGGAAAAGATACTGGCAATTGAAATACATTTTTAAAAACAATAAAGTCCCTACAAAAATTAAAAGACAAGTATTTAATGTATGTCTGCTCCCAATATTAACATATGGCGCGCAAACATGGTCACTTACCAAAAACGAAATGAAGAAATTAAAAATCGCTCAAAGGAAGATGGAACGTAGCATCTTAAATAAAAAATTGATCGAGAAAACATCAAACAAAGAGTTAAGAGAAACTACAAAGGTTACCGATGTCATACGATACTCGAAGAAACTGAAATGGAAGTGGGCAGGACACCTGACGCGACAACGCGATGGAAGGTGGACGAAAGAGAGCACAGAGTGGTGCCCGCGATACACCACGCGCAGGCGCGGCAGGCCACGCGTGCGCTGGCGCACCGAGCTCGACGACTTCGCTGCGGCGGCGGCGGGGGCGCTCTGGACCCGGCTCACAGCTGACAAACTTACCTGGAAGAGGATGGGGGAGGCCTTTGCCCAACAATGGGATGACCTATAACAGCGGTCAAATAGCTAGAAATTGGATAATAGCTAACGAATAAACAAAAATATATCTTCAATTTTTACTAATGCATGCATAATTAATAATAATAATAAATAATAATATACTTACCGATTAAATATACAATATCAGAATTATAATTATAACTAACAATTTGAATTTATTAAAATATAGATAATATAAACTAAATATAGCTAAATGTACATATAGTTATAGGAAGGCTTAAATAAATAAATAAATAAATATAGATCGGATCACTTTATTTTCATAATGATGAACAGGTTCGATCAATCAGTTCCTTCAGGGTTACATCGCAACAGGAAATTAGATGATCAAATTTGTTTACAAAATAAGACACTTGATTTGGACTGCGGTATACATGATAAATAGACACAAATTAATGATCAAATGTGCAATCAAAAAATAAAATTACAGTCATTTAGAAAAGTTGTGGTAGAAAGATACAAAACAGTACACAATTTAATGACCGGTGACATCACGCGCAAGTTGCATCATACAAACTTCATACTAAAGACCGTGTTGCATCGCCATTCGACTTTACCCCTTAATATCTTCGGGATTAATTGAGATATCAAAAAACGGATTTCAGAATTCTCTTCAGCACATCTTATCCGAGTTGATTGATGCAAGTTGATGAGTCAATAATTATTGGCTATACATGATAAAAGCTTAGTAATCCACTTACATCATTTTATGTTTCTTGTGGAGATAGTTTTGTATTAAACTGAGACATGCTTTCTCTGTGGTCCCTGTCTGCCTGATCTGCAATTCCTTGCATATTCTGTTGTAAATGCTGGCAGCTGACTTCATCATTGTGCAGTTTATGTAGACTTGTTTGTAACCTTGTTGTATCTGAAATTGTATTTTTGGTTTTAATAATAAGTTGTATATGAATAATTTGTTGTCTATGAGTATTTTATTTAATTAAATAAAATACAAGTTAATAATACACGAGTTAACATAAGTGAATTGAATATGACGTGCAGTACGAAAGCACAAGTCTAACACTTTGAACTTCGTCTCTTATTGTCCCTATACATAAACTTACATGTCCCATAGGGTAGACAGAGACGACGGAATTCCATCAGCCGCGATCCTGACAAACCTCCAAACTTATCGTATCTCGCATTCCTTCACGTATATTAAACGCAGCAAAATGACTTACCTCCGCCCGCTTATCGCCACTATGTGGCTCATGGCGTGCGTGTCTACGCTACTCGTATATTATTTGAAATTGTTCTAAGTGCTACCATTGATGTGTTGTCGAGTGTATCTATAGGTATAGGACACTTACTGTATGCATAGTAAAGTAATAGTTACGTGCCAAAGATCGGTTTTAGTCGTTTTCATGACCATATCTAAGTAGTAACTAGGACTCCTGCATGACTTATATGCTGAACTCATGACGTAAAAATACCTTTGGTAACTGCAGTATATGCGACAAACTCGCAGTTTTCCCGGTGCCAGGTTGTCCCGAAATATACAGCGAAGCCGAAACTTCATTCTCGAGATTTTCCGACAGGAAATTCTCTAACCATTCGATCTCTTTCTCTCTGCTTGGTAGAGGCCTGGTTTCACATTTTTGTGTACTGCAATATATTATGGACGGGATTAGCCAAATCATAAGATCACTACATAAAAGACAATATATTTTAGACAAATATAAAGAAATAAATCACATACCAATGTTCTGCATAAGTTGAATCGTCGTTAATTGTTAAATCGGAGGAGTTACTATATTTTCTTGATATTTTCATGGCAGAACATTTTTCTGGAAAAGGATTGTTCTAATTAAATGTTATTTATTTATAAAAATAGATAAATAAACACGTAAGTATTTGCAAGAATCAAGGGACAGAAGGTTCTAAAGAAAATCTATAGTGTATACTCTATATTACTGTTATCATAAGGCCATTAATATTAACAATATACCAGCGTTTATCAACTTTTGGAGACACTACAATACAGGTTGACGCAGTGAGGCTGTGCACTTCCTCCAAACCATACCTGAAGCTCTTGGAGGCATTTCTACACTAACACTCAGTGTAAAAACTAAGTAGAGACCAGATGTGTTGTGTTGGACACACAACGGCACGTCAACGCATGAAGCAAGGAACATTAGAGCGCGGCGAAAAGTTTTCTGTCATGGTTCATGGGCAAAACTAATAAAGATATTTAACTGCATATCATATGGTAACCAGAGAACAAAAGTGGTTGACACTGCTCATAGAATCTTCATATTGACACTTCAATATGAAGATTCTTCTGCCACTGCAGTGGGCTGGCCATATCTGTCGTAGAACCGATAACCGATGGGGCAGACGGGTTCTGGAACGGAGGCCACGAACGAGTAAACGTAGCGTGCGACGTCCCCGACCAGATGGAGGGATGACCTGCGCAAGGTTGCTGGCAGAGACTGGACGGAAAGGGCCCAGAATCGCGTTGAATGACGTGTTTTGGAAGAGGCCTATGTCCAGCAGTGGACTGATGATGATGGTACGGTAACATACCAAAATCTTCCTTGTAATCATTGTTGCAGTCTTTGATGCGGCGCTTCAGCTGGTTCCCAATTGTCAGTCCTATTGTGTTCGTGATGTCCTGTATCTCATCCGATTTATGTTTAGTACTTGCCACATTGCGGGATTTTTTTCTGGCTTTAAAAGGGATTGTAGCTTGAATAGTGGCCATCTGCAAAGAAAATCACAAACTTTATAGAGTTTAGGAACATTAACTAAAATTAATGAACTAATTGTAAGTATTTACCTTAGATGGTGTGATACAGAAAGAATATAGTATAGGTAAATGGCTAATGGGCATAGGAAATAATATCAATATTATATATAAACAATGGTAGTTATCAGATTTATCATTTTTTATTTAAAATTATTTACATACACACATTCTCACCTTATTAAATATTTACTTATTGTGTAAATTAATAAATAGCATTGCATTAGTAAGTAAAATGAAACATAACATAATTTCATAGTAAATTATAAGCCCCACTTGCACCAAGGTAGTACTCCATAAGTAGGTACAGTCGACAGCAGATCAATGGTAACACTTTTTACTTTTGACAGTTCTTATTATTTGCGTCGTAAGACTTGAAATCGTACTGCAAATGTGACCATTGATCTGCTGTCGACTGTACTTACCTACTCTTTTTGTGATCTAACATGGGCTTAATCACAACCACTCGGATTATCTCTTGTGCAATTGGGGCTAAAGTACATAATAATTTAATAATAATATAAGTAATTGATCAGGTATTATTAACTTATTAGATCTAGTATTAATTCATAATAATATCTAAGGTCAATTTATACAAAGAACTGTGGCAGCATACTTTTGAGAGCTGTGATCAAGTTATGTATTGTGTGAACTCATAGGTTCGATTTTGAGTCTGTAATGAAATAGGTATCTTGAATTTTCGGTTTGAGCAGGAATTGTATACAATGTAATACTAATTCATCTATGACTATACCCATGAGGAAGCCTGCCCAAGACAATTCATTTATAGCCACTATCAAAATATCATCAATACATAATGTGCCCAGATCCCTTCTGATTACCAAGAAAGTGCTACATACATACATATAAAATAACTTAGGTGCTTACACATAAACTTTTTGTTAGATCAGCGAAGTAAGATCCTCGCTGTGTTAGATACAAAAAGTTTATTGAAATTACAAGTGTCACTATAAATTCCTTATTACCTACATGTGTTTAATATAAAATGTGTCTTACAAAATTAAGAAACTACAAACAAGTTCAATAGAACATGTGTTAAATCTAGTTGCTGTTGATCAAGTTGTTAATATTAGGTATACCTAGGTCCTAGGCAAATTAATACATTCTCTCTTGTCACATCACACACAACTCAGTGTGTGAAATATACATGCAATGCAATAATTTATTACAAACCCATGTTACTCTCTGTCCAATTTACTTCAGCATGTCGATTAAAAAAAACTCGATACTTTTTGAATTAAAGTAGGTAAGATAAGGATAAGATATATACATTCTTATGATATAATTTCTTTTGGTTTGATTTTATTAAGAATTTGAATTAGAATTTTAATAATAATAGCAAGAGAAAATTTATTAAAAAATAAATTATATGTTAATTTTTTGAACACGAAGACAGAGAAAAGTACACAGGGGGCCTCTATAAGGTTGAGATTTTCTCAAAAACTACTGGACCGAATTGAATAATTCTTTTGCAGCTACATAGTTTTACTTTTATCTAGATAGAAAAAAACTCTTCTGTATAACTTTCTCTGTGTTGGACCATGCTGTGTACGGACCTACAACCAATTCGAATAATCTGAAAACATTTTAATTATGGCCGCTTGAAGAGGTTACAGATTGAATGGGAATGTTAAAAAATTAGGTATGATTAAATTACAAAATTGTATTAAAATGACAAGTTTACCTACTAGGTATTTAATCTATTTTTCTTTGTTATAATCATTCTGGGACTGATGAGCCATATTAGACATATTTTTATATACATCAAATTGCCTATGTGCTGTAGTAAACCAAGCACTCATTTCCATTTGCTGCCTTAAAATTTCTTGATGCGCAAGAAGTTGGAATCCTGCTGGAGTAGGATTGGATTTAATTGTTGAGGGCATAGGCTGTCGTATTCCTGGAACTTTGCTTGCAGGTGGTAAAGGTTTTACAGGTTTAAGCCCTGGCTTGGATGGACCTGGCACTGCTTTAGGAGATTCACTTTTAGGTGCACTAGCACTGGATAACTGTGTGCTCGTTATTTGATTGGATTGGTTAACATGTTGCTCTGGAGTGATAATTTGTTTCTCTTCAGCAATAACCAGTTTTGGGGAAGAACTTGGTGAACGAGTTTGTGACCTTGGTGAAGGTTGTGCTGTACTTGGAGAATGAAGCGATGACATTTGATAAGTTGGAGTTGACATTGTTGGGCTGGCATTGGATGTTAATTTGATTTGATTAGTTTTATTGGGCATTTCCTGTCTCAAATTATTTATTTGTAGCCCACTTGAACTTGCTTTATCTAATTTTGTTTGTGAATAATTTCCAGTAGAAGGTACCCTTAATGGACCTGCACCTGTGTTTATAGGCCTATTGGTATTGGAAAATCCTTGGGCCATGGTTTGTGTTATCCCTTTCGAAGGTATACTTTGTTTTTTAGCCAAGTTAGCTATGGACTGCATTGTTTCAAAAGCCTTTGTTTGGTGTGGGCTTAGATGACTTTGAATGTTATGAGGTGTAGACAGATCTAGAGCAGTGCTCGTTTTATTATCTAATGGAGCCATTATACCACTTTGTGGTTTGTTGCTAGGGCTAGTGAATTTATTAGCTGCATTGAATGTCTTTGGATTCGCAGGCATAAGTTTTGGGACTTGTGTTTTATTTTTTGGTAATTTTGGTTTCTTATCTGTTTGCAAAGATTGGAGCTGCTGCTCAAATGTCTGTTGAAAAGTAATAGGCGATACATAATTCCCACTTTGTTTTGCTGCTTTAGTATCAATTGGCTTTAAATTAGGTACCGGTCCTTTGGCTGATGTTTCAGAAGATTTGCCTGAAGGCTTAGTTTGTGAAGTGACAGTTTCGGTTTTGGTGGTTTTGGAGTCAGAGTTACCATCAGATTTAATTTGCTTCTTGGCCTCAGTATCAGGTAACTTTAATATTTCTATGTAATTATGCACTGGCGGACTTGGTACTTTATGACCATTACCTGCACTAGCTAGATTCTTGTTAAGAACACTCTTTTTTGAATCAGTGTTTGCAGCGTCACCCAGATTACGTGGGTCTAATTTTTGATCAGTTAATGTAATTGACAGTGATGATGGTATATTAATCTTACAGGAATCAAATAAAGACTTAAGAGGATCACCAGACGTTTGACCTGTATTTGGTATAGTAAGTGATGACTTCACTTGAGATAAAATTTTACTTCTGTCTATTGTGGGATCACTGTTGTTTGCCAAAAGATCCATTCTTACTTTATTCACAGGCCCAGGTTTATTTTGAACACCATGAGCTCCCGGCATACTTGGTTTTAAATCAGGAATCTTTTTGGGTACAGGTTTTTGTACATCAACGGGTTTTAATGACAAAGATTGTGCTTCCATTTTGGGTACTTGAATTTTAAGAGGAGAGACAGTTTTGTGTGAGGTAGATGGTGGCTGCATGATAGAAGATGTATCACTAACATGTTTACGTTTGGGAGAAGATACGCTCATTTGAGGTCCTGGCACAGGTCTTTTTGTCCCATGTATTTCTGGAACATGTGGTTTAGCAGTTATCACTTGTTGCTTTGAATCTGTTGATAAAGACGAGCTATTTGTTGATAAAGAAATTTGTGATATTTTGGATACGTTTTCACTATCTTTCAACTTTCCGAGGTTCTCATTAACCTTTTCTCTTTGATTAGCTGATGCAGTAGAGCTTGCCATGGGTAGTTTAGTTTTCTCCAAATCAATTCTCATTTTTTTAATTTCTGGAATACCAGGTGGTATTAGTTGTTTTCTTTTTAAAGTGTCTTCAACTTTTGGAGGACTTGTCTGGGTTTTTGGTACAGTGTCAGACAGAGATGGAGTCTTTTCATTCATATTAGCTTTCACTGGAGAAACTTTTACAAGGGCGGCACTATTTTTGGCCGTAAGTTCAAAAGAGTTTAGAAATTGTGATTTTTCAACGTCTTCATCGCTTTTTTTGGAAGGAGCTGAACTACTTTTGTTAGCACTTGAATTGTTTTGCGAGTTGCTCGCCTCACTTGGTTGTCCAATTTTTTCTGTTTTCTTAGAATCATTCATTTGTGTGGATGTGTTATCGCCTGGCATGGGACTATCAGTACCAGATGCCTCTGAAGCTTCAGAACCATGCTCATTTAAGTTTGGTGCTGGACTGCTAACATTTGTATCTTCTGTGGATGTTGGGCTTGATTTTCGGTCTCGGAAATGAGAACCTTTTCTATTTATATCAAATAATCGATTCCTAATGGCAATATAATCGATAATTTGATAGAAAAAGCGCATTGGCTCATTTCGCTTCCAGTTATAAATATAAGCTATGTCCATCAGTGTATAATAGTCCGGTAAAGGAACCCTTTTGTACAAAATATCAATAGCACATTGGGTGCTATCAATATCAAACTTCATGCTAAGAAACTTCTTCAAGTGACTAATGTTGACGACTGCAGGGCATTGCAGGTATCTTCTGGATGTAGCAGAGGTTGGCTGTTGGTCGTTGCTGTCAGAGGATTTGCTAGATATGCTGTCTGCATCAGTGGCATCTACATATTCCAAAGAAAATGAGATCACATCTTCGGGACTGAAAATAACTCTTTCAGTATCTTCACCTCTTTGTTCAGGTGTAGCAGAGGCTGCAGGACCAGGTCTCGACGCATAAAATTGTTGGCGCCTTTCCATTTCTTTCTGGAAAAGGCCTGGTACAAGTTTGTACACAATGTCTTGGAGTGCCTTATCAAGCTTTATGTTAGGCTTTGCCGAGTTTATCATCATTTCACATACTGGGCAGTAGCTTTTGATTTGTAAGTGCTTGATAATGCAACTTCTACAAAATGAATGTAAACATTCCACAATGGTGGTGGCGTCAATGTAGTATCCACGGCATAGAGGACACGTTATGTGTTCGTTAACTTCTCCCAGCAAGGTTCTTTGTGGCACTACCATACTATTGTTCTGCTCGGTCATTGTCACAATCTTTTTATCCGGTAATTTATTCGAAGTAACCATTTTTACAGCTGCAGTCACAGCGTCACTAAACAGTGGAAGCAGCCTAGAAAGCGGTACACTACATGAACTTATCGGAAAATTCGTTGTTTTGTTATTATTAGAATAATTTACACAACGTCACACTAACTGAACTGCTGATTTCAATGTATAATTAGAAATAATAATTATATTAGCTACAAATAAATCGGTTTAGAAGAAATGAAACGACGCACGCAACAAGACGGACGGACGACATGACATGACGGACGTTGTTTTATTTGGTTGGTAACACTGGGGTGGTTTACAAATGATAGAAAGTAGCAATTATCATAAATGAATTGTGAAAACAAGATAATACAGCTAAACCTAGCACTGACCTTTCAAGCACTTAACCTTTTGCACAGAATTAATGTATGAAATTACATTAAAACATGGAATAAACCCCACGCTGAAACAAACAATATTTGGCGCGAATAAACATATGATATGTCTTGTCAAAAAGAATGAATTACTAGTGCTGTCCTGCAAAATCCGATTTATTGCATAATCGACCGATTAAAGGAAAAGTATTTGGACCTTCGCTAAATTAATTCTCAAAATCTAGCATTAAATAAGGATCGTGGAGTTTCATGAACTATTGCCAATTTGCCACTAAGCACCAAGTCTCTTGAGCATTGAGCAACAACGTTTCGGAAAAAGACCGTAATCTCGATATCGATATTGATTGATACATCTCTTTCAATCGACAAATGGTGTCGGTCGAAAGACATTTGTTCTGTTGGCTGCCCTGTCATGAAAGTTGCCAATTTTTGATGAATCGGGATTTTATTGTTATTTTGTAAGTTTGTATTGAAAGGAAATGATTAAGGAGGAGGATAGTTTTCGAAAGTCGGTTCCTTTATGGCTTCTTAAGCCCACGTCACACAGAGGCGGGAAAGCGTGCCGGGCGCGGTTTTCGGGAACCGGCGGCGGCGGTCCGGGGCCCGTCACACAGAGCCCGTGCCCGCGCTCCCGGCCGGGATGGCGGACCGGACGCGGCCGGTGTGACACCCATGCGGCCGCGTTTTGTTTTCCTATTCAGATTGTGAGAAATAACTATGTTGCTTCCTGATAGCGGCTATGAAGAGCTTCTGTTTTTATAGGTATATATGTAGGTATATGTATCATTATGCAGGATTGATAAAAGTCGATTTTATTTTAAATTAAAGACAGTTTATACTTACATACAACTATATTCTAGCACGTGTATGATTGAACACCAATGCTGATGAACCAATAATATTAGTTATACAGTCGGATTCATGTTGAAACTTGATGAACACAAACACACAAAAGTGGTAAAAAAAATCACAAGGTCCAATTATAGGTTATTTTGTTACATAATATATTTTTTCAGACTGTTTTATCATATTTGTCGTGATTATTATGTGACACGAATGCTTTTGAAGCAATATTATAAGTTTTCTAGTCCGATTCACATTGAAACTTCATGAAAAAGCACTCAAAAGTTGTAAAAAAAATACAACGCACGATCCCGCCATTGTCCCGCCCCCGGACCGGATCGCGCCCCGCCGCGTCCGTGTGGCGCCCTCCATACACTTCCATAGAACACAGCGCCCGCGGCCGCTTCCCGCCCCGGACCGCGCCGCCTGTTTGTCGTAGCGGCCGGCCCGCTCCCGCCCCCGGACCGGAACGCTCCCGCCATGCTATGTGTGTGGCATAGGCTTTATAGCATAATATTTTCGAGTGTATGTATATCGGTGCCTTTATATGCGTGAAATGTTAGCAATGCCGTCCGCTGTTAGGTAGGCTGGCGTGAAAATAGTGGCGTGAAAACGCGGTTTTAGCTGTGATTATGAATTTATTTTTATCGTGATACAAATTAATATTGATGTGAAATTGGTTCGCCATAGAATAGTATATTAGTAGAAATTGGTAATAAAAATGAACTCTGGTAACACAACCATTCCAAAAAGACTGAAGATTAAAAAAAAAATCACCCATTCTTCCTTTCTTGTTGAGGTCTCGGCGAGTGTTCGTCGTAATTTGTATCGTGGATTTTTAAAGTGATCATCGCAAATAGAACACGTTCTTCGAATAATCTTTTAGAAGTTTCACTTCCACACCATGAGAGCGAAGGTATTTTTCTATTATATTGTGTTAATAATTTGATCCATGCAGTGAACACTGTTCATAGTTTATTTGGTTATAAATCGTGTATTGTTTTTGTTTGTTACAGTGGCGTAAGAAGCGCATGCGAAGGCTAAAGCGTAAAAGGAGGAAGATGCGTGCGAGATCTAAATAAATGGTGAGCATATTAAATACGGTACTGTTTCATTCGGCATGTGATATGATCGATTACTATTTAAGATTAGTTAGGCAAATGTTGACAAATCACCGAATGGGTATCGCAGTGTCTATTTGGACCTAGGTATCCTATTTATTTATACGTTATACTTTTAGAGACACCATGCTATGTGTCTCTAACCTAAAAATAATGCCTCGACGGTGAAAGTACCACTGCAGATCAGTCCTAACCTAATTTTTTTTAAGCCAATGCGATGGAAAGTCATCGATATAGTTACATTTAAAAGTGGTTTGAGTGGTCGATAATAAAAATGTATTTTGGTGTGGTAGTCAAAATGTAACCTAACTAACCTATGTAAACTATAACAATTAAAACATTAAAATTTCTAGAATAAGTAAAAATTCTAGTTTTCCAGAATGCAATTTGGTTAAAATTACTGGTTTGAATTTTTCCAACTTTTTTTCACACTTGCCTATGAATCTCCAGTTTGCTCGCCACGCCAAGCACAAGCACATTAGTCTGATTGTATAGTCGACAGCAATATCACGTAGAAGATACAGGTATCTTACCCTATGGTGACACAGTCTAGATTGCTATAGTTTTGTATTGGTTGATAACCTGTCTACTACCTATACAAACAACCCCCTCCGAGGCAGTCATTATCTCTTGATGAGAATAATGCTAAGAATTGGAGGGAATATTAAAATAAAAAGCTGTCTCCACCCTTGTGATGTTCATTGCATCAAGAGGACTATTACACAGCTTACAAATATTCTTGGAACAGTTGTATATTGTGTGGTTGGTTGCCAAACATAGTTAAGGATACCAAACCAACCATGGAATTATATCCTTTTCATTTTGATGATAGACATGGATAACATTATTGCGTTTCTTTATCATATCATTTATTAAAACCTGCAAAAATATTGCAGTAGTAGTATATAATGGAAACTACAGTTGTGATCGACCTTCAGGCTCCATTGGCTTTTGAAATGACATGATGATAGGAACTTGGAGCAACTGCTTAACGTGCTTCCCGGGGCACATACAATTCTCACAATGCGCTTATGAAACTTGGAGTAACTGCTTAACATGCCTCCCGGGGCCACACACAATGCTCATAATACGCATATGAGAAAGCCATGTGATCAGGTCGGCAAGCCTGGTTCAAACCATGTCTAATGTTGCTTCAATTGCAATGAGCAGTTGTTACGAGCCCTTCAACACATCTGTACATGTATTTGTAGTCATAACAACCCTTGTAATATACTATTTATTCAACGTTGTTCTTGTTTCAGGTACACACTTGGGAGTGGAAGAAATTAATTTAATATCTTAGACTACTGGTTTGTGTGACCCAATAAAAAATTTAAAAATCCTATATATTTTTTTTAAATTTCCTGAACGTCTATGACAAACAGATGAGGACGTTTCGCGCGCAGGTTGAGTCGCCGCGACAATAATGCTTCAGCCAATCATCATGCAGCGCGTTTTGAGAGCGACGATGATAGTGATTGGCGCGACTCGACTTGCGCATAAAATGCTTCACAGCAGCTTAGGCTCAAGTATGAAGTATCCACTAGTAGGCAATAATAGGCTAGTTGAGCAATTTTTTTGGTCTGAAATAGTTAATAATCGTACTATTACACCGTAAAAAAATTGCAGGCATTTGTTCCACTGAGTGGTACTGTAGGATGGATGACGTGTTATATTTTTGTAATAAGTACAGTCTACAGCAGATAAATGGTAACACTTTTGACAGTTCTTATTGTTTGCGTCGTAAGCCTGGAAATCGTACTGCAAGTGTTACTATTGATCCGTTGTCGACTGTACATCATAGTTAATTCATTTAGGTGACCCTTTATTTAGGAATTACACCCAAAAAGTTTTCATTTATTCAAAGAATATATTCTATTTCTACGCGTAGAGAGTAACCGTAGACAGCATAGAGAGGAGATAACTCTACGTCTTTGTCATGCACGTGTCTTTCATCAAAGAGTACTTTTAAAATAGTATTTAGGTACTTACGCTTTCATTTCATTCATTAGTCATTATTATCAAAGAAAATATATTTTTCAATCTAGACTCAAATCATTCCCTACACATGTCTTAAAAATTTAATTATTAGGACTATTCAAAACTTTGATTCAGAATTAGTATGTATATGTACTAAAGTTGTAGCATAGAAAAAGTCGTCGCAATGGGTCGTATGGGCGGTATCAAATGGGAGAAAACTGTCCTTTATCGACCAGTTCACAACATCATATCATCAGATTTTCCGAAGTATATTCCTCAACCATGGAAATTCATGGTAAGGGTTCCATAATATGCGTGTTGGTAATTTGGCTTTCAGTCCTCAGTTGATAGATGACCCATGGTCTCCATGGCACACAGTTCTAGCTGTTTGAGAAGTCACCTGTGCTGTGTACAAATAAAAATTAATCATTATCATACATAGCCTAGCCTACCTATCTAAAATGGTATCTGACATCTGTATTTAAATGTAGGTAAATTGGCAATACAAGTAATAAACTAAGGGTCTTATTATTTCTCTGAGGTCTTAACATACCTAACTAGCGCCCCCAATCTTAAAATGAGTTGATGTCGTCGTACAGTGAGCGGTCGCCTCGCACAAGTTGTTATCGCAACACACCTTTAAATTGCATTAATACATTGATTTTTCTATCCGAGAGTCCTCAAAACTTCTTACTTATCTATATTTTTAGTAGACATCTAGGTATTAGGTGGGTACTTACCTAGATAGGCACTACAGTATCTAGGTTTCTTAACTTTGCTACCAAACACTTTGACGTGTAGTGTACAAAGAAGTAAACTGAATCTTGGCTAATTTATAGGAGGATAAATCACGTATAGAATGGTTACTGTCCTACGAATATCAGCGGATGTGGTTGGATGAGCGGGAGGCGTGGAAAAAGCGTATGTACCCAGAGAACATAACGGTCAACGTAGACGTTGTGAAGCGTTACGTGCTCACCTTCAAGACGAATCATCGGCCTCCGAAACCTGAGAATAAGAAACCTTTTAAAATGAAGAAGTATGTAATTTACGATTATCCAAGTGTTAGTGGACTTAACCCGAGGTTATATTCCTGGTGCAACTGACTCTTAGTTACCACTTTATCTATGGTGTTGACTGCTGGTACCACCGACATTCTCATACAAATTGTGTAGCTCGTGGGCCAGATTTGATGATTATGGTATGTTTCATACTAGCCCTACCTACTGAGATCGGAGAAGTCTCGATATAATAATTTCAAGCTTGGTATAAGGTTTCATAAAAGTATCACAAGACGAGGTCTCTACTTTCGGATTCTGATAATTGGTTGGACCCATTTGTGCCCGAAATCCCTTAGAAATACTTATTCTATATTATAATAAGTTTTTCGAGGACTTTACGCTAATAATATTTATTTTTAGGTTCGAAAACATAAAGGCGAAAACAACAAACAAACGAAACCCCGACGACAAGGCTATGCGCATCGAAAAACAAAAAGAAACAGCTTGAATACACGAAGTAGGTTACTCTTTCAGGAAGTTTAGATTTTTAATTCGTTACTTATACATATTTACATAATGTAGTAGTTATATACTTTACTAAATAAACATTTTTATTTTTGTACCTACCAATTTTAATTTTCAATCACACGTAACGTACGTACGTAACCAAATGACTATAATAATTATTAACCACCACGTAACGTTTTTAGTCCCAGAAACTTAATAACTATTGGCGCGGTTGGCGATATGAACCTGTTGTTTGGCATAATGCCGGCCCCGTAAAATGAAAAGGCAGAATTATCGTGGAGTCTTTATTTTCAAATATATATCTAAGTAATTAATTACAATTATCATCCAATATCAATCTGTGTACTGAATATTACTTAAAATATTGGCATTTAGTGGATTCCAGAACTTTGTGTACTAAGCATGAAAGAAAAAGGTTCCGCGGCGGGGGCGAGTTCTTTCATACGTGGCGGTAGGTAAGTAGGTATGTGGAATTCCCACGGAATTGGCCTAATAATCAATAGCAATTAAATTATGTATGTGTAAAAAATACAATAACTAAAAACGGTAGCTTAATAATTTGCCTTCCAATACTTTGATTGTTTTTAATCAACTCTAAAATGGGTTCTCAATTATTTATATTGTTAATTTATTATTATTCTTAAATATGCAAGAGAAAGAAAAACCGGTACCGATAACCATATTTTCAATATTATTGGCAACTATTGTAGGTAAGTACCTAGTTATTTAGTCACTTACCTATCTATTGTATTAGAATTTAGGACAACGTGAAAACATCGCTAATCTTATTTCAGTTCTGTGCCTTCGGCTTGACCTTTCGGAGATAACCTACCTTACCTAAGAGTACTCACATGCTTGCTTCTTACTACATTTCACCTCTGTGTGAGCTACGGCCGCACGAAGACGCGGCAACGTCTTTGCGCGCGCAGGGTGTGTGACGGCGGTGGCACATGCGCAGGCAACGCCTGCGCTTTCGTCAGTACGCTTACTTTTGCCCAAGCGTGCACACGTGCTTGTGTCAACGTTGATGTAACGTTTTTCAAAAAGTGACTTGCCAATTACAATTGTGTGGTATTGGTAAGTAATTTAATATTTTTTACCTTATTTTTTGTGTGTGTTTAAGATACGGAAGTGTTGGGTGTGAAATGGATTTCTTATTTGTACAGCAAGGGGCATCTCGGTTGTTATCGCAACCAGTGCCGCTAATGTTTGTCGGACATTCTATCCACAAACGATATGTGACGTGCTATATACTCACACTTGCGCCCAAATCTGAGATGTCGGCCATTCAGCCACATTCATTTGGGTCATATTCCTTGCTATACGTACTTAGTGCGCCGCTCGATTTTTGGCCGGCGCGCCACGATTTTCGAGCGGCGCGGCTCGATTTTTGAGCGGCGCGGCTCGATTTTGAGCGGCGCGGCTCGATTTGAGCGGCGCGGCTCGATTTGAGCGGCGCGGCTCGATTTTTGAGCGGCGCGGCTCGTTTGTCGAGCGGCGCGGCTCGATTTGTGAGCGGCGCGGCTCGATTTTGAGCGGCGCGGCTCGATTTAGGCGGCGCGGCTCGGTTTTTGAGCGGCGCGGCTCGTTTGTCGAGCGGCGCGGCTCGATTTTGAGCGGCGCGGCTCGATTTTGAGCGGCGCGGCTCGATTTTTGAGCGGCGCGGCTCGATTTTTGAGCGGCGCGGCTCGTTTCTCGAGCGGCGCGGGCCGTTTGTCGAGCGGCGCGGCTCGTTTGACGACCGGCGCGGTGCGATTGACGAGCGACGCGGCTCATTTTATGACCAGCGCAGCTCGATTGATGACCGCCGCAGCTCGATTAACGAGCTGCGCGGCTTGTTTGGTGACCGCCGTGGCGCGATGGAAGAAAGGCGCAGCACCAACTTTAGTCGGCTTATCAGTCGGTTCGGCTTGGATTTTGATCTGCACGTAACATACTGCATAAAATATGGCATGGCTTTTGAGTTGAATCAAGACGAAGGGATCTTGGAAGATATAACGTCCTGGCGTAGGATCGTCTTCCCGGTGGCTGGACGAGATGTGAAATGTCCAAAAATTCCAAGGAAAAGGCCTTAGGGAACGATTGACCCAAGTGCACTTAACGAACTGGACTTTGCGATTCCGACCGTTGGGTCTAACCCGTATATTTAACACAGAAGCAGTTCACCATTCTGAAGGATTACCGGCAGATGAGGCTTTTGCTTGAGACTGATAAGATCTTATCAGGTCATCTCTCAGGGGCGGAATCGTTACAACGATAGCTGAGAACCAATTCGAGAGCATCAATCGGTCAAAGACTACTATTTTACAAGCCTGAAAGAAACCCATCGCCACCCGCTCATCCATCCATCCATGACCAAATAACTCAGCCACTGGGGTTGAGGGTTGAGAATATGTTTTCCCTTCTCTAAGGGAAGATTGAAGCCCGCCAGCAGCCACCGCCACATCGAGAGTGTTGTTCCTCTTGTAGTGCCTCTCCGCCACCGCAAGCTGGCTGTCAGCTGCGTGTTTGTCCCTGTCTTGAGATCGGGTGGAAACTGATGTTCAGAGCTGGCGATGCTCGGCCATTCATGAATGTTTCGAAATAAAGATATTTGAGGCGCCCAGGGCCCAGGCCCCCCTTTTCTGCTCGCTACTTTGCCAAGCTGCCATAGGAGAAGTTCGCGTCTGTCAATATTGTGTCCCAGTTCAGGAATTAAAAAAAAAAAAAAAAAAAAAATCCACTTATGATATTATCATCATGCGATGGTTCATGCTACGGACTCATGCTCTTCGGACTGTTCGTGGAGAGCTCCAGCGAGACATGGTTATTTGTATGGTTAGTGATTCACCGGCGGTGGTCATGAATATAGAGTTTCAACGGAAGGTAAAAGAAGACAGATCCTTTTGTTCTTCGGCTGACTCCACCTATAAGGAAAGATTCAGTCCAACGATTAGGCACTGAGGTCTGTAACTGCACTGAGGGCTGTAATGGCACAGTCCGCTATAGAGAAGAAGGAAAACAACTTCATGCAGTGCCGGTGTTTAGCCCGGTAAAACTCAACACGGTTCTTGGAGGCCTCTCTACTCAGCCGTTTCCTTGTCTTGTCGAACACGGTGGATTTCTATGTACCATTACCTATGACTGTACTTCTTCTGGAACAGAGAAAACTTTTCTTCTTCTTCTTCTTGCAAAGAAGAAGAAACAATTGACGATCAATTGTTGCAATGCGAGTATTCTCATCGGGCAGTGACAATAGAGATGAGACTTTTAGGAGATGAAAATGATACTTTAAGCAGGTGGAATAACCTGCAATGATATCCCACAGTCGCCAACTCGTTTTTTCGATGAAAATCAATTAGGAGCTTTTGTAAAGGATAACAGCGTTTTCGAAACCAATTGAAGCTCCGAAAGATTAAGTACACGAGGTTCCTTTCGAAGACCAGTAATTCCTCTTCAATCAGTCAGAGTAGACAGCCACCCTGGCTTACTTGACCTTCAACTTCGAATCAGACTACATCAGGGCGGCCATCAGGTCTCCTCACGCCTGGGGGTACAAAGCCTTCCAGCATACAACATAGCCGGTCGGGAAAGGACAAGAAGTTACAAAAGATATGTAGATGTGACAATTTTCGTGGGGGACAGTTGGATATGTTTTTGCTACAATGGCAACCTTAAAATAACCTTAAAGGTTAGCAACAAAAGTCTCACCTGGTTGACCAAGAAACTCAATAATTTGCTAATGTGTCATGAATGGTCATAATCCTCAAGTCGAATAGAAAACCAAGGCAGATATTTGATCTTCGGTGAAGTGTTTTCTCTGCCCTCCAAAGCTTCACTTGAGCGACCAACGCCAGGTTCCAAACCTTCTACATAGAGGCGCACAGGAGTCGAGCTTACTATTGCATAATAGATTCGCGCATTTGATAGCGCGGACCAACTTTACCAATGACGTATCCTTTCGGTCTGTTTAATGCCCCATTTATTTAAGCCATCGTTCAAATCAGCAATTGGCTAGCGAATGGTTTTTATTAACTAGCCTATCCTCGAGAAAACGGCAAAGGGCTTTCGGGTTCTTGTTTACTTGGACTTTCTGCTTGCAAAGGTCCCGAATTTGTTAGAGGTCAAGATGGACTTTGCAGTGAATTTTATCCAAAGTCTCGGTTGATGCGTATACCTTGAAAAATCTGTCGTGGAGGCTACAAACCGAATATAATTCCTGAATACTATACTGTCTGTGACTCCATAACAAACCAGATAGAGCAATCAACAACAATCGATTTACCTTTTCCTAACCACCAGTTGCTAGAGTTAGAGGGGATCATATGAGAATGAGTCAATGGCCTTGGGGATCCGGAACTACGCTCGTGAGCAGACTGGGTTTCACAAATCTCGTAGCTCGTTTGGGTCGATTATACACAAGAAAAGCTGCAATTTGGCTCAGTGGTCGAGCGCTCTGCTTCAGACGTCTAATCGGTTACACTGGATGTTCCTGGTTCAAATCACAGCGTTTTCAATTTCATACAGATTGCAGGCCGACTTTTACAGGATCAGTTCAGCTTTTGCTGTCCTTTTGGACTGTAGTTCCGTTGCAGTCAGTCGATGGTTATTTTATGTGATGATCTCAGAACATGAGAACGCCGGACAAGACTTATGCCAGAGCAGAGATATCTACAGGTGTTTCCGACGAGGGCTGGGGAATTCAGCTGAGGTGTATATCGAGGGATGGACAAACGTGCAAGTAGGAGGGAGGAGCTCTTCACTGTCTTTATAAATCGTGGGTATGGACAAACGAGTAACTAGAATGGCGCATAAACAGGAAGGAGCTCTTCACTGTCTTATAGCCCTGTAAGAGTTCCAGGACGTCGTTATAAGCCAGTCAAACATGGGTTCAATCCGACAACAGGACGTTATTGTCGTACTTATGATTTCGCAGAGGCGCAAGATTCTGTTGCGCTGTTAGAAGCGTTGAGAAAGATGTTGCTACTTGCGCAAATTCTTCGTGTATTTTTGTCCAAGCGTCTTATCTACCAAGTCGTTACAATTCTATAACCGACGGCCTTTAGAGGCGGAAAGATCGCGTCACCACACTGGAACTTGGGAGAGGAGTCATGGTTAAGCACCAAATATTCTTGAAGTGTTGCGTGCCACAAATGAAACTCTTCGCCAGGGGTCGTTTGAAAGTAGTGTCCGAGTATATTATATCAACAGAAGCCAGGGATCCTCAGGCTCTGTTAATCAATGCATTCAGTCAGTCTTGACATTTCCAACTAGCTTGGTTTTTCTCTCCTCCACCAACAATGGCAAGGGTGATTTAACATCTCAATAAGTCATACGGAACTTTTTGTAGTGTTACCTCGCAGGGAAGCAGTGTTTTGAAGGAGTTACCTCGAACACAGGGCCCTGGATGCTGTCCGTTTCCGTACTTCATCCAAGGCCCAATCTGAGCGAGAACCTCATCGGCTTGTCAGATTGTCACCCACCGAAGCCAGTTGTCCACCACCGAAGGTGAAAGAGCTATGTTTAGTGGTCCGGAGGATACGGAGTGGAGGTAGCTGGTAGTAAGTTTAGATCCTAAAATAGATCTGATACATTGGGAATGGCGTAATTCCACTTAGCGCAGCACCTATGATACTGCGTGGAAACAGTGGGTCTCGTGGTGCAAACAGACTGGGAATAGACCTAGTAGTCCTCGACCGCATGACGTTGCCTTGCTCCATAGCCTGGTGTCTTATTGCGCGTTAGAAAGCTAACCTCGTAACCATTTTTGTTTTGGCAGATCCTACTTGTGGGAAGTTGTTAGCTAATCATCCACTTGTAACAGCTATTCTTTTGGCGATAAATATAAATTATTATTCATCTGTATTATCTCCAAAATATCACATTTGGGAGGTACCAGACTTGTTAAATTGATGAAGATTGAATTGACCGAATTGAGTTGACTGAATTGGGTATTAACAATCTACTTTCGAAAGAGCAGATTCTTCTGTAACCTTTTGGCCTAGTTTTGGCTGAGAGACTTAGCTTGTTCTAATGAACAACATGCCATGATCCATTAAATCTGCTGTAGTTTCTAATGTTCACCAACGTAATGTACCACTAGATGATATTTGATGGGAACTGGAGAGGTTTGGTTAATTATATCAAGCATTATCGACCATTGGTCAGGGACCAACCGTGAGATGAGAATGCGGATATTCTAAATGTCTCCTTTGGGGTAATTTGATTACCTGTGCTCTACGTCTTTTATTTATTGCTGTTATGTTTTCTGACTTACAAGACTGAGTTGTTATCGTCTGATCTCATTGATTACCTCGTTCTAGGTGTCAAGATGTTGTTATAATCAAGAGCGCTTTGATCGTTTAATTATTATAACCCGTGTTGTCCTTACGTTTCTAAGGCCAGATAGTATTAGATTAGATGATTCTTACTTTTCATAACGAATCATCATGTTTTAATGGTGAATAATACCTACACCTGCCAGGTCATGCAGGTTGCTTTTGTCACAGTACGCTGGACGGCGCCGGCAGATAATAAACACGTCTCCGAAAGGTCAAGCCGAAGGCACAGAACTGAAATAGAACCGTTTTCCACCCCAAAGGGAAGAAAACGATTATTTCAGGTTTTGCCGAGGCTTGACCTGAGCAAGCTCTTGCCGGCTTTCGGAGTAAGATACTGACGAAAGCGCAGGCGTTGCCTGCGCATGTGCCACCGCCGTCACACACCCTGCGCGCGCAAAGACGTTGCCGCGTCTTCGTGCGGCCGTAGCTCACACAGAGGTGAAATGTAGTAAGAAGCAAGCATGTGAGTACTCTTAGGTAAGGTAGGTTATCTCCGAAAGGTCAAGCCTCGGCAAAACCTGAAATAATCGTTTTCTTCCCTTTGGGGTGGAAAACGGTTCTATTATAACATACCTAAGTATAAATTCAAAATATCTTTGATTTTACGATAATGAGACATTGAACATAACTCGTAAAATTGAAAGCTTTATATTATTAACATATACAATTTTAACTGCTACCATGAACTTGCTCGTTGAACTACTTAGTCAAAAACATATATATATATAAACCTATTATACTTGTGAACAGTCTACAACATCCCTATTTGATTTCTAAATATTATAAAATCGATATTTTATACAAATTTATTATTTCTATAAAGTGTAAGTAAAAGAAGTATAATAATAAATATAAGATATTTATTTATTTTTGTAGTATTATAAAATATTATTTTATAAACGCCTTTTCTTACATTTGCGCTACATTTTCGTTATAAACAGCAGTGAAACAACCATACAGAACACGGAGTGGAAGGTAAATCGAATCGTATTTTTATGGCGTGAAAGTAATATTATATTATTGCAATAACAAAACTTAAAAATACTGGTTTTTGGCATAAAATGTATCGTATCGCATGAGACGAATCTAATGAATGAGTAATGATACCCCATACATAACATTCATAATCTGGAAGTAGAGGCGACAGGAGGCGGGCGACAAAGGAACCGACATACACACATTCGGAAAATGTTATGTCGGGTTGACATGTAGTCAACCCGACATAACATTTTCCGAATGCGGAACAATATTGAGGAAAATCAGCAAAAAAAAATTACGTATGTCAAATACTTTCACTCCATAAAGGATTAGTGGAGTTTACCTTATATTCTACAGGGTAGGGTATTCTACCCTGTAGAACATAAGTTTACCTTAAGAGTTTACCTTATCTATATTCTACAGGGTAGGGTATTCTACCCTGTAGAATATAAGGTAAACTAAGATAAGGAAACTCAATCATGTAGCAAATAAGCAAACAATATTTCAAAATTATAATTACTTAACCAAATCAGTCGACATTAAAATAATCACTAAATGAATCATATATGTGTATTAGGCCGAGTTTCCACCTGCCAGAAAACTTTTGCGAGTATTGTCCGACAGCAGCTTTGCAAGTGTAAGTAAACTGCGTAGCAAGTGCGGTGTTTACACTTGCAAGCTGCTGTCGGACATTGCTTGCAGAAGTTTTCTTGCAGGTGGAAACTCAGCCTTTTATAATCATATAACCCCCGCTTCGGTCTGCTGTTATGTACAATCTTTTGGTTTAGTTTTGAGTGGTTGATGAAAAAAAACCGGCGATTCCCATTGGTTCTATATGACTGTGACGTCATAGAACTTGAAACTTTCTTATCCCTCCTGTAGTTCAGTGATAGAACTATTGAAAAAAAATTCTCAGAATTACTTTTCTATAGAACATATAATATTTGGATAAAGGGAAAACATTGCCGATGGTTAACAAAAAAATAAGTGTTACATTAGCTGGGTTTCAATAGTATTATTATTCGATAGTATATTCAATAGTATTATATAATTTATTTGCACAGCAACAGCTATCAAAATGAACTTAATTACAATTACGGCGACGTTAGACTCGCGGGTCCCAATGTAGGTAGATTGCGACCATAGAGGTAAGAAATGGGCAGTGTAACCACTCATACTTGAATCTCATGCAAATCAAGTATGACTACTATCTCGATAACTACTTACATGGATCAGCTTAAACCTCCTCTTTAGTCTTTATACATATTGGTTCTAGAAAGTGATGCCATGATGTGGTCTAACGTTGAACACACGTCGTGCATACCAGTTGCAAATACATATTATGGCCACAAAAAGGACGATTGCACCAACCGCGGTGTAAAGTTAACTAAAGTCAAACCGGAGTTTTTGTGACTTAACCCGGGTTAAGTATTGTTGGTGGAAGTGATTCTTAAACATTGTTACATTACGTAACTTTTTGTGTTATCGAAAAAATAAAACCAAACCTTTCATAGGGTAAATGTACCAATGACAATGACCGATTTTAAAAGGAAAATAGCACACTCTTCATACAAACGTGATCTAACTAGCTAGGTAATCTACTAAATTGTATGAAGTAAAACAATTACCTATTATTTTCTTGACAGTTCAAACATTTACCGGAGATATTTTGCATTATGTATTCCATTGCCACGTTGCATAAGATTCACTTTTAACCATTCTTCGTTGCGTTTTCAACAGCACGCGAAATAAACTTGTTTTTGTTATTTATTGTTATATATTTTTTTATCTACACAGCGAGACTAATGCGACTTCTTATGGTCGATAAAGGTTAGTGGTAATAAATACAATGAGATGGAAAATTGCTAAATTTCAAGTCTTTTTCCATTCAGAGACCACATAATATAGATAGTATCATTTAAAGACAATATAACTCGTATGTATCATTTACATCTTGTTGCGATACAATTTGAGTTACACCCAGTTTTTTTTTAAACATTTGAACATCGAATCAACATTGAATTTACGATGTATACTATTCTGTAGGGATGTAAAATTTATAATAGCGAGCATATAACACTATCCAATCAGTCAAAGGTGATAAGCACTGAAGTGATGATCCAACTACTATTGAGACTCATTTTAGACCCCGTTAGTTTGTCGCGCCGACGTCACGATTGGGTAGTTAAATGACACATATATAGACTGTTAGTCATAAACCTAGTTAACCTCAATTTCCTTAAACTGTGTTTTGTCAAATTATACCGGGACCAAAGGCTTAAACTATGGAATAACTTTTAAATCAAGTCTATGGATAACCGCGATAGAGTTTCGACTACAAAAACACATGAAAGTTGATATGTCCCCTTAAGCTTTATTTTTACAAGGTTGTTAATGGCTTTTATTATTATTATACAATTAATACAAACATATACATATGGGCAGCATCTACATTTATTAAGATATTGGAATTCCAAAACATCACAAATACTAAGGAACCACCCAATAATGACGTCACAATAACGGGGTCTACTCATTTGTCGTGTCTACAAGACTCATCTGAATATTAATACGTTTTAAAATGGAATGAATTTTATATTCGCAGCCAGAACTTTTCTACACATGAAACATTACAGTTTATTTTGTATTTGTCTAAGTGTTTAAACATGTTGTGTGTTGTGAGAGCGAGGTCAGTTAGCCGAACTGGAAGCTGAATGCGGAGCCTGGGAATCCCCCGCCGCCCGACTGGAAGTCGAAGGGCGGCCCGCCGCGGTTGAAGAAAGTCTGGAACACCACGTTCGGGTCGATGTCTGCAACAAACATCACGGTTACATGTAATTGTTGATACAACCATTATATATTAAACATATGAAGTAGATAACAACCATGAAGCAGGACAGGAACCCCTATGGAGTAAGTCATATTTACATCGCGACATTGCTCCTGCTTGCATTGCATGACAAATTTTGGCGTCTGCCAGTGCCACTCATTTGTTTTTCCATTGTTTGAATTTTCAATAGAAGTCGAACAGATATCTCTTTCTGACATACAGAAACAGTATGAGATACCGTGACAACAAGGGCGGAGATTGTCCATACAAAAAAGAGCGATTTTTTTCTTCAGAACGTAGATGTTTGAAGGGCGAGCTCATCTCGGCCTCAGACTTCTATGAAATTTGCAATAGCGAGCGAACGCTAGCTTGCGCTGAAAATTGGCTATGAATATTAGCCATCTCTCCCACATCGAAACCGCTGGCGCGGAGGCGGCGCGGCAAACTTAAACTCTTCCAGGTAGTATGGAATCGCGCGAACACATTCACAGGGAACGAGCGGCCGCGGCACGGCTACTATGTATGCGTCCTTCAGCCAGAAACGTCACGTTACGTCAGAAAGAAACATATGTTTTCGTATGTTCGACTTCTATTGAAAATACCAACAATGAAAAACAAATGAGTTACAGAGACGCTAAAACTTGTCATGCAAGAGCAGTGTCTGTGATGTAAAACTCTTTACTCCATAGGACGTTCCTTGCTTCATGGTCTATGTATTTGACACTTGGACCGAGCTCGGTAGCGTAGTGGTTGGGTCACTGGACTGTCGATATGGAGGTCCCAGGTTCGATCCACGGCCAGGGCAGCCATGTACAGCTGACAGCAGATCAAGTGTAACACTTTGGACTTTAGACCGTTCTTATTATCAGTGTCGTAAGAGTTGAAATCGTACTGCAAGTGTTACCATTGATCTGCTGTTGTCCGTATCAATGAGTTTTCCTCGGTTTTTTTTTTCGAAGGAAAAACTTACGTACATTTACCGAACGCTCTCAAAACGATGAAGGAAATCATCGTGATGAAATCTGCATGCCGTAGGAAAATGTAAGTAAGAAAATGTAATCTAAGGAATGTGTAATCCACGAATCCGCACTGGACCCGTGTGGTGGATCATCGCTCTCTCGATGTAAGTGAAGGTCTGTGCCCGAGCAGCGGGGACATAAAAATAGACTGATGATGAAGAGCGAGCTTCGCTAAGCTTGTGTTCAGAGTTGTTTGCGTGACTTACCGGCCATGCCCGCGCCGTCGTCTAGGTCCTGGCCGTGGTCGTATCGCGCGCGCTTCTTGGGGTCCGAGAGTACGCCGTACGCCTCGCCCACCTCCTTGAAGCGGCGCTCCTGCTCGCGCCGCTCGCCGTCGGGCGCGCCCGCGTGACGGTCCGGGTGGTGCACCAGGGCGCGCTTCCTGCACACAGACACACCAATAGAGTCAAAAGACATTGCCACATTTCAATGGAGCTTTGCCCCACCTACAAAACTACGTGACCATTTAAGCTGTACCTATCATTTTGTTGGGGACTTATTACAGGTTTCATATTGCATAATCATAATCAATATCATTTTCTACTACTCTCGCAACTCCTATAGAAGAATAACAAAAACAATGAAGAAATCGCTTCGATTTCTTACTATTTTCTGAATTCTTAGTTAAGCTGTTTTTTTCGAATCGCAACTTGTACAAAACTTTATTTTAAACCAATAATTTTATTAAAAAACGGAGATATTTTTACATTTATTCGTTATCTTGTACAACTTGAGGTTGATGGTGGGGCAGAATCTGGCATGGTCATTTCTTTTATTTTAGGACATTCTTTATTTATCTGCTGTCGATTGTACAAAGGTAATCAACAGCGATGCGGAATTAAAATATGAATGCCACGTACAAATGTACCAAATAGTATGGCCAATGTCAGATTACCGCGTCATATAATAAAAAGATGTGGTGAGAGAAGCGACTTTTGTAAGATAAGTGTTGTATTTATGACTGCAACCATGTTTTAATATACAGGGTGTAACGTAATGGGTACATGAAGCCGAAGGGAGGGTGTTCAGCATTGGTAACTGAACAACTTTTGTTCTACGACTTTTCGATATTCGCGAATTTATTTTTTGACTATTCATACTTTTCGTACCGGTCAGATGATCGATTTGTATGAAACATTAATTTATTTTTTATTCGAGAAGTCGTAGAACAAAAGTTGTTCAGTTACCGACACTGAACACCCTCTCATCGGCTTCATATACCCTTTCCGTTACACCCTGTATATTAAGACAACATGATCTGCATCGAATATAATGGGAGATATTATAATAAGGACTGCTCAGGCAGAGACCTTCCCTTACATTGAGGAAGATCAGGCCATGACCCAGCATGCGGGCCCAATCCACACATGCTGTAATTTTTTTTCTAATTATCAAATAACATGTACTGCACAAACCTGTAAGCCTTCTTAATATCATCTTCAGAAGCGCTCTTTTCAACACCAAGAATCTTATAATAGTCCTTGCGTTTGGACTTCTTGAGCGCCATTTTGGCTTCATGTAGCAGTAGCTTGTTCTCTTTGCTCTTGTCGATTTTGTATAATCTCTCGTAGTCTTTCACTGCGTCTTCATATTCGCCAAGTTCGATGAAGCACCTACACAGTATATATTTGTTCACATATTAGTACAACAGAAATAATGTACAGTGGGCTGGGGCTCATTCTGGTTGAGATTTTTTCGAGAACTACTTGAGCGATTGTACAAATTGTTTTACTAGTATGTACTAAAGTAGTTCTCGAAAAAATCTCAACCAGAATGAGCCCCATCAGAGTGATGAGTACTATGTACACACGCTGTACTGAAACAAGCACAATCTAAAGTTAAAATTGTGTCTTCGTCTCTCAATCTCAATTTGCGATAAAATAATCATAATGTACTTTACGATATCAATATTTTAAAAATTTAGATTGAATTTAAATTTCAAATGTACTGTAACAAAATAGTTAAGTGTTAAGAAGTTGAAATTGTGGCACTAGCAGTAGGTGGCACATGTATCAAAATATTACTCTAGACAATGTAACAATAGAGCTAATTCTAGAAAGCGTACGGTAATATTAGATGCCTCTAAGCGAGGCGTCCCGCTCGCTCTTACGCGACGTAGCATATGAACAACAGTGACAGCTGCGTTTAGGATTAGGAATACAGAATTAGCTACAATTCCTTGATACATTGTGTGGCTAGCAAGCCATACTAAATAAATAAATGTAACTGAGAAACATAAAAAATATGTCAAGTACTTTTTCAGAAAACATCATCCTTAATAGCACTCTTCACGAATGGAAGCCACGAACGGGTAAACGTACCGACCCGACCATCTGGAGGGATGACCTTAGCAAGGTGGCTGGCAGAGAATATCATTATCATTTATTCGTAAACAATTATTAATAGATGCAAAAGGCCGAGAGTCGGGTTGAGTGGCGTGCTTTGAGAGAGGCCTACGTCCAGCAGTGGAGTGATACGGGCTGTTTATGATGATGATATCGTCCTTTCAGTGTTAGACCGTACCTAGCACGTCTGAGCAGAGCCTTGATGTAGTTCTCGTCCAGGTCCAGGGCGGCTGAGCAGGCCGCGGCGGCGTCTCGGATCTGGTTCAGCTTGGAGCACACCGTCGCCTTGTTGAAGTAAAGCTTGGCGTTCACGGTCTTGTTGCTCTTGTCGATGGTTAGCGCCTCGTTGTACAGTGTGAGGGCTTGCTGCCAGCGGCCCATTTTGAACGCCTCGTTGCCTGGACACATTGGAGGTATTAATATACATATTAATAACTTATAAAGATAAAAACTAATTAAATACAATATAAATTCTGCTAATAAAACCTACCGCATACATTCAAATGATTCGTCTTGTACCGTACAAGACGAAGAGTGAGAGGGATTGAGTGTGAAGCTGGAGCTGGTATATGTCTGTGAGAATGTATGCGGTAGGTTTGTTGTAATTTGAATATAATAATTTAAAGCAAGACTCACAATAGTTTTAATTCTAAAATCAGTGATCTAATTGTTATAACTTCAGAACACAGTGGTGGTAATAAATGGTTCAATAAATTAAAAACATACCTTCTTCCTTTTTCTGTTTGAGTAATTTAGCCTTTTTATATGTCTCCATAGCTTTCTTGTGATCGGGAGCCAGCCGTAGAACTTGCTGGAAGTGTTTGAAAGCCTGCTCATCTTTGTCCTGAAAACAATCAGACACAATCATTACTTATTTATTTTTATAAAAACTTACATCAATCCGTTCCATCATCAATACGTATTTTCAATTCGACCATTAATGGGACAATGTGGGATGTCGCATCGCTGGGCATATACGTTCATTTGAAGTTACGTAGATCTATTTCACGTTTATCCGATTCATAGGCTTCAGCATTTTGCTGCAACTTCGACAAACCTATATGCCCACAGATTATATCTACTCAAGTTTCACGGGTGTGGGCTAAACTTGTAGCACCAAATTCAGTCACATTGTTGCTTGTTATTATTATGGTATGGCAGAACAACTGATATGCACCCTTAGAAATTCAACATTTACAAAAATATTCCTCTAAGTGACGCATCACAGAATGTAGTGGTTTGAATCTTTGGGTTATACAACACACAAATGTCAAAATTTTATAATTAGGTACATATTTGTACAGATTTCCGAGTTATAATTCGACGAAATATCGAATTATTTTACGAAAACGTACTTTCGATCTCAAATACCAAAAAAAAGCTTACCTCATAATAAAGGCACAGCCCTCGCACATAGATGGCCTCGGCGTCTAAACTGTCGAATCTCAGCGCGTCGTTGGCTATCTCCTGCGCCTCCTGGCAACGCCCGAGCAACGCCAAGCACTCCGCCTTTATGAGCTTCGCCCTGAAACGATGACGCTATGAAACTATGCGGAAACAATAGGCTGTAACACAAATATGGCTTATGTCATGTCACATCACGGCTTAATAAAAATATTCGGTCACGGTCATTGTTTATTAGAAATGTATGCCGTTTTATTTTATATATGTAGATAAGCATAGCTCACGTAGTTTATAGTTTAAATTAATATAAAACAGAATTTGTATTACGCATTATCCATGCTCAGTGAACAAATTAGAACACGATGAAAAAATTCTTGCCATGGGCAGGACTTGAACCTGGACATGTTCTAATATAAAACATTAATTTTGTGTAGGTACACTCGCTCTGCCTGCTCCAGATCTTATCTCTCTCTCTCACACACACACACTGATTTGCTGGTAGAAACCTCTAACTTAGAGTTAAACACACCGTGTGTACATAATTATATCTTGTATTGCAATCAACTTTGTGTACTTAACAAATTAAAGAATAAAATAAATTGTTTTGTATATTCGTCGTGTTTTTAAAATTCTCGCATCCAGCTGGCTTGATGATTTATTAAAACCTTCCTTGCGCGAATCTGAACTGAACTCATAACTGGCCACCGCATCACTCACTGCCCTTCTATCTATCAGCCAGTTCTTGAATTATAAGCGAACAGACACTAGACAGACGACATTGAGTTTAATAATATAGTCTAGTTTTATTCGCGGCTTCGCGAGCAGATACTCGATGTTTGGTTGGTTTTCATGAATTTTATGCACATAAAAATAATTATGATGAGTCTAAAATATATCTTGAAACATTATTCATAGGATGTGGTTTGAGGATGTGGTAAATAAAATAACTGCATGTATTATTCTGGTGTAGGCAGGCAAGTCTTATAGTAATGTCAGCCCTATCCGCTGTTTGGATTACTATCATACAGATACTATTGATTTGTTATTTTATGTGTGTAAATAAGGAAATCATTGTGCAATATTTCTAATCTACGAAAACAAACTTACTTACCTATATTATAAAATCCTTGACTGTAGAAGGTAATTTGAAAGTAGGTATGTTTGCATTGAGATTACATTATTGTAATAGGCATTGTAGCTTTTTCCTCGGCTAATTTAGCTATTTAATCTTGAAATGACACATAGGTAGCTAGCAGTAGGTAGCAAGCTTGCTGTATTTAGCTTAACAAAGCATACATACTGTTAATATAGATTCATAGATCTCTCGGTTCTTCATTCAGATGTTCAAATAACAAACAAAATTATATACCTATATAAAAAAAACGACTGCAAAATATTTAGCTAGAATGAAAGTAATAACAGCGTAATTTTTTTCTCGTTACTTTTATTGGATTTTTTTAGCCTATGAATCAAGGCGAATCTAACGACACCTCATTTATGTTAAAAATCCATCAAGCCGTTTAGGCTGCAGGCCGTGCCAAAGAATTAGACATACACATACGCTCGAAAAACATAACCCTTCTTCTTGCGCAGTAGTAGTAGTATAAATTTAAATAAATATTATATACTACACGCGCGCCACACCCGCGTCGCCGGTGACGTTTCTTCGCGCTCACCTTGAGAAAGACCGTCGAAATCGGTCGAAACTGTCGGTCTAATTGCCGACTTCAACAATATAAGAGATATTTTGTATTTAAAGGTGAATTGTTGTTGCGAAATAAATAAGTTATTATTATTCTACATACTTGGTACTGGAAGGGCTGTAGTCCAGACAGCGGTCCATGCAGAACACCACGCGTCGGTAGTCTGCGGCCTCCATGGCGCGCTGTGCGTCCTCGTGCAGTCTGCGCAGCGACTCGAGCGCGCGCCGCTCGCTCGTGGCGCACTCCGCGCCGCCCAGCTCGGTGGCGCGGCGCACCGCCTGCTCCCCGCCAGACAGATCACCTGCGACACGCATCAATAAACTTGCTCACTCATGGAACCGAAAGTGGGAAATGTATGTTTGTCAGCTGAATTCGTGTCTGACTACAAGATAATTCACTCGAACAAGAACATATGCAGTAGCACGGGTCATTTACAAAAGTATTGTGAGAGTGACCATTCTATAATTTGAAAGAATTTTAAACTGTATGACTGAATTTATACAGCATCAATGTACTTAAAATGTTTTTGCATCATATACAAAATTGCACATCGAATTCAATGACGGTCAACCTAGGAGGTAAGAGGGATCACCAAAGATTTATGTTTCGTATAATACAAACATTATAACATCACAATTAAACATTTATACAGATAGTTTGAGTAAAGGATGCCTAGATGATAATGAGAAGGTGAGCCATGTCCTGCTTACCTGTCCTGCCACTGACCCAAGATAGATAAGTCAAAGTGAAATCATTTATTATGATCATGCATGTGGTTATTTTTAGATGTATACTTATACTGCCCACGCACGACAAGAAATTTTTCATCATGTTTAAAAAACATACAAGTATATAAACATATACTATACAAAAACTATTTAAAAGTGAGCAAGCAGTACAGGAATTGAGACCGAATTCAACAGATAATTAGACAATCATATTTGTTTACAAAATAAAACAATATGTTTGGGATGAGGATAAGAAAGTGTACAATTGTACATAATGTATAAGTTTGTTGGGTCATAACAATATACGGTATTGCACTACTCTGATTACTCATGTTCTGCTTTGGCGATGTCCTATTCAATTGGTAAAATACTGTACTTTGGTCATGTTTGACTTGGCATATATTGCATTAGTCATTTAGTAACTCAAACACTACCATTGATTTGCAGTTTGCACATTCTGTCAAAATAATAATTACCCAAAGCGATGCAGCATTTAGCAATGCGGATATATCCCTTGGTGAATGTGGAATCCAGTGCGACAGCCTTCTGAGCATCGTCCAAGGCTTTTTTGTAGGTGCCCAGCATCATGAAGCATGCAGATCGGTTTCCATAGTATGCAGCATTATCTGGGCAGAGCTTTATGGCTTCCTCATACATTGCAAGTGCACCCTTATAATTTTTGAATTTGTATAAATGGTTGCCACTTTCCTTCTTTTCTTCTGCCAGTCTGAAATTGCAATGTATAAGTTGCAATAATAAGTTCATGTTATGAAATCTATTAGAGCCACGGAGAATTCGTATATTTCTTACACCAAAAGGAAATACATAGTATCTTGTATATAAACTAATAATAATTTCAGGAGAGTTGTAGATGCCATTGATTCTCAGAAGGTTAATTAAAACTGTGCTGGCTTATTCTTGAACCAGGCTATTTCCCACACTTGAGTGGCAGCAGCCACTGTGTGTTAACTGCACTGGCTATGAGTCAGTGTCGGTAGGATGATTGGAACAAAATGAAGAACACCTGCTGAGTGGGTTCTCACTGTGGTTGTCAAAATAGGTAGGTACTCTGTTCCCTAATCAGTATCCCGTTAACTATAATCAAACTTGGCTTTACCCTATATACTGAGACATTGCCATTGTGCAGCAAAAATACATATTCAAGCTGACTGCACAGAATTGTCTACAACCAGTAAAATCAATGTTTACATAAATTACTAATTCAAGTATTTAAGCACTTGCAGCATTTTGTCAAGGATTCCTTAGACAACTAATAAATATTGTAATACCTGACTACATTGAATAGGTAGTAGGTTGTTTCCTACCCACGCTTTTACCATAATAATAGCAGAGCTGGTTGTCGTACTGCAACTAGGTCAAATGTCAAGGTACTCTTTTCATGGGGTTTATATTTATATTAGTTTATAAGACAGAAAGTAACGGTTCCACTTCATATTGTAATATGTTTATGTGGACTACAAATTTATGAATGTAAATCTTAGACAATATCAACAGAGAAATCCATGGGCTGATAGAGCGTAATTATAATTACCTTTCTGGGCTTTTTGGTACTAAATCATCGATTGTTAGATCCAAATCCACCACTTCAGCCTCTGCCATTTTTGTGTTTTCAAAAAATTAGGATTTTTAAAATTTTGTATTATAAATGTCCTCTATTTTGACGACTCGATGAAACGAAACACAAAAGAAGAAAGAAAATCACATCACTCACACATGCATGTAATTAATCGCATGCACGCACGTCACTTCATATATTGTAGAGCTGTCTACATATCGATAATCTCGACTATGTTTTTATAAGTCGCTAGTCGGCGCTATGCCTCAACATCTTTTTTTAAATTTATTGTGGCTTGGGTCAGAAGGCCATCAGCCAAAAAGTGTATTTAACCTCAACTGAAAAAATTTCAGCGAAACGTGCGTGCGGAAACCAATAGCGTAGTGAAAATGATGTCTTGATGATATTATATAGCCTACTCCAACTAAACCGTGATTAATAGAAGGATTTCTATTGCATTTAAAATATATACATAAAACGTCAAGTTTATTACAATATTTTATAATATTTAATTTGGATATCCTTCATGGTTCGTACAATTTTATTGGGGCACAGCACTAGCGAGGCGACTGACGGACGTTATCTGTCATTTTGTCAACAGCAAGGTTAACAGATTGGGGTGTTTTCCCGCAATTTTTGGGAAAAAGTTGACTGTTGGGGAAATTTTGGGAAAGCGGCATTGCTGAGGAAAAGTTTGCAAGCTGTGACCACATAATTACTGCGGGATATGGCTTAAAATCCCGTGGCGGACGCTAAAAGTTTTTGCCGACTGCTAAAATTCAACTCAGAAAACGTTAAATATAAAATGTAATTATGCGTCTTCTTGACAAGTGATCTTATCTAACGTCGTTTATATACAAAAACTTTAAAAATGTTAACATAGTAAATTTTTGGGGATTTTTTTGTAAAACTATCAATCCGGGGAAATTTTAAAAATCCATTCTGGCAACCCTAGTCAACAGTGTCAAATTGTCAATTTCTTGGCGGTCGGTGGTGGTTTTCGCGAGGATATTTTTTAGAAAACATGAATTAAAATTAGAAAAAACAAGTGCTTTTTTCATGGTAATGTAATAAATTACAAATGTAACAATAATGGATGATTCTTTGTTGCCAGCGAGTGATGTTGCGCACATTAATGGTGATGTCGAGTGGCAGCCACTGGCTCTCACTCTAGTTGAATATCCAAAAGGTAAATTGTTATTCGTATCTTTCTGTAGATCCTTAACTGTACAATAAATCGAACACAATATTTCAATTTTGTTTTAACATTACTAACCTGTTGAAATGATTTTTTTTCAGGCGATTTAATTGGCAAATTTTTTGCCTTTATTAGCCTATCTCCTTTTGGTATTGGTGCAGGATTCGTTGCACTAATACTATTTCGACGGGACCTACATACGGTGAGATTTAAGCTTTTTACATAGGTGCCTGTATTGTACATACAAGTCGATAATACATAGTTATCATCTCAGTTCATTAGAACCACCAACAGTGGTCCTGATCCCGCTTCCGATACCTTGTAGGTAGTACTGGTAAAATACTGTACTTACTATAAGGAGGTCCAGGTAGATCTGACGGTTGCCACCAGGTTTTTCCTTATACTCATATTTGCAGAGGTTCCAAATAAGTTTTTTCATTTTTTAATAGAACCGAATGAACTTGTGTACGAACCCTGCCAGCTAAGTTGACCCAAAATGGTGGCGAAATAGTAAACAAAATTTACAATTATAGTCTAAACCACATTGAGTGTAACATTTTGAACAGTTTTTATTAACTGTGTTTTAAGAGTTGAAATCATAAATTCAAATTCAAAATATTTATTGCATTCCGTAAGTTAATGTATTGATGTTAGTATATAACATTACGGAACCCCCTGTTGGCCACACAATTAGGAGATAAAGTCTAATCGTAGCTATACAGGCCATTAATATCATAATAATATTATGTGTCTTTTATAGTGACATATTCTAAGTGTTACCATTAATCTGCTGTTGAGTATACTTTCATGTACTGCCACTATTTTGGATCAACTTAGTTACCAGAAACTGTACCTGGCATTTACAGCCAGAATGTGGATTTAAAAAGATGAAACTGATAATTGATATCTTATTAATATTGGCTTTTTTATCTTTTGATGTGTTTTGATTTTACAGATAGCATTTTTCCTGGGTACTTTGGTCAATGAAGCATTAAATATAATATTGAAGCATACTATATGTGAAGCTAGGCCATTAGCAAGAGGACATTTATATAATGAATATGGAATGCCATCATCACATGCTCAATTTTGTTGGTTTTTCAGTTTTTATGTCCTCTATTTTGTTTTAATCAGGTAAGCAGTCAATTATATTGTATAACAGTTTATTTGAAATCAAATGAATTTGTCATGTATACTGTACCACGTTATTGAATTTATGTGAATTGTTGAATATGTATTATCAACACAGGAGCAATGAATTGATTCATTAAAATTGTATTTTCATTTTTTCAATCATTCAGACTCAATTTGGTACTTTATTCGTTATTTTTCATTAACTGTTATTTTTATTTACAGATTACACCATATAAACAATAACAGCATAATATCAACATTATGGCGAATGATTATTGTAAGTGGCTGTATGACACTGGCGTTGCTAGTGAGTGTTGGTCGGGTGTACCTGCATTATCACACGACACCACAAGTGATCGTCGGAGGCTTGGTTGGTTTCTTATTCGCAACAGTATGGTTTGCAGTGGTTCACAGAGTGTTAACACCTCTATTCCCGCAATTGGTATCCTTGTAAGTGATTTTTTTGTATATAAATAATAAGATAATATGAGCAGGGATCTTATACTACTCAGTGACCCATAGTTAGAAACAGATAGGTACCTCCCATTTTGTTGTGAATTAATTAAAATTAAAACTGTCCCAAAGGAGCAGGGATAGTATGTGGCATGTACTATGGCAAGGGCAATGGATGCTATACTATAGATAGTATCGTTAAAGGTAATTAATAAATAACATCAGTTAGGTTATATTAGATTTTATGTTGACAAACTAATTTTACATCTAAAGTTTTAATTGCAGAAAACTATGTGAAATGTTGATGCTAAGAGACACGACGTTGATTCCCAACGTGCTGTGGTTCGAGTATACGACGTCGCGGCAGGAAGCGCGCGCGCGCGGCCGCAAGATGGCGGCGCTGAAGCCGACGCAATGACGGTGCGCGTGCATCGGCGTGAGCTCGCCGCGGCCGCGTGTGCGCGCGTGACGGCTGCTCGCCGCAGCGGCGCTGGTGCTGCTCGGCGGGCTGTTGCTCACACACGCGGGGCCGACACGTGACCTCCTCTCCTTCTGATACAGCCAGGCCGCGTGAGTCGCTTGTAATAAGATATAGGTATGTGTTCATGAAATAATGCAAAAACGCTCCTTCTTTCCGTCATAATTGCTGTCAGTGAATTTCATACCATCAACATCGCAAATTTTAAATGAAGGAATTGTGGCACACAGTGTTTAAATAACGTAAACTCTGTCATCGTGGTTTATTGTGCACACAAGAAACATTTTGCATTATTTCAATAATACTCTGTATCACTTCCATTGAATAGGCGCACGCGGCGGTAACTTAGAAACTAGGTATATTATATTATCGTTTTATAATGCGCTTCGCATCGCCAATGTAAATCGAAACTAGTAAGCTATTTATTGTGGCGATTCCAGAGTGCTCACGATTAATTTTATCGAAGCTAAGCGAGACGTCCCGTTCGCTTAGTGATGCTGTTGATCACGGAATAGTGCTGTTGATGAATGGAACTAAAAGTTTCAAAAAGATCAATTTGATGAACATTTTAGTCAGGTGATTGTGTCAAAGTACCTAACATTCACGGTTTGCGGTTGTGTTCTAGCATTTTATAGATTCATATAAAAATATGTAGTATGATTAGAGAACATTTTGTACTCTTGTAATAAATTTCTTCAAATCAAAGTGCTGATTCATCATTGGATTGTAATGGATTGTCAATCATTTCAGCTGTGAAATTGATCAATCATTCAACCAACCAGATATATATACAGGTGGTCGTAAATAAATAGAAATAAACGAAATCAGAGCATACAATTACAACCTGTGATTTTGCTGTTTATGGTAGAGTCGACATAGCCTAAGGACTATGGTAGTAAGTGTCCCATTTAGGTGATTTAGGCCCATTCGCAATCAAAGATAACGCGATAGTTAGCGACTTAACATGTATGGAGTTTTCACAGGTTAAGTTGCTAATTCTCGGATTATATTTTATTGCAAGTGAGCCTTACTTTTCTGTTACTTAAGTATTTTATTTTATTCTTTTACACTTACTTTTACATATCTATCAAATAAGTCCTTATTTGTTTTATGGCGTTTTTTCTAAGAATCCTGCCAATGTCAACAATTGACTGCTTCAAAGTTCAAAAGATAATTCTGACCTCTGCTGGTTATGGATTGTAAAACAATAAGTTAAAGTGACAAATCACTAAAGTTACTTAGATGCTTTTGTCGCCGAGCTAAGGTTGACTTGATATTAATTACTGTGACTCCTAAATGAATTAATTATTATTTAATCGAGTTACCTAATTATTATGCTAATGAAGATGTGAACTAGCTTCCCTTTCTCTGAGGTGCAGTTTAGCTTAGAGAAAAACAGAGGGCCTTGTTAGGGTGGAGATTTTATCAAAAACGACGCGACGTATTGTATTTTCTTTCACTGGTCTAGCAGTGAAACTATCTATGGCCCAGACTCCAGAGTGCAGAAATAATTTAAAAAAAATACATAAAATAGATTTGATAAAATCTCGTCCTGTATACTTTTCTCTGTGTTAGACTGCAAGTACTTACTTAAATTATGTATAATATGTTATTTTCACGTGCTTCCAAGCAACTTTTTACTATTACTATTGTCCTATTTTTTGTATTGTAAGTACCTATACCAAACTAATTATGTATATAATTTTATTTTTATGTAACTACCTAACATAATACACGTAATAGTCATAAAAATTTATATCTTCATAGTCTAGTCAGTTTTATAATAACACTTATATCACTGTAACAACTCGTTTTGCTATCAACTATAAAACAATACACGCTGCGCAGCCTAAGTTGCGTAGCTAGTTTTACCGACTGTACACTCATGTAAGCCAAATGCTAACTCATTCAAAATCCTTGTCACAGCAAATTACACTAAAGTGACATGCTAGAAACTTTGGTCTTTGGTTATCACTTTATAGGTTACTTACGTTACTGGCGCGGGAAGATTTGACAAAGCCAGGATAACCTTATCACCTTCACACGTTAAAAAAAGCTTACTTTATATAAATGATTTTCCTCCAATGTACAGTCAACAGCACAACATCATCATATTTTGAGTACTCTACGCAATGATAATACGTTTTAGATTGCAATGGTTTTGTATAGGTTGATGTGCTGTCGACTGTGTTACACTGCAAAGGCATGCGTTTTAGTAACATTTTCCTTTATTTAATTTTATGTGATATGCTCAAATTTATTTATGCAGTCATTAACATGAAACTTCAAACGTGTATTAAGGGGGATGGAGAACTGCTGCCCCATACGTGTTGTATTTGCACGATTAAACCTGATTGATATTAGGAATGGAATTGGGGGAAATCTAAAGTTAGGTAGGTACATATTGTAAATTAACTCTCCATTTTTGTGGCATGTTTTTGGTTCTTGATTTATGATAATTTTTAAACTACCATTATCAGTCAGGTTTCAATGTGTGTTATGATGATATATTTATTGGAGGATAGTCCCTCACCAACAGCCTTATATTGATATTTTGGTTAAGGCGCGCTCACATTAGAATCGTTTGCCCGCAGACTCTTGGGTCTTATGGCGTGGTATAAAAATATGAGAAAATGCGCATATTTCAAGGCATCACAATTGTCTGAATGGTTCGCCTGGCAGTCGCGGGCAACACGCTTAATTGGGGGAAGATGGTATTTTTTTTCAAAATCATTTTTCCCCCGGCGCTTCAGGGCGAATGGGATAGGTACACGAGTTATCGGGCAGCTAATGTGCGCTCGCTAATAAAGTTGTGACGTCAACCGTGTTGTATTCTGTGCATGTTTTTTTGTAACACGAAATCGACGTATGTGTTTTGTAAAAAATAGCATGTAAGTTTACTGATATATACAATTGACCACATATAGATATAGACCTTAATATGCTTGACATAATTACTATATAAAAAAGTAGGTAAGACTACGTATGGTCAATTGTGTGTATAAACATTTTTCATTGTCTTGCCAAGTTAACAGAAAATGTTTGAGGTCTCTAGCAATTAGTAGCAAACTATTTGCCCGCGTTATAGTTTAAATACAGTCGAGGACAAGGTCTCCTCAATTAGATTTAAATATTCAAAGGTTAGTACTGTAGGTTATGTTATGCCTATGCTTTAAGAAACTACTTCGACTTAAACAAAACCATTGCAATTTAATAACAACGCGTAGAGTGTCTCTATTCCTTGATGATTGTTGATTGTACGAAAAATAGCAAACATTTTCTCTTAACTAGTCAAGCTATGTGTGCTATATTATAATGTCATGTGCATAATATTTTTCTACATAATCATTTCTTATCGACCACATAACATACGCTATTCAGAATGACGAAAGCAATAATTACGTATATTATCATAAATCATGAAAAAAATATAACCACCACACTCGACGACTCAATTACGAAAAACGACACAACACGTAGTGTCTATCTTTTATTGAGCCAAAAAATAGACTTTGTAAAGTTTACTTTATTCATCGAGTGTGATGTGGTCTTATTTCTTTTCACCCGACTGCCGGAAGTAGGAGGGTAATGTTTTTTAGAAATTATTTTTTAAAATAGATTTCTTAACGCCCTAAATGGCGAGTGTGTTGTTGAGTGTACTTTTAGGAAATAGTATATTTTGATATTATTAGATAGACTTTTCGGTCGAATGCATGTTGTATTTTGTAAATGGTTACTGATTGAAACTTTATAGATTTAAGCTTGCCTTCAAACTTAAACAAATCTGTAGATACATAATATTTATGTAATACAATAGCTCGTGCTAGTAGACCTACATGGTATCTAGATAAATGAGACGATTTTTAAAGTCTGCATTTCTTTAATTTGTATAATGTAAATAATTGAATACATTACATATATCTATCTATGTATCTCTTTTTAGTTTTTTTTATTGTTGTATATAATAATGGAATATTAAATTTATAACAATTAAGAAGTACTTTTGATTTATAAACTTTACTAATTATTTCATAATGAAATAAATCAACTTGGCATATTTTTCTTAATAATAAATCTTTGTTACAAGTCCCCGAAGCCGGTAAAGCAAATTGCAGTGTCAGTTTTTATCCTATGACTTGTCTGTTATGCTTAGTTATCTTCATTTCCATTTAATGTGCCTTGAGAACTACAATTTTCGCTTCCATTAACGAAATGAGGAATGGGTTTTTTCTTTTTCTTTCTATTAATTTTGAGCTTGCATTGATTTGGGATTTCAGTATTGTCCGCTTCTTGATCTGCGTCATAAGCACTGGACAAACCTTCAAAACGATAATAATTGAAAACCTGTTTTTTAGTAAGTATATGACTTCAAATCCGGCCCAATGGTCCAAAATGTGTGATACAAATTCGGCGTTAATAAATAACCACATGGCTTTGTACTTAAAAGAAAGAAAGAAAAAGGTTTTATTCACATACAGGGCATACACAGTACAACACAATACAAAAATGGAAAGGCAAAAAGGCAATACTTCGAATTGGTTTATTCGTTGCTCGATTGGTAATCAACCTCTGAGGTAGGTACTGCTGTTGGGCACAGGTGATCACCGAGATGAACACGTGGTTCAAACTCCTACCTTCTGTAAGTACGTACACACCTACCTACTAGGTATTCGTCTGCGGCTCTAGGGCGAATCGCACAAACCGCGAGCTAAAGGTAACCCATGTTGAATCACACGTTTGTGGCCCTAGAAAGTTAAATGATTTTATACTTACTGCGACTATACAGTCCAGGTCCAGATGCTAAAGAGCAATGTGAATTGTTGTTTTCAGTTACACTTTCCAACCATTGCTGTAATAAAATTATAGTAATGTCATACAGTACCTACAACATAAATTACTTAGGTATTCCACGTGGCACAAGGTTATACAAAATGCCGCCTTATGCAAGTACTCGTAATTAGATAAGTACTTTTCATTTGAGGTCTTTGAATGTCGTGGTAAGGTAACCCAACCCTCATAATAGTGCTCCGTACCTATTGAAATTACATTGATTGTGTGTTCACTAATCGACACTGGCCTTATGAATAGTCTGCGAATGCATGAGTGCACACCAGCCTATTCAATTTTACTTTACCTTATCTTTTGGAATCAGACGACTGGACTTTTTCATAAAAGTAAAATTGGCCTTTTGTCCAAGATCTACCAAATGCCTGGTCACTTCGGTGGTTGACATAGCTTTATTTAGCACTCCTTCCAATGTTTGCGGGTCCTTTTCTAGTAAGTCAGGGAACATTATGGCCAGGGGTTTCATTTGAGGTCCATCTTCACATTCTACCTGAACGAGAACTTGATTGTATATAAAAGAGAAAGCAGTAGGTAGGTAATTGTGCGCAAATCGTATCAGGAATTTGGTCGGATTAGGAAAACGTTGCGCTCCAACTCTTTTAAGACAACGAAACGGAGACAAGATAGCCAAGGTGAAATGGGGTGAGTCGGATACGTGCGCCAGATGCACAGGAAGATTATTCACATAAGTGCCTCGCAACTATACCTACTCGCAAGGGATTGCGGGGCGGCCTATGTATGTAGGTACAACTAACAGCAGATCAAGTGTTCTTATTATCTGCGTCGTAAGCGTTAAAATCGTACTGCAAGTGTTACCATTGATCTGCTGTTATCCGTACCTACCCCAATCCAATTGGCCGGAATAGGTACGCTCAAAATCAGGAGGTGCGATTAGACGGCCTAGGCGCAAATAGGTTCCCTATTTTATTAAAATTATGCGTATACGCTAAAAAGAAAAATTCGGTGCGTAATTTACAAGTTGCAATATTGCCTCCTCTTCAGCAACGACTGTAGACGACGTCATCGCTCCATCGTTCGATGGCGCCTGCAAAATATCCACCCATTCTGAATCTTTGGCCAACAAAGGACATAGTGGCGCAGACGAATTTTGATTACCAGTTTTATGGATCGTTGGCGTCTGAAATATAATTTATATTTATTCCTGATTTGTAGAGTATAGTTACCTATTTAATGTAGGTAAGTATTGACTTCTGAATGTGGAAGAAGACAAAGTGGTGTGGATGGAAGTCCATAATCCCTGCCTACCCGTAAGGAAGACGGTTAGTTTAAGTATATATTTTCGAAAGTTAAATTATAAGTAGGTACCGTAAAAGTACCTACTGATATATCAGGTTTTGTGGTTGAAAGGGTATTCTGTTTCGGCCGTTTGTATTTTTTATTGGGGTCACTGCTGGTCATGTTGTAAATGTCATATTGTTAGTCAGTTTTATTGATGCTCAACAAAATATAATACCTCCTAAATACGCATTTTAAAATAATGGAATTGTACACAAAACATATACCTACGACATAAACAGTTCAATGACAACCACAGATGACAACACAAAATGACAATTACATTCATAGATCCTAAGCAAGCATAGATCGATAGATTTACCACGTAGGTAGGTACCTATACCCAACACGAAACCTCACTTCCCATAAACCGCGTTCTTGTCTTTTTCACACTTCGTTAAAAAAACGTTAAGGTAGAAAGGGACAGAAGGCCTAAACGGTGTAATAACTTTAAATCACGTATATGTAGGGTTCTTGTGTAAGCGTTTATGGATACGCACTACTACGCTACGGTGAATAAGTTTATGACAATTCATGATCCAAGGACCCCCCGATCGAGTTAGCTATATTTACATTGCATGACAAATGACATTGCCACATTTCAATGGAGCTTTGCCCCACCCACAAAACTACGTGACCAAAGCTGTTCCTATCACTTTGTTGGGGACTTATTTAGAAAAATAGAATAGAATTGATTACCTATAGTATGTTTATATTTGACTATAATGTGATTATTTATTCTATTTTTTGTAAAAATAGAGTAAATATAAAAATAAACCCAATGTTTCTGATTTATCTGTTATATTATACATAGAAATATTTAATTGACAGTCAAAACGAAAAATTAAGACATAAGACCAGGCTGTATGCCCTAGTTGGCTTTGCCTTTCCCTTTGGGAAGAATTATACGAAGTTAGTGGTTTATTTTTTAAATAAATGATTACTTTGTAAAAGTGTTTATTTTATTTTAAATACCCAATACCCATATCTTTTTTATTAATTAACAACTTCCACCAAAAGTGCTCATTCTGCGAAGTGCTCATTTTGAGAAGTGCACGAAATGCGCATTTTTTGTCGAGTGTACATTTTGCGAAGTGCACATTCTGCGTCAGACCCCTTTAAATCAGTAACAATGGCATGTGTGTGAATAATAATAACAATATTTATTGCAGGCATAAAAAACCCATAGTAATACAAAATGAATACAATAAATGTGTGAATAGATTGCGTGGTGGATATCTCGAGCACCCTCGATGTATTTGTTGAACAGTGAATTTTTTAGACTAATCAATCTATAATAATGAAAAAATATAAAAGCAACACATAAATTGGCAACTTGTTCGGAGTTAGATAAATAAAAGGCTTTGTCGAATTAAATATTGTCTTAATTGGTATAGATAACATTGTTTACACATCCAGACAAATCTACGGTTGAAACAAGTGTATAATATATTTCACCTATTTGCCCAGAATCTGTAATATTATTTTCGAAAAAACAATACTTCAATGAGCTCTTTATATGATGTTCACTATGCAGTAGAAAAAGCAAACAAGTATTTGGCTGTATTAATACTCGTAAATGAGCTACTTTCGATTCCTGGGTATATATCTTAAGACGATATTCATAGACAGCGTTGAGCACGAGCTTCGCGTGAGCTTGATCTCACAAAGAATTGTCAAAATTGTATGAAATCTGACAGTTGTAAGACTGAACTCAAACTCATCTAGCACTCAAAACTGTCTAAGACTATCGGCCTTAGTGACTGCATGTTCTTAAAAAGCTGTTTTTAAGAATAGTCGTCATCTTCATCGTCGTGGTTGTTGGTGCCGGATGGCGGCGCGTAGGGCTGTGCCGGCGCCGACGCGCCCTCGCCCACCAACCCCTGCTGCTGCAGTAACAACCACTGCTGTTGTTCCTGCTTCGCCTGCTCCTCGCGAGCCTGGAATATACAATACACAATATGTTGCTTAAATATGAAACAAGCATAACTATGAGTTATGATAAATGCTAAAATGCATAAATATTTTTTCTCTGCAATTCGAAGTTCTGTTCAATTCAGTGTTTTGACACTGAACTCTCATCGTGGTATAGATATAAAACTGTATGCTGAAGCTTAGGGCACATTGGTTGCGAAGGGTCCGGCAACTGAGGGCGTGCATTTTTTTGTATGGATTGACCAAAACAGCACAGCCGCAGTGCTGCAGCCGCGCGACATATTTTAATGCGCCCCTTAGATATACCAACCTACTAAGTCTTTATTTCCTTTTATGAAAATAATTGGTTAAGATTCCAATATTTGTAACGCACCTTTGCAAATAATTCTTGTTGCTGTCTCAACAATTCTTCTTCAGGTATTCCCAAGTTTTCGAGCCTTGTGCTTTGTCTTCTTCTCTTCGCAGCGACAGCCTTGCAATCTTTGAGTACAGCTTCTGCTTCTAATGTGTAGTCGCTAAATCCTAGCCTTTCTAAAGCTGTAGAAGAAAATTGTAGGTTTAACTTAGTGCAACTGTGCTAACTATACGCCAGAATAATCTTAGTGACTATGCTTGGGGCCGCTGAAATCCACGGCCTTTAGAAATAAATCGAAACTGCTGTACTCTGGCTTAATTTGACAGTTGTGGAACCATCGATTTTATATATATAGCACTACAGGGCCTAAGTTAAGTAAGCTTTGTACAAACCTGTGAGAACGTGTTCAGCATTTATGGTTTTCTTATTACTCTGATTACAGACTTCATTGGCCTCCGAACTGAGTAGATGAATAAATTCGGTGCAACAGTTTAGTATTAGTTCCCTTGATTCAAATGCAACTCGAACAGAAGGCACCAATTCCTTTATCATTTTGTTAATACTTGCTCTAGGCAGAGTCAATTCATCTTCTTCTGAAGGTGGAGGACACAGTTCACGTTCTGGGCTCCCCATTACGGATTATATAAATTAGATATTCGAGTTTTTATCCACAATTGGAAAATAAATCAAAGGTAATCGAACCCAACAAGAAAATATCGTTTGTCTTGTCATGTGCTGCACAAATTACTAAGAGGATATTCTACGAATAGATGGGACTCTGGCCTTGCCTGGAGATGGCGTTACTGGATCACTACTGGATTGGTTAGTTCCGGCATCGTCCACATGGCCCTAAGACAGTGGCGCCGATGACGTCAAGAATTAGAGACGGGGACATGTCGATAAACCGAGTTCGATGTTTTTCACTAGGGGTGTCCCACGATAAAAATATATATCGATGCCTCTGCATATTTAAAACCATAATACTAAATGTTTTCTTAGGAATCCATTAAATAAATAAAAAAAATTACAATTATACAAACTTTTATTACTTGACAATATACCTACTGAATGAAATTAAAAAAAATTCTTCACAAGAGTACTGAGCCAATGCTGTGTCTTCAGCCCCTTCAATGGAGAACAATTGCGATACAAACTGGTGGCATTGAATGATTCATCTGGCGCCGTTGAGAGATTCCCTGAACCATCTGGTGACGTTAACGTTGAACGGTTTCCTGAAACATTTATTAAACAAATCCTACTTAAGGTGACTTGCAATAAAAGATAACCCTAGAGTTGCCGACTTAACCCGTAAAAGCTCCATATATTTTGCTCGGGTTAACTCTTTTGACTCTAGGGTCATCTTTTATTGCAAGTGAGGTTAATTTATGGGTATTAACCCAACTATGGGTATTAACGCATGCAACTTAGGCTGTGGCCTATTAATATAGGCCACAGCCTCTCCCCAAAAGCTCGCTCTCACGGCCACAGTCTCCGGCGCAAGCGGTAAAATGTGCCGTGATCATAATATAAATATGTACCTACATAAGTACTTTACGTGCATTCAACCGTACATTAAGAATATGAAAAAAAAAATCTTCCAACTGTACACAAAGTGTAGGTACATCATTTCAAATGAAAGTACACATGTGCACTTGACAAGATTGCGGTTGCTGCAGATTTCGTTAGAAAATATATTGGAACTAATAATTATGTACATACTATGTGATGTACTGTATGTATACATACCAATTCTATCACTATTCTCTTTTTACGCGATGATCGGGATTGCTATGCTGAGTTGCTGACATCCTTAGACTTTGTTCAGGCATCACGGCTAAAACAAAAAATTAAAATATGAATAATAATTTGTATAATATATAAAACAGGCCAGCTTTATTATAATTTAAATATTGAAATGAAAGTCAGCCTAATGATCAGATATTTCATAATATTATGTAGGTGCCTATATTACCAACATACATACATAGAATGCACTCAAAATACATTATACTTCTCTTACAGAACTCTACTTCTTTACGTCTGGTAAAAAATATGTTACTCAATAGTTGGAAAATAAGTTTTATGTGTAAACTGGTGTTCCATTGGGCTACTGGGATTAAAGAAGTTTCACCTCCTAATTTGACAGAGGACCCCCACCAATTTTATTGGTGCAACGGAAGGAGGGCACAAAGGGTGACAACTTTTGCCTGAAACACTTTTCTCTGCGACCGTTATTTTCAGACAAAAAAATAAAAATGAAAAAACATATTTCGAAAATTTTCTAAGTCCCACGCACCCTTAGCGTTACAACCACCGCTTTCAGAGACTTGGAAAATTTTCGACTGGTTCCGATGTCATGATGCCCCCCCTTTTTATCATCGCAATGGACCAAGGACCTGAAGGGCAACAACTTTTGCCTGAAACTTTTTTTTGTGCAGGCCCGTTTTGTGACCCCCCGAGCCACCACCTGGAAGTTGCAGGTGACCCCCACCAATTTTATTGGTGCAACGGAAGGAGGGCACAAAGGGTGACAACTTTTGCCTGAAACACTTTTCTCTGCGACCGTTATTTTCTAAGTCTCTGAAAGCGGTGGTTGTAACGCTAAGGGTGCGTGGGACTTAGAAAATTTTCGAAATATGTTTTTCATTTTTATTTTTTTTCTCTGAAAATAACGGTCGCAGAGAAAAGTGTTTCAGGCAAAAGTTGTCACCCTTTGTGCCCTCCTTCCGTTGCACTAATAAAATTGGTGGGGGTCACCTGCAACTTCCAGGTGGTGGCTCGGGGGGTCACAAAACGGACCCGCACAAAAAAAAGTTTCAGACAAAAGTTGTTGCCCTTCAGGTCCTTGGTCCATTGCGATGATAAAAAGGGGGGGTCATCATGACATCGGAACTGGTCGAAATTTTTCTAAGTATTTTTTTGATGAAAAATTCGAAAAAACATATTTCGAAAATTTTCTAAGTCCCACGCACCCTTAGCGTTACAACCACCGCTTTCAGAGACTTGGAAAAAATTTTTGATGAAAAATTTTCTTAAGTCTTTTTTGGAAAAAAAAATTAAAATAAAAAAGTACCTAACAACAATTCATCCCCAAAGTGCCCCTTCCGATGGTATCATAAAAAGGAGAGGTTATGTAGATAAGATAGTATTTTTGTCAGCGTCCGACCCTATTTTTATAACTAGAAGATATACATCATAAAATTCAAATATATTTCTGCATACGGGTTGCGAACGGACCAATCTAAATAGTATTTCTTACCTTTTGTCCAGTTCTGTTGTGGAAAGGTACAACAAAGTAGGGTTAGACTTTGTTAGAACTTTTAACCACCCTTCACTGACATTTTGACTATGTGGCCGTTTGTAAAGTTTCCTCGTAGAAAAAATGGACTAGCAGTCCCCACGCACACCGCGTTAAGCATCTTTGAAAATAAAAACAAACAGTATTCAGTTGGAAAACAAACGCCGCCGTCGCCATATTTAATTTTTTTTTAATATGGCTTTGCAGTTTGCTGTGTTGCTAGCACACAATGTTGTCAATTTAGGGCGTTTCATTATGAATCATGAATCTTAGAAATTGCTGCAATATTGTTGTAAACACGTTGAAATACCATTGGTTAACTGGCTGGCGTCGAAATTGCGGTGAAAAAAGTGGGTTTGGGCTGAGATTCTGAATTAAAAATTAACATGCATTCATAATTAAATACGGTCTCGTGTTTGTCAAATATATGACAGTTTTTTTTCTAAAAGGATCTTTGATGCCGGCCCCACTAGCCATCTCATTGGCTGAAGGCTCTGTCACTCCCCTGATGTGCTGTCACCTGCTGTCAGTGTAATTTTTTTTTGTAATATTATTTCCAGAGGGTAAGGCAAAGCAAACTAGGGCATACAGCCTGGTCTGATGTTAATAGAATGTATGTACATACATATATCAGAAGATAACCTAAACCTACGCCCAACCCTCCCAACGAATTAACTCAACGATCCACTCAATCATCGAGTTATGCAGGGAAACCTTGCTAAGAGCACAAAATTTCACAAACACGGCATCTTTCGAGCACTCCAATTAATAGAAACGTCATGTTTGTGAAGTTTTGTGTTTTTAGCAAGGTTTTCTTGCATAAATCAATAATGTATGTATTTATAAGAATTCAGACATTCTATTAACATCAGACCAGGCTGTCTGCCTTGCTAGTTGGCTTTTGCCTTTCCCTCTGGAAGAATATTAAAAAAAAAATGTAGATTTTTAATTTTTAGGCTGGGTTAGTTCACCTTCACTACCGCAATCCTAGGATACTCAGAGACTAGGATATTGAGATAAAAAAATCTGCTATATAGAGGCGGGAATGAGCTCAATAGATAGATCCCTTTGCCTGTGGAAAAGATAAATCATCATCATATCATTATTTTTTGAGGGGGTTATTTACCTATTTTTTTTCAGAATAAGTTATTTAAAATTGATAATTAGGTCGCAGAAACCGATCATGGTGTTCTATTTTACAAGTAACGTCGTTGCTCCACCAGTGACTTTATTTATGGGCGCAGATAAACATGAAAGTAAGAAATTCCTAACAGAACTCAAAATCCTTCCTTTGATTCAACTTCGTTTCGCTACCAATGAAATGAATCACCTTGTCATCTAATTCAACTATGTTATCGAGTCCAGCAGAAGCAAATCTAATCTAAGGTTTAGGCAGAGCTAAGAAAATAAATTTCCTTTTATTGCGAATCTTCTCTCGCAGACTTTTATTTTTAGTCAGTCCACTATTTTATTGTTTCAGATGAGGATCTAATAAAGTGGGGTTGGCCTGAAGATGTTTGGTTTCATGTGGATAAAGTATCATCTGCTCATGTGTATTTGCGCTTGGCTTCAGTAAGTGTTACTTGGTACTGTACACACACTGTTAGCTATAAATTGTGGCTTTAAAGTTATTTATCAGTCAAGCCACTGCTCTTTTCTAACTTGACATTTCTTAACGAAGTAAAATTAGGGCTACAGTTATAAGCCTACGGTCCCTTACTGGCTTGATGTTTTTTAAAAAGTGTGAAAATACGGTTTTTGAGGGAAGTGGTTCTGAAAGGCTAAAACTTCATTATCATCCTTGCGATAACAGAGTTATTAACCATGCCCCCAATTCTGCTAGTGATATTTTGATCAAAAAGAGTCAAATCATTGCTTATACTGGTTTAAGCAATGATTCAACTCTACCAAATATCAGGTTAAATTGTAGAATAATGTTTGAACAAACTGTCATTATTGTTCTTATTTTCTAGGGTCAAACAATAGATGATATACCAAATTCAGTCCTTGATGACGCCTGTCAGCTAGTGAAAGCGAATTCAATTATGGGAAATAAAATGAATGATATCGATATTGTTTATACCATGTGGGCAAATTTGAAGAAGACAGCTGGAATGGAGGTAACATTTTGTGGTAATTTTTTTTCAATGTATTTGGCTTCAAATATTTGTGCTGTAATGAAATTTTCCATATTATAGGCAGGCCAAGTAGCATTCCATAAAGACAGGGATGTGAGGAAAGTAAGAGTAGCCAAAAGAAGTAATGATGTTGTAAATAGACTAAACAAAACAAAAAAAGAATCTTTCCCAGATTTGCGACAAGAGAGAGAGGATAGAGATCGATTGGAAAGAGAAGATAAGAAACAACTATTAAGAGAAAAGAAGGAAAAGGAGAAAGAAGAAGAAAAACGCAAGAAAGAAGAAGCAGATATGAGAAGCTATTCTACACTGATGAGACCAGAAAATATGAGTAATTATGATGGAAATGATTCTGATGATTTTATGTGAAAGGAAAAATAAAGATGGTTCTATTATTACTAGCAGCATATCATTCAAACAAGAGATGTCAGTTCTTAGTGATGTTTATTCCAACTGAAATTAAAGAGTTAACTATCCATGTTGGATAGTTGCCATCAGGATAAACTTCTTTCACAAAGCTGTCAACAAATTGTGGAAATGTCCCATTTTCAATGTTCTTCCTCATTGTTCTCATGAGACCCATCTGTAAAAAAATGAGCAAGATCTCAAAATATGGAGCAACATCATGGACCTAATAAATAATTGATGTATCTACCTGAAAAGCAATATTATGCACTGAAATCAGATGACAGGCTACAGTTTCTGCAGTCACTATACAGTGTAGATATGCTCTAGTGTAGTTTTGGCAAGTGGAGCACATACAATCTTTATCAATAGGGTTAACGTCTGTTTCATACTGTTTTTGCTTCAAATTCAGCTGTCCTTTGTTGATTAGGGCACATCCAAATCTCTGAAAAATATGCAATTAGTTATTATTAGTCTGTATATACTAAAATAAATATTACGTCAGTCATACATACATATACATATTGTATCAGATCAATAAAGTAGAGTAAATACATACTGCAGTGCGGGTTGGAAATACACAGTCAAACATGTCAATTCCGAGTGCTACACAAATAACAAGATCAATGGCCAAACCAACTCCCATCAAATATCTTGGCCTGCTCTTGTCCAGTATATCTGTTCCCAGGCTGACCATTGGCCAAAAGTCATCTTTTGCTTCACCACCACTGAAAATGTTAAAGCAAATTGTATGATCAAATGTTAAGATTGTTTTGCTAAATGATCAAAGTCCTACCTTAATCCCCCTATAGCAAATCCATTAACATCCTTGGTCATGTGTTCCCTAGCACTCTGTTCTCTCAAATCTCTGTTTAACAGTCCCTGGACAATTGGGAAAATGCTCTGTTCTGTGGGCCTCTGGTGAGCTTTAAGGCAGCGGTCAAGCCAACGACTTGTCCTTTCCGTTGCTTCCTTGATACGGTCATAGTCTTGGAATGTTGTCTGCACAACATCATCTAGTTGCATTATAATGTCAGCACCTGCAATTAGAGACACAATTTACACTGATTACTCAGTTTAGGAAAGAAGGGGCATAATATTATTTTATTATACACTAATAAAGATATGGAACATCATGTTAATAATAAATAATTAAAAATATACCTATATAATTCTGAATTTCAATTGACTTCTCAGGAGTCAACATTATTTCAGAATCATCATAGGGTGACTTAAACTTTACCCCTTCTTCAGTAATTTCTGCCAGTTTCAAAAGGGACACCATTTGGAATCCTCCAGAATCAGTGAGAAGTGCTCTATTCCATCCCATGAATTTATGAAGACCACCAGCATTTTTCAATACATCAGTTCCTGGACGATTGCCTAAATGGTATGTGTTCCCCAAAATGATTTCACAGTCTAAGCTTTCCAGTTGATCTGGTAGCAATCCCTTCATTGTGCCCTGGAAACGACATTTACAATTGTTTTAAGCACAAGTTTTCAACATATAAGGTGGCCTGATAATGATAAATGTTTTTATATAAATATTCTTAGAATAGTATATATTAGTCTAAAGACTCGCATGTGGTCTCGACTTTAATATACTTGCATGTATGCTTAGTCTTTGTGAATTATGGAACATGCTTCACAAGTCTATCATGCACTGTAGAGTATTACTTACTCAATGGCATGCACAAACCTAGAGATGTTTGGCACATGTAGTGGTCGTGTATCACACCAAGATGTGTGGCATTGATTGCGTTCTCGCGGCCTATTTTGCATGCAATTACATCTTGACGAGTGTGAAACGTGAAGGCATAATGTAGTTTAGTCTGACCTGAGTTCCCACGGGCATAAAAACTGGTGTTTTAACTTCATAATGAGGCAGCTTCATAATACCAGTGCGGGCTTTGGTTAGATTACATTCAGCTTGAACACTGAACGATAGTGCTAAAGATTTCGCTCCCATTATTTTTAATTTGTATTGTTATTTGGTTCGTTCATTTCATGAGTATATTCCTTGATTTCATGAAGCTTATGGGAATTACGAAATGTAGAATGTAGGAAGTAGAAACCACAACAAACAACAAACCAAACAACCAAACCAGACACTTTTCTTTTAGTTTAGTTTAGGCAAAGGGATCTGATAGAGTAGTATAGTAGTCATTGTAGAGTTCTGACACATACAGCCAAGTACAATTTATTTTCTATGGTGATGTGAAGAAGGACATAATAATATCCCAAACCGTTGAAAGGATATAAGTATCTAACAATTTATTTAGGACCAAGCAAAATTTTTAGGTGTCATTTTGGATTCTAAGCTAACAGGCCTCCCTCATTGCAATTATATTGTGAACAGGTGTGAAAGTCTGTTAAATATGCTACGCTGCCTATCTGGTGTTTGGTGGGGGGCCCATCCATTCTCCTTAAAACTTCTATATAATGCTATAATAAGAAGTGTCCTTGATTATGGGACCTTCTTGTTAGAACCGGGGAGTGTTGCTGGTTTTACGATGTTGGACAAAATTCAATCTAAGGCTCTTAGAATAATATCAGGCGCTATGAGATCTAGCCCTATTAATGCTCTTCAGGTAGAATGTGGTGATCCACCTCTACAACTTCGACGGCAATATTTGTCTGATAAATTCTTATTCCGTTCTATTCAATTTCAGGGTCATGCTCTTCATGAAAAACTTACTTGTTTATTAGACCAGATAGAAACTTCTAACTATTGGACTCATAAATCTCCACCATGCTTAGTAATTAGTTTTAAAAAGTTTTTATCTTTACAAGCACCAACACACCGATCATCATATTTTCCTTTATTTAATGCTGATTATAACTCTTTAATTATTTCCCCTAATATTCACCTTAATTTAAACATTGATCGTAATGATCAACATGCCAATGTATATTTTAATTCTGCTGCAAATCAAAATTGGCAAGACTGGCATCATATTTACACAGATGCTTCTAAACACTCTCCATCAGGTTGTGTTGGTGTTGGAGTGTTCCATTCTCAATATAGGATAGTTCAAAAGGTTAAGTTTCCTCCGGAAACATCCGTCTTTACTGGTGAATGTTTTGGCCTCTATAAAGCAGTGGAATATGCTCTTCTCGCTAATCTAGACAGGTCTGTAATATGTACAGATTCTATGAGTGCATTGCAAGCATTGATAAAATATCCTCTTAAATCGAAGCCTATATTTCCAGTTATTATAGAAATTCGTGAATTACTTCAACGATGTTCGTTGAGGGGACTTCGTATTTCGTTTGCATGGATCCCAAGTCACTGTGGCATCAAAGGGAACGAAAAGGCTGATCAACTAGCCAATGAGGCTGTGCTATCTGGCGATTTATTTCCGTATAAAAACTTTTGTCATGACCTGGCAAATCTTCCAAAATCCTTTCTTTATGCGTCCTGGGAAGAAAATTGGGCGTCAAGCGCTCAATATAAAGGTAAATACTATCACCAAATACAACCTCTGATTCCCACTAAGCCTTGGTTTTTCAAAGAAAAGTTCACAAAGTCTGTCACATCAACTCTTATACGTATGAGGCTGGGGCACAATTGTTCTCCAGCACACCTTGCCAAACTTCGCATTGTCGACAACGCAATTTGTGAGTGTGGCACTGACATTGGCGATGTCAATCATATTTTGTTTGCCTGCCCGCTTTATGATCACTCATCACTATTTGATTCTCTTATTCTTATTAATATTCCTTTACCTACCTGCTTCCGTTCCTTATTTATACTCAATATTCCGGATATTTTCAAGATTCTAGCAACCTATATATCAGAAAACCAGATAAAACTCTAGCTTTCCTCTGTACACGATCCTTACCCGATTCCTAAATTCCCGATTCCAAATTATTAATTATATACTTACAACGTTTCCCCAACTTGTGTGTGGCAAATGACACAAAGTGTCGAGACCATGTTAAAAAAAAAAAAAAAACACAATTTATTTTCTATGGTGATGTGAAGAAGGACATAATAATATCCCAAACCGTTGAAAGGATATAAGTAACAATTTATTTTCTGTGGTAATGTGATAAAGGATGAAGGACATAATAATATCCCAAACCGAGCCCAAACCGTTGAAAGAATATACCTACTGATACCTACCCGAGCATGACATAATGAATAAAAGAAATTCTGAGTATATACCTACTTGGGATACTAGAAAAATATCTAGGAGAAATTATAATTATTTAAAGGAACCATAATCTTACAATTTTTTATTCCGTGATTCAATCAAGCTCACAAGCTGTGCTGACACAGACCACTGTGGTCTGTGTGTGCTGATGCGATGCAGATGCCAGGCCGTCCAGGCCATAAAACATTTAAAATATATATCTAACCCCATTCCTTGTTAAGCGCGCGAAACGCCATTAGCTACTTTTTTTGTGAAAATTCTAATTAAACAGTTTCCGTGGTATTTAGCGAATAATGATCACGTTAAGTTGAGATGTCCGCGAACGTTTCTATTAGTTGGAGTGCTCGAAAGAAGTCGTGTTTGAGAAGTTTTGTGCTCTTAGCAAGACTTCCTTTGCATAGCTTGGTGGTTGCGTGGATCATTGAGTTATTTCGTTTAGGGGTTTGGGAGGGTTGTGCGTAGGTTTAGGTTAGGTTATCTTCGTATATATGTATGTATTTATAAGAATTCAGACATTCTATAACATCAGACCAGGCTGTATGCCCTAGTTGGCTTTGCCTTTCCCACTGGGAAGAATTTTACAACAACAAAAAAACTAACCTCACTCACTTCCATTTCCAATAAAATAATCAATCGTACTCAGAAAATGATATAAAAGTGCTTTTTTGCGATATTTACTTCGGAATTTCAGTTTGTATGATATTTTATGGAACCGCGCCAGTTACAGCAGCTGTAATTTCATGTAGATATCCCTTGAAATATCGTTTTTGCTTAGTCGATTATTTTCGTTGTCTTTTTGGTTGATTGGTTTGGAGTGTCGCAGTAGAGAACGTGGTAGTTGGTAAGGTAAGTACGAAAAAATAAAATTCCTCTGTAGCGTACAATGGTTTTTTGGGAACTATTGTATTTTTTTTTTCATTTTCCACGTGTATTATGAAGAATGGCATCAGAATTTATATCACTGCGCAAAACTATCTTGCTAGCTCAATTGGTAGCACGTGTGATTACAGTTTTGGCGATCCTGGTTCGATTCTGAATGTTTTTATATTTCAGTCTTTTTTATGCAATAAATGTTTTTTTGATATTGTTTGGGCACTTTTAATTTAAGTTATAATACAAAAAATAATTAATATATTCATATTGACATCAAGAATGTTACACTATTAGTATTAGGAAGGTACCTACGATTTTTTGTATAATAAAATAAAACAGTATTAATTGCACTAAAGCAGTCTTTCTCAAAGTGGGCAATAACGCCCACTTGTGGGCGCTGGAGGCCTAGAGGCTCTAGAATTATTTTTGAACGTAAGTTTAAACTCCAGATCAGACTAATATAGCACAAATTAAATTTATTAAAGTAATAGATGTCATTGTGGTTTTTAAACTGTGGTAAAGTAGAAAAAAAAATGGGGCGCTGAAAAATAATTGATTTTCAAAGTTGGTTGGTTGCCAAAAAGGTAGATGAAGCAAGTTTGAGAACCTCTGCACTAAAGTAACATAAATTAGGTAGGTATATGTTTATTATTATGTGTATAGTAATATTTATGGTGGTGGCAATGGTTATTTGCTTCATGATCATATTAGGTACACATACCTAATATGATATATTACCTTACCTTATTTTTGTATAAGGTAATAAACAAGTAATTTTAATGCATCTCCTTTCATTTTCGTCCTTGCATCTTTAAATGTAAGAGTTTTATGTAGTCGATAAATCATGCCATAGTAAATGTAACTATTTTTTTTTAATGCAATTCTGTAGATTAAATGACACAAATTCTATATCAGTTATAAAGGTTTGAAATAGGTATCTGTTAAATTGGCGTAATTATGGACTGGACACACTTAACGTTTCCACCCTGTATTACATTATTTCAATTTTGTGGATTTAACCTGGACCTCTATTAACTTAGTTATCTATCCATATACAAGTGAAATATGAAAATTGTAAGCTGGGAATATTTTATATTATGTACTTAGGTGAATAAATAAAATTCAACTTATTTTGATTTGGGAATAATTTCTTAAAATAAATTGAGATTTTTTCTTTTTTCCGCATAGCTCGCACAATAATATGAAAGTTTTCTAAAGCAATGAATACAAAAAAGGTGAAACGTCATAAAAGTGCCAGGAGCAGATTGGACTCTAAAACAGAGAATGGTGACGCAGAGATATTTGTATTGCCACCGAATCTTTTACAACAGTTGGGCATCAACTTGGGGAATGTTGAACTTGCTCAGGATTGCCAAACAGATGTTATGCCTAATGATACCAATAACAGTAAGTCATGACGATGAATTTTGTGGATATTTAAGTTGTTAGCTACATTCATATATAAACTCTCACCAGTTTCCCATAGGGGTTGTCAGAGACGATGGAATTCCATCTGATAAATAAATAGTCACTAACTAAATAAGATCTATCGGATTGATTATATTAATTAGTAATGGGTTTAATACTAAATTTGGTTGTCTGGAAGAAATAATTTTTAGTTAAGTACTTATAAGAATATATTGTATAAAGTGTATTGATATGAAAATCGGTAAACGTAAGGAGGTAGGTATTATATGCACATGTGAATGACCCTGAATATTAATAATACTTGATTAATAAGTGTACTATTTATTTATCAGGTGCACATACAGCCTATTCACCAGATATTTCATTAGACAAAGATGGAATCACACCGATACGTGATAATTCTAATGACTCAGGGCGAAGTTCAGAGGCAGGAAACGAGACGTCTATGTTGGATACAGCAAATTTAATGATGAAGTCTATATTCTTGAGCCCTACATTTATTCAAACTGCATCCAATGTTATATCAAATGAATTGGAAATATCAAATGTTGAAATAGATCAACCTTCTAATATTCCCATGTCATCCATGGCCGTCATCGAACAATATAAAAAAGAGCAGGGCCATACAAATTCTGATAAAGTTGATACAACTGATTATTGTGATATGCAGGATAACAAAAGACAGGATCATGAATTACAAAGCAGTATTACTAATCCATCTATGATTGTTACGACCAATGGTAAAAACATTACAGAAGTTCTTGATTCAACTAAAACCTATTCATCAGATTGCAGTAGTATCAGTAATTCAGAACCTGTTGGAAGTACCAATACCTTTATTTGCATTCCAGAAAGTCATACTGAAAGTAGCAACAAAATAAACATATTATCTGAAGAAATACTTAGCCCTTCACAATTAAAAGAATTGAAAAGTTTGCATACTTCGAAAATATCTGGTCTATTGCCAGTTACCATAACAGCCATGATACCAGGAAAAACTCAAAATGACATTCTGTTAGGACAGATCGCGGACGATAATTCATTTCCAAACAATACGACTTTACCATTGTATGAATCCTATGGTATACCAGAAAAAGTTATGGCTTCAGAGTTTATTAAAATTTTTGATGAAGAAGGGAATGTGATACAATCTTCAAATATCAACAGTAATGGTGAAATGTCAGTGCATAATGTTTTAGTCCATTCAGATTTACAGGAAAAAGAATTTAAAGATTTACAGGTTGATAATTTCAATGAAGATATATCACTAATTTCAAATGAAGAGGTCTGTAGTAACAATTGTAGGGAATCAGAAGAACAAAATTCTAACAATAGTTTTATTGCATGTTTAGATATTGTTGTAACAGATATAGAAAATCATTTTGAACAAAATGAAGAAAGTTTAGAACAGTTTGTGAATGAAATAACTTCTAATGATGCAAACGATTTGGTACATAAAATAGAGAATAACGTAAATGATTCAGCAAATGCATCAGATTATGATAGTTCAAACACTTCTACAAACTGTATATTGAAGGTTGACACTATATCTGATTATCATAATGATCATGACGATAAACCTATATCAACTTGCAATGGGGACATTCTTTTCATGAATGCTGTTGATACGGTTACGAACGGTGATATTATTCTCACCAGCCAGTCGAATCGGTTGACAATGTTGAATGAAAATATCACCAAAGGCATTGAAAACGAACCTGCTGTAGATACACCAATTGAACCCAAAGTCTGTGATGAAATTAAACAGAGGACTTATACCAATACTACCTCAACTATTAGGATACCAGAAAGTGATATAAATCGTATTATCAATGGAGATACCAAAGAAGACAATTATGCAATTGCACAGGGAGATAAAGTATTTCCCAGTAAAGTTAGTGTTAGCGAACACTGTGATAAAAATAATGTTACTGAATTTTCATCATTGCCAGATACGACTGCTGTAAATAATATTAACGAGAAGGTTAAGGAAATCGCTAAGTATTTGAGTCTATGTAAACCTATTTATACAAAGACGGAGAAACAAGCATTCAGATCTTACAATAATGAGAAAACATTATGTACTAATAAAAAACGCAGTAATGTTTTAAATTCAAAATTATGTATTCAAGGGGTAGAAAAGCCAGGTGGTATGGAAAATAATGACCACACCAACATAAGGCCTGCTGTTATCAAGACATATGGAAGAAAGAATAGAACCAAACATTCTATTATCTCCACCTTAGTCACAGTTAGCGATCCTAAAAATGAAAGACTGTGTAATAAATCTGAAAATCTTAAAGAAGAAATAAATTGTGCTGCTCCCTCTAGCTTCAGTGTAACTGAAGAGTTTTGTCTATGTGGAGATTTTGGCCGATTGGCTTACTATGATTGTGATAAACTATACGAACATATTCATTTCTGGGAGCATAAGATTATAAATTGTACACTTGGAGAAGTAATGAGTATATATGCCAAATCTAATGCTACATACAGTAATGATCATGTAAATATACCTCACCGAGACACTGAGGATAACAAGTCAAATATAAGTGGGCAACATATCTGTTGGAATAATATTGAGCAAAATAATGTCGACATTTTGCATGAACGTGAGAAGACTGATGTTAATGTTGCAGAAATATCGATATCAGAAACAAGAGAAAGTGTGCGCAATACAACAGAAATGTCTCAGCAAATTGTCACTGTGGCCAAATTGCACGATATTGAAGAAGATCCAGTCCATCAAACTATGCCAATGGCAACTGATCCTGATGTTTCAAATAAAGGAAACACTACAGATGTCGGATATAGAGAATTAGACAGTGTTTGTGGCGAGACTGAAGTAAGTATACATGTAGCTATAATTTGTAATACTCATTTCAAACATGGTGAGTTAAACTAGATTATTTATAAATCCCTATTATTTAATTTTGCAGAAAGTCGCAGCACCAAAACGGACAGATGCTAAAATAAATATAATTAAAGTTAATCTAGATAATAATCTGAAAGAACAGAGCCCTATACTTCAATATGAACGGAAGAAAAGGGCAATAGACTTGATTCATGATGAGACCATTTCAGACAAACAAGGTTCCACAATTTGCGATCACAATGTGTATGGAGAAAATGCCAGAAAGAAAAGAAAGGTTGTATAACATAGATTACACAATTTTGATTATATTATGAAATATGTACGGTACGTACCAAAAGTACGTATCAAAAATATATGTAAAATGTAAATATAATGAATCTGACGTATTTCAGAAATCGCAAAGTGTTGAGTTAATAAATAATCACGATATCAACCAAGAGATAGAACTTGGAAATCACAAAGAGTCCGAAAAATATACTATTGAAATGAAGCCGTATACGGAAAAGGTATGTAATATATGGAATTATTCAGTTTTTATTATATATAAAAAACCACATTTTAATATTCAGTGTATTAAGTTACATAAATTTATTCAGTAATAAGCTAAAAATACAAACTAATAACAATAAAAACCTATATTAACAAATAAAACTTGAATAAAATAAATACTTACCTAAATTAATTAAATATAATTGATTATAATAATGAATAATATTGTTATATAGAAACGCAAAAAGTCTTCTACAAAGGAACAAAAGTGCGAGCCACAATGCAAGAAGTCTGTGAAGTGTGGCGTCTGTGAACAACTACTGACTGAATTAGAGTGGGAAGATCATGTTAGCAAAGTTCACTGCTTTGTAGCTTGGAAAACTGGAGACTCATTCGTAAGTCACATAACTGCGTATCAGTTGAAGTAAATTTTTGCACTTTATTAATCTACTATTACCTACTTTTCAGGACTTTGAAAATCCGAAGTTACATAAAAAATTGCAAGAACGGTTAGACAGTAAATGCAGTCTAAAATGTAGCTTTTGTAAAATTGAATTAAACAATGTTAAGAAATATTTAAAAAATGTTCAGAAGTGTCTCAAAATTAAGGTAACTATTTGGATCTGAATAATTAATAAGAGTGGGATATGCAAGTACTTGACATTACAACCCACATGTATTTTGTAAATAGGTATACAGCAAATAAAATACTTTTGCACTGGGGTCTTTATATGTATTACGTGTTAGAACGTTACAGAAGTGTGGTGTAATTTACAGGGCGTGTCAGTTAAAATTTCAAAAAAATCTGAAAGCACTAGTCAAGATGTTATAATGTCTACGCCTGAATTAAAACTGAAGTCGTCAAAATGCGGGGTATGCGGACGAACGATTGATGTTGAAAATTGGATTGACCATATAGCCAAAGAACATAAATATTTAGCATGGAAAGATGGGGAGTCTGTACTGGTAAGATCAACCACACAATTTTTTTTGTCTCCACTTTTTGCCGCGATCTGTCCCAAGAGACATTTAGCTGCAAATTTTACAGTGAAAAGTAGATCAAATGTAACACTTTGGCCCGTTTTTATTATCTGCATCGTAAGAGTTAAAATCGTATTCTAGCCGATTAATCTGCTATCGAGTCTACTTTCACGAACTGCCGCTTTTAAATTTAAAGCTAACACGATATTTTTATGGTCTTTCAGGATTTCAAACATGAGGAAATGGTTCATAAATATCTTACTGATTTAGCGAAGCAAATTGGCAGGCTGACTTGCTCCAAATGTGGTGTAACTCGTAAATATGGCAAATCATATTTGCAACATGTAAATCAATGTAATAGAAATGAGGTAAGTGTTATAAAACAGTTTGGTGTATAAAGTCATTAGTATTACAAGTCATAATTTTATTACAATAAAATGCTAATATTACATTAATTGAGCAGTAAATGTAAATTTCTTTTGACGGATACATTTCAGAATATTATTGATGACTCTGCAAATAATATCGACGTTACTCTTACGGATATGTCATCGACGTTGAGTGATAAAACTTCTACGTGTGGAGTATGTACTGGAGTCACAGAAGACATCAATTGGATGGAACATATAGCCAAAGAACATGGTTATCTGGCCTGGAAAGACGGTGAACCTCCACTGGTAATTTATAATAATTGTAAAGAGTTATGTAGCCTGACAAGTTAACAGAAACGGCTGGTCATGATCAGGTCAGGGATAATTTTAAGCGCACTTATTAATTGACATGTAGAATACTCGTAATTGTTAATCATTTATCTACTGTAGGAATATGTATCCAATGAGTACCTTTTCATGTATCATGCAAGAGGAGATAAAGTATTGTGTGATTTCAGGATTTAACTGACTCTGATGCAATACATCGTCATTTATCAACAATATTAAAAAAATATTGCGTTTTGAAATGTTCTATTTGTGGTTTAAAACTTAAATACGTGAAAAGTTATATGCGGCATATTAAAAATTGCAATACGGTAAGTTCAGCACTGTGATATAATTTTTATTCGCAACATATATTTTCATATTATTTTTGATTTTAGTCAAATGTTTAATCATTTTAATATTTTTAGGTACAACGAAAGGATTTTATGGATGATTCTTTGGATAATAGTTGTATGTCCGAGAACGTTACACTGGATATTAGTTCTATCGACACAACTAGTGATAATAAGCTGATGGTACATCAAACGAAGTGCCGTGATAATAAGGTAAGGAGTCGACGGTTCATATTTAGAAATTAAATGTCTATTCATACAGATCTTCAATCTACCAGTTATTCCTCACTCTCACACTTCCATCTGCTCTTCTTGTTGTACCCAATATTCTCCTAAATATTTTTCTTTTTGCAACCAGAAGTTTATTTTCCTCTTAAAGGCTTAGCTTAGCACACATCCATACATAAGGATAGCTCTAATTACAGTTTTGTAGATCCGTAACTGACTGGCCTCTTTTCGTTGCGGAAGCCAAGATCCATTTCGGGTCACTGAGCGAGTGGAGTAAGAATCCAAACAGATTATTGTTAAAAATACTACTATTACATACAAAACTTTACGCTATATCTAAGCTATACCCCACTATCTAAGTGGGGTATAGTCTATTGTTGTTACTATTATATATATTTGTTATTTTTTATGCAGCTACAATTTTCATGTAATTTTCAGCAAATGCTAGATAATTCTACACAAGAAGGCGAATTCAAAATCGAAAATGTGCCATCGACATCAGAAGATACATTCCTGAAGTGTGGCGTGTGCTCACACCAAATAGAACGATCAAATTGGATGCAACATATAGCTACAGAACACGACTACCTGGCGTGGAAAGATGGCGAGCCTGCGTTGGTAAGCTTATGTTTTTTTATGCACTATGGATTAGACTGTATACGAATTATAGCTTGACTAGTTAACAGAAAATGTACATTGAAATTGTTATGAAATTGTGTTTTCAGAATTTAACGGACGAAGAAGCGATGCGACAGCACTTATATAACATTTCAAAACAGAACGGTAGTCTTAAATGCTCCAAATGTGGATTGAATCGTAAATATGTAAAAAGTTATCTGCAGCACAAAAAAAGCTGCACTGGTACTGGTCTGGTACGTTAATTACTTTATTGTAAATTGAGATAAATGCGTGCTCTAGCTACATGAAACTATACTTCTTCATTCTTTATAGGATTCGCATGACTTATCTAAAAACAACGATAGCTGCATGTCGAAAATAAAAGTGGAACAAGACACAACCGAAGATGATGAACAATTAATTAAATGCGGGGTGTGCAAAGAAGAGGTAAAACGTAAAGTATGGATTGTTCATATTCAGAAAGCGCATGACTATCTAGCCTGGAAAGATGGGGACACATTGGTGAGTACATAAGATATACGTATTCAAAATGGAGGTGACTCTAGTTTATATGTATAGGCATGTCAAACTACGAACCATAATTCTTTCAATTTATTAAAGTAGGATTATATGTATAACATTTCAGGACCTTAATAATGCAGAGGAAGTGCAACGGCATCTATATTTGATATGCAAAGAAAATGATGGGCTTGTTTGTTCTAAATGTGGTGTAACACGGAAATACGTCAAGAAGTACCTGCAGCACATCGAAACTTGTACATTTAGTCACGATTATAAATGCGATATCAACATTGCACTAACGGATGAAGGTAAATAAATATTTTCTGCGCATAACGCATATTTGTGTTTGCATAGTATAGTCAAGTATAGAGTCAGAATTTAGAAAGTTATTTTTACAGAATCTTTCACCTGCGGTGTCTGCTTCAAAAAAGGTCATATAAACGATTGGACCGATCACCGAATGGAAAAGCATTACAACGTGGCGTGGGCTGTCGGTGAAATTCCCATCGTGAGTTGTAATTTATTTATTTGTTGTAGTTTTACACATTATTGTTTGTTTTTCAAATTTAAGTCTCGTCGACTGTTAAGCACGGGTTTGTGTTATTAACATAGTTCAGGCCCCAGCCTCCTAAAATTTTTTAATTGATAAGACGATACCTAATAAACTAAATATTATGTTGTCTGTTTGTGAAGACGATGAAACGAAGAAAAGAATAAATTGATTATGAATTTATATTACTTATTTTTCAGAATGGTAACAATCCCTATGTAATCGAGAAATGTATAAAGGAATACAAGGAATTGTACACTAAATTGATTTGCAATATTTGTGGCATCAGCAGAGCTTCCTGTATGGGATTCTATGCACACATACTTGTATGCGGCAAAACTGACGAGGTATGGTTTTACGTGGTTGCAGTTCTATGTATAGTATTGTATAGGTTGCAATGGTTTTATTAGGTTTATTTGCAATCGACTGAACCTAAGTATACCTAACACCGATGACAGGTAGAGGTCTATATGGGCTGAGATCTATTGGCTTTCCATTTGATTTTCAATGACAAAAAACAAAATTAAAAATGGCAGATCTTAATTATATTTAGGCTGGTTTCACAACTGTCCGGGAGATAGACCGCCCGTACACGTAAAAGTTATGCAATTTGCTTTTTACGAAGTTCTAGCGCCCCACGTGTGTCCGTTCCAACCGGGCCGGTACGGGCTTCCAGACAGCTGTGAAACCAGCCATAGTTGTCACCCTTTTTGATTGATGGACTATTTTATTAAAATTCTCAAACCTTGAGTTAATCTGTACGAAAAAGTACGAAAACAGTCATTACAATCCCAATTTTTCACAGGAAACAGAAATGTTCAAGGACACGTGCGATGTATGCAATAAGAAATACCTGCGCATATACCACCAGCAACACATGGCAGCCCACAAGGAGCAGCAGAACGCCAAGGAGCGCCGGCTGAGAGAGGCCGAAGCAAAGGTTAAGGTCGAGGAAGTGAAGGTTGAAAGTACGTCGTCGGGGCGCAGGAAGGCGGCAGAGAAGTGAGCTAATTTTAACACTTATTAGTTTAGCAATAGGTGTGATGAGTGACTTGTAGTCCAGTTGCGAGTACACGTTGAAAACGATCGTACAAGTTAAGCAACGTTGGGCGCGGGCGTCTGTATTTCTATCTGTCGGATGGGTGACGATGACGATAATATTCGATAATATACGATTTTATTCTTTTCAAAAAATATCCAATGTACAGACACACGCCACTTTTTACAATCTTATTGTATGTATAGATAATTTGCAACATTGCGTAAGAGTGAACGCGTGAGTGACGCCTTTACGATTAACTTGAGCATGCCACACTCTGGAATCTCTACTACTCATCGTCAACCTGTATCAGGTTTCTCCCGAGGCGCGCCACTCAACCCGATATCGTCTTTTAGCATCCAGTCCCTACCTGCCACCATGAATGGTGGAAGGTTGGTGGCAGGTAGGTATGAATACATAGATCATTCCTCCATCTGGTCGGAGAGAGTCCCACACTACGTTTATATTCTCAACTCGAGAGTACGTCTACCCCACCGTTCTGCATGCATGGGTCGTTCTCGGTAGAAGTTATAGAATTTGGTTCTGGTTCAAGTTAACACAAGTTGTTCACCTTCTAAGGTTTACGTACAATGTGTTTCTGTTGTAATGTAATTGGTAATTCATTTGTAATTTCAGGGCGATAACCGTCATCGAAAAATATAAAAGTGGCAATGTAAGTACCATGTACGCTATTTATGTATTGAATGCGATTCTTCAATTCCACTTTTTTCATATTTATTACGGCATATTTTTTAATACTAAACTACGCAATTTGTTTATCAATCAAGGCCTAAAAGTAAAGTCTATGCTCGGCAGTAGCGTATTTGACTCAATTTAATAAAATGCTTTATCTTTTTGGGTTCCACTAATTGTACACACGTTTGTGTTTTTATTTTATCAGCCATTCTTTGTTCTACAGAGTGACCATAAATGTCTAAAATGTGACTTTGGCGCTGAGAGTGCAGTTGAACTAGAGTGGCACAAATGCGGCAAAGCCACAAGTTATTACAGTGACTCTGACGCATCTGCGAGGCCCAACAGTGAATCGGACGAGGGCCCTGAATCTGACTTCGATTCTGACTTGTCTGACTTCGAGGAAAATTCAACAAGGAAACGACATAAGGACTCCCGTATGTATATTTCAATAACAACAGCCTATCAGAAGGTCATCAAGATCCGTACGCGCGTCCAGTGCGAATTGATGGTGTAATCTATGTTTCTATGTATTTTCATCTCTGAAATGCAAGTTTCCTCACGATTTAACAGATTGTAAATATTTTTCTTGCAGATCCTATGTGGAGCAAAGTACAAAGAATGCCGTTTTCAGTTAAAATACCCAATGAATATTTATTAAAAACCGGACGAGAATTGTAAGTACTAATTGATTATTGAATTGAATAAATGCGAACATTCTTAGGATAATATTATTTGCTTTTATATTTTATGCTGTACTTAGTGCGAGTAACTTTTATATACATAAAAGAAACCGAGTACTTCGCCATAAATAAAGTTTTGTACAAGTTGCGAGTCGAAAAAACAGCTTAATTAAAATTCAGAAAATATTATGAAATCGAAGCGAATTATTCATTGTTTTTGTTATCATTTTCTACTACTCTCGCAACGCACTCTCCTCCTGATTGTGATTATGCTATATAAAAACTTTAATAAGTCGCCAACAAAATGATAGGTACAGCTTCAAAGGTCTCGTAGTTTTGTAGGTGGGGCAAAGCTCCATTGAAAATGTGGCAATGTCATTTAAAACGTGGAACGCACGACCTTATTGTCTGTACATTGAGTGTGTTCTACATTTTATACTCAATTTACAGAAAAAAGTCGATAATGCAATCACTCGATGCAGGTATTAAGTTAAAACCTGCTATTGTGACGATTTCGGGGTTTTAACATCGCTTCAAACTTCTTGTTCACTTATAGCACTATGAGTGATGGTCATTAAACGAAACTGTCATCAGTCTCGTTTAATTTTAGTGGCCACGGTAGAATCGCGCCAAATGTACCTATTCCTGAATTCATACAATACATGAATATGATTTTAATTACACCGTGTAAAATATATATTTTTTTTCTATTTCCAGTTGCAATTATCATTTCACTGACGACGTCCTATTCCCGGATTGGCGTACTGGCGAGTACCAGGCGGTCGCGGAGGAGCTGGTACACAAGTACATGCCGCCGCTGACGGAGTCCTGCAATGTTAAGATTTGCGACGAGAGCTGGCACACTTACAAGAGATTTGAGGGAAAGAAACGATTTGGTAAATACATTGTCTATCGTTATACATGTTAGCCATATATCTAGTTTAACTGTTTCCCTTAAATCGTGTTTTTGTCATTCTCACATTTATTATTCATAGGTAGCTCGATTCGGATATGCCCTGTTTTTTTTTCAAACTTTATCGTGTTTTTGAGGTAAATCCTAAGATTTACCAAATGAATGATAGTTATAGTTCGAAATGAATGACGATTACAGAGCTATTCGGACGTTTATCAATAGGAGTTGGTAAATCTTAGGATTTACCGTAGGTAGTTCTGGCTTTTATAGTAACATATGATCCACCTCATGCGTGACGCTGCTCAGTTGAACAGTAACATTTATTATCAGGGTTCAGTATATTCGCTGGCGCCAGTATTGAGTGCATGTCGTGGGTGTCTCCGCGCGCGGACGAGGCCGAGCCGTGCCACTACATGGCGGTGGCGGGCCACAGCGGCGTGGACGCGCCGCGATACGGCACGCACGAGACACCGCGACACGAGGGACTCATACAGATATGGGACTTCGGATATTTTAAGGAGTAAGTTTGTACGACGTCTATTGGTGTTTGCTCGATTCTGTTTTCGTTTATCATAGAAAAACTGAATATAGTACCTTTGTTTCTTATAAAACAAAATTTGACAGATCTTAAAATTATTTTACTACGGCTAAGAAAAAAATAGCACATTTGAAGACACTTTTAAAATCCAGTATCGGGCCGATTGTGAAATATCCTTGATTTTACTGCTGTGTTTAAACTTGTTCCGTAGACATAAACGACATTCCTTTGTAATCTACATATTTTTATGATTTGACTAAGCCAAGACGATCTTTTGTCTGTAGTTTGTTAGTTCAAAGTATGTTTGTTGTTTGTAAGTTCAAAGTATGTAAATGTCAGTTGTAGTTTCAAAGTATGTTTTCTGTAGCTGTCTTTTACACGACATGCCGCAAAAACGAATTACGGTAATCAGATATTATAAATTTCCTTTTTTATTCTAGGTTGCCCAAATTCGTGTTAGGGCTGGCGCACGATTACGGCACCATGTGGGCTATGTGTTGGTGTCCGTCTGGCGCTCGGGATCTGCCCGGCGCTACGGACGCAACCCTGCCGAGACTGGGCCTGCTTGCAGTGGCGACGTCTAGCGGCTTTGTCTACATATTCGCCGTGCCATATCCCAGTGCAGTAACCCAGAAGTGAGCTTTTAGACTATGATATATAAGATAAATCATTTATTCATTCGACAAGTTGCAAGGTAGTTTTATAAACAGCGTCATGGCATTACGTCAAGTGCAACTGGTCAAAAATACTAATTTTCAACTGTTTGGAGGCAAAAAATCATAGAATTCACCAAACACCATCTTAAAGGATAGTGTACAACGATTGTTTCGTATTGGCAAAAGTTGGAACAACAATCTAAGTTTACATTAGCATATTCTATTTGTCTTTGTTACGTCTTGTCGTCATCTCGCGGGTTAAATGGCACATGGGTAAATGGATGTTATTGAAAATTATCCTTTGGTTAAATCCAACTATAACTGCCATAATTATAAATTGGCACAAATACCCATAATATATTGTTGAAATTCATCCATAGATTAATGTTAAATTTTTATTTACATTGATATTTAATTTTCGTTTTGCAGCGAAAACCTATTTTATAAAGTGAAGCCTGTTGCGGAACTGAGATTATCGATGGGAACAGATCGAACCGTTTATCAAGCTACGGCGGTCACATGGTCTCCTGTAAGTGTACCACAAGTATTTATAGAACATTACTGGCATATGCAATCATAAAATTTAAACATGATGAAAAACATGAAAATATCTTGCTGTGGGCAGGACTTGAACCTGTGACCTTGTCACGGAATGACAAGATTGAGTCACCGTGACAAGGTAGCAGGTTAATGTCCTGCCCACGGCAAGTAAAATTCTTTTTTCATCATGTTCAAATTTGTTCGCCGAGCATAAAACAAATTCTGAACAAACATAAAACTTTCGCATTTATAATTTAGTGGGATTTTTTTACAGCAAAAAGGACATAATTTTGTGGTGGTAGGATATGCCGATGGGACGACTGCTTACTTCGATTTGAACATTGATTCACCTCTTCTGAAAACGATAGAAAATAATGTTACTATACTCTACCCATATTATGATGAGCGACCTCACACCTCATGCGTCACAGGTTAGTAAAGTACTAGGAACTTTTTTCCCTGAGGGTAGGCGTAGGAGTAACACGCAAAATTTTAGTGCTCTCGTTTTTATTGATTTAAAATTATATATATAGTATTATTACTTACAAATATATGTTTAATTAACACGTAGTTGCTTCAGCGCTCGCCACTTTATCAAATTCTCACAATATTAGAACTTCCACAACACAAAAGTCAGTCATGGATTCATCATCTAAACTCGCCACTAACATGGATGATCTGACTAATATGTTTGCATCCCGAATGAGTGAATATGAAGACAAACTGAAAAAAGTATCTTCAGCCACAACATCTGGGACCCCGGACGTCGCCTCGCTGTCACGTGAGTTCTCAGAATTCAAATTGCTCATATGGAGGACGCTGGCGGTGCTGAGGTCGCAAATTGAGCTTCTCTCACTTGGCCTGGACCGCCATGAGACCTTTATGCGCCGGAAGGTGCTGCTTATCCATGGGCAGGCTGAGACAAAGGATGCAGACTTGAAGAAAGTGGTCATTGATTTATTATCCAACCAAATGCAGTTGGATGGGTTCTCAACGGATGATTTGCATGCCTGCCATCGTTTAGGTTCCCCACAGGGCAAACCTAGGCCACTCCTGGTTAGGTTCCATGATTTACGGAAAAGACAGCTGGTCTGGGACTGCAAGTCTTCTCTGAAGGGGTCCGGCTTCACTATCTCAGAGTTTTTGACTAAATCGCGTCATCAAGTATTCCTGGCTGCTCGTAACCATTTCGGGATCGCTCGATGCTGGTCCTCTGATGGCAAGATACACATCATGCTGCCTAATAAGAGTCGTCGCAAGATCGAGGTGATGTCTGACCTCAGGAAGCTCATTGCTGAAAATCCGGTTAGTTCGCACGATGAGAGTCTATCTCGGGATACGATTTCTTCGCAGTCACCATCGCCTCCGCCACCGCCGAAGGGGAAGATCATCAAAGTGAAGGCTTACAACAAAGGATCAAAACGCGCTAAGTGATTGATATTTGTTACTGTGCCTGCTTCTTTTATAAGTAGTGTCGATTCCGAACCTTCTTAATTTGCACGTATTACAATAGTGTGTTGTTTTTGATACTTTTAATTGATAAATACAGGTAGTTTCATAATATTCTTATAAGGTTATTTATGGTTAAATGACGTGACAATTTGTTTTTGTTAAATTTTTGTTGTTGGGGCGAATTGGCATTTGACTTTTTATTTTTATGGCTTTGGTAATGTGGCAATATTAGCGACAAGTAGCGACATTACTATGTTGATGTAGACTTTTGGTAGTTGGTGTATTCCGCTTTATTATTTTAGTTGTAGTTTTCCTGTGGGCCTAATTTATAATTAGTTATTTAATTTCTATGACTGTTGTATATTCAATTATTTATATCTGCTAGTCACTTATATGTCTGGTAATTTCTATCTTCTACAACTCTTAATTTAACTTTTGTTATGAATTTGTTTCTTTCTATACTTATTATTTTAGTTGTTGTTTACTTGTTGGCCTAATTTTATGATTAGGTATTTAATTGCTATGTCTATTGTATATTCAATTATTTATATCTGCTTGTGTCTGGTAATTTCCTTCTTCTACAATTCTTAATTTAACTTTTGTTCTGAACTTGTTTCTTTCTATACTCTGGCGAGCGCTGATACTACAGTGCTGCTGTGTGGGATACACACGCATTGCTTAGTTTTAAGATTAAATAATATTTAATTATATATATTTTATATTCCTATTGTTTATATATTATATTATATTGAATAATATATTTATTGTATTTGTTTTTATAATATGGTAAACGATGATATTATACTTAATCTAGATGACAGTTTCTTTTCCTGTTGTTCTTCCAATGATGACTTTCACAGTGCACTAAGTAGTGATGATGATGTTTCTCCCCCGTTGAATTTGCATGACCAAATTTATTTGAAATTCTCCAAACTTCGTAGTAATTTTAACATTGTGCATATTAATGCACAGAGCATTACCGCTCATTTCTCCGATATGCTAGCTTCATTCAGCGACGCTCACATTGACGCAGTTCTAGTTTCTGAGACCTTTCTCAAACCTTCTCTTCCATCTATTCACTGTTCTCTTCCTGGCTTTAAGCTGATACGTAACGATCGTATTGGTAAGGGCTGTGGTGGTGTGGCAATATATCTGCGGGCAGATATCCCTTATAAGGTTGTCAGTGCCTCTCCAAACCAATACTCCGAATCGCCTGAATATTTGTTCATTGAAGTAATTCTGTGTCATACTAAAGTTCTTCTTGCTGTATACTACTGTCCTTCTCGTACTATAAACTATTTTCCTGCGTTTGAGATCCTACTTAATGATTTGTGTCCTGTGTACGATCATGTTCTTATTCTAGGCGATTTCAATACGTGCTTACTACTAAACGATGGCCGTACTCACAAACTTCAGTCTCTTACTTCTTCTTTCAATCTTCATATACTTCCTCTTTCTGCCACTCATCACTTTCCTAATACCACCCCATCTCTTCTCGACCTCATGATAGTATCTTCTCCTAATAATGTACCTATTCACGGTCAGCTCAATGCCAGTTTTTCCTATCACGATCTCATTTTCCTCTCATATAAAGTTCGTCCTCCTAAACGTAAATCCAAATTTCGTCTCTTACGTAACTTCAAGGACATTAAGTTGGAGACGCTGAAGGGTGATGCGTCCAATATTGATTGGTCGCCTCTGTACTCTGCGGTCTGTGTTGACGAGAAGGTGTGTTTTTTTAACGAGACGATTATTCGGCTCTTCGATGTACATGCTCCTGTCAAGCGCGTCCGAGTGAAGCATGCACCTGCTCCTTGGCTCACTCAAGATATCAAAGATTTTATGGCTATAAGGGATAAGGCTAAACTGAAATATAAACGGCAGCCGAGTGATTGTAATCTTACACGTTTTAAGTCACTAAGAAATCGATGCAATCGTTTGTGTAGAGATGCTAAGAAACGCCACATCAACGATTCCATAGAAAATAACAGTCCGGCACAGATTTGGAGTTTTCTCAAATCTCTTGGTATTGGCAAGTCTTCCTGTAATGATGTCAACATGGTTGACTTGAATGCTCTTAACAGACATTTCTCTCTCCCGCCCGTCACTTTAGACAACCAAGTCAAAATCAACACACTTCAACAACTTCGCAATTTGCCAATACCTCAGTGCACACCTTTCAACTTCGAAGCGGTTGCAGAGAGTGATATTAGGAAGCACATCCTTTCCATTACTTCCTCTGCTGTGGGGAATGACGAATTGTGCTCAAGAATGATTTCACTAATCCTGCCAGAACTTTTACCAATTCTCACACATATTTTTAACTGTTCTCTGGTAACAAGCTCTTTTCCTACAGTCTGGAAAAAAGCACATGTCATTCCCCTTCCTAAAATTTCCAATCCATCTTCATTCTCTCAGTTCCGTCCAATATCAATCTTACCCTTTCTTTCTAAAGTTCTCGAACACATCGTCCATAAGCAGCTAGCTTCTTTCCTAACATGCAATAACCTCCTTAATACCTATCAATCCGGTTTCCGACCTGGGCATAGCACAGTCTCCGCCCTACTAAAAGTCACAGACGATATTCGTCTGGCTATGGAGAATCAGTCACTCACCATCCTCACTCTCCTCGACTTCAGTAGCGCCTTCAACTCGGTTGACTTTGATGTCCTCCTAGGTATCCTTGGTTCTCTTAATATCACTACTCCTGTAACTGCTTGGTTCGACTCATATCTTCGGGGTCGCTCGCAGTGCGTCCGCTCGGATGAGGGTAACTCTGACTGGTGTGATCTTGCTGCGGGTGTGCCCCAGGGTGGCGTGCTCTCTCCGTTACTCTTTTCTGTTTTTATTAACACAATCACTCATGTTATTACTTCAAACTATCATCTCTATGCAGACGATTTGCAAATTTATCAACATTTTAAAGTAGATAATGTAGTAGGCACTGTGGAGGCGCTTAATGATGATCTCAACCGTATCGGCAAATGGGCTAAGTCTTATGGTCTCCTGGTAAATCCGTCTAAGTCCCAGACCATGGTCATAGGTAGCAGGTACATGTATAACTCACTGTTCGACAACAAGACAATTCCGCCTGTTATCTATGACAACGTCATTATCCCCTTCAGTACATCGGCCAAAAACCTGGGTGTTATTCTGGATAAGAATCTGTCGTGGTGGCCTTACGTCAACCAGATCAGCAAGAAGCTTCATTTCTCTTTTCATTCCCTGAAGCGTTTCCAAAACTTCTTGCCCTTGAAGACTAAGATTATTCTCGCTCAATCCTTACTCCTTCCTATCATTGACTATGCCGATGTCTGTACGTTGGACGCCACTGAGGAACTTTTAAGCAAGTTGGAGCGCCTGCAGAATCTCTGCATTCGCTTTATTTTTGGCCTTCGTAAATTCGACCGGATTTCTCACTTCAGGACAGTGCTTAAGTGGCTTCCAATACGGGCGCGGAGGGATATGCATATTGTCTGTTTTCTGTATAAAGTTCTCAAGAATCCTTCTTCTCCTTCTTACTTACGTGATCAGTTCGTGTTTGTGCGGTCGTCGTCGCAGCGTTCTACCAGGTCGCACATAAGTTCTCTCCTCGAATTCCCCCCTGCTCCCCGAAAAACTCAATTTTACAGCTACTCCTTTACTGTCCATGCAGTTCGCCTGTGGAATGATCTCCCTTCCATTGTCCGTGAAAGTCAATCCATAACTATTTTTAAATATCGTGTGAAAGAACATTACCTCTCTCTTTCATAATTTATGATGATGTCTTCCTCTTAGTCGTATTTATGCTATAATATTATGTATTTATCTAGTTGTATGTATTATATATAGTGATATATATTTATATATTTGCATTATATGTATTATATGTATATTTATATTATATATACATATATATTTATTATTATTATTATACATATTATATCTTTGATATATATCCATATGTATCAAGTATATTATTATGTAATCATGTTTTGCTTGTGATTATAAGTACACCTATCTTCCTCGGTTCCTATATGATTCAGTTTATGGTTGGGTTAGCTGGAAGAAATCTCTTAATAGAGATAAGTGCGCCCCTTGTGCAAATTCTATTTTAAGCTATATTTGTAAATTTGTGTGTGCAATAAAGTGTTAAATAAATAAATAGGAACATTGGTCTCGAGCTTCGAAAAATATGTATTACAAATGTATATTATAATGTATGTTTCTGATATCGCTTTCCATTACAATTTACCAGGGAAGGTTTATTGATTGATTTAATTTTGTGTGCTATTCCCCGGGGTATTTATCTTTTTTATCGTGCTATATTAGAGCGTGGTCATATTATAATGTTAATCATACTTAATATTTTTAGTCCTTATCCTTAGGGAGAATTCGTCATAGTTAGCATTTATTTTGCGGGTTTGCTGGTAGAGATCTGTTTTAAGCTCGCCCTTTCTGCCAATATGTTTCCCTTGTATTTTTATTTCTGTATTTGTGTGTTGTACAAAAAGTGTTAAAACAAGCAAAACAGGTCGAGCATCGCTGTGTTCTAGTTTATTACACTGAAGTATGTGTAATGTAATGTGGCAATAAATGTACTATGGTTCAATGTTTTATATCAGACGTGGATACGTACCCGGGCGTCGTGTGCGGTGCGGGCGCGTCTGGCCCGGGCGCGGTGTGCAGCGGGGCGCCGACGGGCGCATGCGCGGTAACGCGCACGGCTACGCGGCCCGTGCGCGTGCGCGCGCAGTTCACCACGGCCACGGCTAAGTTCGAGCCGCACTGGCCGGCCTCACTGCTCGCTGCGGATGACGCCATAGGTAAACATGTTATTATTTTGGTTCACAATAAAGAAACGCGTCTAGGGGTATTCATAGAAGCTAAAGTTAAAGAAACGCCGATTGAAAAAGCTTAATACAAAATAGATTATTATTTGAATTATTTGAATGCGTAAAATGAATGGTGTCAGTGTATGCTTCTGTGATATACGGACGTCCAGTATGCTAATCACAGTGCTGTCGAGCTCTACCACAGTTAGCAATAAAGGTGATTTAAAGGTAGTCCATCTTCGGTTCCTTTCTTATATAACGTTTTTAACGAAATGTGAAAGCGACAACGCACAAATGAGGTTGAACTTTCTCCTGGGTAACAACAACAAAAAAAAAGGTATAAGACTAACAACATACAAATTTATTCAATAATTGTTATAAGCATCGTTTGTGTTCGTTTCGCAGGCGTCGCGCCGAACGAGTTGGAGTTGTGGGGTCCCGGGCGTCGCATGGGCGGCGTGCGCGCGTGGTGCGGCTGCGTGCGGTGCGCGCGCGTGGCGCTCAGCACGCCGCCGCTGCTGCGCATTGCGCGCCCGCACCACGCATACTGCGAGCTCACCAAGCTGGTCAGTGAGGGTTGTAGGCTTTACGGTCAAATATGTTAAATCACAAAATGTTGAATTCCAAAAATGTTGGATAGCAAGATATTGAAATCCTAAAATAGGTACAGTCGACATCACATCAAGTGTAATACTTTGGAGTTTGTACCATTCTTATTGTCTGGGTTAGAAGAGTTTTCCATCGTGTATATTCTAATTTTAAGCTGACTTTCACAGTTCTAAAAGTAGTGCTATCCTTTTTCTAAATTTGGTGTAGGAAAGGGAGGCATCGTTTTTAGACCTGTCAGATGTGCACCGGCATCAACCAAAAAAATAGTTTGTACCGTAATTACATGTACCTATCTCAGATTCAGTAAAAAAACGAACGCTATAATTACTACCACTGTTTCACTTACATGAGAACGTAACTGTTGAGTGATCGATTTTTTTCTTATTATTTACAGACTATAGGCACCCTGAAAATGTCATTGATTGGAAGAAAAAGAAAGAAGCTGGCTGATGATGGCCTCGGCACCGTGTTAGAACCGCTTACTTACGAAGATGCTGTGAAAAAATACGGAGTAGAACTCACGCTAAGAAAGGCAAGTTCCGATTTGGATAGTAGAATGAAATTGCAATGGGTCACTAATAATCGCTATCGAAACACCCACATAGTAAGTCCGTCGACTGTGGGTGTTTACCCAAAACGCCTTTATAGTAAAATATCTTAGTTTAAAAGTAATTTAATTTACATATTAGTACAATCGAATTTAATACTATATTTTAGATTCGATTGTGATGCCAATGGTAGAGCGATTCTGATGGTCCATTTAATCGTTACTCAGCGATACTCTTACGTGAAATAATGTGAGTGTGATTTGGTATCCTTATCTTAGGGTGCCAATGTTGCGGCACTTGCCCAATGGGATCTTTTGTGCTCTCCCTTTTTTAGTATGCTAGTGAATTTGTTTGATGCACCAGCTGCGCTGTCTCAATTTTTTGATACCTGCTTTCGTAACGGAATTCCGTTACGAAACATGGTACTCGCTCTACCTCGCAAATAAAGATGTATTGTTATTGAAGTTCCCTATTGTTCATAGGACATTAAGATATCTGATGTGAAGTTGCGGGAGCAGTTCCCCGAGCGGTTCCCGCTGGCTGACGTGGCGGCCATGGCCTTCTGTCCGAGCGACGCGCACCACTCGCGCCTGGCCGTTGCCGCGCACTGCGGCATCGTATTCGTGCTCACACTATGATACACGACACTCCTAGGTAACCGATTACAAATCCTTTTTTTAATCCAGGGTTTTGTGTCGAGGCTTTTGCCTCTTATGGCAGCCACACGCGCCACGGTCTGCCTGAGAGGTATACCTGCGCGGTTAGACCATGGGAACAGACCTGTGCAGTTTTTGTAACCTGCGCAGGCGGCCGGCGCATGATCGAAAATCAATTATTTTAAATGTCATTGAAACTAACTAAAGATGTCTCCGGTACACGGATGGTTCGTCCCATACACGTTACGACAAGCGGTTGACCTGCGCATGCAGGTACACCTCTCCGGTAGACCGTAGCGTATGTGGCTGCCATTAGTGACCATGTTAGCCTAACAAATACTTGAAAGGAGGAGAGGTGTATAAAAGCAATCGCCGCTGTCCAAAAATTAAGTCTAGCGGCATTTATGACACATTTTTATCGTAATCATTATTAACATTAAGAAACCTCACAGTCCCATACAATACAACATTGTATAGAAACATAATTACATTCAAACCACGCTACGGTCCACTGACCAAAGTTCCTTTGCTAATGATTTTGTATGAATATTTTGTAATTTTAGCTAAAATCTGTAGATATTCCTGTTCATTTGTTTCAATGTTTAATTTGAAATTAGAGAATATGTAATGTTATTATTTCCGTATTTTGCATTTGTACTGTCGTGTCGGTGGATAGTAGGTGGATTCTATCGGGATCGGCAAGTTAAACGCAAGTCTCACGGTCACTCATATGCTACATCGCGTATGAATGAGCGTGACGCCTCTCTCAGTTAAAATTTAGCGTGCGCACTCTGGAATCTGCCCAAGAGGCGTCTTTGCTTCTACGCTCCTCAAATAACACTTGCTTATGAGCAATGAAATATGCACCTTAATCCTAGCTAGACTCGTTCCAATATTGCGTTATTTTTATTTAGTCAAATAAATTGTTGTTTGTATAGTTTTACATTTATTTATTAGGAAGCTAGACAGTAATGGGCAAACTTCGATTCTATAATTCATTAGAAAGTTAGCAAGAGCCTGAAACTTCGCTAGAATCGTAGAGTACTTTATCTCGTTTGATTTCGATTAGAAATTTTAAAAATATAAGTCCGTATTACATTTGCTCATAAGTAGGTATTGATAGATTTGGAATTAACACATCTCCCTCATATTATGGCATTTACACAGGCGTACTTCGTGTGAGTAAAGTTTAGAACTAGAACGTCTTGTAATAATGCTACATACCATTTATTATGTAAATAGGTACTTCTCATAAACATTTGTAATGTTATTTATTTTTATTTATTCCGTATCTACTGATGTTTCGGAAATAGCATATTATGTAAGAGATTATAAATCAAAGATACAACCATTATTAACCTTTCTGAAATGCAGTAACTGTAAATTATTGTTTGTATAATTCTAAATATGTACATAATGTATAGTTATTTTTATATTTAATATATATTACTTAATTAGGTTGTAAAATTATATAATATCACATCACTTTTAAGAGTTATTCTTGCCATACTATTATTTATTTGTTTACAAAAATATTTATTGGTAGTTTGCATTAAGCATTCTTAAATTGCGTTTCATTAAAAACCTTTTATTATTATTATTCTATGTTAAATTGTTACTACAAAGATGTGACGAGAAATTATGAAGTCTTATGTTTGAAGAATCTGTGTGCAAACAGGTGTCTTCTCATTTGTATATTGAAATTATCTATACCTCAATTAAAACCCTCATTGTTTATCACGTATCTTATTATTACGTAAGTAAACACTATTATTGAGGTGCTTATATAAAATATGTTACAGTAAACGTGAAACGTATATAGAAACTTGCTTTAATAAAATTGATACCTCGAATTCTGGCACAGGTGAGTTACCTGTGCCAGAATTCGAGGTATCAATTTTAAAATTGCGATTCATGTATGAAACTTACTGACTCGAGATAGATATTACGTAGGTACTATAACCCGCCGTCGTTGTTTATTTCCATGATTCTATTATTATTTTGAACTAATGGTTCTGATTCTGTATAAATACGATTAGGCGTAATTTTTTTCTTTTATGCCAAAAAGTAAGATTTGGCTAACATGTATTTATTAATATTATATATGCAAGTACGCCTTGCGTTGCTTTTTTAAATATTAAATATATGGAGAGAAATAATGATATTTTAAACAGAATGGCGAGGTCGTAGGTTCGAATTCTGTCAGTGATGCAATTTTTCTCCATGCATTTAATATACTTTTGGCCGTTGGCATTGACACACCGTTTGTTACTGCGTGCCTTTGATCAGTTTATATGAATATAGGAATATTTTAATCTCCGTAATCATAACAATTGTAATTGAAGTGGTATCCAACGACAATTTTTTTAAATGTTATGCTTATAGATATAACAAAGATTTTTGTTTAAGTTTGGTTCCTATTTGCAGAATCGCGCCAGTTTTTAAGTTATTTCCTGTCTACTTTAAGTTTCGTAGAGGTTGTGTTGTCCACTCTGACGTGCAATAAAAACTTTAACGAAGATTTGACTCCACATTGACCCTTTGAAAATGAATTTAAAATGGTATTTCAGTACTAATTATCGGATAATCTGTAAACTTAGAATACCAAAGGGAATTAATTGATCATTTGAGTTAATTGTAAATTAAAATAAATATTTATATTCCTATTTGTCACTTAAACTAAAATAATATTTCGCAAGTCATTCGGTTGGTTTTCTTCGTTGAAGTTACTTCTATTAGAGGCAGGCGTCGCTGTTTTAATCTAAAAATAATTATAATTTAGAACTGAAATGTTATATCGGATTTCACAGTGATATTAATTTATTATTATATCTTGTATATCTCGTTGAATTGTGATAAGATAATAACCACATAATTCTTAAATACATTTTTTACAAAAATAACAATGCTTTTTTGTTTTTCTGTAAGTCTCAAGAATGCATGTCTTAAGTGTGTCAAAGTTAGATAATATTTTATCTGAATAGTATTCTTAGAAGAAAATCACTATTGCTACTGATATCAAAGATATGTAGTTAGCACAGAATAAGTTAAGTGTACAAGTGGTACATACTCATTGTAACTCATGTGTTGATACTCATAAGATTGATAAGCGACCATCACAGATTGGAATTGTCAAGGAGAATATGGTGTGTAAAGGCTGGAACAGACGGCGGCGTAAGTATCACGATGCAATTGTGCAAATGTTCCCGAGTCAAGCGGCGGGTGCGAGCGGCGAAACGAAACGCTTCTACCTCGTCCACTTGTCAAACCCGTTCAGGGTGAGCCAGCGTGCTGTGACGGCTCTCCCACAATGAACCAGCGGCCGAGGAACCTATAGAATCGCGCAATTCAAAGGAAATAAACGTTAGAGTTTGACTTTGCCGCTAGCCGCGCCCTCGCATAGTGATATAGCCAAGATAAAATTACACAATGGTCGATCGATAGTTATTATTTATGCATTGTTTGGTAAAAAAAACCATAAAAAATACATTTTGTTCCATGAAATTATATCGCTCTACCTACGAATGAGTACGATAAATAAATACTGCGCATCACGGCGACCGCAGCGGCCATACATAATACATACTATGTGACGTATTGTATGTAAATCTATGTCGAGAACTCTCGTAATGTTAGGGTTGATATTATCATGAGATGTAGTACACTTTTCCATCAGCGAGAACGCCGAGAGTTTGCCGAGAGTTAGTGGCGAGAAGTATCAATTTGCCGCTCGCGGCTTGCGTCGCAGTGAGATTGCAACCGCGGCGGCGAGAGAACGTAGCGTCGCTCTGGTCACCGCTCGCGGGATCGCACTCGTCAACAATAAATTACATTTCGTGTAATACATAGTAAAAAAAACATTCAAAAATATAAAAAAGCCTTGGCACTTACGAGCTTTAATATTTGCGTTTTCCAGCGAAAATATTCTTGGATTGTTTACGAAGTGTCAAAGTTAATTATGGACACTAAAATTTTGATCTAGGACTAGATTTTTCGGTGTGTTATAACTGAGGATGATGATGGCCAGTGCTAAATTGGTCCGTGACTGTAGCTCGGAACTGAGCTCCGAAGTGAGGTCCCTGTCGGTGGCTTCCTCGACGGAAGACCAGGAGTCCATCACCACGGAGTCTGAATACACCGAAGAGGAGAAAGAGTATGAACTGGACGATCTTCAGATACTGAAAACTATTGGTAAGTAGATAATTTGTAAACTATTTTATATTCAATTCGGTTAAATCATAAAAAAACTGTAAAAAGTGTAATTTGTATTTAAAAAATAACGTATGTTCCTGAATCATCCACAAACTAGTTACCAATATAGAAAAGTGTTTTAAAACTTATAAATATAATTTTGTCATCTCTGCCCACACGATACATCTACGTTAGTACAAAAATCTTTCGTCGTTCCGGACACATTATAAAAGCAATTTTACTGGAAAATTTAATTCTCCATGGACCTACTCGCAAGTGGTGCGCGATTATGTAGCTACGGTTCACATTACATATGTTTCTAAAGTTTTCATAAAATACGTCGGGTAACTAATATTTAATTTTAAATAACTAATTTATTACCTACCTATTTATTTTTGAAATTTTTTCAATTATTATCTATATTCTATCGTTTCTTCAGTTTCTTCGATCTCACCAACCAAAACAAAATAAAATGTTTAAAGTAAAACATCCTTCGCAACATACTTGATCCAGGATCTGGAAATATCCCACATACTTTCCAAACTTTTAAAATACTACTACTACATTTAAAAGAAATCTTTTATATATATAAATATTTCAAATATACAAATTCAATGTTATTGACGAGACTAGAAACCCGGAGATTTGATGAAATGCAGGGGTAGTTACTAGTTAAGTACATGCGGGGTTCAGTTAGAATAAAAAGTTGAAAGTTGTATGAATATAGATAGAAAGAAAGATGCTAATGGGTAATAATTATTTTTTTACGGGTAGGCAGAATGTAGGTTATATGTAATACTGTTGAGAGTACATACCTACCTATGTCAATATAATATAAATTATCATTATTATTTTGTAATTAGTTTATCATCACCATATTCACTATACCAAAGTATTTAGTGGTATGTTGTTTGGGTACTAAGTTGTGAACTATTTATATTTCGACTAGACTACTTATCTAAGTAAAGCAACTAAAGTTTTACTGTACATCACGTTCATAATAAATCTTAGAAATTTTATGTGCACTATAAAACGTCATCAAACTTTATAGTCACTATTGAGAAAGTATGTTTTTATGACTTATTTTGCGGCCTGAGGCTATCTGGAAGCTCTTCACAAGGTAATAAATGACGTTGATGGATTTTGCGAAAACTGTGAACTAATTCAATCGAAAGCGCCCGTCAGTAGATTCCCATATATTTAATATTTTGTCTTGCAGTTGTCTGTGGTTCTTATACGTAGACCTACAAGTTATTATTACCAATCGCTGGTAATTGTAACATTAAACTCATTAACTAAGTACTAAACACTTCGTATTAGTTTATTGTTAGTAGCTTTTAGTCCTATAAATTTTAATTTGATATAATCTTCGAATCTTACATTTGAATTAAAAGTAGGTATAAGTGATCAATTATACTTTATTAATTTAACCCACTCGTCAGTAAAGTTAGTAGGTACGGTAACCTATTACAAGTAACAATATTAACGGTGGTCGATGGCACCGCGCTTGAAATAACTGTTCAATAGTACATTTACCTAACTCTGCAGTTAGCTAGGAAGCAAAAACTCCAAGAAAGAGAGCAAAATTTAGCATTTGGGAAGTTGCATTCTCGAGTGGAGAACATGAACGAGTAAACGTAGTGTGGGACCACAGACCACGTGTGGGACGGACGACCCCCTCCCAGAGGGTCTATGCAAGGTGGTTGGCAATGACTGGATGGAAAGAACTCTAAGAATCGGATTAAGTGGCGCGTCTTGGGTAAGTCCAGCAGTGTGCCGATACAGATTGATGATGATGATTGACGAGAGATATGATTTTTTTGCTACTATTATTGCTGAAATAATATTGTGTAAATGCCACTCACTCACACTCTGTATCTACTCGAGTTGCACTCTATTGGAGGCACTAAGCAGGCACTTAATTGCCTTGGGTTAATTCACAGGGTTGACTCATACAGGCGGCACTGTGCGCACTTTGTTATAGAAACAAATGCCAATAAGCAGCTTTGTATTTTTAACGAAATGTATACAGATCCGAACAGGAATTGTAGAGTCACTAGCACTCGTAATTTCGCCGTCAAAGACAGCAAATTGAAGTACATACCTAACGATTATGGATTCGTTAGCAGCGATTTGCATAACACGGTTAAATTACAATTAGGTAGTCAACAATTCCTGTTCGTAGTTTCGTACCCGTAAATTGATCAGCAGCGCGTTCTGCGCTAATATGAGTATGAACCAACGTCAACAGGTACCCGTTTATATTACTTACTGCCAATATGATAGCAGTAAGTGGTGTATGTCCATGTACCAGCAAGAGTGCCTCCTATCACGTCATCACTCAATGCTATTTTACTGATAGCGTAGGGCCGGGCGTTATCAATAAAGGATATTAGTGCATGGGGAGGTATGGTATTAGCGCCCTGTGGAGGCGACCCACTTTTGCAGCAAGAAATGGGCCAAGGGCGTGCGAAGTACCGGCCCCTGACCTAGTATGATCCTCAGGCCGATAAGGAGTTTTAGAAACTTTGGCAATATTGCTCTACATTAATATATGACATTTCTGTGCAAAGGGTTCTGTGTTAGATACGGGTAAGTACCAAACATAAACTACTCTTCTCGAATACGAGTGTTTGTGTCAGTGGGTACCATAGGGAAGCCTAATTTGAGCCATAGGTTTGATCAACAGTTTACTCGTCCAAGCTATAAGTAAATTAAATCATCACACAGTTTATCTTTCAGTATTTCCGTTTCATATCCGTAAATATATTGAAGTATCTTTTGGCGTCATTGTTTTTCAGAATTTTATCATTCAGTAGTCTCATCATGAGATACAACGCAACGCTTCCATTTCTTAAGTCTAGACAACCAGACGAGAACTTTCGATAATTTCTTAAAAGATTACAGATAAAATGCAAATCTGCTTTCTTATACAGAAAGGATGTTTGAAACATGAAATACAATGTAACTTATGTAGTTTAGTTTACATATACGAGGTGAAAGTTGGAGCTATGGAGACAAACTAGAAATCTGCATTAAGTATTGATAAAACTGAATGCAGATTTAAGAGTTCAAACGGGTAATACAAAAGTAGCTTTGAGTTTATGCTTAACAGAAAATTGATATTGGTTTACATTTTGGATTTCTCGACTTAGGATCAATAAATAGAAATAAGTAAGTACTTAGGTACTTTATATATCTAGCCTTCGTAGTGCCTTCTATGGCGGATTATCGTCGCCTTTTGTACGTGTGCTACATTTGATGTCCTGTCGACTGTCCTGCCTAGTCCATAGGTTGAATGTATTTAAAGACTCAAATTCCGTCTAGTCGGGTGATTGTGAAGGTGAAACAGAGCACAAAGCGTCTCGCCGCGCCGCCGCCGCCGGTGCGTTGTACACAAAGATCTAGTTTTACGCTTTGCTTTATCATCTCGGTGCTCTACTTACAAGACTGCGGTGTAGTTACTGCATGTAACTCTTCCAATCTACGGCACATTAGGTCTAATAATTTATTTACTTACCCATAATATAATAGGTAAATAGGTATGTAAAGTAATCATGTGTAGGTATGCTCAAATACTTTAAATATTGGTACGGAATGTAAATATATAATTAGCATTCATTATAATCAGCATTACTAGACTATATTTGCTTATAAATATTTTGGCATTAGTATAAGCTTCCCTTAGAAATCGAAGTAACGGAACTTTAAACACCCGTTTGCAACATTGATAATCGCGACTTACTTATGTGGATTTCTTTTCCGGAGAGGCATTTTTATATACGTTTGCGTATACTTGAAAGATATTTATAAGTATATTTTTATTGGCTCGGAGAAATATCTCTGCGCGGAGAAATGCACCGTGCCATTTAATGAATGGTCAGGAAAATATTATTGTTTACTTTACGCACGCGAACCTTGGTATTGTGTCACGCGTGATTACTGCTAGATATGTGGGTTAGTGTGTCGCGTGGCATAGGTACTTAGCAAATACTAGATTGAGTTGATAATAATTATAATACATTATAGCTACCAGGGACGTATTCACATAGGGGCCAACCGGGCACGTTTGCACCGGCCGGTTATTAATGTCATCATAGACGATTAAGCTAACAATTAACGAATTTATTTGACCAAGGATAATATGCGTTATTTGCTGATAAGTGGCCGTCGTTGCCTATTAAGACTCCTTTATAATACGAGTAGCAGATGCAATTCCTCTTCTTTGCTGGCCTTTGATAACTCTATTAAATTTTCGATATATGACTCTACATACGTATATTATAGTCAAATATGCATGATAAGTGATAAATTAAGATGATGTAGATCTTTCATATGATTCCTTTCATTGCGATACGGAGGTCCCAGGTTTGATTCCCAGCCAGGACAGCCACCAATGAGTTATCCTAGGGTTTTTCGTCGGAAAAACCTACGTACATTTATCGAGTGCTCTCAAAACGGTAAAGGAAAACATCGTGATGAAACCTGCATGCCGTAGAAAAAATCTAAGGCATGTGTAATCCGCACTGGGTCCGCATGGTGGATCATGGCCCGAGCTCCCTCGATGTAAGGGAAGGTCTGTGCCCGAGCAGTGGGGACATATAAATTGACTGATGATGAGATCTTTCATTATTCGGAAAATCTGTTAGGTATTTTTTCCATCACAGCGTAAAGGGGCGGCTAATTAGAATTACCTAGCTAAGGCGCAGATTTTAAGAGTACATCCCTGTACCAGTAGTAGCTATCGCGTGTTCTGTACTATTCAAATTCGCGTGCGTGCGCCGGGTCTCTTACGTGCGCACCAGTAGCTGCCTAAAATGAATCAAACCAAGAATTCAATTGGTTCCGCGTCGCGTCTATTAAACACTATTAGCTCAATTAGGTACCTACGGAAAAGACAAGAAATTCAAATTCAAAATCGAAGAACACAAAAACACCGTAATTTTTAAGGGCCTTATATGAAATCAATATACAATACATGGCATAATTGCGACAAGCTAAGTTGTAGTTCACAAATATACCAAAAACGGCCGTTTTTCGCAATTATGCGAACTACAACTTATCGAAATTGAATTACGTTATAAACAAGCATTTAAAAAATAGTATTTATCCTAATAAAGATTGTGTACATAGTTTTTTTAATACTTTTTTTAAGATTGGCGGCGCTAGTTGGCTCATGTAAGGCCCTTAAGATATGAAACTTACTAATAATTATCCCTAGACAATGTTGAGTGTGTACCTTCATCTAAATTTTGAACAGAATACTAGACTACTGTGCTTACGAAATTCGTGGTTCTCATAGTTCACACACACATAGGAAGATCACAATTGTTTAAAATGGAAAGTTGACGAAGAACAATGCGATGGTAGGAGAGTGGCGTCTGACTGAGTGGCGACAGTCCCCGCGACGAGCGTCCAGCACTGGCGGGACCGGTCGTCCTCGCCTTGTCTGATGAATGTGCCGAGACGAGAGTCTGCACTTTTACGAGCTTTTGTCTTAAATAACAATACAATTTATGTCATCGTAGAAATTGTATGGAGCCATTCTTCAGGGAAAGAACGGCCAGTCATACATAACAAAATAACTTACCTAACTAAATAAAATTAACTGAATCGAATCAAATATTGCTCGTCCATAAGGACCTTGACTAGATGATTATTTAAATATTACGTAGGTAGGTAAGTACATCACAATAACAAACTACTCAGCGTAATTACATAATTACCAATGCCTGAAAACAACACAACTGAATGCCTAATTATTATGATAATTTTCGGTCTTAAACTCGAATATCACAATTTTCTCTTACCACTCCCAGTAATCTATACATATGAATGCTCAGTCAGACTCTAGGCAATAAAGTAATAGAAACAAGTTGCCTAATGCCAATGTTTACTGCAGTGAAAATTGCTTTCACCTGTAACATCATTGCAAAGTGAAGATTCTATAAATAACAATTCAAGCATAAAATCCATAAAGTTGTATGAAAATTAGCAGACCTCCATGGCAGTGAGGTGTCATCACATCGGTGCATTGCCCTTGGCCGTTTTCCACTGTGCTTGTTTATTTGTCTGTATTATTATTAATATTCACAGGCAAACACGGATGCGGGTGCGCAGGGTTAGGTGCGCTGTGGAAACACCGCTATCTCAGTGTCAGTTCAATTATAGTAATATCTTTAAATTGATTAGCACTGTCCTTTCCAAGGCTTTCGATTTCTCTATCAGAAAGGTAGAGTTATTTTGAACATACCTACTTGTTTGATTTTTCTAACCACATTTACACATTATTTTCTCTGAGACGATATAAAAATACACGAATGTTAGACGTAATGTCAAGGAAGTAGTTTTATCGCGACGCGAGATTATGCTGCTAGCAATTAGTCGCATTAGCTTGAACCACAATTTTATTATTCTAGCTGTTTACGACAGTCCCATTGCATATTTTGGTCTTCAACAAATACGTATTCATGAATGCAAATAATTAATAAACAAACTAAATGCATGTACACATTTGTTAACGCTATCCAAATACGAATGGTACCTGTACGCCTGCAGGCAAGGCGACTTATGTAATGTGCTCAGCTGCGCCGGCGCACGTTTGGAACCGATTTACGAGATCCGATACAAGTATACCTACGGCTTTCTCTGACACGAGTGTAATAATGCAGCCGTGACATTGTGCGGCTTATCGGACTCGTGTATTGTAAGTTTACTGCGAGTTATCAGCTCCGTGTAAGTAACTACTACTGTTTCTCTAACAGAGTCAAAGAAATTGTTAAATTTTAAAGTTTATACAATAAGTTGTAAATGAAAATAATGTAGGTAAATGAAAATAAATATCTGCTTTTCACAAAGTTTTCACACTTTCGTAACTAGTTTATTTTAACATAGGCCTAATAATTAACCTTATGGAAATGGACGGTAGACTATTTCCATATTCTTTGTTGCTAACTTTATATTTAAAATATACATTATACAGGATGTCTTTGAATTCATTCGACAACTTAAACTGGGGATTGTACTCATGATAAATATTAATTTGGTACTTAAGGTTTATTAATAAATCAAAACTGCAAAAAAAAATTAAGAATTACGTCGCAAATCACACAATGACCTTAGAAATGACCATTCTAGAGGTCTAATTCCAGTGAAAGAAATCGTTGCAAAAAATTAAAAATATCTTAAAATGTAAAAACTCCAAAGCACAGTAACGATGCACATCAAATTAATATTTTATTCGTAGTTTGTATTGTTTTTTATTTTTCCCCAAATTGTCTAATTTACTTAAACGCTGTGCAGAATTAATGTATGTCACAAGCCTAACTATCCATTTAATTTTGTCGAATGAATTCAAGGCCATACATCCTGTATGTACTTACCTATTTCTAATAGTTACCTACCCACAAATTAGTTTTCGTCTCGCCTTCTTTGTTCTAATTTTAAATATTTAGGACGTTCTTATCCCTTTGAAACAGGCGGTGGTGGGTAACGCAGCGGGAGGAAAATGGGAAGGGGCCGAGGGCCCGGAACGGCTAAAATTATAGGTAATATCTTTGAATAAGAAAGGCAAGGCAAGTTTATAAATACGTACCTACACTGTATTAAGTATTGTCAACTCACAAATATTCGAAGAGTTTTTCAAGATTAAGTTTCCTTTATTTATATGTAAGTCACGATGTAAAGGGACTTAAATTTTTATTAAAGTATGTAAGTAGTTAATCAAAGGTCCCGGGTACATTACGTAGTTAGATTTCAATGGAAGTCTAATTAATATGGATATTTTTTAACACAATTGTTCCGAAAGTACTTAGGTACACAATTGACCATTATGGTAGAGAGTATAGAGACAAGAACTTGGGCATAACGATTGGTTTGACAACAGGTTTTATTACATAACAATATGTAAGTAGGTAGGTACGTAATTGAAGACGACTTTTGGCATTCCGATGACGAGGACATCGGCGTAACAAGTGAAATGTTTTGAGTCAATAGTCTCGAAGGGGGGGGGGGGGGGGGGGGGGGGGGGGAAGTTAAGGCGAGACGGGTATTTGTTGGTGGAAACTTGGATTTCACAACATGTTCCTGTATTTCACAATGCGCTAAGTTTCTTTTACTTGGCGATTTCTGTTGATTGCCTACCTAATTAATTATTCGAGAAAAACTATTAGAGATACAAATTCTTTCTCGTATTGGGCAATTTTATACAACCGAGTATCCAATGGTATAAATCTAATTGGGCCAATATAGACGGCCTAATAATCTGTTTCACGAACGTAAACAAAAATAACCGATATAATGTAAACGAACTGAATTTCACTCTTCCGGTGAAGGTGTAGGTACGAAGTTAAAGCGACCTACTTACGGCCGCAGCAGACTGAACTCTCCCACGCTTCTGGGAAACGCTCGTTAGAGTTTTGACAATTTATTTAAGTGTTGAATACGAAGTGTGAATATTAATAAATAGCCGGTTATTATTCGCATAATATGTTCGTTGCACTCACGGTTTTATTATTTGATGCGTATAACGACGTGTCATAACAATAAACGACTCTTCGGGCTAATTGCATAAACCACGAGCTAAACTTAACCCGGAGTTATACTTTTCACATAAAAGTTTTGCGATCTTGTTGATCCAAATGATTTACACAAAATCTTGAGAAATTTACGGTATATTACGTACTTAATTAATTACATACTTATTAGTAGTAGGTACCTACATGTCACGTCATATTAAGTTAGGGCTAGCGTACAACGCCACGTCGCGGCGCCCCGTGCCGTCGAATGGCGCGGCCGGCGTGTTGCGTCCAGCGGCACCGGCCACCGGTGCACTTTGTCGGACGGCGCAAGTTACCGGCGCCCGCCGCGTACCGCGTCTGTGGACGGCGCCGTCGTTGTACGTCAGCCCTTAGGTAGATATGTGTGTACATTTTCCGGAAACTGAAAAATAAGCCAGGTTTCGCTCCTATATCGACAGCTAAATACTATATAGAGTTATCATTGCAAGTATCAATGCGTTCTTTTAAAATCTATAAGTTCATGCTACAATCAATAGGTAAAGCTAAATGAAACTACGCATCTTCAGAATATTTATGTTCACTGACTCTTCTTCTGTTTGACGTAGTTACTGCAAGATCCTGCCCGCGTAAGTAATAAGATTATGAGCATAATATACATTTATTTATAAACATCAAACGTTACAATGTACCGAGATGAACACGATGGCTCCATGATGTTTTCCTTGGAACGTTTACGATACAAGTGAATTGACTTATGGTATTGGTTTGTAGACGTATTATATAGTATCTGTCCAAAGCAAAAAAACCGATGGGATGGGTTTGATTTCCTCATAGTAACTATAATCGTTGCAGTGTTATCGTCCGGGAATGTTTATAAAATCCAATATTCTGCTCAAATATTACATATACGAGCTTTATGTTACAAATAACTACACGTAGGTCTATAAGTTATCTTACGATATTAAGCTTTGCACCAAAGCTCAACCCACTCACATCACAACACAAGTCGTCTGTGGGTTACCTATCTGTGAATAGTTCGGACATGAAGGATATGTAGATAATATTATTGTCTGAGGGAGAGAACCGGTATATTTAACATTGTTATGAAAGATTATTGTATCGTATCCGCGGATGCCAACCAACACGTGCCGACGGAAGGACGTTGGTAACTCGTCGGAAATAATAACCAAAGTGCGGCTCTAGGTTTTTGCACCCTTGACGTCAGTTATGCCCACGGAGTCACGGAGTATTCATGGAAAGCTCACAAATCGCCCCGCCACGTATATTAATATGTATATGTCGGCTAAAATATGTATTGTCGACAGCTGATCAAACGCGGAGCGAGAGCGAACGATGATCTAAGCGCAGGCGTGGCAGAGCTGCTGATGATAGTCACCTGTCTCAAAGCTTGTCTTATTATTACCCGACTGCCGTATGGATGAGGATATTGTTTTTCGGGTGATATGTTTGTCGGTTTTCTGTAGCCTAAATGAGTTGATATATCGTTCATTTGTCTTGATCACGCGTTACGGGACAGACAACGTATGTTGCGATAACAATGTGTATGGTGCGACAGCCCTCCGTCGCCCTTAATTTCATTTGTTTAGTCTATCTATAAATATCATCATGAAAAACAAACAAATAAACGAGTACCTAACCCACTTTCTACACCCTGCACTGTATGATGTAATAAACACACACGTAGATGCGGAAGTCTTCTCTTAGGCGCCAAACACTGCCGGAATCGGATGTGAGTTTTTTCTCAAGACTAAGCGTTTCAACAATGACAAAAAGTCGAATCACAATCACAACACAACCACCGCGGTGTGACATCATTACCTAGGCGTCGAGTATTCGCCAATGATCAAAGCATTGAATGTAGAGACAAGAAACTATACGGCAGGTACATTTATATGCGTGATTGAAATTTATTGAAACTGAAAACGTAACTTGGTAAATCTTAATTGTTCATAAAGGTCAAGAATTACTTAAAAGGGCTTCCGTCGAAACCTAGATTAGTAGTGTCATCTAGTAGTTCTCTTCAACACTATGTATCTGTGCTCATTAATGTAGTTTTAAATTGGTTCTAACTATTTAGCTTTTCGCCATAATCGAATAGCATACAGTAGCAGAGTTAAATGTACGCCAAATTGCGTCCAATGAATATAAAGTACCTTCATTAACTGCCCGATCTCATTAAACATTCATTGCTTGCCTGCAAAAATTAGCATATGGGGAACAGATTCTCAGTTAAAAACCACTTTAAAAGTTGATATCCGTTTTAATTTTAATATTCCTGGAAAAGCGACGATGTCAATAATTGTTGACCAGGAAAAGTCTCTTAAAAGTTGGTAACATAGTTTTGTTGGTAATCCCTTACCCCAGAAGCTAATATTTATAAAGTAATAATTATGAAAATTTTAATATAAATTAAACAATGTAGAGTTCACGGAATATTTTATAAATATCTTACACTTCACATTTCAAGGTTTAAATGCAGGTATTTTTTCAACATACATCGGGAGCTTTTCATTGGAGGGTTGAGTATAAGTACGTGGTTTTTACACATAGATTTTTGTACTTCCTCACGCGATTCGAACATGCTTGAAATTCATGGGCCTTCAGCTCCGTCACGAACTTACTCATTTCCGCAAAAAAAAAATCAACTTAAAAATGTAAAGAAAGCTTTATCGACTTCCGAGTAATGGAAGTTTGCATGAATATGAACTTGGCGTGACTGCAGTGACTCAATGTGAGAACTGACTAATGTTTATGGTCTTTATAACTAACCTAAGTTATAATTTACTTACATTGGTTGGGTATTTTAATATGCATAGGTAAAGTACCTAGGTAAGTACCTACTACATACGCTATTTTATTAATTACTGGTGTTTTTACAGCAATGTCAACGAACTATTCTCGTATCTATACGTTGATTGAATAATTAAATGTGGGTATATATGTAGTTAGCTACCTTGGAATCGTCGCCGTTGCAGTCCTATTGTTTTTTTGATTTAATAGAATTGCAAATTACATGTACGAGTATAATTAACGATATTGTTAATTCCATGGCCAATCTTGAACGTGTCTAGGTAATCGAAAACAGTAAAAATTATACAGGCAGTCTTAATAACGTTGATATTTTCTCGAAAACTACTTGACGGATAGTTGAAAATCTTTCATGAAGCTTAGAGCGCCGACTATATTTTTTTAAAAATCAATAGAGAGCTTTTTGAGAAAATCTCAGCCTTAATAGCTCTCGTGTACACTTCTTTGTCTCAGACCGTACTTATTATTAAATGATCGAGTTAGAACATGCGCGTTAATATTACCTTCTGAATAACTGTGCCCTTAGGCGAATGATTGGCTAAGCGATGAATTAAACCACTCTTGCGCCGGTCTTATGTCATGCAAATGTAATAGTAATATGGATAATAGACTACGACTCTATCTAATGGTAATGGTGAAAAGTAAAATATGTTTTGTTGGTTCACTTACACGTCATATTCTGAGACAAATTCAGGCAATAAAGAAGTAAGAGTATGGCGCTTGAGAGTCGGGTTGAGTGGCGTGCTTTAGGAGAGGCCTACGTCCAGCAGTGGATTGATACGGCCTGATGATGATGCTTGACTTTGTTATTGTAGTACAGTAACGGTATTAAACTTGTCATCAGTTTAATATCATGTCGTAAGAAGACCGATACAAAAAGAAAAGTAATTTGGTATGATGTAAAAAGTGGTTATAATATTAATGGCGGTGACTATACGTAGGTATGCATTCGGTCACATTCTATTCAACAAAGTCAGCCCTTTGTTTGTAAAGTCTCGATTTCAGTGAGAGGTGACTGGAACGGAGACTGTGCACAGCGCACGTAACCTTGTCCGGCTGTAATGGTCTATTCTTAGGTTACTCTTGATTAAATGGTCCAAGCATGGCATGTACCAAGTAAATTGTACCGATATGCATGACTTAATCGAGCGTGGAATTCAAGGCGATTGATTAGTAAATGATGTAACTACTTAGGTACGGGGTGTTCCGTAGCAGTTTTAGGACGGGATATGAAATATTTATATAACCGTTAAACGAACGGGAAATATCATGCAACTGAAATTAATTCCCCTGTAACGATTATTTGATTTCAAGACAGATTTTTCATTATGAAAGATTGCAAATGTGTGAGCATAATGCATCTATCTAATTACTAGTAGTAGGACTAGTAGGTAACCAATGTTGAAATAAATATGCAGTTTAGTACAATTTTTTCATTTATGTATATACTTACCTACATACAAAAGTTACCAAATGGTCATAACAGCTTTGAAACAGATACTAAGAGTCTAGCTGCAGTCTAGCCTCAAACAAATAGGTAGGGTCTCTTATGAACTTATTAAAAAGTTTGGGATTTTGTAGAGCGCTGTTATCTTTAGCTGCAATCATATCGTGACAAGTGAAGCTTAGCAGTTGTAGTTTATTTCCTTTTTGGACACCAGCCATGATTTTATTTAAAGGATTTTTCGCGAACTGTCACGTAAAACACATTGCGCCATTAGTTTATGATTGACTAGACACGGAACAGTATATCTTATATGTTTTATATATTGTTAAAAATAATGTTTAACTCATAGTTCATTCATATTCCAAGCAATCGAACTGGCACAGCATACATTGGATTTCGTCCAAAGATCACAATTTCGGCTTTCATCCTTGACATGTGGTGGATGGTTACATTTTATAATAATAATAATAACGTCAGCTGTAACGTTAGTCACTTTTTAGCTTGTAGGTAAATTGTAATACAACACGGTGAGAGTTTTTATTCTTGCAGGTACAGGGTGGAAACGTTTACATAATTTTTAATGTGGTGGAAAAAACATAAGTAGGTAGTAAAACTTTTTACTGATATGTATTTTTTAGGAAGATACAACAAGTTATTTAACCAAAAGCTTAATAACGAGAATCCTATTGTGGTTGTGGTAATATGGATAAATAGGTATCAACTCGTACAAAACGTGGACGTAGATAACGAGTTGTTTGAGCAACTGTCCTGTTAACGGAACAACGTGTCTATTTAATATTCCAACGTGTTTCTAACACAACCCGTGTTGAATTTCAAAGGGTTTAATAATAAGTATCTAACAAGTATAATATTTGGTTTCGGGTAAAGCTCAACTTTGGGTCGTTAAGGGATTTACTTTTTTGGCGTTTTATATAGGTAATTGTCACTATGCTTATTTATTATATCCATATGACTGTTAAATTAACATTTGACAGTCATATGAATAGTAATAATGTCAACACATTTAAAGCTTCACTATTAATCATTACAATTCCAATGAAAGATGAAAAAAAGTCTCTAATAATAAATTACCTCGGTCCGGAGTATCTTGAACTTGGTTTTTTCATCAAGAAGACTTTATTTTACCTTCGCGCGAAGGTTGGTACTGTGATTCGCAGGATGACATCGACGATGAATGCTTTATGTGTCCAGAATGTGAAGATTAATGTGTATAAAAGCATTTTAGATTAAAAATAATGGTGTCTGTGTCAGTTTCTTGTCGCACGGACAGGGGAGGCAGCTGTGTGTGTACGTCACAGACGGGAAAAAAACATACACATCGTGTTTTCTATCTCGATGATTTATTTATTATTGGAAATGTTTAATACGTGGGTGTCCCCTTAATCGAGACATAATGTTGTGATATCACCGTACCATAACATTTTTGTAACCAAAACTACGACAAAACAACTTTCTCACAATATAGAGTTTAAAAATAGATTCGTCTAATTTCCATATTAAATCGTTTCGTTCTCAGTACTATAAATAGCTGTTCCTATTTCTAAACCCATGAGAAACGATAATATTGTTCTCGTAAACGTTAGAGTTGAATAATGTTTGGTAGATATGCATTAAACATAGTACCTAAGTATTGAAAAATGTATAGGCAACGCACTCGTAAAAAGCAGTCGACCCGTACGATTGGCATTGGCAGAAGCATAGAATTCGACTCGAGTGTGTTTGAGCATTTGCGTCAGTACACCGTTGCTGACAAACGAAAACAACTATAGAAAACTGTCTGGGAAAGTACCTATACCTATAGGCTATAGGAACGGAAATAGTGCCAAGCAACCTTCTGTAATAGGTATAGTTAGAAATGGTGGAGGTGACAGCAATGGCGTTAATTACTCGGACTTAGGAGTTTCCGTTGTCCAGTCATCAATTTAAATACATCTCAATTTATGGTGGCCATTAACGGAAAAATATACCTTTTAAACATATACCAAGGTACCTAATAGATATGATATTATGTGATAGAATTGCATGTTACAGGCAATGTAAAAATAGATATAGGTACTTGTAATAGGTATAGGTACTCGTACCTACTTAATAATATTAATTTATTGTATAATCATGATATGAGCATAAAGAGTTGTAATCTGTAACTACTCTTTATGCTATTTAATATAAGTTGAGTAATTATTTTCTGGTTAACATTGACCTACCAACATATTAATTATTTACTTTTCAGTATAAAATTCTAAATTACTAGCTAGGTAATTATTAATATATCTTAGTGATACTAATTCTTAAATCTTACCAACCCTAAAGTCCGAGCCTCCTAGTTATTAGACTTATGTCTATTCAAATTGAACATAAGAGAGTGGTTCGCATAATTATGTCTACCATTATCAAAGTACATAAACTACGCGTAGTAAAGTAAGTAAGTTGACGTATCCACGTGGATCGTAGATGTGGTGAATAAGTAATTAATAAATGGCTGAGTAATAGCGGTTCGTGGTTGAATAAGATTACGCTCCATTACGACGTGAACTTTAGACGAATGCTTGACCTCAAGGTATTAAAATATGAATCTGCATTTTAAGTTAGAGGCGGTTATCCTCACGAGAGAAGTGAGAGTGATTTGACAGCTCAGAAGAGCAGGTGTTCGTTTCTACCTACCTCTCTGTATAACGGTAACTGGAGCAAGGAGCTGTCTGAAATACACTTTATTGACATTTAACTGACATAATTATCGTGTGACTGGCCAACAACGACATTTATGTCCAATATTGAGGTTTACTACAGTACTAAATAAGATCGTTCTTTTAAATCGGCAATATTACCGAACTCATATTTGTGTACGTTCATATAACACTGTTTATTAGTGGATAATATAAACGTGCGATCAATTAAATAACAACAAAATCATGTTAAAATTTCCGTTTACAATGTTTGATCTTCTGCTCTAATTAAAAAAAACATAAACACCGTTTTTGCATGTTAGCTCGTAAATGTATATTATCTCTCTCAGCTTCGGAAATTATTTTTGGAATTTCACGATCAATAGTCTGAAAATAGGCGTACTCGACGAGAATAAACCAAGTAAAGGGTTCAGGTACTTACCTAAAACCTTAAGTAATTTGTTGTGAATTTATGCCAGATAATTAAATTACGTTCTAAAATATTTTCAACGATTTTACGACGTTGTTGTGCACCTAATTGAAAGTTATACCTATCAATCAAATATTAACAGTATGTAGGTACCTAGTAGTACCCGACCTCATGTAGGTAATCCTATCATACTCATGCATGACATTGTATAATATCCAATGTCACGACCTAGCTACACAGGGAATGGAAGTCAATTGCACCAATTATGTGTGTAATGAATGAATCATTGAATTACATCCCTGATAATACCTACGTGATGTAATTATTCTTGTCAGGAAGAATGGCAATATCCAACCAATGTCAGTAATAAGAATAAGGAGACAAAGTAGCCGTGATATTGATATCGATGAGGTTATCGCGGTCGAATGCGCGTGCGCAGGGGCAAGGCTGAATTTTATTTGTACACCTTTTATTAGACTTTGGAACTTCAAACAAAAATGTAAAATATTCAATAGATATTTGTACGATTGAGACGTGTTTCTTTTTATTATTTTTCGCTATGTAGGTAGGTACTGATGGCGTATGTTCAGTTCTGCAAAACTCATTTTCTTAAGGTGCTATAAAAAGGTATGATACGTATGTACCCATTAAAAAAACTATATTCATGTCATAATTACGTGGTTTGTTTTCTTTAATTCGTAGTACTGTCAATTCTAGCTCATCCGAGTTCAATAGGGGCTTACCGGACAAAAGCCGCCCTTAAATTTCCAATTGTGCTGGTCATTCCCCTCCATTATTTTCCAGCCTGACCGGAATCCATAACAATCAGATACTTAGCAGACATAACATCACCTGAATAATCTATGTACATATTGGTTAGAAGTCATTACCTTTCTAATATAATTAATTGGTAGAAATACACCTTTATATATCTGAGGAAATAATTAATGTGGCGAAAGTAGATTAACAGAGATGTATTAGGAATACAAGATGTACTTAATGTAACATTTGTAATCAGTTATGTTATGACATTTAAATGGTTTATATATATAAACCCAATACAACCAAGGATTTGTCTAAAATGAGAAAGTGCTGGGTTTTCTTGGGAACATAAAATTCCCTTGTAAAACGGAGCGGAAATCTACTCTTCAATAAATTACACTAAAAATAATGATATGCATCCAGACGGCCGACGACCGCTGTGATGTTGTGTACACTCTCTTGTTCCAGTTTATTGGATTATTTTTCCACGGAGTCGCGCCGACGCGATTGTAAATATGAAGACGACTCGTAAAGGTTTTTTCCCAAACTTCATAAACTTATGTTTAACATCTACTTTCGCTTTCGTCCGCTCTATCTTTTCTGAGTTAAGCATTAGCCATCGTTCTGAGGTACTCGTAGATAATATAGTACGAGTTTATATCTTTGTATTATCGCGATATGCTCATATCATGGCTCCTGCCGTATGTACAATGATTTTGTGAAGCTGCCAGTAAAATTACTTAGTCCTTCAGATGTCTGCCCGATGCAGTTTATCATCATTCGTTGACTTTCGATGTTTTCCTTTATAAACAAAGATTAGATAGTAGTTTATGTCGATGACTTGTCTGTTTATCTGTCTTAGGATGAATTGGGAAATTTCTGGACATACCTATGGAACAACTAAGTAGTGACGTAAATCTGGACGTATAGATAAACCCGTTGCGTATGTGCGTTATGGTTGGTTATGGTCAGTGAAAGTGGTTAGACCGGATTGCGCTGCGCTGCGTTTCGACTTTAACGCCCTTCTCTAATCGATCTTAAATGACAACAAAGGCGATTATATAAACGTTTTGGATTATAGAATGTCACATAATTTATCTAATGTTTTCCAAAAGTGTGTAAGTATTATATAATAATATAGACATGATAAATCACTTCTTCTAGCTTTCCTATTGTATTTTAAGCTAATGTTTATAATCAATCCAAATTCTACTTTGAGACTTTGAAACATTACTTGTCGATTCTTGAAACAAAAACAACGTCGATAAGGTGTGTACTAATAGGTAACAATTCGTTGTTTGCATACAATCGGAGTCAGGAAGGCTAACGGCACTGTAACAGAATATATTACTTACCTACATGTCAGGAACCAATCAATTGTTTCTAGTTTTAATTCAACGAAAAAGATTCCCATCATATAATGTAAGTACTTCCCTGCTCTATCTGACTTTCAAGAGCTCAGAAGTACACATCGTAATACAAAATTTAATGTGTATGGCACCAATCCGCACTAGACCCGCATGGTGTCCGTCCTCCCTCGATGTAAGGATAGGCCTGCCCCCCTAAAAAGCTACATGTATAACAGACATACCTAATACCCATGCAAAGATTAATCCAAATACGTAAGTAGGTAATTTTCCATTCTACATCTTGCTTAAAAAACTACAACCAAGCATGATCGCGCAGTGCAGTGTTGCGTTGTTTTTCAATGTCAATATGCTGAATCTTGTTTCAGATTAGATAATTTTATATACTTAGGTACCTACTTAGTAGATTAAGATACTTATCTGTGCAGATTTTATTTTGGTAGCCGTTATCGCATAAAACTAACTGATTTTAACGGCGCTTTGAATCAGCAACATATACCTAGGCTACAGGTACGGTCTAACATCGAGAAAAGGCGGCGTTTTTAGGGTTGAGATTATCTCAAAAACTACTTGACCTATTGCAAGATTTCTCTCACTGTTAGATAGATAAAAGTTAAAACTATGTAACTGTAAAAGAATCATTCAATTTGAACCAGTAGTTTTTCAGAAAATTTCAACCTTATTGAGGCCTTTTGTATACATTTCTCTTTTTCGTACATTGTATTATAAGTAATTTTTATTATTATTTATAAGTAATTTTAATTGGTTTCATTCAAAATTAACAATAAAAAGTAAAATTGCTAATAGTAGCATTGATAATATAGCATGTCGGGTACAGCCGACAGCACATCAAGTGTAACACTTTTGACTTTGCACCGTTCTTATTGTCTCGGTCATAAGAGTTGAAATCGTACTGCAAGTGTTACCATTGATCTGCTGTCGACTGTACGCAGTAATCATAATGTCCACTCAAATCAAATATTCACTATCAAAATGTAAGCAATTTAATTTCTAAGAATAAGTACCTATACCTATCTAATTATTTGATTTTGGGTTACCTATATAGATACGTAGTTATTGTTAAGTATCTAGTAGGTAACAGTAACCTACTTGATAAGATGAAATTCAGAATGTAAGATAAGTAATTAGATTATTCAGTGTTTGCAACAATTAATTTACCAACAACATCTATTTTCATATCGGGAAAATAGGGCAATAATCGACCTTCCCGAATGTTTTTAGATGTTCATGTCCTTACTACCGACGAATACTTTATAGATTATTTCCCTTGGGATGTTGTACCATCTAAGCCTTGCGCAAGAGATCAGAAATACCTTGTAAACTGGAAATTTACGAAAGGCCGCCACCATGGGGATTCTCGAATTAACAAGTGTTACGTAAATTTTAAACTCGGTTAATATAAACGATATTGGGTCAGTCGTTCTTCACCTAAATAGTTATCTAAACTAAAATATATCATAAAATGAGGACGTTCTATTTAAACAGAGCAATTGTAGATACCGAGCAACGTTTGTGATTTAATAATGAGGCCTGGTTTTAGGGTCAGTTATAGGTACTTTATTATGCAAAGATGTAATTTGCATTTACCTATTTATAATTATGCATGTATTTATTTACATAAGTTAATATATACCTAGTCATAGGCAGCAGGTAAGTAGGTAGGATAATTTTAAGTATGAAAATATTAATTTGTGCGATTTAAATAGTGAGGTTTCTGCTTCGGGCAACGAAATGTGATTAAACATTTTATTTAGTTTACTACTCACACTTTAGAGCTTAATAACTAAGTAGGTATTGATGACTTCGTGGTTTACAGAAATATTTTACTTATTAATTTAATATGTTTATGTACTTACCTATGTAGATGTGTGTTATGTAGTAGGTATGTGTCACTGAGTGGTCTAGAACTAAAGATTAAAGATGAATGCATGCCAAGGTTTTAGGTGAGTCAGTATTTATTACGAAAAAAACTGCAAGGTGGCCTAATAAATAATCGCTAGTCCCGCCCACTGCATGCCGGAGAGCTGCCTTCAATACGAATATGCGTAATCGTGAAGCAGTCAACACTCAGCAGCTAGGCAGAATAGAAAACACAGTCAATTTTAAATATTATACGTAGAGTTTCCACATAGCATAGCATACAGGGTTACCATCTCCAACTGGCTATCTACAGTACTTAATATGGTTTCCTTGTGCAATAGAGAGTAGGTACCTACCTATATCTATCTCAACTTTAGATTTTATTTTATGCATTAGGTATGCAATGCTCGGCGAACAAATTAAATGATTAAAAATTTCTAGCCGTGGGCAGGACTTGAACAGATGCGATGAAAGATTTCGGTGGTCGGACTGTGGCCTGTGGTGGCTCAGTTGGTAAGAATATGTCACGGAATGACAAGGTCGCAGGTTTAAGTCCGGTCCACGGCTTTAAATTTTTCATCTTTAAGTAATTTATCTAAATTTTTGTTGGTTTTTGGCAAAGTCTCACTGACTCTGCGAACCAAAATAGTCTAAAAACCATACCTAGGTATACCTACTTATAGTATTTCAATTCAAGCTCCTCAACACTAGTGTCCTTTTATTAAAAACATTTAAGTTTTTGAGATTACGAGAATATAAGAAAATCATATCTTAGTTTTTTCGGATTCGATTAGTGACTGTGAATACAGTAGGAAAGTTCCGAAACCGAAAGTAAATTACTCTTTCTACGACGATGTTATTGGTAGATGCCTAGATGACAGACCTATCCAGTTGACAGACTTTGGTACGTACCTACTCAAATAATTTCCAGGAAGAGAAATTATCATTTCCATCCAGGATTGCGATAACATTCACGTTTCACCGTACAAACGGCGAACCCTATACTTAAGTAACATTATATGTGTCATTGATGTTCTTGAAACAAAAATCTTCAAAGATAAAAGATTCTTTTCATTTCTTTGATTTTCACAAATATAGATAATGCATAATCTCAGATCAATCTGAGTGCATCATAAGCAGAATGAGTCAAGGTAAAGGAAACGAAAATATTTGATTTGTTTAGCAAGGTCTAAATTCTGATTGGTTGAGATTTTATGCTTTTTCTATTTTTGGATGATAAAGAATTATGTTTTAGTTAAAAATCTAATAATAAGACTTGTTTGCACATACTTTATACTTTTTATGAAAATGCGACGTTATCTAATCACTGCGGATGTTTTTATACATAACAGGAGTAGATTCAGCTGTTATAACGGTTAAATTAGTCTAAAGGCTGTTATAAATAATGGCTTTTTGCAAGAATTGAAGGTCATCTTGTGTAACCAACGGCGGATGAGTCACATATTGAGAGATAGAGAAAATCCGCGTACCCTCGCTGAGAGACTGTTTGCATGTAATTTATATTTCGCCATGTTTGCTTACACGTTCTGTAAACGCATTTCGATCATTACGTGTACACAAAGTTTTGTTGCCGGCTCCAATTTGAGATAGTAAAAAGCTATATCAAGCAGTAGATTATACGAGTATATTTAGAAAGAGAAAACCAAGTACGTAAATATAAAATATGCATAAGTCATGCTCGGTAGGGCGTGAAGAGTCCATCTTTATTATATAGGTAGGTTCATTGACCATCATCGATTGGCCATTAATGACCTACCTTTGTATTGAAATAAAATAAATCTTGTTCGAAATGATGTCAAAACAGGACTCATAAGTACGTGTATGAAGTTTAGTACCTATAGTAGGTACATTGAGTGCCTACCTATAACACTTCACACAGGTGCTATCTAGTCCTTTGAGATTCGAACAAGAGCAAAAATGTATTTATAAATCTGATACGTTTATTTATATTCATTGGAACGACACCACTCTGCTGTATTTATGTAAAACCAGAATACTTACTCGTTTAATATTGGGTATACGATATGCATCAATTTTAAAAGATAGCTAATTTCCATATGAAACAACCAATAATGGTACAATAGTCATTACCATCAGAAGTAATATTGAACCTGGAAACTTGGCCGCTGACTCATTATAATTCAGTTTCGCGGAAATGTTTTCAAGCAGCGTATGGTGTTGAAAGTAGAGTAGGGTAGTCAGAGGCTGTGTAATTCTGGTGTAATTGGGTTTTCGGGGAATATAATATGTGTAAGATAAGTTCGCGTCTGTTATAGGGACTAATTAGTACAGTCAAAGATAAGTATACAGGGGGCCTCAACAAGGTTGAGATTTTCTCAAAAACTACTGGACCGAATTTAATAATTATCTTACAGGTACATATTTTTAACTTTTATCTATCAAACAGTGAAATATTTTTTGCAATACGTCAAGTAGTTTTTGAGAAAATCTCAACCTTAAAAACTCTCCTGTACACCTTTCTCTGTGCTCCACCGTACAGCTATCATATGTACCTACCTACCCACTTTTTACTTAGGTACCTACCTATATACATGGAGTCTTCGTGATGCTAAAATGCATTATCTACCTATGATGGGATTGCACAAGCAAGTTTCATTAGTGATCTCGAAAATTCTGGAAGATGACAGTTGACGACGATAATTAACCGTTATTCCTTTAAGCCAATGCCTTTATTAAAATGTCTATTTGTTTCAGGTACGGGTACATTCGGCCGCGTGTGCCTCTGTCGAGACAAAGCGGCGGACGAGTACCTAGCAATGAAAATCCTCTCCATGGCAGACGTCATCCGTTTAAAACAAGTCGACCACGTCATGAACGAAAAAAACATTCTGGCAGAGATCAACCATCCTTTTATAGTCAATTTGTAAGTATCTACAACTACATACGATCTAGTAACACCAAAGAATACATTAACTACCTACTAATACCATGTATTGTACAGTCGGATGACAAGACAAAGATAAAAAAGCAAAGTGCATTTAGTGGCAGTCAGAAGCCTTTATAGGTCACTAAACCATATTTGTGATAGGAAAGAAGACGGATATAAGGCCTTAATGTCAAAAAGCTTCATCGGTGGAGGTGCAAGGATGCAACCCTGCTGCACTACTTCAGTGAGCATGAGTGGTAGACTTGACAGTGTACAGTCATGAGTAATAACATAGAAACATCCTTAAAATTCAAATTCATGTAACAACTTTAAATCGCAAAAATAAGTATGCTAAACTGTGGCCAATAATTATGTAAACGCTAAATTGTATCAAAATAAAGTACACACCCCACCAAGCAAATGTTGTACAAGGGGTGTGTACTTTATTTTGATACAATTTAGCGTTTACATAATTATTGGCCACAGTTTATCATACTTATTTTTGCGATTTAAAGTTGTTACATGAATTTGAATTTTAAGGATGTTTCTATGTTATTACTCATGACTGTACAGGAAATGCACAATATTCGTGGAGTCGTTGCTGTTTCTCACCCCTGTTAAAGAATGAACCGTATCTATTATAATAATGCTATTCCATTGGACATGTAATATGTTGATCTCTCACATAGGCAGAGACGGAGCTTCTTAGATATTATTCGTAGCGTAGAGCAATAAGTACCTGTCATAAAATGACAGTTGCTGTAAAACAAAATTAGTCATAGGGTTATAATTGAAATATTTCACTAGATAATCAAAACAACGATATTTATAATGTCTTAACGTTGACCTTTAATTAGGACTGTCCCACGGTCGACGATCGTATACTTGGATTCGAGCCGAGGCTTCATTTCTTCTATAAGTAGATACGTCATAACAACTGAAAGTATTTACAGTATTTTATTTAATTAATTACTGTGCATACAATGCTTAATATTATGCTGACTGTGCCTTACGACTAGAAAAGCTCGATTTTGTGAGTCGGTCATCAATCAATTGTATCAACAACTATTTATGTTACTATTACTGTTACTACTAACCTATCTCAAGCGTCTGTCTGCAGACATTTTATCCGTCGCATTTTGGTCACATTACCTAGTAGAATTTTGGACGTACAGCTAACAGCGGATCAAGTGTAACACTTTGGACTTTGGACGTTCTTATTACTACGTCATAAGAAATGAATTCGTACTGCAAGTGTTACCATTGATCTGCTGTTACCTACGTATTTTGTTTTGTTACACATAAAAACATACAAACAATACATACAGTAGACAGCGCATTAACTTACACATAACCATTGCAATATATTACGGTCGCGTAAACTACCCACTACACGGGATGTGTCGTCGACTTCTATACAAATTACAATTTCAATTCTTATGACGTAAAAAGGTCAGTGCAAAGTTCCACCCAAAGTGTACACTTGACGGGTGCGCTATTGCGATTGTGTGCAACTACTTAGCCCGGTTGCACCGCGCGCGGTTGCATGCGTGACGTGCGTCAATTACAGCAACTGTGTCGGCGCAGAGCCAATATTTTGTTATGTTGAAAAGATGAAATATGTCGTGCTTTTGTTTGTGCTGCCAGTTTTAGTAACAATTTCGCAAACGCTGTGTTACATGGGTACCTACTTATTGCAGCTCTATAACGCCAGTATAGCACAGGGCTCGAGACGAAACGCAAAAAACCAAGAGTTGTTTGCTTTTTTAGCACCGCAATTTTTATAACACAGGCTATACTGGCGTTTAGCTACATTTACAATTAAAACAAGCCCACAGCACTGGCAAGCTGAAAATTGCGGCGATAATATTATATTGTGGTTCTATTTCCTTTGTGTGCATTAACAATAACGTTGGCAATACCATCTCATAATTGGTCGACCGATAAAATTGTGTCGCTCTAAAATTATTGTTGCTTCTTAGGGATTATTTTCAATGCGAATGGGACTGTAGGAAGATTTCGAATCTACTTTCCTGTTGTTGGTACCTACGTATATGAATCAATTCGAATCTTCAAAACACACGTACAGATGAGGAAACTTATCGAACGATGTCGATGTTAAACGGATACGTACTTCCTTATAAACTTCCGCGCTCGAGTTGTTGTTCAGTTGTACGGAAGCTATCTATCTCTAGCGCCAAGTGTATGTTGCGTGCCGTCACATTTCACAGAGCGTGCCGAAGGGGCACCTGGCATCTGCCACTCACTGTCGGAATGGAGACGGTAGTTTGATCTATTGGTATACAGTTACTGTTTGATTGTTGTTTGTGATGCGACATATTTAATTGGGCAAAATGAAGCGTATTTCTTTGTTTCAATTAACTTCAGTCATACATAAGTCTACCTACTACATCAATGACCATTAATTCTCTTAACGACCATGATAGACGTATTCCTCATGTATTCCTGGTCAACTCCGGTGCAGAAACCAAAGAGCATGTAAACAGATTTTTAAACACGAAAACTAAGGCCGAACAAGTTATATTGACAAATTAAAAAGTTTTTCTACCTGGCCGCTACTTTAAAAAATAAATAAAAGCCAATATAAATAAAAAGTATTTTTTTTCTAGATAGCATTTTCAAATATTTTTTGGACATTACTGGCCATTATCAAAAGTGTTAGTAGGAAAGAGTATGCATACCATGAGAACTCTTTAGCTGTGCTCAGCTATAACAAAATTACAATCCAGCTGTGTAGATGTACATAAATAAATGTTGATGATTTTCCAGACGGTGGTGGACTCACGATGACACGTGTATCTACATGCTCTTCGACTACGTGTGCGGCGGGGAGCTGTTCTCCTATCTGAGAAACGCCGGGAGATTCAGCAATAGCATCGGTAAGCCAGCTTTTGCCTCATTTTGTTTTGAAAAACGTAGGATAACATACTTAAGTAATACTTGGTTATGTTCTTTCATCATCGTCAGCGTCGGTCTATTTTTTAAATATTCTTTGATAATACAAAAATATTCAGGGTTATATGCTGTAGGTATTGCTTTTCGCAGCAGCTTCGTCGGTTCAAGTTTTCTATGGTTTACTTCATATTTACATGCATTTCACGAAAACAGCCCAAATGACAATTAGAAATCTTTATATGTTGATGTAAATAAATAAAGCTGAGCGCAATAAATAAATAAACGTTGGAATCTTGCCAGTGTTGGGCGGCGGCGGCGGCGGGCGTATTGCGAACCGCACGGCACGCGATCCGTGCGCAAGAGTGTCTAGTCAACCGCGATAGCCACTATTATCCGTTTTTTACGAGAGAAATAAAAGAAACACAAAAGTCATTATGTCTCCTCTATGTTGTTAATTATTTTGAGCAGAACATTTAGAATTTTACCAGTTCTTTACGTAAATCTGAGACAATTAGAAACTATCGTATCGTAATTCATTTTTTCGCTTCATTTATTTAGTTGCCTTCAATTGTATACAATACTTAGGTACTTCTATTTAATTTATTTAAAGTATTTACCTATACAATTTTACACAATATAAGATGTAGCAATAAAAACATATTTTCCCATGGTAAATTGTAGCATATGTGCAATCCCTGTATCAAATTCTACTAATTTAGTGTTATTTAGATTTGGATAAGCTGCCTAAACTTTAAGCGCAGTTTAGCAAATATTTTAAACTTTCGCATTCGTAATACGGCGTATCAGTGGAAGATTATTAATATTTATTAATAATGCTTTTCTATTTATGATACTTTTAAGTACGTCGTGAGCCGAAACAATAATGACAAGCCAATATATTATTGTAGAAATACCGAACCATTTCCAACTGCTTCAATCTTTAACGTAGCGTTCTATATTACTTATACTAATGTCGTAATGTTATACTTATAATAATGTTAATACTTATGTCGAAATTTCTTAAATGTCATGGTCCAATGTGAAGTTGCACTAATTTTAGTATTTATCACAAAATCTAGAGTGTGAAGATAAGAGCCAGACTTGGCTCAAACCTGTACCTATTTCAAATTAATTGACGTCTTGCGGCATCACATCTACGTGGCGTCTTGCGAACAGGGGCGTAATTATTTCCGTACTACAAATAGGTGTGAAGCTATTTTTAAAGAAAATTACTCTAATATTGCGATAGATAATTTAAATTATGCTGGTATAATCTTTGGCCGTCGTAATATATTAGATATACGAGTACTACGATATTAATTACTATAGTGCAGTCTTAATTAAGTGTTGCGGCTTGAGACTTTGCAATGAGTCGTGGAGTGAAATGAATCGTAAAATATGTGCGGAATAGAAACGCAAACATCATCAGTCAGCGCACATACGTATGTAGGTACATACGTCTGAACTCGTATTTCTGGAGAAAGGACATGCTCGTAAGATGTACGGAAATAGGCGTCGCTCGGTCGGTGACGCCAGCGCGTCGTTTGTGACTACCGAGATTTGATTCTTCGAAGGTGTTTGTCAAAGATTTCCAGCGGTTCCATATTAATGCGTCGCCGGGATGTCGTTGCGGCTTGTGTTCCGACAATAAACTATGTCTGCGCGATCAGCGCCGACGCAGCCAGACAACGTGACGCCCGCGCTTCCCGCTCGCCCGCCGCCGCCGCCGCAGCGCCGACCCGTTTCATACATTGTCTACGCGTAAACGTACCTAATGAATGATACTAGGTTTTAACAGACCTCTGCCCAAAATCAAAATTACAGATTATATTCTCAATCGGAGAAACAAAGATTTCACAATAAAATCTTGCAACAGTATCTAATGTAATGTTTTGTAGAAACCTGCGTAAGGTTTCAGTAGATATTATATGAACAATAATTTGATGTAAATTAATTTTTTAGTCTCCGTAGCACTAGAAGTCACATGAGGTGCACATTTTGTGACGTGCCAATTGGTATTTTACGCGTTAATTTTTCTTGATCTTTTCTAATTCTGCTAATTACTGTGTTTGTCTACTTGCTGCTTGGTTTATGTTGATGTTTTGGCACTGAGAGAACACGTCTGCCATTATCATCTACATATATTACTGTGGTTAATGACCCAAAAAAGGGACGCAAATATGTATTTTATATGTGACATATAAACTATACCTTTCTTTAATATTTTTCCTTTTTTTCCGACAGCGAAAACTAGGATGAAGCGTTTGTTATTTAAAGATCTCTTTGATACGGTTTTATTTATAATGTAGAACGATGAACTCCTAAATTGTGTCTTGAAGCATAGTTTATTTGGATGCCCTTGTTAGGCCGAGTCGTTAGCCTGGTGATGTCATGTACGATGAGAACAGCTTTTTGGTTCCGCGCGGCGCGCGACCGGCTTCGCCCACAGATCCCATTGTTTTTGCCATGGCCATATACATAAACTACATCTTCCCGACTCCATATTAAGTCTGCTAATATTGACGAACAGTCAACGTCGAGTTTTACATTTAGTGCCTACCTAATTGGATCTTATTACAAAGTTATATTCTCTCTAAAACTGTCGGATCTGTACTCTATCGTGCAATGTCCCCGACGAAAACAATATAAAATGCATTTAGATAACCTTCGACTATACATCTGTCACTAACATAAATCTTACTTTCGCCGGTGCTGCAAGAATATCTTAGCATGTGAAAAGTATGTCTTAAAATTCAAATAGTGTAGTTTGTGAAATACACGGCGATGAAAAATACTGATTGTTTTGGTAGACAGGCGATTCCTTCAGAATAGGTCTGTAAATCAGGGATCTGACACTTGGCTGCCGTTTAGCCAAGTCTGTCGTGGAAGTAACGAGACGACAGAGGTTTCCTGCGAGCACCGACCGACACTAATAATACAACCACGAAGTGCCGCCAGACTCGATCCCATCTCATCCAGCGCTGGCAATTGGCATTGACTTTATGAACACAAAAATAAACGTGATTTCTTTATGCCTATACTGATTGCTGGCAAGTATTTTTTGCGCTGATCTGAGAAATTACGCAAGACTGTAAATTTTCTGGTTGGTGATATTACCGTATTTACCTACTAGCAGTAGTCCTATACTAATTTTATAAATAATTCTGTCAATATGTGAGGGCCATAAAACTATTGACAAATATGTTGATGAAATCAACTGTACGACAAAATTTGCTTTGATGTCTCAAATCAAATCAAATAAATGTTTGAATGAATTCATGAGAACAAGTCGAGCAAACACGTCTTAACATAAATATTATGTATAAATTATATCCCTTGACAAATATGAAATAGTGAAAGCAAATGACGTGTCAATTAGTGAAAAATTATTTTATGTAGAAAATGTAAAACAAGTGTGGGCCGCTCTATAATAGATCAATGTGTAGGTTGCTGTTCTGTCCATAGGTCGTTTGTATTAGAAGTTGTTTGTATTAATTAATTTATGATCATTATTTGTTGCAGGAAATTTTTACGCCGCAGAAATAGTATCAGCCCTAGAATATCTTCACGCTCGGAATATTGTGTATCGAGATTTGAAGCCGGAAAATCTGCTACTGGCAAAGGATGGTCATTTAAAGATAACGGACTTCGGATTCGCGAAGAAGCTGACCGATCGGACATGGACGCTCTGCGGAACGCCGGAGTACCTTGCGCCGGAGATCATACAGAGCAAAGGGCACAACAAGGCTGTGGACTGGTGGGCTTTAGGTAAGCTGGAGATTGTGTGAATAAATATTTCACAGTGCATATTATAGTAGATCTTTTCTTTTCTCGTGTGGTTTAGTGACCAAACCTATTTGTCAGAGTTATTCAGGCCGCGCGTAGGGCCTTTGACGTGGTCTAACAACTGCTGCCAAGCGACAATATCCGGACCAACTGCTTAACGTGCTTTCCGAGGCACGTAGGGGCTCAGAAAGTGTCACTAGCGGTCACCCATCCAGGTCCTGACCTCGCCCAACGTTGCATAACTTGTACGGTCGTTTTCAACGTGTACTTGCAACTGGACTACAAGCCCCTTTATTATAGTACATAATTTTCTATGGCAAATGTGTGTTTTTGTAATAATAATTCAACGTATATGCGTAGATTACACATACTTACGTATCTACAATATAATCCCACATTGAACTTGCCTCGGTAAGAGTTCATAAGATACAACTGCATATAACTTCGTATTCGCAAAATCTTTTCTATTTTGGTATATAATTACAGTTGGTACCATAGTGTCAATAATAAGTCTGTTCGAACTACGTCTACTATTTGAGGTCATTAATTGACCGTCAATCATTAAAATGCACGAGGTACCTACTTAATTTGAACTCATCACGAAACGATCACTCAACATTCAAATAAGTTTCTCTTAATAATGAGTAGAGTTCGTTGTTTTCAATTGATACATTTTGACTAAAATGAATAGTCGTATTTTGTCATTATTTTTGATTTAAACTTTCAAATTATCCAATGAAAGTTAAGTGTTACCACTACATAGATACATTCGATGCAATATAGACCTTGAACTTATGAGTATTCGCGAATGGTAGAGTCATTCACTTTAATTTCTGGCATATTAATTGGAGTTTTATGCGAATTTCACTCAAATGTTGGTGGCAGTATGCGAACTCTGATACCAAAACAGAATGCATAATTAATTTGTTTGTGTGGGCTGGGACATAGTGTTGTCGAACGGAAAGAAAGTTTTATATAACGTGAAGTGTAATCGAGTATCTGCTGACGTCATTCTTATTCGTTGACAAGTTTGTTAATTTATAATTATTTTACAAATAAGTAGATATTTATTTGAAATCGTATGTAGTACTTTAGTCGCATTCCTTTCACATAATCCAAAATAAATTACCTCATGAGCCAGGTTCATCGATGTGAGTAATTATTTTGTGCTAAACATGGTTTGGTTACGTAGTGTTAGTGTTACCTACTTTTTATCTGAAACTCGTTTTAAAAAGTTTCTGATAAGTACGTACGGATAAGTACGATACGCATCATACTTTATGTAATGTAAGTAAACCGGTTTCGCGTTCGTTGCTCGCAGTGTTATCACTCGGCACATTGTTCGAATTATGTTTATTAACATAATATTATATACCAGTCGACGCCAGCGGCGACGTTTTTAATGCAGTGTTTACTTACAGTTATTTAGTGTCCTGGTAATATATTTTCCTGACTTTTCTGTTGACTTTGGCTGGAGGATGTTGTTAGTCTTTAACTTACATTATGGAATAAACACGAATTGGGAAAGTACGATCAGATTACTTACACGGGTATTGAAGTTACTATGGTTAACGAATTGCTAAAATATTGTCAAATTAACTGAGAATACAAATCTGTATTGATTTTTTTGTATATAGAAAAAATATTTTTTATATTCGTAACATTAGAATTACTAATACCAAAAAAGATTTAGTTGGGGTTTCGTTTCGCTTTCTTTTAAAGTCTCTAACAATAGATAGATCGATTACTTATAAATTTTCTCACTAAAGTCTGTACCTATCTGTAGGATTACATACTCCGAATATTAGTTTTATAATTGCCCGAACCATGTCGACGTCATACCACCTACGATTAACTTGTAGATGTGGTTTTCTGTGATCTCTATTCGTATCGAGCTAAGAATTTCAATTAGGATTTAGTTGGGGTTTCGTTTCGCTTTCTTTTAAAGTTTCTAACAATAGATAGATCGATTATTTCAATATTTATTATAATTAATTCAATAAAAAAAACTAAACTTAAATTACAAAATAAATTAAAACTACCTAAAATATTAAAAAACTACTCAAAATACATTAAATACTACCTAAAAATATACCTAAATAATTAATATCTATTAATTTATAGTTAATCCAATTGGACCTTTATCTAAATCGGGAAATGTCAACCACTGGGATAAAACTGTAACTCACCCCAATTTGTAAGGGACTACACAGACCTGCTATGAATTAAAGGGTTTTGGAGCGACATGGTTATTTCAACCAATTGTCACACTTGTATAAAAACATTTGGTTTGTTTTGTTTGTTGTAGGTACGAGTAACTTTAACCTTATAATAATTTATGTTTCCATTTCCATCGATCTCGGGATTGGGTTCTCACCGTTCCGCGTTAGTCTTACATCAAACCATTTCTAATTCCAGGCGTGTTGATCTACGAAATGTTAGTCGGCTACCCACCATTCTACGACGACAACCCCTTCGGGATCTACGAGAAGATCCTCAACGGCAGAGTCGAATGGCCTCGCCACCTCGACCCTGTGGCTAAGGACATCATCAAGAAACTCCTCGTGCAGGACAGGACCAAAAGACTCGGGAACATGAAGGTATGACCACTAAAACTACTTGTTTTATCAGCTTAGGTATATGTTGCTTTACGTCATTCATCACCAATGAAATTTGCGTCATCATTACAGATTAATTCAGCTTTTTATGAGGATAGAAAAACGTCTTAGAAAGAAAGACCTAGGAAAATGATAATAGGTCTTATCTTTAAGAATACTTTGTGCATGGCGGCATTTTAGTTACATAATAAGTACTTATATAGCCTACCTAAATCTGACCATGTAGGTTAACATGTTTTATGTTTGTATGAGTTTACGCCTAGACGTTCTGTTAGATAGTTCCGTGGTTATATTATATAGCTTGTATTTGATTTGTACATAATATATTATACTTAAATACACCCAGGTAAATCTTGTTACCGCGAGAAGTTGCTACCTAAAGTTTATCTTTGCGTATAACAGAAAGAAGTATCCACGGAAAAGATCTTGCCGCCGTCCAGGGTGAGAAGCAAACTGCCGTTGATACAGGTACATCTTCTAAACAATAACTAAAGAAAGTAATAAATTATTCCGAATAGATCTTCCTAGTTTTAAAGAAAATTTGCTTGCCTGGTTGACATCATCTTAGTCTAGCCCAGAGGAGAGCTGAAATACGAACACTTCGCTTCTGACATTGTAGGCAAGAAATAAAGACAGTAATGGATTGTATAAGCTTGTAAGTATGGATTTTAAATTCCCGTTCACCACCGCTGGAGGCAATGAGGACTATTTTTCCTGATTGTCACCAGTGAAGGCTGTAGGGGTCGTAATCAGGAATAAACTAAAATTACACCTGCACCTATCATATGAAAGTTGTCACAGTCGCTGTGCACATTACACGCCATGGTTCACGCAAGGGCAAGCTTTCATAAAGTAAATAGGTACACAATGTGAACGTCCGGGTTAGCACCTATTCGTTTGATGTTCAAAATATTGCAATCATTAGTTACGACGTTAAAAGCGTAAACTAATTTTATTTTAAGCGAAGCTTTATATAGGACGACGTTAAAAGTGGAAATTTGTTTATTAAATACTGTTCGAAGTGTGCAGTGCTAGAGGCCCCTGAGACACGACCGTGTTTATGCTTCCACTGAAAATAATCAGCCTTGCGCTTGACCTGTGTTTGAACTAAATATGAGGGCATTTTGAAATATGATTGGTGTATTTACGAAAATCGTTTCGGAATATTAAATAAGCAGTCTAAAATTAAATATTCGTACGCTCAAGATATATTGACTGCGAGAGCGATTTTTTAAACTAAACATTTCCTATTCAAAATAGTGGTGTGTTCCTGTAGACATTATGTTGTGTACTTAGTATCTCATAAACCCTTGTTAACACTTTACAATTAGTTGAATTAATAAAGACTAAGTAGTTATTTAAATTTATTGTTTATTAGAAATTTCACACAATTAATAATTAAAAATATATGCGCCAACCAAGAAATTTCATAGGTAAAAAGTTTGGCAGTTTCATATTTATGATGAAATGAAATGTGGTAGACAACATACAGTAATTAATATTCTTTGTTTGTTGCGACACGACTCGTAAACTTCTCGCGACGCAGTTTAATTCTAGTTTGATGTGCAAAAAACAAATTTATCTATATTTCTCTTGAAGCTGGCGGCTCTCCAGCTGTTTCCATATATAACTTCTAATCTTACACTTGTCAACTTTTATGCAATGGCTGTTTGTAATTTAATTTGTGTAATTATAGCCAAGCCTCAGTAGAGCATATTACCTGTACCTACACTAATTATTAATTAAACCATTGTTTAATAATTACATAGTCGCAAATCTCAATAATAGTCGCTTGTCGCACATATATTTAGAATAAAAGTTCATTTCATACCCATTTTAAAAGTAAAACAAATGTTAACCTCTCACTCTGGGTTAGGAAAGATGTTGTGTGGCAGGGTGTGGTATTATATTTCATTAAAACGAGGAGACAGTGTAGTGATATCTACATAATGCCACTTTTACTACGGGAAAATATAGGGTTCTCACGGGAAATTCAAAAACTTCGCTGGACGCGGAGAGGTAGGTAGTATAAAGTATCAATCAAAATATAATAATCAAAGTAAACAATGTTTTTTCAATAAGTCTTATCCTATTCCATGACGTTGAAGAAAATGTGTCGGGAAGAGAAATGCTGTTGATCCAATTTTGTCGCTGTTCTGTTCCAATTTACTCACATTTTATATTCGAGCAAAAAGCTTTCGATAACAGTAGGGATACCCAATGGGAGGATGTGATATAATGTGACAGCGGAGCGAAGGAGAAATCAGAAACGAAAATAGTACAAGAGGCGTAATGCTTAGGTACTACCCCTGGGGCCGAAGGGGGTTGCATAATACCGATGTTATGTAAAACTATTTTGTTCTAAAACCATTCTAGGAATGTAAAATTGCGTTACCTTAAATCAAAATAGTTTTTGTACAATTATAAATAATTTTTCAAAACAACAATACTTAATATAGTTCAAAGTTGTAGGTTTTCGAGTAAACGTAGGTACACAATTTTCAGAAGTAGTAAAGTTTTTAGACAAATGCCCATTAGAATGATTGAGCATGCCATGTTCTTGGTAAAGGCATTTTTTATTCGGAATGCTGAATTAAATCAGCCTTGTGAATATGTAGTTACAGTATCTAATCTATTGAGCCTATCTGTATGTGACATATTGATGAGAAAAATCCGCGTGAATGTATTTTTAAACGGCTGCAGTTTCTAGTTGGGTATTTTCACCGAGCTTTTGCGGAGTACGAACGACGTCGCGTAGATGTTTAGAAAGCCATCAGTTAGCGTCTACCGGCGACATCAAACGTGTCGCTGTCCGCAGCTGACTAGCATCACGACGTAAATACGCGATAGCTCGTGCTCACTGGCCAGTTTAGAAAACTAGGTGCCCGGTGAGACGCGGTGACTCGCACAACCAGACCAGTCATTACCGATCTGACATGTTAATTTGTCCACTGTGCAGCTTGGCTTGACACATTTCTCAATTGCTTCATGTTGAAAATCCATCATAACCACTTACCACCAGACGAGATCGAGGGCAAACGAGGTGTAAATTACAATTTGATCACATTATTAACAGACTTAAAAAACGGACAGTTATTTTTGAAAATTGCAATTTGTTACCAAACGACACAATTAAATTAAAATTTGTGACGAAGAAATAGAAGACACACTTGCTCACTATGAAATGTTGCGGGTAAGAATAGTTTGTTTCGTAATGTTAGGGTTTTAATAATTGAATTGAAACAATATCCCTTCGCAATCTAAATAAAATCGAAAATTAGTGTAATAGCTTGTTCTAGTGATAGGTAATATAAAAGCCTTGTTCCGAGATATTGCGATACAATTCCCGAAGGATTGGGTTATTACGCCGAGTGGCCCGCTTGGCATCGTCGTTGGACAATAAATTAGGTCGCGATACGCTCTACTAAGTCTCAAACTAAGAATTTACGATGCACTGTTTAATTTGAATGTCGCGACGCCAATAATAACAAATCTTGCGCTAATTTCGGCCACAATTTAACGTTGTTATTGAGCTTCGATTGAAGCGGTTTTGACAGGGAACTGTTCGCCATTGCTAAACTCTGTCCAAGAAGAGAAGATGTTTAAAACATATGCGTTAGACTAGATATCAAATCTTCAGGGTACCTAGTTTGTAAATTAACAGTAACTACCTTACATTGTGCTTTACATCCAGCGAAATTGTAACATCACATGCTCGCAGTTTACATCCAACATTTAGACATGTCTTGTGACATATGTTGTGTTTTTATTTCGGATTGTCGGAAGAAAGGAAATTGGGTTCGACCGAATGCTGGTATGGGAACCCACAGTATGCCTGCCTGTACTGTCTAACCTGCTATGCTATACTAATAGCGCTGTTGCTTTATTTTTACATCTATGCTAGGACTAGATTTTTGCCCGTTGTATTGTGATTTAGCTACGATAGACGATATTTCGATGTTAGTAACTAAGTATATTGTCCGTGACTTTTCCATGAGCCGTAACGGATATTGCTCCCGATGATGTTTTGTTTGTGTGTATTGTATGAACGGTTTGATCTCTTTGTTTCAGTGCGGCTCGGAGGACGTCAAGCGGCACAGGTGGTTCAAACATATAGACTGGGCCGATGTCTTCTTGAAGAAACTACAGGTATTAATAAATGTTGATCTATAATAAATGTTTGAGTCATTTGTTAGTAATCAAAACAAATTCACTACGAGCATAATTTTATGCACATAACTAGGTTATATAGGTACCTACTTAATGTGTTCTGAAATTAAACTCTCATCCAAGACCAATCTCTTCTTCTGTAACGTCAATTCTTAATTTTTTTTACGCATTGATACTGGTCTTTTATTAATTGTACAACAAAAATGGTATGCAAATATACATATACGTAGGTAGATATGAATAGATATAGGTAGGCAGTGAGGACTCCACACATCTCGATCTTTATATCTTTCTTTAAAAAAATGTTTGCTCTATTTCCAGCCCCCAATCATTCCGTCGGTATCATACGAAGGCGATACCTCCAACTTCGACGAATACCCTGAGACAGACTGGAAGGCGGTGCGAGCCTTGGATCCCGATGAGCTGAAACTCTTCGCAAACTTCTGATGGCAACCGAAAAAGTTACGAATAAGGATTAAATTAGATATCTCGAGCGATGTAACATCACCGCGAGACCAAAGTTAAGAGCTTAAGCAACTAAAGGACTTTATTAGATCGCTGGATTAAAAAATGAATGGCAAATGAACTAAATAATCAATCTCGATGTGGACTGGAAAAAGTCTGCAATAAGAGGTAAATTGTGAAGATCGTAGTTTTTACATAAATACAAGTAGGTTTTTTCTTGTATAGAATAAAATAAAAATTACATTATGAATTCTAATGATGTTTCTAAGTGTTACACATAATGTATGTTCGTATATCAGCTTACAGTAATATGAAAGGGCTTTCATTTAGTACTTAGAGAGGATACCTTAGCGTAATGCTAATGATTCAATGAAAATATTTAAAAGGGACAGAGAGGTGCCGATCCATGTAAGTTATTCTCGCAATACCTGTTGGTATTGGTTGGATTACCAAATCAAAGTTACTAATTATGAAGAAAAAAAATACAATTGTTGTACTTACCTATAAAATTCAAAAGTAATTGGTCTTGGAAATTTTCAACTAAATTGTACAACATTTAATCCTTATTGTGTGAAATTGAAGTTTTTTTTAATGTACACATCAAAGCACAAGACAGTGTAACACATTGGACTTTGTACCGTTCTTATTATTTGCATCGTAAGAATTGAAATCGTATCTACTTAAAATTTTCAAGTTGGTACAACAAGACATAATGCTTGACGATCATATCTGATTTTCAATCGATCAGCTCTCAAAGTGTTGCGATAATAATTTATTTGACAGGTCTTCAACGTCTTAATTCAGTTTCTTTAGTGCTTATTTGGTAAGCATCAATATTTTGCTCAAACACATTTTGTCATAGGAAAATGTACAACTTCTGTCTGGTTTTGAATGGTATTTCAAAAGAATTTTCTCTGCTTTGGTCAATCGAAATTGCATTTACGAACGACAGGTTTAAAGAATACGTTTTGTGACACGGTCGGATGCGAATCGTTACAACAATTAAAATATTAAATATATTTTTAAATATAAGTAAATAAAGGAAATTAGTAATGTTTTACCATTACCAATTTTCTCCTCAACCACTCCAACTAAGCTTAAAGTGTTCTTGTAAGAGTGGTCCACGACATTAGTCCAGATGTGGGATTCGAACCTGCGATGCTTGCGCCGCAGTCTCATAATGCCCTGCACATCCCTAGCCATGGGCTATTGATACCTACTTAAAATTAAATGAGAAGGCTTTGATTGAATCCCAAGGGAATTTCAGGGATTTCCTCAACTGGGTCGCGTGTTTAATTTATTAAAAAAAATATGTAAATAGTACCCTTATGTTTAATATACGAATAGATGTAATAATGATTAATGCATTACAATTCCAATGCTTCTAGTGCAAAGATTTAGTTTTAGTTAATTTTGTTAATAAGTTTAGGACAGATATCCAATGTTTTGTGATTTATCATGAGTAGTGTAATAAGTATTTACATTGTTAGTTTGTTGTAAAAATTTATTAACTAAGTACGTAATTATTATGTTATACTGTGTGATATTGCACCGTTTTTGTGTGGCATTGCAAGGATTCTGTGCCTCGAAAATTTGTAAAATTTTATAGCGTCATGGTTCACCCTATATATTTTAATCCGTCCGATTTATTTTTATTAGCTTGATTTATCCAGTACATTGTATTAAATGACATATTTATTATTATACATGAAACCTGAACAATATTTATTGTGGTTACATTTAAGGTACTTAGCCGAAAGCAGATCAAGTGTGTAGGTAACACTTTCAACTTTGTAAAGCTCTTATTGAGAATTAAAATTGTATTGTAAGTGTTATTACATTGATGTGCTGTCGTGTGTACCCAATATATTTCAAATAATATTATTATATTCCTTTGCCTTTTAAATTAGCCCTATAAGGGTTGTTTTACATTGTTCATAAGATTATTATAATCATAAATGCGTGACGCGAGGGCTGTACACGGATAAAAAATAATTTATAGATCCAGGCAATACAGGGAAACAGGGATTGTCTCGATCTAAAGGTGCTCCAACATCAGTGTTTAGAAACGTTTGTCAACATTTAGCTTAGTAAAACAAAACTGTTTGATACAGTCTGGAACTATTGTAAACACATGTGGGAAGCACGGTAATAATTCTTTTTTATACGTGTACACATAATATGTTGATAATTTCACAATCTTTAGACATTCAACATAAGTATACATCTCTACTTTAGGTAAGTACAGTCGACCAAGAGTCACTTTGGACAAAGAGTCGTTAGGGAGACTGAGAGGTACCGCTGCATATAGGTACGAGTAAATTGTTAATGCAAACCATGTTGAACCTTATAACCTTGATATGGCATCCCTTTTAGCCTTAAATATTTTCTAAAAGTATATTAGGTGTGATTATGTAGTGAGCGTTAAACCTAAATGAAACTGTCAAGGGCATTCATGTACTTACGAGATAGATTGTGTAGGACCACTCAGGAAGTTCCGTTTAATTAAATTTAGTATGAGAAGCCCCAGAATCGACACTTCCTATGATATGTAAATAAATAAATACAGTTTGGTCGACTGTACAAAAACAGAGGGTGAAATTTAAATCATTGGCAATATTTGAAACAATAAATACACAATAATTATAAAAACTCAACATAACAACAGTAGGTTAGTCTCAGAACTTTGCAAAAATACTCGTCAAAGTTTTTAAAACATTTTATTATAATTTTAGTCTGCTTTAAAGTATTTCTCAATATGAATACAGGTTGGGTCCAATTATAGCCATCAATTTCAATTTCACCTTGTAGAGACAATTTATTATGTTACGTAATCGTAATATACTTGTATAACTTAATTAAATATTATATGATTGACGCAGGCCATATAATTTTACTTTCTGTGATCTTTTATAGTCAAATACAATTTTAGAATTTCAAAATTGGCAGATCATTTGAAATATTTAGACAAAATGTTTATTAGTAATTGAAGATCCACAATAATATTACTAAATGTAACAGGGTTGTAAATACTTAGTAATACAAAAGCAAATATAGTTTAAAATAAATGTGTTCTTTAAAACTATTTGCGTCTTTTAATATCTAAATTACCATGTTCTTTTGCTTGGTGGGTAAGTAATTATAGTACCGATCACTTAATCGGTCTGACAACTCCGGTCCCGGGTAGCGCACGATACATTTATTCATTGCTAACCAAAAAAAAGAGGACGCTCAGGACAGATATGGAAGAGGAGGGGGGAGACATTTACCCAGCAGTAGGACGATTTATAGGTTAAAAAAGTCCCGATCGCTTTTTTACCCAATCTAGTATATGTAGGTATATTCATAACTTATTTAGATTTACAATTCGCTAATGATTCTGGCGAAGTCCTTAAAACACTGGGTGTCGTGGCAGCCAAAGCCAATTCTATACGCAACTGTCACTTTGCTACGAGTACATCACGTAGATACGTGAACTAGCGACGGTTAAAATTACCGTGACATAGGTACCTACTCTGTAAAATGCCAAAATCACTTACTTTATGGAACAAATCTACAGTCCTACAGATTTCTTATAGAATTTATTATTTTTCGATTCATATGTTGAAATAATCCTGCTATGTTATTATGAGTCAGAGAAAACAAACCATTCGTTTGAGAAGATTACAAATACGTCGAAGCATGCAACGAAAAAGAGTCTTAAGAATAGTTAAATTTGATTTACGTCTTTCTAATGTAAACTGAGTTTAGAAACTCTGACGCACGGAAGATCATCGAGGATTTGGACTCGAAATGATGATTCTTTAGTTGTTTGCAAATGTTTATCATGTTGTGCACATGATTTATACAGGTATTTCAACCTACTTCCATAAAGGAGGTTCTCAATTTATTGTAATTTGTCAGGGTATCTAGGGTCAAATCGCCTGTTCTTTTTACCCGACTGCCCCAGAAGGAGGGTAATGTTTTTCGGGTGTATGTATGTATGTCCATTCCTTCCTGCCATCCTGTAGCCTAAACGGCTTGATGGATTTTGGTGTATTAGGTACCGTTAGATTCGTCTTGATTACGGGAGTGTCGTGTCATAGGGTATAAAAATTAATCAAAAGGGGATAGTTTTATTGCCGTCGGTTTTTTTTGTTTTTGGAAATAAATTATTTCCAAAAACAAAAAAAGTTTTTGTATAATAGTGTTAGGTATAATATAGACTCAACAAAGAAACAAGATTTTTCAATGAGTCAAAGAAGGTCCTAAATTAAAATTGACGACTGTGTTCATAGTAGGCTACAGGGATTATTTTAGTCAGCTCGGACCCAGACGGTACATTTCTCACTCCATTTTTAAAATTTAAATAAATGAATTGTATAAAACACAGAACCGAAAATTGACACAGTTGTCACATCGCAAATTTCTCACTCCTCAACCACTACAATTAAGGGGCTGCCAGCTGTTAAACTCTAGCGTAAGACAGAAGACGTCCCGCAGCGGCTGAGTGAAGAGCGCGGCACAGTGATTCCATATATGTATTTTTATTAATTTTGGATGAATTTTGGCAGGGAAATAAAAATACGCCAATTAAAATCAGATTTTTTTATAACAAGCGCCTTGTTTTTAAATACCCTACATTTTGATATATATTTTGTATGAATAACTATTTCGGTTTAGACGTAATTTTCATTTTAAAAGACATGGAAGGGGTAAGTTTGCGATTTTTTTCTATGGAGCGAAGTTTGTCCAATCGTGTATTCATCAGTCACTAAATAAACACCCCAAGATTGATATACATTTATTTTAAACGTTTAATTTCAGTAGTTAGTGCCGTAGGCCCGTAGCCTTCATAGAAAAACTGTAAATCCGCGCATACGAAGCCTAAACAGCAGGTACCTAACCTAGTCCAGAAATCGTGATCGAACCTGCTAGTCTCACTCACTTCCTAGCATTTTTGGCTACCTACTGTCTCTCAAGATATTCGCTATGATGATGAATAGAATATGTATCGCAACTTTTATTTGAGGTTTGAATTTAAATTACACCTTGTCTACCTATAATGTCGTGGGTGGATAATCTTTTTATATCAGTGATTAGCAGTAAGTACTAAGTACCTACCTAGACCTTGCAACAGTATTATCGAGGGCTATGTAATATGATATGAAGAGTTGATGACGCAACATAGCACACATTAAAATCACTTTGTACAAAAATAAAACAGGTATATTCGTTATCGTAGTTTTCTACAGAGAAAAGTATAGGTAGGTAGGTACACAATCACTCTACGCGCGGTACTTAAGACTTAAAAATGATTTTGTATAGATTGGTACGCTGTCGACTGTACGTATGTAAACTTTATTATGAATCAGCTTATTATCAACGTGGATATCAAATCAATTTAAGTAATAAAAAAAGCATGGGTATGATCAGAAACTGTACCTAGGTATCAGCTCCAATGAATATTAATAGATATACGTAGTAATCTAGGTATGGGTAGAATGGACGTAGTTGTACGGCATCTAACCCAAAGAGATAATTTGTTAATATCATCACAATTAATATAACCCACGATCTCTTTTTAGCCGACTGTAATGAAGGAAGTCGTAGATAAAAGTTGTTCAATCATTGATACAAAACCAACACCCTCCCTTTGGCTTACTATCGTTCCACCCTGTATATTTCTCAGCATAATACAATTAAGGAAAACTTCGAATTATGCGTTATCATTATCAGTTGTGACAATGAATATCATATTAAAACCTCTACGCGAACGTCATGTCATAAAACAGTTAAAGCATGCAGCTTAGCAAATTATAACAGGGCCGCGTAGATAATAATATCTAACGATTATCCTTACCTACTTATTTCGATATCATGAAACAAGTGCACAAAATAATAGAGTCATTCATAGAGTTGTAAGAGTCCAAGTTGCAGGGATAATGTAGATTTATAGGTAAGTGTACCAAATGCACATTGGTATTTTTTCCTCAGAAAGTTCATGAAATACGAATTGACTTTTTCATACGAGTTTACAATTTTCCACTATGGGAAAAAGTTTTGGACAAAGTAACATTATTATATACGTACATTTATTCAAATTTTGTATTGGCTCTATACGATAAAGTGTTATTTAAGAAGAATTTCGAACGGGACATCTTCCAAAAATACAATTTGTAGAAAATTCTGTAAGAGGCCTAAGTACGTTCTATTAGGGTCTAATTTCAGTGAAGGTAAAAATTTAATTCTATTTATGCTTAATTTTATTGGCTTTGTTCTCATCCAATTCTCCATCTTACCAATTTCACCATCTCTTGGTTCCATTTAGTTCATGCCTTATATTGGTTTCGGCTTCTAAAGCTGAAGCAAATTATATTTATGATCTCTAACTCCTCGACGATGCTAAAGTCAATATTACATTGCATTGTGACAACAGCCTATCTTTCGCACCAATAATGTACAGATAACTACGAAAGATAAGAAATCAAACGGAATTGTATTTGATATGAAATTATATTCAGTCGATATAACCCACCTTGTTGTATTTCGTAATCGGTTTCAGTCACATCGATACTCGTTCGAATATTTTGAAGTCTGAAATAAGCTGAAAAGTTTCCGCAAAATGTCTGTACGTCCGCTTTCGCCCGAGTTGACGGAAATTGCACGAACCCAGTTGAACGAGGATCCTAAAAGGCTGCAGGCCGATCTGCAAAGTTTGAAGGACTGGATCGCTAAACAACCTCACCTCCGCGCCAGGACCGGTAAGAGTTTTAGCACTAGTACTTTAGTGTGCTATATAGGTAGTACCTAGAGAGGATAGGTAACCACTATAATCTGATACTAAGGTGGAAACACATTAGCAGAACGGCCGCTGAAGGCCTGCTCTCAAATAAATTGTTTTAGCAAAGTTACAGAGCTTTGATACCCGTTTTTTTCGTCTACACGAAATATTCATACCGTTTTCTGCTACGTAGCAAAAAGGATCACTGCAGTAAATTACGACTCATATAATTACCACCCAGTCCCCCACAATTTTAAAGCCACCCACGAGGTAAAAATGCTCTGCTTCAGTCTTATTAGCTCTACTTTCACACCTAACAGTAAGCACGATTCTACAACAAATAAAGTCTAGTGGTCCACAGTTTGCTACAGTAATTAATAGGTATAGATTGCAATTGTTTTGCGTACATTGTACATAATATGTCGTCTTAAAAACTGAATAACTTATTTTATTTATTTTATTATTGGACTCGACAGTTCGTCATTTGCCAATGTCATGTTACAGAAAATTCAATATATAATAGTCTTCTATCTTCCTCCAGAGGAGTCGCAGTAGCGTCTTCACCCTGGGTAGCCGCGTCTTCTTGTCTTCATCCGAGGAGACGCCGTAGCTCACTATCACTCTGGACGAAGCAGCTCGACAGTCACGTTCCCTCCCGAGCTTGTAGCGGGAACTCTTGATAAAGGCTTGAAACTTCAGATCTTGCTCAAATTATCCATTAACTATGTTTTATTGTCAGATGACCAATGGCTCGTGGCATTTCTCCGAGGCTGCAAGTTCAGTCTGGAACGAACGAAAGAGAAATTAGACCTGTACTACTCTTGCCGGACAAATGCGCCCGATTTTTACAGGATTAAACACACAGATCCACGGTTTAACGAATTTCTCGATTTTGGGTAATATAAAACAATATATTATTTTATTATCCATGTTTTTAACTAATGGTCGATTATTGAACAACAAATTTATCGGTTTTCATGAAATAAACGTATGGGAAATCCATGTTAATACTTCACTGGCTCAGTGACCCAAAGTAGATCTTGGCCTCGGACGCCTGCTACTACAGCTACTAAATCTGGAGTTACGAGTACAATGGAAACCCTGAGCAATTTGTTCTTATTTTTAGGTCGTTTTTATTACTACCCAAATCTGGAGGCCCTAATTCACCTATGACGGCTATCATTCGGCCAGGCAGATACGATCCCGATAAGTACAGCATAGTTGACTCCATGGCCGTTTCAAATATCTTACAGAAGGTAAGTTGGATTGGGTATCAGACCGTTTGTCGCCTATAGAGGCTTTCAAGTTCATGAGCTTTCGTCCTCAATTATAAACATTGTGCAAACATTTTCAAAACAATGCGTGATAGGTATTCCAAATACGAGACAAATACGCCTGCCGGAATTCCGTAGCACATTTATCACAAATATGGCTGATACAATTTTGTGGATATAATAGTACGAGTAGGTAGATAGTACTCTGTTTTATTAGCTTTCCTTTTTAATAGTTACTAAAGAATATACAGTAAACCCAAGATTCGTTTACACGTACAATTAATATCCCTACTTGCTTGAAAGCGCCTTCGCATACTCTCAGATTAAAATGTCTACTGATTTGAATTAAAATCATACACAACTTGAAACCAAAAAAGTCAAATGACATCTGGTACATGACTCCTTACTTGCTTAAAAAATTAAAATACGAACTTACAGTTCCGCTGCAACAGGCTATAAATAATTGCATTGACGCAAATAGTTTCCCTGATAACATGAAAGTTGCTAAGGTAGTCCCTTTGCATAAGAAAGGGACTACAACTGATCCAAATAATTTCCGTCCTGTTTCGGTTCTACCTACTTTTAGTAAAATATATGAGAAGTATATTGCAGAAGAACTTCTACATTACATGATGAAACATAGCCTCTTTAATCCTAGGCAATTTGGATTTCAGAAAGCCAAATCCACAAAACATGCTATAATTGCTTTGCTAGAGGATATAGTATGGGGGTTGGATGAGTCACAGAAAACTTTTGGAGTTTTCTGTGACCTATCCAAAGCCTTTGATTGTGTTTCGGTAGATATCTTATTAGCTAAATTGAAGCATTATGGTGTGATTGATAAGGAATTACAGATTTTGACATGTTACCTAAACAATAGAAAGCAATTAACAGAAATTAATGGTAGCAGATCTAATGAAAAAGAATTAAAATTGGGCGTCCCTCAAGGATCTATTCTTGGGCCATTATTATTTATAATTTATATAAATGACATTGTGGGCAGTTTCGAGGACGAAAGTATGGGCATTGTATTATTTGCCGATGACACAAGTTTGATTGTTAAAGATAAAAACATACAAAACGCTGCTGACAAAATTAAAGATTCAATTTACAAATTAAAGAAATGGTTTGAAGTAAATAATATGTTATTAAATGTAGATAAAACCCATGTGGTTCAGTTTGCGTTAGGTTCCAGATGCCAAGAGCTGCCACAATATGCAATAGATGTATTTGATGAATTAAATGTGCCCAAAGTAAACAAAGTAAAATTTTTGGGTGTCTGGTTGGACACTAAACTAACTTGGGCTGTTCAGATAGATGAATTAACTAAAAAACTTAGTTCTGCTGCGTACGCCGTTAAGAAAATCAAAGAACTATGCGGCATAGTAGCTGCTAGGAACGTGTACTTTGCATATTTTCATTCCGTTATGACATACGGGGTTTTGTTCTGGGGAACGGCAGCTGATGCTAACAGGGTGTTCGTTTTACAAAAGAGGGCCATCAGATTTATCTTGGGAATGAAATGTAGGGATTCATGCAGAGATAAATTTAGAGAATTGGGAGTCATGACAATGGCGGGAGAATTTGTATATCAAAGCATTTTACATATCAGAAACAATTTGCATAAAATGACCAGATGGGAAGAAATTCATGAATATAATACTAGACATAAAGAATTGTTAATATTGCCAAAAACGAGACTTTCTAAGATAGCTAAAAGTTTTATGTCTTTAGGTGTCAAATTTTATAATAAATTGCCCTCCAATGTCAAAGACTTAGAGACACATAAAGAATTCTGTAATACAATTAGAAAATGGTGTACTTTATTACAAAAAAACTAACTACTACAAAATAAAACTAACTTCATATCTAAAAAAAAAAATACCTATGAAATAAAACTTTATGAAATAAAAAAAAAAATTAGAAAATATCTACTTCAAACAAGTTTCTACACAATTGACGAGGCTTTTGCTGATGACCATTTCTGTAATCTAAACAATGATAGTATGTTATAAGAATTCTTAAATTTACAACTGACGAAGCTATTGCTGAAATGATTGAATTGTATACACTAAATTAAATCATTACTTTTGTATAGACGTAACCAAGTGTACAATGGTACCTCAAGGTGAAATAAATGAGTATGAGTATGAGTAGTATTGGCCAGGATGTGGTCGAATTTGTCGATGCTTACTTAAAATATTATTTTTGCTGCTGTTTTAGATAATATTGATGGAGTTCGACAACGCCATCGTGGCTGGCACTCAGAGCATATTGGACCTAGAGTCAGTCACCATGAGTCACTTCTTGCAAATGACGCCTTCGATTATGAAGAAAATGGTTGTTACGTCACAGGTACTTACATACGTTTTTAAAAGGTTACTAAATAATGAATTGCAAGTATATCTACTACATCATATTGACGACAGTCACGAATATTTACTAAATCGTAGGAACTTTAATCTAGAATTCATACAATACGAATATATTTTTGGCCATCTATTTAATATTAACATTTTCCATTTGCATTCGATGTATGTATTGACTGCTTCTGTTTTTAAATTAATTACTTTTTCAGGATGCAATGCCATTCCGAATGAAAGGCGTGCATTATTTGAATACGCCAACAGGATTTGAGACTGTTTTCAACGCGATTAAGGGTTTGCTCAATGAGAAAAATCAAGGCAGAGTGAGTACATTTTTAAACAAGCTTGTTTTGAGATTTTATTCTACTGGATAGGGATTGCTCAGACAATTAAAACAAAGCCACATATAACAAGCCACGAGTAGTAGTATCTGCTATACACATCTGAAAACAAAAATAAAATATAGTATACCTACTGGTTTATGTACTAAGTATGTTTACTCATGAAGAAAGAAAGTCCCCGACGATTATTTTCCTTCTTGTAATATATTCAAAGTCATTTAACCGAAGGAGCGAGTATAAGGTTATGTATACATATCATTGATCTCTTATAAACAACTAACACGGTGAATTTTCCACAGCTCTACGTGCACAATAAAAATTACGAGGCCCTGTACAAACACATCCCCAAGGACATTTTACCCGCTGAATATGGAGGCAACGCTGGAACTATACAGGAAATTACTGGTAGGTACTTGGACATTGTCACGTAACACATTTTTTGCATTTACTTAAGATAAGTTTACATAGAAATGTTTTTTAATATTATTTTCTCTTCAATCTAAAAGTTATAGTAAAGGAATTTTCGCAATCGGTCAAGTAAATTTTGAGATTATCCCACCCAACCTCTGTCCGAGGTCCTCTGTATTGTACTGTATCCTAATTAGGGCCTAGTGCTCTCTGCACTAGGCCCTAATTTGATCTAGCGCCGCAGTCTAATAACCAAGGCATTAACAGGCTATGCTAACTAGGGCCGCGTTATATTACGTAGCTACCTATGCTACTATTGAAATTCAATAGGTGGAAAACATAATTTGGTCATGATATCACATCAGTCATCGCTTTAGGAATACGTGCGATACGTATCAAACCTAATCAGACAAAATGAATGACCGTTCTTTTTCAGATTATTGGAAGAGCAAAGTACAGGAATACAGTTCGTTCCTGGAAGAAGACGAGAAATTCGGTACGGACGAATCGAAACGGCCGGGCAAACCCAGGACAGCGGAGGACCTATTCGGTGTAGAGGGCTCCTTCAGAAAACTCGACTTTGACTAACTGCGAAAGAACAAGAAAATGTGTTTACAGCAATTTGTGGATTACATGTTAATTTTATACTTTTATAAATAAACGGTGATTATTGACAATAATTTGGTTTTTATTTATATTAAAGGACCTCAGGTTCGTTTTTGATGCTGAGAAAACTTTTTAAGTGGTATTGTTTTAAAAGATGTGCTGCCGAAAGTTTTTTGCCAATTTTTCTCCTCAGCGTTGACATCTTTCCTTTGCAAAGTGGTGTAAATGCAATTAAAAAAGAAATGACGTGCAAAAATGTACACAACGTGCTTACTTGCAAAAAAGAGATTTGATTTGTCTAATAAGCTAAGGGCTAACAAATGCTAATTCAGAATTAGGTATAGGCGGTACTATATAATAGCTAACGAGACCAAAATAGGCGACATTATTTAATTTTGCTCTTGTATTAAGGTGAACCGAGAGCTGTCACCTCGTAAAAGTTGTTATCGCAACGCATGTACCTGAACGAGCTATTGCTCTACAGGATCGATGATGATATTCAAATGTTACTATAAATTAAGAACAACAACAACATACTAATAAAAATATAAGACAAAAGTTAGTAAGGATAGTACCTATTATAATTAGGAAGTTAAAGATAATACTGATTCGTTGATTAGTCATGTAGAAATCAGAGTTGTGTTAGAAATAGACATGATTTTGTACATCAAATATTAGGCTAGTTGACTCATATCGAAATTCAATATAACAATATTTATTTCATAATAGTATTTCCCATTAGGATCCCAAATATATCACTTTTATTACATACAAGAAGATGACTGTAAAAAATGAAATTGAAATTAAAATATTTCCTCGTTTTTCCTACACGTCAAAAACGCTAGTCGGCCATCTTCGCGAGATTCGTGACTCTGGGTTTTTAGGGAAGCCCTTTTTTTTTTGATTTATAGATCTTATGTGGGTTTTGGTAGATACATTGAAATATTAATAATAACTCAAATTTTAATGACATGTAAATGAAATATTTACCAATTAAATGGATATGAATACATTTGAAGGCTCTCTTATTAACTACTTAGATTTAACCAGTTATTACGATGATACATAGATGTTAAGAGCAAAAACAAAAGTGTTTTATCAACATCGATGTTTCAACATCGTGTTTTATCAACATCGAACATCCCTAGTTTATCGAGGCCGCGACGACGTCATGCCACAGATAATCATGGCGGACGCTGTTTTTGATGCAGTTTTGAAAGTTGCATTTTAAATTACAGTTTTTTGTGTGTTTAAAGGTCTTAAAAAATTCTGTAATTTTTTGTACGGTGTAATAGAACGATTATTAACTATTTAAGACCCAAAAAAAAATTGGGTCAACTAGCCTAGTCTGTACAGTAAAAATATTCTTATGAAGATACAAACAAATACGACGATAATTTACTAACACATTTATTATTTAAGTAGGAACCATTTGACTGTATTCTTCAAAATTATCGAATTACGCGTTTCAGAATTATTTACAGTTTCAGAGTTATGTTTTATTGTTGCATCAGTTAACTCCAAAGATACCAATATCATTATAGTTATTGAACCATGATTATTGAAAAAATATGTACCTATGTAGTGTACTATGTAATCCTAACCGATATTACGACATATTTATAGTAGTACCTAGGTAGCTATCAGTGGCCGAGTCTCATTACATTGCATTTACCTGGCTTTTACTAAATGACTTGACCACTCACTGTTTACAAGGTATGTTTCAGTTTATGAGTTGTCATCACAAATACATATATTACAGAATAAAATATACAGTGTATCTAATATACACATATCATCAGAATAAATGTAAAAATAAGTAAGTACACTACCCTATAAGTAATTGATCTTAAAAGGTTCTTGTAGAGTCGATAGATAATGGTATATTTTGTCTTAAGTAGTATTAATAACGTTACAAACTTACATACAGTTTTATAGTAGTCTCAGGCGAAGATTTGTACTCCATACCTGTCGTAAAGTGGGCACTTTGATCACCCATGACAGGTGGCAACACTCGTAGAAGGCAGCAGTGCTCTATGTCTGCATATGGTCGAGGCTTGAGGTGTTGTGAGGTGGAGAGGAGCACACGCCCGCCCGGCTCGGACTTTTGATATTGGTCATGGCCCCCGCGTTCCATTCCGTGACGAAAATCATCACTCTGAAAATCATGAGATCGGTTATGGAGAGTATTTTAAAGGATTTTGTATCTTCTCCTATACCTAAACCTTTCATTTAGGAGAGAATAATAAGTTTGCAAACGAAAATGTCATTTAGAGATGGTTGATGGGACCACTGTATTAGATTTGTACTGTGGTCTGATCGATATTTAGTTGATTAACACAATGGGAAATGACAATGCCAGATTCTGCCCCACCATCAACCGCAAGTTGTACAAGATAATGAATAAATGTAAAAATATCTCCGTTTATTATTAAAATTATTTGTTTAAAATAAAGTTTTGTACAAGTTACGATTCGAAAAAAAACAGCTTAATTAAGAATTCAGAAAATAGTAAGAAATCAAAGCGATTTATTCATTGTTTTTGTTATTCTTCTATAGGAGTAGCGAGAGTAGTAGAAAATGATACGGATTATATTTATGCAATATGAAACCTGTATAAGTCCCCAACAAAATGATAAGCTTAAATGGTCACGTAGTTTTCTAGGTGGGGCAAAGCTCCATTGAAGTGTCGCAATGTCATTTATCACAATATTTATCTAATATAATCGAAATTATCATTCGCCCGCGCATGAGTAAATAAGAGTTTGCACTGTTATGTTTTTATTGGTGTGCGACCGTGAAAAGTAGTGCTTGTTCGTTCATTATACCTAGTCCACTTAAATACGTCCCTGATCAGCTATCAGCTAATATATATAATATAGAATATTTAATAGGTACGTTAGCTCTAAATGTTATCCTAATGTGTTTGGAACTAGGTTCCATCCATATTTCAGAACCCTGATTCTGATTCCATTTCAGAGTTCCTCGACATCGGCTACATTAGGGGTAGGTATAATAATCTCGATATCCTGTGCTACTTTCATAGTCCCTATACCTACAGATGCAAGCCTAAAATTTAGTGTTAATATTCTCTTTGCACGAACCAAGTGTATAACTTATTGGATTACATTTATACTTACCTAACTACATTTTTATTAAAAATATTACATACCATTTATAAACAAAAATATTTAATAACAGTCATTCAGAGGAAGGGATTGAAACTGAGACGTTTGAGCCCTAGCATCACATGCTGGTCATTCTTTCTTTTTTTCTTTTCTCGTGTGGTTTAGTGACCAAACATGTCAAAAATATTCAGGCAGCCAATAAGTCCCATGCTGGTCACTGGAGCTACTCCACTCAAAAGGATGTGATTAATTAATACGAATACGGTTTAGATTACAAACAAAATCGTAATCATCCACGTGACGTACCTACCATTATCAATGTAATTAAATTACATGCATAATTATGATCGATCATTCGAAATTACATTTCAGAATTTTCTAAAAGCCATTTAAACTGCCATTATGATTATATCTATTGTACGGATGTAAATTCACCTCAATTCATGTTAAACAGGTAACGAGTTCTACTGTAAGTCGTAGCAAATGCTTCTTCTAATATACTGTATACAACTTTGTAGTAATTACCTATAATTTAATTCTCAGTTTGACAATAATATAATTTTTAATATTGACATTTGATATTGATAGGAACATTGACATATTATTATTAATGGATATTTTTATTTAATTAATTTAATTTTCAACCAGACTTACGATCAAATTATGGATTACTTTTAGATAATAGTAAAAAAGTACATATGTAAATGACATTATAATTTGTGATAAATAAATCTAATCTAATCTAATGAAACACATCAGAATTATTTATTATAGTTATCATACGCAGGCATAGATTCATGTCTTTTACACGATCAAAATTAATAAAGAATAATTAGCTAATTACGTTTTGTTCTAATATAGAATCCTTGAAAGCAAACCTGGTAGGTACAATATAATATTGTTTTGTTCTTTTCAGAAATTGAAGATGCCAGTTGCAGTTCGTCCTCTTAGTCCAGAGTTAGCAGAGAAAGCACGTGTGGAGTTGTTTGAGGATCCAAAGAAACTTGAAGATGGCATAGCACACCTGAAAGATTGGATCGCTAAGCAGCCACATTTGAGGGCCAGAACGGGTGGGTTTGCTTGCACACAACAACAAAAATATCCAAAAATACAAAATTCTCAATTTGTAGCGCTTTTTTATATTATTTTCAGCTTCGTCATTTCTGGTTCATTTAAATACTGAAATCAGTTCAGTTACAATATAGATAAATATACTCGTAAGTTGAGGCCAGCGAGATGAGTACAAAGTATCATGCCTCAACTTTGCCAACCATCCAACGCCAACCATCGTAAATTAGTAGAACGGGTGTAGGAGAAATTTATTTAATGACAAAAGAATTCATGATTGAGAGTGATCTCAATCATGAATTCGCGAACAATGATGAATATATTTACCGGGTTCGGCATTACCATCCGCTGCTGCCCATCTGACTCTACTTAGTCTAAGGTAACTTGAAAATATTAAAATCTAATTTCAGATGATCAATGGCTGGCGGCATTTATTCGAGGGTGCAAGTTCAGTCTGGAACGAACTAAAGAGAAGATAGATCTGTACTACTCTATGAGGACCCTTGCACCTGAATTGAGCTTAATCCAACCTTCTGATCCTAAGTTCATTGAAATACTTAAAAAAGGGTAAAAATAATTTCATTTGTTTTCTACTTTGGGTGTGAAATATTTCGATTAGTAATGAAATTTTATTTTTTTCATGGTAATGCTACCAGACGATGCCATTGAATACGAATTTGATACTTCTACTGTGCTTCTACTTTATATATTTTTTGTCTACTGAAAAATATATTTTCTGTTTAGGTCTTTCCTAGTTCTACCTAAAACGGCAAATCCTGCAGATCCGCGGGTTATCCTAGTCAGGACTGGCCGATATGATCCCAATGAATATACAATATCCGAAATCATGAGCGTGCCAAGAGTTTTGCAGCAGGTGAGTCGTAAATAAAATGTAAGATTCTAAAGATATACCTAGATACAACAACAGTTGGATAATCATTGAATTACATCGAAATATACGTTACTTAACAAAATAGTCATAGATATTATGTTTAAAAAAGCAAGTTATATTGAAAATACGATGAAGCAAAGAACGACCAGCCCCGGCAAGCTTCAATTATTTATTCCTTCATGGAAAATACATTATCTAGAGTTCTCTGTCTACATAGGTTCAGATATACACGTGATGAACTGAAATGACACAGATGTGGATCATTTACATGTCGTAGTAATTGTGTGGTCTTGGTGTTATAATTTACCCTTTCTGCTTGTTTAAGATTCTATACCTAGAGGACGATAATTTCATGGTTGCTGGCGGAGTAAGCATCGCAGATTTCAAAGGAGCCACATTAGCTCATTTCGTACAAATGACACCAGCTACTATGAAGAAGATGGTTGTTGCTGGGCAGGTAACAGTTCTGGAGAATTCTACATCATGATAAATCAGGAACATGTTCCTAAATTTCCTGTTTTCGAATAATGGACTGGCAGCTATTTGCTGTTGCGCCCGCCCACATCTAAGTTTTTAATATATTTTTAATATTTCAGGAAGCAGCACCTGTGAGAATGAAAGGTGCACACTACATGAACGTGCATTCAGCTGTGGATACTTTTATAAATGTTGTAAAGTCTTTCCTAAACGAGAAAAACAGGAATAGGGTAAAAATTTCAAATTATGCAATAACTAGATACCTATTTAATGAATAATTAATTATTTATGAAATACAACTGTTATTTCAGATACATGTGTATGGCAAAGACATTGAGCCGTTATACAAACACGTCTCGAAAGATATACTACCAGCGGAGTACGGTGGGAACGGAGGAACGATCCAAGAAATTACAGGTTTGAATTTACTAGGTATTTAAAATTTGTTTTACGTTGTTCATATTGTATATGAAACGGTTGTGTTTTGCAGATTATTGGTTGAAGAAGGTTGAAGAATACAAAGACTGGTTCGTCGAGGACGCGCAGTACGGCACGGACGAGTCGAAGCGGCCGGGCAAACCCAAGACTGCGGAGGACACGTTCGGAGTAGACGGCTCATTCAGACAACTCGACTTTGACTAAAATGTTTATTGATTTCGCTTAATTAAATTATGAACCCATATGTTGTACGTAGGATATTTTTTAAACATAATATAAGTAGGTATTGGAATATCTGTTGCTTAGGTATTTTGTTTTATAATCCACTTTTTATTTTTTGTTGATACTAATAACAAGTATTATATAATTTATTTTGATGGCTTTAATAAATAATAAATCTCTTAGTACGGAACATTGTGCATATAATTTGACTACCAAATTAAAACATAAAGTACCTAGGTTTTCCACATGTAAAGTTATGTTTACATAGAATCATACTATTGTCAGGATTATTCGTCAGGTTGTAGTTCTGTGTTGTAGTCAGACATATTCAGCCGATCCGTAGGCATTTTCGGATATTATACATTACCTAACGACTGCTGCCGAACTGCTGTACCTAACATACTGTAACGTTGTTTAATTGTGCTCTACGATTGTTTTCAACGATATACCTACTCAGTCGCAACTAGACTACGAGCCTCATAGCAAATTAAGTTTAAGTTTTAAGTTTGATTACAACTAGCGATTACAATTTTTGTAATTACTTATTGCAACGTATACCGACGAAGCACTAGATAAATTGTTTGTAACGCTATCAATCAGGTGGATTAATAGCCGGGCAAAATTATCTATTGGACAGATAATCGCGACCGTATATTATTAATAAAATATAACGACAGTGCGCCTTACACGTTTGTTAAAATTACTCGTCGAGCTGGACGGTCATCGTCAGCAATCAGGTAGGTTTGCACTTTCTAACTTTTCCCTTCGTGTTTACCCAAACCATGCATCTACCTACGTATCTATCATAACTGTACAGCTTTGCTAGATAACTAGCAAAAGTAATGAATAATGAAATATATTTTCACTGATTTACACATAGGTACCAATATTGATTGATATACTGTCCCTGTCCCTAAGATTAAAGAAAAAATATATACTTCAAGTTAAGGCTAAAATAATATAAGGCTGAACCTAAATCTAGAAAATATTGAAATAATTGTGGTGTTATTTCCTGCTTATAAATGATATCACAAGTTCTTATTTCTTATTATTTATGTATTTCAGATCACAAAAATGCCCGTTGAAGTTCGCCCATTGCCTCCAGAATTAGCGGAGAAGGCACGCGTGGAGTTGTTTGAGGACCCAAAGAAACTCGAAGACAGCATAGCACACCTGAAAGAATGGATCGCCAAGCAACCACATTTAAGGGCTAGAACAGGTAAATTTTAAGCGTAGAATTAACTATATGTCTATCATTTTGAATAGATTAATTGAATACAGTTTTATAATGCTTTCCCTGTGTTCCACCAAAAAATATCCCGAATAATCCGGCGATGGATTACCATCCAAAACGCTTATATCTACCTATACATATAATATGATCTACCTATTGCTTTATCAACAACAACAAACACTTCAATCTATTACAAAATTACTTTTCGTTTTAGACGATCAATGGCTGGCAGCATTTCTACGTGGGTGCAAATTTAGTGTGGAAAGGACGAAAGAAAAAATCGACCTGTATTACTCATTGAGGACCATTGCTCCCGAATTATATGCATTGAAACCTTCGGATCCCAAGTTTATGGAAATACTAAAAACTGGGTAAATTGTATTCAAGTAACTACATAGATAACCAAGATATATTTACATTAATAGGATTTAATATAAATTAATTCGTTATCTGTTTTTAGCTTTTTCCTGATTCTACCGAAATTAGACAAGTCAACAGATCCTAGAGTGGTTTTGATGAGATCTGGGTTGCTTGACCCTAATAAATATGCACCCTCAGAAATGATAAGTGTGCCACATATTTTGCAACAGGTTGGTTTAAAGCTTCAGTTAATAAATCATTAAGTAATTAATACAAAAAAATCGACTGCTAACGACATCTCATAATTATGTTAAAATCCATCAAACTGTTTAGGCCGCAGGGCGTGCCAAAGAAATAGACATACATACATAATTACATACATACTTACATACATACTTACATACATACTTACATACATACTTACATACATACTTACATACATACTTACATACATACTTACATACATACTTACATACATACTTACATACATACTTACATACATACTTACATACATACTTACATACATACTTACATACATACTTACATACATACTTACATACATACTTACATACTTACATACTTACATACTTACATACTTACATACTTACATACATACTTACATACATACTTACATACATACTTACATACATACTTACATACATACTTACATACATACTTACATACATACTTACATACATACTTACATACATACTTACATACATACTTACATACATACTTACATACATACTTACATACATACTTACATACATACTTACATACATACTTACATACATACTTACATACATACTTACATACATACTTACATACATACTTACATACATACTTACATACATACTTACATACATACTTACATACATACTTACATACATACTTACATACATACTTACATACATACTTACATACATACTTACATACATACTTACATACATACTTACATACATACTTACATACATACTTACATACATACTTACATACATACTTACATACATACTTACATACATACTTACATACATACTTACATACATACTTACATACATACTTACATACATACTTACATACATACTTACATACATACTTACATACATACTTACATACATACTTACATACATACTTACATACATACTTACATACATACTTACATACATACGTACATACATACTTACATACATACTTACATACATACTTACACACTTACATACACACTTACATACATACTTACATACATACTTACACACTTACATACACACTTACATACATACTTACATACATACTTACATACATACATACTTACATACATACTTACATACATACTAGGCTTGCAACGAATATTCGCCAACTATTCGGTATTCGGCCTATTCGGCCACTTTTGTCCTATTCGGCCGAATACCGAATACCTTAGCACTATTCGGCCGAATACCGAATACCTAATTTTTTTGTAGTTTGATAAATGCTTAATAAAAAATGATTACAAAATATTTTATTAATTTTCTTTCGCATTAGCATCGATCCAGTCTGATGTAGTCGCCTTCTTGCCCACTCCAACACGTGAAATTTTTGTCTTGCACAAATTTTTGTTTTGCACACGACAGTTTTGGGAACATTTTCATCGTCGTCAAAATATGTCCATGGACTCTAAAAAGAAGTCACCTATATAGGTGACTTAGAGGCCATGATGGATTTGGCGCAAAACTTAATAGATTAAGCATGTAAAAATCAAAAGACGTGTCGCGACAGGCGACAAGGGCGGTGTAGGAAGAAACTACGCTCTCGACAGGAGAGAACACAAACGGCGCCAAGCCGGCCGAATATTTTTGCCGAATATTCGGTATTCGGCGAATGGCCGAATATACTATTCGTTGCAAGTCTAATACATACTTACATACATACTTACATACATACTTACATACATACTTACATACATACTTACATACATACTTACATACATACTTACATACATACTTACATACATACTTACATACATACTTACATACATACTTACATACATACATACTTACATACATACTTACATACATATGGAATTTATGAAATAAGAGAAATAATTTTGGTTTCTACGTTTCTTTGGCGACTTGATTTAATTTTATCATCTCATGTTTAGGTATAGTATCAAAGGGTAAATTATTTAATTACCTGCAAATAAAAACAGTATACTATCAGTCATTCTGTGTAACTTAAATTTTCATATTGAATGATTCCAGATTGTGTTCTTGGAGGACGATTACTTCATGGTTTCTGGTGGTGTAAATGTAATGGACTTCAAAGGAATCACTATGGCTCATATGGCACAAATGTCTCCTTCGTTAATGAAAAAGATGATTGTGGCTGGACAGGTACTTATGATATTTACGACCTTATTGCACACAATAATAAGCTTCATTTATTATACAATCCAGGCAATAGATAAGCTTGCTGTTATAGCTAGGTTCATAATAAATGGATTGTTCTGAACTTATTACTATCTAGAAAAAACTACTTAACCATTTGGAGGGAAGCATTTAATTCATGAATATGTATAGTGATTTATGTTAAATTTTAGTAATTAGAACAGAGTAAATTATGTTTCAGGATGCTGCCCCCGTGCGTATGAAAGGTTCACACTACTTGAACATGCCTTCAGCACTTGATACAATATTCAATCTTGTAAAATCTTTCCTAAACGAAAAAAACAGGAATAGAGTAAGTTCAACTTCTAATAGTACCTACCTAAGTGTCTATCTATACGTACCTACACTAAACTACAATTCATTTTTAAAACAAAAAAAACATACATACATCCATACACACACCCTCTCACATACCCACACACCCTGTTACACACCCTCTATCACACACACCTCCTCCCTCTCTCTCACACACACACACCCACACACACAGAGACATATATGCATACATACATAAATACATCACACACACACACACACACACACATGTACGCCTATTAGTTGTATAACCGGGAATTACTGGTTCTCAAGATACAGGTTAGACCTAGTTTGAGAACCAGTCACCAGCATAGTTATTTAAGTACGGTGTGTACCTACATTTTTGGTTTCAAATAAATGATTTATTATTATACATACATACAAGCATACACACATACATACATACAAGCATACATACATACAAGCATACACACATCCATGCATACAAGCATACATACATACAAGCATACATACATACATACAAGCATACATACATACATGCATACAGGCATGCATACATGCAATCGAAAAACATAATCCTCCTTCTTGCGCAGCCGGGTAAAAAGTTTAAATATTTAAATGGTTCTTTTTATTATAGTTGCACGTGTATGGTAAAGATATTGAACCGTTATATCAACATGTATCGAAAAATATTCTACCAGCGGAATACGGAGGCAATGGAGGAACGACCCAGGAAATTATAGGTTTGTTTTTAAATACAGTGTGTTAACTCTTCATTATTAACTGATTCCGTGCACATTTACCCTTCTAATGACACGCTAGTAGAAAAGTAGAATAGAAAGAAAAATATTTAGGGAACGACATTTGCTTTTTCGTTAGCAAATGTGAATCCCACACATTTTCTGACCATTCTACTAGCATTAATGAAAGTAAAAGCTAGGGCAGTAACTTATTTTGAATCAGTTACTTTACGAGAAAGTACATCGGTATTTAAAAAAAATCTTATAGGTAATGAGCACGAATTTAATTTTTGTTATTAATAGGTAAATTTTAATTTTTATTTCACACTGCATTATAAAATGTTGTTAATATGTTCAGATTACTGGGTGAAAAAAGTTGAAGAATACAAGGAGTGGTTAGAAGAGGATGAGCAATACGGCACGGACGAGTCGAAGCGGCCGGGCAAACCCAAGACTGCGGAGGATACGTTCGGAGTAGATGGCTCGTTTAGACAACTTGCCTTTGACTAGTTAATTTCATTCATTCATAAGCTCATGCCTTTATTTCCCGCAGGGGTAGGCAGAGACGTTGGACCGCTATCTGCTGCGATCCTGGCATACCATAGCACAAATAGCACACTAGTTAATTTTATTATTATGATTTTGTTATTGGTGAATTAAATAATGTTTTTTTCGGTTTATTTATTATTTATTTATTTTTACCTTCAATATACAGGTAGGTACATGATTTGTACAAAATTAAGCATTGGATGAGCGAGACGTCTAAATTTTTGGTACTATTTATCGGCAATAATCTGACTTTGATAGGAGTTGAACGCTTATAAAAATCATTGCAGCTAACCCTGCAACGATAAAAAAAAGTTTTTATTTAACCACATGACTGTTTTTATGTGTTATTTATCCTCCTATTGTGTACTAGTATGCTGTGAATGATGTGTTCACCTACGGGTAATTAAGTGGCACGTTAGACTTTAATTTATACTGTTTTCACATACAATGTTGCCATCTGTTAATGTTTTATGAAATAAGAAAAAAAAAACAATGGTACATTCGACAACACATCCCCCAAATTACAATTTTGACTCTAGTTGTATATAGTACAAGAACGGTACAAACGATTACACTTGATGTGCCTTCAACTGTACTATCGAGATTTTATAACAATACTAATTGATCAACTAGCATAAATTATTTCATATCTGTGATGAGTTCCCTGTTTCAAGATATCATGGTGGACGACCGGCGAGTGAAGTCGCATAGTATCTATCTAAATTGATGGTAATTTGAGCCCATAAAGAAAACTTTGTGAATATTCTAAAAAATACTTATACAACATTATAATATGCCCGTAGATAGGATTACTGTTCATAAATTGGCACTATCAATTTCATAAAGATTAAGGACTGGAGAAATTATCTTATAGATAATAGTAAATTCAATAAAGGTATAAAATACCAGCTAAACAATTATAACTTCGTACTCATTCCGAGCAAAGAGCACCAGCAGTTAGGTAGGTAAGTGACTATTAATTGTTAGCTTTAAAAGTTTAAACGATCAAGGAAAAACTTTAGTCAAGTTATATCAGAATATACCTACCAGCTACTTACAACTCTTTTGGTATGATGTTCTTGTTTTGTTCGCCTCACTATCATTATCTGTGATTAATAAGGTAACTGTACATATACTCGTCATTGTACCAATGCCCGTCAACTGCCCTTAAATTACCAATATATCACGAAAATGGTAGTTTATTTCATTTTCTCTGCAATATTAGGAAAATAGATACTATTTTGCTGCTAATTAAGTGGCAAAAATACAGTAAAACATCAAATAACATAATATAATATCACTTTAAAGTTTGTGTTCACGTTTTTGTAAAAAGTTACAAAGTTCGATTACTAGACTGCTGTTTTTATTGACTACGGTTTTTTTTTCAACGCTGGCTAATGTATTTACATATTTGTAAGTGTTGATGTTTAAAATGAAACTTGAGTACTCTTAATATCATTCTGTAGTTTGATTCGATGCCTATTTGTTTTAATTAATTAAATAATAACATTTCAAATTCGTTGACGGCTATTGGGTCAACCATACAGCAAAATGTACCAGTACCCGTCATCTATATGATATAAAGACAACTATAGAGATATTGCTTACTTTCCACACCAGTACTCGTAAAAAAATATTTTTTAACTTCCCAAAATACACAAAACATCCTCAAATGCACAAAAACGTCCCAAACATTACGATGTGTTTACGTATGGTTTAGGACGTTTTTGTGCATTTTTAAAACATCTTTGGGATGTGCCTTAGTAATTATTGGCATAATGACCTGATTAATATATACTGGCTGGAACAGCAACAATGAATATTTTGACTATTTTGGTTTAATAGTGATTTGAGAAATGTCGAAATGTCGAAAACATAATGCTTGTCCAATAAGGTGTTCCATTTACACTATAACACTTTGATCAATCATATATACAGGGTGTATATTTGCATCGTTGCCATATTCATGGGGGCAACTATACTGCTGATACTGAATACAAATCAATTATAAAATAAATACCATTTTTTTTACTAATTTTATTTAGTAATTTTATTTCATCGACAATTCCACGAGCAAATCACTAATTTATCGTTCGCGGCTACGCGCCCATCACTATTCTAACACGTAGGCATCAATGGTCAAAGGTCAATGGTTGACATGAATCAAAGGCGTGCCGCGCGCCACCTCGCCCCTTTGAATTCGCCGCCCGCGCCGGTCGGTTCAGTCAGTCAACTTCAGTCAGTCGGCGCCGCTGTCCCGGGACGCACGGGTTCACGGATTTTGATACCGCGTACTGAGCACGCGCAGCGCGGTGCCGCCGCCCGGCGCCCTAGCAGCAGGCTCCGGGCAGTAAACATTACGCTTATTCGAATTGTGGAGTGACGTGATGTGAAAGTGGTGTGCACCACGAAATTGAGAGTGTTGATGTGTTACGCTTACGTCAATTAATTAGTTCTGCATTCGACACGGTAAAACAAAACATTTACAAACGTGTTGAGGAAATTAAAGAAAAATTGTGCCTGGCTCGACTAAAATGGAAGGCATTCTGAACACCTATTACCCCGATACACATCCGGTGAGTAAATGTAAATAATTTGTAATTATGCTTTCAATGTCTACGCCAAAAACCGGTCAGAGTATCACTAATTTTAAATTTCGCTAAAATACGAACTAAACTTGGTGCTAAGTACCAATAAATTAGGTATTTTTGTCGGTCAAGCCCATAAAAATAGGAAGGAAAGTCTGAAATCGGTCGAAGTATTCTAGGGGCTGGCTGTTTACCTATGTTTGCTTGCTGTCTCTTTCACTCGGTCACGTGAGTAACTCGTAGTATTTTGGTAGTAAATAATCCCATTGCGCCAAATAAAACAGGTTTCTTTCTATTTACACTTAAAAACTAAATTAATTAATATCTGGCTGCACTTTAATTACGCGAATTTATAATACATGTTAAATTATTGTTAACATTGATTACTATTACCTCTTAGAATATGGCAACTATGCACATATACTCCGTGTATATATATGTCATACATTACCTACACAAAAACTATATACATATATGACGGCTATTGGGACCTGGGTATGTCGGATATCTGTACAAGGACATGCCGGATACCGGGCAAAGGGGTATTATTTCATATAAGTCTAAAAATATCTTATTTATTGTTTGTATCTTTGCACCATTTCATTCTACGGCCGTGGCTACAAAATCAAAAGTGAAAAGTTCAAAAAGTGACGGATATTGGGACAGTTCCCTTACTTCATTTTATATTATTAGAATCAATTTGGGGTTCTCTTGAAAATGGCGGGAAACGACGGTTGTGAAATTATTTGATAATTTTCCTTTTAATGTCTACAGGAACTATTTTGTGTTTAATATCACGTTAAATTAATCAGAAAATGTTCGCGAATGACAGTACGGTGAAGTTATTGGATTATTTATGCAAGATCTGAAGTTTCAAGCTTTTATCAAGAGTTCCCGCTACAAGCTCGGGAGTGAACGTGACTGTCGAGCTGCTTCGTCCAGAGTGATGACGCTACGGCGTCTCCTCTGGATGAAGACATGAAGACGCGGCTACCCAGGGTGAAGACGCCACTGCGACTCCCCTGGAGGAAGATAGAAGACTGACTATTGAATTTTCTGTAACATGACATTGGCAAATGACGAGCTGTCGAGTCCATTAATAAAATAAATAAATAAATAAATAAAAGAATCAATTTGATTGATTCGAGATTGATTTCGAGGTTTTTATACATACCTAATAATCTAAGCACTTAATATAACAGTTTTCAGAGCCTGACCATGCCGGTTACAGTTAGGCCCTTGTCTCCGGAATTGGCAGAGAAGGCGCGACTAGAGTTGTTTGAAGACCCAAAGAAGTTAGAAGATAATATAGCGCATCTAAAAGATTGGATCGCTAAACAGTCTCATTTGCGCGCCAGAACAGGTATTAAATCTTTGATAGAGACAAACAAAATCTTTTACATTGAACACGTAGAGGATTTTTTTCCGTTGCTGCAACACATTTTTTTTTAAATCGTGCGTTGAAAGTTTCTACCTTAATTTCAGCAAAGAATTTATTTATTTGACGTGTTTGGTTTAATATATTAATTATTTAAGTTAAGTTAAATGTACATTACTGCTTACAGCATTATTTTTGCCATAATGGTTATTAGGTCATAATTAACAGAGTACGCATTATGGTAATTTGTAAAGGTACCTACTACAATAATGTCAGATGCACTAACATTATTTAATTTTGGTCCTCCTTAGTTATATGGTCAGTAATTCACATTTACGAATTTACCAATATTCGGTCTATTCTTTGGAAGACTTGCATGGGAACAGGTAGAACAAATGCATAATCATTTAAGCCTCGATTACATAAATCAATGGAATATATCTACAGCTCGTATCGTTATCTGTCTCAGATCACGTCAATTTGATTGAACATGCACGACATCTCCGCGCTTATGCACAAACTATTGCATTGAGTGTGATGGAAAAATAGACTTAGGTAGGTAATATACCCAAATCTATATTTCCATGAAAAAAGATATGGATGTTAACACTAAGGCCATATGGCTCAAGTCACGACTCGGACATCAGCTAGCTAGATCGTCATTCTTTTTCTCTATCTATGAATACATTGATATTTATTATTCTTATAAAAAACTAAATCCCTACATAATGTTTGTTTAAGATGATCAATGGTTGGCAGCATTTCTACGTGGTTGCAAGTTCAGCCCGGAACGAACGAAAGGAAAAATAGACCTGTACTACTCTTTGCGTTCCATAGCACCTGAATTGTTCGTACTGAAACCATTTGAGCCCAAGTTTATGGATATACTTAAAACTGGGTGAGTACAGATAAATCACTTGTTCCTTTCTATTTATTTAGGTAAGGATTTACCTCTACTTACCTATACAGTGAAAGGTAGGTTTTATAAATATCATACTATGCCTAAGTACCTACATAATTTTTATGTTTAGGGTTCTCATCGCTATGCCGAAAACAGGAAAGCCAGATGATCCACGTGTTCTGCTTATGAGGCTCGGCCAGTATGACGCTAACAAGTATACCATGCCTGAAATATTTTGCGTGTTACTAGCTATACAAAAGGTTAGTTTGTGCGAGTAATGTAGGTACACGCAAATACATAATTGTTATAATTTCGTTACAGCAGCCTCACTCTAGGCCAGCATTGTAAATTGCAGTAACAAAATACTTGGTCTCTATATTTACCGATCACACTACTTGTTTAAGCCATTCAAGATCAAGTTCATTTATTCGGTAATAAATAACATAAGAGATAATAGAGAGAGGCAAGCTACTTTTTACCGTTACCTATCACCACTACTATCACGACTGGACTGGTCCAGAATAAGGCAGCTTTATACTAAATTTATTTATTTCCCTAAGCTTTTCTACATGGACGATGACAACTTCTTGATTTCCGGTGTAATATACGTATTGGACTTCCAAGGAGGCAGCATGAAGCATTTTACACAGATGACTCCATTGCTGATAAAGAAAATGGTTGTGTCGGAACAGGTAAAAACATTTAAAAACGAAGTTTGAATAAATTTTTATGTATAGTAGATATTACGTTTCATGTTTGACTGTACTAAATACAAAATTAGGGACACAATTAGGGACGTCTACTTATGTTTAAACCACTTCACCATAAACATGAGTACAGCAGTCTACTAAATCTAACAATGCGAATGAATTTTTTGTTTCTCTAAAACTACTTTGTCACTACTTCAATGTTTCAGGAAGCTGCGCCTGTGCGAATGAAAAGTGCCAACTATTTGAATATGCCTGCAGCTTTCAACACAATCTTAAATATTCTGAAAACATTTCTAAATGAAAAAAATCGAAACAGGGTAAATATAATATATCTACATAAAATATTTAGGTATGCCAGATAGGTAATTAGAATATCGGTGTAAATACGATCAAAATAGGTTGGCCGATTCTGAACGGTGCAAGGTGTCCTACCGTTCAACGACACATTTTAGCTCCAAACAATTGCTATAACACAGCGAGGTTATAACTTCGCTGATATTTCACGAAAATATCACTATGAAATTGGTGGTGTGTGAATAAAGGGAAGTATACCCGGTGTTCCGCAGCTTAACTGAAACTAAGCTTTCCTTCAGTAGCCGCTAGGTTGGTCAATTTTTATTTTTATGCCACAATGGCAAAGACTGTCCAACTAGAATAAACTATCATCGAGCGTTGTAGGAAGTAGTTGTAGACGACCGCATTTTCAGTAGATTCCAATGTCTTCCTATGATTTTAGATGCACGTGTATGGTAAAGACTATGAGCGGTTGTACCAGCAAGTACCAAAAGATATACTGCCAGCGGAATATGGAGGAAGTGGTGGAACAGCTCAGGAAATTACTGGTTGGTATAATAGTTTTAGAGGGTCGTATAGAATTTTTAAAGATAGGTTGACTAAGTAACCAGGGCACAGATTAATACAGGAATAATAGAATTAGGTATTCTTTTGACAAGGGTATTCCAGTGGTCACCCACATTCGTATTATGTCGTAAATTAAGACGTATAGTATTTGAAATATTAAAACATCAGGTCAAGTGCGAGTCGAAACAATGCGTGTTCGTTCAGTAGGGACCTACTAAAGATTTTTTTCATCTACCTTTCATTTTTCTAGACCATTTGGTGAAGAAGTTTGAAGAATACAAAGACTGGTTCGCCGAGGACGCTCAGTATGGCACGGACGAGTCGAAGCGGCCGGGCAAACCCAAGACTGCGGAGGACACGTTCGGAGTAGATGGCTCGTTTAGACAACTCGACTTTGACTAGTTTGCTATAATGTACTTACTTATACAATCTTTAGTCTAAATTGGACATTATTTTAGCTGGTAGCCTCTTGTTTTGACACAGAGCACCCCCACTAGAGTCCGCATTAACAAATTTTTGTTTGAAAACGAAATCGCCACAGGAACGAGGTGCGGGGCGGGACAAGCCACATCCTGATTGGCCAATTCAAGGTCGTCGCACGTCGTAAGCGCAGAACGAATGCAGCGCAAGGATGGGACAATAATATAGGATGTATCGATTATCGACATTTTCTGTCGATAAGCGATTTTGTACTTGAATTTAGAAAATTGTTAGGATGAGTCATATTGCGGAATTTGATGTGACATCAAATGTCTACTACTATGTGATACTAAACATTAATAAATAAAACAGCGCAAATTGTAAAGAAATAAATTAGTTTTATTAAATAAAATAATACTGATACTTGATAGCTTATAGATAGAGAGAGCTCGGTGGCGCAGTGGTTGAGCCACTGGACTTGCAATACGGAGGTCCCGGTTCGATTCCCAGCCAGGGCAGCCATGTTCATTAGAAAAAAACCGAGTATAACTCATTAGAGTTATACTCGGTTTTTTTCGACCGAAAAACTTACGTACATTTACCGAATGTTCTCAAAACGGTGAAGGAAAACATCGCAATGAAACCTTCATGCCGTAGAAAAAAAATATCTAAGGCATGTGTAATCCGCCAATCGGCACTGGACCCGCGTGGTGGACCATGGTGCGAGCTCCCTCGATGAGAGGGAAAGTCTGTGCCCAATCAGTGGGAACATAAAAATAAATAAGCTTAAAACAGGTAAATCTCAAAGGAGCCCATACCTTTAAGGCCCACCCTTGCTGTCCTGTTATTGAGACAATATTAATCCCATATTTTTCTACCGCGTTTATTGCTCTTAAACACAAGGCTAGTCAATGCAAAGTTGAATTTACCTTAACATTTGATGAAATCAAAATAAAAAAGTTGAATATGTTCCTTCGAATCAACGTACTTTTCTGTAAGTACCACTTGTTTTTATTAAATTCAATTGCACAAATGAATGCACCGAAGCTTTGTTTTTCCTAAGTCGCATTTTACGTGGAGTATTCCAATGAGTTGGCAAATTTAGTAAATCAATACTGGTATCCGGTTGTATTATCTCGGGGAATTTTTGTGGTTCTGGCAGCGTGAAATGTTCAGAAGATGCTGGGTTTGTTCTTGGCGGTACTACGGCATGTTTTGAATACTGTTCATCTTCAATAAAGTTCTGTAAAAGTGTAATAGTTACATGTTAATCTTAATTTGAAGGACATAAAATTATAAAAGTTTATAGTTATGCTCAAGCAACATACCTTAGACATAAATGTTGTCTCCAACGTTGATTGGGAAATCATAGGCAACGTTACTGAAGTTGACTGAACTCCAAGAACATTGATATATAAATTAAATGTATTCCGAATAATATTTCGATCTAACAGGAGGTAGAAAAATATGAATATTAAATTAATAACAGTATACTTCTATAAAGGGTGGGCCTGGTTTGATCAATCTCCTTTGAATATGCTAACAACATCGACATCGACAATTCCCGAACGGGTGACTGAAAGCACTAACTTACACGTGCCGGGGAGAAAGCGGGATGTCTAAATATGAATTAACACATGAAAGAAAGAGATTCGTAAAAAAGACATCAACGTGCTCACCTGAAATGGTACACATTATGCAGCAAAATTTATTTTATTATTTTAATCTTTTTATATGGAAATTCAACTGACCGATGAAAGGAAATACCATCCTTTTGAAGATTCGATGTTCTACAAGACTTTCCACATAATTTTACCGCACAGTAAGACATATTTAGATAGTTTTTTACCTCATTTTCACTCACAAACTCATGAGGACGTTCAATAAGCGAATGAAACGATGTTTTGAGGCGTGGCGCTATTATAGTAGTACTAACTATTATGCTTGGCAGCAGCGGGGGCCCTCATATGCGGACTCTAGTGGGGGTGCTCTGTGTGTTTTGATAATAAAACACAATTTATTTTTTATAAGTGTCGTATTCTTTCTAAACTTTAAAAAACAGTTTTGATAATCACACACCGCACCTTTACAAGTATACAATATAAAGCAAGTGTTATAGTTATTTATTTCCTTAGGCGCGTATCCATAAACGTGATTTAAAGTTATTCCGTCGATTAGGCAATCTGTCCCTTTCTACCATAAGTGAGAAAGAGACAACAACACGGTTTAAGGGAAGTGAGGTTTAACTAGGTTTATGAGTAACAACATTAGTTTAAAGACATAATTATCATCGAATCTAGATCGAGCTCTATGCGAGCTATACAATTTGAATGAGGTGGAACTTAAAACTTGATTATGTTTTTAGCTAATCTAAAGCTACCCCATAGACGGCCCTTACCACTGACATACTCATACAAACTGTATAGCTTACACAGCATCGCGAGCTCGATCTCGATTCGCTGACGAGGTGTATTGTCTGCCCTAGAGATGATTAGATACAAGACTATTTTGATATTAACAAATAGATAAAATCAAAATCTATGTTACAATCCGAATCGACTACTTGTAGTTTTATTTAGCTCTTTGGATGTATGTAACAAGAAGGATAAATATAATTTCGTATTTATGAGGTTACGCAGATGTCGAATAAACGAACAACGGACGAAGTCACTAGCATAGAAAATATTTTGTAACTACGACTACATTTTTTATATTTATTGCCTACGCCATCGCCAGTAAGATAAATGACGCCCTAAATCCCATATTATATTTCAACCACCATAATGAGTTTGTTTGTTTAAGCGTTTCCTAGTTCTGCGATATTAAATGAACACTATCAATTTCATAAAGATTAGATGACTGGACTTTATCATAACTATCAGATAACAATAATATAATAAAATGTTAATAAATTAAAAGTTAATACGCATTATGTGATTAGAGCCTGATCAGTTAGGTAAGGAACACTACCGATTTGGTTTTAGCCATCAAGAAAAAAATTTACTTATATATTGTGGTAAATATTTTTTTTCTATTTTGTTTATCCATGTCGAAATCATATATTTCACAATAACATGTGAATACCACATATCAATAATAGATGTTAAGACTCTCCTACTTGAATCTTCTACAATGCCGTCCACGTGGCATCTCTATCATCTATCTATATTGTTCTGCTGTGGTAGAGACAAATCTAGCTACTGAAAGACAGCTGAATTTTTAAATGTGTATCTCCTATTTTTAACAATATTTACCTACGTCTGTAAAAATACCTTCCTAGTTTTGGTTATGATTCATGAATACAACAGTTTATTTGGTTTAGTTGAATTTTATTTCTGTAATCTATATTTACAATCGAGAACATTGGTCCAGTTTTCAAATGATCAACAGTTGTATGGTTGTATAGATTTTCAGATCCAAATATGCCAGTTGAAGTTCGCCCCTTGTCACCGGAATTAGCGGAGAAGGCTCGTCTGGAGCTGTTTGAAGATCCAAAGAAACTTGAAGATAGCATAGCTCACTTAAAGGAATGGATTGCCAAGCAACCACATTTGCGAGCTAGAACAGGTAAATTAATTTATTATGCCCATAAAAGGAACAATCATTATTGTAGTGACAACAATTAAAAATATCGACGACGAGTGAATCGATATAATTATATATTTTGTATTTTTGATCGACTACAAATTTTGAAACCTTCATTCTTAAAAATATTATGTATCAATGGAAATTACTCTCTTATATTGTTGAAGTCAGCAATTGATCTACAGTTTGTTGACAATATAAGTTAGTGATATTCGTTTATTTATAGGTAATAATTTGTAATAATGCCTGTTTTAATTCTAATCATGAAAAATGTGAATAAGACAATTACTTTTTAACTTCAGGATTAACTAGATAGACACTATTTGAAAATAAAGTAGATTTAAAAACTGAGATAGAAAATTTAAATAATACTTATTATTAGAAGCCAAACATGCATATAAGTAACTTGATAGAATAGCACAGGATAGTTGCTAATGTGTTGCTAGTTCTGTAGATAAATGTCAAGTTATAAATCACTTGTCCAAGCAGTAACTTATATACTTAAAACATGATTACGTGTAAAACTACAGTAATATTAACTCTTAACTTGGCAGATTTTCATAAGTAGGGTTAATCAATTAGTAATGTTATTATAGTATTTTCGTGCCTATGCCGTATTATAAAATCGTTATTCCGTATTACCAAATGTTACCAAAAACAATTCATAAAGAAATTTTTATACTAAAGCAAAAAAATAGCAGGCAGTGTGTAAATAATGTTTATCGCATCGGCTAAAACTCATGTAAGATTTGTGTTATCACAATAATCCTATTAATGTAAAAAAATACAGGCAAATTAAAAGTACCTACATAAATAATTATTACTTGCATGTAACTATTATTAGGCGATCTTCGTTTTATAATAGCTTTAACGTTTACACTGTAATCGGTTATAAAACAATTATCTTATCGGCACAAATTGTGTGTAACCATTATGCTGTGATGCTCGTCATTTATCGTAGGTTTAGTTTTGTCCATACAAAGGGTTGGCAATATATTTTTAAAAACCTGAAGTTACCTATCTTTATACGATAAGGGAGTTATTACAGGTTAAGTGTAGTCGACAATCATTAATAGTAAATGTAACATTACACACGGGTATACTTCACACGACCGTATTGGGATGAAGGTTTCCATAATTTTATCTACTTACATACATATGTATATTTGTTACAGACGATCAATGGCTGACAGCATTCTTACGTGGGTGCAAGTTCAGCATAGAACGAACAAAAGCGAAACTAGACCTTTATTACTCCTTGAGGACTATTGCACCTGAATTATTTGTTCTAAAACCTTCGGATCCGAAGTTTATTGAAATTCTTAAAACTGGGTAAAATATACCTATGTTAGATATTATTATCCTATCAAAAACTTTCGAATACTTAGACTGTAACTTTAATAAACACTTTTCAGGGTTTTCACCACTTTACCTAAAACTGATAACCCAGCAGATCCACGAGTTCTGATTATGCAGCCGAACCGATATGAACCCAATAAGTATGCTATATCAGAAGTGATGAGCGTTTCAATGGCTTTGCAACAGGTTAGTTTCAAATTCACTTTGCGGGTTATTATTATTCCATTAAGAACATTGATCTTATATGCCGTCGTACCGGCAATATATTATTATCTATATAAGACTCTGCCTAGACTCGACTAACAAATATGAGCGTCATCGTCATATATTTTAGGATATGAAACTATTTACTAACTAGGACCTTGTAATTGGTTATTTATTCTGCTGAAAGTTTTTGCTAATTTTTCTACTCAGAGTGGCATGAGAGGATGTTGACTTGCAAAAATATAAGAATTGCTGTAATCTGTATTAACTTGAAATAAAGAGATATGATTCTGAGTCTATATTCTATTTTGGAACTATATTTTGATTTTTGTATACTTTACCTAATTATTTTTAATTAAATTATTTCAGATTTTATACATTGAGGATGACAACTTTGTGGTTGCTGGTTGTGTTTACTTAATGGACCTCAAAGGTGCTAGCTTAAGTCATTTCTCGCAAATGTCCCCTGTGTTGATGAAAAAAATGACTGTAGCTGGCCAGGTAGGTTACACAACAATTAACATCTCGTAAAAAATGAAGTAGTTACTTACAGTAAACTTTTATAGCAGTATTTTTATGTTAATATTTATTTTGGAATTATGAAATGTTTCAGGAAGCTGCGCCATTGCGAATGAAAAGTGCACATTATTTGAATATGCCTGTGACCTTTGAGTCAATCTTTAATATTGCAAAATCGTTTATGAATGAGAAGAACAGAAATAGGGTACGTATTTATATAATTTTTGCTTGGGGTGAAGTTATTTGAGTTATGGTGAACATAATCATAATTATATAAATATTATTATGTATCTACCCAACTGTGTAAAATGCGAATTTTATTCCAGATACATGTCCACAGTAAAGATTCTTCGGAGTTGTACAAATATGTGTCGAAAGATATATTGCCAACTGAGTTCGGAGGAAACGGGGGTTCGACTGAAGCTATTGCAGGTTTATATATTTTTAATTATACAGCATCCATGCCTCTCAGGGTTCTCATTGGCTAAGTAATAAATACAATTACGGTCACTTAATTTATTACAAGTGCATATTTCATTATAATTTTTTTTGATAAGAATATAACACCACGTGTATGCCAAGTTATAGATATCTCCCAATGTGCTCAGAATATGTGAAAGATAACACATAACAAAATATTTGAGATTCGGTATCTTTTACCGCATTTTAATAATTCTGGTAATTGGATTAAACAAACAAAAAAGTTGATTAAATATGGGTTTGCATATATTATTGTTATATTTTGCAGATTATTGGGTGAAGAAGATTGAAGAATACAAAGACTGGTTCGCCGAGGACGCGCAGTACGGCACGGACGAGTCGAAGCGGCCGGGCAAACCCAAGACTGCGGAGGACACGTTCGGAGTAGACGGATCCTTCAGACAACTCGACTTTGACTAGTCGCGTCTTCTGTAGTATTCTTTAAAGAGTAGAGAAGCAATTTTTAATGGATCGTGTTGTTGTTTCGATGTTTTTTTTATTTAGCAACTTTTGTTACATCTACATAACTTTATAGTTCTTAGAAATAGAAACTTAGGTCCTGCCTGTCCATCAGGATGCCCATGTTTGTGCTTAAATAAATATTATGATTTAATTGTTTGATGTTCTTCATTTAAGTTGTTTATATTTTGAATATCTAGCAGAAATAAATATCAATTAATTCAAATATTATACGAAGGTGGAGAGACGATCTCACTAGATAATGGATGGATGGTTGGAGAAGGCTCAGACAGAGATGTGGGAGGAAGAGGCGGGAGACCTTTGCCCAGCAGTGGGACGACTTATAGGGTATTAAAAAATTCAAATATAATGTAGGTAGGTTAATTGAGATGGCTCCAAGGATTCCAAGTGTACTTTGATATCGTCAGCTTGCGGAGATGCAGGCTTACGATACTATTATAGGATGGTTATGTGTACCTTCATTAACTATGATATCGTAGGAGACACGAAAAGGATAAAATATAATCATAAGTATAATAGTGTCATTCTATCGTGTAATAACTTAGGAGATTTGGTGAGTTTCTGTGAGCATCCGATGAATTGTAAAATAAAAATTTTAACTTTTGCATACAAGGACCATTTTTTGGGATTGTACCAGACAACAGCAGCCCCCTTACCTTGAAGTCTTATAGCAGTATTACTTTCATAATACTTTGTTACTTCGTACAATGACGACCTTATTGAGCTTACTTTAAGGTCGTCATTATACGAAGTAACAAAGTATTATGGAAGTAATACTGCTATAAGACTTCAAGGTAAGGGGGCAGATCAATGGTATCTAACACTTGCAGCACGATTTCAACCCTTACGACTCAGATAATAAGAATGGCCCAAAGTCCAAAGTGTTACACTTGATTTGCGTTGATGTAAATACAAAGAAATAGTAGATACAAAATATATATAAAGTTTCAATAATTATTATAAGCATAAAATATAATTTGTATTTTTGTACAATAACCTATATTTGTACAATATACTATTAACTATAAACTATTTTCTGACGTTATCGGTATTCAACATAATTTGGCTGTAGAAACTTGAAAGAAAGAAAAATAGACACCACAACCTGACAAGAAATTACATCTAGGTACATTTAGATTGTGTTATTATTATTTTTAAAGATGTGCTGCTGAGAGTTTTTTTTGCTACTTTTTCTCCTCAGCGTTGGCACCTTTTCCTTGCAAAGTGGTGTAAATGTAAATTCAAACATATGTTGATGTGCAAAAATGTACACAACGTGCTTACTTGCAATCAAGAAATTTGACTTTGACTGTAGACCATGAGTTATAAGAGCGAAAATTATTAGGAACTTGTCAATAGCTGTGTTCACTTGATAAGGCAACGATAGTGCTATATCAGTTAGTCGATATCGCGACGGCTGTGTAGTCCACAGGTATATTGCTGCCATATGTGCCGTTAAAATTAATATCAGTTATCCGTGTTGTCATGCTAATTGTTTGAGATAAGATAGATTATGGACATTAAATAGCCTCGTGCCCTTCGTTGCGAATACTTCACTGAAACTGTCAACAAACACAAAATTAGACCGGAATTTTCAATTACATCAGATATGTTACGAGAATTGCCTCCAGATTTAGCTGAGGTAGCTCAGAAGGAGCTCAATGAGAAGCCGAAACGTCTGCTAGACGATTTGCAACATCTGAAGGATTGGATATCGAAACAACCGCACTTGAAGGCAAGGACAGGTATTTGTTTGGGCATTTATAAAATTTATAATATAGATAGTACTTATACAATTATGCATTGTGTAAGCAGATCTAGCTAAATACTTGTGAGTTTGTTTGATAGGTAATAACAGAATTAATCAATTACTATACAAGTTTTGTTCAGATTTGGATATACCGAATTAAATACAATGTGCATTATTTTTATCCGACTGGTACATAAGAAATCCACCCTCCCTTCTCATTGCGGGAGTTTAATACTTTAATACAATATTTCCTAAACATAAAAGAGAAACAAAACGAAGCCGGACGGATGCATCAAGAGGTAGTAAAACTTATTATCATTTTGTCCCCAAGAAAGACATTTCTTGGGGACAAAATGATAATAAGTTTTTTAATATGGTCGAAATGATATGAGTTGACCTATAGTTCCCCTAACAGACATACACATCTCACATATCACACAATTATCTTTAAAAGTGTCAAATATGAAGAAACTTGATGTTTATTATATTGTGAGAAATATACTCGAAATGTTACGCTAGGCTTCATATATCTTTTACGTAAGTAACTGGTTATTTGAACCATGGAATAAAGTGGACATTGACGAAATAAGTCCACAAGCTCAAAGTGCCTCGGAGTCTTTTTGAAGGACAAAGATTCGTGTAATGAGGATTATAGCGATGGTTATTTTCTAGTACCGCTGACACATCTAACTACACAAAACTATTACAATCTACGTCGCACAATGTATGCAATCGCACGAGTACCCGATGTGATCTTGACGTATACCTACTCTCGTACCTACAATAGAACATATAGAATAGAATGAGACGACTTCCAGTTAAGTAAATGAAACAATCTACAAGTAGAATCCAGGTTGATATCATCGTCAAACTGTATAAGTCTACTGCTGGACATTATGCCTCCAATTATCAATCCGATTCTCAGCTCTTTTCATCCAATCATGCACCGACTTCCGCCATATTACTGCGGTGTAGTACCTACCAGAAAACCGAAAACCGATGTTTGTTTCACTTCGCAAACATATTTGACCACAGAAGTTAATGCATGTAGATTATAGATAACATAATGAATGTATAGATACCTAATGATGGTATTCGTTATTAATAAAAATCATTTTAGTCTAACTACACAGTTCATCAGAGTATACTGCCAACGTTGATAGAATATGACGAGTACGTACTTCCCCAAATACTCATGAATGGGTACCAGTGTAAGTATTTTCTCGATTACAGATGATCAATGGCTTGTAGCCATTCTGCGTGGGTGCAAATTTAGCTTGGAGCGGGTGAAGAAAAAGTTGGACCTCTACTACACATTGCGGACGGTAGCTCCTGATGTCACATTGAGAATACGGCCAACTGATCCCAAATTTATAGAATTTTTGAGACTGGGGTACGTTACTTACTTAATTTCAAATCATGGTTCAAGCATGGTACCCAAAATAACCTACATGTAACTTTTAACCCCATTCAACTTCCTTTATTTATTAGATTACGAAAACACCTAAAAAGTTACTTGAAAAATTTAAAAACTTGCCATAGGATAATTTCTGTTATGCTTTATGATTGTATTTAGTATTGTTCTTTTTCAGGGCATGCATCATTCTACCAAAGCCAAAGAACAACTTGATGCCTCGTGTTATCCTAATCAGAGCAGGTGCATACGATCCTGTGAAAAACAGTGTTGCCGACATTATGTGCATTTTATATTATTTAGTGCAGGTATACTTTACTGTCATTGGGCATAACATTGGCGGTTCGTCGACAAGCTACCTATAACATGTGCTCTACGAATGTATCTATCATTTTACTATGTATCTACTAATAGAGCAAATTGGTCATTTGGTCTCCTATTTGCTCCACTAAAAGGTATGATAGAGCTAATTTGACTTCTTTCCAATAAAGAAATCGATTTTGGGAAAAGGAAAATAGGTGTGTACAGTACAGTGCAATTTTATGCTCAGTAGTTTCGGAAGAAAAGGGAGAGAGGGATGCTTGATTTTCATATAAAATACAAAATCCTAAATATCTTGGTATTCAAAGTACTTATTTAAATATACAGATTAGTTGAGCAAATAGGATAACATAAGTACATTAATAGAGCATAGTGGACATCATTGCTTAGAGCTCAACGAGACTTGACACCAATTTAATACTTAACTACTTTACTGCCTTGTACTCTTTCAGATAGTAGTGATAGAAGATGATACTGCAACCGTGATGGGCACAAAAATCGTGACGGACTACCAAGGAGTAACCCTGACACACCTCGCGCAAGCAACTCCTGCGTTACTCCGGAAAATGATTGCTGTTAGTCAGGTATGTATACCTACTGCGTAATTTCGCTGGAAGGAAGGAGAGGTGTTACATAATATTGTCTCCATGGATCTCGATCCAGAATAGTTGCCGAGTATTGAAAATATTGAAATTTAAATTATTTTAGTTCTTTTTCAAAATAGATATAAATTGGTGGTCAACTGTGGAGACAACAAAGTTCAATATAGGTAGGTACCTACTACAGCTGCAGACTCTGAAAATAAAAAAGGGATGAAACACAATTTAAACCTTCAATACCTTGGCGTGCTCAGAACCCACGATAAAAATAACGTTCATGCACATTTGGTATTTTGGTCCAATTTGCAAATTGTCCAGCGGGCTCAAAATACGTGGAACAAATCCAAGCTCCATCACTCCAACAATCTTTAGCACCTAATTCATTGAATTAAACATGAAATTAAATTAAATTCCAGGATTCCATGCCCCTTCGTTTGAAAGGCAGTCATCACGTCAATGTGCCTTCGGGGATTGAAGTAATTTTCACACTCGTCAAGGGATTATTGAACGAAAAGGCTAGGGAACGGGTAAGAACAACCTAATTTAAGTCATACCAAGATCATCGACAAACTTGCCTGTCATGCATTTGTTATGAACGTCAGGAGCTTGCTTGACACTACAAGGAAGGATCACATTAGAATAAAATTATAAATAATAGATCCTAATAGAATCTCTGGCAAACCCGCGAGAATGCCATGAGTCATTCACCATTATACAAAATATTACAAATAGTTATGGCAAACAGATCTTCAACGTTGCTCAAATCAAGAGCACATAGAAGTGGCTATGGAATGGCCATATTTGTCGTATATCGATAGTCTTGTTGGCACATGCAAACTTTTCTACTAATAATGTAAAATAAATGCAGGGTTGCTACAGTAAGCTTTGGCGGGGAGAACTGACACAATAGCCCAATAGTTAGGGTATCAGACTTCGGTGCAGTGTCCTCACCCCTGGACTATTGTGGTGGATCGCTCCTAGTATGTACAGTCGACAGCAGATCAATGGTAACACTTTTTACTTTTGACTGTTCTTATTATTTGCGTCGTAAGACTTGAAATCGTACTGCAAGTGTTACCGTTGATCTGCTGTCGACTGTACAATCTTATTTAAGCAATAATTGGAGAGGTTGAGGAGAAAATTGGTAATGTGAACAAATCGCTATCAAAAGAAAAGGTCTGAGTCAGCACATAGATGGGATGAGTGACTGAATTGGCGGTGGCCTTTGTCGAGTGGTATGAGATAGCTTGGGACTTTTAAAATAACTACGAACTTTTTCGCTGGCGTAGTACAGATGACATCATATCAACCTATATTGCAATCTAGACCGTAATACAGACGTTTAGAAAGCTCATGTGCTGTTGACTGTAGGTACCTACTACAGTCTTTCAAAATACTTTTTCTTTCTGTTTCCATAGTTTCAATATCTTAAGTTTTCTATGTAGGTAATATTTTTACTTTTCAGTTGAAAATACATAAAACAAATAAGGACCTACTGGAGCACTTACCCAAGGAAATAGTTCCTTCCGAATATGGTGGTTCTGGTGGATCTGTTGCTGAAATAAGTGGTTCGTATAAACTACAAACAGTCACTGTTTATTTAGTCGATTAGTCGTTGCATGTATTGACATGCTTAATTATTTTAAATCTTCTCTATATTAATCAAACTCAACATCTGTTTGTCCGTCCATCTCTCTCGTCTGTTTTCCGTTCGTCGTCGGCGTTTCACACCACCTACGTTTGCCCGTTCGTGGTATCTATCTCGGGAACCCTTTAACGATATATGTGACCAGCAGATATTTACATAAACAATAACAAATATTTGAATCTGATTGTCTCCACTATTTCGACAATTCGTTTTATTTTTCAGAATATTGGGCGAAGAAGATAATAGAATACAAGTCGTGGATGACAAAAGAGGAGCAGCTAGGAACGATCGAGTCGAAACGACCCGGCAAGGCGCAGACGGCTTCGGAGATGTTCGGGGTAGAAGGCGTCCAGGGTTCCTTCCGAAAGTTGGACATTGACTAATACGGAGATGTTCTTGTATTACTTTGCGATTGTTAAACTAATTTTTATTTTCCTGATTTTAGTTATTAAATAAATTCCTTGCAAATGAAATTGACGATTTTCTATGATAAATTTTAATGCCCTCGCGGATTTTTTAAATTTCCAAATAAGAACGTACACTTCGTCCGTTTTACTCATATAAAATATTTTACGTAGAAACTGAACAAGTCGGTACTGTACCGTTTGTATTGTTCAAATTGGTTGTTAATACTAGGTAAGTATTTCATTTTCGAATTTTCGTATGCGTGTAATTTAAAAGTAAGTATTACTAAAGGTGCAATGAAAGTCGGTGTAGGTACTGTTTCCTCAATTAAATCAATATTTTCTTGATACGAAATCTGGTTATCAAAACGCTGCAGAAAATCAATGCAGGTGCCATGCTCGCTCGCTCGAGTGGAACGCGATAAGAGGCTTACATCGAACGGTTCAAGGTTGAAACTTTTTTGTGAAACTGAATCGATATTACTTTGTTTATTTACAAAATTATTAGGTATGTTTTAGCTATAAAAGTAAATTTGTAGTTATGTAGGTATCTAAATGTAACAAAATTGTACATGATAAAAGTTTTAACAGAACATTCTTATTCTATATGATAAACGGAGATTTTTTGTCACGACCGGGATTCGAACCAGGTATTTCGCCATCTACCCAGATGGTGACAATCTCCATTTGTCATTTACTTATTTAGATTTCGTAGCGCATAATATGCAAGAAAAAAACTAAACATTCCTATACTATTTTATAGATTATAATAATGTTATACCTACCTATAGATTTAGTTTATTTAGGCATAAGAAACTCAATAATTGGTAAGACTCGATTACTGATTGTCTTTATTCGCTCAATCGTCCCCTAGTCAGTTGTTGCTGGCCAGCAACACAGCATATTTTACATGTATTATAAAATTCCGTGAAACTGGTTAGTCATCAATAAGTTAGTAGGTACCTATAACCCAATTGGATTCATATCTAGTAGCTTAGGTCCAATTATTATATTGTGAAACTGTATGATTTTGATATTGCGATGACATCATTCATTCATTACCCATAAAACGGTATTCAAATGCATTTCAGGGCTGATTCTCGCGCCATAGAGAACGCAAATCTCTATTCCGTCACGTTCGAATATATTCTACTCGAGCGAGCAGCACGATAGTACAGTATAAATCATAATGTCGAATTGAGATCACGTCTTTGCCGCTGGCAACTGTGATTACAGTGTTGTGTAAACCGTCTCCGGCCCAACGAGATACAGTGATGATATCGCCAGGTGTTGATAATGATAATCACGATTAAACATATTAAAAATTTAATTATCATTGTTAAGCTAGATAATGTTTAAAACAATAACTGGTCAATGTTAAACAAGCGAGATTCGACGACACACTTGTAGGTGAGGTCTTTAATTTTTTGGTTATTTTTTTGTATGAATTAAAATGTGATGCTAGTTATAAATTTATAAATTAGGTACTGAAAAACTCTTTTTCAAAGTTGAACAATATCAAAATAAGTAAAGTTTTGTTTGGTTATCTACGACTAATATAGGGTATCCTAGTGCATTTTACGATCATGTAATCTGGTAATAAATTAAATCAACGCCATGAAATTGATGTTACTGTTAAGTGAGATATCAATTCTTATGTGGCTGTCTGCCTTGTCTGTCTTATAAGGCTGCATCTCGCGGTTTGTCTTTTAATTGTATGTATAAAATAAATGAAAATCTATGAATAGACATTTCGAACGAGAAGTTAAGTAAATCATTGTTAATTACTGCATAATTAATTTACTAATTGAAAGGCTTCCGCGGAAAACTGTGAGTTTTCATGGAGCATGGCAAATTATCACTTCGTCATGGAGCAGATAGGTTGCGCTCGTGTTCAGTTAGTTACAAAATGAATATAAATTAGAAAATAATAGATTTAACCTTGTCGGCGTGCACTCAGGCTGTATTACCCATTAGGCAACTGTTGGCGTCTGACTGTCAAACTAACGTTTAGGTAGGTGTACTATCGATAGGTACTGATGCATACCAATATTTAGAAGTCTTGTCTGTTTGTCTGTCTGTCTGTGTTGATATTCAGGCATCACGCCAAAACTACGGAAGGATTTTAATGGGACTTTTACTAGGAGATGCTCAAAATATCCTGCAACTAGTTTGCGGCTGACTGTCAATAAAATAAAGTGTTTTAGGTACTGATGCCAAAACACCAATTTTTAGAAGTCTTGTTTGTTTGTCTGTCAGTTTGTGTCGATATTCAAGCATCATGCTAAAACTACTGGAAGGATTTTGATGGGACTTTCACTAGGAGATAGCTCAAATATCGGGCCAGCACATAAGCTATAAATCGTTGCGGTATGTGATGTGGAACCATGTAACTAGAGAGGAAGAGCGTTGAAAGCTCAGATCAGGGAATAGGATCTTATTAACTGATCTGAGGTTGAAAGCGACTTCTACGCATACGAAGTTGCGGGTGCAGCTAGTCTAAAATATTATATGGGAAATATACATCAGTCATCCCGAAAACCTAATGGGTCCACAGCCTAACGACAAGATGTAATTTATCCTGAGAATTTATCTAATAAGTAGGTAAGTATAGCGAAAGAGTTGAGTATAATAATGTACATAAAACAATAAACACAGCATTGTGTACTCTCGGCTGAAGTGAACGTGACTGTTTGGTTTCCGTCAACCTTTCATGCTACATTATGTAAGTGAACAAGTAGGGTTAGTATTTAATTAATAATTAGTAGCTATTCGTTATCTATTCTAAAAATACTTTAACCTGGGTTAACGTTATACATACTCGTAGGTACTTCCTGCAAATCAATACTTTTTTTTATCTTTGTTTGCCACAATCTATCTATACGTAAGTAAACATACATATAGTTAGGTAAGCGTATTGTATGTACCTACATGTGTTTGGGCATAGGTTTTTTTGTACATGGTCACGTTTTTAAAGTAAAATAGGTTAACACAACTATGCTGTTAGCCATATCCCATAATTAAACCTTTGTCCTTTTCACACTTTGATAAAAAAACGTTACGTTAGAAAGGGACCGAAGGTTTAAAGCTTTAACTAGTTTCCACCAAAAAATACGAAGTTACAGAAAATGTGAGGACTAGATTTTTGATCGGAATACCTTATTATAGATCAGGTTTCAACGTTCGTTGTCGTAACAACAAGTAGGCAGGTAACGGGAGCTTTTTATTTCCCAAGATATCTCACGTCGATAGCACATCAACCTACACAGACCCATTGCAAACTATGTCTTATTATCAGCCCATAGAATGCTCTAGTGTTACACTTTATATTGACTGATTCTGAATAATTACATTTCAGTTACCCTGTCACTGAGGGCGTATATTCAAGATGACAATACGACCGCTGCCCACCACCCTTCAAAAGAAGGCTCGCAAGGAGATAAACGAGGATCCCAAGAGAGTGGCTGAAGATTTGGCTGCTTTAAGAGAATGGCTGAACAAACAACCTCACTTGCAGTCGGTTCAGCCGAGTAAGTCTAATCAATCATGGCTAGGGAACCAACCCCCTAGCCAAGTACTCTGTAATGTTCCGTATGGTTATAGAAATAAAGTATATTAATGGCATTGACTTTCATAGCGCTAGAATAGAAAGAAAAATATACGGGATTGACATTACTTCAACATGGCTTTTTCGTTAGCTAATTTATTTTTATTTATTAATTTATTTAATTAGAATTCCAATGTCAACTTACAGCTAAACCAAAACGTAAACATTGTCAAAAATTAACTAATGTATATCCCATACATTTTTCTTTCTATCCTACTGGTGTTAATGAAACTCAATGCCAATAATAACTGCTAATCTGTCACCCATATTAGTCATGGTCTCAAAACACGCTGAAATCTGTATATAGTTAGGTATTAATATGTAGCAAAAATCTGGTTTCTTTTTTGCTTGTATTATTTATTGTACACGGAACACATAGGCTAATTACACACGAAAGTGCAACTTCTAGTTTTTCAGTAAAAGTCACAATAAGAGTATTTTGTAAAATTACAGAGCTCAATGTATTTGTACTTTACATACCAACCAACTTTATGACCCATGAAAAAATATCTATTTTCTTCTAGTTTATTTTTCGGTAACTAGACGTTTTGTTCTTAATTTAAAATTATAATAACTTTAAGTTATCAATATCGGTCAGGTTTCAACGTGCGTTACAATACAATAACAACTTGTTTTGGGCGACTCTCTCGAACCCCCTTAAATGTCAGTCTACACAATCTACCTTTAGATACCTATATAATATAGAATTGATAAATAATATTAGTTACGTGTTCCTTTCCACCGAACTTAGATTCAGTCCATGTATCAAGGAAATTAAAATTAACAATTTTGTGAAAACCATAATATCAAATTGTTCTGGTTACGACATCTGTTGGCTTTTTCCGAAAACACTTTTCAAGGTTCTTCAGTCAACTTGAATTCTTACGACACACCAGTGTTTACAATAGGAAAAGTAAGCTTGTAACAAGTTCCACGATTTGTGGACAGATGTCGTCGTGAATAAATTGTGAATTTCAAACTATTTCATTTTGTTTGTTTGTGTCCAACCAACAGGAATGGCCGTCCTCAAATAGTATAAAAAGTTAATAAAGTTATTGTTACTTATTAAATATTTATTTACAGCGGACCAATGGCTCATCGCTTTTCTACGCGGGTGCAAATTCAGCCTGGAAAGGAGCAAAGAAAAGATAGACATGTACTACACACTAAAAGCTATAGTACCCGAGTTCTTCTCAAATAGAGACCCATTAGATAGTAGAATTCAGGGGATACTCCAATTAGGGTGAGTCATCCACTGGATAGTCCGCGCGTCACACACACTTATTTTTATCCCGTAGGGGATCCCAAGCCAAAACCACTTGATATTGCCCCACGATTATAGGATATGATTCTATCATCAAGCTGTACCAGAAGTGGAGGTTAAAGTATTAAAAACAACGGTTACAACGCTAACAAAATAATATCCCCATTTTCTTAACACGAATTCGGGTTCAACTTGCATATTTATGTAGGTATGTATTTGTATACCTAATATTTCCTGAAACTTTTTCAGAGTTTTTCTGCCAGTAAGAAAATGTAAGGATGAAGATTCGCCACGCACCAATATAGTGAGAGTCGGAGCTTTCGACCCGTCCCAATACAGCTTGGCAGACCTACTGAAGGTCGCCTTTATGGTTACTGAAATACAGATGTTGGAGGACGATAATTTCACAATTGCCGGGGAGGTAACACATAGCCAAACTTGCCTACTGCTTGCATATGCATAATTGTAGGTCAATAATTAGACGCTAGCGTTGACGATGGGGCGGGCCATCAAAAAAAAAGAAAATTGAGCTTGGAATTAATTGAAAATTATGTCTATATATATATATTATATCTATTATATATATGTATCTGCTTTCCAAATAAGATGAATATTAATTCTACCATTCTTATTTCAGGAGGTCGTTGTGGACTTAAAAGATGTAGGCTTGAGCGTCATGAGCCAATGGACTCCAGCACTTGCCAAGAAGGTGATCACATGTTTCGAAAAGGCGTTACCAGTGAGACTGAGGAGTAACCATATCTTGAACACTCCTACAGGTTTCGAGGCAGCATACGCTGTTTTAAAGACGTTCCTCGGAGAAAAACTGAAGAAACGGGTGAGTCCTAATTTAAAGGTTGAAGTAAATTGCATTTGATCCCACGAATATTCAGGCAGCGCTCATATAATCAATTTAGATCCCATGGGGTACATACAATTCTTCCGAGAGCATAAGTAAATAGATATGTGGGTGGGATACATCTTTGACGCCATAGCGTCAAATATCCAATTCTTATTAATTTTCTTTTGAATGCACGGACGGTAAATAATTAATGTCTTCTGTTTCAGTTTCAAGTCCACAATCAAAAATACAAAGAAATGTACAAAACGATCCCAAAGAGTGTGCTGCCAGAGGAATATGGAGGTGAAGACGGAACTGTTCCAGAATTAATTGGTAAAATCCACTAAACCATTTATAGGTTCATTACAAGATCAATGTAGCCATTTGACCCAGAAGGCAAGATAAGACAATAACCTTTCCAGTTACATTATTTATTGGTCAGAGCTTGATATTGCAAATTAAATTACCTTATTTTCACCCGACTGACAAAAGAAAAAAAAGTAATATTTTTCGGCATGTACTTATATGATATGTATTGCATTCGTATACAAACATGTCGGTTCATTTGTGTCTCGCCCGCCACCTTGACATTTTAGCACAAAAAGTGTTCGGGTTTCGTGTTTTTGTAATAATTATATATGTCCTATATGTTTTTACAGAATACTGGAAGAAAAAAGTTGAGAGTTATCGTGATTGGTTCATAAAAGAAGAAAATACGCGTTCTGATGAATCAAAACGACCCGACATTGCGAAGACCTCGTCCCTTCTTTTCGGTGTTGAAGGTTCCTTCAGAAAATTAGACGTCGATTAATTTGCATTATAAGTAGTCTACCTGTCTAAATGTTTGCTATTTAATACTTTTGTATATCAATGTGTATGAGTGTCGGTCATTCTAAAAACTAGTGTTACGTTACGAAAGGATGAGATATATTTAATAAATGTTATTAGTAAGTTGAAGCATTGCGTTTTAATTTTGTAACACATTGTAAACGTTTACGTAATAATATCTATCTTATGCTACAGGTTACCTACGATATGCCATTTTAAATTGCTTAGATATTTAGTTTACTAAAATTTCAATTCCCTCAGATCGATGAATGTGAACAAAGAAATTAGGCAAACACAATAATCATTTGCTTATCATCGTAATCTCATTTCTTTGTGTTCATAAAGTACGATTTAGCGCTCGTACAGTCGGCATCACATCAACTTACACAAAGCCATTGTAATCTAATCTATGTTACCGGTGCGTAAAGTGCCCGTTAAGAGCGGTCGACTGTACGATGCAATGCAACACAGTGAAGTAAGCGCGTGTAGGTCCAAGGCGCGCGCGCCGGCAGTCGATCGTAGCTGTCAGTGCCGCGAACGTGTTTCTTGTGCGCAATCGCTGTGCGCCTTGATATGAGCTCGCCTATCGAGCCTCGCGAGCGCTTGTGCAACACCCAACCTATCAATATCTCACCATGACACAAGAGGAGCTCTGCACTCGCATCGATGATGAACTCCAGTCTACATCCGGAAACGTCTCCGAAGAAGATGAAGTCGTCGCCAGACCAGACAGAACCTCCGTGAAAGAAATGATTCTTCGCTTCGAAAGAAGTGCATTGAATAGCTTCGGCGATTCTACTGAATCCTTGGAGAGGATCAACAGAGAACCAATGTTAGGAAGTCTAACGAGTGTGGTTAACCCTATTCACGTCCATTTTCAACATCTGTATCCAGTGACTAGATCTCAAGATAGGAATTCGAATGTGTCAGTGAATTCAATACTTTCGAATGTTTCTGAAATCAGTTTTGAATCTAGTTCATCGGGTTTTATTTCGGATAGGAAATCAGATGTTCCAATACCTCATAGACCTGCACCGCCTCCGCCTGCTCCATTTAACGACGAGTCTTCTACGGAAAGTAAGTCACCTGCACCGGAGGAGGTGGAAACACCAAAGGAGAGGCGGTTTTCCTACACGACACCCAACACATCGCCTGTTGTATTGCGGCGCACGCGACTACCACCAGTCATTAGGCGGAAACCAAGTAGTGTAGTTAGTCAAGATTCAGGCAATACACTCTGGTCGTATGGTGTAAGGCAAAGTGACATAGAAAAGTTACTACGATTGAAGTCATCGGATATGTCTGATAATGAAGAAGAACCAAAATGTGCCAAACCGGAGGAGGTATCCGCAAATGGAAGTAGTAGTAGTAGTGATGATTCCAATAATAGTGATAATTCAGAGGATGGTGAGGAATATACAGTGAATAACGACGACGCCAAAACAGACACTTTATCAACGGATCATTCTACAGACACTTTAATAAATGAGGACGTTAGTGATGTAGGGGACAACCTATCGATCGCTTCCGGTGAACGTAGTAATTATGACAATGTTAGTATTAAATCAATATCTTCATTCGACATGGTGCCGTATCAGAAATATGACAGCATCACGGTATCCTCGGACGAATTTGGTTCAGAGGTGTGCCATGCGCCCGATACAGAGTTCTTGACTGTTAGTGCAGTGAACGAGTGGTGTGTTTCAAAGTCTCTAGAACCGGAATTACTGCATGTAGAAACTAAAAAGGATAAATATCGAAGGTGAGGTCATTTTAACTTATTCTGATATAAATACTTAGGCACACTAAAATATTTGCGATATCTTCGCCGGGTTTTGTCACATATTGATAACTGATAATATTATCTATTCCAAGAGTATGCAGATAAGAATTTAGTGCGTCTTTTGTATACTCAAGTTTTACGAGTGTATAATGCGTCTGGGTAACTAACATTCATTTCAATAATTTGACTTTCAGTCTGGTAATTTCTTAGTCAGACAGGTTTAATTTAACGCTGATATAAACATTAAGAAAGTCATTAGAACACTTGATATTTTAGCAATTGCGTAAGATTAAGTTAGCGTTCGGTCGGTCTTTCTAAAATATTATTGTTATATCGAGAACTGAACTGAAACTCGATTCAAACAGTGTCTATTGCACACAGTCGTGCTGTGTTAGAGGTTTCACGGTTTCACCTTGATGTTTATTCATATGGTCCGAGACGGTAGGCAGTTACACGCACTTACCTGCTATATTTGACGAACAGTTAGGTTCATTGGAGAAGCTATTTTACAAGTACGTACAAGCCATAACATTTGCGTATGTAATTTCATCTATATCTTCAAATTTTCTATCAAACGATACAACTCTAAGGACAATTTCATATTGTATCACGCTTTTATATAGACATTAACAATGGTGCTAGGTATCAATATGTATAATAACATTGTCTATGTGATTACATTGCAAAGTTAAATAATCGAAAAACATAATCGTACGTACGCCATCAGCGTAGGTCGCAACGCAAGGTCGTCGGGTTTATTTGTATGTTGACAGTATGTCGCGGTATTAATCAGCTGATATAAATGGGTGTACCGACATACCGATCGCCCGAGTCTATACGCAGCGAAGGGAATTCTTTGTGTACCTAAGTAGTACGTGTTATCATTAGATAAAGAATCAAAAATTGAATGCATCACTACTTGTATTCCTTACACAACTGCGTCACAGAGAAACTGTCACGATTGTCTATGATAAAAATATTTCCATAGCTTTAAATAAAATAGGGATATATATATCTAAGTACATTCTGAGGCTGCAGTTTCTGAGATACTCGTAATTCTTACAAACAAATATTTACACGAAGAGTCCATGGAGCAAAAAAGTTAGATTAGAGTCATATCTACACTGCAGTCAATATTATGTATGTAATTAATAATTAAATAATCACATTATAAACAAATATAAGATAATAATATCCTTACTTTAGTCGGGGACTAAACATTTCAAACAAAATACAATCAAACGTTCTTTAGAGAAATTGGGTCAGACGGATTTTTTAAAATTGAACCTGATATATTTAAAAATAGTCGCCATTCTTTTTTTACAAATTGAAATGGGACGAGATCCATTATCCATAAAAGGCCTACAGATACAAGAATATAGAAGTTTATCAAAGGAAAATGTGCATTTTATTTCTACCTAGTAAAGTCGACAGCACTCAACCCACAATAAAATAAAAAATCATTGTTATAGAACCTATGGAGCACAAATGGTAGACGCATACTTCTGCATAGGTAGGTATCTACTAAAATAATAATATGTCAACCTTTGGAGTAGGTAGCTATAGGTAGGCGCCTACGAAAGCACATCAAGTGGATTTGTACCTATTTGCAGAGTTGAAATTGGTGTACTTAATTTAAATGTTATTGTTGATGCTGTTAAGTATGAGGTTAATGATAATATGGGTAATTTTATCTAAAGCCATGCATGGTAGTTTGTACATCTGACTGTATTACTTTTTTTGTATGCGTTCTAAATTGTGACGGAGTAACCTAGAGATGGTGCTAAACGACAGAGCAGGTGTGGGACCGTGGGCTGTTGATTCATTGAGGCAAAAAGTAAACATTATGTAATGAGTGGTATAGGTACGAATTCAGGAAAAATAGCTTAAATAGCACGTGCGATAATAAAATGAAACTTGTCTATCTGTGATACCGTGATTAACTCACAATTTCACATCCTGCTTCGGTAGACTGCGCATGTAACATACATAGTTTTAACGTCTGTATAGTCGTAGGTAGACTATTATTTATTCTTCGGTCTAGTCTAGATTAGTTTTATTATTGAGTAAACCATGAAAATTGGCTGGAAAATGTAGGTCAAAAATGAATAAAATCACAAAACTACTGACGATGAGTAGGTAAATCAATTAACATTTTTTAAACAATTACCTAACAAGTTTTTAAGTGAGCCATTGCATTAATTTATTATTGCTAATTGTCCCAACGAGCAAATTAAACGACTTATTTCATTAATTAATTATTAAAGTAGCTATGACACGTCAGAATGGAACTCAAATTGTCAATGAACCAAGGTTAATTTAATGAAGAGTGTGTAAGAAAAAATCTACACAACAAATTACGGATTGAAATGTTTTTTAAGGATTATGTTATAAACTGATGTATTGAACAGCACTGTGATGCCAATTTTGATCAGATTATCCACTAACAATTACATACTTATACATAAGCTACATACCGTGCTTTAGAGAAGGGCTATAGAATAAAAAGTACGATCTCCTACAACTGTTTCGGAAATATCCGGGGCAGAAGAAGACAATGAAAAAGAAGAATATCATGGCTTAGGTATGAACTTACGCCAACGGTACTGCAAGGGTTCTCCGTTCTGTGCGGCGGCGTTATCCAGAGTGCAGTCTGAGGTGCAGACTACGATAATGATCGCCTACTTGCGTAGGATGACAGCGGCGCCGTGATAATAATAATAAGAAAAAGGAATAATAAAATCGACCACACAATAACGTTTATACTCTTGACTCCTACGTATACATTTTTGTATTTAGGTAGGTACTTACTTAGTTGTGATGTCAAGGTTTCACATAATGTAATTTATAATGGTTTATAATTTTTGTGTTGTTGTCAATATATCTTGAAAATTATAGGAAAGTTACCGGAAATACGTTTAATAAGGCAACCTTGCCCTTCTTAGCTCTAAAAGAATGTAGTTCAGTTACGCCATGGGTTATTTTTGAAAGAACGCACTGGGATGCCAAGGTCGTCCGTATTTATCTTATGCTGAAACATTTACACGGGTAATCGAATATATACTTTTAGAACTAATAGATATTACATTAAATTAAAATGATTTTATAAATATCTACTAACTACTAGTATTTTAATCAAATCAAAAGGCACACGTTCTGAATGATAAATGGGTAGTCGAACGTAACTTTATTTATGGACTTACTATCTGAGCAATGGGGAACAGAACAGAATGGTACGGCTCATTTCATTTTCATAACGACGATGACTACGGGTGTTATTTTGTTTTACAAAATATATGTACAGTTGAAGACAGTGATACGGGACCTCATTAAGGTTGAAATTTTCTCAAAAATCAATGGACCGATTTTAATACTTCTTTTACAATTCATAGTTTATTTATCTTGTATCTATCTTAAAGTAAAAGAATTGTTGTAATAGGTCAAGTAGTTTCTGAGAAAATCTAATCCTTAAAAACTATCCTGTACACCTTTATCTGTGTTAGACAGTACCTACACTTTTATAAAATATAGAACGTCTTGTAGTCAATTGACGTTACCAATGATTCACTTGCTGATAATTTGCAATTTAGGAATTCGAAGATATCAATTTCGATTATACGCTATCATCTATGAATACGGATATAATTTTGTTGATCATGACGTTTTAGTTTTTAATTTAAATGTAGTAGGTACTTACTTTTTGCAGTGTTTTTGTTGGGCTTATCTCTATTCACTTAATAGACTCCTATATTTGGTTGATTTTATCATGATTCTGTTTATTATCTCATGTCGTAAGATCTTGCTTGACCCAGTTAGTTGGTTTGCTACTGCAACGAGGTTATCTGTTATCCCTAAATTATTTATTAACGATTTTTTGAACCCTTTGAAATATTTTTAAAGCGAAAATTCGCTTTAGTTAGAGTTTTGAATCCCACTTCTACTTCATTGTTTTTTTTTCCCAGACGGCTGACAGAACGGGTCAATGAATTGCTGCATACCGAGACCGTATACGTTGAAAGACTACGTCATGTCGTTGAAGACTATATCCCAGAGATGGCCAGGAGCGACTTACCACCGTCACTTAGAGGATTGAAGACAGATATATTTGCAAACATAGAACGCATACATCGGTTCCACTCCGAGGAATTTCTGCCCGCGTTGAGAGACTGCGAGAATGATCTTAGAAAACTGGGACAATGTTTTAGGCTCTATGTAAGTAGTTTTTTTTCACCTTTGTATTAATAATTATATAACCATGAACTGCCACAATTTGAGAGCAAGTGTAGGTCCTTACTTTCAGGTATGAAAGCGTCTGTCTGTAGTAGAGAGTTGCAATAGGTAAGATGTTACTGTGTTACTCAAGTTGAGATCAAAAATCACATGGGTTTAGATGACTATTCACTGACCAAGAAAACACCAATACAGTCTTTGTTTGGGACAAAAGAAAAACGCTTCGTACGATTTTCGGCTTCACTGTTTCATATAGATATCTCCTCCTTGACAAACAGTTTCTTTCTGCCATCTTATTGCCAGTCTAACTGTAGTGCAGGACAGATTAGAAACAATAGACGTTTACCCTGAAATTGTAACTAACCTTTTCCAAGTGTAATAATCGTCAATTAAAAAATTCTTATAAAAACATCGGTGTCACGGACTGGCGGAGCGCGTGATTCTATGCTTTACTTACCACTCACCATTCATAGCTGGATTACCTCGCCCCTCTCACTTCGGTACACCGAAAGGTCTGGGGAGGTGCAACACAGGTGTATGTTGCGGTCCCCATTTTAATGGTCGGATTAAATTTTGTGATGTTATTAGTAATGCACGATTCCTCACAGTTCCGTCAGTTGCTGCCACATTAGCCTTCCGTGGATTATTCAGTCGCAATCTGGAGAAAGCATTCGAATGTCACTGATCTTTTTCGGGATGGTATGCGTACATTGTGTTTATCACAGTGGATATCACATTTTGATGGTCATGTAATTGTAACAATTGATGTTAAATCAATTATTTATTTGTAATATAAAAACTATAGAGTGACATTTTGTAATATTGGTTTTGTTAGTATCCTCTAACTCCCTTTGGACAGTTGAATCGTTTCGATGGCCTTGTTAAGATGAGTAGGTATGTTATACCAATATTATGTGTAATTGAATTTGTAAAATAATTACAAAATGATTTTATAATTTCGTAGATCTAATTCGTCGGATACTTAGGTATACAATCTTTATATTACAGAGGTAAGATACGTTATAAATACAATAGTAGTTACATACCTATTAATATCGAAACAAGACAATTCAGAAAATACTTGACTACAAAACCTACCAAGTGCTCTGTAATGTTCCGTATGGTTAGAAATAAAGTATATGAATATCATTTTCCCTAAGTACCTGTAGTATAATTATTATATTAGAAATCAAATGCTAAATATCACAACGACATACGTTAATGTACCAACCATGTACGTGATATTTAACCGTTCGCGGTCGATTGGAGAGTTATTTCGCTCTAAACCGCAACAATACGTTTTCTAAAACACTTTCCTATGGCGAAGAATGTTAGTGACGTCATTATATCATCTAATTTTTGTTTGCAGGAGAAAAGGTTCAACATGTACGTAATGTACTCTAGGAGAAATAAGAGAGCAACGAAACTGGTATATGAACACAAACTATTCTTTCAGGTGAGCTCTCGTGATGATTTTGTATTTTACTCATAGTTTGATCATTATTTGCATAGACTTCAAAGAACGTTCAAAGAGTAGTATACTACAAAGCTTGTGTGTTGTAGATTTGTTTAAAGTTTAGGTCACGTACAGTGACATTTTGAGCAAATTACCTAAATAGAATCAGACTTTTTGCTCTTTAGGCTTCTAGAGTCATTTTGTACATCATTCTGCAGGGGTTCTGATGTTTAGACTTGATCACGATGTTTTTTGCATTTATTTTATTCATACGATTCAATTCAATTCTTTCATGATTTTCCAGTTGTTTAGCGTTCGTATTTTGCTTTTATTTTTGCGCAATGTTTCACTATCATTATATAAGTCACCATACATATTTTATCTCGGGAACTTCCAACTATAAAGTAATAATATATTTACTATCTATCTACCACGTCTTGTAGTTGATGACTAATTGATTAGGTAGCTGAAAGTAATATTGAATGTAATATTGAAAAAGTCGTTCTAATTTTAGATATAAACGAATTAGCTCATTATTAAAAACCTGAGGCTACACGTATTTGTAATATCTGTTAGAAATTGAGATTGTGAAATTGTTTAGCAATCTTTATTTTTTATTTAGATAGGTAAGTACTTACTTATTTGCTTCAATAATGTTCACTGTACTATATTTATTATACAAGCTATATTTCACTTTTCGGCGAAGCGTTCCATCGGTGAAGGGTATTTCGGTATAGGTACCGTGGTGAACTCTTAAATATCATCAAATTTTCAAAATACGCTTAATTAAAATTTGAAAAGAGGGTTAATTTTTACTAGTTTAGCGTGAATCTTACTTAACAAATATTATAAACTGTACCTATCCATTTTAAACAAAAGTAAAAGCGTCTAGGTTTCCATTACGATAAGGAAATTACGCCGCGCCGTGATACAAGTTCTCATTGTGGTCACATCACATTACATTCCATTATTCCATACGGTACAAGAATTATTGTAAGAAGCAAATTGATGGCTGCATTATCGACAATCCGCGAGAGCACTATAGCACAATGCGTGCATTATTTCCTCATTTGAGTAAGTTTGCCGTGCGCAATGGCAACAACCGCCTAACTGTGGGATCCCCGTTAGCCTGCACGTATTGTAGGTGTTACAAACTTCCGTTACAATTATAAATTCAAATAGAAATAACACCACACGCTCAAGCAAGGTTATATCCGAGTAGACAACTATCGGAAGGAAGAGCAAAATAACTTATTTATTTAGAAATAATAGAGGTCTTTTACAATATTGAGGATTACATATAACTTACCTGCCAATAATACCATTAACTTTTCCACAATTTGTATATCAAAGATATGCAGCAACTTCCGCAAAATCATGTTATTAATTGAGTGAAAGTTTAAATAAATTGTTGCGCGCCATTTCCTTTCTAACCACCTTCTCAGTCTAGTTGCTCGAAATTCTGCTCCAGTAATCCCACTTCTCAATTGTGATCCGATCCGATCACATATCTATCACATATCGGCTTGACCCAAATTACGAGAAAGGCTATAAATGTTATTGATACTCATTTGCCACGCTTTTAACTTGATGAGGCACAAACGACACTGATAAACATTATTATTACCCATCAAATCCATAGCTGCATAATCACGAGTTATGTTTAATTATGAGTAATATGTAATTAACACTTTGTGTAGTTACTTGATGGAACCTAACGATTTTGTGAGTAACGCAATTCTTGGGAGTTCCATTTACTTCAATTATTCAATCAAATATACCTAATTCTACTTCCAGTCAGTAGATAATATGTACTTGAGTACCATTTCTAATTAATATTCTATTTTGCAGGAGAGACAATTAGAATTAGGCGATAGATTAGATCTTGCAAGCTACCTTCTGGAACCCGTACAGAGATTGCCGAGGTATAAACTGTTCTTGGACGATCTAGTGAAAACGTACACAAATTACGAGAACGAAAGATGCGAGTCAGACTCTAGGATATCTAAACTGAGTGTGGACAGCGATGAAACGGGAGGAAGTAATGGAGAGTCGTCCGACAACGAAGAAACGCCATTGGAAAGTTTGAAGCTCGCAAAAACTATGCTCGAGTGTGTATTGACAGCCGTCGATGGAATAATGGCTTTGGAGAATATTAGAGACTGCCCGGTGAGTGACAGTGATAGAGTGGGTAATTAGTAAAAGTAGACTGTTTCAGAAACGGAGTCCGTCAGAGTGGACAAAGCATAATTATATTTGCACACAGACACTTTATGTAAAACGTATGTATACAGCTTGGGTGATAATGGTTCTGTGTAGGTTGTTGTGCAACAATGAAAACTTAAATCGTTTAGTTATTAATTAATTACTTCGATATAGTACCGAGTCAAATCTTCATTTGATTCATGCAAGTCCGCACATGACTACAAAACGGTACAGTTCAGTTATCGATAGTGCTGACGAATCAATTTGTGCGCGATCATGTATTTTATTATCCCTATTTACTTGAAATACATATTCGTCTAGTCAATTTTACCAATGATGTTAATTTACGATTCCAGCCTTACCTGAACCTGCTGAATCAGGGTCGTCTCCTACGGCAGGATGAGTTCTTCGCAATGGACAATGCGAGACGTAGGCGGCAACTGATGAGGATCTTCCTTTTCGATAAGCTGCTACTCATCACAGCGGTCTACCGGAAGGTTAGTAACATTATTTTCTTTTAGGTCCTTTCTTTAGAGGTCAACTTATGCACTAAGACAAAATTCAAATTTTTTGTCAATTATTTCAAAAAATTCACTGTTCATCTTATAGTCGAGGCCATCAATAATCAAGTCCTAATCAGGAATTGGGTACCTACCATAGGAAGGCAAGTCCAAATCTAGAATTTTGGAAAGTTTATTCTGTATAAAAATATATAATTAATGAGATAATATAACAAATAATCTGTTGCAATATTGAAATGCTTGCGTGAGTCTTTTAAAAGTGTACATTGGACAACATCTGGCCACAGTTTATTTAACTTGCTTGTAAAACTTACAAGTGTTCCACAAAAAACCTAAATATTAACTATGTATTATGAAATGAATCATTAAATTGTGATTCAGAGTGTTATCAACTGTGGGTATAATAAAATAAAATGTAAATAATACATTGCCACCAGTCTGTGCCTAGCGCCGGCAGATAAGGAATCGGAAACCTACGCTACTGTCGTTTCTCGGGACATCATAATGGAGTATATACTCATAGCAAAAGTAATGTAAAAAAATAACGATAAAACACTAATAAAATAAACGATTTAAAAATTCTACAACGCACCTTCGAGCAGCTTTTCATGTAAGTGAAACTATAAAAGCTCCGGTCAATGCAAGTATTCGAAAGCTTGGTTCAAAGCAACTCATTTCCCGAATGTGCTAGTGGTTGACGATATTTCGTCACCATATATTGAACAACTTTTGTCCAAGGTCTTCCCCAATATGATTTGATTTTTATATTGTTGTAATCTATTGTATTTTCACATGAAAAAGTATCCATAAGGATCTATTTCTAGAATAAAGATTGAAGTTTGAATTTCTTTTAAACTTCTCGAACATGTATATCTTCCAATTGGGGCGCAACCTGTAGCCTATATTGACCCATCGTCGATTAACTGATTAATCTAACCTAACTCAGCGTATATGCGTATCATGAGCCATATTGTTCATAACCATCTAGGTAATCTGCTATCTGGGGCTACATCCGTTCAAGATGACCCCGAAAATGTCTTATGTAAAAATAACAAACTTACGCATGGACAAGTGGAGCGGGAATGGAGGAAGAGCTAGGCCATTTAAGTAAATTGCACTCTATAAAATGCTAACTACACTCTGTACATTGTGAACCTAATGTTTTTAGTATTTCCTATTTTAATAGACGAAGGCTGTCACTTATTGGACATTGTGTGTAGATATTACAGAAATAGTCGATTACGCAGTCAATCGAGATAGCGACTTGGCGTCGCAAGTTCAATTCCTTATTTTATTTATCAGAAAACAAATTATTTACTGTTTCTTATTTGAATAATGTGGTATCAAAATGCAGATTTGAATACCGTTTTTACATATTAGATACTTTGTCTTCGACTTATTATTCCAGGAGCAATGACTTAAACCCAGATGCGATATCTACACTATACTAACATTAGAAGATAGACATAGAATATATAGGTGGTAGATTAACGATTGATATTGTAATTGGTCACTTGGCGAAAAATGGCAACCTTGTTGAAGAATTTATACGAATGTTTTAATATTTGTTCTAACATGAAGAATGTAGATGTTATCAGGTTCTCACGGTATTCTAGAATAATAATTTTAAAATTGGAACTCTGCTCATAAATACGACTGTCGTATTGTAATAGAGAGGTAGCGACCTTCTCAATGCCGTACGGCCGCTAATTTGCCACGCATCGGCGATTCCACTAGGTTGACGACACAGGAAGCACCTACGTAATGCTTCCAAACAAATACAGTACACATTATACTGATATCATATGATTTGGTGCCAACACAACACCAAATCGAATCCATAATCGATTGGGTATTCGATATGTCTCTAATACTATATTATACTGCACATAATATGTAGAGACGAAAATATCATACATTTTGCGTCTTACAATTGTACGAGTGTAATTTAAGAGAGAACAATATTTCTGACCCGAGGGTATCGGGATGTAGACCCGTACGATACCCATAGGTACCCATCCTACTGTCACAATCCACAATGACTCACAAAAACAGGTCAGAACTTTTTCATAGTGGATAAAATACGACCAATTATTTGGCTAGAAATTATTATTCTATGGTACGAGTAGGTAAGAGGACTTATTTATTCAATTAAAAACTTTAAAATTTTATTGTAGAGCTAGGCTACGGCAGATATACATTTTATTTCAAAAGTGGAGGTCGCAGAAAAAAATGTCATTTTTGTTACCTACATACTTAACTTATGAAATTTTCTCATCGTTGGCATAACTTTGTAAATTGTTAAATGTTATTGAAAAACTTCTACTGAAATTAAAATGTAGTAAAACTTACGAGTAGGTAGGTTACCTCCAGCTAATATCTATTAAAATAATAACCATCAATACTGGATTTAATTAACTAAATAGCTTACCATTACACGTAGGTATTTCATTAGTGAATCATGTCATAATTAAGTAGGTATGTTACTCAAAACAAATGAAGACCAATTTATTATCGTATACTTGTCTATATTTAAAAAGGACTTTTGCGTTTCAGCAAATGACGGTGGAGCTTTTCGTCTACAAAGATCACATCCCGGTGGATGATCTGGGCATCACAGCCAAGGAGCACGACCAAACCAAGTTCACCATTTGGTACAAGAAAAGGAACCTCAGGTCCTACAAGTTGGAGACTCGAGAACCTTCTGTCAGGAACTCTTGGGTGGAGGAGATCACTTCACTGCTGTGGGAACAGGCTATGCAGAAAAAAGGTTGGTCGAGTTTTGTACTTTTGTTTGGGATCTAGAATCCTTTTCTTCTAGTAAAACATACAAACTTCGAGAGCGAATAAGCTTGACAGAAAAATGTTGTATTTTATTCTATGAATAAGTCGCTGATTTAAAAAAAAAGTCCTGCTTTTATTACTGTGCTCACTGAGCGCTCCAAAAAACTTTTCTGTTTTCTGTCACAGCTTGCATGTAGCAATTTCGGTGCCATTTTAATTAAATCCATTCATCAATCATTTGTCGGCCATATAGGAGACTATGAAAATAAATAAATTTAGAAAATATTTAGTTCATTGATAATTATATTGATATGATAAGATAACTCGTCAAAATCTGGAACATAATAAGAAGTTAAGTAGGATATCTACTTACATAGTGGTTATAGTATTGTTTCGTATACACTTACTTACTCATAGTGTCCACGGAACAATACAATGACTAATGAATCAGATCTATTGTAGAAGTGATATTTAAATATTATTGCCGCATTTTGTTTCTGTTAGAATCAACTATCCTAGTGTTAAATGAACTGGTTGTGGTTGCCCAACCCAATTACCCATTACAGAGAGAATAAACAAAGCATTATGCAATTCGCCAATAACGTATCGTTAGCCGGAAGCAGTTAGTTATCTCCCTATAACTATTTGAACTTCATAATGTAGTAATATGTTAGGCTTACATCAACCTACACAAATTGCAGTTGTGCGAAGTACAACGTTATTACACTATCAGATTGCACCAGAGTGCGTGGAATTTGAAGTTGAACGGAAATATAGCTTTTCGGTCTTTTCTTATCTATCCGACTTATCATTATCAAGAAATTTAAAAATATCTTCATTATCAACAGTTCTATTCAAATCCATCATAGTCTCTCGCTATGCGTATTTGAACCTTTCAATTAGGTCTCTTCAAGTATCCTGTCATCGACCTCATTGAGCGTCGTAATCTCGAATTAATCCAGTCCTATTTCACATAAAGAAACTTGTTGAATCCATCTGGCACGCAAGGAGCCAAACTAATTCCCGCATAGTTAATACGACAAACTTTTTAATTGCTCGTCATCTGCTGCCCGCCGCCGTACGTGACGGAAGAGTGTGATGCGATGCGACGTTACTTATCGTCGTCGTCGGCGCTGACGCATGCGGGGTCGACGACTGCGTTTTTTATTGGACACCCGGCGACTTGCATGTGCACTGCACTGCATTCTGTGGGAACAGCTAGAACGATACGTTTTTGTTACACACTTGTTTTGTAAACGCCGCATGCTAAATATTTTTATGCAATGTAGTTTCACACAGTCTGTCGGTTTAAGGTTCGTTCGATATGAATATGTGAACTAGTTACGGTAAATGTCTGTCTGTGGTTTGTGTCGGACCGATCTGACATTTAGCTTACGTAGGTATATTACGACAAATTGCTGATTGCTTCAACCAATTTAACTTACATAATTAGGTGGATTTGATACGAAAAATTCCAAGTTAGATATTTCCCGCGCATTACGGTATATGTAAATTTTGGGCAGACTTAAACTGCCGGACATTTACTGTAATATTCTATGTACGTGTGTGTATTGGAAATTACCTTTCCCTTCGGAAAATTAGATAACACAAGGGAACGCTACAAAGAAAGTGCGATCGTTTTGAACTCACGCGCTACAATGCCACATTTCTCGCGAAGATCACGCCGATAAGAGTAAACTGCGTGTTTAAATCTTTCTGGTAACGCGTTTCTTTGTTACTTCAACGCTATTTAGCGACAATTGCCATTTCCTCAAATAGCACAATAGGCTTTTGTCTAGACGAAATAAATGAAAACAGAGTTTATACGTGATTCAAGCTCGGTGTTATGTGAGCGAGGAATTGGCATTGTTAAATTTTGATGCGGTTCATTTGGTGTCATTACTCATTACGTTGACATTATCGAACACAAACAGTCTAATGAAGTGATTGGTTTCCGATTGAGTTCCATTATTGTTGTTTCTGTGTTATGAATAGCTGGATATAACAATAATTTCGTAAGTGGTAGCTCCAAATACAGCCACTGTTGTATTTTGGTTTATTACTATTGTTCATAAACAATTGTCTCACTGCCTTCAATTCAAATTGAGGATGATTTCGGACATTAATCTTTAAACAAAACTTAATATTCATGATTGGCCCTCTCATAATAGATGTATACGTCTTACAGTACCGTTGTTTGCTGGAGATTGTTAATTACGATTCTATTCTAGTACTTGGAGTCTAAATATAGACGCTTATTGTGTTATCTCTTAGGTTCATATTATAGCCCTTGTTGTTCCATTATTGACGTAATGTAGAGGTTGGAAATGGTAGTTAAGTGATGTGTAGGTTTATTCGTGGAATTTTGTATGGCTTAGAACAATTTTATCGTTATCAGTCGGTTTATACTCGGTCAGGTGCGGCCTCGGTGATATGATATCTTCCACACTGATACAAGCATTAATGATAAGTACTTAGGTAGGTATCACGTAGGGAGATACAGGTTCGCGTGATAATATGTCCATTAGCCAAAAATTATGCACGAATAATAAATGATGGATTGGATATTGTTTAGTTTCATTAACTGACTCCTGATAATGAGAAGGTTTACGATTCGTAGTGTTTTTAACAGAACTTTAGTTCAAACTTCAATCTTTATTCTGAAAATAGATCCTTATGGATACTTCTCCAGGTCAAAATACAATAGAATAGGTACAACAATATAAAAATTAAATCAACTAATGAGCATTGTCTTTGTGTCCTATAGTAAAAATATGAGAATTTTCAGTAACATTTAATAAAAACATTGTAAACGTTGCTATTAAATATTAGATACCTACCTAATATAGGTACCTAGCGGGAGAAAGAGCTGTCACCGTAATAAATACAAGCTGTTATCATGATCGATATTGGCATCAAAAGTTATTGTAAATTCCCGTATTGCAGAAGTATCACTGGAAGGATATTGCGAATTTGAAATTACGGCGACTTTACCACGGAATGGCGAGGTCGCGGGTTCGAACTTATAGATACTTATGTGATGAATTATTTCTCAATAACTTTTGCTGTGTTTAAAAACACAGCGGAAGTGTATAACATTAAAAACATAGGTAAAGTAAAGTGTAACGAACTACTTATTGTTTATTTTTCAGAACTTTTAATGCAACAACGAAAGAAAAGGATTTCCACAGCGTCAATGAACAGCCAGGATGAAGATGGAAGTGATGACAAATGTATGTATTAAAAGCCGCAATATTTTGTACATATTAATTAACTGACTGTAAATAACATCTGCTATGTTGCAATGCACTTAATACTTTGAATGCCATTCCAGGTTTGCGTATATGAGTTAAACATAATACCTATTTAATTATACATAAATTAAAAAATCCTATGTAAAAATCGAGAGAATGTTTTTAATGCTCCAAATTATTGCAACTCTTTGATCAGAAATCCACGAAATTCTAAGTCAGTAATCAATCTGATTGAGATTTTTTTTTCGAAACTTTTAAAAGAAGGCAATTTTAAATTATAGGACCTACATGAAATAACTTACTGAATATGCTTTTAATTTTATAGAAGGGCATTTTTTTATAATTTCAGCATTTACCGGATAGACACTATTTGAAATACATAATCCGCTAAAAAGTAAGTCGGGCGCAATTTATTCCTTTTCATATTTCCTATCGTCAGCTATCCTATGGAAAATTACTCATTAATATTCATAGACAAAAAAACAGTTATATTTATACCCGTACGTGACACACACACACACACACACACACACACACACACACACACACACACACACACAACCCACTTTGAACAACCAGTAGGTGCTATAAGAGATTTTCTTTCTGCTATTATTCACATTAGCTGCTACGTAAGTAAATATGTGTATTAAATAGGTATTATGATTTAAAAAATATCTTACCATATAAAAATGGAACCATCTCTCCCCCAGGTCCGTTAGGTGGTTTCGTATTCGTGAAGTTGCACCAATGACTTGCTTTGTAGGTCAGTAAAGCTTTCGGCAACCTTCCAAATATAATTTAAATAACAACCTTTGGCTTACGTTTCGCGTACCTTTGCTTTATGGTGGAGTTTTCTTAGTTGTGCTCGTGTAATGGAATGCTCTTTGCTTATCTCTGCGCTTTTAATTACTGCCGTTTTTCCTAGTTTTTAGTTCGAAAGCGCTGAAATAAACAACAAGTTTGCGACATGAAGCGACCTTTACGAAAAAGCTACATACTAGAATACACGAAAAGACCTCTTAAATAAAAACAATCATATAAAATTCTGCTTATACATGGATGGACAAGACACAGGGATTGTATTGATTTGAGAATAATATTGCTTATTTCAGATCACATTTTTGATTTAAGTATCTAATGACGATTTCTTTAATCAAGTATAAATCTGCGCAAGAGTTCTTATTCTGGTATGGACACACTATGGTGTTCTTTACTTTTAGGGTAATGTCGCCACCTAGATCATCCAATAGTTAATTAAAACTTATTAGTACAAAAATGATTGTTTATTTCAGCGGGTTGAAATGGTTACATTTATTAATGGGCTCTAAAAGATTTGGCGCGGATTATTGTGGCGTTTAGTGGATAGTACATTTGTGGGGGTTTCTATTCTATTAAAGTATTGTTCGTCAAACTAGTTTTAAGATTCAAATATCTTTGGTTATTATGTCAAATCAAGATTTTATTATACCGAAATTCGAAAAACATCTTGCATCTTTGAAACTGTAATTTTTTTTACTTTCTACCCAAAGTTTACTATAATTTTTTTTATCTATTCAATGAATTATGTGTTCATCTAGATTCCTATTTTGATTCCAGATAACTCTCTTCGCGGAGTACCGGGCGAGGTCCGTTGCTCAGGGGACAGAGTGGTCCGACGAACCACGTGGTACTGCGAATGACTGTCACAAAATATATACATAGGAAGAACATTACTTTTATTACGTACATAAGTAGTAAATCGTAAGCATTGGCTCTAGGCAGGTATACAGTTTTTTCGTTACACTCCAAATCTATAGTAATGTGAACAAATTAGAACACTGAAATGTCTAATTTGTTCGGTTAGTCCATCTTGTTCTACCATTTTAGGTCTACAATAAGTGTCTAAGTATAGATGAATAGCCAAATCGACTCTTCGAGGATAAAATGTAGTAGCATTAACCATTTTGGCTAAAATAAACATTGATACTGTCTTTCTCTTTATGAATTTACGACGAACGACCGAATACTGAATTCAAAGTCACTTACACCGTGAAGTAGACGACAATTTTTCGCGAATATCATAAAGAGAGATGAGATAGACAAAGCGTTCGTGAAATTGAGCAATTCAGTAGCCACCAGAAATTGATTTTAGCTAAAATAGCTTTTACTACATTTCGTCCTCGGAAGGTCGACGTTATATGAGTACCTAGTTCTATACTGCTCTTAGAAGTAGAACATAGTAATTTGTTGCTATGGATAAATTGAATAAATTAACAAACAAATAAACACAGTTAACAAATAAATAGATTAGCACTTCTTACCATTTGTGAAATAGGAGCCAGGGTGAATCTAGAAGGCCTAACTACATACTTGTCGGTGAGTTTCATTGTCAGCGAGTTCAATTTGTATTTGAATTATATTGAATGCTTTCAGAAATCATTTCTCATATACCTATTAGTCACTAACGCAAGTTTGAAGAATTATCCTTGGTATGTAGTTATGCTAGACCACAGTGTAAACGAACAAACACAATGAAATTATTCATTTAAGCAAATAGGTAATTGATTTAAGGTAGTAGATATCAAACGTATATTCAGTTACGATAATGAAACTAAAACCGACAGTTTACCCTCCAAAGATATGTTTAATAGTCGACGGAATGTGTAATTCAATTTTGAAGGAAATATTGGTATTGTAAAAGTGCTCTTTCAAATTTTAACATGAGATTTATTGGTAGAAAAGATAAAATCGAGTATAAAATAGAAATGACGAAGTATTGCAGCATGTATTTTACGATATTTTGAATAATGTGATATAAATTTATAATATTTGAGTATTTTTAATTGTTAATTTGATATTTTCAGTCATTATTATTATAGAGCGTAGGTATTGACAATGTTATGTTAAAGTTATAAAGTAAATGAACTAATAACGTAAATAATATTGTAATGCATAACGACAAAACAGCTAACTGCTGCAGACTAAATATTATTAATGCTAGATCGTTATCAAAAATAAATAAATATTGAATTATATTTTAATAGACACGTGATGTTTTATTTTACAAGAAAACTTGAAAGATTAAAAGCCATATTAATCGCAGTGAATCTAACTTACATACAAATACCACCAGACGCATTTCATTGGCAAACGCTACACATCAATATATCGTGATACGGATCGCGATTCAGGGTGCACTCAGAGTTGTCAGCTAAAACCCGCGTTTTCCCGCTAATATTGTGGCAATTTCATGTTTTTTTGGAGTTTCTAAATCCACTCTTAGGGATAAATTCACCTAAGATTGTATTCGGAATTTAACGGGAGGCAGGAAAACGCGGATTTTGGCAGATAATTCTGGATGCACCCACCGGATCGCGATTCTTTTCACATTCAATATGGATGTGCAGCATTCACTATTGTAGAAGTTGAGATGCTTACAGCTAAGACAATCCGGAAAGTTAGATGGAAGCTGTTTCCGAGACGACAAGTCGACGACGACGGAACGATGATGCGCGAGTGCATTTGCTATTTTGCATCGAGGCTCAAGTCTTGGTCTGGCGGAGTTCACCTGCCCATATCGCCATATACAGTATGCGACATAATGCTTTAACTTGGCTGCCAAAATGATGATGTTTATGCACATTTTGATCAAACAACTACTTTACGTAAGTAGGTAGGTATTTATTGTGTGAAAATACTGAGGCGTAAAAAAAACAGCCATGTTTTTATATCTATGTAACTCGATTGGGTACTTAATGATTATGATGATATTAGGTTGGTATTGCAAAAATTAGGTAATCGTATTCGTGTAGTGTATGAATGAATACATACTCAGATTTTGTGATTATGATAGCGAGTAAAAATTTAAGATACGCTATGGCGTTGATCACGAAAACCAAAAACCACGATCATCTACATATCAATAGCAAATACTTTAGGACAATAATATAGTTTAAAAGTGGTACGGGACGGAGAATATAGACATGGCGGGAGAAGCCGAAGGTATGGTCTGGATTAAAAGACTGCAAAGGCTTGTTGAGCATGTTGAGCGAAGGTCGCGGAAATCCGTCGATAATATATAATCTACTTAAGAAATAATAATTTCACATCAGAATAAGAGACATACATACTATACCATTCATTTATAAGCTTACCTTGTTTGTATAATTACTCTATAATAAACCAAATGCCTGCGAAGAAAAGAAAATAATCGTTTTACTTTGCTAACAATGAAATAAAGCCTACTTGAAATCCGCAATGCGAAAAATTATGTCTATGCCTGCAAAGTGGGGCGGAATATTCCACCTGAAGGCTAAATTTTATTGCCCGGCGCTGTTTTCGAACAATTGCATTAATAGTGTATCAAATGGAGCACCTTGCCGCCTTCTTTACGGCTATGAAATGAACTCGGCGCTGGAATACAATTAAACTTTTAATATTTTAACGCCGTGCAATCACACTTCACTGTGCTGTAAAATGAGATTATTAAAGGCATAAAACAAAATGCCTAGGTATTTGATGCTTTGGTAGGTATTATATTGTAGGGTTCCTATAGTACCCTCCTCCCTAATCGTTGCCTCAGTGCTGAGGATCGTGACCCTCAACAGCAGGTGCCGTCTTGGCATGTATGAAATGGCGCCAGGAGACACGGTCTTGTGCTCTTCTCACAGCCTCTTCAAGAACGAACCAAAACAATATGCCAACGAATTTCAAAACATTTAATTTTAGGAATAATACACAATATACAATTATAGAAAAAATGGTCATGACGTAACGAAAAGGCGTCGGTAAGCAGTTTTACTGCAATGAAAGTGGAGGGATGCGAGATATTATGTAGAGGTTGGAGGAAACGTGTCAACTCAGGATCACGGCGGGTTGAAAGTCAGTATCCTTGCAAGAAAAAGAAAGATTTAGGTATATTCTCATGTAGAAATGCGATCTGGATCTAAAAGTTTATACTACTAAATATTATAGTGGGATAGATAGTAGGTTTCAAATAAAATGATTATAAACCCTGACCTTTGTATTTCAGTATATCTAAAGTACAAAATAAACAACCTACATGCAAACTTTCGCTCTAACAGTCCATTCAAATTTCATTCCATTTTCGTTATGTGTATCCTCTACGTAGGTACTCGTGAATTATTCAATTAGTTGGGGTCTCGCTCAAAATAAGCTAGGAAAATTCGGAAACGGGTTAGGAAAGTTTCGTTGCCCAGAAAACAATAGCTTTTAAAGATTAAAGATTGCTCCAGTTTATCCACTTCGTCTTACCCAAATGGATAATTACTACCGTTTTTAGGGTTTCATAGTCTAGTACCTCAAGAGGAAAAAATGTACCCTTATAGGATCACTTTGTTGTCCGTCTTTCTGTAAATACCTATATCTTAGAAATGCGTAGACGGATCAAGTTAAAATTAATACCCAATGCTCAGATCTGCAACCTCGTGCGGCCGATAAAAAATCAAACTTCTACGTCAACCCAATCAAAAGATATGACCGCTTATGTCGCCTTTTCCCGCATATTTGTATGAAAACGCGAGAAACTTAAAACCTATGAGGTATGTCCCGTTGACCTAAAATCATGAAATTTGGCAAGAAGCTAGGTCTTATCTCACAAGTAAAGGAAAAATCCGAAAATTGTAAATTTGGTTGGGGTTCCATCACGATTTTTTTTTGTAATTACAAACTTATATTTCCAGTTGACGCTTGGTATATCGATGTATGACGTTATCAGTTTCGAAAATGCAAAGATAAGTTTGTCCCTAAATCTAGTTTATCTATGCGTTAGAGCAATGTTATGGTGAAGTTGCACGGAAGCGGGAACCCTCGGTGCGGGAGTACAACAGCCGACTCGCACTTAACCGGTTTTTTTAATCAAGGCTCTCTCAGAGCACCAAAAGGCCCCCGCAGAATTATATGGGCGTAATAAAATAAAATACTTCTGCAGGGGCTTCTGATTTGACGTACTATATATCTCGTTACATATTAGAATCGGCAGGACTTCATCAAAAACGATGCCCAATATTAGGAGAATCGAGTGAAACAATCACTGGAACATATCCAAGACGTACGGACATACTGCAGTGGACCAAAAAATGGTCTGTTCTAGTCTAAAAAGCATCGAGGAATCAAATATACTTCTTATTATTTTTCTTGTTGGAAACAGCAGTTTCGTAGAAAGCTCAAAATGACGCTTCAGCGGATGGGGAGGTTTACGGCGCTATTTCTCTGAGCCCGACTTGTTTCGACAGGAGTTCTTTGGCGGCGTCTTTAACACTCCCTCGAGGGTTCATTTATATATTCGCAACACGGAGGCAGCAATAAAACTGCGTTATCCTGGTCATTATTTAGTCATCACCCGGCCTCTCCGCCGCCGCCGCTCTAGGACGGGGAGATAAAGTGCAACCGAATTGCTGTTATAGTTGCTGCTCAATAGTGGCTCCATACAATGCAGTTTTCTGCTCACTGTGTTGTAAATCTAGACAGTACGATGGAAGACTTAAAATTGGGTTTCTTTTAAAATATTAAGAATTTTAATAACCGACTCAAATAAGTTATAATTTAAAATCCAACCTAAAATATTTTTGAAAATATTGTGATTGTGGTGGTAAAATACCAACTAACAAATTGCTTAGGATTTCAGAAAGTTGGTCAGCACTGGGCCCGCGTGGTGGATTATGGCCCCAGCTCCCTCGATGTAAGGGAAGGTCTGTGCCCGAGCAGTGGGGCAATATAAATAGACTGATGATGATGATGATGAGCAGCATAGTATCGGCACCTGATGTTATAGCTGGAAAGGTCAATACGATACTTAATTAAATCGTTGAATTAATTAATCCCTGAACGAATGTACATTATTCTACAGAATATAGCCGGCAATACTATGTTCTACTTAAACTATCTTATCAGAAAATACATAGACATCTGAACCAAAAATATATATAGGTACACCAGAGGGTAGGCACATCTGCATGGGCAATTAGGCAAGTGACCATCACTATGGGGATGCAACGCTTGCTGTACTTGTAATATGTATAAGTACAAAACGGCCGTTCGAAGTCCAATTAATTTTAGTCACTTTATGGCAAATATTATTAGAGCAACGGTAGTGTTGTGTTAATGTTATCGAGAAACGTTAGTTGGGGTGGTCAGGCCGGGTTACGATCTAGCCATTTTATGAGGCGGCTCCGGGCGTCGCCGGTAAATCTCCTTATTTATCCGGGAAAACATAAACCGTAGTCTCAGCAAAAATTAATTGGCTCCACGCTATTTCTTGTCGCACAATAATTTGCCGCTTTATTGCTTTGGCTGTTGTTTTGCGGTTGATATTGCCATCATTTGTCGGGTCAGCAACTTGTTCATTCGATCTCATGAACTTTGTGCTCGAGGTTGGTTGAGAATAACACTTCTTCCTAAAAGTTTATTAGCTAAAATACACTGACTGAGCTAGCTCAGTGATTCGAAATCAAATGAAGCCTCCGCAACTAAGGGACGCGTCTGCTTTTTGCGAAACAGCTGTACTAAAATTAAAGAGAACAAGCAGTTGTCTAGGTTGTATAAAAATACGCTTTACAACATGTTTTATACAAGACTGCTTTTTATTTTTATGAGGGGACCAAATTTGGCGTGTTGCTGAAACGACGGATCATAACCGTTGGACACAACACAGCAAGTGTTTGCAATCCTATACGTAAACCAGGCATTGTTTTATTCTCAGAACATGCTTTGCTACAACGAACCAGGACCTTATTGCCCCACAATAAGTAAGCTTTTTTGTTGATGCCTGGTTGTTGAGGCTGCATTCATCAGAAGTTCTCTTTACTCACGCGTGGCGATTTTATTCTAGTCGCCATAAAGAGAGCTTGCTCTCACCTGGCACTTCTTAAAACGTTGCCTGCGGCTAGGATGGACACACTTCATTAAGTTTGCACTACGTTTTACCTTGTATTTTATAAAACTTTACCCTTTTCGCCGTCTAATAACGATCTTCGATTTCTGAAAATGGAACTTGGTGCGAAATAAAAGTTGGAAATAAGCGAAAAAGGATTGTTTGGTTGTATCGGGCTAAGACTTGTGCTTACACGACACGTTTCGTATAGAACACTGGAGAACAATGAGTGGATCGAAGATCACACATGTGACCTGCTATTTAGCCGTTTGGAGCTGTTCCAGTGTCACACACCTGCCTATTTTTATTCCATAAATTTTATCTACAATCTAGTCGGAATCTCAAGAAGTTCTAGGAATAACAAAAGCAACATACAATGAAAGAAGAGTTCGCAACTGCAGCTAAAACCGTTACAAACTATAGGGACAGCTAATTGTTTTTGCTATTTGTTTGTCTAGCTAGTTTGATTGGTTGTAGCGCAGTTGTGAATACAGCAACCACAACTAATCTGTTCTTTCCGTGTACCTAGGTTAGTCGTCGGTTTGAGCATATTTCTAAGTCAGGTTTTTTTACAATGAGAAGACTTTCTAGCACCAATATTCATTATGATACAGTGCGAATAAATGTAAGTATTAATATTACTTCCTGTACAATATACGAATAAGTATATTTAGTAAAATATCGGTGAGCCACGACGGATTTTTTATGTATAGGCCGTAAAGTTTTAGAGTACCTACACATAGTTTTATGACATACGGACATGTTTTGGAAAGTGCGCCGAGGTCTAAAAGGGATTTCACTTTGGGAAACAAGGCGCCCATAACGCTCAACGTTTTTACAGCTGCATTACAGGCATGGGCAAATTAAGGTTCGGTGGCTCGGCTTCAGTTGCCAAGTAGATAACGCTGCTACTGATGTGATTAACAGGTTTGTAGGGTAGGAAGGTTGAACCGACCGTTGATAAGCTTATAAATGTCATATAAGGGTTAAATCGTATTTATACTATGCTAGGAAGACAAATAGTTAGCAATAACAGCAAAACACTCGGCCCTATTGTTTAGAACGGTTTTAGATGCAGTTACGAATACTTAATAGCCGCAGTTAATAGTTTCTTTCCGTGTACTTTAAGTCGCACTAAACCGAAGCCCAAATCAAGTGTCTTATTTTGTAAACAAAAACTACCCTACCCTACTAACATTTTAAGCTGTTCTGTGATTATTGCATAGTTATTTTCATATTATTAGATCGGATCACTTTATTTTCACAATGATGAACAGGTTCGATCAATCAGTTCATTCCGCAGCACACTCATCATGTGTTACATCACAGCAGGTAATTAGACGATCATATTTGTTTACAAAATAAGACACTTGATTTGGGCTGCGGTATAGAATTGTAAATTACAGACCGGGTCCAGTTAGTCAGGTGACGTTTAGTTTAGACACGGTATCACGGGCTGCAGTGATCCATTGCGCTGGCCGCGTAATCCCGGCTAGAGGCTGTGTCTCACGTCCAGCTTACTTTTATTACCGTGCCTGCATCGCGAAATAAAACAAAATTGGCGGGAATTTATGGCCCACAGCCCCCCGTATGGCTAGTGGGGTGGAAAGTTTTCAATTTGAAACGAATAACTTGTTTGTCTTGTGTAATAAGGAGGGTTTGCTAGCGGGTAATAAGGGGCGACAAAGGCTATACCGGCTTCCTTAAAACTACTTTCTTGGTTTTATTACCTAAGTGCTGTGGGTGGATGTCACTCGACTTACGGAGGTGTCTCTTTATGTACAGGCTGTATACGGCGTAGAGGTTATATTAACATTTTAAGAGAGCCATTTTGCTTTGAAACTTCGTATTGGATTTATAATAGAAAAGTTGCGTCGTAGTTTAATGTTAGTCTACCTGGCGTATTTATAAAACTTAACTGAAAACAGTGATTTTAGTTTACTCTACATTATTCCGTCTTTTTCAAACTCTAGTATTCATTAGCTCTCCATTACGTAGGTACGTTGAACAATATTACCACAGGAAAAATATTTTTCAGATAGTTGATTATTTTGGTTACTGTAATTAAATAGCCAAAATGATAGTAAATTAAAAAGATGATATAATTTAATTATACCCGTCATTAAAGTCAATAATCTATTGGAGTGTTTGCTGAGTGCTAATACGATTGAAATTTTATTTTCTGATTCCACTAGTGTGGAGTAATATTATTACATATTAAGGCGAGGTGTTGGGACGTTTTTAAGTTTTTCGATGAAGGCTACGGCAGTAACTACTGAAATTAAAGGCCTGAAAAAAATATATATCAATCTTGGGGTATCTATTTAGGGACTGTTGGCTCCCGAAACACGATTGGACAAACTTCGCTCGATAGAAAAAAATCACAAACATACCCCTTTCCTGTCTTTTCACTGAGTAGTGTGTCTAAACTAAAACAGTTATTCATACAAAATATATATCAAAATGTAGGTTATTATAAATAGAAGAGCTTGATGAGATGAAAATCTGTTGTTTGTAACGTTTTTTTATGCCAGGCAAAATTTAAGAAAAAACACAATTTGTATAAATACAAATGCACGGCGCTACGAGCTTCAGTGCGCCGCTGGGCGCTGCCGAGGTCGGACCTGTATCGATTTTTGCCAAATGTTCCACTTTGGTCTTTACCTTGGAATAGTTGGAATGCTCCCACGATCGTCATAACGTAATAAAATTTAAAATAATACGAGTCGAATTTGGTCACACCTATACTTTAAGATTATTAGTTTACTAATCACGGAATGATTGTGCATCGTTTTGAATAAATAAAAGGACTCATAACCTAAAACAGATATTCCTTAACACAATAGATTTTTCGCGAACCATGTTTTTGAAGTCATCATATTACACGCGACACGAACACCAGTGTCGAGTGTCGTATATTGGGAGCGAGCAGTGGTCTGATAATTGCAGATGAAGACAAGTCGGCTAACATTACAGTGGGGCTATAACATTACGGTTCTCAAAACGATCAAATCAAACCATGTCATAGCGGCCGTGAAAGGGACAGTGCTATTGCATTGGTATAGCGGCGTCTCTGGTTGGCGCGCCATGACATGGTATAATTTCATCGTTTTGAGAACGGTAATAGGGGGGCTGATCAGTAACTTCCAAATTGACCAAAGTGGAACAGGCCAAAACAAATGACTATTGACGGTGATTTGTCCCACAGAGCAAACAAACAAACAGCAATCGAACTTAAAATAGTTTATACGTAGTTGCTACTTGTAAAACTATGTACAGTGAACATCACATAAAGTTTGCCACATTTTACTCTACGCACACTCGCACAGTGATAATAAATACGGGCCAGATTTCAATAGCTATGCAAGTGTAGCTGTGGTTTGTAATGTGGTGTGCGATATATACCTGTTTTACTCTAAGCACAGTGATAATACGGGCCAAATTTCAATAGCTACGTAGTTATAGACTGATTCAATATACACTGTGTCTACTTTTAAAAGTACAGTCAACAGCACATAATGTGTGTCATGTTTTACCCTACGCAGTGATAACACGGGCCAGATTTCACCATCACTGACGTCACACCTGACACCAATAATAATACTTACCTAACATCACGTTAAAAAATTCGTCATTTATTTAGTTTTATTGATACACTTGACAGTTTGTCACTTAAATTTGTCAAAGACAGATTTGTTGTAATGTAATCTCTATGGTTATTACCATTTTTTATTAAATCGCGTGAAAGTACTTTCAAAATATATTCCCCTAGCAAATAATTTGATTATTCCAATTTTTCACTTTTATTGATTTTGTTACAACAATATTACCTAATTGACATTCCTATTATAACAGGTCTTTTTTTCCGTCAGATTAGTATTAACATAGTATTTTATTCTACTACGTCATACTATCATACGTCAATATAAATAACTTAAAAAATAATTAAAATATATAACCTGTAGATGCGAATTTGATTGCACTGAACCCACTCCGGACGGTCGGTTTAACGTATGTCTGCTTATGACCTTCCGTATAAATAAATACGTTTAAAAGTACAAATTGCTTTACTTTATTGTCAACTAGCTTCTGCCCACCACTTCGTCTGCGCAGGATTATAAATTATAGCCTATGTGTTATTTTGATGTATAATATGAGCTATATTATTGTAAAGTTTCATTCAGCAACATCCATCCATCCATCCAAACTTGCGCATAATATTAGTGGGTGTGGTATGGGATAGTCACGAGCACAGCCCGTGTTAGGGCCAGTGTAGAAGTTGAAGCCTGGTTGGCGGCGAGAGGTGAACAGGAGGGGTGATGATGATACGGTTCCGAGTTGACATAATGTGCGACAACATTTAGTATAGACAAAAGTTCAAGATTGAAAGAAATATTTTCCGACAATCGCGAAAATTGAAATAAGTAACTCCGAAGCTGTGAGACTTGGGATATCCCTCATCATCAGTCTATTTATATTGCCCCACTGCTCGGGCACAGACCTTCCCTTACATCGAGGGAGCTCGGGCCATAATCCACCACGCGGGCCCAGTGCGGGTTGGCGGATTTCACATGCCTTAGATTTTTTTTTTTCTTCTTCTACGACATGCAGGTTTCATCACGATGTTTTCCTTCACCGTTTTGAGAGCACTCGGTAAATGTACGTAAGTTTTTCCGTCGAAAAAAACGAGGATAACTCATTGGTACATGGCTGCCCTGGCTGGGAATCGAACCTGGGACCTCCATATTGCAAGTCCATTGACCCAACCACTGCGCCACCGAGCTCTGCTGGGATTTCCCTATTTGGCATTAAATGGGTCGATAATGTTGGCACCGACAAGTGGACTTCGATATATCGTCTATCCGTGGGACATTCTGTATATGTATTATTATGGGTAGCGAGCTGTGACGTCACAGTGAGGACACTGGTTACGATTACTCTGTGTACCTGCGCGAGTAATGACCCCGATCAATGCGCGTCATCCCTCTCTCGCCCCTCCCTCGCCCCGCACCTCACCCCCTCACTAGGCTCAAATGGCCCAATGGCCTCGCCTTAACTACTAAATGGTAAGAAATACTACACAATAATAATAATAATACACAATGGTATTATTATTGTCTACTATTTTTGCATTTCATTTAATGCTGTATACTTGGGTCTTGTGCATGTCTTGTATAACTATATTTCTGTTTCATGCTTCTTCATAGGTATAGTTTTAAAAACTACCCCAAAATAACACAAAACCAAGTTATTGTGTAGTCGTTTAACGTTAACACATACACGTTACATACGTATGTTGTATCCGGAAAGTTTACAGCAGCATAACGTTTCTTCGTAGCAAATTGAATGTTAAAACACGTTACCTGCCCCTAACTGAATAAGTTATGAGGGAGGAGCTATTGGTAATGAAACTTGAATGACCCCGGGTTGTGTCTGCGCGATGGAATTTCTCTGTTTACGCAGAAACGCGGACTGTTTATTTCAGTGCGTTAAGTGGCACTTCAGGAGTCTGAAATAGAGCTTACAAGATTGCTTCGGTGAGAGCCTGGTCGTTTAATATTAAAGGATTTTGTTCAGTTATAAACGATAAATAAATAACGTTGTTTATGGGTTTGTATTTTTTTAAGGGTCGGCAAATATCAAGTTTTAATTTAATTTGTATTACAGTTATGTTGTAGCTACTTAATAATTACATTTATCATTTATTACTAGGTAAGCATAATCCTTTAATAGTGCTAATTCTAGAATGCGCACGCCTCTATAAGCGAGATGTAGCATATGAACAACAGTGACAGTTGCATTTAGGATTAGGATTTAGGGTTCGCCTTAGTGACCGCTACAGAATTAGCTATAGAGTCTCACCGAAGCAAACTTGTAAGCTCTATTAATTTAAATTGTATTACAGTTATGATTGATAAAACTTGATAATTGATCGAACCCTCATACATCGAAAGCTATAGGTACCTACATATGGGTCAAATCAGGAAATTAGTCGGTAAAGGCAGAGAGAGAGCGCCATATTTAAAGTTACATCCGAGGGTCACAGGTTAAGTAAACTGGATAAAATCCTAAGAACTAACTCTCACCTAAAACTTTGAAGAATTCCAGATAGGTCCCGGCCTCGGATCATAGAAGCTTGCAGATAGGATTTCAAGTGGGTACTTTTCCTGTCTGGATTTTAGTACCTACATTAACTTGCTCAATAGTTTGTTTCCTTGTAAAATGTACATAAATAGAAGTAAATATGGATTGTCTACTCAGTGTAATTCCCCGAATGCCAAATTCCCCCAAAAATAATTTTTTTTTGTATGTTTTTGATTACGAGCTACCAAGGTCTTAATTATGTCACACACGAGTTTTCGAATCACCGAACATCAATACTATGATCTTCCGTCCCATATATTGCACTTGTCAATGTAACTACGTGTGACTGGCTGTTTCTGTGAGCTGTGCTCTCGATCCAGGTCTTCGAGAAACTTTATATTTTTCGATTGCCCGTGTTAGTAAGTTGGCAAATGTAGTTTAGCGAGTATTTCACACGACTGCCGCTCCACGACAACTCAATTTTCTAACTTATTTTGCATTGCGTCTCTCTGTTTTGGTTTGGACATACTACAGTGGTTCCGATTTTGAAGTATCATGAATGCCATTGAAGGAGGCGAAATAAAGGGGTAGGTAGGTAAGTTAAAAATCAAAGTCAGTTGGTGAAGTAAGTGGTCCTTTATTCCTTTTCAATCTCATAATATATTATCCACTAACTAAATGATAACATCAGGAACAAGTTGATAAAACATTTGAGAATATACCAAACAAACTATACCAAAAAAATCACTATACGTGACTGTAAGTACCTACCAACATAAAACAAAACATGCGTAATATATGTATGCAAGCCAGCACTTTACAAAGTAACGGCGTCGCCGAGAACTATAACTGGACGACTTGAAGCCGGTCGCCGGCGACCATCAAGTGGCGCAACAGTTAAACTGGGAACAGCCCTCGACCACTTCCGCCGCCCAGTGGCTCCGCTGCCCAAACTTGTGCAAACACTAGTCAATTGCTCTAGGGATGTGGCCAGATGTTGGAATGTCGATAAAGTTTATACTTTTTTGAATTTATTGTAAAATACATAATATTGAAGAAAAAAAACGATATACCTGTGTTAATTTGCATTTTCCTTACCACCCTACAAATCAAAAATAGTAAAATTTAGCAGGTACCGGAGGAAGTGATTTGTGAAGTGATGAATAGCGATTCAGGTTTACGATCATTAGTAGTAGCTATCTCTTTCCTAACTTTAGTAAAAGAAACAATAGCAGTAGTTTTGGACTAATTTGGACAGCAATTTATTTAATATTTTAGAACAAATATCAGAAAACCTACACTGAAAAAACTTTTTAGTAATATGTAGGTATACCAGAAACTCTAGATTTATGTACAATCTGTACAAAATTGAACCAACACAGTTAAAAAATAATTATATGTTTGTATCAGAACAAACAAATTGTCATATTTATCCAAACAAAATGGGGATAGAAAACTTTATTTAAGTATCTACTTTGAATTATCGATATTTTAGGACTAATGCCTATTGTCGGGCGGTAACAGTTTGCAGAGCGGCTGATTGCTTTGATAATCGCCGGCTGAGACATACAAACGACGCAAGAAACACTGTCTCGAACACCCAGCAAGAACTCAACTACCCACCCACATTATTGGGGCGGTCCTCTCGGTTTGCATTATAATGCCGAATACCGCTTATATCTATACACCGAAAGCTCTTGATTATTCTACCAAAACATTTTACCGAAGTGCAATGTAGTCATACACATTTTAATTAATTAATTACCGTAATTAAGCCTGCTGTTACAGAACTGCATTGCAGTGTTTTTATGAAAATGGTTGCAGTTTATTAATAATAAAGTATACGAGTCACTTGCTAGACCTTGAAAAATCATTTCATTGTTTACTTATGTGTATTCAAATATAATTTAGTTGCCTACATTTACCGTGGAAACGTGGTAAGTATATTAATTTATATTTAGTACCCAATATTCTTTGTTCATGGAAATAACATAGCATAATTTATACATTAAATACGAGTACGGTAGTATTTGTAATAAATAAGTTTCTTTATTCGTTGGGATGTATTTGAATTTTGAATACGCGGTGATATGTCTACCTACACAAAGTAGGTAAGTACTTACGTATTAGTTTAGGTGTTAAATTAAAATAAATATATATGTAGAGTTTATTAATAGAGTTTGAGAGAACAGTTGCTCATTAAATTCTAAACTATTTGACTGCAAAAACAATGTGGCGCTACTTGTACGATTTAAAACCTAAAGAGATTTTGGAGAATTAGGAAGAAAGTGGCGAAAATTGGAACAGTGGAAGTGATTTACATTTAAGTGAGAGCGTCCACGAATATATACTTCGAATTACTGAAGCAATTCGGTGCTTAATTCGTAGGCCAGCCAAGAAAGATGGGCGGCCACCACTCCCGGGCGGGCCCGCTTTAATTACGAACGCAGGTTATTCACTCTAATTTCGGGAATTTTGCATTCCCCGCGCGAACCGCGGAAGGGTCAGACCAAAAGAAAATGACATTCGTTATTCTATTACGTTAAGCAAAGACTTGTAATTACTTTTGCTACAGTCAAGGTCTGTTGTCGTTGGTAATCTGAGTGGCGAATAGCATCATGTAGAGATGGAGGGATTTGTTGTGCTTTGTCATGTGAAAACAGAATTACGCTTTACACACTCTTACTTACATAAAAGAGTAATCCTTTTTGTATGATTACGAATTATCATTGATATTGTCACAGCCCATGCACATCAGCTTACACCAAACCATTGCCATCTATACTGTATTACCATCGCATAGAGTCCCCTTGTGTTATTATTATTAATGTCATGTCTACTGTAGCCTGTACCTATTTATTTCTTCGAGGATATATAAACCTAAACAGAGACGCAGGGATATATTATATTTACATGAATAAAAATGATTTCTTACCTAGATCAAGCTAATACCGGTTTCCTGTACCCACTACTTACCTAATTATTTCTACAGCTTAGGTACCTATTCCTAAGCATCGAATGGTTTGATACTAGAGATGGTGACTTTTCTAAACGTATCTATCTCGCGCAAGTAGTGGATCAATACGAGTATGTTTGTATTGCAGCGGCTAGGGCGTGCGGCGCGCGCGCTCCCAGCGGCCGGTTACGGCTGGTGGTTGAGGCGGGCGGTTACGGCCTCGGGTCGCCCATCCAGCGGCCAAACGGCTGAAGTTTTCTCCGCTCGGTCGTTACGAGGCGCGAATTGCCCGCGTTACAATTACAGCGCGGCCCGCCATATTTATGCCCGTGGTAACCAAATTGCCCGATATTATTCCATCCCATTGAGTGCGAAAAGCGCAAATTAAACCGATTTTATATTGGACGATTTTCCCCGAGAGCGGGGGCGAGATATGTTCGTTGTTAGATAAGGAGCCGGGAAGATTGCGTTATGAAATAAGGAAGGAATTGCACATTCTAAAGAGTTGCGTTTACGTTTCCTTCGCTCTCGGACGAAGCTTTGGGATAAATATTTCAACTTTGAATTTGGTAATACGATTTTGATTACGTCTGGCAACGTTTTGTGAGAATAGAAAGTGTAAGACTTGATTAAATTACTGGTTGATGCTTTTGATTAATTAAATTGCTGAGTGTTAAAGAAAGTTGTGCCTACTTTGCAGATAACCAACTCTAATCTCCGAATCAGTTACTTCTGACGTAGTATTTACTATTACAAAATATTTTCAATTTACTCTACGAAACTGAAAACTTAGTCGTTGTTTTTAAAACGAAATATTGTGTAACTCGTGTTCCCTGAGGCATTGAACAAACCGCGAAACACTACTAAAATTTTACAACTGAGTTGCTCCCCCGCCCTTCGCATCATAAGAGAACTGTTAGAAGAAAATGGAAAAGCAAAAGAAAGATATATCTTTGAGGGGCTCAGATATTTGGGAAACTATATAGCCTAATGAAAGCGAACGAGGGCGGCCGGCGCTAACAACTAATTGGCTATTCCGAAAACTCATTTGAACACAAAATGGATTTTGTATTTAAATTGCAAGATTCTGTAAAACAACGCGGAAGTTAACGTGTAAGGAATTTTTGAATTCATGGACTTCTTTTTAATTTCTTAAACCCACACTTATCGGCTTGATCGATACTTTTTAAAGCTATTGAGAGGCCTGGGTGACGTCACAAAAAATATTAGCGCAACACACGATCGATATTGGCAATTGAAGTTATTGTGAATTAATAACTTCAATCAGCAAAAAAAAGCAATTTGGAAATGTAGGCACCTATAATAGGTATACTGAATTTTTCATACTTTTTCAATCTCTTGACTTCTAAATCACACAACAATTTTATCTCATTATTATTCTTGCACAAGTAATTAAGTATATATTTTCCTTCTTTCTTAATTTACAGTAGATAACTTGATACACATATGCTTCGTCCATCTGAATTCTCTGACATATAGGTATTTCAATTCAATTTGCACATATACATATTTTATTGAGTGAAACTGTCAACTGTGGCGTACAGTTCAGTGCTTACTTATATTTTTACTGAATAAACCTAAGATCGGGTCTCAATCGGCCATGCACCCTGCGTCATCATTATTCAGCAGGACGAGAGTGGGTACAGTCGTGCTGCTTCTGGGAAATCCAACGTCTGGCTCGGCTAATGACGGCTGCGCTCTGAATACTGAGCGCACACCAGGGCCTTCTTCAGGTGCAATTTAAACTGATATTTATATGATTGACTTATCCCAAAAGTCTTAAGGTATCAGTTTGTATCTATACTTATTATTTGTCCATGTCGGAAATTATGAAACTAAATATTTTTTTACATTTTATGGTTGCTACACGAATATTGTGTACTATACATTCTACAAGGTAGAATAAATCGTAGGCCATTTTTATTATACTGCTACTTAATTGGCCTTTTTAAAAGTTCATATTTCGCCTTTACAACGAAAACCGGCCCTGTGGTGGCGAACTCCTTCCTGCATGAGCCAATATCCGCCTAACTACGTCCGAAACTCAGTATTGGCAGTTATGAGCAATATTAGAAACTTTTAGCAACTCCAAGATACGTCCTGTGAGCGAACTAAAAGTTAAAATAAATCAAATACCCGTAGTTCACTTTCTCTGTCAGAATTGTGTTTTGTTTAGTCGTTCGTTCCGCGTGCGTTTGGCCGGGTAGTTCGCGACATATTGTCTGAGAACTCCGCCGACGCCTCTCCAATAAATAAGCAGGTCACATATTGAAGGGGGCGGAGGGGGAATACAATTGTAACTTTGTGCCCCCGGCTTACGGGAAGACAAAGTTTAAAAAATACAAGTTTGCTTGCCCTCGGCACGCGGACACGCACGACAAAGGCGCATTCACACGTACTTAGCCCTTCTTGAAATAGTTGTCCCGCCTTGAAAAGTTGACGTGAAAAATATACACAATGTATTAACTTTTACAAGTATATACAATGTAAGTTTAGCCATAAAAGTTTATTACAATGTAATGTCTGTATAACAATGTAAGTACATTGTTATACAGAGATATTATGATTCTGATGTAGAAAAACTCCTATGGGTTACCTATTCAGAAGAAGCACCGTAAAGAGCCTAGTTCTTTAAAAAAACTCTTCAAGAAACAACTTCACAAGGAAAGTTCAGATTTTCACGAATAATTTAACAAAATTGCTCGTGACTTTTTGAATTTCTGATTAGACAGGTGCCTATAGTTATTGCAGAGGAAACCCTCAGACAAATAAATTGTTATCTCACACATCTGTAAACTGTATGTTACATTATAATAAATTTATCCACACATTGATTTTTTGATCAATTCCAAGCTCTCAGCCAATTTTTTAATAAAAACACTTAAGTATAAGTTTTGGTGAACATTAGACTGTTTTCTGTAACTAATTTTAAGTAACTTTTGATTAGCAATATCGAAAGGTTACCATCATTATCTCCGATTACAATTTATATAAAGTGACTCTTCTGCAACAGCAGACTGTTGCAGAATAATAACTTAAACTCAGAAGTTCAAGTAAATTAATTAATTTGAGTACCTTTTGGTATGCTCTTGTCATCTCTAATGCCCAGTCACCGTAACGTTACTCGGAATGATAATGAAAATCCATTAAACCAAAAATTTTGTGAATATTAAGCAGGCATATTTAAAAGAAATCCTTATTTTTATCGTATCCCTTCTGAATTTTAAGTTCGGCTTTGATAATTTTCAAGAAAATTAACCAGGGACGCTGATACTGAAGTTGACAAAAAATGCGGTGTTAAGTGATCGATCAGAAGTAAAAGTTTTTAATCTTGTCTCGAGTCGCCGAAGTTCCGGTTTGGGTATTACCGAGAGGAGGCAACATAACAGACAATTAGTATGCAGAGAGGCTGCACAACATTTTTTTTGCCTTATGCTAAGTCCTAAAGAAAAACTGAAGTAACTCGGAGAGGTGGAAAGGGAGCGATTCCCAATAATTCATTAGAACGACCGTCGTCACGGGGTACGAATTAAAATTAATGATTCGCGAGGACAGCAGCGCCTCCGGAGGATCTCATTGCATTACGCAGTCACTTTTTATTCGAGCGGATAATTTGGAGCCACCTAACAGGTGTCGCGACGACTTTTCTCAGTTACGGTTTTATGGGACTTTTAGATCTTTCCGCGGCTCTAGATTGAGCTATTTGTTTCTCTGTTTCATTACTGTTGCAAACATTCGTCTGACAATTACATTTAAATCTTGATTTATTACTTGACACTATAGCGCATTCTGTTTGTATTTGTTGTTAAATAAACATGAAAAGGTGGTTTACTGTCACTAAGCTATTTTTAATGGTCATTGGAAACAGGACGATATTATTTTATTTCCTTCTTGTACTACGTATAGTATAGTATATACTACGTATATAGTTTTTGATTTTATGATACCTCAAATCTCTGGTGACGTTTATTGTAAACAAATTAGGTGCGTAGTAAGTTACAAACACGATTCCAATTTGACTATAATAACTTTTGATCCCGCGATGGGATTTGCTGCGACATTGTTGCGGGCTGCGGGATGATTTGATGAGAAATCTGGCGACGAGACGCGACGCGATACAAGACGCGTTTCCAGTTTCCCGTCACGCGCGCAAGGCTCAAATAAGGCTTACTACCCCCTGTCGCCTACGCCGATACAAGGCAAGCTGTACAATATCTTGTGGCTATGCGTAATGTGCTCAAAGTCATAAAGATTTATCGTCTTTGAAATTACTATTACTTTTACGTAATAAAATATATTTTTATATTCTTTGTTGTGTAGGTAATTCTAATGGACGTGTTCTTTGATTATGACTAAGATACTTGTGTTAGATACATAGTTATTTACCCAAAACACTGTAATCCGTGTTCGTATATGGTTAAAGTGAAGGACGATGTAGTACAATATAGTTACATATAATTTACTTCAGAGTCCAATTATGTTGTTAGGCTTACCTTGTACTTTCTACCTTCAAAGGTGCTACATGAGTACGTACAAAAATAGGGCATGTATACATTCAAATAGGTTAAGTTCCGGAACCGTAGATACTCCAACATTGATGATATGATAATACCTGCTAGTATTATGTGCAATGTGAGTAACATTTTCCTCGAACTTCACCTAATTTGAAAGGACGTCAACGAACAGCCAATATTTTATCGTATTTTCCAGTCTTCGCCGGCAACGACGTGGAATAATGTTCGTAAAATCCTGTGAACTAACAATATGTCAGTTAAATGTCCTGAAGATGAAACATACGGCCTCGCTCTTATTTGGGAAGAAAATATTTACTTGGGCGAAAAAAGGGATGATAACGTGACTGGCGGCTAATCGGCTGACATCTCAACTTTGTTGTTCTTATTGGTGGTGTGTTCATAAGCTGGGGTGGGCGGGTCGCGCGCTGCCCGCATCCTAAGCAGACGATTGCGAAGCGCCCAACAAATTGACGACAATATCTGTTGGCAGTTCGCTGTCACGAGGCCGGTGACGGCAGAGGCTGCGCGGCGGTTATTACTGATGGTCTCACACGCGGCTGACCAGAATGATACAATTTGTAGATAAATATAAATAAATTAAAATATCTTAGGATTGGATTAATTGAAAAGTCAGGTACTTATGTAATATCTAATGTAGTATTTCAAAAAAGGCATAAAATTAGGTACTGAATATTCCTCCCATCCCATATCCCGGCATAGAAATAGGCTCATAATGAAATAATTGATTTCAAGTTCATGACAAGTCAGTAGGTACTGACTAGGTACTGCTATAGGCGCGTATTCATAAGCGTGATTTAAAGTTGCGCCACCGTTTAGGCGTCCTGTCCCTTTCTATCTTAACCTTTTTTAACGAAGTGTGACAGGGATAGCAACGCGATTTAAGGGAAGTGAGGTTTAACTAGGTTTATAAATAACAGCACTAGTGTAAATTTGAAGACAACAATCAATATCAGATGTAACAAATTGAACACTCTAAGCTACGAGCAATGCACGCCATATTGTCATGTGGCGTGGATTGCAATGGTTTTCTGAGGGTTGATGTGCTGTAGATTGTATAGCGTTGCCGCGTCAGTGCCGTATGACCCTAATATTCCCTCTAAATATTTTGAAATTAGTCCATGTGAGTCATTTCTTGACGCCAGTACTGACGCCTAATTACTCAATCTAAATCGCTGATTTATTTAGTACACATTATTATTAGAAAAATGTACCAAGCGAATCAGCAACGCCTCGCAAGTCTCTAGGCGACGATAACCGATGATCAGGTAGCTAATTGGCTTGTTTGGCATTATTTTTCTAAAAATATACAGTGGTAACTTTTTGTACTTGTCGTGTGCGCTTTCATTTTAGTTACTAAAATGTACATCGATTCAAACGCTACCGTGGTCACTTTCATTCTAACGAATATCTATAGAAACGAATGTCAGTTTTCGTTTTAATTAGCCGCTAGTCGTTAGGGCGTGGATATGGCAGGCACGTGCCGCCCGTATGTATCAAGTTGATTACTCAAAGTGAGTGTCATATTTTTGTTTGGCGCGCGTGAGGTTCACTCCGCGAGCGCCCTAATTAGTATGACGGTGAATGTTATACTCAATTTGTACCCAATTACCCACTGGGATCAGGAAATTGTGTTAAGTGGCTGGCAGGTTACAAGATACTAGTGAAAAGGGAAAAGTTTGAAAAAAAAATCGATTTGTAGTTGTATTGTACATACTAGCAAGATCTGCGGAAAGATGATTCACAAGAGAATACACTAAAGAACTTGCCTGATAGGTTTTGCTGCATCACCGGCTCCTTATTCCATGGAGCCATGTAATCCAAAGATATTGCCTTGATGTTGACCAACTGTGAAGAAGAATTACGATGAAGCTGTGGTATTAAATTTTCGCCTGCTAAACGGCGTAACTACATTCAATTTTTATTGTAGACCTACGAAATACCTAAGTAGTTTTGTTTGAGATCGATCATTAATAATGTACATTAGCGTTTTTGATTTATATTTCGCTAATATTCCTGTTTAAGTACGAGGTACAGTACTAATAAATAGCAATAGATTTTAAGGCTTTGAAAAAAATATATGTGCGTGACTCGGCAGGCGCCACGAGGTCGCCCGCCAATACAATTGTATAGCCCTAGAACCGTCGCCCAAACAAGCTGGACCTCTGAAAATATATTCCTTTCCCCTCCAATGTCCAGTAAAGAACTGATCGGAGGGGAGACTAAATGCCTTAGTAGGCTGGTGGGTGTACAAAGTGGCTAATATGAGCAGAGCACGCGTATGGAAATTACAGTGGAATCAATCACGAACCGCCCAGACATGCCCAAGAGATAGCACAAACAAAGCTTTTCTTCTTTAATGGTTTCACATGAAGATATTTATCTGATATGTTTTGGAGGTAGACTTTAGGTAGGTATTTAAATAATCATTACATAGGCATTATGAAGAAAATACTTCAGTCTCGGATTGCTATTGATCAACATATCCTAATACCTAATGCTTGAAAGCCGTGTCGATTTTAATTTCGCACTTATTAACGGATAATAATTGCAAACAAGTTATAAATTGTTCCTGAAGAATCATATTATGCAAACTTACTACGCGGTGGAGTTCGGATAACGAAATTTTAGTTTGTAAATCGTATTTATTCGTAATTTGGTAATCACCGAGGTGGATGGCAAGTGGTGGGACCTTCTACCAACTTATTGTAAATAATGAAGTCTAAGATTATAAATATTTTAACAAAAATTAAGATGTAAGTATCGAAAACTAAAAAATATGGCACTCTGTGCATCGTTTCAACCGTATATCATAAAGCATATAATAAATTTCATACTTATTATACATAGATCTATGGTACAAATAGGAAGTGGTCAAGTTTGGAAATGGACAAGTCAGGAAGTGGACCAAACCGCCCTGAAGGAAATAAAGGAGTATGAGAGTAATTTTGCTTGTACGGTGGAACACAGAGAAAGGTGTACAGGAGAGTTTTTAAGGTTGAGATTATCTCAAAAACTACTTGACCTATTGCAAAAATTATTTCACTGTTTGATAGACAAAAGTTAAAACTATGTAACTGTAAAAGAATTATTAAATCGATCCAGTAGTTTTTGAGAAAATCTCAACCTTATTGAGGCCCCCTGTATACTTATCTCTGTCGTCGACTGTACATAGGGAAGGTACGAGTTACATACTAATGCTCGTGTAATATACCTATGTATTTACATGAAGCAAGCCGTCGATACGTGACCGTAATGTTTCTCTTATGGTAATCTGTAGTCATATTGAACACACATAAAATCAGATAATAAAATACACATCAGAAAATTCAAAATCACTTACGTTTCAGGACGAGACCGGCAGGCGGTGTCCTAGCATGCCAATAAAAATGTAAATGGCACCAATAAAATTTTGCTTTTGAAGTATTCGGTGTGTCGACCGAGGCTTTGATGTGGTCTGGTGGTAATCAGGATTGCCCTTTGTCAGTCCAGTGAGTCGCGGAATCGGAATCATCACAGAATGTCTATTCCCAGGGGAAGCACTTGATGTGAATAATTGATTTGTAGACACTTGGGACTGATATGTAAAAAAGTCCGCAACAATTGAGGTGTTTGGCTGAAAACTACGAAATTTTGTTTTAATTTTGTTAATTTTGTTGCACCCACGTTTCAAATTTCGTAGAGATCATGGAGGTTAGATTTAGTGCCAGCGCAGCGAATATAATGACTACACCAAGCAGGTACTACGCCTACCGTAGCACGTCGTAGACCGTAGCTACGCAGGGAATGCGATCGGATTGGGGTGCTTTCCAATGCCTAGACAGGCCTAGATTGTAATTTGCAAAATAAATTAGTATCAATATGTTTTTGTTTGTTTGGCACGTATTTGTGCGCTAAACTTATTCATAGAATATACCGCGGATATTCAGGGGTGGAAGAATTTCAATATGTATAATGTTATGCAGGTTGATTCTTTGAGCTCGGGTCGGACATGAGCATTTGAATAAACCGATATCGCGGGAGCCGAGCAAAATATTGTCCGCCGGAGGTCGCTGTGTTTAGCCGAACCCCGGAAAACATGCATGTTTTGCCTCCAAGAGGCGCAGCATTATTAGATTCGGTATGAATCTATACTTGTACAAGAGCCTATTGAATGTAGCAAGTGTTTAAAAATGAGACAAGTTTAAAAAAGTAATAATAATGCTATTAAAATAACTAGCATTCCGACCTGAGATTCCACTACTGGGGATAGGGCCAAAGATATAGAAAGAACATAATACTTTCCAAAAAAATTTTTACTTTCTTACGGAATTTGTTACCATTTTCATACATATTTTACAACGTTTGTTAATTTTACTTCGCAGGAATTTCAAAATAGGCGTTGGCAACACTGATAACACGGCACTGCATCGTCGTACTTACATTAACGCTCTGCCAGATGAAAGATAAACATTAAACGTGAGACCGGGCCGGATCCGTATTCTCGTCACACGGGGCCGGGTTAATTCAATAGCTGATTGGATTTGGGGCCCGCTGATCTAAACGGCTCTTTACACTACGCGACTATTTCTACTACAACTATCCTTACTCTCAGAAATTGTTAGATTAATACTTAACTTGTATGTATGTATATGTCGTAGCCAGGTGGTATAATAAAGGCTTTCTGAAGTGTCTGTGTCTATGTAGACCAATCAGCTGGACCATGGAAAATACCCCGTGAGAACCATGCCAGCTTCATACAATTAAAGGCTGAAACACATTAAAAAGCAGTGGAAAGGCACCGGCAGTGGAACGGTAACGGTATTGGTTGTAATGTATGAAATTCTATTAAAGACGACGGACTGAACGCAGCAACGGAGCGTCAGTGGCAAAGCAAGGGAGCGGCAACTGCGCGCTTAGCCTTTAGGCCGAGATTCTAAGTTAATTTTGAGTGGGACCTTAGTATATACAATTTAGAGAATCTCAGAATTCAGTCTCATGAAACCGATATGTTACTGGCGCGCTACGACACGACACACAAGTATGTTACCGCCTTTAATCGTATAGTGTAAACCGACAGATCTTCCTCGCGCTTTTATATTCCATCTTGTGTTGACACTGCATTGTTCTGCGGAGTCCGTGTTTATTGAGCTGATTTGTTTGCAACACAGCGCCTACGCCCGACGCGACAGCCGACACACTTGGGGAGGGTAACTCCGCTGTAATTGAGATGAGCACTGCGTGGTTTGAATTACGTGTTCACTTCAATTATACACTGCTTCACACATGTGGGGTTTAATCGTAATGTTACATGTATATGTATGAGATATATGTCGCTGTTAATACAATATACGAAAACGAAATATTAGCGGTGGTTGTTAAGTATTTGCAACTACAGCTAAAACCGTTACAAAGTAGGGACAGACAGCTGTTTTTGCTATATTTACAAACGCACATCCGAAAATTGTAATTACGTTTAAAAAATAAACCCGTTTACCATAAAAAAAATACTTATCTACTGTTTGATCATCAAATCATGCTCACCAAAATAAATCATTATCAGCATCACTTAAAATGATTTAACTAAACCATTAAAATAACATAATAATTTACGTCTAGTGTTGCACCAACAAAAATATCAAGACAAAATTCTACATTTTTAAATTATTCATAATTTACACCCTAGTCACTAAGGCCTAGTGCATACACATCCTAAAAATAATTAAACGAGTTTTTTTCCAGTGTAGGTATAGTGTAGGTACTCGTAGTGTACACGTAGCTATAAGGAAAAAGGTAGACATACGACTATATTTCAATTCCAGAAGATACCTTCATTCGCGTGACCTTGTGTCGGTACGAGTGTGGGTGGTTTTACGACTGCCCCTTTCTCGTTTGTGTCGGGAAAGGTAAATTTTGAGAGACTCTATTGGACATTGTAAGTTATTGTACCATTGAAGAGTTATTCGTGCCCGGGTGTTATTTTTTCGAAAAGGGACAGGAAAAGAATACCAATAATATGAAAAATAACGGCACATCTCTTTTTTACGTGCGTATTGGAAAACATAGAGACAAGCTCGTTGTCTACGTTTGGCACCGAAAGGTGTGAGGCAAGATGGGGTATGTAAAGTACCGGAACCTATTTAGTGTTCTTTTTCTTTCTCACTATATCTACTGGTGGGTCATAGTGATGGCTACGGGTATAAATGGTTACACCTGTGGGTTCTACTAAAACGCAAAGCAAGGGTTTTCATTTGTTTATTTCTGGAATTACTAGGGTGCTATCTTTAAAAACTAGGGCTTTTAGGATGATGGAAAAAACGTGTTCCACGACACTCTTACTTAACCCTTCACGAATTACGGCGAACGTAGGACCTTTGACATTTTTATTTGCAAAAATATGTTGCTTTTGTTTACCCCGAGTCTTACTTTAAATAAAGCTGAAATCTTGGCGTATTACTCTCAAAAGCACCATAAGGTGGATACGTTAAGTGGTTGAGACACGTCTGCGTAGATGGGGGGCCTCGTCGCCACAGAAAGCGGTGTGGTATAAAAAAAAACCTAATCTAGTAAACAGGGGCCAAATGACTCACTTCACGACGGGGGTGCCACGTATTCGGGGGACTTAATCTTTACGGGATAAAGTAAAAGGAGACATGACCCAGGTGCCAGACAACGCCACGCGCGCAAATTGTGGCCCTTTGTCTTTTTGTAGCATTACCGGCAACCGGTCTCTTGTTAATTATGAAATTGGGACTAATTTAAATAATTTTAATTTTCGTGCTCAAAAGATATGTGGAGCTTTGTTTACCAATGTTGTAAATCTTTTGAAGGCGACACAGTGCTTCTAAAAATAGTAAACAAGATAATTAAATATTATAATTACTTTGGCATGACTTCAGCGATATTTATCTGGGAAATATGGGTTTCTTTCGCCATCATTGCCTGAAATGGAGATTCTTTATGATAAAAGATTTATTATTGATGTTATTAGGGTTATTGATTTTAATTATGGGGGTTTAATTGGTGTGGCTTTTTTAACATTATTGGAGCGAAAGGTTTTAGGATATATTCAAGTTCGTAAAGGACTTGTTTTTATTAATCGATGTACCTATGTTTGAATGTGAATATTGTGATTATTGCCTTGCAGGCGTTATTAAATCTAAAATAATCTACAATAAAGTTTATTATGTAGTCTATACTAGTTTCTCTTAACTAATTTTAGCCTATTCTGTCTAACGCTATAAAAGTCCGTCACCGACCTAAGACGCCAATAAAATACAAAGTGGAATAAAACTACGAACGTTTACAGCGTTACCGGAACGGTTTTTCATGTAAGAACACAGCATTAGATAGGTGCCTGCCGGCCTCGCGATCCGGTCGCTACGTGCGGCGTAATCGGCCGGCACGGGCGCCTGTGGAACACGGAAAACCGTTCAGACGACCCCCCGACCTTCCCCCTACGCCCCTACGCCCACCACTTTTACGATGAATCTTCGTTTCTCCGCATCAAGAAGTAATTTTAGTGTTCCTTTGCCGATTCAATGATAGCACTCGGCCTGATTGGTTAAGCCCCTCTTTGATTTAATTTCGGGTTAAGTTGCTCTGCGGTCGGACCCTGTGGGATTTGGATACATTTGCTCGCCCGATATTTGTATCAGTTTTAGTTATGTAAATGTAGCTTTAAGGGTTCGGTCAGTCCGAGTCCTCGACATGACTACTTATTTTATTTTAACTCGTTAGGTATGAACTTGCCTTTATCAAGTTTTAAATCCTTAGTTTCTTATCTTTGCAATTTAAAAAAAAAATATTCACGTGCAAAAATATATTTCCCTGCCATACACGAATATGGAAAATAATAAAAAATACTATGCTGTAGGTAACATAACGAATCGTGGACGTTTAATTAATGCATTGTCGCTTATGGGACACAATAAAAATGCGGACAATTTTAATAGAAAGGAAAAGGAGAATGTGCAAAATTGTCGAAGCAGCAACAGATGCCCGCGTGGTACTGTCACAGGGTATGGCGTGACGTCCACAGGGCCAGTTGTCATGAATACCTAATACAAGGGAAGGATGCGAATTCTTTCGTTTATTATTCAATCATTCGTTCGGCGCGACTCGGCTTTAATTTCATGGCGGGTGGGCACGGTGCCCCGAGCGACGCAAGCTCACAACTATGGAGAAGAACTTCCTCTGTTTATATTTTTTTAAACATTTATCTAGTTATTTGTTCATTGAACATATATTCAACGAACAGAACATTGATGAAAAGCGTTGTAAACTTTCCTGAAGACAAATAAACGGAACCACACAACATGATAATTACTCGTAGATGTTTGTCCAGCTGACAAAATGTGGATTATTTTTTGGAATTACCTATGTTATATGTATAGTAAACGGGAACTTTTTCCTGTTAGTTCATAATGAAAAAAACATTAGTAATTTTATGTATCAAGGTCTAAAAAATAAAGATAAATATTAATTAGATAAAACGGGAATTACCGTGTTATCTAATTAATATGTATACAAACCGTGAAAGTTTAAAAAGTGATAATAAAGATAAAATTTCTCGCACACTATAACGCCGCGGATAGGGATAAGCGTCGCCTCACCTCGAGTGTTCAGTATGCTTTGTATGAAACTACATACTGCAACGCACACATCGCCTCCGTAACGGCACTGTCACTCACCTGTAAATCACACGTCACCTATCAGTTACGTCATTTTAGCGCGGCGTCGCCCAGACGTAAGCGACCAGACACTTCGGAGGTCACAACCTCTCCTCTCCGTTTACGTGCTTGCGTTAGGTTGACGCCTGGTTGGCGGCGAGGTGATCAGGCGGAGTGGTGATGCTACGGTTCCGGTTTGATATAATGTGCAACAATCTTAACAAAGTATCTATAATTAACACAAAAACAAAAAAAGATGTTTTTTTGGCATAAATAGTATCTTATGCCAATCTGAGATCAATACTAATATAATGATATCACACACATCAAAATCCATCAAGCCGCTTTTACAGAAGGCTACAGGATTCATAAAACAAACATTCATACATACACTCGAAAAGAAAAACCATTAACCCTCCTCCTTTCGGCAGTCGAGTAAAAATATATGTCTGATAGAAGCCTACTCCCTGTTTGTTTGCCTGTCACCGCTGAGCACTGCGAAAAAGACAATTCTTATTCTAAGAGGCGAGGTTGGTGAGGATGTGGAGCGAGTGCGTGCCGGTTTTGATTGAAACCGGCACCGGTACCGCCGCTCGTACCGCCGCCGCGCGCCGTCGCCGGTACCGCCCCCGACGCCATATCGCCGATACGCTGAATTGAAAACGCAAAGGAGACACATCTATTAGCGAAAATGTGAGGACGCCACAACCAGAAAATCGAATCGACATAAGAGAGGCAACTAGACTAGGTTAGTATGAAGATAAAATTGTAAAGAAATTCAAACATACATGAACACGAATAAAGCTTGATTTACATCTGCAGACAGTGAACGTGTCAGGCACGTCACGTGTCGTGGCAGACAAAATAGTATTCTTCTATACAATGTGTATTAACGTATTATTATGATTCTGATACTAATTTCGTCATGAATACTGATAGCTCTGTTTAAAAAAAAAACAGTATTCTACTAACGACAAGACCGCCACAGGTTCGAATGTCATTCCTATCAATTTTTCTTCATCTTTTAATATTTATATTTTCGCTTGGCATGTCATGCGAAACATTTAAAATTGTAAGATAAAACATTTCAAAGACTTTGCTAGTTCGTTGTTTGTTTTGCGTCTATAACATGAGTAAGTAATATGAACTATATCTTTGCTTCAAACTTGGTGGAGTAAAGTAAATAAGCCTGAAGATAGGTATTGTGCGCTGGAAAGATCTTTTGTGAAAAGTAGTGTAGTTGAAAGTACTAGGTTGGAGTAAGTATTTACTATAGTGATGAGCAAAATGCGGGACCAAGAATGTTGTATCGTTATAAATATTTTGGTATTGAAGTAGTATTAGTTTCAATCATTAGCTACAGCTATTTTGATATCTTTAACTTGATGTAGGTATGCAATCTTTAAGAGCCATTTTTCTTTGGCTGACACTAATATTAACAGAAACTTTTTACAAGTACTGATCAGGTTTCTGCTCGTGTTGCGATACAATTTGGAAGAATCCACTTGTCAAATTTTGTAAGACGTTGCAGAGAGCTGCAGCATCCTTTAGAAGGTACTCTGAATTTATCTTCGAAAGTTATTCTATTAGTGTTTTGTTTGAGCCATACTAATGTTATTCGCAATATACTGACATTATGTATATACACTGCACAAATATTAATGAATTTGTTTCCCCTTTCTGTTCAATTCTACCTATAATAGTAGGCACACCGCTAAAAGAAAAAATAGCAAGAGCCACTGAAATATAGAAATGCATGCACGTGGAATGAACGTGAGGATCTTACTCAGGTCTACGCGAAATCATTTTTACTACTATCAAAGGGAGTGTACCATTAAAATTCAGGCGACGCACATGCGACCTTGTAGGCCCGTGTCCTGTCCCTGCATGCCTCCGAATAAGGGTCCCGTGTGAAAGTGTTATTCTTAAATAAAACATGGACGGAAACATGCCATAAAAGTGTATGTAGATTTTTCCAGTGACTTTTAAGGACTTTTTAGATGCAAAACAGGATATTCTATGGGTAAAAATAAACTTTCTTATCTACATAAGTAGTACAACTTTTCATTTTTGTCGATATTATTGTGTATTTTAATAATTTATTACTGGTTTTGTTTAGTCATCATAAAATATATATTAGACGCAGTATAAAAAACCTGACACAGTGATCGTCGGGCATCCACAAGTTTACGCTTACGGGTAGGTAAATGCAACGAAAAAATACTATTTTTACTAAAGACTGGCGTAAAGGTTTGGATCATATTTTCTTCAGGATTTTACTGTTTTCGTATTTTTTCAGGTCTTTGGTTGTTTATTCAGTTTATTATTTTTATTACAGATGCTGACACCCACAAGCAATGTGTCACAGGGTCTGGTACTGGAGTGGTCGCATTCGCACACGATTCAAATAAAAAAGTCCGCCATCACTCAAGTATGCGTCGCCATTCACTCGCTTGCCTAGAAATTTGCTCCCCGACCCATTTAAATAACATGGACCTTCCTCATATAGTCAAATGTAACACTTTGAAAATTATTAATATTATTGTCTGAGCTGAAATCGTACTTAAAATGTTACTATTACCGTACTATCGAGTCTACCCAATGCACAACTTTATTAGACGACTTTATAATAATAAAAAGTCCTGCGGAACTAGCGTGATTAGTTCGGGTCCAGCACCGGCGGCAGAGGGTGACGATTGTAATGATTTCTAACCTTCGCTGAGAAATGTGAAGAATTAGAAAGAAAAGCGTTTTGTTTGTTAAAATTATTTACATTTCGTAATGAGAAATCTATAATAATAAATGGTCATCGTCGTCTAAAAGTCTAAAAACATTTGCAATTAGTCAATTAGCCTAAATATGAACGAATAGCCATATAGGTACTTGAATATAAAGAAAGTCCAATTCTTTTTTTAAAGAAATGGAGTACTATTCGTATTTCAATTTTTTTTATCGTATCCATGTTAGTGAGAACGTAGCTTAGAGGCGTTAGGAGCGAGATGTGACCCCGGGTTCTACACGGTCCTTGCAAATGGACAGGAAAAAGACGCGAGAGGAATGCGTGGGTACTTTTAATTTAATATCGACTGACACCGAATTGGAATCGAAAGTTTGCCCAAGGACGTGCCCTGCCGCCTAATTTGGATCGCCTATTTGCCGATTTAATATTTATGGTCCAGTATATTTATCTAAAAATATTTTTACTCGAATGTCAGAGGAAAGTATCTAATGTCTTTCGAGCGTATGTGTGTATTGTACTTTGGTTCCTTCATGAACTCCTGTACATAACCAAAAGGGCTTGAAGGAGTTAGATGTATGAGGTATGGTTAGATTCGTCTTAATCACTAGGCTGACACAAGACTATAGTTCTGATGTTCAAATGTCTATATCATCATCATCAGCCCGTATCAGTCCACTGCTGGACGTAGGCCTCTCCCAAAGCGCGCCACTCAACCCTACTCTCGGCCCTCTGCATCCAGTCCCTGTCAGCCATCTTGCGAAGGTCATCCTTCCATCTGGTCGGGGGGCGTCCCACACTACGTTTACTCGTTCGTGGCCTCCATTCGAGAACTCGTCTGCCCCATCGGTTATCGGTTCTACGACAGATGTGACCAGCCCACTGCCACTTCAGTTTACTGATTCTATGAGCAATGTTAACCACTTTACCAAATGTCTATAATTATTTTATTTTGATATACTGATTTCAATTCCGTTTCCACAGTTGACCTTCATTTGTTGTTCATTGAAAATAATTTAATTTAAATACTTGTCAACTATATTCTATTTTGGCATTATCGAGTCTTTAAAACGTAGACTGATTCTCTATCTACGCTTTAAAAGCACACCTAATACAAAGGCATGGTCAATGTCCGAATATTCATAGTAGTATACCTCGTTGTAAGCTCTCCAAGAAAATTTGGGTCTCTGCCCTAATATGACGTAAGCACTACAACCGCCGTGAATCTGAACTCGAGTTTCTTGTTAGCATTGTTGCAGCTTATGGTATTAGTTGGAAGGAAAGCGGAATATTTCATAAACTAACACGTTCGTTCGGTAGTTTCCATAATTGAACCACGTAGCGCAACATAACTTCGTACAAACTCCCGTTCTAGTCGGTAAGACACTCGCTATTTCACGGAACTCGTTTGCTCCACGAAACGGGTTTGCAGCGAAAAATAACGTACGCATTTAAAACAATAAAAACACATTCGCGTCTGTCGGAGGCGGTTGAGTGAATTTTCGCAGAAGGCACCTCGCGTGAACGCGGCTGTCGGGATAACGCGTGTTACAACGCTGTAGTGGGAAAAGGAGCTTTAACGGATGCGGTATTGGAATTCAAAGATATTACCGGAGGATAATCTTGATTTCATACAAATTTTTCAAAGTCGATTTTGAAATGTTTTCAAAAGTAAGGAACTATTCAAGGTAAGATATATTTTTTAGCGACGACACGACAGCTAGTCTTTAAATGTATCATTGGAGTATGATTTTGACTCTTTTGCCTCAGACAATAAGGTCGATACAAAGTGCAAATGTGATTGTGCTTTAGATTATACAGTGAAATATTTGACAAACGCGCTAGGTCCAGCGAAAAGGGTTTTAACAATTCATTTTCATTAATCACACAGAGTAATTCTCTTGCAAGCATGTTATAATATCTATTACTTATTAGGCCCGCTTGCAATAAAATATAATCCTTGAGTTAACGACGTAACCCTAGAAAAATGTGTAGAGTTTTTACGGGTGAATTAATTCGGTAACTCTCGGGTTATCCTTTATTGCAAGTGTAGGCTAGTAGGTAATTTAAGATAAGGTATAGCCAATAGGAGGCTACAAAATAACTAACATACACCCGAAAAACATTCCCTCTTTACGGCAGTCGAGTGAAAATAAAAGGAAGTTCCGTTCAAGAAAATGGCTAAACTCATTCAACGAAGTTAAAAAAAGATTGCTCGTATCTCGTAAGCTTAGGCAATTGTCACAAATTAAAACAATAAAGCGCACCTGGCCGCTACTTAGCTCCTGTCTCCTCAGTTAGCCGGTGTCAGTGGGGCAAATTTCATTTGGGCCGGCCCCCGAGCCGTTGCGAACTTCGCCCCAACTCGCGAACACGTGTTAACATGAGTCGTCTTTGAAAACTGGATAAGGACCTTATTTATATGGGGTCAGCGTACGAGTACGACGAGACGCGACACAAAAGAACATGATGATATTATACTGCTAGCAGGGCACGCTAATGTTATGTACGTACGTAATATTATTTACGAGTTACGAATTCTTTTTTTTATGACGAAATGTAGTAACTGTAACCAAGTACCGAAATTAGGGTAGAACCACGTACTACTGTTTTCAAATAACGATTGAACAAAATACTACTAAACTATAATCTAGTTTTAATATGTTCGTTCGCAATGAAATACCATTATCTGAAAATAATCATTGATGATTGCTAATGCTGAATTTGCGGTTGGACTATAATTTCATATAAATACAAACTGTTTATATTTCAAAAGTTCGAATGAAAAAAGTTTAACAAAAATACGTATTGTAATTTCCTCAACAAAATTTAACGATGAGTGAGTCTATTTGACTATCGAGCGAGTGTTGATGTTTTTTGAGATAACATTTTATTTTCTTCACGTACTGAAAACTGTTCGTGACGAATTATTTTAGTTTGGAAACAGGCTGTTACTTATATGTTTGATTTATTTATTTACCCAGTGGGTTGGTTTTCTCCTAGAACGTACTAAACGATATTTGGCGATCCCTAAGACGAGTCGTTTGTCACGTACGTGACGCAGCGGACTAAATGAAACCTCACTGAGTTAAGGAAATGTACAAATACGTAGGTAAATGCTTTTAAAAGTAAATAATGTCTTCCTTACTTTTACTCATACGCATTATCTTACCTTGCGACGTTGATAACGGCCGACCAATCGCATTCGTCACTTACCCGCATTGATTACTAGGTATAACGCTAATACTTATTCGAAAAGTTTTAGTTATAGTGATGAGAGATAAATTACGTTATTAAATGTGCATATGCACAAAAATATTAAAAGGTACAACTAAAGGGTTACCTAGTCCCATCTGAATTCAAAAATCAGTATAATGGGTCTCTACATTTATTACGATAACGTTTTGAAGTCGGTTTATATTTATGTTCTGCTCTCAAGAAAGGTTAGGTACTTATAACTATAAATGCTAAGACAGCTAATCCGTATCAAGTGAAAGCTATTGTCACAAACAACGTAAGATATATCGTTCGTTGGTAGTCTCTTGTAGGTACTCGTAGTTTTTCCTACTCGACTTCGACGTGACGAGTTGAGATCTTTATTACATATTGGCCATTCAATATTGTTTACTACGAGAAGTCTCTTGTAAACACTGTCGTCTTTGATACTAGCTTAAAGGCATAATAAGGGCCAGCGCAGACATGTTTGTGCAAAGATTAATGATGCGATACCCCAGCACTATGGGGTTGAGGTACTCTACAAAAGAGCCTCTTACTTACTCTTTGGTGCTTGAAAAGTCTCGCGAAGAAAAAACCGGTAACTCGAGGGTTAATGTTTTGATGGAAGAGTAGATTATGCAAGATTGTATAAAAGTATACTTGGCAATGAAAACATAATGAACTACTTTTTACTGTTTAAGTAAGGTAATTTCGAAATCGATAATAATATATTTAAGAGCCTTCCATGAGCCAACTAGCGCCGCCAATCTTAAAAAAATAATATCTTCCAATATAATCAATTTTATTATAAAAGCTATTTACAAAATGTTTATTACGATAAATACTTTTTTTAAATGCTTATTTATAACGTGATTCAATTTCGGTAAGCTGTAGTTCGCATAATTGCGAAAAACGGCCGTTTTTGGCACATTTGTGAACTACAACTTAGCTTGTCGCAATTATACCATGTATTGTATATTGAGAAATAGTATTCATCCTAATAAACATATTGTAAATAGCTTTTATAATAAAATTTATTAAATTAGGAAGATAGTATTTTTTCAAGATTGGCGGCGCTAGTTGGCTCATGGAAGGCCCTTAAGTAAAGTGCGGTATTTTGTATGACGCTTTATTATACATACGGCACAGATTGTTTAATTTTGGACGCTGATCCCAATCTATACGACTTTATCTGAATAAAATTATCATCAGCGTTCAATATCTTCATAATCAAATTATGAATTTTGACAAAATTATCTTCTTATTATGCACTGTTGTTGATTGATGAATCTTTATGTTGGCCGAGATTAAAAATTAAAGGAAGTAACGTTACTTATACTTCGTTCGTTTTTGTTAAAAATATTTATTTTTACTTGTAGCACCTGTGCCCAGATTTTTATCTGTCGTATGTTTTTTTTTCTTTTTCAAATTACCTGTTCAATATGCGCTACAAATGCAGGTACTTCGTTCGGTCTAACACAGTGTACAGTACAGTTTTTAAGTTTGAGATTATTGCAAAAACTACTTGACCTATTGCAAAAATTCTTTCACTGATAGATGATAAAAGTTAAAAGTATGTAACTGTAAAATAATTATTAAATTCGGTCCAGTAGTTTTTGAGAAATCTCAACCTTAATGTGGCCCATTGAATGCTTTTTGTCTTCGTGGTACATAGGCAACTTAGTTCGTAGATTCATTATAAGTTAATTTCGAGTGCATCCAGTGGTTTTCGAGTGCTCTAGATTTTCAATATACGCCTGTTGGGCGCATCATAAATCTTGGGGGAGGCACTCGCTGTGACAACCTCCATACTCGTTGCTCCGCCTTGGTGTTTAATGAAATCGTTGGTTGAGCTTTAATCCCCAAACAGCTATTTTCTAACGCTAAACGCTAACTTTGGCTTGACTTAATCGGATTTTCTTCTGCTAAATTTAAATGTGAGTTTTTTCTCGTAACTTTAATGGGATTTAGTTAAAGATTTTGAGGCTTGTTTATAACAGACTATGAAATTGGATTGCAAATAGCATTATCTATATTTATAAAACTCAAAGTTTAGGTATCTGTATGCCTGTTCGCTTATAAGTATAACTCAACATCCGCTTGAGGGGATGAGATACTGTGACCAATAATTACGAGTATTTACAGATTCATCCAATAATAGTTTTAGAGCATATAAATCATCAAGCTATACTAAACTTCAGGCATGAAGAGTATAAAATTAAATCTACAATTTGTCTCAGGTTTGTTTTCTGTCATCCATCCTTTTCTTGAGTTAGATTTACCTGCTACATGATTGTATGTGCGGATGGAACCGCGTAGCCACTGCTAGTATACGTATTATAGATTTTGTCATCCCTACCTATGACATGAATGTACCATTTTGTTTGTTCTAATTTAAAAACATCTACCTGTATACGTATGATGCGAAGTGCAATAATTGAAGGAGGTAGCGTCAATGTTTAATCTGGCCGAGTCCGGCGGCGAACAGCGAGCCGTTTATCAATCGGCGCAAAAACAACATATTTCAATATCCGCTGATTAATATCCGCTGCCAGTTCGCCGGCCGAGGCAAACATGAAATTTATGTACTGCAACCAAGCGGTTTATTTCGTTTCGCTTTTTAAATTACGAATGTTTGGCGCGACAATTGGCGGACGCGTCGCTTCCATCTGTTGCGGACTGTGTTTATTAACATTAGCACTTATTTTCGCTCTCCCAGTCCATGCTGACTTAGTACTGTACCTTAGATACTGCAGCCTTAGGGTATCTGCCTTACTATTTCCAATGCCTCTCTAACTGGTGCTAATAAAGCCGTCGCGGTTGGAGCTAAATATATCAATTATGCCTTACCTATTTAATAGGTAACCCTAACATTGTCAGAAGATTTAGCTATATTTAAGTTGTGAATAATTCGGATAAAAGTTTCGTATTTATCCTAGCTGACATACAGTAAGTCGTAAACAATATTATGTCGATATTAATAATATTCTACAATCACACTAACTTCAGGTTCAGGTTTCACATCAACAGGGAATTCTATGCGATCAATTGTAGATAATAATCCCAGATTGCATTGCCTACGCAAGTAGGTTGATGTGCTGTCATCTGTACTCTTTTTTAATGAGCTTCTGTTTTGCGTAATGAAAATATATTATCCGGCAAAGTAAATAGTCTACTCTACAAACTGCTAAGATACCACCTACGTTGGTGCGAAATGAGAATTTAATGCAACAGGATCCTACCCGCGTGACCATATTAGCATAAAGACATAATTGATGGGTAAACTAATTTAATGTAACACAGCAATTATGCTAAGACGCTCATGGTTTACAACCCCATAAAATGTACTTCCGGTGCCCCGAAACTGCAGCGGAAGTAATAAGCAGTGCAATACTCACGGCCATAAATTAGAATAAGCAGTTTTAGTGAAGAGGGCGCCGCGCAGCCTCCGCCTGATACGGAAATTGTAATTACACATTTTATAATTCCAATTTTAATGTAAGCATTATTAGGATAAATTAGCATTCAAATGATGTTTTATATTATATTAAGAATATAGTTGTAAGGTACATGTGATCATGCTGTAGGAAATTTTGAATTTGTAAAAAATATTAGGTTTTCTGTGAAAAGAGGATTATACTTCATTATTATGTATAGTGGCTGATATACAGCTATATGTAAGCTCTCACACCACACGTTTATTATATTAAATTGTACTAAACGGGTAATATAGTGGACAGTAAAACGAGGACGTAAAATAATCTATTTTACACGAGATATTCAGTCGATCGAGCAAAGTGAGCACATAATATATGACACTGCCCGTAAAGTGAGTGAGATGAGAAGTTAAAACAATATTATTAAGATGTCGATTTGGCAAAAACAAATTCGTTCTCTACCTTTTTACGAAACCGTTGCCGCGTTGATACTATGCCGCGACGACTACGACAAAACCGTACAGCGATGCAAACTCGAATTACGTAATTACGTAATTTCTGTTGCATTTTCATACCGACGACGACGAAGTAAATCTTCAACTAAGTTAGTCAAAATGTTTGTTGCAAATTCAAAAACATAAACAATCCCACAACAACACAACGACGATGGCGAGAGTCGTAAAAATTGAACTCGCAAGAAACTTAACAGGGAACTTTTATTAAAATAACAACATTAAGCCGTTAATTTGTTTGTAAAACTGCGCAGACGGTAAAAATTACTTATTCAGAGTGTCGAGACCGCGAGGGCGAACGAGCAGGCTTCTTGGCAAGTGTCGCGCCGCTTTTCTATAATTCAGCATTCTGAGCCGTAGAGACGGAAATCGAGTAGGCGCGCTTAGCTTAGCTTAGAAAGTACATATACGATGCCTCAGGGCTCGGACTATTTGGAGGGATGTCCTAATTGCGCGTACCTCGTTGGTAACATACAGTCTTTGCATTTTTCCAATGTAGAAGAAACTTGATGATCAAAAACGATCCATCACGCGGGCCCAGTGCGTATTGGTGGATCACATATATGCTTGGGCTTGCAGGTTTCCTAATAAAGTTTTCCTTCACAGTTTTGAAAGCATTTGGTTTATGTACCATAAAGATTCCTTCGATAAACCCGAGGAAAACTCATCGGCACATTGGACTTTTTGGGGATCGAACGTGGGCCTCCGTAACGAAAGTCTTGTGTCCTAAACCACAGTGCCAGCAATCTTTTTGTGTTAGTTTATTAATTAACTATTAAGCTAGAAAAATAATCACGAAGGCGATAACCCCCTCTTAAGACAGCTCGCTCCTTCGGGAGGGTCTCATCGGGTAGAACTAATGACATTTTATTTCTCCGGAGAAATGCATTAATTTCATTTGTTGGCACATCGATAGCAGAAGAGGCACACCCATCCTTCCACTTTGCGATAAAGTGGATCTGCTTGAAGATAGAACAATTTAATTGCCAGGGGAAGGGTACAGATAATTTTGTATTGATTTTATTTCATTACACATTTTATTCTTAGCTACACATTAAGCCATTGTACTACAGTACTTAACGGGAGAAAATGGGGCGGGGCATGCGTTTCAACTGGCCGCAAGCCGCGCGCAGGCCGCCTGCGTGTGTCAGGCTTAAAATCCTTTATACATTTTTTAAAATGGTAATAAAAAAGTAATCACTCAAAATTATGAGAAAAATAACTGCAGAAAAATAAAGGGAAAACTAAAAAGTTTCATCAAGAACGATTAGGGCGAATCAAATTAGAGCGAAAACTAGGAAAACTTAACGTATTTTGTGACGTCACAATATTGATTTTGCAATACCTTGATCGATATTGGTAATCAAGAAACTTGTTTTTTCTTCTTCTTTTCATTAGATTTATTCGTTCGTTTCGTTCGTTCGTTGATTCTTTATTGTACACGAAACACATTTACATCATACGTGAGATTTTTCGATTTTTTGGATCAGTTAATGATCATAACGAAGAAGAAAAAACAAGTTTCTTGATTACCAATATCGATCAAGGTATTGCATATCGAGCAAGGTGTAGCGTTTTTTTTAATTCGCTTAACTATAAAACTATGTGCTCAAGCTATATACACAAAAGTATATTATGTTATATCATTTCTATATATACTAAGACTAGATACTAGAGCTAAAATAAGCTGAATAATCTAATCCATGATAAAATAACAAAATAACCTTCAGTATCCATGAGAAATGATGTTGAAACAATCTGGAATTTTTCCATTTCAAATCCCCTGTGTTGTGAAACAATGAGGGTCAGTCTATTGGGCAATACTCGACGGTAATGCTCAACACAAAAGCCATAATACAAAGGGCTTAGGCATATGGGCAATAATATCATATTTTAAGTATGTCATGTAAATTACGGGTTCAGCCCAACATTCGTAGAGTATTGCGCGACCATCTCGGGTAAATCGTACAACTATGACCCGTTAGAAAAACTCCACTGAATAATTATTATATAACATAATTACAAAGGTCGCCATTTCAAAATGAACCCTGATTTAGTAATAACAACTGCAACTGTCCAAATCTTTCTGCGATACAGACGCATGTACGATAGACTTTCATCGACTGCTATCCTAGCAAACCATCAATGTCGTTTCTTCTACTTTCATCGATATGTTATTATTGTTCATGTACCTACTCTCGTCGATGATATTTTATTTCTTAGTTCCAATTTACTTACTTCCGATTATTTAAGATATTTGTAGTAAGATTCCGGCGAGTCACACGCTTTTAAGCATTCCAAAGCGAGGCGTCCCGCTCACTCTTATTACAGTAGTGACAATAGCGTTTAGGTCAGGTTTATGTGTTATATCATAATTACCAGCATTTGAGCATTTCAATGGTATTCAGTATAATGTTAATAAGTTCATAGGAGACCGCTCAGGAAGACTGCATGTGATAATTTAATATTTTGTATATATTTAGAGGTCTGGTTGGCAATCACTGGTATTTTACCCTACATCTTATTTTATCTAAATCCTATTTTGTGTCCCGCGCATAAATCGCGTGATAACCTACACACTGCGTGAACATTTTCTTATTTTCTCCGCGAACGTGCCAAGAACTGTAAATGGCGGTACGCTGGCCCTTCTGGTTTCAAAAAAAAGTACAAATGTGGCGATTCCAGAGTGTCACAAGCTAAATTTAATCGTCGCTAACCAAGGAGTCCTGCTTACTCTTATGCAGTGTAGCATAAGTAGCAATGATAGTTGCGGTTAAGTTTAGTGTTAGATTTGGCGGTCTCGACAGAATAAGAACTTACTCGTATATCTGAGTTAGTTTTGTGAACAAAGCAAACTTATAATTTTCAAAGTTTTGAATATCTATACCTAAATAAAATACGAATTGCTTTTTGCTTGTAAAATAAAAACATACTCGTAAAAGCCAGTTAGTTCTGCAAAAAGATATTTTTCTTAATAATTAACAAGGCTTGAGAAATAATGAAAAATTCAAAATATGGGAAAATTTTCAAGTTGTGTGATTTCGTCAAGAAATCCCGTATAAAATTAATCTCGTAAGAAATTAAGTTTTCTTGAAAATCTAGGTATTTATAATATAATTCAGGTTTCATCAGCTGATAATTTAGTGTGTCATCATTCAAAATATACATCCAAAATATTATAAAAAAATATTTCATACATCCACTATATTTCTTGTTAGAGACACTTTTAAAGGAAACAGTCACAGTGCTTTTTGAAAAACGCCTGTCGCTCGTAGAACACAAGGCTAGATTATGAAATTGGACCATTGCCATTGCAGTAAAAGTGGAAATAAATCGAGTGGGACACATTTGCCGGCGAATGACCTAGATCAAAACAGTACCGACTCAGCCTCGATATAGTCCGACTAAATCACTTCAATGGAGAAATGAATTGCATGAAACGGTTCGATAACAAAGTGTCTGAGCACTGCTGTCAAAACAAAATTGGATGATTCTTGGTCAATTAGTTCATTTTCTCGTGTGGTTTAGTGACCATACCTATTTGTCAAAGTTATTCAGGCCGCCCATAGGCCTTTGACGTGGCCTAACGATGTCAAGCGACAACAACCGGGACCAACTGCTTAACGTGCGTTCCGAGGCACGAATCAATTAGTTATACAAATATTGATATTTTGTTGAATTTGTACGATTTCACAGATATGATATTGCATTTATATTAATATATAGGTAAATTAAGTACCTACCTACCAGTCAGGCTACAAGTTTTATTTAGTTAGCTAACTTTGAAATACCTACATATCATTGTTTACAATATAATTAGGTGAATGTACCTGTAATTGTGAACTGTAATCATGAAAAATATTTTTTGTATGAATAACTGCAGCAATTTAGAAATAATATTGGAAATAAGTACTCACTTATTTGAATTAAAATTTAGAGACCGTAATATGATCAACAAGCCACACTTGGGGATGAAAATGTAGGTATTAACATTGTGTATATTACATTTCACAGATGTATAGTGTTGTTTTATGTAACTGAATTAAAGATTCAGGATTCTGGTAGAGCGCATTAATTGACGTGTAAAGCATCTATCTTGTGAAAGCACCCCAATAGTTTTCATTGGCTTCCCACGAATTGTTCCATATTACAATCGCATGTTCAAGACTGACATCAATTTGTAATTGAGAGAGAAACGTCTGAATGCCTTGCGATGACTAGACACGAACTCTGAATAATTTCGTTCCGAATAGAACGACCGTATTCATATATCACACGCCACAGACAACAATACAGATTTCAGACTTTATTATTTCCCTAGGCTTGTATGTACTCGTATGTACCAATGCTTTAGGCAGACTTTACGATTGGAGGCAATTCTTCTAATCCATTAGGCTGTCTGATGTTCAACTTTTATGCGGGTCCTACCACCGAATGTCTCGCGAAAACGAGTAACATCGCTCAAATTATTTTCAGTGGGGTTTTTACGATAGTCGTATCTTTTTACACGCACATTATGTGTAGATATGTGAACATAATGTTTAGGTGTAGTACGATGTACGAGCAAAGTGTTCATAAATCGAATTCGTGTGTCGAATTGCATCGTTTTGGTGGTTGATGAGAGTTTAGATGAGTTTCGCGTTGTTTTACCTTTGTGATCATTCGAACAAATTGTGGCATTACTAGAAATTAATTTAATTGTACCTACGGCTTAGTTAAAGTTATCTCCCTGCAGACCAGTTAAGAGAAAAGATATTTGAGCAAATAGAGCAACAGCATATATAATTTACACCTATTGTGTAATAAACACCTAGTTAAAACTTTATTTACATACGTCATACTTACACTAAACTCCATACTTGCATTATAGCATAGGCATTAGGCATACATACTTATATTATACAAAGGCCAAGATTCATATACAGTTTCGACATGAACTGAGCAGGTCTGATCAAGACCTAACTCATACAACTGTCAAGCGACTATTAAATTTGAAAAATGGTGAGAGCGAGCTTACCGTTAGGTAAACTCGTGCTCAAAACTATCCGTAAATCTCAGTCGCAGTTTAGTAGGTACCAACTAATAAAAATATATAAATAATAAAAATAGTAAGTACATATTGATAAGATTAAATAACAAATACAATATAGAGTCAATCAATGCTCTGCCCTTTAAGACTGAAGACCTCAAACAATGGACTCGCACATATGTGTTCCGAAAATTGCGAGAGGCAAATTGCGTGTTAGATGGCTTCATTCCACTGCGATCGAGAACATGTGGTATGTTCGACAAAATTATAGCGTAATCTCGAGCGGGCCTGTCGCCACGACCACGCCGCCAAGTCTGGCCTTCGGGACCATTGCCGGCCCTTCAGTAAATAATGTTAAGGCAATTTTAAAAGTTTCATGAATTCTTGAAGCGACTTCTTAGCCGTGGTAATTGAGTGAGCTCATATTTTACGAGTAAGTTGAATTACCTGTTTTATTGGTAGATTCTAATCATTACAAAAACATAACAAAACAACTACATGCCTTATGGGCATGTCAGACTAAATAAATAAAGATCAATGAGATAATAATTACCTAATAGTGATTGATGAATCACATACATTATTGGACCATATTTTATGTGATTCATCATTGGTATTTTTAATCAGGTATCAAACTAATCAGTCATGACATGAGTCACATAGAATATAACTATCTACGAAGCTCAGTCTGTAAGGTTCTACTCTGACGTCACGGTACTGATGAGTCAACTGATTAGGCTGCAGCCTAGGGGAATTCTAGACTAGGGGACGTAATGGTCCTGAGTGTACTCACAAATAAAATGTGTCAGGTAGTGCTGCCTACCCTATGACCTATTGAAGGTTAAAGGGGGAGTGAAAAATTATCACTGAGTAGAAAAAGTAAGATATACAAAAATGGAGTTTCCATATTTCAAATTAATAATAACACACACAAGGTATAGAGTAAAGGGTAAGCCGAAATAACAGTAATTTTGTTATGCCACTTTTATTAAGTGGTTTTTTATTAACTGTCCACTTTTTTTTCATGGAATCCAAGCTTTTTCTGTAATTTATTAATTATTCTACACTTTTAAGGTATTTACTGTAACTTTTAATTACCGATCGGGTTTGTAATGTGTCCTGATAACAGCTTAAATGGAGCGGCTCCTATCTGACACTTTTTTGATGCACTGAATAACTGTATTCGTATTTACATTAAGTACAAAATCCGCCAACAATCAACATCAGTGCTTAATGTTTGCGTACGATTTTGTACTTATAGGCAATACAAATATAGTTATTCAATGCATCACAAAAGTACTCGGGGATTTTTCCTCTTGGTGGATATTGGCCTATAAACAAATTGAAGTGTTTCTAGAGTGATAGTTAGGTCTGCTACATCGCACATAGTTTTCCTAGCTCCAAAATAAAGTCTAGCCAAGTTTATGGCTCGCTATTTTCAAATAGGTAGCTAAAACAAATGTGTCTGCACCATGACCTTAAAGGTTAAGAGGGGAAGAACAATTTCATAGTGACAAAAACAACCTAAATTTTTCCATACTTCTGGCATAATGGACATTGCGTAACACATACAGTATTTAAGGGAGAGATAGAGCTGCCACTATAAAAGTTGCTACCCCATATAGGTACGTTGAAATCTAATCGAAATTGGTGATCAAAAGTTGAAGAACGCTGAAAAAAAGCTGAAATAAATTATACTGAAAAAAATAACTATGCGAAAAAAATTCTAATTGATAATTTTTTATTTCTTACATTTACACATATTTACATAATTAAAAAAGGATATAAAAATGGAAAAATAATATACTTAAAAAATAAAATAAAATTCTAAAAAGTACCTACTTGGACGCGGTATTATAGCTGTGATTGGCAACTACCAGTCACAGGTAGAACACCGCGTCCAAGTCGCTCCCATGGGGCAATAATAATATTGTATAATTTTACAATATTTTTTTTCTGCATGCAAGTTATGTAATTAAGATCCACTGCCACATAAAAATAATCCCGTGCCGCTGCATTGACATAATTCCTTTAGACTAAAATACTTATAATCCTCCGTCGAAAGTAGTCTCACCTTCAGTTAGCATCAGTTGTGATCGAAATCAAATCAGAGTTAAGACCGATATAAAAAAGTTACGAAACTCCGGTTACTTAGGCGGCCGAAGGTTTTTTTGTGCAATAGCCTATCTCCACCAGCCTTAAGCAAACTGATGCAGAGTGGTTGGTTGAGCCCCTGCATCCGGCGTATCCTAGGCTCCACAATAAAGTCTAGTCTGGCTGCGCTTGGCTGACGTCACGTTCCATATTTTACACACTTAAAGCTGTTTGTCGTGTCATACCATTATACGCCATGTAAGGCCCCGACTTATTGCCAACACGAAGGAATAACTCAGCTTAAATTGTTTTCGGAGTAAGACCAGCTTTATTGCACTACATCGGAACGCTTTTTCATTGCAATACTACAATAAAATTACGTTAGTATCAAGAATTATGTGCCTTTCCATAAAATTTCGCCAATGGCTTTATGCTTTTTGTCTTAATGGGGCATTTATGTCATGTTAATAATTTAACTGTGAAATATGATGATAGGGTGATAGAATATAAAATTTTCTGTAGGTAAGTATAGCATGAGAATATAATTATTGATACTTTTTTTGTTTGTTATTTATTTAGAAATCAAATTGCAAGTAGTGTATTTATACCTAGTACAGGGCTAGTCATAGATTCTAATAATATTTATAGGATTCGAATAGGATTAATTTTGTGCCAAGATCAATCCTCATACATGACAGATGGCACAACCTGTCGCTGCTCTTTGGGGGCTAGCTTTTGTAAGGCATTTTTAGAAAGCTTATCCTAATTTCATACACAATAATAATTCGTTTGTGCAGGTATTCTCACAATATATTCCGTCGCCATTATAAGAACAATCTTTTTATCGACTCTAGAATGAACACGGCCTCATAGTAATTCATACGAGTACATATTATACGATACTACAAATTTTCATACTGGTATGACTTCACGTTTGTCGAATCTTATCAAGCGAGTATTCAGTTTACAACTTTTCTACTTTCAGCACGTCCACTTTGGTTCCATCAGTTTTTATTTTGGACAACTTTTGTTTCGGGTTCATTTGTGAATCTGAATGAGTTGGCGTCTTCAAGACTTGGAATCCCGCATTAATGGTATAATTTCGTCAGTCTTTTACTTTTTCCCATCACGTCCAATGGTAATTGAATACGTGAGGAGCAATTTCCAGCTATTTATGACGGCTGTGTGAGCTAATTTTAATGTTCCACTTTACATTTTATGAAACCTACCCATGGCCTCAGCATTTGAAGTAGAAAGGGGGTAGTAAATAATCCGATTATTAATTTTATGTTAATGAAAACGAGCTTCGGAAGATATTTTACGAGCAATACAAGTGTAGCTTCAATTTAAAGTTAATTATTATTCAAATCTTATTAACTTTTAATCTTATTATAGAATAATCACTATTGGTCATTCTTTTTCTCACCGATCGGTGATAATTAGGCATCGTAGGCATTCGTAGTAGGTACTCTACGAATCCGTAGCACGTGAGTTCGTGCTACGAGAGTACTAAACGGAACTCTATTTGTGTAAAACTACTGTTTCAGATTCACAAGCACAAAATTAATTATCAAATTAATCAAATATGACTAAATGAGTGTACTTGATAGTTATGATTAATAAATAAATAATAATCAGTTAGTTTATTATATGGAATATGATACCCGGTTATTTTGCATGAAAGATCATCTATCCTATCAGTCTTTTAACTTTCGGTTGCCATTTTACTGGAGTTAAATTAGTTAGCGTATTTGAGTTCTTTGCCAGTTTTGAATGTGTACGCAAACTCCTAAAACAGCCATATCCCGCATATAGTCGGGGAATAAGTATAAATTACGAGAGCTATACGGATCCGTTGAAGTGGAACTTTACTGCAACTTGGTTTTATGTTATGAACGTACAAACGTGTTGGGGCGTCTTATTTAGGAATAATAAAAACAAGGAAAAGCAATGAATCTCTGGCCACTTCATCTCGTCGCTTTAATATTTTACGTGACCCCTAAAATTTGGGTAGCTTCTCTGACGGCCGGGCGCACTTTTCATTAAGTTCTGATTACCCGACAAGAGTTCCTCGAGACGTCATGTTGGGAAGATTCACGAGGTTTTTGGCGAAGTGCAAAAGTTTTATGTTATTATGATTACTTGCATGAGACGAGCTCGGCGCGGCGACGTGACGACTTGACGTTATTCGCTCGGTGGGTTCCGCGCCGAATTCAAATGTGTCAGACCAGCGCAGTATTCAATGGCGAGGTGTTGGGACGTTTTTAAGTTTTTCGATGAAGGCTACGGCACTAACTACTGAAATTAAAGGCCTGAAAAAAATATATATCAATCTTGGGGTATCTATTTAGGGACTGTTGGCTACCGATACACGATTGGACAAACTTCGCTCGATAGAAAAAAATCACAAACATACCCCTTTCCTGTCTTTTCACTCGAGTAGTGTGTCTAAACTAAAACAGTTATTCATACAAAATATATATCAAAATGTAGGTTATTATAAATAGAAGAGCTTGATGAGATGAAAATCTGTTGTTTGTAACGTTTTTTTTATGCCAGGCAAAATTTAAGAAAAAACACAATTTGTATAAATACAAATGCACGGCGCTACGAGCTTCAGTGCGCCGCTGGGCGCTGTCGAGGTCGGACCTGTATCGATTTTTGCCAAATGTTCCACTTTGGTCTTTACCTTGGAATAGTTGGAATGCTCCCACGATCGTCATAACGTAATAAAATTTAAAATAATACGAGTCGAATTTGGTCACACCTATACTTTAAGATTATTAGTTTACTAATCACGGAATGATTGTGCATCGTTTTGAATATAAAAAGGACTCATAACCTAAAACAGATATTCCTTAACACAATAGATTTTTCGCGAACCATGTTTTTGAAGTCATCATATTACGCGCGACACGAACACCAGTGTCGAGTGTCGTATATTGGGAGCGAGCAGTGGTCTGATAATTGCAGATGAAGACAAGTCGGCTAACATTACAGTGGGGCTATAACATTACGGTTCTCAAAACGATCAAATCAAACCATGTCATAGCGGCCGTGAAAGGGACAGTGCTATTGCATTGGTATAGCGGCGTCTCTGGTTGGCGCGCCATGACATGGTATAATTTCATCGTTTTGAGAACGGTAATAGGGGGGCTGATCAGTAACTTCCAAATTGAGCAAAGTGGAACAGGCCAAAACAAATGACTATTGACGGTGCTTTGTCCCACAGAGCAAACAAACAAACAGCAATCGAACTTAAAATAGTTTATACGTAGTTGCTACTTGTAAAACTATGTACAGTGAACATCACATAAAGTTTGCCACATTTTACTCTACGCACACTCGCACAGTGATAATAAATACGGGCCAGATTTCAGTAGCTATGCAAGTGTAGCTGTGGTGTGTAATGTGGTGTGCGATATATACCTGTTTTACTCTAAGCACAGTGATAATACGGGCCAAATTTCAATAGCTACGTAGTTATAGACTGATTCAATATACACTGTGCCTACTTTTAAAAGTACAGTCAACAGCACATAATGTGTGTCATGTTTTACCCTACGCAGTGATAACACGGGCCAGATTTCACCATCACTGACGTCACACCTGACACCAATAATAATACTTACCTAACATCACGTTAAAAAATTCGTCATTTATTTAGTTTTATTGATACACTTGACAGTTTGTCACTTAAATTTGTCAAAGACAGATTTGTTGTAATGTAATCTCTATGGTTATTACCATTTTAATCAATTTTGTATTTTATAAGAATTTATGCTAAATTTTTTATTAAATCGCGCGAAAGTACTTTCAAAATATATTCTCCTAGCAAATAATTTGATTATTCCAATTTTTCACTTTTATTGATTTTATTACAACAATATTACCTAATTGACATTCCTATTATAACAGGTCTTTTTTTCCGTCAGATTAGTATTAACATAGTATTTTATTCTACTACGTCATACTATCATACGTCAATATAAATAACTTAAAAAATAATTAAAATATATAACCTGATAGGCAAAAGTTCAAGATTGAAAGAAATATTTTCCGACAATCGCGAAAATTGAAATAAGTAACTCCGAAGCTGTCAGACTTGGGATATCCCTCATCATCAGTCTATTTATATTGCCCCACTGCTCGGGCAAAGACCTTCCCTTACATCGAGGGAGCTCGGGCCATAATCCACCACGCGGGCCAAGTGCGGGTTGGCGGATTTCACATGCCTTAGAATTTTTTTTTCTTCTTCTACGACATGCAGGTTTCATCACGATGTTTTTCTTCACCGTTTTGAGAGCACTCGGTAAATGTACGTAAGTTTTTCCGTCGAAAAAAACGAGGATAACTCATTGATACATGGCTGCCCTGGCTGGGAATCGAACCTGGGACCTCCATATTGCAAGTCCATTGACCCAACCACTGCGCCACCGAGCTCTGCTGGGATATCCCTATTTGGCATTAAATGGGTCGATAATGTTGGCCCGACAAGTGGACTTCGGTATATCGTCTATCTGTGGGACATTCTGTATAGGTATTATTATGGGTAGCGAGCTGTGACGTCACAGTGAGGACACTGGTTACGCTTACTCTGTGTACCTGCGCGAGTAATGACCCCGATCAATGCGCGTCATCCCTCTCTCGCCCCTCCCTCGCCCCGCACCTCACCCTCTCACTAGGCTCAAATGACCCAATGGCCTCGCCTTAAGACGATTCCTCGATTATAATTTCTTATACAATTTTCTTTACAGCATAACTGTATAATAATTGAACATTTATAGTAAATATATGCAAGTAAGAAAAATACTGGCATAGGTTTATTTATATTATTTATTAATGTACGCCTACAAAATATTAAAATACAAATAAAACGTAAGCTCGTTAATACCTGGAGTTTTCATATTTTACATTTGAAGTATGGTTTTGTAGTTACGACTTGAATTTTGTATGAAATAAATGTAAAAGTATGTAATGGATATCCGCCTGTCTGATGATTCATTGATTTCTATGAACAATAAATTATATCACTTTTTCAAGTTATACAAGTTTGTTATCATATTGAATACCTAAGATAACTCTATTAATGCTTTTAAACACGGTAATTCCTGTTTAATCATTAGTCATTTACAATAAAATAAATAATATAGCAGGATTAATTTGGACATCAATTTCTCAATTTTACTATCCGGAGGGCCTATACACATACACAATAAGAAAATATTATCCTACTTATTTTTATTTGATAATATTCGGACCATTTCATGTTTAGGGTAGGCTTACCTTTAAATGCTTCGTAATAAAATAGCATGTATAGTAGGCATAGGTAACACTACTTTATTTATTAACACAACACAGTACGAACAATACTATATATATGTACTCGTAGGTAAGTAAAATTATACTATTGTAATGAAACTATACTACATAGATTACGACTTTCAAAATATCTAGCTTTCTAATGCAGACTATGAATTATCGCCTAGATTTCAAGTTTCTACAGTTGGTTACTATTATATATGTATGAAAAGTGGAATCTAGTAGAATCGTTAATTATCCTATTGGAATCTCTGGCTAGTCAGAAAAAGCCAATCCAGAACTAAGAATAGGGTAGGATATAGGTTGGAGCCTATTTACATATTGAAGTATATTAAAATTACATGCACAAACGGACATAACCCTAATTGAATTTGAATTTTTAAAACAAAAGTAATATTTTTTATGTCCGAATGAAACTTTTGCCGTAAAAGTTTTCATAAAAATAAAGGAATGAAGGAAATATCTATGATTTGTACATTGAGCTATAAGAAATGTTAACTGTGGAAGGATTACTCGTGCTTTTAAAGGAGGACGGACGGATGCCGATCTAGATATGTTGTTTTATGAAACCTCAAACAAATAGCAGTGGGTAATCAAGTTGGTATGTAATTCAGATGTTACAGACATAAATTTAATCTATAGGAACATTTCCAAGCTCTGAAACTTATTAAAAGGTCTGCTGATCGATATAAATTGATATTAAAATAATGTAAAACCATTTTTGGTGGAAATGAAATTTTTAATTAATTTATTATTAATTACCAATATCGATCGTTTCTTGTGTAACTGACAGATATAATGGAGATGAAAATATGTTAATAACCAATACCGCGTTTCATTCATCTACCGTACATGGTTCTACCGTGTAATTGCTACAATTTATTTTCATCATAAACTCTCTATACAATTTTAAACCTTAAATGTTACACGTGGAGAGCTCGCACGTCGAGTTGTTGTGAAAATATAGTTTCAACATTTACCACCCGAAAGTATATCCATGTAGAGAATATTGGTGGTCGAGACAATTCCGGCGCAATATTAATATTTACCTCTGCGGCCGTCCAAACAAAGACTGCATTCATATTCACCCCACGAAAACAAGTAGATAAAAATGCAAACACGCGCAATTGTGTCTCAAACGAACAGGTTGGTATTTGAAGGGATACCAGCGCACATTTTCAAAATTATAATAAATTAGTAACTTAGTTTACTATGTAGTTCACAATTAAGTGTATAATACAAATTAGTGTAGTGCACAATATTACTGCCAATAGTGTAGTATAGTGTGCAATATTAGCTGAATTATGAATTATTAAGGCTGTTAGAAAGGTTTTGTCACAAAAATATTGTTAACATTTATATTGAAAAAATTAAGGACAATATTTTTTTTGGGCATAAAAGAATATAATGATTATTGTACATAAAGAAGCTAGTGTGGAAAAACCCCAAAACTCTGATAAGTTTTTACTTCTGCTGATCTATAAATTACTTACTATTAGCTTATTAATTTATTGAGAAAAACTTCTAAACATTCGAATCTTCCCAAGTCTCTTTCATATTACACCCAACCCAAATGTCAAACTGCATTTGTTTTAAGTAAGACCGATTTAATACGTAAGTTAGTATTTTCCTTAAATTATGGACGAGTCAGACGGTTGGCAACATTACAATATCTACTTATACTCTACCATATCGTGTCTGTAGAAGAACAAAAGTATTCCGGACGCAAATGTTTTCTCGGTCATATGAATTTAGATCGGCCGCTATATTAGAGGGAAGTAAAACCATCGGGAGACAGGTAAATCGAACTATTGGAATAAAGGGTGAAGGTAAAGTTGGGCCGAGAGCAGCGGAGCGGAATCGGGGCTCACTGGCAAAGTAAAGTTAACTCGAGTAGTGCAATTTTTGACCTATCAAGCACTTAACTACTCAAGGGCTAAGATAAAGGCGATGATGTAAAGGGAGCCCATGAACATTCCGAAACGTATAGCCTAAAGCACATCAAGTGTAACATTTTGGACCGCTTATTTAACACTTTATTGTACACAACAGAGTATAAAACATCTTAATAAAAAAATAATTTGTACAAAGGGCGCACTCTAAAGAGATTTCTTCCAGCTAACCCGATAAACATGGAAAGTTGGAAACAGTTCTTATTATCTGCATCATAAGAGTTGAAATCGTACTGTGTTACCATTGATCTGCTGTTGTTCGTAACTCCTTATAATATTAGAATTAGATTCTAATCGGGCCGTGGGTTGTTGACCGCTGGATTAGAATCATCGACAATTCCATAGTCATTTGTTGGATCCTGGTCTGCACTTTAAATTAGACAGCTAGGTATGTTTATTTTTCTTTAGTAAATAAGAGGATGGTGGCATTGTGTATCCTATCTTCATGCAGAGATTTGTGAGGAAGGCACAGATGACACATATCTACCTCTTTCGCATAATACACTGTCTCTTTTATATGCTCGCATATAAAGCGTGTAAGCACACTATCCGATCCATAAGAGTTCACTAGCTTCTTCTGCCACTAACTTTGGCATTAATTAATACAATATGCTTATTGCTTACTAGGTTATATTGACTTTAAGAAACACAAGTCAGAATGCACTCCAAGCACCTAATGATCTTAAAATATGTGCTAAAGTCTTGTTTCGTAGCGCAATTGCCGCAGATACCACAGATTTAAATCATGTGTATAACAGATCTCTTACTGTGCCCTCGCTTTACTGGAGCAGTGACTGTTCCGTGCACACGGCACCGCGACCGCAACTTGTGTAACGGCACTCATGTGAATTTAGGAGGGCCACTTAAATAACAAATAGAAGAACATACGCATTTCCTGGCATTCTATTCTTGTTCGAACCGACAAGGGCTAATGTTCCAATTTGAATTATTTCCCGCTCACACTACCGTATTTCCCTTGCAATGTCGTGGACTGTTTATTAAATATCGCTTTAGACTCACCCGCATTCATATACAGAATATATATCCCTTGCGAGGTAGGCAAAAATAATGGAGTGTCAAACATTTATTTCGCTTCGTCTCTGTTCGTCGTCTTAATTCAGCACCCCCTTTGGAGTGAACACACTACCCACCTGACTAATAAAAGTCAGTTATTTTTAAACGATTTACTAATTATAAACTGGACAAAAGAGTTGTTGAGGTGGATTTCGTGCCTCGCCGATGTCAATTTTGAACGGTGACCTACGGCGACGTAATGCATGATGTGATAGTTTGCTGATATCCCAGTGATATCCTCTTAATTTCCCTTTCTAAATGGCCTTATGTGTTTGCATACATATAACCTATCTAGATGAATTCTATATTTTTGCTTACCTTGTTCTGGTCATGTATGAGCCATGAGACTCATGAGCATGACAGACATAACTATTACAATGATTTAAACATAATATTATACGCTCTTTCGGTGCGATTATAAATTCTAGAAACGGTCAGCAGCAGCAAAGGCGTCATGATGCGATTTCCGGACCACTTTTAACCGAGGCGACTGCATGTTATCAAAGAATATATATACTCCGAGGCGGGCTTTCAAGTACTCGTAGATATTCAATATTTCCAATAGTTAAGACTATTAGTGCCAATATTTCTAATTAGAGCTCTGTCATAAATTCAAAAATCTTGAAAATATTTATTTGAAATTGCATATACGTAAACTACAAGATTCTGCAAGTCTATATACATGATTTATACTAAAATACAATATAATGAAGTAAGAAAAGGCCGGGGGCGCAGCGATTTTTTTCCTTCATATTATCATTTTCCAGTTTGAGTATATGCTGCTGGCCGCATATAGTCAAAATCCTCTATAAGAAGCTAATGATACTAAAATTTTAAGGAAGAACAAACTCCCCAAAATGAAATTTTCTTATATAAAGAGACTGAGACGATATAACGACGCTGCTACCTAACTAAACTGCGCGGGATCTGCGGGCCCTCATGTTTCCAAATAAATTATGAATATTTACCTCCACGTTACGCTTTACTGAGACATAATTATTTTAATCTGACTCTGAGACGGCAATTTCGTTAAATTGATGTCGAAACAGTGCGGCCCTTTTTAGTTAAATTAAGGCTGCTTTTACACTTCAGCTTCAGATTTGAATTCCATAAGAAATTATTTTATTATGCGCAACTTTGAGTAATTATTGAACACACAATAATACCACCAAATAAAAATAGAAAGAAAATATTTTCCGGAATCAAAGTTTTGTAAATCTCGGACAGCGCATAATATAAAATTTTCATACCTTTTTAAATTTGAATGAAAATATACTGGGGGAATACATTTTAACCTCTATGTGTATTACTGGCAATTCAGTCACTTCCAATCTAGCGGTTCTAGAGTTATAAGCGACCAGACAGACGATAATTAAAAATGTAGAGATATATTTCTTACACAATTAGGTAGAGATAAAACATGTAATCCTTATGTTCCTTTTAATACACTCCACTTGGGTAGAACGGGTCCACATTCAATGGCAATTCAAATTTATAATAATATTCCCAACTATATAAAAAAAAACCAGGAAAAATCACCTGCATTTGAGAACTCACTTAAAAATACTTAATAAGTAAAACCTTTTATAAATTAAGTGAGCTGTTTGAAGACAATTCGACATAGGGGAGCCAATTATAACTATTAATTTCAATTATTAAATATCGAAATTGTATGTAATTTTTTATTTTGATGAAAAGTGAAATTATATTTAATTTCATTTATTTAGGTACTAAAATGTAACACCCTCTCTATTGTTGCGGTGCCCCCACGGGGTGCCACATGCATGAACATTTGACATGTAACATCTTATATACCATGACGTGGCAAGCATAATATAATAAAGAATTCGAAATTATAATTATTTAAATACACTACAGTAAAATTTCATAGATGAAAACTTATTACACATAAAACATTAGTTCTCATTTCACTGGTCTAAAGTTGGTAATAAATGAAAACGGTTCTTGTATTAGCTTATTCTGAAGAACTCAAGTGTAAATAGCTCTTAATGCCTTGTAGATACGAGTAGCTATGATTTTTTTTGTCGTCGTGTCTGCGAGTAAACCTTTGGAGTGGGCCGCAGTAATTTAGTGTCCCCAGGTGCGCGCGCCTCGTGGCTTATAAGCACATCGGGATTTTAATTAAGAACGCCTGTCATAATGCACATGAGACAATGGGAAAAAGGATGTCTTTATTTCTCTTGGTCTAATTGGACTGGATATACTAGGTGGAATTGGGGCCCTTTTAAAATACTTATCCATTAATGATCTCTATCATCAGCTTGTCAAAATCATATTAGGTATGAAGTGTAAAATTTTGGACGTTATGCGGTCAAATATACATTATTGCACTTACATCAAAAGGATAGAGACAAAGACAAGCTTTTGGTCATTATTATCTGTGCCATAAGAGTTATAACTCTTAATCTATCATTTGAATGTACAAAATGTATTTTTGGTTATATAGGACTGGGCATACAACCTGATAGACAAAATATGCAAATAGACGGGTTACTTATAAAAGTAGATATAGTTATGATAAATTCAGACTAGCATAAAATATAGTCGTTTATAAATAAGCACTCATCATAAGTTTGCTGAGTTCATGGGGTTTGCTGGAAGATATCTCTGATAAAGATAAGTTACGCCCTTTGTATATATGTCTTTTCTTATCTATGTTACAATGTAAATATCCAGTGTGTATGCAATAAGGTGTTAATAAATAAATAAATAAGTCGCAGTATTTTCCAAATTCCTTTATATAATAAACATAACAATGATAAGAACACAATCTCTCATAAAGTTGTCTAAGTAACAGTTCGTATACGTAATACCAGAAAAGCTGTTCATAATTAAACGTGCTCACCTCCCGACTCGCGGCGCGCAGCGGAAGATTGAGTTCCATCAAATATGTAACAGGGTCTACCATCAAATCCTTTTTACGTCCGCCGCGGACAGTTTTACGCAGGTCCGGTCTTGCGGTGGCTTAACGGCCTTATAAATTAGTGAAACTCTATTAGCGAGATGTTCGGCCAAACGAATTTGCGTTATCGCCTCTCGCCGCCGTGACGCCGGGCGCATACTAATGCGCCGCCCCGTCACCGCATAGGATCGCCCGAACTTGCTGCTCCGGTAATTACTTCTTTAAACGAAGCCTCCAGTCGTAGCCGGGCAGAATACGATCGCTTTTGTCTGAAGGAAATACCGTTTCGATAATCGAGTTACTCGTTTCTGCTGCGTCGTATTTTTGCGCAATTAAGTTTGGTTCTAATTCTTTCTCTTTTCATGAGAAAAGAAATAAAGAATTGTTTTAGTGGAATTGAAATACTTCAGACGTACGTCGTACACTAAGAAAATGAACTTAGCTTGTGAGGCATAATTGCATATTTTGTTACTTAGCTTCTTATTCTACATTTAAGTAATTGTTCTGACGTCATTAATCACGCATGTAATTTTTATTATAAAGCGTCATTATTATAGACGTAGAAATTATAAAATTGCCCACATACGTGGGCTACTTATACTTGTATTGTAGAAGATTCAATTCAATATAGACTATGGCGGTACCCATATATGCCGTATACGAGTAGGTACTTATAAATAAATACAATATGTAAACATGACGAGGGTATTTTATATCGAAGAAGGGATGAAGCCTGAAGATTTCTTGTTTTTCAGAGGTTGTAAAAGTGAGGCATGTTCAGGGCCAACATGTTGTTTGACCATTTCCAAAGATGAAGCTAGTGCGGCGTCAGCGTTCCTAACCTTGTACCCGTCGTGGGATTAGAGACACTGGAAAAGACAGTTAAGTTTTATTTACACCGATAGTTTTGATGCAGCGTAGATATCATTGATTAGCCGCTTACGGCTCAAATGACCTTTACTTGAAGGTAGCTGGTGATATTTCAAAGATACACTATATGTTGTACTTTTTATCCCCTAATTTTTTTGTAATAAAATTAAGAACTTTTTCTTGAAGTACGAGTAGATCAAGCCTTTCTTTCCAGATCGTCGACACATGGCTAATGAATTACATCGTAATTTCATCGAAAGATAAATGTTAACTTAAGCATGAGAAGAAAGGAACATTATAAAACCACAGTAAACTAAATTCAACTTAACAGCCTGGACCATGTATGGCCTGGGCCAACAACATAGTGAATTAAAAACCAGAAAGTAACGGAAGGAAAGATTGAAGGAAAAGTGCCAATTAAGAGGCCCGAGATAAACATTTGTGGGACGGTTGAAGGTGTGGAGCGAGAGTGCGTCATACTAGCAGATCAAAGAGAAAGTGGGGTAAAGGTGACTGTTACTTCTTAAAGTAGAAGCATATGCACATAAGCTCTTTCAGTAAATCTTTAATTCCACTAACCCAGCAGCCGCCTTCGTCGTAAAGCCAGAGGAGAAGCGGCCTCGTAAACTTGAGCAGGGCTCAGTGCAGTTGTGTTGTGGCCTGTTGCCATACGTTTGACCATGCTGAGCCAATGGCTTACTTAGTCACTGTGAATCGCCTTATGTACCTACCTATACTCTTACATAAACCAGAACCTGTGACTTATAAGATGGTTTAAGATACCAGTACTTGCTTTCAGTCATCTAATGATAAATAATAATTATTAATTCAATTAATAATTGTCGTAATTGAAATTTTTAGTTAATGACGAAATAGATATTAGAATCAAGATTGTGAAAAAAATATATATTATATTCCTCCCGTGCAGAAATTTTAGTCGATGTAGGATAAGTATTCGATCGCATAGGCACATCAGATGGCTTGTTTGTAAGTTCTATAATGTGGTACTTACCTATAATTAAGTATGTTGAAAAATAGGATAATTTCGTCTAATTTCTTTGAAGATTTCCATGTTGAGTGAAACCTAGTGAATCTAATTAGAAATAAGCGACACTGAAGTGTAACACGACTAATAGACTTGTAGTTGTGTGATTTCAATCAATTCGTAACACGAATTGATCCCGTTGGTGATTTAATAAAATTGGCATGCATTAGTTCTGCATTTGAGTAATAGTATTAACCAATTTCCTGTACATTGGAGAGGGAGGAATGTTGAACATTGCGATCCCCCGGGGCGACCTGATGACCTCCCGCTGATGAGCTCACTTTCTCTTTATTGATGGCATTATTGTTAGTAATAGGCTCTTTGGAGATAGAGTGTTCCAAGAACTGAGTTTGCAATAAATTGCCAAAATAAGGTCGACTTTTTGCAATGTTTCGAGTAGTACCTATCTTTGCATTACATTATGTAGTCGCAAGCATTTCGCATCTTGGTCATTATGAAAATAGGTCTGGCGTGTGGTCGGTCATCCTACATTATAGGTTAACTTCAACTCTATTAGACTAATTATGGAAATATATTTCACAAACATTTCGCTTTTTGTTACTAATTGTTCAACTTTGATTTGAAAGAAGACTGAATGGTCACCAAAATGCTTTGATATGTCTAGAGTCAACGATTCGATTCGACGAACATATTCAGCATTCTACGTCGAAACGATAGTCCACCCACTCTGAGCACTCTGAGACCGCAGTAACTTCGTTGAATACATTTCTGTCACTGTAAGGGGAACATATTTTGTTTTCAAGGAAAGTGCGGGCACATCATCATTACGCTGCGTAATTTTTTCGTATATGTGCCATTCTCGTGCCTGTACTTTTATGCCTTCCCTCCATAAAGACAAAAGGGACTTTGAAGTAAAATCACGTACATTTTTTGCAACTTACTTAGGAGAGATTCAGCCCCTTGCCTTCCATGTTAATATTTTCTGGGAAAACATTGCGGGGACAACGCATGGAAATTACATTTAGATATTTGCTCGCAACGCGTACGTCTGTGTGGGGGTAGGGATATTATATTATACGTGCAAGGAATGTAATAAAACGGTTAGGACATTCCTGGGGCGAGCACTCGCGGGCGGGCGTTAGGCCTAACGAAAATATAGGTAATGTCGATTGATATGTAAATGAAGGGCTCCGTTGCAAACTTCCATCGTAGCAAAATTTTATTTTCCTCTCCCCTCTATAAAATGTTTACAACTCTCTTTAACGTCATTTTAGCTATCTTATCAATTTATTGCAAGGTTAGTCTGAATACTTTCTTTGATGAATCAAAGTTTCAAAAACATAGGATATGTTGAATTTGGATAATCCTATCTTAATTATATTCTTTAGATATGTACGAGTAGAAGATATTGACTAAGCACAACATAGTGCCACATTGAAAGATATTGTGAATTTTAATTGGATTCCACACCATTTGACCAATCGGCTTGAGAGAAGCATTGCAACTTGGTTCTCAGTTATAAACTTTGGCATTATAATGTCGTTACCTCAGATCGGTACCTAGTCTAGCTCCGCATTTAAATTCCACTTCGTAATTATGATGAAATCTGCAAATAGGATCATTATCTTGAGCGACTGTAGTTAGTCGTAGTATAGATAAGTAATAACGCAGCTAAGTGGCAATCCACCCACACATTCGGGTACCGGACTGCCTATCCGACAGCAGTATCGTTTTAGTAGCCAGTGTTATTCTGCTAACGAACATTTAGATATTAGTAATTTTCCTTAGCTTAGAATTAGCACATTAAATAGTAAGACCTATGAAGCAAGGAACTGTTGATAGAGATAGCCATGTTTACATCGCAGACACCGCTTTTGTATTAAAAAATTTCACATCTCTGCAGCTCACTTGTTTTTCTATTGTTTGAACTTTCAATAGAAATCGAAAGTATAAAAACACAAATACCTTTGTACCAATTTGTTTCTTCTGTATGTTATTTATGTATTTTTATGTATTGTGCAATAAAGTGTTAAAACAAACAAACAAATATAACATTCGTAATTCGTAAAATAGTGATGATGTAGGTAATACTAGATGTAAGTTCGACTGCACTTATACACGCCCCTTGGAAATAGATCCGTTCGGAAGTTAAATTTGAAAGCCAAATCCTTATTCATCTTCAGAAATATCGACCAGGGAGACTAGAGAAATCTCCTAATGGTCATAAGCTTCCAAAGTACGAAGCGAGCGCTGCCCTAGAGGCCTATGATTCACGGCCGAGATCTCATTACTTCGCATAATCTGATGCTGGAAGCCAGAAATATTTCTTATATTTCAGGAAAAAAAACCAATATTACAACAGGGCCTAGTTTTTGCAAGAAATATGGAAAGCTATGGAGGCACTTAGCCGTACCAATAAACCCCCACAACCTCTATTTGAAATGTTATTGGCCACTCGTCCAATACTAAAACGCAATAACTGGCAGCGTTTAGACCCGCCGTACGTACTCGAAATTTTATTTATCTACAATATATCCATGACCTTTTAGTTATTTCAATTCGGCTTCTACATATTTCTTCCTGCGACGGAGATACCTTTCAATTATATGAGTAATTGTTTTTCATGTTTTATTGATCATAAATCTCATCATTTTACCGTTAAGGGGCTGCACCTACTCGTATTCGACAATCTACAATACTTATACTTTGGAGCAAAGGTTCTTTAGTTAGGTTTTATTCTTGCAATCCAACATGAGCTAGGTACTAGGTACTACTGTAAGTATAGTAGACACGAAAGTGGCGACATTTGATTATATCGAGCTAAAAGTTGATAGAGCGTACAATATTGAGATTTTAGGACTTTTTGCGCTCGTTTTTAACGTTAGTGAAGACAGTGGGCCGGATGGTGAATCCAGGCTAGGTGGTAGGCGCGCGGAAAGCTGTCCCACTATGGATATTTGAAACTTACGTCTAATTTTATATACGACATGTAGCTACAAAGCCACGGCAAAACCGTCAACACAACACTATGAGATTTGCGACGTTATTGTAGTGTGAATACCGCCATCTATAATTTCTTCCAAGGACTAATCCACCGGTCTTATAGCCCATTTTCACTGTGCAAGTGTTATAGAATTCTTACTCATTTATTGACAATTCCCCATGAAACCAGTAATATTTTCATTAACACACTTTAGTGCAGATTTTACGACTTTGTACGAATAACATTACTTGCTGGCATGAGACTGTGGTTGAATATTATCACTTTAAACGGCAGTTCTATTTTATGGCGTGTTCGTTCATCTAAGCGGAGCAGTATAACGCTACAACGTTGTTTGGTGTGGCTGAGTGGGTAGTAAACGATTTACTTGCACTGTAATGAACCACTGAAACTTTATACAGCAGAAAAGTCTGTATTAAAATAGATTTCATAATTTTTAAAAAATTATTGGAGATGTAGTTTTAATGATTAATTACAAGAGGATTGATTTACTTTACTATTTGTGAACGAGAAATCTGTGATCTGAGGTTCTTAAAGTGAGATGTGCGCATCAGGGGCAGTGCGCATCTAACCTAGCCATAAAAGTGACTTTTAGTTTTATTAACGATAGTTGAATAACGAAAAATCAAATGTCAATCAATACCATACATCCTTCTTTCTCTCACACTCTGATTTGCTAGTTTTGCTACTACTAATTACTACCAAACTAATAGTTACAGTACGGAACCGAATAGGTACCTTAAACGTTGTACAACAAGGATCTGAAGTAGGTAAGTAAGCAGTAAACTTACGCTGACGACTGTCATATTCTTGGGTTATTCATTTTCATGAAAGACTGAAAAATGAACAGGCAAAAGCCATATTTAGACACTTTATTTTATTATTCTTGTGGGAACATTTTTAGGACAATATTTCAATACCTAGTAAAGGAAGTTGGGAGTTTGTAATTAGTTCGGTGTGGCCGGCAGGTGGCGCTGGTTGCGCAGTATCATCACGTGCCATAACTTTTTCATTTGACGCGTCTAAGGAGAACTTTCCCATTTCTTTTTATTAACATTGGAACGAAAATGAGAGGGCTCTAGTAGGTAACTGATGGGAATGCAAATATTTTTTTGGGCTTTTGAAAATGGCGGGAAACGACGGTTGCGAAATTATTTGATAATTTTCAGTTTAATGTCTACAGTGGTTGTTTTCTGTTTAATATCACGTTAAATTAATCAGAAAATGTTCGCGAATGACAGTATGGTGAAATTATTGAAGAATTCATGCAGGATCTGAAGTTTGGCGCTATGGTCAAGAGTCCCACTACGAGCTTGGGAGTGAACGTGACTGTCGAGCTGCTTCGTCCAGAGTAATGACGCTACGGAGACTCCTCTGGATAAAGGCAAGAAGACGCGGATACCCATATGATATTTTGAATATAATTCTGTAACATGACATTGGCAAATGACGAACTGTCGAGTCCATTAATAAAATATATAAATAATAAATATTCTTTTTTATATTTTTTAAAGACTTTAGTAACTTTTATAAATTATGACGATGCATAGCTGACAGTGTAGTATAGCCTTCGTTTAAAGATTTTCGCTGGATTTCCCTGCACACAATTGGTGGTTCAGAAATTGTCAAATTAAGTCACCGTTTAGCAATTGATACATAAGTCTTATAAGGAACACTAAGTAAAATCCTGGTATTAAAAAAAATACCTTTAGGGTGCGTACTAATAAACGCGGGCCAAGGTTATTCCACAGTTTAAGCGAGCATTTTTAAGGAAGTTAGAAATTAACAAAAATACGATTTATGGGAAGTGAAGTTAAACTACGTATATGGCTAACTTTTGAACTATGTTTTTTAAAGAAAGTATTCTATGACTTTGTATGTAATTCTTAGTACATTAGGTATGTTAGCGCAACTGGTGAGCCGCGAGCTATTACCGTGTGAGCAAATGTTTCGGTATTCCGAGGAAGGAAACGCGTTATGAACAGGATTGTTTTCCCTGTTTGCATCCTCATTCGCGAAACAAAACAAAAAACACTTTGAAGTAAAATCACGTACCTCCTGCGAAGTTACTTAGGATAGGCCTCCAGTCCTTGTATCTTTTTGTACATTAATAATTTCCTCGGGTCGCGCACGGGGCCTCGGAATTACGTATAAGTTAGCTACGTTACTTTCTCATACAAAGCTGTCAGGTCTGTGAAGAGATTTTATTTTTTACGTGCAAGGAATGTAATGATAGCCACTCATGTACATTCTCGTAGGTAATATGCTGTTTACGGTATATAACACAGAACTTAATTAATTTAGACTTTGTACCTAATATTTTATCTCTGCCTCCTAAGATACAAACTGTATGAAGGTGTACAATGCATTAATACCAAATTGTAAATATTTAAAAAATCATGAACCCCATTTTTTAAAACGAGCTTTCACAAGTTATTTCTAACTGATATACAGTGGATATATACGGGTAATATATACCCGTTACGATGCGGTCTCTTTTGGCCGCATCTTGTAGTTGACCGCCTAAATTTAAAATTAATAGGAATGTTTTTAAAAAGAAAAGCTATGACAATTAATTCAATTATCCGCTCGCTCCGTAACATACCTAACTTTCTCTTTGAAAAAAAAACTGAACAAAACTCTTTGGTACGGTGGAACACAGAGAAAGGTGTACACAGGAGAGTTTTTAAGGTTGGGATTTTCTCAAAAAATACTTGACCTATTGCAAAAATTTCAATGTTTCATAGATGAAAGTTAAAACTATGTAACTGAAAAATAATTATTAAATTCTATCCAGTAGTTTTTGAGAAAATCTCAACCTTATTGAGGCCCCCTGTATACTTATCTCTGTCTTCGACTGTACATAGTTGACCTGGGACCTCGGTATCGTAAGTCTAGTGACCCAACCACTACGAAAGTCCAACTACATTTAATAATAATGTTGTAATAATGTAAGTTAAAGGCTTGCAGTACTGCAGTGCGCTTTGGTCCGCAGTGGGTTGACATAGGCGCCGCGCGGCCGCGCGGCCGCCCGCCCCGCCGCCGCCGCCGCCGCGCCGACACGCAACCAATTATTTAGTGTTACAACTATTCAGTGCATTCCATATGAACTGTACTGAATAGTACACGGCAAATAACTTCTTAGACAATATAGCCTTCCTTATACATAGGTAAACGGGAATTGTTTTGTTCTAAGAACTTATTATTAGTTTGTAATATTATTTACTGATCTTATTTCTTATCGTCATTCAATCACTGTTAAATAAACATTGAGTTCTTCGAAATCGGTCGAAGCCGCGTCGAAACTGTCGATCTAAATAATAATAACCAACCAGAAAAGTTCAAAATCCATCTTAATAGTTTCATCGTATAAGGTGTGATTATGATGTATTGGCTACAAAATCTAATCCTAAACATAAGCGCAACTGTCACTGTCTCACATATGCTACACCGCGTGAGAGTAAGTGAGACGCCTCGCTTAGCGACGAGTAAATTTAACGTGCCGTACTCTGTAATCGCCACAAGGACCTGTAATGACCGCACATGATTGTGACATGAATTCACGTAAATGATGTGACATCATTTCAAGTTTAGAGAAAAGGTTCGAACATGTATTTTTCTCAATAATTGTCATCTTGTTTATGTAGGTAGTACCCATTAGGTTAGTAACGACATGGTTTTAAATGGACTATAATCAAGATACACATTTAAAAGTATCGAAAAAAGATTACATTTAAATAATATCACCCCAGCGATCACTTTCGCCTACGCGTGAATGGCAATTGATTGAGGAGAGCTTGGTTCGATAGATTCCTTTTTGCAAGGAATAAAAAGATTCTTATCGTGAAGCAAATGGCTATTACAAAGGTGGAAGAAAATTGCAATTTGCGATTTCAGTTTAAAATTAGCAGCGCCCTAGTTTTGTTTTCTCGGTACGTTTGGCTGTCTTGCCAAAAGAATATAGGGTTTCAGGCTAAGCTTTTTGGGTCAGAATCCTTTTTGATGGATAATTCCTCTCACATTTTCTTCCGAGTTGTTTTGTATTGTGACTAATTCGGGGATATTTATTATCATAATAAATAAAAAACGAGAGGAACACCGGTGGAGTACCTACAATAAGATTTTACTCTTTATGTGAGTCTGGTATTTTAAAGCTATTTGTTGAGCGAAGTGTTTTAGCCGATATTTCCTTCTACGGTCATGAAAACGTCGTGTTTCTAGTAAACAAGTCAGTAATTTACCTACATAAAGTAGTTACTTTAGACGTGACATTGGACATCGAGCGACGTTTGACTAACCTAGTATAAATATTTACATAGAGTACTTTCGTATTACAAACTTATACAGTTCCCGGCAGCTAAGTTGACCCAAAATGGCGGCAGTTCGTTAAGGTATATACACAGCAGATTAATAATAACACTTAAGAGTATAATTTCAACTCTTATGATGCCGATAATAAAAACGGTTTAAAGTAAAAATTGATACACTTGATGTGTTTTCGACTATACAATTGTAGCTTTTAGCTGCCAGGGTTTGTACAAGGTTTTATAATGATAAACATCCACTTGTACCTAGAATAATAGGCCTCAAGCCAGCAAATCTCGACAGCCGGGCGGCTGGTTCATTATTTCATAATCTTAATGGGCGCCTCACCGCGTAAAGTGCAGGAATTTAGTGGGGTTGCCTCCCCCGAGACTAACTAAACATTCAGCTGACCATAATATTACATCACTAATAAGAATAACTAACTACTGATAATAGATATAATTTAACTGGTGGGACTTACTCTAAATGTGTTTAAATATTCATTCTAATAAAATAATTTAAACAAGTCTCAGGACAAAGATGGGTGGAAGACGAGGGGGGATACCTTTGACCAGCAGTGGGATGATTTATAGGTTTAAAAAATCAAGTGACGAGTTCGTGGGTCGAAATAAAAGCCCGTGATAAATTATTTAAAAAGAATTTAGGGTTCCAACAAAACAGAAACACTAATATCGAAACTTTGTCGTCTGTCTGAATATTTGTCTTTACCTAGTAGTATTTGACGTCACCTATAGCTTGTAAAATTAAGTCGGTATTTGAGTAATTGAGCTTAAAATTAGTGCGCGTTTAATTTTTGTACTATAGAATTTATGCTGGACCATAGGAAAATTCTATGGGATGCGAGCACACTTTTATTTTCATTTCTATAAACCTTTAATTGTGTAAGTGATCAGTGTTCATAATAGCGTATCATTGGCCAAAGTGGAGCGAAATCGTCCCGTCATTAATTCAATCTACATACAATGCCGGCCGGGATGTGCTCCGTGGAACGGATAATCGTACAAATGACTTTTCGAACTCAGCCCCGAGCTGGGTGGCGTTATTCACTACTACGGTAATAAAGGATTTTCGTACAAAAACAAATATCTTTATTGTGGATAAGCAATAAAAAATATTTTAATCTAAGGCTATAGAAGTATGGAGGGCTAGCCGCAAGGCCTTTTTAGGCGCTCAAGACCTGTGAAAGTCTGCGCGAACGAAATTTTTGTACTATTTTACGCCACAATTTGACATTGACGGGACTTCAGCGCTAGTAAAAATCGTCGCGGTTCACGCTCTATGTAAACTGAATATGACATTTCAAGGTATAGGAGAAGCTGATATTTTAACTGAAAATATTTATTGGACCAACTTATACTAAATCACATGGATGAGGATAATGTTTTTAGCCGGCTGTCGTAACGTGGGGGGTATTTTTCGGATATAGGTCTAAAGGAGTTCTTATCATAATTATGTAAGTACCTACTTACTCATAAGTAATGTGATACACAATAGTTAATTAAAAGCAGACCCGTAAAACGTCGATAGTTTTAACTGGAAATCTCTAGAGCTGCCGATATTGCTCATGTATATTCAGGTACTTTTCCAATAAAATCCCTCTCGTATTTCAAACGCATATGTAGGTCAGGATACCTTCAACCAAATAAAAGTGCGGATATGGGAGGCCAGGAGTGGATAACATTTTAGAGATATTGTAATACACTTTGCATACGATCGACGCTACAGAGAACGTTGCCAGAGTGTGGATAAATAGCGGATTTGAGAGGATTCATTAATCTGGAATAGCTAATGAACGACTGATACAATATTTTATTCCAGTTAATTGCTTTGATTCCATAGTACGGCATTCTAATTTTAATAGTCGCTAAGCGAGGTGTCCGACCAGGTCACGCTTACATCATGTAGCATGGGTGACACTTGTAGCGATTCTTCTAGCGATAGTGGCGGCCACGATATAATCACACCTAATGTATATTACTATTTAGCTATTGAGTCTTAGATATTTCAACAAAAAAATACATTCTATTGCTTATTGTGGTACCTACTACGGTAAGTACCTACCTATATTTTGTTTATCGCTGTAGAAACAGAATTTTCCACTGTTATCCGAACATTCGGGAAATGGCGTACACATAGCAACCCTACCGGCAAATAAGAATGGTGCATAGGAACGGTAAATGGAATGAAAACATTCGAGTTTCGTTTTCATTCATTTAATTAGCAGGAGTTTTAAGCGGCGCCGCTATGTCGCGGGCTGCTCGCCTCGCCCATCCATTTGGATCTTTTATGATCGTTTCACATCCCTTACTGCGCAAAGTATATTATATCTGAAAGCATAAAGTGTGGTTTACATCTGCAGACATTGAGCGTGTCCGGCATGTGCCGTGGCGGACAAAATTATTTTATTATGTGACTCGCCAAATATGATTCTGACTACCTAGAAAGCATTGAAAAAGTGTCACACTAGCTTTTTAATGACCATCATCATCTTTATCCGGGAAAAATACAACGGCTTGGCTGTATGGGTTAGATTCCCTTTGCCTTCGTACCGGAAATACGTCATAGGCACAGTAATTCCGGAATGCCTAATTTTACACAAAACCTTTTTTTTAGAATTAAAACTATAGCGAGCCATTACTACAAATTATTAAATATAAACGGATATCCCTCACTTATATTATTAAAGTCGGCAATTAGACCGACAGTTTCGACCGATTTCGACGGTCTTTTTCAAGGTCGGTCTAATTGCCGAATTTAACAATATAAGTGAGTGATATCCGTTTATATATAATAACCTTTTTTTTCATAATTTATCTACGAAAAGTTCTGAAAATTCCACGTACTCAGAAAGACAAAATCTTGAAATGGTATTTATTTTCCTTTTAGGGTTTTGACCTTGTAAAACATACATACATACATACATACCTATGCAAAAAAGTTTCTACAACTCGACTTTTGAATCGTATTAGATTAGAATCCAAAGTAAGTACTTATATCCTAGCGTAATTAAATTCTTTATTTTTTTAAGCAAAATAAGGGAAAATGCATTATGGCGCTTTCTGTTTTGCAGTTTTTAGAATTTATGACTTCAATTCCAGGTAAATTTACGCGTGAACGAGTTTAAACCTACTATCTAGTGTATACCGTATCTACCTAAAATGTTGTTGCACTATATTTTTATGACAATTTGTAGAATACAATATTTTTTGAATATAAAAATTATTGCCTATAAAACACTAAGAGTGACCGGGTAGCCTCGTTTAGCGACGATTAGCGTGCGTACTGAAATCGTAACAAATTATTTGTTCGTTTGCAGAGGACTTTCGGTCTTTTGAAGGATTAAATATTTGGCCGACTGTAGCCGTATACAATACAAAAAGTAGATTTATTCTATTTAAAACTAGATTTTACAATCAAGGTCGCTTTCTGTCGACTGTACGATCTATAATATTGTGTTCTATTTCCCGTGGTCCGTGAAACAAAATTCGGAAAAGATTTACTTTAGGCAGTACAACTTTTGTGCGTAACTTATAATATTGAACTCTTGTAAGCTCATTTTTCTACCACCAGATATACTAAAGTCCTACCTACTTTACAAACTTACAAGAGTTCAATATTAAAAGTTATGCACAAAAGAATTGTCTACGGAACTTAAATTTTGAGGATTCATGTTTCTAAGCGGTTTTTACCTTAGCGAGTCTCAAATTAATTACCAATTCAAATCCTGTGAGTAAGTGATACTATGTAAAGAGGGCCAATATCTCAGAGGCGGGAACAATTCGCCTTCAATTAGCGCAGGCGTCGATTCTCCTTATTTATTCAGAGGGTAGAATAAAATAAGAAGGAAAAAATATTCCTCGGGATAAATATTCACACGAGGTGGATGCTGAAGTTGGATGTATAAATAAGGTCTAGCACTCATATTATGGACTCACGGCATTTATTCATTGCGGGTTAGCCAGAGATTTTTCAGATCAGATCTTTTATACGATCCACAAGTTCTAACAATACCTACGGATATCTATTTTATGAAGCGCTTCATAAAGATGTTTTACATAATTTTGTATTGTTTAACAATAGAAATAGAACAAAATTAAATAAATTATAATCCTAACACTCTGGGATGTTCAAAATTTATTAGGCACTTAAAATATTTAACCTCGTGTGAATAACAGTTTTCTTCGAAATCTCAATTATTGATGAAACATATCTGTAAACATTAAGCCATTCTGTAAACAATTACCTATATATTACCTATCCGTAAACATTTAGCTATTCGTAAATACATTTTATAATTCTCTCGCTTTACCTATAACCGAATTGAATCCCCCCAATTGAAATTGAAAACCCCTTGAATTAATACGTTCTTAGGTATGTCATTAATTCCAAAAACAGAAGTTGTCATAAGTACAAACATGAAGATGAAGATTAAATTCAAAATCTTATTCAAATGAACTATGTACGTACCTACGTAATCACGTAGGTACGTACATAATCATGTAGGTCCCAAAAAACTTAAAATTCAAAATCTTATTCAAATGGACATTTCAAAGGTTATTTTATTTCCAGTTTATGTCTATTCTATCGACATTTTTATTGAATTTATTTATATCACCTGCAGCAATATACCGCGATTTATGTCACATAAAATCTAACTTTATGTTAAACGGTCACCTCTTAATATGAAAGTCACACTTTACGATGGTGATCATGGGTTGACTATGTATTCATAAAGGATAAACTCCGAAAAAAAGGAATAAAGGTAGAAAAACCGTGTCGAAAAGCCGTAAGTGGTGTTAAATTTTATACAATACACATAGGTATTTTTACCTAACGTATCCAAAAATTGAATAGCTTGTATTTTTAAAATTATAGTTTAATTGGGCCTCTTTTCTCTGTGTAACGCAGATTATTTCGTTTCTATAGCATTATTTAGTCGCAGCTAGTCGTAGACATTTACACATAACAACTAAACAGATTTGTGGATTTTAGGTGTATGATACCTAAATCACAGGAATAATCGTTTCTGAAATCAGTGTCAAGCTAATTAATAGATTTACTATTATCTATTAGTAAGTTTGGACTCCGACTTACTTAGAATCCCTGAATATTACTGCACTATTTGCTAATATTCTGTATACCTGCCGCTTCACAGAATTCTGCGCTCACAAATTCAGCTAGTGCTCCGAATTGTCGCATCCATCGTAAACTAGGTGGCGGTAAATGTCAGTCACTGTCCCTAGAGGTACGTTAGGCGCTTACTATATTTTATCCTGAAAACTAGTTGGAAAGCATTACAGGTGGACGTGGTTCAAGCCCCTGGCTGGATACACTGAAAAAACAGGGTAGCCTTTAGCAGTTAAATGACAATGCCAGATTCTGCCCCACTATCAAGGGACGATGAACAAGATAACGAATAAATGTAAAAATATCTCCGTTTTTTATTAAAATTACTGGTTTAAAATAAAGTTTGGTACATCAAACGAGTCGAAAAAAACAGCTTAATTCAGAAAATAGTAAGAAATCGAAGCGAATTATTCATTGTTTTTGTTACCATTTTCTACTACTGTCGCAACTTCTTCTTATTATGATTATGCATTATGAAACCTGTAATAAATCCCCAACAAAATGATAGGACAGCTTCAATGGTCACGTAGTTTTGTAGGTGGGGCAAAGCTCCATTGAAATGTGGCAATGTCATTTACTTAGATATTGATTTCTAGCTAAACCAACTACGGCCTTGTTAGTCAGAGCAAACAATTGTAAACAACCACAAATCAAACTAGCTAGAAAGACAACTAGCAAAAACAGCAAAACACTTGCTGGCCCTATAGTTTTTAACGACTAACGACTTTAACTGCATTTGCGAATACTTAACAACCACAGCTAATCTTTTCTTTCAGTATGTATGTACTTAGTCAGCGTATTTCGCAATTCAAATGCCACGTTCACTAAATATCTATCTTTATTTTTAACAACCAAGATCCATTTAGAAAGGAGGCCAAGTAAAAAGAGAGTTGTAAAAGAGTAGTAGAGAAGTAGAGATTATTAAGGTGTGTTGATGATTTTTTTTGACATTTTTCTTCTCAGCGCGGGCCTTATCCTTGTAAACTGGTGCAAATCTAAATAACAATAAACGATATGAATACATATATAAAGTTTCCCAAACACCAATATTAATACAGCTACATTGAACTTCAGAGTGGCTCTGTAACACGAATCCTTATATACTCGCAATTGAAACTAATTGAACCATTATTTTGTAGGCATCAAATTTAACGTCGGAGATTTATTATAAATGGACCTAAAATCACATCGAAGTTGTTGTATTTTTAATGTATTAGAAAACAATTTTTCGGCAAAATAAACCAATTTCCTGGGCAGATATAAATAAATGTCTACAACATAAATAAAAGTATGGTTGTAATTCTTTGCAATATGCAAAGTTATGTTCCGTGCTGTCTGCACGGTTGCGAGTGCGCGAGCCATGGCGCAGAACAATTGATGTACACCATGAGCCAGCCACCAGCCAGCCCTCAAACAACATAAAATTTTATGACTGCGAATATTTATTATTTATAGTTTTATAGACCTGCCTACCATCGATTTTCTAGTCGTGTTGCTACACTGTCTCTTTACAAAACCGGTAATCGAACCCGAAATATTTTTAGAAAGTCTATATTTTATGTAGTTTCACTGAATAAAGTTACGTAAATACCTAATTACTAGCTTATAATAACTAGTTTTTTACAATTAGGTATTAAATTAGACGGAGAGTTGTTGCGGCAACACACGTTGGAACAATCTATATTTTTTGGCAACATTCAGTAATATACATTATAAGTATGTGTACAAACCATAAAACTGTGCATATCATAATTAAAAGCAAAGTTTATTGTGCAATAATTGAAAACATGAATATCGTCCCGACAGAAGGCTCGAACGTCACTAAAAATGGTGTATTAATCCCTCCATCGATACCTGCCGGCGACAGCTGGATTACCTTCGAGTCTCACTGACGACCCATTCCATTCTTTTTTCAATAAATACGATTTTATACTCTACCATTTAAAATTTTACATCTCAATTCAGACTCCACTATTCCACTTTTCATTCGCGCTATAACAAATTATTACGGTCATTAAACCTTAACTGCTGCAAGAATTTAATGTGGAGCATATTCGTCTTTTCAGGTGAGAGCGTGGAAAGCTGCCAACTACCTGTAGATGTTGTGCTTCTTGTAAGATGTGGGCACTAGAGCATGACGGCAATGTTACGTTCTATTTAAAGTTTATGAGATATACAACATTTTTTGAAAAAGTAGCCGGTATTTTTGTACATCGCAAGAACTTATTTCTCTTTAAGTCTTCCTACGTCTGTCACGTGTTTCCCCTTTATTAAATTTATTACAGGTGTATTCGATAAATAAGTGGAGCGAAAGGTAACGGTTTCCCCCACTTTAGCGGCCGCGTCACCGGGAATCCCGCGCCCTCGCGAAAAGCTGAATAGCGATTGTTCCGTATGAGCCACTTTGTAAATCAAAATGTTTACACATATTTTGAGGATGAAAGCAAAATGTTCATTTTATACAAAATATCGTTATCTTTGAAGCTTCCGTCTCGTAACGAAGTTGCTACGCACGAATATTTGATGAAATCGATTGATCGGTACCTACCTGTGAACATCCAGAAATAGTTCAATCATATTATCGATGCCACGAAGACTCTTGCATTCAACTTTACGACCTTGTTCGTATTTAATAAATATGTCGGTCTTTTGCGACCCCAAATTTTACGACTGTACAATAAAACATGTCTCGACATCGAAATTTATATGCGTACATAAAGTTTTATATCCGTGCGACTTGCACCGGCGAGGTTTTCCTAATTGTTACCGGTCATGGACGAGCGAGGCCGCGGGGTGAAGGATACATGAAATTTGAAATAGTGACGAGTCCTTACTACTCATAAAATCAGACAGACACGAATGAATTTTCTACAGACAATTCCGTGATATAGGAGTAATTCTATGTTCATTTCAATTTGTAGCAGTGATATATAAAAGTAACAGCTTTGTATATACAGTTAGTAAGTACAGTCGAAAGAATACTAACTGTAGCACTGTAGACTATTTATCATTCTTATTGCATACGTCATAAGAGTTAAAGTCGCTGTTCAAGTGTTACCAATCGTTGTCGAGCCATAGTAGGACGTAGGTCATCATAAGTATAGCCACAAGCATATCAAAAGTAACAGTCCACTTCACCCTTGTTACCGTTCGTATTGTCTATGTCTTGATGCATAATTTGTAGTAACTGTAGAGTCATCTTCAAACTGAGATACGACGTAAAAAGAAACAAGAAACAAAAACCCTCCAATCTGCTCATAAAAGCTTTGCTCCAAATAAGCCCGTATAAAAATGAGCTTTCTAATGATGTAATTTGTACGGTATAATTCTCCCGTTACCACCCTATGTTGACTCGGACGTAAGATGCAGTTACGCCTGTTTACGTTCCAGTAATCCCACGTTCTAAACATTCAGTTCCACTGATTTTTCCATTCCATTAGCCAATTATCAGTATAACGTGCTCATAAATTGGTCAGCGTCAACTGTACCAACGATTCAGTGAGTCATGTTTATTGTTTATCGACCTTTTGTTGCTTTAATTAATCATTGAGGCCATAACTCTTTCATGACGCGTATAAAACAGCGCCGAATTTCATTTCGCTAATAGCGTTATCCTAATTGCGTATGCAGCAATTATCAGGCGTACGTGTTCGGCTACGCGGTACCTACAGCTAGATGTAAGGAGAGACTGGCTCGGGATTAGCAGTCTCAGGTGGCTTCTGAATCAGAATTCCGGCAATATTCACTCCACATCTATAGGATCGGTGTATTTACCTTTTTATTCAAGAAACTATTTCGTATACCGTTAACTAATTATTTCTTGAATCAAAAGTCTTAATTACTCGTAGGTGTGGATATAACTTCAATACTGATCATTCGTGTCGTGACTGTTCGTAGCACTCTCGTAGCGACCTCGTAGCAGAACCATTTAGTAGAACTAATTATTAGTATATTTCATTATAAACAAAGTGCAGCTTGTGATTATGTCATTATAATATTCACGTAGTGATTATAAGTCATTCCACTCCTTACAAATCTTATAATAAATAAAAAGTTATTGAAAATTGAGAACAAATCATCTAATTTCAGAATGGCTGAAAACTTAGGTAATTAAGAAATTAGAGAATGTTCTAAGGAGTATCCTATAGATCTGAACTACCTACCTAATAATATATGTTTTGATACATATTTCTATCAGTAGGCTGTGCTACAAAGTGAAAAATGGCATCGATTTCAGAAGTCATTGTACAATAATTGTTAGTTATTCCCTTCAGTGGCAAAGCAAAAAGCTTTCCGAGAATAATGTCTGTGTATGGCGTGGATGGCGCCAGACATTGACTCACATTCTGTCTCGGGCATGGGGAATTTAACAAATTTCAAATGCACTGAAGTCATTCACCTATAATGATTAGGTTCGTGTATAACTGCTTTTGGAGAATGACATAAAGTCATGCCATGTTTGCCTCAAAGGTTTACATTGTGCAATTAAAATTACAGGCAGTAATGATGTGGCTGTATTATTGGGCACAACACCACAATATACGACAGTAAAAACAATATGAAGGGCAAATAAACGGTCACATTCCACAGTCTTGTCGATAATAATTGCAGTGAAAACAATGTGCTGAATTTTAATTTATTTGATTATATTAAAGAATTTCTCAGGTGTCTACGATTATTGCTATTTATATTGTTGATCTTACTACGGGTATTTAACTTATCATCTGTTTCACATCTTTATTCGACAGCATCCACTAAAACAGTGTAAAAGGCCGGAAAAGCTTTTCATTCCCCTGTTCTTATCACAGGGTGTCGCGGAGATTTTTCGTAGATGTCATTTAGTGCTAATGCCTGTTGTGGTACGAGGCGCCTACGAATTGCCACATTTGCTCCAACTGCCGACACAGCCGGGAGATATTTCAGAGGAGTGACCGTAGCCATGGAAAAATCGGGTGAAATAAGGAACAACCTAAATTGAACCGAAATTGAAGTACAATATATACTTATTAACCTTATTTTGACCATTGTCACCCTGTGAATTAATTAGAAATGGCTAAATATAACCCAAGATGTCCCTAGCTAAAAATTCCATAGATCCAATTTTAAAAGGATACATTATTAACTTTCTTTTAATTAAAGTTAAAAAACAAATTATACACACCTAATTATGTGTTCTTGGTCGTCGGATTTTTATCGATATTGGAAATAGAAAATACAAAAAGGAATCGAAGTGGATGTAAAATTGACTTCAGATTGATATGTAGACGCTCTCCTATTTACAACCATCTATTCTACTCTTAGGTTCTGTTGGGTTCCCAAACCGACCTTAAATCCTGAGTTTGGAATGATCCAATGCATTTTAAGCAAGGGAATGCGGTGTTTTAGATCTGTAAGTGACGGAAATGTGGTTTTGAAAAACAAAGAATATGTTTTTTGTTTTTTGAGTTTTGCTCGTTTAGGCACAAAAATAATATTGAAAATTAAAATTTAAATATGTGTTTGACATTCACATTTAGTGTTTGATATTCACATTTAGTACTAGCGTAATATATCAATATAATCGAAAGTCGATAAACGAACGTGCAATACCTTTCACAATTTTTAAAATGATTCGAAAATTCCGGATCATGATTAAATGATACACAATTTTATACCAAATGCGTCTGTTTTATACCGTAACTAGTTTCAATTCTCTCTTGTCATAGCCTTTAAATTTTATATAGGGCCACAAAGTGAGTGCAGTGAAGTTTATGGGCGTCGGTTTATGGCTGCACGGCAGTTTTATTTACTTATAGGCTTTTAATGGGTCGTATGTATTAGAAACATTGCTGAGAATGTTGCACTTCCATTGAAAGAAAAATGTTTATTGCGGACAACGAAGATATATTTTTATGTTGTGCTTGCGAGTCACATTTCCTTCGAGAATAAATAAATAACTGATGTAGAATTATTTTTATAATAAAAATTGTTTATTTATACTTTGTTTTCCTTTTGAATAAAACATTATTATTATGCGTGATGGAGATGAATCTAAATCATAATGTCGTTGACACCATGATAAAGATACATCTGAAATTAGGTTTTCGTTTTATTATTCAATAAGTACTTGTCAAGTCAACTACACTATTCGGTAAATATTTTCATATTATAGTTAAAAAACTACATTACTGAAATGTATTCGCGGAGCCTAGCACGAAGCAGCGGCGCCGTCAGGGTTCACCGTCGACGTCTAACGGCCCCTAATTGCAGTGTGGGTCCTACAGTCTATGTACATTGTACGTGTTACAACCAGTGAATTTGGCGAGCGCTGTTATTACGAACAATAACCGTTTACCTAGCGACCAATTCAATTCTGCAAACTTACTCTACCTGCCTATTTAGTGCTGTTGGGCTTCCCGTGTTGTTTTCAGCTTTCAGGCATCACGTCACAATTGCCAGTACAGTTACAATTTTAGGTGCACAAAATTGTCATTTAGTATATAACCGCATAGAGTCCATACAGAAACGTTTTCTTAGATACCTACAGTAAAAATGTAAGCGACGTGACCATGGCTATGAGACGCGATGTAAAAGGTATCATTTCCTACCTTTAGCCAAAAGAAGGCAAATTGCCGATATTGTATATTTATTAAAAATACTTGATGGTACAATAGATTGTCCCTCACTGCTGGAAAATGTTAACATCCATACACCATCAAGATTACCTGTTCGACACAGCATACCCCTAGTGAGACTGGCAGCGAGCACTAACTACCGCCGCAACTCATTCTTCCTTAGAGTCAGTACGTCGCTCAATGAACTAGCCAGCGTCCGCCAGGAGCTGGACCTGTTCCGCACCAAGCCCAAGCACATTAAGCGCATATTCACAGACGAATTCTTTGGCCCCGCAGCGCGAGCGGGTGCGACAACTTATGCTACCGGACAATAACGCTCAATCTCTTTTTGGTTTTTGTTTATTTGTATGTTTGTTTGTTATTTTTACTCTCTAGCTTATAAGGTTTTCATATTATCAAGTACTTATTTGCGAATACCTATTACTGGCTGCGTTGAAAATTGTTTTTGTAAATCATCGACTGTACTTTACAGCTGTTGGTATTCCGAAAATGTAAAATAATAAAATAAAATAAATAAATCATCTAATGTCAAAGCAAGCCGTGCTACAAAAATAAATGTTAAACCAATACAGTCCCTGTTTCCTATTTAAGGAAAAAAGACATCGTCGGTTTTCCATGCATGTTGTTAAGTTTTAACTAAAACTTTTAACACCGCAACGTTTTAAACGTCAAAAATGTTGTTATTCCTCGGTTAACAAAAAAAAATTAAACCTCCATTTTAACCCTGTGTTATCTTGACGTGTGTAGTCAGTGGAATATTACGTAATATACGTAATAACAAGGGAATAAGTGGACGCCACGCTGGGCTCCATTTACGCCGGACACTGCACGCCATGCGGCCACACTTCTTAGAACTCAGTGTCGATGAACTGTGAACCGCAATCTATTGGAAAACCCGTCAACTTATGTATGACCAATAAAGATAATTGCCTGTTTTATGTGTATCGATGCAGTGTAACAATGTTGCCGCGTAAGTGCTTTATTTGAAGCAAAACTTTTTAATAATAAGACGGTGGTAATATGCTTGTTTATGATGGTTTACGCTAAGTCAGTTATAAATATATGTATATTGTTACATTAACACAAACTAGGCGGGAGTACCTAGTTTTGGATGACATGGTGGTGGATTTATTCGTAGTTTGTTTAAATTAATTGTAGTAAAAAAAACATTCAAACAATTTATTACATAGGTTTTTAAAAATATGAAATGACCATGCCAGATTCTGCCCCACCATCAACCGCAAGTTGTACAAGATAACGAATAAATATAAAAATATCTCAGTTCTCTATTAAAATTATTGGTTTAAAATAAAGTTTTGTACAAGTTGCGATTCGAAAAAAACAGCTTAATTAAGAATTCAGAAAATAGTAAGAAATCGAAGCGATTTATTCATTGATTTTGGTATTCTTCTATAGGAGTTGCGAGAGTAGTAGAAAATGATACTGATTATGATTATGCAATATGAAACCTGTAATAAGTCCCCAATAAAATTATAGGTACAGCTGAAATGGTCACGTAGTTTTGTAGGTGGGGCAAAGCTCCATTGAAATGTGGCAATGTCTTTTATAGTAAGATAAAACGGCTATTTATAGTAAGATCTTTGATCTAAGTTATAGAGTACCAGCTACCAAACACGAATAACCCAAAACAAAGATGAAGTACGAATAGGAAAGTAATGCAGTAGAGCGAGTCGAGAAGCATTACAGAATGACAAATGCGTGTGAGACGGCATTATCATAATCCCACAGTGGCAGAAACAAAGGAAGTCACGTGACATTGGAAGGAGACCGACTTCCTGAAAACTTTATGTCGGACTCATGAATTAAAAGTATTGTTGTGTTATCCGCCGACGAATCTGACGAAATAGGTATAAATGAGCGTCCTAATATAAAATTCGTAGGTACTTGAGGCTTAAAATCAAGCTGCATAGTGGCGTACCTATTTGAACTTTCTAAAAATGGTAAGGATAGCCATATTCAAGGCATTGATGCTACCTAACAATGAAAACTTCATAAAAATTTTCGCATTAAATATACAGGATGTAACGTAAAGGGTACATGAAGCCGAAGGGAGGATGTTCAGTATCGGTAACTGAACAACTTTTGTTCTACGACTTTATGAATAAAAAATAAAAATAAATTAATGTGTCATACAAATCGATCAGCTGACCGCGACGAAATGTATGAAAAGTCAAAAAATAAATACGCGAAAATCGAAAAGTCGTAGAACAAAAGTTGTTCAGTTACCGATACTGGACACCCTCCCTTGGGCTTCATATACCCTTTACGTTACACCCTGTAGACGTTTTCTTTGATAAATATAGAAAATACATAAACATTTATATCTACATTCACATGGTAATTGATTAAGATTCATAAGCAGTAAACAACAGTAGTTTATCCAATACAACTGGGGGCAAGTCCGTCGCAACTCAGAGATACATCAATCTTGATCAGTAGTCGCGAGGGACACCGGACGCGGCCCCTAGCTATAAGTACAGTAACGGTATAGAACAGTACATGAACTAAGCGGTGGTGGCGAATTTTTTACTACTACGATGCGTCAATACAGCTACTAGAGATCGGTGGCGCTCAATCCCTAGGTCAGCCATGTTATCAATATTTTTTGTGTGTGGCCACAGAACATAATATACAGTATTTAGTAACATAACATATTATAAAATTTTCTATAAGTTCATGTTTACGAAAGGATTATTATAAACATCCAATAACACTAATTAATGTCATCATGCAGTAAAAAATCGTTGCGATTATCCTTATTAAATACCGTCTACTAAGACTCATCCAATGTATTTATGAAGATTCGGTGTAGTATAAAACGCATATGTGTGTGTGAGGTGAAAATGGCTAACTTGTATGTACTTACTTTACTGTTCATTCATATACATTACTATGCTGCAACTCCGCTACGTGAGCGGTCGCCATCTACGAATGAAATTCCAATGCTAATGCCGTAATGGACAATTGTATTTTTCTAAAATATACGGCTTTGCAGAACGATAAATCTAGTATCCTTTTAATGGGATACGTGCTGCATTTACAATGCAGAAAGTTCGGTTCTAAAAGATGTTAACGGGACAGTTTATTTCCATTCGACTTTTATTATTCAAAAGTGTATGGAAATTTGTTTGACACAGTTTTAAGAAAACCGCAGCCAAATCGTGAAATCCGTTAACACATTTACTTTAGTTTCACATAATTCAATAAACATTGTAAGATGTATATGGCTGTTAAGGTTTCGTATGCGCGTATTTTCAACGAAGGCACTAACTACTAAAATTAAACGTCTGAAAAAAATATATCGCAATCTTGGGGGGTCTAAATAGAGACACGAATACCGATACACGATTGGACAAACTTCGCTCGATAGAAAAAAATCGCAAACATACCCCTTCTATGTCTTTTAAAATGAAAATGATATCTAAACCGAAATAGTTATTCATACAAAATATATAGCAAAATGTAGTATACTATAAATACAAGAGCTTGTTTAAAAAAATCTGATTTTTGTTGGCGTATTTCTATTTCCCTGCCAAAATTCATAAAAATACAAATATTGAGGCACTGCGCCGTGCTCTTCACTCCGCCGCTGCATGGGCCTCTTCTGTCTCACTCTTGCTTTTGACAACCATATAGCGCCTTAAGGAGCTGTGTAAGGTCATATATTATCGCAACATATGTAAAAAAATCTTGGATTTCGAAGCACATATATCTAGTGTACCTATCTACTTACTTATGTCTTCACTGTACCTATGCTCTTATTTCTTTCAGAAAGCAAATAAAAGTAAAGTTAATACGAAGCGTACAATTTTACGCAACCGTGGACCAGCAAGCAATTTACAAAATGAGAATCCCATTAAGAAAACAGTGCTTAATTACATTCGTAACTATTCAAAAGCCACATTCAACAAGTAGCTCCAGGGTTTCAAACGCTCAATACTTTTATGTGGAGCTACAAAGTAATGAAGTAGGATTTCCTTTAGAAAAAAAGATAATTTTTTTTACGTCCCAACGTCAAAGAGTGGCGATCTGCTCGAAGATTTTCTTTCCGCTGGTGGCCTGTGAACACTGCGCCACAATGGTCGGGGTTCAAAAGAGCTTGATGAATTTCCAGTGCTTTGTTTCCACTCGCTCTTCCTCGACAAGGCATTGCTTTTTAATTTAGACCATTGCGCCGCCTCCTTTTATTCTGGTAATAAATCTGAATATTCAGTAGCTCTTATTGATTCGTTTTTATAGCTTTGCGTTTTATATTTATGTCACGTCACTATTTTCACTTTATTGTGGTAAAATCTACGAAAAAAACATACAAGAGTAGGTACTAAACGTAAATAATCCGTGTATTACCTTGACGTGCTGCCGATTATATCAGCAACACTTTTTGTAAAAATAGAAAGTTTCTATGTTTTGAAAAGAAAATTGGAGTGTACCCCATGGGACCGAAATTCATTCTATCGATGAGCGGTCGCTGGCTCGAATATTCATGGGGTCGAATGCCATAGGCTCGAATATTTGTTGAATCGATACACTTACAACCGACAATTCTGTTTAATTAAGAAATTATCAGGGATTGGAGATATTTTTAAACAAAATTATCAACTTCTCTAAGCTCTGAGCGATCTTATTGTTTTATTTCAATAGGTATCTATTTGATTTGCCAATATCGATCATTCAAATTGTGTTGTGAAACGATTTGTACTGGATGAAAGCTCTCGATCCCCTTAACTGAAGATATAGTTTAAAGTACACACCTAATCTATGTAAAATACATTCAAATGAAGCATAACATACGTGACACGACAGTACAGTATCGCCCGTGCGTCCGCGAGTCCATCAATCTCGATCACAAACCGCATGGGACTGTCGATCGAATCCAACACCCGCTTCGCGTGCTTACCTACCTGCTAAAGTGACAACTTGACATGTTGACTGTATTATCGCTTATACTTAACTTTTATATTACAGTTGGGTCAACAATTTAACAATAGTAAAGCTGTACCTTCTTCGCTCGTTAAAAAAGTGAAGGTCAAATTTTTTTTTTTCCGTTTCACAGTTTTATATGCCAGAGCTTTTCTAGAAAAAACATAAAGAGGCGGCATTATTTTTTCCCTGCAGTCTTCGAATATAAATAAATAATTATTCTAACCATAATTAATAAAAATGTTAAAAAATTATTACAATTTTTACTATATATATTTTAATTATCTATAGGTATTGTGGGTAAAACGTGAGGAAACCTGCATGCCTGAGAAAAATAAGAAATCTAATGCACGTGTAGTCCACCAAGCTGCACTGATAATTCGTGGTGGATAATGAATGGCAGGAGCTCCGTCGATTGAAGGGAAGGCCTCTGTCCCAATAGTGGAGACATTGAAATATCCTTCTTCTGATGAAGATTTTTACAGTCTTTTTATTCTACAAAGTTTATTTTTAAATAAAATGATCTAGCTTATAAATATATAGCTGTGAAACATAAACATCAACGCAATGGTTTAAAATAGTAGGCGAAGATATTATAGCAGATACCGATAAATGGTTTCCCTAAATAGAACTGCAAGAAAATAATGTAATTCGCCGGGTGAGAGCAGTGGAATAATAAGTTTTTCGAATAAGAGAGCAAATAAAAGCGTTAATGTGGCTGCATCGAGATTCTACAGCGGGGAAAAATTGCTCTTTTATATAAAGGGCAGTACTATAAGAAGGCTTTAATGAAAATTCTACGGAGCCCCGGTTAGACAAAAGTTTTCTTACAACAAAGTTAATTTCTCTTTATTCTGTTAATTTGCGGAATTAATATTCTTGTTGGATAATAATTCCATTCCGACCGATTTGTAATAATTATGCACGTTAAGAAGCGAAGCCACATTCTATTTGTTGCGATCGAATGAATGCCATTGTAGAAACATTGGTCGAAACTGCCGGCGTAATTGCCGGCTTCAACAATATAAGTGAGTGATATCCGTTTAATGTCATGTAGTTTTAATTTAAGCTGTGTATCATGTTATGTTAACTATGGACTTTGTACCGATCCCATAAAAAATTTAATCGTGCAAATGTTGTGCTGTTGACTGTGCCTATTTTGTGGTTAGGAAAAAGCTTATTTCTATGCAACCATAACGAAAAAATACAATGTATGAAATAGCCGGCAGCGAGAAAGGCAAATCAAATCGATTTAAAAAATCTACAATGGAAATTGTGGAAAGCGAGCTCGCGCTGCAGTCAATATGAAAATTCGCGGATAATGCGCAGTGACAGTGACAAGGGTTGACTAGTGCCCGGCCAACCATAAAAATATCTGAGCATTCACGCTGCACCAGCTTACCGCGGATATTTTCATATTTTTCACACATTTTCATTGGTTCTTTACATACATTTTTGAGTTAATTCCTCAAATTGAGGGTTTCAGTCCTGTGATATTTATTTAATGCCACCACGGCCATGAGAACACTGACAGTCTTCTCGTGACTGCAGTAGCTGCAATGCCCCTGAAACATCACCTTAAACCCTATCCATGAGGTTCATTTGATGCAATTCGCATTTCATCAACTACCGGAATATGAAAACACAATAGGAAATATTTTTCATCTGTGTTATTTATTTATTTTATTAATGGACTCGACAGTACCTCATTTGCCAATGTCATGTTACAGAAATTTCAATATATCATAGTCTTCTATCTTCCTCCAGAGGAGTCGCCGTAGCGTTATCACTCTGGACGAAGCAGCTCGACAGTCACGTTCACTCCCGCTTGTAGCGGGACTCTTAACAAAAGCTTGAAACTTCAGATCTTGCTCAAACTATCCAATAACTTCACCATACTGTCACTCGCGAACATTTTCTGATTAATTTAACGTGATATTAAACACAAAATAGCCACTGTAGTCATTAAAATGAAAATTATCAAATAATTTCGCAACCGTCGTTTCCCGCCATTTTCAAGAGAACCCTTCATCTGTGTTACCTACTCTAAAGAAGAGGCTTAGGCTGAAATTCAGAGTCAATTTTGAGCGTGGATTAGCTTTAGCTCGTATGAGCGAGATCACACTAAGCACTATGATAAAATTTCATAATATTCATAGCATTTTGACAGTTATAAGAGCAAGCTCGAACTAATCTTACGCTCATAATTGTATAATTATAATCTCGACCTCAGTCCATTAAGTTCGATACTGATGGACGAGTGTTCCTCTTTACTTAATAGATGTAATTCATAATAACTCTAATAGATCGTATCTGGGGAACTATTTACCTGAATAGCGTCATGTCAAACACGGTTCAAGACGGTATTCCTTGCATATTGGTCGTAGTTGGGCCGGAGTGCGCAACCCTCGTCAAAGTCACGCCTCATTGACCCTTCCCGAGTATCAACTGTGAAGCAATTTATTTTATATGAATCTTCGATCTTCACTTGGTGCTGTCAAGGAGTGACCTGTTATTGCTGCCGGTTATTCAATTCACGGATTATTTTAATGAAAAGTTAAGGCGCCAGATTTAGATCTTGAATCTCGCAATAAGGTCGCCATTGTATATGAATTGTATCACTTGTATTTAGTATACTAATGGTTCTTTGTACAATAGTGTTATTAAGTATCTCGCAAGCTTAACTACATACATAAAGACTCAGATTAAGTAATAGTCTGTTATCACGTAAAGAGTCCTTCAAACACGGCAGCTGTTGAATATTGTTCCAACAAAAAAAATAACATTCAATTCAATTCAAATACACTTTATTGTACATAAAACAACAATTACAGAAAAAGATTACAGAATAATACAAACATAATGTACAATTTTGGCGGCCTTATCGCTAAAAGCTTAACATATAGGTATTCTGTACTAATAAAGCTTTTACACGAATTGAGAGTCATCGTGTATTTCGTGTAATTGGCTAATTGTGTAGTTTGTTTACTTAAAAGTACGTTCAACAAAATGAAGTCGTTAACTCAATGAGTTGTAATAATTTTATTAAAACAGTCATTAATACAGTGGAAAATGTAATTTATTTAACTTTTATTACGAAGTCTTGTAATAAAATCATGGGTATTGCCGCTATCGCCGCCCAGCGGAAGATTGTTTCACTTGGAAGTTTGCCATAACGACGTCGACGTAGGAAGTACGAAGTATAAATACATTTTGCATGCCACTTAACAGTCTGTACCATAGATCATAGGCCGAGACAGTGGAGTTATCGTTGTAAGTGTAACGCCCAAAAAGACATTTTAAAACCAGTCACCATGTGGTTATTTTATTGCTTGTACAATTCATTCGTTCGTTTATTCGTCTATTCTTTATTGTACACGAAACAGATTTACATAAGTGAAAGAGAGAATGGATGTACACCGGCGTGCTTGGCACTTAGGAGAGATTTCTTACAGCAAAGCCTAGTTAATTAAAAAACATAATGAAACATAAGTAGTAGACATACAAGCTTACGTGCACAAAATCTAATATATTGAATGAGAATACCAATAAATAAATTAGGTAAGTAAATATAATAAATAACATATTAACGTAAATAATATTATCCGTACTTAAATTATATTTAATATTGCACAACAACTTAATGATGAGACACGCAGACTGAATGAATGCGTGTCATCGATAAGCTATGTTTTGGGCATATCGAACGAATGATTGGAGGTATTCATGGGGATGCCTCGAGATAAGTCAGGTGTATGGGGATCTCCGAAACTGTATGTGATAGAAAAATATATTCTTAGGAACCTCGTCGTCTCAATGTTCAGAACCACGAATGCTATTCAGAAAATGTGCTTATCTTGATATGATATTTGTTATTGCCGTCCAGTACAGGATGCATATCATGTAACGGCACAAAAAAATCTTAGGTCAATGCTAGTTTCCCATATACCGAAGAGCCTATTTAACTTGTTTGAAGAAAAATGTTGTCTAATTCTGAATAATATTCCTATATTAACGATTAGTAAATTATTTTTTACAAACGTTCAAGTAGTTCTTGAGAAAATTTCTACCTTATTGAGACACCCTGTATATTTTACTGCTTTCGACTGTACCATTCTTTAAAAAAAATAGATTGGTGTGCAATGTGCAGCGTATTCTAACTGCGCACGTGACTCGTGAGTCCCGTAAGCGCGGTGCTTAGCCGGCCTGCACTGCACTGTGCCAGAGCACTGGGCGACCACTCATTTGAATTCAGGCACCGTTCGTCTTTTATCCACTATTAATAGACCTTCACGCCTTGACGACGGCCCGGGACTGTTGAGTTTATATGTGTAGATAGTTCCATTTAAGGTGCATAACTAAATCGACAAAAACACGTTAGTTGTTAACTTTTTTTAAACCAGATGCTTGAATCTACTAAATTGTTCGACTAAATTTCATTAAAGGAACACTTGTTAAGAAGGCGTAAATATTACTGAATAGATGACTATTTAAACGATGATCATGCATGGTGTGTGTCGCCGGTTCCGCACGAAGGATAAAGTTTAGATTACTAATAATATTAATAGATGTGTAATACTTACCTAGTTATTAAGTAATTGTGTTATCATTATTTTAAAACATGTGCTGCTGAGAGTTTTTTGCCACTTTTTCTCCTCAGCGTTGGCACCTTTTCCTTGCAAAGTGGTGTAAATGTAAATTCAAATAAATATGTTGACGTGAAAAAATGTACACTTGCAATAAAGAAATTTGACTTTGACTACTGGCATTTAAATTCAAATTGATATTTATATTAATAAATAAATAAATTCAAGCCACGGCAATATAACTTCAAACACTATAGTGGGGGTTCTCCTCCACTAGTGTTTCATCTCAAAATATTTTCCAACTCAATTTATATCATAGTGGAGTTAATCTGTTATAATCGGCTTAGAAGAGGTGTAGGTGTAATATATAGTAAGAAGGAAAAGTAATATTTACAAATAAAAATGTAGTTTTGTAAAACTACTGAAGAGATAATGTGGATCCTTGTGTTCCCTTCCTGTGACGAGGATTTCTGTAAAATAGCAAATGGAGTAACTGGCTTGACCACAGTAGTCTACTTAAGTGAATAGCGTTCAGAATAAGCTCTTTATTACATAGGTTATGTTATGAGAGTAATTTGAAATTGGTTTAGGAATACTATAATTCAAGGTTACGATTATTGAGGTGACATACCCTCACAATTAGGATATGCAGGATAATGGTAAATGTGTATTGTTAAGTATTAATGACAAGTTAATCAACTTTCTATATAACTAATAAAGTTGTTGCAAGATCACTACATAGTATAATACATGTTCTTGCTACAACTTATTCTGCTCTGGACGAGCCTTGAAATGTAACAGTCATCCACAAAGTTGTAAGTGCTGATTTAGTTGTTAAAAAGTGAAGCGGAATATATGGTTGTTGGCCGATGTCGGTGCGGTGGTACCGGCGGCGACGGCGCGGCGGCACCGACGTCGTCGGAGGCGTGCCCCGGCGGGCCAATGGCGTGCCCCGCCGCCCGCCGCCCGCGCCCGCCCCGCGACGCCGCACAACCAGCTCGCCAGTAGGTTTGTGTCCCTTTGGCTGACCGCATGACTCCGTATCTTGCTTCGTCGCTGTACTCGTTGTAACCCGTGTACTTGCAACGCGCTTCGGCTCCACCAGCAGCCGCCAGCTTCGACCGCTTCAATCTATTCGACCCGACCCCCCCGGCTCCGGCCACTTTGTGAACTGTTGACAAAGTTGAGGAACTTTTGATAAAGTGGAGAAGAAGTGACGGCGAGTGCAGGTGCTTCGCGCGGCGTCAAGAGTCAGGTACTGTGTCCACGCGGCCGCCGCGCCCCCCACCCCCCACCCGCCCGAGACGCCGCCCCGCGAGGGGAGACCGCTACGAGGGGCTCTTATCAATGATTCATCTCGTATGCTCGATATCATCCCTATAGAATAAGTATCCAATCTGTAGGAAATGACATCATTTCTTTTTGAAGCAGGTATCTACGAGAAACGCGCATAAATTGGCATAAAGCAAGGGAAAACGTCCTGTATGTATAGGTAGGTATAATGCTATCACTTGGAATGTTCATGTGATTGTTTATCGAGACACTTAATTATAAGTTGCCAGTACCTATTGTATACAAACGTATTTCTGTATTCTCCAAGACATCACTTATATTGTGTTATTTAATTCTTTATCGACATACATTTTATTCATAGATTTAAGTTGGTTTAATTATGTTAAAAGTTATTTTACTGGCACATAAATGGCATATCATCTAAATACAGCGTATGTTTCTCTTCACAAATTGATATTCTCAATATTGCGCGATGCTGAAGGCACCGAAAGCGAAGGTTACCTCAGCTATACATACATATTCAATGCGATCTCTGCTACGCCGCGCCGCTACGAAGTTACGAAGGATCTACGAAAATCCAATCGCATTAAAACGCTGGAAAAAATAAAAGGGTGCACGAGATACAAGATTCCCCGAATAAACATAACAATTTCCGTTTCATCGCCTCCGAACGTAGCCAGACAAATTAAAGAACATTTTTCTCGGCGAGCTCCCGCTCTCACTTACGGCCTCCGCAGCTCCATAAAACTTAACTGCACGGTGTAACCGCGACTAATTATTAGGGTGGGTTTACATAACGTATTTATGAGCTCGAGATTTAACGGTAGCGCTGGTCTCGGGTGGTCTGTTATCGTGCCATTAAAAAGTTGTCCTCTGCGGACGCGTAAATAACATATTATGAACCGGCTCGCCGTTCGATGGGCCACAACTACGGCAGCAGCGGTGTGCATTGTTCTCTATTAAATGTATTTTGTAAAGTAGGTTTAATAACGGTTTAAAGAATAATACAGTAAAACTGTAAAAAAAATGTTAACATAATGGTAAATACGTAGAGGTAATGAAAACGTTAGCTATGATTAGCCTTCAAACAAATCCTTCGCGTGCGTGCTCGTATCGCGTACGTTTTTCAGTCTGTGCTAACAATTACATAATCAGAGTTTACATTTCTCGAACGAACTAGATCTCGATAAGCCTTGTGAGGTCTAAAATATGTACTGAAACCCCATTACAGTATCGACCATCCGATAATCTTGAAATCTGAACTGCGATAAAAACTAAAACAATTTTGCGAAAACTCGGACGGTGCCAACCCTTGGCTTGATGACAAGTCGGGACAGCCCGACAGGTACCGCCGGGCGGAAGGGTGAAGTAGGGGCGCTACGGAAAAAAATACGCAGCGAATGTTTATTTCTCTTTGTTTATTGACATTGGTAAGCATAAGAAATCTATAAATAAGAACTTCTTGATTTTTAATCACTTTTAATTATTAATATCGACTAGGTTTCAACTTTTAATGTTTAAGATTTTTTACCTCTCCAACAGCCTTAAAGATATATACATATAAAGAGCAATTTATGAAATACGTAATTCAAAAGGGGAAAACCGGAACTCTTATAATAACATTATTTTACTGGTAAATTATAGACGGTTTATTGTAGTTACTGGAGTAGAATACCTTTGTATCAATATAAATTTAAACTTTTCGGTGCTTGCCTAATATAAATGCACTTTTTATGTACAATAAAGAGTTTACAAACAAACATGGTTCTATATTTACGATATTTCTCCCTCAACTCTTCGCGCATATTCAGTCATTTAATTTATGTCGCAAGTATATTTATAAGTATGACACATTGGATGATCGATATGTTTCGCTTATGACACTGCTCTGGATCTTGGTGGTTGCATTTCTTATAAATTCCTTTACATATAGCATTACATAGGTAAACAAAAAAACGTTTTTAAAATATAGATTTAGATTATACTGGAGTATGCAATTTATATTTACACCAATTTTTTGGAAAAAGTGGTAACGCCTAGTAGAAAAAGTTACATAAACTTTCAGCAGCACATCCTACTAATATTATAAACGCGAAAGTTTGGATGGATGGATGTTTGTTGCTCTTTAATGCAAAAACTACTGAATAGATTTTAATGAAACTTTCCAATAATATAGCTCATACATCAGAATAACGCATAGGCTCTAATTTATAATCCTGCGCAGACGAAGTCGCGGGTAGCAGCTAGTCTTTTATAAAACAATAATTACGTGGGTACATTTTAATAACCATCCGAATAATAATAATGTAGAGTATAATGTAACAATTATACTGAGCCGAATACTGAAAAGAAGTTTTTTAGGATTTTTAACTGAAAACTTTTTATTCTACGAGTTTTAATTGATATGTTTTTTTTACTTTTTCGTTTTACTGAGGATTCCGTGTTTTATCCTTACACCATATTATAGAATAATTATATTTGAAAACACGAATTCATGGTTCTTATATTAGACTTTAAATACTATCTTCTTAGGTATTACAAAAAGGGGCGCTAAATTGGTACCTTAGGCCAACCCTGGGTTACACTTTCAAACTTTTGATGTTTACACACCGCCCTGACGATGGTACTCTCGCTAATTTCAGTATTTACGACAGTTCCTTTGATACTTAATAAGAAAAAGTTACTTATCTCTGTTGACTTCAACGTTGAAATACTCAGACTGGCTGAAGAGGCTTTTCATTTTTATAGCCTAGAAATTAATTGGCCTGCCTATAATAGCCTTCTCGGAAGGCTAACTTTTTATAACGTAAATTAGCGGCAGGTATACCTATAGCATCCTATAGCTTAAAGTTGTAGGTAGATACTTTGTTTATGACTTTAACAATTCCTCGAGTTGAGAAGAACTTGTGATTTAGTTTAAATTAACGTTTTACCCCATTGCCGGCACAAAGGGACCAAAAAGGTTTTTTTAATTCTGAGACACCAATTTGTCGAAATAAGCAAAAATATTGATCAATCTATATGATTGAACGAATCTGAAGAACAGGTATTATTATATTAGTATTATTACATATTATATGCGTACACTAGGTAAATAATTTCAAATATAAACGAGACTTTAGTAACTCTGGCTTTAGAAAGTGTTTGGCTTTAGAAAACTCTGGATTTAGTGGATCTTATGTTTTATTATTTTGCTTCTTGTAGTTTTATTGACGGTTAAATCTTTTTAAGACTGAAGCAGAGGGGTACTTTCAAATAAATCGTATGGATTTTGCGCAATATAAAACAAGGATGATAATATATTTTAATTTGACATATTCATGTAAATAGGTATTAAAAATACTGGCGCATTCTACGCGTTTCAACACATAGGTGCTACGGCCGGCGGGTGCTACGAAGCCGTAGCTGGTTACTTGGAAATATATTTTTTATTTATTTATTTAAATAATTTTATACATTGGCACTGTTGCCACACACTCCCAACCATTATATTATCAATGTTTAAGAAATCCCTTTGAGTTATATAATAAGTTATTAAAGTACATTTCCTGAAACTTGTACAGTGGCAAATAGTTATTCTTTAAAGAAACATTAAGGCTTTCTTCCTACGTAATATTCAAACCATATTCCACAACATCCGAAAATTAGGGAAGCCATTGATTTATTACTATCTCTTATATAACCCATTCAATAAGAGAAAAGAATGACAGGGATTAATAGTCTAGATTCTGGAGCCTCTTTATCTAGAATACTAGAATGTCGCCGGACAAAACAAGGCCGGCGCCGGCCTGTCTATATGAAGTACATAATATCTTATTTGCGGGAATTAGGTTAATTTCTGTGAAATATTGATATGTATGTAGTTAACTTTATGTTATGAAGACGTAGAGCTTCAATATGAGAAACTTATACCAAAAGTCAATATTTTTAGATATATTAACTTTGTTATAAGTTTATTTGATGGAAATATTATTGAAAATATGTTACAAAATCGTTGGGTTCAATCAAATATCAACACAATGTCGTAATTATGGTATTCTAAATCGTATTCGTATCGTAAAGTTCCCATTAGTTGCTATTACCCTTACCTATACTTATTTAGTACCTTACTTATTTAGTACCTTAGATTATTCGCTAGCGAGTTGGTACGTAAGAACGTTCGCTAAGTGGTTCGTGGATGGTGCGATTTTAGTTCTGCTAGTGGGCGCTAAATAAGCTGGCGCATGGTAATAGCACTAGAGATAGCAAATCAAGTATAACACACGAACAATTTTATGAAACATAAACAGTAAATTCATGTTATTTCGATTATACCTAGTGATATTAAAATGTCAAGGCTTAAATTACTCGGCAACCAGAAGTGGATTCTGCCTTCTGCAATGAGAAGATGACAGCCTCACTAACGGCCTCACTAGCTGCCTAAGCTCGATAACGGAAAGCTTAATATTATAAAGATGAGATAATACGAGCTTAATATCAACCGTTTATCCCTGATACTTGCAGTAATACCGAAAAAATTAGAACAATCGAAGTATAATTGGATATCTTTACAATTCTTTGATCTGCCAATTATTCCTGCCACAATCTGTCCTAAACAAACAGAAACGTTTAGGGTAAGTCGACTTGAAATGTAAAGGGTCTTTTCTGCCTTACCATTGGCTGGTTAGAGTAATGCGATTTAATTTACTTAGTTCTATTTTGTCCACGTTAGTAATTTGGAATATCAATCGAAAAAAATATACTATATATTGATACTCGTCCTGATTTGTCGAGTTGGCTGAACATATCATCGTTATTGGAAACATCATTGTGTCCCGACTACCATAAAATGTCTCGAATTATTTTATCTTGTCGAACAATTTTCTATTACAAAGTAGCTGGAGTATTCATACAATTTGTTAGACATTTTTGCTTTACCCTTTTTGAGATTTTGATTTATAGTCAAGTTCTCAAACATTAAGAACCTTCTCAGAGTGGACGTTTCAAAGACCCAATGTAGATTTGGAAAAATATGCCAACCCTAATAAAACGTACGCATGGATAACCTACAACAATTCTAGATTTCTACTAGTTAGGTACCTACTCCTACCACTAGCACCACGTCCGTGGTCCGGGCGGACTTTGCAAGGGCCTAGCAGTTTAATTTAATGTTCTACAAGGTTACACCAACAACACCGGCTTGATTTATAAATATTTTTGGGAAGTAAGTATTATTGTGAAAATAAAACATTTATTTATTTTGTCATAACACAACAGTACGTAATCTTCTTAGAAAGGACTCAAAGCGATTAGGCATGTTTTCAGTCCAGTTCAGAAGGTACTAAACTACTGTTAGTAGACAAATGGCGCTCCTTAGGATAGTTTATCACGTTGCCAATAAATCTGCGCCAGATCGTGGCGCCGACTGCTGCAGAATTTCATATTGTCCGACTGACTTCAGATAGTGCACTGAGACCACACGTACCAACAATTGCTCATGTGTTTGAAGCGCAAACGTAGGGTACATTAGTTACGACAACAGGAGCTAAGAACGTAATCCCCAATACCTACCTAAAACAAGTGAAGATATAGAAATATTTTCATTTTTTTTTGCTCTTTACTCAAAGTTTTTTTATTGCCTAAACGACTAGTGCAAGGTCCACGAAGTGGCGCCATATTCGATCAGTTACACGAGCAGTTAATTGTCATTTATATAAAAAGTTAAAGTTTCTCATATATAAACAATCCTGGTGCAAATATAACTCGTACATGTCCCTTAAAAACTTATTGTACTTTTGAATAGTGCATAATATATTTTGAGGATGATAAACTTACACAGTACGGCACCTACGGTCTCGATCGGCACACTATCGTACCGCGACTGCAAGCGATATGACTTACATAGCGTCCGTTGTCCGAAAAACAAAGTGAAGAACAAACTAACTCAAGTTGTGAACAATAATTCTGACAATGATGACGATGTACTTATGACGAGTTTCACTGAAATACCGTCATGACGACGCGACGCTGCGAGTGGTATCGATCGGTTTGTTGACAATAGTTAAACCAACACTATTGTACACTTGGTATGCATAATTAAACCGCTAGACTGATAACTTGCATGGCATTTTGTGAAAGGATCCACCATCATTTTGGAATGGCGGATTGATTTTTTATTTGTTTAATTTTCTATTTACATGAATACTCTAAAAAACTTGACATTGGCGAAATTATCTCTTGATTAAGAGTAGAAGCCATTCAAATAAAAATAGAATAATAATAGACATTTTGTGACCAAAATAGAAGCGAAATCTAGTGAATCGAGTAGGTGTGGAGGATTCTGACGGAAGTTGAACTATGGTCAACAACTGAGTACTTAGATATTCCATACTTGCAGTCACTAGGTATAATAAATACAAAAGTAATGAAACGAATGTTAGAACTCATTTCACGAATAGGCAATTTACTAGTTTCTGATCAGATCAGAAAAAAACCTTAAAAATGTGCAGTAGGAATAATTAGTAACACACCGACAAAAACACTGAGGTCATAGATAGATAATATAAACGTCTATGCTGAGGTGATTTGCGTTACCATGAATATCTTCATTTTAAACCCGATTGTTTTGTTGTAAACCCTAAAATACAACACATTTGTAACCATTCGCACACAATACGCTTCAAACGGACTGTGTAATAATAGCCTATCAAAATTGGTACGCTAGAGTTGTCGAGCCGATCGGAAAAATTCATCCGACTCAACTCGAAACGAAAGCGGTGTCGTAATCCGCGTGCGCCGCTATGTGTGAAATTGAAATTAAAATTCTATTAAAGCGGAAGGATTGAAATAGAGCGAGTATCATGTTTTCATATCAAATGGAAGGGAACATAATATATACCTAACCAACTCTTGGTACGTTGTGATCCTTGTATTTGTGATGTAGGTAAATCGTTTATTATTTATTAAATACTACCTGTAGGCCGATTTACACTTCAACAAGTACAATGACTTCTACATAGTAGCTGACGTCTCGTTCATCATAGTTTAATCATAGAATAGAAACCTGCCGAGATTTAGAGACAATTTTGGGCACGAGCTTACAATGGTCAAATTTCATAGAATTTTGACAGTAGAAGCGAGCTCACACTAAGCTCGCATTCAAAATGGTATCTGAATCTCAGCGGCGAGGCCATTGGGCCATTTGAGCCTAGTGAGGGGGTGAGGTGCGGGGCGAGGGAGGGGCGAGAGAGGGATGACGCGCATTGATCGGGGTCATTACTCGCGCAGGTACACAGAGTAATCGTAACCAGTGTCCTCACTGTGACGTCACAGCTCGCTACCCATAATAATACATATACAGAATGTCCCACGGATAGACGATATATCGAAGTCCACTTGTCGGTGCCAACATTATCGACCCATTTAATGCCAAATAGGGAAATCCCAGCAGAGCTCGGTGGCGCAGTGGTTGGGTCAATGGACTTGCAATATGGAGGTTCCAGGTTCGATTCCCAGCCAGGGCAGCCATGTACCAATGAGTTATCCTCGTTTTTTTCGACGGAAAAACTTACGTACATTTACCGAGTGCTCTCAAAACGGTGAAGGAAAACATCGTGATGAAACCTGCATGTCGTAGAAGAAGAAGAAGAAAAAATCTAAGGCATGTGAAATCCGCCAACCCGCACTGGGCCCGCGTGGTGGATTATGGCCCGAGCTCCCTCGATGTAAGGGAAGGTCTGTGCCCGAGCAGTGGGGCAATATAAATAGACTGATGATGAGGGATATCCCAAGTCTCACAGCTTCGGAGTTACTTATTTCAATTTTCGCGATTGTCGGAAAATATTTCTTTCAATCTTGAACTTTTGTCTATACTAAATGTTGTCGCACATTATGTCAACTCGGAACCGTATCATCATCACCCCTCCTGTTCACCTCTCGCCGCCAACCAGGCTTCAACTTCTACACTGGCCCTAACACGGGCTGTGCTCGTGACTATCCCATACCACACCCACTAATATTATGCGCAAGTTTGGATGGATGGATGGATGTTGCTGAATGAAACTTTACAATAATATAGCTCATATTATACATCAAAATAACACATAGGCTATAATTTATAATCCTGCGCAGACGAAGTGGTGGGCAGAAGCTAGTTGACAATAAAGTAAAGCAATTTGTACATTTAAACGTATTTATTTATACGGAAGGTCATAAGCAGACATACGTTAAACCGACCGTCCGGAGTGGGTTCAGTGCAATCAAATTCGCGTCTACAGGTTATATATTTTAATTATTTTTTAAGTTATTTATATTGACGTATGATAGTATGACGTAGTAGAATAAAATACTATGTTAATACTAATCTGACGGAAAAAAAGACCTGTTATAATAGGAATGTCAATTAGGTAATATTGTTGTAACAAAATCAATAAAAGTGAAAAATTGGAATAATCAAATTATTTGCTAGGGGAATATATTTTGAAAGTACTTTCACGCGATTTAATAAAAAATGGTAATAACCATAGAGATTACATTACAACAAATCTGTCTTTGACAAATTTAAGTGACAAACTGTCAAGTGTATCAATAAAACTAAATAAATGACGAATTTTTTAACGTGATGTTAGGTAAGTATTATTATTGGTGTCAGGTGTGACGTCAGTGATGGTGAAATCTGGCCCCGTGTTATCACTGCGTAGGGTAAAACATGACACACATTATGTGCTGTTGACTGTACTTTTAAAAGTAGGCACAGTGTATATTGAATCAGTCTATAACTACGTAGCTATTGAAATTTGGCCCGTATTATCACTGTGCTTAGAGTAAAACAGGTATATATCGCACACCACATTACAAACCACAGCTACACTTGCATAGCTATTGAAATCTGGCCCGTATTTATTATCACTGTGCGAGTGTGCGTAGAGTAAAATGTGGCAAACTTTATGTGATGTTCACTGTACATAGTTTTACAAGTAGCAACTACGTATAAACTATTTTAAGTTCGATTGCTGTTTGTTTGTTTGCTCTGTGGGACAAATCACCGTCAATAGTCATTTGTTTTGGCCTGTTCCACTTTGGTCAATTTGGAAGTTACTGATCAGCCCCCCTATTACCGTTCTCAAAACGATGAAATTATACCATGTCATGGCGCGCCAACCAGAGACGCCGCTATACCAATGCAATAGCACTGTCCCTTTCACGGCCGCTATGACATGGTTTGATTTGATCGTTTTGAGAACCGTAATGTTATAGCCCCACTGTAATGTTAGCCGACTTGTCTTCATCTGCAATTATCAGACCACTGCTCGCTCCCAATATACGACACTCGACACTGGTGTTCGTGTCGCGTGTAATATGATGACTTCAAAAACATGGTTCGCGAAAAATCTATTGTGTTAAGGAATATCTGTTTTAGGTTATGAGTCCTTTTATTTATTCAAAACGATGCACAATCATTCCGTGATTAGTAAACTAATAATCTTAAAGTATAGGTGTGACCAAATTCGACTCGTATTATTTTAAATTTTATTACGTTATGACGATCGTGGGAGCATTCCAACTATTCCAAGGTAAAGACCAAAGTGGAACATTTGGCAAAAATCGATACAGGTACGACCTCGGCAGCGCCCAGCGGCGCACTGAAGCTCGTAGCGCCGTGCATTTGTATTTATACAAATTGTGTTTTTTCTTAAATTTTGCCTGGTATAAAAAAAACGTTAGAAACAACAGATTTTTAATTTATCAAGCTCCTCTATTTATAATAACCTACATTTTATTATATATTTTGTATGAATAACTGTTTTAGTTTAGACACACTACTCAGTGAAAAGACTGGAAAGGGGTATGTTTGTGATTTTTTTCTATCGAGCGAAGTTTGTCCAATCGTGTTTCGGGAGCCAACAGTCCCTAAATAGATACCCCAAGATTGATATATATTTTTTTCAGGCCTTTAATTTCAGTAGTTAGTGCCGTAGCCTTCATCGAAAAACTTAAAAACGTCCCAACACCTCGCCTTAAGTGTACTCCCAGCCCAACTAGTTTTCAACTTGCATACGATACTCATCAACTGTCAACTCAACTCCTCGCAATTCCCAGAGTCTCGTCGTGACGTCATTATGGCCAGACTCGTCACGTCACGTCGCCTGCAAGCCGCATAATGGGCGTGCTGCAGTCAGCCGCACTCACCTGGAAACGCGCTCAGTCTGTTTTATATTTCATAGCCGTGCCCTGATGTGGTCAGTGCATCCAATTAACTTCAGTTGTCCGAGGGGTGACCATTTCCAGGGGCCGGACATTTTACAGGACATCAATAACATACAATTTTTATTTTCACATAAACAAAAGGGTCTCAAAGAAAAGAAGCTTAAATAAGTAATACCTAATTCTTACGTAAGCTGAAAATTTCGTATAGTATAAAAAAACAATAATATAATATTCGTGAAATTTTCATACTCGGGGATAACGAAAATAAGTCACTTCCGGTTTGATTTACTATGACCGGAATGGAATATTTGAATGAGACTACCGGCTATGCAAACTTGCCAAAAAGTTTTTAAAATAAAACTATGGTGTCCAGCTCACGAGTCATCTAAAATCCCGACAGACAGTCTCAAAATTGCATTGTTAATTTTTGGGTGTCAAAATTATTTCATCGATGTATGAACCAAACCAACGCAGTTTTGATGTAAGACAGCTAAAGTTGTTGTCGCTTGACAGCAGTCGTTTGACAGCAGTCGTTAGGCCACGTCAAAGGCCTACGGGCGGCCTGAATAACTTTGAAAAATAGGTTTGGTCACTAAACCACACGAGAAAAGGAAAAGATGGTGTTGGTCTTTCAGAATATATGTATAGAGTTGCCGCAACGTGACAGCAGCAGTGTTGTGTATAGTAGATATCCCAACCATATAATGTCACGACTTTTTTAGATATATTCTAGACCGGTCTTTAATTATTAGAATGGATTTATCCTTGTAAAATTTAGGTAAGTGACACATGATCCGTATCATCCAGTATTAGTTTTGTTTTCCCATGTAATACGGATATAATGTCCACCCTAGTTGTCCGCCACGTTAGTATTGTACAGTGAAATATCGAGGGGCTGATGAGTGCCGCCACATTGCTGCAGCGTTCAGCCTGTCTTTATGACCTACATGCTTGCACATGTGAAATGAGTCATCATTTTATCAAGTCCGGCCGTAATTTAAATTTTTAATTTAATTGGAGTAATAAGTTATGCTTTGTTCTCATTACACAACGCTTTTAAAAGTATTGACTGTTAAAACCCATGTATATATCTGTGTGTGTTATTGAAAAACTTATCTACTTTTGAACTGGCTCTATCTTAAAATATGAATGAAGGAATTATGTGAGATCACATATTAATTTATTATTCATTTTTTAAGCTATATTTTTAAGGATTATGTAAACATTAAACGACAATCCTTACTATTGAACAAATTAAATATTTATGTCGATACTAGAGTGTCGCCAACTAAATTTAATGATCGCTAGGCTTTCCACTCACTCTTACGCGATATAGCATATGAGATATGGTGACAGTTGCATTTAAGTTTAGGTATAGATTTGGCGGCCCCGAATTTTCAATACTTGTCAACGTCGTTTCGTGTGGATATGTTTTTTCAATCAATTCAAAAACAACTCTCTGTCATGTAGACGCAGCAATACGAAAAGCCCCACACATCAAATACGAGTGAAATATCCCTGAAGTGTTATTGTGGTGATAGAATATCTATGAGGAGTAGATCGCTCTGACTGGATACCCGGTCTATATCGAGTTGCCTGCATTGCCATCAATCCGTAAGTGAATCTCGAGCACGTTCGCAGCTGCAACTGATATTACCTGACGTCGAGCGCGTCGTTTGTCCCTAGCTCTCGGATTAGGCTGGAGCTAGATAGATACAACAACTTTTAGCATTTACAATATTAAGCGTAATACACATATTCGGGCACACATTTGATTCGGCTTTCGAGTATACCGCCCCGCAGATGCTGACACGAATTATAAGTAGTATTTAACAACTCCTTAGGAGATTCCTATAAATTACGAAGAATTAACTACAAATATTAGACGAAAATTTTATTTATTCGTACTATCTCGAGTGTTTAAATTAAAATAATTAAAGATGCAGAAGAGCAGCGACTAGTTTTTATATGTCAGATTCTGATCATTGCCCAACCTCCATCGATGCACAGAAAGAAAAGATTAGCTGTGCTTGTTAAGTATTTGCAACTGCAGCTAAAATTATTACAGTCAAGTGTTTTGCTGTTTCTGCTATTTTGTCTTCCTAGCTAGTTTGATTGATTATTTTTTACAATGATTTGCTCTGACTGACAAAGGTTGTTTTAGCTAGAAATCAACAGCTACGAAAATTTTGCTGCTACAGGCAACCCTGTTTTTTTCGGAGTGTAAGGGAAGGGTTGTGTTGTGCCCCAAACAGTGGGTAAATAAAAAAATCTGTCATTGTTGTTGATCTAGAAATAAATGTTTTTGTATAACTAATAATTTGCAAACCGTAGCATAGGTTTATGAATACGGGATTTACACATTTATTTGTACAATCGCATTTTCGACAAACACCGTCCGTTTATCCGCGCTCCATTTAGTTCGGAATTAATATGCAAAATGTAGGGATTTATTTAGAGTAGAATTAGTGTAATCCTGTGGTAGTTAAATAGTAAATTAGTGACGACACAGAACGCGAATGTCTTAGGAGATGTGGCGAAGGAGGACTTCAGGGCTTCCGTGAGGTACAGACGCAGGGCGCGGAACCCTCACGAGAGCCACGTAGTCCTTCAAGTGTCGTCAAAAATATGGCAACGATTAACCGCAGCCAAGAAGATCCACATAGACTTGCAGCGCGTGTCTGTGTTCGATCAGTCGCCACTGGTGCAATGCACGCGGTGCCTGAGCTACGGCCACGGCCGCAAGCTATGCCGCGAGCCCGCGGACCTGTGCAGTCACTGCGCCGGCCCGCACCTGCGCGCGGAGTGCGCCGCACACCTCGCAGGCGACGTGCCCACGTGCAGGAACTGCTCGGCGGCCAAGTGCGACAGAACGGACCACCATTCGTTCTATGGAGACTGTCCCATTCGTAGGAAGTGGGACGCTATAGCTAGGAGTAGTGTAGCGTATTGCTAAAATTGACGCGGCGACCGACGATGTGACCCACGCTGTAGGCCGCGCGGCCGCTCTGGAAAGTCGTACGTACAGAGTGATCCAGGCAAACCTCCAGCGCAAGAAACTGGCCACACAGGAACTCCTCATAGAAGCGCAAAGAAGGAAAATTAGCTTCGCTTTGGTGCAGGAGCCGTACGTGGGAGCGCTGGGGGAGCTCAGGCAGTACTCTGGCACACGAATAGTTCAATGCGGCGCAAACAGGACGAAACCAGTAAAGGCCGCATTGATAGTCTTCGACGACGACATCACGTTGGTGGAAAACCCAAAACTAGTCACAGAAAACATTGCGGTGGCAGTCCTGGAAACAAATACCTGGAGAGTTGGAGTGTTGTCAGTGTATCTGGAGGACAGCGTTCCGATCGATCCGTATATTGCAACTATAAAACACATCTGTGACAGCCTACAACTAAGAAACATCATATTAGGAGGAGATGTAAACGCCTGGAGCATGTGGTGGGGAAGTAAAAGAGAAGATGATAGAGGAGAAGTACTGAGAGGAACATTGGACGAAATGGAAATGCACATCCTGAATCGTGGTACGGAACCGACGTTTGACACCATAAGGGGGGGTAAATCTTATAAAAGCAATGTAGATATAACAACTTGTTCAACTGGAATGTTAGCAAACATTCACGATTGGAAGGTAGACAAAACGGCTACTAGTTCGGATCACAATGCAATCACATTTAACATACAACTAAATAAACCGACTGGAGGAAGATTGAAAAATACTACTAGATTATATAATACTAGGAAAGCTAATTGGATTGAATTTAGAAAAGAACTAAAAGCAAAAATAAAAGAAGCAATAGGAACAAGCGAAGAAATAAAGGTAATTGAAACAAAAACAGAATTAGAAGAAACAATAACTAAATATATAAATGCTATAAAAGAATCATGCGATAAACATATACCACTAAAAAAACAAAAATCAAAAAAAAATAACTTACCTTGGTGGACGGACGATCTCGATGCTCTGAAGAAGGATGTAGTCACGAAGAGGAGACGAATAGCGCGCGCAGCTCCCCGCAGACGGCAGCATGTGGTCGACGAGTACCTGAAAGCAAAGAAAACATATGAAGAAGAAGCACAAAAAAGACAGATAGAAAGCTGGAAAAGTTTCTGCACAAAACAAGACCGGGAAAGTCTATGGGACGGAATATATCGAGTGATAGGAAAGACTTCAAGAAGGCACGAGGATCAGCTGTTAGTGAGGGACGGAATCGTGCTAAGCCCGGATGAGTCGGCTGGACACTTGGCAGGTGTATTCTTCCCGAAGGATGAGTTGCAAAATGAAGATAGCAATCACAAAACCACACGCGAAGAGGCAACTGCTGGTGAAATACCGTTACCTGCTGACAAACACGATCCGCCCTTCACTACAGCCGAGATAAAGTATGCAATCGATAGTTTTAACCCAAAAAAGGCTCCCGGTCCGGATGGCTTTACGGCGGACGTATGTCGCTGGGCGATCTGTGCTGACATTCAGGTATTCCTGGCGATCGCCAATAAATGCTTAGAGCTGGCCTGTTTTCCCGTACCGTGGAAGGAGGCGGCGATAGTGGTCTTGCGAAAACCTGGCAAGGACGATTATACTAATGCCAAATCATATCGACCTATTGGCCTTCTGTCGGTGCTGGGAAAGGTTTTAGAGAAAATGATGATACGAAGGATAAGATGGCACGTCTTACCTCGAACCAACCCCAGACAGTACGGTTTCGTGCCCCAGCGCAGTACCGAGGACGCCCTCTATGACCTGATGCAGCACATTCGAGATAACTTGCTGGCAAAGAAAATTAATGTTGTAATATCATTGGACATAGAGGGCGCCTTCGACAGCGCATGGTGGCCGGCGATTAAATGCCAGCTAGTGAAAAAGAGGTGCCCGTGGAACCTCCGACGCCTAGTGGACGACTACTTTACGGACCGTAAAGTGATCGTCCGCTACGCGGGGAGACAACACGTGAGGAGCACCGAGAAGGGTTGCGTGCAGGGCTCCATAGGCGGCCCCACGATGTGGAACATACTGCTGGACCCACTGCTCGGCGAGCTGGAGACACTGGGAGTGTACTGTCAAGCCTTCGCCGACGATGTTGTTCTGATATTCTCCGGATACTCAGTCGAAAAAATCGAAGAACAAGCAAATCTCGCTCTCGCGCACGTGCACGGGTGGGGTGTTAAAAATAAACTGAAATTTGCGCCACACAAAACTAACGCTATGGTGATAACAAAAAAGTTAAAATACGACATACCACGAGTGCACATGGGCGGGACAGATATACAGATGGTGAGCGAGATCAAACTGCTAGGACTCACTATCGATAGCAAATTGACATTCAACAGTCACGTGACGAAAGTTTGCCAAAAAGCGGCAAATCTTTATAAGCAGCTCTCTAGAGTCGCTAAAATCTACTGGGGACTGAATCCGGAGATTATCAGAACAATATACGTGGCGGTGGTCGAGCCGGTGATCATGTATGCATCCAGTGTGTGGGCAGCCGCCGCGGAGAAGATAATGGTGCAAAAGCAACTAAATATCATACAGCGGGGATTCGCACAGAAGATCTGCAAGTCCTACCGCACGGTCTCTCTGAACGCAGCGTTGCTGCTCGCGGGCCTTCTGCCGCTGGATCTCCGCATCCGGGAAGCGGCGGGTTTGTACGAGGCTAGGAGAGGGAAACCGATACTGACCTTATGCGACAGACAGCTGGAGGACCGTGTTTGCTTCATGAAGGCAGTGCACCCGGCGAGGCAGATCGACATCGATTTCGAATGCTTGGAGAACATGCAGCCAGAGACGGTCGCAGAGCATCGGGTCACGGACAGTCAAATCTACACCGATGGAAGCAAAATTTCTGGCAAGGTGGGAGCGGCGTACACCTACTGGAGAGGAGGAAAAGAGGTAAGGGCTAAAAAACTGAAGCTCGAGTGGTTCTGTACGGTGTTCCAAGCGGAAATGTACGCACTATATGAGGCCACGGAGCTAGTGCTGAAATTGAAAGAGGATACAGTGAGTATACTCAGCGATTCGAGATCGGCTTTGGAGCTCCTGAAAAACCAGGACACCTTCCACCCACTCGCCTTCATGGTCCGCCGGAATATCATCGACATCAGGGAGCGAAACCGCGAAGTGAAACTCTACTGGATCAAGGCGCATGTGGGGGTCCCAGGGAACGAGCGCGCGGACGAGTTGGCGAAGGATGCGGCACTCCTCAGTAAGACAGCACCCGTCTATGACAGGTGTCCTGCCTCCTTTGTCAAAAGACAAATCAGAGAAGAAACGCTGCAGGAATGGAGTAAAAGATATGTTGGAGGAGATACAGCCGGGGTCACGAAGTTGTTTTTGCCGGACGTTATTTCCTCATATAGCTTGCTAAAGAAAATTAACCTAACACCACCACTTGTACAAGTGCTAACCGGTCACGGAGGCTTCTCTCAGTACTTACACAGATTCAAATGTAAAGCCAGCCCTGCTTGTATATGTGACCCGAGTGCAGAAGAGTCGGTTGTGCATTTATTGGTGGATTGTCCCAAATATAGTAGATGTAGAAGCGATCTGGAATTAAGAATTGGCATTAATGTAGCTCAGGCAACATTCTGCGAAATGTTGTCTAGTAAAGAACACAGATCGGATTTTATAAAGTATTGTATAGATATTGCTAAAAATGTAATAAGTAGGAATAAGACAAAATAGTGTTAAGAAATAGGATGTATTGGTATATTGTATAGAATATATTAAAATACATTCGACTTGTAGTAAGGTATAATATGAATAAGCGATCTAAGATTGGAAATAGGCTCAGAGACAGCCAAACAACATTCTGCGTAATGTTGTACGAATTTAATAACCGATTGCATTCATTAAAAAATATATATTAGATATAGCAAAACGTATGAATTGACAAAAGACTATCTGCCCCAAAAAAAAAAAAAAAATAATAATAAAAGGTAAGAAAAGAAGTAAAAGATATAAAGAGAAGAAAAAAAAAAAAATTGAAGACTCGAAAAGAAAAAAGAAATGGTGGCACTATTAATAAAATAAATATTATGTAGTATAGAATATAGATACGTATGGTGATGGCTATAAATATAGTAAGTATATAAAGTAAGGAATAATATTATGAATATAATTATATATGGTGACGGTTATCACTTGTACACTATGTGCAATTGATTAATATTTTACAGAGAAAAGTTGAACATACAAAAAAAAAAAAAAAAGTATATTCAAAGCAATGTACGCTACAAAAGGTCCTCGATCTCCATGTCGAGGGACAAGCTGGCGAACACACAAGAAAAAAAAAAAAAAAAAAAAAAAAAAAAAAAAATAGTAAATTAGAGATAGGAATTGATTTTTTACGTTATGAGAAACTAAAATCTAATTATATTAAATGGAGATTTTTTTAGTAACATCCTGAATTTGCACCAGGGACCTCGACATCCCTATGTCGAATATAGAGGAAGATTTCACCGATCTGATCCGAGTCACGGTAACTCTGTTAGAAAAGAGCATGCCACGAAATGGTGAGGTCCCTTGTTCGATTTTCGGTTATGCCATGAAATAATTTATCCATTTTAGACATTGATCTCCTATAAACAACTAGATACACAGTCTGCCTTCTAAAAATGTCCGAGCGCAAAGAAGGTCCAAACGGATGAATAGAGGGTCATTTGCTTTATTGGACATTATTTGGACGTTAACAATGGACCCTTATTTGGACGTTTTTTAAATTGTTTTAGTAAGACCTTTGACCTTTGTGTATCTAGTTGTTTATAGAAGATCAATGAATTTAGACATTAAAATGCTCAAGAGGTTTCAGATGCGGAATTTTTGATTAGGTAGGGAATATATGCGAGTATGGGAGCTCAATATTAGTTAAATGTCGATAAAACTTAACTTAAGAACTTGTATGGAGCATAGTTTCGTAAGCACTATCCTCATTAAGAAAACTTAAGTACAAAACAATTTCTAGACAACTAACGCAAATTGTTTAGTGTTTAGTTCACTGTTCGTATCTATAATTCAGAATTTAGTATCAAACAAGCAGAAATTATTTTAAAATACCAAAAACCCGACTTTATAACACTTTCATCAAATTTTTGTAGCCTACAAAGACGAATCTAACGACACCTCATATCCATCAAGCCGTTTAGGCTGCAGGGCGTGCCATAGAATTAGACATACATACATACTTACATACATACACTCGAAAAACATAACCCTCCTTCTTGCGCAGTCGTTCTTCTTTCCATTAAAATGCTCGAATGAATTTTAATGGAAGTTAAATTTCCATAAAAAATACGAAATAAGTATACCATTTTTAATTATCACAAAAAAAAATGATACATTACCTACCTATCGCTCCTGTCTTATATCAATTTCTGGACTAACTTCGGCTGCTTGAAGCCGGGTGTGCTATACTATTTAAAGCCTGCGTGATGATCCAATTCGATTGAAGTTTCCCTTTGTCCCAGGGTAGAAAGCGGATTTGCATCGTTGGCTCTCAATATGACGTATAGGGCTTTATTGGCGTAATCCTGAGATATTTTGGACTAGTTATTTCCAACGTATCAGTTTACGTGATAATACTGCTCTCGTATTCATATTGTGACAAGGATTTTTCTAGATCTAAAAAAAAGTTTTTTTAGGTAATATTTGAAACTGGGATTATCTGTGAAAATAGAACATATCTAGTCGCTATCAGCCAAGTGGTATTTCGTTAAAATAGAAGAGAATGAAAAATACAGTATAGATTGGACATTTGCTTTTCGTTATCAATACCATACATTTTTCTTTTTATTCTACTAGCGTTAACGAAAATCATTGCCACCTGGCCCGGAGAGCTGTTGTGCTGCCAAATTCGATTGTGTATTTATGCAGTAGCTCCCAAATTAATGTTTATTTTGCCACTTTTTCTCATCAGCGCAGAGTTAGCATCTTTGTGTAAATGTAAATTCTCAAAAATTGTTGACGTACTAAAATATACGCAATGAATTTACTTGCAACAAAGAGATATGATTCTGATTCTTTAGAACACCTCTAGTGTAAACCGACCGTTATAAGAAATAATCCGCACTAAAAAGATAGAATATAAAATATGACCCAAATCGAGGGGGATTTAGTACGGAATTTCTTGGGGAATTTATTTGTTTGGCCATCAATCATTCAACAACGACTCAACAATGTGAGTATATGGAGCAACGAACTCCTGTCCCGAAGGACGAGAAAGTTCGTTGGTTGGCCTGTTAATACTATTGCTTCATTCTTGCGAAAATAATGTATTTATTAGATACTGACGTTTCGTCAGACTGCATTGCCCTGCCAATGAGTCATTTTAAATCGATTGACGATAGAACCACCGCAATACTCTCCATTGCTTTTAGGGTGTGTTGGTAACTCAATAGTTGTAATCGCAATGCATGTTCAAACTTGAGAAATATCGGCACGATGCCCTATGGAGGGGAGCTGCACGACGACGTGTACCTTTTATAATATTTTATTTACTTGCCAAATTGATTAGGTATTTTAATTTTAATTATATTAAAAAAAGGCAATAATTATTAACTAATAAAGTAAATTAATAACCATAATCTAGTTTTCGCAAATAAAATAGAAATAAAATATTTGTATAATTCAGAAATTACAAATCTCTGAATAAATATTTAAATTTCCATCAAGCTCTATAACGTCTTAATTACACGTCTCGATTTCTTTATTATTTGCGAATGCTAAATGATTTGTTTTAAATTTACAACAACTTTTAATGGTCAATATTGATCAGTCATGCGAAATGAAACTAATACAAGTTTAAAGTAAACTAATAGAAAAGTTAAGGAGCGAACATATCAAAGATCCAATATATCAGTTTACATAAAGGAGCGTGCCGACAAGGCCTTCGGACGCGGACGCGGCCGGCGGAGTTCCGCAAGTATCCGGGAAACCCCCGCGCAACGAAAACATTTTTCATAAAGCCTCTACACATACTTGATACGTAATTTATGGAGACAGGCAGAGCCCGCGGCCGCCGCTTCTTGAATGTTGATTAGAAAATCTTGAACGAGCGAAGAGCTTCGAATCTAATTTGGCTACGCCAATATTTAGACAGTTCAGCTATAGTATGGTTAAACTACTTTAGTATTTTAAATTCACATTATACTAACCTGAATGCTAATCATATATATCTATCAATAAGTATCAAAGTAGAATCTTAAAATGTTATATCATCAAAAGCTTATAAAATAATAATATTCTAACTGATGCAAAAGTTCTAGATAAAATAACAGTTTGTGTACTGAGAAAGATTATATTGAAGAGTCCGGATAAATAGGAAAGTAGGGAATTTTCTACGACGATACACTTAACGAGCAGATGCTAAATAAACAAGCTATCAAAACACTTTATAAAGAAAGAAAAAGCTTTAACTTTAGCTCAGCTCAATATTATACTATACATTATGCTATACCGCTAAAAATATTATACTATATATTTTATTTATTTATTCAGGCCTGATTCCCTGGGCAAAGGTCTCCCCCCTCCTCTTCCATCCATCCCTGTCCTGAGCCTCTTCCAGCCACCCATCCCTGTATCTAACGATATTGTCTCTCCACCTACGCCGAGGTCTGCCCAGACGCATGCAGCCCTATACTATAAATATATCGACAAAATTGAATAGGTACTACAAGGACCTTAAAGATTTTAAAATTTTACTAGAAGTGAAGATCTAACTAAAAACGTAGTTCTCTCAGAGTATCAAATTCTTAGAACGTGGAAGAATTTTTAATATTATAAGACTGGAAATGAGATTTTATTTCTTATGTGATAACACAGACAATAAAAACGGCACAACGCCCTTGTTCCACTAAACGTGCTTTCAACAAGATAATCCTGATGTTGCGTTTATCCCCAATTGTATCAACTATGTGCGTAGCATTCAAGCTGCTACGCGCGTAGCTTTCGTAGCTGATACAGCTCTACAACACGTGTAAGCGTTATAAATTCCTGTAGAGATACCGCCGATATTTTCACAACCCAAATCACCCTATATTTGTATAGTAAAGTTTACCAGTTAATTATCAAAAGATGTTTTATAAAACGATCCACTTTGTAAAGTCAATAATTGGAGTAATTACAGGGTTCAAGCTCTAAAGCAATTATGCAATGTATCCGAGAGCAGCTCCCGGCTAAACCTGGTTTATGGAAATTGTTGACTATCTCTAACAAATACGAGCGAGGGCTGCGTGCTTGACTCAATACTTATAAACTACTTGCTAAGTAAAGCTGTTGTTGATCCTTTGATTTTCTTTTCTATTGCACTTATTTATTTTTCGTTTGATAGCTTTTTATATAATTTAATCAACATCATCAGCCTCTATCAGTCCACTGCTGGGCGTAGAGTCAAGGAACGTCATTTGATAATATTTAGCCCCTGATAGCCACCTTGCGTAGGTTATCCCTCCTATGTTTAGGGTAGCGCTGGTTAAAAACCTTTATTTTTAGGCATTGTATACTACAAAATATATTACGTTATTATGATGAAACTAACCGCAGTTTAAACCTGAAGTAATAAATAAAATTTTATTTTATTTATTTAATTATAAAATAACTAATAAATAACAATACCCTTCTACTAAACTTAATAAGGCACTAAAATACCTACTTATTTGTAAGGTAATGAAAGTCTATGTTGAAAACAAGCGGACTATAGCTAGGTCCAACGATATATTTTAACCAATTACCAAAAAAGGATGTCGTTTGCAATTCGGATTATTGTATATATGTATACTCGTATGTAAAATTCTTCGGAATTAAGTAGAGGCTCAAACGGCAGACCAATTTAGTTTACCTCATATCATAATATACAATAGGATTATTTTGAACTCGGCGTTTTGGGTAAATTCTCATAGCAGCATTATCCCACATAATATCTACAACTTCACAGTTGTTCTATTTCTAACTGCTGTAATAAACATAGTTTCCCTGCAGGTGGTATGTGGGACATACTGCCATTCATGTCATCAAGCATCGTGCCTGCAATCGACGAGCTGCTTAAAATCCAAATGCTATTACTTTAGAATTAAAACTATAGTGAGGCATTATTACAAAATATTATTTATATAAACGGATATCACACACTTATATTGTTGAAGCCGGCAATTAGACCGACAGTTTCGACCGATTTCGATGGGTTTTACCGTCTTATCTTTACTCGACGAACACTGTTCGTCGTGGCGCCAACGGCGACGCGGGCGTGTTATTCAGGCCGCCCGTAGGCATCTAACATGGCCTAACGACTACTGCCGAGCGACAGCGCTCAGATGCAAGTGTCACTAGTAGCGGTCACCCATCCAAGTACTGACCACGCCCAGCGTTGCTTAACTTGTACGATCGTTGCTTAACTTGTACGATCGTTTCCAACGTGTACTTACAACTAGACTACCGAGCCCCTACCCCATCCAGGTACTGACTACGTCCAGCGTTCACCTTGATAAAGACCGTCGAAATCGGTCGAAACTGTCGGTCAAAAATATAAGTGAGTGGTGTCCGTTTATAATGTATATAATAATTTGCTAATATTTTACTTAAATAATAAATTAGTGTTTGATTCTTCGTATAATTCCAAAAATCTACAAATATTAAAGTCACCAAATGGTCCGTAGGTACATTAGTGTTACCATTACCATTGATGGGTAACACTCGATGCACTAATTAGTTTCTTATTAACCAGAAAATAAGGTATGTTAGGCATTTCACCACGGGCGGGTATGACGTCATACGTCCAATTTAGTAACGCGAACGAACATGCTGGATGAACGTAACGGTCGTGTGTATACGTTGAGTAATGTCCATGTGGAATCTCACAGATATCTCGCTCGTGGATTCCATACCCCAAACTTCAGTTATTCACAACATTAAAATCTAATTCAGTCGCGGCAAATCGTTCGTGTTTTATATGACGGTTCTTTTGGAGGACCGTAAATTCAGACTATTTTTGGATTTGGGGCAAAAATATAAGTTTTACATAGTTGGTTTCAGTATGTTTATAATTCAAAAAATAGTATCCTCTAATGGTAACCTCTTTTTATAGGCAACATAGTTTTTCCTCATGATTTTCAGAACGAGACATAAGTATCTACATAAGTACAAAAAGAACGTAGGTATACATCATTCTGAATCACTGACCTGTAAAATAGTTTGTAAGTATCCACGGTACCAACATTGGTAAAATACATTTCTACATAACTCTTTCCTTCATTATCTCTATATGCCATTCGTAGAGTATAAGGCCCTTGAAAGTCCATTTATTCAAAAGGTCCGAAAACTTTTCCTGAGCCCGAAACTTATAGTACCGGGTAAAGTTTATGTCATTCATATACTGGGTATTTGACTATCGATCCAACTTAGAAATCGACTCATTGTTACACGTCTAATATTCCAACCGATATTGATGGAAAAAAAATCAACTTTTCATACCTCGGTGCTCCACCAGTAATTTCTTTACAAATTAGAGTTTCTTGCTTGTCTATGCTTAATTTATATTAGACAATGTGAAACAATAGTGTCAAGACGCGCTCGGTTGATTTACGCAAACGGTTGCTACACTAATTAACACGGAGATTAATTATTATTACAAGCCAGAAGCCGTCTAAGCCTTACAGCTTTAATTTCGTGTTGTTCGTCGGTCATACTTCACGCGGGATTGGTGGCTTGACGACTGGCAAAACTCACGAAGAAATTAAATTTTGACGACTGTCTTTGTAAATCCTCCAGAGTTGGAATATGTTGTTTATAAAGAGCTGTAAAATAATGGACAAAGCATATATTGCGGTTTTTGACAAGAAAATAATCCGCATTCTTAGGTTATTTACAGATTTTTTATAAATCTTAAATACATTTTAAAACTAATTAAACTTCTACCTCCATTAAGTAGGTATGTATGTTGTTAATAAAATACCTGAAACGCCGTGGCTCGTTCCCAGCAGGGCCACGCTCCTATTGTTCTCAAAAACATAAAGTTCGTACATTTGTTCCCAGCAGGTCCAAGACATTTTAGAATAAAAATAATTCCCTACCGGTCCATGGATTATTTAGTACAGTCAGCAATGAAGAATAGATGATGCAGAAATTGAAAAGGCAGTAGAAGCAGACACAGTACAGTCAAATAACTCGGATAACGTTGGTTAATCAAGTATCCCAATTTCGACGAAACGACAATTATTATCATGGAAAGCAAACTATAAATCATTGTTTCCGATGCGCTTCGCAAGTTGGCTGGCAGATACTGGATGTAAAAGGCCGAGAATCGGGTTGAGTGGCGTGCATTGGGAGAGGCCTACGTCTAGCAGTGGACTGATACGAGCTGATGACGATACACTAAAATCTCCGTTACAAATATTTATTTAAAACTTTATACATAATATTATGTTATGTAGGTAATATTTGTTTCCGTTCGTACAGCTAACAGCAGATCAAGTGTCACACTTTGAACTTTGGACCGTTCTTATTATTTGCAAGTAGTTGAATTCGTACTGCAAGTGTTACCATTGATTTACAAAATGCATTTCACGTTTAAACATAATATATTGAGATAACTATCGGTTTCGGAACGATATAAACAAGGCACAGACATACATTTTCTATACATATGCCAATACTTAATAATATCGTTCACGTGGAAAAGTGATAAGTGATAATTTACACAGAGCGTAAATATTTTCATCAGAGGCGGGGCCGCGGTCGGCGCATCCAATTAATGGAGGCGCGGTAGAATTGTGCTGTTTATAAAAGATCATTGCTTTTCCACCACATTATGTCCAATGAAGTTGATATGAACTATTCGTAATGCACATTACTTTTGCATGTTTAATACCTACTGTTTTTATTATTTACAAGAAGATTAGCACATGCCAGTATTTACATTACCGTTCCTCCTTAACCAAATAAACTAAGCTAAAATCTAATCATAATTATGAATATTTACAATTATACTTTTGAAAACTTTTCTATTCTTAAGTATTATTATTATGAAGTGGCATAGGAACAGTTTTGATGTCTCTCAGATGCGTCTTGGTTATCTACTAAATATCCCTCTCCCAACAGAATCCCATGTGATGAAAGGAAAATCCACCACTTATAGCAGACACTATAATATGTTGGCCAAGTAGATCGATATAGAAAATAACACTTCGCCAAACCTTAAATTAATTTAGAATATTTAACTAAAACCTGTTGAACATCTCTCCATTTACAATACAAGTCGTACAAGGCTTGTCATGCCTACATATAGGCTGATATTCATAAGGATTTGCCGAAATAATATTTGTTAATCGTCGATCCGTTTTGGCCCGCGGCCGGTGCCGGGTGTTTGACTAGGCCAGCAGTGTTTGCGCATGGCGTCGCCGGCGCCGGCGGCACTGACGCCCCTGCCCACATAACCACTAATCATATTTTATGGTGGAGTCTAACTCCGCCATTCGATTTGGATTAAACGACGCATGGAAAAAATGTGACGCACTTTTAAACTTTTATCCGGTAATCTTGGTTTAAACTGCGTAGATTATAAAAGAGAATGAACCGTTTGAGCCTTTACGGGCTAAGCAATAAAGGTAATTGGATCGATTCTCAAGTAGTAGGCGTGAATAAGCTTTCAATAAATTGATATGTTAATCAAACTTATCTATTGCATTTATAAGTTTTAAAACGTCGTCGTGTGCTTTTGTTTAGCAAATCGCTGTTGTCTAGCAATATTTTTTTTACTTAGGTAGGTACTTGTCCAGTTTTAGGTAAACGATGCGAATCTATATTCTTTGTACAGTACCAATTGAATACTGAACCACCTTCTAAAACTTTGACGCGATGCTAAATTACGAATACGTATCTATAATTGTTTTCCAAAAAATCAACTCCATTTTTCATGTACCGCCATTGCATAATTTATGCAAATACGTAAGTGACGACACAATACCCGACAATTTACGTTTGATATGCGAGTGCGCCGAGTGACGTCACACGGCGGTGTTGTCATGCGTCACGTGACTGATAGCTTTAATATAGTCCCGTTGATTATCCAGCCGGGCGGAAACGCCAAACGGTAATCTAGATTTAATACCACGGCTCATCGAGGCCCGCCCGCCTAAATCGTGTCCTTAATGCGTACGTATGTCTATTGTGGTGGTACCTATATCGATTTGCGTCTTAATTGACTGATTGTTTCCGATCTACAATAGATTATACTTACTTTGTATATATGTATTAATATTATTCCATCTACATATTTTTGGTTACAACTTTACTAATAATTCTAAAGCAATATTTAAATTTTTAGAGTGGTTTAATCGAGCCTTGATTATCTACGATTTAAGAGGATTTATATGCGAAACATAACGACTAACTTAGATTATAAATCAATATAAGTAGGTTCAATATTAAAACTACGACTCAATAAATTCAAAGTTAAAATAACATTCTCGGCGGCCGCCCCTGTGCGCTGCCCAGCCCATTTTCCATATGAATCACTTTTAAAAAGTAATTTAAAACCATTTTCAAGCGCCGACAAAACATTATGTCAGACATAATAAAGCTGGGAATAGCATTCTAATGAATGATATTGGTGCTCCTGTGGGATTACAAGTTAATCCTCTTGAAACGGAACCTACGGCAGACCCCGGCACGCGGGACGTTCCGAGGTAATAAAATTCTTACGTCATCGCCGGACGGAAGGGGCTCAAGGTATTACCGCCTCATCTGCTTTTTGTTTTAAAGTCACAGATTATGTTTCGCAGAATTGCCTAAAAGGTGAGTTTTGATTTTGGTGGCTTCATTTAGTTAAGAAACAGAGGCTTGGTTAACGGGTTTAATCTAATCATGTCCTTTACTGCTGAAGACTGAGATTCTAGGCTACACCTGACAAGCTATACTCGTACCAAAAATAAAAGACGGTTAAAAATTTTACATTATTTGTTAAATAAGACTACAATAACATTAATATACGTAGGTAGGCAATTTTCTTTTGCTGTTATTTTTCTTTCTATACTCTCCATTCCAAGAAGGTTTCATGGACATGTGAAATCGCGCGGCCACTTCTAGCTCATTAACACATTCCCAACAGAACTATAATGCCAACATATAAGTAGGTAAATAAATTATATGTATAGGTATACCTCAAATAATCGTAAATAGTGATACTGCTGAGAATGAATGTTTTCTACAACAATAACACGGTATCATTTTCATTGGAATCATGATATCTATGAAACACTAACCCGCCTTTGCGGTGGCAAACGTGGGCTGTAGGTACTATTTTCAACGCACGATATCTGGTCGTTAAATAAGATTTTTCAAGCAACTGTATTTTTACGAAATATACCTTTGAGCGTCTTTGTTCCTCTCGTCTGCGTAATGTAATGACATTACGTACTTGAAGTCGTAAAAAGGAAGCGTAACAGTTGACACTAGTAAAAGCTTTCGAGGTCTCTGGGAATAAAAAGAAAACAATATTACTGTTGTGGTTCGGGGGGCACATTAATATACATTTGGCTGGCGGAGCGCGGAGGGGAGGGTCGCATTTTCATCGCAAATTGAGCTACAAAATAAATTTATTTCAGTTACTCGGTCCACATATATATTAGGGGAATGAAATTCATAGAGTAAAATTGAATAAAGCTTGTTAAGTGTCTCTGAAGTAGTTGTAAAAGACCTCTTCGTTTTGTACAATGATATTATTCAGTCGACTATTAATAAAATTGTCCGTAAATTTAATTAAATAGTTTAATATTTACAGTATAAATTTGTATTTCGAATTAAAATACCTACGATCCTGAGTTGGAATTGGAATTCATTATACCAAATATCAACAAACTACTAGATACGTTTTTAATATTACGGGGGTTTATTTCAAAAGGATTTGTACAGAATTTGCACCCTAGTGCAAATAACAAAAAGAAAACGTTAGTTAATCAGGCACAGCATGAACAAACATAGACAAGTGAAATTACATACACACTCGTACCATGTCTAATGACTAATGACTATACGTAAACTTTTTTTTTCTTTCAAAAATGTTAAAGTAAATGAAGTAAGTACTTTAACCTACAAATTAATTTAGAGTATTCGCTGAAAGCAGAACTCTTACCAGCCAGACACGCCGATATTCCACATTATGGCAACAAGAGAAAACATAATCTTTCTGTTATTCTATGTTCCATCACAGTCATCACAATGCTCGGTTAATTAGACTAAATAGCGTGTTGCCAGACGCGAAAACAGAGCCCGTTAATTGTAATGAAGGCGACCAATTGTGAGTCGAACGCTCTTTCATTTCAGAGAGGCGGCGAGAGCAATACGCCGGTCTTGCCAAAAACAAGCTCAATAACGGCCTGGCAAACAGTACAAATGATGCGTTAGTGACAAAACGACATACAGCCGTCCCTCTCAATCCCCCAACCGAGAAATAAGGACGGGACGCTTGACGAGACAACGGAAAACAAGACAGGTTATTATCTCCGCAGCCAAAAGACGTGGAGATGGCTCTGATAATATTTTCCACACGTCCGCGGGTATTCACAGGAGACTACAAACGAAAATTAGTTACTGAACATTTCTTGTTTTTGTGTGAATGCGTTGCGTGATTTTCTTTGTTAGGGAATAACAAACGCCACCTTTGAAATTGAACTACGCGCCGTGAATTGTAAAGAGGCACAACTAAACTAATCACGAGTAACTACTATTGTGCGTATGCCGGCGAATTTATATTATTATACCTACGTAGCTTTTATCTGATCAAGTAATATAAAAGTATGCCAATTTCTAGTGTTTAAATTAATGGGTCACTAATAACAGCAAATAACATACGAGTATATTACCTATATACCTGGCTAATCTCATTTATACTCGTAAACAAATAATCTGACTAAATAGCATGTATATCTGGGCGTGTATATAAGTACCTCAAGAACCGTAAAATAGGATAAGGTGACTAGTTTTGAGTAGGTTCGCTTATGGTAGTCGTAATAAACACGCAATATCGTTAGCGTTTGATTAATTTATCATAATCAATCGAAATTGTATTAGTAAGTATATCTAATTGACATAATAATACCTGAACGCAAAGTTTCATTTTAAAGGCAAATGGATTAGATGTTTGGTTAAAGTTCAAAATAAAATAAATTTATACCGTCTGTTAATCAATAGTACTGCATGGCAAAGTAGGTAGTTTCCGTGCAAAACTTCATGTAAGAAATGCCGTAACAGAAAGTTAGAGCAGTAATAAATTCGAACAACTTCACAAGCAGAACTAAATAAAAAAACAAATAAACATCTCGCAGCATTGCATATTAAGAGCTACTCACTGCATGCAATGCAAGTTGTAAAAAAGTAACAATGTGATAAAGTCGAGTTAGCAACACGTCGCCATATTTATACACAGGGTGTAACGGGATCCTCTGTCGCATATTTCGGAGCAAACCGTTGTATTCCGAGCCTTTGCTTTGTATTCTTTTGGTAAATTTTTTGCTGGATTAATTTGTCTGCGTATTCAAATTGCAAATTGTGAGATAAAAGGCTGATCTTTTTGCATTTTTGCGAGATTTTTTGGCGAAATTTTGTGGAACATTGGATTAAAAAAATTAAATTATATGGTGCATTGAACACATGGAATTTAAAATTTTGATATGTATTTATTATATTCATTTTTTATTTTAGTTATATAGGCTTAAGTAAAAATATAATTATATTCTATTAAATGAGCGATTTAGAACAAAAAACATTAAGATCGCTTATGTCATCTTTCTACTTGTAAGTTTTATCCAATTTATAGAATCATTGTAGACGTCAGTAAAGCTATATAGTTACGGGTGTAAATAAGAAAAACCGTAATCGTATTTATTTGAATATTGTTATGAATTTATGATAGGTACTTACCTACCTACCTACTCCGGCAAAATGTTACTTAGAAAAATCTTATCAGCTGTCGTTCAAAGATGAGTAATTTTTCAGGTGAAAATTTTCATCTGTTTGATATTATATAGGTACTAGTAGGTAGTATAGACAAGTTTTTACATGCGATTTTGTTCTGCATGCAGATTTGCATTAAAAAGTTTGAATTCTAAATTGTTAGTTATTACTTATGTTTTTTTTTGTAAGTGGAACAAGTCGCCTGATGATAAACGATCATCGTCGCCTAGAGTCACCTGCAATATGGGATCACAATTCGTGCTTTTCGCTCATATTAAGTATATTATATCGCATATCTATATAGCAGGTGATTCGCTATTCATTGATATTGTTCTCGCACATTTTAGTGATATTCTTTCACTTTTGTCGCTATCGTATGGTTGTTGCCTAATTCATCTGAATAGAGCCTAACGCATTCATTCTGCGGCGGCGGCGGCGGCCCCCTCCCAGGCATTTTCCTGTATATTTTTTCCCCTCTCTATGAAGAAGTCATAAATCACGTGGATGTAAATCTGTAGCATCCAGTAGCGGATGAGTGACGCGCCATTATCGCTCCTCGCCGGGCCACGCGGCATCGGCCTAAAACTTACTCCCAGACAAACTTTTATACTTTGCCAATCCTTTTATCTTCCACGGCCTTACTGATCATATTCGTAGTCTGCTTATATTAAACTAGTTGTTATAAGTAACTTTTTTGGTATAAAAGTACTCGATAAGTATACAGATTTATCTGAAGTATTGCAGGTATGTACGTTCTTTCTTGTTATTTAATAAGTTCCGCAATATCACTATTTCAATTTAAATAAAAAGTAACTTTTTTACTAATGACACTGAGTCGAATATACTTAGGCATTTATTTTAAAAATTAACTGAATATCGAGTCCCATTAACTATCTCGCTGAATTTAGAAAATGAGTAATTTTATTTTTAACCATTTATAAATAATGCAGTTAAATGTATGTACAGGGATGGGTAGCTGGAAGAGACTCAGAACAAGGATAAATGGAAGAGGGAGACCTTTGCCCAGCAGTGGGACCTATGAAAAATTAATGCAATAATAATGTTGCAAAAACTATAAATAAACTGCTATTGCATACTAACACAATTAATTAACGATGTACCTACAGATATATTATACAAAGAAAAAAAATATATAAGTAAAATCTCTTTTACAGAATCCGAAATTGTATCCCAACGTATCAAAATTCATCTTGTAAAATAATGGAACGTCAGACGGATGGGACCGATTTGGTCGGAAAATGTAACTGTTCGTAATAAGCTAACACGTATTCTATCTCCCCACATCCATCACGCGGCTCCTCGCCGTGACTCCTTCCATCTGTCAGATACAGCACTGATCGTGACCCTATTTGGTTTGCTACACACAAAAATCCTAATAGAATCTCTAGCCCGCAAAGGATTTATAAACGTCGTGAGTGCATAAAACTGAATACCTTGTATTTTTAGGTCAAGCAAAACAATGTAGTTTACAATTTCTAACTAAACTGTTATAGTATCTATACATTTTTACCAGTTTAAAATGGGAATTCCCGTCTAAGGATTCATCTTCATCATCAGCCAGTATCAGTTCACTGCTTGACGTAGGCCTGTCCCAAAGCACGTCACTCAACCCGAATCTCTGCCTTTTCTTTTTTCCATTCTGAATGCATCCAATATCTGCCAACCTTGCGCAGGCCATCCCTCCATCCTCAGTGTTAGCGTGGGACGCCCCCCAACGAGGATTGAGCTGCCGTTATTCTGATTTTTGTTATAAACAGAAAGTCAGCAATATTTTCCCATCATTATTGTTCTCCTTATCCACTCCAACGGTGGGGTGCGAACCTATGACTCTAGCACCACAACCTTATGCCATTATACCCATTGAAGTTATTTTGGCTTTCATTTCGGTAATATTCATTTTCAACGTCACTTAAATATCGATATATCAATTCTGTGTTATTTGCTATTTATCCTGAATTCCTGATAATATAGGTACATAGTTTTCCTTGTAAGTTTAGGGAGAGATTATCTTGAACTAAGAATATACCTAATATGAGTAAGTAAGTAGGACAACAGCTGATCAATGGTAACACTTGCAGTACGATTTTAAATTTTACGACGCAAATAATAAGAACGGTCCAAAGTCCAAAGTGTTACACTGGATCTGCTGTTAGCTGTACCTATTATTTACGAATATTTTATTTTACAGGAAATTATAAAACAGTTTTTTTTTCAATGCTAATTCAACCGTATTTTGTTCACAGGTAAATACACTCCTCAAATATTCAGCAGTTCATCCCGCCCTACGTAGGAGGTAGGCATATGTACATTATTAATTGTATTCTATAAGTTACCGAGTTTCCTATATTTTCACGAATTTAGTGGCCAGTTCTATTGACTGAAAATGAATAGCATCAAAGAACTTTAAAACGTGACAGGTGTTGGTACCTAATCAAAAGTTACTTTAAATTAACAATAAAATCTAGCTCCCGAAAAAAAAATAACTAACTAAACTAACTAGCTTGCGGTAGAAACAATGGGCCCATGGTCGACAGACTCTAAACATCTGATCCACGAGCTGTCTACCCGATTGGTCCATGCCTCGGGCGATCCCAGGGCTGGCAGCTACCTCGCTCAGCGACTAAGCATTGCGATACAGCGAGGAAATGCTGCCAGCGTCCTGGGCAGCATTCCACAAAACGGGGATCTTGACGACGTGTTCGTCCTTTAGTATTTAGTTTTTTTATTTATTTTATAAGTAATGTATTTTTAGATAGTACCTAGTTAGTTTTATTTTAATAAAGAATTTTTTACAAGTAGTTTTAATTTATTTTGTAAGTTAATTTTAGTTTTTTATTGAATAAATAATCATACCAACTAAACTAACACACTTTACTGGACTTCAATTTATAAATATAATTTTTAAAATGTGGTTATAAATAAAACTTACCACAAAATTAACTCTTTCAAGCATGTTTAAAACTATTTAATTTTTTTTAAAGTTTCAATGTTATTTCATTACGTAGACTTTGGTGAGTTACGTAGGTCGGGTACCACTTTTGACCGCTTAAATTTTATTGTACTTAAGTAGGTACCTACTTGCAAATTCTCTTCTTAACAAGAACCGTTGAAAAGTTTAACCGGAATTATTTAACTTAATCAGATTGCCGTGGCCGCGGCTAAACCTATTTTGCTAACAGACTTTACCTTTGCCAACCAAGTTAGTACAACTTTTACATTTTATATTTATTTCATTCATAAATTATTTAAAATAGTCTTAAGTATTTACAGAGTGTATATGAAATTTCATCAAATAACCTTAAAATTCTGTAAGTTACAAATACTTAATAACATAACCTCTTACAGTGGGCGACACGTTGTAAGAGGAGTACGACCACTTCAAAAAATGACCTCTTACATAATGCGTAAAGCCATTACCTATATGTTAAATTCGTGTGCAGTCTCAATACCTCTGGGCATTGTACACAACTTAAATTCAAGCACCTGGGACTCATTTGATATAATAAACACTATGCTACACAACCTATGCTACGAAATAGTTTTGTAATAGTTAACAGTGTGTATGAAGCCTTACCCCGTGCCATATTAAGCAGGACGTCCCCGGTACGAGATGGACGGAGATTTGCATATTAACTCAGTTTTCGTAAGTAATAGTTGAACTTAGTTATAATAACGTAACTTTATTTGGAACGAGCTAACTTACCAACTAGCGGAATATTGGAATACGTTTTAATGAAATGAATGAATGAGTTACACAAATTGAAAGTAGATGTATTTTTACTACTACAATATATTCGAAGATTTTATAAAATGTAACGACGGTCTTAAGACGAGAGGGAACATGCGGAGCTGACGACAACCTTCAGTAGTGAAGAGGCACCACAAGAAGAAGAGGAACGGCAGTGCGGGTCTACAAATCAGGATAATGGAGACTGAAAAACGAGAGAAAAACAATGATGCACATACAACTATGAAATGAAATTGTCGCGACAAAGTTATGGATGAATCACACGGGTTTAGTGTATAGGCCATCCAAACACCTGTCAGTATGGTAAATACAAGAGATATTAGACACTACCATATGGCTAGGTTGGGGGGAGCACCATGCAACATTCTTTGGGTTAGTTGCGTGTTAGGACCCGCTCGTCGAGGGGTCCTAACGAGGGGCTCTAGTCTGTTCCTACATGGATGAAACTATTTTTGAAAGATTAACGATATTTCTTAGCAGCAATAAATAACTTACAAATTGTTAAAGGTATCCCGAGGGCACAGACTCGGGCCGCGGCGCACACTCAGGATTTGCGGCGAAGGAATAAGTTTTTCCACTCAAACTTTATTCGCACCTCAACTTGCGCCATCTGTCTGTTACTCGCAACTTATATTCTTGCTTCAAATGATTTAGTTTGGGAGTACTCTTTCAGAAAATATTTTCTTTGGAACTCGCTCAGACAGTATGAATGCACAATGTCGGGGCCCGACTCATTGTAACACAATTTTTATGCGACAAAACACTTTGGGTGCTTATAAGTTATTCTTATCGATTTCTCGAAAGAATTTTCTCTATGTACAGGAAGAGAAATGTATCTTAACATCTCATCATTGGAATATAACAGTTTAAGGTTTATCAAGGTCATAGAGCAGATGATATTTTTACTACTTCACATCAAATGGTGTTATTCATAAGTAGTGTATTTTGTTGTGTAGGCATGTTTTATTTTTGTTTACTTTATGTACACCTATCTTCTTTTGTTCTATCTTATTCTGTCAATTTCTGTCTTTATATAGCGGGTCAGTTGGAAGAAATCTCTTAATAGAGATAAGTGCGCCCTTTGTAAGAACAAATTTTATTTCTAAGCCTTTATTTGTGATGTTGTCCACAATAAAGTGTTAAATCGATATATTTATCTATAGAGAATATCCTCATTATTTATCGCAAGAGTGAAAACAACAAAATGATTCCCCCAAACTCGATATAGGCGCCAATAAATCCAGCTGTAAGATAAGACTCAATAAAGTTGCCGGTGGCTCAGCCTGTCATAATTTTAAGAGCGTTCATAAATCCATCAATATTTAAGCTCTCCGGCCACAATATTTTTCTTCGCGCCAAACGGTCCCCTACTCTGTACAGTCAGGAGGTGCGTCACATACGTGGCCCATAAATTCCGATAATCCCTGGCCTGTGCACATCGTGCTGGTACTTTACTATATTCATGGCTATTATTCATGAGTTTGCTTTGCGGGTGAACGCCGCCAAGACTTAATAAATTCGTGTACCAACCAATATCGATGTAAACATCATTATTGAAGCTACACGTGTTCCCGGTATGGACGAACACGATGTACCTACTAAAGGCAATGGGTTTGTGTAAATTATTGACAAAGCGAGTTGTATTATGCAACGAATCAAAAAGCATCATATCCAGGTTACTGTTCTATGACCAATTCAGGTTTGGTTATCATAACGAGAACTCTTAAATGACACTATTCAACGTATATAGTATTTGGTCTTTCCGAGAAGCTTAATTTGCACCTTCTTCGAGCATGACTTTGTCATTGTGTTATTCTTAATTTTTCATGCCGGACCCACAAATAAAGATCGAGTCACTTTTGCAGGGATTTCGACAATAGAAAGTTTACCACATAGATCATTTTTTAAGCAAGATTTAGCAAAATTTCCATTTATTTTTGTGAATTCATATTGGCTATAAATATTTGTTATTTCCTCCATGTCGCAGCAACAAATTGCGCATAATCGTCATGTGCTGCGAAGTGTCGCAGGCTCGCGAGCGTGTTTGCATTCCGCGGGCGGCGCGCGTCTCCCAACAAATTGTATTAGAGGACGCCAATACGTGACCCTGCCACGAATTCACGCACAACATGTGTAACTACGACACTTGGGTTTTTTCAATGAGAAAATTATCCGCGTACCAACGTCTTTATTCAGTTTGTATCGCTGCTCGGGTGTTTTTACATTAAGCACCTTATTTCACATATCATTCAGTGCAGAAATCAAAAGATATAGTTAGGTATGGACATTTTGTACGTGTTCCTTTTCCTTTGTCGCCTCCTGTAGTCTAAACAACTATAAATTTTGATGTGTCAGGTATCGTTAGATTCATCTTAACATTAAGACATAGGAAAGGTTATTGTCGGATACACTTATGGCGATAAATATAAGCACGATGTTAAACCGATATTAATTAATGTTATTTAAGCTGCATCTTGTATTTACCTTACTTCCTCTTTTCATAGCCCTACTTGAAGTCGTTTCCTTAGTAACTCCACGTCCCGAGTCTCTTGATATGTTAGACTGAAGTATTTATCTCGTAAACGTAAATTGTGTGTGACCTAGTAAATTCTACCAGGGTAGCATACACACGTAGAGCTAAAGGAAGTTGGCGCTAGATAGGGGAATATTTATAGTTCAGGGCGCCCGCCGTTATTGGACTTGTCTTTTCGCCGTTTAAGGCGCACGCTGATGTGTTTATTCAATTTGTTGGGCGGGAAATATTGTTACCTGCCTTCGCGTCGTTTGTTTATTTTTCGAAGACACTTGTGTTACTATTGCTTACATACGTAAACTATTGAGTCAATTGATACTTGGAGTCAAAATAATTATTTTGATTTAAATTAAATTAGAAGGAATGAAATTTTTCTATATACACATTATACACGCGTAATTTAGTATAGTCAGCACTCTACGCGACGGTATTATAGTATACATTGCAATAAAATGAATAGATTGATTTGATGTAGGTACTGTCGACTCTAGGTTTTGTAATCTTTTAATGAGATTACAATTACACTCGATAAGTGGCCTAGAATACACATAAACTTTCTTATTAGGTTTACAAGTAAGTACCTACGTCTTATATGTTTCAGCAAAAAGGTGGATGCCTTGTAAGCTTGATATTGTAGACTAAAAATAAATGAACACTTACATAGCATATTTAGGTGAGGTAGGCATATGTTCAGTACTCACTCGTGTCGGCAAACATTTACGCGATGCATTGCATCGGCAAACAATACAAATATTCATTGGGAAGCCCAATGCATTCTGTTGTTCGGATCGGTGTGTCGCGTATAACCTCGGGCGGCCTTTAATATTATATAACCTTTAATATTTGCACGCAATGTGGTCATTTCATCCGGCCCAACGGTTCTGTTCGTCATGTATTTGATGACCCACTTTGCAAATATTGTATTATAAAGGGTACTTTGTTTGTACATTGCAAACTTTCGCGCTTTGCTTACTTCTTGAACTTCTTATGTAATATCAATTTAAAAGTAGGCTGTAGGTGTGTAATAAAGCGTCCATGCACATTCGGGGTAATTACAAAAATTGGAAAAGTTATGATAGGCGTATACTACTAAACTTTTCCCCAAAATTGCCAAAGTACGTATCATTCCTTCCTTTTAAACGCGCAATCTTCCGAAACACATTTCTCACAATTTGAAAACTCCTCACATAAAGGGGCTTTTAACGAGACCTTTTTCCTAAAGTAACTAAAAACATCCCTCCGAATGATCCATTATCTTCTCACGCGGACAAGTTAGCGATCTCCTTCCGTCTATTTTCACAAGTAATAACTAAATTTATCGCCAGACTTTGGGTCGGTGTCGGAGGCTGCCAATATCGCGCGTCGTTGGTGAGTCGGATCACGCGCGGGGGCGGTGCCGCGGCGTGCGGTGCTGTGGGCGGCCCGGGCCCGCGACGACGCCGCCGACGACGGCGACAGCGACGCGTCATTAAAATTAAGCATCATTACTCTTGTATACCGAGCCTCGGTGTGCCGGAAGGCGGCTTATTGGAAGTTTGTCGCAGCACCCTTCTGACGGCTGCTAATCCTCCGCTTTATTGCTGCTGTAACAAATGATTTCCCGCCGCGACACTCACCTATCGCGATGTCCCATATTCTAATTCGAGGCGAGATTAATCGTTGTTGATTTTCAGTGGTAAAGATTAACAGACCATTAAAAATAATGACTACAACACCACAGCAGAGATGTACGGGTATATATCAAACAAAATCTCAACCTACTTTTAGAACAAAAAAAGTCAAAGAAAAATCTTTTTACAAAAAATATACTCGTAAAACTTCTAGCGGTGTAGAATTTGAGTTGAATAACGTGAAGGAGAGAGTATAAATATTCATTCAGAGAAAAGAACCCACGCACAGTAAATATAAACTTTTATTTCAGTTCGCCATTAGTAGAACGAGGGAGACGCATTGAAAATTCGACTCGTGACTTCTAATTACAGAGAACACGGGCGGCGGTCTTTCTTACAGACTTCCTTTAATAATGGAAAATTTACAGTTCCAATTGATTTCATGTTTTCCTTTCTTTTGTAATGTACTTATATTGTAACAACTGTTGTAACATTCCTTTGTTTTATTGTGTAACCAATTATATTAACTGGTAGAGTAACTTGGCGAGCAGTCCGCGTGTGAAATTACATTTGAAATTCGTCGCGCAGTTCGCTATGCATTACGCATGAAAGCGACAATGGACGCGCAATGTACTGAAATGCTAACAAACGTTCTACAATCTAGCTAGAGTTCAAATTAGTTCTCGGCTTCGGCTTCCTTTGTTCAAATATTCGGCTTTTGACAATAAGTTCAACTTTGGCTAACCTAACTTATTCGTGGTTAGACATAAACGTGATTTAAACCATCGGTCCCTAACTTCTTTTAACGACATGTGGAAGTGACAAAATACGGTTTAAAGAAGTGAGGTTTAACTAGGTACCTACCTAAAGGTAGGTATTGTTGTTAGCCATAAATGGCTAACAACAATTAAGGGTATTCCAGAATTACTCTTCTTCATACATTTTACAGTTGTGAAAAAGTAATTATATTATTCTCATTAGAAGTGGATAAAGAAAACATTTAAAAGAAAGAAGAAATCAATAATATAGTATTATTTATTTACTAAAACGACTATTCTACAAATGTTTAGATCCAGTTAGTTACACCAGCATTGATCTATTTAAACTTTTTCTAATGTAACTCTATGTTCAACCAACAAATGAAACATTCATTACCTCCGCTCATAGGAATTAAACATTTGCAATGGAAAAGCCCACCAAACCGGAATGTCATACTGTGAACACAATGTTTGACGGACTGCACAATAGTGGTGCGGTATTGTTTCATTTCTGCAACGTAAATCGATATTGTTTCTACTTTTTTCCTTGTAAAAGTATGACGTATTAATTGGAATTTCTCACAAAGGGAAGGGCTGGACAAAGAGGCCTCCTGTCGTGTAACTACTGACTATTCTGGTGCAGATGACGTGTGTTACAATGTAGCACACACCCAGCCACGCTCTGATACGGATATTGAGGTTGTATAGTTTTAAATAATTCGACATTTTATTAGGACTTTAAACAAAAGTTTTAATTGAAACGAGATAGACTCCTAGATATACTAAATTGCTAGTCTAATTGGATTATCCCCTACGTGATAATAGTGAGTGTCCATATAATATAATCACGTAGCGTAATATTCTACACGAATAATCTTGTAACACTTTGGACCGTTCTTATTGTATGGGTCATACAAGTTGAAATCGTACTGCAAGTGTTACCATTGATCTGCTGTTGACTGTACATGTACAGCTACGTAATCTAGAATTCCAATTCCGTAGACTTTAAAGGCCTCCAATTTTCTCTTATAGCCCAGACTAAGCGACACAAATAAGTAAAAATAGTAAAAAAAATCGAGTCTACGCAAGACTCGAATACGAAGCGGGTCCGGGCGGACACCGGGAATTACCAAAATATTTCCTTGTATAAAAGCCACAATATCGGATATGAAGGTCAACTGTCTGGTATAAAGCAAATTTATTCTGTTCGTTGGGTGTATTGGCTCATATAACTGGTGATCTCCGCGGCGACAGCGGCGGAATGATAACGGTCTAATTTCAGAGGCAGCGGCTCTGCTCCTATATGCCTTAAATTACATTGCGGCTCCGCATCCTCCCTGAAAGGTTTTATTCATAAATCTACCCAAACGTTTTCATAAAGTTGCGGAAAAATGTGCCCTTTTGATGGTACCCAATAATGGATTTAAATACCTACCTACTCTTTTAAGAAAATATTAAACAGTGTTTTATTTTATTAGCACCAAACACAGTTGTTTGTCTTCATTGGGAAGACAAATCTGAACAAGAATAAGGCTGACTTGTAATTTCTTAGCTTTTGTATTGTATGTTTGCCAGATAAAATTTCAGACGGGACTATACGATCTAACTTTTATTTTACTTCTCTCTTCATCTTTTTAGCCATTCTCTACCAGTCTGATGGAGGCCTCCTTTAAATGTATCCACTCCCGTCTATTTTGCGCCACTTGGATCCACTTCGAACCGGCTGCTCTGCGGATGTCATCACGCCATCTCTTCTGTGGCCTTCCCTGTAGGGCGGTTTCTCCTCACGACCTCCACTCAGCCACTGCCTTACATCAGGAGTTTTGCTTGCGTGCTACGTGACCAGCCCATTCCCATTTAAGCTTTGCTACTCTTTTAACGACATCGCTGACTTTGCTTTGTTGTCTTAGTCCTGTGTTAGTTTTGCGGTCGCGCAGGGTTACTCCCACCAGCTAACCCACCACTAACTTCTATTACGAGCACTGAATCGTTTTCCACGGTCTGTGGGGCATGCCTTTGGTCGACTAGTCCACTTGCTTGGCCACTTAGCAAATGCAAGATTAATAGAAGCATAATCGGCGCTATCTAAGTGACTGACGGCTTATCCTTGCTGATTGGATCGGCAAACATTTACCGCTCTAATAGGATACGCCAACGCCATCGCCACCCGATTTGCCTAATGAGAGCCGATTTCACTCCAAGCGCGGGGCGAGCAGTACGAAGCGTTATGCAAACTGTGTTTGACTTCTATATTCAGCTTCCACGGTTTATTAAAACATAAAAATCCATGCCCCATTCTATTGTGCCCCATTACATTGACGACCAATTATTTTTATTCTCAATTTGTGGTCATATTTACTTTTTTCAACCGATATCGCGTAATTGTTCGTTGAATTTTCGGGTAACATATTTTCCTGAACATATTTAAAAAGATGTTTCCCTTGTGTGTTGAATGAACGTAATTTGTTTTAATGTGTAAAAAGCCAACTAAAATCGATAACGGAAGAGCTATTAAGAGTATTCATTCATTCATGTGAATAGTTACAAACACGCACACAAAGAACTTATCAGAAGCCTAACATAAAAATAATGTTAGCACGACCTATCAATATACATAAGTTCAGCTGAATACCTAGAAAGAGACTTTATATTTTCTAATTTTATTGTTTAAAAGAAATGGCACTTAAACATTTCCTAATGCAGTATTTAAACTCGTTACGAAATTCTAAAGAAATCTCAACCTACTGCACGGTCTCGAATCGAATGAGGAGAGCATACATTGGAAAGTTTTACTGCCAAGTTTCGAAGCTAATTAATTCTGAAGGCGCTTTGGTTCGTAAAAATAATACAAAACTGTGTTTTCCGTCGATTCCCAAGTTTTAGTAGTAGTTTTCAGTCGCCAAACATTAATCTACTCTTTTTCATACGGAAAGTTTTCGACATCATACCTACTTTGGTTTTCTTTGCTCCAACTCTGTGCATTTTAAAGTTGTGTTAGATTATAAACATTTAATTAAAACTTACTTGCTTACCCGTTTATTTCGTGCTCATTGGGTTATAAAACATACCTAACCGAAAACATTTTCCGCTTCAAAATGGTTAATTCTATTTCGCGAGGAACTTTCGTTACAAAATGTTAGTTTATAGTACTCAAGTGAAACTGAATACGGTCCCATACGGTACAGTATAAATAATAAAGTCTGGTTCAGACGAGCGTTTCTATATACATAGCGCGTTTAAACCGTCACGTAAAACGCGTTTAAACCGTAACGTTATTCTTACTAGGGCTTGGGTCATAGTGTAGCTAGACCAGACTAGCCAAGTGGCAAGAAAGAAAAATGTTTGAGATTGACATTTGATAACGTAAACGCAAATGTCAATCCCAACAATCGAATAAGGGTGGTCTTGTCTAGATTCATAAGGTTGACGAGGACGTGATTGAGTGGCTGGATAGCGGTCAGATCTTCTGTCACGTCGCCGTGATCATACGAAAAATAAATAAATAAATCGAATAAGTACCCACTACTAGCGTTAACTAAAAGTCAAAACCACTTGACTGAGGGTCTACCCTCAGATAAGATAAAATAGCAGCCTACGCATACCTTCTCGTCGAAACGAAAAAATAATTAAAAAACCATATAATGATTGATCAGTATATATTTTATTAGTTAAAAAGAATTATTTAACTGAACGTATCCTAAATAGAAACTTCAGGAAAACTATAATTTTTTTCCATAATATAATAGCTTTCTTGACTCGTGAGATTGAGTCTAAGAATAGTAAAAAACGTCCGTTTACAGAACGTTGGTCTAAACACGCCCTGTGTGTAAAATATAAAGGTCCACAGTCTTGGTCCGACGGGAGCACCGGCAGTCACGTTTCTCCTTATCTGAGTTCCGAAAACACTCACTGCCGACGCTGAATCAATATGACAAGCTCACTTAGATCGGATTGCTTAGGCCCAGAATTGAGAGCAATCAAAGAATGAATTTTATGGGGGTAAAAGGGTGATACTGCTTTTTACAAGGTTTGAACCGGAATTGGAATTTGGTCATGTTTTATATGTTGCTTCTCAAACGAATTCAACGAAGTTGGTTTTAATAAAGTTAATTCTTAAGTATATAAATCATGTAGGTAACAATAGTGAGCGGACAAATTATCCGTAAAACAAACGTAAAAATTAAATTCTTCGTTGTATCAATAAATTCTGTACCTAGTTATTTAATATTTATCAGTAGGTAATTTACCCAAGTAAAACAGTAAAATTGTTACAATATACTGAAAATACAAGATTTTTTATATAAAATTAATTTACCTTGTGTGTGCCGTCGCCACCCGTATTACCTGAGACGGCAGCCTATCTTCTTCGCCTAAATCGAATGAACACAAAATTAGCATTTTATCTGAAGTTATTAGTAGTCCCATAAATGCCGGCCCACCTCTCCCCTCCTCCCTCTGAGCTGATCGCCTCACCCCCTCTGTCCAGAGTTCTGGGGATCCCTGATTGAATCGCCCCGATTATGACGTTAATCTGTTCAATGCAAATTGGATGAGCTAGTCATTTACATCCCTTTATCAGAATTTGGCGATAAAATATTCAGATTTATTTATTGTTTTGCTGTACAGTTGAGGGTCAGATCATAAATCTCTATTTACTTTAATATGATGGATTTATTTGTTAGTACACTTATGTGATAAAGTTACTAATAATAATGACATTTGATGAGCTCTTGCGTTCACAGTTAGGGTCTCCTATTAACTTAGTTTCGAGCATACCAACCTGCTTTCTGTGCAATGGCTCTCCCGTTAGCTAAAAACCTTCACAATCCCTGAATATATACGCCATTACAAAATAAAGTCTGCGGTTGAATAACGGCAATGAAAATAGGTACCTCGTTCCCTCAAATCCGCTCGCTCTTTCATTCTATCGGCGCGATTTAAAGTAACAAATCGGCGATGTCTGAAGTGGGTACACAAGTTAATGAGCGGATATTTGAGAACGTCTGAAAAGATTAAATGCACGTCGTTTCTCAGCCAGGTACTATGAAGTGGCTGCAATCTCTATCGAGCATTGAATCGCTGACTCAGGACTTTGCACGATAGACGATCTCCATTGCTATTAAGATAATTGAACTATATTTCAGGTATCCCGCCAGATAGCTAGAAGATGTATGTGTCGTGGTCAGATCGTTAAATTGAGCATTTCATGAAATCGTCAGTCATTTCATGAAATGGTGGCATTTCATGAAATCGTCATGTTGCGCTGGGCATATCGTTTAAACGTCAACGTTCTTCGATTTGTCCAACGACGTTTGGTCAGATCATTAATGTAGGGTGCCCATTAAGGATGTAAGTAATAATAATTCAAAATATACTTATTACGAACTTATTTATTGTTCTAGTCAGTACCAAATTAAAAAAATATATATGTTACAAAATTCTTACAAGTATTTCAAACCAATTGTCCACTGGAATTAAATATACGAAATATTCATATTGAACACATTAAAAGGACAACAAAATTACAAAATTGTATTATAATATTATAGAACGTTAAAATGTTTCGTTTCACATACGGTATACCTTTATGAAATTCCGTTAGTATTTCAAAATATTTCTCCATCGTAATTATACGAATAGTAGGATCATCAATGCATTTCTTCTTGTATATTAAAAACTTGTAATTCCAGTTTTTCCATGATGTAATATTTTGTAATCCAGTAAATTAGAGTCCGTCGACTTTCGTTGCCTGGTCACCCTACTTTCCTTTATTTGTTGTATAACCTAAAAATGAAAATTATGTATGTTAAATTTCTAGGATTCAATTATTAAAAGTAAATAAGTACATTTTAGATACTTAGATGAGATTTTAAAAGGATATAAACTAAATATTGTCATTTTAATAGGTACTAACCTGTGAAATGTATTCCCAAGACTTTTTGTAAATTGAGGTTGGTTTTTGCGTGACTGTCATAAAATTCACACCGTTTCGTATAGTAACACTTATTCAAGTTTCCAACACACTTTCTTATATAATTTGCACATTTTTATTCACTTTTCAACATGAATCCGCATTATTTACTTACGCACACAAACATAAACAATGACAAAGCGCGCTCTCAGCGCCTCTAGCGGTAGTTTTTGACATTTTTCTACGATATGGTCAATTGTGTTTGGTCATATCATGAAATAGCCGTGCGTTTGTTGGACATATCGTAAAACGTTTTCTATTCATTGATCTGGCCAAGCTATTTCATGAAATGACCAATAGACATTTGACGATTTCGTGAAATGCCACCATTTCATGAAATGGTCGACTATTTCATGAAATGTTCAATTTAACGATATGACCACGACATATGCATTGGGTTGTTTAAATTAGCTTTGGACATGGAATTTAATTTAACAATAGTACCTAACTGCATTGCTAAACGCATATTTGTTATCCGGTATAGTTGTTATGAATAGATTGCAATTGTGTTGAATGAGGATGTCAAATCTTTATTGTTTATACTATATAATAAAACTTAACATATACGTCGGCCCGTCTCTCTATTCTTAATTTTATATTTTCTATCTTTTTTCTCTATATTTATACAACTCAACATGTGTTCGAGAACGCTAGACAGCAAGTGTAGTTATAAATTATGAGTAAAATACAAAATGATCACAGAAGTAATGTTCTTCCTAGGCGTTAGCAGTAAAAGGTAATTCCAATAATTTGATTTACAATTTGTTCCTGGCAATTTTGAAATTAGTTCACCTTCGAGTATTTGAAGGGATCTTGTTACTACAGGCCTAATTCTCACTCGGGGACAAAACACAGCAATAATGTTTGACCTATTGTTTGATTGTAGACATAAGCCCAAAGGAGATCTGTTCACTCCGGATAATTAATCTTCTTCGCTTTGTTGGGCCTATGTTTGGTAAACCTGAACTAGACAATATACGTACGTAGCTAACTAGGTAGGTATGTTGAAATATCAATAATGATTAAACTATTGATAATTCTTTATTCACATAGGTGTTGTACGATGTGGTTTATAAAACGAACATAATTATTACAAATGTATTTACATGTAGATACTACTTAAATAAATTTAATAAAATAATAAATTTAAAAATGCAGCCTATTTAATTCAACCAATCTCTGCCTTCCAATAAATAGAACCCTGCAAAACATAAAACGAAATAATCCAATAAAAAATCGATTAGATTGTCTACTAATAAGTTTTAATTGAAGCAAAGGCTCTAGAGCCAATCAAGAGTTTTAGCAATCGCTTTCATAATGGAGCGATTCATATCAGACGCTTTTAAATCATTCTGAGTGAATTTTAGAATTTAAAAGTTTCTCTTCGTTTCGAGTGGAGTGATTTGCAGTGCAGCCGGAGTTAGGCTAAGTGAGTAAAAGAGTAAAAGTCCAAAGTCAATGTTTGCTGTCGTGATTTCTGCTCCTCTCGGCCGGGTGACGAGCACTTTCGTCTTTCTCTCGCAGTGCTTTGCAAAAATGTGCATCGCATTTATCACTTTGATCTAGCTTTTGTTTTAAACGATCTCTTGCCCCATAATAAATAGTACCTGCATTCGCCTTTTGTGCAATAGTCTGTTTCGATTTCTAATCTAGCAACCTTGAACTTTTTGTAATGTTTGGGCAGTATTCGTCACTTTGCTCATCGTTTCTGTACTGGACATACTCGAATATAGGAAATAATTATGTATGTGATGCTTCAGAGGTTTTGATGAACTTCGGTTGTGGTAACTAATAAAGCTTATAAAATATTTGGATACTGGTATAAATACTAAATCACCTTTAAATCTGTAGATACTAATATTCAATTCATAATGAAATAGTACTACGGGTATAGGTACAATTAAGGTACCTATTTTATGTTGTTTAAATAATTATCTTCTAGTTATAATTATTATTATATACGAGTATTACTTTTTAGTAACTAGTGTTGTTATAGTATATAAATGCAATTTCACAAAAACCCTCAAAATAAATCACATAAAACTAGGTTTCAAAAATTAAAAGCAAACTGATATTGTAAGAAGCATCTTAAGCTCCTCTGAGCTGTGTCGTTTGAAAATTTCACATGCAATTGCCTCGTGCAGCTGTAAAGAGTGGCCTGGAATAAAGGAGCGCATGTCATTTCCCGGCCGGCCCCGGGGGTGAAATCGCATGAGCAAATGTTGACATCCTCCTTCGCAGTCCGTAGTTTCAGGATTCTGTGCAGATAGAAACTATGTTGGGTTGTTCATTAGACAGATTATTAGGTTACTGAAGTGCTACGAACACTTATCAAATGAATCTGATTCATTAGGTCTCCTTGCATCAATTTTTTACGTTCTTGTTTATGCATCTAGATCACTTATACCAACTGACTATTACGGGTGCATTCCCCTTTTGCCTTTCTATTAGTGTCTTCAATAGTCTCCGAAATAACGCCACACAGATAATTAATTGTCCGATGATTATAAGCCATCGAGCGAATCGAGAAGTAATTATTGGCACATTTGTGAATTACAACTTAGCTTGTCGCAATTATGCCATGTATTGTATATTGAAAAATAGTATTTATCGTAATAAACATTTGGTAAATAGCTTTTTTAATAAAATTGATTATATTTGAAAATATTTTTTTTTTTAAATTGGCGTCGCTAGTTGGCTCTATGAAGGCTCTTAAGTGTCGACCTTTACGTCTAGAAATTGAACACAAAATCTCTAGCACAGAAGGCACACTGCCGAGTAGGCTAAGAGGTCGTAAACTTGGAAACCACGTAACGCCAGAGCGGTAAGCTAGTACGAACGACAGCAGATCAATGGTACTTGCAGTACATTTTTAAACCTTACGACGCAGATAATAAGAAAGGTCCAAAGTCCAAGCACAAGATGTGCTTTGGGCGTGTATCAGATAATCCACCAATAATAACCAACATAATCCCCCTTCCCTGATGAGAATCTAAAGCCTCTCACTGCAACAAATCCACAGTTCACACACCACGGGCATATTTCGATCGCAGCTATTTTATAGCGGCGTTGATCGCAACGACCAATTTGCATGGTAATTAGGAGTTTGCTCTCTGTTTTAACACAAATTACCTTTTATCAAATAACCGATTATTTTCTGAAATAAATAAACCCAATCTGTTTCAAAGGTTGTTATAATATCTGTTATTATTTTGTTAAAAGAGCCTCGGATGAAAACAGCTCTGTATCTTATAATATATAACCTAGTCTTTAGTGTAGGTACCTTCCTCTGTGCATGGGGGTTTGAGTTCGATTTCTGGTCGGGGCTGGGCAAGAGTTATATAATAGGTAGGCATCACTACAAGCTGATAATATTAAAAATATATCTTATCGAAGCATCAATTCCAAATGTAACGGGATTTACACGGTAAATCCCGTTTCGTCTCATTAATAATAAATAAAATCTACGTGCAGTTTCAGTAAAGACTCCACATAGTGTGAATCCCTCCTTCGGACAATACGAGTAAGTTACGATTGGTGTTCACAACACTTCACAGTATAATACCACATGCTTTTTTGGAATTTTGGAAAATGTGAATCGTAAAATTAGACAACATAATTATGATATTCGGGACAGGCAATGATTTTTTGGCTCAGTCCTTTTGTACTTGATATCACGTCATTAAACTCGTTGTCACGTCATGTTACACTTTTTGGAACAGTGTTTTTTTGCCACTTTTTATCCTCGGCGTTGGCACCTTTTCCTTGCAAAGTGTTATAAATGTAAATCTTAAAAAATGTGGACTTGCAAAAGTATTTAGCATTTGACAAAATGCGAATTGGACCTTTCGCGAATTGGGCGTTTTTGTGGCATTTGACCAAATGCGACGAATCGGAATAATGTACCTATTTACTTACAATAAAAGATATGATTCTAATTCTTGTAAATACCATAATAATAATAATTGTAAAGTAAATGAGCCGATTTGTGGAGCACAAGCACAGAGTATTTCGTAAAAAATAAAAGTCTGCATTAAATTTAAATATTTTGGGTTGTTCTAAAGCACGAACTGAAAGACGGGTCATGCATTTGTTCACACTTTAAGGGGAACAGTACTCTTCCCCTTAAATTTCCCCTTTCAGTTCGTGTTTTAGAACACCCACAATATTTAAATTTAATGCAGACTTTTGAACAGGCCCAATTTCGAGGTAATTCTCTATAAACTGGCCACCCTCGTGACAAGGGTAGGGGCACACAGGGGGCAGCACATGCACACACTGCAACTCCCGCAAAATGCGCCTCTCTCCACTGACATTACCAATTCATGGCTCATGCGGACGTAGAGTCGCTGCATTCCGCCAATCAACCGCCGCCTTGCTTTTTATTTAGTTTTATTTTTACAAAATGCTCTGTGCTTTCTTCAAATCTTCCACAAATTGGCTCACTTACTTTACAATTATTTTTGATGAACAGAATATACATATAGGTACTTAATACAGGATATAGCAAAATACACCCTGTACTGATAATACTTATACCCAAGTCCTGAAAATGGAATTACATTGGTGCAGTAGTAAAATTTTATTTATCAATAGATTTCAATATTAAACAATATAGTTAGTATTGCAAATACACACTTAATTTAATAAATACAAAATAATAATAAAGACTCAATTAATACATTATTTAAAAAATCAAGGTTCTAAAAGTCGCAAAAACACTCGTCGCGTCCTTCGGGAGTTGGAAGCCCAAATTTATTTCCCAGATTATATTATCAAGATTTTTATCATTTAGTTTACGTTAAAAGGACTTCTCAATATAAATATAAATAATAGCTTCAATCATTGAATTGTGAATGTCTGAATTAAATATATTATTATTATTATTAAATTTTTACCAGTTATATTTGTTTGACCCGCATAGTTTGAACTATGTTTGAACTGCAGAAAAAAAATCTTCCATTTATTTCCGTTTGAAACGGCTAGGTTATCGCATGTTGTACCAAACGGCCGCCGCGCGTCGTTTGATATCTTCCCAACTTTATTTGCAAATCGCGTGCCGCATAGTATACTTGTTGAATTACCTTCGAATGTACGAATAAAAAATTCATTCTAAATGTACATTTTTAATATCACTTCTACAACATGGAAACGAGGTTTAAACTGTGCATGTAATTTGTGTTGATGTTAAAAGTATATAACTAATTATTACCTAAAGTAATTTCAGTAGTTTCAATTTTAGTAATTTCAGTATTTAGGTGTGACATACTCGTAACATACACTGGACCGTTTTATTGCCACGGGTACGCATAATAAGCCCCGACCTTTATATTCAAAACTTATCCCCGAAACTATAAAAAGTAACAACACCCGCTCCTGAAGCTAACGGACGCATTAGCACCTAACACCACCACCTTCCAATATCCCGCATTTGTTAACAAAGGAAAAACACCCAACGACCGACAACATGTTCTAAAAATACTTTCGCAATCTAGCTACCTGTTCACCTGGGCTGGCCATTCCGGCCTTCCCATAAAGAAGAGTAGACGGGAAGAGCCGGGAAGGGTTTATCGTTCCTGAGGGAACGGCCGCCAGCCCGCCACTATATCATGCCGCCTCTATCTCTATGTACTCCTACTCCTTTGTACCCGCACTTGGGCAAGCGCAAAACTTTGCGAAAATGCTCCTAATTTGTTGTACAGTGCAGTTTTCATTTGGTTGTTTTCTATATTCCTTTTAAACGAGTCCAATAGGACTGATTAACCTCTATCGGGTTCAGTATCGGTAACTAAACAACTTATGTTCTACGGCTTGGCTTGAATGTGCCTAAGTATTTGTTTAGAAAAAAGCTCGGACTATATTTTAATAACCATTTAGAAACCTAATGTTAGGTGCATTTAATTGTAATTGCACTTAACATTTAATGGTGGCACTTCACTTAGCTATTCGTATTTATGCGTATTTGTCATAATTGCCATGTGTGGTTGGTATTCTTGACAAAATGTTCGTTTTATTTGTATGTACGTCAAGTATTCGACAAATACGACAAACATGCAATAGCGAATACGAATAGCCAAGTGGAGTGCCACCATAACAATCGCGTACCAATTCGTTCGCATGGATATTGAAATGATTCCTAGTATTATTTGACACTTGATACTTCCACACACATCCAACAAAACTATTCAGTGTAAATCCCATTGAATTTGGTTCTGCGGTTCTCTGATACGTGCTCTATGTTGTTTTCCGGGAAAATATTTTGTTTACATTCGAAATCTGTGTCAAGAGCCCACTTATGTTGTTATTTTGTTATACAGGGTGGCCCTGATTTTCTTTAAAACCATTAAAGAATGACAAATCTTCCTTTAACGAAGAAGTTATATGGGTTTAAAAAAACTCCATACATTGCCAGTATAGACATTTTGTGAAGTAAGTTGACTATTTCCTCCAGACATAGAAATCATAGTGGAATTAACCTGTCAACAGTTTTCACACGAATTCCAAATCACCCTGTAAATTAATCCAACCACGTGCTCGGTTTCGTTCCTCATTAACTTTTCATCAAATTAACATAATCATTATTGCTACTCGCAGTATATATGTCGCAGTAAGATAGATAAAGCCGTAATATAGCTATATCCCTAGGGATATAACTATATACCGTAACATAGTAATAAAACCGTCGAAGTTAAGTGATATACTTATATTACTAGACTAAGTTCAGTGTTATAAATATATTAGAGTTTGTCTCAAAAAAATCATATATGTATATGTATAATTGTTAATAAATGAACTTGCTTTTTGAATACAAAAAAAAAATACCTAACATCGAAGTCTCTGGCTTGGAGCGAAGCTGCGCTTCGCTCCAAGCCAGAGCCTTCTGAACCTAAACATCCGTGTCGGATCTGGTTAGAGAGTTGGTCGGGGTGTCCCTTCATTTGTAATTTGTTTTTTATCAAATGAAGGGACACCGGGGAGTGCGTAAACACAACGAACCCCTCCGCGCCGCCTGCGCCGCACACTCCGAAAGCTATTTCACTAAACTTAATCTAGTAATATAAGTATATCACTTAACTTCGACGGTTTTATAACTATATTCCTAGTGACATAGTAAAGAATCGCTTTCGTATAACTATGTTACGGTATATAGTTATATCCTTAGGGATATAACTATATTACGGCTTTATCTATCTTACTGCGACATATATAATTATTAGAATACCAACGTATTTTCAAAATGCCTCAATGTGAAATATTTAATCTGCGGATTGCATAGTTTGGCAATTGTGTTCGTTCGTAATGACACGCAGGGTGTGTTTTGCGGTCAGGTTGTATGCAGCACCAACAACCAACAACAAACTGAAAATATAACGCCTCTCTGTTATATCATGAAACATTTCGAAGATAAATACTAAATTCTTCTTTCAATACCAACAACAACCACAATACAAACATATTTAGGTGTAGCATTTTAAATGTTGAACTCGTATCTAAGTACACTCGATTTTATATTCAAATCGTCATTTACAAGTCTAAAAATATGTCCGCGTTTCAAGTAATATTAATCTAAGATCGCGGAAAACATTTCATTTGTATTTTTGTATTTTCAAATACATTTTGCGGTCTTCGATTCTGGAATATATTTATTATATTTTGATTTGGCACTATAATTATTTCAATAGAAGTGCAATTACAAAAGTTATATACGTCGAATCTGAGAAAAGTATACTGGAGGCCTCAATAAGGTTGACATTTTCACAAGAAGAACTTGAGCGACTAAAAATTATTTCAATAATAGGTAGCCTAAAGCACAGACTAAGTAATTGTAACAAAGTTTAACAAATCTGTCAAAGGCTTTTCGAGACGACCTCAACCTTAAAAACTCTCCTGTACACCAATTTTGTACTGAAGAAAAAACAGAAACACCGATTTCATTGTAATAAGTATGTGTTACATACATGTCGATTCCCGGTTTATGTATCATACCATTTCCTTCATTCACCATATCTCCCTACCTATAATATTATAGCAGCACAACACCTATACAACACGACAGACGCTCGTGTTACCAACTGTAGCCACTACGTGCGCCGCAAGACGCGACTTTACCGCGCCCCTGGGACTCCAGACCGCACCTGAACTGAGTACATTGATTTTACATGAACGTAGAACATTGCATGCACGATACATATGTGTAGTATGTGCTGGACACCGTTGAGAAATATTATGTAACGTTACTAATTGGGATAAATATAACAGGATGGCTAGTTATTAGGTTAACTTTAAAATGAGTAGAGATAGAAAAATTCCGAACTTATAAAGTTTAGAGCATTTGAATATTTTTTTAAATAAACAAATTTTAGGGAGATAGTTTTTTTTTCAATAGGTATTTAATAGGTTTAAAATCCAATAATCCAAATAAAAAATGTATATGCTATTGGTATCGGTAGGTACTTTCTTCCCTCGGTGAACAATGTAGGTACTAAGTTTTTGTTATTTATTATACTCATACTGAAAATCAGATCTACCTATAACCATAAAAAGGAAGCCGCATAAAAATCTATATAAATGACTATGTTATGCCTATCTACTCGCATAAGCGTAGCGATACGGATAATGCGGTTAAATAAATAGGCGCATGTTAAGCATCATATTTTATCCAGTCTCATACGAGTTAAGGTGGTTTCTTGCAAGGGTCCGCTCCGCAAACCCGAGGGTGAAGTGCTGAGAAAACTTTTGGGTCTTTATTTATTGTTATTACCTCATTAAGGTACCTACGAAGCGATAGGCTACAAATTGCAAATAAATAAACCACGTTGCCAGACACCCTTGGAATACCATATAAGTGTAATTACTTAAGGCAGTTAAAACAAAATAATTATGTATTTCCGATTTATCTTTATTCCATTGCGGGCCACAGAATTATATATACGCCATGATGTCATGAATGAATAATAAGGGAAAATGCGAAAAGTCGACATCCTTTAATCCCACACAATATGTTGTTGAAGCTTATTTTGCTTATAAAATAAATAAAGGTTTCCTAAGTGTTTTATACTACACTTCAAAGTAAGTACAACATTTCAAAAGTATATTTTATTTTATTTGGGAGGCTCACAGCTCACAGATAAATTTAGTTATTAATATTGTTACAAGCCGCCACAAAGCATAATGCAGCTAGGTATATTTTTTTGTTACAAATCGAGTAAACATTTTCATATTTACTTATACTCCAAGAAACTTTGAATTGTGATCGCCAACTACACGAGATATTTATTGTTTAAAAAGTAGTCAACAATTAAGTCTCTAAGAAACCAGATTTTACCTTTCTTATTTTTTATTTAAATGTTATGAGTAATATTGATAATGTTATTTTTCGTACACAAACTGCGATGATGAGTCAGAAACATTAACATAATCGCATTATTTTCGGTAACGATTCTGACATTAACAAATTAACCGTAGCAAACTGATTTCCTGTACACAATAATGCTTTAATGAGCAACGCAAAGCATGCAACTGCAGTCATCGAAATCGAATTAAAATATTATGCTGTTGTTATACGGATTAAATCCAGTAATGTTTCATTTAGCTAAAACATGGAGCTCGGTGGCGCTGCAGGGGGACTGATATTCGATATGGATGTCCTTTGTTTGAATACCGAGAGACATGACAGATGTATGTACAGGCAACTGTATATCAACCTACACTATATAACAAACTAATTTGCAATCATTAAAAGGTAAGGTAATTTTAATTAATATATCCGTCCCGTCTTATCTGACGACAATGCGTTAACGACGAGACAATTCGTTATGTGGACTCAAAGATGGCTAATGGCAAGACAGAAATTCGTCCCGAAGACGCGATTAGTCCCATTCGTGAGGCTGGGTGTAGTGAGTTCGTTCGGCCATTAACGGAACTAAAATTCTCGAATGCCAATTACTATCTACGATACTACGATAGCCAGCGTATTTACGTACTATAGCTGTCGAGCGACCTAACTGTAGCAACCTCATGTTGACATTTCCCGATACGGGCGCACTTTGCGGTAAATATCGGTTCAAGACAGACATACACCAGACATACATTTACACCTGTGTATCTAAATGTATAGTACAAATTGGACGCTTATACGATACGGTGTTCAAAGGTAGAGAGCAGGTATTTTGAACTTATTGAGCGCAAATTTTGAAGACCGCAACCCTTTGAATAGTCAATGTCGCGTACCCTTATCTCACCACAGAAAGGCGACACCACATTACCGGTATTATGGCACTACTCCACGCTTGTGCTCCAACCCCTCTGAAATACGCTCACGTGTTTAGCTTTAAAGTTGGGAATCGTGTGCATACTGTTTGAGTTACAGGGCATTTTCAAAGTGCAATTTATATTGTATTGGAAGTTAGAGCGGCGCGTTTACCCGGGCTGCACAATATTTTGTGTCGGGCCAATGTGCCGCGCGGCTGAGCCTTGTTGCATATCCTCGGTGAACACTAGCTTTACATTTTCTTGTCTCTCTATACTTACGGGAAATTTAATAACCATAAGTGGAATACCCGCACTCGGATGATTAGAAAAGTTTATTCGTTGAGAGTCTTTATTTTTATACAAAAGGGAATATAATGAGATAAGTAACTTGAGGGGAATGGAAAGTTGGCGTTCCATACAGTTTGTTAGAGCAACGCACGTTGAAGCCTCATAGATTCTAGTAATCAAAAGTTACTTTTTAAGAACAAAGAAAAACTATACTTTCGGAAACTAGATAATTGTTGGAAGTAGGTATAATTAAGAAGTCTATGAGCTAGTAATCCGGACAAAAATTACAAACGACAGGAAGATGACCTTATAAGAGTTGATTGGTGGAAAGGGATGGCATAGAGAGACGTAGAAGTGTTTAAATGAGACATTTGTAGAAGGACGAGCTGTTGGGAAATTAACCTGGCAATGCTAAAGTTATTGTTACATTTAGATACCTACTTACATATTGAATAACAATTGTGAATACTGTAAGCATAAAGACTTTTTATTATTATCAAATTTAATATTAAAGTTTAGAGCACGCGTGTCACAGGTGTATTACCCGAAGTACGGCTGGCGAGCGATATCGCAATTCGCATCCAGCCCGTCAGTTTAGTGCACCCGCGGGATACCAACGCGTACGTGACTATCTATATCATTCATTACCGTTGGCGACTACCTCGTTGCTACGCTGCGTTATCTACCATCCTCTATTGACGATGTGTACATGAAAGCAATAGCAATCATTCTTGTCCATACCAACAATATCCATGTGACTAAATGAAACATAGAGCCTAAGCTGAATTTGAACACTATTTGCCATTTAAATACCAATTGATATAAATATACACAAGCTAATGCCACAAATGGCTGTGGATGAATGGAAATTGACATTCAGGTTTCAAAAAACACTGGTTTTTTCTGCCTGGGGAAGCGATATTGATAACAGTAGAAAAAACAACTATGATATGTTTCAAAAGAATAATAGAGATTTTCAATGTCGACAGCGAAGCAAAAACTGGTATGATACTTAGGTGTCTCTAGGCGAACACTTACCGTCAGGTGAAGCCTGCTTGTCCACACCCCTTTCTCTTAAAAATATTAGCTAATATAAAAATTTAAAACAACAATACAATTGCATTGAACCAAGATATCGTCTTCAATGTCAAGATAAAGTTTTTCATGATCATGACCGCAAGTTACAGGATGTTTTAATATCGCCAACAACCAAAGCACAAAGGCCCGGCTTACCGAGGGTGTTAGCGGATCAGATCAGATCACGCGGCTATGCCCCTGTATTTATTTACATATAATTAGGTTCGTGTCAGTGATCGACGGCGGCGGCGGACGTCCGCGCGGACGCAAACAATCCATTACAGCCCTGTCAGCCTGCTGAGCCTAAGACCCTTTTCGCACCAGAGCGGTTCATAAGTCGAACAGATAAGTTGTTGTAAAAGAAGCTCGTCACATTGAAAAGTTTTCTGTTCATGTCAATGGCAATGAGATTAGTTTCTTCAAACAAAGGAAGAAATGTAAAATAAAATTTAAATCTTCAAACAGTTGCTATTCAATAATTCACGACAGGCTTGACTGATGTACATACAATATGGTATATAGATAGTAATATCAGAAATATCAGCAGAACACCGAGGTAACGAATATACTTACTTACTCCGTTGGATCAGCGACCCGAAGTGGGTCTTGACTTCTAAAATCTGTCCAATCCAATCCAATCTAAGTACTGCACCAATTTGCACCACGTGTGTGCCTGCAGTCTGTTCTGTTCAGATCCGTCTCCATTTCGTCCCTCCAGCGATATCTAGAACCGGTCGGTATCTTCGCAGCACGGTGGTCTCCCATTCTTTCGACGTGACCGAGCCAGCGGAGTCGAGCATCTTTTATCGCTCCGATCATGTTTGGCTCAAACACCAGCTCTGCAATTTCCTGTTTCTTTCTTATCCTTGTCCTTCCATCCCCCCTTTTCATTCTGCCTAGTCTAGTAACCTTAACATATATACACGGATAACTAATTCTACCCAAACTGCTACTGAATACCGGCTGTGTCGCGCCCGCCTATCACTTCACTGTGGCGGCACCCTATCATCCCTAGCCCATGCATACATAGAGGCTCGGTATGGAAGTGCAAACAGGAATTTAGACCAGTTCGCTGTCCTCTAGTGTCAATATTGACCAGCCCCCTTACCTTGAAGTCTTATAGCAGTATTACTTTCATAATACTTTGTTACTTCGTATAATGACGACCTTAATGAGCTTACTTTAAGGTCGTCATTATACGAAGTAACAAAGTATTATGGAAGTAATACTGCTATAAGACTTCAAGGTAAGGGGGCTGTATTGACTTTTCGACATAAATACATTAAACCGCATAGTGACCGCGATAGGGTTCATCGCTAGTCTACAGTCTATATACTAGATGAACTAACTGCATTGCTTTATAGTCTTTGACAAATATAATCACCATATTTGCTGTAATACTTTATGTTAGCATGCTGCGGAAAATAAATATCTATTTTATATATAACTCACTTACGCGGTATAGACAAAGGTATTACAAAATTTTACACTTCATAATATGTATTCGATTGTAGGTAGGTACTCATTGTAATAATGAAATTATGTATTTCACGTCTCTTCATTATTTGATTCCACGTCCCAGTACATAATATTTATTTCATTAGATATTATTTGACCTTTGACAAACCTACGTATGGGTGCTTATGCTTATTTGTAAAACACTTGTTCAATAAGTCATCCAATATACAGGTAAAATATTAAAGCCAGCTATTTTATTCGAAATGTGATTTCATTATTCATGTTTCGTGAGTGCCACAGCGGCAGGCAGTGGAGCGGTCTTCTAGTAATCCATTCAATGTATCACTGTTCACTATGCACACTTATCTCGCCGCATATAGTCACACCGATACGTTACCAATATTTAGGCAAAATGTGAATTCTTTTTCCCGCTATTCAATTCCAAACTCTATTCCTGGACATCAGAGGTAAAGTTTAGCATGTTTGCGCGGAATTTTACAACGTTTTACAGCGGATAATCCTCCTGATATTGGAAGGCCCGTAGATGCATTCACTGGGCTGCACAAAATTTTCTATAAGGATAAAAGCAAACAAGATAGCCATCGGACCAATGTTACGAAGTGGTTACTATACCCAGTTACATAAAAGTCGACTGGATCGACAAATGGGACTTTAATGGCAATAAAACATTTTTATTTGCTCGTGTCAAGTGAACGATGAAACCGGCATTTTATAAAACAGTTGTGGTTTTCATCGCAAATATTTGAACGATTTTTTGATGTTTTGATTAATTTTAAACGATTGTACTTGACTTTGTTTCGGGATATCTGCAATGATTTTTGAATAGGTTTCAATGGAAATGTTTCATATTGTGGGAGTGAATTACAGACTTATTGAATAATTAACATAATTATGTATAATAATCATTATTGTCATTATTATTAATTGTAATTAGTGTAGGATCAGATTTTGCAAATTAATGTAAATAGGCGTGATAACAATAAAAAGCATGTGTAATCCATCATCAATGCCTACATACTAGGCCCGCGAGGTAGATAATGATCCAATGTTCCCTCGATGTAAAGAAAGTCTTATCAAAACATTGGGGACATAAAAATAGACTGATGATGATAATGCTCTCAAGATCATTCGCCACCAATTTTAAAATCCAGTCTCAAAAGTGCAATGAAAACAACTTTTAAAAGAGCTCATGCACAATGCGCATTATTCCGAATGTGTCTAGCTTTATTTTAGGCATAGTAGGTATAACGACTCAACTTTTTTGGCGTGTAAATGTACAACGGCGACAATACGGCAGCGGTGCGGGCGGCGAACGTTAAAATGTTTCCGTTTTTGGCGTCCTCTCAACTTAGTTAATGTTTCCAAAACAACGCTGCTAACACTGGCCCGCCTATTTGCGGTGGAAAGTTTGGATGCCGTTGCAAACTGCTAATAATATAGCTTTAAAACAAAATTAGCGGGTCAAGTTCATAGAAAGATTATCTGCATTTTCAATAGGCGTTACTACCTGTATACGTATGTAGAGATACCAGCGCTATCTTTATGAGATGGGATAAAGATTTGTTTTATATAGATAACATCATAGCCAAACTGATATATTTTATTACTCGTATTAGCAAGATTACTATAATATATGTATACTTATACAATTTATATAATTTAACATTTTGTTCGCAAAATTCATATTTACAAAATATTAAAGATGCATGCTGTTAACAGTTCGTATTTTAAATTGACAAAAGCCCTAACTAAGAGAAATAAAAACAAAAGGATTATTGGGCTCGTCCGGGATTTGAACCCGGGACCTCTCGCACCCTAAGCGAAAATCATACCCCTAGACCAACGAGCCGGTTGCAGACATAGTCGAATTTTTAAAACATAACGTATGACGAGACAACCGGTTTGATAAATCTACTTTCAAAGTGAAAGGCGCGCTTGACGAAACTACAAGCGCAACATTCGCTCACATTAAATATAAGTCCACCAGCTTATAATTAAGATTGTTGGCTCCATGTGACAAATTAAATGTTATCACAGCATACGGAATCTGATCGATATTGGAACTAAAATTGTTGGAAAACTACGGTTTCAGTGAGTGTTGCGATAACAATTTATTTAACAAGTGACTCTTCAAGAAACTGGCTTCAAGGTGTACTCGCAATAGCCATAGAAGTCCACTGCACGCTACACATTTACCCTTTTACTTATAAAAAAAACACTGATCAAGCTCAGAACAACATATTAATCATTATTTAAACTCTTAAGCAGTGATTAACTTTTTTTACTTATAAACGTTATTTAAGCAGTGATTAGCTAATCGTCATTTTACACCAAAAAATATTTTGGTACGGTAACACTGCTGAATGAATTCAGAAAAAGAACGAAAATTTAGCCTAAATTGGGGTAATGCCTACTCCAAAGTCCTTAAAAAAAAGGCATAGAAAAATAAAGTCACAAATTCAATTTGTCAACAACTGTCAGCATCTTTTTAAAGAACAGGAAGCAAGGAACTGCCGATGGAGTTAGTCATATTTACATCGCAGACTCCGGAATGACAATTTTTCATTTACAAGAAAGTACCTACTTACTTACTAACTTGTTTTTCCATTGTTTGAATTTTAAACAGATGTCGAATCTAATAATAAACAGATCTTTCTGACGTATAAGAGTGAAAGTGAATACAGAGAGAGGAGAACTGTCTCCATGCAAAATATACTTTAGCCTCTCTACTATCGCGCGCGTCGAAATTTTTTTTTCATGAATTTAGCAGTATGAAATGTAATCAGCTGTTCAGAATTCGGTCCGCCATTTTGCTACTTAAGAATTTAAACAACCCTACGATGTTGTTTAAACTGACAGCTTATTCTTACGACTTATTCGGTTGTTTATGAGTTATAATTAACTAAAGTTAATACTTTAAATAGTGTTTATAAGTAAACATTTTTATTAAACAATTGTTAAACAAGGTATTAATTTTAATCATCGATTATAAGTAAGGCTGTTAGTTACCTAATTGGCATAAATATACCTATGTACCGGCGAATGATTGATAGGATGATGCGATGTTGTATTAGATTCTATATAAATAAATGATTCCACTCAGACTGGTAGGTATGCGTTCACCTTAAAATGCATATTTCATGACATTAAATACATGTGAACACGATTTTTAGGTTTGTAATTTATATGTATCTTAGGTTCTCGTAAAAGTATTTTGAAATAAGTCCATTTCTAAGAATATTACGAATCACTTGTAAAAAAGAAATGGTTTAAATAATAACACGATTTAATTAAATAATATCTCGTTTAAATAAGCGTGTATTTAGTATACAGATTGGGGCCCGCACGAGCGCAGCGTCCCGCGGCTCGCGACAGGTTGTCGCGACTCCAGTGTATATTAAAACAATTTGTTTCCTCTCGCGACAGTCGCACCGCACACCGCGACCTCTTTAAACCCATCACGCTTCCACACAAACGAGCTCTTAGTGAAATATGATCCGACTAGATTAAAACCAGATTCACTAAAGTGCACTACATATTTTACACGTATTTTATACGAGCATTCGCACGCGGTTCCAGTCTGCATAAAACCTCCTTGGTATTAAATACATTCAACCACAGAAATTAGCTGAATTCTGGCCAAAAAAGAAAAGCGTGGATGAAAATGGCATAATCGTCATCATATTTAAGAAATATTTATATATAAAAAAAAGATTTAGCTAGATGGTTTAATTTACATGTTATGTGACATATAAATTAAACCACCTTTAGCAAACCCCAATAATGCCCCCTACGCCACCCCTCGACTTCCCATTTATTGGTTCTGGTAGTTGTGACAACAGACGCTGACAAATTAATAAACTAGGAACAGAATTTGTTCGACTTTACAACTAAAATGATAATATTTTTTTGTTTCTTATGCATGTATTATCAAACTGTTGTTTAGTTGCCTCGTCAACGACAATTAACGCCCGCCGTGGGCCATAATTCACGCCCACTGACAGCACTATCGCGCGACAGCCGCTAGCCGCATCCTACCGCGTCGCACTGAAACGCTACTTTGCCCGCCACCTACGGGCGAGCCACGGCTAGGCGCAATGCCGTGCCCGGCCGCACTATGCCTGCCATTCCTGTGTTTGTAATTTAAATTTTCGAATTTACATAGTTTATTACTGTTTAAGAACGCAGTTTGTTAGTTAATATAATACGAGCAAGTACTTCAGTTGAACACACTGAGATTTATTATCTACTTGTAATTCTATGACGATCTTATACGACTCTCTAAAAAGACAAAGTTGTGAGACATGTAACTATAGTCGCACTTGTAATGTACCCCTTTATGTGACGGTATTAATTATGGTCTCGATTGCAAGTTGATCGTACTTGCGTCATAGAAACATCGAGAACTTAGAGCAATTCAGAGCATCCATCATTTTATGTATAATTCACGAAATGCGAAGTCGACGACTTGTTATAGCGATTCATTACATCAAAAATAAACAATGGACTCTTAGAGAGAAAGAAAAAAATGTATCTAACGATCAGTGTTTTCGGTGAGGGTGCATTAAGCGGGAAACTTTATAATTAATGAGCTCGACCCCATGGCCTTTCCAACTTAAGGTTGTGACGGGAACTTTGAATCAACAATGTGAACTTAATTTGAATAAGTTAGAATATTTTTCAGAGATGCAGCCACTTTATTTATTCTGTTCTCACCTGAATAGTTTCACGAAAGGGAGCAATTAATTCGCCGAGTCTAGTCACGAAAAATTTTCATTTTAATTAAAGCCTCGACTGGAGGATCGTCGGCTAATTAACCCATTAAAACGGACTCTTCGTTCATTTTGTCTTTTTCCCCTTGAACGTTCACTTTCTTAAGATTTTCGAAATGAAAATGAAAATACGGACGCAGCCGTAGCTGCTGAGCAGCGGAACCGAAGCATAAGTGGCACAATACAGCAACATCTCTTCTTCTCTCTATAACGCATAAACAGTGGTGTTACAGTCAATGGTGGTTGGTAAATTAATTTTAATACCATAAAATAGAATGTACAAGAAATAAGTTAGGTAAGTATATATTCTATTGTTATAATTTGTAGAACAGATTGAGATAAAAATACACAATTCAATTGACTGTAATTAAATAGAGTTGAACTTGTAATCGATTCATTCCTAAAAACTGCCCAATTTCAGAGTTATTTTAACTACAGCCTAATTCTATTTAGATAGGTGTAACGTATTAAGTATCTACTCTTAAAGAATTTGTTAAAAATTTCGCATTATTACAACATCGTACCTATATTGAAATTGATTTCAGTCAATAGTGCATCTATATACACTTAACTACATCTGTGTTGAAAGGAATCGCTCACGTGGGTACTATGTAATGGTGTTCATGCTTTTAGAATCAGTGTTAGTACAAAAAGATAGCAAAATTATTCAGGAAAGTTTATTTTATTATCATCCTAAATAAACATAAGAACAAAAACACATTTTTGTGTTCTGTTCTGCTACAAATACCGAAGTAAATAAACGGAGCTAAGTGGGTAATTTATTAAAGGTTAAAATATATTACGACTTTTTACCACAAAAAAGATTAATCTAAAAATGTAATCGAATAAAATGAAAGTTAACGAACAAAGTAAGTACGGCAGATCCGGCAGATCCGACTCATTAAAACAAAGGGCCCTGCGTCGCGTCATCCGGTTAATGAAGACATTAATATTTTTTTCATTATTTTGTATTATTTCTCAGACATGAAAATAATTTTAATTAGTTTCTCTTGAACAACATGTTTGCTCGTGGTGTCTCCTGTAATGTGTGTTTACTGTAATATTTATTAACAAATAAATATATTTTCATAGCAACAAACAAAAAGAAGTTTAGGTACGGACAACAGCAGATCAATGGTAACATTTGCAGTATGATTTTAAATCTTACGACGCAGATAATAAGAACGGTCCAAAGTGTTATACTTGATCCGCTGTTAGCTGTACCTACTTGAATTCGTGGTTAAAATCAGTTGCCTTATTCTGGGCAAAACACTTTCTTTTATCAACCGCAAATGGTACTTAGTAATTGCTATTTTTCATGAGCTAAAATGACTACCACTTGCGATGAATTAACACAGAGAAGCAAGAATTTTTGTACTGTATTTTACCGATCACAGAATAAGGGTGCTGGTTTCACAAAAGCTTCATCTGTTGTATTTCGCTGGTAAAAATCATAAAAGGGAATCTGTTCCAGCACAATGCAAACTGAAACTTGTTGCCGCTGTAAAGCGCTGCGCGACTGAGACAATGGCATATGTCAGTCGGCGTAAGGCCTCGTGCACAAAGGAACTCTTACAACATCCTGTTTACTCATATTCCTAATTTCCCCGACGAATAGATTGTTAGGGTTGGCAATTTTAGCCGACAAGTCAGTACAAAGTGACTTTGAAAACTCTTAAATTACCAATAAGTAGGGTTTTTATTCTTTCGAAACGCTGAACCGATTGCTCTCCGATGGTGAAGGAAAACACCGGAAAGATTCCCGCATGTCGGAAAATTAAAAAAAAATCGTGAGGAATATAGGCCGGAGATTTTAAACAACCAATAATACCGCACTAAGTTTGCATTGTGGATGGCTACGAGTACATAAGCTTCATACATAGGAGCTTTCATTTTATTAGCACAATAACTATGTAGTTTCCGGAATATTTACTGAAAAAAAATCAAATACATGTACTTGCATGCATGCTTGTACTTTTTTTCAAGGTTCGTAATTTTTTAATCATGCAACAATTTTCCCTTTTTGCTACTCCTATACTAGACTTTTGTTCGCAATTTGTACTTATCAGGTAACATTTGTTGTGCATACGAGTAATACAGCCTTAACGTTGACATTTGCCAGTGCAAACGATAATAACGCGGCGAGTACAGTCAACAAGACAAGAGCGAGTAAAACTGCGATCATCTGAATGACGGAGCAATTACGTGCATTCAGCCAGGGGCGCAGTCAGTCGAGGCAAGTGCCCGGATTGGTTTCAATAAAAGCGCAATCCCTCCCCCATGTTTTTCTTTCATCACTCAACTCTGAATGGTGTTATTCACTGCAGTGAGTGCCCATTACTTTGTTTTTATGTTCCTATGTGTCTTAATGAAGATCTCGTTTTGTTACAGGTACTATGAGCTACTAAGAAGCGAGCTTCTTTAGACTTCAAATATTATTCTCACTATAGACGAGAATGGGCAAAAGTTTGTATAAAACTGTGCGTTAGATCGTACGGAATGCGCAAAGAAATGTCATCTGGTCGACCATCTACACCTATATTATAGGCAATCCCTTCTACTTTATCTGAAGTAGGTATATCTTATCTAAATTTACAAAAAAAATCCTGTGCTGTCCATCTATGTGCGTAACATGCATGCCAGTGACTAAAGTAATGTGCATAGATTTATCAAAGGAATGTTTAGCTGTTTATTTACTTCAATCCGTGTAACAGTTCTATCAATAGTTCATATTGCCATTTGCGCGGGGAGTACAGATACAAACAATAATTATAAAGTAGTAAATCTAAGGGGTAGCAAAAATCTAAATTTAACATTCCAGACACACATTGTAAAGGCGTGTACTCATTGCGAATTCACCTGCAATAATTAACAAACCCATTCGCATCACTTAACACTTCTAAAAGCTGTAAATTATCGTAAAACAAGCGGCATAAACCCGTCCATGGCACGCGCTGGCTAAATAAGAAATACTAGCATCCGACAAACGGATCATTAAAGTCTAGAGACCGAACGAGGCTTGGCTTCGGTCTCAACCACTTTCAAAATACATCTCATTGTAAAAATCGTCTACGCAAGAAAGTAGGTACGAATATTTAATAAATATGGATGTAAAAAAAAATCAATACCTTCGCAAATACTTTAGAATGAGCTATAATTCATATTATACTGCCGTTATCTATAATGGGTAAGCTTAAAACTATGGCAAATTATTATTATACAATGGCGATGACGTTAAATACGAGTAAGTTTCGTAAAGTTCATAATTTTACGATAGTTGACTTTCAACAGCAACACTTTTTATTGAAATAAATTATGTGCATAATTAATTAGACAGTCTTAAATTTTCAATTATAAAAAAAAATTGCGTCAGCTCCACCGTAGGCGTGCTTGGCTCACGGCCGAACCCGAAGCCAAAGCAACGGCCACAAAGATATCATATCTCTGACACTATTAAATTCTACTTTAAATGCGCCCGCGGCTGCGTTGATTAATCATCGCTGGCTGATTAATTAGTGGATCGTGTAAAAACCCCGACGAACGATCCCCCAGTCTACAACCGCCCTTAGGCAAGAGCATAAAAACGCGCGAAATGTTAGACGCTATGCATTCAATAAATGATAAATACATATATAAATTAACTAAAATTATATATCTATTACCCTATGTAATCCACAATTCGATATTCTGCTTCACAGTGCAGTGTTTTCTGTTTTCCTGGCCTCTGCTTGGTCGCCGATAAAATTGCAAATTCATTGTAAGAACAAATATCATTGATCCTAATTGATAATTTTGGATTGTATTAATTAACACGAGTATTAATTAGCCCTACCTCTTACTTTTCATTTGTTTCATTTCATTTCATATAAGTAAAAATGATTTGTGGTAGGGAAGAGAAAAATATCACAGTTTGGGATTCTTTAGGGGACTTGTAATCCCTCTCTGTATTAGGGTATAGATTCTGCGAAATGTCTATAAGTAGAATGTTAAACTATTGAACAAAGTTTAACGTTCAGAGATAGGGCACAATAATGCAGAGTTACAGCGTAATGAGAGCAATATTCATTTGAGCGTCATTCGTTACACGCACGGTTACAGCACTGTTAAGCAGAGAACACACTCTAACTGATTGCATCGCTCATTGAAGTCGTTTGACGAACGAGCGGTTGCCTGCGATTTATACCCGAATAAGCCACTCATATTACAGGGGGAGATTTTAAATGTCGCTTTTTTAAGATGAATAATTTACAGTACACGCGGGACGCTCATGATTCATTGTCAACGAATTTAATACTTTAAAAGCATTAATTTATTGGAAAAGTTTTAAATTGAATAGCACCCAAATTGGATATCCATTATGCAGATTGGATTACTAATTCGCAATAATGTGTAAACTAGCTCAGTGTAATTGAAAGCTGAAAACTTCAAGAAAATAACAAACAAGAGTCATTCGTAGAAGATGTAGACGTCATAAATAGATGTATTTATAACAATGTTGCAAACTCCTCGCATTTAAGTAGGAAATATGACGTTGTGTCGAGACTAGATGTTTCTCGGTCGACTCATAATTACAATAATTGCTAAAGTTTTGCACTACAGTCTTAACCGAGCTGTAGAGCTATTCATTCGTATTTATGCAAAGCGCATAAACAACTCTTAATGGGTGTTTCCTTTGTGAAACTTTTCAAGGAACTAGGAAAAATTCGTCTAGAAAAATCGTGACTCATGTTTACGACTGGTTCATAATCTTCGAAACACGTAAAATTCCACCAGCTTCAAGCGGACGCAGCATCATTGAGGACCGGCGCGACCAGGGTTGCCACAACTGCGTTTTTTACCCCAGGTTTATCCTCCTGTACTAAGGTTTGTTCGGGATAATTTTTGAATATTGTCCCACCCGGGGGCATACCGCACATACGGAACTTTATTAAGTGTTAAATTAGGTAAGTGGTAGTACCTAAACTTACGTACCTACTTACAATAAGAATTCCTTAAATTGGAGAAGTCCATTTTCGGTTGGCAATATCGATGAAATGTGTCACAATAATAACTTTATTTAACATTAAGCCCGCATTTGGCCTCCATCTCACCTGAATTGGTAAGCGATAATGAGGCCGAAGGCACGCGTACGGGATGGGATTGGGGACAATTTATATTGAGGCGCCGTACTAGTCTCACTACCATGCGTTGCTGTAGCTTAATTTTAAATTTTATATTTCAGAATTTAATTGGAATTTAAAATTCAATGATATCATTAACAGTAATATACCTCTTTTTGGTTATTCATTCCCTTGGAATTTCTTCCATGGTGGTGGATTTTTTTTTATAATTATAATAATTTTTTTATTGAAGTAAGAGATTTACAAGTTTTCGAAGCACGAGCTTACATAGTACTCCTTATGATAAGTTACATTTATGTTAGAGTTGATGTATAAGGTCGTGCAGTTGAAGTACACTAGCACCCACACTAGGATTCCCTGTGTCGTGGGCGCTGGTCACTTCCGGGGGGTCCTGAGTGCCATCTTCATCTTGAAGAGATGAGTTGGCGGTTGCAGTTACAATTAAGTAGGTATAACATTGTACATATTAAACAGAAAGAGTTAAGTTAAATTAATGAATGGATACTATAAATGCTAAGTGAAAGATACTGGTGTGTGTGTGTGTGTGTGTGTGTGTGTGTGTGTGTGTGTGTGTGTGTGTGTGTGTGATCATGTGTAAGTGATAGAGCGTAATCGTGTGTGTGTGGCGTATGTAATATTTTTCTCGTTATCTACATACTTTCAGGACGGCCTCTGTTTGGGTGTAGTCCAGTGTTAGAAGCCAATCAGTCACTTTTATTTTACACGAGTGCCTGGTGGTGTCCATGATATCGAGAGTTTTGTTTAAGTTGGTGTATATGTAAGGACCCATGAAAGAGAAAGTTCTGTGGGCAAACTGTGTGCGTGTGGGGGGCGTTTGCCATAGTTTTATACGCTGGGATCTTTTTGATTGTTTCATGCTTAGGGGGGAAGATCTGTGAAAACGAAGAGTACACGCCAGGATTTTCTTGCCTAGCATCCAGTAGCGGAACTAAAATCGCCTCCCCCTCCGAATCTTGGCGCTAACGTATTTACATACTTGCTAGCGAGTGTACTTAAGGAACTCATGGTAAGGATGAAGTTACCGGAGTTTCTCAAGTTGTAATTAAAATCTACCAACCCACAACTGCGATGCGATACCTACGACTTCGCGTCGCAAAAATCGTGAATCTGAATCGTATCGAAATCGTCGTGCGGGCTCGTAGATTTTTGCGATTCGATGCGAATTCGCATGTTATGTGTGGGAACCCTAAGTCGGCGTAAAATATTCGCAAGAAAACAAGTGCCACGTAAAAAGTAAGACCACTCTCTCGTTTACGGTGGACGGCACGGTTACGGCGCCTTTCCGCGCGTATGGAGACCCCTCGGGGACGGGCCGTATCCACTACCTATGTGCCACATAAAATTGTTTCTTACCTCACCTTACCTACATAATACAAACTAACCCAGAAACCATTCCCTAACGTACTTATTTTGTGTAAGTACCTAAATGTGGGGTAATTTGTTAGGTACCTACATACAAATATTGATTGGCCGTCATCTAGGAAGTACTAACACAGGTACGGTCTAACACAGAGAAAAGTGTACCAGGAGAGTATTTAAGGTTGATACTATTTCAAAAACTACCTGACCTAATGCAAGAATTCTTTCATTGTTAGATAGATATGTTAAAACTGTAAAATAATTACTAAATTCAGTCCAGTCGTTTTTAAGAAAATCTCAACCTGATTGAAGCCCCCTGTATACTTTTGTCTGTATTAGTGTGTTCTAGTCACAACCAGAGCATTTATATAATATTTTTTTAAAATATCGACGAGTCTTCAGCTCTCAAATGAATCATTTTAGAAAGGTCTTAGACCAAAGTCCTAGTTGTTCAGTATAAGAACTAGTACTGAACACCTTTCGGCTTACGTATAGTCAAAAGTCAATGTCAAAATGTTTTATTGCAATCATGTGGTAAATTGCGTGCGTAGGTAAAGGATATCATTTGCGTTACACATTGTTTTAGTTGGTACATAGTGATTATATTCTTAGGTAGGTATTTTGTAGTAGATATCTAAGGAACACCCCTCTAATTTACATTAGGAACTACATACACAACTTGTTCCGATGAAATATCAATTATATAATATGTAACCGAATAGTTCAATACCATTCCGCGCGGAGACACCCAAAGTCGTGTTTGTCTTAGCACAAATCAGAGTTTCCATTAAAGTTTGTTGGTTTGTGTAAGTAACACCGAAGATCAGGCTGAATTACGTCAGCTCGTCGCCGGTGCTCCCGACTGTATTACCAACCCTCGCGTTGACACCAGATCCGCGAAATTAACTAGAAAATATAATGCGGCGAGAGAAATAAAGTTTAATTAGGACCTCGCATTACTTCAAAAGTTAACAAAGGGAGTCAATTTTCACACCTTTTTGTTCTTCGTTTACTTGAATAAAGGTTGTTCGGGATTAGAAACAAAGTTTCACGCTGTGTTTATGCAATCAGATAGACTTTTATTTGTTATTGAAACGGCAATGATAAACTAATTTTACGGTAAATACAAATAATGTATAAATCCCGATTTATGATATTATCTATTGATTGGTTGGTCCACATCTCGGGTGATCCCAGAGCTGGCAGCTACCTCGCTCAGCGTTTAAGTATTGCCATACAGCGAGGAAATGCTGCCAGCGTCCTGGGCACCATGCCACAGAACGGGGACCTCGACGACGTGTTCGTTCTTTAGTTTATAGTTTTATTTCATAGGTTTTTTTTTTTTTAGATATTAAGTTAGTTTTATTTTGTAGTAGTTAGTTTTTTTTTTGCAATAAATTTATTGATTGGTTTACAATATTGTAAACGAAAGAGGCTGCGGCCAAATAATAACGCATCATTTCATTTGCGTTGATCGTCATACAACTAACTTCACCTATTCGCACCCATATCAGTATTTATTTATACTAAGCAAATCTGTACAGCGATGTGCTCAATTCGTAAGGTAATCTCGACGCTTGCGTTTACTCACAACTGTGAGTGAATATCAAGGAAGCACTATCTGATATGCACAGTAACTGTGCATCACATGTGATCCTCTTACGTCGAGATTTAAAAACAATTTTTAGCGCAAGCTTAGTATGAGATCACTCTTAGGTCGATAGTCATTGACAGTTTTAAGCATGGACTCAGCGTGAGCACGCACTTACAACTGTCAAAATATTAAAACTGACGACCGAACTTAAACTCATAACTGTGCTCAGGCTCAGATCGCGATCAAAAGGAATAGCAATTTAGAAGATTTTTTTGATAAGAGAATAAACCTAAAGCGCTCTCCAAACGTGATTGCTCAACTCAATGTCGCAATTCTTAGCTACAAAATGTACATAATTAGAAAAGTTTTTATGATCCGGGCCGCGGCAAGTCGTCGCGTGTCACCGCCTGACACGGCTCCCCATGTCCTGATGAGGATTATAATTTTACCCAACAAATTATTTACGAATTTTCTTTTTCTGTTGACGTTACTCAAGATCTTTGTTATTTTCTTTTAATAAATAAATGTTTTAATTAATTTGGTAATGGGAAAACTTTTGCCGCAAATAATGGTGTCGATTCAAACGTGAAATAATGCAAAATGTAAAATTTAGTTAACGTGTAACGAATATTTCAGACAGGCTTACTTTTTGTTACAGCTAAGGTCGTATCCTTGCTTTTAAACATACCTGTTTCTTTAGATTACTATATATAGGTAACTCTGCATTAGGTAACATAGAACTGAAAATTAAATTGTCCTTGAGCTAACTTGTATAGAGAGGCTGGCACGGTGGTTACGAAAAAGCTTAATAAAAATATAATTTTAAAAATATAGCGTGTAGTGTAGCGATATAGCGTCGTCGACTACAAAGGCAAAAAGGCTGAAGAAGTTAGTCGCTCGTGTTGTAAAAATAATTGCCATTTTTGGCACGACATCGCGTCAACGGCGGGTTCCTTGCCCTAAATGAGTGTAATTACAAAAGTTTTTATTACTAACTGCGCGCCAAAACCGCCTTCTACGATCGTATACCGCCGTTTTGGCGACGCCACGCGGAACCTCTGGCAGTGTGATGTCCTTGTGTAAAAATTTATGCAATAAGGTACTCATTATTTTAGACTTTAAAAGTATTAATTAAACTGTTCCCGAGGATTGGGGACATAAAAATAGATAATGACATTAAAATCATTTAATTTCCGAAACTAGTTTCCAGAGTTACCTATATTGAGGCGAACGTTTGTATGTGTGTAAATAAATCATGCGATAGGTATAAAGTATCTACTTACACGAAAAATACAGTAATTACGTAGTAATAGAGTTTAGGCCTTAAACTTAACTGAACTTTGTAACGGCTGCGAATTTTCTAATCTCGTAACCTAGGTAGTTTTTTTAAAGAAAATTTGTCATGTTTCACCTTACTAAGAATCTCCTCAATTACTTCATCTAATCTAAAAACTTGTACCTACTAGGTTACGAACGAGGAATGATTTTATTATTCACGCCGTGGTCGAATCAAGAAAATGAACCTTCGTATCAGAATTCCCTAAAAGCAAAGCGACCCACAATGAGCAAAACGTCCCATCTATCCGAGAGTTTTCGTCTGAGAAATTAACTCGATCTATCCACATTTCGAACGAACGAGGTCAGAGTGCAGTTCCTGTATCGCCGCACAATGAACCGATTAGCTGCCTAACGAAGCCACGGAGTGATTTAGAGCGATAGGAAAACGGGAGCTTAAATTGCATCCCAAGCTGGAGTTTTCCGTATTTTATACAAATTAGATTTCGTTTTTCAAATTTAATTCCTTGAATTCAACTACAAAATCTTCATTACAGTTTTTGTGTGTTATCTCCATCCACATAAAAAATTAATTGCAATACAATTAAAGATACTTAAACAAACAAAAAAACATATAATACAATCTTTCGAGTGAATTAAATATTGCATGTAGGTACATAATATATCGAAATCTTGAAAATGAAATTAATAGATGAAGTAACTCCTGTTATGTAACACTGACATTTTTTATCTGCTAGCAAAATCGTTAGTACGTTTTGTCTCTAGTAGCAGCAATTGTTATTGTCAAAATAAAAATAAATATACCTATATAGATATAGCGGAAGGAAACGTGTAAGTTATAAAGACAAACGATTGCATTTTAGAAGTAAGGAAGAGTCGTACCTGCTTATAAATATTATCAATCAATCACTTATTGGATTTTTCAAACTTTCTTTGAGGCAAAAAACGAATTTTCCACTGTTTTATTTAGCTTCCAGGCGGGTGATTAGCATACTTTACGCTCGGGAACCGAGAAAGCGGCAATATTGATCAGACAAACAAAATGTACATAAATATAAATCTGTAAGCAAATACCTTTAATCAAATAGAATTGACTCTGGAAAACGGATTAACGGGGTTAGAGTTAATCATATATTTGGGTTAAATTCAGTGCAATAAGTACTAGGTGCTGAATTATTATTGGTTACAATTTAGTTTTAAAATAAACTCCAGATTTTTTTTCTAAAATAAGAAAAAAAATAGAGTTGAAGTATTACTTCAACTTCATCTTGTTTTTAAAGTTTAAACAGTAGAATTACATATTTGGATCAGAGCAGTGTTTTGTTTATGTAGAGTCGTTTCAAAAATTTTGAGAGAGGAATGATATTATGTTGAAAACTATATAATGAGGTACTTGCAATTTAATTAAATCATTGGGTGTATGGTACTTAACTATTTCAAAAATTTGTGAAATGCAATGCAATATTGATAAAAATAATTTTAATATGCAATATTATATAATTATGTGAAATGAATAGGTATTGTGTACATACGAATTTATACAATAGCTGAGGAAGCGTGTGTGTTGGTGTAGCCAATAGTGCGGGAACTTCACCGGAGATGTTTACATTACAAAATATCCGGATTTACAGAGAACTAAGTCGGCACGATCAATCGCATAAAATATCAGCTGTTTCACGCATTTCGGTCGGTAGATATAACCGAAATATATGCAAGGTTTTTTTTTGCAGTTATTCCCATAGTGAAAGTTGTCGTTCAATTTGATGGGTAGGTTATCAGTTATCACACCTGAAAATAGCACCGTACCTAATATTTATTATGGTTCTAGTAACCTATGATGTAACGTTGTCATCTATAACATTACCTATCCGTCTTTTACTAACTCCTGACTTCTAAATGCCTGTCAATGTTAAATACAATCATAAACATTGTAAAATCAACCGGAACAACCTATAATTGACTGTAGGTTTATTTTAAGTTCTACCAAATAAGCATAATCTGTAACGCTGTTGGTTTTCTAACATGAATAAAATAAATAAAATATTTCAACTAATTTCTAATTCTTTTTTCACACTTGAACACCTAATGTGAATTTCTTAATGCTTTTTTATCAAATAAATACCCCATTATTCACTGGCGTCTTTTAAACATTTTTACGTTACTGTTAATTCACTGCTATCTCGTGTGGTGGCTGTCAGTGTCTGGCTCCCGGTGTAGTGCGGCCTGGAAGCGTGCATATGCAGTGTCGCCGCGATATGCCACGTCCCCGTGATGTATGCGACGCTAACTCGCGTGTTCTCCTTCTTGCTTAGCACCGTGAACACTCACATGGCATAAATTTCAACTTCAGTCCACAACTTTACTCCAGAAAATGTATGGAATCCACCAGAATGAAGTTTTTCCAACTCCACAGACGTTTTCACCGGTTAACTCTTTAAATTATTACGTTTCAGTGGTTCTTCTTACAAAATTAGTAGATTGCTTTCGCGGAGTTTTATGTTGACTCAAAGTGGGTTAGGTCTTAGGTGTCAAATAAAAAGAAAGTAAAGATGGAAAAATAAGCGTAACCTACCTACTCCTACTCGCCTTACTTTTTTTAACCGAGATTTTTTTTAATAAATTCTTGAAGCAACGATTAAAAGTGAAGATAGTGGAGGTGAGGAGTCTACGGGGGTGGACTCTGAGGGGAAGGGTGTACGCGAAACGAAGCAATATCGAGCCCGGTGGAGCGCGGCCGGCACGACATTTGCATCCTTCTAAATGAAACCATCTTATGGATGTTGCGGCGCACTTATTGGTCCAGTTATTGTGATGATAGAATCGCATTGGCAACGTCTTCATTTCGCTCCTATAAACGAGATGGAACATTTTCCATCTTGAAGCATCTAATAAGTTGGGGTTGTAAGAATTCATCTCTAATGTAGTGGTCTAAATATAGTGGGCTCTCTAGCGAAAGAAGTTTACGATAGTACTTATTTCCAAGATAACTTCTATCAACGTTGCTCAGTGTAAAGTGCAAAAATGACATCTAACTTCTTTGACTAATCAGTACCTAATCACTATTAATAATTTCATTATACGAAGTTTCGTAGATACCTACATATTGAACGTACTTAAGCCAAAATTAGTTAACCTTAGATTATCACTGTGTATAATGACGAGATCATAGTTCACATCCAACAATTTCTAAATATATTACAAAATTGTATCATCAATCAAAACGTAAGTCTTTATACATATAATTTGACAGGTCAAACTAGTGAACGGGATATCAAACTACAAAAATCGCATAAAATATTTGCTCCACTCACAAATTAATCAAGTGAACCTACGATTCAGTGCGCCCTAACACTAATGCCTGCCATAAACCAGCCGCCACAGACAGGTACACAAAATTCCCTACACGTATTCGATTCTTGATTTCCCGTTGGAAGAAAGACGCCTTTGCGAGATTCGGTGCTCGCTCCGAGCCAGCCCCAATATGTATGATAAATAAATTGCTATCCAATATCAAATGGAAGCTATGCCGGTGAAATGTACAAAGCGTTTACTCATATTACATGTAGGCCTAGAAATGACTGTGCGGGATAGACACACAAGATGGATCGAATTCATGTAAAATCCTTTAACACTCCACTCTTGATGCCTTTCGTATCAAGATGTTACCCTATGAGCTTTTGCTCATAATTGCGGCCTAATTGTAAAACGACCTATAAGCATCCCATTAGCAAAATGACCTAGTCCTGTAACAACTAATTTCATTTTACATTTTTAGGAAGACCAACGTATTAGTAAGCTATCATACGATTCGTTTCGGGAAACCAATAATAGATCTTCACTGTTAGAATTCCACTGATGTCATTTGGGAACGGTCGTTAGGCCTTGTCCGAGACCTATTAACGACCATAATAACTCTGGCATTAGGTTTGGCCACTAACCACTGGACAATAAGTGTAAAAAGTAAAATCCTTGATTTTCAAACTTCAAACGAAAAGAAGTAAGAATATCCCAAGCACAATAAGAATAAAAACAGTGCGCTTGTGATGTCATTCTGACTGGAGAACAAATGAGGCGAAAGAAATAAGAAATACTGAACGTGACTGGAATGTCAAGGTGCTTTCCATACAATGCTACGGGGCTGACATCACCCGTGGCCATAATATAAACCATGCTTTTATGGAAATGCGCTTTATAAGAGTACCTGTGACATAGAGATGACATAGCCTCATTTCTGATTTTGGTTTCGGTCTTATTCGTCCGTCGGCGGCAGAACAAAAATCAGAAAAACTGGCTTAGTTCTTTTGTGTCTATTATGAGGAGTCGATGAGACCATATTTTTGTATCTCGTTATTCAACTCAACTGAAGTCAGTTGGGTAGTTGGTATTTGTCATTAGTTTTCTTTATAATGATGATGATGATTTTTCGTTATGACGAAATGAATCAGTTGCGAGCGCGCCCCCACCACGGACGCCGCGAGTCAATTTGATCCGGTGAATTAATTTAATTAAACGTGTAAAATGACGCAGAAATCTATTGAGAACGCCTTAAGTGAGCTAAAAACATCAGTGACTGTGCTAGTTGATAAAGTAAACGATCTCGAAAGTAAGATAAACGAACAAAGTGTGATAATTAAAAATCAATCAGCCGTGATAGCACAACTTCGCAAAATTGACAACGCGTCTTCGCCAGCTACCCTCAAAATTGCCAGCAAAACCGCTAGCGCCGTCGTAAGCAATGCCCCTGCACCTATAGCGACTGCAGCGCTGCAACGGCAACCTCGTCTAGCCCGTGAAAAAGCGATGGCAGCGATTTCAGCTGCGAACAAGAAGCGGCCCTCAAGCGCAGGAACGACTCGGGCGTCTAACGCTGCTATAGCGGAAGTTATACCGCTTTCCAGCGACATAAGCGCACGTCGATCAATGGAGACATCGTGTGGGGCCACTAAGTATGCGACGAAAGCTACATCGGCCGCGCCGGATGATCGCAAAACCACCAACAACGTACCACTCAATCAAGACCAATCCATCTTACATCAAGATGATCAACTTAATGACGGACCATGGCAAAAGGTCGAAAACTCAAAGCGAAAACGCAAACAGCGATCAGTGTTTATAGGAACCGGAAAGATTGACAGTGAACTGCAGACTGTAGAACGTTTAAAATATCTACAGGCCTGGTCCTTCACACCAGACACAACTGAAGCGAATGTGCTGAACTACCTAAATCGTGTCAATAAATTTGACACTTATATGGTGGAGAAGCGACACATCCAATCCAATCGGCACGCATCTTTCGTTATTGGAGTACCGGAGAGCGCGTATGAAACGTTCATATCGCCGACTGCGTGGCCACCGGGCGTGCGAGTGAGCGACTGGTTTCTCGTGCGCCCCCGCGCCCCGCGGGGGAACAGCGCGGACACCGCCGCGTGACGCGACGCCCGCGCAACCCGCGCCCGCGCCCGCGCCGCCGACTACTGCGCAAACGCGCCAATTTGTTGTTTGTCATCAAAATGTACAATCACTAAACAATAAAACCAATAGATTAGAAGTACTTTTAACTGACGAGCTTAAGTGTGATGTCATAGTTTTTACTGAGCATTGGCTACGTAGCTCCCAAATATCCTGTATAAACATTAGTAATTATTATTTAGCCGCTAGCTATTGTCGCTCCGAGATTGAACACGGTGGAAGTTGCATTTTCGTTCACTCCGGTATTAAAGCTATTATGAAGCCTGAATTCGCCGAGATGTCACGCGAGCAAGTATTCGATATTTGCGCAGCACATATACTAGACTTTAATATTTTAATTGTGGGTATTTATCACTCAAACCTCACAGACATTAACAAGTATTTAGATTTATTTGATAAGCTTTTGACCAAAATTAACAACGATAATTTCCAAGCTATTATAGCGGGCGACATTAATCTTGACTTCTCCGTTAATTCCGTGGCGCGCAAGAGACTGAAAGACACACTGTGGGTACACAACTTTAAACAGCACGTAAAGGATCCTACTCGAGTCACAGCCAACAGCTCGACCCTGGTTGACCATGTGTACTCGAACGTGCTCCCCGAGCGCATCTCGGCTGAGGTGGTGGTGACTGCCATCGGCGACCACCATGCGCAGCGCGCGCGCGTCACCACACGCACCGCGCCGCGCGGGCCCGCTCATGTCCTGCGCCGCGTTAAGGCAAATAAAAATAGAAATAACTTCACAATGGCGCTACAGTCCGTCGACTGGTATAAAATATTTGAATCAAATTTAAACTGCAACCTCATCGCTGTGGATATTATTAATATATTGCGTAACAAATATCAAGACTGTTTCCCGATTAGGTTTACCTCTGCACGCTCTGAGGAGTCGTCATGGATAACGGATAACATAGTTAACTTAAAAGACATGCTTCTCGATGTCATTAGGTTACAAAAGGTTTTCCCCAATAATGAAGAACTTGTTTTGTTTGGAGATGAGTTGTCGAATGAATACAATTCTAAATTGAAATCCACCAAATCACAGTACTACTCAGGTACGCTAGACCGCAGCACTAACAAGAGCAAAGCAATGTGGGCGATTATAAACAAGGAGACGGGCCGCGAGCGTCAGGAGCGTACGGACTTCACCGACGTAGTAAGGCGCGATGACGGCACGTCCTTCGCGAGTAAGACAGATCTCGTAAACCACCTCAATGAAGCGTTCCTCTCCGCGAGCGCCAAGGCTGGAGCCCCGCCCGCAGACACGGAGGCTGCTCTCGCGATGCTTGCGAAGGCACTGCCGGTAAGTGAGTGTTCTATGAACCTGTTGCCCTTTACATGTGGCGAAATACAATACCTAATCGATAAAAAAATTGCCCCCAAGAAAACGGTCGATATTTATGATTTGTCCATGTCTGTTCTGCGTGACAGCTCGGCGGTATTGGCTCCAGTCCTGTGCCTTCTGTTTAACAAATGCCTAAAAAGCGGTTGCTACCCCAACGTGCTTAAAAAAGTTAAGATCTCGCCAATATACAAGGGTAAAGGAACCAAGTCGTCAGGTAACAATTATCGCCCAATATCGATTATTCCAGCCGTTGCTAAAATACTAGAAGCAGGTATTAACAAGAGACTGCTCAATTTTGTTTTTACGTGTGACATATTTACCGACCGACAATATGCATATCGACACGGTCGTTCCACGACAGATATGGTTCGTGAAATAATCTGGGGAATACTGCAGGCGCGTGAAAGTGGGAAGCAGGTGGCCGTCATCTGCTGCGATCTGTCTCGCGCATTTGATACCGCGGATCGAGTGCTGCTGCTAAAGAAACTCGAGCATTACGGTGTGAGAGGTCCTGCGCAGCTGATGATGGCTAATTTTGTAGCCGATAGGTACCAGACTGTGGTAGGGGAAGGTGGTAAAGTGCAATCGGACGAAAAGGAGTCCGACAAAGGAGTTCCACAAGGTTCGTGTTTGTCTAATACCACATTCGCTCTCCTACTCAACGACTTGCCAAAATCTGTCACCAATTGCGACGTATACATGTACGCGGACGATGTGGCAGCGCTTGTGACTGCTCGCAATACTTCGGAACTAGAGGAGAAGCTTACCCAGGTTGCTGGGAAACTCCAAGAGTGGTTTAAAATTAACGGACTAGCGTTAAATATCAGTAAAACCTGTTTCATCCACTTCAATTTTAGAAACGGGACACGACTTCCCCTAAATGTAAGTGTCGCAGGATCCGCGCTTAAACAAGTGGACGAAGTCAAATTGCTGGGTTTCGATGTGGACAGCGCCCTAATGTGGGACACACACATAGACAACCTGTGCAATAAAGTGGGTCAAAGCTGTTTTGCTTTAAAGCGGTTGGCGGCAGTGGCCCCTCAGCGCGTAGTTCGAAGCTGCTTCTTCGCCACAGTTCAGTCCGTAATTAGTTACGGTACGGAGCTGTGGGGGAGGGCGGCCGAGAGAGAGCGAGTCCTGAGGCTGCAAAAGAGAGCTGTCCGAATAGTGGCACGCGTCGCCAACGATGAGTCGGCCAGGCCGCATTTTGTTGAACTGGGTATACTACCAGTACCATGCGTATTCATCTTCCAGATAGGTGTGTTCGTATATACGAATAAAAGCCTGTTTCCCAAATTGGGTGAATCTCACGCGTACTATACCCGGAACAGGGATAGGCTGGGAGCTGTTACGCACAGACTAAATAAGTCGGAGAGTTCGGTGTATGTGCTGGGACCCACGGTATATAATAGGTTACCGAGTGACGTGAGAGATGCAACTTCCTTACCTAATTTCAAAATAAGGCTTCGTAAATGGCTCGTCCAGAAGTCGTACTACTCAATAAAAGAATTTTTGACATAGTAGGTAATGTACCAAATGTGTAATCTACAATATAGTAGTTATTATTTATTATTATGACTAATCATGATAATTAATTTTGTATGATTATTTTATTATTGGGATTTAACTATTTAATATATTGAATTTGACCTGTAAAAAAAATTTTACCAATAAAGAATCTGAATCTGAATCTGAATCTGAATATCATATTATAATAACACGTATTGGCATCGTTAGATTCGCCTTGATCACGGGACTGATACATGATTGCATTTTATGCCAAAAAATATTTGTTTTTATACTACCTAATTCCCTTGTTACTTGCCAGATTATACAAGGACTTGCCCTATAGCCTTACTTATTTTACTAACTTTGCGGTATATTCGTTGTATCTGCGATTTGGCCTCAAGTTTGGCTCCAGTTTTAATTTCGACTTAAAAGTAGTCTTCCCTAAGAATCTACATAAAACTTATGATTGCCCAAGAAGCCAACTGGAATTGCATAGAATTGCCTTACTATTCCTAGCGAGAACCTAATTGATATTAAACGTTCGGTTTATCACAATTATGCAGCAGTTAATAAAAATGCAACCTTGTTGTAGAATAGCATGTAAACATAGAATATAAAAAAAAAATATTTCCAGCTGTCCATTTCTAGCCCTCATTGTGAGAAGCGTAACAATATGAAAAACAATAACTTCAAGTCCCAAGCTGTTCGGAAAGCAGATAACGCGAGTAATGAAATAATGAGCTAAGCTTAAACGAGCTGTAAAATTTATGTTTTGTTCGGCTTAAAAACAGAGCTCTCCGGAGATTTCCACTTACAAAACTGAGTTAACGTTTTCAGTTTGGTTGCTTTTTTCGCAACAACTTGAATTTAGCTTGCGGTCGTCTGTGTATTTCGGAGCTCCAAGTTCGGTTGGGATGCAGTTTGGTCGTTATTTATGTGTGTACGTATTTTGGAATGGGAAAGTTTGGGGATATATTAAAATGTTTTTAGTTAGTAAATCAATCTGCTTCTATTATTTTTGGTATTTATCATTGAACTTGCCATTTACGAGAGAACTTCGACCAGTAAAGTGGTACGCATATGCTATACTAATTTACAGATTTCCTTTAGACTTGTTAACTACTTAATTGCTATGACCAAAACTTCGCACTAAGTAGGAACCAACAAGCGAATAATTTCGCATAAGCTAATCTAATTTAGAATAGTGGTTAATTACTGTGGACTATTGTTTAAAAATACTTTCCTGTGTAAATCTAAGTACAGCCACGGACGCTCAAAGCGGCATTGCACTTACAGTAGAGAGAAACAAAAGGAGAAACGTAGACTTACGTAATCTAGATATAGTGGGAAGCTGATTAACGTCAGCCCGGTGTGGAGTAACAGGAGGGGGCGGAGCAACAAACACAAGGATTTATTGTTAATGGCCCATAGCCAGACGTTAAACGCGATGGATTCCTGACACAAACATCTATGTACATTGTTAACACAAATGGGATAGTATGTACGAGTTCTTTGATACATTTTGCATAATTAAATGTGTACTATACGACTATCGTCACGGGATTTGATCATGCGACCTCTAATCGAAATAGCGCTGAAGTCAATGGTTCTCACTGTGATTAGGTAAGTACCTAGTGATGATATGGTGGTATGATTTGGTAGACTGTCCTACCTTAACAAAAAGAAAGTCACTAATATAATTTTAAAAAATGCTTAACGATTTTTTATGGATATAAATATGTATAGGACGAACCGCGTACGTATCATAAAATTGAAACTAATATAAAACTTTGAAACTATCATCAATATCATCCCTGTTTCAATGTCCGCTAATATTCTGACACAATAAAACTTCAATTTAAGAGTTCCGATCAAAGAGTGTCTTCCTAACTTTCTAGACACCAAGCAAACAAAGAAAACTCCTCGTCCACTTCGGGAGCAACTGCAGAATTACTCAATGCAGAATATCGATGTTAAAGTGGATATTTTTTAAACTTTTTAAGGTCAAGTTTCTCTCATTCGCACGAAGTTTATTGCCCGTAAAATAGTCTGCAGAAAAGACTCTTTGTTTCACGACACAGAATGGAGTTCGGGAAGCGAAACTTTGTGGAAATATTGTGCTGGGTATTAATTGTTCCCGACGCTCTTGCTGTTCGGGGTTTTAGCTGCATTCTAAGGCCGTTATGAACTTTTATGATCTTTTAGTGTGATGCGAAAACATTTTTATTAGGTCCATTATATCTTCAATTGTGCTTTATGCATTCAAAGTGAAAGTATGCACGAACATTATGTCGCTGATGGTGAATTAATCTGAGCAATTCAACTAAAATTATACGCGTAGGTATGTATATCAATAGCAAAATAGTATAGAAAAGAAAATGTATGACATTGACATTTACTTTTTCGTTAGTAAATATCAATCCCATTTTCCTCCTGTTCTACAAGCGTTAACGATATTAATGCAACTTGCACAAGCTTTGAGAAAATATGTAATGTGAAAAAAATACTATTAGTTCTTTAAAAAAAAGTTCAAGTAAATTTAACGGCATGCTAGTTAGGTTTTTGTGACTTTTCTGTGGGTAAATGTACAACTTTTCGTCACAAAACCCACTAATCCAAGACGGCCCTCCCAAGAAGTCTCGCTGAAACTGAATTTGATCAAGATTCGTATCGACGTTCCAATCTTCAGTCTGAAATAAAGGTTCCTTACGAGGCGAATAATCTCGTTCTAGGGTTAAAAACAAACGGCATCCTCCCCTCAATCCGGCTCGCCGAAGATTAGAAAACACGTTTCCGAGAGCTCTCGAACAATTTGCCGTTTACGTAGCGGTAATTGTCTTAGAACAGGTACGAAGCTATCTCTCGGTCCGTCGGCAGGGGCCGCGGCCGTGGAGCTGAAACGAACCTTATAGGAGCAAGATACCTGGAAGGACTTGAACGCTATAGCCAGTAGCATTTTATATTAAACTCTTTAAAAACTAACTAAAAGAAACTAATTCATGATGGGCCACGAGAAATGCAAATGTACATTTAAAATGGAGAGAATATTGTGATGGTCGTGAATACAAGAAGCATGTGGATAGATTTTAGTCGGGTATGATGAGGGTGCTTTTCGATATTTGCGGGTTAAAATCCTGTTCGCGTTATAATAATGGAATTGATCAAAATACTCTTTCTCTCTCATGCAAAAATTTTTATACTTGCTGAATTCTGATTAAATCCGACCCAAGTAAATACATTTCCAGCAAAACTGAAAATTTAGGAACTACAAAAATTACACTTCAATATACACACCTGCATACATGTAAGCTAATTAGTAGATAATGCCATGTGCAGTCAAAGTGTCGCCGCTCACACTTGCATTGTATGGATTCAACTATGAGCGGGCTGCCCCACCCATGTGACATGTCTCTTCTCTATTAGTTATTCTGTGATTGCATCTAACACAAAATTCTTCTACTTGACCACTTGGCTTGTTTTAAAATATGCTAAAAACGTGTCCTCTTCATTTAACACTGAGACAATAAATGCTAAGTCCATCTTTTCCTTGTCCACGTAGAGGCGCACTGCGGTAGCCCGGCTTCCTCCGAAACCTCCGATACGGTACGTGCACTGAATCGTAATACGATGTACTGATTTTATTTTTGCCTCCCAGTCTTGATTCCACTATCTAATAGTTATCCCTAGGCACAGTTGCCGACGTCTGACGATTTTTCTCTACCTTCATCTGAATAAACAGTTTAAAAACACTGCCAGCGACATGCCGCGACAATGGTGGCTTCCATGTCACCGAAATGTTAGGGTTCAAAGCTTAGTGATAAACAGAGTAATTCCCGTATGTATGGTGTAACGTAACGTTAAGGGTATAGTGAGCCGAATTAATTCAGATTCAGTGTTTGGTAACTGAGCGTGAGCAAGTCTTCTCGATTAAAAATTGAAATTAGTCAACGTCAACGATCGGTAGAAAATGTGCCTAATGTAGAGTATAATTTTACTCGCGTAATTGAAATCTTGTTGAACAAAAGTACTGCAGTTACATGTTTAAAACTCCTTTTGACTCTTACATTAAATACATCCCTTATAAAAACTAACAAATAATACGAGTAATCCATATTAAATACTTTCTAATCAACATCACATTTTATTGAAGGTTTTATGTTCCGGGCTCTAATAGTTCCTTTTGTGTAAATTATGCAGAAATCAATTCGGCCCTGTAAGCTGGGCCCTGGTAAATAATTCAGGGCTGATTGTAACGAGGGTCCGGGCCCGCACTAAATGTTCCCTGGGAGCGTTGCGGCCGGCGAACACGCCTTGTTTGCCTTATCTCTGTATGAGGATTTGAGGATCTTTCTTTACGTATTTTAACCCAATTCGTAGATTTGGTGATCTTTCACATTTTTCGATGAAGATTGAAGTGACACGAAGATGCGCAAAGTAAAGCATTGCAGTAGGTATGTATGGGCGGTAGGTAAATTAAATATGGATTGTTTTTATGTATTTGCGATGTTGTGCATGGGTAATTGATTTCCATTTACCTTAATGAAATGCATGTCACATAGCCACCGATTACTTAATAGTTTGGTATGGTAGCATCATGCGAAAATATTTTAGTTATCAAAATTCAATTAAATTTTGGCAAGGCTAAAAATTCGGAATATTTTACCATTTTGTTCTAATTATGGTTACTGTGAAATAGTAGCTAGAGCTGCTGAGTCGGTTCCAAATTAAATCACATAGAGCTGCCCCCATTCGTTTTAGATTCCGCTTGCGTCCACTGTTCCCGTACCCCCACTAATTTAATTATTTCATTAAAATAATCTTATCTAAAGATTGCGTGGTCTGCAGTCTGCACTTTATTTGATAATACTATAAGACTGGCAAGGGTAAGCTTTTTTGATGTCTATATTTATAGCACGGCAAATGTCTTTCCCCGGTTTATGTTGGCCGGAAACCAATAAAAAAAATTCTTCTTTTCTCTCTCGTGTGGTTTAGTGACCAAACCGAATTGTCAGAGTTATTCAGGCTGCCCGTAGGCCTCTGACGTGGCCTGACGACTGCTGCACAGCGACAGCAACCGGGACCAACTGTTTAACGTGCTTTTCGAGGCACGGAGGGGCCCAGATGAAAATGTCACTAGCGGTCACCCATCCAGGTCCTGACCTCGTCCAACGTTGCTTAACTTGTACGATCGTTTTCAACGTGTACTCGCAACTGGACTACGAGCCCCTCTCAAATCAATATTATAAAACTTTAAAAAACTTAACACCGGTATCTCTGTTCTCTTAAATAACTTAAGAACAACTGGACAGACTGTGATACAGTATCTAAATATGTAGAGGGTTTCTTGAAGAGTGTAATCAAATTAAATCATCGATAGTGCTATACATAAAAGTTACGTTATAAAAAGCCCGTTTGCTCCTTAAATTAATGTGCTCCAACACCGGTGCTAAGAAACATTCAGAAATATTTGACATTTACATCATTTCGAAGATTATTAGTATAAATATGTCATGACTAAACGCGTATTGAATAAAGGAACACTATGTTCAACAGTAGCCATTTTAACTGTACAAATAGCCTTAAAATTTAATCGTTTCCGCAAAGATTTTTCCGTGAAAAGTTTTCCACTTCAAACTTTGCCACTTCGCCGAAGCCAGGGCGCGTTTAACAAAGCTTTTTCATACTTACATTTTTATATCAGGAATGGAACGTCACGCTCGGTTTCATCGGCGCTCGTCCGCCCGACCGCGAAAAGAACGCACACAGACCGGTAATAGGTGACGCTCTATCCGATATTCCAGTCACGTTTACAATTCCTTATATTTCATCTTTTTCTACGGCCCCGAAAAATGTCATCGAATACACATTTTCCCGTAATCCTCATAAGTCTCATGGCCTCGTCGCGACGCCCCGCCGCTGAGTCGAGCTCTCCATGATGAGACGCCCCCGCCCGCCACAAGTTCACGCCGTGTCGTGACCGGCATTCACAATCAGATCCTGCCTGAAGAACAACGACAGGCCAACCCTCAATTAATAGTCTGCCACATTAACGAGCCGAGACCTTGACAACTTAACGCACGCCTTTACTCGAGAACTCACTTCCAAACAAAAAGTCTGCTTTGTATTGTACTAGGTTTTCAACTTTAGCCGCAGCCACCTAAGTGGGCCTATTTCATACCTAATGTTTCGTCAAATTGCCGTAGGTGTGTTATTTATTTTGTGAAATTGGTTACTTAGAAAATCTTGTACATACAAGGATGAAAAAGAATTAGATCAAAACAATACTTGTGCACAATTCGTTTAATAATAATAAATAAAGATTATATTCAGGAATTTTCCTTGATTTCATAGTGGATTACATCAAGAATAAATTCTAAAATAAACAATGGTAGCAATTCTTGTTCACGCTTTTTACTTTTAAGATGTACCTAAAACTAGCTCCAATATCTTTCCTAACTTTAATAAAAGGATAGAATTTTAGGAACTTAGTTTAAAATTTTAATTAAGAAAATTAAATCAGAATCGCTACCAATAATATTCTTTGATCACGATAATCCCTGTATAAATACGGAAAACCTGTATCTTTAAATACGAAGTATTGTAGTGAATATATTCACTCAAACTTTTAATTGGTAACAATGTGTTGAGTTAGCAAGCCAGACAGTCCAGTGCGCGTGTTAGGATTTAGGGGTGGATTATGCTCCTTATCAGGAACAGGTTGGTACATGCACCTTGCACCGTACGGCGTCCAAAGTTTCCGACAACAGCGCAACTAGTTTGGAAGCTCGGAAACTCTATCAGATACGTGAGCTCCGAGCGATTACCTGCAGTCACTGAGACATAGTAGAGGTGACATGCTCGCTCCACTCGCAATGCACAAAGACAACTCGCAATGTGGTTACCGACTGTAGGTAGGTACAGCTGACAGCAGATGAAGTGTAACACTTTAGACTTTGGACCGTTTTTATTATCTGCATCGTAAGAGTTGAAATCGTACTGCAAGTACGATCTGCTGTTGTCCGTACTAGACTAGTACTGGGTATATTGTTATTAAGGCGGTTTCAAAAAAACTTAACTGTCAAGCTTTTTCAGTACAAATAGATGGCGTTAGCTACAGCTACAACTTAAAATTCTATTGATGCGCACCGTATGCGCCCAATAAAAAATGTCATTGATTTTATTAATTTATTATGGCATGGCCCAATGCCATTGGTCAAAATATATTTGAAACGTATTTGTAAACTTATTGTGTACTACTCCGGTCAAATAATGACCCCTGAATATTATAGGAAATTGAGAAGGGCTACAATATTTCACTTTAAAGTTTTTGTTTCATCCTTGTGCTACCATCTAGTTATAAAAAAGGGTACTCAAGAAAAAGGCGCATTAAGCTGATTCGGAAAATCCAAAGGTAGATGAAAATTTTGAAAGTGATTGAAAAAAGAATTCACGGAAGTTCTGTTTTGAGCGCCAACTCAGCATGAGCTCGTTCACACAAACGTTCCATACACTTTAGACAGTTGTAAGAGCGAGCTCACGCTTACCATGTACTCAAAACTGTATAATGAAACTCGGCCTTACACTGAATATTATTGTTCAGGTAAGACTTAGGTACCTACTGGTTTCAAACTAAGAGGTGAATCTGTATCGGAATATAAGACGTACTTTCTCTGTTTACCCTCAAGGGAAATAGAGATAACATTCATATGTTCTTTCTTATAAATTATGTATGCACATTAAAAATAGGTAAGTACTTATATTAATACAAAAAAGTTTTCCACCTTTTGCGGTACTCAAACTTCAAAGCTGATAGATTTACGGTGCGTAATGGTTTGGGTAATATCTAAAGAATTATCATATTCTCTCAACTCTCATAATCATTATTGTAGTATTAACATTCCAACTCCAAAAAAACTTCTCAAAACGATTCGTTACAAATTTAATATCAAAAGAGCATACAGCTACGAACAATTTACCTGCAAAAACGGATTCCCCAATTAGCTCCGTACAATGAGGTCGGAACTCCCAGCTCAGCTTTACGGCAGCAATATTTCAAACCATAGCGCGTCGTGCGGGCACTAACTAGTGAACACAGCTGGAGTTGCGGTGCAGTGACAATGTTTGGATGCCGCATCCTTGGGGCGGCCGGGCCGTGCGTCGCATCCACAATGAAGCCTGCCCGACCGCCGCCGCCGCCGCCGGCCGGCGACTGCCCACTACTCTAATTTATAGCAACGGTTAATTACCTACAAGAATCTGACTCAGCCCCGCTCGGACAACAAAGCGAACCACCACCGCACCCCGTGTTTGTTGTACTCAAACGGTTAATCAATCCAACGCTATTACAGCAGCTTTTCTGCCATTTTTCAGTGCACTCGCCCCTTTTAAAGTCGCTTCCCCCTAATTAACGTATTGTCTTCAATGAGGATTGAGTTTTCCATGAATCTGTTTATTTGTTCATTTAGTTTCCCTTTGAGAGGCAACTAATTAATATGCGAAATGTGTATCGAGCTGAATACCGAGAAAAGTTATGCTATTTACGAGACTTTGGTTAAAACTTTATATTCATAAAGCACATTTAATTATTATGTTAACGAAACCTTCTTTTGAATAAAATATTAGATACGGTCTGTCAAAGGGAATTAAATCTTCATTTTACCTCATCTTAGAGCGAGGAAAGTATTAGGATAATGAAACCGTTAGAATGTCTAAGAAGTGCCGGGAGCAGAAATAGACACTAAACATCGATGAAAAAACTGGGAAGATAAAAAATGCATTTATTCAGGCGAAAGTAGTGAAATACAAACGAATGTTTTGTTTTTAGTACTGCACAGAGGTCCCAGGGAGGTGTTTTCGGTGTTAAATTATGCAGAAATCAATTCCTTTCCCGGACGAGCCCCACTCACCGTTCCGCCAACTGATAAATAATACATCTGTAATTGTAACCAAGTCTGGACTTGCGAATATTTCCAGTTACGACCCAAGTACGGATATATGTATAAGTACCTAAGTACATATAACTCAACCTAATCAATAGGATAACGTAACTGAATAATAACTTTACTGACGTTTAATTTATTCCGTTCCGTATGTCCAAAATCATAGTCTAGTAGTATTAAACTAAGCTAAAATTTGTAACATTTTCATTCTTCTTCGTCTTTTGCCTGGCCTTTTCCCATTTTATCATTTAACTATCTAACTGATGTCAAGCTTTCGTTGTGTGATTTTTTTTCCAATAGAGGTGATGCATTTAGAAATGCAGTTCTTGTGGCGGCATCTTTGTAGGGAAATAAAAGTCGTCTTATTATCAAATTTAAAAAATGTATAGTTGAAGTTTGGCGAGCGTCATTACTCGTTTACTTGGTGTAACCTAATAGTCACCCTTTGATTATAATATACTAGCCACCGATTGTTCTAAATCTCATTCAACTCTCATATTCATAAAATATCCTATCAGCTAGCTGCCAGGCACTTATAAATTCTTGGCGTGTATTATCTCTGGAGGAGCTGTTCAATATATTACCACGTTAAGCTTGTAATGTCTAGCGAGCACTTAGTATCGGGACCTCGTTATTGATGGTGCCGTACATACGACCGTATCACAGAAAAGATGGCTGCCATATCGTACAGTCGACAGCACATCAACTTCAACACTATTGTAGTTATTCGGACTTATTATCAACGTGGAAATAAGGTTTGCGAGTTACACTTGATGTGGTGTCAAATGTATCTATAAGTCTCTGTTTAGTATTTTATTAGGACACAATACAATAATTGACTTTACCCAATTTGTAGAAGTACCTACGTATATTGTAGGTATATTTATAAACATGATTACATTTTTCAGTAAGTTAAATAAATACCTTTTAAATATATTTACCAGGAAACTTTCGTGAAAATTTTAGGTACCTACCTATTTACGTTATGTATAATGTTTTCATGTAAGGTTAATTACTATAACCTACCCGTAACCCTATCAATTATTATAGCCATTAGGTAGTCCAGTTGGAAACTTCTTGACGACGACGGTACCCTTCAAACTATAGGTCTACTATTCTAAGGGCAGCACCTACCTACGAAGTATCTACAGTTGTATAGGGCATAGGTATATAACCAAAACGCGGAGAGATATTGGTGCCAATATCGAATCCAATCATTGTTCAGTGATTGACAAGCAAAACTGTCCAACGAATCCGTTGTCATTCGAAAATCCACCGTTTTTCACAAACCCATCACGTTATATGTTACCCCAAACTATAGACACAGAATATGCTATTAGGTAACAACCACTTCTCAAATGTCTAGTCTCAAAAAGACACCGATTAATACCTACCAGTGTTCATATTATAGATTTTATTAGTACTTCATCTGCTTTAAAACCGCTGTACTATAAACAATTTCATATTACTATTGCCTAGTTACTTTACGGGACAAACATATAATTCACATGAAAATTTGGAAATATAGATCGAAATTAGTAACAAAAGAATATCGCTGAAAACGACAATTTAAAAAATAAATAAAGAGCTAATAGATTTTGCAAGGTTTCCTGTCCAGCACACGGACGAGGCATTTAGTATAACAATTATAACAATTGGAAACTTTATTTTATGAGGATATTTATAACGGTAACTACCCCCTCACTATAGCCTGAATTATGCACTGACGGACAAATGAACATAGCTACCGATTGTTATTCAAGAGCATTGAGACAAGGAACGTGCAGAATGCGTTCACAATCTGTTTTGTACAATCAACATGACAGAGGAAATCCGCTTTGAGCATTACTACTCTTCGAGTAACAGTGGTCTGCTCGGACTCTGCGGACTACCAACGGAACACTTCCAATTTCTAGTTAGCTAGTATTGAATTCAACCAAAGAGCTGGTATCTCGTCTTGTAATACAAGCACTGTATTAATTGCTAGGTATTTTAAAATATTTTCTTAGCAATGAGCTGAGCATTCAAAATAAATTATTAGGGCTGATTAAAATCAACCACAGAAATCGAGAAGGATGCGAATAATTTATTTCACTATTATATATATATATAGTATATTATATATATAGTACGGTTATATAAATGGATAGATACCTAATCATAAATAAGTACTCGTGCATATGGTTGATTAAGTTCAAAGTCTTTATACTAGGATTGCCTGTATTGTAAAGATTACTCTCTTCCTAAAAACAGATTTTTGGAGTATAGGTTACCTACATACCGATTAACTAGGTAATAAATGATATGACTATCGATGTCGTCAATCACGACAAAAGCTTTGTTTTCTCTGAATAATAGAAAAAACAAAACGACAACTAACCCAAGTTCATGAAAAAACATTCCTTTACTTATATTTGTTATTCATCTATTTAGAAATGACTATGTTTTGCTCAAAGGAACTTTTTCAGTTTCGGAACAAATATCGCGGGATATTTTTCATTCGGGCAAGCAAGGTGTAGTATTCTCGAGGGGAAACTAAAAGACCCGGGAAGAACGCTAATAATGCTGGGAATTTATTAGGAAGGTCTAGAAATTGCGTAGATTCTACGTAAATTAAGTGAGGCAAGTAGTTCAGAAAAACATGACTTAAAGAAAAACATTTACGAAATATTCATTTGAAAAATATATTTCTTATAAAGATCAATCCAATTATTCAATGCATATAAGACTCTCTATCTTATAAAGTGTTAACATCTTTGCTCAGAGCTTATAAATAATTCCAGGCAATAAAAGGAAACGTATGGCGTCATTCAAAATGTAACTGGTGAAATATTCCCTGCAGTCGTACTTACAGGAGTAACACTTAGATAAAACGGGAACCCTTTTTCCAATAAGGATGATCGAACGGCTGAGTTTCTCGTAAGGAATTCTTGAGCAGTTGAAAACAAGTTGGGGGCAGCCCTGGCCGCAGCAATATCGGCAAGTTGGCCGGCCGCAGATGGCATGCCGCCGCCAATGTCTCAATAATCCTCAAGGTACCCTCCTAATCGACTCTTCCTTAGTTCGACGCAAGTGCGACTAACTGATTAATTCTGCAACTCGGTGTACGTGCCGGCTCTGTCTTGGCCATTATTGTTTGCCCCACACTTTCGGCCGCTCGTGTCCCATTATTGAACGATATTTGGGCCATTATTGGTAGGCACTACGTCCGAAGCCTTCTATTTATATGTTGTCGAAGGACGGCAGTTACAGTCAGGTTTGGGATTGTAATTGCCGCTATTTCGTTACATTAGACCCCAATTCGTTTGTTTCGTTTTAATAGTTTTTATTTGATCGGAGACCTTTAATAGCTTAAATTACGTTCAAGAAAATTTATTGTAAGATGTATAGGAGTTACGAGTAAATAGTGCCGGATTACCTCTCCCAAAAAGCTTCAGTGTGGTAGTATTGTAACCAATAATGCCAAAATAAGATACATGCTTCTTTTATGGAAATATATTACAAAGTATTGGTATTACGAAATAACCTGCACATATTATAAATTAATTAACATGCATTGTTAAGAACTGCAGAGCTGCAAAATATTGCAATGAAATTAGAGGTTGTATTTTGATTTTGTTTGAGATAAGTATTTATACAGAAGTTCTAGTCAACAATGTAACCCGTCGAAAGCTATCAAGATTAAAGTTAGATAGTTACTAATAGTTAATAGTTGGATAATACCCATCAGTCATGTTTAAGTACCTAATAATAGTTTAACGCTCGACTAATTAAGCCAACAAAGTAATTAAATGTTGGCAAAGAACTTCAGTGTTTAGGATGCGCAACAGTTCATGCTCGATCAATTAAAATACCTCTTAACTTGTGATACAAGGGGCACTGATCTCCTACAAACAACTAGATACACAAAGGTCTTACTAAAACAATTTAAAAAAACGTCCAAGTAAGGGTCCATTGTTAACGTCCAAATAATGTTCAATAAAGCAAATGAGGGTCCATTCATACGTTTGGACCTTCTTTGCGCTCGGACATTTTTAGAAGGCAGACTGTGTATCTAGTTGTTTATAGGAGATCTATGACAAGAGGGCGGTCATTTTATATTACGAGCAGGTACTATATTTAAATGTAGTGTCAGCTATAATTAATTATCATTACGAATTCAACTGTAATATCAAGATTCATAGACAACTTTAAGCGTGACCTAACTTTTTCAACTGTCAAATTGCATACACGTTTGGTCGTCGTAAGAGCAAGTTCTCAGCTTAAGAACTGTACAAAGTCCTAAGTATGTATTTGATTGTGGATATGTAGGTACTGTTAAATTATCTGCCGTCGGACGATTATTTGAGTTTTGGAGGGTACAGAGGCTCCTTAGAGATCCCGCAATGATTTAGCAATGCCAGTGGCGCGGCGATGTCACCACGAGACCACGGCCACTAGCCATCAGGAGCTAGTCTGTCACCCAATCTTATTTTTTTTTAAAGTAACGCCGATATTCATAGTGAGATTTGATTGCGAGCTGGATTTGAGTTCAGTATTACCACAACTGTCATTTCAGACAATTTTGACGTTTAAGTGCGGCCTCACTCTGAGTTCGTGCTCAAAAGCCGGCCTTAGACAACTCTAGCCTAGCTAGGATACGTATACAAACAATTTTTTTATTAAATAAAGGTGTCGCCTTCTCTATTTATGGAAATCGTCACATTGTCGATAACTCCTTGCCGGCGTTAATTGGTATATTCTTGTTTCCTTGAGCTTTTTCCGATAAAACGAAGATTGCTCTACTCAGTCCCGAGGGGGGACATTTGAGAGGTGGGCGGGGAGCGGGGGTGCTAGATAAAATGAGGGTAGATCGCCAATAACTCGCTCCATTGTTTGTTGGCGGCTGACTTAATAAGTTCGCCGAATTTATTATGATTTGTAGCCTCCCTTGTCGTCTTATTACGCGGCTTTTAGCCATACTTCTGTGGATAGTATTCCGAATAATGTGGAACACCAATTCGTTGTTTTATATGGTTGTTGAAAAAATAAATTCTACTTTGTATAGTTCCCTTCGTATCTAGCTAAATTTATTACGGTTCCGCCAAAAGATTTTATTTGTAACCCACACCACAATAAACTACAACCTTGGAGTGTTGAATGATTACAGCAACGTCTAGCTGTTAAAAATTATACTAGATGTTAAGAGATGGATATTTAATTTAAAATTAAATCACAGACACTTATATCATTTACCATCTTAGTTCATTTCATACCTCAGTATCACTTTATAAAAAGTGAATGATGTCTACGGACCATAATTAATTTCACTTTAATTTAATGGAGATGCAAAATGGTGTCAAAAGTCAAACCAGAGTCAAATAATTGTAATGGACATTTTATGCGTATAGAGATTAATAGGCTGTAACATGATTGATTCTTGATTGATTGTACTTACACAGACCCGGGGCAGGCTCGACATCCGTCAGGGATATTAATGGGAGCCGATGAAACGGATACTCGAAGACATTTTGAGAAATTGATGATATATCATGAAAAATATGCTAACCTTTGATGTTTTATTAATTCAGAAATTAAAATTACAAAGTGTTTATCGATGACTCTCCAAAACTGTGAAGGGAATTGTTTTGAAACCTGAGGGAAGTTTAGCAATATATCCTTTGACTATGATCTAGGGCTGTTGGCCATAAACGTGATTTAAAGTTATTTCACGAGATAGGCCTTAAGTCCCTTTCTAACTTAACGTTTTTTTAACGAAGTGTGAAAGGGACAATAATACGGTGTAAGGGATGTGGGGTTCGCATATGGCTAACAGCATAGGAGTGTAAAGTAAAATCATATAAGTATGACTAGACATTTATTTGCATGACTTAAGAGCCTTCATAGAGCCAACTAGCGCCGCGAATCTTAAAAAAATAATATCTTCCAATATAATAAATTTTATTAAAAAAGCTATTTACAAAATGTTTATTACGATAAATACTATTTTTCAATATACAATACATGGCATAATTGCGACAAGCTAAGTTGTAGTTCACAAATGTGCCAAAAACGGCCGTTTTTCGCAATTATGCGAACTACAACTTACCGACATTGAATCACGTTATAAATAAGCATTTAAAAAATAGTATTTATCGCAATAAACATTTCGTAAATAGCTTTTTTAATAAAATTGATTATATTGGAAGATATTATTTTTTTAAGATTGGCGGCGCTAGTTGGCTCTATGAAGGCCCTTAAATTAAACCACTGTTTGTACAGAAATTACTATAGTTTATACATTGAAAAATTCAATAGTGTAAAGATACCTAGAAAGGGATTTCATCACTTTCTGTGATAACCCATATTTAGCTTACAGGTAAGTACTGTTTTATTTAGAAAATAGCATAAACAGTGTCACCACCGCACTGAAGACCTTCGTAAATTCATATCTCATCGTGTACCACTATGAAACGACTTTGGGTTGATGATTTCGGTATTGGTTTAATTTATTGGAATTCCAATAAATTAAACGAATGGCACATCTCCGATCGTCATTAACGGGGTGTCAGTCGATCGGTCCGTGGCGAGGCAACAGCTCGTAAATCATGATTATTAGGTCCGAGGACTCACGATTAGGTATATGAACACCCCCTTATTCTGAAATACACGACTCGAATGTTCAAATAAAAAGCCTACACATTTATGATTGCCATATGGATATTGTTACAACAAAGAAAAAAATGGTAAGGAATATTAAGTTGGCATGAAGTGGAGTTTATTAAATTAACAATAAAAATTATAAATAACTACCTATTATAATATTAAACTAAACACTATGTACAATAGGCCTGTTGAACTATGTGAATGGCATTACAGATAGTTCAACCGATCCCCGTTGGCATTATATACTATATATATATATATTATGTGACAATCACTGATATAAAATATCATATCTTTATTTTAATTATAATAATTAATAAACTTAAGTAATTTGTAGGTATGTGGTATGAACAGGATTAAAGCAAAAGCTTTTGGTCGCAACATCACCAGTTTAAGCCAATTTCATAAATAATTGTTTCTAACTAAATAAATAATTGGGTATATTTTATATTTAGTATGTAGGGAGAGAGAAAGAATCATACTAAACATCGTGGTTAATTACTAACCTAACTCAGTTATAATATTTACTAAGTAACTAAAATAAACAAAATGTAGCAGTCCGTTTAACACTCTCGTTTCAAAACATCGCGTTACAGTTTGCAAAACATTAAATTCAACCGCGACCGATCTAAATACCGAATTCCAAGAAGCTATAAATTGGAAGCACCTGGCTTATTAAATCAGTCTAATTTTAGCATGACATTGGATGTCACAAAATATAAAATGATATTTTAAGAGCCAGCGAAGTGAACTGTTAAATATAGCAAAATATTAATATTTTACTCGTAAACTAATTAAAAATACTCCATTGTCCTCCGGTACGTAATGGAGATAATTTGCTTTGTAGGGAGGCAGTAGGGATGTCTTGGCTAATTGAATCGAATAACATCAGGGAAACTCGGAGTGCAATAAAACTTTTCCTTGCCAACCTTTTTTCATAATAACTCGGTTTTAATTACGTTTTCAATTACGCTTAATTGCCTTTGACTCTGACGTCATTCAACCTTCGAACCTCCGGCTTATTTGGAGGACAATTTATTTGAGCACAATGTAAATCTCTAGAATAGAGCAGCGATATGAATCCAGCCCTAAGCAATCGGTCGGCTCTCGGCGACACAATACTCTGTGCCCACTCCATTCGCACTGTTCTCGCCGTTCACCGAGGAACGAGTGCAATTTCCCGCGTTCGTATCGCGGGCGACGTACAAAAATTGCTTTTCTGAACGTGAAAATATAGAGAAAAAAGTTCCATGCAAATTTTTGTAAAGTCATTCGGAGGCGTGCGTTTGTATTTCTCGGGTAAGGGTAAAGGAGGCGAGCGATTGTCGTCGGGGATTCCTTTATTTTGTAAGGGGGATATTGCGCGTCGGGCGCAGGCAAGCAGCTGCCGCGCCCGAATGAGCGTTGTTTACCGGCGGCGGCGGGCGGCAATACGCCCGCATCGAACACTCCAATGCACTGTCACACCGACTCTTATTAAACAGACCACCGAACAAGGTTCATAGTGGATCTGGATGGTTTTGATTAGTCGTAATCGGAAATAGTCTTCACCAACAGCTTATTTACGTGACGACGTTGAGGCACAGGCCTCGTCTTACATCTTACATATCCCGGACCTTAAACTACCGTGTGGATTCTCAGGCAAATGGGTTTGTTTTTACAAAGTTTCAGTTCGAAATAATTGAAATAATAATACGTAATTGGTGGGCACATCAATTACGTATTATTAATCCCCTAGTGTGAAATGAACCCAGGGACCTCGGTATCGAGAGTTCAGTGCCACTTTTAATACCTGCAAGCTACGTTACTAATCAAATTACTTACCTACATGTTATCATCACACTAATGAGAAGTCCACGTGAGCAAAACCTTTCCAATAGCAGGCTTATCACAACAGACGGTACAGTCAAATCGATGTTGTAGTACCCCAATCACGATAGAGGCGAACAAAGAGAACTCCGCCGTATTTGTCTGGGGAAGTTATTTTCCTGACACAGTCAATAGGCGCAGGTCTCGCTCGCCCCGAGGTCAAGGCCCAATTCGCTCGTAAATACAAATAAATGGGATACCGTCGAATCTCATTGCCTGATGCTTATCATATTTTATGATTTCTTAAACTAGCGTACAAATGTTGTAATAAGCGGGGTTTTGTTTTACGACTTTGCGCTCATTACGAGTAACGACTTTAGATATTCTATATTTAGGTTTATGGACCTCGAGTGGCTCTGGAAAGGGTCTTCTTATTAACCTACTTTGAAATATATTAAATGTCACGACTTTGATTCGAACCCCACGTTGGGCGCCAGTACTTTCAAAGTACTCTAAGTTAAAATTAATAGATATCATTTTATGATTGTGCCTACTGTAAGTGCAGAATAATTTTAAAACTCTCAACTGTAAACTAAATAGACACATTACGTTCTAAAGTGATTCTGGTAGGGAAACAAAAAATAAATACAGTAATGCAAAAAAACTAACTTTACACATGTTTGGCAATACAACCGTAATTCTCCTCTTTACAATACATATCTACATGAAAATTGGTCACTACACGGACTTCGTTACAGGTTCAAAGCGTGTGTATGAGGCACACAGCTTAGCTGATTTAAACGATATCTCGTCGCTTCAGTCCATTTGCTAGTTGTCATGTCACCCCCCTCCCCGCCCCGCCGGCGGGGCGGCGCCCCTCCACCCGCAAACACACCGGAAAAGCAAATTACCCTAATGGATCTTATGACAAATTATTTGCAAATTGTGTAAAGTTTTCCGATGAAAACAAAGATTTCCTGATAAATGATTATGTGTCGAGACGTGAGGATTAATGACCGAGTGGCCGGTGACTAAAAATAACACTAAAAATACACGTTTACACAAATATTACATAAATATCTGTGGCACACATTTTCACATTGGTATATTGATGTCATAAATTCATAGTTTTATTGGCATGATATAAAGCGCAACGAAGTTTACGCAGTCAAGAAACAGGTGACTGACTCCATTGAGTTCCAAATATATGAAGAAATCTTTATACTTAGTCCAATTATTTTTCTCCAGCTCTTCCAAATTTTTTTCTTTGTGTGCCGTCTGTTATCACTTATCAGCAATCAACTGCCAACAGGAAAGAATAAATCTCTCAGATTTTAAGCCAAGAAGTAAATCTCCTTACTAGGTTTTGATTTATGTATCCTCAAAATATTTTCTATTGGTTATCTCTTTCAAACAATACTATAAAATAGAAACAAGATGCATATACCACCATAAATTAATTATTTTAAGAATTATTATTATATTGTATCCACTGACTCGGTGCTTTGGTAATGTCTGTAAACCAGTCAGTTATATATTGAATAAATAAATAAATAAAAATTCTCAACTAATAAGCATTTCATTCTATGTAGATGGAGAATCAATGAGCCTTCCGGATGAGCAGGTTAAATTAACTTTATTTGAGTCTTAGTGGTAACAATAAATGCCACAACCAGATATAAAAATTTGAAAGAAATCAGTCCGTTAATTCTAGTATTAAAACCAGGTCATATGGATAAAATAGGAATGATTGACGATCGCAAGGATCTGAACAAAGCAATGAAATATTGTAACTCTCATCAAGTCTCTATATTTGTCGCAGGTGGCGTAGAAAGTATCAGAATCAGTAAAAAAATAAGAATTTATGTGACACTGTTCGAACGGCTGGCAACAACGTCCCCAATCTCCTGTGATAAGATCCCGTGTACCCTTCAAACCGAATGAGCTATATCTGTGAAATCTTGTTCCAGGTTACGTTGCCGCCTTAGCCAGGAGATAATTTGCGAAAAGGTAAAACTATGTAATTTGTATTCACGAAGGAACGTTCGTAAACTACGCACAATTTTCTTGATCCTTTCCTCATTATTGAACGCAAGGTTATAAAAAGCCTTCTTCCGAAACATAAAACTGAGGGTATCTGTACATACTGTGTGACGCTGAATTGATGTAGACGTCATTAATGTTGTTGTTGTAGCCGATAACTTCACAGTACCTAATTATTATCGCAATACATGTTGGAATCTTATCGATATTTATAATTAAAAGTTATTGTAAATTGAGTTATCCCATAAAAGGCTTTAAGTTGAGGGTGATCCTTTGGGGAAGTTTTTAAAGGATTCTCTTGGACCGGGTCGATTGTTTCATAATGCCGAGCTTTAATTATAATGCAAATAAATATGGGCTTACTGTCTTCTAATCGCATTTATACAAATAAAAGGACTGTAAGGCACTCTTAAAACAAGATATGGGTAACAGATAAAAAACCCATAACTAAAATACTTACCAGAAACATTGTATATTTTATGGAGTTGGGAAATTAACATATTTCCGTGGGTTTTACTAAACTTGTATTGTAAGTAAAATATGGAGCATTCAACAGCTTTAAAAATATTAAGATTAATTCGACAGCGCTTTTGTAAGAGGTCATGTCGTAAAAAATATAAGTAAAAGTACGAATTCGTAGGTAAACAAGCCTTAATGAAAAAGAGTTGGACTAAAGTCGATGTTCCACTTTTCGTATTCGTATTTCGCATAAAAATGTCTATCTCAAAAATGAAAACATCCCGTTTTGGCTGCGGAGTTTACGATTCTCATCGAGCTCGCCTTCGTCTTCCTATTTCGTGCTGGAATAGCCCTAATAACATGCCACAACTCATTCTGATTTATTCGGTCTCGTTATAATTGTGCGCTTCGCTGGCGCGCCGCTATGGCCCGCTGTTGCAATTTTCATGCAACCGATTCGCGGGAATGGATTTATTCTTTCTGGCTATTTGCTCGTAACTCCCAGGCGTATTATTGCGCGAAAGGCAGGTAATTTAATTTTGAGATAGCCGCGGCGCTAATGGAGCTTTTGTGCCTAATTTACTCACTGGGTATTCTCTGTCACTGTTGACTTCTTTTGTTCAGATTATAAAATCAACGCCAACCAAAGCTCAAATGAAAGCTGTGAAATATGAGCTCCTCTACTCTAAAAAAAAAAGAATTATGTAAATGAAACGTATTCTGGGCTAATATCAGCACGGGCGATTTCCAGTCATGTTAACGGGCTCTCTGAAATCGTGCGAAGGACGTCTTAAAATAGTGCTTCTATTTATTACACCATGATTCAGTGTGTGTTTTACAAGAACCCGTTTTGCGGTATGTGCGTATAAATAAAATTTAATAACGGCACGAGGAGTACGAATACCATAAAATACTTAATCGCTACCTAGTCCATAACTGGCTCAAAACTTTGGTAGTTGTCCCCATTGATGGCCGGACCGTAAACGCGACTGCTCCCGGTTTAACGCATCCAAACTCTCCCCATTGCTCGTGATTACGACCGCTCCTGCAATACAATCAATCGTCAACTTTTATTTGACTTATCTGGGAATAAAAAACAAGTAAACAAACGGTCGGGTTCGGATTCTTTGAATCCTCGCAAAGTTTGAAGGTGAGCCGACGACCGTCTCCCTAATAGAGAAGAAAAATACGTTAATGTACCCTCAGATCCCGAAGACAAATAAACCGAAGCGGACACGGACGAAATAAAAGCGGGGAGGCACCGAGATAAATAACAATGATCTTGTGGAACGAGTCACCGGCACCGGCGTGGCGTGGCGGGGGCGGCCCCAGTCCGTGTCACACTACTTACACTTTTTCTTGTTATTAGACTTGAGGTTAAGAATTAACTTACAAAGCAAACAAACTTACAAAGTAAGTTAATTTGTAGCTAACAATGATTAGATTGTGCGTACGACATGTTTAACGAATTAGAAGTGACAACGACTGCTTTCGTTCTTCTTACAAATAAACCGTACTCACTTAAATTAGAGTAGCTTGTTCCATGTTTCAGGATAACGGAGTAATCGTTAATTTGTTTCATCGTGAACAGCAGAAAAGATTGATTGTTAGCTTAATCCTTCAAAATTAAGCGAATTTAATTTCCCCGTAAACAATGGTGGTTTCGTTTTAATACTCTTTAAACTTTATGACAATTTAGCATTGTTAAAAATGTTAGTATCCTCGAACAAAACTTGAATAATTTCTGACCCTTTTCCAGTGCTGCGTTTGAAGACGGATTCCGGGAAATCTTTTTGTCCGCGTCAAGCTGGCGGCTTGTCATAATCCTCTTCCACAAAACAATGTCAGTTTTAATTAAAATACTTTATTGCAATAAGTGAATAAAAACGACCAGTCCAGGAAATTCATGCTGAAAAGCAGAAGACCCTGCCTCTCTGTCATTACTTTGCAATCGTACAAATCTCAGGAAATTTTTAACGTTTAGTCTACGACTGATAAATTAGATTTAACTGGATCACAGTTTTGGCATCGGGAATAACACGCAGGCTATTTTTACCGTGGGAAAATATCGCGTTCCCATGGGAAACTGAGAAATCGGGAACAAAGACGTGAGGCGGAAAACCTATAAGTTAAAAATACTAGTAAGAAGGTAGGAACGTACGAGTACAGATATAACTAACATAAATTTTCCTAAAATATATCCATAATAAAAATGTATACTGAGATCAAACCATAGGATCAAACTCGCAAAAGTTTAGTGAAATCGACACTTCTCTGAACATCTTAAATTGGATTTTAGAAACTTTTTAATGGATTTGGTAACTTTGAGAAGATTAAACCGGTTATAATTATTTTCTAATTATTTCAATAATTTGTATCTACCTTATACAAGTATTTGAAAAATGTTTAATTAAAAATTAATATACTTAGTACAGACCGTTATGCTGACTGCGGTTGCCGTAGATTTTATTTACAATAACATGGAATTACCATTTTATAAATGAATTACGAAAAACACACATATCTGGATTGGTAGCTATGGAAGAGTTTTACCTGTATAGAGGTAAGTATCTATAAAATCATCAGGATTTTGACTACTTATCGTCGCTGTTAACACGATATGGCGTAATAAAAGACGCGAAATGTCATTTTCTGAAAATGACCAGCAAACACAAAATGGAGAGTCAGTCATTTAAAATCTTACCACGATATTTGATTGCAGCGATGTTCCATTGCTGTGCTGCCTCTCCCAGATTTTCCGATGAACCCGGTTCTGTGGTGATTGGAACAGATATCTAATTAATTTTTTAAGCCATATTTGCTATTTATTGCTAGTACAGGAAGTAATCATGATGCTGTGCAAACAAGGATGTACGTACAGACGAACATACGATTAGAAACCGCAATATCACCCAACGCTCTGCTGATATTACATTCCCTGTCCCGCGCCTGTCGCCATGAAGTCCCGTCTCACCCCCTCGCCTCTCCCCCCTCACCCCATACCACTACCCCATAGGGTAATGAATTCGACCATAGCCGGTCTATCAATATGACCTATAAAAATTTAGGGCGCAATTATTGCCCTTAATCGCCCCGCGCCAAGCTCCAATTTATCCAATATAATAATGATGGAGATATTTGCATCATGTGACGAAGTCGCCATTCATTAATAATGTTTATACAACGGGATTATCTGAACAATCAATGTATTTTATAAAATTGACTTAATATTTTACGAACGAGCCGCCGAGGGTCCTATCAGTTAAAATGTGAAATGTTCATTTAAATGCCTTAACAATTTTTCAACGCAATGCATCATGTTTTTCTGCAAATTCTGGTAGATATAAAAGGTTACTGCGGGCGCTTTATTGAACTCTAAAAAGTTATATTTTCCTGTTTTCCGTTCGAATTCATGTGGCGAAATGTAAATATTTTGTTTTTAATATTATATCAAGCCTCGTTGTGTCAGGATCGCAAACTCGTATAATACGAGTCGAACCCCCGCCGCCAGCGCCTACTGGCATCACAACTTGCGCTGCCACCTTAATGTGACCTCCCGTGAGCCCCCACAGCTTCGCAAATACAACGATAAAGGAGAAATGGCATAGGCCGCGACGGATCTCCTGAAATTGGATTTGGTGTAATAGCGAAAGCGTGTCCCATAAAGAACATTCTATATTTTGTACATCTAGCTTGTTTCATTACGCGACGCCATATACCTCGGAATATTTCAATACCATTCATTACAGCCGAGTAGTACCTACGATCTAATGGGCTATTTATTAATCCAAGTAACTATACTACATATTAATAGTGAATCTGCATAAACCCTTGATTATCGCTACATATTACTGATAGATGAAATTAATACTGGTTGCGTTTTCGTACATACGAGTATTTTACTAAATAATATTATTACATATAACACATGGCAGGGCACATATAACATAATTGGTTTCCGCCAATACAAATCCGAAATATTGTATAGGTAATTAAGAAGTTAGTCTCACAGAGCTTTAAAAAAATCCAGCTCATTGAAAAGTTATTTTCTAAAATTTTACACCATGCTCTGTAATTTTCATATCAAAAGAAAGCTAAATATCAAGCGACACAACTCCATTCCCTTTAAGATATAAATTGAAACCGAATTTCAAACTCCATCGGAACTATTTCAAACCCTCCGCTAAATGAGGAACAAATTCACTTCCCTCAGCTGAGCATCGTAAAAGTCTAGTGTCGCTCTTATCTTACAAGTCATTTGTCAAACTGAGAGCAAACAAGTTGTCAAACTGAAACAATTGAGGAGCGTTTGTTGACAGTTCCCAGAACACTTATGATTAGAGTAGGTACAGGATCAGACACTCTTCAAGGCCCAACCCTTCTGCCGATTTCCTGGTCTTAATTAGAATAGGATTTTGTTTTAATTAGAACAGAAGATATTTTGGATATTTACAGTTACGGAATGTACTTGTGATGAATGTATTAATTCATATTTTCATTAAGTAAGTACTAACTTACGAGTATTTATTATTGAAAAATAAATTAGTAAATTCACAAGTTTTCACTAAATCTCTCGTAGGTAAGCTAAGAGAATTTCTGAGATCCGTATTTAAAATATGCAGTAGTTATAGCATTCCGTTATTCCATTATAAACAAAACAGTAGTTCAAAACTACATCATTACCTACATTTCTGTAAAAAAAGAAAAGTAGGACAATGTCACCATTGATATTCACCTCCTCAATTGTAAAGCTTGATAATATTATAACATATTAAATTATTCGTTATTTTCAATATTATATTTTATATTCTGGTTCGTCTTGAGTGCGAACAGTTCTCTGCGATAAACGCAAGCTGGGTTCCACTCAATTCGTAACCAAAGCTAAGTCGGACGTTTCGTTTCTGAACGTGGCAATGGCAATGGATTTCGTATTCTGCCACTCGTGAACTATGCAATAGTCGGGGTTGAATCTGTTGCAAACAAATTCAATGCTCCCCCACTATACGCTCCCCGGATTGCTTCATAGTCGTAAACTTTGCCCGGACTTCCCACATCCGTTGTTGCAACGTTCCAAGCGTTAATTTTTAAACGTGTGAATTAGACGGTTACCTACACAATACGATGAAGTTTCTTCATTTTGTTTGTGGCTTAATTTGTACTCGCGCTGATTTATTGGCTAGTTGCTCGGTTTGTTTTGCCGGCGCGAAATGTTTGATGTATTTGTTTTAAAATTAAAAACTACGTAGTACATTTTCTCTACGAAAACGCACAGCAGGCGTTGGCGTAGCGACTAATCTTTTAACGCGTCACCGGCGCACGCACATAAATTGCGGTTGAGTTACGAGCCGCCCCGAACGAGCTCGATGTATAAACTCACCTTCCTCCTCCACATTGTAAATTTCTACTGTACCCGTCGAATATCCTGCGCAAATAATCGAATTCAATTGGATATTTCCGTTTATTTTTAGCAAACAAGGACACCAATCACCACTCAAAAACTGTGTGCGGCAACATGAATTTTCCATCGGCAGCTGATTTTTTTCAGCCCGATATTTTAAATCATATAAGTAATGATCACGAATTTATACATACATGTCTATGCTATATAAAAATAGAATATAAAATTTTAAAAGGCTTTACTTGTTTGAGGACTAACCATTTTAGTGGCAGAATTGTGTTTTTAGTGTCATTTTTTAACACATTTCTATCGCCCTATTTTTAACGACTTTTGGCCGTTAACGTTCGTTAGTGTCGATAACTCTATGAAAGAGTTATATAAATTGTCTATGGTATCTGTATTATAACACTATTTTCAAGTTTCATGTTTAATTATTTTAAACTTTCACAGTTTGTATACATATTAATTTGATAAAACGGGAATTACCGTGTTAAACATGGTTTACTCGTGACCATGATGGCTGCAATGCTGTCGAAATATCGAGACATCAATAAAATAAATGTTTAACACGGTAATTCCCGTTTTATCAAATTTAAATGTGTCGTTATACAAATAGGTAAAGTCAAAGTCAAAGTCAAATTTCTTTATTGCAAGTAAGCACGTTGAGTACATTTTTGCACGTCAATATATTTTTTGGAATTTACATTTACACCACTTTGCAAGGAAAAGGTGCCAACGCTGAGGAGAAAAAGTGGCAAAAAACTCTCAGCAACACATCTTTTAAAACAATGATTACTTAATTACTATACAGTACGTAACTATTACTATTGTTAGTAAGTTTATCCCTCATGCGGAACCGGCGACACACACCATGCATGTTCATCGTTTAAATAGTCATCTATCCTGTAATACGCCTTCTTAACAAGTGTTCCTTTAATGAAATTTTTAAATTTCCTCTCTGTCAACGTCGTGACACTTTCTGGCAACTTGTTATAAAAGCGAATACAGTGCCCCATGAAGGATGTACTAAACTTACGTAGTCTGAATCCGGGAAATGCAAGTTTATCTCTATTTCTTGTATTATAACTATGTGTGTCACTGATTTTTGGAAATAGAGATATATTTTTGCGTACGTACATGATATTTTCATAAATGAATTGGCTAGTTACCGTCAGTATATTAATATTTTTAAACAATTCCCTCAGAGATTCTCTACAACGCAGATTGTATATAAATCGTATTGCCCGTTTTTGTAGTATAAAAATGGTCTCGATGTCGGCTGCCCGTCCCCACAGAATGATACCATACGACATGATGCTATGGAAGTAACTGAAATAAACCAACCTTGCGGTAGCCACATCTGTCAGTTGTCTAATTTTTTTGACTGCATAGGCGGCTGAACTAAGTCTATCGGCTAATGACGATATATGTGGGCCCCATTGTAACTTTGAGTCTACAGTAACCCCAAGGAAGACCGTGCTTTTAACAAAATCTAATTTATCATTATCCAGGACCACATTATTTTCTACTTGCCGCACATTCGGTAGGGAAAATTTTATACATTTAGTTTTCTTTGAATTAAGTACCAAGTTATTTAATGTGAACCAGTTCATAACTTGTGAAAGAGCATTATTTATTTCATCAAGCTCTTGGGCCTTCCTCTTAACCTTGAAAATAAGTGATGTGTCATCGGCAAACAACACAATATCTGATAGGTGCTCCACGAGATAAGGTAGGTCATTTATGTAAACTAAAAATAAAAACGGACCCAATATTGACCCTTGAGGTACTCCCATCCTTACCAGTGATCCTGGGGACTTTTCTCCATTAATCTGTACTTTTTGCACTCTATTTTCTAGGTAAGATTGCATTAGGTCGAGTGACTTGTGGTTTACGCCATAATGTTTTAGTTTTAGCAGCAAGGTAGCATGGTCGACGCAATCGAATGCTTTTGATAAATCGCAAAAAATACCAATCGCATCGCTAGAATCTTCCCATGCGTTAAATATATGTTGTATTAGTTTGATTCCGGCATCAGTCGTACAGCGTCCCTTTGTGAAACCAAACTGTTTACTATGCAATAGACCTTCCAAATTGAAATGACTCTGTAATTGATTAAGAATAATTTTTTCAAAAATTTTGCTAAGTACTGGAAGAATCGAGACAGGTCTGAAATTACTGGGGTCTTGTTTATCACCTGATTTGAAAAGTGGAATGACCTTACTTTGTTTCATTAGGTCCGGAAAAATGCCTTGGTCTATGCTTTTGTTAAATATGTACGCTAAATATGGTGCTAGTATGTGGATAACAGATTTTAGAAATGTAACTGACATGCCCCATTGATCTTCAGACGCTTTTAATTTCATTGATTTATATACTTTAATAATGTCATGTGGATCCACGTTTATAAATTTAAAATTAGTGTTACAAGAATTAGTATTGTTTTTAAGTAATGTTTCAGCAAGGAACGCCGATGACTGTAATTTCTCGGTGGTTTTAATCGGTATGTTAGTGAAAAATGTTTCGAACTCTTGAGCAACTTCTGTATTAGACGATGTTGTGCCAGATTCGGTTTTAATAATGTATTCGTTATCTCGAGGTTTGGTGTTAGTGGTCTCTTGGTTTATTATTTTCCAAGTCGCTTTTATTTTATTATTGGCCGATTTTATTTTGTTACTTATAAACATTGATTTCGCAACGTTACAAACCTTTTTAAATACTTTTGAGTAGTTTCTAACGTAATCTCTAAACTTATCATCGTGCGTATAAGTCTTTTGATCGTATAAATCAAAAAGGATATCTCTGCTTTTGTAACTACCACTGGTTGTTTATTTGTCTTTACTCTAGTTATTTGAGAGTTGTACTCATGATAGATATTGAATTGGTAAGATTTTTTAGTAAATTAAATTGCAATTTTTTTTTAACTAAGTGCGTCACAGATCACTCAATGAGCTTGCAAATGATAATAATTACCATTTGTCAAATTCCAGTAAAAGAAATCATTGCAAAAAATTAAATCTACCTTAAAATATAAAAAATCCAAAGCACAGTAACGATGAACATCCAATTAACATTTTTTGGTGATAGTTGAACTTATTCTATGTAAATATTTTTTATACCCCAAATTGTTTAATTTACTTAAACGCTGTGCAGAATTAATATGGGTCACAAGCCTAACCATCCACTTAATTTAATTTTGTCGAATGAATTCAAGGCCACCCTATAGTAGGTACTACCAATATGTGTTCCACAAGGTAAGTATCAACTATGGTCACTAGTCACTTCAGTTTCCATTTCCGACAAGCGAAAGAAAGGAATTAATCTCGCTCAAGTCGTGTAGTCCCTCTGCTAACTCGAGTTAGTTCTTCATTATTACATTTCTGTTTCCGGTCGTCGGATTTTGATTTATGGCTTTAATTTGGCAAGGTTGGCGACGACAGGCCGAGACATGTCGGAGTGTTTTCAAGGAGTCATCGTGCAATTGTTTAATTAATCTTAAGCTACGGAGGCAGCGCCATACTCTCTGCTCCCGCGCTGTGTTGCACTACACTTGGCCAACTTTAAACTCGTTAAAAGTTCCTTTGAAACATTTGGCGCCAGATAAGCCGCAGTCAGACTTTGGTTTCGAGATTGTTAACTTATCTAGTTTTATAATTAAACAGAAATTCGTGTCTCGTGTTTAATTTCACACCATTTTTACGTTCGGCTTTTGAAATAATATCTTAAGTTTGATTATTTCGATTGTAGAGCCGAGCTCGATAACTCTATCCCTAATTAGGTAATTCCACATCCATTGGGTGCTACTATGAATGAAACTGCTTTAAACTAAACACGAATTAGACGCTTGAGACGCGAGTAGCTTTAATAAAGTATGTGTCTTGTAGGCACTCGGGAGCAGTATGGGCAATTGGGTACTGTCGCCCGTAATCACCAAAACCATGTACACATAACAGGCTGGCGTTGAACAAGCTCATTCCACGCTCACAAGATGGCCGACAATGGCCCTTAGCGGATAATTACTCAAATAGATTGCCCATTGGGGCATTGTCTCTGCACCTCCACCATAATATAGGAATTGCATCTGAATCGAATATCAATTATTGGTGCTATGCGGTCACCTGCTTTCGTCTCCCTTTTCCCTGCAAAGTTCAGATCTCATAAAATAAATGCGCTAGGCAAAGGATTGCTAAAGTTATGCTTAGGTATCATCTGCTATACCAGTAGGTAAGATAAAGGCAACTTTTGCTTAGATATCCTGAATCTATGTTGCAATTTTAGCGTCTGAGCCACGTCTTAACAGCGGCACCGGAGTCAAATTACTTATTTAATATTACACTATAATTTTGGAAACATTATATGCATCAGCGAGTTTTATTTGGCGTCTTTATATTTATCAGAGGTTTTGATCAACACGTCCTCGCCTGTATTATAATTACAGCTAACAGCGCCACCGACGTTATCGCGCGTATAAATTAGGCCGATTTACATTCGGCGAGACACGGGCCGGCCATTACCGTGAGTGATGCCGGCATGGGTGGAGATCATGGCGACGACGGCGACCGGCGGCGAGCGATTGATGGAACGAATGTATTGTGTTCTAAGGTTCTTACAGAAGATAGAGGTGTGATTCTGTCGTGGCCACCAAATTTAATCCTAAACATAAACGCAACTATTCACGTAACAGAATGAGCGGAACATCTCAATTTGCATGCGACAATCTAGAATCTACACATATCTATATAAATTAAAAATGTAAAACATCCCGACACATATTCGCTGAGACAATTCCAATTAGAGAATCAGTTAGATATTGAAAACTGGCCCAGCAATGGGTACTCGCCACCCGTTATACCCTCGGCACCTCAAGCGCCGGCCCATAAATCGTAATATCCTACAAACCCACTGAAAATTATGAGAGTTCACCCTTTACTCGTGTTCAAGTAGAATCAAATTAAAATCATTAATTACGCGTTCACTCAAAATTACATCCATCACACCGCCCATAAATTAAATTCCCATATTCCGGGCAAAACCTCTGCAAATTGGTCTTAATTTACTCGAACGTATAGCCCTAATGGTAAGCATATAAGCAATATCACTTTAATACTGTGCGTACAGATGAGGACGGGAGCCCGATACGTAAGGGTTGCTTCCACGTAATAATAATAATGTCTCCCTTATAATATTATTTATTACAGGCTTCGAGACAATCCCCTGTGATACAACGTGACACCGACATAGATTCAGACCTAAGCCTCAAATGTAATAAAGCTGATACTGAGCTGAGCCACTCCCTGCGTTTTATAACCAGGTTTAGAGTCATTGGGTAATTCCTATTTCTGTAGTAGGTACGGTGTTGAATGAAAGATGGGCCTTTCAGTCTTTCGTTCAAGTTGTCAGTCAAATTGAAAATCATGACAAATGACCGTTAAAAAATTAACAAAACCTCCGCTTTTTGGCAGATGTGGCTAAGATGTGGGTAATATGTAAATATGGATTCACGTTTATACATTGCGTATTAGCCGCAAAATATAATAGGAATATTATGGTCATTCATGATTCTAATAGGCTCCACTGTATGTCAGCTCATTCTTCTCGTGTATGCTATATCTATCGAGAGCTAGCTTTAATATCCTAATAACAGAAAATTTTATATTTTCCTTACGACCTTAGATCATTTGATAAATGTACGATAGTTCTCTCTAAAAACCGAGAGGACTTCATTAGTACGTGCACACGGCCCACCTGTGGAAAGAACCTGGTCGTCCGTAATGGAACTATATGTTCTACCCACATCAAAATAGTTTTGGGTTGGTTAATTCTGATATGGACTATACTATACAAACACCTTCCCGATTGAGAATCGAACCCTGAACTTCTTGCACAGAAGGAAGGCACACTACCGACCAATAGGAAGTCGCTAAATCGATAATAGGAGTCAATATTATCTGTAAATTGTTTAGCGTCTCTATGCGTGTAACCTATCGTACAAGGTAGCGTTGAAGATACAATATATTCTCAAAATATTCTACGACTCAAAGGTTTCCCCGATCTAGACTACATATTCAAAGACCTATTAGACCTCGACTTTTACTCTAGCCATTATGAATGCAGTTTAGCTCCAATGTAAACGTTTAATTTAACGGCTACGAGTCATTTACAGGCAGGCAATTTGATTTACAGGCGAGATACGAGCGTAAGACGGATCATTAGTGAGTGACGGCAATGGCCTTACGTCAGCGGAGCACAATGAAACGGACAAATTGTGCTATTCGTAGCACATTCACCAGGCACCAGCAAGTATTTTAGCTAGGCACCTGCACGACAAAATGGCGTGTATTTTTTTAAAACGGTTTAAAAGTGTTGCCGCCCCTTTCTTATTTATGATGTAATGTCAAAACAAGCCGACAAAGTGAAATAAGGATACTCACTAAAGAAACTTACGGTCACGAACGACTTGAAGAGTGCCAAAATAGGAATGGACGTCTTTTGAACAATATAATTTTTTGATAACCAGTTTTCAAAAATATGTACCTTTAGATACCTAGTAGTAATAAACCAATTTAATAACATTTCTCATTTATTTGAACGTACTGCGTATAACCTTTTTGGGCTCCCAGTACTACGACGACGCCTGCGCCTTTCCAAACAAGTGTAATTTACTAAATTCTCGGAAAGGTACCTACTTTGGACTTTGGGCTGTTCTTATTATCTGCGTCATAAGAGTTGAATTCGTACTGCAAGTGTTACCATTGATCTGCTGTTGTCCGTACCATACCTACTCTTTTTATTGCATGTATTTTACTTAAATATTTAGTAGAATTCCAGCAAACGCTTTTCGTCTTTGCCGCTACAATTTCATCGGGAGGCAATCTCATTTTTTCGCCGCAACATAGCCATAGCGCCTTCAAAGCTTACTACATATTAGATTCATTATTGGAGGATATCGATGAAAATCTGCAGCATCCAATCTCGTGGGGATCGCTGGCGACGCGTATTCTTGTAATTTCTGAGGCATAATTTTATTTATTAGGGAGTAAGTACCCCCCGCCTTCGGAGCGGCGGGAACACCCCATTTGCCGCTTCATTGACTTACAACGGCACTCCATAACACTTCGCACATATTTCTGTAGTCTCTCGCAGATGTTAGATCCCTCGCACCTCATTATATTGAGGATGACGTTTAATAAAACATTATGGGTTATCTCGTATCCAACCGCGTTTCCATAACCATAGAGGTACAATCACTGTCGAAACACAATTCATACTTTCGCAGTGTTCGAAGCTGCTTATCGACTTGGCAAAGACAGCCAATTAAAGTATGCAGTGGAGGTTGCAGCTACTTGTATATCTAAAGTTTCTGGAAGACTGCACGGATTACGAAGTCGGTGTTGCAACCGAACCAATCACACAGGTTCTTCAGCCAAGAGTAGATACATATATCGGGGATTCCGAATAACGTGACCGAAGTATTAATAATATATCCTTAGTAATTGCATACACGGCCCAATTACGAATAATTTGGTTCAACAATCCCTGTTTGTTATAGTACCACTTTTACATAGGTACATATAAAATGTCAAGTGGAAAACCCATATGTTGGGTCTACTCAGGGCCTACTAGGTACTATTAAAAATCCATGATGATGAAATGACAATGCCAGATTCTGCCCCACCACCAACCGCATGATGTACAAGACAACGAATAAATGTAAAAATATGTCCATTTTATATTAAAATTATTGGTTTTAAAATAAACTTTTGTACAAGTTGCGAGTCGAAAAAACAGCTTAATTAAGAATTCAGAAAATAGTATGAAATCGAAGCGAATTATTCATTGTTTTTGTTATCATTTTCTACTACTCTCGCAACTCCTACTGATTGTGATTATGCTATATAAAACCTGTAATAAGTCCCCAACAAAATGATAGGTACAGCTTCAATGGTCTCGTAGTTTTGTAGGTGGGGCAAAGCTCCATTGAAATGTGGCAATGTCATTTTGATTTTCATTAGGTACCACGCAGGTATCAGAAGGTTCGTCCGTCCGTGACAATTTGACAAATTGCAAGTCATTCTGATTTACCACACAATTAGTTAGCGGGTACCAATACCACAATTATTTGTGTGAAACAAATATTGGAATCAGGTGATGTTGTCATACAAAATGTTACAATGTGGTGTCGTGTTTCAGTGGTATATTTCTCCTACAAGTGAATTTTGTATATTTATTACATCGAGCAAAGAACCCAAAAGGCGGGAAGATTTCCTCGTATACTTAAGCCCACAGCAAATGTCTTATTTTGTAAACAAAAACTACTGTCATGTTATGTTTTGCTGTACGAGTAAATTAGAATACATAAATTAAGCTCTAAGCTATATATAACTTTCAAACTAAAATATGTATAGAGAACTAAAGTTAACTTATGCCAACTTATCTTATTCCCAAGTTTAGAAACTTCCCAATCTTATTCCTAAGTTACAAAACTTAAACTTCCAAATATTATAATTTAATGGCTATTATTAAAGTTAAGATTAAGTATATCTACAGTGGCCACATTTTCGCAGAATCTCCGTAAATTAAATTCATCTGGAAACAAGCGACTGCTTAGTGCAAATGAGATATTCATTTTTATCCTTTACATCGTTACGGTATAATTTCGCATTATCTCTCCCAGCAGGTCCGTGAATAAAATGATTAAATCTTTCCAATTTTTTATTTGATATTTCAATTTCCTTTTATTTCTGGGTGTCAAAATTTAATGAAGATGCGCAGTAACTTTCATCACCTTTTATCTACGAGTACCATTATTATTTAGGAATTTTAATGTACATAATATAGAAGGTTTGCACATTTGACTGACGATAGACAGCGCAACTACGGTGACAGTGGTCTTTGGTGTCGGAGGCCAAAAGCCCTTGAATCGATGAACCACCTGACTATATGTGATATCTACTTATATTACAGAAGGACTCGTAGTCCAGTTGCAAGTAGACGTTGAAAACGATCGTACAAGTTAAGCAACGTTGGGCGAGGTCAGGACCTGGATGGGTGACCGCTAGTGACATTTTCATCTGTGTCCTTCCGTGTCTCGGAAATCATGTTAAGCAATTGGTCCCGGATGCTGTCGCTCGGCAGCAGTCGTAGGCCACGTCAGAGGCCTAAGGGCGGCCTGAACAACTCTTACAATTAGGTTTTGTCACTAAACCATACGAGAAATGAAAACATACTTACATACTACCACAGAATATATAATAGTACAAGTAATACTACACAAATTACATCGGCACTTAAGGCGACTATTAAATGTTTAAGAAATTTTGGCGAGTCACTCGACGTGTAGGTATGTAGTCCGTTTCATAACATTTGTTGAGTGCGGTCGGCGGCGGTTCTGATTTATCATTATAATTTGGCGAGCGGTGGTGACGGGCGAGGTGTGCCCCGGCCGGATCCCGCGGGAAGCCCGAGACCCGCTTTAAATTCTAATCCGTCGTATTAAATAATTATTTTATGACATCAAGTGTCTTTGCTTTATCAAATACGATTAATTAAAAGTTTAAAGTATTTTAATTGCATATAATTATGTAGGGTATAACCAACCATAGGTAAATAAGTTATCCACTCAGTTATCTAAGAATCTACTTAAATATTAATGTCAGCGACCATAGTAACTACTTACTTTTATTGATGGTGCTAATGCCTATAACATTTCATATAACGCATCACATCTCCTCACTCTATGATTCGAGGTTAGGTACTTTGAAGATCTAAATCTCTTCCCAGGCTAGCGCAATGAGACATCGAGACGCAAATGGAGCCATATATGGATCTTAGTACTTTGTATGATTGCCGGCTTAGGCAAGTGAGTCCTGCGATAGCGGGCTGAGGCTGTTACCAGCTCAAGGCGAAGTGACGTCACGCGCCGCCCCACACCGCCGCCGCCGCCCGCCTTCATTTGTTTTCTGGTGTCACTTCTTATCTCGTCCCGCAATTATTACAATTTGTCCGCTCCTCCCCTTATCTTAGCGAGTTCGCCACTTCAGCATAAAGGCAGTCGACTTCAGCAGATTCACAGGATCAGGAGAATCCTCTTATTTTTCAAATTTTCGTAGCTGCAAATTTTTCAAAACTTTGAATGATGACAGCGCCGTAAATTGCAGAGGTGGCCACGACCGGCCGCCGACAGAGTTGAGTTTGTTGTTCCCCAACTTCACTTTTTTACGTCGCTCAGTCGGCGACGCCTGTTGTTTTAATTGACCATTTCATTCATTCGCGTGCGATAATTGTTTTTATTGTCCTGACCAGGACGTTATGTTTACGAATAAATCTTATAACTAAACAGCTGTGAGGTAATGTCAGGACTTACTTGCTATTGAAAAGCAGTGTAAATACAAATTGACTCTAAAGTAATGTTCCTATTGATAGATCCGTTCATTTGCCATAAGTATGTAACATCATGAGCTTTTTTGCATCGTGAGCCTGTGGTGCTAGGTCCGCTGTCCCCCGCAGCGGACACGGGCCACGCTAATTCTGGGCAGGTGGAACACGCATTAGCCGCTCGCGAGGCCGTTAGTGCGCGTGATTGCCACTCCAGGCCGTCTCCGTATTTTTATCGCTCCTTCGACGAAGGGGAGCGTCGCGCGCGCTCGTTGTCGCGACAAAATGTTCAATTTTAGATACAAATAAAAAAGGTCGGACGCGTCGCGCAGAATATTAACGGCGCACAATATGAACGTAGGCATCCGGAATACGCGTCAAAAGTGCCAAAACGATGTTATTCTTTTCCGCGCGGAGGTAATAAGCGAGGCGGTCCCGGCCGTGCCGCGGATATGAAATTCAGAAATGTTTATTGCACGCGATAATGGGCAGGCTTCGTATCCGATCGGGGTTTACGGATGAAAGGATCCACTCGTAATTAGAATCCTTAAGGCCTTTTGTAATAGCGTAATTGTTTCCCGTTGTCGCCTCGGAGCACGCCGTTATCTCTGTGAATGGAACGACTCGAATACAAAGAGAAGACTGCGACCGTAACGCGAGCGCTCCACTTTATTCGTGGATTGTCACCGTGTGTTTTATACCGCGGCCTTAAGGTTGAGATTGGTGAAGCCGGAGCCGGTGACGCACGTGTCATGTCGCCGGAGTGATTGAGAGTCGTCAGTTGCAGCGGCCGGTCGCATGCCGCGGACGACCTGTGCACCGTTTCGCTTGCCAAAACATCGTCACTTCTAATTGCATGCACAATTATCTAAAGCATGCTAATACAATGTGGCTGATGGTTGGAGAACTATAAAAAGAACTATTAAGTCCAACATACATCCCACTAACAATATTAGACGTCGGTTGAATGCGTAGTGACGTCTAGGATTAGGCAGTAATTAGTAGGCAAGTACTGTTTACAATCCTATCCACGCGCTAATTGCTCCTTTCAAGTGTCTTAATCGAGTAGCCAATAGGTACATTAAACAATCCACCTAATGCTACATACTATAGGCGCTGTTCATTATGTACTACATGTAGAGTTAGATACTGACACATGGATCGGTACACCGCAATAACCCGAAGCCATGTTAACATGCTTAAAGCAGATTTGCCTATGAATTGTTCAACTCTCCAGTTTGACTGAGTTATTGCTCGGTGGGCCATCAACGGTGATAGTTATTCCTAATTGCTCGAACTCTATTTCCTCGCTGCGAATAGATATTGTGCTTTTGTTCAAAGAATCTCAAGAGGATTCACGGAAATTTGCCGGGAAAATTCTACGTTACGTCAAAGGATTTTGGTCATCAGTTCAATAGTAACTTCAACATTTTCTACTCGTGAGTTCGGTGTGGTCCTTCGATAGACTCCTGTAATAATATTTGCATATAAAGACGATCCCGTCAGTACTTTGCGCTTCGAACGCAAATTTGCAAATTTCCTACGAACTGTTACTCCAACATAACAGCGAGAGGAAGGCCACATAAACTGGAATAAAGAAAGTTCTTATTACGTCTTTCTTACGAAGTTAAGCTGGAATATAAGATATTTTTGTTCTGGAAATATATCTTTCTAATTCAAACAATTGTCGGAGAATACTTCCCACGTGGGAGATTAATTGTTGGGGCCGGCAGCAACTTTCTCCGAGCCGAAACATGCTGGGTTGCAGTGCAGGAGCGGGCGAGCGAGAGGGCAGCGTTGCACGGCGGCGGAACAGAACGGATTAAATTGCAAGTGCGCTGATGTATTTATAGCTGGTCCGGAGACAAACGAGCGCAAGCGTGATGGACCTGCCTCGTTATGGGAATTAATCGAAGTTGCAGCGCAAAGCGCACCTGCAGCTAGACTGCTCTAGCTGAAATATGCTTTCCACTCCAAAAGCTGGACTTCAGCTCAGGTCCCTTGTCAAATCCTATAAATCAGTGATACTCGTAGGTACCAAAAAGATAATTTACACTTTCGCAAACACCTACAACACCTACTTACATATTTATCCCTTTATTTAAAATTATATGTATAGATTCTACAAGTTGGCAGAAAGTGTCACGAAAATAACATAATAAATATTTAAAGTAGGCGATTATACTAATTGCAATAAATGATATTAATCTGAATCTTCACCATTACAGACCACTTCTACGGTAAAAGAACTTGCTTCCTAAACGTTCTAATTATGTCGAACAAGAAGAAAACAAGCTTTAATGCATTCTTTTACTTAGAAAAACAACGACATTATGGTTTCTCGTCCAAAATTAAATAAGACACCCCATTCATTCCAACAATGACTTTCTTGTCTTTACGCGGAAGTAAGACATTAATTTCCATTTCAGACAAAAGTAAAACCAATTTAAAAAGGAATACATAAGCAGAAATTTGCATCACAATTTGGGCTTTCTTTTAATTTTTCTAAGTCGAATCTTTGAGTAGGTATCTATTGTGTTTTCGGGGCGACCGATTTTGGGAATAAAATACTTAGCTAAAGTGGAAAATACGTTTCAAAGTAGATTGTAATAGGCGGGTTGAGATTTCCAATTGGAGTTGTTAAACAAAATGTTCGTACACACATTGAATTGTTCGGTTTGATCATTAGAGTCTGGGCGGCACCTGCGGCTCGTGCAGCCTACATGAGCTAAAATAACCGCGAAATCGAGTTATTGGCTCGTCCACGGCCATTCAATACGACTACGCACTTCAATTGCCATTCCGACCCGTTGACCAAATACAGTTCGGGGGTACTGAATCAGTTATGATTGCTAAATAAAGTAGCCTGGTATGGGTTTTGTCTGTGTTGATTTTACAACACAGACAAAACCCATTCAAGTAAACTTTCACTTACAAATGTCCAAATTGTAATCTCATCAAACACAGATTTTTAGGGTTCCGTAACTCAAGAGGGAAAAAATAACCCTTGTAGGATCACTTTGTTGTCCGTCTGTCTGTATGTCCGTCTGTCAAGACCTATATCTCAGAAACGGACGATGGTCGGATCAAGTTGAAATTAATAGTAAATACTCAGTTCTACAACCTCATGCAGCCGTGAAAAAATCAAACTTCTACGTCAACCCAATCATAAGATATGGCCGCTTATGTCGCTTTTTCCCGCATACTTGTATGAAAATTCAAGGGAACCAAAGCCTATAGAGTACTTCCCCTTGACCTAGAATCATGAAATTTGGCAAGAAGCTAGGTCTTATATCACAAGTAAAGGATAAAGTCCGAAAACTGTAAATTTGGAGTTCCATCACGAAATAATTATTTTTTTGTAATTACAAATTGCAAATTTGCAGTTCACGCTTGGTATGTCGATGTATGACGTTATCAATTTCGAAAACGCAAAGAAAGTTTGTCCCTAAGTCTAGTTTATCTTTTCATTAGGGCAAATGTTATGATGAAGTTGGCCGGAACCCTCGGTGCGCGAGTCCGACAACCGACTCGCACTTCACCGTTTTTATTTATTAAAAAGCATGTCACAACATTGTTAAAAATGTTTGAAGCTATTTATTAAATAAACCACCAATATTTAGTTGCCATAAAAGCACGTACTCGCAAAGAAACCTGCCATTCCCGACACACAAGACAGAGGTCAATCGGATTACGTCCATTCTCATGAAGTAAAAATGCCTGAAACGGAAAAATACGAGTAAACCTTTATGCAACAATACAAAGGCTGCTCTGATTCGCGCATAAAGCATACAACAGGCGACCCGTATTGTATTCCGTTCGCAACATCGAATATTTATGGTGTCTACAAACAAAACTTTAAGAAGCTAAGTGGTCTAAGTTAGAGCTAATTTAAGAGTTTGGCGCCGAAGCGGGCGGGCGGAGCCGCGCTCTCGGGCCGGCCCGCCCGCCGCCGCCCGCCCCGGAGACTGCCTCACTTTGTCATAACTTGTTCCGCTCCAGCTTGGGGCCTCACAGATATACACATATGCACCTTCATTTTAATATGCCTTTGTTTTTCACAAACCTAATCGATACAATTTCATAAAAATATTTTTGGCTAAGTTGATGATTCCCAAATTATTTATTGTTTTCTTTACAAACCCAGTTTTAATATTGAACTCAGGACTACGCACATTTAGTACCCACAAATTTTAATAAAGTTTATTAACTCGAAACACATAAGTATGTTTTATAAATTTAATATGTTTGCTTTTGTAGTTTCCACAATCCTAGATTTACACATAAAAAAATACATTTTTAAATATAATTGGGTATAGGAGGTACCCAGTTTAATCATGTTGCTAGCCAGACAAATCTATAGGCACTTTCACAAGAGATTCCTCGTGCAATTTTCATGGAACATGAACCTACACAGAATAATGTAACGATATAACATGTAGACCCATAGAAACAAGTAACAGTGTTCTTACATAAAATCGGAACGTGACATCCATGAAAATTGTCGCGAATATGGCACTTACATTAGGTACAATAAACGATATTACATGGCAAAGAAATATTGGCTAGTGAATTTCTACAAGCATTACCCGTGACGTTACTTAGTTCTTACTTTGGATTTCGCTATCCGCAGCGGTTCGTGTACGCGACCTATTAAATTCCAAGAATGATTTTAACTGTAACAGCTTCTGAGAGCGGTAAGTTATACCTATGCAAATAAATTTTGACGTGAACGTCGTTGGCGAAAAAATTCTCCGGCCAAATTAACATAATTTAAAATTCAAACCCATATGAAATGCCTCATAGCGGAGAGCACGCTACTAAAAAAGAGGCATTTTTAATTCATTCAGTAGCCACTTCACGAAAAATGGGTCGGTTAAAAATCTTTCAAGGATATGAAGCACGTTTCGACTTGACTTTAGAAAAGAAAAATAAGGGTGAAAATAATAAATAGCAGTATAATGGCGATCTTCACGCAAAAGATTAGCCACAAAAGCCGGGGGCTTACCAGTATTTATAAGGAGTGTTAGCGGCACGCCACGGGGCGGATCGCGCAATGTTTCAGCCGCCATGCGGACCGCGCGAAAAACTAACGTCTACAATTTCGTTGTCTTTAGATTTATACTCAGATGATCACACAACATTGTCGTTGTTACCACTTTCAAAACAACTTCAAGACTCAATAAAATTAAAGAACTGTTTACGTCAAAGGAAAATTTTGTAAATAAAATTACTCACCATACGAAATCAGTTCATGGTTTATCAATATCTGTAGATAAGTAATTATTGATCAATATTAACAGGGATAAATATGTGGAAAAATTTTGCTTCTATGAAATTGGTATGTAACTCAAGGCCTTGATTAACTATAGTATAGTAAATCCAGGCCTTTTTTTTTCTCGTCGGGAAATGCTTGTGCATACCCGCCGCCTCAGGGGTAGCGGGGTTATGTCGGACTCGCACCGACTAAAACCCCACGGTGGCCTCCTCCGCGCATTGTGGGGAACACTGGGATCTCTGTTGAACTTGAACTACACCAGAGTTTCCCACGCGCTTGCTATTACGCACTCCCCGGGCCGCTCGAGGCGGGCCCAGCACGCCCGCAGCGCTTGGCTGCAGCGGGACAGGACCACTCTGTACCCGCTGCCTTCCGTGGGTCGCCGGATTTATCCGACTGGGCGGCCAGTTAATCTAGGCCTAGCATGGCCACATGAGAAAAGCTAAATAGGTCTTGTTTCCGAGTTCCTAATTTCTCTAGTTAGTTCTACTTTCGTACAGATAGTATTAGCCCTTGTCCACACTTACGTGTTGGTTTAAATTTTTAAGGGCGATTTTAATAAGGTTACTCTATACATATATTTAGCATATTGGGACGCCTTCCGACCAGATGAAGGGATGAGCTGCAAGGTGGCTGGTAGAGACTGAATGCACAAAAGGCTGACAGTCTGGTGGAGTGGCGTGTTTTGTGAGAGGCCTACGTCCGGCAGAGTACTAATGATGATAGACTTGGGCTATCCTATTTCACATACAATATATAGGCCAACTCACATTTCATGACATTACAACGTTTCCTTAGGATGTTTCCTCGCACCGGTTTAAGATCATTTAAGTTATCTATCACCTACCGACTGATAAGATCTTCTAGCTAAGTAGATGCCTACACGACTGACCTGTGGACCTAAGCTAGGGTCCCGGTCCCGTACGTAACGGAAACCATGCAGTCTCCCAATCATCAAGTTAAAATTCTAAGTATAGTCTTCTACAAATAAAACAGTGTGTATGTCCCCTTACGTGTAGCGTAGTAGGTGCGAGCCTGGCGAACAGTTGCCTCAGTTACTGGCCGGTCCCCATGCGAGCCAAAGCTGCCACAACTCCGCCATAACTCGTTTACTCTGGACCACCTAATTTGCTTGCCGTGGCCGACCTACAACAGACAACTTGTCAGTTTAATTTATTAGGATGTCTTTGTACTACAATCCAAAGTTATTTAGTAATTAATCTAAATATAAACTTTTTCGCTTAGATGTGTGCAATAGAGATTGGTGGCGTAGTGGTTGGGTCAAGCAAGCTGAGCGCGCACGGCTGTGTGCTCATATGAGGCTGGCATGGGACATAACAGACCCAAAAGCTTCAACAAAAATTTGATTAAAAAAACATTTTGTACAGGTAGGTATATGCCTATAGTACCTAATAGCTGTGACACGACACTTGAAGTAGGATTTCATCTCTGAATAATTGTACAAAGACCGAAGTTCTACATTTGATGTATTTTCGACGTCGAAAATACGTGCTTACTTATTTATTAGTATTAAACAAAACTTTTACCTAGCCAGACAATTTCTAGCATCATTCTTACGAAATGAAATATTTGTTGGGTTATGTACGAGGGTATCATGATGGAAACGCAAAGTAAATTCTTCCATAACTATTTATTTCTCAGCACACACAACACACCGCCTAGGCCGCCATTGCCAAAGACACCTACCACAGATTACTTATAACTAACATCTCTTTTTTTATTGCACTCTAACACCCTTCCTCAATAAAATAAACATTTTACTTCTAATCAATTAACATTATCCACAAAAACTTAATTTCAACAAATGAAACACAACTTTAACAAATGAAACACAACTTCAACAAATGAAACACAACTTTAACAACTCTGAATTCAAAACTAAAAAACAAAACAATTTGACAACTCGTTTAGACATGTCACATATGTCAATAGTCAAACCAAAACAAACAACTAAACGTCAACATCTTTAAATACCTGTCAATACTAAAAAAAACAGAATATAGTACTTCATAGATACCGCGACACAATCTTTGAAATTTTATTCTATTTTTACCTTTAGTACACATATCTGCTAATTGCTTCTCTGATGGTTCAAACTTATAATCTTTCAACTTTGAAACTAATTTGCCCACATTCTAAACCTACTTCCTTCATCAAATTCCTAATCAGTATCCCACAGACACACAATCTTTGAAATTTTATTCTATTTTTACCTTTAGTACACATATCTGCTAATTGCTTCTCTGATGGTTCAAACTTATAATCTTTCAACTTTGAAACTAATTTGCCCACATTCTAAACCTACTTCCTTCATCAAATTCCTAATCAGTATCCCACAGACACACAATCTTTGAAATTTTATTCTATTTTTACCTTTAGTACACATATCTGCTAATTGCTTCTCTGATGGTTCAAACTTATAATCTTTCAACTTTGAAACTAATTTGCCCACATTCTAAACCTACTTCCTTCATCAAATTCCTAATCAGTATCCCACAGACACACATTTTCCTAAAGAAATATACTCTGAATTTGTCGATGACAAAAAAAAAACACACTGCTGCTTACTAGAGCACCATGACACTGTGTTACCGTAAACCTGCATTATGTAACTCCTAGTAACGGTTTATTCTCATCCGACCTAACAATCAACTTTAAATCATAATGTCTTATAAATAAAAACTTATAAACCCTTCCTTTATCTAAAAATTGTTAAACTTCTCATTCCACTTCTTCGGCGATTTCTTTATTCCAAATAAAGACTTCTGTAACTTCAAAACTCGGCCATTGTCTTCTAAACCTTTTATATTTCCGAATGATCAAAGTTATCTTCTTGTTGGAACCCCCTCACATCTAATTTTGCTTTATATTCTTCTTTGCCTTTATCTCCTTTCTTCATTCTCTTCGGATTCTTCACAACTTTTTGGCTTCTAAAAATCTTCACTTCCCTTCTAAAAATCTTCACTTCCCTTCTAAAAATCTTCACTTCCCTTCTAAAAATCTTCGCTTCCCTACTGAACTTCACAACTTCTCTACTGAAGTTCACTACTTCTCTGCTAAAGACTTCACAACTTCTCTGCTGAAGTTCACTACTTCTCTGCTAAAACTTCACAACTTCTCTGCTAAAAACTTCACAACTTCTCTGCTAAAAACGTCACAACTTCTCTGCTAAAAACTTCACAACTTCTCTGCTAAAAACTTCACAACTTCTCTGCTAAACACTTCACAACTTCTCTGCTAAAAACTTCACAACTTCTCTGCTAAAAACTTCACAACTTCTCTGCTAAAAAAACTTCACAACTTCTCTGCTAAAAACTTCACATCTTCTCTGCTAAAAAACTTCACAACTTCTCTGCTAAAAACGTCACAACTTCTCTGCTAAAAAACTTCACAACTTCTCTGCTAAAAACTTCACAACTTCTCTGCTAAAAAAACTTCACAACTTCTCTGCTAAAAACTTCACAACTTCTCTGCTAAAACTTCACAACTTCTCTGCTAAAAACTTCACAACTTCTCTGCTAAAAACTTCACAACTTCTCTGCTAAAAACGTCACAACTTCTCTGCTAAAAACTTCACATCTTCTCTCTACTTCTCTGCTAAAAAAACAGGCAGTTTTGTTAAACTCCATCTTGTGTTCCTTTTCCCGAACCACGCACACCGCGTGTCTTAATCGACGAAAAGGAACAGCAAATTCGCCATCTTCTTCTCCTTTCCTCGAACCACGCACACCGCGTGTCTTACTCGACGAAAAGGTACAGCAAATTCGCCATCTTGTTTTCCTTTTCTCGAACCACGCACACCGCGTGTCTTACTCGACGAAAAGGAAAAACAAATTCTTCACTTCTTCAGTGATCTCCTGGATCTGGGCATTGATCTGGGCCCATAACCTGTTGGGTTATGTACGAGGGTATCATGATGGAAACGCAAAGTAAATTCTTCCATAACTATTTATTTCTCAGCACACACAACACACCGCCTAGGCCGCCATTGCCAAAGACACCTACCACAGATTACTTATAACTAACATCTCTTTTTTTATTGCACTCTAACAATATTCACTTCACTCTACTTTTTAAAGTATGAGTTATTTATACCGTAACTAGCACAGTAATTTTTCCAGTGCAGTGTCGAGTAAGTAACTTAGGTGATGAGCTGATGGATGACCAACGAATTGACAAAATGCCAATGAAATGCACGGGCAATGAAATATTAAGATCCACAAAAGTCACTTCACTTCACTTTTTACTATTACCCAAAGAGCACAAAAAGCACTACTGTCATTCCTACAGTCAATGTCCACCTCATATTAAATTATATTTGGTCCACCTCGCATGCTTCGCACCAATGAGCATTTTTAATGTTAGGCAGTGCTTTAAACCACCGTTTAAGCATTTTCGCTGGATTTTGCCGTACAAAATCGGCAGTTTCATATGTCTATTAAGCCACGGTTTAGCAATGTTTATAGCCTTATCTCGTCCTTCACATTCTCCTTTCTCATCTTGATCCAAATTACCCAGGTCCAGTCAAATTGCCGAGTGTTTAATTTAGATCCGCTAGAGTTCTGTTGGTTTAGGTCTTATCAAAACATCAACAGACGAGACACTTTCGTCTGTCACAGGTAATTTATACCTATCGGTTAGATTATTTAACTAAGTTTGCTTGCCCTTCTTGCGTCGTTAAAGGCGCGTTCACATTATGCAAGTGAAACAAGGCAAGGTTCATGTTTTCTTTCTTTCTTTTTAAGTTTTATCCTGCGCGCCAGTGTGAATCGACCCTAGATTATAGAGGCAGAGTTTCATGTACGAAGTATGGATACAACTTAGTTCTATTCGCAGGGAAATGACATTTCAAACTTCCGACCGGCAGCGTCTTCAGGGGTTCTCATGTGGCATGCAGGTAACTAAGTAATAATATCCTTTGCCCGCAACTTAGTTTAACTTATTGGTATTGCGGTAGACTAATGGATGGGTCTACGATATTATATCACAAAATTACGCTTGAAAAAGTGTCATTTAACGTCATTCGAAACTACATATCAAACCCACAAGCACCATATAGGAAATCATAATTTGGGCCTTATACATATTGTTGGAAATAAAGAAATAATGAATAACACTCATAAATAAGTAGAGTCGCATATTAATAAAGGTTTTATTAAACCTGTACGATTGATGTTAATGTAGATACCTACCATAGATCAATATGCGAAGTTTATCCTAATAATACTCGTGACTCCATCATAACTCCAAAATATAATTACAACTACAATTGCTAGCCTGTTAAACAAGGCTTTAGTACGGTGGAACACAGAGAAAGGTGTACAGGAGAGTTTTTAAGGTTGACATTATCTCAAAAACTACTTGACCTATTGCAAAAATTATTTCACTGTTTGATAGATAAAAGTTAAAACTATGTAACTGTAAAAAAATTATTAAATTCGGTCTAGTAGTTTTTGAGAAAATCTCAACCTTATTGAGGCCCCCTGTATACTTATCTCTGTCTTCGTGTGTACCTTCATCCAAAATAGCATGCCGCAATACTATACGTCAGCAATTAAATTAATATTTGAGCAGTGGTAAATGAGAGCTGTGATTGTGTGAGGTATTAAATCTCGTGCAGGAGGCTCTAGGCCCTGCTCTCCGAGTAGAGCCCGCCAGCTTGATGTCTGGGGTTCGGCCACAGTTCACTTTCGGCCACAAAATAAAAATGAAACGTTTGGTCTAGTTTATAATCGACACATTTTCAGTTTTCGCTTATCAAAATCTGGCGCAATGTCCGTGGTCCACCTACGTAGTTCACCTGGGTGGACTACGGGACTATTTTTGCCTGTGGTACATCAGAAGGTCCATAACATTACATATTGTAGTACCTGTCACAATCATGAAACGCCAGGGCCGGACCTTCATTGCTTCATTGCAAATATGTAATCTTAATTAGATATTATGTACCTGATAGAGGATGTTACTGTACTGAGATAGATGAATTACAGTAAATCCTCTTTTGTCATGGCCGGGTATTTTACCATTTTAACGTTAGATTCGGCTTTGATGATACCGTGACCTTTAGTGAGGCTCTATCTCCAGGTGTGTAATGAATACAAACTGCGGCCCGCGTGGTTAGCACCGTAGTAAATTAGGGCGGGTGGGTACACGGTACGACCACGACTCGCAAACCGCTCCGAACTCGAAGAACCTGCATCTTGCCGGCTCCCCAGGGAATCATTCTGGTAAACATTGATTACTTCTGAACTTTGACGTTTGCGGTAATAGGAAATATGTAGAGATCTTCTACGATAACATGATTCGCCCTTACAAAAATCAAAATTGTCACAATGTCGCACATATTAAGTGTGTGCATAATTAGATGTCCAATGTTATCAAATAGACGGTACTTACATAGAATACGTATACCTACATACAAACTTCTTCGTAAGATAAAATTACGCACATTCAAACAATAATTTGATGCGTAATTTGATGCTTTTTGTCTTTTGTTCCTAATTATTCTAAAGTGTCACATCATTCATCAATTCGCAATAATTCATGCCACAAATGATGTCAAAGGCAAGTAATGTCTAAGGGGAAATGAAAACAACGGATATACCTTAAGAACTTTATCAATATTTAAACAATGCATTAGTTTATCGGTAGCAGCACTTGCACTATCCCACACAATTTGCAATTATGTCAGTTCGTTGAAATGGGCAAATCGATAGGGGTCATCGCCACCATAGGCATCATCTATGAGGCCGAACCCTTAGCAAGGGCCGCCGCAACACATTATGCCCCTTCCGCCGTCCCCTTACACAGACAGAATTCCAGCGAAACGGTGCAGCGTTGTTCTTTGTTTCACCTGGGGCTAAGTGTTATTATTTATAGCTTTTATGTAAATTGAAACTTTACATAGAATTTACCTAAAGGTTTTGGCGAGATGCCTTGATTGCAAAGACGAATGTGTAGGGAAGTAATATGTTAATGAGATTTTGCTACGCGCACGTCAATAAGAAACGACGACGAAGACGTAAGAAAGCTAAAATAGTTGTCCAAAATTTATCACTGGGCTTCATAAAACTGTATTTCATACTGAAATGAATAGGTGACAAAGTGACGTCACCGTTTATTTATTAGCACCATACACAATACACACTGAGACTGTTTTCCGACTATCTCAGGTGTTAATTGAAACACCTAAAAACTGTGACAATAATTAAGTTATTGTGTAACTCTTGAGAAGTAAAGTAGATCCTTTATTTGAAACTCTACTCACTCACTAAGTAAGGTCCGTACTGGTAGTAAAAATTACAGCTATAATGTTTATTGGACATGTCCATTTCATTCATTCAATCAACAGAATCAAGATTTCTTACTTAGTTGAACAAACTTGATCCGCTTCCTTTAACCATCCAGTGATCCTTTTCAGAAATAGAAACGTGAACACGAAACTTTCTTTTCCAATTTTCTCTCAATGGCCATTAGGATGAGAAATGTAAAGTAGATTCCCGGACGAAGGCGAGATATGTGTTGGAAAAGAATGAAATTTCGAACTAAACTGGTGCCGCGCGGACTAGGAACCTCTCAGCCGTCGGAACGACTTCAGGGTGCAGACTTCCCCAAATTATTTGCATGTATCACCCGATTTCGTTTCGTAGACAGGGAATTTTCCATTTCTATAAAGAATTTATCTATAAAGCATATATTAAGGTAAGTAAAATTATTATATCGATCTCATTTTTAGTGTTCCGTATCTAAAGAGGAAAAAAGGAACCCTTATAGGATCCCTTTTTTGTCCCTCTATCTGTCCATCCGTCCGTATGTCTGTCGAGACCTATATCTCAGAAACGCGTGGACGGGACGGTACAAGTTGCAATTAATACCAAATACTCAGTCTGCAATTTCATGCAGCCGTTAAAAAATTAAACTTCTACGTCAACCCAATCAAAAGATATGGCCGCTTATGTCGCCTTTTCCCGCATATTTGTATGAAAACGCGAGAAACTCAAAACCTATAGGGAGGGTACTTCCCGCTGACCTAGAATCATGAAATTTGGCAAGAAGCTAGGTCTTATAGCACAAGTAAAGGAAAAAAAATCCGAAAACTGTAAATTTTAAATTATCTTTAATTTCCCACCAGGAAGTGTGTTTTTTGATTTTTTGTTTGGAATCCTAATACAACGTCGAACATAATCAATCAATTATTGAATGTGGCGGCGCGGCGCGGACAAGTGCACGATTACCTTTAACCAGGGTTGGCAAATGCTTAAACAAATCGATTGTTTATAAAACTTATTTTCCAAACCTGTCAGTGATTCAAAAGCAATAATAGTTAAGAATAAAGGTTTTAATAATCTAACTTTAAAACTATGGCGCGTATTCATAAACGTGATTTAAAGTTATGCCACCGTTTAGGCCCCCCTTGTATTTTAACCTTTTTTAACGAAGTGTGAAAGCAACACGATTTAATGGAAATGACGTTTAGCTAGGTTTATGAATAACAGCACAAATGTCTACAACTATCAAACCTCTCAAATATATCCAGTTAACTTAGTGTCAACAGGTTACTTGAGTAGAGTCGACAGTCTGTAATTTAGTGGGGGGCGGCCAAGTTGCGGACCAAACCACTCAGTTGTTTGCAAGTGTAGTTTAAATTGCGGGGCTAAACGGTGTACGTACCTGGTAGGTACTAAAACTTAAATATTATTTGATACTTAAGCTTGGTTACTTCCGAAGTTTCACAACAAAATTTACATGGTTGGTTTGCAAATCAATGTCGTAGATTCCTAGGTATTTGATAGGGCGATACTTAGCTGGTTCCCTCTTATTTGTCCTGTCATAATAGGTAAGGCTAACACACTTAGGTATATTATAATGGCAGTAAAACACGTACGGGAAAACTTAGTACCTAATTACTTTCTAACTGAAATGGCTTGCTTAATGCAAATTAAATGGATGATTCTTTGTAGCAAACCATATTTTCATATTAAAGTAGTTACGGCGGCCCGCTCTAGCAACACAATTTCTTCTTAGAAAGGGCGAAGGGTGGCGGGTGGTCCAGCCAGCTCGCTGCATTTTTAACCCAACAACCATTATGTCACACCAAGATGTTGCATCGCTCGCAAGACTCAATTAGCGGTTCAAACAATGAAATGTCATTTATAAGTTACAAAGTTGCATTACTAACAAGTAATACAATAATCCAAAACTGATGCCTTCTAGACAGACATGATCCGTAAAATACAAATACTTTCTCTCTCTTTTCCTACAACTACTGCAAGTGGCATTTTATGCTCATTTTTAGGGGCTAAGCTACGTTTAAAACATACATTGAACTTATCAGACACGTCCTGTTTCAGACAAAATAATATTAATCTATACAATATGTCCGCGTTCTGTGCGGCCGGCCCTGTTACAGTACCTAGTATAGATTTATAATATAAATGCGTTAATACTTATTTATATTATCAATTTTAAAATAAATTAACCTACGGAATAATAATTATTTTCTCTGCCATGCATGGCAGAGATATTAAAATATTTCCACATTAAAAATAGTGAAAGGATTAACCGAAACAATATTTCAAAATATACAGAAACTTACAATTTACTATTTGATCCCAACTCGTTAGATGCTATTAGTATAGCTCGTTTTACTTTGCACATAGTTCCTAAGCTGTTATTATAACTTACACTATGTTTTAATTACTTGAACCAATTTCGTGTTTGGTTATGCATAACCGCTCCTCGACCTCACGTCTAATAGTCCTGAGAGTATAAACTCATTTTAAAGTAAAAGTTCATAAATTCAAATTTGCTAGAAGCCTGGCGGAGCTCCTCGTAATTTGCTCTTGCATCTGAAAGAACCTCACCCACTCAGGTATGCGTTTGTACAAAGCTAGTGAGTTTTCATCGTTATATCTTTACCTGCGAAATCCCTTCCATAAGTTTTCGTAGGAATTCCGTAAACCTATCTTCGTATCGGGCCCCATATTTCCTGAAGTCGGTAGATAGGGGCGGCTATCTTTCCCTGTGCGAAAATTTTTGCACTATCTTTTGTCGAGGTATTTTGGTATTGCAAAAGAAATTTTCAATTTAACCCCTTACATTGAATGTGTAAAGACTAAATATATTTTACTATTTTATTGTAGTACGAAAATTTATTGCGGTGTGTGTTACTAAAGTTTTATTTCAACCAATAGCGAAACACATGTAACTTACAGTAGTATATTGCATTCATTGTACAACAAAGTTTTCACGTGCACTTATGAAATTACAAAATTGTGTTTGTATTGTATGAAATAATAAATAAATTGAACTACTTATCTACAGATAGAGTGTCACAGATGTTTGAGACAAGTTGTTTATAAAGAGTCCACCAGGTTATATTGTATGAATTTTAACTATGTACCTACTTATTTTATTATTTTACATTTTTTCCTTATATTCAAATTAAGCAATTAAATAAGAAGAAACTAGTTTAGTAAGTTGCTTGTTTTTAGAACAAGTTAATTTCTAAATTTCTTGGAATTGAGAGTCGTCGACGAACCTAGGCCACTAAATTACTGCACCCTAGAGTTTTGCGAGTTGTAGGTACAGTTGACAGTACAGCTTGGCAAACAAACCTATTGCAAGGCCCGTGTTACCGTCACGTAAATTGACAGTGTATGTTGCTGACTGTACGTAGCTTTAACAAATTTCAGGGGGCGGATTTTGGAGACGCGAATACCTCTCCCACACGGGAGACACAATATTGGGAAAAACTTGCGGGCGGCGGATAGTTGCGGGGGTCAAGTTAATGATATCGCCGCCATTTGCGGGCGACTCCCCGCTCCGAATTGCGCCCGGGCACGTTAATGGGCCCAGCTACAGCACTCTGAATATTTTAAAGGACATTCGCCGAAATTACTACAAAAATAATGTCGCTTTGCTTGTACCGAATTACCCGAGAAACGGTTTAGAGACCGGTAATAAATATGCGCGGAATCCTCCTCCTATTGCCTCTTTGGAGATTGCTTTTTCGGATTATACGTTTCAGCTGGTGGGTTTCAAGCGTTTCGAAAAGTTATCAAAATCTTCAGAAACGCCGCGCCGTCCGTATCTTCTTATTTCGTCGTCTACATAATGTTGGTACTTGCAATAAATCATCGCCAGTAATAATTCGTAGACATCATAAGGCTTTTGTATTCTGGTTACTTGCCTAGATGCAATGGGTACTGTTTTCCTAGGCATCGATTTGTCATAAAAAGAAATACTTAGTAGAGTCAGGTCTCACATGCGGCAGTAAGTACATTTCGGTACAGTGAGTTTTTAAATAATAAATGAGGCTCGGTGATAGAGGAGCACGCGAGCGTCCGCGGCAGCGCCGACGATGGAATATTGGCCCTGGCTGGCTGGCCCGCCGCCGCCCGCCGCCCGCCTGCTTCGCCGTGCAGACAGCGAGCTACGTGCGCCGCATAATACGCCGTCCCGTGCAAAATTCACAACTACCCTCCAGCAAAATTTACTAGCGTACATCTCATTTGCTTTTATTCGCTTTTACGTTTCGAAAACAAATTGAAACTATTCGTAAATTTCTCATTTCAGATGATGATTCATCCATATTGTATGATCTCCGCAATTGAAAAATCGCTAAATTTCTAACTCTGGTGCCAAGTTGAATGTTTCGAAGTTCTTATGCATTTTGCAAAGTGCAAAAGTTTCCACACGCGCCGGTGCCGGGCACGCGATGCATGAGAATACGAAGCAACGACCTCTCCCTAACTTTTTCGCTTTGAAAAATCTTCATTTAAATAATGTTTCCTCAAACAAAACGCGTGTCGCGTAATTCTGTGTTCCACAATGTATACCGACTTTTGAGCTTTGGCTTTTGATGCTTTTATGGTTGTTATAGAAGGATTTTTCAGTTGAGCTTTCAGCGAAGTTTAAAGGGTTGCTTGGATAGAAAAGATCATGCTGGCCTAAACTAAATACTTTGAATAAACCTGCCTCGCAAAGACACGTATCTATACATATATTTCTACATTCTAGTACTAGTTAATTTACTCACACAATTATTAATTTTTAATAGTAACTTGTACTATTAAAAATTAATAGGTACAGCAAAATTCAAATATTTTTATCGTTTTCTAAAGCGACTTAGTAAGTTCCCAAAGGGGGGCTTAAATTGCTATCTATGTGCGTTAAAACTATTGACAGGTAGGTACCTAATCAAAACTTATTGTAAATTAAGTTTTGAAATATGTAATGTAACGACGTTTAGTGCCTCGGCTTTCAGAAGATAAGCTAAGATATATTTAGAGGTTTATTCCATTCTCCCATTATAATCGTAACATTTAATGAAAGAATATAAATAAATACCTACCTAATAGGTAAAGCATGACGTAGTTTCTCCTGTAGCTAGTCTTTATTAGTCATTTTAGGATTTTGTCTAAAGAAAAAGTTTTTATTAAATAATCAACTAACCCAGCAGTATAGTAGTTTTCATACCTTCTTCATATTTATAATGAAAAATTTCTTTAAGTATAATAATTTCTTTAAGTATATATTTATTTATGAACAAAATTAAATAATATTTTATCTTAGTAGAGAAAACTATACTTGTTATTACCCGGATTATCAATGTAATAACTCAAGAGTGTACCGTAACACGCCCTAGATTTTTTTTATCTAAGATTAGGCTCCAATCAGATGACATGTAAATTGTCTACAATGAATTATTACAAAAACAAAACAAACTAAACTACTGCTCTTTTGGCATAAAGTGTATCCTATGTCAGCAAGACAAATCTAATGCGATCTCTTACATTAAAATCAATCATCCATCAAGGATACGGGAAGCCTCAAAGGAACCTACATACTCAGGTTAGGTAATCTCGAAACACAAAACCCTTCTTTTTCCGATTGTCGGGTAAAAATAGCTCGTTCCTCGTTCTAGACCTTGCCGTGTTATTCATTGCAAGTTTAACAAAGCACTTTCAATAGTTTTGGATTTCGTCTGTTTTGTCCGAGTTAAAACTTCCAATATTTATTCAAAAAGTTCGTAAATAACCTCGAGGCGCCTAAAGTACAACACCTGGCCTGCTTCTTTCAGGATTATTTCCTGGACGATTTGTGAAACAAAGTGAGATGTAATTTAGGAAAATCGTTGGGCTGTGGGTCGGCTCGGCTGCTCTCATTCTTATAGTCCCCTTCACCTCTTTTTAGAAATATTGCTTAGGATATAAGATTTAAATAAAGTTGAAGCAGTTTTGTATTACTTAGATCTTTCAGTCGACAGATCATTTCAGTTTGATACGATACTAGTGCAGATTTGGGTTTCGGAATAAATCTGTGTGTACATATCTAGCCACATACTTCCTTCAGGAACGTTGTTTTAAATCTAGTTAGTACTATTAGTAGTAGTAGTTAGGTAGTTGTTAGTTTCAAATTGTAACTACAAATTAATGAGTCGTTTTCTTTTAGAATTCATCTTTAAAACTAGATGGCAGCACGAGTATGAAGCAAAAACGTCAAAGTGAAACAGTATGGCCCTTCCCAGTTTCCCAATATTTGGGGAACATCTTTTGACCGGAGTAGTACACATGTTATAAAATGTACTAAACGTATTTGGAATGTGAATTCCGATTTTTATGTGTATGTGTATTTTGTTCTGCAATATGAAGACATTTTAGCCGATGGCATTCGGCCATGCCATAATAAATTTAAAAAAATATCAATGATATTTCTTCCGGTACTTATCAATACCAAAACAATTATGCGTAAGCTATAGCTAACGCTAACGTTGTGATTCTATCGTGATCGCCACTACGTGCAACTGTCACTGTCACTCCTAAATAACATCGCGTAAGAGTGAAAGAGTATATTACTCTAGGATTGCTACACGCGCCTCCTATAAATTAGACTCTACAATTTAAGATTGGAACTTTTTTACTTCATTAATTCTGCGGTTATGCCCTTTTCACTACTGGATGGTAAATCTTGGTACTCGATGAGCTAAGTTGACGTCGGTGAAAGCCTAGTCTATATCGCATAGGCATTACAGTACCTATGTGCAAGTAGGCTTTGTCTGGCTGGAGCCAGGCTTCTTATTAACGTGCATAAATATCGGCTCCCACCCCTCCTCCCGCTCAATTTAGTACGTGGGTAGGCGGAAGGTAGTACCATAGTAAAATAAAAATAGTAGTTTATCACCGGCCTCATAGGAAACTTATTAATCTACATCGTAGGGCTGTACATCACGTATCACAAATTAATAAGTCAACCATGGCCTTGCATCGTTATTACATTATATTTTAAAATTGCAACGCCGTACGTAAGGATCCAAAACAGGTAGATACAAATCGGACGTGAGCGTCCGGTACAGCGCGCGAGGCGTAAGCTCAGGTTTACATTTGTGTGAGTGATAGCGGTACAAGAGGTGAAGTGCGCTGCGTGGGCGGCAGGGTGTATTTTGTTGCGTTTGTACTTGTATGCGTAGGACGCGTCGCGCCTCAGGCCGAATATCACTCGACACTATCTGTGTGCACTCACACAAATGCAAACCTGAGTTTACGCCACGCGCACTGTACGAGTGTACACAGTTTGTGCTGGCTGCGCGGCCCCGACTTACGGCCTCTGCTGAACAGTCTGAGATCGTGTCGCTATGTGCGTCTGTATACGACACTCGTGCATTCAACCCGCGCGATATACCTTTCCTTGAAGATAGCTTACTCTTCTTATTATACTATGGTAGTACCGCGCTGTAGACCCTGTAGTCGACGAACGACGACTTTCTAACAAACAAATCAAGCTGTTTTCATAGACTGCCTAGGTAATTTCATTTGCAGCTGTTTTTTGTTAATTAAAGGCTACGATTTATACGTTATGCAGTAAGTTGGTAACATGTAAGATATTATAACCGAAAAGTAAGCGACTTAACTCCTTATATTATGCAAGGTTTAGGTTAAATAATTGTCGGGTTATCATTTATTGCCAGTGGAACATGGAGTACTTGGAATATCTGCCCTACAACCTCAGAGAAATAAGGACCCTACAACAGACTAAACCATAATAGGAGGTAGAATAACTTTGTTGATAAAAGAGAAAAGATAGTACGGTACCTATATAAATATATTAAATACCGTTAATAGACAGAAATTAAAATTAGTCTCAACAAAACAGACTTTACTTTAACATAATAAATAGATCGCTTTGTTAGTAGAACAGACTAGCTAGAGTTAGGGTAATAAATAGAACAGCAGATTTAGAACCAACTCAACTGGAACCTTAACCAGATCAACATTATAATTTGTTGATGACTCGTTTATTGTACTTTGAACAGCATAAAAAGTTTACAAAAAGTGTTTGCAACTTTAACTCTACATGTCGAACAAAATAATGCACTGCGTGAGGTCTGAGTGAATATTTTATGTTTTCAAACATCGGACCGGGGGTAAAACAAAGTTTGATAGTATTTTACTAGATTTTATTATCTGAAACGGGTAATTTCCCCTGTACAAACACTCGCCTCTGTTCATTCGGGTGCCCAGTGCGCGCTAAATTTGAATTCATGGTACGAACGAGCTCTACATAAACCAATTACCGAGCGGAGCCAGGCGGGTAGCGGGCGGCATGCGGGGAATCGATAATTCACAATATGCCCACCAGAGGGCAACGCCAGCGCGAAGCCGGTGCGCGCCCACCCACACCACTCCTCCACGTTGCGCATCCTAACGATGAACTTTGTAGCAACGTTCAATTATTATTTTCATACACAAATAAGTTTTTATTCGACAATTTGAAATACTTCTTCAAAACATGAATTATTAAAAGAGGGTCAAATTAAAATCAACATAGGTCTCGAGCTGTAGAGTTTTAGCGCTGTTTTAACGCTTTTATTTCGCTCAAATCCTAGCCAGTCTAGGCTTGTGTTTGGTCGAGAGTCGGCCATTTTGACAGGACTTGAGGCGATAGATAATAGCGAAATGAGCACGGTAGTGCTACGGACTCGGTTTTAATAATTTTTAAGGGCTTTGAAGGTTTGACTATAACGCTTCGTTATAATTTACAGACTAATCTAGTTCTACTGAAGGCCTCTTACATAAAAATAATAACCAGGGTTAAAAAATTCTTTAACTCGAATTAAATTACACAAAAAATATGTGTTGTTCTAATTTAGATTTAGTTTCAAAGATGGAATTTTCAGTCAACTATCACTCCTACGATATGCTATACAAATGGTGCACAAATCTCACTCATTCATGTCAACCTCATAACAAGGTTATAGCGGACGGAAATTTGTAGTCAGCTGCTGCTTAGCTTGCCGTTTCGTGTCGCGCTTCTTGTCTGCTTTCAATGTTTTCTGTTTTATTTTGTTATTTCTGTGACGCAAACCGAATTTTTAACTAATATTTACAATATTGCATTGATGTGATAGAAACTGTGCGGTTTTACAGTGTTATTCGCCTCCGGAAAGCAGATTAAACAAGGTAAACGCCTTAATATTTTTGTTTGTCACGAACATAACCTCTCTGACATCACTTACGATGCTCAATTTCAGCCTTTTAGCTTTGTTATGTGAATTGCAAATGCAGATTATGGCTGTAGAACAAAGAACCTGTATGTGGAAGTATTGATTCCGCATAAATTGTTCCAATTTTAGGCACATTTTCCCACAGATCCTTGTCCAGGAGGGTGGTGTTATTTTGGAGTTTTTAAAATCATTATTATAGACAAGGAGGTGAACTCTACTTCTAATGATATAGGAAATCTGAGGGCTTTCATTCTACCAGTCGAATTCAAACCAAGGTATTGATCAAATTTTAATTTGTGATTCGAGTGAATCACCGTGACAAAGCCTGGCTTGATAAACAATGACCGGACCGAGCCGAGAGCCCGAGACCGTATTGTTTGTTGAACGTTTCGTTAATTCGCCATAGGGGGCGTTAGCTGCTCCGACCCGTTGGAATAGTCTCTTGCTTGACTCTCCGAGGTCCATATGCATGTTCTGAAAACAACAAAAAACAGCATTTTAGGGCCATGTTACACTAGCGATTTGCAAGCGGGGCGATTGCGCAGCGAACACGCCGCGGATGCGCAACGAGCTCGTTGCCAGTGAACAACGTGCGATCCGCGTCTTGGCTTTGTTACTTCGAGTTTGAAGACGTTTGAAATGAACGCGGAGACTGCTACACATTAGGGAGGAGAAATTCTTCATTCGACTGACAGATGGTCATGTGGGTTCTTTTTTTTGTAAATTACGAGTAAGTACCTAAATCATGCGTCGGTATTGTAGACCGGTTCTGGACATCTAGCTGGCTGGACTAATCTTTAGGTGGTTGCGCCAAGGTAAGCTTAGTTTGGCACATCCACCCATACCTCCTTATATCGGATCAACATCTAAACTTAAGTCTGATTTTATTAAGCTCATAACGTTATAAGACCCACATCATATGCCTACACCACGCGAAACTTACGTTGCAGTACCTACTTGCAATATATTCGAGCGTTTGCTTGATACATAGTCGATTTCTATGTAGAGTCCTAGCTAGACGAATAAAAGCACTGCTCAATTGGCTTGCCTGCAGAATATAGCCGTAATGCTATCCATTCCATCCTACATTGGGAATTGAACTTATGAAATAAGAAAGAAGCAAGCAGTTGCCAAATTTCTCTAATACCACTAGGCACCACCCACCAATATACCACCCACTTCAAAGTAAATCTGGAAAGTACCTAAATGAAAGCAAACAAACCTTGACCCTGTCTGAAAAAAAAATTAGTTATACTAAGTAGGTATAAGTACCTCTAAGAAATATTAGGTTTCCGTTAGTAGTACGTGCGTAATAGGGGATCGATATTAGAGTAACTTTACTAATCTGTCTGAACTTGGTCTGAACAAAATTGCGTCGTCAGCGTAAACATTAATTTCTTTTTATAATTTAAGTAAGTACCTAAGTACAGTCAACGGCATATTAAGTTAACAGGGTCATTCTTCGCAATGGTATATATTGCAATGGTTTTGTGTAGTTCCATTCCATTTGAGTCTATATAATTGAAATTTTTTATGAGAGAGTGGTCTGAGTCTGCGCAGGATAGAGATGAGTGGAAGGGTTGGGGGGAGGCCTTTGCGCAGCAGTGGAAATTGCAGGCTATTGAGAAAAAAAAAATTGTAGATACCAATTGGATAAAAATACCAAGTAATGGGATATATTTTTCCACTTAGTCCCATCGCATGGTACCTAATTATAATGAATCTAATGGGAAAATGTTTTATAATAATTTGCATCATTCAAAACACAGAACATCAAGAAAGACAAATAGTCACTTGAAGCAGACAAAATGACAGCTGACTCAACTGAAGTGAACGGAAATAGACTACGTAGGTTGAATGGCAACGAGACGACAGCACTGCAGATTTACTAATGCTCTAACTAAATTGTCATACTAATGAACTGCACATTATCTTAGTTGTAGACCATACAAACATAAACTAAAGTTAATAATAACTTAAGTAGCATCTTCTATAGAAAGTAGTTGTAAACCTAAACTACGTAACATCTAAACATTTTTACAAAAATGAAAAAGTAGGAAGATAACTGTATCTAACGAAGTTATTCGTCATTTGGTTGAACAAACTAATGACTGACGCGACGATAATTCGAAAACGCTGTTAAATACAGATGAGTGGTTGCAGCATGCATAACATTTGCGAATGTCGACTTTTGTCGAAAATGTCCGTCTCGTCGGCCATATTCCGTTTAATGTCGCAATATTGTGAGCGTCGGCGGGCGGCCGCGGCCGGTCGCATGCATTTACATACATTAATGTGGACGCCGCACATGCATGCACCTAGCTCCAAATGTGTGTGCGCTGCGAATTAACTGTAATTGAGCCATTCGGACAGCGGCGATCCACGCTTTGTTGCCTCTGTTATAGTTTTCCTAAGCCACGGATTCAGAATTTCGTCTTCATTATTGATGCAAAACGTGTTCGCGAAAGTCCTGTCCAACATAATTTGTAGTGTGTTATACAAAATAATTAAGAAGTTCGTTGAATTAGAAACGGAAAACCTTTTCGCGACGAAAGCTAACCGAATGGTATCGTACTAGGATATTCATCTTCACCCCTTCTGGAAAAACAAACAGGGGCGTCGGAATTTTGTTATTAGCGTTACTGAGGGGGTAGCTGCCGCTTCCGTCGCGCACCTGACTGATTGATAGCACTTCTTTCCACCTCGGGTCGAGCTTGTAATCGAGCCATTAATAAACTTTACTGCCTCCAAGTTTATCCTGCGGACTCGTTATTTGCTTAATGGGCTGGCAAACGGCTCGGGCACGAGACACCTGTGCTGGTCCGCTCATTGGGAACCCTAATTGACATATTGATGAGAATGTTCCGAGGAGGTTAAAGTTCCCCACTCCAGGTCAGAGGGTCACAAACTTTAGTCATGTTCTGATTATTCCGTAATCTAATCGTTCAATATATTGGCAATTTGGCAGAACCCAGGCAGGTCAATCTGTTCACTGCGAAAGTGTTGCTAGTTTCTTTTCTGTGTTATGCTAGGGTCTACAAAAATAGCTCTTGTTTTTAGTAACAATACTTGATGATTAAATCCTGGAAACTTCAATTTAACCAGAGCTATTTGAGGAAACATATAGACTCTGGAATTATTTTATTTGGTTTCCAAATTATCTGACAGCGGGTAGAGCTAATGTCACTCGACGCTTGACAAAGCGACTGTTGGCACGGAGAGGCTTTACTCGCAGCAGTGTAAACAGAGAGGGCAGAAAGGTTAAAGCAAAAAGTAATAAAAGTTTTATTTATGTTCTGGTTTATACTTTAAACGAGGAATTACAACTTTAATAATTCTCTTGAAATGTTCATGATTTACGTTTTTTGCTCATTGCTTTGCGTGTTGGTTTCAGAAGAAAACCAATGCCAGATTGTTGTTTTTCATCGTACAGCTTTGGTGTAATGACATGTCCATCGGTGACTGACAGCGCATGTAGTTATTATTATTACGTAGGGTGAGATCTGCTGAGAGTATGATTGCTAGAGCGTCTTATAAGCACGAACACTACACATATGAGGTACATTATGTATGTAGATATAGATATGAGTATACCTAGTAAGCCAGACCAGAACACTTTCAGTTTCTAACTACACTCCCTAGTTAACATCATTAATGTCAAATACGTAGAGTGAGTACTCTATCAGGCATCGAGAGCTTAACTTGATAATAATGTCGACGACGAGAAGACAAGGGAGGTGACTTATCGTATAACACGTGCAAGACAATAGCGGTGTTGTGCGGCATTTGGTTGGTTGGAGTGGTTGGTAGTGAGTGAGTGCCGCGCTCCGGCCTGCGGCCCGCTGCCGTAGCCTGCCGCATCGAGCGCACGAGCCGAGCTCGGCCGCTTCCTTCCGCCCGCCGTGATTGAAAGTTGACATTGAGCGGTGCGGGGTGGTGCCAGGCACGGCCCTCGCTCCGCTATTTTTGACCCTGCGACCTATCGCGCCGGGCGATCGGCCTCGTAGGAACTTGCCGTTTTAATCGCGTGAATATGCCGCACCATTTGCGAAATGCGCACCGCACAAAACAACTTTCGTGTTCCGCCGCAAATTAGCGTCGCGTTTATGTTTCTCCACTGCAATTAAACAACGAAAGCTCTGTTTATTATGCTATGGAATTGCTTTGAGATAGGTATGCGTCAGTTAGTTGAAAATGAGGTCACAATTTGGATCACATCAAACAAGACGTTGACTTTTTGCAAACATGAAGTTTTGCGTAGCGGGTTAATATTGACGATCATATCCATTTACTTGGTGACGTATTGATAGAATACATACGTCGCTATAAGATATGTGATAGAACTTGGATATAACTTTATATCCACTTTTGTATCCAAATTATGAGAATGAAGACGGCGGCGTTTGGTTTGACGCGACCGCTAGTCGAGCACCACTTGAATTGGGTCAACGCCTGCCAACAAAAGGTGCGCCGTCAGATAAGCGACATTTCCCGCCGTCCAGCTGCCGTGCCGCCCGACCCTCGAACAAAGAACAATGAAATATATCTCATTTATTTACGTTAATACGTAAACGTTTCTTTTTTTTACCGTGCGCGCATAGTATAGATAATCATTAGGCGTCGTTTGCTCGGCGCCCTTTAATGTGTTTGCATGCTCGACAATTTGATACCGCGCCTGTTTGCATTGTTGCCGTTTTGCCTTCCCGATTAGGGTCGCATTCGAGCTCCATATTTATTAGAGCGTAGGACTTGCGACACGACTTTCATTTTATACGGGATACAACACACGTAGCTTTATGTGCTTAATATACTTACATACCCATATTAAGGCGGATTGCTTTTCTTTTCATGGGGTAGGTATAGTGAGATTTGTGATGACAACAAGAAACTTTGCATTATGGTTGCTCTTTGTTACCACTCAGACTTATAAATTTATATTTTCATTCTTTTATAAGCTGCTATCAAAGATTAGGCGAACACTGACTACGCACATTTAGTTTGAGATTTCGGCAGATATTATCCAGTTTTACCTTTCGTTTACTATTACGTGGTAGATAGTAAGACTGTATTTATGTTAAGATAAATACATAGATATATAGGAATACTTATGTTAAGTTTAAGAGATAACATTAACCTAGCTCTAGATACCCCTTTAGCAACTTTTCACCTTTCCCTGCACCATGCATACTAGGATCTTATTCAAGCTCTGCCTTTGGATAATAATTGTCGTAACATAAACCATCTAGTTCATCGTTAATTTCGCTGTTTTCTGCATCCAAATGAAGTAACGCCTCGTCCAAGAACCTGTTTTGTCTCGGCCTAGCTGGATAGTGGTTGTGTTGCACAGAAAGCTGCGGCGGAAGGATGTGTCACTCACGTCGCGCTGACGTCTGCCTGCTTTCAGTGGAGCGGCGAGCCGACTTCCGACCTGCCCTCCGACACCGACGCTATTACACGTCACGTATGGCTCGCAATCGCAATGTTGCTAACCACATTCAGGGGTTAAATGAGTAAAATCTACTGTACATTTGAAATTAATAATGTGAAACCTCCGATTCTGATATATTCCGCATTGGGACCGCATGGTGGATCATGACCCCAGTACCTCGATTTACGGGAAAGTCTGTGCCTCAATATAGTGGGGACTTCTGTGTAGTTCCAACATAAAAGGAAAAAATATATTTTATGCACATAAAGTCATATGAAGTCATCTGGTTAATTAATGTTTTGCAACAAATATAGCAATCACTCGGACGGAATTTCTGATGTTTGACATTTAGATTTGTGTTCGTCCAGTTGGCATAATAGTATTGCTAATATTTGGGGAATTCTCGGAATGCCGATGCCGGCGAATGTGTGAAAATTGTCGATCGGAGAATTTCTAGGAATAGACAAGCCAGCAGAAATAAACTTTATTTTTAGAACCTATTTTAACTGGCGACTGTAACCGCAGACCATTTCATCTGTCTGCAGGGCAAAGGCTCCACTGTGAAAGCTTTTTCGGGAATATTTGGCTCTTTGGGAAAATGTATTAACACGAGGAAAACGTTTATAAATTACTAATGAAGTTGAACGTTAACTACGAGTAATACATTTAGGTGACTCGGTAAATTAATATTAATCACAATAATTCAGATGAACCTATCTAATAATTTCTGACATACCTATACATTTATAAAGTTACATAAAGAGACGTCACGTGATAAATTTGATGTCACTATTTTTCGTAGCGTTTAAACATGAGTTATAAAGAGGACGAGAAAGGATAGTTTTCCGTCATAAAACTTAATCAAATAATCTATTAATTATTTTATATTCAGGTCATTTGTGTTTTTTATTTCCTTTTATGAGTTTTGTGATATTAGCTATGTGTATTATAGGAATAGAAATAGTTTATTTAGAACAATAATGATTAAATACAGTCGATAATGGCGATTATATCACAGTGTTGCAAAATACAACTGCAAAATTAAAAAAACTATTGTAATTCTCGGAATTGTGATGAAAGTAAATTACTCATCGCGAAAAAGCTGTACAGCTTACAGACAGGTCTGGGCCGCAAATATTAAGTTAAAATAAATATTTGTCACGATTTTTGATACTATTTACTATGGACTTGTCTATATGCATGTCGGTCGATAGGTTTATAGTTTATACCTAATAGCTGAGCTAGTTTATCACGTGCGAAGCGGGTCTGACTGCGTACCTATACGGAGCTGGCCCGTGACGTGCGCCGCGCCTTAAATGTGCCTCATCACGCAACACCGGCACGGCATTTAAGAAACTATGTATTCATGACATATATTTCGCTAACAGAACCTATTTGAAATTAAACTCAGAAGACAAAGTTCACAGATGACGTGGTTGCAGTTGCAGAATCTAGCGATGACGGCCATTTCTCAGGACGACATTATTTTCTGCCTACCACATTATATTGTCATCAGGCTATACGAAAACTTTAGTCATCTCAGACTTACACAATAACAATGTTTTCCTTGACAGTTTTGAAATTCGGTTTGAAAATATAAGGCCTAATACAACCTGTCGTATGTTGTTTTCATAAGCATGGACGTAGACTTTATTATAATGGTGATGTACTTAACCTTAGACAAAATTCAATACACTCTATTGCACATTAGTACTTCAGCTGGGAAATCCAATGTCAGATAAATATTATTGAAATTTCATACGACGTTGCTTTTGCGTTATGAGGCTACACTCCGGTTATGGTCGCCATTCGCAATAAAGCCTTTCAATCAATTATCATCATTGCAATCCATTGACAATGTACTACTAAACGCTATTAAGTATCACTTCAGCGGCAGTGTTTTGCACAGGCTTTAATTAATATTACTTTTATTGTTACAGGTACGGATTCTATCTATCGAGTTACGTCGTCTCTTTGACGTAGGTAAGTGATGGATATGTGACCTTATTTGAAAGAAACTGAAAGTCGATTACTTAACATTGTATCTTTACTGATTTCCGTTCTGCCTTTAGGCTAAACATGTTATGAACATGTTATTGCTATAAGAGTAGGTGTGCGCTAGTTGTCATGCATGTAACATTTATGAGGACTAGTTAATGTATCACTAAAATTAAAAAGAAAAAATGTTAATACCAGAACAACTTCAGGTTCGTACGCCGTTGTTGAGGCGATATCGGCACATCACTGATCAGCTTTCTAAATTCTTCCAACAAACACCTCCCATTCTAATCCACGAAACATTCATTAAGAAAGGTTAGATGCTTTGGCGAAAGATATGCATTCTAAGAATGGTCTACGCCGATACTGTTACATTACAACTAGATCCTCGTTCTCATTTTTCGCGACAACACTATATTGTCTTTTACATTTTGAAAAGTTTTTGCGCTCTGTATATTCGGGCAAATAGTTTTATGTCGACCATTTTGACTTTTATTTTATTTTTCGTTTATTTTCCCTCGCGCGGCCATAAAACGTACCTGGGTTCGCTCGCGGGGATAACGGAGCGGGCTCACGAAAAATTTATTATTGAGACCTTTTCGCCCGGGCTCCATCGACAGACATTGCGAAGGCGAAAGTTATGAATGACACATGTTTTGAAATATTACCTGCAGTGAACTGCTTCAGAGAAGAAAATTTCATAGGATGAGAAGTTTATTTGTCGTGAAATATGTGGGAGTTTTATGAGAGCCGGCGACTTTTACAATGCTACGGATCAAGCAATTTTCTTACTTTTGGGCCTATATTGCAGAGTAATAAGGACGAAAGGTGTATTCGGGAAAATAAAAGAATAAGGTGCTTCTGCGACAAATTGGGTGAGAAAACTTTCTTATTGGATCTATGAAATGAACACCTTCTTTCTCCATAAAACATTTTCCGATATAGCTGAATGGTGTAACCGGATTAATGGAATTTCACAATATTGTCAACTAGACATTGAATTCGAATGTATACGAATACGACGATTTGTATAAAAAGATAAAATTGAAAATTCAGCTAAATAAAACATGGAGGCAAACTAGAGACTGCTTTTAAACACATTCATGACAATGTGCACGAATATGTTTTACTCGTACCTATATCTTAACTACTTACATCAAAATACAAAACAACATTGGGTATGGTAATTTCAGCCAGTATTTAAATGGTCGAACATTAATCGTAGCTGGTCCTGAGGAGAAGACAACAAGAAATAGAGCGTTAAACCTGATTGAATCTTGATGCCAACTCAATGGGTGCACGTTGAATGGAAATGTGCCAACCGTCATTGATGTCTAAACGAGTTCAGCAATGGAATTTGGAAGTCAAGTACCCACAGCATTCTGTAGGTACTAAGAAAGTATACATTGAAAACAAGATAATTAAAGCATGTCCTCTCCAGCAACTTTCTTCAACTAATTGTTTCCGTGTGCTACACTTATGTGCAACACACTCTTGACACTACGCGTCGGTAGTACAGCATAGATTGCAATATTTTTATGTATGTTGGTGTGATATCGACTGTATACATACATACCTATATCAAATGGCTGCTCTTTATCAAGAAAAGCTAATGGAAATTGACAGCAAGAAAACCAGATATACGAGTAAGTACTTGCGTAATTTAATGGTCCTTGATCGTGTAATTGGAATTCCCTTCAACCGAACTCGCCTGCTTCAATGCCCATAATCATCCTGACATCGACATCTGTCCGACACATGTACGCTCTTTACTCCGACGACGTCTATCCACTGGACCAACGTCACACAATCGGTACACACCACGCAATTTTAATGCATAATTTTAGACCTGAAAACAGTTTCTAACGTTTTCATAGAAAACAATTTATCAGAAATGTCACAAAGCCGCAGAGGGCTCACCATATACAATACAAGTATGTACACACAACTCAGTCATCGCTCCGGTCAGACGACTCGTTGTCCGGCGAAATTAGCGCCTGCTCGCCTCGTCCCGAGCCTCTGTTTTATTCAGGCCCTTGGGAGCTCTGACACAATGAAAAAATTGTTGTATGGAATGGTGACCGCTTTTTTCGCCAATTATGAAAATTTGCGAGCAACGGGCACCACCTGCCGCGGGTTTGCGCGGCGCGGCTATTCTCCCGAGGCGCCGAGACCCGGCTCGCTGTTGTTCCTGTTTCGCAACTAGAGAAAGTTTTTAATTTCACTTTTACTATGACAGCTTCGTACCTTTATTGCCGTGTGAGCTTTATAGGGCTTTTGTATGAAGGTAAACAATTTAATATTCGTGCACCGGTTGAATGGACTCTTTCAATTAGCTTATGAAACCAAGTAGGGGCCATCCATAAAGTACGTCACACGAATTTCATGATTTTTTGAGCCCCCCCCCGTCCTTGTCACAGGTGGTCACATTTCTGATACCCCCCCCCCCCCCTCCCTAGTGTGACGTCACATGTTTTGCAATTTCACATCGAAAAATTATTAAATTAAAACAACAGTTCCGAAATTAGTTTTATTTCCATTTAAATTAAGTACTTTTTTTCTGAAATCAACATTATATCAAATATTTGAAACAATAACAAAGCAATAAACTATTGAATATAAAGAAAAAGAAGAAGAAAGAAGCTCATATTATATTTTGAAATGTGATGTCACAAAACTTAGGACCCCTCCCACCCCTTGTCACACCATGTCACACTTTGTCGACCCCCTCCCACCCCCTTTACGTGTGACGTACTTTATGGATGGCCCCGTAGGTAGGTAATAAAATAAACGTTTTCTTTACCTAGTTGTGTAGACACTAGACAGACACTTTGTTTTGCGTGTATTCAGCACTAATTGACTGACTGAATATCACCTTTTGCTCGTATAATTCTACTAAGTGGTAATTTTCTTTTAAAGTCTAACTAAACCAAGTAAAGAATTGCTATATCTTAGCCTATGAAATTATTAGTGTGCTGTTACTTTACTTGTAGCGTATAACAATCTTAAGTACCTACGGCCGACATTTAGTTGAAATAGAGGTATTAATGAAATTTGCCATAGAGGCACAGGAGGTCGGGACGTTTATAAAGACAAGGGTTGCCGCGGTCGGGTGTCATTTGCCTTTGCCACCTACTTATAATAAGTGAATGCCTATTTGGACCGATATATTATACGCATAAATGTCAGACGTTTAATCACTAATTTGAGAATCTTTGTCATAATGTTTATTAGATAATATCCAATATACTTCATAGGTGTTAACTTTAGCTTTCAAACAAATGAAATGTCAACCACGCCACGCACACACGCACGACTCTTGGTAAAGTTTTAGAGCTGACCGAAACAAATGTAGAAAATACAAAGAAAGACGTCGTATATGTGCCGAGGGTACCCTAAAACGATATGTAGATTGGCCGCCGAATTTCCCTGGGGTATTATAATAGCAACAGTAGTTTTGGCGCGATCGATACAGCGCAAGTAACGCAATCATATCGGATCGAAGCAGTTATCGAGTGTGCGATCGGTATTTTCCCGTCGCAACTGCTAGTCTGAGTCACCGACGATTCGCGGAACTCGCATAACCCTCCGCCGGGGGTGCGTACCCTAATGACCACCGGACAACCACCACCGTCCAAAATGCAACCAACATAATATTCAAAATTGCACTCTCCAAACCACAACATTAAACATCAATTTCGCGGATTCGTCTCATTCTGCAACTCTGGTGCGTGTTTTGTATATGCAATGCAGCCTTTCAATCGGCACTGTTATTTTGATAAATATGCATGGAGTGGCGAAACAGTGCGGCTGTGCGGGTAACGTAAAACGCCATCGTGAAAATTTAATAACACTTCCTGGTAGTAGCGTAATGAGTCATATCCGTCGAAGGGTTAATATTTACGCGATATCGCAAAGTAAAATCGACAATTACTAGGTATCTTTCTTTGAAGCGTGTTAGGAGGGTAATGCACCCCTTGTTGTTATCATTAAAACGGGTCTCGAGTGGTTATTATAAAAGGGATTATTATTTCATTTTGCAAATACCTACCTACATGTACCTATATTTTGACTTTTCATGAATTCCCGTCATATCTTCACAACTTTATGTAATTACAAATTATATAAAACACATAATGAAGCACTAACAATTCGAAAAATTCGCTTATGTTTTCGTTCATTATTTTATTCCGTTTATTATTTTCACATCTGAGTTCAACTCACATGAAATCTTATTTACTTTCGTCAATCTTTTGTACCTATTCCCGAATTTGGACAATTGTGTACTCAAGTTACCTAAGAATTTTAATTTTTATTGTGTACTTAACTAACCCATAATCATTCAAATCAATTTATTTATTTTTTCTTTTCATCATCCCACGATATTGCGTTTTCTAGTCTTTCATTTTCTACATACTATAAAGGCTCTACATCAGCAAACGGTACAGAGTGTTCGCAGAGAGCAATAATTTCTGTCATCTGCATACATCGGAACCCTTTTGACACGTTGCATGCATGTATCACGATGAGCAAGACGCCTTATTACATGTAGGTAGTATGTATTTGTATAGTCATCCAAAGTTCCACAAGCTACAGTCTACACAGGAGAGCTCATTTTGTAAGTAGGTGTTCGCGTCTATTTCTTGCAGTGCTACTGATTTTCGGTTTAGTTATTTACATAGTACTATCCACAATCTTGTTGAATGGTCTTTACATTCCGGCCAAAAATATTGCCACATTTCAATGGAGCTTTGCCCCACCTACAAAACTACGTGACCATTTAAGCTGTACCTATCATTTTGTTGGGGACTTATTACAGGTTTCATATTGCATAATCATAATCAGTATCATTTTCTACTACTCTCGCAACTCATATAGAAGAATAACAAAAACAATGAATATTTCGCTTCGATTTCTTACTATTTTCGGAGTTCTTAATTATGCTGTTTTTTTCGACTCGCTAGATGTACAAGACTTTGTTTTAAACCAATAATTTTAATAAAAAACGTAGATATTTTTTACATTTATTCGTTATCTTGTACATCTTGCGGTTGATGGTGGGGCAGAATCTGGCATTGTCATTTAGTTACTACCAGCCATCGTATAGTATGCTCGAACTCAACAATGTGTTAAATAAAAACCTATAACAAATTGACAGTGTTCGTTGTCAGTTCGGTTTCCCCTCCTTAGCAACATATTCGATAAATATAGATAACAATCGGACATTTTACATTCACTTTGCAAGCCACCTTGGCCCACGCAAGGTGACTCAGTGATATTATGCGCTCTACCCGCCAATGACAACTTCGAAAGTGCCTAGGCATTATTCAGCAAAGTCCGGTTTGACTGTGATATACAAGGCGTCATGCATTTTCGTTGCTTAGCGATGTCTGCGCATCTGAGACTGAATACTTACTTATATATGTAACCCATTCAGCAACAATTTTGTCATCCGAAATATATTTTTAACATATAAGTATAATTCGCTTATTGGTAAAACAAGATTTCTTTGTTAAAGTAATTTGATTATTCCTCGTCAGTGCTTTTTGTAGATTTTATTATACCAATTCAAATTTAATCGCTTATAAACCATAAACGATGTCTTTATCTTAGAAAAACACTTTGGCTATACCAAAATATATGTATTTTGCGTAGGTGATGTGTCACAATTCATAATATATGCAAATAACGTACTAAAAACCAATTCACGCGTAAAAATTAAACTTAATAAGATTAAACTTGATTGCAATTATATTCTTACATGCAGATTTGACTGCAATGCAATGTGCGTGTATGTGTAATAAATCTGAGGACATATGAACGAATGAACCCAAGCTCGTAATATGATAATGCGTAGGAGTAATACAATATTGCGCAACACACGTTTGCAACCTATTAACAGTCTTAAGTGTCTTTTCCCGTTAACAAACAGACATTCGTTCTTGCAAATCTTTGGTCTTTACATTAAAGATAGCGTAACATTTTCATCTATTTAGTGTCACACCGTCTAAAACTTCATTAGTTCTAGCTCTAAAGCTTGCTCCGCATAAGTAATGCAGTTGATTATCATATTTTGTTTGTCTGGTAGTCTATAGATTGTTGGACGGTAAAAAGGATAAAGTGTAGCCAGATGGTCACACACATACTCGGGCTAGTTTAGTGCACAATGTAATTTGCACGGCTTATGCGCAGACGGCGGCTTTCTGGCGGGAGAAAGTGCAGTAACCGTTGCTCTACTTTCCACAGACGAACATAACGCTCCGATATACGAGTCGAGTACATATGCATGCGTCTATAAATATACATCTAGAATCAGTTGTTGGGAGTATGTAATGCAGCTCATGTTTTGATATCTGACACTTCAGTCTTATATTACAAGGTAAAATTCTTCGTTATGGTCCGATAACTGTCGTTGGTATTGAAACTGGATTAATTAACTAGCCTATTTTTTTTGTCAATCTGATTTAACTAAAGCACTGGCATTTGATAATGTTGATTTCAAGCTTGAACGATAATTCGCCGCACCGCGCCCTATGTAAAGAATCGTATATTTTGTATGAGGACAGCTGTTACTTTCAGTCTCATATAGAAAGAGACTCTAAAATTGTCATGATAATACGGTGGTGCCGTGAGATGAAATAGGTTTACTCTATAGGGGGTTCCCTCGTCCATGATTTCAAGAAAATCATAATCGTCAGTCTATGTTATTTCATTTGCTGGATCCTATCCCAAGATGCTTACTGAACCCGATCCGTTCTTCAAGGAAGTGGGTAAATAAAATGCTAACTCTTTGGGTATCAATTGCACTCCTACGTCCGTCCACTCTGTAATATAACGCCCGCCTGTGATCCAGTCTAGGTGCGTGTGGCGCCTACAGTCTGCCGCGTGGGCGAGACGAGGACTGAATTCGCTGGTTTTATTGCTCCCATGCAATTCCTTTTTATATGTAAAGCCATAAATTCCGGTATAACATCATAATCATATCGCAAATGGCTATAACAATTTTCTCTAATAATTCTCGAATGTGACCTGTAAGTAAACCAATTGTGCTACTTACAGAGCGCTCTCATCCGATCGGATTTATTAACAGTATTCAGATTCTCTAAAAGTTTAAGTAGTCTTAACTGGAATCTTTACTTATTGAATTATTTATATCATAGTTGCAGGCTTCATTGTAAAAAAAGCTTATCTGCTGGTAGGCCAGTCATTCTGGCGAGCGTTTGTATGGAGACCCCAACAATAACTCCTCTATCGATGAAACTTTTTTGTATACTTTATAGCATATTTATAAGAACATTTGTCAGAGAATCCAATAATATTTCGAGGCGGAAGTTACTTATTTTAATTGAAATTCAACATTATACCGTATCTTTTTCTGGAACAATGTTATGGTCATAATTCTTTTTCTATAAATTGTATTTTATTAGTGTGCTTCTGTACATTCATAAGTAAAACTACTTTTTAATTCGAAAGTGTAGGTATTTTAATAAAATGTCTTTTTTGGCCGTAGTTTCCATAGGATAATTGCTCCGCCGGGTTTCTGTTTTTAATATGCCTTCAAATTATTATTTCTAGTATAAGTACGAAAATCCAACAAAAAAATCCAAATGAAACAGTTCATTATACAGAATTTGTCTTTTAACTATCTCTGGAAAATTACTCTATCAGATATTTTTTACAATTGTAATGAGATACCCACAAATAACCTGATTTCAAAAGAATCCAACAAAATATCCAGGCGGAACACCATTATTTCGAAATACCTATCAAGCGCAGGCCAGCGCGGGGCCCGAGGCGGGCGAGGGGCGTCGAAAACCGGTCGAGCGGCGGGCGAGTTTCTTCAAGTAGGTTAATAGGTACAGCCAACAGAAGATCAACACTTTGGACTAAGTACCGTTCTTATTATCTGCGTCGTAAGAGTTGAAATCGTGCGAATGCGAGCGAGTATTACCATTGATCTGCTGTTGTCCGTACTATACGTATGTATGTAGGAGGTTGATCTAAACATCGCAATTTAATTATTATTATCGTCATCGTTTCGAAACATACGAACGCAGTAAATGTAATATGCGTATTGCCTTGTATAAGTTGAGTATATAGTGTGTGGTTTCTTCGCGACACGGGGTCTAGGATAAACTAACCCAGAGATTCCTTTAGAGTGTCTTTAACTTAATTGGGCGCTTAGTGTTTTTTTATGTTACTTCCAGCTTTAAGAAACGCCCCTGTTGTGAATCTGTACTAGATTATTTGCAATTTTGTCGAAATCTAGTCGCGTTCATGTCTCACGCTGGTGCATGAGATAGTGTTTGATAATTTCGCCACGCCAAACAGCGGGCGTATTGGTCGAGTGGCTGGAGCGGTCGCCTCCCGTGCACGCGGTTCCGGGTTCGATTCTTAGCTAAATATATGTTTTTTGTTTTGTTTCGTGTTTTATTTTGTATTTTATTTTAATTGTGTTTCGAATTTGGTTAGTATTTTATCAAACATTTTGTTGTAATTATCTTTGAATTTTATTTGAGCATAAACTCTGAACTCACTCTGGTGCATGAGATATGCTTGGTAATTTCGCCGGGATAAACAGCGAACGAATCGGTCTAGTGGCTGGAGCGGTCGCCTCCCGTGCACGCGGTTCCGGGTTCGATCCTTAGCTAAATATATTTTTTTTATTGTTTTTTTATTTATTTTTTGTTTTGTATTTTGTTTCGTGTTTTTTTTTGTATTTTTAACCGACTTCCAAAAAAAGGAGGAGGTTATCAATTCGTCGAATTGAAAAAATAATTGTGTTTGGAATTTGGTTAGTATATTAGGCAGATCACCTTCACTTGTAGATTTTTGTGGTTGCAGTTGCGATTACATATTATTAGTAGGTGAATATCTCACGCTCATCGTACAAGTGTAGAATTTAAATTTGCTTAGCTGTAGTCGTCAGTATGACGTAAGTAATAAGACCTATGCCGCACGCAAATATACCCGTAGTCGATGTGCGAGCGAGTTGAAAAATAACAAGCTGTCTTTGTTACTCGAGGGGGTGAGGGGGGTCCGATCGCATGTAGCACGGCGCACCGTTCCGCTGAATCACTTATTGACTGGTAATCTATTTTGATTCTAATAATATCACAATACAGTAGGGTTTTATATAACAGATAATTATAATTTTAAGAAATAATTTGATACACGCACACCAAACGAGATCCCACGGCGAAAAAAAAGTGTTTTGCCATTGTCCATACTAACCTTGACATATGTTGTCGTACTTATGCGTTGATGATACGGGCTAGATTACGTTTTGTGTTTGTTGGCGTAGGTACTATCGTCTCGGTCGAGCTTACTTAAACATTCCACGTAGTAGGTACCTAGTAAGTACACATAAAAACACATCAAGTTGTAACACTTTGGGCCGCTCCAATCTATATATCTATCTGCGTCGTTAGAGTTGAAATCGTACTGAAAGTGTTACTATTGATCTGCTTTTGTCCGTACTAACCTTGACTTGACATGTTGCGCTTATGCGCCGATGATACGGGCTAGATTACAATGGTTTTGTGTATGTTGGCGTAGGTACTGTTGTGTCGGTCGAGCTTACTTAAAACATTCCAAAATCAGATCAAGTGTAACACTTTGAACCGTTCTTATTATCTGCGTCGTAAGAGTTGAAATCGTACTGCAAGTGTTACCATTTGTTTTGCTATGTCCGTACTAACCTTGAAATGTTGTCGTACAGTCGAAGACAGAGATAAGTATACAGGGGGCCTCAATAAGGTTGATAATTTCTCAAAAAGTACTGGACCGAATTTAATAATTCTTTTACAGTTACATAGTTTTAACTTATATCTATCAAACAGTGAAATAATTTTTGCAATGGGTCAAGTAGTTTTGGAGAAAATGTCAACCTTAAAAACTCTCCTGTACACCTTTCTCTGTGTTCCACCGTACTTATGCGCCGATGATACGGGCTAGATTAGAATGGTTTTGTGCATGTTGGCGTAGGTCGGTCGAGCTTTCACCACTCGGTAACGAGTTAACCTAAAATAAACCTTATTCGTATAACTGTAGGTAGAGTACAGAATCCTATCTCCAAAATATTTGTTCAACTTTCAGTCGACGTTACCGATGCGATAGATATTTTCTACTTGTATAGGAATAAGGTTTATTATAAATTGACTTTGAGTTTGAAGAACAGTTCGACTAAGATCATAAGTATGTTCATAATGGTAAGAAAAATCGAACTTAGCATTTTTCTCAACTCTAATTTTTCGTCGATTTCTAGAAAACGCTTGTTCGCATGGATCTTTACTGGACTTTAGTAAAGAGTTAATCTACAATTAACCTTATTTGTATATGAGTAGACAACAGAATCCCATCTCCAAATATCTCCTCCGCTCCGTCCAATTTCTCGTCCGCGTTCCCGCTGTTCTGTACGTGTAATAGGAATAAGGTTGTTAATCGGCCGCAGTAGCGATCCGCGCGCAGTGGCGCATTCACCGCCGCGTTGATTAGAAATATTTGAATACAACTCTATTTGATATTTTGTGCTTCGCCTGCATTTTTCATTGGAAAACTTGAAAAGCAGTTTTAATAAGATAGTCTGTTCATAATGACAAGAAAAATCGGGCTGAGCATTTTTGGAAACCCCCATTTTTCGTCAATTTCTGGATAACGCTTTTCGGTCTGGATTTTTTATTGGATATTCATAACTACTTTCGAAAGTAATATTTTAAATACATAATTAAATAGAAATTGGAGTGAGTAATTATCCCTTGGAAATTACGGCAAAAAAACACATTTTATTAAAATATATATATTTCCATATGGAAATATGGTTGGATATTCTGTCGACACATGCCTATAGGTAACTAGAACTTGTAAAAAAAGAATTTTGGATAGAGCAATTTTCCTGTAATTGATACCACGTAATTTAAGTTTGACCTTGAAAATACCTAACTTCCGTTTCTACAAATTATTGGATTCTATGTCAATTCCAATCTACATATGGTACTCTATCACTGTGCCAAATTTCATAGATAGATGAGTTACTGCTAGGGTCAACTCCTTTAATGACTGGCCTATGGTCAGAAAAAGCCTGTTCGAAACGCCACATAATTGACCCTGTTTTCCATTTTAGACTAGCCTCATTTACCTAATTATTTATAACTGGTACATATAGGTACGAGTAATTGTGAGAGTATTAATTTCCGAGTGGTAGGCAATTTCAACTTAAGTATAAGTAATAAAATCAGTGGGTTTCAATTGGCCATCACTCATCAGATAAAGGTTACTCATTCCGATTGCGTCATTTAACTTGTGTCATAATGGCGAGTTCATAGAGAACTTAGCAATGTGCTCAACTTTAGTTTCCAGCTACTACAAGACCTAAGTACATTTAACTTTAGTCTTTAGCCCTAACTAGATAGGTAGCCATCAGAAACTGCTAATGATCCTTTAAATTTTGTTATTATAATCCTTGTCTCTTGGAATATACTGTCTATTCAATTCCGTTCTGAAGTTTAGGGTTCGCTCAAATAGCGAGCTAATGTCAGTCTGTCGCTATATAATCCGCTCCAGAGACTAATGCGGAGTGCACTGAATAATTCTATATTTGGACAACATTCGTCGCGTTGAATTAGAAACAGCTGTTTTAGATGCGAAACTAGAACACGGCTTGTATTTGCCAAATACAATTTTCATTTAACATGTATACGAGCTTGCAACTACAAAAACTCGTAAAAACAAATGCTTTGCAGCGAAACGGTGTAAGGGACTTGGAATTTGAACGTTTATTTGAATTGATCTCCATGCGGTAAAGCTTAAATCGTTATTGCAAAAGGCTGTTACGGACCGGTCTTGCACGTTGCAAAGTTGGTCGGCGGGCTGGCCGGTGCACGGCGCGACCGGCCAGGGGTCGCGAGGTGTTTCGATTTTAATCTTGCCTGCTATGGTTCCTACCAACCACGCCACTTCGCTCCAATGGAGCCATTTGCATGCGCCTCGTGGGCGAAGTCCGTCTACCCACGGTTACACGGATCGTAAATTTTGTCCTTTTACTCCCAAGGAGGGATTTTTCCGGAGGAGCAGATGTCCATTTTTTCGTAAAGGACTAATTTATTGCATGTTGCGGCAAAGGCTATAAAAGAAGTCTTTGAATTAAAAGACATCCTCCGGAATATGATCATTGACCTCTTTCCGAAAGTGGAAAAGTTCAGTTCGTTTCCTTAATCTTTGCCTGGCAATTCATGCAAATAATGGCTCGTCTTATAAGTTTAGAACGCGATATATATTGTGCTAATAATAGTACTTGGACTGCCATACAATTTGTATACTGTTTTCAATTATCTACGGCATGTATATCGCGATATACTTATATAGCTACATTATGTAGTAAAATTGCCTTATTGTGATTGAGAGAATAATGAACGGAGTAACGAACCCTAGATCGATACGATCAGAGAGACCATTCGCAGCACCAGCCCGATTCACTTTCTAGTTAGGGGGCGCCATTGTTGCCCGCCTCTAATTTATCTAATGTAAAAGTCATTCCATGCTCAAAGTGCTTACTTATCCCCTAGTGGAAATGTGGGATCTAGTTTACCTGCCTAAAAACATTATCTCAGAAAACAGTCTGGCTCCTAAAACTTTTTGATATTTAGTAGAGCTTCAAGAAGTAAATTTCTTCATTAAAATTGCGATTCTTCACGCTTTTTGAGACATGACTTGGAATTTAAAATAGTCTTATATTGAGACACGTTCGATTCCAGGAAAATGCTCGTGTTTACAGCGGCTACATGATGTTGCAATACCTACTGAGTCATGCTTTTGGCTATCTCAGACCGAAGGCCAAGCGACGCGTAATGCAATCGGTCGACCTGGACGGCTTCCACACTGCAATCACTCTATGCCATTAGACAAATCCGATTGTTCCGTTTACACGTAGGCGTCTCGTATAAGACCTTTATACGATCCATTACGTCTTTATTTATTTGTAATCTGCAAGATTGATAGACTGGTATCGCAATTCGGCTTGACCTTTTGGTAACTATTACCGTTGCATGGCAAGAACCAAGTCAGTAAATGGATATGCATGCAACACTCACAAACGAATATAAATTGCAAAGGAACTTGACTTGAAGAGCGAATCAGTCGAAGGTGAACAAAAAAATCGCACCCATAAAATGGAATCATCAAGCGAGACGAGAAGCAAACTCATGCGATTACTCAGCGTGTAATTTTGTCCTCACAAACAGGGACTTTGAAAATAAATCTATCGATAAATATTTACAGAATCGTCTGCCAACGATACACACCATTGCACACAATGAGACGTTGAAATATTACAGACAAGATTACTCATTGGAAGAACAATAAGTACTTGAATAAAAACCATGTAGGTACAGTACTTAATACGGGGTGATTTCTTTTTTAATAACGCCGAATGAGCGGTATTACGTATGCAGTCTATTGTATCCTTTTTAAATTTGCTTTGACTGTCTTAATTAGAATTTGTACTGTTATTTTGAGATGTACTTATGTATTGTTTACGAGTAAACGACAACGTAGAGCTTCCTAACAAAATATATTAACTAGGTCGCAGCCATGTTGTTTTTTCAAGTCAGTCTTATAATTAATTGTCTCTCCTTGCTCGAGAGACTAAAGGCAATATTTACATTATTTTAACGAACTGTTTTGTTTAGTCTTCCGCTTTAAAATGCATACTAAATATTTAGCAACGCAACGAGACAGGGCACCGGCAAGGAAGCAGCGAGTGAAAGGGTTTGTTTGGGATAAGTACCCGGAAAAACTTTTCTTTTAAAACGTCAATCACATTTTCCGCCTTCAGACTTGACGCTATTGTATTGTAGGGTATGATTTCAGAAATACCGCCTCCGAAATAAGTGGCAGTAGTTCAACTATCTTGTTAAATATTTATGACTCTCTTATTCATTGCCTTTTCTTATAATAAGACATTCATTCGTGAAAATCTGTAAGAGGGTCTTCTCGTAAATATACTAGGGTGATGATGTATATTTCAAATCTAATAATGATTTGTAATCTAAGCTTTGATGTCATTTTGACCTTTAAAGATTTGTTAAATACCATAAATGGCGTCACCGAGTGCAGCTCACAGTTATTTCAAAATACACAGTGAGCACCTCACACGTTATGTCCATCTTTCAGGTTAGATATTGGTATCGGCTGATGTACATCATAATCATACATATTTATTCCGGTCTTAACAATATACGTACGGTGGAACACAGAGAAAGGTGTACAGGAGAGTTTTTAAGGTTGAGGGTTTCTCAAAAACTACTTGACCTATTGCAAAAATTATTTCACTGTTTGGTAGATAAAAGTTAAAACTATGTAACTGTAAAAGAATTATTAAATTCGGTCCAGTAGTTTTTGGGAATGTATACCTACTTATATAATTATCTCTGTCTTCGCCTATCTTGCGCAAGTTGCGCAGTCCTGTCTTAGTGATTTTGCAGTAGTATCTGGTAACTTGAGACCATACAAAGTGTTGCAAATAAGAAGAAAGCCATGCACCTCAGTGTTAAGAGTCGAAATCATAGTATGCGTATGCAAACAGATTAGTTGGCGAGCAATTAGAGTGCGGAGCTTGCGGCGCGCACTAAGTGCCGCCCGACGGATTACGCCTTCATGTTTGCCCACCGGCGAAGTGGACGTTTAGCGATCGCCTCACTAATGCGCTTTGTTCGTCCATCGATCGCTGAATCATTGATTAGGCCCCACGAAGCGCGTCAATTCCGATACCTACCTAATGAAATTGCGTTGCCTATTTCAGCCAGTCTCTACTTGCACGCCGAAATGTAGAGCTTTTGAACATCATTTCAAGTTTGTGATGTTATCTACTCATTGACTCCTTGCATGTATTGATTTCACATTTTGGTGGATTTATACGGCTCGTATGTAGATATAGATGCGATATGAAAGATTGTATGAATACTTTATCCTTATTAACGTTTTTATATATAACTTAACATCTCAAAACGAATTAGGAATTCGTTATATATGTAATAAGTGGCGATAGCTACGTCGATTTAAAATACCATTGGCTGAGACAGGACAACATAGGCGTCTAATTACTCACAGCCATACACGTCGTCATTAATTGTATGAAAGAGTCAGTCACCTTGTCGCAGTGGGGGCGAACACGTGGGCTTTGCCAATGAACTTGACTCCGTCAGACTCCGCGCATACTAATCCTGCCACTGGCTATGCCTTGTTATGTTAACAAGCACCTTATGCACTCGCATCACGATCAACGAGGATTACTGTATCATTTCACTCTTGCTTTATATGTCGAATTGAGTTTGTAAAACAAACATCATTAGGTAAACTTTGCTCGTAACACGTGAAAAGTGTGTCAAGTTAAGTCGTTATTCCTATCAAAATTCAAGGCTACGATAATAAGCTGAAAATTTACACCATACCCTACGCATCCATTCCCACCAGCACGCACATTTTATAGCTGTTACAGACACGCACTTCATACGATATAAACGTCATATTATTAAAATTAAGGCTGTTCGCGAACGCCTGAGTTCTGAGGGACTGAAAATTGGAAAAGTTGCTCGTTTATATCGTGTGCATGTGATAAATAACTCCATTGCGTAATTGCTACAATATTGACGTTCTGTCAACGTTAATTCAAGTCGTGATATTTTTACATGCATTTTCCTGAAAGCTTTATTATGTGTTGTGATGGGTCAATTAATTTAGAATCTATTTTTCTTGTATTAAATTCTGTTCATTTTTCGGTTTTTGTTGCTCAGGCTGGTGACGTGGTGCGTTTGATTAAATGTTTTTATGGAATCATGACCATACTGGATGACAAGTTAATAGCGTAGCGTGGGTGCGGCGATTCGACGATTCGGCTTTTCATCCATTCCGTCTTGTTTATCGATTAGCAAAGAATCCGCGCCCATGGGCCAACTTATGTCATTTGGCCGGGAGTCAAGGACGACGCTGCGAGCGAGCGGCTCGATGGTGCCGCGCCGGCCTTATTTGGTGATTGGTGGGCGCCAGTTTTACGACTTTGCCTTTTTTCCTACGCCCTGTTTCCATGTTGGCCACACTTTAGATAATACATGTACATTTGTGTGCTGTAGTCAGACGAAACATTGACCTTTCTCAGTCTTTTGGTGTTCATAATGTCTCAAGGACGACTAGTATCAAGTATACTTTCGACAAGATTGGTTTACTTCATTTAATAACACCGCAATTTATCTATTATGTTGAAGCAAATAAAGCACTGTGCTCTCTCGCTACGCTTTCCTAAATATTTGCTGAGGCCATTTACCGTCTGTGTATTTACACAGACAAGGGATGCGTGGCAATCGGAAACATTAACTCAACGGGTCGGTGACGGGACGGGCTGTTGGCTGGAAAAATGGAACGTGACATTTTAAATTTGGCGCAAAGCTCGCGACATTAATCTGGCGCGTCGCCGCCCCGCCCAGGCCGTGCGTGGCCTAATCCGCCCGCTCCCCAACGACCCGGGAAGATGGAAAAATCTCGGAAGACTCACATCAAATTACCAGCTTTAAAGCATAGTGAATTCCCCTGGGTACGAGGCGACACACCTTGCCTTTCACGAGCGCCCCTAAATAACGACACGATGTCCTTCGGGAAGTTTGCAAGGTTCAGGCGCGCACGTGCTTTTGTCATACTTTCGTCGAATTTTACCTACGACGTGCCGCGCACTTCGATTGAGTTCTGAAAGCGCGCGCTCAACTTTGCTAATTCTGGTTTTAAAGTTTTTACGGTAATATAAAAGTTGGACTTTGCCATGTATTTCAGAATACATAGGTATACTTATACATTTAAAGCGTACCTTTTGGAAAGTTAGGCATTTCATTACCTACTTTATCTACCTTACTTATAAATGGTTTAACTGTTTGAAGCTCACATTACAGTATCCTACCTATATTCGTTAAGAAGTGTTATTGAATTTTAGTGACGCAACTATCGTAAATGGGATAGTTGTCCATTTCTGCGACATGGAATCTATTTGCTAGTAGTTTTATCTCAATATTGTTTCTTTGTTAATTAAACGTACGTTATCTGAATACGCAAGGTTTAGTGTGCCCGGATACGAACTTTCTAACAAAGACTTCATGATTCTCACTTCAGTGTGTTTAGCGTAAAGTTTCACCTCCATTGTTATTTGAGCGACGCCACTCAGCAACGATTCCCGCCCCTATCTTGGCCCATAGGTCACAAATGAACAAGGCTGAAACTACACGACTGCTCTACTTCGACACAACTGACGTCATAGTTCGATGACAAAGACGTTTAAGGGGCTGCCAGCTGTCAAACTCGAGCGCGAGACAGAAAATGTCCCGCAGCGGCGGCGGAGTGAAGAGCGCGGCACAGTGACTCCATATTTATATTTTTATTAATTTTTAATGAATTTTGGCAGGGAAATAAAAATACGCCAATAAAAATCAGATTTTCTTAAAACAAGCTCTCTTATTTATAATACCATACATTTTGATACATATTTTGTATGAATAACTATTTCGGTTTAGACATCATTTTCATTTTAAAAGACATGGAAGGGGTATGTTTGCGATTTTTTCTATCCAGCGAAGTTTGTCCAATCGTGTATCTGTATTCATCAGTCCCTAAATAGACACCCTAAGATTGCTATATATTTTTTTCAGACGTTTAATTTTAGTAGTTAGTTGCGTAGCCTTCATAGAAAAACTGTAAATCCGCGCATACGAAGCCTTAAATGTAGCTATTTTCAAGACTCAAATTTTTCGTGTGTTGTGGTTACAGTCTGAATTGTTCACATCTCGAAGTGAACATAGAAAAATGCAATTGGCACAAGACGTCCGTGACAGGCTTTTGTTTCTCGCCACCCGCGGAGCCAGACTCGCAACTAGCTAGAGTCTCGCTCGAGCCTCAAGCTTTTGAATTCACCAGTGCTTCAAGGCCGCTAAAATGACGCGTTAGCGCCTGTGTGCCGCGCCGCCCAGTGCTCCAGATGAGAGCGAAATATCGCACATTTGCAAAATAACAAAACTCTTTACTTCTAAGTAATCTCTGCTCCAGTTATTAGTTTCCGTAGGTTCGTATTTCAACAGATAAATGAACTTTATAAATGTAGGTGGGTAAGGCCACTTCCCTAGATCTTAGATTTCTAGTAAACTTGTTGAACAAATGATAAATGGAGAAAAAACAAGTTATATTTCATTTAGTGAGATTCCTCAGTATATCACCCTTGATATTTTCCAATGACTGCTTTGGTATTGTTTAGGGTCGGCCATTCTGTGCCACTACCATGGGTTGCTGAGCAAGTACGCTCGCTAGCGTGTGCGTAAAAACGCACACTAAGTACCTACTAGTGTTATTTGCAATGAAGGTACTTGAGACAGAAATAAAAACAGTAAACTGTACTGTATCCTTTGTTTGTACGGGAGGTAGGTATTGTTTTACCTTGTGCAAAGAGTTATTTTCACATAAGTAGCGAGCGTAGCTCCAGTACATCTGCGATGATGGAGATATTTGCACAGAATCCAATCTCGCACGTGTCGCCGGTGCTGTAATGAATTCAACAATAATTAGAGCCGCCGCCGCGGGAGCGCGCTCGCGGAGCTTACCGGCGGATGTCACAAATCCTAGCCAAGGGCCGGGGCGTGTAATGCAAATAACAGTGTTTACCTGACTCCACCCGCACCGCGCCGCGCCGCCAGCGCCACCGTCGTCGTCGCGCGATTCATAATAACGGCTTTTATTTCCGTAACTAGCTGCGACGCTCTCATTTTGTCGGTTAACGCGTATTGTGTCACGGCGAAACGAATGCCGCCCCGTAATGGAGTTTTTATTTTAAGCGCAGCTTTTTCGCTTCATGCTGCAAAAGGGAATTATGTAACTAGAATAGCGACGCGATTGCACAGCAAACACTACACGAAGCCCGTACAGATTTATGGTTTTACCTCTCGACTTGGGAATTTGCTACGTATAATTAAAACGCATCAGTGCTAAGATATCGCCTGATACACGTTCATTAATTATAAAGAGCTAATGATTCCGGAGTTTCTAATTTCCGTAATGAATCCATTCCGCTGTAAGCTTATAGTTATTATTTATTGTCCCATTTATTTAACCAGACACCTAGCTAGAAGGTTGCATGACGAGCGAATCACGACACCCTCGGATACGGCTATAACCTTGAAACAGGTAGGGTTGCTAACGATATACGAGTAAATATACTTACTTTAATATTACTAAGGGACGCTATTAAAGATAACGATTTCGTTTATAATGATCGTCGAAATTTTGATACAATCATTTCCACAACGTAAAGGCGGCAAGGAGGAGCAATAATGACAAAAATATTTCGAATGCCAATATACATATTAATTTACAAAAAAGCTATTCGGAAGTCACGTACTATTTCGCAATTTACGTACCTGGCACGGCAATAATCTTTTTTGTCGTGATAACAACACACAAATACCTACCTGTACCTACTAGATGGCCTAAAACTGAGATTAATATCCTTCAAATTAAGTTTTTTATGAGAAAACTTTTAACATTCCTCTGCCTATTTGAGGTAGAGTTATTGTGCTAAAGGAAAGATAGTATTTATTTATGAATGTGAATTAAACTATTCATTTTCGTACAAATTAGCGCCCGTCAACCTATTGTTGTAGCGTGGTTGCCGTTGATGTGTGGTTGTGGTACATGTGAAGGTGTGCGTGGATTTTCAGATTTTCTATGAAGGTTACGGCACTACTAAAATCGTTTGAAAAAAATATATAGCAATCTTGAGGTGTCTATATAGGGACTGATGAATACTGATACACGATTGGACAAACTTCGCTCGATAAAAAAAATACAAACATACCCTTTCCATGTCTTTTAAAATGAAACTTATGTCTAAACCGAAATAGTTATTCATACAAAATAAATATCAAAATTTTGGCAAAAAAAAGTATAAAATACGCCAACAATTAAAAACAACCCTATTATTATAAATACGAGAGCTTGTTTTTAATTGTTGGCGTATTTTATACTTTTTTTGCCAAAATATTTCCCTGACAAAATTTATCCAAAATTATTAAATATACAAATATGGAGGCACTGTGCCGTGCTCTTCACTCCGCCGCGCCGCTGCGGGACATCTTCTGTCTCACACTTGAGTTTGACAGATCAGTCGTCGTCGTCTACGCACTGCAAACTTCAAACTTTCACACTGAGGTGAGGTGAACTCGGAAAGCCGCGCGCGGCGTGATGCCATTGCGAGTTCAACATTGGTATAATTTGCCGGGCATATTGGAAAACTTGTAATTGGTTCAGGTTTTCTATTCGCGCGGCAATGTGTGCCGAGTAAACTTAAATGATATCACTTAGAACTTGATGATATTATCCTGTGGTTTCAACTCTTAACTATGCGTTTTCTATTTCATTACTTCTAATATCGCCTCTTACATAATACATACCAATTTTGTATATTCACACACTCACACACGGTACATAATATCTACCAATTTTGTATATTCTTAATTCAGGTGTATATTATTTTACTACATTTTGAAGTTTTAAAAACGAATGTATTTTTTGCTTTCAGATTTTGCCCCGGAGTCATATACCATTGTAAAGGAGCTCGCTTAAAAGTAAGTCAACGTCACTCACAATCGTAATATATCATTTTAACACCACACACAACTACATATTAAATTAGAAACCAACTCTTACTCTGTCTACATGCAACTTTTGTAGAGTTCTTGTCTAACTGAAAATTTATTTCGTATTTTAATATCCAACTGTTTCTCTCTGTCATATTTTTCATGATTACTCTCTTGGCAAAACACCAAGATCTTTGGCGCTTATCTTTCGCAATTTTTGCTCTGCAGAGTGGCTGAATTCGTTATATTTTGCTGAAAAAATAAACCGCTCTAATTTCCACCTCTGCTGTATTTCGGTATAATTCTAGGAATATTATTGTTCACTTGTACATAACATTTTCTGTCGTCTAACCTTTTCAATTTATTCTTCAACTTTTGGTCAAGAACTGACTCAGCCTGGGCTTTCTTACTCGATATTTTTCCTTTTGTTTGGTATTTCATACTACTCTGTTAGTTTGTTTTCATGAATTCATCTCCTTTACACAAGTGCTGCATATATCCCTGAAACGTTCAGTCTAATAAAGATTGAATTATACATAACAGACAGGATGAGGTAACCTTAGATTCGATGTCGAAATAGTAGAATAAATTTTAACATCAAACGCGGAAACGGACTGCTGCTGACCTTGCACGAGTTTGTTTTGCTACGATTGCTATCTTCTGTCTGTCCTGTTGCTTGAAATACGACGTAGATATATTTATTTATGTTATGGAGCTTGTTCAATTCTGCTACAATGTTAAAAATACAGAACAAAACTTGCAATAAGGTCATTCAATCGCTTTGATCACTTCTTGTTTCTGACTGTCTTCCCTATTGATGACCAATTAGAGCATCAAGTCCTCGCCATTGTACAATTTCCCTTTAAGGCTGGTTGGAATGTTACCTCAGCACAACACCCGGCAACTTATTATAATTGAAAGAGTTATTATAACTTATAAAGAACATAAACGAATACTTTCCTAATTAGGAGTTAATACCGAGGTTGGCAATTGGCATTGATGAAACAACACCTCATAAGATCACCTTTAATCGAGGGTTCAATTTTAGCACACTGTTAGTCTAAACATCCTAATTTATTTGTTCTGTCTGGTGCTTATGTAAACCTAGGGTTTGTTTGTATTGCATGCACCACAGCTTAGGTTCAGCAAGCGAACAACAATCCCGGAGAAGCATGAGCCATTGTCCCGGCCTGCCGGGGCGATCCACATTAATAAATGCGAGATTGCCTCTACATAGATGCCACGTGTATACCTGTGGCACTATTGTTTCGTGGTTTTACTTACGACCCGTTTACATTACAATCACTGTACCCTTTACTCTGTCTATCCTTGGGCTTTGTGTTTAGCGACAGTGGCATAAAATACCGTTTTGGTAAATAATCACTCTTTTTAGCATTAAAGCTATATTAGTCAGTTGACATACATTATTACATTCAAGTTCTCAACAGAATTATTTGGCCTAATATTACGAGGCAGTAAGTCTAGGGCACTGGGTTAACAGATAAAAAAATTCAGAATTCAGAAAATGTGGTTAGCTTAAGGTGAAAAACAACTACTTAACTACGGTTTCAATGTACGAGCACCTTTCGGACGTCCATTTTACTATTTTACTTTGTAGTTTACTACTGAGGAGCTTTAAAAGTGAAATAAAATACCTAATGAAATTCCGCTTCAAGAGAAGCTAAAAGATTCCATTAAATAATTGGAACTTCGGCACTCGCTTTACCAACGTTCTAAACATTAGCCCCGGCTACACCTACCCGTTCGTACCTTCCCCAAAACTTTGCACTCTAAAGTTTCCGGAACGATTAGTCATAAATAATTGTCGAACATATTCGATATTCCTTTTAAAGAAGACAAAGAGATGTCCCCGAAACTTTGTCAATTTCCCAGGAACCGTAAAGCCCCTTACTACTCCGTGTCCGCACTTGGTAGAAAAGTGGAGGTAACATCAAGAGAACTTTCCTCCCGGAGCAGTCGTACTTACCTTGTCTAGAAAGGGATCAAACTGTGGTGCATTCACTGCAATGTATTATGCAGTCACGGGGCGCGCCGTGTAAGTAAGCGGCTCGGAATCCCCACTCCCCAGCCAAAGAACACTGCTTCTTGAATTTTCTATTCCAAAAGTTGAAGGAAGTCATTTCGCCCAAATATCTTTCGTAAATTACTAGTGATAGGTCTGATGAGTGTGCGAATAAGTTACTGCACTACTTCCCGACTCGGCATTCGTAACTTATCAGAGTCGTATGTGTCACCCATGCATTATACTTACTGTGAAACTTCTTTGAAATAACTTAAAACTTTGTCGACAGAATTAGGTTTCTTATAAATGCCATTACATTATTTCCCGTGAAGTAGATTTTGCTTTTACATCCAATAAGACATGAATTTGTTTTAGTAGGTTAATGGTAATGATTGCTGATACTCTCTTTAAACTATTGTACACTCAATTAAAAAGTGCATTGGATATGTAGGTAGGCTAATTGCATCTCATTACGTCATATCTCGTTGTAGTGAGAAACTCAACTGAGATTATGGACTGCCGCTTCGATCCGGAGACCCATCAGGCTTATTCAACAACGTGCCCACTGCCCGAATTACGCCGTACATACTCTGCTGAACCGAATTTACTCGACTAATTACCTGACTGCCGAAATTATAAGAAGGCTTGACGGCTTGATAGATTTTGATGTAAATGGAAAATCGTTAGATTCGTCTTGATCACGGGATTGACAGGATATCAAAAAATATTCGGTGTTATGGTTTTTGTAATAATTCTACGTTTTCAGTATCGTGTGATTATCAAAAGATTTTATTATTGGTTATATCAGCCTCATAACTTTTTCAGAATGCTCCTTTGTCTACCTTAGATATAGTCAAGTTGAACGTGTATCTAATCTATCTACTCCATGACCAAAGTTAGTTATTACGATGTTACACAAACTTGAGATGAACAATAAGATAACAATTTAGCGGAGCTAATACCGCTACTGTCCGCCAAAGTCTTTAATTGAATATGTTCTCACTTTAGCGAGCTTTGCGCGGAGCGAAAGTCAATTTAGTTAAATCGCAATGAACGGCTTTTCGAACGAATAGAGGTCCTTTATCGCGTTTCACGCAAGTTTCCTCGGCTCTCTACTTACACGATTAATTTGAGTCGATAAATCCGCATTAAAAGCGGGGCCAGGGCCAACCGACCGCGCCGCTCTGTGTAAGTAGCCGCCATTCCGACCTTTTGGTTTCGCTCCACTCTTCTGCTCAACGAAGTCGACAGTTGTATTTCCTAAAGCTAACAATAAGTAAAGCATCACGCCATAGTGTGACACGTTGGCGGCGTGCGATCGATCGGAAATTGGTAAGGTCTAAATGTGTCGGTTTGATACGGTCTGGCGGGCTGGCTGGTGGCGGGCGCGGGCACGACACCATGCGACCGAGACAGACAGGCAGCGCACGCGGCGGCGCCTGCGAGCCCATTAGCCGTCTGCCCGATGTAGAACGCTCGATAAACTTGTAAAAACGCCTTCTACCCATTTAATTTTATATCCTCACTTTAAGCGTTTGCTATTGGCAGATTTCTCCCTTCTTTTTATAGATCCCGTCATTAACTGTATCGCTCGTCTATTATTTTGAACTTGCTTTCTCAATCATCTTGTTAATTCTGAAATTCTAGATCCATTTTCTTCTGGGCAGGCTGTTATACATTTGGCAACTGCAGTTTTTTTTTCAATGATATGACACTCACTCATTGTTACAATGTATATAGTTCTTAAATAAATCACGACGTTCTAACATTATACAAAATTCACTTCACGTATCTATTCACAGATGCATACAGCATGTAGATTCGATATACAATATGTTGTTACCTAGAGTTAGTCTGCATCAAATATATTTACGTATACTCTGCTACAGAATTGGAATCAAGTTTTATTTTATTAAAAGTCGAACAGACAGCACAATAAAACTTGAAACTTCGCATTTAAAAGCATACACTGCACTCGGTGCGGGGGAAGTGATATTGATACAAAATATTTATGAGTTCAAGTGATAAAGTTTATGTTGCGGTAAGAGTTTTATTTCTCTTCTGAAACGCCTATGAGTATATCATTTTATTATTTTTTGAGCACCTATAAGAAGACAGGGGGAATATTGACCAATAAAATAGTCGCTCATTTGTAGAAATGAATATCATATTTTAGGCCAAGAGAGAAATATGAGAATTAAATCCAGTTTATGTTAATTCATGCGTGGAGTACGAAATGATGTTCTCGGAAGTGATATAAGTATTCAACGATTAAGCGCTTTTAAACTCCCTAATTAGAATGTAAAGCGAACTTCAAAAATACTTTCGCCAGTTGTCAGGGCACGTACGCTAACTTTTATTCGGTGAATTTGGTTACGTAATTCGTTGGAAATATTCAAGTTTTCCCTTCGGCGAGACGTTATCGCGGGTGGTTCTCAACGCCGCCGCCGCGCCGTACGGGCGGGGGCGTGGGCGGCGGCCGATCCCCGCGGAGACTTAATTTGTTGCTCTCCTGGCGCCTCGCATCTCACTTTCAAACGTCGCCGTAACACGACCTTACCACTTCCCCTTCTAACACCATTTCATGTACACGTGAACACGCGTCGCCTTCATCAGTTTCAGAGAAAACCGTCTGTAGAAAAATATTAAAAAATCGTACATCGATCGGATCTCGAACCGTATCTGTCTTAATATGCCTGACTGCGCATAGGACGCCTACTACTGAGTAGTCAGCCCAGGCACAGGCTCCGGCCTATTTGGGCTGCTATAGTTGCACGCCGAAGTCTATATTTTATGTCGAGTGCTTTGGTATATATAGCGTTTCCTTGTCAATAAATTTTAAGTTTTAGTAAAATAAAATAAAAATGCTTAGTATAGGTTTAGTCTGTCATTCTTTTTTAACCTACCATGGGATAGCTAAACTGTAAACATTCTGAAATGCTATTTTTGTAACATACGAAATGAAAAGAGGGAAATTTTCACATCTTAACACATTTTCATTCTTTGTTATGTAAATGCTTGAAGCTCTCTTTCAACCAGAAGAAAAGTGATAGGGGTTTCACATTTCCACGATACATTTCAATATTAAACGTAATAAAGTAATAATATAGAGTTGGTATACTACACGACTGTTTAAGAAAACTGTCACTATCATGATAATAATCGACAGCCCTAAAGCTGTAAGGCCCCATAAAGACACAAAAGAAGAAGTTCAATGTATCAAGAGTCAGAAGTTGGATATAAACGGTAGAGAGACGTCTTATTGAAAGTTTGATGCGGCATCGATCCCGCCTCTAGAGGAGCGCGACAATCTAATCACAATGCCATAAAGGAGTGCACCGTAAAATATTTATAGCATTGGGAGCAGGCACGCGTCGGTACCCGCCGCCGCCGCCGCGCCGTCACGGGCCGCGCGCGATACCTGTGCCCATACACACCGATATTTGTGAAGCCTTGGCTATTGAAATATCTTTACCATCCATGAGTAACCAAAACGTTCCATTTCACTCTGGAGCTCTTCATTGTAATGAAGAACTGATAAATAATAATTGCATCCGAGAAAATTTACTCACAACCACTCACGACTTTAGAGTGCTGTCACAATAAAATGACACTGACAAAAGTACCGTGCTTTGTTCTTCTTTTATGAGATTTGATTGGTCAATTAGGGAAAATAAAAGAAATTTTGAAACATGTAAGTAATCCATCGCAACAGCAAGACATAGTATCTACATTCTAGTGGCTAACAAAACACCAAATAAACATAGGTTGTGCTGCCGTTGTTGCGAAACGGGTAACTCGGATTTTTGTGTGGTTTTAGATAAGTATAAGTATTTCCTGTCTAGAGATAGATTCGATCGGAAATTATCCCAGACTCGAAATCGCAAAAACATTACATACTTACAAGTGTGACAATGCCGACGTGTTTTATTGTGCTTCCTACCTAACTCGGAGAGCCCCTAGGGAACATATTTCTCAACAACTTTACCGACCCGGAATCGAACCCAGAACCCCTTGTACAGAAGGCAGGCGCACCGACTAGGCTACAGAGGTTTAGTTGCAAAAGTTGTGAGTTTGCAAAAGGTTAGTTCCCACCGCAAAAGAATCCTATTTAGAGAATTCCAACATTACAATAGGCAGTAATCTGAATAAATAATTTATTCTCACCTTAATCCGAGCGAGAGAAGCCGCTGGTGCTAGCTTTTCTTCCTCATCTCATGATTATTTTATTATGCGTTACGGAAGGAAAACCTTTTTTCCTTGAACATGCTGACATTAATAAACCAGCAAGTGGCTTGCTTGAACTCCCAAAAAGGAGACGACGTGGACAGGCTGTAAAATAAAATACTTATATTTTATTATTTCGGAATTAACTTTTTTGTAGAAGAATGAAATAGGAGGTGCATTTTTAAAAGTTGTGCTTTTCTTTTTATTGAATTACATTCATCGCTTACAAAATTCTTTCCCGCATAACTTTGATACTTTTCATAAATACTTAATCTATGAAAACATTTTAATAATAAAACGAAAAGATTTTTGCCAAGCCAGATTAACATAATTAGAAATAGCGGCATCCGCGTGTGTTATATTTTAATTGAGTATTTATTTTATATTGATAGTTCAGTATTTTTACATTTCTATGAATACTTACATAATGTGACAATGTTTTTAAAAATACGTTTGCATATTCATGATTTGGTAGAGGCAAGTTTGCTTGATTATTACAAAGCTATCAATGAAAACGTTATCATATTAAAATATGTCGTTTCATAGTTGGAAGTGTCTGACTGGAAGCAAGTTCCACATAAAGAATCGACGAGCCGAGGGCTCAATTAACCAAGTCCGGGGACCGCGACGGCCGCGCTGCTCGTTACACACCCGCTCAAATTGCGCCAACCACTGAACTGTAACGATAATGACGCCGCGTGACTTGTGCCCCATACGCCATACGCTCTAACCTAACTCCTCTCCTGGGGACTCCTAAAAGCCGCTATAGGTACGCGTTCCATAATATTTGGCACTGTTGGCAGTCACGCAAAACATCGTGGTTTTTGTGGCACATAAACAACTAGCATAGCATGCCCGCCGCCCGCCCGCAACCGACCGTATATCGATTGATCTGACTTTAAAATGCTTAGTTTTCGGTTGTGGCGTCGATCAGTTTCCGCCAAATTTTCCAGTGGAGCCGCTTGGCAACCGCGCCGCGTGGTGCGCCACAATCACCCACATAAATTGGATGCTTTATGTGATAAATGCCTTGTGGTTTAATTTCTATATTCTTGCTCGTTACTAGTACCTAACAAATGATCCACATTTGCCATAATTCCAATAGCGGAACAGTGTATCGGCAACACTCGTAATCACAGCGCGCGCGATCGACCACTGAAAGCTTTTTGAAAGCTCGCAGCGAATGCGCGATGAAAGGTTCATGCGGTGATTTGGACCGAGTCATTGCGTCTCGACGAGCGATAGTGACAGCTCTAATTTTTCCTTTTCTTATTCAAACAAATATACAAAGTTTAGCGCTTGTCCAGTAACTATTTGAATCCGCTATGATCATTGTGCATGTAGGTACGTGTACTTAGATAATTAAAATCCGAAAAGCATCCGAAGAGCATCCATCATCAACTCAATTCAATATATGTCCAGCTTATTGTGTGAATTTTTTGCAGCACACTCTCTTACAAAGCTAAATCACTGAACCTCTCATCAGCTACACCCGTTTTGCACATTTTTTGACGTTTTTCTTCACCACCTTTGTTACAAAAGATTTTAAAATAATAACAATAAGATGGAGTTTCAATTCTTTCTAGTGACGAGAAATACTTTCCTACTTTGAATGTCGTGAATTGCAATTCTGTTGAGATAAGAAATTGAATAGCACGCATGACACCACAGTGTACTTGTGTTTCTTTTGCTATCGAATGCGTGATAAATCTCCAAATAATGCGCCCTCTACCGTGCCCCAGCTCCGCCCCTAATGTCTTCTTAATGCTGCATGGAGTTGTCACATTGCACATTCACGACTTTGCTGTTTGTCCCTCTCGGTGTGCGCTCAATATTCTCTTGCCATAACCAAAATTGTCTTTCAAATATAGGAATATTGGAATGCACGTTTGGAACTGTGTATAGCTATGTGTTCCAAACATAATGGTTATTAAAGTGAAGTGACACGGGGCGCGGAATGTCGTCGTTTGCGAGCGCTCTATAAGAGCATAGAGTTTGTTAAGTATGAAAAGCTCCATTTGAACGTAAGTTTTTTATCTCGTTTTGCCGCTGTCGGCTCGCCGCGCTCTCCTTTTGTTCCACGAACGTGATCTGGCCGAGATGAAGCCCACCGACATTATTGCTCCGTTCCTCGCTTCAACCGAGTTTGTTTCAGCTCGTCACAGTTTTGCTCCTCTGCGTACTAACATCGTTGAAATGATTTTCTGCGTCGATGTGGACGATTTTCCCCCAGACAACGGAGAAATTTCCACTCCCATTTGTTTCCGTGACGTAAGTATGAGACGTAAGCGCATTACATTTTTGTGCCGTTCGCTTCTCCGCCATATCTCACGGTTCCATAAGGCCTCGCTTCCAATATAGCGCCTCGAGATGACAAACGGTTCGCAGTCAAATGTGACGTAAATATTTCTGAAACAAAATTTATACAAGAAAATTGAGATCATTCTGTTTGCTGCACCACCTCTTTAAATTCTTGGTGCTTTTCAAACTTTAGGCAAACAAGCTGTAAACTCACACTCGCCTCGCCAGGGAGATTACAAAGTTTTTTCAGAGCTTAGAATTGTTTTTCTCGGTATACCTGTTAACAAGCGGCTCCTCCATACCATAAATTATTATCGTGAAAAACTTTTAAAGCTATTACTTTGTTCCACCGTATAAATCGTAGACTACGGTAATTCTCTCCAATATTCAAGTTACCTCGGTATTCAATGTTATGACTTTTCTACGTTGTCTAACATTTTTTATTTTGTTTTCGATTCTAATTAGAAATCTCTTAAAATAGCAACGAACTCTATAAAGAAAACATGCTCCGATAAATGAAATTGACTCTTCAGCGCCCACTCAAAAGACACGAAGATAAATTTAGCTGCACTAATTAAACACTACATGGGTGACGCACATCCACATGTCACAACAGTGCACGAGTGGCGCCGGAGCTGCTGTGCCGCGCCGATATGCTGGAGCGGTTATCTCCCAGTATCGCCTGGCTACGCCCGTTGTGGTTGCCATGTTTATTTTTAGCCTCGCGTGTACATTCACTATTGCGATGAAATTTACAACGATCGCCGCGGCTCGCCGCCCCCGCCGGACCCCGATACCGGCGCTTCAAATGACAGGCTCCCGCTATTTCAAAAATGTCTGCTATTTTACGCGAGAATTCGCGCTCGGTCGATGAGCAATAATTCTTTTGTACGGGTGAGAGTTTCATAAGGATTACTTTTATTACTCTGCGTTTAGGGGGACATTCTTTACATTCTTAAGATCCATAAACTTTTGAGTTTGGTTAAGATTTAGATCACTATTTCTTTAATTTGCATTCGACAATCGTCAAATTGTAAAGATATGAACAAGCTCAAATGTTTCACAACTCGCGTAAGCTAATTATCAATGTAAATCAGGTTTGTATCAACTAAGGTCACATAACCAAAAAAAAACACCTTGCCATTTTTGAAGGACGCCCGTTTTGCCAGGTGTTACCTTCTTAATATGCGCATTTATTCCAAATTGTACCTACTCGATTTGACCCCAAAGCGTGTTATCTACCTAAATACATTTCTCTGTTATCACTAATCATTATTAACAAAGTGTTTGTTATGAAATAGGCAGCTAACTGTGGCAGCTAAGATGAAACGCCTAAATCCAAACCAACAATTCTTTACTTTCCACATACCTTCGTAATAACAAAAAGAAAACAATCTCATATTCCGTCGCGTAGCCGAATTTTCACGAAAGGGGTCGATTGGTATTTTTAGGGATAAAACGCGTGTCACGGCAGCTAATACCCTTGTTCGTCAAAATACCATTACCCACACGGGGCGCGGGTCCCCCTGTCAAGCTGAGATTTGGCGTAACTTAGTGACTGATTAGCAATTGCTGTGAGCTGGCGGGCGCGACAGGTGGTCGGGGTGCGGGGCACGCAGACCGGAGGCTGACCCGCGGCCTCTCGCCTGATTGATGGCCGCGCCGCTGACTCCTCTGTCCTCTCCTCACCGCACTCACTCCACTGAATGTTTACGAAATATTTGACACTCGATGTAGGTAAAAGCTAGGAAGTGACCTAGACTTGACGCAAATGTCAAACGTCGATTGTGTAGCAGACGGGTCCCACGCTCGGCGCCCGCGGTCTAATAACGCGAGGTCAAGTCTCAGCTCATGCATATTCACGGGTCGGACTCCGGCTCATCTGTAACGGTCCTTCGACCGGTTGTATGAGCTCATTGTTACTTGCGCCTGGTTGCTCACATGGCCGACGACGATCGCTCGCATCCTGCGCTCGCGACGCCGCTCACTCCCAACTTTATGCAATAATGACTGAATGAGTGGGCTTGCAATAATGGAGATGTGCAATTGATTTGCCAACTTGGTCTTTAGCACTTGTTACTTGTACAGCGATTTCGCTGAAAATCTATCAAAACTATTGCTAAACTTCTGTATTGAATACACCATATTGTGATAATTTCAGTTGCTGTTCACTGGTTGCGTTTGCATAAGCACTTGATAAGTAATTTCCTGGCATTAATTTCTTCAAATTAACTACAATTATTAACCCTATAGCCAGGACAATATTTTTCGCAAATTCACATCGCACCGCCTTTTATAACAGAGCGGCGGGTTATTAAGATTACAAAGGCAGGGTCAGTTGTTAAACGCCGCCGGTAGATATTTATATTCTAATTAGGTGCCAGCGACAGCAGCCCGTGAGGGTGCATGCGTAATTCGAAAGTACGTTTTTTCTCGTCATGGAATATTATGACATTATTTTAATAGAGTAGACGGATATAGTGTAGCTGTGTGGGCGACAAGGCGTCTTTGTCCCGTGGTGTCACGGGGAGTTTTTTCTTATAAATATGAAACTCGATACCCCTTGTTTTAATATGGGGAGGGTAAGGCTACAGTATGATGGATCGCGTTCCGATCTATGAATATTCCTGAGCTTCAATTAACGAATTCAGCTTCGCCTATTAAGTTGCGCCGATACGGCTGTAGACGTGGACATTTAATTTTATTCAATTTGCTCTTCAGAGCTCTTCATTTTAAAAAACCGAATGCGTTACTTTTTGACTCAGTCTAAGAAAACAGGATCGTTTTAAATAGGTATGTCGAAATGCTGAGAATACACCTTTAGAGTTGATAATTTAATATCGTATCCATGATTTTGTTAAGAATATTTAAATCACACGAAAATTAAGGCACAAATAAAATATTTAACTTATGTATAATGTGATGCAGAGCACGCCACCCACTTTTAACGCGATTTCATCTTGGCGGGCAGTAAAATAAAGATGGTGCAGTAATGCATTTTACATTTTGAAGCATCATTAAATTGCACATTACACGGACGGGGCCCGTCGAGAGGCAATTAAAAAAGAACTGTTAAAGACTAAGCTCGTAAAAATGAAGTCGTGTTCTCAACTGATTAAAAAGTCTGCTCTAATCTTAGCGCTCGCTCGCTCAATTTTTAATCGAATTCGTTTATCGCGAACGACCTTAGCTACTTTATCTTTGACCGAAACGTGTAATCTTTGCAACATTATAATACCTATGCGAATGCGAATAAATTTTCATTAAAGGGAACAGACAGTGATGCACGAAACCACAAAATATGGCACGAAAATTACAGATATAAATAAAAAAGTGTATGGGAGAAATTCCACAACCTGTAATTTTTCAATAGTGCAACAATTTATTTTCTATTTTGGTTCTTAATTTACTAACTTTTGATATCGATCAAATTCCAACCAGTGTTGCCATATTTGTTATTGGTGACAACAGTCTTAACACAATTTATGTATGTAACGCGTTTTGCGTTTTTATATAATTATTCATATGTTACGAAGAAAGAAATTATTGCAAATATACTCATTAATATGTTACCGTTATCAAAGTTTGGCGTGACGATTTTAGTTTGCTCGACTTATAATGGAAGTTTCCCAGTGAATTTCAGCTAAGGTTTCGCCGTCAAGATCTATCAATTAACACGCAAACTCCATCGGCTTTCAGGTGAATGTCAATTAATATCAAACTCCGCTGGCCCTGCTCCTTGGAGAGCGTACGTGTTAGCTGTTGTCGTACCCATTAATATGGGTATTGACATTGTCAACTCATTTCATTAAAATGGTAGTCCCTATTTACTTATAAAAAACAACGTGACCTATCTAACCAATATACATAGGTCCTTATTTAAATGAGGTCAACTTAATGTAGCTACTAGCTGTTGTATCTGGACTCTTTATGTATTTGAGGTTATAAAATACCTCGTAAATTTTTGTTTATTTGTTTTAACTCTTTATTGCTTACATATTACCTACATACGAGTAAATTGTACTTTACAAGGGAAACAAATTAACACAAACGTACATTACCATAAATTGAATAGGATTAATTATATCATACGTTATATACGAAACTAAATAAGCTATAAAATATAATCAGCTAGTGTTCCATCATATACAATCAATCGTAGCTTTACATTTTTTCCGAAATATATTTTTGAACTTACTGTGAACTTTACAAAATTGCTTAATACTTTATTGTTAATCAAACTTTTGGGTCCGACAAAGACTGAAGGATGTTATCCAATGTTGTAATAAAACCCTAAAAACAGACTATTTTATTCATCCAATTCTTATTATGCTGTAAAGAAAGGTATTAATTGCTTTAATTACCGTGAAAGGCGTTGGCGCTTATCTTACCATGTGGGTATGATCATACACAGTAAAGGTGTACAGTAGAGTTTTTAAGGTTGAGATTTATCCAAAAAACTACATGACAGATTTTTTCTAATTCTCTACAATTACATAGGGTGTAGTCTGAACTATCTACTAGTATGAAAAAATGGGTCCAGTAGTTATTGATAAAATCTCCACCTTATGGAAGCCCCTGTATACTTATCTCTGTCTTCGTGTGTACCTTTTAGTATGTAGCTCGCATATGGCTTGCATTTGCTCACTTGATCTTATATCAGTTGCGAAATGTCAGGTTGCGGTTACAATAATATCGCTTTGTACATATTTAGAAACCTGTACAGGCAGGGCGATGGCGGTGTTATTCAATCCGCGACCTATTTGCGGTCAATCGCTCTGCTCAACCACTTCGCCGGTGTCGAGTTATAAGACTTAAGTATAACTCTCCATACAAACTTTACACAGTGACTATCAAAATGGCTACCAAATCAAATACTTAATCGTAATTTCCACACAAAAAAATTATTATTTTTTTAAATAGAAATAGGTATGAAACAGAAAATTTTCATATTTTCCGTGATTTAAGGCCGATATTCATGGACAGTTTTGTTTGAAAACGAACTCAGCGTGAGCTCGCTCGTCAGACTGTCAAAATTGATCACACAATTTCTCTGACAGTTTTAAGACACAACTCCAACTCAGTCCGCACTCAAAACTGTCTATGATTAAGACAGAGATTCAGAGACAGTTTGAGCGAGAGTTCACTCTTATATCTGTCAAAATCGTATAAAAGACAGTAGTAAGATCGACTTCAGACTCGGCTCGCGGTCAAAATTGTCTCTGAGGGCGAGATTCGTATAGGTACAGTTTTGAGCTCAGTCTTACAACTATCAAACGTCTACTAAATTTATAAACGTTTATTGGAGCGAACTCACAGTAAGCTTGCGCTCAAAATTATATCTTCGAATCGGTGTTTAGTGTGAGCTCGATCTCAAATCATAGCATTTTAGGGCAATTTTTATTGCTGAGAATATTTTTGAACAAGTAGTAGATATTTGTGTGTGTGCGTGAAATTCAATATTAAATGTTATGTTATAATGTAATACATACCTACCTATAGTTATTAAAGGTTATAGAAGAGAGAAATTGATGAATCGCTTTAATCGAAAATATTTATTTGTAAACTTCGGGGCTCCGCGGATTCACCGATAGGCTTAGAAGCTTTACACCGCTCGTAAACACTTTAACTTCTCTGAACTTAATTAAAAATCTTAATTAGCAATCATTATTACCTTAATCGCCTTTCCCGTCACGGTTACCGCTTTAATTTGTTCATAGTTTCATAACGTGAGCACATTCAGTAAAAACGAGATAAGTAAGTAGAATAATTATAACAATCACTTTTTAGGGTTGTTGATCATTCATTTTTTATTCGTATATGATACCTACGTTTATTTTACAAAACCGATAGAAATCGTTCTCCTTGCATACCTATGAGAATTCTGTAAGTACATACTTACGCAGCTTATTTTTGACTTACCTTATTAATATGCCACCTAGATTTTTGTTCCTTTGGATTATCTTTACAATTATGAATATTTTCCATATTTAGGAAATTGACAGGATTCAGAAATCAGTCTCACTTTAATGATTTACTTAACACCACAAGTGATTTTCTAACACTTTATATTCTAATTCTTATATCAAAACAATCCCTGTTTCACGTTGTAAGGAAAACTTAACTATTTACAAGGTTGAAGAATAATATTGTTTACTAATTTTTATCTTCATTTTAAATATCTTTACTTCAATAAATTTCTAAATAATAATAATATTCTTAGATTAAGATAATCCTGTTGTCCTATAAGGAAAACTATATTATCTTGACCTAAGAGGTTTTTTTACATGCAAAAGTCAAGGATTCAATAACAAGATTCGTAAAAAATACTATTTTACAAATAGAGGGGTACTTTAGCGCGAGTAAATATTGAAACACTTGTTCATTTCCGAGCTTCCGGCTAACGAGGACACATACGACGAGAGTTGACGCTCCTAATAAGTGGGTCAAGTAACCCTTTGGCGCGTAGAGGCGAGGCGTAGAGGCGAGGCGTAGAGCTAGCCGTCGCACGCGCCGCGCCCGCCGGCTAATTGAAGTCCAATGTCGCGCGGCCCGCCTACGGTGATTGATACCGCCCGCCCAACCGACGCAGCTTCTAATTCGATTGTGATATTGTTTGGACGCGCACGGACGTCACTCCCATGAGTCTGTGTTCTGTTTACACAATACTGTGCGATATATTCTGCCCATCGTGTGCTACATTTAGTGGAAATGCGAAATCGACGATTCATTGTTTAACTCTCTAGCTGTAGTAGGTAGAGAAATGTTTCTACAACCGTCTATGTAGTCAGAAGAGCTACACAAAGAGATAGGTAGATTTCTTACAATATAAAGAATACATTTAGTGTTCCACTAGCTTCTGCCCGCGACTTCGTCTGCGCAGGATCTTTATAAATTATAGCCTATGTGTTATTGTGATTTATGAGCTATATTATTGTTAAGTTTCATTAAAATCCATTCTTTAGTTTTTGCGTGAAAGAGCAACAAACATCCATCCATACAAACTTTCGCGTCTATATATTAGTGGGAGTGGGATGTAGATAGAGAATCAGGGTTTGTCTTTGTTTAGGCAAGTATGCATAGTGTTTGAATGTTTCACAATTTATTTTTTAATTAAATAATCACGGTTTCATAAATCAAGAATAATGCCCATTATTCAATAATTAAATAAGATTTGTATTAATACATAATGCAAGGTAAAGTTTTAAGTAAAAGCCTAGTTTTAATTTAGTTTCAGTTTATCATCGTATTGTGTGTGGCTCATTTTTCCTGAACTGTAATTTTGTTTATCAGGGCCAATTGTTTGCGTGAGGCAACCGGTCGCTAAAGCAGCTCGGCCTGGCTTACGGATGAGATGAGACTTTGATGAAATAACACGTTTACTCAATTTATTCAAGTGTCGCCGCCCGACTCGCCGACCCAGTCGTCACCTCAAATGACGTAACCCTATAATCTCATTGAGTAATTTGCTAATTTTACATTCTATCCACAAATATCCGTGAAGCAAATTCAAATAAAAATACATAGAGTTGTGGACTGAGTTTCTCGATCAAGGTCATTGAGGAAATAATAGAATTTATTTTCGTAGCATTGGAAATGTGCTGTTTAATTTTACCGTTTACATTATTTATCTATAGAATGCCCAAGATAACAACCATATTAATTAATAGATAGTTTAAGAGGTTAATTTGAAATTCGCCATTCTTACAAATAAAAAAGAACATCCTGTGTGATGCCATCCTAAGTAGGTATATATCCTACGTCTCGACTGTTGCTGAGTGGTTGAACAACATACAATTGAGAGGATTGATGGTCGTCACCGGTACTGATCGATTGGTGTTGTATCGGTCATCGTCGAGGAAAACCCGTCGGCTAGAAGGTAGGGGCTAATTAGTCGCACCATCGCCATCAATATCCATTAGCGGCGCCACACGCGACGCGACGCCTCGGCTGCGCGGCCGCCGCCGCCGCCGCGACGACGCCTGCCCGCGCCGCATGTGACGATTACCGCGATTGCCCACTCTATCTCGATCTACGATAAGGGTTTGCACTTCCGTGACTGACCGCAATGTTAGAATTAACAAATAAAATAATCGCAGCACTTTGACTTAAATGGAAAATCAGTAATAGTGGATATCATACGGATTAGCGTCGGGCATAGTTAATTAACAATTTGTTGGGTAACGAAAATATAATTTTGATTCAGTACAATACACACTAGATAATAGTTGTCCAAGCGGGCAGTACCAACCGGCACACTCGTAGACATAATAATAACAAAGGGTAGCGGCTTTTATTAAAATATCAAGTTGTGTGAGCGTGAGCCGCGCTCGCAGGCCGCGCGCTGCCCGCGGCCGCGGGGTGACCCGATTTAATTTGAAACTTCTTCACCTCACCTCGCCACGGTCCTAGTAAAGGGTTACCCGTTGCCCGCTGCCCTAATCTTTGAACTATGACTTGACCGTTAATACGCATTTATAATTTGCTTTTCGATTATTTAGTACGGTGGAATGGCATCCCGAGATACGAATAAATTAGTTTCGTGTTTGGGAACAAAGCCGGCCCGAAGTTTGAGTAACGGTCACCAGGATCGTTGTAAGAGTTAAACTTATTCCGCTATCAGTTTGAGTGCTATTTGTCAGAATCTGTCTTGTTGTTTAGTTTAGCTAACCGATAGTCGGGCTGAGGAGCTAGATGAGTGCTTTTGTGATTGGTAGCATGCAAATTTGTATTCAACATTTACGATTCAAGATTACTTATCCAAATTCAAATGTCAAGCTTTCGACAGGGTCAATAAAAAGTACCTAAAGGTACACTCTAGCGCAATGTACCTACACCATACTATACTCTCATTACGAAATAGGTCAAAGATGCCCTGCGATGCGATTGAACTGACCGATTTCGGTAACGAGGGTCCGCACCGCACACCGGTCGTTGCGTCTCCGCCGCGCGACCGGCAGGTGTGACCTCGCCCTTAGGTTGCAGCTTCCACACCTCATTTGCATAGCCAAGGTATCTTATGCACTCTGCATGCACTCGCTTCTCACTTTATAATTCAAATGATCCGCGCGAGCACAGGGTGAATTCGAGGAAATGTGAGAATTTGTAACGGAATTCCTAGCGGCTATTTTAAACGATGAATTTCTTTGTTATAATGATGTAGGATATTACTAACGTAGCGGATCGCCTAGATGTGCATGCTGTCAAAATATACCACAGTATAAGTACTTATCCAGTGCTTCTTGATTCTTAGTGTTTATATTCTTCGGTAACAAATCTTACAAGTTGTTTCCAGAAATTAATGTCTATTGACTCACGGTTTTTAGGTGCGGGTTCCTTATATAGATTATGTTAGGACCGTTAAACGACATAAGATTCACTTTGTGCCAGCACCCCCTCATGCATGGTGACACAAATGTCACATTATATCAAATATAAATATATTCGGTGATTACCATAATCATCTGTAAGTTCAATTATGGCAGCGTGCCTGTGAACCAAAACGCTCAACTAAAGCCAATCTTCGGTTAACTGCACCCAAGGCACGGCCGTGTGCAGAGGCTCTGCTCCTTCCTGCAGCTTGGCTGAAATTACTCTTCAGTTAAAACAAAAGGCTCCAAATTTTAGTATAACAGGACGAGTCAGTTTTGAATGCCGAAACGATTCGCTGGCTCATCGTTGGCATAACATTCAACGTTGCCGGGCTTTGGAAAGCACCCTTTGTGAAAGTTTCGAACTCTAAAACTCTTTGAAGTCAGACATGATGAAATTATGACGCGAACCAGTTTATTTAGTTCGGATCGATTAGAAAACAGTCACATTGTTTGTTTGTATTTTAATAAATAAATAAAAACACACATCACGTGTATTTGTTATGGAGATAAGCAAAACAGAGTTTTCTTTGATAAACGTGTCTTGTCTGATAAAGACCCTAGCGCGTTTAAAATTATTTTAACGGTTTTAAAGAATCCTTCAATTACTCTCGTTCGTAGAAATTAATAGGCAATGTAATTTTTAATGAAGCCCATCGTACACAATTTAATTACCAAAGGTGTATATTATATCTACACATGTGTATATTCGCATTTATAATGGTATTTTTTTGTATTTTCATAGATCTTACTATCAATATTTGTATAAAATTACCAAAAAAATTATTTTAAATGCTAATAATATTTTACGTTTTCCATAATCCTAAATTCCAGTGCGGAGAATATTTACTTACTGAGTAGGTACTTTATATTTTGATTGGATAGTCAAATTGTGTGCATAGGAAATCAGTTTCTGTATGTATGAGAGAGAAGAGTTGATTATTCGCATTAATAATGTTGCCTCTTTGTTTTTATTTATATACACTATAGAACTTTATTATATTCATTGGATACATCCTATTTATATAATTTTCCATTAAATAGCTGTCTTCTCTCTCACGCAAAATTAATGTAATTCCACCACCTGTAATATTCGTCTCGGCTCCATTACAGTGGCCTTGGCTCGGTGTAATCAAATTAGATGCGTAACGTCATCGTGTCGGTACTCGGTACCAGCCAGCCTACCAGCAACACGCTAATTAATACAAGAGCACCGATTTGTACCGACTCATTGCTCGGATGCCTCGAGTAATGTCTCGAGAATATTTAGAGTATAATATTTAAGTATTTACGTTTACTTCATGGCCGCTGCATTTTGTGGCATGATTCATTTCAAACCGATTAGTCTTATTTAATATGGTCGCCCACGTCTGAAACGTCTTCAAATTGTTCATGGGATTATTTAATAAAATATTATCTTGCCTGGCAAGTGCCACTCTTTGTTGCCATTCAATTGGTAATACACATTTATGTTCATTAATTATAAATAAATAATAATTAGAAGTCTCGTATAGAATGTTAATGCTATTAGTTCACAAAATATTCCGCAGCCCCAATGTATTCTAAGAGCCCAAGAATATACTGCATAATTTCCATAATGAAGACCTAACCAGTTTAATTTGGTGCCGGATCAAAGCAATATTTATACAACATTATGCGATTCGGTCGTCCTGGCAGAGACGCGTAGGCCGAGTCCAGGCAAGCAAGTGGCAACTTCCTTCGATTGCGTCACTCGTTGAGATTCTGATTCATATATTTTGCTCCATAAGTCATAGTTCGGTACTGCATGACCTCGTCTGCTTGCGGCCGTGTCCTTGCCGGTCTAAAACTGACACAACCACGTATTGTTTATCTATAGACGTCTTTGATAGATGATGCTACGTTTTGTTTAAGCTTAACAAACCTTATCTCTAGTCCATTCGTCACGCTAATCTTTTGAACGAGTTTTTGTTTGTTTCTGAGCAAACAACTGTGCCACCGTATAAATGGGAGCAGTCGAGTTCCGCAACCATTATATAAAGCTGATTGCAGCGAAACATGGAATACAAATCCAAGCTGGAACAATGTTACGATTACGTCATTCATAAAGTAAGTGCATTAATGTAGGTAGGGGTGTAGGGGAGGCATCTTTGTGCGTCTCGGCTGCGGGCCGCTGCGCCTGATATGAAAAGCAGTTTTCCGAGGAGTAAATAATAGAGCGGCAGTCGGAAAGCCGCGTGCCTTATAGCGTGCACCCTCCGCCTACGGCCCATGAGGCAGCTAAATGTGTCCCTGTGTAGCGATTGCCTCTTCGTGGTGAGTTTTATTTATAGGTAGGTATACAATTTGCTTCCCTTCTGCCGAATTAATGGATTTACAAAAACAAATGTAGGTACATGACATATATATTATATTGAGTAAATATTGTATTTGCCAAGTTAAATATTATTAATCGCAGTGCATGGACGAATTACGCGGTTCCAGTCTAAATAATTGTTTTTCAATGTATTTTTGTATGTTATTATCGCCATTCATGGCTCTAAAATTGTTAATACTACTGGTACTTAGATACCTGAAAGTAATAAATAATGTTTCTTTACTATGCTAAATTTAAATAAACTTAACGAAATACAGATCCCAAAATGAAAGCAGTGTAAAACCTACCTACATATTTTCCCAAAGATATGAAATCCCCAGAAAGGTGAGTACTCAAATAAGACTTCATTTATTTTCTATGGAAAATATTTACCTCTGAAACCTTAATTCGATTATCGCTAATTTCTTCACCATCCTAATCCTCTTTGCCAGGTTTATCTCGAGAAACTCCTTTCGCGAGAGGTGGAAATTCCGCACACAATTCAAGCAACATGATACCCCTAAGTAAGTGTTCCCAGACGGCTAATGAAACTTCGCAAAGCCAACACGAGACCGCGCTTATTTAGAGACGGCGATGTCGAGCAGATGACGCCCAAACAAATCTCAATATCTGGCATATGGTATGAATATTTAGAGCCGGCGAACTCGGCGTTTCTCTGCACGGTTGTAAGACATCGAAAATAGATTGTGCGAACGGGGTTAGACGCACCTGTTATTTGGTTTCTGGCTGGTGCGGGGTAGGCCGAGCGCACGGGGGGCGGCAGATTCATTAATAATGGCCCGCAATGAGACACCCTTATTTACGAGCTGCGGCAAGCTATTCGAACCGCATCCTACCTATCGCGATACTGCTAATTCCGCATTGGCATCAACAAACCAAGTGTACTTGCAAAGTCAAGTATTCCATTCCAACGGGATTCCTTTCGCTTGAAACTCTTGTCTCTATCGATGCAGTTAACGTGCTACAGAATATAGTGTTCGTCTGAGAATTGAACAAGTTTGCATAGCACGGCATGATACGCTGCAGTGTAGTCTCAGCAATAACAATTTGAATACATAATACTAGTATCTACAAAGTTCTCTACCTCCACCATATGTATTTTTGCAGACAGTTTATAAACATCACGATCACGTTTGACTTTTTTGTTTCCTCCCATATTCGGGTTGAAGTCCATATTTAACTGCGATTGAACGCGCACCTAATTGGCTTTGATTTGTGCGTTCATCGTATAAGGTTAATCCAGCATGATTTTCGTCGAGTGACAAGTTCAACATACTCTATTAGTAAATCGACTCTATTGTCACCCCTCCTTCGTCGTGCGACTCTAACAAACTCGAGCACACAAAAAATCTTGTCCTTTATTAAAACGTGGATAGAAGAGAAGCCGTGCGACACGAATGGACGTCATCGGATTCGAATAGTCACCGCCTCGGCATTTCCTAAGTTAGATTTAGGAAGGGAATAACATCACGACCGCAGTCCTTTAGGGATAAGAGACATATTGGAAACGTGTTCCCTTTATATGAGTTAACGCTCAAAGCTAAATACCGTACCTACTGACTAAACAGTTGCTTTAGGATCCCACGATACATTTGCAATTTCTTATTATTTTATTTAAGCTGTCGTTGTTCGTGCGTGACTACTTGCTAGTTTGACTAGATCGGACCATTATAAATCACTAAGTAATACTTCTACAGTATACTCATACCTAGTATATTATAAACACGAATCTGAGACGAGATGATTGGCGTTTTATTAAACCCAAACACAAAGAGTCTTTTGTGGCCATGATTGTATCGTTTGTGAGTCATTGCTCAGCTTTTTGTGTCTTTTGTTAAACACCACAATTTATTGCAAAACAGTATTGTTATTACATAAATCGTTCTGAAAACTTCCAACGTTCAAAGGCATATTCTTGAGATCAGTCTCGGAATCCGGAAATGTCGAAACATAAAACTGCGATATCGTAAACTTAACAAGATGATGTTTTAACAGAAATGGATCAAATAAACAAAGCAGCTATTGGAGCTAAATTCGTGCTCAAACAGTCAGATAGTCGACTAGAGGCGGGAGATGAGGTAAGCGACCTTAAAAGCCACTTAGCACACATTGCGCTCTCTGCGCTCGTCTCGCTGCGTTTCTTATTACTTAGTGAATAATTCCGGTAATAAATTGCGTTCACACCTCATATACGGTGGAGCCTTTGTAACACAAGATTTATTTCCATTGACACATATTAAAAAGTCCGCCACACTCTCAAATCAGTAAATTGAGGTCACACTGATCAGTTAGGGAAGAACACAGCCCACAAAAAATAATCTTTGCGAGTATTCCTTTCCTATGTACATTCTACATCATATCAAAGGCTACGTATAGTACGATATCAACTGTTGGCGAAGTTAAGAACAGTACAAAGATGTGTTTCACCTACACATTTCAATCGTTAGATTCCGACAGAATTCTAAACCCTTTACAATAGCAACCACTAATCAAATTCTGATTTGTTTCAGTATTTTAATTAGGTACCATTCAAACGTTCTCTATTTTTAGATAACTGTTGCTACTGCCGAGTACCGGATAATTTACAAACTTGAGCTTTCAGTTCCTTGGTCTGCTGAATGCCACTAATTAATAGTGTTGATAGCTATATTCATAAATCTACACTCTTTTAATTACATCACTATAAAAAACAGTCTGTAAAACTGTTTTTAGGTATTCATGTCTACAGTTGGAAGATTCCGTAATACATACTACTTATGTATTACTCGTGCATACTGATGTACATTTATATTTAGAACATCAAAAGGTACCTGTAACACAACTGTTGGACATTTAAGATATTCGCCGACCTGAAGTCTTAAAGAACAGCAGACATCAATGGATGCCAATAGAAGTCTTTCATTTCCGCGCCCACGTCACGGATCCGGAACCCATTTCAGTACGTGGATCACGCAAAGACGAACAAACGGACATCTATTCCCCAAGTACGGAAATCGTGGGCATGGTGTTTCAAAAGGAGTCCAATAATAAATGTACAACGACTCGTTCTTCAAACTTACTATTGGAACTGGAACATGTATTTTGTTCATGATTTGATGTTTCAAATTTCATTGCAGGAAGTTTTGTTTTTGAAAGCTGCAAGGAACCTTGCAATAGCTTTTTTATATTATACTGAAGTTAGAACTGTTAGGAATGGTGAATAAATTTCAATAATAACGTAATATTACGCGGATTGTAAGCATTGATCTTCTATAAACAACTAGATACACAAAGGTCGTACTAAAACAATTTTAAAAACGTCCAAGTAAGGGTCCATTGTTAACGTCCAAATAATGTCCAATAAAGTCCATTCATCCGTTTGGACCTTCTTTGCGCTCGGACATTTTTAGAAGGCAGACTGTGTATCTAGTTGTTTATAGTAGATCAATGATTGTAGGACGTACAATAAATAATAAAAAGTAGTCTAAATATAAATTCTAAAGACCATGATGAAGTGCAATCATTGATGAATCTAAAAAAATTGTCAGAGCTTTATCACTAATTTCCATTGAACTATGGTTATCGTCGGAGGTATCAAAGTAGGTACCTAATACCTATGTGGAAAAATTAAAAAAGCAATAAATAACTCGAGCAATGGCTCCGTGCTCCTATAGCTACCTAACGCGGGCTAGCCAATTACAGCGTTGCGCTTCAAGGAAGCTAACCAGTTTCTAAATTCTTCGTATATTTAATTTAGCTTAATTGGTGTGTGGATACACGGCGGCAGCAGGCAGCCGACCGAGAATTTGAGCCTCTTTGTTGGCGAAATCGTGTTTGAAACGGTACCCCCACGAATTGTACATCTCACGAACGCTCTTCTTATCGTGCTACATACAAACGTGGCATTATTTCCTACGTTTGCAGATGTCTAAGTTCAGTTACGTTGTTTTTTCGTCATTGTCTCAAGATATTTTCAGGAGTAATCTTACAATAATACAATATTAACTTGGCTTACATGGGTTCTCTAGTCGTTTGGACTTAGTATCATGACTTGTAACATTATGCTGATTATTCACACAGATTGTCTGTGTTAGTCTAGCTAGTGATCCATCATCATAATATAGCATGAAATTAATCTAGGTTTATTGCTCTTTCAATTTGCAGAAACCATTTTTCAATTAGACTCTACCTGACTGAACCATTCGTTATATGATGTACCTAAGTATTAGTATCAAAAGCTTTTAGTTGTGTTGTGTGTCTGTTAGACGATGATGTCAGGTTATGCTTTATACCTACATGATAAAGTATATATTTATGATATGAACTCATAAAAGACAATCATCAGTTTGTGGGTGATCGTATAGTGACGATGAATGGTACAGGAAATTCGGCGCGTGCGCAGTGAACTGATGTGGAGATGAGCCGTGTGGGCGCACCCCCGCTGACTTATTTGTTGAACAATTGGCTACTTTACTGCTTGAGGCACGATTACCAAAACGTCGTCAGCACAAAAGAATAACAGTTAGGACTCATGCATGATCATAGAAATGAGGCCAAGCCAGAAGACAATGATATACAATTAACACTTTGTGTCTTATTGTCATTTACGTAGAATTTGTCTCTATCATACATGTAAGTAATTATAGCAAATTAGATAAACGCTATACTAATCTAATTGCATTGGGTACAATTTATACCTGAAATGGGAGACACAAGTTGTCTCGCCAAGATCATCCAAGCAATGAACATTGTTCTCGAATTGTTCACTGGCATCCGAACATGGAGAGAGGTGCGGTGTCCGATTACTCGTGTAGAGATTGGTAACAGTCTCTTGTTTTATTACATGTAGTGGTATGTGCATGACGGTGTGTGCGTATTGCGTTCGTCGGCGTGGGACGGGGCAGTGCATTTTTTGCGGGCACCAGATGAACGGTAGGTCACTGAACCCTTCGTCCGTCTCGACTCCGAATTTTGCCAACGACGAGCGACATGCATCTTCAAAAGGAAAGTTTTATACTTCAGGCTGATGGAGTGATCCATGACGTCAGAACGTTAGGATATTCTTTCGCAGCACATGTTGAAATTGAGACCTAAAATCAAATTAATCGATTTGAGGTTTATCATTTAAAACTGGGATGTCAATTTGTATTGGGCAACAGCTCTCCTAAACTTAGTTGCAGTTCCAGTCTAAATATTTCAGAAAGAAAGGAGCTGAATCGTGATATAAAAGATTGCTGGTTACCTAGGCAGTATTACGAAAATATTTTTAAGAATTTTAAGATACCTGAATAAGTTTGCAGACTGTTGTACAGTACGGTCAACAGTACGTCAACCTACACAAAACCATTGCAATTTAGGCCTTGTTACTGTCAAGTAGAGTGGCAGTGATAGACTTGATGGTCTGTCGACTGTAGGAGCAATATTGCTTCGCGTGCGGCCGCGCCGTCGTCGTCGGACGGCCGAGCGGGCACGCATTGTGAGCAGGCGGGCAGCAAGACGAAACAGCTGTCGGTATCATTGGCCACTCATTAGACGTTGAAAAAAAACCGTTCAAAAACCCGCCGCCAACTAATTAGCACTGTTGCTGGGCTTGTTTTGCGGCTAGAATTTGTGATGGACTCGTGCTGTATGACTTTATAAAGCGCAGTGAACTTTAGGCAGACCAGAATATGAAAACGACCAGCGAGGTTGGGATGGCGCACAGCGCAAGCCGCTAAGCAACACATGTCATGTGTGATATGAATTTAGAGCGGAACTCATGTTCAAACGCAATAAAAACTACTAGACAACTAAAATGCTATATAGCTACTAATTATGAATATAATAACAAACTACTCCACCGCTCCGGCCTTTTCTTTCGTATTACATGCAAGTGGTTAGTTGAGAACCTAAGTATTCCAACACTTTAAATAGATATGTAATAATAAATCGTCCTTGGTTCGGACTTCGGACGTTGACTCGTTCTAACAACAAATGATTTGCAGATCTGCATTATTAAGATGATAGCCTGAATAAAAAACAGCAAGGTATATAGGTAGGTAGTCAAACGACTGAAATAAGCGTATAATCGAGCTTTTAGACGTCACGCTTGGCGGCGTGCGCGATGCAAAAACTTGTATAGCGAAGAGCAAAGTGTTTGTGGTGTTGTAAACATTGTTACCTTGGCTTAGAGTTGATAATCTCGTAATTTTTTTTACAAATATAATACCTATTTCATTGGCAACTAATTCTCTTGTCATTTCGTGGCCCACGCCTTCAACCGCTCCGTCCGATGCAGCGCGTCTGGCTGATTTCTTCATTATTACGATATCAATACAGGAATCATGATACAGGTGCTATCAAAGTCCTTGCCTATATCAGAAGTACTTATTACATATTGTACAAGTCATTCTAATTCCATAACAATTAAGTATCTTCCAATACTCTCTACCAATACAGTACCTACCTAGTTAATTTTTTTGGACCCATGAATATTGTGAACGAAATATTGATTTATATCTAGTACGTTGTTTAAAAGGTAAGGTCCCAAACTAAGTAAAGATGACTAATTTCTTGGTATAAAATAAATGTATGACCTTGTTTCACAGTACTCCCAGTATTCTCTCGGATCAACGATCGGAACAATGTTTGCTTAGTCCTTGTCAACAACATGTAAGGGATCGGAAATGAATAGTTGATTAGATTCCAAACCACCCTCTTCCGTCCGTGCCGTGATGCATCTTGCCTTGTTAATGGGACTTCGCCGAAATTCCTTTACAGATCAGTGCCAAAATAATTCATTTTGCCGAAGCTAGATGTAAGTAACAAATGTGGATCTGTGTGATCAAACTCTTATTCTTGAATTACCTGTTTCTTTTGTACATGAAGTAAGAATTTCATCTGTTACCTAGATTTTGAATTTTTGATAGATAGATACCTACCTAAGTAGAGCTAAATACTTGTTTCTATTTCTACGGTCTTCGTAGTCTGGATCTTGAATTAGTACAAATCATAGGATTGTTTTATAAGCAATTTCAACGTACTATTTATGAGGAGTTGGCATGGCAACTTGTGTGCATTTTGCAAAGTGGTCCACGTAGCATGTCCTCGAACGGGTCACGCGCCGCACGCAAACTCGTTTCGTGGCGCACTTTCGCCGTTCGTCGCCTGCGCCCGCGCCGCCCGCTGTTCCTCGCTCGCTTGCACGCTGGACCACCCTCCCTCACCCCTCGATCAGCTCGACCGGTCGGCCAGACAGGTTAGCGGCTATATTGCAAACTCGGTTACCACAAAAACTACAAAAATTTAAAACGTCCTTTGTTCTCCGGCTCGACAGGAACACGCTTTCATTCTAACAATATCCCTTATTTCTTTGCATTCTTTCTACAGCAAATTTCCGGTTTAAGCGAACCATTTGCAACTAAAAAGCTCATGAACTGGTAGAACACATTTTAGATAACAAAATATTGCAAAGGAAGAGAAGAGGGAAGGAAGCTTACATGCAGATGCAAATTGCATTGCAACTGACATGCCGTGTGTGATGAACGTCACTGATGATGATGCTGCTGATACCCTCATCATATTAAGTAAGGTTAACCTATGAAAAGGTTCTAGAGGTCATTAAGCTCAACAAGGAGAATCAATTGATGTAACATTGACCGCTTAAAACCCGGTTCGACTCGACGACGACGATGAGGCGGGCGGAAGTGTGGCAGTGGCGAAAAGCTCGCAACTGCAGGCAGGAGAAAGGAAACGGCGGCGGGCGCGCCGCGCGGTGTGATAAGGGGCAGGCGGCTGGCTGGCGTCGCGTCGGGGCGCGCGCGGGGTCCGGGGCGCGGGGTGAGGCTAGCGGGTGGCGCGCGCGGGTCCGGGGGGGGGCGGGCGGGCCGCGCGGGGTGCGCGCGCAGCGGCAGCCCCCGCGCCGCGCCACTTGCCTCCCGTCAGTCGCCCGCCGACTCCGCTTGTGCTTGTGTGACTCGCGCTGCTCCGTGCACCGCACTCGTGCCCCGATCACGACGCGCGCCGCCTCACTGTGTCCGCGACCGCGACATCTACGCTACCGGCGAATCGTTTCTTTCGACATAAGTGCAACTTCCCATGTTTTAACTTTCGGACATTCGCATACCCTTACCCGGCTTGTTTACCCCTCATCATGTAAGTGTACGCTCATTCTATTACGATACGAAACGATCTCGAATTCGGAACTCGCGTCGAAGTGTTCTCCGTCGTTTAGTCGCAGAATGTCCAATTTGCAAAATGTCAAGCGGTTGCAAAATGTCCAAGTCTCGAAATGTCCAAGTCTCAAAATGTCCAATTCTCAAAATGTCCAAGTCTCAAAATGTCCAAGTCTCAAAATGTCCAAGTCTCAAAATGTCCAAGTCTCAAAATGTCCATGTCTCAAAATGTCCAAGTCGCAAAAAGTCCAAGTCACAAAAAGTCCCAAGTCTCAAAAGTTCGGTTTCAATAGCAATTAAATGAAAACCTTTTATTTTTTGCTGTAACAGTTTTAATATTAATCAGCAAATATAATTATGTATACTCATGTAAAATCATATGAAGACGCGTAAACTGTGTCTTAAAAATAATGTCCTATATTTATATAGTTACAATGTGATCCTGTTATAACTATTTTGTTGTGTTTTATTTTTTCTATTGAAGATATATATAACATTATCTCCACGATACGTAAATAATGCAACTTTTTCAAAATATTTTTTTTATAGTAGGTATTAGCTGTGGTAATGTGTTGAGCTGCGCCGGGCAACGTCATAGGACGACGAATGCCCTATAGGGTTGGCATAATCGCCTTAATCGTCGCATACCTAAACGCCCCAACCTTTATGATTTTATCCATAAACTCAAGAAAGAAGCAGAACATTGGAAATGTATAATGAGAAATTCGATGTTTCAAAATACAAAGAATAAAAGAAGACTGAAGGACATACTTTTTGACAGAAAATGTAAGACACAGCTAAGTAAATTGCAGAGGAACGATATAAATATAGGACAATTTTTAAAGAAAATCATATTTTTACGTTTCTTTAAATAATATCACATGAACATATATAAGTTGATTAATAATTAAAATAGTTATAACAGGATCACATTGTAACTATATAAATATAGGACATTATTTTTAAGACACAGTTTATGCGTCTTCATATGATTTTACATGAGTATACGTAATTATATTTGCTGATTAATAATAAAACTGTTACAGTAAATAAAATAAGATTTTTCATTTCATTGCTATTGAAACCGAACTTCTGAGACTTAGACATTTTGAGACTTGGGACTTTTTGTGACTTGGACTTTTTGCGACTTGGACATTTTGAGACATGGACATTTTGAGACTTGGACATTTTGAGACTTGGACATTTTGAAACTTGGACATTTTGAGACTTGGACATTTCGAGACTTGGACATTTTGCAACCGCTTGACATTTTGCAAATTGGACATTCTGCGACTAAACGTTCTCCGTGAAAGTTTGTGAAATATTAACTAAGTGCATTTTTGAGTCGTGCATGGACGCATCTATCTGTCCGTGCTTCGATAGTGCCGTGGGTGGAGAATTCGTCTGCGATTTCCGAAATTCGATGGAAAGTTTCTGAAAGTCGGAGCAAGTAGCAGCACGGTCTGTCTGCATTGCTTCGGCTGGTCGCGATGCCGCATGAGAGCTTACGCCTGTGACCGGCGGCGGCAGGCCCGCTAGGCGCGGATCGTGCCTGTCGCTGTCCGCGCTTCACGAACGTCGAGCTTTCATCGATATTGCCTATGATGTAAAAGTTCGGCTAAGTAGAACTCTCCCCTAATCCCCTGACGAAACTTTCGTTCCTCATTACTCAAACTACTTCGATTATTGCGTTTCTTTGTGTCTCAATAATATAATATTATATCTTTCATTCACTCCATGTGACTACAATTACAAATGTTTTATGAACTATCTCATCATCATCACCGTCTTCTCTGGACAACGCAATTTTATGTCTAGAACTTTAGATTATTTTCTAACATAATTTCTTTTGTTCTCTTTCGTATTTGTAACATACCTAAACCAATTAAATAATGTGACCATAATATTTCCAAGCTTTGCGCTTTATCCCAACACCGGTTAAATAGGTTTAATATTCTTTATTCTCAAAAGACAATTACAAGTCACTTACGTGAGAAGAAGGTAAATAATATTATGTTCAAATATCTACAACATTACATAGTTGTTTTTTTAACACACGGGATTAAATTAAAATATACCCATGTAGGATATTCCTATCTTTACAAACCGTTTACCAAATCTTGTGCTTCATTATCAAATACCTACCTATGTTATCGGAAACTTTATCACCACCCTTACCTACAGTAGGCATTCCCTAGGTATGTACCTATTTGTTTACATAATAATTAGAATAGTCTTATCACTTCACGTGCAACCTATCAATCAAAACATAATACCGAGTATAATAGGTGAATAGGTGCCTACACCATATAATACTAATTATTATATTACTTGCACTACCAATTCATTTAAATTTAGTACCTACTTATCTATAGTCATTTTATAGATAGATACCTATCTAGTTTATACCGAACAACAAGATGTCACCAACCAATTTGACCAAAACCGTCTTCTTCCACTTACAAAATATGTAGGTATACTTAGTAACATTGGTAATGTGTTAATTTTCCTTGTTATAAAAAGAGCAAATAAGTTACCTACTACAACATAGGTAGGTACAAAGAAGTGCAATTAAAAATTACAAGCGTACTGTGTATTTAGATGACATCATTTCAGTGATAATAGGTAAGTACCTACTTACTTAATTTTAGGAATTTCAATACAAAACGGAAAACGTATTCCTAATAGGTAGTTACTGTACATAATAATATGTAACTCCTGGTCAACCAAGGCAAGTAAATTACAAGTAAGTATTAAATATTTAGAGTGAACAGATTTCATAAAATATCGTAATTTACGTGTTAATTTAAAAATTCTGCGTATTCGTGCTACAATTGTTCGGTTTCAACGCTCCATCTATGAGGGTAACACAACAGCTGGCCCGCTACCTGCTCTCAACAATAAACCGTGTCAATAGAGGGGCCGCTCTGTGTTATTATTATTTTTTACATTATTATTGTTCCACAAAGAACGACACGGAAGTTGGGTTGAGTTTAAAGCTAAAGTAAAAAAGTTAACTCTAAGGTGATTCCTCAATTTTCATTTGCATAGGCCTTGTGGTGATAGGTGTATTTTAAGTTTAACACAAGACTTACCAACTTACTCATTTTATACTCATGGCATTGTGGTTCTTCTTTTTAGCCATTCTCTACCAGTCTGGTGTAGGCCTCCTTTAATTTTCTGCACTCGAGTATATTTTGCGCCACTTGGATCCACTTCGAACCGGCTTCTCTCCGAACGGTATCACACCATCTTTCTCCCAACGGCCTTCACTCAACCACTGCCTTACACCAGGAGTCTTGCTTGCGTGCCACGTGACCAGCCCATTCGCTCTTTGCTACTCTTTTAACAACATCGCTGACATTGTATATTATCAATCAAATCAAAACATTAGTTATTCTGTTTCAAACAAAGTATAAGGTTAGGTAGGCATCACCACCACCACCAACCACAATTTGAAACAGGTACCTATGTACTAGACTCGGAGAACCTAGCACAGTTTGCAATTACGGAGAAACTGGGTAAGGAACCTATTTTGGTACTTATGGCAAATTGTGTGGGTAAATCAATATTAAAAAAAACCGGCCAAGTGCGAGTCGGACTCGCGCACTGAGGGTTCCGTGCAACGCAACTTAACACCGTAATATTGTTCTAACGAAAAAATTAAGGACAAACTTATATTTGCGGCTTGATTGCTCCGGCGAGTACGGGGCCAGGTGCAAAGATAAGTTTGTAATCGCAATAATCGAAGATGTAATTACAAATGACAATGCCAGATTCTGCCCCACCATTAACCGCAAGTTGTACAAGATAACGAATAAATGTAAAAGTATCTCCATTTTTTATTAAAATTATTGGTTTAAATTAAAGTTATGTACAAGTTGCGAGTCGAAAAAAACAGCTTAATTAAGAATTATTTTTGTTATTCTTCTATAGGAGTTGCGAAAGTAGTAGAAAATGATACTGATTATGATTATGCAATATGAAACCTGTAATAAGTCCCCAACAAAATGGTAGGTACAGCTTAAATGGTCACGTAGTTTTGTAGGTGGGGCAAAGCTCCATTGAAATGTGGCAATGTCATTTACAGTTTTCGGAAAGGTCTTGACAGACTGACTGACAGACGGACAACAAAGTGATCCTTTAAGGGTTCCTATTTCCTCTTGACGTACGGAACCCTAAACGTATGATGAAAGTATGGAAGAGAGGAATTGGTAATTACTGCAAAAACTTTTTTTGTCAGTTCCTGTATCAAGCAAGACTAATTCAACCGGTCCTGAATTCACCTGACTCACCAAAATTCATTATGCCGTTTACGTTAAAGGAGGCTACAACGTACAAAAGAACCGATATTAATAATATGCCCTCAAAAAACATTCAAACCCTTCTCTTTTTGCAGTCGGCTAAAGACAGATCCAATAAAAACGGGAATAAAAATTATTGTTCCCAAACTTCCTATGAAACCAAAATAGGACTCTTGAAATCCCAAGAATTAGTAAAAGTATGAGGATCTAACTTCTTAATTTATCTTTTAAAAAACTGCCAGCAACTGAGAGCTTCGTTTTCTTTTAAAAAGTTGTCCAGTTTATGCCCTATCCTAAAGCATGCCACATCGTCGTTCAAGTAACTCATAATGTGGTCAAAATTAGTAGTTTGCAAGGCTTATTAATAAGGAATAATTGGTCACATGAGTTGCTTGCTAAAATCTTGCAAATGATCCCCAATTCACAGAAAAAAAATGTCGGTCCATGTACCGAACACCCTGTGTATTTAACATTACCAATGTAACTATTAAATAGTGACGAAGATTGATGGCTAATAAATTAGTTAACAATATTTAATATGGGTTCGAAGATATGTAGGTAATAAAAATCTAAATTTAACCTTAAATAATGGTAGGTACCTAATTAGAATTACAGATATCTTTTTCTAAGTCTGGATTACTAAATGTAACTGTTTTATTTTTCAACTAATTTTGTATATCTATAACTGTTTGATTTAATACATTTTTCTCATCCTTAACTAGCATTACCTACGCCTTTAGCTTTAGTAACGTCCAAAAATGGGCGACTGATAAGAAGCACGCTATCGGAATTAATTATCTTATCTGTGTGAAAATTAAACGGATAGGTGACACCACACAGCCCAACTTGCAGATTACGCGACCAAATTAATCATTGATAAGACGATGTTGTCAGTTCGAGATTCCTTTGTTGTGCATGGTAGAATTTAAAGGAACCCAACAATTTGGTTAGGAACAAAACGATAAAATAGGTGAAATACTTATGTATTCCCAGAAAAAAATCCAGGAGATCCTATTACCTATAAATAGCAAGCTCTGCATTTAGTGCAAATTCTGTTTACACTTCATCAGCATTCCTTCATTATACGGAGCACGACTTGAAACATGATGATACTGCAGTAGCACAAGCAGCATTTTCTGTCCGTGCAGAATAATTCGCAGCGTGAAGTTTCGCAACATTTAGTAGTGCCACCATCGCTCGCTGCGCCGCTCACTGTATTGTATTTTTGTATGTTTTGTTGATGCGATCAGTTTAATGTGGGCGCACCAGCGCGAGGACCGGGGCTGCCGGCGCACCACGTTCGATAAGGCGTGCACATTAACGGCGCACTGCAGCGATAGCGCCGGAATCGTGTAATTTGCGCCTCGTAAATTTTAGCCGTCGCAAATTTTTCGCCTCTCTCGCTAATTACCACTCCGCCGTCGTCCCCTGGGACTGCTAAATGTGCCTCGTGCACGTCCCGAATGCGAAAGTAGCGCTAGTTGCTATCTGCTTTACGCCGCACATGTTAAACAATAGCCTTTGTTTTGGTGACCAAGACTGACCTATACGTGCTCCAAAGATTGATTTAGAGCTGGTGGCTGGTACTGCAATCATTTGTAATTTAATTACATTATTTATAAAACGTCTATTGTTATCCGTACCGTATCCGTACCAGTAAGATTGATATTCATATGAATTTAGATGACGTATCGGTCTGTCATACTTGTCGTATTATTAGTTTTTTGTATTTCGTTGGCCTTTCTGATCAAAGTTCAGACGGGTTCGAACAAATACAATGTCTCGACTCTTGAGTTTATAAGAGTATTATTTTGTTACATAACTTCGTGTTTATGTTATGTGGTAGTCTTTACAGCTTTCAGCAAAATGATTTGTATAACAAAACGCGCTCCTGTTCCACATTTAATACACGCGACTTCGTTCCATCCACTAATAATGTCGGACTTTTTCCTCAACGCTGAGTCAACTAGTGCGCGCGGCCAGCGTACGTAGGACCGTGCGAGGAATAACAAACGGTGACATCACTGCGCGACTACCAAACGAACGCCGCATGCGAAACAAAACATCTAAGCTGTTATTCATAAACCTAGTTAAACCTCACTTCCCTTAAATCGTGTTACTATCCCTTTCACATTTCGTTAAAAAAGGTTAAGATAGAAAGGGACAGGGGCCTAAACGGTGGCGTACCTTAAATCACGTTTATGAATACGCGCCTAAATGTGCATGTTTGAACCACGATCCCAAGAATTGTGTCCCATATTCCACTACTCGCTGCTTCATAAAACATATATTATGATTTTTATACGTCGTTTAAATAATAGAACTATCATTCCAACATGAAAGTTTGATTATTGTGTAGCCAAATCAACACTTTTCGGATAAATAACATTATGATGTAATGTAATTCTTAGTCAATCTGCGGTGTCAGTCAGATCAAGCATAACGAAATGGTTTGGGCTTTGTCCATGAACTTTGGCTGTTTTAACATTCTCTGTCAAAGGTAGCATAAAATATTCATAATAAAAATAATTGACTCTTATTTTGATATAGCAAATCGTAGGACGTAGGTTTTAGAACACATGTAGATTAGATAAACGAAACGTCATTAAGACTGACAAGAATCACTAATTAAAATTATCCGTTCAATAAATTTTCACATAGATCTTCTGAATGAGGCATTGTAAATAAAAAAAAATCAAATCCTAAATCAAAACGCCACTGTCACTGACACTCATATGATACATAGCGTAAAAGTGAGCAGGGCGCTTCCTTAGCGGCTAATTAAATTAGCGTGCCATACAGGAATCGGTACATACAACTAATAACTATCTATTAGTTCTATTACACTAGTGAAATCGTTAAAGAATAGCAACGTCGGGTAACTATAGAAACTTGTCCGTCGGCGTTGTCGTGTTCGCGTGGTTCGTAGTTGTCGTGGTGTAGTGTCATTGGAGTGTGTCGAAGGTGAACACGGTGGTGGTTTTTGCGTCCATGTCTGCGGCGGAGCGCGACACCACCGCCCAAGGTCATGTCGTGGCGCAGGCTGCCCCGCTTTCCGTCTGCCGTCTCATTGTAATGCGACCTTGCCATTTGCGTAGTTTTAACGTTTTTACCACTGCTCTATTTGATTACTAAGGTTGTCGTTGGTTCGGCCACAGATAAGCGTAGTCAACCATAATACTAGCCTAAGGCACAGAGAGCTGTCGTGTCGCCCATACAAGTTCGTATCGCTACGCTCATTGTAACCGCCGATCTTGGAGTCGAAAGCGACAATAACCAGAAAATATAGTAAATATGGGATAATTTCTTAGCCCTATTTATCTTCTGAACTGTTTGAACATTTTTTTTCGGAAACTAAAATAACACGTCACAACACAGTAATGGCACAGAATATATAATAGTTGGTAATGGTCTAAACTAGATCTCCCGTATGACCAACATTGGCATTTTGTGGTCTGTCAAAATTTTATCAAGCTTTTTGTGTTATTTCTGCTTAATACAAGAATACAACCCATAATCATCCTTTTCTTCGTATTGCTGTTTTACTACTTATTTAATACAAGTTACCTATTATTCCTAAAGTTATTTTCTCAATTACGATGGTAGTTAGTACTTATTAAATTATTAATTATCCATCCAACCATCTGAATGTTGTCAAATTCTGAACCAATTCTTAAAATGGTTTGCAATTATTTTCGAGCGAGGTTATCAGTGTCAAAAAGTCTCAAATTTTTAAATTAAGGCGTTAATGACACATTGTATGTAACAATGTCTCATTAAATTCATAATGTTCGTGTCGAGACTCGTGAGTCAATTGCACAACATAAGCAAAATGTCAAGCCTAGCGACAGGCAAAAGTTATTGGTGAAGGTAACTGAAATGAATAGCAACGGTCTGTTCCACGTGCGACCTTATACCGTGGCTGTCGGACTAAATTCGATCGGGTGATACAACGAAACCTTCGCGATACATGCATTCACTTTCAGTTCACTTTTTGATTCGTGCAAGCGCATAACTATATTGTCTGCAGTTTTACCTTGCGGAAACTTGCCTACCATTATGTTGCCTAATTCGATCATTTTGCAAGTTCTTTATTTTATTATATCATACAATTTACTATCTGATTTTTCGCAAATTTTAGAAAAGTGTTGTTGAGGGTTCGTGCGTGACACAGAACACGAGTAAGTATTAATCGGTTGATGAAAAATGACTTTGCGTTCCAGGCCTGTTCGTCACATTCTAATTTGTCTTGATAGCTCAGTGGTAAGAGCGCCCTCCAACCCGGTGGGAGGCCCCAGGTTCGAGTCCCGGTCAAGACTGTGGATGTGGATGAGCGACTTGGTTGCCCCAAGACACCTAATAGGAACCTCAACTGCACTTTTTAGAAAAATATCTCCATTAAATCAAAGTGATAAATTCTTCGATGGTAACTTGATCGGATCGGCGGGTGATCGCACAAAGGCCCTGCTCGACTGTTTTGCCCCCTCCCCGCGTGCCCCCCGCGCCCGACCGCTCTCGCGAGATTCTTATTTAGATTCGCTTCCGTCTGATTGCTCTTGGTAATCTTTTCACTGGGTTATTGAATGTCTTCCCCGTGCGTGTCGAGCGGCGGAGGAGCGCCCGGCCGTGGCCGCCGTGAAAGGAATCAGACGCCGATCCTTTGAAGCTATCATTTCGCAATTTATTGTTTAATGCATAAGATATAAAACCCGTCCATGCAGTTTCATTTAGGCTTGTGCCTGTATGTGATACTATCTCAGGGTAATATGATGATATTCATGGATTCAAAATGCCGGTTGTATTATGTCTTGAAAACGAATGAAAGCATCTCTGCAGCAATGAGCTTTAAATAAACTCAAACAAAGTACCTTAATTCAGCCTAGATGGACTATTAGGTATAGATACAGAGAGAAACAGATTCAGGTCCTTGTTTTCAAATATATACTACAGAAAACTTCAGCAAGTTTAATAATGACGGTTCACACACTAAAACACAAACAATGGCTACAATCAACTACTCTGAAAAAGTTACGATGAGTCTGAACAAATCAGTAATTGACAATCCGCACACGCTTGTTCCTCGCGGTGGCGGCGCGGCGGCGGCGGCGGTGCCGCGGCCGCTGCTGGCTCATTCGACCGCAGCACTTACGTAATCACCGTCACAGTTCCCTGTTACAATCTAATTTCACGCCAGACAGTAACCGCTGTTCTTGTACAATCATTGATAGCAATGTAAGGCATAATAGTATCTCCCGCTTCATCGCTTTCAAAAACGATCTGTGTCACGAAGAATTTGGAACGAAAATGAAACGTTGTTGTTTTCTATTCGAGACAATGACGTCTGAGCACGCCGCGCCGCAGCCGCGATAAAAATGCGGCTGCATCTACTATGTCGAAAATAAAATTTGAAGATTTATGCACGGTGTAGAGCGCGACGTTGCGTTGCCGCACCCAAGCTATTTTCAACCGGGTTATGCTTTAAATAGCACATTACGATAGGATTTGGTTTCACGAGTTTTTCCCTGTTCTCGGCCTCAGGCCGTCACGTTTCAGTCGGCTGTGCCCACGCAGAGAGTATTGCGCGAAATGATTCCTATGTCAATCGTTGTCATTTATTGTTATTGATAGCGTCCTCATTTTACTGTAGGTACATTATCTTCACATTATTCACCACCACCGTGAGGCGTGGTGGTCGCTTCTCTCTTGTATTTTCCGTGGTTGTATCTGACTAACCCAGCTTCGGGAAGTTGTGAAATTAACTTAAGACATATTCATTGCTATTTTATATCTATCACACTATCAAAAGTAATTGTATATAGGTATGTTATCATTAACCTAATTATATTCATTAGTAGGTACTCGTACATATACCTCCCGCCCATCTCACTGTATCCGTTGCTATGAATCAACTTATCAGGATAATGATGGGGCAGCAGGTTCGAGGCGACGATCTGCGATAAAGGTATCTGCCAGCATCTGATATTTGACAACTATGATAACAGCTAATTCTTCTTGTGCACCTTCATTCATATTGGACGTTGCAGCTGTTGCTGGCAAATAACATTAGCGACAGATTGAGACCTGAACCCGACTTGCCTTTAACCTGCTGCCTGAAGCCTATGCGTGGGCCGCGCGCGCCCGAGAGCGGCCGCCGCGCACGCTTGCTAACCCGGTAGCCGCTTGTGCTTGGCTCCGGGGCGACCCGCCCGGAGAGTAACCAGTGTGTTTTGTTGTTCGCAGAGTTGAGCCCCGCACCGCACCGGCTTGCTCGCTGACCGCCGAGCCGCTAATCTCGCTTTTTTCGCGCCCCACCGTCGCCCGCCAGACCCGTTCACACCGACCGCCCGCTGCCATGCTCGCGCACCAAGCACCGCTCGCCCTCTACTAAACTCAACCGTCAACATCGATACGAACGCGTGTGATAATAATAATTTAATACTCGCCTAAATAAGCTTGCAACGTCGGTGTCTTTCTAACTTTAATTGTAAGATTAATCTTATCGTAAGGAATAATTTCGGTGTCGGCGCGTGTATACCCTCGGTGCCGCGTGTGCAGCAGTGTGTGGTAGTGAGGGCGCGACCAGTGAGTGCTCGAGCCGCCGCCGCGTGCCGCGACTAGTGCCCCGGCGCATGCCAACCCCGCGGCCTATGCGCCGCACTCGCACGGCGTAACTGCGCGCGCGAGCGACTACACCCCCCGACTTCTGTGGCAACGATGGCCACAATGGTGAACATGAATAGCCTCCTGAACGGCAAGGACTCCCGCTGGCTGCAGCTCGAAGTGTGCCGCGAGTTCCAACGGAATAAGTGCTCGCGTCCAGACACCGAGTGCAAGTTCGCGCATCCACCGGCGACGGTCGAGGTGCAGAACGGCCGGGTCACCGCCTGCTACGACAGTATCAAGGTAAGGTTCTACTTCTTTCGCTTTTTTAGATATATGTTAGGTATTTATTAAAGTATAGGAACCCTGTAATGCCAAACGAAAAGTACAAAAGATAACTAGAAAAATCGTATGCAGTTGCGATTTTCCAGCTGAGCAAGAAACAACCCCTCGAGGCGACATTTCGCCGCCGTTTTTCCGAGCGCCGACCTCAATCTCAAGGCTAGCAAGGAGTGACGTCATCCGCGACGCCACCGTCGGCGTTCTTCAGCGGCCATTGTATGGGAATTGGCATCGCGCTAACATAATGAACATCGCGATGACTCGACGCGGCGCCTCTACTAGCTGAACGAGCTTATTACTTCTATATTTTGGAAATACATAGGTACTGGATACCTAGCTCCGTACAATAGTTTGCTTATCAAACATCATCACTCATTCCAGATTTATTCGGCCGCCATGTTGATGGAAAAATGTTTGCATAAGTATTCGACCGAGACATATTACTTATTGTATACGCTATGTGGATATGAAAGTGTGCAAAATTCAGCAAATGCTTGTATGTGTAGTAATAGGTAGATTATGCGATATTTGCCACACAATTTGGTATTTTTACAACGATATGGTATACAAATAACATGGTTTATCGGTCAGTTTGCAGTCGCATTACGTGATATGTATGATACGACGTTATCACAGCTCGGCCGAATGACGTGATAACGGGTTTCGGGCGAATGCGAATGGCGCGCGATAAAAAATTAAATCCTCATATTAATACGAGCGGCGCACACCTCTGCTGCACCTCGCCTGGGGCTTGACGTGACGCTGTATCATGATTGCATTCGATCCTCAAAATAACCAAATAAATTCGGCTCGATTCATTTGAAAATAAAAGCAAATCTCTCGCGTAAATAAATAGAATCGAACGGTTTTAATCTAAAACGTTTATATTGCATCCCAAGCCAAGCCAACGTTCAGAACTGTATCGTTCGCTTATTTAAAAGCCTCAGTAATCCACAATACGACAAATCGTCCCCTAAACAAAGAAATTGAGATAAATAAAAGGCACTTTCTCATTTCTTAATATTTCTCTTCGTATTTTCCTTTGATGCTCGGCTGAATAACGCGATCAAGAGATAAAACGCACTGGGATCGGAGCGGGGCCCGCTCGCTCGGCAAAGATTCCACGTCTAGTCTGGCTTCTCGCTGCCTGCGCGCTCGATCGCTATTCAATATGCCTGTGTCGTCTTCGACCAGACGCCGAGCCGTGTTGCTAAAGTTACCTCCTCTAGCACCGTCGCCGCCGGCGGCGCCCGCTGCCCGTGGGTGGCAACTGACACACGCCTGTCCCGTTGACTACTGATACCAACTTCCTACTTCGTATATTTTTACTACCTCCCACGTTGGCGATAAGTCACTACTATTGCTTGTTTTCATATCGAAATCTGGCAATATTCCATGTCCCCGCAATGTCTACGATATTTCAAATGTTTTCATCGTATATTAGAACGGCCATTTAAAACAACCGCGAAGCCGAAAGTATGCTCAACATTGAAGATAATCTTTCATAGTAAGTGTAATGAAAGCTATCTATCTACTACCCGTCTTGAGCGTGTGTGATGTTCTGTGCGGTAATTCGCTTAAAGCCGGGAATCGTGTTTAGTCCGAGCTAAACAATGGGCGCCCGGCGGTGTGCATTGTGCGCGCTTTGTGCTTGCCGGTATCACCCCATCGCGGCGGCATCGGCACCCCGCGCCCCGCACAATGCCAAGCAGAGCGCCCACACGACAACACCGTGCCGACGACGAAAGCTTATCTCATCGCATTGCCCTTAAATTGTCCTTCCATCGCAATACGTCATTTACATCTACTAGCTAGAGTATCATATCCTTATTTCTTCCGAATGTCGCGGAATTTCTAAAACATGTAAATGCATCCCAGAAGTGTGCTCTAAAATAGTCTGAGTCTAGAATCTGAGATAAAACCGCACACGAACGATGCCGGTGGCACCAGGAAACTTTAAATAATCCCCCAGAGAATGTGAAATAGTGGAGCGTACGTCCCTCTAACACTAATCTGCTCGATAAAAAGCATCTCTGCGGCGAAGCACTCGCTTATATTGTTGACCAGCGATGGACCGTCCGGATATTTAACTGGGAGGACGAAAAAGTAAACAGCTTTGTCCGGCGCACCAGCACGCTCTTTGAAGCCGCGGCCGCCTCGCCGCTCACCTAATCGTGTAAAGTGAAAATTCCATTCTTTCACATCCGAAACATTATTTGTTGTTGTTTACCGTGCTAGTGCTATGCGTCTCATAGCTTATTTCTCTACGGGAATGCGATGTAAAATTGTTTTATAAGAGGTACAATGTATGCATAGTTTCATCGAATAAATTACCTCTGCCAAATATTTTGCATGAACAGGCGACCTAGTCACACTGTTAATTGATAAGTTGATAACAGCTGCTCGTAACATAAATGTTATGCTAATGGAATTGGAATCTTGAAGAAGCGCAAGCTTTGTGAACGGCAAATTTTTATTTTATTTTATTTTAATTTTTATTTATATAACATTTTGTGTAAAAGTTTGCCTGAAATAAAGATCATTATTATTATTATTCTCTTTATTTCTTTTCTCTCTTTTTAATATATTTATACATTTTAATAATAAAAAATAATAAAATATATAACTATATAAAATATAGCCACCCACCGGCAGCGGGATGCTTGCGCATCCAAGCTGCCGAAGGTTAGGATCCCAGAGTGAGGAACCTCCTCACAATGCGTGCCGTGTCCAGCAGCACTGCCTTCTGTATCCTTATTATTATTTGTCTAATAAAAGTTTTTGCAAGGAACACCCTTATTTCTCAAGCTGAAATATGTACGTTACCTTTAAACATATTATATGACATTCTCGTGGAGTCGTGGCAATGTTCACAGCCTCCGCGAGAGTTGTCACCATGTCACGGGCGTACGTAATCTAGGCTTGATCAAACAAAACCGCGACGCGCACCATCCCCGCGCCGCCCGCGCGCCCTCCGCACGAAACGTCTCCCGTGATTAAGCCTTCAATTACGCGATATGACGAGGGGGTCATATTTGATTAGGCTACGTGTTGTGTTGATTAAACCGAGCTTATTGCCTTATTCAGTTAACCCCACCCCCGCAGGTAATATCCACACATGAACGATTCGCCATCGAACCAAAACCAGATTGTGGAACGGCTTTCCTTATAGGGCGATTATCAATTTTAAAAGCGGGTGTCAAAACGGGCCATTCTAGGAAGGACGGACGGATGGAACGAAGTTTGTGACTACATAAAGATATCCAAATTCCCACTCGCTCACGCACAGTAGTAGGTAGGTGTTATTGGTTACCTAATACTATTTCAATAGGTAATAATAATATACACAAATAAATTATTGCATCAATTTACTGAACAGTCCCGTAGTCTGTTATTGTGTCATTTATATTTTACACAGGTCTACATAAACTTGTGGTGTGTGTGAGACAACCAGTGATGTCATTCTAATACGATTAAGGATTTGCTTGTGTGTATTTATATTTACTTATGGACTAAAGAAATAGAATACAATATTGTGTTTATAGCTTCTAAAATTTCGCCTAAATTATGATTTTCATCATAGATCTTACCGCCTTATATTACACCACATTATAGATAATCTACCTATATTGGGCTTACACGTTTTAATTATGTGTTTGTATACATACAAATAAAATACGATTATGTCTTTAAAAGGTATGGAATTATTTTTATTAATGCTTCATTCCATCATCAATATATGGCGAGTGAACATAATCAGAATCACACACTCAATAAAATAACCTATTGATTGATCCATTAAAGAAGCAATTAATATGTTGCTTATTGTATTAAGATTAGATGGACAGGCAATTAAATACGTAATTATAAGTATAGAATATGTACATATGGCATTTACTTTATAAGTAAAGATTGTAAATAAATTATTTCCTTAAACCAAAATGTTCCAAAACATTCGCGTGTCAGTCAACTAAACTAAGTTCGCGTGTCGCCATATCGGATTAGGCACAATATTCAATTTGGTAATTAAAATATGTACGCGTTTAACTTAATCACTTAGATACTTACATAGCGTGCTTTTTACGTCGATGTATAATATTATAATTGCACACAAGTACTGTATCAATATTTTAAATAACTCATGTACCTAACTATTCGTAATATATTAGAAAATATTTATCAAATTTTGGCGAAAACAAAAAGTTATGTTTTACTATGATTATTAATGTTTGTTTTTATATCTAGTATCCAGTTGATATCGAGAGTGCATGTCTAGTTGACTAACACTACAATCATCTATCATTTCGAAAAATCATTATCTTTCATCTTAAATTAAAATAGAATTATCACATCATTACCGTGAATGTAATGCATATAAGATTAAACCAACTTGTAATACATACTTGTATACAATTAAGGTCATTTTAGAGGGCATAATAAGCGAAAGTGCGTGGGCGGTGAACTCTTCGCAACATTTATACCGTACGTGGGCATTGATAGATGCCCCGACGTTGTCGGCGTCGCGCCGGATCGCCGCTTGCATCTTAAAATACGAGCTTAGGGCCGACTTTAACACCCACATAATTCACTTTCATCACTTCCCAGTTTCGCCAAAGCCAATAATATTATACAATACAAGAAACCTACATTCATATCAAAACTATATAGGTATGTAGGTAATTCTATTTTTTTTTTTTACCAAAGTCCAAACGTATTATTGTTGTATGATCTACTACTAACTACCTATACTTAGGTATTACCTTTTGTCTGGGATTGTCTGAAAGATATTTATTTGAGCAATGAGACGACCATTGTATTGAATTTTTGGTGACGATATCTGTAATGTTGTTTGATTTGTCTAATAAAGAATCATCATTGATATAGTGTACGCATATCGCAATGATATAAATACCTCCTGTTCATTAGCAAACCGCCATCCTTGATTCTCAGAAAGTTTAACTCGTTTCCAGACGGTTCGTTGCTCGTAGAACCAATGAGTGCAAAATTTCCTGTTGTTAAATGTATTATTAGATCCAGTTTCCATTTTCCTTGTACAAACTTCACAATTATTTTCCAGAACACGCAATCTTTATTCAGAGCTCCTTTGACTTTCAGTCAATTGTTGGTACGCAAATGAGCAAAAGTAGTGCAATCAAATCTGGAGTAGAGGCTATCGCTTTAGTTTAGATCTCTTGAGCGGTTTTCAAAACCCCGCCATCAAGAGTTTGCTGCAGAACACTCGGAGCGTTCAAAAGCTGCCCGTAATCCCGACGAGTCGCACTTTGTTGGGAGTTGTTTCACAGGTTTCGAACTTTGCGGGTACTATGCTCATTCATTGATCATTCTTTCTGTCAATGTTTATTCGTCGGAATATAATCAAAGTTCGTTTCGCCAGACTAACCTTCTAAAGTAAATATTGGCAAGCTCTAACACTTTGGTATTTGTTATTCGTCCTTTATTTTACATCAACCATTAAGCGATTACTTTTCAATTAGTGCCTAATAGGTATAGTATAGGTACGATTTCGTATATTATGAATATTTATGGACTTTGTAAGTTTGTTTGTATTGGGGTATTGCCTTATTGGTCAGTTATGCTACAATTTTTTTTGACATATCCAGTAATTTCCTAAAATTATATTGTGTTCTCATAACATTACACCACCTGAATAATAGTTTTGGAGTTGTCTAATTTTCTTCTATAAACCTTTTGGACGAGATTGTTACAATAACAAATACAGAGCGGAATTAACGGGGCATTTAATCCTTATCCGTTTAAATGATGACCTTGCCATTTAAACGGATACGCACAAGGTCACCGCTCTCGAAGTTAGACCCGAGATTGTCCATAAGCCAACATTAGGAGCTAGAGAAGTAGACGGGGCCGAGACAGCGGCAGCGGCGTGGCGGGGCGGCGAGCTCCTTTCGAATAGCAGGCAGGCATCCGTTACATGATTTATACGTAGATATGTAAGACATCGCATCACTATCCGTCCAATTTCTACTGCTAGACCGCAATGAGAAATTAACTTCGGTATGCGGGCTACTGGCTTAGAGCATTACGCACGCTCCGTAAATAACAGCCATTTGCAGTGGAATAGTTATTTAGGATTGTGGACAATTTTATTGTAGTCTAATTTAATCCTCTCTAAATGCAGGTTCCATAACAAACGGCCGTGTTTTGCTCGCGAGCGTTCAGCGTTCATTAGCTTCGTGCAACGCTGTGACTGCGGTGGGCGCACCCGTCGCGTGCTACCGTTTGCATTAGTTTTTTTAAAAATCACTTATTCTGACCTGAATCGAACGGCAGCCTGCCTCAAGTAATTGCCGCATAAATTATCGTTCTCGATTTTAATTGTGCCACTGCACCATGCTGCTGCGACCCTATTGTGATATATTGGACTCAATATTGCATTTTTGCTTTTGTTTTGAATAATTTGATTTCAATCAGCATGAAGTGTCTTCAGTTGAAAATATCATTCTTCGTGGATGAGGGAAAAGAGGATAGTAAAATGACAACTACAACAACATCATAATATAATTTATACTAAGAAAGGGGTCGTACGAATGCGATATGCAACAGGAACTCGGTCTGCTGCAATAAATTTAAAATTATGGTTTACTGTTTTCCTGTATAATGAAATACTATCGCGGTATTACATTTCACAAAGCTAATGAAGCAATCAGATGTCATTACCGTTCTAAACACTCCTAAACCCCATTTTGTGGTTTCTTTATTAAGATTCCCTGGTGTCGTATCCCGAGCAAGTAGTTACGCAGTTATAAATAACAGAATTTAATAAGATGTCCAACTTTCACATCGCGTGATAAGTGGGGTGTCACGTTCCGTTCGCTCTCGGATTTCGCCATTCGCCGCTCAAATTGCAGTCCCAGTACTCCAACTGGCGTCGTGCGCACTCCTTGCACTTAGCTGACATCTCGATATCACATTACAACACCAAAGCATTTTGAAATTTCAACTGTTTAATTGCATCACATCCGAGAATAACAAATAAGTCTTGCGAAAACTTTGTAATTATCATTCCACATAAATTGTAGGTAAACACGGCTCGATTCCAGGGCGAGGTGTAAAATATTACTGGCGCTGTAGTTCGCTGAATTTGCGCTTTCTAAAAACGTCAGTTTCTAAATTTAATCTTTCCACCACCGAGCGCAGCGCGCGGATGAAAAATACTGTCGTGCCGTGTCCATTAGGCAAAGTATATTTTTAGATAGTGCTCTCAACTTCACATAAACTTTCATTCCACTTTCAGCTGATTCTTTCTGTCTTAGTGTTCTCCAACTACCTACTCGTATGTTGCACATAATATACCAGCCACATGATCCTGCTGTATATTGATTTTGTTTGCAGACGTAGACCCTATTATTGCATTTAAAGCTTAAGAAAAAAGAATTGAGGAATTTCCTTGAATTCAAATGTTTTAAAGTCTCATGACACCTCAACTAAGTTTGTTCGTGTCTCCTTTTAGCATTCAAGTCCAAAACAATAATAAATAATTTTGTGTGCACCCGAAAGACTATTCTCTCGGATAGACTATTCTCACCGCAGCGTTTCTAGAGTCGTCAATAAAAAATACCACGAATCGTTCGCGAATGAGAAGGGGCGGCGTGCGGCGCATTCCTACATGCCGCGCATTTCCATCCGATATTGCGCCGCCATTATGCCCTGCTCCTCGCCCGCCCAGCACCACCCCGCCGCCCTTTAATTAAACGGTGAGGCCCGAGAGACACGTCTGCTCCAGCAACGTGGAAAATCACGTAAATAGCTCCAAAGTTGCTCCACGCGCTTTGGTCCACTTCCCGTAAGAAACTTGTTTGACTTCCGTACTCTGTATTTGCACTCAATAACTGCTATTTCGTGTAGTTTCGCTACGATTTCAGTTTTACTACCTTGAATGTTGTTCGAGATAACTGCCAATCCTTTCATAGCTTGCTCAGTAATTTTCTGGTAGTTTACTTTTAAGTGTTATTTAAAAGCACCTAAATAAACCGCTAATTTAATATTACCTCTGTACGGAGATTTGTTAACTCTTGTTTCGTATTCAGTTACATACTCAACAGAGAGAGCAAACCAAGTTGTCCGCGCTGTTGCTATAGCAATGGCTAGGTGAAACAATGCGTATAATTCGACAACATTAACCTCCTTTGCCGACACATCCAAGTAATAAAATAAAGACGGCTCCAACAGGGCCCGTAATGGCGCTGTCGAGGCCTCGACGCCGGTATCGGGCGTAATGAGCGCGACTTATCTACACTCATTTGCATGCGGCGTGTATCAGCCTCGACCTTGGCACCTTGCATCACGCCATACGTGCCGAATTCGTCTGCTAGCCGCGCGCTTACGTCATCCACCCGCCAGCTTGCCCTATGTGCCTGTCTATGTCTAGTCTAGTCCGGCCCTTTATGGGATTATAGGTCGAAGCTCACAAGTGAGCGACCAGTCACTGATATGTTTCATTCTTTAACATGTGATATTGTTAGCTGATTAACTCGCACGACTGAGTAAATACGATATAAGTAAATACAGATATCGTTCTTGATATTTTCATACATTATACTATCGTCTGATTGTAAACTTTTGGCGATTACAACAGATAAACTAATACTGATTTACAATTTGAAGTGGACTGTCAATAAATATACTTCCCCAAAAGGCATATCCGTAAACAGTACCTGTCATCTATTGAGCTATGCATCTGTCACAGCACTAGTTGCAATCAGCCCCCTTACATTTAACTCTTATAGCAGTATTACTTTCATAATACTTTGTTACTTCGTACAATGACGACCTTAAAGTAAGCTCATTAAGGTCGACATTGTACGAAGTAACAAAGTATTATGAAAGTAATACTGCTATAAGAGTTAAATGTAAGGGGGCAGTTCTTTGAATTCTCAGCTTCAAACGCCGGTTATCATGCCGTTGAACTGGCAGCTTTTGTTTACGTTCGACTCAAGTAGCGGTACATTAGTTGTATTCTCTAATTCTAACACAACTTAGTTTCAAAGCGAAGCAGCTGACTGAAGCCAGAAGTATCAAGCACTGTTCAGGATATTTCTTAATAAGAAAACAATTATACGAACTAATATGAACGAACACCGTAATGATTTTTGTATTTTTTGTACTTACTGTGTACCGATTGATGCAAATCTGTTTACACACTTAAGCTACAGCAACATAAAACTGCAGTTCCGTTTAAAATATGAAAACCGCATCGATAACCTAATTCTTTGTAAGATACGATAAGAATGAAGGAGATTGGGAAAATATTGACGTTCAACAGAAACCGAGAATGTTGACTTCCCAAATACCAAGAAGTTATGCTACCTAGGAGATAACGAAGATACACGAGAGATTTGAGAACATGTTGAATAGAATATAGTGGAAAGGAAACTCTGAAAATGGCGAAATATCTGATTCAGCAAAGTGCTGATTTTTCGTAGTGGAAAGTTGGAAATATGAACTCCTGTCGGGTACAGGAAAATGATAAGTATACTCAGCAGCGATGATTCCTTGTTTCGCTTTAGACATCAAAATGCTAAGAAGCACCGTTTTCATCATCACCACGCCACTACGTACACAATCAATTGTATACTTTTACCGTGATCGTATCAGCGGCCGCCCGTTACAGCGCAGATCGTTATCCGCACTTGGGTCGGCGCTCCTAGTCGCGTTGAATAACTCAGATCGACAGGCAATCGGTTCGCGAAAGTGCATTTTCAGCCGGAGGCGGAACTCAGCGGCTCGATGTGCCACGCTTTACCCCGGCGACGCTTTACATGACAATTGCGATGTCCCTGGGGCGCGGGCGGCGCGCAACTCTCAGCTGTTCCAATGGCGTCGACGCGGCGCTACCTAGCCGTTTCTCTCTTTGCTCTCTACCATCCACTATCAGATATTTTAATAAAAAGGAAAAAGAAAACGCAAGTACACATATTCTTTTTCTGTGTTATCTACAGTGAAGAGAAAGTACTGTATTACAAAGTAATTGCGTAGGTACATAAGTGAAAGGCGTGAAAGTTTATATAGGGAACAAATATAGTAACGAAACTACGGCTTTGTGTTGATGCTTAGGTGAAAAGTGCGTCCCGACTTTCCAGAGTGGTCAAATATCTGAGACGGCAGCCGGCGGACGCAGAGTTGCGGCTGTTCTTTCGTAACTCTGTTTGCATAATTGAATACGTTCACCAGTCGTGTCACGCGCGCCTCCACCCGACTTAGCATCCTTAATTGGCCTACGTATTATTTGCCAATTAAAGTAAATTCTCGTCGTGGACGTGACACGAAACCTATATGATATCGCGGCAATGAGATCTTTTCCCTGGGTATTCCCCTAAATTATTATATGCAAATAAGCTTACCACCGCTAAGTTGCTAGCTATGTCACTTAGGCCGCCACTTCACGCCCAGCCGAGTCGTGTGTCAACGGTCACTGTTGACGTACGTCCGAACTAATGGACTTAGAGGCGTCTACATAAACAATGTCTATTCGGTTAATTCTTCTGATGACATCGGATGACCCTGAATTCATATAAAGAAACCATTAACTCTTGTCTTGAGGACGGGACCTTCAGTGCACGAATAGTACCATGCGCGTTTTAGTGGCTAAAACATTTTACTTCCCATACGAGGTGTGCATTTTGTATGTGAACTGGGATAATTTTCTCCAAATAAAAAATCGACACCAGAATTTGTAGAGACATCAATTTAGGCCAACCTGTAGCTTAGCTCTTTCTTTTAACTATTCGGGCACTATCAATGAGAAGTACCTTACGTAATGTGCCGCATTGACGAAAAGGAAGACACAAGTTAGTGTTAGTTTTTTTGAATTGAATTTCTACGATGTACTTATTACGATTCTAAACAATTTTGCGTCGAGTATACAGGATAAAGCGTTTGGGATTCAAGGCCATTTGAGCCTTGTGAAAATCGAGTTCCTGATCCGACGGGAATGCCTCTCGCTCGCTCTCGGCTGGCCGGCTGGAATGCGTGCAAAATAAACAGGCAAAACAGGTTTCGCTGCGCTTTGTCCACTCTGATGCAGAAGCAGCCTTTTCTCCTCTCCCTTACACTTGCATTTTATACGAATATATGCTAAGAATTTTCTTTGATGTAACTTGTGTTGTGGGATAAATTGTGTTTAATGTAAACCTAAACATATCCACTGAAATTACTATTGCTCATAGAACCGAACCTCTTAGAATAAAGTTAACGTTATCAGATCACCAATTCTATCAAAAGTTCTTTGATTCAACCATCATTAAGGCTAACGTGTTTCGATATAAATCTCCAGAAACCTGTACTTTGTAATAAATGACTACCTATTAATTTCAGTTTTCAGTTGATCAACTATATAGTTGAATTTAAAGAATGCTTTTCCATTATTTACTTTGCAACAAGCACGTCACTGAAGGCCCGACAATGTGTTACGTTTGCAACGACGAGCGATAGACGACAATGACCATATATCTTCCGACAGCGAGCGTGATGTATCACCTACTATCAAAGCCCCTATAAACTATCCACACCGTCACTCTTTACAACAAATGTCGAGCCTTTTACCTACCTTAATGTACATAACATTAAGGTAGGTAAAATAATGCTCTTTGAACAGGTATTGTAGCATCTATAATTTTGCAACGTCTGGTGCAGTGTAAATTGTGCATTATCGACCTTTTAACGGTGTACTTGGCCGGCCGTTTCAGACAATACCGTCATAAGCCTCTTACACTAAGACCGCCTGTACCTACGACTTATTTAAATTGTCTGACTGATCAAACTGCACTGTCTCCGAGAATTATTACCGTAGATATTTTATGTAGAAATGTATATTATGTATTTGTATGTGCAATGCCATGGATGAACTTTGAACTTATGTAGGTAAGGTCTAAAACCATTGTCGGTATCATAGGTACTTAATGTGCATAATGTCTTCCTTTATTGTGTCCTGGACGCGTAAATCAATCCAACTTAATTTAAGTAACAAGCTTAAAGGCTTACCTCGTTTCGGATGGATTCAGTTTAATGACGCCGCAATCGTTTCCGCAATCTCGATATTAAAATCTGGACTCCCGGGTCGCGTGCTTTTGATCATATTTTGTCTTTTACGGTTCTTGCGGAAGAACGTAAAATGAATCACTCTTTGGATCGTTCTACCGCTATGCTTTTAGTTTTGCGACTATAAAGTCAACAGTAAAACAAGTATCAATAAAAATATCTATTTGGATCTGTCTGTGGTAATGTTGAACATCGTAAAATTCATCGCTTGTCGTTTCGAGAGCCACTGTTGTAAGCAGTCTTCATTGCAGTGTTTTTCTAAAATTCTCGTATAGGAATGGTATTATTGGGCTGTGCTATTATTATGTACCTACCTATTTCTTTTCAATATCGCACACTGCATTTCAATATTGGACGTCGAATTCTATGTATATTCGGAAGTTGTGAAAATCACCTCATTTAGCAATTATCATTAATTTGATTAAAAAAAAATATTCTTTCTCGTAGGTACTTATATATTATAACTATTATAAGTTAAAAAAGTAGGTACATACGTACACATATTAAATTGTTCAGTTAAATCGTATAGTATCTAAATATTTTTATGTTAGCAGCTACATTCATTTTGCATTATGCAATCCTAAACTATGTATGTATACTAAACATTACTAATAATCTCTTCATTTCCAGCGAGTAACATAACATTCTCCTATAAGTACCTACCTAATTACTGCAAAGAAAATAAAGTTTAATCATTTCCAAATGATTTTTAAAAAATATACTTACATACAATATTTGTCCACATCACCATTGTGATGTCTACTTTAAAAAACTCATTTTATGAGTACTTACTGCTTTGGGACTGTAATGTTGACATGAGCATGTCGAAAAATAAACGCATAGGTAATCGCGAGTCGCGTTTTAGTAGTAATTAACAGTATAGTCACCGTTAATTACTTATCGTCCGCCCTATTAACCCGTTGAGAGCTTATTCTGGCACAAAGCGAGTGCGTGAATCGTGATGACGACGACACCACTTGGTGCCGTAAAGAGTTGCGCGCGATGTCAATTACGAAAATTCACACAGATCTGAAATGTGCCTTCGCAAAGCCATTGCTTGAACATTCGAGTGGTTTACCATTTAGATCGGCTGTAGTTAAAAATATTGAGCAAATTTTAAATGTCTATGTAAAGTTTACGATCAACGATCAACTAAGCTTCGAATGTGGACGCATACACCATTTTAAGCCATGGGAACATGACTAATATTGTAATGCAAAATGTTAATTGTGCTGTGTTCCATTATTGCTTTACAATCAGGTAAAGCAAGTTAAAAATGCGGGACCCAATAACATTTATCATTTTATACCATTTTTCTTACGCTTTGTAGAAATTCTCACAGATGGACAATTCAGTTGGAGTGGAAGAGTAGGCATAGTAAGGTAGAGTAGGCGTTTTTGTCGGCGCGGCAGGTTCGTTAGTCGGCGCGAAGCGAGGTGACGGCGCGGGAGGCGCTACAGCACTCGTGCTCGAGAGCGCTCCTCCAACTCTTTAACTGCCTACATGAAGGACACTCCACTGCACTTTCCCATTATAAACTGCGCTTTTAATGGTTTGCGCCGATTTTAATTATTTTACTCGATTTTAGCGCGAATCTCGCTTCTGCAAATCGAATTAGCGAGTTTGAAGTTTGCATGAAACTCAATTAAAATTGGATTCTCAAGATTGTGTAAATTGTGAGAAAGAACGTCAAAATATTTCTTAAAACTCGTTTTTTACACTGCATATAATTCTATGCTGAAATAATGAGACACTCTCGGTGGAACCACGCGTCAAGTGCTCTCCAACGCGAGAGTACAGAAAGTCCCTAGATATAGACTCTACAAAGACGTTCAAAGGCTTCGTGCGATATTATACTAGATTATACTCGCGTCTTCGTCGACGTAGAATGCCCTATCTCTCTACTACACCGTGGGGGATTTAGGAAAACCGCATGTTTTCTCGTAGTTACGGTATTTGAAAGCTTTTCTAATCAACAATTTAGCTTCCAGTGCGAATTTAAGTGTTTCGTATCCATGATCAGGAATGATACTGGATCGTTTCGGCGTCACACTAAATACAAATTATAGTGATAATCCCATTAGTTCGCTGTAGACTGACCGCGTTCGGCTACCATGCCACACCACCACACCAACAAAATCTATTAAGTGCGCCAGCTCGCTCCATCGCTGCGTGCCATAATGTAGCCATTGTAGCGCTTACCGCGCGGCTCGCATCGCACTCGCGACTAAACGCTCGGATGTGCTCCACGACCGCGGATTACCACACACACAATATCCACCAAATTGGATAATACACTTAAAATACAATCGCGCTATGAACGCGCCGTAATCTAGTGACGCGGCTGCCGATGAGCATATTAATTTGTCGCGGGAATAGGATTAGCGGGCGGCTGCGGGGGTGGTGGGCGCACGAGGGGGCAGAAGCGATCACCGGCTTACTGTGTTGATATAAAGCACTGCTCTTAAAATTTACCACCTCCTGTATCCATAGTCAAATTGTGTTCTCTGTGTGATACAGTAACATTAACATTGCACCAGACAGGCATGCATTCGTAGGTAGGCACCTTAAATAGGTCCTTTCTTTGTACTGTAAATCTATAAATGAAAATTATTATGTTCGCCTTCGTTGTTTATATGATCGGATGTTATATTTTGACCTGAAGTTCGATACTTTTAAGCATGTATTTTGTACAACAAGGATTAAATTCATGGTCGTCGTATTTTTTGTTATCCTTGGAAAACTTCTCCATTCCTAGTCACTGTGCTTTTTCTGTGGCTATTATTTACTGCTGGTATTTGAAATATCCGTTAATGTTTGAATTTTTCCCCATTCGTCTTTCCTAGCTTCTGCGTTTCATATTTTAGTATTATTTGCTAAATTATATGTTCTGTTCAACATTCATATTTGAAAAGATATTTCCCTCAATTTACTTACATCATTGACATTGTTATCGACAACTCCATGTTACAAAGAAATATTTATTTCAGTCAGCTTGTCTTGCTCCTATAATTCAATCATCTAATCTTTTAACATCACAATCATCGTAGTGACAATTAAACCAGACAGAAATAATTGTCGTATTTAATGAAATAACCGGCGAAAATGACAATTGAAATTCCAGTTCATTCTCTTATAATCCTCCAATTTACTGTTACCGCTCGCGATCCATTTCAGGGAGGTATTTCCGCTTTTTGTGAGGCTGGCGGACCAAACAGCGGCGCGCATCCAAACGGGCAATATTTCTTAGTTTGACAGAGGGATCGACGAGAGCTCCGCGAGGCGACCTCGTCTTGCAACTTGCGAGGCGTCGTCGTTGCGCCCGCCGCCCAGTCGCTGCCTCGGGACTGTTTCGCTTCGCAGAAAGTTTTTAACTGTACGCTTAGGTTCTTTATTGTCTTCGCGAGCCTCGTCTATCTGCGTAAAATTTAAACGTCTACTTTGCTCAACAATTCGTTGTGTGTAAAGTTCAACGCTTTTGAAATTTGTGTGATACAACAGACGTTCCGCAGACTTTATTGGGACACGAAAGCTTCTGCGCCGCGCTACCACGTAACGAACAAACAGCTTTTCATAATCTCCTAGCAACAAGAACACGACCGTTACATCTTATGTGTTGAGGTCACGCTACTGGGGTTTTCAGAAGGCCCCGCCCTTTATCGGTTCTCTTCATGCTCCTCCCTTCGCTTCTTTCTCAGCCCTACTTGTTGAATAGCCACGTGAACGCGTATGAATTACGATTCGTATGATTCGCTACTCATCACTCGATTTGTATAGATACGAGTAGGTAACGGTTCAGTTTACATAACGTTTCTATAGACATCATTTCGCGGTCGTCTTTTATATCGAGGAGGTATTATTTTCTTTTTAATAAAACAAGTTCAAGCAGTGAAACAGTCTGAAGGCCACTTTTATTGAGTGGGCAACTCGGAAAGAGTCGTAGGAAAGTCGACAAGGACAGTCGGGGCCGGGCTGGCTGTACCCGTGTCAGCTTAAATCGAAATTTTGCCGTGGGCCGGAGCGGACAGCGACAGTTAACTTGTAACTTACTTTTGATGTATCGCTGTTTTTGTAGACTTGAATGCCTTGTAAACATCGCACCAGCAAACTTTTGGGTCCGCAGTCCGCCGTTCCAAATAAGTTGGCACGATTAAGAGGCACCTTTTCTCTATTCTCTCGTCCAGTTGTGTCATCAAATTAAGTTCACAAACGTGGAAATGAAAAACCATACCAATATTTTATCTATGCGTCTGCATGGCTGGCTATCGCTCTGAGAATGAGAATATTCGGAACAGAATCAGATTACAGTCGGTCAGTGCGACCTAATGAATGGCGACAGATTGCAGAGCAGCGTCATTGTGCAGGATTACAGCGGCGGGGGTCGATAATAAAACAATGCTCCAACCCGACGGTTTTACGAGCCGATCTCGAGCGCAGATAGCGCTGGCGGGGAATAAACAGCGCGTAAACTCATATGTGATTAAACTTGCAAACATTTTCTGTGCTCTATACGGCGCTCTTGTGCTACAAAATGTATTCAATAAACAATCCTTTTCAATTGAAATGTTTGTGTAAGTGCTCAATCAATGGGCGCACGCGAAACGCCATAGACATCGCCGACGGTAGACGAGCGTCGAGCGTACACGTGCGTGCTGATGACGTTTACGATCGCGTCTGAGTCACGTTCGCGGCACAATAAATTACTTTACTTTGCGTAATGTTTGACCACGAGAATCCGCAACATTTAAGTACATTAAACCTAATAATATAAACAATAAGCTCAATTCGTGATTAAATCACAAAGAAACTAGGTAAATAGGTAGAAAATAAGGGTACCTAACCTACTTATTACGTCACGGTAGAGTAACAGCGCAGTCACGGATAGAAGGCAGACGACGTTAATGTGAAGGAGTGTCTTCAGTTAATTTGCGCTAAATTAAGTTTGGTTCGGACCTCCTGACGCCTGACGTGATGTGCCCGTTTCATGCCCGTATTGCCCTAATCTAATTTGTTTTCGATTACGGAAAGACTGATCGACTTTCTGTTAATTTGACAAATATCAACTCTTGCAACTACTTTTCCCCTGCTGCCTAATAGGTACTCAGGCAGGGTTTGTGTTCACTTAAATATGTTATTTTTAATGATAGCCGAACCGATTTTGAGGAATGTTCTGTTCTGACACTAGTTAAGTTCGCTTGACAGCACATCAATAGTACAAATTACTTATGGCATAGACAATAAGAATGGCACAAAGTCTAAAGTTTTACATTATTTGATATGCTTTCGAAGTAAGAAACTTGTTAGTGTTGCTCATGTTACGTGTAATGTTGATGTTAACTCCTGGATAAATTCCACTTTTGTTTATCATTGTGCTTTTTCGTTCCAGGTACTTATTATCAACATATGATTATGACAATAGACGGTAAGTGTATTCGCCAGCCGGCTTCCTAGGGTTTTATGTAAATGCCCGCCGATAAACCGACCTCCGCCCGCGCCACTGCCGCCGCGCCGCCGCCCGTGACGCTCATTTGCATTCATAGGCTCGTAACCCTTGCTCGCTCCTCGGTTCGCGGCTAGCAGGCTCGCCCGCCACTCGCCAGGGTAAAACTCGCTGTCTCGCCTTTTGCACAATAATTTACGACTACCCGTGTAATACGTCCAGGCGGCGATATGAGTTCGGCTTGTATCTATGAAGAGAGGTCGCGGTGTTGCCGTTCGATTTACATATTATATTAAACTCGCCGTCGCCCAAAGCCCCTATTCCGCGTCGCTACCGGCCGTTACGCTCCAACTTTTCTCAATTTTTCCGCCCATAAAGCGCCCGAAACGAAAGTTTCTCCGTCCGCTGCGTGAGGTCGAGTGTAAATACACTTTTTATAATGTACTTAGTCACTCTGTCGCCCCCTTCCCATGGAAAAGCACTTCTTTAATAAAGACCTTGGTCTCCGCTCCGCTGTAAAAATTTTGTTTCACCAGAAGGTTAGAAAGAACCCGTAAAATGTTCAATGTAAAGTAGATTCACCTAGACAATATACCTATGAGTAGTTGGGTGGGTACTTATTTATATTATTCTTCATCATTAATTCGTTTGATCATAAACATACGCTTACCTATATTGCAGTTTATTTATTAACCTCAGTTATGTGAAGCAGTCAACCAGTTTGTTCCCTCGAGTTAGTAAATATACACAAGACACAGGCCTGTGTTGCATTTGATTTATATGACACAATTTCGCTATTTTTTTTGTCTCCGCATGATTCTAACTCTACTCGAGGAACATACAGATGGGTAGGTACTTGGCTTACATGTATAATCATTATCAGAGAGAGAGAGAGAGTCGTTCTTAAGTTCTATTATTATTGAATTGCAATTCTATGAGCAATTTGAAGCCTTCAAAACCTAGGTATCAAAATACTAGCTGCAGCACTATTGCCTTCATAGATAGTGTCCAGAAACTAGCTACAACAGCGACTAAATCCTGTTACTGCTATTCTCGGAATAGAAGCAAAATAGACCAGACTGATTATGTGGTGAATGGTGACATCGTAACTCTCCAATCTAACCCTCTCGTGTCACTTTGTTATGTATTATCATCGTGCATCCTATAAATTTACATACAAAGAGTTTTCACGAGCATCCAAATGTTTTATTGTTAGAGACGCACTATCGTCGAAATGACAGTGGAAAGCACATTGATGGAAGCTCGCGTGACACGCACTCCCCACGCCGGCGCCGGGAGACGGGCGGTCGCCCCCTCTTGTTAAAACTTTACATAAATGACGCACGCCTATAACCCTTTGTGTTGTTTTTCATCAGACACCTATTAACCCGGATGTCCAGTATCTTCGACTTCATCCCATTACACATTTTGATCCCTTTGAAAACTATCGGCAGTTCTTATTTTTCTCTACTTGGTTTTCCTTTGTGGGTTGATCCTATGATTTGGCCGTATTAGCGGTGGATCAGAGCCGAGCAAGGCGGACGGGCCGCAGCCTCCCATCGCGTCGGCTGACTCTGTGGCCCGATAGCGTCAATCTAACGCTCAATTAGCCGAATGCGATTATCCGATTCGGATCCAGAATCGCGGCCGTCTCCGTCGAGCGCCCCAAGACAAGCGCGCCAACTTTATTAATTAAGCCGTGTCTTATCTCTTGTTAGCACTCATTCTATTATTTGTCTTTTCACCGCTCATTTCCATAATTTCATCGGCGAGTAGGTAATTACTTACCACTAAAGCGGAGCATTTCTCATTGTGTTTGCATATTTTGTCGTCGTTTGCCTTGTAAAGTTCAGCACTTCCCGCGGCAAGATTAATCGTTGACGAACACGAATCTATGCTACACGCGGTTCATCCGGTTCAAGGTTAGGATACATGTTTGAATTAGGTACACTCTCAGACGTAAAGTGACACTTCTATTTCGAATAGCAATGGCCTATGGATATTCGAAATATCAGCGGCGAACAATCATATACATACAGCTGCTGTCCGATAATCTTGATATACGAGTGAGTAGTGACCATTGTATCCTGTTACTGTGAGAAACAGCTTATGTTGTTAAAACGAAAGCGTCAGTTAAGGGATGCGGCGGGCGTATATAGTGGTATGAAGGAGGGGGAGGCGTCCAGCCACTCTCCCTCGTTGTGTGTTTAATTAGCCTAATTGACATCGCGAGGCGCGGTGTCCGAGCGTTTGTTTGCTGTATCGCGTTACGCTCGCTGTACGACGCGCCAATGTGCCGCCGCCATCGACATTGTCGCTCTACGAATCTAAAAGGATTGACCTATTATATTAATAAAATAAACCTTCCTCGGTACAATGTCGCTGTACTCTTACCAAATCCCTACAAAAACACTAATTTTACACAATATACGTGTGGCGTGTGTGCACGGTTGTATGCCGAGTAAAAAGTGCTGGGTCCGCTCGGAGGGTATGTAGGCTCGCCAGAGACGGCTAAACGCCGAGTCAGCGTGGTGTCATGCGGCGCTACCTACGATACAATACATCCCGCCTGAGTCTGCTCTTCCCACGTGAAAAGGTAAAACTGCCGCGAAATTTATTTTATTCTTTAAGTGGCCCGAATAAATTGTAGTTCGTACGTGAGCGGGATTTTAATGTCTCTTTATAGTACGGAGTTTCGCAATTTTGAATAGCACGTGCACGCCGCTTACAGTTCTTCCAAACCTTTCCAATACATGCACCGTGCACCGGGGTAATTGTGCATCTTTTGCAAACAAAGGAAACTCAAATGTGCAATGCATAACTAATCCGATCTACTTGATCGTATATGCCATTTTATATCGGAAGGAAAACGACAATAGGATAAATGAATACTTGTTGGGCTAATCAGTAGAAATTAATGGTTTTGTAGTAAGCTCTACCTATTTTCCTGATGATTGGGTAAAAAATTACACCGATAGGTACCAGTAGAATGGAGATAAAAAAAATCCCTGAAATTCTAGATGGCAGGTAAACAACAAAAATACAAGAATTTAAATTGAAAACGCCTAGTAGAGTAGGTAGGTATAGTCCCAACTCCCCTAACAGGAAGCTGTCAACTTTTAAGCCCGCATTGTCAGCCAGCTGTAATAAAACAGTCTGGACTGTACGTCAGTGTTGAATCGGAACACTATAAAGCTCCTCGTGCATTTTCATTGTGTATTCACCAAGTTTGTACAAGTGTAGTAAGCGTCCAAGTTTACCGATCGCTGCCGCTAATGAATATCTCCACTCGGCCCCGTCATACATAGACGCGTGTGATTAATCTCGCGCGAACAAAGGAGTCACTTTCCGCGGGCCCTCCATACTCCGTGCGATCGATCATTCCCGCCTCGAATAAAAATAATAATAAAATAATAGGGCCGCGCCGCCATTGTCCAAACGAGCCGTGCGTGACACCCATAGTTTTAGCTTAGTTGTACGAGCTGGCGACTGGGGCGAGTTTAATGAAACAGATACTACAAAAATTGTGGCAGTAGGTTACCTAGTAACAACTACATCTATATTTATCTCTATTCCATTACCAATAACAAAGGTGAGAACATGTTCACCTTAAATATTTTATTAGCTTTCTGACTACATTGTTTCTTTATAAATAATTATCTACGTGACATTCTTTGTGCAAGTTTTATTTCTTCTAAAACAACTTGAACCTATGTACTTACTAATTGCATATCAAACTATTTTATTGGAAAATAGCCTTCACCTTTGAAGCTTTGAGAGATACGTAGAGGGTAGGAATGTATTTAAAAGTCGCCTCACTGGCTTATGTCTGCTTATTATACCAGTGATGGATGACCGCGCGGTCACCCCCACCCCGTCCATTCGAGTCGTTGTGTCGGAAAACCCCTTTAACTTGCCTATATATATGATACACTTCTTCGAATTTATTGCGAAACTAAACGATTTCACTTAGTAAATTAAGTAGCTTAAGTTAACATACTGAGGTGTTTTAAACTTACTTGAGACGCTGGCTACAGCCGCGCAGGAGCCGCATACAGCACATAAATAACTTTATATGAGCGCTCTAAATCTCATTACGGCTAGTGTAATAGCTTCCAAGGCACCGCTGTCGGCTGTGACGGGAATATAAAGCAAGCCTGATTTATTCCTCCAAATTAACCGCATCGTTGTACAGAACATGTTGAACAATAGCGACGGGAAGAGTCCGGTAACTCTGGTGCCTACGTTACATTTCACAGCCCACGTAGGGTCGGGGGATGCACTCCGCTGGCGAGAGAGCCCCTCCTCTGACGCACCATGTACGAAAATATCAGATACAAATGATCAACAATTTATCACACACAACCTCAAATAGAGGTGTTGAGAGGCGATTGTTGAAACATCGCGCGGACAGAAACCCCACTGGAGCGGGCTTCGCGCGCCGCACCACGCCGTGCCATGCTGCGACCCGATACCGTAATACCAAAACAAATGGCCTCCTTTGTCGCCTTTTATTTCAAGATCGTGAGTTATGTTCCAAAGGCGCTGTTACCTACAATATTCAGAATGCTTGCAACCGCTACGAGACTTTGTCCGTTCACAAAGTTGGTGTAAAGATTTGCAGAAAAAAAATACCTTTTCAAATCTTCCTATCGACGGATTCCAATTTTAATGATTATCGTAACGTGATAGCTATTTTAAAAGAATTTGTGAATTCAATTAGGGCTGGCAGCCACCGCTCGCGCTAGTATTATCAACGCACATCGATCCGTATCTGATCCCGAACAAGGAGAGATGAAATTTTAATCGGTCGCGTTGTCTGCCTTCGCCCAAGTTGGCCGCCCGGTCGGCGCCGGCGCTCGGCCGTATTGTAATGTACCGGCCGGCACGAGATGGGCCGCCTGGGCTGAATAAAACATTGTATCGTAACCCCGAACTCCAGTTAGACGGAGACATCGTAGGTGACGCTTCACTATCCGCTTCGATCTCTAGTATAATATAGCTGCGACTTCGCCTAATATTTTATTTACACCGACTCTGTAAGTCGGAGACGATCCTGAATATCTCAAGATCGTGAATATTTCAATAACACGTGCTCTCAATAAAAATGTTTGCGATCTCTATCAAAAACATAAAAGTATTACAAACTTCGAGCGGCGATGATAACATCAGGTTCCATCCCGTCATCCATTATAGTGGAGCCTTTCTCTCGATGGAAACTCGAACGTGACTTGCCTAGTTTAATATAATTACGAGGAAGGGTTGAATTTGTGTAATCAGATTCTTCAAAGCGGTCAGTCGGACCAGTTTACTTGTTAAACAGGCCTAGGTGCTGAAGTATCGTTATTCTTAAACCAGGGACTGTAACTGGGTAAGACTATAATTGATAATATTTGGCTAACATCAGGTTTTTTTAGTAGGTAGGTCTTACGTGAAATAATATAATTAATGTTTCAATGAAGATTTATTAAGTGACATGGAAGAGCACAATTCGTAACAGCTAGTGACAAAATGATGTCTGTAATTAATCTACAAACGTGGCCCAGTCCAGTGGAAAATTGCTCGCGTGTCATTTGATCGGGTGGCCGGAGGCTGAGGCCATTTAACTGAAATGGTTTTCACTGTACCTATCTCATTTATTTTAATAAACTAAAGAATTCCCAAGTGAGGTAAAGGGGTTCTTATTCGTCTGTGTTAGAGTGGTATCATATAACTGTATAATATGTTTTCTGTCTGTGGATGTTGAAGTACATATCGATTTAAAATTTTAGCCGATTCTTTGGCTGTTGAAGGCATGTCTTAGGAATCCCGAGTATTTTGTTGTTCGACACAACAATTTGTGTTTATTTTGAAAGCACTTTAAGTAGTCTGAACATTATATGAAACGGAAATTATAAAAGTTGAAGCTGTGCGAGAGACGAGGAAAAAAAGGAAAGTATTTTCCCAAGTTTAATATCAAATCGGAGAGATCTCCTTTAATAAGTTGTAAAGTTGTGTTGGAGAGTTTTCGCCGCGAGTTCGATGGTACAGCCGCAGCGCAGGCGACTGCCGCTGCCGGTAATCTCGTTAAAATCTACGACCAAACTCCGACCATTTATGAAATCACATGCTACAACTAATATGCCCGTAGTTGGCTAGTTAGTGTACATAAGGAATCGACAAACTTGAATTTCATTTGCGTAAGTGAAAAAGTACTTTAGCAGTTTGAAATCGATATTTGTGTAACATTACCCTGTCATTTTTGGAATAGTCTGGAGGGGTGGAAGCACGTAGCTGTCCACTTGGCGGTAGATGTCGTTAAGGGTGTAGTGTCGATGCCGACACCGTCGGGTGACTCCTTATCGCGCGCCACTACGCGAGTAATGACGCTTTCGATCGCGAGCTAATGGCCTCCTCGGGCCCACTTAGATACGCAAATGAGCATCGACAAGCACCGCCACCAGTCGCGATTACGCGTACACATTACCAACTGACAATTGCGTATCGTTCGATACACGTGCAGTCTCGGAATCGAACTTCTGTAACAGCCGATTGCACGTCGATTTTAAAACAAGATATTTTATGCATTAATAATAATACGACGCAGATTGCAATGTGCTGTCGACTGTACAAGGGGTGTCACTGTCATTAGAATCACTGACGAAATGGGTACTGACTTACTGTTTCGCAAGTCGTAAATAAATCGTAAACGGAATTATTTAACAGCGTTAGGGTAAAATATAGGTATTGCACTTAGTATGCGATACCTACTACTTGTGTAGATTTTCTAAGCCTGTAGAATCAATTGAGCAATCGTTTTATCATGAAATTAATCTTTCATCCGCCCGAGAGTGACCCCATTCTTAGCGGTGCAATTTTATGTAGGGTAGGTACCAACTCGAGAATATTTTAATCTTCAAGCACAAAGCAGAAAAAAATGAAGGTCGCGATTTAACAAGGTAACCGGAGCGGACGTTAAAATTGGCGTGGCGTTCGCGCAGTGAACGACGGCGGCGGCGGCGGGGCGGCGCCAACAGCACCCTCGAGGGCGATCGCGGCTAATGACCACCACTCACTTAGCCCAATGCATACGCTATGCTACGAGTATGTGCTTATTTATACCGCAAATTTAACTGTAGTTGATAATTCGACTATTCTACTTAGCATACCATATAGTCTTAAGATGTTTCGGAATGCCGCACCCTGAATCAACAGGCCCGTAGATTACCTTTTATCATAATAATCATCAGTCACGCACGACTGGACGTAGGACTGTCCCAAGGGTGCCCAGGCCCGCCACTCAACCCGATTCTCGACTTTTTGCATCCAGCCAGTCCCTTCCAACCACCTTGCGGCGGTCATCCCTCCTTCTGGTCGGAGATTCGTCCTGAAGTACATTACGGGTAAACGTAGTACCGTTTCACAATTACTATTAGATTAAAAGCCCATATTTTTTTAAATCGAAAATTTGGTCATTTTAACTTATTATTTTACTTTTCGGTCATTGGACTATTCGTTTAAATCTATAGAAACAGTGGCTTCATTTCTAGATTAGTAAACTAACCAAAGTATTTAAATAACATGCAAGCGGTCTGACATAATATTACGCGGGCCGCCGTCGCTGCTGCCGGTAAAAACAACCGCCAATTCGACCACTTGTCTGTCACATGTCCTCTAGTGGCTTTATACAATCCTTCCCTGTCTACTATCCAGCGAGTACATGACACATTAGGTTCTTATCAGCGCGCCAGCTCGCTGTAGCTTAACTCTACACTTAAGGCCTCTATAATTAACTGTATAGGCACTAGCAGTAATTGGGGCCAACTGCAATATTAATTCGTACACCCTCTAAGGGCAAGTAAACACTCGCTTTAGTTACTTGTCAGTTCTTGACGTTTAATGCTGGTACTCGTAAATGCGAAATAGTTAACTGTGAATGCGTTTCATGCAAGTTTCAAACCGCTATGATCTAACTACTAGCTAAAAGTTGAATCAAAGTCAAATGGCTACCCAAACTGTTCTCTGCGAAAGAGGATAGTCGTGTCGTTCCCGTCGTTTGTCACGTATAATGCTCTATATAAAATTTTATTCCGGTTTAGAACAAGAACGAGCCAGACGCGCGTCCACTCCCGAGCTTTGGGACGTTATGTATTTTTATTAAAAGTCGCCTCCCTTTATTCCTATTACAAAATAGACAAACACGTGTCTCAGTGTATTCACAAAGGATCTATACTGTAATATTTACGGTGTCAGTCCGTCGTTGAACACGATTCGCGCGTTCCAGCCGTGGTCACAAAGACCGGGCGTCGTAATAGCGCACTAGATTAGGATTATATACGATTCATAAGCCGCACTGTATCGTGGGGGTGAGTTATACACCTCAAAAGATGTTTGCGGCGCGGCCAACAATGCAGGGGCGCCGCCGCGGCGCCCGCCCAGCTGTAAATGGAGTGCGCATTAATACTCAACTATGTAATAAATGTTATTGTTTGTCATAAAGTTTGTTTTATGAAGGTCCACCGCCCCGGCCCTTGACGTTGTCGGGCCTTTAATAAAGTTTAGCGTTCACTTGATACCCTTACTTACGGATTTAGCCGCGATTATTTTCATTGTTATTGCGGAGTTTATTTCCGTTGCTACTTATTAAAAACAAAAGAAAAATCGAGACGTTCGCTGATCGCATCAGATAAAACGGCATTCAGCTCGAAAGGAGCATACGAAACAAAATAATCTTATTTTGATATTTCGAGAAGATAGGCGATGTCTTGCGTCGCGTCGTCGGCGTGAAATCGCCAAGTCATCGCAATAGTTGCGCTTAGCTGTGCTGCAATATTTTCCAGTACGATCTTTTCGTTTCCGGTGACTTCAGGATATCATTTTGAGGTATCGGACAAGATGTTTCATACTTTTATTGCGCAATAAAGGCAGTCGTGACATTACGTGTGTTGCAATGTCTCTCATGGTAGTACATGTTACGTATTACTAGAGCTTCTTCACTAATTGGACAATGAATATTTAATTAATGCGACAATCAAAGCTTGAGTTACTAAGTTAAACATGTGATCCGTATAATCGTTATGGCTTACTTGTTGTGGTAGGTACTTGGAGTAAACAAGATTATTATGAGTAATTTAATGATTTGTAGCCGTGAATATTATTAATGGCGTTAGATGTGGATTATGTTAACTTGAATTGAAAGTAGATAATGTCGGTTCGGTTTGTGTTGCGATGTGATGCGGCGTCGACGGCGGCGAGGGCGGGCGGCTGATTTGTATGTAGCTCGGCTCCGCGCCGCTGCAGGGGGCGGCTCCAAGACGCTCAGCGCAATTTTTCAACGCTTCGGCTTCGTGTTCAGCAAGCCGATGTGATGCCGCCGCCGCCGCACTGCAGCCGGCCCCCGCCTCCGCCCGCAGCCCGCCCCGCACCACACCTGCTCCCGCGCTGCGCTGAATGCTGCAAGTTTAATCCCCCAATCCGCCACCGCACGACCGCGCACCGGCGCGACGCTATATTTCAATTAATTCGGCCATCCATTCCCGACGTGAAACTTCGCACCGCTTAGCTCATAACCCCCGCGTGGATGCCTCGCCGCCGATACGTGTCAAGCCACTGTCTACTTGATGTCACACTGCTGTTTTGAACAGCAGCCTCGCATCGCGTTTTCGTAATCCCCTTGTTATTTACTCGTGGCTCACTAACTCTTAACGATGAACGCCGTCATATTTTCTCGCAATAAATCTTGATTCGCGAGAGCTTTGTTCGCTCGTAGTGGTGATTTAACTTTTAAAACCCAATTAATTGTGAGTTTTGTTTTGCATATTAATGGGTCGTTTTGCCGACGATGTTCGTCGACCGGTCGCAAGTTTTGTCGGGCGCATACGGAGCGGAATAATCGGGCTCGCTTCGGGTTCATTTGTCGCGCCGGAGTGAGGGAGCCGTGGCGTGGCGTTCGCGCGATTGTCGCCTCGCACCGGATAATGAACGCACTCTATCACGCTATGATCTCAGGAGAGCGCGGCTCCAGCGCGTACGATTACATTCACACTTCTCCCCCTTTGAGGTGTGATTTTGTGCTCCTCCATATTGATTTTCCTTGCTCACTTTTTATGATATAGGTTGTTAAATAATACGTACATTTGTGTTGCCAAGGACAAATGAACGTTAAAAACACTGTTTTTTTTATGACGCAAGTACTTAAGCTAAGTACAATCTAACTCAGAGAAAAGTATATAAGGGCCTCGCCAAATAACATTTAGCAACAATTCTAAAATAATTTACTATTAGCTCGTTTAGAGCGTTTATTTCTCACCTGTTCTGTGGAGTAGTTGTTGTCAGTAGTACAGACTATATATAAGGTACCTACCTATTTAATTGTAGAAGAATTTAAAAAATCAGACCAATCATATGTCCCTTCTTATGACGTTGACATTAAGAACCATGCAAAGGTCAAACACTTGGTGTGGTGGGTGTACTCAGCCAGGCGTTTTTGCAACAAAAGTGCACGTTATAAAGAATTTATCGGTTCATTTGTTATTCTTATTGCGCAGAGCAAAGGCAGCGCACCGCACGTGTCGGCCATACCGCTGAATCAACCCGACCCGCCTCGCTACGGTCTCGGTCGGCCGCCACTAGATGAACTTAATTTGATTCCGATTGTGTTAACCCCACCACTCCTACACTTAATGACCCAAAAGACTCTATTTCGTTTTAAAATTAAATTGGAGCTGGAATTCTGCGGCTTACTTGTTCCTATTTCTGTTGCGTTATGATTTTATTTTACTTTGTTCTATCTAACATACATATTAAGTTGCTAATGTAAGCGATGACATCATCTGATTTACAATTTTATTACTCAACAAAGGATGAACTGTGGTCGTTCTACTTGCCAAACTTTGACCTAAAATTCTTCTATACCCAGTTTGTAATTTGTATTCGGTTTTATAGATAAAATTAGCATTTCTTTTAAGTTGTATCTTATTTGTGAAAGAACTACCTAAGTATATAATTCTGATAGTATAATAAATAACGCCAAAAGTGTTAATTAAAAACCATCACATAATGAGATACGATATTACTTTCTACTGATACATAATAGTCAATTCAAAGCCAGGTTTCCTTGTATTTGCTTCATGTTTCTGATTATGACTATCATGCCGAAGTTAATCGATCACCTCGTCTATGATTGAAATGTGTTCTTTGTCAGTGGTAGAATATTAATTTGGTTTCCATTGTGATTATGTTATGTCATAATGTTTCCAAACTATTATTTTGCTATAAATTAACTAGTCTTTAATTTAAGTAAATTAATTAAAATTAACTAGTCTATAAATTAACTAGTCTTTAATTTAACAATACAATAACATTCCTAATCAATCGATATATCATTTAATAAATAATTTTGTTATTTAAGTAATACAATGGAACTTAATATCGCTTTAAAAGCTGCCTAGAGTCTATCCTTCCACAAATTCTTTTTCCAAAGGTTGTCTGTAAGATAAAGTATTAAAGAATATACAATTTATTGTAGCAAACTAATTTAAACCTACGGTAATTAAATGAAAAAGAGTTAATTACACCAAACTGAATGACACCATTTTAAGTTTCACATTGTTGTCTATAAGTTACATGTTGCTAATTAAACTCGCCTACATTGTTGATACAATCAATTCGACCGCTTGTTCGTTTGGCAAAAACCACAAGTGTAACTTTACCGTGACAGTACAATGTAGAGACCGTGGATGCGCGGGAAGTCACGACGTAATTAGATAGCTGTTCTATTGTTCACTTATTCAGCGCTTTTCGAATGGACACCACGTTTTGGTTTTGTGCTCGCTAGACTGCAGTTTTGGTGGTTTAAGGGGCTGCCAGCTGTCGAAACTCAAGCGCGAGACAGATGTCCCGCATCGGCTGAGTGAAGAGCACGGCACAGTGACTCCAATATTTAATTTTTGTATTTTTATGAATACTGGATGAATTTTGGCAGGGAAATAAAAATACGCCAACAAAAATAAGATTTTTTTAAACAAGCTCTCGTATTTATTATACCCTACATTTTGATATATATTTTGTATGAATAACTATTTCGGTTTAGACATAATTTTCATTTTAAAAGACATGGAAAGGGTATGTTAGATATTTTTTCTAGCGAGCGTAGTTTGGCCAATCGTGTATCACTGATTCATCAGTTCTAAATAGACACCCCAAGATTGCTATATATTTTTTTCAGACTTTTTATTTTAGTAGTTATTGCCGTAGCTTTCATAGAAAAACTTAAAATCCACGCGCACTCAGCCTTAAGGGGCACGATTCCTCAGAAATGTGTGTATCCTCATGGATGAGACTAGACTGTGACGTGTGATCTGATCCATATTGCACAGACACGAATAGTTTTATTTGGTGTTAGCGAACTTGATTGAATAAGCAACATTCTTTTCAGATTGAAATTGATTATGGATATGGCATTTTTGAACGAAAAACGATCTTTTTTTTTATATTTGTTGAATTGTTTTCAACCCTATACAAATGCAGGCTAGGTATATGTAATGTAAGTAATGATTATCCATACGAGAGTGCATGTTGTTCCTTCTTGTGTGCTCTCTTCAAACAAAACAACTTCCGCCTACGCTAGCTAAAATGTTTACCCTAGCCGCCAGCCCAAAAGCCTTATCACGCCAATACCGTCCTCGGTGTTTAATAGCGGCCTAAACCGTAACGGACAGCGGAACGTTTTTGTCCGACCCCCAATGAGACGAACCGCGCCTTTAATGAGCGGCCACCACCGCACCGTGCTCTGGCCGAACCCCTGCCCTTTGGTGCCCAGATATTTCGGGACTCTTGAACTTTTCACTCCGAATTTTACTTTTTAATCTGGGTGACCTTGTTGATATTTTTAGGTAGGTCCAACCTAAATGCCAAAGTTAAACCGCCAAAGTCTTACTATGGATAATCCGTACCTACCTATGTTTTGTTTTGGGAAACTCGTGAAAACTAATTTCTCAAATGAAATATTAAGGAACGCCTTTGTTCCGTGTTGCTTTCCGCAGCTAGAATTTTTTAATTAAATGTTGTAATATAATGTTGCTCTTTCGTATTCATTGAAAGATACACAAAGGGTTGTTTTAAACAAATAACCTTTTCAAGCTATAACACCGGTCGGTAAACAAAAAAAGTTCGTCGTCTCCAATCTATCTGGGCGTTCGGGAACTCGGTGCCGCGTAAATAATTCACACTCTGGGAGCGAGTTGCCCGAGTCGGATACCGCATGTAATTCCACATTTTCGCACCGGCAGCTTTCCGAGCACGCATTAAAGTTTTTGCCCTACCCCGTGCCTATTCAGGGTTAATTTTCCGAATTTAATTCCGCAACCTATTCATTGAGGGGGCGTTTCACAAATACTTTACTTAATTGACACCCGAAGCCTCCAACTTTGCGTCACAGCAATAAATTATTCATCCACAGTGGAGGTGAGGCGGCGAAGCGAAGCCATATCACGCCTTATTGTTGTTTCGATATCGGGACCCATAAAGCCGCTCGCCCATTTATCAGATCGCGTTAACATGTGTGTGGAATATTTGAGCGGTGTCATTAATTACAGTGTGTCATTAATATGACAAGAGGTTGAACTGAACGGGAGGTGAGGTGTCGTGTTGGGCGCTGTCTGATGGATATTGCAAGGGAACGCGATCATATGATCCGCACTCAAATATCGCTGCATCTTCAGCCGCGCCGTGATGATCTGTCACTGATGTGCCTGATCGCTCGCCGCCACATCACAGGTCTACCAACATGCTCTTTAGATATCCATACACCCTACGTGCTCTTTAGATATCCATACACCCTTTATTTATACTCAAGCCCAAGTATTCTTAAGCTCTTTAATTAATACTGAATTTTATGCGCGACTCTACTAGACGTTCCAATTCAAACGGTATTACGAGTATTTACTACTCGCTACTAATGCCTCTTTTCTTCACGCTGCATCGCTTGTGGGTTATGCAGAGCAGAAACAATTGGTCGTCACTCGTCCCGGTCTTGACACACCTTTGATGATAACCCTTCCTTACATCTTATTTGACCCTAACAGCCTCGTTATTCCCACTGGTAGGCATCGAAAAGTTCAGTGGCATCTTTCATTCCAATTGTCGTCATTTACCCAACATGTGTAAGTTTTACTTTATTTAAGTGTCAAATCCCATAATCTAGTCGGTATGTCTGCTTCAAACGTGGGACACGGTCGAAGTGTTTATTTGTATAAAAGTTAACTTGTCCGTCACTGAATGTGTACCTCTTTAGCTCGCTTTCGTCCCCGTTGCACTTAGAAGCCTTCCGTTCACATGTCAACCACTATACGCACTTCAGTCCGTTCTTGCCCGTCATCGCCGCCGCTCGCTTCTGCCATTATGCCCTCCTCGCAGTAAATAAATCGTGTGAAACTCCATCCGTCGCGGCTTCGAAAGGCGTCAGTCAAATATTTTTGCAAGGTAACTCGTTCGTAGGCCCGAAACAAGGAGGCCCAGTTCCGAAACAATCAAATTAATTTTCTCCGTTGTTGTTTAATTAGCGCCGACTGTCGGATGGCGCGCCGCGCGGCCGGTGTTTATCATCGGAAACAATCGCACCCCCTCCATATCCCCCCTCCATCGCACCCCTCGCCCGAGCCGCTTCACCGAAACCCATTATTATCAGAGTCAAGACTTTACACCGGAGTAACTTTGATTCGTCACTCTCTCCGCCATTATTATTATTAGCGACATTGTTCGAGCTAATTGACTTTGGCGTAAACAAATCGCGAGACTTGACTGATTTTATAATGCTTTTGTTCCAGGTAATGCCTAGTTGTTTGAGCTGCGATGCGATCTACAAGTGACAAGTTTACACAGAGTGTTGTCAGGTAGTAGAATACGTATAATCCTGCTATTAGAGGGGCCCTACACGAAGGGGGAAAATATGAAACAGAATAGTTTGTGTGAAGCCTTACCGAGTTAATCTGAAGCCATATTTAATTAAATTGTAGCGGTGGGTGGACACCGCCTCGGGCCATTCTGTAGTCTGCTGCCTTCCTGTGCGGGCCGGTTAAGAGTGTCTTACTAATGAAGTTTATTTAATATCCTTACTACTGGATTCTTCCTGCTAGGTGAGCATTATTGTGTATCAAGTTCTCATTGTAATATTATTCATCGCTATGTGTTCACAATTTTGAGAACAGTGTAGAGTCACCGGTAAATACGTCCCTGTAATATTGCCCAACTTTCACCAAAAGTTAAATTAAAAGGCACAATGTTTTACAACAATTTCGTTTTATCCAAAAAGTTTTTAGCTACAATTTCGGACTTGAAGTTTGCTCTCTTTATTGACACCCAACTCCGCAAGTAACTGTTGTTTTAACATTTTAAACATGGTTTCTAACGATTCCGAAACTTTTTGTACTGAAAGATTTTCCAATTTTCCTCTCGCAGTATAAACTCGGACATTAGTGTGTAGTAAAAAGAACTCGCTTGCGTCGACTCCACGGGCGGGTCGGTCTGCAGCGGCATCTAATCTAATTATCCAGTGGCTTCGCTCTTGCAAAAACTGCTAGTGCAGAGCTGGTGCAAGCCGTTTGCTTCATTCTTAGCTTTGCGGACTCCGAGCGTCCGCTAACACGCCACGATGTGTAAATAAAACCTTACCGAATAATACCGTCTTAGAAACAAATACGAACGCAATTGCGAGATGTAAATTAAAATTTAAAATCTTTGTTGCAGATGATAAAGTCAGAAATTCTAAGCGAATAGTAAACAGATATATCTTGACTTGGGTTTTCATAATATGTCGTATAATATTCGACATCACAATCTATATAATACTATAGGTAGTTTAAGAAAGACCTAATACGAATTCCTATCCATCAACCTAAAAACGAATACTATCTAATCTAAATAGAGCAATTCAAAAGATATAATTACAAATGTACAAATTGTTTTGACCACCAAATAAGCAGACCAACCACCAATAAAGAACTTTTATTATTTATTCTTATTATTAATTAATACTTATTATTTTTGACTTGGTAATTAGCTCAGTTGGAGTAATTAAGCAAGGCTACATTGATATTGGATTGGACCGCTCCAGTAAGGAGGTACTTGCTTCTAACGCACCCCTAACTTTAAGCAAAGAAAGACTATCTCTTCATGCGTTAGAAATTATTTTCAGTGGCCGACCCGCCACGACCTGACCCCTGAGCCTTTGACCCCGACACGGCACATCGACGTGATGATCTATCCCTTCATTCGTAAACCTGTTTTACCATATTAATATGATAAACAAGCGGCTCCCTTAAGAAATCATACACGTCTAACCGTGTAAATTACAATAAGTAATACATACGGGGTATCCTATAATAAAGAATTCTAAGGTCAACTTTGTTAATAATTATAACATAGTATGTTAAATATACAAAAATTGTGTTATACTTGTATATAACTGCCTACAAAGTCGAGACAAGCCTCTCGCCTAAGCAAACAAATTCAGTTTTACGACTTCTAAGATATGAGTGTCCAAAAAAATTCAACTCCCTAGGTGCTAACGAAGGCCCGAACCTTTCGTATTTTGATAAAAAGAGCCGAGAGATAACTTTGTTCTTCTTTATCCTTACCACATTTTCAATATTTAAGATTGGCTCTTCTCGTTCCTTTAGCTCCCAAGGTATTACTTGGGTCTATTCATTTAAATAGGCTCTTCCTATGTCTTTAGTAAACAGCGCGCCATTAAAATATTCATTTATTGTTAGGGAAAAATCACCTTTGTGGATGGAACCTATATTACTTTGCCACAACTGATTAAATGGTATCTATCAATTTTGTGGTTGAAGCTTTTTGACCAAAGGGAACAATCTTAGGTGACCATTTCCAACTTGCGATTTTAAACTTAATAACATTAAATACTGCGCTTGCTTCTCGAGGTATTTAAGAAATTTCCTTCAGACATCAACGACCAACAACGATACATTGACAGTAGTATTCAGAAACAACTTTGCTTGTATGTTGTTTTTAATGCTGACAAGCGCATCATGAGGCTTTTATGTAAATGCACGTGTGGGGCGGTGTGCGCGGCGATGCACGAACGAGGCAGCCAAAGTAACGTACGGCCGGTGTATTTCGTCGGCGGACTAAACGGCTCAGCTCGAGGCCCGTATTTGTAACACGGAGCGTTATTAATAGCCGCGATAGCGAGGTGGCCCGCGGCGGAGCACGATATTTGGGAAATCCGGATTTGCATAGGATAATGGAGGCCAGGCAGTGCAAGTTGCAATGTGCTGCTTTGCTGCCTCTCATGGCCCGTTTGCTCATTTCGCTTTACTCTCATTCAAGTCAAATATCGAATGTTGTGTCGTGAGTTTGTGGACTGTGGTGCATATCGTAGGAGTATTTATACCTCATTTGTTCTGGCGTAGGTATACCTACATGGGTTCCACAAATAAAGTTTATAGAAAGTAGTGCGTAGCGTATCCTTTGGGTACAGTATGGGTAGATAGGGAGGTCAAATTGGAAACCTAATGGTATGTATACTTAAACGATAAAATGTTTCACCGGTTCTACATGATGTTGTATTATGTAGTCTAAATACCTACCACCTCTACAATTGTAGATAAGTAAGATACTTATATTTCAAAAGATTTTATCAGGCACCTTGCAAAAGCAGTGTAATTGCTTTACTTGTAATAATATGATTCTGAATCATTTTTATTACTTACTCAACTTTGTGACTTTTTTCTATGTATCCAATCCAATCGTTCACAGCACCAGCTACTTTGTCCCATGTAACCAGGCCTTACCAATTTCTAGAAAACATTTCTCGTGATCACTTGGCTTGGCTGCCCGTGACTCGTAGTAAATTTTGGAACTTCTTTAATTGGAAACATTAATTACTAACTTTATCGGTCGTTCGCTTCGGTTTATTATCAACTTAATCTTATTAAGTACTAGAAATTATAGTTATCTAGCGTCCTACAATAACATCCGTGACTCATAAATGCAAATTACGGAACGATCCGCAATTTGCAAACTAATCGCAACTACGTATATCATAGACAGTTTAATTTTATTAACACTGACGAGCAGTGAAGCTGTAAACTAATCTATCTCAAGTTGACTCATTGTTGTACCTTCGTGTCATCATAATAAACTTGTCTGTCGTCGTCTAGCGATAATGTAATGTAACTACTTACATCACTTGTATATGACTGAATTCGTAGCCATTAGTTTGCTAAATAGATAGGCAGCCACCTATATTCACCTGTGTTTCGCTATTGCCTAAGTTTCCATAGAGTCGATTTATTTATTATCTTGCACTTGGTTAGTATGTACACGTAATGTTCTATTAGAAAGAGGTGTCTGTAATCGTGCTGTAAGAAAAGATCAAATAGTGTGTTGAATTTTTAAATTACGATCGTTTGTTATGTGAAAGCTGAAACTCTGCATTTAACAGGAAAACAGTTTGTAATGCGGTCAAAAGTAGAAAAACGATAGTGATAATTGGCGAGGAGGGGTCTCGGCGGGGGTTGACGTGGCAGCGGGGTGTGTGGGGGTGTCGGTCGCGTGCCTGATGTATGCGCCGCCGCCACGACGCCAGACCCGCCGGCGCCGGCACGACGCCCCACAATGCAGATATCGTGCACTCGGTACCATAACACTAGCGGCCTGAACCGTACCACCACCACGATACACTCCCGTAAAACACTGCGCCATTGTAATATTTGCGAAATACACAGCAGTTGCTTAGCAACACGAATGTTGCATGCGTAATGGGGTATACTCAGATTGGCTGAACTTGAACAGGTCGATAAAACAAGCAGAGAATATGTACTGTATATTTTTGGTTTTAGTAAGCAAATTATGTACAGCAGTTCATTACGAGTTTCCTGTGAAAACCTTTGTATGGAATGTATCACCGTAATGGAGTATTTCTTTACTAACATCTCTTCTTGATTTTGTAATTGAATGGGGTTTTATACTCGTATGTTTTTGTTTAAAGCTCCCAATATTTCGGCACACTACCATGTGCCATAATATGTGCATCTTCATATATTTTGGTATAAGTAATAGTGCTTACTACCTTTGTCTACAATTTAACGTTGTTCTCTAGAGCTGTGGTCCCGTAGTCTTTGCGGAAAGCGTCGACAAGCCGACCGGTCGTAACGTAATCGATCCACTTCGTACATTTTCCAAATCCACGCCACCAGTGGGCGTCCTTTGATTGATGCCCCGCGTAATGACGCGGGAAACTATTTCCTTAGTATTTCCTCCACTCAATAAAACGTCGAATATGCTTATTTATGTGTCCGCGTCAGTTTATTTGGGGCTTTGTCAATGCGGCCCGTAGTGCCGACTACACTCGAAAGACCGTCATTTGTCAAGATTATGGCTGTTTGGGGATTGAGATATGAAAAGCGGTTATTGTTTTGAATATTTCCCTTTTTATGTCGACCTCGGTTTTTGTAAGGCCTATGATTCTCAAAATAAATACCCACTCATTATATTCAGTAATATTATTCCTTGAGCATTCATTCATATCTACTTATTCGTAACCTGCATGTACCTACTGCAAATTCTTAAACCGCCTCCATACTCTCGCGAAGTTGACCGAGGCGAAGTATAGTTGAGAGTGTAGAGAGCTATTTTGCGGAACCTCGCCTCTGACAACTTCTATTTGTTGTCGGATTTTGGTCCGAGTCAAAGGGACCGAAGTTGAAGCACTATGCGTCTGTCTCCGCACTACACCGAAGCTGAGCTGGGCGTAGTCGGCGAATAATAACACTACTTCGCTTAGGTCAATTTTTCAAAGTACCTACTTTGCGCAGAACTTCGCGGATGTGGAGGGCGCTTTAGTATGGGCATATTTCCTTATTCCTTCCTGCTTTGGGCAGTAATAATCCAGTTGCTCCGTCTTTTTCCATCTCTAGGTGCATTTCAGTCTCTCAAGGACGATCTTTCATCAGTGTCTTTCGGTCGATTATCTAAAGTCATAAGTTGAGTTAAGTAGATACTATTTGTTCTAGAGGAATTAGTTATTTCATCTTCGAATCGAGGTCGACGTGCAACTGTGCTACTGTATGTACGTCGTCTTTTTCTTTTTGTTTGACTTCTACGAGTTTAAATATAACCTTTGACCGCGGCCTTACGTGAGATGGCACAATTAGCACGTACAAAACTCGTCAGTCACGGCTTGGCGCCGAGTGGCAATTACGGTATTTCATCCTCGATAAAAGTGCACTCAGGCGCCGCTAACGCCGGAGAAAGCTCCCGTCGCCTATAAAGCTAATGTGGACGTATAAAGATTTAAATGACGGGTCGGGACGGGCCGCGACCGCCCGCCGCCGCCGCCCCGCCTGGCCAGCTACCGCTTTTCATCTGCTGAAATAAAACCTTCCACTAGTGTACTTAGTTATAATACCTACCTTGTTGTGAAAGAGACCTGTGGTGAAATGAAAGAGAACAGTGTATTACGTAAATAGGATTAAGTAATGCTGGCAGTACCTACATTGGATAGTGCAAGTTACGTGAGTTATGTAGCTCTCCCATATTCGTGTTACGGCATATTCTGTTGCTCTACAAATTAACGGACTCACTAAAATTCACAATAATTGAACTTTCTTTTAAAATTCCTTTCACAGTTCTAAAATTGACTACGGAGCAAGCCACTTTATCATTAACATTATGCACCGAGTAAAGCACTACCGTTCACTCACATGGGAAACAGTCATTGAATAACGTTTGCGGTAATGTGAAATATATATTATATTTTACCTCGTTATGTGTAGACTGCGAATAACGGCAGTCGTATTGCGTGAAAGCAAACATTTGGCGATTAATCTGAGAATACTGAGCTATATCGGGGCGCTGGAGGCGGCACATTTATTTTATGTGCCGGCAATGTTACATACGCCATAAAAGTCGTTAGGACGGCGTAACGTCTCGCCGGCGTCTTGCCCGCTTTAATTATACGTAGATAATGCGGCGCCGACTGCGCCCCAGCGCCCCACGCAACTACGCCCCGCATTGTCGCCCAGCCGCGGCCTACGACATTAACCTAACACGGTGCAATAACATTGTGCCACTCTTACTAATGTACAGACGAGCCATACACAATAATGCGCACCATATATTATACACGTAAAATGAACAAACTTTCGTCGTTGCCCCTAAATCTGTGGTTAATAATTCGGTATTGTTTAGGAAAACATTTTCATACGTCTCAAGTTTTTCGTTGAGCCACGCTTAAGCACTTAGACAGATATTCATAGAAAGTCCTGAGCACGACCTTAGAGCTCGATTTTACGACTGTCAAAATTGTATGAAATCTGACATAGACCGAACTCAAATTCAGCTCACACTCGAAACTCTATATCAGCTCTAGAGTGCCTCCCGGTGTGTATGCGATGGTGGGTACATACCTACAACATGTAAATTCACAAATGCGAAATGTATGCTACATATTGTGGAAAATACTGTGACCAATTACTATTTATATCAGTAATAAGCTGTTCTCTCTCTCACTCTGTAAGGGATTGTTACCTGCTGGACAAAGCAGAGTTTTCTTCTGCAATGCAGAATGCATAGGTAACTGAGCCAATAACGGTCATCAGAAGATGCGACGGGTTGAGCGAGAAGTGGCGTCTCGTCGGCGCACGGGCGCGCGGGCGGTGGCGGCGGCGGCGGCGAACGGCCGATTTCACCTCTAGGGTCGGGCACGGGCGCAGATGGAGATTTATCACGCCCGCCGGAGCTGAGACTACAAGTTCGCGCATTAAACGAGTCCGGGACATTAGCCGCCTGCAAGATGCCGCCCGAGATCATAATTAAGTGCCGCCCAATTTATCGGCCCGACCCGTGCGCCCCGAAAACTCCTCTTAAACTTCCCTTATCGTACGCACTAAGGGCTCTTTATTTTGTAGTTAGTCCGTTTCGCAGTTATCGCCTTTTATCTTCGACTGTGATGTTGTTTACTAAGGGTCTTCTTTTACGATTTAATAAAAGCGTTACCCGAATCCAAATAAATGAAACTTTTCCAGTACCTAAGCTAAAGGAAGAAATTCCTTTACGTTTACAGCGTTTATTGCTACAGACCAGACAAAACTGTACTCGTAAACTACGTAAATACCTTATCGGTACACTTGCATCTCTAGTTTAGTTAAACCGGGGCGGTCAGTGAAAGAGCCCAATGTCTATCGAGGTTTGCTTTACAAAAGTGAAGAAATACCGTTACTGAACCGTTGTAGACACCTTTGTTGAGATTGACCTATTGTTGTCTGTTACTAAGTATAAAAGATTAACTGATGTCGAGAGTCAAAAATGGTTAATAGATTCCAGTCTAGTTGAATAATGACGCGAGTAAGTCGCTCAAGTGCCGCTGCCGGTGAGCGAGCAAGTCAAAGTGAGTCGAGCGAGACGTCAGGGGTGCTCCAGCTGCTTAGACTAATTACTGCAGCAGCACGGCTAAACTGGTTAGGCGGGCCGAGTGACGCCGCCCGTCGCGACACGCCGCTTTACACGGCTACCATTTCACGCGTTTCACTCACACTTATGTCCCTAAATTGCAGATGAACCATGTGCAACATAATTTACAACTTCTAAACCGTTTTTTGTACTGACACGATTTGTAAGAAATATAATTGCTTGTTTAACAGTAGAGAGAGTTGGGCAACGTTATAGGTTTAGTTAAAAAAAAGTAATTCCTGTTTTATCTTTACAATATAAAAATGCATAAGAGCCAACATGAAGAGAACTACGAGCATTAATCTCCATATTCTCCATCCAAAATTATTTTCGAGAATGTAAATACATTCGTGGTTCCGCAGTAACACAAGATGTTGAGCTGCTTAGTTGCCGTCGGCAAAAATAGCACTCTCAGTCATGTCAATAGAGTTGCAAAGGCGTTTCGTACGTGAGAGCGTTCACTGACCTAATGATTTTTTTTCTCCACGGCGCACCTTAGTAAAACAGGCAATTTACGCGAGCCTATAAGTAACAAGATTCATTAAGGCTGTTACAAAGTGGCGCGGGCGTTCTTAAAGCGAATGGCCCTCTAGCTTGCAGCGCTCATAATGGCCGTACGAGGCGGCCGAGGCGCCGCGCGCAATTTAATGAAACACCTGGAGAGGTCGTGCCCGCTTCCGTTGCATTAATCTCGCACCACGCGGGCTCCGTATAGCCGCCGTCGGTTTATTACAACTACGCCGCCGGCCCTACCTTACAATTGGAAACAATCTCACTGCAGATATTCAATTCGAGCATTTCAAAAATCGTTAATTGTCGCCGAAGAAGACGGCTTTTGTCATTCAAATTATTGCTTGCGTGCAAAACTGGTATGATTTATATCAAGACCCGGTAGAAGTATCTTCCTTACTTAGTACTTCGATGTCATAGTACAAAAAGTGGGCAACTAATGTTATAGTCGGGGTACACATCGGCTGACCGTGGGCGCCGCCCGCCGCGCCGCCGCCGCCGCTGGCAACGGCAAAAGTGGCCGAGATAACTCCGTGCACGAATGCATATTTTAACGTTAAGCTACGGGCACCGCGATGCAAACTTGTTGGGAACTTCACTCGCCGGAGTGAATAATTCTTTCTAACTCTTTTGAAATGGGACGTGCGTTTTTCGTTCCCAGTTGTTATATTAGCTGTTTAATACAGGTCAGCGAGTCTATAAATACAAGTGGAGCTTATTTAGCGGTAAATCTAAACTCATTTACCGTTTGTGTCTTACTGTTGGATATGCATTATTTTTCCTAGATTATTTTGTTCGTATGGGATGATAACGATAGACAAACATTGCTAATTTTTGGCTGTCGTAGTAACCTGTAGGCGTGTTCGTCGGCCGGCGTTACGTCAGCGGTACGTACGGCGCCGCCCAGAGGCCGCAATAAAAAAACACGCGGCCCGCGCGAGGCGTAAACACGCGCCCCTCTCGCGTGACGGCTCATTAGCCACTCCCCTGCGCCTCAATAAATCATTTTAAATTCAAATTCTACTTACTTTCAGAATTGACTTTGCTTACCTAATTCCCTTCCCAACCACAAAATTTTGCAAATTAGATTTCACCTTTCCCTCGCTCTGGCTTGTCGGAAAAAATTATTTGCGGCATCCGGGACCGGATCCTGGCCTGTGATCGCGTTACCTGCTTCTATTGCGCGCTTCGAACCTGAGACCTTTTGAATTCACATCCATCGGGACAACCATCCTTATTCCAATTCTCTACTCATCTTTATCTTTAGCGTTCAGTTCATGCATGAATATAAGATTTCGGATAAATTACTTACCTACCTTTTGTTACTTTCTGCATGCATAATGCATTTATACGTGCTAGAATGGAATACATAATTTGGACATTAAATATGCACCAATCGCTGGCACGATTACATTGTGCGAATCACACATAGACTGCACCGTCCATTGTCTGTAAACAAAGGGCATGAACTGTCTTGAACTTGAATGCAAACCGAACTGCTTGATAGAATTTGAAGTATCAAATAGACGAAATTGTAAACTGCCAGCTGTGCGGGCGGCCACGTGCCTCGGGCACCTACTCGGCGCAGGAGTTGGCACGTCTCACCGGCGGAGGTTATTCCTGTCTGTCCCTGTTTGACGAATATTTTTGGCACCCACTTTCGTGCGTACAAGTGTGCTTCGGAGAGCTCCGTGACGGGAAAGTGTCATTCATCGGCTCGTTAGCCCATTGTTTTCCGCGCGTGTCGATTTGTCGGCCTATTCCAGTTCGCCCCACCAAAAACGCCCCACTGGTAGGGCAAAGTGGAATCGCATTAAAATCCGTCCATTTTGCCCCACCAGCGCCCCACTGACAGTTCAGTGGGGCAAATTGGAATAGTCTAATGGTTATTCCACAATGCCCCACTCGTTCTTGTTGTCAAGTACAGTCACGACGCAAAGTCTTTGGAATAAATAATTATTATTGTGTTTACTTAAACTTTCGTAACATAACTGTACAATTGCATAAATTAAAACAATATGTTGTTTTTTATAATTCTTTTATTGTACTATACGTAATCACAGATTTTGATATCACATATTATCTTAGATATGTCGAAAAACCAGAGTAGGTATACCTACGCTGTTTTTTTTTAAATAAAACTATATATAGTCATACACAGACAAAATCACAGAATATCGATTTGGCCATCTTAAAATTATTACAATTAACAATTTTAGATATTAGTACTATCTCTCTGATATAAAAGGAACAATTGGCATGTATTATGATAGAGATAAAGAGCTATTTCTAATGACCTACTGCAATATTTCTTGCATAAAATTATAATCACAAAATATTTTGGCCATATTCACAAAAATTTACAAAGACAAACCTACATACTTTACTTTTTTGTTACAAATAATAAATCACATAATTTGAGAACAATTAACACAATATCAATTTGGCTACGAGAAAGTCAACGAGTGTACCTACAGTTAACGGCACATCAAGCCTAACCCGTACCTACTTTGCAACGTTCGGAATGCATTGGAATCATACTGTGAGTGATACGCTTGATATGCTTTTGACTGTACATGAACCAATGGCAGTTATCAATATAATGTTATAATATAATAGATATTAAAATTCTAAAAAAAAAACAATTTTGCAAAGTTGACAAAGTGAAAAATAAATGTACTTATTTTCTATTTTTATCTGTATCATAGAATTGTCAATTACTGATTTAAAGCTTTATTGTGAAAGGAATAATAAGAAAATATATACCTAACGTCTAATAATGAAAATAAGTCACGAATCCCATAAAAGCGATTTAGAAATCATTTCAGTTTTTAATAGTAATTTTTTTTCTTACAAGTAAATGATTTTTTATATCACAGAATTTTCCAATTACTGATTAAGCTCTAAAGCTTACTTAAGTGAATAATAATAAAATGTAACGTCTAATAATGAATATAAATCACAAAATCTTCTCATAAAAGCAATTTCAAAATCATTTCACCTTTTCCAAAAAATGACCAACGGTAATCTCTCCGTTACTTAGTTCCATTTGAACGTGTTGTATGAATTCACTTCTTTCAATACTATTTATATTACGTTTCCTTGTAGGCTTGACTTCGTAGTAATCAGCGTCTTCTTTTAAAGCATCGAGGAGCTTGAGGATGTTTGGTTGCTTTTGAGACACTCTTTGGTTGAGTTTGTAGTGCCATCCTTCTAAAAAATTAGTCGTGCGGTGCTCATGGCCAAAAACGCACCACTGCTCAATGAAGCCTTCTTTTATCCATTGTTTGAGCATATATTGTCTAAATTTCTTGCTCTTCTCATCGTCTGGGCTTTGGGAGGCAACATAAAACCACCCACTCATAATTTTATCGGCTGGCAGCAATGGCAGAACTCTGCTCAGATCAGCTTGCCTTTTTAAGACCTTTGACGTGGTTAGTTTTAGAGATTTGGCTCTCCTAGCGACAGCTTGCCTATAGTGGAAATAGCATCCACTGGTGACGACATTTTCAAATACTTTTTTTATGCCATTTACAGCAGCTTTCTCATAATCACTCTTGAAACTCTGGGGATTCCATCCGGGCAACCGACTTTTTATCATAGAAAATAGAGCAACGTACATTCCTTCAGTTCTATTGGTAGTTAGTGCGTATATTAATGGCACAATTCCGAGGGATTCTGCAGTGCTGCCTAAATCCCCGTGGATAGTGTACAGCTGATGAAATGGGGTAGGGCAGCTTTTGAACGTGCCATCTCCAAAAAAAGCTTTTAATTCTTGCATTCGTTCGCGTCCTATTTCGGAGCAGAACACATATATATAAGTACTGTCATCTATATATTTAGCTAATAGAAATGGTAAAAATTGTGGGGGAATTTCGATTTCTTCCTTGGCTGTGGTCTTTAGTTTTGTTACACCGGCTGACGCGTTTCTATAATTGTATATGCCAGACTTAACGTTTGTTAGTTCCGGGAACTGCGTAACTAAGTCCAGCCCACAGTTTTTTAGAGATGCTATCGTTGCATTGAACGCTGTAGGAACTCCTGGTGCATTTGGTTTTATGATTGTTTGCTTCAGCTTATAAAGCTTTTCCTCAATCTCATTTCTCGCAAAGTTCGGTGTGCAGTCGTGTTTTTTTTCTGATAGAACAGTGTTATTCTGAAAAGAAATAAAGTGTATTAAAATTTCAACGGCCAGTGATGAAACATGTGTCAATCGACAGAGTAAGTGATTACAAACAAAAAATATTCGATGATGAAATCTTGTAAGTGCTACACTTTTGGAGATTTTTGAGTTCAAAAATAAGTAATAATCTTATTTGGTATCTTGTAATTCAAAATTCAAATATCTCAGAAAGTATATTAGTTACGAGATTTTATCGCTGATTACATTTTGTTCGTAATCACCCAATCTACCGATTGACATACGTTTCATCAGTGGCAGGCAAAAAATATATTTTTTTCAAAATGACGGACGGTGGGTGTACCGACAAGTTTTGATGCTCTTTGACAATAGCTTCAAAGACAAGTTATATAGGATGAGTAGCAAAAAAGCTTGCCCAATTTTGCATCTTCCAAGTGGAATATAAATAAAGATATTCATAAAAGACGAGGTCTTTTATTGTAAAAATCTTCACACAATTAAGTAGGTACCGACACCGCTAAACATAGATAATAATATTTTTATCGATACTCAGCGGTGTAGGTACCTAATTGCATTATTCAAGAGCAAAAAATCACACTTTCTGCGGAGTCTTTACCTACACCTACATCGTGAAAAAACACTGGTGTAATTTGTATAGAAAAGCAGTTTTCCAAAAAATAAACTTACTTGTAATGTAATGGATCCAGAACACTTTTCTCTTCTTCTCTGCACACATTCCCAGATAGTTGCACCGTTCTTATACACTTTTTTCTGACAATATTGATGTCCAGCACGTAGCAGTTTTTCTTTGCCATTTAACTTCTTTATACGTACTAAGTCACATGCACCACTTGAACTTCCAGCCATTATATTGAAATTACATAAAAAAAAACGATTTACGTTTGTCGCCTAAATAAGGACGAAACGAACTGACTGATAAAGTGCAAAAATTTCTTTGAATTAGTCCAACAATAAACTGCCATAAACAGAGCGGCGTAGAGCAACCAATCACAAAGCACTGTTTCCAAAATGGCGCCGTGGGACGAAAGGGTGTACTGAATTACCTACTTATCGGTTTTGAGAAGATTTAAAATTATAATAATTAATTAGTAAGAGAAGGTGAGTAGAGTGTCGGCATTATTTAATTTCGAGCAACTATTTTAATAGGTAATTTAAAAAGTAAAGTAGGTATGTTTGTCCTATCCCATTTTTGTATACAGGGCGTCCCACGTCACACGGAGGACTTTAAATATTGAAGATAGGATATTTTACTTAAATCGCCTGTCTCAGCTGGGAATCGAACCCGCCAAATGTGAAAAAAAAACCACATGTATTTTATGATAACGGATAATATGTGACAGGCACCAAAACTATGATTACTTACAGCACAATAAAATAATTACCTATTAAAAATAACATAATTTTGTTTTAATTTATGCAATTGTACAGTTATGTTACGAAAGTTTAAGTAAACACAATAATAATTATTTATTCCAAACACTTTGCGTCGTGACTGTACTTGACAACAAGAACGAGTGGGGCATTGTGGAATAACCATTAGACTATTCCAATTTGCCCCACTGAACTGTCAGTGGGGCGCTGGTGGGGCAAAATGGACGGATTTTAATGCGATTCCACTTTGCCCTACCAGTGGGGCGTTTTTGGTGGGGCGAACTGGAATAGGCCGATTTGTCCCGACGCGCGCCGGGTCAGCCAATAGTAGAGCATACCTAGCGAGAGCGTGCGCGTACGACCGCCGCGCGCCGCCGACGGCATGTCGCCAATCCATCAATCGTGATCGAACGCTCTGATCGATTAGCGGCCGTCCCGCCCGCCGCTCGACACGCATTCTTAACATCCTGTGTTTGTCTTGCCAATTGCTTTAATGAATAATCTACATATAATGAAACCATTTGACGATTCCATTTGCTGCAACAGCGATCGATCAGTTTGTCATCGTTTAGCAGTTGGCATCGCCTCTATCTCTTTTGCAAGTGAACATTTTGCTAGTCCTAGCTGGCGGCGATGCAGTAACAAGGGTGGCGGCGCGTGCCGACTGGCGACGGACCGGGCCGCACTCGAGGGCTGTTCGTTATACACGTCATACTTGCAGAGTGCACTCGCCCGCTTTACAGCACTCACCTTAACGAGGCACAAGCGGCACTGTTCATTTATGTCATTTTTGCCGCAATCTAACTGCAACGCCCCTGGCCGAAACTGCGAAAACTTCGAGTTTGACCTCAAACAGCAATTTAGATGCCCTTGTTTTACCCTTTGAACGACCCATGCCTAAATACATTCAAACAACTTTTTTTGTAAGAATCGTTATCCCCAGAAACGGCGACGACGGTAAGAAACTTACTCTCTCGGCTAACCCCTTATTGTATTGCAAGAGCGCATTGTTGTGTCATAAAGGACACAGCTAGGGAAGCGCGGTCGGTTTGCTCCTCCGCTATCACAAAAATGTTATTAGTTTTGGGAGGTTATTGCCCACCCTCGCCCGGCGACCCTCCCGAGCCCTCTTCTCGAACAAATAAGGCGTATTGAAACCGTCCGTAGATTTGTTTTAATCCTTGTGGATTATCACGGGATATCTCCCAAAAATATCAATTTATTGAGTTTGGCAATTCCAATATCATCAGCGGGCATTAGTTGGCTTTTTACCATATTATGTCGGGTATTTTGTGGCATCCTGTAGTCTTTATGGATTTTGATAATGATATTCACCTTGATCACGAAATTGACATAGGATACTTTTTTAAGCAAAAAATAACAACTTTTGTTCTTTGTTTATTTCTTTATAATTTGCCTAGCTTGTTATTTTCTTTTTGTGGAATATCGTATTAGGGTTCAATTTAAGAGCTAGATACTCTTTTATGAATCCTGTTTTCGTAAAATCAATGCCAGTAAAACACTCCACCAATGCTGCACATAGAACAGATAGAGGTGATCGAAGAGCAATTAATGTGTCGTAATGTGCGCTCTAGGGCCGGCCGGTGGCGGCGGCGCGGGCCATCCGTCTCTGGCGACGACGCGACCATTTGTATCCGCGCGGGCATCCGTCACGCTAATCGCTGCGCACACGGCACACCTGCATGTATTCCACTAGCAGAATGCCTAATTCGCAGAATGAGCACTTCGCAGAACGTCCAGTTCACAAATTGTCTCGGCGTTGTCTAAATTTTTGTCCTCAATCATCTCAATGTCAGCCTTTAATTAGATTAATAATTTGAAATTCCGCAACCACAGGCATTCATCGGGCAAGCTTTGCTCAACTCCACTTACTGTTAACACAAAACAGCGACTATATTAACGTTCGTGTGTACATTCACCAATTATTTATTAATTTGCGAGAGGTACTTATATAGCAGTAGGTACAGTTAGTACTTTGCGGTACTAAGTGGTTGAAAACATTCATCGGGCAAGCTTTGCTCAACTCCACTTACTGTTAACACAAAACAGGGACTATATTAACGTTCGTGTGTACATTCACCAATTATTTATTAATTTGCGAGAGGTACTTATTAATATTAAGCAATAAATAAAATTTAAAAAAACTTATATAGCAGTAGGTACAGTTAGTACTTTGCGGTACTAAGTGGTTGAAAACACAATTTCCATGCGCCGGAGGGAAGTCCGAAAAATCCAGCTAACAAAAATTATATTGTTGACATCATTCATAAACAAGTTTCGTTTCGTAGTTTAGTTCGTATTTGCCTTTGACAATGAGATTTCCGACTATAAAGTTGCTAATAGTCCAATCAGTCCTCTCTAATAAGCACAAGTTTGATAGACCCAAGTTATCTTAGCTATGAAACGTGATCACCCATTCAAATTCACGAACCGGTTGCTTTGAATCGAAACTCGGTTAAAGTAGACGGCGCTTAGTAACAGGAAATAATAACTTTAGCCCGAGTTAAACTGCGAGAGGACCGTCCAACTAACATTATGTCTGCCAGTAACAAGTTAATCTAAATGCAGCCGACTGCTTCTACTAGCTAGCTGTAGCACGCATCGCCGAAGTTTAATAACTGAGAAAATTTGGAACACGTCTGCATCTGAATTAGCCAGCGCCCAAAGATTCACACTTCTGTTTGCTGTGATATCCACCTTTCTGTACCGATATAGTTGTGGATAGATATTTACTCGTATATTTCAAAAGTCTGCCAGTAAATCACTCTGAAGCTGTTACGCGGACATTATCAGTAAGCGACTCCCCGGTGCCGGTGGAGTGCTGAATATTCAGATGGCGTTTGTTTGTATACGTATTTTCTTTGGACGCGATAAGCGCTTTTCCGTTTTTTCACTGAATAAAATATGGCCAAGGAGGCTCGACTCGCAACGATAAAATGTCCGCGAAGCTCTTCCCGTCACGTAGTGAGACAGTTAATTACGCGGATGTAAATAAATCATCATAGACGGGTGCGGCGGAGGGCTTCGATTCCGAAAGGCAATTATCTCGCGCCTCATTGACGCCGAAAATGAGCAGAGCGAAGCCCGCCCCCGACGCCTCAGAAATATTTGACACCGCCTAAGACGCGGTTATAAGGAAAAATCGAGTGGAGGATTTCTGTCGGCTACGTGCCCGGCTCACGGCAATTGTGATGCATGGAGGGATTTCCGCACATTTGCCCGATATTGAGCCGCAACCGCGGCCGCCGCCGCGCCGTTACACCATATTGCTTATCGGAATGATATCGAATGAGGTCCGCCATTTTCGTCTATTCTCAAAGCCCAGAAGTGTCACTTACCTGGGGTGCGGTGTGGCTCTTATCTCTTTCATTTTCCACTTATGCGACACAAATAGCACATTGGATCGAAGGTTGCCAAACATTACCCGTGAACGATACCAACTTACCTAAACATATTTATAGGTACCTATCCGTTTTATTAGTGCCGTAATATATCTAACGCTGAATTTTATACAATTTCAGGGTCGGTGTAACCGTGAGAAGCCGCCCTGCAAGTACTTCCACCCACCGCAGCACCTCAAGGACCAGCTGCTCATCAACGGTCGGAATCACCTAGCACTCAAAAACGCATTAATGCAGCAGATGGGTCTATCGCCTGGGCAGGTCCTGCCCGGCCAGGTGCCAACCGTGGTGAGTACCAGATTGGCAATGTCAGTCCATTTCGTACTTACTAAATGAATGCTTCGAGCGATCGGTCTTCACACATGTAGGTAATCTGCACGCCACGTTGCTTTCGGTGTATACTCGCTATTTTGAGTTCTATATGCGTTCTTATTATTACAAGTAATCACGTAGCAATTTGAAGTCCGCGTTTAAGTTGTGCCTTATTTATTATGTCCATAAATTAAGATGGAATTTCAAAACGGTCGCACATGCGCCGACTATTTTATTCGTTTTAACTTAACACCTCCCTAAAACTTTTCTCAGAAGTTTACGTTGAACGTTATAGTTATTTACTTCGCTCAAAATGCCCTCATGCTTCAAGTTCCGTGCTTTAATCTAAAGTTCTCATATCTAATACATGTACAAATGCTGTTGCTATTCAAACCGTTTTATTTGTGGCAACATACCTAGCTTCTTGGGCACAACTTAAACTCTGCTACCGATGACCGATCGCTCCTGATGCTTGAGCATGTTTGTAAAATTCGTTCCTTAAATGGCATGACTTCTCTCCAAACTACTCACATTATATTGAACTGGGTACAAGCGGTAATGCAGATTTAATCACCGGAACATTTGTCCTCTCTCACTGTTCACACTGTCGCTAACTTCGCGGCCCGACGCTACTCGGCATCCCTCCTCGCACTGCCGTCTCTGTGATCCTTATCTGTAGCTCGATGTACACAATAGATACAATTGATACTGTAGCCGTACTTTGTTTTGCGAGTAGAGAGCGTAGGTGGTGCGCTGAGCGAGGTCCGAGGTAGGGGGGTGGCGGATGCGGGTGAGCAGTCAGCACTGAGCACTGAGCCCTCGCACGATGAGTAGCGTGTTTGTGTGGTTTTGTGTCGAGGTGGGCGGCGTGAGCGGCGCGGGCGCAGCCGCGGGTCACCTGGCCGCACTGGACCCGATCAGTCTCGCCCTGCTCGCCCCGCAGGTAATGGCCACAGAGCGCTCCGCGTCGCACCACCATCACACGCCCCGCCCGCCGTATAGACAACCTTCCTTGTGCCTTCCCACCCACCTAACACACATTGAACTTCACGAGCATCTCCGCCTTTATCTGGCGACGACCTAATGAGTACAGCTTAGGTTATCGGTAAAGACCACAAAAATCAAATATCTGCGGGGATTCATTTCTTTGAACGCATCGCCTAGTAGTGTGACGTCACCACGGAATTCCGTGGACGTCACAGTGCAAATATCGGCTATTTGATAAATGGTGTGATAATTCACGTTACATTAGGAGGTAGGTTTTCAGTTTGTGTTTTGTTTCCCTTATTACTGCTCAGTTATACACTTTGGAAGAGCCCAATTACTAAACTGTTGATGATGTATGAAAGTTGGGAGTTTTTTAAATAGTATTTCTCGTTATAGGAAAGAAGGTATGTGGAGCGTCCATGATATGGTATTCCTCCTGTTCACGGTGTTGCCTGGACTTCTTGTATTTAATTTTCTCAGAGGTATGTGTGAGGGTGTGTGTGACTCTGTTATGAAATTCAAGGGTTTGTCTAGTAAGTAAGGTGGTATATTATTATTCCATAAATCAAATGCCATAGATAGCGTAAAGTACCTACTTGTGCTTTGTGAAATCGACCTTCTTGGTGCAAGCAGATGTGAAAGTAATCCATTATCAGATTAGCTAGGTAATTCTTTAAAGTGTTCTTGACTATGAGTTCTGTTGATTTTGTTATATGGACAATATACATCTTTATTGATAATATTCATTATACGTCAATGTAATATCATCCTCATTTCCCCAGTTCCCGACCTATCTTCTCTTCCGTCCTTCTCGTTCCGTCCTTTAACTACTGTCCTACGGTGGTGGCCGGTGGGTAGCTTGACTGAACAAACCGTATGCTTAATTTAATAATTCGTCGTTAATGCATGCGAATGCTTGTTTGGCTAACAATATCTCACTAAAGTTTAACCAAGTTTGCGCAAGGTAATTTTGTGTACCTATCTATACCGCTTTTACACTATTGTATTTTGTAATTTGTGCTTGCAGATTTGTAGGGCTTTTTGAGGCGCTTTAGAATTATAGGGTAGTTGACTAATATTTTTTATTGCCTAAATTAATTCACGTGATCATACTGAGGATTACATCTGTAATTAAGTTTTACGATATTCCAATTACCTCCAGAAATAATTGATGGGTAAAGTTGTAGGTTATCCCTTTTTGGCAAAACGACCTAGTATTATGAAATTTATATGGAATTAGACGAGATGTTGCATTTATCTGATTTTCAAATGTCTGTAACTACATTATTTATCAACTGATTTCAATTATTCCCCCCTAGCTAAGTGGCATTGACTTTCGTTAACGCTACTAATATACAAAATAATAAGGTAAGTATAGGATTGACATTTGTTTTTCTGTTAGTACTGAAATGTAAATCCCATATAAGTACTTACATATTTCTCTTTCTATTCTACTATCGTTAACGAATGTCAATGCCACTTGTCTAGGGTTGTTTTCACAGTTTATAAAAGTATATTTTGTAAACGAACATTGAATAAATTGTCAATATTTGTCAACTACCCTATTGAATGAATTTTGTAGTTGGGAGTAACTCTCGGTGTCGAAAGTAGCACACACAACACTTAATTACTAGTCGTTCTATGCGTCTCAGGCGACGTCTCCGTACCTGTCGGGCGTGCCCGGCGTGGGCTCGACGTACGCGCAGTACTACGCGCCGCAGCTGGTGCCGGCCATGCTGGGCCACGACCCCGCAGCCGCAGCAGCCTCGCCGCTCGGCGTCATGCAGCAGCCGGTGCTGCAGCAGAAACTGCCGCGCACTGACCGCCTCGAGGTAAGAACATGCACTCGTGCAACGTAACTACTTACACGTGCCCAACTGCCATATTGACGGGGAATCGACAGATCTCAGCTCACTAACTCTAAAGCAAACACATTAAAACCATCGGAGAGGCAATAGCAATGGAGCGTCAGCGGCAAAGAAAGGGAGCGGCAACCGCGCGCGTTCAGTCTATCTTTCATAAAGTTTAATACATTACAACCACTGCCGCTGCTGTTGTCTTTCCGCTGCTTTAATGTGTTTCAGCCTTATGGCCGATAGTCAAAGTCATAGACAGTTTTGAGCACGAATTCAGCGTGAGCTCATCAGCTGACACTTGCGACTGTAAAAATTGTATGAAAACTGACTGTTGGTAAGACCGAATTCAAACTACTCTCATACTCAAAACTGTCTATGGCCGATAGACAATTTTGAGTGCGAGTTGAATTTTAGCTCGGTCTTATAACTGTCAGATTTCATACAATTTTGACAGTTGTAATACCGACCTCACTAGTATTACTCACGTTTCGTCTATGACTATCGGTCTAACTCACCGGTTGTCGTATTATTTACTCCAAGGAGCCTTACTATGTAAGCTGAGTGGACGTAACGATGAGTATGGTGTGATGTCGGTCCCCGCCCCGTCCGGCGCAATGCGGCGGAGAGGCTTTCCCCGTGCGCTTACTCCCATCTGGTGAAGGATCTGCACTGTCATGTACAATATACCTACCCAGTATCTTGACGGCTCTGCGCTCCTTGTGACAACGATGTAGAAGCGCCACATGCTTTGAACGGTCTCTAATCATATATCCCCAAAGAAAACAGTTTTGTCTCAATGAAATTGTTTAGACGAGGCGACGGATGCGTAGGAATGTCGAAAAGTTTATAAATTAATAGTTTCGATTTGTATTTCCGTACAAAAGCGGCGGCGTCCGGTCGAGATAAATTCATAAACCGTATATCGAACTTAAAATTTCCGTACCACAAAATGGCAATTCCGTTCGGTCGACACTTTTTTCAAAATTTCTGGCGTTTTCGTCACTACAATTTCAGTTCGGGTTCACTAGCACATTATTAATATGGTAATTAGACTGATTGGATGTTAGAAGTCGCGTCAATGAGCGCCTAGTGTAGCGCCTAGTTAGTGATTAGCGGCCGATTGTTGGCTTTGGGCGCGGCTCGCGGTGTGGGTCGCCAGTGCCGGTGTGCAGTGTGTGGTGGGTGCAGGTGTGCCGGGAGTACCAGCGCGGCGCGTGCAAGCGCGCGGAGGCCGAGTGCCGCTTCGCGCACCCGCCGCCGCCCGTGGCCGCGCACGACGACGGCTGTGTCACGGTGTGCATGGACGCCGTCAAGGGCCGCTGCGTCCGCGACCCCTGCCGCTATTTCCACCCTCCCCTGCACCTGCAGGCGCACCTTAAGGCGCAGGCGCGCGGCGCGGTACGCCAACAGGCTGCCTGCACGCTCTCGCCTCGCTCGCTCGCTCGCGCAAGCTTCTCTTCTTCCGCTTGGTCTCGCCGCCGCGGCGCCGCTTCTGTACGCGCAGCTTGCTCTGTTCAGTTCGCCGCGCTTCCGTCGCACTCGCGCTTCACTTTTATTTTGTTTCGTTATCTATCGCATTTTAATATCACCTCACGCCGAGCTTTAGGTGTATTCTGTGCATCTACTACATCGTTATTGTTTCTGTCCCGTCCTGCGACGCTTCGCTTCACGTAGACGGCCATCGCAGCGCAGCAGCCGACCACGAGCGCGTCTTCGGAGCCCGGCAAGAAGCGGCCCGCGCCCGTCGAGCTCGAGCCGCCCCCGGTACGGCCGCCAGCTTTGCACGCTTCACCCGCCCGCTCCCCGCCCCCGCCCCCCACAGACCCCACCGCCCGCCCCCCTCGCTCCCGCTCCGCCCGGGCGCCGCGCGCGCCGGCCGGCCGCCCCCGCCGCCCGCCGCGCGCAGCGCCCGCCCGCGACACACCCGACCCGACCCGCGCCCAACACCCTTAACCAGACCCGACCACCCGCACCTCGAATCTCCTCTCAACCGTCTGTTTCTCGTTTCAGATGGACATGAAGAGCGTCGGATCGTTCTATTATGATAACTTCGTAAGTATTACGACGGCCTCCCGACGCTACTTGAGTCCGGGCTAACCGGACGTGTGCCTGCCCACACATACTATATAGTGCTCACCGTATATTTCTGTTTCGCAGGCTTTTCCCGGGGTGATGCCGTACAAACGACCCGCCGCCGATAAGGCGGGCATGCCCGTATATCAACCGGCGACGACGTACCAGCAGCTGATGCAACTGCAGCAGCCGTTCGTGCCCGTGTCATGTGAGTACCCCGCGCCCGTGTCGTCCGCACCGCCCACCGTGTCGGTGCCCGCGCCCCCCGCCTCCGCGCCGCCCGCCCTACCCGCGCCGCCCGCGCTGCCCGCGCCGCCCGCGCCGCAGCCGCCGGCGCCGCCCTCGCAGCCCGCGTCGCCGCCCGCACCCGCGCCCGGCGCCCCGCCGCCCGACCACGCCTCGGACCCGGCCGCCGTCGCCAAGGAGGTGGCGCACAAGAACTACGCGGCTGCGCTGGCGCTCGCCGCGCAGCAGTCGGCCATGGCGCACGCGGCCGCCGCGTACACGCAGCAGGCGTACAAGGCGCGCGCCGCCATGCCGGGCTTGATGCGCGCGCCGTTCATGATGCGGCCGGGCGGCTGGCCCGCGCCACCGATGCAGATGCCCGCCTACTACCAGCAGCCGTACATGTACGCGATGCCGCCGCCAACGCCGCAGGGCGCGGCTGCGGCCGCAGCGGCCGCCGCCGCCGCCGTCAACCCCTACAAGAAGATGAAGACGACATAGAGTGTGCGCTAGGCGGGCGCGCGCGACGTCGCGCGGGGAGTGGGCGCGGGGTCTCCGCGTAGAGACTCGTATGTGTGAGCGGAGTGTGGCCCCGGCCTGTCGGGGCGGCTAGCGCTAGGCGTGTTGTCACATTTGTATTGTATTATGTAAGGACGATGCGAGAGGACTCGCCCTCGCAGAAGTCTCGGTAGTTTTACGCTATGTATTCTATTGTGTACCTACTCTACTCACCGTTATTATCTTATGCGTGTAAATTTCTCGTATCTACGATCCCGGTAATAATAACGCTTGGAATGCATGACTGTACGTTTTTTATTACCTCTTGTCGGTCGTCTTTATCGTGAGTATCGTCGTACTGAGAGTTGAGCGCTTGGTCCGTCGCTCCCGCTACGTACACGCTTGTTCCCGGACGCCGGCCTCCACGGGCGCTTTGGCCGCTGTGTCGATCCCGTACCTAGTGGTTACCGGCTTGCAGCTGCAGGCCCGCACCTAACACAGACGCCTCCTAATTTTCGCATGGAATAGAATCCACCACCCCTATCCGTTTGGCTCATCAGGTATTACTCTCATTATTCTAGTGGCTCCTCGTGTGTGCTCAGTGTGCCGCGTGTTCATCAGTAGTGCAGCGGGGGCGGCGGGCGTCGCCCCCGCTTTTTTCTTTCAGTCGCACTGTCTTTCTATTTATTTTGAACGCTTTCTGTTACATGCCTTCCGAATGACGCTTCGGCTGTCGTCCGCATTGCAAATCTTTTGTCGCTTTTTGTGTCGGGCCGAGCAGGCTGTACGCCCCCCAACGCGCCCTATGTGGTGTACACCGACGAGCGCGGACAGGTAACGAGTGCCGCGTGAGTGTGCCGTGCCGCACCCGCTCCATCGCACGCGCCGCTCCACGCCGCACGCCCCACAAAGCACCGCTTCCCCAGCCAGCCCCGTCCTCATCTCACGCGATTGCGACGCTTGTTAACGCCACCAACACTCCGTAGAGCCACCCTCGACCTCTGTCCGCCGCGACCGCCTCACTCTAACCATAACCAAACCAGTACGCTCCCACTTGTATCACGCTATAACCGCATATCGCCTCTACTTGCGCCTACAACTATGCGCCTTGTATTTTTTGTTAATAAGCTCAAACTTACCATTTGTATAGTTACTATTTACGAATTGACGAATGAAGAATTTCATGGATAAAATGTATATCAATTTTGGCCTAATTTGATGTAACAGATTATGTAAGATAACATAAATTTAATTTTACTGTTGACGAACCATGTCTGTATGGATGAGACTAATAAATTTGCCTAAGGTACAAATACATAATTTTTATTCATAAGTAATAATTCCAAGTGCCATTCCATTTATTTCTCGGATATTAACCAATCAGTGGATAGAACTTTCATTTTTTGAGCTTGCTTCGTCACGCGCTTAAAAATGTTTAGTTTGTTTTTCATTTCTCTATGCTTCAGGCGGGCTTAAGTAGACTAAGCGCTTTATTAATAGCGAAATATGAACAAACCAACTTCACGATCACACTAGCGAGCTAATCACAGCAGCGGGTCAAGGTGCGCTTGGTGAAATGAGCTTGAATCGACCTAAGTGCCTCCAGGTAAAAAAAAATTGTTTTCATCGAGGTGTACATCAACTTGGACCTAGTAATCAAAATCTTGGTTGCAAATACGATGGTTAGGTCCTGTATATTTTTGGCGCTGCATCTGTTCTCGTCTGTTTTAAACCATCCATCAACAGACTTGCTTAGGATACCATCATTAAGGAAATATGACGGCACAATTAACTCTGAAATGCTGTGACAATAGCGGGGACCTGATGGCATCGCTTGTCAGCGACTCATGTGTATCAATGTCATCATCCATATCTATCATTTTAGTCATTGTGCTGTAACTGTATTGACTATATTGTAATGAACAGTTTATGCTACAATTTGTTGATGATTTTTAGTTTTGTATAGTGAGACATACTTGCTTTCAAATGTGGAAGAAGTCACTCTACAGTATTGCCTTGCTTACACCCGGTAAGATACAATCAGCTTACTATAATATCCTCAGTATAAGTGATTTCCTGTTTTAACACCTATACTGAAACACGCCGCTTGACACTTGCATGATTATTATACCCTTAATCAATTTAATTGAACGCTGTGTCTAAACACGCTTCTAATATTTATTTAATTACTCGGCCGTTTCAGTAAAGGTGGTTTTATTGATTAAAAATAACGAAGCCACTATACGTACTGTTAAATAGTTGACTGATAACTTGACAACTAACTAAAAAGTTTTAATTATTTAGTAACAAAACGTAGTTTTCCCGATTGTATTAAACATAGTCAACTCCTTAACAGAAAAGTAATTGAGCACCTCTCGCCTGTGTCAACTACCAACCGCTGATAAGGGGGTCTTTTATTTTATTTATTTCATTAATTATTGAAATTCTAAATTTAACGCTTAGCAAATAATAAATTATTTTCTTGTAGCGTCGCTGGTAGTTGAAAAGACGGTGGTGAAAAAAGAAAATTCGAAGTGACGATTCTCAATAATCTTTATAGTTTTTAAATCACCCAACTTAATTGCCACTTTATAAAGATATCTATGAATTGTATTCGCAACTTGGTAAGCCGGTTAATTATTCACTTCGACTTTTCTTTTACAATGCTTAAAGTGCTTCGCCGTAGCGGCTTCAATTCCTCGCTTTCGACTTGTTGAGGCCTCTCTGATGCTTATTTTAAAGTGTTCACTGTAGACGTAATAATATACTTGGTTTTCTCTTTTGTTTGTCGTACAGTAACCGCACTCTCTAATGGTCATTATGTTGCAGTTTGTACTACCACTAACATGTCACGTCCAGAACTGTCATGTAAGCTAAAGGTATAAATTTAATTTGTCTTTTTACATATAACCATGCCTACCTATCGATAAGCATGATCGTCCTCTGTTCCTCTACCGAGAACACCGGAAGATTATCTAAAATCATCACAGCCGACGCAGACACATGACGTAACTCCCCACACAGCCTCTTTAAGCTTTGTTATAGCAACCGTTGGTATTTATGGGCACACCTTGGACGCTACAAACCCTCTAGAACGCCCTTGCCCTGGTAAAAGTTGTCTAGCATCATGCTTTAGCTTTTTTGTAAAATATAGTCACGCTTAAATGAGATTGGCTGCGCAATAATGATTATACTTCAAGCGTTCTGCATGCCATTTAGATATTATATTCATACCTACTATGTGCATAGTGCAGCGTATCTTAACACTCTCTGACGGTTACGGAAACTCGTTTACGAGAATAACTCTAGTTGTGGGCTCGTAATCTAATAATGCTGTGTAAAGTTATCGTTCCGATTTATTACAATAGAAAGGTGACACACAACAGCGCGCACGTACATGAAAGAATGCTTGGAAGCTCCAATCATATTGTGCAACGAATCTTGTAAAGTTCTTGTAATATTAAAGCAGCAACAAGATTTGGTTTCGAGCAACTTTGCCTTCCGTGTGTCCCGTCTAGTGTTGATTTATGTAGCGATTGAGAAATTACACACGCATTTGCTAATTTACTGGGTCATTTGACAACAAACACTAAACTATAGGACAATTTACTTTGTCTAGGTAATTGTACTTGCTCTTTGATATTACAAAAACTACGTTAGCATTATTTTTCAGACGGCTGTGCAGTGAGGATAATTTCAGTTCAATGTCAAATGTATGAATGTTCAATAAGTGATGATATAGATTTAGCATTAACACTATTAACAGTAACTCATAACCCGTCGGAGGACTATAAATATCGCGATTAGTATTTTTATACGCATTAGACTACGAAATGCCTTAATGTGGCCTCGTTCTAATTCAAAGATTTGAATCTATGCCTATGTATTGTAATTTTTACCCGGTAATCCATCTGGCATGCATTTAAAGGCGTTGAAAATGTGACAAAAATAATGATTTCTCGCAAAATATCCGACAGTTTATGAAATAGAGATACGTATATTTAGTCGTAACAATCATCATTCATGCAGTTGTTCCACAATTAATTTCAGTTCCTCAATGATACAACTAAATGTTGTCAATACAATACTTACCATAACTCAATATAATATCGCTACGTAGGTGTACGTAATATTTCTGTTATTATATGCTTGTAATACGGAACATGAAAGTGGTGAAAATAATGGCCCTATTTATTAAAATAATTGATCTCAAACACTGACAAATGCAATATGAAAGCCATCATACCATCAATGATTTAACTGTATTACGAATATGCTATAAAACATACGAGCATCACAGAGGCAAATGTTTTCTTAATTGAAATGTTGTTGAATAACTGTATGAATGTTTTAACTGTAAATATGTAATGACAATAAATACTAATAATAGTGTATTATATTTTCAGTTACTGGACACCCTCCCGGTGTGCCAAGATTTTAATCGACAAGGATGTACAAGACCTACCTGCAGATTTGTTCATATTCGTGAAGGTACGATTTTTTATATTATCTTATTAATTCTAGTTTAAGCATGAATACTGTCGAAAGCACATCAAGTGTACCTTAAGCCCCGTTCTTATTATTGATTAATGATAAGTACGGTGAAGTGATTAGTACTAAAACATTTGGACAATAGTTGTATAGTGCGAGTGGCAAGTTAGCGAAGTATTCATGAACGCAATAAATTTTTTGCGAGTTGCCAAGCCCGGGCCTGTTGCATATGTTCAATCTAGAATTACTAAGAGCTTTGGGACACTGCTCGCACTTCGTACCTGAACTAACCGCTCGTACACTCTCACTAATCATAATCAAAGACTAAGAAATTGACTTTGTACAGTTATACTTATTTACGCTGTAAAATCGATCTAAAACAATTGATGTGCTGTCGTATGTATCCAAACTATGATTCGGGCTACCAAGCATGTATCATGTGTATTTTCCATCCAAAGAGGAAATATTACGTATCGTACACTTGTCTCTTCGATTCCCTTCCTCTGTCCCGTTTCTTGCATGTTCATTTTACAATGTTTCATTAAAATAGCACTAAATTTATAACAATAATATAGTTATAGTTAGAAGTATTTGTAGTAACATACATATTTTTAATTTCATTATTTGTAAAAGTTTTTACCACTAACCTAGTATTCATTATAAACCATTCATGATAGTATTGTACCATAGATTTACCTTTAGTTAGATACCTATGAATTTAGTCAATTAAATAATTCATGTTTACGTAGACTCGTTTATAGACACATTAAAACATTATCACGGCATGTTTAGTTTTTCCCTAGATCTGTCAGCAAATGAATAGTCGACCCTTAGCGGACCAGCGTGGGTGTATTGTATGTTATTTTTAATCATTTCATCACCTGGGGGACCGAGAGACAAGTTGTTATCGCAATGTAACACTGTCTATATTGGTAGACGAAAAGTTACTGTAAATTAATAACAACACAGGAAGTTACAGAAATCGAAATTTAATGTACAATAACTTTTGAATACATAATTAAAACATATCGAACAAGTAATCGGTATGTGATGCGATAATAGATTTGTGACGACATCTGTCATAAAGCAACACAAGTTGAAAGCTGCGGAAACTACTTGCATATGCTGGATCTTTCGGTCCCCCTTAAAGTTGTAGATATCTCGTAGGAGTCGTAGGTGATACTGGCAACAAACCCGTCTCTAGTCACACTCGGGTTTGCGGCCACCGCTCATATTTTTGAAGCTCATAATATTTGTCATAATGCAAAGAGTGTGTGTAACAGCTTGTGTTGTTCCGTTGCAGGGTGCGGGCTGCAGGTGGCGGGGTGCCGCGTGGTGGTGTGCCGCGACGCCGCCGCCGGTGCGTGCCGCCGCGCCGCCTGCCGCTACTACCACATCCCCGTTCAGCTGCCGCCGGCGCTGCGCCCCCCTTAACCTGACCGCTCCCCATTGACCTCCCCCAGCCCTCGCCCCTCCCCCCCGCCCCCCACGTCCCGTCCCCGCAGCCGGCCAAGCGAGCGTCGCCCGCGCCCCGCGTTATCCATATCGATCGCGCCTCTGACACACTCGGGAAAGGCAGGTTCGGCCGGATCGCACTGTCGCTCCCGCGCGGAGGTGGTGATATCTTAGTGAATATCGGTTAGTGTAGTGCGGCGAGTGCGCGCCGCGCGGGCGGGCGTCGCGAGCGCCCGCCCCCGCGGCGCGCCACCGCCCGGAATGTTCGGTTAGTCTTCGGGAAGGAGTGTGTACATAAGTAGCGGGATATGATTCTCAGGCACGGTCATGCGAATGTGATATGAATAGATTTCGAGACGCCGGAGCCGTTTGAGTAATTTTATCGAGATCGTCGAATAGTAGTTAGTGAGGTTTCAAATGTTTTATTACTATTGTATATTTTTTTTAAGATACGATATGAGTTCCTGTAAAGATCGGTGCGTCCGCTGTTGGGCGTCGCACGAAACTTTGTTGTATATAAGTGATGTAATCGATGGGTGGTGTAGTGTGCCGGCGCGCACCGACCGCCACGGCCGGTGTCAAAAGTTGCATCACCCCACTCCTAATATGTGAGCATTTTTGTGAGAATTATGTTACTTTTTTATGTATGTTATGGAATTGTTTTGTAGATGACAAGTTTTACACTAGCCTAGATTAAGCGAGTCAGTAATGGAACACCAATAGAGTAGCCGCTTCTCTCCCTCGGCACTGAGACTTTTGACGCCGGAGCACAATGTCCGTCGGACGTCGCCCATAGCTGTGCGGAGCCGTCCGCTCTCCGCCGGCCGCGGGGCGACACGCCGCCGCCCGCGCCGGTCCACACTTAGCATAGATCACGACACTCGGACAGTGATAGAGGACACACATTCGAACAAATAATATACAATGAAAGCTATCGGACAATATGAAACGAAGACATACTTCCAAGCTATTTACCTAAATTCTAGAATAGGACGTCGGCTTTTATTCCAGATAGATTTTGCTAGATTATCATTCTTTTACCGATCGATTCTCGTTTATCGAAGCACAAACAAATAGTAACCGACGATCGAGTCCGATTACCTCTCGACGAGTGCAGCAGGAGGCAATAGCTACCTACCCATATTAGTTTGGACACAAACAGTATTAGAGTTTTGATCAAATTTATCTCATGGTATGTATGTAGAGGTGATATGCGGAAAGAGAGAGGCGAGCGTGCGCGCGCGCGCTGCCGGCGAGCGGCGGCGGCGCGGCGCGCGCACCCCGCAGGCGTGACGCCTAATGCCTAATATTATTCCTAGTCCATATCCTTTTTGTTGATCAGTCATGCGATTAATGTTAGAATAAAATATTAATAATTTGATTTATTCCTCCCATTTAGTGGATATTTTGATAATGATATATTAATAATGAAATATTTAAGATACATAATACATATTTGATTCTAAATCCTGATAAAGTGACACTACGTTAGTAATTTAGTCGGAGGGATACTTGTGCCGTGATTATATTTTTAGGTATATATTATGAAATAATTCCTAGCGTCGGAATTAAAGAAGTGATTAATGTGTAAGCGTGTTATATTTATTGTCGTAACGTAAGTGGAATGCCATATCGATAAAAGGTGAATATCGGAAGCGGAGTCAAACTCATTGATAGGAGCTGGTTGCGTTTGTTTTGTTGTTGGTTGTAGTCGGCCCCGTGCTGTGGCTAGGGTGCGCCGTTCGCTTTTATCAATACGGCACTATGACTCTTAAATATATAAGTTGTCATTTTATTTTTGTTGAAATTTATCGTTTCTTGAATTATTTGTTGCCTATAATTTTTATAATCAAAATTTTATGATCTGACGCATTTATTGTAAGACAATCGATTACTTTTATATTAATGAGTGTGATAATGTGATGGTATCAAATTGCCGTTATGTAAGATTAAACATCGAAAGTATCCTTCCTGTTTAGAAGGGACTCTTCTGGCCCAAGGTTTCTAGTGGATTTTATATTTTTCTTTTTGTTGTATTTTTAATGTTGCGTGTGTCTTACACATAATATATTTCATTTTTGTGATATTTTTAACTATAAAGTACTGTTATTATAAATCCAAATGGAATAATGATGATGACCTAATTAAATATTCAAGAATTTATTTGTAAATCACAAAAAAAATGTAAAACTGTAAATATAATTGACAAAAAAAATGAACTGCAACACAATAATGATTATTATAATATATCTCTCATGAATACACTGTAAGTTCTTTGAGTACCTAATAATGGTAACTTATTATTAATGTAGTAGGTACCTACAGTCTACTGTAATGGAAAACCGGTCCAGTGAACAAAGTATTGATAATATTGTGAACATTTTTTTATTCACGAACAATCACAGAAAGTACATGACATTGTAATATTATTTATGAAATTACTATGTGATGTGATCTTCGGATCAATTTTGAGTACAGTATAGATAATAAACAACTGAATATGTGATTTGACAATTTTATTTATCCTTATACGATACGACCATGTCACGAGATCAGAGAAAAGTGTACACGGAGCCTCACTAAGATTTAGATTTTCTCAAAAACCACTATTGCAAAAATTCTTTCACTGTTATATATATAAAGTTAAAACTATGTAAGTATCTGTAAATTAATTAATAAATTCAGGCAAGTAGTTTTTGAGAAAATCTCAATCTTAGTGAGGCTCCGTGTACACTTTTCTCTGTCTTCGTATGTACATTATTAAATGGGGTACCTACCTTCCTTGCCCAAATCTTTCTACTCATACTACGCTTATACATTCGCTCAAGTGGCGAGCCTACATGTGGAACAGACCATTCGCCTTGAGTGTGAGAAAGATGACACTATAGAAGGGCATAAGTCGCGTCACTCGCATCCGTGAATGGTATAGGTACATAAAGTGTAACAGTTGGGACCGTTCTTATTAACTGCAACGTAAGAGTTGAAATTGTTACCATTGATCTGCTGTTGTCCGTATGTGTAATGAAATGTTGGGCATTACAAATAGATTCGCATTTCCACTTCGTGCGAGTGACGAAACTGAGGCGAACCAAGAACACGCAGTGTGCACACTTGCCCAGCGCTTGCCACTCGCACGCGAAAAAGAGAACGCCATGTATAGATAGAACGTAGGCATGCTATGTAGGCAAAAGCTGTATATCACTCGCACGAACGAACGTTTCATCGAATGTGTAAGTTCGGTGGTAAGTCGATACTACCTATACTCTTGCACCAAAAGATAATCCGAGTGTTAGCGACTTAAGTAACCTGAATGTGAAAACGCAACGCCATACATTTTCTCCTAAGCGCTAATCCTATCTTAGATGTAAGCCACCTTTAAGGCCACTTCCACCAAAAAATGTCTACTAACCCGAGTTAAATGCCATAAAATATGGCATTGTTCGCGTTGTTGGATGGCCGATCCGAAATTTATCGTTGATGATTTTTGTGACTAACTTGGATTATGTTGTTGGTGTAAGTGACCATTACTCCTAAACACTTATCTATATGTCGTGGTCATATCGTTAAATTGAACATTTCATGAAATAGTCGACCATTTCATGAAATGGTGGCATTTCACGAAATCGTCAATGTCTATTGGTCATTTCATGAAATAGCTTGGCCAGATCAATGAATAGAAAACGTTTTACGATATGCCCAACAAACGCACGGCTATTTCATGATATGACCAAACACAATTGACCATATCGTAGAAAAATGGCAAAAACTACCGCTAGAGGCGCTGAGAGCGCGCTTTGTTATTGGTTATGTTTGTGTGCGTAAGTAAACAATGCGGATTCATGTTGAAAAGTGAATAAAAATGTGCAAATTATATAAGAAAGTGTGTTGGAAACTTGAATAAGTGTTACTATACGAAACGGTGTGAATTTTATGACAGTCACGCAAAAACCAACCTCAATTTACAAAAAAAATCTTGGGAATACATTTCACAGGTTAGTACCTATTTAAATGACAATATTTAGTTTATATCCTTTTAAAATCTCATCTAAGTATCTAAAATGTACTTATTTACTTTTAATAATTGAATCCTAGAAATTTAACATACATAATTTTCTTTTTTAGGTTATACAACAAATAAAGGAAAGTAGGGTGACCAGGCAACGAAAGTCGACGGACTATAATTTACTGGATTACAAAATATTACATCATGGAAAAACTGGAATTACAAGTTTTTAATATACAAGAAGAAATGCATTGATGATCCTACTATTCGTATAATTACGATGGAGAAATATATTGAAATACTAACGGAATTTCATAAAGGTATACCGTATGTGAAACGAAACGTTTTAACGTTCTATAATATTATAATACAATTTTGTACTTATTTTGTTAGGTAATAAATATAATAATAATAAAAAAACATTTAATAAAAACATCTTTATTGTCTTTTTAATGTGTTCAATATGAATATTTCGTATATTTAATTCCAGTGGACAATTGGTTTGAAATGCTTTGTAAGAATTTTGTAACATATATTTTTTAGAACAATAAATAAGTTCGTAATAAGTATATTTTGAATTATTACTTACATCCTTAATGGGCACCCTACATTAATGATCTGACCAAACGTCGTTGGACAAATCGACGAACGTTGACGTTTAAACGATATGCCCAGCGCAGCATGACGATTTCATGAAATGCCACCATTTCATGAAATGACTGACGATTTCATGAAATGCTCAATTTAACGATCTGACCACGACATATACATCAGATCGACAAGGGTGTTTTAGGGCACGTGGATTAGCGAAGTTGTATTGTACTATACTTACTTACAAGTTGTTTGTATTTAATACAACATTGAAAGGGTGGCGCTGTTCGCAACGAAAGGTGACGTTTTACGAGATGGCGACGACGTAGTTCCGATTTTTGCCGAAACACCCAAAACACCCTTGTCGTATTGTACTTAACAACTCTCTACTTTAACAACGGACGACGACGCACCGGAAGGCAACCCACGTGAGGCAGCGCGGGGCGGCGCGCGGTGCGGTAGGTACAGCCGACTGATGGTAACACTTGCAGTACGATTTCAAAGCTTACGACGCCTCGGAGAAATGTCCTTATTTCTTTTTAACGTTTCAAAATGTTACACTTGATGTGCCTAACACAAGGTAGGTACTTACATCAAAGAGTGATGTAATAAGTTTAAAAGAACATCATAAATACAGTCAACACGACAGCACAGCAGTGTCTCGGACCCTCTGGCTAAATCACCGATACCTAAATACAGTCAAATACAATAGATAGATTTCGACTGTTTTACTGTGTAGAAAATGATAATGATAATGAATTTATTAAATTCATTATTCAAAATGCATGCCGACAAACTGATGTCAGAAAATACTAACTTGTAAAACGTTGATAACCATGAACACTCCACGAAACATAATTATAATACTTTCGACTATGACGATTCGAATCAAAGTAACAAAACTAGAACTTACAATACAACAGTAGTTTTGTTACTTTGATTCGATTTGATATAATATGAGGGAAATGGAGAAGTGGGAGAGGAGAAGCTCTAGCCGTATACATACTCACTGAGCATACTCGTATACTTGGTAGTCGACCGACTCACGCATTGCACGAATTATATAAAATAAACTTCCCTCGCTCAACGATTGATACGAAAAGTTCAATTAGGCGAATAATCGTGTAACCAGGCAATAAATTAAAAAAATGTAGAGTTGCGTAGTTCACGCAACTCTACATTTTTAAGCATTGCTTTATTTGACATATGAGACTTTCGAAATCCGTATCGCTGCTGTCAAACTAGAGGTTATGGTACGAATAGTTCATACTAAAAAAATGGTGAACGGTTTAAAGATGGCAACGGAAACCTGAGCGGCCGCAGGCCTGCTTATAAGAGGTCATAGTACGAATAAACCGTGCAGTTAAAATTCTGTCCTGCTATAAGAGCTCATGGTAGGCCCTCAGAACAAAAACGCTTGAAAAATGGTATCGTCATTTGTCTGGGTCCTTTAGGTTAGGCTGTATGGTCTCTGATCAATCTTTGCCTGCTTTGAAGGTGAATTTAAATTAAAAACAACAACTGTCATTTTTATGCGCGAGACGGGAAATACAGGTTTTTTAGTTAATTTCTAGTTTTTAGATTATGTATTTCTTGATGTTTCTGTGGAGTATATTCAGCGATAAAAGATGATTGTGTACCGACAGTAGTTTTGCGATCAGTCTCAAACAATACAACGACCCAGTTGCAAACTTGTAAGTCGAACGTTATCACAAGATAATTTACATAAACTTGATTACTTCTTGCTCCACTGACTCTGTCCGTGTTGCTTTCAGTAACGAGCCCCGCTAGTTACCATGTTTGCGAGTCTGAAAAGCAAAATAAAGGAGGAAACTGGTAGTGACATCGGTAAATTGACAAGCAATTGGCGCAGCGGTGCCTTTTTAGGACGAATTACGCTCCGAGATGATTCGGTAAGCTTGGTGCTGGAACCTATGCCAATATAGTGTCTATATTCCCTGTCTAAATAACATTTCCCCAATTACAGTCTACTGCAAGTCCTTCAAGCTCTGGAGGGCATGGAGACTCCACATCAGATGTAAGTTTATTATTATATTTGTTTTTGTTTTGCATTTCCTATTTCGTTGTCATATTTGAGTTCCCGTTCCAGTCAATATCTCCTCAATTGGAGGCATACCTATCGGATCGTACTGGCGGTGAGGTGGACCAGGCAGCTTTACAACAGCAGTACTCAACACAACTTGAGGCCAAGCTTCGGGAGAGAGATAGTCATTGGGAAAAGAAAATTGAGGAGCTGAAGCTTTCTTTGGCATCTGTACAAGGTAAGGTGTTATTAGAACTGACATTTTATTTAGGAACAAAAGGTTCCTAAATACACACCTATTACAATGGTATGGCAGTTAACAATAGAACATATTATAGACCTATAGCTGCCTAAACAGAACTTAAACCTAGTAAATTACATACATCTAGATCTCGATAGTGCAATGTTATTATATTACCTTACCTACTTAGACCATAAGTCAAATACTTAACTGCGTACGTTCCTGTTGTAGTGGAGCAGTGCAAGTTTGTTTGCGTATTTTGATGCGAGACTTCGGTCGCATGTCAGCATCAATATAGGTAGATTGCGAACCTCCTGCACTGCTCCACTACCGTAGAAACCTATGTTTAGTTTGCGCTTTGTCTAAACAATACAATTTCCTATTCCCTGGAGAAATTGTTGTCAACAAAGTGTTGTTGCCAGTAATACTTTTTACACACAGATGAAGATGGAAGGCCCAACTCTGTTTTGATATTGCATTTATGAATCTTTTTTAGGTGAAGAAGCAGTAGCAGCTCAAGCGGTGGCCCGCACGGCTCAAGCAGAAGCTGCTAAAGCAGTCAGTGAACGTGATGCAGCTGAGAAACAGCTGAGCGAGTTTCGAACACGGGTGGCTGCGGCAGAACGAGCTCAAGACAAGCTTGATGCTATTACAGTAAGTTTTTAAGTAGATGTGATAAACAGAGAAGTATAAGTAAGTAGACAGGATCAACAGGATGCCTTGTCATCAGTATTTATTAATACTGAGCTATTACTTTATTCGCAAATACCCTCATATATATCCTGTGACATAAATAACTACAAGACAGGTTATGGGCAAGAATAAGGAACATATATTTAATATTTTTGGATTAACTTTATAAACTGCCAATATTAAGTTAATAGTGATTGCTTCATAGTAGCACTCGTGCATGCCTGCACATGAGATAACATTCAACACACGACCTTTATTTTAAATAAAACATTTTAACAAATAAAGAACACGATAAAGTGAAGCGAACTGTGTAACCTTGAATTCGCAATGTTTTCGCAAGAATTAGTAGCTTTTTCCTCTTTGTTCAGTGATGCATGAATCATTCTGTGTTGCTGTTAGTGGTAGGAGCCACTGCATTTTCAAGATTTCTAAAGCTAGGAAATGTTTCAGCTCATAGGACATCCAATGTAACCAGTAACAAAAAAATATTTTAAATAATTTTCCTTGATTAAAAAGCATGTCCACAAAATAGAATCCCACCCACTTACAATTAGAAATAGGTTCTCATGTCAGAAAAACAATGTTTGGTAATGAGAAATAAATACTTTTAAACACAAGCATGGTAAAGTGCTAAAAGTGGTGACTAATGTCTAAAAATATATACTAGAATAGTTATTTTGACGTTCAATTTATGTTAATCTTGTAAAATTACCGCAAATAAAAACAGAGCCTAATACAAAATAGCTATACTATTGTAATACACTATTATGAGTACTTCTTACTTGTAGCAGATGACACTACTGTACCTTCACTAGAGAATCCGCAATAGAACGAAATAACTCTACGATCCACGCAATCATCGAGTTATGCAAGGAAACCTTGCTAAGAGCACAAAACTTCACAAATACGAAATCTTTCGAGCACTACCTGTTTAACTTAACGTCATCATTAATCATTAAATACCACGGAAAAAATTTAATTATAATTATCACAAAAAAGTAGCTAATGTCGTTTCGCGCGCTTTTCAAGGACCCCGAAGATTAAGCGGTTAAGTCAGGTGGTGGGGGGATGCTCCATCTCTTTAGCAAAACGATCTTTAGTATGAAGTTTGTCTACGGCGTCACAGCCACGCCACAATACATTGTGTACTGTTTCTGTCTCTTTCTAACAAAACATTTCTCAGTTGATCATCATTTTATGTCTATTTTGTAATGAGAATGAAAAACATTTCATTTTCGATACTTGTCCAATACCCTATTTGTAACTGTATTGTGTGTGTCGTGAATAAATGACTTGTATTATTATTATTACAGGAGGAATTGGAGCAGTCTCGCCGCGAGTGGTCGCGCGAGAGAGGCGAGGTGAGCGCGACGCTGGGCGCGGCCGAGGCGCGCGCGCGCGACCTGGCAGACGAGCTCGCGCTGGTCAAAGCCGCGCTGCCAACACACAGCGACCACCATCACATGCACGACGATGGTGAACACAATACACAATTTATTCAATAAATAAAATAGCTTCTAGTATAATACAGGGTGTGGTTTTGATCAACGACGAGCGACTCAGGGGTGATGAATATACACGATACTGATGCCGAAATAATACAAAAAATGTAAGTACCTTAATTTTTCATGAAAAAATCAGTTGGTAACTGCATTTGTTGGCTGTCGACTGTGATCTGGCGTATTTTGTACCGCACAATGACATCGCCCATGCGCTGCGATTATTTCAAGAGAACATGAACAGAGATTTTTTTAAATAATAATTATGTTCAAAATATTAAAAAACAATTTTAGGAACTAATTTTAATTAGATTACACCCTCTGAGTTGGGGGTCGCTGATCAAAGCAACAGCCAGTATATGTGAAATTTAAGGGCATCACCCACATGAACAGCTCAACAAGGAGCCAGACCCCAGTTCCCGGCCGCCTAACTAATCCTATCATAGGCAGGGGGCGCTAAGACTCCCCAGGTTACGGGAGGCCGCCAAACCCAACGGCAAATGTAACATGGGACGCCCCCTGACCAGATGCGCAAGGTGGCTGCCAGGGACTGGATGCAAAAGACAGAGTATCGAGCTGAGTTACGTGCTTTGGAAGAGGTCTATGCCCAGCAGTGGACTGATACGGGCTGATGACGATGATAATAATAATATATGATAACCTCTTTGTAAAGAGACTCCATTTAATCAATGAAAAAGCTATATTTAGTGCTATTTCATGCTCCAGCATTCGACCTTATAGACCTTATATTGAGTATTGAATGCATGTCTTATATTAAAGTTCGTTCATTGTGCAGACAAACGCGAGGTCGCGCCGACCGGTTGCGAGGCCTACGACCGCGTGTGTCGCGAGCGCGCCGTGCTCACACGACAGCTGCAAGAGGCTAAGATGGCGCTCGCGGACGTCAAGACCTCCTGGAGTGGACAGATTGCCTCCCTTGAAACACAGGTGATTTATCATACACTATTAGCGGGAAACTAGAAACAACCACTAAGGACTAATATCCCTTCAAGTCTGAGGAGATGCTTGCATTAGCTTTGATCTCTTTTAACATCAACTTCGAAAATACAGTGCGATATTAAAGTGTTTCCTTTCCTTATGATTGAAATGTATAGAATTTTGACGATAATAGGCATGCGTATGATGGTGTGATGCGATGATATGAGAGCATGAATTTCAAATGTATTATACTTACAACTTTTGTATGTACTTTTCCTAATATTGCTTCGTACTAATAATAAATTGTTAATTTATAACGAGTGTAACAAACTTGTAAATATATCTTGTAAATACTGCGATAAAGAGGGTTTATCGGCATAGAATTATTAATATTTATAGAGTTTCATAAAATCTATAGTGATAGCAGAATCTATAGTCGAAGCAGTCTTTATTTGAGGTAAACTAGGTGGTGTTTCATTTGTGTAATACATACAATATACATAGTAGTGTAATACACCATTATTGTCAAACGGAGTTGTATAACATAGGTGGCGCGACTATCGCGGCAAGCGGGAGAAGAGGGGGCCGAGAGGAGACGAGTGGAATTGGAGAAAAAAGAGATGCAAGAGAAACTAATCAATATGGCAGCCGAACTAGAAAAAGCTAGACAAAACTTGGCCAATAGTGAAGCTAAGGTATGTTTTAATGTGATTAACAGATTTAATAAAAACAGGTGTTGTCTATTATTGGTGGCGTAAGTCTATGTAGTTTCAATAAATCAGTATTCAATGTTCAATTCTCATAAAACATTGATAGGCTATCTACATTTTCTTCAAATAATCAAAGCATGTGATCTCATCTCATCTTAACAGCGTAGGTCGGTTGCTTAGCTCTCTAACATATCATCTGTTTAGATTATTTAGGAGTAGGTTTTACAGACTATATAAATGGCAAGCGTTTCACCGATTATCTGCAACGTGGACCTGATACTGGAAAATCACTCGCAAATTGTCCCAGTGAAAGCCGTTAACCGCTGACTACGACTGGTATCTAACAACTTCTTATTGATTTTTAATAAGAATTAATTTTAACTACTCCCTAAATAATTTACGTTCATCATATAGAAGGAGTTTATTTTTAAAACATAATGTCAGGGTCGTCTGTAATTGTTTTCTTTCATTCAAAGACAGTTAAATCAACAAACGGTATCCTTGATACGGTACCACGTAAGGTAAACGTGTTTTATAAGTAAAATAAAAACCTCACTTTATAAATAATTTTCATACAAGTTGCAGAGGTTTTCAATGTTGATAAAAATATTTTCCGATTACCTGGCAATTTTGTATGGTGTCGTTATTGTTTGTATTTATAAATACAACGTATCTGACGAAGTAGTGGTCAGCGGTCAACATAGATATAACAGTTTACGATAATGAACTTCCACACAGTCTTGAAAGAACTTTTCTTACCGTTATTTACTACAAAATCCACTGGAACGCTTGCCATGTGGCAGCGCCGAGACTGATGATTGGCGCTGAGCAGGTGGTGCGACTGAACGGGGAGGCGCACTCGCTCGCGATGGAGGTGAAGGCGCTGCGAGGCGCCGCCAGCCACGCCGGTGTGAGTGCCAGCCTTTACAGCATTTAGCAGGGGTGTAGCGGACACATAGGGGACCAGAATAGAAAAAAAGTATACAGGGAGCCTCAATAAGGTTGAAACCCAAGAACTACTCGACCGATTGTAAATATTCTTTCACTAGTAATAGCTTAGAGCGAGGACTATGTAATTCTAAATTAATTTTTAAAATCGGTCTCGAAATCTCACCCTTAATGACTCTACTGTACACTTTTCTTTGTGTTAGACCGTACTACACGAGCGATTTGCGAGCGTCGCCTGAGTCGCCAACGCCATCATTTTGGACGGTTTTGCATTAGACGACACGACAAAATGTCGGTATACTAATTTCATACATTTATTACCCTTTTGCATCATATCATTTCCGTCGCCTACAACCTTTTTGTCGACTGATAAATAATTTCGAGACGTCTTCTAAAGTGATAACGCCTTGTGTGAAGCATCATCGTCGTTGTCGTGAATTTCTCACAATGATTAATAGCTCTAAACTGTATCGTCGACAAATAAACTATCACCGACTGGCAGCTTTGGACGTCGCTGATATAGCGACATCTTCCCGACGTCGCGTAGTCGGCATGCTGTCGCAATATCTCGTTTCACACTCGTAGATCGCTCGTGTATTATAGGACTCTTAATTAGCTGTACTGTATCGTGCCGTCCTTTAGTGTCGCCGCACACGGGCCACACGCGACAGCCACAAACGCCACAAATGTAGCTGAAGCGCGCGACAGCCACTTGTGGCCGGTGGTCGACACTTGCGGTCGGTGGCTGCTACTTTTTTTAACCCATGCGTGCAGTATAGTTTACTGAGGCAAGGGAGAGAGGGGCGCGGAATCGCGCGAGTGGCGTGTGGCGGCTTTTTGTGTCGGCGTTTAGTGGCCGGTGCGAGCCACAAGAAGCAAGCTGCGACGATTTGTAGTGTGTGGCCGCCACCGGCGCCAACCGTGTGCGGCGAGTCCATATAAAATGTATGAAAATTACAGGAAATATGCCTGTGGCGGCGTTTTGTGGTTGTGGCCGGTGGCCCGTGTGCGGGAGCCCTTAGTCATACTGGTGACGCAATACTGAAATGTCAACTTTGGCGTTGGGTTCGCTCTCACCGGGCTCAATCGAGAGAGATAATAAAAACATTGAACGCCCGCCTCTAATGTCCTTACTAAAAGCCTAGTCGCCGAAACAATCTTTGTCCCGGATTTATATCGACACGTTTTGCTAATGTAATTTTAATATTGGAAATATTTATGACACGAGAACAACAGTCGCGGTGAGAACGGACCATTATGGCAACTGGTACTTAAATTAAAAATATAACCTTTTGGTTAGATTGTGCACGAACACTTGAAATGTTTTATTATCTTCACCTTCTACCTATTGAATTTATAACAAATGTTGATTCTATTTATCATGGGAATTTATGACAATTTTGGTATTGTGCCAGATTTTCACTTTAAATAATTTTTATTTAGGTAAATATGAATTTAATTTTCATTTAATGAAGGCATTAAATAGTCCTATTAGAATTAAGTATTTATCTAAATATTAATGCCTTCAAGTATTTTACAATTTATTTTGCACTACTAGCTTAGCTTGGTAGCTTTTTGTGTGCAATAGTTATATTTTATTAATTTCTTATTATTGTATTATTTTTAGATGATTTATTTTTACATTGTTTTATTAGAAATTAGAATATACACTCAAATTGTTATAATAAAAACCGGGAACTCTAAACGAATCAAATTATGTATGCAATAAGTACAAAATGATTGTTTAATAATTATAGGTATAAATTACAATATGATCTGCTCAAATCCGTCACCTACCTCCTCTGCTTACATAATTAATGTATTAATAACATAGACCAAATGATTTATAGCAGAGGCTTTTTTTTCAAGTTACAAAGTTTTCTGAGCAATTTCTGTGACCAAGGATCACACATGAATAATTTATGATAGTATCAGGCTGTCTTTGAACTGCAAAATTGGAGGCAAGTGTGGCAGTGTAATATGTACAGTTAAAAAAACTGTACTATATTTTGATAACAGTTATGTTTCTACTATCACTTCGATGTCACTAAAGATACTATTTTACGATAAACAGTTATTGATCCCGACAAATAAAGAAATGGCTCACTCTATAAAAAAATACTTTTAAAATATTTCAGACTTAGGCTGTTTATTCATAAACGTGATTTAAAGTTACGCCACCGTTTAGCCACCCTGTCCCTTTCTATCTTAACCTTTTTTAATCAAGTTTGAAAGAGATAGCAACACGATTTGAAGGAAGTGTTTCAAGGTTTAACTTGGTTTATGAATAACAGCAATAGTGTGTTGGGTGGGAATCGGTTCACGTTTTGCCGAGTGTTTGCACCAAGCTTACCTACGGGGTACCGAGAGCTATAACTTCATATAAGCTGTCGTCGCAACGCACGTTGAAACCTCATTGATATCGGTGATCGTAAAAGTTACTGTAAATTAATTCCCCCAAAAATAGTTTCCGCAGCAAAAGTTACTAATCTCTGAAACAATTAATAATCTAATGTGTTGAGCAAACTATGTAACTTTTTAATTAGACCAAAACTTTCTCTCGTTTTGTGTATCTTTATTTTTTCTTCTACAATATCGATTAGATTTCAACTTTCGTTGCGATAACAAATTGTATGAGGTAACAGCTTTAGGTCCGCCTTAAATATGCTCTGGATTCCTATACTTACACATATTGTGATAATGCCTAGATTTTATGTCACTCTTGTTATCGCGTAGATAATTTATATTGTACACATCACGTGATTACGTTTTTTGTGATACTGATAATGAAGAGAGATGTTGGCGTCAGTCGCTTGATGACACAGGTGGTGTGTTGATGGCCGCGACAGGCGCATCTTGTGATATACAAATATTAAGTCGTAACATTCCGTGTAAGTTTATATTTATTTTTGTATTTAAAGTTAATTTGACAAGGTTTTAGTTAGTACATTATCATGTTAGATCAATTTGGGCGTTTTAAAATTTATTTTGCTGTTATTTTTGTGACTCGCGTGTTTACACACTTAATAAATTGTATTATGAATGGTTATTTCTCTTTAATTTTCCTTTTGTGCATTTTGCATGGTTGTGTGGAGAGTTCATGGCTTGACTAACGTTGTTTGCATGACTGCCGTGTAGTGCTAATAACTATAACATTTATAGAGATACAGTTTTGTATTGAATTACTGTCTTTTGGACACAGCAACTTCTTTTGCCTAGCCACATATCCCAAATTATAGGAAATATGCTTTGCTAATATAATACACATCTAATTGGAGAACTCGGAAACGAGCCACGATCATTAGTGAAGCACTCGCTGAATTGTGGTGTATTACTGACGTACATTTTACACAACATTATTGACCCAATTTGTATAAAACAGATACTACAAATAAATTGTACAAAGAGATAATAACCACGAAAGTTTCTCTGAAAGAATATTAGGGTAGACCGGGGTTAATAGTAACATTTTTGTATTGATGATCGATTGCACAAAATCTATTTATAATTAGCTTATCCTGTTTGGAAATATAAAATCCTAAACTCATATTCTAGATGTCACTTTGTTTCAAATTTACCTAAGTGCTTCAGAACAAAGTGGAAAATCATGTTAAAGTGAACGATGACCAGTGTTACAATTAACCCCAACAAGGGGTTAATTGTACCAAAATTTCAAAGGGCAATAAAAATAGAAGTATTGGATTTACGATAGCCGTTTATTCGCAAATTTACAGTCTAATACGTTTACAATCAGTCTTTATCATTTGGAGTCATAGATTAAAGTAATCTTCTAAAAATTAACACAAAAGTTTAACATAACTAAAATGCAGCTCTTCTGCTGTTTAAAATATAAAAATAAACAATTATAACATAACAGATAATCACTTTAGCCTTAACATTGCTTCTGGGCATATATTTTATTTTAAAGTAATGAAACTAACACAATTATTTAACAAAAACGATTTCGTATGTAGTTACAATTAACCCCTGTTACAATTATCCCCGGGTATAACTACCTCCAAAACAAACAAAAAACAAATGAATAAAAAAAATTGTCACTCAGAATCCGAATTGCAATTGTGACAGACATAACTTCTTTCCTGTGGTGTACAGATCTCGTGAGCCCACATTTTGCATATTGTGCACTGAATCCATATTTGTCTAGCTCGACTACGGCTGTAAGGTTCCATACAAACCTAAATATGCCCGTTCATATAATAACAGGTCTTTTGAACCACGATCTGTTGTTTTCACTCTATTTCGTGTCATCTGAAAAAAAATGCAAATGCGGTCTATGTATTAAAATGTGCTACTTGACCTTGGAAAACCAAAGAGATTTAAATTTTACAATTTCTGGGGTTAATTGTACCACGGGGTTGATTGTACCGTTACAATTATCCCCGTCGAAAATGGTACAATTAACCCCATTTAGCCATTTTGGGGAAAAACATAAAATTTCGGCAAAAATTCTCAATATTAAGCAACAAATTGAACGCAATTGTAAACTAAACGACCTTAGTAAACGAGTAGTAGCAATAGTTTAGGTAAAAATCTTCATTTAACATTGGTACAAGTTAATAAATCGAGCGAAAAAACTTACAATGTTCGAGCGAAAATCAAAAAGTCTCCATAAATACCTCCACTTCACAGCGAGCGCGCTGACGACTAGCAAGCAAGTCGGGACACGCGGGGTGCATATCCTTACGCACTCACACATTGACACGTCGTTTAGTATTGGAGTAATCGTTGCTGTTACTATTAACCCGTGTTACTATTAACCCCGGTCTACCCTACTGTACAATTAATGCAAATAAAATAAAGCAGTTTCGATTGCATGTGTTGCCTGCCGGTGGCTGCTGGGTGACGTAATCCTTGCCAAACTAGCCGCTGTTATGCCTAAACCGGCTCGATCAGTTAATGTTGACATTCGTTCCGTAGTGGTTGCTTATTACGCTTGTACATTCAAACCTGTTGAGGCCTTAGAAGTTAGTAGATAATATCATTAGCTCCACAGTAGCCCTGGTTTTATCACAAACAAACATTGTTGGTGTGATGGGAATGGTAAGAACCAGTTTTTTTCAAAGTGGAACCGGAAATTACACGGACTTTTGTCATAGATCGATTTTATCAGGTAAATACACGCCCTAGTCGCTATCTTAGAGATATTGTTCCGAGAAAATTAAGGCGCAGTGTCAAAATAAACCCTCCGTCACATCTACATTGTATTTATAGTGAGTGAAAAGTGAGTTTAAGTTTGGTTACCGAAGGAAAACATTGTGAAGAAACCAACTCGGGTTATTCTTGTGTGTGAAATATGATAAATCCTAGTAAAAATTGCTTTGCAAAAGGGTAACTCGCAAGGCACAAAGATCATTGTACTGTGTCAAGTTCAAGTTCATTTATTCGGTGACAAATCACTTTGTTACCGAATGCATAGGTGCTGTGATTTGCACAATGGTAACAGTAATAATAACTAATACAATTTCTGCTTTTGAATACAGGTACTAAATTGTATTTCGTGTCATGTCCCTTAAAACTATTTTCCCCATTATATTTCAGGATAAAACAATGGATTTAGAGACTCGAATCGCAGCCCTCACAGAGGAGAACAAGGAATTGGCTGCCGCGTTGGAGAACGAGCGGACCCTGGTGAAGATCCTCAGAGAGAAGGTGGACAAGTCGAACAGACTGTACGACGAGCAGAAGGCGGAGGTGAACCATCTTAATTCCATTGTGACTGAGATGCAGCATGACTACGTCGATATGCAGAGGAAATTTGATAAGTGAGTGTCGCCAGAACAACTTAATACGTACTGCTTTTCTTCCCCAAATTGGACACACAATAAGCATAATGGACACCAGTTTTTGCTGGTGGAAAGAATACACTTAGCTCTGGGTTGATAAAATATCTAATGCATTTTGTTCGAGGTAATGGATACTTTCCAATGCTAATGATATGCTAATGATCCCATTATAATTGAATTGACAAATTTTATACAGTATCGTTTACACATTAGTTTCGGTTATTGTTATCAATTTATTTAGATAGATAGGTACACTATACTACTGACTGACACATGTACGAAATTATCTATGACTCATGTTTTGGACATTCCTCTTGAGCAAATCAATCTCTCTCTATTTAAGTATTTCAAACGTGTCCGTAACTCTACTATTATTATCTCCAAGCGCACAGACATGACCTAGTATAGTTTACAGCGCATCAACCTACACAGATCCAGCTTTGCATTGCAGCTTTTGTCGTCGCGTAAAAGTACCAGTCTGTTACACTTAATGTGTTGTCGATTGTACCCCGCCCCAACTCCCAACACTACTGTACAAGTATGTCTCATTTGTTTCCAGAGAGAAAAGAGAGAAGGACGAGGCGTTGCTACGCAACGCGCACATGTCTCAGACCATAGAGATGAGCCAGTGCGACGTGCGCTACCAGGAGACCGTGATCAATGACATGAAGGGCAAGATCAATGACTTGGAGGGACTCATCGCGCAGCACAGAGAGGTATTATAGGAAATAATAACTCTATTTATGGCTATTGATTGTCAGTACAGGGAATAAATATCAGAAAACCAAATGTTCCTATTGTTGGGAAATAAATAAATATATTGAATTCATATTTGAATTCATCTTTGAATTCGTGCCAATGTCGTCACCAGTGATTCTACTCCAAAGCTATATTTCGTTCTACAGAATTCGGAGGTCTATGAAATATTATTTTTACCTTTTTTCACTTATACATGTCAATTGTACAATTTTTCTGTCAGTACAATTGCCATACATATTGATTGCTGGTTTGCAACAATTTTCATACGAAACTAAATATTTTCCAGAATCAAGCACAGTGTATGTTAATAAAAGAAAACGAGGAATCGCGCAAGGCTGACTTAGAAGAACTCAAGAGACGGGTTGACGAATCGATGGCGAGTGAGAACTCGCTCAAAAGTACCATAAAAGACTTAGAAACTGAAATCTGTGATAAAAATAAGGTAATTTCCATTTAAAAATTGATCATTTTCTGTTAGTCGATACGGTCGTTACCTTGCATCCCCCAATCGGTTGTTTCACGACTTCCGTATCCTCCGCGTGGGCCGTGGCGACCAATCAAAATGTTTACACGATGGCCAGCCAGCGTATTAAATACCCATCTGAATGTACAATTCTTTATTTACTTTGTATTAGATAGGTACGTGATTTAACATGAATAATTTATTTCATTGTTTTCAGAAAATAAAAACCTTAGATAATCGGATATCTGACATGAAGAAAACCTTACAGAGAGAATTGCAAAGCAGTAAATCGGATCTTTCTTCGGCGGAGGAACAAGACATTAGCAGAAGGTAAGCATTTATGTCCAATCCGCATTGGGCCCGCCCGCGTAGGGGACCATAGCCCGAGCTCTCGCGATGTAAGGGAAGGCCCGAGCAGTGGGGACATAAAATAGACTGATGATGATGAAGCATTTAAGGCTTCGTATGCGCGTTTTTCAGTTTTTCTACGAAGGCTACGGCATTAAATACTAGAATTAAACGTCTGAAAAATATATATAGCAATCTTGGGGTGTCTATTTAGAGACTGATGAATACCGACACGCAAACATTCCATGTCTTTTAAAATAAAAATTATATCTAAACCGAAATAGTTATTTATACAAAATATATATCAACATGTAGGGTACTATAAATACGAGAGCTTATTTTTTTAAATCTGATTTTTGTTGGCGTATTTTTATTTCCCTGCTTCATATTCATCCAAAATTCATAAAAATACGAATATCGAGCCATTGCGCCGTGCTCTTCACTCCGCCGCTGCGGGGCATCTTGTGTCTCACTCTTGCTTTTGACAACCATATGGCGCCTTAAGTGTTTTCTACTAACCAACACTCCCGTTCGTTGGATCATATTTTAAGATTGCCCTTTTTCGAGACATTGCCAATTTGGTTGACGTACGTAATCGATCTTCTTTTGCCGACCCTTCCATCAACATTCGCTCCCATGTAATAGTATGTCCCAATCCAATTTTCTATGGATGTAAACAAACATGGCGTTTGAAAGTTCACCAAAATCAATATTACACTAATTAGTGATTGGAATTTTCGATCGCTTCACTCTGAACAGACGACTCATTTGAGTCTGGCCAAAGCTGGTTAATGCAATTAATCGCGATCATTAGTAAATAAATGCGGTTAGTGGTTTTGTTTACCTCCATGGCAAATTGGATTGGGACATATATGTCTCTATTTCTCATATAATAATGTTTCTTTACAGATATTTGAAGCACGTAGTCCTCCGGTTTCTAACCGCGCGCGAGTTGGAGGCGCGGCAGCTGACTCGCGCGCTGTCTGTGCTGCTGCGGCTCTCTGCCCACGAAGAGGCACTGCTCCGCGCCGCGCTGCCGCCACGCTCCGGCATATCCACCTGGTTCCCATCACTGAACAACACCTGATCCTACACCGGTGCACAATGGGACTTATATTGATATGCACTGTACGACTGACCACAGATGTCTGTGAAGGTAGTGTATGCAGTTTTTCATCTTGACTTTTAGGGTTTTTGTTGCCCATCTACCGGCCACTAGTGGACTTTGACAAGTTAAATATAAATCGCAGTGAACTTTCAGATTTTGTACAAATGATTGGCAAGAGTATTGTTTTTCGGGTGTATTGTATGTATACCACAGCCCAAATCAAGTGTCTTATTTTGTAAACAAATATGATCGTCTAATCTGTTGTGGTGTAACACTGAAGGAACTGATTGATTGAACCTGTTCATGATTGTGAAAATAAAGTGATCCGATCTAATAATGTGAAAATAACTATGCAATGATCACAGAACAGCTTAAAATGTTAGTAGGGTAGTTTTAATTTACAAAATAAGACACTTGATTTGGGCTTCGATATAGATGTGTGGCGTCCTGTAGCCTGATTGGCTAGAATCTATCAGGATTGCAATGAGGTGTCGGTAGATTCGTATAAATCACTGGACTGACATAGGATACAATTCATTCCAAACAACTGTCGCTTTTTGTTTGTTTTACGAGTGGTGCGTGCATTATCAGCATGAAATACAGTCGATTCCTAAACCTAAACGCAACTGTCGTTCATATGCTACATCGCGTAAGAGCGAGCGGGACGCCTCGCTTAGCGGCGACTGCTATTAGCGTATGCAATCTGGAATCGCTACAATTATAAAGGTGCGAAGTTAGACGGGATATCATTCCACACGATATAATTTCCGTTCTTTGTTACTTATCTCAGGCATCTGTGGTCTGCATTGTCAGTGCTGTTGCCAATTTAAAGCAAGCAGATATTTGGTGCTGTTGTATTTATTTATTTTTTAAATAGGTTTCTCGTGTATTTCGATTGATATAATTACAATTTAATTGCGAATAAATACGAATACAGTGTGTATTATGTGCAACTAAGTATTATGTACCTATGTACTTTAATATAATTTATTATCATGTATTTGTTGTAATGTTTTGAACAATATAATTGTTGTAATGACTTAGGTTAAAACTTAAAAGACGAACATTTTTATTACAGTTGCCTTAAAGTAATCGCTAGTCATTGTTTAAGAGCACGTTTGTTGTATTTGTATGAAATTTTAAGTTATAAAGAATCTTAGTTAGGTGCTTATTGTTTTAGTTACAAATTCTACCTTTAATATGTGACAATATGGCAATGTGTGGAACTATGAACTCACAAAATTGTATGCATAATGAATGAACGTGTCATGGTTGATATTTTAGTGACGTTAGTATTTAACAGATTTTTATAACAATATGTATCCATATCTAGTGTGACACGGTGTGATACCTGTTTAACCAATAGGGTAGTTGAGAAATATTAAAAACTAGCTTCTGCCCGCGATCTTTATAAATTATAGCCTATTGCTATTGTTTATTATTCATAAACCTAGTTAAACCTCACTTCCATTAAATCGTGTTGCTATCCCTTTCACACTTCGTTAAAAAAGGTTAAGATAGAAAGGGACAGGGGGCCTAAACGGTGGCGTAACTTTAAATCACGTTTATGAATACGCGTCTATGTGTTATTCTGATTTATGAGCTATATTACTGTAAAGTTTCATTAAATACCATTCTTTAGTTTTTGCGTGAAAGTGCAACAAACATCCATCCATACAAACTTTCGCGTTTATATATTAGTGGGAGTGGGATTACATTATTTTCGAGAATTCTACAAAATATACACATATTTGTGGTCATCAGTTGAATACTAATACAATTACCAACATTTGAAAGAAATGAAGTGACGTCACATCTTACTAATTCTATTCAAACTCCATACTAAGTTCGATTTGCTATAAAGGGATGAAACACATCTTTACATATTCAATATCAATATCTGGAGGTAAGTACTTAATATTATACGCGGGCTAATTTAGGCAATATTTTTTTAGTCGACTACCCTATTACACATTATTCAACATTGACAACTGTGTGCTAAGTGCGAGAGGCAATCGATATTTGATCATGTTAACGTTAACTATTTTTATGGAAAGTTGACGCTTATCATATCCCTTCAATTTCCCATAAAAATGGCCATTAAGACCCTTCCATGAGCCAACTAGCGCCGCCAATAAAAAAATAATATCTTCCAATATAATCAATTTTATTAAAAAAGCTATTTACGAAATGTATATTACGATAAATACTATTTTTAAAATGCTATAAAATGATATAAAATTTATAACGTGATTCAATGTCGGTAAGTTGTAGTTCGCATAATTGCGAAAACGGCCGTTTTTGGCACATTTGTGAACTACAACTTAGCTTGTCGCAATTATGCCATGTATTGTATATTGAAAAATAGTATGCATCCTAATGAACATTTTGTAAATAGATTTTTTAATAAAATTGAGTAAAATGGAAGATATTATTTTTTCAAGATTGGCGGCGCTAGTTGGCTCATGGAAGGCCCTTAACGTAATAGAATAAAAGAAGACCGAATAAGAGCCACTTAGAACACTGAATCCTTTCAAAAACCTTTAACACTAAAATCTAAGCTAAACACTGCCTTTTTGTTATTTTATAGATATATTTTGGGTAAAGTAGATTTCGCTACTGTACAGCTAACAGCGGATCAAGTGTAACACTTTGGACTGTTCTTATTATCTGCGTCATACGATTTAAAATCATACTGCAAGTGTTATTGATCTGCTGTTGTTCGTACCATTACCATTAGTGTCAACTGTCAATACTTAGTTATACATACATGCTGTTATTCATAAACCTAGTTAAACTTCACTTCCTTTAAATCATGTTGCTATCCCTTTCACACTTCGTTAAAAAGGTTAAGATAGAAAGAGACGGGGTGGTTAAACGGTGGCGTAACGTTTAAATCACGTTTATGAATAACAGCCACAGAGTGTTCATGAAATAATATAAAACTCTGTGTGTAATATCTTCGTTAAAAATCGTTAAATTAGAAAGGGTCCGATGCTTTAACCGTGGAATAATTCTTATTCCGCGTTTACGACTACGCACCTTTGGCTTGGGGCTAAAACCCTAAGTATCCGTTAAGAGTCTGTCTAAATTTTAAACGAAAACCGTGTTGCCGACGCACTCGACGAAAATCAATCACCTTGAATACGTTATGCACTTCCTAACATCGCTGTCATTCGATTATTACCTGTAGAGGATTTATTATTCATGGACACGCTGTATGATCTAGTAATTAGGGCACAGTTTGTAATGTACTGTACATAGTAATTTTTACAGAGATCTGATGATAATACGTGTAAGCATATTGATAGTCTAGTCGCAACTCGTTCATAACGTAAATAAAATATCGCTTTAGGCGACAGAGTATATTGTTATATTCATTATTATTACACTTGCCATCGGAATAACTGAACCACCTTTCCAATATCGATAGAATTACATTCGTACATAAACTGACGCCTGGTTCCTGCAGAGACGATGGACGCCGATCTGCTGCGCATGTGACACCTTTGTCCCTTCCTCCACATTCATCAATCTTGTCATAAATGCTCGTCTTTTTGAAGTAGACTGCATTTCGCCTTTAAAAAAAGGCTAAGAATGACTATTGGCGAATAACTGGATTTATAATAACGATTATTAACTCTACTAGCTAGTGAATGGAATTCACAATGCGGTTCCGTAATTTTGATAGCATGTGTCATTTAGCGAACGCAAGGTCGCTAGATTAGTTTATTTTCAGTATTAGGGTTAGCGCAGACCGACAGAAAGGCGGCGAAGCGACTAATTTAGTAACAATTTGAATTCAACTTTACTTACTGCAACATACGACTGTAATCTGTATAGCGAAGTGAGAGCTGCGCGTGACGGCGCTCGAGGATCTCAATATATTGTATGTTGAAGTAAATACAGTCAAATTGTTACTAAGTTTTCGCTTCACCGACACTCCGTCGGTCTGCGGTGACGCTTAGGCATCGCTGGGTGATAGTGTTTTCACTATTTATTATAAATGAAGATTTTATTTTTGCTAATTTATTCAATTATGTATTTTTATTACTACTTTATAATTATTTTATTTCAATGAGAATGTTATTTATAATTATGTAGGTATAAATAAATAAATACTTATTACATAAATTACAATTTGTTTTAACGTCATTCATACATACCTCGTGGTTTCAATGATTTAGTAATATCAGGTCCAATATGCGTTTGGACCAGACGCAGTTAGTCTAAATACGCAGTTGGTCCAATATCAATGAATTTGGTCCGCAAAATTTACAGAATTTATTCAAATAGCTCGCCAATTTCGTTTGTGAAAAAAGTTATTTAAATATCTTACGGTCAATTCATGCTAGCGCTGAGTCGCATAGCATCTTATATTAATATCTTGTACCGATAATGGCCGAGACAAAACACGACTCTGTAAAAACTAAAAATCCTCGCCTCTAGAACTTCCCCAAAATATATTTAAATAAAATAACACACGGATATTTTATTATGCGTTTATTCACCATAATTTATTTACAACTTACATTACAATTTATTTAGGAGCAAATTTTCCAACGGCATTACTATGTTCCTAGACTACGGTGCGATTCTTAACAAGGCACGTATATTTAAATGGATAGTCTACGCGGTTTGTCGTCCGTTACATCTTTCATTGTATAAAAATAGCTTGTCATGTCTTTTACAGTTTAGTACCAATAAAGTACTATGGTGTTGAGACCACAAATTCATCCTCATTTAATTCCCTTTATGACGATCCATAAAAGTAGTGTGCCTTAGACGCTAAAAGGTAACCGGAATTCGAGAATAATCCATCATTTATTAATTAAAGTGCATGTGATTGATAATGATTGATAAGTCATAGAACAAAACACCTTAAGAGACTAGATGGTGGAATGTTATCTACAATAAATTTATCTACATATAATATATAATTTTTTCTAGGTATTTTAACTACACATGCGTTTGCGAGACTATAAGATAGCTACATATGTATTTGTTACAATATTGCTTTGAAAATTGTTAGTTGTGACATTTGTTACTACAATAAAACAATAAATTTGTTACTATAATAAAAATGCACAGCCCCTCTAATTTCGTAACTATTGAGATCGACTTCACATTGCCGATACGCCTTCCATTAATTTAGTAAAAGCACGGAAATATATGAATTCCTGCGAGTAAAACTCGAAAAAGGAAAAGTTAACCACAATAATCGAAATTCTGTCACGTAGTGAACTTTTTCTATGATTGAATGTACCTACAATCGACAATTTTAATTTAGGACTTGTTTTGAAGCGATGAACAACTTTGTCACAATAAATCAAACTGACTACTTTAATATAACAAGGTTGTTCGTTACTTCGATGTCCTAATGTAAAATTGTTGACCGTATACACTTACCTACCGACTGTAGTATTAAGAATTTATTACGGGCAAGATAATTTACAAAATTACTTGAAATAAGTATAATAAGATAAACTACGAGATTGACATTAGAATATAAACCCTACTAATTATTATTATTACAATAAGTAATTATTGACTGTTTGTCTAAACGTAAATAGATAATTGTGTGCATCACAACGCGTTACACGACGATTTAACGTTATTATCATATATCTACACATCAGGGTCTTAGACCATTACTCTAAACAGCGATTTCATTACACCTTGTTTAAGTTGCATTCACAATTATCGTATAGCAATCATTATCGTATAGCCGACAGCAATACGGCCAGCTAAAATCGCAGGAGATCATTATCGCGGCGAAAAAATGGCTGCGATAAGTGTATTGCAAATGCAGCTTTAATCGAGGCAATTATGGATACTCTCATTGCAGGGTCAGCTCATGGTCACTTTCTATCATCAATGACATCATTTACATCCTGAAGAAAAAATGGAGTAACATTACCCCGACTAACGAACATTGTACTAATTTAGGTTCCCTGTTCAATAATCGCTTCATTACCACCTTGTGGTATATGATGATTCTGTTATTTTACCTCAACCCACTTATACTAAAACATTGACAAACAACATAAGTACTAAGTATTACTGACAATAAATTTTATCGAACTATTTTTACGGACATTTCAAACAGCAACGCCAATACTGTAGTGCAGATATTGAGGGAAAATGTACTTACTATTTATTTAAGTGTAGGATAATAGTGCACGTAGCCAATAAGTTTCATTTGGGATGTGATCTACAAAAATGTAGACTAAAGAAACCGTATCCTACATTACCCAATCTATCGGGTAAATTTCGCGGTATTTAAAGTAGCTTAAATGGTTACAAATAACTTAACAGGTAAATTATAGTATCATTATATCGTATATATTGTATTTTCACAGACTTATTTAGACAAAATTAGGTACTCTAAAATGTTCTTATTAAGAACCTTCTAGGAGCCAACTAGCGCCGCCAATCTTAAAAAAATAATATCTTCCAATATAATCAATTTTATTAAAAAAGGTATTTACAAAATGTTTATTACGATAAATACAATTTTTTAAATGCTTATTTATAACGTGATTCAATTTCGGTAAGTTGTAGTTCGCATATAGCACATTTGTGAACTACAACTTAGCTTGTCGCAATTATGCCATGTATTGTATATCGAAAAATATTCCTCCTAATAAACATTTTGTAAATAGCTTTTTTAATAAAATTTATTAAATTGGAAGATATTATTTTTTCAAGATTGGCGGCGCTAGTTGGCTCATGGAAGGCCCTTAAAAAGTGATTTTAACATTGGAACGAATAACAGTGGGGGCTAAAAGAAGCTTCATGTATTAACTAATAAGCAAGTGCTGCACGCTAGACTACGAACTTCTAAGACTAGAACTGGAAATATCATTTTCCGTACTACATAGTTGAACTAAGTTCTGCGTTTGCTTCTACTAAATATTCCTAATTAAAATTGAATTAAAAACATTACATTATTTGGTAATAAGGACAATTTAATGTTTTTTTTTTAAATTTGGCATGATATAATGCCTATATGAGTAGGCATGTAGCCCGTGTAGGCACGTGCCTAATTCTAAGGATTGTCTGCAAGAAAAGGTATACTGACACGTATGTATACTGCAAAACTAAAGAAACTTCCATAAACTAAACATGTGAAAATGACAAAACGCCATCTGGTGGCAGAAAATATTTTTAGCTCTCTTATAAGTTGGGCCACCGCCATAACGACCGATAGATTGTGCTATGTGGAACTCGTGATTTGACGTCTTTATAATCGATTTCATTATAATATTAAGAGAATACCAGCCTCTTTGGCTACGCTCCTGTCTTAACCACCTGTGTATGCCCCATCAGGAGGGGTTTATAGCTTCACCTTCCCGTTGCATATGTCAGTGAACAGCTGCGAGGTGACCGGCACGAACTGTGCGCCCGCCCTGAAGTACAGGGGGTCCTTGATCACGTCGGGGTCGAAGCCCTCCTTCTGATACTGCAGCTTTTTTAATTTAAACGTGCCTGCAATCAAGACAATAAAAAGATAAGTAAAGATATAGATGGGTAAGAAAGTAAAGAAAGAGGGACCCATAGGTACATTATTTCTGATGATTGCAAATGTGCATCAATATCAGACCTAGCGGCATATTTTTCCGAATGTTTGTCTATATACCTCATCCAAAAGCAAGTAGAATGAGGCTTCATTTCTAACAGAGCTGTGCTATGCCGCGACGATGCGAAAGCTATGCTACGAAGATGGCCGCCGCGAGGCAGCTGTGCGAGGAAGCTGCGCAGCTTGAGCTATGCGATGCATCGACATGAAAGGCGTAAGGAGCCACTCGCGCATCCATAGTACGTATACTTCCATATAGCTTAGTTGAACTCGTTCCCACCAGTGCTAAGCTATGTGGAATGAATATGATTGGTGAATATCAAACGCATTCACAGCAACGTTGTATAGCACATCTCTGGTGGAAAGACACCCTACAAGGGACAATAAGGGCGGATACCTGTCCCCATACAAAATACACTTTAGGCTATATTTATTGAGCACTGCGAAATTCTTTGATGACGTACCTATTAGGTACGGCAAGGCAAGTCTTATTTACCTGTGATGTCGATGTCGTTCAGTATACGCAGGAACAGCGGGCGCGCGTACGAGGGCAGCGAGTCGTCCAGGTCGCGCGCCAGCTTGGGGAGGTCGAGCGCGCGCGCAGGGTCCGCGATGGCCGCCATGCCCGCGCGGCCCTCCGTCTGCGGGATCTGACGGAGACAAGCATTACATGGATGATTGGGAATGTTGTATGCGTCGATAGCTATAGCCATGAAGCTTTAATTTAAGGTACAAGCCCGTAGCCGACTCTTGCCGTCGCTCGAGCGTGGGCGACACTACTGATTTGCAGTTGAGTTACGTGTCGTCTACCGGGCCTGAGCGGCAGACGACATCTACGGAATGTATTTCATAGAAACCAGTAACGTCGCGGCGACACCTCGCCTGCTGTTGCTGTCTGCCGTCTGCTACGGACTTGTACCTTTAGCTACGAAGTATGTAAGGCATATTTATATCGCACATGGATTCAAATCCATGAAATATATGGTATTAAAATGTCCGAGCAAAGTAGTAGTCTTACCGAAACACCATAAACAACAGCGGGCTTCTGTCCCAGCGCTGGGCTCATAGCGTCCTCCACCTCGGCCGTGGCGACATTCTCGCCCTTCCACTTGTACGTGTCGCCCGTGCGGTCGCGGAAGAACAGGTAGCCGAGCTCGTCGGCGACCAAAATGTCGCCGCTCACGAACGCCGCGTCGCCTTTGCAGAACACGTCTCGGACTAACTTCTTGTTGCTGTCACTCTGTGGGTAGAGAAATTGGCGTTGGTCACGGAAATGAAACTTGACTCTAATGCCGAGATTGATCTAGACTGTTTTGAGCACGAGCTTGAGCTCATACTTACAACTGTCAAACGTCAAATTCCAAAACGCTTGCGTTCAAAACTATGCATCTCGGAATTCAACATTTTGAGATTCAACATATTGGAAATTCAACATTTTAGGAATTCAACTTTCTGGGCCGGAAGGCAAATTTCATATTTGTGTAGCGATTTCGTAGTGTGTTTTCTAAACGTGCCATCCTTTTCATAACTTTAGTGTAGGAAAGGGATGCAGCATTTTTAGACCTGTCCGATTTCGATTAGTGTTTTAGAAAGCGCATCCCAGAATCATTCCCATTGTCTCCATACAAAGCAATTATCAACAAGAGATGTGTACGATATACCGTAGGGTCCGTAGGTACGTACCTTGTCAACGTATCCATAGTACTCCCTGGACGCATTCCCTTGAGCAATGAGACCGATGAACATACCAGGCTCGTCTGAAAGATGAATAAGAACAATCGAATAATTATAATATCGAAATAGCAATAAAAATTCAAATACTATGGCCATGCCGAGTATACCGCTTGTCTTGTGTAAGTACTCACTGGGTTGGCAGCGGACGCAGTACCCGTCTGGCCCGCGCACGAGCGCTCCCTGCTCGTCTGCACGCACCAGCGCGATGGGGTGCAGCGCGGTGGGCACCAGCTTCGGCAGGAAACCAACCGCGCCAACAGTGTTGTCCACGTTGACTGCAAACACATGTACATTAGCAGTGATTAGGAACCGATTCGTCGCATTTGGTCAAATGTCCCAATTCGCGAATGGTCCAATTCGCGAATAGTCCAATTGGTAATACCCAAATGATGAGGGTCTCGTTATTTGTTGAACATGTAATAATGGGACCACAGGGAATAAAATACCCGTAGAGGGACTACAACGCGTCAAATCAAGATGGGTAAAAGCCTGCGTTTTCTAATTTAGCTAAATTTGCCAGTTCTAAGTGAGCATAAAATTAGTTCTAAGCTGTGTGATGCGGGGAAAGGGAGGATGTTTTTTAACCTGCCAAGTTCTAGCTCAGTTTTAAGCACACACCAGAATCATAACAAATGTCATTCATATTGGTACTTTATTGTCTAAGAGGGAACGGGAAGTTTCTGTTTAGCGACGATTAAAAACGTACAACACCTCGGAACCACAAGAAAGTAGATCTCAATATGATAATATACGACATGACAGGAGATTATCCTATACTGAGGTACGTATAGACACAATTGTACGGTCGAAGACAGAGAAAGGTGTACAGTAGAGTTTTTAAGGTTGAGATTTTCTCAAAACTACTTGACCTATTGCAATAATTCTTTCACTGTTTGATAGATAAAAGTTAAAACTATGTACTATAAAAGAATTATTAAAATCGGTCGTAGTTCTTGAGAAAATCTCAACCAAGGCTCCTGTATACTTATCTCTGTCTTCGTGTGTACAATCCCTATATTACAATACTACTTTCAATTTAATAAGAACCGGACTTTGTTTTGTTATTATAAGTAGTGTATTTGTTTTCAAACCATTCTTATCTGTTTTTACAATAGGTAATCGTTGTTGTGTCTATTTGCTGGTTAATTGAACAAGTTTACTGATAAAAATTCATTCGACAAGTTGATATTGTTGTGGATGTTTGTTATCAAAAATTAATTCTTGGTGTCAACGTAGCTCGACACCAAGATGCCTTATCTACACAAAATTATTTAAGGGCCAAAATACAGCTGACCGCTTCCAATCTTTATAAAAAAAAAAGACATTGCCACATTTCAATGGAGCTTTGCCCCACCTACAAAACTACGTGACCATTTAAGCTGGACCTGTCATTTTGTTGGGGACTTATTACAGGTTTCATATTGCATAATCATAATAAGTATCATTTTCTACTACTCTCGCAACTCCTATAGAAGAATAACAAAAACGACGAATAAATCGCTTCGATTTCTTACTATTTTCATAATTCTTAATTAAGCTGTTTTTTTTCGAATCGCAACTTGTACAAAACTTTATTTTAAACCAATAATTTTAATAAAAACGGAGATATTTTTACATTTATTCGTTATCTTGTACGGTGGAACACAGAGAAAGGTGTACAGGAGAGTTTTTAAGGTTGAGATTTTCTCAAAAACTACTTGACCTATTGCAAAATTTATTTCACTGTTAGATAGATAAAAGTTAAAACTATGTACTGTAATTGAATTATTAAATTCGGTCCAGTAGTTTTTTAGAAAATCTCATCCTTATTGAGGCCTCCTGTATACTTATCTCTGTCGTCGACTGTACAACTTACGGTTGATGGTGGGGCAGAATCTGGCATTGTCATTTAAAGATTGGAATTTGAATTAATTTTATTAAAAAAGCTGCTTACCAAATCTCTATTACCTACAATAAATGATGTTATTAAAATGCACAATTTATTTACTTATTTAATTTATCGTGTAAGTATTTAGCTGTTTTAATAAAATTCAAATTAGAATATCTGATTTTTTTAAGATTGGGCCCGCTAGATAGGTATGATATGGCTCTTAATTAGGTACAAACAACTAGCGAACAATAAAGTTAAAAAAATACTCACTGATATTCGCGTTGCCCTCTGTAGCGCCGTATATTTCATTTATCTGGGGCACTTTGAACCTAAACAAATGACATCCGATATAGATACAAGTACATTTATAATACAGTCATTGACACGGTTACCGCGACCTTCCTGACCTCAAGCCGTTGTATTTTAATCATATATTGGCAACAGTAATTAATTACGCACCTAAAACCAGAAAGAATGGGATGCACGAATAAGCGGACATCGCAAGAAAGTAGCCAATTTGTTAGCTTTCGTAGACGCCGTAGGAAGGCGCTGTCTACAATATGAATCCAACCATAAAATGTGTCATAAGTTAAATAGAATAGTTAGGATTTTTTTACGGCAAACGTAAGAGTATAAACCAAATTACGATTATTTCGTTGTTCGATAACTGAATAATGAACAAAAATCCATATTAATTTAAGACATGTGTAATCTACCCATCTGGACTGGGCCCGCGTGGTGGATTATGACCCGAGCGCCATTGATGTAAAGGAAGACCTGTGCTCCAAATATAGGGAGCATAAATATGGAATAGGTCCTGGAATAGGACATAGAACCCTCTGTATAGTAAGGATTAGGAATGTCAAAACCCTTAAATTGCCACAATATCTATTAGTGAAATCGTGGCAAACTTGCGCTTATTTACCGATGTGCAAAAATGGTGTGTGAAAACACTGGTTTGGGTTGTGATTGTGAATCCGGTCTTAAGATACGTTCAAAGTCAAAGACAACACAGAAATTTATCGCAGCAATTTTCACGCCAGCCAATCAGGGGAGTTGGTGTTGTCTCAAGTTGTGAATGCTGCGTAGGTATGTTGCATGATTCTGACCTGTCCACGATCTGTTGCCATATGGCCGGTCGCATGCCGTTGCCGACCATGATGCGCACGCGGTGGCTCGCGTCCGTCTCGCGCGGCGGCTGCGCCAGCAGGTAGCGGCACATCTCGCCGATGTACTGCGCAACCTGACAAAGCATACACAATCATGAGTTAGTAGAAGACTACGTTAAAATATGATATTTTTATTAATAGGCTGCTGATGACATTGTGGCCTTTATTCAGTCAACTTCACGTGTGACCCTCGTGGGAGGTAAAGCGAGATAGGATAGCAATGACCAAAAATATACGGTCAGCGTCGTAGGTTCGTTCGAATCACTTTTGAATTACTGTAGTGGACCGCTCTCTTGTACAGTCAACAACACATCAAACTAAAACCATTCGAATCTATGCTGTATTGTTTATTAGTGACGCCTCTAAGTGCACCACTTGCACACACCAGCGTCAATAAAACCTGACCCTGTCTTAAAGAATAGGCGAGGGTCGGATTATATACACTACTGCGTTTCTTTGTCGTTTATCGTCATTATATTCATCAGTCCGTATCAGTCCACTGCAGGACATAAGCTTCTCCCAACTTACGCCACTCAATCCGATTCTTGGCCTTTTGCATCCAGTCTCTTGCGTAGGTCATCCATTCACCTAGTCGGGACCCTACCCGTAGTCTCAATTCGATCGTTTATTAAAACTTGTAAAAATATGGCAGTATAATTATTGTCCATGTGCCAAAATGAAAACGATAAAAGACCCTCTGGTTGCATTGACGCTGCATCGAAGAGGAAATTAGTAACGCGAAAAGATCTCTAATCTTCTATTGAATGCACTCACCGTGCAATCGTGCGCGATGCAATCCGCCCAGTAGTTTGACGCGGAGAACTTAGTCCTTAGCACCGCCGGTATACCATCGATGAGCGCCGCGCCCGTGCCCACCACGCCACCCGCCGTGTGGTACAGCGGCAGCGGGTTGTACATGCGGTCGCGCGCCTTCAGCCCCAGCATGTGGACCGTAGCGACTACCACCAGCAAGTACCTGGATAGGGGCACAAATTTCGACGAATTGATAACCTCCTTTTTTGGAAGTCGGTTAAAAAGAGACGGAGCATCCCCTCACCACTTGACTTAACCGCTTAATATCTTCATTATTAATTGAGATATCGAAAACCTGATTTCACAGTTCTGCTCAGAAGGATTATGAGAGTGGATTGATGCAATAAAAAATTGAGTACCCTATTGTGAAATTCCACTAGCAAATAAAACTCACTTGGAATTGGGCAGCACGGCCGCCTTAGGCATTCCCGTGGTGCCTGACGTGTATATGTACAGCAGGGTGTCCTTGTACTGCGGGCGGTCGGTGACGAGCGGGTAGTCGGGCGGGTGGCGCTCCATTGCCGCGCCGAGGTCCGTGACGCCTGCCGCCGGCTGACCGTACAGCTGGAGCAGCTTCAGTTCAGCAGGCAACTGGCTGCGAACCTCCTCGATGGCTGCATGGGCGAAACAAAACTATATATATTTACGTTGGCAACTCAGGGTGCTGTTTAGTCTGTGTTGGAGTGAACCAGTGCCGGATACCACGGCCGGAGCCACGTAGCGAGAACAACAAATGCTACGGGCCCCGCCATTTGGGGGTCCTTTGTCTGAGCCAGGTCTGAGCATAAAAACGGTCCAAGAACGTCACTTCATGACCATAGAACATGATTTGCTCATAGAAATTGATATAGACAGTGTTATCTATAAGCCATTTAAATTCAGTAAAGTTTATTTGTGTGCCCTTGCTTGACACAACCAGCTTCACACAACTAGTCGTGTCATTGTTGATTTTCTTTCCCGCGACTCAATCCCATACTAGAAATTACCCGTACACAACTGGATTTAAAGTTTTATCGAACACATAAATCAAATCAAGGGCCTCTTGATAGAATTTGCTACGGGCCCCGCGCTGGCTTAATCCGGCACTGGAGTGCACTTAGAAGGCCGCGATCCATAGACCGTTTTGACTTTTGAGCACTAAGCGTGAGCTCGCTCTTACAACCTATGAAATGGCTTGGAATTGTTGCATAGAAACTACATGGCCATCGGTTAAATTTTGAGTACGTATAATACAATTGGCTATAGCTAGACACAGAGAACAAAAGACACGTCTATTGAATAGAATATGGTTTAGATAGAGAACAGAAGACAATCGGATGTACAGAGAATAGAAGACATGAATACAGGTCAAGAAGCCGTGGTTTTTGGTGTGCAAAAATACGATTGTCATCTTAGATTGAAGATACTATAAAGTATTTGACGCAAGGTCACTGAAAATTGTATACCTACGAAATATATTGCATAACAATCGAGGGAGATTATTATGCTATAAGTAATTGTCGTTCGCCGTAGTTCATACAAGTTAAGCAATGTTGGTATTGTACCTGGATGGGTGACCGTTAGTGACCTGAGGCCTACGACGGGTGACCTGAACCTACCCTAACTACACTATAACTTACCGCCGGCGAGATGCTCCGAATATACGATCGCCTTGGCCTTCGCGACCTGTATGCAGTGCAGCAGCGGCTTGTGCCGCAGGTTGCTGTTGATGAGGGCCGACACGGCGCCCACCTTCGCCATGCCCAGCCACGTCCACACGTACTCCGCGCAGTTGGGCATGAACACGCAGACTACGTCGCCGCGCTTCAGCTCAATGTGCTCTTGCATCACACGCGACACCTGGTTCGATTTAGCTGCCATCTGGAATATGTTTCATAGTCAGGGATGCTTAATGGTTGTCAGGAAGCTCAGGGCTTTTAGGCCGATCGATATAATCAGTCACATGCCTACATACAGTTATGAGTATCAGTGGGAGTTAGTTTTAACTTTTCATACATTTTGACAGTCGTAAGTGCGAGCTCATGCCTAGTTGTTGTTGTTCAATACTGTTTACCTATGACTATCGGCTTTATAAGGTAATTCATCATAGAATTCTACTTGGACTTGTATAATGTTGTAAACAATCGAGGGCTAATTGATGATGGTAAGGGGACCTAACTGTCTCCTATAGACTTAGTTGCAGGAGCCGTATTACCTTCCTGAGGACTAAGATGTAGGATGCACTCTTGTGCCTGTAATGTAATTACCTACATTTGGCTATAACAAAATAAATAAGGGATGGTCAAGATGAAAAACAACTACCGCATTGCTGTTTGACTGCTGAAATAGGAGCGAGAGTGTTGTTCCTGAACTGGGTTCTAATTTTTTTGGCATGATTATTTTTATATGACTATTTTGTTTTTATTGACATCTAGGTTCACATACCTACTTGGTTGTAACACATACCTACTTATTTTTCTATTAATACTATATTTAGGTACTTCATCGCCCAGTAACCGGGATACCCACCCGCAGTCACACTTCGTATACGGCATCGTAGTTTTACGCTATGCGGCTGTTTGTATTAATTCGACCCACATTCAGTGTGCAGCGAGGAGAATGCACTGCGGAATTCAATGCATCTCTCTGGCGCTTAGGTATGCAATGAGGGTAGCGTTAGGTAGCGTGTGCGGGGGTATTCTCCCAAAATGGAATAGTATTTTGGATATTACGTCAAATAAAACAAAACAAATTAATGTTGCGCAAATCATTTTGTTCCATGTTCTCCTATCAATTAATTACGTTTGGCAGGTTCGTGGGCCAACAATTAGAACATCGAATTCAATCATGTCTTCTAACATAAGTGGATGTGTCTAAATCTGCTGATATCCTCAGAAAATAAATTATTCCAAAATAGTGCCTTTGGTTCCTCTAATTCCCAATCTACCAAGAAATTGTCATGTGTTAGTGGCTAATAAATTAATGCCTTACATTTTCGTTTAACACGAATTAAAACTCTAATCAGTAATTGGTGCAATTCTATATCGTCGACCAACAATGGAAGATGCGTCTTACCTCCTTGAACGTCCAAGTGCGGTCTCCGACGACGACGAAGCATGGTGCGTCGGGGTACTTGAGAGCGCGCTTAGTGAACAACTCGGCCACGGTGGCATTTTGCCGGCCCCAGCGCTTGGAGCGGACCATGCCGTTCGCGTAGCGCCAGAGGAACCTGCAATTAAACAACGGGGTAGTGTAATACCATACAATTTGTAATTTAACCGTTTGATCCTAAATAAAATTATAGGAAAGCAGACAAAAAGCCTACTTTATCTTTATACCTATCGATAAGTTACACTAGGACTAGCTAGGACTTATTACGGGCAGAAATTGAAATGACGGTGATTCTGCTGGAATAGAGAGTGCAACGGAATGGCTAGGTCGTGGGTAACTTCGAATCTTGCTTAATAACGCACGCAAGGCGCTGCACAGTATACAACGTGAAATTTTAGTGGTTGATTTCCCGCAGCGACATGATTTAGTCTCGGTAGTAGGATCGATTTTTTATTTAAAAAATTTCTTAAGTAAGAAATGACAGTTTAAATTGTGAAAAACGGAACTCGATAGTGATCGCGAATCAATAGTAGAACGTGATATCGCTGCGTGGCAACAGCGCGGAGTAGCCGGCGGACGAGGCACAATGCAAGGCACGTGTTTTTGGTAATACCTAAGTCTAGTGAGTTACTTACTATCGTCTCTTATATTTTCGAGTTGAAAAAAATAATTTAAAATTTAACGATTTATTTTTCAAGTTTAACTCAATAAATCAATAGGTAGTACCTAGGTACTACAGATGGCAAATCATTCTGCCACGGGAAAACAACCACAAAAATTTCACGTTGTAGGTATATTTAACATTTACAACAAAATGTTTGAAGTTATTTATAAAAACTGGCATTAAAAGCGCACTAAACGTGAGAAGTCGCGCAAAGGTCACGTCAGGTGTTCCGAGCGTGTTCCTCCCAGCGCCACGTGGCGGCGGCCACACGCCTAATGACCGGCCGCAGCATTCAATATTTACAAGCGAAACACGACATATGACGACACGCCTTTAGTATAGAATACAAATCGATTATACGAATCGAATGAGGTCTGTGCTGTGGCGTACTGGTTGGTCACTGGACTTCCGATACGGAGGTCCCAGGTTCGATCCCCGGCCAGGTCCGTCATGTAGGTACATACGAATACAGAGAAAAGTATACAGAGTGGCTCAGTACTTAGGTTATCAAAACAACTCAATAGGTTAAAACTATTGGACCGTATTTAATAATTATTTTACTTAACTTATAATTTTAATATTTATCTAAGTAAAAGAATTCTTGCAATAGGTCAAATAGTTTTTGGGATAATCTCAACCTTAAAACTCTCCTGTACGCTTTTCTCTGTGTTAAACCGTACAGCACCGCAGTGGGGACATAAAAATATACCTACTGATGATGAGACGAATCGATATTGTAAGTATTATCACATACACAGGCGGCCTGCACGCGGCCAGTTGCACCGCATGCCTCGCCCCCTTTTCTCCACTCGTTATCATCCAGTAGCGATCTGCGGCCCCTGCCCAGATCACTATCGAAATCTAACAGAAAAGGGGGCGGCAACACAACTGGCTGCAGGCCACCTGTGTGTTTAGGCTTAATGCTATAAAGAAGCCTAAGAACTAAAGCAAGAGTTAAACGTGTAGCTGCATAGGTATAAATGGTCCGAGAAGCCATAGTTATCGGCAATGCGGAGCCGGTCGGCGGCAGGTGGCGGGCGCCGCGCGTCACGCGAGCGGGCGCCTCATCGTAAGCCCATAATTAAATGAGGACTACAACCAGTGCCCTTGACTGACACTGCTGCTTTAAACAATAAGTAGCTGTCTCCTTATAGAATATTGATGTCGTGACGTGAAGAGCTCGGACACAGTGAATGTTGCACCGTTTTTATTGTTGGCGCTATATTTCAAACAGACATGGTTCAAACTCTATGGAAATGGAGCAACATCAACTACCTACTCGTTTCGTCTGTGATAGATATGTATAAACTCCATCACAGACCTACTTAGGTCCATTTCGGTTCCTACTACTTGCAATAAAAGTTTAGAATCCAAGATAGATAGTGATTTAGCCCGTGAACTTACTATACTGCGACTTATTACATTGTTCACAAGTTATGTTGCTGACTTTAGGGTTATCTTTTAAGCAAATCTTGGAGGTATATTGGAGGCAAACGGGCCTTAAAAGATACCTTAATCATCATTCATTACCTACCTCTATAAAAAATTGACAATTAACTAGGTACACAAATACTTAAAAGAAGACATTTAAAGGGAATACCTGTGTCCCCGACTCGAAATATGTATACTCATACCTATTTAAATAAAATGCTGAGGTGGTGGGTCATTATTGGGCACATACATATGAGTATACGCACATGCCGGCGCGTGAATTCCGTTACTCGCCTGCCTTATTGCTTTTGGTTTGCTCTATAGAATACAATTGACATGTAGAGTGGATTAGGTACAAAACGAATTTAATTTCGTAATAGGTAGGATAATGAATTCATGATACATTAAATTGACTGGTGTACAAAGGTCATAACAAATATTTACTTATTCCTAGCCTAGTAGGGGCATTTAAAGATTATCTAAGTACCTATGCATGGGCGTACCCAGGTAGGGGCAGCCCCCCCCCCCCCCCCCCCCCCCCCGAACAATGTTGACGTCCCTACGATAAAAATTAAGAAAACGAATTTTTTGCCATTTGTTTGCAATACAATATTTTTACAACTAACAATTACGCGGCGCGTCCATCCTTTCTATAAGCCCCTAGCTTATAAAAATCTGATTTGCCCCCCCCCCTGGCCCTGAACCTGGGTACGCCCATGTACCTATGTGTATCTTTTCTGTGAATGTTTGAATGTTTCAGTCAGTTGTCAGGAAAAAGTTAACTCTCACCGGTACACAGGTACGGTACAATATGAGAGATGTCCATTCCTAACTGGATAGAGCTTTCTCATGGTACAATATAATTATATTCACTCTTAATATATGATTGTATGAGCTATAGGTATAGGTAATTTTAAGTAAGTATAGAAATGTCGGAATGCCAAATGTCGGAATGCCCCACATCCCGGTTTACACACACTTCTCTCCCTTTATTCCATGCCAAAATAACATGAAAATAAACAAAATGAACGAAGCTCGAGTACAAAGTAAACTAAAATTTCAAGTTATGAACATTTGTATCGCATAGCGTGTTGTACCTATAGGTACGTTGCGATATAATTCGAGTAAAGTTCAAGTCGAAAATAGATCGCAGTATCTCGTTTGACGCAACGTAAACCAAAACAATGGAACAAACGGACGAAGATTTGTTAACAGTTCGTCCAACGCGTATCGGTTAAATTTAATTTCATGTCCTCTGCTCGATATAAACTTTACCTTGACTACCTATGTAGGTACAGTGCATCCAGGCTGCGTGTGGTGGTTTTTTTGTAAGGTAAAAGGTATGGTAGAGCCAACAGCCACCGCCAATGTCTTATTATTACGTACCTAAATAAAAACGACTAAGTATCATTTTATTTATCATATTATTGTTACAATGCTTCAGTGAAATAAACATTATTATTATTATTTCCTCTTTATTTATACATATTCTTATTTAATACATTTCAAAAATAAAAATTAAAAAATATATAAATATAAAAAATAGCCACATTATTATTATTAATTCATAATTCATTTATTCCTTGCTTTATGTGGTAACATGGTTCTTATTATTTAATCTCACGCGCCTAATCTAGCAAAAATAACGTATTTAAACTTTATTTTAGGGCTTAACTGGGCATGGACCTATTAATACGGGAATTAAGCATAGCGGATTGTAGCATAATTATTTTTACATTATTATAGTTCGAATAACTTTATTTCACAATGATTAACTGGTTATTTTAATCAGTTCCTTCAGCGTTATACCATAACAGAACAGCTAATTTATGTTAACATATTTTATTCGCAGGAAATACTTTTCGATCTAACGTTATTGGTGTGGAATGTCTTTAGAAATTATGCCCATAAGAGACTTGATGTGGACTTAGGTAAGGTAACATGTACCTACTTACATAAAAAACACAAGTCACAATTGGAACCTTTGTAATTTAGTACATAGGTAGCAAATGCGGCTGTTTGTTTAAAACTTGTTTTCCTTAAAGAAGAAAAAAAATGACACCTTTTTTTACCACAACTAAGAAAAACACAATTACGTTACTAGTCGACAACGCATCAATAATATACAAAATCATTGCAAACTAAGCCGTATAACCGTGGCGTAGTGTGTTACATTTTATTTTGTTGTGCCGTCGATGCATGCACACCTATACGAGTTGTGAACTTGAGACTATACCTAGTAATTATTTGGTATCACGGTGTTGGTACACGCCCAAGGGTCACTGCGACCTCAAAGGTCTATTGTGGCCGCGCACCGAGTTCTTATATCTCGCTCCCAAGGCCAACGTCCCTCAGGAACCGTACAATGCACTTGGGTGAGAGAGTTTTGATATCCTCGGGTGGCACCATGTGTCCACCCAAGGCTCGGCTTCTGCTGTGAATGAGCGCTTCACACTCACAGAGGACATGCATGGGGGTTTCCTCGGCTTCACAGCAGAATCTACAGGCAGTGGTGTCAGACAGGCCCATTCTGTTCAGATGTTTATTCAGCCTGCAGTGTCCAGTTAAGGCTCGTATAAGTATCCTCAACTCCATTCGTGGTAATTTCATCGCGTGCGATGAAAAGTTTTGCGAGTAACCAGTGACAAGTGTTTTTGCGTGCCTCTGGCCAGCCATGGCATTCCAGGTGTTCCTGCTTTGCTCCACGGCCCAAGCTTTCAGCACGCCCCTCGAGGCGCTTCTGGGAATGCCGAGTATAGGCTCCGGGCCTATAGCGGGACCCTCAGCGCCTCGCCTTGCCATCTCGTCTGCTGCTTCGTTGCCCGCAATGCCGCTGTGCCCAGGCACCCACCCAAGCGTAACAGTGTTGTTATTGCCTAGTGAATTTAATGCCTGGATACAGTCCAAGGTTAGCTTGGAATCAACTTCTTCAGCCTTCAGTGCTTTAAGTGCTGCCTGACTGTCTGAGAGAATTATAATGTTTTTGTTTGTGTACTGGCGGTGCACATACCTAGTAGGTAAATAGTTGTTCGATGAATTCATAAACCGATCTATCGAAGATCGAATGAGCTTTTGTTCAAATGACAATTTTAACGTCTCTTCATACAGAAAACTTAAAGATGAAACTAAAAAGATTTTTTGTTCATTGTTCTGAAAATAAAACGAATGAAATGAAAAATTGTGTAAGTATTTCATACAATTCTAACGATCACAGACTCTTATATACACTAGGATACACTGTGCTGAGACGTGAACTCTCTTTTAGTCTGCACCAAAAGTTTAAGTGTTAGCAATTTATATGCTCTCGCCCGAGTGTATCAGGTAACTAGGTACCCTAGATACTATTACCAACTTGGATATATCCTATGACGGCAAACTTGAAAACGTGGATTCGATCTTGCCCTTGGCTCCATTGGATTCGTTGGAACTATAAATAGTTGATACTTCATCCGCTACGAGATGCGTGCGATCCAAGAAAAAATAACTTTACGATAAGGTAAAAGAAACATTGCAAGTGTATGGATAGTCGTGATATGATGAACGTCGCTATAATAATATTTGTGGAACATTAAACTTATATTATAAGGCTTCAATGAAATTCAAATTAGGTACTTGTTTATATTCCAAAATTATGTAAGTCAAACTTACGTAAGTAAAAAAGTACTTTTTTGACAGACGACCTTATTCCATTAACATTGTGTGCGCATAGGGCTAAAAATTATGCTGTATGTACTTTAGTACCTACATGAAAGAGAGGAATTGAGCACCACCGTTTAGTTAGATAGTAAGTACCTACCTACCTTTTGAATTGACAAATTATATCGCTTTCTAGATTTCCAACTTATAAGTTGTGTTCTTGTTTTATTGAATTTTTCATTATACGAAACTAAAAACTGTTAAAATAAACCAACAGCCTCCTAGACCTACTGATCACCCTTCATTAAAGTGCCCTTGCCTTGCGTGCGCGCGACTCAGGTAAAATTCAAAAGATACAGTCATTGATCTACTATAAACAACTAGATACACAGTCTGCCTTCTAAAAATGTCCGAGCGCAAAGAAGGTCCAAACGGATGAATGATTTGCTTTATTGGACATTATTTGGACGTTAACAATGGACCCTTCTTTGGACGTTTTTTAAATTGTTTTAGCAAGACCTTTGTGTATCTAGTTGTTTATAGGAGTTCAATGGATACAGTTAAACAAAAAATGTATTTTGTGGCTGCCTCTAAGCAGGATATGTAATACAACAAATTACAATATTCCTGTTATGGATGAGTATGAACAAAATTGTGTTACCCCTCAAAATCTATCCTCTCAGGAAGGTCAAGGTTATAGGTACATATGGAAAGACCCACAAATTCACTTTGAGAACTTCAATGGATTGCTAGGTGATATTGCAAAATTCCTCCTTCGTCTTAATATGGCAGTCACGTCACGTACGAACAGTCGACAGCACATCAATCGAGCCACTGGGAAATACTTAAATTTGCAGTTCTTATTATGTCGTCTGTACAAATAGTCACGTATGGATCTGTTAATTATACTCTCGTTGGTCTAACGAACCTACTTGTTTGCATGGATGCCGACATGTCTATAAGGTTTCCAAGCTATAATCAGACAGACATCTACCACCTAGTTATCTAACTCTGTTTGTAATTTTATCATTATAAGTATCACAGACATCAATGCGGGACAATCTGATATTAGCTGCCCTTAATGATGGATAACATACGAGTATGGCTGTAAAGTATGCAAGTAAGCCGAAAGGTATCAGTATCGCCATTATCACAGATCAATTTATATGGGACGTTGAATTTCTTTTTCCGAATCGAGTATATAGGGTAGGTAATGTATTTTAATCGAACAATAGAACAACAACAATAGAACAATTAAGTAGTTGTTTAGTTACCGAATGGTTACTTTTCCTTACATCCTGTAGTAATGATATTTTTGTTACGATAATTAAGTATAAATGTAAATGAAAAAGGCAGAGATAACTTAATAATTAACTGCGATGCACTGTGCTGTCCCAAGGCTTTGCAGCACACAGGATGGCGGTATGGAGTAGGCGGCGGTGGCGCATTGAACCGATCGATGGCAGCGGGTGGCGACATTGCCAACCGATTGCACTACTTTCAACTACAGTTATATTGTACGAGGTGCCATTTTAGTCAGTTCGGTCCCGAAACGTTCGTACTTACGATTTTTCATAAAGGCCTTAGGGTCACTTACACCAATAACGGGCGAGTGCCTTGATCGGGGTAGGTCACAAATAGCGTTGGGTACGTTTGTAAAATAAAACTGAGTTAGTAAAGAATATACCAGAATATACTGATTAATTGGACGACAATGCTTGGAATCAATGTGTCGTCAGTTCAGCATGAGTGATTGATTTGATTACAAATGTTATAATTTAATTGTGTTATTAAATAAATTGACCTGCAAAATATAGGTACACAAATGCTGTTAGCCATAAACCTAGTTAGATCGATTGATAGACTCTTTATTGTACAAAAGTATTACATTACACGAATTGTTACAAAATATATTATTGTACAAACGCCTTATCGCTCAGAGCGATCTCTTCCAGGCAACCCCCGGCGAAAGGAGATGCATAACAACGAACAGTAGTATAGGGCAGGGAATCCACACGTTACTCTGATAATTACAGTTATTGGGCAAACAAAATGCAATAAATGCTAATGTATATTATAAACATACTTAAATAAGTAGACATACATTATACAATGTAAGTGCTAACACCAGTTAAAGCTTACTTATCCTTAAACTGACGGTATTTTACCTAGATGCAAATGGCCATTAGCGTTGCGTATCTATCATAGACATCTATTTACTCCGTTGAACGTTCAGCTGTCTGCTAATCCTAATGCATAGATAATTGTCTAGATTTGGAAGATAGCTTTCAGACCATACAGTTTGGCTTCCTATTAAATTCGGCATTACCATCGACACAATGAAGACACTATCTTTATCTAGTCTGGAAGTCTTCGTCACTATCTACATCAATGTCACTCGACCTTTGAATCATCCTGTGGATATGCGCTGTAGACAGTTTAACAAGGACTCCAATCCTTTGTGACAATTAACAAAGCGAGGCGCGAAATAACGTTTATTTTGATTTAATCGCAGATGGTTTTGTTCCTTTGTTTACGTCTGCAGCATTTCATGGCATCGAGCTACTCTTTATATGAAAATATTAGGTAAGTACTTCAACAATGCGGTTTAATCTAAAATACAATCTTGTAGTGCAAACTAATTTGCAATTTTATTGTAATGGTAGACAAATTCTCAGACTAGAATTTGAATGCCGATAACCAAATATATTAAAGGCTTGGCGAATTACCTACTATTCCTATTGTGTGTGAAAAATAAGAGTTGGCACCAGCGGTTGGCACATTTAAAATGTACGATAACTTTGACAGATTCGCTCTCCACCTTTGGTCTCTGCGGTGGCCTAATAATTTTAAATAATTAGGTACCTAACTAAATTATGTCAAATTATAAGTATGTCGTATAGCGAGCGTCTTTTCGGTCTTCTTAACATGCAATAATATATCTAATGTAATTTACCAACTCAACCAATCAATTGGGTTACAATTATGATTAATTTAATTTCGTTAAAAAGTGACATGGCATAGAAACCTTATTATCATTTTCAAAGTAATAATCGATACAGGTTAATATTTAATAATGTTAAAACTTTCTTTGCGCACCTAGTAGATGGTATATACCGGATGGATACCGTCGTCTTAGCCCAGTTTCGAGCATTGATCGATACAATTACGATTAGAGTGCTTGCTACGCTTTTCACGGTTTAGATCATAAAATATATTAGAGATACCATGTGGTCAGGGCAATATAGCCTCACAAAACAATGCATTTGAGCGGCTACATACACTGCCCCTGCCCACATGACATTTCAAACCTCTTTGTATTATTATTCCGTGGTTTAATCGATCGCGTGTCGCCACCGGCACCGGCTGCTGTAATAGCTAGTACCACGGGACACGGTGATTTTTGTGATTCTTATGAGTAATTTACGAGATTTCTACCTCAGTTACCGCGAGAGTAGCGTGAAATGCAGCCAAGCTCGTCGAGTAACGTAGGTACATTGACCGCGGCCCCGAGACGTGCCATTGAAACCACATAAAAACCGCAAGCTTTGGATATAATTAGCTTAGCCATAGGATTTGTGCATTTTAATACAGTAATAATACGCATACAAATATGCACGATAAAGGAAGGGCCAAAGCGCAATGGCCCAAATGCACTAAACTTACCTAAATGTAAAAATAAATACGCAATTTCGCAAAACGATCTAAATCGTGCGTCACGTTGCGAAATTGATTAATTCTCTAATTTCGCACTGAAATCGGTACCTATGTATGACCTAAAAAGCTTACAAAATATATGCACTAATGATTGAAAACTCTGGTAATAACTACTACTTCCTAAGTATGCGATATTACAGAGTACCTAGACTTTGTAATTTTAGCGTAGATTGCAATGCATAGTGCATAGGATAAAATAGCATAGGTAGGTGCTATTATATTTACCTATGCATTGCAATCTACGATAAAACTACAATGTCTAGGTAGATACTCTATAAAATCGTATAGATGGTAGGTACCTATATAATAAACTAAGTAAACTATGTGTAGACGATGTAATTCATGTGTTACCTCTATTGACAACATCGTAAAAACTCTGTTTGGGTTTCCGATATATGAAGGATAACCTAAGTAAATACCTAATTGGCTTCTAAATAAATATTATCAGTCGGCAGCGAGCGTTCTGGAATATTGCTAAGATTATGCAAGTATCTATAAATGAATCAAACTCTGTAATTACAAAAACAAATAGAAGTAACGAAACGACAGTTCTCCCGACCTAATTCTTCGTGATATTTATGTAACTTGCATTTGAATGGTAAAGTTCAGGTGACTGACTGTCAAGCAGCAGATCACGCGTTACAGAATCGACATGTGAAAATTGATCACTCTCGAATGGTAATATCGATAGTGTATTCTTGAGATTCTTATCTGACAATAACTATGGGTTGATACCCCGGTACAATGTGATAATGATAAAGAACAGGTACACTGAGTAGGTACTGAGATTATGTGATTGACATTACGATGTGATTTTTACTTTAGTCAGGTATTTTGTGTCTAGTCATTTTGGATTTCAAATTAATATCGTTTATTGCAAGCATGTAACTGTCTAATTAGGTATCTAGGTAGGATAGGTATGGCATATATTTTAGCGTGTTTTAAATACGATTATGTATGTTTGTAATTGTTAATACCTACTTACTTTTCATGAGTAATATCTTTCAATAAGTAGGTATATGAGAAACACTTTACTTTCGTGCGAACGACAAGCGAGAAGTTTCTAAGGCCGAAAGTCATAGACGTTTACAACACGAGCTTAGCGTGAGTTCGCTCTTACGAAATAAAAATGAAATTTGACAGTTGTAAGAATGAGCTCACGTTAAGCTTGTGTTCAAAACTGCCTAGGAATTTCGGCCTAGACTGGTACAGTCGATCACAACAAAACCATTGCAATATTATACGTCGTATGCCAGCCGTATAATCGTTGGTAAAGTGCCCGTGTACACTTGATGTGCTGTCTGTACTAGATACGGTCGATCACACTTTAATGGACAAACAAAAATAAACTCTATTGAATTGAAGTATGAATAGTACAGGTTGTTACATAGGCGGCTTAAGCTAGTTATCTAACGCGGTTCACTGTGTAGAGCGAAACGAATAAACAATAAAATAATTATGCAAAAGCAATCGTCGACGGCACGCGAACAAAAAGTCGTCAATCCATGCCTGATCGGAACGAAAGGAATTAATTACTTACGTTACAGTCAAACCATACATATTAATGATATCTACAGGAAGGACACAGGAAAATACCAATGATTACAGTCACAGTTTTGCCATAACTACCAACTCAATACTGCGGAAAGTTGCGTCTTAATTTGCAGCGCCCGCCATCGCGACGAGGAATACCCATGGACTACAAGGATAATGAATGAAAGCCGGTTGAATATCGGCTGAGAACACCTACTTCAGACTTGTTCTGTTTTATATAAAGATCCAGTTAAACGGTAATTATCGTACTTTTACATAGCAATACAATCACAGCAAATTCAGTAGTTTGTTTTTATGCATCGACTACGACTATAGGTACCACTGTCAAATCGGAATCTAAGTAGGTAATCATTTTCAGTTATTTTTACTAGTTAGGTATTACAAAATACCTACTTCTGATTTTTGCAAAATACGAATGTAAAATAACGTTACCATGTGACAGCCATAACACATGGAAGTCTAATCGATTACCTAAAGCCGCTACAGCCTACATTGACACCCCTATGCAAAGCTTAAATCAGAACGCAGATTGACCTTACAGAAGAAAATATTATAAGAAATGTATGCAGGGTACTCACTTGACATCCCTCGGTAGAGTTTTGACGATGACATAAATGCGTTTCCTGTAGCGGTAGACGCAGGGTGCGATGGCTAGGAGTGCGAAAATCGCCGCTTTCGAGAGTGTGCTGAGCACGGCGGCCATCGCGGCGGCCAGTGCCATGAGCGTCACGAGCGCTGCCAGCAGTGCGTCCATCTTGGCGGAGAGCCCACTGGGCCGGCGGACACTGCGTAACGAAACGGTAAACACTAACTACGCGTCACTCGCCACCGCGCGCGGCCATCAATACTGAGCAGCTTTGTGTGAATGCGTGCGCGAAGGACGGGCGCCGCGCAAGCCTGCGGCGGAGCGGGCCACGACGGGGCTGAGGGGCGAGCCCGTCCCCTCGCCGGCTGCACATGCGCGCACAACAGCTGATCCCGCGGGCCGCAACATAAACCGGCTCAACTCATGGAAACTTGCACAGCTAAATGTATAAATCAAAAACGATGACGCGGTAAATTGCGATTTTTTACGCGGATTATGACTGATGATGACATTTCACTAATTTGCTCGGTTCCAAATTCAATTGTCATTTTATTTCTGTTCTGCGTAATAGATAGAGGAGGTTCATTGTTTTAGAAGTCCTCTTCTTGGCGATAACACTCGACTTTGCTGAGTAGTGAGACCATGGGTAACATCGATTTGTACGCAATGCTAAGAGCATGGACACTTATAGGCTCGTAGCAATAAAAACAGTTGCTGAAACACCGATTCTGTATGGTGCAGTCCAGCAAAATCCATAACGTAAACCATCGCCTAACGCTTTTACCGCTGTCATATTTAACAGAAGGGGTAGCGGCAGTGCTGCAGGTGCATAAACGGAAGATATCACGTGTCATATTGAAAGGATATAATTGCAGACAAAACATTACACTACACAAAATGTAACAAATTACTCATGTTGATCATTTACATGTATGTTCAGCCTTTATCGATAACAGACCTTTCCACTTGTATGCCATTCAAATTACAAGAGGTCTTGTCTTTTGCAAAGATGATATTTTATCGTCGTTTATAAATTAGGTATACAACTGTGAACATAAGAACAATAAAATTCGGAGAGCTAAGAGTTCCTTCTGCATAGTTTCGATATGGATAATGCAGATTAACCGTTTTGAACATTACTATTGGATAAGAAGCATCAAGATTGATTTTGTACAATGATGGAAGACTAAGACAAAACGAATCGTAAAGCATTAAGTGCCGTATTAAAACAAAGTGTCGTATAAAAATAAGTTTTAATCACCCATTGCTTTGAATTATGCTTAGAATTTAATACAAAAATAAACAGAAGTAACAGCACTTTAATTATATTGTGTCTAGTCTAGAACTAGAACGATTCGAGTATTCAGGCAAGTACAACTAGTGCAATACTCGTATAATTCATTACAAAATATATAATACCTACATCCCGTAATATTTGTGCTTAAAATACGTCTTTTCTCCACGCTATCTATTAACATTATAATATACAGAAAAAATATTAAATAACACCAGGAACTTCGATTACTTATTCGAAGATTCCCATATTTTATTCCTACAGAATTCTGAAATATTGCTATAAAAATAACTTTCACAATACAATAGGTAAATAATCCCGATAACAGATCCAATAGTTTTAAGGTAACGTTACATTTAAGTAATTATTTAAGTACACACATACAATATAAAAAAAACATATAACATAATATAATGCATATAAATATTATTTTTCACCAAGATACTAGTCCATAATAAATATGAAGACCTAAATGCATTAAAGGTCTTATAAACCACGGAAACAATTAAATGAAATTGTAATTAATGTAATACAAATAAATAACTTATAACCACGAAATAAACATGAATAATGCAGTTAGAAATACTTACTAATTTAGTTATTTTGAGTTTAATGAACAAATACCATTTGACCTATTGCTTTATCTATTGTTAATTGACTTTACTAATGTTATTTGAACTTCTATTTACCAATATAAAGGAAACATACACCCGTTAAACATTATACTCCTCCTGGGACAGTCGGGTAAAACGAGTAACCTATCGTTCATCGATAATAGAAAATTTTGTTAAAAGAATTATGTTTTCGAAGTTTGTCTTCGCACACCTTGCCCTGTATCGTTTTGTGACCACTTTGTGGCAATAGTTTAGTGACATTATAGCTTTGTAACAACGCCCCACCCCCAAATAAACCAAAGTTACCAAACTTCCCTAATTGGCAACTACGACAACTTTCTAACTAAAGCCTTATTTATTCACCCAGATCACATTCTAATTGTACCGCTAACGATTTTCTGATATTCCTCGGGGCCTAATGGTAAGTATTTGCCTAATTTTAAGTTTAAATAGTATAGTTTGTCGTTTTTAGCCATACTAGGATCGAACCCCTCCTTTTGCAGATCAGTCTTCTTCATTTTAAATGTACCTGGGGAATAAAATAAATAATGTCAAGAATAGTCAATATTCGCTTTTTATAATATTAATTTCTTTCATAATAACCATCAACCTGTTTCAGTCTGATTAGCGATTGTGATATAATAACCGATTGTTCCGTTATGGAAAAGTACAGGTCAGCTGGTAGATAATGCCGCAAGGCATTAAGCTCGCCTTTTGTACACAATGTGTAAAAGCTTAAATAAATAAACTTCTACCAAGAGTAAAAATGCTAGCGCTAGGGTTAGCTACATTTGATTTTGCATTTCAAGCCAATATAAATACAGTTTCTTATGCAGGTCTTCAAAAAAGTGCGTGAGATTTTTCCTCTTGGTACTTGGTAGGAATACACTCTAATAAGTAAGACTCTATTTGTAATTTGACCTATAACTAGACAATAAACATTTCACTGTCGTCATGACGACTAATGATACCTACCTGTCATGTCCATGCTGCGCATGACCCTGATGAAGACGGGCCTCGCATATGCCGGCAGGTCCCGCGCGGTCTCCGTCGCTAGCTGCTCCAAGTCCAGGGTCCCATCGGTGTCCACAATACCGCACATGCCGGCGCGACCTTCCGTATTTGGAACCTAAACAAATAATTATGAATTAATATTTCTACGTTTGATTTGCTACAGGACATAATTTTAAGATTGTGTTTAAACTCGTATTTCTTCTTGTAGTATGTAATACAGGGTTTCAATGAAGGATCTAAGGATAGCTCAGATCATGTCCTAATATGCTAGAATTTTTATTTAGTAAAAGTTCCAACGGATTTCAAGATCAAGATAGTGATATTTGTATTATTTTGCAAGATAACACCAACAGTCTACGACAGTTTATGTAGTAGTTGTCGACGTAAATACGTTGATGACAAAGTTTACGTTTCGTGGAACAATAGTCCATATATGTATGTAATGCCAAAAACACCAATAGATAATGTACGCATTACATTTTATTAAGTATTTTTTTTCCTGGTAATGTAGGTATCTGACCTGTATGTCTAATACGATAGTCAATTAGACAAAGATCTACGAGTGACACGAAAATAGTATGATTGAAATAAAAATAACGCCAAAAATTTAAATTGACCTACTTACCTACTTCAGTGCATTGACTTGAATAGACAATCTAACGTAAGATTTGATACTGATAGCAATACAGTATCGGTCATGCTTTTGTTATCAGGCTTATCAGTCAAGAAATGGGTTATCGTACCTAATAATATGAAAATATAATACCGTTCCGCTTTCAACAAACTGCGAAATAATAACTGAGTACATCATGGAAATAAATAAAGGATGCTGCATCCAATAATTTTATCGGTGGTTATATTTATATTCAAGCTGAGTACATAAAAAACAGTGATTTGTTTCTTGTCCAAAAACATACATCACGTATATGGCATAACAGTCATTATTTAGCTACATTATTGTTTAGTAATTCAATTCATGTAGATAGATAATTTTCTTATAGCTCACATTATCAGTTACCGTAACTTACGTACATCTTTCTTCACTCTAAAGTAAAATACTTCCTTTACTGATCGTAATCAATGTAGCGATTATGTTATGTCACATAAAACATAGTTTTAGAACTGTCAAAGCTAGCTAAGTTATAAAAATGATGGCAACATTTTTATACGTTTTTATAACTTTGGCTTTGGAAAGGGAGGCATCATTTTTAGACCTGTCAAGTTTAGGTTAGTTTAAAAAACTCACTAAAGAAATTCTATTATCGGCACATTTTGTACAATTAATATTAATGACCGCAGTTTATGTGTGACCAGACAGGACAGCGCAAAAATGTGCGTTTAATGGTTTACTGACTGATTGCAGATATTCGCCGGAGACAGTGTCAACGATCGCGCCCACAACAAAGCACGTAGGTATGAATCATAAGTAAATGAAAGTCATCAAGTACAACAACAACTTTTTGATGCATAAATAAATAAAATTAAATGATAAAATGGAGAAAAAAATTCATCACGACCGGGAGTCGAACCAGGGGCCTCGCCATTCCGTGGCACGCTCTATTACAACAGAGCCACTGTGATATCGTACCCAGGTCGGGAATTTTGTCTCCATATTCTCGTCTTAGGGACGGTAGCGACATCTATCAACTAATTGTGCAAATAAAATTATTTCGGTATGGACGTGCTGTTATCGAAAATTTTCGTTTATTTTCGACAAAAGACTTCTGATTTCTTGTAATATGAATATACCAAGTTTTCGGCCTATGGAAGATTATTCCATAAAATAATTATTTTGTTAATTGTTACCATCGTCCTAATTTATAATAAAATTATATGTTTCAATGGCGACCTGTATAGTTTTGTCTACTATATATGTATATGTGTTAGGAACTGCATGCAGCTCTGGCTGTTTCTTTTTTATAATAGGTACATAGTTGTCTTGGTGACATAGAATTAACAGATTACATTTGAATTATTTTCACTAAGAAGACGTGATTTTTCACTTTATCGTTATTATCCATTTTAATTTCCAGCCTTATCATCCAAACTCATCACAACCAACCCCTGGGTTCGCAAGGAGACAACAATATGTAAATCTGATATCTAATTCTAATATTCTTTCTATCATATCATAACCCTTCTTTGAGCTCAAAAGATCCCAATGGGTCGAAGTGCCGCCACATTGTCACCCAATCAGAATTAGGATAACCCTTCTTACATGGCCCAGATTCCAATGGGTTTGTCGTGGCGTTAAGACTCCTTTGACTGTAGCGACTAGCTCAGAAAGACCATCGACTGACAATTGTAGCGATTCCAGAATGCGTACGCTGATATTAGTCCCGCTCACTCTTATGTGATGTAGCATATGAACGACAGTGACAGCTGCGTTTAGGATTATGATTCGACTTGGTGGCCGCTACAGAATTAGCTACAGTGGTACATGCACTAACCAAAACTAAATGAGACGATTAATACTCGACGTCCGAAAAAGTGTGGTCCTTCGAGCCGGATAAAATGTTAATATAAGTTTTTTTTTTCTCAAAGAGGTCCTCAATAATGTTGTTTTCTCAAAAGCTACTGAACCTGAATTTAATCATTCTTATTCAGTTACATAGTTTTGACTTTTATCTATCTAACAGTGAAATAATTCTTCCAATAGTTCAAGTATTTTATGAGATAATATCAACCTTAAAAACTCTCTTGTACACTTTTCTGTGTTATACCGTACTTACCAGCACTCCATAGACCACCGCGTCCCTGTGGTCCGCGACCCTGGAGATGGCTGCCTCCACCTCCGTGGTGCTGACGTTCTCCCCGCGCCAACGGAACGTGTCGCCCGTGCGGTCGCGGAAGAACAGGTAACCGAACTCGTCGGCTGTCAGGATGTCGCCTGAGTAGTAAGAGCAGTATATCAGTATGTCATTGGTGCATTTTTATTGTTCCTACAGACCAGGGGGGTGACCGCGACTTCAATCGTTTTCGTTATCGTTTACATTTTGACACTTGAACGATATACATTGCTGCGTTTCATTGTCGTTTGTTAAAACTTGCAAAAATATTGCAGCAATGTATAGCGTCCATGTGTCAAATTGACAGCGATTACGAAAACGATAGAAGTCGCGATCACCCCACAGTAACGGTACTAAAATTCCACCTTCTATGTGCTGTTGCGAAATAAAGAGATTACTTCCTTACTTACTTACCATTCACACACAAGCCTCGTATAGTGTGACCGCAAGCGCTGTTCCGCGCCTTTGATGGCGACAGACGCACATCAAGTGCAACACTTTGGACCGTTCTTATTATCTGCGTAGTAAGAGTTGAAATCGTACTGCAAGTGTTACCATTGATCTGTTGTTGTCCACACGGGGGGGAGGAACGCAAATGAGTGCGAGAGAGAGAGCGGACGACGAAATGACAGAGTGAAGCGAGCTACTTCACTTCCGCGTCTCGCCGCGCAGCTACCTAATGCGCGGTACAGCGCTTGCGGTCACACTATAACACAAGTTGTAACAAATACGGCAACGGAAACACCGCAAGTCGGGCATCTTAGCGCAGGTTTAACCGATATTTTACTTGTAAGTTGACATGTGAATGTAATGAATTATTCTAGATAATAAACAAGGGTTAACTCGAATTTGAAAGAAAAATACTTATTATTATTGAGCTCTCGTTACTTTGTGTTAGACCGTACAAACTCATGGTAGCGGCATTGATTGTTCACTTTGGTCCCTCGCTCACCGGATATAAAGGCGGAGTCTCCGTGCGCGAACACGTCTCTTACGACCTTCTTGTCCGAGGCGGCCTTGTCCACGTAGCCGAGGTACTCGCGCGCCGGGTTGTTCGGGCTGATCTTGCCGATGAACACGCCGGGCTCGTGCGGCTCAGCCAACTGGGGGAGATATCATCTTTATTATTATTTATGAATTGTAACTAAAGAACTGAACATGATACGGTGGTAAATTACGAGTATATCTACATAGGCTGTTATTCATAAACGTGATTTAAAGTTACGCCACCGTTTAGGCCCCCTGACCGAGCCTAACTCGTCTTACTTGCCGTGCGGTCGAGGCCGGGGGGCCTCACCCCCCGCGCCTTTATAAAACGTCTTTGATCGCCCACGCGGCGCGCTCTCCGGCTCTGCCTTCGTTTGTATCGAGTCATACATTCCTCATACGGCGCTTCTCGCAATTGTAACTTTATTATTTTATTTCAATACAAATATCAAAATTCCTAGTTGTTTGTTTTCGCTTCGGCGCAGACACCGCCTGTCCCTTTCTATCTTAACCTTTTTTAACGAAGTGTGAAAGGGATATCAACACGATTTAAGGGAAGTGAGGTTTAACTGGGTTTATGAATAACAGCATAGGGAATGATTCAGTATCTACTTCATCAACGTATACCATAGTCTGTAGGACCATCCTGTATTACCACATTCACAGCAAATAAATTGCAAGTAAGACTTTGCAGATATCCGCCAATTTCTGTTGATGTTTTTTTTTTTAATTTTATTAACCGACGATGGGGAGTTCTGTTAATTCAATGATATTGCAAGCACATGGTAACCGCGTGACAGGGACAATGCTATTGCGCTGGTATAGCTGCGTCTCTGTTCAGCACACTACATGGTATGATTTCAAGAAGAAAGACAATAGACCAAATACTGCAGCATCACATGGAATCATCAGGACCGGTACCCAACTTACAGCAGAGATATCGTGTTTAATTCATTCAATTCCAATGAGCCCTCATTGGAATTGCCAAGTCATTTTTCCCCCCTTTATTATATATATATATATTTTTGAAAATATAGGTAAAATTAAGGGCCACACATTTTTTTCTTAAAAAGGGCGTAAATGACGATGACGTCACATTACCGAATTAGTGTCATTCCAAAATCGGTGAATACCCATATTTCGGACTTTTCTGTATTTGTAAGAGTGTGAACACAATTGCCATTTTTCTTGTGGACTCGCCAAATACGATTCTGACTACTTAGAAAGCATTAAAAAGTGTTACAAACAAAAATACAATGTATTACTTGGCTGTATGGGTTAGATTCTCTTTGCCTACTACGCCAGAGCCACAGTACTTACGGAATGCCTAAATTTACACAAAAATTTACGAAAAAATTCTACGGAATAGTATTTTTCTTTTAGGTTGTTAATGATTTTTAGACCTTGTCAATATGTATGCAGGGGTGTTAAATTTTTATTTATAGGCAATGAATTTTAGTCCACGCAGCCTTCACACCAAGATTGTTACTATTTCATATGTATAATATTACCTGACAGAGTCCTCTAGAGTCCCTAATCGGCTCGCCTGTCTCCTGATCCACCTTGATGATCGCAATGGGGTAGACGGCGGGTATGATGCGAGAGACAAAGCCGATCGCGCCGGGCGTGCCGTCGCAGTTAGCTGGTAACAAATAATTCACAAGGAGTATTGATTTTAAAACCGATTAGCACATATAGTATGCGTCAAACTTTATGGTGCATCTGAACATAATCACTCACCTCACCCGCTACATTTCCCCTCCGCTGGTACCAAAAAATTTGTACTGCGACGCGACTTGTGACTATACTCGGGCTGAGTATAGTCACAAGTCCCTATTACCGTTCTCAAAACGATGAAATTATACCATGTCATGGCGCGCCGAACAGAGACGCCGCTACACCAATGCCATAGCACTGTCCCTTTCACGGCCGCTATGACATGGTATGATTTGATCGTTTTGAGAACCGTAATAGCCCCACTGACCTGCCATCAAGTTTGATGTGTACTTATTTTGATAAATACAGGCGAAAGTATGGATATTTGTTTTTATATCACTAAGTATATAATTTTACTTCATTATAGCAACTTTTTCGTGCTATTTACAGTATTTCATACCTATATTGGCATTCCCTTCAGTCGCGCCGTAGAATTCTGTAACGTATTTGACATTGAACCGTTTCAGGAAGTCATTCCAGATCTGAAAAAAAAATCAAAATTGCAGCAGTGCTCATTGGCTGTCCCAAAAAAAGTTTATTCTATAATACATTTTACAAAGATTCAGCGTAGTGTCTACGTCTGTCTTGCTAGTTACTGAGCTTGGGGGATTAGTAAGATTCTGGACTTCAATTAACGAGGCCGGAGTTCAAACACTGTGTAATGTATGCTACTTATTAGCGCTCCGTATAAATACATAATAAATACATGAGTAGCGCTCGATCACCGACATAGAAATCATACTAACTTGTAACAAAAGCAGAAATCGGCGGAAGAAGAAAGAGTTTGTGGCTTAGGCCGTGAAAAGTGCATAGGTACAGTCGACAGCACATCATGTGTAACACTTTGGACCGTTCTTATCTGCATCGTAAGACTTGAAATCGTACTGCAAGTGTTGATCTACTGTTGACTGTACTACATTTTTTATTTAACCCTAGCTTAAGCGCTAGGGTTTCTTATCGCAATTGGCCCTTAGCCGTGTACAGGAATCCTTTCCTGTACACGGCTAAGGGCCAATTGCGTACATTACCGACTAGGCCAGATAGTCACCGAGCTAATCTCTACAGAGTACAACGAGTGTATGTGTACCTGTGGTCTGAGTCCGTTGCCGAAGATGACTCGCACGCTGTGCTGCGTGTCGGCGGCGCAGGGCCGCGTGGCCAGCACGTAACGACACATCTCGCCGATGTAGTGCGCCGCCTGTCAACCGGTGCCGTATTTAAGTATGGACAAACTGGGCCATGGCCCAGGGCGGCCGATTTCTAGGAGCGGCCCAGATGGACACAATGGGAGTAATACAGCAAAATAAAGTGTGCCTCTGTTTACCCAAATAATGTGTATTGTATGTGCTTGTGCATCCAAGACAGCGTGTGTGTGTAAATGAATATTGTTTCATACAAATACATCCGCTTTTTTAAATTAGATATTTCTATAATTTATGAAAAAACATGTAAAGAAACACAAGTGTGGGTGCGGCGGCCAGATTTAATTGGCCCGGAGCGGCTCTGAACCCAAATACGCCACTGCTAACAACAGCATATCATTCTCTTACTCCGGTGCCAGACATGTGCACAAAACTTTGTAAATATGCTCAAAGTCGATGTTCATTCAAGGCTTTTTATGACGTGGTAGTTTTCAATGGTAGTTAAAACTTGGCAAAGATGCTCAAATTATGGCAACGGTTTTACAATCCTATAGACGTTATAATATTAGCGGAAAGTGACATTTATCCTAATTATTATAATAGGTAATACTCATAATTATGTTCTGTAAGTTAGAATAGTAAAAAAATACATAAAAATAATAAATTATTACATAAATTGTTAACTAAATAACGCACCATTAAATATTAAGTTTGGCCCAAGTAGCATTAGCACCACTAGCGTTGCCATTTTCTTTACATATTTGGACTTTACCCAAAAAATCCGATTTATCCCAAACACATGTCATTTCGAGAACATACACGTTATTGATTACGACGCTTCTATATTTAGCATGTTTTATGTGAATAATGCCAGTAAACATTTTTTCTTCATCTACAATACTCATATGTATATTATATTTATAAACACCGCGCAAGGCTTATTATTATAACTTATTATTATAGCAAGAACAATAAAAACATAATTAACATAAGATTCCTTCACACAATAACGACGAACTTTGACCTATTGAGATATGTTATGCGTTCTGAGTTCCTTTACTTGTCTCGGTTATTGACTTGTGTTGTACACGCTTCTACGCGGCTAGACATAAACGTGATTTAAAGTTATTCAACGGTTTAAGGCTTCGGTCCATTTCTATACGATTTTTAACAAAGTGTGATAGTGACAAAAATACGATTTAATGGAAATTATGTTAAACTAGTACAACGTAATTTAAATTTATTCCACGGTTTAGTCCTTCGGTTCTTTTCTAACTTAACGTTTTTTAAGTAGGTAGTGTGAAAGGGACAACAACATGGTTAAGGGAAGCGGGGTTTAACTAGATATATGGCTAACAGCAATTAAGTTCTAGAGTGTCTGCGGGACAGCCGAAACTCATAGATCCAGACTATTTTAAAACTACTAGCAAAGAATATACAGGGTGTAACGGAAAGGGTATATGGCGCCGACAGGGGGGTGTTCAGTATCGGTAACTGAAAACTTTTGTTCTACGACTTTTCGATTTTCTCGAATTTATTTTATGACTTTTCATACATTTCGTACCGATCAGCTGATTAATTTGTATGACATTTCTTTTTAATTAATTTTTATTTATTCGAAAGGTCGTAGAACAAAGTCATTCATTTACCGATACTGAACACCCTCCCTTCGGCTTCATATACCATTTCCGTTACATCCTGTATAATTTATATTTACCTATGGTCTACTGGGCAACAAAAACAAAAGGCAATTTGAAATATTCGAGAATTTGTCGCAAAAACAGGATATTCAGAAACGTAAATTATATACCTAATCAAGGCCGCGTATTATTTAGTCATCTCCCAGTCTCATAAAAACATCCTACAATAGTTATAGTAGGTTTCCGAAACAACACATTTACGTACGCCATTTTTGGCTGATTTATAAGAATTGTGTAGTTATCTAGTTATTATTAAAAAAATATAATTGCTATCATTTTAAAAGACGTGCTGTTGATAGTTTCTTGCCACTTTTTCTAATCAGCGTGGGCATTTTCCTTGCAAAGTGGTATAAATGTAAATTCAATAAAGAAATGTTGTCATGCATAAATATACGAACTGTATTCAGTTGCAATAAAGAGATAAAAATTCTGATTCGTTTAGGAAGTTGTTTTTGGCACAACAATACAATATGTACAATGTCAATATTGGAATGAAACTCTGCATACCACACAAACATACAACGTAAAAACATCTCGCATACCGTGGCCTTGTATTTGACGCAGTCAGGGAAGTACTGCGAGGCAGAAAACTTTGCCTTCAGCGCGACGGTACAGCCGAAGAGGAACGCCTGTCCGACGCTCACCACGCCGCCCGCCGTGTGGTACAACGGCAGTGGACAGTAGACGACGTCATCGGAGTTCATGCGCCAGAAGTGAAGACCCGCTGCCATGAACACAAATCTGAAGACGGAAAAATAAAGGAAACTCAGTTCCGCGGAGAGACGGAGGAATGTGTGTGTGTGTGTGTGTACTGTCTAAGTCACAGATAAAAGTGTACAGGAGAGTTTTTAAAGATTGAGATTATCTCAAAAACTACTTGACCTATTGCAATAAATCTACCACTGTTAGATAGATAAAAGTTAAAACTATATAACTGTAAAAGAATTATTAGAATCGGCTAGTGCCCCCCTCATATGTACTCTGTCTTCGTTTATACTAAGCAAGACTAGCGAGCGAAGAATCAATCAATTACTTTCGATGTTGTCGTTTATGTCAATATTTCAGCAATACTTTTTTCTGAGTACTTTTCGACAGTATTGTAATATTTGTTCTGTAGAGATAAGCGATGGTAGCACATGCGTCATCTTAATTATCACACAAACTCGTTATTTTTCCATTCAAAGATTATAACCGGACATTTGTAGCGATGCCATAGTGCACACGCTTCTTATAATAGTTTCTACATGTGACGTTCCGCTCACTTTTGAATACGAGTCACAGCGACAGATGCGTTTAGGTTTAGACTTGGCGGCTACGACAGAATTACACCAATAGTTTGTTTCCAAGAGCGAAATTTACCGAGCATTAGAGATGACTGCAGCCTTCGGAAGACCAGTGGTTCCGGAGGTGTAGATGTACAGTAGTTTCCCCGTGAAGCCATCTCCATTGGCAAAGGTCCACGGCGCCGGGGGTGTCGTCTCGAGCAAGTTGGTGAAGTTAGTGGTATCGTCTCCACTGGCTTTAGACCCTGAGCCAGTAGTGTTGAGGGGGCGGTGCGTAAATTTGTACAACTTTATGCTAGGACTCAGTTGGTTTGACACATCTTGGATGGCTGAAATGTTAATAGAAAATTCTCAATTTTTGCGATTTTGTTTTCTGTTATTGCAATTTACAATCATCTAGCAGCTAGATGAGATAGCATCTAAGTAGATGCTAGATTCTGGCTTTTCTATTGTATGAAGTGGGAAAAATGTGGTTTCCTAAAATTACTTATTAATCATTTTTTCTGAAAGTTTCACTATTAAAATACTTATTTGTGTTAAGACAGTCAACAGCAAATACAGTGGCACTTAACAACTCTACATGGTAATAATACAGCCTATTTTGTTTATGTTGATATGCTTTCAACTTTACAATTAAAAAGTACAATAAGAACCTAAACTTTTATACTAAAAACTTACCTGACTGATACTCTTCGGAATAAATCAGCACATCACATTTGGCAACATTAATAGAGTGCAGTAGTGCACTCCCCCGCTGATTAGTGTTGATGAGTGGAGTCACAGCGCCAAGACGAGCATTCCCCAACCAGAGAGCAGGAAACTGAGGACAGTTGTTCACTAGCAGACCGACAATGTCGCCTTTCTTTACACCTTGACCCTTTAATACCGCCGTGACGCGTAAACTGAAGTCTTCCACCTTGAAAATATAAAAAAGTATTGTGTTTTTTTGCAGGTAGAACTCGATATAATTTGAAAACATCAAACCAATGTGACTGTTATAAAATGAAAACTGCTTTGCTTGGGGAACCTAGCTGAATATATCTTGCCAATATGTCTACAAATTGTGTACTACATAAAGTAAACATCAAAGTTCATAATTATTCAACAAATATCCATAATGTTATGACTTTAATAAACTAGTGTACTATTATATATTCTGTGCTAGTGTTTGAAAAACATTTGATTCTCCATTTGTAATTAATTTCTTAGTGCTCAAATTAAATAGCTAATTAAGATACCCTAATCATAACATAGATTAACCTATAATAAAGGCAAATAAGTGTATATGACTCTTTGCAGAATGCAATGAATATAATTGTAGGTACTTCTTCTTTTCATGTGGTTGTGATCAAACCTATTGTTAGAGTTGTTGTCATCTGTAGACCTATGACATGGTCTATTGACGACAACCAGGACTAACAGATTATTTCCTTTCGTCTTCGGTTGCCTGGAAGAAATCGCTCTGAGTGATTGCCTTTATACAAATTATTTCACTACCTGTTTTCTATGTGTATGGTTCATTGTGCAATAAAGAGTTTATCTATCTATCTAAAATTGCTCTCCGAGGCACAGAGGGAGGCCTCAAATTAAAATATCACATTAAATTATTTTCAGTATCATCATTACAAAGTGCATACCTCTTTGAATGTCCAAACTTCATCTTGGAATAAGAAGCATGGCTTATCTGGATGCCTTTCAACAGTGTCATGGAATATATCCGGTAGAGTCCAGTTCTTTTTGGAGTATCTTCGCGTCACTAGCAGGATCTTCACGTAGCATACCAGTGCACTGAAAGAGAAATTCACAGTTATATTTAGGCACAGGAAGGCATATTTCTTCGGTACTGTAAAATATGTAGGTAACAGTAAAACATTTGTTAACCCACATTTAATTTACTTGCTTATTGCTAACTATCATTGCAATCTAGGATATATTCCCTTAGACCATTTATTGTCCACATTTGATGTGGTGTGTGTGATTATGAATTTCAATTAACACCTGACTCTATTAAAAAAAATTCAACAGAGTTTAATGCCCTGATGAAATTCTTATTAATTTAATGGAAACTAGCCCCAGTTCCCATTAAATTAATAAGTACTTTATTGAAATACATACCAAATGACATTGCCACATTTCAATGGAGCTTTGCCCCACCTACAAAACTACGAGACCATTGAAGCTGTACCTATCATTTTGTTGGGGACTTACTACAGGTTTTATATAGCATAATCACAATCAGTAGGAGTTGCGAGAGTATTAGAAAATGATAACAAAAACAATGAATAATTCGCTTCGATTTTATACTATTTTCTGAATTCTTAATTAAGCTGCTTTTCGACCCGCAGCTTGTACAAAACTTTATTTGAAACCAATAATTTTAATAAAAAAGAGAGATATTTTTACATTTATTCGTTATCTTGTTCATCATGCGGTTGATGGTGTGGCAGAATCTGGCATTGTCATTTAATATTTCTAAAATAGAAAATAATTACCTACACGAAATATTTTAAAATACATACGTAAACTTTTTTCTTCATAATAGACACAATAAAGGTACTTATTGTGGCACATAATTAGGTATGGTATTTGAGGCCAATAGGTGATTTCGGAATGTCACAGTGTCTAAGGAAAGACAGGAACGTAATTTGGACTCCGATAACCGAGTAGGTACTTAACTTACATATGAAGAATAATAATTGTCTTTAAGCCAACAATTCTAGAATATTCATGAGTAAGTACATGAATATTCTCTACGTATCAAAATAGAATAGCATACTTACTACAAATCTCTTGGTGTGGTCTTCAAAGCAACGTAACACCATCTTGAGTGGAAGAGGCGGCCGTATAAAAAGCCAATTAACAAAAAAAATCCGAGTGTCGAGAGAAAGCCAAAGTACAACCAAGTGGCGAGAAAAGCCGCAGCGATCGCGGCCCCGATGAGGATCATTGCGACTGCTTTCCGCCACGAAACGCGGCGGACTGCCAGGCGACGCAAAGGAAGCACTGTGTGTGTACCGCTCCCTCACTAGTAAATAACTTGTTGGTAGTATTATTTTAATGACGAATGTTAAAGCTTATAAGTGGATGCGCAAACACAATTTTATCGGCGTAAATGGGGAAAAAATCTTTACTTGTAAAACTCGTTTCTCCGGTCTTCGACCTCAATGTTTTTGCCTTCAATGCGTTCTTAACAACGAATCAGTATTGGATTTATTCATTACGGAAATGAAATAATGAAAATTGAAAAGTGAAGGGGAAGTAATTCCTAATTGGAATAATGAAAAATGTGATTATAGTGAAAATAATCTTTCATTACAATCTTTTATCTGTGTAATTATTAAATTAATGACAATTAAAATTAAAACATATGGTACAGAATCCGTCAGAATCGGTTTTCTGAACGTCTGAACTATTTGACAGTAGCTGTCAGATCGCTTTTTTATTTTACGGCTCCGGTTACTGACTTGTGAGCATTCACTACTTTATCGTGATTACACCCCGTTACACCCAGACAATCATCAACCTACTAAAACGAATATACTGTTACTTCTGCGGTCTCATTATAACACAAATGACTAACCGACGAAGTTATTCATAAAAGCCTATATACCTACCCTATCCCCTCGTATCTTCTGGATAGGTGCCTATTTTAGCACAACGGAGAATGAGAGGGGTACAAAAATAATTTAACGTTATGTTTTTTCATTTTGTAACAAACAATGCATGTGAAAAAACTATACTTACCATTAAGTAAGTACTTACCTAATTTTAAAACTTCTTTGATTTTTTCTAAATACTTACCAGTTGTAAGACAAAGAGAAAGAAATAATACTGCAACCGATAGGAATGTAGGTACTTATATTTAACTTTTACCATTTACATCTACATAATTAAACTTATGCAATATACATAGGTAGATACCATATAGACCTAAGTACAAAATGTTTGGATGATATTAACATTCATACTTATATACTTAAATCACCTGACTCTACATAATTTAATAGTTTGTGGTTAAACAAAACGGCCGTCGACATCATTGCGAATAGATGCTTTATTTCTTCCTACATATTTTTCTTACTTATATCAATGTCTACTTACTACAACAATAACACACACTATTTCACATCACAGCACTTATTGTACATTATAAAATTATTAATAGATCACAGTCTAATTGCTCCCGATGCTATTTTGTCATACTCTTCACTTCCAAGAGGAACATATTTGTCTAGTTTTTGGTCGAAATAGTATAAGTTATCTTTCACTATTGCCGGATTAAAGCCCTCCTTTTGCAGGTCCACTTTCTTGAGCTTGAATGTACCTGGAACCAAAACATAAAACAGTTAAAGCGAAAAATGTCATCATTAACCTAATAAAACGACCAATACATCGTAAGTTATCGTGTAGTACTTATGGTAAAAGAGCATTACTAACTAGCTCCTTTTATTTATTTAACACTTTATTGTACACAACAGAGTATAAAACATCTTAATAATAATAAAAATTGTACAAAGGGCGCACTTATCTCTAAGAGATTTCTTCCAGCTGACCCGATAAACATAAAATATTTATAATATATAATATTTATTTTATATTGGTAGATAAACTATGTAGAGTACGAGACGAACTCTACATCGTTAATTATTTATCTTAAACGGCAATTTTTCCTTAGAAAGTATTGTTATCTGAAAGTATACATATGCCTTCTATCTCAAAAATAGATAAATTGAACCAGTGCTAATCTACAAATATTGATATTAAAATTTATCTATTTATGTAATATTTAATGTAAACCTTACCCGTCATGTCAATACTGGTCATAACCCGGATAAATATCGGCCTGGCGTATTTAGGCAGGTCCTTGGCGATGTCCTTAGCGAGTCGGTCCAAGTCCAGAGTGCCGTCTATGTCGACAATGCCGCACATGCCTGCTCTACCTTCATTGTGAGGAATCTGAAACAAAACAATACATATCTTATCAGATCGTTATAAAAGTTACTAATAACATTTTGCGATTTGTCGATTTAATAATGAGACAATCAAAATATAGACCTACACTACACTAAAAGTATTTTGAACTAAGTCGCTATCCACAACAATTATTAAAATAATTCCTTGTCTTATAATATCATATGAAAGTAGGTATTAATCATTGTTCAGCATATTCGGTGGACAAATACGGATTAACAGTAGTCACTATGCATCAAACTCATAGATAGGTACTATAGTTCTAGTATAAATAACTATGCTGATTTTATAGTATTATCGAGAACAAAGAGAAATGGAGTTAGGTATTGCAACTACCGCAAGAGAGTTTCTACATGGTTTTAATCAATAAAATATACATGCACAATGAATTTCCATACCTCTACGCCGTAGACGACAGCATCCCTCTGGTCTGCGACCCTAGAGATGGCTGCCTCCACCTCCGTGGTGCTGACGTTCTCCCCGCGCCAACGGAACGTGTCGCCCGTGCGGTCGCGGAAGAACAGGTAACCGAACTCGTCAGCTACTAAAATATCCCCTGAAAATTGAAAATTAATGTATTAACGTGAGTGTAAAAATGTGTCCCAGGCAGGTGCCGTATTAGTTACGTAGCTGGAGCCACCTACGCCGATCAGCATGAATAAAAGTTTATTTGTAACAGTTATTTTTTGAATACCCTAAACTTAAGTGCTCCCGCACACGGGCCACCGGCCACCGGCCACAAAACGCCGCCACTGGCATATTTCCTGATATTTTCATACATTTTATATGGACTCGCCGCACACGGTTGGCGCCGGTGGCGGCCACACGCTACAAGCTTCTAGCTTCTCGTGGCGGCGTTTGTGGCTGTCGCGTGTGGCCCGTGTGCGGCGACACTAAGAATCGAAACCAGAAAGAAGAAAGACTTTGCTACGGGCCCGCGCTGGCTTAATGCTGGTCTCAGGTTTTCATTTGTGAAAAGTGATACATTGTAAATGTAATATAAGAGCTATTACGGAATGTACACATGCAGATTACTTAGGCAAGCAGTATTTTGGGATAATAACAATATATTTTAGTTAACTAAACACAAGTGCATAAAGTAAACAAATAATTATGGACTTTTATTCAGTTGAACTACGTTGCTGATGTTTTAATTTTGAGAAACATTATTCTTACCAGATATAAAAGCGGAGTCTCCGTGTGAGAACACATTCCTTACTATCTTCTTTTCCGATGCTTCTTTGTCAACGTAACCAAGGAAAACTCTTGAAGGATTATCCGGTTTGATTTTGCCAATAAATACACCGGGTTCAAATGGTTTAGCCAGCTGCAAAACAAATTCATATCACATCATTTTAAATGGAATTTTAAGTACAATAAGTAATATGACTTCGAACAATTATCACAATTACCTGACATAGTCCTTTTGAATTTCTAATAGGTTCTCCAGTTTCTAAATCGACTTTTATGATAGCTATCGGATAGATAATTGGAATAATCCTCGACACGAATCCGATGGCTCCTGGTTTATTATCAATATTCACTGAAACATAAAGTTTAGGTTACGTTTGTTAATTATTTATTTTCTAGAATGAAAATATTGATGAATATAGTTTTTTTACTTACATATGTTTGCATTTCCTTCAGTGGCCCCATAAAACTCCACTACTTTCTTTACTTTGAATCGTTTCATAAATTCTGTCCAAATCTGAAAATTTCAAATAGTCAACTTCAGACTCTCGACTTGCACAACATTCGCATTCGCATAATTCCGCGTTGATTATTGCGAATGCGAATATCCGCAATGGCCCTGCTTCAGATGCCAGCTGTTAATCAACTAAGTACCTACTTAATAAATACCAAATACTTGAACTTACCGTTGGTCTCATTCCATTTCCATAGACTGTTCTCACTTTGTGTGTCGTGTCGGTAGGTGCTGGTGGTGTTGCTAAAATATACCGACACATCTCGCCAATATAATGGGCAGCCTAGAAACAGAAAATGACTTATCAATCACTTGTCCAAATATTAAAATATCCTACACTGATGACTACTACTTTTATTTTCCTTCTACACAATGTCGACGGTTTTAAATTGATTCAGCAGTGATTGCTCTCTCATAGGTAAATTATATTATTGGCCTATCATCATCTTTATTCAAACTGATCTTACCGTAGCTTTATATTTGATACAATCCGGAAAGTATGCAGAAGCCGAGAATTTGGTCCTGAGGACTACGGTACAGCCGAAGATGAAGGCTTGTCCCACTGTAATGCAGCCTCCTGCTGAGTGGTACAGTGGCATGGGACAGTAGATCACATCGCTGGCTTTCAAACTGCCCAGAAAGTGCACCCCTGATGTCATGAATACCATCCTGGGAAAACGTAGCATTGTTCTTATTAGAGGTAAATTTTTAAAACTTAGTTGTGTTTTAAGTTACGTCGTATTGAGTAGTGAATCAGTTGTTTGTAAAAACTGGAAATTATAGAGTGATATTTTGATGTTTTAATTAATTGCCCAAAGACTTGGATACATCTAAATATGATGTTAAAGAATTTAGATTATCAAATTTTACAGAAAACACTGAGTTCTCAATGAGAACATCGCAAAGAACGAAATAATTCCCTAAACCAAATTTAATCCAGCAATATCACACCTGGAAGAAGAAATAACAGCAGCTTTTGGCAGTCCAGTTGTTCCAGAGGTGTAAATGTACAGCATTTTTGCGTTGAAGCCGTCTCCTTCCGAAGGTGCCCATACGGCTGGTGCAGTGCTCTCCAACATTGCAGTCAAGTCATTACTATTGCCACTTTCTATCACTCGAACAGCGTCGCTCGATGTATTGAGAGGCCGACGAGTAAATTTGAATATCTTTATAGATTTATTAGTAAATTCTTTTCTTACTTCATTTATTGCTGAAATGAGAGAGCGAAAATTACAAGTTTTCAGAGCTCACACAATAGTTATTTTTTGTCTAGGTATTCTGAAAATGATATATACTAACCAGATTCATATTCGCTTCCATAAATGACAGCGTCACATTTAGCAATATTGATGGAGTGCAACAAAGCAGCGCCGGTTTGGTTCGTGTTGATGAGCGGTGAGATTCCGCCGATCCTAGCGACCCCAAGCCAGATTGCCGGCATCTCTGGGCAGTTGCTCATCATCACGGCTACAGTGTCATCTCGCTTGATACCATGTGTTTTGAGAACCGCTGTCGCCCGCAAACTATATTCCTCAACCTGGAAAAGATCAAAAACTGTAAACTACCGACCAGTCGGACCAAGATTTGGATGTAACCCCACATTATTGCATCCGGAATATACTGCATCCTGATACTTATACTACATCCTGATACTCCAACCAATTTGCGCAGATTATCACCTACTCCATCAATTAGTTATAAATACTCAATCTTGGATGATCTCTCTATTCTAAACCACTTAACCGTTGTGGACCTATCACTCTTTAAACCAGCGTGACGACAAAGTACGATAGATAGCACAACAATAGACTATTCATTGTGTGTGACAACAGCCTGTCCTCGTCTTGCTCATCGTAGAGCAGTGTATGAGTATGTATAGATAGTGTGAGTGTCACCTGTAAGGTCATTCAGACCAGCTGATTAGTTAAACTAGCCAATTGTCCGGATACAGTACATTAGCGTGTGTTAGAGAAGACAAAGTATCTATAGAGAAGTCTCTACATAGAGAAAATGACTTCGTGTTTGTTTGCCTTGCTTGATCTTTGGGGGCCATTTTTAAAGTGCCTTAAAGAACGGTGTCTGTGAAATTTCATTCATCTGCGCAGTGTAATCATAATAATAATATGTAACTAATCTACCTACTATCAAAAACGGTATAACAGAACAGAGAGTTAAGTAAAGTCTGTTCATATTGTCAACAACAGCGGACTTTGCACCGTTCATAATGTACTTATGCGTTGTAAGGGCGGAAATTATGTTTTTACGCTGGCTTTACGATTGACCTGCTATACCTTACGAATCCTCGAAAATCTACAACCGCATGCATGAACCTGCCAATATATCAACGTTCGAGGTTAATCGGTAATTTATATGCGAACTACGAAGTCATAACTTAAACATGAAATCTAGAAAAATCTAAGGCAAAATGCACAAAGCCTTGACCTGAAAACCTACTTCACTAAATTACATGCCGACTGAGGAATTCTCCTGATGGTAATCCGTGATTTAGGTTATCTCGATAACTTGAATAGTGAAGTTAACTTTTTGGGTCAAAGTTATTTAATGTTAATTTGGGTTGTGCCATTGAACTTTGATAAATACCACTGAACTGAATGATATTGCATGTCAGGTAAATTACACTACATGATATTGTTTTAACATAAAATTTACCTTCATTTTAATTATATTGTGTTATTTATATTTAAGACCTGAGACACTGTAGTCATGAGGTGGGACGGATCACGGAGGGTAGAGTCACAACATTGATAAGTAAGTGGTCCCGGTTGCCAATATCATATCGACCGGGATCAAAATTGCTCTTTCTCGCTGTCTACATCGTTCGCGTTGTCACACTGTATGATTTCCTCCGTGTTTACGATCACTTGTCAAATTGTATACCTACTTGTCGGTAAGTCCACACTTCCTCTTCAAATAGGAAACAAGCTTTATTGGGATGTTTCCTCACTAAATCGTGGACTATATCTGGCATGGACCAGTTCTTCTTCGTTAATCCCCTTGTCAGCGATAAGATTTTGATGTAGCACCATAATGCTCTGAAAAAGATACAAATTACATAAACTCTACCTGCAATAATTTCACCTAGATGGATAATTCCAATAATAAATTAAGTAAGTAATTATTGGGGGTTGTAATCTAATTCACTCATTCTAAAAGTAATTAGTAGTCATTAAGATTGATCAAATCAATGTTTTTGGACCTACAGAAAGGCCTAGGTTACAGTCTGCATGTACTTACCTACTACAAATGAAAATTATAGGTTCCTCTAAGCTTGAGGATTATATTTATACTAACTGAAAAGGTACTTACTATACATTCGACTTTCGTAAACAAAAATGAAGACTACAAATTTTACCGAACAACTTCAATAGGTAAGACGTTGACTGAGTACCCAACACAGGTATGCTAAACTTTTTATTGTTTTACACTAATAAAACAACAATCTAAGAATATGAAGAATTTACAACACCATAAATAAAGATCAAAAACTTACTTCATATCCCTTGGAGTTGTTCTGATAGCGACATAGATCCATCTATAGTAGAATACGATGACATAAACCACGACAAGAATAGCGAAGACAATCAGACTGGTCTGCCAGTCCTGGAAGATCCAGGTGACAGCGCAAGCGGCGATCAAGACACCAATAGCCAAGATCATTATTATGATTTTGAGCCACGGAGTGGATGAGGCTTTTGTCGATTTGCCCCTCTCCACGTCTCTACCGTTGTGGGCTATCTACGAAAATAAACAAAATCACATCAGTGAATAGGTAGGTACAGTCGACAGCACAATAATATACACGAAATTATTGCAATGTAAGTCGTATAACTGACGTGCGCGAGTGCATTACACTTGTGCTGTTGGTTATACCCACTTATAGTACCTGTATGATTTTATTGGTTAGCGATATGATAATGTTGATAATCGATAAATTGACAATATTTCCGAGCTGTTATCATTATCATTTTTTTGATAATTATTGTCCCCCGGATCTATACTACAAGTGGAATAAAAAAACGTTATGCAAATCATTGAACTTTAAAGTGAAAAAACACCTGCTGCAAATAGGTTACATTGAATTCAAAAAAATGTATACCAGCTTAGTGGAATTAAATTTATAAATAAAAATAATTAACATTTATGCCAACCAAATACTACACATATGCTATACATTATATATTTATTTATGTATTATAAATATAATAGGTATTCATATATATTTACTATATAAAATTAGATAAGTAGTATAATATAATAATCATTACTTATTCTATTATAAAATATATTATTAGATTAAAGTATTTATATAATGTACAATTTATATAGTTCTTGATAATGGTACTCCTCTAGAGATTACAATATCGCCAATAAACTCGACCGTTCTTGTCTCTTTGTCCGTGACATGTAGTTAGCCCTAGCACAGACCTAGGTCTTTTTGGGTTGCTACTGAACGCCCTGTCATAGCTCTACGAAACGCTTGCCTGGCTCATAATATATAAATGGTGTTAAACTTAGACTATATATATGTATGAAACTTGAATAAATAAAAAAAATAAATAAAATAAAATACTAACTACATCTGGCCGGTACTAAGTACTGTATTTAAAATTTAAAATTGACTACTTGCGTAATTGTAATTAAAGTTGATAAAAGTTATCTTTTATCAATAGATTAATAACTACTTAATCTTTTAATGATTAAGTAGTTATTAATCTCGCGAACCGGTTATGCGAACACAAGGTCAAAGGTCAAAAGTCAAACTGAATTTTTTTTTTTCAAAAACCGTTCAATTAATGTACTTACCTAAGTATAATATGATATGACGCTTAGTTACCATCAATTTTATATGTTTCGCTTAATAGAAAAATGCTGTCTTTGACGTCATCGAGGGATACATACAACAGGAAAACGTAATAAAAAGCTGTGCCTACGTATAACAGCCTTAATTATCATGAGAGGGAATAACCCTAAAAAGTAGCAATGGAATGATTCGTATGACGTCGTCGGTAGGTTGCGGTTTTAACTTCATCTACAAGCCGGGCAATATACTCTACATTAAAAATAAAATGTGAAAAAAAATAAGTATGCATTTCACAGCCGCTATACAAAACATCTTGTAGGTACTAAGTTTAAATTAAGACTACAAACAACCTATTTATAAATACGACAGTTCGGTTTCTTGCTTTTTTCACTGACTTCTCATTTATGAATTTATTTAATGCTTAGTTTGTATCAAATTATTTTGGACTTTGTAAACTAATACCTATCTGTATAGATCACCTATTTAATTGATGTCTTATAGTCTAAAGCTAAGGCATTTTGAACCAAAGGTTAGGTATTATGAAAATATACAAACAAAATACCTACATAAACAATTTACATTACCATAATTTAGATAACTTATAGGTATTCATCTGTCTATTGGTGATATTGATAAGATAAGTATAAAGAAATACACGTAAGTAAAAATTTGTTGCGATACAAAACAGATACGACAGTAAATTATTACTTTTGTCTAGTAACTTTAATTGCCGCAAGAGATAATTGAACGTGTTAAATCACAAAAACGTCATTATGTAACTTTTCTTGTTATATTTCTTTCGCGATTAGCGTAATTAGACATCTAGATACTTATTTGGACGGTCTTACCTGTAATTTTTGAAGATTATTTCCGTCTGTCTTGTTCATGTTGTTATCAACGTTCGCCTCGACATTTGACATCGTCGCAACGCAACTCAATCGGCCACGCTTTTACAATGTTGTTCTTGTGGAGGTTTTTGTACACAAAATTAACAAGTCTTATGCTTGTACGTCATGATTATTCGCCGAATCTGAAACAAAAACACGCCAACGTTTAATAGAAGATTTAGGTCCAACGATTACCGGGAACCGAGCTGTGTCGCCCCGTACAAGTTCGCAAGGCTTACTAAAAATTATTAAGGTTGTATGTCTCGGCCACGACAGAAATTTACCAAAAGTTGATTTTGACCATAATTAGGTAAATATTTAGATTCATAAATTCACATTCGACTGCGCAAGAAAGAGTGCCTAACCCATCTCTCAAGTCTAACAAACGGATACTCTAAATGCGACGCTCTATTATGGTTGGTGTAGGTATTAGGTGCTCTGGTGAACAGTCAATTTGCACGATGTATGATATTCGCATCTGTAATAACGACATCATCCGTCTAAAGTCCTTGATCCTGATCTGAACGTACATCCGCCATCCGCCCAATATACTGACGCATGTCGTGCATAAAAAAGTATCAAAAGTAGTTCAAAGAATAATTTTAATAATAGATTTTTTTTATTACATATTTGTAATAATAAAAAAATTTTTTGTTAAATATTTTGTTAAATATTTTGTCGTTAATATTTTGTCGTGTTTATTAAAAACACTTATATTGTAAGTGTATGTATGTGTGCTGTTTGGCTGTCAAATAACTAATTATTCTTTAAAAAAAGAATAATCATTTACTTACAACATAGTCAATTATTCTTATTATGAATAACTTATGTAATTAAAACAACGTCAATCTTTATTACTCGTATACAATTTCACGGTCAGGGTCCGACGAATTATTTTCTGGCCCTACAACAATATGTAATTTATTATGATGACGTAGAAACCAAATGAAAACCAGTTCTCGTGGCAATTACTATACATTAAATTTAATAATCGGTAGTGTTGGCCCTACCCTATCTGGACAAATCCGCCCCATATGTCAAGGGTATACGAATACTTTTTAACATTTACAAAGGTATTTCAGTATGATTTCCGCCTTTCTTATATGTAGGTACGTAATTGAGAAAGGTAGTTTTTGTAAAAGGTCCGATAAATAAAATGAATGGATAATAAATACTTCCCTATCTCAAAAGTAATTATGTCCACGTCTTTATGTAGCTTAAGTATACTGAATCCAAAATGTATTTAAGTAATACCTAGGTCTTTAATTTATACATTAAATAGCATGTTTGGTAAGGAAAGCTGATATTGATTGATTGACATGACATGACTCTACCTACACGAAATATTTCTATTTTAATTTAGGTAGGTGCGTTCTAGTTTCCCACATAGATATTCAGTCTTATCAAATGTTAATGGAGGTACCGTGCCGTGATTGAATGCGTTTCATGGGCCAACAACCTCAATGTAGGAAAGGTCGACAGTCAAATCGACAATGTGTCAAAGTAAATAAAAGAGGAACGCACTACACGCGATGTGCCTAGCCGGGTCGTTGAAAGAGCTACGTGAATGAAAGTGAGAGGTAACGACTAAGCAATTTCATGTTAGTTACCGCAAGAGAAACCAAAGCTATTGAATTTTCTTTGCTTAGCTTAAGGTGAGTATATACTAGAGCATTTACTTGTAACGGAACAACGAGCCGCTCTATGATATGTTCTAGTGTAGGTATCACCCTTTCACGAACCTTTGAAACTTGGCAATGCTTTGGAAACTGAGCTTTTACCTGTATTGTACCATTCGTAAGAACGTTACATTATATATAAATGCTCGAGAAAAGCTCTAGTGTAAATCCACCTTTACGCTTCATAAGTACCTTTCACTTAATTCATCTTTAATCTTACAAAAGGTGTTATCTCTACCTATGATATGAATATGTGATTCTAATTGTATAAGAATTTTCAATTTCTTCCTACATTAATAAACTAGCTTCGATGGCGTGTGGCGAGTTGGCGACCCTCTCTACGAGGAATATAGCAAGCGTGAAAATATACGTAATTAACATTGACCTAACAATAAAATTAATATAGAAAATTCAGAGGTCGACAATTGAAAATAAAATTATCATAATGGGAACGGCAGGTAAGATTGAAGGAAAAAAACTTCGAGTGTACCGTAATATTCTAACTAAATGGAGAGTGCCAAAATGCATGTTTCAAATGGCAGTACGTCAGAAAGTTACCTACCTACTATTGAAATTATTTATAAACAACGAAAAACAAAATATGATTGGAAGAGATGTGAAAAACTGACATGCAAGAGTAAATATGTATAGTTCCAATTGTTTTATGGTAAAGCTGACACATACATGCGCGGCCTGCGGCCAGTTGAACCGCCCCATTTTCTGCTAGTTTTCGGTAGTGATCTACGGCCTAGGCCGGAGACTGGAGAAAAGGGGGCGGGACATGCGGTGCAACTGGCCGCAGGCCGCGCGTGTATGGTCAGGCTTTAGTCTCTCTTTAAAACATGTCTTTAGCAATATTTGCGTTGAGGTTTTCCTATGACGAGCAAATAAACTAACAATAAGTTCCTTTTAAACTTTAAGATCAATATTGAGATTTTAATGACAGGACGTACGTAGTCATTTAACTGTTTGTTCAAACTGTTTGCTATTTTAACAAAGACAATAGACAAGTTTTGCTGATTTTTACATTACTGATCCATTTGCGTGATTATTTTTACAACAATTTTGCGGGCAATTTCACCCGGAAAATTACTGCCATTGGATAATTTTGCTATTAAGTACATATTTTATTTAGCAAAATTATCCAATGGCAGTAATTTTCCGGGTGAAATAGCACAGTAATAATCACACAACTGGATCAGGATCAAAATACCCTATATATTTTTTTATTTATTGTTACTTGGTTTTTCGATGTATGTGTATATTATTTTGGGAACGCGAAAGATAAGTTGGCCCTTAAATCGACTTTATTTTTTCGTCAGAGCAAAATTACGGGAATAAGTTGCGTTGCACGGAACCCTCGGTGCGCGAGTCCATCAGCCGACTCCCACTTGGCCGGTTTTTTTAAGAATGGGGGCGCTAATTAGCTCACGTGTCTTAAGGATCTATTAGTTTAAATTAGTACAGTCCAAGACAGAAATAAGTATACAGGGGGTCCCAATATGGTATATGGGGTCTCAATACAAAAATATTTAAATCAAGATTGCATGACATTTTAATTAATAAATGTTATTATAGTATCGAAGAATATTATCAGGATAAAATTGTATTTCAATAAAATAAAATAACCAGTGTTCAGCAATATTTCTATAATTATAATAATTTGACATGAAGTTGCATGTAAAGAATTTTTTAAAGTCGATATTATATACCATTATTTTATATTTTATATTGTACGCCTTTAAGGCAGGTTGTGGTGAGACGTTCACATTACTAACACCTTATAATTTTGTACCTACAACTGGCGCAATAAATAAATTTTGAATTTTGAATTTGAATTTTTGAATGGTTGATATTTTCTCAAGAACTACTGGACCGATTTAACTTTTATCTATCTAACAGTGAAAGATTTTTTACAATCGGTCAAGTAGTTTTTGAGAAAATCTCAACCTTAAAAACTCTTCTGTACACCTTTTTTTTGTCTTCGACCGTACCTGCGTTACTTTATTTACTTACATTATAATAGATAGACGGACGCATCTTTGGTATAAGTCAGTGACTTGAATGACTCATATAAAAAGCTGGGTACATACCTATACGTTGCTTTATACACAGAAAGAATGTGTGACATTTTCATGAATACATCAGTCTTAGGCATTAGCAGTGGCGTAACAATAGGGTGGCATGACGGGCAAAATGCCACGGGCCCCGGGCCTGAGAGGGCCCCCAGAGGGCCATGAACAGAAGAAGGAACCTAAAATTGTATTATTTCAAAATTTACTTAGTAAGCTAACTAAAAATGTATCGCGATTTGAACACATTCAGAAGCATAATTCATTTTGTTAAGTAAGTTTTATTTTGCTACACCCAAGATTGGGTAAAATTGTATCGGCACTTTATTAAATATATGTATAAAATCTCTGTATAATAACCTGCAATTGAAGGCAAATAAATGAAATGAAATAAGAAAACTTCGCTCAGTTTTAGAAATCGCGTTTCCATGGAATGAATGTAATTGTTCCCAATTTCAGTATCTTGCAACCTACAAATGACAATGCCAGATTCTGCCCCACCATCAACCGCAAGTTGTACAAGATAACGAATAATGTAAAAGTATCTCCGTTTTTTATTAAAATTATCGGTTTAAATTAAAGTTATGTACAAGTTGCGAGTCGAAAAAAACAGCTTAATTAAGAATTCAGAAAATAGTAAGAAATCGAAGCGAATTATTAATTGTTTTTGTTATTCTTCTATAGGAGTTGCGAGAGTAGTAGAAAATGATACTAATTATGATTATGCAATATGAAACCTGTAATAAGTTCCCAACAAAATGATAGGTACAGCTTAAATGGTCACGTAGTTTTGTAGGTGGGGCAAAGCTCCATTAAAATGTGGCAATGTCATTTGTTAAATTTAAATGACGCCAATTTATTAGAAAAGGGTTTAGAATTTATTGATATTTTTAGAACATTGTTTTTTTTTAATGAGGAAGGGCCCCATTCCATTAATTTGCCACGGGCCCCCGACAGTGTAGTTACGCCACTGGGCATTAGTATATCGTTATGGAGTTAATAACATAGTTAATTTATGCACCTTATTATACGAGTACTCAGACAAACACCATATCCTATATATATTTAGAGATAAAATCATTTGTCTACTTAACTACCTAATGAATGTCTGAGTAAATATTTGATGTTCAGAAGAATTGATTAATAGATCTGCCTCTATCTACTCGAGACCCATGTACCGGAGTATGTTTAATTATCTCGAGTAGGTACTATGATAAAGTGCTTTACCATTCAGGAAAAAATATTATTGGTCCTGTTCCTAGTGTGCAGTATTTTCATCAATAAACTATCTCGATCATCACGCTAATTATCACATTGACGTGCAGCGTTCGTTCACCATAGAGTCTTGGGTTGGTGGTAAAACCACTAAATTACTCTACCATATCTACTACTTTTGCCCAGCAGTTGTTGTTGTGTCCCAATAAAGACTAACAAAAAATATTATATGTGTTCTAAGTATTTTAGCTATTTAGGCACCTAGGTACGGTGGAAGACAGAGAAAGGTGTACAGGAGAGTTTTTAATTTTGAGATTTTCTCAAAAACTAATTAACCTATTGCAAAAATTCTTTCACTGTTTGATAGATAAAAGTTAAACCTATGTAACTGTAAAAGAATTATTAAATTCGGTCCAGTAGTTTTTAAGAAAATCTCTACCTTATTGAGGCCCCCCGTATACTTATCTCTGTCTTCGACTGTACTTACTTATATTCTGTCAGGGAGAGAAGAAAGATATCCTTATTCTGTGTTGTTGTAAATTGTAATTTATTATATTATATAATAATAATAATAATATGCCCGCAGGGCAGCTTTGTGGCGAGCTGTTGGTGCGTAACGACACCACGGACCCGAATGCTCCAGAGAGTGGTCCAGGTCCCCGTCTCCGGCTTGCCGCAATGGCTTGTTCGGAGTGGATTCCCAAGGGGACCTGCAGGACTCTCGCCTCTGGCTTGCCTTAGCCAGCCGGCCAGAGTGGAGTCGTTAGAGCTATAACTTACATCTATATAGCTCGAAGGGGTGGAAGTGTTAAAGGCATAAAGCCGGGGGTAGCCCACTTTCTGGCATTCCAGTAATGGTGAAACTGCAGCACACCTCTCGACACCCCTTAGCCGCTCACACCGGTGTTGCTCTCAGTTGTCTTTCTGACGACCATGTTGAGGGCCCATCTAGTGAGTGGCGAGTCACCGCCTGCCAATTTTTTCATAACTTCGAGACAATGTGATCATGGCAGGTGTCCGACGTCTCGCTCTATAGACCAGACTGACTGATCCACCAACACCCCAAACCAATAGTCCCAATTAAGTTGTAATTTCCAATCACTGCAATAGTTTATGCACCTGACGGGGTCTGTCATTGAGTGCAGTCAGATGCGCTCAGAGACGGGTCGCGCTAGGTGCATCACATATCCCTTCAAATTAAAGTTCTCTAAGGGGCCTCTACGCGTTGGACCTATGTCTCCGTGCAAGCCTTTCAAAGGACCGGGTTTTCTGAAACCCGTGATACCTGGAGATACATAATAATATAATAATAATAATAAACTGGACTGTTAAATATTAACTGATTTTATACCAATGGCAGGTTGTTTTAAACAAGATGTTTACTGAACTAATGACTTATTTTAATGAATAGGTATATAACTACATAAATATACTTAGATTTACATAATAATTTGACTAAGTAGTAAAAACATGTAATACATTTTTTGGTATTAGACAAACACCATAATAAATTAGTTAACATAAGCAAGTTGATTTAACAGCAGGCGTGCGGTTTAAGGGACGTGTGTTTAAACATATTTAATTAAAACCAAATATTTTACATGAGTAAATTACAACATAATAAGATTAGTCAGATACACCATTGTATCAGCCTATAGTAAAGTAACACCATCATTAAGGACTTATTAAATATTAGCTAATAAAATCATGGCGAAGGCCCTGGGTTACTTTACGACATATTTACTGAACACTAAATATTTTGGGTAAGTAAATCAATGGACTACATACATTTACATACTAGTAGATGTACTTATGTATAATGTATGTAGGTATTGACTTCCCATGATGTGAAATTTTTATGAACATTTAAAGGCTCTGTGCAATCCCTTAGTAATATTTTATGTACAAGTAGAGGTACCTCAATACGAGCAGACCGTATTGTTAGTAGCTAGCTGATCTGAGGTAGCTACCTACTAATTTATTATTATTATAATATATAATATATTATTATTATAAACCCGACGCAATGACACGATCATTTCATATCTAGGCAGTTATTTATTTAAGTAATACATTTTGTATTAAGTAAATAGTAGACACAGTTCTTTCATCTAGCTCTTAACGTATAGTTTGATGAATCGTAAAATAATATTCTCATTCAAACTATTGATTCTAAAGATAAAGTGAAAGCAAGAGTTACAATGCAATACAATTGTTACTCACATTTGAGAGAAAGCTTTAGTCACCTCTGATGTAAAAAAATACCATGGCAAGCATTAAACTGAGATGTCTAGGTAGAAACGTAGGAATTATTTTTTCTATATTTCTTTATCAGCTTACATTTACCGAGATCCAGCATTTATCTTATTCAAATCGATATTGATACAGCATCAGAGAATTAAATGAAAGTAATTAACTTAACGCGTGTGTTTTCCCTTACATTATTTATGACATACGTTTACGGATTTTCCGTACTTATTTTCGAAACAAATCTTCCAAATCAAAATGCAGTTAACTCTACAAATGCGTATAATATGTTCATTAATTATCTACATATATATGGTAGGATGAAGTCGCGAGATAAGTATCTGCACTGGCTCGAAAAACAAACGTGGTAGGATCAAGAATCGATTCAAGACAGACACGGCTGACGCGTTCTTTCTAATTTCAGAGACCAAAGTACTTTTCGGGTAGTTGAGCCAGCCATAGGTACGTTCCTACAATTAAAATTATAACAATAAAATACACCAGCCCAGCTACATTATAGATTATACATGGAAAAAATGTAGCATGACCTACCTAGGGTAGAAAATAGAAATAGCATTTTACTGAGCTCACTTTTAAATCATAATTATTCGGAAAGGTTCGGTGGGTCATCATACAGTAGGACTATCTACAATTTCAGAGGAAGGATGGAAATCAAACACGCCTAGACATTTTTTCGACAAGGAACTTTTTCTTTGGCAATCCACAGTTCCACACCACAGGAATTGCAAAAAAATGATAGATTAGTCATATTCCGTGAACTCCTCTTACTTTGTATTCATGTCGAGTCAGTGAAGTCAAAGACATCGGTTAGCGTCTTTGTCATGTGGTTATCAGATAAACTGTCACGTGTCATGGAGATCAACAGCTATAGGTAACTATAGGTAGGTTTTTGAACTCCTAACCCCCACACTTGCAAAAAAAATAACCACTATTAAGTTAGTTACTTAATTAAGTTCCGCGTTAACGCGAGCAAATGAGAGTATGGAATTTTCACGGTTTTCATTAAGTCCTGCAACACCCTTATAATCTTATATGTACCTATCTACCTAACTTTACCTGCACATGCAGGAAGGAACGACCAGACCCGGGCGACCTAATACTATGTATCGGACAACGAAATGGTATAAGCGACAGGCGTGGAGTGTTATGGTCCCACTACTTTAACCCGCGGTTTTATGTGAATGAATTTTTCTTATTTAATCGGCGGTTTCAATGGGAAAATTGCCATTGCAATTGTAAACTCTAATAAAAACAAAAGACGTTTCTGAATCGTCTTGCAAACGCGTACAAACACGACAGGTGTCATTTCAATACGCAATGCTTATACAAAACCCTATACACATGCTAAAACTGTGGCAAACAGAGAACCTAGCAGTTAAGTATGTTGATATTGAGTATCAAAGTGGTATCAAAAGCAATCAACGATAATATAGGATGTTTAATAAACCATCTCTAACGAATTATGCAAACATGGCTCGTAATGTAACGTAACCGATTACGTTTAAGTTTTGTTGGAGTGACATTTATACACATAAAGAGAGCCTCCGTCGAGCTCTACATCGGATTCGGAAATAATATTGTTTAGTATTAGTAGAGGTGTGCCTTGTATTTAATTGTAATAGCCAAATCTAATCCTAAACCCGGGCCGTCACGGTCACTCATGACGTCTTCACGGTAAGAGTGAATGGGACGAATTAACACTCTGAAAGCTCGTGCTTTACGTTATGTTGTACGGACAACAGCAAATCAATGGTAACACTTGCAGTACGATTTCAACTCTTACGATGCAGATAATAAGAACGGTCAAAAATGTTACACTTGATCTGCTTTGATGTGTAATGATAGTGATAAATGTGTTTCTGTTATACTTTTCATCAACGTATTCATTCAGGTCAGAAACGAAATTGACGCTTAGACTTAGAAGCTATTATTAAGAGCCTTCCTAGAGCCAACTAGCGCCGCCAATCTTAAAAAAATCATATCTTCCAATATAATCAATTTTATTAAAAAAGCTATGTTCACATTGTTTATTGCTATAAATATTATTTTTTAAATGCTTATTTGTAACGTGATGCAATGTAGGTAAGTTGTAGTTCACATAATTGCGAAAAACGGCCGTTTTTGGCACATTTGAGCGCCTTAAATAATCATTTAATTAAATAAAAATATGTGTTTGATGGTCGATACACTGAAAAACTAAAGGGTAAACAGGTAAAGAACATCTTTTGGTTTATGATGTGAGGAGACAGAACGGTATTTACAGACAAATGACAACAAAAGTGGGTGGGTATCTAATTAGCGTGTATATGCGATGTTTTTTTACATAATTGAATACGAAATTCCCTCATTTGACATGACATCTGTTGTCAAATCAATTATCTAGCATTTACCCAGTAAGGTTATCCAAATATTAGGTATTCTATGAAATGTGACAAACAAAGCTGCGGATTTTGTTTAACCTCAATTTGATTGAAATGTTGATTAAATTGAGGCTGCAACATGCAAATCCAGTAACAAAGAGTATAGTTTATTTTAGTGCCCAATCGGGAATACTGTTGCTGAAGATTAAAGAGAGGCCTTCCATATTATTAAATAATATGGATTTTTTTCCGCTTGTACGAGTACCTACCTAAGCCTCCAATTTCTCCAACCATCGGCTTAATATTAGAATTAATTTAATAGAAAGGAGGAGAGCGGACCATATTGGCAATACTTGTACGTACTATTAGAATCGTACTAGGTAACATAATCCGATTTATAATAAGTATTCAATGGATTACAATTGAGTTCTATTCATTTCAATTTTAAGTCATTCACTGACTTTATTTAACGGACTGCGGAGGAAAAGTTTATAATAGTCATTGATCCAGTAACCTATGTTCTACTAAACCGTTGATCGTAGAACAAATACCTAGCTACAAAAATATACAAAGTAGATGAACATATTGTATTATTTTTTCGCTATTGATAATCAAATCTTCATATCCTTTATCTAATGATAGGCGGTACATACCTACTCGCGGTTGTCAATGCAACATGGTTTCGCAAGCGAACGCGCAACTCTGCGACTGAGCTAAGACGGCACGCGTGAGTAACGTAGTTAACTACGCAAACAATGGACAAACCATATAACTTTATTGTATAATACATTGAAGAGTTTAGAGTTTAAACACATGAAAAATGAGCAATAATTTTATAAAGTAATTTGGTACTATAAACTAGGCAAACTATGATTATAAAAATTAACAGTCATAGATGTCCACTGGATTAATGAAAAATACATCAAGTTATAAATAATAATAAAAGTCAAACGTGCTGAATTTCGTGGGATTGAAAAACATTATTATTAAATCAATCAGAGGCCAGGCACACTCATTTGCATCGCAAGTGTGAAAGTTCTTATCAGGGCTCCGCCCCATGTGTTTGTGAGTCGATACGAATCAGCTGTTTCTATGATATCCTCAAAGCCTCTGAAAATGACAACTCGCCATCAGTGTTGATTGCATGACAGATATTTTTTGTTTGACGTGTTACCCCGACAACGAGTTGGTCGGCATGGAGATGTTTCGTTTGGATCGCACCAATTGGTCAATTTGTTGCTGAGATTCACACCGCGCATGCGGATTGCGGAGACATCCGTCAAACAGAAAAACAAGACTAGGTGCGTAGAGAGTTGATGCACCATATTATTAATATGAATTTCTAAGAGAACGCCTACAAATGGTGTACTTTACTTTTAAAGAATGTTATATCCACTGGTATTAAGTTCGTAGGTGTAATATAACAAGTAGGTTAAATACACAATTAAGTTATAATTAGCTGTTGAGAACAATTTTGTTAAAATGACATAAACGAAGAATATTTAAATAAAAGTATTTTGTGACTATTTCAAATGAATAAGTTGATGACAATGGCATTATTATAAGATTGTATAGACATTATAGTCAAAAGTTTTTGGACCATGTCCAATACATGTGTAGAACTGTAGAAATTAAACGGTAGTTCCTTGGTAGCTCCAAAGATGGTTCTTACATGTGCTTAGTTACCATAACCAATGGCATTGCACAAGCTGTTATGGCGGGCGTAATGAGTGTCTCACCACATAATGCCGGCTGATTTCTCATTGTGACAGGCAATAGGTAGCTACTTAGCCTTGGAGATGAATTACTAACCTTCTCGTAACTCATAAAATAACGGCTTCACGGTGCATGTTACGGATCCCCATTAATTAGCAATGCAGAATTAAGATGCATAAAGCTCGGGTATGTTCTCCATTGAATTTTCATGGAATATTGATGTATTTCTACATTGCAAATCACGTCAGTGGACGGGGACAAAATAGCAGGTCAATTTCGCTCAGGATGATGTGTTGTAGAGTTGTAAACGGTCATATCCCGGTCTATAGATAGTCTTCATGATCAATTTATCTGGGATCTTGTTACTATAGCGCTCTGTGAAGTACATTCAAGGTTTTGTCAATTCTTTAGCCGTAATATTAATGAAAATTTTCAGTGAAATACCTAACGACGTCACCAATCTCCATATCTACTTAGATATAAGTAATATAATTTATTTCATACTCATCACCCCCTTATATATTAAGTACTAATAACGTCTAATTTAGCATAACGCAATGTCACTTTTAATTTAAAATAGAAAGAATTATTAGTTCTTAGGTTCCGTTCAAGATAAATTATAACTTTGCATTGACGTAAATTGATTTGTATGTGTGAAGTTTGCAGACTTTGTTTACGCGAAAACAAGATAGTCTAATGTAATCCGACTGATTATGTCATTTGAGCACTCGATAAAAAATGATAAATGGCATCGAATTATAAGACAAAGTATCAAAGATTGTGTTACTGCACTGCAGGGGTCGATCAACTAAGACTATGGAAGTACAAATCCTAAAAGCATAGAATGCTTGTTGTATCAACGGCGAACGAAAATAATATCTTGGTTGCAATTTACAAACTAATACGACATTAAATCATAAAAAAAACTAACTCCTCACAACCGCCAACTGTTCACGCACGCACGGCTGAACGCAATGCATTGGCCATTGTGGTTCGCCTTTATCACTAATATCTCCATGCCTCCACATGGTGCTGCTGATGGGTCCAACGAGGGTCCAACGATTACCTCGAAAAGAAAGCTGTTACAAATGAGAAGTAAACCAAAGACTTTTGTTATCTATAGCAATAGTATAGGTAAGTACATATTTAACCAAGGATTGGCTTGTATAATTAAAAAGTAAATAACGTGTACCAGGCCGACACAATGTAGGTAAGTACTTAAATCCGAAATTCGTCTGAACTTCATCGCAAATTATCCCTCAACTAAGTAGTAGGTAATCTAAGTACCTGCTTCGATATCTAAATATTTACGATCGAAGTTTTCTATCTATTTAGCTCCATCTTCATTAATAATCCTGGTATTTTTTTAATCAATTATGTACGTACATATTAGCTAAATCACCTACTACATAATATTAAGATAGGTATGTAATTATCTATAATCAAGATTGTCCCACGTACGCAAATGTAATCACATGTGAATTTGATATCAAAGTATTCTTGATAATGTGTGCCTAATTAGGGATTTAGCGAAATGATCAATGTCACAGGATGGACGGGTTCCTAATTACCAATAACCGATAAAAATATATACTTGCACTCATTAGGTAAGTACTCGTATCTACTTACCTACGGTAATATATAATATTTATTGCTGTTCATGCAGGGTTCAACGAATGTGTTCCAAGTTAAATACTACTTATATATAAAAACATCGGAACAGAAATATTAAATTTAAACAAATGAAAGTTTTGTTTTTACGAAATTGGAAAAGTTGTAGAAAAAAATATTTTCAGTCTCAGTGGGCTTTCGACTCATTACGCTATGTTGCTATGTTATATCTTCTTGTTCTCTATATTCATAAAACTTGACGTCAGTTTGTCTGTCACTCAGTAGAACTCGAGAACCGCTAGACAGGATGCGGGGAGTGCATACCTACATGTACAGACGTATGCTAAAGGAAGGTTATTTCACAAGTTTTCATAGTATACAAACGTTAAGCTACATACCATACTGAATGCGGTGTATTAAAAATTAGTACTTACGCATCATTTTAGGTAGATTAGATAAAACATTCTTGTGATTTTGCGTTTCCTTTCAGTCGAATAGATACCATTTTATTCATTTATTTTATTAATGGACTCGACAGTTCGTCATTTGCCAATGTCATGTACAGAATATTCAAGATATCATTGTCTTCTCTTTCTCCAGAGGAGTCGCCGTGGCGTCGTCGTCACCCTGGGTATAAGCGTCTTCTGTTCTTCATTCAGAGGAGTCACCGTAGCCTCGTCACTCTGGACGAAGCAGCTGGACAGTCACGTTCACTCCCGGGCTCGTAGTGGGACTTTTGATAATTGCTTGCAGATCTTGCATGAATTATCCAATAAATTCACCATACTGTCATTCGCGAACATTTTCTGATTAATTTAACGTGATATTAAACACAAAATAAATAACCACTGCAGACATTAAAATGAAAATTTTCAAATAATTTCGCAACCGTCGTTTCCCGCCATTTTCAAGAGAACCCGAATAGATATTTATTTCATCATGAGTGTTTATTTCAGCATTTTATTTATAAGTGGATTTTACAGAAATTATAAGCAGTCTTCATCGGCAGCATCAAATTAACCCTTCCTCACACGTTGGGGTCACATAAACCTTTTAATGACCTCGGGCCATTGTGTAGGTACTTGGGCACGGTCACTATTTGTCAATGATCTATACTATAATCATAATGTATACTTCTCTTCACTTACGAGTCTTACGACACAATTTATTAAGTAAGTAAAGTTTCAATAAAATATGTATCTAAGTAGCTATCAATCGACAGCATTATTTTATCGTTGCTAATTTTATTATTGGTGAAATGGTGATACTTGATAAGGTTTTTATAACGATTGTATTTTGTAAACACTTTTAAATTATAATGAGTACAGGACTATGTATTGATATTAACCGCTTGCAGTACGGTTCATTTAAATGACAATTATTATAAATGGTAGCATTTACATAGCCAACTTTTCAGAGTATTTTCAGAGCTTCCAGTTTTCTGTCAAATGCATTAAATAGTTTCTTTAAATCATTAAAAAGTAAACAAACTCACCAAAATTCCCGTCAAGTCTAAAACGGCAATTAGGTGTATTTCCCACTTGTTTTCGTCACGAACTTTTATCAATTTTTATTTTATTTTATTGTTTTTCGTATTAAATCACGTACGACGCTTCACGGGAAGCTAGTCTGGCAACCTCGTCCTAGCCTGTTAGCGCGACGGACGTTTGCGTGTTAGTGAGTCCGCGTCTGCGAGTGTTTGGTTGGGCCGGCTCGTATCGTGCGTCGGCACTCGGCAGCGGAAGCCGGGCCGAGCCAGGGCCGGGCCGGTGGGGTGCATCGCGATTGTGCTGATTGTAGCTACGCGCAATAGGACTGCACTCAGTTATACACACACATCCGACAGGAGCGAGTTTGTACCTATTAGGTAAACCTCTCACTCGCACGATCTCTCGAGATAAGTGATAAGACGTTAAGAAATAAGAAAATGATAAGGCAACAGAATTTGACTAATTGTGACTGACAAAATAATTGAATGAAATCTACATCTAAACTCATCATCAATATGCATTCCATGTTGTTGTAAATAATTTAGAGGTAGGTATGACAGCACAACTAACATTAACTCCAACAATAGCACAGATATGATAGTAATAAGTAGTCCAATGTGTAAAATTGGTTGTGTGGACTCTACCAAAATACCTACAACTATGCGACCACCGAGTCCAACGGCACATTCACGTCATGTGAAGAGTCACTTTGTTCAACACTTTACAATCACTAACTTTCCTCTTCACACAACCTAAATTCGGACCTGACAATATTGCACCTATAGACTGTCATTGTGAATGTGAGATAGAAATAACTCATCAACTATGCTCATCAGAGTCTCTCCATTGTCGACGAAGTGTTACGATACCAAGGAAAAACGCCTTTCAGAGATAGCTGGAGAAAGTTGCGATAATGCGCTCTCGTATGACTGATGGATGACTATCTCACGTCTACGAGTAGATACGAGTATAATAACGCAAAAACTGTTACTTGGCAGATTTTCTTATTGAGTAGGTAGGTACATACACTAGGCAATGATTGGGGTTTGTGAGCGGGTGTTGAACGTTTTTCTATAACCTTTGCGTTACACCCCGTATACATCCTGGCTTCGGAACTTGAACTTGAAGACCAACTAATCTAGTGAGGCCAATGAATGTAAGTTCGTCGGGGCCTGCGGGAGATTTTTTCCTTCAATTACGTATTCTAATGCGTTCATTTTGTTTTGTAATGTATACCTATACCTGAAGTCATTTATCTACTAATCCCCAAGTGGATTATGCAACTTCGATTAAATACCTAAGTATATCTTATTTACATATTTTTACTAACCCCCGAATTAAATACGTAAATCCGGCCAGCGAAGATAAAAAAGGTATTTTAAACAATGGTCTTTATTATCGCCAACTAGCACAGAAGAGGTATAAGAGCGCCATAGAAGACATCTTTGAGACTATAATTACTAGTATAAATTGTATTACCTTTACTCGAAAAGGTTCCTGCTACAATTTTATTCGCACCTTCCCTAAGGTAATAAATACATTTGGTATTCTTTGACGAAGTTTCTAATGGCGAGAGGAGGAGGGTTGCCTCTTGCTAATCAATTATTTCTTTTTAGGACCAAATATTTCACCACCAGTCATTTTTTCACCACTTTTTTCTACGACTTTTTGAATAAAGTAAGTAAAAAATAAATTAATGTCTCATACAAATCGATCAGCTGCTCGTTACAAAATATATGAAAGCAAAAAACGAAAAGTCGTAGAACAAAAAAATTCCGTTATCAATACTAAACACTCCCCTTTCGGCTTACACCCTGTATAAAGCGTGACTCTACCGACAAGACTGAGCTTTCGCCTATCTATCCAATGACGTAGTTAATCCATCGCATGTCGCTGGAAAATGCTAATGTATTAGCATTAACGGAACTGCAACCAACCGCAATTAAATATTCCTACTAGTTCATGGCCTTCATGACGTGATTGCCGATACCAGCACGTGAATAGCATGTTTGTATTGAATACTAAATCGTTCTAGGATGTGTAGCAAAAATCAAAAGGATGTATGAAGGTGGGGGTCATTGCTGGTCAATGGTTAGTCGGTAAGCGGTACTTTATGTATTATGTGCAGCCAAAAAATATTTTCTTTTTCCCACGGTAAGTACAGCCTACCAATAGCACTAAAGTTTACACCATTTCACCCGAATGTCAGTACCTAAAGCTCTATATTACTTACATATTAAGTAATGTCGTTAGTCTAGGAACCTATGTCATTTCAATACCTACTTACTTAAATAATAAATAGATTTTTTTAACTTTGATTTTTCAGATAGGTATAGCGTGTGTGGTCAATTGGTGATTAGTGATAACTTAATAAAGAAAATGTCGGAATATTTACCCCAGATTTATTAGTTAAATACCTTGTCATAATAATGTTTAACTAGGCCTCCAGTCGGTCGTCTAGTTAGCTTAGACTGCGCTGGTATGAATAGGTTGATGTGGTGTTGATAAATTATTTCTCGACTGATTATCTACCTACTGACTGTTTGTTACGTTATCCCCGCGGATAAAGATTAAAAAATTGGAAGATTAATTAATTACCTACATAGTATTATTCTTACCTAGGTAAGAACGTAAGTAACTTTGCGATTATTTTTATCATTGCTATCATTGACGCAAATATATAATTTTAGTAAGTAATATATCTTGTTTTTGATCGATAGTTTTTCTGGCAATGTTTATACTATAAAGTAGGTACTTACATACTTATTTATAATAAGGTTACAATTATAGACACCTATGGGTATTTTAATATTTTTAATTAATTTGATAGGTACAGACGGTTTTCTTAGGTACGGATCTCTTTTTCTGTGTTCCGTGGGGTTTGTCGACTCCTATGATTCTGAAAAAGTTTTCTCGAAATGTGATCATACAAACGATACCATTCATCTTATAAGTAAGGTATTTGTTGTGTAAAGTTGAGTTTGCTTCCGCAACCAGGCAAAACAGCAGCAGCTGATCTACCAATCGGACGGCACGGCGGCATTGCTAACAGTTCAATAAGTTACGTTATATAAAAACGTACATACAGCGCGACACACCACACCACAAAAATGTGCACGGCAAGCGCCTCAACGCTCGGCAACACACCACATCACAATAATGTGAATCCGCCTTGGGCCTTGCTTGACACATGCGGGCTCGTGGTTCGCCTCGCTATTCATCTCGCTCGCCTCTCGCGCGATTGTGTAAATACGGTATATTTTGTTTTGTATGTTGGCAACACTAAACTGTGTTCGTAACCAGGCCAAAAAGAATATTCAAACAAAAATAGTCAAAACGGCCCCGGTGGATGATCTTGACAAAAAAATCATTTTCTACAACGAAAACGCCTTATAACTACGGAAACATGTCTCATTTTAAACTAGTATCATCAACAAAAGCTTCCGATGTCATTCCTGTGAACAAATACGTGTCGGAAAAGACTGGAATCACCGTTATTATAGCCAACGTCGAGGGCCCTCTCGTCAACGGATTTTTCTGCCTTGGTTTGTGATTTGCCTACTGATTTTGTGCTTGAATTGCTTATTGCAGTAAATAACATGTTTTAACGTTCAATTGCTTATTCAGCAACGGAGGCTCACGATGACGACGGTTTGCCGCACACATTGGAGCATCTTATTTTCCTGGGCTCGGAGCGATATCCATACAAGGGTATTCTGGATTTGCTTGCGAACCGCTGTATGGCGCACGGGACTAACGCGTGGACGGACGTGGACCACACCTGCTACACTATCTACACGGCGGGGGACGCGGGCATGCTCACGTTACTCCCTATCTACATGGACCACATTCTGAGACCTACCCTCACTGACGAAGGTTTCACGACGGAAGTACACCACATTGATGGAGAAGGCGATGATGCTGGTGTGGTGTACTGTGAAATGCAGGGTCGTGAGAACTCTGCCGATAGTAGGTTAGTAGTCAGCAAAATATTAATATGCTTCCAATAATTTCCCTAGAGAATATATTTTTTAATCTAGAGATTATGATTATGACCTTATCTTGTTACAGACTTTCTCTAAATTTTTAAATAAATGTTGATAAAATCTAGCTATCAGGCAGGCAGGCTATACCACTCACTATTGTCACACATGATAAGAGCAAAGTGGATCCTATTAGATTGTTTACAAAAATCCTAACATACTGCCACAAATTCATGTGCAACACAATATCATATCAATTAACACATTTAATAAATTGACTAATACACTTTTTGTGGTGGTAATTTTTAGCATTGGCCTTGTCCTTCAATTATTTTTTTATCTCCTGCAGATGTGAGTTAAGCTTGCAGCGAGCCATGTACCCAAATAGTGGATATTCATCGGAGACCGGTGGTATTATGGAGAAGCTAAGAACATCTACCAACAACACCAAAGTATGTACTAAGGCCCTGTTTTTTTAGACCTAATGTAACAGAAAAGTGTACAGGAGAGTTTTTTATTTACAATTTAATTTGAAATATTGCTTAACTGATTTTTATATTGTACATACTTACTTTAAACTCCTAGTAAAAGATTTTTTACAATCTGTCAAGTAGTTCTTGAGGAAATGTAAACCTTAATGAGGCCTCCTGTATACTTTTCTCTGTTTTGGGCTGTAAATATTATTAAGGGCCTTACATGAGCCAGCTAGTGACGCCAATCTTATAAAAATAATATCTTCCAAATAATTCATCTTTATTAAAAAGCTATACACAATCTTTATTAGGATAACTACTATTTTTCAATATACAATACATGGCATAATTGCGACAAGCTAAGTTGTAGTTCTCAAATATGCCAAAAACGGCCGTTTTTCGCAATTATGCGAACTACAACTTAGCGAAATTGAATCACGTTATAAATAAGCTTTTAAAAAAATAGTATTTATCGTAATATACATTTTTTACATAGCTTTTTTTAATAAAATTGATTATATTGGAAGATATTATTTTTTTAAGATTTTGAAATCCACCCTTGGATTGTAAGCATTAGAAATCCCAATATTTCCTATAAAAATAGTGGTATTATTTTTATTTTATTTTTTATTTTATTTTATTTGGGATAACAAACAATTATACAATGTGTATACTTAGCCTAAGCTTACGTACTAACATAACAAAGGTACTTATTGTATAATCAGCAACGTTATCCACAGATTACATTTTAAAGTATGTAGGATTTACAAAGTGAAGCTTAAATTATTAATAAGTATTATTCTAAGTTTAGGTAGTGAAAGAGTCATAAATTTTGAGAACCTCTGTTTTAAAGTTAACTTTAGTCAGTGCAAAGAAATCGATGTCATATAAGTATTCATTGTAAGTTTTCATCAGTCTATGTCTGGCTGGTGAGGGGGGCACGCTCACCAGCATGGGTTCTGGTTGCCTTAAGGGCGAATAGTTTGTGGGGGTACATGGCTCGAATTCTGTGAGAGCTGCTGGGGACTTCGTACGAGATGTTGTATTTGCACCATCTATAGTTGTTCCAAATATGTTTTCATTTTCTTGTGGAATAAACAAAACACCATGCATTTCCACTTATAATTTATGGATTAGATTGTATTTCATACTTTCATTTCAGGTCCGAAACTTCCATAAGAAATTTTACAGAGCTGAGAATTTGACTATAATTCTTACTGGTCAGATTGATGCCAACGATGTATTCAAAGCACTGGAAACTGTGGAAGAAGACATCATTGCAAAGGTAAGTAATAACACTAAATTGAATAACAGCTTATTTTGTATACAAAATGTATGTAATATTATGTGGGTATAGCTCTAGGCGCCATTTAGGGGGCCCAGGTTCAATCCCCTGGTCAGCCATGTACGGTGGAACACAGAGAAAGGTGTACAGGAGAGTTTTTAGAGTTGAGATTTTTTCAAAAACTACTTGACCTATTGCAAAAATTATTTCACTGTTTGATAGACAAAAGTGAAAACTATGAAACTGTAAAATAATTATTAAATTCGGTCCAGTAGTTTTTGAGAAAATCTCAACCTTATTGAGGCCCCCTGTATACTTATCTCTGTCTTCGACTGTACCAATGACGTTTACTCGGTTAATTTCGAAGGAACGTACAATGTGTAAATTGTACAGATAAATAAAAAAAAAATCCTTTTCATTTTTATTCTGAGTAGCTTTTATTTCACATTAATACATTCCAAACTAATCAGACTAATGTAAAAGGAAATATTTTTGTTGTAATTTGCGTAAGATAGTTAAATGATTTAAATCCTTTGCCCTACACTGACTATTGGAATAAAAGTAATGTTCTTATGTAGAAAGAGAAGGAAGCCCTGGAGGAGTGGGTAAAGCCATGGCAGAGCATCCCTCCCCCGCCGCTGTATGGCGAGCTGAAGGAGCAGTGGCCGGCAGATACAGAGGACTGTGGTCAGGTATGTAATGCATCCTTTAGCTAGAAAATGCTCAACGAAAGTGGGAATATAATGATTACTTATTTTTTGGTATCAGGGTGTTAGTTGGTTCATGTCCAAAGGTTACTGCGACCTCAAAGTTTTATTGTGACCGCTGGGATATAAGTAAATAGATCTTTACATTTCACTTTATCAATTGGTACCTCATGTATAGGCAAATGACATTTCACATAAGTGGTTTTGCTAACCATGGTAACCAGCGTTGGTTGGACAACCCCGCATCGCATTAAGAGCCTTCCTAGAGCCAACTAGCGCCGCCAATCTTAAAAAAATCATACCTTCCAATATAATCAATTTTATTAAAAAAGCTACGTTCACATTGTTTATTGCTATAAATATTATTTTTTAAATGCTTATTTGTAACGTGATGCAATGTAGGTAAGTTGTAGTTCACATAATTGCGAAAAACGGCCGTTTCTGGCACATTTGTGAACTACAACTTACCTACATTGAATCACGTTACAAATAAGCATTTAAAAAATAATATTTATAGCAATAAACAATGTAAACGTAGCTTTTTTAATAAAATTGATTATATTTGAAGATATGATTTTTTAAAGATTGGCGGCGCTAGTTGGCTCATGTCAGCGCCTTAACTGAATAAAGCCGCCGACCAAAAGGAGGGACGACCTGAATTATGTAGCTGGCAGGGGCTGGATGCAAAAGGCCGAGAACCGGTTTGAGTGGCGTGCCTTGGAAGAGTCCAACAGGCTTATGATGAAAACCATTGTCCAACAGCAACTGTATGTTATATGAAACCCATATAATTGTTAGGTGCTCATTGGGTGGCGCGGCCCACTGTTGACCGAGGAGAAGGCTCTCAAGGCCCTGACAGCGTGCGCGGTGCTGCTGCGGTACCTGTGCGACACGGCTGCGGCGCCGCTGCAGCGCTGCCTTGTAGAGCGAGAGGACGCTCTGGCCGGCGACGTAAGTCAACTATCCTTATATGTAGCTTTCAATATTTATATAGAAACGCAGTAACAAATATCATTCATGTGTCAAAATTAAAACGATCACAAAGGCGATGTAAGTCGCCATTGACGCTTGCTGAGGTGTCATTTTATTAGATGCCGATATTATGGGGAACAAACTGGCGGCATACGTAATGCGAATCCGTACATCTGGGACCATTTTTTTTTAATTACATGTACTTTAACTATTGCCTAATTTTTATAACTCTATGGTAATACTTGCTGACGTAGGCAGCCAGATCACCAAACTATTAAACGCACGAATCGCGACCAAATAGTGGAGGTAGTTTTTTTATTGTTTTCGTAAAACGCACGAAACGCGACCAACTTAGTTGTTTACTCAAAAACCCCGACGCACGAACCGCGACCAATTCAATGGGTAATGTTTTTCAAGGATATGTATGTATGTACTTATGTTCTTTTGTGGCCTCCTGTAGCGACGTAAAGGATTTTGATGTATAAGGTGTAGTTGTAGATCGTCTTAGATCTCGGGACTGACAAAGTATATATTGCATCAAACAAAAAGACCGTTTTTTGTACCAAATCACTGGTTGTGTCAATGGAATACTCTGATGAATTGCATTCGCAACTACAGACAACACCGCAATTTAATGCCGGAATTTTCACGCCACAGTTTTGGCTTAAAAATTAAAATCTTAGGTTGAAATTTTAATTAGAGTAGCTTCTACTCTACTTAACAAGAATTAGCATATCAATCTCCTTTTTTATTATTTACGGGGGAAAGTCCTCATGGATACCTCTTCGCCACAGAGAGGCGAAGAGGTTATGTCGTACTCTTACCGACTAAAACCCCCTCGGTGTTCCGTCTCGCCGCATATCGATCTCCTGCAATAACATACATTTATCCACACAGGTATCCTACAACCTAACCGAGAACATAGCTTCACTAATCAAGATCGAACTCGACAATGTACCAATCGATAAACTCGAGACTGCCTTACAAGAAGCCAGGCAGTGTCTCAAGACTGTCCGCGAGGGCGACGAGGCAATTGACATGGAGCGCCTTCGTCGTTTGCTCAAGAAACAGCTGAGAGAGAGCCTCGCGTGCCTCGAGTCCGACCCGCACCACGCCGTGGCGTTCAGATGTATCGGCGACGCACTGTACTCGCAGAATGAACAGGACGTGAGCAATCTTATAACTTTAAATTGACTGTAGTGACTAGGATGAAGATTTATACGTGGAAATGTTCGCGGTAGATTGGGGATGTAATTTGAGATGAATTGATTTCGCGGTCTTTGTGGAGTCATGTTAAGACGATTGTATTGTAACTAATACACTAATAGTATAGTTCTAATTCATTTTTATTGCATTAATCAAATCGTAGGATAATGCTATAGACATTGAAGCACAGTGTCTGCAATGTCGCTCAAATATAGGCCCAATCCTTTCTTATGCTTACAATGTATGTTTACAAACCAGGTAAGTTGAGGTATATGTAATATAGTATTTTTTTTTTTAATACCTCCCACAGAATGATTTAATAAATTATTAATAATTCATTTTAGCATCTGTCATATACTTTTTAAACTTTTTATTTTCCGTTGCATATTGTACGTACGGACAACAGCAGATTAATGGTAACACTTGCAGTACAATTTCAATTCTTACGACGCATGTAATAAGAACGGTCCAAAGTTTTACACTTGATCTGCTTTTAGCTGTATGTATGTATTTTTTTTATTAATTATTTATCTTATCACAGAAAATATTAGATACTCTCCTTAACCGTGACCATGTCTCTTAGAGAGAGATTAATTACAGACGTAACCATACACAAGACATGTCCAACGCTTCAAGAAATGACCTCTAACCTCTCGTTCCCAGTTCATATCGCGCATGAACCCTCAAGAGCACTTGCTCGAGCTGCTTGAGGAGAGCCCAGCGTACTGGCTGGACCTCATGCAGACCTACTTCACAGACAGCGCGGTCACCATAGTCGGCTCGCCCAGTATAGCGCTGCAAGCCAAGTCAGTACATTATCCAATGAGGATAATATGATTTATCGCATACGTGGATTAGCGTTCTACAAAAGCTATCTAGAAATACATTCGCATCTAAAATAAAGTTGCATATTTATTCCCAGCCGATAGAATAAGAAGTGAATATATCCGTCAGAGTATAAAAGCGGTTGACAATGCTCATATTATCAGCAAATTGAAGTGGCAGTGGGCTAGCCACATCTGTTGTGTAACCGATGGGATATACTTCTCGAATGGAGCCAACGAATAGATAAACGTAGCGCTGGATGCCTGGCGACCAGATGGAGTGATGACGTACGCAAGGTGGCTGGCTGCAAACGGCTGTGAGTCGGGTTGAGTGGCGTGCTTTGGGAGATACTGATCAGTCCACTGCTGGACGTAGACCTGTCCCATAGCACGTCACTCACTATGAATAAACCACCATCACCCAATGCTAATGATGATGGTTTATTCATAGTTATTTACTCGTATTATTATAATTTGTTGAATGCACTATGATATGAAAATAATACATCCGAAATGGGACTTCTGAAAATGACGGGAAATTTTTATATTTATTTTTAATTTTATTGCATAGTGGGTGTTTAGTGCGAATGTCAATATGTTGGAGTTTTCGATTAAGTATGTGCAAATCTGCAGTTTTAATATTCAAGAGTCCCCACTAAAGAGCTTGATGAACTTTGAAGTCTCTTTTTACCCGATTGCCCAGAAGGAGGGTAATGTTTTTCGGGTGTATGTATCCATTCCTTCCTGCCATCCTGTAGTCTAAACGGCTTGATGGATTTTGGTGTGTGAGGTATCGTTAGATTCGTCTTGATTACGGGAGTGTCATAGAGTATAAAAAATATCAAAAGGGGATAGTATTTTTGCATACCGGTTTTTTGAAATAATTTCTGCTTGTTGGTTTTCTGGAGGAAGAAAGGAAGACTATGTTATAATATTACTCTTCAACTTGACATTGGCATTTACCAAAAAACTATAAGTATTTTTTTTTAAATACTTCTATTCCAGGATGGCAGATGAAGAGAAACAGAGGATTGAAGCACAAAGAGCTCAATTAGGAGAAAGCGGACTCGCGGAGAAAGCTAAACAACTGGAAGCTGCTATGGAGTTCAATGAAGTGAGTATCTAATGCTGTTATTCATAAACCTAATTAAATCTCACTTCCTTTAATTGTGTAGCTATCCCTTTCACACTTCGCATAAAGGACAGGGTGGCTAAACGGTGGCGTAACTTTAAATCACGTATGTGAATAACTGCCTAGGTTTTTAAAGGTGAGTTCTAAAAGAAAACGGCTGTTTCGTGTTTGTCCTTAGCGTCCGCCGCCCGCCGGCGCGCTGTCGTCCGTGCCGGTGCCGTCGTGCGAGCGGCTGCGCTGCCACGCCATCCGCACGTGGAGCTCCGACCGCCCCGCAGAGCCCTGCCCGCACTTCGACATCGCAGCGGTACCACTGTACGCGCGCGTACACAGCATCAACACTAACTTCGTATATGTACGTATACCTCAGTACGACAAAATAAATTTAGATTTGAACGGTGTTACTATTCGAATTTCTCTTGCACCAAAGTAACCCATAGTCAAGTTTGAGTTAACTCCTGCCAAACAAAAGGTTAACCAGGATATTTGAACTATGTTCAACCCCAGTTGAAACATTTAACTGATACTTTATTGCAAGTGCGTCTTATTATATTGTAAACTAAAAAGACTATAATTTTAAACTTGATTGTGATTATAGCATAATTATTTTCACATTTTTAAAGTCTGATATTGTTTAGCACAATGATGAACGATTTATATATTTCTGACCAACCGATATAACCTCACAGAGACAAACCCTTTCATAGTATTGTATTCAGAATCGACAAGCAACTTTCGATCTAAGGACATTTTGATCGTTATCTTAGTTTCAGGTCGCTCATACAACTGTCAAAAGTGTATGCAATTTGACAGTTGTAAGAGCGAGTTGAAACTAAGCTCGCGTTCAAAATTGTCTATGAATCTCGGTTTCAGTCAGAAAAAATCTACCGCGCACCAAATTAACAGTTACGAATATGTTAATCACTTGAAGCTTCATGTTCCAGATTAGTCTAGTCCTCGACACGACATCAGTGGACGAGACCACTCGCAAGTGGCTCCCCCTGCTGCTGAACGGCCTGGCGGAGTGTCCGGTGCGCCGCGGCGGCGCGCTCGTCCCGCACGAGGAGGTCATCTCGGCCACGGAGCAAATGACCGTCATGTTCAGCAACGACATCGGCTTCGGCCGCTCGGGCAACTTCAGCGTGGGACAGTTCGGCAACTTTGTGCACATCGAGACCAGGGTACGTACCCTAGAATAGTGATGTCAGAGATACAAACGAATGATATAAATCGTATAGATATTTAAAAAAATATCGCTATCGATATTAAAATGTTAATTAGAAAATATCGATATATCTTAACCATTTCTAAAAGAATATTCTCAAAAATTAGTATATTTACGACGACGACGAATATAGGTACTATACTATAGGAATATAGGAAAGTAGGTACTTAATCATCTTACGAGTTAACTAAAGTAAATAATAAACTAAGCAATAAAGACAGGCTGGCGCGGCGGCCGAAGCGGCTGAAAAGGCTAAAGCTCTAAAATACATGCGTCTCGGGTGTCCCTTTACAACTTTATTGCATTTGGTGTCGAGAGCCTCGGTCCATGGAAACCCGGCGCGGCGCTTGGTAGCTTTTTACCCGACTGCGCAAGAAGGAGGGTTATGTTTTTCGAGTGTATATATGTCTAATTCTTTGGCTCGCACTGCTTGATGGATTGGATGGATTTTAACATATGAGATGTCGTTAGATTCGTGTAGGGATGCAGGCGTGAAGTAGACAGTGCCACTGATGCCACACATTTTATAGCTGACTGCAGTACGCAAAAGAGATAAAATGATGTTTTTGGCGTTATAGTATTAATGTAACCATTTACTTGTTACAGTGTGAACCGCAAGATTACGAAGAGGTCGTGAGCCACTTGTACGAAGTATTGTACACCGCTGAGTTCACTAAAGAGAGGTTGTTAGTGTTCGCTCAGAGAATGATCAACGATGTGTCACAGGTCAGCAAAGATTTTTTTTCGCATTCTCTAAGTTCTTGTTTTTGGTAGGGGTTATGGTGGATTATGGGTGGATACAAAAACTCGAAAAAAACAACGCTAAAATAGCTAAAATATTGCAGTGAAATCGTAGCAATGCCATCCGCTGATTGCTGGCGTGAAAATGCAGGTTTTGGCTGTCCCTGTGAATCCATACTAAAACGATATAAGTTATAACTAGTGCATAAAATGGTTTCCTCTAAAACAACGACAATACCATACAGCCTTACACAACGAAACTCCATACAAAAAAGTTTAATTTTAACGGCCATGTATCGATGTGAGAACGGCCAATTTTAGAATAATGTTGTTTTAATATGGACGTATACTATACATTTTGTATTGTAGTACAACCCAAAGTACGTCAAGTGTAACACTTTGGACCATACTTATTATCTGCGTCGTTAGAGCTGAAATCGTAGTGCAAGTGAACCATTGATCTGCTGTTGTTCGTACCATAAATAACGATTAATATTATTATTATTTATACATGTACTTATGTTTTTGTAAATAAATAATGCTAAAAGAGAGTAATAATATCCCTCTCTGTTCGCGCAGGTGCGTCGCAACGGGCACAAGATGGTGTACGACACGTTGCGCGACGCGCTCTACAGCCGCGCTTGCAACGTGCACTGGAGCTCGGTGCTCAGGCAACAACAATTCCTCAAGGACATTGTGGACAAACTAAACGCGGGTGAGGCATACTATTTAGGGGATTTACAGGAGTGTTTTAGTAGGAGTGACATTTATAGCCTATGTAATTTTGTGCTGCTGCGGCGGTAAAATTGCGGCGCTGTATGGAGGAGACCTATACCCAGTTATGGGTGGCCAATAAATAAATAATAGACAAGCGATATTCAATATGAAATACACTATAATGCATGACAATTAAACAACATAATAGTTAATCTTCAAAATAATATTAATCATGAATTAAATAATGAAATATATAAATACAATTTTTGACATGTAATGTTAATGATATATTATGGAATAAATGGTTTATAATAATAATGTAATTTTTATAGTATAAAAATGTGTGGACATCCTGTTGGCTACCTATATTGCGACACAAAACATATTTTGAACTGTATAAATGAAATTATACTGAATAAACTATGAATGTTGTAGACAGCGAGGCTCCCCTGAGCGAAGCGCGGGACTCCTTCCGGACTATGACTCAGAGCGTGTGGCTACACCTCGCGACCGACTTCGAGCGCTACAAGCTGAGCGCGGAGCCGTGGAAACGGTTCGCCAGGGAGAACGAGATCACGCCGCAACAGTGAGCACCACATTACACATCATACCAGTGATTATAATTCACTTGGCTATTCGTATTCGCTATTGGATGTTTGTCGTATTTGCCAAATACTTGACGAAACGATACTTGATACAAATAAGACGAATATTTTGTCAAGAATACTAACTACACAATTATGACAAATACGCAAATACGAATAGCCAAGTGAAGTGCCACCATAAGAGTTAATACAAATATGGGAAAGAAGTTGTGAGTGAATGTACAGTTGTGTGGTGCCAAAACTGTCTCCAATTCAGCATGTGCTGTATGTAAGTAATTACTAAAACGCTGGTTCTCATTGGAACCACGTGCAGTGAAGTACGGACAACAGCAGATCAATCAATGGTAACACTTGCAGTACGAATTCAACTCTTATGACGCAGATAATAATTATTATTTAATTATGGACAGGCTCATCGCTGATATGTCCACTTCACAGTGTTTGTAAAGTCACTATTATTAGTTATTCTTGTTAGTGGTTTTAAAATAACTGTCCAATTTGTTTTTGAATGCGTTAACTGAGACGGCAGAGACAACGTCGTCCGGAAGTGAGTTCCAGGCCTGAACAACTCTGTTGCTCAAGAAGTGACGAGCGACATTGGTGCTGAATTAGAACGGTCCAAAGTCAAAAGCGTTACACTTGATCTAATGTTAGCTGTACAAATGGAAAATAATACACAATCGGAGGAAGATTGGCTATAACATGCTCCGATTTTCTGTAGTGATGATATATTCGTAGGTACCCGTAGTCGTAGGACTACTAAGAGACCAAGTAAATCTAAAAGTGCTCTAAAAAAAATGGCGCGGCGATGAGATTAGGCACCAATTTCGGCACCCATCACGCTATGACCCAGTTGACGAAAAGCACGCCGTAGTATGTGGAGGAATGCGAGATGAGTTTAGAGGAGACGTCTCAGTCGTGACAGATGTAATTTCATCGTTTCAGCCTACCCCTATGAGAGATGGGCATGCGTTTATATTTATTGTACTGCTCTATAAATTAATACTTATTTCCCTTCATACTATATTAATTTATAATGTTCAGGCCCCATCTATACTGGGACGCTGAGCTGATGTCTGGCTGGGGCGGCGGGTTCGTGGTGGGCGTGGGCGGCGTGGAGTCCTCGTTCCTGGCACAGATGAGCCCGGGGCCGCTCGGCTACGCGCTCGGCGACGTGGCGCCGCTGCTGGTCGCTATCAACTACTTCACGCAGCTAGAGGTGAGGGTCACGTGACGTTTCAATATTATCCACAATTCATAATATTATTATAACTTGTGTTGGCACGTAATGTCAAAGAATGGGTGCCATTTAACGGTCGCTGGCGTCGAATCGGAGACGATCTCGCTAAATACAGCGTTGGATGGATGAATGAAGCTCAGACAGGGATCAGTGGAACAGGAGGGGGAGGACCTATCCCAAGAAGTGGGATAATTTGTAGGTTATTAAAAAAGTATCATGGAATGCAATAAATACATTGAGTATTTATTAAAATACTGAATATAATCCTCAATATACGAATAACACAAACCATCTTATAACCAAAAAATATAGTAGTTAACATTGTAAGTAAGCAGGTACTAAAATTACAAAATAACTACTGGTGTAACCGGGAGTCAGTTGCTCCCGATTATCAGGGTAACCTAGCGCTGACACTGGAATCCAACTGAATCAGCCCATATTCTTTAAATTAGGTTTAACATAATATTGTTACTGAGCCCAAAATTATATATCGATATAATTTTTGGGACAGACTTTTCCTTAGATCGAGGAAGCTCGAAATAGTTGTATGTCCATATATACACCTAGAGTGATGATGATGCTTCAAACATTGGTCTCGTGTCGTCCCCAGGGCCCGATGTGGCGACTGATCCGCGGCTGCGGGCTGTCGTACGGCTACGGCGTGCGGCAGGTGCAGAACGAGGGCCGCCTCGTGTTCTCGCTGTACAAGGCGAACAACGCAGTCGCCGCATACACGAAAGCAAGGACCATACTGGTAACTAATCGCAATGAATCAAATACACTATTTACATATGAACTTACGGCATTAATATTACCATACACCAGTGGCGGCTCGTGAAAGATTTTATTGGGAGTTCACTTACTGCGGGTTTCCTGCGACGTGTTACCGCGCGTAACATGTTTCGGTAACCGATTTTACAAAGGAAAATTGTTACGCCACGCCACTAAATCGGATGTTTCCGTGTTTGAAACACGGAAACACGTCGCAGGGGACCTTGCTTTAGTCTGCCAAAGTTGTCGTGCTTGCAAACTTCAACAAAACAAAACGAAATATAACCATTTTGATCAACGCGGTCATTGAACTCTCTACACGATTTTCTATAAGCTTAAAATCGAGCGCTTTACGAATATCTTGGCGGCAAATTGTCGCCAATTGCACTTCATTTAACACGTGAAGCCGAGATCGTGAATGTTTTAACATTTAAAGAAAAATGCGCTAAATCTTCAATAAGTAAGTAAGTACCTGTTTCTGTCCAAGCACTTTCTATTATTCCATTTTTATATTTCACAACACAAACACTACTAAGACTTACACAATAATCGAATAGTCTCTATTAATTACTCAATGTGTAAACAAGAAAATTCAACAAAACCTAACGTTGGCGGAAAAACAACAGGTTTGTTTATTCATATTTGATTCAAACTGATCTGAACAGCGTAACGAACTCGTGCGCATGCGCGCGCCGTCGTACCACTTCACGCGTTCTCTCTCTACGTCCCACGGCCTGCATGGTGGCATCTCGCTCGCTCGCGGTGCCCTGCACGAATTTAGCTTATTTTCTTCTGATTTTCTCATACGTACAAATCCTTTTTTTAAGATCACGAACCGCGCTGTTTCAGAATGAGCGCAGTTGTCTCTTTCGCACTCATTGAATTCACTATTTAACTTTGTAAACAACTTCGTTTCGTCGGTGCGGATCGTTGGGGCGGCACTCGCTATCAAATGCAGTTTTCTATAGAAATTTACTTGATGTTAAGTATGAATTGATTAAATAAATGAAATGATGTTTAATTCCAGAAGAATTCAACATGCGTACAAAGTAGTTGTATGTCTTCTAATCAAAATATTAAATAAATACTATTGCTACTACTCTAATATGATACGAAAGTTTAATTGATATTTTAATTTTTTGGGTGGGAGTTCACTGCACCAGCGCTCCTTAGGACGAACCGCCTCTGCCATACACCAATTACACAAGGTCTCGGGAGATTTGCCAAGCATTTACCCACGGAAAAAAAAAGGTCTCGGGAGATGCACTCGATCGATACTCGCTCGCGGCTCGTTTCCCGAGTGCGAGTCGGAGTATGAACTCGCTCATGGTTGATATAGTGCATACAAAGCACAAAGATGTTTACAAAATATATGACGCCCTGACCAAGATTTTGCATTGGATATCATCATCTAACCTACCTCAATAGACCGTAAAAATGTAACGTCACAAGTCTATTAGCATTGTGGGCATGCCCATGGTTCCCACAACGATCGCGGATGCCCTTGGTTCTGTAAATATCACTTTCTGTTTGCTAGGAGGAATACTTCGCAGACGGCAAGTTCGACGAGGACCTTTTCGCGTCGGCCAAGAGCACGGCGTTGTTTGAGGTAGTGGAGAACGAGAAGTGTCCCGCGGACGTGGTCAGCCAGTCGCTGTTCAACTACATACGACGAGTAGGAGACACTTACAACAGGTAGGATACATACTTAGCGTTGTCGCACACGGGCCACGCCTAGCCCCTCGCAATCAGTTGTCTAAATAATGCGAGGCGATGTCGTTACGTAGTCGATTAGTGTGCGTTACAGTATGGAGGTTCATACAGAGAATACTGAATGACTCGAGTTGAGGCGGCGCGCTTATCGCGTGCCGGGGCGTTGCGTCTGCGACAACATTAAGGTCGATTGTCATAGACAATTTTGAGCACGCACTCGGCATATCATCATCATCAGCCCGTATCAGTCCACTGCTGGACGTAGGCCTCTCCTAAAGCGCGCCAATCAACCCTACTCTCGGCCCTCTGCATCCAGTCCCTGCCAGCCATTTTGCGAAGGTCATCCCTAGCACCCCCTGCCCCGCCGTTACCGTAGCCGCTGCCTTGGCTAGGAATAGCGGGGCGGCCGGGAACTGGGGGCCGGGGCCTTGTGGTGTGACTCATATTTGGGAGGTGATGCCCGTAATCGCCACGCTGGGCAAGCGGGTTGGCGATCGCAGAGCCGGCCACCTACGCCGGTGACGCTGCTGCCCGTCACGGACCTGCTGCACTTGGCGCCGGCACGGTGCGAGCTGGGTATACCGCCAACTGTCGGTCGCCAGAGCCCCGTCCGTTGGTCGGCAGGGTGCACCACGTGCCGGTGAGGTTGGCATTTGGGTGGCCAATATAGTCGGTCCCCACCCCTTACACCCCATATACGTCTGTCAAAATTGTATGCAAACTGACAGTGTAAGACCGAACTCAAACTCCACTCATACATACTCAAAACTGTCTAAACCTACGATAATTTTGTTGCGCGACAATAAATGCATGGATTTGACGCCTCGTATATTTGTGCATTTCCATAGGAACCCGTCGCATTTCTGCGACTAAATTATTGCGTGACACATAAATCGGAGTGCACCAAGATCCATTTTTGAAGTAAGGGCAGGCGGTCTTACCAAAATGGATCTGCAGCCTGTCTGTCGCCAGTCGGGCGAAGGTACTGCAGGTTTTTCTGCACCTCGCTGCCTATGACGTCCGACCTACCGTCCGCCGGACTCTCCGACATACGCTCCACTCCTAACCTCTCTACGTGACCAAGCTGAGCCGAAACTTACGAGTGACGAATGACTTTGTATGTGAACTGCAGTGGTGTAGTCTAAAAGGCGCAATTAATAACACTTGTAAATGATCTTTCAGGGATCTGGTGTGCGCTATAGCGGGTGTGACGCCGGAGAGTGCGCACGCGGCGGCCGCGCGCTGGCTGCCGACGCTGTTCGACACCGACCAGAGCAAGATAGCCATAGTGTGCCACCCCACCAAGGTCAAAGACGTGCAGGCAGCATTCGAAAAGTGAGTTGGATAGACAAAAGCTTGATTTTTAATGTTCTCTTGTTATAAATGTTCCAATCGATCTAATCAAATAAATGGCATTTGATTGCTGTGATATATTCTTTGTTAAAATATTCACATATGTTTCAAACATGTTAATTTTCCACTATTGCACTTGTGATTGTGACCATTATTAACGTACTCGAACTTTTAAGTATTTGATTTGTAATCCAATGTTGTGTTGATAAAACAATTGGACTTTATGAAATCCCAAATTCTGATTCAATAATCTTTACTTACAGGATCAATGTCAAACTGGATGCGTTCGAATCGATGGAAGCGTCGCATTTTAATAAATAAGCAAAACACGTAATTTATAAGGAAATCATATATGCATTTAAAACGCTTTACATCAAGCGTGGAAGTATTTAATATTGTTGTATTATAGCAAGTGTAATAATTATAATAAAGGTCTAATTTTGTTACCTACGATATAAATAACGATAACTGCTTGGCTGTGCCTTATTGTCTACTTGCATGCTCAATCAGCCTAAATAACAGTCTGAGCTAGTATGGTGTGTAAATTTTGTAAGTTGTCTAAATAAAGTAAATCTGTCTTAAATCTGCACAAAGTACGCAATAAACACGAATTATACATAACTTATTCTTTCATTTATAATGCAGTGTCCGTGAAACTGGCCAAATCTGCATTCGCTATTTGAATAGTTTAAATTTAAAATAAAAGTCTGAAATTATTATGATGATAATAATTTTAATCACCATTTATCTTACAGCTATTTCTATACAAAAAAATATAACTTATAGTAAGTCAGATATTTAGTGAACATCATTATAAATCATCTCACAACCGCTGCAACACCACCATTATAAAATACCCATCCATAGAATAATATCAACTCGTTCAACATTTCATCATTTTCTCAACAGCTACATTTCAACAATCGGTGATGGAGGAGTGTCAACCACTACAAGTTGCTAAGTATAAATAAGTATTTCTAAAACCAAAAATATTAGTTATTCATATTTTATTTTATCACTTTTGCAATTTTCTAAATAATGAGCGTTTTGGTTGGACTGAAAAGAATTCAATTTATGTAATACGAGGCTGACGAGATATTTTTGTTCGTAAATGCACACTTTAACTAACCATTTCAATATTTCTAGCATTTTCATTGTCTAGTAAATTGAGCTCTCCACTACATCTCGTCCTATCAGACCAACATTTTTATAATTAAAATTTTAACAGCATCATATTGATAATATGTTCAAACTGAAATACCTATACCATATAAAATTATATTAGTATTGGGCCCGATTCTGGCTGTGATAGAAGACATTACACTATTTTTTATCTAGACAAATCTTATCAGCCAAAAACCACCCCAATTCCGTAAGTTTAGTCTTTTATAACATTAATACTGGTTAATTTGTTAGGAAACCGAACTGAAATGCTAATCCTGCAAGGGAAGAATGTACTGGCCTGTGCTTATCATTTAGTTTAGAATGTTATAGGCCATACCCGACATCACCCACCACCTCCGGCTGGTGACACATACAGCATGCGAACTAAAAGGTGTAACTATACACGGGGATTCAGTATCTACTCACAATAATATAAGATTCAGTACTCATCGATAACTAAACGATGTATGGATAGAGTGGTTATCGATATAATAACTTGGTGTACAATATAACATATTTATATAATAATTATACACAAGCTTTGGAATTATACAAGGAAATACTGAATGTTACACCTTTTACATAACATAGTGTACACTAATATTTATGTATATAATTAACTTTTATAGAATAGAATTACATTGTACATGCAAAGATATATTTACAGTTTTACATAATTTCTTTAAAACTACTATAGTTATGCAATAATATGGAAAATAAAAAATATTTTCAAGTAACAATCGGTTACATGCATATTTGATATGCGCATTCCATAACGCGTAGAAAGCACCAACACATATATTATCTGAAATACTTGAAGCATTTATATCTGGACCGTGTAAATAGTAAATATATATTTCATATTTAGTCCTTTTTATTTCAAAAATATAGGTAGTTTCATAATATTTTTTTATATAAATTTTGGGTCAGATTTTAACTTGGTATCTTCTAAACTAAACGGTTCGATTTTGATATAGAACATACTTTCACGTTAAAAGTTCAGTGTATAAAGCGTACACTGTACGTGTACGTACAATTGAGCCCACTATTAAAATGTTTGCACAAAAGTTTGAAAAGGGCACTTGATGCATATTAAATAACCGTCATAATAATTATGTGAAAGAGATTTGGTAAATGTTAACATTACGCGTAAAGTCTAACATTATATTATTCACTATATTGACATCTACATGACATATAGAATTCTCCTAATAAATGAACGACTAACTACGGTTATGTTATTATTTATTAAGACTACGTAATCGTAATTAATAAAAGAGGCGGCCCCATTTACATTATCTAAACATTTGTAACTGATGTACAGTTCACAATGTCAAGAAGCTTACATACAACATTATCTAACATTGCTTGTACAAAATATAGCCACAATAAAGGAAGAACTAGGAATGTAAGTTGCGACGCTTGCGCTTATGTGACAACATAGTCATTGGAATATTGTGGATTTTGAAGATGGAACAATGCGAATTGTTATTATAGTCTATACATTGGTTAGCATATTCGTGTCTTTTCACATGTCTGTTTGTCGGGCAGTCGACGCCGTGTGGTGGCGAAACATTATCACAGTATCAAAGCTATCCGGATTTTTAAACCTACTGAGTAATGCATTTTCCACCATACTCGGAGCAGACCGCCCGGCAACGAGGACATGTGAAAAAGGACTAAATTCTGCTAACAGGAAATGCGAAAATACGGACTTATAACCTGTCGGTGGTTCTTGGTAATGGTAGCGATTCTGTCATTTGTCTTCTAATTGTAAGCTACTATGACAGTTCTAAAAGCAGATTATTTTTATAACTTTGGTGTAGGAAAGGTTGGCAGTTTTAGACGTACAAAACCAATGTTTACTTCAAGTATCCAGTTTGTATGTAAGCCTCTTGAGTTCACACTACCCACCCGCACCAGCGTTACTACGGCGATACTTGTATGTCATACACCGAACAGTATCCCGACGCGTATAATCTTTGATATAATACTCGCATACATGAAGGCAAGACCCTGTCCACCGCACAGAGAACCATATTTACATCGCAAAGTCGAAATTTTAGCACTTACGCATCTTGTTTTTCGTTTGACATTGCTCAAGGGCGATTGATACTCAAGTTGTCGGCTTCGTGCGAAATATACTTTAGGGTCTCTTCATAGGGCGCGAGTTTTTCTTTCCTTCATGCTCGCAACAGTGTATTGTCTTTTTAACATCTTTCGTCGTTACATCAGGGGCTCTTATCATAGAATTGAACTACAGGCGGTAATTTTTACCAACTATTGTACAGTCGACAACAACTACAAAACAATTATGGTTTAGGCAGTATTGCCGTACCGAGCGAGGTGTTACACTTTATATGCTGTCGTCAGTACATTACATAGTATTACTACTTGAGTGTAGGATAAAATTGTATAGTATGCTAAGCAATGAGATCGTAATTTTCAATACAATTCACTGGGAAGTCAGTAAGTTGGCAAAAATCGTCGCCTAGAAGTGCTTTGGTGTTTCAAAATGTGAAACCATATGCAACATACTATATTTTCGCATTGAAGCATGTTTCATGTAACAATAAACGTCCAAATAAATGTAGCCTCGCCTCAACCGATACTATATTCGACGTATACTTAAAATCCACTTTCAAAACACAGTTAAGTATTTTTTGGCGAATTCACTATTCGACAAATATCGTATGGGTTCGGTTTAGTACACAATTTACTACGCTGTTTCAGACAAGCCCTTTGTTCGAAATAGGCCAGATCTTTAATGTTAGTATAAGACCACAAAAGGCTGAAAACAGTGGTGTTACCTTTTAACTTATTCGTGTTCGATACGGCCAAGACTCGGATTTGAGGTCACATAAACTATCGATTTTTAGTGAGTTTGTTGGGGCTAGTGAGATCTATATTACTCTGCCGGCTATCTTTTGAAATTTTTGTCCTAGTTTTATGTATGGAAGTCCCGCGTCTTGAAACTATGGGAAAATATGCCCATTGGGATCTAATGCCAATATAACAAGTGCACATCAAATCACATCAAGTGTAACACTTTGGACATTTGGCAGTTCTTATTATCTGCGTCGTAAGAGTTGAAATCGAACTGCTAGTGTTACCATTGATCTGATGTTGTCCGTACTACATAAATAAGTTTTATATGTGGATAATAAATAGTAAATTTCCCAACTGCATTAGTGAGGTGACATTTTCATAAATTATTTCAATTACTTCCGAGTTATTTACAGCGAAAGCACTTAAGATACTCACTTGCCCTAACGAATCTAATATTACGAACACATAAGCCTCTAGGTACGCGTGTGAAGCGTATACTGTATGTCTACATCATGGAATTGGCCTCGATCGGGGGTGCGTGGTTTCGTAACGCCTCGCGAATGTACCCGCTAATGCTGCCCTCGGCGAACAGGCGGAAATAGTATAGGTGCTCGAAGCTCTTGAGCGAGATGGAGCGCAGCGCCGGCAGCCGGAGCAGGAGCGACGCGAACCGACCCTCCTCAGTGCCGCGCGACCGGCGGCAGTACTCGTCCAGGCAAGAGAACATCTGAGAATGAGTTATAAATATGATTAGGGCGCATATGTCATGTTATACCTTGAGGGACTATGGTATAGGCATCAGAATTTCTTTGGATCGCCACTCATTCGGATCTCGCGAGTTAAAAAATAATGAAAAATGTTAAGTGAAGATAAAAAAGAATGAAAAATTTTATCTCCGTGCGATGCAACTATAGTCTGGCAACGTCGTGCTTGCCGCGCCCACGGGATACAGGGGTTGGCCGGACGAAGGAATATGGTCTCGGATGGGTCGCGGGCGGTGTGGTGGGAGCGGGGACGCTCGATTCACACCGCCCGCAGCCCCTCCGAGCCCGTATTCCCTCGTCCCCGCCAACCCCTGTACCCCGTGGGCACGGCAAGCACGACGTTGACAGACTATAGTTACGGCGGAAGGCTATGTAAATACAAATAATACGAATGTAGTATGCTCTTAGGGAAGGATAACTACGTTTCTAATAAATTCTTAAACAGATGGGGTTATTTTAAATAGTTCGTAGGAAAGTACACGTAGCATAGGTACGTATAAATAAATACAGCCATAAAATAAAAGATATAATAATTACCTTTTCTCGTAGTACGTCAACGTCTTGTCGACTTTTCAGTCCTTTCACATCTGAAATTAAAATTATTATTAGAAATGAGGGATGTCCTGGTCAAAGCACCAAATTGTAATTCAGTCGTAACCGCCAACCGCATTTTGTTTTATGATGACTAACCTAGAAAGTTCTCGAAACGAACGACGGTTGCGAAATTATTTGATAATTTTCATTTTAATGTCTACAGTGGTCATTTTGTGTTTAATATCACGTTAAATTAATCAGAAAATGTTCGCGTATGACAGTATGGTAAATTTATTGAATAATTTAATTAATTAATTTAATTCATGCAGATCTGAAGTTTCTAGCAATTATCAAGAGTCCCACTACGAGCTCGGTAGTGAACGTGACTGTCGAGCTGCTTCGTCCAGAGTGACGACACTACGGCGACTCCTCTGGATGAAGACAAGAAGACGCGGATTACCATGGTGATGACGCCACGGCGACTCCTCTGGAGAAAGAGAAGACAATGATATCTTGAATATTCTATACATGACATTGGCGCGCTAAATACTGTTTACGAATCTTCGCCTAAGAAATAAGAATCCCATTTTAAGTCTTTCCCACACAGGCGCGATCTGCACGCGGCCAGTTGAAACGCATGCCCCGCCCCATTTTCTCCCGCCGTTAACGTCCAGTAGGTCGCGATCTGAGGCCTAGGCCACAATCCACTACCACTGGACGTTAACGACGGGAGAAAATGGGGCGGGGCATGCGTTTCATCTGGCTGCAAGCCGCGTGCAGATCGCGCCTGTGTGTGTCAGGCTTAGGTCTTTGTTGCTCACCCGGGTTGAGTAGGACGATGGCCTTGAGCGCGACGTACTCTGCCTGGTCCATGCGCAGCGCGCGCATCTTGAGCGACAGCTCGGACAGCACGCGGTCGAAGATCTGCCCCACGCCCGCCTGCAGCGCGGAGTTGCGGTGCAGCGTCATGCCTGACACAACACAAACACTTATAGAAGAGTGTGCGATGGAACAATATAATATTCATTCATGCTTTTCAATATCATCATTCGGTCCATCAGACAAAATTTTCCCGTTTGTTTAAAATATACCGTACCTCCCATGAGTTGCTAACGTAGCTCGCTAGCAGTTGAGATAAAGATAGACAAATGTTTTTTTGTTGTTAATCTATAAATCATTCCACTGCTGGGCAAAGGTCTCCCCCCTCCTCTTCCATCCATCCCTGTCCTGAGCCTTTTCCAGCCACCCATCCCTGTATCTAAAGACATCGTCTCTCCACAGGCGATGTCGTTAGATACAGGGGTGGGTGGCCCCGACGCCGGGGCATACCTTTTTTTGCAAATATTCTTTATTGCAAAAAAAAAAAAAAAATTACACAAAAGAAATAGGCTAATACAGTTAGTATTACAATTGGCGGTCTTACCGCTCAAATCGATCTCTTCCAGACAACCTTTGCGTAGAGAATTCAGCGAATGAATCGGTAGTAATAGCAATAGTTAATAGAATTAGACTAGGTACGTAAATTCCTGCGCTGCAACGGGATTGGTGGGACTTTAGTTCCGCTAGTAGCCACTGAGAGGTGCAAGAGAAATCCGACCAATCCAGTATGTCGCAGCTGTGGTTTCAATCGCTAGCGTGCGATCTTAAGTTGGCAACTCATGGTAACGGTACTGGGTAACACCCTGAACGGGTTTAGGTGCCCAGAAACCCCGAAAATCACATTTATATGATTATAAATATACAACATACTTTGAGAATATCGTGCAAGCGATAAAAAAAATGGGTAAGTCTTCATTACATTGAATTAAAATTAAGGTTGAAAGGTTCAATCGTCTACTTATGTACAATGAAACTCGATTAAAAAATGTATAATCACTGACTTCTAATTCTAAACCGTGTCTGTGACGGATATTTGCACATAATAAACAGACGTTACATTGCTCACTTGCGAATTGAATTTATACACACTGGTTAACGTCATTCATTTACATACTATTTCGATATCAAAGTACGCTAATAGTGGAAAGCGTGCGGGAAATTAGGAGTAATGAGAACTTCTTGTACGGTCGTCACGTTTCGACAGCACATCGAGCTAGCGAAGCGTAGAGCTGAGCTAGTTACAACAGATTGATATTGGCGTTGACTTATACAAGACAAAGTTATCAATTATATCCAAATATGTATTTACAAAATTCATCGTCTTATTTATCTGCTAATTGTATGCGATTTTTTTTAATATTACCACAGAACAATAACATAAGTTAGAAATGCGATATGTCCGGGGTGGTGTAGGCGCTCACAGTTGCATTATTCGTAAGTAAAAATACCATGTGATTTCTACTTACAGTGCGCGAGGCGTAAGCTCAGGTTTGCATTTGTGTGAGTGCACACAGATAGTGTACAGAGTGATATTCGGCCTGAGGCGCGACGCGTCCTACGCATACAAATACAAACGCAACAAAATACACCCTGCCGCGCACGCACCGCACTTCACCTCTTGTACCGCTATCACTCACACAAATGTAAACCTGAGCTTACGCCTCGCGCACTGTACTATACGACCGGAAAGGCTCTTGAATACGTACCAGGCATGAGGCACATGAGCTGAGGCGGCGCGGCGCTCCGCGTACCGTCCATATTCTCGCGTTCCTCTTCCAAGAACTGAAACATGAACGTGTTACTATTATATTTAGAATAGAATGAAAATGAAAAATGTTTATTTCGTTAACTAACTTAAAGTTACATTAAAACTAGTTGGGGCACTCCTTTTGTGTATTTTTTTTGTTGATTATTGATTGTATAATAGATTTTTTTCCTTATGTCTATCACTATCAGAGAGGAAACATCGCATTCGCATTGGGTATAGGTAATTCACTTACCTATCTTTTGTTTTGCGCATTACTTTGGTATTGTTGCCAACCTTTGTGAAAGTTATCTTATCGGTCATTAACCTGACTTACAAAGTACACATAATTAATCTAAATATATATTTAATAAGTTTTCATGTCACTTATTTATTCAACAATTTTCAGTATTTTCTAAAGACACCTATAGTACGTACGCGTTAAGAAAATAGTGAAAAAAAGAGCACGTCTATCCACGGTTGACAAATTAGATGATTTAGACAAATGTGCCATAAGAAGGAAAGTTCAATATATTTTTTTCTTCAACTTTCCTTCTTATGGCACATTTGTCTAAGTCATCTAATTTGTCAACCGTGGATAGACGTGCTCTTTTTTTCACTATTTTCTTAACGCGTACGTACTATAGTCATAGACTGTATTAAGATTATACCACTAATATTATAACTGCCAACTTGTGTTGGTTTCTTACTAAATCACGAATTCACGATCAAACGGTTTTACAGAGCGCCACCAAATTGTACACATAATATGTCCCGGAGTAACATGGAAGCTAACTTTTACCACGGGAAAACATCAAGTTCCCACAGTAAACTTGAAAAACACGGACAACATCGTAGGTGAAAGTTAGATGTTTAATAAAGACTTTAGATCTTAGAAAATATTCAAATAGTGATAGTACCTACCTATGTAGTTACAAAAGTATAATAAAGTCACTCCTCATTCGTAACCTGGTTACGAATTCTTAGAAAGCTACTTCCTCAATCGTAGCCAGTTACACAACTTAATTTTAAACACGACCGATACAGTAAGTATATTTTAGCTGTTAATGGCTCACCTCCATGGATCGCCATGCGATGGCGAAGAGCAACAGCTCGTTCCACGAGGACTTGATGAGCAGCACCTGGTCATCCGGCTCCAGTTGGCTGAAGTGCGGTATGTCGCGCGCCCACACCACCAGCGCGGCTATCTGCTTGTTGCCTGCACGACAACAATGACCAGTCATTAGGGGCTCGTAGTACAGACAGTGGAACACGTAAATGTTCGGCTACTCGAGCTGGAATGGGCATGGAGACAGCTCCACTGTTGCAGGTTTCCAGTACCAGAAAGCCTGCAACAGTGGAGCTGTCAGCCGGCAACCCTGCTGCGCTACTTCAGTGAGCTGGGGTGGTGGGGCTGACAGAAAGGGGGAAATGCACAAAACTCCCACCTTCGCGGAGTAGGTTCAGAGTCCCTTACCCCCACCTAAGAATAAGAAGAATAGGGGCTCGTAGTCCAGTTGCGAGTACACGTTGAAAACAATCGCACAAGTTGGACGAGGTCTGTGCGAGGCGTACCAGGCGGCGAGACGGAACACCGAGGGGTCTTAGTCGGTAAGAGTCCGACATAAGAGGTATCCATGAGGATTTTCCGCGCATAAAAAAAAAAGGTATGTACCAGCCGTATTACTGTTCGCAAAACGATGAAATCATACCATGTCATGGCGCGCCGAACAGAGACACCGCTATACCAAAGCAATAGCACTGTCCCTGTCACGTACGCTACATGGTATGATTTGATCATTTTGAGAATAGTCCCACTGGATGGGTGATATTTTTAACTGAGCCTTTCAATACCTCGAAAGTCATGTTAAGCAGTTGGTCCCGGGCGGCATTTGCTGGGCCACCTCAGTACAGGCCTGAATAACTCTGACAATAGGTTTGGTCACTAAACCACACGAGAAGAAGATTCATTAGCATAATTAGGTCGGAGTTGAGAAGACACGAATGAACTAAATTGTCATTAGGTGTGATGGTCGTGGTCGCCAAATCGACTTCTAAATCTAAACGCAACTGTCACTCACATCACTTAACGACACATAACATCATATGGCGAAATAAGGCGTGTCATTCTGAAAATTGAACGCAATTTAGTAGACGTATCTTACGGTAAATAAGTATCTCTCCGGTATACTAATACGATATATCGGGGACGATCAAATTGAATATTCACCTGCACCCTCGGGAATTATCGGTCTATTGCTATAAATCAGTCTTTTTACTTCGTTTGCAAAATAAATGTGTGACTTTGTGTGACAAAACGGCCCAGTGTCTGTAGGGGCTTGCGCAATCATCAAGAATTCGAATTGTACCTACGTTTGTCACCTTTTTTGTTTGGCCGACCACCATACTCGTCAGCTATTCCGAGAACCGTGAATATCAAACTATTTATTCCTAATGCATTAATCATTACATTCCGTTTTTTATTTACTTTGGTGTCAATAAGGATAACGCAGCTGTATGTTATCTTGTTATTTTTGTATTAAATTTAGCAATGTGAGTATATAGATCACAATCATAATTTGTTAATATTAATCAGTAGACAAAGTATCCGATACCGATTCTTTTGAAGTTTGTTATGAATCGCAACAAGACAAACAAGGGTGAAGACTTTTACGAAAATACGCTCATTATAAACCGGTCTCGGGTATACAAACAAGAATCTCGCACATATTATTAATACTAATATGTGTGCACGCACGTCATTCCATTTTATGTCCCGTGGTACTATTCTATCAGGCCGTCTGATAGACAAAGTAATAAAGTTACAGGGCGCGCTGGACATGGCGGTCGTTCGCGTAATTGAATCAATCGCGGCAATAAACAGTACTAGCCAACAAAGTGTTTTTGTAGGTATTGATTTTAATCAAACAATTTAGTTCTCAAATCTGTTGACGACCGACGTAATTCAACACTTATTAGTTGAAAATGACTGCCAATCTACACAATTCCATTGGAATTTAAACTCGAATGTGTTTATCCAGTGTCTAGGCGGACTCTGCACACAATGAAATATTTATCATTACAGAAACAAGCTGCTGTTTATGACAAATAAATGTCTCCTGCGTCAATTCCGTGATCAAGACGAATCTAACGATACCTCATACATCAAAATTAATCAAGACCCTTTGACTACAGAAGGGTGCAAAGAACCAACATATAGTACGGCCGTTTTAATAGGCCCGATATGACACATGACAATATGACGTTAAAGGTGATGTACCCATAGGTAACGTGTTAGTAATTGACTAACTTTTGTCGGCGGCTTTCCTTACTAAAGATTTATTTTTAACTGTTTTGTATTTAATTTGATACAAAGATATCCATCACACCAGTTTCATTCTGAAATTAAGGCTGACTTAAATAACGAAAAAGAATTTTCCTGTGATGATATAATAGCGATATTAGTAACTGATACCAAATATCGTCACTTAGTATTTTAATCTCTTCTCTACGATTTAATTCGGACGACATAACATTGTAACTGTGCTTCATGGAAAACTAAATTATTTTTTTTCATAAGAAAGAATGTGAATTTACTCTGTTGCATGTTTGAAATTATTACGAAATTCTTAAATTATTTTTGTACAAAATGGATTACGTAAATGAGAATTCAAGACAATAATTTATCCGTAACTTGTGCACCGTTTCAAAGTTATGTCGGCCGCACCTTCCCCAAACGTCATATCGGGCTTTTCTCGGCGGCTCCACTATAATATATGAACATATGTTTTTACAAAAGAAGATGTCGTATTTCATCATCATTTCGCGTATTTTCGGCTCGAGCAGCTGAATCGCACGGAGAGTGCAATGTTGTTTACGGTTTCAAAGTTCGTGGTCCGTGTACATGGGGTAAAGGCGATGCGACAAAGCATTCATCCCTCCAACAGAGGTTCTCAAACTTGTTTCGTCTAACCCACTTTGAAAATCAATTATATTTCAGCGCCCCATTTTTTTTTACTTTACCACAGTTTAAAAACCACAATGTCATTTATTACTTTAATAAATTTCATTTGTGCTATATTAGTCTGGTCTGGAGTTTGAACTTACATTCTAAAATAATTCTGGAGCCCTTACCGCCCCCCTCTAGGCTTTCAGGCCCACAAGTGGGCGTTATTGCCCACTTTGAGAATGACTGCTCCAAAGAGATTGTGCTATTAGACTATGCGCTGACTTATAGGGCCTGCGCTCACAGACGACACGGCATGGCACGGCCCAGTAATTTATTTCTGATCAAGTTCTTTTGGAACTCATTGAAATAAGGTATAAAAGGACTTGATCAGAAATAATAATAAAAACGTCTGTGAGCGCAGGCCCATACAAGCTACCACTGCACCCACCTATCTGGCAGAGGCTGGAGACCGGCGCGCGGTACCGCGGCGGCACGTCGCTGTCGGGGCCCACGCGCAGGAACTGGAACTCCTCGCTGGGGTCAGCCACCAGCGACTCCATCTCCATCAGTCGCTCGATCGACAGCTCCTGTTGAGTGGACAACTATCTTATAATATAATTACACTGCAAATTATACATTGTAGAGATTGGTATCCTTGAATTCATTCGACAAATTGAAACTGGGGGTTGTACTCATGATAAATATTAAATTGGTAAGGTTTCTTAGTAAATAAAAATTGCCAAAAATTTAACTAATAAAGTATATTTGAATTTGAACTAAGTACGTCACAAGTCACACAATGACCTTAGAAATAACCATTAGGTCAAATTCCAGTGAAAGAAATTGTTGTATAAAATTAAAAATACCTTAAAATGTAAAAACTCCAAAGCACAGTAACGATGCAAATCAAATTAATGATTTTTTTTGGTTGTTGATTTTATTGTAAATATTTTTTTATTCAAATTGTTTCATTTACTTAACGCTGTGCAGAATTAATGTATGTCACAAGCCTAACCATCCATTTAAATTGGTCGAATGAATTCAAGGCCACCCTGTATACTCGTTTTATACAGTGTCAATTGTGCTCCACAGCTTTCACAAGCAAGATCATTGTTAAAATATGATGCACATACGTTTAATAAAAATTGAAGGATAGCTGGTATTGTAATCACGTCGGTACTTTTAGTAAATTATATAATTTAATTTAATATAGATCCGACACCTTTTCTCATGGACAATGAATGCCAAATTCGGAAAAAAGCAAAGGCCTAGAAAAAGAAAATTCGTTGTCTTGTCCGAGTCGTTATTACGCGTAAATAATAATAATAAAAATTCATAATAAAAACACCATTAGGTCGAAACGAAAACGCCCGTTAGTTTATATGCTGTAGGTATAGCGAAGACCTAAGGCGAAAACAATGTCGATGGCTTGTCACAGAGGTCACCGTAGTGCGCAGTACGCAGTTATTGTGTTTGCATGACCACGCCATATAAAATGAACTTGAACACCTAAAAATCCCATATAATCATAAAGCTGCGACTTTCTACGTGATTAAGGAGAGCCTAGCATAGAAATTAGAGTCTAACATACCGATTGTACGTTAATAAAGATTCAGTAGTAGGCTAAACGTTGATTTATTTTGAGTAATAAATTGTCGACCGAGCCGAGCCAATCAGGCCCAATGCTCGGAATATAAATTACGCCCGTCATCAAGTTTCCAAAACAAGTAAAACGATCTGTATTTAACCAATTAATAAAAACATATCTCACGTTGCTAAGACTTTTCTGTCTGGTCTCTCTAGAAGAAAATCTCTATTTGCGGTATAGACCCAGTAAAGACCACTTGCGCCAAAGTTCGGGTTAGTTCACTGGGTTCAACTATAGTGTTAGTCAACCCTAGTTAACTTATTGTTGGACAAGGGGTGAACTCGAATTTGACACGGGGTTATGTTTGGTGCAAGAGTTTCATGATTTGAACGGGGTTAAGTATTTTAACCTGGGGTTATCTTCTTGACGCAACTGATTAATATAATCATGGAATAAGAAATAAATATAAGCAGATATTAGGGGAAAACGTTTACCTTTTACATGAGGGGGACAGATGCCCTACCCTAGAGTTTAAAAAATAGCCATTGACCAAAAAAATGAAGATTATGTTTTAATTAACTGATTGTACTTCGTGATTCTATATTTTTACTTTTTATTCTATATTTGTAATAAATATAGTCTGTACCCACAATTCATACTCCGAACTTGCCCCTTGCCTGCCCCCAGCTGGGCCATCAGCTGGCGACGCCCTTGCTATGTCAAAGCTGCTCTCACCTGTACTGAGCTGCTGGGGTGCGCGTCCTCGGCGCCTCGCGCGGCGCGCTGCCTCTCCTCCTGCACCGCCTCGCGCTTCATGCCGCAAGCGAGGCATTTCTGGTAGCGGCAGTACTGGCACCGGTTCCTCTGCCGCTTGTCGATGATGCAGTTCCGCTCCTCGCGGCACGCGTACGTCAAGTCCTTGCGCACCGTCCGCTTGAAGAAACCCTTACAGCCCTCGCAGCTGTAACGAATAGTACAATGGAACTGGTCAGAAGTGGTTTTTTATTCTGATAAATTCTGCCAGACCAAAAAATATGTCATAGTAAAGCTTATATTTATAAACCCAAAAGTAACATAAAATAAAACTAGGTTTACATTATTATGTTCATTAAAATTGGTTTTAAGGGCAAAATGAAGTTTGGGTTAAATTTCGTGCCGGTGAGTGTATTATCCTCTGTTTCCAGGGTTTTAAGCACTTTTGTATCTCATATGTCTAATTATTTAATTATATCGAATAATAAAAACTTATGGAAGATCTATTTTTACGAAAAAATAAACATATTTATTACCTATCTGAATTAAAATTATTGCCTGAACTTAGTACTATTTTAAAACCATCCATATAATAAATGCCTCCTCTACGACACTAAAGTGACGGACAAACGAATCAATTCAGATTATTACGACCTATTGTAGACAGCGGATGCTTTGTGCGTGTGGTCATAATCATAAAATAAAAATATGTCATCGTTCGCAATAATAATGAACGTCAGCCGAGTGACAGAAAGCGTGTGCGCAATTTACTCTCGCCGGAGATACGAGTACGTTACATGATTACGTTGGAACCTTCGACATATGCGCGAGTTTCGCAAGAGCATTACCGACGGATATTGAGAAACTTAACTTTCGTTTTATAAAATACGAGGAAAGCATTACGTTAAATTGAAATAATATGATACTAGTTTTCGCCTTGCGGCCCTGTGTGCTCTTTTCATTGCAAGGCTTGTAGCCTGTGATTATATTGATCGCAATAACTAGGGATGAGGTAATTTGATTCCGAATGCGAAATAAAAATTTCAATTCTGCATCCGACTCCTGGTTACTGTATTATCAAAATAGAAGAACCACATCCGTAACATCTCCAATATAAATTCGAATTTTTAAAATATATTATGATAGGCCACAATTATTTAATTAAATGTCTTACGCGACCACAATACAGACAGCAGAAGGCAATCCTATCCAAATCGTAATGTCATCCTGCAATTACCTTTTTATTTTTATCTGTGCTATCATTACTTCAGCTCGTTGCTAGCGAAAGAAAACAAATTATTACTACATCAGACATCTGGATATAAAATGACAAGTCCTCATTATCAATCAATACCAACGAATAAAATAACCAATCCATATTATGACGAGACACAATAATTGATCAATTATTTCCAGTAGACCTGAATGAAGCCTAGGGAAAGCAAACTATTTGATTATACCCTTTAAACTGGGTAGGTTCTGTCCAAGATAGATAATTAACGTATGCAATTTAATTTTGCTACGTGCCTGTATGTTTTGCTATCAAATTGGTAATTAGTAGTGTAATTAGTGATGAACAAACTATTATATTACGTAAGTAGTTGTTGGACGGAAGTAATGCTGTGCTTTGTAAAATGATCCTTAATTAATTTTAAAATGGAAGAGATTGATTTTCGTAATGCTCTGAAACTTATGAACAGGAATGCAAAGCTTGTAGAAAGAGCGACTGCCATTTTTGTGGTAATACTTATAGAGCTCGGTGGCGTTGTAGTTAGGAAGTCCGCTACGGAGGCCCGGTTCGATACACAGGTCGATCATGTACCAATGAGTTAACTCGTGTTCTTCTATGGAAAAATTTCGGTCGAACGGTCTCAATCAAAACATCGTGAGAAAACCTGCCAGTGTGAGAACTATAATAGGCATGTGCATTCACCAATCCGCATATGACCCGTGTGGTGGATCGTGCCCCGAGTTCCTTCGAATTCAGTCGAAGACAGAGATAAGTATAGAACAGGGGGCCTCAATAAGGTTGAGATTTTCTCAAAAACTACTGGACCGAATTTAATAATTCTTACAGTTACATAGTTTTAACTTTTATCTATCAAACAGTGAAATATTTTTTGCAATATGTCAAGTAGTTTTTGAGAAAATCTCAACCTTAAAAACTCTCCTGTACACCTTTCTCTGTGTTCCACCGTACTATATGTCCTAAGAGGTAGGCCCTAAGCTGATGATGACTTAGATACAATAAAATACGAATACGATAAGAATAACGATATTGGATATCATTACATTTTATTTTATTAATTTGCTTTATAGTCTACTTTTACTTTTAGCCCATTACGCCCACACAATACAGAAATAAGTATCTATATTCATGATTGTGCGATATTTTACTCTGGTTGTGTTTAGTCTGATTTTTATATGTAAATTGAAAGTAATTACCCTATCCACGTCTGTATACATATTTACTATTGCGTTAAAACATTTGAAAAGGTCGAGTAATTGCTTAAAATAAATCACGATTTTATTTTCTACGATAGGTATATACGATTCTCTTGGCGTCGTCGGCGCCGACCAAAGCTAGTGGTTTATTGTAATTTCAATACGATTGTATTAAACCCGCTTTGAATAAATTAAATTCTGTTTTAGCTAACGACTTCAATATTTCATGTTAACTATCGCAATTGAAGCGTTTTCAAGAATAAAGTTTGCTTTTAATTGTACAAAGGGAACCGCAATTAGGTTTAAAATAATTTCGTTATAGACCTTTAACTACGTGTAAAAGATTAAAGCTGTGATAACAGGGAGAGATGAAAGAGACGCTTATTCTGTGTTGATACCTATTAGAGACCTACGTATTAAATATTATTTTGTTTTTATGTTACACGCTATGGCTAGGATGTGAGACGGACGGATTGAATTTTTTTATTATAAATAAATTATATATACGTATGTATATATATAATTTTAACTGATCTAAAACTTGTACTAGGAGTGGCCAAGCAATAGTGCAGAGTTGGGGAGCGTACCTGAAACGTGTACCTGTGTCTCACATCCTAGCCATAGCATATATATAAATAATATATAAAACAAGTTCCTTAACTTGTCCCTTTAATTATTAAAGGATTGAGGGGAAAAATAGTAATATCACTTTTTAAACTTTCACGGTTTGTATACATATTAATTAGATAAAAACGGGAATTACCGTGTTAAACATTTATTATTAATGTCTCGATATTTCGACAGCATTGCAGCCATCATGGTCACGAGTAGACTGAAGTCGGTGAGTGTTAAACGTCAGAAGGGTGACACAAAACGATCTACCCATGATGGCTGCAATGCTGTCGAAATATCGAGACATCAATAATAAATGTTTAACACGGTAATTCCCGTTTTTAGCTAATTAATAAAAATAGTAATGTAAAATCATGACTTCCATTAATTAAATAAACAACTGTGGTGATTCTAAAGTGCGCACGCTAAATTTAACCGTCGCTAAAGTTAGACGTCTTAATCTTACGTGATGCAGCATAAGAGTGACTGTGACAGCTGCGTTTCTGTTTAGGATTACACGTCTTGGCGACTATGACAGAATCACACCGACCGAATGACTGAATATGTCATTATTAAATTCGATTCTGATTAGGTACCTATCAGTGGCTTGCAATTACAAGCACATATACCTCGGCTTTGTTAGAAAAATATAAAACCAAGTTCACGAGCATGGAAAGTGTCAGACTGGTAGTAAACCCGTTACATCAAACTGCTTGCGCGCGACATGGCTGAAATCGACTCGGGTTATTTTCCCCATCAGTGACACATGTGTAACCAATATTGTTTACTCACAACACTGTATGCGCTGATATCTAATATGGGATTAGGTCATTAGTGTGAGTATCACGTAATTCGCAAAAAAACGCTATGAGTTAAAAATAGTGGCGCACGCGCTCTATTTATGTTCCTATGTGCCAAAGAACAAGTGTACATACATACACCTACATATTTTGTACAACGCATATTATTATGTAGCAAGACTAGGTTTATTGTAAAAACCGCTGTGTAAAGTAAACAATTTTATGAATTGGAAATATAAACGATTGAAAGTTTGACAGTAAAATCTCTTGGGGTATATTCAGTTATAATATGATTATAAAGCAATGGAACGCCTATACAATAGCCGAAGGCGTGAATTTGTCAAAGAAATATTTGCTTTGCTACGACTAAACGTATTATCGTAAACATAAAATATTCTCAAGGCAGAAATGAAATGTCTCGTGCATGGCATTACAGGCGGACCGCGATCGATAGAATTGTAAATCGCTTCAATAGGTACGTTATTCCTTATTCTAAGGTCGGAATAGATTTTAAAATGCCACGGTGTAATGTAGAGCGAATCCCTACGCGAACCGTCTCAATTAAACCGTGGAAAAGAATAACAACAAGGTGTAAAATCTTTAATTTAGCGCATGCTATTATATTATAACATATTCATTATACACTTGACACGCGACCTATTATATCACAAGCAACACGTAGGTACTCAAACTACCTATGCACAGTGGACAACACAGCAATCTGCACAAAACCACTGAAATTTATTTCGTATTACCGTAGCATACAATGCATGTGTTACGCTGGAAGTCCTGTCGGCTGTACCAGCTCTATCTCCCACACGTTTTACATAGCTAGTGAACAGTGAAGTCTAGACAGTGTATCTATCTACCCAAGGAAAGTAAAATTATGTAGGTACTGTTTGTGTTTATATTATATCTAAGTTTTAACAAGATCGAGAAGATGTAACGGTATTCATATATATAAAAAAATTATACTCATAAGGAAAATTGTGATGGAATGTATAATATAAATAAATCATGTAAACAGCCCCAGAAGGAATGACGTTTTGATTTAGAGCAGAACTTCTTATTTTTACACAGTTCTGAATAACGTGGTTGGATTGAATAAATTCTTAGTTTTTTCCAAGACAAAACGGAGAAAAATAATGATACAGTTTATTTACAGTTAATTTTATAAATAGTAGAAACGATGACAATTGACGAGGCCAAAAATAGTCGTACCAGAAAATTCATTATAGAAATTGTAGTCCTAATGTAATCCATGTAACGAGTAGTAGTAGTGTCTTGGTTCAAAACATTGAGAATGATTTCAATTTCATCCTGTATGATATGAAGGAATATACAATACATGTAATCACATCAACAACTAGTCAATCCCTCGTGCCGAGTGACGAAAAAACCACTCAATGTAAACATTTTTCTACTCGATGAAGGAAAACTCGCATCGCACGCAGTACTACTCCATAAATACTTGTGAAATATGATTAACGTTTCGTAACACATTTACATACATACGAGAATTAATCCAACCACGAGTTAATACTATCAAGCTATTGATGCCATATTGGGCAGAAATTTACGACTGGCAGTTTAGCATACACACATGGGATGTCGATGAAAAAATAGGGACAAAAAGGTCATCGACGGAATTTTTTACGTATATCTTCCATCTAGTATGGATGACTGTAAATGAAATATATTAGTCGGATTATACATTTAACATACACCAAACTTGTAGTTGTAGATTAGAAGTCTGTACAGCACACCAGTGTAATAATAAGAAGCCATTCTTATTGTCCACACATAAGAATCGAAAACCTAATAACGTGTTGTCGGGTGTACGTACAAGGGACAATCAAAATGTATTCTACTTAATTTGTAATCTCTGCTCGAACGTATCTTTGCAATGGGTGAAGCGACATGCATCATGCAGCCACACACATTCGGTCGAAATAATGTGGCTGCAGATCGAAATATTTGTTAAAATTTGTTTATTTATCTGTAACTCAATAGCGTTGATAAAAACGCGACACGTTTCCGCAGCTCTTTTTAGGGTTGTCTTGTTCGATGTTACGTTTCAGTCATTTCAAATCTATCATTCATCATATAATACTACCGAGCAATTGCTCTTGTAATCACTCCCTGAAGGCTGAATAAGTAAACATATTCACTATCGATCCAGTGATCAATAGAGACCAATTACAGTCAGTACGATGACATGGCAAACTGGTAGTTCGAACTAATCGAAACTTTTTCCTAGACTGGACGACAGACGTGTAATTTAGTAATACAGCATTCATATATGCAGTATGTATGGTACGGTCCGTCGAAAGGGCGATGTTTAGTATAGCTTAGTATAGTATGCAATATATTTAGAAGTCTCTGATATAGTACCAGTATAATTGATCAACTAATTGTCTACGACTTTGCGATTGAAATTTTTTTGTCAACTAAATCACCTTACGTGATCATGCGAAAATACATTACAAAGTATGTAGTTTATCGATATTCCAATTATTAACAGCGGATATAATAATGGTCAAAGTTGTAGGTAGGTACTTGCTTTGCTAAAAAGGGATACCTTTTTAGCAAAAAAAGCTTAGTATGAAGTTTATAACGTGACATCTTAACTCTCTGATTCTGATTTTTGCAACTATGTTATTTTTCACTTGATTTCTATTATTTTTACAATTGACCACTAATTCAACTATTAAGACCGTATTAAGTATGTTTGTTACCCCCTTCTATGAACTGATTTTATGTAAAAATAGGTAAAATTTTGTTTACAATCTAATTAGGGGTAACCTGTATTTGTAAACTTTAAATAAATAAATAAATAATAAATAACTTTTGTAACGCCAAACTTATACGGTTTATCTATTTCAGTTACCTGTATACGCCATAATGTTTGCCCGAGGCCCTGTCGCCGCATATCGAGCATAGGTGCTTGGAGCCGCTGAGAGGATGGTTTGGAGGGTAGTTCTTGAATGCTGGGGGGGAAGTGGCGTCATCCCTCAGACCATCCAACATTGCAGTGTCTGGCTTCATCTCTGGCGGTGACATCGGCGACAGAAAGCCCCCTTCCAGGTTCAACCCTGTAAAGAAGCGGCTCAATGAGACACACAGGGCACCCAACAGATGAAATCAGACATACGTGAAATAAAACCAGTCGTTGTTTTGTTACTATAAGTGAAGATCTATATCTAAAATGAAACTTATGGTGTTTAGAATAAATTAAGGATTTGATAAGGTTGTCTTGACGGGGACATAATAAGGGGAAATATCTTAAATAAAACCTTACGTACCAGTTAACTATTGGGAGTGGTTACTAACTCGTCAATACCAGAATATATGGATTTTTTTTCTTATAGCTTAGTTCGAGTAGTTTCGGAGAAAATTTGTACTTCACAGTACATTCTAGTTAATCAATTATACCTATATATATAATTATACCTATATTCCAATAAATTGAATGGAACATTCGCGAAAATTTTCCTTGATTATAAAGACCGCGGTAAACCATTTGAACCCCACTTTCAAAATGAAAAACCAACGGCCATTGTGAATTCAATTAATTCAAATCATCCATATTTGACTAACACAGAGTGGCAGGTGTAAAAATATTACGAAACACCTGTTCTTCAAAATTTTAATAAAAAGGAAACATAACTCATAATTCCTAACCGGCTATAGGTAGAAACGGTTCATTTATTCCTTACTTATTCATATCATAATTAGACCAAGTTAAGGCGAACTGTGCTTCTTAACACTATATTGATAAACATGCTAAATGTAAACAACAGAAATTAAATATGACCGCCAACAATGTAGAGGTGTTGGCGTTACATTCAAAAGTCTTTGTGAACTGGTTGTGTGCAAGTGTAAATATTAATTCGGCCCTCTGTGAATTAACAACACCTGAAAGAATTATACATGCAGATTTTGGTCCAAGTTCTAGTCAACTGCACGTCAACCTAAACAAAACCGAAGCAATGTCGCCCGTATTACCGAATAGAATCCCCGTTACATTTGATGTCTTCGACTGTATTGTACATAGTTCGGGGTACTCCATAAATCCCAGTATCGACCAAGATAGATTTACTTAATGTATATAAATATAATATTCCTATGTTAGGTTGCCACTCTTAGCATTATGTTTTATTGCTAATATAGTTTGCCAAAAAGTACCTACGCATAATTTTGTATGTTCCTTGAATAACTCCTCTACTTAACCTTGGATCTCAGACGCCCCCAGTACCTACTCATATGGCGCGTAGGGATAAAACATTTTTGGCCAATCTCTTTTGCTCTTTCTAACATTAGTTATACGATACCAAAAGTATTTAGGAAAACAAAAAGACGGCTGTCTGGTGTTTAGAAAAACCCGACGGAACCGGTCCAGTCGTCTGGGGCTGCAGCGAGGAGAGGACGAAAGCAAATAAACACAGCCATCAGGCCCTCCACGCCACGCCATCGCTACCCTCTTTCCGAACCGATGCGCATTTGAAAACTTTACTCCGGTATCCAACCGCGGTGTTGCCTGTCTGATGAGATACGTAGAAAAATCGATTAGGTACCTAGATAAAACACTACCTACCTACATCGAGTAAATAATTTTGCTAAAAAGTATGTTTTGATCAGCGGTTTTGATACTGAAAAACAAGTCACTTCCGGCGATCACGCACGGCTTCGGCTTGCTGTACATTGTGAATGAACAGGCAATTGTGGTCTGCGTCAGTTTGATTCTTTCTTGCATTCGATGCGAAAAATTTACTCCATCGCATTAGCAATGTAAAGAAAAATATAACAATAAGTCTGCCGTTAAACTGCGTAGCAGTTGGGAGTAAATGTGCTGTCTACAAAATGTTAATAAATATTTAAAACAAAATGCAACCACCTGCCGAGTCAAAATTAGGTAGGTGATCCCGCGGTCGGTTCCCGTATTATGTAGGTCGCCAGTAGTCTGGTCTTATATTTCCTTGTGTGTAGTTTTAATTTCAAGCAGTGGTTAGCCGACATAGCGAGTGCCTTGGTTTTCAAATATTATGGGACATTACTCATAAACATCGATTATCATCATCGCAATTAGTTAGTTACATAGATACTAACAATAACATAGAGTATAAATTATTATATATAAACGGATATTACTCACTTATATTGCTGAAGCCGTTAATTAGACCGACTCTAATTGCCGGCTTCAACAATATAAGTGAGTGATATCCGCTTACATATAATAATTTGCAGTAATGGTTCACTATAGTTGTAATTCTAAAACAAAGACTATGTTGGAAAGACAAATGTTTTATTAAGAAATAGGTGAAGTTAGATAGAATATATGCATGTTTCAACAGCTCATCAATCTATGGCAATGATATGTGACTTAACTTTAGAAAAAAAGTCTAAAAATAACAATTTTAAAATACCTAGGTAGGTTTCTCGAATCAAAACTTCAATATAGAGAAACAATAAAAGTATTGTTTTATGTATTTATATGTAAGTCTATGAGGAATAACTTACGAGTATACATTTATACATTTACTTTGCGTCGTTTAAAAACAATCTACAATGACAACGCTTTATTTTTCATAGATTGTTGATAACGTTCGTAATTAGTAGTTAGGTGCGAGTACTTACATTGTAGAATACATGAGTTGTACCCTGCCTGAGTCATGTCACCTTCACCTACTATACAGGATGGATGACCCCACACCATTACATTCCAATGGCTACGTCCCGTTTCGACAACTTCCCATTTCGACAACCTCATATTATACCTACCAAAAAGTAGCGTTTCGACAACTTTTTATGTTCCATACATTGAGTCCTGTTTCGACAACTTTTGAGTAATAACATACTTTGCTTTCCCGTTTCGACAACTTTTATTTGAAGTGAGTACAGTCAGGTAAACAAATGATATCCTGTTTTATTTATAAAAAACAAGTAATCTATCATGGGCGGCGGATGGGGTTCGGAACCGTTCGAAAAATCATATTATTGAAGATTTCATTTTAGAACAGCAAATTACCAGGAGACCAGAATTTTAAAGAGGTGGGCATGGTGATTATTTGGTCGGGCGCGTTTGAAAACCCTAATTGAAGAATTTCATTGTAGAGTAACAAAGTACCAGGAGACCAGGTGTCTCGAAGAGGTGTACTGTTTGTAATTAGGTGATCGTGCCATAGCTTTCTAAGGTTTACAACTAATAGTTAATATATTTTTAATCATAGATAGAATAGTCGGATTTGACTGTAAGATAAGCAGATAAATCAGATTATGAGTGTAATATATTCGTATAAACGTTTAGCAATGCCTCTCAGTATAATGTATGAAAGGTTTCTAAAAAAAATCAAAGTACAAACAGTATTTATATAATATATAATACGTTTTATATCGGATGGTTCCCGTTTGTGAGACAAAACCTCAGAAAATACTATGGTTCCCGTTTGTGCCGGTAGCCATGTTGAACGGAGTTTGACCAAAGAGGACGTGTGTTAGTTTGTGTGTATATGTCGATTCCCATCTAGCTCCAAAATAGCTGAACAAATTTCTATGCGGAATTTAACAGTGCTCTAAAAGTGATATTACTAAATTTATATTGAAGGACCTGTGATTGTGTTTACAAAAGTTAACGAGATTATATGTACAATATTTATGTGCATTGAAATTATTATTAGGGAATTATCTGTGGTTTGTTACAAAATTGTATATCACACAGGAATTATGACTTAATCCACCTTTGTATACAAGAAATTTTACCACACATACAAAACAGTCGAATTTGGTCACCCAGCATTATTCTCAAACCTGCCGACTAAAAAGAGAGCGCGTTTTTTTTTAATTTATTTGGATTAGCGCCATCCGCCCATCTGGCAATTGAATTAGCTAAAACTTACTCGTTTGAAGACTCAGCAGCGTTAGATAAAAACGTCTCCTTTAACGTTAAGTAGGATCTCGAGAGTTTTTTCATTGACTGTACCGTACAAAAATAACAATAATATTAAAGTTGTCCAAACGGGAATAAATGTATGAAGAAATAAAAAGTTGTCGAAACGCTACTTTTTGGTAGGTATAATATGAGGTTGTCGAAATGGGAAGTTGTCGAAACGGGATGTAGCCATTCCAATATTTTCGTCTATTTGTATGCACAGAAAATCAATCTACAAATTCAATACATTTTTTTAAAAATATTTTCTAAATTATCTCATGATGAGGTTACATCTGTAATTAGTTGTTCGACTTTTAGAGATATTGATGGTAAAAGTATTGCGTGTTTCATCACTTGTTGGCTAAATGAACTTAGTATGAAGTTTGTATGGAATTAGTGAGACGTATGTGAAGTCACTTCTGATTTTAGATTTAGGTTATGTTATTTTTCAACTGATTTCAATTCGGTTTCCACAGTTGACCATCAATTTGTCTATTTTGTAAAATAATTTTCAATACTTGTCAACTATCCTATATAAAGACTAAATAGGTAGTACGGACAACAGCAGATCAATTGTTACACTTAATGTGCTTGGGGCTGCTAAAATACAAAGTAACATTATATTATAACTTGACTTGAATTAATTAAACCTGCGTTAGTATTACTTATCTGTCTACACGATGAAGAGTGTATAATTTGCATTTTATTGTCAACCAGGTAGGGTTTTTCATGTCTCCGTTCGTATTACGTACCTATGGAAGCAATAAATTGTCACCGTTGTCGGAAGCGACTGCTTTTTTGCGACTTTTCAACGAAAATTGTTCACTCATTAAGTTGTGATTAACGTCTTTGTCTATTCTGTTATAGAACAAAGAGTAGAATGTTAGTGATAGAATGTTTTTTGTAACTTAGATTACGACGCATTTTTGAAATAAAAATAAAATGCGAAATCTCAAAAAAAATTATACCTCTCTACCATAGAGTTAGGTATCTCTACGAATTTGAAACCGCATCAAAATAAATACATGGCTCGGTTCTCAAAACCTATGAGATAGAGCGACTCACAAGCAAACAGACAGAAAGTCGTAGAATTTCGTAAATATAGAGATATCATTGACACCCAAGAATCCCACCATAGATTTAATTTTAAATTTAAATGTGACATCAGCTGTATAGAATGTAAGCGCAAAATCTATAGATTGGTACACATAATTTAAATTACCATACAAATACATACAGGTTGTTTCTCGGGGTTCCAGCTAGACTAGCTCGCCTGACAGTGAGACTTGCGTTTTTGTGAGAGATAGATTTATAATGGGAACTAATTTTTTGAGCTGTTATTTAAATATTCGATATGTTATTATGATCAGTTGGAAAACAAATTGAGCAGTTATTTAATTTAATAATAATATTTATAATAATATAAGAACCAAGTTTTATCTAATTAATATGTATACAAACCGTGTAAGTTTAAAAAGTGATAATATAAGAACAGTTCGGTATCAGAACGCTATCGGTAGCAGAAGCAAGGTGTTACTTGTTACGTTATTGTCTGGGCCATAAGATGTTAAATCGTAATTCAAGTGTTACTTGTATTGACTGTTTTGTCATGTGTACAAAGAAATATACATAAATAATGTGCACTATGGTTGTAGTAAAGGATGGGTAATTTAATATTGTGTAAGTATAGGCAATTCATTATTTATAAATTGTATTTCTTGTTTCATATGACTCAAGATAGAGTCGTCGTCGTGGAACAAACTGAGAAACTTCTAGAATATTGTACAAAAATCACGAGCAATCCGATTATGATAATAACGTATGCTTCAAATTCAAATCATTTATTGCTCTACCATATCTATTGAATTTGAATTTCTTATTTATCAGACATTTTTATTATCAAGATAATATAAGCTACATATGTATTATATTATATTCCATAGGTTTATTACAATTAATATACTACTAAATTTAAAAGACACAACCCGAGACGGCGCCTTTTATACTTGATTTTATACAAAATTTTTGTATTTTTTTATAATCTGTTTTGGCGTATATATTAGATGTAAATGTTAAATTTAGTATTTATAATTGTAATCCGTCATTAATAAAAATTCGGAATTGTGTATTATAATAATTAATATACTTAAACATTAGTTTCAATATTTTTATACATAAAGTACACAAATATTATTTCCTTTTATAAAAGGCTATCAAATCAAAAGAAAAAAGAAAATCACAGTCACATTATAGAGTAAATAGGTTAAAAGAAATGAATAAGGAAGTCACGACATATAATATCAAATTAAAGCTTATAAAGCACCGCTTCAGTTGATATTACTTCCAAGGAGTAATATCGTCGCCGCACGTACGCCCACGTTCGAAGGAAACAGGATCGAGCAATAATATTATGTTTACACGTGGCACCAAAATTACGAAAGTCAGGAGGGCAATAACTAGGGGCGTCTATCCGGAGGATACAAGGGACATAGTCTTGCAATTAGAAATAAATAACAAAATATTACAAAAGCAAAAACCCAATTGGCAGATTTCTTGCCATGAAATGTCTATGTTAGTCAGTCCCTTGACACTTGTGACGAATCTAATGATACCTCATGCAATATAGGAGGCCACACAGGAACAGACCTACATACATCCGACAACTATTACTGTCCTGCGTACGGTGGAACACAGAGAAAGGTGTACAGGAGAGTTTTTAAGGTTGAGATTTTCTCAAAAACTACTTGACCTATTGCAAAAATTATTTCACTGTTTGATAGATAAAAGTGAAAACTACGTAACTGTAAAACAATTACTAAAATCGGTCCAGTAGTTTTTGAGAAAATCGCAACCTTATTGAGGCCCCCTGTATACTTATCTCTGTCTTCGACTGTACTACGTCGCCTAAAAATGAAAATTTAGTACCTAGGTAGTATACATAGTACCTAGGTAGGTAACTATTCTGCGCAGACCGAGATTCACAAAGCTTAGATTTTGAAAATATTGATTTATAGATGATTTGGTGTGTGTTCAATATTAAAAGTCATGCACAAAAGAACACTCTGAATTGAAGTTAATTTTGAGGATTCCTGATAACGTTCATATTTAAAGATTTACACTGTTTAAATGGTTCTCGAAGGCTTTCACCTATTCAGGAAATAAATGCCGTGCAACATCTGTGAAGTTCTATAATTTCAAAGGCGTTGTATCGCCTCAGAAGTTTACATTCATTGGTTATAAAGCGAGGCCCTTTGTTGAGTACATGTACAGTCGACAACAAGTGAAAACGCGCGATGATAATACATCCTAGAATACATTGGTTTTGTGTACGATGCCTGTGTCGATTGTCCACACAACAAGCTTCAAAGGTAAAGTTTTAATATTCACTTTGACAAATAACAAAAGAAATATAGATACCGTATCGCAACGCAATAATTAAGTAGATAACTTTCTTATCTATAATTTCTTTTGCGAAAATATTGTTAAAGCAAACAAAGAAACAAAGCGAACATAATTATATAAGTAGGTACAACGATAGCAAACGAAAGCAGAACTTAGTAAAATAATACACAATTAGCTGTTACTTATTTCTAAGTAAATGTATCCGTAGCTCAATTTGATTATTCGAGCGACTCAATCATTATTCTCGTCACTGTAAATAACCTGTAATCTAATTCTAAGGCCGTACGCACTTGCTGGCTGCTACTGAAGCGAAAACAACTCATATAACTTTATAATCAGGTTTCAGTTCAAAGAGAAGTTTACACAAACGCAATAACAATTTTCACTGTGGCGAAACGAGATGATAACTTGATGATAATCGTGTCGCACAATTAATGTCGTATCTTGCTTAATTAACGAAAATCGTTGGAAAAGAAACAAACTTTATAATTGTGGTTAATGTACCTAAATACAACACATTCATAATCATTCTAATTTAAATGGAAACTAATGTTTGTAACAGTCTACGGGATTCGTAAAGAGTCTACCTGTAATTACCCGGTATTAGGTATTAAGTAGTTGTAAGGTAAATAACAAAGATAATGGGTCAGACATCCAAAAAAAGTAATACAATTCCGGTAATAACGACTATTTGTGGACTGCGTTAAATTTTAATTGGCGTTCAAATGAAACATTTGAAGCAAGAGACAATGAGAAATCTTTAAAGGTTTCTTTACAATAAAATCTTAATATACCTATTAAGATTTTATTACAATACAGTACAAGCTAATTTTTTTTCTTACTTTCACCTATAATGAGTAATGAATGACACACGAAAAATATATTATCGTAGGTAGGTACCTATAGCTTTCTTTTATTCAACTGTCTAGACGTCTTATCAATAATTAATTTGATTCCAACTCATACCATTCATTACAAGCGAAGTTAGAATGGAATTTCAATTCTGGAAGTCTAGCAGTTTAAATAATACAATAAGCTATTAATCAAACTTTGGAAGTGTGTACTTGCGTCACGTGTTTGTATTGATTTAGAAACTATTTTAGTTGTTATTCCTGACCAAACGTTGGTGTTTATGTGTTTAGTTTAGTAGCGCCTACGAGCTTATAAAGAAACGAAACCAAGGAAACTATAATTCATCATGTGGCGTTATTTGTAATTAATAATTAGAAAGATTTGTTTGATTAACTTCACGCAGCGGGCGAAGTAATGGGAAAACAAATCAAAAATTAGAGCATTAATTTGCTGTAAAGTTATGCTAAATCTCCCGAAACAGAGCACTGAAGCGACTATCATTAGGTACGCTAAATAGTTACATTGCATGTCGAGGGAGCAGTCAACAGTCGGCATGGTGGATGGCGTGGGCAGCTGCTGCATCATGTTGGTGTGGCTGAGCGGCGCGGGCGCGGCCAGCGGCGGCTGCAGCGGGCCCGGCGGCGCCGGACGCGTCCAGTTAATCAGCGCCGTCACCGACATCGTCGGCTTGTCTTTCTTCGCCAGGCTCGACATGGCCACGCACTAGCATCCTCACATCACTAGACACCTAATGCAATTTAGCGGGATTCGCGATAATCAATACTGCACCAATTAACACGTCAGACACCGAGCCCGATGTGCGATCCTCACGAACAATTTACGCCTCAGAATACCTAAATCACACTTTACTCATGTGATGTGGTATCAACGGCAGGATTTTACTAAATAACACGAAAGTGAGGCGGGGTGAGCGATAGAGATATGGCGAGCGGACAAAGCGTCAGACCCGCCGGGGACAAAGCAGACATCGTTGTGACATTGTGATAGCGGCTGTTATTGCACCCGACGCGCCACGCCACGATATCGCAGTGCACCGCGTCAACACTGCGACGACGCCGATGCTTAGGCAGTGACTAATGCGTGTTGAAACTCAACGAGCTTGAAATTGGCAAAAAATATAGGTACCCGTCAACTTCCGCGCGGTTACCGGCATGAAGGTCTCACCCGGCGCGCTCAAGGTCCGCATACAATCATACGTGAATAAATCTGACTTTATGTTGGAAAACGAGTCGCTATAATCGCATTTTTTGCTATTAACCTGCAAATGATACCGAATTGAATAAGATAATAATAAAATATTTTTATAGCTATGTGTTAGAATGGGAATCATCTAAATAATTGTAGTTGTTAGCGGTTGGCCTTCGTGATCGTGGCTACGGCGCGTTTCTGTAATTAAGTTTTACGTCACTCATGGACCGAACTCCCTGCGCTAGCCTCTACTATATAAAATTTTTCGCTATGTCACTCAACAGAATCCGAACATAACATAAATACCTATATAAGCTACCGATTCGTTTGTACTGACGATATCGAATCTGTTGTTCACACAATCGATCCCATACTGCTAACTAAGCACTTTGCAATTACAGTTTAAATACTACAAATAAAGGGGTTTCACAACAATTTCTGAATGCTTGTTTGAGGGGTTTACATAAATATTATTTACTTCAATGAAATAAACTTGAAGGAAATACAACTGCTCAAACAATCCTCTAAGGCCGGACCAATGTAAAATGGAAGCTGACCGACCTCTCAAATACGAGTAAGGAAGGGTTCCAATTGGAATAAAGACAAAAGGAAAAGGGTGGACAGTTGAAGGTTTAGTAAAATAAGTACTTAGTATAGTGAGATATATATATAACGCAATATGTGGATTGGATATGCTGTTGCGGTACAAAAGCCATATGACCATGTTGTCCCAAAGCTGTCTAAACAATTCCTGTTAAATTAATCAAGTAGCTATAAATTAATCTGGGGCTCTTCCTAGGTCACATAACTTCCAATGGCATCTGAAATTAAGTACTTAGCTAAGTAAGTAGCAGTAGAGTTAGGTACACACGAAAACAGAGAAATGTATGCGGGGGGTCTCAATAAGGTTGATATTTTCTCAAAAACTACTGGACCGAAATTAATAATTATTTTACAGTTATTGTAGTTTTAACTTTTATCTATCAAGGATTCTTGCATAATCTCAACGTTAAAAACTCTCCTGTACACTTTTCTCTGTGTTAGACCGTACTTACTTTTCTCGTACTACTTGTGCTAGTAACTTAGCCCCAAATTATTTATATTCGCAATGATAAGGTTATCGCTGGTAGGTCAATATGTAGGTGATACGAAAATACACTTATGTAGGGTAAGGGTAGTCACTTAGGTATCTGATTGTGTGGTAGAGTCGATTTCGATTTGATAGGAGAGGTCCAATCCCAGGAAGGCGATGGGATTTTATTAAACGCAAATGTATTAAATTACGTTTGCATATTACAGTCACGGTAATGGAAGTTTAATATTCGTCGGTGAGCTAACCACACAAATCATTTTCCTCAAGATTTCAGTAGAGCCCAAAATCTGTGAAAATTAATTCTTATTATTTTATTTACATAGCTACCGATTCCAACCGAACCTCAGTCTACTGAGAACTACTAGAACACAGGCTACTGAGGACTAAAACCAATTATATGACTTGAATGAAAATTGTACTGTAGAGAAGCATGGAAGAGAGAAATTAGATGAATCGACGAATGAACAAAATTGATTATTAAATTATGTACAATTACATCGCCAGAAATCAAAGTAGGATCCCGTCAAATCCGATCGATACGGCATTACCAAAGTAGAAATGCTCAGGTTGACAACTGAGAGCACCAGTGGTTGAGACAGTAATTAGAACCTCCCACAACAAAGGTCGGGACGACCCACAGGGATCGTAACTTTCGTAAACAAGTTCTGGACCCTTACCTCTTTTATAAAACAGTAATGTTTGTTTGTGTTTTTTCCGAGACAAATTTCATTTTAATTTGTTAGGTAGGTAGGTAGTTTATCTTGCAAAATAATAAAGCACAACAAGCCTCAGACAGCTATTAGAATCATCTCATTTCATGGTGTGGGTGGTGGGGTATTAATCACACCCAATTCAAAAGAACCCATCCAGCCGCGAATTCATATCCTTTTACGCTTGATGTAGGGCGGCAATTTGGATATACAGTATAAGTATAATATATGGGAGGACTACCATTACCCCAACCTGTCAATCAAGCAGTAACCTTGACGACCACGAGACTGAAATTGATAGCCTCTCTTGTGAAGAGAGATTTCTTTTATATTGAAATTGCGTGGGCGAACTTCGTATAGTGTATCGTACGTTAATACTTAATTTGGGAAGATGTACTTAGCCAAGTACAGGACTAAGTGAAAACATGCCATAGTCCGCCCAATACAAAAGGCTTTATTCGTCCATCTAACAAATGAATTTACGCACCAAATGAATGGATTGAGCCATTATTATGTTGCTGGGATTGATGGGCCTCACAAAGGGAATCGCTTCGACAATGAGTAAGCGGACACCAGTACTACCGGCCATAAACCTAACCAAGAATACACATTTACCACCTAATGTTTAGCAAAGCTCAAAACAAAAAGATCAAAATAATGTGGATTAGAGCTACGGATGCAATAAAGAACATTCTGCGCTACAGAATAGAATAAAATGTACTCGTAAACTAGATCAGCTAGCGCATCAGCGCGGTTCTCGACGGGGAGCGCTCGCTATCAAGGAATGTCCCCACTTTCCTACACTTTCTTTGGTGCACACGAGGTGCATAGTATGTGCAGTATACGGAGACACGTCAGCCTCCCCCCTTCCTCCATTCCTCGCTGCGATCGATCCGGCACCGACCTTGACTCGACGCTCACCCGCCATCTACAATTAACATTGACAATAGCGACGCGCGCGCCGCGCACCGCAGCGAATTCACTTTTACACACACTTTCCTTTTCATACAGGCTTTATCGAGTATTCTAGCATTTACTGCGCTGTTTCGATAAATAAGAAAGTGTGTTGGTTTGTCTGTTAGTCAATACTAACGACTGAACATATCCGCAGAATCTGAGCCACACATCAGAGGAATTAACCACAGGATATCGGGTTTCTAATAGGAATCTTGAAAACTGTCGTAGGACTCAGAATGGAAAGCTAGATGAGATTATATGGATGGCTGATTACAAAATATAGAGCAGTAGGATGGCCTGAGTTTGCGATGACGTCAGATCAATCGCGAGATGTTTTCCCATTGCGAGAGCAGTAATATAATATGAGACAGCGGTCCTATACTTGACCCGTGGGCCGCTGTTGATTCGCCATGGGTTCTATCCATCGGCGGGTGTGAAGCTTGGGGCGTGCGGTGCGGGCAGTGTGAGGTGAGTCAAAGGTGCGGGGGCGGCACGACGCGTGCGCTCGCCGCGAGATATGGGTAAACGGAACGCAGAGAAGCGCGCCGCGGGGGCCTGCGACCTTGGTGAATCGCTGACGACTACAGGTGTTTTTTATTTGCACTCGCTATACGAGATCGGGCTGCGATTCTTGTTGGCCATTCGACGTTGGGCAAGTCGCAGAAGCGGGAGGGGAGTGCAACCGGAACTCGTCCAAAACAATGCGCGTTCATTCCAGAAAGAGACTCGCATATTGTTTCATCTTAGGTCGTTAGATGCTTACACACGATACGACAGCACATCAATGGCAAACACTTGAGGTATGGTTACTATTAGTAATGTGTAAGTAATAAGGTCGAATATGTAGTTTTGACTGTACATGATATAGAACCTAGAGTATCTCCAACCCAGAAGAACCTAGGGTGTATCTCTAGGTACAGGTATTGGACAAAAAACTTTGGATGCACATTTGTATCTAAGATGACTCTGACGTTAACGAGGAAGTTTTGATAAGACAAGACAGCTAAATATGACAAAGTGCCGATAGTGAATTTCAAGTCTATGACAATTCCAGCTAATATAGAGATGACCTAACCAAGCCATGAATAAGAACATTGCAATTCATTGGTGACGAAATTTTATATAACGATCTATTGTTTGTTGCATACAGATGGCATCCTCAATCTCGTTCGTAGGTATTTGGACCACCTGCTAATAAAAAAAGTGTTTGTTATTGCACAACATACCAAAACGATGACCAGGACTAAGGACAATAGCACCCAATATGTATAATAAACAACAAAGCGAGATCACAAAGGCCCAAATCCACACTGTCTATACAATGCCAATATATAATTATAACGAATATAATAAAACCGCGAATGTTTTATCATTTACACAACGGTTACATAATGATGAGCGCAATGTTGTTAGCGCAAAAGACCTTGGCCGTGACCAAGCCAACGAGCAACACTTTCCGCCGCGCGGCGTGACGATGATTCGACGCCCGCCCGCAGCCGCCGGTCAAACTCACGAATAGCAACGACCAGGCTCAACCTACCTATAACAAACACGCTCTGGTACGAACAATTAACAAACCTTTAAGATTAAAGAGGCGATAAAACACAATAATATAGGATGTAGAGTTTTGTAGAGTCGAAACTCTTCGATTGACTGAAGCACTTATCAAAGCAGATACATTTGAAACCATTTTTTCCGAAGCCGTTTTTAGTCTCATATGTAGATATGAAAAACCTACACCCTGCAAGAGTTGTAATAGGTAATCATAATCAATGTGGTATTTTGTGAAAACTTGTCATCCAAACAAACAAATGCAGGTTGATGATTATCTTGTCTGAGAATGGCAAATATATATTTTGGCTCATTTATTTAAAAAGGAAACAGACCAACGTAAACACACATTAACAAAAAGTAAAGTAAGACATTAGTATTCCAAAAGTGAGTTAGCATGAGGGCGGCAATGAATTCTAATAAAGTAGAAGGCCTTGACAGTGATACAATCGTCTTGGGTAACCACTCTATAAAATAATAAATGTACGGTCAGAAAAAGAAACACAAGTACATCCGCCTCTCAAAACTGGAACTACATGAATTGGAAAATCGGTATACCTAATATGAGGATCGTTGACAATATCAATACAAAAGGAAATTGAACCGTTGAAAACCGTTTCATATATTTTTGCCACTAATCGATGCATTCGTCAGATCGTCAAATTCGTTTGCCATTTGTACCAACTCAGATCTTGCAGAGACCAATTAAAATAACAATATCTATCAAACGATGAATACATCAGGTGCATAAGTAATGCGGAATATGATAGGATTGAATCATGATTTGTTTGGATTTATCTAGTAGTCACAATTCACGTTTTAGGGATGGATGGGAAACACATGAAATTACTAAGTTGGGGAAGAGGAAGATTTTAAAATATTTCTCACATAAGCTAAGAACAGGGATAGTAATTTTAGTTTATTGTAGATATGATAGGACATTTATGCACAGCTTTAGCTTCTTTTATGGGATGGACATCAATCAGTCCAAATCACATACATAGTACAATGAATCTAGGTTATTTAAATACTCACGACGAAGTTAATAAAACACCGATTCCTACAGGCATTTTTTAAATTTTTATCAGAATTCAATATGGGTACAATACAATGGTACATTAGATAATGTAAGCTATCACTATCAGGTATAAGACCATTTAGATGTTTTAATGCATATGAATATAATGTATGTTATATGAATGTCGAATGACCTACAGTACAGCATAGATATTTTCTTATTATGGATCATGAATGAGAGTGAAGAGGTACCCTGTCCCATCAAAGTTCATTTTGGCACGCTTACGTCCGTCGGTTACATCACCCTGACGTCAAACTATCAAAAGAGGAAACTTATGTCTTATCGCTCCACGAAAAAAGGAACGGGTACCTACCTACACGAATGGAAATGCAGCAGCTAGAGCGATAGAGCAACGAGATAAACGTATTCAAAACACTAGAGTCAATACACTTGCAACCTTGCAATGCTCTTTATGACTCGTGTCAGATAAAGACTTAAGGGCATTAAAACATTACCTTTTTATATGCGCGCAGCAGCGAAAATAGTAGCCAACTGAGCTGGGGAGACCCAAGTAGCTAATACGTACTATCAGACTTTGATTATGGTCTTATCATGATTTTTTAACAAATATAGGTACCTATCTAATTCGCCTAACGTAGATACAAATTGAATTTATCTAAAATTGGCATTCGACCGATAAGAAAATTATAATATGAAAACAATATCAGAGATTTGGTAATGATAAAATTGTTATGATTATTGCTATGAATCGTAAAGACCAACAATCCAACAAACAGGCAAAGTTCTAGATGATTGAACAATATATTATAGTGAGACAAAAGTTATCGGTTTTTATAGACAACAAGTAGGTACCAATTTAATTCGAATGTTAATGATGGCCAAGGATATGTAATATGCATCTTAGCTTAGATATCAATGTGCAACTTCTTCAGTTCAACCAACCATATTCGTAAACAAATTAAACAGCAACCCTAGTTAGTACAAGACTCAACAAACATATGAGTAATTGAAATCTGGAAGACGACGACAACCCTATTACAGACATGGAATGCATCAGCATCACTATCACATTGTCATCACCGGTGAAGGCTCAAGGTGCCACCGTACGTGACGTCACTCATCAAGGGCTACTGACGCAATTACGTTGTATGACTCGTGTTGGATGCCGGTTGCGGATCGTGCATCGATTTTCGAAGGCGTCGCGAGCACGAGCAGCGAGCGCCGGTCTCGCGGCCGGTGCGGGCGGCGTCGCTTGTGTGACTGCCGCGCCGCCTCCCCCGGCCCCGCTCGCGCCCCGCGTCGCCACCGTTTGTTTTGCTGTATTTTCGTTGTTAATCATTCTCCTTGACCTTGTGCGACGTCGAGTGGTCCACTGCACACGACTGCGCACCCCTCACCCTGCAGACCGCCCGCGCTGCCTGTCGGGCCGCATCACACTCACATCCATACAAATAGTACCATCCATGTTGACATTATGTGGCTTTTCCATGGACTCGCCTTTTTTGTCGAAGTCGTTGAAATGACGCAGATAATGCGATCTGAGAGCTACGCCGTACTGCATTTATTTCGCCATCATTGTCGTACATAGATATGGGAGACACGATTATTTACCAGTAAGTACACATATAGAAGTACGTACGCTACGATACATTAATTTTAGTCAGATTACAAATGCGCTTTAATTATTTCCTAGATGATTAGATGATCCAACCCATTCCTGGGTTGAGATGGATCATCTAATCATCTTAGATAGGTACCTAATATCGATAATAAAAATCCAAGAAAATTACCTAAGTAGTTAGCAAGGCTTGATCTATAAAATCTGTATTGTGATGACATATAAATAAAACATGATCGTACTTGAGTAATAGTAATACCAAGTAAATCTTAAAACATGTGCCATTTTTTCGCATCTTGCCCAGGTTCTATTCCTGGCTCAGGCAGTAGCATCTGTTTGTTTGTTTTTCTTTCAAAAAAGCTTTTGGTAATGGACTATTTATCAATAAGTAATTATTATTGCTTCAATATGTGCTGGTACTGCGATTATAATCATTTTGATGTCTCTGTCAGTCTTAATCATAATAAGCCACATACAAAATATTTTAACAGACTTTCATAAATATATAAACTCTGTCAAAGTTTTTAATATGTAAATTTTTGTAATGTAAAGTAAGGAAGTAGGTACCTTTCGTTGTTGTACAAATCTGAATTCCAATAAGACTTGTAGAAGGGCCCACCTGTCTAAATGGTTATCACGACACAGATATGGTAACAGTTTACTATAAAATTCAGACCAAAATTGTTCTACAATTATTAAGAAGTTGCAATTATCTACCTAGTATAATTTTTATATTTAAAAATATTGATAATTCAAGAATGCCCAAAGGTCCAAAATGGGATGAAATTAGCAAATCATTGAAATACAATTTCATAGCATGTAGCGCCCTCTACCTGAGTACCTTAGAACTAAACGACAAGCGCCATCTAACCATACCGGTATGAACTCCTAAAAGTATGGTGTTGTTGATTCTTGCAAAAATTAAGTTTTGAGTTGTCCAGGGCTCCAAATTACTATTAAATACTAGACTAAATACTAGTGATTACATAAACAAGAAACCATCATATATCGAAACAGTTATCACTGGCTTTTAATATCCCTCTATTGATAAGGCAGTTGTCCCACCGCCGGCGATGAGCGAGCAGTGAGTAGAGCTAATAAGTGTAAAACGAGTGGGCGAGCAGCGAGTGGCGAGTATAGCTCAGCGGCAAACTAGTCGAACGATTACTCGCCGGCGCGGCGGTGTGAACAGTCGGCGATTAACTATTAATATATGTCTCGTTTGTTTATACAGAATGACTATTAATATATGTCTCGTTTGTTTATACAGAATGTACTATCTTTTGTACGTTTGTTGAACGAGAAAATAGCCGAGAGTTACTCGCTTACTCGCTGGCGGTGAGACAACTGCCTAATGGGATAGAACTTGCATTTCCTATAGACTATGCCAGCGTTACTTAACCTGTGGTCCGCGAAGGGGTCCGCGAGTATGTGTATGGGGGTCCGCCATCTTATCTACGAACATTTGAATTAATAAAAAATGCCAGCAAGTCTCGTAATCATTACGCTTAGCACGGCGAGCGTACGCCAGCAAGCGGGATCCGAGACTGACCGAGTGAAGTGAGTAAAACAAGTGCGTAATGCAATCATGTGATTCGGCTTTAAAGCGTAAAATGGGTGAGTTTAAAAAAAGTTTATGAAGAAATATCAGAAGAAGCACTGAAACATTTACTGTTTTTCGCATCCACCTACCTGTGTGAAAAGGCATTCTCTGCTCTTATATACGTCAAAAACGAATACAGAAACAGATTACAATTGGAATCCGATTTGAGATTACAAATAAGTAAAAACATCAACCCGAATATTACTAATTTAGTTGCATAAAAGCAGCACCAACCTTCACATTAATACAGTATTTTTAATTTTTATAAAAATGTATTTTTTTTTCAGTACTAAACGAAATTTCACATAAAATTCCTGTGTTTTTTATTAAGAAAATTCCTTAAACTTGTGCTTGATTTTCTAGGGGGACCCCTAGAAAATCAAGCACAAGAAAATGGTTAAGAAATGCGGACTGAAAATGGTTAAGAAATGCTGAACTATGCAATTGAATCATGGGGTGTTGTATACGCTTTGAAATTCGTAACAAATTGCCAGAAAATACCTATTATGAAATTTACAGAGAGAATATTTAAATGAAAGGCTTTAAAAAAAAATTATTATGGTCTAACTAGATGAATGACGAAAAAGCATGTGATGGTGTCAGTGAACAGTTCTGCATGATTTGGTTTAGGTATTTAGTATTTATTTTGAATTTTTATATGTTGTGTTGTGCCCGTATTCTACTATCAATGGTAAAATACGGGCACTCTATGAGTAATGGGTTTGTGTAGGAGGATGCACTTTTGACTGTACTTACTAGTAACAGGATTGTAAAAATATTATTGTGTGTAATCGTGTTGCTGAAAGATTTTTGCTACTTTTTCTCTTCATACCTACTACTTTTGAATAGAAAACTTATATCTTTAATCTGTGCCTACTACTACCCTCTACATGCAAAGAGTTGTAAATGTGAATTTAAAAAAATCTTTCTAAATATCAGTGATTACAATTTCACAATATCTGATATGATGCTATCTTTGCTTTGATATATGACACTGATCTAGATATGTAGGTAGGTAACTTTTTGTGAGTAAATAAAGTATCTTTAAAATTAAATTATAGAGTGTGTATGTTCTTACTAAGGTGGTGATTTTATTGTATTTGTTTTTGTCCTTATGTGTTCTAGAATCAGCAGCCAGAAGCCAAATTGCCCATTCGGACCGATCACCCGCCTCGTCTCTCCCATATCAGACTCGACATTGGCAGAATTCTACAAAGAGACGCCAGAACCCAAATATAATAATAATAATACTTATATTCAGCGATTTTTAAGGGAACACACAACAATATGTTGAGTTTAGGTATTTGGTTAAAATTACTTAAAAATACTTTAGTTAAAAATACATTAGAACTATTTTTAGAAAAGGAAGAATGCAAAAGAATAGGAATAATAAAATATATGATAAGTCGATAAGCATCGGAAGTAAGTTTTAGCTCAGGTTCATAGAAAAGATAGTTGATTATGGTTTGATAACCTAAAAGCTCTCAGTAGGGCAAAGAATATTATAGACAAATTACTCCAATGCAATTATTGTAATCCGTTCTCTACTCGTGTGGCAAATCATGATCCATGCTCCTTCGATGGATGGGTGGGCCTCTGCCCCAACAGAAGGGGCTACAGGCTGTTGATGATGGGGGCTCAAAAGTGTAATGCTTTAAAGGCAAATTTACTATCTTACCTGGCTCTCTCGAGGGCTCCATCCTCTGCAACTGTTCCTTTATCGCCTAAAGTATCACTTTCATATATTAGTAGTCTCCTAACGTTGAACCTGTCAGTAACAAGGTCGTTGAACTAAATATACCTATAGATGGAATTACACCCTCGCGTTATACATCAGTCTTTGGGTATTCTGTGAAACACGTTCGATAATATACTTCGTTCAACTGAAAATTATGATATTTTGAGGGTTTTAAAAAGATTTCCTAGTATTATTTATTGCAAAAACAAATTTATTTCCGTAACCCACACTGACATAAAACAGCGTCACGTCACGACAGTGTTGTCATACTTGCCATATTTTTTTGAATACTACCATTACATTACATCTAATTAATCTACCATACCATATGGTAGTAAAAAAAATACCGCATTTATACATTCGCGCGAGTGGCGCAGTTGCTCGCTCTTCGCCTCTCGTGTGTGAAGAGGGTAGCCACAAATTACTAAGAGGATATTCTAGGGTAGCGCAGCTCTTGACTGGGGAGAGCGGGCTGCGACGATTTTTACTAGCGCTCATTCCGTCAATGTCAGATTTTTGGCGAAAATTAGTACAAAAATTTAGTTTGCGTAGGTAGGCTTTGAAAGGACAGCCGCGTAAAACTGGGATACCGACTAGTAGTCGGCGATTATATACCCCAAAATTCCACTGCATTCATTACTTCATTTCTTATACGCAAAATAATATTGGTGATCAATCGGATAGCGAATACGCGATATAGCGAAACATAAGCATTTAACAGAAAACTTATATCTTTAATCTGTGACTATGATCCAACTCAAGTCCAACTAATCAAGGTCAAGTAATCCACTCTATATTGTCTTTCAAAATCAGTGTTGCCAGACCTACGGAAAAAGCCGTAGATCTACGGATTTCAGGCCTCGTCTACGGATATACGGCAATCAATGGCAAATCTACGGATTTTTGGCCTCAACAAAGTTTGCCACTAAAATATACAAAAGATACAACAAATCGTGATTTTTGTGAGTAAAACCTTAGAGCAAATGCAAAAAATGATGTATAATCCTACTACGTATCATTACAATTCATGCAGCCTCGCATACTAATTTTAGAAGAGAGCATAAGGAACAATCACTATACAACAAATTCAATTTTTTTTCTGTGAACTGCAAAGTTTGTTCAATTTTTTTTATTTTTTTACCTACTATAAACCATATTTTAGTATCACTCATTTCAGTATAACTACGGACTTTTTTAGAGTCAATTTATGGAAATCTACAGAATTTTTAGCCTTGCCCTACAGAATTTTGAAAAACGTATCTGGCATCACTGTTCAAATTGCAACTTTGCTTCAATGTCAAGTAATGTCACAAATGTCATGTAAACTAGTTGGTTGCTTTTTTGCTTTTCTTTTCGTTAATTCGGTTCCGTTCACAAATTACTAAGAGGATATGTTCCGTTTGCGCCTTTTTATCAAGATTTTGCTGATGAAGATAATAAATAGTGTAGTGTAAAATTCACCAATCTCGATTCCGAGTTCTAAATAATAATAATAAGTAGATTGCGTGATTTATTGCAACAATCAGGTGTTATAAAAACTGATGGAAAGTCAAACTAACTTTCATTGCATGTAATACCGCAATTTGGTTAATGCAGTAATACTCAATATATATTTTTCTTCTGGGCCGTGCGTGTCGAATAAACAAATAAAACAAGTCCTTGTGTAAGTGCGTCGATTTGTAACAATATTATTCTACTAGATATTTTGTAACCTGTAAGAATTATGGAAAATAAAACTGATTTCCAATATCCTCATACTTTCATTCTGCTGGGCGCTTCAGGAGACCTGGCCAAGAAAAAAATTTATCCCACTATTTGGTATTTGTTTCGTGACAATCTGTTACCGAAACATACTAAGTTTGTGGGTTATGCTCGCACCAAACAATCGATTGCTGAAGTGAGGGAAAAATCAAAGAAGTACATGAAAGTGCGACCTGGTGATGAAGATAAGTTCGAGCAGTTCTGGCAGGCAAACGACTATGTTGCTGGATCTTATGATAAACGAATTGACTATGAATTCCTCAATCAACAGATAAGTAAATATGAGAAGGGCCCTGTCGCGAATAGGATATTTTACTTAGCAGTACCTCCGACAGTATTTGAAGATGTCACTGTTAACATTAGAAATGCTTGCATATCTATCAAAGGATTTACTCGAGTGATTATTGAAAAACCATTTGGACGAGATGATGAAAGTTCAGATAAACTTAGTAACCATTTGGCTGCTTTATTCAAAGAAGAACAAATCTACAGAATTGATCATTATCTCGGCAAGGAGATGGTGCAAAATCTGATGACAATTAGGTTTGGAAACCAAATTTTTTGCCCGTCATGGAACAGAGAAAATATTGCCTCTGTACTCATTTCTTTCAAAGAACCTTTTGGCACTGAGGGAAGAGGTGGATATTTTGATAGCTTTGGTATACTCAGAGATGTAATGCAAAATCATCTGTTGCAAATACTTTCTCTTGTTGCTATGGAAAAGCCAGTTACGTTGAATCCAAATGATATAAGAGATGAAAAGGTTAAAGTTCTTAGACATATTCGACCAATTCAACTTAATGATATACTTGTTGGTCAATACATAGGCAATCCTAAAGGGCAAGGTGATGAGAAACTTGGTTACCTGGAAGACTCTACAGTACCAAAAGGTTCTGTTACACCAACATATGCTCTGGCTGCTCTACGCATAAATAATGCTAGATGGGAAGGTGTACCATTCATACTTCGTTGTGGTAAAGCACTTAATGAAAGGAAAGCGGAAGTGAGGATACAGTACAAAGATGTTCCGGGAGATATTTTTGATGGTCATACAAAGAGAAATGAGTTGGTAATAAGAGTGCAACCTGGCGAAGCCTTGTATCTGAAGTTAATGAGCAAATCGCCTGGAATGAAATTTGATCTGGTGGAAACTGAATTAGATCTGACATACAGTATGCGTTATAGAGAAGCAGATGTGCCTGATGCATATGAGAGACTGATTCTGGATGTGTTTACAGGTACTCAGATGCATTTCGTACGCAATGACGAGTTAAAAGAGGCATGGCGAATTTTTTCACCAGTGTTAAAACAATTGGAAGATAAAAAAATTAAGCCTATATCATATGTATATGGATCTCGAGGGCCCTCAGAGGCTGACACAAAATTGGCCGAGTATAACTTCAAATACTCTGGCTCTTATAAATGGCAGAAGCCTACACTTTCCTAAATGAAGCTGGAATTAATGGTGGTGGGTCCTAACTACTATGGGTGATATTTTTATTATAATAATTAAGATGACTACATAATAATTTTTATTATGTTTAGACATACTTAAGTGTTTAAAGCTATAAGCAAACTTATACATTCCAATGTTTTTGTATGTTTTTATATAGGTACTTGTAACAAGTACCTAAAGTGTTTAAAGTAAAAAATATAGCATTTCAAACTATTGGGACTAACATAAAATTATAAGATAATATTCCATTACTATTGTATAATAAATTCTGAGACCAAACATTATTTAATCACATTTCATTGCAATAAGAAAATAACCATGACAAAATACAATAGACATTGAATTGTTTGGATAAAATAGTTTACGTTATACAATATTATAATATATGGATGGTTCAATGAACTGCCTATTTTTATAAACTACTAATAGTGCCTTATACAAATTGTGAGTAACTGTTCAAGAAAGCTGTGATAATCACGTGAACTGTATAAGTAGCATAAGTTTGTTGTACTTCAATAATTATGCAGAGGTCAGGCCACCTCACCTTGAATTAATCTACATTCATTGTGATAGTCATTCAGTGATTGAGTTGCGGATTGATAGTACCTATGTGTTATCTATCATGCACCGTAAGCGTAGATATTAGAAATACATAATATTTATCTTTGTTATCTATTTCAAAATATTTTGCAATTTTAATACCTAGTTCTTAGTCATGTCATTATTCTGTGTTTTACTATTTATCGTGTATGTACCCTTATAAAGGTATAAAGTATTCTAGCACTTTGGTAATGCAACATGCAAGATTTCATAAAGTTATTATTAGATATGATTTATAATAATTTAACCATATCGTTCTTGTTGGAATCGTACTTTGAGCCATGAGTGTGACGTCTAACTTATTATTATTACCTACTTATGTTCAAAGCGTACGAAGTAATAGTATAATTACAGTCGAGAGTTCTCCCATTCGCGATTACTTCACTATGTTAGTATCATGTTTAAGACATCTAGGTTTATAATTAAAATGAATGATCAAAAATTCTACACATCCTGCCTAGTTATTACTCTGACTAGATATGGCTGGATAGATCTTACATTTCTTCTGTTCAGCTAAACTAATCCTGCAATCTGCACGGACAGATTATTCACATTATAATGATTATTCGCATTGTCACATTTATAATATTATACTTACATTATTATCTTTCCCTAATTACTGAGCGGGCCAGGCCTTTTCCCTTATAATACAGCTATGAATAAATAGGTAGGTACCTATTACAGTTTCTTTTTTATAATGTGATGATACAGCATTTCAAAAATATTTCCTGTAATATATGACGGTTATTATTTATTACTACTTAGTAATTTCATACCCACTCGTGATAAGTTGATAACAGTTATATTTTACACCATTACTGTTAATAGTGTAAGTAGCTAATTTTAGTGGGCACTAAGTGGGCTCCTAAACCTAAACGCAACTGTCACTGTCGTTCATATCATATCCTACCTACGTCTTGTAGAAGCGAGCGGGACGCCTCATTTAGCGGCGACTAAAATTAGCGTACGCAATCTGGAATTGTTACAGCTATCAAAATTACATTATGATAAATTCGAAGTAGGAATCTACCCTACCATAGCATTGTAACAAAACAACACAACTAACGGTTATTAGACTTACTAATTACATCTATTAGAGTGTCTGTTGTAGTGTTATCTTTATCTAAGTAATTATGTAGGTAGTCTTCGCTTCGGCGTTCTGTTAGTCATAAACGTCATTTAAAGTTAGTACATGCTGCTAGTCATTTGTAAACCTTGTTTAACCTCACCTCCCTTCCCTTGTCATCACTTATACACTTCGTTAAAAAACGTTAATAGATAGGGAGGGACCGATAGCTTTAAATCGTGGAATAACGTTAAGTCACGTTTATGGCTAACATTGGTTAATGAGATTGGGCTGCAGTACAGCCCTTTATAGAACAAAACACATTAGCCATGAAAATTACCAATGTACCTACTCATAATAATTATAAGTGTAGTGTTGACATTTATTGTTTGTACATCCCTACATACACTTTCATAAGTTTAACTCTGTGTTAATCAAGGCAATTGAAAATGGAGCATTTACTGCACTTCGCCACTAACTTAGTAGGTACTATATTAGTATTCTATTTATCTATACTATAAGGGGGTCTGGCTAGACTTTTTACAAGGTGGCGATATAAGTACTACATACCTAGTTATGTAATATTAATCGGTATACCTATGTAACAATAACTAGAAGTATTCTGGCTAAGCATATTAAGTAATTTATTTCTTGAGTTTGGTAAAGGGTGCTATGCTAGATACCTATTTCTGAATTTATACGACTATCCTAGCAATCTGTACTGTGCACTACCATGAGTTGCTGTAGTATATTCGCTCGCTAGCGAGTACGTATGCGAGTGCCTACTTAAAATCTTTAGTTACAATAGTGATTGAGGCCTAGCGGCCAATAGCGGAACTAATATCCCACCAATTACGAACTTTGTAGCCAGCGTTTTTATTAACATTATTAAATTGCATTGTTTCAAATTACTCAAACCAAAAAATAAATTATTCAGTTGATACGGTGATGAAGGGCCTTCATAGAGCCAACTAGCGCCGCCAATCTTAAAAAAAATAATATCTTCCAATATAATCAATTTTATTAAATAAGCTATTTACGAAATGTTTATTACGATAAATACTATTTTTTAAATGCTTATTTATAACGTGATTCAATTTCGGTAAGTTGTAGTTCGCATAATTGTAAAAAACGGCTGATTTTGGCACATTTGTGAACTACAACTTAGCTTGTCGCAATTATGCCATGTATTGTGTATTGAAAAATAGTATTTATCGTAATAAACATTTTGTAAATAGCTTTTTTAATAAAATTGATTATATTGGAAGATATTATTTTTCTAAGCTTGGCGGCGCTAGTTGGCTCTATGAAGGCTTTTAACAATATTTATTTCATGGTCCCTGTGTATTTTTAGTGACTTCCTGCCACGCCATCTATTATCAACTTGAAAAGCTAGTTTTTTTCCTTTGAAATGTCACTTGGTAACCCCCTCATTGGCCGGTTACGTGCCGTCCTTATTTCTCTGAGCGTGCCGGTTAGTTGTTTTTGTCATCAACTTTTTTATAGAGTAAAGCTGCGTTCACAACCAATTTAGCGCCATAATTTTAGCGATCCACCAATGGAAGACTACATGGCTTTGCCAACGCTTCAAGCCAATCACACAAGAAACGCCACAATTCTGTTTGGTTGTGTACGCAGATTTTGTATTTACCTACTAATTTAATTATTTATTTTTTGATTAAAAAGCTTATTCTGAATGTATTTTTTATTTCATTAAACACGTTTCTTGGATTAATGGATAGGATATTGACCGTAGTCTTTGTTAGAGAATAGAGAAACGCTGTCGCTGCCTGACTCATCTGTGGCCTGACGTACGTACGACGACTTGCAGAGAAATATCTTTGCGATTTGCTGCCTACAAACCAAATACTACATACTTGTAAAATTAGGCGTGTCATGCCATGAACAACGAAGTTCATGAACGACATAAAAGTTCGGCGATGGAGTTGTTATTATGTTTTCATTGGCAAACTTTTGTTTTTAATTTTCCCGCCTAATACGTAAATAAGAGTAGTGTGACTAGTGTAGAATATGATTTATTATTATTAGTTTTCGGGATTCAGAAAAATATAAAGCCAGTCTTTCCGTCATGCATGTCTGACAGACACATGGATTTTTTAGATTTTTTAAAGCTTTGTCAAAGTCAAATTTCTTTATTGCAAGTAAGCACGTTGAGTACATTTTAGCACGTCAATATATTTTTTGAATTTACATTTACACCACTTTGCAAGGAAAAGGTGCCATCGCTGAGGAGAAAAAGTGGCAAAAAACTCTCAGCAGCACATCTTTTAAAATAATGATAATACAATTATTACTAATAACTATAGTACGTACTATTACTATTGTTAGTAAGATTTTATTATTATTATAAGGTTAAGCTAAATTCACAATCACAGTCAAAAACCGCATTTTCTCAACAGTCAATCGGCGAACGTCATTGCCAATTTGCCAATGTTTCACGTTCCGTCATTATGGTGGCCTTTTCAACATTTTTTGAGATTATGAATACACCTTTACTTTAAAAGCCGCAAATTAGCCGTGTTCCAGCATGCCATACATTAAGTTAATACTTGAATTTTGTAAGTTCTATCTAACGACTAATGAAGACACGCAGTAATATAAAACTATTTTATTTGCTAGCGCAGTCGGGTAAAAGAAAAGTTACCATTTAATTAGTAATTTATTGAAAAGTCAATATGGTAACATTGCATCTGTCAGCTGGCTGCTGGCTTGCTTGAGTTTTTGTGATGATTATCGAATCGAGAAATGGTGGTGTGAGTTCAAGTCAAGAGTCTGGGATAAGTTATTACGTTTTCTGATTATATTACATCGTATACAGCTGCATTTACTGCAGAATGGACTCTCATCAAATGTAATTCATGTGGAGCTAAAGCTGAGGCATGATCCGCTAAGTGCTTGTTGTTTCCCTGCTGTGTTGAAGGTACCTTGTCGAATCTTTGTTGTTCAAGTGCAAAAAATAACACGTACCGTTTATATGGTTGGAGCTTGGTGTTCTAAACAATATGGTTTCTTTCTATTATCTTTACTTTTCATGCTTTGCTGCATTGCAACGAATAGTTTTTATGAACTTACGAGTTCGCGTGACGTTGTTGTTTATTTTAGGCATCGTTTATTTGTGCGTAGACTCTGACTTGGCGCGTCTAATTTTCTATAGAACTTGGGGTCATATTTAATTATTTATTATGAGAGCAACATAAGTACTCGTGGAATAATATAGTACCTAGGATGTAGCAATGGAAATGTATGCATGCTCAATAATTCAGTTATTTTGAGGTCACAAAGATAAAGACGTCTATTTGAGGTAAAATCGCGCGTAGTTATCACTAAATGTATCATGCATGGATTTCATGCTCAAGAAATATAAACATTGCAAATATACACTTTGGCCCTTACATGGGCTCAGGCTAGTCTCTAACCAGAACTTTTGTTACTTATCGATAAAATTAAACATTTAATTTTAATTCCAGGTTCCTATGGATCACCTTTGTAGATGCAAGCAGTAGTACAAGTGATACTCGAGTGATTTTAGTTCTGGGTTGTATCAAATCACTGCCACCATGTTGTATGTTTTTCACGTGGATGCCGGTCAAATGGCCACTTATGATATGAATCTAACTCTGCAGAGGTAAGTGTGATATCTTGTGTTAAGGATATCCCTTTCATTTCTTATAATAAATATTTCATGCATAACTTTTAATTTAATACTGAACTTGTACACAACCTAAATTAAACTAAACTACTAAATCGAAATAGAAAGTACTATATTTTATTTGCCATTTTACACTAGGATTATGGTAAACATTTATATTTTAGTATTTTCATGCTAAATATGATTTATATATTTTGTACAGTCCGAGTTTAACCATTTCCGATTCTGGAAAATATACTTTGATATGATGGTAGATAGATCGCTCGCTATGATCTGCCAAACTATTTATCGAACCGCTCATTCCATCATTTTTACCGCTCATTCAGTTATCGGACTGCTCAATTATTTTTAGAATTGACATTGTATGATAAAATAACCGACTAATTGATATTTTATTACTATCCATGTTTTACTGTCGCAATAATTAATCAACCGCCATTAAATTAAATAACTGCTCAATATGTTTTCCAACTGATCATAATAACATCTCGAATATTTAAATAACAGCTCAAAAAATTAGTTCCCAATATTTTTATTATTATTTTTTATTTTTCGAATTGTGTGTGTAGAAATTCAATACTAAAAGTTATGGACTAAATATTTTTTTATCAGAGTTTAATTCAGAGTATTCAAGGAGAGTTCAAGTTGATCTACTACTCGTTATTATAATTATTAGTTTCACAGCTTGTATTTTTGGGTTATTTTTCACAGACATTGCCTAGTTTCCAATAAGTTCTTCATAGTTCCTGCACAATATCTCTCTCTCTCTCATACTCTTATGCAAAGAATGGGACACATAGAAAGCAATGGAGGAACCTTTTACCCAGTAGGGATCTGTACCAACCAACTTAAACTAATAATATTAACATAGATTAAGGAACTTTATAATCAACTAATTTGAATTGTAAGAATATGTACAGAAATTAAAAGTTATATTAGGTATATTCTTATGCAGTTTATGTCACATAAAGCAATTTTAGGATTTTCCGACTGTCTTCTTCATTAACATTAAGTATCATTTCAGTGTATCAAGTTTGAAGGCAGCAATAGAAAGGAAGGCTAAGGTCCCTGCGTCTTCTCTGGTGCTCCTAGTGAGCGGCGGGGAAGTGCTGCTCTCTGACCACATGGTGTCCTCATACAGTGCTGGCACTGACACCAATCCCATTTACATGTTCAGCAAGCCTTCGGTCAAGGAGAGCCATTTGAAGCAGTCCAGTGAGTGCTTTATAATAATAATAATAACTTATTTATATTCCAAAAAGTTTTTTATAATGTTATTACTTGTATCTCCTAATTATGTACGCTTTATTGGACATTATTTGGACGTTAACAATGGACCCACCCTTATTTGGATATTTTTTAATTTGTTTTAGTAAGACATTTGTGTATCTAGTTGTTTATAGGAGATCAATGACTACAATATAACAAAGATAGGTTCTTTCCCTGCAATAATAACAAGCGCGCCATATTGGCGTATTGGAACCGGTATCATTTCTACTCACTTTGCCACATTGTGCGATTTCTGCATACTATTTAGAAGATCACACTGTAGTATGCGCAGCAGTAGGCCATTGGGGCAGATTATGACTTGCTTTGTAATATTTAGAGATCGTTTTCGTTCCCTAAACCGAAGATAAGAAAAAGTGCATGATCTACTTTGAGATAATTATATCCCTTTATAATAGTGTCGGTTATAGAATGGGCACGCTAAATTTAAACATTTCCAAACGAGGCGTACCACTCTCATACTCGATGTAGAATACGAATGACAAAGATAGTTAGGTTTAGGATTAGACTACAGAATCACACCTAGTGTCACGAATAAAATACTAAACAAAGCCAGGATATATTACCTTTTATTTATACATTACTAAGGTATACTTATGTATGTATAATATTACAGTGTGCGGTGACCTAAGTCCGATAGTGGAGCTAAGCACAGGCGAGTTCCGTAGCGACGTGCGCGGGGCATTCGACGGAAAGTCGGTCGCTGAGTTGAAGGCGGCTGTGGACAAGTGCTGCTCGCTCCCGCCCACTGTGAACACAGTGGTGTCATGCGCCGGCCTCGCGCAGCAGTTCAGTGACCTTGCGCACGAGGTGTCGAGGAGCTGCGACCAGCTGGTGCATGAGCAACATCTGCAGCATCAGGTAACACATATTCTTAAACATTTCGAGATATCACTTTTTAAACATACACGGTTCGTTTCGTTTCACGCTTTTTGCCATCAACGCGTATTGCTGCAGGTACTAAGTGTTCCTGTGTATGCGTAAGCGATTATGCGTATATGATATTGGATGGAAAGCTTAGTCCGTACAAGGCCTAAAAGTATATTCTTAATTATAGCATGTGACCTAGCTTAATAGACATCCCTTTCTGGCTAGTCCAACTAAGCCCCTGACTAGGAAGATGCACTACTTACAGCGTTTGATGCATCACTTAGGATATCTCCAAATATATTTACGTGCTTAAATATTTGTTTAAACTTAGTTATCACAAAATAAATAATAGTGGGCACTCAATCAAATCAAACAATTCTTATTTGTCTAACTATATAAATAGTAGTTGACCACTCAGTAAATAAGTGACCGCAACAGTTCAGCAAAACTTTAATCCAATTTATTATATGCAATGTTTACAATAGATAAGCTGGTGTTACCACTTAGGGAATGTATGTCATTTAAATGCATGTTTAACCAATTAATTAAATTAGTTTAAGGAAACTTAATTAGTCTAATGACCTAGTTTGTTGTGGCAGGGCTGGGCAGCTGTTGTCGCGAATTTGGAAGACATATTCAACGAGTTTTGCGAGAGATCCAGGAATTTCAAAGAGTCATTCAAGAAGCATCGCCTAAAAAAAGAAGAATATCACGACAAGTTGAATGCGTAAGTTTCTGTAACTTTTATTACATCATACTCAACAGCGCGACAATTTTGTGGTATTGTGGTAAAGCTGATTTATGTCGATTTAGAAAGAAAAAATATTAATTTTAACTATTTGTATGATATTGTATTAATTGTTTGTATGAGGATTATTCCTTGAATAGAAAGGAAAAACAATGAGATCAAACTATATTGTGGAACCCCGTTTACATCTCATAGACCACATCGTCGACCCCTGGGGCTCGATATAGCTAGACTACTTTGGGTATTACTGTCACTGGCATAACCGAACTGACAGAATGTCAAAGATTATGTTTTAGAAAACAATGGTAACTTCGTATTACGCTATCTACGAATTGGGTCTCAAGTGTTTACTAAAACGTTGATAAATAAAGTCATTAGTTATTGATTTAGTTTAGATTTGTAATTTGGGATGTTATCTACAATAACTGCTAAATTTTAATAATGTAATGGGTAGTAATAATACTCGAATGGTAACAGATTATCTGACTCGTAATGTACGAAACATTTTTTGTTCGACCAGTATGACGATGAATAAATTATGGTTGCTAGACAAAATGTACAGTTGGCAGCGCAGCAAGCGCCATTCTACACAAAACCATTGTAATTTAGACAGTATTACCGTCGCGTACAGTGTGTTCGCGATGCGCTATCGACTATACATAACTATGTATAGACAACAGTATCGTGTCAGTGGCCATGGCCTTAGATCGTATTAACTCATCTTAAGAGTACTTTGGCGTACCTCATTAATTCAATTCAGCTCATTTAAATAAAACACTTCGAATTTATTGTATATAGAACATAAAACAAAATAGAATGATAACTATTTCACTAGAAATATTATACTAGTTTTCCAGTGAAATAAACTTTACATGTAATGAATTGATACGATTAAAAAATCTACATTGTTTCATGCGGAACCCATACATTCTTCCGGGCTTAAAATATTAATCGTATTTATTTGTTTGTCTACCCAAGGTTAAGATTATTATGAGTCTTAATTCTGGGGCATCAGATAAGACGTTCTGCAAGTTTGGCTACTGATCATGATGGCAAAAATTGCGCCTCGTTAGATAATGATACCCATTTGAAATATTAATATTTCAAACATCATTCTCTAAGCTAGAAATAACTAATTAGTGTCCTACCCGAAAATCATGTTTATTGTCTGACTAATGTAGATGATAGCGATAAGATACCATCATCATACCGAGATTGTTGATGTGATATTGTATTTTTAGGTAAATGAACCCAATGAATCTACGAGTTAATGTCCCATTGACATTGACTCAACAACCAACTTTGTTAACTACTTTTTAGTCACAGTTATTTTATAACCATACATGGCGGGGTATGGCGGGGCACGGACAAAGTGGGATAAACTAATTTTACACCAATGTTCAATGAAAGTGTGGCTGGCACTAGTAACAATTCCAAATAAGTGCCGTCACGGGTGCTTTGCGCTACATTTGTTTAATCAGCACCTTATGAGATTTATTTGTATCGGAAACTACTATATATTTTGTATAACATTTCGAGACTATATGTAAATTTTTCAGATGAATAAAATAGATTCTACATTTCCTCATCGCACTGTGTCAATTTATTTAATACTTGACCGCGAGAGAATGCTATTAATGTAAAAGTGTAGCTTAAAACTGGTCTCTAATATGGTCAGGTTTTTTGTGATTTAACTAGGATGCCCGGATAGAGAGAGCGTATCGGAAGGCCCGTACTTCTCCTCCAAAGTTGGGAGTGAAAAGACCCGTCCATCGTCGGGTTTACGGCCGAGATTCGTAGACAGTTTTGAGCGCAAGCTTAACATGAGATCGCTCTGGAGTTTGACTTGTTCTAAGAGCGAACTCACGCTATGCTCGTGCTCAAAACTACCTATGAATCTCGGTCTAGGACTTTTTTGCTTGTGCCAATTGTGGTCGGCCCACTTGGGTGTCTGCTAACCTACTTGGCATGCCCCCTTTACACTGAGAATTAAAACGGGGCTAACGATAACGATATGTCTAATTGATATAATTTATGCGTAGCTGCGACACCCATGTCATGTGGAAAGTACCTAGGCTGAGGTTAAGGTATTAAGAGCTTAGGGCATTGTTGATAAATAATGAATAATCGGATTTAGAATATAATCTTCTAAACTCACCTAAGTTGCAGATCGATTGTTGCAATAAAAGTTGTACTGATTTATGCTGTATGTATGAGACAAAATAGAAATTAGTCAGCATACAAAGTGGATCCTATAACATCCTAATACAACCTCTGGCTAGCAAGAGATAAATGCCGGTAAACGCCTAATAAAGTTAATAAACATTTAGATATCTAATGGTATAAATATGATTAATGACTACGACTATGAGCATTTCCAAATAAGTATAATTGTGTTTTTAAACAGTCTTATAATTCACTAACGCATGTAGATAGTGACTGCATTAAAGTCATGTTTTCTTATTGTACTTTAATCGATACTGAAAAACGACATACGTAAGAATACGTTAGCACATAAATATGATAGTTGTTCTTTAAATAAATTTCGGACTATTAAATAGTCTACTAGGACTACTATAAGTACTAGACCTACTAACATTACGTGAATTGTAACCCTCTTGGTCTTGGATAACATTGGTACTTATTTTTTAAACTGTGTTTTTTTTTCTTGCAGCCTCACAGAAGTGCTGGATTCGTTAGGTAAAATCCCGATACTGCCTGCCCTACAACTGAACGCCGAAGCGCATCGGTTCTCGGCGTTTGACGTTTTCGAAGAGACAGACTTCGAGGGACAGCCGTATAGAGTCAGTCAACGCTTGGACAGCAGTTCTGAACATAGATGCCAAGATTTTGGTGTGGATGCATTCAAATTATCAGAGGAAGAGGGTAAGTTGTATTGTGTGTATGTATGGCTGTGGTAATATAAATACGTAATAGTACTTTATCGGGATGAAACCAAGAGAAGCCTTTTAGTAGGTAAAAACGTATAATATCGAAAATATGGATCGTAATTAATAGTAAGCGTAAAAACAAGTGAATACCGGTGACGTAACATGTCAGTTTTGAAAAATAGGTAAAAATCTTAAAACTATCTATCTGGCCAGCACAAGTTCCTAATAAAATAATTCCTTATTCAGATATACAAGCAATATTTTGATAAGATTCCATATAAATTGCCGCGAACAAGTTTGATACTTAATATAATAACTCTCTAAGTATGACATATTTACATTGATTTTTGGCCACATTTAGATATTGTTAAGTGTTCATGCTTTTGTACAAACTTTCCAATCCTCCATGGAATTAGTAGAATACGAGCGCTTCGGGTCGGATGAAGAGATATTTTCGTCGTGAAAAGTTCGAGCTCGTAACCCTGCCATTCCGTGGCCTACTCTTTTCCATCAGAGCTATACCGATTGTCGTGATATAGACCAGCAAAAATATATATTTTAGTTTTCTATGATAGGTAAGGAAGTGCAAAATTGAAATCTTGTTATAAATTATGTTCGTTTTCCATCTTTTAGTATTCCAACAAAAAGATGCGTCAACTAGCAAGGATGTGGTGTGCACTGAAGCGAGTCGGCTCGCTGACTCTGAAGATGGGGTCACGTTCAAGGCGCACTCGTATGAAAAAGATGAGCAGACTCTGCTTCACTGGATCCTCGCGCAGGGGAACAAGGCCTCCTTGCAGGACATCATCGATTATTGCCAGAAAGGATTGGCTTTGGTAAGAGTACATTTTATATTGTCATGTCAGTTTACAGTCTTATCTCAAAAAAATTCAACAATAAGTATTTAGTAATATGGTATTGAAATAAAAAAAACTTATTTATTATACCTACATGTTGTAACGGAAGGGATACTAAATTAAACACCCTACACAGTAAGCTGAAGGGAAGGGGTAACCACCAAGGGTTAACTATAAATATTGGCAATTTTTTGGAAATTACCAACCGCCCTGGAACTGTTTGCAGAGTATCCTTATTCCTTAGGTTTCTTATATCCGGTTATTCTGGTGGTATCATGGGGAATGGATTCATGGGTTATAGGGTGTGTGTTATGGGGAATGAATGGGCGGACTTATCTCAGAGCGGAGAATAGCTATTTCCCATGACATCGGGAGTGAACGTGAAAGCTGCTTCGTCCGGGATTTGAGTGGAGACGCATCTGCGATTCCATTGAAAGAAAGGAATGAAGGCTCTGAGCTCTTTCGTTCAGCGCTGCGGGTGCCGGAGGAGAAATCGAAGACAATGATATATTATTGCTAACTCTTTAATCCCCCCTTGCAATAAAAGATAACCCTAGAGTTAGCGACTTACCCCGAACAAATTGTATGGAATTTTCACGGGTTAAATACTTAACCCAGGGTTATTTTGATATTGCAAGGGACCCTTACTATGACATTTACAAATGACGAAACCGTCGAGTTCATTAATAAAATAAATTACTTACAGATTGACGACGAGCCCCTGAAAGAGCGTGAAGCGGAGCTGTACCACATACTGGAGTACGCGAACATGCACGGCCTGAAGCAGATCAAGGGCATCGAGGACCGTCTGTACGGGCTCGACCAGCTGCTCAATGACGTCAAGAAGTTGGAGCGCGACCAACACGATCAGGCAGCTTCACTCATACAGGTATTTAGTAAACAATAGGCTCTATGAATAGACTTTGTGAACTCTTTCCCAGTTTGACAGATAGATAAACACTTTATTGCATACACATAGAAAACAGGTAGTAAGTGAAACAATTTGTACAAATTTGTATCGCTCAGAGCGATTTCTTCCAGGCAGGCGATCAACTAATCGAACCATATGTTTTTTGAGAATCGTAGTTCGATCAATCATAGTATGTCAACTGTTTTTCAGTAGGTCCGATTAATCGACCCTAGTCGATGGATATATTAGACTCGGTATTGTAACCCAACTGATGGATTAAGACGGGTATATTTTTTGATTTTCGAGTGTATTCAATTCATAAATAAATACAGTTGAGCATCAATTTATTTACCAGTACTTATATAACAGTGATCATAAATAAAATATCAGTTATTATGTATACATAAATTCATGGTTTTGCCAAGTTTCTAATCAATTACAGAGTGTAGAAAACTAAATTTAATCGTCGCTAATCGAAGTGACTTTAAGTTTAAGTCAACCTAGACGGTTTAAGTTTAGAATTCGCGGTCACGATCGATATAACCACAGTTCTAGTATATCCTTAATTCAGATTTATTTTGTATGCATTATACCACGGAATGTCAAGGTCACAGGTGCAAGTACTGCTCACAGTTAGAAATGTTTCATAATTTAAATATTCTTAATTATTCTTTTTAGTACCGCGACCGATTGAATTCGGCGTGTGATCCCTCAGTCCTGCCCACGCTGGTACAGTCACACTGGTGCCAGCTGGAGAAGCTGCTCAAAGGACACCAGTTCCTCGTCGATATTCGCAGACGTATCGCCAAATCCAAGGACGAACTCTCGCACATATTGAAGGCCAGATTGGAGTGAGTAACCGCAGTTTGACTGTTTAATAATGTTCTAATTCCAATTTGATGTTTATGGCTCCATCGTTTTGTCGATGATTCTGCCAATGTCATCGTTGAGAATGACACGGTATTCACGGGTGCAATTGCTCAGTACGATTACTCCTCTGATATGTTTAATGAGGTTTATTCAATAAATTATTTGACGACGTCATCTAGTAAAATAATTTTTACAATAGTTCTTCGGAAAATCTCAACCTTATTGAGGCCCCCTTGTATACTGTTCTGTTTTCGACTGTACTATTTGTGAAAACCTGTAGGTAATTGACTTATTGTTGCTATTGTATTTTGTTTATACTGCATTTTATTACTAGGAAAACATAGAGCTATAAAATAACATTTATACAACTAAACAATACAAAAGTCATTAAAGTTTTCACAAATAAATAAATAAAAATGGTTCATGAAGTAGCTTCACAGATTATTGCTAGGAATTGTGCTTTTGCCTGCAGAAAATGTCCACTTGGTCTGTCCTCTGAGAGCTCGGTGGCTCAGTTGTTGGGTCAATGGACTTGCGATACGGAGGTCCCAGGTTCGTTTCCCAGCCAGGGCAGCCATTTACCAATGAGTTATCCTCGTTTTTTTTCGACGGAAAAACTTACGTACATTTACCGAGTGCTCTCAAAACGTGATGAAACCTGCATGCCGTAGAAGAAAAAATCTAAGGCATGTGAAATCCGCCAATCCGCACTGGGCCCACGTGGTGGATCATGGCCCCGGCTCCCTCGATGTAAGGGAAGGTCTGTGCCCGAACAGTGAGGCAATATAAATAGACCGATGATGGTGATATTTTATAAGGATTGTATGTTTATTGCAGGGCCGTGCTGATGATCGAGAACTCTATGTCGGTGCAGGACGCGCACGCGATGCTCTCGTTCCAGTGTTTCAACCGGCTGGCGCGCTACTTCGACATCGTGTCGCAGCTGCACCTCGCGCCGGCCGTGTTCGTGCGCGCCGTGCACGAGGTCGCGAGAAGGCGCGCGTTCTCGCAACACCATCTCAAGGTACTGATGGTGATAGTTGTAGAGTTTTAGTGGCAATTCGATCTTACAAAGTCAAAATCCATACGACGGGCTTAAGACCCGGTTTCCACCGAAGCGGAGAGGAGACGAGACAAGATGTGTTTTGAATAACCAATCAGATTTCGTTATTTCGACATCTCTCTCCGGTTAGGAGAAGGAACGAAATCTGATTGGTTATTCAAAACACGTCTCGTCTCCTCTCCGCTTCGGTAGAAACCGGGCCTTAATAGCGGCTTACACTCTTCTTGCGCTCAAAACTGTCTTTAAATCTCGGCCTTAGTGGCTCGAGATTAAGTCTCAGGGCGCGTTCCCACTATGTAGCGAGGTTCTTGAGGGCTCAAACTTGTGACCGAATCTCAGTCTTAGGGCGCTTTCAAATTTGTGGCAAAGTGTCGCCCGGCCGCAGCGCTGGAGCCGCGCGACACTTCGCCTTTCGACAAATTTGAATGCGCCCTTAGCGACGCGAGATCAACCGTGTCCCAGTGGCGGGATATCGTGATCGTGCCTCAGTGGCGCGAGATCATGCTGCAGTAAATATGGAACACACATTACTTTTTTTGCAGTGGGCAACAGACCTCGCAGCAAAATTGCTCAAAATCCACGACGAAGAGGTGTCTCGAAGGCAGGACTTCAACAGTCTCTTCGAGGGCCACTTCCTCCGCAGCCTGTTCCCCGGTATGACCGAGCTGCCGCCGACATTCGCGACGCAGGCGCCGCCCGTGTTCGACGCGCGGCTGCCGAACCTCACAGACGCGGACGTGCAGTTCATTGCGCAGGCGTTCCCGGAACTCGCGAAAGACGTGCCGAGCTACGATATGGAGGCGGTCGTCAAATTCTTTCAACAAAGGTGTGTATTGTATGCCAGGACATGTGTGGTATTGTATGCCAAGACATGTGTGCTATTGTATGCCAGGATATGTGTGCTATTATATGCCAGGATATGTGTGCTATTGTATGCCAGGATCGCTATATGTGCTATTTTATGCCAGGATTGCGCAAGATGAAAGTCCATCGTCTCTGCCTATCCTGCAGGAAATTCTAAAAAGAAATCAACATATTCAGAGAGACAAAATCTTAAAATATTATTTTTCTTTTAGGATGTTAATAATTTTTAGTTTGTCAATTGTTTTTCCATTTTCCAGACTGAATGCTTCCGAACACGAAGAAAGAGATGCAGATGTTCAAGTTGATCTCTACAAGTGAGTAGGTTTATTATGTTCCTGTCAACATGATGTCTTTGCCAACTATAATTTTGGAATTTTGCTCAAATATTTCGGCAGAGTACAAAATTAAGTACAGATTCATTATTTAGCAACATTATTTCAAAAAAAAATGTTTCTTGTAACAAGCTGTCTTCACGTTAGAAAATCCGTTAGTTGTTTGAAGAGGAATTTTCTCGTTTCCACCTAATAGAAATTCGCTAGATTTGACATATAATCCGTAAAAATCGGCAACACCTAACAATCGGCCACCAACTGAAAGTCGGTATGATAGCTCTCTTATGGAAGTGAGGTATATGGCTAACAATATTAAAGTTAATTGTCGCATAAATATCTTGAAAGCAGGGTAGGTGAAACAGTATAGTGCCACGTGCTGGAAGTATTGATTTTGAAGAGAAAAAGTTATTTCCAAAGCTTGATTGAAAGTAAGGTATTTGAATGTACACCGGTGATTCTACACATTTCTAATACATCATTCGTTTCAGGGACAACGAATCAGAAACGGAGACAAGCGACTTCGAGAAACTAAGCAGACAGGAGAAACAGAAAGTGGACACGTCCACTATATGCGTTCCCGACACCATGGCGGTGTCCACGGTGACCGAGGTGCGAACTCTACCCGTTATATTGGAAGCGGAGGAGAGTCCCAAGCGACTAGACGAGTTCGAGAACTCTGAGTTTTACATTGAAGAGTCGCTACCGTCGAGCTTGGAATGGGGCCGGGACGGACGACAGGTGTACATTGAAATCCTGTGACATTATTAGGGTCGGCGATAGGCGGCGCGACGCGGTGCGCGGGTTATAGATAGCATGTTATGCAGTAACGTAATGATGTAGTAAGTTGCCCACTGAACAGTAATAGAGGTTGCCCAACAGAACAAAAATATAGGGGAGAGAATCAGCACTATTTGCAGCTACATTTAGGACTGAGCCACTCAGTCTTTTTGTTATTATATCCAAAAAAGTTCTAACCTACTGGTTATGCATTTATATCTGCATAATGTGGCAAATAAATGATTTATTAATATTATTTATGTGGGCAGGGTTGTGTGCGCTCATATTTGAATCTTATATGTTTTTTTTTCAATTATGAGCGACTACACTTTTAAATATATCCTTCATATTTGGAATTAATACTTATATTGTGTGTGCACGAGTTCATTACTACAACTTACACGTAATAGATTTGTAATCAGACTATAAAGTGTGAAATGTGAGTAAATTTCTATAGAATTTACTGTAAGTTTTATATTTTACAACTATCGCTCTTCGTGTACCGCGCCGCCCGCGCGCTGACTTAGCCACTTATTTAAGAATAGTGTCTCCTAGTTTGTATTGTCATTCGGCGCTGGCTATGTCTTAGCTAGTGGAGACGTTATGTTTTAGTTGCTCCTGTCTTCACCGGCCCCGTTTTAGCTGTAGTTTTTGTTTCGCTTCCTCATCTATACGTAAGCCCACAGTCAGTGTCTTACTTTGTAAACAAAAACGAATACTATTTTTACCTTTGTTGTGATTGCATAATTATTTTATCATTTTTTAGACCAGATTCCTTTTGTTTTCGTAAGGATGAACAATTATATGATTCAATATTACATTACAAGAGATAAATTATTTGACGATGATATTTGTTTACAAGATTAGACACTTGCTGATTTATACCTACACTCATTATAAAGACCTATTCACAACGAACAGCCACAATATTTATGCCTCAATTTTCAACGTCGCATTGGAAGGCGTGAAAATTGAAGCATAAAAAATGTAAGAAACTACCTTTATGTAAGATTCATTGCATATGGTTCTTAAATACAGGGTTTAACAAAATACATCGGTATAATTTTTGCTCTATGACTTTAGTAAATGTGATTTTTTGTTGCCTTCGCATGTAGAAGCTAAAAGTCATAACATTTTGGGCTTTATGTCGTTCTTATAGTCTACGCCATAGAGTGTGATATAGTTTTCAAGTTCAAAATGACATCACACTCATTGATGTGCTTTCGAGTGTACGAACATACGAATTTTGTCAATACATTTGCAGTATTGAAAATCGAACATCAGTTGCCGATATTGAATATGAATTAATAATGATATATGAAGTAATTGATGAATGAATATTCGTATTTTGGTACATCCTGAATATTTCAATAGATTGTAAGCGAGTGATTATTCGTTATATTAACTTATGTAAGACTTTTCAGGACAATATGGACACACATAGAATCAACATGGAAAATCTCCAGGAGTTCTTACTGAAACTATGCGGTCTCTGCAGAGTCAACATGCTGTTCATAAAAGAAGAATTAACCAAACTGAAACACGAAGTCGATGAGCAAAAGAAATGGATAAAAGGGAAGTATTTAGAAATCTTACAAGCATGGGAAAAGAGTAACGAAGAAACTTCTATAAGATTTCGAGAAGAGACGCAAAGGCTGACGGTAGACCACGAATTAGAATTGAGCGATATGAAAGCAACGGTAAATGAAAGAGACGAAATTATAGACTCGTTAAAAAAAGAGATGGAAGATCTCAAATTCGATCATCAGAAAGAAATAGAGGGATTAGAAAACGAACATCGAATTACAAAAGGTTTTCTAGAGAAGATGAGAGAGGAAGTAAAAGCGTTTGAGAAGAAGTTAGAAGAAGTGGAAGTGTTGAAACAGAAGGAGATCAAAGATTTGCAGGAGAAGATGCATATGGATTACAAGGCTGAAATTGAATCGCTAAGGTCCAGGTGCGTTCTGTTGTATTTTTTTATTACAATCTAGATATACTCTTTTGTCCTGAATATACGGTATATTTTAATTTAGGCACACGCGGCATTACATCTTAGGGCGAGATTAGGATTTTTTTTTGAGCACGAGCTTTTTTCGGAAATTCGACAGTTTTTGAGCAAAACTCTTACAAAATCCAAAGATGTTTGACAGTTGTACGTCCGAGCTATTCTAAACTTGTGCTTAAAACTGTCTTTGAATCTCGCCTTTGGCGAGCTCACTCTTACAACTGTCAAAACTCATAGTAGTTCCCGGGCAGCAACGTCACCTGTAACTCTCTAGATGGCAGCACTGCAGGTCGCTATCAAAGCACCCTCTGGTGGAATCTACACACAATACCTAATGAATAGTTATAGAATATGAGTAAATAGGGGGCCGAGACGTGGCCCGTACTCACGTTGGAAATTGCCTGATCGATAATAATATTGGTATTTGCCATTCGGCCGCCTACGTAACCGGTAGTTCGTAACCAATTGCGTAAAAGTTAATTGTAAATAAAATTCCAAGTACTGTAACATCTAAATTTGACAAAAAAAATCGGAATTTTGAGTAACTAATATCAATCAATTTTCAACGTGTGGTACGATAACAAATTAGGTATTCAAAGATGCTAGCTCCAATAGCCTTAAAGCCTTGGGATGAAACTCGATGTTGTCCTGAACTGCACAGAGTTCCAACATCTCTGCATTTCCACACCATCTGGAACCGTTTCATCCCAAGGCGCGGCTATAATATATGTTCAGGTTCCGTCTAGTCGCCCTAACGAACATGGACAGGTCTCCGTCCGAGTCCAGCCTGGAGAAGATCGAGCGGACCGACGTGATCGAGATCGCGAACCACACCGCCATCGTGATGCAGACCAAGGAGAATGCTGAGGTGGAAAAGGAGGAGGCGGTGAGGCAGGCCATCGCCAAATGCGAGGCCGACTGGCAGCTGAGGCTGGAGGGCCGGCTAGCGGCTGCGAGGGCCAAGTTTGAGGCTGAGAAACAGGTTGGTATTAGCCACTTGATAGTTCTTGGTTGTGAGTTAGAATCCTTTCAGTGATGCAATTTTGTGTCAATATACTTGTATTTAATACTTCCGTACATAGTTCAGTCAAGTTGTAACACTATAAATATGTTCTCGTTCTCGCAACCTGCACAGTACATAATTAAATTTTCATAGGTTTTGGCTTTTTGAACAGACTTTGAATTATTAGAAATATGTTTCTTTTTAAACTTTCACGGTTTGTATACATATTAATTAGATAAAACGGGAATTACCGTGTTAAACATTTATTTCATCAATAATAAATGTTTAACACGGTAATTCCCGTTTTATCTAATTAATATGAAATATGTTTGTTTGTCTGTCTCGCCAACAACAATAAAAGTGTAACAACTCATACTTTTTCTGCCTTATTTGTAACGACATTTTTACGAGGCATGCCTTTTAAGTTCTGTCGTTTGCATATTTGCCGCCAATTTTTAATTAAGAACTGTTCAAAATTCAAATTTGTTGGAATTTCGAATATCAAAACAATTTAATGCATTAGGATTAATGCAATTGTTTAGTCACAGCGCTGGTTTGAATCTGTCAGGTCACTACGAAAATGAATCTAACTAAGGAAAATGTCCGTGCAATAATTTTCTATAACTTTCGAAGAGGCCTAACGCGACTTCAGTGTTTCGAAGAGTTAACATCTGTATTCCATGATGAAGTCCCATGTCTGCGGACCATCGAACGCTGGTATTTGGAATTCCAGCGTGGACATACCACACTTAGTGACAAATCTCGCGAAGGACGTCCAAAATCCGCCTTCACTGAAGATAACATCGTTGCTGTGAGACAACTAATCCTCGAAGATCGTCATGTGACATATCGAGAGATAGAGGCGTTATTAGGCATCTCAGGGACAACCATTCAAAAGATATTGCATGAGGCGCTTGGTGTGAGAAAACTAGTTTGCCGTTGGATCCCGCATTTGCTTTCCGACGATCATAAGGCGGCCCGCGTCAGATGGTGTAAGAAAACTCTTCAGAGGCTCAACCGAGGAGAGTCAAATCACGTCTACGACATCATCAGTGGTGACGAATCTTGGATCTATGCCTACGATCCTGATTCCAAACAACAATCCACAGTCTGGGTTTTCCAAGACGAGCCAAAGCCGACTAAAGTTGTTCGCTCTCGAAGCACTTCAAAGAAGATGGTGGCTACGTTCGTGGCGAAAACCGGTCATGTTGCGACGATTGCACTTGAAGATCGTAGAACGGTTAATGCGGAGTGGTATACCACAGTTTGTTTACCACAAGTCATCGCCGAACTTCGGAAATCTAGCCCAAAGCGACGCATCATCCTGCACCATGGCAACGCAAGCTCACACACCGCTCGTCAAACGATTGAGTATTTGAAGCAGGAAAACGTAGAAATTCTTGACCATCCTCCATACAGTCCTGACCTAAGCCCTAATGATTTCTTTACATTTCCTAAAATTAAGAAAACTCTTCGTGGTCAAAGGTTCCTGTGCGGTGAAGAAGCGGTCGACGCTTTCAAGTCAGCCATTTTGAACACCCCCACTTTGGAGTGGAATAAATGTTATAATAACTGGTTCGAGCGAATGGAAAAGTGTATTAAACTTCGTGGTGAATACTTATAAGAACAATAAAAGTTACTATAAGGTTATAGTTTTTTCTTTTTCTTCAAACGACAAAACTTAAAAGGCATGCCTCGTATAACCTATTTCTTATCTCGCTATTATAGCAATTAGTTGAATTGTGTACTATGCTATGCTCAACAGATCTACCCTAAACGGTGGAATTCACAATACATACCTGTTCGTAGCGATGGTATTTACGTGTTAACTCTTTGCGTTCAGATGACGATAAACGAAGCTACCCGCCGGCTGTTGAGCGAAAAGGACAGACAGATGGAGCTTCTCCGCGAGAGAGAGCAGAACCTCACGCGGGAATGCGCCAAGTATCGCGACACCATACAGCAGCTCACGGACCCCGAGACCAACGACTACGACGCTCTTCTCAAGACACAGGTATATTATATTCTATGTTTGTTAGCTTCTACATTCAAGAGGTAATTTCGGCATTATGAAATTATTTAGACCAATAGTCATAGGCCTTTAAACATAGACAGTTCTCAGCGTTTGGTCTTATAACTCTAATTGACTATTGGCCATAGACAGTCATACTCAGAACTGTCTGACTATCGGCCTAAGAATTAGGGTCTCGTGTACGATATAACCTATACTGACTCTCTTATCCTATACAAGTGGACACAATAATTCAGTATTGCTATTTGACGGCAGAATAAAGCCTGGCGTATTTCGGTAGTTTCTTAAGGAACATTTACCATTGTCACCAGAGATTATTTGGTTCTCAGATGGCAACCCTAGAAAACGAGAAGGCGTTGCTTCAACAACAAATTGAGGATCTGAAGAAAGAACTGGAGAAACGTGGCGACGAAGGAGATAAGAGTAAAGAAGAAGATAGCGATGGAAGGTACGTGTTATCACAAGAATACTTTTGCTTTGTAACATAAATAATAAAATAAATAATAAAATTTATTTATTTTCTCACAACAAAGTTATAAATAAGCACATACATGGTAATTATATCGATCCAAAATAATACTTTGGGTGAGACTGGTGTCAGAACTAGGATTTAACCTGTATTTCATGACACCAGGGCCCACTTAATATAATATTATATTATATTTATTAGAAACATGAAATTATGTTAGCACTCAATCATCATCACTCAATAATCAATGGTGTGCCTTAGGTCCAGTGATTATGGTTTTTTTTTCGATTGTGCCACACTTGTTTCATAGTAACAGCTGATTGAGACAGAGACAATCAATTCATGTATCATGCCCTGAAATGTGCACGAGTTCTAACATTATCATTCTTCTTCTTGAAGTTCCTCTCCGCTACCGGAGGTTGGCTGTCAGCTCTGAGTACTTGTCCCTGTCTTGAGCGAGCCGGAACAGCTGTTCAGCGCTCGCGATGCCCGTTCATTCACGAATATTACGGAGCCAAAAATTTTCCCGGCGTCCAGGCATTTTACCCCTTCTGCCCGATATTTTCTCCATCATAATTAATTGGAGAAGTTGATCTGTCCGTTGGTAACATTATCATACGACGATACAGGCCACGGTCAAAAATGCCTTAGAATAACTCAATGAACCATGATCTATACGTACAGTGATGTGTGTTAGCAGGAGTTCGCCCAGGAAGGAGGAGAGTCGTCGGTCGCGCGCGCGCAGCCACACGCCCGTGGGCCTGGCAGCGGGCACGCTCAGCTTGTCCGCGTGCTTGCCCGGACACAGCGTGCTCGTACTGTGGGAGCCCGCACACCTCAACTACACTGTCATGCAGGTCAATAGGATGGCAATAACTGCCATTGTTAACTGAAATTCATATTATTATCACTTTTTAAACTTACACGGTTTGTATACATATTAATTATAAGATAAAAACGGGGATTACCGTGTGAAACATTTATTTATTGATGTCTCGATATTTCGCCAGCATTGCAGCCATCATGGTCACGAGTAGACTGAGTAAATCGGTAATTCCCGTTTTTATCTAATTAATATTCGTATTACATTTATTGCCTAAATGTCAAACCGCATTAGCGCGACAAGGTAGCGGAGAGGCGCGGCGATGCGACAAGAAAAGTCATCTTTCCACTGTTTCGTATGAATAAAATTTTGCGCGGCACTGCAACGGCGCGACAGTTTTGGCTCGTGGATAATATTTTGTCGCGTTCTTGCCTTGGCGTGCAATTGCGGTTTGACCTTTATAGTACACAAGGATGAAAACATTGTAACTACACTTATAGGCGAGTATTCATAAACGTGATTTAACCTTTCGTCTGTGGAGCGCTGTCAAAAAACAGTACCCTCGTCTGTGGGAGATTTCGGCGTAATGAACGCGCGCGCGCTACCCGTTACTGAATTTAAAAATATGGCTATATTTTGTATGACACTCACTGATTTGGCTACTGTAATCGATTTGTTGATAACTAATGTACATTATAGGCCATATTTTATAATTATATTATGTTGTCTTTATATTATAAAAAGCCCTTGACTTGTGATTTTGCTATAAAATTTCACCCATCCAAAGAAAAATCTTGTTTGACAATGTATTTTTTTTGTTTGCCCAACTGTGTTGCTATTGTAATAAAATAGAAGAGACAAGCTTTCTATTGGTACCGCACACTACCAACATTTCAGTACGAAATATAAGTAAAAATGGTAAATAATATCCAATTGAAAACCCATGCTTCAACCAAAATGAAAAACTCTAGTTGTGTGCATGTGTGTGTGCGTTCCCTTGTATCGCCTGTATGTGTAGTCACAGATCTGTGACCGCCTATAGATCGCTCGTATGTGTAGTCACGGATCCGTGACAACCTACAGATCGCTCGTATGTGCAGTCACGGATCCGTACCTATGTACAGAGGGTTTTTATTTCGGTCAGTCTAGAAAGGTATGGCTGATTGTTTTGTGGGTTACATCAATAAAATAAAAGAATAGTTTAGGTATATTTTTTATTGAGGTAGTCTAAAAAGTACACATAATTTATTTGTAATAAATATTTGGTAAGGTTATGCAAAGTTCTTAGATTGAAAAAAAAAGCTGTAATATGTATACACAAGTTTTTAGAATATCAAAATAAAAATAAATTTCTCCTTTTCAAAATAAAAAGATTCCTCCTCCGGAAATAGTTGACGCGGCATAATGTTGGGCTCAACCTCTACATTATCACCAGCTTCCAAATTATGAGGCCGCCAAGTCTGCGAATGGACGAAATTGGATTTAAAAAAATATAGAGTACCTACCTACTTACAAGGAATAATGAAAAATTGATAATATAATATAAAATAAATAAATACACTGACATTTTACTTGTCATCAAAACAAATTATCCTAAAAACGTAACTGTACAAAAATAATAATTATCCTGCACCTGATTCACACTTGACTAAATTCCTATTATTATAGGTAGGTACCCTATTTATTACAAACATCACAATCATAATCCGCCTGTATATCGGCATCAACCAACATGGCGGATGCTGTATGTAGACACGAGTTCGCCATTTTGAAAATACACTAGTGTGCGTGTACGTGAAGCTATGATTCTAAAAAAATATATTTATAAGAATACTGCAGGGAAACCGCGAAAAACCGATAATGTATTAGAAATCTTCATAAAATTTACATCAAGATGATATACATCACATGAAAATGAAATACGTATTTATTTTAGAACAATTGAACGAAAAAATCGAAAGGTTATACCGTTAGGTAAGATGGCATTTTGAACGACGATAATTCAAAATTGGTTAGGTTATTGGGCTGTCTGAAGTATTTTTTAGTGAAAATATATACCTAAATTCAATAAAATGTAACATTTACTTACCTTTTCTAAGATTATCTTCAATAAAACTGAGACCACTTCTCACTCGCGACAAAGACGATTACTGACTGACTGACCGAACTTCAATTGAGTGAGTTTGCCGTTCCTTCGGTATCATTCATTGGATGACGTGTGTTTATGGTAGGTTCACTCATCAGGATACATTTTCAATAGATTTTAGACATTATTTTTATCATATTACAGTAGAAAATCAATAAAAATGCGGCTCAGCCAGAGTGACACAGATCCGTGTCTACACACACTACGTACCCTGCACGGATCCGTGACTACACGCTCTAGGGGTTAAAGTTACGGCACCGTTTAGGCCGCCTGTCCCTTTCTATCTTAACCTTTTTTAACGAAGTGTGAAAGGGATAGCAACACGATTTAAAAAAGTGTTTAACTAGGTTTATGAGTAACAGCAATAAAAAATACACATGTCTAATCCAAATACACAAATTATACCTTTACAGATCCACTAGCTACCTACCTTACCTTGCCATTTTTATTCGGAAAATTGATTTTACGATATCAGGTCGTTATGTGTTCAATTTAAAAGTATCATCAAATTGTTTCTCTCCTTTTAAGTTTAGTGAGCCGTATATTTGAACTGTATATGTATAATTGTTTGTAGGAGGCGCCTATAATGTACTTCGTGCACAGCGACTGTCTGCCGGGCCTCGAACTCAGCATACAAGTGAAGAACGAGAGCGAAAGACGACTCTATGCCATCGCGACTGTCGAGTCCAAGGAGTATTGCTATGCGAAAAAAGTAAGAATCAGAATCATATCTCATTATCGCAAGTAAGTACAGTATTCAAGTGTAATGCCAACGATTTGTAGCGTGCGACACGTTGTAATGACCTTAATTGTTTGTTAACCTATAGTACAGCTAACAGAAAAGATCACACCTAACACTTTGGACCGTTCTTATTATCTGCGTCGTAAGAGTTGAAATCGTACTGCAAGTGTTACCATTGATCTGCTGTTGTCCGTACATACGCACGCAGCTTGATAAACGTCGTAACTGTTGGTGTAAATGTCGGCTTCTACCAAATAAGTGAGTATTATTCGCTTGTATATTTATATGTGTTATGTCATGTGCAGAGCGGCAACCGATACCACATGCCGCGCGGGTCGCGTTTCTACCGCGTGCGCGTGCGGCCCGCGCGCCCGCACGCCGCGCACCCGCCCTGCTGCGACCACAGGCACAAGCAGGGTGAGCCAACACACGTGACGCACACACAATACAATGCACTGACTACTAGTGGACGAATACCAGTCGCTCTATTGTAAATTGCTATCATATTGACAATCAAACGTTACTTGTAAAATAATAACAAAAAAATCTAGATTTCGTCAATTTAAAAAGGTAATTTATAATTAAGAGTTCTGAATTCTGATAAAATCAATGTATGGTCTCAAGCTCTGTGGATTCTTAATTTTGTCACAAAATTTTTGTGTACACGGTAGCTCAATCACACCTCAGAAATGATACAAAAATAATCCCAATGTAATTATAATTGGTACAAAGCAGCAAACACTAATTATACCACACTATTATTAGTACAATGTTTTTTTAAACATTTTTATTGTTCATAATATGTAACAGCATTATCAGTTGAGTTGTACATACATTGTTGCTGTATCAATAGTGTACTGTTACTTTGTATCTAAAAAGTCAGTTTACATGGGCCATTTCGCTTCGGTTGATTTCGTAACCTAGTTTTAATTTTAATTGAAAAACAGATGCATTGATCTACCACAACGTTTATATGAAATGAATAACCTAAACTAATGATCATTATAATTTTTGTCTTGTTGTGTATAATTATCCATATGAAACTGACTTTTTAGCCACTCTTTATTACAAAATACCAACTCTGCTGTATCCAGCGGACCTCACTTCACAAACTTTCAGTTTGTAACTCAGTAGTTTTGTTTGCTTACAGACCCCGCTTGCCACTGTAGCAGCTTTAAAGCTATTACCTTGTTTGTTAGCTTTAAACCTGCATGTATATGTAGTACCCACAAAACTTTGGCGTGACTAAACTTTATCGCGGTCGGTGCTCTTTGTCTTCCAGAGCCATTTCTAGTTCCTGTAATACCAACATTTCTAACAAATTATGCCTTTTTGAAAGGGATTGATAGATTTACAAGTTGTTATCATCAGGGATTGATTGATGTCAAAAGTTACTATGAATCGCCGTGGGCATTTTTTGTCTGCTTGTTTCTTCATTTAAAGTGTGATAATAATTTTTGTGATGTCATCCATCAGACTCAGATTCATATTGTTTATATTACAGTACATTGTGTATATTTTTGCATGTCTTCATTCTTTTATAATTTACATTATTCTCGGCTGCTTCCAACAGCCAATCGCACCAATGCTCGTGCAAAGAGATAACTCGGTGTTAAGTGCCTAACTCCATGTTAAATTACGAAAACGCCACTTTTTGTGATTTAACAAGGTGTAGACCGCGGTTGACGCAAGTTAGTCCCATAGTTTATTTACTATAACATTTCCATTGCTCTTGGCCTTTCGACATCTAAAGGTCTTTAAAGGCCGACCTGACCCGGGAGATGCCCTCGGTACTTGCTTCTGGCTTTCCCGAGTGCATTTTCTTCATGTCAAAGTTTATTTACGCCAATGCGTTGTGTGCGTACACATCAAAGCACATCAAGTGTAACACTTTGCACTGTTCTTATTATCTGCTTCGTAAGAGTTGAAATTGTACTGCAAGTGTTACCATTGATCTGCTGTTGTCCGTACCCGTTTGTTACTGACTGAGCGCGCGCGTTGCGTTGCAGATGCAATGAAGGGCCGTGTACTCGCCGTGGTCGGCGACAATCGCCCGCTCAAGAAATGGTTGACTTACGTGCATGCACCAGGTCTCGGCTTTTTCTTTTCATCTCTCATTCATTTCACTCTTAGTTTAAGCACTTAACCATCAGTGCCACTAACATGAGTTGCTGATATAACGCTCGACGCTCATATAATTGTGCTAACATGATTTTGATAAACAAAATGGCGGACGAGTTGTCGCTAGGCCCGGCAATTCGTCAAAGTTTTGTTGGTGTATTTTAGTTCATGTACTAGGGGCAATAAAAATCCCATATATCCCGTACCAACGTATTTACGTACTCACGAGCGAACTACAGTAACTCATGGTAATTGTACTGGTGGCTAGTCAGCTTGCCTGCCCCCCTTTCATAAAAACTCACTTATGATTAAAAAGACTAGATGCAAGGTAACTGAAAATTGCACTAATACACCGGTTATTCATTTCTCTCTCAATAGTGTCTCGTCACCATTTGCGGAAAGATTCGTCAAGTGAGCGTTGAAAAGCTGTAAACACTTTAATTAATTAGTCACAATATTTTTGTTGTGTCATTTGCCTTGCATCTATGGTTTTTAATCTAAGCACCCCAAATACTAAATGCACCTCTAGGGGATGCAATTTTATGTGGGAAGTCAAAACTTTGTTATGGGAAAAAATATATATAGCCGAAGTTCTTACATTACAGAAGTGGAGTCACTGCCGCTGTTAACGGCTTTTACACCTTGTAGTGTCTCTTAATTCTGGTAAATGTTGAAAGCACGTTCCACTTTGGCCTTTGTACCGTCTACGCATAAGAAAAATAATATGAACTTCAAATGTTACCGGGCGGTGTGCTGTTGATTGGTTATGGGTTAAAAGGCTTTCTAAAACATTGGCTCGTAGTGATAAATGTGACTTAAAGTTAGACGGTGGTTCATGATGATTGAAGGATTACGCTACACAAAATCGGTGGTTAAACTGTCAAATAAGGCCACCGTTTATCAGTTTTATCGCTACTAGCTTTAAGGCGTCACCAAATCTTATTGTTGAATTGCTCCCAGACATGCAGAAGTCCGTTGACACTAGCCAGTCGACTAGCTCGGCGACTGACGAGGCGAGTAGAGTAGAAGTGGCCACTGCGACTCTTATCAATCTGGAGTCGCCGGTGTCGACGAGCGAGGCGTTGTCCGGCGGCAGCGCGGCGCAGGGCGAGGACCAGCTGGACTCGATAGAGGCCAGCGACCAGTGGAATAATGCTCGTATGCAGGCGTCCACTGCCAGCGTTCTGTGAGTACTTTATCAATTATGTATGATTCTTAGGCCGATAGTCATAGAAAGTTTTGAGTACAAACTCAGCGTGAGCTAGCGCTTACGGCTGTCAAACTTGTATGAAACTGACAGTTGCAAGACCGAACTTAAACTTCACTCAAATTCAAAACTGTCTATGACTATCGGCCTTATCTCAGTAATAAAGTTAGCTCGTAATGAGAATGTTTGGTTTGACTATCAAGCAGCTAATATATTCTGATGATTGGTGTTAGCGGTGAAGCAAAATGTAAATTTTATGTTTCCACTGAAATAGCGATTCCGTTGTATACGGACGAAATTCGCATTTTTCAAGCTTATGTTATTGTTAATGGGAGTGATCCGACAAGTTTAGGACGATATTGTAACAAACTAATAACTGAAGAAGTAGCATGGTTTGAAATATTTTTAACATTCACCGCATCCAGGGTAAATGTAGTCATGTGAATTTGTGAAAAAGGTCCATTATATCATAATGAATGTATGGTATATTCACCCGACTATACGAATATTTATCTAGTAAGGGGTTAGTGTTGAAGTGTTTTGTAACCCAGCCTTTAATGGAGACTCAACTTTGACAGGTCTTTTTGTTAAAAGTAGAAGATTCCAAACACAGGTATTATTCCAGCACGGATATGGAATGCAGTGTTGGCCGTTGCGTCGGACCGGAGCCTCTCGAGCTGACAGTGAGCGCGGTGTCTGTGGTGGCGCGCGGCTCCGTGCCCCCCGACTCGGAGATAGCAGAGGAGGCCTCGCCTTGACGCACGCAGACACAACGCACGCGTCACACAGACTGATCGTATCAAACCGTACTCATCATAGAAGTCACAATCGGATGGTCTCGGTAAACTGATAGTTACCGTAAAGTTTGAGGACAGATTCAGAGAATGCTGATTGATGGTATTAATTAAAAGTTATTGTAATTTTTAAGTTAAGAACAAAACATCTTGTTTTCACAAGAAAAATACAATAAGAGCTGTGTAATTAAGAAATTACAGTTTAGGATTCTGAGCTCTTTAGTTATACAACATTTTGCCGCTGCTTTTCTTGCTTTACCTTAAACTTTTTTTTGTCTTTAATTTAAGGCTCGCATTAAATCCATCCAAGATGTTTAGCGGCGCGGTCGCGCGAGTTTTATAGAACCGCGCCTCTGACTATAACTTGAGTTTTATAGTAACTTTTGATTGCCAATATCAGCAACAGCTTCATTGCCGTTAGTGTGAATCTTTTATTGTGCCAACGCAAAGCAAGGCGACAATATCTCAAAAGTAAGTTGTTACTAGTTGTTCGATGAGATATGGATGTAACTTCTATGTTGAGTGTTCATGTGCAGTGATACGGACCGTGATGTGTGACGTGACGCGAGTGTTGCCACAATGTGGATGTCACGAGCCTCAAGGATGTAACGATGTCTACAGGTATCTTTCGATCTCTTCTAATCTATAACTTGTGTCCTCTATCGCTAACTGCGAGTTTTGTAGTAGTCGTGATTATAAATTTCTGTATTTCTCATATGATCCTAAGACATTTCTTAAACATTTTGTCGGCGGTTCTTAACTCTTAACAGAGTGTGAATTCATCCCATTTTTAAAACATTTGTCCACCTAGTCGATGTCTTCCACGATTTTCTGCGCAAGGCATTTTATCAGGCAAACTTTTAAGAAATTATTCTAGCTTGGAATTAGGTGATTAGTTCCTTCAAAGCAATATTTTAATATACAATTTGATGAATAAAAAAATAACAAACTATTTTTATTTCCTAATCAAAAAATATATAGATTCTAGTCTAGATAGAATCAATGTATTTTTATGATTGATTGATTTATATGTACTATGATATACATTATAGTTTTATACAACTGGGAAGTTATATGGTGTAAGCAGGTTTTTCTTTCTCAAGACAATATTTAGAGTCAGATAATGTCATGTTTCCTCATGATAACTTCTAAGTTGAATCAATGTATAGGCATATTTGCCTAAATTTCTTTATGAAGTTTCCAAGACATAGAGGCTTCTCCTCGAATTATTGCGGTGATTTCATCTCGGTAGTACAAATTTATTATTTAGGCGTTTTTAGTTTTACATGATGAATAAGTACATATATTATATTTCAATTGATATTTCATATTTACTGATTTTATTTCTACATTGTGTTGTTTTTAGTTTTCAATTTTCAGTAAAAATATTGAAATATTTAATTTGTGTGTGTAGTTATAGTATTATATGTATAGTGATTATTATTACTGATATTGTATGGCATGTACTCGTAGCACAAACAATATGTTATGTATGATTTTTGGTACCACATTATGTATCTGATTATGTTGGTATGATTAGAATATTCATCTACATTTAATATTCACAGTATGATTTCTAGATACGTGTCTATTACAGTTAAAAATAGACTCACCTTTTCTCCTATCTGTAAGTCTAATCTTGAGACCTAAGTCATAGCGATTATTTAGTGGGACCTCTGTTCCTTAACTTAGGGATTTCTCTTACAAGTGTTGATAGGCTTCTGCAAAAGATAACGCTTAAATATTCGATCTCGCTCGCTCCAACTCTTTGACTCTTTATACTAAATATATAGACTTGCCACTCTAGTTGCTCTCCGTGGAATAGAGAAACACGTGATATTTTAAACTCTACCTACACTATAATAGAACTGCTTATCGCGTAAGTAACGCTTCCCTCATGTCACGCTTACGAGTGGAGGGAGAAAACAAAGTATTGTAATAGTATCTATAATAATGAGGCACATATACAACTATTTACGTCCGAAAATTGTTTTAGCAGTTCTCATATTAATAATGGTATTCGATGATCGAAGCGCAAGTTGTGAGTGTTATGTTGTGAAGTAAGAAGACAACGCTTCGTGTCAAGTTTGTTTGTGGCCTTATAATAAAGTGGCGCCCGCCGTGGGGCCGCGGGTGCCTCTCGGCATGTCCTTCCGGAACGATAATGGGCACGGAGGCATGGCGGGAGGCACCGCCATCGGTTTTTACCGACTGCTGTGATAGCGCGTGCTGTGCTCTCCTCGATCCCTTTATGAACAGCTTTATAAATACAAAACAATGAAAAATAATTTGTAATTAATAATTAAGGCCTATTGTTAAGGACGTACACGTTAATCTGCAGATCGTGAAGCTAAATTTAAGTATATATTGGTAAAAGTGTTTTAATCAGCAATATATTAAGTATTTTTCTATTTATACATCACTTGGAGTTACAGCGTTATTGATATGATATAAAAAATAACTCGGGATTTTAATTTGCATTCTCTTGCCTGGCAGTTGAATACGGAAGTTTTAAAATCTAGACAAACGAGTTTTGTTGTACTGATGAAGCGGATATGAACGTAATTGTTATTGTACATAACTGTTTTAACATAAATTACTTGTAATTGTGTCGAAGTGAGGGGTTTATGTCAAGGTACGTAGGGTTTCTGACCCTTGTAGGTGTGTCTACCGTAGCGGCAAACGGTACTTTATACGTAAATTTGCAGACTATTTAGAACACCGTATCGCAAGGATCGGGAAGCCTACAAATGTTAAGTTTTAAATCGCAGCCAAATTGATGTGAATACATTGGATCTAGGTTAAAACTGAAATGTTAACATGTCGATACCTTCATCAAGGTACCTACTAATTTTACAAGGTAGGGTACGTGTTGTATTTGTGCAGAACGGAACGTAAATGCTTAGGTTGCAGGGTCATTCATCGTTAAATTTATTATCATCGTGTCATGTTATTGTGTCATACCGACGGTTTTAAGGAATGTTTTGCGACTGCATTGCATAATAAATCTATCGTGTGATTGCTTAATGGACTATTTTGTAGTGACCAATTTTATCGTTAGAAAACAAAAAATGTAAAACTGACATTTTAATGTAATTTTTATATACAATAAATAGACGATTTTGTACAAAAACTTCATTTTATTTCTCTTTTATACCAATTTTAGTAACAATAACCTAATGAGATAAAGATACTATCTAGTAGAAACTATCGGAATGCCTCAATCAATAAAACATGAAAATCTTCAGGAACAATGCATATTTTTATAGATACTTACATAAAAATTGGTAAACAATGAATGAATTTACAAATGTACAATTTACAAAACTACAGGTATTATAAAAGAGCACCAAACGCATTAATGGTTTGCTGATGATTCCCATCAAAAAACTGTTTGCATTCTGGCAAATTATTGGCCGTGTACGCGCAATCAGCGTAGTTCCACGTCTGCTCATTAACGATCTGTGTGTTGTCTTCTCCGTATCTAAAATATCTTTGGTCCTGGCATTGCGTGGGCGGAGTAATTCTATTTTCAGTAGGATAATATTGCCCTTCCTCGGGATAGTACGCTTGAGCCGCATACGTCTGTTGTTCGAGGTAGGCTTCCGCTTGTTGGTAGCCAGTACCGAACACCTCCGGCGACGAAGTGTTGCTCGATTCCGACCCGCCAGACGCTCGTTGCCATTCGATCCAGTAAGATTCTTCGGGCCTAGTATTTTCACCATTTAAATTTGCGATTGTGGGGGCAGATTCTAATGTGTTATCTTCCATGGGAAAATCTAGCCTTATAGGTTGATCAAGTTGGAAAATTTCTTCTGGGTAGAAAATATCTTCCGCGGGCGGCGCAGTGGCGTCGTATGGGTGTGCCGGCGGGAGTGAGGGCGCGGGTGGCGCGGGCGGGGCGTAGGTTGCGTACTGTTGGTGCTGCAGTTCGGTGGGCGTCCATGCGGCCGCTGCGTAAGCCTCCATGGGCTCCGGAGAGCGCCATCGACAGGAACATTCAAACGGCCCGCATGTGCACGTCATCACTGGAAAAATTAAATGTCAGCTTATAGATGGGTCACGTCATACAACTGCAATTATCTCAAAAGATATACCTATCTGATATTGAATAATTTAAATGTTTGGTTAGAAATCGACAATAACATATTGACTACATTGGATTTGGGCACCAGTCACTGGTAATGGCACCCACCGTGGGACCCAATTCGAATAATAAATAAGTAGAGATGGTATGCAGTGCACAGGCACCGAACTATGTGAAAGGATCAGAATTGACATGGAGTCAGTGTTATTGAAGTCAAATATTACCTCTTTGGTTGTCAGGAATCAACGGCGGCGGTTGTGGATGCGAATTGCTAATTTTCTGCGGCGGCATCTGTTTGTCTGGTTTTCCTGACAATATTTTGTCAGCCATCGAGGGGTCTCTCGCGAGCATCAGCGCCAGGCCGCGCACTCTTCTGCCCGCTCCCAGAGACCTCCTCACTTCACTTGCGCCCTTGGCCTCGGGGCGAGGGTGGTCGTGCGCCCCTTTCGCTTGGAAGAATATCGCGTGTTCAGTGTGGCGCCAGAAGTGTGTGACGGGGTAGCCGCAGTGGCCGCGGCACGGCTGTACTTCTAGCCTGCCTCCGTTGCATAGCCGATTTGGACAGGCTTTACCTGTGGGAAACATTGTCTTTGTTAGATATTTCCAGTATATCGGACTAAGATTATACGGCATAATTTGATACGTTTTTGAAAAAACTACCTATAAATTACTAGGTGGTCTCCCACTCTAGTTCAGTAGGACTATGGTGAAAAAATTTACACGTGGATCCACCATGCGTCCCCCCACTTCGCATCACATGCGTCACCCAACATGGGTAAAATTGTAAATAAATCAAGATCCAAACTGGAGCGTATGTTTTAAAATGTTTAATGTATGACGATACAATTGAAAGCCCTAATTTTCTGGTCAGTAAGTAGCTAGGTAATTGTGTTTTACGGGAGTTTATATTGAAGGATGTCGTTTTTTACTTATACTGATTTCGAAAGACGCATTTACCTTGCTGTTTTTTCCTCGCTTTATCACAAATTGCTGGTCGTAGGTGTACTCTGGAGCCGTCTTGCAGTTTACACCTCGCCGAGCATACCAGCACGCCTAAACAGCTTTTCTTCAATATGTGGACGTTATGGTTATTGGTGTTCCGCATGGCCCAGCCTGAAGCGTGCCGTCTCGCTTCCTCACAGGCCGGCGGGTACACCTTTCGCACGTGTCCGTCGCACCACTCGCTGAATGTGTCAAAGTGGGAGACACGGGGTACTACAGCGTCGTTGATGTCCCACTCGGGTGTGGATGGTCCTTCTGACATGTCCGGACCAATGGTACTGTAAAGAGAATTTACAATGTCAAGTAAGATTATCGACTTGCCTGATGTTTCGCTTGTAATTTGTATTGTAGTCGGCGTCAGACGGTTAAACTCGGAGAAAAGTATCGTAGAGATTTTTCAAAATTATCATTACATTTTTTGATTGCCATTTCGATCTAGAACTTGCGGCGCTAGCAGGTCGCTAGTGTGAACTTGGAATAAGTAGGATGTGTACCTACATCTAACTAATATAATATTTTTGTGGTTTGTAACAAAACAAGCAATTTTCGATCCAGATTCAGATATTGTCAAACATTAGATAAGACACCACACCACCTAACCAATTGCAGAAAGGGCCGAGGATAGACAATCAGACAAGCCACCTGATGCTAAGTGAATATCATCATCTAGTCAACACCAGAGTTACTAGTTGCCTGCCAATATTGGAGAACTCTATTAAAATGACGTCCCCGGCGCAAGACAAGTTTCAATTACATAAAATAAGATCAAAAAAGACTACGGCCGAATTCAAAATTAAATAACTTGTCGAATCTTCAAACAAGAGTAAACATTGTAGAGAACGTATAATGGCGTAGTCGGAGAAAGCTCCCCCTTGCCGCGTCTCGTTGAGCCAATTGCTGCAGGATCGCCGTCTGAGGGGCAGGCGAGCCTTAATTGGGTAAACAGCTTTGTATACCCACTGAGACGGTGCGTTACACGTAAACAGAGAACATTCTTTGATATAATTCTAGGTAGGGTTCTAACTTAGGCCGATATTCATAGTCAGATTTGAACTCTTACTGTAAAAATTGTATAAAATCTGACAGTTCTTTGTAAGATCGAACTCAAACTCAGCGCGCACTCAAAACTGTAAGTTATACACCTGTAGATAAACTCTTTATTGTACAAAGGATTTATATTTCAAAATTATTAAACGATGAAAAGTTTTTTAGCCGTGGGCACAGCGTGATTAGTATGCCTCAAAATTAAATCTGATATTACCTTAACGTAGCTCTTCTTATCTGTGATTATTCCTATTGTTAGACTGGTTCAGTGGGGCTATTACGGTTCTCAAAACGATCAAATCATACCATGTCATAGCGCGCATGACAGGGACAGTGCTATTGCGTTGGTATAGCGTCTCTGATCGGCGCGTCATGACATGGTATGATTTCGTCGTATTGAGAACCGTAATAGGGGGGGCAGGCCTCCCGTAGGCCTCTGCCTCTGACATAACTTAACGACTGTTGAAAGTTTGAACTTGAAACTGAACTACTGAACACCTACACTACCTGTCGGTAACTGAACAACCTTTGTTCTGCGACTTTTAGATTTTCGTGAACTTATTTTTTGACTCCTCATACATTTTGTACCGATCATCTGATGATGCACAGAGATATTAATTTATGTTTCTTTGAGAAGACGTAAAACCAGTTATTTAGTTAGCGATACTGAAAACCTTCCTTTCGGTTACGTATATGGATATTTAAAGAAAACAAATGCCGAGTTTATTTGGCACTAAAGTTTGTCATTTTTTTATCGCGGTTTTTGTAATTCTCAGTTCCATATCAACTGAACACCCGTTTCAACTATCAATACCTACAGGTATTTTGTTACGCCATGTAGAGTAGAGCTGAATGCAACGGCTGCACGCTACCGTCTCAATAAAGTTCAATTAGATCCAATTGTCGGCCCTCCGGCACCTTCCACAACCCTCCACGGGTTTGGTTACATATTTATTTTATCGTTTAAGCTGATGATGGAGGCGACAATGACGACACAAAAAAATGTTATCGCAATACAGGTTTAACATGACGGATATTAGATAGTTTACTATAAAGTATTACTTAGTTTTATTTTAGAAAAAATAAAACATAATTTGGTTCTACAATGAATTAATTATGAAGTTGGAACAATATCCTACTAAATTAAAAAAAAATCAGTATTCCAAGCTCTTATTGTAACAACTAGGTTTATACAATATCTGAAATTGCGAAAGAGACCAAGCAACAGAGACCAAGTTAGAATAATTTACAAACATGTGTATCATACCATAATGTTCTGTTGCGAAATAAAGAGATTTCTTACTTACTTACTTACTTACTTACTAAAAGATATCTTTTTTGTTATTAAGTTACATTAACTTTTGATTACCTGCTACTAATATCGGTTAGGTGTACCTACTTACGTGCATTGCATTGCAATTATGAGTACTTATTTTATATTTTGATTTGATTTGAATTATAAAGGTGTTCATTGAGTACTAAAAGCCTGAAGGAATGAACTTGCCTGCCGCCGCCGCCGCCGCTCCGGCAGAGTTAAAAATTATAACTAAGGAACAATTATTTGAGCGTAATTTACGATAATTTTGAAATTATTTTAATTTATTACTGTATTAGTTCATTTCTCTTTTCATTATCTCACGAACACCGTTCTTTAATCGAAACGATTGTGTTCGGTACGGTCTAACACAGAGAAAAGTGTACAAGAGAGTTATTAAGGTTGAGATTATCTCAAAAACTACTTGACATATTGCAAAAATTATTTCACTGTTAGATAGATAACAATCAAAGCTAGGTAACTGTAACATAATTATTATAATCAGTCCAGTAGTTTTTAAAAATATATCAAGCTTATTGAGACTTACTTTCGTCTGTCTTCGTGTGTAAGTAAGTAGAGTAGGTACATCAATCAGCACTCGTAGGCTAAATTATCCGATAGGTAAGGTAACCTGACGTAGCGAATATAGTAGGTACCTACCTAATATTATGCCAAAGGTTTTACTTTACTGGATTTATTTAAGGTAACATGCATTCGATTTTGGAGTGGACAAAAACAGAATTAAACAACATTTTTTATCTTCAAAAAATCCAACAAATAGAATCTTAAATAAAACACATTTTCTCGGTGGTCATTTATTGGTCTAAGTCAGACTTATGGCGTACATGACCTAGCTAGCTATATATACTTAATAGAATAAATGGAACCGAACCTGGATCGTCAAAGACACTTATATATATGTATATATTTTAATGGCATGTATTTAACGCGGCGACAAACTTATCTGATTTAGGGTTTTAAAAATAATTAATATCTAAAACAACTACTTAAACGTTTTCCGAGATTCTAGAATGACATCAAAAAATCTTAGTAGGTAGGTGAAATAATTAGGGTTAAAATATTGTAAAGTGTATTAAAATAAGAATTAATGAAAATAATTGAGTAAGTATTTAATTACATTAATATAAATAGGGTACTTACAAGATCACCATTTCCGAAAAGATGCAGTGTCCTTTATTAAACTAGGTGTACGTACAGTTTACAAAATCACATGAATATCACTTAAATTTCACAGTCAATCGCGTCGAATAGCGTCGAACAAAAAGCGAGATACACATGCATACGCGACGAAAGCTATAAACTCACTAAGTAAGTTGATCAACAAAAATAAACATGGGGATGATTCCCCCCACCATGGACAAAGGTGGGGTACCACAGCTACCAATACTGACGCTCCATTCATTTGATAACGCCTCCCAGCCAATGAGGAGCAAGTATTTGGATGAAAAGTAGCCAATAGGAGAATCGAGATGGTTTTTTTTTACGTTTTTCAGAAAAGTAACGTTGGGAAAATTCAGTAATGCATTGTTATACATAGATTGGGACATTTGTAACGATATCGATTTTTATAGCTATAGGTATCTAGGTCATTGTAACTTGGATACTAAGGTAGAGGAGTTGGTAGAAAAATATTAATCCGCTTGTTAGTTTAGGAAAGTACCTACTTACGTAGGTATGTACTAATTAAGAGATTAATTTGATTGCCTAAGTCTGAAATATTATGTGGAATAGGAATAAATACTTACGTTTTAGATATATCATATTGTGTAACTTACATTTAAAGCAATCCATGTTTTTGTTTCCATACAATCAAATGATGCCAAAACTGGTCCTTCGGCGTAGGTCGAAGAATTGAATTAAACTTCATCCCATAGGTAACCTGCAATAGAGAATTGATTAGGTGATAAGTGTGACTTACTCCTCGACTGAGGTAGACACGATTGTGCGAGAGTTATATTTCTATACCGACATTTTTTAAATTTTATCGACGTTTGTAACGGGTTTTTTTCTTCAAAAAAGTGTCAACAACTCTACAACCTACCTAATTACTGATTTTTATCATAATTTTCTTACACACTTAACCTAATACGTTTTGGAATAAAATCTCGGTACAGAATATGCTTAGGTATTTAGTTTGGCTTGAAGTAGAACCAACAACTAAGTTTAGTCGGAGGAAAAAGTAACATTGAATGAAAACTACTTTAGAGGTAGATAGATTAACCTAAGTTATTATACTGAGGTATATGATATGAGGGAAGTAGGTAGCTAAAGGGAACTTAGGGCTATTTTTGAAACTCCTATTTTCCGACAAGTGATTCTTTATACTACATAAGTGGGTAGGTAGACTACCTACTTGTGCAATAACCTTCCAAACCTGGACTCGGACCAACGACTCATTGCCATTGTGCATTGAAGGCGCTTTGACAATATAACGGCCTAAATAAAGGCATGTAGAGTTTCACCAATGAATATCTACTTACTAACGTGTATAAATAAAGTTACTGCAGTACCTATTCGTTTGGAATGAGTACGCGAATAAGTACTTGAGAATGGAGGGTGAAAAATGCGGGCGCGGACGTTGCTCCGAGCACTGCGTATGCGCAATTCGCCAGGAAAACTTTATCTATACCTAAGTGTTCATAGACTACGTAGGTATATACATTTGACAAAGTATCGAAAAATAATTGTTTTTCATTATCATGGGCGTCATTCATATCAATTTTTTTTAATTACCTACTTCGTGTAAATTTTAGAAACTGTACAATATTATATCTTGAATTTAAATAGTCAAGGTAGGAGTAGACATTTCTTTAAAAAAAATCCAAAAAAAACGACTGCAAAAAACTGAAAAAACGATGATTAATTTTGATTAATTTTTTATACCCTAATACACTCCCGTAATTAAGACGAATCTAACGATATCTCATACACCAAAATCCATCAAGCCGTTTAGGCTACAGGATGGTAGGAAGGAATGGACATACATACATCCTACACTCGAAAAACATTACCCTCCTTCTGGTGCAGTCGTGTAAAAACAGACAATTATTACAAAAAAAATTGAACTTTTTTGGGCACAAAATTGATCAAGACGAATCTAACGATAACCTCGAAATAACATCGCCTTGCGGCATGAGCATTTTTTTTGTAATTTAAGTTAAAAATTATATGCCACATGCCGATATGCCGGGGCTCACAATCACTCACAATATTTACTGTTATCTAGGTAATTATTACCTGTCGCTGACGTACCATAAGATGGGCCATAAATCCTTTACGTACCCCTTAAACAATGACTCCAAAATTGCTACCTCACACATTTGTTTTGCTTATTCTGTTATCTCTTTATTTACAAAACAAAGCAATGGGTTAAAGCATCCAATGAGAATCATTGTTCTAAAATTGTAATCCCCCTTTTGTTAATGCTTCTCGTCGGCTACCATAAACGTAATCATGGTTTGTGTTATTGAAGTTTCTTCGAACTCTACCTTTCTATGTTACTTAGAACTAAGTAGGTAATTTTTAGGCTTTTATCCTCAAAGGGGATTACAGCTATTAAGTTTATTTAGGGGTTCCCTATTTTTGTGCATAAATTTTTATGTCATAATATAACATGGCATACTTTAAATTGTCCTAGTAATAACTACGCATAATAGTCATTAGGCATAACTTTATAGGCATAATATTATTAAGCATAACTACAAACAGCATAAAGATTGTTAAGAATAATATTATAAAGCCTAAATAAACTTTGTCATAATGATATTGAAACATAATTGTAATAATCATATTAATTACTCGCCGAAAAATATACTCCTGAAGTTTTAAAAACAAAAATTAAACCAAGGGCCACCCCCGCCGCACCGTAACCAACTATTACACTATAATACCTACTTTTTGATTGTAGGTATATAAAATAAACATGTTGGCGGCTTACGGGTGGCCCAAGGGCCACCCCCGCCGCACCGTAACCTACTATTACACTATGGTACCTAAGTTATATCTGATATACCTACCTAATACCTACTTTTTGATTGTATATAAAATAATCATGTTGGCGGCTTACGGGTGGCCCAAGGGCCACCCCCGCCGCACCGTAACCTACTATTACCTAATACACCATACATACAACACCAATACCAACAAAAAAGAAGAAATACACAAACAAACATTATTTATGTATAATATCTATTAGACGAATAAACAATATGCCATAAAACAATATGGAAATCAAAATTAGGGCAAAAACGATTAGCCCAAACTAGAATTATGCTTAGTTAGATTGTATGCCCAAAAACAATTATGACAAAATATGATTATGACAAAAAACATTATGCCTAACTCATTATGCTAAATTAAATTAGGGCAAAAAAATTATGCGAAAAAAAGGGGTCCCTTATTTAGGTACCTACCTATCTATTTCCATGTAAGTGGATATGAAATAAAGAGGCTTTTTATAAGTAGGCTTTTAGGTAAAGTCGGCAAACTTTTCACGGGTCATAAAAACAACAGAGCGCATTTTTATATATATATAACTTGTAATTTTGTTTGCTGAAAACAGCTTATAACCTCGTGATATTTAAAAAAAATTAAAATACAATGCTTGTTTAAAAGCTCTACTTAGTTCCTTTTATTACCTGGTTTTTGGTTTCTATGCTGTTCGTGTTAGATTTAGAAAAAGATGCCGCTGTCGTCGATTGTATTGTTTTCACATTTAGATATTTACTTAATTAACTGAAGTGATGATTTAATCACTTTTCTAACTTTTTGCAAAAACCAAAATTGTTTGGTTCTAAAAAAATCTGAACAAGATTGTTTGAGTAATTGGAATTACTTTTTGCTTGTACTTTTAGTCTGAATTCCTATTCCTACATCTGCCTCCAATACATTAAAATAAACATATTTAGGTAGGTATATATATTTATAGGTAAATTAGCCATTGGTGGGTGGTGGGTAGGCTGTCCCCTTCAATCGTCTGGACATTTACCAATTGACGCCCGAATAAAAAGGTTGTTCAACAATTCGCTTCCCCTCCGCCTTATAGACCGGAAGTCTCCAATTCGCGAAATTGGCGAGCATCCGGTTTGGGAAGAAGCTTGTGAGCCATTCGTTTTCATTTTATACATTAGGTAGTAGATACTTAAAGGTAGCGTATTCGCGTAGTATCACCCTATATAAAACCTCCTTGAAATGGTGTATATCTGTAGAAAATAAAAGCAAAATGGCGGATATTTATTTTATTGTCGTAAAAGAATACGTTTTAATTAAATATGCGCCTCCTTGATTTAGCTTGTTTGTTAATAAAACAAGAAACGAGCATATGCAAGTAGTTCCACCCATGCGCAGAGAGCTCCTTGGTAGGTATCTCTATCTACCTAATGCCTCAACGGCCTGTACATTATGAAATAGGTTGATGCTGTAAAAATTAAAACATGCGGATAACATTCGTGAAAATGGCGAAAATTGTTTTGCCCATAAACTTCGGCATTCGAACATGGCTTTTCCACAGAGTAACTCGTTGTCTCCTACAGAACCTATACCTACTTAGGTAAATGACATTGCCACATTTCAATGGAGCTTTGCTCCACCTTCAAAACTACGTGACCATTGAAGCTGTACATATCATTTTGTTGGGGACTTATTAGGTTTCATATTGCATAATCATAATCAGTAGGAGTTGCGAGAGTAGTAGAAAATGATAACAAAGACAGACAATGAATAATTCGCTTCGATTTCTTACTATTTTCTGAATTCTTAATTAAGCTTTTTTCGACTCGTTTGATGTACAAAACTTTATTTTAAACCTATAATTTTAATAAAAAATGGAGATATTTTTACATTTATTCGTTATCTTGTTCATCATGCGGTTGATGGTGGGGCAGAATCTGGCATTGTCATTGATTTTCTTTGCATTAATTGATCTATAAGTTGCATAACTATTAAATCCTTTTTATCGGTTATTGTCGGATACGTCGTAAAATAAATGTTTAATTAGCGATACTATGGCGATACTGTGAACACGAATGGTGGTTTCATAGGTGATTATTACTACTATAGGTGAGGATTGTAATTCATGCCTACTATTGAGACGGGAGAGTAGGTAGAAGAGAATATATCAAACAATACAATTAGCGCTTGTGTCGTGCACGAGTCAACATGCGCGATCAAAGCGACATGTGGCATACGGAGCAACTTTTCTCACAAAGCGTTTCGAATAAAATGTTTAAGCGGAAGTAGCTACAAAGAAACTCCATACTCTATTCCTTGCTGGGTAGGTGAAGAGGATGGATAGCCACACGGCTACACATCGCGATTTTTAAGACATCTTTCGCTTCATCTATTTTAAATAGCCAGAGCCACCCCTGCATATACTTTACTTACTGTTCGCCTATACGAACTGTTTCGCTGAAAATATTACTTATACAGATTTCTACAGAGTCTTAATTGTAATGCATGTGCGAATAACTGTGTGTACCTTGGTACACAACCGTCCTACTTTGTACTAGGTATTGCTATTGCTACCATATCGATCGCACAACCGCATTCGAACAATGTTCCTATCAAGCACAGGTTCGCGATCTGCCTATGACAACAGAGATAACCCTTCACGCGGCTAACTGATACCAAATCTCCATACCCATCTCCACTCAACCCCTGTGCCAGCTCCACACAAGCGGTGCTCAAACAAAGGAGCAAATTAAACAAATCCGCGTACAATGCGTTCCGACACAACGACATGAAAGAGAGTTCATCAAACAACTATTTTCGAGGCGAGCAAACAACCGCCCCCGCGCGAGGGCCAACTGTCACAGCAACAAATGCGTTTATGATTGACCTCGGGTTCGCAACAATTGTGTTCTGTGATTCGAGTGTAACTAATACAGACGGTGGGCAATGCGCAATCCAATTTGGTTGTTGTGGGAGGTTTCGCAGCTTTGCCGGGTGTGAAACTTATCAATTTTATTCTATGAAAAGTTAAAAAATAAATATTGACAAGTCGTAAATAAAAGTTCAGCTATCGATAGAACACCCACTTTTGCAGGTACAAATACATACGTTACCTAATTATTTTTTAAATAGTTTTTTACTGTCAGATAAATAAATGAAGTAGGTAGATATTTTTTTTTAATTTTATTTTTGCAAAATGTGTCTCTATTTTATAAAGAACTGGCTGGTTAGATTTAGTCCATCACCATAAAATAATGAACATTTTTATTAATATTTTTTGTGGCTTTGGCCACAGTGCCATCGGCCAAAAAGAAATACTTACGATCAATAAAATCAAAACCAAAAAGAAATATAAACGAATTATTTTGTCACTGTGTGTAGGCTTCGACATCCGAAATACGTAAAATAAACTTTATTTTATAAGTTATCTTATTGATTATACAAAAAAATAACAAGGTCTGGGAAATTCTTCAGATAAAAGTGAACTTCATCTTTTTTATTATTTACAGTCTATATATACCCAAGATAAATGTCCAGGGGGCCTCAATAAGGTTGAGATTTTCTCAAGATCTACTTGACCGATTGTAAAATTTTTTTTTTCTATTGTTTAGAGTCAGTACTCATTCTAAACTCAAGTACCTACTTTTTGAGAAAATCGCAACCCCCCCTGGATACTTAATCTTGGGTAATAGGTACGTACCTACTTATTTTCACATATTTACCAAACTCTGCCAAGAGCGGCTACAATTACAACCTACCAACAACCTAATAGCTGAAAAAAGAGAGCCATGAAGGTTATATATTTATAAACATGTTTATGCTTATTTAAGTAGGTACTTACATAAAAAGTAGGCGTGGGTTAACAACCTAATACACACGTGATAATCACCTGCCTATACGTATAAAATTACCTACTGATTCCTTGAAAATCTAAAAACAGCCGACGGCAAGGTGAAAACTGTCATTTGGAATAGTTTAGTCGTGAAAGGCTGTGTGTCGTTGCTAATTTATCGCCGCCCGTTATCTGTGGATGCGGGTGCGCGTGCGCTTGCCTCTGCCTGCGCGCTGCGGCCATGGCGACGCCCCACCCACCTACTACTGTTTAACATGCAGCACACGACTGTACAACTGTTTCTAACATTATTATATTACTTTGGTATCGATAGGTAACACCTAAATCCAACCTAAATCTGTCATCATCATCACCCGTTCACTGCTGGACGCAGGCTTCTCCCAAGGCGCCCCTCTCAACCCAATTCTCGGTTCGGTCTCTACCTTGCGCATGCGTAGGTCATCCCTCCATCACACAATACGAGTTTTCTATGGAGGCCACGAGCGGGTAAAACGTAGCCTCCATCCATTAGAGAACTGGTCTTCCCCAACAATTATCGGTTCTACGACAGCCTTAAAAGTTAAACGCTGGTTTATATGGTATATAATATCTTTGTAACAAACCATACCAAAGGCCTCCCCCCAACCCTTCCACTCTTCTCTATTCTGCGCAGACTCAGACCACAGCCTTTGCCCAGCAGTGGGACATTACAGGCTATTAATTAAATAAATAATAAACAATACCCAGGGAAAGGGGCACACTCTTGCTGTGGAGTTTTCAAGTGTATCATAAACGTATTCATACTCGTATATCTACACTCGTGTCTTAAAATAATGATATCGTTCATTGGTATCTACTTACTTAATTTCTTATTAATTCATCATCATTAATTAATTGTTCTTTAAGTGATGTAAAGGCAGAAGCTAATTTCAGTATTATATCAATCATTCATCCCAGCGAGACCCTAACCAATTTGTGAACTAATTTGAATTCTCGAAAATGACTTATTTTGCATAAACATGGGCTTGTCGCGACGCTTCCGTCTAACGTGCGCGGGATTCTATAGTCGAGGTTGATTTACAACCGTATTATACAAATAGGTTCATGTCCCAGACTCGGCAACTATTGTGTTCTTGATAGCATTAAATTGATATTTATTATTTTGAATATTTTTCCTTTCTCCAATATTTTGTTTGGCAGATTTTTTTTAAAATAATTGCCATGTTATTATAATTGGGTAATTTTAATAGTTATTTTTGTGAATGAGCCTAAATGTTTATGTTACAAAATCTACTCACATAAGTTAGAGATTTAACCTTTAAAGTTTATATTAGCTTGAATAGCTAATCACGTAAATAATTAAATATCTAAGGAAATCATTTGATTTACATTTTGATACATCATGAACAAAAATATTTTTTGTTTATCTGTCGTCGTAAGTTTACTTATTCAGCATTAGGTATAGGTACTCAAAGCTAAGTGTCAATAAGTATTTACATCAAATCTATTAGGCCGATAGCAGCTCAACGCTACAACGGGCACCCTTTGTAATTTTAAAAATTGTAATCGTCAATATTACAAAAGTAATTACGGTCTCAGCGGTCTGCCCATTTCACGCGGCCCCCAAAAACAATGGATACCGATGGGGTGCGAGGGTAATCTAATAAAGGAGTATGAAGATGTTGCGTGATTGCCAGATATCACAACGTGGGAACGCAGGCGCACCTTGATTGGTGGGATTAATTAATGACGTCGCTTAATGTTCATTATTTTATTTACTAATCGTGGGAAAATTATTTTATTGTGATTTGATTTTGTATTGACGATAGACGAACTAAAATATATTCTGTAGTTTCAATGTTTGCATTCAGTTTGATTAAATTATATTATATTCTCGGCCCATTTTGCAGAAACTATCTTCAAAGATGAGACTCCATTTATCTCCGTTTAGGTGCCTATCTTAAGTATTTGATTTTGTTTAGTAAAAACGTTTTCTCTTAATTTTCACAGTGCTTTTCGATGGGACAACATACCGCAACAACCTACAGTTCTCCTAATACTCACCGATCTATACCTTTACATCGATCTTTACAACGATCTATACAGCTTTGAGTCAGGATGATCGTTTAATACTATCATACAAAACCCGGAAATCCGATATTTCACATAAGCCAAAACTCCAAATGGATCCGGTGGACCATTAAATTTTATTTTCAACCCGCGAGCGCCGAAGGGTGGCCAAAACGGCGGGGCGTTCGCGGCACATAAATAATGGCAAAAAACATATTGCGTTTGTTGCTCTACTCATTATGCGCAATTAGCTACGATTGTGACAGCGGAAGCATGTGAACGGATTCCATTTCGATTGTGATTCTGGAAATGTATCTATAGTCGCGTGTCCCACCCCATCTCCGTTGTTCTTTCACAGTTACTTTTCTTGTCATCAATCTTTAAAACTGTTTTTTTAAAAGTTTATTTTCGAAACATTTCTAAATTAGTCCTATACACGTAATTTTTTTTACCTAACATTTAAATCGTATATGAAACTTGGAGCTGGTGGACCTATTTACCATGTTGACTGAGTATTATCGAAATTGATGTTCAAGTCAGATCTATTAATCTGTGCCCTATCTGTCTGTAATACGATTAAAATGCCTATCATTTAAATGAATAAACAAAGGTAATATTATACGTCCTGGTAATTTGTAAATTCAAAGGTTAAACCACATTTTAAATGCGTTTGTTTAACTTAATACTTATTGACCCCTCTTTGAGCGGCACATTAGTAAAATTAGAGCGGTGGGAAAGGGTTATAACTCGACAGCCGCGAATATTTTATGTTTATTGTTATTAGAACAATATTTGAACATTCGAGATGTACGGTTATGGTTATTGCCAAACATATCATATTTTGGTGGCGACACTCTAAAGGTCCTTTCGGAACAAATTATTACAATATGGACAGTTATTGGCGATATAACTTCTAAAAGTCGTTATCACATAAATGGCAAATAAATAAATATATCTTTTGTGAATATTTTTGCTAGTAAAGGGAATGTATTTCCGAATTAAAAATTAGAAGTGTATTCTTCCCAATCAGTGATCAATCACGTTCCCCTGGTGGTCAGTTTGAACGGAAACACGTAAATAATCATTGTAAATGAATCCGTGGCCATTTAGGCGCGGTATAGGATTGATCAACCAAATTAGATACTGTTTGGTGGACACGCGGCGGCCGGGGTGTTAGGTGCTATTGTTGCAAAAATACTTGTTTGGAATAAACGAAATGGTATTTTTAATGGGATTTTAACGAACTGATTTTAATTTTATTTTGTGTTGCTGTCCTGTCATTTTCTATAGAAAAGTCTGACTAGATAGATACAGTCGCCAGCTCATCAATGGTGATCTTATTACTTAATCAATAAGAACTGAGCTAAATTTAAAACATTACACTTGCAAGAGTTGTAAGTGACAGTGCTTATGATTGTAGATAGAAACTTCTCTATTTACAATCTCTACCGTATCCCTTACTTACACACAGTCTCATAAAAATTCGTTATATTTAGAAATAGCTATTCAGGATTGCTTTCTATTTCTTTAGTTATTAGCCGAAAGAAATTATCGACAGATCATCAAATAACAAGCAAGATGGCGGCAGGGGTTGGTTTGATTCGCTCCGGTGATAAAGTGCACGGCTGACACCGCGATTACTGGTGCTTGTGCCGCTAATGCAGTGGTAATGCCTTGTCTCGTAAACGCTCATTACTTCCTATTTTGATGGTTACTCTAGAGCCACGAATATTGGCTGGATACCGTCAATTAAATAGTCTATAATTCTCGTCAATGTGATACGTATGGCTTAAAATCAATAGTATTTTTTTTGTTTTTCTGCATAACCATTGAAAGGATGGATTACAATAAAATCTTATTAATATTTTAATTAATAATTCGCCCCGTGGGATTAGAAACGCTTAGTGAATTACGAATCTCAACACAACAGTGTTAATTTTTCTCTACCTTCAAGCTAAGTCTCTACTTAACTCGCACACAAAACATGCTTACCTTAACATTTGCACCTATGAATATAGTTTCATGATTAGTATTGTACCTAAAGTATGTTTACATCATATTTCATGTTTAGTACGGATAGGATAGGATGATCCCTAAAGTGTTCCAGTTTTTCTATCTAACTCACAAGCCATTTATGTAGTTATGCATGCACATTTATCTATGTATTCTTCCGGTTTGCCTACATTTCCTTTAGCTTACAAGTTGTCGACACGCGCCACAAATTAGTTGTACCTGTGCGTCGGGCGTGAGCGCGGGCACGTGGGCACGTGGGCGCGACGAAGCGTGCCCGCACGTGGACGCGCCCGCGCGCGTCTCCGCAAGGATCTTGGGCGACGAGCCCATTTGATGTTTGAGTGGATTGTCGTGTTCAGTACTAGAACTTTTTCAGGCATATTTTAAGGAATATAAATGAGGGGTTTTCAAAGTGACTTAAGAAACAAAAATAGTACCGATAGCTCGGGTAGATGGCACTGATTACTCGGTATGAAGTCAAAATTATAAAGCTTCAATGCACTAACCTAACCTAACCCTGTTTAAGAATTGAATGCGTATTTTTTGTGGTAAGTATCTATTAAAATATTAAATTGTAAATACTTACTTATTGTTTAAAATTATAAAAACAGAAAAAAATTATTCAGCTGATACTTATTTCGTGGTCGCTATCTATTCACGCTATCTATTATCAACTTAAATAGCTAGTTTTTGCTTCTTTAAATGTCACTTTGAAAACTTCTCATTCCTATTTATTTTAGCATTTCGTGTTATTATGACAGTCAAAGGCTTTGTCAAAGAGGCTCAAATTCGATGTTTATTGACGGCTTTTATGTCGTCGTAGTTATAGATTCTGTACAAAGCTTTCAATGGTAGGTAAAACTTTGCAAATACGCTCACATGTCTGGCGCTTGCTGAGATTTGAAAGAAAATTGTTCAACCCATGGCCACTCCACTTGGGCGACGTTTCTCAAAACGTCACTCAAGTGCGCAAACTCGCTCACAAAGGATAGGATTGAATAGATACAGAACAAAACCGATTCGGTGTCGGATGCGCCGGAGCACAATATTGGACATCAAATCGATGCGTTTACGTAAATATAGACCGCCTTTTATTATCTGCGAAGTTGGATTGTGGTCGAGAGCGGTGTCGCTCACCCCTCCCATTCACCAAGGATGATTGATCTACAGCAGATTGACAGATTTTTTATAAAACCGTCGAGGGTCCGCAGCGCACCAGCGAGCGAATATTAAAGGCAATTGTTGTTTAATTTTTACGTTTGAAGGGCGCAGGCGATGCGTTTGGAGTGTTGTAATAATGTTTTGATAATAGCAGTATCCGTTCAGCTCATATTTCTTATTCAGAGTGCGTGGGACCGCCACCGTTTGACTAACAGTCGAAGCTCTGCTAGAATTTTAAATGTTTGACAAAGACCGTTATTAACTACACCTTGCTGTACATACCTAAATGCATTTTAAATATGTATTTACTTTCTATGATTTTATATCGCTGTATTTTATAAGTCTGTGACTGAGTAGGTAGTTTTATTATTTATATATTTAATTAATTAAATCAATGAAAGTAGCTTTCATTCCTATTCTTATTTAACAACTTTCAGAGATATTTTTTGCAAAGTAGGTATTAAAATTAAATAAATAGTAAAATCCGATATTCTATTTTAAAATGATGGCAGTTTTATTAGTGTATATCAAATCTGTCATCTATTGACAGTTTGTCATTGACAACTGACCCTGGCGGGTGCTTGGTGGCCTAATTTTTTTATTTCGGTTTTTTATCCTCACTCGGACAATGGCCGGGCCATTCGATACTTTAGCACAATGTGCCCACTGATCCTCATTGATCGCCAATTACTGGACATTAAGTACCTCTAAACGCTTTTCATGTCCGCTATTTGTAGCAACAAATCAAATAATGAAAGAAAAACGCTACAATGGACTGTTCAAGATGTGTATTGAAATGCCGTTAGGGCGTTATTATTATGAGCTTTTATAAGCTTGTTTTTTTCGGATATTGCAATAATGGCACGTGGGAGCTTAGCTTATTTCCTGTGTTGAGATTAGTCTGACGATAACTGTTGGAACAAAAGCGGATTTATATTTGTGAGTTCTGATACTTAGCGAACAAAAGTTAAAGATTTTAAATAACTTCGTATTTGAATTGTGATTTGCGTACGACTGAAGTAAGTACAAATTGTAAGTAGGTGATTCAGATAAGTATTGTATCTGTGTCTAAAATATTGATACCTACCTTACTTAACTCACATACGAGTAGATTTTGGACATTGTATTTAAATTTTTACGGTCGATATATCAAATCAACTGAAATCAATACATTTTAAATGTAATAATGATCATCATTAGCATTTGCAACTTATTTCGCTGACTGTCCAGCAAATGATTGGAGTTGAACGTATTTGTTTATTGTTGTAATCTGCCCGCTACGCGTATGCTACGCGCGTTCGTAGCACACGGACGGCGCACGCGGCAAGGTGTGCTGTTGGGTGCGCACGCGCCGATGAGTCCATTGTCACGCGCGTCACGCACATTGTGCCGCTCCACTGCCGCGCACACAAGAACGCATTATTATTGCGTTTTTATTGCGCATCTTCAAAGCTTTGTTAGTTTTGTTACGTCTTTTAATTGCTTTTTATCGATAAAAATGTCGACCCACAACGATGTATGTTTTCACGCTATAATTCGGTCGCTCTGATTCCTTTATTAATATTTTACCAATGTCTATGTTATTCTTTATAAAATTAGGTACATTATAAAGATAATTCTTCAAATTGGAATAATTAGTTTCAAAGAAACTACAAAATACCTAGCCTTCCTTTTTGTAAGTCGTTTAATGGAGAGTTCTTTTCTAACGTAAGCACATTCTGATGCTCATCATTTGTATATGGACCTCTACCAAATAGGTAGGTACCACTCTCTATATAAGTATAAGCGATTTTTTGTAAAGTTGCATGTTATGTGGTTTAGATGCAATGTGTTTATTTAGAATATTAACTATGCGCTCTGGAATATACTTAGGAGCAGATACCGTACCTTCGAAAACGCATCATAGCATAGACGTAGAATAATTTATGTCTACGAACAAACAGCAGTAAAAAATTCCTTCAAGAAAAACACACAATGACAATGAATCACAATCACTTGAGACAGTCAAGGCCCGCAACTTGCCTCTCGAGTGACGTCTTGAGCATGGTCAGTGCTTGACTCATCGTTGGAGCCACTCCGTCTGCCGCGCCAGACATGCGGGCTGCTGACTGCCACTGGGTCTGGGTCACGCCTTCTGACACGGCTGTTCGGTGGTCATTGGATGTAATTCGAGAATTGGGATTAATAGGATTAAGTTGGGGAAGGTCGCTAATAGCTTAATAAGCATGTATGAAAGCTAAGTTGTAACAGCTGCATAGCTAATTTACGTCACGTCTATAGGTATATTTTTTAGTTTTGGTATCATATACGGTACAAAAATAAAAATACCTACTTGAGCAGGTAAGTTTCTAAATACAAGTAGTTTGAATAATTGTAAATATACGAAAATAACGTACGGTCGAATATAGAGAACAAGGTTGAGATTATCTCCAGAACTACTGGACATATCGCAAGAATTATCGCTGTTAGTAGATAATAGATATAACTATGTAACTGTAAAATAATTATTCAACTCGGCTGAGTAGTTTTTGATAAAATCTGAACCTTAATGAGGCACCCCGTATACTTATCTCTGTCTTCGTGTGTACAACTAGTATTACGAGCGCCTATATATTAAATTGCTACAATATTGGTTAAAATTTATGATATACTCGTACTTATAAGAGTATGTGACGTAGCTACTACCTCATTAAATTTTAGTAAAAAGAAGCCAGTATTTTAACAACTGCGAAATTTTAAAAACTACTTATTAAATAAAACGATTCATCTAGCTAGAGATCTATTAAAAATACAATTTATTGGGAAGTGTCATGATAATGCATGTTCGACCTATTTATCTGTTCTTTGTGTTCAACCACAGCCGGTGTCAATTTTCAGCGGCGACACACGCCGACCTCCAAATATTGTGATAATCCGACCATTCTCTTTGTCACTCGATGACTTGATAAAAAAGCTATGGACCGATCATCCCGTGACGTCCCCCGGGGCCACTCCATAGAGGAAAGACTTCACTTCTTCCCTCATTCCCATAATCTATTCCAATTAACTGACAGCGCCATATTGTGATATTAACACAATGCACTCATACCCCCCTTGCATTATGCAAAGGGAACATGATACAGGAATATAAACTTTAGACCTCCCTATATTTGGGTCACATTTAGTTCATAGTTTTATGCTCTTTGATATGTTTAAAGAGCTCTTATTGTGCGTGTATTACGGTTTTGATTGTTAAACCAGTAGGACTAGCTGGTCTCTCACTGATGCTACAGTAAAACAAGCTGTAAAAACATAACTTTAAAATACATTCTCCCCTGATATTCTCGATTGCTTAAATAAATACATAAGCAGCTAAAAGGTCAATTTCACTATTGATTTTCTTCGATTGAAATCGACAGCTACATCTCATAACCATAGTTCAATTTCAATTTGGTAAACAGACTTTGAGATAAACGAAGTGCTGAAAAACTTAGTAAAAAATCTACATATGAACGCTGCGACATAATGCATACACCAATACCATCAGTGTAATTAAGTACCTACATAAATAAGTAGGGATGTCGGCGATTAATATACAAGTACCGAAAATCTCTGTCCCATCAATATTTCGTCCCGGAATGATAACTACCACAAATTGCAAGTTGTTACGGTGCCCAGTGTTCGACGTACGTCGAAAATTTAGAGATTTTATCAAGATCTACTTGAGCGATTGTAATTTCTTTACATAGTAGATGATACACACTACAAACAAAGTACGTTAAAAGTAGATGATTTTCAAAAATCGGTGAATTACTTTTTGACAAAATCTCAACGTTAGTAACTTTCCTGTACATATTTATCTATGTTACACAGTACAAGTAAATCTTAAAGATATCACGTGAACTATCTGACGCTTAACTTCCAACCGGCTAATCCCACAGATAAGCTCGCCGGCCTCGATCGCACCCCTTGCCGATACTTGATGGGAGCTATTAACTGTGATATAATCGCCATTGTCTTTGCCCTTTCCCACAAGCCCCGAATTAGGGTGGGTCGGTGGTAGAGTATGCCGGGTATGAGGATAACTGATGACATGTTTATGTGACGTACGTAGGTATGTATAACATGCACATCACCTTACACAAACCCATTGCAATCTGTGCCATATTTCCATCGCATAGAGTGTCGACTGCTTTATTGTCATAAAATTTTAGCTCACCGATGGATGGCGCTGTTTAGGCTACAGGAGGCTTTGTACCCTAAAACAATAAGAACATGCATACGTACGGACAACAGCAGATCAATGGTAACACTTACAGTACGATTTCAACACTTACGACGCAGATAATAAGAACGGCAAAAAACCAAAGTGTTACACCTTGATGTGCTTTGATGTGTACATAAGTACATACATACCTACACTTGAGAAATATTACCCTTCTCCTTCTAAACATAAATAGTAAATAGAAATAGTCCGTATGGAAGCCTATACTCTGTACTATACGACTATTGATGATAATAATTACGGTCGTTTTATTTTGGTTTCTGTATAGCTTATTTCAGTACACGGATCTATGACCATGCAAGGTGTGACAGCCACAAAACTTGCAGCTGTAAACCCATTTTACAGCAAAAAAGAGCACGTGTCACGCAATCGTTTAAATAAATCGTCAAAACGCTCGTTTCCCACACTAACCGCAGCCGATAACATCGATACGCCAATTTTGGTCGATAATTTTAATGTACCGATATAAAGTAACGATTAATGAGTGACGTTCTCAGGAGCCAGCGGGTGGGTCGGGGGAGAGGATATCTTCGTGTGAGATCGGGGATTTACGAGTCAATTCACAAATGGTCGCAAGAGTAACCAACCACCGGCGAGGTTACCATTGTTTACGGTAGCTGAGTTTGAATGAGGTAGCTTTTTAAATTGTTATTGTACTGTATTTGAATAGCTATGACAATAAACTGCTAAGGTTGCAAATCTGTTGTTGTTTGTAATTATTGGGTAGATTTGGCTTAACAATTGAGACAAAAGACCTTTTGGCTCTTGGTCAAATTATGGTGATAACAAAACTTTGTCAAATGAAAAGGTTTTAGTTCTACAATTATGCAGGCCGCGTACCTATACACTTGCGCGTTTCCAAAACGTTGAAAAATACGCATTTATAATGCAATTTGTAGGCAAAGTGGATAGTAGTGATTGAAACCACATTTATATAACAACGGTTAAAGTTGTTCCACTAATAGATAGCTTAGGGTGTTACCACACCAATCGATCGATTATCGATCGATGGCATTGATCGATTGTAGAATGGAACAGTCGACGTCGATCGATAGTTCCTAATAGACCTATCGATCGATAGTAGAATGGATTAGTAGACGTCGATCGAGTTTTTACTAGACCGGCGCCGACCTCGTATCACCCGCCGCCGCGCGGCAATCCGCGATTATCGACCGGTATCCGTCGATCAGCCAACATTAGGGTTACCATACCAATCGATCGATTAGTGTGGTAACACCCTAAGCGTAGATCCTTAGAGTGCAGATAATAAAATTATTTGTATAAAATATTTTTGTAAAAAAAGTAGAGTTCTTTTAGAGAAAGTTTCAACTAAGTATAATAACTATCCTATATACTTTTCTTTATGTTAGACCGTACTAGGGACATACATTTATCGTAAAATAAATGCATACATAGACACCTAACTTGCTTCCAATGCAACTCAAGCGCATACGGCACCGTTGCCTCGCCTGCGCAGACGCATAAAGCCCGGCGCAGGTGGCCGACACACGATACCCCATTGATCGGCGCGGCTATACGGAGCCTCCTCCATTTGTCTCCACTCAAAAGAATTCCTGACAGACAACGCTCTCTGCTACTAATTACGCGCGCTCATAGATTAAGTATTGATAGAATGGTGTGAGTATTAGTCCCATTCGCGAGACAAACTTATTGTAGACCAGAAGAATAGGACTAAACTAATAAAACTAGTGTGCTGACGTAAGACGTTGTAGATTGAAATGCATCACAACTTAAGCCTGAAAACCATGTGTATCGTTGATGCCCAGATCCAATTTGAATTTTCACCTCAGATCATTTACTGATCTCAGATTTTCACTTAGATGCATTGCGCAACCCCTGTCAATTCCAAAAATATATGGTGTTTTCATGGCGTTTTGTAATTTATTATGAGAATAAATCACTTACATTAGGAATATCTAAGTAAAATCTTACTCATTCAAAGATGTGAACGGTTTGTTCTGTTGTTGCTCTATACAAGCTCTTCTGACTCATCTTGCGTGTGCGCAGGGTAGAGTGCGCAGCGCGATTCAAGCGAAATGAAAAGCGTTTTGTGCGGTATTGCTGTATTGCTCCGCATGGAGAGCTAACATGTGCGCGCGCGCACAAAGCCCTTGCAATGTTTTGCAATGATTTGCTCTATTTATCGATGGCTCCCGCGATTTGACTTACACAAAAAGCGTCAATACAAAATTGTGGATTTCATTTCATATATTTTATTTATAAATAGATGTAAGTAGCTATAATATTATAAGATGTATTGTATTATTTATACTAAGACCGTACACAACATAAATACTAGAAACATTGTCATTTAAATTAAAAGTAAGTAATAGGAAATACATATTTCCGGTGTTAACAAGTAGGCAGGCACGTGTCCGCGCCCGTATGCGCGCGCGCCGATGCGCCTCTAACGTCTACCGATAATTGCGCTGCGTTTTACCAAACACTTGCATTTCCATTTTGTCATTAGCAATCGGCTATTAATTCCTAGATTATGAGTAAAGGAATAGGGGCTTGCAATTTTCGCGGCAGCTGCCTCGGGGCAAGTATATCTGTGCAAAAACTTTTGTAGAAGCCACCTGCTCACCTGATTCATGCCACCTCTATATCGGTTTCTAATCATCGCACGCACGCGCACTGCTTGCCAATGACTCGATTATCGGTCTAAGGCACTCAGAAAGACACAGAACACAGGCTTTCTTTCCTTGTTAGAGTTACCTAGTCCGACCGAGGGATGCTTATAAGAAATTATTTGTGGCGATTACAAAGTGTGGCATGTTAAATTTAATCGTCGCTGATCCTTACATGACGATGTAGCACGAGTGACAATTGCGTTTAGGTTTAGGATAGACCACGACAGAATCACACATAATATGTTGTGTACTTTAGGTACTACACTGTAACCTATTTTCATTATTCTAATAAGTAACAACAATAATTATATATTATTTTAATTAGTAATAAGTACCTACTCATTCAAAATTAAAAAGTATGTCTGGTCCATCCGTTCCTTGAAGCTAATTTTTTTAATAGGTAGGTTAGTTTTTTTTATAACTATACCACAAAAATATTTGTAACCATTTTGAAGCAGGCTTAATAAAATAGTTTTACGCGTATGTAAATATGGATACAAACAAACACTATAGTGTAGAAGTCGGTTTCCTTCTATAACCCTGTCGTCGTAAAAAACTTAATAGTCCATTACGCTAACAAGAAAAAAGTAGTCCATAACCAGTGCTCATATCCCTGTATGCATGGTAATTATCACATCGATAGTCATTGCGCAATGCGAGGCGATGTCCACTCTCAATAAAATCGCAACAACTGGTCGGGCCTGTTCAGTGAGAGCTTTTTATTAGGGTTGGCACAACAGGGTCATTATTTTGCGTTGTGGAGGTTAAGATCAACTTCGGATCGCTGACACATTCGGAGTAAGTAGGTAATGTTTCAGACACATGATAGCGACAAAATGTTGCCGGGCTGAAAACTTAAGTCGCTTGATGCGACCGGTGTGGTGCGTGTGAATTAGTTCCATTCACATGCACCACACAACAAGTTCGCGTTTGATACAAATTCATATGTTGTGTCAATTTTGTCACCGTCGTCGCGTGATTCTGTGTAAGAGTATCTTGCACCAAATGGGCGCTTTTATAATTTATCGTAGCACGCACGGCACGGTACGATTTTATTGTCACGATACAATAGGAAGTCAAAGACGGATGTATAAAAGCATCTTCATTATATTTCCATACATTTTGCCTTACTATTGTATCGTGACGATAAAATAGTACCGTGATAAAACATTGTCATATTACATTTTGCTTTGGTGGCAGCCCTGAAGATTCTTCGCCAAGCAAGGACACAGCACCTGTAGCTAAATATATGCCGGGAAGCAATCAGCTCGCGCATCTGCGCCACTCAGATTATTGCGCAATAACTCTATGCTAATACTGTCGCCGGCCAGATGTGCGCACGAGGTGCTTGAACTGGGGATCATTATTATTATACATTACATAGTTACTCGTTTAGAATTAAAAGTATAAGTAGTCGAAAAAAAAATATGCTACCTAAGGTAGACCGTACGAAATTGAACACAGTTTATTTATAGCGATTATTTACCAGCATCATTGAACCTTTTCGGACGAGGTTTGATCTTTCTAGGATGGGGTTGACACCCTTGATGTTAGACCGGTTGGTCAAGATAAAATAAAATAACCTACCGCATTGGTAAATGTTTCAAAAGTTAACTACTGTGTATGTATGAAGCGTAGGTACGTTTTCAACGATTTCATATAGGTAATAAGTAATTACAAATTGGACATAATGGAAGCATAGGCAAATAATAGACAAACATAATTATTTGCGTAAAAATCAACAACTGAAGCATTGCATTGCACAACATTTTAATTTAGCAATTAACTCACTCCCAAGAAAATATCAGAATAGTTATGTATTAACCAATTACTGAACAGATGTTTAAAACAATAAGTAACAACCATCGGTGGTCTAGCGTAGCTTCGTGAGTAAAAATGCACAAAACCAGTTGTTAGTCAGGCTAATTTCTTCCATTAGCGCATAATATCTCAATTACCTGCAGGAAACCTAATTATTAGAATTATTTACGTTAAGATCTCTTCGATGTGTGAGGTCTGTGTTTGTACATTGCATTGACGTGGCATCTATGATATTTGATATATCACAAAACTAGAACTAACCTACAACTAATATTAATTAATGGTTAACAATATTCCACATCCTTCTATGTGATATTAACCATGATCAGTGAAAATTACTTTCGACTTGCTCTCAACTTTCTTATCACTAGGTAGGTACTTAACTTAGTCATATCAGTTGGATAAGAATCTGAAGCATGATTTTTGGAGCCAATTTTCTTATTAAAATTTTTTGTTTAATAAATTCTGTTTCTTGGCTTAGAATTGGTACATTTCAGATATTTAGCTTTTTTCTTAATAGCACGTGTCCAGTGATAATAACACCCTCTCAATATGATTTCGGGGAAACACATCAATATAGCGTTCATCATGGCCTTTTCATAGTCGCAATGGAACTTTTTAGGTCTCCATAGAGGTAATTGTGTCCTTATTAAATAAGATAACTTCTCTCCTTACGGTCAGACATTAAAGCGTAAGTTAAGGGCTTCACATTGGTTATTTCTGTGGTACTGTTAATGTCCCCATGTATACATAAATAAAATAAAATAAATAAAATACTGTATAATTGAGCAAATGGGCGTGGACAGCTGGCAAATGTACCTACCGTCTGCAAAGTATTCATCAATTGTTGAAATTAAATGCCGCGATTCTTCAGAACTACAAACCAATATACGTGTGTTTTCGTCTGCATAATCCGCTAATATAAAGTTATAAAATTGTAGTTGGATCTCGACTTTATTAATTTCTAAAGCAGTGCAGCCTTGTTTCGTGAATCGTAGAGAAATATTCTAACTTCATGCATAGAATATAGTACAGTATAGTATGTACGTACCTACTGCGAACGAGAAAAAAAATCAAATGCACTTCATTAGGGACTCTATTACTTGGTGGTATCATGTTATAAAAATAATCCCCATGGTACCACCGGTGGTGCCATGGGGATTGAAAAATCCCCATGATACCACCGGTGGTGCCATTGGGTGGTGTCACGGGTCCGCCACGAAAATTAATGCATATTCTGGAGCCAGTGAAAACAGTTAAGATTCTTATCAAGTCTTCATTTGAAATTTATGGAGGAAAAATAGACTTCTTAAATGTAAAACATTCTTCTGTGGGACTTATCCATTTTCTTCAGTGAAATGTGTCACTTAAGAAATCGAAAATATAGCAACAGCAACAGAGCTGTTCATTTGGCTTAGAGGTTTCACTGTTATAATACCGGCTCTAATTATAACCGTTACAATTAGCATAATTTTACAAAGCGTTTTTTTGAAACCGCCACGAATTATTAGAATTTATTTGTATTCGCATTAAGTTTCCCATACCGGCGCGTGCGCCTCATTGGCACCCGCATCCACTGATTGACGGTCGCCTTCTGAGCCACACACAACACAATACGCTACACTTTCCACCGACACCCTACGTAATGCAATAGTCATTGGATTATAATACTATTGGCTATACTCTTCAAACTTGATGAAAATCTTGCGATTTTATCCGATAATATGTACCTATGTTCTAGAGGTGTTTCCAGACCTTTTTACTTGGGCTCAATTCAGGTGGACCATGCCACAAAAAATTTCTTATTTTCGACTGAAGCCGAAACTTCATTTAAGGTGGTAAGCAATTTTTAATATTTAATTTAGCCCTTTCTGGCATCAAGGGCACAATTGTATGCGGCATATCTACTACATATTATGTTTACTATACATATTATTAATAAAGGTTTTTTTATTGACTTAAGAGCCTTCCATGAGCCAACTATTGCCACCAATCTTAAAAAAATAATATCTTCCAATTTAATCAATTTTATTATAAAAGCTATGTACACTATCTTTATTAGGATGAATACTATTTTTCAATATACAATACATGGCATAATTGCGACAAGCTAAGTTGTAGTTCACAAATGTGCCAAAAACGGTAGTTTTTCGCAATTATGCGAACTACAACTTACCGAAATTGAATCACGTTATAAATAAGTATTTAAAAAATAGTATTTATCTTAATAAACATAGCTTTTTTAATAAAACTGATTATATTGGAAGATATTATTTTTTTAACATTGGCGGCGCTAGTTAGGTAGGTACATATACTAAGTATTTACAGTATCTGCAAGTCATGAAGCAAGAATTATATTATTAGAAACATCTGAATTTCTTAATATGATATAATTCCTGATTTATAAGGAAATTCTTCTTTTTCCTTTCATGCAGCAAATCTAGTATGATTAGAGAATATGATACATTACTCCATTCCAGGTTTCGTATTGCAAAACACATTAAGTTTTTTTTTGCTTTTAAGGTGTCAAAAACACGTAAAGTATGAGGAAAGGATCAAAGATCACAGGATAGATGTGAATCAATCTCCGTACAGCCAGGCTACGCCGGGTGGCGTCACCGGGCCACGCGCCCGTCGGGCCACCTGGGCGGCCATCGCACCTTTTTGCCACAACTCTATCAGCGGGTGTCATGAAGCTCTAGAAAAAAAAACATTGTTTGTAGTTTGACAAATTAATTATATAAGTAACGCTTTAAATCCCATTTCTCCCCCGTAGCAATAGGCGCGATTATGTAGTGACCACCAAGTTTAATCCTAAACGGTTACATGGGAGGTTTTACTATCACGTTACGATTGCACTATCTGTAATGCGAAAAATAGTGTCTATCGTGACAATATCCCGATGTCATAGGTTATATTTCCCTCGTGTTCCATTTTCATCAGATACTCATCTAATATAGGAAATTTAAAGGCTATGGGAAAAAGTAATGTCCGTATTCTCGTTTATTTCAAAACATGATTAATTGTAAACTCTTTACTTAAAATCTCCACTTTATATATCTACATGCGATTTTCGGTAGCGTTATAGGATTAACAAAATTCCTATACTGTAGTATACGGTAAATACAGGACCTTTTCCACTCTGTATAACGGCTCAAATGCTGATCATTTTTTGCCACTCGCTCGTCGATGCCCATTTCTTCGACCGCATAGAGACATAAAGGTGCGCGTTTGTATTGCCTGCGAACTTGCGGTCAGCTCGTAAACATGCACCTTTTGCTCTTCAACGAGTCCATTGTCTATGTTTATTGGTTGTGGAATTTCACTTTCTTTTATTATTACTTTTAAGTGAAGCAATTTTGTAACAACTACCTAACTGAATATAGTATCTAAAGGTAGCGATTTCGATTCGATTTTTTTAGCCGTGAAAGTTATTCCACCGTTTAGGCCTTCTAGTTCTATCCCTTTCTAACGTTTAACATTTTTAACGAAGTGTGTGACAAGAATACGGTTTATGGTGAGATTTAACTAAGTTTATGGCTAACAACATGCACTCATTTGCAAAAAACGGGCACGACGAGGTATATGTTAAATCGTGACGTGACTAATTATACCTAGCTGCTGCTATCCTCTGTAACTTTAGTAAACAGCTTTAAAATGAATCACGATTTGTATAATAATTTTAGTACAGTCAACAGCACATCAACCTACAAAATCGTTGCAAACTAGACCGTATTACCATCTCATATTCTATATGTTACACTAGATGTGTAAAACCAGGCGTGTGACGGCACTTGTGTAGAACACGAGACGGGAACAGGTAGCTCGTTGCTGAAGTCACAGTGCTCACCGTATCTGGAAAAGGCTTTCACTAATTACTTGGGGTGTGTTTTGTTTGGCGTTATCGGCGTGTAACGAGCCGCAAATGGGTCGCGATCGCGCGATCATGCGGGCCGCCCGCCCCGCCCCGCCCGCCCTTGCCTACGCAGATCTCCCCCCACCTCATAGTCGCCCGCCAACGCGCATCAAAGGCCTTTGTATGAGGTTGGTGGTGGATTTTGTGTTAAGCGAAGCGGATTTGATTTTCTCTATTTTTTCTCAGTCGCTACGTTTTTGACGGAGTGTTCGTGGTCGTCACATCAGTCGCAGAGACAACTCGTCACTGATGGCTGTCCCCTTGATTCCAAAGTGCAAGAGATAGACCACACTTACCCTGTTGCGACCATCTCATCGGTGACCTGCCGCATGCACCGGTGTCGTCCACTTTACCCTGCACCACCAGGCGTTCGATTGATTCACCTTCACTCCGAGTAACGAACCAAAACAAAGTCAGAATCCTCTATTTATCGGTGCTGGGTAGAAGCTGTTTCCTAATAAAAGACAATGCCTTCGACAGGAGATTGACCAATTAGGTACATCTCATCATAGTCTTTCAATTTACTTATATTTAAGCTTTCCGTCATATCAAAATAGAAAAGTTCATATAGAAATTCGCTTGTCTGTTCAGATCGCTTCAGTTCTTCACTCTTTGTGTGGCCTAAACAGATAAGTTCAGTACTGCTAGCGGAATTTCGCGTCTATCCTTGTTAATGAGTTTATCTCATCTCATACATATGTGGTGAGCAATTAGCCCAATGGATCTGGCACAGGGATTTGGATTTCTTTTTCTGCTACTTGTATGAGTAGGAGTAGATAACGTAACTTATACTTATACCATTAGTATATCCGTCGCTGTAAGTCTATTTTGGCTTTTCTTTAATTTCTCAGATAGCGGAGCGAATCTTGAGCTATGGGGACATAATATGGTCTTATTGTTAGAGGATAGTTATTCCATGGGATAGCCACTGATGGGCTTATGTCTCTTGCATTCCAGGGCATTTATCCTCACTCTCCTTTGATCATTCTTTCAAGGGGCTCGTAGTCCAGTTGCGAGTACACGTTGAAAACGATCGTACAATTTAAGCAACGTTGGGCGAGGTCAGTACCTGGATGGGTGACCGCTAGTGACACTTTAATCTGAGCCCCTCCGTACCTCGGAAAGCACGTTAAGCAGTTGGTCCCGGTTGCTGTCGCTCGGCAGCAGTCGTTAGGCCACGTCAGAGGCATATAGGCGGCCAGAATAACTCTGACAAATAGGTTTGGTCACTAAACCACACGAAAAAAGAAGATTCTTCCAAGTGACTGTTGAACTCATTCCCATACATTCAACTTGGTCCTGCGACGAATGTCTCGAACACTATCTTCGTGGCTACCATCTCCATGCAATGCTAGTCCTAGAGCGAAGTGTTGAATGCTCCTCACTTCATTAAATCCGCTTCGCAATAACTCGCTCTACAACAACCGTTAAAACTCTATGAATTTTAGCAGAGCGAGCGCGCACTACGCCTTCGCTCGAAATTGTTTCTGAATCTCGGCCGTAGCCCATTAAATACCTTGAAATTTGAATTTCAATCAAAGACAAAACACACGCTACAGGTGTTAACTTATTATTAGCTACTTTATTTGAGGGTTAAAATCCTCATAAAGTGAACTCTTATCAACCTACGAGTATGTTATATTAAATGCTACGTAGGTAGGTTAAGTTCCAATTGGTTAACAAACTTTTGGTTGCTATGTCTACTTATTAGTAGTAGGTATCCCATTAGCTGAATGGAAGTGGAAAATCGATAGTGACTGTTAGACTGTAGGTGGGGAGTTAAGTGGGGGCATCGTGAAAAGGCCATTCACGTTAACATTTCATGTAGGTTGGTTTAATCTAAGTAATACATAGATTATAGGTACTTGTCGTAGGTAGTTTAACTACATTGTTAGGCACATACTTGAAGATAATTAAACTAACGGCGGGCTGCGGATGAGTTCTTTCCTTGATACTTCAATGGATTAGTGTATGTACAGTCGAAGACAGAGATAAGTATACAGGGGGTCTCAATAAGGTTGAGATTTTCTCAAAAACTACTGGACCGAATTTAATAATTCTTTACATAGTTTCTACTTTTATCTATCTAACAGTGAAAGAATTATTGCAATAGGTAAAGTAGTTTTTGAGATAATCTCAACGTTAAAAACTCTACTGTACACCTTTCTTTGTCTTCGACTTACCTACGTATAATCAAAAGCACAACAAGACAGTGTTATATTAATCTCAGAATCAGAATTACAAATACGGTATGCAAAATGATCTCAGCATATCAATCATTTTAAGAAGTGAAATTGTACTTTGATTGTTATGTTGATTGCTGTTAACTTTGCAGCAGCAAAAGACATTGCCACATTTAAATGGAGCTTTGCCCCACCTACAAAACTACGTGACTATTTAAGCTGTACCTATCATCTTGTTGGGGACTTATTACAGGTTTCATATTGCATGATCATAATCAGTATCATTTTCTACTACTCTCGCAAACTCCTATAGAAGAATAACAAAAACAATGAATGATTCGCTTCGATTTCATACTATTTTCTGAATTCTCAATTAAGCTGTTTTTTCCGAATCGCAACTTGTACAAAACTTTATTTTAAACCAATAATTTTAATAAAAAACGGAGAGATATTTTACATTTATTCGTTATCTCGTACAACTTGCGGTTGATGGTGGGGCAGAATCTGGCATTGTCATTTGCTTTGCAGCTTGCTCATAAATTATTGTAAAGGCAATAATATCTGGGATTTCTACTAATAGTCTCTTTTATCTACGTTTTAAGAATAAATTACAATATATTTGACACGGAATTCCACCCAGTAATTAAGTCTGTATCATCGCGAGTCCTCCCCGTCACTATAAATAGCTCGCCTCTGCTAGTATGCATCGTTCGTGTAACAATTATGTAAATGCATGAGTGCAATATGGTCTGTGAATTGCTGGCTTATCACCTCATATCGACACGCGACATGTTTTATTTTAATTGTATTCGATTGTTATTTTTAAACTGTTTTATTTATATTAAAAATACTGTACTTAAGCGGCTGGTCGAGGAGTCCAGCGGCGACCAGAGAGAGGGCTAGCAGCTACCTCTGCCAACGTATTGCGTTGGCAATACAGAGAGGGAATGCTGCCAGCCTTCTGGGCACCGCGACTCCCGATGCCCTCCTAGAGGACATATTTTATTTATAGGTAGTTCTAGTTTTTTATTGTTATTTCTTTGTATTTTCCTTACTACTTAATTATTTTACATTGTGATGGTTTATTCACGTCTTCACACTCTTACTTAGTGATCTAAGTAAGAACACAGTGTGATTCTGATGTGATACGCAATTTTTTTCAGAACTCGCTCCTGAATTATTTTTCTGACACCTTATAACGACATCTAATCTGAATCTAAATCCCATCTAAATCTATATCTCGTGTATATCTCATGCTCATCTCGCTACTACCTATCTACACTCTGCGGAACCACAGCAAGTCCTTGAGGGTTCAAGAAGCCGGCCCGGCTAGAGGCTTAGGGGTCCTTGCTCCTGATTTACGGCCTCCGAAAACCGCAGGGATTCAATGCGCCTTTGTTGCACCATACTTTTATTGAATAATAAAATTTCTCCACAAAATGGAACGCCTTTATAGGTCATAATTCCCTTTTAACGTTCGCTGTTATGGTCAAAATATGTAAGAGTTTATGCGTGTCTATTTTATACACGGTAGTACAAAGTGCACTCTATCAATATTACTTACGAGTACTTATGTAGAGACAGTACCTACATTAGAAAATTCTGAAAGCCATAGCACAATACTTCGATCTCTTAATCCTTGACGATTTCTTTGTTTTACCACCCCCACCAACTTTACCTATGCTGAGAATCTAAGAAAGTTAATTCTACTTTTGTTTGTAGCTGTTGATTTTCGGACCATTCTCTTCATTCGTTTATGTTAAGTCTTACTTTAAGCTACTATTTCAAATTAGTGGCGTGACGATAAAAACATAAAGGTAAAACACATTCGTGCTTAAGATAGCATCGCCACATAAAACGCGAACAGGAGATAATGACTCGATGAATAATAATGAGACGGTAAGTGTGAATCACCAAATATATTTAAATTGTTATCAATTAAAAGCAATATAATAGCGATTTGAGTCGCGGAGGTCTGGCCATATGGCGCGGAGCACGAGCGATCGATGTGGGGCTACGAAACAGGCCGTCTGTTTATGAACTTATCCATGCATCGTACTGAGCGGTTTTGTTTTTGGAAATTGTAAAGAACCCCATTGTATTGAGCCTCTGTAGATAATTTATGTCCTTAATGGTAGTGATTCGGTCGCGTGTTTTCGAATTCCAGTTTGACTAGAATAGTTCTAAAATACGATTTTTAGATCTGTCAGAATCTTACTCCCCTAAGGTGTTATAATTTAGAGTAAGAACCCTACTCTAAATTAGAACACCACATGACCACACTCTGCATTCGGAATTTAAAAGCCAGACGTTAAAGACTGCGACTCTCCTAAGTAAGCTCGTATGTCATCTCATTTAATTAAGTTAAACCAATTGGAGTAAATATTTACCCAACCAAGTAGGTAATAGGTACCGGAGAGATGAGTAGAATATGAATATTAAAGCATAAACAAATAACTGTGGTACTTACTTTCAAGATTAGATAATGGTTATCTAAATATGGCCAGCCATAGTTGTTGGCTTATGGGGCGTGATAGGATACCCGCATCATAATTTTATTTCCTTGTAAGTTTGCAACAATTGTCATTTTTCATATTGCAAGTTTACTATGTCCAGGAACCAACATGAAGCAATCTAGTAGCGGAATGTTCTATGTCTGCGCTATTTTCGTGGCTTCATGGCTCATGTAAATTTGTCGAGCTCAATTGAAGTTAATAGGTATGTACGGAGGGTGAGGTTGGCCAGCTGACGCGAGGTGTGAGGGAATGCGGCCCTCCCTGCGCACTGCGCCCTGCTCCCTCGCAACTCGACGACAACAGCAATTGATGGTCAAATAAAATAATGCATGATGATAGCATGTGTAGTGCTCACTGCTCACCACCGTGTTTCGAATTCGTTTTGTAAGAACTGTAGGTTCTTTGGAGTATCTAACGACATAATTGGTAAGAGGCACAGGTTAACCTACTTTATTTAGTAGGTATTTTTATTAAACTGTCAGATCAATGTTTTATTGTAAAAAAAATTGAAACGACATTCAAAAGGAGTTTCTCAAAATTCCGATTTTTATCGATCATATTTCTATATTTTTGGTAGGCAATCTAATGGGTCATCAAGAAAATATATTAAGTTAAGTACCTTTTCTATATTCTTAAAAATAAAATACTTAGAATAAGTAAGTTAAGTTTTTTTATTTTCTTGACGACTGTGAACTTTAGTGTTGTTTGTGTACCTACTTTATTTACCTAATACAAGCCTTACAAACTTTACAAAATGTTGTTAAAATATTTATACGAATTAAAGTAGAGACTAAGCGTCGCCTTTTGTACACGGAGTTTAATGTGAGGGTGAGCCTCATGAATGTTAAACAAATAGATAGCAAGCTTACCTCCCCTCGTCCGCGGATCCTCAACGATTGTTCGCTATTTGTTATTATCATTGAAGGTTAGGTATAGAATAAGATAAGTACCTAAAACAATATAACTTAAATCCACGTAATAAACGGCCAAAGAACGTGGTCCCAAACCGAGGTAGCATATCATGTGGTCGCAGGTTCGATACCCCTCATATATAGTGGACCGTTGGCATAGGTGGGTACCTATGCCAACCGCGGTCTATTAAAAGTGGACTTTCGAGAAAGTAGGCATTCGGTGGCGTGAACGAAACATACCAAGTGGACATTGGATTCGACCGGAGGACGCTCCTCGTATAAGTTTTTAACGTAAACATTCTAAGAATGTGAGGTGCTATCAAAGGAATAATTGAGCATAGAGCGTTCATAGACCTTGAGTAACTCGAAACAGTGATAGGTATCAAATATTCATTCATAATCAATTTCATTGCTGTTAGTTAACGTGCAGTCAACGGGGTTACTGAAATAAAATATGCTAACCGAAGTTGCGAGGATTTCAGGAGATCTCTGGAAACTTGTGTTCGAAAATATGCGTGAAACATTTAGTTTCGTGTGTCGTATTTAGAGAATGTTACCTTTAAAAAAATCACATTGTTGCTCTAACTTTACAAATAAAGATTTATGAAGAAAATTTATATTTATTTTATTAAAATTTTTTGAAATGCACTAATTGCTACCGGACATCCTGTACTTTAATATATTTGAGTATAGTGTATGGGTGATTTAGATATAACTGGCTGGATTTAAAAAAATAATATTCTTCGTTAAAAACTTGTTAAAAAACATTAATTTGTTTTTGTTATCTGTAAAAGAAAGGCAAACCTAACTAAGAACGCTTGAAAAGCGCGGGAACGGGAATCGATATTAGCGGTATCCTTAGTGAAAATTCTAAATAATAATCAGGTATCGTGGTAGGTGTTTAGTGATGGACAATCATTAGATTGATGAGTAAATATCCGTGAATGTATTTTTTGAGTGCTCAGAATATGTTTTTCTTGTTTTTATCAAGGATTATTCTATGATATTATTCATAGATAGGTAGACATGGACAGTTAAATTATATCTTTTAGATAGGTTGTGTTTAGGTTAGGTTGTCTTGATATCTAGAAAGTACCTAAGTAGTTAATACTAAACACATTTCGTACAATATCAAACCAGGCTGTATACTACTCCAGTAAACTTTGCCTTTCCTTATTGGAAGATTTAACTGAAAAAATAAAATATTTGTGATTCCTTGAAAAGCGCGCGAAACGACATTAGCTACTTTTTTTGTGAAAATTCTAATTAAATAGTTTCCGTGGTATTTAGTGATTAATGATCACGCTAAGTTAATCAGGAGATGTCTGCGAACGTTTCTATTAATTGGAGTGCTCGAAAGAAGTCGTGTTTGTGAAGTTTTGTGCTCTTAGCAAGGATTCCTTTGCATAACTCGATTATTACGTGGATCGTCGAGTTATTTCGTTTAGGGGTTTGGGAGGGTTGTGCGTAGGTTTAGGTTAGGTTATCTTCGTATATGTGTATGTATTTATAAGAATTCAGATATTCTACTAACACCAGACCAGGCTGTATGCCCTAATTGGCTTTGCCTTTCAACCTGGGAAGAATTTTCCAAAAAAAATTTCTAGTTCTCGTATTTCCTTCCAAATTCAAAATTCGTTTTTCCAATTTGTTTTCAAAGTAACTATCAATAAATTCGATCTGAATGTAAAAACGGTATAATTAATTAAGTAAGAAGGTATTTTATGTAAGTAGTTATTAAATTGTATAAGTATTTCATGGAAGTACTATTAACTGGGTATGGTAGGTATATTTTATAACAATATGCCACTGTTTAGTTTGCCTTGTTCTTATTTCATAATTTACTGTTACAGGTATAACTAGCTACATACCTACGTGCTGGTGTAAAACTTCACTATCAAGGTAGATATTACTACAAGGTACCTTACCCTATACCTACTTTAAGTACTTTTTATAGGTTGTTGTATACTTTATATCGATCGTAAATTAGTGGAAATGTCTAGATTTAATTCGTGATGCGCGCGAATGCAGCTGCAGGCTCACCTGCCCGGCTTTCCTAATGCGGCTGCGGCTCACGCGGAATCTCAATCGGCGCATTAGATTAGAACAAACATGTTTTTGAGACTGTTGGTTGCTTGCTTGGCGCTTGTCATTTGTTTTAAAGTCAGTTTAAATCTGTGTTTAATTTAGTTAATAGTTTTATAGAACTCATGTTGTTTATGGTTTTTTTAAAATAGGTATTTAATCGGTTTCATTACCGACAGAAGTTGTTTAATTCGTTGAAAGGTTATTTTTACGTTGTTGACAAAGTATCGATATAGGTGAGATACCTACTTGGTTGGATGACGGATTAAATATTTTTCGGATTAGTAGCCACCTAAGTTGTATTTAGTTACAAAATAAGGCAATAAATAAGTCCATGCCACATGTAGCGACGACAAAGGTACCTAATGATCGACCGTCGAGATATTAATATTCTACCTATCCTAATCCTCACAGTTTATAATAGGTATAACCTGAAAAAAACTTAAACTATATTACATGTTACTTAGACCTAGGAATGAAAATGTACACTGGGAATTAAGTTGTAATGCTCCTTTGTGAAATAAAGATATTTTAAAAACAAAACAAAGATCCTCACAGCTTCGATCGTTACCTACTAAATTCACCATTTGATGTCAAGTGTGGTAGATCTTGGTACATGAAGTGCATCAAGGTACATCAGTAATTGTCAGTACAGAACTTGAGCTTTAAACAAAACAATTCAGTATCTGATAGAGTGCGTGATTTATTTGATTTCATTGTTAAAAACTAAAAAAGTCACTAACCTACATATAAGTGATATAAGTTACATTTCATTGTTTGTTTTAAATAAAAACTAAATTAACAAAAGCAGTTTTAATTGCGAAGGATTATGAGAACTTCTCCCATTAATTACCCCATTAAATGAGCAGCGCATTTCGTCGCCCCAACTTTTTAATTTTTTCTTGCACTAAACAAAAGGGTTGTGTTCGAGTGCCATTGTTTTTGAGCTATAAATCTGGCGCATGCGTAATTATATCGTTTAATATGTGACAGTCGCTTTGTCGGTCTAAATGTTGTCCGGAATGCAGGGGGTGAAGTGGGGTGGGAACGGAAGGCCGGAGCAATATGGGGCGCAACAGGGCGCCACTTCACAGCCTAGCTTAGGGCGATGTTATTAGGCTTTAACATTTAAATCTGATATTTTTGCTTGGGGAATGATTTCAAGTTATTATATCAATTTTGCTACTGTAGATATTTATAGTTATCCCAGTCTATACTAGGTAAACAAATAGGCAAAACGAATTTAATACAATTAGGCAAGTATTATGCACATACCCATAATTTGGATATGATCTTGGTTTGCATCTTTTACGTCATATAATTTTAGTTTAGTAATACCTAAGCAATATGCTAATTTTAGTAAAACATGAGGAGACTGTCGGAGGAGGAACTGTCTAGACAACCACCAATCGCGTTCATTAGCGAAAATGACTTAACCCGTGTTAAATTACAAAAATGTATGACGTTTTTGTGACTTTAGTACCTACCTACTTAACACAGTTTAATTTGTAAATCCAAGTGGCCCTTATATTTTTGTTTAGCCGAAGATTTCTGTGCTAATCACTGTATTTTTTTAAATTTATTAGAAAACTGCAAGTCCGATCATTTACATAGAGAACAATAATCAAATACATTTAATGGACCCGTACCATTCTTACCTCTTCATACGCATATCGGAGACGTATTCTCATTACTTGCGATTGTTTGCATTGTTTGACGCACAAAGGGGCGAGTGGTAGCACTACCTAAGCAAGTGGTCGACAAGTGGCCACTCCTCATGAGAAATTGTTACGATTTTGCAAAGATAAGTACCTACCTACCTAGGTAGTTTAATTATGTGTGGGAATGTGGGCTTTTATTGTAGGGAAGTTAGTAATGAAGTATTTAATTTAATAGGTAGATTTATCGTCAAATTGTATCTTAAAAATCCAGTCATTCCACTTGAATTCGTATCTTAATAATGTGGGCGTTACATAATCTATTACCTGTGTCACAGAATAAGTATAAGTTGTATGTGTGTCCACAGATATCTAACGTACATTTGCTCTAATATTACATAGTTCATTATATGAGATGACTGCACCTGACTGCGGTGGTGGTAGTATTGTCATTTACCGCGTCGTCAGCTCAACAGGCCCATCAGCTTACTTGAAGTAACGCAGCAGAGTTGTCGGCTCACAGCTCCACTTTGTAGCGATGTCTGAAGACATGAATCATCAACCCTGTTCAGTACCGTCCCTATACTATTTAATCGATAGTTTATTTTTAAAAGAACTTTAAAGCAATTAAATGTTCCGTGGGTACCGTAGCGTGTCGATAACTTCTCCGATAAGTAACTCCTATGAATTTTAATAACACCAAAATCCAACCAATATCAATGTATTAAAATGGCGTTTGAGCAGTCAATTAGGCGGCAACGTATCGTCCATCGAGATAGTACGATGGTGGTCCATTGTGGCAGGCGCCCCGCAGCTCGCGACGGCAGCCACTCGCCGCCTAACAATACCATAAATGTGTTATTCCTCTGTTGTAACTACTGATTTTCATGCCGCTCCACTGACCACTCTAGAGGTCCATTTTTGTGGGAAGTTGTTACATTTACAAAAAACAAAACGCTAGAATCAAGTTACTTTCTCGAAGCAATACAATGTACCACTATTTCACCGTAAATTTCTCATTCGATCATGATAAAAAATCATCTTAACATACTAACCCTATAAAGTCGCAACTTTTATATGTCGTTAAACACTTTACAGCTAAACTATAAATCATAATAGGGAAACGACAGTCCTTATCAAGTCGATATCAGTAGTGGAGATCGTGACAAAAATAATAGCGAATGTCCCGCGGCGACCTAAACTTCCTCCATGGTTACTTCACACCGTCGTCAAAGAGTTGGGCCGTTGTGATTGCAGTGATAGATAAGTGCGTTCTCACCTCCCCGCGGTCGCGAAAGGGTTCGCCGAATAATTGCAACAATCAATCCCGAGGAGTCATCGAGCGATTTGTATGGTATTTGTGCGGGCTGTCACCCGCTGATGCTATCAACGCACCTCGGGGTGCCCGGCCCACGGGCAATGGGAAATCTTTTCAAAGCTTTTCAACTGCTACTTTTTCACACCTCAAGTGTTTCATTTGGGTAATTAATATGTGAATGACTTTTTAACAGGTTTACATTTAAATCCTTACATCTGTAGGTACCTACTCATACAAATATTTAAAGGATTTCTCTTTCTCTTCTAAAGGATTTCGAGTCAGAACTTCAACATTCCTTTAATAATTTCCATGATTCTCCGGAATTTCGAGACATAACCATAACTTAACGCAGATTCCATAATAAGACATAAACATCATCTCGTTGCAATATGTTACGTATAACAAAGCACTGCGGTAACGGTCCGCATCATTTGTCTGCAGTAACCCTGTTATTTATGATCTGCCGAAGAAAGAGGACAAAAACGGGGCTGAAGTTAAATATTTGCCTGAGACAAGAGGGGGCGATAATTCGATGCTATTATGACGTCATTTCACGCCCTTTGTGAGGTCGTCACACCGTGTCATCTGCTCCTCGAGACGCCTGCCTCGACTATCTCTCGATTAAATCTATTGTGTCATTTTTTTCAGTGCACGCGAGTCGGATGCGCCACCGACGATGATTTCGGCCCGTTCGTCGCTTGTTCGTTCGACCTCGATGTAAAAACACTTGAGGAGCTACCCCATTGTCTCGTGGCCCTTTTACGAGCATCGTTTTGTGACGCTGTTATTGTTTGCGGTTGATAAACATCTCGCCACTAGGTAGGCAGGGATCATCATCACTTTGACGATGTATTATTTTATTAGAACTCCATCGGGTTTGTTTGTCAATTATTGTTGTTGTTGTTTTGAAAGGACTAAGGACATCAAAGTTTTTTTTCTTCAGAATGGAGTTTATGAATAAAGAGCTGTTGACGTTGACGAAAGATTTGCCGATTAATCAAGCGCCTAAATTCAATCAAGACGCGAAGCTTATGGCAGCCATTGATAAACTGTATTACCAGCGACTGGGTTTAAATCTGAGGAATGATAGAGGGTTATTAGTGGAGCGAAAATTTGAGTTTGCAGAGGTGCAGCAGCTTTTGAAAGAATCTACGACATTTCAAGGTTTTTTGGAAATCACGTGTAATTGGATAGGTAAGATAAATCGGCAATTTTAATTAGGGATTACTTACTTATATAGTTGCAGAAAAAGCTCCTGAAGTTGTATTGAAGGAAATTAACGACAATAGAAAGTCATTGATCAATAAAATAGAGGACATTCTTGGGGATATAAACAGAAGTGCGGAGGCCGGGGATACTCCTAAACTAACGATTAGAAACCAGAGACTTTGGAGCAACTGTATTTATGATCTAGATCGGTAATTATTACTTCGTTATAAAGATAATCTTAATTTAAATGATGGCTATACATTTTGCTATTGCTTACAGCGTTACTCTGAAATCATTCAAAGACGCTAAAAAAACTACAATTATTTACAAAAGTAATGAAGATAAAACAAGATTTAACACTATACTATTTGTTCTCACTAAAGTTCACGAGCTATTGATGAAGAACTTGACAGTAACTAGAAGGTAAAGTAAATACTTGTAAAACTTCAGATTTCTCTGTCTTGCATTTATGTTTTAAAATCTTGTAATATTTTAGTTGACTACTTAAATTCGTGTATTTTAGGTATTTTTAGACTATTTGAAGATATAACTGACAATTTATGTATTCTGTAGAGAACTGTTCTACCAGAACGTAACACGACTTCGTAATCAAGCAAACCTGGATGTGGCAGTCAGGGATGTATGCTGTCTGCTGGAGACTCCACCGTGGAACCTTGGTATCATGACTACTGCCAAGGGTCTCATTGCTGGCCCACTCATAATGCACACTAGGGACGGCACTGCCATTGATTGCATGGTGTCTGGTGGTATGTATGTAGAGACTTGTTACGATGGTAGAATCAGCTTCTATTTTCTTCCATAATTTTTTTGACTTGGTTGATGTAAGTGAACATTGATTTGATCCCATGTATTTTCTTACTCGAAATTTGCATATCTCATTTCATTGCCTACAAATTATTTTAATGGAAAAGAGACTGTAATTATTGATTATACCTAAAAGTTAAAATGTAATTTTAAAGGTACCCTAATACCTCAAGATGTAAATGGTATAAAGAAGTTCACATCGCCTGCAAAATATATTCTGGTGGTGGAGAAAGATGCCGTATTTCAGAAACTACTAGATGAAGGCGCTTTGATAAGACTAGCACCGGTGATTATTATCACTGTAAGTACTATATTCCTTTATTATTAGTTTTTTTCGAAATCAAATACACCGTGGCCACATTTCATTCATTCATTGCAGAACGGTTTAAAAAAATGTCAGATATTTATTAGTAATGATGACCATCAGGCTTCGCTTTTACCGTAACCTTCAAATCTTCAATAGTTGTTGTTAGATCAATTTATTTCTATTTATACTTAATTCAAGACGAAACACTATTTGATACGCTTATTATGTCCATCACTTCCTTGTATTTCTCAACCATGATTTTCTTCGCGGTAATGACATTTTTACTGAGATGAATACTTGAATTTCAGGGTAAGGGCTACCCCGACGTTTGCACCCGTCAGTTGTTATGTCGACTATCGACGGAACTAAATCTACGTGCGCTTGCGTTGGTAGATGCTGACCCTCACGGTTTTGAGATATTCCTTACCTACAAATATGGTTCTTTGGTAAGTAATCACAGAAACTAGGAATAGCAGCAGCATGAAACAGGTTTATCGGACTAACGGAGATTTTCCTTCGGTCGCTTTCGGTCTGATTAATAAGCCGAGTACCTACCAAATTAGTAGTAGTAGGTAGTTTCTATCGATGAAACTTATGGAATCTACAGCACGACAAAAAAATCTGTAACATCACTGGTTTAGGGATTACCTACGTTGCGATTTTAAAAAGCTGCTTTGGTAATTTCCTGGACAATATTTCGGTCATAGTGGAATGGGTAGTCTTCTGGGAACATGATTTCAGACGCGATTAAATTTTGTAAAGTTAGGTAAATATCGATGGAAATTGTTATAATTTCTTTATAAATCTGGATAGATTTGATGCGTTTATCGAAGCCATTACTGTTGAAATCCTAGAAAGTTTGAGCCTGTCGTCAGTACCGGTTTTAACACTACCAGCGCCCTGGTAGGCTTTCTTGTCAGAAGGCACCTGAGTCGAATATGGCCAGCCGACTAATATAGCCACTTGCTATTATTTCAAAATCCTAACGTTTTGTATAACGGCACCCAATGGTATATGGTAGCGGGCTAGGTCTGTATCCGAATGGCATGCCGCCACCACTCCCGCGTAGACACCGGTCCTTAAATCGAGTTTACGTTTTCGTTAGAGCAAAATTACGGGGATAAGTTGCGTTGCACGGAACCTTCCTCGGTGCGCGTGACACGCACGCCTCGACTCGCACTTGGCCGTTTTTTTTCTATAATATGAAAGCTAGATAATAGATAGGTATCCTTTCGATATAATTACCATGACTTTCTATAATACCTTAAAAACTTTAGGAAAATAAACGCTAAAGCTTAGGGCCATATTCGACTTGGGTCCTATTTATCATTCGAAACGCAAATCCTAGAAAAATTTAGCCTGTGTATTATTGTAATTCAGGCCCAGTCGCATCTGTCTTCCACCTTGGCGTGCAGTTCCCTGGTGCTGCTCGGCGCTCGTCATCGTGACGTCATGACTCTGGCTCCGGTTGAAGCGCGTCTCAGTCTTACGGAGCTTGACAAACGGAAACTGAAGGCTCTATTGACGAGGCCATACTTAGATTCTGCTGCGGGTAATTTTAAGTCTATTATGAGTAATTTCTTGAATTCCAATTATTTAGAGACCTTGTTGTTTTACCTGCTTGAAGTTGCCTCATAAGGTAGAGTTATTTTAGATCTTAGTTTTTAACTAAGTAGATACTTAGTTTAGGATATAAATTGCATTTTCCCGTGTCTGTTTAATTATGATTTGTGTTATGATCTTATAAGGTCCTTACTAGAGGTATGCATTGCTGTGTGAATATATCAGACGAAATGCCTTGATATAATAAGGAAGTACCTATGGATACTTACCATATCCTGGCTCAATTCTGTGGCTATCCAGTTGACAGTTGCGTCTTAAAAGTCGATCCCGCATTGGACTGAAAAGGGATAATTACCACGAGGAGAGGATTTCACAGGTGCTGGTATAAAGCTAGAACTGAACGCTATGCTCTCAAGCGGACTGAAGGCTGAGATAGAAGCCCTGGCGCCGACCACAGCAGCTCTATGTGACGCTTTCTTACCCGCCAAACTCATACAGGCGGAGTATTTAGGTTGATTTTGTTATTAATTCGTAAGTACATTTTATTAATTAAAATATTGTTTTGTTATTCACTGCATTCTGGAAACCGGCCAGTAGCTACCGGCTAGGTTAAATTCTACTGAAATCTGAACAGTTTAGGTGATGTAGATTTTTGTTTACTTACCTTAAAAAATGTTATTTCTATAATTTAATTCATATTTAAGCACATATTTAGAATACACTTAATTGGTCGTTATTTTCTCTAATTCAGTCGTTGTTTTATTAATTAAAAATTTACAAATAGCGAAATCGAGATGATATGGCTTGATATTTTCTTGCATAATATGAGCCATGCGAAACGAAAATCTAAATGATAAATGGAGATTTTTTTTGAGTAATTGCACATATACTGGGACAGATGTCGCTACCGTCCCTAAGCCGAATATGGAGACAAAATTCGACGACCTGGGTACGATATCACGGTGGCTCTGTTGGAATAGATAGAGCGTGCCACGGAATGGCTATGTGCCCCGGTTCGAATTCCGGTCGTGATGAAAATTTTTCTCCATTTATCATTTAAAATCGAGATGAACCTGTAAACTTCTAAAGTGACCACGAAAACATAATTGTAAAGAAGCATCACTGTTTGGATTATTTGCCACCTTGCACCAATGATTTTAAGTAGTGGCGCCATCTAGTGATCACGAACAGTATCGGTTGGTATCTAAGTGTAGTCGAGAGTAGAACACTTCATTAGCCAATGCAACAAGTATACCGTTGTAATGGTTCAGTGATGTACTGCTAGATGGCGTTTCCAACAATATTTTGCACGTAATGGTGGCACTTCACTTGGCTATGGCTATTCGTATTCGCTATTGGATGTTTGTCGTATTTTATACTTGACGCTATATGATACGTATATACATTCTTACCACAAAACGCGTTGAAGTTGAACCAGTTGAACCGTAGAGTTGAACACATTCCACCTCCAGTCAAAGACGAGTCAAAGAGTAGATAATATCTCCAGTAAACTCTTTGATAAATTATGTGACACATCGTGTCAGTAACAAAGAAAATATATACTCTCGAGGTCAGTAACAAAGAAAATATATACTGTAGCGAGAATAACCAACCAATCAGTGATGAATTTATTGCGGGGTTTCAAGTAAAATTCTTTAATTTGGTTAGAGTATACTCAGATTAGTATTTTCTTTGATTTGGTTGCACTGGACATGGCTCATTAATATGCGAACAGGTTTTATGTCAGTGGAAATGGACTAATAATTCCATAAATCAAAAATATTTGGGCTATGGAGAATAAACCTGAGACATCAAATGAAAAGAAGAGCGTAAGTAAAACGAAATCTTACAATGACAACGGACCATCGGCACCGGCACCGCCGATGAAGGTCAAAGGCGAGTCTACAAAGCGCAAGTCCTTCAACTTGAACGACGCGGTCAGGTCCTTAGATTTGGCTTTAGGCAGGCTGAAAAAGAACAAACTAGGAGAAGATTTTAATACAAATACGGTGCCCCGTAGCCTCGGGCGGCGCAGCGGCACTTCCGCGGAAATTTTCATGGACCTGTCTAGTCCGAGCTCCAACATTAATCCTGGCATAGATAATGCTTCCCTCATGTCTATGAACTTCTCTCACTACGAGCTGATGCGAAACCTATCCCGGTCCACGTCCAACTCCGAGGGCGCGTTCAGTGGTACCACCTGCAACGCGCACGCCACCCCCGCGGATATGACTATCAGGAATGAGCACCTGGAGAAGTACTTCAGGAGCGCTGAGATGTGGTCGAGGCGTCGCGACAATCGCGCTCCCAACTCTGTGCACTTCGAAATTCCCGAGAAGTGAACATTTCGTGGGTAAAATTATTCATTGTGATATTTACTGACAAATAAAACATCTCGATGAACGATTATGTAAATTTCAAATTTTTATTTATTCCAAAGAAATTTTACAATAATAGTAACAGAATAATCTCAGAATTTACAAATGAAACGAACCGTTCTATACAACACTGTAACTCTTAAACGAGACAATAAGATTATAATAACACTGATTTAACAATAACGTAGATTTTAGATGCTTTTTCTAGGGCCACCAACTGTGTGATACTGAGCACAATGATACATTCCATAAAAAACTAAAAAATTTCTAATAATTTAGTGGGTAAGACCGCTAGCGCAACGATAAATGAAGATACAGTAAGTAAACTCGTTGAGAGTTGGTTGCGTTCAGTATCACACGTCATCAATCTAACCGCTAAGGGAGCAATCCGCGACACTCTAAAGTTACGAAGGCGGATACTACACTGTTTTGTATCACAACTGCACTCGAAATAAGCGAACAGACTAGACCGCTTCAATAATTATAAACGGCAACTTAAACTTAATACATCATCATTCTAGTGCCTGTGTTACTACCTGATAGTAAGTATGACTGGTAGGTACTGGTAGTAGGTACGACGGAGAACGATAGTATCACACCTTTGATTACCGTATCTCATTATAATATTTCATAATCACTGGTAATCGGAGGAGTTGCCTTAGATAAATGTTTTCACACTCGTAAATCTCATCCAATCCAAAAGTAAAGGTATAAATACTTACAGGTCTACCTCGAGTGCAGTTTTGAATAAATTACAGAGGGATTCTAAGAACACAGCTTTACGGATTTACATTTATACCACATCCATTGAATTTGGACAAACTAGGACAAAGATCTAAACTTATTTCTTAGAGATGTACTTAATCGGAGGATAATTTGAAAAATATTAACATCAACATAGCAGATTAGAGTCGGAATAAGGAAATAATTGACATAGTCATCACATAGTTCCTACTTTCCTGCCCTAAGAATAAGTCGTAATTAAAGGTACGGAAGCTTTCGCTACTCTGGAAGACTAAAAGGACTATAATTTGTTTGAATTATAGCTCATAGATAGAAGCGGCATGTGCAAACAATCGTAATGATCAGATCGATTTTCGTGCTAAAATTTAATAACAAACAAGCAATATTAAATTTCATTCATTTAAAAATATTATTCACGAATCAAATTGGTGTTATCTTCAGAAATTCTCATATTAACTAATTGGATTTCACATAAGATAAATAATTCTATGCTATCAGCACTAACATTTATAAACACCTCGTTCTAATACAACATATTCAATGATTCAGGCCTGATCCCTGATTATTAGGCCCTGCTTCCGTCAGTACTTGGTTTCAATGACAACTGGCATTTGCCCAGTGATCCCTTTGCTTTCTTACTTTCGACCTTTGCTGAACTCGGCACAGCCTAGCGCTTTGCCTCACTCGCTAGCAACTCGCAATGTTTGTACAACTAGAACATTCGCTAATGAAATCAATACATACAACATGATGTAAAATTTAAAGCACCCGGTTTCCAAAAACTCTCTCGTATTTTCTCTATACTATAAAATCTCATATGTATTGTGATGTACACGTAGCCCGTAATATATTGTCTGTTTGTTTCAACTTCAGAAGAATAAATAAATATTGTTTCGTCATCATAATGGAAGAATTTCAAATTATCTAAAGTAATATTAACCTTATGATAATTATTTTTAATAATTACAACGAATTCGATTTGACTATGCCCTACACAATATCAGATGAAGATATCTATAATTATCAATATAATTAATCCAATATCGATATAATTATGCAATAGAAGAATCACAGCATCCTTAAGACCATAATGGCGATTGAAATTAATCTCATCGACGTATCCGTAGGTATTTTAATTAATACAATGATTGTAAAATTTAGACCAATTTGGCAGTCTTCACAAACCTGGAATGTACGATATGCGTCTATGCAGGTATCCGATAACACTTAACAAATATCGGCAAACGTTTATCTCTATAACAACAAGAATTAACTAGATGTAATGTGACCGTTATGGCGAAATATTATATTAGTATGTTGATGACATCGTATGGTTACACCCATTATATCTAACGATATGGCTTTGCATTAACGGTTGTGCTAGAGCAGAAACGTCTCTAAGCTTGTTACACGGTAAAGCCACTATATGGATATATTGGATGTACCTAATCTTACAATGAGATTCATAAACAGCTTTGTGCACGAGCTTAACGTAAGGTACTAGAATACCGAACTTCTATGGAATTTGACATTTGTAAGAGCGAGCTCATGCTATGGCTTGCACCCAAAACTGTCTATGAATCTCGGCATTATCACTTAACTTTGATACTGGCACTCAGTGATTTGTCCTTTATTGCTTATAATTATTACACAACTTGATCGTGTCAACTATTAAATTAGAAACAATTTATGTTTAATTTACAAAATGAGTTAATTCATAAACCAATTCGTTGCCTGCCCTACAAATTACGGAATCTATCAAAAAGGCAAATTGTCTAGCTCAATTAAAATCTATTTTGTACAAACTTACTTTACCCAAAAATACGAATAAGTTATATCGGTTTTCGAGTTGTACCGTGGGTTTTCACCTAAGTATTTTGCATTATCTCCTTGCTGCCAAACTAGATTGCAAGGGCCGGATTCCAATGCTTCATGTAGATGCTAAGAGGAAATGTAAATAATTTTCTACACTTCACTAGCAGAGATTCAGAGACATGTGCGCAAGCTTAGCCCTCGCTCTCGCTACTATACTACTACTATGTAGTAGTAGGAACGAGATCTCGTTAAGCTCGCGCTCAGAATTGTCTCTGAGTCTTGGCCTAATTGTTCTAAACAGCCAGTTCGGATCATTTGTTTTTTAATATAAAAAGTTACGTTGAATAATAATTGAGGGCAGATATAAATTACACGTCATCCTTAAATGTACTTACTATGAAGATAGAATGGTAGGTAATGGAGCAAAAGCAGCTAAGGTTAGGGGATGATCAAGGTCACTTCATTTCTAACGTTACATGTAAGTCACTATAAAATGGGCTTCATTCGAATTACCTAATGTTTTATGATAATGAGGTATTTTCAACAGCTCTATAACTTTACAAAACTTAACATTCTCTGTATTCAATATTCATGTATGAACAAAACGTCTAAAACTGTATACCTAATAAACTTTCCCTAAATGATAAGCTCATTATGTATTTTGGTAATTTAACTTTTGTATTAGCAACAAGAGGTCCTATCCTATCCTTTATTTAGAATTTTTTCTGAAATACATAGTTCCGAAAAAGATAGTTGATTGTGAAGTCAATAAAATGGAGAATTATCCTGAAAACTTTTAAAAAATGACAACATGACATGAAAGTTAACAAGTTTTTTAATCTTTTAGCGAATACTTCTATAGGATTAGTTAAGGTAAAAAAGCTTGGTATAGTTAAGGTGGCAGTAGAAAATAGTAGTAAAAGCCTAAAGTGAACAAGCTCGAAAGTTTATGTATGATTAATAAATACTTATAATCACAATTTTTGTCATTCACATCACACCAGACTAGTCGAGTAATCTCAGATCAGTAATGATCTGAGGTCGTGATCGTTCATTACAAAGTCAGATTATTTTTTCTTTCAAGTTTCAAGTAACTACTTGAAATCGATATTTTTCTTGGGATCGTATATTTTTAAGTTATTTCCTATCTATAGACGTTACGTAAGGTTTAGGAGAAGTCACAGTTAGATAGTTTAGGCGAAGGGTGCTGAAGCGAATTTTTATGGACTGGATGAGGAATAATTCAATTGGAGTATTATTCTACCGCTTTAGCCCGTTCTCGTATCACTATTAACAAATCAACTTCATTAAGTTCCCTATTGCTAACTAGATCAACACTCACGCTATCGTCACAACACAACAGAACGGACTTCTTATTATCATAAGTTACGATTTCTCTAATCTAATCACACGAAGCCCTCGCACTCACGTCGTCCTCACAAAATACCTATGGCCTCGTCTGTACAACGAAAGGCGTCACTGAACCAAACGTGGGGAACACATTTTATTAAAGCACTATCTCATGTACATATTTACAAGAGCAATTAATGATAACAATAAGATATTTTGTGGAGGTGACCGGGTTCAGGTCGTTGCTGATCACGGGGGGCAGTCGTCACTTTTATCTGTCTGGAGGGGGCAGCTTGGTGTCCTCGGGGTCGAGGGACAGGCACTCACGGAGATAGTCCTCCATGGACCGGTACACGTGCTCGATCACACCTTTGAGGTCGTGGCCTTCGTCCGCGTACGCCTGCAAGACGAAATATATTGCGGATGAGTCCTGCGAGATCATACAGAATGGCACAATAAGTCAACGGCAAAGTAAATGCCTGTCTACGCCCACTAGCGACAGGTGCAGATGGGTAATGGTAAAGTAACGACCGAGGCCATTTTCACCAATTTTATTGGTTTGTCTTTTCCTGGCATAGGTACCTATAGAGCATAGCAATAACAATAACTCGTATTATATGAATAACATACTGAATAACGAAATAATATTGTGACAATTTCTTGGTCTCTAACGAATATTCTGGAAGATACAAGTAGCTAATATCTCAATTTGCGCCCCATCACATGTATCATTTAGAATAGAAAACATTTATTTGTCACACACACAAGGCACATCTACAATATACATAAAAGAGTTAATATAAAATAAATAAATTTAAATACCTAGGCGATAGAAGTTGAGACTGATTGTGCAGGGGTACCAAAACTGTCTCTAACTCTAACTCTGCTACAGTAACCACTAAAGCGCTGGTTTTTAGTGGAGACGTTGCGTTAGTGCAATGACTTATATTCAGATTTATTTGCAATGCTCGGCGAATAATTTAAATGACGAAAAATTTCTAGCCGTGGGCAGGACTTGAACCTGCGACCTTGACATATCGTGACATGCTCTTAACAACTGAGCTACCACAGGCCACAAGTCCGACCATCGAAATTTTTCATCGTATCAAGTCCTGCCCACAGGTAGAAAAATTTCAATATTTAATTTTTATATTCACACTGGAGTAGTAGTCAAATAATGACGATGGCTGATGATCGTACCTGGTATCTGAATAGCACGCCTGCATCAGTGAGCGCTCTTGCGAGTTGCAGCGCGTGCGGGTACGGCGCGCTCATGTCTGCCATGCCGTGCAACAGGTACAGCGCGTGCGCGGGCACGTGGTGCGCGCGCTGCGACGCGTCCGCCTCCACGTACCCTTTGTAGTTCACCGACGGCTGCCCGAGGATGCGCTCCGTGAATGCGGCGTCTGGAATTTTATATGTGCGGTTAGTCTTGAGAGAAAACTGTTGATAGATGAAAATGCGGCGTGCACCTGTAGATATGGGTGGAAAACAAATCCATTGATCCCTACTTAGGAAAATCTGGAAACATAACAGAAACCAGATGTGTCTCATAATTGGGGCGCTAACGGGACACCAAATAGGTAACAAACGACCTGTTGCACAGGATGAAACTAACGGAGTCTCCAAACTGCAGAGCCTTTGGTGACAAACCTGAGTCCATGAAACACCTACTGTGTGAATGTGACTCACTAACTAGGAAGCGAATAAGTGTACTGGGGTCGGCCTATCCGGAACCAGAAGATTAAAAGCTCTTTGAATGAGCTGCATAGCTGACCTATTGAGTTATATCTTTAGGGAGGAGAAGGGAGTATAAAGGAAAGGAAGAGCACAAAAGATTCCAATGGTCGAAGTGCCGCCACATTGGCATCCAATCAGGATAAAATGAGATCCCTACTATGAGGCGAGCTGGTCGGCTCATGCAGACATGGGGCGCACTGTGATGGCGAAGTTTAAGGACATCGGCAGGACATGGAATGACATTAATCGTGATGCCCAGCATAGGCGTTCCAGCCGTTGCTGGAGCATACTGTGGACGTCTTCTGCCCAATTGGACTGTATAATGTACATAGGACACTATGATGAACACTCAGCAGAATACGGAGAAACTAATTTAGTATAAAGGCGGATTTGTCTCGGTCAGAGGATCTCTTCCAGTCAACCTTTGAGCGGTTGATAAGATAAGACCGAAAACCGTATTATTGAAAACGTACAGTTCTTTAGCACATATTTGAATTTGATTAGCCATGCACTGTCTGATGGTGATGACAGTACAGTAGAAAGGACAGATATATACAAACAATGTGCGGAACTCACTGTAATAGAGCCAATCGGTGATAGGCGACACAGCAATCCCGCACTTGAGCGTAGACTGCTGCGAGCCGAGCAGCATGGCGGTGACGTAGCCACCATAGCCCCAACCCCAAACTGCTACACGAGTCACGTCCAAGAACTTAAACGTGTCTAATAAATATCTGGAAATAACAAATAATAATTTGATTAATATGACCTATGGAGCCAGCCCACATTGTTATATTCAATTGGTGGACTCGCTCCAATCAACGTACTATGTACATGGATTCTTGGCCTAAGACCAAAAGTTAAGTTTTTTGACGATTATTACGCCACTTCAATACCATCACTCTAATATAATCGACAGTAGAACTATAGAGGATAGTGCGAGGACTAGTCACATTTATTTAGCGACCGCGGCTCTTTTTCCGCAAGGTTTAGAAGAAACCGTGCGTAAATATGACCGGTTCTAAAACGCTTTAAACGACACCAGCCTCTTCTTGGGAGTTTAAACCCTTTCGACGAGAAAACAAATTGTGAAAGCCGTTGGCTATGGGGCCAGGGCCAGCTTACCTAATAACAGCCAACTGGTCCGCCACCTCTACGCCCCCGAGGCGGCCGCGCAGCAGCGCGCGAGGCAGGCCGCTCGCGCCCGCCACGTCCAGCTTCACGTACACCACGTCGTTGCGCGACGACATGTACGAGCCCCAGTCCAGCATGAACTTGTCCGTCACCTGCTGGCTGCCGGGACGACCGTCACTGCGAATAGGTTAATAGTACAGTCGAAAACAGAGAAAAATAGACTTTTAGAAAACGAACGCCATAATCGCTACTAAGTAAAGGAAATGATGGTCACACCTGGGAATAGGGAAGTTTAGCCTCTCTATGGATGTACACAAACATTAGTTTTGTGTACACTTGCTCTGCCTGCTCCAAATCTAATCTCGCTCTCACACCTGGTTTGCTGATAGATAACTCTAATGTAGAGTTAAGTACACCTTATGTACATCTAATTCCATGTCTTGTATTGTAATCAACTTTGTGTACATTAAAGAATTAAAGAAGAATGAAGATTATGAAGAGGAAGGCCCACAAAGAATGGAGCGCTATGAAAGAGAGCCGATTAGAGGGAGTCTTAAGTGTCATATCATAACTCATAAGTTTCGTGAGTGGCACCTAAAACAGTATAATTATATAGTCAAACTGACCAACAAAGTTTTAACTGAACGTTGAAACTGGTTGTATGCAAATTGCCTTGATTGTGTTCTAATCTAAATGATACCTATATCTTTTCGGAAGTCAATGCATGGAAATGTGCCAAGTTCTAGAATCTATCGACTGTCGAAGACCGTAAGGCAATTCAATCAATGCAGTACACGTAGTACCCACTCTGTGATTCAGGGTTACGATAATGAAGCGTTGTTCAGTCAATAATAACATATAAACATAAGCTAAGACCATTATTACCATCACGTGAAGTGATTGAATCACGTAGCTGAATATACAAAATTACAAAATGCTCAGAGAGTCAGAGACGCACAAAAGATTCCAGAGGACCTTAGTGTGGCCACAATCATGGCATCCTATCAGAATAAGACAAAATAAGGTAAATAAGTAGGTACAAATGTTGTATTGCAGACACGAATGAAATGAGTTATTAAACAGTACACATAGAAATTGAAATATTATTAATGTAGTATGTAAAAAGATTAATTAGTTACAAAAGTGTACCAATGACCGAATAAATGAGTATGAGGCCCGGGTTTCCACCAAAGCGAAGAGGAGAAGAGACGAGAGGAGATGTATTTTGAATAACCAATCAGATTTCGTTCGTGGAGAGGAGACGTGGAAACAACGAAATCTGATTGGTTATTCAAAACAGGTATCGTGTCGTCTCCTCTCCTCTTTAGTGTATACCAGGCCTGAATAAGAACACATAGATTGAGTTATAGAAGTAGACGTCACATACACATGGACAAGCACCGGGAAGGCCGCGTCGCGCAGCTCCTCGCGCCACGAGGGCGGCAGCAGCAGCTGGACGCGCGCCTTCGACCCACTGCCCAGTTGCACGTCGAATGCACGCACCTTGGGCAGCGCCAACTCGCGCAGTCGTACTGATCTGATGACAAGATAAGTTTAACATAGTCTTCAATACCTGGGAGTAAAGAAATTGCTTTCGGGTAAGGAGCCACGAGGAAATACCGAGGATTTGGAATTATGCGGTTCCCGCGTGTCTGAACGTAGCCTTAAATACCTAGATGTCCAAACGCCAACAGCAATGGAAACGTTAATGCAAATACAATAAATTAATGAATAGTAAGAACAATATAAAAAAGTTGTACTGTGCATATTTTAGCACATTATTTTTTTTTTAATTTACAATTCATCACTTTACAAGGAAAAGAAAGCTGAGGAGAAAAAATGGCAAAAAATACTCAGCAGCATATCTTTTAAAAGAATAAGAATTACATTTAATACACACTATGCATCGATTGCCGTAATCATCAATTCTGTAATAAGTTTTAAATTGAGTCAGAGGCCACTCACCTATAAGGCCTCGTGTCATATAATATTCTCTCTAACTTATGTGTTCTAGCGTCATGTAGCCCCGCTAATGGTGGCCCTGGCCCGCCGCACTCCAGCACGTAATGCGATATGCCGACCGACGGTTTGGGCGGGGAGAAGCTGGCAGACCAGAAGGAGCAGTTAGCATAGTGCAGGCGGGCTGGCCACACCGCCAACTCGCAGGTCAAGCAACGAGGTTCCTCTCGCTCCGCTCTCGCTCGGACTGAATTGCTGCCGCCCCCATACGCGGGATCTCGAACTACGTAGACGTGCCTCTGACCAGGCCTCTCGGCACTACCTGTTGAATACGAAACAGCTATTATAATGTGGTCATGTGTAGACAACCAAACATAATTTTCACAGCAGCTTACAGGATTGCAAAAACCACACATTGTAAATGTATGATAGTGAAAATGAGTAATAAATTTTACTTTAACCGAATATGAAATTTTAAGATGAGATGGATTTGGATATTAAACATAGGGTTAGTGATTTAGATACTCCACTAATCAAAGAAAACACTCAACTGCACTCAATCTAAATACTTAATTTGGTTTGCTTCTTTCACCATATCAGGATGCAGTTTAGGTATATATAACTTTTCTTTGTCTAATCCTTGAATAGAAAAATAAAACTTATTTATAATATTAAGTTTAACAAGCACTTTGCAGTCTTTAGTATGGCAGGTTAGGGTTATGCATCAAATCTTACCTAAGTAATATACTAAATGGTTGTCCTGGTCCCACGCCAGGATTGCCGTCACCTCCACCTTTCCGTGCGACAGCACAGCCATGCGTTGCCTCAGCACGTCCACGTGTTTGATGTGCGTGTAGTATTGCCCCCCGCCTTCTTGCACGGCTGCGAGAAGAAGAAACGCGCTGCCGTCTTCTGAGTAGACTGGCTGTTGGTGGACTTCTAGCCACGGCTCGTCTGTTGCCTTCTCTGAATGCATCTGAAATTATAACCCGTGACCGTTAGTAACTTATTTAAATTCCAACAAAATATTATGAATAGTAGATACTGTACCTCTGTGCAAGTCCAGTTGGGTGTATAACAGCTGCTATAAACAGTGAGATTCTGTGCACGGTTCATCCATACCACCCCTATATGAGAGTTGTCTCTGCCCACCCACTGGGCTGATATGATGTAGTATTCCCTGTAAATGAACAGCATACGATTATCTAATCGACGTTGATGAGTGGGAATTATTTAGTAGAAAATGACTAATGAGCAACATACATTCCGTCTAAACTGTTCGGCGGTCTGACTTCCCATCTGGGCGGCGCCGTCGTGTTTTGCACTCCGACTATCCATAATGTCACTTTCGGTATAGAGCTCCCCGGCTGGAACATTGCAACAAGTGTCACTCGTGGATATGCGGTGCATAATTTATTCAGTGAACACAAAATATTATTAAAGCGGTTTGAATTTTAAACTGGGATAAAATATTTTACCGGAGACCTACTAGGATTCTTTTGACGGTTAGGGACGAGGGCTGTGATGCCTGTGTTAATGGTAGCTTAGCATTATACCATTGCTTACTTGCCTTGTAGTTTGTACAAAAGAGAACTGATAAACAAAACTTAGTACTAAAGATGATGGTCTCACCGTGGGGTATCTGATAGTGACTTGGTCCGGGAAGATTGTGTGTAGGGTATTGTTTATGGCGGGGAGCAGGAAGCCGGCCCGGGCCGCGCCTGCTCCCCCGATCCCCTCAGAGATCCGCGGGAACCTCAGCTCGGAGACGGTGGTATCGTCGTACTGGACGTACATCACGAGGGTGCCGTCTGATGAGCCCCATGTCGCAGAATGTGTCTTCGTCACCTCCTCTGTGGTTGAAAATGTTTTGTCAGCGACACTAAAGGAATTGCTAGTGATCAATGTCGATTACGATAGGAATAACAGTCGTCCCATCATCGTCCTCACCTCACCTTCATCTTAAACTCATCACCTCATCCTAAGCTCTGCGATGATAAAAGTCTAAGGAAGGAAAAGGAAATCCTATTATCATATCAAAACAAAGAGAGTAGAGACCACATATTTGAGATATTAATGTTTCTATAAAAGTAGAGTCATGTAAGAAGTAGAGTTTTCTTTTCAAACTTTCCTTAAACTTATATTAGTTTTAGTTTCACACATTGCCGTCGTCAATTTCATTTAAAGCAAAGACAATCTTCTTATTTACATATGGTTCAAAGAGTAGTATAAGTACATAGGTTCCTTTTCATTAGTAGCATCATTAAATCTAGCATAAAAAATCGTTGTCAGTACCTACTTTTAGTTGCGTTCCGCCTCGTTCTGGCTAAAAATGATGTTCAGATTCACTTACCTTGGTACAACCAGTCTGACACGCCATTGTACACGCGTCCCGGGCTGGCGTCGGTGGTGAGGTGCAGCAAGGGTGCTCTCTTGGCCGGAGGGCCCGGCCTCGCCAGCACCTCGTTGTCTGCCGCCAGCAGTAAGGCCCCGTCGGCTCCGAGCCAGGCGGCGTGCTGCCATTCCCAGCTCCCCTGGCCCTCCCCAAACAGTGGAATGTGATGGCTGAAAACAAGATTCATTATTTAGTTTAAAAAATTCGGTACCATTGACGTCAATCATCCAGATGTGAGGTACTACCATGCATATCATAATTGATACTATAAACTACCTAATTCTAATGAGTAATCCATTATTAATATTATCATTCCCAAAGTACTTATTATTTAATATTCTATATTTTTTTAAAGATTTATATAAACGTGGAAGTTTCCATAGAGGAACGAAAGTATATTCAGTTTTCACGTTGCAAACAAAGTGAAACCGCAGGTGGTAAATTAATTGAATAATGTTTGCAGAAAGTTCCAGAGACCTGTCTGAAACGAATGCAACTTAATTAGGAACTCCTTCTTATCTCTCAAGATCTAAGTTACATCGCATTGAACTTAAAGTTACGGTTAAAAATGTTAAAGTATTGCTTCACGCTATCCCACATTAAAATTCCACTCACGTATTTTGAAATAAATTGGGAATCGTATTCACGTATCTATCGCCAAATCGATTTCTGCACCCGCCAGACTAGAGGACAGGGGGTAATTCACAAAGAATATTATGATTTGAAAGAGAGAAAATAAACCGACAGGGAAATGGAGACGGAAGACCGCCTTTAAAATTGCCTTTTAAAAGCTATTTACCTCTCGGAGGTGCTTTAACACTTTATGCAAAATTAGCTTGGAAACAAGGACTATAAAAACTATCAGTCTACCTACAGAGCAGATTACAATGTTAATACTATCTGCAATGCGTATCATTTGTACGTTTACAATTATGGTGTTATCAGAGATGAGAGTTATAAATATTTTCAAAAATGTTTACACGTTTTATATTATATTTATAACATATAGGGAAGGAATTTCTACAGAACAAATTACAAGGACGGACCGTACGAATCCATTACTGCGACGCTTTCGTTGCCTCACCTTTTGTTTTCGGAATTAAAGGTGACTACAGACGCGTGTGAAGAAATGCCGCAGTCGTCATTAAAATTCCTCTCGCAAACGATAAATGTGGAAAGGAAACGAATTGAGATCGTGCTGATATTTTATATTTTATTCCTTCACGAGGGAAACGGAATCATGCTCCATCCAAACGGCGCGGCGCAGACATTTTTATAGAGCACGACAGATGGAGGACTATCATTTGAATTCGGGCATAAAGTGGTTTATTTGCATCTAAAATTGTATTAAATAGATAACAGAAAATATTACAGAAAGTAACATTTCTCAAAGGTGCGTCGAGTGAAAACCAATTTGGCAAACCTAAATTGAATTGCAGACAGAAAGGTAAACCTCCGGGGAAGACCCTATAACTGTGACCTTTACGATCTTTAGGCGTCAAAATAATATCAGAAGTAAAGTAACTCACTCATTTGTGACGTCATAAACGGTGTAGTGCGCCGTAAACGTCCGCCGATAAACCTGTAAAATAATAAAACTCTAATAACATCGTCCGCCCGAGTTCGCGGCGCTGAACTTTGTAACGATCGCCTTGTTTATTTTAGAAAAACCAATTAAAAGTTTTAGGATACAATGGATACGTACCTCCTTGATATTGTGTTGGAAGAGAACGTAACGCAAGTTCGGCGAGCACTCGTAGCCGCGCACATTGAGCTGCCTCTGCGACAAAAAGTAAGTATTCAATTCGCTTCCACTGCCACTAGAAACTTGGGCTATTCATAAACTTATCGCCAAACTCCGTCCTACCACTGTCAATCGGAGCTATAATATTGACTTCATTGACTTCTGCGAATGTTGTCTTCTTTGACTTTTAATCTAGTTAGGGTAGAAATCATATTTTAAAAAGTGAAGTGACGAAAAACCACAATTATCTAGGGATTTGGGTTTAATTGAAAACAAGTTAACCTGAAGCATACTTTGCAACGTTGGTGAAACATTCCCGGTGTTAAGAGACTAGTTGCGGTCACTTCACTACAAAGCAGTTTAAGCTTTCCGCCTCGTGTTCACAATAATCTGAGGTTTGCGGCTTGCGTTCCACCTGGCTGTTAATTGTGTACAAGGAAATTGCAGCGAATATTCGGAGAGTAACGTTCAGGCTTACCTACGTTTAGTATTAGATGAATTAAACGCAGGAATAAATATACTTACGAGTGTGTGATTGGTAACTAGTACAGATAGGGTGTTGTTCAAAGTGTCTAGGGCTAGCAGCCCGCCGTCGTCGGCCTGGTATACCAACTGGTGCGGGCTGACCCACGTGATAGGCAGCCTCTCCCCTGTCAGGTCGCCTCGCAGGAACTCGTCCAAGCGCATGCGTCGACCCGACCAGTACAATAACTCGTCCACGTATCTGAAACAATACTGTATATTGCCACAACCTGCTGCAATCCAAAATACCATTTATATAGAAGACACATAAGTAATCCAACTTACCCTAATAAGTAAATAGCTGTGACAATACCCGCTATCACAAAACTGATGACCATCAAAGAAAATATAATACTTCTCCAATTGTGGCCATCTCCTGGGTACAATTCCTGAAATTTACAGATACAAGTAAGTAAAAATAATGTCGATATTTTTAATTGAGAGGATGGAATTATGAAGTATCGATTATTCTACATAGTTCCCAATACTTATTGATGGTGCCGTGACCAGGATCGTAGATGGATAATAAATTATTTTGATTCACAAAATCCGTCATGGTATTAGTTAGAGTTTGATCAACAAAGTATAAATATACATATTATACAGGTAGTCATTATACTATATTTCTTTCTTATGATTTCTAAGATGGTAAATCATAATAGGTAAACATCAAATACGCCTATGCGTAGTACCTTCTCTAAGCAAGAGACGGGTTCTTATAGTAGACTCACGTCTTCCTTGGCAGACTTGGGGTCGGCGACCTGCAAGGTCTCGTCGGGCGGGAGGCGCCAGGAGCCGCCGCCGCCGCCGCCGCCCGAGCGGTCCGTGTGGCCGGTGGCGTGCATGCGCTGCCGCCGCCGCCGTCGCCGCGCGCGCACCCGCCACCGCGCCGCGCTACGCGTCCGCCCGCGCGCCCGCGCCCGCGTCTGCGCACGCGCACGGCCACCACCGCGCGCGCGCCCTCAGCGACGGCACACGCGCGATCCGCCCCATCACTGCAAACAAAGATAAACTTCGATTAATGAACATTACAGCTAATCGACCTAAGATAGACAAACGGACTATCCGCTTTGGTTGGAAGCTTAGACAAGTCAGTTCAATTCGGAAATGTCTTGGAAAAGATCTCGCACTATCTTGGAAAATATTTCTAAAGTTCTGTTAAATCTAGTTACCTACATTAAAGTAAACTAATTGAGGTAACAAAATTGACGTGTTCCAAGCAAATTGGTTGTACAGAGTATGTTGCAAATATTGCAAATCTAACATTAAGTGTTCCGAGCAAATTGGTACATCCAATTGAATAGTGGATAATTTGTTAATAGCCAAGGCAGACGCCTAGGCCGATACGATAGAGTGCCGTTGGAGGGCGGCCAACGCCGGCGCACGCCACCAGTTTATAGATTCGCTGGACGCCAACTTTACGACTCCGTAAAACTTATTCCAACTACTCTCTCGATGGATTTTTTTAGGTAGATGCCCATTTTATTGCGTTAATATTCAGCGATCGGAAAGCGGGCCATTATTTCGGATTTTAGCATTTCCAGTCACTATTTTGAAATCAACAAACATCTATAACAATGATCTAAATTAAAGCAATCTTTGTTTCGTAAAATGAAAAGTATAATTAATATTTTTGCAGACAAGTCTTATGTAATTTTTTATACAATTGAACAGACGGACGGTCAAAAGTTACGTTAATTCCTAATAGCAATGCTGATTTAGGCAGTATGCCCGTAGGCTGAGTGCCGACAAGAGAAAAGTGCGCATTTGGCAAGAATATTGCTGACATTTCTTCCTTTTTTTGGAGGACAAAGTGGACCGAAGAGCGTTAATTGTAGTTTGCGGTGGGAAATGGCTTTTACAGCAGATTTTTATCTCAACTGCAAATGTTGGCTTGGAGATGCTTTGAGCTCGAGGAAAAAGTCGTTTGTGGCGGGCCTAGAATATGAATTGGCTTTTTAATTATTCACACAAAAACCCAGCAGATGGAAGTCCATCGTCTCTGCCTACCCCTGCGGAAAATAAAGGCATGAGCTTATGAATGGAACTTGAAGCAATAGCGATTGAGGAATCATGACTACAAAACTAAAAATGGACATTTACCTAATCGTTGTTTAAACAAAATGATTTAACTCTCTCAGGCTGACTTTGTGTAATACGAAACGTGGAAGATGCAACTATCTGCAAAATGAGTTCACAAAACTTCGTATCAAAGCCAAGAGCAGAGCGCGCGCCGGTTTCAGATTAATGGCATGCAATGGACTACGCCGGTACTTAAGTAAGGGTGGATGCCAATTAAAAGCATTAAAGCAGACAGGCATGCACTCAGGCATTTAATTTGTTGACCTCCTTTCTAAAATTACCAATTTTTTTACGATATGTAGTCGCCCTAATTCAACATAACAACAAGGAAACGCTGAAGTTTTCTATCTAATTGCAGTTCAATCACGAAACCAGCAGCATATAACTACTCGGGTATATGTTTTTAAACACTTGACGGTCTGCTGCTCTGTAGCTGCTCTGTTTTCTATCATGATCTGGTCCCCAATATCTGAAGGTTCAATCGCAATTAAGTAATACAAATAAGATTTATGGAAAAAGGAAGACTTAGGTACATTTAATTCAATTTCAATGGAATGAAAGCAGAGCTTCCGCCATTTGAGGGTGGTATTAGTGTCCCTAATGCGTACCCTGTAAACATGTTTCTTTCTTATATCCCTGGCTGGCTTTACAGTCATTCTATTTCCGTTTATGGCCTCGGCTCAAAGTCTTCAGGGGATTGACTTACTGCAATGCAGATGGAAGACTTAGGTACTTATTTTACAATAATTGGGTAAGGTTTTAAAACTGGAATTATATATCTAGATTATTCTAGATGACTAGAATACAAATACTTATTATGCTCACATGGTCACACTGATTATTTTAGATACGATAGCACACGATGCTACTACAGGCAGGTAGATTTGTTTGATTCAAGTTATTTTTAGGGTAAAGCAAGTTCGTAATATGTGGCTTAAAATGTCGTCATGAACGTACAGTCGGGAGCACTATATGTGAAAAGAGAAGACCACGGGATTTCCTGATCACACTTCGTATCAAGGCCATTATGTTTATTTTCTCAATAATATTTTATTATTTTTTTCAAATTTATAAAAAATATATACGAGTGAAATATTGGGAACACTGTCAAATATATTACACGCAGATATCCTACATCGTTTATATCGTTGTATATCTTCTGGTTACCAAATCAACGTTCGCATATAATACTGTGAATACAGTAAATCTCCCAGGTGCAGAATAATTAAGATAATAATTGAAGATAGTATGAAAAATGACCTCTCACCAACCATGTTGGCGACTCGCCAGTTTTGTAATAGTATTAGTGCTGCGTCGAAACATCCACTCTTTCGATTCGGTTTGGGTGAATTTTATTGCTTCATCTAGTCACTAAAAATATAATATTTATGGCTTGTCGTGCGTGTTCCGTCGGTATGGCGATGTAGTATAAAATGTTATGTTTATTTTTATTGCATTTATAGTTAAGTATTTTTTCATCTACTGCATAAGATTCATGGGTCGTAAATGCAACTTTTATAGATCAACTTTGCGCCTTAGGCTTACTCAACCAATTAGGTAAATTAAAATATAAACTAATACAGATCCCTAAATCCTTTTTTTTTTTTTTTTTTTTATTCTATAATTTTTTAGGGATTTTTGTACACAAAGTGACGATGCCAATCCCATCGTACCTATTCTAAATAAACTTAAATTTTATAAAAGACCGAGAACAGCATTTTAGCTGGGCCTGAAGTTGGCTCAGCTAAAATGCCGTGGAATATACCTATATCTAATTTGCATAAACCTAAACTATTAATAACATGCTCTCTTTTAGTCTCGTACCGGACACATTCCATCAAAATATGTTGCAAGTCCTCCTTGGTCCCACAATCTTCGCAGTTGGGAGATTCAACTTTGCGCATTAGGAATGCAAAAGATTTTGATGGAATATGTCCGGACCGCAATCTATGTGCAGCAATTATATTCTGTCTACTTATTTTACTTGCAGAAAACCAGGGTATATGAGGAGGTTCAGACTGAATACTTTTATACCATATGCCTTTAGTTTTTGATCTTTCATCATAATACTCCTTCCAAATTTCTTTACATCTAAATTTAAATTTATGTACAACTTCCGAATAGTTAGGTAGGACGTTTGTGGGTATACCTTCATCCACTGCCAATTTTGCTAGTCTGTCAACCTCCTCATTGCCCGGTAAACCAATATGAGATGGTACCCATTGTATTACTAAACTTATACCTTTCTTTGTAAATTCGTTGATTTGATTTAAAATATTATATGCTACATGAAAACCACTCTTTCCCGCGACACATTTAGTTATGTGTTGTAAAGCACTCTTACTATCTGTAAAAATCACAATTTTTTTTTTGTTAAGGTTAGAAGCATAAGATAAAGCCATTGATATTGCATATAGTTCGGCTGTCATTATAGAAATATTAGTATTAATTCCAAAAATACCAAAACATTTCGTATTTGGATCATGGTAGGCAGCCCCTAGTCCATTACTTGTTTTAGACCCATCTGTGTACAATGCATACCAACTCATATATTTTTCACGTAATTCTGCAATAACATTAACTTTCAAAAAATTGGTTTCGTATGAGGATTTAGATTTTAATATATAATCTAAATTAACTTTAATAATATCTGTTATTGCAATATTAGAAACCCAAGTAGTCAAGGTAAACATGGCGAGTGGATATGACGAGAATATTCGTTCTGTCTTAGTATCACCATATGAAGTAGCTAATAGGGGTTTCTTTTTCTTGGTCCAAAAACTGTTACTACTTATTAGATTTAGTTCCATAAGAAGATTTAAGGTACTATTATTAGTCCACGATTGAGCCTTTAAACAAAACTTGAAGGCCAAATACTGTCTACGCAGATATAAAGGCGGGATACATAGTTCACTTTGCATTACATGTATGGGGGTGGTCCTAATAAATCCACCGATTACTCTTAGAGCCTGATTCTGTAATCTATCCAGTTTTGAAGTGTAACATTTGGCGGCATTATCGTACAGGAAACAGCCGTATTCAAATCTGCTTCTTACAAGAGCAATGTATAATCTGCGTAGGTGCACAGGGTGTACGCCCCAACCAGAACCTGCTAAAACTTTTAGTAAAGTTAGGAATTTAAACGATTTTTCCAGCATTTCATTTATATGCGTTCCCCAACGTAAATTTTTGTCTAGCCACACGCCTAAATATTTTATACATTCAACTGGTAAAAGTGGGGAACCATTCAAGTTAATGCGAACAGGTATATTCTTGCGTCCTCTATCGAAAATACATACTTTTGTTTTATGTGTGGAAATCTCCAAGCCCAACCCCTCTAAAATTTCAATTACATTATCTAGTGAAGTCTGGATATTAAAAACCCCGTCCTGCATACTCCCACAGTTCGCATAGAGAACGAAATCGTCAGCATATTGACATATGAATACGTCAATGACAGCGCGACATATTCCAACTGTTACTATATTGAAGAGCAAAGGGGACATAGGATCCCCTTGAGGAATCCCCCTGTTTGTCCATCTACAGTAGGTCGCATTCTCCTCGTTATACTGTATATAAAGGTGTCTTTCTTTTAAGTATTCCAAAAGGTAAGTGCATATATTAAACCCTACATTTAGGCAATCTAATGTCGAAACAACTTTTTCAATTAAAATATTGTTATAAGCTCCTTCGATATCCAAAAAACACGCTAGCGTAGGGGTATTTCTAGTAAAATTAATTTGAATCGTTGTTACAAGGCGAACTAGTGAGTCCATACAAGACTGAGCTCTTCTAAATCCAGTTGTATTCGGTGATAATATATTATTTTTTTCAACAAACCATTCTAGACGTTTGTTAATCATCAAATGGAAAGTCTTACACAGGCATGATATCAATGCAATTGGACGAAGTTTCGTATCAGAACCTGAACTTTTAGGAATTGGAATAATTTTAACGTGTCTCCATTGCGTCGGAATTTTACCTGAACTGTAAACTAAATTGTATAATTTCAGCAAATATTTTTTCCCAGTTTCAGGTAAATTATAAATCATGGAATATGTAATACCATCTTGACCCGGTGCAGTGTCTTTTGTTTTAAGACAATTTTCCAATTCCTGATAAGTGAATTCAACATCTAACACAGTACACGTAGATTTTATTATTGGATTTGGCGAGGATACAAAGTCCGGTGCCAAAGAGTCTAAAAGGTCCTTTTTACTTACATCAGAACAGTATGATTTTGCCTGTCTAAAACCTTTCATCCAATGCATTTTATTCCACATAACTGATAATGATGTCGACTCGTCAATGCTATCGCAAAAATTATGCCAATTCTTTGACTTAGCCTGTCTAATAAGGAGTTGAGCTTCAGAGATTTTTACTTTCAGAGAATTTAGGTTCCTTTCAGTAGGATTATGTCTAAAAGTTTTAAGTGCCAAACGCCGTTGAGCTATAATCTTTGACAGTTCCTGGTTCCAGTATACTTTAGGTACGAAATTCCTTGAGGGATCAGTACACCTTTTCAGCATGGGAATACTTTCATCCGCAGAATTACACATGTTTTTAACAAGAAAGTCGTATGTAGTCTGTACATCTGCAGAAAAGTTAGTTGATTTTAGTAAATCATTAATTATTTTAGTATATTTCGTCCAATTAGCATTCTTAAAATTTCTACTGTTAACAAAATGTGGAGTATCTTTATATTTAAAACTGATTTTTATAACGAGATGGTCACTGCCTAAATTCTCGTTAGATACATCCCACTTAGTATTCATGGCTATGTCAGTGGAGCAGAACGAAATATCAGGAGACGAATTTTGAAGATTTCCATTCACAAGTTTAACTCTGGTTGGTTTGCCATCATTAAGCGAGATGAAACCATTGTCTAATGAACTATCAAATAACTGATTGCCTCTTGTATCTGTTTTATAAGACCAGTTAGTGTGGTGGCCATTAAAATCACCACAGATCAAAGTATATCGATGAAACATAGAAAAAATGTAATCCCAATCCGATACCGACGTTCGGACGGTTGAAGGACAATAGACAGATATTATGTTTTGTAATATTTTACAATCCCTAAATCCTATTTATCTCCTGGGCATTTTGCGGTATTTTAAGAGTTCTGCCACAAAGACTAAAACAAAACATGACTTATCAAGAGCTACGAGATAAAGACTAATAAAATAAGATATAACGGATGCCTAGAGTCCCCAGTATAGATGTGATTATGTCTTGGCCATCTAATCTATCCTAAACCTAACAGTCATACGGTCTCTTATATTTTACACCCCGTACGAGTGAGATGCACAATTCAATTTAAGCGGGCGGACTCTAGAATCACCACAACTGTCTTACGAAATTCGGGATAGTTGGTTACCGGCATTCTCCACGGCCATCCCAAAGCCGGGTAACACAATGGAGTTAGTGAAATGGTCCGAAAGCCGCTCGCCACCGCGTCAATCGCCTGGTGAGCCGCTAATCCTTTTATCGTCGCGGCACGTTGCCATTGCTCGCTCTGATCCTTTTTGCCTTTCCCAGAGACACATAAGAGATTATAATTAAAATAATATACCCATGCATCGCAAATCACGATGCATATGTCCAATAACACAAACATTTGTTCCTAGGTGTGGGCCGATTGGCTCGGCTATCCGGCTAGTTGATTCGAATGGGAAGTTTTCTTCCCTTTGGTTGGGCTGGGCCAATCTGATACAATTATTTCTTGCCTTGTCATCTATGTATATCTTGTAATTCTATCGGCGCGGTGCCGGTGGTCCGGGGGTGTTAAATCCACTAATCGATTTAAGCCACCGCTATTAGGTATTACTTATTAGAGCCTCTTTCCATCGTTCTCATCTCGTCATAACAAATGAGTAATGAGCCAAGAAGTTCGTTTTCCGATATCTTCCTTATTGCATTGTTCAGAGCTTTAATTTTTACATTCACATAATTATGACGATACATAACTGTAACAATAATTTACACGGAAAATTACAAGAGCAAAACCAGTTAAAACGTTTAATGAATGAAGGAGTTTAATGAAGTAAGTTTAGAATTAATGAGCGCTTTGTGAATGGCGCGGGTGAATAAAACATGTTGAGCGTTAGTAACTTAGCGACCCAGAACAGAAGGCTGCCGGACGGCTAGCTTTTACATGTTTCAGAGCAAGCGTCGAGCTTTTCAAAATGTTTATGGAATTTGCAATTATGTCTGCACAGGAAATTCCGTTTTGCGAAAACAAATTTCGTCAAAGCCCATTGCATTTTTAGGGAAAAAGTTGAATTTCAATTTTTACATTCACTGAAGACAAGGCGCCGTTATTCGACGAAGGGGCTCACGTTCATCTCTCTAGCCAATGATTCAATTGTAATTTGGCGTGGTGCCCGGCCCTCAAATGAACTCGACATCCGCTTTTTGTACGAGTTTTTTTGGTTTTGATACGAATAGGTTCGATTATGATTTTGAAAATTAACCTTTGTTTCAACACTTAAAATGTAAACATGATGTTAGTTGGTCTGAGAGCTTTTTGAGCACTGAAGTCTCTTAGGGAATTAAAATTAGGACACCTTACGTAGGCACGTGTTTATGCATCATTAGTTATATTTTTATCATTTGCAATATTGTAAGTACGAATGTTAGCAATAAATGTAATATAACATAATGATTACAATAAATATCGAATAATTTATCATTTCCATTTTCGCCAGAACCATTGGCCATTTCAAGGTCAACCTAGGGTCCTCCTTCCATAGTTTGGGTCTTACCAACTAACATATCGCCAAACTTTCGTAATATCGGTGGGGTATTCGGCTACTAACCCTTCTTAAATTTGAATTTGTGACGACATCGCAATCGAACCCAATGGTATTTTATACTGATGAATTATGACATTTAATATCCTGCATAGTTCCTCGTGTGAACAATATGTAGTTCGTGCCGAGCTGTCTATAAATCTTGTCTCCCGGGGGACTCACCTGCGGGATCGAATCCGTGCGGTGCCGGGATACATACACCTGCTCTTCGTAAGTTGGAGGCACCACAGAAGTACTATAAATCTAGTCCTAACTTACGCGACTTTCTTACTCCTCGCACACCATTGATCCATAAATATGTACCTAGATTAGACACGAATGTGAACCTACAAATTTCTCTTTTAGTAAAATTTCCTTCATCAACTGTAGGTAATTAGTACAAAAATAACAATAGTCTTTTTTGGCTAACAATAGGTCTAACAACATCTTATTTCAACCCCGTAAACAAGACAAATCTAATAATACTCATATATCAAAATCCATCAAGCCAAGGCCACAGGATGCCACAAAGTAATCGACATACATACACTCGAAAAACATTACCCTCCTTCATACGACAGTCGGGTAAAAAGGACTACATAAATGTAATTTACGTTGTGTAAAATAAAAATGCTACCTTCGCTAACAATACCCAAGTAAACCGGTTGCGTTGACGTAGTCACTGTAGCTATTTTGGTATATATGGCTTAGAAACACAATAATCAACTTACATCTACAAAACCATCATGAAATATTTAATAGAAAATGACGGAAAGAAGGTTCTAATATTAAACATGAAAAATACACGCTGATAAGGGTTCAAAATAAAATAACATATAACATGCTACTTTTTACTACGGAAAAACGTCGAGATCTCATTGAGAACCCTATAGCGGCCGCAGTCGCATGCGAAAATGTATCACAATTTTCAATCTATTAAAGATTCACCCCCGAGTAAAAATACTTACCTATGCTAGGTATATCAAATTCAATCCAACTAGGCTTTATGCGTTCAATATGGCGTAGCAGGCGATATTCATTCTCCGTAGGCGTGTCTCGCCTCTAAAGAGGTTTTCCGGGATTTTCCTGTCCACTGACATGAATACAATAGACCTCCTCTATTTATAGCTCCTAGCATTTTTTGCAACTTTCTATTCCCCTGGATAATTAGGATCCTTCAGACAAATGCCTGTCAGATGATAAACACGGCAGGTTACTGTTCTACATTTAAGTATGATGAAAATTATTTGTAAATTATAAAATAGAACTGTAGATATAAAAAAGATAAAGGGTAAAATTTTCAATCAGAATTTATGTAAATACATGATCTAGGACATAAATAAAACAACTACCGATAAAGCCTGTTAAATAATAACAAAAGCTTAAATTCCAATTCATGTTGATCCGATATCGTGTCGTAGTGATTAATATCGTGGCGGCACTATTTAAATAATGACCCGCAGTGGAACGCCAATGGAAAAATCCGTTGCTATTTACAAAATAATCACAGATTTTTAAGGGTTGATTAAATAGTGGATTGAATCGTTCCTGGTGAAGACTGTCCATAGCCGTACAGAGCGGTAACGCGGCTGGTATGGACACCTTTACTTTACACCGAGAAAGATGTGAGAAATATGTTTGATTAATTTTATTACCTTAAGTTTTTTAATTTACAATGTTTAAAGAAAGTTTTTACGGGCTTTAATATAGTCAACAATTATCTTATTTTAAAAATAGAGACCTTCTATTAAAAATAATAGTTGAACGTTTAGATGTTTGGATCAATTGTTTCGAATAATACGAAAGTTCCAAGCTATAATACAGGTTTGTAAGTAACGTATAGAGTAAACCAAAAGATGGTAGGTTTGGTATTGTTTTATACGAGTTTTGGATTTAAAAATTTACGGTTTATGTAAATGGCAAATATATGGTAGAACGTTAGGAAAGTCCACTAAATAGCAAAATTGCAGAACAAAAGTTATTATGTTACCTTCCGGCTTATCTTTACGTTCCAACCTGTATAACTGAATGTCACTGCAATACAAACAACAAACAGTAGGTACCATATGATTATTCGAGTAACAGTTCTGTTCTAGGTGTAAGCATGACGCTTATCCAGTAAAGCACAATACAATGTCACGTTCACGTCACTCCGGGAAGCAGACAAATCTCGCACAATCGCTTACTCAGTGGGTCGTCAGTCAGTCCCGACACGGGTCGCGCTGTCTGTGTCGGCGGCACGAGACGAGACACTGTGTCTGCGTTTGTGGCATACCGCATTGTGTTAGCATCTGCCGTTTTGTCATGTGTTGTTTATATCGTGAACATAGAAATCAGTTGTAGCGCCCATTTCCGATTTATATCAACACAACGAAATATGAATACGGGAGTTATAAGTAGGTGTTATAATTTAATACGTTGAAAACCAGCTCCTTTTTTGCGTCAATCACAACCACAATATTCAAGTTCTGTGGACATGTCGTCTGACCAGCGGACCGAGGCGTCTGTCCTACTTTCGAGTAATTATTTAATACCGTCATATGTCAGATATAAACTCACCGTAAAAATAACTTATTCATCTCAGGCGAAAAGAACCGACACAACAGAAACAAAGCATCCTATCAAACTCAGTTCATTACCCAGAGCCACCACTGAGCCAAGCCGAGTTTCAGCAAGCCCGAGTTCGTCAGTAACAAGCTCGTTACGCCGTCTGGATGCTTGTATCAACCGGGATCTTCATTGTAATACCTTTCGGATTGCTGGCTCCTCTCAGCATCCAAATTGCGGATTAAGAGATGCTAACTTCATAGCTACGAGTTGCAATATAGTCGGTGTATTACACAGTGCAGCTTAGTTCCAGTTCATTACACTGACTGAACAACATCAATGGACTATTATGTATGTATGAGTAAGTTCTTAGTTGCAACTAAACTATATTGTATTATCTTTGGTTGCGACCATTTGACCGCACATTACGTACGGCTTAGTTTATATACATACATCCCTCAATCAAAACATCATAATCTCATTCGGTACCTATCCCATTACTTGTGGCGCATATTGGTTATGTTCCCAAAATCTAATGGTGTCCCTAAATATGTAAGTTTATTCATTTATTTAAACTTTGGGACATTTCTGTGTAGCACAGCGAACTTGAAGCCTTACTGTTCAAAGTGTTAAGCTGTTCAACGTAATAAAATACATAAGTACTTAGGTAGGTAGGTATATTGAGTTAAAATGGATTGCTGAACGCAGCACCCCTCGTAAAGTATGGTTTTATGAACTGCCACTCGTTTTATAGCCTAGTTCATTTTGTTGGAAGAATTGGGAGATAATTAAAATGAAGTAAGTGTACTCGAACGGGACCGACCGTGGTGTATCATCGCTATAATGAATGGCAGATGGCACATTGAGGGCTTTAACCCTACGTTGCACATACCTATGTGATAATAACGAGTTGAGTTGTGGTAAATAACAATCTCAATCCACACTTTCTTGAGAGAAAATGTTTCAATTGACCGTCACATCCCCGTAGCTTTGCGGGAAAACCAATAATAAGACATCGGTGGCTTCGCAGGAATTCACTTACAAGTGAAACTTTCATCAAGAGTTTAGTAGAGCTGAAACCTATTTCTATTAGAGAAATAGGTAGGACGTAGATATTACTTATTTTGCGATTTCGGTGAACGCAAAACATTATCGGGACGGATGAAAATTGGAATCTTGGAATTTACATTTCTTTTGTTCTTTCTACACTGACTTTTCATTATCAAATAACGTTTAACTATTGTTACGATAACAACTTGTATTGGGAAGTAGCTTCCAGTTTCTGTAGCTGTAACAACACATGTCTGAGTTATGTTTAAACATGTGTTGTTTATGTACATTATTGTTAATTTTAATCCGACCGTTACAATCATAATTTTTTTCGAATGAAACTTATAATGAAACGTCATGAAATTATATTACAGTTATGCACAGTCAAAAATAACACCCACCCTCCTTCCTCCGGCAGTGGGGTAAGAAGTCCGTACCGTGGTACTTTGGAACAAACGAATTATTGGCGGTTCCGCAGACTTTTAGGCTGCAAAATGTATAGGTGAGTCGCCGATCCGAAGGGAAACAAGATTGTGACCGTTGTAGCGGGTGTGGCTAATGGCCGCCCGAGAGGGTTGCCAACTTTACCAAATCCTTCGATTGGAGTTTGAAAACCTGCCCGGTGATGGATCGGGACTAGGGAGAAAGATTATAGCGCACTTGCTACGTTTACCTGGAATATATTGGTAGGTACCGTAGGTAGAAATGTAAACTGTAGGTACTTATACGAAGACCTAGAAATTGTAGTAATCTAAGTATGTACCTATATGGGAGGCTCCATAATACTGCTGCTTATTAATGACGGTAATTACGCCCTTTCTGTCTGTCTAACTTTGCAATTAAGTAATCAGTACATAAGTCCGATTTTCTTGTATGACTACGTAAGATTGTCTTGATCTAAAAGTACCTACTTAATCCGTGTACAAATGTAGAGCCCTATTTTCTTATTTTTGAGTTAACGGTATGGTGCAAATACAATGCGATTCTTCCATTAAATGTAATAAATGACAAAATCAGTGTAGAAATCTGAAAAAGGTGCTTACCCTACCTCGGGGACACGGGCGCAAGCCAGGCCCGGGCGAGGCCTCCTGGGGACCCGATTCCAATTTATTACCGGCGGGGCTCTCATAAAAAATTTACACCCAGCGACCGTTCGCTTACAGGATGCGATTTGTACAATGTAGCTACCTGCTGTAAGCTGGGAAATGTATTACTTCGTACCTGTCATACGAAACCCAACTCGACATTCACAATTTATTAAAAGTAATGGTAGGTAGGTAAGTACCTTACCTAAATCAATTTTCAACTGTTTTGTTTTAATCATGCTTGTCTCGCACTTGGCTAGCGAATAGCATTTAGCTACTATTATTATTACTGAGTTATCTAGTAGGTATTTGTCAGGCAGTAGCCAGTAGCCACCACATGTTGCTTGGTTTGAAATATAATCCACATCGCAGTGTCCTGACCTGAGTAATTCAAACCATGTACTTTACTATTTTTCCCTATACAAACCCGTTATCTTACTATGAGCACACAAGACAGGTTATGGTTGGTTTTAGTATTCGGCAGACGAATTTTACATAAGGGTACGTCTACTAAATAAAGTAGGATAAATAATAAATAAGTATGTACTTACGCGGTTACATAATACAGTGGGATTCCTAATAATAACTATTACAAACAAAGTATCTCTACATTGTACAAAAGAACAAAAAAATCGAGTCGACAAAAGCCTACACGAGTACCTATGCTACTTCCTTTAAAGCTCATACAAAAACTCGTAGACTTCCTGAAAACTAACTTCCTCCTACAACGTGTTAGTTTTCACGCGGAGTTTGAGTATATATTTTATTATTCTGTATTTCGCAATGGGACAGCAACTCCGTTCGCTGTAGAACACGTACTAGTTCATAAAACAACACTTTACCTACTACAAACTAAAAAAAGAAATAAAATAATATTACACGGTTATTTTATGTTTTCCAACTACATCAAATAACTATCTGTGAATTTTTAGCGATACACAATACGTCTTGTAACTCGGGATAACGTTAGTTTTGTCTGCGATCCTTATTATTCCGATCTTTAGCGATTCTAACCTTAATCCTGTATTGAGCCTAACTATAATATTTATATTTATCTATAAGATGTAGAATAAGTTTCATCAGCAAGTTAATCTTTTATTAGTAAATTCAGTAAAGTAACTTGAAACACAAATGGAAAATGTCAGGTTTCGCAGGTTCTGGACGCATTCTGGCTAGATTCTAATGGAAAAGCTTCCTGCTTTTAGTGAGGGTCACTAGGCCGCGAAATAAAGCGTCTGTATTTAAATGAAACGAAACGTTCCACCAAACTTTTTGCTTTTTGTACATTTATCACAGACCTGTGCGATCAGAGGACCGGGCATGACAATGGATAGGTATGCATACGTAGCCAATTTTATTGTTAGGTGAAGGTAAAGGGGCCACATCTAATTGATTATTATGGAAACATAAATACATTGGAACCTGATGTATAATGATGTAAGTATAATCAAAAATAGACATTTAGGAAATTATAGATCTATGGAATTTATGAAAATTGTATTCTAATTGTTCACGAGTTAATCTTAATGAAATGTACCAAATCTATATTATTATTTTAAGTTAGTTCTAAGTGTATAAATAAGGTTACCATGTATGTGTAATATGTGTAATAAATATTTTTCATTTCATTTCATTTATATGCATTATTTAAATCGATATCCTATAAATGCTAAAAATTATGTTCTATAATAATTATACATAGAGAGAGGCAGAGGGTGCTTGATAAAAGTAGAAATGAAAACACAGTGTCCTGTAGAAATAGAAAGGTTCGTATTTGAAAAGTTGACAGCTGCTGCTGTAAAAAGATCGTTCTAAAAGTGTTAGGTCACCAGTCGCCCCTCGTTCTCGTCGGCTGACTGGTTGATTGGGTGGAATAATTGGCCGTGATTTGACGGGAACCGTCAACGCGTCAAGGCTTCGACGTCAAAAGGCGAGGCGTAACCGGGTCTATTTTTAAACCTTTTTATTTAGATAGAGCGACAGCGAGTCATCAGTGCAGAGCAGTGACCCATGAACGTATAGCCAGAGCAAAGTCCGAGTGGGTAGAACTTTTTCACAATCAATGGCAAATATGTGACAGGAGTATATTTAGTTCTCAATATTGTTGGAAACAATTGTAGAATTTGAAATGATGGCATCTTTCTGTACTACCTTATTAAAATACGATAGCTGCTAACCTGCATGACATTATTATAAGACTTAGCTTAATATGTCATAAGTTATTCATTTACTAACTTGATAAGAATGTGCGACAAAATATTAAGTGTAACGTAATGGTACTCCACCGTATACAAATGTTTTTGTTTCTACCTATTCGCGGCCAATGTGCAAACAATCTCAGGGTTCAAGATTACCTAATTGGTTTTATTCTTACCATCACGTGAACGTACTGCGTGCTTACTGCTGTGCTTTTCTCAGATGCACGAACCTGAAACAAAACAAAATTACAATTAGATCTGGAGCACTTTCAATCAGCTTGTCTTATTTTATTCGTAAGATTTCATAAACACCACTCTGATTGACGCCGTTGAAGGGCTCAGTCGATGAGGGCAAAGTTGTGAGGGGCGTGGCGGTAAGTGGCCGCACTTAGCTAATGACCAGTCAGCGAACTCAGCGGTTGTCCGAAAAATAACGTATAGCGAGATACTTTGGGTGAGCGATAGCATTTTATTGTAAGCTGGTGACTGATTATCAGTATGAGGAATATACAGTTTTGATACTCATACGTTTGCATTTAAATAATAACGAATCACCATGAAACAAATAACTTATTGTAAAAAAATCGATTAAAGTTAATGATCAATGTAAACGGACTATATGTGCAGTGAGTGATATATACTGATTTTCTGAACCTTCGTACTAGAACACAACAAATACACACTTACCAAGTACAGGCGACACGACACGGGCGCCATATGCGGTGGAAATAAAATTAAGGTTGCAATGGTTTTGTGTATACTGCAGCCCAAATCAAGTGTCTTATTTTGTAACAAATATGATCGTCTAATTACCTGTTGTGATGTAACACTGAAGGAACTGAGTGGTCGAATTTGTTCATCATTATGAAAATAAAGTACTCCGATCTAATAATGTGAAAATAACTATACAATCATCACAGAAAAGCTTAAAATATTAGTAGGGTAGGGTAGTTTTTATTTTTAAAAATAAGACACTAGATTTAAGCTTTGGTTTAGGTTGATGTGTCGCTTGTACCTACCCGGACAAACTCAATACAGATTGGAACGAGATTACACATAATAAGCAAAGTGATTTTATTCATTGCTATGATTTGGTGTCATAATACTCGTATCTTTAAGAGGTCCGCTAACCTATAATTCCACCTTCAGTCGTTACCAAAGTCGAGGATATAACAACAAATAAACAAATAACAATATCTCCTGAAACTAAACATGTTCCGATATTTACCACATGTAAGTAAGTACCTATATTATAAATGTTTCAGTAAACTGTTTGCTGTACCGTTGATTTAACAAAGCAGGATAATGTAAAGGCATTGGGATGATTGCCAACACCCACATCGTAGTTACTAGAAACAATGAGATGTCACGGACGGACTTATTATAACGTGTAGGTAAATAATGATAATCTCATATCTAATCTCTAGTGTCATAACTAAAAGTAATACTCACCCATATGTTTCAGGTCTCTAATAAGTACCTACCTCAAGAACCGAAGTGGTGTGGCGTGGCGGTTAATTAATATTGAGTACAATTTTATATAAAAATATGATTTGAGATAAAAACCAATAAACTATATGTATTCAAAGACAATGTAAGAGTTGTAAAAATATTTGAAAATTAATTACACGTAAATTAAACGACATTAATTTACACTTTTTTTTCTTTTCTTTTCGGCCAGCATTCAGCTAATACGGTACAAAGAGGTTTTATTCTTGGTTGTACTTCGGCCGGCACTGTTTTTACTATTTATATTGGGTAAGAATGTCTCTGAGAGAGAGGATGCATAGCATCTAAATAACTCACATATTTCTGATGGGAACAAAAATTACGAAGCGTTTTCACTTTTCTTGTTTTTATTTATGTGTGGCCTAGTCGCGGTGCGTCTTTACTGATATAATACTTATTCTGTCCTTGCATTGCGTGGTTTGTGTGGCGATTGGAACAATATTGGTAAATCTGCATAAATATTGATAAATCTGCATAAGTATTGGTAAATCTGCATAAATATTGGTAAGTCATCATATCGCATCGTTTCTATGATCTGGCCTGGCAACGAATTAGGTAATAAGTCTCCCGTCCAGCGTTCCAATGAAGTCATTTGTTAAAATCGGAGCCTATAGATCCGCCTTCGGGCCGCTCGGGCGTGATATAAATTTTCTGCTTCGATGTTCGAAATTAATCGGCTTTGAAGAGCATTCCTCGTTGAAAGTTTTATAGCTAAATCTCGATTAAATAATATAAATTATATTTCAATTGATACATACTTGAGTACAACACACAGAAATACGCGTAAATTGAGTACAGCATTTCTAGATATTCAATTGTAATAATGCAAGCATGAAAATACTTAAACCTTAAAACCTTTTGATAACATTAACCTAAAATACTTAGTAAATATTTTTTTAAATTATAAAAAACGGTCGTTCCAAAAATTGTTAGTATTCAATGGCCAGTATTTTATTATTTTTTGGTGGGCATTGAGTTTCCTACAGCCCAAACCAACTCAAAATAGTATCTTACTTTACGATGGATACCTATCCATCTTATATCTATATTAGAATGGAATATTCGTGCAACAGTCCATAATATTGTAGTAGCTAAACTGCCTAACATATTGGTATGTTCGGATCAATCATATTGCGCTCGCAGCAAAGCTCCCCGGAGGCTCTGCTATCCTATCAACTACCACTTTAACTGGATGTGGCTCAACTCACAAAGCTATACAATATTATTAGCAATGGTTTGGTTACCTATATGCATTATGCTGTTAGCCATATAGGTAGTACATAGTTAGTAGTACATACTAACAAACCTCACTTCACAAAAATCGTCTTTTGTAACTTTAACACTTCGTTGAAAACGAGTTCAAAAGGGACTGAAGAACCGTAAATCACATTTATAGCTAACCCTTAAGTAATTGTTTGTGATATGTATGGCGTATTATATTGTATTTTGTGTAAAAAAATCATCATAAAGTTGCGTTCAAAACCCATCAATGTAACGATTTGATATTTGTAGCACCCTTTTTATTATTTGCGTTAGTCAAAGGCACACTAATACGAAGCGTAATCCTTATTTATTGAAACTATGTTATTTATAAAATAAATAAAATTGCTAAGGTCCATCTACTATATTTGTTTATTTTATGATGATTTTATGAAGCTGCATTTCGCAAATTAATGCACCAAAGAGAATTTATTATTAGCAATGCTCATGGAAAATTCAAGGAGCTTACTGCTTTAATTTCGCACAAATGCACTAACCTAACCTTTGTCCCAGAATTAGAGTCAAAAATATTCATACTAAAATTGCAATAGTATAAAAGAAAGTACTCGACGTCATGCGACGATTTTTTATTTTATTCATTTCATGTATGAAAATTACTTAATCTAATTCTGGGGAACAGGTTAGCTAGTTACTAGTTTTCTTCACAATATTATTGTATATGGTATAATAAAACGATTTAAAAGGTCGCCTTTTTAGTTTAGGGCAGATGCAGATTTTAAATAAAGATGTACTTACTCAATTACTGTTTTTAACTACGAGTAGGTAAGTACTTTATTATCTGGATTGATAACGTTTACTTTGCTTTATTATTGTATTCATCATTGGATATACATGTAAGTACTTACCTGCTTAGTATTATTTTGGGTATATAATAACAATTATTATAACTACTTTAAAATTGTTGATAATAGAGACAACGTTGGAGCCAATATAACACAACATAAACTATGAAACAAAGGAAAATCAAAATTATCAAGAAAGGCAAGCGAGGATGCACTTTAATTTTTGGAGCAAAATTCTGTTGGTCGGACGGCGGAGGCGATCGCAAAGGCTCTTCAAAGTAGTTTCCATAATGAAAATTTATGTTAGGGGTGCAATAAACGATACTGCTTTGTTATCCCAGGGGAGGGAATGAGGAGGACAGCGTGACGTGGACGGAGAGTCACGTCACGTGATAGGACGGCGTGAATAGCAGCAGGCAAGATAAGGCTTTGTTAATTTTCTTCATAAAATGGTAATATGGAAGAGGCATTCACCTGTTTTCCATCAACGCCTTGACCGTGACTGTCAGGAATTACCTAATCATTATCTATCTATCTCATTAAAATACATCTACAATTTACAATCATAGCGATCCACAATTATTAGAGGGATTTATACAGTGATTATACATAGCGCGTAGTGCATAGTGCTTATACATTTTCTTAAAAAAAAACCGTAAAAATGAATTTAACTTTTGGTTGGTATGTACAGACAGTTCATACGTCACGTTCATACTACGAGTTATATGTCACGCTACGCCGCCGCCGCCGTAGCTACGCAGGTGCTACGCGAGCGTGATGCAAAAAACATTAAAGTGCTGTAAAAATAAAATTACAAATAATAGTGCAGGTAAAATGATATCAAGCCACTCTGGATCGTTCTTATAATATAAGAGTTGAAACCATTACTTCAAACTATACTCAACATTACATCAATGGTTACACATTGACGTAATGTTGAGTATAGTAAAAGTACAATCTCCATCAAAGTTTTGTTATCCTTAGCTTTATCCATATTTGATTTCAAAAATTATTCAAAATATATAATGAAAAACAATGTAAACATTATATATTACAATATTGAAGTGAACGCAATTGATAAAAGCTCCGTCGCTTCGCCGCCTCATATCTCAGATGTATCTACCTACGGTTGCTACGATGCTCTCAGCCTCGCTCGCCTGCCATGTCGCGTCGCCTCTTGAGCTTGTTTGGAAAACAATAGTGCTCCCGATTTTATGCCGAAGTCACGATTTATCTTGGCTTTGCTGGGTACATAAAGCGCACAAAGGATAATGGTGCTGGGATTATCTGAATATTTCAATAGTGTTCTAGACAGTTTTTATACCTATAGCACATAAAAAATGAGATAATGATGCTTGGATTATTTGAATATTTCAATAGTGTTCGCCAATACAACTTGTGGTTATTGGAATTACATTAAACATTTGTGGTGCAGGTGCAACCACAGACATCGACCATTTATCTCTGAAAAGAGGAGCTCAAGAGGTGGGATTGAATTCCCTGTGGATGCGAAGCGAAGGCTGCCTGGCGGGCGGCGGTGCGGCGGCGGCGGGCGGCTCGTAATTTAATTAGGCGGCAATGGCGCGGCAGTGGCGCGGACGTGCGCCGAATGCGGCCCGTTGTTGAACAAATTTCATTAAATGCCGGTGTATGCACGCCACAGCCACTGAAGACTTGAGCACCTAATGGCACTCGTTACGGTGAAAGTTAAAACATTCACGGTGAAATAGCTTGGAGGTTTTCATAGCGCCGCCCGCCGCGCCTGGCGGCGGCACGACGCAAGCAACTTCGTGGAATCATGGAATCTGTGAGTAGGTACCTAATCGTAAGATGTTCAGATTTCGATCCCGGCTCTGATATTGTAACTTGTATCTGGCGTTATTAAAATATCATTTTGGTTACTCGGATGTGCTTTCAGTCGTGAAGATATTTATATATCAATCAGTGTGTATAATTAAAACTGCAGCTAGACATTATTTAAATAATATTTTATACAAAACAGTTTAGACTCCTGATATTTAGACCGGCCAAGTTTCTATCGTGTCATCCACTAAATCTTTGTGCTATCGGTCTAAAATGGCGGTTCAAGTACAGGCCTCCCTCAAAAAGTTAGAAAATAAAAAGTAAAATTTTATTTCCAAGAAAGAAACAAAATGTTATCAAGTTTCGTGTCTTGTCTATTTTAAAACTTTCCATGCGAGATTAACTTATCTAAAGTGTAAACGGCAAATTGAAGACGCCAGCGGGCAAGTAAATTGATTAACCCGCAGCACTTTGTCGAAGCTCACTATCTGAGTAAGCGAAGCGAAAGCGATAAGCGTCGTAAATCAGCGCGATAAAAAATGGTACAATCGCGGGCCGCGGCGATAACGAACTTCAAGCGAACTTCCTTCGATTGATACGAGACAAAACGACACTGCTTCGCTCGGTTTAGGCTGACTTTGCTTCAAGTCCACATAAACCTACACCTACACATACTAATATAGAGAGTAGAGATACTGTAGAGACGCATCGTTGCTTAGTGGAGTGAAACTTTGTGACAGGATAAAGAATGGAATCATCAGAGAAAGATGTGGATTGAAAGTAAATGTAGTAAGTGTAGGAATGAAAGATATTATGCCGATTTTGAATAGAAAAAGAGTCACGAAAGAATTACATAGAGCGAATGTTGGTCGACCGAGGAGGACTACGTCGTCGTCGACCAAATTACCAATGAGCCTACCTACATGAAGAGATTGATTGAATGTAGAGAAAGAGAAAGTTTGATATGATCGCAGCAGATCCGGAACACAGAAGTCCATCGTCTCTGCTTACACCTACAGAAAACCAGGGATGAGTTTATGTATGTTTATAAAATAATAACTTTGTATTTCCTTATTATGTACAGTCGAAGACAGAGATAAGTATACATACATGGGGTCCCAATATGGTTAATATTTTCTCAAGAACCACTTTACCGATTGTACACCTTTCTCCACTCTCCTGTACACCTTTCTTTGTTTTCGACCGTACCTGCATTGGACTTACGTCATTTGTCCCTAGAGGCCTAGCCAGAGATTCTTATAAATATTTACGACTCTAATAGGATCCACTTTGTGCCAAGCCCAACCCTCAAGCTTGCTTGGTCCACTGCGATTCGATTCAGTGATATTTGCCCGTGGAAATACAGCAAAATTCTTCTCAAACTCAAATATTTTACACTATTTCCAAGATAAGAGTAGTCGAACTTGAAACATCAAATTGGCAAAACGTCGGCAAATTGTCTCGGTTACGTAAGGGGAAGAAACGAGGAAGAATATTGCATCAAAGAGAATTTGAAATATTGCCAACTATATGCGTCGCGTTTGGATTGATTTTGCTGCCTTTTGTGATCTTGGGGAGGGATATTCTTTTGTGGTTGTACAATTTATTTCGTTTTCAAGGCTTTTTTCTTAAAGCATTCGAATAAATCGGCAGTTTCGACACAGAGGTTTATTTGAACATCTAAAATAGGTACTTGCTAGAAATTGTGCGAATATCTAAAGTCGAGTTTCACGACCTAAAGTGACTACTTACTACTACTTGCAATCGTTAAATAAAGAGCGTCAACAAAATTTTCGTCTTTTGCAACTAGTTGGCTAGTTCGGTTGACTGAACTAGTGATAATTATTTACCACTATTACTTATTTTATTATGCACACAGGTTGCTCTTTTATTTTTCTAGGGAAGTCTTGGATTTTGGTAAATGTCACAAACATTAGTGGCCGGTAAATAGAGAGGGGCAAGCTATTTATGCGGTATTTTTAATAAATGGAAAATAGCAATGATCTAACCAGCGGGAATAACCCCTATTTTTAATCAAAGTTCGCATTTTATGGCTGACCTAGAATACGATAGCTGCCGCATCATTCATTATCATAGTGATAGTGCTACGACTATAAAACAGACATACCGAGTTGTACTTTTGCAGTTTTTATTTCCAAGATGTCATCTTTTGTTCCCCGAGGAATAGTTTCCGTGCATATCAAAGCGCTAAGAACTTACTTAAGTTGACTTTGTGCTACAGTGAAAATGGGGAAAATATCTCATTTATTTACGTACCTTAACATACGACTAAACACATGGATATACTGACTTTATAGATCAATGTAATGTAACTTAATCATATGTAGGTACTAAGTATTTATGAAAAATATTTACTTGGTTGATAATTGTGGGGATTCCAGAGTGTCCCACGCTAAATTTAATCGTCGTTAACCGAGACGTTCTTTTCACTCTTAGCGCGATGACGCATATAGGTGACAGTTACATTTAAGTTTCACACCTAATATTAAACCCTAAAATTTCCCTGCGAAAAAATATTTAGATAGGTATGTTACAGGAAAGAAATTAAGTGCACTACTTGTAATTTTTTCCAAGTTAGGGTTAATATTGTCCTCTCGATTGTTGCATACATCTTTGACAATATTCGTAAGTTAAACTTAGCGATTTCGAAAGACAATTTTAACCCTGACCCGAATAATTTGCGAGGACAGTTTTAAAAGAGTTAGAGAAAGCAGGAATAATGTTTATGGCTAATAAATCAGCGCAGCTGGCGTGCATTCGCAATACATTTCATTAGGATTCCGTGGCGGAATGGTCAGTTATTTGGATTCGACCGAGGGACTTATGCTAATGTGTGATTTAACTTTATATTCATGCAGTGAAAATTTGCATCAAATGCCTACCTTACTACCTGTACATATTCTAGTGTAGACCTCTTTTTATAACTTATAATAAAATGACACCACGTTATAAATCAAGGATTGCCTTGCCTTGCTTCGTTTTCACATGGTATAGGAATTGAATTGGACTTCATTTGATTATTACAGTATATTTAGATAACTCTAGATACGGTGGAACACAGAGAAAGGTGACAAGTGAGATCCCCGACAAGTGAGATCGATCAACGAATCCAGCTACAGCCATCGAACGCACCGTCATCGTCGGCGGGACAAGTTATCTCGGAGCGCGCACAGAGGGCGCTCATCCGCAGTGCCCGCAGTGCGCGAAGAAACGTCAACGGCGACGCGGGCGTGGCGCGCTCACCTTGAAAAAGACCGTCGAAATCGGTCGAAACTGTCGGTCTAATTGCCGACTTTAACAATATAAGTGAGTGATATCCGTTTATATATAATAATTTGTAGTAATGGCTCACTATAGTTTTAATTCTAAAACAGAGAAAGGTGTACAGGAGAGTTTTTAAGGTTGAGATTTTCTCAAAAACTACTTGACCTATTGCAAAAATTCTTTCACTGTTTGATAGATCAAAGTGAAAACTATGTAAATGTAAAAGAATTATTAAATTCGGTCCAGTAGTTTTTGAGAAAATCTGAACCATATTGAGGCCCCCCCTGTTTACTTATCTCTGTCTGTGCTATACAACACATTAAAGGCAACTACCCTTCTGCTGGCAGTCGATAAAAAATATAAAAATAAAAGGCATATTTTTAAGATTGTGGGTAGGCACAGAAAGTGGCCACCCCAAATAACCGAATAGCGATTTTCATCCGTTTAAACCAAAAGACAGTATCGTACGCAATTATGTATCTTATCGATTCTCTCGGGGTGTTCGACATTTATTCCTTTATTTTACGACTAAAGTCATAAATATTCCAACCTCAATAGAGTCATTACAAGCCAGAGCACACATGCGATTGATTGCCAACAGTCTAATACCTACGTAATAATATTACCGCTTCCGACTCCTTACGGTAATTTTACAGCAAACGGTAACCGCTATATCCCGGCAGATAAACTTTATGGTCTATTCTAAACGGTAATGAAAGGCCCCTTACCTACCACCGACACACACAGTTCACGTCATCGATAAATTACCTACGATTGCTAATATTGGCCTAAAGTTTATAGTTTTCAATAACGCCACGTCGGATAGCTTAGAAGCTTAACTGATGCTACTTTATCATACAGTGAACTTCCCTATTCTGGACCAGTCGTAATCGAAAAATTACTTGCCTCCCTCTATTTACCGATAACAAGTTACTATCGATCTTAGATCTAAGTTTGATTTAGTTGAATGTAACAAGTGCACTAAGGGTCTAATTATATACCTAATTGTGCTCCTCTACACAAGAGTTCAATAATTGTTGTCAACTTTATAAACATCCGGGGTTGGAGCTAAAACAGTCTAAAACAAAACTGTTTGCAAATGTTTTCAGCTGTTGTGTTGTAACACCCGTATTAGAACGACTAATGGTTGTTCTAATTTGATCGTTAGCATGTAAGATAAGGAACTTACTTATCGACTTGTCCAACATTTTCTTAGCTATTTGAAAAATTGACTAAAAAGTCGATTTTAAGTTCTTGTCAAGCACAACAAAAAGAAATTGCTATGTTGTTGTTCTCCAATTTTGTTAAAGCCCGATCCTTCCGGAGTCAAGCTAACTAGGTACCTACATATAATATGCAATGCAACCTACTCGTATGTTAATCAAAAGTAAAAAGAAATGAAAACATCGAGTCGTTTGAACTAGCATGCACCATGCATCGACCAGAGCGTAGCCGAAGAGAAAATTCGGGCCATGCAAATAAATAAAACGTATGTACAGTTTATAGCAGATCAAACTATACAATTTGACCCGTATTACCGCCGCACAAGGTGTCCATGTATTACTGTGCATACGATAGACATGCAAACTCTACCTTTGCTGCTCCCTTTTTTAACTGACAAGATTAATTAAACTGTCGTTCGCAAAAACAGGCATGCATAAAATGCCATTTCACTTTTGCTATGGGAAATGAAAATACGGTTGATCCAGATCTTTTTTGTTTTCATTGTAACACCTGCAACAATGTGATTGTGGCTGGTACAACCTGGTATGGTAGCTTGTAGATAAGATCTGCAATGCACAGGGACACAGAGGCGAACTTTCCATTTAACCTTAATTGACCTCCCTCAACAGAACCGAATTAAGAGAAAAGACTGGTAAATTAAATCGGGTAACATATTCATCAAATAATAAGCCTAGTAATTAATAGAAATATATCTCCCCAAAGGAGAGCGACAGGCTAAGGCTGTAAAGTCGAAAACACAGATAAGTATACAGGGGGCCTCAATAAGATTGAGATTTTCTCAAAAACTACTGGACCGAATTTAATAATTCTTTTACAGTTATATAGTTTTAACTTTTATCTATCAAACAGTGAAAGAATTTTTGCAATAGGTCAAGTAGTTTTTGAGAAAATCTCAACCCTAAAAACTCTCCTGTACACCTTTCTCTGTGTTCCACCATACCATCTGATGGCATGCATCTTGACAAAGTGAATTGTATTTATCGTACAAATTTTAATCTACAATCTTGTTGCATAGTTGCTTGTTGGCAAGGGATACATGCTGCTGTAACTCCATAATTTATTGTCTCTCCATTAAAACAGGTACTCGTCACTGTAGTGTTTATAGGTTTAACGTAATGTAGGTACTCGTACTTAAATCAAACCCTGACTCCATCCCAGTCCGCTTAATCAGACGGCTGTCGCCCGACCGACTGAACAACGAACTCGGTCTCGTATGTATTGTGTGGAGCAGAGACTAGTGGGTGACACGAAACCAAACAGCGCAAACTTATCTGCGGCTTCTGTACAGTTGAAATTGATTGGAGTTTCCTCTAACTACAAGATGTAACGTTAGTGGTGTAGTGAGGCGAAACGACGATGTATTTTGTTTTAGGGATATCTCTTGGACGGACACGGAAATAATAAATTTGCACTGGCAATAAGTATTCGTAATTGCAGCTAAATCTAAGGCATGTGAAATCCACCAATCCGCAGTGGGCCCGCGTGGTGGATCATGGCCCTAGGTCCCTCGATGTAAGGGAAGGTCTGTGCCCGAGCAGTGGGGCAATGTAAATAGACTGATGATGAATCGCAGCTACAACCGTTACTAACTAAAGTGACAGCTAGTTAGTTTGATTGGTTATTGTTTATAACTAATAAAACAATTGTCGTCCCTATAGTTTGTAACGGTTTAAGCTGCAGTTGCGAACTTTTCTTTCGGTGTATCTTCTTGTCATTCTTCTTCTCTCCATACGAGAGTTGGCCATCAGCTTCGCGTATTTCTTTTCCTATCCTGAGCGAGACAGCAAAAGATCAGCGCTCGCTATGTCTGTTCACTCAGAAATGTTTCTGATCCAGGGCTTCCTCCCAGGCCCAGGCCGATCTGCTAGCGATTTTACGCTCATCCAAAAAATTATGTTAGCCACTGAACGGCCCTTGCGACTTACTATACGTTTACTATGATTATAAAGATGGTGGTTTTCTGCCAGCGGTTTATGTTGAATTTTATTTATAATATTCATTTCAAAATCATATCAGTGAAAAGTCTTGCATTCATTTTTTCATATTTTATACCGTTTATTATTAGATATAATACGACTGTATTACTTCGTTAACTTTGAAATGTATTCAACTCGAATGTGAGGAGGAACGTTGGTAGCCGTATGCCCTCCGATTTTGAATTATTTGCCGCGAGCAGAAATAAAAGAAGTGTAGCGGGAGGGCAAACACTGAATAGAACATCGAGATGCGGCAGCTGCTAGAGCAATATTGTGTAGAAACAGCCACCATGCGCTTTGTTTTTTTATTTGTTGTTGTAATTTTAACTCTATTGGTAACTGCGCATAGGAATGTCCATTAGTGAGAAAGTACGATAACATAGTAAGTGGGAATAAAAACAATGCTGCATTGCAAACGGCGTTCGCGGCAGCAACGAAGATTTACTTACATAGCGAAGCAAGGAATTCTACGTTCTCCGGGATCGTGAAATACTGTTAAAAATAAAAAGAATTTCTTTGTGGTGGGCGTGTTACATTCCACTTTAGGCCACATATTCGGTGCATACGAATCATCTAGCACCAAAGCAGCTTACACTTTGTTTTATTTCGGAATACCGTAAGGATCCGGCGGCGGAAGTTGCGTTAATCCGTAATAATTGCAACTTTTTATATAAAAGACCCGCGTGTCGGAGATGTCCTTAATATCAAGGCGAAGCGGATAATTATTTTCTATAAAAAGAGGCACGTGCCGACCTCCTAATTACAGATAGGTACGTCGCTTATTTCCGCGCGTCCCGAGTCCCGACTCGTCCCGACACTCCCTCTGTTTCCGCTGTCCCGTTTGTCCCGCACGAATAGTTGTCATATTTTCGCTTTTATTTTCCTCTCATTTCGTTCGTGAGTTCAGTTTTCCACTGAAAATAATACAGAATACCTAAGTACATCTGCAAATGAACATGCATTTTACTTTGCGTAACTATAGATTACATTTTGTCAGTGACAATCATAGTTACGTTAACATTTATCTATTACATTTACATTCGTCTTTCGCCTTGCTGACTACAAAAAAAATCACTGTATATAACCAAAGCAGGTACTTACTGCTAGCATTTAAAAAGTGAAGTGATCACAAAACTATTGGATATGTAAGTACCTAACTAAACACAATGTGAAAAATAAGTTATAAGTAAGTAATAAACCATGTTTGCAAATTCAAAGAAATTTTGAATAGGTAAGTACCGAAAATCACCAAAGTACTTTTATCAGGGTATCTATCTATCCCGTGTTAAATGACTATATTTCGTCACAAAACCAGTAGCGAAGTTATTATCAGAGCGTAGGCAGTCGTGCATGTCAGAGAGTAGGCTCGTATCTCGTATCGTATCATAAAGTGCATAGACACGGCTGATTGATGAACGCGTCTGTGATTGATACCGCCCGCCAGTGCCTTGGATGATAGGTGAATAAATCACACAGCCATCGACGAGATAACACACGCGTCATACTTTGTATGTACAGGGTGTAACGGAAAGGATATATGAAACCGAAGGGAGGGTTCAGTATCGGTAACAGAACAACTTTTGTTCTACAACTTTTCGATTTTCGAGATTGTTTTTTGATTTTTTATACATTTCGGAACGCTGATCGATTTGTACGAGACATTAATTTTATTTAATTTTTTATTCTAAAAGTCGTAGAACAAAAGTTTTTCAAAATGATAAAATGGAGAAAAAATTTCATCACGACGGGGATTCGAACCCGGGACCTCGCCATTCCGTGGCACGCTCTATTCCAACAGAGTCACAGTGATTTTTCTCCATTTTATCATTTAGATTTTTGTTTCGCATAGCGCATATGCAAGAAAATATCAAAACAAAAGTTTTTCAGCTACCGGTACTGAACACCCTCTTTTCGGCTTCATATACCCTCTCCGTTACATCCTGTATATCTACTTATATAAGCCGATGTAGTATGTATATGCGTAACTATCGTCTTACATTACATTCTAGTATATTCTGGTTCAAGTCTATATACTACGTATTGGTCGGTTGATTAGTCTAAGGTAGTTAACAGGATTGACAATATTTATCTCTATTATGTATAAGGGATAGTTATTCTTTAAGTTCTAACGAGTACCTACGTCGTATTTATTCTGTTGTTCTGTCATTGTCTATGAAATTAATATTTAGAGTTTAGGGGGGTGCGCTGCGTCGATTTTTACTAGCTGTCAATGTCAGATTTTTGGCGAAAATCAGTACAAAAATTTCGTTCGCGCAGGCTTTGACAGGACTAAAAAGGCCAGTCGGCTAGCCCCCTAGATCAAGTTTACATTCTTTACTATGGCCAGGATATGTCCTGACGATTGCGGGTTTGCTGTGTTGTAAAAATTTGCCACGAACCTTTTCATAATTATCACTTTTCAAGTTATAAAGTAACCCACTACTTAGGTACGTTCGCAAAATAAGTCGAGAATCACAAAAATAGCTTTAAATATCAAGGCAATGAAAATGGTAATTTGCACATTTTAGTGTATAAATAAGCCAAGGTTTTTCATCGCAAACTAAATTAACACCCTTTGTAATTCTGTAGGTTCGCGTGTTCCATTGGAATCACACCCGGAAATGGCAGTTGGTGAGGAGCCAGGGTCGGAACGAGTGTTGGACACAGGGCCACAGCTAGAGGGTGGGTGGCCACATCAGAGATAGCTCCACTGTCGACTAGCTTATCTTTCCAACATTATAAGTATGGTCAGAATTTGTATTACGCATTATCCATGCTCGGTGAATAAATTAGAACATTATGAAAAATTCTTGCCGTGTCATGGATTGACAAGGTAGCAGGTTCAAGTCCTGCCCACGGCAAGAATTTTTTCATCATGTTCTAATTTATAAGTATGGTATTTAAAATGCATGAATTTCATTAATGTTGTTTACGTCCTTTCTTGCATACAGCATCACTTTTAATATTAAATTCACACGAGACCAATTTGCGGATAAAAATATCTATAAAAAGGTTATGACCTCCCTTTAGTTATTTCCCCTCCTTCCATAATTCTTCTGATAGTCGTATCGACCCGTGTTTTTAAATATCGCACCCATATATTTTCGCCATTAGTCTGAGAGACGATAACTCGCAAACTTTCTTTTGGTAGTTTCGGAAAAGCTTTTAATAGTTTTGTTTATTTATTACCCAAGATCCTGTACACAGAGAAGGTAGACGACAGATTTTAAGCTGAGATATAAGGTAAATTGAACGCTGAATCGAACATTAAGCAATTTGGATTTTATGGTTATGATTTCATGACTTGAGTTCCTATCTGTAAGACATTAGGGTTATTAGCAGTTTAATTATCCGAGGAGTTCGCGTGTCCGGGGTTGCCGGGATTGCGGCAATTTATCGCCGACGTACAATGGCAACACTGCAGATAGGCCCGCACTCAACCCGCACTCAATTAGAATTGCTAAACATCCAAATGTGCGGCGTGCCCTTCTGCGATATTGTCTATCTACTAAGTACATAGTATGTTTTGTTACTACTTACTACCTTTCCTCATATAAGTACTTCGGTACTTACAAAAAAAACTCGCCTCAATTTCATCCAGTCATGTTTTAGGAACAACATCTTAGCAGAGTGCGTTCCCAAGCTGTGATTGTTTTCCTCGTTGATTATCGGTTTTCTAACTTAATTAAATGTTGAAGAACAAGCGATTAATTAAGTACTTGGTACTTATATGCCGATTGCTGTCCAATCGAAGTAGGTCCGAGTTAAATCCAGAGGTAATATTCCATTTCTATTTTTATCATATACATACTTTGGATTAAACTACTTAGGATTAACAAAACAAGTTAGTTCATTACCCTATTACCGGTTCAATGTAAACTTAGGTCACATATTATAATTATAACTTCTGTGCTTAGGTCGTCGCCGGTTTTAATATTATAGGGCTCTCCACTTTACTCTGCGGGTGTAGTGCCGTGCCAGTGTTATTAGAGGCACGGTTTTGCATACACAAACGACACTTATCCAATATTGCGTTGTCACTGTTCAGCTTAGAAAATTGTGTTACAGAAAAAGTTTTAGAGCGAATTTATTGCAAAGAACTTTGACGAATAAAAATTTAACTCCCAAAAGCAGTTCTTCAATATTCATTGTGACCAAATTGATTGTTACAAAAAGCTGGGTCGCGGCGGCTCGGCGGTGGCTTGGCTGGTGTATTAGCGTCGAACAATCGATCATCCAGACGTCTGGTGATGAATGGCGAGCCCGATGGAGGTCCCGATAAACCCGCTCCCACCTCTCAAGGAAAATCGTTCGGCGTTGTAATAACTACGCAAGGAATAAGGAATTAGGTAAAGTTTTGAATAACACTAGTAGGTAATTCGTCGTTTTCGAATCGAATAAATAACTTAGTAAAATATACCTTTAGGTATATAATCCTCTTGCAATTTCCTCAAAGCAAATTTTGGAAGTTATTGTTCCACGATTAGCGCAAATCTCATAGGAGTAAAATAAAAACATTTCAGTGTTTTCACCAATGCCTATAGGTAGGGTTTCTGGTTTGAAGTTATAAGGAATATACAAAGATAAGCAAAAGCTTATTTTGTTTTTTTCCTAGTTTTTACTAGGATACACTTTATCTTTTTGTTACGTAGGAATAATAACTGTTACCTAGTTTTAATAGTGAAGTACATACAAAACCATCTATCTATCTTCTTGTTGCCGGATGTTGCGTGTACGCAGTGCTACTATCGCCGCCTACCGACCACTAGAAAGATCCGTATCAAGTCATTAAACCACTTACCCTGTCCCTCAAGCACACTGCCTTATCATGAAATACCGTTTGCCTATTTGCGTGTCTACATTCGTTGCCTATTCTTTTCTATTCGCTTTAATTGCGACGTTTTCAATGATACAAAAATCTATTTGGCATTTGAAACAGATACCCTTTTCAGAATTAAGAGATTAGCAAACTCCGAAAAGTTAATGCAATGAAAGACAGCAAGTCCCATGAAAAACTTGGAACGATATTGCTTTTACCCATTTCCGGATTTTGAATGGTAAACAGCCCAATAATGGAACGAGTTCGAGCAAAGCAAACAGCGGCGGCACGCACTTCCGATCTGAGTTGCGATTATGACGACGGACTTTTCAGAAAAGCGGACTGGACACAGTTTGCAGAAGTGATCTGGGAAATTAGATTTTCCAGTGTCTTGGTTGCAATATTGGAGTGAAAGTTTTATTATTCTTTCTTTCCTTGCGCTGTTTGAAGTATGAGTCACAAGTAAAATGTGTATACCTATAGGTAAGTACATAATAGTAATTATATACTTACATAGGTAGGTCCTCTATATATAAATCTTATAAGAAAATGGTAATTTTAATAAGAATATTTCATAAAAGAAAAAAATATTCATTGTAGAAAGCGTCTCGGTGCGCAAAAAATGGGTCATGAAATCCGTAATGGAATCAGCCACTCGTTTCCTGCCGAAATTATTAAGGCGTTGTCGCAATCTAATTCCATAAATGCATTCGGTTACGTAAATACGCAAGAGGGTGACTTATTGTGGCGCCATATACGCGACTCATATCTGCCTCACTCACTTCCCATGGCGATTCCTTCGTCTCTGTCCACATTTTATGTTTCCTTATGTGCTAAATTACGGATGCCTTTTACTCCGCGCAGAGACGTAAAAGGGCATATAGTTTGGGATCCTCCACAGTGGGGTATCTATTGTGGGTATACCATTTGTAAGCTTAGAAATTGTGTAATTATAACATCTTTTCCCCTTATCATCTTTTGTTTTTTGGATTAAGTACCTAAGTACTTTTAATTTTCAATGTCAATTTGTCACCCTTGATTTTTGTGACGTCAAGACACTCGCAACTGTTAAACTGTGCACTAATAAAAATTTCGTGTATTTAATGAAAGTTACTATTTTTAATAAACAAAACAAAGCTTTGCCACACGAAAAAGGTACATGCACCTAATTTTTTTTTTAATAAAATTAAAAAGTTATTTACAATTTTATTTATTTCTGTTAGCGTACGTAGTCAACGTTATGCAGTGCTAAAGAGTAAACGTATTTTAAATTTATTGTGGATTAAGCCTAAAAGTGAGCCTGGTATTGGTAAATGTTGAATTTATGTATTCGCAGCACGGCTACCGACAATATTACTGTTGTTTTTTGTATCGATATTATTTCCCCGGGTAATAATTTATCGGAATTGTTCGCCGCAGTTATGATTTATACTTAACTGGTGTGCGGTGCGCGAACCAATTTCGCCAGTCCGGAAGGAAACGTTCCCCTTCCACTTTCGGCGAATTGCAACCTGGAAAGTAGGCTTTCCGATACTTTGTTCCTGTGGCTGGAGTGACCGAAGACGTAATATCAATACATATTAACACAATACAAGGAAGAATCGTTCAAAGAGGAATAGTACACACGAAGACAGAAATAAGTATACATGGGATCTAAATAAGGTTGCTATTTTCTCAAGAACTACTGAACCGATTTTAACAATTCTTTACAGTTACATAAATGAAATAATTTTTACAAGCGGTCAAGTAGTTTTTGAGAAAATCTCAACCTTAAAATCTCTACTGTACATCTTTCTTTTTCTTCCATACAAGTCCGGACCAAAATTGCCCGAAATCAACATTTGGTCGTACAAATACCCTACTTACCTACATTCATTTGGTAAAATGGTACTCTCAAAAAATTCACTTAATAAAAAAAAATACTTCTTGTTCAAGATAATTGCGATACAATAATAATTTAAGATTTATTCAATAACAGATATCTTTCAGCGCGTCGCATCGAGGCAACGTGCCTAATAATTTAAGTGTCTTAACAATTTAATAAGTAGGTGTATGATTTGTTTTACGTAAGTATTATAAACTGGTAGTGCAATTTCTAAACTCAAAACAAAGGAAAAAAAAAAACAGTAAACGAATATTATTGTGCAAACGTAGGTAAAAGTAAGTAGAATTTCTCAATTTGTACAACTTATTGGGGTTTACAAGAGAACTCATTTCGGCGCAGCCGCTTCGTTTATTAAAATTAGAGGCGTAAGTCCTCAAGTTCGAAGCCCCTCCTCTCCTCCCCGCACCGCCGCGGAGGCCCGAGCGCGGAGGCATTTTGAAAAAATTACAGCTCCCAGCTCAACTGGTTTACGATTCGGTCCTAAAATTCCAGATTTTTACGGGAAAACTTTTCTGATAACGCCCTAAAACTGAACCCGTTTAAAGAAAAGTATATTGAATAGAGTAAGTAAAGTGGATGAATTTTTTTGGATTTTATTTTGATTTTGATCACCTACTTCTCTATGTACTATATATTCTCCGCTTATTCCTTCGAAGTTAGTTGGCTGAAAGAAATCGCTCTTCGCGATAAGGCCACGAACATTGTACATACTGCTGTCATATAATTATGTATTGTTTGTACAATTAAGTATATTGAATTGAATTGAGTAGAGTATAGTGGACGAAAAATTTTGATATGCATGTCAACTATCCTAATTATTAAGTCTACAATGTACTGCTTGGGTAGTTTGCTCTTAAATAACTCTATAATAGTAAAATGTCTAGCAATAGCGATAAGAAAAGCGGAATTCGTTGTCCAATGTCGGAATGTAATTGGGCGTAGGAAACACGACACATGTTAGTTTGTGCATCGCCAATTGGTTGTTGTTGAATAATTCAACAAAGTAAATCAGCAATAAAACGTAGTGCTCTAGCTAACTAATGCAAATGTTGCGACCACTTAAATGTAGATACTCGTAGATATAGAATTTATAAATACCATACAGCTATGAACCCCCGATGGATTTAACCATATTTACATCGCAGACGCCGCTCTCGCAAGACAATTTTTAGAGTCTGCCAATTTAATTTTTAATAGAAATCGAACATATTGTACAAACAGATGTATATTTCTGACATTGGGAGCGCAATTCACAATAGGGCGGAGACCCATACAAAATATGTTTCATGCTCTCTCCATAAAGCACCGCGATTTTTTTCCTTCATGATAGGTTAGGTACTTATTGTGATTTTTATTTCCCTTAAACCGTATTTGATGTCCATTTCACTTCGTTCAAAACGTTAAGTTAGTAAGGTACCGATGATGGCTTACGGTGGACTAACTTTATATCACGTTTATGATTATGGCTAAATATAACACTTAAATTAAATATCGGGAAAAAATTTGGGCTCCCGAAGAAAAACCAAACACATATGGGTTCCTTTTATCCTCTTGATTTACGGAACCCTAAAACATAACAGCCATTGCACTATATATGTCTAGGTATAGGAGAATACCTATCATTGAGAGCGCAATGGACTCTCAATAGAGTCCTGAGCAAAGAATGGTGCACTGATTGCAGAAAGGTGTCGACAAAAGCCGCAGTCGGTCCTCATTATATTCTTTGGCACTCGGATCTCTTATAAAGCTTCTTGCAGACTTAGCTAATGGTCTAATTTTACGTAGGAGAGAGTAGTACCAGGGCTTAGATCAGTAAATTGCACTTGATACGGATACGATATAATACTTTTTTTCCTTAGGGTTTGTATGGAAATTATTGTCTAGAATTTTTGTTGTTGCTATTATATAGGTACATAGTTAAAGCTTTTGTAATGAAAATGTAAGCAAGGTGTCTCAATCAAAAAAAATCCTACTAAATTATTATTACAAAAATATTTTACAAAAGATGACGTGCATCAATCATGAATCATAACGCAAACAATGATTAATTGCGAGAAACAGATTATCTAGTTTTATAGACCAAGGGATCTAGGTTTATAGAATCAAGTAGTAAATTAGTACCATTTAAAGAATAGTATTTAGCAGAATGGAGGTAGTTAGAATAATTTCTAATAAAACTTATCCTTTTATCTCTGTAGCACCTCTTACGAAACCTACAATGCCCCAGTCTTAAAAATGGACTTTCATATTTGCGAAACGGACTCGCGCGGAAAATTTTACAAGTCTAAACAAGCGCGTAAGTCCATAAGCAGCTTACCGTAAGTCGGTCATAGTGAAAATGTTATGTTTACATAACGTTGCCGTGTGTACCGTAGGTAGGTAGGTACACACGAATGCAGATCAATGGTAACACTTGCAGTACGATTTGAACTCTTACGACGCATATAATAAGAACGGTCCCAAGTCCCAAGTGTTACACTTAATGTGTTGTTGACTGTACATGTACGCCCCGTATTCGTGTATTAGGGAAGTTATCACAAACCCTATTTTGTTTGCACGAGTACGCAGTAGATATTCGTACGTTAGTATGATATTGAACAAGAATATAAAGATAAAACGAGAATTACCTACCATGCTCAACATCGATCTAGCTTCCGATATTTTAGCGATATTGAGGCTTCTAATAGTTTCCGCCTAATCTTTACAATGTGTTTACAAACCGAGTGATAATACCTACACGATGTAAAGGGTTAATTAACGTTATTTAATGCTGGATGGTCGTATTTTCTTATTTTTTTATTTGTTTGTTGACATGGGAATTAACTAATAAACTGGATTGTATTGTTTTTTTTTTTGTAAATTGACATTCATTATTGTAGGTACCAAAACATTTATACTTAATGCTTCGTTTTAATTCATATTTTTCATGCATTCCAACACAATGTAAAAATTGTTTGTGAATAAATAAACTACTGTATACTTACGCATAATCAAAGGGTCCTATGCTGTAATAGTATTGAATTAAACGTGATTTAAAGTTATTCCGCCGTTTAGGCCTTCTGCCCCTTTCTACCTAATCGTTTTTAACGAAGTGTGAGAGGGACAACAACACGGTTTAGGGAAGTGAGGTTTAACTAGATTTATGAATAACAGCACGTAAGTCTAATTCTGGTTTGCATTTTTTTTACCACTAAACCTAGTTTGACGGGACTATAAATGTATGTTATCGTCAGTGGATAACCTGACGATAATATAAATTCCCAATTTGTTAGACAGTTTTAATTTAATGTACGGCATATCTATGACATTTTCAGAACGTACATATATTAACTTTCCGTGAAAGATGAAGTATTTGTTAGGTCAGTATCTAACTACTTGTTTACCGTGAAGGAAAAGTATCGCCGCGCCGCGACTGCTGACGACTTCCTTCATGAACTATACCTAAGCGCTTAAAGCAAGGAAACTAATTTTATTAACATTAATAACCAACAAGTCGGCTCGTTACTCTTTTCCGCTTGCGAGTTGGTTTAGGTGCGAATTTAAGGCGGAATTTAATTAATTTCAACGCTTCAGCTCGGCTATTCGTCCGCCCGAGTGGAACCCATAAAACCTAATGGACTTTCCCTGTCTAGTGGTAATTTGGTATGAGAGTCGCGAAGACCCTTGCAATCTTGCTACATTTTGCAGATATATTTGATGTGGTGATATAACGGTGTGGTCTGAGAGAAGATGTATAACAAGATTACACTTGTTCTGTCGATTGCATATATTTCGAATACGATTCATACGTCCTCTTGCATGATGAAGGCAAATAGGTACCTACTACTAACTAGGCTGTCATAATAACTGCGAGTGAAATATTTTTTGTTACCACCGAGTAAGTAATAGGTGTATGAGAGACTGTAGCTCACAAGTGTAGTACTGGCATTCTATAAATGATTTTCTTACATTTTGATCGGCTCTCAACTGTACCTAGGTATATAGGTAAATTAATTTCCATTTTAAACGAAACGAAACGAAACGTTCGAAGGCATTTTATGGGTGCTTTCTAAAGATTCTGAAAGGAATCCGATGCGATATACCGTTGATAAAGGACGAAAGGCTGCGTCAAACTTCTGTCGATTACGTAATTTCTATTCAAAGTAGACACTCAGGCCGCTCTTACGTAGGGTTGCCAAAACGCAGCCGAGGGAAAAATTCAACCTCCGTACATACGCTACCCGAGGTCTCCCATCGGACGCATCCTTTGATATGTAGATGGGGTTATATCTCGGGACCAAATACCCTGACTACAGAATATATTTTAATATTTTTATTATTAAATCATATAGGAACAAGGATATAGTGATCGGCGTAGATTGCTTAGGCTGTCATAATAATTTTAGTATCTCTGTCATCTTAATCCTTCCGGGTTTATCAACTAGCTGCTGTACGATATTTACTGCACAGTATTTGCCGTTATGTACCTACATCAATGTATATTGTTTATAAAAGCGTTTGCACATAAGATGCCATTCAGACTTATCGCGTTACAAAAAAAATATGACATAAAAACATTTAACCACATAAAAATTATTGCGTTCACAATATGCACTAAATTGTCACCAAACTTATATTATGTAGATCTGTAATGAAGTAGTGGTAACCCTATTGCTGAATGAAGCGCAAGCTTCCACGGCTGCTGTTTCTATAGTCTCGCCTTTGCAGTAATAGAATTGCAATTCAAACGGCGTTGAACCGACGACGAGTAAACTATGTCTTCACTAGACCAGACACTAACATAAAGTACGACTCTACACTCTAGCTAGATTCTTTGTGTTAATTTAATCACAGAAAATAATCTAGCGTAGTAATTCCCAACGTTCACTAGAGTAACTACAAGTTTATCTTCCGGTAACGAATTGTTATATGTGAGATTTGATATTTTATGTATGTACCTATAATGTATGACAAAATCTGTATTGGTCGTTTAGAATGGTATACAGTTTATGTAGATCTCTAAACAACACTCTTAAAATGTAAAAAATATTGTCGCTTACAAATCGATCAGCTGATCGCTACAAAATGTATGAAAAGAAAAAAAAATCCGAAAATCGTAGATCAAATGTTGTTCAGTTTATCGATACTGAAAACGGCTATAATACCCTTTCCGTTACACCCTTGTATACTACCACAAATTACTAAGAGGATATTCTACGAATAGATGGGACTCTGGCCTTGCCTGGAGATGGCGTTACTGAATCACTACTGGATTGGTTAGTTCCGGCATCGTCCACATGGCCCTAAGACAGTGGCGCCGATGACGTCAAGAATTAGAGACGGGGACATGTCGATAAACCGAGTTCGATGTTTTTCACTAGGGGTGTCCCACGATAAAAATATATATCGATGCCTCTGCATATTTAAAACCATAATGTTAAATGTTTTCTTAGGAATCCATTAAATAAATAAAAAAAATTACAATTATACAAACTTTTATTACTTGACAATATACCTACTGAATGAAATTAAAAAAAATTCTTCACAAGAGTACTGAGCCAATGCTGTGTCTTCAGCCCCTTCAATGGAGAACAATTGCGATACAAACTGGTGGCATTGAATGATTCATCTGGCGCCGTTGAGAGATTCCCTGAACCATCTGGTGACGTTAACGTTGAACGGTTTCCTGAAACATTTATTAAACAAATCCTACTTAAGGTGACTTGCAATAAAAGATAACCCTAGAGTTGCCGACTTAACCCGTAAAAGCTCCATATATTTTGCATTTTTAGGTATTAACCCAACTATGGGTATTAACGCATGCAACTTAGGCTGTGGCCTATTAATATAGGCCACAGCCTCTCCCCAAAAGCTCGCTCTCACGGCCACAGTCTCCGGCGCAAGCGGTAAAATGTGCCGTGATCATAATATAAATATGTACCTACATAAGTACTTTACGTGCATTCAACCGTACATTAAGAATATGAAAAAAAATTTCTTCCAACTGTACACAAAGTGTAGGTACATCATTTCAAATGAAAGTACACATGTGCACTTGACAAGATTGCGGTTGCTGCAGATTTCGTTAGAAAATATATTGGAACTAATAATTATGTACATACTATGTGATGTACTGTATGTATACATACCAATTCTATCACTATTCTCTTTTTACGCGATGATCGGGATTGCTATGCTGAGTTGCTGACATCCTTAGACTTTGTTCAGGCATCACGGCTAAAACAAAAAATTAAAATATGAATAATAATTTGTATAATATATAAAACAGGCCAGCTTTATTATAATTTAAATATTGAAATGAAAGTCAGCCTAATGATCAGATATTTCATAATATTATGTAGGTGCCTATATTACCAACATACATACATAGAATGCACTCAAAATACATTATACTTCTCTTACAGAACTCTACTTCTTTACGTCTGGTAAAAAATATGTTACTCAATAGTTGGAAAATAAGTTTTATGTGTAAACTGGTGTTCCATTGGGCTACTGGGATTAAAGAAGTTTCACCTCCTAATTTGACAGAGGACCCCACCAATTTTATTGGTGCAACGGAAGGAGGGCACAAAGGGTGACAACTTTTGCCTGAAACACTTTTCTCTGCGACCGTTATTTTCAGACAAAAAAATAAAAATGAAAAAACATATTTCGAAAATTTTCTAAGTCCCACGCACCCTTAGCGTTACAACCACCGCTTTCAGAGACTTGGAAAATTTTCGACTGGTTCCGATGTCATGATGACCCCCCCTTTTTATCATCGCAATGGACCAAAGACCTGAAGGGCAACAACTTTTGTCTGAAACTTTTTTTTGTGCGGGTCCGTTTTGTGACCCCCCGAGCCACCACCTGGAAGTTGCAGGTGACCCCCACCAATTTTATTGGTGCAACGGAAGGAGGGACAAAGGGTGACAACTTTTGCCTGAAACAGTTTTCTCTGCGACCGTTATTTTCAGAGAAAAAAAATAAAAATGAAAAAACATTTCGAAAATTTTCTAAGTCCCACGCACCCTTAGCGTTACAACCACCGCTTTCAGTAACGTGATTTTCTCTGAAAATAACGGTCGCAGAGAAAAGTGTTTCAGGCAAAAGTTGTCACCCTTTGTGCCCTCCTTCCGTTGCACCAATAAAATTGGTGGGGGTCACCTGCAACTTCCAGGTGGTGGCTCGGGGGGTCACAAAACGGACCCGCACAAAAAAAAGTTTCAGACAAAAGTTGTTGCCCTTCAGGTCCTTGGTCCATTGCGATGATAAAAAGGGGGGGTCATCATGACATCGGAACTGGTCGAAATTTTTCTAAGTATTTTTTTGATGAAAAATTTTCTTAAGTCTTTTTTGGAAAAAAAAATTAAAATAAAAAAGTACCTAACAACAATTCATCCCCAAAGTGCCCCTTCCGATGGTATCATAAAAAGGAGAGGTTATGTAGATAAGATAGTATTTTTGTCAGCGTCCGACCCTATTTTTATAACTAGAAGATATACATCATAAAATTCAAATATATTTCTGCATACGGGTTGCGAACGAACCAATCTAAATAGTATTTCTTACCTTTTGTCCAGTTCTGTTGTGGGAGGTACAACAAAGTAGGGTTAGACTTTGTTAGAACTTTTAACCACCCTTCACTGACATTTTGACTATGTGGCCGTTTGTAAAGTTTCCTCGTAGAAAAAATGGACTAGCAGTCCCCACGCACACCGCGTTAAGCATCTTTGAAAATAAAAACAAACAGTATTCAGTTGGAAAACAAACGCCGCCGTCGCCATTTTAATTTTTTTTTTAATATGGCTTTGCAGTTTGCTGTGTTGCTAGCACACAATGTTGTCAATTTAAGGCGTTTCATTATGAATCTTAGAAATTGCTGCAATATTGTTGTAAACACGTTGAAATACCATTGGTTAACTGGCTGGCGTCGAAATTGCGGTGAAAAAAGTGGGTTTGGGTTGAGATTCTGAATTAAAAATTAACATGCATTCATAATTAAATACGGTCTCGTGTTTGTCAAATATATGACAGTTTTTTTTCTAAAAGGATCTTTGATGCCGGCCCCACTAGCCATCTCATTGGCTGAAGGCTCTGTCACTCCCCTACTACTTACAATGTTGAATTGTTTGCCGGTTACACAAACTTTTGTCATTTCTTTATGTTCATGTCAATCGCCCCTTGTATAGTGTCAGTCGCTATAATCACAGTGCGACCGGCTGTCAATGAAAAATAATCCATAAAAACATGAGTATACTCTACCAATAAGAGTGGCGTGAGAGCCAGCAGTTTCGAATGAGGATATCTTTCATGAGCGGACTTTACGAAGCTCCACGTAAATATGCACGTAACGGCAGCTTGTTCAATGGTTTAAAAACTTCCCCAGTGGAAACGGTCGGCGATTTCGTGTTAGCGTGCCGTAGTTTAGTTACCAAATGCATAATTTTACAGGAACATTTACATTAGGGAACGAACTCAAAATATGGAACATACTCGTACATTCAGAACCATATCAATTTACTACTACACTTAATTTACTACGATTAATGTGAAATCGAACCGACATAAAAATGGTTACCGGGACATTTAATTTACCGTAACATAGTCTTCAATAAAATGTGTGTAAAAATCGACGTTTATTTACCGAGTTGCAAGCAAGACAACAGGTAGAAAACCAAGCAAGGAGTGTTTAAAAACTCCCGTCGCGAGTCGGGTAAATCGCATATTGATACAAGCTTTATTTGGTCACATCAAATAAATTTGGTTTTATTGACTTTTATAAAGTTTTGTAGCACAATATTACGTCGGTTCGCAGTCGTTCGTTTTCAGAAGTTTCACACTCAATAGCAAATAAATGGTATCACTTGAAGTACGATTTCAACTTTTACATAAGACATATAGATACAACATACAAGCATAAACTCGCGCCTGTTTCCTGATTTCAACTCTTATGGTCAAAATAATAACCAGCAAGAGATCTGCGGGGCTAGCACGAGTCGCGTTAGAGGAGCCGTCAAACTAATGTCAAACGCCTTGTAATCATGTGACTTTGACAGCTCCGCGGCGTTGCGCCGATCGCTAACGCTGACTCGTGCTACAAGGGCAGATTAGGGGATCCGACCGGCAAACTCAAAAAATGTTAAACTTGATTTGTTTCTAAAATCGATTTGACGCACTTCGCCTCGATATGGCGACTAATTGGATGCAACATTATTTACTAATTAAAGACATAGCTCCACGCGTCTTTAAACTACCAAACTTTGTGGTGCAGTGCAAGGTAGAGCTGTAGATGGCGCTATTATTTGTGGATTAATTTACATCAAAAACTATACCCTCTTTGGTAGTCTCAAAAAGTGATCAAAAGCCATTTGTCCAAACGCGATTCCCGCATGTTGCGTGTCTAATCTCTATGACGGTGGAGTGGCGGCGGCGGCGGCGGCGGCAACGGGGCTCGCAAAGTCGTAAACGTCATCGGCACTCATAATCAAATGTTCCGTGAGTCGCGAGCTTACGACCCTGCGGGTTTACGATTACGACACGGTTTCACGCCCAATACGTGCTCTAGCGTGCAGTTAAGGTGTGTTAGTAATTTCAAGGCACGCCGCTACGTCACATTTTGCGTTGAAATACTATGTACTTACTAAGATGATGTAAAAGCCATTACTTAGTGTCCTAATGTAGAGCTAGCTTAATAGTTACAGTATCTTTTGTACTCAGCTACAGTCGATAACGCGTCAACAATATTGTTTTAAGTACGATTGACTCTTGTAGCGCAGATAATAAGAATGGTACTAACAACAAAGTGTTACACATACCGTGCTTTCGACCGTACAGATAGGTAGGTAGTAGGTATAGATAATCTTATCATAATGGAAATAATGATCAATATAATCATTATATACCTACATAGAGTGTGATTGAACTAATTAAAATATGTAAACGTTTGCAGCTTCGACTAGATATAATTTATATAATCACATCGAAACATTTTGTCGGTAATTGCATTATTTGGACAAGAAGCTTATAAGTATCATGTAAATGATTTCAAACTTGTCGCCTGCATTCTGACTTGAGATTCTGACTTGAGATTCTGACTTGAGATTCTGACCGTCAACCACAAACCTCTAACTAAACAAATAAAGCATCAAGTCAGTCTCGTACAGTCGAAGACAGAGACAGGGGGTCCCAATATGGTTGATATTTTCTCAAGAACTACTTGACCGATTTTAATAATTCTTATACAGTTACATAGTTTTAACTTTTATCTATCTAACAGTGAAAGAACTTTTACAATCGGTCCAGTATTTTTCAGAAAATCTCAAATTTAAAAACTCTTCTGTACACCTTTCTTTGTCTTCCACCGTACCTATATTATGTATAGGAACGGCATTTCCCGTGGGCATTTCCATTGCAACAAACCCGTATTTTCCTCTATACGCGTTGGTATTTGATCCTACATTCTATTCAATAAAATGTTATATACCACAGCCACAGAATAAGTAAAATAGATAGTTATGTAGGTAAGCAATGGTTCGTTGTTATTTACCGACTCCTGTAGTTTATTTTGTGTGTGGGTGTAGTCAATTTGTAGAAGTTTCAATTACAATAAAAACTTGCCTAATATGCGTTCATTATTTTACTATTCAAATACTATCAAAATTCAACTGTCGTCATTTCGTTTTTATTTCTTCAAAAGTGGCAGTAAATTTTACGCATGCAATTTCAGCCGTTGAACATGGTTGAATATTCCGTAATGCTAATGAGACCAAAATGAGTCGGGTGCTCCAATCTGGTAGATAGTAGCGTCCCGCTCTAGTGTTGGGGCGGTTAAATACTCATTAACATTATGTTTTTAACGTATTCTAATGGAGGAGCAATGCAGGGAACATTCACTTAAATACATATGAGAGATGGCTTTGATTAGACATAATTTGCTTAAAAAACCTTTTCGTGTAAATTCTCTGGTTTATTAAAATTCTTAAGTTAAGACCACTGTCCATTGTAAGGTAAATTGTAAATTCCGAATATTTCTAATTTTCTACTACAATCTTAAATAGCACTTAGAACTTTAGAACAAAAAGACACATCATGGACGAACCAATCAAATATTTCGATTGGTGATATAAATGTACGATAAAGTCGTGTGGGGCCTAGAATGGCATGGATTGAATGCCACTGGTGATGCTATTGTCCGTATGCAAACAGGACATTGGTCTGGGATCATCGAAGTCATTAACCTTAACAATTATGCCATTGACATGAACTGTTCTACGTATCTCAATATAAATTCGGAAAGGGCAAGAAAAAGCTAAATCCTTAGCGAGCGGGAAGCACTGAATCTGAGTAAACTTTTGGGGGCGGACCCAGCACGAAATGTCTTTATTTGACTTCGCGGAGTTTCGAAAAGTCGGTCGCTTTCGTTTCGAAGGTCTCATCCAGAGTTCACCGAAGAAGTTCGTCGGTTTATCAATCTCTTTAACGTGGCGGGCTCAATATCCGAAGTTCATCTGTTTCTGTCTGATTAGCGGATTCTCGCATCTATAGGCATCTCAACAATGATATCTTTCACACTTCGTTAAATAACGTTGGAATGGACCGAAGTCTTAAACGGTGAACTAACTTTAAATCACGTTTATGGCTAATAGGCTTATTTGTTCGCAAAAAAGGTTCACTTAGGACGTTAAATAATTAAATATACACAATCCAATGCTACCAACTTCAGAATGTTGACATACAAATATCAACAAGAGAGTGTCATCACTATGAAAGCCAATAGGGTTGTTTGGTAACATGATCTCGTAAGATAAACGCAATTCACGATATTGGGACAATATTTCCTCAAGGTGGCTTTATCCTCTTTAGCATAAATAGCTTATTCGATGGAAATACCTATGCACTTAATTTTTGGTATATTTCGTTAGGGTTTAGTTTAATATTGTACGGAATCGATTCTATAAACTGATCACTTGTTATCAAGTTCTAGATAAAATATTTCAATGCGAAAGTTTGCATAGTAAATGCATGGAGAAAATCTTTTTCAACCAATAATAAAGAAATTATTACTCTTTCAACCAGATAAGTAAATATTTTCTTGACTTCAGAAAGTATTGTTTACTAAAATATTCCCTTCCGTAACCGTTTATTCCCACTAGTTCAGTTGAGTGAACTAGTGAGAAAAAATTTCCCATTTGTTCAGTTGAAAATAAATCTACTTTTGCGCCCGGTTTCATTTTCATTCTCTACTAATAAACCACACACAAAAAAGACTAAACACATAATTCCCAAACCATACAAAAACACACAAAACCTCCCAAAATGTACAAAAACACCCCAAAACACACAATTCATTTTAGATCACTTGAAATCACCAAAATACACTCAAAACATTCATCACAAAAATGTCCGAAACCATCCCAAACACCCACAGACGATTTTAACCATACAAATACACTATAAATATAGAGAATACACCATTAAATCACAGAGTATGTTCGACCTTTGCAACATTGTCGGCAAGCCGGCATCTATGCGCTCAAGTGCCACTACCGAACTTCATGAATAGCTCCGAGGATACTCACAACTTTTACAGCTTTTGATTAGCCACTGGACCAACAATTTACTAGCTCGAACAGAGTTTAGGTGCTAGAACGTAACTCGAATTTCGTCTAATGAACTCGTCGTAAAGTTTTTCTATCTATTCATCCTGTCTTGCTTGTATAAATGTAGAAGGCGTATATTTATGCTTATTCCCCCAAGAAAAACAATTTCGCTAGTAATCCGAAGCAGATATAGTGGCGGATGACGATTGACGCTTGATGTCTGCTTCTGATTGTGTACTTAAATATGATACAAATAATGTTCCATATTAAGTGAGCGAGCATACCTATTTTCTCTTAGTGGGTATTGCGCCTAAGGCTAATATGTGTACTTAGTTAAATATATTCCAAACATATGTGTAATAGTAGTTAGTAGCCACTAACTCCACAATAATTCTCATCTCTTAGGCAAATTGTGGTGGACCATAGTTACTGTTTAAACTCGTACAGCTAAAATCACAAATCTAATATCTATTGGATTTTGTACCGTCCTTAATTGTATTCACGATATCGTACTGCAAATGAGAGCTGTCAATGGTACAAGGTATGGTTAAGGATACAGTTTATCATGTGGAAACTTTACTAATCTTCTGTTAAGAAATGTCCACCAATTTGCAAAGCTCCAGTCACAGGAAGACATACCTACTCCAATTATTTATTGCAGTCTTTTTGACATTTCTGTGTCATTAGTTCACTTTAAAATATACCTCGACATTAGTACAATAGTTTGGTTAATTTTTTGCCAAAGACTTGAATTTCACCCTGTAGTAGGTAGGTGCCTACCATTCATTAGAAAACCTGTTTAAGATGGAGCGCAAATCGTAGTAAATCCTTGGTGGTTTCAGGTGTTCCTGAAGCTTGTTAGATAGTTATCTTACACGTATTCTGAAACAGCGCTGGCTGTCCTAGAGGCAGGAGGCAGTGGCCATTAATCTTGTTGCTTACGGGACAACTAATATTAACTAGCGTAGGTACAGGTGGAACAAATGAGTGTTTACAGTTGGTTGATTATTACGTCAATATTTTGTTTATATTACTGGCATATCGCAAATGGTTTTAGATATGTTAATCGTTGTCTTGTATGTTATCAACTTGTCAATAAATTATGATCAAAGTACCTACTGTGATTTTTTTTAAATAACAATTGTAAATACGTTCGTACAGCCCCCTTACCTTGAAGTCTTATAGCAGTATTACTTTCATAATACTTTGTTACTTCGTACAATGACGACCTTAATGAGCTTACTTTAAGGTCGTCATTATACGAAGTAACAAAGTATTATGGAAGTAATACTGCTATAAGACTTCAAGGTAAGGGGGCTGTACGATCATTCTGTCTTTTGTCTCCATCCGTCCAGCTGAATATGTAAGAGTATATTACCACTAAATTACTAAAAGCTAATTTTGAAACCTACCCTTGATTATTGGGTACTTACTTTTTAATGACTAAACTAAAATATATTTTTGTTTAATTTATATTGTCTTTTTATAATGATTTTGTTTAAATTAAATAAATGAAATCAAACATTTCAATTGTAATCATCTGTACAAAAAACAACTGTTTCAGCCTGCAAATCAGTTGTATTTATAGATAGGTACTATGCCGCAGTGTCGTGTCAGACCGGAACCCGTTGCGGTTTGTCGCATGCCTTAGCCGGTGAGGCTTCCAAGTTTGTTTTGTAATCAACATACCTTGCAGACATTTTGAACAAAGGCTAGAATGATAAAAACAAGTACCTATTTATAAAGCTGGCATTGGCTGGCAAAGGTGAAGCTAGGCCGCACGATTCGCGTGCTACGAATGGCTACGGATAACATTGTCTTGTTTGATACGCGCAGTGGCACGTAGCCTCGTAGCCCGTAGCACTCACGCAATCACTACACACGTAATTTTAAAACAACGGAAGTAATGGTATGTGCACGCTACGCGTTGCGAAACAGATTATACCCACATTTCGCACATTACAGGCGTGCCCTTTCGTTTGAAAAATAAGCATGTAGTTAAATATGTACATGGAGGGTACAGTTTTGCTCGTGATTTACTGTTTTCTCATATATTTTGTATTCAAAGATTATCCAATAATCTGACGCCTTGTAATATCTTAAAATTCGTAGTATTGTACCTATTTCAAGCACTATTATTTCTATAAATTATTATTTTGAATTATATTAGCTTGTTCAGAGATCGAAATCGCTCTCAAATAATAATAGTCCGTTCTTGCCTGTGTATGATCCGGTATATAATTTGCTATGTGAAAATCTTCGTTCAAAAAGTCCCCCGCGATTTGGGTCAATCTAGGCGAGTCAGCGAAGATTTAAATCCCTCAAATTCTAAGTTACACGCCAGGGTCGGGGATTGAGGAATTTCTTCCTTTCGTATTTGGGTCGAGTTTTGCTCAGCTGAATTTGTGGAGTTTCCGAAAGTCTAGGAAAATTGAACGTACCCAAATCGGATTTGTTGGGATCTGAATACTAAATTCTTCCTAAAACGAGAGATGGCACCTTCTCGTATGCACCGGTCCACGATCTTAGTGCCACTTCAATCTAGATGGAAGATGCAATGCGATATGTGTCAAAATGTTTTGACCCAATTTTGTTTCCATGGGCAAATAATATATCCATGAGGTACAGCTAACAGCAGATCAAGTGTAACACTTTGGACTTTGGACCGTTCTTATTATCTGCTTCGTAGATTTAAAATCGTACTGCAAGTGTTACCATTGATCTGCTGTTGTCCGTACAACCATCTCTTGTTGCTCTATTTTACGAACTGAAATGACTAATATTTATCTTCGGTAAATATAGAAAGAAAAGTGATTATTATTATTACCTTGTTTTACCGATAACCGTAGCAAATAGTCCGAGTGTTTGGAGTACAGCGGGTACACCGCATTCTGTTTCCAACTTTATATTTTCACAAAATATAACCTAATTAAAATTGATATTCATATTGAAGTCGCGGGCTAAATAACATACAATAAAAATAAATTACAATAACATACAATAAAAACGATCAGCTGATCGGTAGGTACAAAATGTGAAAAGTATTTTTTATTATTATTAATGGATTATATATATTTTTAATTTTTATATCTGTTTTAGATTCTATTAATGATACCGATTATCCAGTTTCAAGGACAACGGTGATCAGTGATCACACTGCGACCCTGTATATGTGATGATCTTGGTACGTGTGTACATAAGTATTAACTTGAAGTGTACCTACGTTAGGGTACCGTAGTGGCCAAGCGTCCTAAGGCTATATAAACGTCGCTCATGTTCCTGCATTATCGCTGTAAACAACATTGTACACTTAAATCTACAGAATTGCTATAAATTTACGGTCGCTGAAGTTAGTAGCGCTGCTTGAAACTGAAAAGCTTAACAGAGCTTTTAACATTAGCAGTGCAGACAACATTATAAGCCCCATTATTAATATACTTTAGAACAAAATAGACTACCTAAATTAAAGTTGAAGAGATTTGCAGGTAATCCTTTGTATTCTGTGTTACTCTTATTTATATTATTAACAGTAGGTATGTTTATATCAAATCCAAAACTAAACCTTAGAGCAACTGTCACTATCACTCATATACTATATCGCATAAGAGTGAGCCGGATGCCTCGCTTAGCAACGATTAAATTCAGCATACTACAATATCACTTTGAATAATTATCAGGAGCCTATATTGAAATATTTATCTCGTAAATGACACGAGTGAGTTGTCCGAATTAATTACCGATAATTTGACGAATCGCTAAAACGTGTAGGCCCATTTGCGCTAACCGCGAGCTAAAATTAACCCTGTCAACTCCCCAAAATGTACCTATGGTTTATTGTGATTTAACACAGGGTTTATATCTCTTAGCAAGCTTGGTAACTGCAGTATTCTAGTTCTAACTAGATACTGGAAAAGACACAGACATACGTTAAGTTTGCAGCCCCCGTAGCTATTGACATTCGGTAACGCTAGTAGAATAGAAAGTAAAATGATTGACATTTGCTAACGATAAAGCTAATAAAGATACTTTATTGCACAAAAAAGGATACATATTATGACTTAGCTAACAAATTTTATACAACAAGCGGTCTTATCGCTGAGAGCGATCTCTTCCAGACAACCTTCAGGTAGAGAACTTATTATTTTGGAAGAGGCGGCTTACATTGCAACACGTAAATGTCAATCTCATACATTTTTCGTTGGCTAGGGAGGTAGATGATAAAACTATATGCGTTCTAAATTGCGTACACTAAAGACGCATACAGTTTGGTATAAGTATGTGTATAATATAAGTATAAAAAGGACCTCATATCCCGTTTACGCGTGGTCTGACGTATCCTTGCCAACCTGAACATCATAAATTCCCAAGTTGCGTCCCCTAAAACTTGCGAAACGTCTGCTAAACCTATTATGCAACATGGACCGTGGATATTAACATGAGAGATGTTATGTAAGACTAGCTTTCCGCGCCACAATGTAGTTTGCGACTTGATTTTCCCGTGGGAACAACATGTTCCCGTGCTAATAAACATATTATGTATCTACCTATGTGTTATTCTGAGAGTCCATCTATTTGATTGATCCTCCGTAATTATAAAAGGTGGGATTAAATATTTTTTATAGGTGAAAATGTTTATATTTTGAAAGTTTCCTAATATGGATTATTTTTAAATTTTGAAGACCGAATTATCTTAACCTTGCTTAAGTTTCAATAACTACGTGTTACCTACTACTATTTTAACACTAAATTAAAGATGTAAGTAGATACTGTTTTTCAAACGATGTCAGTTTTTGAACATGCCAGTTAAAATTTAATTTAGAAAACACAGGAATCGTCTCAAAAGTCTCGCCTTGTGCAATAATTGTGAACACATTCATTTAAAAATTATTATTTTATTAGAAATAATTGGTCAGTCATTTCATTACATATTCATAAAGCAACCTTTAGCGTTGGAAACTGACAATTACTGTTGTGTGAGCGATCGCGTGCCGCAGTTAATAGAAAGCTCGTCGGCACAGCGTTGGAGATTAAATCTAAATAGGTTTACGAGGCGGTCTACGGGGCGAGATAAACACGCTCCAAAACGCAGGGGTGCGTTCGGAAAGGCACTCGGGGAATCCTAGATCCCTCAGACCATAAGACGGACGGACTGAAATGGTCGCAGGGAAATGTGTTTTAATATGCACATAGCGTTAGTTTCAAATTCGGTTGTCTTGACGCAAATAAATATTAAGATATAAAAACTAAGATATAAAAACGCAAGGCTGTGTTCGTAAAGGCACTCGGAGAATTCTAGAGCCCTCAGGAATATGCAAGGATAGGGACGCGCTGACTGAATCCAGAAAATGTATTTACTTTCTTATTAATTTCTCTTATCAATAAAGGAACGCAGGGGTGTGTTCGTAAAGGCGCTTGAGGTATTCCAGAGTCCGCTGGCAGTTACCAATTTATCTCTTTAACAGTCATTTTCGCGAGTTAATTCCTCTTTCGTATAGGCATGAAGCAAGGAACGCCATCGGAGTAAGCCATTTACATCGCAGACACTACTCATGCATGACAATTTTTTGCACCTCTGCCACTCATTTGTTTTTCCACTTTTTGAATTTTCAATAGAAGATTTTTCCTTCATGGTTACTGGTATTTTCATAATCATTACTTTGTGAACGCACCCCATAGCCATGCTACATGATGTTATGATTGCATGGCTAAGGCTGCGCTTTCATGGGCCGCGGGTGCCGCCCCACGGCCCCTGCTGTTTACAGGAACAGTGGCGCTAATTGTGTGCAACCTTGGTTGCGTGATTAAAGGTCGCTGCATATTTTAACGTAATGGAGGGCTAATATTAATCTTCTTGTGTTTTGTTACACCTTGTAGTTATACATACTTTATTAGGCGTTTGGTGATAGATACCACTTCTTACGAGTTTGAAATGGAGGAAGTATAGTTTTAAATACTTACACGTAAAGTGAGACAAAAAGATGTGTTTAAAGATCGGATAAGTAATTCAACAATGTTCGTTCTACGGCTTTCCCATTTTGGACTAGCTTTTAGTGAGGAGTTCAATATCTACGACATTTTTAAATACTTTTTGACAAGAAAGAATACATGTTTGAATTAGACTAATATAAATAGTTCAGCTATTCTATCAGTACAAAATTTATTTAGATATTATACTCAAAATGTATGGAAGACTACTATTTATGTCTCGAATATGGAAAAGCTCTTCACTCACCGATACTAAGTAAGCATCATTTTGGCTTACTAAAAATACCAAATTTCTAGCACATTATTTGACTGACGCGAATCAGCAAAGAAGCAATTTTATAACCCCTTTCCAGAAGACACATTTACAGAAATCTGCGACGCCATTGAAAAACAGGAAGGAAGGAGTCGCGCAGGTGGATATCACCTGTCGCCAAGCCGGCAGTTCCGCAGCCGAGGCCGAGGCAGAGCGCGAGGCAACGAGGCGTCGAGCGAGGCACAGAGCCGCGCATTTGTTACCTTTACGGCCAACATTTATTACCTCTCCCCGGCGCCCGTCTCGGTAAATATACTTAATTAAAATTACCACACGCGGCCCGGGAGGATTCGCACATGAACACGAAGACGCGTTATGAGATAAAAGTTTCAGCTCCAGTGGAAAGGTCGGCCGGTAAATTTCACCTCCAAACATTTAACTTTTATGTCGAAAAACAACAAAACATGAATGCGTCAGCACTTTAGACGTAAGCTCCGCAATTGCGTCACATGGTGCTCCCCACAGTTTTCGTGAAAAGAAGCGATAGGGTGCTACGTCTCATGTAATAGAGGGAATAAATGCGAGAATTCTTTTCAATTTCGCAAGTAGAAATGTTTGCGGGAAGAAAAAGCAACAGACAAATCCTAAAACTCCACCAAATAATTCGCAGACAGTTGAAACACCTACCACCTACCACTAACATAACAGTTATGTAGAATATTTTTGTAATTATGATTAAAATTCCGATTTTGAAAGCGTGATCCCAAAAATCACGATTAGGAGAAAAATACTTACAGAAAGCATTACATATAACTCTCTTTTTTGAATAGATTTTTTTATCAATCAATAGTCTTATACCATTTAGACAATGAAGATCGGAATGGCTTCTACATGTATGAGTATGTATAAAATAATAATATGAGTACCTATGTATAAAAAGCTATTCCAAATACATTAGAAAAATTTCGCCTCTGAAAGTTATAAAAATCGTTACCTATACAATACACGTAACGATTATCATTAAAAACACAAATACGATGAAGAAAAGAAATATACAGAGCTTGTGTTGTAATAAACTTGTTTGCAAAGCTCTGCGAATGTATGAAAGGCGTAGAGCCAACAGAGTTCCCGTAAAATGTACCTATCCGTATTATACCCGCTATCTGGTTGGTACGATACTGTTTCGCTGTTTTCTTGTCTTTTTGTTTTACATTACCGCAAGCGACGTCGTTTCCAGTGACTAGTTATTGGATAAGAACATGAATGAAAAAAATCGCCGCGCTTTATGGAGAGAGCCCAAAGTTTATTTTGTATGGCATGTCTCACTCCGGCCTTGTTGTTACTTTCATTCTCATCAGAAAGAGACATTTTTTTATATATGTTCGACTTCAATTAAAAATTTGAACAACGAAAAACAAATGAGTGTCAGAGACGGTAAAATTTGTTGTGCAAGAGTTTGCGATGTATGTCAGAGACGGTAAAATTTGTTGTGCAAGAGTTTGCGATGTAATTAAGGCTTACTCCAAAGGGCGTTCCTTGCTTCGTGGATGAGAACCACATTTTACAGTAGTCGCGTGCTTGCGGTAGCAGTCTGACTCGTTTCAATGTTGCATTTTAAATAATTTATGTTGTGTATGACCATTATAAATAGCAATGTGAAAGGACATTAATTCTTAGAAGGAAGTTGCTGTTGGGGCTTGTATAAAAATATTTTGTAATCTAAATCGAATCTTAGAAACATCACTCATTGAGCAAGATACTTAATATTACTTATCATTTTCAAGTTTTTATTTAATCATTTATCTGTAAATAAAACTATTTTATTTATTATATTAAACTAATTCAAAATCTTCACGGCTGAACTAAACTGGGTAGTCAATATAATAGACATCAATGTTTAAAATAATGATAAGAATATATTTGAGAAAGGGCCTTACATGAACCAACTAACACCGCCAATATTATAAAAAAATTATCTTCCTATCTAATCAATTTTATTAAAAAAGCTATGTAAAATGTTTATTACGATAAATACTATTTTTTAAATGCTTATTTATAACGTGATTCAATTTCGGTAAGTTGTAGTTCGCATAATTGCGAAAAACGGCCGTTTTTGGCATATTTGTGAACTACTTAGCTTGTCGCAATTATGCCATGTATTGTATATTGAAAAATAGTATTTATCCTAATAAAGATAGTGTACATAGCTTTTTTGGAAGATATTATTTTTTTAAGATTGGCGGCGCTAGTTGGCTCATGTAAGGCCCTTAACAAGACAAAACAACACATCGAAAGTAATTACTTGCACTAAATTAATCTCAAAAGACTTCAGTTAGGCAGATCATCATTACAGTCAATTAACTCCAAGTGTCACGTGCAGATTAACGAATCGGTGCTATTAATTCCCAATGAGTCAGGTGCCAAGAGCCAGCCAGGTAGAGTGATTAATAGTCCTTCCCGGCTCGTGTAAATTATTTATATACGTAAGTACGCTCTACGCATACCCCTTTGACATTTAAGAGGAGCCCGGTGTACAATACAGCCTCAAAACAGGAGTTGTTAAATTGCTTGCGGGGAATCCTTAAGGCTTGTACGGACTAAGGACTAATGAACATGCATAGGCATTAGGCATGCATGACAATTGTGATCCTGACAGAATTGTATTAGCTTATTTCTTTTGTGTACTTCTTTGTGGCAGTAAAGAATATTTATCTTATCTTATAAGTAGATGTGTCGCCGATTCCGCATGAAGGATCAAGTTTAGTTTGTTAATAATAAGAATAAATTATATAATTACTTAGTTATTCAGTAACTTAATTGTAATTATTTTAAACGGTGTGCTGTTGAAAGTTTTATGCCACTTTTACTCCTCAGCGTTGGCACCTTATCCTTGCAAAGTGGTGTAAATATAAATTGACGTGCAAAAATGTACACAACGTGCTTACTTGAAATGAAGAACATTGATTTGATTTGGACACCAATAGTGACGCAATCAGTCGCGCCACCAACAAAATATACAGCTATATGGACGGTACATCACCTGGTGTGCTTGGTTGCGCAACCAATTTGGAGGCGACTATCGAATTACCCTCTGTTGGTGTGATAGCGAGATAGTACAGCTAACAGCAGATTACACTTCACTTCGGACTTTGGACCGTTCTTATTTTCTGCGTAGTAGGAATTGAAATCGTACTGTAAGTGTTACCATTGATCTGCTGTTGTCCGTACCTAAGCGTTCCAACGTACGCGTAGTCGGTTACGCATATTGGAATGCTTAGTTCGTACAAGGCTTTATAATACACGAATAGTTGTATAATGGATTCAAAATATCGAAAAGGCATTTAAAGAATTTTCAAAATTAATCGATAGACGAAATATTATAGCATACTTACTATATTCCGGAGTCCATTATTCGTACATAATGTGCATGTAAAATTGTAATTTCAATTCAGCATGCTTTTAGCTCCTCGCAACATTATAGGTTTGGTCAGCATTCGTGCACTAAATAAAGTAATCATAGTTGTAGTGAAGTTTTCAATGGGAAGTGGCCTCTATATTACAGAAATGGCGGTTTCGCGTGCCTCTGCTGACATGCATGCGAAAACCCATTCAATTTGCCTCACACAGTGGCAAGGGTGGGAATTATAGGGTATGGAGGTCGAATTAGAATGCTGATAATGTTTGGTTTAATAGGAAAATTGTTGCATATTTCCTCCCCTTAACCTCTTGAAAATATTAAACACGCATTACAGCTATGTTTTTAAAAGGTGTTTTGTTTTTAATTTATTTATACTGAGACTCTCACATTTCTACGCGTTTTCACTCGTGCATAAAGCCTCTTTGGTCTATCTCTCTAGCCAACCCGCCTCTTCCCCTCAACCTTGCCCATCATTATGAGTTGGAGGAGTTGAAAACGCTCGTGTCACACCACATAACCAAGGTAGCCCACTTTCCGTCTCCTACAGTAATGAGTTCCGGGATTTTCTGGCGCATCATTGGATTCCGATATTCGCGAATCTCTGGACACAACTACTTATCTTAAACTTTTAGATAAATGTGAATCTAGTTAAAAGTTTATAGCGGCGACACAAAGATAGAGCGCAGAGATACCTACGACTATTTACATCCAAATGGCTGAATTAAATTTCAAGTCCATCTAGTTTGTGTGTAGAGTAAACACAGCTTAAAAGAACTTGGCTCAGATTTTTCCGGCTTTATTGTTCTAAACAAGTGTACATTGTGTACTCAAATTAATGGTCCTTAGTTTGCCAGACTAATGGCATTGCATTATGGGGTACATTTCAGCGAACTGAAACAACTTTCATTTTCCTAGATGGATTTGATTCGTTGTTCAATACTCGACCTTCGTCGTATAGTTCACAGCACACTGCCTACACAAAACCGTTGTAATATATACAGTATTGCAACCGTTCAAAGGACATTATGTTAACATTTGATATTAATATGGGGATTGTACGTAGATTGGTTACTATGTTAACAGAAAGCAATATATCAAATTCATTCCTATCACGTGGTTGTTTGCGCAATGTACAATTCTTCTTTTTCATACGAATTTAATAACTTTTAATATGTTACTGAATTTTTCAGCACACGGTTTTAATACAGAATCAAAATATAAAGTGTATTTATCATTGATCTCCTATAAACAACTAGATACACAGTCTGCCTTCTAAAAATGTCCGAGCTCAAAGAAGGTCCAAACGGATGAATGGACCCTCATTTGCTTTATTGGACATTATTTGGACGTTAACAATGGACCCTTATTTGAACGTTTTTTAATTGTTTTAGTAATACCTTTGTGTATCTAGTTGTTTATAGGAGATCAATGGTATTTATGGACGAAGGATGTTTCTATGATAGTGAAAAATTAGCCAATCGCATAGTGATACATGATTTATTTATATAGTAACTCGTCTGTATTTCACATAGTAGGCATTGTAACATGGTAGTATTTACATAAAATACAAATTACTAGAAGATGACTCTAATTAAGTCCCAAGTGCCACCACCGTGCATGCACCTACACTGCATCATATATATTATACTGGTCACTATTACGAACGGCTAATAAGTAATTAGAGGCGGAGTATTAATTAGCTGATAAATGCATCCTTTATAGGGACCGGTATATTTAAAAACTATAAATAATGTTATCGCTTCGGTTTGATATAACAATTTTACAGTGTAGAATATCTTTGGAAAAATCATATTTCTTTTATTTTTGTATGTAAATTAAAATACATTCAAATATAGCTTCAAACTTAATTTTTATATTTGGAACATAGACATATCTAACAATAATATTATTAGTTTGTTTAGTTTACTTTTATTTGTTTTAAGGTTTCGTTATTTAAATAAAAGGTTTTAACTCCAATAATAGAACCTCAATTGTGTTGAAACGAAATATTATAGTTTAATTTGAAATATTATATTTTAATGAACAATACACCGTAATTCTAATAGGATGCAAAATTGACACAGTAAAAATTCTATTACAAGGTGAGTTGTAACGGCCCCCTCGCTTCGTTAACAGTAAATTGTTTACCCAATTAAAACTTGGCGGAACACACGGGCCCGACAAAACAAGCGAAAGGGTTAGCCGTATTTACCCTTGTTTTTTTCAGAAAAGACAGGAAAAATATAAATGCATTAATTAATTACGCAAATATTCAGGAAAACGTATTTGTTTGAAATATTATGAGTACTTAATTTAATTTTATAATAAGTAAAATGATTAAGTTTTAGAATTATTTATAACTACAGTGACCCACCCGCATTTCATAGTTAATTTAATCTATTTTGTAAATAATTAATAAACGGTTTATTTTTCATGTAAATCAATATTATCAAAATCGTATTTCGAGCCAGAAGAGAGCACTGAAAAGAAAGCTGTTATGAATTATTCTAAAAACAAAACGGCTTTTAAAAGATACATGTTATTTTGCATAAAATGTATCTTTTGTCAGTCTTGTGGTCAAGATTCGTCTGATCTGTATTTTTAAGTACCTACCTAAATGATAAAATATCTCACTCTATGACTCGGCGTTGTCATACTAAATGTATGCAAGCTGGGAAAATCAGATTTCCGATATATAGTTTAGAAATAATCGAGTGCGATCACTTATCGTTTCCACCCTGTATATTCGACTTCTATTGAAAATTCAAACAATGTAGAAACAAGAGTGATGCGAGAGACGTACAAAAGTGGAATCTGCGGCGTAAATATGGCTTTCTGCATAGGATATTCCTTGATTCATGCATGGAATGCACTCACCCGGCGGCTAACGTTTTCATTCCTTCATGGTTGAACCGCAAAGTTACCGATTGCTCCACTTTGACTGCGAATCCGCTCGGTTATTTCATTGAGTAATGGATATTTGTACGATTTGTGTGCAGTTTAGTTCATATGATAGCAGGTACCACGTGGCCAGCGCAAAGCTTTCAACTTGATTAGTTTCTGTGGTACAGAAATATCGGTTTTTAAAAGAATATTACTGAAGATCTTTCATATCGAACAGTACGAGTACATGTCCGGACGTATTTCTGTAAGTTCATGTTATATTATGTATGTATGTAATGTCTATAACTGAACTAATACTTAGTATGTAATATGACATAAATTACTGACATTTTCGACGCTGACTTTTTATGTATAAAATATAAGAAAAAGGTCATAATGTTAAGCATTAATTTCGAGTAACAGCAACAATACTCGGCATTAATTTATTGTCATAATTTGATCCTATTGCAGAATTAATTCTTAAATTCTCCTGCTACCTTTATCATTGACGTAATATATAATTTACTCTACGTATGTTCATGGATAAATAGATGGTAGTCATTGCTCTATCTCTTCTCTATCTATCTATAATTAAACCCAAGACACAAGAAATTCGGAATAATTTTATTCGTTATTCATGAATAGTTATTTTCATCCGTATAGTCTATAAATACCAAATGATAAATACAAGACTGTGTCGACGCAAAACTGGCTACGGAAGCAGTTTGAGCGAATACGGCTCGTTTGCTACGCCCGCCGTAGGCCGTAGTCCGTAGCCCCGTAGCACCAAAGAGGATCATCTGACGTCACGCGTGACGTAACGACCGCACCCCCGTCCCACCCCGCGTGTGCGTCACTCCTCCACCCTTCTGTGTTTCTATGAACGGGATTCATTCGCCACAAATATTATCCAGAAACAGATATGTTATTTATTTCAAATTATGTAAGGTAAGTTAGGTAATGTGAATAAAGCAAATAAGTACCTCTGTGACTCTGTGTAAACATATATCATTAGTTTAAACATGACGAAAAATTTCTAGCCGTGGGCAGGACTTAAACCTGCAACCTTGTCATTCCACGAGTTGATCTTGACATATGACAAGCTCTTAAAAAATTTCATAATGTTTAAATTTTTTCGCCGAAAGGCATAATGCATAAAACAAGTTCTGAGTATATCATTAGTATTGATGCAAATTATACAAGTAGGATTTATATTGGAAAATAATAGAAAAAATTTTTTTTAAATAGCTTTTCACCAAGTTACACCATCACCTGTTGACAATGCCCATGTTGCACAGAATATCTCCAGTTCTGAAGTAATTTCAAATTTCAGTGTACCACGCGCGGGTGTACCAGGAATTTTCAATTATTCATATTCAATTAGGTTCCGTACACAGTGGCATGGATCACAGCAGCTGAGATGCTTCTACCCAATTGGTACGAGTATTTGCATATTAGGTAGGTACCTTATTAAATTTAGATGCATATCCTCGATAGTATACTCGATGTTCATATTATAGTATGAAAAATGCTGATTCGAATTCTGTATCTAGTATACATGTTTAGATACAACCTAATAGGTAATTAGGCGTATCTTCTGACCCATATCTCTTCTAGCTTGTTTTATATGTAGGTGAGCAAGTACAATTCAAATATCGAATGAATAGTAATTTGGTTCTCTCAACGACAAGTCCATTACGCTTTCGTTTTGCAATCGCGATGCGCACTGCGTGTAACCCGGTGTAACCACTATATAGGTCCGAGCACATTTTGCCGGGCCGCAGCGTGTCGGGGCGGAGCGCAAAAAATCCGCTCAAATCGCTTTAATACAATTTGTATGAACACTATGTCGGGCCGCAGCGTCTCGCATTATTGCGAGGCGGATTTGCGTCCGTGCGATGCGGCCCGCCCCGCCCTGCTGCGCCCCGACACAGTGTGCTATATCAAGCGGATTGGAGTGCACGCGCGTGTGTGTTCATTTTACGATATCTGGCAGTACACTGTACTCAAAATCCGTCAATGCGCTGCGACCCGGCCCGTCACTAATTTGCTAAGTAAGCATTTTGCGCTGCGCTGCGGCCCGCCCCGACACGCTGCGGCCTGGCTTAATGTGCGCGAAGCATATATGTCTGTTTAGATCTAACAAACAGTGTTGCAGCATAAAAAGAAAGTCCCAAATTTCGGGGAGTAATTTGGAAAGAAAATAGGGAGTTATTTGGAGAAAATAAACAGGCTTATTGTTTTCATGCACTACGTAAGAGTATTGTTGCAAGTAAACAGTACGTAAGTATATTTAAACGTAACACCTTACCTATTTCTTTTACCAAAGACGGAATAGAATATCACTTTCTCCTATTTCTTTTTCCCTATGGCTATGTTCTTTAAACGAAAAACTGATTTTAGTATTTAATTAGTTGATTGATGCAGAAAAAGTTAGTCGAATGCCCATTTCCATTAAGTTGTATTTGGCCGGTTTTGATATGCCCTAGATGACTACAAGTAATAGGAACTCTGATAAACTATATTACGATGCCTAGTTGTCTTGTATACTACAATACTGCAGCGCATACCTAGATTACCTAGGTACACCTTGAATGGGATAAGCCGGGCACGCTCCACGGGTGATGGAAGCCATTGTGTTTCCTAATCCCGACCTAACCTATTGAGCTACCAACATGCCACGACAATCTGATTAGTTCGCTTCAATTGGTAAGCTAACCAATAAGTCAAACAGCCTTTAAAATATATAAGATGCAGTGACTGGTTAGAAATAATTTTTTAAAATGGTACGACCTTATCAGACAGCTGATTAGTGACAGATGCAAGATGGTAAAAAGGCAATGAAAACCTTTTTTACTTGATCGACGAAAGAAAGAGAGTAATGTTTTTCAAGTGTATGTGTTTCAGTTTCTTACAATCGCATAATAATTATGATTTAGGAGTCTTTAATTCTTGTAAGTCACTTGTTGATAAATGACAACCATTGTTTCAACTAGTAACATTATATTTTTAGCACAAAAAGTAACCCAACAATTAAATGGTTTTCAAAATTGAACTTTCTTCCCATTACATCTGTCATTATCATAATGAGAGGGCAGGTATACTTACATTTTATTATAAAACCCATTCCACCCTTTGTACTTTATGAAAACATCCACTTTGCATATCGGAAACATCAATACATGAAATACCGAGCAGCTGTTTTTGGATCCCCTTTGAATAAAGCAGTCCATTGTGATGCGAGTCCGCACTCCGGTCTCAAACTTTTGCAGATAAGGGACCGTTTAGAAACCACGTAACTGCCGAGGGTAGGGCCTGGCTACTGCAAATCTAGAGATGTTTCGTTACGCACGCAGATTGGATAATGGTACTTTTCCACCTGAGATGTGCGCTACACATCGTGTAACATAGCGAGGGATGTGATATCCATAGGATCAATTTCAAAGTTTAACTTAGGTCTGGTGAAACACTGGTGAAACATGTTAAATGAAGCTAAGTTTTTTATATACTCGTTGAAGCAAGGGATGAGTGCTAAGCACGTCTTCCTCGCACATTTTTGATGAAAAGCAGCCTAAAGCATATGTATAGGTACATATGAGTTCTAATTACAACTAAAAATTGTAATTGTGACTGACGGGGTAAGTCCGCCCTTGATATTTCTAAAATCAGGAGTGACATTAATAAAACTGCCATCTCATGTCATGGTGATACTAAAAGCTTTCATCACGGCAGGTTTATCAATTACTGTAATAGTTCCCGAGTTATCAACACCCCACTTAACCCGCCGGCTCCATGTGCCGCAACTAAATTTAATTTACTATTAATTTATTACATGACATAGTTGTTTCATTTATCATTGCATCATTAAAATCCTTTACATCGAATACAGATGCCAAATGCTTTTAAATTGATCAATTCGATTATAGTATAGGCAATGAAAGTCAGATGCGTAATGTTACGGCAATAATATTCATATTTGTAAAGCACGTTAAACCAATTATTTCATAAATAAACGCACCCTGCTTTTCCTTCTTCAGTGTGTTTTAAATATCCTAAATGAACGTGCAGAAAATAGAAAAAGTAGAAAACATCATATCACGGTTCTGTTTTGCAACAATACGTGACGCAGCATTCTCGCGGAATAGAATAGAGAGGCAATATTTGTAAGGGGATGAACACGCATTTGGACACGTTTTGCAAAAGTAACGGAGGGAATCAGTTGTGAAATATTTTCACATCACAGCGATTGCTGTTTCCGATTCAAATAGGTACATATCGTTTATTGCAAGTGACTACATTTGTGTTAATAGAAACGACGTGTAGCGCATTCAGTGATAAAAAGCCGTCGAAATATGTCGAAACTGTCGATCTATATACCGCCTCCAACCAAAATATGAGTTTTATCCGTGTAATAATTTGTAATAACAGACCACAAGTTTTAATTGAATAAACAGTTCAATAATAAATTATTTTAAATATCATAGAAAAGATAAATTTATACCACCTTTAGAAACAGGCTAGATTTCATTTTATATTCGGGTTCTAAGCGATCAAGCATATGTATCTATCAAAGTATAGTATGGTGGGGCATTAGTGGAAAGTTTCAGGTATAATGGGAATTACGTTCCATTTCCGGCGTGTGATTGAAGTCTAGGACCGCGCCCACTTTGTGCAAAGGCTAACTTACGGCCTTAAATTAAATTACAGTCGCTTAACTTGACTAACTATTAGTTACACGGGTGCTATAAAGGTTACAATGCTTGTTTCGCTGTAGTTTAATGGCGACATAAATGTCGAGTTACGTAACAAAGAAACTTACTTAATACATAAGTAATTTATGGGTTGTTTACGGATATTAAGAAATACAACATTTAATACATATTTTATAAAGCCGACAACGCCAGATTGGATATTTGCGCATCTTTACAAAGTTTTACGTAACATTGAAGACATATACTCACAAGTTTTATTTACCGAACTATATTTATACTGCACTTTAAACAAAGACAGCATACATTCATAACTCCAGCTAGACCACTTCATTTTACAGGTATCGCTAGACCATTCCAGTTCTTCACAATATTCAGTTCTATGTTGAATTGTTGACTAATCCCCAATTTACAGTTAGTGCCAAGCTTCGGAACATTAGTCGTTCGGGGTAGCAGGTGATTTCCCGGTCGTCAATGGGCTAAACTGGCAAACTTAGTTGGAATTGCAGCCAGTTACATGTGATTAAATCGTCGACGTATGTCAGCAACACTCACACACTATGATTTGATTTATAGCAATAGCTTTCCGCCTCGCTTTACCAGACCGTTATGTGCAGAGGCAGATTTCGAGTTTCTTGTGGAAACAAGGTATTTTACCTTAGTTAAACGTAGGTACCTTGTGTTAACCCTACATCATCATAATCTATGCAATGTGAGGGTGTAGGAATCGCAAAGATAAGTCGAATGGAGGATATTCTATACACTGTTCTTCGGCTATTCCAATAAATAAAAAACCGACGTTTCAACCAATCGATAATCTTATCTACTGATCGATAGAGACACAAATGTTTAAATTTTTATGAGTTTCCGCAAGACGTTAAAAAAATGTGTTCAGGAATCAATCAGTGAATTTAGGAACATAGGTATCCAGTGTCCGGAGACATGTGTACGTACGTAGCCAATCACGCCATTGATTGTCGCTCGCAAATCATGCGACATGATTGGCTGAAATGTGATTGTCGCGACGCGACTCGCACCTCATCTGGACAAGGTCTGATTGTGTCAATATATAGGAAGTTACAACTTGAAATTAATGAAAAGTTCAATGTCGGTGGCGCAGTGGTTGGGTGACTGTTGGACTTACGATACGGAGGTCCCAGGTTTGATCCCCGGTCAGGTCAGCCTTGTAACAACAGATGAAGTGTAACACTTTGGTATTTGAACTGTTCTTCTTATCTGCGTCGTAAGATTTAAAATTGTACTGCAAGTGTTACCATTGATCTGCTGTTGTCCGTACCAATAAGTTTTCCTCGATACGCATCCGACATTATTTGCCCTTCCTATTCCCTTTTATTTCATTATTATAGCACATTATGTATAGAAAGATTGAAACATAAGTACCAAGTACCTAGGTACTTACTTATCACAGCAACTTTATGAGATAATTAGTTAGTAAGTACTTTTTTATTTCAGTTCGGTCAAGGATACTTTTAATTTTTGACAACGTTCCAAGATTCCACTCTACTGAATCAGGAAGAAAAATGTCGTTCTATAATATAGGTTAAATATAGTCGTTGTTTATCTTTTAGGAGAGTTCCTACTACATTATCCCGGTGCACATTGCAGCAACGTTTTCTTAATAGTTTAGTTTACAGTGCCGTATTCAGCGGCTATAGCTATTTTATGTGATTGGAATGTCATAAACATTTAGGTACCTAATGCAGAATGCGACAAAGATCTATACCGCAGCCCAAATCAAGTGTCTTATTTTGTAAACAAATATGATCACCTAATTAAATGTTGTGATGTAACACTGAAGGAACTGATTGATTGAGCCTTTTGATCATTGTGAAAATAAAGTGTGAAAATAATTATACAATAATCACAAAACAGCTTAAAATGATAGTAAGGTAGGGTAGTTTTTGTTTACAAAATAAGACACTTGATTTGGGCTGCTGCATAGATATCCGTATCTAACACTCCCCTCGCGCACCGTTTGTTCCCGAGGTTGGTCCAAATCCCTCGCTATTTCATTCTCCAGGCCTAGATATTGCTAGAGGAATCTAGACCGAACTGCCATACGTTGTGCGATACCCATGAAGCCACATATCTGTATGTAATCGCTGCCATAAATATTGGCGAATTAGAACTAAACAAGGAAATGTAATTAGCTTACACACATGTAAGCCCTCGTAATAAGATCATTACCGGCATATTGTTGGGTGGTTGCCAGGACAACACGCGGCGCGGCGTACACTTGTGCTCGTATGCATCTCATATTTTACCTCTCTTACCTGTGGCTTCTTAATCATGAGCTCAAAAGGATTGCTCGAACAAAATTACATCAATAATTTTATGATTGGGATACTGAAAATAAACTTTTCATTGTTTTACTTTTGTACAGCATCTCTTTAAATTTAATTATTGCATGCATTAACAAGGTAGGTTATAGCGATAAGCACTTTCTAAACCATAACATCTGTAATACTTATAATCAGTAATAAAAACCTTTGACTTTGACTCTTAAAACTGAACTCCTAGGTAAATAATCTATCATATCAAAATATACACCTACCTACCTATATTCTAAGGAATCTAAGATGGCTCCACCAATACCGCAGCCTAAATCAAATGTCTTATTTTGTAAACAAATAAGATCGTCTCATTACCTACTGTGATATAACACTGAAGGAACTGATTGATCGAACCTGTTCATCATTGTGAAAATAAAGTGATCCGATCTAATAATGTAAAAATAAATATGCATTAAGCACAGAACAGCTTAAAATGTAAGTAGGGTAGTTTTTGTTTACAAAATAAGACACTTGATCTGGGCTTCGGTATACACTGAAACGATCTGTATCTTAGGGACTTTACGCGTTGAAGCCATGCTTTGAAAGCATGTGAAAAGCAAAGGATATTAAAAGGTGAAGCAATAGGAGACACAAGTAAAAATAATTTATAATTATTAATGTCTACACAATTTCTTATCACTGTAATTCATACGTAACACGGAAACTAACGTTTAGGTTAAAGATATTAGAAACATTAAAGAAAACAAATCACATTTACCTTTGTCGTGCAAAGAAGTTGTAAATCATAAACTATTCGGTTAATCTCAAACATGACGACTGTGACTGAAATTAGTGTTGTTAGTAATAATTACAATTATAAACACTTGTTTGTGATTATAATAATTAACCTCTGCAAGGCCAAGGTGAACGTCGTGATGTTGGAGATTGGCCAATCTATAATAATACCTAGTTCGGCGCTACTACAATTTTATTGAGTGTGAGAAATAGATTCGTCGGCTGAAAATGTGATGTTATACAACTCAGATAAAGACGGAGTGCGATGTATTACAAAGTAGATAAATGTCAAGTTTACAATCAGTGAAATGTTATGTTGTGCTGTTCAGATTTAACTGTCTCATTAAAACTCTCTTGAAATGCTCTGCTGATATAATTATACCTTGGTAGTGTAGGCGGTATATCTTTAGCTACAATGTTTTATGTTAAGTTTAAGCGACAGTGGCACAATATCAGACAGGTTCAATCTCAGGTTCAATTCCTATTACTATAGTAATATACAAGTTTAGTTGCAGTGCTTAGTTGAGAAAAAAATTAGTAATTTAATAAAAAAATTGCTTTAAAAATAGTATTTTTTATTTATTTTTACGTATTAATTTACATGATACTATCATGAAACAATCTGAATGATTATTTGTGTATGTAAGTATCTACGAGCATGAATAAAAAGGTGGGTTTTCCAGGATCGCAGCATATAGAAGTCAATCGTGTTTTTACCCCTACGAGAAACAGTGTAAGGTATCTAGTTCATTGTAGTTTGGTTGAAAAAACATAAGTGAATGAATGAAGCATATAAATCACGTAGTTCATAATTATCAGAGAATTATACCGTAATTTCATTTTATGAAATAAATTAGCGACAGAAGCAGCGAGTAAGTAATTTGTAACAAGAACAAAAAACTCGTTAAACTAATGGCGATCCTTGGTTGCGGAGGCGTTACTTTCTTGCAGGAACCGGCCCTGCCCCGTATTTGATCCGACTCGACGATAGCGTAGAACTTTATTTCTTTTTAAAACTCATTAACATACTAAATCTTATGAAATTAAAACATTTACCGTTATTTCGGTACGACGCAGTTGTTGCCAATAAAGTTCGTAGTAAACAAACATGTGTGACCTACTTTTTTATTTTATCTTCAATAATACAGAACGTAACTTCATTTTGTCGATTGCTCATTCTTACTATAAGTACCTACCTATTTAAGGACGTTAGATTCGAAAACTGTTAGGGTCTTCAAATTCTTCAAAACAAAACGTGTTCAAATTGAATAAAAAAATATCTGTAGAAACATTAGAGATGCAGCTACAAATTCGCCGTGAATTTTTTTACATGTATCTTGTTTTCGATTTTAAAAAATCGTCTTTTTTCAACAATTTACAATTTTCGACGAATATACGTTTTTGGGTGCCAACAAATCAAATTCTTAAAATTCTATAGCACTGAGTTCAGTTACAAAAGTGTGAAGAACGATTTAGCCGTATTAGTTTTATATCATTCAAAGCCAAAAAACCATTTATCTTCAATCTAATTCTTCTTTTTTACGCGGAAATCTTCCATACATTTTACTATGGAGCGCGCGCTTGTAAAATTAAAGCTCTAAATCGCTGCGCCCGGGCTAGCGTTGTTCCTGATACGGCAAATGCCGTAATATACGGTTTTCAGGCACCTTTGAGATCGAAACTAAACACACGGCAGGACTTGCACTACCGTATGCTACACTACTATATACGGCAATTCAGCAAATTACATTTTCTTGAAGTGAATAGGCCCCTTAAGAACACAAATATGTAGTTTTCCGTAATCGATATTAGTTCGACAATTTTCGTTTAAGTTTTAACTAGATTTAAATATCTTACGCCATAGTAAATAACTAAATAACATAAATGTACCTTGCTGTTAGTGCTGAAAGTGTTGAGTAGGTATCTATACATATAGGTGTCTACAGCGGAAACTTTGTTTTGTTTCTTTACTTCAATAGGGAAGGAAAAACTTCACTTACCTTTATATCATAATAGGGAAATATCCAAGCGGCCGCAGAGAGAGAATCACTATCCACCAACTTTCCATACAATAGTGCTGTCCACAAAACTATCGACACTCGATAAACGGTCCACTGCACTGTCTTACATAGACTTGTTCGGACTACGCTTCTCTAACATCGATATATTGATATAATCTATTGATAACTAGCGAACCTTGATGAGGCACTTTAAAATATTGGAAATTAACTAACGATATTGGAAAGCACTCGCTTACGCACTATATTTAGATAAAGTCTTAACTATGATTTATATTTAGATAACAGAGAAAGTTCGGAATAGATGAAATACTCGCGTATGCGTTACGGATCTGAAACAAACAAATGTGTATTTTAATTCAAGGAACAGATTCTTCTCTTCTTTCACCTGTCATGCATAAAGGATACACTTGGCCTGTGGAACTCATTAGAATCGCAAAATTAAATGATATCCTATAAGATCTCTGGCTAGCCCCGTAAGTGATTCAATGTCTTTCTTCAATATAGGTCATATACGTGATAGCTAATACAATTTCTCTTTGGAATTCAATTCGAACGTTCTATAACGAACGACTTGTATAATATTCGTTTGATATTTCCCCCCTTCTGTGCGTGAGGAATTCTCACTGAGATAACAAATAAATCAGTGAATAAAGAAAAGAATATATTTTTCAAACAAATTCTAATTCATAGTGGTTTGAATTTATCGGGAAGTGCACTTTAAGAGTAGATTGAATCGTCGAAGGATTTACTTGATGTTTATGTATTTCATAGACTTTTTAAATCCCAGTGAAAAGGAGCAATAATACGTCACGGGATAGGTAGCCAGTCCACGATACAACATACTAATATTCCTAATAGCTACCTATGTTTCTACCAGTCCCCTTGTTTACTCAATAGCGGGCGTTGCTGCGGACGGACGTGACTAAGCCAGTTTTCATCTCAAATACACTCAGCCTCAAGAAAAATAGCACCTTCTGTTAATTCAACTTCATTTTTGAATCTTTTTTGGAGGTGCAGCGTCATCGCCCACAACCATTAGTTTTGAATGAAGCTACCTGTATCCAGGGCCGTCTTAGGCCGTTTTAGGCCGTCCGGGGCCCTTGGGCACACAAGAATATGGGGCCCTGTTGGAAAATAAAAAGTAAATGACAAAAAAATTAAAATTTTCACTGTTTAGAAGAAAAACTGATCTGGTGTCCGATTAGCATTTTGACTTGGAAATGTTGGCGCTAATTCTTAGTGCAGCTCAAATGTAAATAGTTCAAAATATAAAATAAATTGTAAAGTGTAATAGCGGTCTTTCGGGCCCCCGTGAGTATGGGGGCCCTGGGCACAGGCCCCGTATCCGTCCTTATGGTAAGGACGGTACTGCCTGTATCACTCTTCAAATCAGGATACAGTTGCCGAGCAACATCGAATGCGAATTCCAGTTTGCAGTGTTGCAACAACTTGTATGATCGACAATTCTCATTTTACCTGGATCTGACCTTTGCAACCCATGTATAAAAGTTATATTTAAGGTTCAAATCAGGTACAGTCGACAGCAGATCAATGGTAACACTTGCAGTACGATTTCAAGTCTTACGACGCAAATAATAAGAACTGTCAAAAGTAAAAAGTGTTACCATTGATCTGCTGTCGACTGTACATGTGCGATTTTTTGACGCTGAGTATACATGCAATCACATCGGAGCAGTCTGCATTATCATTCGTTTTGGCTCTTACAGTGGTTCTGTTCGTAATAACTTGGGATCAACATCTCCAGGAATTTCGCCAAAAAATCGCCATCAATCTTCGCCGTGCAAAAAGCCGGCAGACTGGACACTTGATTTATCTACGCAGAATGTCGATGAATCTAATCCCAAGGATAGGCCGTGGGAATAAAGGGTGCCTTGCAAGAGTTGCGTTATAAGTTGTGGTCATTACGAGTACCTAACTATACCTAGTTTTATAAATTAATATTGTGTACGGCAGATGATACAAATCTCGAATACTGTATTGTATGGAATATAACTAATACACATCTTGTAGTTAATTCTATTATTTTTAGCGGGTGGTGGTATTTGACATGAAGTTAGAGGTTTTTTCAAACCATTCTAAAAATACGCTGATAAAAATATCCCTTAGATTAAGGAATGTTTAATTTCCTTAGTAAGGCTGAAATGCTATAAAACATACCAATCATCATCATCGAATCGAAATCGAGCTCGATGCGAGCTGTACAATCTGTATAGTATAAGAATGTCGGTGGTCTAATGGTAGGTTGGTACCTAACTGAAGGACAGGCATCTTTTTCATTGTAATGATGAAATATGAAAATGAGTATTTCGAAATTTGCTGTATTTATTATTATGTTGTTACTATTTATGAAAACCTGTAATTGGCTCTTTGTTACTATTGTAGTTTATGTATTCTGTCATTGTTTTGCTGTTGGTTTTCATGTGAAAATAAAATAAAATAAATAAATGAGCAAATAACAATGATTGGTATATACCGAAAATAAAATTCAACAAATAAGTTGAAATAATTGAATATGACAAATCTGGTACAAAGTCCTGAAACTTTTTTGCGGAAATCCGCCTCACTAATCACAATTAGGCTTTATGACAAATGTGTTTTGAATCGCGGAGGCTCCGGCCCATTGCCCCTGCCCTTTCGGGGGGAGCGAGAGGAGAACGGAGTAGCGATCTGCCCTTAATTGCTCAGGAAATGTTACAACATCAGATCACATACAAATTGAGATCTTTGATCTAGTGACTAGTCCTATAGCTGTAATCTTTACATATAACTTTATATTAAGGTGATACATGGTATCCCACGCTAAATCTCGTCTAAAAATCGTCGCTAAGATTCACAGATTTTCTCAAAAATTACTGGACCGATTGTCAAAATCGTTCACTAGTACATAGATAATCTGGTGTACATACTATTTTGTAAAAATAATTTTAAAAATCGTGAAAAAATAATTATGAAATATAAAATAATTAATTGGGAAAATCTCAACATTTGTTACTTTTCTCTGAGTTAGCTAGACTGTGACTAGATTTGACACTGTTATGGGATGATAACTGATTAAGAATAATCTCAGTTAACACGAAAATAAATATATGTGTGAATCGTGTACCTACCCTCGGATATTATAGTACAGTCACTTTGATGCAGATTTATAACCACGCGGTATATCTTATGGTTTTTATGATCTGTAGCCGTAGTAGGCTTGCTGCCAACAGTCTCAACGTGATCGACATAGTCAGGATCATAACGTGTCCCAAGCACTTTTAGATATTCGTTCCTGACATGATTTTTAACGTTCTATATTAGATACATGTTTAAAGTTTAAAAATTAGACTTGTGTTATTTTACACTTTGTTCTCTAACACTCCAAATAGGCTAAAAGCTTGTAATACGATCGGTCAACAACGATATTGTAGACAAGAGTTATTGTGTCTTTAAAATCCACAACTAGTACTTTATTTTTATATATTTAGAGCACAATGTTACTTAAACATTTTGAAATCACGATATCTAGATGTCATTGCATCTATCCTACGAGAAGACAATTTACAGGAAGACATCGTGTACTGCACACATCAGAAACTAATGCGCATACGAGTCCATGTATACATACGCGGCTGTGTGTGGGCAAGCGCCAGACAGCTCGTCGGCACGCTGAAGAGAGATTTTAATTAGCAGTTAAGGTCGTTCTACCAGCGAATGACCTTGGCGAATGGCACCGCCCACTACCCCCGTTCCCCTCCGTTCCCCTCAGCATAAATACGCGAGCACGATGAGCGCCACTCAGCGGTATAATGTGTAAACTACTCAGATTACCGCCCGCCGACCGGGTTTACTTATGACCTTTCCGCGCACGCCATCTAGCGGAATATGATCAAAGCGACAACATTAGAGGAACCCCCTATTTATAGAATGAAAAGACCTAGGTAGGGTAAAGGACCCAGAAATCAGCCTTTTAGTGGAAATTCTTGCTGCTGACCCCGAACTGTATAGTGAAGTGAAAAAATTTAAGAAAAAAAACATTAAAATTTAATTCAATATTCAAAAAGATTTAGCTATTTTATTGCCACAGACTTACATCAGATTTTCGGATTTCAATTAAAATCATAATTAGAAATTATCACCTACGTTTAATTTAGTCTTCTCATCTAGTGATTTTCTTATTTTTCTGCATTAATTTCGCTGTTGACCTGTCTTTTATTGTTGTGAGCGGAAATATATAAAAGTAGTTAGATATTTTACCTCTGTACTCTAATAGGCATGGTGATTGATTTTGAAAAACTGTTCTATATTGTTTGGAAGTAGCGTCTAATTCCTAAAAATATAATATTTCCGTAAAAAATGAAGAGATGTAGACAAAATACGCGACAATAATTTTAAGTTTAAATTTTGACGCTAAAACGCTCCCGGGTGTCATGGCGTCCCGTGTGACGTCACTTTGTAGTTCATGTATAAAGAATTTGATATTTGATCAGTGTTGCTAGATCCGTATTTTTTATTATAGTAGGGCGAGGCTGAAAAATACGTAGATTTCCGTAGATTGACTCTAGAAAAACCCGTAGTTTTACGGACTTATTTTAATAAGCTGTCTGGATGACTAAAACCATAAAATGTGGTTGATAGCCGGTAAAGAAATTAAAAATTAAAACAAACTTTACAAATTGCAGAAAAAAAAATCCGTAGATCTACGGGTTTTTCCGTAAGTCCTGGAAACACTGCCCCAATCGTGACGTCATTCGCTCTGATTGGTGTTTAGCGTAATATGGCGGATTGAGCTATTTCGAAGTTTTATTTTATCAAAAATAAGATCAATCTAGTTACGAATAGAAAAATAAATGTGTTTTTCAAAATCTGTGAGTCTTATTTAATTAGATAAACACATGATTTAAGAGATTCTTTGGTACTGTCACCATGCCTATTATTTACCTACTTATTATTTAATTTGCAGGCAAGTACAAAAAAATTCGACGTAATATGCCAAAGTTGATTTGGGAAAATATTAGTTTAATTCCAATGGAAATAATTGTATCTATACCGCAGCCCAAATCAAGTGTCTTATTTTGTAAACAAATATGATCGTCTAATTACCTGTTGTGATGTAACACTCAAGGAACTGATTGATCGATCCTGTTCATCATTGTGAAAATAAAGTAGGTAATCTGATCTAATAATGTGAAAATAACTGTGCAATAATCACAGGACAACTTAAAATATTAGTAGGGTAGGGTAGTTTTTGTTTACAAAATAATACACTTGATTTGGGCTTCAGTATAAGTACTTATTTCATTTACAATGAAATAAGTACTTATTAGATTATTAAGATTTAAGGTTCTAAATATTGTAAACTATCCGTTTTTTACCCTTCGGGGGGAAAACGGGTCTAATATCTGCTTATTTGCACACACAGCAGCAAAAGACAGATCATAATGGAGAAAAAAATAAAAATCACTGGATAAACTGGCCAAACTTAGGACACATTACCCTATTCGATATGAAGAAATGACGAAAATAAAAATTATTATATATATTTTTTTTTGGTAAAATTCTTCCCAGAGGGAAAGGCAAAGCCAACTAGGGCATACAGCCTGGTCTGATGTTATTAGAATGTCTGAATTCTTATAAATACATACACATATACGAAGATAACCTAACCTAAACCTATTTATTGTGCTCTGTTTTTTTTACCTTTCTGTCTATAATTTCCGGTTTAGTTAATACAATATATTGAAAATAAAATCAAAAATTAATAAACGAAGAAAAAAAGGTAAAACCAAGAAGTTCTCGAAAAAGCGGATTTGAACTAGGTACTCTTTGCTTATTCGATGTCGAGAAATTATGGAAATAAAAAATATTGTGCTCGTTTTGTTTTTATATTTGTCTATAATTTCCAGTTTGGTCAATATATGTTGAAAATAAAATTAAAAATTTATAAATGAAGAAAAAAAAGTAAAAATGAAGTTGTCGAAATTGCGGATTTGAACCAGGGTTTCTTCGCTAAATACAACCCGTACGCTCACGCTCAGCCACCCCGGCTAACGCGGCTATGCGGCGTCGCGGTGAAATAAGCGATTGCTTGATTTCAAACTGTCAGCTGATCAAAATCTCAACCGCGTGCCATAACCAAAAATTACGCACGACGCGCTCGCGAGTCGCTGCGGAGCAAAAAGCGACACGGGTTCCCCGTCTGAGGGCCGTCGGCCGACTGCGTCCCGCGTCTCTCGCGCGGACCCGCGAATGAGAAATTGATTTTTAATCGATATCTTCTTGTTAACATTGAATTTTCGAAAAGTTTTATTTCAGAATATTAGAGCGCCTCTGCCCCAATTTTTAGGTACAGGACTTTTGTAAAGTATGCTTCCAAATAAAGACTTTATACATAAAATGTGTTGAAATAGAGGCCACTTCGGATTTTTTTTATGTGAGTTTGGTAAAGGCTAGAAAGAAAATATACGTTCACATTATAGACGAAATGTCGCTAAATCCCATATATTTATTGCAAAGCTCTAGGTGCTGCTACAAAAGAGTAGATAGCCTTCAAAGACTGTGGTTTGGCTCCCTGAAGTCCCTTAACTTTTAATTCCGCCGAGCAAGACTCCGCTTCCCCAAAAATGTTATGTAGACTCTCGTTTTAATTATCACTCTACGCTTTCATGCGTTCCTTCTTATGGATAATTGGAAAACATTTTATATTGCATTAATTGTGAGTGTTTCAGTGACTTTTATAGAGTTATTGATATTAGTGATTAATACCTTTGACATGCAAACAAATATTGTAAGTAGGTAAATATTGTGAGAAAAGCAGCATTCTGTTGAATTTTTTTTGCTACATTTCCGTCCTTTTTCCATTTTAGAATTTCCCGAGGAAATCTGATAGTTTGTTCAGAATAACTAAGTCTTACTGCACACAGAAGGATCACTTCGTAAAGCCGCTCAAAGAAAAGGTTATCTCGCGAGGCGATGAACTTGAACAGTCGACTTGCTCATAGCGCCTAAAATTATAACCTGTTGATTTTCTCAAAAATACTGGACCGAATTTAATAATTCTTTTACAGTTACACAGTTTTAACTTTTATCTATATAACAGTGAAAGAATTTTTGCAATAGGTCAAGTAGTTTTTGAGATAATCCCAACCTTAAAAACTCTCCTGTACATCTTTCTCTGTGTTCCACCGTACAAGTATCAATGTGACAATAAATACGCAGTGTATTTCTATATGCCATCATTTGTCTAATTAGTAAAAAGTAGCTTGAAATACTCCGGAACCCGGGTCTGTGTGCACGTTTCTGATTGACACGACTTCATGACCTCATGCACACATATTCGCTGATAAATTGATTGGGTGTCTGATCCCAAGTGGCCGGCGACACAATTGGGCGGACTGCCACTAACTAGCTGTGTTGTAGCGGCCCTGCGAACTCGGCAGCAATTAGGTGAACAGGGAAATTGCACCTCTTGGGGATGGCTCACAAATTGCCCCAAACGTCAGCACTTCAACTGGAATGACAATTTGCTTTTCCTATTACTAAGTTTTAGGTACTAGGAATTCTCAAGTTAAGCACTTCTGGTAAGCCTACAAGTGAGTAAATATCCTCTGAGAATACAAAACTCATGCCAAATCCCAAGAATATGGGTATAATCAACAACTTGTAAACTAGTCAAGCACTTAAGTTTACTAACACGGTCTTACTATAATATATTTGTATTGTATGTACGCTGGCAAAATATATTTATAGTAGGTACGGTGGAACACAGAGAAAGGTGTACAAGAAAGTTTTTAAGGTTGAGATTTTTTCAAAAACTACTTGTCCTATTGCAAAAATTATTTCACTGTTTGATAGATAAAAGTGAAAACTATGTAACTGTAAAAGAATTATTACATTCGGTCCATTAGTTTTTGAGAAAATCTCAACCTTATTGAGGCCCCCCGTATCTCTGTCTTCGACTGTACTTACCTACTAAAATGCATTTTATATAGAAAATATTGTATATTTTTGTAGAAGGTGGCGACAGTGGAACAAATTTTAAGGCCGTTACACATGTGTCATTCTGAGTCAAGAATCAAGAACACCTATTTTATTTTAAGGTTTCGCTAATCCGAATTAAAAAAGGGCTCATATGATGAGACTTCGATACACATTCGCCCATCCGTCCATACATAATTACAGATGTCACAGCTGTTTGTTATGTATATTGACCATATTGTAAAGTATGTCTTAAACATTATTTATATTAATATCCTCGACGCTGTCTCAAACCAAAAATCTATCAACAACCACCAGCTACATACGTACACATACATCCCTACATTACCACTATATGGAATTACATAAGACCAGAAATACGAGTACGCAAACTTTTATAAGTATGCACTTGAAATTAGAAGTTCCGCGTAGAGTCGATATCGTTTTCCGAACTTAATCTCGCCTCATGGCTTCCAAACTACTCGTAGCTCGTGATACGCAACTTCGCTACTTTTTCATTAAACTATTGAGAACCGCTGGCTTCCCAAAACATCGATCGAGGCACGTGACTCCGCAGAAGAAGTCTTCTCGCTCAAATGAGAGAAGTTGATACCTACTTAAAAGGAACTTTCAGGGCACAGTTTGAGCATCGTCATCCTAATTGAAGTTGATTACTGTGGTAACTCTATAATACGTAATTTGGCCTAAAACTAGCTACACTGTCTATAGGTACCCAACTGCGTACCAAATTTATATCTAGACATTTTTGGAATACTGGAATAGTGCTACATTTTCCTCAATTAATAATTTAATTGTGTTTTAAAATATCTTGATATATATTTAGTTAGACCGCAAGGGATGAAAACCTCAAGCCCATATTATCATAAATATCAAATATAGCATGGAATTTTGATAATGTCGAAAAATACAAAATCTATATATTTCTCTCGAATTTATCTAAATAAAAATATAGATCATCAATAGCTGGAATGACAACCGATTTACTCGTTTATACAATCATCATACCATTAAATTAACTCTTTTACATAACTTATGCTAATTTGTTTAGAAATACACCATAAATCTACGAAAATTAAAAAAGTTGTCGTTGATGTCTTTTGTATGCAGTATTTAAAATACATATTTTATTTAAAAGAAAATTAGCAATATTTTCACAACATCTCAACCACTCCCAGGTGGGAGTGGTTGAAGTGCCATTCAACCAGGTGGGATTCGAATCTGAGACGCTTGCGCCACAATCTCACATGCACCCCAGACCCAGCCATAGAGTTTTGTATTTCAGTTTCAGGTTTACATACAATAAATACATTTGTTGGCTTGTTACTTGAGAGGTATATTTCTTATTTATACGAATGTTTTAGGGTTAAATTTGCACTGCAGTAGAAAATCTAAAAGATATATAAAAAATCAAGCGGTGAATGTAGAGTCGTACATCAATTTGAAAATTTATAAATTCAAATTCAAATATATTTATTTGTAGAAACGGGTTACAGTGATCTTGGTAATGCTATAGGTTTCTCCGAATCTTGCCCATCTAGAGCATACAAAAATTTCATTGAGAATCGTAATGTCATAGCTATAAAAGATGCATGTAAATTAAAAAATAGAAATAAAATTTATAAATCATGTCAAATCGATGAATCCGTCAGGAAGGCCACTAAATTATAATAACATTTGTGTATTAACATTTTGCGTAATTTAACTTTAAATAGATTTGTAGGTAATTTCTTTAAATCATTGGGTATCTTATTATATATTTCTGGGGCCATATGTAGTACGCTTTTCCGCTTCAGCGCTGTACTGTACTGTGTACACTATTAACTATTATTATTTATATTACGATAAAAGAGAATTCAAATATAACGACCAAGTAAATCCGTACTTAGGTATCTATCCATTTAATTCACTTGGGTGGGTGGGAGTTAAGACGACACCTTCACGTATTTTTAATAAATTTTATTTCTTTGTTCCCAATTCCCAACGCAGATGAAAGGAAACGGCAACATTTTGTCACGTCACGACCCTTTTAAATGAAGAAATACGAGCAGTACACCGCACACATGCGGTAAGAGAAATGGTGCTTTCTCGCAGCTACGTGTCGCTAGGATTGTGTGTGAAACATTAATATCTCTAATATTTCCGAAAGATTCTGTTACTGAAAGATATGTGCCGCGGTCGACGCTTGGCAGAAAGCCAGTCGTATTGCTCTTTCTCCCTCATGACAACTTCTATAAGATAAAACGCAGCGCATTCCTCCTCCATTCCAAAAAGAACCAAAATAATGATTTCTATTGGTTCCTTTAGCTATTGTGTCTTCGTCCAAATACGCATAATGTTACGCAGTTTAAAGTAATCATCTAATCAAAGCGCGCCAGCTTACGCATAATCTGTTTCCATTTACTTGACTTTGATCGAAAATGCCCCAACTGTAGGTTCGGCAAAATTATTTTCTCACTGAAATTGTGCAAATGAATGCGACGCTAATGTCAGGAAGACAGGAACAGGTACTGCGGGACGAACGGTTACCGGAGTACGAACCGTAGGATATGCGTGAATTTTTTCAGAAAAAGCAAATATGATGAATGAAAAACGCACGTGTATTAGCAGCTCGATGTGCAGCGAGTAGGTCGGGGGTGCAGCGGCACGTCGCGCGTCTGGCCGCGAGTTCGCGTCGCAGCGGTGCAGCGAGTGAGTAGCGCAGCGCGACGCGAGCCGCGCGCCTGTCTCCGAGCGACTGCCGCCCGGCTGCGGCCGGCGCCCGGGCCGCGTGCCGCGAGCCGCCCCGCCCGCGCGAGCGCGCCCGCCGCCACGACACGCCACACGCCGACACCGGCACCACACCGCACCACCACCACGCACCACGCGCCAGCTGCTCTCCAGCTATCCGCGGCCCGGCTACGCACCACGCAAATATCGATGTGTTTTGCGAGATGAGGCGCGCAGAGCAGGTCGCCGCAAGGGGGTCGACACGCACCGCGCGGCGAGGGGGGCCGCTCCTGCGCGCTGCGTCACGCATCTGTCTCGCAGTTTTCTTGCGTGCTCCCGCAGCCCGCCATCTGCAGAGACGTGCCCCGGCGGGCGCGAGCGGCCCGCCCGCCCTGCGATGCCAGCCGCCGCGCCGCCGCCCGCGTCACATTGCCACGGTGAATGCCCTCCACAAGGGCGGTTCGTCTCACATTACCGTCGTAATCATTACCATGCATATAAACAGCATAGTATGAAAAATATAAGGTATTATGTTGCCATTTTTGACGCTTTACGACCAAATCGTTAGATCATTATGACTCCGCCATTGCAGGAGACTTTCATGAAAACTTGCATAAAAATATAAAAATAATGGAACTGAATGCTAAACTACTAAAGATAAACACACTATTTAATACTCTGAAAAATCTTAGATCAAGATAATAGATATTTCATTCGACAGAATGGATGCTTAGGCTTGTGATATACATTTATTCTGCACAGCGTCTAAGTACATAAAACAATTTGGGGAAAAATAGAAATATTATAAAAAACACAACATAATTTTTTTTTTAATTTGATGTGTTACTGTGCTTTGGATTTTCTTTTTCATATTTTACATTAGAATTTTTGGTAACGATTTCTATAACTGGAATTGGACCTAATGGTCATTTATAAGCTCATTGTGTGACTTGTGACGTACTTAGTAAAAAAAATTGCAGTTTTGATTTACTAAAAACCTTACCAATTTAATATTTATCATGAGTACAACCCCCAGTTTCAATCTGTCGAATGAATTCAAGGACATCCTGTATAGTATGAAACGGAATAGTCCCCGGGTCTGGGAAAGTGGGCTACACTACTTACCTTTTCCGGTTCAAACTGCCTCAAATCTCATCCGTCTCCACATCCAATTAGTCTTAATTTAGTAAATAACCAATCACTAAATAAAGCTATATAGGTATGGATAGTATCCTATTGTCACGTAACTCAATTGTTGAAATTGATTAATTTGTACAAGGGAAAGCTAGCATGGTTACTGAGACTGCAGATTCACTTGGAGTGCCGATGAATGGATTGCATTAATTACTCACTCTACTAGTCTATACGAATCAATTCAGCGAAGACATGTTGAATTCTTTATACGTGTCACAACTGTATGTTAAAGAAACTCGATCCCCCTTAGACAACCTGAACTTTCTTCAGGTTATCTGAGGTTATCGATAAGAACCCTACTTTATCCCCGCCCGTACCAACTGGGCGGCGGACCTGGGCGGCAAGGTGGCTATCGTCGCCCAGCCGGCGGCAGGCTCCCCGCCCTTCGAAAAAGTAGCGAAGGGTACTGGATGCGTGTTGGCCGTCTCGGGTGGCGTTGCAGTTATCGGGGTGTATTTCTCGCCGAACAGGAGCCTCGCCGACTTCGAGCGATTGCTCGCGGAAGTCGAGGCCCTTGCGGGGCAGGTACGCCCCAGCCCCGTGCTGGTCGCCGGAGATTTTAACGCCAAATCCACGGCGTGGGGATCTCCGACGACGAATGCACGGGGGGAGGAGCTGGAAGACTGGGCGGTGTCCATGGGGTTGGAGGTCCTCAATAGAGGATCGGTGAACACGTGCGTGCGGCAACAGGGCGGGTCCATAGTGGACGTTGCGTTCGCAAGCCCCGCCTTGGCTCGCCGTGTCTCAGGTTGGACCGTGAGAGAGGACGTGGAGACTCTATCGGACCACAGATATATTCGGTTCGATGTCTCCGCGTCCCCGATCGCACCAGCAGGGAATCGCCGGTCCCCTATTGGAGAGGGCCCGCGCTGGGTGCTGGGGAGGCTAGACAGGGAGCTGGCCAAAGAGGCGGCCCTCGTGGAGGCCTGGGTGACAGGGCCTGATCCCGGTCCCTCAGAAGACGTAGATGTTGATGCCGAGGCGGAACGGCTCGTCGGCGCCCTAACCCGCGTCTGCGACGCGGCCATGCCGAGGGCAAAGTCGCTTCCGCCACGACGTCGGGTGTACTGGTGGCGCGCCGAACTCAACGACCTGCGGTCGGAGTGTGTCGCGGCGCGCCGCCAGTACACGAGGAGTAGGCGACGGAGGGTTCGAGACCAAGCCAGAGAGGACGAGCTGTACGGCGTGTACAGGGCCGCCCGCAAGGAGCTGCAGGTGGCCATCGCCCGGGCAAAGGAGTCGGCATGGGAACAGTGGCTCGAGGATCTCAACCGTGATCCGTGGGGGCGCCCCTATAAGGCGGTGCGGCAAAAGCTTCGCCCCTGGGCGCCCCCTCTGACACGAACCCTCGAGCCGCAGTTTGTAAGCCAGGTCGTGGCGGCGCTGTTCCCGCGACGGGAGCCGTTTCAGCCACCGTCGATGGCGCCGCGCACTAACGACGAGGAGGAGGAAGAGGCGGCGACGCCGGTCTCAGAGGCGGAGTTCGGGGCAGCGATCCTGAGACTGAAGGCGAAAAAGAAAGCCCCCGGACCAGATGGGATACCGGGGCGGGTGTTGGTACTGGCGATGGAGGACGATCTGGGGGAACAGATGAGGGCCCTGTTCTCCTCTTGTCTGGCTGAGGGCCGGTTCCCGCGCGCATGGAAGACAGGGAAGCTCGTTCTTCTGCGGAAGGCCGGGCGTCCTGCAGACTCGCCATCGGCCTACCGTCCCATAGTCTTGCTGGACGAGGCGGGCAAGCTGTTTGAGCGTGTGCTCGCTGCTCGCCTCGTCCGGCATCTGGGGTCGGTGGGGCCGGATCTGCATGACGCCCAGTACGGCTTTCGCTGTCGGCGGTCGACCATCGACGCCATCGCGCGGGTGCGGGACCTCACAGAGGAGGCGGTTGATCAGGGCGGGGTGGTGGCGGCAGTTTCGCTGGATATCGCGAATGCGTTCAACACTCTGCCCTGGGAAACGGTGAAGGAGGCCCTCAGGTACCACGGCGTGCCCCGGTATCTCAGGAGAGCGGTGGCGGATTATTTCGTCGACCGGGCCATTGTGTATCCGGCCCGGGACGAATGGTCTAGATGGGAGATGTCGTGCGGTGTTCCACAGGGGTCGATCCTCGGACCGCTCCTGTGGAACATTGGGTACGACTGGGTGCTGCGCGGCGCCAACTTGCAGGGTGTCGAAGTCACGTGTTACGCCGACGACACCCTCGTGACGGCCCGCGGTAGCACCCTGAGAGAGGCGACAATTATCGCCACTGCCGGCGTAGCGCAGGTTGTTCGGCGAATTCGAACCCTGGGCCTGGAGGTGGCGCTCAACAAGTCGGAGGCAATAGTTTTTCACGGACCTCGACGAGCGCCGCCTTCGGGAACAGAGATCATGGTGGGTGGAATCTCCATCACCGTCGATAAGACTTTGCGCTACTTGGGCATAGTCCTCGACGGTCGGTGGAGATTCACGGAGCACTTCCGACGCTTGGCTCCCAAGTTAGTAGCCACGGCCGGAATGTTGGGCGGTCTCCTACCCAACATCGGGGGACCGGGAGGTAGTTGTCGCCGCCTCTATGCCGGTGTGGTGCGCTCCATGGCGCTCTATGGGGCGCCCATATGGGTAGACGCCCTTAACGCCACAAATCTGAGCCAGCTGCGGAGACCGCAGAGGGCCATGGCGATAAGAGCGGCCCGGGCGTACCGCACCGTCTCATACGAGGCGGCGACACTATTGGCAGGCAGCCCGCCCTGGGACCTAGACGCGGAGGTCCTGGCGGCGGTCTATTGGAGAGACGCGGAGGCCAAGCAGAGGGGCGTCCGCCCACCTCCGGAAGAGATGAGAAGATGGCGAGAGCGGGGCCGGGACCGTCTCTTCCGGAGGTGGGAGCAGAGGTTGGGGAACCCGACTGCCAGCAGAGAGTTGGTGGCCGCCATTCGGCCAGTCCTCAGGGACTGGGTCGAACGAAAGCACGGTGCTCTCACCTACCGCCTGACACAGGGCCTCACGGGGCATGGTTGCTTCGGCGAGTACCTGTGCCGGGTGGTCGGTAGAGAGCCCACGAAGGCGTGCCACCATTGCGGGGCGGCGGAGGACACGGCGCAGCACACCCGCGCCGTGTGCCCCGAATGGGAGGAGCCGCGCGCGGCGCTAGTCGCGGCCATCGGGGCAGACCTCTCGCTGCCGACCATCGTCCGCGCCATGGTCTGCAGCGAGAGAGCGTGGGAGGCGGTGATCACATTTTGTGACACCGTCCTGTCACAGAAGGAGGCGGCGGAGAGGGACCGCGAGAACGACCCACTCGCGCTTCCAATTCGCCGCCGGCGAACGGGCCGCCGGCGGTTGGCTTATGCCCACCGCCTGCCGCCCTAACGGGGACCTTCGGACGGGGGATCGGGGGATCCGCCGTCCGAATGAAGTGGTCCCGAGCTGGAAGGCGCTCCACGTGTTCCGGAGCGCCTTTAGCGGAGAAGGGGGAGGCACGAGGCCCCCCGGAGTCGGGCCCGAAAGGGCACCCGCCGACAGGGCTGCGGTAGTTTTCGAAAGATGTACCCGTGGTCCTGTCTATGGTGGCGGAGGCGGAACACCCCAGGAGTTTTAGTTGGTGCGAGTCCAACATAATCACCCGTTCCCCCGGACGGGTGGTATACATTATGTATTTCTCCTGGGCAACAAAAAAAAAAAAAAAAAAAGGTTATCGATAAGAAAAGTTATGATAGGACCTGGCACACGATATACAAGAGAAAGGTATAAAAACAGTGCACACAGTTACACAATAAATGATTTCTAATTCTGAAAAGATAATATAATTTGATCAAGCCAACGCTGGCCAGTCGTTGACGGAGGGCAGGACCTATCTAGTTATACACTCGTACCTACGGGTTATTTAATTTTTACTCTTTAATAACTACCTTGTTCCTATTTTGTTCCTATATGCTAGTAACATTCACACAAAACAATAAGTTAAAGTCAATCCAAAGGATTTAACACTATTTTCCGAAAGTTTATACATTACCTTAATATCTCACCTACCTATATTTACGGTGGGTTTAGTGATAGATCGATTGTAATCCAATTTTGATTCCAAATATAGCGGAAGTCCTTACGAATATCATAGAACTGTTTTGTGTGGCCGAAACGGCGGGCAGTCAGTCACCGCTTTCGTCTCTATAGCCAACATTTTGCTTTTTATAGAGCTGTGATCTTATTTTAGACTTAGATACAATTAAGTGCCGTTCCTAACCAAGAGCGATATCGCTAAGGCAGGAAGAGTTAACGTCTTATAGGAACTAATGTTACTGCGTCAGCGCCTGATCTGGTGAAAAATTGCTGCGGTGAATCCACACATCCCCTCGCCGCCCCCAGTCCGCCTGCCGCAGGCTTCCACGTCGTTCGGCTTAGCCTTAATTGAGTTATAGGCACAACGAAACCGCATTTTCCTTTGATTCAGAATATCTGCATCAATAAAACAAAAATATCCGCATATTAAATTCTGAATGCTCGCTCCGTCAAAGCTTCTAAGCAGAAAAGGAAAAGACCTTTCATACAAATTATGATAACTATGCACGCTTAATGTCACAACAAAATCCAGCACTGCGGAGTCGAAAACGGCTATGATGGGGAAAAAGGACGAAAATTTATTCAGCCGGATACTAATCTCTGGAATGTATTCTGTGTAGAGCGGCTCCGCGTCCGGGGTTAGGGCTGCCTTCCGTCCGACTTTTCCAGAATTTCATTCCGGCTTTCCAGAGCAATTTGGAGAGTTCACGTCGTTATCGTATAATCGTTAGATATTTCATAAACTTCTCAGATAGATTGCAACTACGGTACTGATGTAAATACATATCTGTACTGGTTTATGACTGGCTAAAATCGACTAGCCTCGATGTGTGTCCATTTAGTGAAATGCCGGAATATCGCTTAACTAACCTAACTTACGACTCATTAGCAATAGGGTAGTTGACTCGACTTTTTTGATATTTCAATAAACCATGAAATTCTGATAAAAAATCACATTAAATTCGTTTCTCAATAATTGAGACTGATACGTGAACGGTTAAAGACATACATTATCTCATTTTATCAGAGGCATTTATATATTTAGTAGGTATATATATAATAACTAGCTTCTGCCCGCGACTTCGTCTGCGCAGGATCTTTTAAATTATAGCCTATGTGTTATTCTACTTTATGAGCTATATTATTGTAAAGTTGCATTAAAATTCATTCATTAGTTTTTGCGTGAAAGAGCAACAAACATCCATCCATCCATCCAAACTTTCGCGTTTATATATTAGTGAAATGGGATGGGATAGTGGGATGGGATAATGGGATGGGATAATGGGATGGGATAATGGGATGGGACATGTAATTGGTACGACGTTCGTTATAGAGATAAAATTTTGTATAATAATTACCTGTCCCAACTTTGCAGAATTCTACCAAAGCTCTACTCTCAACTTTCAAGAAGAACTCTACCAAAATAACCGTGACTGAATTGTAACATCCTTGCATGTTGGATAAGGAATTCTGGTATTGAAATCGAAAGCCATCCCTATTTCATCGTCAGAGACCACGATCCTGGGGGTGTGATAAGAGTCTGTAGCGCTATTCACAGTACAAACATACACAGAATACTGACTACACAGCTTGTTACCTAATTTTGCAAATAACCATCATAGTAAAGAATTAGTTACAAATACCATAAATATTAGTCATATATGTCTGTATAAATATGTGTGCTTGAATTCATTCGACAAATTGAAACTGGGAGTTGTACTCATGATAAATAATTGGTAAGGTATTTTATTAAATTAAATTCCAAATTTTTTTTTAACTAAGTACGTCACAAGTCACACAACGACCTTAGAAATGACCATTAGGTAAAATTCCAATGAAATAAATCGTTGCAAGAAGAAGCTTTTCAGGGTTTCGGATCATGATGAAATAGTCACATTTATTTCTTACGTCCAATCAGCAGCATACACAATCTTAGCCTACGCGCTGACAAAGTTAACATAAATTTTTAGTAGGCACTGTATACAGATGTAGAAAAGTACGCACTACGCACATCTCCAGCACCCTATTTATACTTAAAGGAAACAGGAAGCTACTCGAAGCATTTATTTATTTATACTATTTTATTGTTACTGCACCCTTGTTTTGGATTCTTATATTTGTAGAATGTACCGTGTAATGATTTTTTTCTTTTACTTAGTACGTAATCAGCGTTTAATGGCAATTTCACTTGTGTCTCATCTCAAATATTAATTTATTCGACCCTGTCACATTTAAATTATTAACTTTGGCGTATTTGTTTGAAATAGTACGGAAAATAAAATAGTGGGTAATTGATGGGCAAAATCCTTTTATCACTGTGTAACAGGTAGGTATACTAATTCAATTAAATAAAAGGTACTCCAGGGAACTCAGTACGTGAAGGGTCGGTCTCACAAAGACATTAAGTATACATATTTACTTGTACGTCTATGATACTTGTACCCTTACCAATTACCATTACCTCATGCCATATTCTCATCTTCATTTTATAAGAAGACGTTATATTTTAATAACAACTAACGAGATACGAGATAAGACGAAACATCAAACAAGTTGCAAGAATCATCAGAGTTTCAAAACTAACAACAGGAAGTCCCGCACAAGTTGTCTGAGATAAGTTAGTAGTTACAGAGACATGAGTTCCGGATGAAAATACTTATTAAAGGAGCACAATACCAGTAGAACAAAACTTTGCTTCTATATTTCACAAAATACGCAAATACAATGTCACAATCACAGTTAGGCACTGTTATGGCAATTTAAAAAGGTTAATTGCTGGCTTCACATTTCTTAACCTGAGATCTAAGTTTAAGCGTTTCGTCTACAGGCACAGGAGGACCTTTATACTGTAGTGTCAACTGAACCACTCTCTCGGCTTCCCTCACACCACTGAGCCTCGCGCCCGCCACCGTGGCGAAGTGGCCGGGCACTGTGGCCTCGCCGGCGAACAGAAGGATTGGCGGGCACGGCTCGGTGGGCCCGGGCAGAGGACATGCCAGTGCTCGCTGCGCCGTGCCGTCCGAGCAGCCACACTCGAACGAGTAAGCCCCACAGAAGAATGGATCCGAAGACCAATGCGATCTCAAAATTGTCATCGGATATGGAATATTTGGACACCCTGTTGCGTTCCGCAGCACATCCGTGATACCCTCCGCTATGTCCTTGTCACAAAGCCGTTCTAACATCATTGCTTCATTGCCTACCACCCACGCACACATCACGTACTTGCTGTTAGGTACGATCTCTATCGCCGTAATACCCCTAGTCCAGTCGCAGCGGTTGTTCAATTCGCCGCTAGTGAAGTTGAAATTCAAATTAGTCTGTTGCCAGTACCAGAAAGGACGGCAATATTCCAAGTAGATTTTGTTACAGTAACCGTAACCGAGACAGCGCATGGCATCTATTTTTGAAGCAGGCAGTGCTGGGCAGAATAATTTGATTGCATTTAGAAACAATACACCGAGTGAAACCGTTATTATGACGTAATCAGTAGGAAACTCTTGACCATCATTAGTGACTACGATCGCTCGGAAGCCTGCCCGCTGGGAGGCTCCCCAGTATATGCAGTTAACTGGATGACAGTAACGTATGCATCCCTCTGGTATTTGACATAGTAGTGGAGCGAGGATACCGATCAAACCCAGAGGAACGCGAACTTCGCCCCCGGGCATGTTCATGAAGCAGCCGAAATGATCCGCACAAAGTAGTCCCGTGTCGGTGCCGCCGCGCGCGCTCAGCATGTGTGTGAGCCCGAACATTATTCTGGCCGCGTCGTGCTGCTGACTCTCGGGGTACTCGTGTAACTCCTGCTGTATCCTGAGGCTCATAAAGTTGATCAAGGAACCGTGCTGTTTGTGCCCCCCGAGGCAATATATCGAAGCCGCCTCCTGTTCTATCTGACGAAATTTATAATAGGCGGTTACTGTGGGTGGGTAAGCCATTTTGCCACAGACGACTCTGCTGAAGAGACCTCGAGTGTGCTCGGCGGCGGGGACGCCGGGGCGCGGGGGATTCTCTGCGGCGGCCATCGAGTGTATGGGGTGGGTGCAGCAGTTGTCGGGGCGCCAGTGAGCGCCGAGTTCAGCAACGATGTCTCCAAGCCAGCAGGAATGTATACGGCCACCAGGTCTGGAACAAACTCGGTTCCCACTATTCTGTCGTAAGCTAGGTGAAGAATGGAAGAATGATATAAATGAATCGGTACCTTTCGTACGCTTCCAAAACGACGACGTTGGTAATGCCACGCTGTGCGAGCCTGGCCGCCGCCGAGAGCCCGGCCATGCCCGCTCCGATGATCACCACACGCGGTTGCGGGAATGCCTTGCAGGAGTCGCACGGGTCCGCGGCGTATATGCCCCGGTCGGTCAGGTCAGGCCCGCAGTCGTAAACGGCATCCTGTTTGTAGGCTGACGCTCCTGAAGCGCACTCTATCTTTTTGTCTGAGTTCCTACGATGGGGATTTAAAGCGATTTGTTTAAATATCCGACATTCATCATCAACATTAATAAGTCGACATTTGGATTAAAAAAGAACAATAAATTAATGTCTGATACAAATCGATCAGCTGACTGTTACAAAATGTATGAAAAGTCGAAATATAAATACGCGAAAATCGTAGGACAAAATAATGTTCACACACACACAGTTATCGATACAGAGCACCGGCTTTCGGCTTTCTCCATTTCCGTTACACCCTATATTAAATATATATATGGCGCGTATTCATAAACGTGATTTAAAGTTACACCACCGTTTAGGCTCTCTGTCCCTTTCTATCTTAACCTTTTTTAACGAAGTGTGAAGGGGTACCATCTCGATAGCATCACGATTTAAGGGAAGTGAGGTTTAACTAGGTTTATGAATAACAGCATATATAATATTGTAACTCAGCTCGTTCGGTACCGAAGCACATAAGCTGAACAAGTACCTACCTAGACGTCCACTACTGGAGCTCGTGGCTATCTCGCCTTCATAAACATAAGGTTTATACTCAGTATGCAAACAGAAGGACTTACCATCTTCTCGGTATCCTGGGCCATCGCCTGACTAGTAACGAGATTGAATTAATACTGGGAATTTTCATAAGTCTAATATAACTTTAACTATTTACATATTCACTTGGACAAAACGACAAAACGCACCGGTATTTGGAAGTTGTATACTTATTTGATCAAAGAAAATATATTTGATACTTATTATTTAAGTCACATAGCAATGTCACAAAAACTCTTTCGTACTTTAGATGATCTAGCAGGCGATAATGAGTTTGTACCTGACAAAAGAGTGTCTATTGTTTATTGAAAACCATTATTGTCTCTTAACTGAGAAGCCAGGTATAATTACCAAGTTTAACGGAACCCACATAATTTTAATCAACAGGCATAAAATCAAATGTATACTTAAATCATACAATAGTTTATTAAAATCATTTATTTATTAATATTTATAACAAATTATATTTATAATCAAGTATAACACATAAACATATCTAGCTTACAATTAACTCATGTAATTCGATAATATCAGGAGTTATTGCATACGCCACACATTTTACCACATTGACATCTAGAGTGAATCGGCAAACCGGAGCAAGTAACGGAATGGTGAAGGACATGTACGCTATTTAAAACATATGCGGTGGTTTACAGCATGGTATAAGGATTTATGTACTTATTACTAAACACCATTTAGCCATACAAAAGGTGTAATGCTGTCGTCGCATCGTGGTTGCCGAATCTAATCCAAAAACTAAACGCAACTGTCATTGTCGCTCATATAATACATTGCGCAAAAGTGAGCGATTATTAAATCAGGCGTCGATACGCCGAAAACGACCAAAGCATGGTTCAGCAACTATCAGACTAAACTGCCTTTAAGAAGTTTACATAAGACTGTTGTGCTTGTAAGTAAAAGAACGGTACAAAATTATACATATTAAAGGCTAATGAAAATAACTACTGGGGCTACTGGCCAACCTTTTCACTCTAAACAAGCCTAGAGATCATTTATTTCTTCTTGAAGATTATTTTTGAATGAACACACGACATCACATAATGTTAAATAATTGTTTCACAGTCTTTTGTCTATTAACAACTTAATACGAGTGGTAAAAACACTGCGTCCAGAAGTGGTCAAGAGTGTGGTAGAAGTGTCGACTCACGCCGAGTAGAGAGTGAGTCTCGTCAGTGTAACTCTGGAAATGAGAAAAAAATAGATGATAAATGCCATGAGAAACTTAAAAATTGTTTGCCTATCCCAATTCACCGATCGCAAGTGGTCAAGTACGGTCGAAGACAAAGAAAGGTGTACAGGAGAGTTTTTAAGGTTGAGATTTTTTCAAAAACTACTTGACCGTTTGCAAGAATTGTTTCACTGTTAGATAGATAAAAGTTAAAACTATGTAACTGTAAAATATGATTAAATTCGGTCCAGTAGTTTTTGAGAAAATCTCAACCTTATTGAGGCCCCCTGTGTACTTTTCTCTGTCTTCAACTGTACAAGTGGCAATTTTTTAAAACTTATTTTAAGTATCACATCTCGCAGCTGAAGCGGTTAGAATAAGCGTCAAAAAGTTAAAATATTTAAGTAGGTGCATTTATTAAACTAAAATGGCATGTATATTACGGCATGTATACTATAAGTACCTGCAAATTCTTTGAGTTTTAATACATAGATACTACATACGTCATACATACATACATTATTGTAATCAGGTGAACTTCTTTTGTGGCGTACTATGTATTGTATTTGTGTTATATGTAAATCAATTGACATTGCTGTTAAGTTTATAAAACAATAAATAAATAGTTAATTTCTATATGGTGCTAAAAAAAGTAAGCCGAAAGGGGTGATCAGTATCGGTAACGAGCAACTTTTGTTCTACGATTTTGCGAATTTCAACCGATGTATACCTAATATCTTCCAAATCATCGAGAGAAAGAAATACTACTGACTACTACTAAACGGGTCAACACATTGAATATTGAGGGCGTTTTGACAATTACCTACCTGCCTAAAGTAAAGGTTCTAATAATTAGATTAAGATATTAGATCATCTCACCATTTGTTCAAATGAGATGTCCGCATGTTGCAGCACTTTGGCTAGCTGCAGACTGTGCTGGTAGTGCACGTTGTCATCGCCGGTGCCGTGCACGAGCAAGTACATGCGCCCGCGCAGCTTCTCCGCCGCAAGCATCAGGTCAGACTGCTTGTACCCGAGCCGGTTCTTCTGAGGCACGTCCATGTAGCGCTCCGTGTAGATCGTGTCTGAATTCATGGAACAAGAAAGGTTATAAATGTACTTTTATGCTGAAGCAGTTGGTTGCCCCACATGTCTTTTTAAGAGGGTGTAATGTATACAAAGCACTTCTTATTATCTGCGTCGTAAGAGTTGAAATCCTACAGCAAGTGTTACCATTGATCTGCTGTCGTTCGAAGACAGAGATAAGTATACAGGGGGCCTCAATAGGAATTTAATAATTCTTTTATAGTTATATAGTTTTAACTTTTATCTATCAAACAGTGTAAGAATTTTTGCAATAGATCAAATAGTTTTTGAGTAAATCTCAACCTCAAAAACTCTCTTGTACACCTTTATCAGTATTCCACCGTACGTGCACTTTGTTATTATAATATTATGTGTAGTCGAAATATCATTATTTAGTAACGAAATTAATGTATTATAATCTCATAATATACTTCAGACAAGTTTGTAGTGCACGTCTAAGTTCATTGCACTTACGAGCACCGCAGCAGGTGCAAATTGTTAGTTTCTAGACAACCCTTCATAAACTAATTTGTACACACGATACTGTGAATATGTAATAAACACATTTACCTCTCCCGACGGGACGCAGTCGGGTAGAAAGCATTTACTCAAATACTCAACAAAATGGGAACAGAAAATAGCGAGTATCTAACACTCAATGACAGTATTGTTCAAAGAACTGTGATTTGATTTAGTTACGATAAAAAAAGTGATGTTGAAAACCACAGTGCAAGTATAGCGTCGGTCTGTGCAAGGCTGAGCACATTGCTGAATCAAAGTGCAATTCGTAAAAGAAAAATAAGCCTCTTACCGTAATAGAGCCATGAGGTGACTGGAGCCACCGCCGCACCACATGCTATGGTGTTGTTGTCGTCACGTATCAGCATCATGGTGGAGGCGTATCCACCGTAACTCCAGCCCCATACGCCTATCCGCTCGGGGTCGATGAAGGAATATTGGCTCACCAAACGCCTGGAATGTACACCAAATTAGGAGAGGACAAGTACGCCAAAAAAACTAACGAATGCTCTTCACAAAGAATGATTCAAAGACTAAGTCAAAATTAAATTGAGACCTTTAAGACTGAATGCCTGATAATAAAATAACAGCTATAATTTTATATAGGTATTAAGGTATTTATCATAAAGTATACACCTTTGTTTGAAAAACCAATATATGTATGGAAAACTAATGACGTAAACTTAAATACAACAATATCTTTCCGGCAAATCCTGGTCACGTGCACCATTTTGTAACACACTTTGTATTATTTAGTAGGTACCTACTTCGGAATAATATTTATTTAAGGCTTATTATGTTACATTACGATACCTGATAGCAGCCAAAGTGTCAGTGATTTCGACGGTCCCCAGCGCGTTATTAACCGCGTACAAAGAGTCTAATCCCATGACCCCTGAGCCTCTCACGTCTATGGAGGCTACAATAAAACTTCGGTTCGAGGCTAAGTACGTGCTGTAATAATCTGCGAAAATACGAACATAGAAACGGCTGGTTTTTATAATGGGTGGAGATCGATCACATCTATTGACGTGGTCATAAGATAAGAATCATTTAAAGCGACTACTTACATAATATTCGTATTTCTGATGTGATTGAAACAAATAGATTGCCTTCTATAAAAACACAATTGCTTACCTAAATCGTAGCTATCTTTAACTCTAGTTGTTCCAGGCCCAGCATATACCCTCACTATCATAGGATATTTCTTATTTTTATCCATGTTTGGTGGAAGAATTAGTTTCACATGCGCTACCACGCTAGGTTCCAGCTCGATCACGCTAAACAATGGCATTGGTAAGTTGTACTGACTTAATTTATTAGTGAGGTCTGTGTTGTTTAGAATTGACTTGAAACTGTTGTCCTGAAAACATAGGTATTATGCATTGATAATATGACAAATATTGACCAAACTATGGCGGTGACAATTAACAATAAAGTTACCTTAACTTTGTACAAAAATGCTGAAGCAGGAACATTCGTTGCGCTGCAAGTCACAATCCCATAGGTGGCGTTCGGAGAAAACATGCCCGCAGCATGATTACAGGACGGGATCACACAAGAGATGCATTGGAGGTTAAGGCCGTTGGCACTAGTCGACCACAGCTGCCTTTGCCATGGTGTGGCCAGGGGAGCCACAATGTAAAATAGGACGTCCTTCTCTGGATTCCATCCTAATATTTCTGTTACTGTCCCATTCATCGGAGTTAAATCATCTGTAGCCATGGTATCTAAATTAAAGCGAACAATATGCATGAATCTCTGTTGTCCTGATGGCATGGGCTGCTTTTCAACCATTATAGTTCCATTGTCGCCGAAAAATGGCTGGTCTATGTCAATCCAGCCGTTAGGCTCGTACCGTTCTTTAACTATAGTGCATTTGTCTTGTGTCAAGACGCAACTGACTAGAATGCCGTGGTTTTGTCGTCTGTTCAGCCATAGGACTATGATGTTATTGTCGGTGGCCCAGTTGACGCGGCCCAGGATGAATTCTGGTCCGAGGGCCTCTGGCGCTGGGATGGTCCAGGCGTAGGTGGTGGGGTCGTTCACATTGAACACGCGCAGACCTACCACGGGGTTAGCGCGACCTGCCTGGCAATAATAAGTTGATTGTCACGATATCTCCAAGAAATTTTAATTTAATGCACCCAAGGTACTTCTTACAGCGTCATAAGTATCTTTAGGACTTCAGTACCTTGTCTTATTAATAAGGGATTTATCTAACAAAAGAGTTATTACAACATGGTAACTCCCGAACTGAATAATGGTCAAGATTACTAATATTATTTTATTGATTAATCATTTTGATGAAGTGACGTTCGCGCAGCTCATCGACCTAAATGAAACCATTGCATTCTGAGGGGTACCTATCACTATAGAGAGCTTGATAGGTGCTCTACTCTCAATGTCCTATCAACTATGAGTAGTATGGAAACCAAATAATTTAAAATACCACCAACCTTGGGATATTTGAAGCCGACCAAGTGAGAGTATTGGTTGTTCATATCCAGCGGGTTGCCGTAGAAGGGGTATATGGCGGACTCTACATTGGTATCATTGAAGGACGCCACCGCCAGATAATCGCCGCTCGGGGAGAACCAGAGGGCTTCGGCGGCGTTGAATATCTCCTCTAGAAGAAAAGTTATGAAATATTTCAGATATGAAACAGCGAATAACCTAAATAACTTGTTCTCATCCTACGTATGGAATTTCTTATAATTTTACTACTTTTCATCACTTGTGATAGAGTGTATAGATTTACGTAAAAAGGTTTTAATTTTAACAGCATATAACAATTATCATCAACATATTCATTCTCACGCCTTCCTGAATATGATCGAAGAAGTGGGATTTTTTTTAAACGACTGCGAATGAGGGTAATGTAATGAACCCTTTAATATCATAAAAAAATATTCATTTACTTGGAACCGTATCAGTCATTGAACGCAATTTGTAACACTCACTCACCCTCATAGATCCAGTCCGCAACGCCAAAGTACACCATTTCCGGCACACCCTCGTTGGTGAGAACGGTGACCGTGCGCGATGTGGTGATGTCAGGCAGGTAGTACACATTGTTCTCCTTGACGTAGGCCAGCGAGCGCCCGCCGCCCCACACGACCACTTGCAACGGGTCAGGGGAGAGGTTCACGATCATTCTGTTGGTAGGTTCATAAAACCATAGTGGGTAAAACGTGCATAAAATATATATACGTGCATAAAATATATCAATAGTCCGATGATCGGTCGGACTGATGAGACGTCGTGTCAGTAGTTCGATGATACGGTCTAACACAGATAAAGATGTTCAGGAGAGTTTTTATGGTAGAGATTTTCTCAAAAAGTACTTGACTGATTCTCAGTCCTGTAGTTCTTGAGAAAAAATCAACCTTATAGAAACACCCTGTATTTATTTCTGTTTTCGACATGTACTTATATGTTTTATTAGCGGGTTTTTTCTCTACTTAATAAAACAAGGAAGAGGTAGGCATCTCTTTGTTTTATTGTTTTTGTTAACTTATAAGGTTGGTTGTCGAATCAGTATCATCAACGTATTCATGATCCGAACATTATCTTTACTCATCTTTGCCTCCGCATAAGTATTGTTGGTAAAGAAATTACTATATTTTTTAGTTGTATTGTATACTAACATAATGTATTCCCTAATATTATGAATAATTTCACGGAAACATTAATTTTTGGACGGCATAATATAATATACCTATGTATGTACGTACATTACATATAACAGTGGGTAGGTACTTATTTTAAATTAGCATATTAAATTAGCTTCTTAACATTTCGCTATTGATATTATATTCATTGTCTGTGACACAGCTGTAAGAATAATAAATAAATGTAATATGTTTTTAACTACTTACGCAAAGTAAAATAAGTATCTGCTTAGTTAATTTAAATATTGTATTGTCTTTTTACAAATAGTGGCAGCACAAACGTCATATTTAAACTCAATAATAAGCAAATACCTAAGTGGTATTTAATTTAAAAAGCATTCGTTCGTTCATGAATACTTTATTCAAATAAAGCACCAATCTCCCAAGTATGAACCAGATTACCAGACCCGTTACGGGGTCAAAATACCCATTTGGACGTTTGGTATCTTGCGAAAATGGAACCGGTCCTCTGTACTTTTACCCATAGTAGAGTACATCTTATCTTACATTATAGTATTAATTTATTTTGACATGAATTCAATGCTGGAAATACCAAAATAAAGAATGGAACATCTGCTGATAAGATGTAGGCTGACTCATACAAAAGTATTTAAGCTCAAGCATTGAACACTATTTCACTTAAAATATCTACTAAATGTAAAGTAATGAAAAATTACTGCCCAACTTACCTATATTGATTTTTTTTTCAATTTTAATCAATTTAATTATACAACAGTTGTATTTTGTATGATTTATTTTGCGATTCATAAGTTTTGTATCGGGGTACCTATTGCTTTAATTCTTTATTTGCTCTATTTAGTTTAGTTTCGATCGAGGGTACATCAAGACTTTAGACTTTGTACAATCGACAGCACATCAAGTGTAACGCACTGGCACTCTACGCGATGTTAATATGTACGTAGTTTAGATTAAGTACAATGGTTTTGTGTAGGTTGATGTACCATTCGTATTGTTAGTGTTCATAAGGATTGAAGTCGTTCATCAAGACAAGAATGTCATGTCGAGTATACTGGGGTGTAAATCCCATAAGTACCGTACCGAGGCAACTTTCCCCAGTCTAACTAATTTCCTGTTAGGCAAGGCATGGCTGGCCACGCCCGGCGTAGTAAATGAAACGGATAGTATTCGCAAACTAGTTTAAAGCGTCGACTCACTTGGTCTCAAGGTCGTAAATGTAGTACACAGCGAGGGTCGAGTATCGGTATACCTGAAAAGTAATACGAATTAGTACAATACTGAAATATACAGTGTGTGTTAGTATTGTTAAAACAACTTTAAAAGTATATAAATATAATTTTTGAAATTAATTAATTTACAGTTTTAGTAACAAACAGTACCTAGGTAACCTGAAAGAACAGGTGGAATGTCTAGTCGGTCTAATATCCCTTTAAAATTTTCCCTACATGTAAACTTTCCTGAATGTCCACTTCCCTTCAAACGTTGTTCTATGACTTCCATTTACATGGGAAAAAATTACTTTCCATACATTTCCTTACACAGATTCATTGATCCACTATTCGTCTTTTTTCATTACATGTTTCCATCAGCTGCACGATTTAGTATTATTATAATATTTTGAAGTTTGAAGTACCTAAATGGTTCAGTCCTTTATAATTTTCTTACCATGTATTGTATAAGTTATTTCACACTCTACAGCACAGAAAAGAAACCTACACGAAGTCATTGCAATCTAGATCATATTACGGTCGCGTAAAGTACTTGTGTGCTCTTGATGCGCTGTCAGCCAGTAAAGAGGTAAGGTTAACCGGCAGCTAAGTACCAGGAAAACGTATAAGAACCTACCTCCATAGTCTAATGTTTAAGAACGAAGCAATATAGGCAAAACCATGTAACTTCAGTATTTGAGAGTTCGGTGGCTCGTGGTTAGGATACAGGAAAAGTTACGTACATTTACCGAATGCTCTCAAAACGGTTAAGGAAAACATCACGAGGAAACCTGTACCTACGCCTGAGTAGGTACAATAACAAAAATCTAGGACATGTGTAAACCACCATTCCGCACTGGGCCCATGTGGACTATGGCCCCAGATCCTCACAGTAAGGGAAGGTATGTTGCCCAAAAGTGGGATGGGGACATAATATTAATGTATTCGAGAAGGTACGAATACCTACACTCTATAGCACGTCAATGACATACCACGATTCAACTCTAATAGCACAGACAATAAGAACAATATAAAATCAAAAGTCCTCTTATTTATGCCTTTAAGCAATAACTAAAGTTAATAAATTTTCGCTGCTTTGCATATTAATTATTGTTACATGGTCATCGGAGCAAATCGCTTGAATAAACGAACGTGGAACAACCATAATCTCTACTCGTCTTTCTAATTGGTTTCTAACGCGTTTTCTCATTTACACTAGCGTGATAACAACTGATAATTTAAAAACATTGTGATAGGTATACTAGTACATCAAATAAATAAATTGAATTGCTATGCCGCAACAGAAGATACTCGTATTTACGTAAATAAACTTTTTGATTATAACGTAGTAGGTACGTAGGTACCTACTACGTTAAATTTATTGTAGTGAATATTAATTTTGAAATAAAATTGAAATAATTTGCTCGTATGAATGATAAGTTTTTTTAAAATTTTATTACAACTGGCTGAAGTAATACAAACAATCTCAAACGATTGCCATATCTATGAAGAAAAATGTTTTTTTTTTCATAACGCAGCAAATTTTGGCTTCATGCATTTGATTTATTTTTTTAAATTACATAATAGAATAGAATAGAATAGAAAATATGTTTATTGCCATACACCAATTACATAAGCTTACAAAAACAATCAATCAGTAGTAAGTTATAATCTAATAGTTATGCTAAGTGGTGTGGCAAAAGGTGCATGTTTCAGCTGAGCTGACACCGAGGTGTGCAGCGCTGTTTTTCGACATGCACCTCTTCCCTGCCATGTATACCTGATATTCGGTATGATAACGAGCTTGAACTAAGATAGCCTAGTGCTATCTTCCCTTTGAACTATACTAGGGTGGGTGACTGGGTGTGTACGTGTGTAAGGTGGGTGAGTATTTGTGTGAAAGTGTTTGTGTAAAATGGATATAGTAAACAAGTGTATTTGTATATAGATAGTATGCTAAGTAATGTTTTATGTGTTACCAAACGAAAGGTTGCCCAATATTGGCCCAAGGTCTACTAAATATTTGTAAGCATGTTTAAAGTTTTCTGTCACTTTAATAATATGAATAAATAAAAATTATGAATATTTAAATATTACAACTAATAAAAATACTAACTAACTTTACTAACTCTTGTGTAAAACAATATTTTAATTAAATCATAAAATAATTAAAAACTTGTTGTTTTCAAACTGAACGAATATCTTAATTTGAGTTGTGTGTTGGTTCGTAAAGGTTTGACTCTATGCCTTGCATTTTCTTGCGATTACGGGGATACAATAAACTAAAAATCTGACGACTTACTTTTTGTTTGTTGATAGTCAACAGCACATATTTGCCATCTTTAGAGAAAGTCTCTACCGAATAGTTACTCAGGCTTTGCTGCAATATAAAAGATACACGTAATTAATTAAAATGTTAATTTTATATACAATATTAACAGTAATTACGATCACTATTCAATATCTATCGCTTACCAATTCCGTTTCCTTTATCACACTAACATGACTGTCGTTGGAGGCATCATATTTCTGTATTCCCTTATTAGGATCGCTGTAGATGTATTCCGTATCTGAAAATTTAAGTTAGATTAGATTGCTGGTTTCATTGGTATTTTTTGGAACACAGAACCCACCAATGGTTATCGAAAATAACCTTTCCCATTACTATCAAGTCGTTGTCACACGTTGCATAGTGAGAGTTCCAAGTTTCAACGTATATTAGGTACGATAATAATTTACCTATGCGAATTCATCATAGACATAAACTATTTACAAGTAGGTACCACAGCCATGCATATCGCAGCGACAAAAAGTGGGCATGCAGTGGTTACGTATGAATAGTATCGCTGCACTGCAGCTTCTTGCATTTGCATTGTACTAGCCGTGTTTGCAGATAGATCGTCGTAACGTTGTTTGCCAGGCCGACCGATGTTGGAGGTGGTTCCGTTGTAGTTGCGATGTTGTACGTCTCGTCCACAGGGTTTAATTTGCCGGCAAAACGTGGTCCGTTTGAATTAAACTATTCATTATCATACAATCTAACGCCCGCCCACGTATTGTAGTAGTCGTGTAGTTGCGGTTCTGGTGTGGTTGTGGTACGTATCCAGTTTACCTGAGATCCACTGCACTGTTAACCTCTCAGGGTAGAAGTCTGGTCTAAGCGGGATCACCTCCTCGAGTGAGAAGGTCTTGAGGGGTACCGGGCCGAAGGTGGACGACTCCGTGTGACAGCCTAGCAGTGCCAGCACCGCTAGTATGGACACCCGCGCCCGCTGCAATTGATGTAAGTATTACATACTAAACCGGGGTGAAACTATAAAACAATACCAACTATTAGCACTATCCCTCAAAGATTTAATGTTCATACTAGCGCATTTTTTCCAACCACCAAACTGGCCAAAGATTTTCTTTCTCGAAAGTGGCCGATTCGAATTATGATCGCACTAAACGACTCAGTAGTCGGATTTTCTGTATCATCGAAATACTGAGACGACAAAGTCTGGTCAGTCCGATCGTCGGGCTAAATAATCGGACTACTGATACTACTTAGGCCAAACCCTCAGATGGGCTCGTGCCTACGTCCGCCGCGCGCAGACGTCGTAGTGCGTGAATTTCTCAGAGAAATGTGAATTTCATACATTGGTTGCCGAACGACTGTAAGGACTGATGTTTGAAATTTACACATTACGAATGCGCGTGGCCGATACATTGAACGGTGTGACGATTCAAATCTTTGGTATCAGGGATCATAACTTCTATCCGTGAAATCAGATCCTGCACCGATCGATCTTTAATTAACAAAACCATTCGTTATATCAATTAGGAAGTATACCTATACTTGCGTATTGCAAGTAGGTAGCATTATGTCCAGTGACATTATATCAAGCGGTTACGTTACAGTGGTTACAGTTAAATGAATAGGTGCCTCCTAGTTAATAAAAACTTGTTTGCCTCGACGCCTTAACCTTATTGCTCGCCCAGACGATACTATTTGGGGTCTTTTCTTAGGGTTCTTTATTGTGTACCGTAATATAAATTACTTAGTGATATGCCTTACCGCTTCTGTGAAAAGGTAAATACCTACAACTACATTTTCAATACAGCTTCTTTCCAACTTAGATAAAAAAAAAAAAATCAGAATTAAAACAATGGTGAGTATAAGAATATTTAAGGATTTCCTACACTAACGATCCGTAATCGCACTATTTATTTTTATTTAGAGAGCTCGGTGGCGCATTGGTTAGGTCAATGGACTTGCGATACGGAGGTCCCAGGTTCGATTCCCAGACATGGCAGCCAGCCATGTTATCTTCGGTTTTTTCCACGGAAAAACTTACGTACATTTACCGAGTACTCTCAAAACGGTGAAGGAAAACATCGTGATGAACCCTACATGCCGTAGAAAAAAAATCTAAGGCATGTGAAATGCCGCAAAGAAGCCCGCGTGGTGGATCATGATGGCCCGTGCTCCCTCGATGTAAGGGAAGGTCTGTGCCCGAGTAGTAGACATATAAATATACTAATGATGGATGAAACATTTTATGTTTGCTAAACGCTACAATCCCAATCTATACACCTTCGCTTCACTCAACGTCATTGCACTGCCGCAATTAAATAATACTAATTCGTCACGATACCTTCCGGTAATACGTTCCAATCATCAGCAAGCTATCCTATTCACTTTCACAGTGGAAGTAGGAAGTGAATGCTCCTTAATTTTATCTACTACTAATTTACATACTTTTATTTAGGTTGAATGACATGTATTTAGTTGAACAATACCAAGACCAAAGGAGGAAGTAAATCGAATAAAACAAATCCAATAACTCTATTCAATTGTAAGGATACATGCATTCAATAGATAGGTACATATTATGATTCATAACATCCAATTGAACCAATCACGGATTAAAATTAATTCTTGTTAAAATAAAACACAAACATATTATACGTTTTCGGAGAGGTTATTTTACTGTCGTAAATAGATAGATCGATAAACACAATATTATATAAAGAAACATTAATATGTAGATTTGGCCCGATTCATGAGGGATCTAAATAGAACCTACACATTGAAATCTATGTCGGCCACTGGAACATTGTGGAACCACGGTTACTATTTACTTATTTACCTTTGCATCTATTATTTATTAATGTAATTTAATTACTTATAGTTAGGTCTAGTTTTTGAAAGATATAAGTAGTATTGTAGGGCAACGCGTGTACGTATCCACATTTTTTAATAAACATTATTATTCTGCATTAACACCATCGTGTTTACACTTCAGCGTAAGCATGTTGGTATTCCGAACACTTAAAACATAGACAAGTAACTAAATAAATAAATCACACTTGCTCCATTTTAAAAATTAAATCCACTTACACTCATAGCTCAATATTATTGAAACTAGGTCTAATCTACTCACCATGTTGCCTTGTAAATCAATGAATGACCGCAGGACGTGAGGCGAGCCCTCCTTGCTCCCAATGAACTAAGTGGTTTAATTCAATCAGATCGCATCACTCACTGGCACCGGCGCGAGCGCACTACCTCGCGCAGCCGCGGTCACACTGTACTGGCGACTGTATGCGCTAACCGCTATCACAAACAAAATGTGACCGACGTCAAAAGTTTTTTGCACAATCAAGTTTAGGGTAATTAGACTTTAAACGAGGCGGAAATGTTACCAACGAGAAGGTGATCCTTAAGGGCAGAGGTACCAATGTAAGTTATCGCAACTGGTTTTATTACCTGATCCATATTGGTAATCTATTTCAGAGAACAAAAAATATTGTTAAATATGATGCTACAGACAGAGATTCGAATTTAATTCAACGTAATTTATCTCTGAGTAATTTCTAATTATCAGCAACTTATTCATAATACCCTTTTTTCTTTGCAGAAATTATATGACTGTCGTAACTATTAAATACATTAGGGGCCACTTGTACTAAAAAGAAAACTCGAGTAAAATGTCCGATTTGAAAAAATAATGTATGTTTTAACTCGAGTTAAGGCACTTACCCTTTCTAAAGTTACATTGTAACTATATGGTACAGGCCTTGCTTCATGATTTAACCTTTTCAAGAAAACTTAGCTCATACGTCTAAGGCCAATTTAATAATAAGTACTTACTTACTATTGCGAGTGCGTATCCGGAAGCCTGAAACAACAGACGAGGCCAAAAATACAGCCTGTGTGGTACAGACATATTTTGTAAGGTGCCGAAGATAGTACCGGAAGCCGTACAGTCAGGTGTTTCAAAATGTTACCTTAGATTTAGACATTAGATAGCAGGAATTCACCATCGATCGTAGTCACCGTGACGTAATGTTTTCGAAGCGAATCAACCGATTACGACGTCGTCATACGATGCAATTATATGAGCTCTTACACAAGCGAGACGAGACCTTTCGAATGGTATAGTTAACAAACAAAAGCAAAAGTGTGGCCTAAATACTAAATAGCTTTTAAGTTGTCAGCTGACAAGGTGAACTCTTTGCCACGACCGGTATGATAATTCTTCATAGAAGTTTTACTTTCATAGCAATTACTACACGTCCTAACAATGTAATCCACAGAATTAAGAAATGGTTCCATTGATACAAAAATATGATGAACGGATATTTGTATGCGATGTCCGATATGCTAGTTACTTTGATAGATCAATCACGTACTTACACTGTTTGTCGCACTGTATAAATTCGCTTTGCTTGTCCCAAAAAACTCATACCACAAAGTGTCGCTTCGCGTACTTATGCAATATGCTGTTTCCATTGTTTCTTTCCGCTAGTTTCAATTTTATACTCGTACCAATGCAGACGAAGCCGTGCGTGATGGCGTGACGGCAAGGCAGCAACAAGGGTCTCTTGCGAGGTCGAACTTAGCACTTATCTTTCAAAATTATCCCAGGCACCAAACTACACTGCTCAAAACAATTTGAACACGACTTCAAAGTAAAACTAAACTTTTTGTTGCGGGTTTTAATTATAACTGGCCACTAAATATTGTGGAGGTACATTCAAGAAAATAAAAAATCCAAGTATATCAGTGTTTGTGTTAGTGGCCAGTTACAATTAAATTAAACCCCTAAACAAGAAGTTTGGTTCTACTTTAAAGTCGTGTTACTATAATTGTTTTAAGCACTATCTATATTTTATACATTTAATACTGATGTCTTTGTGTCCAAAGGTTCTGAACATTTATGTATATGATGATTAAGGAATATGCCAAGGTAAAATTGTATTGTTAAGTCGTGAGTTTGAGATAATGGTGGCTATTAAATAAATAATGCACTCAGCCTCGTGTTACAACGAAATAGGTAGTGTTATCTTTTACGGCATGTCTAAAATGGACAGTTACTATAACATACATATACTAACATAGCATACTAATAACAAACGTTATTTAGCGTCGCCAGCGCCGCTTCGGGCCACTGCATCGTCACGTATTCAGGGGGACCGAGACATGACGCCCCATAAAAGTTATTATCGCACACAGTGAAACGTAGTCGCTATTGGTAATCAATAATTACTGAGTATTAAGGCAAAAAATTCAGTATTTCTACGCCTGTAACTTCGTAATTACTCGCATATAGCATCTTTCTCCTTTTCTTGCGGAAACTAGCTAGGATTTGCAATAATAAACGCTATTTAAAATTATACGGTAGTTTAAAAATTGACAATTGTTCGCCATACAAAATCGGTGGTTCAGCAACTATCATAATTATTAAACTATCGTTTACGAAGTGGCTTGTAAATTATCACTACGTATCAGGTGTCAACATATTACATATGTTACGATAATATTTTTTGTGTGGTCGTAACAAACTAATGGATTTTATCAAAGCAACAATAACAGTTCCGGCGATACCGACGCCATGAATGATATTCAAATATTAATAACGAGTAACGTTCAATCAGGAAGTTTCTTCAATGTCACAAAATGTTAACTCGTATAGAATGCTAAAACATTATCTAACGTCACGCTCCAGTTGATCACAAAGCAATGCTATACCTACGTCACAGATTGTATTACCTACTATGCGATCGGTACAGCCCAAAACACATCAAGTGCAACTTTGGACCGTTCTTATTATCTGCATCGTAAGAGTTGAAATCGTACTGCAAGTGTTACCATTGGTCTGATGTCGTTCGTACGAACGCATCTCGGTATTGCTATTGGAGATAATTGGTTTGGTTCCTTCCCAAGTCCTAAGGGTTTGTATAGGTACCACATCACAGGGCAGCAAATACTCGTACACTCACTACCATCGTCAAACCCTACCACGCGCTATTGTATTAAAATCAGTGCAGTGATTGATTATCAATTTAAGAGCCTAAAACAAAAATTTTGAAATAAAGCCAACATCACTTTGTATAAGGAAAAATTGATAAATCCTTAACCCTAAGTACCATTATTTTGATGAATTTCGAAGCCTCGAATCCACACTTGTAACTCCTCTGGCGTCATAGATGTCTAAGGGTCCTACATCATCCGATGGACTAAGTATATATTTGTCGTTCCTTATAAAGCCTAACACATACACAGGCGGCCTGCACGCGACCAGTTGAATCGCATGCCCCGCCCCCTTTTCTGCTAGTTTTCGGTAGTGATCTGCGTCCAGTCGGTAGCGACCTAGGCCTCAGATCGCTACCGACTGAACGTTAACGACGGGGGAAAATGGGGCGGGGCATGCGGTGCAACTGCACATATTATGTGCCAGACTTTATAAATAAGAAACATTTTCTGACACACCTGTGAAAAACCTTTTTTTTTACGGAAAATTGATTTGTTTTCTATGCGTGAACTGTGCTGTGTGCGCGTGCGACACAATGTGGGCGCACGTGTTATGTTATCGATTGTATAATCATGATCGTCTCCCTTTCACTTTCGACGGTCGTCAACCCGTGGCCCGTGAAGCTATTGAATCCAGGTCTTGTTTACAACACGCATGTTTGTTTATAGAGTTCATTCATTAGTTGCACTACATCTCAAAATCCAGGGATGGATGAGGCTCAGGACTCCAGTGGAGGAGGGAGGCATTTGCCCTGCAGTGGGACAATGTATAGGTCATAAAAAACCAAGTTTGCTTAATTGTTTTATTAAAAAATTATAACCACTTGTAGGACAGTCTGAAGATATATTTGACATTTGTAGATTTCATCTGAAGTAAATAAATATTATTATTTAATTAGCAAAAATAATACATTAGAATATTTCTTACATTGGAAATCTAAATGTCATATATATCTTCGGCGAATTAATCCATTATCAAATTATATACAAAATCATAAATATTTAAATACCTAAACTGATTAAAACGGTTCACGGCTGGACATTGTAGTATGCTTTTTTATCTTTCCAGTTTAGTAGGTATATGTGGAAGTAAAAGTAGGCAGCGACGCGACCTCGATTATAAATACGTTGGCCTTACATCCTTGTGGATGTTTTGCATTACGATGAATGAAACAAAAGAACTCTGTACCATATTCGACTACCTACTTGACTAGCCTAGCCACTGTATTGTATAGAATGTTTAATAATATCTATAAGTGAAGGCACCTCGTCCAGTAGCGATCCATGGCATTGTACCGATGCATATTGACGCCGGTCAGACTGTGAGCTTCATCTGGGTATGACTGTGGACAAGGTAGGAACTCATTAATCATCATACGCACCTCGTAAGTACTAAAATTGTAAAATTAATAAGAGATGTGCTGGTCAAAAGTTGCAGCAGCCTAAACGTAGTAAGATCGCGACTTAGGGAGCTCGGTCGGACCATGATTCACCCAGGCCCAGTGCGGATTGGTGTCAGTCAAAGTCAAAGTCATTTTTTTTTATTGCAAGTAAGCACGTTGAGTACATTTTTGCACGTCAATATATTTTTTGAATTTACATTTACACCACTTTGCAAGGAAAAGGTCCCAACGCTGAGGAGAAAAAGTGGCAAAAAAACTCTCAGCAACACATCGTGTTTTTGGTGGATTGCAAACCCCTTAGATTTTTTATTGATCTCAGGTATGCACACAATGTTTACCGTCACCGTTTTTTGACAGCATTCGGTATAAACTTACGTAATTTATTTAGCGACATACAAATTTACATATGAAGAGACCGATTTACCCGTACAGTAACACGTTTTCCTCTTCAACGTCCCACCGTAGCAATAAGTGGAAATGCAGTGTGCACCTATACCAAACGGTAGAGATAGGTGGAATCAAACACATCCCTACTGATTGGGATACCTTGGCTTGGTAGGGACAAATGTACCACTCTGAAGTACGTACCATTTGTTCAAACGGAATATCGCGTTCCGCCAGTGCCTTCTGTAGTTTGGCCGCGTTCTGGTAGTGCACGTTGTCGTCCGCGTTGCCGTGCATGATGTAGAAGTCGTGTCCGCGCAGCCGCTCTGCCAGCAGCGTCACGTCGCCCTCGTTGTAGCCGCGCAGGTTGTCCTCGGCCGTAGGCAAGCCCATGTAGCGCTCAGTGTACATCGTATCTGGACATTATTATATTAATTACTAGCTGCACACCGTAACTTCGTATGCGTAGCATTGGGATGGTCTGTCAAAACCACTATCCAGTATTGTTGACCCGCCTATCAAAAATTGAACGACGGCGGAGGCTCTTCCTATCTGGTTGCGTGGTTCCATATCACATGCCACAATTACTTTGTAGCCTATGTGCTGCCCAGATATTTGAGCTCCTAGTCCCAACAAAATCTTTCCAGTAGTTTTGGCGTTATGCTTGAACATCGACAGAGACAGATATGCCTCCTTCCGCCGGTCGAGTAAAAAATAAACAGTTTTTAATTCATTACAATTTAGCAAAGGAAACGTTAAAGTGGATTCACGCACTTCTTAAGCATTCCTTCGTCATTGTCATGTCTATTGGGTAATTTAGTATTGTGCAGCACATATAAGCCGAAATACACTGTCTGCCTGTGTAATTTTGACCCAAAACTAATTTAAATCATGTGAGATTTGCGGTCATGTGTTTATAGCTTCATACAAAATGCCTGATTCTGAAAGTCTGTGCACGCCATTTAGTGTTTTTTTAATCTAATTACCCGACTGCGCAGAAAGAGGGCTATGTTTTTCGAGTATATGTATCTTAGTATGTATGTGTAATTCTTTGGCACGCCCTGCAGCCTAAACGGCTTGATGGATTTTAACATATAAAATGTCGTTTGATTCGTCATGATTGCAGGAGTGACATAGGTTATACAAATTAACTCAAAGAGGCTTAAATTTTTAGCAGGCGGTTTTTTGTTGTTGTTGAGGTTTTTGGCTGATGGTTCATGCTAGCCTCATATGAGCACATAGCGCGCTCAGTTTGCTATCATGAGATTGAGTAATAGAAGCTACTCACTGTAGTACAGCCATGACGTGACTGGCGCGCCGGCGACGCCGCAGCTGAACATGTGGTCGTCGTCGTGCACAAGCGTGAGCAGCGTCGCGTACCCGCCGTAGCTGTGGCCCCAGATGCCGACGCGCTCGCGGTCAATGAACTCGTAGCGGTCCAGCACTTGCCTATAATACAATTAATAATAATAACCTTTTTTCCCGAATTTCGTGACAAATGAAATGATGAATTTATTTACCATACTGTATTTTACATTAACGTAATCAGTGAATCCCACATTAGGCTAAGCCTGTCCCGTGGGATTCTAAAGGAATTGCAAATACAGAACGACGGATTTTTATAGTTGTAGTTACAGGTTAGGTGTATACAGTTAAAATACAAGTAAGTATCCTCAAACTAATTAAGTAGGTTCAAATTATTGAAGGAGTAACTATTGTTTCAACAATATGATAATGAGTATAGTCTAGTTCTATAGACCAGACCTGAGGACCAGACCGACTGACCTACCAACAACCCAAACGAATATTACAATAACATTCCAATCACTGTAATAGTTTATGACCGAGATTCAGAGACAATTTTTAGCACGAGCTCAGCGTTAGCTCAAACTTACTGTCAAAATTTTATGAAAATAGTTATAAGACTTGTAAGACGAAGTCAAATTAGTCAAAGTCCACTTACACTCAAAAATGTATATGACAAACGGTCTTAGCGTGTGACTTACAACGGTTAAAGCTGGCGCTCAACATTATCTCTGAAATTCGGACTCATATAACATTTTGAATGCGAGCCTTATGTGAAATAGTTATGCTCTTCTAAGTAGATTCTTTGAAATTTGACAGTTTTAAGAGCACGGTAAGTTGAGTTCGCGCTCAAAATTGTCTCCGAGGCCTAAATTCAGAGACACTAGATTCGCTCGCTAAATACGTTAGAAGCGGCGTTCTGGATCGATGAGATTTTTATTGTACCTCTAGCGGCCAGTAATTGAACACAAATCCCGTAAATTAGGTTGGCATCTCATGGCACAGGAAACCTCAGGCGATAGTATATTAGCGTTATCACTATCACACCTCAGTATGACGAAGTGGTCCTCGATTTCGACAGTCCCCAGCGCGTTGTTGAGCGAGAACAGGATCTCCTGCCCCTTGAGGCCGGAGCCGCGCCCGTCGGCCACCATGTAGATAATGTTGCGGCTGGTCGCCAGGTAAGAGTGGTAGCCTGCGTACAAGACAGGTTCATTCAATGTTATTATTGTTTATGGTACGGTCGACGACCCGATATCATGGTACTGGTCATTCTGTCGCCACGCCACGACAAGCCAGCATCGCCAGTCGGCGAAAATGTGTTCACACAATGGTATATGGTTCATTGCAACCAGGCTACGCCACTATCCAAAGTCAAATGTATTTTTTTAAATGATGAAAAATTTCTAGCCGTGGGCAGGACTTGAACCTGCGACCTTGTCATTCCGTGACACGCATTTACCAACTGAGCCATCACAGACCCGACCTATCAAATGTCTTTATTGCAAGTAAGCACGTAAATTGCACGTCAACTTTTTGTGGAATTTACATTTACACCACCTTGTAAGGGCAAGGTGCCAACGCTGAAGAGAAAAGTGGCAAAAAAAACTGTCAGTTTAGTTTACAAACAAACAAACAAAAAAAACTAAAAAAAAAAAAACTAAAGATCCTTCATGCGGAGCCATATAATCCTTAAACTAGCAATAAACGAAATGAAAACAATCATACTAACCAACAGTAAACGTATCAAAGACAGTGTTAGTGTTAGGTCCCGAATACACGTAGAACATGACTGGGTATTTGGTGTCCGGGTCGTTGACGTCCAGTCCCGGGGGCAGGTGCAGCCGCACGGGCGCCGGAAACCCGTTCGCCAGGGGCACGGTGAAGATGAGGCTCCCCGGACGAGTCTTGTTCAGCAGGCGCTCGCGGACTATGGCGTTGTCCTCCCATATAACTAGCGGGGCGTAGGTCAATTGAATTTCCTGTGGACATATACGGGCGGCCTGAATAACTCTGGTAATAGGTTTGGTCACTAAACCACACAAGAAGGGTATGGGAAACATTTATGTATATCTTAAATAATTATAAAGAGCTCGGTGGCTCAGTGGTTGGGTCAATGGACTTGCAATACAGAGGTCCCAGGATCGATTCCCAGCCAGGGTAGCCATGTACCAATGAGTTATCCTCGGTTTTTTCGACGGAAAAACTTACGTACATTAACCGAGTGCTCTCAAAACGGTGAAGGAAAACATCGTGATGAAACCAGCATGCCATGGAAGAAAAAAATCTAAGGCATGTGAAATCCGCCAATCCGCAGTGGGCCCGCGTGGTGGATCATGGCCCCAGCTCCCTCGATGTAAGGGAAGGTCTGTGCCCGGGCAGTGGGGCAATATAAATAGACTGATGATGATGATGAAATAATTATAAGAATCATAATTGATCCTAAGGCTCGGACTCCACCACAGCGGAGATGTGTTAAGCGGAGACGAGAAGATGTTTTTCAGCTAGGACTAGGCTGTATCTACCGAAGCTGTGCGGAGATGCGTACTGGCTAGACTGGAGCGGAGATGCGTACTGGCTAGACTGGAGCGGTGATGCGTACTGGCTAGACTGGAGCGGAGATGCGTACTGGCTAGACTGGAGCGGTGATGCGTACTGGCTAGACTGGAGCGGAGATGCGTACTGGCTAGAGCGGAACTGAACTGCGTGCGGCGAGCGTTAGATGTTATGTGATAAACGCAGTTTAGCGCGCTATGACACGAAATGCAGACGTCTCAGTCATGTCGCTATTACAAAAAAACATGCGACGCGGGGGGAACTATCGGCGCCGCTCACTGCACGCCGTTCACATATCCTCTCGTCTCCGCTTCGCGGCGCCATCCATTCGCGTCTCTGCGAAGCGCATCTCCCATCTCATCATCTTTGATTCACGCCTGGGCCTTATCAGTTCCAAAATCCATTGCCAAATTTTCCAATTCAATACGTACGACTTTACCGTTTGACGTTGGCAAATTCCACAGTGTCGGACTCGAAGAAGAAATAAGAAGAAAACTTACCACTGGGTCGACAAGGAACGTGGCGGAGGGCTCGTCCGACGATGAGCACGTGACCGACATGTAAGTGCCGCCGCGGCTGAGCGTGGCGGTGGCCCACGTGCACTCGCCGCCCTCGGGCATGCGCAGCAGGCAGCTGATGCAGGTGCTGTTGGCGCCGGTACTGCGCACTTGAGTACGCCACGGCTGGTCGACGACGGTACGCGTGAAGTAGCTGTGATAATAATCGAATTTATTAAAATGACTTTTCGGCAGTTGTCCCACCGCCGGCGGGTAAGCGAGTAACTATCGGTTATTTTTTCAAGAAACGTACAACAGATACTACATTCCATGTAAACAAAAGAGACGCTGCGATACTCGCTCAGCGATCAACGTAAATATACATATGCATAACCACGCCTTTTTCCAATGGGTAGACAGAGATCTAAGATTATTAAAGTTAGTGAAGTTAAGGAACCATGACATCGATTTTAAAGTTAAGAAAAACAGTATTCAAATATTTTGGGGGATCTACACTCGCGCCGTGAAAGTCCGTGAAAGCCGCGAAACAGGAGCCGCGATATCCATCCACACTGTAGGGGATTATTCCTGTCTGTCTCCCCGGTTACAACGAACAAAATTTTCTACAATCCCAGTGTCTACAATAAAAGGAAAACTAGGAACTATTTTAAAGATTAAAAACTATTATCATCTAACTTTAAAATAATAAATCACCATTTAAATTAACAATGACCTAATTCCTAACAAGCGACTGTTAATGAAACCTACTAAGCAACAATCTCCTCCTTCATGCCGACGTAGTTGTTGACTGTGAAGGGTCCTGGCGTGATGGAGCTGGAGCTGACGCCGTCGTTTGTCCTGACGCTGACGTACAGGTGCTGCCAGATGCCGCCGTTGGCCTGCTCGAGCGACCAACGCGGGGACACGTAGAAGTCACCGTTGCGACCGAACTGAGGCATCGCTATGGGCACCCATCCGCTGGACTGGGAACGCTCTTCGCCCTGAATCGACATTGATTAGTGAGGTATGTGGGCATATTAAAGATTGTAAATACTACACGCTACACGGGAAAATGTAGTTCTTAGATGCCTAATTTTAAGTACTTTTTACAGAAGACATAAAAGATTTTTCTTCATATATTTCTAATCCAACAATGCCTATTTCCTAAAAAGGATTACTTAATTGAACTTAAATCACGATTTCTTGATACATTTTTAAATACACAATATTATTATTCTTCAACAAAGTAAACCACGTTTTCGACTGCCTGGTAGAATGTATACGTGAAAGTGGAGCAAGCAGACAAGCTATCTGATCTTAAGCCACCATCATCGCCTAGATACCAGCAACATCCGCAGAGCACTTCTCTTATTTCACTTGAAGCATTTCATACAATAATCTATGGAAAGTCGTTATATTCGAATACCTGCACAAAATACAGGTTAGACCTAGATTGAACCCTACTATTGTAGTTAATTAAGTACAAAGTGTACATTATTTCCTTTAAAATAAACGATTTTTATATATTATTAAGTGTGTGTAAAAGGCAAGAGAATGTGTGTGTGTTAAACCCCCCCCCCCCCCCCCCCCACCCCCCCCCCCCTTAATTAACACAGGCACTCACACAGAAGGGAGGGGAGAGCGAGCGTGAATGGTCCGTACCTGGCAATCGTTAGTCACAATGTTGCATATCTGCAGGACTGTGAAGTTCTGTCTCCTGTTGAGCCAATGCACGGCTATCTCCGTGTCTGTGGGCCACACCACGCCGCCCAGGATGTGGTCGGCGGTGACGCGGTCGACGGGCGCCGGCAACGACTGCAGCACTACGTTGGTGGCCGTCAGCGCGGGCAGGTACACGTAGCGGAGACTCGCGGCCGGATTCACTCTGCCGACCTGACAGAAAAGCAACGTCATCGAGTTCGATGCGAGCTAGCTTCAGCTCATATACTGGATGGCCTTGAAACTGGATAATAGGGTGTTTGACAATATCGAAAGTTATCATTACAAGATAGACACAAATTCATTATCAACAGCGAAATTGAAATTAGGTGAAAAATTTAATAGAAAAAAAATAAAAATAAAAGTACACGATGTATTGTGTGACGTCAAACTGATGTAGCTAAATACAAACTATATACTAAAGACCGTTTTGCTGTCAAATGTTGCCTAGTGCAGGGCTTCCCAAACTTATTTTTAAGGTGACGCCCTTGGGAATGTGCCATTTTTGCGACACCCCCGACCTCTGGCTAAAAGTTATAGTTCAAGCCTAGTAACAATTATCAGAAAAAATGAGAGAAAAAAGCACAAGAACGAGAATGAAAAGAAATATTTTACTTTGCTGGCTGGCTATTAATGAGACAGATTTGCTTTTCTGAGCATAACTTCTCAAAACGGAGCTCAAGTTTGGAAATTGCCATTGATGCAGACATCCAATCTATGTAGATCGCCTCGCGACGCCCCTGGGATAATGCTGCGGTGTCCCAGGCCGTCGCGACGCAGTTTGGGAAGCCCTGGCCTAGTGGATACGAGGCTTCATGTACAAAAGGCAAACTGAATGTCTTACATATTACCTATATTGATATAAAATTTAATTAGGCAATTATATACCTTGGGGTACTTGAGATGAGCGAGTTCAGGGTACAGGTCGTTAGGGTCGGACTTCTCTACGAAGTAGTAATACGAGTAGGTCTCCACCAAGGTGTCGTCGAAGCTGCCGAATGCCAAGTACGTTCCGTTGGCAGAGAACCAGGTCGCTTGCCCAGTGTACATAACGTCCTCTGGAAAATAAATATAAACATAAAGTAACGATTTAAGACCAATAGTCATAGATAGTTTTGAGAACACACTCAGCGTGAACTTGGTCTTACAACTGTCAAAATTGTAAGAATTCTGACAGTTGTAAGACCAAACTCAAATTAAGTTCGCCCTCGAACCGGGCAGAGTATCAACTTAAGTTTCACAACGTTTAAGCCCTGGTTTGGGAATTATCTTTGGGTATCGCCATATAAAATCAATGAATAACAGCTGTCAGTTAAGGTACATTTATAGGATTCATAAACGTGATTTAAAGTTACGCCACCGTTTAGGCCCCCTATCCCTTTCTATCTTAACCTTTTTTAACGAAGTGTGAAAGGGATAGCAACACGATTTAAAGGAAGTGAGGTTTAACTAGGTTTATGAATAACAGCAACAAAGGTCAAACTGATAGTCATAAATGTGACTTAAAAACTTATTACTTATCACTTTACAGGGTCTTTTGGTGTACTTAGGTATCGCATTTTTTTTAAAATGTGCCATGAGATATATTATTGTTTGTACCTAGTATTTAAGATTTATTTTCTATTGGTGGTTTGCAATGAAATTGGATGTACCTGTATTGTAAACGTTAAATAAATAAATAAAAATTCCACTGTTTAAACAACGGTTCCTTTCTAACTTGACGTTTTTAACGAAGTACGAAACAAAAAACACGGTTATTAGAAAAGTGGGGGAACAGACAGGAATGAGGTTCGCAACCCATCACGCCATGGCCCACGTAGTGGCGAAAAGCCTAGGTTAGGGTAAATACTTCGCTGCATTGAATTTACGGGAGATACATTGAATGTTAGGTAAATTGGATGAGGTATGTGTGTTATTGTATGCCAGGATATGTGTGCTATTGTGTGCCAGATAATATGTGCTGTTGTATGCCAGGATATTTGTGCCATTGTATGCCAGATCGCATGTGTGCTATTATGTGCCAGGATCGCTGTGTGCTATTGTATGCTAGTGTCGCAACATATGTAAGTCCATCGCCTCTGCCTACCCCTGCGGGGGAAAAAAGGGTGTGGGCTTATGATGAATAATAAATGCTGCTATAAATTAATTTCAATTTATAAAGGGTTTATAATGTATGTGCCTAATATCTGGTCTGTCCTGGTGATGCCTGCCACATCGCCTCACATGGAGCATTCTCCGGCCACGTTTCGTATCTATTCGTTTTAAACCTGACCTGTTACAGTATTTGTATACTTAAGTATATTGTTAGTTGACTGACGAGATCAAGTGTACCGAAGTGTTCCTACGATCTTAATAAATGAGTAATGTATACCTTCATACACCCAATCGGTGTGTCCGTTGTAAATGACGCCTGGGACGCCGTCCGTGGTGATCTGTATGGGCGTGGCGGCGGGGTCGGGCAGGTAGAACAGGTTGTTGTTGTACACGTACGCCAGCGAGTGGCCGCCGCCGAAGATGCACAGCTGTAGCCGCTCGTGGTTGTGGATCTGAGTCGTTGCTCTGGGGGTATTCAGTATTTATCGTCATGAGCTAGGAGGCTCAACCTCAAAAAAAATCATTATACAAACACTTGTTAAGAAAGAGTATTACAGAATAGATGACTATTAAAACGATGAGCATGCATGGTGTGTCGCCGGTTCCGCGTGAAGGATAAAGTTTAAAAAATAGTAAGAATAATTATGTAATCGTTTCGTTTCTCGTGTGGTTTTGACCAAACCTATTTGTCTAAGTTATTCAAGCCGCCCGTAGGCCTTTGACGTGGCCTAACGACTGCTGTCAAGCGACAACACCGGGACGAACTGCTTAACGTGCTATCCGAGGCACGGAGGGGCTCAGATGAAAGTGTCACTAGCGGTCACCCATCCAGGTCCTGGCCTCGCCCAACGTTGCTTAACTTGTACGAATTATGTAATTAAGTAGTTATGAAAAATTTAATTGTTATTATTTTAAAAGATGCGCTGCTGAAAGTTTTTTGCCACTTTTTCTCCTCAGCGTGCACCTTTTGACTGCAAAGTTGTGTAAATTAAAAAAATATAAATGTTGACGCGCAAAAATGTACACAATGTAACGTGCTTACTTGAGATCCTATTCCTGCAGTTGGACTGCGACTTGAGTGCGTGTTTTATTCTTCTTCTCAAGATTGATATATTAATTACCGACGTACTTGTGATGCTAATCAAGTATTGTGTGTTATTCAGCCGGGTTTATACTTCAGAGCGGTCTTATGATCAGTCTAAGTAAGAAACTTACCCTGTGACAATGTTGTAGAGCGCAAACCTAGCTGTTCTCGAATATCTGTACACCTACAACAAAAAAGAATCATACAACTTATAGATTGTAGACTTTTGTGAAATAAATTTCTAAATAAATACCTATATTCATCTGCATAATTAGGTACATAATTAACTTATACAACGTAATATTGGTACTGATGAATAGGAAAGACCTCAAGCGATAGGCTGCTTTTCTGGCCGTTCATACTCTCGTGTAACCTCGCTAATTTCGGAAGTAATCCCAGTTAATTAATTGCAAATCTCAAAAATTATTTTATTGCAAATGATATACAAAAGTACCATAAAAGTATAAGTTACGGAATTAGTGGTTGATTTCTGTTACTGCTTGCCTACCATTTTTTTAGGGACCTACTAGTATAAAATATATATATTTTTAACTAGGTAGAAACATAATCATATTTATGGTAACAAGGGCTGTAATTATTTATTATATTACAAAACGTACATATTTATCAACCGAAAGGAGATTATAATTGTATTATAATCTAATTATTTTATTCTGCGTCGAGATAAGGCTTTACCTACATTACATTACGAAGGTATGACGATAAAGTCGTTATCTAGATAAGTTTACGTACCACTTCCACTTCACTTGGTGCTAAGATGTAGAGTCTGTCTTCTGACAGGATTGGACTGTTTGTGTTGAGGCCTTCCTGTATCAGAAACATACAAGTCTTGGAATAATCATACATTTAATACCTATTTACAATCTTACTCAAGTATTAGGAGGTTTCAGGATGAGATATTCTCAAAAACTACATGAACCATTTCCAAGACTATATTTTATAGTGCAGACTCCACAGTAAGCAATCTATGAAATATTTTTTACAATCGGTCGAGTAGTTTTAAGGTAAATCTCAACCTTATACCTACAGGCATAATTTTCCTGTATAATTTTCGCGATACAATTGCCATGACGTAGCGGTTTTAAGTATAGTATACTGTATACGGGTCAAACTTGATGGCGGATCGGAATATAGCCACGAGTCGCATCGCAGTATAAATTCCTCGATATCAGCGGGGGGAAGGTTAGGTATCGAACGGGGAGTGACTATATTCAAATACTTCATAAAGATTGGCGCGTACTATACTATAGAATACAATGTTTTTATATATTTTCATGTGCTTGTAGGCTGCACTAACTAGCGTTCTTGACATTTTCAATAATAACCCACAAACAATCCAGGAGATGGTTGTGTATGTTGTCTATCCGGCAAAAGCAGTTCTAATAAGTGAACAGACAACTAGGTAAAGAAGAGAAGACACCCTTACATTACATACATTGACATTGCTCATAGAATCAGCAAACCGAAATGGCACAAGGCCATATCTGTCGTAGAACCGACATCCGATGTGGTACACAAGTTCTTGAATGGACACCACTAACGGGTAAACGTAGCGTGGGACGCCCCACGACCAGATGGAGGGGTGACCTTCGCTAGATGGCTGGCAGGACCGGGTTGAGTGGCGTGCTTTGGGAGAGGCCTACGTCCAGCAGTGGACTGATACGGGCTGATGATGATGAGAAGACAATTCACGTACCATGAGTTCTGCGTCTACGAGCACCTCTCTTTCCAGCGTTTCCATATTGAACATCCAAATGCCAGGCTCATTCGCGATCGTGTATGTGAATTCCGTATCTGAAATACATCGGCACTTGCTTAATTGACTAGTTTTTGAATTGCCTCAATGTATTTACATTAATAAGTTCCATGTTCGGAGTAAAAGGTTGAGGCATGTAACATATTTATTGCATCTCTTTTAGGCAGTATTTTACTGAGAGGTCACGTTTCAAAATTCAAATGCTGCAGTCTTTTTCTAACTCTTCTCTGTAACTATTTCATTTATCAACTGACTTCAATTGCTTTCATGTCTTTTTATGTTAACGATAATTGGCAAACCTACCCAATTTGATGTAATAAGTACCTATATCAAAAATTCCATCAAGTGTTCAAGGTAAACTTCTCAAAGTATCCCAATCGTACTCAGATAACTCGATGTCTACAATATCGATATGTTGTTATCGGAGATCTAGCGAGGCCCTAACAACTAGCGATTGCCTTAGTTTTGTCAAACGCACTGTTTTTCATTGATCCGAAGTCATGGTCGTTCTGTTGTAAAAGAGACGGAATGACGTCGTCGCGGCTTCGAATCCTGGTTATGACGTAAAATAAATTTTATAAAACAACTGAAACTGAAATCAAAAGTAGGACTAATAAGTTTAAAGTGCAAGTGGCGTGCAATGATTATAACCACAGCACAAAATGAGACATATTTGTTCTGCGATCGCAACAGATGGAAGTAACATCGCGACTGCCTATACTACACCACAGAAACTTACTACTACGATTTTATGTATACGAAACTTTTTATGTATATTTGACCTACATACATACATAGGGTAACGCCCAAATCAGTATTATAGGTACCTTTGTTGCAGATATTGCGCCCTACTTGTCTCACAGAGATCGCTATTTAGTCTGTAATAGGTATATACCTATTATACGCTAAATAGATGTTTGATTTACTATAAGGCCCCATATGATAAATCATACTGCTTCCGATAAAGTACCTTACCGTTCGCTTCATCACCACTTCAACACCACAGGGGACAATGTAACGGCAATGTGCTACCAAAGAGTACCAGAAATCAATAATTACCAGAAATCCATGTGCCGTTGAATCCTCGCTGAGAGAACTGTCCGGTGACAAACTCCTGGAGGGTGAAGGGCTCCTGCGCTGTCACTGCCACCACCAGCGCCGCCCACGCGAACCACCATGTACCCCGTACCTTTACCAACCATTACTTAGTAAAAACGAACTGCATATAGCTCCGTAATAAATTATGTATTCTCAGGCATACAGGTTTCCTCACGATGTTTTCATTCTCCTTTTTGAGAGCATTCGGTAAAAGTACGATGGATATTTAGGTTGGTACTTATGAGGTATCCTTAGATTCGTTGATGACGGATTGATATAGGATTTTATGCCAAGAACAGTTGGGTTTATTCTTTTCGTAATTATTTACCGTCTAGATACGGGCTCCTAAAAAAAGAGAGTAAAAGGATCTGACGATAAGTGCCTACGTCACGTTTACATCTCTGTTCCCATGTACCAATAGATATATTAATTTTAATCTAATCTCACACTTGACAATATTTAATGTAAATATATTTTAAAATGTACTCACCATTTTAAATTAAACCTAATTACTAATTTTGATCCGCTGACATCGGCAGCGGTTGGCGATTAATACGCCACACAACTGTTTATTTTATCTAACGAATTACCATACTATCCCGCAGATAAGTAAAATATCTTTCGATAAGGATAATTGGCCTTTATAATCATTTTACAGGTCGCTATCAATTATGACAATAATGAAATTTTTATTAATGTAATATGACCTTATTTATAATTTTTTTACCACACATCACCGCTTCGCTACTTGTCGCTTAGGTATTCATGTTTAAACTCTTCAATGTATCACTAAGTAGACAATATGTAAAGGATCAAAACTAAATAAAAGACCAAAGTAAGATAGTAAATGTTTATTGAAACATCAAGAGTAATAGTTCGGATTAAACAATTTTATAAAAGAAAACATTGACACCTACTGTCCAAAAAAAGTTCACGATACAACTAAAGTCAGATGTCGACGCTTCCTAGTACCGAAACTCGGACCACTTTGATTGTTATTTCGACCGGTTCGGCGAATACATTTTTGGCATTTCTTATTGGTCAATTCCATTAGTCTCTGATGTCTCCAACTATTGATCATCTTGTCAGTAATGTTTTCCCCGTAAGAACAGCTCTGTTGAAGTTTTTAGCTTGTTCACAATTTCATCGACGTCAAATTTTCTCATTATCATAATATTATGGTTTTTTTTCAATACACATCAATATTGTTGTTGCAGTTCGTAGTCACAGCAGTAACATGCATTAAGAGCGCAAATTGAGTGCTCAAATGCGAGCACCTCGACGGCACTATGTGAATCGGCCTCGTTCCAGTGCGATTGTTTCCCACAGGCGGACTCCGACAATGTCTCGTCTCCTTTCGATCAAGCGACCGCGTTACTCCGACGGATAAATCATTGGATTTCCTCCAAGCGTGCCTTTCTATAACATTTTGTATAAAATCAATTTCATGTGTCCACATTCCTCGCGTAGCAATCCTCTCATCTTCAGTGTATCACCGTTAAACCTACGTTAGTATGACTAACAATAAAAATACAACTAAAGTATTCCACTAACAAGCGAAATCATTAATTAAAAATGAATTATAACGGATGACAATAGCGCAACCTGGAATAAAAAGTCGCCTGGGCGACTAAGGAATTAATATGTAGAGTGTACGTGTAACATGTATGGAATATGTATGTGTATGTTTACGTTCGGGTTGTGTCTGTGTATGTGGGATATTGAGTGTGTGCAGTGAAAGGTGAGTGAATGAGGGGTGGGTTGTATGGATGACCATGTCAAGTGTGAGACGGACCATGCTAGTGTCGGCGATGCGGATGCGGATGCGGGTGCGGATGCGGATGCGTGCGGCGCAGCTCCTGCAGCCGCCGCTCGTGCTCGGCCATGTGCTGCCGCCGCTGCTCCTCTTTCACTGCGATCTGCGCAACAACAATCAACTGACACAACATCGAAATTCTCAACAGACATGTTACCTATACCTACATGTCGGACAAATAATTATTGTACATGTACACTTACATAAACTCACGCTGGGCTCCCGTAGAGGTATGCAGAGAAGATGGACTTCCATCTGCTGCGATCCTGGCACACAACCTTCGATTCGTCCACATTCATCAATGTCTTCATACATGCTCGTAGTATTTTATTAATAACAGGATTCTAAGTGCTATCTTTGTATAAACGCCAACTTTAATAGATACATATTTAAAAAAATAAGGTTCTGCCTATTTGTATCTATATATATCAGACTATAGGTAAAAATATATATTCTATTAGACACAAATTGCAGTTGGGTTATAATCTACATGGTGGTGCAGTACACAAACTTGGCAAGCAAATGTTTTATTATGCATAAATCGTACAGTTACCGTTTCAGCCGACAGCGGCAGCCAATATATGCAAGGCGTGGTCTTCGTCTTTCGGAACAGGTCGTCCAAGAGCTTCGCTGGCGCTTCTTCCTCTTTCTTCTTGAATTTCTTTGCTAAAGCAATAAATTTACCAAAGGTCAAATCAAAGTTTATCAATTTCCACTATATTACCATAATCACACACTTTAAATTGAAAGTTAGTTACCTAAATAATTATCTAGTATTGAAACAGTGCGGATTGGTGGATTACACATTTCCTTAAAATGTTTTTTGTTTATATTTTTTTAACTGTTCTCAGTTGTTGTAGTTTCCTCATGATGCCAAAGTAAATTTTAAAAAAAATGTTGACATGCAAAAATGTACACAACATGCTTACTTGCAATAAAGAGACTTTGACTTTAATGATTTCCTCCACCATTTAGAGAGCATTCGGAGACGTACCTGGCGTACATAAGAGTAATTGACATGACAAGTCTTACCTGGTTCAGGGCTCCTTTCAGGGGTGCGATGGCGTCTCTTGTCCATTGGCCGTTCGTCTCTGTGTAGTCTGTCCTTTTCTTTCTCTTTCTCGTTCTTGCCGACGTCCCACTCCCGCATCGCTGCCTTCCGCTCCCATGGTTTCTCCTGCAATAAGATTGATAATTTTCCTAACAATCTAGAATTGTTCAAACTTTTCCTTATACGCCCAACTCAGGGGTAGTAGTATAAATAATCTCAGTGCCTAAAATTGTGTGTTTGTGATTTACATACCTAATTACTATTCTGTTCAATTTCTCTTGAAACTATCGCAGCGTATTGGGGCTGTCATTGTTAGTACAGCTAACAGCAGATTAAGTGTAACACTTAGGACTGTGGACCGTTCTTATTATCTGCATCGTAAGAGTACTGCAAGTGTTACCATTGATCTGCTGTTGTCCGTACAAAGCGGGCCCGCACGCCGCCAGATCATGCAGTAACGAGTTTTATTATTTGTGGATTTTGCATGAACAATTTAGGTATTTATTTATTTAGGTTCTCCAACAACACATACATTATACATAGGTATATTTTTTGCATCAGTATCGTGTATATTATCACCCCTGAGTCGCGCGTCGTTGATCAAAACAATCTCTGTAATAATAATTTATGATAAATAACATACCAGCTCCCCTCGTTCTCTTTTCAGGTCTTGCTCCCGAAGCCAATCCTCCACGGTCCCTGGAATGGTTGAAGCCTGGGCGTTGTCCGTATCTTCATTCAGCTTAGCATGGTCAAACGCCTCTTGGGCAGAGAAGTCTACTTGCAGTGCCTTTGGATTGGACACAGGCCAAGTAACGCCGTGCAATGCGTGCCGCGTCTCTACAGCTTGACTGAAACAATGAAGAAAATAAATATACCTATATGATATACGCAATAATTGTAAATTACTTATAAATAAAATGGTCTAGTTCAAATGAGATGCTCTAAAGAGTAATTAATTTATAAAACAAATACTCACTCTTCAGATTCATATTTCACAAAACATTTGGACTTGATTCTATCTATCCAAAAGCCATTCTCCACAATCCTGCCAGTTCTCTGCAGCAAATTCTTCAGTTGTGGCAAAGTGAATGGTCTAACCAAGTTTGTTATGTATAGAATATTAGACTGTTTATGTCTCGGTGGACTCGGTGGCCTCCCTAATATGTTGTCGTTGTCATTCACAATAGATATTTTTCTATTTGTACCTAGAGAATCTCTGACTTTCACATTCTCCTTGTCTTTATCCTCCTGGTCTTTTCTGTGCATCTCAACACTTTCAGTATTATCAATGATAATCTTTGGCAGAACTGGTCTTGTGAGCTTTTCAGTAACTTCAATCCTTTTGTGTTTTTTCTCTTCGATAACCTCATCAAATTCGGCAGGTTTAACATCTGGTATTATCTCTTTTAGAACATCCGTTGAAATGGTTATGGACTTCTGTGTAGTAATTTTAGAGTGACGTGAGCCCCATCTGCGTTTCCTGCTTACAACAATAGGTGCAGCTTCTCCATTGTGGATTTCTTCCTGTGTAGATTGTGTAGAATCAGAACGTTCAAGGTCTCTGCTGCGATATCTGTCCGTTGAATCCACATATTTGTCCTTATCAGAGTCAGTAGACCTCATCCGTATTCTTGGTTTGTTAACATGCTCAGAACTTTCTAGAACATGATTTTCATTAGTAGCTTTACGAGTTTTGCTCTCATTACGAGTGGCCTCTGCTTCCTCAGAGGCGGTGTTATCTTTTTTATCTGCAATAATACTTACCTCATCCTTATCACCTGTTGACTCCTTTTCCTTGTCTGGTCCTTCCTTAGAATCTTCATCAGCTTTGCTCAGCTCCAATGATTCAGATTTACTTTCGTCTGCATGAATTTCCAATACCTCAGATTTCTCAACTGATACACTTCTTTTGCGTGTGGAACCACCTTTCTCAGAAGAAGTGTTTATATCAGATTGGCTATCCTGTGATTCAGCGGTATCAGCTTTTGGTGAAGCTACAGTAGTGTCTGCATCAGATGGTTTCTGTGACTCAGTTTGAACATCTGATTCTGTAGTTTTAGAATCGTCCTTAGTTCCAGTAGACTCCGATTTTGGTTCTGAATCTGTTTTGGTTTCTTCATTTGTCGTAGACATAGGCGTCTCATCTGATGATTTCTGTGCATCAGTGCTTTGACTAATTGCATTGTCAGATTTAGTAGTCTGGGTCTCACTTTCATCACCTTGACTGTCTTGGGTTTTGTCCGATTCGTCCTTCGATTCCCGGGTTGCTCGTTTGGAACGATGCTTCTTTCGTTTATCTTCCACTGCCTCAACGCTAGGCGTGTCGCTGGAGCTAGTGGCGCGGGAATGTTTCCTTTTACTACGAGGAGATCTATCTGCTCTCTCTGGGGTAGAAGGTGGACGAGTGAGGCAAATCTTCAATTTTTTAATTTCACCACCATCGCTCGGTCCCTCTGTTGTTTTCACTTGCCATACCTGGTCCGGTGTTTCTTCTGGGCTGTCTTCTTTAACTGGCGCGGAGGGTGGTGGCGTCTTTTCAGGTTCTGCAACAACCTCTACCGCGCGAACGGGACTAGTCTCGCCAGCACTCTCATTCTCAGAAGACGACGACTGCTTCCTGTTGCGTCTGGTCCTGCCACGCTTCGTCTTCTCTACTTTTTTCTCCGGAGAAGGCTTCGTCTTTTTAGTAGCGGTGCGCTCGCTTTTACGACGCATTATTGTACCTAAAACAATAAATGAAATACAAACCGCTGCTCGAATCAGTAATAAAATAAGCACAAATAAATTTGTAACTAATGTCCGTACCTTTTCAGTTTCTATTTCACGGTATTTTGATGAAAATTACAACACCTATAAGATAACCAACGCTTTTACAGAAAAAAGCTTACAGCAGCCATATTGAAATTGAAATAAAATAGTGATGTAACTCCTCTCTCTTCTCGAAATAAACCACACTTTACACAAACCAAACATCAAGGGAATCGAGTTCAATCAAGGGTTTTCAAAGTGACATTTTAAACGAAGGGAAAAACTAGCTTTCTTAGTTGATAGATGGCGTGGCAGGAAGTCAGGGTGAGATCGTAAAAATACATAGGGACCATGAAACAAATGGTGTTAATATCAGCTGAATAATTTATATTTTGGTTTGTGTAATTTTAAACATTACAATTTAATACTTTTAATAGGTACACACGAAGACAGAGATAAGTAACAAGATACAGGGGGCCTCAATAAGGTTGAGATTTTCTCAAGAACTTCAGGACCGATTTAAATAATTCTTTTACAGAACATAGTTTTAACTTTTATGTATCTAACAGTGAAAGAATTATTGCAATAGGTAAAGCACTTTTTGAGAAAATCTCAACCTTAAATGCTCTACTGTACACCTTTCTCTCTCTTCGACCGTACCACAGAATAATACATTATTCAATCCATAAACGAGTACGAGTGTACTGTACCAGTACAATTTTGCATATTAATGAAATAGCCTCGGTAATGCAGTGCGAAGGGCATGTCCGCCGACGAGGGAGTCCCGAGTCCCTGACTTGAAATAAAGATATTATTTATTATTATATATTATAAACAAGATTGGCTCGTGCATTGAAGCTTTTTAATTTTGACGTCTTACCGAGGAATCAGTGTCATCTACCCGAGCTATCGGTACTATTTTGTTTTATAACTGTCACTTAGAAAAACCCTCATTGAACCCAACTAATCATAATCGTTATAATTAGCCACGATTACACTTGCAATATCTAGAGTTAGCGACTTAACCCTAGCAAAATGTTTGGAGTTTTCACGGGTTAAGTAGGTATTTAACCCGTGAAAATATAATCTCCCGTCTGAAGTAGTTCACATATTAACTAACCAAAACTCAAACACCCGCTTGCAATATAAGGTAACTCTAGAATTAGCCACTAAACCCGAGCATAATGTATGGAGTTTTTTCGGGGATCTTATATTGCTATTGGGGGTTTGAGTTTTTATTATTTAATTTGTCAACAATTTATATATTATGAAAATAAACTTGTTTATATTTGAATTATGTACTACTATATTATCCATCGATTTTAATTCATTAATAGTAATCGATTCGATTATCCGAGTCGATTCTCGTAATAATCAAATTGCCCAACACTGATAAAATTAAAAATAATAATGTCTAGTCTATGTTTTCTTTCGAAGCTGCGCAGCTGCGTTCACAACACAAAATAACATTTGTTTTATCATCACAATTTTAGAGGGCATTTTATTTCGAGGGCGGCATTGCCAAAGTGTCACGCCAATCAATCACGCAAGAAACGCCAAAATTATGACGAGTAAATTGCTGTTTTTTGAATGCGGCTCGATGCTACACGTTATAAAATATTAAACTCACTTTGTGTACTTACTCTTGCCCATTAAATTAAATAAAAAATGTCGCATCCAATCCAAAGAGAATTATTAAAAAAATAGTGCGGAACGGTCTCGTGAAATCTTTGAAGGAATATTTTGTTGAAATGTGTGATTTATTTATAAAGATCTTGCTATGTTAAGGTACGTTGGATATCCCTATACATATAATTCATTAGAATAACTTTTCAATTTAACGACCTTCAAGTAATAATGAAGTAATAGAATATTCATGGAGTTGCCTTTTGTTTCAGATATTATGGGCCGTTTATGTCATTCTTGTGGATCGGCACACTATTTAAGTGTATCTAGACGTGTAGCCGAACTTGTAGCATGATAACGAGCAATTATTAAGGATTCCAACTTATAATTCAACATGGGTAACCAAAACAGTTGCTGTTGTTACCGCAGTCCTTCGCCCATCAGGAAGGATATCGTGAAGCTGGAAGACTACCTTCCCGAAGGCGAAGTGAGCTCCAACAACATACAGCACATCAGTGAAAGGGAGCCTGACGATGGGGACATTGACCCTTCCCAAGATCCTATTGCTGGTACTATTTTCATGGAGAGGTCAAAAGCGTCAATAGAAAACGGTATGACTAGGAAACGGAGTCAACATCAAATTGCTGACAATAAGCTCAAAAAAAGCAGTTCATGTTCTACAATTTATTTAGATGACAGTACAGTGTCTCAGCCCAATTTAAAGAATACTGTGAAGTGTGTTGCTTTGGCTATCTATTATCATATAAAAAATAGAACATCAGAACGCAGATTAGACATTTTTGATGAGAGACTTCATCCTCTGAGCAAGGAAGGAGTAACCGACGACTATGACAGGTATAATCCTGAGCACAAGCAGATTTATAAGTTTGTAAGAACCTTATTTAATGCAGCTCAGTTAACAGCAGAGTGTGCAATCATAACTTTAGTATACCTGGAGCGACTCCTCATATGTGCTGAGCTTGATATAGCTCCATCCAACTGGAAAAGGATAGTTCTCGGAGCCATCCTGCTCGCGAGCAAGGTGTGGGATGATCAGGCTGTTTGGAATGTAGATTATTGCCAAATCCTAAAAGATATCACTGTGGAGGATATGAATGAGCTAGAACGGCAGTTTTTAGAAATGTTGCAATTCAATATAAACGTACCATCTAGTGTTTACGCTAAATATTACTTTGACCTGCGCACACTTGCTGAAGCAAATGACCTAGCCTTCCCCAGCGAGCCCCTGAGTAAAGAGAGGGCACAGAAGTTAGAAGCCATGTCTAGAGTCATGGAAGATAAGATTGCTGCTGAAATTGTAAAGAATGGCATCAAGAAATGGTCAAGCTTGGACAATGTCAATTCAGGTGCTGGTGTGAGGCGTAGTGTAGCCATATTGTCTTAATTTATTTCTCGTGAGCCAAAAGGATCCAAATTTAAATCACAAATTGACTAAATAATAATATTTGTGTATTTTGTAAGAATGTATTGTATTTAGAATTTTTGCACCAGATTGATAAATGTCTAATTTTATTGTTTAGTTTATTGCTTCAGTATTGAAAATGATAAATGACATGAACTGCCAAATGGCTTTTTAAAGATCTGCTTTGAATTGAACAGTCATGGTAAGTAGTCTTATACCATGGTATATTTTATTTAAGTCATAAGAATTAAGTTATTGAACAAGTGCAACTTTAATGTAACATTTAGTTTAAAGGAAGGTGCACAAATGCTAAAATAAGCAATGAATTAACATCACCCTGTTGCTATTTAGTTTTAATCTATCTGTAAACTTAATCATATTTAATAATTATTAAAGACTTGTATGTGGTCCAATTTTTAATTTCGTGTAAAGTTCATGGTTTTAGGTCTAATTTACATTGTGATAGAACAAGATCGTAGTCAATTTGAAAAAGCAAAATATTATACAGTATTTTTGTTACTTAAAATCGATGTTGTATAATGTTTTGAAGCACTGTATAAAAACCTACAGCTGTATAATTTCTGATAATGTAAAATGACCTTGGATTTTAATTTATGTAATCAATAGAATTATGTCATGCATTTTTCATAGGCTTCCAATGTATTTTATTGTTTTAATTGTAACTCATAGAAGCACTACTAATATATATTGCTTCCAAAACTATGCTATTTTAGTAAATACTTAGAAGTTACTAGTGCATTTTGACTGAATTATGGATCTTGTGATTGTGGTATGAATGTCTTAGTCAACAATAAAATTCATATTATGTATAATTTTATATTGTCATACCTACCTATGCATTTAGAATTCAGAGCTAGATTTTATAAATATGCCAAATTGTTAATTTGTATTTTCAAATTAGTAGTATGATTGATCAACATAACATAGTCATTTTATAATTATGTAATGAAATAATTGTTTATAATATTGACGTATTCTCCAATTTTGTTTATGAAATATTAAATTCATATTCCAGTAATTATTTACAGTGTGAATTTATTATACAATACACATTTTATGTATCTTTTGTAATTAAGCAGAATAAACATTTTATATGAGACTTTTAATGGATTTTTAATTATTCATAATAATTCGGCTAATGATGATACAATAAGTAACTGATAACTGGGTACAAATATTGCATATATGTATAAACAACACCATTTTCCTTATGCCAATGGCTTCAGGTCTTTGAGATAAGCACTGTAGTTCTCAAACATTTCTGCAACTTCACTCTTCTTGTTAATCTGTTCATCATACTCTGGCCCCACCGCCCAGAGTGTCTCCAAATCATAAATCCGTCTGACTTTATCGGAGAATATGTGAAGTGCAATGTTGCCTGGAAATGAAGATTATAATTACAGTTCTGAACCTAAGGTTTTAAAAATATAAACTTGAAAAGTGGCAGAAATGTAGTATACTGTTTATTTAAAAAAATTAACTATACCTAAGTCTAAAGCCATCCATTCCTCAGAATCCTTCCCCTCAATCTTAGGTATGAAATCATTTGTATTACATTTTTTCTTATAAACTTTTCTAACAAATTCAGCCAGAGCTTTAATGTGCCTCTTACTACGTGCACTCACTATACATATGTAACTGACATAGTTTATCTCTTTTGGAACTGTAGCTACAAATATATCTTTGGAATTCTCTCTTTGAAGTAATTCCACGAGGTCTTCAATTTCAAAGACACCGTTTTTTCCTCCTGAAACAATAAAATGATAGGTATATTTATTTAATTTAGATACATTATTCACAGAAAAAAAATTGCAATATTCAGAAGGGAAACTCTAACTAATGATAAGGAATTTAAAGAATTTAGGTATCAAACTGAACATAGTATACTTACTTTCTAAATTAACTCCATCAAATTCATCGCTCAGGATGGGGTACTTTTCCTCTGAATAAACCTCATCGGCCGTATGTTCAATAATGGGTGAATTATCTTCCGTTATCACTTCATACTTGTTAGCTATTGCCGGGGACGTGAGACTGTTTGATTTCGATGTATGTCGAGGATATTTTAAGCAAACTCCGCAATGTATTTGCCTATAATGTGTAACACTTTCAACAGACGATTGCCTCAATAAGCAGTTTCTTTTACTAATGTGTGAAACGGTCTGTGAAAAGGCTTTCCGAAACATAATTTTGATTTTTTAGTGACAACAGCTTGATTGGCAATTAAATAATAATAATGTAATAATCCGATAACAGAACAGCAGCTTACTTAACTAACCTCAAATTCAAAAACAAAATACACAAACAAAAATCAAAAAACAGTCAGCTCAGCTGTCAATGCCAAAAAGAAGTACGAAATATGTTCGGATACAGTAGGACTAAATTATACTATTTATTTATTTTATTAATGGACTCGACAGTTCGTCATTTGCCAATGTCATGTTACAGAAAATTCAATGTATTCAATAGTCTTCTATCTTCCTCCAGGGGAGTCGCCGTAGCGTCTTCACCCTGGGTAGCCGCGTCTTCATGTCTTCATCCAGAGGAGACGCCGTAGCGTCATCACTCTGGACGAAGCAGCTCGACAGTCACGTTCACTCCCGAGCTCGTAGCGGGAACTCTTGATAAAAGCTTGAAACTTCAGATCTTGCATAAATAATCCACTAACTTCACCGTACTGTCATTCGCGAACATTTTCTGATTAATTTAACGTGATATTAAACATAACATAGTCCCTGTAGACGTCAAAATGAAAATTATCAAATAATTTCGCAACCGTCGTTTCCCGCCATTTTCAAGAGAACCTAAATTATACTAATTTATTCAATTTGATGCAGTTCATGCAGTCCGGCACGGGACTGCTGCGCCGCGCCCGTGCCGGCCGGCCGTAGCCGTTGTGACGATATCTAGGTAAGGTATGTACGGGGTAATCTGTGGGTATGGTATGTACTCAGTCACAGTCAGCCACACACATCCCACTTATCTCCGACCTCCGTCAGTCACACGCGTAATCGTAAACAAACGGTATATGTGGTACTGAACGCAGCTTTAGACGAAGTTTGTATCCGATTTTCATTATTTTTAACTTTATTGGCCTGGTTACCGAACTTTGACTATTTCGATTACTTATTTCCAATTGGTTTATTTTCCGCGCCATCTGGTGTCGAGTAGCAACTTTACAACAAGGGTGCATGTACTTTGTAGTTACCCTAGTACCAGTAAATATATTAGAGATGGCGCTGTTTATAATTAACATTTAATTAAGTTGGTGAAACCGGCCCTTGAATCTAAAAAAAATATACAGTATTGTATGGAATTATGGATGGATGGAGCCATGCCTGGCGTAATTGGTATATCCAACTGCTTATATTAAAATGATTTGTATATGTGGATCTCGACTGTAACTACCTATTACTTGTAGGTATTTAAAGTTGGTAGGTAGGTTTATAGAAGATCTATCGTATTGGTACAGTCTACAGCACATTGACCTATACTAGACCAATGCAATTTAGGCCGTATTACTGCCGCATACATTTGATGTGTTCTCGCTTGTACCTACTACTTATTTATTGTGTTCTGAACTGAAGAGAAACATTGAATATTCCAATTAGAGTCTAACAAAAGTATGCCACTATCAGCGAGTTTGACTCAATCGTTATCTTATCATTCATTATCACTATTATCAATGTGTAGGTACGAATGCGCGTTTGCTATTACTCATCCGCAAGAAACACACTTTCAGTTTAGAAACAAAACAGAGAACAACCATTCTCCAATTACTTCCAAAGTAGTGACTTGAATCTTGATAAATGAACCTCTTTTGTTATCGATAGTTCTCAAAATGTGATTACAAGTTATGTATGTGAATGTGATTCTGTAGCAGAAATGGTAGCATGTGAATTGGACAATGAAGTGGCCGGAGAGGTGCTGGGATGGAAGCTGCCAACTTGGCAGGCATTACTCCTGCACCGCGTCCTGCCATCTTGCGGGGGGCTGGTGGTCTACCTGACGCTTATGTGCTATGACTTCGCTCTGATTTATGAGCATTACCAGTATGGTGATAAAGGGTAAGATAACGTTTGGTGTCGTTTAAAGAGGTGTGGACAGTGGCGTGGCGCTTCGCTCTCTCTACAATGTAACTTTCGATTAAAAAATGATAATACACATAAAAATCGATCAACCAATCGCTACAAAAAAATCGCGAAGATCGAAAAGTCATAGAACATAAGTTGTTCAGTTATAAATACTGAACACCTTCCCTTCGGCTTACTTATAACTAGCCTGTATGCAGATACATATACATATTTGTTTGTTTATTAATAACAAGCAAATAAATCTTTTTGATATCACCATAAGATTTGGAGCGGGGTGAGTTGACCACTAACAATTTTGAAAGGTGGCATCTCCCCATAGGTGAGATTTTTGGAGGGTGAGTTGCCACCTAAGCCAAAATATGTGTTATAATATTGGCCGGACACTTGCGAAACTTGGTTGGGTCAAAGTTGCATATTGGTACCTACTAATGGTAGATAACTTATTATTGCCCATAGAATCGGCGCCTTCTGCATATTGCTGACGGTGTTCCCGGCACTGCTAGCGCTGGTGTTCACCCTCGCGTCTCCACCTCCTGGCCTGGAGACGGAGCAGTCAGCGTTCACTGTCACTGTACAGAAGAATGACGTGAGATGGATAGTGATGCAGTTCGTCAACTGTATCTTCTTTCCTATAGCTGCTATTGGCAGGTTAGTTAGTTATTATAAAACACAAATAAAGTCGACTATAGCAAGTAAGGTCCGACCAGGGTGCATAGAAATCGTTGAATGTCGACGAGCGAAGGTGGTGGGTGGGCCAGGATCGCAGCAGATGGAAATCCCTTGTCGCTACGATTTTTACTAGCGCTAAAGTGCCGTCATGTCAGATTTTTGGCGAAAAATAGTACAAAAATTTCGTTCGCGCAGACTTTGACTAGACTTGAGCGCTTAAAAAGGCCACCTAGCTAGATCTCTTTGTATCGAAATGTAAATTGGACTTACAATTTGTATAAAATTTGCAATAAGAAAGTAATATTTTTTTCTCACAGATATTGCCACCAAATATTCTGGTGGGTAGAAGCAGTGTGTGCGTCCCGCGTGCAAGACGAGACTCGAACCCAGGACGCGTTGTCACGTGCCCGAACAGCCTCTCCAGTGGAACTCTATTTATTCCTACAAGCATTCATCCACTCAGCACCCCATGCCATTGTCAACATTTTGGACCTAATGTCCCGATTTCAAGATCCAGCTTTCGATAAAGGTTCGTAAGACTCTACTATAGAAATTGCACAATAAGATCAAACTCTACCTAATGTAGGTAAAGTCAATCAAAATTTTTGTTACGATTTACATTACTTAGGTACATCTTAGTGCAATTTTATGAAGTTTGTAAATTTTTTATCACTTGTAGGTAATATAAAGTTGTAAAGACTATGAATAATAAACAAGGAGATGAAAATAAAGTACTGAATTCTATAATTTTTTTCCGTTTCAGTGTCGGTCCAAGCTGTAAGTATAGTGGCCTCCACTTTGCGAATGGCGAGCGTAGCAACGCTGTACAGGAGATTCGAAAGAGAAAAGCTGTCTGGCAGAAAATATCCATGGAACTTTAAAACCGTATCAGATGAAACAGCAGATAACAAAGAAATTGTAACAAACAAAATTCAAGACACCGAGGAGCATATTTACGAGCCAATAATGAAGAAGCAATCCTTTAGTTCCCAGAAAGTGTATGAAAGACCCAATACACAGAGTGACATGATCCAGTTCTCACCTATGAATCAGGATACGTCACCATGGTTTGATGACGACATGGATAACGATTCTGGAACCAGTTCCGACTATTTACCCCCTGAGCCGCGCAATGCTTCGCAAAGATCATTGAACAGTGACGATGAGTACGTTCGTCCGATATCGATCATAGATAAAGTGGCGCCTCGAAGGCGTGACACATCTCAGTACACCATCGAGAGGGTAGCCATCACGCCTCCACCAGTGATACCAGCGCCTCGCCCGGGATCCTTCGCGGTGTGGGCTGAAAAGTTTGTTGAAAACGCCGAATCCTTACCCATGTGGCTGTCAGCACCTCCTAGGAGAAAACAACATGAAATGGAGGTTATTCAGGATGAACCAGATATCCCAATTCATGTTCCTAGAAGCTACAAGCGAGGTTTAGAACCTCAGGACGCAACGGCGGCTCTCGTGCAATATTTAGGCTGGTACGCGTTTTTTGTGTCACGCTTGCTCTCTATAGCTGTATTTATAAGTTTTTCACCGGTGGCTGCGATTGTGGTGTTAATATCGCATTACCAAGTGATGCTGTTGTTTCTAATAGTCCCGCAAGCACCAACAGTGAAGAGGGGGTTCTATATATTTCTAGCGTTTATCTATTTGTTTTGCCTGATGGAGTTCAAGATCCGTTTCCGGCACGTGCGCGTGTGGCATGTGTTCTGGATCATAGTGTGCACCATAGAGACCGTTGTGTTCACCGGGCTGTGGTTCAGCATAGGCAACGATCTGGGCAACTGGTGGAGAAGCTACATAACTAATGTCATTTGGTTCAGCTTAATAATGAGTTACATGTGCTTCATGGTGTATTTCGTTCTGTTGAAACCGAGGGAAACGATTGTGTATGTAAATAATAGAGATAGTGTAAAGGTTACTAAACACACTAAAGAGTTTAAAAGTTGGATGTGGTTACCTGGGAATCGTAGTCAAAGTCCCGCTGATTCTTCAATGAAGGAAATCAGGATAGTACAGTAGTGATCTTCAAAACTAATTTAACACACAACACTGTGCTTGAATGCACACACGACACGAATGTACTTACAATGAAATACTTACTTAATGTTAGTTATAATGCATGTTGCAACTCTGCTTCCCCCATGGTTATATCCTCAGTTATATCATTATATGTAGGTAGGTATATTTATGCACGTTGCCATATAGAAAAAAAATAATCTCTGTAACCATTTTAGTAATTATTCCAAAATTATATTAAAATCCTTAATTGTTTTGAAGTTTGTGCTTCTTTACTCCCACGCCCGTGATTAAAACGAAGATTGATGTCAGGTAAATTGTGTTAATTTAGATTAATTGTCTGAATTATTCAATTATATACAGGGTGATTGGAAATTCGATACATTACTTGAAACCCCTCGTTAATATGGCGTAATTTGCTGCAAACCACCTCTAGTATCACCCTGTATATCTTGATCGCGTACTCCCGTTGTGCGCCAAAGATGGAAAGGCGCCGGTGAAAATGCCATTCATTTTTCCTATTAAAAACCGTGGTTGTAGAGTCGACAGCAGATAAACTATATTGCATCCCACAGCAAATGTCTTATTTTGTAAACAAATATGATCGTATAATTTATCTGCTGCTAAATGTCTTATACATACATGTTCTATACAAAAATGGGTCGTTCTTATTCGTGTAACAGGTGGCTAGGATCAACACAACTTCCCTTATTTTTCTTGTAGTTTCCGTAACGAGAAGAGGTGCATGAGTGTAACACTAATGGGAATAAACACAACGCTTTGTGATACTTCAAAGGCACTACTCCCGAGATTGTTGCACTGATTGAAGACCCCCTTTTGTTACAGCAGCTGGAGCATTTTTAAATCGAGACAATTGTAGTTGTTTACGTTTACAGTCCGGATATTCGTCGAAATTGAATATTATTGCAACGGTTCAACTGCGCAGAAAGTGTACCGCTGATTTATACATACATAAGTAAGTATCTATATGTTGTAGATAAGAATGGTACAGATATTTTTGTTGTACCTATTTAAAATACAAGGTTAGTAATGTTTTAAGTCGAAATAAGCAAAGTTTGCATAATAAAGCCGACTTCAGAGCAGTGCGACTACGGTGATAAAAATTACCCGTGGGTTAAAGTTGGGACATAACATCTCAAAAACTACTTGACCGTAATATGTAATTTTGCACTTTAATGAAATGACGTTGGTCACTTCGGGTCAGTAGCCACATGAGGGTTCGGTATCCAATAGCCCTACTATACGATGCCTTTGATTTCAACATGAAGCTACTAATCAAGTCAGGAACAACTGTAGCAAAAATTAACATTTAATTCAACGTCCTTGTAGACATATATTTTTTGCACCATACCGCGCGTGACGGGCCTAGACGACGACGTGCCTAGATAATCTAACAAAAAATGATTATCTACCAAATGGTAGATAATATTTTTTTCTTAGATTCTTTAGAATATGAACTAATACTATTATTAATATATTTTAAAAATAGTGTTTATCCTAATAAAGATTATTCTTCAAAAAATATATATATTATTCATTGCTCTGGTTGTCTAGTGTAAATTAGTTTTCCGCAGCTAAGTCCAGTAAATCGAAAAATATTTACCAATGACGGAAAAAAGAGGGTTCTTTCCTTCATGCAATGGTTTTGAACTCTACCTTTGAACGAATTAACCAATCAGATCGAATCGATAAGACTCTACATACCTGGCTAACATTTTGTTACTTGTGTAAATCGTTTATAATTCGACTTTCTGGTTAATTGTCGTGTCTCAGGAGTTTAAATTTTAATGGCACTTGAAATTGTTTCTAAAATCCACCTAATTTCACGATTCATTTTTATTAATAGTAGTAGTAGTCTTCGTACATCAAAGTTCCGCGATGCGAGAAGGATGTTACTCGTATGTTGCGGCTTGCTTATAGCCTGCTCGCTCGCGGTCTCTCTTGATTATTTTTTGCTAATTTACCGTACTGCTACATGCCGATGGAGATACAGGGCCGGAGATGATTACACCGGCAGCGGTAATAGCTTTTACGGCTTTCTTTGTACAAAGGAAAAGGATGTTACACAAAGATGTCACAGTAGTCCAGTACTTATAACTCTTATAAGCACAGATTTAAAGTCTGAATAAATTTCTAGTAACTACATCTATTGCCGTAAAACTTTTCAACAACCTCCGAAGACCTATATAAACCGAAATGAACTGTAATGCAAATTAATCTTCACTATACTAGGTACTTCAGTGAAGATTTTTTGACCAGACTAATTTGAGAGACTAATTATTAATACAAGGATTTCTTTTTTGTGTAAGTAACTACATTTTTTAAATTGACTAATAATGTCCTAAATAATGTACCTTTGTATTGAAGTTGGTAAACTTATTAATAACATAACAAAGGTTTGGAAATAACTGCATTTTCTAAGACTAGCATATTTTAAGGTGCCTAGGTATTATACAAAACTATTAAATTAAAGCATCTATAGTTGTCTCACGAACACTTCCCATAACGATAGTCAATTCAATGGAGGCTGGGCCAAGGCCCTCAGCCCTCTCCCGTCAGACATTATAGCTGTAACCCAACACCTCTTGTACTCGATCCTCTACTAATTCGCGAGCTTATACACAAACAGGGCTGCTAATAATATAATAATCCATAATAATTAGAATTACATGCTTATTGGTAAGTACTTCTTTTATTTTCTTGACAAAATTGCCGTCGCTGGTTCCGGCATGGGCGCATCCTTCCAGGATGGGCCTTGGGGACCTGGAAAACTAAAAACTATATGTACAATAGGTCGGTTGAACTATCTGAATGGCTTAGAATTTACATTAGGTAGGTAGTTTTGATATAAGTAATCTAAGTAAGTATTAAACGTCATAAAGAAAATTATATCAAAATGTGTAGGTAACGAATAAATTGACGAATATACCTATACAACTATTATAGGTAAATATCCACTGGATAATTACTGGTAATATAATAGAAGGGTCCATAAGGATTTATGGTGCTTTAACGAGTTCGTTAGTGGACGCATGATATCGCGTGCAGATAGTCCTGTTGCCATGCCACCAGATAGTCTATCTTTGTAGGCGGTATTCTATTCTAGGTAGGCGGGAACTACCTACGTACTAAAGGTACCAAATTATATGCCGAAGGGTGCTGTGTTGATATTAATCTAAAAGCAATTTGGAAAGGCGTATTCACATCTAGGTAGGTAACCTACGAGATTAGTAATTTAGTAATAATATAACATTGAAATCGAAAGACATATTTCTGAGAAATCAATTTTCTCGGAAAATTATAAATGAAAGGCGTATCTCGTAGAACACTAAAGCAAAAACTGAATCAGAATCCTATAAAGAATAATCAAAATTATCCACAAATTCACACGTCCTACATTGTTATTCGTGGATAATTCGACTAAAGTCTAATCGGCATAGTCACCAATAGTTATTAGTGTCAACGTCGTTCTATTCGGGTTACGCCTTCGAAATTAGTCGTGTACTGCACGACAGTGAAACGATGTGTGTATGGGACGCCCGCCGACCAAAAGGTGGATGATTTTGATTTGCTCAAGGTGGTTGGCAGGGACTTGATGCAAAGAACTGATACCGATAGTCGTAGACATTTTTGAGCACAAGCTCAGCGTGATTTCTCTTCTTACGACTGTCAAAATTGTACGAAATCTGACAGTTGTAAGGGCTCAGACAGACGAGCAACAGTGCGTCGCGCGACGATAGATCGCGACACCTTTCGCGGAGGGATGTAAGCTGTCGCGCGACGCTGTCTGACTGTCTGTCTGAGCCCTAAGACTAAACTCAACTCACACTCTAAACTATCTATGAATAACATCCTGAGACTCGGATTGAGTGGAGCGCCTCGGGAGAGGCATACGTTCAGCAGAGAGAGAATGGATTGTTGATGTAGGTTTATGATGATACCGGTCTAAATATGGGTCTCCCTCAAAATCAAAATAATTTATGCTATGAAGAGAAAAACTTTATTACTATAAATACTATTTTGTAAATGCTTATTATCAACGTGATTAAATTTCGGTAAGTTGTAGTTAGCATAATTGCGCAAACCGGCCGTTTTTGGCATATTTAAGAACTACAACTAAGCTTGTCGCAATTATGGTATGAATTAGTATTTTATTAGAGCTAATTTAATAACAGATTTGCTATATTTTTTAATTATTTATAACAAGCCAATATTTACAGAAATAAAATAAAATGATCTTCATATTATTTTAATTACGTGAAATTTTAGCGGCAACCCTAGGACGCAACAAGTGTGCGACGCCGCGGCGGGTACACAACGGGCCGCCTTGTGCTGATAAATGGAATTTCGCCGAGTTCCATCGACATCGCCGTTGTCCTTTCAGATCGAAGACTGTGATTACTGAGTTTATCTCCCTGGAATTCTTTACCTTCTCAACGATTCGATCTTACTTTATAAAAATGCTGTTGACTATTTTTCTACTAAGTATTTTTTTTTTGTGGCTTTTAGTTGACTGCACTACGGAATGTCGATGTTCAAAATACCGATGAACGGTATACCGAAAGTACATGAGTTCGAATTACGTGAGTTCGAAAGTACGTACCTAATACCGAATTAAATAAGAAAAGATAAATATTCTTTATTCCAATTAGTAATACAATGGGTCGTCTTATCGCTTAAAGCGATCTCTTCCAGGCAACCTTTTAACTATAAGACTGTCCAAAATATTTTTATTTTATACTTAACTAAGGTAGGTAAAAAGATATTAATTATCACTTCATGAAATCATAGTAGCAAGTTGTTATACAATACCTTTGCTCTAGCGGACAATGGTCTTGAGTTACGGGGACAAGAGATCGGGTCGGGCGGTCAGGTGGAGTTCAACCCTTAATACTCGTATCTTCTATTTCTATACGATTTGTTAGCAACCTCCAAAGCAAGCTTAGCCAGCCATGCCTAGCTAGTGACATCATTCGGCACGGCAGCCTTACTCTGGACCGTGATCGATAAATACAGTAAAAAATGCTTGTCCTCTCTATTTAGTTACCGATCGAAAGTGGTAGTCATTTTACTTACTTTGCTGGCTCAATGACCCGAAGTGGATATGTCCTCGGCAACGAAAAGACACCATGTCGTACCTACTGATGGTACTTCTATTACTCTAAGTTCTAGGCCTCGTTGAAAGTTTATCCCTGTTAGCCACGTGATTTACGTAAATCCACGATTTGAAGCTATCGGTCCCATTCTAACTTAACATTTTTAACAAAGTGTGAAAGTGACAAAACGCGGTTTAAGGGCAGTATATGGTTAAACTATGTTTATGACCTTCATGTACTTATGTGTCGCTGAGGGTTTATAGTTTTTGTGAACAAGTGAATTAGGTACTTAAACATCCAATAGTCGAAAAACATTACTCTCCCCCTTTGTGCAGGCGAGCTAAAACAACTAAGTACCGTAGTCAAAGTATTGTCAGTTAAAGCAAATAATTGTAAACAATAACCAATCAAACTGTTTTGGAAGATCAATTTGGTTAGCAACAAGCAGAAATTATTTTAAAAAACAAAAAACCCGACTGCAAAAATACTATCCCCTTTTGATTAATTTTTTATACCCTAATCAAGACACTCCCGTGATCAAGACGAATCTAACGATACCTCATCCACAAAAATCCAACAAGCCGTTTAGGCTACAGGATGGCAGGAAGAACATACATACACCCGAAAAACATTACCCTCCTTTTTGAGCAGTTGGGTAAAAACAGTAAAACACTTGGCTGTCCCTATAGTTTGTAACGGTTTTAACTGCAGTTGCGAATACTTAACAACCACAGCTAATGATTTCTTTCTATGTAGAGATGTGAAAGCAAGCCTGCATTGTTCATTGAATTTTACCGATCACGGTTGGCCCAGAATAAGCTTTAATATTGACTCCGCTCATAAATCTCGATACTAATAGAATACCACAGGGACAAAGTGTGTTGTTACTTGTATGTGTCGACGAATACGTGAAATATTACTATTGGGATGCAAGAATGCTATTGAATTATTACACATTGCAACACCTTACAACAGTGATTATAGAGAGGCTCTGAGTTCGATTCCTGGTCGGGAAGGTGGTTTATAAGGTATATTAGTAGGTAACTGATACTTTTTCCGAGTCTGGGTGTACTGATGTTTTCTTTGTAAGTAACATCCTAATTTAACTCCTTCTCAAAGCACAAGGAATTGTTTGGGCCAACAGTGAGATATCTCTCAATATTCACTAAACTAACTCACATTTACATCGTCTCATCTACATAGAGACAAGTTACACAAATAAATCAATTTGTTTACTCTCAAAGTTCACGTATGTTAATCAATAAACACATCTAGTCCTAACATGGCAAACGCTTGATAAGGACTGTCACAGTCCGAGCGTGTCCCCAATGCATTCCGAGTGCATCCATTTCTCTACGAGCAACCCTGCGCTAGTGGCGATAAAGTTATAATGACTTTTGAGATTGACTTTTACTCGAGAGCTCGGTGACGCAGGTGGCTGACATTCGCTTTTTCGTTTTCGCAAATGTTATTCCGATTATAACGTTAACGAAAGTTAAAGCCACTGGGCCTCGCTCGTCTCGGCCTGACACAGACAAACCAATATACAATACAAGTAAGTAGGTAATTAAGTTCTGTGAACTGACGGACACGATAATAAATCTATGTCACGACACAAGTTATCATTATCACGAATACATTTCGTAGAGGCACTGTTTTCCGGCGTTTGTTGGCAAGATGCTTGCTGTGTTTTTTAAGAAGTTAATGCACATTTAGGCCGTGTCAACGTGTACAGTATTTTCTCAAAAACTGCTTGGCCTTTTTTTTAATTACGCTGTGGGCACTAAGCTATTTTTGCCTGTCAATATTTTTACAATCTGTCAAGTACTTAGGTGATTTTTGAGAAAATATGAAATGCAATTTAATTAATTAATGAAAAATATGATATAAAATATGAATGGCATACATATGTATACTTTTCTGTTTTCGGCTGTACTTTGTAGAGAAAGTTACAACCATTATTTAAAGACAGCGTATCCCTATGAACAGCTTGCACATGCAGGGATACGCGGGTACAATTCAATACGAAGAGGTTTTCTACGTTATTATGATATATAAAGTAAAGCTAATTTAGTTAATTAAAATAATAAATATAATATTATGCAGTAAGTATATATAATGCACTACTATCTATACATCTCTTTCCACAGTTGACTACCAATATTTATGTATATTTAGTAAAATCCAAATCATGTAAATTTTGTATACCTACCTACTGTCAGCTACCCTATTTCAATCAATACCTAAATTGAGACGGCCTAGCCATTTTTTTCAGTATTTCACCGATTAAATAATCGTACCTACTGACGTACATGAAATTGGAACTTCGTGTGTGGTCGCCAATTGATCTGGCGATAACTGGCAATGGTCTCCAAGAATGGACCGTTAATCTCTCATCGTCATCATTTGCGTCATAGTGCCAAAAGTGGACAATGTTCCTATCCTAGGCCTCTAAATAAAATTAAAATATGAACGTGCAAAGTTGGTTATGCACCGCCATATAAAGTGGCGGGCACTATCGGCAAGAGCCGTCAATAAATATGTAATATTAATTGTTGTAGCAACGCGAGTTAAAACCTGATATATCGTAAACAATTTCATTACTAATGTGACTTGGAAATAATTCCTAAATAGGATCTACACGGAAATAAAGTACGCAGTAAAATCCAATAAATTAATTCTGTATTTGGCTGGGTCTCTACAAAGAAATATCTTCAATCGGGAAATATGAGACGGTCAAGCATTTTTTACAGTCTTTTACCGATCAGCTGAATATCTATATTGATAGACTAACTTAACTCGGAACCAAAAAAAATTTAGTTTTCAAAACACAAAAAGAATTGAAAAGAAAATTATTTTTGAAATTTTTTCCGTATAATATATATGTACTACTTACATTGAATTTTCAGGAATTTTAATCTAAATTCCTAATTAATTTCAATAACTTCTCATTACCAACATCGACGATGTTCCAATATATATTTTCGTTGTATTTCGGGGCGGCATCTCTCAGTCCTCTGCGTCTTTGCTTTGGTATAATATTATGTTAGCAGAAGATCGTTATCTGCTCGCAGGCCCACACAGTTCGAACATAAATTGTATTCAAATCGATGCTAAAGCCTACGACAGAAACTTGAGAGTTTTAATTTCACAACAAAATCCCGTTCTGTCTTTACAATAACCACAGCGGACACAACAACAACCTATTTACTATTTACACACGACTATTGCAATATGTGTCCTATTACCTACCGTTACATACTACGATGACAGATAAGTACCAGGGGGGTCTCAATAATGTTTAGATTTTCTCAAGAATTATTTGCCCAATTGTAAAAAATTATACTAGTAGGTAGATAGCTTTGAGTACACTACACACTATGTCTTGTAAAGAATTTTCAAAAATCAGTGAAGAATAAGTACTTGAGAAAATCTCAACCTTAAAAACTCTCCTGTACACCTTTCTCTGTGTTAGACGGTACGTGCGAGATGACTTTAGCCGCGTAGGACGGCTTCAGAATACAAATCCCTACCGCTAGCGGGAGTGCGAGTCGTACAAGGGAACTGACCCATTCTATGGTGGTAGGTCACCACCCTCCAGACAAAGACACGTCGCTAAGCGACACTGTCGTGTTCCGGTGTGATGTCTGGAGAAGCCTTTAGTTAGAGAAGTTATTGGACAGCATTACTGCATATGCGAATCCGTCTCGGCGGGACGGTGAGCTGCTACGCTTTTCCTACTTCTATCAAACAAGAAACTCACCTGCATTAGATATACAGCGAACAGGGAAAGTCTCCTCTAATCAAATGCATTTCCCACCTGCTGAATCCAAGGCCACATGGGGGTCACATCGTCAAGCTAAATCATTGTTCTTCGACCTACAAATTGTCTACAACGCGCCTCTGTCTGCAAGTCTCACATGCGGCTCTAATTACTTCTAATCTCACATCTCCGCTCCACATGTCATTGTATGCAGGAACCCGAATTATACCGATCGCGAATTGTGAGGACTATGCGAGGTTTAGGATCCCATTAAATTAACGAGTTTTACCCTATTGACTTTGCTTCAAACTAGTGCTTTATTATCTTTTTTGGTGAAAGATAAGATACTTAGAAGTAATTGTTAGCGCTGTCTTTAATTTTATGTAAACATGTCAGAATTAATCATACTCTTAATCATAAATTAAATGAATGAAGTGCTTAATAATTTCTTATAATATAAAGGCAGATAACTAGATATGTAGGTACCTACATAAACATCGTAATACCTCTCAATCAAGAGTGTTGTTCATTCATAAAGATGCCACTGTAAAACGTTAACCCCATATCGAATGCGCCATTGAAATGAAATCCAAGGATTAACTGATATAAAAGTTAGTGCCAACTGTAAGTTAGGTCTCAACCTGAAGGCTGTTAAATGATAACAAACAACTAATAACCGGAATAAACTGTCACTCAGATACTACTGGTGGAAAGATGAGCGGAAAGCCTCGCTTGGCGATTATTGAAAGCGTGCGATACCGACTCTCTCTGGAATTTGGAATCGACATAATTATCTACATGTTTTAAATTGATGAAGACAGACACTATACAATACTATCGATAGTATTGCATTCGGTCGATAGCATTGCCACGTTCCGAGCTATCTAACTAACGTTAGTATCGATACTATCGTTAGGCCTATAGATAGCATTGGGTTTTTCAGATGAAAACTATCGATAAGTCACACTAGCTTACAGTCTATTGAGTACAGAACAAGTGATTGCTCAATGAGCCGGTCCAGCACCGCCAAGAAAGCTATTATTGTGAAGTAAACAAAGGACCGGAGAACAATCGTGACAGACCGGAGCGTATGAGTGAGAAGTGAGGATGGCCAGCGTCTCATAGGCGCGCGTGCGTGACGCAGGCGACCTACATCCATCCCCAGCGAGCGGACAGTAGCCACTTGGCTATTCACACCGATGCTACTTCGGCATCTAATTACCATTATTTACCTACTTGATGCTGCGGGATGCCTGTACTTAGTGCTAGTAATTGTTGGCTCATTATGAAATCCTCATGTGGGAAAACTACACCACGTGCTGCGTTTTGCATGCTTTAGATTCATGATCCCATAACAAACATAAAGTACATTGTAGTGTCGTGTCGTGTTCCTCGATTAGTGATAATGCATTGCCTACTAAGTTTCGACTGACAGTAAATCAATAGATTAATTGATATTCAACAAGGTTAATCGTTTTATGTCACTAATGAACGGATTTCAACGGATACGCTGAGGGGATATATCCATACAGTATGTAGTCATATCATAATAGGGTAGTTGACAGTATTGTAAACTGAATTACATAATTTCATTATTTTTACAAAATAAACATGCGGTCAAATGTGTAAAAAAGAATTAAAACCAGTTGAAAAATCACTACTATAGTCACTAGTGACATATTTGAAAATCAGAAGTGATCTTACTAATTCCATGTACACATTCCATATTAAGTTAGTTTTGCCAACAAAGATGAATCACAACTTTAACTATTAATCTCGAAAAACTAAATTTAATAAGAACGGTAATTTGTTGCAAAAAAACTAACATAAAAATAAATAAAATAAAACTAGAAACTAAAGAAAGAACACGTCGTCGAAAATACACGTCGTTAAATAATCTAGTTTCAAAGTGCGTAGTTCCTAAGAATCTCACAAATAAATCACACTGGAAAGCGAACGTAATTAAAATGCACATGCCTGTGTATATTACATGCACTGCGCTCCATGCATACTAGATGTAGGCCCTAGTATTTTAATTAGATACACGATGCAAGGATGCGGTACAATATCTGATTGCGGGATGGGAAACAAAATGTAGAGTCAGCGAAGGCCGATTGTATTGTGGAACACACAGTAAGGTGTACAGGAGAGTTTTTAAGGTTGAGATTTCCTCAAAAACTACTTAACCTATTGCAAAAATTCTTTCACCGTTTGATAGATAAAAGTTAAAACTGTAAAATAATTATTAAATTCAGTACAATAGTTTTTGAAAAAATCTCAACCTTATTGATACTTATCTCTGTCTTCAACTGTACTCTTTGATATAATGATCGTAGATAGTCTTATAAATTATAGAATGAATTGTACTTCTAGATAATTAGAGTTCCTACATATATTTTTTTTTAAATTAGGTTTTTTCGAAGACCTTACTGCGGTGCGACTATGCGCCCTATTGTGCCACCATAATGCTACATTACAAATAATAATGCTGCAAAATATTGAACACTGCTTACCTATTCAGTTTGACATAACTAATTATGTTAGCTATTAATTTGAATTAACCCAGTGAATGTGCGTATCGAGCAGTTTGACACAAATACTCGACATAACTTGTCATAATGACGATAAATAGTGAATACAACGAATCGTTTGCCGTCGTTAAGTTGAAGGCAATGGGCACTTACAGGCATGCCCCACGGTGGGCGCTTTATGGCCAAGCTGAAATCTATGAGGCTTAACAATGACATTAGGAACAAATTAATGACATAGTGCTGTTTTATCGCACTCACTGATTTTGCTGGTGAACAAATTATGTAACGGTAGAGTCGGTCCGATATTAGGTTGTTCATAATACCTGAAACTACTACTAGCGAAAATGACATCTTTCAATTTGATAATAATGATGAAGACAACAAGAATAGATACTAATTAGGTTTGCCCTAACGATTCGGTAGAAAGTGTTTATCTTATGACGAAGCTGAGAATGACGAATGAAGAAGTTCGAAAGTCAAAAAAATAGGTTCAACCTTATCTTCAAACTTATGAACTTCTTAAAACCTAAAAAATCCCTATTTCGTATGCGGTCTTTCAAGAGATATTTAGATAATCACTTTATTCGTCTGTTGATGCATGGCCCGTGAGATAAGAAAACAGCGATAGACTAGCTGCAGTTATTAAAGGTATAATTAAGAAACGAGTTTAATTTTTCACACTGGAACCGACTGCAACAGTTCATTATGCGTCAAAGGCCCGCTGATCGATCAATCAAGGAGACAGGCTCACTCAATCATCGGGGAATCATTATGATGGCCTAGGATTAACGATATTGCACTACTAAAGTGTTCATTTAGGGTTCGATACGAGCAACGTAGGTATGTACGGACAACAGCAGATCAATGGTAACACTTGCAGTACGATTTTAAATCTTACGACGCAGATAATAAGAACGGTACAAACTCCAAAGTGTTACACTTGATCTGCTGTTAGCTGTACAATTGCATATAACGTTGACTGCATGTTCCGCGGAGTTAATATTACTTTTTCATTATCGAGATAACATTGGAAAGCCTCCTCCTTCAGGCAGTAGAATAAAAACTATAAGTATACCTACACTTTATTATCAGTTAATCTCGGAACGGGTAAAAAACAAAACTTACAATTTTATTAATGAAAATACTTAAATAAAAAATATAACGGTGACGTGATCCTAAATTAATAGAACTTTGAATCCGAAGAAAACATTTTGATTTGGCAGTTAGATTGTGTGTAGTGAAGTAAAATAATAAAATAATTTAATTTTGAATTTAAATAAAAGTAGAGTTTCATTTTTAAGGGCTTAAACTTTCCATTTACGTAGAGAAAAAAAAAACCAAGCGCTACGTATTAATTTTAAAACATATTTTGTTTGTAACTTTAAATGCCAATAAATTGATCGGTTTCTAATGTTGGTTGCCTTGCGATCACAACTTGTATGGAGCAGCACCCTTTGTCGTCCATAAAGCACGTTCAATTTGTATGCAGCGCCGATGCGAACCGATGATGTTTATTGCAAACCACAAGTACCCGTTACATTAGCCTTTAGTGCTGCTAGAGGCACTAAATGACTATTGGCGACATTAAGTCCATTAGCTAAGCCTCCCATGAGCTTCGTTAATCGCTTTTAATTATACTAAAGGTAAATAATGCTTACAAATTGGCACGTATTACCTGAGATTTTAAGAGCCCATAATTGCACCAACTGCGGGTTAAAGTTGACCCGAGGTAAATCCGTCAATGACGTCACAATAAATATTATACTATACTGAAACTTCGCAAAATAAACAAATAAAGATCTGGATGTACTGGAGCTTGGAGATTTGCCCTACGTATATTTTCCAGGAGTCCATGCCAGAGACACAAACTTTTTTAGCTACTTACCTCCTATATCTGTGGTAATAAAGAAGCACAGTGAGAAAGGTTATTTACAAGACGGAGCTAAGCCTTCTGTCGAAGGCAGCATCTACTGGTTGTGGGCCATATCGTCAGCAGCGAGGTAACTCTACCACACTTTGTGTAAAATACAGCTCTTACTACTATTACAGATTAGTAATAGCTTCTCTGGTTTACTTTCTAGTATTTACTAAAAGTCCCGCAAATGACAGAGTAATGAATTATTGACAACATTAGCTGTAGGTAGATTCGGTAGATTTTGGGTGACGGAGTCGTGAGGGGTGTGAGGCAGGGCACGGGACGCGGTTACTGTATGGTGCCGGCGGCGGCGGCGGCGGGCGTATCGGAGGCGGGAGTGATGCGGAGGATACACAAAGCCCCACTCCACGTCAAGTTGATATCGCCGCGGGACGCTTCCAGCGATCTCGCTACGGTTTTCGCGCGGAAAACTTCACGCGAGAACTTTCAGCGAAAAGTCATTGAACATAACAAATAAACCGCATTTCGAAATTGGATTATGTGTTGCAATTTACTGTGTTGTGCTGGTTTTCTAATGAAAGCGGACGAACCATAATCTTGATTGTTAAAATGTGTGATAGTGATTTTTGGATTTGTGGTCAAACAGTTATGCATAAAGTGAAATTATATTGTTATAACAATACTTTTAAACGTGTTTAAGCCGTAGAAGTGTTGAACGGCTTTCGAGGATTGTCAACGATGAGGAAAAAGGGCGCCTATTCGACGCAAGCGCCGGAAAAGCCGAAGGGAAAGCGAAGGGTAAGTTCAGTTCCGGATTTCCAGACTGTGGCTGCTAACTTCATCTTCACTTTACAATCTTCAAACTGTTGGGTTTCCCCTGAGTACATCTAGGCAGCTCGGGCTAGAATTTACCAAATGGGCGCAAGGATTTTCGTAGATATTACACATTTTTTTGATTTATTTTACAGTTACGTGAGAACTTCACTTAGGTTAGGTATACCATTTGAGAGATTTTAATTTTTTGGTTTTCCCAGAGAATAATTTACAATTTGCACATTGTTATTGGTACCATAGCTAACTGGGGTCGAACCTGGGACCTTCGTATATCTGGTATCCTTACTACTTTGCCATCGCCCTCGAGCACGATGACTTTGTAACGTGTTTTATAAATAAAGAAAAACTCAAAACTCATTAGTATTTTCTTATACCTAATATTTTCTTTTTTCGGTCTAGGTACTTTTAAAGGACATTAGCATTTAAAACCGTGACTGATTCCAATATTGTATTTTAAAACGGTATCTATTGTGTGATCATTTAGCATTAAGTCTTGTCATATATCTTTAGTGTTCATTCGTTGCAGATGTATTTACTTAACCCCTTATTGTAAGACTCCGGTCAAGCCAGATTAAAGACCTTTGGGAAGAAATTATCATCACGAAAAAAATCATAAATAAACGTACGATTTACTTACTTAGTACGAACGTGTTACTTATAGAAATAATTGAGAACGCCGTTCGTATTTACTTACGAAACAACTAGGTACATTTTAATTATATTATTTGGCTATAAAATATTACTTTGTCGTCGGTGTTTAAACTTTAATATGATATGAATCTATGCCTTGAAATCTATATACCATCCATCCATACCTTACAGTGTATTATATTCAAACCACCTATATTTAGATATTTATCATAAAACTTACAAGTAACTTAAACTTCCACTTTCGACTTCCATTACAATCCTATTTTATTTCACACTTCAAATCTTACAAAAGATATCTTGGCCAAAGTATTAAAAGAGTGACTTCAAGATGCTTTTAGTGTAGCGTATTGGCCAATTGGACAGTAATGGCAACAAATAGCTATATAATGCTGCCAAAACGACTCATAAGGTGTCATAAGATTCCATAAAGTAAAGTGCCTACATACGCCGTACTATATTCGTATCAATGTAACAACATTTGATGTAAAAATTTCCGAAACCCTAAGCCCCATAATATTTCAGCGGCTGAAACAAAATACATCGAATTCACGTCATAAGGACGTGAAATTATTTCGTGTGATTTCTAATTTTCAAAATTCATCGCTGACTTCCTTTAAAAAAGAATTAATGAAATGTAGAGTAGATAAACTAAACAAAAGCATAAACCGTTTTTTAAACTTTAGTTAAAAATATCGTACCAACAAACAACATTTGTGACCTCTGCTCTCGATATCAGCAAACTCTACGAATTACAAATAACCTAATAGTGTACGTTCACTATCAAAATGACGTAATCCAGATATTGATTGAAGAACACCGACTTTGCAGTGTATGTTACTTCACTCAAAAACTTATCCTTGTAACTTATGTAGAGCGGGGCTTTGATACTCCGAAATGGAACTACATATTTGGAATCGTATTCCATTTTTTCCCATAGAGAAATGTCAAGCTGACGAAACCAACTTAAATAAACTCATACGTTATGCATGACGTTAACTTCGAGAGAGATGAGTTTTCTCGTAATTACATATAAAATAATGTTGTTTTGATAGAACCAATTTCGATTATGAGTACTTTCCCCGAAACAAAGCTTTGTGTAGGTTGGTAGTCGTGACAAGTATAAAAATATTTGAATAAAAACATAATCGATCGCAATAGTGCGACAGGAAAGTATTAACATTTCAAATTCCTACAAGAAACAAATGAAATAATAGTACATTAATTGTCGCTACTATATTATAATAATAATAATTATTATGAAGTTCAAACAGTAGTTTATAAGTTATGCACGATTGAATACTTAGTTTCCAAAAAAAATCAAGATCATGCTGAGATCTGAAATTAGTTGTTCGATATTCCAATTTACACCAGATATATTGATGGTCTAAGTAATCCCTTCATTGACAAAAAACTTAGTATTGAGTTTGTATGGCGATAACAAGATGTGACATCTCATCTCACATCCAGATTTTCATATGTATGTAAGTAGGTAACAATTTTATTAATATAAGTCCATTTTGTAAAAAATATAAGGACAATAATTAAATATTCACTAATTGACAAACTGTATATGGAATTTAACTGTGTATGGAAGTTAACCGATGAATCACATTGCTCTACAATACAAGTCTGCCTGGCTACCCCAATCAAAGGATTTTTTCGTGTAAATCATTTACTCGCACTTATCGGCCGATCATTTAATAACACGGGCAAGGTGGTCCGACTCGGGTATCGTAAACAATCGAACGACAGATCGGCGTTTCTAAATTAATGGGTTTCGTTGGGTGAAACAGCCGGCCTGTATTTATTTGCGTTGGTCGCCGTTCGAGAGCTCTCGCTGGGATGGGCGGGCGGGGCTCGGAGGGCGCTCGCGATAGCGGGGTCACGTTCCCGAGATAAAACACGAGATAACGCCGCCGTCTTCACTACACGATTGTCTTCGCGCTCACTCCCGACTCCAAGACGTGTGTGAAGATGTAGGTACCTATTATATTTATCTCAAGTCATTCGTGATTAGTTCCTTCATTTCTTTTTCATCCAATTATGATAAATTTCCGAGCAAGGATTCAGGATGGCAAAGAGCTGATAATCGGATTAAATGACGCACCTTAGGAGAGAGAGAGAGAGGCCTATGTCCTGCAGTGGACTGACACAGGTTGATGATGATGATTCGGGCAAAGCTCGGGACGAATGGTTGTGTAATTCAACTCCTGATTATTACATATTTATTTTATGGGTTAATTGAGGATAACTACCATATTGTTATAATCTACAGAAAATCTTAAGTGTCGGCAACTGTGCGTTGTTAAATATTGTAAAAGTCGTCAAAGCGCAAAAGTCGACACTCCGACCTAAAGTAGTAAGTAGGAAGTCAAAAAATCTTAAAACCACCTACTAACCTAACTGGATATTTACATACGAGTAGACAGGTGCCTAGTTATTGTAGTGTAGAAATTAATATCCAAATTAATAATGTTGTCAATACGAAGCCGTTGTAGGTACGAGCGACTAACGAGTTCCCGTTACCAAGGGAATTTTTCAACGAGAATATATTGAATTATTTTGACCCCGAGGTCAACGTGATTTATGGTAGACACAGTATGGATTATGAGAAAATGTTCAATATCTGTGGATTTTATTGGTATCTTATTGCGAGTTAGGCACATAAGTTTGGTACAGTCAAGCTCATCAAAGGTGACACCGAAATACAATGTGAACTCTGGGCCGATACAACTAAACTTTATACTTAGTCTAATATAGAGAAAAGTATCAGGCCTTAGGAGGCCTCAAAGGTTAAGATTATGCCGGTATTTTATGATACTATTCTTATATACAATAAACATAAACAACAATGTACAGGTAAGTACAACAAACTCATGACTTTCTCCTAGGAGTAGAGAAACGATGTACTTTCATCTGAGAGTATGAGATCCAGAGACCGACGGAAGTGTCTTAACGATCCGGCCCTGGCGGCGGCGACCCGGCCAGGGCCGGACTGCATTGCTGCAGGATCTCTACGCTCTCGTCGGTTTCTCGTACATATTATATTTTCGTACCCTATTCTTGTTTGGTCAACAATGTCCTTAGCATTGGGATATGGTTAGAAGTACACTTGAGTGCTTTGTAGTGCATTTGAAAAACAAATGTGCACAGAACATTATATTCATTATTTTATATGTCAAGAACCGTAAATATATTTTTGCAAATAAAGGCTTTTAAATGAACTCAAAGGCAACCTGTATTTGTTTTGTTTTCAATATTTTTCCCACGTTGTGCTACGTTGGTTCCAAATATGGAAGCCTGGAAGGCTACTTTTTCAATACTCGACGTTGTAACTGCGAGTTTTCACTGATTTTTTGTCAGCCTTCTGCAGCTTAATTGATTTACAAAGTGCAATCAAGGTTTAAAATAAAATGTAAGAGAATTCGTACCTGCCATTTATAATGTTGAACTCCGCGTATGGACAGAGAAGAAATAGCCAAATGTAGTTTATTAATGTCGCTGTAACTCAGCTGGGCAATAAATATGATTGGATTGACAGGTTGTGGCCATTTTTAGGTACCATTAAGTAATTTTGTAACGGAACCTTTGCACTGTAACTGGATATGAGTAAATTACTTTATGTCTCTACATATTTGGAAAATAAAGCCCGTTCCCATTATTAATTAATAACTAATATTATACTACTTACTAGTAAGAATAGTGGGACTTAATTTTAACGTCTTATCCTGCCAACAATATTGTTAATAATTGAAATGAAAATAACATATTAACTTGAATAGAATTGAGAGACATTTTTATTTATTTTAATTGTTGTGCTAGAATCTTTTAAAAACATTTGCTATATTGGGTAATGTAATATCTAACAAATCGTCCTACTTCAATGACTTTATAGTTAGACTAAGGCACAAAAGTTAGTTTGATTTAGAAATCATCACTTAGGTACAATGGGTCTCATTACCTAACTACCTAAGTATTTTTAAATTTAAATCAACAGTTTATATTATAAACTTTATAACATATGACCTAGATGAACACATGGCTCTGTAAACGCTGTGCCTTATAAGGAAAAATTGCCCAGAGTCGGAATTTTCCAACATTCCTGATGAGAAGTGCCGACCTTAATGGCAGTTAAGTAAGTATAATGAGCCTATTATCGCTACTTAGGTATTGACAAGTCGTTAGGTTCTAAATACAGACAACGCATGTCTTCATGATAATCAAGGTTGTTAGCTAAGTACTCTTTAACCTAACTTCCCTTAAACCGTGTTTAGTCATTTCACACTTCGTTAAAAAACGTTAAGTAAGAAAGATACCGTGACTGGCTGTAAACGGAATAACTTTTATTTCGAGTTTACCAGTAAGATTTAACTAAAGGGTGACCAATAAGTGTATCTATGGTATGAATATTTCATACCTTTTATTGCAAGTATCGTGTATTGCACGATAACTTTTTAATTTTTATGTTAGAATCCACAATTACACCACTTTGCAAGGGAAAGGTCAGGAAGAAAAAAGGTTTTCGGCTGCATGAAACTTTCTGCAGGGCACTTTCTCTCTGTCACTGACAGACTACTTACAGCTACATAAAAAAACTTAGTTGCAGTGGTCGCCTCATGATAATGTATTTGCGCTGTTATTCTTTTTTAATGACGAAACTTTCAATACAAAATCATTATCACGATCACGGGATAAGAACTCTACATTCGCATAGTAGGCCAGTCATTCTGGCGAGCGTTTGTATGGAGACCCCAACAATAACTCCTCTATCGATGAAACTTTTTTGTATACTTAATAGCATATTTATAAGAACATTTGTCAGAGAATCCAATAATATTTCGAGGCGGAAGTTACTTATTTTAATTGAAATTCAACATTATACCGTATCTTTTTCTGGAACAATGTTATGGTCATAATTCTTTTTCTATAAATTGTATTTTATTAGTGTGCTTCTGTACATTCATAAGTAAAACTACTTTTTAATTCGAAAGTGTAGGTATTTTAATAAAATGTCTTTTTTGGCCGTAGTTTCCATAGGATAATTGCTCCGCCGGGTTTCTGTTTTTAATATGCCTTCAAATTATTATTTCTAGTATAAGTACGAAAATCCAACAAAAAAATCCAAATGAAACAATTCATTATACAGAATTTGTCTTTTAACTATCTCTGGAAAATTACTCTATCAGATATTTTTTACAATTGTAATGAGATACCCACAAATAACCTGATTTCAAAAGAATCCAACAAAATATCCAGGCGGAACACCATTATTTCGAAATACCTATCAAGCGCAGGCCAGCGCGGGGCCCGAGGCGGGCGAGGGGCGTCGAAAACCGGTCGAGCGGCGGGCGAGTTTCTTCAAGTAGGTTAATAGGTACAGCCAACAGAAGATCAACACTTTGGACTAAGTACCGTTCTTATTATCTGCGTCGTAAGAGTTGAAATCGTGCGAATGCGAGCGAGTATTACCATTGATCTGCTGTTGTCCGTACTATACGTATGTATGTATGTATGTATGTATGTATGTATGTATGTATGTATGTATGTATGTAGGAGGTTGATCTAAACATCGCAATTTAATTATTATTATCGTCATCGTTTCGAAACATACGAACGCAGTAAATGTAATATGCGTATTGCCTTGTATAAGTTGAGTATATAGTGTGTGTTTTCTTCGCGACTAGGATAAACTAACCCAGAGATTCCTTTAGAGTGTCTTTAACTTAATTGGGCGCTTAGTGTTTTTTTATGTTACTTCCAGCTTTAAGAAACGCCCCTGTTGTGAATCTGTACTAGATTATTTGCAATTTTGTCGAAATCTAGTCGCGTTCATGTCTCACGCTGGTGCATGAGATAGTGTTTGATAATTTCGCCACGCCAAACAGCGGGCGTATTGGTCGAGTGGCTGGAGCGGTCGCCTCCCGTGCACGCGGTTCCGGGTTCGATTCTTAGCTAAATATATGTTTTTTTTGTTTCGTGTTTTATTTTGTATTTTATTTTAATTGTGTTTCGAATTTGGTTAGTATTTTATCAAACATTTTGTTGTAATTATCTTTGAATTTTATTTGAGCATAAACTCTGAACTCATTTATACCGAAGTAGGTGTATTAGGAGAGCTGGGAATCTGTCTGTACTAGATTACTTGCAATTTTGTCGAAATCTAGACGGAGCGGTCCGTTCATGTCTCACGCTGGTGCATGAGATATGCTTGGTAATTTCGCCGGGCTAAACAGCGAACGAATCGGTCTAGTGGCTGGAGCGGTCGCCTCCCGTGCACGCGGTTCCGGGTTCGATCCTTAGCTAAATATATTTTTTTTATTGTTTTTTTATTTATTTTTTGTTTTGTATTTTGTTTCGTGTCTTTTTTTGTATTTTTAACCGACTTCCAAAAAAAGGAGGAGGTTATCAATTCGTCGAATTGAAAAAATAATTGTGTTTGGAATTTGGTTAGTATATTAGGCAGATCACCCTCACTTGTAGATTTTTGTGGTTGCAGTTGCGATTACATATTATTAGTAGGTGAATATCTCACGCTCATCGTACAAGTGTAGAATTTAAATTTGCTTAGCTGTAGTCGTCAGTATGACGTAAGTAATAAGACCTATACCGCATGCAAATATACCCGTAGTCGATGTGCGAGCGAGTTGAAAAATAACAAGCTGTCTTTGTTACTCGAGGGGGTGAGGGGGGTCCGATCGCATGTAGCACGGCGCACCGTTCCGCTGAATCACTTATTGACTGGTAATCTATTTTGATTCTAATAATATCACAATACAGTAGGGTTTTATATAACAGATAATTATAATTTTAAGAAATAATTTGATACACGCACACCAAATGAGATCCCACGGCGAAAAAAAAGTGTTTTGCCATTGTCCGTACTAACCTTGACATATGTTGTCGTACTTATGCGTTGATGATACGGGCTAGATTACGTTTTGTGTTTGTTGGCGTAGGTACTATCGTCTCGGTCGAGCTTACTTAAACATTCCACGTAGTAGGTACCTAGTAAGTACACATAAAAACACATCAAGTTGTAACACTTTGGGCCGCTCCAATCTATATATCTATCTGCGTCGTTAGAGTTGAAATCGTACTGAAAGTGTTACTATTGATCTGCTTTTGTCCGTACTAACCTTGACTTGACATGTTGCGCTTATGCGCCGATGATACGGGCTAGATTACAATGGTTTTGTGTATGTTGGCGTAGGTACTGTTGTGTCGGTCGAGCTTACTTAAAACATTCCAAAATCAGATCAAGTGTAACACTTTGAACCGTTCTTATTATCTGCGTCGTAAGAGTTGAAATCGTACTGCAAGTGTTACCATTTGTTTTGCTATGTCCGTACTAACCTTGAAATGTTGTCGTACTTATGCGCCGATGATACGGGCTAGATTAGAATGGTTTTGTGCATGTTGGCGTAGGTCGGTCGAGCTTTCACCACTCGGTAACGAGTTAACCTAAAATAAACCTTATTCGTATAACTGTAGGTAGAGTACAGAATCCTATCTCCAAAATATTTGTTCAACTTTCAGTCCACGTTACCGATGCGATAGATATTTTCTACTTGTATAGGAATAAGGTTTATTATAAATTGACTTTGACTTTGAAGAACAGTTCGACTAAGATCGTAAGTATGTTCATAATGATAAGAAAAATCGAACTTAGCATTTTTCTCAACTCTAATTTTTCGTCGATTTCTAGAAAACGCTTGTCCGCATGGATCTTTACTGGACTTTAGTAAAGAGTTAATCTACAATTAACCTTATTTGTATATGAGTAGACAACAGAATCCCATCTCCAAATATCTCCTCCGCTCCGTCCAATTTCTCGTCCGCGTTCCCGCTGTTCTGTACGTGTAATAGGAATAAGGTTGTTAATCGGCCGCAGTAGCGATCCGCGTGCAGTGGCGCATGCACCGCCGCGTTGATTAGAAATATTTGAATACAACTCTATTTGATATTTTGTGCTTCGCCTGCATTTTTTATTGGACAACTTGAAAAGCAGTTTTAATAAGATAGTCTGTTCATAATGACAAGAAAAATCGGGCTGAGCATTTTTGGAAACCCCCATTTTTCGTCAATTTCTGGATAACGCTTTTCGGTCTGGATTTTTTATTGGATATTCATAACTACTTTCGAAAGTAATATTTTAAATACATAATTAAATAGAAATTGGAGTGAGTAATTATCCCTTGGAAATTACGGCAAAAAAACACATTTTATTAAAATATATATATTTCCATATGGAAATATGGTTGGATATTCTGTCAACACATGCCTATAGGTAACTAGAACTTGTAAAAAAAGATAAGATAAGATAAGATAAATACACTTTATTGCACCATAATACAGTATTAATTACATAATTGAGAAGCATGTACAATTTAAGAAATAATAATAATTTAAGAATTTTGGATAGAGCAATTTTCCTGTAATTGATACCACGTAATTTAAGTTTGACCTTGAAAATACCTAACTTCCGTTTCTACAAATTATTGGATACTATGTCAATTTCAATCTACATATGGTACTCTATCACTGTGCCAAATTTCATAGATAGATGAGTTACTGCTAGGGTCAACTCCTTTAATGACTGGCCTATAGGTACGATTAGTGGAAGTTGTGTCTTAGGAGGAGTAACAAAAAGGCTTTTGTACTGAAGAACTGCTATGAATCCTAGTTCTATCATAAACTTCTTCAGGAAAATACTGGAAATTATTTAGCTTTCCCCAATAGACTTTTATGTGCTACATCTTATACGATCTAAACTAGACATAGAAACGGTCTAGGTACAATTTCGCAAACTGGATGTTTTCTCGATGTGTTATCGCGCAAAAATAGCCAATATCGACGTCGGCGTTAAGTGCTAGACGACAGTCGAATAAACAGAGAGCTGCCGACTCAAGGGCGCTTGCGTTTTTGTATCGGCCGCAAATCCGCCGCGCTCGCGCAGCCGACCGGGCCGCCCGCCGCCCGGCGGCGCTGCATCCCACGCCTACCACCGCCGCTGGTTGAGTTGTATTTGTACCAGAGTAAGCAGGATTATGATCTCTTATCCTAGCCTTCAATAGAGCAAAAATTGGGAGTGAACAAAATGCACTCGGGAAAGGAGCGAGTACCGAGTGAGTCTCCCAGGCCACGACCTTTAAAGACCTAGATGTCCTAGAGAAATGCGAATATCCTACTTTATTCATCGAGTCGACCTGTTTCAGCTTCGTCCCTATCTGACTATAATTTTCTCTACTCTGTATGTGGAACATTCGAATTCAAATCCATTGTCATTGCTAATTTTTCATATTCCATCTCGCATACAAATTATAAATTTAATAGAGGGTCGCTCGTAATAATAGCTCTCGTTCGCCACATTATAAGGTGTAACGTAAAGGGTCTAAGCTGAATGAAGTCTTTCAGTATCAGCAGCTTTTGTGCTCTACCCAACAATACAATCAAACAAATTGATCACCTATGCTACTAGTTAAACCTCACTTCCCTTAAATCGTGTTGTAGCAACACGATACCTATCACACTTCGTTAAAAAAGGTAATAGAAAGGGAGCCTAAACGGTGGCGTAACTTTAAATTTACGTTTATGAATACGCGCCCTAATTGGTAAAGTATATGGAAAATCATATTATTTATAAGTTCGCCAAACGAAAAAGTTGTTGAACAAAAGTTACCTACTCAGTAACCGCTTCTGGAACTTTTCGGCTTACTACTCCCTTGTTTACATTCTGTGTGTAATTACATATTAGCGACCATACACCTAGCATTAGGTAGCAAACACTACATACGCTCACCGCACGAAACTCTACATTTATTAAATCAACATTTACTTGCCCGCCCCTAGGTGCTGATGCTGCGTGATTATTGACAGACTTTGTTTTGGTTAAATTTTCGCTACCTACCCTTTATACAATAAAGTTGCCTAACCAATCTTACACGAAATATTGGCTCTGCGAGAGCCGTGCCAAAATGGAAAAGTATATAAGTAAGCAGGTATACATCCGCGCAAACAAAGTCGATCGATAGCCAATATATCTTGCTGCAATAAAATTATATTCAACTTAGTTAATTCCCTGGAACTTACACAAGTTCAATTTGTAATTTGAGCTTAATACTGCTTGCATTTACTTTCAAAGCCAAGGTTTTGTTTATTAAACAGTTGTATTATTAACACGTGAGTTTACAATTGGAAGAGGCTTTACAACTTTGCTGCAGAATATGTTATGGTTCACTAATAAGATAATTATGACATCATTCTGTAATGCTCTCACTTCACTTGGCTATTCGTATTTGTCATAATTGTCATGTGTGGTTGGTATGCTTGACAAAATATTCGTCTTATTTGTTTGTACGTCAAGTATTTTTTTGACAAATACGACAAACATCCAATAGCGAATATGAATAGCCAAGTGAAGTGCCCCCATAAGATTGCTACCAGGGCCTATTGTGTAGGTACGTAATATATGGTGGTAATGAAGTAGATTTCTGATAAGCCTTGCTGGGTTAATTAGCATCTTTCAGTTTTTGCACAGCGGCCCAGTAAGTTATCAAAATGAACTTAATTCCCGTCACTATCCGTTACCTACATAATTTGAGGAATGAGAATATGTATCATCATCATCATTGCCATATTACTTATTATAGGTAATATGGCATTTGATTAAACGACGACTTCATCACATCATACAACAATTAGGTGTGGTCATCAAGTTTAATCAATCCTAAACCTTGTACTATTACTTATTCTGTGCCTAAACCTAAACGCGTCTGTCATGGTCACTCATATGCTATATCGAAAGCGGGTTCGCTAAGCAACGATTAAAATTAGCGTGAGTATTCGGAAATCTCTACAAATGTCCGCCGTGACTAATTGAGTTATTCCCATTAGACGAATCTGACCACAGAAAACTTTTTCCTTTGGCTGGTCTGTTAACTTTTTGACGTGACATAACATTATTTTCAATTTTCCAACACTCGTTATATGCAGTCAGCTGTTCAATCTCTACTGAATCTATAGGTATTGCGTAAACGCCGTGCACATGCATCATGCAACAATATTCGCCATGTCTAATTAAAGGATCAGTGCGCGAGCGATGTGGGTCGGGTCGGGCCGCTCTCGGGCCTTGCAACCGGGCCGGAGTTCCGATTCCGAACACTGCGCAACAATTCGCATGCCCCAAATGCGCGTTTCCGTATTAACCATCGCGATGGCAGTAGATGGAATGACAAACGTTCTTACTCTCAGCTAACATAATATACCTATATAGGTACATTATGTAAACCGAAACCCAATTCAAATGTAAACAAAAACTACACTGCCCTACTTACATTTTAAGCTGTTCTGTGATTATTGCATAGTTATTTTCACATTATTAGATCGGATCACTTTATGTTCACAATGATGAACAGGTTCGATCAATCAGTTCCTACAGTGTTACATCGCAACTGGTAATTAGACGATCATATTTGTTTACTTAACACTTGATTTGGGCTGCGGTATAGACTTTTATGTCTTGTAGGCTAGCGAGAGAGTCTGCTAGGATTTTTCTACGATTCAGATCGTTTATTGCAAATATGAATTAGTATACGTACTTACCATTTTACAAGTAAAGGGGGCCAAAGTTGGGGAGAAACACGAGTCCAAACCCGGGCCTCAGTAACGAACATGGCTCCAATTTGTGCTACAGTTAGAAGAATCGAACTTGTCATAATATGGGTAAATCTGTAAAAAAAATATTGTATTCTATGGCTTGATCAGAAACCGAAAGTTGCCAAAATACGATTTGTGATTTGGAGTGTGCACGCACAAATGTGCAGAATTGAAAATTGAAAAAAAAAAACTGCAAATGTGATGACCTAATACCGCCAGTTTCTGCAAACGTTGAAGTGTCTTCTCTTGAGAAATGTTTTCTTCCAACTGCAATACCTATATTGCTTCCAACAGCAATAGTGGTGAATCGCATTCCTGCGCATCCTCACGCCTCGGCATTTTCTCTTGGATGGCGTGAAAGCGCAACACTAAGCACTTATAAAGTAAATTACGACTCTGCAAATGTTTTATGGAATTCCCATAAAACTAAGCTTAACTTAATGTGCAATTTTTGTATTTAGTTTTTAATCTAACTTGCTCATTCAGCTTATCAGGTACAAATAGTACCAATTAAGGCGAATTGAGTTGTAGTGATTCCAGAGTGTGTCATGCTTTTCTATCGTTGCTAAGCAAGGCGTCCCGTTTGCTCTTACGCGATGTACCATATGCTGACGTTGGCAGTTGCATATTACATTTGGCCTGATCTGAGGATTTTCGGTCACGACAGAATGACACTGCGTCAATTAGGTAAATTGAATAGCCGTTTATACAACTGTGTTACAAATATCCAGATCAGTAGATCTTTGGTTCAGAATAGCAGTCCCGGTAGGTATCAATGTAAGCAAACTGCTCTCGTCGACACCTGTAACGAGCCACTTACTTTATGTGCTTATAATTTTGCACAAATTACTGCAAAGTAAACAAACCTATACCAAAATATCGTTAGGAGTATTTGGGGCACACTAAACTATTCGCAACTGTGTTTTATTGACACATTAACCGGAATAAACCATTTCGTTAACCGCATTACAATTGGTATGTCAATGTTTGAGCAAATTATAAAGCATATATCAGAGTGCACATAAAAATAAGATCGGTAGATCAAAGACCGGCCCAGCCTTCGCGGAAGATTTATTAAAAATAAACACTTACGCAGCACGGAATTGGGGGTTTACGGGTTGATGGGATAATAAAAAGTGCTCTTTTTGACACCAATCTGGTGTTTATTATTTGGGACAAATGTGCCCAGGGCGAAACCCTACACCGCGCCGTCTGCCGACCGACACGCCCGTCTTGTTTGATCTACTGAGAGCTTTTTAAACTTTTTATGTCATAGTTTAGTGCGCTTTAGGCGCCTTTATGGCTGAGTAAACATCTCGAGATTATCGCGGTCGCCGAGGGGCTTAACGAACTTTTCCGTTTTGACACTAAACTTCCAGTCAGTCAGCTCGTCACAGTTATTTCTGTATAGTTTTGACGAGTGCCACACTTTTCTATCCAATGTTCAGTCGTTAGGTACCCACTGAACCCCAAATATTTATGTAAAATATTGAACCACTATCAAAGATATAACACAAACATTGCTCGCGAACCAATTTTTTTTGCTCTTTGAATAATATTATGGGCACTAAAAATATTCTACACACATCTACCAAGTTTATTCGCAAAGAATGGCTACTGGTGGAAACTTTTTAAATATAACCAAAAACAACTGAAAGATATACGATCGGATGAAGGGCTCTTTCCGTATATTTTGATCGTGAGGCGTATCGTCGTTGATATGTTGTTGTATGTTTAGTAGAGTGTGTTATGTTTAAAAGCACAATCGGATCTAAAGAGAAGCTCGGCTTATGTTTCGTCCGACACTTCGGAAAATAGACAGACCATGGGGAAATCATTATGCAACATACAGCAAGTAGCAACTAGAAACCAATCGTAGCTTTTAAGTTGGAGATTGTTACAAAAAGTTATTGGGCCTGCCTCTGGGCTAAGAAATTCACGTTATTGTAGTTACATGGTTAGAGTTGCCTATTTTAATATTGGTTTTACGACATATAATATTTCGTGAATTCCACTGTTTTTAAACCAGTGTTCACTAGTAAAAAGTTTGGAATATTACAACTTATACTAATTCTCAACGAACCCAAAATCTTATATGTGTGCTGACTCCATTTAGTATACTACCGTCCAGTGGCGTTAAGCGGTCGGATTTTTAAATAAACATTTTTAATGATCGGCCCGCGCCGGCGCTGCCAGGTGTACGCATACGGTGCGCCCGCGCACCCTACCCCGTTACACACATACCTCCTTTGTTCCTAAAACAGTAACCTATTTTAATAAATAATTATAATTTGCTTCATAAATATTAAAATCATATCGAATAGATACAATATTAATCATATTAAGACTTGATGAAGATTGGAACATACGAAATTCTTGAAGATTAATTTTGAAGGGGTGCTTAAGTACATTTTAATAAAAGATCAATAAGGTGCTTCACATGGTGAGTAATCGCAGCTAGGTAAATTGATGTAGGTACCTACTTATGTATTCGTAGTCGGACAAAACAAATGAATGTCATTTATCAACTTTGATTAGGTTGGTTTGTTGTAAAGTTTAATACGTCAACAAATTGTAATAATTTAGTTCTCGCTATGATTTTGTGTGGGCTTGAAATGTTACAAATGTGTTTTCGAAGATGATGCAAGCCAGTCAACAATGGCTCTGTAATTCCTAGTATTGTTTCTGCGCCGAGAGACGGCGTGAAATACTGCTTCCAGCTATAATTTTGGGACGATTGTTGTTGTAATTTGTGGCATCTATGTCTGTATCTGAATATTTATTGTAAAGGTAGATTGCATTTCCGATTGTAAAATCTTTAGAATTATATTTCCTACGTAAGTACAATATAGGTACAATCGACAAGATCGGCAAAAAGAATTGAAATCGACAAAGAACGCCGTTCTTTGTCGATTTCAATTATTTTTGCCGATCTTGTCGATTGTACCTATATTGTACTTACGTAGGAAATATAATAACGGTATTCCATAGTGCACCACTCTCGTACTTTTGGCTGCACTTACGTAAAACATTATATCACCTGTATTATGTAAAAAGCTTAAAAGAACGACAAACAATTATCAAATTATTAATTATCGTAGCGTACAAAGTTGTCCGGAGGATAAAATTTATTTTGTTTTCAAAATCATTGTCGTTTCTCTGCCCATTTCTAAATCCATCCAATAAGTTCTTGACAAAATGGATGTTTGAGGCAACAACTTGTTTTATTACATCGAACGAAATGTCAAAACAATTCGTTCGGGACGGCAATAATATTAAACGCTCGAATTTTCTCACGAACACGGAAATTTTTAGAAGCCATAGCAATAAGTTTGAACAAGTTAGGAGGAGCTTTAGTCGCAAAATATTTAGTGAAATTTTGGTTTGAAGTTAAAATGGAGCAGCCTTCGAATCATCACCTCATCTCGGATCCCTACATATATGTGCCCCGGTTTCACTGGTTCCATATACAGCCAATAAACAGATTCTGGATATCACAGAGCGCATCGGAAACGGATGACATATCTGGTCCCTACGGAGCAGGAATCATCGGAGCAGCATCGTGAAACCCGAGCATATCCATCACCGATGACTGTCCAGTCCGCAATGGTCAATTGAGAGTGGTCTTGTCAGAATACAGAAGGATGGGGAGGGTGTGATTGGGTGGTTGGACAATCTCACACACTCACGGATCTTTGTCACGTCGCCAAAAATTCGGGTTGGGGTCCGAACCGAACTGACTAAACTTACGCCTTGTATTCGACTTCCATAAGTACCTAGGTACGTTACACGTTATGGTTTCGTTCGAACGTTTTCCAACTATTTTGTGGAAATTAAACTGAAGCTAGTTTATACGCGAGGTCAAATCAATCAGTGTCAATATGTGAAGTGAAGGCAATGTTTGAACAATCTTCTATGAATAGGCTTTCGCGGCTCGATTTCAGCCTTCCAGCAGATATCATGTTTCCAACTCGAAGTGGGTGCGTAAAGTAAGATGTGGCAATCTCTTTGTTGGCTCTACGTGAGGTCCACTCTTTCGGAATCGATCACATTTCAATTCACTGGCCACAAGTGCCACAACCAACCACAACAAAGTAGAGGTAACGAACGCCCGTTATAAATATATAATGCTCACTGATTGTGCAAGCCACGGATCCAAGAATAGCTTAGTCAAGCCAAGGCTTAATTATTGACTCCTCGGAGTTTCAATCGGTGGATGTGGTATGGTCAACTTGGGTAGGTACTTGATAATTTTAAATTGAATGGCTAGTTTTTTTATTAACTGGTGATTTTCTATCTTATAGCACTGCTTGAAACAAAAATAAATACTTTTTAAGACTGGGCGTGCGTGGATTTTCAGTTTTTCTATGTAGGCTCTGGCACTAACTACTAAAATAAATAAATAAATAAATAAATAAATATAGCAATCTTGGCCTGTATGTTTATAGACTGATGAATACAGATACACGATTGGACAAACTTCGATCGATAGAAAAACATCGCAAACATACTATTTCCATGTCTTTTAAAATGAAAATTATGTCTAAACTGAAATAGTTATTCATACAAAACAATATCAAAATGTAAAGGGTATTATAAATACGAGAGCTTGTTTTAAAAAATCTGATTTCTGTTGGCGTATTTTTATTTCCCTGCCAAAATACATCCAAAATTAATAAAAACACAAATATGGAGTCATCGTGCCGTGCTCTTCTATCCGCCCGCTGCGGGACATCTTTTGTCTCCCGCTTGAGTTTGACAGCTGGGAGCCCCTTAAGTTATTTTAAGTACACACGAAACCTCTGCAATGTATACCTACGTCGCGTCGCAGGGTTCTGTGTCCAGTTAGGTAATTGATTTGAAAGTTAACATTGTTAGTATCTACTTGTAGGTACCTAACTCTAGTATAATATCAAGTAATATCCAATCGTAAATCCGTATTATCGTGTTGTTAATGTAACTTTAAATAGATATTTATACAGATTATATTTTGATGAAGACCGCCACTTGATCTTTAAAGCTCACGTTCAATCGGGGCCTTGCTGATGTTGTTTAGTGCATTAGTAAGCTATCAAAATGCATCATTGTATATTGTGTAGGTGTAAATAAATATTACACATATAACTATATTATGCCTACCAAGTTCAGTCATAAATTCGGACAATGAATTAAATAAGGTTCTGATTTTAAAAACAAACAGTTCATCCTGTTATCATCCTGTAACAAAGTTATCTATAAGTGCTTATGTAAGTATTTTATTATTTATTAACTGAGTATTAAACAAATACGTAAGAACTTCATAATTCTTTCGTTAATTAATTATTTCTAGTGGTATAGTGATCCGCAAGTTTTGGCTAAAGCAGTTTTTAATGACTGAAGCTGATAAAAACAAAATATGATTGATTAAAAAATCTAATTGAGATAAATAAATAAATCGGTAGGTACCGATGGATCAACAGAAACCAAGAGTTCTGAGCCTATCCTAGATTTGACATTACATTTGGGTTACGTGAGCAAATAAACATTTTATAGATCCATCTCATTGATCTGGGCAATGGATCTACACAGAATGGTTACTATTCATGTGTTTTGTATTGGTTGTTATTACGGACGCTAATAAACATAATATGCAGTAAACTTTATATCAATAAAATGTTATTGATTTATCGTAAAAGCACGCCAGGGTTGAGTGCGCCACTCTTCGTGATAAGGTGGCCAAAATAACTCTGTACGGGCAATACTGGCATCTCAAACGTTCCACAGCACCAGATAACGTGATCCATTGCCTAATACACTTTTATTTTCATTGCATACATTATATTATTATTTATAGTAGGTGCCTACCCACCTACCTTTTATATGCCTACGTATATGTATAGTATATGTGGGTAGAATGGTAGATTCTACACCATTCGTGTTTTGTAAAGATTTGATATAAGATGCTAAAAGATGAACGAAATATAGAGTTCTTCAATTCAAAGTCGACTGCAAACTGCAACGTTTCTAGTGTGGCTTGTTTTTCTGAACACTATTATGTTTAGAAATAATATTCTTATAATTTTCATTAATATATCTTCATTGGACCGGTTTACTTCAAAACCCGTGAAAAACAGTTTTATGATTACATGAATACGTGTACTTAAGTATGGCCTACAAACCTATCCTACCTGAAACAAATCAACCGAACTGGAATTAATTCTGAAATTTTCCCACTAATCTCGTAATGACTATTTATAATCAAAAATATGTGATTTCCGCTACAAAAACTCTGTGGTTACGTAAACGTATACCTAATTGTTTCAGAAACTACGAGATGATGCGGAAAAGCTGGCCAGACTGAGGGTGGCGAGAGAGGAGGCACGTCCGGAGCAGTCACTACATTCCTCTAGTACAGGTAAGCTCTCATAATACGCATATAATCGATAGAAAGAGGATTCATTGAACAAATTGGCACATCAACATAAACACAATGCAATCTAGGCCATATTTACAGCCGCGTAGAGTGCCCATTCTGTGTACAAATCAAGGTAGAGTCCAAGATTCAGAGACAATTTTGGAGATCGCTCTTACAAGTGCCAAATGGCATGGAGAGCGACTCATTATGACTTAGATTCTTGATGATCAGAATCATAGTTTAGATAGAGTAGTTTAGTTGAGGAGAAAAATGCTTAGGTATAGGTATATGAAAATGTTATCGATCATATCTATTTATTAGGTAAATACGAGTACATACACTACAAGCACAATGAGTTATCATCTTATCATACATTATGAGAAGATCAATTTTCGTGCGCTGCAATTTAACTGTATCATGCAATTTAACTTCTTGTGATTATAAATCCTTTAACCTAAATGCGTCATTCAGATATAGACGTTACATAGCTTGGAAATTCCCATGCATCTGATATTCATGAGATGCCGTGCCAAGCTAACGGGGGATCTTAGTGGATTTAATAGTTACAAGTACCTACTGTAGAGATCGCAGTGGGATGGCAAGTTCTATTCGATCCCATGGGGGATTCAAATTAGGGATCCTAACGGAATGCGTCAAAATAATTGTTGTGACGTCATCTGCCAAAACATAAATTGATGATATCCGATTGGTTTTCAGACCTATACTTGTCGGGCGGCTGCGAGCCTCTGTCGTGTGGCGCGGAGGCTGCGTGCGTGCCCTACCACAACAACACCCTGCACTCCTGCCTGTGCACGTCCAATGGAAAACCACCCACCGAAGACTTCAAATGCCCCCGGAGTACAGGTAATCTCGCTTTTTTAAATGTTTCGTTCATAAACGGTAGAAGACCGCGTGGAAATAACTGAGTCGTGACCGGATTACAGACGTTGTTAGGCCTATCGGTGACCACATACCTTGTCTTGACGATATACATATAATATGCGGTTTTAATTCCCGTCAGAGATTTTCGTACAAAAATGGTTATGTTGAACTCGTATTAAATATATTTAAGTATTTATTTACATCAATAAAGTACGTAGGTAGATACGTATTTTGCCCAAGATCTGATGACGCACTTCCACGGTGGTCAAATATTTAACTCAGCGGATTTCCTTATCTGACTACTTTAAGGCCGGTAGTCATAGACAGTTTTGAGTATGATTGGAGTTTGAGTTCAGTCCTGAGGTTCGGTTTTACAACTGTCAGGTTTCAATTTTGACAGTCGTAAGTGCGATCTCACGTTGAGTTCGTACTCAAAATTATCTAATTGTAACTACGGTACTAAGGAGTCTAACCGAGACGACTGTATTTCCAGTGCCGGCGACACCGAAGCCAATCAACAATATCTTCCCTCCGTGGACGACGAACAGCTCGACAGACAGATATGCGCCAGCGGCGGCGCCTCCCACCGCACAAGTGAGATCACATTCTTCATTTACAGAGTCTAAGGTTGAGACTCAGAAACTTGAGTCCGAGATAAGTTTAAGGCTGAGATTCATAAAAAATTCGAGCACAAACTTGTTGTGAAATCGCTCTCTTACATAAGTACCTAAGCGCTCACGCTAAGTGAGCTCAATTTCAGATCAGCGAATTTCCTGACCTGAGTGCTCAATACTGACTATTTATTTATTTTATTTATTTGTTTATTTCTTATATAATAAAACCAAATTTTACACCAGTCTATATGAACAAGTGACCCAGGTAAGCGTTTCACAGTGGTATGCTGCGGTGTTGCAGTAGCAATCCAAAAAGACCGAAGTCTGCGACAGGGCTAGCTACGGTTCACAATACAAGTGTCGATAACGACCGTACACGAGTCGAGGCATATAGAATTTGGTTAAATTCAGGGCTGTGACGATTAAAATCGTCCTAAGTCGAACTTTAGGATTTTGGCCCATATTCTTATCAAGCGGCGCCAAAAAGATCGTATCCACTAATGAAATAATTAAATGCCTTTCTATTGTAAAAAAAATCCTAATCAGGTTCTACGAGTACGATGTATAATATTGAAAGCTTCCAGGAAAATAATTGATAGGTACCTACCTATGTACAGATAGTAAACAAGGTGAACTTCCCGATAAAGCTATCTATCAGTGAATTAGAAGCTTTTCCCCTCTTCAATTTTATCAAAACGTGCTCGTACGAGCTATTATTTACTAACCGCATATTCCACCATAAAATACGGACTGTAACAAAATACTACCTTAGTCGGGTATTAGTGGCAATAACTAAACAACTTTTGTTCTAGAACTCTGCCACAAATTCGCGCAAAATGTTCAATGAAAGCTATATCATAACATGATGTAGACTTTATGAACTGAAGTGAAATCAAAATCAGTGTTTTTCCACCAGGAGCTGATAAATATTCACTATATTGCTAGGTCAATAAATGTGATAACGTTAACCGATGTCATATAAAATGAGAGCCATAAAAGCAATAGATAGGTAGGTTAGGCAGGCAACAGGCACTTGTCCGATACATACAACGGTAGTTTTATTTAATCTTTCTATAATTTTTATTATGCTCAATCGAGGCCCCTTCGAAGAAGACAACGATGACGATTTAAAATCCAGACATTGTCAGATGAAAGATATCTTTGCTGATAACACAAAAAAACATGTTGCCCGTTTTGTTCTTTAAATATTCCAGACTTTTAATTCATATTGAAGAACGACTAGTGGATGAAGGATAGGCTAATGTGATCGAACAAAAGGGTGTCAAGATCGAGATTTATCGAATTCCTTTCTGTCTAGCCTGCAAGGGATATCTGGGTTTAATAATGCAGATTGTGTAAAATAGGTTTATTATATCTTTTTTCTAGGTACCAAAATTTTTTGTAAGCAGCGAAGTATTCGCTGAACCTAAAGCTGGCAGCGAATCACAAATTACTGGCGCTGGCATCAATACAGGATCAAGCACTTTTCTATTAGTAATTGCCACCGGCGGAGCCCTACTTTTGGTTATCGTGTTGGCGTCTATTGTCATATACTACCTCAGAAGACGGAAAGACATTATAGATGGAAAAATCCCACCGGTAAATACTTATTTCTTCTTTTGTTCTACGTAAGGTAATGCTTGGCATCTGGGCTTCTGCTAAAGCCATCAACCTCTATCATTAGTATGAGTGGATTAGAAACTTTTAAAACTCTCAAAACAAGCAAGAATCATGTGTCATTGCTAGCAAAGTGAATGCTGGTTCAATTTCAAAATCGATTCCATTCCGCCCTCATCTAGCTCTCAATCAGTTGCTTTATTACCATTACGTTATTTTTAGCGGGTACGACCAGGGGAACCTCTGCTTGCTGAACGCTATATAACCAACCCTCAGTACGGCGTGTGCGGAGCGAGCACTCTAGCGTCGATGGGAGGATTGGCAGCGCCCGGAGGCAACGATGATACCAACGAGCCCCAAGTGCCACTGTTAGACAGCAACGCTCTCACTTTCCTCGAAGAGGTCGGGGAGGGATGCTTTGGAAAGGTTCACAAAGGTTAGTTTGACATGAGTAACAAAAACCTTGATATGTCGAGCATCTTTGACAATTATATCTCATGTCTCGTTATTTCTTTTCACAGGATTACTTCGGACTAACAACGGCGAACAAGTAGTAGCCATCAAAGTGCTAAAAGAAAGTGCAGGACGTAGTGCTGAAGAAGACTTTGTGAGGGAGGTCTCCATCATGTCAGCGTTCCGGCATCCTAATATTCTAAGCCTTGTTGGAGTTGTATACAGAGGTACGTATATCTAACGGCTTTCCATTAATCGTTGCACTTTAATCATTATGCATAATCTGTGTATTATTGACATAGATATTATTGTCGTGATTTCAGATGACATTAGTGCAAGTCCATGGATGGTTTTCGAGTACATGGAGTGGGGCGACTTAGCGGGAGTACTGCGAGGCTCCCGGGGAGGAGGCCGCGCGGGTCCTACGCTGGACGATCCAGCGTTACTCCACGTGGCACTGCAGGTGGCGCGCGGTATGCAGTACCTCGCTTCTCGCCGCTTTGTGCACAGAGACCTCGCTGCGAGAAATTGCCTGGTCGGCGCTAATCTCACCGTCAAAATAGCAGACTTCGGCATGTCTCGCGACGTATACACTTGCGACTACTACAAAATGGGCGGCGAACGTCCGATGCCCGTGCGCTGGATGTCTCCTGAGAGTATAGTGTACGCTCGTTTCACCCACGAATCGGACGTTTGGTCGTACGGTGTGGTGCTCTGGGAGATCTATAGTCGAGGAAAGCAGCCTTTCTACGGTCACAATAACGACGGTGCTACGAAGCTGATATTACAGGGGATAGTTCTCGTTCCACCCGAAGATTGCCCAAAGTATGCGTGCGAACTGATGCGTGAGAGTTGGAGATCAGATCCGCGGGATAGGATTGGTTTCGATGAGATTTGTAGAAAGTTGGAGGTAGCGACCGCAGCGAGTGGACAGGTGCCTCAGATGAGGCTGCCTCGACCGCCTCCGCCCCCGCAGGACTCGGCGGGATACCTGATCCCGGCGCCGCGGCCGCCGGTGGAGTACCTGGCGACGCTGCCCGAGCCTGACGCCGAGTCGGAGACGAGCGAGGAGGAGGAGGACGAGGAGTACACCTGACCGCCAGCGCCGGTGCCGGCCTCGCACTACGTGCCGCGCTCACCGCCCTCGAGTTCCACCGTCACCTTCACATTCCCGCCGCTCAACAGAAACATATACGATTGTTGAACGAATAGCCATAGTAGTGAATGCTCCGCCAGGGCTACCTACAAGAACTAAATACTCAATACGGTGTGATATTTCTCATAATAAATGTACCTAAGAGCTAATAAAGGAGAGCCATCACACGAACTTGTTTAGTACTTTCAAAAGTACGTCCGTGTGATAAGGCCTGCTGTACGTAATTATTAGCGTTGTTTAAATGTTGTGTGACCAACTGTTACCTTTCCGTACCTAAACCTACATAGAGTAGGATGTTTACTTATGTATAATATTGTTTATTTCGTGCCATATACCAAATAATGCAATCATAATATTTAATTAAGAAATTATACTTACGTTACGATAGAAATACCAAAATGGCGAATATAATAAATAATAAGTGACCATAATAATTTAGGATAAAACATTTTTAAATATAATTAAGTACCTATGTAGTCTACTATGAGCTACCTACTATGGTTACATTACAATGAGTCAACGAAGGACCTTAATAACAAAGTACAATCAATAAAATAAGTTAAACCGATGACAAGGACGTGATGTCGGCAGATCACTTGTATCTTGTATGGAGCTTGTATTGTTTCTATTGAATCATAACGGAGTACCGGCCGACATACAAATATGTTTGTAAGCTTACAATATTTGGTGTAATACCTATGTACAGCCATGTCAGCACATCAATAGTCACTAGATGTTGGACTTCAAACTCATGGCGCAGCCAATAAAGAACCCTGTCCAAAGTTTCATTTGATATGAACTTTTTGACTGTACAAACTTAGATAATTTTTCAATATACATGTAAGTAGATATAGATAGTACATATTGTAAGAAAAATAAATAAATTATTAAATGAATGAATTAATTTACCAATTATATTTTTTATTAGTCGCGAGGAAACTGCATGTCCACATATTTTATTATCAAACTTTGGTAGGTGCCTACCCAGATACAAGTTTCGTCATCTTATTTTCCTTGATTGTTTGAATGTAGACATACCTACATTGGTAGGTAGGTTTAATATTTTATAACTATTGTTTTTTTATTAATGGACTCGACAGTTCGTCATTTGCCAATGTCATGTTACAGAAAATTCAATGTATAATAGTTTTCTATCTTCCTCCAGGGGAGTCGCCTTAGCGTCATCACCCTGGGTAGCCGCGTCTTCATGTCTTCATCCACAGGAGACGCCGTAGCGTCAATCACTGTAGACGAAGCAGCTCGACAGTCACGTTCACTCCCGAGCTCGTAGTGGGAATCTTGACCATGGCGCCAAACTTCAGATCCTGCTTGAATTCTCCAATAACTTCACCATACTGTCATTCGCGAACATTTTCTGATTAATTTAACGTGATATTAAACACAAAACACTCACTGTAGACATTAAACTGAAAATTATTAAATAATTTCGCAACCGTCGTTTCCCGCCATTTTCAAAAAGCCTTTTAACTATTGATGTGATAGTAATTATTTGACGCTACAAAGATAACGGTACATTAAGTACCTACCTAGGTTTTTGCTTCCTACCGCCATGAGTTTTCCTGCAATATCTAACCTAAAGATTATTGATATTAGACCAGGTAGGTACACTACTTAAAAGAACCCTCATAGCTGATTGACTAGAGGATCGAACGTAAGGTGTAGGTTAGGATTAGCACTCACTATCGGGTGAAGAGTACACTGTCCCCACTCTACGCCACCCACATCTTGTCTATCAAAAGGTACAGCCCAAAGAACACTGCTCATCAAGTGAAACACTTTGGACCGTTCTTATTATCTGCGTTGTAAGAGTTGAAATCCATAACTACATAATAACGATCTTTTATCGGTCGGTAGTCATAGGTATTATTATGGTTTTCGTCCCTATGTCTATTCCTTTGTGGCCTCCTGTAGAGGGCTGCTTGCTGGATTCAGGTGATGAAGGTTCGCCGAGAATACCTAATGTATAAGATAACTTTAGGTAGGTAAGTACCACGATTTATTTATTTATAATTACTAAGTAGATACTTACCTGAATTCGAATCGACGAGATGAGGAGAATTAAAAAAACTTACTTAATAAAAAAAACGGCCCCCACCCGTCTCTCCGAAGTTACATACCGTAGATAGAGATTACATACCTTTGAAAAATTGGTGGTTGGTCTTCTTGAAGTTGGCACCTTGGCAGCCGTCATCGTCCGTCCAGCCATCAGCAGCCAGCCAGCAGCAGGCGTAGCGGTAGCTTATTCCTTCATAGTCAGTGATAGTCAGCACCAAGCAACGCCATCTAGTGAACGAATTTAACAACTTTTGTGGACTGGCCGTCACAGGTGTTATCTGGCACCACCACTTGAGGTCACCACAGAACACTATTACCCGTTGTCACTTTTACAGGATGAGTGTGACCATACTTAGCCATTACCTGCTCATTTAGCGGGATTGTTGTATTCCAGTCCATATGATTCAAACACATACCCCATAGACCAGGAGGGGGCCCCGTGCCTGCCCGCACATGAGCGCAAAATTGCTTCGCGATACGTGTAACCTAGAGATATTATCGACATAGACGCATCTCTTGAGGCACACCCGTCCCCCACTTCGACTCTATGCGCTCATCGTTGACAGAATGTTTCGCTTGCAAATTTGTACCGATTTCATGTCTATTGGGTAAATATTTCAGTTTTAGTTTCATGTTCACAAATTGTATTACAATTTACTTAGAATCTTATTGTGCCAAAAAAAATAATGTTATGTTTGTCCATTATTATTATAAAAGGTAAAGGTGGGTGAAATTAAATTGTATTTTTTTCTTAGTATATTCCAATAGCATAGTAATTAACTTCTAGCATAGTAAATAATTCAGCTGTTTAGCATTTATTTGGGTTTCGAGTTAAGCAGGATCTAGAATTATGAAATGGTCACACTTCAGCAAGGACTAGAGATGCGCATCAGTTTCATACTCGCGTTATTTAACGTATCTCAAGTGTAACACTTTGGACTGTAATAAATAAAATAAATAAATAAATAATAAAATTCCCCGTTGTAAGAGCTGAAACCGTACTGCAAAGTGTTACTGCTGATGTCCGTACCGTACACCGGTGGCTGAAGTTATAATTTCTTTCTCTAAACAATAATTCGACACCCGCAAAATGTTGTTCAACTTTCAAGAGTTTGATTTAAAAAGATATTAGAAGTTTGGCATTCATATGCCAAAATTTGGATTATGTTTGGATGTATTTTGTGACATAAGTGAACAATTAGCAATTCATGCATTGACAGAAAACATAATAACACAAATAATATAATACTACGAATCACTTTCAAAGCGTTTGTTTATGTTGTTCATTCATAAGTTGAATTCACGTAAAGTGGAAACGTAACTACTATCGACAATAAATAAAAATAATTGTTTTTTGTTCGATTGGCCCACCTCTAGTAGTGCTTTGGCTGTCATTTGCTTTGATCGTGTATGTTTTCTTTCGTTCCAAACGATTTTCGGCGTTTTACATGGAAGATTGATTTGTTCAAAATGTAAACATTTTGAAAATAGGTTCCCCGTCATCGTTTAAATTATCTGCTAGTGAGTTGAAGAGTTTTCAACATGCCTCCGGTAAATTCTAAGTCAAAGAAGAACGGAGCAGAATACGAGGTAAAAGTGTGCTCTAAAATTACATCTAACAGGATTTCTTTGTAATACTAAACTGGAGTTTGTTATTTACATACGCTATTCACATACATCGGTGTGTATTCAGATATTTATATATTTATCAGCTCTAATATATTCTCCTGTTCTCTTTATACCTAAACCAACAAAAAATTCTTTATTTCAGTCGTACTTATATTTGTAATTCTTTTAAAACTCTAATTAGAATTCACAGGCAAGTCTAATTACCTGATCTGGTTGAGGTAGAGGCCACACATGTAAAATATAAAATATTAAAAAGGTATTTTGTCATCAGCACTGTCCTTTACTATTTTTTTCTACAACTAAAGTATATGTAGTAATTAACATTTCAATAACTTAAGTCCCATTTAGTAGACGCTAGCTATATTTACATAACAGTATCTGTTCAATAGAGTAAACACATTAGGATACTCATGAATGATGTGATGAATTCGAATATTATTTAAATTTAAACAATGTGTTGTTGTTAAGTTATGTTACAAATTATGATATAAAAGAAAGTCTGATGCTAAGGGATGTATGCATGTTTCAATTAGGTTTTTTTTTGCAGAACATCGTAGCAAACAAATGTACTGCATTGGATTTTGAACGATATATTCAAGAAAACAAAACACTGTTGCTGAGTGACCCCCTGAGAGACATCCTATTGTACCCTTCTGATGATGTTTCTGTGAGTTTATAAATCAATATTGTTGTTTATAGGTATATTTCCATTGTGTAAAATATGATACCTTACAAAGAGTATACCTATATACCATGTATTTTTGATTATACATTGACTTTGACTCTCTGTTCAGTACCAAAATAGAGTATTTATTATTATCCAAGTTGTAATCAAAAACTTTAATAACAAAATATATTTCATTGTTTAAAAAAATCAATTTAAGTTTACCACCAAAAATTTTTTTAAATTGAATCCTGCTTTAATACTAAAAGAAATCTGACATCTGAGAAAGTTAGACTGTGATGTCCTTTAAAATAGCAGGCAGATATTTCATAGACAATGTCTGTATGTTGATGTGCTGTCCAATGTTTAAATAATCAAAATGAAATTGGTGGATATTTTCCACAACAATAATTGTTTCTGTAGATCTGCTAGATGGCTCATAGTTGAGAGTACATTGTAACAATTGCTGAGAACTGGGATCTTTTTTTTTGTGTGTGTGTGGGGGGGGGGGGGGGGGGGGGCTTCTCCGTGGTTTCGTGCCTTGGAAAGCCTGTTAAACAGTTGATGTCGTTCATCAGCAGTCAGAATTGGAATCGTTTATTGACACTGTATGGTACAATAAAGTAGCAGTTACAGTTGCTAGCATTCATCAGGTCAAGTTAAAGGTCTACTGGTGGCCTCAAGAACTCTGACAATCGTTGTGGTTACTAAACCACACAAGATGAAGTACCTATGGATCTGCTGACATCAACCTTGTGCCTACAGAGTGTGGTGCTGCCCCGGCGCTGGCGGACGGTGACCACTGCGGTACCGGACGTGCGCACCGCGGCCACGTGCCCGCTGCTTACGAGGCAGGCTCTACTCAGCTATGCATCCAGCTGGAATCTCATACACTACAAGTACAACAGCTACTCCGGCACTTATCTCAACTTGCCAAGGTATTATTCAAAAGGTGTTTGAAAAAATAATTATCTAATGGTGAGAGATGGTATTTGAAATAATTTATTACATACAGGTTTCAGGGTAGTTCTTTTATAAGGTAAATCGTATTAAAATGCGATTTAGCAATGGTTTCTATCAGTGGTTCAACCATGGATGGGACACAGTGAAACCACTAATTTAAACTAATCCTAAACTAAACGCCATTTATAGGTGATAATTTCAAATTACTTATTTATAGGTGATAATTTCAAATTACTTTATTTTTTATTAGTATTAGCATGTGAAATTATTATTCGCAATGATTATCTATGTTGTTTGTTAATTTCTGAGATAGAATCTTATTAGACAGTTATGCAAACTACCTAATTAATTTTAATATTATTCAAAGCTAGTTGCATGCATTATTGATTATTAAATCAAACCAAATAGTGTCGAGTTAATTTTCGAAAGTAGAAAAGAAATCTAGATTATTTTATAAGTAAACAGAACTTTAACACTATGAATAAAACATTGTTTATGAAATATCTGAATAAATCGAATCAAGTCATTTTGCTAATGGGAAAATACAACCAATACTCAAATCTCTGAATATATTATTATTATGGTGGCACTTCACTTGGCTATTCATAATTGCGTATTTGTCATAATTGCCATGCGTGGTTCGTATTCTTGACAAAATATTCGTCTTATTTGTATGCACAGTCGACAGCAGATCAATGGTAACACTGTGAACTTTGGACCGCTCTTATTATTTGCGTCGTAAGACTTAAAATCGTACTGCAAGTGTTACTTGATTTGCTGTCGACTGTACGTCTATATAATACGACAAACATCCAATAGCGAATACGAATAGCCAAGTGAAGTGCCGGCATTATACATTAACAAGCGGTAATTACCCGAGGACTGATCTCCCGATATTTCCATGACATTACAGTCATAGTTAATATGTTTACAAGTTAAAAATAAATCTCTGAGTATTGAATAAAGCAAAGTATCGCCTTACATCATTTAAACATGTTACAAATGCAACAAAGATTGCATGAGGCATGCTAAAATAGCAAAACAACTCAGATCCACATTAGTAACACAATTAGCATACATTTCACGGCAATGAGAGCACCGACAACAGTTTTAACTTTGATACAGTTTCCCCAAGGTCATCTTGTATCAACTGATTTCGTATCGACTTCCGCCGTATAATGAGTACAGACTATAGAACCATAATAACTAACAAGTACATTAATTAGTTGCATTAGTAATTAAATTCTAAAAGTTAAATTGTTGTGTATTTATTTTAGTTTGTGAATATAAATATACAGTCTGTATTCGAAAGTAACTAAACTACATTAGGTACCTTACTGCGAGCACAATATTAGTAATGTGTAATATCTTCACATTTTAGCGCACTTCGTGTAAAATCTACATTTACAACACTTGGAAGAAAAAAGTATTCTTCTTTTAAAAAAAAATCATAATACTTTTTTCTTATAGACTTATAGACAATAAGTTGCCTGAAGAAGTATACGACATCGATGCTGAGACTGAGAGCGACAATGAAGCTCAAGCGGCGAAGGTGGACATTGGTACCAAGGAGGGGTACCTGCTCAAAGGTCCCGAGATCGGCTCAGACAGGATTTTCGGCAACCTCGCCTCAAAGTCCTTCAAGAAACGGTATTGCTCAATGGTTAAAGAAGCCGATGGTACTTATATTCTTGAAGTATACAAGGATGAGAAGAAAACGGATACTAAGCTCACTATTGTTATGGATTTCTGCTCAGATGTTGTTAAGGTAACTATTAAAGTTGTTGTCGTAATTGTAGGGAGAAGCTTTTTTATACTGTGGTATTACTTTTAAATTACCTTTAATTAACAGAAAGTCTTGTTCTGATTAAAAGTGTATATGTCTAATAGATCGAAAAATTATTCTACTTTTATTTTAATTGATCAAATAAAAATATGTTAAAGGTTTAGGAAAACAGCTGGCATAAATATTTAATTCAAATACGATTTCCACTTTGAGTTTTAAAGATAAAATCATACCCCAAGTTTGTATCATTACATTAGCATTACTTATAAAATGATGATTCCTAATATAAATAAAATTTCATGCTGATATTGATCAATATATCTTTCTAGAATCCAAAACGTGGAAGGTTTTGTTTTGAGCTGAGAATGGCGGGCGGCAAAGGGTACAGTTTTTCGGCTGACAATGAGGACGAGATGAACGATTGGATTAATGCGTTCATGGCAGCTCTAAAGAAATCTGCAAATGGCCACGATGGTCATCAGAATGATGAAGTTCTTGACAAAGGTAGGTAAAGTTTGAGAACTCTCTAAAATTCAATTTTCAGGCAAATTAAGGCGTATGTTAGTAATAGTACGTGTATATCCTTTTCAAGAATATTTCTCAGAAGTTTCAAAACCATTTAACTTCAATTATCAGTTATCATATCGGTGATAGTTATCAGTTTTCTTCTAATTAATTAAATGATTCATACTTTGTTACAAGTATCATCGATCGTAATGGGTATGGTTTATAAATATGACCGACATATACTCTTTCTCCAGGCACCTGGCACATACTTATGAAAATTATTTTTCATGATTTAAATATAATGTAACTACGACATTTGATTAAAAACAATGTTGATTTTCTTGCCACTTTTGGCTACTAAGATCGGATTCTTATGGTCACTTGCGCCAAGGTGCTAGCTATAGCTCTCGTATTATATTTTAGGGTAAGTAGTTAAATAACGAGCGAGTTGTTCCGCGATTTACAACAAAAATATTAATTCCAGATGCCGACATGTCTTTACCAGCGGAGCCCCCGCCCCCCACATACGGCACCCTCAAGGGGCTGGAGCACAGCATGAACCCGCTGCTGATGCGGTACTCGCGCGAGACGGACCTGTCCATAGCCGCCGCACGCAGCGAGTGCCGCACCAACGTATTCAGCTTGCCATACAAACGGGCGCCGTCGCCGGAACCACAGTTGGAACCGTTCAAGTGAGTAAATACTGGTTGCATCGAAACTTTTTCCCGAAAATTGAAAAGTCGTAGAACAAAAATTGTTTCTTACCAATAGGTCTAGGTCTTGCTGGAAGAAATCTCTCTTTAGAGATAAACACCACCTGTGTACATTAAGTTTTTTGTTTCCAACATTTTTTGTATCTTCTTTCGTGTACAATAAAGTAATACTCAAATTGAGCTAAAAGGAGGAAACATTGTATTATTTTGTGTTCTGCATGCTTGTCGTTTATATTAACAAAGAAGCATTATGTTCGGGTCTCAACCGCCATCTCGTTATCAAATGCCAACATATTCGTCGCTGGTAATAGTAGATTAGGATACAAATGCGGATTGTATCTCAATATACTATTGCCAACAACTATATATATTTCTGTTCTCTGTCCTTCTATCTGTTTCTGTGTATCGGTACCGTAGGTAAAAATATGTTTTATTTGGTAACCGTACAACCAATGAAGGCCGCTTTTTCCTAGTATTCACCTCTAATATTCAGATCATTATCACCTAGCTCCATTCATCAGACTCCCTATGGATCTAGTGAGACTCTCCCTCAGCTCAATGCTCACAATATGTGTTAGCATTTATTTATGTATTTTTACATTGTTTCAGAGAACATTTTGGCCAAAGAATTTTGCTCAAATGCGAAAGCTTAAAGTTTAGGTTACAAGCGCCCATAGACGGCGATAAAGAGCTATTGTGCCAAGTGGAGCCTTACTTCACGCACCTAGCCTTGTATGACGCGAGGAGCGGCAGGAAGCTCACGGAGAACTTCCATTTCGACCTCAACCACGACGCGGTGAAGGATCTAGTCAAGGACACGGAGTGCACCAAGTCATTAGTAGAGAATTTTAGCTACGATGTTAAGTTAGACGTTAAACAAATATCGGACGAGTGGTTTAGATCAAAGAAACAGGTAAATATTGAATTAGTGGCACATTCAACCAACTTAGTGTACAAACATTATTTCATTCGTAACTTGAGTGTAAGAAATAAATGGCATTATTAGATTGTTTAAAAATTGCAAGCCAGAGTGAGATCCATATTCACAGCTATTGATTTTAAACCAAACATGAGTTTTGAGTTGTGATGTGAATCATTAAGCATACAAGGGCAGCGTTTAATGGACGCAAACAGTTTATCAATTATCGCGTGTACTGATTGTACGACAGGAAAATTGTAGTTTTGTTGACGTTTAGTCATTGAGTTGTCTCTTGACTATACATAATACCTGTATAATTGAGACGAAGCACTTTGCTTCGCTAGTAGTCCAAAGGGTCAAAGAATGTAACGCCGTGAATGTAATGTCTGTTTACCGAAATGTATAACTCCGGGATCTTTAATACCTATAGGACGTGTTTCATCTTTGACTTGTCAAAGAGTTTTACTTACGAAATAACTTACAATTCTGGGAATTCCCCTGCTTGTCATTGATAACGTTATTTGTATATGAAGCTTATGTTGACGTAATGATGTACGACGCGTATTATTTATCAGCTAGCTATATGACTGATGTTGTTTGCTAATGTAGTGCTTTGCGATGCTCGCATAAATATCGTATGATAGCGATCTTTTCAAGAATACCACTTTAAATCACACCCTTCCTGTGTCATCTTAGCACGCCGCTGATTTTTATATTTGTAGATTATGTGGTAATTTGTTTTCTACATTGTCGATAATCTCGTGACAATGTTAATTGGTCATGTATACAAATAATAATAACAGATCTGACTTTTAATTAATGAAAGAAGCAGAGAAAATACTGTCCACCGCCGGTTGGTTGGTTTCTTCACAGCCTTCCATCCATTTACCGCCATCGAATTTAGTCCTTGATAACTTCATATTTATATTATGAGTAATAGCTCCAATCGGCTACAACACGCCACGCTTCATTACGAAATTTGATTTTACGTTACAGGTTGTTCTCTCAGTAAACAATCCTCACCCAGACTTATTTCTGGTGGTGAGAATCGACAAAATCCTGCAAGGACACGTGAGTCAAGTCCTGGAACCCTACCTCAAGGCCACCAAAGACCCTCGCTTAGGGCTGAAAGTGCACAAGACGGTGCAAGCTTACGCTAACCGCGTGGGGACCTATAGGATGCCCTTTGCTTGGACTGCCAAGCCTTTGTTTAGGTAGGTTTAGTAGGAAAGAAGAAGAGCAACAGCTGTAGATACTTTGTAATAACATAAATCAGTCCACTGCTGGGCAAACGTCTCCCCCCTCTCCTTCCACAGATCCTTGTCCTGTGCTTAAAATATTATTTTCGATATACGAGTTTTTTTAACCGACTACCCCAGAAGGAGGGTCATGTTTTTCTTGTGTAGGTATGTATGTCCGTCCATTCCTTCCTGCCATCCTGTAGCCTAAACGGCTTGATGGATTTTGATGTATGAGGTATCGTTAGATTCGACTTGATTACGGGAGTGTCATAGGGTATAAAAAATTAATCAAAGGGGATAGTTTTTTTATATAATAAAATTATTTGGCTGAATTTACTGAAATTATTTGGCTGTTTCATTGTTTGTCTGTTGTGTTTTACCTTTAGTGTGGAAATATTGGGGAATTATTATACATTGTATTATTTTATAAGCCATGTGTATAAGTACTACTACCTATTCGTATTATTGTTGTCGTTAAGAGTGTAAAAAGTCATCAAATGGAAAGGGGGGAAAGGACATTTTTTCAGTGTTTATCTCTCTTCATTGCTTCCCTATTATGAACCGTCTCTCTTGCTCTTGCAGGTTGTATAGCAACGATTTGGACACAACGCCCGAATTCCCCGCCATATATCGACAAGAACCGAACAAGATGTCCGACGATGATTTACTGAAGATCCTTTCGGACTTCAGGAAACCAGAGAAACTAGCCAAACTGACTGTGATACCCGGATGGCTTAGTATCAATATACAACAGAGTAACGAACAAATTTCAAGTAAGCAATTCTGTTTTTCTTTAATCAACCACTGCTAAGCTAGTTGCCCATATGCAGAAACTAGACATATTGTTGAATAACGGTGTTCAATTAAAAGGCTAGCCGTCTTTTTCAATTAGTTGATTGCGACAGATACACAAGGGAGGTTATTGGTGGGGTCAATACCAAAGAGTATTTTTAGTCAAGACCACGTGGTCTTTGATATTGATACCTATCGATCGTCAGTCAGTTAGATAGCCGCGTCGTCGGAAGACTGGGTCTTCCTAGTCTGTGGACCAGTCTGTTTTTTGCGTTACACCCAATATTTGCTTCTCTTGGATATGCTATGTGCTGGTCCTTCCTAAATTCTCTTCTAATCTTCTCTTGATCTTACCCACTGATTTAATATGATTATTTGTAAAAGCGCATTACCGTATTTAAAACTAAGGATTTGTTGGCAATACAACCACGAGTAACGATATGAATCTTGTTTTATTAAAATTCATTGGTTATAATTGTAATGTAAACCATATATATTTTCAGATTGCATGACAAGCGCGCACGCGGCATTGAAGCCATTCCCACTTCCGCCTACATCGCCGCTCACGTTAGAACTCGCGACTTTGAACGTGGAAGCGGAGCAGCCATACGCAGCGTACGTCCACCATTTGTACGTGCGGCCACTGGCGCTAAACTTTGAGTCGCAGAAGATGTTCGCTAGAGCGAGGAACATCGCTTGCTCGGTGGAGTTGAAGGAAATTGATTCTGGGGATAACAAGCCTTTACAGGTAAGAACATTTAAACGCTTACTATCCTTTATTCCTTGATGTTGGTCATCGTCGTAAATACGAGGATTCGAAGTGGAAAACATTTTTATGTAAAACCACTGAACTACCTTAGTAGCAACAAGATTTCAGCTTAGTAGGAGTAGGAATGCTTTAGAAAAAATTTAAGTGAAAAAATTGCCAATATTCTTTTATCAAAAATAATTTAATACTAAACCGCGTTTAGATACTCGTAAATATATAAAAGATTTCACCTGGATTGCACCTGATGGTAAGTGAAAATAAGTCAAAGATAGAGCACGCAAGCATATGTATTCTAACCTTGAAGACCGCAATGTTGTATGAAACTGGAGACACGAGCACCGACAGTACGTTCCATACCTGGATAAATCATTGGAACAAAAAAGCGCGTTGTGGTTGTTAGTGAAAGATTAACTACATATACATATGCACACTTCCCGACTTCTGGTGGACCAAAGATCTGGTGGATCAAATCGAAAGCTGCAAGAAATTCATTTTATTCACCAGGCGGTGTATGGACGGACAGGCATGACGACTCAGTACCGATGTTCGGTACTGCACCACAACGCGAACCCCTCGTGGTGCGACGAGGCAAAGATCCGTTTACCAGCCACCATCACGGCTCACCACCACCTGCTGTTCACATTCCACCACATATCATGCGATCTGGCGAAGAAAAACGATACCAATGTCGAAACTTGTATTGGGTAAGGATTTGCATTCATTATTCTATTATACTTGTATTGTATAATACATAACTACTACACTGGTTCAGCGAACTAAGTGAATCTTAGCTTTCCATACCAAAGACTGCTCCCTGATTTGCATTGTCTGCCGCCATTTGACTGAGGTTAATGTTTTATATTGATTGTAAATGAAAAAATCCTAGTCTAATGCCTTAATCTAAATACTATGTACCTTGAATTGTGCCGGGGAAGCCCCGGACGTCCATTGTCTCTGTATTCTGGCTTTCTCGTGCTTATATCTCTGCTGATGACTGTGGCCAATTTCCTAAAAAATGAAACCCTGAGGCCGATATTCATAGACAGTTTTGAGCGTGAGCTCGCATTTACTTATTTCATACAATTTTGACAGTCGTAAGAGCGAGCTCACGCTGAGCTCGTGGTCAAAACTTTCAATGAATGTCGAACTAAGTCCCAACGAAGCCATTGAGGGCAAATATATTGACATTTACAAATAGGTTGCATTTGGTCCCTATCCTATATTTCGTACCAGGGTGTGATAAGCTCGTGCGTCAACTTACATGTAAAAGGATATAACTTTCAGTGATAACATTATATTCTATATTAATTATTTGCAGCTATGCTTGGGTACCATTGTTGAAAAACGATAAACTGGTCGAGGAGATTGTCAACCTGCCAATCGCAACACATTTGCCATCGGGTTACCTCTCCATTCAACCACTTGGTCTAGGGAAAGGGGTAAGCGATACTTTGTCATATTGTTATTGAATAGAAGCTACTTTTAGTTTAGAATTCAAAATTGTACGAAATTGTAAAAACGAGAAAGTTGCGCTGCGGTGAAATTTATGCGGCGCGGCGCCGCAACGCATCGTGTGGACAGACTCTTGAGTGATATCCGGTTTATACATAATAATTTACAGTTTTATTTGTGTTTATATATTTCATATTACAGAACTCGGGCCCAGAAGTGGTATGGGTAGAAGGTGAAAAGCAGCTGTTTCGTTGTCAGCTAGTTCTCGAGTCTACGGTCGCTACGAGAGACTCCCATCTGCACAATCTATTCAGCCAGGCGGAGAGATTGATAAAGTCCAGTTCTCCCCCCACCTCGCCGTCACCCCCGCCGTGGAATGACGTATGCAACGCATTGAAAGCTGCGCATGCGATCAAATTGAGTTCACTAGTGGGTTTCTTGCCGACGATATTGAATCAATTGTTTGAGTTGATGGTGAGTAGCAAATGTTGTTGTTTCTTTGGGGAATGGAAAAGCGTAGGATTTTATTTTAAACAGCAGGGGTATTTGTGTTTCCGACTATATATCTTAAATCCTATATTAATCGTACAACTCGGTAACTTATACTATGCAGTACACCATCTTCGACAAATATCGCTTACCATTCGGTGAAATTGTAATATTAATACTTTATTTCCGCATACCAAAGTTATTTGTTACATACGAAATTAAAATTTAAAAAGTACAGACAAGTGGCATAGAAATACGTAGAAAATAATCTCTGAAATCACTAATCCTTGGTGGAAAATGTTGCCATTATTACGCAGTTTCCAATAAACTAACAATATATGTTACATTTGAAACTTATTTGCAGACCGTAGAAAAAAGCTACTCACACGACATGGGTTACCAAATCGTGAAGCTGATCGTACATTTCGTTCACATGATACACGATTATGGACGGAAGGACTTACTAGACAGCTATGTCAAGGTAAGCATACATTATACCTACCATACTAACTTAATAAAACTCATAAATTCAAAGAGACAGATGCCTTTTGATTCGTTTCCCCTCTGTATTTTAACGTCACATGACGCCTCTGTATTTTTGAGTGTGAGAGAGTATTAGCACGATATAAAGACTCTTTCATTCTTGGGTACTATATTAGGGTGTTACCACGCCAATCGATCGATGAAACGCGGCGCGCCGCGCAGGCGGGTGTGCGGCGACGGGTGACAATAGGTCGGCGATCTAGTAGAAACTATCGATCGACGTCGACTAATCCATTCCACCATCGATTGATGGCAACGATCGACGATTGATTGGTCTAGTAGCAACTATCGATCGACGTCGACTGCTCCATTATACCATCGATCGATTATCGATCGATTGGTGTGGTAACACCCTTAGTGAGAACGAGGGCCGACCTAAGTGTTTACGAAAGTCTGTTGCAGTAACAGTCTACTTAAAGGATTAATTAAATTTTTACACTGGTACTCTTTATCTTTTAAACTGAAAAAGCAATGCCAGGTATAGTTATTAGGTAGCAGGAATACGCTATCTGATGTTGAAATAAAATCTATATTGCAGTATGTATTCAGCTGCGTGGAGTTCAAACTACACACAGTACTAACGGCTCCTTTACACATGTTCGTGGACCCGAGCCAGCAGGACTTTCTATTGGGACACAAATTCATGCAGTATTCCGGGTTCTTCTTCGACATTATCGTCAAGAGTATGGCGCAGTACTTAATCAATACAGGCAGGATAAAAGTAAGTTTTATTTGTATAGTCGACAGCCACATCGACTTACGCAATAGCAACTAGGCCGTTTTACCGTTCGGTTAGGGTGCCATTTCCCAATGTGTACTAATGTCACAATAAATACACTTGACTTTTATAACACTCTTGTCTCTTACACATATGGTATATATTTAGAAATTCACGACGAAACGATGACAAATAATAAATTATCAAGTTCAACAAAGATGTTATAGTGCACATTCTTTGTTAAATTGCCAAACTGTTATGTTTTTCGAAAGCTTATGATTAGGTTACCTTTATTCTTATACGCTCGTCATATGGAATATACCACTAATAGCTTTGTTATTATTTTTCTAACGATCATTACGGCGTTATTTGTAAGGCTAATGCAACATGGTTAATATTTTTAGATGTCTCGCAACGAACGCTTTCACGCCGATCTTCTAGAAAACATTGACAAATTAGTGACTGTTGTGGAGCCGTCCTACATTTTGCAACAGCCTATGCATACACATCTTTTTAACAAGAATCTTGCCATTTTTCTTAAGGTAAATTCACTTTCAATATCTTACGCCTTATTCGTACGATATTTATTTGGTTGTAACATAAAGTCCTTTTTTTATTTCAGTCGTGTTTATCGTTCATGGATCGAGGTTTCGTGTTCCGACAGATAAAGAAGTATCTAGATAAATTCAAGACGTGTGATCCTAAAGCTCTTTTTGAGTTCAAATTCACGTTCATACAAACGATATGCTCTCATGAACACTTTGTGCCTTTCAACTTGCCTTTACAGGCCAATAAACTTGCCAAGGACTCGGACGAAGGTCAGTACGATATTAAATATTATATTATTGTGCATTCTATTATTTCAGTGATGTTTAATTTATATATTCCTTTCAGATCCAGCTAAACTGAAGCTGACTGAGGACTTCATAATGAGACATTTTCTTGCCGGGATACTACTGAAACAGGTAATAAAAATATAGAGATGTTATTATTAGGGGCCTTACGATAGTAATAATAATTCATTTTTTCCTGGAAAAGCTACGCCCTCTTAATGCTTATCATTTAAGTTTGAATTTGTAAGTGCCTGTAGATACGGGTAGCGTCAAAGAAAACTCACCGCTATCCTTTAAAATAGCTCACCGGGGTTAGATTAGGTTGACGCTGTCTGTGGATTAATGTGTTAATGTATGTTTGTAGATAGGGCAATTATCACTAAACTCTTAATTATATTTTAAGAAACAATCTCTGATGCTGTTATTCATAAACCTAGTTAAACCTCACTTCCCTTAAATCGTGTTGCTATCCTTTTCACACTTCACAAAAAAGGTAAATGTCGAAAGGGACAAATAAATGGTAGAGTAGCTTTAAATCACGTTTATGAATACGCGCCTTTATCTATTACTTTACTAAGTTACGTTGACGTTTATGTCTGTAGATAAAAGTGTTTGCTAGTTTTGAATAATGCATCTGGTTTCAAGTTAACAACTAACGTGTTTTTCGTGAGTGTATGCCGATTTACTTTTGTATGAAGAACCCCCACTAGTGTTTCACCATAATGTATGTTTGTAGGTGGAGCAGTCTCTCCGCGAGGCGCCACAGAAGCGTCGCACTGCTTTGGGCGTGCTGCGTGCGCTGCTCACTAAGCACGAGCACGACGACCGGTACCGCACGCGGCAGACGCGCGCGCGGCTAGCGCACCTATACGCGCCGTGGCTCACCATAGTTGTGGGTGAGTGGTAGCCTTCTCGTGTGGTTTAGCTATTAAACAAGTTACAAAAAATGTACTAGGCTTAGGAATAGCACATAACTACTGTCTGTGCTGCTCTTTGCACTCACATAAGTCAGCCATGTGATGTGAAATATTATTAATTAATACGTAAAAATATCATTTAGTTCTGTAAAAAAACGTAACGTAACCTATTAATATGAATAAATGAGTATGAGTATTGTCAGACACCCACACCTCACCACAATAGTTCAGAGGTGATCCAGTTTAGCCATCGAGTTATTAGGACGTTTAAGTGAAATTTTTTGAACAAACTGGTTTGTGATATCGTGTAAATAATATGCACTAACTGTGATTTTATGCAGAGTATTAAAAACTAATTAGAAATAAGTAATTGTAAATTCTGCCATGGGATAGTCTGAAATCTGATCGTAGAAGAAGTGCGTGAAAGGTGTACGACGACGCCACGTACGAAAATCAATACTACGAAATACACTTTACTGACACCTGACTTTTTGAATAATAAATGCATTCTATTTGAACAGAGAACGCCCACCGATTAGTTACGAAAACGCTAGCGAGCCCTTGTGTAGAGAACGGTCACGACAAAGTGGACGGCGACGGCACAGTTACGCCTGCGCTGACCACTGTGCAGAAGGAAATCGCTTCGGCCAGCAGCACGCCTCGACGGAACCGACTTACATTGCACTTCGATCACACGCCAGCGAGACACTCCGCACACTTCAAGGATCCACCCGTTATACAGATCAACCATATCTATGGCAAAGGTATGTCCAATTAATTCTTTTTTGTGTATATCTTCTTTATTTACATGTATTTTTCATACTCTCTTTTGATAATGTGTTATAATCTTACCGACAGCGCTGTATCGCGCCTTAGGTTAGTTAGGCGCTCGCTTCACTCTTTCATTTCGTCGTCGCTCCCTCTCGCACTCGCTTGCGTCCCACCCTCCGTACGTGTGTCGCCACCCAAGGCGCTGTACAGCGCTTGCGGTCAGACTAAGACTAGTAAATGTCTGACCCTTGGTATAAGTTAGAGGAGGTGGGGGACCCCTCGGGAAATGTCGATCTACTGCGATCGATATGATAGTATTTTCTTACCATTTACACATACTTGTAGCTTGTAAAATTACTAATTCGAGTTGAATATAATTGCCAAGTGTGTGTACGACCAGTCCGACATTTCCCGAGTCTGGTGCATATTGATTGTCTTTTTTCTTTTGTGAATGGCTATTACTGTTTATATTTTTAAATCTATGGCCTACGTACAACACTGGTCTGACAATTTTCGAATATCTTCAGCTCCATCCAATCTTTTTGGGTGTAATTGATATAGTTTTAGATGGGTCCAATTTCGTTTCCCATCTCATACGAGTACTTAAGTACTGAGAATTTTGAAAGCTGGGTTCAAATACCTGTCATGCCAAAAAAAGGAATATTTCATGGTGACTGGCCTGAACATATCCTCCTATATCTATGTGGTAACTATAGTGTGTATGTGTGTGTTTGTGACGTCAGCACTCTGTGTCCGTAGATCACGCAAACAGTGTGTCCCAAAGCTCGCTAGAGTCGGTATCCACAATGTCCGGTGGGGACTCGCTGCCTCGCAACACGACGCGACTGGACCTCAGTGACATTGGGGATCAGGTCAACAGGTACACACTTTACGCAAGCAAATTATTACATAGCTTTTAGCATTTTCACTTGCGATGATCTGAACGAAAATGATTAGGTTCAATTCCTGAGCGGTGTATGAGTTTTTTTCAAAAATCTTTAATGCAGCTTTTCTTAACTTTAAAATCGATGTCATGTTGCCTTAGAACAAAATTCTCTAACTCGAATAGTTCCAGATATTCCCATACTGGGTTAGTATGGGGAAATATCTATGGGCCGCCCTGTATATACAGGAAATGTTTTTGATCAGCGACGACCAACTCCGGGGTGGTAGTCAAAATAATCTTAGTTCCTAAAATAGTTTTTATTATTTTCAACATAATTACTGTTACAATAATATATATTCAAGTTCTCTTGCAATTATCGCAGCGCATGGGCTGTCATCGCACGTACAAAGTACGCCTGATCACGCTTTCAATGACGCGGCTGACAGGCGACGCGTAGTGAAATTGATTATTTGTGGATTTCTGCATGAAAAATTAGGGTATATTTTTTGCATCAGTATCGTGTATATTATCACCCCTGAGTCTCGCGTCTTTGATAAACACCCTGTATATTTATTTATGCGATTTATTGTGATTTTTTCTAGTCCATTGGGTATTATCATATTTCATATCCATATTGTTATGTTTAGATTCGGTGTGATGTCCGCTGAGGAGGTGCGCGATGTGCTGCTGTGCTTCCTGTTTGTGTTGAAGTACCTCGACGAGGAGCGGCTGGTGGAGTGGTGGAAGACGCACACGCAGGCACAACAGCACGCGTTCTTCAATGTTCTAGAGTAAGTTGACAGCCCTGATTAAAACTAAGCTAAAGACATTTCTAAAGTAATGAGCCGTTTTCTAGTATGGCCCTTCTGAGTTTCCCAATATTTAGAGGACAATATTTGACTGGAGTAGTACACAATAAGTTACAAACGTACTAAACGTATTTGTAATGTAAAATCAAAGATATTTTGTCCGGTGGCATCGGGCCACGCCATAATAAATTAAAAAAAATTGATGACATGTTCTCCAGTATACCAAAAGAATTTATCGAACGCCATCTATTGTACTCAAAGAAGCATATATTACATCAGTAAAAATTGTCTACAGAATATGCGCAGAACAGTTCCAATATGTGGGTAGACAGCGAATTCTCTCTGAGCTGAAAGCCAGCACGCCGGAATGCAACGGCAAGGCGAAGCCGGTGAAAGCCAGGACTCTTCCCGCCCGTATGACGCCGCCCGACTTCTCCAAGGAGCCGCCCATCATCGTTGAGAAGACCAATACTGTCAATAGAGAGAATCTTGTCACTCCTAGTGTTACGACAGGTGTGTTAAACAGATATTGATGAATCACTTTTTAAACTTATACGGTTTGTGTTTATTATTCAGGGATTCCATGGATAAAAAAAATTGCCAAAGGGGTACTAGACTTGGAGACCATGGGCAAGTACCGGTGCAAACATATTAACAAAATATTACAGAATTACTATGTTTATAATATTATGTTATGCCAACATTCTAATACCTAATAGATAAATTGGCATAACTAATCGTTTCTGAGAAACAGAGCTGTGACAGACGGATCTTGTAAGGATTCTGTATTTTCCTTTTGAAATACGGGATCCTATAAATGATACATTACTATGATATTATTATCTTATTATACGATACGACATATATTTCCATTCCGTCAATGGTCTCATCTCACAAAAATCCATTGCAGCCTAAACTTTATTTTAAGTAAATAAATATAGCAATGTTACTTACAGAACTGGAAGCAATAGCCGAGCACGCGGTACTTTCAGCCGGTTGCCTAGCAACAGAAGTGGGGCTCATCATCATCGACCGCGCGTGTCTCTTCATGAAGAACCTGGGCGCGGCCGACGGGGTCGCCGCCAAGCCATACCTCAAGCTCCTCCTGTACCCGCAGAGCGAGACCCTGTATAAACACCTGTTTGCTGCGCTGAGAGCGTATATAAACCAGTTCTCGGAAACACTGTTTGAAGGTATTTTTGATATAAATATATCATGCGTACATACAAATCTCCCCTGAATACAATTCGTAATTAGGCGTAGGCGTTTCTTTGGTATAGGTACTTCGCTTTCATATCGTACAATGAAACCTAACCGGAGACTTTACCTATGGTCTAAGATACACGCACCATAAACACCGGTGTTATATCCCTAAACATGGTTAATAAAATATTAATATTGTAACTTCGACAGTTCGATAAATGCGTTTAGAAACTTAAATTTTGATGTGCCAGATGTTAAACATGTTGAAGGCCGTTAGCCATAAACCTAGATTAATCTTTCCACCGTGTTTTGTCACTTTCACAATTTGTTAAAACCGTGAAATAATGTTAATCACGTTTATGGCTAACAGGGTATAGGTTTAAATGCGTTTAGATTACTTCTAAACAATATTCACGCACGTTACACAAGCCGTCCTTAATGTTATAATTTATAACATTACGGACGATTTATACTACAAACGATTGTGCTACTAGGTGGCAGCACCGTGTGCGCGGGCGTGGTGTCCGCAGTGGTGCGGCTGTGCGGTGCGCGCGCCGCGTGGCTGCGTCGCGAGGCCGCCGCCGCGCTCTATCTGCTGATGCGCGCTAACTTCCAGCACGGGGACGCGAGCAACCTCACCAGGGTACACCTGCAGGTATTAAACATATAGAAAATAATACATGAGAGTCATACTTATTTTATGACAAAAACAATAATAAAAAATACTTACTCACTACTTAAATAAATTGACGCCAAATCGCTGCTATGTGAGAGAGTGCCCTAAAGGCTGGTGACGTTACCACCTCGTTTTATGGCAAGTGCGGTATTGTATGTTGGCCGAGGTAAGCGCTAGCCCCATATAGACATCCGACGAGTCAATTAGGCGCGACGACAGTTCTTTGAATAGTTGCCGCGTCTCTCTGATCCTCAAGGCCCCTCTACACTACACCAATATTATATTAGGGCCTTCCATGAGCCAACTAGCGCCGCCAATCTTGAAAAAATAATATTTTCCAATTTAATCAATTTTATTAAAATAGCTATTTACAAAATGTTTATTAGGATGAATACTATTTTTCAATATACAATGGATGGCATAATTGCGACAAGCTAAGTTGTAGTTCACAAATGTGCCAAAAACAGCCGTTTTTCGCAATTATGCGAACTACAACTTACCGACATTGAATCACGTTATAAATAAGCATTTAAAAAATAGTATTTATCGTAATAAACATTTTGTAAATACCTTTATTAATAAAATTGATTATATTGGAAGATATTATTTTTTAAGAATGGAGCCGCTAGTTGGCTCATGGAAAGCTCTTAAGAGTTTTTGTTTTTAAAATTCTTTAACAAATACGTACTACACTCTGGTCGAGAACCGAAAGCGAAGGATCGAACCCACACCGGTATCGTAACCAGATCCCGAACTTTAGCTTCCTTCCCTATGTACTTAATACTTTATTGCACACAAAAATTACTTACAAGATAATGTTTACATGATAATGTATGTACATTGGTCGAGCTTATCTCTAATAAAGAGATTTCTTCCAGCCTGGCTTGTCCGGGATCGAGAAAATATAATTTATGATACAATAGACATACTTATGTGCACAATATATAACTAATGATAACAAAGTGGGATAAATAAATTTACGGTTTAAGATATTTATTTCTCTAAAAAAAAAATCTCTAAATTTATATGTATAATTACTTAAATTTACTTAATTACAAACTTAATTTACTTACGTAATTATAAATAAAACCCTAATTCATTAAACATGAACTACATAAATAAAATAATTACATAAACTACATAAACAAAACAATTAGGTACATAAACTACATAAATAAAATAGTTACATAAACTACATAAATAAAATAAATACATAAACTACATCAGTAAAATAATTACATAAACTACATATTTGCATACTACTTAGGTATAATTGTAGTGAGATAGTACTCCTTCAGTCTTCTCTTAAACACACCAATAGAGGAGCTGTCGCGCACTGAGTGCGGGAGCGAGTTCCACAGTCTGATCGCTTGCACAGGGAATGAGTCTGCATAGGACTGAGTGTTGTGGTGCAGCGGCATTAGATCTAGGGTATACTGAGAACGTAGTTCTCTTCCCCAGGAGGATGAAAGAAATTCAAATCGACTGCAAAGGTAAGAAGGTGAAGATGAATTTCTTAGGATGTTGAAAAGCAGACTCAGAACGTGCGCATTTCGACGTTGGCGAATCGGAAGCCATTTCAGTTGATTGCGGAAGCGGGAGACATGATCGAACTTCCGAAGGCCAAATATATATCTAATGCACAGGTTCTGAAGTCTTTCGAGCTTGTTTACCAGCTGCTCCGTTGCATCCAAATAGCAGACGTCAGCATAATCCAGTAGCGGTAACATCAGTGCCTGGGCTAGAGTGATTTTTGTTTCAAGGGGCAGAAAGTTTTGTAGGCGCTTAAGAGAGTGAAAAGTGGCATGGATTTTTCGACTGACCTCATTTATGTGTGTGGTCCAAGATAGATTGCCATCAATTAGGACACCCAGATTTTTGGCTGTCTCTGAATACGGTATTGGTACTCCGTCGAACGAGACAGGTGGTATTGTATAGTCGGACAAAGCATTACGCATGTACTTAGTGCCAATTATCATTGCTTGCGATTTAGACGGGTTTACAAGTAGACCAAATGATTTCGCCCAGTCGCGTATGTTGTTTAGATCATTATTCATCGCTTTCACCGCAGATTGAATATCGTTCACATTGAAATGATAATAAAGTTGCAAGTCGTCTGCATAGAGATGGTAGGGAGAAGACAACACTTTGGTAACGTAGTTAATAAACATTGAGAAAAGAAGAGGTGATAGGACGCCGCCCTGGGGGACACCAGCAGACAGTTCGCACCAGTCCGTAAGCAGATCATCGGAGCGAATGCGTTGCCAGCGCCCTCGCAGGTAAGAATCAAACCATTCTACCACCAGTGGAGATACGTTAAGAGACCCTAGAATTCCTAGTAGGATATCGAAGTCTACAGAGTTAAAAGCACTGCTGAAGTCCAGTAAAGTAAGGATTGTAAGTTGTTTTTTGTCCATTGCTAGACGGATGTCATCCGTGACTTTAAGCAGGGCTGTCACAGTGCTATGTCCCGGACGAAACCCTGATTGATATGGACTCAGCAAAAGATTTTGTGAAAGATATGTAGAGAGTTGAGTATGGACAATACCTTCAAGGACCTTGGAAAGAATAGGGAGGATTGATATAGGACGATATTGTGAGAATGATGAGGGATTAGAGGCTTTGGGGAGAGGAATCACAAGGGCTTTCTTCCAGGCTGCAGGAAATAGACTTGTAGTTAAAGAATAATTTAGTATATAGGTAATTACAGGAAGCAATTCATCCAGAATAAGGCTTAGCATTCTGGAACATACTTCGTCATCACCTACAGCAGTGGAAGAAATTGAAAGGACTGCCTTCTTAACGTCACACATGGTAATAGATTTAAAAGTGAACGGTTCGCACTCGGGTTTCGGCAAGTTCGATAATCTTAGAAGTGTAGAACTTTTCGTATTGTCGTCCAAACTGACAGGAGGAATAGAGAAGTGTTTATTTAGGGCATTGAAGTCCGTGCCGAAACTAGATGAATTGGAAGATTTGCCTATACCCAGTGTCTTAAGAAATCTCCATATTTTAGTAGGACATGAACTTTTAATGGAGTCATGGATGTGGCGTCTTTTTGAGTCCCTACACATCCTATTACAGCGATTACGCAACTTTTTATATAAGGAGTGATTTTCTTCAGAAGGGAACTTCTTAAGTCTGCGTTTAGCTTTGTCCCGCTTGATCATCAATTTGCGAATATCTTGAGTAAGCCACGGTGCAGGCAAGTGTTTCACTCTGACTCGTTTTAACGGTGCATGTTTATCATAAAGGCAATGCAGGATTTTGTTAAAGTTGTACACCATATCGTCAACACTAGCACAACAAGTTACAGGAGACCAGTCGAGATCATCTGCATCTCTTTTCAGCGCTTCCAAGTCCACGCCCTTAAAACCCCGAAGAAGGAGAAATTTTGTTTTAGGTTTAGGTGGTCGCACTTTGTATGATAAATAAATGAGGTCGTGGTAAGAGAAGGGCGCATTTAGCTGACCATGAGTAGACACTTTTTCAGGATTCGAAACAATCATAAGATCGAGAAGTGATGGAGTACAGCCCGGGGCATGATGCGTAGATGAAAGAGGGAGGATGTGTAAGTCAACAGAAGTAATTATAGATGAAAGTTTCTTAGAGCGAGAGTCATTTTTAAGGAGGCAGGTATTGAAATCACCGAGAATTATAGTGTGTTCGTAAAGCGGGCAGAGATTTTCGAGATTATTCTCAAAGGAGTCGAAGTAGTCAATCTCGCGTGAGGGACTATAGAAGACACATAACAAGAGTTTCGTGTGACGAAAATAAACTTCGAGAAACAGGTGTTCCGCAGATTGTGAGTACTGACTGGGCGACTGACTGACTATTTTGCATGGAATATCGGAACGCAGATATATGGCAACTCCTCCGCCACCCTTGCCGGTTCTGTCATTACGCACTAGTCGGAACGAGGGCAAGCTACACATTACAGACGGAAGGGTAGGCTTCAAAAAAGTTTCAGAGACAAGTATGCCATCTATACATTGCCTATCGAAGGCAGCCAGCAGGTCGGAATAATGTGCCGTAAGACTTTGTGCGTTTATATGTACAATATTAAGATTAGCACTATGGTCTTTGAAAACTGCAGTAAGTTGGTCATACAGGGAGGAGGAAGAGAAGGAGTCGTCGCTCACCGCACTATGGTACTCTTCAGAAGAGCAGGAGAAAAAACTATCATTTAAGTTGTATGCAATATCCATAAATGATATAATATACTAATATATATTTAAAATATAAAATGTATACTTACTTATATAAACAATGGCTAAATACAATGACCAGAACGATCACAGTAATTAACTAAATATCCCCCCGACTCCATCGACACATGGGGCTAATGGGAAAAAAAAACCTATGTAACCTATGTAACTACTTATATGGAATTAATTTTCCAAGTATTCATTCGTGCGGGCAGCGACACGGTACTATTTATTTTGTATTTTGCGCAGGTCATCATCGCAGTATCAAAACTTCTCGACAATTCAACCGCCCTCAACTGCAAGCGCTTCCAAGAATCCCTCTCTGTGATCAATTGCTTTGCGACTGGCGACAAAGCTATGAAAGGGACTGGTAAGTAAATGACTACAGCTTTGGAACTCTTGAGATATAAGTTTTTAGTCAGACATGTACATCATGTATACTTTAAGGCGTTCTTAATTGAAATCAAGCTTCTAGCAATGAGTAATACTACGTTTGCTTCAAGTGTTGTCATTGATATGACGATCATTTTTACAAACAATACTATATTTGACATAAAGCATATTATTGTATGTTATCTATACATATAATAAGACTGTAAATAAGTTGTGTCTGTACATTAGATATTTTATGAAAAGAATAATTGTAATGTGTTTTGGGATCGATACTGATGCCAAAACACTAATTTTTAGAATTTATGTCTGTTTGTCTGTGACTTTGTGCAAGTATCACTCCATAACTACTGAAGGGATTTTGATGGGAGTTTCACTAGGAGATAGCTGAAATATCCGGACAGCTCATAGGCTATAAGCCATGGCGGTATGTGATGTGGAAACAAGGATCCAGAGAGGAAGATCTGCCTCCTGATCTCCTCCATCCTCCTCCTCTACGCAACCGAAGTTGCGGGGTACAACTAGTTGTATATAAGTGAAATAAAGAAATCTATGCTATATAGTGTATTTCGACATGCCCACACAATAGGTTGAAGGGTATCATCATCATCACATATCTTTACTCCAATCTCATCACATTATGTCTTTATTTTACTGTAAACAGGGCTGTCCAATGAAGTGGCCGAGTTAATGCGTCGCGTGCGCACCGTCGTAGGTGCGAGGGCCCGCTTAGCCGGAGTGGGCGGCACTGGAGTAGCAGGTAAGACTTCACAGGTGGGGAATATCTGTTCAATGAATTCGCCGAAATAAATGGCCATTTGGTTGATGACGGATGCCTACCCGATCAAAACGCTACACTACCAAAGGCTCAATTGTTTCTATGTTCTTACATCTTGGACTATTTCACATTTTAAACGTAGTGCCGCTCCGTAGTTGTAAGAGCCGTCAAGTCTCACTCACTATACTAATTCAGTGGCTAAATAATCACGGTATGTGGCAGAGGGGAGTAAAGGCAAGCACGGCCGTGTGTCGTGACCATTGGTTAATTCGTCCAAGATGCCATTGCTGTTCGTTTACCGCAGCCCAAATCAAGTGTCTTATTTTGTAAACAAATATGATCGTCTAATTTCCAGTTGTGAGGTAACACTGAAGGAACTGAGTGATCGAACCTGTTCATCATTGTGAAAATAAAGTAATCCGATCTAATAATGTGAAAATAACTATGCAATAATCACAGAACAGCTTAAAATGTTAGTGGGGTAGGGTAGTTTTTGTTTACAAAATAAGACACTTGATTTGGGCTTCGGTTTATGATAAATGATGAATAAAAGTAATTCGTGTGAATTTTCATGTTTTAGCCTACTAAAGATGTGTCTAAAATGTAAACGTGTGTAGGTGCAGGCAGCGTTCACTTGGCAGAACTGCAGCACGCGCTGGCGGCGTCGTGTCGCGCCACGCCGCGGCTCAGGCACGCGTGGCTCGCCAACTTGGCGGACCACAACGCGCGACAAGGGGACCACGATGAGGTAAATATATCCATCTTATATTAGCCTGACAATGTAGCTAAGTCACTAAGTAGAGTCCCAAACCTAAACGCAACTGTCACTCTCATTCATATACACCATAGCGTGACAGCGAGCGGGACAGCTCGCATTACCGTACTCAATATAGAAGTTACAAATGTCAGTGTTTCGACCCATACCATTGTTTATTATTTATTTTTGTATACCGGATTTGGAAGAGCTGGGCCTCCTATCACGAGTATTTACATACTCAAAAGGAGTGCTCCAACTAGCTACTCGTAATGTAAAATTAAGTTTGTTAGCGAAATAAACATTTTTCATTTTCATACAATGCCCATATTTTACTTCATACACTGCATTAGCATTAGTGCGCGCATTATATACCAGTGTATTTATTTATCTAGAATTTTGCACGCGCACAGACGTACAATATAAATAATGCTTATATCTTTCCACAGGCGATGTGCTGTCAGCTGCACATAGCTGCGCTGATAGCCGAGTACCTCAAGCTTCGCGGCACGCAGTCGTGGGGCGCTGACGTATTCGCCGAGATCTCGCTCAATATACCCAAGGACGAGACAGGACTCAAGATCGATGAAGGTAAATTATACTTTAGTATTTTTAGTTTTCCGTGTCTCAAAAGGAAAAAAGGAAGCCTCATAGGATCACTTTTTTGTCCGTCTGTCAAGACCGCTCTCAGAAACGCGTGGACGGATCAAGTTGAAATTAATACGAAATGCTCAGGTCTGCAACCTCATGCAGCCGTGAAATCGTATGTATGAAACGTATGGATTCAAATTGTTACTAAATTAGTCGCTTCGCCGCCACTCCATCGGTCTGCGCATATTTGTGTATAAATAATAAACTCGCAACACAATACAAAAACTTTATTCATGTCATATGTTCCAGTTTTATATTACCACAGCCTTTGACGGTTTCATTTCGTTCGCATATATGATTAGGTTAATTTATTCTAAAGCATATTTTAGGAGCCGTATGATCTCAGAAGACAACACTACTCTACGAATGTTATACCCACTAGGTTACTCTTTCACAAACTAGCAATGCCGGAATGCGTCTTAAGAATTTAATACCAGTTCATGTTTTCTTTAAAATGTAGCTCAAAAATCAAGTTATTACATATTAAACAAAAAAAATTTTTAATGCTGTTTTGTCACTTTCACACTTCGTTTATTTAACGCTAAGTTAGATACCGGACCGTGGCTTCAACCATGGAATAACTTTTAAATCACGTTTCAAATCAATATTAAACTATGAGTACAATAAAAAAATATGTACAATTCTTACTATTCGTTATCACTCTTACTGCTCCCCCACATCAAAAGCGCGGGCGCGAAGACGACGTTGGCGCGGCGCGGCAAACTTTAACCCTTCCAGTTAGCGTGGAATCGCGCGAAGACATTAGTGAGTGCACGAGCAGGCGCGGCTCCTATGTATGCGCGGGTGCCCGTTCTCGCGCCCGCGCTATTGGTGTATTTGGGGCCTTAAGCTATGCCGTAGGAACCAATTTACAGTCTTTCTCATAGTTATGCGACAATGTGTACTTTGTGAGGTCTTTGAATGTCTCCATGGGGCAGAAGGCGTCGCAGCCGGGCACCTCCATCAAGCGAGGTTCTGCTGAGTCGTCGTCCCAATAGTATATCTGAAAATGGAAATAATATTATCGGACATAAAGCATTCACATTCTTAGGCCGATAGTCATAGATCAAATGTGAGTAATACGCAAAATGGGCTCGGTCTTACGACAGTCAAAATTGTGTGCAATCTGACACGCTGACAGACGCCCAATCTTACCGTAATGTGACTACTTCAGCTAATGCCGACACATAACGAGACCCTAGTTTTTCCAAAATACTTACGGCTCTTAGGTATGCTATGGACATCTAGGGATAGGTTAGGAAATACTGATTTAGCGAGCATACCTTGAAACCAAATCGCTGCCCTTCATTTAAGGTATTCTGCTCCTTATTCTTATCCGAGGGTAGTTTCTCGTGCAGTTCGAAGAGTAAGGCTACCCCGGGGTCGGGTAGACGCGGCGGAGGCGCCACGCACGCCGACAGTAGGGCCGACACGGAAACAGGGGTGCCTATGCGTACTATTACGCGTGGACTCGACGGGGCCACCGTCTTCGATACAGCCTCTCTTATTATCTGTTGCAATAGCGCCCCTGAAAAGAGATACAGTTCAAATGTTGAACCTAATATCTAGTTTTATCAATGTACAAAGTTATGCTATTGACGTGCACGCATTTCTGCACTCCTGGAATAACACGTACATATACCACGATAAATTATTGGGATCCTGCGCGAAATGCTACAATCCCACGACTAACCTAACTTAAGACTAACCTTCACACTTATCAACAATTCCTGACATTCATACTATTATGATGACGGTTGCGGACATCGTCGTGAATAATATTGATACAGCAGTACTTTATTTATTTTGCATATGTAACGCCTAAATACCGTGAATTAGATTGACTATGTTGGAAGGCGCTAAAGCTAAACAATGGTATTGTGTCCTTCAGACCTTCAATGTGTGAATATTGGTTTCAATACGGCCAGCCTTACTTATTTTCATTATGAGGTACATTTCAATTTCGTATAAACAACTTAAAATTCATCTCCATCTTCTCTAATGTTCTGATATCGACGAGGTAATTCATCGATATTACGTACACTATAGAAATACGTTAGTTTGAGTCCGTACATACCGCCGCTAAGCTTCCGCAGAAGATTATTGTGGAACATCATTGAGTACTCCATCCTAGCGACATCCATCAGTTTTCTCTTCACGTGTTTCGCCCATTTGGGATTCGCTACTTTGATGTCATCCTATAAAATAAGACAATTCGATGTAAAATAGATCTAATATACTATTTTTATGGCTCGCAGAGTCGCAGCCAGGAACTTGATTTTGATATCTCGTGTGATTTTTTTTTAATAAAGTGTTATTATTATGAGTTATACTATGCTCGGGCAGACCACTTTATTACGAACAGCAATTTACATGGCACTCATGTCATAAGCATAGATTTTTTTTAAATCTCTTAACGGCTATAATTCCGTTTTTAAGAAAAACATGATAATAAGTAGTTTATTTTGATAATATAGTGCTCTCATCTTACCTGTATTAAAAATAAGTTATTCAGATGAAAAGCTTCTTGGGGCGTGCTGAAGTTGGTGTCGGTAATTTGTGCGATCTTATAAAACAGGTCGCGGTATGGCGCGACCAGACCTTCCTTTGTGAACGCGTCCAGTATCCTCTGCTTCTCCTGGTTGTATCTTGGACAATTCTCTTCATACAATAGCTGGAATAATGCAATATCTACTGTAATTTAAGTAAATTAAATATTATACATTATCGTGCGCCTCGTAGTACATTATAAGTAGAACTATCAAACCTCATAACAATATCGTTTAGTGTACCTAAGTCTACATAAAATTGGCACAGCTTTTATCCATAAATATAAGTATGTACTCGTACACGAATTCCAGACTGACTATTATTTCCTATATCTCTACCTGCCATGCAAAGGATGTAGCGTGAAGATATTTAAATATTTACGCCACGTTCACGTTAAATAATAATAAATAACTATTTCTACACTATATAGAGATAAGTATACAGAAGAGCTCATTAGGGTGAGATTTTCTCAAAAACTATTTGACCGATCGTAAAAAATCGTAAACTGGTAATTTTATAAATCGGTCAAGTTATTAGCCGTAATTTTATATGTATAGGCTCCGCATATATTTTTCTGGGTAAGTCCAAAGTAACTTAAACAAGATGGGGTATGCTCACATAATCCTTAACAGGTCGAGGGTATGTGTAAGGCACCGGTTGCCAGGCGATGGTGTCGTTCCACGTCTGCTCGGGCGCGGGCGGCCAAAGACCCGCGGCGATCAGAAGCGCGGTCATCTTGCTCAGCTCCGTGTCAGACGCTATCACCACACTCGTTTCTGATAGGCAATAAGGGAAAATCTTGACTAGCAATTTTTTTAATCAACTCACGAGATCATGCTGAAGTTAGATCTGAAATTAGTTTTCGATATTCCTATTGTCAAAGTCGTGCTTCATTCCTTTTTAGGAAAACGGATTTGGTCTGGAAATTCCTGTAAATATGTTTTTTTTTCAACTAATTTCAATCCAGTTTTCCACAGGTAACCTTGAAATTATGTCAATGTAAAATAATGAAAATAATTTAATTTTCAATTTAATAATCAAAGTTCACATCTTAATTTTGTTCATTAGTTTGCGATTATTACCAGGTTCATAATAAGGTCCCAAAAACTCGTCGTATCTTTTCCTAAGTAATGCGCCCATTTCGAAAGTTAACATCTTTCCTTCCTGAAACAAACAAAACCTTCATGAAACTCGTGAACATTATTTATTATCTTATACCTAGGTGTAGGTACTAACCAAGGAAACAGAGTTTGTCTGGATCGTTCTAATTTATTTATTAAAAATCTTTTTTATTCATCCTTGCCCTCACATTCATACATCAAGTTTTCCTCACACATATTTATAGTGTATATGTATAGATAGTATGACGCGCAACAAGCAATAAATCATTATTAGCGCCGACGACAATCTATGGCCGTCCAGTCAGTGCCGGCACTTCGTTCCTGTTTAACGCCCATCGACCTTCGCGCGGCTCCCTCCCAGGGGGACCGGGAACTACTTGCATCACACACATATCTATATTGATATGTCCTTCCACATGATGAACAAGTTCAATATCACTGCCTAAATACGGATGTTAGATGCTCTAATTTTTTTTAGGATTCCGTTCCGCTACTGAAAAATAGGATCAACGACGTAACAAGCCCTTTTCTCAGGAACGGGTAAAGGTATCAAGTTGAAATTAATATCAAATTGGTGCTGTAAAAAAAACCCAAGCTGCTAACTCAATACAATCAAAAGATCCGACCGTGTAAGCCGCGTAATTTTGATATTGACAGATTCATCAAACCTATAGCATATTTCCCATTGACCTATAATCATGGTTGACATGAAACCAGGTCTATAGCACAAGTAAAGAAAAAATTCGAAAATGTGCATTTTAAAAAGAAACTACTATTGGAGATATGAAAATCGAGAGACGTGTAATGTAAATGTATTATACAATGTGTGGCATACAATCCATGGAATACAGGAGTGCCAATGCAAAAAGAACACAATTCGCGAGTGCCTGTAATATGATGACTTTAGTATTCGACACAAGTGATTCGTTACGGCCATCGGTTGAATCGAGGAACTACGGTGTATAAAAAGCCTTTATACAAAGTCAGCACCGATTTTCCCATGATGTTAATTTGTATGAATTTCAAGCTGTTGTTGAAAGTTTATGACCCACCGCTCACTATAGACTACAACAGTTAAATAGCGACGAATAAATATGTACAGATGTTTTGGATGATTAGGTACACAATCAAAATACGAGCCATAATAGGTTTACGGGATCGGTGTCACATATTAGCGACTTTTTGGGTACGCCATTGAAACCTCGCATCGCGTAAACAAAACTCAATATAATATATAGTACTCACATTAGTCATGGCCCCAGCCCCGTAAGGTGAGAAGACATGTTCAGGGGGGGAGGCTCCCAGCATCGCCAACTCTTGTTCACTGGGAGTTCGTTCCCCGTGGGACATTAGCTGCGAAGATAAAACTACAATTAGACCGACTCGTCCCCAGTTGCCACACCTGCTTCTCTAGAACGTGACGTCGACAAATTCGTCTGAGATTTTTGTCCCAACAGTTTGTAGTATATAGTAGTATAGTTACATGTATTCATTTTATAGTCATATTTGTCCAAAAATTGGCTTACCACATGAACCTGTCGGAGTACAGTCACTTCTACAGTAGAGTCTTTCATCAGGATCACAGCTACAAGGGCTGGATAAAATAAAGAGAGAATTAGTTAATTTGTATTTTTTTAAAGAGTTACTCTGTTAAATAGGTATTAAAGTAGAGGGAAGGTAGCCCGAAGAAGTCCTATCCTTATAGGTATGCTTCATCAAAATACTTGTACTTTATAAATATAAATCTGTGGACATGATGTTTCCGAAAAATATTTCTTCGTATTTTTATCTTTGTTCTCTGACATAGTCTGTTCTCTGGCCTTCAAGAACTCTCTCATAACTTGTTGAGCAATGTATAAATGTAGCGTCTCAGACCGAGATTCAAAAACTTTAAGCTCTTGTTTTTAAATTTGATTCTGAATATCGGAATGAGCTGAGACACTATATTGAAGTTTCGGGAGAGTTCTTGGAGGAGGTCAGACAACATACATGGCATTTTTCTGATTGGACATTGTCAATGGCATTGAGCATTATTCTAATTCGACATTAGTCGTGCCAATCACAAAGATTTAATCTTGATTATTTTATAACCAAAATCAGAAATTTTCGGAAAAATTATATTTGAATCTGTGCCTTATTGCGTTACGTACCGGCGATGAGCGAGACGCCCACCAACACGCCGAGGCAGCAGCAGGTGTGCTCGGTGCGCATGCCCGTGCCCTGCGCCGCCGCCGCCGCCGCCGCCCGCGCCGTGCTGGCCGGCTCCTCCTCGCGACCGCCCTCTTCCCTGCGCGTGCGCATACACTTAGACATTGCACTACTTGCAGTTGCATTACTCAAACTTTAACATGTTGAAATGAGCCGATTACATTGTTAGTCTAGTGTATGTTTTGCTTGCCTGGACTATTCATACTAAATTTTAAACTAATGTCAAAATATAGATCAAAGAAGTTTTGACCTATATTTTTACATACTCATCAAAGTTTCGTATATTTTATAGACAAAAGTTTTATAAACGTAACAATAGTCCACATAGAAAATTCAGTGTATCCTACGTACGGAATATTCTAAAGTAGAGGTAAAATGGAAGTTCTAAACCGATTCTTTAGAAACAATACAAAATTATCTAAAAATTAAAAACACCTAATTTCATTACAATAGGTAGTTTAATTTATATCAAATCACGTACAACTAGTTAAATTTTAACCAACAATTAGTGTCCTCCTCTGGGATTGTATTAGTTGGAATAGGTCCGATAATTTTAGAATCAAGGCTTTACAGTCTGTGAAATAGGTCAAAATCTTAGGACATCACTCACATTTTCCTCCGTCGGGTAGTCAGTTCTACATGGTGCTCCAATCCGATGATTATAAATATTGTTAGTCAATTTTGAAGCGCATATTCAATAACTTAAAATCTCATGCAATCACTGTCACGTCACAGAGTCGCTTCGATGTGTCTGGGGTAGGACAAATGACAGGAAGTTGTCGTGGCGCGAGGCGGAGTCCCACTGATTCGCGCAGGACGCTCGGCCAGATTCACGGTCGCGGCGACCTGCTCAGATGATTGACTTTGTCCAATCGATTGTGGCACGGTACGGCACCTATTTACAAACGCGCGCGCATCGTCCGGTGTCGCTATTTGTATGCGTGCTCTCATCTCGGCCCCCGGTAACGCCCTTGCTGACTTCAATTTGAATGGGAATCGCGGATTTTAACATGGGTGCATTGTTAATGTCGCCATGTTTAGTTACACGTGAATTCTGCATTAGCATTGTATTTCAATACGGTTACCCAGGTTCCGTTCCCAAATATGGCACGTACAGATTTTTCGAGATTACTTGTACGAATGATGTGAAATATGATAAAAGCTCACTTTCAAACGGTAGCGACATTAAACTTATAAGCTTGAGGGATATGCTCTGCCCAAAAGGGATTATATTAGAATAGTAAACGATCCTAATAGAATCAACAAATAAGTCCAGTGGTGCGATATGATGTACTGTAACGTTTTGGATTATTCCCGAAACGATAATTATAAAATTAAAAGGAATCTTTGAAAAATTCTGCATAAGTAATACTTTTAATACATCAATTCCTATTTTCTACTCTACTTGACATCAATGTTTTTCTAATAGCCAAAAAGCCTACATAACAGTACAGTTTCCTAAAAACGTTCACTACAGAAGCGAGCGCGAGTTGCTAGCTAAGGAACCCTGAGTTCATTTATGCTAACATGACATGAACATTTGTTTGTCAAGTTGTCACAACGCGCAACGTAATCTTGTCCCAAATCTATTATATAATATTTCCTTCTAATATTCTTAAATAAACGATTCTCTATGGTCCACTGCACATTCTGCAGACTTAAATCTACAATTTCCCAGGGAATATTTCTTATATTTAAATCAATACTCACGGTATACAAATTGTTATCTGCACCATTTTCAATTCCGTATCAATTACTCAGGAAATATCTATCACACACATGTATAACGGCATAATATCTAATTAAGAAACGATGCTGTGTGATGTTCAATTACAGATCGTCTATCTGTAAGTAACATTGTAATTATATCTAATCATAGTGTAATCAACAATAAACAACCTTTTAGATAAGTTAAATCATGATTATGAAGCTACCAGATGTGTTTGTCGCGGTTTGTCTCGTATTGTTGTAATTAACAGAATACTCTTAGATATAGGGTGTCTCAATTGGCGAGTGTCCCAGCGAGGCCTGACGAGGGTACAAGACCTAACTAGGTCCATATAACAGCAAATTGCCTTATTCGAATATTAATAATTTAAAAGTGGTGTCTCTCTTTTTAGAAATTGACCATTATCTGGAACTTTTAATATTTTTCAATTGCAGGATGTATTTTATCTGTTTTGTTAACTAATTGTGTAGGTATTCTATAGGATAAATCAAATAAATTATGAGAATTGTTTTAAAATAACATAGATATTATCATCACAGCCACTTTATTCACTGATCTATTGTTATTACCTACTTGTTTACAAGTATTTAGACAACATTCATTACACATTACTGTGTGAAATGAAACTTAAATGTAAACATTTTATTCAGAGAGATTGGCGCACAGCTTTCCATATTCATCGAAAGACAATAAAGTGTCCTGCGTTAGGTTGATAAATGTCTCGTAGTCGCAGAGCTGCGGTCCACTGCAGCCCTCTATCGGGAGGATCTTGGCTAGCCCTCCAGCCTCCCGTGAATACACCGCCTGCAACAAAATGTAATCAGTCCAGTTTCATCGTCATCAGGCTGTATCAGTCCACTGCTGGTCGTATGCCTCTGCCAATGTGCGTCACTCAAGCCGATTTTGTGCTTTTTGCATTTATTCCCTACCAGCCACTAACGCATGTCTCCCATTCATCTGGTCTCCAATCGAGAACTCGTCTACCCCATCATCGGTTTTGTCCCATATTTTTTTTCTGTCACGTTTATGAGCCATATTTTTCGTCCTTTTTAGGCCAGGGTCCAGTTTATTCATACGGTTGATATTGGTATACCAAGGAGGTTTTATGCCAGAGTGATACTACAGCAAAGGCAATGCTAGTTAATAATAAAATATAAAAAGTAGTTAAAATGTAACAATAATATTTATTTATTATACCTACCTAACTAATAGAGAAAATATTTTCGTACGCTATCTAATCATTTTAGTGTAATTTATCTACTCGGACAAGAAGAAGAAGAAGAATAAAATCATTTATTTGACAGACAAACAGCACACCTATGATACACTTACAATATAATATTTAAAAAGAGAAACTAAATTTAGTTACATTCATGAGGTAAAATAGTAGGTAGCACAAGTTTGTTTATAGGTCAATGTAAAACACCATGCAAAAGTACAAATTTCTTCCGATCTAATTTCATGGTACATTTAATTAAAGTTTCTAACGAAGCACTTGTTTTGAGCTTGGATAATTAGGTGTCTAGAGACACTTTCTTTTTTTGTCCTGAAATGAAGGTCATACAATACGTCTCACTTAACCTTTCCGTGCCTACTACATTGATTACTTAGATGAAAACACAAGTGCGATATACGAAATGATATAAAGAATGCAAAAACAAGCTAGATTAGACATATTGATATTGAAAATGATGATATTGATGAAAATTCCCGGTTGTTGTCATTCGGCAGCACTCGTCAGGCCACATCAGAGGCCTACGGGCAGCCCGAAAAACTCCGACAATAGGTTTGGTCACCAAACCACACCAGAATAAAGAGAGATGAAAATTCCATTACCGTGATTACATATTGTCCCGTCAGCTTCTTCCTCCTTAGCTCTAAAGCGATAGTGGCTCCGTAATGTGGCTGGTGGGGGCGGAAGACCCGCGCCGCGGCCATCAGGGCAGCTACATTGTTCTCGTGGGCCGAGATCAAGTACAGTTTGGGTATATCGTCGTCGCCTTCAATGGCGGCTCTCGTTGCGTTCACTATCTCTTTCATTAGCACACCTGTCAATACAATATTTGAAATTCTATAGTTATTTGTGGAAGCATTACTAATGACGAAATTCAGTTACAATTTCGATCACGATAGTCATAGCCAGTATGAGTGGAGTTTGAGTTCGGTCTTAAAACTGTCAGTTTTCATAAAGGTTAGAATGTCGTGAGTGTGAGCTCTCGCTGAGTTCGTGCTCAAAAATCTAAACTATCGCCCTATTCTCGCACTCAAAACTGTATTTATCGCATTTGAATGCTCGTTTGCAACTGTTTCTTGTAGAGTCGATTTCGATGCACCGCCCAGAATCTAAAATGGTAGATAAATCTTATCTAGAACTTTTTACTAAAGTTTACCTGTAGCTAATTTTATTAATTCCGAATTATAGAACTCCAGGGCATACTCGATTATAGTCATTTCTTTTATTTGCGGCATCAATTCTACCGCCCAATTCGGGGTACGGACTCCGACGTTTCCCTGAAATTCCAATGACAGTTGAAAGTAAACTTCATACATAACTGATTGTAAGAAAATAAAATTGATCAATGCAGGGATATATATCATTGATCAAAAACAATTCAAATCGTCATTGCAAAATTATAGAGCCTATTTATAAATCACCTCTTTGATTCCATGTCAAAACATATGTTTATTAGAGAAGTTTGTATGTAGGTTTTCTAAGAGTGTTTCCCGTTTTCGTTTTGAAAACAATCGATAAACATACATACGATTTAAAACTTCATTGGGAGATGCTTACCTGAGGATCGTAACATAACTCCAGTGGTTTACCATCGAGCTCTAAAATTACCAACTTTGAATTAATTTATAGGTAAAAAATATTCGTTAGAAAACGCATACCAGAGTTTGGAATAGGTTGTCCAAGTAAAACACGTCTTCAGGTGTGGTGATATTGGTCCCAGTCTTTTCGCTCAAAAGTTTAAATAACTTCGAGTAGGGCTCGAGCATTTCCTTCACTTGCGGTAACTCGTACACTTGGCTCCTCAGGTAATTGTAACGGGGACAATTGTAATAGTATAACAACTGAAAGTTTTACTTTACATTATTCAGACATACTACGCTAGGTGATGACTCCAGGACATTATCAAAATCATAGAACAATTAATAGTAAAGTTACTTTTTTTGATGAAAGTGAATTGAATTAACTATAATCCTGTCTAATCGTATTTAATGTATTTCTACTCCTTACGCTATTTACCAGGCTCCCGAGAAGAGGATGTTTTTCGAGAATGTTTATGTATGCATGTGGTCTGATTCTAAACGGCTCGATAGATTTCGATCGCATCGTTAGATTCGTCTTGATCACGGGACTGACATACATCTTTGTGCTAAATAAAGCAATCGGTTTTTTTTGCTTTTGCAATTTTAATTGGACTTGGTGAGTCGACCATTATCAATTATCTTTATCATATAACTTGCGAAACCGGAATGATATCAATATTTGGGAGACGGGTTTTTGTGCAAAAGCTCGGCGACTTTTTGTACTATTTTGTACTGGTCTCTTCATGTACAATCAGCTTAGATATAGATTACGCGGTAGAATAAATTAAGATTATCCAATAATTACATATAGGTATCTTTTGGTGACCATTATGTAGCGCTTCAATTTCAATACCTTTTGTTGATCATTTAATAAAGTCATTGCTAAATTGGTCATCCAGATTTGTGTTTTCTAATTTAAATTTATTTTAATAATTTAAATGTTTAATTAATATAACTGCTGCGGACTGTACCTAACATTTGCTCAAAAAATAACTGCTATATTTTAAAGAAAAAAAGGTAGTTTGATTCGCTCAGTCGACGATAAACCGAAACACATAAATCAACTGATGTCATGTTTTTTTTACTAGTTTAGAAAATAATATGCTTCCAATATATTTCTGGAATACTACAACTATCTTACATCATCGTCGTCGTGTGGCAAGGTGTCGTACGGCACCGGTTGCCAGTCCAGCGCAGGGTTCCACTTCTGCGCTGAAGGGGGCGGGTAGAGAGCTGCCAGCGCGGCCAGGGCTGTCATTTTGGTCCGCGCGTAGTCCGTCGTTCGGATCGTGATCTCGTCGGGGACGTAGAGTCGAGAGATTAGCCCGTCATAACGCCGTCGTAGGTATTCACCTACGAGGTAGCTCCGTTGTTTACCTTTCTGAAAATAATGATCATTACGATCTCCTACTAATTGGCTATAAACTGCTATCTTTGTAAGACATCCTGGATCCGATTCCTCTTTTCTTGAGTGGAGTATTTGTTATCATCAATAAGGGAATCACAGTTTAACGTCTTAAGTCCTGTGACTATTTTCGATGTTATCTAGACTAATTGAATTCGAATTTTACAACGAACAGTTTCTTCAAGTTTAATTCGATTCTAACTGCGTCTGTGATATAAATTTCAAATGTGACTTTAATTTCTGTTTTATCTATATTGTCGTGATTAGAAAATTAACATGTTATACTTATATTTGTTACATGTTGTACTTTATACGTGAAGTTTTATATTAATAAATGAAAATCTGTCACTCGATAAGTAACTGACATATACAAGTTTTACTCACATTAGTTAGTGCCTTTGGTCCATAGGGAAAGAACAGGTCTGAATAATTTTCTTCAGTGCGATATAATTCCAGTTCGTCTAGATCCGGTGTGCGGTCGCCATGGCGTACTACCTGTTGAAATCAATCTAGGGTCCTAATTTGTTATGGTATTTGATTAGTATGATTAGTGACACGCCACGCATGATTGATTCACGGTCCTTATTGAATGTGTGATCTGTGATTCGTATGAAGAGGCTAGTACGTTCGCACGCATTGTAGGCATGACATGATGACAGACCGATGTAACTATGAGTCTGGTGTTCAATGAATTAGCATCAATCTATATCAATAGTTGCCGTAAAAGAATTCGTTCGCATTAAAACAATAGACGCGAATGGCTCTGGTAGGTCTTGATAAAATCTACACGTAGTTATGGAAGAACATTAATGAAAACATTGCTGATTTTCTTTACAGTTTAAGCAGTGGTAATTTATTTTTAACTTTCACAAGAAAACCTGATTATTGGGCGCTTTTATAATTTATCGTAGCACGGCAAGATACGATTTTATCGTCACGATTCAATAGGAAGGTCAGATGTATAGAATAATAAATTATAAAAGCGCCCATTGGCGGCAATGAAAAGCTGATGATTTTAAAAAAATCTAGTTTGCGCGTTTGGCGCTGCGTTCCCACAACCTCGTTCCAAACGCGATGCGTTGAACACCTTGGGGTTTTAGTGGGTATAGGACCGTATTATGGCGGGAGTCCCACATACTCACCGCGCGCCCCTCCTCATTGGCGCGGTGAGATGCGAAAAGCATTTCCCCAAGTAAAAAAAAAAAGTTTGCGCATACAAAATCAGATTTGATATTAATAATTGTTTAAATTAACAATTATGGTTTAATTAGAACTTACTTGTATAACAATAAATCATTTATATTTTTGATTACAAAATTTATATAGATTTCTTTATAAGGTTATAATATTTATCTTATCTTAATTACATACAGCTTTATAAATTCTTAATTAATAATTATACAATTTCTTTACTATTATTCTTCATTAACTTTCAATTACTAATGTCGATCAGGTTTCAGCGATAACAATTAATTGTGGGTGTTTTTTTCTGCCGTTATCCTAATTTAAAGATAAATAAACACAATATTATTAAATCAGGATGACCTACCACAAACGCGAGCACCAACTCAGTGTTAGCCAGACCATTGTCCTCTAAGTTACTCGGCACCACGACCCCGGGAAGATCCTCCGCACAAGTCGCTATTACGACCATCAGTACCACCGCAAATACGAAACCCATTTTCTTAACCTATCAAGTAATGTTATCGGCAGTACGCTTTCGCGACTCGTTTTCGACTGCAACTCACCGAGCCTCTGCTCCATTTATATAGAGATACGTAGCTGTAATAGGTATTCGAGAGGGTCGGACGACACCGCTACGAGATAATCGCGGTGAATGAATCGCAAACGTTTCTGAATAGTCACAGGTTTTGATATACGATTGTATGTTGACTGTTATTGAGTTGTAACATGTAACTTGTTGCACCTGAGTACAATGATAAGAAAAACTAAATATATCTTGATATATCGCTATTTTGTCTATAGTAGGCTGAAATAAGTACACTCATTCCGTACATAGTATTCGTATAGGCTTGTAATCAGAACTAATGGGATGCTACGAATGTATATCCTGAATTAAGCTTCTCTTCTTGAGACATTTCATTAAAATTTAAAATGAACCTCTTTTTATCCGAAAGGTAATATTTTTTACAATCCACATTTATGACTAGATGGCATGTTAATCGCTAGTAATCGTTATAGACGTGATTGAATGATTTGATGACACAGGATGTCCTTGAATTTGTATAAAACTCCGATTATGTTACTTCTGGTATTTTTAATCAGATAGAAAATGTCTAGACCCCAATGCCTAGTTTGATATTTCTTGCCTTAACCGCTTTTGGTACTATTCATATTTATAGGCAACGAAACGCCTACGCTTCCACTAATAGCAACTCATCTTTATTTTCCAGGAATGGCTGACGTCCACTACAACGACCAAGCTCTCTTGGACCAGCTGATGATCTGCACAGAGTACGTCGACAAAGCAGAAAGATACGAACTCCTCGGTCCTCTGTACCGGCTAATAATTCCTATCTTCGAACGCCGGAAGGACTACCAAGCCCTTCTCACGTGCTACCAACACCTTACCAAAGCCTACGCCAAAGTTATTGAAGTAACAAATTCGGGGAAGCGACTTCTCGGTAGATTTTACCGCGTGGCTTTCTTCGGGAAAGCTCACTTCGGGGAAGACGAGGAGGGCGTCCAGTTTATCTATAAAGAACCGAAGCTGACGTCGCTCAGTGAGATCTCAGAGAAGCTGCAGAACTACTACGAACAGAAGTATGGAGCGGAACATGTGAAGATGATTATGGACTCGGTTCCGGTAAGAATTTTAACCCTAGCTCTAGAGTTACTAAATTGTAAACTCTTCCAGTTCGCCCGATACCAAAAATGTAGCAAAGATTAGTATAAATAAATAAACCAGTAATATTATAAATGCCAAAGTTTTGTTGTTTCGATGAAATTACGCTGCAACAGGTGATTATTATAATTATCATGAAGCGTAAACCGAAACGACAGTAAGTATTCGTAACTAAAAAAAATTGTTCTACGAATTTTTCAAAAACAGTATTCTCCATATTTTAGGGCCTAGCACGGCGCAGAATACGCGCGTCGAACGCAACTAAAACGACTGATATTAAGGCGCGCATTATCAAAATGACTATTATTTGATGATTGATTGATTATTATATTAATAATAACAATCTACCTACCTATTATTAATATTTAAAAATTATGACGATCATCCTAAAGCCGGCCAGGCATGTGGGCGTATTTACAAAATTTTACCTATACTACCATTGAAAGCTTTGTACAGAATCTATAACTACGACGTCATAAAAAGCCGTCAATGAATTTGAGCCTCTTTGACAAAGTCTTTGTCTGTGTCTGGCGCCGGGGTTACAAATAAGATACTACAATATACCTATTGTAATAAATTTATGTAAAGATGAAATGTAAATCTATATTATAAACAAGTATTTGTATCAGGTGAATCGCGCTGAGTTGGACAGCAAGCTAGCGTACGTGCAAGTGACGTGGGTGCGGGCTGCACCCGAGGGCGCGGCCACGTACGCGTGCTCTGCGGGCGCGGGCGCGTTCGAGCGCGCACACAACGTGCGGCGGTTCGTGTTCGAGACGCCGTTCACGCGCGACGGCGCCGCGCGCGGCCCGGTGCACCACCAGCGGCTGCGGCTCACGCATCTCACAGGTAATACTATAGCCTGATGCATCGTACCGGTGACAATCCACTAGACTGGTGCAGCGATGCATGCACCTTACCGTAACACTCCACTAGTCTGATGAAGTGATGCAATACACAAATGCTGTTATTCATAAGCCTAGTTAAACCTCATCATCATCATCAGCCCGTATCAGTCCACTGCTGGACGTAGGCCTCTCCCAAAGCGCGCCAATCAACCCTACTCTCGGCCCTCTGCATCCAGTCCCTGCCAGCCATTTTGCGAAGGTCATCCCTCCATCTGGTCGGGGGGCGTCCCACACTACGTTTACCCGTTCGTGGCCTATCTGGTTCGTGGTCATATCTTCTCGTCTTCAATACCACAATGCCTAAAAACTAAGGTCTTCAACCAGTGCGTCCTGCCAGTGATGACCTACGGAGCCGAAACGTGGACATTGACGGTGAGACTGGCCCACAAGTTCAAAGTCGCTCAGCGAGCTATGGAAAGAGCTATGCTTGGAATTTCTCTATTAGATAGAATAAGAAACGAGTATATCCGCCAGAAGACAAAAGTGGTTGACATTGCTCATAGAATCAGTAAACTGAAGTGGCAGTGGGCTGGTGACATCTGTCGTAGAACCGATAACCGATGGGGTAGACGAGTTCTCGAATGGAGTTAAACCTCACTTCCCTTAAATCCCGTGTTGCTACTCTATCAGACTTCGTTAAAAAAAGTTAAGATAGGACAGGGTAAACGGTGGCGTAACTTTAAATCACGTTTATGAATAACCCTTTACTATTCTAATGCCAACCAAAGACCAAGGGCTACAACTGTAAGTCAAGGCCGGTATGTTCAAACATTAGCTCGCGGAAACCCGTATCAAACTGTTAGGAAAAATTCATTTCATAATATTTGAAGAAAAAAAAACATTATTAAGAGGGTAGGTAAAAATAATTATCAGGGTAAAAAGAGTATATTATGAACAACCTCTCATATAAGTTTCATCTCAATCGATTCAAGTTTTCTTTCATTGTTTTTTTTTTTCCAAAAAATAGAAGTGTTGCAAACCTTTTTTTAAGTAGTGTATAACTAATAGTTATTTTTTAATCTTCCGATCGCAGCTGAGAACTGGTTTCCGTACGTGAAGCGTCGCGTGCCTGTGGTCGAGACGCAGGTGGAGGAGAAGAGTCCCATCGAGGTGGCCGTCTCCGAGATGGAGGGCCAGGTCGCCGAGCTCGCGGAGATTGTCAACGCAAAGGCGACGGACATTAAGAAACTGCAGCTCAGGTGACATATGATATTAGTAATATTATTTTATTAATGGTTTAGTGTTCCAACTACAGCTCATTCTATTTGCTCGTATTAATAAATCGTATTCAACTCTGAGATTGATCTTGCAAGCGTTCCTATTAGATAATAAACGGAACTTAAGTGTGAGTTTAGGTATCGGGTATCACATTAGTAACGCCGTAATAATAATCAAAACTAAGCACTCGAGATCACTCTCAAGTTCACACTTGAAATCGTATATGTTGAGTGCAGTCGATCCGCGACTTGGGTGCGTGTTTGCTCAAGATTAGTATATTAACGACGTACTTCAAATACAGATCACGTCTTGAGTGTTACTCAGCTGAGTTCGCACTTAAGAGAGGCCTTGAGCTCAGTTTATGAATACCCTTAGTATAATGGGTGATTGTTCACAGCTAGTTATGGTTTAGTAATTCTTAATTTTTACCGTATTTTCCCTATTTTAGGCTGCAAGGCAGCGTGTGCGTGCAAGTGAACGCGGGGCCGCTGGCCTACGCCAACGCGTTCCTCGACCCCACGCTGGCGCAGATGTATCCGGACGAAATGGTGGACAAACTTAAAGCTATATTCAAGTGAGTATTTTATTATTATTTGGGAAAACAAACAGTTATACAAGGTGTATACTTAGCATACACTTACGTACTAATATAACAAAGGTACTTATTGTATAACCGAGCAACGTTATCCACAGATTACATTTTGCGATGTAGGATTTACAAAGTGAAGCTTAAACTATTAATAAGCATGTGTTTGACTAAATGTCTGTAGATATAGACGGAGTTTTACGCGATCTACATTGCAATAGTGGATATTCAAAATGTTGCGGAGCTCTTTTAAGTCCAGAGGAGTGTTGATTGTGACGACCACGCTGGAATGAAAATAATAATGACCGTCACATTACTGCAGCAGTATCATTTACTCATAGTGAAGACACAGTATTTTGTCAGTTGAGGAAACAGCTAGTTTTAGCCAAAAAAAACCTGAAAGTGCTTCAAAGTTTTTGGACATCATCATTAATTAATTTGTTGTAGGGAGTTCCTGACGGTGTGCCACTCTGCCCTCCAACTGAACGCTAAGCTGATCAGCTCCGACCAGGTGACGTATCACGAGGCGCTCGAGAGCAACTACTACAAGCTGAGCGACTCGCTGGCGGGCGTGCTGGGCCAGCCGCTGCACGACATATTGCTCAACGGCAATCTCAGCACAACGGTCACAGGCGTAGAACTCGAGTCAAGTAATGCGTGAATGAAGTATGACTATAGTAGACGCATTATCAGCTGAGTCGTGAGGCTATAAATCATTGTATCTGACTATCTCGTACGTACTTACAGGTCTATGAAGCAGCATAGTGATGTGCTTATGAATGGATAGAGGTGCCCGACGACTCAATTGATTTTAAAAATCAGTCTAGAATTTTTTTTAGAAAGTCAATTTTTTTAACTCTACTGTATACTTTTCTGTGTTTGACCGTACCCCCAGCGGTACCCCCTGGGGGTATCGTGGGTCTAGAATAGTACCACCAGACTGATAGACTTGTACCAGGGGTACGGTCATTATCCGTCACAATCACAACCCAGACTTAATTGTGCGTTATGTAAATGTACTATTAACTAATGTAAAAGCGCGTTTCAAACTGTTTGTCAACTTTACATAATATACATAAATCGATGTTCAATTGCGAAAGCAGAATCTAAACCAATAGTCGTAGACACACTATATTACAGAAATCAGTTAATTTATTATAGGCCTACCTTCTGAGGTTACACAGCGTGTGTTAATTGAAATATCGATAACCGAATAGATACATTAATAAAAGGTTGTCGCGATTTTTCGAAATACCTTACGAACATTTGCTGATGATTCTCAAAATGATTTCATTCGCTAAAAAAATCTCAAAGAACAATGCACAAGCAGCATATTATCTATTCTTGGGTGTATGAAATATGTATATCCTTTCTAATTTGAAGGACATCTCCTTTTAAAAATTACCTGACAATAGCAGCTAGTCCCCAAAGAGCAGCGACACTGGCATGCGTGATAGGAGGGACTTAGCTTGGCACGAATAGTTGTCCAATATATTTAAATTACGCAACGAACTCGGTTTCTCGAAGAGTCCACTTACGGGTTGATTTTATCAGTGACAAGACTGTATTTTGTACTTCATTATCGGGTGATATTACATATTATATTGCAGCGTTACGCCGCCAATCTGAGTTGCCCCTTAGGGGCAATTTATCCTGATCGAAAACGAAACATTATATTTACTTATAAGGAATCAAAACGATTAGTCAATTACTGGTCCATCCCTTCATGACATATTGTCAGCGCCTAACTAAATAAGGTAGATCGAAATAGCTGGGCCATTAGAAAAAAAGATAAAATGTATCCTAGTATTTGATATTCGTATACTAGTAATCTTTCTTAAAAATAAGTCAAAAGGTTTTAAATTTAGTGCCATACACATATAATTACCTAATGAGCACAATACGACTAGGTATAGTTAATAAAAGACAAGTAGTCCGATGGTGTTAGGTACACCATCAGACTATTTGTCGTAATTACATAAATGTGGACGTAAACTCGTAAAGATGTGCAGATTGTCCTATACATAATTAATTACTTATTCCCTAAACGGTATATAACGGTTTATCATGATAATTTACGTACATTTACCAATTAAAAAACCGAAAAGTTTAGTGCAATAACAGTCAAGGCGAATTATTATATATAAACGGATATCACTCACTTTGTTGAAGTCTGCAATTAGACCGACAGTTTATATATAATAATTTGTAGTAATGGCTCACTATAGTTTTAATTCTAAAGTCAGGTGAATGTTGAATTTCATTCAGCTTGAGAGCAACGATTAAAATTTCAGTTAAATGTACCCCCATATCAGCAAATAATTAGAAGTGGATTATCTACAAGATTGGAATATAACAGATTTGTCCCTCCCAGTCCAATCCAATTAATCTAAGATTTTACGACTTTAGGTTCCTTCTTATCCACGCTATCAAACGGTTTTTACTATTTGACATACTAAACATAAACTAAGATTAAGATCTGCCCTAATGTGATACTTTGGAACTTTGCTCTGAAATAGTTCCTCGCTTTTTATAATTATTCGCCTAAAGCTCCGTTTTCACATTAATTAGTGATAGAAAAAAAATAACAAGTGTAGGTGTTAAGTACTAATCAGTACCTACACACGTTTGAGCTACAACTGATTTATGCGAGTGGCAAGACTGGCAAGTGATTAGCGAAGTATAGCGAATAGTAATGCGCTCTATATTTCGCTCCACACCCGGCGATTTGCCTGTTTTGTTCCTAGAACTACGAAATGGTTTGGAACACTATGTGAACTTTTCGCTCCTACATTAATCACTCGCACTAATCAACGTGAAATCCGGCCTTATGTTGTTGTATATGCAGTTAGTGTTAAATAAAGAGGGTTCCATGTAGGATTACAGACATTATTTCAGTTAATAATTTATTTCTACGCCCTATTCTGCTCATCTGAGTTGATACTGACAATATTTTCTATCAGTATATACTTAAGATTGTGATACATTTTCATCTCGAATGAAAATTATTCTTCCTTTTGTGATATTCAGTTTGCAAACTCTTTCTTTAGTTTTGTATTTGGGACCTGATTCTTTTTAACTGAATCTCTGTTAAATTATTTCTGTATTTGTAAATGTTTATTAGGTTATATATGCCGCACTCAATTACGTAATCGAATAAAAAGTTGATTGATGTTTAGCCAATGATTACAGTACAGTCGTCAGCAGTGTGTCACACAGGCACTTTACGACGCTGTTAAATATATCTACCGATGAAACATTTTGATTACACCAGTTGGCTGCGACATATAAATACATTTAGATATATTGTAATAGAGTTCGCCATCTCTAAAAAAATCGAGCACTATCTATCCAAAGCGCGATATCCGTGGTGCGCGAACTCGTGTATTAGTATTATCAAAATGGGCAATATTTGTATTCATTGTGTCTTCTCTATTAAAATGTAACTCAATGAGTGTATATTTAAGTGGTTTGTGTAGCTTTTTAAGCGGACATCTCCATAATGATATTTTGTTTTATTTTATTTATAATGCAAATTATATGAAATATTGTCAATTAGATCCAAAAGCAATTTCGGTAGCTTATTATTAATTCAATATTATTATTATTATTTGTTTGTGAACAAAGTTTATACGCCGAGATTTTTATGTCTGTTTTATTTATTTCGTTGATTGTCGTAAAGTGAACCACACATTAAAATAACTAATTTCCAGCTATTTCACATTTTAGACACAACTTCCCACATACCTATTCCTTTTTGGAGGGAAAATTTGGAGAAAGAATTAGCGTTATAGTGTGTGGTCCACGGCGCAATGACTTGTGGTATTAAATGTACCTATATTATTATTTCTCGAATTACACTATTCATTCCACTGCTTAGGTACTTATTACTTACGTGATTTGTGAAACACACTATACACAAATACTAAGTGGCTCTATTCTTAGGCCGATAGTCATAGACAGTTTTGAGTACGAACTCCGCGTGAGCTCGCACTTACGACTGTCAAATTTGTAAGAAAACTGACAGTTGTAAGACCTAACTCAAACTCTGCTCATACTCAAAACTCTGTATGACAGCTGTTTAGGTTACTTCGTCATGTCTTTATTTATTATACCGTACAAATCTAATTTATTCATGTCTAATAATTATAATATAAGGCATCCTTATATCAATTTTATTTATATTTTATAATTTTTATTTTTGAGATAAGACATCTCTTGCATATTTTCTGAATGGTATTTTTATTTATTGACAGAGTACGAACGTATTAATATTGAGATGTAATTTAGAAACTTGTAAAAGTTTGCCAGATTGTGAGACGTAGGCATGCCATATAATTTTATTAGATACGTAAATTGTAAACGAAAACACATGATAATGGTTAGTCATTCATTACTTGTTATAATTATATGCACGAAATAATTATACATGACTTTTGTATCTCCTGAATGAAATGTAATCTGAATTTCACTGTTTTAATACATTTTATAAAAATATGATTTCTTCTTATTTGTGGATCGCTGAAACCCATCGATATAGATTACAGTGTTTACGCTGAGCTCGTTGTAAGTTTGAAAAAGTTCATCTATCATCAGCGAACTATTCGTGAAACCTTAAACTTTTCCGAAAAAGTACATGCGTAAGGATGTAAGCGTAAAAGTCTAACTTCCACCCACGCATACGATTTTATTACCAAATAATCTGCAATTTAACCTAATTATTTCTACTAGTAAAGTAAAGTAATTATCTTGGATATTGAAAGTTCGGCAGATTTTTCATTCCACATTATCTAGTCGTATGTTCTTAGTTAGCTTTGCCTTTCCGTTTAGAAAGAATAAAAAAAATGACATTGCAAATTTTCGAACGAAAATTGAACTGACAGTTTCAGTTTGTCACATATGTACACAAAAAGGCGTTTTCTTTGCATTTTCTCCATTTTTTATTGCAAAAAAGATTTATTGCGTAAATATTAGATTTCCGCCAAGGACATGGAAGACGAGTTAGAGGACAGAGTATTGTACCAGACGTATTTGTCTTTCACGAAAATCCTGTCACGTTGCACAAGCAGTGTTCCTTTCGACGCTCCGGTGAGCTATTTATGGAAAATGGTACGGCTTTATTTACTGCGATCGGAAACTATAGTGTTCACATTAGGCATCATATTATTCTTCATGTATCTACAAACGATCGAGCTATGGAGTCGGACGCTGCTGAGCAGGTTGTCGCAGGCATTGAGTCCTATAAGTGCGGTGCAGCGAATGAAGTTCATGGAAGGCTCTGAGACTGATAAACAGAGCTGGGAACTGAAAGGCTCGCTCAGCGCCGCGTACGCAATCAAAGGCAGGAGAATGCACATGGAAGATAGATTTATCATCAACGAAAACATCAATAACACGGGTATCTCTTTATTCGCTATATTCGACGGGCACGGCGGCGAGTTTGCGGCCAACTATGCCAAGGACCATCTCATCCAAAATCTCTACAACAAAATAGTGGAACTGAATGCATTCAAAGATGGCAAGCTAGTCAGCACTCCGCCTAAAGAAAGTCCAGAAGAGAAACCTAAAGAAGAGACTGTGAGTGTTGAGAGAAAAACTAGTTTCAAGAAGTCAGTGAGCACTGCTGATGATACATCGAAGAAAGAAATCACTGATCCCCAACTGTTGGCCCAGCTCAACAAAGCTAGGCCTATTACAAGGGAGGTCAGACCGACTGCAACACCAGTAAAAACTGTTGCTGTTCCTCTAACCAGTTATATGGACAAAGGAAAGATAAACTTTGGCAAGCTGCTGACTGATGAAGTGCTGGCAGCAGATAGACTGCTAGTGGAAGCTGCAAAACGCTCTATGAATGTTGCTGGCACCACAGCGCTTATTACCATCATGGAGGGCAATCATTTGATCGTTGCTAATGTTGGAGACTCGAGAGGCGTAATGTGCGACTCCCGTGGAAATGCCATACCTGTGTCTTTTGACCATAAACCACAACAGGTAAATGAACCTTTAACTGTTGTACAATTAGATTGAAAAATTAAAAACATATATTTTTGCATGGAACCATATGAAATACTGAATGGATTACAGTTTCATTAGCATTTTCGAAATTTGGATGGAATTTTAGTACACTAGTAACTCCAATTCTACTAAATTGTCTACAGTTTAGTAACAAAACAATTAAAAAATTGGCTATGGTTATTGATTACTCAGATGTCTGCAATAAAATATTTGCATCAAAATAATGTTATTGTGTCTTTTAGGTAAGAGAACAAAGAAGAATTGAAGCAGCAGGGGGTTACATTGCATTCAACGGAGTGTGGCGAGTAGCAGGTATTCTGGCAACTTCCCGAGCCATGGGAGACTATCCCCTCAAGGACAAGAAGTTTGTCATTGCAGATCCTGACATCCTCACTTTCAACCTAGATGACCACAAGCCGATGTTTCTAGTCTTGGCATCCGATGGCTTGTGGGACACTTTCTCAAATGAGGAAGCGGTGAAATTCATTAAGGAGAGATTAGATGAACCAGATTATGGTGCCAAGAGTTTAACACTTCAAGCTTATTACAGGGGTTCTGTGGACAACATAACTGTTCTCGTACTGAATTTCTTAAATAACAAAATAGCGGCAGTAACTCAGTAGGTAAATCTCCAATGATATGCAGGTATTTCATTTCTGTGTTGATGAAATGATGTTTTGAAGCACTGAGTACAGAGCGTTTGGTAATGTGTTTATTTTTATATCATACAAAATTTTATTTTATAATAAAAAGGGTTATTGTTAAAATTAAGTACACCTTTTTTTTTTTGGAGAAAAAAAACGCATTTGATATCAATCATAATGTAACAATTTTCTAAGATTTTGCTGTGTGGCTGTCATAAATATCTATCTATACAGACACACATTTGTGTATGTAGTATATTTTAATTTTTAGTTATTGTCTTGTGTACAGTCAAGTCCAATAAGATATCAATCAACACTTTAGAATATATATCTCTTGAGTTAACAATTAATTACAGACACACACTTGTGTGTACTGTCATACAATGAATTTACCAATCTGATAGTAGGTTTATTACAAAAGTTATGTAAATATTGTCTTATAAATTCAATAGCTTGAATGATAATGATAAAATGGTCAAAACTTTCAATTTATATGTATTTAAGTAACTAATATAATGTGTACTTTTATAGATATTGTAGTTTATTTTTAATTCGGAAATTTTGAATTTATGGGTGGTTGTGATTGGATTTGAGAGTTATTCAAAAATGCCATAATGTATGTTTAGAGCCATTATTTATATTGTTGCGTGACTTTGTATTCTTACTGTTGTATTCATTTTGTATGGAGTGTTTCAAATACTTTATTTTATTGCTGTTTCATTATTCACATACTTAGGTGATCTTAGTGTAACGTTTTGTCTCGTATGTGAGAGTTTTTTCAAAGTATTAAATAGTATGTCCATCCACTTTTTAAGAATTTATATGTATACATACTAAATGGATGTGTTCATTGTAATATAAATGTTGTTATGTATTTCGGGCAGCTATGTTACTGCTTACTGGAAGTAACGGTGGCCATTATACGCTTGGTAATAGATTTGATAACAATCCTTGGGCAGTGTATTTCATGGAAGTAACCAAGGACTGTTAACTCTTGGTGCTAGTCATGTTTTTCGTATTCTCGTCGTCATGCATAATCATTAAATGTTCTAAGGTGTTTAGTGGGTAAAATTGCTGTCGCTATTCTCTTTTTTCTAACCATAATAAAGTAGATTTCTTAATGAATATTTTTGTAAGTGAGTATTAAACTATAAATTAAGATAAGTTGAAATTACAATGTATCGGATTTCTGTACAATTAATATTATTTGTGCCAGCATGCTTAGCTTAGGCCTATGAGAATGTTGCAATCCGTTTAACCTTTCAAGTAATTGGGGCCAATTCTTTCTGCAGTAGTGGACTATCCCACACCGGTCTAGATCTAAAAAATTGTGGTATTTTAAGCTTATTGTGTATAATATCAAAAGTTTTCCATCCATTTGGAGATTATTTCTTGCCAATCTAGTTATATACTTAAAAACAGTCTAGAAAGTGTAGTTCTAAATTTTCAAAAGTGTATTTTCGTGCAAGCGAGATGGTATCCATAAAGATCCGCAAGTTCGACATGATCGGCTTTTCTTGAGGTTTTTCTACTCCGCCTGTTGCAAGGGACTGAGCCGCGTCGATTTTTACTAGCCGTCAATGTCTGATTTTTAGCGAAAATTAGTACAAAAATTTCGTTCGCGCAGGCTTTGCCAGGACAAAAAAGGCCAGCCGGCTAGCCCCCCTGGTACATAATATTAGATTAGGAAGTTTCAGTTCTGACTGTGACTGTACGTTCGGCGTCAGAAAGCGTTGATGAAAAATACAAATATTTTGTTGGCTTCTATTATAATCCTGTGTCGATGTCTAGTCACATTAATTGACCAAGTCTACAAAACTAACACCCCATTTCGAGATTGCATATTTTTGAACACAATAGATGGCTAAAATCAGTTTTCCATTGACACTGATTGAATATTTATTGCCAAAAAAGTGTCCCTTATTTTTATGTGTAATTCTATAACAGTTTTATTATAAAAACAGGTAATCAAAATGTGATCTTGTCAATGCCTGACGACTGTACGCATTGAAGCTTCTCTTGAGTGTACCTACCAGTACCTACCTACTCATGAGTCTTTTTACAGACTTTACGCGACGGTAATACGGCGTAGATAGGTATCAATGGTTTTGCGTAAGTTCATATGCGGTTGATTATCTTTTTTTTTTAATGTCGTTACAATCTTATCAAATGTCATAATTGTATTAATGTAGTTTAAGGCTGTTGGAGAGGGCTCACCTATCAAATAAATGGTTATGTAACACACGTTGAAATTTGTTCAACATTGATAATCAAAAGTTCTTTATTTCAAGAAAGTATATTTACTTATATCTTTAGGTACTAGTTACAGAAACATAAAACTAAAATGTGTCTGTCAGCACAATAAAACTGTTGGGTATTTGTTCCAACGTGGGTTACAATTATTACATGGAGCGGCAGTTTGCACCTCTCCGTCCTCCTTAAAATCTATTGTTTTAATTTAATAAACTGATGTGATATAGAAGTATTCCGCAAATATCTCACTAATCATTTGCTGTTTACTACCAAAGCAAACTAATGTTGTACGTAAATAAAGGTTTAATGTGAAAAAATATTCCATTATGTTTTTATTCTCATAGTTATCATTTACCTAAGCACACATCCAATATAGTTAAGGCCGCTTGCAATATCGAGATTATCATGGTTCAAGTACTTAACCCGTGAAAACTGTATACATTTTGTTCGGGTTAAGTCGTTAACTCTAGGGTTATCTTACATAGCAAGTAGGGTTAAGTATCGCAGCTATAGCTAGAACACTTTACCCTGACGGAGCTAGATACGGATACGAAGGAACTAAAATCGACTAAAGGTGTGACCTTGGCACCGTTTCCTTGTGGTTTCAAAGTGATGTAAATTAAAAAAATGTAGTCGTACAAAAATATACGCAATGTATTTACTTGCAGTAAAGACGTATAATTCCGATTCTCCACCATAGGCATTCTTGCTTCATAGCCTAATTAAAATGCGAGCGGTTCTTTACTACAGGCAAAAGTAATTAAAACCAAAACATCTTTCATTTTCATTTATTTATAGTATAAAAATAATTAATTTGAGTCTTTGGCTGCTCCACGCATTTGAATTTTGGTACAAAATAAATTGTGATGGTACGTAATACGTAATGTACATAGATTTTCAATATCCTTTGCGTCTAATCAATTACAATGAGCTTATTTATAATTTTCTAAAAATAAACAGCGTAGGGATATTTGAGAACAGGCGAATCATCAATTATCTCTTTTCCATACTCTCCATAACTTTTAATAGTTTTATTTTGACACTGAACTCGTGCGCATTCAATTTACTACCAAATTATAAGTAGGTAGGTATATTCATCCGCAACCAAATAATATTGCGGCGAGCACGATGTTAAATAGAGAAATCGTCGACTCGAAAAGTACATACAGTATTGATGGTCCTACTACTTAAATTGTAATTATATATCTAATGGCGTAGTAACTGGCTCCTCAGTTAGCTAGCTTATACTAGAAAAATCAATAACATATTTGAAAGTAAACATACATACCTAATGTTATTCTTTATAATATTCCAAGGAGACTATACTGCGTCACTGTTTTATTTCCATTCAAAGTTTAGTCCATTTTCAATTATCTTATTTATCGTTACATAACTCGATAGTGGCTTTGAGTGTCGCACTAAGGTAATGGACGGACTATTAGGTAATAATAATGTTACATATTTTCTTGTTGCTATGTTGTCCAGTCTCCAGTTATAACAAATTCATATTGATGCCAAATAAGTACTAGGCAATCATCAACCTATGCAAACGGAGTTGCAAAATGGCTATAAATAATATATAAATCAAAGTCTATATTGAAATAGATCAGCAATGTCGAGCAAAAAATCGTCGCTCCGACAATTTTTTACAATTTCAAATTAGATGGCGCTTCTAAATGAGTTGACTGAGTATACCCGGCCGAAAATTAGTAAGTACGAGATCTTCTAGCTGGGTATACTTATCAGCTAGTTTTCTAGTGCCTAGATGGCTCTTCTTTCTTCTAAGGCCCGTATTAATAAATCACTCTCAACTCAAAAGTCAATCTTGAGAACAACCTCAAGATGGTTTTCCATTAATAAATGTGCGCGTTTAGGAATCGGGTATCAGGTGAGTAATGGCGTATTAATAAACAATGTCAAACTCACACTTGAGAACGTATTTGCTGATTGCAGGCGAACCGCGATGTTTACTTGAGTTCTTCCACTTGAGAAAGACGTCACGTGATACGCCCTCAAGATTGGTTTATTAATAAATGATATACTTGAGATGGTGATCACGTCTTGAGAGTGTATTAGCTGAATTCGCTCTTGGCGGGTTGGTTGAGCTCAGACTATTAATACGGGCCTATGAGACCCCCTACACTAGCGTCTTTCGAGCGTTGACATCTCGACGACGCGACGTTTGCTCGGCGGCGCCGTCGCGCCAGCGGCGTCTGTCAAGCGTTGTCGTCTAACGTAGATATTCGTCTAAGGATAGGTAAATGTGAAAAACGACAATCAAATGCTCCAGAGACAAGACGTCGGCGCTCAAAGGACGCTAGTGTGGGGCATGTTAGCTAGTTTAGCGCCACTTGCGAGATTTTTGTTCGACAGCTGGCATCTTTCAGTTTAGTATAATATGGTCTTTGATACAAATAAGTAAATAATTCGTTCGTATGTATATCATAACTACATATTGTTCCAATTTTTACCTTAAAATTTTGTGCCTATCTACACTATGACTAGAAAAGATGAAGAAAATGATTCACGATTACTTAATTTAAATCAATATAGGTAGCGATCCTGGTTTATCTCTCGTAAATTAAACTATCTAAAACTACTGGCATCCTTTTCTACTAAAATTGCGAAAGAGAGCAGCGATAAAAACTTTTAGTTACGTCAAATGTAATATAAAGAAAAATGATAAATCAGAATCGCTACCGTAATATTTGTAAATGTAATTATGGTTTAGAAAGCCTGCAATAAGAATAGTTATTAGAACAGCATTACAGCGAATACCTGACTTCTGAAAAGAAATATACAAAGCAAAGGACTGTCAGTTGACAAAACCCTCTGAAATCGCATCGTTTGTAAATAATAGAAAACATTTAAAGGCACTGCAAAATATGACGAAACCACTTATACTATTCCAATCTATAATATTATTAAATTTTAGCTGCTATTCTTATAGGCACATCCCAGTACATAATTATTATTAATTAACAAAGAAATACCATAATGCAGTCATTGGGTTAATATTATTATTAAGTACAATCGAAAGCACGTGTAACATTTTAACTACTTCATTCTTATTGTCTGCGCCATATAGTTGAAATCGTAGTTAAATGTTACATTGATGTGCTGTTAGTGTACTCTGCTATATTTTGGGCATTATGGTGACGGACCAAGCGAATAGTACATTGTAGCAAAATGTAAAGAGTGAATTATAAGACATTGGCAAAAATTAAACCTGTAATTGTATAATATTACTCACATTGAGGTATATTTTAAAGTGATTTAATGACCTAGAAATAAAAGATTTTAAAATATACGCTCACAGACGTTCGATGAATGTTTTTGTTAATTGGTTTAAAGAGAAGAGACTTAATTCAAGTTTAAAATGTTACCAATAAATTCAATTTCACATTCCTGTTTCTAAAATTGATTGTTGTATCGATTCTTTCACAATAGATTAGGACAGTATATTGAGTACAAACTGTTTCACGTCCGCCTACAAATAAACCCAAAATTAAATATACTATAAGGTTTTATCCTATAAATACGCAGGAGTATTTTCATAAGCCTATATTTATATTCATATCATAAGCCGAGTGTTTTAGTTACAATAACAATTTACATGACAGTCTTGGTATATGGTAAAATTCTGTATTGGATCACACACCATCTACGGTACTTTAGAACACCCTGTTTTCATCCCGCTGCGTAAATTATGTAGGAATGTTTCAGTGCTTCGTTTCAAGCCTGCTCCACACTCGCTTGCGAACCGCTGCCTTGGATGCCTTCGCGTTCGCGTGCCTTGAACGAAGCTCGAGCCCTTTGTCGTGGGACTCGATCGTGAAATGCCGCGAAACAGCGAATTTTGCTGTTTCGCGAAAGCTGCAAAACGCGAGTGCTTTTCCGCGCCGCAAGTGTAGAGCCCGCATTAGACAACTGTGAGTTCCTTCAAACCATTCAAATTTGAACTTTGAAATTCAGTAATACAGTCTTTTTATTTAGGGATATGATGAAATAGAGTCGAGTATGCTGGCGAAATTGCCATCTTCAGAGCTTTGATCAAAGCCCTAGTTTTATCATCAATCTCTGTAACTTACATGGTTGGATTTAAAATAATTCATCCCGCAATAACATGATATCCCGTAGTTACTCATAGAATCTCAAACTCGTCATCTGAATCGTCGAATTGTCTGTCAACGTCTTCAAATTCTGAAAAGAAATGGATTCATTCAATATACCAAGCTTTACCATTGCAGAATTTTGGGTTTACTAATGACTGTAATGACGGTTCGATATACCATCGATATATCATTCGATTCTTAACGTTTACAAGACCTTTTGTATGACAACGTAATCAAAATAATTTAATTCAATGTTTTGCCACAGAAATACGACCACTGACCTCTCTTTCATCCATCATTCATACATAGTAGTGAACAGCTTTTGGTTAAATAATATCAAAGGATTTAAAATTAGGCAGTGGTTTCAGCCGCGGTAAGCCAAGCTTAGCCAAGGCTTAATCGTTACCATTGAATAGCGTCGTGTTCTGGAGATCAATGTCCGCGTTGCTCGGCCCCCAGTGCGCCGGCCGCTTCTCGCATATCTCGAACAGCGGCTGGCTCTCGGCCATGAGGCCGCCCTCGATAGTGGCGCACAGCTCGGTGAAATCACTGCGCGTCCGGCAAAGAAAACACTGCAAAGCAAAGAAACTATATTAGGTGTGGTTTTGATCAACGCCGAGCGACTCAGGTAACACGACACGGATGCCCAAAAAAATATAGGAAGTAAACCTTAATTTTTCATGTAAAAATCCGCAAATAATAAAATTCGTTGTTACATACACTCGTTGCCGGGCCACTAACAGCGTGATCGGGCGTATTTTGTACCGCAAATGACAGCGCGCCTATGCGCTGCGATAATTTCAAGATAACTTGAGTAGAGATTTTTTAAATAGTAATTATGTTAAAAATAATAAAAACTAAGATTTTAGGAACCAAGATTATTAAGACTACCACCCTTGAGTTGGGCGTTGCTGATCAAAAACAGATGTTATTTCGTGACCAAAACCTATTTGTCAAAGTTATTCACGACTGCTGCCGAATGACAACAACAGCTATAGTACGTACACGTTAAGAAAATAGTGAAAAAAGAGCACGTCTATCCACGGTTGACAAATTAGATGACTTAGACAAATGTGCCATAAGAAGGAAAGTTCAATAATAATAAAAATTCAACTTTCCTTCTTATGGCACATTTGTCCAAGTCATCTAATTTGTCAACCGTAGATAGACGTGCTCTTTTTTCACTATTTTCTTAACGTGTACGTACTATAGTGACATGAGAATGTCACTAGCGGTCATCCCACTGACCTCGCCCAACGTTGCTTAACTTAAACCTGAGACTTGAACGAACGTTTTCAGCGTGTGCTCGCAACCGGACTACGAGCCCTCATGGTTTTCGTGGTTTGCGCGCAGAAGTTTTTAAACGAAAAAATAATTTATTTCCTACTCTATCTCTAATAGACATAAATTTGACTTTATATGTTATGTTTGTAATAAAATAAAAAGTAAAATCTTCTGTCTATTAGAGATCTTGAGGGACCGAAGCGCGTCCCGTCTACTTGACTTCTCCTACATTGCTCCTTGGACATTGCCTTGGATATCTTGCGCTTTGGACGTTTTGCGAGCGTTGGTCATTATGCGCTTTGGACATTATGCGCCTGAACTGAAGAAATTGGTAAGATAAAAAAAGCTCTGTAAATCCGCCTCTGAGTGGGACGGTTAATCTACAGGATATTAAAAATATGTAAACAAACTTACCACTGCAACTGAAGGGTCCATCGCAATTATTGGTATCCTCGACGCGTATCTACAGTGATACGTGCAATCCATTTCTTTCTGTTCATCGGTCGATTTATTCTGAAATACAAATAAGTTGTTCTTAACTATTTACTTAGTGTGCTGTGACCTGTTTGTCTCTGGCGCAAGATTTGGCGTATGAATGACAAAGACAGTTGCGTTTAGGTTCTGCCCTTGTAGCACGAGTCAGCGTTAGCGATCGACACAACGCCGCGGAGCTGTCAAAGTGACATTATTACAAGGCGACATTAGTTTGACAACTTCGCGGCGTTTCGTCGATCGCTAATGCGACTCGTGCTAGCCCCGCTGGACTTGACTCGGTCACGACAGAATCCTACTATATAAGTAGATATTATTATTATTTTATTAATGGATACTGAACTGTCGAGTTCCGTCATTTGCCAATGTCATGTTACAGAATATTCAAGATAATATCACAGTCTTCTCTCTTCCTCCAGAGGAGTCGTTGTAGCGTCGGACGAAGCAGCTCCATAGTCACATTTCAAAAGATATAAAACTTATTCTTACTTCAACTGGTCCCGATCTCTGCGTGGTATGGGGGTCTAGGTACACCACTTCATCTCCCACGCAGCCAATCAAAAAGAGAGCCTGGTTCGGCTTGCCACCAATCACGCCAATGGATTGAGGGCATTGGAAGCACATCTGAAAGTATAAATCGGTTTTAAATTAGTACATGGCGCAAATAATAAGAACCGAACAACAAAGAAAACAAATCCAATACATTATAAAAACTTGTCAAACAGATCACATTTTAATCGTAAAAAAAAAAAAATTCGAAGAATAAAGTTCGTATAGTACAGTCTTTCTCAAAGTGGGCAACTGCTGCTAGCTGGAGGCCTAGAGGGGGGCTCCAGAATTCTTTTAGAACGCAAGTTTAAACTCCAGACCAGACTAATACAGCACAAATTTAATTTAATAAAGTAATAAATGTCATTATGGTTTTTAAACTGTGGTAAAGTAAAAAAAAATGGGGGGCGCTGAAAAAGAATTGATTTTCAAAGTGGGCGGTAGACGAAACAAGTTTGAGAACCTCCTCTGCTCTGGTATAGTACATAGCCAAGCCACGATTACAATCCGAAAGTTCTTCATACACAATCGTAGTCTAGTAAAGTCGAAAGCACATCAAGTGTACCTTGGCTCATTCGTATTATCTACATACGCCATAAGACTTAACAGTTGAAATTCTCACCATCAGCACTGATGTGCTGTCGTTGTACCTCTTACTAAGTCCGCGATTTTCATCTTCGATATGTATTACTTTCTCGTGCTATTAGGTGGGATTGATAAAAAATACGGAATGGCAACTTAACACAGACGGTTCGGAGTTCTAACAATAATATAGCCCATAGAACACGTGATATCAAGTGGAAATGGGTTTATGTATAACTAGTATAGTAAATGTGAAAGAGCTATTGGGAAGAAAGCAAACTATTGGGTTTCGATACCCGTAATCTCCGACTTATCTTGGATATTAAATCCAGTTCAATTTCAGGAGCTTTCGAATCAAATGATGGTTACACTACCTATATTTATATGAACGATTTATTCTCATTTTGAGGTAATTTAATCGGCAGTATATTGCAATAAAATAGGTTAGTTAAATTAGAGCAGATATACAATATAAATCGTCTTTACTATTTAAATATGACTTACTTTCAGTCCGTCTATATACACAGGGTTAATTTCGCTGAGACCCAGCCGAAGTGGCACAGCGAGTAGTAGCGGCATCCAGTCAGACACAACCACACTGTCCGTGGCGCTCGAACAGTCTCCCCGATCATTCTTCACTATGCACTGTTGCACTGAAATCATAGGTGGTATACATATATCCATTACTTTGGAACTCCAAGAAATCTTTGGGAAGAAGATTATGATGATAATCACTTTTATGCTAAAGGTAGTAAGAAAAATTTATAAACTTTACTACCCGTTTAGGCCGACCTACCTCCCTTCCTATTATCGTTCCCAAAACGATGAAAACATATTATGCGATGGTTTGCTGAACAGAGATACCGCTAAACCAGCATGATAGCACTGTCCCTGTCACGCACATCATGACATATGAATTGACGTACGAAATGTTGCAGTTTTCTGCATAAAAAATGAAGTATTTTTTGACTGGCGATTTATGAATTATATTTGATATTTGCAAAGTTAAGTTACTCAAGAATTCTAATATTAATGTTGAGATTTGTAGAAAAAAAAGGTTCAGAATTTGAGGATGTCCATTGAAACTCACAGATATCCTCTTTCACAACAGTGTTGTCCAGTGCAACATGAATCACCAGGGAGCTCCACTTGTCATACACCACCAATTTCCTGTAAAACAATTACTCAGTTGAGCGGCTAAGATATTGTCACGCCCAGACCGAATAGGATGGTGTAATGCTATGAGAATGGTCGCAGACCTTTCGAGTGCCATTACACATGTAACTGATTTTATTATTATTTGTCTAACAAATATTGACTCGAAACAAGTTGATTACAATGTATTTATTATGGTTACATATTTGAATAAATAGGATACACATGTAACCTAATTGACTCAGGTGTCTGTCTATAAGTATGTGCAAATTAGATAAGAAACTTTTTGTATTTGTGTACTGAGTGTTACTTACTTCAAAACCTGTGCAACAGTGTTGGGCCCAAACCATTGACCCACTTCCTTGCCTTCTGAGGCACCCATTAAGGCTACCTGGTGGATGGAGTACGGAGCTTGCTTCCTCTCCTCAAAACGCTGGATTATCTTCAAATATGTTGGGTCTCTGCAACAAGTTTAACCTTTAACTGTGGACACGCGGTCTCACAGACCGCTCGGAGTTTGCGATATTCGTGTTTAACCCCCTCCCTGCATTCCTCGCTCCTAAGGTGCTCAGTATCTTCAGTTTTAGTGGCGAAACGACTGCTGATGCTGGAGGTGGCGTCGCCGGGTGCAAATCGGGTGAGTTATTTTGCTTCAAACTTTAACCGCGGTCTGTGAGACCGCGCGTCCACATTTCCAATACAAAATTTTGTGATCAATATTATGTTTGTTTAAGGTTATTTTGTTTCAAAATGTCAAAAAACAATTAATCAAGTACTGCCGCATCAAATAGAGCTTCGAGGTCACCGTTACAACAGCGTACAAACAAAATATTTCGAGTTTATGATCCTTCCTTTGAAAATGAAGTAAATAACATACTTTTAGAGTTAGATAATCAGATAATGAAGAAGTTATTGATGATTGTGAATTTTGAAGCTGACTTCATACAGAATCACGTGAGCGACCAAGAACAGGACGAGGATAGCCCCAGCACTGATGGCAAGATACCATTATAAGAAATAACAGTCCATGTAATGATAAAAACTGCCAATAATTTTACTAATATTGGCCCAGTGTCAGAATTTTTGCGTTTTATTTTATGATAATGTTATTTTATTTTTTCTGTTTCATATACTTTATATTTGATAATAATTAAGTAGATTTTTCAAAAAAGTTAAAATCTTTTATGTTTTTGTTCCTAAATTTAATCTAAGGTAAATTTAGACTGAAATGTGCCTTAAAATGTTACTTGCTTACATATATAGAGAAAATAAATAAATAATGGATAAATACATACAAATTATTTAAGTTTGATACCCGTTCAAAATAATAAAAATAATGACTACAAATAATATAACTATTTTCTTATAAATTTGGCCTTGAAATATAGCGGTACGTGAGACCGCGCGTCCATGGAAGTGTAACAAAAAAATTACGTCTACAGTTAAAGGTTAATAATTTTGTTTTAAAGCATAATAAATAAATTATACTATGCAAATAATCTAATATCTATCTAGTATGATAATAACATCAACATAATGCAAGGGATTGAGATAAAAATATAGGCACATGCAAAGGGATCTCTAGACATTCAAACAGATCTGACATGGATAGGTTTGGAAGCCGTCAGTCAGATCTTTTGGCCATTTATTTATTGTTTGTGGCTCCTTTTCAAATCACTGATCAATCAGCCCAGTGTCCCGAGCATAAAACCAGGTAGGCTTCATGTAAAAAACCTATTTAAAGATATGAACTTACCTAGTTTCGGGTGTCCACACCCAGTCAGCTGACAAGTGAATTCTGATAAGTGCTACTCCAAGGACCATTTGCCCACAACGTAGCATGCACCCCCATCCCTTGTCCGAGGTAAGTCCTTCATCGCCTATCGGAACGAAGCCCTTTCTGTACGTGCACCAGATGATTGATGTGATGTCACGCCTTATGCGGTCGAGATCTGAAATATAGGAAATACTAATACGAAACTGCGAGACATCGGTCAGAGGTGAAGGTAAAATAATCGTGCCGTGGCCATACCTTGAATAGCGCTGTACTTCTTGCCTAAAACCCACACGTTATCCTTTGTTTTTGGAATATCATCAGGCTCCACGGCATTACCCTCTGCCGATAGGTAACATATATCAAACATAGCATCCATGTTGGTACATAGCTTGTAAACAGTTCGAAGTCGAAAAAACTATAAAATAAAGTGTGAATTTGTGAATTTTCAAGAAATTACGAACAAAAACACCCCACAATGACAATCAATGACATGACAATCAAGGAGCAAGACAACAACAAAAACAATACAAACAAATGGCCATTACCTCTCAGCCTCTCAGCCTCAGAGAAATTACGGAAAAACTCTGAGGGCCGTGCGTGCGTGATAATATTGGTAAGAAATGATTCTTATTGTTCTTTACGAAGAAACGAAGAAAATGAACATAAATTAAATAAATAAGAAATAAATTCCCATACTTATTGCAAAATTATTCTAAAACTAAGGCTGAACGGCTCGGTTTCTTTGCCTTACAAAAGTCAAAACGTAACATATAACATCATATCATAAGAAAAAAATTGCTTTTGGGATGGGAAATGGGAATATTTTGTTTTTAGGGTTTTCTCAATGTAAATAGTAAATTTTCATACTTCTTCGTGTTTCGTATTTTTGTAACAATGGATTCAAGTCCCTTGGACTATGTAGCCCAAGCATGTATGGATCTAACAGAGGCTATGGCCTCAGCTCCTAACGAGGCCGACCGAGAGTCCCTCATCACGAATCATATCAAGAAAGTCTGGTCAACCGTCGAGCCTGTTGAAGACTTCAAGAAAAGTAGGTCAGAGTGTCTAAGAGGGCACATATTTTTTTTATAATTTTGCTAAAAACGAGTTTTTCAGGTGCTGGTGTATTGTAAATGTGCCATGCACTTTTATGACAATATCACACTTTAAAATGTGTGTGTATCACACGTTAATTAAAGCTAAGCAGTTGATTAATCGCGGAATCCAAGGACCTATTCTTTAAACTTCTGACAAGTTTTTTATGTGTCTATCATAGGCCTGGAGTGGGTGAATGTGTCTGAGCCTATCTCGCTGTCTCAGGACTGCTCTGAGAAGGTGGTGGTGCTGGACTTCTGGACATACTGCTGCATCAACTGTTACCATGTGCTGCCGGACCTGGCGCACCTGGAAAACCTGCACACGGTGGAGAATGGACTTGTTGTGGTATGCACTTCACAATTTAACTTTTTAAAGATTTTAGTATCACCATATTCAGCCTTTATGAGTCCAGTACGGACATAAGTCTCCCTTAAATTTCGCCATTCGCTTCTGCTATTTGATTCCACTACTTCCCAGAGACTACTGTATGTCATCAGATCAATGAACCTTTGGTCGTCCAGGTCTCCTGAGGCATTTCATTTATTTAATTCCATCGCCACTCCGTTAGTCTTCAGTTAACTCTAGAACTTGTGACCAAATAGATGACAGGACAGGCATCAGTGAAAAGGTTCAACATATTGATTTTAGAGATTTGAATAAAAATATGTTATAGGTATAAGTAGGTATATTTTTAAGTATTTCCTATATTCATTGGTATGTATAAAATAAAATTAAATAACATAATTTTGCTCCTGTTAAATAGTCAAATTGCATATTTAATAATTTGAATGTTGTTTGTATTTATATAGTTTTGCTTGCTTGCTGCAGAAGACAGGAAATAGAAGTTACATTTCTGGTCTTTATTAATCCTAACTTGACTTTTTTCAGATTGGAGTCCATTGTGCAAAGTTTTACAATGAGAAAGACACTACAAACATATTGGCTGCAGTCCAGAGGTACAACATACACCATCCAGTTGCGAATGACGCCGACAGCTCTGTATGGGATGCACTCGGAATTAAGTGCTGGCCGACATTGCTCATACTTGGTATGTTAAGATCGTATATATACCTACTTATGTAACTAAATCTTAATCTCAAGCCAAAAATTCAACATTCACTGTTAAATTGTCGAATGTTAAAAAATATTCAAATAATACATTATTATTAACTAAAAACAATCTGGCAGAGTATACTATAAATAGTACTGGTCCAGCTAGTCTCTCAGTTATGTGCTACTATGGAAAATGATTTGTCTAATCTGCAATTTTGAATCATTATATCTCAGAAATGAAAGTAACCATTGTAGAAGAAAGCATGAGGAAGGGCCTTTTGTTAATAATTAGTATTTACTATTTGAAAATTGATGTATGTATTGTATATAGGTGAATAAAGGTATGATTCCGAGATGGGCAGCAGACTGCAAACTGCAACCATAAACCGCAGAGTTCACAATGCAGATTCAATTGAATTCAATTCCCTACAGCTGCGGTTTGCGGTCGCTGTTTGCAGTCTGCGACCCATCTCGGAATCGTACTTTAATGCACGTACTAATAAATATAAAATATACCTAAATCGTTCGGAACTGATGAATTTTTTGGTCAAATATTGTTGATAATCCAGGGCCCAGCAACAAGCCAATTTTCGTGCTAACTGGCGAGGGTCACAGAGAAGAGCTGGTGTCATACGTAGGCGCCGCACTGCGCCACTTTGCCGCTAAGATATCCACCGCGGCCCTACCTGTGTCACCCAATAAATTATTGAAGGGCAAAGAAGATCAAGTCATGCATTTCCCTAGTAAGGTTAGTCCCATATTATTTTTATGAAAGAAAGAAGACAGCGTGTAGAGAGAGAGGTCATTATTTCATCTGGTCACATAAAATAAAAACAAATGTTTCATGCTGAGGGTGGTTCGTTTAGTTATTTAGCAAAACAGTGTCTAGTGAGATAATCTAAGAAATGGGAACTTCCTAAATATATTACTATGTCAATATATCATTTTGAACAGATCAAGAGGATTAACTGGATGTTAGGTTAGTTAGTAGTGACCATGTTATAACACAACTACACCATATTCTCTTGTGATTTAACACAGATTAACTTTCTGGCGGTTTAATATGTGTAGGTGTCGTTGAACCCGTTCTACCGCGGCCGTCCCGAGGAGCCGTTCCTGGCCATATCTGACACGGGCCACCACCGCGTGCTGCTCACCGACTGCGCCGGCGTCATCCTGCGCGTCGTCGGCGGGCCGGAGCCGGGCTTCAAGGATGGCAGTCAGTATACTATTATTGTTAAGCTTTTGCAACCTGAATATAGTGTTTGAGAGGTATATTTTTAAGGAGATTAAAAGTGTTAGTAGGTAAAGAGATTTTTTTATATAAATGGACTCATCAATTTTGTCATTTACCCAAATAGTAATTATAAGTATCCATCATTTACCAATGTCAAGTAAACGAGTAATAACATTAAAGGAAAAAGAGTATTTAAAGTAAAAGTTAAAGTATCATATAAATTCCACCATGGCATTTGTTATCTGGGCCCACGTGATGGATCTCGGCCCCAGCTCGGTGTAAGGAGGGTTTGTGGCCCAAAACTATTCTATCCTATGAGCATAATATACATACTCGTATATCATCACATCAAAGTACAGTAATTCGACATGGTTTTCTTTTTACTACAGAGCTAACCGAAGCGCAGTTCGACTCTCCCCAAGGCCTGTGCTGGCTGTCCAGCAGCGTGCTGGCCGTATGCGACACCAACAACCACTCCGTGCGCGCCGTGCACCTGGACGAGGGCGCGGTCGAGGTGCTAGCCGGCACGGGGCAGCAGGCGGCGCACGGAGACCAGGGTGAGTGCTAGAGGCGGCCACAGACTAACTAAAAGGTCTGTCCAGCAGCGTGCTTACCATGTCAAGAAACAACTTTTTTCACGTGTTGCGAAACATCAATCAGAGCCCGTGACGTCACCACCGTATAAACCGCGCATTCTCAACGTGGCGGCCATTTTGATTATATATTGTTTGTAACGAGTGACGTCACAAGATGTTGAGTAACGTCACAAGATACATTTGGTGCGTTATTTAAAACGGGTTAATAAAAACACGATTTTTTTTTAATTTCAGCTTTTGAGCCTATATTAGGTACAGATGTACTTCAGACTTTTTCTCAAACTGTCAACATCCACATTGAGTGTTGTATAATCTGTGGTATTGTATCAGGCGGCAAGTGTCTGGGCATGCAGCCGCTGTCGTCCCCGTGGGACGTGCTGCTGTACACCACGCCCGATATGGACATGTCCGTGCGGCCGCTGTTGCCGCCGCCACCCGCACCGCCGTGTCAAACCACAGACAAGGAGAACGACGATAAGGAACAGCCTAAAGGTAGGGATTATTTGTTTTAGCTATCCATTTTGAGAAGTTTTAAACAAGTTAAAAACAAGCTTTCTTAATTTGATAAAAGATGGCGTTGCACCGAAGTCAAGTGCCATCGTAAAAAAACACAGCACCATAAAAAGTGACAATGTCAGCTGAATAATTTATGTTTTGGTTTGTGTAATTTTAAACAAAATTGTGAACACGCATTCGATGCTACAAATAAAGCATTGAATTGAATTTTAAACAATACAATTTAATACTTTTAATAGGTACCGAGCACATAAATGGTCACACTTGTAGTACGATTTCAACTCTTACGATGCAGATAATGAGAACGGTCCAAAGTGTTAGGCTTCATGCGCATTATGCGGTTGGCCGCACTGCGGCTGGCCGCAGGATGCGGTTGCAGTTGCGGCTAACCGGATGGCGGCTAGCCGCAACCGGAGCGTGCGTAAAGAACGTGCGGATGGACGTTTTCAATGGCAGGCAACCTTAAACTAGCAACCGAAGTGAATCCGCGCAATGCGTATAGCGATGTCCGACTAGCCGTTAGTCGGGCCGCAGCGCTGTGTAAATAGACAATGCGGTTGACATGCAATTTTGGACTTCCGGCAGTGCGGACAACCGCATAATGCGTATGAGGCCTTACACTTCATGTGCTTTGATGTGTACCACGAAAAATACACATTCCATTCAAACATTGTGACACTTGAAGAGTGCCATCTACCGGGGCTATCGGTACTTCTTTTTTTAGGTGGCGCTCCGTTACAGAGGCCCGGGTTCGATCACCAGATCGGCCAAAGGAAAATTTACGTACATTTACCTACACCTTTGCCTATTATTTGTAAACTTGAATCTAATGCATTTTAATTACACTGTGCAATAATTGCAGACAAAGAGAAGAAGGACGAGAAACGTCGTGTGCTGCTGATTGCGTGCGCCGGCGCGCACCAGATATGGGCGCTCTTCCTAGACAACACCATCTGGTGGAAGTACAAGTCATTCAATGAAGGTTAGCCACTATTCCCTTTGCTAACTTTTGTAGCGATTCCAGATTGCGTCCGCTAATATTAGTCGCTGCTAAGCGAGGCGTCCCGCTCGCTCGTACATTATATTAACGATAGTGACGTTTATGTACATCCACCCTCACACACACACACACCCTCTCACACACTCACACACGCGAACACGCGCACACACATACACATTTTTACTCACTCAGCATGCCTAAGTTAAGATTAATTTGTTAAACTCATGTTTTATTTTCTTTCTTCTTTCTTTTTTCATTACCAATTCTTGCTGTTTCGGAACCGATGTACCAGTTTAAAATTAAATAGACCTAAGAAAGAGTGGGCCCTCCTGACACAGGCGAGTTTTTAATTTGCCTACTAGGAGGTACCTTATTTCTGTATCATCTATATGCTGGTGTTTTTGAAAATAAATTTATTTTATTTTTTATTTATTTTATTTTTTATGTTTAGGATTCGAAATAGTGGTCGCTACAGAATTTGCATTTTTGACAGTTCTAGTCTAAAACTTCTAGAAGTAGTGTCTTCATTTTGATAATTTAGAGCAGAAAAGGCAGACAGCATTTTAGGCCTTGAAATTGAAAGAAGAAATTGGTTTTGAAAATTGCACGCAAAAATTAATACCAAGGTCAACGTTGGGGAGCTATTCGGCCTTATCTGGCTTCCAATGTGATATCACGAATTTAGTTTTTCGTAGAAAATATGGTTACGAGAAAATCTTTTTGGGTTATACGAGTATCATAAGGTCGACTTCTAATGTTAAAATTAATAAAAAAAACCGGTGAAAATGGTTTACTTTCGGTATTTTACAGTTAGTAAAATGAAACCGTCTTGTATGTATTTTGGTAAGATATTATTGAAAACGTCGTCTTTGATGAAAACTATGAACTATATTCTGTTGCGTTTGTCGGGTCTACTAGTATTATAAATGAGAACATTTAGTGATATAGGTACGGTGTCTCAGTGTAATGCTAATACTATTTTTTACCACGTGAAAATATCTGGTTCCTACGGGAAACACGCAAACCGCGGATAAAGTAACGGTAAGCTATATTAACCTAACTTGCGCCGAAACTTTCATGCAAGTATTTATGTCACTTTCATGCAAGTATTTATGTCACCTAGCGGTTCCTTGCGTACGCTAATATTAGTCGCCACTAAACTTGGCGTCCCGCTCACACTTATGTGATGTAGCATATGAGCAGTGACAGTTGCGCTTAGGTTTCGCATTAGACTTAGTGGCCGTGATAGTAACCTAATGATACTGTATCGCCTTGTGAATGGAGAATACCGTGTATTATCAATGTTTCAGGCACGTGTGTGTGCATAGTGGGGTCGGGCGCGGAGGCCGCTCGCAACAGCGCATACCCCAACACAGCCGCCTTCGCGCAGCCATCGGGCCTCACTCTCAGACCTGGTAAGGAAACATTACACAAGTCTCTTGAATACTCTTGATATTATACTAATTTGACGGGCAATCTGTGTTTTTATACCATATTTTATACACAGTCATGTTATAGATAACAACACTCGCAACTAGCAGATAAACCTGCATTAGTTTGCGCACTGTTGCTTATTTTAAAAACTGTATTTTTAAACAAACTTAAGTTTATACTGGTACATTGAACAATTTTCTATGATACTTGCACTACAAGGAATGTAAAAAATACGAAATAAAAATAAGCTATTTAACATAAACAAACATGTCTCAAAATTATTATAGCGAAATTTAATAAACGTATTTTCATATCTGCTGCCGCGAGGCAATAGTTATTTCCTCACTTTGACCCTGTTGTCAAAATTATTGTTATCAGGTTCGAGTCCCGAGGTGTTCATAGCCGATTCAGAGAGCTCCTCCATAAGGCGACTGGCACTGCCCACTGGGAAGGTGTCGACACTGTGCGGCGGAGATCGCAATCCCGTGGTGAGTATTTTTATTATATTTATTGTTTAATAACATTTATAAAAAATACTTTTTAAATCTTTCCTATCTTAGACGAAACCACGTAGGGTTTGTGTGCCGATGGGTTATAGTGGCTAACTCTCGATTTCTCATTTATTGCCAACGGGTTTTACGGGATTGGTTATTAAGTTATTCACAACCATATTTAATTCCAGAATCTCTTCGCCTTCGGAGATATAGACGACATAGGCGTCGACGCAAAACTACAGCACCCTCTCGCGGTGGCTTACTGCGAGGCAGACAAAACGCTCTACGTAGCCGACACATACAACCACAAGATAAAGAAAGTCGACGTCGGATTACAAAAAGTTACCACACTGAACCCCACGTTGATCGAAAGCACCGAACCGGTTAAGTTTAACGAACCCTCCGGCTTAGCGATAAGCGTGGACGGAAAATACATATACGTAGCGGACACGAACAACCATTCTATCAAAATCCTGAACCTAGTGAAGAACGTCTGCCAAGAATTCAGAGTGCGACACCCAGAGCCAAAGTTCACGGAACCCGAGAACTTGATACTTTACAAAAATGACTTATTCGTGAACAGAAAGTGTGGGAATTTGATTATTTACTTCAACGTGAGTTTGGATGCGGAGACCAAGAATGTTAAGTTCACCCCGGGAGCGCCTCAGAACTGGAGCGTTTGCGTTCGGGACGACAATGACAGGGACGTGTCTTTGGACGACTTCGATTTTATCGGCAGTTGTAATAAAGGGAACAAATTACCCGGTCGGGTCGAACTTAAACTTAAACAGCGAACAGATAAGACTCACTACAGGTTGTATCTGAGCTTCCATACGGCGTTGTGTGACGCTGCGGTGTGCTTTTCGCACTCGTTCACGATTCGTTCGACGATCTTAGTTCGGGACTCTGTGAAAATGGTCGAGTCGTATAAGATTACGTGCAAAGTGAATCCCGTTAATAGATCTGAAAAGAATGATCCGAAAGTCTTTATGCCTGTCGAACGTAATCCGTTAGAGATTGAGGGATAGTAAACATAATAGATTAGTATACTGTTTCTCATGTATTTTTTTATCATTTAAACCATTATATATTAACCCAGAGCGCAATTTTAAATTTGATATAGTTTAAGTTCCGAGTTTAAGTTAACCTGATTATTTTTAAGTTACGTTGTTGCGCAATGCAAATAAAATATATTGTTATTTTAATAAACAATGAATTGTTTCAATTTTATATGTCCCTTCATACTATTGTAGACAGATCTCACTATTCGAAGCTTATCGTAACACACCATTTTCTCGTCAAAGTTGTATTACAGAGCGGAGACAACTATAATTTTATTATTGACTATCGCCATAACGTTTCTGCATGGCCATGGGTGGCTATTACAGATACTATTATTTGATAACTAGCTACTTTAAAAACCGCCCTTTAATGTCAATGCCAGTCGTTAAGAGAATTCCAATTGTTACCAATATCACGGCATATCCTACTTCACTACCGAACCGGTATATCATTGATGTTTAAGGTGTAACGTTAGGGGCCTCTAAGAAAGTATAGTGCTCATGGATGGCGTTACGGTACTGCCATGCATTCGTGTAATAAATTCATTCAATGTATTTAAAAATCACTGCTCTCAATATTCTAGTCTAAATAACTGACAAAAGCTAGCTTCCAAACAGCAGCGACGGGCTGTGCCACCTTGGCACATAGTGGATTCTATGCGAATCGTAATAAGTCGTAATAGAATCGCTGGCTAGTAAGGCATTTATGCCGTGTGTCCGTATGTATTAAAGTTATGAAGTTATGTTATTTAATGTATTTGAAAACACCTGTATTACATGACCGACGTTCTTCTTAATTTATGGAAAGTCCCTGACAGGCCGTGACATTTTACTATCTAAATCAGATGATACCGATGGATACTGTGTGTTAAATATTACCTATTAAATTATATCATTATTGGTCTGACCTCATTGAAGGTCGGTGAATCGATATGTCGTACAATCCGCTGCAAAATATGCAACTCTTAAAGTTAGAGCTAAGCATTATTATTATAGCGAACTCGTGGTCGATTGTACTGCAATTTATCGCTACTATCAAATCTTGTAAGGCATGAGGTATGTACAATGTTTTTACAGAGGTCAATTTAGGATTGACCTAATTACTTTCATGATCTGATCGTCGATCAATGAACAATATTTTATTTATTTATTTATTTTATTTTATTCGGAAAACAAACAGCTACAATGACAAAATAAATAATTAAATAATATCTATAAGCCAATTATAAGTTTTCACATGTACATATCTACAGATGCAATAATGAAAAATAATCGAACAAGGGTGAATACCATGGTATGAAATATATACACAAAATAGATACACAAATATACTATACACACAATATAACAATAAGTAGTTATTGTGCCGGAGGTTCGAAATAGCTGCCAGCGATGAGCCGTCTTATTGCGGCCGGACTCGACACAAACAGGTCGATCTCGGGGTTGTCTTGTATGAGGCTATTAAACCGTGCACCGGCTCTCCAGAAGAAGGAGTTCCGTCCGTAGTTGGTTCGGGTGGACGGAGTCTCAATAGGTAAATAGGATCGTAGCTGTCTAGATGGTACTGAGAATTCTATCGCTCTCAGCAAGTGAGGCGAGTCAATCGACCCATTCACTATTTTACTCATGTATACTACATCTAACATGTTCCTGCGAGTCTCAAGAGGAAGGAAGTGATATTGTTTACACCTAGATTCATAGTTGAGATCATACCGCTTGCACTTAAATTGTAAGTATCTCAAGAATCTTCGTTGGATTGATTCTAATCTCGTGATGTAGATGTTATAGCAAGGATTCCACACCTGGGAGGCATACTCGAGGATACTGCGCACGTAGGAGCAGTAAAGGATTTTGATAGGTTTAATATTGGTGAACCTGGAGCAGGATCTTATGACGAAACCCAGAGCTTTAGAGGCTTTGTTAACAACATAGTTAATGTGCTCGTCGAAGATCAACTTGGAGTCTAAAATTATACCAAGATCCTTCATACGGTCGACTTTGCTTAAATGCTGGTTCTTAAGTGTATAATCAAAGCTAAATACTTTAGTTTTACGAGTAAAGGTCATTGTATAACATTTTGAAACATTCAAATCTAACTTATTATCTAGACAATAGTCTTCAAATCTACAAAGATCTTCCTGCAAGTGAAGACAATCTGTTATAGTGTCAATACGCTTATAAATTTTAGTATCGTCTGCATACAGTAAAAACTGGGAGTGCAAAAAGCATTTATTTATGTCGTTGACAAAAATAATAAATAATAATGGTCCCAGCAGGGACCCCTGGGGCACACCAGAAGGAATTGGCAGCCAGGAAGACGTAAAACCGTTAACTACGACAGCTTGCGAACGGTTACTGATATAAGATGTAAACCATCTGTATAAGTTACCATGGATGCCAGCAAAGTGCAGCTTTTGGAGTAACATGAAATGGTCAATTCTATCGAAAGCTTTACTAAAATCAGTAAAAATTACATCCACCTGAGAACCAGTACCAGATTCAGGATCCATGCTGGAGGTAATGAAGTTATTAGATATTATTAGGTTCGAGGTGGTGGAACGACCCTTTAGAAACCCGTGCTGTTCAGGTATAAACCATGAAGCTAGCGTAGAGTAAACTTGACGGTAGATAACTTTTTCAAAAATTTTGGCGAAGAGTCATAGTTTAGAGATATTACACCCAAAGAAATTAGATTTTACACATTTCTGTGGATAATAAATTAATAGTAGTAGAAATTGTCCGTAGTTTCTCATCAAAGTATTTTATTTATTTTATTAATGGACTCGACAGTTCGTCATTTGCCAATGTCATGTTACAGAAAATTCAATGTATAATAGTCTTCTATCTTCCTCCAGGGGAGTCGCCGCAGCGTCATCACCCTGGGTAGCCGCGTCTTCATGTCTTCATCCACAGGAGACGCCGTAGCGTCAATCACTGTGGACGAAGCAGCTCGACAGTCACGTTCACTCCCGAGCTTGTAGCGGGAACTCTTGATAAAAGCTTGAAACTTCAGATCTTGCATAAATAATTCAATAACTTCACCATACTGTCATTCGCGAACTTTTTCTGATTAATTTAACGTGATATTAAACACAAAATAGCCCCTGTAGACATTAAAAGGAAAATTATGAAATAATTTCGCAACCGTCGTTTCCCGCCATTTTCAAGAGAACCCCCTCATCAAAGTAATAATCATTTTCAAAATGTGAAACAAAACACTACCTCTTTATTCTTTTGTTCCATGTTTTATATTTTAAGACACAAGTCAACAACACAAGTTATACTACTTAATTTAGGCCGATGTACCCGTGGTCCTGTCCATGGTGGCGGAGGCGGAACACCCCAGGAGTTTTAGTTGGTGCGAGTCCAACATAATCACCCGTTCCCCCGGACGGGTGGTATACATTATGTATTTCTCCTGGGCAAAAAAAAATGGCCGATATGGATAAATCAAGATATCGTATGAAAGATGAACTTTTGAGTAGGTGTTAGCAAAGAGTACAATTAATAAGCTATGTGATTTGACTGTGACTTGAATGTGAATGACTTTTTACTTGAATAAATAAATTATTAAATTATGATTCGCAGTGTAGGCTAAGTGCGGGTTTATAGATTACCACATATTTCATTGTCTTAGCTATTAGCGACGGTCTACATCTCTAGTTACGATCCCTTTTAATTTACACTGTGACGTTACATTGTACGAATGCAAACGTGTCCTTTTCAAGACCCTGGATTTTAAAAGCCTCGTGCACAACTAAGATATTTGCATTATATTTATTTAGTGTGCATTGTACAAGGAGTAACAAAATACCAAAGAATTAATTATATGAATTAAAACAAAGCATGGCAAAGAATCTCAAAGAAAAATGAAGGAGCGTCCTTTTTGAATTTATGCGAATTTCTGGTTTCAGTACGAACAATATCTGTCACGTTTTAATTTAACCCGAATTGCACCTATAGTAGTTCGCCTTCACTACATAACTCCGTTACTTGACTATCCCGTTGGCGTTGCGTCAAAATATGGTAAGGCAATGGACGCCCCTGGCGCGAGAATTAGCGGTGCTTCGTGATATAACAAGTTGATTGATTGACCGTTTGATGTTATAGAATGACGAGACTTAATTCAGTTCAAACTAAATTTATGCACGCATTCAACTTATAAATAAACCTCTATACGATTAAAATGACTTATTCCGTAAGATCCGGTCTGGGTGATTTTTAGGGATATAATGTTGTTCTACGGTAGAGCAAACTGTTGAGCTCTATGACGCAGTTAAGTGTTTGGCACACTGTATTCGGAGGTCCCAGGTTCGATCACCGGTCAGCCTGACCGGTTCAACGGTTTGTTCGAAGGAAAACTTAAGTACTATTACCAAATGCTCTTAAAACGGTTAACACATTGTGACGAAGTAAACCTACATATTTGAAAATAATAAAAAAATCTAAAGGATATAATCAACACTGCGTTCGCGTGGTGACTCATGGCCCGAGCTTCTTGTAAGGGAATGCCTGTGACATTATATAGGCTAGATGAGAGCAAAATTGCCAAATATAGTACCTATATCTAGTTCTGTTGTTCTTTGCAGTATCCGACTGAACCTACTAGAACCAGACGAAGCGTTAAAATGCTCGAACTTTAGTTAGGTACCTCTATGCCGGGAACGACCACGGTGCAGATGCCGTGAGAAAGACGTGATACGTCCGGGTTTGATCCTAGACTATACCTACGAGTACTACATTGAGAACTTTCAATTAGGTTGAATACCTAACAATAAAATATGTCTGGCATTTCACTGATCGCTTTTAAATGGCATCATACCGCAAATGTTATACCTATGTATCGACAGAGTTATCACATAAAATTAAGCATTTCAATGAAAAGCTAATAACTTAGAATAACAATCCCACGACACGAGATGTTAAAATGTCGGAAGGAAATTTTTTGCCCACACTAGTAAATACTCTGAGTGAAAACACCCTATTTGGAACAACTAAATCGCGCCTTGGATTGGAATCAGTTAGTGACCTTTTTCAAACCGCAAGTTCCCGTGCTGCATCCGGCCGTCAAATCAATTTATTTTGAGAGGTGTGCTGTGCGTGTGCTGTGGTATGAATTCATAAAAAAAAATGACATTATACATGGTGCAGATATAGATATCTACTGTTGAAATAAGTTTGGCATAACGTTGAACATTTTAAAATATACCGACCCTTTCTAGAAAACAGACTAATTCATTTCCATAATCTTTAGTTGGAGCCATTAATATGATGATTGTTCTTTTGTTCCTGAATTGTATTAGTCAAAAATTCAAATGATAAGTCAATGGATCCACACAGGCACTCGAAACCGGGCTAAGGTCGCCAAATCGTTACCGCGTCGGTGCGCGTCCCAAAACAATCGCGCCGTGGGTAGCTAATTAGAGCCTTCGAGATCGTGCGTAAAAACTCATCATCTGTAATCTTAGGTGGGGTGATGATTGCCAGGATAAATGCTTTAGTATGACGCACTATTGAATCCTATGCAGTTTGAGGACGACAACGGTTTAGGTATTAGGTTCACAAAGCTTTGTTAACGTCAATCTAGTCACTCATTGTGACTGACTGACTATATTGCCTATACAGAAGAGGTAACAGGAATTATTGGTTACGTGCCATGGTCTTACATGTCTTCCTACAGATCTAGTAGTAACAAGGGAGGAACTTTAAGAGCATACTGATTCGCTCTAAAAGACATGTCGTGGGTATGACTATCAATCTGTTAAGTTAATTATTCTCTGACATGTTTTTCTTTTCTTCTTTCGAAGCCATACGAATAATGCAACCTACAAAAATGTGATGTCTGTGCCATCAAAGGTGATTTTTTCTTTACCGCTTGGCATGCGACGCGCGCAACTGATCACCGCATTGAAATGCGCCGCTATGGGCACTCGGGACATTCTAGGCAAATCGAGTTAATTCCTTCATTGTTTCGCAACACAATGGCCATGGTATTTTGATAAAAGAATACCTATCAGATTCACAACAAACCTTTGTTTTGCGTGATTCGAGGCAGAGAGATTGGGGCGTAGTCGTGACGGCTGCGTCCTGCAAAACGGCTGCTTACGACTTGCCAATCTAATTGTTCAATTCGGTACCAAGTAGAAATAATATATCACCACCGTTAGTATCTAATCAAGTATCAACTAACTATTAATCAGAATAAACATGAGCCTGATGTGTCTTCATACATACCATAACATAAACATAGTAGTAGCAGCGAGTAAAACACTGTATTTTGATATTCATTAAGGTCTCTAAATGTTTGGTTTTGTGCCTGTGATCTCGCCAGTCGAAGGCTAAAATCAGCATAATGATAAAGGTGAACTAATTACATCTTCATTAGGCGTTGGGTGGCGCTTTTAGGTACCTGACCTACTTATACCGCCTATAACTAGGTTTACTGTGGTATATATATTTGCCTCCTCTATAAGCTTGGATGACATACGAAATATGGCATTCGCAACCGCATTGGAATTGGCGCAGATGCTACAGGATGTAAGTATACTTGTAATCAAGCCTTGCTCTAAAGATGACTTAACACGTGTGCCTATTCATGTAGTTATGCTTGTTTTTCTCCCCGAAAGTCTGGAGCTATAAATTTCCTTTCAGGCAAGAATGCAAGTACCGAAAATGCCTGCAAGAGTTTCCAGGTCTCGGAAACCTGGCCCGGAGAGACAGACTCTTTACCCAACAATGATAATATTCGTTAATACTGTTTCCAGCAAACACAGCAATGCGTATCTCGATAGAGTACTAAACGCACACGCAATGATTTTCTCACGAAGTGATATTTTTTTTCTGAACACAATAGTTAGCGTTTGGCAATTGTTTAGTGTAAATAATTACATAGGCAAAGTGATCTTGATCACATAATTACTTACCACCTATTGAGTTTTTCTTCATTGCATTTAAAGATCACTCTAACCTACTGTAGTAAGTATATAGATACCTACATAGTGAGCCTCTATCTAACAAACATGAATGGATTGAAAGTAAGAACAGGCTCATGATAGGAATCAGCTGTAGAAGAGTAGGGGAAGATCTTTGTCCATCTGTAGCGCAAATTAATAGGATAAAAAATAGATAGGTACATATTGTTACGGTAAATTACTGTTTCCGGTTTATGTTAGCCTGATGCGAGATTTTCGAGTAAGTTAAAGTACGATTATGCCACATGGGAAATGACGAACCCGGACCCGGACCCAATCGAAGCGATAAATCCTCTCGTTCTCCTTCTATTGTCACATCACACCAGTTTGCAAAATAAATGTGAAAGTTCGCATTGAACAAGATAATCATGACGTAGGTACCTACACAAACGTGGGATGTATCAAAGCATGTAAATCTTAGGTCGGTAAATACTTTATTCCACAAAGAAGCATCAGTGGACTGATAAAGAATGGCGGCCTTAGCTATTATGGTAATATTGAATCGGTAAAATTGCAGATTCTTTCCTCTTTTCCTGACTAAATTATCTGCGATTACAATTATTAGGTCACTCTAATTTGTTGTTGTCCTAACCTAATCCTTACTTAATAATTTGTCGCCTTTCCCGTTTCAATTTATGACTCTACAATAAGACGAGAGAGTACATAATTTGAACTTGTTTCGAGCTGTCACCCCTGACATGATTATTTACAATTGTCCATGCAGCAACGAGTGGCCACTCATTGCGTTGCGGCAACCGATCGTCGCACGCGCAGGCGAGGCGCCAACACAGTTGATTGATTGGGTCGTCGCCAATTTTTGTGATTTCTACCCTCGATTGGTATTTTGAGGGATTGTGATTGATTATGCAATCGTCGCCTTGTCGAGACCTCGTGGGTACTTTTAAACTTACTGTCTGAGCTGCATATTACATGAGTACGAAGATTTCATTGTTTGTAAGCTCAGTTTGCGACAGGATGCGCATTTTGTAATAAAAATACAGAATTTAATTATAATTAACACATTTGTGTCGTTACTTAATGGATCTAACAATATTGTGTGACATTTTGGAAAATATTTTGGCACTGTGTAACAAGAAATTTTGAGTTTGTCCTGTTTGCCCTATTATTGACATTGTTAACCAAATAATCACAGGAAATATAGAATCTACTCGCTAAGGGGGAAGGAGAGTTTGTCGCCCCATACCATACAATGTATCGCAGCGCACAATGAAACCCCTGATCTATGATTACTCGTAATCAAATATATTGTACATTAAAAGCAAAACCCCTCCTTCTTCTTCTTCAGCATACAGCAGCCCACTCCTGGGCATATGCCTCTCCATGAATCCTCCATGTGGCCCTATCCCAAGGTTGTCTGGTCCACACCGAGCCAGCAACCCGCTTTATGTCGTCGGACCATCTGACCGGTGGCCTGCCCACGCTTCTTCTACCCGTCCGGGGTCTCCACATTAGAAAGCAAAACCCCTGCTTTCCCTAAATAAACAAAAATATGAAATTGTCATAATATTTTTATTTGCGAAAATCATGTTTTTATTTATTTCTCTTTTAAAATAAGGTAGCATTCAGCGAAATTTATAAGCTCGCTGGTAGCATTCAGCAATCGTTATTGAGAATGTACTCGTATCGTATCTAATGATTAGTGCGTGAAGTATTTCTACACATACCGAATTGTACCTTGCTTATGGGAATGCGTAGACGATTACTTTATAAAGTGTGGTGAGCTGTAATAATGGTACTTACGGACGAGCATTTGCCCGCGGTTCCACCCGCGCGCGCATAGAGTCTCCTTGGTGTTCGATGGATGCTGGCCGAAAATAAAAACAATAGAAACTCGTGTATGAAAGTAGCGGTAACGTGGGCCATTTTCATCCACGACTTTCTTTTGTTTACAGTTATTATTATTTATCACTTTTTAAACATACACGGTTTGTATACATATTAATTAGATAAAGCGGGAGACATCAATAATAAATGTTTAACACGGTAATTTCCGTTTTATCTAATTAATATCATTATTTAGTATAATTTTTAATTAGTTTCAATTGTATGACTACAAAATTTAGATCGTATCATTTGGTTGTAATTATTGAATAAAATTAAAATAGAGACGTTTTACCTGAAAATAAAACGTTTATTAAATACTTACCTAATTCGAAGCCTAATAAAACAATATGAGAATAACACTCTTGATTTCCGCTTTCCGAAGTCATAATACGTCACGTCCGCAAGCCCTTTCCTCCCACGCGCACCCCGCACCCCACCACTACCGACGGCAGCTAGGCGGGGAATCGCCATTTCACTTCATTGCATCTCTCATATAAAAGCCACCAGGCAGAATTAGAAAGTGTTAGGCTTCGAATTAGGTAAGTATTTAATAAACGTTTTATTTTCAGGTAAAACGTCTCTATTAAATCCTGTACCGTAATTCGAAGCCTAATAAAACAATATGAGAGACGTGTTTGTTATCGCCTGGTGGTAGTGGTGGTGGTACCAATTAAATATGCCAATGTGATCTGCTTAATTGATTTAAGCAAAATATGTAAAGCCTTGTAGTATGAGGGAACATACTAGATTATCTTAATACATAAGCAAAAAGAGCCATACTCTATGCATCGAAATAGTACGATTATGAACAATCATTATCCTTTAGTAGGTACCCATATCATTTGTAACTTGTGTAACAAATACTTAACTGATTGTCAGTTTATCTACATTTGTACCTATGGTATGCCTTTGCGCTGATCTAATCGATTAAAAAAGAAAATATCCTTAATTTCATATGAAATCGGATATCTTGACCTTTTTGAAGGTATTGACAGAAAGGTGCCGCTTGCGGGCATGTTAGGTACCTTAGTTAATTTACCCAACAAATTTCTCATCACCTGCTGTACTTACAGCTGTGCAGTTTAATCTAGTTATAAATCATCGCCTTGAGTTAAAATACAATTTTCACAATGTATACCTCTAGGTAGGTAAACCGTAAGTAGGTATTATACACTTGATGTTAGGTTACACAATAAACCCCTGATTCAAATTCGCCAAATTGTTTGGGTGTAAACTCTATAATATACAAAATGTATAGATGTATCAGAGAGTTTGTATCAATATGAAAATCCTCATTCACCTAGGTGGATCTCCCATCAACTTCTTAGTATCTGAGAGGAAAGTTTTAGAGTCTCGCTCGCATAACATGGAGAACAATGGCGTTCACGAGCTATATATTAGAGGCCTTATTTGATTCGGTTTAATTAATTAAATCGACAGATTTTAAGAATTGGTTTCGAAAACTGACCTGGGTGGCGAGTTTTGTTTGAACCATTCCTATTAAACCTTATCCATAAACTGTATTGTAAAACTTCACCGGAATAAGTTGCACATTGCCACCGCACTGCGGCGCTGTTTGCAACAAACGGCACAAGGAACCGGCCGTGATAAGTAAAATCTTTGAAAAATATATAATATATTCTATATATTAGAACCTGATGAAAAAATTCTTGCCGTGGGCAGGACTTGAAGTTGCGACCTTGCCATTCCGTGTCGCGCTCTTACCAACTGAGCGACCACAGGCCATGTTCACCGACAATCTTCATCGTATTATACATACATACTTAAAGGGTATGTTATGCAAATCCATATATCGGACAATAGTAGTAGTATTCCGACAACCACGTCTAACATTGGGTTAGAAACGAATTTGTATTACGCATTATCCATGCTCGGTGAACAAATTAGAACATTCTATATATTTTTGTGTGTTTAAGTCCGTTCCATGTCTATTCTTCATTATTTTCTATGAACTAGTGCCTAATTTAAAGTATACTCGATTTATGGGAATAAAAAACTTGACTGTACGTTGAAGCCCCCGACCGGGCGGGAGGTATAATATGCGCAGCGTAGCCGGCAAGAAAATAACTTTGAATTCGAATATATGGTCGAGAAGCGCAGCTAAGTGAAGCCGACGCTCCGCAGTTACATAGCTGTTAGAATGCTGGCACTACATATAATTTCTGTACACTATATACCAAACAGTGCCACGCTTCAAGTCACAAGGTTCGTGGTCCGATTGTGAGAACGCGCTGAAAAGGATCGTAGGTACACGTTCACCAATGTTGGGTGCAGTTTGTACTTGGATGGGTGACCGCTAGATAAATTTTCGTATGAACCGTAAAACAATCGGTTCGGATTGTTGTCTTTTAACAGTAGTCGGTCGTTAGACAATTGTGACAGGTTTAGATGGAATAGGGTTGGTCACAAAACCACAATCATCATGCCTAAAAAACGTTCGCTTTGAAGCCTTTTCAGGTAGAAATCACCGGTAGAAATGTAACGATAATTTTTCGATGATATCGTTCCCTAATAAATTCACTACCTACAATTATGATAATTGTAATAGTGTAGGGATTCAAACAAAACAACATTATTGATGTTGTGGGTAGAACAAATCAGTTTGTATGTTATTGTCTCTCACCGTTGGTAGGCAACATATACACGACACGACACGACGGATATAATTGCTACAAAAACCAGCTTATCGTATATAACTCTGATACTTTGTTACACGCTGACAAAGGTCGAAAACCATTGGGGCGAGAATCATAATTAGAATTGAGTTACATTTTATTCTATTTCCAGTATCGTAACACGGCACATGTAAGGGCCGACCTGCCTGTGCTGCGCCAACTACCATGTACTGGCTCCGCCGGGGGAGTGACCAGTGACGATGGAGTTCTGTTCGCTAAAATCCGATTCTAGCAATCGATCGCCGTATATCCATAATAATATGCATACATTATTTTCTATCTTAATGTCTTTATGTAGGTAGTTGTAAGTTGAAAGATTTTAATCATGTAGTCAGGTTCATATCACTTATTGCAAGTAGATTGCATTGTTTACATTTTCTGCGTTACGTATTGTCGCGCCTTCGTTGTGAGGGTAGGCGACGACAATGCTGTTATCGTTTAGGGTCTGTCGAAGTGTTCGGAAATTAATAACCCGGCGAACGGAGATGTCATATTATGCACAATACGCGTACTAGTATAGTACGGCGTAATACGAAACCGCAAAGCGCGGGTGTTGGTGCTTGAAGTATGGATGACGTAATAGTATCTTCTGTATTAGAATGTAATACAATGTGAACAGTACTTTTCTAGCTTTGGTAATCATGATCTAGGAGTAGATCTAGGTCTAATTTCCGCATTCCAACCAAGATTGGTAGTTTCTATTATGATAAGTACATCAATGCAATGCAACAGATGTCTGTGGGTCCGAGAGGGAGTCTGTAGTCCCTTGACCTCTATACCATACCAGCTCAGCATACCTAGGCAGTGGTCCTCGCCACCTTTCAGCAGTTCGATTGGCATGATAGCACATAACTCTAGTCCCGTGGGGATTATGAGGTTTGCTTGTGGGTAGTCCTTGGTAAACTGGTTCCCATTTTGCCAATTTATTAATATCAAATTAACTTCTACGATGTCTGCGGAATGACAATACATCTTCATTCTTATTCAAATTATATTTCGACTTGTTAGCCACATGAAAGACCCATTCGCCAGGCGATCTCAGAGCGTAACTCGGGTTCCGGGTGGCAAATATGGTATGGAGGCCGCCTCTGTAGACGTATCGGAGACAGCGTCTGTAGGTGAAGCCAATGGTACACGATGGCAATCCAAATACTTTTGTTGTCGTAGTAGTTATGAGTCACGCGAAAGTCCGACACTCGTTGAGTTTAAGAGACTTAATTGAACTCATCAGTTAGGAAACCCTTTGGGGAAGTACTGTAGGACCCCTTGGGATAATAGCTCGTTGTGCTTTCTTTCTGTGAGGCGCGGTGTATCCTTGGTGTTGTAGTCTCGTAACATGATGTCATGACCGGAATAAGGTAGAAGCCGGTATAGGAATGTAGGGCGGAGCCCGTTCTGTTCCCAATGGTGGTAGCTCAACTGATCGACATGAAAAGCATAGGACTCATGCTAGACGCGACTCTCCTGACCCGGTGGGACGAGGAAGAGTCCGCTCTGATCTGTTAATTGGAGAACGTCTCTAGTCACTCGGTACTTACTTACCCCTCTCCAATTGTCTCATTGCACCATTACTGATGTTGACCCACAAGTTGGGAAAAGGATATTTCTGTGGTGCACAGGAAATGCAATCCTTGTCATTAGTATTTATTCATACTATCAGCTTCCTGTGGCGACGCTGCATGTGTTGTCAAACCAGAACGCACGTGCGCGGCACGGTTTGCGCGGCACAATAACTATTAGATTGCGTTCTCACACCAACAACTCGTGCCACAATTTGCGCGCCAGCCAATCAGCAACAGTGTATGGTAATCAGCATTGCCACGATTTCCATTTTGAAATTTCAGCGTATTCGAGATTCCGAATCCATCTTTACACTGAACATTACTGTAAAACAGTATTACTCCCTCGATGTCAACAGAATACAGGGTTTAATGTTTCGTACACTAGACTTACTCCGCTGAAAAAATTAGTTAATCCTGGAAAAAAGCTTATCCTAATGTTAGTTAATCCTTGATAGTGGCGTCAGACTGCCGTAGAATGCCAGCTAGCGTCGCCAACATGTTGCCACAATGTACGTGCATTGCGAGTATTGTATTTAGGTATTGCATGGTATGCATATTTCTAAGACAAAATCACGTAAGTATATAAATGAAATAAAATATCGTGTTCTGTCCACTTCGCTGCCCTAATGAGTGGTCGTCTTATAGTTCTTGTATAAGCAAATTAACACCACGTGTATCAAATTAATATGAATATTGAAAATAACGAGGGTATTTTAAGGTTAAATAGTTGAAATCCAATATGTGCGCACAGAGCGATTGAATTCAGTACTCCTGGGCCAGTTACCCTATTCTGGGGGTGCGAGTACCCACGTGTTCGGGTGCCCGTTAATTACCCTTATGTTTGGACTCGGGTGTGCCTTGCGAGTTGCGTAGCACTAATGGCCCCAATACTGAAGAAAACAACTTCAATTTGCATGCTTAAAGTAATGAGCGATGTAACTTACAGTTTAGCGAACATTCCTTAACGCAACGTTGCTTGCGAGCGCCGCCGTTAGAACATAATATCGCGCCATGTTAAACACACCTGTTGCTGCTATCCTTCCATCTTCCGTATTCGTCTCCTCCTGCTGGCGGGCCGGACGTTTCTAATACTTTTATAATTAATAAAATCAAACCGAACGGTAACACCGTTAAAAATATGCACCACAGAAACGTGGTGAAATTATTTTATCTTTCACTTTTATAAGTAAAGATTTGCAAATACTTTGCTACGTATAATATGACTAAAATAAATTAAATTCGGTCAACCTCACGCTAGGTTAGGTTAGGCGACCGTACGGGTCGGGAAATTTAATGCCAATGAAGTGAAATGGCGATTCCCCGCCTAGCTGCCGTCGGTAGTGGTGGGGTGCGGGGTGCGCGTGGGAGGAAAGGGCTTGCGGACGTGACGTATTATGACTTCGGAAAGCGGAAATCAAGAGTGTTATTCTCATATTGTTTTATTAGGCTTCGAATTACGGTACAGGATTTAATAAATCTTCCTTGTGATAAATATCTAATAGGTATTTTAGTTGCCCTATGGGTTTGCCTTATAGGGTAAACATGTAACTACAGTTATTATTTTCAAAAGTAACTTTTCAATATGCCTGTGAGCGCTTCTCGTCTAGCTAGGTCTGGGCCTACGGTATAAGAATTATAAGCCGACAGACAAACGTACAGTCGAAGACAGAGATAAGTATACAGGGGGCCTCAATAAGGTTGAGATTTTCTCAAAAACTACTGGACCGACTTTAATAATTCTTTTACAGTTACATAGTTTTCACTTTTATCTATCAAACAGTGTAAGAATTATTGCAATAGGTCAAGTAGTTTTGGAGAAAATCTCAACCTTAAAAACTCTCCTGTACACCTTTCTCTGTGTTCCACCGTACGCTGAGTTTTGTAAACCTAGACAAGTTTACGCTATGTTTTGTAATAATGGGCTAGTAACAACATCCTCTAAGCATCTGTTCTGTACATTATTGAGATAAACCGGAGATCCGTAATGCTCAGCGATTTCAACACCGCTCGATCGATGATCTCTCACATTTTCAATGTCAGGAACACAACACCGCAACACGTCTTGTACGTTTGCGTGTTATTTTATTACATTTACCTATAGTGACTTATCACTAATTGTCTGTTGCGTCCAAAACACTCACGCGATGCAAACGTAATAGTTTATTTTGTCTCCAATTTACTTGGTTGAGTTTTGATGACTTTTTTACCTACAATTTGATGCCTTTGTTTTTTTTGAAATGAAACGCTAATTATTAACTTAATTATACATATGAATAATTATAATTAAATATCTATCTATACATTTTCAATATCTTATTATTATAGGTATAGTAAAATTTGATAATGGTGGCTGCAATTTCACCGAATTATCTAAAGTTCTATCCTCAGTTATACACACGATAATGCCCGTTATTTATCTTGGTTTATACTTATTAAATAATAGAAGCTTTTCAAAGTTCAACCATTTTCTCGTATTTAAAGGATAATCTACTTATATTATTTTATTTGGTACACGAAACAGATTACAATCATTGTATAATTGAAATATCAGAGTCTTAAATGTATGGTCTAGAGTCTAGACAGTAATCCAAAAATATGTGTACACATAGAGATTTATTACCTAAATAATTTGATTCTGCGAACACATTAAGACATTGAGTTGCGTTACATACAATATTTTACTTGACATTGTTGTGAGATTGGATGCACCGAATGGGGTCAACAGTGTTGATTAAAAATACTGGAATCGAACTCGTGACCCTCGAGGACGACACTACAGATCTCTGAGTCACATGCTATCATAAGGTCGCGATATGGTAACGTTACGACGGCACATTATATGCGCGATCACATACCTGCTTCGCGTTGAATATTCAATAAGGAAAGGAATTTAATATAAGACCTACCTGTTTGTAATTAAAATTGTCTGTAAATAAAACGGGAGCTATTCTGAGATCGAAGAACACGTGTTGCGTGTAATGAGGTGACTCATTTTGGGCTAGCTGAAATACGGTATAAAATAGCTTGCGTTATCATCAAATAGGTAATACTTGCGATGGTTGGGTTGTTGTATATTCGTCACAAAGTAAATTCGTCACATTTTTGTACACTCAGAAGTTAAGAATTCAGAAAATAGTAAGAAATCGCAGCGATTTATTCATTGTTTTTGTTATTCTTCTATAGGAGTTGAGTTGCGAGAGACTCTCGCTGAGAGTAGTAGAAAATGATACTGATTATGATTATGCAATATGAAACCTGTAATAAGTCCCCAACAAAATGATACAGGTACAGCTTAAACGGTCACGTAGTTTTGTAGGTGGGGCAAGGTTCCATTGAAATGTGGCAATGTCATTTAAAGACATGTGATGATTATTGTGATTTAATTATCTTTCTATAGTTTCTCTTATAATTGTAATGTGGGCAAACCAGCTACTTGAGAACTGTGATTTTTAAGTAAATGTTAGGTTAAATTGTTGAAATTGCTGTGTTGACGAAAAATAAATAACGTTTTTATTCTACTTATTGTTTGATTTTTCTGCTATCTATACTGAAAATAACAATGTGACGAATTTACAATAATCAAAATTAAAAATGAAGAATTCACTTCATAAAATTAGAACTGTGACGAATTTACACATACTATTTTCCGTGACGAATTAATTTACTTTGTGACGAATATACAACAACCCCGATGGTTAAATATAGAGTGATTTTTAAGGTAAGTAAGTATCTAGCGATTGGAACCGACGGAGAAGCTTCTAAAGAAGGCAGCTTCTCTATAGCATAGAGCTAAGTAACTAAATCAATGATATAATAGACATAGCTTTGCGACAATGTTTGTCCCAGCCAACAGTCAAGTGGCTTCATGTTTCCGTGATAACTGGTGCCTAATCTAATAGTACCTAAATCAATGATTATAGATAATCAATAAATCAATGCGTGTCGAGTGAGGACGTTTCGTTTGTTTACTATAGTCAAGGGAATTCGGACATATTTCGTGATGGACTGTCAATTATAAGAAGACGATGCATTTCCGTACATGAACTATAGGAAGTAATAAACAGACAAGGTTTAATCAATTACAGTATTAGTTTCCCAAAACAAAGATCGTGTGGTCGTGCGTTGGGGTGCATAGCCCAAAACCACTTACCAAGACCTCCTGCAACTCCCACGTTTCAATTATGAATTAAGTACTAACCGTCTGCACGCGGCGTTGTCCATGGTTTCTTAGTTTCCTACAGGAACTTGTTATACCCGCGGTAAAACCTAATCTATGTGTTATTCAGAGATCATAGCTGCAATTACGTCACTGTTGTCAATCCATATATGTCATTGGAACGTTTTTAAGTAAAAATCAAACTAATTAACTTTTGCTTTTAAAATATTAGTGGTAGGTATTGGTTTTAGGGGTCCTGGGTGGTCAGTCAGAGATCAGTTTCGTTGGTCTGTCGTGTTGTGGTATGTACGTGTCTGGCGCAGCGCGGTCCCCCCGGCGGCTGCGCGGGCGCCGCACATCCCCGCTACGTCGACTATAAAAGACGTCGCCCAAACCAGCCGCGCGCTATTACAACAGTGCCTCTGTGATTTTTCCCGCCGTCGTATTTATTTAATTCAACAAAATAAAGGTAAGTGAACTCGAACTTGAAGGTCGTAGGGATGCGAAGGGATGATTCGGGATGCTCAACCTTTTATAGATCAATGATGTAAACAAGTCAATGCAATTTTGGTTTTAATAATAGGTACTTATTGATTATTAATTTTTTTTAAATTCCGACTTGTTACTTAATTAGCTGCTTATTTAAAATTTTATAACTTAAATCTTGAATCATCTCTATATTGCATTAATTAACAGTGTTATTTTCAGATAATAAAACTAAGTATAAGTAACTTCTAAGTTCAAAAGCACAACCTTTGATTAAATTTGCTCCCATAATATAACTTAGACTACTTATGAATTTAAAATGATAACCAATTTTACATACTTTTAATAATTAATTTAGAAATATTTCTAAGTAAATTTTCGTTAACGAAGTACCCTTCTAATAGTGCTAATTCACCAATTTTATAATTGGGGGACTTTTATAAATTTTTTTTAAATTGTGTGTCTGATCTCTGATGACACGCCGCGTACACGCAGCGTCGCCGTCGGCATTCGGCGGCGGATTACAACGTGCGCGTATGTATGTCAAGCCGCAGTTGCGACACAGACCGCTGATGCTGAGATTATGGTTGAGAGCCCTTTTCTATGGAGCGTTTCATCATTTGCCAGGGTGCTTATCTATAACTTAATTGTTCCAATGTAATTTTCTAAGGAAAGCTCTTTGAAGTAAAGTATTTGTTGAATTATCAAATTAACTACCCAACTTAGATTTAGGTGTTTCCGTATTGAAACTGCTGTTATTTTAGGATCTCGAAAAAACACTTAATTTTGTGTCGTTCCTCTTCTCATATAAGTACCTATGTTTGCCTTTAAATGTCACATTCTTCTTCGGCCTACCTCTACCGATTCTTCCACTAACATTAGCTCTATGACCTTTCGTGACTCTTTTCCTAAGTAAATAATTCTTGAAGAAATTAAAATGTTCTTACGAAATATTGGTCTACATAAATTATAATGACAATCTACTACACGTTTTATAGTATTGATAAATGTTTCACAAAATAATAGCTCATACTAAGTCTAATGAATACTAGTCGGTCGTTATAAAAACACCTTAGCACCTGTTTGAAAATTCAGAAACTAGTTTTGTAATATAGATCACATTGTCTGACATATCAACTCTATTACGTATGAAGTAATAATGTGTTAATTAATTATAAGTGTGAGAGACCGGTAACAAGTAAGGCTATGTTCTCAACATTCTATGGCAATGTCGTATGGTGGGTAACTGTGGAGTGTTGGGATAATTCATTCTTTTAATTGTTATTTTATGTTCGTCATTAAAATCTATGACAGCATCTAAAAATAGTAAAAATGTAGGACATAAATTCAAGATTTACTTTATAGCATTATGCCTCGATCTTATGACTATGACATAAGTGTGCAAATATGTATTCATATTCCTCTGCCTTATTCTTCACTACGAAAGGATCTGAGTCGATCCTATTGCTGAAAGCTATTGAATGCTGGGGCATTTCCGGATTGCATCTTTGCCTTGACGCTCACAAATATAATTTTCTGCATACTCAAGTCAATCTTATCCTAAAATCAACGAGAACCTTTATGTCGGATATACACAGATACACACGGTCCATGTCCACTCAGCATAGTATATTTTATATACCTAATATTGTTCAATCAAGTTCGGATGTAGCTGTAAGGTCAAGGTTAAGTTTTGTCCTTTTGAACTTTGACACAACAATAGAGTTCAATAAGTAGACGATTCATCACCTTCAATGATATTGTATCGTAGAATAATAAAATATATTCATTCATTCATGTAGATACTCGTAGAATCGTATAAAATTATTGCAAAATCATTTGGACCAACAAATCGTGTTTTTTATACTATTCAAAATATGTTAGGTAGGTGGTGTTGTCGGTGACGTCACAAAAGTTGTTATCGTGACACATTTTGAGCTGATCGATATTGGTATCTAACTAAAAGTTATTGATTCTGATTTAGATTCATATCGTTTATTGCAAGTAAATAATTACCTACATTGTGTATATTTCTGCAAGTATTTTTTTACATCTACATTTACACAACTTTGAAAGAAAATGGTGCCAGCGCCGAAAAAAATTTCAGCAGCAATTTGTAAATTCAAAAGAAAATATCTTGGTTTCCGTAAAAAAAATCTTTAAAGTACCTTACATAGTTTGAAAATCCCATTGCCTTGATTCCGATCTCTCTTATTTCAACACAACAATTTACTGTAACTTTTAATTACCAATATCCATCAGGTTTCAACGTGCGTTGCGATAACGACAGCTTTCGATTCCCAATAGATAATTATAATACCTATTCGAGTATAACTTCTCAACGAATAACTTTACAATATGTCGTATCATAATAGCCCATTGATAAAGACTGTACTGTCTAACTCAGAGAAAAGTATTCAATGGATCTATTTTCTTGAAAAATCACTTGACCGATTTTTTAAATTATTTTATAATTACATAGTCTGCACTCTAAACTATCTACTAGTCTAATATTTTTGCAGTCCCTCATGTAGTTTGTGAGAGAATCTCAACTTCAATGAGGTCTCCTGTATACTTTTCTCCGTGTTATACTGTACATGCCGCTGTTACTACGTGTGTGACGGACGACTGACACTAGCTTGCAACAGCCTTCGCCGCTGGCGCATCTGCTGCATTATGTATTTGTGTCACAGGAAAATAGCTTATGGATTGACCACATTAGAGTATACTTGACCACTATGTAACATACTTAATATTTATCTTATATTATATTTTTAAATATGCCCGTAAATAAAATGACCTACACACACTACAGGGAGCACTTGCGTCCTGGAGACGAATTTGTATAAATGCCGCTACGGACGCATGTAACTTTTTCTATTCACCTCGTTACTAAAGGTCACTTGCTCCAAAAAGATAACCTAGTATTAGTCACAAAACCCCATATATTGATATGAATTAACTCGGGTTAAGGCATTAGTACCTAAGTATTCTGCTTGGTGCAAGTGGCCTTTAGTATACTAAAACAATTTTATTTTGACAAACACTGCTAATAAGCCCGGCTAATCCAAAACAAGGCATAATACTTTTTTGTGATTTTGCTATACTTGCCTAATTTGTCTGGCAATCTGCACTCTCGATAACGCCGCACAGAACAGAGCCTGTCGTGCCATTGGCGTAAATCCTAACAGTCCCGTCTACCTTTACTTCCAGTTTAGCGATATCCTCGACAATTACTGATTGATGGTCATGCCCTTTATCTGAAAATATTGTAATCCTTTGTTCGGTCTTCATTACCTAACTAACGGACAATTATGCAACGCGCATTTAATTTAATGAGCGCGAAGCTCGTATTGACAGTGGGCGTGTCCACACTACCATAAATTACCGCTGCGCTGCGTATCGCCACTCAATCAAAGCTCATTACCTACTCGTTTTCATCGAAAAAGACTATCCCACGTTTGCAAGGCCTACAGTGAGGTTCGCAGTCGCATAATTAAGGGGAAATAAAGAAAAAATAATTATATTTAAATATTTTTTTAGCAACATAATAAATTAAAAAAAAAATTCTAAATGATTAAATTTCAGTAAGCATACGTGTTATTACAAAAACATTGCAGTAAATATCTATCATGCAAGATTCATGATTAAATACTTACTATCACTACTATTTTTAATGTGCAAATACATTTATTAGTTAGATTTATCGCAATTATGTTATGATATAATATTATATTGCATTATAAACTTATTTATCATGATAGATATTATTTTTCTATAATGGTTTTCTAAGAAACCGCATATTTTAAAGATACTGCGTATATTTTTAAAGATCGTTAACTCCCACGATAGGATATTCCCCTTAAGCTCTGCCTCTCGGCCATGTGATGAACAAGATCCGAAGGACAAATTGCCTAAGTTGACTCGCAGTGGATTAGCCCCACTGTCCGATAGCCGCATGACCTACCGATGCGATGTCTTATCTGTTATTGTCGTAATGCCTCAAATCGGGTGCCGGTAACACATTTCGAAAGGCACGCACTCGCGGACACTGACAATACTCGACACTTGATGCCTATGAAATGTCAGAGTTTCGCAACAGTTCAAGGCTACTATACTACAGAGATGTTTTATAGCAAACGACATTCTGCCTCATGAATATACACGATTGTCATTATGTTTTTACGCCCATAATTACCAGAAGAAGATCCGCGTGAAGCTTGGGCTTCGCGTGCTACGGCGAGAATTTTTGCCGGTTATTAACAGGATGCTAATTATTATTATTTCCTTGTGTATGGTAATGCACAGCAGCTAAATATAGTCATTATCTTGGCTAGTGTCGACCGTTTAATTTGGTAGCGGCAAAACAAAGAGAACGCGCGCGTTGATGTCTTTGGTACTAGAGTTTTTAAATATGGCAATCGGTGTCGTAATTAGGTATAAGTTTTATGGTAAACACTTGAAAACCGATGGATAAGGCTATCCAAAGTTACTGTAGGTTAAGAATTTTATTATCTATGGCTATCGTCCTCAAGAATTCATGAATTGCAGACTAATTTCATCATTAACATTACAACCGTGATAAGCTCTGTTGAAAAAGAGTTGGCCACCTAATGGCAAAGTCAGGTTAAAATTTATGAAAACTCTCCATTTATCTAAGACATATTCAAATTTTTGCTTCGCATGGCGTACGTGCAAGTATATTAAGTAATCAAATTTTATAACACAGTCTAATACACTCGAAGTTAACGTAATTATTTATGAAGCCAATGTTGTTTTGCAAGCTTCGATGATCGCTTGGTCTATTGCTGGACTTTTCATCATCGATAAAAGCCTACATGTACCTATTTCTCTCCATTACTTCACAGGTAATAAAGAAATTAACTCGGCGTGCTTCTTTCAATTAACTATCTATTTATTGGACAGATTGATCTTGCATTGTTCGTTTTGTCTATTTTTATTACAAATCCAAGTTATGGTTATTTCTGATTTCGTCGCTTGAGGGGCAGAATGACCAATTATTGCTGTTGCAGACTGTGTGTGCCCCCTGTAAAATTGATCGATTTTGGTAATCAAAAGTCATTTTAAATTAGAACAAAATTAAAAAATAATTGTTGTTAGAAAAAAAAGACATTGAATTTTTCATCAATTCATGACTCTATACTTCTTAACAAACCGCTCGAACTATAGCCGCCTTGCTCGTGCGGCTAAATATATATTTACATCTTTATTGAAGTATATATTACCTAATCCAATAACGAAAGGTACAAAAAATTCCAATACGCAAAGCTCGGCGTCATATTGGTCTTATTGGTGAACAAGGTTTTAGTTTTATTTTCCACGAGGTCGATACCGATTTAGCTCATCGCTCCGGACATCTATATATATGCAAACAGTGTAAGGTTCCGTGTATCACGCTCGGTAATGTTTTCTAATAAACGTGCGACATTGAACTTGATGAAGGCTTAGCCGCCGACGACGGGGAAGTTGCGTTATATCGTTATTCAATTTAGGCTTTTGCGTGATGTGACGTGACGGTTGACTTGCGTCTGGTACTGTCTCAGTTTCCATAAGAGAGAGCTGTGGCCTCTTTAAACTCACAACTGATAAATGCCGGGACTCTAAGAAAAGAAGGAACGTATGGCCGACTAGCTAGCATATAGTAGGTAGTTATCGAGCTCTACATTGTATTTGTCGTGATAATTTTTTTATTTGTAGAGGTTTTTGATAACAATTGTGTCCATTGAAGGTACATAATGTATTCCAAGCAGTATTTTTAACAATGTGATAAGAAGTTTCACTCGACAGTTGAAATACATGACCAGAATGCAAGTAACCGTATAAATATGTACATTAAGCTTTCGAATATTAGGTATTCCTATATCCCTGTCTCGTTCAAAGAATACTATATTCTTGATCTAGCAAGCCTTGTTTTTGCGTAATTTATTCAATCTGACGATGACACGTTACAATATGCAATAACCTAAGCTAAATTACAGACATGCAGGTGTCATTCGTTTGCAACTTGACTCCCAGTCAAATGGTTTGGCAAAGCTACTCGTAGATGGTAAAGTGCAGTGGAGCAGTGCACGATGCCGCAGGATCGTGACCGAAACTGTCGGACGACCGGCCTCGGAGCGCTTGCAAAACGCCCCGTGGAAATACATTGTTTAAATTGGAGAGAACCTCGCACTAAATTCGCGATTGGCACACAGATCCGCGAAGAATACCATTGAACTCTTGTAACTAGTCTCACGCATTGTTTAGCAGAGCGAATGAGTTCGATGTAATGAAGTGTGGTTTAATTTTTTAAGCGTGAGAGCCAACTTTGGTTTGGCGCCTATCGCGGTTCAGAAACGACAGTAATACATGTGACCTTATAAATGTCTGATCTAACTGCTATACTTAAATATAAGTTTGGTTATAGAATCTTGAGGTTTGCTCGCATGATTTTCCTTTAATGTTTTCAGAGCATTTTGTAAATCTATGTACGTTCATGTACATGGTTGACCTTTGGATCTAACCTAGGCATCCGTAATGCAACTCCAGTGTTTTAACCACAACGCCTCCCAGGAATGACTGTTACAGTTTTCGCTATTCTTTTTTATTGTTCGTATAGTTTATTACTTTAAAATTTAAGTTTAAGGAAAGTGAACAGCCACCATTGAAATTCGCACATCGTTTCCGTTTCTATTGTACTATTTATTGTTGTTATTCAACAGTAGATCAGAGAAATAGCGACGCAATCTACAGTGAGGCTTTCCGTCATTCGTTGACAGCCAGTTTGATTTATGGACACATCAGTGGAATGCATAAAATTCGCTGGAAATGCCGTGTTTGGGCGAGGAAGTCAATTAACGTAGCCCTGAGTGCGTATGGCGGTGCATCTTGGTATTACCTCAATGTGGTTGCATCGTGATGATGCGCTCCTTATATTTTATTTATGAGGTGCGTTTGCAATTATCCGCTTACGGTCAAGTTAAGGCGAACGGTTATTGGCTTCGTAATTTTACATAAAAGTCTATGTAACACAGAATTACTTTTGATCACGGGAAAATATTATTTATAGCAGACAACCGAAAGACGCGCTCTTTGTAATTATATTCAAATTAATAATAATTCAAAAACAAAAGCCTCTTAATGCCGCAACTATGAATATCTTGTTCTTGCCCTTTCAAATGTCAAAGTTTAAGCCGGCCGGCCGAGAGCTGTAGCCCAATATAAGTTATTATAAAAACTCTTTTACTGTTAGATAAAGTCAAAACTACTTATGTAACTATATTAATTTAATAACCTATAATGTCTCACTGCTGTACAAATGCCTCCTCCCAACCCTTCCATTCATCTCTATTCTGTGAAGACTCAGACCATTACTCTCTTAAAAACGTCCAGTTCGTCTGGCCATAGTTTGCGTAAGGAAACTATATAACTGTAGATAGACGAGTTTTTGAAATCGGTCAGTTTTTGAGAATATCTGAACCTGAATTAACCTGTTTTAGATTGTACGATAGTTACATGTGTTTTTGATCAGCGACGCCCAACTCAGGGGTGGTAGTCTAAATATTCTTAGTTCCTAAAATGTGTTTTTATTATTTTTAACATAATTAACCACTAAGTATTAAAAAAATCTCTGTTCTAGTTCTCTTGAAATTATCGCAGCCCAATGGGCGCGCTGTCATTGTACGGTACAAAATACGCCCGATCACGCTCTAAGTGGCCCGGCCCATAGGCCACGAGTGTATGTAACAACGAATTTTATTATATGTGGATTTTTACAAGAAAAATAAAATATTTTTTTTATATATTTTTTGGCATCAGTATCATGTAAATTTTCACCCCTGTCGCTCGTCGTTGAACAAAACAACATCCTGTATATCGTAAAACCTATCTGTCGTAAGATTCCCCTTAAGAGCGTTATGGTGTCAAGGCCTTGAGAAGCACACACTTGGTGACTCGTTCCCCGCCTGGCGACCAAGCTTCCGGGTACGCAAAGTACCAACCGACATGCTCACTTTACGACATTACTTATACAGGTTTTTACCTCATCGACGATTATGGAAGATGATTATTTAAATCTTTTGATAATCCTAACTAGCTTTTTTAGTCAACAATCGTTCGTGTTTGTTTAAATGTAGAGGTAGGTAAGAACGTATAAGTCGGCAGCTTAATGTACACTAAGTTATTAGCAATCTATGCCTTATTACCGTCACGTAATGTTGTACACTTAGTGTTGTCGATTGTACGAGTACCTACTATACATGACACGGTCATCAGTACGATTGCCTTATTTACTAAGTCCATTGTTTTTAAATGGATATGGACAAAAAGTCGATAGGTATGCAAAAATGGTGTTATCTCCGGTGCAATTTCGTGCGACACAGTTTTTACGGTTATTAGGTCGAAGTGGACGGCTGTTGGAGTAGACGATGACGTCACAAAAGTGTTTGAACCTGGTTGATATTGGTAATTAAAAAAAACTTAGTCTCTACCTTTACGCAGTCTGGAAGAGATCGCTCTCAGCAACAAAACCACTCAAGTACGCTTAAGATTAAGCTAAAGTATATCTGTATACCTGATTCTGTGCCCTGAAAAGTATAAACATCTTTGAAGTAGTTCCCAATTTAAAAACGGGATACTGACGTTGGGTGGAAGCTTTACCATACATTGAATTTTTCAAAGTTTCCGAGAATTATAATATTTTAATAATTTTCTATTTTATTTGCAGAACGTTTAATTCTTAATATCGTTTAGTTTTCAAAGAGCGTTACAATAACAATTTGTCGGGGGCGACAGGCTCTCGGTCGCCATTAATGTGAACACGTTTGTCGCCCGGGGTGGTGTCGTGTCGAGACCGTGTCGCGGGCGCGACCGGCGACATATTATAGCTTACTTACGTAATGTCATGCCACAAAACAGTTGACCAATGTACCCCCAGCCTAACTTACGGCGCCGGCTATTCGTAGTCATAAAAACAATCGCGCCGTTTTTTTCGGTTGTCCGTCACTTGTCTGTCACTTACCATTTTACTAATGACATCATAGGTAAACTCTTATGTGTGTTCATGTAAAGGTAACTATTTAGTTATTAAAAGTTTTTTTCAAGATATTAAGCTGAAAGTTTTTTGCCACTTTTCTCCTCCCCACTTTTAGGTACTGGCACAATTTCCTAGCAAAGTGGTGTAAATGTATTTACAAAAAATCTAGGCATGCAAAAATTCATATTCACAATGCAACGTACTTGCAATAAACTATGCACCTACTATGAATGACCTATATAAATCGGAATCTTCGAGTGTATTGATTTAATGTGTGAACCTGTTGAAATTGTAACATATATTCTTCTTGTGATGGTATTTATTAGGGAAGTAGGTAGGTACGCCATAGCTAAGGATATTAGGGTGTGTGTGCATTTCTAACTAGCGTGTAGCCCGTACAGTTACATTTTCATTTCAAATATGCCGCCTTTTTATCTTATTCAGTTGCATGCTTTTTGTCAACAAAGCTTTTGCAACTCGCTTGTTACATACATGCATAAACTGATGCCTGTTTCCCGTAGCATCTGCTGCGATCCTAGAACATAACTCTCGCTTCCTCCACATTCATCAATCTCTTCAAGCACGCTCCTGGCGAAAAAACATGTCTATTTTACATTTATGAGAAAATATAGAGTAATTATTTCTTAGAACTCATTTTCTAGTTTAATTCAAGACTTGACGCTCAAATGTGTAGAAAAATAGAGTTAAAAGTCTAACTTGGGTTGGTGTAAGTCGTACTTACACATTTGTATATTTTAACCTGTACTTAAAAAAATGAATATTACTCCATCGCAATGTGGTGGACCTTGGGATCCTGCAGCGCCCCAGTTTATCACTGACACCTACGCGCGGGTGACAACCTTTCCAATTGCAATAGCTCGAATATTTTTGGAAATATTTATTATACCTACCGACAGCGGTCGCGCAATATTAATACTAGCTAAATCCTGCGGCGTCGTCCTTGTAGAAACAACATTATCACCCGTTGCTTACATTATTTCGGTAGGTAGTAAATTTGTTGTAACAGTAACTGGTTGAAATCGTCGCTTGAATAGGAGATAGTAAATACCATACCAATACGTCATCACAGGCCCAAAGTTAGCAGTGAAGTTAAATCCATTTAGGTTAAAAACACATAGCCAATACGAGCAACGAAAGTCTCACGACATAATCCCATCTGTCTATTCAATGACACAAGGCGAATCCTGTTGGAATCATAAATGATTCTATTAGAATCTCTGGCTAGCCCATAAGGGATAAATGCCGTGAGCCTGTATATGTATTTATATTAATAATAGAGATTATTTGGGCAAGAGCATCTCTATGGCCATTATAATAACAACTGCCTAAACCACCACAATGACAGGTGCTGAACCACCGATTTTGTATGACTAAACTCCTAAACCACCCTCTAACCTTAAGACGTATTTATCGCTTCGGTATTAAGGCGGTATTAACTATATTTGGTAATTTGTCTATTAAATTACAAAACACATATGTAGGTACATTGAAGGGCTCAATAAAACTTTATAAGTTTGTCGAAAATGTTCGTTTTAATGTTTTAATGAACTGCACGTGATAGAGTTACGCCAGCGTGAGTACACGAACGCACGTAGGTACTAAAAGTCAATCGTGAGGTTCGATTTCGTCCCGCACATCATTCTGGTAGATTTTCTCAAGCTATTAAATATCTATTAACCCCATGCTGGCATTTAGAGAGCTAATAGAGACTCCTAAGAATAAATAGTTGGGATTAAGTGGTGCTTTGACGATCTCCTGGTAAGATACTAATGTAAAGTAAATAAGCTGAAAGGGAATGGTTCATTGAGCAGCTTTTAAGTTTTTTTATTCAAAATATCGTAGAACAAGTCGAATTAGTACCTACCCATCCATATGCTGGCTTAGACGTGATCTGGTAAAATACCGTATAAAAATTTATACTTACCCTTTTAGCCAAAAGGACCAAAAATGACTTCCGATCACTATCTTTATCTTTGTGTACCTACACATCAAAGCACATCAAGTGTAACACTTTGGACTGTTCTTATTATCTGCGTCGTAAGAGTTGAAATCGTACTGCAAGTGTTACCATTGATCTGCTGTTGTCCGAACAAACATGCTGCATGCGTGCACTATAGAGCAAAAATATTTTCGCTATAGCTGACGTTGTTTTTAAGGTACTGAAAAGGATAGGGTTACTAGATAGCTAGGTTATTTAAGCCATACTCAATGGAGTGTGAGGTATCTCAGCATGAAGTCACATGACATGAGCATGCAAATTATGCAACACATTCTTTGTAGATGGTATGTAAACCGCTCTGGTATGCCTGTGAACATACCAACTACATTTCCGCTCGTAAACCACATGCCTATACTGAGTATGTTAATGGTTACAATTGTGACGGTGTGGCAGATTAACCCCTTTTTAAGATCTGACATATCAATTATATGCTTATTTGTAATTTAGAGTGGTATGACGACTATATTTGGGTAACTAAATTTAATAAATGTAACTCTACTCAAATGTAATACTTCGTACACTTCTTGTTAACGGGGATAAACATGGCTCTTAAAGATGCCCAGTCTCCTGTGGGGGCAAAAGGTTTACATAGGATAGGTTTACATGGCCTGGCCACTAACCCTGAGGCAGGCTGAAGTCCGAAACGGACGGAGGAGACAGCGCTATGAAGGATTTTCAAACCGATACGACCTTTAAGATTGAAGACCACGACTAAAGTAATACTTTTAATCGCGGTTGTTACATACCAGATTTATCTCGGGTTAACTTTAGCCCTTGGTTTGTGCAATTTATCCTAAGTTTTCTATTTGTGTGCAATCACCTAACCATGTATTCTCCTTGCGTCCTCAGATGCACACGTGGCTGGTGGTGGCGTGCGCGGCTGCGCTTGCGACGATCGCCGCCGCACAGAAGCCAGGACGCTTCCTCTCCCTCCCAGTGCCACAGAAGTGCGCTAATAGTGAGTATTTATATTAAGAAAAAAACCTCATGTACGATGGAATACAGAGAAAGGTGTACAGAAGAGTTTTTAAGATTGAGATTTTCTCAAAACTACTTGACCTATTGCAAAAATTCTTTCACTGTTTGACAGATAAAAGTTAAAACTATGTAATTATGTACACACATATTCCCATGCTCCCTCGTCGATTTGTAGAACAATAAATTTGAATAAAATAATGTGGTTAAATATAGGTACAAATACTATGTACTGCTGATTACATATACATTATTTTGTGCATTATTAGCTTATTAAAATTCTTAGAACATTTATTTAAATATGCAGTATATTATATTTTTGTGCATACTTTAAATTAAAAAGTTAATAATCGCAAAATGCATAGCTCGTTGAACTCTTTTGTATGGGCGAGAGCTCTACCATCTTAATATTCATTTTGTGCATTGGGATTTCATGACTTTTGTTTTTCAATGAAATTAGTAGGTACGCTAAACGGACGAATTCACGTAAATTCGATATTTTGTTGACGTCTTTACTATCAAGTGCTCGTCGCAATGCAAGTGCACATCAAAACACGTTAAGTGTAACACTTTGGACCGTTCTTATTATCTGTGTCATAAGAGTTGAAATCGTACTGCAAGTACCATTGATCTGCTGTTGTCCGTACGAATCGACAACGTAATGACGTGGACGGGACCTCTAGCCATCTTCTGTCCTGTAATACTCGCAATACTTTGATGTGTCTCCGTTGACTCAGGTCAAACGAACGGCCATGTAAATTACCTAACATAAAATGTGTTTATCTAACACAGAAACATAGAAAGAAAAGTAAAAGCTCCCGCAAGTCATTGACCCGTTAAGGTCACGGCCGCGTTCGAGGACGCCCCCCCCCCCCCCCCCCTTAAACCACGCACGTGGCCCGGGAAAGCGCTTTCCATTTGTCTAACTAACTAATTCTACGTTAAATGTGTTTGTACTTAATCTACCAATTTGCATCGTGTCTGCGTGGATCGCTTGTTTTGGGAAAAACCTGTTCCCAAAAGCAGAGTTACGTTAATACAATTATTACCTTAAGTGGTACTTGGTTGACTGATGAATTTCTCTAGTACCGAAACCATCCATAACTATCTACTGAAATCGTAACTCGACTGTACGAGCTTTCCAAGGCACGAAGGCACATATTTATTTAAAAAAATCTGATAATTAAAAATACCAATGTTCTAACATTACTAATTTTCTCACCACCACTCAGTAGTCCAGAGGTCAACCTGCGCTGCAGTCTCACGACCCTAGTGGCATTATTATAGCTACGTGACTTAAATTTGTTAACATGCATCTATCGTCATCTATATCGGTCGAGACCGCTTTGAAATTGTATTGTTGATATTTAATTAAAATAAAGTTTGACTTTGGGGACGTGTGATAATGATAAAGATGTAAACAAATAACAGATGATTTTTTCATTCAGGCCATTACGTGGATACGTGTCAAACTAAGACAAAACAATTGCATTACCTACTGATAGAATCACTTCCCAGATTCTAACTTTCTGGGTTTCGTAAGTTTTAAATTAGTTTTACTTAAACTAGTTTAGTAATTAGTGTTATCTAATAATCTGCATAACAGCTTTCGTGTTGCTTGCTACATTGGTATGGAATCTGTGTCCAATGATTTTTTTGTAGATATTTCTTGTGATGTTTATTTCCGGGTGAACGGGGAAATCTTATAAGTAAACAATAAATGCTTACCACAAAAACAATCATATCTTGGAGAAAATAGGAAGCATTTCATAGGCAAGTACCTGAGTAATGGATTTCTCATAGTAGGTATTATATTCAAGTATGAACTTGAGAAATGCCGCTACACTCCGTCTAAATGGCGTTCTAACCTTTATTAAGTATTTTGGCGTCAACTACCTAACCACAAGAATATTAATTTTGTTGAAATAATTACAAAGACAATGTGCACAGACCAGCGTCTTGTATCTAAGAGCCTGCGGCTCTTTTGCATAATTACCTACGTCATCAGTACAAACATCCCTATATACGAGTACCTTAGTATTAGTTAAGCGTAAATATTATCTTTTGTTCGGTTGCTAACATCAGCGACTATGTGAGGGCAAACTAACATTATTTCAATTTAGGCTACAATTGTGTAGTTAAGTTACCTCCTACTTTTCTCGCAACGAGAGTATATTATAATACCTTTATTGGTAGGAATATTTGGTACTTGTTAATGTTACCTAGTGTAAATGTCTCATGTAGACATGAAAAACAGGCGCCTAAGTTTCTCAAAAAATACTGAACCGATTGTAGCCAATCGTACAATACAATGTCTGTATTTGTAAAATATTTTATAAAAATCAGTCATTTTGCAAAAACCTCAATATTAGTTGTGCCCTTGTATACCTACTTTTAAGCACCGTACCGTAGTACGTGCGTATTTATTTTTCTCATCAAAATTCATTCCGTGTAATTATATTGTTCAGTCGACAGCACAGCAACCTACGCGAACAATCTAGGTCGTGTCGCCGTCACATTATGTCCGTGTATTCTACACTTGATGTCCTGTCGACTATACTGTAAAACTTAAAAAAATACATAGTGCATTTCGAATCCAACGTTTCGATATAAATGTATTTATGTTTTATATTACAATGTCATCGGAGGTCAAAAGGTCAATTCAGAGGTGAATCAATGGCCATGAATTAGTTGGCATGTGATTAGATCTATTGGAGAGACATCAGCTAATATGTAATTACAATTTTAATTTTGGAGAAAAATTTTCTTTCGTAATATTTCTTGGTTTCGTGGAATGGAAATTATAATTTCGTGAAGTGGAAAATATCATCATCATTACATTTTTATGTCCTTTATTGCTCGGATACAGACCTTCCCTTACATCGAGGGAGACGACGACACATGTCTTAGATTTTTCTACGGCATGCAAGTTTCATCACGATGTTTTCCTTTACCGTTTTGAGGGAAGGCAGAGAGGTTGATGTGCTGTCTCTAGCGTTCCTTTAGCTATTGGAATTATAAATATACTTACATGCGTTGTATTGTGTAGATATTTCTATCTCTAAGATATTTCTATCTAGGGTATGAAAGAACTTCGCGTATCTTACGTTCGGTTTGTACATTTGTAAACGCCAGTTCCATAATCCTCGCAGACATTATTTATCTTCGCCTTTTGCAATGCTGCCTTGACAACTCGAGACATCTTTACTAGGCTTCTGTACGTGTAATGGGGAGTCATTAAGTCGGAATCAATAATTTTGTGATAAGTCGTAGCGCGATCCTCTCGATTTGGGCTCAGGGCCGCCCGGCGCGGGAGTCTGTGCTTTGTCGTCAATACCTCTAAATAGCTTAATATTCATAAATACCATATCGGGTTTTATTATGCCTTATTAAAATCTATTATCTGTGGTATTTGATACGGTTCCGCGTTCCAAAACCTTCCTTATTTGTTTTTAAACACGTTCACGCAAATATTGTGCCCGCGAAGATCCATCGGTTCGCGGAAATGGATTGTATGATTGCCTTAAGTGTTTAGAGGCAGGTGATGACACTGCAACCGGATCGATATAAAAGTTATTGTAAGTTGGAGATAGGTTTGTTCTTTATTTACTATTACTTTTATATCGATCCTATTTCGACAAAGAAAATAGAAGAGATAATTGTTGTATCGGTATCTTACATTTTTAGTTCTTTGATTACTACTAAATAGATGTCGATCATGTTCGATGCGTGTTGCGTTGCATTTTCTATGGGGTGACAGCTCTGGGCCCTAATTAAGTTTCTAGTAAAGGTTGGATGGTATTTATTTTATATGCAAGTGTTGTCGATGCCGGTGGTATCGACGATTTCGTCAGAGACGATCGTTTAATACCAATGGACAATACCCGAGCTTTCATCACTCAGCCGCGGGCCACGAGCGAGCTTTCTGAATGGAATGCCGACGCGGCTGCTTATAGGGTGTAATGTAAATAAAAATGGACCATGCCTTGTAGGGAGCGAAAGTGTCATTGTATAATAACGACTTTTGATATTTGTGTTTTTGAAATAACCGACACTCATATTCTAAGGCTCTATTCAAACAGACCAGACTACGGCGACCAAAAGAGTTGCCGGGCTGAAAACTCAACTCGCTTGAAGCGACCGTACTTCTATGACTGGAAATGCGTTTTCATATAAATTCGTGTCCAGTGATATTTTTGTCACGTGATACTTGAAGATAGAGCCCAATAGTGAATCCTATATGAATAGTGTTACTTATGCTGTCGCAAGAAAAGATCGCTTACGATCTAGGCACAATAAAATTAAAAGACCTGCATTTTGCAACATAGCCTTCATTCTAATAAGTAAAGCCTTTCATTGGATATCGAATCATATTACTCTTCATGGCGCATGACTGTTTTTACTGAAATAACATTCTAAGATCGTGTTTGACAAAGTTTTACGCAATTTTCGGGATTTTTTGTAGTGGGTGCTAGTGGTAGGTCGGCGTCAGACAATCGCACATCTGTCTGCCTGTCTGTCACCGCGCAAGGTCTCAGCCACATAATTACCTCCTGGCGCGGCGGCGGCGTGCGAATCCCAACCCATTCACACCACAATCGCGACTCATTACTGATATTTGTGCAATTGTTTTGTAATTGGATGCCTATTTCTATGAATCTATAGAAGCAAAGGGTCGCAAAAAAGATAGAGAGGTCCCAAACTTAGGCATACAATGACGATGTTTCATTCTTTTATTAATAAAGCCAGGTATTATTGTAGTTGATTTTAAATAGGGATTAGGTACATTAGCTTTAGCTCCCTCGATGTAAGGGAAGGTCTGTTAATAATGTTAATTGTTATGTGCTCGAGCAGTGGGACAATGTAAATAGACTGATGATGATATTAGCTTTAGTAAGTAGGTACTATGCGGCATGCTGTGCAGACGTATTTAAAACAGATAATATTGCATTTTAGCCACTAATGTCAGGAGGTTTTTATTTTACAGTAGGTACACAATAAAGGGAGGATCTATCGATTGTAATGGAATAGAATAGGTACATAATATATACTATTTGATTACAACAACATACAATTGAAATAAAATACAGTTCAAAAGTTTGAAGACATTATATGCACAGTAGACAGAACACCAATCTACACAAAACCAATAACATATCGCATCACTATGGTAGTAAGCGTTGCGGAAAGTATCCATTTGTTACACTAGTTTTGCTGTCGTCTGTACCTAACATACCTACTCGTATGTTAACAAGAGTTCTGTTAGTATTGATGTATTGATTGACGGACATACGGCGGACGATCGTGACTAGGAAAAAAACGATAAAATATTAGTCAAACTTGCCAAGTGTAGATACAAAAAGCGCATCCGGTAGACAATCCTTGGCCTAGATGTGACGCGTGACCGAAGCATCTGTTTGCATCGCCACACGCCGCCGCCGATAAGCGGCGTCTCCTCGAGGTGATGGACGAATGGATGCCTCGTTTGCCAAATATACATGCTCGTGTATGTCAAACTACTATTCCTGTCATAAACGACTAGGCGAAATGTAGAAAGATTATGCCGCAGTCACAATGGATGTATGTCGGTCTGGATCCTACCTATATTTATAAGTACCACAACAGCTGAGACTGCCCGGTGGCAACAGTAGGCTGGTTTTCTATGGAGGAAATACGTAGGTAGATACGGCATAAAGCCTGAGCTAGGGTCTGACTCAAATTCGTGTGGTTTTTTTTTAATTTGGAACTGAAATCGGGGACGAAGTGAGCCAATACATACGGATTCACAAAGGATCTCCCGACGTTATTCACTGAAATAGTTTCATATTTTTTGTAAAATTTTCATGTCCTTCTATCCGTTGCATATTCTGAGTATATTCATCATATTGAGTATACTCTACCAGTAAAGAAGAGACGCTTGCAACATTAATGTGGCACACGGCTACTAATTAGACTAAAGTAAACAATTATCATTATAATGTGACAGCCGCTCCATTAGAATAAAATACGAGGACGACAACCTGTTCACAATGAAATTCCTTTCCTGTACTGACATCTGCATGAATTATCATTAAGCATCCAAGATTAAGTGCCAAGATTTGGTTCGTCTGCATTACGATGACATAATAACGCCGGAGGATTTTAGGACGCACGATATTTTTCCTTTGCGGGTTGCCCCAGAGATTCTATTAGGGTGTTTTAAAATTCTAGAACACCCCGAAAAAACATGATAGATGGCACAGTTTATCGCTCTTCTTTGAGGATTATTTTTTATTAGGCATACTTTTTAAATAGAGCCTGCGTGCCTATGTCACTTCACACGTAGGTACCGTGTGTGCAGCCCGTAGAGAGTAGGCTTCTCTGTCTACGGTGCAGCCTCACAATATTTTAATATATTCCTGCGCCTTTTTTATTATATTAATTTAAGTTATTTAAACCCAGCAAATCTCATCAATCGAACCTGGACCTAGTGTTTTACCACAGCGCCACCGAGCTCCGCGGTACTACATCTGCTTGAATTAATCCTCCAAGACAAACTGCCGCGATTTGGTTGGCATTTACACCGAAATGTGATAAATGTATTATGCGGAAAGGTCGCCGATCGGATGGTGTTATGTAAGAGATTCCACCGAGTTGCGACAACCTCAATAACAATTTAGCACAATTGTTGGAGTCGACGTAAGGAACCGTCAATGTCATGACCGTGGTTTGGTTTGGTGGGTGCACGACCCGACGCGAGGGTCACCACCCATTAACGGTGCTGAACGAATGCGACGTACAGTCAGCAACACTTCAAGATTCAAGACACATGCACACTTTATGCTGCTCTCATATGGCTCACATTGCAATAGTTTTGTGTGCGTTAATGTACTGTAGGTTGTACCTACTTATTAGACTTTATTTTAATGTTATTCAAGTTGCGGCAAATTATGTGAGGTTACGACATGTGGTCGGTGTCAAGATTACTACTCGTAAACCTAATTATTTTGTAGTAATGATGCTACACTGATTGCCTTGCTAAGAGTTTCATGCCTATCGGAGATATTGCCAGCGTAGATATATGCGATGATACAACGTGCTAATAATTTTATTGATAGGTACACCCATAGACATCTAATTAATAAAATTCTTATATACAACTGTCCATAGCAACTATTAATGGGAAAAAAATATATGTAAATATATAGGACCTACCTACATAATGAATGTTATTTGCGTGATTAGATTGAAAAATGGACAGTTTATAGCACATTTGATATCTAAACACATAGCCGAAGTTACTTAACAAGGATGGAGTTAGGGCATTTTGACTATATAGTCTTCACAACTGTTAAAAACCCGAAATATCACCTCTAACGAGAAAACATTGTCTCCTTCCAGGGCCAAAAGAGTTCTTCTACCGAGGGCACCACTACTTCTTCAGCGGCCACGTGCCCGCGCTCGCCAACAGGAAGGTGGACTGGCTAGACGGCCGCAACATCTGCCGCGAGTACTGCATGGACCTCGTCTCCATGGAGACACAAGAGGAAAACAATCTAATCTTCAAGCTCATTCAACAAAGTGAGTTTGTTAATAATGTTTAATATTCACCGCTAGATGGCGTTACTGGGATATCAGAAAACGTCGTGTAGTTGCAAAGATACTGAGGTGTAGTTATTCTGAACATAGAAATGTTACATAAATGTTTGGCTGTGGTGATAGAAATAAATAGGTAAGTAAGTGTACCTGCCCAGGTAGACTCTTCTAGTCCAACTACTCATAGTAATAGTTATCATCAACTTATTCACGACCTTAAACTCGTGCTACCGTTTTTATTTGTGGCTTCAATATATAATAAAATGTATATGATACTACGTTTTATGTCCTTTTTGAATAAGTATGATACTAGATCCATTTAAATATTGCTTGTAGAGACACCGCTAATTCATTTATTGCGCTTGATTACAGATGACGTGCCTTACATCTGGACTTCGGGCCGTCTCTGCGATTTCAAGGGCTGTGAATCACGCAAGGACCTAGAACCCAAGAACATCTTGGGTTGGTTCTGGTCTGCGAACAGAGAAAAGGTGTCGGCTACCAACCAGGTCAGTATCGTGGATCCTTTGCATTAGGAAAATGTTAACTAAGTAAATCTTATTTACTTAATCTGTGTTAGAATCAAACCCACGCTTCTTTAATTTAGGAGTTAGTGCAACACTCTCACTTTACAAGCGTGTTACCAATACAAAAGGTTAGAAAATGTTTTTATGATGTGGAACTAACGCGCCACATGTTCTTATAATCAGGTACATACAAGTAAAAGGGAAAATTGCCTAGTTTTCACACGTACGGTTGTGTATTTACTGAATTGTATATGCCAAAAGCGACTTTTACAAATCCTCAATAGTTTCAAAACAGTACAATAATTACGTATCAATACTGATAATTTGGGACTGTAAATTCGATATGTAAAACTTTCAACAATTATTGTTCAAAACCATATAAATAAACGCTATTACAAACACATTAGACAGAGATGATAAGTATACAAGGAGCATCAATCAGGTTGAGATTATCTCAAGAACTACGTGACCGATTGTAAAATTTATTTTACTAGTAGTTTAGAGTACAAGACAAAAACAACACAAAGTTTAAAAAATCAGTCAATTATTTTTCGAGAAATTCTCAAACTCTGTGTTTGACCGTATGTTGAGAAATGTGACAACAGCGTCTCAAATGGTATCTGCAAGCAGTTTTAAAACTGAAAGCGCAAATACGTATGTCATAATATTTATTTTCGATTACAGATTCCCAACGGCTGGGGCTACAATCCCTGGTCACAGACCGGCCACAAGAAGCTGCGCCAACCTGACAACGCCGAATTCGACATCAACGGCACCACCGAGTCCTGCCTCAGTGTCCTCAACAACGTGTACAACGACGGCATCGCGTGGCACGACGTGGCATGCTACCACGAGAAGCCGGTCGTCTGCGAAGACTCGGACGAGCTCCTCAATTACATCGCCAGCACCAACCCTGGCATCCGTCTGTGATTCGCTTAGTTTATACGAAATTCTGTTGTAAGATTAGCTCCTGATGAGTGATATTACGTTGATGATGTCCAAGACTTCCAAAGGCCGACAAAACATCGATGGTAACACTTGATTTTAATCAACAATTTTTATCCACAAAATTGTTCATCCGGCCCTTACAATATTAACGCCCGTTAAACCCCTTAGCATAAAAAGGAAATGGATCATAAGGCACCGGTTTGATTCCAATATGACTAATCCATCGCCAATTTTAGGTTCTACCTTCCTTCAAAACGAAGGTAGGAGTAAACAGTTTGGAATACTTGGACATCTATTGACGCACTACTTTCATGTCATTTACAAATCTACTTAGATGAATTTAACGTTAATAGCATATTCACGTGACCTCATAACTTCAAGATTCTTTCCACATAACCCGTCGCGATCATACCAGTCTAACATCTCGATATTCATAGTATTTATTAAAAGCACCCGCACTGCAAACTTGTCTGTCCCATTTGCACTGCCCTAAGCCGTCGTACAAAATCTGTACAGAATAGTTTTAAGGCTTACATTACTAAGTTAGTTTTACATAAAGGAAGAATTTATATTTGTATATAAAATAAAATCCGAAAAAATATTTGTTTTATTTATTTATTTACCGAAAATGGAAAATGCTACAATATTCAAGACATTGTTTAATATTTGTATATATTTTTCACCACATATAGGTGGATAATATGTAGAAAGGGGATGAAAATGAGCATATTAAATTAAGCTGACATTAAGACAATTTTTTAAAGTATCTTAGGATTTTGTTAAATTAAAAATAAGGATATGTTCTCGATGTGACAAAATATTATGCAAGTGTACTGAATTTACAAAATGACCTCTGATTTTCAATCAATATAGTCGATTATCCATTGTACGAAATACTAGGTATGTATAATAATATGTACTAGGTATGTGTAATACTATGTATATAGATATATTTTCACCTCACAAAATGAACACATTCTAATTTGTAAGTAACAATCAAATACGCCATCGTATTTATGACCTATAATACTTTTTAAATAATAAACAAACAAATCATAGTTATTGAAACAATAACGTGGATTGAATCCAGGAACATAACTTCCATAAATCTCTAAACTTTTGTAAACATACTTTAAAATCCGTGAATGGAGCTCAGTGTTCTCGCCGGATGTTGTATATAAATATTATGCTTATACCTTTATAATCTAAGAGTCCCTATTACTCAATATCACACATTGGCAGTAAGTGCATATAAAAACCTTATAAGTATGAAAGGAACAAAAATAAACTCAAAATGGCCTTAAACCTTCATAAATATGTGGTCACAATTGGTACCGTACATACTTAGATATTTAAAAAAAAACTACAAAATAATTAAGTCTTCTATGAGTACTGTTACTCAGTCTTTCTTAACAGTCTCCACAAATAGACAATTAGGTGCATGGCCGCCAAATCTAATCCTAAACGCAACTGTCACCGTCACTCATATGCTACATCGCGTAAGAGTGAGCGGGACGCTCGCTTATAGACAATTAAAATTAGCGTGTGACATTACAGAATCGACACAGTATACATAATACCGAACTTACTTTCTAGCGAGGTCAGATTAGACAAATTAGTCTTACTAATAACTATGGTAGATAATACAAAAATAGGAGACTCTGTATTTGGCTTCAATAGAAAACATAATGGCACAAAATGGCACTGGACTTATAACTAAAAGTAACAAAAATAAACTCAAAATCGAATTAACTTTCACTTACATTATGTTATTTGTAGTACATTTACTTTGTACAGTTGTTACACAAATGCATAGTACCTTACGCGTGACACCGTAGGTATACACTAAAACTAAAAAATATATCAGTTTTATATGAGAATCATTCCTCAGTTTTTTTACTCTTTCTTGGCACAAATTGCACAAGTATGTATGTATCATATACATACTCTATATCTGAATAGAATAAATTCGGTAGAATTCGCGAACTTGGTAAAACTTACTCTAAGTACAAAATTAACCCGCAAAAAAAGAAAACTGTAGTAACAGATTTTGAAATCCGTCCCCCTAAAAACAATTTTCTCTTTTTCAGCGAAAATTAGATGTTTCGCGTTACATATAATATAACTCTCTCCTTAAACTAAAAAATGCACACTGAATGTTGATTATCACAAATTTTAGGTCTACGTATTTGGTTTAAAAAGTAACACACACAAAAAAATCTAGATAATTATCACAGCCAGTGTGAAAATTCATACGTCAAGATCCGAGTTGTCCAAATCTAGATCTATATCAAACGCTGGCGCGGCAGGCTTCCTACGAGAGCACGCCCGTCCCACAGACTTGCGGTGTTGGTATCGCTCACACATGGCCAAATCTCTCATTTTGTTCAAGAGAACCCGCAACACATTGTACCTTCTGCCGTGTACCGTCCAATACATGCGAGAATATTCCTCTATCTCGGAGGGGCTCAGTCTAAACCCATCTTTGTTATTATGCTTTCGAGCTTCCCTGACAACAACAGTGCCGCCCTCGTCCGAACTCGCTAAATCCAATGTGAGATCAAACTGAGGAGCTTCCTCGCAAAAAGCATTATACTCCGCCAGAGTTGTTTCTAATGTCATGGTGGGTAGATCATAGTCTGGAAAGTCCGGCTTCAGCATGCATGCCCTGTGCCTTCTACGAGTGATGTAATACTTGTTTAAATCTGAAAACGCAATTTCTCATTTTTCTATATAAAACAGACGGTAAGATCTTATTGTAAGTGGTCACCGTCAGTTCAGGGTGGTGACGGCACCGGCAACTCTGCTGCTAACGGACGTACTGACCCGCCCAACTCCTGCATCCCAAGCGGGACCAATCTCACCGTCGGATCATTATCCGTCGAGCTCATGCCCGGGTAGACAGGGTATACCTCAAGGCCCGCACTTCTCCCCCGAGGTTAGGGGTGAAAAGACCCGGTCGTCGTCTGCTGGATACTTATTCAGAAGAGAGAAGAGTAGATACCTATCCTGACGGCGAAGATGTATTGCCCCTTGAAGCCCGTACTTAATACTCCATACCCTTCGCAACCACTAGTCTAAGGATAGGTATGTGCCTCAACAATGGGTACCTACATAAATAGACTGTTGATGAATGAATTACTCACTCTTGATGTAAATTTCTTCATTTTTCTCCAGAAAGACCGGCCACAGCACCAGCTCATCAACAATGTTGACGATTTTCTTCTCCGAAATCTTCAGATATAAGTCTCCCAACACCTGTAAATATAAATTACATTAATCATATGTAGTAATTACAATGATAAGTTAGGTGTGCATGTGTCGGTAGTAGGTTCGATTTCCAGTCAGGATAATGCTTGTTCGCGTACGCCATGCACTATATAGCCCATATTTGTAATTTGAAATGTACGAACATTTACAGATTAATTTCTAAAGTTATCTCGAAAACCCAAGATAACCATATTTAGCAATATGGCGGATCTAAATTCAACTTCTGAAACGGATGTCCAGTGTCCTAACGAGGTCTTAACGACAGCACCACCAAACTCTCTTTTATGTTGGTGTCCTAGCAATGTTTATAAAGGTAGCCAAATACATACAATATCATTAATTTTGTTTGATAAGAAGGCAATGGGAACAAAGTATATTTGTATAGCACTCCTAATGAGATCTTTTGCCCTTTCCTGAGCTGCTGTGTTCCACATGAAGGAAGGTTCATTCTTAATCTCACAATCTTCTGTCAACACCTGAAAATAAAAGTAAAAATAAAAACTTACAACATGCAAAATAAAATAAAACAACACACTCATTACTCAAACTAAGATTCCAGAAATTATCATGAATAACACCCAGACTCGGTAAAACTGATTGTACCTTATGTACATATGAAAGCACATCAAGTGTAACATTTTGTACTTTGTACGGCTCTTATTATCTGCGTCACAGTCGTAAGAGTTCAAATTTTACTGCAAGTGTTACCATTGATCTGCTGTTCTCCATACAATCACCTTCCCAATTGAATTGAACCCCTTACAAAGAATGTATTTAATGTATATTGTAAATTAAACATTTTAATTTTTTTTAACCCCTTACAAAGAAGACATACACACTACTGACTATGATAGTAAGTATATAGACTATAGTAAGATAAATATCCAATTTGAATAATTTTATTTATTATTATTAGGTAGAATGTAGATGAATGAAAAACAGTTTGAACAAAACTGACTGAAAGCCAAAGGCCACTGCAACCAGTTCTAATAGGTTTCTAAAAAAACTTATTAGAAGAAACCAAAGGCACCACCTGTATTTTAGTAAGATTTTAATAATGGCCATTAGGACAAGTTTTTAAGTACAACTATAGTATAACAATCTTATGGACATTTGTCAGAACAGAAAATGATTTTATTATTATTAAGGTACATACTTTATCAAGAGGGATGACTCCATGAACACTGGCTTCAAATATTTTAGTCGGTGCTTTTTTGCAGTCCGCTGGCTGTTCAATGTAGACTGTACTTTCATCTGGCCGGATGTAGATGCCATAGTCAATGAGCCATATGGAGAAGTTTGTCTCCAAGGTGATTATACCGCGCACCCATTTGTTCTTCCACATGACAGCCACATACTGTGGAATAGACAGTGTATTTATTTATACAAATTAAACATATAATGCAGTAACACAGACAAACTGACGATGGTCTGCTAAGTTTACTACTTACTTACTTCAAGAAAAACAGTGGAGACAAGACACAGACATAATTTCACACATGTGAACTTATAAGGTTGTAATGTTTTGGTTGAGATGTGGAGACTACAGCCTGTAGCAATGATTTTCTCTATTTCTCATTTCATCTCACTCTTAGCCTACAACGGGTGCCTACTTTTTATTGCCTAAGTGCTATATATTTTTAAGTGCCTAGTTTTACTTACGTTCATAAGGGCTTTATATATTTATTTGTAGAACACTTACGTACGAGTGGTCTCCAATATCAAATGTGTTGTCTACACAGATCTGATGCAGTCAGCAACTTTCAGTTCACAAAAAGTATTACACGAGCATAAGTAAACCTTTGCGGGATTGCTTGCTACTATATTTTACTACTATATTTTACTACTATACTTTAAATTAGACGAGCTTAAGTGTTTATTTTCCTATCAAGAGTTTTAATTTAATATAAAACTTACTTGGCCATGCTGTACATTCAACATTTCATTTTTGATGAAATGCACTTTGTCGATCTCTTGCATTATGTGGAGTTCCTTATAGTCATCTTCAACTCTGCAAAAGAAGGAAAAGGGATTAGAAAATGTTGTAATTTCAATATTCATTTTTACAGAAACAATTAAATCATTGGAAAAATTAAAGAGAAACGATAGATAGATCTCGCGGGTAAATTTTTGAAAGCAAAGCAAAAACTGACTGAACTGAAACTGAAGCCCGTCCGTGGGTTGCCAGATGCGTTTTTCTATTTCTCCCCAAATTTGAATGAAAATATTTTTCTCCAAAACGATAATAGGTATATTTTAGGTAGATAGGGTATTTCAAGGAGGAGTATCAAAGGCAATGTTTCTGTCCGTGGTTTTACTTTCATCAGAAAAACTGGCATCTATGAGTAGTAAGAACATAGATTTATCTGTGGTATTGACCTAATCATTCCGAATTATTAAGGGCCTTCCATGAGCCAACTAGCGCCGCCAATCTTTGATAAATAATATCTTCCAATTAATAAATTTTATTAAAAAAGCTATGTACATAATGTTTATTACGATAAATACTATTTTTTAAATGCTTAAGTTGTAGTTCGCATACTTGCGAATAACGGCCGTTTTAGGCACATTTGAGAACTACAACTTTGCTTGTCGCAATTATGCCATGTATTGTATATTAAAAAATAGTGTTTATCCTAATAAAGATTGTGTACATAGCTTTTTTAATAAAAAATTAATAATTTGTAAGATATTATTTTTTTAAGATTGGCGGCGCTAGTTGGCTCATGGAAGGCCCTTAACCAAAATTTGACTTTTCACGAATTTCAGCATTTTTTTTTAAATTTTGAATTCACCCTTAGGAATGGATTCACATAATGCGTGGATATAAAGTCACACGTCACACAGAGGCGGGAAAGCGTCCCGGTCGCGGTTTTGCGGGAAGCGGCGACGATCCGGGGCCCGCCCTATAGAGCCCGCGTCCGCGATCGCGGCCGGGATGGCGGACCGGGCGCGGCCGGTGTGACACCCAGATGCGGTCTTGCTTTTGCTTTTTCTACTCAGATTGTAAGAAATAAATATATCACTGCCTGATAGTGACTATGAAGAGTTTCTGTTATTATAGACATTATGCAGGATTGATAAAAATCGATTTTGTTTTAATTAAGGTCAGTTTTTCATAATTATATGTACAAATATTTAGAGGTTATGAAATAACCTCACGTGTATTAATGAACAACAATGCTGTTGAACCAATAATATTAGATTTCCAGTCGGATTCATATTGAAACTCCATGAAAACGCATTTAAAAGTTGTAAAAAAATACAACGTGCGATCTCGCTATTGTCCCGCCCCCGGACCGGATCTCGCCGTGCTGCGTCTATGTGACGCCCTGCATACACTTCCATAGAATACAGAGCCCGTGGCCGCTGCCCGCGCCGCCGCCGCCGCCGCCGGACTGGCCCGGACTGCACCGCTTCTCGCCCGCCTGTATGTCATAGCGGCCGACGCGTTCCCGCCCCCGAACTGGAACGCTCCCGCCACGCTTTCTGTGTGACACCGGCCTCTGAGGGCTCCAAGCAATCTCATATATTACAACAAATCCCGTCCCGTCCGTGTGACGTGGGCTTTAATCTCAAATAAACTGAAAATTAGAACAATATTGGTGTGAAAACGAGTATTTTGGCTGATAAATTTTCCACGATAATTTTTTCCTCTCTAAACATTTGTCCAAAAATTACTTTAAAAAAAATTCTCCACTAGCCAAATTTTTACTCAGAATTGCGAGAAAAATACCCAACCTGGCAACCCTGCCAAACCAAGAGCAAAACCATAAAACACATCAGCTGTCAATGTCACCTTGACATAAGGACATAAGGAATGAATGATGATGAATATATTCAAAAAGCCAAAGGGATGTAGTGGATACAGCCAATATGTCTGTTTGGTCCGGTTTCTATCTATGACATTGGTATGTATAACCCAGCTATAGTAGCTATTTTTCTCAGCAGCCTACGCTAGCTATCAAATGTGTCTTACTAACCCGTAGAGGGAAGATACTCCCTCTACGTACTAACCACATATATCAAATATAACGGGCACTCTAGGCCATGGTAATACGGACTAGTTGGCAATAGTTTTGTGCTAATGTGTTGTGGTTTGGAAACGCCATCTACTTAATAAAATTTTAAACGACTAACTGTGATGTGACCCACGGTTTTCTGATCTGAGGACCCACCCATCGTAAATTGTTCCAATGAAACAATTAGTACGGTGGAAAACAGAGTAAGGTGTACAGCAGAGTTTTTAACTTCTTGTCCTATGCAAACATTCTTTCACTGTTTGATAGATAAAAGTTAAAACTATGTAACTGTTAAAGAATTATTAAATTCAGTCCAGTAGTTTCTGAGAATCTCAACCTTATTAAGGCCCCCTGTATACTTATATCTGTCTTCGACTGTACCTATGATGAGCTGTGTGCCTTATTAGAACATCATAAAAGGGGTACAATGGCCATTTACGGTACCAAACGGAACGCCTGCCGTCTACGCCATATCACTGATGCCGCCGCGCTTAAAGTGATTTTAACCCACAGCACAGGCAATTACACACGTTTGTTATATTGTCTCTCACGTTGTTACGGCCAGAAATAGAAAGAAATCACCGCTCCCCGGAGTCTGTCGGCCATTCCTTCCTTCTTTAGGATAGAGTGGAGCTCTAAAGGCTATATTATATCTCATTATTAGGTTAGGATTAGGACACCTGTCCAGAGGTGGCGCAATCAGTCGCGCCACCAACAAAACGTAGGTACACCTATTAGATTACTAGACGTATGGAGGTATTCCTCACATTGTGTTCGTTTGGTTGGGCAACCAATTTGTTGGCGGCTGGTGACACACACAACCATGGTGTCCTAGTGAGATAGTGCCCTTAAGGCGCGTACAGACTGGTGAAACGTAACATGAAATGTATTACTCTGCCTTTCATTGCATGTTCACTGCAAGCGTGGACGCATAGCGCGCTCTTACTGCGCATTCAGTACGCTGCTGCCACGCGCATACTGAGCGCCCCTTTGTGTTCGTCCGAAAAACCGACAAATCACGGATCGCACCGCGCGCAGCTTGTAATGCTCGTAGCGCGCGCGTGAAATGCACAGTTCGCGCGCGCAAGACGTCCAAACTATGAGAAATTGTTACAAAGTGTGTTACCTTTCACGATACATTGCAGCAATTTGGACGGCAAATTCTTTCATTGCAAGTTACATTGCATGTTACGTTTCACCAGTCTGTACGCGCCTTAATAGGTAGGTAGATAATCGTGCATGTTAAAAATGATAATATATCTGCCTAACTAAATACATAAAAAATATTTTACTACTTACATTGGCCGATGTGAGCTGGGTGAGATTTGTCCCTTCTCGATAGATATCATTTGCAAACAAAACAGTTGTATTTTTTGACGAAAAAAACCGGCATCGGTAGTTGTTTTACTTAGCATATGCTTAACATGCGAGAGTGCCTTAAAATATAAACTCTTTGAATTAGTGCAAAGAGAATCCATGTGTCAGCTCTGTCTGAATGACTTTTCAAGGTCATCCATATTATATCCTTTTGATTCGTCCAAGTAACCGTCAAGTAACGTACTTAGCTAATTAACTTAATCATATCATCGGATCAATACCGAATAAATAAATATTTTATTAAAAAAAAAATCAATACTTACCTAACTTAACTTTTTCAAGGAATTAGGTATTTACTTACCTAATTTATTGCGCCAGCAAAGAGTTACCTATCCATAATGCGCCGGCTGTAAGTAAGTTTATGTGCAGTCATTGATCTCCTATAAACAACTAGATACACAAATGTCTTACTAAGTAACAATTTAAAAAACGTTCATATAAGGGTCCATTGTTAACGTTCCAATAAAGCAAATGAGGGTCCATTCATCCGTTTGGACCTTCTTTGCGCTCGGACATTTTAAGAAGGCAGACTGTGTATCTAGTTGTTTTAGGAGATCAATGTGTGCAGTTTATATTTTTGATTCCAATTGTGTTATTTGACTCAAGCAACTTTAATTGTTATGCTTAATTACTTTATGGTTGGTCTTTCTTTAGGTAGACTTTGGAAGTTTGGGTAGCCTATCTATAACATTATTACTTACTTAATTATGCTTCCGGTCCGACCATATGGTAATAAAATAATAGTCGAGAACTGAGAAAATTAATTACTTATACATAAGTAGGGAGTTTGATTCCTATTGTTGAGTATTATCTAAAATCTACTTGACCATGTGAGTCCATGTGTAATTGTTTTTCACTAATATTAATATGTACTTAATACTAAGTTCAATAATCGGTAGGTAGATGACAATTTAGATTCAAATAATTAATGGTTTAAACCCGTTCTAAACCGCTATATAGATTTCTCTGTTTAGACGCTATACCATTAGGACCTATACCTACCCAATAAATGCTAAAGTCTATCATATCAACAGATTTAATCATGTTCATCCGGGACCCTAATATGTTATCTACAAATTCCACACATAGGGGTTTACCACGGGAAAACTTTTGATCTCACGGGAACTGCGAACAACGCCGCAGTGCGGTATACTGGCATGTCATTCGCAAATGTTATCATCAACAGCAATGGTAGTCGCCGTGGCCAGTCCCGAGGGTCACGCAGAGGTGACAGCCGAGTGTCGTGCGTGAGATATGGGGAGGCGTCAGGCGGTGCGGTGATGTCAGTGGACCGGCGGCGGCTCTCCCGACGGCGGCGGCGGCGGGCGCACGCACGGAATGCAGCGGGGGCGCGGGGCGCGGGCGGCGGCCGCTGCTGCCGCGGAGACGCTCGTTCCGCTGCTGGCCGCCCCGCAGTCCGCCGCGCGCCTCCGACACGAGTGTTGTTCTGTTGCGGCCGACTGACAGCTGACATCAACCGCGCTCAGGTGAGTACCGACCACATGACACTCGTATCACTCCTAGCGTCACCATTCGCGGATTTTGCAGAGCGCGGAGCAACCGACGATCAGAAATAACCGGTGGTCACCGTTACCGGCGTTGCCTGGTAGGAGCGGCGGTCGGTCGGTAGTATTTTCGCTAAATGTGAATCCCTAAATACCTACAATTTACATATGCTGGTCAACGCTTCTGGGGCTTTATCAGTGTTACATATTTATTATTGCCGGGTAGTGTTGAGGTCAGCGGGCGCGCGCGGGGAAGTGTGCCTTATCGCGTGGGCCATAGGGTCGCAGCACGAGGCGCGCGGTGGCGGCGACGCGGGCGCGCCCGGCCTCGCTCGGTCTGCTGTCTTTACTCTTGCGTCGCTCCTATTAGCTATACATACGCACTTACGTGGTTGTGTACTATAATGTAGTGCAGCCTCGGCGCGACACACATGATACTATATTGGTGGTACCGGTCTCGTCCCCAGAGCGCTAAGGATACACGAGTAGATAAGCATTGTGGTAGCATGCTTGCCAAGACACGTTTGGTTGTACCTACCACTGACTAATGGATACTCTACTAATTGTTTTAGTTCGTTGATTAAGCTTTTAACATCTATTAGGTTACAGCTGCGTAATAAACAAATAATACAGGAATCTAAATGATAAATGGAGAAAAAATTTCATTACGACCGGGATTCAAACCCCTCGCCATTTTTTTTAGATTTTCGTTTCGCATAGCGCATATGCAAGAAAATATCAAAACAAATAATACAGGAGTTACAGACAATATTATTTCAAACTAGTTTAAACTAACTGCAAGTTTTTAGTGGTTTTAAACCACAGAATAAGTAATTGACAACACTCACAATACGGAGGTATCAATATCCGGCCGGTCTAACATGGGTCTAACTTTTTGTTTGCATGATTCAAACGAAAACTGATACGTATTTCCATGTCATAGAGCACAATCACGCGCCCAAGGCCGTTCTTGGGGCGACTCGCCTCAATAACAACACGTGGGTGATCGAGACTGCCAAACCAAATTGTGGCAACGCGATTTATTCATTGAAACTTATTAGCTGTTGAATAATTCTCGCTGCGTTGCTTGTTTGTTGCAATGACGTCGCCCGACAGCCGTCTATATCTGCCAGCGCGCGTGTAACTTCGAAAACAACATTAGTCGGCCGTTATCGCTGCCAGCGTTGGAGAATTCTCTAATCGGTATCGCAGTCGCAGCAGTCGCTATGAAATATTTGAGCCGTGTGTGTTCGGGTTGCTCAGTGACGAGGGATCGGCCGACCTGCCGCGTCTTCGGCAACAGGCCCCGTGCGTGTTACGGGCTCGTGCACGCGAACCTCGCCCTTACCGGGCACGCAACATGCCCCAAAACTCCGCGATGACGTGCCGACGCTTATTACCCCCCATAGACGCCGCGTTCAAAGTGCTTCCGACCTCGTACCATTCGAACGCAGCGCAGTCTCGTCCTTATGGCTACCATTGGTAGGGGCATAGCCGTGTGCGCGGAGCGGGCGCTAACAGTATTTCGTGCCGCAGCTGTTTCGAGATCCCCGACGCACAAGAGTGAAAGTCGGGGGGTGGGTGACAGGCGGGGTGTGGTGTGGTGTGGCGCACCCCGCAGGAGTGGTCGCCCGGGGACATACAACTAGGATTTGTTAAATCTGCTGCTTTTACGCAGATGCCGTCGAAAAAGCTACCACTTAGAGCGCCTGATACTGTGGTGGAATGGAACCCTAGAATCTATAAGCAGAGTACCTAAATTGTAAATCACTGTCTCTGAAATAATTTAGCCGGGACATAGTAGGTCACAATATTATAGATATAATTTGGTCATTGTCGTCTAGGACAATTGGTTTCCCTATAAAACCGTTTGGCTCAGTTGCACATGTATCTCTCACGTGTATGAATGGTCGTGAGTTCGGTACCCATTACATTACGTTTGCAAGTTGTGTCAACTCAACCACTCATAGAATTCCATAAAATTCATGTCGAACTTACATCAAACTATACAAAAACCATTGCAATCAAGGAAGGACGCATTAGCACCGCATAGAGTGACTGTACCTGTACGACTGTTGTATCAAAATTAATACCCTACACAGCTGTAAAATTATGTTGGTTAGATAGGTTTTCTCTCACCACTTAAATCTAGACAAGCTGTTGGGTTCAAGAACCTAATTAGTGCATCTCACTGTTTCATGTCAGTGCGCCGACTGTTGGCTATTAGTGCTTCCCGTAATGTGGAGCGGCATTTAAAACAATAAAATGTTGAAATAAATATGCCACTGGAGTAGTGAAAGGTGTCAACACTTTGGACTTTGTATTGTTCTTATTGTCTACGCCTTACGAGTCGAAGTTGTACTTCAAATGTTTATCATTGATTTGATGTCTCTTGGACAACACCTCTATCACACCTTGTCCATACACATACCCGCTGTTAGGACTTTGAATACCGTTTGCTAGAACATCGTACGGTCGACAGAGAAAGGTGTACAGTAGAGTTTTTAAAGTTGAGATTTTCTCAAAAAGTACTTACCTGATTTTTTTAAATTCTTTACAATTACATAGTGTGTACTCTAAACTATCTACTAGTAAAAGAATTTTTGTAATCGGTCAAATAGTTCTTAGGAAAATCTCAACCTTATTGAGTCCCCCTGTATACTTATCTCTGTCTTCGATAGTCTCGAATACTTACGTTTAAATATACATACATAATTACGTTTAAATCTCTGTTCTCTCAATTGTTCAAAGGTTGACTGGACGAGATCCCCGCGTGTCATAAGTCCGCCTTTGTACTATTTTATTTCTGTCAAAATTAGTTAGTACTTATGAGTTATCTTTTTACATACATAACTGTTCATTAAAGAAAGAGTATACAAAATACCGAACACTACTTATTTAGTATTGCCTACCTACGCTCTAAGGTTGAAGCGCCTGGGTTGAAGCTCCCAGGGAAGTCGGTCGACGTACCCAAAGCCTGGGATTATTCCCCATATACTCGTATAGTATATGGGAAATAAATGTTTTGACCTAGTTGTGCCGGCAGCCGGGACGGGAGAGACCCAGCCGACCCAAAAGCTGCGGCTCTACGGCGACGCGACGTAGCCTGACGTAGATAAGAGCCAATGAAATGGATTTCCATAGCTCATGGCTACGCGCTGCTAGACATAAACGTGATTTTAACTTAATCCACGGTTAAGGCCTTCTATGTTTTTTATTAAAAAGGAAGTGTGCACAGAAAATACAGGGCTGTCTTGTCTTTAGGTAGTATGTAGTAGCTAAATTCACTTAGCTGATGATTTATGTGCTAAAACAAGCTTGAACTTCAATGGCGAACGCACTACAGCAATTTTATTCATGGTAGTGGTATCAGCATCGTGTTCTAAATTGCAAGGAAATTTAAGGAAAAATCTGTAAATTTTCCTACACTAGGAATTTGAATTTTCGTAAATTCAGAGGACGGATGTTTTTTTCTGGCGGAATGAAACCTCCGAAGCACGGCCGAGGACGTTAGCGATCACGAGTCCGCTAAATTGTCCCGCTAAGTGAGTTAACGCTGCCGTATCGTAATTACGACAAAGCGATAAACTCGACCGACGAACAATATCTACATCATTACAATTCATTGCAATCTCGATTTCGTCATCTTATCTATGAAAGTATAAAAATGTCTATCCAAATTTTTCGCCTAACTCAAGATCTTCACGACGTTTCCTTGAGTGACAACGACTTTGCCTACAGCTTGACAGTTTTGAGTACGAACTCAACGTGAGCTCGCACTTACGTCTGTCAAAATTGTACGAAAACTGAAACTCCACTTATACTCAAACCTGTCTATGATACTATCGACCTAAGAAATGAGCACCGCGGATAAAAATGATTATATGGTTACCAATGTCGATCGATTGCTCGAGTGGTTTGTTATGTGTTGTGCGTAGCGTGTAGCCTCTACCCTCACCGTCCCTGGCGACAACTGACGGCATGATTAGCCTGCGGCCATTGGCAATCGGCATCGATAACATAACCAACACACGAAATGGAGGAATTATTGGAGGTCAATGCTGTCTGACATCTTTTTCATATACCTACATACAATAATTACAAAGTTGTTGTTACCGTTAAACCTAAGTTTAAGGCCTAAGCCTTAGTTGTTGTTAGTTAGCTTATTCAAACACATCTCTCCTCTTCGCTTTGGTGGACACCGAGGATTTATCTGCTGTCTTTAGTCTAACTAACTGCCGGGGTTTGTCTGTGACGACGTTTTTTCCCTACTGGCATATACTAAAATTATGTAATCCGGAGTGATATTGAATCGAAAGTGTAAAAAATTGCACGACACAAATGAAGATTTTGAAATTTTTAAATAGATAGAGTTGATTCTGAACAGATTTTCAGAAGGCCCGGGGTTAAATATGACAAAAGTCATTAACACTCGCTCGGGTACGAGTAGATATCTTTTTGTGCAAATGGGCGCTAAGCTAATGCTGGCCAATAGTAATCTGGACAAAAAGTTTTTAGCCAGTAACAAAAAGTTCGAAAGAAAAAGTTTGCATGCTTAATACTTGATAAAATGGAAATCGCGGCGTACGTAATGTGATAGCGTATGCTACTTACGGTGCAGTTGGCAGAACGAATGGTTTGCCTATTGCCTCGACACGATGTGATTTTGCCAGACCTACTAAAATAAATTCGCCGCATGTGCCAGCCCAGCCCCAGTGCTCGAAACAGTAATTTGTTTAACATTTAAGTGGTAGCGTGCTAACTCTGGAACCGACTTAAACCATTTTAAAAAGTTAGTTTCCTTACCACGAGGATTTTAGACTATTTACCAACGATCTACTATAGTATTTTTCAAAGAGAAATATTGCAATATCGAATCTACTAACAAAAATTGTTGTTTTCACGCTATATCAAGCGATCAAGGATCGTTGATCAAGGTCAAACGCGGGTTTAGTTAAATATTCCATATTTTCTTCAGCCTATAGTGCTGTAAGTATCTACATACCTTGTCGTTCTTTTTATCCCAGACGAGTGCGAGAGATTAGTTCATTTTTTAATTACACTAATTAGTTTAGATACGAATTCGTGTCTCGCACTTAAGTGCGATTAGTGTACAGTTACGGACACCATACAAAAGGACCGCGACTGTCATCGTTTTCGTTTTCATTTTGACAAATGGACACACATTACGGCAATATTTTCGCAAGTTTTAATAAACGATACAGAAACGAAGTAATGTATTTCATCCATAAGTATGTGTTAATGTGAAAACGAAAACAATGAAAGGCGCTGTCGAGCCTCTAAACGGGAATCGAACCTGAAATTCCTTACACAGATTGGCATTACCGACTTGTGAACAAAGTAGGCAACGTACCAACACTGTCATGTCAGTGAGAGCCAGTGAGGGGTGGTGGTGTTGCAAAAAAATTAAATGCGTTTTTCTACTTCGTTAGTCATTTGTCACTATCCTTAAACAGTTGTCGTCTTTTGTTTATTACCGATCACTTAACAGTTGCACTAATCAAAGTGCAAACAGGGTTTTGGTTGAATAAATTCTCCTTTAACTGATGGAGCTGGAGCCCTGAGCCCACCTCCACAGCGGGTGAGCGGCGGATTCGCTTGACAGCTGCAGTGCAGCTGGCGAATGCTTTTGCTCGTTTTGCTACACCGTCGGACAAATCCTGCACACTCCGATATACGGCAGATAGGTACCTACATCTATATACAGCCTATCTCAGAGAAAAGTATACACATGGGACTCATTACGGTTGAGAAGCTCGTATATAGTCTAGTTGCGAGTCCGCGTTTTCAACGGTCGTACAAGTTAAGCAACGTTGGACGTGGTCTATATCGGGATAGGTGACCTGGAAGATTTTCATCTTCTGAACCCCTCGGTGCACGTCGGTAATACGGCAATGGTTTTGCGTATTTTAGTACTTTATGCGATAGGGTACTGACTGACTGATTAACTAGATTGCAAGAGTTGAAATCGTATTTCAAAGTATCACTTGACGAGCTGTCGAGTGTACAGCTGTATACATACAGTCGAGAACAGAGAAAAGTATACAGGGGACTTAATGAAGTTCAGGTTGAAATTTTCTCAAAAACTACTTGACTTATTGTAAAAAAAAATTCACTGCTAGATACACGCAGGATTTTTATTTATCCAGTAGTTAGAAAATATCAACCTTGAATCCCTCGTGTACTTTTCTCTAGGTAGGTATGTATATGTGATAAAAGGTTGTATAGAGAGAACTGTGAGAGAGGTCGGCTGTCGACCTCCCGTCGTTCCCTGCAGGCCCGGGCGAGGCGGGGGTGCTGTCCACCCCTATATTTGTGGGAATAGGCCTGTCTCGCCGCCCCTGGCGGGAGACCCAGCCTTTCAGGCGACATTTAGGTCAGCCTCTGGTTCCTGGGGATGATTATTTTCACGATTGGTACCGACCGAATGGGATCAACGCTTTGTGACTGGATTGTATTTAAAAACTTAAATAGTTAGCCGCTGCTCATAGTAATTAAACTCGCAGAACATTAATAGAGATTAGAAATGTAGTGTAGCCGCTCATATTGCATTGTGTGTGTGATATTCATATATCAGCACATATTTAGATACCTAGCTATAGAAGAGCATAGTATTTGGATATGGATAAAGTGGTTAACTACCTCAGGTTTCTTCATCGTTATATTTACCATTAGGTAGGTACACTTTCCCATGAAGCAATGGAGGTCCGGCTCTGGCGGGGAGGGGCGGCGGCGGTCCGGCCAGGGTCGGACTTCATTGCTTCACGGTCAAGTAGGTACGAATGAAGCGATTTGTTGTAATTGGTGTTTATCGGCACTTTTACAATAGGATAACGACAAGATAACCTAACTCTCATATATACTTACTCGCGTACGCCCACTGAGCCATTGAGGCTTTATTTAGATAAAAATATACAATTGATTATTATTTATTTATGTGTCCAAGTCCATAAGGTATCACCTATCTCAATTGTTTTTAATATTAATTTATTACTTAAGGGCCTTCCATGAGCCAACTAGCGCCGGAAAGGTTAAAAAAATAATATCATATATAATAATATTAATTAGGAAGATATTATTTTTTTAAGATTGGCGGCGCTAGTTGGCTCATGGAAGGCCCTTAATTATAATCATTTCGACGATCAGTGGCGTCCACTCCACAATATTTTCCTTTGTATCACAGACTCCAGGGGTGTATTCTGGGTTTTGTGTGTCTACATAATGTATCATTGTGCGTGTATAGCGTAGGTACTATCCGATAGTTTGATGAATGTGGGCGAAGCGAAGGTGCTGTTCCAGAATCGCAACAGATGGAAGTCCGTCGTCTCTGCCTATCCCTATATGGATGGTGTTGGTGCCACCTGAAAAAATAGATACCTATAGGTTGAGCTGGCCACGGTAGTTTTCGAAAGAGTACCCGTGGTCCTGTCCATGGTGGCGGAGGCGGAACACCCCAGGAGTTTTAGTTGGTGCGAGTCCAACATAATCGCCCGTTCCCCCGGACAGGCGGTATACATAATGTATTTCTCCTGGGTAACAAAAAAAAAAGGTACAAATCATGTGATACGCTGTCCGATCTATGTCGCTTCACTGATTGTTAAGTCAACGTACCGTCGTCGTCATAACAGTCGATTTGTCAGTCGCTCCCATGATATCGATTCTTTGTTGGTATCGAAAACTTACACGTGTCAGATCAAAGGTGTCTTTAAACTAGATAGGTGCCTAATTAGTTCTTTTCGATTGAAGTGCATAGTAGAGTAGTACCTATGTATGGTAGGTAATCCGCCAGCACATGTAGGTACGGTCTAAGACAGATAAAGGTGTACAGGAAAGTTATTATTTCTGAGATTTTCTCAAAAAGTAGTTGGCTGATTTTCGAAAATTCTTTATAATTCATCATCATCATTAGTATATTTTTATGTCCCCACTGCTCGGGCTCAGACCTGGGGAAGGGATTACATCGAGGGAGTCTTTAAAATTACAGAGTGTGAACTGTAAATTATCTACCAGCAAAAGATTTTTTACAATCGGTCAAGTAGTACTTGGGAAAATCTCAACCTTAGAGGCCTCCCTGTATTCCATTCTCTGTTTTATACTGTACCTACCTATACGTGCACAGTATACATTGACAAATCGCCGTTGCTAGCGGATTCGTGTGTAATCGGTCTTTGAATCGATCGCGGCGAGATGCTGGTGTGAGGTGCCGTCGCGTCGGCACTCGTCCGAGATAACGTTATCAGCGATAGCCTCGCTGAGGGGATTCTGTGAACAGCCACATAAGCCAACCCACGAAGTGTGCACATTGTACATAGGTGGGTACATTGTCCTTTACTGGGTAACTGTATCTGTGCACATATGTGCAAACGCTTACACCACCCGAGACCGTGGATTGTACAGCGTTGTCGACGCAATTCACATGTTAAATACATCCGTAATTGACCAATTACGACGCCGTAAAAACTGGTTAACATATTTACGTATCTTTGTTGTATTTTTAGGTTGGTTCAGAAACTACGGGATTTTATTTGTTTATTCACTTTCCTCCCGTCAATGATTTATCTTTCAATAGTATTACTATAATAGAGGCGACAGCAGACCAATGACATTGAATTGAAATGTGATTTTTACTTAGGTACTTATATGTAGAAATTAAGAGATAATTTTGAGCGCGAACTTTGGTGTGGGCTCGTTCTTTTGCGCCTGTTTATCAAAAACGTTTGGCAGTTGTAAGAGCTCACAAATTTTTCTATGAAAATTGGTCTTTTATATCGAAGCCAAGTCGAGAGCCCACCAAGTAGGTACATCATTTTAGATAGATTTTGTACCTTTTTATCTTGCAGAGTAAAGAGATAGCAATACTTTCGTTTAAGTAGGTGTGCAAGGGACGTATAGTACCTACACAGGTGTAGTATATGTAGGTACGAGTATATATAGTCCGCCTCCTCTCTGGAGAGTCGTGTCCGCGGAGTCTCTGAAACGTAAAAGAGGTCGTCCGTGCGCCAGCCGTCTGCGTCGCATCCAGCCAACAATGAGCGCCGCTCGGTGCCAGCTATAACCAACACACACGCAATCTGTGTAGATAGACACAGCAGTGTTGTAGGTGGCACGTCGCGTGAGCGTGGCCGCCGCCGCTCGGTCGTCCGCCCGTATCAATATCCATGTTGTTTGTTGGACGGGCGTCGCACTCCGCAGTGACCTCACTCAGACGCCGAACGCAGCGCACCACCAAATGACCTAAGCGCGACCGACCCATTGTTTCTAGTGTCATGATTCCTGTTTGTTATAATTACCTATCTATCTACCTATTTGCTTCAACATTGTTGACAATTAGCCAAAGACATTACTGATGAGGTGTGTGAAGTTAGGCTCGTTTTTTATAAGCAGCAACGTCTTGTGGTTTGTCGTCGTGTGAAAATATGTAAATAAATAACGTCATGAGAAATGGGTGTAGGTACATTTTTATAGGCACATACCATACCTATTACCTAATTTAAGCTGTACAGTCGAAAACAGAGATAAGTATACAGGGGGTCCCAATATTTATTTTACAGTTACGTAGTTTTAACTTTTATCTATGTAACAGTGAAAGAATTTTTACAATCGGTCAAGTAGTTTTTGAGAAATTCTCAACCTTAAAAACTCTCCTGTACACCTTTCTTTGTCTTCGACCGTACTGTACCGTACATATCTATTGAATGTGATATCTGGATACGTCACACACAAACTTACATAACAGTTAGGTAGTAATTCCCTTGACTTCACATTAACTTTGTTTACTTATAATGTGCAAGCTGTATGCTCTTAATAGCCTTATACATGGTTACCCGCTGATTTTGCCGACAGTACTCAGACCCTTATTGTAACAGAAAACACTATTTCCTGTAGGTAAAGTCATTCGAACAGTTTGCGATTGCATGAGTAGCGAAATAAGGATAAAACTGACGCTCTTATAATATGTTACACAGATGTGCAAGCAATGTATTGAGCCGTAGTGGCTGGCGACTTATTATAGTTTAGTACTTATCTAAATCTATTATCTCTCCTGTCCCATTACAGTTCTACTAAGTCATAAAAGAAATGTTTGTGATTGCAATCATTCGTGTTACCATCATTCTCTTCCACCACCTCTATTCACATGCCTATACTGCATACGGGTACGTGTATGTACCTACACGTTGCGTATGTAATATGTAGTGTGCGTGTGTGCCATAAGGCCGTAAGTGGAGCGTAATTAGGTTGCAAGGGATACGCTCCCCGAGTCGTCACCAACCATTTTTTGTTGATTGTACATTTACAAGAGGAGTAGAAACTCGTAGGCTCTACTTTTTATATTTCAGGTAAAAATACCTTGGAGCGGCGTCGAACTTTTGGTGGTTTTGGTTTAGGGATATCACTTTTTATATTTGAGGTAGATACAGCTTACATATGCATAAGCGCATAGGTATATAAATCGATAGATATACTTAGTGTGTACTAAGTTCTAATAAAATAAGTATGATATCACTCTCATTGTCGTACGTGATGGCCTATATATGATACTTTGTACATTCTATAGACTCGGAAAAAGGGTCCATTAGGAAGTACAGTCGACGGCACAACAACTCGCACATACCAAACGTTACTATCGCGTAGAGTACCTACTCATGCATGTATCACACTATTGATATGTAGAGATATGTAGATTTAATCTCAGCTGTATTACAATTGCCCCAAACCAAAAGATCTTGCACCAAAAGATCACTTGTGCCAAGGAGGATTAGCGTATTTGACCCAGGTTTAAATAATAAAACTGAAGTAGTCACATCGGTCGTAGAACCGATACCTAAATCGACGTGGTAGCCGGGTTCTCGAATAGAAGCTATTACGAACGGATAAATGTAGTGTGGGACGCCTTCCGACCAGATGGAGGGATGATCTACGCAAGGTAGAGACTGGATATGACTGCAGCCTTGATGTAAAAAATTTCGCCGCGATCTATGGAGAGAGTCTAAAGTATATTTTGTATGGAGACGTCTCCTTGTTGTCACTTTCACTCTCATACGTCAGACATCTATTTTTATGTTAGACTTCTATTGAAAATTCAAACAAAAGCGAGTGGTAGAGACGGTAAAAGTCAGGAAAGAGCGATGTCTGCGATGTAAATATGGTTTACTCCATACCTACCTACCTTGCTTCACTCCACAGCAGTATTGTATAACGTTAGTTAAGGGCCTTCCATGAGCCGACTAGCGCCGCCAATCTTGAAAAAATAATATCTTCCAATTTAATAAATTTTATTAAAAAAGCTATTTACAAAATGTTTATTAGGATGAATACTATTTTTCAATATACAATACATAGCATAATTGCGACAAGCTAAGTTGTAGTTCACAAATGTGCCAAAAACTGCCGTTTTTCGCAAGTATGCGAACTACAACTTACCGAAATTGAATCACGTTATAAATAAACATTTAAAAATAGTATTTATCGTAATAAACATTTTGTAAATAGCTTTTTTTAATAAAATTTATTATATTGGAAGATATTATTTTTTTAAGATTGGCGGCGCTAGTTGGCTCATGGAAGGTTCTTAAGTCGCTCTCTAGTTATCTATTGCTGTTATTCATAAAACTAGTTAAACCTCACTTTCCTTAAACCGTATCCGTTTCACATTTCGTTAAAAACGTTATGGTAGAAAGGGACAGAAGGCCTAAACGGTGGAATAATTTTAAACCACGTTTATGGATACAGGCCTATTAGTGAAAATGGTCCTTGGTGTATTTTGGAAATTGGCACCGAAGTATGAGTTGCAATGATAAGTAGGTACGTGACCTGTGAGTGGGCCGCGCAGCTATCGCTGTCGTTAACAACCGGTGCGGTGGCGTGCCGTCCATCACCTAATTGACTCCGCGGTGCACCTTAATTAGCGCCAGACGAGGGGCTCTACAACACGCCTATGGATGGAGTAAGCCGTATTTACATCGCAGACACCTCCCTTGCATAACTTTTGCAATATCGAGATAACCCGGGGTTAAGTAACCCGAGAAACCTCCATACAATGCTCTGGTTAAGTCGCTCACTCTAGAATTATCTTACATTGCAAGTGAGGTTAGCCTCTCTGCCATTTATTTGTTTTTCCATTATTTGAATTTTCAATTGAAGTCCAACGTATAAAAACAAATAGTGAAAGTGACAACAAGGGCGGAGACCTGTCCCCGCACAAAATATACTTTAGGCTCTCTCCATAGAGCGCGGCCTTTTTCCTTCATAACACGAGACATACATTCATCGCATTTATCCCTTGCTAGAGACTTAGGATATTAATGATTCTAATAGGATCCTAGTTCCAAAGCTCAACCCTCTTGTATGACAGGTGGCACAGCCGGTCGCTGCTCTTTGAGGGATAGCTTTGTCAGGCCATTTTAATGGGGACTATTCTATTTCACAAAAACAAGAATAATCCGCGTTTGCCTCTCGCATCTGAGGTATCTTGAATTCTTGACGATGTTCTCCTTCACTGTTTTAAAGAACAATCGGTAAATGTACATAATTATCTAAAACGAGAAAAGACATTGGTACAGTACGGTGTGAGGGTCTAACAAAGAAAAAAGTATATATATAGTTGAGTTTTTCTCAAAAAGTACTGATTATTAAAATTATTTACAATTACATAGTGTGTTCTAGAAACTATCTACTTACTAGTAAAATAATTTTTACAATCAGTCCTGTAGCTTTTGAGAAAATCTCAATCTTAAATAACTCCTGTATACTTTTCCTTGCGTTCTACCATACATGTCCGACCTGGGGCGTTCGAACCTGGACCTCCGTAACGACAGTCCAGTGTTTTAACCACAGTGCCACCGAGCTCTTTTCAACACGAGATGCGAGGCCACGCACCACCTGACAAGCAGCTGGCGGCCGGCTGCCTGCGCCTGCGCACAACGAAACTTGTTTCCAAGCAGACGATCCAATATGGCGGACCACCATCGACTTTGTGACGGAATAATGAGCATTCATCGCTATATAACATCTTATAAAACGCCGGGTGACCTGTAGGCGATGTTGACGTTTTTCCTAAATCAACTATTACATGTTACGATTCATGCCTCTATCGAGTGATCTAGCTAGTCTATCCACTGTGCGGGCAAAATGCAGATTGGTGGATTACACATGCAGTAGTTATTTTATTATTATTCACAGGGGTTTCCTTTATTGTTTTGGGAGCATTCGGTATAGGTACGTAAGTTTTCTTTCAATAATAACGAAACTTTTTGAGCATCGAATCCTAATACCTCCGGAGAGCACTTCGGAACCACTGCGTCGCTGAGCTCTCTCATGCTCATATATGGAAAGGTATATTGTTACGCGTCGGTTTATTGTTTGCAAACGAATGCGAAACAATAATAAAGATATCCTCTGCCCGTAGATACCGTTTCTGAGAAGTGAGCGCGTGAGTGTTGGTTGGATCGCTTTGTTGTCGGAGCGCATTGTTAAGCCGTTGTCCTTTAGCATGTCCGTGATCGTATTTTTCCGTCGGTGTTGCGAGCAGGCAACGTGCCCTCGCCGTGGCTGTGTACACGAGTGCATAGGTAGGTAGTACCTACAGGCTATAGGTATGTAGTTTGGTTGGCGCGTAGGCAGCGACGGTCGTGCGGCCCGCGGCGGCGACGTCGCACGACCCTGATAATATGCTGCGCTTATGTTACTTCAACGGCTTCTTGCGACACTTTGCGGCCGCTTTCCTGGGTTTATAGGTACTCCATTTACCACGCACTCAGTGTATACTTACGCAAAAATATCGTGTGTGCTCTCGAAATTGCTTTTAAAAAAATATAAAATGGGTAAATTACACTACGAGCATGTACTTGTACCATACTACTGTCAACGCCTCTTGCTTTCTGTGTGTTACGTCCTCTGCATAACCCATTACTCTACATTTGTAGAGATACAAAAACGCACGGTTATATATTTCACGAGAGTTCAGATAGGGATAATGAGGGAGTGGAGTGGGGTTCAATTCAATACTCGAATAACCAGTACCATCTGTCATGCATGTGACTGACTGCCATGTCATGACTAACCATAGTTCGTCAAGGTATATGTCTGTGTTCATCCACGCTCAAATTATAGTGCAACTAAGTCTACTTATTGGTAGCGAGGTATCAGCAGTTAGTTTGATATACGTGTCTAATATGTGTATACCACGCGGCATTGCGCAGTGCAGAAAATATGACTGCTGTCATTCGTTAGCAACACATGACGTATGTGGACGCTGGCGCTCTTAATTCGCAATGTTATTTGCTCACCATCGGTTGGCCTGACTCACGAGTAAATCGCAAATATAACGCAAATAAGTCACTGTGATATGTGCATGCTCGAGCGGCGTCGGTCAGAGCGGGGCGTCCGTGACACCTAAACGAGCGAGCAGCACCTCTGCTATCTGGTGCTTTGATAAGGCACATTTATCAGCGCGCCTCGAGGCGTGCGGCGGGGGCGCGGGAGGGACGCGCTCGGGCTGCGGTCGGCTGGCTGGTGGGTAGTGGGTGCGCTCGCTGCGGCCGGGTCGGGCAGAGGGCCGCACATGTTGCGGAACGTGCAGCCGCGACCGGGCGGGCGCGGGGCGCGGGCCGCGGGGCGGGCGCCAGGGACGGCGTCAGCACACCGGCACGCACACAGCCGCACCGCCCGCCGCGCGCCGACACGACGCCCGCGCCCGGGGAGCGGCATTGCGCCTTATCGCAGCCATCTTTGAATGAGCACAGCGCACGGCACCCGCCGCTCGGTACGAATTCCATTCGAGAACACTGTCGCTGAGACGGCCGTCACCGGTTGCACTGCTTTCATTGTGCGACGGACACTATGCATCGTAGCGGACGACTCCTCAAGGTCATGTTAATTAGGTACCAGTCGGACCGCTCTGCGCTGGCATACGCGTAAACAAGATTCATAGCAATAATATCTATACTCTACCACTCTGACTGAAGTGAAGCGCTGATCTTTCAGACTAGCATTTTCATTTGCCAACATTAACGAATTGATTGTAGACTGTTCGTAACAGCCCTCAGTACTTATCTCTTAACTTTATTTCACTCAAACGTTTTACTATACATATACGGTGCTATAATGTAGACACATAAGTAAGTCTCTACATTCAACCAAAGACAGCACGTGTTTCATCTCTGTCAAGTCGTAGCTACATGTAGCAGGAGGGTGTTCTTAGGGCAACCATCCGTATCGATCGGGAGGGTGGTGGTGTGGGCCGGCACGGCATCCCGTCGCCTACGTCTCCGCAGCGGCGGCTCTCGACGCTTCCGTAAAATCCAGGCCAGAGGCTGTCGGGCGGGTGATAAAGGAAAACTGCCTACGTAGTCGGCCCCTGGCGGGTGTTCGCTCGGCGTGGCGTGTTGTCGCGACGCTATATATAGCGCGTGTTGGTTGGAGCCGGTGCGGCCGCGCCCGCCGCCGCCGCCGCCGCCGCCGCCTCGCTCGACGACGCCGACCGTCGAAAGGTCAATTGGCGCGCAAATTATTTGCGTCGCAAAATCCGCAACTGCACCATCAACATAACAAGCAGCATATTAATAGGAAACAGACAAATACCTACGGCATCTCATTTGGCTCGCGTCACGCCACGACTCACAAGCAGGCATAAGAGTAGGTATTCAAATCTCCGTCCATCGTCTTCGTTGAATATGGCGTATCGCATAGCTAGGTTGATGCGCTGATGCATCCTAACAACAAGTACTAAGTACTTGTACATTCTTAGAGGCTTATTAACGCTTACGACAATACCACTGTTGTGTTAAGACAACATTGCAATGCAACAGGATTTACTTGACGGGAAGCGTCGTTCGTGCCAGTTGGAACAGAACGGGTTTGCATGCAAGAAGTAGTTGCGGAGGCCATAGCGAGGTGAGCGCTTCACCAACGTACCTACCTACTTGCGGCTGTGGTTAGTCACGCGCGGAATGCCTACGCCGACTCAGTCCTACAAGCACACCAAATGACGCCACATAAGTACCGCCCGCCCGACATCTCTCCGCTGCGCTATATGATGGCTACTTGTTTTGAGGCTGGCTCAATCATTTTACGCCAATCTTGAGACATGTCAGCATAATATGTAGGTACTTGACTGTATCCTCAAGCGCAGCGATTTTCCCATATTTGTGACTTCTCCTGCATATTCACATAATATCTTGTAGGTATACCCTTTCATACATCCATAGGGTTTGCAATTTTGAACGGTAATGTCATTATGTAGGCATCTATGTATGTTTACATAATACATTCCAGCATATAGACATTTCGCACATAGACCTCTCAAACACACAAGGGTTGACTGGAAGAAACGTGAGTTAAGTGGTATCTATATTGTAAATCCGGTTACGGAAAATATTACTAGGACTAAGCTTGTATTTTGAAAAGAAAGTAAAACGACGAAACATACTGAATGCTGTAATCAGTAAACATACACACGCACTACTTTGGAAGTTAGTATAAAATTCTCCGAAATAACACTTTTCCTTGAAACGGTGTTAGTTTCATTATAAAAACAATACCTATCCTCCCTGCTTTCGAAATACATTACGCTAATACTATGTTTGCACACATTACTGCATTGTAATGGCAGTATTTGTATATGACCTAACAGAGAGAAGCATTGTATTTCATGCAGTGATATTTACTCTTCTAACTTTAGCATCGAGCTAATCGTTGTATAGAGTTGTTGACAATGGAGAATACCTGGTCAACGAGGGTTCATTGCACTAAAAGAAGCTCTAATTATTGTTTATATGTAATGTAGAGTCATTACTAAATCAAACCGGTATAGCTAGGTAAACTTAGTAGATTTTAGCGGATGTCTCAATCTCAAAGGGCGGCTCAGTGCTATGCTTAATACTTAGGTCGTGAAACTGCGGCGCAGGTGTCGCAGGTTCGATCCCGGTCCGGATCCCTACCTACTCTAGAGGCCGCTTCTAATACATACTAAAGTTGTCGATGAGAAAATTAGTATAACATTAAGTAAAACATTACTACTAATTAATCTAACTATGTAAGTATTAATCGACATTAGGGAAATGGCCTATGCAGTTAGCATTTACATGGGTAATCAAAATCTCCACTATTTAAGTAGATCAATTGGAACTCTGGTCTAAATATAAATAAAGTTTAGTTTTCGGTCCCGAATCCGGTTAACAATACGTCATCAAATCTTTATCATCATTACCCTTTATCAGTAGGCCTCTCCCAAGGCGCGCCACTCTATCCAATTTTCAGCTCTATGCATCCTACCAACCACCTTGCGCAGACCATCCCTCCATCTGGTTGTGGGCGTCCAACACTTACCTGTTCGCAGTTTCCATTCGAGAACTCGCCTACCCCATTTGTAATAACATTGATGAATGAAGTTACAGTATGAATAATCGTATACGCGTGAACGCAGAACGGTTAAACGGCTATAAAATTGTATTGAAAGCAAAAGTGCTCGTGTCTCAACACCAAATGACTCGATATGGCCACGGTCTCGGGAATCGGACGAGAGTGAAAGGATGAGGTTGTTAATTTGTGTCTAACACAAGGAAAATTGTAAAGGATAGTCATTAAGGTTGAAATTGACTCTACATACTTAGGTTTAAATACCATTGCCATATTTGTCATTGTTAAGGACCCTAACCTAACAATAGACAACTTAGGGTGCTAAAATTAGTAGGTAAGGACCTTTGCTACCTGTTTTTTCGCTAGCACGTCAACATACACCAATACAATCTAAATCTAAGTGGTATATAAAAATTACACAGTCGGCGCGTCAAATACACAGTCACACTATTTTTCTTGCATACAATCTGTTACTTTAATTACAAGTAAAAGCCTGAAAAATTGTTACATCCTATATTTTTCAATTATATTTGGTCATGTAATGAAATGACGCCATCCATGAAGAAAAAATTGCGCCGCGCTCTATGGATAGAGCCTAAAGTATATTTAGTATCTTTTGACTTCTATTCAAAATTCAAATGAGTGCAAGGGACGCTAAAATTTGTCATGCAAGAGCGGTGTCTGCGATGTAAATATGACTTACTCCATAGGGTATTTCTTACTTCATGTTTACTTCTTTCTATTTTGGGTCAACTTCAGAATTGTATTGTATTCACAAAGTACGGGTATTGTTCCAGAGTTTTTACAAAAACAAAATAATAAACGACCAGTTATTTGTTAACACCCCTTTCAGCCACTCTACATACCGTACAAAATATGCGTATAATGTAACACTTTGCACCATTCTTATTGTCTGCGTCATAAGCGTTGGAATCGTAATTCAAGTGTTACTGGCTGTCGAGTGTATAGGTATACCTACGTGTCGAGTCGAAAGAGCGTGCTCTATATTTTTGGAGCAAGTAAAGCAAACCTTTTCCGAGAAACAGTTCCGCAGATACAGAGATATAAGAAATATGTCTGGATGGAGACACATCTTGGGGTCAAGGTTTTAGAAGAACCGATCCTGGTAGAGTCATAAGCACGTTAGATTGTGCTATGAGGAGATTAAAATCTAACAGACTGGAACTTTATGTGATAGTGATACGGCCTAGATTGCAAAGGTTTTGTGTATGTTGATATGCTATCGGTTGTACTACCTACCACCCCACGCCACCGGCACCGCAGAGGCAAGTGTTTACGGTCACATGGGGGTTAGTTGGTACAGTCGAAAGCACATCATTATTGTAGGTTTTACCGAGCTTATTGTTTACCGATAAGATTTAAAATCGTAGGTACTTCAAGTCTTACCATTGTCGAGTAGCACAACCGTAATCTAATCTTTCGTGTTTTTTTTTTACAAAATCGACGTCTTTCTGCGCGTGTAACGCAACAACCGCTGCACAAATTGTGATGCGGTTTACTGTTGCCTACAGAAACACTAGGCCCTAAAGTGTATGTATGTAGCTTTGAATGCTATAATAAAAGATGTCTGACGACAAGTCATGCCAGCAGAGCAAACTGACTTTGTCAATGTGGATGTTGATTCCGCCTGACAATGTGCAAGCGAAACATTGCGAACACTGTACAATGGGCTGGTGAACGCGCTGCTGCTATTTTTATATTCTTTGTGACAAATAATAAACAGTCGTGCGACACCCGCGCGGGCGCGGCGTGCGTGCGGAGCGGGCATCGCGTGTAATGGATGGCTATGGCACAGCGCTAGGTAGGTAGATGTCGACGGCCGTGCTGAGGCCGACATCCCTGCATCCCCGGGCTGCGCCGCCGCCGGCTGTGCCGCTCTATAAATACACAGCAGGTGCGACGGGTGCGGGGCGCGCGGCGCGCGGGGAGCGTAGCATCCGCCTCTGCAGCGCTCCAAACCGCTCGCAGCGGCCAACGGACCTTAGCGACGCCATATCGATTGCGAGGGCTCCCCCTGCGGCGCGCCGCCTCCATTGTGCTCGGCTGGGATGCCTTCTCCGGCCGTTTCCTGCCTCGGCCCTGTCGAGTTGTCTGCGTCGCCGAGCGCGCCCGCCCCGCGCGCCCCGCAGCCCCGACCCACCAGGCAGGACACGTCCGTCCGCCGGCCGCCCGACAGCTGCCTCTAACTACCTACCTACATAAGTGCTTCGCACGATGCGATGCGCTCCGTATAATACATTCTGATCTGATGACGATGTGGCTCGCACTCGAACACACAATGTTAGACTGACGAAGGCAGGATTATGCGTAGGTACTTACCTACCTAGAGTAGAGTTGTTTGCACACAATAGCGCGCTAACTCATCGCTAATTGATAGATAGCGTTGCAAAAACGTTACACTTACATAATAATTTATTTCTAAAGATATCTCTCTACACATAATTCATTTTACACAATGATAAAATAAAATGATGACAAATAGATCAATAAACCAATTTCAAATGACATAGTTACAAACATGTATTACTTATACATAGTAGTGTACCTATCTATACTTAAAAAACACATATGGCAGCACTAATGCGGCATCAATGTAGAGTCGAAAGCACATCAAGTAACACTTTGTGTCGTTCTTATTGTTTGCGCGATAACAGTTGAAATCGAACTTCAAGTGTTTTAGGTACAGTCGAAGACGTACAGTATACCGAGGGCCTCAATAAGGTTGAGATTTTCTCAAAAACCACTGGACCCAATTTAATAACTCTTTTACAGTTACATAGTTTTAACTTTTGCATATAAAACAGTGAAAGAATTTTTGCAATAGGTCAAGTACTTTTCAAGAAAATCTCAACCTTAAAGACTCTCCTGTACACCTTTCTCTGTGTTCCACTGTACCATTAATGTGATGTCGACATGTCGATGTGAAACAATAACATAATATTCACATTTGATGTGCTGTCGACTGTATGTCGTGTACGTAGCAAAGGCCGAGGCTCATAAACGATTTGAGCGTGACCTTAGCATGAGTTCGCTCGCTCTTACAAGTGTATTTCATAGATAGACAGTTTGACAATAAAATTCTAAGAGCAAGCTCACGCTTAAAACTGTCTGTGAATCTCTGCCTACGTCAACCTGTGTATCTTTATACAGGATGGTGTTTGTGTAAAAGACGTAGTGCGATTATTCCCCTGATTGGCCCCATTATATAACTTACGACACTGTGTATTCATATGAATAAAAATTACTCTCTTCGCTCTTGTAACGGCACTTTCCGCACCCTGGAACCAGTGTGGTACTTATCAATTTATAACTTTTTTGTTCATGCCCTAGATGCTAACGAGCTATTGAGACTTGGGAGCGCTTTATCCATTTATTAAGGCCAAAAGAGCTAACAATGATGACACATAAAATGGATTCTATTAAATTACTTCATTTAGTTGTTCCAATAGGCAATTGCCTATATAGGTAAAAAAAATCCTTTTGGAGCAGTTGAACATTGCAATTGGACCACGTGTAATACCTCAATTAGTCAATCCTGATCGATATTGGTAATCAAAATTATGCACATCGACATCGACCTACTTACAGCAAGAAGAGAGAAAATAGTTGTATAATTGAGAAGCTAGGGTGCATGTCTTTCTCGACTATCTGTAACTGGCCGGGCCGCCGCGCCGCCGCCATTCTGTTACTTTTTATCTTGTCGCAAATGTGTCGATGTTTGAATTGGAACATACAGTGTAGGTAGGCAGTTTGAAATAGTTTGAATAGCGATGCTCGAAATATACGTCATAAGAACAGTTCCCGAATCTCTTTAATCACTGCCTAAAGTTAGATACGATCGCACGATACAGAGAAAAGTACAGTAGAATCGATAAGGTTGAGATTTTTTCAAAAAGTAATCGGCCGAATTAAAAAAAAATCAGTCTTTGGAATTTATACCATTCTTATTGTCTAAGAGAGTTGAAATAACACTTGGTTCCATTGATGTGCTGTCGACTGTACTACATTGACTGCCGAAAATAGTCCTTCCGTTTGATATAGACGATGGCCGATGCCGAACCATTGCGATACTCGTATATCTATGTACTTACGCACATCAGCAATTTATAGTATTGATACAACCTATTCACACACAATTGCAATAATTCTATAATTATGTTGTATTACCGTCACATAAGCTGCCACGTGGCGCTTTCGACTTTACACCTGCGTTTACGGTCGACTGTACAAATAAGTGAAATTCACTTGATAATTTTGTATGGAATATTTGAAAAACTCCATGTATGTTATGTTCAGTCAGACAGGCCTATTACCGAGTAGAAGTAGTGAGAAACATTCTGAGACTGTGACGCGAGACTACCTATATTCCTTGTCTGAATTGCACACTTTTTTTTCTCAAAGTCAATATAACATAATTCTCGTAGCCCGTAGACCTCGTAGAGTGATATCGTAGAGAGATTTCGCTAGGAAAAGACATCAACGAAACTCTCCTAAATAATATTGCTTTTCATTTCATAACGTATCTACCGTTTTTGTGTATTTTGGCAACAATATTATTATCGGCCCATAGAGTACTGAATACTGATGGCTTGCACCAGCACTCAATGTTGTGCTGATACAGGAATGTGTTTTTGCATAAGATTACGTAATCGTCAATCACCTCAATAATGACATAGTTTAACATAATTAATCGAGCTAATAAGGACTTCACCACGTCATGGCCTACCCAACTCACCACACCCGTGTGTCGGCTATACCTGCGACATACTTTCATTAAGCCACAGCCGAGTGGAGGTCGCCCGCCGCGTCGTCGACGGTTCCCCTAACCGCTGTCGAGGATGAAAAACATAGAAGCATGCATGACAGCGTACCCTCCGCCGCCGCCGCGCCGCCCGCCGCCCCCGTCCCGCGACTCGACCCACGCGCCCTCGGGCCGCCCGACCGGCCGCCGCGCCGCCGGGCGATGCCGCATGCCGGGCGCGGCGCGCTCGTCGCCCGCCGCCGCCACTGCCTCGCTCGCCTCATTCAGCCGGCGACGCTCTCGCGCACCACACACGTGCCGCTGCAGAGCGCTCCGACCGACCGCAGCCCCCGCGCCCGCGCGCACCCCTCGGCCGGCCACCCGCCGCGCCGCGATACCGTCTCGGAACGCTTAACCGACACCGGGCGTTGTTTTGTTGCAGCGGAGTATGCTGCAGCAGATGTCCTCGTCGCTGAGCGCGCAAGTCGGCGAGGTCGCTTGTCCCGTGCGCCCACTCGAGGGCCGCCTCTACGGCTCCGCGCCGGCAGAAGATTACCAACATCTTCTACCTCAGTGCAAGACGAGAAGGAACTACAGTTGTACGAAGTGCGTGTTCCACACGAGGAGGTCCCGTGACTATCTCGTGCACGTGCGTGACGTTCATTCCGAAAAACTTAGGATTTTTGAATGCCCCCACTGTGATTACGCTTCTAAGCATCAGCAGAAGTTGCTGCGGCATATGAAAGTACACCAGGGTCCACATCCGGAGGTGCCCTACAGGATGGATTCCGAAGAATTCGTGGCCTCAGAGACAGCGGTCCCGGAACAATCGGACCGAATGGAAGACTATCTCGAGGAAGTCGAGGAATGCGATGACGATCACATGGATATCGACGATTATATCGAAGAATCTCTCGAGCGCTCCGCGGACTGCGACGCCGTGGGGGACAGGGCCGTTGCGGACCTGGCGGTTCCCTCGAATTCTTCGAAGAGGAAGGGAAACTTTTTCTCCTGCGACAAATGCAATTACGTGACTCACATACGAGGAAGATACACGAAGCACGTAAAATACCATTCGATGCCGATGATCAAGTGCACCATGTGCGATTTTCGTACGCCGTACAAATGGAATTTAGATCGGCACAACAAGAACCACGGCGGCAGTGGAAGCTTCCATTGCTCGATGTGCAACTTCACTGCGGACATCAAGCAGAGCCTGACGGTGCACGAGATGAATCATCACACGCCTCCCGTGGGCCAATCGGGTGCGAGTCGCCGCCGCAACCGGGTGGGCGCCAGCGACGCGGCTGTCGCCGAGCGCGACGCGGCCGCGCTTGTCCACAAGGAGGAGGAAGGGAGCGGCGACTCCCGGTCCTCACACTCGGTGAGTGTCGCTGTGTGTAACGAGAATGCGAGGGGCCGCGCCTGGTGACGTCACGGCGCGTACTTGCCGCGGTCGCCCGCTGTATTGGAGTAGCGCTATGATTACGGCGGCACCGCACGGCAACCATACCAGTGCAGTTGCGCTCCATCTATTCGGCTCCTCGCACTCTTTATATTTATCAACCTAAACTATGTAGGTATACCGCTTTAGTAGCATTAACTGCATAGTGCACGTTACCTACTTTAGCACGTCAATGTAGAACTTTTGAATATCGTTATTATTGTCTGCGCCATAAGAGTTGAACTTCAAGTGTTACAGTTGGTGTGCTGCACCTCTAGTAAATTGTAGTATGATATTAGTAGTTATAGCTACCTACTCACTGTTTATCGCTCTTACCACGATTCGTATAATAACCAAATTGATAAGGCGTGCGTAACACATGTAACCACACATCTACTAAAAGTTTTTATTTCCCACTAGTCAATTTTGGAGTAAGTAGGTAGGTTATAGGTACACTAAATTACGTCTTAACTCAACTTATTAACAGTATGTAAGTATAGTCGACAATGTAAGGTGCCTTCCGTGGAAGGGTATTGGGGTGCGATTTCAGGTAGGTAATATTTAGTAGTCGTGTCTATGGATAGGGAGTTCTAATTAGAACAATCACTGTACCTAAAGTGTTATATATATGGACTGAAATAGATTAGTAAATTATGCTCCAAACAGGTAAATACTACTGGTTGTCCTTCAAACGAAATTTAACTAAACTTATATGTGAAGAAATATTTTATCTTTATTTATTTATTTTATTAATGGACTCGACAGTTCGTCATTTGCCAATGTCATGTTACAAAAATATCAATGTATAAATAGTCTTCTATCTTCCTCCAGGGGAGTCGCCGTAGCGTCATCACCCTGGGTAGCAGCGTCTTCATGTCTTCATCCACAGGAGACGCCGTAGCGTCAATCACTGTGGACGAAGCAGCTCGACAGTCACGTTCACTCCCGAGCTTGTACATGGCGCCAAACTTCAGAACCTGCTTGAAATCTCCAATAACTTCACCATACTGTCATTCGCGAACATTTTCTGATTAATTTAACGTGATATTAAACACAAAACACCCACTGTAGACATGATACTGAAAATTATTAAATAATTTCGCAACCGTCGTTTCCCGCCATTTTCAAGAGACCTATTTTATCTTTAATAAAATACCTATGCCAAAGCCTGCCAGGACCGTAATTTATATAGGAATTCTTCCTCTTTCAAATTACTTATCTACAGAAATCTTGATTGCTTGCCAAACAGACAAAGTAGAATCACCCAAATAACGGAAACAAAGGTCGCTTATGTAATGTTAATATTGTACACATCTGAAGAGGGCTTTAATTTTCGGAATGCACTGTAGGTAATGTTCGGAGTTGACGATCGCTGGAGAGTATTTTTTATGAATTATGTAAGTAGATATGTAGCACCTACCTGCTACCTATTTAGATTTTGACCCTTTAAACTTGAATTTTAGTAGGTACCTATTCCTCGCCGGTTAACGATTTATAAAACTGTTTTTAAAATTGCTTAAAAATGTCACCTGTCAATTTCACATCCGTTTCTTTTGCGGAATCGTGTTTTGTTATTAATGTGCGATAACAACTTATATGGAGCGGCACCCCTCAGTCTGAGTTATAACAGTTGACACACGCGAGTTTTATAGAAATATTCATTTGACAAGACAATAGTGATACGAGTCTGTCGACCACTATTTCAATTCTTAATGTTACTTGCTACTTTCAATCCTTCATGGTTGCGTGTGACTTAAAATTATAGCACCGCGCTTGTACGGTCGAAGACAAAGAAAGGTGTACAGGAGAGTTTTTTAAGATTGAGATTTTCTCAAAAACTACTTGACCTATTGTAAAAATTATTTCACTGTTAGATAGATAAAAGTTAAAACTATGTAACTGTATTAAGTTTACCATAGTATCATTTTATTTATATTTAGATTAAGGTTATATTCCATAATAATAAAAAATGTTTTGTAACTGTAAAATAATTATTAAAATCGGTCAAGAGTCCGGGTCAAGTTCTTGAGAAAATCTCAATCTTATTGGGACCCCCTGTATACTTATCTCTGTCTTCGACTGTATAGTATTTTTATTATTTTGTATCAGGGTGTTGGTTCAAGTCGAATGGTCGCTGCGACCTCAAAGGTCTTATTGTGTTGTGACTGCGCACCAAGTATTTTTTATATCTCGCACGCTACCTAGGTACCTAGTAACAAAATAGCTTAAGTAAAGTTTAAGTATAAAGTTATTTTTCTGTACTTACTGTTAAAACTACTATTATATAACAGTACATAGAACTATATTTCTGCTAATAGGTACTTAATATTATTAGACATAGTTACTGTTGACGTCTTTCGGATTCAATGGTGAAGCATTTGTTTGGAAATCAGTTTAAAGATTTAAATTACAAATCTAATAACACATATTTTTTCTTTTATTTCAGGATATGGGTCTACAGGACGCAGAGAGAGACATAGTCAGCTGCAATAGTGATTCTAACGATGCCACCGCATCCGAAGGTTCTGACAAGAGAGACGACTTACACTTGGCACAAGATGCGGCCCATCCGCAGTCACCTAACAGCGCTATGGACGAAGGAAAAAAACAAAAACAATGTCGAAAAATACCCAGACCACCGCCACCACTTATACCGATTAATTCATCGACGCCAAATCAAAGTAAAACGGGTGAACCCCCACATAAAAAATTTAAAGAAGCCGAAACCGAAATTGCAGTAGACTCGAATCCTGCTAAAAAGTTCGAAAATTTACCGGTCGATATCACATTGATACCCGTAAATAATGTCACCTCAACAAAAGAAACTACAGTCCGTAAGAAAAATGAATCGTTCTTCGACAGACTAAAAGAAAGATTGCTAACAGAGACCGGTGAAGAGGGATCTCTTAAATGCAAGAACTGTGGTTTCGAAAGTAAATGTTTATCGGAGCATTCCGTACATGAGAAGAATTGCACGCCACTGACCAGCCGGATTACTGCGAACACCCCTGTTCAAAGCTTAAGCTCTACCCGTTGCCAAAACTGTAGACATAGATGCAAATCTAGTGCAGATCTCTATGTCCACATGCAAACATGCGGGAAAGTTCCGAAAATAGAGAAAGAACAGTTAACAGACGCAAAGAAGAGCGAAGTTACATCATCCAATAATGTGAAAGAAGAACCTCATCCAATGGAAAATGTCGTATTCGTTTGGAATAACATCAACCAAAACTCTAATAAGTTTGAGTTGCCGCTCGATATAAGCATCAACGATGATTCCACTCTCCCTGAACTGCAGAGAAGTTATGACCCAGAAATCACCGATGACAATGAAGGTATGAATTTGTCACCGAGCCAAGCTGCTGGGAAAAAAGTTTTTAAATGCCCCCATTGCCCATTCTGGGCTTCCACGGCATCCAGATTTCACGTCCATATAGTTGGGCATTTGAACAAAAAGCCGTTCGAATGCTCACTGTGTAAATATAAGTCTAATTGGCGATGGGACATAACAAAACATATAAAACTGAAGTCTGCAAGAGATCCTGACCATAACGAAGCAAAAGTTTTGATGACCGATGAAACTGGTAGAAGAAATTACAGTAAATACAACAAATTCTTGGCAATGCCGATGTTAAATGAACACGGGGAAAACGAATTCCATTATATAGACCCTACCACAGCGGCTGATGCGGGGATGGAGATTGACGAGTCTTTTAATGACACCAATGACGGTGTAAATACTATATACGAATCGCAACCGCTCAACTTGCAGACTCAACTCGGTGAAGTTAGATTTGACCCCAATGACAACAGAAACGAAGATTCCAAGAAACCTAAGAAAAGTCTCTGGAAATGCAAAAGATGCAATTACAAGTAAGTTTTTTTTTCTATTGTCATAAAATGACGAATTTCTCGGTCAGTCAGTCAGTTAGACTCAGGACTCGTAACGTTGAAAATATCAAATAATATACACGCACCTAAATAAAACTGTACGTTTTATTCCTAATCATATGCTTTTCAGAGACTCGTCGAAGGAAGCTTTGTTAGAGCACGTTCGCGAGCACTCAAGAGGTGAGGGCAGCGCCGAGGACTCCAAGATCAAAAAACCAGAGAATATAGCAGATCCTGCTGATTTGGCGTATCGCTGCGGGCACTGCAACCAACTCTCCAACTGGAAGCATGTTATACAGGTAAATAAAACCACTGATCGAAACAACATTAATTTTTTGGAAATAATCCTGTGCGAAATGAGTTTTGTTCATCATTTTTGACACACAAATGCAGATATACCCGGGTCGCTCAATTTCCCTTATTCTTAGAACTGTTTCGAATAAGTTACTGTACCAACTGAAGTAAATTCTTGAGAGGTTTTAAATATTATTATATAGTTATGTACAAATACTGATGCGGACAACAGCAGATCAATAGTAACACTTTCAGTACGATTTTAAATCTTACGACGCAGATAATAAGAACCGTCCAAAGTGTTACACTTGATCTGCTGTTAGCTGTACAATACTACACGTGTATTTATGTCTAAATTATCATGCGTCCGTTATTTGTTTTCAGAGACACTGCCGCTTGAAGCACGATGGGGTGATAAAAGTAATAACTACTGTGAAGCCGAGAAATGATGCAATGGCATCAAACGAGATCAACGATAGTTGTACGAAGTGTCCCTTCAAGACGAATTGCAAGAAAATTATGATGTCACACATGCAGCAGCACCAGCCATCGCCGCAGTCCATATTCAAGTGCTACTTCTGCCCCTACTTTGTCAAAGATGAACAGGAACTAATACAGCACCTCATTCTGCATGGTATTTCTGACCCAGAAGATTACATAGCCAAAGCGTTGGATGGAAAAAGTTTGGGCAATGAACAAGGATCGACAACAGTTGTACCAAATACATCCTCAACTAAGAGACACAGATGTATTGAATGCCCGTACGAAACCAATAGCAAATCTCAGTTCATGTACCACGAACAATTCCACAGACTCCCGGCAGATACACCTTACAAGTGCCCGGAATGCAATTATAGCGTATCCAAGAGACATCTTCTTCATCAACATTTAAGAGTTCATGGCATATTCTCAAAGAAATTCGAATTGGAACCAGAATCAGAAGCGTCAACATCTAATTGCACTAAAACGGAAATCCCAACTGAATATCCTGCTGTACTCGACGAAATCCCGTTTGTATGGGTTTCGGCAAAGAACGAATTCCATAAAATGTACAAATGCCGCTATTGTTCCTACGTAAATTCACAGAAATGTAAACTTCCAAACCATGAAAAAATTCATTGCATCGTCTTCGAAAACAGTGATATAACAGTTTATAAATGTTTGGAGTGTAAATTTACATGTGACAATGCAGGCAGATTAGCTGATCATTCCAAAACTCACGGTGAAATATATGGCCGCATTTATTGCCCCGTCGAGCAAGACGTCCCAGACGAGGAACAGATCGCCAAATTACGCAAAGTCATAGAAAACGACAAGTTAAATGCCACGGAAGAAATAATTAGGGAAGATGGGACACCAGAAAATAGAGAAATTAAACTTTTATATTTTTGCAAAAAATGTCCCGTTACATTTTTCTGTGATAGAGAATTAAGAGCGCATGATAAATTCCATGATCTATCATGTGCTCATAAATGCAAAAGCTGTGAATTTTCAGCACCTGAAGATAGTGAACTAAAAGCACATGTTTTCAATCATACAGACGAATATCATACAAAAACAAAAATGCTCAAATTTATGCACAGTTCTCATCCAGCACACAAAGAACCACATTTGGAACTGATTCACTGCACAGTCACTTCAGAAATTACGTGGGTAGTTGCCAACCCGGGTAAAAACTTTGAAGACATAGTTATCAAGAAATCGAATGACACTAGACATACACCGAAACAATACTGCTGTAAGGAGTGTCCTGCGAAATTCTTCAAAGGCTCGGCACTTAGTCAGCACATGATTTTACACGGTGGAGATGGGGATCATAAATGTAAGAAGTGTAGTTATGCCGTGAAAAATATGGGAAATCTGGCCAAGCATGAAATGTTACATGATAATGAAGGGAAAACATGCGATTATGACTCTGGTGACGACATGGATTACAAAAATATTCCATTATCTGGAACTGATCTATTTCAAAGGAAGACAGAAGCGCAAAAGAGAGTATTTACTGATAAGGATAAATTAGTAAAACCAAATGATCATTTTCCGCCCGTACTGCAAGCTGATCCACAATTTGGTTACCTAATGCACGGCAATCCAGAATTTATCTATCCCACTTACCTGAAAAATGGTCGTCAAAAGGAAAAACGATACAAGTGTCACAAGTGCCCGTCCGCGTTTGAAAAACGAGAACAGTACAAAATTCACTTGTCGTTGCATGGTTCGAAACAAAGATATAAGTGTGAGCTATGTGATTACTCCGTAAAATATTACGCCAATTACGTCCAACATATGCGAAAACATCAAATGAATGATGAAGCTTTAGCCGAAAGAAAGAAGGACAATAATGAGTTTGCTGAGACCGAAAGCCAAGAGGATAAACAGGAAGACAGCGCAGATAACATTAAACTAGCAATTAAAACCATGCCCAAAGGAGCACCCAAGAGTGATTTCCAGCAATTCTCAATTAGTGACCAGCAAACTCTCCGATTGTTACAGCGTAGGCGCTCTATGACTTCTGGGAAAGACATGGCGACATCAGAGCCGTCGCCGACTAAGGATCGAAAACTACACATGTGTTTGTTGTGTCCTTACACGAACCAACGACAAGACGCGCTCAGTAATCATTACAGGAGGCATGATGAGAGTGATGTACTAAATGGCGGAAATCACAAATGCTCATACTGCGATCTAGTTGTCGTCCAGTCTCATTTCCTCAGAGAACATGTGAAAACTCATTTTCACTACCAAAAGACCTTGACTCCTGAATGCTTTGTAGCCAACCAAGATGTGAGTTTCACTATCACGAATATGGACGACGAAAATGTATCTACTGATCTCAAAATAGATATGAAAAGCGGGCATAATGCATGCAATGAAGATAAATTATTTGTTAAAATAAAAACAGGAGAATTAGTAGTGGAATAATTAATTTAGATATCTATCTATATGAATATGTTAGATTTAAAATCTAGAACCTAGGTAATATTATACGTTGTTATGAAAAATGTTTAATTTAGACATTTAGAATAAGCCAAAAATATACTGTTGATATTCACCAAAGTGTAGCTTGCCATATTAGATTAGATCATTGGTCATTTTGGTTGTATTGTTGAGCGTAGCAAGAAAATATAGGATGTAGGTGAGCAGTACCTATCTAATCATTTTATACATTACAATATACACATTCAGGAAAAAATACCTTTACTGGTTTTAAAAAGAATAAGTGCCTATCTCTAATGTTACGTTTGTGCAATTCTAAGCAATATGCGCTCTCACTAATACACCAAGCACAAACATCTACAAGGACTAGTCTAAATTCCTTGAAATTGTCAAATTGATTTCAAAATGTTACCAATCTGTTAGTTACTCAAAACAACCATTTGAAGGCTGTAAAATTCTAGGTTTTCTTATATTTTGATTTAACATTACATAATTTAATCAAAATTTAAATTCCTACAACATTTGAGTACTTATTCCCTAAAAAAACTCAAGACAATAAACATACCTAATATACCATTTCAAGATAGAATTAATGGTACTTAATTAAGATTGAAGAAGGGAACTATATGGTAACAATTGTATTTTACAATTTTAGATGATTATTATGTAAATTACTTTTACCAAGTGCCAGTTTTACAAGAATTACAAGTTCTGATTCAGTCCTGCAGGACACATTCCTGTAAAATAAGTAAAATATTAAATAATTAATTAACATTTTATGGTTGTTTCAATGATTATACATACCTATTTCTTTCGACGGACCAATTTCAATAGAGATTGCAGTTAGTCCTTGTCTGCTACGTGGAAGCCCGTACTTAGGGTCATATCCGATGTTGGGAGTGTGAGTGAATGCAGAGTAGACGCAGTGATTACATACTGTGTGATGGGACCTAATGTGAGTGCCGGTGACACACGCACCTTAAGAAAGACCGTCGACACTGTCGGTCCAATTGCCAACTTCAACAATGTAAGTGAGTGATATCCGTTTATATACTATAATAAGAATAACCTACTTCTTCTTTAATAAAACAAGATATTCACTTAAAAACATCTTAATTTCTGTAAGTCATACTAAAGTTACCTTAACTACTCAAAATTATTTCAAAGTCAGTGACGTAAAGTAAACAGTAAGGTAAACACAATGCAAATAAAATAGAAAACACAAGTTCACAATTAATTGTAAATAGTAGGTAGTATATTACCTAACAAGTGTATCATTATCATTCATTTGTGTTAGATGACAAATGCATTATATCTCTAAAATTGTTTAATAGCAGTCTTAACAGAATTTCCAGCGGTTGCCGCACTCATTGCAGAGCACAAATGTGGTCATTGGTTCATCAGCGCTCCTTGTCTGCAGCTGGTTGTAGGTGCAATTCTTCTTTTTGCACTTGCCACATTTGAGCATTTCAGTTTTGGTGCCTTGTACAGTTGCAAGTTGAGCATCATCGATGGCCTCTTTGATGAATTTCTCCCTGAGCGTCTTCATTTCATCACTGGCCATCTCCTCGGGAGTCATTTTGGCGAGACGCGACGCAGAGATAACGCCATTTAAGTAGTTTGTACGCAATGTCGGGTTTTTGAGATCCTTCAAATTAGCAACTCGTGATCGCACCCTATTTTTGTATCTCATGTCAGTGGTTTTGAATTCAGTATAAATGCATTCCTCCAGTTCCTCAGCGAGCTCCTCAGGGGTGGCACATGAGCTCGGGTTTTCCCCATCGATCTTGAGAGCCTGTGTGAGGAGTTCACGGCACTTCAGTCTCACAGCATCAGTTGTGTTGGTCTGTGGTGGGAACGAAGCCTGTAGCTTCTTATCCTTCTCCCTGTCGTCTTTTTTATCCTTGTCCTTACCTGAATCTTTTTTAGACTTGGAAGAACTTCCAGACTCCTTTGATGGTGTGGACAAAAATTTCTTCCAATTTTTTATCAAAGTTTTGCACAAAGATATTACTTCCTCATCTTTACTAGATTTACGCAAAGCATTGACAGTCATACCTATCCTTGTTTTTGACAGGACTTCCAAGTTGATTGCCATTGTTTGCAGAGTTTTCAACAGCTCCAACGCTTCTTCCTGGCCCTGTAAAGAGGAGCAGATATTTGTTCATTGTCTACATATAACCAATATGTTATGATGAATGAAATAAGACAGAACAAAATGTACCCAAGCAAGCATACAAGAATATGTATTAAATACCGAATATTTGAACACAGGGTTTCATTTTAAATAATCATTTATGTTTACAGAATCATTTCCAATGCTATGGGATCAATCTGATGGGATAGACAAGACAAGTAATTCCAAATTATTTGCTGAACCTACCGTCCCATCATCCGAAGTCATCTTAGTCAACTTTTTTTGTATTTTCATTACATCTTCTTCGACGCTCATTTTTGTTGCTATTGTTACAGAATTACGACTTGCCGCTTAATTCGGCAACAATATTACGAAAAATACCAACAAATCGACCACCACACCGACGAAAACGCCACTAAAGCTAAACCATAGACAAAAATGTTTGACATTTTTTGTTGTTGTAAAATTCTTCCCAGTGGGAAAGGCAAAGCCAACTAGGGCATACAGCCAGGTCTGATGTTAGTAGAATGTCTGAATTCTTATAAATACATACATATATACGAAGATAACCTAACCATACCTACGCACAACCCTCCCAAACCCCTAAACGAAATAACTCAATGATCCACGCAAGCATCAAGTTATGCAAAAGGAAACCTTGCTAAGAGCACAAAACTTCACAAACACAACTTCTTTCGAGCACGACATTTTTTCTTCAGAAAAATATTTTATTCATAAATGGTCGCGTTACTCTTTGGCCAAAAGGGTAAAAAAAATTGGAGCAATTTTGGTATTTAATTATGCGATATAATTTTAACGTTAACAACGTTCCATCATTGTACATCGAACATTGTGTAACGCATTTTACGCGCCGGTAATACGCCATTATTGTAATGATTTTGTGTAAGATCGTAATGCCTTCAACAAAAAATAAAATAAACCATATTTATAAATAATTACAAATGAACAAAAACGGCGCTTTGGTCCACAAATAACCAGTAAAACCAGGCCAGGAAATTTATGAAGAAAATATGTAGAATAGGGTTGACAGATCGTGGGTTTTCTCGCAATTTTGGGGGAAAATTTGGCTGTTGGGAAATCTTGGGGAATAATCGCTGGGGACAATTTTGGGGGGAAAAGTTTTCAAGCTGTGACCACATAATTAGAGTGGGATATGGCTTAAAATGCTGTAGCGGATGATCAAACTTTCTGCCGACTGCTAAAATTCAACTCAGAAAACTTTAATATATAATGTAATCATGTGTTTTCTTGACAAGTACTTTTGTGTATCGTCGTTTAAAAAAACTAAAAATGTTATTACAGTAAATTTCTTGTAATTTTGTTTTCCTTTTGTTAAACGTATCATTTTGGGGAAAAAATTCTAACCGGGGAAATTTGGAAAAACCCATCTGGCAACCCTGAGTAGAAAATATGTCAATGTCAAACATTTTTGTCTATGGTTTAGTTAGTGGCGTTTTTGGTGGTGTGATGGTTGATTTATCGATATTTTTCGTAATATTGTTGCCGAATTTAAGCGGCAAGTCTTAATTCTGTAGCAATAGCAACAAAAATGAGCGTCGAAAAATATGTAATGAAAATACAAAAAAAGTTGACTAAGATGACGTCTTCGGATGATGGGACGGTAGGTTCAGCAAATAATAATTTGGAATTACTTGTCTTGTCTATCATTGTATATGATTCTGTAAACATAAATGGTTATTTAAATGAAACTCTGTGTTCAAATATTCGGTAGTTTTAATACATATTCTTTTGTAGGCTTGGGTACATTTTGTTCTGTCTTATTTCATTCATCATAACATATTGGTTATGTAGACAATGAACAAATAAATATATGCTCCTCTTTACAGGGCCAGGAAGAAGCGTTGGAGCTGTTGAAAACTCTGCAAACAATGGCAATCAACTTGGAAGTCCTGTCAAAAACAAGGATAGGTATGACTGTCAATGCTTTGCGTAAATCTAGTAAAGATGAGGAAGTAATATCTTTGTGCAAAACTTTGATAAAAAATTGGAAGAAGTTTTTGTCCACACCATCAAAGGAGTCCGGAAGCTCTTCCAAATCTAAAAAAGATTCAGGTAAGGACAAGGATAAAAAAGACGACAGGGAGAAGGATAAGAAGCTACAGGCTTCGTTCCCACCACAGACCAACACAACTGATGCTGTGAGACTGAAGTGCCGTGAACTCCTCACACAGGCTCTCAAGATCGATGGGGAAAACCCGAGCTCATGTGCCACCCCTGAGGAGCTCGCTGAGGAACTGGAGGAATGCATTTATACTGAATTCAAAACCACTGACATGAGATACAAAAATAGGGTGCGATCACGAGTTGCTAATTTGAAGGATCTCAAAAACCCGACATTGCGTACAAACTACTTAAATGGCGTTATCTCTGCGTCGCGTCTCGCCAAAATGACTCCCGAGGAGATGGCCAGTGATGAAATGAAGAAGCTCAGGGAGAAATTCATCAAAGAGGCCATCGATGACGCTCAACTTGCAACTGTACAAGGCACCAAAACTGAAATGCTCAAATGTGGCAAGTGCAAAAAGAAGAATTGCACCTACAACCAGCTGCAGACAAGGAGTGCTGATGAACCAATGACCACATTTGTGCTCTGCAATGAGTGCGGCAACCGCTGGAAATTCTGTTAAGACTGCTATTAAACAATTTTAGAGAAATAATGCATTTGTCATCTAACACAAATGAATGATAATGATACACTTGTTAGGTAATATACTACCTACTATTTACAATTAATTGTGAACTCGTGTTTTCTATTTGAAATAGTTTTGAGTAGTTAAGGTAACTTTAGTATGACTTACATAAATTAAGATGCTTTTAAGTGAATATCTTGTTTTATTAAAGAAGAAATAGGTTATTCGAAAAGTTGTAAAATACCATTATTACCATATAGTGTATTCTTCAATTTCAATTAAGTACCATTAATTCTATCTTGAAATGGTATGTTAGGTATGTTTATTGTCTTGATTTTTTTTAGGGAATACTCAAATGTTGTAGGAATTTAAATTTTGATTAAATTATGTAATGTTAAATCAAAATATAAGAAAATCTAGAATTTTACAGCTTTTAAATGGTTGTTAAGAATAACTAACAGATTAACATTTTGAAATCAATTTGTCAATTTCAAGGAATTTAGACTAGTCCTTATTCTTTACTAGTGATGTTTGTGCTTGGTGTATTAGTGAGAGCGCGTATTGCTTAGAATTGCACAAACGTAACATTAGAGATAGGCACTTATTCTTTTTAAAACCAGTAAAGGTATTTTTTCCCGAATGTGTATATTGTAATGTATAAAATGATTAGATAGGTACTGCTCACCTACATCCTATATTTTCTTGCTACGCTCAACAATACAACCAAAATGACCAATGATCTAATCTAATATGGCAAGCTACACTTTGGTGAATATCAACAGTATATTTTTGGCTTATTCTAAATGTCTAAATTAAACATTTTTCATAACTACGTATAATATTACCTAGGTTCTAGATTTTAAATCTAAGATCGTCATATAGATAGATATCTAAATTAATTATTCCACTACTAATTCTCCTGTTTTTATTTTAACAAATAATTTATCTTCATTGCATGCATTATGCCCGCTTTTCATATATATTTTGAGATCAGTAGATACATTTTCGTCGTCCATATTCGTGATAGTGAAACTCACATCTTGGTTGGCTACAAAGCATTCAGGAGTCAAGGTCTTTTGGTAGTGAAAATGAGTTTTCATATGTTCTCTGAGGAAATGAGACTGGACGACAACTAGATCGCAGTATGAGCATTTGTGATTTCCGCCATTTAGTACATCACTCTCATCATGCCTCCTGTAATGATTACTGAGCGCGTCTTGTCGTTGGTTCGTGTAAGGACACAACAAACACATGTGTAGTTTTCGATCCTTAGTCGGCGACGGCTCTGATGTCGCCATGTCTTTCCCAGAGGTCATAGAGCGCCTACGCTGTAACAATCGGGGACGGGTAACTGGCAAGAAATTCTAAAATGCAAGTTTAAAGGGTCAAAATCTGCAGGTAGGTGCTACATATCTACATAATTCATTAAAAATACTCTTCAGCGATCGTCAACTCCGAACATTATAGTGCATTCCGAAAATGTAAAGCCCTCTTAATTAAGATGTGTATAATATTAACATTAGATGCGACCTTTGTTTCCGTTAAGTCTGACACACACACAGCCCTACATGCCCCGCCCCATTTTATCCCGTCGTTAATGTCCAGTAGGTAGCGATCTGAGACCTAGGTCGCAATCCGCTACCTACTGGACATTAACGATGGGAGAAAATGGGGTGGGTCGGGCATGCGTTTCATCTGGCCACAAGTCGCGTGCAGGTCGCCTATATGTGTGGATCGCCTTATTTGGGTGATTCTACTTCGTCTTTGGTAAGCAACCACGTTTTCTGTAAGTATGTATTATTTTAAACGAAGAAGGATTCCTATATAAAAGCTTAACAATACTGCATTTAAATCTTGTTTTCGAAAAATTTGGAGATAAGACAAACAAGAACTGAAGCGACTTGTTGTCTACCACTTATACCTATTTTATTTGGAACTAGCTGTACCCCGCAACTTCGTTTGCGTAGAGGAGGAGGATGGAGAGGATTGTCAGGAGATCAGGAGGCAGATCTTCCTCTCTGGATCCTTGTTTCCACATCACATACCGCCATGGCTTATAGCCTATGAGCTGTCCGGATATTTCAGCTATCTCCTAGTGAAACTCCCATCAATATTCCTTCAGTAGTTATGGCGTGATACTTGCACAAAGTCACAGACAAACAGACAAAAATTCTAAAAATTAGTGTTCGATCCTAAAACACGTTACAATTATTCTTTTCAAAAAATATCCAATGTACAGACACAACTCTTTACCGTCTTATTATATGTATAGATGGGTGAGAAAAATGCTAATGTGTAGCTTGGTGATATCTGACTTCATTCATATAAGAAATAAAATAAATTTATATTAATTAGATGTAACGGGAATTATCGTGTTAAACATTATTGATGTCTCGATATTTCGACAGCATTACAGCCATCATGGTCACGAGTAGACCTAATTAATATGTATACAAATCTATTTATAACATAAACCTAGGTAGGTACATATCATCATCCTCATCAGTCTATTTATATTGCCCCACTGCTCGGGCACAGACCTCGAGGGAGCTGGGGCCATGATCCACCACGCGGGCCCAGTGCGGGTTGGCGGATTTCACATGCCTTAGATTTTTTTCTTCTTCTACGACATGCAGGTTTCATCACGATGTTTTCCTTCACCGTTTTGAGAGCACTCGGTAAATGTACGTAAGTTTTTCCGTCGAAAAAACCGAGGATAACTCATTGGTACAGGCTGCCCTGGCTGGGAATCGAACCTGGGACCTCCGTATCGCAAGTCCATTGACCCAACCACTGAGCCACCGAACTCTCCTAGGTACCTATGGACAACAGCAAATCAATGGTAACACTTGCAGTACGATTTTAAATCTTACGACGCAGATAATAAAAACGATCCAAAGTGTTACACTTGATTTGCTGTTAGCGTACAGTACAATGGCTCTTAAAGGAATAAAAGTGGTAAGAGTTTATGGGCGTAGCTCCAGGGCCGTTTTGTGGAACAGTTCTAGCTGATTTCGGGGCCAGTGTCACCGTGGTTCAAAAGGTTAGTAAACTGGCATTTAATCTTCGTTATTTATACCACATGTATGTAATGATCCCAGTAATCATTTTACCCCAATATTTAGCTATTGTATTCGTTTGTATTTTCTTACAGATTATGCCACAAATAGAGAAAGGTGTAGGTACGTACGTACAGTACAGTTTTTTTAAGGTTGAGTTTTTCCCCAAAAAGTACTTGACTGATTTTTGAAAATTCTTAACAATTACATAGTGTGTACTCTAAACAATCAACAGGTACTTGTTATAAGAATTTTTACAATCTGTCAAGTAGTTCTTGAGATAATTATTTTAACCTTATTGTAGCCCCCTGTATACTTTTCTCTGTTATCGACTGAAATACATGGTATCTACATAAGAAAAAAATAAACGACAAAATTGGAGTGAAGTTGCAATGATAAAAGTACTCGATGCAGTTTAATATGGATTAACATATAAAACAGCTAGCAGATAGATTTCTGTACCTTCAATATCTCTAAAAGGGAGGGCTAGGTAAAATCCCCGGGATCATTTTGACCCTAACCCGGGGATCGTTTTAGACACCCGGGTGTCCAAAATGATCCTTCAATACTTCACAAAAAGTAATGGTAGGTATACCAGTACATCAGCACTTAAATGATTCATTTAAAGCTCTTTTAATATTTGCCCTTACTCTCATATTTTGGACACAGCTAGCATTTTCCCTTAGGGGGATCATTTTGGATACCTTTCCCCTACTTACCTATCTAAGTGCTCCCGCACACGGACCACCGGCCACAACCACAAAACGCCGCCACTGGCATATTTCCTGTAATTTTCATACATTTTATATGGGCTCGCCGCACACGGTTGGCGCCGTGGCGGCCACACGCTACAAGCTTCTAGCTTCTCGTGGCGGCGTTTGTGGCTGTCGCGTTTGGCCCGTGTGCGGCGACACTAAGGGTCAGAACGTGGCGTTCCTTCCATTTTGCCTACCCCACACTGTAACTGTACCCCACAATGAATATTAAAGCGGAAAGATTCGTATAAGTAGTAATTTGATAAAATTTCGGTCAAAAAGTAGAGTAGATTAGTAGATACGAGTAACAAAACTTTGCAATGAAATGGACACTTGGGTGGTTTTTTCGACTATAAGAATGAACGACAGTACAGAAACGACATGTAGGTGTAGGTATTTGATAATACCTACTTATATAAATGTCCATTTTACGGCAACGTGCATAAATCCTGGTGGCACTGGAATACCTATGAAAATTGATCTATCCTCGGTCATGTGAATACCTAAACATTAAGTTCCTACCCTGGCGTTCCTTGGGTTTCTTTCCTTCAGGCCCGATATTTGTAGGTGTACTAGGTATGTATGTCCCATAAATTACCATGAAACTTTGCTACCTACCTACCTACCTTTCTTGTCATGTCATGCATTCCGGGAAAAAGGGGCGCTCATTGCAAACCATGCAACTCATGCGGGGTAAAGGCTTCCGCATATTATTCAATAAATTTTTAATTAAATCCCTGATGCACCTTACCACGTTGTATCTACTCCATTAATGATCGCTTGATAGGCATTTCATATTTATTGTGGATACCGATACGTCCATGTCCACATGTAAAATATACCTATTCTTTGGCCAGGGCAAGACAGTGCCCTTCCATACGGAGCGGGGGTGATATATACCTGACAAACCGAGGTCGGCATCGTTTGTAACTGTTCACGAATCACGAGAGACGCACGCTGTTCACTTAAGTTTCCCTAAAAATACAAGGTAAATAAACAATAAATTTAAATAAGGAATTAAAAAAATAAATTAAAAAGGAGAGTTTAAAGGAGAATTTAAGAATAGTTATATCCATAGTAATAGGCCACTGAAAATCCCAACCAGTCGTGTGCAAAATAATTATGTTCGTAGGCTTCTTTTTCTTCTTCAATTATTTAATTAATTTCAAGTTGTGATTAAATATTTGAACAACAGTGAAGTGTAATTTTTTTTAAAAGGACTTGCTATGTTTAACTTCGATAAATTGAGCTCCCGATATCTCGATGACATTGCAACCCAACTATATATATTAGAACTCAATTTATTTGTAATTCATGTTTCATTTTGTTGATATTTTAAAAATCGTTTAAAACTAAGTTCTAAATTGAAAACACGACAAAACTCTACACTGGCTTGAGCCCGCCAATATTCACTCACCCGCATAAAAACCTCCGTGAAACTCAACCGTAACAACGACTGAATTCTGACCAGAAAAATAAAGAAATATATACTTAATAAATTTATTTATTTATTTTTAACAACATTATAGATAGGTTCTTAAAGTATTTTGTGCGGTCAAAATTTTCATAATGAGCATTGATTGTTGGCAAGGATATTTTATGATGGCATTTCACTTGGCTAATTGGCTATTCGTATTTGCGTATTTGTCATAATTGCCATGTGGGGTTGGTATTCTTGACAAAATATTCGTCTCATTTGTAACACTTTATACTTTTGACAGTTCTTATTATTTGCGTTGTAAGACTTGAAATCGTACTGCAAGTGTTACCATTGATCTGCTGTCGACTGTACGTCAAGTATTTGTCAAATACGACAAATATCCAATAGCGTATAAATCAAATACGAATAGCCAAGTGAAGTGGGAGCATTAGGTACATACATGCATGTACAGTACAAATGTCAATCAAAATTCTATAAGATTTATTGAATTTAATAATTATATTATTTAAGGTCACGGTCAAAACATTGGAAGTCTTTCATAAAATTTAAATGAGCTAAGCAGGATTTATTTAAGTTTTGTTTATTTTACATATTTGTGCAATCGCTTAACCGAATCTGTTTGTCGATCTCGTTGGGGTTGCGACATGACTTTGAGAACCTGTCTCCTCGACAAGTAGCTTTGACGCCTAAGATACGAACGCGAAGAACAAAGGACCATGACCTCCTTTCGTCTAAGTTTACTTTTGATTTCGGATTATTTAGCTATTTAATATTCAGCATAATCTCGCCATGTGCGAATTTCATAGAACAAAACAAACAAAAATACTTAGGTATACTTATCAATGACCGGATTGAAATTCAAACGTGCGGTCTCACCGTCATATTCATTAATTTAAGGACTTTATGTAATTGCAGATACAAAGATGTGGTTCGCATACGTGTGCGTGGCGATGTCGGTGCTCGCCTACGCCGATGCCTACTCAGCCGGAGCACCTCAAAACACTTGCAAAGACATGATTCCTGGACATCCTGTAGATGCACAGAAGTCTCTACCGCCTTACACTATCACTACCAGCGCTAAGGTATAATTATGTACCTACGAGTAATTTAATTTTGACAACTATCTCTCTTGCTCTTATTACCGCAATGTACGAGTACATTACGTGTGATTTAATTGAAAGCCTTCAAAACAGGAGACATTATACATACAATAAGTATGTACGTATAAATAAGTGTTGAGATGTTACAAATAATGTAAAGGATGACTTGGTCAGATCTCGGTCGAATATTTCACAAGAATTTCAGAGGGATGCAAGTTTACTAATCGTCGCTAAGCCAGGCGTCCGGTTGCTCATACGCGATGTAGCATAGAGTGAGAGTAGCGTATAGTTTTACGGGTACCCGAATCACAAATGTATAAATAAACAGTGATTTAAATTAATCGATTGGTGTACATTTTATGCAGATGGTGAAGGCTGGCATTCCATTGGAGGTGGTGATCCGTGGCAAGGACGCCACGAACACCATGCGTGGGCTGCTGCTGCAGGCGCGTCACGGCACCAAGGCTGTGGGCAAGTTCAAGATAGCCCCCAACGACGTCTTCGCACAGCTCCTCAAATGCGATGCACCTGCTGTGAGTATCTTCACTGATGTTAACGTTTGTATTAGTAGCTTGATTTGTGAACCTCAGATTCTAGGGGCACTGTTCCGATGTCTGAACATGGGGTCGCCGGTCGATTTTCCGTAGAATATCCCGGAGGCTTGAACGGCTATTTAGAGGGTTTAGTCTGCTATAATAGCTAGCTATAATCCTGAAAGCACATGGAGTCGGCCCGCCGAGTTTTTTCTCCATGGTATGAAACCACACGTTTAGAAGATCCATCCCGTAAAAAAGTACTAATGGTGAACAATAGGTAGAGTTCTACGGGACATTGTCAGTCAACAAAAGTTAGCGATTTATTATTTTTATTTTACATGTTCGGAATACCAACAGCTGTACAGTACAGTCGAATTATGACACAAACAAAAATTTTAACGCAGCCAGTAATAGGTATTCGCAAATAAAACTGCCGCTCTGCTCACAGCTCACCGCTGTGGGACCAAAGAAGTCGTTTGTTAATATGCGCTTAATGTGCGTGGGCTTGATGCGGAATAGGTCCAGCTCCTGGTGGTCACTTAATACTTCATTGAGAAATGTACTTTTTTCTAAGGAAAAACGAATTGCGGCGGTAGTTAGTGTTCGCTGGCAGTCACACTAATCTCACTTTACTTGTGTATGTAATTCGTAAATTCATAAACTTAACCTAGAGACCTACAGGAATAAATAACTTCGATTACGTTTAAAACCTTGACAAATTAATCATAACACAACATGACAACCTAATTCCATCGTTTTGATATAAAATATAGTATGTACTTACTGGGTATTTTAAATACTTCCTTAAACGCATTAAGTACTTACATTGTTGTGCTGAGTAAAGTAATAAAAAATAGGAACTTGTGCCAAAAGGCCTTCGTTACACATAACAATGGCTGAGGTAAGGTAGTTTTTCTTGTCTATTTTATAACCGTATAATGCATTTTTTTGCTACTGTTTATTTGAGATCTCAGAATGTCATTTCACAACACCTTTACTATTACAGTCATCCGAAGTAGGCTATAAAACTACCGCAACCAAGAAAATGATACTACATCCTAGATGACTCTACTTTAATTAGGTAAGATTCCATTTTCCTAAATAGGTATATCGCTATTACACACTACAAATATATATGATACTTAGAATTTGTCATATTTTAAGAGAAACTGGGAAAATCCAAGTATTTAACGTTGATGGGTTTTTTGATTTATTGACAACAATTAATGAAGTTTACTCATACATCACGGTTTATAATATGATGAGGTATTTAGGCTAGATCATAATGTGAATAAAGTAGGTACTGCCAAGTGGTAATGTTATCTAATAATGATTTTAATGTTAATGCTAGTACAGTCGAAGACAGAGATAAGTATACAGGGGGACTCAATAAGGTTGAGATTTTCTCAAAAACTACTGGACCGAATTTAATAATTACTTCACAGAACATAGTTTTAACGTTTATCTATCAAACAGTAAAAGAATTTTTGCGATAAGTCAAGTAGTTTTTGAGATATTCTCAACCTTAAAAACTCTCCTGTACACCTTTCTCTGTGTTCCACCGTACCAACCATGCTATAGTCCGCGCGGGATAAATCTGAATAAAAAGTCATTGGTCATTATTTCTCTGAGTTGACGCCTGTTTACCATGCTTATATGCAATAAAGATATTTGACTTTGACTTTGGAATGAAGACAACCAAATGGCTACCGCGTGTTTCGCGCTCCTGGCGAGTAAAGGTAAGGTCAATGACTTTTATCCAGATTTATCCCGCGCGGACTATAGTTGGCATATTTTACTTTTTTTTAAAGTTTTTTAAGGTCACAGTAGGTACCTACACTTGCTGCAAAATTGATCACAAACTACTGGTATTAACTATCGGTTATTGTAAAAGTTTACTGGTTTTGTCGGTCGCTGTATAGTAAATCTTCAAAGCTTCAGCCTTCAAATGGTTCTATTACAGGTTAATTCAATCCCTTCACCCAAGCAAGTATTGAGGCCGACAATCTCCGCCCAAGTTGCAATATCTACCTAATGCCCAAAATATAAGATGCAATTTATATAATATTTATAGGGTGTCATCTACGTATTAATATGCGCATTACGTATTACTATATTAATATAAACATTTACTCGTCTTCAAAATATCTAGAAAAATTACATATTTTTGAATTATGTTTATTACATAATACTGTTGTGCGTAAATGCTTTACCTAAAATTGGATGGCATTACGCAACACGAAGCAGGCCAATTTGGATTTTGTAAATAAGTAAAAACGAATGAACAGTTTTGATTTTTTTAATTGTCAACCATTACTGAGATATACCCAAAATATTATAATTGACCCCAACTAAATATTAATTTTCCAAAATACGTATAGGTAAGGTACCTGCCTACAATACAACACGCTGTCCGCCCTACACTTGACATGTTGTCGACTATACGTGCACTTATAGTCAAATAACTGTGTGAATCAGTACACCACTTGCAATTTATAATGTCCTTCTTCATTATCATAATTACCGGCGACTGCAATGTCGTACGTACCTATACTTAGATACAATCCTGATGCGTGTGGTACTTAGGTACTGCCGCTACTGCTTATTTCCATGGCTGTAGCTGCAGGCCTGCGCAGGTATTTGCCTAAACCTTGACCAGTGGTCGGATGTTGAACCCTAATACATAATCACCACAATGACAGAATGCCAGTCTCTGCCATTACGTAAATAACATGACAGACGATAAAATATGACTAAATCACAGCTTACGCGTTCCAACTTTGTTATGAAGCATTACCTACAAAAATGTGTAACTGATTTTATTTTCTCATACTGCACAGCAGAGGCAATAGGCATGTAGCTATCTATCTATAGCTGTGCCTATATTTTTGCCTTTATTTATTAGCAGTGGACTGATGCGGGCTGATGATGATGGAGTAGTCCAGGGTTTTTACGAGTGTAAAGCTGCAATTTGACAGACCCCCTTTATATCGCCTTGCACATAAGGCAGTCGCACTTCCGACTAGACTAGGTCGTCGATTAATTTCCGTGATTTCGAAATAAATACCCGCTACGCATTGATCTCCTATAAACAACTAGATACACAAAGGTCTTACTAAAACAATTTAAAAAAAACGTCCAAATAGGGGTCCATTGTTAACGTCCAATATAGCAAATGAAGATCCATTTATCCGTTTGGACCGTCTTTGCGCTCGGACATTTTTAGAAGGCAGATTGTGTATCTAGTTAGTTATAGGAGATCAATGCCGCTACGCTATTTTGTTTCTATATCTCCATCACCCGAAGGTTGCCTGGAAGAAATCGCAGCGATAAGGCCACCTGTCTCTGCACTAGCTAATTGTGGTTTTATACGTGCAAATAAAGTATATTTTATTTGATAAATCTAATCCATACTCTTTCGTCAGGACGCCGTGACCCATAAGAAGCATGACGAGAAGAACGACCCGCACCGAGTGGCGTTCACCTGGACACCCCCCAGCGGTTTCAGTGGAGAAATCAGATTCAGGTGAGCAATAAATACTTATGGGACACGTAAAGAACAAGTTAAGTATTGTTATTAAGTATTCGCAACAAGGTACTTAATTAAGGGTATACAGCCGCCGATGACGTCACAAAAATTATTATCGCAACACATGTTGAAACTGAGTACTTTTAAAGGTACTTTGAGTGTGTACCACGGTGAAACACTTTTCCCAGAAACATAAAAAGGCTTTTTTTTCTTCGAACTTTTGATTTTCAGTTTTCATACTGAATTTACTGTGTACTGAATTTAACATACAAATAAAAGCAATATCCGTAGGTATCAAAGAAATAGTAAACCTATCCATTGATACACCTTATGCACTCCTAGGTCATCGAGTGAGGTCATGGACAAAAGGTCACTTTAATGTTGAGGCCACCTTGTCTATGACATTCTTTATAAAATTATAACCTGTCGAAATGTCTAATTTCGCTGCATTCAATACATACTAGGAACTAATTTCAATATCTCTAGGGATAAACACAGTTCAGTTTGAAATTCGAAGAGACTCATCAGCTGATTGAATTTTAAAACGAAAAAGTGCCTAACTTTAATAACACCGCATACGATTAACTGATAGGTGCCTACGTTAGTTTACGGTGCTTTCAATATTTGTAAAAGATGACTTCTAAATTAATAGTTACTTATATTTTTCCGGGAGAAGTAGAATATTCACCGTAAGTTTTTTGATTCGATATATACTTATACTTAGTTATACTCATGCCTTTCCCTATCGCAGAAAAGAGAGAGAAAATCGATGCAATTATGTCTGTTGCGATATTGGCACACCATTTTCTTTTATATCTTTACGTACGGTGGAACACAGAGAAACTACTGGACCGAATTTAATAATTCTTTTACAGTTTTAACTTTTATATATCAAACAGTGAGAGAATTTTTGCAATAGGTCAATTAGTTTTTGAGAAAATCTCAACCTTAAAAACTCTCCTGTACACCTTTCTCTGTCTTCCACCGTACCATATCTAAATGGTAATTATGTACTATACTTTAACCCTTTTTTTTTTTTCAGGGCCACCATCGCATTTAACGGTGCCGTATTCTGGGTCGGAGTTGAATCAGCGCCAGTCAAAGTGATTGCCTAAAATACTTAATTTAAATTATTTATTAATCAATATTGTAATAGAAGATTTTAATAACAGCATAATTATTTATATTCAGTTTCATAATTACAAGATACTCGTATTTTGATCTGATTGTGGACTGTTAGAATAATATTTTAAACAGGGAGTAAGTTTAAACACCGATATTATCGGTATTAAGTAAGGACATATTGTTATTTACGTATCTGTGTTACAATATTACAAGTATTTTATGTAAACAGACATTTTCATTGTCGAATCCCACAGCCTTGAAAACGGTGGAATAAAGTGTCGAATGATTTATTCTGATGAAGGAACCAAGCGGTAACTAGATGCTTTGTTCGTTGCTTGATTTCTGTTGCGCTAAGAATTTATATTCGACGGCCCTCCACTTGATATTATTATCTAACGATAGGTAAGTAGTTATTACAGCTAAACCACAGAAAATGCAATGTCGGTACTCCGTATTTAAATGTGAAAACCAAATTAAATAAAGTTAATATGCTAAACTAAACTAAGTGGTAAAAAACGGTTGACATTCTTTGTTCAGCTGGTTTTGGTTATTTCAATGATTGATAAGTCACGAATTCAGTTTTAACAAATACTTTATTTCAAACATAGCACCTAGAAATTTGTTTTCGAGATCCTTTTACAAATTGTCAAGTTTCATTCAATAAAGTATGAATATGGTAGGAACTAAGACTGCATCCAAAGACTTACTAAAACAATCCCTTAATAAGGCTAGGTGAAGTCTCAAAGCTACAAGGTTTTTCGATGTTCCAAGATATGCAATGATATTCATGGATTTGTATTGAAGTCTTTGAATAAGCTTAATTAAGGGGTACCCATACAAATTATCATCTCAACACACACACAATTGGAGTTACACAAAACCTAGTTTCCAGTATATAAGATAAAGTAATTAGAAAAACGTTTTTTACTGAATGCGAAATAAACTGACAACTAAAAATACTAAAGTGTGAAACAAGTAAGCGGTTGGTTAATCATGCTGAGCTTGTGGAATTTATGAAAAATCAATATAAGGAAATTATAGACTTTTAAAGTATGCTGCGTACATTACCTAAGTGTAGTATCTATGTATCTCATGATGTAAATAACAGAACTTTGAAAAAAAAATTAAGCTCTGTAATTCCTTAATAGTACAGTCTACATCATATCAACTTACAACGAACCTGGGCCTTCGTAACGAAAGTCCAGTGATCTTCAGATACTTTTAAAACTTTGTTCTTCTCTTTGACTATGATAGTCAAAAGTAATAAGGATGAAAAAAATTCCATAGTTAGTGTGTTGCGATAATATTTTAGTGACACATACGTGTCACGGCAGTCTTAAATAAAAGAAGCTCGTATCGACCGAAAGAGAAGCAATTCCTATACATGCCCGCATACATTTCAGCAATAACATTTACTAACAATAATCACATTCATAGTGCATCCTACATAGTTATGCTAGATTCGATATTTGGTATTCTTGAGCATCTAGCAGACCCTGGGGTTTCCACATTAGTCTCATAGGATATGCCTATCTCTAAAGTAAATACTTATAAAATATAAAAGCAGGGAAATTAGAGGTGGCGTTGTTTGAGACTCTTTTCTATCAAGCATCATATAAATAATGAGATGATCAATGATAATAAAGTACATTATTAAAAACTATTACTTATTATTACACAAATCCATCATCCACATGCGCGTCTGTATATTATATTATGTATATGCACCACATTTCTATAAAATGAGTATGAAGTATACAAACACTACATCATCAGTACATTTTCTAGCAACTATGGAAGATGACATACATGGTACAAAGATATAAGTGTATGATAAATATTGATAAGTATAAATGTTTAGAAAACAGTAAACACTAATTGACTATTGTAAACTTTCAATACAGGCATACGATTTGCACTTTCATCCAGTACAGAGTTAGGATATGTGACAGTTTTGTTTCGATGATGTGATTATATATGTATTTTCGGTTATGTATTAACTTCGACGCTATACAGAAATGGTTGTTGTCAAAAAAATCATAATAACTAAATAGCCTAACCAAACCTAATAGTTTAATCGAAATGTTCGAGTTAAGTATCTCATTGTATGATAAGTGTCAAAAAAGCAATAGAGACCCATTATTCCCAAATCAATTAAATTCACTAAAATAAATTTAAAAAAACACAAATAACTTTTACTTAAGACTTCTTTTAGCAAATAGTTAAATAAAAGCTAAAGAAGTGGTTAAAGTTAATACATATCCTCAAACACACGGTATAGAATAGAGTATGATAAGTATATGGTATGAAAAGACATATTATTGAGTGATTGAAGTGACCTTACGTTTTAATGGAATGACACGACATGATTGGCAAGACGAGGTCGTATTATTAATGGACCACATTTATGTACACCTATGAAATAAAATTAAAACTAATTTACTGAATAATGAAACCACACTTGGAAATAGTATACATACATAACTTATCAAATAGTATCTATTAAATAGATATGAGAAATTAGAAATTAACTAAACTAACTTTTGGTCAAAATTAAATGCACTTGAATTTAAGAATCTTATGCCTAAACATTAAACATCACAGTTAATACTGAATAAATAAATATGTAAATACGTAGACCAATGAGTCTTTAGATAGGCTATCATTGGTTCTGTATGAAGTAGCTCTGTCTCTTGAGCTGTCTGTAAAGAGAGATGTATTTGCCAGCTGCGGAGGTCCGTGGTACTACATACTGTTTGCAGAAGAGTTTGGGGTCCTGAGCTTTCTCTGAGAGCTCTCCACAGTCCAAAGCTCGCAAGAATGCAAGTACGAAGGTGAAGCAGTTGTGTCTCTCCTCATCGTACCTGCCTGCCTCCCACAGCGGACTCAGGCCCACCTAGAAAGAGAAAATCTGGCTATCAAAATTGCTTCACTTTATAATATTTCATCAGCATCGATCTTTTGCAATGTTATTCAAGTTACATAGATGAGCCACTTCTATCCATAGAGAGAAATCACAACTATTCATTAAAAATTGGTGAGTTTTATTATTATTCGTTTTCCTCTAGGACTACCAAATTAATAGATACATAATTGCAAAGAGCTTTCCTGTTAGCACATGACTAACACGAAATATGATGCACAAATAAGGGATTTCTAATAACTAATTAAGGTCAACCACAAATCCTGCAATTAAAAATAGAAATGCATTGTATACAAAGAAAATAAAATAAAAACTGTTGTATCTACTGTACAACACATCAACCTACACAAAAGGGTGTGAAATACTGATATATGATACGAGTCACAGATTTGATCCTAACTTCTGAAATATTGTGGTGGACCAGCCCTTGTAATTAAAGACTCTTTAGCTTAGAGTGGTTGAGGAAAAAGTTAGTGATGTGAAAACTCGAAATAGAATAGCTAAAAGTTACCTTCAATACCACACTGTCCCAGATCTCATTCCATAGCTCATCAAACTGCTCAAGCAGCAGACACTGGTCCCAGTCGGCACTCATCTCACAGTTGCCCCATTTCCTCGTGGTCGTGTCAACCCCGCGTATGCCCTCCTGGCTGAACTCCACGACACAGCCATGGGAGTTTGTAACTCCTATGTGCAGGTCTTTGGAGTTATAATAGTCACTGAAAGGAAGGAATAGTGATATCTTAGTTTGTTTTAGGAACTTATAATGTTTCTTCATCACAGAAATGAAAGTTGTCTGATCTTTTCTTTCTTTTCGATTTTGTAAAACTTAGTTTTACCATTTTTTAAAAGTAATAGTAAGTTTGAAATTGGTAATTTGGAAATTGCAAAATGAAACAGCTTCATACACAATGCTCCCAATTACATTTTTCATTGAAAATTTATGTTACTCACTGATAAGGAAAAATGGATCACTTCCTGCTATATTTTGAATGAAATGAACAAGTATGAATCTTACTTGAGGAAGTCCCCGTGCGTTGGCTTCATAACAATGGCCCGCGGATGTTGAGATGCCTTCACAAAGGGGTAAGGAACCCTGGAAATAGAAATGGGTCGCTTATTAACAACGTTGTAATTAGTCTGTAATTTGAATATACTCAGATAAAATACGAACTTACCTAAACGGCAATAAGTTGTAGTCGTACCTATCGAGTTTCTGGTTACACACCGGACATTGTTCTGGTATAATGGTGCAAAACACTTTGTGATCACAATGGTGGAAACAAAGGATACCCGGATCCATATTTCAGAGGGAAAATATCACTTTATCCTCAATGAAATACCTACTATTGACTGTTTCGGTTAAGTTGCCGACTGTCCGGGAAGCCTTTAGCAAATAAAAGTTTAAAATTATATTCTAATAGAAGCCTAATGACCAAGGAAAAACTAATTAGTCTCGTAAGATCCGCTTGGTCCACCTTTCACATTTTGCAATCCTTTCCTCTGACGTTCCAAACATAGTATTTTTGATAGAATTGTATGGAATCAAATATAAAGTATTAAATTACATTTTTAGATAATTTTAAAATTAATTCAATTGAAAATGATTTACAATAAATTATCTATTGTGACCTCATATTATTTTAATTTCTCAATAAATTAGATAAATATTACGAATTTGCTTATTCAATCAAACTGAAAAGGATACCAAAGATGTTGTTTCGAACGTATTTTGACGCATTGACTAGATGACAGCTTGAACAGATGATACAAATAGTGCTTTATTATTGGTTGAAAGAAAATTGAACCTAACTACTATTGGCTAAGATTTCGGCCACAATCGGCGGGAAAGTTTGAATTAGTTTGCGTGTTCTTTTGTTCTAATTTAGGCTTCTCTATCTACGAATTTACACGTAGAGGGAGTTTTTTCTTTGACAACAGGCGCAAAAATATTTTTTCCAAGTAACACGTAAGCATTTCGCTAATCTGTATTCTGTAATGTACATACAAACGACATATAGAGTGGTTATACGTGGGTTATACTTTTGAATAGAAAACTTATATCTTTAATCTGTGGGTTATACCTACCCGTTATATTATACAGGCTGTAACGGAAATAGTATATGAAGCCGAAGGTTCATTAGCGGTAACTGAACAATTTTTGTTCTACAACTTATCGATTTTCGAGAATTTATTTTTTGACTTTTCATACTGGTCAGCTGATCGATTCAATTCAATTCAAATACACTTTATTGTACATAATAGACAAACAATTACAGTACAGAAATACAGTAAGTACAGAAATACAAAACAGCATCTACAATTTTGGCGGCCTTATCGCTAAAAGCTATTTCTGCCAGGCAACCAACTGTTGAGGGAATTTAATAACAGTGAAGTAAGAGAGAGGTAGAGGTAGAAATACAAGAAGAACAAAATGAAAAACATTTAAAAATTAAATGGTATTTACAAAGAGCAGGAGTATACTCACATTATATTTTACCGATTTATCAATTCGTATGAGACACCAATTTATTTTTATTTTTTATTCGAAAAGTCGTAGAACAAAAGTTGTAGTGTATGATTAGGTGTTAATACTAAGCTCGCTGGTGTAGATACTAAATAGGTTGCAACGGAGTTGCAACATAAGCCTTCTTGAGCGGCCCTAAAAAGTTCAGTCATTGTCAAAACTCAAAACCACTTTCATGGGCTGACCTACATAATTTCAATAAATAAAAACCGAATCACGTGGAGATGCCTTGTTCGTGTCTAGATGTGCTTTGTCATTTTATCCAAAGGAATCAAGCATTCATGGTGTGGGAATTTTGTCAATAATTGAACAAGTCAGCGGCAACTGTATGTTTATTGGTAACCATGGCAACGGCGGAGTAAACCACGCCTATACCACGAGACCCAGTTTTTCGTTCCAGCCCAGTGTGCGCTCTAACCCGGTCAAACATTTGTTCTAAATTAACTTTTGATAGGCTGAATTATTAATACCATTGCATCGTCTCCATAAAAGTGATTAGTCTAAATAATTTGAATTCTCTAAAATGAGAAACATTTAGGGTAACATAGTCAAAATGATTTGTGTTAGAAGGCATGATCACGAGTAGTCAATTTAGAAGCTTTGTATCGTATAGTTCATCCATCACTTGTTTGTTCGATTGTTGCTTTTTCATCAAAGGCAGCGAAACGTCAATTAATTTAATTTGATTAAGAAGTTAATCGTGTGTTAAATAATTATCTATTTCGTAAATTATTCTCATGTCTTAGGCTTGGAATTTAATAGCAAGGAAAGATGTTTCTTTCCTAAGCTTAATAAAAGTAGCAAAGCCCTAAAATGTTTGCTAAGGGAAGAGGCGTGCAAACGGCATGGTGGACGTTGGCCATAGCTCGAGTGGTGGCCGCTGGGATAGCCTGTCTCACCAACCCTTGTCTGCACGGCATCTGTATCGATGATATCAATAGGTAAGTGCTATGAATAACGTCAATCGAGGACTTCACGACGATCGGTTCCATTTTCGACTCCATTGATGTACGATCCCGCTCGCTTGTTTGGTTTGGATTAAGTATGGAGTCTAAGATGGAATCCCCTTACTTACCTTACAATATTAAATCACAAAATATAACTGGCTTTTGCAACCCACAAAATGGTTGTTTGTTTGCTGTAGTTAATAAGTAGATATGTGGTTACATACGATGCGATGGTTGCAGTATTTTATTATTTTAATACATTCATTAACCATTGACTGGGTTACCTACACAAGTTCATAAAATTAAACACCTTAAATTGGTTAGTTATATGTACGTGTGAACCTAAAATAATTATTTAATTAAAAACAGGAGTATAATAAACAATTTGAATTTCGAACACGGAAGTGACAAAAAATCTCTCATAAGGTGAGGCTTTTGGGAAGTTTTTTTTGATTAATAAACGGATAATGAGTTATGGCCATTAGCGCATTTAATAAAAGTTTTGCCTTTGTGATACACGCTGTGTTGTGGCAGCTGACGACCGAACGATAAATAAATAAATAAATCAAGGTTCCTACTATTTTGGCTCGAAATACACTGACGTACTTCCCTACATACATATTTTTAATACTGACTGTACAGTTGAAAAAAACATTAGAATCGCTGAGAATGCTCTTTGCGATGTCGTCTGTATTACTATTTACTACACATACCTACAAACACACCCCATTATTGATACTTATTTGTAATATGTGCAGCACTTACTCCTGCTATTGTGTGGACGGTTACACTGGCGTGCAATGCCAGACCAACTGGGACGAGTGCTGGTCGGACCCGTGCCAAAACGGCGGCACTTGTATCGATGGCATCGCGTCCTATAACTGCTCGTGTCCTGACGGATTTATTGGTAAGTAATAACTTTTCTTTATGTACTTATAGAATTTTATTCAATAATTCGACGATAGCTTTAGCAAAATTAATTTTAAAGTAAAATCTAGCGCGGTGTATTCACACCGCTCTCGCTTCATTCAATCTTATTAAGAGTCAATTAAATAAGAATAGTTTCTAGTGTGCAAATGGCCCTTTAGTCCATTGCATATCGCCTGTGGAGACGAGTGCTACGCTATGGATATTTAACTCTATGCATACTACAGTACATGAAAGTCCTTCTTAGGTTCCACCATCTCTTGGCACTTTGGCCATCGGCAGAGGAAGTTAGTCTATATTCCTATTGTATTAAGTACGTGTTGTTGTTGGCTATGAAGTGTACTAATAAACTTGACAGGCGAGAACTGTGAAACGAACTACAACGAATGCGAGTCCAATCCTTGCGTGAACAACGGTACCTGTATCGACCTGACGAACGGGTACGTGTGCTCGTGTGTGCTTGGGTTCTCGGGCGAGCACTGCGAGGTGGACGCGGCCGTGTGCAATGCGACCGGCGAGGTCAGGTGCCACAACGGCGGACAGTGCATCGAGGGGACAGGGTACAAGTTCTACTGCAAGTGCTTGCCAGGTGAGGATAAATTTTTTAATACCCAATTTGCACAAGTCGTGTCGATTCCAAAGTAGGTACATTTAACCGTCGCTCACTCTTATAGCTAATTTCACAATCACAGCCCGCGTTTTCACACCATCCAATCAGCGCATGATATTGTCAACGTTTAACGCCAATATTATGGCGTTTTATTTCTTTTAGAGATCATGAATCATAAAGTGACTGCATGCATACCTACAAAGATGCTAAATTGTAGATATGTATCTACAATTTAGCATACTTACTTAATATACAATTTCTGATTTTTAAAAGCTTTAAAGTTTCAGCACCCTTCTCGGCTGGAATCCCTTTTGATAGGTTATTTTGTCGCCAGAAACCTATAATTATCTTAATATTCATTGCAGGCTGGGCTGGTCCAAGTTGTGAGGATCAAATTGACGAATGCCAGTCGAATCCTTGCCAAAATGGAGGAGTCTGCATCGACGTACATGCGGATTATATGTGTGCTTGCTCTTACGGTAAGATAACTCCGAGTACCTACGCTCAGTGCTTACTCCATTAGATATTTTAGTGGTGATAAAGCGTGTAGAGCCAGTCGGGATAAGTATCCTCTTATATATTTATGCTGCCAATAAGTTATTGACATTGCTTTGTATCCGGTGAGAGATGGATAAGAGAGTCACTGTAAGCCCCAGGTCGGAAGTCTGATGCCAGCGGTCTGTCCTTTAAACAAATGCATATGAAAGCTTCGCTTCGATCACGCACAAAGGGCTTCGCGGTTCAATATTCGTCCTTCTGTAGTCTGCAAATATGATCGTAAATTCCCTGGATAACATTGAAAAGTGACACTATTTTCATTAGCCATATAAATTATTATTCCTTTATTAATAATAACTTCGTTATAAAAAAAGAAATAAACGCATTACATGCTGTATGAGCTAGATAGCTACCTACATGAAGCAACGAACTTACGGCCTAATTCCTTCATGGCAAGATCCCTTTCCCTCATCTCTTTTTTGCACGTCAACATATTGCTTGTTGAATTTGCATTTACACCACTTTGTAAGGAAAAGGTGCCAACGCTGAGAAGAAAAGCTGGTATGGGAGAATTTAAACATTGATTGATGCATCTACTTTAGGTCACACTGGCAAAAGCTGTGAGGTGCAGATAGAGTTCTGCGAGGACGACTCTTGCAGCAACAACGCGCTATGCGTGCTAGAGGACGGCGAGCGCGTGTGCTACTGCGTGCCCGACTACCACGGCGAGCGATGCGAGCTACAGTACGACGAGTGCATGCTGGGGCCCAGGTAGGACTAGCACAGGCTTCGCCCACGTGTTCAAACAAGTTAGGTATGGTTTAAAGTTCAAACTTTAAACCATACCTAAGTAGATGTAGCAATACATGTGACTTAAAGTTCAGTGGTCGATTACGCCATGGATTAAGGATTTTTGCGGGGTTTATTAACTGTCAAATTAAGTCACCGTTTAGCAACTCTTATCGCTAGGCTAGGCTTTTAGTAGCTATAAATACATCCTAACGGTAGCTTAATTTGGCATTGCATAAACTACCGATTTTGCATTTTGACCGAAAATCCAGCGAAATTCCCTAAATCTTGGTTTATAAACCACCTAACTAATATGTTTATAGTTAGGTTAGTTACTTGGTTTATAACAAACTAAGTCACGTTTATATTCAGAGACTATGGGAGCGAGCTTAGTGTGAACTCGCTCGTCAAAAGTCTATTTCAAGCTTCAAGCGTCATGCAAGCGTCTATGAAATTTGACGTTTGTACCTAAACTGCTGAACTATTTGAATCTCGGACTAAAGAGGTGATATTAAGCTAGCACTCAAAATTGATTCAGAATCTCGGCCAGTATGAGCTTGGTTAAATCTTACAACACACAATAACATATTTTTCTAGATGTATGAACGGAGGATCATGCATAGACGGAGTTGACAATTTCACGTGCTCCTGCCCGCCGTGGCTCACCGGTCTTCTGTGCGAATGTCTCATTCTCGCCGACGGCACTCACGACTGCGAATACGTCAGTTCGACGCAACTCCCCGGCACCGCTACATCTGAGACTTCCACCACTCAGCACGGGGAAGACACAACCACAGAACTTATTGCAACTTATTCCTTGAGCTACAACGATTCCATTCCAACTACTATGCCATCAGAATTCGTAACCTGGATATCTACATCAAGCCAAAGTGTTACGTCTACTGAAATTGCCACTGTAACTACAGAAATAAATACCACAACAGAACTGGAAACTACTACTTTGACTATAGAAACTACCAGTGAACTTGAAGTGACTGAAACATCAATAGTTACTGGAGAAACGATAAAGTCCGACGATTCTAAGGTTGAAACTACTACAGAATGTAAAGAGTCTTGCGGAAAGGTTACTGAACCTACAGTTAAAGAACCTCGTATTGATTTGGATACAACAACCAGTACCGTAACTGATCACGAGTTACCAACTTCATCTGAAATTACTACGACAGTAACAGAATCCGTATCCAATGAAATAACAGCTGAAATAACTACTACGCCAAGACTAGATACGACCACAGAACACATGTTCACAGATACGCCAACGGAACATACTGTAACAGATGTACCTACACCACCAATGTATACCACCACAGAAGCAGTGGATATTACGACAGGATTTGATGTTACTACTTATTATACAACCGTCCAATCAGAGTGTACTGATACGATTTGCAATAATCACGGTACTTGTATCACTACTCCACATGGTATTCGGGTAAGTAACATTATAGCACTTTAAGTTCGTAACTACTGTCTTTTGCTTATTCGTTTGACAAATTTTTCAGTGCCACTGCATTTTCAACTACGGAGGAAGATTTTGCGAAGATAAAATATCAGTCAAATCAGCTGCATTTGGTGGAAATTCGTACATAGCTCATAAAGTACGCAACACGACGTCAATCGACATTGAATTCAACGCGAAAACTCTTATAACGGATGGTCAAATAATGCAAGTGGATATAGCTAAAGGAGTGTACATGCAACTTCTCATGAATTCTGGATTATTGAAATTCAAGTTCTCGTGTGGCTATCAGACCATGCTTTTGAGTGAGCTGAAGACATATGTTAATAAAGGATATACGATGAAAATTGAAACTAGGTAAATCCATTATCATGTCTACTCTCTTCTTGTGCTTTCTTGCTGGGATTTTTACTGAGCACAAATTGAAACAACTTTTATTGCGTTCTCTTGTAATAGATATACCTAGATCATGATCTCCTATAAACAACTAGATACACAGTCTGCCTTCGAAAATTGTCCGAGCGCAAAGAAGGACCAAACAGATGATTGGACGTTAACAATGGACCCAAGTTTTATAATTTTATCAATATTGTAATTTAAAATATGAATTTCAGATTGGATTTATACCTCAAAGAGCAACACTGTAACGCAACTCTCCGTCTCAACGACACAGTGGCTATGAGCGGAGGTCAAGTTGCCAACATTACCTCTCTAGATCACAACACGACCATTTATTTGGGAAACAGTCCCGTAGCAAAGAATCCAGAAAACATGCCATTTGTAGGCTGCATTTGGGACTTGATAGTAAGTAATGGAAATATAAATTGATTCGAAGCCTCCTATGAATTGTTTTTTACTTTTGTTTGGTGTATTTTTAGGTTAATGGTGAAAAACGCGAAGTTTTCGGAGATGCCATCGATGCAGGGGAAGTGACCGAATGTTCGTCACTTTCCTGCTTATCAGCCCCGTGTCACAATGGAGGTTCTTGTAGCGACTACGGTGAACGATATACTTGCTCTTGCACCAATGGGTTCGTACCATAATAATGTAATATATCCCTAAAGATAGAAATAATATTTTAATAATAATATTTATTTCAGAATTTATTTACTGCAATAGGTTAATTCATATTACGATAATAATATGTCATAAACTCATCCCTGATTCCCCTAAGGGTAATCAGAGACGATGGACTTCCATTTGCTGCGATCTTGGCACACAACTCTCGTTTCCTCTACATTCATCAATCTCTTCATGCAGAGTGCATGTTGGTTTGTAGAAGACCGTACTTGGCCTTTTTTTAAACATCGCCAATGTGGTCGGTCGGTCTTCAGTCTACCTCAGGCGACCCTTACATCAACATTCTATGTACTACTTTCGTTACCCTTCATCATTCGCTCTAGTGCCGAAAATAACATCCTTGCAATTTTTCAGTTGGATGGGAGAATATTGCAACGAGTCGGTCTGCGAGCACAATCCTTGTCAGTCAGGAGGTAGTTGTGTGCCGCACCCGGGCAGTGGTTTCCTGTGCCTGTGCCCATACGGGAAACATGGCATCTTCTGCGAATACAGTGAGTTTCAGAATGCTTTAGTAAATGTTTTACAAAAAGCTCGGTTTTTTTAGGCAAGGAACCTGGCTGGGCTGACCGGAACGGTTATGATAAGATATGCATGAATGAAGCATGAATATGAAGGTTGACTAAAGTCCCAAATTACATTATTTCACGGTAACCAATTTACAATATCTAATATATCGAAATAATGATGTTTCGTCGTTAAAATAAAGAAGATAATTTTCAGCACGACACCAAAATGTCCCTAATGAGATCTGAAATTATAACACCCCGAATACCCCGATATTACACTGAAACGTAGGTATAGCTCACATTTGCTCATTTTAGAGCATAGATTGGTATTCTCTATTACAAACATTTTATTAATAACCTCGTGGTTATTAAGATGTTAGGTGGATTGTCGATAAACGAAATTTACCCCCCTTTTACAGACGTGGAAATAACTCGTCCATCCCTGGCTCCAATAAGCACTGGGATATCATCATACCTCATGTACCCGCTGTCTCCATCGGCTCTGAACTCGGATCGGTTCGACTTGCGCCTGCGCTTCCAAACCGCGGACATGGACCAAATTGCGCTCCTGTTGTTTGTCGGCCAGAGTGGGCGGCACGATTCACGCAGTCAGCACTTGGCCCTGACGTTTGTTAAGGGTTATATCATGCTGACGTGGAATTTGGGCAGTGGTGAGTGTTTTAAGACGGAAGTGGTTTATGCAAACGAACGTTTAACGGCTTCGAATAGATACACAATAAAATAAATTTCGCACACACACACTACTCGTATGTTACCTCATAGAACCTACTAGCGGTTAGGGCTCTCTATGTCGTTTGTCCACAGGCCACAGGTCGAGTTTGGATTTATTATCTACATATTCATTGATCACCATATTATGATTATTAATAGGATACCGATGCGTTACCTACTTCTCACTGCTTGTCGTCACGGCTTGAGTTGGGATTGTCGTCTAACTTCACCATGATCACCTATCTTTTCAGCATATTTTGGTATTTTTTCTTTCTTTATGAGTTGCCCTTAGGCCGATAGTCATAGACAGTTACGAGCACGAACTCAGTGTGAGCTCACACTTACAACGGTCAAAATTGTATGAAAATGACAGTTGTAAGACCGAACTCAAACTCCACTCATTTTTATATTTTCTCGTGTGGTTTAGTGACCAAACCTATTTGTCAAAGTTATTCAGGCCGCCCGTAGGCCTTTGACGTGGCCTAACGACTGCTGTCAAGCGACAGCAACCGGGACCAACTGCTTAACGTGCTTTCCGAGGCACGAAGGGGCTCAGATGAAAGTGTCACTAGCGGTCATCCATCCAGGTACTGACCTCGCCCAACGTTGCTTGACCTGTACGATTGTTTTCAACGCGTACTCGCAACTGGCCTACGAGCCCCTTAACTCCAATTAACTCCACTCATACTCAATTTGTATGACTATCAGCCTTAGACAGTCGCTTTTCCCCCGCAGGCCCTCGCCGCATCTTCACCTCCCGCGCCGTGGCCCCCCGCCGCGGCGGGCACACGGTGCGCGTGTGGCGGCGCGGGCGCAGCGCCGGCCTCAGCGTGGACTCGAGGCATAACGCAACGGGCAACGCGCCTAATAGTGACAACAAAATGGCGTTGCTGCCGTACATTTATATTGGTGAGTTGGTTGAATCATGTGAATTAAAGTTTCCTCGACGACCTCCTCATCTAATTGATGGTGTGCCTGTTGTTACTAGAAAATCCTAGCTAGTCATGGGGTCAGAAATAAATATTTTTAAAATTAGAACTTCGTTACCCCTATAGATATACGAACAGCTGTAACCGTCGCGTCAATGTTATTTTATATCCACATTGTTCGTATTCTGGGACCGAAAGTATTTTGTATTTTTGGTGTGATTAATAGTTATCGCCAACTGTCCTTCACTAGCAAACGAAATTGATAATATTTTCAGACCTGAAAGAAAAATTTAATCTAAATATTTTAGCAAGCATAAAACAAAATAGACCGGTTAAAAAGTTTTAGTAGTAGAGCAGCGACAGACTGTGATCTGTCGTGCGTATTTTACGTGCATCCTATTATAATCATAAATGTTTCTAATAAAATATTTTTTTTTTTTTATTTTATTTTATTTTCATAGGAAAACCAACAGCACAACTATAACAGAATACATAAAATACAATAGTAACACAAAGCCAATTACAGGTTTTCACAAATAGTAACAACATAATAATAAATACAGCAAATTTCGACAACTATGGCAACACATTCATATGAATATAACTATAATAAATTACACAGATACCTACATAATATTATATACATTCAAATATATACATACAAATACTTACATACATATTAACGTATATATAATTATATATTTTGCATACACATAGTCATACATACATATACTTACATCAAATAATATCTACACATAATACACATAAACTAGGGTACGTGCTCTAACTGTCGAAGAACAGTAGATTCATGGCGCGCCTCGCCGACGCGGGACTAGTTGCAAATAGATCCAGATCTAGGTTTTCCGCCAGGATATTAAAATTGTTGCTCACTCGCCACATATACGTGTTCCTCCTATACTTGGTAGGTGTAGGTGATTGATATAGGGGAGGGTTAAACCTGAAAGGTCTGGCGGGTGCCCTGAGTGATATATGAGATAACAGCTCAGGACAGTCCAACTCACCAGAAGCAATCTTGAACAGAAACATCAAGTCTGCAATCTCTCGTCGTTTAACAAGAGGGAGCAGATGATGCCTCTTGCACAGGTCAAGATAAAAAGCCGAGTCGTAGTTATCTTTTAAGCGATAACACAGGTAACGCATGAACTTTTTCTGAATATTCTCGATGCGAGAGATGTACGTGCTATACATGGGGTTCCACACCTGCGACGCGTACTCCAGGTGGCTACGAACAAACGTACAATATAAAATTTTCAGTGTTTTAGCCCGACTAAAATCTTTGGAGCTACGCTTAATGAAGCCCAGCGCCTTATAGGCCTTGCCTATGACATTATCAATATGGGTATCAAATAGCAATTTGGAGTCGTGAAAGACACCAAGGTCACGCACCACAGACTCCCTTTGCAAATAAATATTTTTAAGTGAGTAATTATAGGGCACTATATTGCGTTTCCGGCTATAAGTTACAACGTTACACTTGGAGGGATTGAGGTCCAAGTGATTCGCTGTACAATAGGCATCTAGTCTCAAGAGGTCCGCCTGTAAACCATCGGCATCAGTCAACGATGAGATAGTGGCGAAAATCTTCATGTCGTCAGCGAAACATAACAGGCGGGACGTCCGGAAGCATAGCTCGATGTCGTTTACAAAGATTACAAAAAGTAGAGGCCCGAGCAGAGATCCCTGTGGGACGCCACTAGGTATAGTTATCCACCCCGAAATATAGTTGTTAACCACTACTGCTTGAGATCGGTTGTCAATGTAGGAGGAGAACCACCTGAGCAAGTCTCCACTAATTCCTATATTTTGGAGTTTAAGTAAAAGCAAATTATGCTGGATCCTGTCGAAGGCCTTACTGTAATCCGTGTAGACGACATCGACCTGATGGCCGGCATCCATGGCTTCTGTAAGCGAGTCATTTAACAACACAAGGTTTGAAACGGTGGATCTCCCCTTCAGAAAACCGTGCTGGGAAAGACTAAATGACTGCTTAAGAGAAGCGTAAACCTGCCTATAAACTATCTTCTCCAGGACTTTAGACACGATACATAATTTAGATATGGGCCTATAGTTGGTAACCTCAGTCTTTGGACCTTTCTTGTGCACCGGAGTAATATATGCGCGCTTCCAAATATTGGGAACCAGCCCTGCAGTTAAGGATTTTTTAAATAGAATGGAGATCGGAATTGCTATGGATTTAGCGCAGTTTATAAGGAATGTAGCAGGCAAAGAGTCAGGACCAGCAGATTTAGAAGAATCCAGTGTGAGTAACAGTTTAGTAACCTCGTCTGAACTTACTGAGATGGCCGAAATATCAGATACAGCCGAGCTACAAGATGCAGAGTTGAGATGATTACTGTTTGGCAAATTTGGATTGGAAAGAAAAGTGGATCGAAAATATTCAGAAAAATCATTACATATTGAGTCGCCAGTGTTAACAATAGAGTTACAATACTTTAAACTACTAGGCATAGCGTTTGACTTCGACTTTGATTTAATATATGACCAGAAGTACTTGGGGTTGTTTTCTAGGGATGTTTCTACTAAACTCAAATATTTTTGGTAACAGGATTGTTCGAGAGTTTTAACTCGACTACGTAGTAGTTCATATGACATCCTGTCAGATGTATTGCCGTAAATATTAAATTTTCTAAGGTATTTGTGCTTCTCCTTGATGACTTTTTTTAATGCTGATGAATACCACCTGGGATATGAATCATTTTTAACTAGTTTAGAAGGGACATATTTGTCTCTCAAGGAGTTACATACCTGATAAAAGTATTCAATCGCATCCTCTAGCGGTAACGATGATAATACAACAGACCAGTCAATCTCTGCAATCTCAGCATTAATAGAATCATAATCACCCTTGTTAAAGAGAAATTTAGTAAGTGGGGCAATGTCAAGAGGGGTATAGTCAACGAAAAGTAGTTGTACGGTGAGAGCACCGTGGTGGTTGTCAATAGGCACTAGTGGATCGCTACTACAGTCGGCCACACAGACACTGTCACTGCACAACACAAGATCGAGGGTTTTACCGAATGTATTGCGTATTCCATTATACTGTTTCAGACCGAGGGCATTCAACTCGTCAACAAGTAAACATTCGGACTCTGATGTAAAGTTAGACGGGTCTAGCGAATAGTCGTCACTAGGACTAGCACTCCAGACTATGTTACTTAAGTTGAAGTCGCCAGATACGAGATACTTATCATGTGGATTACTCATTATCGTATCATCAAGCTTAGTTAGAAAGTTCGAAAGTTGTTGAGAGAAACTGAAACCAAGATTTTCATTACAGAGATAAATGGCGCACAGGTGTAATTTTGTAGGCGAATTAGAACCGGTCTGTTCTAGAGTTATGGTGAGCCACAGGTCCTCCGCGGCGGAGTGCAGGTCCGGGCGCGGCGTGACGGCCAGCTGCCTGCGGCTCGCTACCAGCACGCCGCCCCCGTACACCTGGCCAGTCGACGCGTAGTTCCTGTCTCGCCGCCACACTACATAACGCCCGTCAAACAATTCGGTATCCCTGATTCCGTCCAGTAGCCAGGTCTCTGTAATAATGATTATGTCGTAATCTGAGGTGCAGAGATTACGGAGAAAGACTGATGTTTTAGTGCGTAAACCCCTTGCATTCTGGTAATATATATTTAAATTATTATTAATCATTTGTGCAGCTAAAACGTGATATAATAGTTTCATTGTAAAAATAAATAATGAATAAGTTGTTTCCCCTATATTTTACGAGCAGTAATTTAAATAGTATTTGTAATAAATGCGTTGATTTTGCATTGTTTATCAATCGGTAACTTAAACAACAAATCGAAAATGGTACACGAGTGTAAGCGAGCGAGCAATCATCCTCATTGTGAAGAGCGAAAAAGACAAACAGCACTAAGCGTTCCCGTGCGTGTTGCGGCCGGCCGCAGCGGTCAGCTGTGCGGCGCGGCGGCGGCGGCGGCGGGGCGCCGGGGCCAGCGCGCGGCGGCGGGGCGGCCGGCGCGGGCGCAGCGCTCGGGGCAACGTATAATATTATTGTTTTATAGTTTAGTTTAGGATATAAGTAAATAAATACAAATAAAAGAAATAAGTTGACGTACATGAATAATAATAAACATACTACGAAAAATGTTGTAAGCAAATAACCAGTTGCGTAAAGAGAAAAATAGTAAATATAAATATGTAGCAGTAACAAAAACAAATAACACTTTAAGCAATTTTGTTTAAATCTAACTCATCAGAGATAACTATAACTGGTGAAGTGTCATTTTTCCGGACGTGGATTTTGGCGTATTTCACCCACACGTAGCGATAGCTCTTTCCGCTCGCTGTCGCCTTCGTCTTGGTGAGCAAGCTCTTGGAGAACGGAGTCAAGTGGTCATTGACGAAAATGCGTTTCCCGACTTCTCCGTATCCTATATCGCTGGTGAGTATCGACTTCTTCACGCGAGCCGCGGACATAAACTCCTCTTTTATATAGCGATTAATAAAGCTCACTATGATCAGCTTCTCCTTAGAGTTATGCACTGGAACCCGTGCAATATAATTAATCTGCTCCTTGGGGAACACGTAGTCTACCTCCTTGCTCAGGGATTCCACAATAGTAAAGAGATTCTCATTTTTCTTTAGCGGCACGCCCTTTATTTCAATATTGTTCAACCTAGCCCACTGCTCCTTCGCGACCAGCTCATTCTTTAGTTTGGTGACTTCATCTGTGTTACGGCTGATGGAATCCTGGGCGCACTGCAGCTCCGGGAGTTTCTGTTCCACCTGGGTCAACCTAGTTTTATACTCGTCGAGACTAGCGCTGTTGAATTCACAGGAAGCTTTGAGGTTTTCGATGTCAGTTTTGATGCTTTTAATATCGGAAATTATGATTGGCAAACAAGTAAGTTGACTTTTGACATCGCGCAGCTCTTTCAGGATGAGTTCCATGGAGGCAGGTTCCGAGGCGGCGTCTGCTGCGCCGGGGCCGGGGCAGGGCCCGGGGCCGGCGTTTGTGTTGGGCGGTTGATTCTTGCATCGCGGGCACTTCCACGCCGCTTTGCGGTCAGCGCCATATTTGCGATACGTCGTCTCGGAGACCGCGGCGCAACCAAAGTCTAGGTTTCTTTTGCACGATTCACACCTGACACCATCGTTGAACTTATTATTGCACTGGTCACAGATCATGTTTATAAGTTTCAAGTGTGTACACAAAGAATAAGAAGCGAGAAAGATGTGAGAAATGTGGTAAGGTAGGTATGGAATGTCTTCACGGATGTCGACAGCTGATAGCAAAAACCAGTCGTGCGAGACACTGGTCGCCTGGGCTAGGATCCGTATGCAAGGGGTCTATTTCACTGGTGAATTAAGCACTGGTGGCCAGCGGACCTAGACACGATTGATACACAGAAACGCCGTAAGGCAGGTGTCTACGATGACTGGTTTAATGAGATTAATTAGTGTGGACACGTCTAATAAACACGGCGAATCGAACTGAACTGATATACGGCTGACCCGCAACCTAAGGGCGTTTATTTGCCTACTTACAGCAAACTAAATCTAATATCCTCCATACAGGCGGCCACCCGTCTGAAGATTTCCGCGCTCTCCCCCACGACCTGCCTCTGCACACCGGGTGGCGCGGGTGCGTGTGGGAGGTGGGCGGGCAGGCGGTGGGCGGCGGCCGGGCTGCGGGAGGCCGAGGGGTGGGGCAGTGCGGGGTGGCGCAGTGTACGGCCAAGTCATGCAACGCGCCCAGAGGGGTCTGCATCCACTCACCGGCTACTTATGGGCAAGTATATCACAGGGAAATGTTGGAAATGTCATAGACTCTCAGACAATGCAAGTATGAGCGGCTAGACTGACTAGTGACTATATGACATCACATTTCTAGTAGTAGTAGCAAGTATAGCACTGATTGATGGTAAATTGTTATCCGTCTTCGCTTATGGACACCTACCGATAATACCTACCGTTAGTTGTATCACTGGGCCCTAAAGTGAGTATAGGATCTAAGTATTTCATGTTTATTATGCTTCTAGAATATAGGTCACACTACCGATCTAAGGCTGTTCGGAGACAATTATGGCCAGTTCACTAAGCCAGAATCCAGTGTTTTGTGATAAGCCTTTGATATTGTGTGAATATTAAGTTTTTGTAGTGAATATGTCGATGACTACTTTATTAAAAAAATGTACTTGCGTAGGAGCATTTGTGGGTTGTGTTATTTAAAATAACACACTATTATTTCATAAATTGGACTTAATATTTAGGATTAGTGGACTTATTATTTATTAATTCAGAAACAGAGGATTTGCAAAAGGACACCAAAAAATTTTTCTTAAGATGTATTGGTTCTGTAGCGTTATAATGATAAATCCAAGAGTAATTTATGAAATAATAGTGTTTTGTTTATAAAGTAACACACCCACAAATGAACCTATGTAATAGTACCTACATTTTTAATAAAGTAGTCATCAACATATTCATCACAAAATCCTAATATTTCGTATTTGGCTGTTGCCAAATCCAATTTCTAGATGCATTTGCAACGAAGGCTGGTTCGGCCCGACCTGCGCTCTCCCAAGGAGTCCGTGCGACCGCTCCGTGACCCGCTGCCGAGGGCTCTGCGTCATCACAGCGGACAAGGACGCCCAGTGCGACTGCCCTTATGGGAAGACTGGCTTCAATTGTGATAGAGGTAAGTTCCAATTATCATTATCCATATGAACGTAGTTATATTACAAGGTAACTTTATAATTATAGCAGTTAGTTGCTTACCTGGCATTATTGCTGTTCAAGTAGGCGTTACGAGTGAGTTTGATCTTCAAAAAGGCTTGCTAAAGAGCACTGAGTACGTAATATGAGCACCAACGTTCTTTATCGATCGCGAAAATAAGTGCCAGATTACAAAACCTAGACGGACTTGCATCGACCGTAGTATGCTAAGACTTAATCAGACCGCACCGCACGTCTCCAAAGGCGATTAAAAGAGGTGGGTGTGTAAGGAGAATATGTGGCTTTTTCTGCCAGGTTAGGTAGAGATCGACAGACTACATACTTAGAGCAAGCATTACCTATAGATATGATAATTCTGAAAATGGCCAAGGAGATTAAGGAGAGTAATCAGAGAATCATAACATAATGTTATTGTATTAGTTACAGCATTATATTGTATTACCACATAAAAATCGGACAATGAATATCTGGGTTTGACACAAGCGTAATCTATATGATGGTCGTACTTTCCTCGCCAAGTATGCAGGATTATCTACTTTTGTTTTCAGATCTAATACCGACGGATGTTCTCTTCGTTGGGACACGGTCTTTCGTCCAACTACATCCCCGCCCGATATCCAGCATCAGTTTATCACTCGAAGCAGAGATCAAGCCGGCTAAGGAACGAGGGCTGGTGCTATTTGTGCAGACGCCGCACTTCTATACGGCTTTATCATTGCAGGGTGGCCTATTGGAATACCGTTGGACAGGTATACATACACTTTGTTGTCTGCGGTAAACTTTTCTAATGGCTCATAAACCGGCATATATGACAATGGCTAGGTCACAAGTGAGACAGGTGTCGCAGGATCGATACTCTGAACTCTTTGCAATTGGCCACTACATCTACATTTGATATAATATATTTGATATACATTTGTGGAGGAAAAATTGTTACATTGACACGATTTTTTGATACTCCGATATATTTAATATTTAAATCGCAACGCATATTCAAGTAGCTGTCATATTGATTGATTTCACTAATGCTATTTACCAATTTATATCCAATTCGAAGGACCAAATAATATTAACTTCAATTTTGTATTGTCCAGATCATCTCTCAGGAGTGACGTCTTTGGTACGAAGCGGCGTGGTGCTGTCCATGTCTCAGTGGCATGGAGTGAAGGCAGGGCGTTACGGCAGCCGCCTGTATGTGTGGGTTGACGGTGATCTTAGTACGGAGGCCATGTTGGCACATGCCTACCCTCATACGCTTACCAATGCCTCTATATCTATCGGTAAGTATAAACCTAAATAATATTATGTTGTGTTCTAGCTTATATAGCAATGGCGTAGAATTTGTCACGTGATTATTTTCCTTTTCTAGGAGGTGCTAAAGATTTGTCTACATTACCATTTGACGCAATGTCTGGTGCTCCAGAGTCGTACACCGGCTGTCTCAAAAATCTTCACGTCAATAATGTTATGCTTCCATTGGAACAGCAAAATATTCAAGGTAAGTTTGTATGCTGTATACTACTACTACTGATTTTATTAAATTATGTGAAGTCGATAGAACTGATGAAGATATTTGTAACTCGATCCCACGTTGGGCGCCAACCGCCACTGCTTGTGCCCAACGTGGGATCTACTCTAGGTTTATAATATGACCCTGCGAGTTCACAATACAATTATCTTTTTACAATAGTGAGACCGGGCGAAGTCGTTAATAATTTCAAGTTCATTAAAGGGATACATATCTCGACTTTACCTTGGTCGAATATGTTTTGATAGGTACCTACCTATATAAACAATTCTGGTTCCTGCTTTTCTATTTAAAAGTTCAAATCTCCAAAATCCTTTTATTTAACTTACGACTACGGAGAGTCGACGTTTCAATTTCCAGTTGTGAACATGCTTTGTATGTTCATCACTTTAGAATGTGATTATTTATTTTATTTTTTACCTCTTTCTTTTATATTGCAGAGGGTCAAAATTTAGGTGACTGTGACGGCACTCCTTGCGGCGACGAGACTTGTGGCGGCAGCACGTGCGTGGTAGAGAACGGTCGAGCGCGGTGCGCGTGCGCAGCAGCGGGCGGCAGCTCGGGCGCGCGCTGCCGGCGCCACGCCGCGTGCTCGCCGGCCACTTGCGGTCCGCCGACCGGCGTGTGCAGGGGCGCCGGCTGCGTATGCGCTGCAGGGTACACTGGCATTGACTGTGAACATAGTGAGTAGCAATCTGAAGGCATACTTAATATTTGAAAACTTTTATTAAATAATCACCCAACAATGATTCTTATTCAATGTGGTTTAGAGAAATAAACAAATACGATCACAGTATTAAATATCTGAAACTGTTGAAAACCAAACTATTTATTTTTTAAATTAAAAAAGCGCTGTTTGTGTGCAAAGAGCAGTTATTGTTTGTGGCAGACAGAGTTTTAAAGTCAAATCTCTTTGTTGCAAGTAGGCACGTTGTGTACATTTTTGCACGTCAACATTTTTTTTTGAATTTACATTCACACCACTTTGCAAGGAAAAGGTGCCAACGATGAGGACCAAAGGTGCCAACGCTTTATTTATGATTTATTATTTTGTTTTAAAAAGTAGAGAAGAATACTTTTTAAAATAAAATAGATATAATAATCTAATTGCCAACGAGGGATAACTCACGTGAATTACTTATCCACAGGGTAACGCAGGTGTGGTAGTGGTTCACACAGGTGAGGCCTAATAAATATTTATACTTGTTCCAGAGATAAATATAACAATACCTCAATTCAGTGGCGACGCTCTTTTGTCTCTAAGCCGACGGTCAAACGGTCGGCAGGTGGGCGAGCAACGCCTGGGCCCTGCACTCATGCCCCCATCATACGTGGCTCTCAACTTTACTACGGCTGAGTTGAACGGACTACTGGTGTGGGTCGCTATGGTAAGTATTTTGGAGGATTAATTTTGGTTATTATAATAAAAAGTTCAATTTCCTCTTCGATATTGTCTGTTATCTTGTTAAATACTGGACACACTTCCTTATAATAAACTACGAATGTTGCAAGATTCTTTTGTTGTTTTATTGAACGTGCTAAGTACTTATATTCTATGTTAACTTGTCACCTATGGAAATACTTATTTATTTTGTTTCGCTATAATAAATTAATCCCACCTTACACCAAAAGATAACTCGAATGTTAGCGACAGAATCCCTGAGAATGTCTTACGATTTTCTTATTTACTTAACCCTAAAAATTGTTACAGGTTTTTGTTTATATACAGTAGTCATTTTCTCAAGAATATTCTCTGTTATCTTGTCATATGATACGGACTAGTTACGATTCCTAAATTTATGAGTTCCCTTGAAGAACTATTCACGATTCTCTTGAAGCATCCCTTAAACTGTGGGGTTCGTACCTGCTACGCTTGAGATGATTTTTTTATTATATTTGTCACAGGACATGGACTATTTAGGGCTGGGTGTCGAAAACGGATACCTCAAACTGATCTGGTCCTTTCGCCATGACAACACCACCATAGAAGTGTTCAGTGCCAAAGACACCAAGTTACCAGAATCTTCCAGAACTCTGTCGAGACAGGTTCCACACGCAGGGTTCTTGTCTGATGCGGAATGGCATACGGTGGTACTGAAGTTGGAAAGGCGGAATATAACGGTGACAGTCGATCAGATGTTAGCATACGTTGAGGAGCCAGGACTGTGGACTGAACCTGATTATGATGACGTGGGCGTGTTTATAGGTGAGTTTTATTGCAGCGTTCCATCCGCGATGAAACCTTCTTGGTATACTCTACTGTAGAAATTAACTAGACACTGGCCAAAAAGAAAAACAAACGAAAAACACTTAGGACATTCAATTCCCTGTGTTCCACCTATAAAATCCCTCGTCTTTCGGCAGTCAAGTAAAAATCATTCCTCTTTAGTTAACTTTTTATTTATCCACAGGCGGAGTTACAGAAGAAGATAGTGCAATAGCCAAGAAGTTATTCCCGCATAATTTCAAAGGCTGCATCGACCAGATCTCGACTGAAGAGGAGTCTTTCGTCACTAACTACACTGAACTGTACAGCGAAAATGTCAAGTCGTGCCAACTTTTTCCTTGAGTTATGTATCACTTTTTTACTTAGATTAAAAATATTATAGATGGTCAATGAAAATGGCACGAAACAATCGCGCTCTGTCGTCTCGTCGTTCACTAATTTTCCGTGAAGAATGGTTAGCGAGATTGCGCTATCCGATATTTTAGTGCATTTATTGTCGTCATTGCCATCGCATTGACATTGCATCTTTAGTAATTTTATACAATTATTATAAGTAGGTAGATCTGTGTAGGTCTTGTATGTAGTGTGATCAGCAATGAATTGAATACTCATAGTACAAAAACTTTTCTAGTCTTCTTTAAAGGACCAAAATTGTGTCTTACTATTGTGTAAGTTAAAGTAAGTTTATGTTGTACTTATTGTAAATAAATTAAGGGGGGAAGAGATGCCCCACAATACAAGTTGTTATTGCAACGTACGTTGAAACCTGGCCGATATTCGTAATCAAAAGTTATATTACCTACTGTGAAAATTTGAAAAAAAAATGTTTGAATTATTTTTTTCTATTTGTATTTTATTGCAAAAACTAGTTGGTTTGTTCTTCAAAAACAGTTTTACAATAACTTTTAATTATCAATATCGAGCAGGTTTCACCCTAACATAACAGAGTTCTATCCACCAAAAACTGGTAGAAAAACTCGTTACACTATAATATTAAGTTTCTGGGTGTTTTGTAGAAAGAAAATTAAACATTCATCGTACACAAAATATAGTTTTATTGATATATTCATGTTTAATAAATTGTATACATAACATCATCAAATATTATATTATAAACATATACATTTCGTTATACGTCACTAATTCAAACACAAATACAATATGAGATGTTATCCCCGTTACTCATTATATCTCATTAGTCCAAACGTTTAGTCTCACACGGAGTAGTTCCATTGGCATGCACGCTCAGTCGGTCCCTGAACATGCGCTGGCGCGAAGCTCGTCAATCAGATTATTTACACTTCAATACAAAGCAAGATGTACATTCATAAAAGTCGTAGAATTCATTAGGCCTATTTACAAGTGGAATAAAGTTGGAATGCTTGACTGCAGTACACAATTTAGTTTGCAATTGGTGTATTGTACAATATGTAAAAAATTCGTTTAGGAACATCGATTCCTTTACAGTACTATACGACATCATAGAATCTCGATAAATTTCTAAAAAATAAATATTATATTAAGCGATAAAGAATAAATAAATTGTTAATTGCACATTATTAATTATTATAAAATTTTCGAAAAATTAAATAGATTTGTAACACCGTGAGCTGTGCTTACGGTGTCAATTATGCCTTATGAGTTCAGGCACAAAGTGATTTTTGGCTACCACACGATTTAGTAACAATTAAAACAAGAAACTGAATAAACCCCTAGGAATGTTTCGGATAACAATAATAAAGTTATAGAAAGAATAGATTAAGCTGATCACAGAAGTAAATATTACATATTTACGAAGTATTTAAGCCTATTGGTGCTCCACGGTGTGTCGCCGATACATAAATATACGCATTACTACACTAGGTGAGGGTCGGCTACAGACATCGAATACGACGGGCGACGCGACGTGGTCACGACAATGATACGGACGATGGATGCACGGTATTAATCTCACGAACATTAAACAACATTCAATAGCGAGTAATGATACTAACAAACATCAAAGTTTAAAATGTAAATCCCATATGATAACATATAATTTATTCTAGTTTTCAATAGAGACATTGTTGCCTATTTACAATAAAACCGTGTACCATTTAAAATCGTATTAATAATAAAAAGAACCAGATAACAATTGATCTAATAAACGTATAATGTATAAATAAATAATGAACACTAATATGGGATTTATAATTATATTTCCTTTGCGACGCTATAATCGGATATAATTCCCTAAAAATTAGATTAAATTTCACAATTCCTTACACTTTACACCGGGTGGTAACAATCTCAATAATTCGTAATCTCTACATTTATAAACAAATTATCATTAATTATTAATTACATAATGTCATCAATAAAGGTCATGTTACATGAATAAAACTAAGTATTCAGAGTATATGTAAGTATGTAAACATTGGATTGTTCCTCCGCGTCAGTGTGGCGGTGGCTAGTGCCGTTTGCTGGCAGCCCCCGCTCGCTCGCACTCGCTCACAGCCGGCGCAAACGACACACACCACTCGTCATCAACAAGTACGAATACATTCTCGAAACATTTCTACAGAAAGAAAGCATTTTATTTTAAAATCAGTCTCATTCGCATAAGGAAGTGATCACAGCACGCACACTGGAAACTCGTTGCAGAGCGAGGGCCCACGGCCCCCCAACAGAACTATACAATAATAATAGAGCACCTTGGTCGCTAACATGCTATACTTAAACCCGATAAAACATGCAACAGACTGATTGAAAACACTATAAAATATCGGAAAAATACAGAGTCTGAGAAGACTTAATAATAATAAATGTATTATTGGAAGTACATTTTATCACTATTAAAACAAATATATTATTAAAATTTGAGATATAATATCATAAATAAATAAAACACCGCATCTCCCGCCAATCCAAGAAACGAAATAACAAGTTACAAGCATAGACTAGACGTGAAGATTGTTGTGAAGTACAGTATACAACGCGCGGGAGACGCGACAGTGACGGCCCACTGGCTGAAGCAACAGAAATGGCAACTTCACATTTACGCATAAAACATTTTACACATGCGAGCCGTGGTACTTCCCGGAGCTACTTACCCTCCCCCGGACCGCAGAGCGAGCGCTGCGCCGCGCTAAACATTGTCCTCTAAATATAATCTGATAAAAATACATCTCGCGATACTCTCAATCGTAACACCATAATAAGATCTAAACGAACTCTTTCCTCTTGTTTATCCATTATTATATAATTAAAAAATACCTACATAAAATAAAGACAGCATTTACTTCGTACCACTAAAATGATACATCGGTGTGGCACTGCATAGTCGCCGATATGATTATCTACATAGTATGTACATATAAATAATGTTAACAAATAACAATTTTTGTGGGCACTTATTTAATGGATAGCCATCGATCAGTACAAAAGAGAATAGATATTTGTACGAAACCGTGTCACCGCAGGGAGGGTCCAATACATCGGAGCCCTATTCGAACGAGTACAAGTTCACTTATATCGAAGCTTACATTTTTACTTACAAAGGCTGCTCCAGAAGTGGTGGTATCATTATAATAGTAATATAAAATATGTAGTTAAAAATTAACGTAATAAACAATTCGGAAAATATTTAAACTACGTAGATAACTCGGATTCATCGCCGCTTTCGTGGAGATTATAGTAATCGCTTTCCTGTGCGGGCGGGTCGTTATTCCGGGCGGGTGTTTCCCGTCTGCCGGGCGCGTGGTGGTGCGGCGCTCATATGCGTGCGAGCGCGCGCGTGCCCGCCACCACGAGCTCGTGTCACGGGCGCGGCTCCACCAGGCGCTGCACGAACATCGCCACCACCACAGCCAGCAGCAGCAGCCCGCCGGCGAGCAGCACCGCGGTCTGACAACATACACACAACACTTAGGCAGATAGTCATAGACAGTTTTGAGCACGAACTCAAAATTTTATTAAACTGACAGTTGTAAGAAGGAACTCAAACTCAACGCATACTCATAACAGGCTAAGACTATCACACATAAAATGAAAACGAGTCGTGCATAAACGCCAAATCTGTAAAAGGTTCAGAGACAAATTTAATACCGGTTGTGGCAAGGCAAAGCGACTTATAAGTAGTCGGTTTTTTGACGATTAACCCGTTTAGTTGCGATTAACCGTTCTGTTATATTTGTGGTGTTTTGACTGTGCTGTTTTATGTTATCAATTATATTAGTTTTAAGATTATGTACTTTTAGTGTCTCAAATACGTATACCGCATCTAATAGTGGGGACCTATTATTGGCTTCCTATTATTATTTTCATGACTATTTATTTATATAGCTGTTGGTCTTCCCAAAATTGTAAAATAAATAAAATATAATAAATTGTAAACAGTCAAAATTCATAGTATTTTGGCAGTTGTAAGAGCGAGCTCATATTACACTCGCATTCACTCCAGTCATCATAAGTCCATATCCGCTCACTGCTACAGACGTAGACCTCTCCCAATGAACGCACTTCGATCAGGTTCTAGGCTTTTTGTATCCAGTCCCTGCAAACCACCTTGCGCAGGTCATCTCTCGATGTGGTCGGGGATCCCACGTTTACTACATTTACCCGTTCGTGATCCCAATTCGAAAACTCGGTTCTACAACAGACGTGACCAGCCCGCTGCCACATCAGTTTGCTAATCCTATGAGCAACCACTTTTGTGGCGAATAAAGTCATTCTCTTATTATATTCACCAGTGAAACGCCAAGCATAGCTCCTTCCATAGCTCGCTAAGGGACTTCCAACTAGAGGAGGTGAACATCAAAAGGTGACATGTCCATGTCAGGTTTTTTTTACAGAAATCGCTACATTTTGTTGTCTGACGTTGTCATGTCAACAAAACCTTATCTTCATTTATAGGAAAAATCTAGCGACATTCATTTTATTTTATTTTATTTTATTTTACAATTTTGGGAAGACCAACAGCTATATAAATAAATAGTCATGAAGATAATAATAGGAAGCCAATAATAGGTCTCCACTATTAGATGCGGTATACGTATTTGAGACACTAAAAGTACATCATCTTAAAACTAATATAATTGATAACATAAAACAGCACAGTCAAAACACCACAAATATAATCTATATAAACGGTTAATCGCAACTAAACGGTTTAATCGTCAAAAAACCGACTACTTATAAGTCGCTTTGCCTTGCCACAACCGGTATTAAATAGATCCAGATCCAGTTCTGCAGACAAATGATTGAAGCTCTCACCCGCTCGCAGTAGGAAGGAGTTCCTCCTGTACCTGGTTGAGGCTAGTGGAGTAGAGAGAACAGGGTTGTGTCTAAAGGTCCTAGACGGGACTCTAAGATGTATCCTAGACAGCAGCTCAGAGCAATCAATGGAATTTGAGGCAATTTTCAATAAAAACGTTATGTCTGAGATTTCACGGCGTTTGTCTAGGGGTAGTAAGTGATGCTTCTTACAAAGGTTATTATAACAAGAAGAGTCATATATGTCACTAGTACGGAAACACAAGTATCTTATGAACTTTTTTTGTATACTTTCGATACGTTTGATGTACACATTGTAACCAGGGTTCCAGATCTGCGACGCGTACTCGAGAATGCTGCGTACAAAGCTACAGTACAGTATTTTAATTGTCTTGATTTGAGTGAAGTCTCTCGAGCTCCGCATCACAAATCCAAGGGCTTTATAAGCCCTAGCTGTGATTTTATCGATGTGGGTATCAAATATAAGCTTAGAGTCATGATGGACACCGAGATCTCGAACGACGCTCTCTCTTTGCAGTTTTTCCCCCTTGAGATAGTAATTAAATGACAATAAATTTATTTTGCGACTAAAAGTCATAATATTACATTTGGAGGGATTGAGATCAAGCTGATTCATGCGACAGTAATTTTCAAGACGTGCCAAGTCTGACTGCAAGGCTTCAGCGTCTACTATTGATGATATTGGGGCAAAAAATTTCATGTCATCAGCAAAACACAGTAAACGAGATGTCTGGAAACACTGGTCGATATCGTTCACAAAGACTGCAAACAGCAATGGCCCCAATAAAGAACCTTGTGGGACACCACTAGGGATCGAAACCCATCCAGATATGTAATTATTGATAACCACTGCTTGCGAGCGATTATCAATATATGATGAAAACCATCTTAAAAGATCACCATTAATGCCGATTTTGGATAGTTTGTACAAAAGGATATTGTGCTGAATTCGATCAAAAGCTTTGCTGTAGTCTGTGTAAACGACATCGACCTGCCCCCCATCATCCATGGCTTCTGTGAGGTAATCATTAAGTAGTGCAAGGTTAGATACTGTCGATCTTCCTCTCAGAAAACCATGTTGAGTAGGGCTGAAGGAGTTCCTCAACGCAGCATACACCTGATTATATACAACTTTTTCGAATACTTTTGATACGATGCAGAGTTTAGGAATGGGACGGTAATTGGTAACATCCGTTTTTGAACCCTTTTTATGTACTGGCGTGACAAAAGCTCGTTTCCATACATTAGGTACGATTCCTTCTGCCAAGGACCTCTTAAATAGTATACATATGGGAACAGCTATTGTTTCAGCGCAATTTATTAGGAAACGAGCTGGAAGATCATCAGGGCCGGCTGATTTTGAGGGATCCAGGAGTTTTAGTAATCTAGTAACTACATTAATTTGAACCGTAACAAATGAAATCTCAGAAGAGGTTGAGCTTATATGTTTACCTAAATGAGGATCAATATGGGAACCAGAAGTTAAAAAGGTTGAGTGAAAGTACGAGGAAAAACCATTACAAATAGAGTCTCCAGTATTCAGTGTAGAATCACCATACTTTAAACTACTAGGTACACCACTAGATCTGGATTTAGACTTAATATAAGACCAGAAATATTTAGGGTTGATCCTGATTGACCGTTCAACTAAAGTCAGGTAGTTGTCATAACAGGACTTTTCTAGGTTTTTAGCACGACTTCGTAGCAACTTATATGACTCATGATCAGAACTATTGCCATATATTTTAAATTTTTTTAGATATTTATGTTTTTCTTTGATTACTTTTTTAAGCGCTGATGAGTACCATTTCGGGTAGGAGTTCTGTTTGACAATATTAGAAGGTATGTACTTATCTCTCAGCCTCATAAATGTATTATAAAAAAGTTCCACCGCTTCATCAAGCGATCCGATCGAAAGATCCTTGACCCAATCAATTCTGGAAATCTCCTCATTTAACGGCTCATAATCTCCTTCATCGAAAAGATATCTTGTGAACGGGCGGCAGTGTAAAGACTCGGTTTGCACAAAGTCCACTCGCATAGACAGCGCACCGTGGTTGGTGCGCATTCATTTCGTCGTGAGCACTCGTTCATTCATTTATTTATTTAGCGGTTTTTGTCGATATTAGTAAATATAAGAAAAGCAGGACATGTTTCCTTTTGATATTCACTTCCTTTGTCCAGTAAAGTAGTATGTCTGACCTGTCTCGGCGTGAGCGGTCTGTGCGTGCGTTGTCTCCTGGGGCGCGCGGGCGGCGGCGCGGCGGGCACGGTGAGGCGCGCGGCGGGCGACCACGCGCCGCACAGCCCGCCGCGCACGCAGCACACGCGCGCGCAGTACTCGCCGCCCCAATCCAGCTCATCCAGGTCGAACTGAGTTGCGCTGCCGGAGTACACCTGCATAACATACCATATTAAGTAACGGACTTGGTACGCTTTATTTATTTATTTATTTATTTATTTATTTTAAAGGAGTACCAACATCACAATCACAAAGCTTACACATAAAAATAAAACTTAAACTATTGTCCTGTGTGACTCTGACAATTACAGGTACCCACAACATTCACATAATATAAATCACGCAGCACGTAAATAAAAAGATAAACATATATATATATATATATATTAATAAAAAACTAAATCTAAATAAACAATTACTAGGATGCCCATACGCTTTTAACTTATATAATGAGATTCATAGATAGTTTGACTGCAACCGTAGCGTGAGCTCGTCATTGGAACTGTCTTCGTCAAGGAATTTGACGTTTGTAAGAGCGAGGGACTATAATAAAAGATAAATAAAATCAGTGCAACATAAGATAAATACAATCACTCGGGCCAAAAGTCAACTAGTTATAAACAGTTTTGAGCACGAACACAGCGAGAACTCTCACTTACGACTGTCATAATGGTATGAAAACGGACAGCTGTAGGACCAAACTCAACCCCCGTTCATACTTAAAATGTCTATGACCATCGGCATCGGACTCAGGTTAGGCCATATGATCAAAGGTAAAACTATAAGCTTCGGCTTTGACTTTTTAAAATAAAATGCTTGTGAATAGTTCGCTCACCTCTTTGTACACGCCCGCCGCGCCTCGCGCGCACTGGAGCACGTACGAGGCGTCGTCCAGAGCGTCCCACGTGAGACGCGCCACCCGCGGCGCCGGCCACGCCACGTCGGGCGCGCGCGGCGCGGCGGGCGGCGCGGCGCTCGTGCGCGCGCTCACCGCCGCGCCCCACAACCCGCGCCCGCCGCGCTCGTCGCTGGCGCGAATGCGGAACTCGTAGGTAGTCGCCTCGCGCAGCTTCTTCACCTGACAGGCAGAAGCATATTGCGTTAACATCTATCATGAGCACGCTAACATCTATCGTACACATGCCATCTCGTAATTGGTAAAAATAACGCACCTTGCACGAGCGCGCCGAGCCGCGGTACACGGTGCGGAACTCTCTGCCGTCCGGCGCGCGCATCTCCACGCAGTAGTGCGCGCCGTCCCCCGCGGGCGGCCACTCGAGGCGCAGGTGCGTGTGGGCGGGCGGGGCCACGCGCAGCGGCGGAGGCGAGGGCGGCGGCGGCCGCGTGCACACGCGCGCCTCCTCCGACCACTCGCCCAGCCCGAGCTCGCTGAGCGCCGCCACGCGCACGCGGTACTCGGTGTCGGCCGCCAGCCCCTCCACGAGGCGCTCGGGCGTCGCGCCGTCCGTCTCGTGCGCCGCGTCGCCGACCAGCACCCGGTAGCGCAGCACGGGCGCGCCGTGCGCCGCGGCCGCGCGCCACTGCAGCCGCACGCTGTCCGCCGTGGCCTCGTGGCGCAGGCCCTGCGGCGCGGCGGGCGGCGCGCGCGGCGTCAGCAGGTCGCGCGCCGCGGACCACGCGCCGCGCCCGGCCGCGTTGCACGCGCACACGCGGAAGAAGTATGGCGAGAACGGCGTGAGCGCGCCGACCACGCAGCTCGTGTCCGGCCCCCGGTACACCTCCGAGAACGCGTCCTCGGCGCTCGTCGCGCTCATCTCGAGTCGGTAGTCGAGGATCGGCGCGCCGTTGTCGCGCGGCGCGGCCCACTCGAGCCTCGCCGCGCGCGCGCCCTCCACGGCGGCGAGCGGCGCGTCGGGCGCGTCCGGCGGCGCGGGCGGCGTCGTGAACGCGAGCGCGGGCGACGCCGGGCCGGCGCCGACGCGGTTCGCGGCGACCACCCACAGCCGGTAGGCGCGGCCGGGCGAGAGTTCGCGCACGACGCACTCGAGCGCGGGCCCGCGGTGCGCGAGCCGCACGCCGCCGTCCGGGTCCGCGAGCTCCACGCGGTACTCGGTGAGCTGAGCGCCGCCGTCGCACGCGGGCGGGCGCCAGCGCACGGCGAGCAGCGTGGCGCGCGGCTCGCCGGCGGGCTCGGGCGCGCCGCAGGGACCGGGGCACGCCGCCTCGGTGGTGACCGTCTCCGCGGCGGACCAGTCGCTGTCGCCGGCCGCGTTGGCGCAGCGCACGCGCGCGCGGTACGGCGTGCCCGGCTGCAGGCGCTCGCAGTGCGCCTCGCGCTCGGCGCCGCGGTACGCGCACCGGAAGCCCTCGCCGCCGTCGAGCTCGAGCGTGTACGAGTCGACCTGCGCGCCGCCGTCCTCCGCGGGCGGCTCCCAGCGCAGGCGCAGCGCGCGCGAGTGCGCCTTGCCGCGCGGCGCGGGCCGGCCGGGCGCGGCGGGCCGCTCGGGTGGCGTGCGGTACGTCACCTCCGTGGACCACGGGCCCTGGCCGTCGGGCGTTTCGCAGCGCAGCCGGAAGCGGTAGTCGGTCGCGCGGCGGAGGCCGGCGCACTCGTGCTCGCACTCGGCGCCCGAGTACACGGGCAGGAAGCCGTGGCCGCGCGCCGCGTCGTCCATCTGCAGCGTGAACTCCTCGTCGGCGCGGCGCTGCCAGGCGAGCGCGAGCGCGGTGGGCGCGGCGCGCGCGAGCAGCGGCGGCGCGGGCGCGGGCGGCGGCGCGCCGGCGGTCCACGCGACCGCCTCGTCGCTCCAGTCGGCGCGGCCGCACTCGTTGACGGCGGCCACGCGGAAGCGGTACCGCGTCTGCGGGCGCAGGCTGGCGGCGGTGTGCTGGCGGGTGCGGGGGCGCGCGAGCTCGCGGAAGCCGTCGCCGGCGTCCACCTCGAGCGCGTAGTGCGTGAGGCGCGCGCCGTTGTCCGCGGCGGCGGCCCAGCGCAGCAGCAGCGAGGTGCGCGCGCGCTGCGTGACGCGCGGCGCGGGCACGGCGTCGGGCGGCGCGGGGGGCGCGCGGAAGGTGGCGGCCGCGCTCGCCGCGCCGGTCAGCGAGCCCGCGCGGATCTGCAGGCACACCGAGTACTCGCTGCCAGGCCTCAGGTCGCGCACACTGCACACACAGGGAGTAACGGTTACATTACAAATTCACTTTATTTTACATCGGAACTGAAATAGTAGTACTGACCGACACGAAAGCGAGGGCCCGCTATAGATCGCCTTGTAGCGTCCGCCGCGGTCTCCCAGTAGCAGGTCGTAGGTCAGATCGTTGGGAAGGTTCACACCCTCTGGCAGTGGGGAGTTCCATTGTACTAGGGCGGTCGTCGGTGTCATGTCGCTGACCTGAAAGTCAAATTAAATTCAAATTCAAATATTTGTATTGAATTGTAGATTTTGTTTACAATTTCGTCGCCATTTTGTTTCAACATAGCTGTCTGTATCAAGTGTGTGTTGTTACCTGCGGCGTGCGCGCGGCCGTGAGCAGGTCCAGCACTGCCTGCGTGTCGTCGTCGTCCCCGTGCACGGACGCGCCGGCCGACGAGCCCTCGCCCTCGGACCACGCGCCGCTGGACGCGCCGCCGCTGCCGCCGCCGCGACCGTTCACCTCCTTGCGCGGAGACAGAGACGGGGTACTGGCGCCGGAGTTCACTTCTGGATAACAAACGAATGGACATTAAAATTAAATACAAATAATTGTGCCTATGTGCACTATGTTGTGTCGAAATAAATAATTATTCGTATGATTCTTAGGCCCAATATAAGATAAGCTGTAAACATAACCTTAGAAATAATTAATAATAACCAACTAGTTTATTTACAGGCGAAAACTTGTACGTATAGAAAGTTTTCCAAAATAAAATAATCCGGGAATATTATTTAACTGGCGAAACATTACCATACATTTTTCACAGATTAATTATTTTATATATTTATTTTATTTTACATGTTCAGAACACCAACAGCTGAAAAGCATGGTAAAAAAAAATTATTAAACATATTTTTAAGTCACTCTAACTCTAGAGTTATTTTTTATTGACCTTAATAGCTTAACTGAGCTTTGTAACTGACTTGTTAAGTAACTGGTTTGGTTACAACCAAGGAATTATTTTCTTGTTTTGTAACCAGGTTACACATACATATTCAAAGTATTCAAACGCATAATCATAAATAACAATAGGGACGTAAAAATGAAATAATTATTACTTTACCCTTATTATAAGGGATCAAAGCTTGTCTTAGGCCGCGATTCAAAAACAATTTAACGCTCAGTGTGAGCTGACGCTAAAAATGTTTCTGCACAGGCATCATAGTCTTGCACAAACAAAAGAAGTAGACACTCCACGAACCTATTCCATTATTCCTATTGGTGTGTTTGCGCTCCAGCTTCTGTTTGAGCTTTGAGTACTGTCTCTGCGTGCGCTCGTCCTTCTGGTAGACGGGCGGCGGCGGCGAGTGCTGCATGTGCGGCGGCGGCGCGTGGTGGAAGTGCGCTGGGTAGCCTGCGCTGTAAAAGTGCTGTGGGCCGGCTGCACCATTCGCGGGACCCTGACATTGGATAAAACACTCTATATAGGTAATTACAGGATTTATATTGTTCTTGCCTGGTAAAGACTGGATGGTAACACCACAAAATAAAGAAAAGATAAATATTCTTGGCGGTATTATCGCTCAAAGCGATCTCTTCCAGACAACCTTTTGGTAGAGAATTCAGCGAATGAATAGGTAGCTTGTTGGGCTATAATTAAATACCTAACAATACCTAACTAAAGTGGAAAGAAATGGAGAAGACTTTTACACTAAGATGGATCACACTACAAACTGACAAATAACTACCTAACATAGTTATTAAGCATTGTTAAGACAAAATATAACACACTCTAACATCAAAACTAATGTAATAATAACTAATGTGTTATTGTAGAATACACATGAATTACTTAATCAATAATGTACCTAAACTAGTTTCAACTATTTAAATTCAAAATTAAAATGTACTTGTACAGTCGACGACGCATATATAGATCATAGGTCACTTTGGACCTCTTTCTGTTGGTCAGTAATAACTGAAACTCGAAAGTGTCACCGTTGATGCGCCGTCGAGTCTACAAATCAAAAGCACCTGTTGGGAAGACGCTAGTCCCCACGACACAGGGAATCCTAGTGTGGGGACTAGAGTGTTAGCTACACTCCTTAAAATATAAGTGATCATTGTTTCTAGGTTTAAGTTAAAACTGTACAAATATTTGTTTTTAAATAAAAATTATTATTATTATTACTTATTACAGAAACCCCAAGTGCTTTATTGGCATAAACTGTATCCTATGTCTGTCCTGTGCTAAGATTACGGAGAAAGCGATAGTTGTATGCTAGGAATAGCAGAGATAACTCCATCGTGTCTGCCTATTCCTACAGGAAACAAGAGTAAGTTTAGTATGTAAAAAGTAAATAAAATATGCATTATCCTACAAGTATTGAACGAAGTCACTGAACCGATTTCCACTATATGTTTACAAATACATCCTTATCTACACTGCACAAAATTGCCACGTTTCAAAATGAGATAAGCGACTAACCTTCCCAGTTACTTTTCCTGCAGGACTATCCTTCATAGGATCAGATTCACTCATTTTGCTGAAGTTATTTAAGCAATTTTTAAATTATTTAGCCAGCCATGACCAAGACCTAGCACGTCAGCGCCACGTACTGCCAACTAGCTCACGGCGGCGATAGCATTGAGCCACCGATACATACAGCACGGCCGCGATCAGATAAATACCAAATAAACCCACAATCTACTAGCTACAATGCACACTAAAAACAGTCGGATAATTCAATATCCCACGAAAGCAATACGTATGTATTCGTTTAAAATTTTACAATCGAAACAAGCGATAAACCAACGGAAATTGTTTGCACAGAAGGTGAACGCATACTCATTTCGAGTTTAAAACTAACAATTCGTATAGTAAATATCTACTTAGATATATGAAGCTGAATGTTATACGAGTTTTAGTATGATTTTTGATGCAATAATCCCAATATATTCGTGAAAAAGCGGTAAACTGCGGTTCCACATTGATTGCAACAAGTACTGACGAAAGATAAGATTATTATTTCTATCAGTGAGAAATATGCCTAGTTTATCAATATATCCCAAATAAAAACCAATATTCGCTTTGTTGTATACTGCAGGGAACTTTTAATTGATTTATTTGTTGAAAATCGAGAAAACTGTGGTAAAACTGGTAAATCAAGTCGATTGGTATTCAATTCCGTCATACAAAAACAAACTAAACTAAACCATAAAGTAAGTAAACAAACAAACAAACGTCATTTGGGGGCCTTGTCGTTTCATCGTCCGCTTCTAGATACAATGAAAATATTTACATACAATACAAAAATTAAACAGCTATATAAGAGCTATCGAGGGGGTTATCGAATTTAATTTGTTTGATAGAATATCGAGGATTCCTTATTAGGAATTACACAGCTCAACAAAAAAAACATTTTTTGTTGTTGCCCTGGACATCTTTACGGATTTATATAATTTGAACTACACAGTTTACGAATATATACTTGAAAGTACTGAATTGGCTCTGGTTTTTATGATTTTGGCATATCTTATATTTAAAATAAGTCGGCTACTTAGAACACGACTTAATAAATAACTCAAGAATCTCTAGTTAAAATTCGCTTGCTGCGCATTGATTTCGCGCATACATACATCGCGTGACCCTCTCTTCGTATATATACCCGAGAATTTAGTTTTTTGACGAGATCCGAAACAAAGTGAAAAGTTAAAAGCCGGAATATGCGATGGCCCTCAAATTCGGACATTGATGAAAGATACAAACTTTATACAGGTTATGAATGACTCTGAAAGTCAAGCTTTGAGGGCTTATTGGTGGTATAAAATTTTCTAGGTTACTATAAAGCATTAAATTAGCTGCAAGATTTTGGTGGCGAATATGAGCATAAAGTTGCACTTTCTCCATAGTCACCTGGATAGAGTTCCTGATAATCTGGGAAATTATAGTGACGAACAGGAAGAGCGCTTCCACCAGGACCTAAAAGTAATGGAGGAACGTTATCAGGATAGATGGGACCGTCACATGATGGCAGATTACTGCTGGTCTTTAAAAAGTGTTTGTCCCCAAAAAATCGTAGAAGAAAATCTTATAAAAGATGTTTCTGTGAAGTATAATATAGGTTTTAAGTTTTTTTCTTTCTTTTCACTCTTATGTACATTAATTCAACACTGAAACAAAACAATTTAATAATATTTTTCAATAAAATTTGGATGTTAAAGAATATACTTGTTATTTCTTTCTCATACTAACTGCTTTTGTAGTGTAATATGCAAAATGAAGATTTAAAAAAATCCAGAGCCAATATTCAAAAATCATAAATCATATTATAAACTGTGCACATAAAACTATTCGAAACCACTTTTACATCAAGGGCAACAAAACCACTGTTGACCAGTGTTATTTATCCAAGTGATTATTTTTATGTTGATGACATCACACTTGTAACATATTTTTTTTTTGCAATTTTAGCATTGTGTTTAGGACAGACGAGCGCTATTGGCGTGATATTTACTCGACTTAGGTAGGAAAGAAGGAGGGTACGGTATATTATCGACTTTTGTCAGATTATGGCACGAAGGAAAAAAGATCGTTGTGCCCTATGGGCGGCGGGCGAGTGGATTCGCAATAGTAGCAAGTGCTAGGGAAGGAAACGGACACGAGTAACGAAACGTAGGTAAGTATGTATAAGTAGTATTAAGGTATCTATCCCTACGATATACTGATAATTGAATAAACGCACCTATTTATATGTATAGTTATGTACAGAGGACTAACCAAGCGACTACTCGTACAGATAAAATCCTGAGCAGTAACTAAATGTCAAGTAGCCCTTTGTAGACACAAGTTGTTAGCATTTTATACGTTGAGACTACTGCAATTATCGTCAATACACAAATGGCGAACTTTTATTAGCGCCGAGTGAGAGGACTGTAAAAATAATAATCTCGGCCTTGGTAGGCCAGTGAACTAGCTAGGTATGCGAAGCGACAATGTCCGTTGCCAAGTTACGCTACAAGCTCACCTTTTTATACAAAATACATAAAATAAACTATACTGGTAGTGGTAGATAAGTTCTAATGTCGTCGGCCCGGCCTATGATGAATCATCAGCTACTTGTAAGATAGCTACTTATTGATCAGCTAGGCAACCAGGTACCTATATTAAACTTATAAACGACGTACTATGTCCTCGTATAGGCATAATATTTATGTCGTGAGATAGCGTCGTAGCTTAGTTAGAAGTTGCTCTACTTACTCATAATTTACATTAGAATTTTTTTCTCCAAAAATACTTTTGCTGGTTTATTGTCCACTTTTAGTACATATTTAATTAAACAAGTAAAAAGAAATGATATAAGTTTCTTTGCATCATAACTATGTTATCTATCAATATGGTAATTACAGCTACCTACTTAAATCGATGTAATCTGTACCTGTGTGATGTACCTGTTTCGAGATCTTTTGTAATATTAGGGTTGATTTTTGTACCATAAGTATTTCGCACCCATTTCTCCGATCTGAATAAGATCTCGTTACCTTAAATAACAGTTAAATAATCGTATAAGTTCGGAGTAGCAATATTTGCCAGGGATGCAATGAGGTTTTATCAGGTAAGGTAAAGTCTCACGTAATGGTGTTGCGGCTGATGGTGCGGCGGTGGTTGGTGGTGCTGCGGCTGGTGGTGCTGCGCGTGGTGCGGCGGCGGCGCGTGGTGCGGGTGGCCCTGGTGCGGGTGCGCCACGAGGTAGTGCCGCATGCCCTCATCCAGCACGGGCGGCATCATCGGGGGCATCATCGCCGCTGACGTCACCACGGGCATGCCGCCTGCAAATAATACATAAAGGGATACGTGAATAATGTGCTGCAATATACTGGGCCCTCAGGTTGGCTCGGTGTACCAAATATAATACTATTACTTATGGTTAGTTGTTGGCGATTTTTATTGTGATCAGATTCATATTTTGTTTAAATGCGATATGTCGAAAACAGATAAAAGTGCCTATACGGGTTTAAGATTTTATCGAAGACTAAAAGTATTAAATAGAAAAAAAGGTGCCTAATTAATTACCTACATTCAAACGTAATAAACGTATTGATAAATTATGATTATTATGTAGGTACTTATTTAGTTATTGTTGATTGATTACACGTGTATTCATTTACGTAACCAATCATAACAAACAGATGTAAATAATGGATAAAAATATCATGTACACTCGACACCGACAGCACGATAATAGTATCATTATTAGAAGTGCGATTTCATTTCTTATGACGCCGGCAATAAGAACGGTAAGTGCAGAAGACGTCAGAGTCCCAAACATAAACTGGTGTACTAGGTATTTTTACCCGAGGCGTGCGTATCGCAAGCGCGTGGGGAACTCTGGTGTAGTACAACAGAGAGCCCAGAGTTCCCCACAATCCGCGGTGGAGGCCACCGTGGGGTTTTAGTCGGTGCGAGTCCGACATAACCCGTTGCTATACCTGAGGTGGCGGGTATGCACAAGCATTTTCCCCACGATAAAAAAGGTATTTTAGCAAAGAATATAATATATTTCTTACTTCGATTGTGTGTGCTTTTGACTAATTTAGGTACATTATTATTTTTTCCTAATCAGTATCCGAGTAAATACGATCAACCGCACAACCCGAACGTAGAGCTAACGTTATTAGTCGCTAGCGAACGAGTAGCTAGTACATGGTATGTGATAATGGTACAGAAGATGGAAAACAGAGACTTAGTTACGTAGTCGCTAGCGAACGAGTAGCTAGTACATGGTATGTGATAATGGTACAGAAGATGGAAAACAGAGACAAGTGTACCTACAGTAGAGAACTCTTGACCGATTGTAAAAATTCTTATACGGGTAAGTATATAGTTTACAGTACTTACATATTAGATGTAACTGTAAAGAATTTAACAAGGACGATCGAAGACAAAGAAAGGTGTACAGGAGAGTTTTTAAGGTTGAGATTTTCTCAAAAAGTACTTGATATTGTAAAAATTATTTCACTGTTAGATAGATAAAAGTTAAAACTATGTAACTGTAAAAGAATTATTAAAATCGGTCAAGTAGTTCCTGAGAAAGTCTGAACCTTATTGAGGCCCCCTGTATACTTATCTCTGTCTTCGTGTGTACTATTTGAGTGAATCTCAACCCTAACAACTCTCCTGTAGGTACACCTTCCTCTGTGGTAGTTACCTTTGACAATTTAACGGTTTTTATAACTCTATGGTTATACTTGCTAACGAAGGTAGCCAGATCACCAAACTATCAAACGCACGAATCGTGACCAATAGTGGAGGTAGTTTTTTATTGTTTTCATAAAACGCACGAAACGCGACCAACTTAGTTGTTTACTAAAAAACCCCGACGCACGAACCGCGACCAATTCGTTAGACCATACTGGTGGTTTGATGCCAGCTTGTTTGCCTTTATATAAAATGGGCAGCCAAACTGTAGTCCCGATTACTCTGCGTTTGGAATTGGATTTACAAAATAAACAAACAGGCAGTGTCGCATGTTAGCGGCCTTGCGTGGCCGACCAGCGTCACGGGCGGCTAGTTTTGCTTTATTTTGACACGAAGCGTCCGCGCCCGGCCGCCAGCGCCGCCGGTCGCCCGTTCCGCCCCGTAACTGCGGTTTATGAATGAACTCTTTTTGGGCATTCGTAGAAATCAGTGTCCGTGGGATCACCCAGCCGCTTTATGCAAACCGCTCTCGGCGGAAACGTGCCGCATAGCTGCAGACCGGATTGCGATGCCACCGCAGGGTCTTGAGCAATGCCGTGCACTAGGAGTCTCGCGAGAGCCTTGAATCTCTTTGTTCCGACTGAAAGTAAAAGGTTGCTTACTTTTAATCTTTAATTCAATTATTCCTTACTTAATTTTCTTGCACAATTGCGTTTAATTGAATGTGGCAATCTAAAGTGCAGCGTCTTTCCCGATTTTCAATTGTATTTTGCAGTCGACAACGCATACCTATCTTATAAACCCACAATTCTAGAATGTATCATAATTACCGACACGAAGCCTACATGTATTAAATCAGGCGCGCCTTTCATTTGCCTCCCCTGCGACGCCCACTTGCAAATAACGATGACCCTAGTTAACCCGTAAAAACTCCATACATTTTTCACCAGTTATCTAAGTTGCAAACTCGGGTCATCCTCACTAAGGTTAAGAAATTCTCAATATACTTAATTAGGTATTGTACACATCAAAGCACAAATCAAGTGTAACACTTTGGACCGTTTTTATTATCTGCGTCGTAAGAGTTGAAATCGTACTGCAGGTGTTACCATTGACCTGCTATTGTCCGTACCTACCGATTTATCTTTTACAGTTAGGTACATTAAGTTTACACTTTTTTGCCAGCGACCAAGTACCTAGTTATTGAGAAAATTTAATGAGGTCCTTACATACTTTTCTCAAGTTTTCTCTGAGTACCTACCTACGAGTACACTACATACATACAACCCATACACAATATGTACCTACTATTGTCACAAATATCGTTTATCTAGGTTAGAACGCTTGCGCAATTACGTAGTTTGGACATAAACATAAATCATACAATAACACGACAATAAATGTGACTTTTAGTTGCTTTGCATTTTGTCACTAGTTTTACAGGCATTTTAGTGTCAAAAAATAATTTACTAGCAGCGTGTGCTAAATTTTATGTTATTGTACACACTTACTCGTAATTTATTTTTATTTTATTCAGGAAACACAGTCATGTACAGGCAATGATAAAATAAACTTAAATAATAATAGACTATTTGCCCCATAACAAAGAAAAGCGACTGCGATCTTGAAACGAATTCAAAATCGCTTTTAAATGACATTGCCAGATTTCAATGTAGCTTTGCCCCACCTATACAAAACTGCGTGTACTTTGAAACTGTATCTATCATTTTGTTGCGGACTGATTGCAGATTTCATATTGCAGTAAGAGTTGCGAGAGTAGTAGAAAATTATAACAAAAATAACGAATAATTCGCCTCGATTTCTTAATGTTTAACGCTCAGCACTATCTGTTACATTGTCTGATGGTGGGCCCACAATAAAAAATATGTAACGTTACAATTAATGATTAGCGGAAAAACTAAGAGGAAAACGTACAAAAACTTTTAAAATTGATTTTTCGACGCGCAACTTGTACGAAATTTTATTTTAAACCAATATTTTTAAGAAAAACAGATATATTTTTACATTTATTCGTTAGTACATCATGCGGTTGATGATGGGGCAGAATCTGGCATTGTCATTTTCCGCATCATTGATCTAGCTAGGTACCTACGTTTCATTTCAATAGCTACCATAAATATGAAGTATATCTACCACGACACCTATGCTTATTTGTAATACACATGTATGATAATCTCAGAGATGGTAATGTATGGTACGGTGATCCAGCGAATGGGCAAAGATGTGGAGGGAGATTCTTAAGACCATAAAACATGGAGTCTCCGTAGATCATACATAAATTGAATATAAAAAGTATGATCTCTACTAGCAACTGATTCTTCCAGGAAGAAGGCCGAAGAAAAAGAATATCGTGGCTTAGGAATTAATGCCAATTGTACGGTAACAGTAGCAGCTAGGTTTCTGTTCCGTGAGCCGTTGTCGATGGGAGAGAGATTACCAACCACATAAATACTCGTAATAGGAAGACAGCTCCATAAGAAGATGCTTAGAACTACAATGTAGAATGTTGTTCTTAATTGTATTCTGTCATACTTATACATGAAGTACTTACCTAGACCTATATAGATTATGCAGTTTTAATGATCTTGTTATGATGTTAGTAATTACTCGATCTGTATTAATAAAATCGCACTCGACTCTGCAAAGTGCAACAATGTAGTATTTTATAGAGCCAATTAACCTACTCGTAACTACTATATACTCGTATAGTTACTATTTACTAGTGGTAGGTATGAACCATTAATACTTACAGCTGTTTAATTTATTTTGATGATAATGGAGTCAACTAAAGTAACTATATCTCAGGATTCCAGTCAGTAAAATGACGTGTTATGAGTTGCTAGTTCTTAGCATTTTAGTTAGCTGTAAAATTAACTAAAAGGGTGATCTAAATAGCACACTATTTCAAATACTTATTATTAATTTATTACCGAAAAGAAATAGCTGGAAGAGATAACATTCAGTAGCACGAGTACCTATGTGTACTACGATGAAAAAAAGATTTCGCAAGGGCAGGTATATAAATGACAAACGATAAGTACCTAAGTATAGAGCGGTATTAGTAATTTGTACATATAATTACTACTACCGTCGAAGACAGAGATAAGTATACAATCAGGTTGAGATTTTCTCAAAAACTACCGAATTTAATAATTCTTTTACAGTTAAATAGTTTTAACTTTTATCTATCAGTGAAGGGTAAAAAATAGACTATCCCTTATGAGTATGTATCCGTGTACCCACCGTAATCCCCGTGCATGGTGCACATGTGCGCGTGTTGCGGGTGTTGCTGTGGGTGCGGGCACATCTCCTGCGGCACGTAGTACTGCTCAGGCGGGTAGTACTCGCCGTAGTAGCCGTCGGGCCCGCCGCCCGCGCCGCCGCCGCCGCCCTCCGCCACTCCCACGCCCACCATCGCGGCTCTAGCAGCGCATCGCGGGGCGCACGCGACGCATCCGCTGCGCACACGCACGCTGACAAACACCCGCGGCTAACTCAATCTGGAACAATCAAAAGGACACATTAATGTTTGTCATCAACGTATTCATGTCTCCATTATTGTGGAGAATCATTGGACTGCATAGATAAGACCAAGTGCGTCGCTAGGAGGGGAAGTTGTCATAAATGAAGCACGGGGAATGTATGAAATGTGGGTACAGTCAAGAGAACAGAAGCTAACATTTTAGTGTTAATTAAATGTTAAGTTTTTTGAAAAGTACGTTGTTATTGAATGAAATCACGTCCATGTGTCAAAATGAAAACGAAAACTTTGAAAGTGGCGTTTTAGGAACCGAACGTCGCGTGAAATATATTATAAGGATCGGTAACCTTCACGTTATTCCCTTTGCAAACCTATTCCTATTACAACCAGTCACTGACCCGACACCGATCGTTAAAAAGTCGCGACTATTCTCAGCCCATCTCGGCACTATTAGTGCAGTTCATTGCACAAGTCCGTCGCCGGTATCGACGCGTCTGGCTGAGTGCATCGTGACCGTATTTGCCTTGTAAATGGGGTGCTGTCGCGGCGCGGCACGAGTTCTGCGTGGATGCGCCGGAATCTGTGTCATAACTGTGGCAAGCTCGGCAGAGAATGGTGGTGCTTCAGGGTGCCTTTCCTACAGAGATGTGCTATGATACTACGCTGCGAAAGCTAAGCTACGGAAGTGTGACCGTTTCCACTAACGCTACCCTCTGTAGCGGAGTAAGATGTACGAGGAAGATGCGAAGGCGCGAGGTATATGTACGAAGAAGATCCGCAGCTCGAGCTATGCCGATGCATCGACAGGGTAGGCGCGGGGAGCCTCTCGTGCGTCCATAGGTCCCACCCATACGCAATACGCATACATAGCACCGCGGGTTAATGTTAACCCGTGTTTAGTCACAAACTTATAAAGTGTTTTTCATAATAAACTACGAGACGGGGTAGGACTACTGAGATCTTTGGAATGGGGGATTTTTTTAAAGTACAATTTGCACCGATTTGCATCGCTTCGGTTGTAATCAATATAGATTATCGATAGATAATGTTGTGGATAGGTAACTTCGTTACAAAGTTATAAATCACCCGATGAATATGTCTAAGCATATTTCAATAGTTTTCTGACAATGATAAGATATATTTTGTCACTTACACGAGACGTGTGACCATGGTATCTATTATGTAGACACGTTTTGGCAATGACTAATCTAGCTGTTTGAACGCTCCTGGTAGTAGGTTGTTATTTAGCTTTAGAACAGCGAAGTAGTGAATGTAGGTAAGTACCTATATCGACCGTTCCTATTCAAGCCCGGAACCGTACCCGGAACAGTCAGTGCCAGATGACGTTATAGACAGTTGCTATCAAGGAACATATTGCTATTCAATCTTGGATGGCTATAACAGCCAGTAGAGAGTGTCAGACAGATGACACTAGATGGCTGGATATTCAATCTTGGATCAGCCACTAGCAAAAAGTGCTAGATGACACCAGTGACGGTAGGAAGTGACAGATAGCACTCTAGATGGTTGGTATTCAATCATAGAACACAAATAGCCCAGTAGTGAGTATCATACAGATGATAGTATAGACGGCTGATATTCAATCTTGGATCAATCACTAGCAAAAAGTTCTAGATGACACAATTGACCGTTGCTATTCAAACTTGGAATCATCAGTAGAAAGTTTGAAGTGCCAGATAGCATTTTCAACGGTTGCTATTCAATCTCAGACAACCATGTAGTGTGTCATACACATGACACTATAGACGGCTGATATTCAATCTTGGATCAGTGACGAGCAAAAAGTACTAGATGTCACAATTATTGACCGTTGTTATTCAATCTTAGAACCACCATACACAGCACAGCGCATGTTGAATGATTCGGTGTAACCGTACCTAAATCTACTGATAATAATCGCAATCGAACATGTGATATCAAGTCTCTAAGTGCTTTTAAGCCTTTGTTTACGTAGGCAGATGTTATGATAGCAACTATTAAATCCGAGGTAAGGGTACAAGTATAATAATAATAAAGTAGATTACTCTGGTAAATTTTGTTGTAGTAGGTACCTACTTATGTACTCGTTAGTATTTAATATACATACTACGTAGGCGGGCAGACTTATATCACTGAAGAATGGTAATAATTTGAATATAATATCCTTTCAAATTATCTACCATCCATCACGTTTTGATGTCTTCAAAAAGCTGAAATATAACTAAATACCTAAGTAGGTAGGTTAGTTACCTGAATACTCATAATAATATTTGTATTTAAGTACAGTCGACAGTAAATCGATGGTTTCGACTGTACTGTACTACAGATAGTAGCTGCAGAAGAGTAAATAATATACTTACGAGAATGCTCAAAATACCCAAGATAAGAGGATAAACAGTTGAAAAGATGTTCTTGCATAAACGGCGGACGCAGATGATTACGCGATAAGGGACATTTCTGTGCCTTATCGGTTAAGAAGCTGCCGTGCTGTTATTATTGCTAATGACAAGGTGAGCATTGAATCACACTATACACATTTACCGACATGGACGGAGAGCTGTCACCCCATACAAGTTGTTGCCGATACAATTAACATCTTTTTAGAGTACAGATTGTACTTCAGTTTTATATAAAAAAGTTAAATTTATTTTGTTTCGAATGTTTGGTTTCTATTTTGTTTTTATAAGGATATTGTTTTGGTTTTGAGTCGATTACAAGCTTTTACTATCCTCTTCACAAGTTGTTAATACACGCAACGTCCGTCAAATAAAACCTAATTGGTATTGGTGTAAATGTCCCTAAAGTGTTGCCATATTTTTGTCCATGATGGCTCTGCAGCAACCTTAAATTAAAGTGCTGTTAAAACGCATCTTCGTGGAAGTCGGTGCAATCTCTCGCCAGTTTCTTGGAATCATTTTTTCCACTAACTAAGGTATCTGTCTGTAGCATAAAGGAAATATTTCATTTATTCAACCTTAGGAGCTCTAGGTAATTCAATTCAGATGGTTGTGGTTTCTTCTTCCTGCGCCTCCAGTGAGGCGTTCAAAGATCTTGAGGCACTTTACACTTAAACATAATTTATTCAAGAAAATATAACCTTATTCTAAGTTCCTGGACTCCACACTAGGATTCCCTGTGTTGTGGAGTCTGCGTCTATTGTCTCCATCAGCAGGATTAGATTCACTAACTTATGGCCTCCGTATAGGGTGCCAGTACGGCGGAACATCGACCCATTGGGATCTTTTGTGAGCTCCCCTTTCCGTTATAAGTAGGTAGGTACTCCTTTCTTTTCTTCTCCCTAAAATCATTAAGTTCGCGATACATCTCTGGGAAGGAGGCTGTAATCTTCTGGTTTCCCCAGAAGACTCATTCGCTTTCTAGCCACAGGACTCATGTTTCAGGCTCTGCAGGTGGGCAACTCGCCAAACTCATGCTATGATAAGAATATGAATACCTAAGTGCTGACAACTTTCGTATGATTGTATGAAATTGACCTTATGTTTTAAGTAATTTTGATAGTAAGCAGATACCTACACAGATACCTATTAAAAATGTATATTACCTAATAAGTATATAAGTCGTTCCCGGAATATGACCGAACACACGATGTAAACGAAGCATTTCGCTTGCGGGTTTTCCCCGATGACAAATGACACTTTTGCTGACAATTGCAATGTCCGTGCTGTGATCGTCTACAGTCGTCTACCTATGTTGACCTCATTTTATGTAGGTACGTGCCTACCTACAAATAGTGCACAATACCTACTCAAATTACAAAACTTTACTCGACAAAACCCGCTAGGGTTCCCACTTAGTTGTTAAACGACCGAGATTCCAATGCTTTTGTGGAAGTGTGATGTAGACTGTACAAGCTTTGTTCGCACTACGAATATGTAATTTTTAATTATAAACAACAATAAAAAATATAGTTACTTATCGTCCTTTTCCATATTCGATCAAGTAGTTTTGAGAAAATCTCAACCACATCTCAAGTCTCAACCTTAATCAGGCCCCTTTTCTCTGAGGTGGACTATTCTCGAACCGATCATTCATCGGTCTCGATCACGTTCGGTTCAATTGAATAAACGTGCGGTGGCGATGGCGTGGCGTTAGCTGTTAACACCGGATTGTGAGCAGTTGTTATGTAAATAGGGCCGCAGCAGACGAGACAATAATCCACTGCGACCCAACCCTCGCACAGCATACGGTCGACAGGGTCACGGCCGGACGCTCGATGATCTATACTTAGGCTCTAAAACTCCCCGAGCAATTATTACGACTGCTTACTGTATGCTTCACTTAAAATATACGTAAATAATGTCCTCGTAGCACTCTCACCTCTCAGAGCATGCTAAATACTAAGTAGGTACACACGAACACAGAAAAGTATACAGGGGGCCTCAATAAGGTTGAGATTTTCTCAAAAACCACTGGACCGAATTTAATAATTCTTTTACAATCACGTACCTAGTTTAAACTTTTATCTATCCAAAAGTGAAAGAATTCTTGCAATAGATCAAGTATTTTTTGAGATAATCTCAACCTTAAAAACTCTGTGTTACACCGTACATACATTGCCCTATAAGAGAAAACATCGTAAAGCAAATTATGTGTCGGATTTTAGATCAAAACCAGTTTTCTTTATAAGGAGACAGGGATCATCTTGATCTAAGAATAATACTTGAAATTTGGCCTCATAAAATATTTTCTAAAAAATCAAGAATTAATTCACAAATAAACAATATTTAGATATTATTATTCAACAAAGCACCTAAATAATATTTTTTTCTTATAAGGTATGGGAATGATCAAATAAATATTTATAACACGTGGAACTTTACGATAACGATAGGTAGGTACAGGTGAAAGAAAGCGGCAACAATTTTAATTTACAATAACATAACAATCGCCAAGTGCACCGGGCCTGTTGATTTCACGTTAGGTCATAGCCAATTTAGCGAATACATTTTTATGATTTTCCTATCGGTGGGTGGGTAATTGAAATGAAACGTAATCTCGCCTCTGACGCACGTGTGTACCCACATACATCGACATCAAGCGTGTCGATCTAACAATTATGTTTTAGAAACCAATATAAGTAAAAAACCAGCTTTGCTAAAGGAACAACTGACCAGTTTTCCTCTTAGTTAAACAAGTTTGTGTGCTTTGACTTCGATATTTGCATATGGAAATGTGGAATTTGGATTTGGTTTACATGTGTGACAATAAGCGATCAAGTCGGGTTTCATGTCAGAAATAGATATTTCCAAATACTTAATAATATCTATAGGTACATACTTGCAGCAATATATTAATTAGGAATAGATATATATTTGATAAACCTATATCAATACTTCGATTACCAACCGAAACTAACAATAGCCTAAAATATCTGACGAATTTTATCTAAAGGCTTCTATTTTTAGGGTGTAGGCGGGGATATTATGGTCTGCAACTTCTAAAACACAAAAGAGAAATATCAAATTATTCCCTCCATTCATTAACGAGATTAAATAAAAATATGAATCATTCAAGATATTTTGGGCGGCGGCAGCGGCGCGGCGGCGGCGGTCACGTCGAAAATAACAAAAGCAACTCAGACTGGGACTACGAATTCTATTTGAATAAACAACGGTCAAAATAAACACTCTATTCCGCAGATTTCGGTATGTGGGAAACCCACAGAAGTGGCTAAAAGGAAGATTCATCCGAACGCGTCTCGCTCGAGACGTTCCAAGAATTAATTTGCATATCCAATGTGAGGACAGTAGCGTAGCCAGCGGCTGTGAAGCGAGATTGACGAGCACGGCAGCCATGCATTCCTGATTCTTAAAATCATGTTTTAAAATGCGACATTAATTAATTTGCAAGTAGGTACTTAGTTGACATTTTATGACGAACAACATTATATTTTGAGCTAATTAGAAATTCGATGTTGAAGGTTTAACGGATATTTTAGTTAAGTTAGGGCCTCAATAGGGTTGAGATTTTCTCAAGAACCACTGGACCGATTTTAATCATTCTTTTACATGTACGATGGAACACAGAGAAAGGTGTACAGGAGAGTTTTTAGGGTTGAGATTTTCTCAAAAACTACTTGACCTATTGCAAAAATTCTTTCACTGTTTGATAGATAAAAGTTAAAACTGTACTGTACTGTACATAGTTTTAACTTTTATCTATCTAACAGTGAAAGAATTATTGCAATAGGTCAAGTAGTTATTGAGAAAATCTCATCCCTAAAAACTCTACTGTACACCTTTCTCTGTCTTCGACCGTACAAAGCAAAAAACGGATGAATTGTATTGTACCTAAACAGGAGACTATTAGGGATTAGAAGATGTTACAGGCTCCAACACGACGGGAGAGGCCGCCTTGAGGGCGAGCGGCGCCCACGCATGTGCGCTGTAACGTTACCCTTTAACTTCATGAAAAATAACCTTTCCACAGCCCACCATGGATCAACCCACGGTTACATTTACATGCCTTTGAGTATTACCAGAGACCAAGTTAGAATAATTTACAAACATGTGTATCATACCATAATGTTCTGTTGCGAAATAAAGAGATTACTTACTTACTTTACTTACTTACTATTATAGCACAGATTAACTGAAACTTTGCTTCCGAGCGAGCCGTTGTGGTCGCAAATTCGCAGTCTTGGGTCAGTAGCCATTCATCAAGTGCTTATATGTATAATAAATTGTGGTTCTGTCAAATTCTTTTACAACATTGCATTGTCGTTTTGTACATGTAAGTATCTATGTAAAGTCCATCTATGGTGGAAAACAGAAAAGTGTTCTAACTATAAAACCTCATCAACATGGTTGACATTTTCTCAAGAAGTGTACTTGACCGATTGTACGTGCAATATTATCCTCTACTTTCGACCGTACCAGTTGAATTTAACTAAAATAAGTTATCCTAACGATAGCCTTCTACATATCCTACGCATACGTGACTTCAGGGAATTACTTTACTACTTATATACATATGCAACCATAAGTAGGGTTACTATGACTAGGTTACTACCTACTACAAATAGTGGCGCCAAGATCGATGCTAGGTACTACACTACTAGAGGCCGGAAATGGCGTACACTTGAACTGTGGATGGCCTATTCCTGGATCGCGGCCAATGCGACGCCTCTCTGGGATTCATTGCAGAAGCAATGAACCGGCATCGCCACCCGTCCAGGATTATAAAAAGAAAAACTGTTTATTACCAAAAACAAAACCGGCTGCTTTTTGGCATAAAATGTATCCTATGTACTAACATAACGTGTTCACGACCAATCTAACGACACCTAAAGCAGCCTGGCCACAAGAACCGACATACATAATATTAGAAAAACATTACCTCTTCCTTTTGGCAGTAGGGTAATAAGAAAAAAACCGAAATGCTATGTAGAAGAATGGTCATGTCCATTGCTAAGAAAACTGTCGAAATCAAGAAAATTCCTATTTGTTAAAAGAAAATTGATCTAAGAATCTTTTTCCGTGTGTGTTGCTGTAGTACTAGTACACTCGACAGCGCACTAATGCTAACACCCCTATGTCCGATAATATCTTATGTCATGGACAATAAGGACGGTAGAAAGATAAGTATTTCTGTAGGTAGGTAAGTGCTTTCGACTGTCAATGTATGACAGTCGACACACACTGACGTGACATAATTGCTTGTTACAGATTATCAATTGGTATTCTTAATATGGTTTCGTATGTAACTTGGTATCCACATATAATTAGGGTCAACAGTTAATGATAACAATGCGATAAATGGAAATGCGATGAATGGGCGAAGTGCGGTCCAATTGCACATAAGTCAGTTCAGTGGGGCGCGATAACGAGCTTGCGTAACGGGAAAATAACTAAGTATAAGTAGTTTACTTAATGTTGAACACCATATTAGGGACGCAATGTGTTCACCACCGGTGAGTAAGTTGTAAGTACATATCTGGTCAAAGATAAAATATAACAGCTAGGTACGTTCCTATTTGCGTCACGTTAAGTACAACTTCGCAAGTTAGTAGGTAATAATAATCTCGTATTTCAAAATAAAACACCGATATTTTATTTCTTGACACCGGACCATATGCACCGGTGAGTAAGTGGTACGTCTATCTGACCAAAGATAATGAGGGTTAGCCATAAACGTGATTTAAACTATTTAAAGTTATTCCACACGGTTAAGCCTTTCCGTTCCTTTCTAACTTGACGTTTTTAAGGAAGTGTGACAGTGACAAGAACACGGTTTAGGGCGAGGTTTAACTATGTTTATGCATAAAGGGATGAAACGTGAGATTAAAATAGGTATATGACTAATAGTAAATAAGTATAACCGCTCTCATTCAGCATCACAGGAGGAAACAGTTGACACTTTGGCAGCCAGCAGCCACATAACAATTAAATATAAATAATAAGTAATTGTTCTATGTTGGCAACATAATTAATTTCACAGCATGAATATTAGCAGTTTTGTGACAATCAAACAAGCAACAATATTAATGAGTTCGGTAATGTGGCTGTGGGCTACGCAAATTGCATTTAGCGGTGTGCCGCTAAATGTAATTTGCAAGACTATCTGGGCGTAATCTGTAATCAAAATGACCTAACCCAGCCCGGGTTAGGTCATTCGGTTGGACGTGTACCTAAACAAGTATCTAACAATAGAAATTGTTTATTTGGTGCACTCAACAGCATATCAATTGTAGCACTTGAAGTACCATTTGAAGGCCTATAGCGCAGACATGCAGGCAATGAACGGTCAAAGTCCAACTTGGTGCTTTCGGCTGCGTTGCGGTGCATAAAATTGTACTTACAAGTACTTACAGATAGACAATGCTCATTACTAGCACAAAAGCTTGCATGTGCCGTACATCAGTACTTTTCTAGAAAAACATGCTTATTTACACAGCTAAAGAGCATGCTCGTTTTAAGCATGCTAATAAACATGCTTTTTAATAGCATGTATATTATCTGTACCTTAACGTTACCAAAGATAATGATAATGACTTGGTTACTACTAATGAATATCATAAATAACTCTGGAAATAAAAATGAACTGGCAGTGCCATTATCATCTGTCTTCTATTGTAGAGTTGAGACACTTGCTTGCGCCAAGGGTTAGGTTAGGTTGGTTTCAAGCGCACGCCCTGGGACCTAGACGCGGAGGTCCTGGCGGCGGTCTATTGGAGGGACGCGGAGGCCAAGCAGAGGGGCGTCCGCCCACCTCCGGAGGAGATGAGACGGTGGCGAGAGCGGGGCCGGAACCGTCTCTTCCGGAAGTGGGAGCAGAGATTGGAGAACCCGACTGCCAGCGGAGAGTTGGTGGCTGCCATTCGGCCCGTCCTCAGGGACTGGGTCGAACGTAAACACGGAGCGCTCACCTTCCACCTGGCGCAGGTCCTCACGGGACATGGTTGTTTCGGCGAGTACCTGTGCCGGGTGGTCGGTAGAGAGCCCACGAAGGCGTGTCATCACTGCGGGGCGGCGGAGGATACGGCGCAGCACACCCGCGCCGTGTGCCCCGAATGGGAGGAGCCGCGCGCAGCGCTAGTCGCGGCCATCGGGGCGGACCTCTCGCTGCCGACCATCGTCCGCGCCATGGTCGGCAGCGAGAGAGCGTGGGAGGCGGTGCTCACGTTTTGTGACACCGTCCTTTCACAGAAGGAGGCGGCGGAGAGGGACCGCGAGAACGACTCACTCGCGCTTCCAATTCGCCGCCGGCGAACGGGCCGCCGGCGGTTGGCTTATGCCCACCGCCTGCCGCCCTAACGGGGACCTTCGGGCGGAGGATCGGGGGATCCGCCGTCCGAATAAAGCGGTCCCGAGCTGGAAGGCGCTCCACGTGTTCCGGAGCGGCTTCAGCGGAGAAGGGGGGGCGCTAGGCCCCCCGGAGTAGGGCCCGAAAGGGCACCCGCCGACAGGGCCGCGGTAGTTTTCGAAAGAGTACCCGTGGTCCTGTCCATGGTGGCGGAGGCGGAACACCCCAGGAGTTTTAGTTGGTGCAAGTCCAACATAATCGCCCGTTCCCCCGGACGGGCGGTATACATAATGTATTTCTCCTGGGTAACAAAAAAAAAAAAAAAAAAAGGTTGGTTTCAAGCGTCAAGTCGCGAACACTCTGTGGTTATTATTTGGTCCAAGACGGTCTGCTGAATAAAAGTAGATATATATACCTACGCAACTTTACTAACGTAAGCTTTACAAGTAAAATGAAAATATATAAAATTTTGCCTACAATACGTCCGACATTGTTATTATATATTTACAACGCTGTGAGATGTAAGTATATGTAATCAATAAATGAATAAAATAAAAATACTTTTCACATGCTAACTTGTTTTCAAGCTTGTCGAATATCCTTATTACTTTTAACTCCATGTAAGTAGGTATCACACATACCTATAGATACTAAACACAATTACACACTTAATTAACACGGGAAATACGATCATTCATTCATAGTTCCGTAATAGTATCTAACTTATGTAGGTAGGTTATTATAACCATCTACCGTCCTACTTACGGTTTAATGAATGAAACGAGGTAAACCTACATACGAGTAACAAACAATCGACTGAATTAAGGAAACATTGTGACAGAGTTATCAAGTTATTTAGTTGTATTTGGTTTTAGAAGTGAGACAATCGCTATGGCAGGGTCGTCCAGTCGTTCAATGACCTCTTGAATCTGTTGTGATAGAGGCCAAAGAGGATATAATGGAGCCACCGCGTGCGACGTGTTGTCGTCGGGTTGGTATCTCTCGTCATCAGTGTCGCCAATTGTTCATTTGTTTTCCAACACACATCTAAACCGAAGCCCAAATCAAGTGTCTTATTTTGTAAACAAAAACTACCCTACTCTACTAAGATTTTAAGCTATTCTGTGATTATTGCATAGTTATTTTCACATTATTAGATCGGATTACTTTATTTTCACAATGATGAACAGGTTCGATCAATCAGTTCCTTCAGTGTTACATCACAACAGGTAATTAGACGATCATACTTGTTTACAAAATAAGACACTTTATTTGGACTGCGGTATAATGCACAAATCGTCGTTACAACACTGAATTCATTCATATTGTAGCAAATCCAGAACTGCGATAAGTATGCAACTTTCGAAATTCTTGTAATATTTATTTATGTGAAGTAGGTGCCACCTAGCTGTTGTTGTCAGTGACGCATTTTAGAACAGTGGTAGATATATTATCTTTGAACATCAGTAGCCAAGGAAGCAAATTATTAGGTAGGTATATATGTACCTACCTAATTAATAATCATTGGAAGCTACAGTTGGCAACACGACGCCACGACGCCGGGCTTTATGTCTCGTCTCGTTGAAAAGCTGAACTGAATAACAATTAGGCAAATATTCCAAATGAGTACACGCCCACGTATATTGTATTGATAAATGCAATGTTTAGACGGATATTTATAACGGTCGTTTCAGTTGAAGTGGGAATAAATCAGAACCTCATGAGTGCGATCTATAAAATAACCAACCAATTGCTAGTCGGGCTCGAGCAGCGAGGGTTCCGTACAGAAACCTTATGCGCAATCATTTTCCATTGTAAAGTCGCATGGGCTTACAGGTAAGAATATACATAATTATAATATGTATCTTTGAAAACTATAAATACCTACTTATATATTTTTCCTGAAATAATTCCCACCGTCCGCCACCTTCAAACGTTCTACCTACTTTCATTAGTACAAATTTTTGAATAGAAACTTAAATCTTTAATGTGTGGTAGTAATAGGCAACACTAGTGTACAAAACTCTTTTAGGGCCGCCACATCACAGAACACCCCGCCACATACGTACGGAATTCCGTTCAGGAATTCCGTTTCGGGATATCGAACGCAGTGAATCCATACAAAGCGGACACACCACATACAACTAGTTTTCCGTCCGGAGTTTTCTCCGATTCGAAATTCCGTATGGTGGCCTGTGGCAGCCTTTTTATTCCGAATTGAAATAAACGTATGTAATGTGTGTGACAGCGTTGCCAATCCCGATTTTTTAATCAAAAATAAATGTCCCGCGCGGGACAGGCTCAGTCCCGCTTTTCGGGGATTATAATTAATTCTTACTTAAGTATAATATACCTTTATTATAATATTTTTGTTTGTTTGTTATTAAGCAGCAGCTGCTCAAGGAATGGGGAATATGTCGATATTATTTTACGAATGCCAAAGATAAGTTGGTCCCTAAATCTAGTTTATCTTTTCGTTAGCGAAATATTACGGTAAGTTGCTTTGCATTGCAAGGAATCCTCGGTGCGCGAATCCCATTCGCACTTGGCCGTTTTTTACTATGTCCCGCTTTCGACGAAATAATCCCACTTTTTTCACTCAAAAAGTTTTAAATCCCGCTTTTGCCCAAAATATCTGGCAACGCTGCAATATAATATAATATATACAGAATCCCGAATCGATATTTCGAAACGGAATTCCGTTCGTGGCGGCCCTTAAACTTAATATTTCACTACGGGTGTGGGATTTCATAGATTGTTTTACGCAAACTGAAACCTATATAGCACTAAAATCAACGTTGCAGACCATAGGTAAATCTGGCGTGCATGTTTTTAAAACTAATGTAATTCTCACAGGTCTATAAAATGCTGCCTCACATTCCTGCACCAAAGTTATAAAACTGATGACTTCTAGGCCGATATTCCGATACAGTTTTGAGCACGAACTCAGCGTGAGCTCGCACTTACAACTGTCAAAATTGTATGACAGCTGTAAGACCGAACTCAAACTCATGTCGAACTGTCACAGTTAGTACCTATAGAATTAGAAAACACTACAGGAGCTACCAGTAGGAACGTAGTCAATAAACCCGGCAATATGAGCAGGTAATACGGGTATCAATATATTGGCAATCTCACACATGTCGTAAATAACGAGCATAATTTTATTTTACCATCGTGATAACGTAAATGGAGCACGAACTATGGCGCATGCATTATTTACAATGCGCGCTGCGGAATGCGCGCACGCAATCCATGCAGCCGATGTAAAAAGTGTCATTAGCATTACACCTAGTTTTAGTAGCGAGAGAGGTTTTGAAATGGATTGCCATCTGATATTGCACACATTTTGCATAAGTACATTTGTTAATACCTACAATAGTCTGGTTTGTGTTTCCTAAGTTAAAAGCCAATGGGCATTTTTGGAGACTTTATTTCGCGAACACCAACCAAAAATGAGTCTAATAATTGATGGGTCTAACAATAGGTACTACCAAGTGGAAATTACATACTATTTTAATTTTTGAGTAGGTACAGTCGAAGACAGAGATAAGTATACAGGGAGCCTCAATAAGGTTGAGATTTACTGAAAAACTACTGGACCGAATTTAATATTTTTTTCAGTTAAGTACTTATATAGTTTTAACTTTTATCTATCAAACAGTGAAAGAATTTTTGCAATAGGTCAAGTAATTTTTGAGAAAATCTCAACCTTTTAAACTCTCCTGTACACCTTTCTCTGTGTTCCACCGTACCTGTACCTCTAGTGTTCTATTCTCACGTGGCCGTCAAATCAATCCTTAACCTAACTAATTACAAATGCGAGAATTTTTAGGGCATGTTAAGTAATTCGATGAGCCACGTTCGTTTATGTGAGCGTGGATGGAATCGCTGCGATGTCACAGATGAGGCTGAGCGCTTATCTTGCGCAGGATACGGCGCGGGCGCGGCGCCTCTTCCGCCGAACCGATGCGATAGCGCCACCTACGCGCCCCCCGCCCCGTCCCACCAACACCCCACCTTCCCACCGCAATGTACTTTAAAAACACGATTGTTGAAAACAGCCAGCCATTAGGATCATCATCATCATCCCGTATCAATCCACTGCTGGACATAGGCCTCTCCCAAGGCATACCACTCAACCCAATTCTCGGAGTTTTGCCAGTCCCTGCCAGCCACCTTGGGCAGTTCATCTCTGCATCTGGTCGAGGAGCGTCCTACACTACGTTTACCCGTTCGTGGCCTCTACTCAAAAACTCTACGCCATTAGCTATCAGTAGGAGAAAATTGGAGTAGGTTCCTGCCCGGTGACGTTCTTCATAACGACGAGCACGCATTTCTAACCCACAGGCCGTGTTTGGTTCACAATAAAGCGGCTACAACACGCGCGTCACCTTATTGTGCATGTGCCGGTCAATTAGCAGCCCTTAATGGAGTTCATTCACGCGACCGTAGTGAATGAAGGCGCGCGTCGTGTAGAATTATTAATACCCGATTGCATTTTACACTCGAGAAATAATCTATGACCGACGACGTTGCGTGGGCGGTGGAAAACCTCGCAAATTATCAATACAAGTTCAGCAACCCCTGTAAAGACAAGTATTTGTCCAGAGTGTCGCATGCTAAAAATCGTCGCTAAGCGTGGCGGCCCGCTTGCTCTGACGCGATGCAGCATTCATATGCTACATCCTCATGTGACAGTGCCAGTTGCACAGGTTTTGGATTAGATTTAGGCCACGACAAAATCACACCTAATATTTACCTATAACCTACCTTTGTTCGTAAGTGTGGCGAGAGACCCCGCCGCACCGACTCCACGAAGATGGAAGTTTTGGGCAATCCTAATCATGAATGAATTGGTTTGAGTTAAGGTGGCTTGCACTAAGACTGTTAACTAAGCGTTAACATTAGTTTATAATATGTTTACACCAGTTTCCTAGGTGCCAGTCAGCGCTTAAGAGAAAAGGTGTCAGAAAATATTCAGCAGCACCATCTTTAAAACACTGTTGTCCAATCCAATCTGGGTACCTAGTACTTACCTACCTACTATTTTAAGTTCATGATTAGCCTTTTTTAATCGAGGATGCTCGGGACATTATCCATGACACGGGTTCAGTGCGGATTGGTGGATTAGTATACATGCCTCATGTTTTTTGTTTGTTCTCAGGATCGTAGGTTTCCTAACGATGGTTTCCTTCGCCGTTTGAGAGCATTGCATTCGGTAAATAGTCTATTATAGTTTAATTTGGCTCTATTTCCTGGCTGTTGCAAAGCTCAAAGCCCTGTGGCGCACGCGCTGCGGTTTCACTCGAGAGCCCCGACCGCACAGATAAAGTGCGGTCGGAGATATTATGGAACAATGAGGATGTTCAACATGATCTACCTATTGTTTTAATTGTTTATGCCTATCTAGATGTTAGACAGGTACCTACCTATTTAATTTGAAGTAGGTTAGTACTTACACAACACACAGGTAGGTACTACCTAATTCTTCTTAAATCAAGAGTCAAGACATCCTGAATATCAACTTTCTTGATCTACCTATTAAAAAAAAATATTTTCCAGTGTACAAATGCTTAGTTAGATCAACTCGCGGTTTATCTATACGGTAGGAATTATGTTGTGCCGTTCTCTATCGTAATCAATTTATATTTCTAATTAAAACCCGAATGAATAATTACGATAAAAATGTGGGACCTTCGATGTATTAAGACTACGGCTTACGAGTATATCGCAGCTCAAGAAAGTAGCTGTGTGACAGCTGAGAGAATACGCAATAGGTAAAAACGCATGCACATGTTAATTTACCGTAATTGTAGCTACGTCGTCTAAATAAAGACGGAGGCAGGTGCAGCTCCCACGCGAAAGCAACCGCGATTACGCGCGCCCGCACCCCGCGAGCCCGCGACGCGCCCCGCGCACGCCCGGTGCGTCTTCAGCACACCACCAGTGTTGCCATATTCGATATTAAGAATTCGTAGCGACACTACAAAGTAGATTGTAAGGGGTTTGCCTCTAGAAAAATCTGTTTCTTGTCCGTCCTTTTTAAATGTAAATTTTTACAATACTGACGAAAGATGAAGTTTTTCCGGTGCATGTAAATTAAATACGTAATTTAAACATTCCCACTGCCCCGTAGCAAGCAGATTTTATTGCATTTTTATCGAATTCTGTATTTAATTTTACTGTGTCTGTTTTCAGGTTTCTTGAGGAAAATAAGCGTTCAAATTATCGCTGTATTTGGGTGGAAAAATGAGCAGAATAACTCAAAATATTCCCTTAACTTGCAACTAATCCAAATAAATCCGCGTATCTACGGATTTTCCCGTAGGTCTGGCAACGCACCACGCGAATGCACGAGCTCAATTATATCAATGCTGTCTCCACTGGCGTAATTGGGCTCGTGTAAATCCTTCGTGCACGTAAACTGCTGCGATTTGCCGAGAAAGTTAGATGGCTTAAAAAAACCAACAAAGTGCGAGTCGGACTCGCGCACCGAGGGTTCCGTGCAACTCCGTAACATTGTTCTAATGAAAAGATAAACTTGATTTATGGCCAAACTTTTCTTTGGGTTCGATTACCCCTGCTCCCATACTCGCCAACTGCAAATATCGTATAGGTACCTACGGACAATGAAGTGATTCTATAAACCCTACCTTTTTTCCTGTTGAGGTAGGTACGGAACCCTAAAAAACGATAAAGTGCTAGTTCGACTTGCGAATTGAGTGTTCTGAACATTTTATTCTAATAAGTTTGCATTGAAATGCAGTAGATAGAGCCCATCGTCGCCAATGTATTAAATATGTAAGTAAACAAAAATTTAAATTTAAAAGAAATAATTTAAATTTTGGCGTAGGTACTACATCTGTGGCAAATATGAAAAATATCTTTATTAAACAGGTATTCCTTTTAAGTCAAAATTTATTGATGGAACCTCGATGGAACCCTAAAAATTCAACCGATACGCACTTTAGTTGCACAGCTTTGTCCAGTCGATAGCACATCAAGTGTAACACAAAGTAATATTACTTAGATTACAATGGCTTTGTATAATCAAGTGGAAAAGGAAAACAGAAAAAAGTAAGTATACAGGGGCCCCATTAATGTCGAGATTTTCTTATGAACTACTCAATGACTATTTAGTTATTTGTTTCGGAACCACTTGACCGGTTGTAAAAATAAATCATTTACTATTAGATAGTCTCCACCTCTCCTCTCTCCGGTCTACTACAAACCGGCGAGCATGCATGAAGAGATCGATGAATGTGGAGGAGGCAAGGGTTGTGGTCCAGGATCGCAGCAGATGGAAGTCCATCGTCTCTGCCTACCCCTACGGGAATCAGGCGTGAGTAAATAAATAAAAAATAGTCTCCAGCATACAATAGTGTATGCAGGGTGTAACGTAAAGGGTATATGAAACCGAAGGGAGGGTGTTCAGTATCGGTAACTGAACAACTTTTGTTCTACGACTTTACGAATAAAAAATAAAAATAAATTAATGTCTCATACAAATCGCTCAGCTGACCGGTACGAAACGTATGAAAAGTCCAAAAAATAAATTCGCAAAAATCGAAAAGTCGTAGAACAAAAGTTGTTCAGTTACCGATACTGAACACCCTCCCTTCGGCTTCATATACCCTTTACGTTACACCCTGTATATTGAAATTGTAAATAATTGAAAAAAATCAGTCTAGTATATTATACTTTTAAAAAGTCTCCTTCATATTTTACTGTGTTAGATCGTTCGAGTACAGTAACAAGTGTTTCTCCCGTGATGTGGGCAATGGTGCGGCAATCGGGGTAATTACGAGGAACTAAATCGGAGGGTCGGGTCCGGGGTCGCAGGACCAGTCGCGGGGAACACGGCGGCAATGACCTTCGACACGCTCTAGCTACTTTCGTGCTAACAACGCATGTTTACCATTCTTAAAAACACGTAAACATGATAGCTTTTCACTTCAGCTTTGTGGGAAAAATTTCAAGGTCGGTACCTAACATTTCAATTTTATTGTAGTACAGTCGAAGACAGAGATAAGTATACAGGGGGTCCCAATATGGTTGATATTTTCGCAAGAACTACTAGACCGATTTTATTATTTCTTTTACAGTACTTACATAGTTTTAACTTTTATCTATCTAACAGTGAAAGAATTTTTACAGTAGTTGTTGAGAAAATCTTAACCTTAAAAACTCTCCTGTACACCTTTCTTTGTCTTCGACCGTACACATCACAGCACATTAAGTGCAACACTTTGGACCGTTCTTATTATCTGCGCAGTAAGAGTTGAAACCGTACTGCAAGTGTTACCATTGATCTACTGGTGTCGGTACCTACAGAGGCACGTCAAGTGTGAACCTTGTACACACAAAGACAGAAAATAGTATACAGGGGGCCTCAATAAGGTTGAGATTTTCTCAAAAACTACTGGACCGAATTTAATAATTATTTTACAGTTACTTAAGTACGTAGTTTTAACTTTCATCTATCTAACAGTGAAATAATTTTTACAATCGGTCGAGTATTTGTTGAGAAAATCTTAACCTTAAAAACTCTCCTGTATACCTTTCTTTGTCTTCGACCGTACCTACTGGTCTTTGTGTCAAAATCTGGACTAAATCGCTTCAAGTGTTTGATGTTGCTGTCGAGTAAATACTAAGTATACCTAAGTACAGACTCCTATTTTTGCTGAAAATAGAGATTGATTTGTTCCTCATAATATCAGTCGTTTAGAGGCCGGAAAGGGTTTTGATTAATGTGTGATAAAAATAAATTAATAATTAGGTTCCAAATTGTGTTACGATATTTTTTTTAAATCTCTCAAATGAGCAATGAGCCAAATACGCCAATCTTGAAAAAATAATATATTTTAAATTAATCAATTTTATTAAAAAAAGCTATTTACAAAATGTTTATTAGGATGAATACTATTTTTCAATATACAATACATGGCATAATTGCGACAAGCTAAGTTGTAGTTCACAAATGTGCCAAAAACGTCAGTTTTTCGCAATTATGCGAACTACAACTTACCGAAATTGAATCACGTTATAAATAAGCATTTAAAAAATAGTATTTATCGTAATAAACATTTTGTAAAGAGTTTTTTTTAATAAAATTGATTATATTGGAAGATATTATTTTTTTAAGATTGGCGGCGCTAGTTGGCTCATATCAGGCCCTTAAGTATGTATTAATAATATGTACAATTGTATATAGCTATAAATAGTGCAACAGTTCAAAGCCTGAGAAAGATGATGCGATAAGTCCCCGTGGTAACAATGCGGTAGGTTTATAGGTAGAGTATGTACCTCGCTAATGCATGCTGCAACGACTCGAAGCTTATTTGAATTTACACATACCCGTCTGGGTCTGGGACCTTCTGTTTTATTCATCCGGTCAAAGATCATGACGTCATCGCATGATCTTCAACAAACTAGCGACCAGTCAAGGATAGATAGGGTCTAAGCTTATAATTTTTACAATCGGCCTAAGAGTTCTTGAGAAAATCTTAATACCATTCGTCTTCTAGTCTATCTGTAACAAAGTAAGTATGTAGGTAGACAGTACCGAAGAATATGTATTTTTACCATTTGCTATGCAATGAAAAAGCGTTTGTCCTGTCTTTCCTTGACTCCGATCGCTAGCTTGTTGAAGAACAGTAAAAAACATCTGAGACAGGTTATTGATTGGAACAAATCAACGTACTTCATTTGCACAGAAAGGGAATAGGTACATACCTACATCGACAAACCTTAGCTAGTGTACCTGCAGACGGCTTTATCGCTTTAAGCGATTTCTTCCAGGCAACCTACGGGTGATGCAGATATTGTATTAAAAAAGCGTAGCGTGTGCAAAAATTTCATAATTAACTGGATGTTAATACTTTTATGATAAGTATAGAAAATACTAAAATAACTTCCAATTACCACCAAATAGGTTCCTCCAACGTGTTTCAAAGAGTGAGCCAAATGTTAATTTATGTCAAATAAAAAATCATTCGGGTGGTCAAACGTTTGAATATCAATAAACCAGTTAGTGACGAAGCGCAGGAGTGGTCGTCCTTTTGATTTAGAGCGATATGGAAACAATTAATCACGTCTCCAAAAGCGAACGACAGATTTACTAATGTGCCGGGAAGTAGAGGTACAATTTATTAAAGCTAATTTGAATTGAATAGGGACGAGCTAATTTTGGCTATCTCTTTATATGCGTAAAAATATTATAAGTATTATTTATATTTATTGCCCAATCGATTACTAATTTCAAAGGTTCTAGTCATAGTAGTTGTGCGACAACCTACTTATAATGTCGCAGACTTGTATGACGTGGAGTTGTTTTATGTAAGTGCAAGGTACGCATCAAAGCAGATCAGTGTAACACTTTGGACTTTGGACCGTTCGTATTATCTGCGTCGTAAGACTTAAAATCGTACTGCAAGTGTTACCATTGATCTGCTGTTGTCTGTACCTACCTAAATCTGTTACAAAAACATCCGATAAAACACCTGCTTCTGGGCATAAAATCTATCGTTCCGTTATAAAGACAAATCTAACGATACCTCCCTCATATAGAACAGCTAACAGCAGATCAAGTGTAACACTTTGGACCGTTCTCATTATCTGCGTCGTAAGAGTTGAATTCGTATTGCAAGTGTTACCATTGATCTGCTGTTGTCCGTACATCAAAATCCATCTAGCCTTTTAGGACACGAGGCAACAATGGAACTAACAAATAAGTAGGTAAGTAGGTACATAATTAATTACGTACACCAGAAAACATTGCCTTTCTTTTCATGTAAAAATAATGTAAGTGGCTAATCTTTCCTGCATGGAAAGCTACTGGAAGGTCGATCAAAAACACTTCTGCAAGCTTTCTTTCGCTGTTTGTTTTCCCGCCAGCAAGCAGACATATTTAGTACGTATGGTGTGTGTTCTGTTATGTCTTATGTAACATCAAGCCATTATTTAGTTTAGCACTAACATTGTTATCCGACGACCGAGCTGTTGTTGCGAAACCGCGCCGTGCAATGCTTTGACATAATGTGTGAATTTCCCTCATTGTCCTCGCGTTCCCGGCTAAACGGTGCGGTATCGATCACATTATTTCGTGTAACAGCTGCCTTATTCTGGGCCAGCTGTGATCGCTCGTATGTAGGTACCTACCGTAAAAATTATTGGCGCCCAGCCCTATAGTACCTGTACCGATCGCAAGTGGTCCTAATCCTATTGCTCTTTTTCGCGAACTAAAATTACTACCTACGATAGAAAGAGCAACCAATTAAGTATTAGCCGAAAGTAGGAGGGTAATTTGTTTCTGTTTCCTGTGTGTGGCTTAAACGCTTAATGGATGTTGATGTACCGAGATAATACAATAGATTCGTCCACGACGCATTTTTGGTCAAAAAAGCAGCCGGGTTTTGTTTCCCGTATTTTCCGAACACGGCTGACTCAGAATAAGGCTGCTGAATCACAATTTGGTAACGTCGAAACTTTCGTTTTTTTTGCATTCGGTAACCTTTGTTCTATCTCCGATTCCTATCTCCGTCAGTGTATGTTATGCTGTTATTTCGTGCGTCACGTCTCGCTTGTCTGTCAAGCTCAGCCGAGGCGGTCCTAAATCAGCGGTTCCTTGACATTATCGTGGATCCGTGTGTTTCGTCGGGTCCCCGCTGCGCCGGCGCCGTGTCACGTCTGGCGCATTCGGCAGACGAAAACATTTGGCGCGCTATGTAGAGCGTGAGCGGCGCGAACAGAGCGCTTGCGACACTATTATCTACCAGAGATAAGCTCGCCAGCTCATTGCTAAATGCTCTACTTCCACAAAAAAAAACTAAAAAGGTCGCACGTTAGAATGAAATTTTGACTAAACGAATACTCAACTCTACGTTTGTTATCTGAACAAATATTCGAGCCAATATATACTTAGCTACCCCACGAATAAATCATTTGTACTTGCGACTTTCAATCAGAAGGAATCATTATCATATTATTAACTATTAATAAAGTATAGGTACCTACTTCTACTGTGTAGTGTGGAACTGGTCTTATGAACTTTCAAGCACACAGGTAGGTAACGACTGTTTGTTCATACATTAACAGGATTACCTACCCATTTCAAGTTCATGGAGCAGTCGTTGGCAGGATAAACCTTTACACTACTGTACTATGAGTTCATACGCCTAAAAGCATGATCTCACTTAGCAGTTCCGTTATACTAATTTGTTTCTAAAAGGACGATCTATTTATGGACTTAAAGTTTTACGTAGATGGAAGTTGACGTACAAACCCGCTGTAGGTTAGGTAACTACTTCATACTACCTATTTATATTTTAACCGTATGTGCACAAACCGCCAAAGCATCGCGGAATTGTGAATAGGACTTGTAAGTAGATATTTAAGATAAAGATAAGATAAATATTCTTTATTGCAAAGTAAAAGGAATTACACAAAAGAAATATGCTAATACAGTTAGTATCACAATTGGCGGTCTTATCGCTTAAAGCGATCTCTTCCAGACAACCTTTGTTATTTCTTATTGTTTGGACTTATTTTTTGCATATTTGGCATTATTTTTTCGTAATAAAATATTTTTTACAAACAGCTTTCCAATCTACCACTTACCTAAGAGCCGAATATTTAATTTGACAATGCGAGATAGATATGTAAGGTGTTACTAAATCTCACAACGACAATGAGTCGTCGAAACTCGAAACACGTTACCTTTACCACGCTATGCCGCTTGAATGAGGAGATGGCATACAATTAGCTTCATACGTAATAAACAATTCTAAGTCTATGGAATTAGCATAGAGCGAATTAACGATTGCTGCGTGGTAGCGGGGTACCGGGGCAGTCCACCTGTCACGCTACGTCACGCTATTGCTAGGGCTTGAACCCGGAAACTGTCCGTGACGTTTGCTCATGGATCAGTGGGTCGAAACATCGGCCAGCGGCAGCAGCGGACACGCCCTTAATACCATACCATCGCCTTATGCAAATGTATCTACCGGCCAAACCAAATAGGTGATACACCCACACGAGGAGCAGTGAAAAGGTTATGTTATGTATAACATGGTTCTTGGTATATTTCATTAGCGTCTGGCATGCCAGGGCTATTCTAAATTACCAAGAACGTAAAAGTTCAAAGGTCACGGACGCTTTGCGGCTTGGAACTTGTAGAAGGAAGCAAATGTCTGCATTAATGCAATCACAACACGTACAATATTGAATATTGTATAAGTAAATTATTAGTTTGAACAAAGTGAGACGTTCTGTTCCAGAGCCGGAGCGGACAGATCGGGCACGATCCGGAGCTGCGAGCGAGCTGCATTGTTACATCATCGCACTTTCTAACAACCGACGACGACGTGGTAGGATTTATATCGCCATCGGCTCTAATTAAAGTGTCTGTCCGACGGGAGTTGATAGTTTGATACCGCTCGAGTACTGCGTATGAATTACATGATACACCTATGTACCGGCGGACAGAGTACCAGAGGACAATAGCGTTGTGCAACGCTGGTTCACTTTCGATTTCATTTTAAATTATTAAAGGCAGATATATCATCCATGAGACGATGCATCTTCTGACGAAATGTGAACGCCGAGGGAATTATTGCAATAAATGATAACGAATAAAGGATTTGGCACAATCCATTCTAATCCTAAACGGTCCGCGTTCTAAGCCCAACGCATCGAAGCACGATCGAGGATGACGCGCAGCTATCGGAATGTCGATGTAGAATGCACGCACAGCACACAACGCTAGGTAACTGGACCGCGCGACCGTAGAGAGAGGGACTGCATCCGCAATGAACACTAATAATTTCCATTGAAATTTGATAAAAGTCGTCGTACGAAGAAACTAGAAAATGACGGAAAAGCGTGAAGGTAAAAGGAGGCTGACGAGCTAAAGTAACGATGCGAGGGTGTAAGATATAGAAAGTATATTAGAAAGGAATCGAAGGTGCGCGTGACCCGCAGCCGGCGAGGTGAGCGGCCCGCGCTGCGCCTGCGCCGACTGCGCGCTTGCGACACCACGCGGAACTGGCGGCCTTCGCTGTCAACCTTTTAATTACTCGCTTTTTCGCATACTCCGCTCTCAGCTAGACATAGTGCTGCTCCGATACAAGTTACTTCATAACCACATCCCAAGTACATACTCGAGCATGATTAAAGAAACAAGTGAATAAGAGAGACGCATATATGAGTAAGTATGTAGAGCAGTGTACCGAGAAGCTCTGAATAGAAAATTGCACCAGGTAGTTGAGCAATGAGCATACAAAGTTGGAAGAATTTAAAGTTGTGCGCAATATCTCGCGTCCCGTCCAGGCAATACACAATCGGCGTGGCCCCTCAATTGTGAGCGCACGTCTGCTCGGCGGGCCGTGGCCGGGAGCTTCAATAGGCTACTGTTTAGTGTTCGCCGTACGGATGGTTTGAGCGATGAACTCAGCCAACACAGGGCGATATTTAGATGTAGCGAGAGCGAGGCCGCGCCGTACCGCGCTTTGCCAGCTGACTCTCAGCTGTTACGCTCATCAGTGCAATGCAAGCTCATGTTTTGACAGCCCATGAACGGTCCTCCGATTACTTCTGGCACCGCAATTACATGGCCTCATACATTGCTTTGAACTGCAAACTAATTTAGTTACGTATTATTATTAAGTACCTACCTACACATATGTACTTAGTTGTTATAAAGGTATCTACTATGTCTGTATATTTACACAAACGTAGGAAACTTTATTTCTAACACCCGTCGATTTTACTAGCTCTGCCACACCTACTATCGACTGAGACTTTTTGTTAAACAAATCATTTACATAAAACAAATAAATATGCAGTAGGGTGTTCTAATTTTGGGAGTAATTTTTTTGTAATAAGAATTTTTTTGTAATAAGACCGATTGTATTAGATGGAATGGAATCTGCTCTGCAGACAATCAAACGGAGTGTTCACGAATCCACATCATCAAGCAGAGCTCACGTTTTCATTCCATTCATTCGGCAGGCGGCTCTCGGCTCAGCACAATGAACGGCTCAACACTCAATAATTCAATATACGTAGGTTGCAATTCCTGGATTACATTGTATGTTATGGCTAGTGCATTACTCATCTTAAACAAACAATACAACAATCCACCTCCCATCTCGAACTTAGCTTCTAATTACAATAAAGATTGTAGATATTAGTCATACCTACATTTATTTGGGTAAATGAGTGAGTTAGCATTTGGCAACAGCTTGGTTTAACACACGTTGTGTTAGTTAACGATGACGATAAAGAGAAGTGCTAAACTTCCCTGTGTAATTATATTTTAGTTCACAAGTTCAGTTGTAATTAAAATAAAAGTAAGTATATGTAGGTTTATGCGACACTATCATTATGGATATTTCAACTCTACCTATGACGACACAAATTATATAAAAGCGCCACAAAAAATATCGAAGCCTACCGAAATTGTTTTCAAATAGGTACCTAAACATCTAACTGTAAGAAACTACATAGGAAAGAGAAAAATGTTGCACCTAGTGTAATGAAAAAGTTACAGAGCTAGGACATTTCCCCTGGCATGGCTTCAGAACTCTACATTTTTTTGCGTAAACTATATGGTTGTTTTATTACTTACTACAATTTATTGACACGGTTGAATTAAACATGCGTTGCGATAAATCCGAGATACACGTGGCCGATACATTGCATATTCTCACAATTATGTGCTACTACTCTACAGACTACATTAATCAACAGCGGATCAATAAACACAAAATCAATGCAATCTAGGCTGTATTATCGTGTAGAGTATCCGTACTTGATGCGCAGTCGATTGTACAACCACATTCTGTGTCTAATATGTAACAAATAGCAATGACTCATTTCTGCACTAGGCACAGCGAGTGTCAAAGAGCATGTGATAAGAATTAAATGTAGTTGCACCATTGATAAAATTAATTATAATAGGCAGTGTTATATAAAATTAACAGGAAAGCAAGTTAGTTAAAATGTTGCATTTCCATGAAAATAAATAGAAAATCCAATAGATGGATGAAAATGAATAAGCGAATTATTACAACAAAACGAATTCAGTCCTGGGTTCCCCGACTACCGTCATCAAATCGAATTTCATACATTAAAATCCATCATATCACACATCTAAGCCGTAATAGTTAGGTCACAAAGTACCTTTACCATTACCCTCCCGTTTTCGGTATTCGGGTAAAAAGGAAAACATATTTACTGCTAATAATCTATATAAATATTTCATTATTTTATGCCAATTATGTTAGCGCCGTGTGTAGCGACGGTCCTGATGATGAGTACTTTTGATTACCGGATTCAATTCAAATGTACCGAGAGATATAAAACTCGATAAACACGCCACGTTCACTCTGTCGAGTCGTATTATTACAAATATATATAGTTATAGAAGTAGTATGATAGGTTGTTTGTGGCATTGCAAACGGCAAGCATCATGACTCGGGAACAATGGGACCGTTTTTAAAACACCGCTTGCGAGATTGTTGCTTGTAGGTTACAGCACATCAATATACACAAAACCAATCAAAACTAGTATGTATTAGTGCCTGTGTATGCACGAGTGTTACATTTGAATGGTCTCGAATGTCGATTGTACAAAATGTTACCTACTAATTAGTACACACCCAATTTAACTGCATACGCAGCATACGTACCTGCGGATATTAAAAACGATTCGTGAGTCATTTTATTTAAATATTGAATAGTTACTACCTAGACTAGACACTTCGGTAATATAATTAATTAATACAGAGCCGGTTTAATAGACTCTTGACTTTATGCTACAAAAATAATACAATTTAAAACTTGATAGATACAATTTAAAACGAATAGTCACTGGCGGAAACGATAAATACATTAGGCGGGAATAATGATTTACTTACATTCAACAAAAAATCAATTGTAGCTTTTGCAAATACACAAACCACTGCAATAAGGAGCAAAACTTAAATTACTTTATTAGTCGAATTACTGGTTATCATTTGTTTGCTGTCATAAAACGATATAACAGTAGGTACGGTCGAAGTCAAAGAAAGGTGTACAATTCAAACAATTCTTTCATTGTTTGATAGATTAAAGTTAACACTATATAACTGTAAAAGAATTATTAAAGTCGGTCCAGTAGTTTTTGAGAAAATCTCAACCTTATTGACACCCCCTGTACACTTGTCTCTGTCTCCGACTGTACGTAGCTCAATTGTTTCTCATAATCTTCGTTGTCATAACAACTACCTCAGCGTTATCATCATAATGACAAAAATAACAACAACGTTCAGCATTATCTATTATAGAGCACACTAATAAGGAAAACAAAAAGAATTAAGCACCTAAATTGAACTAAACTACTTAATCTAAATCATTTATCCGCTAATAAGTCGATTCAAAGATTGGTTTGCATAATTTGTAATTGAATAACCGAAGGCCCCCCCCCCCCCCCCCCCCTTCTACAACTTTTTTAGAAGTATTACTCATTCAAAATGATGCTGTTATGTCATCGTAACAGTCACATCTTGAGAGTTGAGTGAAAACAGTTATAAATCATACTTTCCCCACATCGTTAGACTGAAATGTTGAATGTTTCGTGGAAAACCGGTGCAGGCACGTCACGTGAGACATCTGAATTTCGCAGTGTTTGATTTCACTGAATCAACTAACGAAAACTGAATAGCTGTGTTACGAAAATATCGATGCATTCTGGTCGAAATGGAGTGCAGGCGCATGAGATTGGTACATTCCGAATAGAGATTCTTATGGAATTTTTCATGAAACAAACTATGTAACAAGTTTATTGTATGATTTTGCATTAGCTACGTAAATAAGGTAGGCAATTATTTGATTTGGCAACTCTAGATAAACTATGAGAACATGGATGGATCAAACGATTGGGAGTCCCAAAGCGTCACATCTACTTTTAAATAGCTACATTAATTATGAATGTATATTAATTATCAGGTAACCTGATGTAACTAAATCTCCAATTAAAAGAAAATTGTCCGTTTCTGAACCCCTGATTTAAATCATCTTTGTATGGCGAAATCCAGCTAAATGGCATTATTAAACGCTGCATAACTTTTAAATATAATTTATTAATACAAGTCTATAAACGTTAGCGGAATACTATAATTCCATACAGTTTATTACAAAAGAAACTATAGTGGGTAGTTGTCCTAGATCACAAGGAAAATCCCAGCGAGCGCAATAGGGATTGGCATGCAAGCTACCAATTGGATAATACTCGTAAGTATTGTCTGCCACTCGTGGCGTGGTCACGCACTTGAGCGTTGCTGAGGCTATCCGTATCCCCGGCGAGGCTGATTTGTGTCAGACAGCTCGCTGGCCGGGCACAGCTGACGTGGGAGGCCGGCGGCCCCCCGCCGCCGCCCACAAGCCTATCGATCCACCCCCTCTGATGCACCACTTGTTACATCTCTCGCCAAATAGTGGCGAGACGATGAATTAGAACATAATTTATGTTCTAGTACAATGTAAAGCTTATGGCCACATCATTTTCAGATATATTTTGTCGCCGGCTCGAAGGACCAATAAAAGGTATGGATTTGTTAGTTGCAGTAATTATGTCGGTTTAAACCGGCATGTGATATTCTGTTTAAATTATAACAAGATAAGTACACTCCTAGAGATCTAGGAGAGGGAACGGCCAAAGACAACTATAATTAGTAAGAAAACAAGAATGCTTACTCACGTAGGTTTATGTTGAGCGATTCCGATCAATACGAGTTCTACAATAAATGTATGAATTCACAATTTAAAAGTTTAATGAATTAGATAATCAAATGGGTGATTTTTATTGTGCAGCAAATAATTTTGAATAATATTTTTAAAGTCCATTGAAAACAGAGAAATAGAAGTAGAGTCGTTTTGCAAGTATTTAGAAATAGTGGCAAATTGCCAAAATGGTTAAACAGTTGACATTTTACGTCGATGAGAGAAAGCTATTAATCCGATCGTCCGGCACCAGCACGCACGGGCGTCCGGCTTATCGGCGCCGATAACGCGACTGCTGGGATCCCGGCGAGGGTCGCGCGGGCCGGCCAATCAGTTGCAAGCTGCAACCGGTACAATGCTCATAAATTGCGTAATGCTGATTGTTTCTAAGAGCGAGGTCATGTGGAAAACACCGGTATCGGTATACCTATATGCAAACATCTTTGCGGACTGTAAGTACGTCTTACTTATATAACGATTATTGTTTACTTTTCTTAGCATTTCCCCACGAAAAAAGGGTGGCTTGCAACAAAGGAGGGTTAGCTAACGCTTAGCCCTGGGGTAATTTAAAAAAGTATGGTGTTTTCACGGGTTAACATTCGGGTTATATCTTGGTGCAAGACAAGATTATAATGTTTTGGACCATTCTTATTATCTGCGTCGTAAGAGTTGAAATCGTACTGCAAGTGTTACCATTGATCTGTTGCTGTCTATAGGTTCTTATTTAACCTCAGGAGGCCTCATCACATTTTGCAAAATAAAAGAACCTACTTAATGTCGACATTTGGAAGATTTCAATTCAAATATCGAATAATTAATAAAGGCATAAGGTAACGAGAGCCTAACAATGACATTTGGTAGATAACATATAACTTACATATACATACTCGTATACATTAGGTAGGTTTTTCTACATAAAAATCGAGGAAATGTCAACCAAACATGAAGCCATTTCCAACATTCCCACGCACAGATGGAATAAGTATTCACACACCGAGTTGGGAAAGTCGACAGAACAAGTTCGACACATTTATGCGATGATAATAAGGCTTAGATTGAAATGGTTCTCTAGGTTGGTGTGCTGTCTAAAATTGTTATACAAACGTACTTTTATGAATAACTTCTTCAGCTCAAATCATAAAATTTTAATTGGTTTTTGATTGTGTTAAGCAATCATGCATAACGTATGTACCTACATGTACAACTACAAGCACCTGGGTACGTTGAGTGTACTCTACCAATACATTCATGTATTATTCGTTTTGAAGCAATTTGCAATACAATACTTATGATTTACTCAATAGGATTAGATGAAGTATTCACGACTTGGAACACATGATATAGCGAATCAGCTAAGTCGACTGAAATGATTGGTCTTACATCACCTAAAGCCACAGAAATAATGACCAATGGGTACATTGACCGGCCACTGTTGGACCAGGATTCGGCGAACCCAAAACAAGCTGACTCAACGCATAAAGATGAAGTCATAGTATAGGACTCTCCGCATTTTATCTCTAGCCACAGATTCTATTAGAATCTTTTACAATGAGGGGTTTTCAAGGTTACATTTAAAAAAGAAAGAAAGTACCGATAGCCCTGGTTTGATGTCCACATTAAATGCGTTGTTTTGTTATTGCTTGTAACTTCGGCTTTTAGTATTTCATACTTAGTATTAATATGTACTGTATTGTTTAAATTACACAAACAAACCAATAATAATAAATTATTCAGCTGACACTGAATTTTTTTTTCATGGTGCTGTGTTTTTTACGATGATATCGCACTTCGATGGAACGCCATCTATTATCAACTTAAAAAAGCTTGTTTTTTTCTTACAACTGTCACTTTGAAAACCCCCTCATTCCAATGGGAATGGGATCCATTTTGTACCAAGTAGGATCATCTCTCATGCATGACAGTGGCACAGTCTGCCCAGAATAGCAATACAATTTTTGTAGGGTCTACCCTTTTTCAAACATACCACCTCCATATCGAAAGTCCAGTGTTCTATTACTACTACCGAACCACCGAGATTTTTGGACTGATAAGTTAACCATTATAATATAACTGTTACATAACTAGAACTACGAATTTTGCGAAAGACAAGAGTAAAAGTGCGAAAAGGTGAATCCATGGGAAATTCTTGTTTCACTGTATGTATATCCTACCAAAGTGTTAATTGCATGAAGAAGTAGAGTCGGATACAGTAACTTACGTATACGAACACGAGTACTATTATACGTAACTTACGTAGTGATACGAAATCGTGTGATGCAGCTGGCGACACTAAATCATGACTAAAAGCCGTGATTGCATTGCTTGCCTCCAGTCGCCTGCAAGATGGTGAAAGTATTGATTGAGTGATACAGCGAATGTGCAGAGAGATCACACGTCGCACCCATCTGGCGATTAATGCAGTTAGCACCATACAATTAGCACCATACAAAGAATTGAGAAAGTGTTATTATTATTGATCCATAGTCTTTTACAGATTGAATTTGGTATACGTTTTAATAGACCAAGTGGTTAGCTTGGATTGTTTAATGTGAAGTCAGGTATTTGTTAGTTTCTTAGCGCCGCTGCCGCCGTTGACGAAAAATTGTTCAATCGTGCAAATCACAGTACTTAGATATTGATAGTTTTTACACAGTACTCCCCAGGTGCTAATTAAATTCTCAAGAGAAAATAGCGATATTGTTTACATTATAGTCGATCATTTCAAAACGAACGAGTATGTTATTCATTGAGCCAACCACAACAGAATAAAACGATTATGGGGAGATATCCATCGCGTATGTTACCGACAATTTCAATTATGTACGTTGAAGAGGACGGAATAACAAGCACAGCAAGTTCCATGACATATCATTTACAATCGCGAGGTACCTACTTCGCCGTTAATAATGTTCGTACGTGTCATCGTGGCGAGCCAACAGCGCGACGAGGAAAATCCTCCATCCTGTTTACATGATTTGTTTGTATGCAAGCATGCGCTTGCGTTCCTATGCAAAATACGCTTAACACAAGGAACTTAGACGACAATACATCCTTAATGAAAGTATGGTGTAATTTATGTCAAGGGTGTAGCATATAGGGTTAGCCAAAAGATGTTCAGTATCGGTAACTAATCAAAATGTTCTACGACTTTTCACGTGGAACTTACATTTTATACGGCTCAGCTGTTCGGTTTGTAGAAGACATTCATTTGTTTTTATTCGAAAAGTCGTAAACAGCCTACTTACCGGCATCATGCTGAATAGCCTCGTTTCCACTTACTATAATACCATTTACATTACACCCACTGGATAAATATATCCGGGTGGAAGGCCCAAAAATGATAAGGAAAAATAAGTAAGTAACAAAAACCTCAATCAATACTATGCAAAAATGGTACCTCTACCAAAATACACACAAGGAAAAAAGATATCGATGGAAGCATCGGCCGCGCGTCTATAAACGCTTAAGTACAGAACGTTTATAAATCCTTTGAACACATGAAACCAGTATGAACACAGCATTTCGCTCGACTAAATACTCACAATACGAATATCTGGCTAGAGGTAGAGGCTGCCTAGAGTCGTATCAACAACGTGTAAGCGAGGCTGCTGCGCGGTCAACGCTCGGCGGTGCGCAGGCGCCCGCCCCGGGCCCCACCGTACGCCCGTCGCGAAAATAATGCAGCCAAATGACACGTCGAGCCATGTTTAGGATTATACCAAGTCAGAACAAAGCTCTACTCTAACCTCCTAACAAACAATACACAGTCGGACATTTCAAGCCATTTGTTTCAAAAACTGCTTTATTAAGGCTTTACTGTCCCATCTATGCATGCACTTAAATGGAAAGAGTCATTGAACAGCTTATTACTAATATATATTAATAATATATATAGCTCGACTACCACTCACTCACTCACTCACTGACTCACTGATTGACACGCCCGTTTAGTCTGAAGGAGTTCCCGGAGGTGAAAGTGATGTAGGGGGGAGTTGTATAGTTTAGTGATTGGACCAGAGGAAAACTATAGGGAAGTGAAAAAAACAAAATGGCGGCGGGTCACGTGATGCCATCTCCGCCATTTTCCAACCGATTTCGTTCAAATTTGGAACACGCGTCACATGGTCGACCTACTTTGTGATGAAATTGCAAAACAAAAGAAAAACAAAATGACGGCGGAAATATAGCCGATTGAAAATTTGGACATTTCAGACCAAACTTTGACGAATTAGCTGGCCTAGCACGAGCGCATGAGGAATATCCAACCAATTCCACTTCGTAGCATATATGATGTAGTATACCAGAAAATTGTCATTTTTGGGAAAAACAAAATGGCGGACGAGCAGTAAACCATAATATTTTCTCCATAAATTTTCCTATACGAAACGAAAGGATTACTGGCGTGCGGTAAATATCTATCAGTAACTATAGCGAGGCCGAAGGCCGAGCACCCTCCCGCGAGGCCGAAGGCCGAGCTCCGCGTAGGGCGAAGCCCGAAGCGATAGAACACCGCGAGGCCGTAGGCCGAGCTCCGCGTAGGGCGAAGCCCGAAGCGTCCCCTTGCCAAGCAGAAACAACTCCCCACCTTCCAAGTAACTTTTGCGAGGCCGAAGGCCGAGCCGGCCTGCGAGGCCATAGGCCGAGCTCCGCGTAGGGCGAAGCCCGAAGCGTCCCCTTGCCAAGCAGAAACAACTCCCCACCTTCCAAGTAACTTTTGCGAGGCCGAAGGCCGAGCCGGGCTGCGAGGCCATAGGCCGAGCTCCGCGTAGGGCGAAGCCCGGAGCGTCCCCACGCTACTACTACGATAATGTTTATTTAGTTGCGGCGCCTACAACACGAAAACAAAGCAGTCTCGCGGGCCGCGCGCGGCCCGCGCACCATGCAACACCTAGTTGAAGACAATAAAATTGGACGTGGGTTAGTGTTAGTACCTATAGTGAATAATAGTAGGCAACTATACTGAGAATTTCAATGGTTTCCATATTTGTTAATTTAATCATCATTAATTGCAGGCAATTGAATAAATAACCTACGTATTGCACACATAATGAGTAACTAATTGCATATACAGTTTTAGCTGTCAAATTATGACCATAAAGGTAAATTGAAAACTACGACGAACGGTAATCTAATGGAATGCGTCCAAGGACTAAATTGGGACTAGGTATGACTCATTCACTGGAAAGTTTGTTTCTCGATACCTTTCATAATAAAGAAAGCCCACCTAATTCTAAATTTAATTTACGAGTAATCGGGTCGGAAACGAGTTGTGGTGGCGGGCTTGGTGGCGCGGCAAGCGGGGAGCGGGGCGCGTTCAACGAACGTCCGCGGACAAGCACGGGCCCAAGGTCGTCGCGTTCACTCGCCCGCCAGCCCCGCCACACCACCTACCAAAGGGTTTCTCCTAGATTCATAAATAACCTCGCTCGGCACCACAATGCAAGAAACTGCACTGATTATTTACGCCGAGATATATGTAGGTACCTAAGTTTGAGCGTTTCTTTCTTAATTATTAAGCGGGTGTTTGACATTGAGAATTGCAATATTTGCAAGATGTAGGTACATGCAAAAATATCTAATTAACTTTTCTCAACACACGCAAAAGGGTAGATGAATTGTTTCGCTCTTCTAACATACCAAAATTCAGTTCTCTCGTGACCATGGGTGCAATGCCACCGAAATATAGCAACCTCAATCTTCCCGTTTTATTTGTTTACAAACCGCATAGGTAAGTTTAACGATGTCCTAAAGCCGAAAGTTTTCGAGTGGAATGAAAGCAAGGACACAAGCAAGTAAATAAAATACAGAGTAGGCAACGGAGACAATTCCATGACGCTGCAAATGAGATAGATAAAGATGATATCGTTTTGCAAGATACTTTCAAGTGCTATGCTCTCATATTTCAATCCAAAAGCGATATCTATGCTAAAATGGTTCGTGTCGTGGGGAACATGATTTCATTTCATGTATGTGCACTCGAAAGGACATCGCGTGTAACATTTTAGACTTTGCACCCTTCTTATGGTCTGTGTCATTACAGTTTAAATCGTACAACAACTCAACTGTTCATATTGATGTGCTCTCGACAGTACCTACACAACTTTCATAGCAATGTTCGTCTCGCAACGCTTTAGAATAGCTACGACGACGATGAGTAATCTGGGTTTTAGCACTAACGCTGTTTACTGGGTGAATTTATTGTTGTGGGACGGGTTTTGTGAATTCTAGCTAATAATATTATTGATATTTCAGAGTATACTGAAATTTCGTTTGCAAACAAACTAATTAGACATAGGTAAGTACAACAAAACCAAAAAAATCTACTGCATAAAATGTAAGTATCCTAAACCTATTTCAATCTCGCGATCAAGACAAATCCGATTACATCAAAATCTATCAAGCCGTTTAGACTCCAGGGGGCCACAAATTAACCGACATACCCGAAAACCATTACCCTTACTCCACCTTCTGGCACTAACGTTAAAATGTAGGTTCCACGTGTAAATGAAAATGTTAAACTAAGCAATTTTGGACTACCTATAGAAACATTGTCATCTGATTTGTGGGTATTTCGAGCCGGATGTTTGTGCAACATGCAACTCATGCATATCTAGTGTCGAAACTCTAAAAGTGAACGCTGAATGACGCAATCTTTTATTAGTAAGTACCTACCTACCAACGAAGCAGTGATGCAAAAGTATTAGAATCTCGACTTGCAATTAAGAATTCAACATGACAGCACGCTTATGCAATTACTTACATAAGTTATTGGAATTTAATACATATTTTACAAAGTTTCATTCACATTATTTTATCGGATTATAATATAAGTGTAGAAAGCATACGAAACGAAGACTGCTTTGTCACAAATAACTGTTACGATGTTCTAAACCACACACTTGACGGACGGATGGACGGACAAGAAAGTGATCCTAAAAGGGTTCCTTTTTTTCTCTCGAGGTACGGAACCCTAAAAATTTATAATAGTTGAACAAAGACCATCCAACACGCATTAAGTCTATTTCAAAGCCTCCTTTACTTTTTACCATAAAGCTTTCCTGAGTTTTCAAGGAACTTAAATAATAAAATCTCGTAAGGCACGAGTTGGATTCTGTTGACAGACTCATAAACATAATTACCAGATACCTATAAGTAACATATCACGGTAAATTTATTCGCGGCTCAAGAACCCATTGGCAGACCGCGCCCTGACCCGGTATGCCGGTTATTGCGAGATCAGCTGCACACGTGCCTGCGACAAATCGCCCGCTTGCAGGCCATTATCCACCTCGGCCGCTGATAGAGCGTATCTGCGTAGTTGATTAACGATTCAAGAGGCCCAATAATATTCAAAGGCGGTAGATCAACAGGACACAAAGCAGATACTTCATCTCAATCACTCTTGGATTCAGCGCCCCTCCATCTACTGTAATTTTCTTCTTCGTCTGCAAATGAAGCGGCGGCATTGGAGAAATTCCTTGAGTATTCGGTTCAACGGCCGCGCTACGGCAAGAGCGCTGCGCATGTGTGTTTGGGTGTGAGCGGAGCGCACGCACACTCGAGCCCACACCCGTGCCTCCGCAAACACGACGGAACCGTTACCCGCTGTGCTCCTAACTCCACCTACCAGGGCCTCGCCATCGCCGCCGTCCACTATCTCTTTATGAATGTCATCTCATTCACTAAATAGCCATTGCGGAAATGATACACCGAGAGGTTTCCGATACTAGAAATCGTATCAATAGAAATTAGTCGACCTAATTTCTATTGATATCTGTACCTATTTGAATAACTCAGTAATGCGTAACATAGTCTGCGTCCATGCTAGTGCTACGGTCGCATGGATAGGAGACGCTCTGGTGTAGCAGGCAACTACAACTAGCTTGAGAGCATACGGTGGGCGCCGACGACGTTGGCATGCAATATACCGACTAGCTCTAGCTAGGAGTATAGCCACCTAGAGAGGGGAGGCTCACCGCGGAATGCGATTATATCGCGTTAGGATTTCAACACTAGAACAGACGAGCCACTCTTCACTTTAGTCACTCACTTTATAGGGTAATATGGCGGTGCAACGCAAATGAAGCACTTCATACCCAGATTTAGTAGATCCTATAGGATCTGAAGACAGCTTATTGTAAAGTTAAATGCAGAAATTACTACTGCATATTTCCTACTCGTAAAATAATCTCACAGATAGTGCTTCAGAAATGCCTTGGAATAAATTAACATTTACTGATTCAATGAATAATAAAAATAATACTATAATATGCAAATGAAGACAAGAGGATCCGGGCATGTAACTAAACTACACACACTACGGTTCGTATCATCATCACATCGTAGAGCTGACATCCTGACCGATTTAGTCCGTAATTGAATGTGATTCAATTTGGAATGTGTCCACTGCGACTTGTGGAGCCCTGTTTAGACAAATGAAAGGCGTCTACTTCAGACGTGACTTCAGTCTATCAACGAGAATAATAAATGAGAATTTGAGAATGGTAGTAGGTATCTGAGAAAAAAGTTATTCTCAGTGGGGGTGTATTAGCTCGACGAACTGGCAGATTTCAGCATTATGAGCGAAGATAAGGTAGGTACATATTTCGTTAGTTTAATTGACCAGCCTCATTTTTATTAGATTAATTTTAATTGATATATTAATCAAGGTTCTTTAATTGAAATTGACCGAGTTACAAATAGATATTGTGGCAGATGACAAAAGTACCTATAATACGTAATTCATGTTTTCTTTTCGTACGTAATAGAACAGCATCATTTCCTCATGTCTTTATGAATTACAAGGGAACGTGGGCGTGATGACGCAGGATCCCAAACCCTTGATACAATTTAAGTCGCCGTGCTGTATTAAACTAATCTGTCTGAGCGCATACAAGACTCCCTTGTCTAGCTACTTTACATTTTACATAAACGTGCAGGAACATTGATCGAAAATAGTAGAATGACATTTCGAAACAGAGGACATGGACACAATAATGTCAAGGAAACTATTTAAAGACCTTGTCTACGCAAAAGTTGGAATGGAAGCCTGTTTTGCTGAACGCAAAACTTAATTTCGTCCCTCTACCTACACCTACGAAGCTTAGTCATCGTCTATCCTACTCATGATCCTACCAAACAACTTCCAATTTTCCTTCTAATCAGATATTTCGGAAAATTACAGAATTGCTAAATCGTTAAATACTATAAAATGTTTCAACAAAAATTAATATCTAAGATAGGTTATAAAAGTGTGGCAAGTGAGTAGTTATGCTGTAAATGAAACAATGAGATATGATATGAAGCTATTTCCGAGAAGTAACATAAAGGAACGTGTTTTAGCTATCTGAAACGAGATTAAAGGTCACAGTCACAGAGATTGTGTAAATTTGACCCGAGACCCGGACACTATACAGTACGATAAAGGAATTTGGAAACATCAGTTATTGATGTATGTATGACCTTACAGAATGTGAATAGTTGTGGCTAGTCCGCAAGGGATAGATGCCGCGAGTCAATATAAAATAGTGCATGTAGGTGATGTAGGGCCAAGATGCAGAGGTAAATTACATGTACTAAATTCTAATTGAATTTTCGCAATTACGCTGGATCGAGTATGCAACTATGTATATGAGAGTGGACGCCAATAGGGGTTTTAAATGTACCGCTTTTAGGGCTGTTGGAGTGACTGCATGACATCATGAAAATTATTATCGCATACGCAACCAGATATAAAACCTGATCGATATTGAGAAGGAAATAACTGTCATGTTTCTGCAACAATGGGAAAAATGATCAGAAGTTATAGAGCTTTAGAGATTGTCTCAAATATGAAGGGTAAAAATTTCGCCGCGTAGCCAGTTGTTCCTTCCCTCAGGGTTGCAAGACATGCAAGGACTGAAATTTCATAGATTTAGAGATTCGTCACTTCTTAAATTATACAAAGGTTATACTTTTCACATTAAATACCTATCTTAATTCACAGTAACTGTTGATTGCGTTGTGATACCAAATTGTATGATGCTTAGAGTTCTTGATCACCTATGGAGGCTGTCAGAACAGTTTTAGAAGATAATACCTAAAACCAAGTTGGTCGTAAATTGTGGGTCATGGAACGGAAGCGACGACGACGGACGTGTTTCGAAATATAGCACGCACTATCGAGCTCATTACACTGGCTATGTACTTGTATCCATATATGAGATGTCGGGTATTTACGAGACATAGTGTCACAGGGAGGGTTTATACATCAGTAAGTACCATGAGTTGTTGTAATAGTAGGTAAGGTCGCTAGCGACACCGTTGTGATGAGGCTTGTCATTAATGCCATTTTTGTTGCGGTCAGTTGCCGAATTAAGATACCATCCCACCATTCATAAGCCTCTTAGCTACGGTATTTCATACTCGCTAGCGAGTGAACTTACTACAGCAATTCGTGGCAGTGGCACAGTATATTTAAACAAGAAAATCAATAAATTAAATACTATTTTTCCTCAACCACTCCAATTAATCTAAACGCTACAAACTAGAAGTTTACAAGAATAGCGCAGAAGTTGGGATGAAACTTGGAGCGCTTGCGCCGCTTTCTCAACACAGCCATTGGACTATTGTGGCATCGACAGCGAAATGTGCATTTGCGTTTTAAAATTATTTTTATGGCATTCGTAGACGAATATTCGATAGAAAGTTGTTAAACGCAACAAACATTTAAAGATGGATCCGTATTGGACAATATCGCTTGAAAAGTATCATTTTAGTGACACAGTTTTAAATTGTTGTTTTGTCTTTGGTTGTGAAAGCAGTTTGAGTCGAAAGCCCGATGCTTAATTTCCCGAATGTTTCCGTTTAGTACGTTCAGTGATGTAGGTACCATACAGTTTCAATTACAAGAAAATTGATACACAATATTTTTCTAATATTACATTACAAATTAACAAGACATGACATTAATGTTTAGACGCATTTTAACTTAGGACAACAAAATACTTAATTCGCGGAAAATGTCCAATTCGCAAAAACCCAATTCGCATTTGGTCCAATTTTCATAAGATTCTACTTATTTATGACTCAACCGAAATACTTAAATAAAACAGATTCAGGAATTGCACCTTCTCAAACTAAGATTTCCTGTAGGTACAAAGAGTACCTACAAATTACACCCCGAATCGGAAAATATGGTAACACTTAAACTCTACTTGCGAAAAAGATGGCTTTGACTTTGACTTAATAAGAAAAATGTATGGACTTCTCACGGGTTAAGTTCGTAGCTCTCGGGTTAATATGCAAGTGGGCTTAGAGCTTGCAAAGAAGGTAGGTACACGAAGGACCGACAAGTCAATTTCGATTATCGATATATTGGGTGTATTGGGTCTTTAAATCAAATATTGAGGAAAATTTACTAGGAAACTCGCAGTACAGGTAGGTACTAGATTTCTTGAAAACTGATAGAATATTGCAGTGCTGGCAAACAAAACAAACTAACAAAACGAATGACGAATAAATAAGACTATCGCGATGTGGGCGTTTCGTCCCGATTCAATGTGCGCCGTATTGTATTGGCACCGTGTCGCCCATACAGCATAGGTACCCATATCTCTTGTAAACAGTACTTTGTTGCAAATGTGCAGTGGCCAGTGCAGCAGAGGCAGTGCGAGCCTCGAGTCCGAGCCACACTGACATTGCGTATAATCCGGCATTCCACATGGAATGCGGTCGCTCGCCCGCCGACCGGGCGCGCACGCCCCGCACCCGGCCAGCCCGCCCGCGCCCGCACGCTCTCCGACGTGTTTTCTTATTCACTCGTTCACGACCGACCACCATATGGAATGGTGGGATAGGACCGAATCTAACAAGAATCTAATTAGATAGATAAGTTCGGGCAAACCACCAGCTGCAGAGTTCCTAGAATCACGGATCTATGGAAGGTTTTGATGACGTCATACTGATTATAGCGAACTTTGTAAACAACAGGATAGAAAGTCCAACCCAGCGATGCAAATATGATGACAATAAGGAATGCAAGCCCAATATTTCCCACTATACTAACAGTAACACGGATCTCAGCATTCCGGGCGTATTGGCGAGACGGCGGCGGCGGCGGCCGCCACGTCGCGGTGAATCGACGTCCCAACCACACCAATGTAATACGGTATCAAACATTTTACTCACCTTCGTGGAAAAGCTGATCGTTAACAAATATCCACCGCCACGATCGCACAGATAATACGGTTATAGTCCGTACAACACAAATATTCACCACACCAAAACGACAACATAAATAAACGCGGGGGGCGCCACAGATTTTGTCGTAGATAGTTGCTCACAGGCGACACTCTTCGCACTAATCGAATTGCAACCGCGGAAAATGCACAGGGCGGGGTTGTCGAATGTTTTGAACGGGTAGTTACTGAGGTCGGGCACTGGCGGTGCGAGCGGAGGCGACGGACACCAGCGCGCTGTTCGACGCCGCGGAGTGGACTGGAGCCGGGCGCGGGGCGCGGGCGCGGCGCGGGGCACTCGCGGGGGCGGGCGGCGCGCGCCCGAACCGTCGCCGCCAGCGACGCGACGTGGCCGCCCGCTGCTGTGCCGCCGCCGCTCGCTTAGCAACGCCAGCCACCGATGTACGTCTCAAAGGCACCCATCGACAGCTAAACCTCCTACAGCCTAAATATAGTGTACATGTATAGTAACTACGCACAACACTGTAGGTACTCTAACGTTCAGCTCAGGTGACAGATATAAGTAAAGATTCTGAAAATATAAGGCCAAGGTACATGGCTCGAAAATGTAAGATTTTGAAGAACGGGTTCAATATTAGCTTATTAGAACAAATGTGAATGTCTAATATAACAACAGTTTCCCTCAATATATCTGCAAGTGGTCAATACAGGTGGGTATTATGTAAAACCCAGTGTCAGGGCATGTCAGGGGAAGAATTTGGCGAAACTCTTGGTCTTACATGTAGTTACGATAATAAAAATAATTCCTAAATACAATTCTCAATTCAAGTCGCTGGAAAAAGGGAATATAGGTGTCCTAACAAGATTGCCGACTCGACAGTCGCGACCATAACATTGCGACACCTCTAACCCGCTCGTGAATGCACAAACAGTTCCTGCCCTATCCTACAATTATTGCACTTTCTTTCCCATTGTTAGCGTGATGAAATCAGTTTTACTATCTCCAGCGATGAAGTGAGATTGGCGCGCCGGCATCGGCAGGCGGGACGTGGCGGGGCGGGGGAAACGCGCTTGTTAGCAGTCGCACTTGATGCTGCGCCGGTACTTTCACCTATGCAAGTACCGCGCTGTCACTCATGCACATGCAACTGGATTCATTTCGAATGCGTCACCCGTCACATGATTGTAAAAGGCGACCGAAATACCCGACCATTTGTTATTGAGAATTAGGAAGTTTAAAACTGGTGTGCTAACGGATCCTCCGAATGAAACATTGAATTCAAAACGACCGTAAATAACGAACACCGGCTAGTAGATAGGCATCGGTGAAGTTCTTAAAAACAAAAATGCGCGTAACAGTAAAACTACACGATAATTTGCTTCAGTTTTATTGTATTACTAACTAATAAAATCACAGATTCCTAACATAGTTTCATATCGCTTAATCTCAAGCTCAAAGGTAGTAATAGGTAATGTACAGTCGATAGCAGATTAATGGTAACACTTTTTACTTTTGACAGTTCTTATTATTTGCGTCGTAAGACTTGAAATCGTACTGCAAGTGTTACCATTGATCTGCTGTCGACTGTACATTACCTATTACTACCTACCTACTTAATACATATAAACATCGACACAATTCTTATATTACGTCGTAATCACTTTGCCATTAATTACAACAATAGTCGTAAACAAAACTATGCGTAGAAAATATAGAAAATATCAGTTTGATCGAGAAAATATAGCTTTATGAAACAACTGACTTGTTACATACTAAACGGTCCAAGGCCGTAACACTGTTCTCAATAGTTACATATGTTATCAACTCAACATAATTATTAAAATTACAGTGCATAATGTAATTATTTTAAAAAATGCCTCAAACATGAATGTATGAAATTACTCTTTAAATTCGGTTCCAAGAACCAATATTGATGGTCCAATTATTTTAGAATGGAGTCCATTCAAATATTTTACTCGGTAGGTACTGATGCACATTTAACATATTACTACAATACACGTCACTTCATAATAAATAGGCAACTTGCACTGAGAGTCTTTATAAAATACATCGATGTGCATTATATCAATTAGCACTCAGCCGTTTTCGTAACTGAGTTTCGTAGCCAGTTGTGAAAAAAGAATTTTCTTTCCTCTGAACCAGTTGCCAGTTAAGAATACTTTAGTATTAAAAACGACACTAAGCTCAACAAACGAGCGGTTGTAGACTTCAAATCACAGCCACGGATGCCAAGCTGGGTCCATGCGACATAGGTTGTCATGGCTGCTAGCCGCTGTGACTAGAGTCGCGGCTTTGCTTTCTGGCCCATCGAATAGCGCGAGCGAGTTCAGCCGGCTCATGATCACGGTGACGGCTCTATTGACCATGTTTATAACGGTCTCGTTATCCATCTCTATGGGTTTGGTGCTCTCGGAAGAGGTGGTCGCGGTGGACGTGCCAGCGGTGGGCATACCCGATTTGTCTTCAAGGCGTTTCCGATAGCCAGTCACCATCTCGTCCCGTAGGATTGTGCGAAGAATCGATTGGATCTGGAAATTATTGTATAATCAGAATTTGTATGTAGTTAGCCCGGTTCAGAGAAAGTTTTAGTTTGATTTAACAACGACGCAAATAAAATCATTGAGCAATGTAAAGCCGGGTCCGCTGCGCCGTGTTCCCGTGTTATCCAGTAGTTGGTAACATAAATTGCGACGCCACGCCCCAAAATCGGATGTTTCCGTGTTTAGAAACATGTAAACACGGCGCAGCGAACCCTGTTTAAGTAGCTTCTAAAACAAGTAAAATATCGAACTGATTTTACCAATTCATCGAGCTAACTTTTGACAAATTAAAGCAACATTTACGATGTGACCACAGAATGGCACAGAAGCAGCACCTATACTAGTATACTCGTACTATGATTACCTTGAAGTTGGGTGTAACTAGACACCGAGCGACGGCGATGGCCGAAGCAGTCAAGGAGCCGGTGATACCGATGGAAGTCAGCAGCTCAGAAATGTTGGGTGTCAGGCGGAAAGGTACCGGACGATTGCCGTCCAACTCGCCTGTGGATTTCAACAGTATGACATAAAATTTGCAAGCAGGAGACAAAATTAAATATTCCAATAGATTACTAAAATAGTGTTGTGATATGATGATCATTACTGCCAAACTCGTGATAAGATGACACCTATGCAACAGTGGCTAAATTTTACGAATTAAGATGAACGCGCACTCATCGAATTTGATATTCAAATCAATAAATACATTGACATCGCGGCTCGACCCGTGAATACTCATGACATTTATCTCTTGGCTAAGGCAAAGTTATAAGACTAACCATTCTAAAATATTATGTGTGCAGTATACAGCTCTTCTAAGTGCGCGTTCACCTTTAGCATTACATTCTGCTGATATCGATGAAAGCGAAACTTTATTTAATAAAAACAAATACGAAGCACAGCCATATTAGTCTTGTTATTTACCGTCACAAAGCGCGCCGCATTCTTAAAATGGTAAGTCCGAGTAATAACACAAAAACGGTAAGACGAACCGAAGCAAAACATGCAAAAAAGTCATGCACAAGCCATTAGGTATTGGTGAAACATATAGCATGCAGTCAAACGTGTTAGTTCACACGCAACCTTCACCTTCGTAACCCAAATGTACCTGGTTTTTGCATGCTATAATAAAATCATCATAAAAACTCGGGCAGACGAATTAAAATTATACATGAATAAGTATGATTTTACGCGAAAAAAGTGCATCCAAAAATAAGTCTTGCATAAAAAGCGAATGTTTATTACCAAATATTCGATTAGACGGAATGTAACTGAATGAAATTTCGCAGCGATGATGCGCGGGCGCAATGAATGCCAATTGAAGTTTATTCGTGTCCTATCAATTCTTATATCTGCATGCAGCGAGGAACGACCTATAGAGTTAGCCATATTTATTTACATCGCAGACTCCTCTCTTGCATGACAAATATTAGCATTTGTGCCATTCATTTGTTTTTCCATTGTTTGAATTTTCAATAGAAGTCGAACACATAAAATATAGATATCTCTTTCTGACGTATGAGAACACACAAAGGACAAGACAAGACAACAAGGACGGAGACATGTCACCATACAAATATGGTGACATGTCTCCGTCCTTTTTGTATACTTTAGACTCTCTCCATAGAGCGCGGCGAAATTATTTCCATCAAGCATATTATATGCCTCCTATTACTGTTCTCAAAACGATGAAATCATATCATAAGATAGCGTGCTGTACAGAGACGCCGCTATACCAGCGCAATAGCATTGTCGCTGTCACACATGCCTACATGATAATTTGTTTTGTTTTGAGAACCGTAATATAATACCTGGTTATTTATTTTCAGCAGCAAAGGTTAAGCAGTCAGCAGCGAAATGTTAGCGTATTAGATTATAATTAGGGCCTTTTCAATTTAGACTTTCTGTGTCGGGCTGCTGCAGTGCCGGAGCGGTGCGGTAGTTACTTACAGCACACGGACGTTCGTATTTTTTTCATACATGGAGCGGGAACGTGACCGCAGCGGTGCCGCACGCGCACGACAGCAACGTCGCAACTGCCACGTGCTCATTTCGTTGTTGACTAGTGCAGTGAGTAGATATCTACTTGGTATCTAAGTTGAACGCACTGCAGTCTAATAAATAGGCTTTCAGCTTAGCAGGAAGACATCAACCATCTAAATTGAAAAGGCTCTAAGGCAAGCGAAAAATGTTAGCATATTAGATTAAAATAGAATTCATCCAAATCAATGTTTTAAAAGAGTACCTGTTGTAAATGATAAATAGAGAAAAAAATTCGTCACGACCGGGATTCAAACCTCGAAGGAACCTCGCCATTCCGTGGCACGCTCTATTCCAACAGAGCCACCGTGACTTTGTGCGCAGGTCGTCAAGTTTCATGTACATATTCATCTTACAGACGGTAATTTTTCTCCATTTATCATTTAGATTTTCGTTTGCATAGCGCATATGCAAGAAAATATCAAAACATAAGAGTACCTGTCGTGTCGTCGACGTCGAATTTGAAGTACGATACGTTAAGCAGCCCCGAGTCCTGGTGCACGTACATCATGTCCGGGTTGAGGCGGGTGAGGTGCAGCACGTACTCCGCGAAGCTGGCCAGCGCCAGCTGCAGCGTCAGCATCTTGCGGAACGTCCAGTAGTCGGTGGGCGACGCGAAGGTGGCCGCCGCCCATTCGCGCAGCATGCCTTTTGGCACCATCGTCGCTTGCACCTTGTGGTAAGTTGCCAAGTTAATTGATTGAAAACAAAATAAATAGTTGAGATATTGAAATAATTGAAATTCGCACTCGCCCGCGCCGGCGACTTTACTCGTATATTCAGATATGAAAATGAAAATTTTATTGGTAACATTATGTTACAAGTCATACAAGTATGTGTACAATAATTATTGTATATAATGTAAAATGTACAAATTCATAAAAATACGTAAAACCTTGAAATCTAAGTAGTCGCTCAGAGTTCCCGTAATCTCGATTCTTTGTCCAACACTGGGACATTACAGGCTAGTAATAATAATTTGGGAAAACTATACGAAATCCTCGCGCCATAAGCAGGTATTATAGGCATGAGAAGCACTTAATTATAATGGTATCTTACCTCGCGCAGTATGTCTCGCAGCACTTGGTGCGAGGCCTGGGAGCCGCGCGCCTGCACGGCCGCCAGCCGCTCGTAGTAGCGTGCAATTGGCGCGTCGTATTCAACGCCCCTACGAGAACACAACACAATAAATAGGCTAAATTGCTCATGTCACTCAGTATTCTTATTGAAATCAGACACAAGAAAATACGCTACATCACTTTTATCGAAAAATTAAACAAACAAGTATTTCCCACACAGGCGCGATCTGCACGGCGGTCCCATTTTATCCCGTCGTTAACATACAGTAGGTAGCGATCTGAGGTCTAGGCAGCAATCCGCTACCTACTAGACGTTAACGACGGGAGAAAAGGCTCCGGGGTGTGCATTTCAACTGGCCGCAGGCCGCAAGCCTCGTGCAGATCGCGCCTGTATGCCTGACGGCTTAAAACAAAGTTGGTCTGTGCCTGGATGTGTGTCCGGTCTGTCCATCCGTGCCTCTGTTGTTGTCGTTCGGCAGCGTTAGGCCATAACAAAAGTCAACGGCGGGCGGCCTGAAAAATACTTGATAGTTGTTCTGGTCAATAAACCATACGAGATATTTTCGATACAAAAAAACCTGTTGACAACTCATTTGTATATGCATTTTGGACCTGGGCTTCGAACCCAGGTCTCCGTAAATCCTAACCACAGCATCACTGAACATAACAACAACTCCGTAGATCAGTTATACAAATACAATTTTACAAGAACGTGTATACATCAGACAGTGTAGTGTACATCAGACGAACTTATCTAAAATAAAGAGATTTCATACAACCAAGCCTGTTTGGGATTCATAACGTATATACAATTCAGTAGACATTCACTAAACAAAAATTCTACATCGCGTAAGATTGAACACGCCTCGCTTAGTGACGATTAAATTTAGTGTGCAACACTCCGGAATTAACACAATAGGGTATCTGACAAGTATCTAAACTTAAATGTTTTTCATTATCATTAAAAAATAGACACAAATTCATCATCAACTGTGAAATCAAAATAGAATTTAGATGAGAAAAGAAATAGTTAGCAGGTAGCACTTAATTTTTTGTTTGTTAGAAAGAGACAGAAACAGTACACGCTGGAATGCGGCCGTGATGTCACCTGGTGGTAGGGTCATACAAACTACATACTAAAGACCGTTAACCGAAAAAGAGATGGAGCATACCACACCACTCGACTTAACCGCTTAATATCTTCGGTATTTATTGAGATATCGAAAAGCTGATTTCACAGTCAGCAGGAGTATGTGAGTTAATTGATGCATAAAAAATTTAGTCCAATACCCTATTGTTTAGCTAAACACACTGTACCTGTTTGCGCATTCGGTACGGTAAATATCCAGCAGAGAAATGGAGCTGGGGTTGTCTTCAACGAGCCGCATCTGCGGCGACACGGACACGACGCGCGGCACCGTGAAGTGCAGGAAGCGGCGCGACGTCTCCTTCTGTTTGCCGAGGTAGTGGTTCAGCATTCGGAGCAGTTGGAGTACGCGCTCTTCTCTTCTTGAAAAGAAACTATAGTTAAAAATTCATTTTGACGACCTTCTTCGCCCAGTTTGTAGTTCGCCTGCCTGCTGCGGTTCTAGAATAAATTTTAAGTTGGGAATGTACGGTGGAACACAGAGAAAGGTGTACACGAGAGTTTTTCAGGTTGAGATAAATTATTAAAAACTACTTGACCTATGACAAAAATTATTTCACTGTTTCATAGATAAAAGTTAAAACTATGTAACTGTGAAAGAATTATAAAAATCGGTCCAGTAGTTTTTAAGAAAATATCAACCTTATTGAGGCCCCCTGTATATTTATCTCTGTCTTAGACTGTACTTGTACACACGAAGACAGAGATAAGTATACAGGGGGTTTCAATAAGGTTGACAATTTATTAAGAACTACTGGACCGAATTTAATAATTACAGTTACATAGTTTTAACTTTTATCTATCTAACAGTGAAATAATTATTGCAAGAGGTCAAGTAGTTTCTGAGATAATCTCAACCTTAAAAACTCTCCTGTACACCTTTCTTTATCTTCGACCGTACCTAAACCGAAGCCCAAATCAAGTGTCTTATTTTGTAAATATGATCGTCTAATTACCTGTTGTGATGTAACACTGAAGGAACTGATTGATTAAACCTGTTCGTCATTGTGAAAATAAAGTGATTCGATCTAATAATGTGAAAATAACTATGCAATAATGACAGAGCAGCTTGTTAGTAGGTTAGTTTTTGTTTACAAAATAAGACACTTGATTTGGGCTTCAGTTTAGTAATTACTATTACACATGCACTAGCTACTTCTATCGCATATTTGTATTAACTATTATTTATTGTAACTGTACGGTCTAACACAGAGAAAAGTAAACAAGTGGGATATTAAGGTTGAGATTATCTCAAAAACTGCTTGACCTATTGCAGGAATTATTTCACTGTTAGATTGATAAAAGTTAAAGCTATGTAACTGTAAAAGAATGATTAAATTCGGTCCAGTAGTTTTTGATAAAATCTCAACCTTATTGAGGCCCCCTGTATAATTGTCTTCGTGTGTACTTAGTAATTATTATAGGACATGCACTATACCCAAGTCAATTCAGGACGGCTGCTTTGACGTTTGGACAAACTCATGAAGTGCCATATTAATGAATACTACGTTTGAATGAGCAAAATTGCTGTACTTTATTGTCAATAGCGACATGCAATTACCTGGTCGTAAAATTTACCGAAAGTAAAATTTTAGGACAGGACTTTTGAAAATGACGGAAACAAGGTGGTTGCAAAGTTATTTGATAATTTTCATATTATTGTCCAACAGCAGACTAGTCACTGGTCTCGTACCGCGCAAACCAATGGATAAATTCATAAAGTGCCGCTAAATGTCCCTGTGATAGATTGCGGCAGGAAATTTAAAAAAAAATAACATAATGTTCCCGAATGTATGTATGTACATTTATATTTTCGGTTTATTATTATTATTATAAAGCTTTTTTTAATCAGCTACTACTTGCAATATTAGTTATAAATTCAAAAACTTGTAGATGCGACACGCATTTGATTAAAAATTTCGATAATAAATATTCATTTCACATCAGTACTGTAATGCGTCAAACACGCCATCCTAAATTGACTTTACTTTAGCTAATTCTATCACCTATTTGTATAACTCTTCTATAACATTGTAACTGTGCATTGTGTGTATGACAAATAAATGTGTTCTATTCTACCTAAGATATGTATAACCAATTTTCGAGTCGAACAAGGGAGTCTGGGTATAATTTGTGATCGTTTCTGTGTATGTCTCTAGGCACATAGCACAGGGAATCCTAGTTTAGGTCATTAGTGTGACGTCTTATTTTATTTTTAGCCAATTAAATAAACAGACAGACGGACAACAAAGTGATCCTATAAGGGTTCATTTTTTCCTCTTTACGCGGACGTCAAGAAGATCTTTACTACAATAACATGGCCCGTCCCCCCAAATTATTGTTTCAATGTGCGTAATTATGTCTTACTATGAAGTCTTTATGTATACGGCAACCCAAATCAAGTGTCTTATTTTGTGATGTAACTTTCAATGAGTTCTCATTGATCAAACCGGTTCATCATTGTGAAAATAAAGTAATCCGTACGAATAATGTGAAAATAACTATGCAATAATAACAGAACAGCTTAAAATGTAGGGTAAGGTTGTTTTTGTTTACAATATAAAACACTTGATTTGGGCTTCGATTTAGGTATAAGTATTGTATGTAAGTACAGTCTATTTGTTTACATTTGACATGCTTCCGCACACACACCCATTTACGTGAGGCGTTATTGGACACTTTCGAATTTGTAGAGGGGCGGGTCATATTATCATAGAAGATCTCTACCCTAAAAATATTATACATAGCTGATATCCGTTCCTAGGTATAAACTTGCGCCGTGGTAACCATGCAAATATTACAATGGTTCTGAGAACCAATCTATAAACAGCTAAAACTAATCATAATAGGTGTGTACATAAAATACGTACCTGTTTTCGGGCGTCTTGGTTACGAAACTAAGTCAAACAAACAAAAAACTACTGTTTTTGGCATAAAATCTATCCTATACCAAATTATCAACCTATTGATCAAGACGAACCTAACGATATCCCATACATTAATCAATCAAGTGGTTATAGCCACAGGAGACAACATACGTTTGAAATACATTACTCAGGGGAAGACCAAGCGCTACGGTCTCGGGCATAGCACTATAATAATACAACTTTTTTAGTGAAGATAACATATAGTAACACCGAGTGTTTATTTGGTATGCTTCGTAGCTACTATGCCGAGCTGGGACCTGTTTGGCACTGATGCATTATTTTATAAGTTTTTCTTTTCATTATGTACATATTTGTCTGTTATGATATGTTTTGTCAAATAAATGGTCATTCCTTCATTACTTTCTTTAAAAAACGTTAGAAACTAGATAATCACCTTGCGTCTCCTAATCCCGAGTCGTTGACAACTAGGTACGGGTATATCTTCCCATTGTGGCCGCGTATGTACAGTCTCCGAGCTGACGTGTTGTGTTTCTGTACGATCTCCACACGCGGCATGAAGCGGGCGATGCGCACGTGGTAGTGAGTGTGCTTGGGCAGTAGGAACTCGCCAGGCAGTTCCACTTCGGCAGTCTTTAGGCTGAAGTTTGATAGGAATCTGCATTTCTCTTCTATGAGGAATGATCTGAAATTGAAAGTATATTCATAACAAATCCATACAAGTATATTTAAGCAAATCTAACCAGTAATTTTTATTTGAATGGTTGGATTGGATATAACAAGGATAATTTATTACACACGAATAAAAGCAAATTATAGACAACCATAGTTGCCACAGGAAAAAATCTAAGGCATGTGTATGGTGTGTGATTATGGCCCGAGCTCCCTTGATGTAAGGGAAGGTCACAGACAGTGGTGCAAAAAAACGGATGATGAATGAAGTTAAAACAGAATAAACAACGACTTACTTAGGTAAGACCTTTGTTTTAGCCTCCAATATCTTGACCCACTTCCTCAGTTTCTGTACGAGACTCTGCAGCTTCATGGCGTTTGGCTGCGTGAAGTCGAAGTCAGCCGTGAACTGGCTCTTGAGCTTGTGGAAGACCGGGTCCTGCACGGTGGCCTGCGCGCGCCGCGCCAGGCTCTCTGAGGCAGCTGCATACAAGGCACCACTCACAAATTAACTTCTATAGACATACTAAGGTCTTCTACAATCTACAATAACATGACCCGCACCTCCAAAAATCCGAAAGTGTCACGACAACGCCTCACATAAATGTTTGTGTGCGGAAGCATATCAAATGTAAACAAGACGGTACTTACATAGAATACTTACACCTAAACCGAGGCCCAAATCAAGTGATTTATTTTGTAAACAAAAACGACACTCCTCCACTAACATTTTAAGCTATTCTGTGGTTATTGCATAGTTATTAATACATTATCAGATCGGATTACTTTATGTTCACAAGGATGAACAAATTCAATCAATCAGTTCCTTCAGTGTTACATCACAACAGGTAATTAGACGATCATATTTTTTTACAAAATAAGACACTTGATTTTGGCTCCGGTATACGTACAAGCTCCTTCGTAAGATAATATAATTACGCACATTGAAACAATATTTTGAAGGAGCGGGCCATGTTATCGTAGAAGATATCTAATTATTTATTAAAATGTAGCTATTATTCGGAAAAATATGTTGCTGAAAGTTTTTTTGTCAAAATTTCCTTTTAGCGCTGGCTACATTTGCAAATTGGTGTAGCTAATATCTTGCAATAAACGATATGAATCTTTCATAGATACGAACATTTGCAAGAAAGTCTGTAAGTACCTACACAATGAACTTTGAAGAAATGATCGTGTTAACTTACATAATTTGTAAACAGTAATAATTGTGGAATTAAAACTATGGTGAGCCATTACATCAAATTAAATTTTGCCCAAATGGATCAGATGCATCTACCATTTTAAGGCCGCATTTCCATCTGCAAGAATACTCCTGCGAGTAATGTCCGACCGCAGCTTGCAAGTGTAAACCGCACTTGCTACGCAGTTTACACTTGCAATCTACTGTCGGGCAGACTGTCGGACATTACTCGCCAAAGTGTTTTGCAGGTGGAAATGCGGCCTAACACTTTCACTGTCCATGGATTACATGTAATGCACCGAAGAGCTAGCTCGGCAAGTCCGTGCATTATATGCAACATATTTTAAGCATGAATAAGTGATGGTTATATGATGGATCGTAGACGAACTTTCGCTTTCTTATCATTCTTTAATGACCGCAACATCCCAATATAAAATTATTGGACGTATGATGCTGAGGGTATTTGACAAATATCGAAAATTAAATGTATTTCATTATTATTACAAAATAGACACAAATGGATGATCAACCTGTGAAATCAAAATTTAGATTGATAAATGAACTAATTACAGGCATTTAGAAAAGTTGTGTTAAAACGAGACAGAACCAGTACACGATGTACTGTGACGTCATACGCAAGTAGCGCCATACAAACTTCGTACAGCTAACAGCAGATCAAGTGTAACACTTTGGACTTTGGACCATTCTTATTACCTGCGTCTTAAGAGTTGAAATCGTATTGCAAGTGTTACCATTGATCTGCTGTTGTCCGTACTAAAGACCGTTTTGCAACAATGGATAGAGCATCCACCACTCGACTTTACCGCTTCGGGATTAATTGAGATATCGAAAAACGGATTTCAGATTTCTCTTCAGGATGCGAGTTGATTGATGCATTAAAAAAATTGAGTCAAATACCCTTTTGGGACAGAGAAAGTGTCAAACATTACTACTAATATAAACTCACTAATACCAATCCCGATGCCGAAGGTAGAGACAACCTTCTTGATGAAGTGGAGCGTATGAGGCGTGACTGTGGCGTCGGCGACTGCGGCGCGGTGGTGGTACGCCACCACGTGGCACTTGGCCAGCCCCGCGCGCAGCTGACGCAACACCTCCTCGTACCAGTTCTCGCGGAACCATACCATCTGCAAGCACAGGGCACAGGGTACGGACTAGGTATCAGTTCTCGCGAAATCGCACCATGTTAGCTGTAAGTTGAACTGAATGGTGTAAGTGGTTCTCTTCTTTCTTGGTTTGCCTCTTACTTAAGATCTCGCTTTCTGACAGTGGTCACGAATGGCTATGCATCAAAACCATATGTGTCAACTTCTGGCGTTCCCCAGGGCTCGCACCTTGGACCTGTCTTGTTTTTGATATTCATCAACGATATTATTAACTGTATACAGTATTGTGAATGCTCAATGTTTGCCGATGACATGAAAGTATATAAGGCAGTGACTTCCTTGAGTGATGCGGTAATGTTGCAGAAGGATTTAGATAGCATTGTTTCTTGGTGTAAGGAAAACCACATGATTATAAATGCCAGTAAATGCTACCATATAACATTCACTAGAAACAAACATTTGGTTCAACGGTCCTCTTACACCATCGACGGTGAAGTTCTGGAGGAGGTAGATCGGATACGGGATCTGGGTGTGACGCTTGATAGCGGGCTCAGTTTCATTGGCCACTGCGAAACAATTACAGCTAAGTCCTTCCAGATGCTTGGTTTTATAAGGCGAAACTCTTCAGACTTCAAAAATATTAAAACTCTAACTGTACTGTATAACGCGTTAGTTCGTAGCCATCTTGAATTCAGTAGTGTTGCATGGAATCCCACTTATCAGTCGCACATAGATGGACTCGAACGCGTGCAAAGGGCATTCACACGACAATTAGCTTTCTTAACACCTAATTTTAGCTACAGAAGTGATTACATCAGTCGACTGAAGAAGTTTAAGTTGCAGTCACTTGCCGATCGTCGATTGACATTTGATCTAGTATTTCTACATAAGTTGTTGCATGGTGTAATAGAATGCCAGGATGTTTTTGACAGGATAAGTTTTGCGGTGCCTAGACCGAACGCCAGGAGAAAGCTCACCGATACATTTGTTGTGCCCCTCATGAAAACCAACCTCGGTAGGCACGCTCCCTTTCACAGAATGGTTCGTAGTTACAACACCCTCAATAGCAAAACCGATCTTGACATTAATCATGACTCTCTTTTCAACTTTAAGTCAAAGATACAGTCCTCTTCTCAATAACTTATTTAAAATAGACTTACTGTTATTTTCTAAATTGTACTATATATTAAAGTGAATGATGTGTTCACCTATAATTGGGTTGCATGTTAGAACATAATTTATATAGTTTCCATATGTATGCTTACATGTAATCTGTTGGTGTTCCAATAAATAAATAAATAAAAAAGTTAACCTTATTGGCATGGACAATATAGTATGCGAGACCAGAATTAACTAGTATTGGTGATATCGTTACACATTCTTGCAATTGTTACAAACAATGCTGATAGTTATGTATGTAAAATCAAACTCTGTTGTGTAATTCTTAAGCCAATAAAATATTATTATTGTATCATACATACATCGATTTGTACCGATTGTACCATTTCCCGCGATAGATACAAGTTCCGAGTGGTTCAGTTGGACTGTTATGACTTCTATTGACACAACAAATGGGAGTATTTTCTCACTATATTGACCTAATAACTGTACCATATTTAAGAATTACGTCGGAACTATATATAGTATATAAAACTGACCATTGGAAGAAGCGAAGTGTCTTGGCCACATCGAACCGTACTCAAAAGCCCAAATATTGTTGCGGAACATTCCAATAGAAACAAATGGATACATTACTATTTTTCCAGAATCGAAAGCCACGCACCTGATCTACGATGCCCTCTAGCGATGAGAGGACTGTGGGGTGTATCTCCCGTTGCAGCTGCATGATCTTCGAGCAGCGCCACATGGGCAGCGTGGCCTTGATGGGCCCCGCGTCCGACGCGCTCGCGCTCGCCGCACCCGCGCTCGCTGTGGCGCTCGCCGCGGCGACGGGCGCGGCGGCAGAGCTGCTCGATGACGATGCGCCATCACTCACCTTACTGCTGCTCTGTAGTCGCAAACGTAAATCGAGTATTACACATTATTCATTCGTAGTATGTTTACATAAACATACTGTAACATGTCAGTTGTATAAAATCCTAATAACTCACAGCAGCGGTGGTGGTTTGCTGTGGTACGTGTGTCGCTAGATTCTCGGCGCTCTTGTGTCTCTCGCGTTGTTCTATCTTCAGCGTCAGGTACAGAGTACGGATGGGGAAGTATACGGCTTGCGGGTATAGACGTCCAACCTAGGAAAACAACGATAACATTATTATAATGCCACTTATAAACATTCATTTTAAATCTCTTTGCTTCGTCGTTGATCATGCGAACGCCCAAAATTGAAGAGCCTGTCTGGCGTGTCGTCGGCTTTACGTACAGCCCCCTTACCTTGAAGTCTTATAGCAGTATTACTTTCATAATACTTTGTTACTTCGTACAATGACGACCTTAATGAGCTTACTTTAAGGTCGTCATTATACGAAGTAACAAAGTATTATGGAAGTAATACTGCTATAAGACTTCAAGGTAAGGGGGCTGTAACAGACATCCCGCAATGGCACTTCGAGATAACATTTTGTACTGTTCTTAAATAATGATTAAGAGTTGACACGAGCCAACTCAGGTAGTATGGATATGTCATGCAGCCCAGAGGTCGCGGTAGACCCTTACATGGATGTCCCTAATCCATAAAAACTTTAAAAAGACCTCAACATACCACCACAAATGACCCAGGACAGTCCGTCCTGGAATAAAAATGACCAGAAGGGCCTACCCTAAATAAATGGGTAAAGGGGAGGCAGAAGAAGAGGATACATAAAAATCCAACTTTCATATATCAACTCACATGGCTCAGCAGGTTGAGTATGACGTTGCCGTCGTACTGCACGAGGCATGCCAGCAGCTGTGGTATCCATGGCAACCACTGCACCGGCGGCACGCCCACGGAGTACTTGTCCAGGGCCTCGGCCAGGCTGTTCTTCTCGTCGTCGAAGCTTACCATCCACAGGACCTGTGCATAATGTAATATGTAGCATCCACATTCCCATATTTTTTTATTTAAGTGATAACTGTCAATGCGAGCAGAAACAAATTATAAAACATAATAATGTTGGAGTGAATGTTATTCCCAGGTTTATGTGTAATAATATCAAAAAATTAGACAATATTTTTAAAGTGAGTCAGTGTCTGTTATGTCGAATATGAACTTATAAACATTTTTAACACTTGTTTTAGCATATTATTTCCTAAGTTTCATATTCAACAAACCAACTTTACGTTATTGAATTAAGCAATGTCTGTTCCACTTACCTTGGCGCAATATTTCCTGGACTTGGACTCGTTCTGGTGGCGACACGCGTGCAAGAAGCAGGTCATAGCAGACACGCCGACTTGCGTCTGCCGCGGGTCTCTTATGAAGATCTGCTCCAGGTAGTCGCCCCAGAGCGCCCAGGCCTTCACCAACGTGTCGTGCAGTTGAACAGCGGCCGCGAACGCCTTGTTGGCGTCCTCAGAACGTCCCAACTGAGCCAATAGCAAGCCTTTGAACGCGTAAAACTCCGCCGTCATCTCCTTCGTGAAGTATTTGAAGTTGGTCGATTCGATCATATCCAACCCCTCCTGTAACTCGTCCTTGCCTTCGGTCCAGGACATTTGGATGTGGCATTTGACTTGTTGTCGGATCTTTTGAAAGCAGTCTACTATGGGTACACTCGGGATCGTGTATATGCGGTGCAGCGAGTCGAGACATACGCCGGATAGGTTGTGCTTCCTCGCTATCTTGGCGAAGTGAATTATGGCCTGGAAATATTGGTAGATGTTATGGGTTGAACGTGGGTGAAGTTTACGTATTGATGGGTGGAACAATGTGGATAGAATAAACTTCAACGCATTGGTGAAACTAAACCTTACATTATTTTTTCATAGACTCCATCTCTGTATATAGGTCAGTCAAACTATTCACAAAACCAGGCAAGCATCGTCAACGCACATGTATCAACGATTTTTATATGAACCTTGAGATTACTTTATTTATACCAAAGTTTGTAACCTATGCTACTCGCGTGGTGCTCGAAGAACAGCATAATTCTGGCACATTTGGCATATTTGTAGGAAAAAGCGGATTTTAATATTTTTTAGGACATTTGTTAGTATCGATTTTAGATTCTAATAAAATAACTGGATACGTCATAATTTGTTATGTACAAACAAAAAATTGACTTGTATAATGATACTGATTATCCAGTTTCAAGGACAACGATGGTCACACTGCCACCCTGTAGATTTGAAGGAATTATCAATGAACTCTTCTTGGACAGAGTATAGATAGAACCAGCCGATCTCACCTGCGCACTAGCATGCACACCGAGCATGCTATGGTTTGCCGCATGCTCGGTCTGCGAGTCGTAGTGCGATGCGATGAACTGGTAGTGGTGCTGTCGCCACGTGAAGATGGCGCCCCAGTGCGACAGCGGGTCCGCCACCACGGGCAGCCGGTTGCGCCACGTCTTCACGATCGCCTTCATGTCGTGCAGCGAGGTAGGACGACTGTGCAGCAGGCCCTGAGACACACGTAGTATGAGAATAGAGAGAATTTGTGGCTTGGCGTCTTAGAATATTTGAACATTTTATTAAATATGAAAATATCATTTCCGATATTATTCCCATACGATCGATGTATCCATGTTTTAGAGGATATTAACTGTAAAAACTTTGATGTTTATCTAACGTCGATCATCCCTATGTTAGTAGTGTTGTACGAGTATAGTGTTGATTTGATTGCTTACCGTGTGTATCTGCGCCGCCTCGCTGAGCTCCATGAGTTGTTGTGCTGCGCGCAGCAGCGGCAGGTGCGCGTGCGACACGACGCGCGGCAAGCGGCGCCACTCGCGCAGACACTGCGCCGCCGCGGCCTCCGCGTGACGCTCCACGCCGGACAGCTGCTGCTCGCCGCCGGCGCATATGCACAGGTAACCGCGGTACAGGTTCACTAGCCATGCTGAAACAACACACACGGGTGCTGAACATACTATTTTATATTTTATTTAGACATGGAAAACCAACAGTTTATAAACTAAGGAACAAGATGGAAATAATAATTAACACTCCCCCTCCTTCATCGTAACCTTAGGGCTGAGCATCGTTACCCTCAATAACAGGTCCCGTCTTGGCATGTGTGAAATGCCAGGAGACTCGGTCTTGTGTCCTTCTCACAGACTATTCTTGAGGATTTTATTTAACAACCATATCTGTCCAACGGGCAATAATTAACACTAGTGCAAATTAAAAATCTCAAACCCAGCGCAGTTTATATCAACACCAAACAGAGACTCATCGACAAATCATTCAGGCAAAGAACCCACAAATCTGCCCGTCAGCAAGCGGCGCATGTATGTAGCAACACTTGTTCGGAAAAGATCAACGCATTCATCGTCACAAAGGTTATTTAACAATTTCTGAACATTATTATGGGAAGCACTTACCCAGTTCCTTGGGACAGTTGTATTCGACTTCGGCGAGAGCCTCCTTCATTGTCGGCCAATTGGGGTTCCGCCACGAGCTCTCCAAAATGAGGAAGGGGTCCCGAATGCTCTTCTGCAGCCCCAGGTCTAGCAGCGTGTCCCACTGGTTCAGCTCCTTGGCGCATTTGCCCCAATGCGTGGTCCACAGAGTGCATTCTTTATGCATGTTGTATGAGGACGGGTTTGCTGTGTACTCTTGCTTTAGTCTGCCCATAGCGATGTCGTATGCAGCCTAAAGGAAATAAGAGATTCGATATTGCTACTTTATGTACGTAATTTTGACGAGCGAAATTACGTTAACTCATAACACAGATTTGTTGGTAAAGAACAATGGAATCATAAATTTGATGACTTTGATACGAAATGAGAAACAATTCAAAATTATGATGTTGACCACATCCGTAGGAATCCGTACATAGGCCGCGTAGGTGAACTCATCAATGCTAACATTTAGGCCGACATTCGGAGACAATTTTGAGCCCGATCTTAGGCCAAGATTCATACAGTTTTGAGCCCAAGCTTAGAGTGAGCGCGCTCCTACAGACATCAATTTCCATGGATGTTTAACAGTTGTAAAAGAGTGCTCACCTAAAACAAAGCTTCTACTCAAAACTGTCTATGAATTTCGCCATTAGAGAGCTCGCTTCAATGCCGGCACCTGCAATTCTCCTCGAGTTGACGTCTGCCATGCAAACCGCCTTTATTAAAACAATCCCCACCTGTGCTTGTTCAAAGAATCCCTGTTGTTCGTACGCAATAGCCACGTTCGTCTCGCGGTATCGCGCGTGCTTCTGCCACAGGCCGGACCACATGTCCTCCTCTTGCAGAAGCTCGTACATATCGCTCAATGAGTCCAATATTTCCTGTAGAATATACATTTTTAATAGACAAAATTCGCTACGTTTCGAAACCGACTCGTAAGACAGTGTCTCAGATCTGCCGAATATTCTCTACACATTAATATAGAAACACAGATAACACTAATGTTATTGTTGAAGCCGATATTTAAACCGATAGTTTCGATGAAAGCGCAGTGCAAGGTGGGACGAAACACCGGCGACAGAGGCGTAGAAGAATATAACATGCGTCGAGACAAGCTGTTACTGACAGGTGACCTCTTTTTACCGTACTGCCAAAAGGATGAGAGTAATGTTTTTCGAGTATATGTAACTAGGTAGGTTCCTTTGTGACCTCCTGTATCCACGGCTTTATGGAATTTTATACATGAGGTATGATTATATTCTTCTTTATCACAGAGCTCACATAGGATTCATTTTATTAAAAAAAAATACAGTCGGGATTGTTTTTGCAATAATAAACTTGTTTAGGGTCTATAGTAAAGTAAAAGATCCGCGTCGTCAATAGTATAAGGGAACGCAGAATATCAGGAAAACTAAAACAACAGATTCACATTATTGTAATGGGTCGTGTGTAACTTACTTTTGGACATATGCAACTTACTTTTTACTTACGTTGTTGGAGGGACAGGTGACGTCACAAAACACATGATCGCAACAAAAATCTCGTATAGCACTACTGGTTGTGCCAAGCACGTTGTGTCATGGTCAGTACACCGATCAATATTAGTAAATGCAAATTGATGTATAATTACGAACTTACAGAGGTTTGTTTGTACGTAATTTCGATTGTACGTAATGTCCAATAGTTTGCTCCCTTTTGCATTGGAAGACAGTATTTTCAGGCCGAGATACATAGACAGTTTTCAGTAGCTCGCTCGTACAAACGTCAAATTCCATAGACGATTGACAGTTTTGTAATAGCGAGCTCACGCTAAGCCCGTGCTCAGAGCTGTCTATGAATCTGGGCCTCGGTACACAGACCGATAACTTGTCTATGGTATCGGCGAGACGGGGAGGGCGAGGCCAGGTACCGGAGCGTGTACTTAGTATAATAGCGGATTGTTGTACCCTTTCCCAAATTGTTTAAAAAAAATGAAAATTGAGATGAATTTCTAATTTAGATTGTGGTCCTGCTCGTATTGGACATACCCGCTAGTTGGAATAACTAGCTCCTATTTGTTCCATGGAACATGACGTCATAGATCAAAATTAGCCATTTTTTCAGTTTACATAAATAAATGATAAAACTATGATTAATTTTGTTAGTAGCAGCTTCTTAGATAACTATGTTAGTACCAGCGACATTTACATGAATTTTTGTAAGAGTTTCGTACTACATACATACTTATGCATATAACTATATATCACAATTCACCAGAGCGCACCAGTCAAATGATCTAAGGTACACTAATAATAATTTATTAATATAGACAGCACATTTAATGGAATAAATGGTAAAAATAATATTTACCCATCGCATAAAGCAAAAAAAATTATATTTTAGTAGTATTCCGCTAAATGAGCCGCTGTAATATATTGTTTAGGTGTACAGAATTTTAGAAAAAAATATCTTACTTCATATGTACAAATGGTATGAGTATATGGCTCGTTTTGTTCTATGCCGTCACATTCCATGATACAAATGGGAAAGCCGCAAATTACAACACAAATGACAAAAGCAAAGGAAATAATGGAATGATTACAGATATATACATTATACAAATCAATAAAAATCTTTTTTATATTTTATTTTGCAAATGTGTTCTTTTTACACCCAACTTGTCTTGTGTTGTGTTGTGTTCTGACATCCATTTATTTTATTTATTTAAATGTAAAAATTTAAACTAACTATCTTCACAGTTACTAAGCTGTATGATGGATCTGAGCCATTAATTTTGATCGAATAAATGTTCGAAACAAGGAAAACAACGAAGTATTCAATATGTATGTTTATTAAAATGAAAAAACTCACTCATATCCTAGCTTACAGACTAAAATTAATTCAAAATCATCTCTCACTTCATGCAAATTTTAGATGTCATGTTGGTTCATTATGTTGCAATAGTAATATGTGGAGATGCGAGGTATACATCGGGTTATAATTATATCCTAGGCTTAATGTACTAAATCTATTTGTAATCAGTCAGTAATGTTATCCTATCAGTCTAAAGAAAACAAATGCAAATACAAAATAAAAAGAATAATAAAAAGGTTTGGCACTTGTGTTGTAATAAAAATGACCCATTTCCTGACAGCTACAAAAACCAAAACAAAACCTAGCTAGATCCATTAGATCCACTGTAAAGATTTATCATTGGATCTTTTTGGCCTTATAATCTGTCTGACAATACGAAATAAATGTGCAAGCTCGCGATCGCCATTGGTTATTAACGTACACGTCATCATTTGAGGGAAATACCGGTTCGCGGCTGACATGAATAAACAATCGTCATGAAGATCTCTTTAGTACTCAAAGTCAAATTTCTTTATTGCAAGTAAGCACGTTGAGTACATGTTTGCACGTCAATATATTTTTTGAATTTACATTTACTATTTTAGTTATCATGAGATTTAGCATAGAGACATAGAGACATAGCATATGGGGCCAAAGAATATGAAACCGTACTTAAGGCGAGGCCATTGGGCCATTTGAGCCTAGTGAGGGGGTGAGGTGCGGGGCGAGGGAGGGGCGAGAGAGGGATGACGCGCATTGATCGGGGTCATTACTCGCGCAGGTACACAGAGTAATCGTAACCAGTGTCCTCACTGTGACGTCACAGCTCGCTACCCATAATAATACATATACAGAATGTCCCACGGATAGACGATATATCGAAGTCCACTTGTCGGTGCCAACATTATCGACCCATTTAATGCCAAATAGGGAAATCCCAGCAGAGCTCGGTGGCGCAGTGGTTGGGTCAATGGACTTGCAATATGGAGGTCCCAGGTTCGATTCCCAGCCAGGGCAGCCATGTACCAATGAGTTATCCTCGTTTTTTTCGACGGAAAAACTTACGTACATTTACCGAGTGCTCTCAAAACGGTGAAGGAAAACATCGTGATGAAACCTGCATGTCGTAGAAGAAGAAAAAAAAATCTAAGGCATGTGAAATCCGCCAACCCGCACTGGGCCCGCGTGGTGGATTATGGCCCGAGCTCCCTCGATGTAAGGGAAGGTCTGTGCCCGAGCAGTGGGGCAATATAAATAGACTGATGATGAGGGATATCCCAAGTCTCACAGCTTCGGAGTTACTTATTTCAATTTTCGCGATTGTCGGAAAATATTTCTTTCAATCTTGAACTTTTGTCTATACTAAATGTTGTCGCACATTATGTCAACTCGGAACCGTATCATCATCACCCCTCCTGTTCACCTCTCGCCGCCAACCAGGCTTCAACTTCTACACTGGCCCTAACACGGGCTGTGCTCGTGACTATCCCATACCACACCCACTAATATTATGCGCAAGTTTGGATGGATGGATGGATGTTGCTGAATGAAACTTTACAATAATATAGCTCATATACATCAAAATAACACATAGGCTATAATTTATAATCCTGCGCAGACGAAGTGGTGGGCAGAAGCTAGTTGACAATAAAGTAAAGCAATTTGTACTTTTAAACGTATTTATTTATACGGAAGGTCATAAGCAGACATACGTTAAACCGACCGTCCGGAGTGGGTTCAGTGCAATCAAATTCGCGTCTACAGGTTATATATTTTAATTATTTTATAAGTTATTTATATTGACGTATGATAGTATGACGTAGAAGAATAAAATACTATGTTAATACTAATCTGACGGAAAAAAAGACCTGTTATAATAGGAATGTCAATTAGGTAATATTGTTGTAACAAAATCAATAAAAGTGAAAAATTGGAATAATCAAATTATTTGCTAGGGGAATATATTTTGAAAGTACTTTCACGCGATTTAATAAAAAATGGTAATAACCATAGAGATTACATTACAACAAATCTGTCTTTGACAAATTTAAGTGACAAACTGTCAAGTGTATCAATAAAACTAAATAAATGACGATCTTTTTAACGTGATGTTAGGTAAGTATTATTATTGGTGTCAGGTGTGACGTCAGTGATGGTGAAATCTGGCCCGTGTTATCACTGCGTAGGGTAAAACATGACACACATTATGTGCTGTTGACTGTACTTTTAAAAGTAGGCACAGTGTATATTGAATCAGTCTATAACTACGTAGCTATTGAAATTTGGCCCGTATTATCACTGTGCTTAGAGTAAAACAGGTATATATCGCACACCACATTACAAACCACAGCTACACTTGCATAGCTATTGAAATCTGGCCCGTATTTATTATCACTGTGCGAGTGTGCGTAGAGTAAAATGTGGCAAACTTTATGTGATGTTCACTGTACATAGTTTTACAAGTAGCAACTACGTATAAACTATTTTAAGTTCGATTGCTGTTTGTTTGTTTGCTCTGTGGGACAAATCACCGTCAATAGTCATTTGTTTTGGCCTGTTCCACTTTGGTCAATTTGGAAGTTACTGATCAGCCCCCCTATTACCGTTCTCAAAACGATGAAATTATACCATGTCATGGCGCGCCAACCAGAGACGCCGCTATACCAATGCAATAGCAGTGTCCCTTTCACGGCCGCTATGACATGGTTTGATTTGATCGTTTTGAGAACCGTAATGTTATAGCCCCACTGTAATGTTAGCCGACTTGTCTTCATCTGCAATTATCAGACCACTGCTCGCTCCCAATATACGACACTCGACACTGGTGTTCGTGTCGCGTGTAATATGATGACTTCAAAAACATGGTTCGCGAAAAATCTATTGTGTTAAGGAATATCTGTTTTAGGTTATGAGTCCTTTTATTTATTCAAAACGATGCACAATCATTCCGTGATTAGTAAACTAATAATCTTAAAGTATAGGTGTGACCAAATTCGACTCGTATTATTTTAAATTTTATTACGTTATGACGATCGTGGGAGCATTCCAACTATTCCAAGGTAAAGACCAAAGTGGAACATTTGGCAAAAATCGATACAGGTCCGACCTCGGCAGCGCCCAGCGGCGCACTGAAGCTCGTAGCGCCGTGCATTTGTATTTATACAAATTGTGTTTTTTCTTAAATTATGCCTGGTATAAAAAAACGTTACAAACAACAGATTTTCATCTCATCAAGCTCTTCTATTTATAATAACCTACATTTTGATATATATTTTGTATGAATAACTGTTTTAGTTTAGACACACTACTCTGTGAAAAGACAGGAAAGGGGTATGTTTGTGATTTTTTTCTATCGAGCGAAGTTTGTCCAATCGTGTTTCGGGAGCCAACAGTCCCTAAATAGATACCCCAAGATTGATATATATTTTTTTCAGGCCTTTAATTTCAGTAGTTAGTGCCGTAGCCTTCATCGAAAAACTTAAAAACGTCCCAACACCTCGCCTTAAAGTGAAACATTGATGTGTGAGAAGAAATCCAATCGCATAAGGTCAAACTACAACTGTAAGCTGTCAGAAAACCGTTCATCCAACCGACTTACATACAAAAATGCGCGATACACGGGAAATAGTACTCAATAAGAGCGATGCATGTGATGACGAATACGATGAGCGCTACAAAGAGTGTCATACGTACTGTTGGCGTGGTGGTCTCCACGTCGTAGTCGTATATGTCGATGTGTTCGCGCGCCGGCCGCCCGTACGCCTGCTCGATGGCCATCTGCTCCAGGTTGAGCGTCATTCGGTGCCACAGGTTGTGCGTCTTGCCCAAATACTTCATCATCGGTCTGAAATATTGTAACTATGTTACAGCTGAATACAATTTTTACAGGATTTGAAATTTTCTTGCATATACGATATGCGAAAGCGTCTAAATATTAAATAGAGAAAAAAAATCAACCAGCCGAACCAGAGACCTCGGTATTCCGTGGCAGGCTCTATTCCAACAGAGCTATCGTGACACGTATTAGATCGGCGAAATACTCGTCCATATTCGTGTTAGGGACGTGGGCGGGGCGTGGGTGCAGCGCGTTACAACGAACATGTGCTAGAGGGGCTGAACTTCCTAGTTTAAGACTTATAGTTACTTATACTTAAACTGTAAGTACATAGTAGTAATTTATATTACACGGCCGCCAGAGAGGCGCCGATGAGGTAGTCGCCTAGGGCGCTATCGACATTTAATCCGCCTCTATCAAAGCCACTTAGCTAAAGGGCTGGTGTACTTACGGCTTGATGGCAACGGCCGGGTTGCATCGCGCGAGCGCCTCAATGAATGTGTTGAGCGCGCTCACCGGCTGGTCGCGCTGGATCACGTGCACGCCCGATATTATGAACGGCACCATCTCGCTCATCATGGTCTGCAGGAGACACAACATACATTAACGAAAGGAAAGGAAACTAAAACTTATTTCATGAAATGTTCGAATGCTGTAAGCTGCTTTATGTTTTAACTTTGACACAAACAGTCGTAAAAACCGGTACCAACTATCGGTGGCTTTGTTTGGAACCCTCTTAGCAGTCCAGTAGTAATCAGTAAACCACAGCGGTCACAACCACGTTTGTTCTAGATTGACGTAGTAACACTTACCGCCAGCTGCCTCTCGTCGAGCGTCGCCCACAGCTTGGGGAACATGCGCAGCCAGGTGTGGTGCGCGAGCGCGTCGTCCATGTGGCACAGCTGCGCGGTCGCGACCACCAGCTGCGCGGTGGTCTGGCCGCGCCCTGTCTCCAGGAACTCGGATTGTTTCGCGACCATTATGTTCAGGGCGCGCTGTCTGTGGACAGAGGAGAATAGAAGGCGCTATGAGACGAAATACGTAATAGTCTAATTTATCTGTATAGTCTTAGCTTCAGGTGTGCGCGTCATTTTTTGTTTGGTTACGGCATTTGTTTCCCCTCAAGTTAGGGCGAAAATTAGAAAAAAGGGTCTACGATTAGTAAAAAGATTCCGCAACTTCTCATTTTTTCCGCATAATCTAAGCTCGACTGGTAGAAGACGAGGCAAGTTCGCACTTATTACATTCCACCGCTACTCTGCAGTGTGGACACAAACGGCGGTTTCATATGTTTGATATTTCGCGTCCGCCGTCACGCCCGCGCAAGGCTCGCCAGTTTGGTCCCGGCCTTAGGATTCGACTTAGTGGCCGTTACAGAATTAGCTACACAGTTTGTGTGTTTATAAACAAAATTGGATATATCTGCGACCGATGTCCTCGACCTAAGGTTTCTAAACACATTTTAATATTATATTTTATATTGAAATTGCCATGGATGTCTATCACTCACCTGTTAGGCGCAATCTTGACAATATCATCCTTCTGAGTGGAGCTGGCATCCAAGTCCATGTCTAGCACGTCTTCTTTGTCCGGGTCCAGCGAGTCGCTGAAGCCGTCGTTGGACTCCTCCTTGACGCTGGGGAACACAACGAAGGACTTGCGCTCCTCGCTGTCGGCGCTGCTAATCACCGCAGACACGTTCGGCAGCAGGTACTTCGAGTTGGACAGACGGATTTGGGTGTCTGGGGAGGATATTTACGGTTAGCTAAGTACAAATTTTATTATTAAGGAGAGGCGCGAAATGAGTTGATCCGCCAGAGAACACAAGCTGACAGTGCTCATATGATCATCACGATGAAGTGCAGTGGGCTGGTTACATCGGTCGAAGATAACCGATGAAGACGAGTTCTCGAATGGAGGCCCTGAACGGGTAAATGTAGTGTGGGTCACGACCAAATGAAGGCATGACCTACGCAAGGTTGAATTGCGCGTCTTGGCGTCCAGCAGACGAATGATACGGGGTGATGTGATACTGGTAGGAGATGCGATTAATTTTTTTACCATTTGTTTAATTTTCTATTTTTATGAATATTCTATATAACTTGACATTGGCGAAATTACCTCTTTAATAAGCCATTAAATAAAAATATAATATAATAATGATGACACTAAACTATTAAACAATACTCACTCTGAATACAAGTGACCAGCAGCAATTCAAGGCACTGTTTGATCCAATAATGCTGTCCAATATGTTCCCAGTTCTGAGAGCATATAATGTAGAGTAGCCGGTCGAATATTTGCCGCGGCACGCTCTGGTCGAACACTTCGAAGAACTTGGCTCTGATATGCGGCTGTGTGCAGCGCAGGCCAGCCAGGAATGCCGGCTCCAGTTTCATTGATAGCTCCGTGCCCTTGAGGTAATCGTCTCTGTAGGGTGAGGCGGAGTATAAGTTATGTTGTAATTTTATTTTTCATTTTACTACTAAATCATGCCTTGTAAAGACGGCGCTAAGGTTACGTAGAGGTGAAAATCGGCGACGGGTAGCCGTTTTGCTGCAATGAATGTACATGGAGGGACTCAGATACGATGAGTTTGTAGCTTGATCGCGGCGGATGGATTTCCATCGTCTCTGCCTACTATGGAAGACCTTCACAATAATATTACCCGACGCCTCATTACTTCAAACCCGCAAGCCCTCACCTGTACACATAGTTGATGAGTTCGAGGAACATTGCGTTGAGCTCCAGGTCGTCTGGGAAGCGCTTCTCGACATACTGCATGAGCTTCACGAGTAGTATGGACTTCTCGCGCAGGGAGGGGGCCAGGGCGGCGCCCAGACCAGTGCCCACGGCGCGGCATTTCACCCACTCCTCGACCATACGGATTATGGCTTTCATCACCTGGAGGAATTGAGAACGATTGTATAATAAATTATGAGGATATGAGCTCATCGCGTAGTATACAAGGGTGTAACGGAAATGGTATAGTAAACCGAAAGGAGGGTGTTCAATATCGCACCGCATGGGCGCTGTCATCGTACGTACAAAGTACGCCCGATCACGCTATCAATGACAGTCGAGGCGTAATAGGTAACAAACAATTTTATTATTTGTGTATGTGTGCATGAAAAATTAAGGTATTTTTTTTTATATTTTTGATTGCATCAGTATCGTGTATATTATAATATGTATATATACCCCTGAGTCGCGCGTCGTTAATCAAAAGCACACCTGTATAAAATTCTGAATAAAAAGTAGTAGATAATAAATAATAATAGTTTACCTTGGCATCGGAAGCCTTTTCTATGAGTCCAACTAGTACAGTACCAATGAAGGTCTTGCGTGTGTCCACCGGCATTACGGAGACCCGGCCCTTTAGCAGGTCAAGGGCCAATATCTGAAAGCAAAATAATGTTTTAGTTGCTAGCTATTTCGGCGCGGTCGTGCACATAAAATCTCCTTGGTCGAAAAGTAAAATAAACGGGTGATAGTTGTGTAAAATGGCGAAAATTGCCTGCAGTTTGTTTTAGATTGATTATATTACGAACTAAGCAGAAATCTTAGCATCCACGCGTCTCTCTCCTCTCATCAATGGCCCAAGTCATCGACGGCCAGTTCAACAAATTATAGATTTAATGCGGCTAGCGCTAAACCCGACTCGGCGGTGGTTTATGTCGTGATTTGCAAATTTTCGTTGGATTTCGTCATAGAAATATCGGTAGTCCAGCAACTATCCATCTATGTTAACAACATTCTTCTTCATCTAGTGCCTCTTCGTTAACGGAGGTTAGGCGTCAGCTCCGCGTACTTGTCTCTGTCTTGAGCGAGCCGGAACAGCTGTTCAGCGCTCGCGATGCCCGTCCATTCACGAATATTACGGAGTCAAAATTTTGTCCGGCGCCCAGGGACTTCTTTCTTCTTTCAGCCCGCTATTTTGTCCATCATAATTAATTGCTAAAAGCATAGATGTACGACGTAGCACCCACTGGTGCTATTATTTACCAGAAGGTCCGAAGTCGAAGTTTCATTACTGGTAGCCGCCACGTGGTCCTTCACCATGCGGTGCAGGACCCGCATGAGCGGCAGCAGCAGGCGGTCGATGTATCCCGGACTGGACGCGCAGCACGCCTTCAGCATCATGAGCGGCCCGAGCAGAGCGCCCGGGCCGCCGCCGGGCGCGGACTTCTCGTACGTGGCGAGACCCTCGAACGCATACTTGCTCACGCATGCGTACAGGGTCTCCAGCTCCTCGTACTGGGGAATAAAACGGATAATAAGATTAAACTAATAAAAACAGACTGAGAGATCGTTGAGGATTAAATTCCCAAAACGGAGTTCCGAGGTGCAATTTAAAATTCATATATTTTATTCCCGAGTCTTACTGTAGCAAGGAAAAGGTGCCAACATTGAGGTGCAATTTTGGTGTTTCATTTCTCGAAAATCGTAAGGAAATATAATGACAAAAAGATGCCAGAAATTAAAAAGATCTAGAACATATTGTGTTATCCATCAATTCGAAAAGCGTTTTAGATCATGGCCCAAGTTCCCTCGATTTAGGGCATTGACTGTGTGGCCCATTATTATTTATTTAAAATGATAATAGTGTGGCCCATAGTTAGGCAATAAATAGAACCAGATGATGAACCATAATAATTACAGCAACTGACAAGTCAGCCGATTGGAATGTTAACGGAGGGAATATTTTTACTATCTAAATTGACATTGGCAAATGACAAAAACTGTTAAGTCCATTAATAAAACTAAAAAAACAATTGTAAGTTAACAAATCAACAGTCTCTCTTACTTTGGAAGCCTGCGCCGCTCCAGTTGGCTCCGTAGGGAACAGCGAGGTCAGCTTGGCGAGGAAGTTGTGCGTGAGGCGCACGATCTTCACGTTGGTGGAGGCTACGCACGCGGCGAGCCCGCGCTGCAGGGGCTTCAGCGCGACGAGGATCTGCTCGCGGCGCAGCACGCCCAACAGGAACACGAGCAGCTCGAGCGCGGTGCACGCGTTGGCACAGGCCGCAGCGTTGGTGTCCGCTGTTGAGAACACCTACACACAACAAGAAATAAGACATCACTAAGTGCGACAGCTTTGAGTGTGAGTGGAGTTTTTAGTTCGGTCTTACAACTCTAACCTTATATACAATTTTGACAGGCGAGTTCACGCTAATTGTCTATGAATATCGGCCTCCGCTCGATGCACTAAGAGGGGCCCCTCTGTCGTCACGCCCCATGCCCCTGTAACGTCGCAGGCGAGGACTGACTTATGTGGCTTAGCTATAGTAGAAAGTATTTAAGACATAACCTCAAGTTCCTTTAAGTGCCTATACTTCCAAGGCACTTAAAAAAGTCTGCATATTCGATATCAAAAAGGACTCGAGCTTATCACACAAGAGGACAAACAGGGGTTGTCTTAAACGTTTTTGTAGAGACCTCTTATTGTGTCGTCGATATTGTTGGAGTTGTTTTATTTTGACAATGGTTGCAAAACTCAGTTGCCATTGCATGTCAACATATTTTAATTGGCACTTGTGCCGCCAAGTATAACTAACAAATTCTCGATACCTAGATACCCCGTACTGCTCCCGGCTAATTTTTCAAATTCAAATTCAAAATTCTTTATTTTTATTAGAAAGTATGTACATGTAATAGATCTTAATATATTAATTGTTTCAATATTTTCTGCCCCTTGGGCATACAAATTGAGATATGATTTTTAAGTGTATTTATTAATGTCGGATCCTTTTGTCGCCTCTTTTAGCATGCTGTGTAGCGGACTTTGACAATGCTTGCATTAAATTCGTCTTCATCACGGGACTGTCAATTATGGATGCTAGCCATAGTGATTTAAAGTTAGTCCGCCTTTTAAGCATTTGGATCCTTTCGAACTTATTATTATTATGTTTTAACGAAGTGTGAAAGGGAGAAAAATACGGTTTAGGGGAAGCGAAGTTTAACTAGGTACATGGCTAATAATAATATGTTTTGTAATAGTACACTGTTGCCGTCTCTCACGCACCTTGTCTAACCAGGCGAGCTTGGGCTCGCAGTGGTGCGGCCACACGTCGGGTTTGAGAGCGGCCTTCAGCAGCAGCACGCAGCGCCGCGACAGCTGTTCGCCGGGCGAGCCGCCGGACGCGCCGCCCGCGGCCACGCTGCCTTCGTTCACCTGCATGAATAAATGAATGAATGGCTTTTGAAAATGACGGGAAACGACGGTTGCATGTACAGTAGAAGATAGAGGTATACAGGGGATCTCATTACCGTTGAGATTTTCTCAAAAACTACTGGGCCGATTTTAATTAATAATTCTTTTACAGCTGATACTGATAGAATTTTTGTAATAGGTCAAGTATTTATTGAGAAAATCTCAAACCTATAAACTCTCCTGTACACCTTTCTCTGTGATAGATCATACATGTAAGTTCATTAATGCAAAAAAAAATTGTCTACATTCTAATTCCTCTTCGGCCGCCAAAGAAACCAGTATTTCATGGTTGTGACAATTAGGATTGATTTATCTGCAATAACCTAAAATGCTTCGCCTTACCTGACATGCTAGTCTCAGCAGCAAGTTGACGACGACATCTACGTGTTGTCTGTCGAGCGGTTTGGCCGCGTCCGGCTCCAGGCGCGAGACGGACGCCTGCGGGCTCGCCCACCCCGTGTTGAGCGCCTTGCGCGGGTCGTTCAGACTGTCGTCGGATGACATGCGCTTCAGTCCACCGCTTGGCGAGCTGGAGGCCTGAGTATATTGGACATTTTAATTAGGAACTTGGCTTCTTATAGTCTTTAGCCATCAAAGGCAAAAACAATATCTGCTGTAATACGGCCATATCAGTATCGCCTTACGTACGTTTGCGGGCATATTTATCATGTGTCTGCTCTAAATGACTAAACCAGTTGTAAACCATTAATAGCTCATGTAAGAAACCGAATGTACATCAGTCGAGCTTATTTCTAATAAAAGCATTTCATCTTCCAATAGTCTATACTTATATTATGAACTGCAAAAATAGGTATACTAATTTAGATTCAGGACAAAGACGGGTGGAAAAAGAGGGGGGAGACCTTTGCCCAGCAGTAGGACGACCTATAGGATATTTTAAAAAAAATAGATTCCCAAAATTGAAAAATAAAATAAATCGGAATGAATATGAATCACTTTACACCATTCCTTACGATACGGTATTTAATTGGCAAACATTTAAACTCCGTACAAAGCTCATATCATTTCATTTAGGCGACACTTTCCTACGTACAGTCATGATCAAGTGTAACACTTTGGACTTTGAAGCGTTCTTTATCTGCGTCGTAAGAGTTGAAATCGTACTGCAAGTGTTACCACTGATCTGCTGTTGTCCTTACCATGCCATCATCATGTGTATGATCTCGTATTCTCTGCAGCTCCCACTTGAGCGCGACCTCGGCGAGGTCGACGGCGAGGCGGCGGTGCTCGAGCGAGGCGGTCGCGGAGAAGCCGAGCCGTTGCATCGCCGCTACCATGTGGCCCACGAGCGCGTGACGCACGGGGTAGTATACCTGCAAGTATGCGAGAGTTTGAATTCTGTTTATTGTTTTACTGGGTATAATCTCAATCAATGCTGGGATGAGCAAGTGTCTTATTACGTAAAAAACGGCCAAGTGCGAGTCGTACCGGACGAGGGTTCTGTGCAACGCAACTTAATACCGTAATATTGCCCTAACGAAAAGATAAACTAGATTTATGGAGAAACTTATATTTGCGGTTCGATTAGGATCCTATAAGGGTTCCTAAAGCGGTCAATTTGAGAAAACGGTAATTTTGGGAATAAGGTCATTTTGGGAAAATGGTTATTATGGGAAACGGGCCTTTTTGGGATGTAGTCATTTTGATACCTGTCATTTTCGGAAAACTACATCTTCAGTTATGAGAAACTCCATGGCACATCCGACGTGACGTCATTATCTCACCTTGTAATGCCTCACTACGAGCTGTAGTATATGGAAGAGTTGTTGCACTGAGTGTCCGTCCTCGACGATGATCTTCTTGGTCCAGTGCGTGAGCATCGTGTTCCCGTCCTCCATGCGCTGCGGCATGGCCGGCGTCAGGATCTCGAGGGCTTGCCGGACAACCGATCGGGCCTCCACTGCGTGAGCCTTCAGTAGGCTATGAAACACTGTAAGAAACAGGGTTCATTTAGATTTTGTAACGTAGCGGCTTATTTGGCCAACAAAAACAGACCAAACGATAGAAGCCGTTAAATTCTATTCAAAATAAATAAATGTATCGATTCCACGAGTGTAGTACGGACAACAGCAGAACAATGGTAACACTTGTAGTACGATTTAACCTCTTACGGTGCAGATAATAAGAACGGTCCAAGCACCAAAGTGTTACACTTGTCTGCTGTTAGCTGTACAATTAATTTAATTGACTCTAAGGAAGGCGTCTCGCTCACTTTACGCGATGCAGCATATGAGAGACAGGTCACAGATGCGTTTCGGTTTAGGATTAGATTTGGCGGCCACAATAGAATCACACCTATTATTGTATTAAAGTTTAAGACATGTGTTATCTATTAAATTAACAGTGGCCCTGCGTGGCTTCTCTATGAAAGGGAAGTAGTGCACCAAGTGGACTCATAAAATAGGCTGCTGATGAACATTATATGACTTATTATAGAACTCTTTTTAGTTGACAGACGCGTAAAACGTGTGAGTCCTCGTGGATGCTCGCGCTACTGAATACTAGGATAAGAGATAATAGTAAACCACATCTGTTGGTGACAATGACGGATGGAATGTCTGCTTACCTTGCAAGACGATTCGTTTGTGGATAGCGAATTTTGCAATGATGTGACTGAGCAGCAAGTGTCCATGGTATCTGCAAATAAAAACTTATAAACCCCTTATACGAGATACAGAATTTAAGGGCAACTTGCGATATGGAGTGGTTAGCGTTTGACCCGAGGTTAATAAGAAAAATTGTATGGAGTTTTCACAGGTTAAGTCGCTAACTCGGCCCTTTCCGAACCGACCACCTGAGTTGTCCACCTCGTTGTCAGTTAGTAACTAAGATACTATAGTAGCTGCGCGGCGAGACGCGGGTGTTAAACAGCCCGCTCTGAGTGCAATCACTCGCGTCCCAATGGTGACTAAATCTCGAGTTTTTTTTCATTGTAAGTAGGCTTTTTGCAATGATTACCTGGTGGCCGGATCGACGAAGTTTTTGCCAAGCAGGCAAGGCCAAGCGAAGGTCATGAGGCGGCGCAGCTTGTTGCCCTGCTTCTTGTTGTTGGCGTCGTGTATGTGCGCGGACGCCTGCTCTAGCAGCAGGCACGCGAACTGCAGCAACGAGATGCGCACCGCGTCCGAACACGCGAACGGGTTCTCGGGGTCGATCACCTGGTCAGAACACATTAGCTTTATGGTCAGAAATTAAACAGTAAACAGACACAATATTACAAGAAAACGGATATGTAGAAGGTAGCGCCCAAATCAAGTGTCTTATTTTGTAAACAAAAACTACCCTACCATACTAACATAACAGGAATTGTACCTTAATTTCGGGAAATATGTATCTCACCAAGAACCTTCTAGAACGACGAGACTAGGTCATCGAGTGAAACTTGTTAATGAAACATCCTTCTAAAGCACAACACCTCGTGTTCCCGCCAGGGGGGAGTCATATGGAAGCACGAGGAAACGGCCCTTCATAAATCTGGAGACAATAATTACAATCAATACTCACATTATTGATGAACACCGAGACCACGTTGTCCGGATTATCCTGATACGGCGCCGGCGGTCCGCCAACAATCTTCTGCCCCTTCTCGAAGCTGACGGCGAAGCACGGTATGAGTATCATTTGCAGCACTTTGGCCTTCAGCTCCTGTGACATGGCGTCGGTGGCGAAATGCTCCACGAAGCGGAAGAACGCGGACCGTTTCCATTCCACCGTGTAGTTCTGAGCAACGGTGTTCTCGAGGAAGTCGCGGAGGAACTGAAATAAAAAGGGATGATGTCATTTTCGGTCACAGTTAAATACTTAATAGAATATGTAGGGTACATACACAAAATAGACTGATGACGATGATGGTAAGGTGTACCTTATCATCATCGTCATCAGTCTATTTTGTAGGTTTCCACTGTTCGGGCACAGACCTTCCCTTGCGTCGAGAGAACGGATTGCCGGATTACACATGCTTTAGCCTTGGAATTTAATACTTGGACTGAACTGACTAAATGGTGATTAAATATTAAGTCTGTGTTCCAAAACACCCCTTTAACAAATCACCTATTTAACCCCCGACGCAACGCAGAGGGGTTAAAAGTTACATGTCGATTGTCTGTCTCTGAATCTATCTGCGGTATCGAACCTCCAGAACTGATGATCCTATATGAAAGCGGTTTTTTTCGGTAGGTGGTGTAAAGGATCCAGCGTCGGATGAAGACCAGAAAGTTAGCCTCCAGAGCTCACGTTTTTTGTGTCGGGCCTTCTTAAAATTTTAATTTAATAGCTATAATGACTATAAACAAGGCACGGTTTACCTGGAAATCAGGTATAAAGCGGTCACACAAGGCGCGCAGCAGCTGGAACAACAAGTCTATGTTGGACGGGTGGTGGCAGAAGTAGTGCAGCAGTATCTTCACTATCAGCTTCGGCTCCTTCCAGTGGGTGCAATCCACATTCTCCACTTTCTTGTGGATTTCCTGCAATCAAGATAAGATAAATATTCTTTATTGCAAAAGTATTACACAAAGAAGTATGCATAAACAATTAGTCTCACATGCGGTCTTATCGGTGAAAGCGATCTTTTGCAGACAACCATTGGGTAGATAAATCAATGAATGAATAGGTAGCAAGATTTTGTTTTTTATCGCATGTATGTTGGATTGTATTTAATATCCGGCCTTGAAACCATAAAGATGGTTTAAAATATGTTACGCTAATAGCTCCTAAAGCGTTGTATTGCAAAAATCCTGCCGACAGGGTGCTAATTGTGATTTATTTAATAGGTTTTGCAGATTCAAATATATATCTTATGGTGGGATTTCACTTGGCTATTCGTATTTGCGTATTTATCATAATTGCCATGTGTAGTTGGTATTCATGACAAAATATTCGTCTTATTTGTACGTCAAGTATTTGACAAATACGACAAACATCCAATAGCGAATACGAATAGTCAAGTCAAGTGGAAGCATTAGGTTCCTTCCCGAACGGGAAATCACCATCCCAGACGGAACTCGAACTCAGAATTCTTTGCACAAGAAGGCAGACGCACTACCGACTACGCTTGGAGGTCGTCAATGGTATTCTTCTTGGCGCGTATTCATAAACGTGATTTAAAGTTACGCCACCGTTCAGGCTCCCTCCCTATCTCTTTCTATCTTAATCTTTTTTAACGAAGTGTGAAAGGGATAGCAACACGATTTAAGGGAAGTGAGGTTTAACTAGGTTTATGAATAACAGCACTTCGCAACAGTGGCCAAGTTAGCATCATTTATAAACATGTGTTATATACCTTAAGAGGTTCTCTTGAAAATGGCGGGAAACGACGGTTGCAAAATTATTTGATAATTTTTGTTTTATTGTCTACAGTGGTTATTTTGAGATTAATATCACGTTAAATTAATCAGAAAATGTTCGCGAGTGACAGTATGGTGAATTTGTTGGATAATTTGAGCAAGATCTGGGGTTTCAAGCTTTTATCAAGAGTTCCCGCTACAAGCTCGGGAGTGAACGTGACTGTCGAACTGCTTCGTCCAGAGTGATGACGCTGCGGCGTCTCCTCTGGATGAAGACAAGAAGACGCGGCTGCCCAGGGTGATGACGCTACTGCGACTCCCCTGGAGGAAGATAGAAGACTATTGAATACATTGAATTTTCTGTAACATGACATTGGCAAATGACGAACAGTCGAGTCCATTAATAAAATAAAATAAAAAAATATACCTTAAAAGTTCTGTTGCGAAATAAAGAGATTACTTACTTACACTTGAAAGTATTTTGAATGGGAACTGTACACATGATGACTCTACCTCCTTAATCAGTCCCAGTAAGATAATTTCAATACTTATTTCAAACGATTTGACTTGACGTGTTGTGAATATACCCAATATTTGGAAGTTCCATCGACCGCCCAACTAATACTACTCCAGTGCTCCAAGCAAACCACTACCTTTGCATAAACAGCAATAGTTACTTACGTGATACTGATCAGTGCACCAAATTCGTTTCAGCAACTCGATGAGATCGTGCTGAGTGGACAACCATTGGTCGTCATATTTTATCAGCAGCGATATAACCCTGATGGCTTGGAACTGCATCTCAGATTTATCCGGTTGAGGCAGAGTGGCCGCCGCGCCGCCGGTGTTGGCGGCTAATAGTTGCATCAGACGGGGCTTTTTGATGGTGTGTAAGGCCTCTCTGTATGCGCTGCCGGCTTCTGGGTGGCGGACCAGGTATATGAGGAACCGGCTCCATTGCTGGTCTTTTATGTTGGTATCGCTCATTATCAGGTCGAGCGTTTCGCGAGGGTATCTGTGTGATATGACATTTTTGATTATACTACAAATGAATTATAGAATATAACGAGTAAATATTAAGTGACAGTGATATGGCAATGTTTCTGGTACACGTTTCTAAATCTGACGTGATTAATTTTAGACTGTTATTTCTATCTCTAATGTATTTTATGTACTCGATTTATTAGTATTACAGATAAATTCCACAAAATCAACAACATAATTATTTTTAGCTATGTCAAATTTAGTATAAGTTAGAAAACACTAATCAGAAACTCGATAACATCATTCACATACAGTTACAGAATAGCTGTCAAACTATTACAAAATATATCTACAAATCTACAATATATATCGACGAAACGGAACTGTAGACAAAACAAAACCGAATCGATACGAACCTCAATAGGAATTTAACGAGAGGCTCTCTGAACGGTGAGCCAGCTTCAATCATGAGCGACTTCTCGGTGTGGAAGATGAGTCGACACAGCACGTCGATGAAGCGCGGGGACGCCGCCGGGATCTGGTGGAAGATCCCGATCAGGAGGATGATCTTCTGCTCGTTATCGTTGTTCTTCGATACGCTTTGGAGGAAGTTGCCACCTGGGAAAAGGCAATAATATTCATACAAGTATCCCCACAAACTTACAGCCAAAACTAATGCTGGTGAGCACGCCTCCCTGCTGACTGATAGAAATCGTTGTCGTTGTAGAAATCCTACAATGATAATTTATACAGGGTGTCCCAGAAATCGACGTCAAGCCGGAAACGCGTGATAGGCCAAGTGATAACAGTTATCAGAAAAATCTAAAAAAAAATCCATGTCATGTATTTTTAAAAATGGCCATGTTAAAACAATATTTTGGTAAGTGTCATACCATTTTGGAATCGTCATGAATTGCGCCAACTTTTGAGATCACTTGCCAGAAAGGCTTAGTACATTTTTTTTCAGTATAGTTGATTAAAGTTGGGCAAAGTAAAAAATTTCAAAACTTTATAGGTCACAAGAAGTGATAATTTTCTTCTGAACTGGGGCAGTTGGCTTTCCGTTTTAGACTAGAATTTAGAAAAGCATTATTAAGGATTACATCAAAGAAGAAAAAAATTAAAAAAGTTAAAATTTGTAATAGTTGTACTTAAAAACCATCAAAGGATGTCGTTTTTAAGTTTCTCGAATTTTTAAAATGCCAATAATTATCAAAATATGACTTGGATTTTTTTTCTATTTTTCTGATAACTGTTATCACTTGGCCTATCACGCGTTTCCGGCTTGACGTCGATTTCTGGGACACCCTGTATAACAACGATTTATATGCACTGACTAAAGTTAAGTTTAAAACAGAGGTTTAAAAGGTTTACGACTGTTTCTAAATTAAGCATAATACTTTTAGTTCCTAGTTTAATCAGTCAAATGCCTGAAGACAGGTGGCCTGGAAGAGTGTTAGACAGGAGATCCGTACCAGTGGGTACATACTACGGTAATCCGTTTCCAATTGATTCCAGGATTCGTGGAGACAAACCCAGGTCAGGAGTGGATGATACTGCTGAGCTGCTTCATCCAGGGTTAAATATTATTCCTTTGGAGGAATAAAGGAGGACTAGAATGATACTATTGTAGCCCTCCTTTCTCCTTTTATTGCTCTGTAACTTGACATTGGCAAATTACATAAATTATCAAGTCCATAAATAAAACTTTAAATAGCGTCCATCCTCCTTAGACATTAGTGACTGGCTGACGAAGGCCATCGACAGACAACTGACAAAGACAGTGACTTAACAGGAAGACAAAATAGAGTCGATTTTACACGACGACCGGATACCATCCAAATCTTCCCTCCTCTAACTTACCTCTATTAGTCTGTATAGAATAGTCCAGCAGCTTCTTAAGAAGCTGCAGTAACTGTTCGCACAATTTCTCGCTGAACGTGGACGGGAAGAGCAGCGTGAGGTACGAGAGTCGTTTGGCGCCGTTGACGGTCAAGTTGCGGTGGTCGCCGAGCGTTAACAGGAGCGGCCGCATCACCGGGTGTACCAAGTCCATGTCGATTTGGAAACCAGATGTGAACTTCTCCATACATTCGTAGCCAGCCTGAAAATAATAATAACATAAACAACCGATAATGGCGTTAGTCATATTTACATGGCAGACTCCGCTCTTCGTGATAATTTTTCGCGTCTCTGCCACTCGTTTTTCCTTCGTTTGAATTTTCAATATAATTCGAACCGATCTCTTGCTGACGTATGAGAATGAAAAGGACAACAGACGGCGGGTGGAGACTCTACCTGACCCTATACAAAATATACTCGAGGTTCTCGCAATGGAGAGCTGCGAAAACGACTTTTAGATTTTCGCGAATTACCGGTACCGGTCAGCTGTTTTGTATGAGACGAGAGAAACAAAGATTGTTAAGTTACCCATACTGAACACCCTCCCTTCGGCTTACAAAGGGTTACACAGTGACTAACATAAATAACATACATGTTGTAATTCCGGATCAATCTTCTCCAGTGATTTGTACAGCACGTGGAATATCTTCTCCCGGCATTGTTTTTCCTGTATGTAGTGGCACGAGGCGAGCGCCCGCAACGCGGAGGCGCGCAGAGGGACCAGGTTCACGCCCTTGTAGCACGGCAGTTTGCCCAACATGGCGTCTTCGGCCTCGCATAGGGATAAAAGCTCACGGAAGAAGACTTTGTGCTCGTTGACGGTCAGATCTGGGTAGGTGACAAAATGAATTAAATATGACATAGCCAGTCGGATAAAAAGATAGTAACTTTAGTAATACTAATTTATTACAGATGCGAAAAGCATTTCCCCAAGTAAAAAAAAAGAGGTACTCTATGAAACACTTGGTTATGTGAATATTATCAATAAAAAATTTATTATATTTATAAAAGATTAATAACATAATAGTAATAAAATAATACTTTTTCTTATAATTTATATATAAAAAAGTTAGTTTCAACTCATTGGCTCGTATTAATAAATAATATGATTTAAAAGTAATGTGGTAGTTCATTCCATAGTTCAAACCACTTTAGTATGTTTTAGTAATAAGGGTGAACAAGTGTACAAGTAAAAAGGTGTACAAGTTTATCAATTCTACAAATAAATCACAACTGTTTGGGTAATCCGAGATACGCTTCAAAAATCTCATAAAATAGTAGCTACCTAATAAAACATTACCATAAAAGAACTACTTACCTATAGTAAACAATCTGGGTTGCAATGTAGTACAGAAGGTGGTTCCATCCATAAGTCCCATCTGGGCATTGGCTGGTTGGTGTCGCAGCAAGTGCTTCTTGGGGGGGATGATCTCAGACAGCACGTCTCTGTGAGGGTCCATCACCTCCGTCACTGTCTTGTTTTGTAGCTCTGCTATGAGCTCAAGTGATTTCATGGCCTATGCGTAGGAAAATATATGAAATTGCAATAACAGACAGTACAACAAACAGAGTATAAAGACAGTGTAAAAGTGAACCCACACTTGTCCGCGCCTGAGACGCTTTTTGGTAGCATTCTTAAACGAGAATTCAAAAGCGTGTCAATTTCGCGAGTGCTCGTGGTTCGCGTTTATTTATCTTATTTTGGGACAAACATATGTACAATATACAAAATCTGTATCAATTATGAAGACAAAATAAAACCCATTATGAAATGAAATGAAAGATTAACCCGAAAAAACAAATAGGTGTAACTAAAAAAGACCACGCAGTAGTGTGAGCACCGCTCACATTGCACTGTCAAATTCAGCAAATTGCCAGCGGCACATACGAGTCGCTCGGCGCGGATTAATGCGAGCGAGTTTCCCTTAACCTCATTTTAAATCACACCCTTACCTGTTGTCGCACTAGCAGGTGTGGACTGGTGACTTGCAGCACGAGCTCTTGCAGCACGTCGTGCAGCGCGCGCGCGCGGGCCGCAGCCACCTCGCCCTCTGCCTCCAGCGCAGCCGGGCTCGACACCACCACGCGCACCAAACGGTCCAGGTTCACAGTAGCCATGTCGATGGCACCGGACGACACCTCCCCGGTCAAATCCATCATAACAAACAACAACGCCTTCAGGAACGTGAACACGTGCTTGAACACCCACTCGGGCGCCATACGCTCGAACATAAACTTCACAGCGATACATCCGCCCAATTTGGCGTACCATGCTCGCTCGTAGCACAGCGCCGACATACGCTCCGCTAGGTACTCCATCATCGGAAGACGACACGCTCGCTCCTTGCTGCCGAGAACAGTCGCCGCAGTCTCGATCATCAGCACCAGCGCCAAGTGACCCGGCTTGCACAACTCCTTCTCTTCATGGCCCATTACGATGGCGATCGCGTCCACCAGAACTAGTGCATCGAGGCCATCTTTGGGGGCGCCGGACCCGGCAAACGGACCCGCCTCCTGAGCGATGGCGACCAGCGTGTAGTGCCGCACTAAGGATACCATCGTAGGAAGCACGAGATTCCGGAGCTCCTTGATCGCGGCCGCGACGAACATGCCCGTCAGAGCAGTGCGATGGGTATTCCTTACAATACTATTCGAACACTTGTAGTACGGTCCGTTCTGTATCTGGATCTTGCCGTCGAGGAAACTCGGGTGATTAAAAAGTTTCAGCAGTGTTTCCCTGTCGTCGTCCGCGTTGAGCGAACACGCTAGGTAACACTTCAGCACATCCCAACACTGACGTCGGTAGAACGGATCGGTTGTGCTCGATTTCAGGGCAGTGAAGGCAGTCTCGATTACCTTGTCTACTTCGAAATCTATCGGTTTGTGTTGATCTTGGAAGTACGCTTGCACGGCTGGCGGCGGAGCATCGGTTTCGCGGTACTCTAGCCGTTGCGGTTCAATCATCATCTTGCGGTTCCCGCCGCCGAATTTGCCGAGGACCCTGAACGCTATCCTCGCGACCTCGTTGTTCTGCAGCGTCCTCCAGAGCGCCTGCATCAGGTCCGCTCGGACCGGTTGGATATGCTCGTACAAGAAGTCCGGTTGCAGGTTGTCCACGCACAGCTCGAGAGTGCGCAACCCTTGAGATATTAAGGTGTGGGAACCGTTGAGAGCCGACACTAACGGATCCATTAACATCGGTAGATAAGGCAACAGACTACTCAATCTTACTGGCACTGTCAGGCACAACTCGACGAAGAGATCTTTCATGTGTTGTTTGTGAAGACCGCTTTGAAGGCGGTTCAGTCCTTCTAGTAAATTCGGTAGCAGAGGCAGAAATTCTTGATACAGTAGGTCATGGCTGCCCCCGCCGATGGATCGAAACAGTGCTCGTAAAAGCAGAAAGTAGTTGTAGGGTTCCTTTGCAGTCATGGCGTAGTCCATGGCTTTGTTCACAATGCTGTGTAGATGAGGGCGAAGCATTTGTTCATTTTCAGTGGGAAAAAGACTGACGGAGCCGAATACCAATTTGAAGAGCCTCAGGTACAAGTTGGACCTCTCAATATTCGTGCCCATCTCTTCCATTCGTTTGAGGAGGTATTCAACGAGGACCGTAGCGAATATCGGAGACGTCGCCGGATTGGATAAGAATGTGTTGGCAATTATTTGCAATGTCATATTCTTATTAATTCTCTCAACCATGTGGGAGATCGTTGCAGTAAATATTTCTTGAAAGGTTTGTGGATTCATCATGGAGAACTGAAAAAGATATTTTTATTTACGTATTTTTAAATTATAAGATGATTTAGCAAAATATAACGCTAAACTATATGCATCAGAGTTTTGAGTTGTCAGAATTCAGGCCGCCCGTGGGCGTGGCCTAACGACTGCGCTGCTGAATAACAACAACCGGGACCAACTGCTTAACGTGCTTTCCGCGCACGGAGAAACTCAGATAAAAATGACACTAGCGGTCACCCATCCAGGTACTGACCTCGCCCAACGTCGCTTAACTTGTACGATCGTTTTCAACTGGGCTCCAACCCCTCAATCCGTTACAGACCTATGACTCTCGCTCATGACAACAGACTATGAAGCCGCGTATCCACTCGGCAACAATTGACGCTCAACAAGATCGGCAACGTTGCACAACGGTTGATCAATGATACCACTCCGCAAGTTTCTTGTTGCCGTTCAACATGATGAGCAACATGTTGTGCAACATGTCGCGCGTCAAATGTTGCCTTGTGGATTGGCTTGAGAGTACTCACAACCCCACTGAAGTGCTCCAGTACTTCCTTCTCCTCCTTAGTGCGTAGTTGCGGCATGGCGGCGGGCATGGCGGGCGCGCGCGGCGCACACAGCGTGTAGATGTCCAGCGACTGCAGCCCCCAGCGCACCAGACGGATGAACACAAGCGTCTCGCGCGCGTTCAGCTGCTTCTGACCGGTTATAGCTGCCGCGGAAGCGCCTTCGGCGGTGGTTGCTGTTTGCTGAGTTGAGAAAGTAATTCTTTCCTTATTGCTAAACATTTTTGGTTTACAAATTCTTTAACATGGTAGTATCTGTACTGGATATTTTAAGTATATTTGGTTCTACTCAAGAGACGAAGTAGTAAAGGATATTATGAGTAATTTTAATAGAACAAAAACTTATTATAAGTTATATTAGTAGAACAAAAACGATTTTAAAAGTACAATTTGTACTACTTTAAAGTTGTACAGAGTGGACTAACCTACATATATAAATGTAAATTGAAAACCAAACAAAGTGTAGCATGCTAATTTTAATATTCCCTAAGCGAGGCATCTCGCCCATTCTTACGCGATATAGCGTATGAGTGACAGTAAAATTGCGTTTAGGATTAGATTTAGCGGCCATGACAGAATCACATCTATTACATTACTATTTATATGATTTAAACATTCTAATAATTAGAAGATGACCTTCAAGTAGTATTAAGTGTATTCAAATTCTTTATTTATTCATAATGCAAGAAACATTACAAAAAACCTAGGTATATCCAAATTGGCACAAACATTTAATCATTCAATACAGACAAGATCGTAACGATATGGAAGCAATAAAAAAATATATATCCACTAGATAGACCAAAAACTTACCTTGCAAGACGCACAACCCCAAGTAATGGTCTTCACGCCACACACCAAGGTCTTCACAAGCGTTCTATAATCCCCAACATTGAGATTACTCATTTGCGAGCTCGGAAACCCTATCTTAGACTTCTCCTCAGGCTTGGAAATACTGTCGAGGAAGTCTGGTGTGGGCCGCTCCTCGTCCCCTTTCGTCTCAGAGGACGTGCTGGGCGCTGGTGTTGTGGGGGTGCTAGGGTTTGTACCGCTGCTGACGATCGGAGTGGGTGTTGTTTGTTTGCTGGAAACAATACATGTACATACTCTGATAGATATCGGACAAGAATCACGATCAAGGAGAATAGTGCGATTTGATCTTGGACGTATTTGATTCATGATTATAAAATTTTACAATAGGACATTATACAATACGTATTTGACTCAATTTTAAAATTTATTAAGCTAAAAAAAATTAATGCTATAATTAGCTCAAGTATACATGCTGATGAGAAATCTGAAATCCAATTTTCCATATTTAAATAATAACGAAGATATTAATATGCTCCATATCTTTTTAGCAAAACGGTTTGTAGTTGGTATGTAGTTTGTATTGTTATGTGACGTCACGGCCACAGTACATCTTCATTTCGAACCAAAATATTATAAATATAATATAATATCTATTTATCTATATGTATAATATTTGTAATTTGTTCTTTGCTTCTGTAAATTCGTGGAAAACTGTAATTGGCTCTTCTTAGTTATAATTATATTTTTAAGACCTATTACTTGTAAATAGCTGTAGTTTTCCCTAATAAAGAAAATAAAATAAAAATAAATGCCTGTAATTATTTTATTTTTCAACAAATTTCAATACGATTTTCACATTTGATCATCAATTTATAATCTATTTTGTATTGATAATGAATATATGTCATTTTCGATACTTGGCAAATACCCTATCAGTTTTCACGACGCCGACACACTAATGATTAGTCAATCCATGCACCGCTAAGCTCCGCTCCGCCACGGTGGAAAAGCACCATTCTTTAGTCTGAGTGTCACTTGTGTTTTAATGACATAGGGAATCCTGCAAGGTAATAAAAAGCCAGGTCTTACCACTTAGCCATGAGGGCAGGCAGTTGCAACTTGGATATGGTCTTGAACTTCAGCACGAATACTTCTAGTATACGCATGAGCAACTGGCGGCCCTGCGGCTGCGCGCTCGTCCCGGCCGCGCCTTCGCTCTCGGAGCGTTGACGAATGCAATCCACCAGATTCAATAGCAATTTACATGACATGGTCTGGATACTGTTGAGAAAACATTATTTATCATTATCATACACTAGTAAACAGTGGTGATTGGTAAATAACCTGAAAATAGAGGCCGACGATGGTGCATTTTGAAACAGTAGACCGAGGAGAACGTACGTCGACCAAATTGGTGATGTCTTGAAAAAGGGCCAAATGCGGTCTAGGTACTACAAACCGACGAGCGTGCATAAATAGATTGATTAATGCGGAGGAAACGAGGGCTGTTTGCCAGGATTGCAGCAGATGGAAGTCCATCGTCTTTACCTTCCCCTACGGCAATCAGGCGTGAAATTATATATAAAAAAATAAAGTTTGTACTACTTTGGCCATTACCTATTTAGGTACTAATTATGCCGTAGGGGAACCTAGGCAATCAGGCATGAAATTATATATAGAAAAATAAAGTTTGTACCACTTTGGCCATTACCTATTTAGGTGCTAATTATTATCTAAATAAATACCTTGTCGGAAGAGATTCATCGTGAACATTTTTGGAGAACAAATGCGCCGCTATCGCCAGGTCTGTGAGCGGTAGGTGTTGTCGGACGTGATGGACCAGGTCCGCGAGAGTGGAGTACGCGAGCGGGCGCAGCGACTCGTGTACCGTCCACCCACCGCCCAGGAGTACGTCCTCGTCAAATAGACGCTCCATGTAGGGCACGAATTCTGCAATTATTTTTTTCGTAAGCTTTTTTGCTGCAATGAACATACATGGAGAGATACGAGATACGACGAGTTTGGATGTGTGCAAATATCGTATCAGATAGAATTTTTATTATATGTTTATGTATGTTTTAAATATATGGATAAAAAATGTATCACAGGCAGGATTTCGTAGACATTCTATGGCAAGTTATATTCCAACAGAGTTATCGTGTTTTTAAACAGTATCAGTGAAATAGGCTTCCATATTAAGGTACGTCTATCTATAGTGACGTTGGCGCCAACTATATAAGCTAATTGAAATTAGCTTGAAATCTTATTTACGTTTTATCATTTTTAGTATTCTCTTTTGTTTTATATTTCTGCAGTACAGAACGCGGCAGATGATATTTCGTCGTCTCTTCCTACCCCTATAGGACACCGGTCAAGTTTTTTTATGTTTGATCTCTAAACAAATCTCTAAATAAATTAACTATAATAGTAACTGTTGATGAACTTACTAAGTCTCAAATCAGTGGCGAGAATGTGTCTTGTGGCGATCACCAACTCTTTCCTAAGATGCGCCACTTCGGGTGGGCATAGTGTCAACAAACCAATGATGCCTTTTACCATTAGGTTGGCATGATTTGCAATCGTATCCTGGTATATCCTGATGATGTAAGCTAGAAATGCGAGAGTCTTGATCTGGGCTCCCATGAAATCCACAAACACTTCCTTGTTGAATGATGCAGATTGCCTGAAAATTTTCAGAAAGATAAATAAAAGTGGAATTATTTATAAAACGGACTATGCCTTACATAAAGTGTCTCTGTCAGTCCCAACCCAAGACGAATCTAAAGACACTTCATTCAAACAATAAAATCCATCAAGCCATTTAGCCTGCACAAGACCATAAAGGAAATGATACCTAAATGCACTCTAAAAACAACTTCTTTCACATATATGGCATGTTTAAGATTAGGCTTACATTAGACAGGTTACTGCTCTTTAAACAAACATCTCTTTACAACTGGGATTACAGATAGTCCTGTGTGCAGGGGCTGCATGGAGGAGGAGGAAACCGCCGCACATGTGCTTCTAGAGTGCAGCGGGCTACAATCCTCGGGTCACCGAGGACGCTCCCGGAGGCGTGCAGGGTCACTAAGCACCTGTTGGCCTTCTTGGCTGAGCTTGGCTGGCTAGAGTAGCGCCAGCCACCTCGCGCACAATGGGCCTTGCGACCAAAGTGCGAACGAGCCCAGTCTCCAAGATTCAAAAAGATTAGGCTTGGTGACCACAATATCCTCACACTTACCGAGTATCGTCATGCAGTTAAAGCTAGATAATGTATAAAGTAGGTTAGTACCTGTGGTTAACAGCAGGCTGTAACGTAATGGTCTCCATGATGAGAGGTATAAAGTTGCTGACCTCCTGATGCACATTCTGTTTGTAAAGCTGGTACATAAGGACTACAATGATCGGAAGCTCTTGTATCACCTTTAACGATAGGACCGATCTCGGAATCAGGTTGTACTGAAAAAAATGGCATGTAAATGAATCCATTAGACACCATTAATGTAAATGTATACTAATAAAGTTACACACAAATATATAAATAAGATAAATGTAATAAATATAACCTATAGATATGACTAGAAAACTAAAAAACAATAGATATTTTATTTATTGATAAAACAATTTGTATTACACTATGATGATAAGCAGATTAAAAGTGGCAATAAAACATGATCCCAAGAGCATCGACAAGCTGTGCCATCTGGCATGCATGAGCTTGGCACAAAGCGGATCCTATTAGAATAGTAAAAAGCTTAATACTCTGGCCTGCAAAGGATATATCTATCTGGATGCTCACATAAATGTGAGTCCATGTAAAAATCAAAACATATACAAAGATTTCCTATATTTCATAGGTACCTATTATACAAATTGATATGTGAAGGCAACGACTTTACTTTGTGTGTGACGGAAACTCCTCAAATCGAAATATCATTTAAGGTCAAGACTGTTGGCGTAAAGGGATTTATTCATTAACTTTACACTCAGAATCAGAATCGTTTATTGACACTGTAAAGTATACTCAACTGTACTCAAAACAGTGAGTGGGTCTACTAAAACAGTCACATCTCATAGGACCCACTAGTGGGTCTAAGGAGACATACTAGTCTTCAGACACCCACTGGTGGGTCTGCTTGGTGGGTCCCTGAAGACTAAGCGTAATTAGTTACGAAAGTCAAGACATTTGTTTTATTTACATACATAAATTACATTAATAAACTATACTTTTTAATACCTTGATAACTTTCAATCCTAGACCATTACTTACTGTAACAACACTGCCATCTAGCAGCTTCTTCTCAGTGTGTATTGGAGTAGTCGTGTAGGTCTCCTGTAGTAGCTGTTCAATGTTCACTTCAGATAAATCTTTGACCCTTATTGTGGGCTTGGGTTCAAATATCTTTGGCAGATGGTTTGGCAAGTCTGAGTATATTCCCTTGACCCATTGAAGGAACTTGTGAATCTAATAAAGAATAGAAAATAATGTATATTTCATCAGTTTCAATTAAATTATTTATGAGGTAAAGTACATACTAATCCAAGAATAATATTTGATAAATAAATATTCAAAATGTGAATAAGACAATTCGGGAATTTATTTTAGACTGTGGTTATTTAGGAAGAGGTCATTTTGGGAAATTATGAACTTAAAACAGGTTACTCATTTTCAAGATCATTTTGGAAACTGGTCTTGATAGAAAGTCATTATTTTTTAGAAGTAATTACTTCTGTGGGATGGGATAATACCTAACTAATCCCATCCCACTTTCCCACTAATATATGTATTAACGTGAAAGTTTGGATGGATGGATGTTTGTTGCTCTTTCACGCAAAAACTAATAAATGGATTTTAATGAAACTTTACAATAATATAGCTATGAGCTCATAAATCAGAATAACACAATAACACATAGGCTATAATTTATAAAGATCCTGCGCAGACAAAGTCACGAGCAGAAGCTAGTAAGGTTTATAAATCTAATGTGTACAGTACATACAACTACACTGGTGTACATATTCCTACCAAAAAAGATACTATCTATTTGAAAACTGTTCCCTGGAAAGATAGTCAAGACAAAATTGAATAAATTGCATCATGCAAGACCTCCAAGAAAGTCTGGATCCAATACAACAGATTAACCTGTAGAAATACTAAAATAGGTATTGAATTCATCTTAATAACCAATACACAATACTCACATCAACTTCTGTGCTATAAGCTGGTCTGTACTGTTTATGCAACTCCATAAAAATCTTCAAGCAAACTAGTACATTCTCCTCATTTTCAATTTCCATCAACTTTAACATCAATATCAGAATGTTCTTGACATAAGGTCGTAGAGTCTCACTTATTGGTAGCCGGTGTATCATTTCAAGTATGAGTTTCCTCACTTGCTGAATATTATATTCAGCAATAAAGTGTGGTTCTCCTTCTTGCAAAATCTTGAGGAATATCTTCAGTGAGTGATCCAAAAATTGTGGATACTGTGGTGAACCCAGTATGACCTAAAATTTAACAGTAATACAACATGTCATAATGTTAGTAGACTTACAGGATAAAACAACTTGATTTATTGTGAAAACCTGACACACACTTGCACAATACAATAAGTGCCGGATTAAGCCAGCACAAGGCCTCTAGCAAATTATATCAAAAAGGTGGCCCTTGGTCAGTTGATTTTTAAGTTTAAGATATTTAAAAAAAAATTACAAATAAACTTTTCTGAATTTATTATGGGCAAATTTAAAGATAACACTATCCATTATCAAATAGGTAATATTATATTTTTTTTTTTCTTTTCCTTGCTTATCTGCCATCAGTCCATATGGACTTTTATCAGATGTGCTGAATGTCAGGTAGTATGTAGGTGCTACATTCAGCAATGCAGTTCCCTCATGTGTTACTGCTTGGTGGGACAAGCGAGAAATTCGTTCCGTTTTAGTCTTTTTGGACATCTTGAAGTGTCTAGCAATTCAACAGCAAGTTGGTTTGGATGTTTTCCGAGCCGTTCCTTGTATCGCTCTATCTTGTTGCTAATTTCCTGCCTGACTGTTGAAAAGTTCAGATATTCGTGTATTTCTTGATTTCTAGTGAACCACGGGGCTGATGCCAGGGTTCTCAGTATGCCATTCTGAGCTCTTTGGAGAATTTCCACATTGGAGGTGCTTGCTGTCCCCCACAGCTCGATGCCATAGGTCCACACTGGTTTTATAACCGCTTTGTAGGTCAGAAGCTTGTTTTGCAGAGAAAGGGGAGAAGATCTTCCAAGAAGCCACAGCAAACTTTTAAACTTCAGATTCACCTCATGTCGTTTTGCCACTATATGGTTCTTCCATGTTAATCTCCTGTCCAAGTGAAAACCCAGGTATTTAACTGATTCCGTATGTGGTAGGGTTTCACCCACCATGCTTACGGGAGGACAATCACCCTTCCTAAGAGTGAATGTGATGTGGATAGACTTGCTTGCACTAGCCTTGATTCGCCATTTCTGTAACCATTCCTCAATTTTACTAAGCTGTTCTTGCAGGTGTGCTGAAGCAATGGTTTTGTCCTTATTGGAAGATAATAGGGCTGTGTCATCGGCGTAGGTGGCAGTAACTACACCTTCTGTTTCTGGGAGATCAGCTGTGTAGATGCAGTACAGGATGGGACCGAGGACGGAGCCCTGCGGTATTCCAGCTTTACATTCGTGAAACATTGATCGAGCATCCTTTAACTTTACTTAAAAGATCCTGTCAGATAGGTATGATTTCAGTAGTGGGAAAAATGAGTGGGGCAGTAGAGTTTTGATTTTGTTTAGTAAACCCTTGTGCCAGACACGGTCAAATGCTTGTTGAATATCAAGGAATGCCGCAGAGCAATACTCCTTGTTTTCCAAAGTTAGTCTTATGGTGTTACATACTCCGTGGACTTGCTCCAGAGTAGAATGCTTCCTTCTGAAGCCAAATTGATGATCAGGAATTACCATTTCTTCACTTAGTGATGGTTCAAGTCGTTTGAGAATAACTTTCTCGCATATTTTTGACATGATTGGCAACAGACTTATTGGTCTATAGGATGTAACCTCTGTAGGTGGTTTCCCGGGCTTAGATATCATAATAATTTGAGATACCTTCCATACATTTGGGAAGTGGCCAACCCGTAGCATGGCATTTATTATGTATGTGAAGAACAGTACAGCCTTTTTGGGTAAATGTCTGAGGACTTCAGCACTTATTTGGTCAAATCCAGGGGATTTTTTGGGTTTTAGGTCCATTATTTGTCTGTATATCTCTTTCGGTGAGGTTGGTTTCAAAGGTAGGCATATCTGATAGTCCTGCAAGAGAATTTCGTCAATGTTGTTTTCAATGTCGATACCGGTTACAGGGTTAGGAGCAAAGACTCGAGATAGGTGGTGGGCGAAGGTCTCTACCTTCTCATCGTCACTGCGCGCCCATGCGCCATCCTGCTTTTTGATAGGCGGATGAGACTCTTGCGGCCTGTTGTAGTTTTTGGTAAATCGCCATAGTGAATATTCGCCCTTGTCAGAGGCAGAAAGCGATGTCAGTTGGTGTTGTAGAGTGTCATTCCTCATTTGTGTTAGGAGGCGCTTTAGCTCTTTCATTGCTCTGTTTAGTGCTGTCTTGTCCGCTGGGTGCCTAGACATCTGCCACATACGACGCAGTCTCCTTTTTTCCCAAACTTTCTGTCTAATGTGTAAGGGGTATCTCACACCAATCTGTGTATTCTCACAATTAGGAGTAGAGTTCCACGCAGCTTCTTGGATTGACTTGGTTAGGTAAATGCTTGCTTGTTCTATGTCTTCATTATTTTTAAGGCGTATATTTAAATCAATTTTTCTTTCCATGTGTTCCTGAAAGGATACCCAGTCTGTGTTTCTGTTTGTGAGTCTCTCAGTTGTGTATTTATTGACAATAATTTCACTGACATTCAGTATCACTGGTGTGTGATCTGAGCTAGTATCTAAGCATGATTCTACATCAAGATACAGCTTCGATATACCCTTGGAGAGAAAGAAGTCTAGGAGGTCTGGTTTCTTCGCAGGATCTGTTGGCCAGTACGTGGGTTCACCAGTAGAAATAACCGTAAGTTTCATTTTATCTATGCACCTCTTAAGTACTCTACCACGTGTAAGGGTCAGTCTTGAGCCCCAGAAGGTGTGCTTAGAATTCCAGTCTCCACCTGCGATGAACCTGTCCCCTAAAGTGAGTAGGTATTCACTGAACATTTCTTCATGTATTTTATGTTTGCTTGGTGGACAGTATACAGCAGACAGTGTGATATTTCGCAGTCTATCACATAGGCTAATAGAAGTAGCCTGAATAAGGTTGGTTTTATACTCAGGCAACATGTGATGTTTGATAGATTCCTTTATAACCACAGCTGTTCCAGCGTGTGCTGACCCATCAGGGTGGTGTGTGCAATAAATGGAATAGCCTTTGATTACACATTTATTTATTTCCGTTAGGTGAGCCTCTGAGATTAATACTATATCTAATTTATTGGTAATAATAAGAGTTTCTAGATCTTGCTTGCTAGAAGCAAGGCCATTTATGTTCCAGGTAGCTATTCTGAGAGTGGTCATTTTGACTTCTGATTGATGAGAGTGGTAATAAGGCTGACTAGTGCACTTATTTGGTTAATTAAAATATCTATCTTTTCTGATTGTTTAATAATTATTTCTTCAAGAGAGTAGCTTTTGTGGGAAACTTCATCCGTAAGGTCGATTGGCTGGTTATTTGTATTGGGCTTTCTTACCTTCTCTTTAGCAGCGCTGGCATAGGAAAGTTTTCCAGATTGTGGTTGCATGGTCTCCTTTGCAATGTTGGAAAATGTAAGTTCCCCTTGTTGTGTTCGCGCATTGTGAAATATGGTAGGTTCGCTTATTTTTTTGGGTCCATAATCCTGTGTTACGGCTGGTTTATTTGTTTTGCGAGCGAGAATTTCTAGGTAGACCTGGCATCCCTTGAAGTTTGCCGGGTGGTCTTCAGAGCATAAGGCACATTTTGCTGGTAAGTCTCGAGACTTCGTGCAGTCCACAGTTTTATGATTTTGACCACATTTAACACACCTATATGGCCGCATACAGTTGTTTTTGCTGTGTCCATATTGTTGACAGCGTTGACATTGCACTATGATCTTTTTCTTTCTTGGATCCTCAATGGTAACGGCCTGATGGTAGATGTATTTTATGTCCTTCAGGGCACCGTTGTTAGGATCTTGTTCAACGTTAACGAAGAAAGTTGAGGTGGGTTTCTTATCTTTTCCATATCTGGCATTTATGATCTCGCCTCTTACCTTGTTCCCAGTTTTCTCAATTTCTTCTATAATCGCATCATGAGGGGTTGTGTGGTGCAAGTTTCTAATCACAATTCTATGACACTTTTCATCCTTTCGTGTAAATGTATGCCCAATAAGTCCTATTGATCTTATTTGATCTAGGATGCTTTTGTACGTCGCCGCATCAGTAGTACACAGTCTGAGCTGATTTTTACTAATTATCTTGTAGCTAAATTTAGATATGTCAGCAACATTTTGCAGTGCAGAGGTAAGTTTGTTTACATCTTCAATTCCATAGAGGATAATGGGTGGCGGTTTATGAATTTTCTTAACTTGCTCAGTATTTACATCTGAGGAGTGGTGAGCTTCTTGTGGGATTGTTATACTCTACAGGCAGACCAGTGAGTCTGTTGTTGGTAAAATGCTTCTTAGGTTGTGGGTAAGTTGGTGATAAATTCCTTTTAAAAGTTTTGGATTGAGGGACTCTTCGCCAAGAAGGTGGACCAGTGGGAGATTGTGGCAATTCGGCTGGGGCGGCGGAGCTGCCTTCGCTTTCGGTAGGTTTTTGCGTCACATTAAACATACTTTTGTGAAAAGTTTGTTGAACATATTTTTTGTTGGGGGTATTTTCATAACCTATATTCGGAATTTGTTTCATAGAAACATCATGTTCACTTTGATTTGTTTGGTTCATTTTGTCTAGATTTTGAGCCAGTTAATCACTAAACAATGAGTATTTGCATGATTTTCCCGGTTTATTTTTTAATTTTTTTTTTATTGCGAGGGCAGTAGGTAATATTATTAAAGAAATTTCTTTTTTCGCACAGAGGCATATACATATAGCATTGACTAATTCAGCACTGATACATATCTACAAAATATGGATATTTAGTTTACCACAAAACAGTCAGCTGACACATGTATTGTAGAATTTGGTGGTACAGGAAAATTGAAATCCAGTAAGTCAACCAAGGGTCAGAGTGAAGCCAAGGCAAATTTCTTTTTAAATTAGAGCAGCACTCGGACACTCGCCGTCGGGCGGAGAAGTTCCTGTATGCGCTTAGCCCCCATGACAACTAGCAGACCATCATATATTTGCTAGATTTACCTCAAAGTTCTCGCTGAGTTCCTGCGCCGCCTTGAGTTTGATCTCATCTTTGGCGCCGGGGTCCGCCAGCATAGTCACGTAGCTACGATAGGTGTTCATCTGCGTGTGAGGGTCCCCGGGGCCCCCAGACGACATAGAAGCCATCATCACAACGTTTCACTTCAGTAGAAAACTACCACGATTTTCATAATTTCATGATAGAACGTCCGAGACCGCTAGCCTCAAATGAATATTATTCTTCGGAAATGGAGGTAAAGGTGTGTGTAGTGCAATTGACATAGGATTAGATTAGAAAAACTGAAAAAGCTATACGTTCGGTGTTTGCAGTTTGAGCCAAATTAATTATTCTTCTAATCTACACATTCTTAATTTCCACAAGCAAGAAAAAACAGCCCGCAAATACAACAGTGGGACCGCAAGCGCGCAACGGCAAGCAAGCCACAGATTATCTTATCTTAGCAGCACGGCAACGGCAAGCAAGCGTTTAGTTTTTTTTTGTTGCGTCGCATGCATTTAGTGAGTGCTGCCAGACGTAGCCTGAACCAAATCGCCAAAAATTTGGCTTCAGGTAGCCTAAATCGCTGAAGATATGCTGGAGCTGTAGAGGCCAGCTGATAATGTGGAAGGATCTGTGGGTTATGTGGTTTTGCCAGTATATGATTATATTAGGAAAAAAAACGTTTGGAAAATTATGGCAAGATTTTTTAGATTTTTCTCTATTTATTATTAAGATTTATTAGAAAAAAAAATAAAAAATTATCTAGCTGTTCGTTGGTAGCCTAAAATCGCCCAATTTTTTTTTCGGGATAGCCTAAATGGCGATAAGTCGCCTCGGCCTAATCTGCAGTGTGTGTCTGTTTTTGTTGTTTTGTGCTCTGTGATTAGTGTGACCATTTTGGGGATCGCTTACCCTGCGAAAATGTTCATAATACCAATCTATTGACTCAAGTGTATATTATGTATTAATTTATATTCCCCGAGACGATCAATTATGATTTGCATGCATGTTGGTTGGTATTTGGTGTACTAATACCGCAGCATTGAGCAGTATGGTGGGAATTTTGATTTTACAATCACATAATGCAATTTTATTCTCATTTTTGGGGGCGCTACTGAATATCTTCAGGCATGTGTGTAATGTAACTACTCATACTCACCATGCAAATACAAAAATGTATGAAAGTGAATACAAACGAACAAAGTTATACTTTATTGCAAGTAACCATTATAACTGTCATACATGCATGTACACATCAAAGCACATCAAGTGTAACACTTTGGACCGTTCTTATTATCTGCGTCGTAAGAGTTGAAATCGAACTACAAAGTGTTACCATTGACCTGCTGTTGTCCGTACCGTACATAAACTCAAGCTCGTTTCCCATGGGGGTGGGTAGGCAGAGACGACGGAATTCCATCTGCTTCATTCCTTGCAGCAAAACGGTTTACAGCCGCCCGCTTTTCGCCGCAACGTGGACCGTGCATGACGCATCATGTATGTACATCGTCATATGTAAATTATTGTCAATAATATGTGCGGGAGGAGTATTTAGCTAAAAAAAGTAGGAAACTACTGAACATGGTAACACAGCTGGAACAACATGCCCATAGGCTAAATAGATAATAACCGGTAAATTACCGAAAAAATTAGCAGTGTACAACCCGATATTGTATGTAATTTTTCTATTCGACACTAGATGGCGCTAATTAGGCTGTACGCATGACTCATCCTACTATATCCAACCTTTTCTAGTACCCGTGAATAGTGAAGGATAGCAATATGGTGATTCGATATTTGGTACCGACCACAGACTGGCAATAGCACTTTTTGGACTTGAAGAATCATATTTTTTTTAAATTCTACATTGTCAATTGTGAAACAAAAAACAAAGCAAAAAGTCTATTGTTTATTCCATGTCATCGGCATCCATCAATGTATTTTACACTAATATTTTTGTAAACTAAAAAATGGGTTGAAAATGAATTAAAAACTACGTAGTGGTTGTGGAAAAGATATAATTATTAACTGAAAAGTAGATTAAAATGTGATCATGGCTGCACTCAGGACGATATTAGTCATAACAGTCTGGCTGCGATGCACACTATTGTATGGATACGAGTTCATATCGCGTTATCCCAATCCACAGAATGAAACATACTTTTATCATCTCGCAATCGACAGAGTAAGTGGTCAAGTATATGCAGGATCATTAAATTGGCTCCATCAACTGAGCCCCGATTTGAAACCTATTCATGTAATAAAGACTGGGCCCAAACTCGACAATCCGATGTGCCATGCCAGCGGCTGCACGTCTCCCGAAATAAAGACAACATGGATCGACAACGTGAACAAAGTGTTAGTGATAGATCAAGAGTCGAGGATGGTGATCACGTGCGGTTCCGTGGCGCAGGGCTCGTGCGTGAAGTACCAGCTGGGCGATCTGTCGGCGGAGCCTGCGCACGTCACCGAGAGCGTCGCGGCCAACGATGCGGACGCCTCCACCTACGCCTTCATCGGCCCCGAGCGGTACAACTCCTGGGACCGCTCCAATGTGCTTTACGTTGGGACCACCTTCACCAACAACGGAGAATACAGGCATGATGTTCCAGCCATATCCAGTCGTGATCTTATGACTCTCGAACTTGCACAGTTTACATTTTCCAAGCAAAGTTTCATAAATATAGATGTTAAATACAGGGACAACTTCCTAGTGCAGTATGTGTATGGATTTAATGCCAGTGACTATGCTTACTTTTTAATTATTCAGAAACATTCCCACCTTGCTGGTAATGAGGAGCTAGGGTATGTGACTCGCTTGGCTCGCACTTGTGTTAATGATGATAACTACAATAGTTATACAGAAGTTACTCTAGAATGTCATGTAAGAGAAGCTGTTAATGGTAAGAGTGAAATTGTCAATTACAATTTAGTTCAAGATGCTAAGATCGCTAGGGCTGGAGTTAATCTGGCTACACAACTTGGTATTGAGACAGGGGACTCAATTCTCATAGCATTATTTAGCCCTTCAAAAGGTATCACTAATGATCCTATGGCTAAATCAGCAATGTGTGTATTTTCCTTGCAAGAAATAGAAATTAAGTTCAATGAGAATGTCCACATGTGCTTCAATGGGAGCACTAAAGCTCGCAACATGGGCTACATATCAGGTATGATATCCGATGGCAAATGTCCCAGTGTGGGGTCTACTGGCAACATACTAAACTTTTGTGAGGTAGGTCTTAAAATTAGTGGTCTCTATCCAATCAACACCATGTCAGTAATTTATTGGAATGATACTTTAGTTACATCTGTTACTATGTCAGTGACTGGCTTGCATACTGTAGCTTTTCTTGGCACCAGTGATGGAATATTAAAGAAAGTAATGGTAGATGCTGATAAAGCATTAGAATACTCGAGTGAACAACTCCTGCCTGGTCAGAGGATTCTTCCAGATACAACTTTGTCACCATATCAGAAAACACTGTATGTGCTAGGCCGAAAAACAATTGTGCAAATCCCCACTGAAAGATGTGCAGAACATGGAAACTGCTCCTCATGTTTGGAATCCAACGATCCTCACTGTGGTTGGTGTTCATTAGAGAAACGCTGCACTGTACAAAGCATGTGCCAAAAAGGTACACAGAGCGCTCCTAGGTGGTTGTCACAATATACTGGTCAGCAGTGCATAGACTTTGAACAGATTTTACCAGACAGAATATCTGTGAATGAAGTTACTACAGTACAGCTTATTATTAGAACTCTTCCAGAACTACCTTTTGGGGCGAAATACAAATGTGTTTTCGGTGATGCTCCTCCCATTGATGCTGCGGTGACATCGAATGGCTTAGCTTGTCCTACTCCAGACATAAAACACCGGCCAAAAATTGAACCGAGTGAAGACCATGTCTATGTACCTTTATCTGTACACTCATCAGAAACCAATAAGGATTTTGTTTCCAGGAACTTTGCTTTTTATGACTGCTCTAAGCACACAACTTGCCATTCCTGCATAATGAGTGAGTGGGCATGCAATTGGTGTATTTATGATAATCGATGCACACATGACACCTCAGTGTGTCAGAGAACTATAATTAGTGGAGAAAATAATCCAACAAAGCTACTCAATCATGGAATAGGACATTGCCCTCGAATAAGGCAATACAAGAAACCAATTTTATTGCCAAACAATGTACCTAAGGAATTGGAACTGGAAGTAGAAAACTTGCCTCATCTACAGCCTGGACATACAGGATTTCAATGTATTGTAACTATTGAATTAGCTAACATGATAGTGCCAGCGAGAGTAGAATCCAATCATTACATTGTATGTGATCAAACAACTTATTCTTATGAAGAAGATGTAGGAGAATACAATGTCAGTGTTAAAGTAGTTTGGAATCATAAGCATTACATAGACACCATTACAATCACTTTGTACAAGTGTGCTATCCTTGGCTCCCACAGGGAACATGCTGATTGTTCTCTTTGCATAACAAGAAATTCCATTTACCAATGTACTTGGTGTGGAAATTCTTGCTCCTACAGTGAATCATGTCTCGAAAACCCCGTCACAGAATGTCCTAAACCAAGGATTGATATGATCAAACCATTAAGTGGGCCTATAGAAGGTGGGACAATAGTTACTATTGAAGGTAGTAATCTTGGTTTGAGAGTAGAAGAAGTAAATGGGAAAGTTCGCATTGGCGAAGTACCGTGTGACATAGTGGATTTTGAAGTATCAGTTAGTATTACTTGTCGCACAGGTCCATCAAATGGATCTGCTGTTGCTCCAGTGATAGTAGAGAATGACGCTGGTTATACGGAATCGTCTGTGTTATTCAGTTACAAAAATATAAAGCTACAAGGAATATACCCTGCTCTTGGCCCTGTATCAGGTGGCACTCAATTGGCGATAGGAGGGCAGCATTTAAACATTGGATCTGCTGTTTCTGCATATCTGGATGAATTTCCATGCTCAGTGAACAAAACACAGACATCGAACAGCAGATTAATATGCATAACTCCAAAAGCTAACGCGCCTCGCATAATTAACACGTTAACTGTGGCTATAGATAACGCCAATCGAACACTCAACGGTGATTTGTTTAATTATACAGCAGATCCTACTATAATGGAGATAAAACCCTTGAAAAGTTTTGTATCTGGTGGAAGAATGATAACTGTTCATGGAACAAATCTGCATACGATCCAAAAACCATTGATGAAATTGTATTATGCCAATGAAGTGATTCCAGTAAACTACACAGCATGTGCTGTTCTGAATTCCAATCAGATGGAATGTCCAAGTCCTGGAATAAACAAGAAATATCATGAGATTTTGCAAGCAACTAAATCTCAAACTAGCACACCCCAAATCGCAATGAAAGTTGGATTTGTTATGGATAATGTAGAAACTATGCATGATTTGGAAAAATACTTTAATCCTCCTCGAACTCACATGCTCTTTGTGGAAGATCCTCATGTATACCAATTTCCTAATAGAATAAAATCATACAAAGGAGATCCATTGGTCATTGAAGGTGAAAATTTAATAAGAGCAAGTGATGAATCTGATGTAGTCGTGACTATCGGCACTCAGCCATGCAATGTTACCAGTCTCACAATGCAACAATTGCTATGTACTCCACCAGAGGTACAGCCCGTCAATACAGACGAAAACGGAGTGCAAATATCAGATATTAATTTACCCTTAGTTGTAGTTAAAGTGGGACGAAACTTGAGATTTCCTATTGGGTATTTGCATTATGAATTGCTCAGAAATTACAACTTCCCACCGGAAGCTATTGCAGGAATTGCAGCAGGAACCTTCTTTTTAGTTCTCATCTTTATGATTGTTCTAGTCATGTACAGGCGTCGAAGTACTAAAGCAGAAAGAGAATATAAGAGAATTCAAATTCAAATGGATACATTAGAGAGCAATGTGAGATTGGAATGTAAATTGGCATTTGCGGAGTTGCAAACTGATATGTCTGACTTGGCAGCTGATCTGGAACATTCAGGCATTCCTACTCTTGATCATGTAAATTACGTCATGAAAGTGTTCTTCCCAGGCGTATCTGACCATCCTATATTGAACGTTCAACGCCAGTTCATTAACACTCCTAGAACCAACTATGACGCAGCAATGATTCAATTCGAACAGCTTTTAAATAATAAATGTTTCCTGCTCTCATTTATAGACACATTAGAATCACAAAAATCCTTTAACATCAGAGATAAAGTTAATGTGGCGTCTTTGTTGATGATTATTCTAATGGGTAAAATGGAATACGCTACGGATATTCTTAAATCGCTGCTATTACGTCTTATTGAGAAGTCAGTTTGTAATAAACATCCTCAACTAATGCTAAGACGAACTGAAAGTGTTGTTGAAAAGATGTTAACGAACTGGATGGCGTTATGCATGTACTACTATTTAAAAGATTACGCAGGTTCCTCACTCTTCCTGCTGTTCAAAGCAATCAAACATCAAATTGAAAAGGGTGTTGTTGATGCCATTACCCATGAAGCTCGGTATTCTCTATCAGAAGAAAAACTTCTAAAAGAACAAATCGATCATCAAATCATAACGTTGCATATAGTACAAGATGACTTTGATGAAAAGGTACAGTGTAAAGTCTTAGATTGCGATAGCATATCACAAGTAAAGTCGAAAATACTTGATTCGCTGTTTAAAAACACGCCATTCTCGATGCGACCGTCCGTTTATGAAGTCGATCTCGAATGGCGACATGGACGAGGCGGACATGTTACTTTACAAGATGAAGATGTTACAACGAAAACTGTTAATGGCTGGCGAAAGTTGAACACGTTAGCTCATTATGGTGTTAAGGAATCTGCCGTTATGTCTTTGATCTCACGGCAAAATGACAGCTTCAACACCCCTTACAAAATACCTTGCAAGAACTGCACAGGAATATATTGCACCAATTCCCACATACGCGTATACAACAGTGATATAACCGACCAGAATGTCCATTTCTATCATCTGGTGAGGCCCATCGAATATCAGCATATTGTCAACAAATCTTCTGAACATAGTCACAAAGCCATTCCAGAAATATTCCTCACCAGGCTGTTGTCCACTAAAGGAACGGTGCACAAATTCGTTGACGATTTCTTTAGTACCATACTTACTGTAAATGAAGTTCTCCCTCCAGCAGTTAAATGGTTATTCGACCTTTTTGATGACGCCGCAAGGGCTCATGGAATTATGAACCCTGAAGTTGTACACGCGTGGAAATCAAACAGTTTACCTCTACGATTTTGGGTAAACCTCATAAAGAACCCTGATTTCATATTTGACATTAATAAAACCGCCACTGTTGATTCCTCACTGTCTGTGATCGCGCAAACTTTCATGGATGCTTGTTCGTTGACTGAACATCGACTTTGTAAAGATTCTCCATCCAATAAATTACTGTTTGCTAAGGATTTGCCCACGTATCGAGATATGGTTATACAGTTTTATCAGGCAGTTTCGCAATTACCTCAAGTTACAGACCAAGAGTTAAGCACTTCAATGCAACAGCTTTCGGTAGAACAGTTAAATGAGTTTGATACTCTGTCTGCTTTGAAAGAGTTGTACATCTATGTCAGTAAATATAGAGAACAAATTATATTAGGACTAGAAAACAAAATGCACTTAGCCCATAAATTAGATAATATAGCGTGCACTATGGATGGTGACCCCACGTCTATATGCTGACTATATGATACTTTAAGTTACGATTTAATTTCGTTTACGTAATTTATTTATACAACACTATATTTTGTAAAAAAGAAGCTTTAATTTATTCTGAAAATACTCAGACTTAAAACTGATAATGTAAAAAGACTGTAAAATATCAGTTCCATAAATCTAGTTAGATGGTTTATAAAAATATTTTTTTCAGTGGTTGATATAAAATATTGAATAAGGACAAGTTTATTAAAAGTACGTAAGTAAATATTTGTAAGTATGTCACATTAATAATTAATATTGGCGATTGATTATGTAAAAATGAATCTCAAATATTTATATGCATTTACTCTCACAGTGGCCATAATTTTAGTGTCCGTTTAAGTTTTTAAAGTTCAATTATGTGTACATTTTTTCCGTTTTATTATACCTACTTAAGTTATATTGGGGCACCTGAATCCTCCACTTACATTTATACAAAAATATTTTGTGCGTAAATTAAAATTTTGTGCAAGATTAATAAATTTAATTCCGGAAAGTATTTACGTAGGTACTTTATATTTTGATGTTCAGTACCTACTAGAACTTATGTACAATTTTTTTTGTATGAAAGTCCAATTCGGGGGGTCCCCATTAATTATGAATTTCTAAGAAATTGATCTGAAACTGAAGTAAATTTTATTTCTTATTGTAAATTACTCATACATAATGTATTAATTATCTGAAAATACTTAACTATAAATGTGTATTGTTATACTATGTAATAATTGTATTTGTAAAGAGAGATAAGTTCTTATTTAAGAGAAATGTTGTGATATTTGTATTTGGAATATTGATATGTTATTTAAGCCATGACATGTTTGTAATATGTAGCTTTGCCTGAAGTTACATCAAGTTTTGTGTGTGCACTTAAAACTACATAGACAAAAACTTGATCTACAATTAAGAATTTTAACAGTCTTTGTGAATCTAAATATTTTATTTATAAGCCAAATTCGGCTTGAATTTATATCAGCCCATTTGGGCGCCATTGACAATTTTTAATAATTTAATATCATCATTGTATTTGCAAGAATTAATCATCACATTACCCATATTAATAATCTATGTAGCTTTGATCTCATTTTATTGCTCAACATATTTCCGTTATTTATACTCATTTCCACATACTGTTAATTCGACGCTGTAATTTATAATATTCCATTTACAAAATATTTTAAGTTAGTCTAGAGATAACTTGTTAGAATTTAAGGCAGCGTAAATTCACCCGTCTCTAAAATTTTATATTATTGAATTAGAAATATACTTATTTATCAATCTTTTTGTAATGAATAATTTCGATATGAATGGGATAAAACAAAAAAACTGAAACAAGTTTTATCATTTAGATATTCAACATTTATTCATAAATAAAATATTCAACACCTTTAGGCAATTTAACACTCAAGCTCATTTATTAGTCAAATTACTATTTTATTATCGGTAGGTAGTAGCGACATTAGTTTCACATTAGAAGTGACCGAGTTACTTTTAACTTATATTGATCAGTTACATCAGTCACAAAGGTTAAAACATAAGCTTTGTAATTTTGTAACAAATTAAGACAAAAAGCTATACACAAATCAACGAGAGCACTCTTCTGTAAGATCGAAACATTGTACCTACTTACAGGCATATAAAATCAAAATTATGTTGAAGTAGCAATTCGAGATTTGAACATCGAAATGAAATATCGCAAACTGTTTCCAATGTTAAAAATACAGGGTGCCCTTGAATTCATTCGACAAATTGAAACTATATTACTCATGATAAATATTACTAAATCAAAACTGCCAAAAAAAAAAGTACGTCACAAGTCACCCTATTACCTTAGAAATGACCATTAGGTCAAATTCCAGTGAAAGAAATCGTTGGCAAAAATTTTAAAAGACCTTAAAATGTAAAAAAAACTCCAAAGCACAGTAACGATGTACATCAAATTAGAATTTTTTTGATAGTTGAATTTATTGCAAATGTTTTATTTATTTATCCTCAAACTTTTTAATTTACTTAAACGCTGTGCAGAATTAATGTATGTCACAAGCCTAACCATCCATTTAATTTTTTCGAATGAATTCAAGGCCACTATATATTTTAAAGATATAATATCGTAGGTGTGAGTCGATTCACACGACTGGATCCGCAGTTTAAACCTATCGTGTCGTGTGCCTCGGGGCACACATTATGTACACTCAAACACTTTATTCCAGTCTGCACACACAGGGAATGGCGAAAAACATTAGTTCACTAATTAATTTGACCAGTAATTCAAATACATGTAGGCTATCTAATGCATATTTTCGTTTCATACACTTGTGTCCTTGTGCTCTGTTCACCACAGACATAACTTGAGATCAGTAGTTTGGTCTGTTTGTAAGAAATACACTTAAGGGGGACGGAAAGCTGTCCCTGCACTAGTTATCGCAACGCACATTGAAACCTGACCGATATTTATGACTAAAAGTTTCTGCAAGAAATTTCCAAAGCTCTTAACTTCTAAATTTTATGCCCTTTTTCTCGTCTGTGGGAACTAGATACTTATTCTGTTCTTCATTTACAATGCTTTTAATGTCAATATCGATCAGGTTTCAACATGTGTTGCGATAATAATTAATGTGACGTCACCGGCCACTCCAAAAGCCTTAAATTACGGAAACTGCAGAAGTCCTACACAATGCAGCTTCAATACATCAAACTATTACACATATAAAATATAAAAAACCGTAACACTAATATCGTTTTCAAGGCAAACTGCAAATACTCGGCGATCCCATACCATCGCCACATATCACACACTTGTTACCCCGTACATTGTTGCATCATCATCAGTCATGTCAATATCCTAATCTCATAAAGGTAACACAAGTGATGCTTGGATAATGATTTGTGATATTTAAATGTGATCAACTTAAGGAAACAACTTAAGTCAAATACCTCGTACTGACAGGTATTTTACAGCTCTGCGGCGTTAGCCGCTAGATGCTACGACTGCCGATGATGCAAACATAAACGGCGTATTTGTAAAAGCAATTATGATCACTATTACTACTGGCGTTAAGACCGGTAGTCATAGACAGTTTTGAGCACGAAATCAGCGTGAGCTCGCACTTACGACTGTCACAATTGTATGAGAATTTTACAGTTGGCCCGAGCTTAAACTCCACTCATACCTACTCAAAACTGTCTATGACTATCGGCCTTAATGTCCATAAAATATATTATATTATAACCGACTTGACGACGGTTTGGACGACATTGAATTTTGTGCCACATTTGGTACACATAAATGCTAAGCTTACTTTGGCCAAGATTCAGATACAATTTTGAGCGCGAACTTGGTGTGAGCTTCCTCTTACAGCTGTCAAAATCCTATGAAAGTGGACATTGTAAGACTCGCACTTAGTTCACGTTCAAAATTATCTTTGAATCTCGACTTACATAAGTACAGTCGGACTATGAAGACGTTGAGTATTTGGGACTTCCTTATATTAAATTCCAATACGCCAGTTTTATTCTTTGCTGTTTTTATATACCTTTAGTTACATTACGAAGTAAGACCACGATCTTATTTCATAATGTAACGAACCATCATAGAATATAAAAAGCTTCACGTATTCATAGAACGACAGTACTAACATTATTTTATTTTCTGGAAACAGTAACCCATCTAGGATGGGACAATATACCTACGAGTACCTAATCTCATGTTCTCGAAAAACTGCTTCTTCTGACCAATAAAATCATTGTTTCATTGTCATAAGCCGGTTAATAAATAAAAACCTAAAATATTGTGCTTGCTATGATACCATTTTGTACTGCACTAAAAGAAAACTAAACAATTTTGTGAATCACAAACAATTTTTTCCCAAGTGGTACTATCATTTCTCGGGAACAATTCCATACATCATTAATTTACAAATTCTCATACAAAATAAATGAATATTTATCTCTGGATTGTCGCAGCAATAAATGCAAAAATACATAACTGGTCAGTTCTATAAAATATCACAATGTTTAAAACAACAATATATTGCATCGAATTAAGTAGATAATTGTTATGACAACGTTTGAAAAAAAAGTAAACTGAACCTGTTAAACATAATAAGATTAATAAAAATTGTTAAATTAACGTATAAATTAATTAACAACCATTTCTAGACCAGTTATAATTACATACAAAGTAGCAACTTCATAAGCGTCAACACAAAAACCCTTCTCGACAGTACATAACTATAGCTATCAGTGTAAACAGCATGTTGAAATCCGACCCGCGGTTATCAAGTTACAATTATTATTCAAATGAACATATGTATACATTGAACTTTGTATAATAGTAGTTTTATACAAATACCAGCCTTTATATAAAAATGCGATATCTCGATGGATATGAACCGGATTATTCCTGGTTCAAATCCACAGTAATAAAATTATTTCGATTTTCTTTTCATGACGTGAGATGTTACAATCATGCTAAATATCACGTATTGTGCTGACGACTTTGAGTCACACTTCCCCATATTATCTAAACTATACAGGAATAAACGTCTGAACATTTCCCCAGGACATCACTACTAGCGATTTTACTGCAAGACAATGGATATACTTGATATGCTAACAATAAATCACTATTAACAATTTCATTCGAATGTTAATGTTGAGGCCGATCGGGCGTCCTAGGTACCGCTGGGGCGACGAGGGCAGAGAGACCTGTGAGAACTTCATTTACCCGACTGACAGTGCAAGACAGGCTGCAGTGGTGCTCTTTGGTGTCGCGAGTCTAAGGTCCTCTTTGGATCACTGCACCTACCAGTGGAGTAAGTAATGTAAATCACTATCGTATTATCATGTATCTTTTGCGGCATATCGAACGACTGGAAAAATTGCCGACAGTAACACCGTATATTAGGAAAGGTTTGTCACTTTTTCGAACGGGTCCCGGTAAACAATGGTCGCCGACTTTATAAGATCGGGCTCATCGTCTGACGCCGTGTAGTCACTGGTCGCCGCTTCTTCTTTTGGGGAGCATTTGTTATGCGCCATCAGCATGCCGCCGGCCAGGCCGACAAGCGCCCGGTCCAACCAGTTGACGGGGTTGGCGTAAATTAGGCCGCCCTCGTAAAATCCCAAATGGCCACCGTGTGCGAGCTCCAGAAACATCGCTTTGTCGTGAGAACCTGCAAGTAAAGCAGCAATTTAAGTGACCTGACTTAGTAAAAGTTTTATATAGGTAATTGATGGAGGGTGGGAAGTTGTCTAACTACGAAAGGCTATTACACTAATTCAAGGTCTCTGTTCCGTAAATATATGCTGTTATTCATAAACCTAGTTAAACCTCACTTCCCTTAAATCGTGTAGCTATCCCTTTCACTCGTCATTAAAAAAGGTTAAGATAGAAAGGGACAGGGAGCCTAAACGGTGGCGTAACTTTAAATCACATTTATCAATACACGCCATAGTTAATAATTTATGTGCGCAATGCAATGAGAGATTAACTGGACTATTGTGAAGCCTGATTAGTTATTTGGAAAACATAGAAGACAAATCTATAGATTAAGACGTAATCTTTATAAACAGTTATATCATCCATAATAACCTACCTACATGTACAATTCAAGCAAACTATACACATCCTCAGTATAATGAGAAAATATTCCGCCAATTTTCATTTCATTAGGCGACTTTTAAATTCGAATTGCTTCACTAACGCTATTTATAAAGTTTCTAAGCCTATCGGTATGTCGACAGCTCTCTTAATTTATGCAAAAACAAATTATCGTCTCAACCTTAAACTTCGCAGTCGAGGCGACTCGATTGAATATTTAATGAAACACGGCGCATTATAATGAATGACCAGACCAGTAGTTAGTAACTAATTCGTACAAGGACGCGTGGTTTACTATCTGACCCAAGGAGCCTATTATGTGACTGACAATGAGTCAGTGACACGAATGGCAATGGGAATTAAGTTAATTTTCCCGTTACCGTCTGCAGGTTCGAAAATAAATATTTTTCGGGTATTCCCAAGTACGAACATAGGTACCTATAGTAGCCTCAAACATGACGGCAATCTGAATTTAGTCGCGTCGCAGTCGTAGTGCAAATTCTTGAGTATCAGCAGCGGGAAGTGCAGCCGCGGCGAGCGACTACTTTAAGAGCCTTCCATGAGCCAACTAGCGCCGCCAATCTTAAAAAAATAATATCTTCCAATATAATAAATTTTATTGAAAAAGCTATTTACAAAATGTTTATTACGATAAATACTATCTTTTAAATGTTTATTTTTAACGTGATTCAATTTCGGTAAGTTGTAGTTTGCATAATTGCCAAAGACGGCTGTTTTTGGCACATTTGTGAACTACAACTTAGCTTGTCGCAATGATGTATTGTATATTGAAAAGTAGTATTCATCCTAATAAACATTTTGTAAATAGCTTTTTTAATCAAATTGATTAAATTGAAAGATATTATTTTTTCAAGATTGGCGGCGCTAGTTGGCTCATGGAAGGCCCTTAAGTAGGTATTATATTCAGAACCCAAGTTCGAAATCGAAACGTTCTGAATCTTGCTGGTTTTCAACATGTTGGTAGCCATATCATATACCTATTTTAACCTTCACTTCCCTTAAACCGTGTTTTTGTCACTTTCAGCACACTTCAGTTAAGTTAGAAAGGGACCGAAAACTTAAACCGTGGAGTAACTTTACTTTAAATCACGTTTATGTGTAACCGCGTTTGTGTTTAATGTCCTTATGGTTACATCATCTTACAGTAGACTTCCACAAAGCATGCGTTCTATTTGATCTCGTTATTAAACAGTAGGTGCTTAGATCAAAAATAGGCTTAATTTTAATTAAAAAGTGTGGACTTACTGACAAATTCCCTGATGAGTGGAAGCAGTGGCTCGGGGACAATGGGGTCGTCGCGCGCATTTATAAATATCATTGGGGTTTTTATATTGTCGAAGTAGAAAGCCGATGAACTCCATTTGTAAAGGTCCGCCACCGACTCGAACCCATGAACTTTCCTACAACATAAGTTAAATAAACACACATAGCCAAAAGGTAAACAAACGTTAATTACATTCGTAGAGCTGTGTCTCACTAAATATTTTTCTTTTTTAGTTGTCGCCGTCCTATAGAAATATTGACTGTTTGGAAGATTGAGATACCTATGGAAGGCGCTATGCCTTCCATATTCAATGGTTTATTGAAAATGTTTCTGGCTTGGACTGACAAGGTTATATAACATGTAGGTATAATAGTAGGTAAAAGTAGGTAATTTAAAACAAGTCAATTATTACAAAAAATAAAAGTTCCGTATCGAGATGAATTTAATACCGTATACATCAAAATCCATCAAGCCATTTAGGCTACAGATGCCATAAAGAAACCGACACTCGAAAACATTACTCTCCACATTTCGGCAGTCGGGTAAAAATATACCATGTTACGCAAGCCTATTTCGTAACCTATTCTGAATAGTCACTTACCTAGAATAAGCCTCATCTAAATCCGGTAAAGTACCAGCCGATACGATCATGTTTTCATCCAACGAATATCTGTTCTTCAGCTCGTTGCTCAGCAGCATTCTCTTATGTCTAGTAATTATGTTGCGATAGTTGTCAGTCATTATATACAAGTAGAAACGGCGGAAGTTTTGCCATTGCAGGAGGTACACCATTGAACTAGAAAGCAAGGTACAGTCGAAGACAGAGATAAGTATACAGGGAGCCTCAATAAGGTTGAGATTTTCTCAAAAACTACTGGACCGAATTTAATAATTATTTTATAGTTACATAGTTTTAACTTTTATCTATCAAACAGTGAAAGAATTCTTGCAATAGGTCAAATAGTTTTTGAGATAATCTCAACCTTAAAAACTCTCCTATACACCTTTCTCTGTGTTCCACCGTACTATTACACCTAAGGTACTATTGTGTGCTATAAGTTGAATCGTAAAGGGTGCCTATACTGGGTGGAATCGATAAGTGATCTCACATGATAATTCCGTAACTACAGAAGATAATGTTGTACTTTCTAAGTAGGTACTGATATTTAAAGTGTGTCACTAGCTTAATAAATTGATATTATTAGCTAACTGAAAAATACATTATTATTACTTTTATAATAACCCTATAACATCACTAATAGGGGTGATAGCGATTCCCCATGACGGGGTGTCATGGGCATCACCCTCAGAGTGCAAAGTGTTATAGGTACTTGGTGCAATTTTGACATTACAAAATTTGACTTTAATTATTTTTAATTTGTTATCTTTAATAATGAAACCTAAGATTTCTGTTAATTTGGGAGGCTATAAGTTTATAAGTAATAATGTGTTTCATCATCATCAGTCTATTTATATTGCCACACTGCTTGAGCACAGACCTTCCCTTACATCGAGAGAGCTGGGGCCATCATCCACGCGGGCCCAGTGCGTATTGGCGGATTTCACATGCCTTAGATTTTTTTTTACGGCATGCAGGTTTCATTACAGTCGACAGCAGATCAATGGTAACACTTTGGACTTTGGGCCGTTCTTATTATTTGCGTCGTAAGACTTGAAATCGTACTGCAAGTGTTACCATTGATCTGCTGTCGACTGTACATGCTGCTGGCTGCCCTGGCTGGGAATTGAACCTGGAACCTCCGTATCGCAAGTCCTTTGACTCGACCACTGAGCCACCGAGCTCCAATAAAGTATTTAGTATTAAGATATTAAAACCACCTGTTTGTCTCCAAATAATATAGAAATAAATAAACGCCCCAGGTGGCGTCATTTTGATGGTGTCATGCATGCATGACGCACAATCGCTATAAACTTACTAAACTACACACTACTTACTCAATAGCATTATATCCCTGGCAAATGGAGATACCTCCAATAATGTTAGAGGGCCTCTTCCTCTCCTCGCCCAGGTACTTCGTGATCAAATTGCCTCCGAGGCTGAAGCCGATTAGAATCAATTTTGTACTAGGATATCGCTCCAGGAGATTCTCCACCATGTAGTTGAAGTCATCTGTGTGGCCTGAAAGTTAAGGAGATATTTATGTAACTGAGTGTGGGCCTACATTACAACACCGAGTTCATTCATATTATTGCTTGTTATTATGCCAGATCTGCATCCTACTAATTTTAAAAAAAATATTAGTTACATCATCATCAGCCTATTTATATTGCCCCACTGCTCGGGCACAGACCTTCCCTTACATCGAGGGAGCTGGGGCCATGATCCACCACGCGGGCCCACTGCGGATTTCACATGCCTTAGATATATTTTTTTCTTTTATGGCATGCAGGTTTCATCACGATGTTTTCCTTCACCGTTTTAAGAGCACTTGGTAAATGCACGTAAGTTTTTTCGTCGACAAAACCGAGGATAACTCATTGGTACATGGCTGCCCTGGCTGGAAATCGAACCTCCGTATCGCAAGTCCATTGACCCAACCACTGAGCTACCGAGATCTATTAGTTACTTAGTGATAATAAGGCATCTTAGAATATAGTTACCTATATTATGTTTAATGGTACTAACGACAGGACTTTATAAGACCGCGAGCGTCATTGATCAAGAGGAATATAATTAAAAATATAATAGAATCGTAAAATTGAAGGCAAACTTGTGTAAGTGTATAATATAATTTACAAGTCCCCAGGTTTGCTCTTCAATTTTACAATTATATTCGGATGTCTCAGAAATAATAATAATAACCAGAAAGGCATTTTTTTTCCTTATTGGCCCACTTCTAAGCACTATCTCTTAATTTTGGGCTCCGCGGGATCTGTCCTGAGGTGACCTTATTATCTCTAAACAAAGTTTAACTCTTTCTCCTCCTCTTGATTTCTGAGAGTTAAACCCAATTGTGGGAGGGTAGAAGTGATAATGAATATTCGATAATAAGAATATAATTAATATGTTTACTTTAGATAATCCCTAATCAGAATACGCACGCGATTAAAAGTACATTGGCCTTTTTTGCGATAAGCCTAAAGGTACAATAACTAATTAAGCCAATGAGTTAACATTCCAGCTTTAGTTTTCCAATATATTAAGGCCGTGACAGTTATATTAAACTTTTGGAATTTACCTGCTATATAAATATGACACTCAACTAGTGGACGTCCAATAATCACGTAGGCGCGAATTCATAAACGCGATTTAAAGTTACGCCACCGTTTCCCTTTCTATCTTAGCCTTTTTTAATGAAGTGTGAAAGGGATAGCAACACGATTTAGTTTGAGGTTTATGAATAACAGCATTAAGGTCTTGGGCACTTTGTCCTAACCTCCTGCTCCCATATCGAGTCTCACGTGGACGATCCCCTACGGACTGTACCTACCTATGCGTACAAATACAAAATCGTAGCATTCACCTTCTCGCGACGCAGATCCGGTAAAAAAACCTTGAAAGTTATCTTTAGGAAGAGCGGTAGATCTTGTCAGTACCTACAATCAGTTCTAGGTATACTCTTATATTATAGTACCTACCTATATTCTTTGACTTGCCTTGTACTATTATATATTCTGTGCTATAACCAGCATTTATTACCCAACGTACCTATTACGTATGAGTTCGTGTGTTCGTGAATTTTGTTTGCCCAGTTGCTACCATCATAATTTACACAGTGATAATAACTTAAACTGAAACACAAAAAAACTCGCTAATATATGCATCTTCGCTCCATAATACATCTTTGTTTCTACAACTGTTTATTGCTATTGACCGACTGCGATGACTAACTGCGCTGACATCATATTTCGCTTGTATTGATTAACGTTCTGTCATTCCTCAGATAGGAAATTATTAAAAGTTGTTTTAGTGGTAGTCTGCAACTACAATTTTATATAATTACACTTAGTAGTAACGGCAGACATTACAGACGTAGATCTAGTGTGGGACGCCCCCCGACCAGATGCAGGGATGACCTACGCAAAGTGGCGCAGGACTGTAAGGATTGGATGCAAAAAGCCGAGAACTGTTGAATGACGCGGCTTGGGGGAGGGCTACGTCCAACAGTGGACTTATATGGGCTGATGACGACAGATATACCAAATAGTAAACACCAGATCATGGTCACGATATCATATAGAATGTTGCCGGTAGAAATAGGTACGATTCATTCATCTTTTTACGCACTAAAGGATAAATATGTAAGTTTGACTACAATAAAGATATCTGCCTATCTCTGAAGTAAACAGTTTGTAACGTAACCATGCGAACACGCCACAGCCGGCCGGCCGGCACCACGTTACCCCGAGTTGGGAATTATTCGAACCAAAACGTTGTATATTTTGTTATGATTCATACAATACAATCAGAATGGAACATTTTTGTTTGTACCTGGGTAGAGGGAGATAGCTAAAAACTCAAATAAACCCACAGTAATGTATTGCACGCAGATATCACATCGCCAATTAAGAGGGGTCAGAAAGGTCGTTAAATAGAAGATATAAAACGTAGTCGAGAATGAGCTGACCGCTTTACGTTTGTGAGGTCACGGACGATCGATTTTATTAAAACGAATATACAAGTAGGTGCCCAAACCTTGCATTTTATTTTCATGATGAAATCTACGTGCCTATCCTTCGGGACATCTTGATGATGTTCAGACATACGAGCATATAACGTTATGTATGATAAGAACTTAGCTGCATTTTGAAGAGTTCACAACATATGTCAAGACGGTACGGTTATAATCGTGGTTGTAATGTAGATGGCAACAATTTTGAATAGGTTGATGTGCTTTCGACGGCATATAATCAATTACAGCGAAGTGTCGAGTTAGCTCACCGCTGACTATAACTGAACTATTTTGCCAAACTTCTGTAGTCAGATATTTAAAAAAAAACATATTGTTTTCAAAATTACACAAATAATAAAAAATGACATGAAGATATATGATTATTCGCAGTTGTAGTAGCCTGGTGTTAAAAATATTGGCAGTACCGTAATTTGATTGGTTGAACATTAAAATTTTGTCGCCAAAATGGTAGTGTGTTGTGTTGTGGTAGTAGCTTAACACTTATTACTTGATGTGTCAAACAACCCGTATCATTGTGACTCACCGTACGAGAATATCCGTGATCCGGTAACTGGCACGCTGTTGAGCGCTCCGATGTGGTTGAGCACGGCGCACCGGTACCCGTGGCACTGGGAATAGTGCACAAACGTCCGGATGTACACACTCTCCGACGTGTTCCCGATACCGGGACATATCGCCACAGTCACGTCATCTGAGAAATAATATATGTTATATTAGGACGAGGAATCGTGGCCGGAAAAACAGTTACATTTACATTGAAGTGCAACTGGGTGGGCCACATTTGCGCATGCAACTGGACCGATGGGCCTGGACTGTTACCAAATGGGTGCCATTGAACGGACGCCGACATCAGGCCTCGAAGGTGGAGAGACGATCTCACCAAATACAGGAATCGGTGGAGGAAGAGATGGGAGATCTTTGCCCAGCAGTAGGCCCTCTTATAGTTCATTGAATTTTGGTAAGAAAAGCTGCTGTAATCCCTTATTATGAGGCAGGAAATATGCCACTCTGTCAAAACGTCTACTCTATCTAATCATAAAATCTTCCATAAATTGGAAATGTCAGTTCTTTTTTCGAGAGAACCAGCGCATAATTAGGTAGGTACACGATTATTCGCAAAACGGTGAAGGAAAATCGGTTAGGGAACACGAGTTATTCTTGCGTAAGTATGTTAAATAGGATAGGCCCTATTAAAAATTGTTCAATGAGGAGGGGAGACTGGGCTATTTGTAATGCATGCTGACCTTGGCATAAAGTAAGACCTTTTGATTTGTAATAGGTTTTATCCCATTAGAATATCTGAGGAATCTGCAAGACATAAATGCATGTGCAGAAAATATTTCATTGTACTAAGTCAACTTTAGGTGATTTGGGGCATACAAAATTATAGACTATAACGGAGGTTTCAGTTTCAATGTATGTTTTAAAAATACCTATATTAGGAAATGTGTTTTCTAAACAATAGATTTGATGTCTCATCGCAATAACCACATGTGGTTAAGCTCGAACTTGCGTAATATTGCATTACAAAATGACGACGACAAAATGTTCCGTGATTAGGCGCTAATATTCCTACTTTATATTTAGCAACGTTCAAATCTAACTGGCTGGCATGACATCACGTCGTCAGTAGTTTTGTAATAGGCATATTTGTACTGAAATCTCTTCTCCTTTCTATCTTATCCAATTCAGGGTCACCAACCGGTTATACGCGAGGTTACTGCACTTTGCAACTCAAAACAAAAATAGACTTATTAGCGACCTATAACTATAACGCTGAATTATGTAGGTCAATGAAATAGTAGGTGGGAAGGATATTTTTAGTAACAATTGTCATAATAATGACTTATACCATTGAACTTCAATGTTAGTATCTGCCTAAATGACTTACCGCTCTAGAATGTAAGATTTTCTTTAGGAAAGTTATTCGAAGTTTAACAACCGTTTAATTCACCGCTAATTGATGACATTAAGATCTAATTTCTACTGGGTCTACTACAATTACAAATCGACGCGCGTGCATAACATATTGATGGATGTGGAGGAGGAAGCGGCGTCAGGATCGCAGTAGATGAAAGTTCATCGGCTACGGGAAACAGTTTATGTAATGTTACCTATGACTAATTTCAATACAATTGTCTTAAAACTCCGCAATTGCGAGGTAATTACTCGTCGTATCATCATTTAAATCTGTCCTCAATTCAGTTGGAACTTGGGTACTAATTGGCTAGCCTGACTAAATTAGATAACCTGGTAGTTCATTCCTAGTAATCATTCGTTACACAAGTAGGTACCTACATCCTACATTACCGCAGTACCTACGTAACGAACGATCTAATCGGAAACCCATGTTTCACTTTGATTGGTAAGAAGGTAATTTATAATTTTAACTGCAGTTCCCACATATTACGTAGGTACACACACATGAGCATTTCCTGCGAAGGTAATACATGATAGATTACTATGGTACTGTATCGATTTACTATTGATGTGATGTCGACTGTACGTAGGAGTATTATAGGTAGGTACTTAAAATAACAATATAAAATGAACAATGCAATACACGTATTGCGCAAAATTGATAAGAATAGGTGTAATAAAAATCTACGAATGTATAGCTACATGTTGATCTGTTAGATTTGGAACAAAATATTTCGCTTCAATCAATCCCACAAAAATACTTGCGTCATGCTTCCATTAAGAAAATCAATTTTTCCCATCTAATATTAAGGAATTGCTATATAAATACCTACGCCACCTCTGCGTTTTGTGAGTGAGTTGATTGATTGAAAGCCTATTGACTTTATGCCAACCAAATACAAGTAAAATGAGTCAGCCAATGCCTACAGCCACAAGATTCTTATTATTCATGCCACGAGCAGAAAAAAAAAGTAGGTAGGTGCCTGTCCTGCACTGCATCTTTCAAGTTGTGGCAGAGAGAACGATACGCGTACCTAATATGTAGATACCCGCCTAATAAGCGAAAGTAAAGGAGCCTTTTACCCGACTGCCAAAAGTAAAAGTGGGTAATATTTCTCGAATGTGCGTATACATGTACATGTATAATGTCATATCCTTTGTGGCTTCCAGTAGCCTAAACAGCTATATGTATTCTGAATGTATGAGGTATCGTTAGACTCGTCTTTTTACGAGATTAACATGGGATATATTTTACGCCACCTGTTGTTTTAATAGTTTATTATAAAAATAAGTCGGAAAGATTATACCTTCATGTTCAGATCCAACAGGTTCATATAGGTCGTAGGTGAGGGTGGACTTGTCAGGTAGGACTAGAGATATGCGGCCGCCAATCGGCCAGGGGCACCTCACGCGCCCTATCAGGCTATGGAGGATCGTCTGGACGTGTCCACTGAAGCCCCATAGCCGCGTCGGCATATAGCTGTAAGAAGTATTTCAAATGGTGGAAAAGATTCAGTCAATTTAATTAGAACGGGAATTACCGTGTTAAACATTTATTATTGATGTCTCGATATTTCGACAGCATTGCAGCCATCATTGTCACGAGTAGAGTAGAGTCGAGACATCAATAATAAATGTTTAACACGGTAATTCCCGTTTTATCTAATTAATATGTATACATACAAACCGTGAAAGTTTAAAAAGTGATATTCAGTGAATTGATTTTATTGTCCTATGATGCATATGAGATAATTCTTACATCACCTAGATTCACACTTTACAAATTTCAATATGTATTGCAGAGTTGGCTAAATTGGTGGGATAATATTTACTGATGTCAAGAAATCAAGAACCACACCAGATTTGGCTTTAATACATTAAAGCGCATATCCATAACCATGATTTAAAGTCCACCATTTAGGCCTACTATCCATTTCTACTTTAACGTTTTTAAGAAGTTGAAAGGGACAACAATATGGTTTAAGGGAAGTGTGGTTTAACTAGGTTTATGAATAACAGCTGCTGAGATTTTTTGCCACTTTTTCTCCTCAGCGTTGGCTTTTCCTTGCAAAGTGGTGTAAATGTAAATTAAAAAGAAAATTGATGTACAAAAATGTACATAAGATGCTTACTTACAATAAATAAATTTGACTTTGACTTCAGCATAAGTTTTTGGTGAGATTATTTTTACTGATAAAGAAATCAAGAATCAACACCTAGTATTGACCACCAGGGATTGCTAGATCTAGTTGTAGCCAACATGATAACTAAACTTAGCTGTAGTTGAATGGAACTGGCTACACCTAGTTTTAGCTGTGAATAAATAGAATACACTTAATTTGAACCACCTGCTACCGGCCACACCTATTTGTAGCCGGCTAATACTAGGTATAACTGCGCTTGGGCTTTATTAAGCCCTAAAAGTTGTTTACCTAGAAAAGTAGCCTTAGGCAGTCATAGATAGTTTTGAGCACAAGCTCAGCATGAGTTTACACTTACAACTGTCAAAATTCTATGAAAACTGACAGTTATAAGCCCAAACTCAAACTCCACTCATACTCAAAACTGTCTATGACTATCGGCCTTAGGCAACAAAAAAGATAATAAAAAGGGTTATATCAAGGTTGGTGATTTTTTTAGTGAAACCTTGCTTGTAACTATGTGAACCTACCTACTTTAGATTAAAAACTTGTAGACCAAATCTACACAGGCCAGGCTTACTTACAATGGTGATATACCTATGTCTAAAAATGCAAGCTAAAGGCCTACCTATTTGTATTTTTTTTATTTATTTAGGTTAGCCTAACTCTATACTAAGATTCCCAAGTTTGGCAACCATTAATACATTACTGCCATCCGACCATGTAGTATCCAGTTCTCAAACGTACAGGGAATCTGTCCTTGATGATAAGCTAAACATTTTGTTAAGCTAACTATGAAATAATTTATCTATATAGTTTATTATAGTTTGAATACGGTTTGGTATAGTCTATACCAAATCAAACTATGTAATATCTAAATTCAATACTGTCTGGGATTACACCGAGTAAGCTTAAGTCTACTTCTAAGTAAATAAAAACGTGATTATGAAGGTCAATTTATTAGCACAGGCAATCAGTCATCCATGCATGACTCATATGAACATTCAATACCTGCCTAGGAAAGATAATTATAAGATAATTCTCACACCTGACATCACAATACTCAATAATATTAAGATAAGATATATAACATGTGACATCATAGTTAAGACTATTCAATTGGATGTATTGTACCTAATCTTGATTAAAAATTATGAAGCATTGACTGATTACTAGTGGAGATTATGATTACAAGAACACACCTGCTGCTCAAGTAGATGGTACTGTTTAGCTTTATCCCTTTTAATTTAATGCAACCATCTAAAACACACGGGTCTCGCACGATAGTGATTAAATGACATCATCTTCCACTCCACGCGCTAAACTCATGTACTAAACCCAAGCGCAAATCGGAAGACTTCAAAGAGATGAAGCGCATATACCATAAGCTCTAGATACTTACGGTTCATTCAGGAACGGCGAAATAAACAATATATTCTCGATAAAACTTCCATCCCGTCCATATATCACAGGTTTCTGGGGCTGGCTGTTCACATTCAATATTCGGAAGAGGACACACAGAATAACCGCGACAACAGCCAAAAGAACGGTCGACATTTTTGGTAACTGGACTAATATGCAGTCTCTGTATTTAATAAGGAAATCTACATAATAGAGGCAAGATTATTACTCCCTAGTAAAATGCTAGAGAATACATCCACCCACCTCCACAACAAAATTGAAACTGAAATTGAAAAAAATATCAGTGTTGCCAGACGTAGCCTGAACCAAATCGCCAAAAATTTGGCTTCAGGTAGCCTAAATCGCCCAATTCAAAAAAATATTAAAATTAGCCTAAAATCGCCCAAATACGGATCAGGTAGCCTAAGTAGCACTTTTTTTATACATTTAACCACAGTTAACTTTATCAGGACACCGTTTTTTAGGCTTGAATTACACCTCAATTTAATTATTTATAAACATGAAATTTCCTTTTCTCCTTGTATATGTTATGTACTTAAGGCGAGGTGTTGGGACGTTTTTAAGTTTTTCGATGAAGGCTACGGCACTAACTACTGAAATTAAAGGCCTGAAAAAAATATATATCAATCTTGGGGTATCTATTTAGGGACTGTTGGCTCCCGAAACACGATTGGACGAACTTCGCTCGATAGAAAAAAATCACAAACATACCCCTTTCCTGTCTTTTCACAGAGTAGTGTGTCTAAACTAAAACAGTTATTCATACAAAATATATATCAAAATGTAGGTTATTATAAATAGAAGAGCTTGATGAGATGAAAATCTGTTGTTTGTAACGTTTTTTTTATACCAGGCAAAATTTAAGAAAAAACACAATTTGTATAAATACAAATGCACGGCGCTACGAGCTTCAGTGCGCCGCTGGGCGCTGCCGAGGTCGGACCTGTATCGATTTTTGCCAAATGTTCCACTTTGGTCTTTACCTTGGAATAGTTGGAATGCTCCCACGATCGTCATAACGTAATAAAATTTAAAATAATACGAGTCGAATTTGGTCACACCTATACTTTAAGATTATTAGTTTACTAATCACGGAATGATTGTGCATCGTTTTGAATAAATAAAAGGACTCATAACCTAAAACAGATATTCCTTAACACAATAGATTTTTCGCGAACCATGTTTTTGAAGTCATCATATTACACGCGACACGAACACCAGTGTCGAGTGTCGTATATTGGGAGCGAGCAGTGGTCTGATAATTGCAGATGAAGACAAGTCGGCTAACATTACAGTGGGGCTATAACATTACGGTTCTCAAAACGATCAAATCAAACCATGTCATAGCGGCCGTGAAAGGGACACTGCTATTGCATTGGTATAGCGGCGTCTCTGGTTGGCGCGCCATGACATGGTATAATTTCATCGTTTTGAGAACGGTAATAGGGGGGCTGATCAGTAACTTCCAAATTGACCAAAGTGGAACAGGCCAAAACAAATGACTATTGACGGTGATTTGTCCCACAGAGCGAACGAACAAACAGCAATCGAACTTAAAATAGTTTGTACGTAGTTGCTACTTGTAAAACTATGTACAGTGAACATCACATAAAGTTTGCCACATTTTACTCTAAGCACAGTGATAATACGGGCCAAATTTCAATAGCTACGTAGTTATAGACTGATGCAATATACACTGTGCCTACTTTTAAAAGTACAGTCAACAGCACATAATGTGTGTCATGTTTTACCCTACGCAGTGATAACACGGGCCAGATTTCACCATCACTGACGTCACACCTGACACCAATAATAATACTTACCTAACATCACGTTACAAAATTCGTCATTTATTTAGTTTTATTGATACACTTGACAGTTTGTCACTTAAAGTCAAAAACAGATTTGTTGTAATGTAACCTCTATGGTTATTAAAATTTTAATAAATTTTGTATTTTATAAGAATTTATGCTCAATTTTTTATTAAATCACGTGAAAGTACTTTCAAAATATATTCCCCTAGCAAATAATTTGATTATTCCTATTTTTCACTTTTATTACAACAATATTACCTAATTGACATTTTCCGTCAGATTAGTATTAACATAGTATTTTATTCTACTACGTCATACTACATCACTACGCTACGTTACGTCAATATAAATAACTTAAAAAATAATTAAAATATACAACCTGTAGACGCGAATTTGACTGCACTGAACCCACTCCGGACGGTCGACTTAACGTATGTCTGCTTATGACCTTCCGTATAAATAAATACGTTTAAAAGTACAAATTGCTTTACTTTATTGTCAACTAGCTTCTGCCCACCACTTCGTCTGCGCAGGATTATAAATTATAGCCTATGTGTTATTTTGATGTATAATATGAGCTATATTATTGTAAAGTTTCATTCAGCAACATCCATCCATCCATCCAAACTTGCGCATAATATTAGTGGGTGTGGTATGGGGTAGTCACGAGCACAGCCCGTGTTAGGGCCAGTGTAGAAGTTGAAGCCTGGTTGGCGGCGAGAGGTGAACAGGAGGGGTGATGATGATACGGTTCCGAGTTGACATAATGTGCGACAACATTTAGTATAGACAAAAGTTCAAGATTGAAAGAAATATTTTCCGACAATCGCGAAAATTGAAATAAGTAACTCCGAAGCTGTGAGACTTGGGATATCCCTCATCATCAGTCTATTTATATTGCCCCACTGCTCGGGCACAGACCTTCCCTTACATCGAGGGAGCTCGGGCCATAATCCACCACGCGGGCCCAGTGCGGGTTGGCGGATTTCACATGCCTTAGATTTTTATCTTCTTCTTCTACGACATGCAGGTTTCATCACGATGTTTTCCTTCACCGTTTTGAGAGCACTCGGTAAATGTACGTAAGTTTTTCCGTCGAAAAAAACGAGGATAACTCATTGGTACATGGCTGCCCTGGCTGGGAATCGAACCTGGGACCTCCATATTGCAAGTCCATTGACCCAACCACTGCGCCACCGAGCTCTGCTGGGATTTCCCTATTTGGCATTAAATGGGTCGATAATGTTGGCACCGACAGGTGGACTTCGATATATCGTCTATCCGTGGGACATTCTGTATATGTATTATTATGGGTAGCGAGCTGTGACGTCACAGTGAGGACACTGGTTACGATTACTCTGTGTACCTGCGCGAGTAATGACCCCGATCAATGCGCGTCATCCCTCTCTCGCCCCTCCCTCGCCCCGCACCTCACCCCCTCACTAGGCTCAAATGGCCCAATGGCCTCGCCTTAATGTGATTTTCAAATAGTATAAAAACTAAAATAAAAATAATTTAGATTTAAAAAAAAATGAATGTAGTTTGTTTGACGTTGACTGGATCATGATTTACAATTTTAAATGTGGCCTCGATAAAATTGGAGAGCCAAATCTTTGTTTCACAAAAATCTAAAATTTGTAGAACTGACCGATACTGAAAACCCTCTCTTTTGGCTTTATACTCTTTCTGTTTCCTATTCCACAATAATAAATTGCATGAAAAAGTTTTATTTTTTAAATTGAGGCTACAATCAAAATGTGTAAATCACGGTCCAAGTCAACTTCTAAACAAACAACATTGATTCTTTTTTTTTAGTCTTTCTCTATTTGGAAACCATATGAAAATACAAGGAGAAAAGGGAGGTTTTATCGAAATGCATTTTGCAAACTTAACAATTTGCGAAATGGACATTATGAGAAATTGATGTTTTGAGCTTGGTGGACATGACTTAAACAACATTGCTAAACCCACACTATATAGAAATACACAATACAGAAATAATTTATTGACGATGGAGGCAATTTATTAGCATTGATGATGAATAATATTAATCATCATGTAGGACCTAATAAACCAATTTCTTCTAAAATACCTCCATCGTCATAATTCGCTGAAGATATGCTGGAGCTGTAGAGGCCAGCTGATAATGTGGAAGGATCTGTGGGTTATGTGGTTTTGCCAGTATATGATTATATTAGGAAAATAAAACGTTAATTGGAAAATTATGGCAAGATTTATTAGAGTTTTCTCTATTTATTATTAAGATTTATTAGATCTGCTAAAATTTATCTAGCTGTTCGTTTGTAGCCTAAAATCGCCCAATTTTTTTTTCGGGATAGCCTAAATGGCGACCAGTCGCCAATCACGATTTATGGTCGCCCCGACCCCCTTCGAGATAGCCTAAATGGCGATAAGTCGCCTAATCTGGCAGCACTGAAAAATATAACTGACTGAAAAACGTCAAGTTTCTAGGACCAAAATACTGTCACCCTATTGGTCTTCAAAAAAAATAAGATTATTTTTATTGGTTATAGGAATATAAGCAGAAATGCTATTGGCTAGCTAAAACCACAACACTTCACTGATTGATCAGCTGAAGTCTGTCAAGTTGACATTACTATTACACGCTTGAAACAGGCGATGGTTTTACGAAACATACATCCAACGCAAAGCAAAACTAAATGCGAGAACACTAATAATGGAAAGGTTAGTAATGTTGGTTTGGTACATACATAATGTAGCGAGTGCCCGTAGTTTGTAACTGTAGACACATACGTGTGGGCTGTCTTGACCAAAATACTGTTGTATATGTCTTGACACTAAATATAATAAATTATTTACTATTTCTTTAGATACCCAACCGATGGGATGGGATCTTGGAACGATTAAACTACTTCGTAATCCTCGGACGAAAAAACCGTGATCCTGAAGAGAAGAGACCAGCCACCCACCTATTATTACTATACATGAGTACTTAAACTTCCTTACATGTATGATGTATGTAATATGTATGTACTAATCATGATGGCAGGAATATGTATATTATCTAACTATACACATGTGTTCTGCAGCAGAAAATGAAGTGCTGCTATCCTGTGAATATGTATGTGGCGACCTCAAAACAGAAGTCTTTTTATTCGAATTTTTAAAAGGCCAAGATAATTTTATTAAATTGGTAATATAAATTATTGGCAATGGCAAGTAGGTACTTGTACTCGTACTTACCAAACATTTGTACTCCTAATAATGCATTTACTTTAATAATAAAAGACTCAGTTATGGAACATAATTTTATTAGAGAAAATGTTCATGTGCCTAAAATAACTAATTACCAATAAATAACAAAAGAAAATGCAAACACTTTTGCAATTACAAAGACACTTCGTAATAACTTCCTTGAAAAGTAAAACACAAAGCAGTATATTTCGTTGGTATTCTAAAATATACCAATAGTTCCATATAAATACAAAGGTACAAGGTACATGATTTTTATAAGACGAATTTCTATTTAGTTAAGTATACAAATTATTGCGTATCGTAAGGATGAAAGACGGTATTTAAACGCCACCAAATAACCGCGCCACTTATATGCAAATCTAATAAAAAGTTTGGACTACGTTTGTATATTGTATTGCGCAACTCGTAAGAGTGGTATATTTGATGGCAAACGATGGATGAGTACATTGGATGATGTTTTAGACCAGAGTTCCCCAAACTATATTGTCTTGTAGACCCCTTTCCAGGTTTTTCGATTTTGGGTATGCTTGGGGGTCCCCAAGCAATGGGCTGGCCTGACGCTTTGTTATACTGATCGAAATTTGAATTTTTACTCCGATGTTCACACGCGTCGCCCTTTGCATACCCCCAGGTCTGTATTAAGTTGTACTCTTCTAGAGCGGTCTAGAGTTTAGAGTTTTGCGTTCCGCGTTCGCTGCAATTTAACGCTTTTCTAAGACTGTGAATGTGGAACGCAGAACTCTGAACTTACGCTGTGCGGTCTGCACAGGTGCCAGTATTGACTCTTGTCTCTATAATCATGCCATAAACGGAAGTCAAAAACACGCACCTGTATGCCCATCGTAAAAATAACAATTTAAAATAATTATGCAACAATCACAGCAAAGCTTAAAATTGTAGTAGTTTTCGTTTTGTTTACAAAATAAGACACTTGCTGTGGACTTAGATTTATGCTTTTATTGTAAATACACTTGCGAGACATTATTATTACGTATGACAGGAAAAGTACCGATAAACTTTCGTAATTAATTCAACTACAGACCAACAAGGGTGTTTTGGCACGTGGATGACATTAAAAGGGTGGCGCTGTTCGCAACGAAATGTGACGTTTTACGAGATGGTGCGGCGGTAGTTCCGATTTTTGCCACGTGACAGAACACCCTTGTCGGTCTGTATTTCCTGAACACACATTCTATTTCGTTTTTACATTCCGAGGTAGGATAGCTATTATTTATTACTCCGATAAACTTCTCTAATTGGCTAGATCTGTTATTAAAAACACTAACAGTTAAAGTTATAATATCATTGTATTTATACATAATTCAGTGATTTCAAATATGAGCAATGTTATACCTATATCTATGTTATACTTATATATATATATATAGCGTCTATTAATCACGTAAGGCGTTGCTATGAATACACATAGCCGATACAGGATTTATATAATTTAACAACTCCGTGTTTGGGACCTTTCGCAAATAAATCACGGGTCGGACCCTCCAAACTATAATTAGTTATTTCTTGATAATCAGTTATCTTTATAATAACGTCATTTAACACTACGATGATTTTAAGATCGTCTGCGGGTTTTAGGGTCAAAATAACGAGATCGGGCGAGGAGAGATTCTGGCTCACGTTTTTTAAACATAGGAGAGGTGAAGCCATTTTTAGACATTACGAAAACGATAGCAACTACTATTTAGTCACGTTAAAATTATGTTTAGTGTAAAAAAAACGCAAGCCAATAATAGGTGAAAATAAGGTGACATTTTGATTCTGATCCTAACATAGAAAGATTGTGTAGAATCAGATGTCTATAAAATTAAATATCAAATCCTGTGATAACTTTCTAGAGCTGTAAAATTAAAGAGATCTTGCGCTCTCTTTCACTGTGAATTATAAAATCTTTTGTACAGTCAACAGCATCTAGCTACACAATACCAATCTAAGAGGTATTCCAATCGTAATCGAATGCCCTTTTTTTCGGGGGGAAAATCATCTAGTTAGCATGATACCTCCTTGCCACGGGGAGGCGAAGATGGTTATGTCGGACTCTTACCGACTAAAAACCCCTCGGTGTTCCGTCTCGCCGCCCTATGGCGGAGTCACGGGGAGACTTGCGAATTACTTCCGCGACTCCGCCGCCGTGTGTCCGGGGGGACCCTTATCGGGGGTCTTTGACCCCATCCGACTGTTAGCGGTGTGCTGGTATCGAATGCCCTTGTGTTAACTTGATATGCTGACGACTGTACAACTGTTACGTATTAGGGTTAAGCGCAGACGAAGCCAACATATCAATAAAAGTCTTGTATTTTAATAAAAGGGACATCATCATTTTCTAAGGGAGTGCAACTTCTGTATGTAGTACTATTACTATTATTAATTAATATTACTTATTTTGTGTGTATGTAGTATGTATGATGTTTGGTCTGCGCTGTTCCTAATGCATCTTGTATATTATTAACGAGCCTTACACTAGCAAAATTGTAAAAGGTCCTTACAAAAATATTATAGATAACTATAAATATATTGCGTAACTTAGTGTCATATTAGTGTACACGCTACAATTGGAAACTTAAAAATCCGTATTATTTATACTTATTTATCTACCTACATAAATTGGCCATTCACATTCAATAGATATTTTCTGTAAAAATCCTTTCTCTTGTCGCAATTTGTCTTCTAACTTCCCAATAATTTGATTTTTCAAAACAGTCACCAGTTTACGCATAGCCTAACATTTAACATCCATACACATTGTGTAAATTATTGGAACGTCTTCACTGCCGCTAACTAAGTTCGTGGACATTCATAGTAAACCCAGAATAAATTAATTAAATAGACATAATTACAGCGACAACCCACAACAGTCACTCGCTCTTAGCTTGCTTTGCTAGGCATTCTGTAAATACGTTATTTGATATAAGACTACTTTTTAATAATATATATAAATGATATTCTTTTTTAAGGCTGTCCATAGCCATACAGCGCGGTAACGCCGCTGGTATTATGGGCCTCCTTTGCATCGGGAACGGTCAGAGGAAGCTTTTTTGATTAAGTAGTTTTATTTTTATACTTTATCGTTAGTTATTTACTTAGGTGATTGTATATTAATTTATTGGGTTATTTAACTTTCTGTATTTGCATTGACTTTTTTTCTCAACTATTTTATATATTTATCTTTCATAGAAAATATCACTGAAAGATAGAGGTTGGAAATGTCTCGACACTGCTCATTCATAAACAATGCAAGTATGAGCGGTTACAATCTCTAGCAATTATATTCTTGTGCAGAAAATATCTGCCGACTGCAAACGGCCTGTAAGTATCGTGTCATAATTATAATATAAATTACAACGCCCACCCGATGTTGCAACCATCAGCCTTGTCGTGACAATAAATATTTGTACATACCCTTAACGATTATTATAAATAAATGGGACATCAGATAGCGCTCAGGATACTAGCCGACACACTGTATCCACAGTACTTATACTGGACTTAATAAGTAACTTATAAAAAGGCGTAAAATAACTTAAAAGTAATAATAATAACAAATTGTGATCACCGCTTAAAATAACAAAGTAATAATGGCAAAAAATAAGTCAATGGCTTAATAACTACTGCTGTTCTGTTAGCCATATACCTAGTTTAACCTCACATCCCTTAAGGGCCAACGCTAGACACTGTTTTGCATACAAAACCATGTCGGCATAAACTCATGAAGAAAAAGTCAGTTATTTTTTAAAACCAGTTGCTTTCGTGAAGTTCTACTGCCGTTATCTGAATATTGTTCAAATTCAATCTGAATAGTGAAATTTAAGGTTAAATTGAATGATAAATGTGCTGATATTCAGGTAACGGCAAAATAACTTCACAATAATTAATGCATCTGGTTTAAAAAAGTTAATAACCAAAGTGTTCTGCGTTATGCAGAAAGGGACGTGACGTGACCCTTTAAACAGTGTTTTTGTAACTTTTACTCTTCTTTAAAAACGTAAGTTAGAAAGGGACGGAAGGCTTCAACTGTGGAATAACTTCAAACGACTTATTGGCTAACCGCGTACTACTTCGTGTACTCTTAACAACCTACAAAATCAAATTAACTGCCATATCAAAAATAAATTAAGGAGGCGCGTTTTTGGCGAACAAAGGGTAGTCTAATGAAGAGAAAAGTATACAAGGGTCGAGATTTACTCAAAAACAACTTGACCAATTTATACATGGTGTAACAGAAAGGGATCAGATTCAGTATCGGTAATTAAAAACTTTTGTTTAACGACTTTTCGAATAAAAAAGAAATTAATGTATCATACAAATCGATCAGCCGGTACAAAATGTATGAAAAGTCCAAAAATAAATTCGCGAAAATAGAAAAGTCGTAGAACAAAAGTTGATCAGTTATCGATACAGAACACACCACTTTCGGCTTCCTATACCCTTTATGTTACACCTTTATAAATTCTTTCAATGGTAGACAGTTCACCAGTGCAAACTTTGTAAATGTACAAGTATTTAAAAATTAGGTCCGTTTGTGACAAAAATCTAAACCTTATTGAGGCCTCTTGTATACTTTTATCTGTATTAAACCTTAATGTAATGTATTTTTGGATTGTCAGAATAGAAAAATTTCCGATTTGATTGCAAATAACAAGCGGCAAATGAGCAGCCCTATTACCATGAACTCTTATAGCAGGATTACTTCAGTTATACTTTGTTATTTCGTACCATGACGACTTAAAGTAAGCTTATTAAGGACGTCATGGTACGAAATAATAAAGTTTTATTGAAGTAATCCTGCTATAAGAGTTCATGGTAAGGGCTGAATGTAAAGGTTGAATTTATGTAAGTTTCAACATGTCTATAGAACTTGATATAATTTCAACAAGCCGCGGCACATAATGCTATCAGATATAAATATTTATTTTAATATTGTAATGCTGTGTAAATATGTGTTCTAGTTGCACCTCTGTACATTCGTAACTCGTTATAATACACGACAAACTCTCAATGTTACAGTATTATTTTCATCTGTCTGTCTAATCATCAATCTAAATTAGTTATCAATAATTATATACACCATCAGAGACTATATACGTAGATAGATCAATAGGTGTGATTCTATTGTGGCCGCCAAATGTAAACCTAAATGCAATTGTCACGGTCACTCATATGTTACATCGCGTAAGAGTGACCGGGACGCCTCGCTTAGCGACGTTTCAATTTAGCGTGCGACACTATGGAATCCATCAATTAGCTTCACGCTGAAAAAGTTCCAATCCCAAGTCCGCTAATCTATTTAGACAGCTCTTCAAAAAAGGTCAATAAAGTATAACTCGGTTAGAATATTCGATACGAGATTTCGGCTGGGTTACTCCTTCCCCTAGGGGGGAAGTGCTAGGGCACACGCCAGCATTAGCAAAAACAGTAACCACACATGAAAACAACAACTAGTTACAAAACATTAACTAGTCAAAACATTGTACCCCTGTCCAGTATCATTAAAGCATGTGGGTCAGTTTACTACGTGAAAATTTACAAAAGGGAAACTCGCCCGCAGACCAGTTATTTTGTGGGCGAGTTTGCGACTAAGCCGTAATAACATCAGTTTGACAACTTCGCGACGTTGGCCGATCGCTAATGCTGGCGCGTGCCAGTAGTTTAGAAACTTATTCGGAGCAACGCTTTTTGTTAAGCGGGTTACATTCGCGCGCGAACTGTCCGTAATTGTGTTTAAAGATATTTATTTCTCATTAAAAAACATACGTTTCACTGACATGAGAACTTATTTCTAAAGTTCGTGAATTCACGGCTCGAACGAATTACGGACACATTGTCATGGGACACTTACTGACACCGACCGGGGAACGCCGCGATGCATCCACACTCTCGTATCGCGGTTTTGTGTAGAGCCCGCATTTGACATGTCTGTCTACATACATATACAGTCTCTATACATCACTATTATAGTTTAGAATTAGAAATACAGTTCCCTCTTAGAGACAGGAATGGCTTCACACGGAGCGTAGGAAACACTTCAACGAATCCCTCATACGCTGACTATGAAATAAAATCATGTTTTCTCGCTTTTTACAATCCAACGGCTAGCACCACCATTCCTAACAACCTTTTAAATGTCCATCTTCCAAAACACACACTAAAGCTTTGCAGAATTGCTATGGTACAGTGTAACTCGGAGAAACACATACAGAGTGCCTCAGGTTAAGATTTTCTCGAAAACGACTCGATCCATTTTTTATATAAATTATTTCAGCATTAGCATATTTAAATGTTGGGGAACTGGTCAACTTACATCGAGAAAGGTCGGACCATCCATCAAGCCTAGTGCGGATTGGTGGATACCACATGTCTTAGATTTTTATTCTCAGGAATTTAGGCCCTAAATTCTTTAACTGGTAAATTATTATTATCTTTAAATATCGGTCGTGAAAAAATCTCAATCCTAATAAATCCCCTGTATATTTCACGACTGACTAACCTTAACACAGTCTGTCACACTAGTGTGAAGGTGAGGATTATTTTTCCTATCCTTCACACCATTTGTGACAGCACAGTGATAACGTTAGTCAGTTGTGGTATATTTTACTCTAAATTAGACTGTAATAATAACGTTCCAAAGTCTGAATTCACTGTCACTGTCAACCGAGAGGAATAGTCTTACGTGATTTGATCACCAGTCAGGCTCGGCAGTGTGCGAGCGGCGCGACGCGAGGTCAGCGGATGAGGCACGTGAGACAGAGCTCAGCGGAGCCGATGCAGTCGTCGTGGCAGAACGCGCCGCACTTCTTGCACAGGATCATCGCTCGCAGGTTGCACACGCACGACTCATCGGCGCCTACGCTTCGACATCTCGCTACACTCTGTAATGTTAACACAAGTTTTCAAATATAAATATGTGAGATAGTTTTCTACTACAGAAAAATAAGCGGTGGTGATAACCCATGGTACAATTGATTATGATATTGATGTACTAACTTTTATAAATTATTGTCAGCTAAGTAACAAAATATGAGATAGCTGATAAACACTTTATTGCACACATATTTTATGCAATACACTGCTGTTTATTTTTTGTACAAGTATTTCCTTTGTACCTCGGTTGCCTGGAAGAAATCACTCTGAGCGATAAGAGCCTTTCTACAAATTGTTTCACTTACTACCTGTTTTCCATGTGTATGCAGAAGCATATTGTACAAAGGCGGCCTTATCGCTCAGAGCGATTTCTTCCAGGCAACCGGGGATCAAAGGAAATACTTATACAAAAAATAAACGGCAGTGCATTGCATAAAATAAATAAAGAATAAGAAAAATAAGAAGCACATACACCAATATAAATATAACAGTATGATACACATACAAACATGTACTAAATACTTATGTGTTTTGATATTTTCTTGCATATGCGCTATGCGAAACGAAAATCTAAATGATAAATGGAGAATTTTTTTTCCCGGTCGTTATTTTTTTTTTCTCCATTTATCATTTAAATACTTATGTGTTAAGATACCCATAGATAGTATAAATACAATATTTATATATGTTGCATTTATTATAAACTACCTATCGATGGACCATCTATAGATTTTTAAGGAACCGATGTGTCGTCTAACGATGGGTCGACGTAGCCCGACCGCATGTCGCGGCTAAATAAACGGCGTCTGCTGTTGCTGGCTGCGGTCGGCTGTGGAAAGGTACCTTTAGGCAGTTCTATAGGGCTGTATGATGTAGTGTTGCCTGTTGCGCTAATTTGTTGTAGCAAGCTATAAAATAGTTTTGATTTATTGTACTAACCACATTGGTGTTCTGGTTAGAGGGCGGCGCGCTGGACGCCCGCGGCGCGACGTTAGGCGTTCTCTGGACGAGTATGTACTGGCCGACATTGTTAGATCGATTCTCGTTCATCTGGAATATAACATTCAGTATTTGTTTTATGCATTATGATATGCTCGGAGAACAAATTAAAATGATGAAAAATAGGAGCGCGTCATCGTTAAAGTCTTTCCCACACGGCTTGCGGCCAGTTGAAACGCATGCCACGCCCCATTTTCTCCCATCGTTCATGTCCAGTAGGTAGCGGTCTGAGGCCTAGGCCGCAATCCGCTTGTCCCGTGCAAGCCATCTTTCAAATGATATGTACACTTGTACAGCCCGCAGCACATCAAGTGTAACACTTTTGACTTTGGACCAGTCTTATTATGTGCGTCGTAAAATTTGAAATCGTACTGCAAGTGTTTCCATTGACATGCTGTCCGTACTTACGTCATTATGTGGCATGACGGTAACGGGCCGGACTAGGACGGGCGGCGGCGGTCGCGGCGGGCGCGCGGGCCGCGTGAGCAACGCGGGCGGCGGCCGCAGCTGGCCACGCAACGCGTCCCGGTTCGGACTGTTCTGGATCACCGCCTGGCATATTTGGTAGCTCCTCTCTAGGTTCACGGCACCGGGAGGCACCTTGTTTGAGCTGCGACTTCTGTAAACATTATACACTCGTATAATTGTAAATACGAAAATAAAATTGTTACTCTCTCAAATAGCTTGACAGATGTATACTTAAATTACAAATAGGATAAGCGTTACAAGTAATAGGTTACTTTATATCACAGGAAACTGTCGGGTCTCCCAGTTTAAATCTAGCAACCGTAGAAAGAGATTGAAGAGAAAGGCTCCACAAGATTTGCTGAGAAACTCAACAGCGGACTAGTCACCGGACTCGTACCGCGCAAGCCAATAGACAAATTCATAATGTGCAACTGAATGTCCCTGTGATAGATTGTGGCAAAAAATAAAGAAGAAAAAAAATTATACACTTTACAATTTAAGGATTTCATGTTAGTAACTGTGCAGACTTGTAGTTGAGATGGGGTACCTATATGCACAAATGACGATGGTCCTCATCACTGAAATACTGGGAAGTTTTTCAGCAACACTGTCCTTTATGATTAAGATTGTACTAAGTCAACTAATATGCATTGTCAATTCATAACATTACCTGTTTGATTCCTTTCCAGATTTAGATTTCTTCCCAGATGACCTCACACTCTGCGTAATTGTAGTGGAGTTGACAGGAGGGTTGGGGGCAGTAGTACTTGACACAAGACTTGTAGCGGGCTCCGGATCCTGCTTAATATACATATCCTTCAGCGATTGACAACTCTCTGACGAATTCGATGACTCCATATTAAAATTAGCATCTCTCTCCTCCTTGTACATACAATTTTCGTCATTTATATTCGAATCTTCCATACTAGTCTTAGAATCTTCGCTTACATACTTTGCACTCTCTGTGGTGCCACTTGGAAAAGTATGCAAGGTTATGACATTCTCATTTGCCCAATCATTATCCGTTTTCCATGACACTGCTGATGTTTTGGGCTTCGCTGGATCTTGCATATTGTCATCAGGGTAAGACACCATCTGTAAATAACCACAACATTTGACATTTCACACAGAAAACTAGTTTTTATCTGTCTGTTACAATATATATGGAAATAAGGTAACTTACAGACGTATTAGTAACTTCCATCATAGGTATTGAGGAGTTTTGAGTCATTGGCATTGTAACAACTGCAGTAACATCTGAAATATGACATTCACTGGTTAACCTGTCATACTAAATGTTAATAAATATCCAAATACCCTCATTGTGATGACAACACTTACTTGTTTCACTCATATAAGAAGACAGTTCCATTAGATTCGGATGTGGTGTGTATTTTATGTCTTCACCCTCTGAAAAAACATATCACACCAATGATATCCAATAATATTGTATGGTAAAATAATTTATGGGCAAAATGTAAAACTTACGTGAAGTCAATATAGCAAGTCCACTGGTTTCCATGATGAATGATTCTGCATCCTTAAAGTGTTCATCATAGAAATTTTGAACAATTTCAGTTGGCCTTTTCTCGTCACTTTTTTCTGAACTAACTCCTTGCTTCACTGAGTGTTCAGCAGTTTGAGGCACTTGACATTCAGTTTCTTGAATAACTCCAATATTTTCATATGAAACCGCTTTTGAGACAGGTGAGACTGGAGACTTTTGAGATTGGTCTTCTCTTACCTCCATATCAGAAATATTTGTTTTACATTCATGGAATGGCTTGGTTACATACTCGTCATTCAGTGTTTCATTTACCACACCAACTTTGTCTTCATCTTTAGACTCATCCTGAACCTGTTCCACCTCTACAGGTGTACTCTCACATGGCAATGAGTCCATGTTAGAATCATTCATTACAACATTACTGGCATTATTATCTATTTTTAAACTAGACATGGAAGACACACTTCTATCATCAAATTCATAAACAGAAGCAGTTGCTTTACTGTCTTCACTGTGCGTGTCACCGTGTTCTTGTTCTGAATAGATATGAAGCTCATCATTTGGACAAATTGCTTCATTGGCATAATTTGTTTCAACATCAGAGCAATTGTTACTCGTAGAACCCTCAGCATTATGAGATAAAAAGTTTGCATTACGTAAATCAAAGTCTTCTTCAAATTTAATCCTTTTTACAGTGCTATAATATTCACTTTCGTCACTTAACCGTTTAGTGCTTTCAGCTGCCTCAGAATCTGTTTTGTCTTCTTCACAACCTTTTGAAGCACTGGACTCTTCTATTGTGACTACAGTTATATCTAACACTTCTTTCATCTCATTTCGGTCAGATTCTGCATCAGGCAACAGGAGTGGATCCACAGGTGTGGAGGACACAGAATCATCCAGCCTCGGTGCAGAAGAGGAGTCAGAGAAACTAAAGTCTACTTGACATTCTATATAGCCTTGATTTTTCGCAAGTTTTAGTGGCAGCAAATCTGGTAAGGGCGCAGAAGATTTACTACTGACAGGAACAGGTTCATCTAGAACATCATCAGGTTTAGAAGAAGATCTGGTTATGGCACCAACAGAACGCATCCTCTTGCTTGTGCTTGAAGATTTGCTTTTCTTTATCTTTGGGACTGTGCTGCTACTGGTTATGGATGCTGTGGGTCTTAGTTTTATAGTGGTCTTCAAGGATGGTCTCTCTGCATTCAAACCGATGGAAGCTTTCTCTCTCCTAAACTTCTCTCCCCAAAATGGTTCAAAATGTTTCAACTTCCAAGGGTCAATTTTACTTTTTTCTTTTTCAGCTTCAGTCTTCATTTTTTGTTGATTTTCTGGAGTAAATTCTCCTCCAGACAGACAGTCCTGCCATTCCAAGCAGGCTCGAGCGAAGAATTCATTGTTGAGGCTGGAGGAACTCAGGCGACCAGATGTACTCGGCCGGTCTACACTGGGCAACAGTTGCCCCAGCTTGTACTGATATAATGGAGGAAGCAGGGAGAATGTGTGTTTATTTAGAAGAGCCCTAATGTTTGTGTTAACTAAAATTGAATCAGGTGTCTCTAAGTCGACACAACCTTCTCTAGTTTGTTGTAACTGCGCTGCTGTGGACAATTTCTTGCCGCTACGTTTACGAGGTTTGATGCAGAAGCCTGGTATACTAGCCAGCACCTCGCGCATAGTCGATGGCTTGCAATGGGTGCTCGGCTCCGCATAGGACGATGCCGCGGTCCATTCGCGGTGCTCAGGAGGAGGTGGAGGAGGAAGAGGCTTTACAATTATTCTGGGCAGTGGCCTATTGTGATTAGAACTCTTTTTCCTTCGTTTTGACTGTTTTCTAGACGAATGCTTGCTTGATCTTTCCCCATCTTCGGGAATGCGAATGATCGAGTATTGTTCGTTGTTGTTACATGGTACGTATTTAGTTTCAGATGAATTGTCGGAATACTCCATTTCTTTTTCGGCAGTATCAGTAGGCGACACGTCCAGTTCCATTGTTTATTTAGAGTCTTACCAACTAAAGCCTGAAATGAATGTAATGAACTTGCCGATAGTTATCACTATTTTCAACCCATCGTTTTTGGTATCACACTCGATGTACACGTCTGTTATCCTTACATTATCAACATAAGAAGGTATTCATCACTTTAGTAGAAGTAATTCAAGGCTAGAAATCATATTATTCCTTAATTCCTTTTTATAAGAGGAAAAATAACGTCACAACAACGCAGAAAATGGATTCCAATAGAGTCGTGCAAACACAAAAAAATGGTACATAAAATTAGCTGTCAAGCAAGTGGAACGTTCCAATGTATCATGTTATTTAGTACTTTCACTAGTAATAGGCTCAAACACGGAATAAAAATCAATATGTTTTAGTTTTATTTTGCACACAAAGTAAAGCAAAATTCATTTAAGTAGGAAAAGTAAAGTGCGAATTGTGCAGTGTTGCGCTTTTGCACGAAACTGTGCAAATTAATATACTGGCAACACTACCAACTTTATGTTTAGGTTTACGAGAGTGTTACTACATTGACGTGGGAATCGCGTCTAGTAAACTTATCGTTATCCGTTTATAATAAGGTCTAATTTCCTCTAAAAACGATAGATATTGTATGGCAATGTGTGTACGAATATGGTGCCTCGATGTGTATCTAATTGTTTATAGGCATTGATCTCCTATAAACAACTAGATTAGATACACAGTCTGCCTTCTAAAAATGTCCGAGCGCAAAGAAGGTCCAAACGGATCAATGGACCCTCATTTGCTTTATTGGACATTATTTGGATGTTAAGCAAGAATGAACCCTAATTTGGACTTTTTTAAATTGTTTTAGTAAGACCTTTGTGTATCTAGTTGTTTATAGGAGATCAATGTTTATAGGAGATCAATGAAGTCAACATCTTTTATTGAATTTACATTTACACCACTTTGCAAGGAAAAGGTGCCAACGCTGAGGAGAAAAGTCACAAAAAAAATTCTGCACATTTTTTAAAATAATGACATCACAATTTCCTAATTACTAAATAATTATTTTACATCTATTACTATTATTAGTAACTCTTACTACGCATATAATAAGAACGTTGCACTTGATGTGCATTGGTGGTACAGTCGACAGCAGAACAATAGTAACACTTTGGACCGTTCTTATTATTTGCGTCGTAAGACTCGAAATCGTACTTCAAGTGTTACCATTGATCTGCTGTCGACTGTACCATAAGTACTGATGTGTCCTGTAGTCCTGTGACATGCGGGCGTCTTTCTTTGCAAATATTTACATACCATTGACAGCTTTGTACTACGACGTCATAAAAAGCCGTGAATGAACATCGAATTTGAGCGTCTTTGACAAAGACTTTGACTATGTCTGGCGCCGGGGTCATAGTCATATGCTCATAAAATATAACTAGTAAAGTAATAGTTTGTTATTGCGTTTGTTGTGACTAGAGTGGTGTGAACTCTAGTCAATTCGCTGTAGACAATACAGAATACGGACAAAAAAAGATTATTTTTAATTACTAGCCCGGTTACTCACGTCTACTACAAACTATAACTTTATTTATAAGTAGAAGGCTTCATTTCCTCTTGTATTGTTTTGTGATTATGGACAATTTGTGGACAGTGGACACTCGCCAAATATGTGAGAGGGAGTGATAGGGATAGGGACTGTCCAAATGTCTCCCCGAACCTTTGGCTTTACGGGTTTTATTTAATTTGATCCCTTTGCCTTCGTGGGATGAATTCGATCATCGCTGTCGGAAACACTGAAGTATTGATACGGCAATGAGGGGTTTTCAAAGTGACAGTTGTAAGAAAAAAACCGGCCAAGTGCGAGTCGGACTCGCGCACCTAGACTTCAGTGCAACGCAACTTAACCCCTTAACTTAATATAGGTTTTTAAAAGGAAAAAAAATATTTTTGGGGAGATTTAATTTCAAAAGACATTGCCACATTTCAATGGAGCTCTGCCCCATCTACAAAACTGCGTGACCATTTAAGCTGTACCTATCATTTTGTTGGGGACTTATTACAGGTTTCATATTGCATAATCATAATCAGTATCATTTTCTACTACTCTCGCAACTCCTATAGAAGAATAAGAAAAACAATGAATAAATCGCTTCGATTTCTTACTATTTTCTGAATTCTTAATTAGTCTGTTTTTTTTTTCGAATCGCAACTTGTACAAAACTTTATTTTAAGCCATAAATTTTAATAAAAAACGGAGATATTTTTACATTTATTCGTTATCTTGTACAACTTGCGGTTGATTGTGGGGCAGAATCTGGCATTGTCATTTACAGTTATCGGATTTTTTCCTTTACTTGTGCTATAAGACCTAGCTTCTAATCTTGCCCATGATTCTAGGTCAACGCGAAGTACCCTACTATAGGTTTTTTTTTGCATTTCATACAAATATGCGATAAAATGCGACATAAACGGCCATATCTTTTGATTGCGTTAATGTATAAGTTTGAATTTTCACGGTTGCATAAGGTTGCAGACCTGAGTATTTGGTATTAATTTCAACTTCATCCGTTAACGCGTTTCTGAGATATAGGTCTTGACAGACAGACAAGAAGACTGACAACAAAGTAATCCTATAAGGGTTCCTTTTTTCCTTTTGAGGTACGGAACCCTAAAAACCAAGATTTTAATGTTGATAATAGACGGCGTTGCACCAAAGTGCGATATCATTGTAAAAAAACACAGCACCATGAAAAAAAAATTCAACGTCCATGTAACAGTCTGTAAAATATCACCTTTTGTCCAATAATGTATCCATAATGTCCAAAATTCATATTGACGTGATCCATATTGTGCGTGAGTGTAGGGTGCACTTTGATCCAACTCAAGATCCAAGACTCAAGAAAATTAAATATAGATGTGTAGACACTACCAATCTCAGAGAACTCTGAGCTGCCAATAGGACCTCAAGCAAACGTAAGTGGTAGCTATAGGCGGGTCTGTCGTAGAAGTTCTACGTCTACGACAAACGATGGGGTATCTAGAACCGACAAACGATGGGATAGACGAGTTCTTGAATGGAGACCACGAACCACGGAACCGTGCCACGAAAGGATAAACGTAGTATGCGACGCCCCCGACATGGAGGGATGACCTGCGCAAGATGGCCGGCAAGGATTGGATGGAAAAGACGTTAAGATGTTAAGTCGGTTAGTTAACAAATATAATTTATAGGCCATAGACCAATAAATCAATATCAACCTATCAATGGCACGAATTCGAATTTTTCCCCAAATATACGGCAATTAATCGATACGGCACTATTTCCCGCAACACTAAATACAGAAGACGCTTTTGGTTTGGAATGATGGGCGCGGGCGGGGCCGCGGCCGAAGGGCGGGGCGGGCGGCCGAACCAGGGTCGCCAGATTGTTTTTTTTCTCGCAATTTTGGGGGAAAAATTGGCTGTTGGGGAAATTTTGATTTTGGGGAACTAACATTGCTGGGGAAAAGTTTTCAAGCTGTGACCACATAATTAGGGTAGTAAATATGGCTTAAAATTCCGTGGCGGATGATGAAAGTTTCTGCAAAATTCAACACGGAAAACATTAAATTAAATGTAATCACGTGTCATCTTGACAAGTGGTCTTGTCTATCGTAGTTATTTAAACATACCGGGAATTTTTTGTTAAAATTTTTTGGAGATTTATTTTTGGGGAACATATCATTTTGGGGGAAAAAATTATCAATCCGGGGAAATTTTAAAAAAGCTATCTGGCAACCCTGGGACGGACGGACCGACTACCGACGCCATTTTGAATCATTTCATGTGCGGTGTGTTCCTTTGCTTGCTGTGTTGTATCGATTGTTGTAACTAAAAACTGAATATTTTGTGTATTGTGTTGTTCAAAAGGCGGACGAGAGCTATAACTGTGTGAAAAATGGGTCGAGGAAGGTAAGTTTATATATATTTTTCTATGAATCACGGGAATCTAAAAGCACCATTTTATTTTAACATCCGCCGTCATTACTACATCTGAACCTTATTCGTTTTAGGGATCGCAGTAGGGACAGGCGTCGTAGTAGGAGCAGGAGTAGGAGTAGTCGCAGCCGCAGCCCACGCTACGGCTTGGGTGGCGGGGGCGGCGGCGGCGGCGGCGGCGGCGGTGGTGGCGGCGGCGGCGGCGGCGGCGGCGGCATGGGCGCGTACGGCGGCAGTGGCCGGCGGAACAACCCCGGCGCAAACCTCAGAAAGCCAAAATGGGATCTCAGCAGACTGAAGGCGTTCAAAAAAGACTTTTATGTCGCTCATGCTGACGTAGAAAGCAGACCCGATTCTGAAATCGAAGCATGGAGAAGTGAAAACGATATCACTCTCAAAGGTCGTAATATACCAAAACCAACACTAGGTTTCGATGAAGCCGGTTTTCCGGATTACGTCATGGATGAGATTGACAAAATGGGATTCTCTAAACCGACCCCCATCCAGGCCCAAGGCTGGCCGATTGCTTTGAGTGGAAATGACATGGTTGGCATTGCATCTACAGGTTCTGGCAAAACACTGTCCTACATTTTACCTGCTATTGTGCATATTAACAATCAACCAAAATCTAGTCGAGGGGATGGTCCTATTGCATTGGTATTGGCACCCACCAGAGAGTTGGCGCAACAGATACAAGAGGTCTGTGACAAGTTTGCCAACACTTCTAAAATTCACAACACCTGCTTATTTGGGGGAGCTCCAAAAGGACCTCAAGCTCGTGACTTGGATGCAGGCGTTGAAATAGTTATCGCAACACCAGGACGACTTCTAGATTTCCTAGAAAGTGGGAGAACCAACCTGAAGAGATGTACTTATTTAGTACTGGATGAGGCTGACAGGATGTTAGACATGGGTTTCGAGCCACAAATACGGAAAATTATTGAACAAATCAGACCTGACCGCCAAACCCTCATGTGGTCTGCCACTTGGCCCAGGGAAGTGCAAAGTTTGGCCTCAGAGTTCTTGAAAGATTATCTTCAAATAAATGTAGGCTCTCTTCAATTGGCTGCCAATCACAACATTTTGCAGATAATTGATGTCTGCATGGAATATGAAAAGGAAACGAAACTCAGCACCCTGCTGAAAGAGATAATGGCTGAAAAAGAAAATAAAACTATAATTTTCATAGAGACAAAACGCCGTGTAGATGACATTACTAGGAAGATGAAACGTGATGGGTCAGTATCACTTACATACCTAATTTATTGGTATGTATGTTACAGCAAATAACTTATAAAATTCTATATCTACAGGTGGCCTGCTGTTTGTATCCATGGAGACAAATCACAAAATGAAAGAGACTGGGTATTGCAAGGTAAAACACCAATAATTCTTGAAATAACCATTACTTTTATTTTCAAAGTATCCTGAAAGATTATTCACATTTGAGAACAAAGTTATTTACCTACATTTCTTAATTTCTATGACATGTCTAGATCAATGATAATTGATAATACAAAATTCCATAATGTACGGTGAACACTACATGCGGGTGTCGAGAAGCGGCATCGGACTGGAGCCCACGCGTGTCTCGTGACGCGTCGCTGATGTCGGGGCGCCGGCGCCTGCAGTGGCTCTGTCTGACGCGTGTCTGCATGTGCAGGCTGTGGCGCTGCGGCCGGCGGCGGAGGCGGCGGCACGTGCGCGCGCGTCGCCGCTAAGCACCAGGCGGCGGCGTGGCGCCTGCGGCCGCGTCCGCTACGCGCCGCCGCTAGTTGCGGGGCTAAGCCCTAAACACTGACTTGCCGCGGCTAGTCTGAGCCGCTTCTCTCGTGGGTGCGGCGAGGCTCGCCCCCTCGCCGGCTGCGCAGCGGCGCGCCCCCGCCCCGGCGCGTGACGCCACGCGGCCCCGGCCCCGGCTCTGGCGCGAGGGCTGGCCTCGCTCCTATCGGTTTCCGCCTCTCGCGCTGCCGGGCGGACACCTCTTGATATCATTTAATGTTGTTGCGCATTGTTCACCATGATTATATCGGCGGAATCATTACTGATTTAGTAAGTCACATACTCGAGAAAGTTTTATTAATATCTCACATCACACCTCTATTTGCTGTCATAGGGCTGTTCTTTTATCATATTTTCTATTTACTCGTTAATTTGTCCTACATATTATAATTCCCTATATCTGTACTATATCACATCATATTATAATATGTATTGGCGGTAAGTACTCATATTTATTATGTAGGTTAATGTCATACCTAAGTAAGTCTATATTTCATAAAATTATAATCTCTTGACTTGACAGCACTGAGGTGGGATATGAGATTATGATATTAATGTGATAGTTTTTCTGTACATTTAACATATTAGTTTCAAGAATAATTTTGGTGAATAAATTATGCTCCTATTTATCACGATCCAAGAAGGTGCTATCTAGAGTCTGAATTTTTTTATTTATGGGCATATTTTATTCACCTTTATATTTCTTATTAAAGTTACAAATATTTGTCACTAGCTTTCGCACACAATTTTGCCTTGAAATTTTTGTATCCCATGAGAATTACAAAAATGTTGCCTACGACATCAAAAGGATTTGCAACATTACAACATTATAGTGGCAAGTGCAAACTCCAAGGTAAACAGTCGTGTGTAAGCTTGACTGTTGGTTCAGCGACCTGCAGTGGACATTGGTCTCCGCCCGAATGTGCCGATAGTGCTGTCCCTGCCACACTCACACATTTATTTGCGTGTCTCATAATTCAGCCTTGTTCTTAAGTGGGGGCGAGAGACCGCACCGAGTACGACTCCACGAAAGTGTGAGTTTTGTGTTCATAATTCCACCCATTGACCATTTTCTAGGTATTAATTATTAGCAATTTTAGAATCAAAATAGTCATTCTTTAATTATAAACAATATCGCTTACTTTTTCGGAAGGCAGGTATTTAGACTAAGTTTTTAGCTATTTCGACTGCCTTTATCAAGGTGAGTGCAACACGCGTCAAATTGGGCCAAACTGCCGGTATATAAATACTGGTTTTCCCAAAAAGGTGGTCTCGGTGTTGTTTATAAAATAAATAACAATTTATTGTACATGTTAATGAAACAGTGTAATGAAGGGATGACTATGTTACTGATTAATATGTTAGCTAGCTGAAAAGGGGGATAAAATATTCTGTGTCACAGTATCTAATGATTACTTTTCTTACAGATTTTCGAAGTGGCAAAGCGCCCATACTTGTAGCTACGGACGTTGCAGCTAGAGGTTTAGGTTCGTATTTAAATTGATTTTACTGAGCATTAACAAGTTATTATGCATCGCATATATAAAATTGACCTTAAATTGTTGTTACAGATGTGGATGATGTTAAGTTTGTTATAAACTTCGACTATCCTAGTAATTCAGAAGATTACGTTCACCGTATCGGAAGGACAGGGCGAACAAACAAAACTGGCACAGCATACACCTTCTTCACACCATCGAACGCCGCCAAAGCGTCCGACCTAGTGGCTGTTCTAAAGGAGGCCAAGCAAGTCGTCAATCCCAAATTGCAAGAGCTATGTGAACGTGGTGGAGGCGGAGGTAGCAGACGTGTGTATATTCTTAACTTTGTCAACCAGTATCAACCAACCAACCTAAACGTGGTGTATGTTTTTTCTCACTCTGGTCATTACTCATCTCTCGTAGATAGTGATAATCTATGGAAGGAAATGCATCGTTCACATGATTGACAATTTTACACTCCTTGTTTGTATAAAATTTTAAAAAAAAATCCGAAATCATGAAAGGGTTATTTGTTTCGTTAGGTCACCGCGGACGCGGCGGGCGTTACCGTCGCGGCGGGCGTCGCTCGCGCTCGCGCTCCCGTTCGCGCGACCGCCGGCGCCGCTCGCGCACGCGCTCCCGCTCGCGCGACCGCCGCCGCCGCCGCCGCAGCTCGTCGAGGTCCTCGAGAAGCAAGTCGTCCAGGTCGTCCAGAAGCCGTTCGCGCTCGCGCTCCCGCTCACGGAGCCGCTCTCGCTCAGGCAAGTGCAGCCCGCCGAAGAACGCCCCGAATGCAGCGCAAAACGCGCCCCAAGCTCTCCTGCCCACGCCGAAGCCGCTCCTGCCCACTCCCATCGGTCCGCCACTCCCTCCGGTACAAGCGGACAGACCCAACGCCAGAGGCCCATCGACCCCTCCCCAAAGAAGTAACGACCCTCGTATCAATAAAAATGACCATTTTCAAAACAACACTATTACAAACAAAAACATTAATCAGTTAGATTATCAGCAGCCGCTGCCGCAACAACAGCAGCAGCAGCAACCTGATCAAATTCCAGCTTTAATGGCCTTAAACCCTCAGATGAATATGTGCGTTCCTCCCCCTATGAATGGTCAATCATTCGTAATGCCCCAGTTCTTCCCGTCCGATCAGTACAATATGATGGTGCCTGCGTTCACGGCCAGCCCCATGCTGTCGGCCGGCGGGTGGCACGGGCCGCCGCCCCCGCCGCCGCCGCCGCCCCCCTCGGCCGGCCCACCGGCGGGCGGTGCTCTCAATTATACTCACAACCAACGTGGCTCGGGAGAGAATGGCCTCGAGTCAGATTCCAGAAAGCGAGGAGCTCGCTCCGGCGGGCTCGGCAGCCTGGGCTCTCATAGCCTGGGCTCGGGCGGCGGCAGCGGCTCCGGTGGCGGTCTCGCCTCCGGAGGGAGTCTCGGTCCCGGTGGGGGTCACAGCGCTAGCGGAGGCCTCGCCTATGACGGCGGACTCGGGCCCGATGGCGGGCTCGGATCCGGTGGCGGTCTCGGCTCCGGGGGCCGTGCCTCCGAAGGCGGTTCACGCTCTAAAGGAGGGCGGGATCGACGTCGCCGGGGAAGAGGACGCAATTATGACGACGAAGACAACGAAGGCCCGAGCTCTGGCGGGCTCGGGTCCACGGGGCTCGGTTCGAGCGGCGGCGGCGGCGGCGGTCTGGGCGCCGCCCGCGATTGCGGCCTCGGTTCTGGCGGTCCCGCAGTACCCCATGGGGGCCCCGCGCCGCGCATGCTCCCCCACACTGCTGCCGAGTTATTACAAGGCGCCAACTTTAACGGAATCGGCTCCTATGGCTCGAAAAATAATGACAAATTGAACAACCAGGGATATGAATCTAACGAAACCTATGAAGGTGCTGCATCATATACGAGTAAGAATGGCCTAGGAAGTTATGACACGCAGAGCATGGGTCCCGGCAGGCCATTCGGAGATGGTATGATACAGAACCAGAGCAATGCGCTGGCGAATGGCTCCATGGGGTACCAGAACGACCGCCAGAGGAATCGCCAACGTCGGTGAACGTGACCGAGGTTTGTTGTATTCAGACCAATGCAAACTCACCCACTTACATAACTCATCATACTGGATGTGAGCCATAAAATTAAACAGTTTGTAGTAATTATTGTACAAGCTGCTGATTTGTATGGTTTGCGTCTATTGAATACGTAAAAATAACCGAATATCACCAAAACTTTGTACTGTTTAAACGTCATGGGATACAGCAGACTTTACAATGTTGTATATTTCTTTTGCAGAAAACGGTCGGAATGGAGACGCGCATCGGCGCAAGAGGCGATAGGACTCCACGTAATTCGGACTCGAGAATAAGAACTAGAGATTTTACGTTAGAAATTTGACTTGTCTACATAAAATTTCATTCCACGTTTGTATTTAGTAGCTATTTTGTAATACAAAATTGTAGTTATGATTTTATGCACAAAGATATTCTGAATCTTGTGCTGGATTTTTGCTACTTTAACACATTATTGCAAGAAATACCTAATTATGAATTTGTCACGTGTTTAAGTTGACAAAGAACATGCATTTGTCATGGCACTGGTATAGATTTATTAGTTTACATTATTATATATTTTATACATATTGAAGTATGTATATGCAATTATTATTATTAATAACGTAGTTTAGTATTTTCGTGTATTTGATTAAGATTTTAATTACGAGCATATGCATGCATGCATCTATCCAGGAATACACTACAAATATTGTAGTTACTTAACTTAATATTTAGTTCAATACCTTATCCATATTCCATTTATTTTGCCACATATAGGTACATATTACAATCACATATGGATCGTGTTGTATTTTTACCATTGATGATACTGAATTACTCCCTATGAAGCGATTTATAAACGTCCATGGCATCTTTACCACATGTTAGTTATAACTTATATCAGTTTTGAATGTAATGCACTCCAATTTTACTTCAAGCCCAGTTGTTGTTTGATTAGATTTTTTGTAGAAAGATACTGGTTGGTATCGGTTATTTAATAACATTTGGTACACGCTAGTGTAATTACTTATATGAATAAATATAAAAATGATATGAATGGTGTAAGCATTCATGTTTCTCTTCTCAATAATTTGACTAAAATTTAAATCTAATGTGATATTGATATGTAAACATTTTAGAGCGAAAATAAAGTGTTTTTTAAAGTAAATACTTTGTTTACCTATATTTATTTCACTAGGGTAAAGAACTACAAGTAAAGAAGACAGAAAGGCTTAGAACTCGTTCAATAACTATTGATGTTTGTCGGCGAAATAGCAGGACAGACAGACGAGAGAGAACTCGCCTATTTCGCATAGATGTCACGTGATAACGGCAAACGTAAAATTAGGTTGTCATGGTTATAGCTTGTGTGTGTACTCGTGTACTCCAATGACTTTTTATTTTATTATATTTATTTTTTACTCAAAGTCAAGTTCACCTGAAACGTATTAAGTTATTACTATTTTTGAGCCTCAAATATTAAAGTGTTTTTATACTATGAGTTTTTGTGTAGATTTGGTTTCTGAAGACTCGTTTTATGAAAATATTACAGTGGGAGTGACTAAGGTCTTGGGTTAGTAAACTACCTTACATACAATAAATAAATCTAAATCTACTTATATTCCAGGATAAGAGAAATCCTACCTGTAGAGTAGTGTAGAGAGAGAGTAGCGATATATATTTTAAGATAGGAGGATTACAGAAAAAATACAGGTACAATTGTCTAAAATATGTTTTATTGTTATTACTTAACAATTATTTATCATTGATAAGAATTAGCTTTATGTTTAGGTAGGAACCTAAATCCATCGGGAACAGGGCCCAGTAACATCTCGCTGATTTTCACCCAGTCTGCACAGTTTCCTGAAGCCATTAGAGTTTCTAATTCATCTCTTCCAAAATATGTTGGAGGTCTATCATTGATTTTTTGTGGTGGCCTCTCTAACAATCCCACTGGGACATAACGGTATAAAAACGAGAGCCACTCAAGTAAAAATCTTCGTGTATTTTCCACACCTTGTGTGTCAGAGCCCCAATGTTCTAGGCCATAATTTGTATATTTTTTCAAAATATCAAATCTCTCTTTGCTACTTATATCCCAAAGCCTTTGTTCTTTTATTTCTGTGAATATCCAGGGCTTGATAAGTGCTCCACGTCCGATCATGACTCCTTGAACAGTTGGTGCCAGTTCTCTTCTCTGAACATAATCATCATAACTTAAAATATCTCCATTACCAAACACTGTGCATGGTGCAGCTGCCTGTGCACAAGTTTCAATATATTCCCAGTCAGCTGACCTTGTGTATCTTGCTTCTCGTGATCTCCCATGCAAAGTAATGAGTGATGCACCCCAATCATTAACTTTTGGGACAATAGTGTGGGCAATCTTCTTATTCTGGTACACTCCTGTCCTCATTTTTATAGTAAAAGGTATGCTAAGAATTTTGGAGGCACATCTGACAGAGGCTTCTAATGAAGACAATCTGTGCATCATACCACTACCTCCGCCTTGTTTATAAATCAAATCTATGGGACACCCTAAATTTAAATCTATAAAGTTGAGCTCTGTAGTTTCTTGCAACAGTTGTGCGACTTTGGTAATCGTGTACACATTGTTTCCACATATTTGTGCTCCAAATAAATCTTCAGATTCATGTCTTTTGACCAATGCCCATTCTTGTTTAGTTCCTTTGAGTAATGACTCGCATAGAGCCATTTCTCCACAGGTGATGTCAGCACCATATCCTTTACAAATTCTGCGAAATGGCAGGTTACCCACAGTTGTTAGGGGGCTGAGATACAGTTTGTCTCTCCAGTCAATTTTTTTCTTTTCTCTAGGCAAAAGTTTAATCAATTCTTCATCAGTAATGGCACCACTATTTGTATTATTTTCTTGAATTTTAATTTCGGTTTGACCTTCTGTTACTTCAGTAGGATTATTGTTATCGATGTCTTTGGTTTCATTTATTATTATAGTATTTTCTATCTTTTTTTGTTCATTCTTAACTGTCTTATCTGAAGGCTCACTGTTATTTGTTTTATTTCTTGTGTCCATAGCTTTTACAAGCCTTTCAGCAAAGGTTAGATCATATTTCTTTTTTTGTAGTGGTTTCTGCACAGAAACTTGAAGTGTGTTTTTGGTGTCCTCTTTCCATTCCTTGATTTTTTCGTCATTGACGATGTTGTAGCCCTCTGCTGTAATGTGGCACGAGCCGAACCGGCAAGTGATGCCTCTTGGGCATCTGCCGCGTTGGTTAAACACATGACATTGCTTCCCGATATCTTTAGGTTTAGATTTTAAGAAGTCAAGAGGATTATGAATGAACTTGCAGTTGTTGAATCGACAAGCTACTAAGTCTTCAGCTGACGTCAGATTGATAATGCTAGGGCATGGTTTGTTTTGATTATCTTCTTGAAATGTCTTTGGTCTAGCTTTATTTTGACCTCTGTTTTTACCCTTGTTTTTATTACTTTGGTCACCACCATCATCCTCTTTAGCTTTCTTAGGGTCAACGTCACTGGCTTGCGAGTCAGCGCTATCACTTAACTTGCGTTTTCCAAGTAAATTCGTGTTATCGTCACTGAGGTTCTTGTCCGGTCTCTGTATCACGAATTCTTCTTTTATAGCACAAACACCAGCATTTATATTCGCCATTTTCTGTCTCCGGTGGTTTTTGATTTACAACATCATTTTTATTGAGTTACTAAAGCTGTTTTATTGAATCAAATTAGCGTTTCTTTACCAATTGCTAAGGTTAGAATCTAAAAAATCGGAAAAAAAATCACACGAGGTGACGAGGCTTATTGACACTGACAGTTTTTTTCAGTTCAGTGTGTGGCAAGGCCGGCAAGGCAAACAAAACAAACGTTCAAACAAAAGTCAATATTTGTAGCGAAAGTAGACGAGACATGTCTAGGTACCTCACACCTAGTAATTTCTGGCGATGGCGTGCAATTTTTTTTCAGAGTCTGATCCTCGCATTTGCAACGTAAATGTAGAACGCCGGTCGCCATGTGATCGTGTGGCCATTTCAACATGGGAACAGCGACATTCAGCTGTATTGCCCGAAGATCTTCGTAACTTCTACGCTTCTAGTGATGGTTTCCAACTAACGTGGCATTATAAGTATTCAGGAAAGTATCTTTCTACACTTTTATATTTATTTGAATTATTATACGTACTTACAAATTACCCATATAAAAATGTGGCATTTACCAAATGTATGTATTTAAGTATATTAAAATGTAAGTGCAAGTAATCAATCGAGCTAATTATACTCATCAGTCGTTTTCCACATATACCAAGTTGCACAGTTAGAATGAAGGAACTGCGACTAGCATCACATTCACATCTCTTTAGTATTAACACTGACTACGTTGATGATTAATTAACGTTACAGCTGACGAAATCCTCCCTGTCGGGTCGATCCGGGTGAACTCTTTGAACGCGTTATGTCTGTCGCCGGGGCTAAAGGATCTCCTTGATTTCTCGCTTACCAGACCGCATTCGGGGTCTCGTCCTGTGCTGAACACTAAGAGCAAGGTCTTCGAGTTGGATACTTGCAGAACCATTGGAAAAGTAGGTACACGAAAGATAATTTATGTTTAAGTACCTATCTCTTTTTTGAAAGAATCAATGGCTTTTTACATCTATTTAAATGATAAGCAGTTTATATACTGTTGGTTTACCTATCTCAATAAACTAAACGTCTGTCTGAGTGTCCGCTTACAACTCAAGAATTACAAAGCTACGAATGTGGCGGTCAAATATGATTAGGTAGGTACAGATTCGTCCAAAGAAAGTTTTGGAACCAACTTAGCTCATATGCTCAGCAAGCTGAAGTTACTTGAGCTGCTCTGTCGTAAAACCGACGGGCTAGTTTTTGGAGTGTAGACCACGAACGGGTACAGTAGTGTGGAACGCCCGTAAATAGAGGGATGGTCTGTGCAAGGAGCAGGGACTGTGAAGAGCTGGAAATCGGGTGACGCGCCTTGGGAGAGGGCAAGTCCAGCAGTGGACTGATGATTAGGGTTTTCCATAAAATTCTCAAGCCTAATTTCCCATTGACCTGCTTGCTGTTCAGGTGTGCCTAGTGTTCACGGGCGGCTCTTGGTCGGTGTGGCTAGCCACGCGAGAGGGTGCGTGGGGGTGGCTAGCCGACTCGTTCACGCATTACTTCAGGATGGCGTTAGTGCACCTCGGCCTGCCGGGATGGCAAGCAGTTTTCGCCAATTTGCCGCTTATACCATGGGCTGAGGTAACTAGATGCTACACACGTACGTAGTATTATCTTTGTGCATCACCATGATTGATATACCGTTCATTCCCCATGACACTACCAAAATGACCCACCATCATGGGGAATGAACGGGCGTACTTACCTTAAGGCGGGCAATGGCGTTTGCCCTAATACCTTGTCGTTGGTGTCCTGTGGGGAATGAGCAGATATAAGTACTACTGCTGCCCCTTTTTGTCACTCACTCTCATGTCAAAAACATACATTTTTATTAAGTAGCAATAATTATGTAATTTGAAATACTTAAATAAATCTAAATCTTTTTCATGTGTTATTCAAATGGAAAAACAAGAGACGGCGAAACATGCGAAAATCCCCGCCGCTGTATGCTAAAATGATATATTCTTTTGCAGCAACTATTCCTGTTGCTGGCACCACACTTGTTGGATAAGGAGGAGATTGAGCACACGCTGAATGCTGTCGGAAACGAGACGGGCCTCAACCACATTGACCCAAACATATTCAAGACGTCAGCGAGACACCATAAAAATACAACGCGTCCGGCTAATCAATAGTGCTGATTATCATGTAATACCTTTAGCCCATCAGGTCAATAAAATGTTGAAATTACACCTGGAGATTTTTATTTATTTAATTAATAGGGATATCATGGTAACACGCGGGTATAGTCAGAATTATGGGGTGGTAGTCTTAATAATGTTAGTTTCTAAAATTGTGTTATTATTGTTAAAGTAATTACTTACTAAAAAATCTCTGTTCGTTCTCTTGAAATTATGAGTGTATGTAACAATGAATTTACTATTTGCGGATTTTTATATGAAAAATTGAAGTAAGTACTTACTTATATATTTTTTTTGGCATTAGTATCGTATATATTATCTTATCACTCCTGAGTCGCCACAATTTATTGAAAAACGATATACCTACAAAGATATCAACCGGGATCAACTTTGATGGCAATTTCCGAGGTACGGAGGGGCGCAGTACCATCGCATTAAGTTACATAGCGAGTACGTAAAAACCGTAACTGCAAAGTTCGCGATTGATGCGATATAGCAACAAACACCAATCATGAACCTTGTATCCACGGTGGTTACGTAGTCGCTAGCGAACAAATTTATCAATGGTAAAATTACGGTAGTGGTTAGGTATCCATCATCCTTATCCATAGCTATACAACATCCGGACTGTACTCGCAGCGCAACTGGTTCTCGTGTAATAAGACAAAAATAAAAGAAAGCATTGCAGTACACATTGTATATTGAATATTCTTGATACAATAAAAAATTACAGCTAAATAACAAAACAAAATGGACGGAATGTGAGATTCTTATGAAGTACAAGCTAATTGAAGCTTATAATTATGTAATACGATCATACAAGCATTTTATACATAAAAGACTTCAGCAAATTAGCGCTGGTAGAAGTAACTTTTTAAAGCGAATCGAATTACACACAATCATTGCAATGCCGTATTGCGTTCGCATAGCCCATGTGTTAAACTTGAAGTGCTGTCGATTGTAGCTACCTATGTATATCGTAAAATGTGATATCACATCTTACAATATTTATAAATGGCTGTAACTATAGTACAGTTTTTGTCCAACATTTGGCCTGACTTATCCTAGATATGTGATTGCGTCTTCGTGTGATGTAATAAATGTCTTTATAGCACAGTAATAGGCGATTTGTATCTTATACATAGCACATATTATGGTATAAATGAAAATATTTATCATAAATGCATGCACAAAAGGAGATCTACAAAAGTTATTTTATCCTAAATCTTGTTACAAAAGCAGCTGCCAATATCGACACAATTTTATACACTAATCTAATAATTATCAAAGTTAGCTTAAACCTACATCTTCTGTATAATACTAATCATAGGTCATTGTGAATCGATCAATTTCATAATTTATTAATACGAAATTTCATAAAAATTAAATCTATTTGAGTGACAATCGTTTTATAAGGTGGGATGTTAATTCTGAACACTATTGTTTCGAACATTTCCGATGGATTTAAGGAAAACGATGATTCATCGAAATTGAGCTTTCATACAAAATTGTTACGCGCATTAGTAATCTTACCCACATACAAATACATATAGTAACTAGTATCTGTGAGAAGCGAGAAACATACTTATATTATGTCGTTTTAGAATTCGTAATAATTTATGTGATTTAAGTAAAAATGGCATATTTATTTGGCATGGCTGCTAAATTTCGATGAATATCAAATGAACACTTAGAACAACATGAAGTACATATGTATAGTGATTTGTTTGACTAATACCATAGAAAGCAGTGGTAGTGGTAACAATCTTAATGTTATGGGCATAAACACCGGTTTTCACTTTGATTAGTGCGAGTGACATGTGCTTGCAGGTTGTTTGTTACACACTTGGCACCGTCCAAAAGATGATTAGTGCCAGTGGCAAGCGACTGATTAGCGAAGTAGTATGAATAAGAACGCGGTCTGCTGCGTCCTGCGCCGCTATTTTTCACTCGCATCTCGAAAGGCTCGTATTGACAGTTTTGTTCCAAGAACTACTACTACTAATCCCTTTGCAGCTATTCCCACTTGCACTAATCAAAGTGAAAACCGGGCTTTATAGTGAAGGCAGGAATCGGCAAGATCTATAAATCGATTGGAATGCCTTGCCTTATTGAATGATTACAAATACCAGCGTGAAGAATACATCTGGGATAGTACGTTTATTACAAGTAACATTTTTATTTTTCACTTATACTATTAGCCCGACGACGTTACAGGCCTTGAAACATAACTCATTGCTATAAATTCGTGAATTTTACTAAATCGAAGTTTATTCTACATACAACCATGTGATGTAATTAATACAAAATGTGAAGCAAATTATACGCTTAATAAGTCTTATAATATCATTGTACGAGACATCGTTTCAGGCATTTTGCACAGCGAAACAACCTCGTTGCTTTTGCATCAATTTTCTTATTCGTTATAATTTTTTGTGGCGTTTCTGAATGTGGCACCCTATAATTCGTCGCTAAGCGGTGCGTCCCGCTTTCTCTTACGAGATGTAGCGAATGAGTAACAGTTGCGTCTCGGTTAAGATTGATATGGCGTCCACGACTTCTATTGCAAATTTGTTTTTTTATTTATACTGCTTGTCGTGTGTTTTAGTGATCAAACCTATTGGCAGGCTTCTTCAAGCCGAGTCAGGAATATAACAGTGCGCTAGAGCGCTGCGGGGCTAGCACGCGTAGCGTTAGCGATCGGCGAATTTTATTCCTTCATGGTCAAACCATTGTCAAATGCCTTGTTTGTTTTCCAAAACTGCTGTTTGACAGCACCGCGGCGTTATGCCGCGACGTAAGTACGTCCTTTCTGCTAGCATTGCCCTGTGGTAGCGGTCGACGTAACGCCGAGGAGCTGTTAAACTGACGTTGTTACATGGTGTCATATTTCCTAGAATTGATAAATTTTCCCCCCAAAACGTTTTACAAAAAGTTCCCCAAAAAACTTTTTAAGAAAGAAAAATAGACTTATAACATTTAAAAGTTTTGTGTTCTGTGTTCATATCTCACTAATATTATGTGGTCACAACATGAAAACTTTTCCCTCAAACTTTTCCGAAGCAATGCCACTTCCCTAAATTTTCCCCACCTACAGCCAAATTTTCCCCATAATTGCGAGAAAAAAACCAAATTTGGCAACCCTGTTGGCGTTTGACAATGGTTTGACAGCTCCGTGGCTCCCTTCAGTCATAGAATACTAAGCGCCGTGTCCGCTAATAGATCCAGCTGACCGGCACCCATTGGTGGTCAGTGGAGAGCGCGTGCAGCGCGTCCATGATCCTCGCGTACGTGGTGTCCATGTTGTTGTTCGTGATGTACATGTCGATGTACTTCTCGTACTGCCGCTGGATGCGGGCGCTCTCTTCCAGAGTTTGCTTCATGTCTTCCTCCTGTCATAGATTATGTTATAGGTATTTAATCTAAGGACCATAGCCATAGAGGTCTACGATAGCATAGCCCGCCCCTCCAAATTATTGTTTTAATGTGCGTATTTATATCTTACGAAAGAGTTTGTATGCATACCACAGCCCAAATCAAGTGTCTTATTTTGTAAACAAATATGATCGTCTAATTACCTGGTTGTGATGTAACTCTGAATGAAATGATTGATCGAACCTGTATGAACAGGTGAACATTGTGAAAATAAAGTAATCCGATTTAATAATGTGAAAATAGCTATGTAATAATCACAGCCCAAATCAAGTGTCTTATTTTGTAAACAAATATGATCGTCTAATTACCTGGTTGTGATGTAACTCTGAACGAAATGATTGATCGAACCTGTATGAACAGGTGAACATTGTGAAAATAAAGTAATCCGATTTAATAATGTGAAAATAGCTATGTAACAATCAACAATTAAATGTTAATGTTAGTAGTGTAGCATTGATCTCCAATAAACAACTAGATACACAGACTGCCTTCTAAAAATGTCCGAGCGCAAAGAAGGTCCAAACGGATGAATGGACAATGTCCAAATAATGTCCAATAAAGCAAACCCTCATTTGCTTTATTGCACATTATTTGGACGTTAACAATGGACCCTTATTTGGACGTTTTTTAAATTGTTTTAGTAAGACCTTTGTGTACCTAGTTGTTTATAGGAGATCAATGTAGTGTAGGGTAGTTTTTGTTTACAAAATAAGACACTTGATTTGGGCTCCGGTTTAGGTGTAAGTATTCCATGTAAATACCGTCTATTTGTTTACATTTGACATGCTTCCGCACCGTAGAGGGTTCCGCACACACACATTTATGTGAGGTGATGTTGTGGCACTTTCAGATTTTTGAGTGGCCATGTTATCGTAGTATGAATCGTAGAATATCTCTAGACAGTTTTGAGTATGAGTGGACTTTGAGATCGGTGCTACGACCTGTCAGTTTTCATACAATTTTGACAGTTGTAAGTGCAGGCTAACGCTGAGCTCGTGCCCACTCTGTCGTGTAGACAACTGTCTATGACTATTGGCCTGAGACTCGTAGCGCTAAAAACTGATAAACGATCATTTGACAGTTGCTAAACCGCCAACGGAGAGATCCCTGGTTCGAATCCCGGTCCTGACGAACATTTTTCTCCATGTAATATCTAGATTTTTACTGATATGCAAGAAAAAATCATACTATAATAGTAAAAGCATGCAATTCTAAAACTAAAAAAAAATCACATACCTCATAAAGCGATGCGAGCGACTCTAGAGTGCGCGCGCGCCGCGAGCTGAAGCGAATGGAGCTCTGCCTGTCGAACTACACGCATGCGCACAACACGGCAACGGACATGGAATTGAACACATAACTCATGGGGCAAATACACGATGCGGGTACAACATGCCTCAAAGAAACTAAAAAACAAATTGGGGTCGTTAAACCTATTCTAATATAAGCCTAGTAAGCATACTTGTAAAGTCAAAAACATAGAAAAGTATATCTGGAACATAACATACACGTCGCGCCGCCGGTCCTTCGTGAACATGATTTAATACTTCATGCGCTATTTCTAATTCAACATTCATAATTATTAATTCAATGGATATGCAGCCCACATTACAAATAGATGCCGAACACAAACAATAAATTTTTTAATTCTATAGGATATGCGTATTGATGGGCGCAGACGACGGGCGTCACTAAGGGCTGATGTACAACGTCATGGCGCGGCGTCCGCCGGCGCACGGCGGACGCCGTGTACCGCGTCTGTGGACGGCGCCGCCCGCCGGCACGACGCCGTCCGCCGGTAACTTGCGACGTCGGACAACGTGCACCGGTGGCCAGTGCTGCTGGACGCCATAACACGCCGCGCCGTAGCGTTATACATCGGCCCTACCATATTTTTTAATACTCTCTGCAGGATTTTACGTGAAATCCACAAGGCGACAAGGCCACCAGCCAAGTGGCATTTACTTTGGTTAACGCTAGTATAATACAAAGAAAAATGTATGGGATTCACATTTGCTTTTTCGTTAGCAATATAATTTAGAAATTTAATTGTTAGGATTTTTCTTTCTAGTCTACAAGCGTCATCGACAGTAATTGCCACTTGGTTAGGCAACAAGACTGAGACCGAGATTGCACCATACGATGTTTTAGTGCAATTTTTGAATTTTGCATCTACAGGATGTCCTTGAATTCATTCGACAAATTGAAACTGGGGGGTTGTACGTAAGTACAACATGAGTAATCATGACATGATAAATATTGAATTGGTAAGGTTTTTTTGTAAATCAAAACTGCAAAAAAAAAAAAAAACTAAGTACGTCACAACAAGTCACATAATGACCTTAGAAATGTCCATTAGGTCAAATTCCAGTGAAAGAAATCATTGAAAAAAATTAAAAATGTGAAAAACTCACACAAACAGTCACAGGCAAATTAATATTATTTTTGATAATTGAATTTATTGTAAATATTTTTTTTTATTTTTCCTCAAATTGTTTAATTTACTTAAAGGCTGTGCAGAATTAATGTATGTAACAAGCCTAACCATCCATTTAATTGAAATGAATTCAAGGCCAGCCTGTATAGTGCACACATCTACATCTGAAAATGTAGTATTACAATCCAAGGTATAGTAGTATAGGTATAGTACGTATATGGTGTAGTACGTTTTCTTTCTTTGATTCGGGTTTTCGGTGAAACCTGATTGAAACTGGCGATATGAAGCAATTTAAGTAGTATTATGTTATTTGCGCAATTACATGCCGGATCGTATGAAACCGTCCTCGGCCATTTCCCTATGTAAGAGCTATCGTTACCGATAAGTTCCTGTTGGACGCGTGCGTGAGGTTCCTGAGCTGCTCGATGCCGGGCGCGCCCACCATCACCACGTAGGGCAGGAACTCGCTGCTGTTGTGCAGCAGCTTCAGCGACTGAGGCGCGCAGTCCAGGATGCACATCTTGCCTGGAAATAATGTAGGTTTAACACCTTGACAGATCCATAAAATTGATCCCTGGAGGAATTTTTTCTAACAAGTAGAAATGATTGAAAAAAAATACACGATTACTTTGATTAAATTTTTATAGCCTATGGCTGTTATTCATAAACGTGATTTAAAGTCACGCCATCGTTTAGCCACCCTGTCCCTTTCTATCTTAACCTTTTAAAACGAAGTGTGAAAGGGATAGCAACACGATTTAAGGGAAGTGAGGTTTCACTAGGTTTATGAATAACAGCATATATGTCACTCCTACAATCAAGACGAATCTAACGATATCTCATATGTGAAAATCCAGCAATCCGTTTAGGTGTGCCAAAGAGTTAGACATGAATACTCACATACCCACCCAGGCCACCCACATACATACATACTCTCGAAAAACAACCCTCCTTCTTGCTCAGTCGTGTATAAGTTATGCTTACCCTCCTTGATGACCGCTCGTATGGAGTCCAGGTGCGTTCCGTACAGGTGTCCGTTGTGCTCGCCGTGCTCGAGGAAGCGGCCGGCGTGCGCGTCGCGCTCCATCTCCTCGCGCGACACGAACCAGTACGACAACCCGTTCTCCTCCAGCGGACGCGGCGGGCGGGACGTGTCTGCGCAATGTATTTATTGTTAACTATAACACACACTCGGGTCCAACAGAATACCAGCGTTGCCGGCATCCTGTCGGCAACATTGTCCATGCCATCATACGCAAAAGAGTCGCGTCCCTGATGCGACGGGTTCGCGGCAGCCCTAACAGCATCCTGAAGGGCATTGCGGATACCATGGACAGTCCGATTCTGAGCCACTGGGTACACTTATATGTCCCGGGGTCTCGGAGTCGGACCTAAGTCGCATGTTATGGCTTGTAAAACACCTCATGTAAACACTAACATAGTTTTAAGTACTTACTAACACTTATATGGTCTTTGTGATTGCAATAAATCATTTGAATTTGAATTATGCTGATTTGAGGTCCTTTTCGCAACGGCAGCACAACCGCTCTATGTTTATTTGGTGTGTTGTCTTGTTAGTCACTTTAATGTACCTATGTCTTGCTGTTGCGAAATAAACGGACTACTTACTTACCATAAGGAACGGAAAGTTGGCGGGCCATCCGATGGTAAATGACCATTAATTCTCTTTCAACGATAAGATCCATTATGTTCTGACTTTTCTTGCATATGCGCTATGCGAAAAGAAAATCGACGACCTGGGTACGATATCACAGTTCCCGGTGTTGGAATAGAGCGTGCCACGGAATAGCGAGGTCCCTGGTTCGAATCCCGGTCGTGATGAAAGTTTTTCTCCATTTATCATTAAGACCCATTATACCTATTTCTCTGTGCAATAGTTTCGCAATAATTAATATTTACGACGAAATAATAATTTTACTTATTAAGGGCTGGCTTAACTAGTGCAGTAGAACCATCAGGCACAGTGGCTGCCATGTCTCTTATGAGGCCAAGACCGGGAAATAGCCCGCGTCATGTTTCACACCATTGAACAGCAACGAGGAACTAGCAGATTGGTACCATTGGTCATGTTGCGCGCCAACTTACAATGTCGTGCAACGTTGCCGATCTTGTTGAGCGTCACGTGTTGTGCGACAATTGTTACCTAAAGGAGACGAATTTCTTTTAATAGTAATAACTGACGCGGCACGTCTACCCTGAACTTGTCCTGTTGTTCCTGTATCATGCGGTTCTTGAGCGTGCGGCGGCCGACGACGCCACGCCAGCTGGCAACGTCGCGCGTTGTTGTGTAACGTTGCCAATCTTGTTGAGCGTCACGTGTTGCCTAGTGAAGGTTTTATAAGAATTTATTTTAATAATAATAACTCACGCGGCACGACCACTCCGAATCTATCTGGGTGTTCCTGTATCATGCGGTTCTTGAGCGTGCGCCGGCCGACGCCGCGCGTGCCCACCAGCGCCAGCGTGCGGCGCAGGAAGGGCGGTGTGCGCGCGACCTCCTCGTACAGCGCCAGCTCGGCGCCCTCCAGCTGCACGCTCGAACGAGACTCGTACACGAACTTCTTTTTCTTTTTTGATATCTGTGAAAGATTTTATGTGAAATTACGATTATTTATGAACATACCATTTTCTTAACCTTAAGATTAAGTACTCTCTGTTGAGGCATAAGGGTATATATCTATAGTTGTAATGTAAACACTAGTTCATGAATAATTAAGTAAAACTAACCCACATATTTAAATCATTGGCGAAAACTTGAAAATGGCTTAGTTTTTAATTTAAGTTTTAACCCATATTACATGCATAAAACCTGTCAGTTTTCCGATTAAATAAAAATAACAAATAAATAAAATAACGTAAAATACGATTTAAATAACGTAATATGCGATTTAAAAGGGTGCAAAGTTAAAGTGCACTTGGTGCGAGTTCTACTTCAACTTTATTCTTAAATTTTTTCCTAAATTTATTAGGTATCTTTAATAATGAAACCTTAGATCTATGTTCATTGGGGAGGCTATAGGTTAGCAATGTATTTAGTATTAAGATTTTAAAAACAACTTTTCTCTCCAAATAAAATAAATACACAAAGATTAGTTTAATTGTGTACAGTCATGAGTCACCCCTTGTACAACATTTGCTTGGTGGGGTGTGTACTTTATTTTGATACAATTTAGCGTTTACATAATTATTGGCCACAGTTTAGCATACTTATTTTTGCGATTTAAAGTTGTTACATGAATTTGAATTTTAAGGATGTTTCTATGTTATTACTCATGACTGTACCAGGAATAGTGGTTTCTTGTGAACTTACCCGAGCACCACAAATGCTGATCTTATGTACGAAGTCAGCCTCAGGTGGCACGTAAGCCTTCCGTCTCTCCTCCAACTCAGGCGACGGGATCAGACCGACCACATCGGAACTTTCCACATGACTTGCTTGCCACCAATTTGGGTCTTTCCTATCTGATACCTGAAATAATAAATTAATAAAATATCATACCAAATACAATGTCATTTGCTCAACTTTTGAATGGACGTTCTCCAATTTTATTGTCGATCTTTGGCCACTAATTTATAATACGTGATTAAAGTTTTAAGCTTGCGTCAGGTATGTACAGCTAACAGCAGATCAAATGTAGCACTTTGGACTTTAAACCGTTCTTATTATCTGCGTCGTAAGAGTTAAAATCGTTGATTTGCTGTTGTCACTACATATCAGTCTAAAATGAGCCTCATAAACACACAGAAATTCAATTCAATTTATTTAATTGCATACACATACAATAAACATGATTTAAAATTTAAATTGGGTATGGTTTACTAAATGCAATTTAGCATTAACCGATTGATTAGAAATGAGCTTTAACCGTGCACGGAAATATTAAACAATGGTTTAGGCTTTGAAACCGTGTCTAGAGAAACCACTAAGTCATGGTTTAGCCAAGTCTTATTTTATTCAGTATTGAGAATATTATTGCTTACTTGTAGTATGTCACCTCTCTTGAATTGTAATCCAATCTCTTTGCATGGCAGTAAAGTGTCTTCTTTGGGGCTATAGTCAAAGAGAGCTCTCATGTAACACTGAAATAGAAATTTATTTTGCTTCAATTCCACATATATTATGAAAGAATATAAATCACTGATGACATTCTATGTAGTCAACGTCGTATAAAATATAAATTAAGAAATTTACAAGACTTGCCGCGAGTCCTTATACCATATCTTGTTGAACTTTATCTGAAGCTACTTACAATAAGAGAGTTCGGTGGCGCAGTGGGTGGATTTGCGATACGGAGTTCCCAGGTTCGATTCCCAGCCAGGGCAGCCATGTACCAATGAGTTATCCTCGGTTTTTTCGATGGAAAAACTTGCGTACTTTTATCGAGTGCTCTCGAAACGGTGAAGGAAAACATCGTGATGAAACATGCATGCCGTGGAAAAAAAATCTAAGGCATGTGTAATCCGCCAATCCGCACTGGGCCTGCGTGGAGCTCCCTCGATGTAAGGGAAGGTCTGTGCCCGAGCAGTGGGTACATGTAAATAGACTGATGATGACTTACACTAAGCTTATTAGATGTCTGTGAACTTTTCTCCTTAAGATTAGGTCCGACTTTAAGTGTAACTCTATCATTAGGTTTGGACACCGCTTCTTTGAGCTGTTCCTCGGAGTCTATTTGCACCCCGTCTACTTCCAGGAGTACATCTCCAACGGACAGCAAGGCCTGCTTGGCTGCTGCGCTGCTAGCTAATATTCTGGCTACGATGAGTTGTCCATGCTCATCTGTTGTTACCTAAAACAGAATAGGTATTTACGATTGTGAATGGAATGGATTTATTAAAATGTTATTATAAGAGCATAACAACAAATGGGTCGAAATGTCATAACAACGTTTCTACCCAAAGCTAGACAGGTGTCGGTCTGTGGATGGAATGACTAGGTAGGTTCATGGGTACAAGCTGTGTTTGTGAATAACCTTGGCCAGACAGAAACTGTCTCATGAAAACAGGCTAATGGCTAGTCCATCTTGGGCACTTTTTATTAAATATGAGCCAAACATCCCTTCAACACTAAAGTGACATTTATAATACCTACTCCAAGTACAGATTTTATTTGGAACTTAGGAAAAGCACATATTGTCATTTATACATATGTATTTATTAAGCTACCTTAGCTTACCATTGACATATGTTTACAGAACAAAACATAATCATGTCTCATTATGATGTTTTCAATGAGATGCATCACACCATACACACATTACATTAGCATGAGTCATCAACTCATTGTCATCAAGTATCTACTCTACTTAAATCCATTTAAACATGCACATTCGACTGTACAAAGTTAATTAGGTATGCAGAATAACTTACAGTTAATCCTAAAGGCTGCCCAGGCACTTTTCTAAGGCCAACAACTTTGACAGTCTCCACAGGCATGTCACCGTTCTCTTCAGGGCTGTCTGCTTCAGCTACGTCTTTAGTGCCTTCTGTCAGCACCGCTTTCTCATCAATGCCGGATCCACGGTCCAGCCAAATTGTACCTATTTGATCATGAGCATCTATGAGAGCCTGAAATAAAGGCAAATTGGTCAAATTAGCCAGTTGATTTTTACTAATGTTGAGTACTAATTTAATACTAAATACTTAAAACAAGTATTTTAACTATGCTTGATAATAAAGTTTTCAAATTAAATTAAAGTTTGGCTATGCCAGACTCCGCAGAAAATCACAGGTCCCGAAACTGTTTACTGTTGTCTGTATTGCATAGGAAGATGTTTTCAATGGTGCATACAATAAGAACAGGAAAGTTTTGATTATATTTTATGTGCTTTCGACCTACTCACCTTAAAATGCACCCTGGATAACAATATAGCGAGTTCGGCTTGTTCAATAGTCCGTATGTTGTGGCCGCGGTACTCGCTTAGAGAACGGATTATGCTTACGTTGCCCAAGGATACGGGTTTCACGATCAAATCCTCCTCGCAATCGATCGACTGAAACAATAACACGCAAATAAAACAACGAAAGGCACAAACATAAGGAACCGAAGTAAGGCGTGGCACTCGTCAATTTGATGAATGAAAATCAACTAAATACGAACTAAATACTATGCGTTTACACACAATTAGCATTAATTGATCATAATTACTCACAAATATTTCTAACAATATGAAAAATATCGCAATTTCTTGATATAAATCCAATATGAAGAAATGAACACACCCATCCAATACGTACGAATCAACGCTTACGAACTTATTTTTAAAGCTGTCAAATGTAAGGTTTGCATCACAACAATCTTCAATCTTATCGAAGTCAAAATAAAGTTGCTAATTGCATATATTTCTGAAAACGTTTATATCTAAACTTGTGTTGACTACTATACACCATAGACAAACATTATCAACTGTCAGCTAGTCCTCCAGTCAGCATACAGTGCAAACTTCACACCAGTCATATTAGAAAGTGAAAGACCTATTACAAAATTCACTAGAGTGAGGAGGAAAAAAGAGAAAATAATTTCACTGCTATTGCGGGCGTGGTGGTAAAATATTGCGCATTTGCGCGCCAAGTTCAAGTGAAGTTATGCAAACGTTTGATTGTCAAAACAAAAGAAAATCAATAATACTCAATTAATTAAACAGCAAATTACATAAAGTTAATTTTAAATATTATTAGATTTAGATTATTCCTTATATAGAATGATGTTGTAGGACGGTAGTTAAATACCTAGCTAAGTAATGAATAAAAATTAAAAATACATTACTTACATCACATTTTCTTCCAAAATCAGGACTCTCTACTATGCTTTTCAAGAATATTACATCGTGATTTGATAAATCGTCTTCTGGTTTCTTCTCTTCTTTTTCTATAAACATAAAGTGGACCAATCAAGACCATTTAACAAACGTAAGCCTACTTAGAAAACGTAATTTAAGCCCTAGTTAGGGAAATATTTAAAATTAAGCTATTTAGGTAGTAGAAGGTAAGTGGAACTTTCATATGTAAAAATACCCAGAAAAAGTTTAAGTAAGTAGATATATTCGACATTATAATGACGCGGACACAACCAGCCCGCCAATTAAACAATTTTATTAGTTAATTTTGGCGTTCGCGCTGTTAGAGAGCTGCATTGCAAACGTTTCGCGCCAATCACGCATAAAACGCCAAAACAAAATTGTAGCTGGTTATGAGTATCTACCTAAAGTAAAAACCTCTTACTGCATTACCCCAATGACCTAATAATACGATATGACAAAATAAGGTCGAGAAATAATGGAGAAACCGCACCGCAGTTCGCCAACTCTACTAAAAATGTCGGGACATTATTTCAGGGAAAATATCACACACAATGTAACGAAACATCTATGTTACCACCTAAAGCGACAGAGAGTCTACCTACGAATAACGAGTAGAAACTAGAATGAAAAGAATGTGTCACCACACCACAAAATGAAATTTATCACACACACACACACACACACACACACACACACACACAGCCACAGTCGGTATTCTGTCGAGTGCTTAGATCTATAAGGTGTTATCCTGTCAATTTATATATAATTGAATAAATAAATAAATAAATAAACATACTTATAAGTATACTTTATACCTACTCGTATTAAACAGACAGTATCTATTTTGGTTTTTTCAGGATTCAAACAAGGGTGTGAACCTCGCGATTTTCTTGGCACTCTTTTCCAACATGTACATATTAATTCGAGCCGCAGTGACTCTGATTGGAGACGCGCGTGCACGGAATGACGAGATCCTGAGTTCGAATGTAAGTACATCGTAATTGGGTAAGAACATATGGGTAAGAACATTATTTCGATTGTGATTTCACATAGCGCACGTAAATTCCTAACGGTTTCTAACGATTGGTCTCTTATAAATTACTATAGAGTACCTATATAAGATATGTTTGTCTTATGCCATGCGCCCAAAGTTTTTGGGACGCATTTCCGACAATTCACAATTCGTCGAAGTTGAGGTAAGACTTACAACGTGTATATTTTCAATTTTGTAACAAACACTTATATTATGCCAATCGATATCGAACTTAGCGCTAATATTCAATTATACATTTCATTGAAAAATTACAGGTTACGAGCTGCACAGCGCAATTTATATTTTTAAATGAAATCTTATTGTACCTAAGTACCCATTCATATTGATGGAATTCGGGGAAGATTAATAACTCTCATTTATTCAGATCTTAGGAACACTAGGTACACTTGATCACGTCATTTGTTTATATATTTATTTATAATTTATTACATAGTACACTGATATTTAATCATATATTTACTCTATTTATATACATAATCATTTCATATCTTATAATAAGTACCTACTTACCATATTTATTTTATTAATAACATTATACTTATTTATTATTATACATTACGTATATTATAGTATGTAGTCATCATTATTTATCATATAAAATTATTTACATTATATTGTAGTATTTATGTATTATTTTTTATTTATTTTCGCCCGTATTCTTTAGCGGGGTTATTCATCCAAAAAAAACTTGATCACGTCAATCAACAATATTCTAAACCTATGTTGGCCAAATGTGTATAATAAATAATATGTGTTTGCTTTCTGATTATAAAGTGCGGGCCACGTCTCTTGTATGATTTTACCTTAGGATACACCTGGTGACCCAATAGTCTCCCGCAAACCAAACTTCATTAGTTGTGTCAACTTTGTTAAGTGGCCGGACGTTTCGTCGCAAGTTATCGGCGCAGTTACCTTAGAAGGTTGGATAGATTATTATGTACTTGGCTGTGAGATGACACTTTTATAGCACTATTTGAAGTAGATAATAAATAATATAAGGAGTAATATGCATAGGTATGGGTGCCCCTAAGTTTCTTGCTCTTAAACAATTGAATTTGCACTCTCATGTAACATATATGCCCATTTGAAATTAAAGAAGTTAGATAATTAATAGACGAAGTTTATGTTCTTGACTTAGAATTTAATCGACAGAGTAAGGTTCGAACATAAAAACATATCTAATTACTACCTATAACAATTTCGAAAGTTAAAAGTTTACTGGAGAGCGGTGCGACGTGAAGATTTTATTTTTACCGAATTTAGGTCACTATGACAAAATGGTATATTAAGGCTTAGATATCGTATCGAATCATTTGTTTATAGGACAATAATAAATTATGTGATTCCCATATTACTATTAATGATTTGTTATGCTCCGTTACTGAGTTCATAACTATTTCCTACGGCATTATTAAAAAAACAAAAGCCTGTCTGGTGCGGCGATTATCTCTGCGTGACTCACGAACATTAAACTAACTCACGTTGTGAAGTCGCGAAAATGCGGAAATCTTTCCTGAATACTGATTGACATACACTTTGAGTTGAGGTTATGACGGGTAACCGTGCTCTAAATGCAGTGCAAATTCCATTTCGGTCTTACCTTCGTCTGGTGGTTTGTTACCGAACGCGAGTTCTCTGATGCCCCGCCAGTTGACGGTGTATCGTCCGCTGCGTCGCACCATCATCGGGAATCAGCGGACGCGGACGCAACACGGGCACAGGTCGGCGGGCGGCGCACTGCCGGGCGGCGGCAATACCCGCCGGGGATTGGGAGCAGAGAGCAGGCGTGCGCGGGCCGCTGCGTGGCGTCGCGCTCGCGTCACGCGCCGTCAGCTGATATGCGTCACGGGCGGCGAGGCGCCCGCCCGCCCGCCGTCGTCGCCGCGCCGCGCTTGCGCAAACCCGCCCAAGCTATTTCGCAACCGACGACGCCCGTATGACTGTTGTGTCTCCAGAATTACGAGCAAACTCTTTCAAAGTACCTCGTAAATGTTTGTGAAAACAAAACACGATTAACTCATTCGCCAGTGCCATGAATTCGAGAGATGAGCTAATCGGATACTCGTACATTGAGTTAATCGGACTTTTCTATATAAAACGTTTCTCAGGTCGAGATCTAGAGCTATGAATAAAAAAAAACTTTTAGAAGGTACGTAACAGAATAGCTACACGCATTCCTGAGACTCTACATCAACTCTACATAAAATAAAAATGAACATTATAAAATAAGGCGCACACATAAAAATGTTACGACCCTGGACTATAAAAGCGTACCACTCTCATTGCAAATGCGTAGGTTTGTAACATAAAGACTGTCCCTGGGTATGTCGGTCTGGACACGATATACCGTAACATATTGCCAAATCCTGTATATTTGGTACTTACTTTTGTAGTCAGTTCGGATGCGAAGCAATCAATAAAAATAAGTTAATACAATATTTGAAAAATTATGTACGTTTTGCGCCATTTCAAGTCAACGTCCGACAACTCAAAAGCAATTCATTGTAAGTTATGTTTATTCCCACTAATTCAGTTTATATAAATTATCTTCTACAGAACTTACGATATCTGGTAGGGCTCATACTTACAAAGTATCGTAAGTTCTGTAGTCATTTTACGACAATAGCATTGTTATCAGATAAATGGTAAGTAATTAAGAAATATAATGAGAGTACATTGCCGCGCCGTTATCTCTCACGTGTAAACTGTTATGTCGCTGCTTACAAGTTGTCGTTACCTTATTATTTTATCCTATAGGTACATAACTAGCTTTGTAGTGACTACGCACTGCATGTTAGATAGAATAGTCGTTAAAGTGACTTGTATGCTTCAATGATTGTTTGTGTCATAGATAAATTATGTGTATCCACAGAGGAAAGTCGCCCAACCCGCCTAGCGCCCGCTCGTATCAATTATTTTCAGTAGAACTATTAATATGAAAATAATCTCTCGTGATTACTTTTAAATTCGAAATTTATGTTTAAGGTTGTCCACTGCTGTAAAACAGTAGCTTAGAATTAAATAAGATTACCCATTTGTATGTCTATAGGCGAAAACTTGTTAATGGCTTAGTTTTAAGTTAAGTTTTGCCTATATGTGTTATATTAGAAGCTGTAAGTTCTTCGAACCAAAAAAAAATACAATAAAATACACATCGCATTGGGTCAATGACCAATGGACGGACTATGGACCAATGGTCATAATTGAGTACATATTCGAGAAATATAAAACGTTCAAAGTCAAATTTCTTTATTGCAAGTAAGCACGTTGTGTACATTTTTGCACGTACATGTTTGCAAAATAGTTTTCTCTGCTTACTTCAAATAGTTGAGACTAACTATTATCCAATCTAAATCTACTTTGCCTGACCTACACATTGTGTTCAAAATCGTACCAAATTAAGTAAACTGTTAGAAATGTTACCTGGGCATGTGAAATACACCAATTATTAGCTCTAGGTATACATGGTATATGATCATGGTCCAGTTCCTTCGATCAGGGATGTATGGTGCCCGTAATAGGCTGTAAGTACCTATGTGTTTCCACTTACACATGGGCCGGCCTCTTTCATCTCATTGCTTGTCCACCATGTTCGATAGCAGTAAAGCCTGCTATCAGTCCAACTTATTGCAAACTTTGAACATCGATAACCTGCGCCCCTGTTGTTCTGAAATTCTTTCATGTGACTGTCAGCGTAGGCATATAAGTTTTTATTGTATTGATATGATAGTTATCTTATCCTAATAACCTTTGACTATGGCAAATTACGGTATATATCGAAGGCGTGTGTGATCCGCCCAACCGAAATGGACCTCAACCAAGGTTCATTTTATCATGATTATTAAGTCAAATGGGCCTTGACCTAAAGAGGCCCAATAGCGGTCACTTTTAAATGCTATTGCAGAAGTTGACGAGCTTAGCTGTTTTTTTTTTAAACAAATAGTATACAAGTATCCGTGGTTTCACAATAACTTAAAATAAGGTTGATGTGGTCAATGAGATAGAGACACCACAGATGGCCACAAATGAATTTGCAAACACGCCCTCCAAATAATATCTGAGAATTAGACAAAATTTATATCAGCTAGCTGACCTTTACAGATTTACTTATAACTCTTCTAAATCATATAAAGGACATCCCCTAAGTTCAATTAAATAATAATAAAATAATGCGGAAAGTTAAATTAGTCGTAGGTAGTTTTAAATTTGTCGATTGACGTTAAAACAACGGTCTACGACTTCACTGTAAAGATCTTTTACGACTCTCTCGATATGCGTGTAATTAACGTCATACCAAATCCACAGAAAACATCTATTTCCTCATTCATATATTATAAAAATTATACTTTAGACGGATATTATTATTTCGATAATTAATGTTAAGATAACAAATATTTAGTTACTTAGATAGAAGTGGGCGCGTGCTCCATGTCGATAACAGGGGTCGCAGGTTATTCTTATAAGTAGAGACTGAGGCTGTTCCTATCAGTCTGTATAGCTTGTGCTCGATGCTACGACGCTGTTTCCTGCATACTCTCAAAATCAAGTGATTTAATCAATTCAGAAAAAATGCCGTGGACAAGCATGAACAGGTATTTACATACATATCTTCACGCTATAGTCCTTGCGGGTTAGGCGGAGAGAATGGATCACCCCGCTGAGTTTTCATCTGCATCATTGGTGACGTTGAGTTTTTTAAAGAGTTGTGTGGTTAAGTGCAAAGTTGTTTACAGAATCTATGCGAAACCTTCGAATTCAGAAGCCGGCGAGGGCCCTGCCGCCGGCGCCGGCGGCGCGAGGCCGGCGCTCACGGCGGCGGCGGAGACCGGCGGCCGCTTCGAGCTCAGCGACCACGGATACGGCAAGAGCTCCGTCAAACTCCTCCATGTCCATCGCGATGGGGACTACCACACCATCCGCGAGTTTGAAGTTTCCACGGAGTTGAAACTTGCCTCAGAAACCGCATACGTCTTAGGAGATAATAAAGAAGTGGTTGCCACGGATTCACAGAAAAACACAGTTTATTTACTAGCAAAGAAGCATGGGGTGAAGACACCTGAAGAGTTCGGTGCCGTGGTGGTGAATCACTTTTTATATATGTACAAACAAGTTGTCGAGGCGAAGTGTAAAGTAGAAGAGTACCCTTGGGAGAGGCTGCAAGCGGGAGTGCCTCACAATCACGCCTTTGTCTTCTCACCGACAGCAACCAGATGGTGTGAAGTGTCACAAACTAGGCACGGTGAGTTAATTTCAAGTCTTGCAAGAAGATCGATCATTTTTTATAAACTTCAAAATGTTAGAATGCTGTCTCGTGAGTTATGATAGTGAGATGCAGTGCAGCGGTTGTCAATTCTGTTCTTTCTCTTACAGAGGCAGTATTGGTGAGATCTGGACTTAGTGGCCTGCGTGTGCTAAAAACTACACAGTCAGCTTTCGTAGATTTTGTCCAAGATGAATACACAACCCTTGCAGACGCCGCTGAAAGGATATTCAGGTAGTTATCAACTTGTTTCAGAAATACGTAGCTAAGAATGAAAATTATCCGATTAAATTGTGGAGTATCGATGGGTTACGATCTTGATGGGTCTTGAGATGCCAACCTGAGATTCTACTAGGCTCCATTATGGTTATCATGCTAAGCTAATATAATTTAATTTGTGTCATAAAGACATTACATTACTCTTGCATTACAAATGACATAGTCTGTCGATGCTCTACCAAAGTACGAAATTTACAGCTCTACCTACTAGTCCAGTTCCGTTTCCTGCTGGGTCTTCAAGCTTCTCTTCTATTACCTCGCTCCTAACAGTCCTGTGGTAATCTAGTCTTTGATGTCAGGCATTGTAAAAATTACTGAGGCCACGTAAATATTAAGATTTGTCTTTGTAGTACCGTGGTTGAAGCCGAATGGACCTACGACAGCATGCGGACGGGTAACTTCGACAACGCCTGGCTGACGGTCAAGGACGCCATCTTGGACAAGTTCGCCGGCCCTCCAGACACAGGCGTGTACTCACCCTCAGTACAGCATACACTCTATCAAGCTGAAAAAGTCGTGCTAGAGAAAGTTTCAGAGGTTAGTATTTTATTATTCCGATATTTATGTATTTACAACTTACAGAGCCAAGCAACTCCTCTATATCAACAAGGTATAAAAAAAATTACCCTTTTTTTCAATTCTTGGGGGCCTATTAGTTGGCACTATGTACACCAGCATGAAAGTAGCTGGTTTATATCTCACTTTATTCATGTAAGTAGGTATAAACTGTATAATGCAAAAGGAAAGTAACATTGTTATAGAACTTCTACGATAACATTGAAATAATTATGTCAATGTGCGTAATTATATCTTACGAAGGCGTTTGTATGCAGTTGTATTATGTGTAAGTACCGTCTATTTGCTTACATTTGACAAGCGTCCTTACACAAACTTTAATATAAGGCATTATGACATTTTCGGATTGTTGGAGGGGCGGGCTTGTTATCGTAGAAAATCTCTACCTTCACAATAAGTTATAATCAAGTAATCAAAGAGTCTCTTAGCAATGACTGAAGTACTTAGTAACTTTTAACTTTTGCTGCCGAATGTAAAATATTATATAACTTTGATTATGCTTGTAAAATCAATAAAAGAAATATGCACTGTTATTTATTAGCATGCAATAAGCGCGATAACTTTGCCATTATCATAACCGCAAGTAAACAAACCAGCACGTGACTTGTTGGCAGGACGAATTAATTAACAGACTTGTACAATACATATTATTGGTACATACATAGGCTATTAATATTAATCAAACGGGGTGGCGATGGCAGCGGCGCGTCGTTGGCGCGTGCGATGTTCTTATAAGTACATTATTATCTGGTTAGCAATCAATCACTCGTGTTTACTACATGTTACATTCGAGTCCAGTCTAGCGCCCTGGTGCTATCATTATCACTCATATAATATAAACTCTGAGAAGTCTGCGTTATCAAGCAGCTGACTTAAATTACGGACTTACACATATAGAGGTATTTAAAAAAGTTATTGTATAGAACTCAAAAGTGGTGTAATGTAGAGCTAAGCCTTGGGCATGAAATAACACCCTGATAAGATAGGTAGAGCTAACGAATATTTTTGAGAAACTTAAAGTTTGTCAGGTAGTTTTTTAATGGATAGTGAAATCATAACAAACAAAATTAACTTTACTCTACTTGACTTTTTGCGGTGGTTTGAATAAATACAATCTCTAGCTTTCATTTTCTAGTTACTATCTGATTAGTAGACGCCACACATTTCTCTAATAGATGTCATGTTTTGAAACTAGATATTGCACGTACGCCAGTTTTAGTCTAATGTGATTAGTATCTGTGTTGTGTATCCATGTTTCTCAAAATAACATAAATTATTATCGGCTAACGAATACGTCAGCTAATTTTATTGAAATTCACGTGATTGTTTTCATGAGCTAGGCCAGAGATTATCAATGAGTCTTAGTACAATGCGAAGACCTTAGTTCGAGGCTATCGAGTTGTTTATTAAATACGTTTAATGCTATTAAAAATCATCAATTATTATTTTGGGTCGTGCTGACACTTGTTATCTGTTGACTTGAGAACAACTTAACTAATTAAAATACTAAATGATAATGTTTATCTCTATTAGTTTGCGTCCTTGTATCTATTCAGTCAGAGTCTAATTATAGCGTATACCTAATCTCAGGCTGCTCGTACAATACTAAAGTTATATATTCTTTTGTTCTCAGATTACATGGATCAAAATGACGATGCCCAACAAGCATTACCTGAACATTGACATGTCGAAGTTCCCGGCGAACGTGACGAAGGGAGACCCTCGGCACCACATCTACCAACCCATAGACAAACCTGCGGGCCTCATTTACGCGCAGCTACGGCGTAAACCCAAAAGCCGCTTGTGATATAGACTGTGGCGCGGCGTAGCGGGCTCTACGAATTTCATACCTCAACGTAGCATCTCTTGATTTGCTCAATATTAGGATTCTGTAGTGAGAAAGTTTTGAATTGTGTGCTTTTGTATCATAGTCTAGAACTAGATGATAGCAAAGTAACAAAAATATAGCTCAACAATCAAAGCTAGTGTGATAAAATAGTTACGGAATCTTTGCATTACTTGCAAAGTGTTTGGTGTTTTATGTATAGTGTTAAGAGCGCTTTCACATTCGGTTGTAATAGCCAATTCACTTACATTACGACAGCAGTGTAGTAAGGGGGTGGAAACCGTGGAAATATTTGACAACTAGTAAATATCGAGGTTCATTCTTGGCTTACTACAAATTGATTGAAATACTTCTACAATAATTCATCTAACTCTTCTACTGGGGCTTAGTCATTAGACAACACAGGTTACGGGCCTTACATGAGGCAACTAGCCGCCAATCTTAAAAAAATAAAACTCTACCAATATAATTAATAAAAAAAAAAGCTTTGTACATAATCTTTATTACGATAAATACTATTTTTTAAATGCTTATTTATAACGTGATTCCATTTCGGTAAGTTATAGTTAACTACACTTAGCTTGTTGCAATTATACCATGTAAGTATTGCATATTGAAAAATAGTATTTTTATCCTAATAAAGATTTTGTACATAGCTTTTTTAATAAACTTGATTAATTTGGAAGATATTATTTTTTAAGATTGGCGGCTCTAGTTGGCTCATGTCAGGCCCTTAATATCGCGATGGTATCGATTTAATTAAGGTCTGAAAGTTACATCACCTTTTCTTGTGGCATTCGTCGTATTCTCGCAGCTCCCGAGATCGGTATAGGTTGGACCGTTTCCGTGGGATCGAAAGTACGATGTGATCTTTTCAAATTCTCCAAATGAGAAACACCTTTGTTTTAGTATGGGTTGCAACCGACCAACATTACAGCTGTATAATTGCTACTAATTAGCCAAATGTGAAACGATGTTAATATTGTTCAGACATAACTGAACTTTGTCCTAGTGTTCGAGTCAGAAATGTTAAAATGAATGTTGCTGATTCGAATTCTGAGACAGATTGTATAGTACAGTCGAAGACAGAGATAAGTATACAGGGGACCTAAATAAGGTTGAATTTTCTCAAAAACTACTGGACCGAATTTAATAATCCTTTTACATAGTTTTAACTTTTATCTATCAAACAGTGAAAGAATTTGTGCAATGTCAAGTAGTTTTCGAGAAAATCTCTACCTCAAAAACTCTCCTGTACACCTTTCTCTATGTTCCACCGTACATTGTTATTTTTTGATTTATTTAGGTATAAAATCTAGTCAAGATATCCAAAAATCATGTTGTACAATTACATTTAATTTAAGTTACTTTATAGATTAATGTAATAAATGTATTATTATCTAATCAAGTGTCTGAATTATTTATTTCAAAACTTATACTTACCGATTTATTCAACTACCTAGGTCCTATATCTGAGTCAACACAAATGTCATAGTAATAAATAGTCATAAATAAAATACCTATGTTTGAAAAATAATTTCATTGATATTTATTAAAAAATTGAAGTGTCGCTTATCTACATTACATTTATGGACTTTACAATGTTTTTAACGATTTGAAATTAACATATATTATGTTACATGATTGAGTTGTCAAATTAACCAAATTAGTAAAAAAATCACAACACGTCTAAGCTACGATACTACTTAGAATAATTGCTCTTACATATCAATACTAACATACGAGTAGCTCACAGCCGTTTCGTGCCTATAATTTTGTCAGCAAGTGCGTAGAGTTCTTCCACTGTCTGAAAAGATAATGAGTTACATAAATTAGCAAAGTTAACTTGTTGAATGAAACCATTAGGTTTAAAATAAATATTTTTTTCCTTTAATTGTCATACTTGTATGATTAAGAATATACTTTAAAATTATAATCACAGCCTAACCCGCTTTATTTACGTCACATTTTTCACCCTATCCAATCAACCCACGTTTAAGTGAATCGCAGAAACAAGAATTTGGAGCTATGACTTACATAGCTCAAAATAAAATAATAATAATAAATTATTCAGTCTCTATATGGAGCATTTGTGTAAGTACAATGATAGTTACCATGCGGGGGCGGAGCCGCGGGCATAACCTAGCGTCCCCTGTACATGTACACCGTATGCGATTAGCACGAGTAAGGACATTACTGTTGTCTGGTTAAGATAAGATAAGATAAGATTTATTATTAAACATGTAGATTCACATTACACTTAATTTCACAATCATTTTAACACTACACACAACAATAATATTTACTAATATACATACAGGTAGTACATACTTACATATCTATAATAATCTATATACATAGAAAAGTAAATTTGCAATTGTGTAAGTGTGTGTGTGTGTGTGAAGTTGCTATTGCAAGTGTATGTCGTACACGTGTATACGCCGACCGCTGCACTAGGCGAGCCTGTATCGCGGCGGCCGGTGTCTACCCAGTTACTGGATGTGGTTGGAATGGTGTGTGGTTGTGTGTGAGAGTGTGTGTGTGTGAGAGAGAGAGGAAGGGTGCGTGCTTGGGTGTGTGAGGGAAGAAGAGGATGGGAGAAATTAATCGAGGAGGGTCAGGATTCCACCTTCAGCAAACTTTCTGTACCCTCATAGTCTAGCTGCAGTAAGTAATCTTTTACTTTTTCCTTTCGTCCTTTTTTCTTATCCTTGTGTAACTGAAGTATTTTATTTAGTCGGTTGTATATGTATGGCGCCAGATATCTCCTAAATCTACGTGCGAAACGATTCTTGCATTTGGGCACTTTCTGTATCCCTTTCAATCTACGATCTTCCTCATCGTTATTCGAGGGTGTGAATTCCCCAATTGCTGTAAAAATAAACTGCTTCCTGACACTGAGGACCTTAGTTTCGGCATATAGACGATTCGTACTATAACGGAAGGGCTTTTTGAGCATCACCTTGAGCACTATTCGTTGCGATCTTTCCAAAGGAAGCATAATAGTCTTAGCTGCGCCGCCCCATGATGCGATGCAGTATGACAACAGGCTGTGGCACATTGCATTATATACCGTGAGTAGGAGACGGATGTCTACAATGTTTCTGATATTTTTCAGGAAGTACATCAGTTTTCTGATTCTGCCTGCCAGTCGCAGTACATGAGGTTCCCAGTTCAGCTTTCCATCTATGAGAACGCCGAGATATGTAACCGTTTCAGTTTTCTCAAGAATGTCACAGTCGCAACACCCGCCACTAGGAGCGCAACATTCATGTACCTTCAATATGAGGTCCTTTGGGATTTTATCATGCTCAGTTTTCCTATATGCTACGTATTTTGTCTTTTTAGTGTTTAGTCTTAGTAGGTTATGGTCAAGCCAGTGCTTCACCTTCGCCAAACCCTGGTTCGCTGTATTGTATGTCTGTTCCCATGATTTTCCTGTGAATATAATAGCGGTGTCGTCAGCAAAACATATAATATCTCCCGGTACTTCTAGTCTTGCCAGATCATTAATGTACACGAGAAACAATAGTGGACCCAGCACACTCCCTTGCGGAACGCCGTATTTGACAGTTAATTCTTGGCTGATCTCATTTTGCACTTTAACCGTTTGCTTTCGGTCCATCAGGTACGTACGGAACCATTGCAGTGGTAGTCCACGGACACCTATACGTTCCAATTTATTTAGGAGGATTGGGATAGAAATGGTATCGAAGGCCTTGGCTAGGTCCAAAAATACTGTAATGCAACGGTTTCCTGCATCAAGTTCACTCGAGATTTTGTCTATTAGATGATTAAGTGCGTCACCTGTGGATTTATTCGATTGGAAACCGTATTGATTTTTTGCTAACACGTTTATTTTACTGAAATACGAAGTAAGTCTTTTTTTCACCAGCTTTTCTAGAATTTTGGATATTGACGGGAGAAGCGTTACAGGACGATAGTTGGACACATCTTTGTCGCTACCACTTCTCTTGTAGATTGGTGATAAAACTCCCTTCTTAAATGCATCTGGGAAGCTTCCAGTACTAAAACTCAGATTGAAAATGTATGCAAGAGGATCAAGTATATGTTCGGCGGTTGCTTTCAGAAAGTCATTTGTAATACCATCCAAGCCAGGTGCGCTTCTAGTTTTGAGACTTCTAATAATCTTAGCAACCTCCTCTGGGTCTGTAGGGGACATGAAAAATGAAGTATGTTCATTGCTGGCTGGTGGTTGTGAGTGGATGAGTTCCACTTCGGTCGTCTTTAGTTTTAACAGTGTATTTTCAGCAAGTTTTGCTCCAACATTGTTAAAATATTCGTTGTATTCGTCTCGTCTATCAGGGGTGAGCATTAAAGGTGGCGTTTTCTGGGTTATGTTAGATGCTTCTTTAATTAAGTTCCATGTTTTCTTGCTATCATTAATGTTTCTATCTATGTTGTTCCTGTAATATTGTTCTCTTGCGGCTATCAGGGATGATCTGCAAATGTTTCTGTACAATATATATTTTTTCTTTAGTTGAACATCATCAGGATTTTTCTTCACTTTTAAGTGCATTTTATCACGCTTTAGTATAGACTTAATCAAGGAACTTGTGATCCATGGTTTCACCGGTTGTAATTTGTGGGGTATTTTTTTAATGGTTGTGTGTTTTTTAATATTGGTTTCTAGTTCCTTGACCAGTGCTTCTGTGGCTTCATTAATTTCTTCCTTCGTAGTAACTGGTGACCAATCAACCTTTCCCAAATCATTATTTACACTTTCAAAATCTATTGTTCTTTTATACTTTTCTAGTGCTGGTCGGTGACATGTAGTTTTAATCACACCTATTACAATAGAATGGTCAGTGATCCCTTGTTGGCATGTGATGTTAGTAAACTCGTTTAGTGATTTCACCATAATGTGGTCAAGGCAAGCGTTATCCCTCGTTGGTGTTCTAGAGCTAGGGAATATACCGTGAATGGCCAACATTTCCTCGTATTCAAGTTTCCGATTGTCATTACTATTTTCTGAGATGTCTACGTTAATGTCGCCTGTTATAATGATAGTTCCGAATGATTTACTGTTACTAAGTTCTGTATCCAAAGATTCTAGAAAGTTCATAATATTATACTCTGACGGGGATCTATATATACAATACATAGTTAAATTGTTTTTGTAACTAATTTTGAGGCAATTTGTACCACTTATGGCAATCTCCCCTATGTCGATAGCTAGACCTTCTCGCACATATACCGCAACTCCATCGCTGTGGAACTTATGAATAGTTGAACTATGTAAATTGTATCCGACCAATGACAACGGTACGTATGATTTTGTGTGTAACCAACACTCCGTCAGAGTAATAATATCTAGTTTAATTTTGAGTCTTTCGAGTAATATTACAAAGTCATCGAAATTAGCCTTTATGCTTCTTATATTAAGGGTTAAAAATGTTATTTTATTACCTTGAATAATATGTGATCGGCAGTTTTCCGCCAAGTCTACAAGCACAGAATGAAAAAGATGCGTTTGGTCAATTTCCCTGTTTAATGTAGTAGTACTATTTTCAATCATTTGTTGAACTTATGTGCTGTGGTAGATATGATATAATGTATATGCATCCTTTCATTTTGTGCATCCTTTGTATTAAATGGTTGTTTATGACTGCCTGAACCGTATATGGTAGTTGCTCGTAGGTATACAAAACAATAATTGAAGCAAATGACAGGTTGGAATAGTATTTGCATGTAACGAATGATAGCTATTATAATGCGAAAGTATTTTTTCCTTGATTTGCTTAGTGGTCCAGTGTGAATGTTGTGGCGAGTTAGGGTAGTTTGAGTGTATGAGACTGAGATATGAGATAGTGTGATAGTTATACAATATACAAAAAGTAGTAAAATATATAGATGCAATGACAATGGACTGTGTATGTGCATGCAATTCAGTAAACTATAACATATTATTAAGCATGTTATGGCTACATAGTTACCATAGTTATATAGATATACAGATTTACTAAAACAGTTATAATCGGGATAATTGGTGTTCCTTCGTATCGTGCGTTTGAGTCTTCGGAACCGGTTACATTGTTGTTGCTGGGGCCTGTGGTGGTGCGGCGCTGGTGGTGGTGGCGCCACCGATGCGCAGATGTGGGCCAAGGACACGGTCAATGTCAGTCTGGCACCGTATGTTATGCGACTCGGCCCTATCTCGCATGCGCACGTAGATGCGACCATTTTTGCACCAAACGTATTGAAACCCGGCCTGCTTAGCATTGACGCGAGTGTCACGAAATAATTGACGATTTTTTCTTGTGAGTCGTTCGTTAATGTATATTCGCTGTGATATGGAATTAATATTAATATCAGCGGTAGTGATATTGCGGCGTACTTTAGCGGCTTTGAGAAAGTGTTCACGCTTTATTCTACGAGTTAGACGTACCACCTGTTTATACCGTGATTGTTTGGCTGCAGAAAAATATATTATACATAACTTTAAAAAATAACCTAAACTCACCCCGGTCGCGCCAGCCAGAGACAACGAAGTTTTTTTTCTTCTTTTTTTTTCTTTCTTCTTTTGTTTATTGCAAACGGCTGCGTTCCGTTTGCCCCGATAGTGTTAAGAGGAAAATAAACTTAAATAAAACTTATAATAGTGTGTGATGAATGTATTCCTAAACTAAACATCCACCCGCCCGAGAAAGGCTAAATGCCTTTATCAAACCGAATAATATTCCGCGAAGAGAAACAAAGAAACCGAACTTAACAATACTAACTAATCCTAAAGTAAAAAGTGTTCACAATAATTAGATCAGTCCAGTGGAAGCCTACAAACCTTGACCACTGGCCGCAGAAGTGTGCCTGTAGCAGTTCTCAAATTGACTACCCGAATAATACCATCTTTCCCAGGCAACAACTCTATTATCCGTCCCATTCTCCATTTGAGGGTAGGCACACTGTCCTCCTTGATTAACACGAGATCACCAACCCTTGGGGGATCCGTAGGTGTGTTCCATTTGTTCCGAAATTGAAGTGAGTGGAGATACTGCTCACTCCATTTTTTCCAAAATCTCTGAGACATGGCCTGAACCAACCGAAAACGATTCAAGCGTGAGTCAGGAATGTCCTGAATATCATATTCAGGTACCGAAAATAAAGGCCGACCCACTAAGAAATGAGCCGGTGTAAGCACCTCAATATTCTGAGGATCCGGAGACATTGGGCACAAAGGCCGTGAATTTAAAACCGCTTCTACCTTGGTAAATACCGTTACCAATTCTTCAAATGTCAGAGCTTGCTCTCCGACAGTCCGCTTCAACAAAGTCTTTGACGACTTCACGGCAGCCTCAAATAAACCGCCAAAATGAGGCGCCGCAGGGGCATTAAATAGCCACGTTATTCCTTGTCTGGAAGCATCATTAGCGAGAGTATCCTGAATATCCCGCTTAGCAAGGTATTTCTCAACCTCGTTTAAATGCCGATTGGTTCCAACATAATTGGTACCACAGTCCGATCGAATCAAACTCGGGAGTCCGCGCCGAGATGTGAACCGAGTCAATGCCGCCAGAAAAGCTTCTGTGGATAGGTCACCGACGACCTCCAAATGAACCGCTTTGGTAGAAGAGCATATAAAAACGCATAGATATGCTTTTAGGATCTTGGCATTCCGAAGCCGCGAGGTCTTGATAGAAAAAGGTCCGGCAAAATCCGTTTGCACAGAATGAAAAACACCGATGGCGTTTACCCTATCGCCAGGTAACGCAGACATAATTGGTTCCGTGGGTTTGGCTCTGCTTCTAAAGCAAACCACACATTTAAATATGCGACTCCGTATCGCTTGCCGCGCCGAAATAATCCAATAATTGTTTTGTAAAACCGCGTGTAAGGCCGTTGCCCCGAGATGGCAATGTACCTTATGAAAGTGATCAATGATCATAATCGTCAGAGGATGATCTTTGGGCAAGATCCAGGGATGCTTGCTGGTAAATGGCAGACTCGAATGTTCGAGTCGCCCCCCAACCCGCAACAAACCGTTATTGTCAATAAATGGCATTAGCCGCCGTAACCCCGTGGAGCATGGCTTATTCCGAGTTAAGCACTCCAAGTCCGCAGTAAATTCCGATTCTTGTACTATCTTCACTAGCCGCTCCGTAGCAGCTTTACGTTCCGTTACCGTCAGAACTCCGAATAACTTGTTGGAAGGATTCCTTGCATTATGTATGAACCGTAAACAATATGCTACAACCGATTGTAATTTTATAAATGAGTTAAACCGATGGAACAACAAGGGGATCGGATCCGGTTCCGCTATTCCTACATGTGCTCGTACCGCAGTTTTCCGAATGCCAGGTAAGTCCTTTTCTGATTTTCCCGCTATATTTTGAGGCCATGTATCCGATTGACCTTTGAGCCACCGTGGCCCCCACCACAAGGTATGTTCGAGCATATCCGATGCCCGACATCCTCGACTTGCAACATCCGCTGGGTTTAACTCGGACGGTACGTACCGCCAAGTTAAATCTAATCCGCAATTATTGATCTGCGAGGCCCTGTTTCCTTCAAAGGTCTGCAATTTGTGCGGGGAAATCCGCAACCAAGAGAGGGCTATCGTGCTATCCGACCAGCACACCATCTCCTCAATATCAACATCATGCTTAATTGCATCCGCGACGTACTTCATCAGCCGTACTAACAAAGCCGCACCTGATAATTCCAATTTTGGGACCGTGAGTTTTGTTTTCACAGGTGCCACCCGTGACTTGCCCATCATTAGCGTGACCTTGGCCTCACCATTACCGTCAACAGTTCTCAAATATACCGCTGCGCCATATCCGAGTTCCGACGCATCTGAGAAACCGTGCAGCGAGTCAGACTTATTGTCTTTTAAGGCAAAACGCTCTAATTTAATTTTCTCTATCAGAGGCAAATCATTATAAATCCCGTTCCATTCCGCAATTATATCTGGTGGTGGTACTTCATCCCACGACAAATTCAACAGCCATAGCCGTTGCATAAGGACTTTTCCTTGAAAGATTACCGGCGCGATCCAACCTAAGGGATCAAAAGTCCGAGCAAGAGTTGAAAGAATGACCCTCTTGGAGCATCCGTCATCTCCACCCAGTTTGGTGTGATACGAGAAGTTATCACCCTGGGGGTCCCATTCAATACCGAGTATTTTGAAGAAGCTCGGTCCGTCCGCGTTTTCAAAAGTCCGTGGTTTTTCTAAATCTTCTGCAGGAATATCTTCCAATAATTCTTTGTTGTTGGAGACCCACTTACTCAACTCGAAACCGCCAGAGCGAAGTAAATCCGTCAGGTCTCTCTTCAACTGTTTTCCCTCTTCCACGGAATCAGCTCCGCCCAGGATATCATCCATGAAGACCGAAGACCGTAGAAGATTGGCCGCCGCTGGGAATTGAGCCTCACCATCATCAGCCAGCTGCCTTAGCGTCCGAATCGCCAGGTAAGGACTGGACTTCAACCCGTAAGTCACAGTGTTCAACTCATACATTTTTAAAGGCCGCTCTGGGGACTCTCTCCACAAAATTAGTTGAAATTTCCGATCACCTTCATGGGTAACAATCTGCCTGAACATCATTTTAATGTCAGTAGTAAACACGCATGAATACATTCGAAACCGGCAAATGATTTCCATAACATCGCGCTGAAGTTTTGGACCCGCATGTAAACAATCGTTCAGTGAAACTCCCGTAGTAGTAGCACCGCTTCCGTCAAAAACCGTTCTTAGCTTGTCCGAATCCGCTTTAAAAATTCCGTGATGTGGGATAATGTAACCGATTTCCGCTGAATTTTTGTCTGGTTTTCCGTCACAGACCGTCATATGACCCATATCTTCATAATCCCGCATGAATTTGATGTATTTTTCCCGCAATACATCATTAGCCGAAAGTCGTTTTTCCAAGGCGAAGAACCGCTTCGTAGCCAATGGAACCGAATCACCTAACTGTGGCCGATCCGATAAGAAAGGCAACCGAACCACATATCTACCCGTATCGTCCCGGGTATGAGTTTCCCGAAAAAATGTCTCGCATTCCAATTCCTTTGGATCTTTAATTGCAATATCCGGTATATCTTCCACTTCCCAAAACTTCTCCAATATCCGATCCGTTGTAGAGTTACTAAAAAATACCTGGGACACATTAGCCGTATAATTGCCCACAGGATGTGAAACCGCATAAGTAATAGGACCAATAAGCACGTGACCGAAAATCGTGCTCATCGCCATGGGTAAGTTTTCATCTACTCTTATATTTTCACCGAGCATAATCTCTCCCATCAAATCCGCACCTATCAAGATATCGACCTCCCGACTGAGGTAGAAATATTCATCCGCAAGATACAAACCTCGATAATAATACGCCAGATTATCAGGTAAGTTACAACTAGGTAAGTTGTGTGTTATTTTTCCCAATACTGTAGCCGTAGTTCCTAGTAGGGGCTGACCCGTGAACCGAGAACTTATAGTCAAATGAACGCCACCGCGTCGACTGTTCACTGGAACACCGCTTAATCCAGTAACCGTCACTGTGTCTGTATTAAACCGCTGCAGACCTAACCGATTAGCGCATTCTTCCGAAATAAACGTGCTCTGACTACCGGCGTCTAAGAGCGCGCGCACGTCCTGATACTGCCCGAACCTATCCATGACCCGCACCATGGCTGTCGAGAGCAAAACCGTCCGTTGATAAGCATTTGGCATTTCCGCATGAGACGTAAGCGCCTGGCCAATATTATCCGCAACATGACCATAAATCCTACTAGATCCGCTAGTAGGACCGTTACCCCTATTAGAGCCGCTAATAGGACCGTCTACCCTATTTGGGTTACCCCCTGGTGCATTTGCCCTAGGTGGGACATTATATGGCATGGTTACCCTACTGTCCGAATTTATGGGTACCCGATGCCCCGAATTATTCCCGCCGTATGTACCACCCGAATCTACCTGCTGTGGTAAATCAAAATGAATAAGATAGTGGTGCTTGTCAGACCCACACTTCCGACAAGTCCATATTGACGTGCACTGATTTATATGGTGACTACCGAGACACCTAAAACAAAGTCTGCTATCCTTTATGTGAGCCTTCTTCAGCCGAGGATTTAATTTCAAAAACTGATCACATTTGTAAATATAATGATCTCTACCTTTACACATAGTACAAGCCGATCCTGAAGTAACATTATTATTTTGAAATGCTATATGTGTCCTAGTAGTAGTAGGACCCCGGATGGACCTACCCTGATTCTGTGTATCCGCACCAGAACTCTCCAAAATCCGAACCTCATCCTCCAAAAACTTTATCAAATCATCAAAGGTTGGGAACTCCTTATCCACAAACTTTTGGTCAAATTGTTTCCGCAGGTCATTATCCAGTTTTTGGAAATTAATATAAAATAGTAAATATGACCAATCCTGTATGGGGAATTTCATTTTCTCCAAGGCATGGGTGTTCTCAAGTAAGACATTTAAAAATGTTTTTAATGAGGTCAATCCTTTATTGACATGAGTGACACTCATTAAATTCCGTAATAACCGATCCGCAAGTAACCGTTTACCTCCGTATCTCCGCTCAAGTAACTTAAGTGCAACCGAGTAATTATCACCTGTAATTGGCAGGTGTTGAATCAAAGTTTTGGGCTCACCCGACAAGGAGCCGACCAAATAATACAGCTTTTCCGTATCCGTCAATGAGGTATCTTTACCTACAAGAGATTCAAACAACTCTGTGAAGGCACTATATTCTTCCAACTTACCCGAGAATGTGGGCAGTGGCAATTTAGGTGCAAGTGACCGCTGTGGCCCCGAAGAGACAGTACCAGTGGCCCTAGCTGCCGGTCCGCTGTCATTTGGGAAAACTTCCGAATATTTCCGCTTTATATCATAATATTTCTTATTGTAAAATTTATATTTTTCCGTGTATTCATCATCCCCTGAATCATCGTCGCTCAGTTGGGATTGTATTTCAATGTGTAATGTTTGAAAATCTTTATAGATATCATCAAGATCCGCATACCGCATCTTAAACTCATTTTTCTCACTTTCCGAAGTGAGTTGTGACTGGGAAAGATCATATATTAAATCTAAATTGAGTATAGCCACATCATATTTCACCTTATTTAACCGCTTAGCTTGATTTACCTTAGGAGGCATTTTTACCGAAAATTAACATTAAAATTAATAAATCCAAAATCCAATTATTCCCCAGGCACAATTCCGCATTACACCACTAGTATAAATTAAGAAATCCACAAAACCACAAGTATCCACAGAGAAAAAATTTAAAATAACAATTTAGCCGATTAACCGATTTGAATCCGAGTATTCAAAAATGGCAGACTGAACTCTTAACCGCTGAGCTATAGTCTCCTTACACTAGTAATCAAGGTTATTTAACATCCACTGTCCCTAAATCCAATACTGTGAAAACCTTTTATAATAAAACCGAAAAATCAAACCGAATCAAGCCGAGTCACTCAAATAAGATAAGTAAAATCCGCAAATTATTCTATTTCAATAGCAAACTTGGCGCCCATCTAGATCCGCTAGATGGCGCCGCGAGTTCCCTAGAAGTTACCGAAGTTTCAAAGTGTAGGTATGAACTTTTTGAGTGTAATGATTGTTTCATAGGTACAATATGGGGACATAAATATGTGTATTTATCAATATAGCTGTGTTATATGTGTAGTATACCGTGTCAAACTACATCTAATGTCTCAGATTACCTTTGATCCGAACCGCAAAATAGGTAACTTCGACCAACAAACAAAAAACCCGTGTAACCGTGTTACAACGAAAATATCAACCGAAAACCGAAAGAATAACCGAAAATCCGGCTCGATAAGGACCAATGTTTATACCGTGATTGTTTGGCTGCAGAAAAATATATTATACATAACTTTAAAAAATAACCTAAACTCACCCCGGTCGCGCCAGCCAGAGACAACGAAGTTTTTTTTCTTCTTTTTTTTTCTTTCTTCTTTTGTTTATTGCAAACGGCTGCGTTCCGTTTGCCCCGATAGTGTTAAGAGGAAAATAAACTTAAATAAAACTTATAATAGTGTGTGATGAATGTATTCCTAAACTAAACACCACCACTGGTCGAGGAAGACGACTTTCAAGTTTGTTCCTGTCGACCGGCCTCTTCAGGCCCACTCGTGATACCCAGTCCACGTCGTTTTCGTCTATTCCTGCGCCGATTTTTTGTGCTAAGACCATAATGATGTGGTGGAGGTTTTCACTATTATCCTCCGGGATGCCAGATATTTCGATCTCATTTGCTAAGGTCACCTGGGCCTGTACATCTAATTCCTCCTGGAGTTTACATATAGTGTTTTGAAGTGCGCCAACCTCAGATTCTCTCTGTTCTAAAAGTTGCAATCTAGTGTCCATGGATGAAACAGTAGACACAAGCTCCTCCAGACGTGCACTACATTGATTGAGGGCCATCACTGTGCTGTCTAGTGTTGTTTTCAAGTCGACGAACTCTTGCCTGAACAAGCGCAACTCCAGCACCATGTCTACGGGGTTGTCAGTAGTAGTAGTTCGCGGTGACTGGCTACGTGCACCGGCGGGGCTGGCGGGTGTGTCGTCTGTGTTCAGTTTCTTGGTTTTTATGCTACAAGAGGGGCACACCCACGACGTCTCCAGGGCACGGATCTTCGCCGTACGATCCGCCTGCTTGGGTTGTTCCAGGGCACAACAGAGATAATGGTATTTATGTTTACACATACTGCATGTGATCATTTCGCGATCACCACTTTCTCGTCCACAACTATTACATTTGCACACCATTGTAATGACTTATATTTGCACGGATACTTTTTAAAGTTGAATTTATAACAATAGTTGCTATATATTATGTATTTTAATTTAAAAACATTAATTTAAACGGAGAGTATTTTTTTCCAAACTCGATTCGTTGGCTGCTGGAGGGTAGATGATAGAGGTTAAATCCAGTTACAGTAATATAAACACAGAAATTGTGTTCTACCTACCAACGTTTGATATCACAGAGTAAATGGTTGATAAAGGGGTCATACATTAATGAGATTAATTTATAAATATGCATTTCGTCCACATTTCATATATACCTATGTATGAATTTCGTATTACGTAAAAAATACTCTTGACTCGACTGCTACGTCCATGAGTTTGTGTTGTACAGGTGTTGATAACGTTATTTACCTTATGACATCGAACACGATTCACGAATCAACCAAATATAACTAATAGAGTATTAATTATTATGTTCTATGTTGTAGAGGGGCCATACCCTTAAAAAACATTCGACAACATGCGTCGGAGGGTCGGTAATGTCTGCAAAAGCATATTGTAGTAGGTACATATAATTCAGTGCTACTGAATCACCGACGACGTCGGAGCAGACCCTGGCGAAGGCGGAGAGACGGTCTCACCAACTATACGCATATACGAGTATGGTTGTAGGAGGCTCAGGAGAGCAGGGGAAGGGACTTTCGTCCAAGGGGAAACAGCATTGCAATGAGACAACTTATAAGATTATTAAAAAATGGAATTTATGTAAAAATCGATGTACGAGTAAGTATGGACTTCGAAGCTCTATAGTTTTTAGTAATAACAACTCATATGGTGCGGCACCCCTCCGTCCTTCAAAAATTCATACAGTGAGAAATCAATGCATGACAAAGTCTTCAAGAACTTTATGGGTATTAATTGAATCAAGGTAAGAGTGAATTAATAACGTGATCGAAACATGCATTTCACTAAGATAAAATACATGTAGGCATTTAGCCGAGGTCCATAGACCAAGATTCTTTGTAAGTGCAGTGCTTTGGGTCATTGAGGTTAGACTGAGCTAGAAATGATCTAGTTTCACCCGGTTCGCCACGAGCCATGTGATAAAACTAGGGTTCGAACTCAGCTGTGTTTGATTGAACCAATAAATCTTTATTAGTTCATGAGGCGACTGTGTTGATAAGTAAGGCTTAGGTACAGTACAGTGTTGCTTTGCACCCATATAATCAACATTTCCATTTCTATAGTGAGATAATTTAACGACACGACGTCGACGTTTGGAGTATATTTCAAAAGCAGCGATATCGTGATAATTCAATTACGAATGGACAAATTAGATAAATACTTATTTACCATATATATAATAATTAACATTGTGCTCTTAAAATAGATGCTCTACCAGAAATATCGTAATTCGGCTGGAGAAAATAAGATTTTGCATGCCCTTAATTCCTATGGTAAGTAGAAAATAAGCAATTTTTTATTTAAAATAACGTTTCTATTTTACTAACTTTTCTCACATTTCTTAATAATAAATAATTTATTAAATTATTAATAAGCATACCTAAATTGATGGTACGATTTCCTTATACCTACTTATATTATTCTTTGCAATGGTTATGATTTTCTGAGCAACAAAACTTGTTATATTTAAAGCCTACTCTCTTTACAATATCTACTCGAAGACAGAGATAAGTACAAAGTATTTTCTCATGAACGACTGGACCAATATTAATAATTTTTTTACTGTACATAGTTTTAACTTTTATCTATCTAACAGTGAAAGAATTATTGCAAAATAGTTTTTGAGAAAATCTCAACCTTAAAAACTCTACTGTACACCTTACTCTGTCTTCGACCGTACCTAAAACTAAGCAAAAAAATACCATAGTACCTAATAAGTACTAACCGTAAGATTTTTGAGCTGTTTAACGTCGTTGGTCTCATATTTGAGCTGAGCGTACTGCTCGTCGGTGAATCGGACCCCCTTCTCGATGTCCGCCTGCCTTTGCTCTTCCAGCTCGGCGTGGCACTTCTGCAGGAGTTGCTCCGCAGTCAGCTTATCAGCTTCCTCCTCCAAGTTCTCAACCTCGTCTTCGTCGTCCAGTGACTGGTAACATGTTTTGAAAAGAGGTAAGCAATTGTGTCGATTCTTACGCGATTGGCATAATGAGTGACAGTGATAGTTGTCTACTTATTGCCGCAATGTCTGCCTGTCATTCCATGTTGCTGTGCCCTACAGGGTGCATGTGTCATATTTTAAGACCTAATGATGTATTAATGTACATTCTGACATGTGTATGCAATTAAATAAATTGAAATTGTATTTAGGTTTAGGATTAGATTGGACGGTCACGATATAGGTAAGTAACACCGGAATGAGATTTGCTTCATTCGATGTAGAGTAGAGTGCACAGTTGTTAAAATGTGTCACCTCGTATGTGTCAATGTGTGTCCTCATCCATCCCGATTTGTACATTTCCGTACAAAATACAATAGTTTTCATATTTGCATATTTTTCCTATCTTAGATTTCCACACAAAACAAAATACAAATATCATACCTAGAGATACCAGGAGGCTCTACTACCAGGATATATGTAGTTTGCATAAATTCGGTCAAAGTAAATATTTGGTAACCCTTTATATTAATTTTGAGTACCAGTCTACTTAAGTGCATAAATTGTACATACAATAATAAAATATAAGTATAGCAACTATATTTTTAGACTTCCCTATTGTCTTATTATTAAGGAAAAACCGATTACTGACAATGACAATGTTTCTCGGAATTGAAACGGGAAAAGTGCATTAATTAAAGACAATACCTGGTCGATCTTTTGCGATGCCTTCAGCTTCCTGAAGTAAGCGTCGGCACGCTTCTTGGACGCCCGGGCTACTTCACGGTTGACCATTCGCCAGAACACGAACACCGGGTGATGGAATAACTCAGGTGGACACTCCTTCAGAGGTGTTTTGCCCACAAGGATAAGGCGTTTCAACCTCTCCATTTCATCCAGCTATAAAACGTCAATTAGTTAGGCCAGAATTTATAGACAGTTTTGAGCTCAAGCTTAGCGCAAACTCGCTCTTAGGCCGATATTGATAGACAGTTTTGTGTTCGAGCTGAATTTGAGTTCGATCTTACAACTGTTAAATTTCATAAAATTGTGACAGTCTTAAGAGCGAGCTCACCCTAAGTTCGTGATCAAAGCCTTCATCATCTTACCTACTAATGATATAAATGCGAAAATTTGTGTCTGCACTACATCATCTGCATACAGATACATAGATATAATTCCAGAGTAATTTGAAAATATCATAGGCATAATTATGTTTGTTTTATGAAACACTGTTCTCGTAACATGAAATCATACCTCTTTGCCGTATCTCAGACACCTAATTCTAGCATGTCCTCAAAACCACTAAACTAAAATAGCCAATTACAGTCTCATCAGCAGAAATAACCCGCTGAAGATTGTCGTGTCACGCCAGTCAGCTGTCAGAATCCGATGCTTAATCTACTACAGCTACGCAGTGGTAGTGTAGCTATGATGGTACTGAATATCGATTAGGAGCTGTAATAGGATTTAGAGTGACTGACACCAGGTGAAGCTTTGCCAAGAGAAAGCATACGATTATTTACGCAATTATGTGCTCAAATTACGTTTCAATTAGAAGTTAATTAAAGAAGTGAGAACTCTTCCAATGACTCAACCGTTTACCAGATATAAATATAAGTAGATACATTCTACATTTGCCAAGATTTGGAATGAATTTGCATAAAACACATCGTTTATGAAAGATTATCCCGTAGCTCTTAAACATATGCTAATTATTATTCCATAAACGATCAAAACAAATAGCAGCAACAAGATTTTGCATGCCGTTTTATAGGTAGAACATATGATACATAAGTCTTTTACATTTACTTTCAATCATCACAACAAAAGTTACGCAATGCGGGGTCTACTCACGACTCTGGTGGAGATCCTCTTGTTGAGGTTCTCCTCGTTGACCTCCCGGATCCTGTCCTCCAGCTCGGTCATGTAGGTCTTGTCCGTGAGCCGCACCAGGTTCGTGCCCATGTGCTTCTCGAGCCGAGCGCGGACATGCGGGTGCGCGAAGCTGGTGGCACAACGAATTAAGGCTCACATTTCAGTAACAAATTAATAATTATTTCTTCCGAGACTCCCGAGAAATCGCGCTGGAAGGACGAAGTAGTAGTCCTCATAAGTGAAGGCTCATAAGTGACAGGACGGCACGGCTGGGGTATTCTCGTTTCAGAATGCGGAGGTCAATATCCACTTTGGGTAGCTAAGCCAGCCCTGCAAGTATTAACTAAGTTCCGAAAGTTGCATCTTCTTTTTACTCATTGATACTTCTTGAGGTGTTAATACGCAATGCTGTAATTATTATAACAAGTAAAATACAAAAGCTTTGTGTGTTTCGCGAACGACCACCCTAACGCGACTGGAACCTATTATCTAACGCGGTTTAGTTGCGGTGCTGCAATAAGCTTAGGTGTAATTTGTACACTCACCACCGCTGCGAAGACCCGTATTTTTCAGGCCACGTTTTGCAGGCAGCTCGTAGCGAGGGAATCTGGACAGCCTACCTGTCTCCGGCGTGGAGTTTCAGTAGTTTTGACGCTAGGAGCGTCGTGTCATAGTTGAGACCTTTATCGTAGTATACGATGGCGCTGGCACGGTATGGCACGGCCCCCACCGACACCACATGTACGGAATTTCGTGTAAAGAGGTGTTTCCACTTTCATCCATCCGTCTATCAGTCATGTTTGATTAAATTAGGCGCACACACATACATGCCGGTATAACGATGGTACCCTCTATTTGTAGCGAATAATTATGAATAAATATAAGATACGTTTGATAGCACTCAAATGTGCACTCACTGGCACTATGTAATGACAATACGGTACCTATACACATGCAATGGGTTGGTGAAGGTTGATTAATATGCTATTGACTGTAGGAGAAGTACAATGTTATAGGTTACAAATTGTACTTAGCTAATTTTGTAGCAGCCACTAAGTCGAATCCCAAACTTTAACGTTCCTTCATATGCTACATTGCATTAGAGCGAGTGGGACGTATACCGGCGGGCGACTTTAGTGTACGCAATCTAGAATCGCTACAACTGGTAGTAGAATGAATACGCCTCTTTATTTCACGTGACTGGAGAATATTTCAGTGAATGTCATACGTGATTTAGGAATGACTTCTTAAGTTCGCTATCATTCTTTATATTTTTATAATATGATAAAAACAAACCTACGTAATACATTAAATAAATTAATTCATACTGAATAGTTAAAGAAATAAGTAAGTACAACGATTTCTAGAAACCTATGTTAAATTATATATTAAGTTTTGTGATGAATATAGGTAGGTACTTAATAGAAAAAAATTTGATGATGGTTACTTTACCTATGAATACAAAATACATCTACATCTACGTAGATATATCATAGTATGACTAATCCCTTTGTACTAGTCCGAGGTTGGCAAAGGGCCTTCGTCTATGGTACCTACCTATGTTGTTTGATCGTTACATCCACGTTCCTACGATACGATACAGGAGAGATTTCCGGGACAACGCACCTATTAAGTATATTTTGAAACTATCATCAGTATATTTATATGTCCCCACTGTTTGGGCACAGACCTTCCCTTATATCGAGGGAGCTCCGGCCATGATCCACCAAGCTGGCCCAGTGCGGATTACACATGCCTTATTCCTACAGCATGCAGGTTTCATCACGATGTTTGCCTTCACAGTTTTGAGAGCACTCGGTAAATGTAGGTACGTAAGTTTTTCCGTTGAAAAAATTGAGCATAACTCATACATGGCTGGGAATCGAACCTGGGACTTCCGTATTGCAAGTCCATTGACCCAACCACTACGCCACCGAGCTAGCCTATCCCTAGGTTAGGTATACACTATTAGAATGGTTTGTTCCCGCTTATAATATGTTTCCGTTCGATATTATTGTCTACAGAAAGCCATTTAAAATTCCGTTAGCTTGTAAGTACAATTTAAAACGATTCGCTCAACGACATTTACGTGCTATTTGAACAACATAATGGGCGTCTAGTTCAAACTTAAATTAAAGTTTTCGTCTCTATTTTGCATTTTTATTGGAGGTATTATTTTGAGGTAGGTAGGATTAGGTAGGTATGTATTGTAGCACACCATAGTACCGATGATTTATTTTAGTCGTTAGAATTTTTTTAACTTATTAAAAAAAATTATATACCTTAAAATATACAAAAAAAACTCCAAAGCACATTCACATCAAATTAATAATTTTTGGTATAGTTGAAGTTATTGTAAATATTTTTTTTCCCAAATTGTTTAATTTACATAAACGCTGTGCAGAATTAATGTATGTCACAAGCCTAACCATCCACTTAATTTTGTCGAATGAATTCAAGGCCACTATAATAACCGTTCGGTATGCTATGTGACTAATGAAGGGTAGATGTAAATGGGTGAATGGACACGGATCAGTGACCGAACATAAAATCCGAACTAGGTATGTCCATTATTATGACGACACTTATAGCCATCACTCGAATTCACGCAGCATCCATAAATATACTCGAATAATGTACGTTTCAGCGATGAAAGTGAAGCTGAATCACGCGTTACAAAATGTTATCCTAAACATTTATGATGAAATTGGAATTCAGTAGCAAAATAAAGAGATTAATAAAATATGCATCACGCATGCGTTCGATTTATACAGATTACATAGTCATAGTATCTACTCTACGTAACATAATAGGTACAGTCGACAGCAGATCAAGGTAACACTTGCAGTACGGTTTCAAGTCTTACGACGCAAATAATAAGAACTGTCAAAAGTAAAAAGTGTTACCATTGATCTGCTGTCGACTGTACTATGACTGGAAGTTTACAAAACATAGTGTGAGCTTTTAACGTGATTCTTGTAATTTAACTTTAACATTCAGAGTGTTGTTCATCTACAATTACGGAATACCATGGCTTATATATATATATTTTATTGGCTTATTATATATAGTTTTCTGTTTTAGATTTTTTATGTTTTCCTATATTTTTCTCCTCTCCTATATTCTTATTATTATTTATTTTATTAATGGACTCGACAGTTCGTCATTTGCCAATGTCATGTTACAGAAAATTCAATGTATAATAAATAGTCTTCTATCTTCCTCCAGGGGAGTCGCCGTAGCGTCATCACCCTGGGTAGCCGCGTTTTCTTGTCTTCATCCACAGGAGACGCCGTAGCGTCAATCACTGTGGACGAAGCAGCTCGACAGTCACGTTCACTCCCGAGCTCGTAGTGGGAATCTTGACCATGGCGCCAAACTTCAGATACTGCTTGAATTCTTCAATAACTTCACCATACTGTCATTCGCGAACATTTTCTGATTAATTTAACGTGATATTAAACACAAAACACCCACTGTAGACATTAAACTGAAAATTATTAAATAATTTCGCAACCGTCGTTTCCCGCCATTTTCAAGAGAACCCTCCTATATTCTTTCTACCTTTTCCCTGAAAAGTAGTGCATTTTACGTAAATTAAAAAGAAATGTTGACATCCAAAAATATACGTTCCTAATGTTATTTATTTATTTTATTAATGGACTCGACAGTTCGTCATTTGCCAATGTCATGTTACAGAAAATTCAATATGTTATTTTCTTGCAATAGCTGTAACACATGTGTGAGCGATTAACATGAAATATATATCTACGTAGGTATTAACAAAACGCTAAGACACACCGTCGATTAAGGATAATACAAACATACTTATTCTTTTAGTTTTGGTAGCCAACTTGTTAGTAAAAAGTATTCTGTAAGAAGAAATATTAATTATGAAACACTGAGCTGAAAACAAAATTATTCTCCAGCGTATTTCCAGTGAGTACCTATGATCTAATTCGCGATATAAATAGTCGTAACGTTTCTAGAGTAAATAGCTGAATTTTAATAGCGCGTATTTATAGCAGTCTAGCAGATCGTCGATCATCCGCGCGAGAGTTGCCGTCATCCGAGATTATACGCACAGCGCAAGACGGGTAGTAAAACCCGTCTGCCCTTGATCTACGGATAACAACTCTATTCAACAAGGAAAACCTCTCTTTCAATAATAAACAACTTGAAATAAAACATTTACAATCGTCGTTAAATTTCAACATTCGATTTATGGAGAGCTAAGTTAAGTAGGTGCTTAATAAATTCAATTGGTTCGCAATTGGTAGCGTTACTGTACAGGTCACGCACAGTTTTTACCAGTATCCAATCATTGGAATACTTACATTCGATTTTCGGAGTGAAAACGATAAATAGTCAGGAGACACCATGAATAATTGGACATATCAATTATTATGTAGTTTTGATATGACGTGTACCTATATTGTTTTAAAATTGAGCAAATAAATATTGATTTCCGCAACATAGAATATGTACGAACTTATGTGTACTTACTAGATAGATAGACCATTGCAGAAGTGACAACATTGTTTCGTGAGTCATTCCAAGAAATCCAATGAAGAAATCCATCAAGGATTCTCTATGTAGAGGGTTGAAGAATCGTAATCCGTGCACGGAACCAATTTATTACGGTGAGGTCGTGGACCTTGTGCGATAGATGGGTAGAGTTAACACTACGGGTGTTGGCTAAGGCAAACAGGCAAACGTTATAAAGTGAAAAGTTTAGGTTGCTAGGTAATAAAGTTCGTGAGCCAAAGCAATAAAATGGAGCAATGATGTGAAATATATTGAAAAGCTTATTTTAGGGCGTAAAAGCGTATGTAACTTCGCTGATGTAAGAACGGTCCAAAGGGAAAATGTTATGACTCAGATAACAAGAACACTTTGGACTTTGGACCGTTATTGTTATCTGCGTCATAAGAATTGAATTCGTACTGCAAGTGTTACCAATGATCTGCCGTTGTCCGTACGTTAAACTGAATTTCAAAAACCAATATTTTAATCCACACAGTTTATTCATTTAGGTACAGACAACATCAGATCAATGGTAACACTTGCGGTACGATTTTAAATCTTACGACGCAGTTAATAAGAACGGTCCAAAGTACAAAGTGTTACACTTGATCTGCGGTTAGCTGTACTTATTCAGAAACATTTAGTACATTTAAGTACCACACAGGCAGGTGTAACCTGCTGTTTTTATAAGCTCTCATGTAGAGCATGTCACGTGAAAAAAATCATAAATATGTTACAATTAAGATAAACTTTAAGAAGGAAAACAAATATAAGATGAAGGCCTTATCATGTGCGAAAGTTTATCGCAAGCTATTTGACCTATTTTTTATTCAATATCATAGATATTTACTTAACCATGACCTTAATGTCGTGTGACACTTGTTTACAGTGTAAAACTATTGAAAATTCTGTTTTCATGTACAAATAAAATTAGTCTGTCAAAAATGTATCTCATTTAAAATAAAGTTGCAGTAGGTACCTACTTACTATTATAACTTTAAATAAAAATAAAAAGATGTTAGCACTATATTAGCATTGATATTTGATTCAAAATAACAGGAAAGGAATCATCATGTATCAGTGGCGTTAATTCACAAAACAATGCTCAGGATAACATTGCACAGTGATAATAAAATAATGCTACGTAGCGTGAACAAAATGTTTATCTTATCCAAACATACGGGTGTGCGAATGACGCAAAGTGGTGTAAGATACACAAGCTATTATCTCAAACACTTTGAACCAGAACAAAAGCTTGTCTCGATAGAGTAAACGATCCCGCTGCTTGCATACATATCTTGTTGAAATTTCAACATTGATTTACGATTTCACGAGAAAAACCATTTGAATAAAAAAATCTTCTGACAGATTTTCTTATAAATTATCTACCGAGTTCGATCTATCGTCAATTTTTTACACTATGTAACCAAACGATATGAAAATAGAAGGCACGTCTAGGAATCTTCGCTGAAACTAATGGACATCTGAGAAGAACTTTATGGGTCAGTTCGGGAATTTTAATGGAACATTTATATCTCATCTCCTATTTTATTTCGTAGTTATGATTTTGGTTCACGAATTTGCGACACGAGTGTGCGATCATTTTGTAGCATGTATGTGAAAAACAGCCAGGAAATCAAAGACAACGATTAGAAGCAACGGTAGAGAAGTGAACAGTGTAAGTTATGTTTGAATATAACGGCAAAAAAGCAAGACAATAATTGCGTTCCAACTGAGTTATAATGTACTCATACGTAGTATCGTTGATGAACTACCTGAGCGAGGAAGCACTCCTCGCCGGAAACTCTTCTGCAGGAACAAATTCATCTGCATCAGCAGCTGACCGTCGTCGCCGGCCACGGTCTGCCAGCAGCTCGATGGTCGTCCAGAAGGACCCCTCGGAAGCGCTCGACGACGTCCGCTGCATATTGCACGTTTGCACTACCGCTGATTACTGTGCATGTTGCTTCCTCGGCGACTCAAGGTGCAATGACTGCCGCCATTGTCGCTGCCGAGTGCCGAACCACCCCATCCCCGTTTGCACCCCACGTGCTCCACACGCGAACATTAATCTTTTTCCCTGACACCTTTCAAATTCCCCGTGCATTCACTGAAACTTCACCTATGAAGACCGTTTAAAATCTTTGAAAAGACTCACTGTGTTTATGATTGGACTTAATTGTTGATTAGCGGTTCTGAACTGCAAGGGCACGATCGTGATCTTGAAGGTTGTGAGTATTATGCGGTTATGTGTGAATCACATGTATCACAGACCCTATACCTCATTTAATTTCAGTAGTTTTAGTACCTAAAGCCTTCGAAGTGCATTTGAAATGGTCGTAACCTGACTCACCGCCTGCCTGGCGCGCACCCTGACCTGCAGGGCAGGCGCTACAGGTTTGTTCACCCCACAACCCGGTTTATCCGGTCCCGGGTGACCCGGATGGCGCGAACGTCGCGGTCGCGACCGGGTCAACCGGATGCTCCGCGAGACGACCTTCGCAGTTTCGCGACTATAATTATTTTAACTGTACAAAAGCTGAACTATTGTGGAACAAACAACCTCAAAAACTAGCGCGGAATTGAACATTTCAGTGGTATCTTTACGGATTTTTTTGAAAATAATATGATAGAATATATATGCTTATTTTTTATACAGGTAAGAGAACAAATAAAGTAAGTTTACTTATGTTTAGAAAATAAAATACACCTTTTTAATGTTCTGTAAAAATTGGCTACATGTGCCCAAAATTGGAACCTTTTACTGCTTTTGTATAATAGCACAATCAGATTTTTTTCTTAATGATAACTCTACATTTATTGACGAAATAGTCTCGCTAAACACAAGCGCTGGCACTTTTTCCTTGCAAAGTGGTGTAAACGTAGAGAGAGAGAGAGAGGGTGTAAATGTAAAATATGTTGACGTGCAAAAATGTACACAACGTGCTTACTTGCAATAAATAGATTTGACATTGACTTATATTATATACCAACTTTCAATACAATGCTGAAGTTATATCATACCACACCACACCCAAATGCCTAAAAGTACATGTAATATGCAGGATTTCTGTACGACTTTTATCAAATTGAATATGTAGTGATTCACACCCTTGTGAATCACACAATGGCAATTGCAAATATATCAACATCAGTGACACGAAGGGTGTTCCGACTTGTCACGTTGTCAGTTTATCAAAATAAAAACATTTCAGTCTACGACGCGACGGGTCGACATGTCAACAGCTAATACTTAAGTGCATAAATATTAGGCAACAATATTGAAGAAAACTTTGCTAAAATTATTAAAATACTTTATAAATACCGAACTGATAGCTGCCTTCCGATGTTATCATAAAGCACGGCAATTAAAATAAAACTTGATCATCAGCACATACCGATCGGTCCAGTGTTTGACGTAGGCCTCAACAGGCAAATAATACTTCCTTGCTGCGCAGTTGGGTAAAAAACAATAAAGAGTAAATTGTTGTACCTATACTACATAAGTACGTAGTGGAATGTCTAGTCAGTGAGACTGCGGCGCAAGCGATGAAACTTTTATTCACAGCAACTCTACGAGGATTTCGAATATCGATCACGTTTCAGCGTGTGCTTGCTGCGATAAAATTTTTTATGCAACAGATAACACAGTGGCCAACACAATATTATCTATTCGTATCAACCTTATTATGTAATTTCAAAGTCATCAAAACATTATACCTAAATCTAATAAGTAAACAAAGTTACGTGTGACGGTTAGGACGATGATGAAAATAATTTTATGAACATTTTGTGGTCAGTGGATTGAATACTAAAGACGATCGCTACACATCAGTATTTATCGTCATGCAGATCACGATTTGATGGATGCATTCAGATTATCAGTTAGGCATCACCAATATTGTGTCAATTTCAAGGTTTTTTGTGGTTCTGAGTCCGCGCCTAAATGAATCCATCCTTGATTGTCCACCCATAATCTCAAAAAAACCCCTATGAAATTGCCACAATGTATCGGCGTAAAAGCTCTGGTATATTAAATTCACGCTACTATATTTTTATCGAATTGGATAGGATAAGTAGTTACTTTAGTGAGTGTCTAGTTCACATATGTTTTGCAGATAAAGATGTAGGAGGCATGATCTAGAAATTTTTGTTACCAACGTAGTTGTTGACGGTTCTTTGACCTCCACATATAATTGTTATCTATTAATTGAGTACGAGAATATCCAGTCACTACTTAGGTACATATGTACTGTAACCATCACATTTGGGTACAGTCTCAATTGCCAGGTCAACATCATCATGGTTACTGTTGGATGGATGGTTTTGAGAGACTTGGAACCCGTTCGTCAGTTCTCATCGTCCAGTCATTTAACTAATTTTACCCGACTGTCGAAAGGAGGAAGGTTATGTTTTTCGGTTATATGTATGTCCGACTCCTTTGTAGTCAAAACGGCTTCATAGATATTGATGTGTGAAGTATTGCTATATAACGGACGGATATGAGAAATAATAGTCAATATAGATAGAGCCAAAAAGACAGTCGGTTTGTTGTTATATTTTTGTAACACAATTTCTATTCGCAGTGCATTTCGACGATTGATATTGCATCGATCGATACTAACCCAGGCCGTTTCTGAAGAGTAGATTACTAAATATTTAAAAACTCCGCTAATTTAATGTAAATGATCTCTACATTTTTATTTGGTTGTATTGAGAGTAAAATAGGTCCATTTTGTGTCGTGTAAACGAGTTGATAGTGAGCTTAGTTCATAAGACTATCAATAGAGTTTGCACTTGATCCATGTTATCAAAAAATATATAACGACCGCACTAGTTTCTTTATACATAACGATATAAATAGTACTGTCATTGAACGCATTATCAAAATATACTTTCTGGTCTGCTATATTTGTAGACTATATGCGTCAATAGGTTCAAAGGTTAATAGGGTGTGGCAGATAGACGGGCAGACTGGATTTAGGTCACTAAAAGATAGATTCTGTAGTGTTTGTATAGTCTATTTAAAGTAGCAGCTAACCAGTATCGTCTTTACAAAATGTAGAGAAAGTCTATAACTATCTGACATAGGCGCCAAAAATATTATTACAAAATATTGTTAGGTGTGATTCTGACATGTACGTGGCTGCGTAATCAAAACCTAAAAGCAAATGCGATGTAAATGTAACTGTCCCTCATATTACTACCCGCTACCCGCGTTTGCAGCGCGCTGCTGGTGCCGGGGGTCGAGGAGCTGTGTCTCGCGTGGACCTGAAGCCTCTCTGTGGAGGAACGCCGCGCGCGTCCTCTGGTAGGGGTTGGTGACTCCGTGTATTTACATTTTATATTAAAATTAGAACTCCCCATCGGCATACAAACCATACGTGGTTTCGCCTGAGATGGGAAAGCAGATTTTAAATGTATTTTTATAAAATGTCATTAAACAATAAATTAAAAAAAAAAAAAAAAACTACGATCTAAGGAGGATACTTACTTCCCGTGCTATAGAGGTCGCAAAGTATTTTTGCGGGAAGATTTGACAAAGCCAAGAAGGCTGCTTTGCGGTCAAAAGTTATGTCGGCCAAATGTCTGTCGGGCGAAAGTCGTGTCGATCAACTGTAGTGTCGATCAAATGTCGATGTCGCTGTTCTGTCAACTGTTTGTCGATCAAAAGTTTTACAATCGATTTAGCTGGTAGTAACAACTCAAGGGAAATAAAATTATCCCGTCTTACAACCAGAGTAGTAAGTAGTAATACCGTTAAAAAAAAGTGCCCGTGTTACTACTGGTAGTTGGACTGGTAGTAACACGGGTAATGAAGAACGTTATGCACTTTCACACATTCAATTTTACTACATCAGCATCACGTAAACGTGAGCGTGACCATCGCTTAGCGATGGTTTTTACGGTGCCAGTGTGAAACACAAAAAAGATAACGAATAATGTCTAGATACGCAAAGACAAAACACGACGTCTAAGTTCTAACTATTGGAATGGTATGGTATTGGAACCTGAGACAATTCGTGGCGTGTTTCCAATGTGCCATTGAACTGTGTCATTGTGACTTCTGCGTGGCATACTTACGCGTATTGTATAACTTTGGCCTGCCACCATCGCGGCAGGTTGGGGAGCTGAAACCTCTTCATCTTCTTGTGTCCCATCTCGCCTTCCGCCAACTCATCTTCACCTTCCACCTAATATTTAACATTATTTAGGTTTTTTTAATTCTTGGAAGTAATCTCCCTAGAAATAGGATCATATTTGGCAGATCCACGGGAACACGAATATTCTAGCGCTGTACATAAGTACTATAAAATGACACCAAATATGGTTCTAGATGTTTATTCGATGGTTCTTCGCTTCGTTTACGTTTAGAAGACGTTTTTCACCCAAATTACACCAAATTTACTTTAGCCACCACGATTAACAATTTCAACACCAAAATAACAAAATTCCATGTTAATGTGAATACTTTACCAACGCAATTAGCATAGTACATGATAGCGGGGAGCGTGCCCATTGCGTCGCGCGTGCTGCATACCGCATCTCGAGTAGACCCGAAACTTCCGAAAATTAGTCACTACCCGCACTTACGCTCATTTGCAATAAAAGATAACCCGAGAGTCGAGTTACCCTGCGAAAACCCCGTAGCTACATATTTTCCACAGGTTAAATCACAATAAAGTCAGCGTTAAATACGTTTGAACCGGGTTAGTTTAACCAATTGTTTGTCAAGAGTTAACTAGAACTACTAGTGTGGCTCGTAGTACAGTTGCGAGTACATGTTGAAAAAACGATCGTACAAGTTAAGCAACGTTGGGCGAGATCAGTACCTGGATGGGTGACCGCTAGTGACATTTCATCCTGACCCCTCCGTGCTTCGGAAAGCACGTTAAACAGTTGGTCCCGGTTGTTGTTATTCGGCAGAGCAGTCGTTAGGTCATATCAGAGGCCTAAGGGCGGCCTGAATAACTCTGACAAATAGGTTTGGTTACTGCAACTGTACTTACGTTAATTTTAACAGTTCTCTTCTCCTTGTCTTCGTCCTGGTTGGCCGCGCTGGCTGAAGGCCTTGGCGCGTCTCCGGGCACAACAGAAGCCATTTCTCTACTTCGCAATATTTTTCTCTATTCAAGTTTTACGACGCGAATTACTTTTAAATTTTTAGATTATAGTTATTATTTAACTATGTTGACACTTGAAATAATTTTGTTCCAATGTTATATAGTTCAGAAAAATTTAGAGCCTAAAAATACATTGTACGAAAAATTTGGACATATTTTAGAAAATGGTAAAATGTATGTATTTTTTCATTGTCAAGTGGAGGTCATTCGTTTTTTTTCGTGTTTTCATAGACAAAAATATCTCAGTTAAATCTCCTTGGTCGTTTTTTAGCAGTCACTGCACGCCGTAGCTGCACGCTGACTGCAATAATATTTTCATTGCAAGCTAAAGTTGCTGCAAATGATTTTTCCCCGAGCGATAATAATGTCGCAGAAATGCAACGTATGGATCCACGGTTTCTAATCAAGGTTGCTATTATATGGAAGTGCATGTGTATGTCGTTTCTTTCCTGTTAAGGGTAGTTATGAAGGGATAGAGTTATTTATAAGAGGATTACCTGATTTATTTTTAAGAATTTTTATCCATTAGAAGATGTTTTTATCTCACATTAAATGACGAAACTTGTAGAGAAAAACTGCATTTTTTTTATTTGTAGAGAAAACCCTGATCACTCTGACGGATAGTTGCATAATAAATTAGGCTCAACAAAATAACAATATAGTCTAAACAAACTTCACAGATGTCAGACACACACACAGTCTGTTCAGTTATCCTGGAGGTCATTTAGAGGCACTACGTTGTCCTGTTTCCTCATTGCGACCCAGCGCTGGTGTATGTCAGGGTCGGCCGGGCCCCACTCGCTGCTGGGGCGACAGCCATTGCGGATCCTCTGAAAATTACCAAAAAAAACTAAAATTTTCAAGGTTTTTACAAAAATTTTAGACGACAGGAATATAATTGTTGAATTAAATCTTGTTGGAATTACATTGTAAGAAATGTTTTCTATGGCAACCTAAAATCAAAAAAATTCAAGATCAGTTCCGGAAGTTTAATTATATTGCTACGATAAATAGTTTCTCATTTTCTCTTTCTTGGATCTTCCGTGATTTATTGGAATGTGGGACTGGAACTCACATCACATATTTCACCAGCGAGCGTTGAATATAATCGAGTTAGAAATTAGTTCACAAAACACGGGGTGTTAAAGCTTTCTGGTGTCAATTTCACGGATGCCTGAGATATTTTCATAACTTTGCGGTTATCATTTGCATAATGAACGTACCTGCCACAAAGAGCCCTTGGATTGGCAGATGACCCTAACTGCATGGATAGGGATGCAGATCACAGACGCCATCGCGACGCTCCAACCTGCCAAACCAGACGCCTCACGGAGTGTGTACACCGTTATTACCTGAAATAATAGAGACGGCAACATACAAGCTGTGGTACCTTTGACTGCAAAGATCAAATTGACGATGACAGCTGACACAAGAATAAAGGGGTTCTAATGTGAATTACTATCAATATAGGCTTCTAGTTGCGCAGAGGATACGAGTGATATAAGGAGAATTATGGGAGACCAGTAAAGAAAGAAGACGGTAGCTGGAGGATTCGGAAAACCTCGAGGGGATGTTGGCCCAGCTATTATTTCTAAAGTAGATCGACTTCGCTGACTTGGTCATAAGTTGGAGAGGAGCGATCATTGAAGCGAGTGTATAACATCGACTGGGTTTTCTGATATTTATATTTTTTACGCTCGCTTCAATGCTCGCTCCTGAGAGGCGCTACTGCAGTAGCGCTCTTTGGTGTCGGAGGCATGTACCCACAGAACAAAAGAAGTAATCAAAGTGTTACCAGTAGTATAACTGGGAGTATATATCTCCACAGCACGAGCCAGAAAGGTCTGAGCGGCTGTCCGGTCATGAACTGCATGTCCGCGCCCAGCCTGCGCGCGCCGTACGTGTATGTTGCCGCCACGAGCTCCAGCAGGCACACCACGGGCACACACGCGATGGCCACGTGCGCGTCCAGCAGACCCAACACGTGGAGACCACCCTGTATACAATTGGTTAATTGACATGTTTTGAATATTGAAGAGTAAGTATTAAATATATCACTTTTTAAACTTACACGGTTTGTATACATATTAATTAGATAAAACGGGAATTACCGTGTTAAACATTTATTATCAATGTCTCGACAGCATTACAGCCATCATGGTCACGAGTAGCCAGTCAGTCTACTCGTGACCATGATGGCTAACACAAAATGTTTAACACGGTAATTCCCGTTTTATCTAATTAATAAGTATTAGATAGGTATAAGTGGAAAACTACCCTCGAAACGCCATGTTGACGAGAGACAGCGCTAGATAGTACTTTTTCTATCACGCATGTCATTTCCCGATATCTTACTAAAACTATTTAAATCATTTTTTCGTTCGCAATAAAAAATTCCAGTAAATGGTGTTCAGATATGAAGAAAAAAAAACAGGATCGAAAGTTGAAAAATAAAATACGGAGTTACCTACAGAGTGACATAAATTATATCTATAGAGACAGCAATCGCCCACCGCCATCCAGATTTTCCAATAAAGAGAGCGTTTACCACCTGGGTTCAAGACTGTAGTAGGTCTGTACAATTCAACATAATGATGCGGCTATAATAATTTTTGTTCCTTGCCTCTCTACTCGATGAAATTTCGGGTAATGCGAAACGACAGGTTCAACGATCTCAAAATTAAATCATCCTACAGTATCCCGTACTTACCATGCAGTAGCTTATGTAAGATTGAAATAGAATTGAAGCGTATCGTAAAACTGGATCATTGCACATTTCATTTTATTACTAGGTAAGTAATAAACTTCTATCAGCATGTATTTGATAAATATAATTTCAATTCCGATAGCAAGGGGTGAATCAGTGTTATCATAAAAACATGCTCCTTTCGAGCATAGGAATAGTAAACTTTAACCGGTCCGGAGTCACGCGAACACATTCTAGATCTAGAGAAACTATGTTGCTTTCTAGATAGCGGGTGTCTGGTGTGCATTGTTGTAGCTGAACTTTCCTATCGCACTTAAAACTTGTGTTTACTTACTATTCAGTTATGGAATACTTTCAGACTAAATAACTACATAGATACTACTTGTAGGTACATTCTATTACTTTCAGAGGTGTGATAGGACTCTATGCAAAGTCCGCCATTGCAGTAAGTTTTAAGTAGGTACAGTATAGAAACTATAGAAAGCAAACTAAATGTTTGTAATGCATCCAATTTCTCAAACGTTTCACATTTGACTCCGTTGTGTTGGACTTGAATACAAACCTCAGTATTGCAAATGATTGACAGAAGGAAAAGCGCTAAGCACATGAGAACTGTGATCAGCTTCTTGCGCACACGCAGCACTGGGAATTCGTCCAGGATGCCGGCTATCACCGCTTCGATGGTGACAAACTGTGGAAAGAAGGACCAACGGTAACTTTGAACTAGGTAGGTACTTAGACGCGCAATGACGCATACTAGGTATTATGGGACTTTAAAGATAATGGACTATGATTATGTGCCAATGCGCGTGCAACGAGCCCTCAACGAGCGAATCTATCTAATGTTTTAGTCTGTGTTTTAAAGTGTAAGACTTACCATAGTATCGATACCCAAGAAAAAGAGCATAACGAAAAACGTAATAGCCCAGAAGTTCGGTGCCGGCATCAGCGCTACAGCTGCTGGGTACGTGACGAAGGCCAGGCCAGGTCCAGCAGTGGCCACCTGCCCCACCGGCACCCCAGCCCGCTCCGCTGCGAACCCCAGCACCGAGAACACCACGAAGCCAGCCCAAATGCTGGTCCCACTGTTCACTAGTGGAATTATTATTGATGACCTGGAAATAAATGGAAACTGTTGACTAAATTTTATTGATAGTTGCATGTTTGGGAGCAATAACGGTACGTATTATTAATTTCGATGTTCGTGAAAATACTACTTTTTACATTATCCGTATGTAAATAATATAAAACGTATTATGTCAATATTATATCTAAGTATTAGATATGTAGAGCCACATGCGCGTAGCCCTGTAATATTTAACTCAGTGATACCCATATTATTTAACAACTGTAAACTCTTTGATACTGTAGGTATGCAGCAAGATATTTTTGAGATTTGTTACGGGTTAGCCCTTAGAACACGCGGCATTACCTCTTAGAACGTGGTTGGTGCAAGTGGTCCTTAAACTGCACCATATATTGTTATGAGGTACAAAATTGTGCACAATATGTAGGTACCTGGTACACATCTACACATGCAATAAACGATATAAGTCTAAATCAATAATATTTAGTAAATTGTAACCTTAAGTTGTTGTAATGAAACTTATTGAAGCTGGCCATGCTGACGAGACCGCCCCACCCGGGGCCGAGGGAGTAGAACAGCTGTGTTGCTGCATCAGCCCACACCTGGTAATAAAATACCACTTGTATGTAGATAGTAATAAGTCCCAAGTATCCTAGAATATGATGATAAGGTGTTAACCACAATGTAGGTATGGCCTAGCAATACTTAAAAACCTAATTTAACAGTTGCTGAACCACCGATTTTAATGGCGAAGTCGTTGGCAAAATTTCATAAACGACCGCCTTTTAAGTGACATTTATAGATTCGAGCATAATATGATCTAACAAAATCTCTGTTGCAGTTAACACCAGATTTTGTCAACAATGGTTGTAGTCGAAGACAGAGATAAGTATACAGGGGCCTCAATAAGGTTGAGATTTTCTCAAAAACTACAGGACCGAATAATTATTTTACAGTTGCATAGTTTTAACTTTTATCTATCAAAGAGTGAAAGAATTTTTGCAATAGGTCAAGTAGTTTTTGAGAAAATCTCTACCTTAAAAACTCTTCTGCAAACCTTTCTCTGTGTTCCACCGTATACAAAGGCCAATATAGATGCAAGAAGTTCTGGTTTCGGATAAAACTATATCGATAGGGTACTTGCCTTAGGTTTCGCCAGCTGCTCCCAGTCCGGCAGTATGTAGAACAAAATGCCTTGCCATGCGCCGGGCAGCGTGACTCCACGTATGAACAGTACACACAGCACCACGTAGGGAAATGATACGGTGAAGTACACGATCTGTGGATCATAAACACTACTTAAGTGTGTCAATAGTGATGAATGAGAAAAGAGCCACGAAGGAAATGTAGAGCGATTGTTCGGAAAGGCCAGTACCATGGCATGACCTGCATGAAATATATACCTAGGTATTGGTACAGGTAGATCAAAGAGGGATCGACCAAGTTGACGATGTTTTAAAAATTGTAAGACATGAGAATCCATCGGCTCTGTCTACCCATATATGAGACAGACTTGTGTTTATTGTATGAACGGTATTATTCAGTCGGTACACATAATAGGCACAGTGTAAATAAAACAAAGGATATTTAGAACGTAGTCTACTGAGAAGCTTATTTTATATGATTCGTGTCTAGTGAAACTGTTGCCAAATGTTCAGTTTCAATAACCTTGCTATGATTAACACAGGTATTTAGGTAAATAGACTTCGTATAGTTCGGTTTGCTAAGCTAGAATATTTGTAAGACCACAACAAGCATGGCACTATGTCAGATATTTATGATTAGATGACTCATAAGCAGAGATCGGAATAGAATAGGTAGTATAAATGCCTAAACTTCGAGGAACAGAGACCAAATGTGGGGACTTCCTTACGACAACATTTTTTCCGGGCCAAATTCGGGACCCCACTTAAGTACATTCACAACAAATAGTGATAGGTAGGTTACATTTATTTCTGCTTTTCACATTTTGAATGAAGCGAATTAATTTCATTCGAATATTCTTGGAGTTAGAGATTGGCAAAAATTTGAATATTTTATTTTAGAAAGTCGCAAAGTTTAGGTAAATATAGTCTACTTATATAACGTTTTTTTATGTACTCAAGTGGTGTCCCGACGTTATCCCGGAAAAAATAATTGTCGTAAGGAAGTCCCCATTTTTGGTCTCTGTTCCTCGAAATGACAATGCCAGATTCTGCCCCACCATCAACTGCAAGTTGTACACGATAACGAATAAATGTAAAAATATCTCCGTTTTTATTAAAATTATTGGTTTAAAATAAAGTTTTGTACAAGTTGCGATTCGAAAAAAACAGCTTAATTAAGAATTAAGAAAATAGTAAGAAATCGAAGCGATTTATTCATTTTTTTGGTTATTCTTCTATAGGAGTTGCGAGAGTAGTAGAAAATGATACTGATTATGCAATATTAAACCTGTAATAAGTCCCCAACAAAATGATAGGTACAGCTTAAATGGTCACGTAGTTTTGTAGGTGGGGCAAAGCTCCATTGAAATGTGGCAATGTCTTTTAGGCATTTATTGTCTACCTATTCCGATATCTGCTCATAAGAGTAATAATACCTATACTGACCTTACCAACACTCTTCACACCATTGCATATGCACAGGTATACAATAATCCAGCAGATTACGTTGCACCAGAACACGGGCCAAACTATACCACCGATTTCGTTTATGCTTGGCGACATCCGCAGAAGCCTTATGCTGGAAGAATGGCAGTATTAACAAAGAAACAACACATGTACTGTCATGAATACGAGATTCAGCGTGGGAGAAAGCAAGTATAGGACTTGTCTCTATTGCGTAGATAGATAGAGCTAGCCGTATGTGCGGATTGCATTTGCTACAAGCAAGGGATATATCATGACGTGCATATTATCTTCATTGGAAGACTACGACCCATTTTGGGACTTTTTGTGCGGAAGTGACATGCATACATTATATAGTTCTTACTGAAAGAATTCATCTTCAGGAGTCGTAATCGATCCGTTTGATGTAAAAAAGGTCGAGTTTCCAGTAATCTGAAATTTCAATATGTTTACAAATACTACCTAGTACAGTCGAATACAGAGATAAGTATACAGGGCGCCTCAATAAGGTTGAGATATTCTCAAAAACTACTGGACCGAATTTAATAATTATTTTACAGTACATAGTTTTAACTTTTATCTAACAGTGAAATAATTATTTCAATAGGTCAAGTAGTTTTTGAAAAAATCTCATCCATAAAAACTCTACTGTACACCTTTCTCTATCTTCGACCGCACTTAGATAATGTTGGCTGTTAATACAAATCTGTAAATAGCTTACCTCCGTGCATTTCTCGGTATTCCATGAGTTGCCACAGGTTTGCCAAGGCAGAGGTGAGCTGAACGAATGGTATATGTAGAGGATGGGATATGACATGATGGATGCAAAGTATATCACTGCTATTACATTTAGAACAATAGCGGCATATCCAGCGCCTGTAAAAAAACTCATCTTGGATTTATCTTAACAAGTTCCTTGCCAAAAATAATTTCATTGCCGCGCAGATGCATTCTGGTCCGGACTGTCGCCGGAGAGATGTCGCCCCAACAATTTGTTATCACACCGTCACTTTAGAACTTGATCGATATTGGCAATCAAAGAAAATGTAAATATGGCGAAAAATTTAGTTTTTGTAAGAAAGTAAAAATAAGAAAATTGATATGAAGCTACATGTTTTCCGTTGATCTCCTATAAACAACTAGATACACAAAGGACTAAAACAATTTAAAAAACGTCCAAATAAAGGTCCATTGTTAACGTCCAAATAATGTCCAATAAAGCAAATGATTCCGATTCCATTCATCCGTTTGGACCTTCTTTGCGCTCGGACATTTTAGAAGGCAGACTGTGTATCTAGTTGTTTATAGGAGATCAATGATGTTTTCACACAAATATTTTTTGGAGAAAGAGGTTTGTATTAAACACATTCCCTAACAATTTGGACCTGTGTCTCAAATTAGGCCCGGTAATAGTTATTGAGGGATCACTACCTAATCAACCGGGCTGTGAACCGAACTATCGAAAATATTGAACTTACCTTTGAACAAGGGGTTGATGTTGAATACGGAGACACACCCTGCGCTGGCAAATTGTCCCAACGTCGTCTCCAGGTACACGAGTGGAATTCCACATATGAAGAGTGTCAAGAAATATGGTATGAGAAATGCTCCTGCAACATTAGAACTATGAATTCATGAATGGCAAAAATCCCCCATTTTCCCCACCCAGATGTCTTTCCACCAGAGTTTATGAAATGGGATGCTTGAAAATAAACGTGAATAGAGCTCTTGAAGGCTGGCAGCAACCCTCCGGTGTTGCATAGGTGTCTCTAGGCGACGATGACCGCTTACCATCAGGTGACTCGTCCGCTTATCTGCCCCTCTTTCTCATAAAAAAAGTTCATAAACAACGTCAGCGTTTTGCTAGTGATTCAAGTAATTAACATGAATTTAAACTTATACCTTATAAACCCATTCATGCGAGTACAGCATACAGAAGTAAACTAGTAGTTCAAAAAATTCTTACCTCCTCCATTTCTATAGCACAAATAAGGGAATCTCCAAAGATTCCCGATACCAACTGCGTAACCAAGACATGACAGTAAATATTCAAGCTGGCTGCCCCAGCGCTCGTGAGGTCCTCCCGCCATTCACGAGGAACTGATCCGATCGTGACCCCAACCAAACTGACCCCTATCACGGAATTAAATTGAGGATATGCCCGTTTATCCTACTCACACTAAGTCTAGAAAGGGTTATGACGAAATCAACAAACATGATTCAAAACTAATACGATAGTAAATAACAACAATGTCCGGTAGTGTCGGTCGTAGTAGTATTGAAACTTGACGTTGCTAGGTCGACGTCGCGTTGGTATTGGTATCTATTGCTTATTTAATTAATAGTATGTAATGTAGGAGTATGGCAATGTAATATACAATTCGTTTTCAATGCCGATAATCTAAGATTATTTATATTCTTGCACAGAAAGCTATTTGCATACTATACGTCTGTACCTATCTATCTCCGATTTACATCAGACCGAGCCAACATTTACATGGGAAATCTCGATCCGCTGCTATTAATCGGTATGTCTAGACATTTCTCCACACTTTTGACAAAGTGTTTGTATTGAATAACTTAAATAATCAGTCAATCTACAACATTTTGGTAACCATAATATCGACATATCCCGAAGCAAGCGGAGACGGACTATAAATGATTAAATGACAATGCCAGATTCTGCCTCACCATTAACCGCATGAGGTAGGTACAAGATAACGAATAAATGTAAAAATATTTTCCGTTTTTTATTAAAAATTTTGTTTAAAATAAAGTTTTGTACATCAAGCGAGTTGAAAAAAACAGCTTAATTAAGAATTCAGAAAATAGTAAGAAATCGAGGCGAATTATTCATTGTTTTTGTTATTCTTCTATAGGAGTTGCGAGAGTAGTAGAAAATGATACTGATTATGTTATGCAATATGAAACCTGTAATAAGTCCCCAACAAAATGATAGGTACAGCTTAAATGGTCACGTAGTTTTGTAGGTGGGGCAAAGCTCCAAAATGTGGCAATGTCATTTTCATTGAGTTCATATGTGAAATCACGAATGGCATGGCTCGTGCTTGATAGATCTCGCAGTCGTAGTTTCCTTTCCTTCACTGGTACGTATACGGATCTTTCCATTCCTCCATAGTACTTATCTAATGTCTACGCTGTCTCTTTCATCTAACAATCTGACCTACATATAAACTGTCCAATAGATGCGGAGCGGAAATCTTCAATAATATAATCACAGAGCGTTCTGTTCTAGGCGAGTGGAAAAAATGTGTACCAAAATTATTTTAAATGCCGTATTTTTGACTAATTATTTATTTATGAACTTAACGGCTCAATCCCGAAACCAAAATGGCAGGTAAGGTTCTCGGGAATTGGAGTCTTAAAAGACATGGCGTCCACCTCCTTGCCACCTTTTATTGGTTTGGTTGGAGTTTGCGTATATTGCAGTACCTGAGGAAGAAATCTTTTAAGCGAATTTACCCGTGAAATTGTATGGAGTTTTCAGGGGTAAAGTCGATGAATTCTCGGGTTACTAGTGGTTTAATGTATGAGCCTCTATGAAAGATGACAGACTGAACGACGCGCGGTTGCCGCTCCCTTGCGGTGTTTCAGCCTTTACAATTTTGCAACATTCACATCAGGGGAATTCGTCTGATCGGCGACGAGACACGATTGAGATCGAGCTAAATGCAGTCTACACACCAAAGCCGTCAACACCCGCCGACACAGCCTGTATCTATCTAGGCCGTGTCGCGGCTGTCGGCGGCTATGTTGTGTAGACTCCAAAAGATTGCACCCTCCAATGTTTAGTGCGATTTTACACCACTTGCATGTTCTTATAATAATTTCAGTATTACAAAAGTAATATTGCAATCAATTACTTACTGAAAGATCTCCGTCACCCCAATGCATAGCATCCTGGGTGCCGAGCGTATCGTCCCAGTGGAAGTGTTGGCAGGGCTGGCTCCAGTCCACACGCCGCAGACCACACCTGATGGTGGCCAGCACGACCCTCTGCTCGCTAGGTGGCGGCTTAAGCGCTTGGACACTCTTGGTGGTCGGCTTACTCTTCGTTGCTGCTGTAGTCTATACAAATTCCAAAATGCCCTAAGCGCCCATTATACCAAAGGATAGTTCGAGGGTTCGTGACTGAATCACAGACGGGGTATGACTATTGACATAGGAGATGGCCTAACGTAGTGAGGCTATAATATGTTATACAGTATTATCCTCTAGGATGCCCATGCCGTTATACTTTCCTGAGTACGCAGTTTCACTCACAAAATGTGTGTTGACGTCATAGCTCACAAGATACAAGTACAAGCCTCACTACGTTAGGCTATTATAATTTCCGAAACATTGACCATAAAAATAAAAGGGAACTCAATTATTTGACCACAGTACCTGATTGTAAATCAATCTCAGAGTGACGACGGTTCGGAATGTGTTTCTCAGAGCGACAAGATCCGGACAAAAGATTCTAAAGGCTGGTTCTTGGAAGTTGATGACTTTGTTCCATGATACTTTATTGCTCTCAAAGACGGTGTAGTGAATGATCTGTCGAGAGTTCTTTGTAGTTAGTTGAGCGTACACGTCAGTTTCTTCTGATGACGCTTCGTGTTCTGAAATAATAAACTTGATATTACGCTTTTTGAAGACAACAGCAGTATACAAGTGATTAGAAGTGGTTCCGGATAAACAGGTTTGATGCTACGATACTATGTTACGATGGTAAATGTGCGTTCACTTTTCATAACTAAATATGGTTCGTGTAGATATGATGACATTATTTCATTTAACATTGATAAGAGCAAGTCTTCGTCCATAAGTTATATGGACTCTTAGTTCAATCTGAAACTTAACAAACCACGAAATCACTAATTAAAGGAAGCTTGTCAGGTAGGGTACGACTCTCGAAGCGATTATACTATTTTTATTAGGGATGTTAGAAAATAATATCCGTGTTTTGTTATAAGTACAATACATACATTAACATAAGATCAGAATAAGCTAAGTATGGAGTATGCAATGCAGACCACTCACCAACCGCAGCTTTGCTGTCATCGATGTGCAATGATGTGATCTTCGACACGGGCCACTCCTCGTCGTCTTCCGCTGCGGGCAGCATTTCGGCGAGGGACTCGTTCCGCCGGAACATCAGGAAACCCCTTCGGTCAGAGTCCAATAATGGGAGCTCGAACTCCACATGAAACGTTTGTGTTGTGCCCTGTAATAATATCTTACATTTGTTATTTGAACGTTCTACTAGTGTAAGGCGCTAGTAAGGAATTGTTACTTTCGTTGCGATCATCATCAACCTGTTTTAGGCAGATATAGATATTTAATTATAGGTTCCCCCAAGGTATGGAACTGTGAACTCGATCTTAGCTTCGCAAAATCGAAAAAATGTACTATAATATGCGAATAGAATAATTTTAATACTTCTTGTACTTAATTCAAAGTACCTTTTCCACCTTCGGAGGAGGAGGAACCGACATGATTCTGAAAATTGTGAAATAGAAATATGAAGATCTCAAATCGTCTGGATGGACTTCGAAGGGTTGTTCGGGCCGGTCGGTCGGAAGTATTTTGCGATAGTCCAACCACTTCAGATGCGGAGACACGGAGATTAGTGTACGAGCATATGCTGCACAAACCTGAGAAGAACATTGAGTTTCCGTAAAGAAACAGTCTCATCGATAGACGGTTATCGATAATTATAGGTATTATTATAACTATCGATATTAAATGATACTCGTTTGATATGCTCAACTTTCGTTAATAAGAACTCTTCGGTTCGATTACAATAAAATATACGGATATCTTGGTGCTACGACGATACTTGGACGAGGTGCCATCTGTACAAAATCTCGCGAACGAATCAGTTTGCCTGTGTTGTGTGTGTGTTTATACCGAGCAAGGGTTTCCAGCAAGCATTAGCGAAGTGAGGCACGGCAGTCTTGCTATTGCCAGTAGTATGGTATCCAAGCTATAGATGTCGTTGTCTGATAAATCTAGAGCAGTGAGGCGATGAGGCAATCTTCCCATTGCGACTACACTTTCTGTAAAAGGTTTTCAGCAATAAATATAACTTTCTATACATATTTCATTATTTAACCTTGAAAATTTTATTTACCATTGATCAACAAGTTTCGGGCTAAACCCAAGTATAGTAAACTCTGCGGTAAATGTTCAATAAATGGATCAGTGTCGCGAATGGCATTCGCTTGAAGTTCCAGAATCTTTAATTCAGGAGACAACACACTAGCATTAAGTTCCGAGATAAAATTACCACACAAATTGAGAGTTATAAGATTCGGATATTCTTTTACACCTTCATCTAATGTTGTCATCTAGAAGAAATAACATTATTTGTTTATATTTATTCATCTCATAGAAACACGTTTTATTTCAGTACTTAGTAGATACCTCAGAATCGGTGACTCTAAGCACGTTCACCAATTTTAGATCCTCTCTCAAAACATTTCGATCACCAGCTTTTACAGCCTTTTTAATTAGTTTTATCATATCTTCAGTGATACAATTACGATTACGAAAACACACTTTTCCTTCATTAGAAGCACACTGATCGTTATCCCATAATGTAAGGGGTAACAGTTCCCATTGCTCATCGAGGTTTAGGCTGGATTCCTCATCGAGGAACCCGATGAGGAAGCTGTTCTTAATTTTAGTTTCGAGAGCCTCTGTAAATGAGAGGTGTGGTATATTTACTCTGCTGCACAGATCTTTATGATGACGAGCTGCTTCTTCCACAACAGTCCAGTTTATGCCGGTTTCTATACGTTCCTGATATCCTTTAAAGAATTTTCAATATGTTAGTTTAATATTATCCACAGTTACGGCATTGGAATGACGTGTATGAAAAAATTACCATCAACTGCATCTTGTGGGACGTATGTTAGAGTAGCATCGCTGATTGAGGGTCGTGTAATCTGAGGAGGAACTTTGCCTTTGACTTCTTTTCCTTTAGGTGCCATGATTTTATTTTGTATCCTCAAAACTGCCGAAAATCAATATTGAATAATAATTGGATTACTATTTAAACACTAGTATTCTGTTGGTAATTTCGCCAATGTCAAGTTATTTAGAGTAATCAAGTAAAAAAAAATAAAGTTCAACACATAGTAAAAAATTCTTAGAGAAAAAATTAATCTGCCATGCCAAAATGTCGATTTTTGGCTTATTTTTGGCCTAATTTTGTCATAATTTGTCATTTCACAAATCCAATGTCACCAAGAAAATATATACTCACAGTATTAACTACATGCTCTTTGGTAATATCCATATATTTTGTGAGGCGTAGAGTCTCTCTACGTCGTGACGTTTTAACAATCTCTTTGATGAGTTTGTCCAAATCGGTCCAAATACTCCGTAGACAGAGAAGCCTACTGGATAATCAGTCTACAAAATACTCCCTCTACGTTCCCCAAGTTATCCCCCGTAGAGAGAGAGTTTCTCTCTCTTTATCCCTCCAAAAATATGTGTACAAATAGGATAATCTATTCTGCATCTGCAAAGTTTCAAATTAAATGTTATAGCTTTAAGGATTTAATGTTATATTATAACTTCTCTCTTCTGACTTTTCTTTCTGTAATTTACAATATTGGTGACGCATCGATAGTAACACAAGCAAAGTTTGATCCCAAGCAAATCCCAAGTTCTGACTCTACGTAAGAGTTCGTGTTTCATTTCATGTAAAGTTTTCATTCTATATCCGGCCGTAGTCGGTATAGCAGTCTTCAGAATTATATTTAACATACATCTCTACTAGATGTCGCTGATGGCGGGATATGTTTATGTCACAAGTGGACAAGTGGTTTATTCGCGTGTTCGCGTTCGAGACAGTCCGCGACCAAAGTGCACGTCGCTTTTGAAAAGCCTGACATCATATTTCCCCGTATGAACGTTAGAGAATCTGTTCATTTACAGCTCAGCCGTGAGACACCCACCGCGTCTATACAATCGCTGATTCGACAATGTAAACTTGAGTTAGAAATTACGCGCGATAATTTTCCGGGCTCGGCCCGTGAGCACGTGAAGTGAGCGAGTTATCAGCAAAGAAAATGTATACTCTTTATCAGTGCGCACTGAAGTGACATTGACATTAGCCATTATTGACAATGTGCGGGAAATTTGAGTTCAATGGTGTTTTATAAAAGTTTTCTACGGTGTCTAGACACGAATGTGTGTTAAGTGAAAGTAACTTGTGCAATGCGGCTGTGTTGCCATGAAACTGCCAACATCTACGTGCCCTTGTATGATTGGCAAAGGACCATATGTGTGAGAAATTCCACTTTAGTTTCCGCATGAGGACACTACTAGCTACTACACGTTGAATCAAAGGTAGGTAAATAAACGGTGGCTTAATTAGACTAATTAAACGTTAATAGCGGATATGTGAGACGGCACAGATTAGATAATTTGTAGTTATTATACATACATACCTTTTTAGGGTTCCGAACCTCAAAAGGAAAAAAGGAACCCTTATAGCAGAGGTTCTCAAACTTGTTTCGTCTACCGACCACTTTGAAAATCAATTATTGTTCAGCGCCCTCATTTTTTTACTCTTTTTTAATCCGGTCTGGAGTTTAAACTTACATTCTAAAATAATTTTGGAGCCCTTACCTCTAGGACCATTTTGAGGAAGACTGCCTTATAGGATCACTCTGTTGTCCGTCTGTCTGTCTGTTAAGACCTATTTCTCAGAAACACGTGGACGGATCAAGTTGAAATTAATACCAAATACTTAGGTCTGCAACTTCATGCAGCCATGAAAAAATCAACCTTCTACGTTAACGCAATCGCAACAAAGTAACATTTTCTTGCATATTTGTATGAAAATGCAAGAAAACCAAAACCTATAGGCTAGGCTATAGGGTACTTCCCGTTGACCTAGAATCATGAAATTTGGCAAGAAGCTAGGTCTTATAGCACAAGTAAAGTAAAAAATCCGTAAACAGTGATACATTGTAATGAAGCATTGAACTTATACACATTATGAAACATTCTCGGTAATGATAACAACAACAAATAGGTAATGTTTAGGCAGTAAAGGGTAGTCCTTTACTGCCTAAACATTACCTGAGTTAATAATTTAATTATTTGACAATAAATTACTTATTTTAAAACAATATCTCCATCACCCGAAGGTCGCCTGGAAGAAATCGCGATAAGGCCGCCTGTCTGGTACACTAGCTAATTTTGGTTTTATATGTAACTGATGTATTTACATTTGTATGCAAATAAAGTATATCTATTTGATTTGAAAACGTTTGGAGGGATAAACTTAGACTTGTATATCTGCTTAACTAAGTACATAATAAGTCATTTGTCGTCACGTTAGCTGGTCATGGGGAATGTGCACAGTAGGTGAAATGACTGCCTACGCAAATTAGATACCCAGTTTTAAAATGATGAATGCCAGGTTTTGATCAACAAGCAGGCTATATAGCAGATCAGGCACCAAAAGAGCACTTTAAGTGGCGGTAATACGGCCTAGATAGCAATGGGCTTGTGTGAGTTAAATTGTGATGTCGTCTGTTAGTACTATTCATTATTTTGTCACAGCATTTTTGACAGTATACAGTACACAATACACTTTACTTAGATATCGCAACAAGTACTTTGCGCGATGGTAAAACGGCATAGATTGAAATGATGTTAATGCGATGTCGATTGCATAGATCTTAATCAATTGGATTCACTTTAATTGACCCGAATTTCCATTAAACGTGTATCTTGCTTTTAATTAATAGTCATCTCTATATACTAATGAACAGAGTAACGTAGGTAACGTTATATTAATCATCGTGATCCATTATTGGATACAGTCCAAAACATCCGTTTGAGAGGGAGACATACCATTTAGAACTATTCGTGGCTACTTACTACATACTACAATGAAGAGTCTAGTTTGGTAGTAGTAATTAGGTTATACTTATCTGACTATCTGATGCCTATCTAATTTACTTTACACCTTCTATACCTATAGATTTCAGGCAAAATGTCGCGTTTTGCGCATGTAGGTAGTTTAGAAAATGCAGAACAAATTGATTTACCGCATATGCACGTATAAATTATATTTGTACGAACGACAACAGTAGTACCAAGGAATGATAAATTATTTGCAATAACCAAGATAAGCCAGGTCAGCTAAGAAATGACGGGAGATTGTATATGAAGGTAATAAGTTAACGATTAATTAATCTGATGCAGAATATGTAGATAAGTATTAAATACATCTTACAATTATTATAAGGTCCTAATTACTAAACTATAGGTCCCTCCGTGACCAATCTTGAAATCATTCAACTCCAAGAATAAATCATTCAGCAAATATGCAAACTAACAGATACCTATCTACTTATCGACCTATACCTGAGTGCATTCTTGGAAATAGGTAACTATTAAGTAATACTAGGAATAATCAACTATCTCATCATTACTTAATAGTTACCTATTAATTCTAATACATCTATTAATTATCATAATACCCAAGGTGCAAAAATACGTTCTCTTTCAGTTTCCATAAGTGTAAGATGTCGTTCACGATAAAAGAGGGTGGTTTCGGCGTGGGTGACTACGCGGTGTTTGGGGTGCTGTGCGTGGCGTCGTGCGCAGGCGGCATGTGGTACAGCGCAATGGGCTCGCGCTCAAAAGCGGTGGTCGATATCCGTGACTATCTGCTGGGCGGGAAGACCATGGCGACGTTCCCAGTCGCCATGTCACTCATAGCCAGGTGGGGTTTGTATATGGACTGATCAAATTATAAGTTCAATGTGCTTACTCGAAAAACTCGGAGACTCACGAACGAACGCCTAGACTTTTTCCAGTCGCCATGTCTCTCATTGCCAGGGCTTATATAGACCAAAGTTTAAGATAAATGTGCTTATTTGAATAACTCTGGGACTAATACAAGAACGCCTGGACTTCTAACACGCGAACAGATTTTCATCTAATATACGAACACTAGATAGATACAGGGATGGGTGGCTGGAAGAGGCTCAGGACAGGGATGGATGGAAGAGGAGGGGGGAGACCTTTGCCCAGCAGTGGGACAATATATAGGTTAACAAAAAAAAAAAAAAATACGAACACTTGGACATCCAATACATGAACACCTTTTCATCCACTACGCGAACACCTGGTCATCCAATATACGAACTCCTTTCCACCTACACGAACGTTTCATCTAGTAGTAGGCGAATCTAATACGCGAACACCTGGGACATCCAATACACGAACATCACGTTAATAAAAGAAATTGATTATTAAGATAAGGTTGGATACCTTAGTTTATTTAATTGAAAGTAAATGGTATTTTAAAATTAGAATAAATATAATTAAAGCAATGGCTTCTCCTAAATTATTTAGGATGTATCGAAGAATGGCATAAGCAAATAAAAAGTATCATTCTCTGTCATCAGTTCTTTAGTAAATATTTAGCAGTGGAATCGGAAAATAAATTAATGAATCCGATTTTATCAGTGTCCTGTCCAATTTCATTGATTTATATAATATCTCCAATTCGGTATTCATTGATCATCGATCATCGACCATCTTCCAATGGAAACTTTTTATTAATTAAATATTGATCATTGCTCTTTAGCCTTGGGACGTGAGAGTTAATAAATATTCTCGCTTGACCTATGGTATCAGACAGGTATTTCCAGTTCAGCAGAGGACTTTTGGGGCGACTTTAGTCAATAAGATTGCATGCATTATCCTTCTTTAATGTTGTTGTTTGTCCTTTGCAAATGCAAATAAACGGTCGCAACGAACTTTGAAATATTTGACCACATCACATGAAAATAACCTACCTACCTGGCAGTGCCCGCCAAGGGCGGACTTCATTGATTCATGCAATAATTCCCCCGATTTTAAAGAAATTAGAATTTTGCAAAGTACATTTATAAATAGATATTTCGTCAAATGACATTGCCACATTTCAATGAAGCTTTGCCCCACCCACAAAACTACGTGACCATTTAAGCTGTACCTATCATTTTGTTGGGGACTTATTACAGGTTTCATATTGCATAATCATAATCTGTATCATTTTCTACTACTCTCGCAACTCCTATTCTATACTGATAGAGAATACTAAAAACAATGAATAAATCGCTTCGATTTCTTACTATTTTCTGAATTCTTAATTAAGCTGTTTTTTTCGAATCGCAACTTGTACAAAACTTTATTTTAAACCAATAAGTTTAATAAAAAAACGGAGATATTTTTACATTTATTCGTTATCGTGTACAACTTGCGGTTGATGGTGTGGCAGAATCTGGCATGGTCATTTACTGAGGAGTGGATAGGTATACACAAAGAAGCGGCGCTTAAAATTATGGGTGTTAATTCCAAACAGTTACGTCTCCGGGGTGACTATCCTGGGCACGCCGGCGGAGATCTACAACTACGGCACGCAGTACTGGCTGGTGGTGGTGGGCGTGACGCTCAGCTGCGTGGTGGTGGCCACCGTATACCTGCCAGTGTTCTGCACGCTGCGGCTGTCCTCGTCCTATGAGGTGGGTATTCGCCATTGTATAGGAATTTGGTGACATAATTTTCATTTGTGTCACGGGTAGTGAGTGATCTACGGGTAATTTTTAGCATGGAATTGATCAGCTAATGAGAAGAGTTAATTAAGTTAATCACCTCAACTGCGCTACTTTTCTCAAGCTGGTTCTGTCACGGGCTACACATCTTGTGGTAGCAGGTTTATTGTACTGTTCCACATGATTTATTGCAATTGTTATAGCGATAGTTATGTAGCTTACTTAGGTATTAAAAATTTAAATATTTTAAAGAATTTCTGCTGCAAGGTGTTGCTACTTTTTCTCCTCAGCGTTGGCATATTTTCCTTGCCAAGTAGTGTAAATGTAAATTATCAAAAAGATTTACTTGCAATAAATGAATTTTGAATCTATGTGAGTGAATATCAATATTTTTAGTTAGACGTACCTACCTACTAAAATATGAGAGAGAGAACATTTACAGGTATTCGCCAAAATCTCTCATTTACTCAGAGAAATTATCTGAGCTCGTTTACAATAATATCATTGTACCCATTACCGGCATTACCTATAGCAAAGTAAGACCTATACGTAAGTTATTTCGTAGATTTTAAAAGAATAGGTGTCGCGTCGTCATAATCTTATCAACAGTTTCATCAGGGATTTGCGTCAAATGACAGCAGAAAAACTTAAAGCCACTATATCAGTCATTCTTCGCGAATATTGAGGAAACTTGTCTTCATGCGTGCGTATCTAAAGACATAATTGTATTAAAGGTAGCTATGTATAATACTGATTACTGAGATATGCCTATCTATCACAAATCAGGTATGGCTCACAATCAATCAATATGATTTGGTATTTGGATAAGTACACTAGTACTTAAACGACACACATGTAAGTTTTCCATAATTAAAAATAGTTATGCGGCAATGTTATGAGCAACGTTATATCCAGATGTTGACTTGATCTAAACCACATCTGGTAAGCGAATAAATGATCTTTAATCACGATCATTCATCGTCGATTCTAGGCGCGAAGTAGAGGAATTAGGGTAGTCTGATTTTGCTTCCGATTGTTGATACTGACCTATGGATACCGTCTATTTACACCAGTGAGGTGTATCTACACATTATAGTAGGTATTTTGTTTGTTTGTTTAGATTATTTACCTAATATACTCTTAAGTTTGTTTTGACCATAATAGAAGGCCCATTAGACCTACAAAAGTCAGAAATTTTTGAACATCTATAAGCTGTTAAGGTTAATGGCAGCAGCAGGTTCTGAATACTCATACCAGATTCACAGAATAGCAGATTCTCGAATATATTATAACAGAACACGAATGCATCTTATTGTAACTACTTATATCATAATATAGATTAATATTGAGATGAGAGAAGATGAGAGTTTGCCGCCTCAGATCTTATCGCCATTACTTTATCAGTCTCTCGCGCGGTGAAAATATTGACTGACAGCATTACCGGTTTCATTGGACTTTGCTACCAAATCGCAAAGCAAATAGGCACCTACTTATCTCGCAAATATGCATTTCCTTTGAAATATGAATTAAATTAAAATTGTCCTGTAGGTATACCTTTTTTTTTTCGTGTGGAAATGCTTGTGCGTACCGTCGTTTGGCAGGATAGCGCAAACGATACGTTGTCGCGCGCTCCGTGGCTCGTAGAACCGATCCCGCCACGTGTTCAGCGCGCGCTGGTGCGCTATCCGCCTCAGCCTTTCGACCGCCTCTTCCGGGACGAAGCCCGAAGCTCTGATGGACTTCGCGAATACGGGTGTACACCCTCGCATCCATGTCCGCCAGAATATCGGTCCTGTAGGTACCTACATATGAATGAATATAGGTATCTCGATAACAACCTTAGTGAATGTAGCTTCGATATGTTGGGCTTGGGTTGTTTATACCAAAGATTTAAATCTTTGATTTATTATTACCCACGAAGCCATTTGGTAGTTGGCAAGTAATGAAAATTAAATTATTTTCGTTAATATTAGGCAATAGACAAATATAAAGTCTTACTTATTCCATACCAAGTTCGTCTTGCCAAAAAAGGATGATGCACAACTTTAACCATCAATAGCACTTAAGGTAATTAGATTTTTAGCCAACTGTTACTATTGTAGGCATTTAACTGTTTACTTTAGGAACCTGTGCAGTTAAAATTATGGTCATTGTAACTACCGTAACTTCCTATTTTACCTATTTAGCATACGATACGGTATTCGTACATAAATTAAATACATTAACAACTATTTACGTTTTGTTTGTTTCAGTATCTAGAGTTACGATTCAATCGTCATGTTCGAGCCGTTGCTTCCGTCCTTTTTCTACTGGACGAGGTAAGTTGATTTCTCTAATACCTATAACAATATTTTTAGCAACTTCTTGAATACCAGGTAGAGGTCTAGGTTCTACTCTATAGTATTGATACCGATCAGGGCTTTCCAAGACATCCAACTCTGGGTGTAATTTGTGATCTAATTTATATATGTCGAGGAAAACCTACATATAGTTTGAGCCACAGGTATGATATACTAGCTGTGTCCGAGACTTCGTTCGCATTGGATTCTATTTTGTTAGGAAGTTTATACTTAGGTCCACTTTCAAATAAAGATAACCTGAGAGTTAACTGAGAAAACTCCATACGTTCTCGAGTCTTTGCTAAGTCGTTTAATAAGACTATAAGAAGGCGACAATCACATCGATTTTGTGCTATTTTTACACAGAACACGAGTATCGTCTCTACATTTGTTTTGTACGTCTAAGCATATTAGCAATTCTTATTAGTGGGACATTGCAGGTCATTCGCTTTCGGCCAAGTGTGGACTTTGTCCTCTAGCTCGTTCCGTGATCACCAATCACCAATGTCAACACCAATTGTTCGTGATAGTCGCGCGCGTAAACGGTACATTACTGGAACAATTAAGGCCGCCCATGTAACAGAGACAATAGATTGCATATTTTAAGTACCTAATTGCAAGGAGGAAAACACTAGGCAACTTTATTCTGGCTTGCGCTTTTAAAAACTAAACTAAATGTCAGGTCTAAAATGCTGCCTCTCTTTCTTATATAGGAACATACTTACTTACTAAAGTAATGAAAAGGATGGCATTTCTTTTAGAAGAGTAGAAACGTCAAATATCGCTTAAAATTAGAAAACGCACGCCAGAATCGCTGTTATAAACTACAAGTAGGGATTATTTTATACACGAGTAGGTGTCTTTACAGAAAGAGAAATCTTGTGATTATAAAATATTATGGTATTTGTATGCAGTGTTATGGATAGAAAACTTCATAATTTTAAATATTTATCGCATAACGTTACTTGATCGATCACGTATTGTAACAGTATCTATTCAATATATTCATCGCGTCTGTTGGTATATTCCCAGTAGTTCACTTATTTTATTAGAATTGAATATTGTATTGCGGTTAGTTCGCGCTTATACAGTATTCGCCCCGATGGATCCCAAATTACGGCCACGACTGTATCCAAACTAAAGCCCTTAAGTACCGCTTTGTCATGACATGCAAATATTTTTAGTTCAAATCTCCAAATGGCTATTCAACAAGATTGCGGTGTAGGTATTTCGTTTTCATAGGCCTTCGACGTGGCCTAACGACTGCTGTCAAGCGGCGGTAACCGGGACCAACTGCTTAACGTGCTTTCCGAGGCACGAAGGGGCACAGATGAAAGTGTCACTAGCGGTCACCCATCCATGTCCTGACCTCGCCCAACGTTGCTTAACTTGTACGATCGTTTTCAACGTGTACTCGCAACTGGCCTAAGAGCCCCTCGACGATTAAATTTAGCGTGCGCACTCTGGAATCGCCACAACCTATATTACTCTCCTGTATATTTCTCTGTGTTACACCGTATCTACATTGAGGTTAATGTTCTTATATTCTTGAATAGCATGCTAAGCCAGTGGCGTGCATTGATCAATGGAATATTTTAATAGGCTGTCAAGGTTAGGTGTGATTGCGGACTTTGATCCTTTGCACACGTAGACGCGTGGTGCCGTCGTGGGCCAACATGAACTGACGCGAATAATTCTGAATTCTAAGTTTGTTACTCAGTCACGGTCTAACTTTGAAGGATGTCGAGGACTGCCTGGATCGCTAGTGACATTTTCATCTCAGCCCCTACATATGCACCGGAAAGTATCTACGTTCAGCAGTCCCGGTTGCTTTCGTCAGGAAGCAGTCGTCATACCATGTCAGAGGCCTACGGTTAGCCTCAACAACGCTGATCATTAAACCACACCAGAAGAAGAAGAAGTGGGGATTTCTTTTATTTGACAATTTCAATAGATACTACCTTTGATCTGAATATAAAAGTCTTATAAAGTTATATTACCAGTTACATCAGGATTTTATGTTTCACGTACTAAAACCAATAAAAAATAGGAGTAATCCCGGGCGTTCCTAGTAGCCTTATCTAAAAGTCCTACTAGTAAGTCTACTGGGAATTTTCTTCCCAGTAGCATTACCTACTAGTAACACCATTGGGATTTTTCTTTCCACTGGTGTTGGTTCCTTTTTTTATACATATTTCGTGTAAATGACAATGCCAGATTCTGCCCCACCATCAACCGCAAGTTGTACAAGATAACGAATGAATGTAAAAATATCTCCGTTATTTATTAAAAATAGTGGTTTAAAATAAAGTTTTGTACAAGTTGCGATTCGAGAAAAACAGCTTAATTAAGAATTCAGAAAATAGTAAGAAATCGAAGCGAATTATTCATTGTTATTGTTATTCGTCTATAGGAGTTGCGAGAGTAGTAGAAAATGATACTGATTATGATTATGCAATATGTAACCTGTAAGATTATGCAATATGAAACCTGTAAGTTCCCAGCAAAATGATAGGTACAGCTAAATGATAGGACCATTTAGGTCACGTAGTTTTGTAGGTGGGGCAAAGCTCCATTGAAATGTGGCAATGTCTTTTCAGCATTTTTTAAATTTATTTCAGGTGTTATTCCTGCCTATGGTGGTGTATGTTCCTGCTCTAGCATTTAATCAGTGTACGTATATCTACTAATGTATTATAAATTCACAAACTTATACTATTATATTAGAAATCCACTTGGTAACAATTTATGAATAGTTAAGATTTTCTCTCAAAATCAAGTAGTAGCAGTAAGTAGATTAGTCATGATAGAGAGATAAAAGATGATGTAATGAATCATGAAACGATGTTTTTTTACATGAAATAAAATTATCTTCAAGTAAGTGGATCAATAATTTTAAACACTGTTTTCTTTCTCGGGTTATTTTTCGCCTAGTGTTGCCTGTAAGAGATCGTCTCGAGTGATACGTTTGCTCTTGTACTACTTAATCTTTATCTGTATACACATGTTTCCTTGTGTAAATAGTTTATCTAACCCATCTATCTAAAGCAACCAGCTGACTGTGAGTATTTCTATCGTAATCGTATTAGGGGACACTAGTACTGGTGTTATCGTCCTCGCGATCGCGGTCCGATTACAATCGATTGTTTGCTTGGATTATCGGGTATCAACACAATCACATTTTTATGCACTTGATCGCCCTATTTTGGAGATTTATGGTTCTCTCTAATACAACCACAGACCACTTACCCCATAGACCTGTAACAGGAGGGCGCCCGTGTCTGTCCGCACATGAGCGCAAAATTGCTTTGCGACACGTGCAACCTAGAGATATTATCGACATGGACGCATCTCTTTAATACGGCACCCCGGTCCCCCGCTTCGTCTCCATGTGCTCATCGTTGACAGAAATTTTCGCGTGCAAAAGCCAATGGGCACATTCGTATGGAGGGTGGTGCCTTTTTTTTTTCGCGCGGCCAGAATCAGTTTCATATCTACTGTGTAGGAGACCATACAAAAAGAGAAAAAAAGTTGTTCCCGGGGTTCTAACCGCAGTCCGGGCCGAGATAATAGAGTTTAACTTTTACCAAAAGAGAGGAGAATATCGCAACTGCCATCTACAATATACTCCCCCTTTGCGACAATTTATTGGTTTCCGGTCTTCAAAAGCGGAAATCCAGTGCACCATGTGCTATATACATGCCCCCCCCCCCCCCCCACACACACACACCAAAAAGAAATTGTGTTTCCTATTATTCCTTAAGATGTCGCATCCGCCATGTTCAATACACTCCCCCTAGACGTTTTTCTCGCGGTCAACTAAAGCGGAAATCCGGTTCAACATGTACATTGAACAATATCCTCCCCCTCACCTAAAAATAAATTGAAATGCATTTTATTTCATAAGGTGTCGCATCTGCCATCTATAATACACTTCCCCTTTGATGTTAATTTATTTTTTCCTCCTCCCCCCGTAAAAAAAATACTTATTTCATTTCCCACAATAATTATCCTCTTTGGTGTAACTTGTGTCCGGTGTAGTTGGATTCTCCCTGTGTAAACTTGACGAACTGAACTACACTAAATGGTTCCTCAGCATCCTCTGGCTAGGTGATCGATGTACGGTCGACAGCACATAAAGCGTATCAAATTGGCACTTTTGAAAAAATACACAGAAGTATAACATACGCCGTAACAAGCCCAGTGGCTTGTTAAAAGAAACCATTGCAAAATATATCGTATAACTCCTGCGTATGGTGCCAGTGTGATACGCTTGATGTGCTATCGACTGTACATAGATGGTTGCGGCGTATGTTACACTTCTGTGTGTTTGTATGTGTTAGAGGATATTTTGGACACATAAACACTCCTACATATTAAAACACTCCCAAACTCACACCAAACGAGATCCAAATACAAAAAGATACTATTCCTAATATCGTCGATCTGGTTCGAGTCACGGTTTTCAACAGAGCATTAGCTCAACATTAGTTGAAAAAGAATGGCAAGGTCTCTTGTTCGAATCCCAGTCGCGATGTAATATTTAAAAAGTTACCGCAAATCACAAATTACACTCGGATCAGCAAAACACACCCTAAATAACACAAAAATACTGGTACATAAAAACTCTCTTATACACAAAAATTCCCCTAGATATCGTACTAATTAGTTTTGCGCGTCTGAGTATAGTAGTCTATTTTGAAACTGAATGTAAGTACCATAGAGTGTGTTGTGAGTATTTGGGAGCATTTTTTTATGTTCATAAAATCACAGTTTTCGTTTGTCTATGTATTTTTTTGCGTAAAGGTATGTTTGTATTTGAGGAGGGCGTTGTTGATTCTAGGTGTTTTGTGGGGCGTATTTGTGTATATTTGCATATTGTATTTTGTACGCTAAAGAGTATTTTTGTTTGGCTGTGTGCTTATGCATAAAGATGACTGTATTTTGTGTGTTACAAATGCAGTTGCCTGTGTTTTGTGTTGTTCGTAAAGGTATGTTTGTGTGTAGATGGGTGCGTTTTTGTTTCTAGTTGTGTTTTGAGTGTTTGCTTCTTTCTGCGTTAAACAGGGTTTTTGTATCGTAGGTTATGTATATATCAGGGTGTAATTTGTGTGCGAGACTGTAATGTATGTTTATCTGGTTGTTTTTGTATTATGGTGGCGTATTCAAACGTGTTTCAGTGTCTAGGTATATTTTATTAGTAGAGTTAAGAGTTTATTTTTGTGTATGTCGTACTCTGGATATAGTTATATGAGTCAGCGTGTGTTTATATCCAACGTGTTTAACGCTTCTGTATACTTTTCTTTAAATGTTAGGGGTTCGTGATAGTAGCATAATAATTATGTATCCTAGCTAGACGATGCTGATAAACGACTGAGATCGTCTGGATCCTTTATTGGATGTTTTAGGGGAACCGGAAAAAGTTTTACTGTTTTGGGGGTTCCTTACCTCAATAGGGAAAAAAAGGAACCTTTATTTAAAATATTTTCAGTCTCCGCGATATTAGAGTTTAAATAAAATGACAAACTAAAGTAACATGAGAGAGAAAGTATTTATTTATAACAGCCGAGTCGTGGCCTTTCGACGACAGTAAGGTTTTTAAAACCATGGGAATTTGCGAGATATTCGATTTTAATTTTTCCTTTACTTAAACTCAAATATCTCGGCCCCGATGAGTGGGGAAACATAGACGCAACATTTTTACGTTCATCGTGAAGTCCGGGATTCTTACTTTCAGTCAGGGTATAAATATTTAAGTTTAAGTAAAGTCATAAAACTTGAGAGGGGGAGGATACACCGGATGTGAGAGGATTCTTACCTTCCGGGATTTTTACCTTCAGTCAGGGCAGAGATATTTAACTTTAAGTAAATGACAAACATGAGAGGGGGGAGGATGTGCTCATTTTAGATGATGCTCCGGCCATCTAAAAAGAACCGGAGTTCTAGTGGCCCAGTCGGGGTGAATTATAACAAAAGTTATAGTAGATGGCCGGTGCACCATCTAAAATGAGCATATCCTCCCCCTCTCTCACATTGGTCATTTACTTAAAGTTAAATATCTCTGCTCTGACTGAAGGTAAACATCCCGGAACAACATTTTCTTGTAGACGACCTCATAGTGAATGTAAAAATGTTGATTCGACGTCTCTACCCTCCACCGGGGCCGAGATATTTAGTTCAACGGAAGTAAAAAGTTAAAGTCGAATATCTCGGCCCGGACTGAGGTTACAGATGAGCTGCCATAATATGTTTTATTTACTTTGCCAATATGTACCTAAATAACCATATTTGGTTTCTGGCCGCGAAAATTTCAAAAGGCTCCAAAAACGCCCATTGGCTTTTGTACCGATTTCATATAAGTATGTCTATTGGGTAAGTGGTCTGTGATCTACACCCTGATCATTGGGAGCTATTGTAGCTTTACCTTTATATCTTATCGTTTCTTTCCTTGTGCAATAAAAAGTACACATTACTCTAGTTATGTGTGGCTTAACTCTTGTTTTTTTTTACAGTGACTGGTTTCAATGTGTTTGCTGTGGGTGGTGTGATGGTGATTGTATGCGGTGTGTACACAGTATTAGTGAGTACTTATTTATTGTGTTTGAGTGAATTAAGATTATGAAATATTTTTTTCACTATTTAAATTTATTTCGTAATATTTAATCTAACCCATATCTATGCGAATAGTGACGCACTTGCCACGAGCATCACAGTAAAACTTACAAGATATGTTATCAACTTTCCGGATCCGGCTTTTTTACAGAATGAAATTTATGCTATGTTAGGGCTGACGTACAATGGTAAAACGGTGTACCGATGCACAATGTCGTACGGCGCCGGTCACAGGCGGACAACGTCGTGCCGGCGACGGACGGCGCCGTCCACAGGCGCGGTACACGGGCGCTGACGTGCGCCGGCGGACGCCGCGCCGTAGCGTTGTGCGTCCGCCCTTAGAAATTATAAGTTAGATAATTATTATGATATATACTTATCTAGGGATATTAATCTAGGAATAATAAATGGAATAAATAAATAAAAAAATAAATAATAGGGATAGAAAATATAACATAAATCGGTCAATGATCTTTTTGTTCAATTGAAAAAGTCGCGCTCAAGTGTTATCAAAGTCTTCGCGAAGGAAATTGTTATTTATGAAGGAAATTATTATTATTTATGATGGAAATTACTAATTTTCGGCAAAAATTTGGCTTTGACAGGACTTGCTAATAAAATCGATGTTTACCCCACAGGGTGGTCTCCGCGCAGTAGTGTGGACGGACTCCGTGCAGACCGGCGTGATGTTCATTGGCGTGGTGCTGGTCGCGGCGGCGGGCACGCTGGCCGCGGGCGGCTTCCGGGCCGTGCTCAACATTGCCAGCGACTCGGGCAGGCTGGACCTTAACAAGTGAGGGAGTTAATCCGATGGCTCAGCGAACCAAAGTGCATCTTGGCCTCCTGTCACCAAAGGCGACTGATACTCCCGCAGGTCATCTGCACCTCCAATTATCAAATGACTATAATCTGGCATTAATTTTGTTAATTAGTTAATGAAGAGGATTACAGCCTCTATGGAGACTGGGAATTGAAAGACAATCTTCACTCACCGCATTCGTTTATAGTCCAGGGAATGAGTAGGTAGGATAAAACCCAGAAGAAGAATTTTGTTTGTTTCTTTTGTTAATCTAAGCTAAATATTAAGATATTGATGATACATTATAGTAGAAATTATTTATTTTGAGTTTTGTGGTCAGTTTATTTGCAACAAGTCAGTGAAAATAATTGAAACTCGAAGTTGCAATATTTGATAGTGCCGTTGTCGTCGTGAATGAATTTATATTAAAATCATTAAGTTATATTTAATATAGTAATTTTATTTGTCAGTTGGAGTTTTTCCCCGTACGAAAGACAAACCGGCTGGGGCGCTGTGGTCGGCGGGTTCCTATACTGGACCTGCTTCAACTCCGTCAACCAGACCATGGTGCAGCGATACATCGCATTGCCGAGTAAATGCAAGGCTGTTACGTGAGTAGTTCAGTGTTAAGTCTTCATAACATAGATTTAAGAGAATAGAGTATTAGACTAAATTTTTTTTTGAATGATTCGACTCTCATATTCCTGCTGAAAAGAACTATGAAATAAATTTATCGATATCTCAATTAATACCGAAGATAGTACAAATCGTGCGTGGCTTTTCTGCACATACATCTATCATAGTTTTATTTTACTTATTTAGGAATATTTACAATACACTACCTAGGTAGGTAAAATCCAGCAGATTCCTTAATATCTGAAACAAATCTTCACATTTTATGATGTTATGTCAAACATTTAATTACTACAAACCGACGATCATGCATGAAGAGATTGATGAATGTGGCAAGGGTGGTGTGCCAGGATCGCAGCAGATGGAAGTCCATCGTCTCTGCCTACCCCTACGGAAATCAGGCGTGAGTTTATAAATAATAACAATAATAAAAATTAACGCCGGTATCGTGTTACATTCCAGTGCACTGGGCATTTTCTGCATTGGAGCGGTCCTGGCTATATCCCTCTGCGTGTGGTGCGGCCTGACCGCGTGGGCTGCGTGGACCCTCGGCGGGTGCGACCCGGCCGGCGCCCCCCTGGTGGACGACAGGCTGCTCCCGGCATTCGTCACGCACATAGCCAAGGTCCAGCATCTGCCAGGTTTGGCCGGTGTGTTCCTAGCTGGAGTATTTGGAGCTGGATTGAGGTAAACAAAGTTAAAAATTGAGGACGACTATAAATTTCTTCCCATGGAAAGAGTAGATTAGCTGTGGTTGTTTTCGCAACTGCATCTAAAACCGTTACAAACTATAGGGACAGCCAAGTGTTTTGCTGTTTTTGCTATTTTTCTTCCTAGCTAATTTCGCTGTTTATTGTTTAGGTACAGTCGACAGCAGATCAATGGTAACACTTGCAGTACGATTTCAAGTCTTACGACGCAAATAATAAGAACTATCAAAAGTAAAAAGTGTTACCATTGATCTGCAGTCGACTGTACAATTATTTGCTGTAACTTATCTTATCTTATCCTGATTGGGTGCCAATGTGGCGGCACTTCGACCCATTGGGATCTTTTGTGCTCTCCCCTTTCCTTTATGCTCCTTCCTCCTCCCTAAAGATATAACTCAGTAGGTCCGCTATGCAGCTCATGGGAAGGAGCCTGTAGTCTTCTGGTTCCGGATAGGCCGACCCCAGGAGACTCATTCGCTTTCTAGCCAGTGAGTCACTTTCACACAGTAGGTGTTTCATGGACTCCGTTTTGTCACCACAGGCTCTGCAGGTTGGAGATACAGCTAACCCCATCCTGTGCAACAGGTCGTTCGTTGCTTGATGTCCCGTTAGTGCCCCAATTATGAGCCGCATCTGGTTTCTGTTGTGTTTCCAGATTTTCCTGCACCAGCCTGTGTCTGTCTCGCCAATGAAAAGTTTGGAGTGTTTCAGCTCTTTGATGTTTTTCCACTCCAGGTTGTGCAAGTCTTTGGCCTTGGCCCGTAAGGCCATTTTGATGGTACTCATTGAGAGTCCCACATATGGCTCAGGTCCTGTTAGCGAGGACTGTGAGCCCTTTCTAGCCAGTTCATCAGCCGCTTCATTGCCCGTTATGCCCACATGCCCCGGTACCCAGACCAACCGTACCCGATTGTGCTGACCTAGCTTGTTTAGTGATCTAACACAATCGAGGACCAGGCCAGAGTCCGTTCGCGGTGTGTCAAGGGCCTTGAGGGCTGCCTGGCTATCGCTGAGAATATAGATAGTTTTGTCACGGACACCCCTGTCTATGTTCTCCCTGGCACAGGCATTAATAGCATATGTCTCAGCTTGGAAGACCGTTGCATATATGCCCATGCTTTGACTGATGTGACAGTCTTGAGCGTATATGCCCGCTCCAGTACCAGATTCCATTTTGGACCCATCGGTATACCAAATAAGACTCCCGTTGTCTGGAGCTTGCATACCACGTCTCCATTCGTCCCGTGTAGGGACCTGTATTTTAAACTTTTTGTTGAATATGAACTGGGGCTGGATCTTATCGCAGCCCATGTTCATTATTCCCTTGAGGTCTTTTAGTCCCTCCAGATTTGTGTGTTCAGTTTTTAGCATATTATCATTCCATATCCCATTTGCAGCTAATCTGTGCAGGGACTTGGCTGCCTCTAACTGAATCACAATGTGCAGCGGTTGTAGATCCAGCAAGATCTCCAGTGCTGCCGTGGGTGTAGTTCTGAACGCCCCCGTTATGGCCATGCATGCAGTCCTCTGAACCTTAGTGAGTTCTGTCCTGCATACTGCCACTTTCGTCCTCGGCCACCACACGATGCAGCCATACATAAGTATTGGTCTTACCATCATCGTGTATATCCAGCTTAGGACCTTTGGCTTTAAACCCCATGTTTTGCCATAAGTGGAACGACACATCCCAAAAACTCTGTTCGCTTTTGATATTATATCGTCCACATGTGTACTCCAGGTCAGTGTCCTATCCAGGGTGACACCCAGATATTTCACAGACCTGAACCATTCGATCCGGGCACCGTATAGGGTCAGGTCTCTTAGTCCCGAAAGGTCCCTTTTCCTTGTAAATGAAATTACCTTTGTTTTGCTAGGATTGATAGATAGATGTTTTTGTTGCACCATCTCTCTATCGTATCCAGAGCCTTTTGCATCAGTTCTGTCACTGTATTTGGGAATTTCCCGTTTATTAATACGACAAGATCATCCGCATATCCCACTGTGTATAGTGGCCCTTTATTGAGATCGTCTATGAGTGAGTTGACCACTAGGCTCCAAAGAAGGGGTGATAGCACTCCCCCTTGCGGACATCCTTTTGTAGTTGTTGCCCATAGTTCGTCTCCCAGCAGTGTTGATTTAACAACTCTGCCCTTCAGCATGCACTGAATCCACCTGCATATAGTGTTATCAATGCCATGCTCTGATGCTGCAATGTTTATAGCATCGAAAGTTGTGCGATCGAAGGCTCCCTCTATGTCGAGAAATGCTCCGACACAGACCTCCTTGCTACTTAAAGCTCTTTCAGCTCTGCTCGCTACATGGTGAAGCGCAGTCTCAGTGGACTTGCCAGGCTGATAGGCACATTGCAGCCTGTGCAGGGGTTTGTTCCTTAGCGGCCCCTGCCTTATGTGATTGTCTACCATTTTTTCCAAGGTTTTCAGGAAGAAGGATGTCAGACTTATCGGTCTGTATGACTTCGCTTCTTCATAGCTTGCTTTACCTGGCTTTGGTATATATATCACCTTTACTTGCCTCCATATTTTTGGGATATACCCAAAAGCTAGGCATGCCTTGTATAATCTGCACAGATGTGGTGTCAACAGAGCTGCGCCGTTTTGTAGTAGAATCGGGAAAACACCATCTGGTCCTGGTGATTTGAATGGCTGAAAGCTACCTACAGCCCATTTCACTTTCTTTTCATCTACTACCTTTTTTGCGGTTTCCCAGTCAGCTTTGGTTGTGCGCACATGCTGTTCCTCCAGAGTGATTGGGTCCACTTGATCGTTATTAATGATCCTACAGCCCGGGAAATGTGTACTGTACATTATTGCCAGTGTATCTTTCCCAGTCTCTGTTTGCCTTCCATTGCCATCTCTTACAGTGGACAGTTGGTTAGCCTTGTTTTTAGACAGTGCTTTGGAGAGTCTCATAACTTCTGGAAGGGAGCTTATTTCCTTGCAGTGATCCCTCCAAGCCTTCCTTTTTGCCTTGCGAACTTCCTTGTTGTAATTGGTTAGAGCCTTCGCGTAGTCACTGAAGTCGCTTCTAGCTTTCGCTATATTGAAGGCCCTTCGCATCCCACGACGGAGTTCTGCCAATTGAGGAGTCCACCAAGGACACTTTCTGCTCGGACAGCTTTTTTCCGGGCAGTTTTTTGTCCATGCGTTTTGTACAGCTTGAACAACTTTGTCAGCTTCAAATTCTATATCTAATACAGAGTTGAGCTTACCTTTGGGATCCCCCAGTTCTACCTTCAGGTCACTCACAAAGGAGTGCCACTCCGTGTTCCTGGGATTTCTCCGTAGTACCAAATCAGTCGGTGAGCCTGAGTCGTACCTGAAGCATATGTAGTTGTGATCTGAGAGAGTTATTTCACTAGACACATGCCATTCATCAATCCTACTGCTCGCCCTATTTGTGGCGAGTGTAATATCGATGACCTCTGCCCGTCTTGCATTAACAAAAGTGGGCCTGTTTCCTACATTTAGTATTTGCAAGGGTGCACTTACCACGAACTGCAGTAATTTCTCCCCTCGCCTGTTTACATCCGAGCTTCCCCAAACGGTGTGATGCGCGTTGGCATCACATCCGATGATTAGGTCCAGGTCCTCTCGGTTGCTTCTTTTGACGAGGTCACACAGCAAGGGTGTTGCAGGTTCGTCGTCCTCGTATGGAAGGTAGGCAGAGCTCAAAATGACCACCCTCCGCCCGCCTCCCGTACCTGTTTGGATCTTGATGGTAGTAAGATCCCTGGAACAGAAATCATGCAGGGGCATTGCATCTATGCCATTTCTGACAAATATGCACGCCCTCGCATCATTAGTAAGACAGTTGTAGTAGACACTACCCCCCGTCCCACCTAAACCCCTGATCTGGCCCCTATATATGTAAGGTTCCTGTATCAGGGCAATATCGAATTTCTTCCTATCCATCTCACGTGACAGAATGTCCGTGGCTGCCCTACAATGATGTAGGTTGATTTGTACGCACCTGAGTCCCAACATCTTGATAGTCGTGATGTGGGGAGGTCAGCCTACTGGCCCCCTCCTGGTTCCTCAAGGTCCGAGTCCTCCCCGCATAATGGGGAGGATACCAGATCTAGGCCGCACATCTCCTCCAACAACTCATCAGCTCGGGGCGAGGAAGTGGCCGGTTGGGAGCAGTAGGCTGTTTCAGCCTCCATCCCCGATGCTGTAACTTACAAGGACGTAGTTGTTTTAGCTAGAAATCAACATATAAAGCTACTACAGGCAACCGTGTTTTTTCAGTGTAGTTTCTTAAATTAAACTACATTAGTATGTACCTACTGATGGTCCACCTTCAAAAGGAGTATGACTCCCTACAAATAATGCTGAGATTACGATGGGATAAACTCATCACAAGTAACTGCCAGTTATCTACAGTCAATAGTATACGCTACCTAATCCTGATGATATGACGACAAACTGTTGAAGACGTCTTGAACAAAACATTTTAAAATTTTTCCTGTAGTTCCATGTCAGCAGTGCTCAATGCCTGCGCTCTGGTTGCCGTCGAAGACATAATGCACAGCTGGCTTAAACTGCGTCTGAAACCAATGATTGAAGGACTCCTAGCACGCTTGGTCACCGCTGCACTGGCCATCATGTCCATCGTCATGCTAATTGTCATCCAGAAACTCGGTGGAGTCCTTGGTAAGTTCTACTTGATCGCTGCTCTAATTTTGCGCACACGAATGTTCAGAATGTTACAAAAAGACAATTGGAACGTCTGTTGCAGGCTTCACGAATCATTGGTGACAGCAAAGACTACGATTTGTGTTAAAGAAAACAGCGTGTTAGATAATCAATGTTCTATCTTCGTCAGGTGTAGCAACAGCTCTCTCTGCTATTGCCGCCAGTACCACCTGTGGGATGTTCACCCTGGGCATGGCGTGCTGGTGGGTCGGCCCGAGGGGCGCCATCGTCGGCGGTGTGGCGGGCGCCCTTCTGGCCGGCACGGTCTCGCTGGGGACACAAGCCGCCGCAGCTCAAGGCTTGAGAGCGCCACCAAGGAACTTTTCTACAGAGTGCGTGTACAACGCGTCTTACATGGAGCTCAAGGATATTGTAAGTACATAAGTAATAATATGTAATTATTTTGTCTGTTGCTTTTACGTAACAATATAAAACAGACAGCATAATTAATAGTCTCTATATGTCCTCATAAATTATTAGAATCTGCGATAACTCTATTGCTGCAACCTTATGCCATTCTCTGGCAGTCTGGCATATAACATTATGTGTTGCTTCGAAACAATACGTACGGTCGACGACAAAGAAAGGTGTATAGGAGAGTTTTTAAGGTTGGGATTTTCTCAAAAACTACTTGACCGATTGTAAAAATTATTTCACTGTTGGATAGATAAAAGTGAAAACTATGTAACTGTAAAAGAATTATTAAAATCGGACAAGTAGTTCTTGAGAAGATATCAACCATATTGGAACCTCCTGTATAATAATATCTCTGTCTTCGACTGTACTATCTATTCTATAGTTACAATGAAATGAAGTTTGCCCGCGTTGTTGTTAAATATTCGGACATTGTTTTTACAGGACCCGGAGGTAATATTCCCCCTATTCAGGGTATCGTATCACTGGATCGCGCCGCTGGGCCTCCTTGCGACCCTCACAGTGGGTGCGGTTGTGGGCTGGTTCTTCGACGACAAGAAGCAAATAAAGATGGACGCTGAGCTCTTCACGCCGGTGGTGTGGAGGTGGCTTCCCCAGGAGTGCCACACGTGCTCAGGGGAGGTCCGGCGCAACCTGGCCAGAGACGTAGACTCACCTCAGCCTTCCGTTCCGCTCATACTTGGCAGTGTACCTGATAAGGTGAGATATATTGAAGACTTTGAAAGGGTACAAGTAGGTAACATGACAAAAACGTGCTAAATATCCAGTAGTGTGTTGGTTTAGTCAATAATGTAGAATATCAGCAGCGCCACTGCTTTTTGAATTTCAGATGTTTTGCGCAAAATCTAAATCTATCATTGTTGTTTCTTTACAATACCACAATGAATCGGAATTCGTATGAATAAACGTTTTATTATTATGTGATATGAAACCATTATATTTATTTCCAGATGGAATTAAACGGTGAAAGCAGTAATAGGTGAGGAGCTGTTAGCGATCGCTAGAGTCGTATGTGTTGTCGACGTAGGGATCATCTCTGATGGTTTGTAATAAATATTTATATCGAGTAAATTAAAACATCGGTTTTATTATTTATCGGAGCTACCAGTTACGGTTTATCCAACCGGGGAAACTATGGCAGTCCCTAACTTTACACCGCGTGGATAAAGTAGGTACCTAATGTACCAGCCAAATTGAAATCAAGAATATTTCAAGGTAGATATGTATAAGTAGATATAGCCAATATATTTTTATAACGATATTTCTCATTAAATATCATCAATCAAATAGTTTTCATGTTATATTAATACTATTTGGGACCAATTATAATGGGGATTCTCCGAATTAAACTCCGTTTAAAATTATTTCGTATTGAATGCCGTCTATTGATTTATTAATTACGGTCATTATTTAATCGGAAATAATTATGTAAAGTGAAAGTGGAGAATGCCCCTGACTACTTATCTAAGTATACAAGATGGAAACCGAAAGTGACGTAAGTACTTACTAATGTGAAGACAGGGCAATACGATATTAGGAAGTAAAATATTATTATTTTATAGTTTGAGAATTAATTTTGTATTATTTACCTATCAGTTCTGCTATGTGAATGTATTAGCATTTAGAAACATTAGAATAGCATATTAGTATAAGTTAGTGATTATGTTGCGCAACTCTATAGATTTTACAGTATTAGGGATTAATAGTGTAATGTATGACTTATTGATTGAGTATATTACATAATTGTTAGTTGTTACAACATATTATAGAGAATATAATGTATTAGGGGCAGGATTCGAACCCAAATTCCCAATTCCGCGGTGGCGCGCTCTATTTCACAAGAGACACCATGATTTTAATCATCGCCATTGATTATTCCTTTGTATTAAAGTAACCGACTATCAGGAAATATCCGAATTATCCCAATTAAAATTAATTTTTTTATTATCTATGTAGGTATGTTTAATATTGCACAATGCAAGACGTACTTGCGTATATAATATTAAAGACATATAATTGTTAGTACTTACTTACCTAATTTCGTAAAAAATTACGGAGAGAAGTTGTAAGTATCAGACTTAAGCTTATTTAACTACTTACTCCAATATACTTATCTTACTCCACTATCTAATACAAATCCTAGAGCTGTAAAGTATGGACTGTAAAATTGTATTAGACACTTAAGTAAGTGTCTACTTAAGTAATTTTACAGTCCATACTTTACAGCTCTAGGATTTGTATTAGATAGTGGAGTAAGATAAGTATATTGGTAAAGTATATTACAAAGTTAAGAATAAAAATACTTTCTAATACACTTGTATTAGAAAGTATTTTTATTCTTAACTTTGTCGTGATTTTGGTTAGTTATGCATATTATAGTAAATTATGCAGGTCTGCCTCTATTTTTTTAAAGATCTCTATTCCTATCTAGAGATATGAATGTCTATTAATTTGATTATTATAAAGAAGAAAACAAGAGAGAGAATAATTAATTTGAATCGTTCTTAAATATGCAAAGACAAAATATCGAATCAATACCTACCTACTAAAATCTAAAAATATTTTTAGATTCTTTGTAAGAATACAATGAAAACAAATGGCGATCTTGAAGATGTTACAAAACTAAATAAAATGTACCTGACTCTATTATCAATAAATAAATATTCAATTGTATCTATGACTTACATACCTATACCTACTGTTGCTAACTAAAACATGTTATTTACATATTTAAATACCATTATAAATCTGAATAAAATATTACTTTCAGTCAGCGTTCTTTATTCCTATTCCAACTCTACCTTTATTTTAAAGACAAATTATTTGTAAAACGTGCTACAATTCAGCGGCGCTAAACTTTGGAAGTTATAAAATTGCGGCGGATTGCGGAGACGAGGAGAATAACGTAAATAGTCAGGTGTTGCCAACTGCCGGTACGAATGTGGCGGGTAATTTACATTCGGCGCACACCGACGCTATTAAAAGTCCCGCAAATTGCGGGAACTCTGTCTTGTGTGTTGACTTGAGGGATGTTTCGCTGCAGAATAGATGATTTGAAGATTTTATTATGAAATCTTACAAAATAATAGCATATATCCTGTATACTGTAATTCTATTGCTGAAATTAGGTCTTCTCAATTACAGACATTAGCCGCCCGACCGGCGAAACGTAGTAAATTTAAAATCGAGCACTACAAATATGTAATAAACTACCCAACTCTGTCTTGAGGCGAATGATTTAACTTGTTCAGTATTCCTTTGAGATTCAGTTCAGTAATAAAATCGCAAATTTCTGACAAAAACCATCGTAAAACTGGTTGCGGCGTCGAAAAGCCCTGGGAGGCTCGATCGTAAACCGAATTGGCCTAGGCGCCGCTACATTGCCTACAGGAGCTGGCAATTAAATATGCGTAAAACAGACGTTGCTGCACAGTGATGAGATGCAAATGGCGAAGAGAAAATTTAAATTTGAAAATGAAATATTTTATATTTTGAACATAATTTATTTTATATTACTCGCTGTAGAGCTTGGTTTGTCGTATCTGGTTATTCTGAAAGTATTCAAATTTTCTTGGATAAATCGGTTACCTACTACAGACGAGGCGAGGACCTAGGTTAAAGGCATGTTAATTATTTCAATAAAATCGACTGTTTCTACGCCCTAAAATGAATCGGTATCCTATCTTAGACACATTACTTATTTATAATTTAATAGGTTGTGATGCCTCAGTGCTGGGCAAGTGTCTCCTTCCGACTTGACATTTCATTTCAATTCCGAATGAAATGAAATAAAAAATTAAAAACATATTAAAAGCGTGCTTTGAGTACCTACTTAATTGTTTTATTAGTGTTGTATATAATTATAATAGATGTTATACCCGCTGCGACAGTTCCACCAGATGAGTTTATGGTGGTCATAAAAACGCGGCCCATCGCGGTATACCTAAGCCCAACCCAATTAATTAATGAGCCGACTTCAAAATGAATTACCCCATTGGGACTACGGAGGTGTTTCAAGTAACGAGATGCCGTTTCTTCGTGAAGAGCGTAAAAGTTTATTGTTTTGTGTTAATTGACTTATTTGTAATAGCTAGCAAATGCGTCTTCAGCCGGAAAAATACTTATCGACTTATACAGGCTGTATCAGAAAGAGTATCAGTAAGCTGAAGGAATGATGATCAGTATCGGTAATTGAACAACTTTTGTTCTACGACCCGTTTCGGCTTACCCTTCCGTTACATCCTGTATAGGTATGCTTTGTCCTGGAAACAGTTTCAAAGTAATTATTTTAGCTGCTGGTAATCTTCAGGACTCTAAGACGAGACCTTAAGAAAGTTAATACATTACAAGTATAAAATAATACGAGTTAAGAGGAAAAGACACGAGTATAAAATCATACCTAGATCAAGGCAATCCCTATTTCAGAGAAGGAAATTGTAAACTTCAGATTGAAGAATAACTGAGTTAAGAATTTATTCCCTTATAGGTAATGGTCAAAGGTTAAGAGATTCGAAGAGTTTTAAACCTGAAAATAGCGACACAATTTTAGCATTCGACGAATCAGAAGAAGTCTCCTAATGCTATGTCGTATAGCACGAAATGCCGAAACTGCGGCTATAAAAAGCAAAAAAAAACACTGAATCCATCTTCACACAGTACTCAAGATAATCTAAATTTTGTTGATCGAGCGTACTGCGAAGATCTGTGATAAAACTTTTCGTCGCAGAAAATCTTCGCAGCTTAAGTCAAGGATCCTTGTTCCTTATCGGTAGGGTGGGCCCTCCGCAGACGGCCATTGGCCGGCCACGGTCGCCCATTTACGCCCCTTGCGGAAAAAGTGTCACGAAAAGTAAAGCTTATTGTTCTTAGATAAAAGTAATTTTCTCACCTCACACGAAATTACGAGAGCTTTCATGGGACTGAAACGAATTGTGATCAAACTAAACGGCCTAGTGGTCTGATTTTCTGTACTACTGAGACGACAAAGTCTCAACAATCCGTTCATCGTACTAAATATTCGGACTACTAATACTAGGCCTTAATTAGCAATACCTACCGTTCAGGGTTTAACATTTGTTGAGATAATATTTTTTTATTGTGTGTGCAAGTGCACAGAAAATACAGTTTTTTTTCCTCTAAGCCAACATTACGTGTGAACATTAAGCCTTAATGTAAGCTCGCAGCGAGCTTAATCGTCTACGTAACGCGAGCCGGCCGAGTCGAGTGTCACTCGTTGTTTTAATTGAGTTTCCTTCCTTTGCGCCTCGCACCTTTGTGACGAGCTCGCCCTGGAATAAATAACAAATTGGATCTGAATGTGGTGCAATGGAGCAGTGGCCGGGACAGTGGTTTATTTTGCCCATTTTCTTGTCGCTTTGATCGTGAACATAGCTAAAATGCGAGGTAGTCTGAAACCCACATGAGTCTAGAGGCACAGAGGTGCTCTAGACTCATGTCATGGTGATGTCAGGTAGGTATTAACGTAAGCCTTCAACTATTGAATTAAGTGTTTCATGTGCTTTATATGATGTATTCAAGTAAGTATGTAAGCAAGAAACAAGGATTTATTTATTTTAACTTTTTTTACACATTCATGTGTACAAAGGCGATTATAATGTCTTGCAACATTTTCTACCAGCTGATATTTGGATATGCGTAGACAGCTGAGGAAGGTGTACCTAATAAAATACAAATAAATAATAGAAGTATATTTCCCACGAAGGGATTATTGATCTAAGAATAAATATAATTTAATGCAATTTATTTTATTAATTAACAATATTTTTTAATCAACCAAGTGAATTATTTTAACAGTTTTAGGTACTTTTAGAAACAAACGAGGACTATCTAAGAATTATTTTCACTAATTTTTATTATCGGCTTCCCACGGGAACAATGAAATCATATTTTGAAGTCACACTTCTACTAAATACATCCGGAATACTCGAGACTGTTTTATTTTGCCCGCAGTGAGAAATTGGAAATGGTTAACTTCATTAAAACCGTCCTCAGTCGCGTGTAGCCGGTGCTTGAAGCGCGATGTCGCCTCGTTTAATCGCCACATTACATGCAAAGTGCATCTCTCACATGTAAAACAGTACCGGCGGGTATTTAAATTTCCGCATTTCCCCGTAATTCGTGGAGAGCACACAAAGGTTTTCCGAGGAAACGTTAATGTGTTACTCGATGCATTTTACCTGGCACTCGTGGTATACGTCTTTTGAGGTATGTTCTACTGGTGTACAGTGAATTATGAGCAAAGTGTTGAATAATAGCCGGGTAATTAATTTAGCGGTGCACGCCACGTTTCGAGCGACGCGAGACCTAAACATTTTGTAACAAAATGTAGAGCGTCATAGTCGCATTTCTGTAAGAAAAGTAATAACTGTATAAATGTAGGTACAGTCGACAATAGTAAGTAACCCTTGAAGTACAATTTCAACTCTAATGGCACAGACAATAAGAAGATAATTTGCGACAACGGTCAAGGTTTAGGTACCTACCTACATTTGATGCTTTCGACGTATTAACATTAATCATTGCTAAATATTTGTAAGGTTAGGTATGTAATAGTCACTTTATAATATAAATGTTGTTGTCAGTAGAGTAGTAATTATCCGACCAGGTATGTAGGTAATTTAATTTGAAAATATAAGTAGGTGAAATGAATATGAATATAAACCGATAGGAAAGTCCTGGAAAACAAGGACTTCAAGAAGAGGTAGAAAGAATTTGAGCTTAATTAAGTCCTCTTATGAAAAACTGTCACATACTACGGACGGAGCCACATGCAAAATTTCAAACAAACGGAAAAAACTGGATTGGAAGTCTGTGTCTATTAATCCTTTCATGATGAAGGAAAATGGCGCGAACGACTCACATAAACCCACTCGAAAATGGCGAGGAGTCAACAAACGAATTTCCGACATGTCAAAGTAAATCTCTGGCCGACAATACGAATGGCAATAAAATCCGCAGTCGAGGGCTCATCCGGCGATTGGAAGCTTTCATCCCCTACTATACGAGAATGACGCTTTGAGATTTGTTTCCGACAGATTATCTTACCCGTTTATGGTATCGCAACAATTGCCTAATAATGGACAAGATAAAGAAATAACCTCGTTTCTTAAGGGCCTTACATGAGCCAACTAGCGCGGCCAATCTTTAAAAAATAATATCTTCCAATATAATCAATTTTATTAATAAAAAAACTATGTAGCAAATCTTTTTTACGATAACTACTCTTTTTTAAATGTATAATATCAACTTGATTCAATTTCGGTAAGTTGTAGTTCTCATAATCGAATAACGGCCGTTTTTGGCATATTTGAGAACGATACAACTTAGTTTGTCGCAATTATGATACGTATTGTATATTGAAAAATAGAATTTAGATCATAATAAAGATTTGCTTATTAGATTTTTAATCAAATTGATTATATTGAAAGATATTATTTTTTTAAGATTGGCGGCGCTAGTTGGCTCATGTCAGGCCTTTAATTCATATAGTGGTGGGCTACAACGCTGTGTGAATTAACTCTACCTCATAAAACTTATTGTAAATTGCAATCTGTCTACCAATTAGTGCCTATTGCGGAGCTGAGAGAGCCCCTGTGTTTAATTGTTTATATATACACGATGTGCTTATTTTACTAGTTGAGATTCGTTTGACATTAAATAAGAACGATAAATGTCTTATTTAGGTTTATGTCTCGAAGGACGGCCGTCTCGTCGCCGCCCGGTGCGATGGACAACAGCAGATCAATGGTAATACTTGCAGCAGAGGCGGATTAAATGTCGACAGCGCCCTAGGCTAGCACCTCGCCGGCGCCCCTCGGTTTTTAAGTTTTACCAACTTCTGTTATGGAATCTGGCGATGTAGGTGCAATGAAGTAGACGGGGAGCACTTTGGAAACTCTAAAGGTGGATTTAGAATCCCAAAAAACACTGAAAACGACATAATATTATCGAATTCGTGGCAATGTCTGGCGTGAAAACGCAGGTTTTACCAAAGTCCGAATCTGGCTTTATATAATGACTTTTTTATTTTATGTAAGTACTAGGTACTTATTTTGGGTTTATGTTTACTAAACGCCTTCCGTGCCCTTGCGCCCTTTGTGACCTTGCGCCCCTAGGCACGTGGCTAGTTTGCCTTTAGGATAATCTGCTACTGATTTGCAGTACGATTTTAACTCATACGCAGATAATAAGAGCGGTACAAAGTTCAAAGTGTTACACTGATCTGCTGTTAGCTGTACACCTAACTAAGGTATGTCCAAAACTGTCTTCCGTAAATCAATAATCATAGCAATATAATACTAATTACACTGGTATTCAATGATTGGTTCGAAATAATTTCTTAGCAATCCGTCTTAAATTCCTTTGTGATTGACGTTTGACTTTGCCTCTTACCTTCCTCATACCATATTCCATCATTATTTGCTATCTGTGATCAAAACAAATGGCAGTCGATATTATCTTAGCACTCAATCTCAAATGGTAGGGGCAGTCGTAAGCTGTGCAAAAAGGTCTACCTTCCGCACTTTTTGAGAGGATCCGGTAAAATGGTGTAATTTGCCAGATAAGGAGCGGTTTGTCGTCCGTCGCTGGACAGAGATAGAGATCTGCCAATAATAGGGTGGCGGTCCGACAATGGGAAAAAACTTCGAGCTCTTCTATTAGATAACGTTTAGGATTCTGTAACGAAATGCAGGATTAGACAATCTACAAAATAGGTGCATTGTTTAGAATACTTAGATATTCTGTTCAGAACACGAAATAGTTATTTTGTATGTTTTCGCATTTTAAAAATATTTTGCTTATTTACTGTGCGAATGAAAATTAAATAGTGTAATTGAAATTTTCGAGTTAAGCTAAGTGGCAAGTGTGGCATCAGCATCATACCTATGAATAAAGACTGCCCAATGCTTGAATCAATTATATTCACTAAAATTAAAAGGCGTAGATAGGAGCAGGTAGGATAACTTTTAATTGAGGCATGAATTAAAGTTAAATCCTTAGAATACGTGTTAGGAGATTTTGACGTTATATTTTAACAAAATATAGAAATAATCTAAGCCGACGACGCGAATGTCTCAATGCCCGTCCTCCTACAATTCCTGCATTAGCTACAGGCGGCCCGGAGACCAGACCGCGCCACCGCCGCCGCCGCCGCGTCCTCGCCGCCAGGTGGAGTCTTTGTGCGCTCCTGTTTGCTAAGTCCTCGTATTTATTTTAGATTCCATTGTACTGCACTCCGACGCTTTGTCGGGAAATAGCCCCGCCGAAACGCTTTGTTAATTTTATTAATACGTGAAACATTTATAAAACGCGACCGCACGAGCGAATTAATGAGTTTTATTGTTGTACAGAGAGTAATGTTCTCGAAATTAAACCGCATACGCTTACCTTAAAATCCAAGGGGGAGAACCCAGGATTTTCACGTTTTAATTTATGCAGCTTTTATGAATCTTTACACGACGAAGATTTAATGGAAGTATGAGGACCGGAGCACCTGCTGCTTAAATTATAACTTGTCTTATTAAATTGTTGAAATAACTCGATATTCCCCGTTATTTTGTAACTTTACCTTTAGACGTGCCCGCAACCCTTGCACGAGCGAGAGAAACAAAGCAATGCGGATAATCCGGTTCATCCGGTCATCTACGCGAGTTCAAAAGACACAACATGGTGGAGATATTTGCGTTGATCCCGCTGCGCCGGACCGCACGTAAATAACTGGGCATTCCGCCGGCGCGGACCAACAAAAGAATTTAATAACACCGCGAGGTCTGGGCGGGCTTGGGCCAGACCGAGCGCGGACCGCCCGCCCGCCCTCGGCCGTAAGCTTATTATCGCGCCCGGGCGGGCCGCGGCGCCACCAAGAACATATTTGCTTTGTTCGCGAATGTCAACCGGCCGCTGACTGAGTCAATACCGAGAGTTGTGCGCCCGCTTAAACATTAAAGAGCTCGCAATGTTTAGCGACGACGCAAATTAAAATAGGCTTTATGCGAAATCTAATTTGCGAAGTTGGCTACCGGGGGCTACGTTTGCCGAACGGGTGCTTGCCGAACAGGTAGATGTTTGTATTGGCAATGGAATTAATTCCCTTCTCAATCATTCTGCCCACTGTATCTACAGCATTCAATTTTCAACCCTTGCCGTGACATTACGTTGAATATATAAATCGAATTAGGTGTTTTAAGTCATTTCAACTGAAGCGTTGTTTCTACGAAAGTCTGTTGGCATTTGTTTGTGATTTGGAAAGTAGGTGAATTAAATCTAGTTTCAACTGTTATAGCGTACAGTTTTTAAGGAACACCCAAAACATTCTACAACTTTATTAAAATATAAATAATGCATCATTCATTCATATTTAGTAAAGGGAATTATTTGTTATAATTTTCATTTAGCCGCGGAAGCTGAAGGGGTTCAAACAAACATACTATTCGTTAAAGTTGGCAACTAGCTTACATTAAATGAAACAGCATTAAAGATTCAGAGGGGGTTCGTTAAGTTACACCTAACCGCAGGTGGAGTGCCGCGAAGCCTTTGCCGAGGCTAGTGAATAAGTCAGCAGGCCGAAGATAAGCTTAGCTGGATAAGCCAAATATAAGTAGCGTAGATCAGATACTACTCTATAGCAATTTAATAAGATTGTTAATTAGTATTCTTGTCCTTACAAGAATACTAATTAACAATCTTATTAAAAGCTCCTTAGCTTCGAATATTCTACTTTGTGTATTAGCCCTATACGAATTACCTCACAACTATTTGCTCATAAATGAAATGAAATAATAATAATAAAATATAAGGCAAACAATACGATTTGCACGACTAATGTCCAAGTAGAATAATGTCCAATGCAATAATAACGTCCATTACTATGTGTCTAGAGCGACAACGCCACAGGCAAGAACACTCAATACTGAACTCTGAGTAGGTACCTTCATGCCGTGTACAGTTGGGCACCGAGTTCAAAATATTAAAAAATTGCTGAAATATGAGAGGAAATCAGTTTTACTTTGACAAAACGCTAGGTACTCCTACGAAAAGCTTTGACGAAACGCGAATTCTAAGATACTCGTAGGTACTAGGAGCAATACTCGTAGATGGACTAATATTTCGTAATATTTACGACAAATAGTTGTCGTTCTATAAGCGATAAGTTTATAAATAGGAAACTTCTCTTAGAAATAAACAATTTGTCAATAGGATATTACATGCTAGGATATTTGACAAACTTATTTTATGACAAAAACAATATAAAATACTTACTTATAAATAAAAAATAACATGCTAGGATCATTATAATTTACACCAGGCATAGTAATTGTTAATTTTATAAGACAAATAAAGACTTTTATAAATCAATCAATCAAATCAATATTTCCTGTGTCAGAAACAATTGAAAAATGGAAATACTTTTTCCACATTGTTGCTCCCCATGTCGCCCTCAGCCTACTCTACATCTGTGTGCAATGTTGTAGGCACACGCCGGGTGCATTCAGCATGTGTAAGGAGCTCAGCCTGTTTTGATGGATAACAATTTTATTTGAGCACATTTTAGTGCCAGTCAGCCGTAAAGAACGTACGTATGTACATACATGTGGCGTATTCTCATAGAACAAGACAGACATCTTGAAATGCTGAACGTTAAAACGCAGTTTTACACGGAATAAACTTCTTAGATCAAGGCAAGGTGTTTCCTATAGAAAACAGGGTCATACATTGTCTTGATGATTGAATGTGTAATTACGAACGTGTTTTTGATTTAATAAAAAATCATTATTCTGAATAAATTCTTAGAATAATAAAGCACATCAAAACCGATTTACCTGGTGTGGAAATTCATCCAGATGAAATCGAAATTCATTCATTCAGATGTTACCTAAATTAGAATTATAAATCAAGGTGATTCTGTCGTGCGTGTCTTTTGACGTTTCTAAAAGTAGTGCTATTCTTTTCATAAGGGACGTGGAGTTTTTAGGTCTGACAGATTCAGTTAATTTTAAAAAAAATTCACGTCATAATCGCTACTTAAGTGCTGTGTTTCAACTAAAGCGTAGCGTAAAGATCTACAAGCAATTTTACAGATCAGCCTCTCCAGACAGGTTTTGACTTTCATTAACGCTGGTAGAATAAAAAGAAAAAATTATGGCATTGACATAAATGATTTTTCGATAACATTTGTCCATCCCGTACATTTTCTCTCTATTCTACCAGCGTTAACGAAAGTCAATTCCACAGTTCCACTTATTTATTGGCTAGGGGGCTGATCGGTAAAAATGCGTGTCCGCCTTTACCGATCGCAAGTGGTAATCGTTTTAGTTGGCAGAGCTGTCTCTGAACAGGAGAATGAACTTCATATTTAGGGTATGGTAAGTTTGATATTATAAGTAGCGGTTGGATCCCGTACATATTCCGCCTGTAAGTACCACCAGTCTCAAGGCATAGCACAGAAGCGTTGGCGAGGTTAATCGGTTTATCTGACCGCAGACCGCGTCCGGTTCAAAGGCCCGCAAAAAGCTGCCCTTTGACGGCGTCTTCAAATATTTGCGCCGAACACCGCAACCGCGCATTATTTTCAGTATAAACAGCCATAATCCCCTCTCGACTCCGGCAAAGCTGATTCCGTTTTTCATATTTACCTACATGCATTTTGGACTTTCGTTTAACTATGACCGTATTTGTTGGGATCAGCATTTAATTACGGAAGTTGGAATTCATTTTTGAGCTCTTTACAATTGTCATCTTACGCCGGCAAGGTGGCTCGCTGAGCACTCCTTGGTAGCAACTCGGAACGCATACGTTTTGCCGGCGGTTCCTTTTAATATGTAATTGTGTCAGTTTTTATTGTGATAGACACTACTATAAGCTTGAACTGTATTGTGTGTTTTACTGACTAGCCAGATCTTGTAGACTTTAATAGCAATTTGAACGGACAAAGTGCAGTGGCGTGTCGAAGTTTCTCGAACGCAGACAAGGAAAGTCGCAGGTCAGTGGTATATTTGCATAAGTTTAAAATTTCAATCTCGAACTTGCCTATCTCTAATTTAGTCTAATCGAAAAACATCCAAAATTTAAAAACCCTATGGATTACAACCAAACACAACCCATACTCGCAACTGGACTGGGCCATGGGTCGTACTGTGTAAATTAAGTATGTATTTAAAAATACATACGTAAATTAAGTATGTCATTGATACAAGTATATTGCACATCCCACGAGTTTCCCAGGAAATCGGAGTGCTCTAATGTAAAGGACCTTGTACCTAACGTGAGTAGTGATCTTACCAGATGTTGACTTGTTGGTGCATTTAATATTGATGAAGGATTTTGCACTCCCGTTGCTATCAATCGTTGTGAAATGAATCTATCGCAACAGTGACTTATTGAAACAGTACCTACCGGTGCTAAGCAATTTGAATGCAAAAATATTTAATTATCTCTATCAAATTGTTGACCCAAAATGAATCTGAAATTGATTTATTTATATCGACATCTCTGTCTACTAACTAGGTACTGGTTTCTTACGCCATTTAACTTTAAAGAATTTCGATTATGCTATTATTACATTTGACCATAAAATGACTAGGTAGGTATATGAAAAACATTAATTTTCAATATTAGTAAGTACCCTATTATGATTCCGTCTGAAAGAAAAACTCAAAAAATACTTACCTGTCCAGCGAATTTCAGAAATCCACCCTTCACTCAAACGGATGCCTCGGCATGCCAACTTTCATAAATATCAAAGCAGGTTTCCCAAAAACAATTTCTTGTGAATCCTCGGGCGGCGTTCACACGTCGCTCCGGCGGCGGGCGGCGGCGGCGGCGCGGCGGTGGCTAACACAATTTTATTCGAGCATAAAAAACGAGCTCATCATGCAAACGCCAAAGTCGTGGGACGTGGCTTGCTCCCGCGGTAAAACAATTTATCTGCATCGACGGAATTACGAGCGGTGCGTCGTGAATAAAATATGTCGTCGTCTGTCAGTCGAACGAAGACGTTGTCGGTGAGCCCCCGTGATCAGGGGTGGCGCCGTGGCGCATAGCAAGTTTCAGCTATGAAATTTAAATACAATACAATTAACTATTGTCTTTTGTTTCAGAATTATTGAATATTATTCTAATTGCATACAATATACGCAATTTAAATTCACTCAGATAAAGTAGTATCTAAGTATATCTATACCGCAACCCAAATCAAGTGTCTGTTTTGTAAAAAAAATATGATTGTCTAAATACATGTGGTGATGTAACACTGAAGGAACTGATCTGATTGGTCGAACCTGTTCATCATTGTGAAAATAAAGTGATCTGATCTAATAATGTGAAAATAACTATGCAATAATCACAGAAAAGCTTAAAATGTTAGTAGAGTAAGGTAGTTTTTGTTTAAAAAAACAAGACACTTGATTTGGACTTCGGTTTATATCGAATTACTCAATATCTAATGGTTTCCATTGCAAAGTACAGAACTGTGAAGTGCCTACCGTATGCTAAAACATGATAACCTAGTGGCTAGAGCGCCGCCCGCCGGCGCCGTGCCATGTAAACGAGGTTTTATATTTTACGAAGGCAAGGTACGATTCCGATCCACGCACCAGACAACAATTGTCGTCAGAGCAGCCGGTAAAATCTTTTTGAGTAATTCGAAATATCATACTTTCGAACTCATGTAATTCGAACTCATCGGACTTCGGTACTTTCGGAATACCGTTCATCGAGATTTTGAACATCGACATTCCGTAGTGCAGTCCAAAATAAATTGCCTATGCAACCACTATTATCTACTAATATTACCAGCAAAGATATGCACATTTTCCTGATCAAATATCAATCAACTTGGTTTTCCGAGTGGTAACCCTGATCGCAAATTCTATGACGAAGAGCGACGTGCAACGGGCGGCGGCGGCGGCGGGCGCTCCACGAATTAGGTCCCAGCAAATGTACGCGCACATACAACCGAGCCAGTATTTTCAGGAGATATTCTCTGACGATGATGGCTGTCGGATGCGGACACGTCTGACGTGACATGTCTCCTGCCTTCAGTTAGGTACAATCCTTTGGGATACACCAACTAAATTGTTACGTAGTAAGTAAGTATATGAAGACGAGAGCAACGCAATATATGGGTACCTTTCCTTAATTATGTTGCTCAACCGTATCTGTCCAAGCATTTATTTAGTAAGGTAATGAGTGCAGTTCGTAAGGATCTAGAACTAATTTGGTATATGAATACGAGAGTAACGTAGGACAGTTTATTATGTTGTACAAGTGTCCAAGTTCAAGTTTTCAGTCAGGTACCTATAGGGTGTTGGGATCTGCCAACTAATTTGTATGAAGGCGAGAGTAACGTGATATTGGTACTTTTCCGATAATGGTTCTTCCAGCGCATACATTCTTAGTCAATCTTATTGCTTAGCACCTCCTTACAATAATAAAACCCACCTGTCACTCAATACTTCAATATTCGTTAATCCGCCATAATTTCGGAATGGTGAATATTTAGCGAATACATTTTTTTAGGTAGTGCCATCGGTAAAATTACCTATTTAATAAGACGTGAGGTCATTAAATAAAATAGTATATTTCGCATGACCTATACGTTCGGTTCGGTAGGTTGAAGTCGGAATATAATATGCAAACTTGTCGTGTAACAATAAAATACGTAGAGGGAGGGTCCGTTACGATAAAACATGACAAACCCTGTGAATCAGTGGTGTAAGTGTGTGAAACAAGGACTCTGTCATCAAGACAAGGCTGGGCTAGACACCTTCATGAGGATAGATACGTTTGCAGATCAGGTGGAAGAAGGCAACACAGGTGCGTAAACGCAAGTTTTCTCTCATATTAATTACGTACTACAAAATCCCCGCAATTGATGGTAAACGATGATACAGTATGACGTAGGACCACGAGGAAACCCATCAGGTTTAAAATGGCGAACTACTAAAATGTAACAGCCACATTTTTCTGATTAGCACCTGTAAGGCCCACTTCCGTCAAGATGATAACCCCCAGGTTAAGTTAAATAATTAATCCTGTTCAAATCTCTTTGCACCTCTGATAACCCTGTGTCAAATTCGAGTTAAGCCTTGTTAACAATAGGTTAACCAGGGTTAAATATATTTGAACCCAGTTAACTAATCCGGTTCAGACATATTAAACCCGAACTTTGGCACAAGTGACCCTTAGTTTAATTGTTTTACAGGTAGATGTTTGATAAATGATTTCCATACTTGATTTTTCATCTAGATATTTCATAGACCCGAAAAAGATTCAACAAATTCGCCAAAATAAAAAAAATAAAAATTTGTCCAGTGAAATGCTAAAATTGGTTGTTAAATAATATGACAAGTGTATTTTCCGCTCGATTGGCTCGCCGCTCGAATGTCAATGGAGACGCTTAGCATTCCGCTCCGATGCGGCGGCGGAGCCCCGCTTCGTCGGAGTAAAGCAAACTCTCCTCTCCACAATGAAATGCTTGGGCAACTCGTTTACGCATTATACTGTTTTAATGCTGAAGAAGCACTTCATTGGCGATGTATCGTGACATGTAGAGCGACCTCACCCAGGCGCATAAATCACTGTGTGACTTAAGCTAGGGTGATAATATTATAAAAAATGTAAAATTTATATATTAAATAAACTGAAAAAATAAAATATCTTTAAGGCGCTGACATGAGCCAACTAGCGCCGCCAATCTTTAAAAAATCATATCTTCCAATATATAATCAATTTTATTAAAAAAACTACGTTCACATTGTTTATTGCTATAAATATTATTTTTTAAATGCTTATTTGTAACGTGATTCAATGTAGGTAAGTTGTAGTTCACAAATGTGCCAAAAACGGCCGTTTTTCGCAATTATGTGAACTACAAATATGTGAAATAAAAAATAATATTTATAGCAATAAACAATGTGAACGTAGCTTTTTTAATAAAATTGATTATATTGGAAGATATGATTTTTTAAAGATTGGCGGCGCTAGTTGGCTCCATGAAGCCCCTTAAGAATTTGCAACAAAAGAATTTGTTCCGATTCTGACTCACTAACAAAAGTCAGTAATTACCTACCTACTTATCTACGGGCAATATTCTTCGGCAATAATAATATTCGTCAGTGAGCACAAATAATTTTCCCCAAGATTAAGCCCAAAATTGATGCAGTTTTATTTAGAAATCACTTCTGTGGTAGGTGCTTCAACTGTTACCCATCTCAGATCACTTATTCCTGATCTGAGGTACCCATAAATTTTTTGTATAACAGTGAGACTTTATACGCCAAGAAACTCGTAGTTTCCGAAACTTACCTACATGAAATTTATACAATGAAAATTAAGATTCCTTGAAAGCAATTGAATGAAAAATCTCCGTCTTCGGAAGTTCACTGGGATTTAAAGCGGTTGAATATTGGTAAAATAAATATTGGAACACGTGACCGAACGCGTCCTGACAATGTCTTCCTCTACTCGTGTTTGCGTTGCTCACGACATTTATGGAAAGGGCTACTTGAATTTATCCGAACATAAAATACCTCTACTTACCTAGATTTACAGTGAATAGGAAAAAACAGCAGTAACGCTAGAGTTAGGTTTGAATATTATGCCTTTCGAGGATTGTGGGAAAGCTTTCTGCGTCCAACCCGTGTTAAATTATGACCATAATATTGTTACTCGTCCTCCTTTTTCATCATATCGGCCTTTTGATTGTTATTGGTTATCATAGTGTATTTGCGGTTGCTGGTCCTTTATTAAAATTCTTTTCTTTTTAGGTAAATAATTGGTGATAATGATAATCATCATTAAAAACTGTTTATCTGCTAATCTAGTAGTGAATCCAGTAATTTTGCACGTTGTTTTTGTTTTGTAAGTTTTACACATAATTTAATTTTACATCATGATTCTCATATTTATTCAATTTATTTAGTTTAATCAATTTTATTAAAAAAGCTATTTACAAAACTAAAAACAATTTAAAAAATTCGGCCCTCTTGGGAGGGTGCCCATCACACTGGCGGCATTCCCGCGCTGTATGGCTAGGCTCAGCCTCTGTGCGAGAAAGCCGCCAGCACGAGGGTCACCCGTCGCCTCCCTCAGGCGCTTGCTGAGCTCCTTGTGGAGCGCGTGTGCACTCGGACCCCACGGACCAAGTGTCTCGACGCCAAAGGGGACAAAGTCATATTGGGCGCCGAGACACCTGTATTTGCCCCTCTTAATGCGCTCACGAGCCTCGGCCGCCGCGCCCGCGCGACTGGCGGTCGCCGGAAGATAGGTCGCAGCCAGAGTGTCGGAACACGTAGCGTCCCACACCAGGGCGCGACCCATCCTCCAGGGTATCAACGACATCCCGTCGGGCCGCTTGCCGTCGTCCCGCAGGATTAGTGGCTCCAATACTGCGGGTACGCCGGTACTGACGAGGGCCCTTCTTAGGATGTCGTTGAGCGCTGCGTGGCGGGAGAGGCGGCCGGCGCTGGAGCGGCAGGCAAGGCCGTGGTGCCCGAGCCGGTCCACACTCACCCCACAAGAAGCACAGCGGTGGTCGACGCACACCTCGGCCCCCAGCCGGAGACCAGTGGCGATACGGAGTGTGGCGGGGTCTATGAAAGTGCCGGTGCTTGGAGATGGATAGGCGTGGAGCCAGTGTCCGGACTCAGGTCGGGACACTGCCAACAGCCTAGCGCGATCTCTGCCAGAAGATGAGGTGATCAATGAGTTTAGGATGGCTTGAGATGAGATATTGTCCCAGGCCCTTTGTATTTTCGGTGTCGACGGTAAATTTGGACTCGGTCCTGCTAACCAGGCGTTCCCAGCTTCGATCAGGCACGCGATCTCGCAGTTTACAGCCGCAGGGGCTTTCAGGATTTTACCTGCGAGATCAGACGTGCCATATATCGAAGATAGGAACGCCGGTAAAGCTACAGAAGTAATTTTGCGGGTACCGAGACCACCGTACCTGATGGGTAAGGAGGCCTGGGTCCATGCCTGTTCGCTCAAATGTATGTTAATTATGGATTCAATTTGGAATTTTAAGGCATTATCAATTGGTGAAAGCAGGTCAGGGAATTTCCACAAAGGGCAACAGCGAAGCAGGTAAGTAAATTTAGGTACGAACAGGCAGAATTTTAAGATGAAAAGCGCCGAATGGGGAGTAATTTTGAGGAGACGATCCGAAAACATATTAAAATTTGAAACCGAATTATCCAAAAGGGGAGGAATAGCCTCGTCGAAGATGGGAGAGCCAAGAAGGTTTAGACTGTCTTTACTCAAAATTTTAATATTAGGCGCTAAAAAGTTAAAATTTTGATGAATCTCGTGAGTAAGGGAAGGGTCCAAATTTTCAGAGATGAAAAGTTCACTTTTGTTAAAATTTAGTTCCAAACCTATGGATTTAAATTTGTTTATAATAGAGGACAGGTCTGAAAGGACAGTCTTTGCATCTCCACCTAGAGTGCCATCATCTAAATACCAAACATTAAATTTAGAATTTAGATTATGAATGAAAGGATTTATAGCCAAACTGAAAATTGCAGGACCGAGTGGATCACCCTGCTGACATCCTACGGCCGAAAGAATCTCGTTATTTTTGTAGGCTAATTTAGATGGACAGTGATAACACTGTAGGAGAAAGTTGTAAATTTCAGGTACATGTAATTTAACTTCGTTCAGCAGGGCATCCCTATTAACCGAATTAAAAGCGTTTTTCACATCTAATTTTAATAAAACCTCACAATGCACATCTTGCACAAAAGTGCGTGCAGCATGGACTGCTGCCTCGCAGCCTCCCCGGGTCCCGAAGCCAACCTGTATAGGTTCAAATAACGACTGTAATTTAAGGCGAGTGAGCCGCACACATATTTTGGCGGTTAGACGTCTCAGGGTAGAACCTACAGCGATCGGACGCACGCCACCATCTTTTTTAGTGAGGGCAATTAGGTTGGCTCCGTAGAGGACTGGTGTCACTTCCTGGCAGACATTACCCTGCAGCATCAGGTTCACCAACTTTGTAAGGGCTTGAAGAAGGTGTCCACCAGACACCCCCACGCCGTGGGACGTAAGGTCCATTTTAATAGTATTTTTATAATTTAGATATCTCGTCCGTCCGCGTTGTTCCTCCTTTCCAGCTCTACCACCATCTCTATATTTACCGTCGCAATTTATGACGAGTTGCTAACCAGACATTCAGGAAACGTGGACATTCGGGAAAATGGACCAATATATCCCCATTGTCTGAAAAATACCACCACATGAAAAATACAGTTTTTGTAGTCGTTGCTCCTTACTATTAAGTCGATGCTTTCCAGTCCAGACATTACATAACATAAAAAAATACATCACTAAATAATATACTGTCGTAGCTCTTGAGCTACGATTTCAGACTATATTTCAGTTTCCTATCTAAATACTGTGGGTATTATTCTAAAAACGGATAGAGATTTGAAGCGAGACGGCTATTTGTTCAGGCGCGAGTTACTTCCTCCCCTGACCAGCAAAGCAAACGGGTATTCGTAGTTGAGCACTCCTTATTGGCGACAACTGGATTTAACGGGAGCCGTGAGCTGTGATCTGTGAATGGACATCTACTTGTAAATTCACTCCACTGGCTTTCAGTTTAGGGATGTGTCCTCGTATTTGTCTGGTTCTATCCTTATTTTACTATCCAGTTTGGTAGATCACAATAATAATAGTAGTGTTGAACTCCGGTTACGGATCCGGAACCTTTCTACTACGATGCTAAACTTTTTCTAAAGGGGAACATCTTAGATGTTACCTAATATCTTATAATCTGTCTAATTTACAAGTAAGTAATATACTAATAATAATCATTCCGGGATAATTTTGTGGATCGTTCAAAAAGTAAGAGAGCTCGGTGGCTCAGTGGTTGGGTCAATGGACTTGCGAAACGGTTCGAGGAGGTCTCAGGTTCGATTCGTAAGTTTTTCCGTCGAAAAAAAACGAGGATAACTCATTGGTACATGGAGCCATGATCCACCATGCGGGCTCAGTGCGGATTTCAAATGCATTAGAATTTTTTCTTCTTCTATGGCATGCAGGTTTCATCACGATGTTTTCCTTCACCGTTTTGAGAGCACTCGGTAAATGTACGTAAGTTTTCCGTCGAAAAAACCGAGGGTAACTCATTGGTACATGACTGCCCTGGCTGGGGTCACGAAAACATCGTGATGAAACCTGCATGTCATAAAAGAAGAAAAAAAATCTAATGCATGTGAAATCCGCCAATCCGCACTGGATTATGGCTCCAGCTCTCTCGATGTAAGGGAAGGCAGTGGAGCAATATAAATAGACTGATGATGATAATGTTAAAAATGTAACGATGCCTTTACCGTTATTACTTCTTAGTTCATCGCTACTCCATTGCAATAGTTTAACCATTTCATTCATGGGCAACTCTACATGTATTTATCGGCTCTATTCTGCAAGCCGGCGACATCATGCCATTCATTCAACTCGTTACGACGTTATGATTTTGACTAAGAACTCGAATGACTTTTGTAGTTGTAGAAATAATTAAAGGTTTTTGAGTCCAAATCCAACGATTGTCCATGCAGTATTTGATTTCTGATGACCACGACGGATCATTTTAGTTCAGGATAAGTTCTAGCTGGTCAATGATGGTTACAGTTTCAAATCACTGCAGTTCATTCACCTGCAGCATGGCTCTACAATCAGCCAAATTCGAATGGTTATTTGGAATCATATTTTGGTTTGTCGTCCAGTTTTGCATGAAATTTTGCTAATCGCCTATGCAGCGGCCAATTTCGACGTGAATGATCGCTGGCGGGCGAGCTTTTGTGCCTTGTTCTCGATTCTAATTGAAACTATTTTGGGCACAGGACAATGCGGTATTGTCCGCGTGTCCGGCGGTGTTTGCCGCCTTTATTAATTCAGGTGGGCGTGGCTGCGTGTGGGCGGGGTCGGGGCGGGGCGTGTGTGTTGGCCCGCCCAGCGGCGCGGCGCAGACGGCCGCGAGCAGCCGGACTCGCGGCCGCGACGAGCGTCACGCCGCGCCGTCACGCGGCTCAGTCGCTCAGTCGGGCCGACGACGCGAACTCCGCTACCTCGAGCGGCTCAACCAAACACCTCCACCCTTACGAGTTGCGTTAAACTTTCAGGAAAGTTCATATTAACACTTTATCTCTAACTTTTGCTGTAGTTTTCCCAAAGGTCCTAATTCGGTTCGCGTGGTGTAAAGTTCGGTGGGCGTGCGCCGAGAGCGCGCCACGTGCTTCTGACAGTTGCCGCACCCCCCACGCGCACGCCAAGTAAGTCATAGAACTTAAGGTCAAAACTAAATTTTGAACTCTTGAAAATGTTCTTTGATCATATAGGTACCTGCCTAAATAATTATATTGATTACTTTTCCAGAAGTCTTAAGATTTCTCGTGCTTATTGAAGTGCTACAAATACAACCTGTTGACATGTTTTCCTTGGTATTGTATTGGCCAAGAACTCTCTTCAACCAAGGTGTATATAAATTGTGCATAATATTCGTAATTGAATTGGAACTTATATAGTTTTTTGTCTACGTGCGTAGTGTAAACTTTCAAAAGATTGGCCTTTTAGGACGGGCGGGGCTTACCTAAAGTGGGACCTTATACATACTTGCTTAAAAATATTAGTGAAAAAATGAATAAAAATTACAGCACCTTATCTGTTAGTAACTTAACAGATTCACCAAAAATCAACTTCAATCATAATCCGAAAAATCTACCATATTACAAATAATTTTTCATAAATATTACTAACTTTTCTAACTAATAAGTTCTCAAAGTTATAATTGTTGATGTGGTGACCAATAAATGGTTGCTGGTTATGCCGATTTCAGAGGATCACACGCTAATTTTAATCATCGCTAAGCGAGACGTCCCGTTCACTATTTATTATGAGTTATGTTATGAGTGACAGTTGCGTCTAGGTTAGGATTTTAGGATTAGAAATGATGGAAGTGAGTTTTTGAGGTCAAGTTATAAAAATTGCGTTTAATTTTTTTAAACATTTTCGTCACCAACGGGATGCATACCTGGGACATGCCATTCCGTGGCAGTTGGCTTACTTACTTAATACTTTTTCTGTGTATTTATTTCGATTGCCAATTCGAAATGGAGAATGGTAATAAAATTTCAATAAATCGGTCGTCATCAAATAACTGTACGAGTAATAACACGTACAGAGTAATAATGGTAACACTTTTTACTTTTGACAGTCCTTATTATTTGCGTCGTAAGACTTGAAATCGTACTGCAAGTGTTTCCATTGATCTGCTGTCGACTGTACCTATCGCTTTTCCCATCGCGGCATAAAAATGTCCCGTAGCCGCCCGCCCAAACCGTGTCATGTAGATTTTTTGACTATTAGGAAATGGAGAACATTTTGTTGTCAAGTAGTGTTGAAAATGGCATTTAACGAAATTAAAAAAAAATCAATTCAAATACACTTTATTGTACATAAAAGACACGAACAATTACAATACAGAAATACAAAACAGCATGTACAATTTTGGCGGCCTTATCGCTAAAAGCGATTTCTTCCAGGCGACCAACTGTTGAGGGAATTTAATAATAGTAAAGTAAGACATTTTTATGGTATAACTATATATGATGAAAAAAAGTTAATATATGATGGTATATATTAACTTTTAGGGAATAATCTACCTACTACCTTTTTTTTACTTGGGGAAATGCTTTTACTCATCCCACCGCGCCAATAAGGAGGGGCGCGCGGTGAGTAACCTACCTACTACCTGCAGTTTTGGAAAACTATACATGAATCTCGATCTAAGAATACTATTTTCGGAGTATTTATTTCGATCGGCAATTCAAATGGGAATACGGGAACAAATAGGTCGCCATCGAATGGCTAGTTAATATAGAACAAATAGAGAAAACAAAATAACATTTGTTCAAAAAATTTAGTCATTTCATTTTCATTTCATTTATTCGCAATAAATTGTAGGTTAAAAATTTATGTTATCACAATAACATAGGTTTCATACAATTTTAACCGTCGGGTGTAGAGAGCGAGATAAATACCTACATATATAAAATATCATTCAACTAAATTACAATTATATCACAATGTCATCTCAAAAATTCCACGCATCAAAAATAATATAATAACTGAGTCAATAAACAAGTGCATTTTGTGCACACAGAACAAATGGGACCTACTCTGCGTGCGAGTAGGTATCGCTTTTCCCATCACGGCATAAAAATGTCCCGTAACCGCGCCCGCCCAAACCGTGTCGTCCGCCCCGCGCGCCCCGCGCAACACCCGCCGTCGCCGTCTACACTCAAATCATCGCTGACAATTGTCGATTCCGTTTTATTGGCCGCGATCTTTTTATGGCAATTGGCGTGGATCGCTTTTCCATTCCGATTGGGGTGCTTTGTCATTGTGGTCTCTATCCGACTTTTTTTGCTGCTCGTACTTTGCTTGGAAAGTGAATTTTGATGCGATTGTCGAGGTCGTTTGTTTTGTCAATTGTAAGATGGTAGTTTTATTGCCCTACTGCTGAAAGAAGGGTGATGTTTTTCAGTTACTTTGTAACCTATGAAGTATTATTGATGGATAAGATGCATGAATTTATGCAGATTTGTCTTCTTGATTACGAAACTGGCAGCATAAATTTTATGCCAAAACCAGTATTTTTTATCATTTGTGAAATATTCTATAAACTCTATCTATACTATACAGAGTAATTTCCTGAAAATCCACTATATTAATCCTGCTATACGGTAAACTAATAATCGCTGAATTATCATTATCACTAAACCTAAAATCTTACTCCTATAAGAAAAGCAAGATGTTAGTAAGATCTTCCATAAGATCGTGTATTTCTTCTGTGTATTGTGTTGTAGTAAGGGTTCGAACCCCCGATTGTGCGAACATTATTTTTAGAATGACAACATTAGGTGCGATTCTGTCGTGGCCGCAAATTCTAAAGCTAAGTCTAAAAAGTCTAAGTTTCCAGATGAATTTTCACAAATTATTATTACAACGAAATGAAGAAGTATCTATTCCACTCGTACATTGTGTTAGATTACTGCAGTACCGTGCAACGGCGATATCGCTTCGAGTAATGAGGCTGGCCGCGGCGATAGCGATAACGAGCCGCCCTCGTTACGCCGCCCGCCCTACAGCGCTACAGGCTGTACGCGAGTAGGGAGACACGATACTGACAACTGACAACGATTTTATGAAGAAATCGGCAATGGTTTTACGGAGAAAATTAGTGTTCTACTTAGATGATGTAATTATCGTCAATGTAGCCTGGAATTAAAATAATATTAAGACTTTATTTAGAATATTATTTAATTAGAGCTACGGTCTGGAGGCCACGCACGGGACATCGTAGCGTGGGAAGAACACCGATGCGATGGTCTAACGACATCTCTCGCACATGTGGGAAGAAATGGATGCGTACGGCCACAAATAGAAGAATTGCGAGAAGGCCTACGTCCAGCAGTGGATACAGGCTGACGACGACGATGACTTTATGACAACAGTCTACATTGACGATATACCATCTAGAAAAGTAGTTTTCTAGATGGTATATCTTCAATGTAGACTGGAAATAAAAATAATATGACTTTTGAAAGTAATTGAATGTTAGGCTGCATTTCCACTTGCAAGAAAACTTCTGCGAGTAATGTTCGACAGCAGAATTCTGATGTGTAAAGTGCCTAGCAAGTGCGGAATTTACACTGGTCCAAAGTTCTGCGTAAAAAGGAGTGCGTTCCAGAAATCTCACAAGAAGATGAAAATAAACTGCGATGAAATAATGTTTAATAATAAATAGCTCGGACACGGATCCCGAAATGCATCAGGCAGGAATAAATTAAAAAAGTGGCTATTGCAGAATCCATTCTATTCCATCGATGAATATGTGAACCGCCCAAAATGACACAATGACATTACACATAAATTTTTAGTATGAAACTATTATATTATTTTATTTATTTATTTTATTAATGGACTCGACAGTTCGTCATTTGCCAATGTCACGTTACAGAAAATTCAATATGTAACAGTCTTCCTTCTATCTTCCTCCAGGGGAGTCGCAGTATATTTTATTATTCTACTATAAATTAAATTTGTAAACAATTATTATAAATTATGAAAATATGACAGTGTAAAAATGAAATGCCCATCTGACGTGTAAACTTGTTTTTTACCAATAAAGTATATCATATCATATCATATCATCCCATCTTAAAACTCTCTTAAAATGATCAAATCTATGAAGCATTTGGAAATATAAATAGTAATTAAAGGTAGTATAATTCTGACGTGCGCTTTGAAAACTAAACTAAATCATACAGGTCTCAAAATACTGTCTCCTTTTTCTACACCAAAGATATAAAGAGGATACCATTATTTTTAAGAACTGTCAAAGTTAACTTAAAGTTAAAAACACACGACAAACTCGCTACACTACTACCAATGTAAAAAAAATCAGTCAAGTAGTACCTGAGGAAATGTCAACAATATTAAGGCCCTCACTATTAAGGTACACTTTTCTCTGAGTTGGACTGTACAAGCGCCCAACGGCGTCATGTATGTTCGTGCGTGACAACAAACTGTCCCTAACTAACAGCTCTACTAAATTAGGGCTTAAAATTAAGCTCAGTTATGAGCCGGCCGTCTGCCGCAGCGGCTGCTATGATGGCAGCAGATAAACCCGAATGCGCTAAGCTAGTTTAATAATGGTACAATATACACATTATTTATATGGGATTTGCAGTATTGAATCAACGATTTTAGGAAATCATAATTACTCTTAGGCCAAGATTCAGAGACCAGTTTTAACGCAAATGTAATGTGAGATCACTCTTGCAACGGCCAACATCCTTTCATATAGACAGTTTTAAGTGGGAAAGTTTGAGTTCCGTCTTACAACGGTCAGATTTCTTACAATTTTGACAGCAGTAAGAGCGAGCTCACGCTAAGTTCGTACTCAAACCTCTCTAGCAATTAGCCAAATGCACCAAACGACCTAGCATTTATCTCTAACAAGACGTCACTGTAACTTTAGTATTTGTATTGTGTAACATTAAATTGTTATTTGTAGTATTAAAATGTATATTTCTTAAAGAAATTCGTCGCGTAAATAAAGCGATCCCTTTATAACTAGACACCTGAAATCACGGCGAAGTATCGTTTCCGAGTAACAAGCGGACGAAAGGATTCTGGGCCGCATTAAAAACAGATGAGGTTTAAAAAGCAGTTCCCGCAAATGATGGTGAGTGATCGCCGCAGACGGGCGGTTTAACCGCTCTGTGCACGAGTAAAAAAGAATTATATAGTTCTTCGTATCGTTTATTGCCAGGTTTAAGGGTAACTTAGGACGTATAATGCAAATATCGAACTAACTTGCCTTGTTCTAATTTTTTTTATCCTAACAGCCCATCAATGGTATTTATCATGAAGTCCAATTTTAATTCTTAGACTTTAACAATGAGAAAAGGGCCCAAGGGCCCTATACCGCAATTTTCTCTTTCTACATTTGATTATCAATATCGAATTAGTTTCAACATTTGTTACATTAATTTTGACAGAATAAGGCTTATGTAGTACATATATTTAACAGTTATTTACTTATGTACGAATAGGTACATGATATTTACTAATTTAGTATCGCCTAAATTGAAACTGTATCTAATCGCATACGAAAATCTAATAACAAACCTTATGCACATCCAATTTTTATTTCATGTAACGTGTATTTATTTTGTGTACATTAAAGAATTACAGAATTACAGAACAAAAACATATAGCGGTTGGCAATATCAACATGCTATGGGACGTCTTATGAACGCTTTCCATCCCATCATTAATAAGTTTCTCGTTATAAAGTCAACACGAGCGTTCGAACCGCTCGTCTGTGCGCAAAGCACGGCCGATTGGTTTAGTTAGCAGTGAGCGTCGCGCCTCATTTGCTTGCCACCGCATCGCCCGCCGCGCGACTTTGTTCCACTCTTTTCACCCCGGACTGTGTCCTGTGATGTGATCGAATGATCGTCTTTTGATGCAAAGATTAAAGGATTATTATTAAGATTCGTGACTTCTTGGTAAACAATTGTGGCAATTCTAGAGTATGACATGCTAACTTTAATCTAAGCGAGATCCTGCTCGCTTTTACGCGACGTAGCATATTAATTACAGTGACACGGTTGCGTTTATAGAGGCTTTAGGACTAGATTTGTCGGCCACTAGAGAATCCTATCGTCGTGCTAGCTAGACTCTACTCAAGAGCAATCATTGCGTTCTCATACGACATGTAGTAGCTTTTTTTAAAACGGTTTCATAAGCAGTGATAAGCAGCCTTCTTAGCTTTGTCTAATCTTCCCGCACCAATACATTGCGACCTTCGAGTATATAGGTAGTCCGCGATAGACGTCGTTATGTCGTCTTGAGTGTTTGTACACTGTGGACATTGCGACAGATATAGGATTCTATATAACAAATAAAAGTTTGACAATGTTAATAAATTTTCGTATTTGCATTCGTTTTTAGATTTTTTTTACAAAGATATCAAAAGTGAAATAAATAAACCGCTGATATAAAACCCTTTAGCCCTTACTTGATTCATAACTAGGGCAAAAGTGGGAAAAGGGCAGCGGCTACGGAGGACTTTTAATGATCCCGTAATGATTCAGCCGCGGGCTGTGCGGTGCGTTCCCGCTCTGATATCGTACGGTTACCGTATCTACGTTATTGACGTAACCATACTGCACGTGCGTGCTGTCACTAATAGGTATCCTTAGTTGAAAAAAATAAAAATATCAATTTTTTTAATGTTTTTTTTTTAATATAATTATAATAGAAAAAGGTTCTGCATCTAGGTAATTGAATTATGAAATGGAGCTACAGAGAATGATTATTAGTATTTTAATTGATGAATAGAATTTTCATTAAATAACATTGCGTCTAGCTAGATATAATAAATTATAATTTTATCGCGTAAGAGTGGCGGGACGCCTCGCTTAGCGATGATTAATATTAGTACTGGAATTCCCTAAATTAACTACGAAATAGTGGTATCAAAATTATGCTTAAAAATCTAAAAGTAAAACATTGCTATCGCAATTAAAATTTTACATATTTCTCATACTTATTAAAAAAAAGCTGCAAAACAGTTTACCTGTTTCAAGTGATTCTTAAATATATTTTCGATGTAGAAAGTAAATTATCTGCCGAACTAAACCAATACACGAGATTTTGGCACAAAAAATCCCAATATTAAAAAGCCGATGGTTTGTTTGTTGAGGCATGTTAAACCGGCGCGAGCGAGCGGACGTGAGGGGCGACACGTCAAGAGGTTGTCGTTAAGCGCGCTTAATGATTCCTTAATGATCTCGCCGCGGGCCGCAGAGCTCGTGGGTGCTGGGTGCTGCGATGGATAAACGCATTAAACTCCTTTAGGAGGCTCGGGCATAGCAGGGCCTACTTAAGAAAGGTTACAACAGGATATGGATTCAACTACATAGGATTCTATAACTAAGGCTGAGACTCAGAGACAATTTTAAGCGCGAGTTTAAGGTAAGCTCGCTTTTACAACTGTTAAACGTAGTATGCAACAGTCTGCAATCGCCAATTCTTGATCTAATAAATCTTTTTTGTACACACGAAGACAGTGATAAGTGTACAGGGGGCCTCAATAAGGTTGAGATTTTCTCAAGAACTACTTGACCGAATTGAGTAATTCTTTTACAGATTCATACTTTTAACTTGTATCTATCTAACAGTGAATTAATTCTTGCAATAGGCCAAGTAGTTTTTGAGATAATCTCAACCTTAAACACTCCCCTGTATACTTTACCGTACCTATCTAGGTACAAATTGACTTAGAATCTAAACCGTAACCGTCTTCCGGAACATCGAAGATCCTACTAATCTTGGTTTGCGAAATAGACAGAATACCTTACGTGTTTCTTGTAAGAGAGTCTAGAAGTCGTTCAGCGTCAGGTAGCGTTGGTCCTTACCGTTGGTGCGACGCAGCGGTCCATTAAAAATAATCGATGCTTTCGAAAATATCGAGAGCTTTCCACTAATGACATCGCGCGAGAAAACAAAGCGAGCGGCTCCACTGAGGCCGACACAGCCTCTATGCCATTTTCGTGAAAAAAAAAATTGCTATGAGTCTATGGTCATATTTCGGCGGCAAAACATTTTCTTTTCTAGTTTAATACAGTAGTTGCTATTTTTAAATTGTAGATTTGTGTATTTTACTTGATATTTCTCTTCTAATTGTAAAGAAAGTGTAGCACAATCGAATAAAGTGCAATGAGGCGTGATAATGTATTACACTTAGAACTTAGGTACTTTAAATTGCAAGAATGCTTCGTCTTCTTTGTATAGTCGCCAACATTATCATAATCTCCTTAGAATAATTTTAGAAGGTGTCACTAGGTACCTTTTTCCCTTAGCCACCATCATTTTCATATCATCATACAAGAAATATCATACACCTCCTTCGTCTAGGGTTATAAGTAGTTGCTTCAGACGATTCCTCTCTGGAGAAGCGAAAGATATAATTTATCAGGTATTGTTGTAATTACTTATAATTATAACTGTATAATTTGATACTGAAAATTCCATGGAAAATGGCAAACATCGTCGAGTCCATTTGAAAAACAACAAAAAAACGCAAGGAGGCAAGGAGCTTCGGGCACGCTGCCGACTCTAACTTAATTGATTTGTACCGGTACGTGCTCATTAAATATGCAGAAAAGCAGCAATTCTACGCGGATACAAAAAAAAATCATATAGAGCAAGACAATCCCCGTTTAATACTTGTCCAAGGAAAACTTTACACCTGGTATTTGGCTTAGGGGCAACTCTACTTGGTTGAATCATAATATTATTTATTTATGGCTGATAAAACCATCATCAATGACATCCGAAATATTCTTGGGGAAAAGATAACCAATACAATTTGTACCTACTAGGTATATACTTCCATAAAAAGAATTTTTTAGTTTAATTAAATCGTGACTACTTAATACAATAATAAATTATTAAATAAACGGAACTAACTGTATTGATCTAATAAGTATTTATTTTCTATACGCTAACAAAAAGACGTTACCGAATACACCATTTTACAATTGCAATAACTGAAGTTTATTTCCCGAATTCGGCGTTTAATAGGTTAATTCACGTGGAAGATGTTTGCGGAGCACCGCCGCCGCCGAGCTGTACCCGCCTTGTTTTTCTTACAAATGAAATTATTGCGAGAATAAAATATTTTACTGTCTGTCAATTTGCTTGGTTCACTTCGTCGAAATGTTCCGCCAGATATTAAGCAGAGGTTAAAATTTTATTTGCGCGGAGTTATTGCTCGAATGCCGTCGTCTCGGCGTGATGTTGTTAAATTCTCTTCGGTACATCGGGCTGCTTCGTGGCTATTATTGCTTGATGTAAGACAAAGCCCACAAATAAAACAAAACACTTATTCTTATTTATTGCTTCGTAGAATATCGAGGGGACCTTCTCGGGCTACGATTTGATGTAGATAGGCACTCATAGAGAAGCAAAGCAGTTAATTTTATTTACTACAGACTTGAAGGTACCGAAGAATACCGATTTAATTTTCATTGATTACAAGTACGGTACGTGAGTATAATTGTGTTACAGGTTATTTATATTAGAGATCAACTATCACGTCTTTTAAAAGTAATAATCATAACCTACTACACTGTACGTTATTATAATGTGCCTACCTAGGTATTTAACGTAATAAATAATACTCATTACAATTTTTTTACGAAATTCTGACAAACTTTAATGTAACTCTACAAATATTTTTGTTATTTACAATTTAGATTCTACTATTTTCTGAAAAGTTATTACGACTTAAAGCATGAAAATTTTTTATTACGTGCAGTTAGTAACAACGGGGGTGAATCAGAGCGGTCCTGGCCGGTGCACCATACTGTCTGGTAAACCCGGGACGATATTGGTTTCTATGGTCTTTCCCACATTATAATTGTCCTTGCATTTCCTATACGGCATACATGGAAGGCCAAAACTTAATCATTGTAAATCTGAGCATCAAAACGCTAATAAAACTACTGAAACTTTTGAAGAACACTTCAATTTGAATGGATCTGTGATACGAATGGAGTTTGCAACAAAGCGATGTAATTGGTGCATTGTAGGCGGCCGCGGGCGAGCATCGTTAGCCTTTCTTTCGTAGCCGCGGTTTTGTCGGCGCTGCTTGCTAATTAACTATGAAATTAATTGACGCAGCAAAGTTTCCGAGTGAAACTTGAATTAATTGGCACGTCCGACTTCAGCCTAATTAGGAGCCTGAGGCTTTTCAGTATCGCTCGTTGAGCCAGTGGAAAACACACAAAAGTGGTGAGTGAATAGTTTGAGCGAGGATTTTTGTTTTATGGGTACCTACTCGCGTATTAGACGTCAATGGTGCGTATGGAAGTTGCACTGGAAAAGTGGAACATCTGGTTTTAGGGGATTTTTTATTTTATCTGTGTGAGGAACATCATATTAGTTAGACCTAACTAATCTATTCAATTGCCAAATTCGGGTTAGACTCTTAGACTGTTATTCATAAACGTGATTTAAAGTTACGCCACCGTTTAGCCACTTTGTCCCTTTCTATCTCAACCTTTTTTAACGAAGTGGGAAAGGTTAAGCAACACGATTTAAGGAAAGTGAGGTTTAACTAGGTTTATGAATAACAGCATTATTGATAGGCGAATATTTTTACTATACCCAGATATTTCTTATAAATGTCTCCAATTCCTTAAATTTTCTGGGGCATATAATTCTAGTAAAATCATGTACATACAGACTAGGTGTCACTAGAACTAGATATAAGTACTACGAGCAACTTCTATTAGACCAAAGATACATCAGTTTAGGTAAGAGCTTCCTTATCTTCTTCGTATAGCTTGGTGTGGTCGAAATATTCTCAGAGTTAGCATCTGAAAATCTTAAATCACTTAACAACCTGCTTAGTCATAAATTTTGTTTATTCTACCTACTTGTACCTATAGTACTTTTTTTTTTGTATGTTATGCCTGCTTTCCTCTGACATGATGGTCGGAGTCTTTATTTGGCTTAATGGTTTGTCTACTTTTTATTATTATTACCTTGCTCTGGGCGTTGGTGTCAGTACATACACCTGTATGTACTGGTATTAGAAGTGACACACATATTATACATCTTTTACAATTTGGTTATATCTTACACATTACGTTATTAACTGTCTTAAAGGCTAGCACTGTTTAGAGACGCTTTTTTTTCTTCTTTTCTTGATATTGTGTTTTTCTCTTAATTTTTTTGTTTGTTTGTTTGATAAACTATACATATATTATCCTATAGTACTTAATTGTAAAATACTTAAGTCGTACAAAATAAACTTAGGTAGGTATACATCGTTTCGCCGGCAAGGGCGCCGCGCGGGGAGCAGGCTTGTCCCGGGGCGAAGGCACCTCCGTAATTAACATACATTATGAATTATCGAAAATGACCGTCTGCGATACCCCCCTAATTACACGTTCCCATACACCGGCGTGTGTGTGCCGTAATGAATAGGTTAGTGTTGTATTAATACGCGTTTCCGACCGTTATTAGATATCTTTGTTGGGACGAATCATATTTTATGAGCATTATTACGTATTAATTGGATTTATTGGCGGTGTTTTGTTTTTATTAAGGCTTTACTTCAGGCGGTTGTTGGAATAGGGGTGGTGACATGTATAGAAAATTTAATTATTTCGTTATTATTATAAAATACCTAACAACATTGAAATCAATTGTTTATACAGGACATATGAAAATCAGGAATCTCATAGTGTGGAAACATTCACGTCTTACCAATTACATACAAATTCCACACAAAGTTCGTTTTGCCCAAAAAGGATGAAAAAAGGGACGAATCACGACTTGGCCATGACCATATCTCTGGTGTTAAATGGAATATCGAAAACCTAATTTCAGACGTATTTTCGACATGATGACTAGTTTTTTTGGGCAACATCCCCGTTAGATATTGAGATGATAGGTTAGAAGAAGTACCTACCTGACTAGGGATATTGATGGAGAGTGAATTTAGGTATTTTACGTGACAAGTTATTCTTGTAGGTAGGTTCAGATATTATGTCTGTATCACTGCTAAAAATGATACACATTTTATTGCAAAACATATTTCAGAGTGCGGCAAGGTATCGGGCAGCACCAAGGTGGAATAAGCCTGTTCAGGTAGGAAACGATTCCGCGTGACGTCACAAACTGAATGGGGCGTATCACAGAGAGGAACACCGCCTCGAATGTTGTCGCGTTACTTTATAAATATCACGATATTTCCGTGAGCTTGATCGATAGTGCAGTGGCTGGGGAAGTTGGTATTTCGATAAGGAGGTCCCAGGTTAAGCAAGGACTAATGAGTAGTACTCTCAGGGTTTCCTAAGAAAAATAATGTAGGTGAGAACTAGGTGAGATAAATTAATTAGTTTCTTCGGAAAACGTCTCGAGAAATTCGGAAAGTATAACCCCGTTCAATTTTGAGTTAACCCTTATCAAACAATAGGTTAACGTTAGAGTTAACTAAGCGGTGCGGACATATTAACCCGAACTTTGGCGCTAGTGGCCCTTAGTCTTGTCCAGTCCCTTTCTAATCTTGTCAACTCTCAACGCCCGTTACGAGCACTTCCTCGAAAAGTGCTCACTAAATAACGTTGTGAATACACTGGCAATACGACAATTTGTTACTCGTAACAACAACAATTGTACAACAATAAGCCATTAGACAAGTTGCTGGAAATTTTCCGGTTATTTTCGATTCACACCGATTGTTACGGCCGCCTCGGCCATTCCAAGGGCTATAACTCGGCCCGCGAGCCGCTTCGAGTGAGGTCTATGGCCTACGAGGCTCGGAATTGTATATTTATGGTATATTTGTGGTATATTTACGGCCTATATAATACGCGAGATTTATTGAGTGCGGCGTAATTAGCACGCGTTCAGATTTATAATCCGATTCAGAGAGAGTTATAGTGGTTTAGTTGCACTAATGAGGTGACTTTCTTTGTTTAATTACGAATATAGAGTTTAAAAACTTCAAATAATGTTCTTGCTAATAAATCACTTCTTTTCATTATAGAAAGGCTAGTGAAAAAGTTTATTACAGAATCGCAATGTACAGTATTAATGTTTACCGTGGTTATGTCTGTGTAACAAGTATTACAATATGATTATTTTTTTTACAGATGTGTTGCTGAAAGTTTAAGTTAGAAAACTTGTTCTACTCAGTAACGTCACCTTGCTAAGTGATGGTAGTTTAAATTAAAAAAGTGATAACGTGCGTACGTAAATATGCCCAATGTATTTACTTGCAATAAACGATACTATCTGATTAAGGCTTCGAACAACAATTATTTTTGTTATAAATACCCCCGTCGCTAATATTGTGAGCTTGATTTTCTGTAAACAACATTTCAGACAAACCATTAATAATGAGGGATGATTTCATTGGTTACATCTACTAGAAGGTTTATTTTGCTAAATGAGCACCGATTTGTTTCATTCGAGAACGCAACTTTAACAAAATAGTAAGTCATTTTTAATTCTCCAGGCAGTATCACTAAGTAAAATCGATGTTTATCTGTCATAAATTAGTATAAATAAGCCGGCGCGGGCGAGTGCGCCGGCGCCGCGGGCGCACGTAAATCACCAACAACCGCTTATTAAGTTGTTACGGCCGCCATGTTTGTGGCCCACGCGTGCCCGCTCTCGTGCAATGTGTCCACGCCCTTATGTTTGCCCTCACTAACAAACAGACAACGTTGTATCTTTCGCTATATTCTGAATATTACGCGTACTTATTCCCTATGGAGCGATCTTCGCACGATCTTAGACGTACGAACAGGGCTGCTAAAATCAAAGTGCATTTCATCAATTCATAATCTGGCTTAATTATTGAATAATACACTGACAAAAAGTCAATTGTAAAGTGAACTTTAACTGAGTACCTACTTATAGTGACTTTGTAGCTCTGGTTTATTTTTGGGCTAAGCAAAGCGATATTTATAAAATTGTACTTATAAGCCCATACATATATACTAACTCACACCTTATACCCATAGGGGTAGGCAGAGACGATGGACGTCCATTGCTGCGATCCTGGCATATAACTTTGTATAAATCCCAAACAGCCTAAAATTATTATTTACTAAACACAATGTTTAAATATCATTTACCGAACGGCAAGACACTTTCATTTCACATCACATTTCTTTAACGTGATAATTCGTCCCTGTTACGGTGCATTTTCTCAGTGTAGTGATTTCAAATCCTGTAAATGTCTGATAAACCAAGTGGGAATGGAGAGTACTTACCCTCTTCCATTTATAACATTTTAATTCATATAAAATCTAACGTATACGCAACTCTACGCAACTTCTAGGTCGCTGAAGCGTTTAGCGTTATAATTTGTGAGTCAACTATGTCGGTTGAAATTATAGGCAACCCTTTGCCATTTTAGCGACTAAGTGTCTGTACTATTGTGCAATAGCAATATCTGTAAAGGTTTAGCTCGCACTTCAACACGTCGCATTCGGTCACATTGACAATAATCTACTGTTTTTTTTTCTGTAAACAATAAAAAATGTTATTAAATTGCTGCCATGGAATGACCACGGCATCAGTAAGATATCCACTATCTACCAAAATCACGTAGATAGATATGTGCATAACAATAATGATTAATCATTTTTATACAGACGTACATTTTTTTCACAGGAATAAATGATAACATTCATAAATAAATACAGACATATTAGTCATATATTTATCTTGATCATACCAATACGAGTAACATCGGTTATGGGGTCGGATTGCATATAATTTCTAGAGTCTCTAGAGTGAAATCTAGAGTTTTCGCTTTGCGTGGTGGCGAACAGTTTTAAAATATTCATTTAGTATTTTTATGTCAGTATAATTCTGTCTTTTATTAGTTGGTTTGGTATTTATGATGCCGAATGCAAAATTACCAATCGGGAGTGACCCGAAGCACTCGTGAAAGTTGTGTGCCTTTGTGTAGATGCAGACAACAATAAGCAGTTTGGAATTAGCTATCGATTTATCTCCGAATGGTTTTCGCGGCACGCTTTCGAGTTCGGGTCCACGCCCCTGTTCGGTCACTGCGCCTGCTGACTATGAATATACTGTGACCAATGTTTTAAATTGAGGCTAACTGATACTTACTTATTACTTCGCTGGCTCAGTGAATGCCGTCTCCGTGAGACGTCCGGAACGAAAACCCATCACTAGTATACCTGGTGCAAGACCTTCCAGCGGTACAGTCGCCAGCAGATCAATGGTAACACTTTGAACTTTGGACCGTTCTTATTATTTGCGTCGTAAGACTTGAAATAACTGCAAGTGTTACCATTGATCTGCTGTCGACTGTACCTATAGGGTCTGTGGTTATATAATATGTAAAATTTTGTTTACGATATAATTAGGTGTAGCTTGTAATTGTAAACTTTAAATAAAAATAAATAAATAATAACCAAACCTATTTGCTTGTACGATCGTATTCAAACAGTTTTCAGAACTCCACTAAGTCCAAAGTCTAAAATCAGAATCAGCTGTGATTCGTAAAAATCGATATGTAATAATTACTTGTCTCTCTTCCTCTCTATTTATCGATCGTTAGTCATTTTATTTCATGAAATATGAGGTGCAAGGAATATAGATTTTTTGAGACACTTTGAAACTCGCCGAAATGTTCGAAGACACACAAATCTAAAATCAAAGACAAGATAAAAACCGAACTGGATTTAGGGCGTGTGCACACGGATTATGAGCAAATCACGAGCGATTTGATGATACATTCCTGCGTGAGAAGCACACCGCTCTCAATTCTCAGGCCAAAACGCGGAGAAATATTAGTAGGCTCTATAGGGTTACTACCTACCTCAAAAAATATCGTTTAGTCTCTCGATTTCATACAGTTCACTTCACACGAATCAAACAGCTGATTTGCTTCAAATGTATTCTATTACTTACATGGAAAATTCAGACAACTTTCGCGAATTGGAAAATGTGAGGAAAATGTTGTTCATTTCATTTCTGAATTCCGATACCGTTTAAATTATTCTCTACAAATCAGTATAGTATAAAATAATAATATTTTTTTTCAATATACAGGCTGATTGGAAATTCGATACATTCCTTGAAAGGGGTTTGCAACTAGAGGTGGTTTGCAACAAATTAGGCCTGTGCAACAAATTAGGCGGTTTGCGATAAATGAGTTACGGTAGTTGTAATTTTATTTACTTGCTCCCAAAATTTATTTTTGTTAAAAAACTGCTCCATTCTGAGCATTGAAGTAATACTTTTCTGAAAGCTGGTAAAGTAGAGATTACCTTAAAAAAATGCATGCCTAAAATTCCCCTTAACTCAAAAATAAAAGGTCTTTAATAGGGCCTAATCTGTTGCAAACCACCTCTAGTATCACCCTTTTCAAGGAATGTATCGAATTTCCAATCAACCTGTATATATTAGATAGTAATATTTCATCGCTTTACATGGCTCACATATTAAAAAATCGTATTAAAGATAGGGTACATACTTATTCGTTAAAGTATGTTTATGATTGTATATTTTGATACTTAGGTATGTCTGTTTAGCTATCAAGACTAAAATGTCAATAATGTGATATGATTTCGGTCTGTAGATTCCAAGCACATATAATTCCAAACTTTTCCTGTTTCGCTTTTCCCATGAGCACGTAGATTTACGTATGCCGATGATGTCTTCATAAGTGGCAACCCTAGACTTTTTATATAGCATTTGTTACGAGTTATTTATTACCTTGTTGGTATTGATTATTAGCAAAGATTGGGTTTGGAAATTATACTCGTTACTTGGTATTGGTAATACCTAGGTAAGTACCTACGTGATAAGATATAATACCTAATCGAGGAAATTGATTTGTGTAGAAACCTTACAGAGAAAATTATAGTCCCGTCTTATCATTATCGAGAAAGTAATGTTGCTTTTACAGCTAACTTCATATCCAAGTAGGTACCGTACGTATTAATATACCTTGTTATGCGATTCAAATTGTTAAAAAATTTAGTCGTGTTCCTAATTTTAACTGCCAAATAACCTATTTCAGCCCGTATCAGTCCACTGCTGGACGTAGGCTTGTCCCAAAGCCCGCCACTAAATAGGATGCAAGATGGCTGGCAGAGATTGGTCGCAGAAGGTCTAGAATAGGGCTGCTATTCTCGACCTTCTGCAACCAGTCTCTGCCAGCCATCTTGCAACCTATTTCAGTTTAAAGATTCTTTATTCTCATTAAAGACAAATTACAAGTCACTTACATGAGAAGAAGGTAAAAGTAAATTAAAAGTATACGTTCACTTCGATCTATAAAAATACAAGTAAATATTACACTTCACTAATAAATTAGTAGGTTATTAATTATAACTATTTAGCAAGCTAATACCATGTATTTGGGATTTCAGAGGATAATTTAAGGAACAGCAATTTATTTGGTGCCATACATACCTACGGTCCCATATAGCGGTTTTGAATTTTATTTTAAATCGAGATTATTCCTTAATTGTCGGAATGGTCCTATTCTCTCTGTAATACTTTGCATAAACATACTTAACTTTGAATTTTTCTTTTACCCTTTTCTAAAGACCACGGAGATAAAAATATAAGATATGTATAGGCTCATGTTCCATCCTTTTTGGAAGTCGGTTAAGGAATTAAATAGCGCATAGTTAACCCTGATTCCTTACAAGCCTCTGTACTTCGGCAGTCATTTAAGCAGCTCGGCTTGATGACGCCCCATTGGTGTAATAAGAGCCATTACATGACACGCGGCGTCATTATAATGCTGTGTGACGTCATTACGCGGGTTTTTTCGCAATTTGTCTGGAAACATTAATTAAAACACTCCCTTGTTGGAGACAGTGAAGCGAGACGCGTTATGGTAGGTCTACAGTGAGAGCAAACACTATTAGTACACACGGCAGCACATTAATGGTAGTTGCAGTACGATTTCAACTCTTAATAATAAGAAACATCATAAATGTTACACTTGTGTTACACTTATGTGCTTTTAATAAAATTGTACTCACTAGACTGTATCAAATTCAAAATTTTTAAAATGCGATATCTAGAACCTGAATGGTCAGAGAAAGATACATCCCTACTGTTTGAGTCGACATTTTATACCTTCCACAACTTATATTAAACAAGTTTTTTTAATAATACAAACTGCATAGCTTTCGATCGATGAGTTTTTCGTTTGAAGCGATGGGTAGTAGGTATTTTCCCTTAAAAATATTATATTCATCATCACCAACATCAGCCCGCTGCTACTTGCTAGCCCTCATCTATGGTGCACCACGATTTTGTCCTATTTCGCCAGACATTCTTTACATGTTTTTGCTATCAATCAATTAACCCATTTTTTGCCACTTTTTCTCCTCAGCGTGGACACCCTTCCCTTGCAAAATGGTGTAAGTAAATTTAAATTTAAAAAAATAATGATGTGCAAAAAATTTCACAACGTGCTTACCTACTTTTACTTAACGATTTGATTTGACCCAGTCATTAAATCCCAAACTTGAATTGATAAGATACAATATAATATTTTATCGCCTTGCAACAAAATCTACCTATATCAGATCAGAAACCCTGCCTTTTTAAGGCGCATATTTATAAACGTGATTTAAAGTTACGCCACTGTTTAGGCCCCCTGTACCTTTCTATCTTAACTTTTTTTAACGATGTGCGAAATGGATAGCGACACGATTTAAGGGTAGCGAAGTTCAACTAGGTTTATGAATAACAGCATCAATGGTTATTTACCTATCTGTCGGTATAAATAAAGTGAAACTAGTGAGTACCTATCTAAGTACTTACTTTCGTATTCTTGGCTGTCGAAAGTAAGTTTTCCTCTGAAGCAATGAAGTGCTATTTGTTTTGGGTTCATAAGGCGCTGGTATACCGTAGCGAGTCCCGCCCGGTGTGCCTCCCGCTTTGCACTTCGTCATTTCCTCCGAAAGTAATTCAAATGGAATCGTGTGCGCCGTTATTAAATATTTCATAACTTACCTCTGCCCCCGCTCTGTGACTCAACCCCCCCAACCCCTCCCAGCGACCGCATATTAAAGTCATAAAAAAGGGTTGTTTGATCTATCCCCTAAAACAATTTACATATCTCCGCTCAGCCCGCCGCTAAATTATTTAATTAAGAGAGGCATAAGTTTTTATTATTTTAATATGTCGGGCATAAAATTGTGTTAATGGAACAATGGCTGCCATTGCGGCCTGAATTTTAACCCTCGAAAACTGTGAGATTACGAGCTTCGGCGTAAAGTGAGAGTATTTAATGCTAAATATATTCGTGAAGTAAATTAATATATTTTTATTCTATTATCATTTCAGTAAAATAGTAACACTTTTCAGCATGATATCTTTATCATCTCTAGCAGCGATATCTTTAGCTGCATCTTTGCAGCTCTTTGGTTCAAATATCCTGCTGTTCGACAAAGGGTTCGCGGTCGAATTCTAATATTTCGATATTTGTACGATTGAGTCGATAGACTTAGGCGGATTGTCGCAGCCAACTAATTGAAATAGACGTTTGATTGAACGGCTAGTCCTTTAATTAAACAACGCCATTCAACCGCACGTAATTACGACACGTCGTCACGCGTTGAATTGGTTTTGAGTACGAACTCAGCGCGAACTTACGACTGTCAAAATTTAATGACAAACTCCACTCATGCTCAAAACTGTCTATGACTATCGGCCGAAGAGTCGACCATTCATCCACCTCAAATATTTCAGCATAAATACTGAAAAGAAAATGCTACCACCCCGTAGCTTTTATGAGGAGAATTTTCACAAACAATGTTGGTCGGTTCACTAGTAAACGTACAATTACCATTCGCATTACGAGAGCCCGCGGTGGCAATAAACATTAGACACAATAAAAACCGGACAGGTGCCGTGTCGCCGGAATGCCTGCACTCCGGTCTCCGGGTCCGAGTCCGGTATTTTAAACAGCCTGTAATGAAAACTGGCGGCGAATACACGATTACTATTCCGATCTTTCTGTTTCTGTAACACACTGTAGGTTACAATATGTTCAGGCAAACATAGTGCGCGCTTTTGTTAATAAATAAAAAAAGATACACATACATAATCTAGACATAAATTTAAATAATAACCCAATTTTAAAAAAATGTTTTATCGTTGTTCAACGTCCGATGTGTGTAGAGCGATATAATTATTTGTAATGTTGTAAAGTGAAATATACTGCATCTGTATTGTATATGACGATAATTTAGTTGTATAAATTGGAAAGTTTCATGTTGTGCCTGTTTTTTGCATCTTTAGGTACGTCATAGCCATAAAAATATTAATAAACCGAAAACGTTTGTACTATACAAATATATTTGTTTGTATATAAAAAAATAATCAATAGAACGTTAAAAAGCTACACATATTGCATAACTTTTCTTTTACAATACAATCATCTCGGCGGTTTTCGCGATTTTAAGGTGTGGATGATGCTTAAATTAGGTCCAATGGTTCGTATAGTCGATTAAGAATTTTTAATATGATTAATTAACGACTATAACCACAGGCTCAGCCAAGGGGCTTAAATTTCGTTAACGCTAGTAGAATATAAAAAAAGTATGGTATTCACATTATGGTATTAAATATGTTAACAAATGTCAATCCTATACATTTTCTTTCTATTCTACCGAAAGTCACTTGGCTAGGGGGCAGGTAGGTAGTACCTACATGCACTTTGCACATTATAAGTACAGTCACGAGCAATTATATGTATACAGGGGAGTTTTTAAGGTTGAGATTTTCTCAAAAACTACTTGATCTATTGCGAAAATTATTTTACTGTTTGATAGATAAAAATTAAAACTATGTAACTGTCAAAGAATTATTAAATTCGGTCCAGTAGTTTTTGAGAAAATCTCAACCTTAAAAACTCCCCTGTATACATATAATTGCTCGTGACTGTACCTACCTATGCCATAAAATAATAGCGCTCTAATACAGCGAACATACTCTCTCGTAGCACCGAGCGCGGACAGTCAACAGGGTGGTTGTTTTTGACCACCCCAGGTTAATGAGAGCATTTTTATGTGCTCCCGCAATGAGGAATGCAAATTCGGCGTTTACCAGCGCGTTACAGTCGCCATTGTTTTAATGCCGTCGCTTTATACCCTTGGACTTTTATACCTTTAAATTCATTAACCCTGTCGTGAATAGCGCGGGTTTTGGGGACTTAGCCTTTATTGTTTGCTTTGCTATATGCACTGCGAGCATGAAGGAAGGAATGGCCAAGTCCATTTATGGAGTAAGCCATATTTACATCGCTACAGCCGGCTGAACATGACAATTTTCGCGTGACCGCCACTCTATTGTTTTTTTTTCTATTATGCATAAAAAACAGATGTTTCCCTTCCCTATCTGACGCCTGCAAGTTAAAATGAAAACAATGGTGGCACCTGTCCCCATACAAAATATAATAATTTAGGTAGACTCTCTCCATAGGGCACGGCGAACGGTTTTCCTTCATGACTCCGAACCTAGGGAATGTGTCACGGAGTTTTTTTAAGAAGTATCCCCCGCGCACTAGACACTCTGGCTGCTGCAGCCAATTTAGCTATTAGTCCTAAACATGATTAAGTCATGAACGAGTTAAGCCACGGTTCCTCTCTAACTCAACTTGTTTTAACGAAGTGTGAAAATGACAAAACACGGTTTATGTGAATTTAAACTAGGTTTATGAGTAACATACAGGACTTATTAATATGGTAACAGCCATTGCGTTTAACATTTTTGATGGGATTCATCGTCGAGATTTCAATCACTGCAGTTTGCAAGCAAAAAGGACAGTTGAGTGGAAAAGTTTGCGCTTTCACGCAAATTATTTTATTGTAATCAATGAGTGGATTGCGAGCGGGCGTGAGGCGTCCACACAAGCCGGCCAAATTGCGGAGCTGCCGAATGAACCGTGTTTTCATTCCAATTTTTCTCAAAAAACGAATATCGCAAATGGGAGCATACAATTTATGCCATTCACTCGCAAACGATTGCTTATGATGTCATTGTTAACTGCATTTTGCATTTTTAACGTGCAATGAGTTTCTCATACATATTTCGCTTGTTGTACACTCTGCATATCAACGGTAAACCCTGAAGTACCTACGATTTACTATAAACGACGAGAACAATCCAAATTACAAAGTGTTACATTTTATGTGTTTTTGTTTCGACTACAATCCCAAATTAGATTTTTAATTTATTCGCATGTCTTATTTCAGATTAATTTTTTTATCGCAAATGATACTTATATCACATTTCCAGAGAAAGATAGAATTACTAAATGGTGAAAATTAAAAGAACGTGCCACGGAATGGTTCGATGGTGGAATCCTGGTCGAGACGTAATTCTCTATTTAATATCTAGATTTATGTTCGCATAGCGTTATATGCAAGAAACATGCAAATCCTAAAGCTAGAATTCATCTAAAATCTATATTTACACCCAAACTGTAACCCAGTACATATACGTAAATGTTACCTTAGATTCAAATATGCACGCAAACTTTTTCCAATCGACGCGGGCACGACCAGAGTTCAGAACTGGCCCGAGGCAGGTTCAATTACGGCGTTGCTCCGCGCAGCCAATAATTGGCACCAGGGCCCGCGACAAAGCACCCACAATGGGCCCTGATTAATTTCCGAACTACACCCGAATCCTAACTAGCAAACACGCGAGCTCCGTGCATAGGGATAGTGATGCCCTGGCCAGATTGAGACCAAAATCAGAGACATACCGGGAGCTTGGTCTTGGTTTGCTAAATACTTATACAGAACTCGCAAGCGTTGGTTTAGTAGTGTAGTGTTGTCTCCGAATTTGGTACGGACAACAGCGGATCAATGGTAACACTTGCAGTACGATTTTAAATCTTACGACACAGATAATAAGAAGGGTCCAAAGTCCAAAGTGTTACACTTGATCTGCTGTTAGCTGTACAAGACAGTACCAACATTAATAACTACACATAAGTAAGTATATTTTACAACTAAAACTATAGTTAACCAACCACTGGGTACATTCAGAACTTTTTTACGAGGTCGGTATTTAGACAACTGAAAGATTGCGTTGACCGATTCAGTACAAGGTGAAACGCCGCTGTTATAGAGCGTTGAAAGCCGAAACTGTCAGTCTAGTTTTCAGAAAACTTTCGTTTGGCCTCTACGTACAAAATTTGTTATATGTGGTTCGATTTGTTAATTCAATTGAAAATCAAAGCATGTATGTTGTACCTATCAGAGCAAACATATGCTTTTTTATCACTAATCTACTTTAATTTGCAAAATATCATGTACTAATATTACTTATAATTAGTGATTTACCTAATACTAATATGGTTTGCTACCGCAGGTTTTGGTTTTAGTGATGGTCTTGAATGTTTCCGAGGAGTCCGCCCATCCTTAGACGGGGGGAAATTACTTTGCCGCTGTTTTGCTCTGACTCTCGACAGTTCTATACTTGCAAGTTGCATTGTTTCTGCAGTTCCGAATTTTTCGACGGAAAACGGTGATTGAAATTGGCGAGTGGTTTTTGTGGTTTATTTGAGTGTGAGCTTTGGGCAAACGAATACATACGTAAAGTCGACAATCAATGTTAGTTAATACATGAAATGCGATTCGATAAAGTGATACTTATGTTATTTGTTTGTCTTTGGTTTTGAAAGTTTGCATTGCAATAATTAATTAAAAATAAATTATAAGTAACGTATTTTTAAACAATAATTGTTGGTTATTATCGTACTTATATACATATATACGTGTGTACCTACATGTAGTATCGTATACATTGGTGCATATAGGTCAAAGCCTTTTTTCAACAGATAATAATGCAACTACTACCTATACTGTTTATCTTCTGTAGTTATAAAAGAATGAAACAAACACTTTGATTTCAAATCACATTAGGAACCGTTATTCTACTATACAACGTCTTGTTCCTCTAAGATTCGTTCGAGATGGTCCAGGACCATTTTCTCATGGACAGATCTTGATATCCGGACGACCAGGAAAACAAAAGCTAGTTTCACAACACCCTGTTAATTAAATCTGATTACACAACTGCCCAGCGAGAGTGAGCCCAGTGAGAAGGAAATTAAACGTCATCCGACCACTTTCTTCACTGCACAATGCAGGTAATATACAGACAAGAATCGCTATAACGCTGTTAACATCGCGATGTAACTGGTATAGTCGAAAGCACGTCGAGTGTAACACTTTCGGCTGTTCTTAGAGTCGACGCCATTAGAGCTGATTAGCTAATGCATCAAGTGCAACGAGAGGCTCGTAGTCCAGTTGAAAAAAAAAACGTATTGCCTAAATCAACTCAATTGACGCCCATAATCATGTTGAGGTTACATTTGAAATTAGTTTTTCGATATTCCAATTAATAACATGCATTGATAGTTTATTTATTGATTAAAAATTATAAGGTTTAAGTTGTGCTTTATCCTTTTTTAGCGAAACGAACTTGGTATGGTTTGTATGGAATTAGTAAGAAGTGACGTGACTATGTCGCAGTCAACTAGTTAAAATAGAAGTGTGATTGAACAGCTAGCACTTTAATTGAACGACGGCGTTCAACCAAATCTCTAAACGTCCATTTCAATCAGTTGACTGCAACAACTATACCAATGACTTAAACACACTATTGCTGTTATTCATAAACCTAGTTAAACCTCACTTCCCTTAAATCGTGTTGCTATCCCTTTAACACTTCGTTAAAAAATGTTAAGATGGAAAGGGACATTGGGCCTAAACGGCGACATAACTTTAAATCACGTTTATGAATACGCGCCTATATGTAGAGTGGCACCCAATTATGCATAGGTAACTGCGGTAGCTAAAGTCCTTGAATACCTTTTACCAAGAGAAAACATTCAATTCCTTCAGAGCAATTAAAACCGCGGACAAAACACGCGTCGGGACTCCCGACTCGGGAGCTGGGGTACCTAATAAATCTCTATGCAAATCTCTCTTCTCTACTATATGAAAATGTATGCTATAGGATGCAACAATCAGTAGTTTCATAATTGGTTAGTCTCCAGCGCACCGTGTGTCTCGTGTGCATATCAGGAAATTAAACACAAACACCCTGAGTGCCGAGTGAGAGGCGCCGTCGAGCACGTTCCCGCGGCTAATTATAATGTTTAGGCGGTGTATGCGCTTAATTAGGTCATTGGTGGTGCTAAGTCCCTTACACAGACTGATGAAGTCAAATAATGATCTTATGTCATCGATTTATTTTCACTATGTAAGGTTTTTAAGGGGATGCCATCTGTCAAACACAAGCGCGAGACAGAAGATGTCCCGCAGCGGCGGCGTGAAGAGCACGGCACATTGACTCCATATTTTTATGAATTTTGGATGAGGCAGGGAAATAAAAATCCGCCAACAAAAATCAGATTTTTTAAACAAGCTCTTATAATATCCTACATTTTGATATATAAGTATTTTGTATGAATAACTATTTCAGCTTAGACATAATTTTCATTTAAAAAGACATGGAAAGGGTATGTTAGCGATTTTATTTCTATCGAGCGAAGTTTGTCCAATCGTGTAAGTATCGGTATTTATCAGTCTCTAAATAGACACCCCAAATTTTTTAAGTGTATACCTTTTGTTTCCTTCAAATGACTGTACATATACCGCAGCCCAAAACAAGTGTCTTATTTTGTAAACAAAAACTACCCTACCCTACTAACATTTTAAGCTGTTCTGTGATTAATGCGCAGTTATTGTCACATTATTACATAGGATTACTTTATTTTCACAATGATGAATAGGTTCGATCAACAATAGGTTAGACGATCATATTTGTTTACAAAATAAGACACTTGATTTGGGCTGCGGTACATTATCGTATTGGGGATACCTGTTAAGATATTGTAGTGGTAATAAATAATAAAGAAAACATTTACCAAGAATGTAACAATCAATCATCCTTGTCACGACTGATGGGCACTGTGTATTTATTTCAAATAATTACAATCTCTCTTTCTCATTAAACTCCAGCAAAGCAAAAGATGAAGCGCTGCACAGTGGTATGAAAGCCTACAGACTCAAAACCCATTAGTAAATAGACGCAGTGTCGCTTGAGTGACATGACGACGGCTGGCTGCAGGCACTGTCCACTGTCCACGCGGTTTAATTTCCTCTGACGCCGCCCGCTGAATGTGAGTCCACTCGTCGAGAAGAACCGCTGGACTTCAAGTTAGATTACGGGATTGCAAATTTGCGTCGATACGAAATTGGAAGCAAGCATAAACAATACCTAATTACTTTCTAATAGGGATGTTATTTTTATTGAATCAATCAATTCACATAGGTGTCATGCTGAAGATAACCCTGGAAATGGTTGTTTTTGATAATAAAAAACATTTGATTTTCAATAATACTTGTTAAATACAGTCGTGTTAATTTAGGAATAGGTCAATTTAGATTCGAATTTTAAAAGGCGAGAAAATAGAGCCATTGATTAATTATGATTTTAATTATTTTTGCAAATGGGAAACAAAAATCTATTTACTTACTTAATATATTTCATCAATAAAATATCGAGATAAATGTTTCGTCACAGGATTGCTGCAAAATAGGGATTGGTGTGCTCAATTATATTGTCTTTTGTTTGTATAAAGTTGCGTTCACAAGTAGCCAAAATGGCAATTTTATCGCGACAACTTAATCGCTCGACTAGAAGACGGCATTGCCAACGCTTCACGCAAATCGCCCAAGAAACGCTAAAATTGTGACTGGTTGTAAATGCAATTAAACTTCGACCCAATTGATATGAACACCAAGCTATATTTATTTACTTTATTATGTAATATCTAAGTAAGTCCATTGCATTGCGAATACAAGCGATTAAATAACGAGATGCCAAAAATAGTGCACTAATGATTAGCGTAGCGTGCGTGGTCTGTATCCGAGCTGTATCTAGCGCGTGCTGGCGCGGCGTGCTCGAGCGGCGTGCTGGTGCGGCGTGCTAGCGCGGCGTGCTAGCGCGGCGTGCTAGCGTGCCTCGTGCCCGCGCCAATTAGACGCCCGCACCACCGGCTAATGGCCCATTAACACTCGCTTTACACAGAGCGGCCATCGCTCGCCTCCATCTATCCGCCTGTTACAATCCGGGCCAACCAATACCTACCCCGTCCCCACCGCCGTTATCAACTCCTGGCGACAGAGCACATCAATTGATAGACAGAACTCGATTATCGGAAGCTCCGAATGTCCTTGTAATGCGGATATTGTGCGAATATCGAATCCGATCCGGCGGGCTCCAGATGTTTACTTATCAAAACATTCTCATTCTGACTATTTCTCGATGTGAATTTCACAACATACTTAACAAACAACCTATTTCGCAACAAGCAACCTACTTATCAAGTCTCAACTAGTTCGCTGAACGCCTACTTTTTTCGGACAGTTAGCATTGATTTCGAAAAACATGGTCCCCTTCAAAAACAATAAACAAGTTAGTTTCTTGGTAGGTACTAGATACCTAATTCGATCGATCGATAAAAATGTTTCGACATGTGTAATTACGAGTAGTCACATAATAATATCTAAATTACATATCTGACTCAAATACGCAAGTGTATAATTTTTAGTAGTATAACAGGTAAACATAACTTTATTTAGCTCGCTGCTGGGCCTCGGGCTGCGGTTGAGTTACTGATGTAAAGCCGATTGGCAACTTTGTCCATAATTAGTCAAACACGTGAAGGTTCTATACCTACACTCTACCATTATAACTACAAAAATCAACATGAAGTTTCGCTCTTTGTCATTTGTGTGCAATTTAGTTTAAAAAAATAAGTAAATTCAGCAAAGTGCATAGTTAGGTCCCAACCCTAAGAAACCTTAAGAACTTTACGTAAATTAAAGAAATAGAATTCAGCATTAGAGCGGGTGTTTGAGCTAGCACGCGAGCGCGATGCCCCGCGATCGGGCGTTCGCCCGCGCTAATTAATTGGGTATTTTCACACGTCAGCGGCTAGATCTCGCCAAATAGATCGGCTGCAAGACCCTTAATTAACTATATCGGGAGGCCGATCGGTTGCGCCCGCGCACTCCGCCACGCCAATTTGGCGCTAGTCTTCGAAATAGCCTGCAGTCCGCTCGAATAGGCACCAGATAACACTAGAACGCTCGGTAATAACCTCATTATGAACTGTGTTTCTTCTGTGTTTGTTCGATATTCGGATAAGTCACGAGTTAGGTGCGTTTGTAACACCACAACGAAAGGTACTAAAACCAGCTTTACACTCTGCGTATAAGCACTTTATACAAACAGCGTGACTTGCTATCGATGCCATCTTAATGAAACGAAGATTTAACGACAGAGAAATAATAGCCGTCGTCATTGAAGTAATTTCATATTCAAAAGGCGTGTGTGAGCGCCATGGAGCGACGACAAGCGTCCAAGCGTGCGTCGCACGTGTCTGGGTCACAGAGAGCGCAGATTGATCGCCATCAGGAAACAATTACCAGACCTTTTTGTCGGCGAACACTTACACCGCTAATTACAATAAGTGATCATTGAGTTTTTTTAATTACGCCGCCCATTGAGGCGTCCATCATCGCGGCTAATAGTTGCCAGTCAGCGCGTTTAATAAAGCGCGCCGCGACTTCGGAATGCCCGTAGTTTCGCTCGCAGAATTTCTATTATAAACTTTGCCATTACGAAACGATTTTTATATTAAACTAAGATATTAAATGCGCAGTTGAAGACGAGTTGTAACAGATCCCCTTTTATATTTACTTTGCGTGTTTAAATATTTTATGTCAATGAGGTATTTACCTGTTTAACGGATAGCAAAAACTTACTGAACAAGTATTATCCGTGTACTTACTGTCGCGGTTGAGAAAATATTTATTCTGTATGACTTCACCGAGTTGTAACCTGTTTTGGTGCTGCGTGCGCGTTGCATTCCTTTCATAAATACTCATGCGAGAGATGTGCAAGTAGGCGCGCGCCCGCGCCGCGACCGAAGGCTGCCCCGCTCGGCGCGGCGGCCGACGGACGGCGGCGGGCGGGTTGGGCCGGCTTGGGTATCGCACCGCACTCGCAGGCACGGGGCATCGCCCGTCTCGTGAGAAACGAATGTTCCCAGTCTCTAATTACGTTTTATGCGATATCGCCATTTAATTAGCAACATGTTTCCCATTCCGAAACATTAATTAATATTTTCATCAGAGTTCTCCGCATTTAACTGTGCTTTTATTACTCGCTCGAGATTTTAATAAAGATTCCCGACCACCCTCGACGGAGTATTATTGTTTCAAAAATCCTTATTAAGATTTTTTATTGCCGCGGCGACGAAAGCATTTATTTCAGTGTCGACGACAGTTTTTCAATCGGAATACATTATGGTTTCCTTTTGTGCTCTGGTAATCGAATAAATAAGAGCGCGAGCATTTTTTCTGAAACAATGACAAGTGGTTGACATTAAAAACGTAAGTTCGCATTCATCTGGTTTTTGCAATAATGAAAATGTCGCCGCGAGTGTGTGTCGACAGCGATACAAGAAGTTAACATTGCGATAAAGCTGACGTCGCTGAGTGAATTCGCCAGATAAGGATACAATTAATACAATGATTGGCGAATAATTGTAGCAGCGTATTAATAACCGATCCACGTACCCGTCGACAAATTGCTGCAGCCGGCCGCGAGTCAGGGAACCACCGTATGACATCTCTGTTACCGAGCGACTTGGAGCTCATTAATAATGAGCGACAGTTTACCACGTCTATCCTTATTAAGACCTAGTCTTTTTGTTATTTGCATAATTGAAACCGATGAAATTCCTGTTATTTGGCTGGTCCGTGAGCGTGAGAACAGCCCTCCAAGGAAACTAATTATTACACTGAATGCGGCGCGGGTCTTCGGTTAATTAGAAACAGAGTGGTTCAACCCTCTTAATTATACTTATGCTTAGACGGCCCTTATACCTCGTCTGTTTTGTTTGAATTGTAAATTCGTGATAACAACATTAGTTTAGTGTATATTTAATTAACACTAGTGATCGCCCGGGGCTCCTTGACACATGATTCACACATGATTTAAGATCCAATGACGTCAATTAGTATTACTTGGGTGTTTTCGGCCTGCATCTAGATAGCATTAAGTATACCAAGGAGGTTTTATGCGGGGGTGGAACGGCGTGCACATGCTACCTAATACATCCATTGAAGTGAGATGTTTCTAAGCTAAGCACTAAGAATTGATCGAGTAGGTAGATGTGTGTAGGAGGACATATAGATAATGACATCGATCGCTTAATGTATATTTGGAACTCACTTAAAATAAAGAGAGCATCGTACAACGCGTATTGTTTGTTCACAGCCTCATTATTACTCGTATGTTATTAAATTGTACTCAATATAATTTGTCAGTAGAGTTATGTTAATATAAAACTTGGTTGTATTTAGACTACCTATGTTATAAAATATCCACAAAATAAGTAAGTTAACGATTAGACGAGATCCTAATACCTACACTTCTTAAATAGTTTAAAACCAACAGTTAGCTGAACAGAAAACATTAACTCGTATATTATGTAAGGTGAAAAAGAACAGAATTTAAAAACATGTGTAAATACTTAGTTTGACGTGACTGATAATGGATGAAGTCGTACCTACGAAATCTTATCTACCCGATATACACGCACGATATAAACTCATCATGCTTTATCTACAGTGCATCGCTGCACCCCATGACTGCATCAGACAATTCCAGTCACCTTATGCGCAAATAAGGATGCAATAGAAACCATATAAACCCTATTTACGGCGTGTCAACTTAAAGTAAAGTCGTAAAAGTGAAATTGTCCTCGGATGTGGATAATGGCGGATTTAATGTACCTTTGGTCAACCATGTCCAAACACAGTGTATAGTAATATGTAGGTATGGACACTCGTATAACTTCACCAAGACATGGCTATTCGATTAACATAAAATCGAGGCAAACACTCTCCCGATTGTGCGTGGGCGCAACGTGTTGCACATCCACCGTAACAACGGACTGTTTTATACAAAATGTAAACAATTCTATACAAAACCAACTAATTAGACGACGTTATTTCACCCAACCACACTATTAGCGCAATAATAATCATACTAAATTGTTCGTGCCCAGTAAACCGCGTTTAGTCAGTTAGTCATCTTTAAACCAGCTGATGTCGCAACCGAGTCGAAAAATAATTAGCAGTTACTCGACCTCGCATCTCAACGGCGAAGGAAAACCGCACGAGAGCTGACATTGACCTGACGAGCTCTGCCTACACTACACCTTTACTGACATTGCGGAATACAACATTTATTCACTTATTTCCTACTCCACAAAAAGATGTACGAGAACTTTAACTATACACGAGTTTGTGCGATTTGCAGCCGGCCCGCCATGCCAGCCGCCACGCAAACCGATTATTACCACTTGCGAGATCAATAATTCATATCCAATTAGCTGATTACCGCAGGATGCAGTTACGTGATACCGCTATTACACGCACGTTTCAATTAATTCAACTCAATTTAAATAGTGGTCCCAATGTGGTCAGCTTGGACGTGATATATTTGATGGCGAGCGATGCAGCGCACTGATAACATTCCGCTGCAGGACCAGAACACGAAATTCTCCGCGTGGAGCGATGAGCCATACTTGAGGTCCAGAATGTACTCCAGACATATGTCCGGATCGGAGGAATTCACTGACAATTGATTGAGGCGCGTAGTCCACTGAGCTTAGTCTGTCAATGTAGGCTTTCGGGCGGGTAGAGCACCGCGCAATGTCCTGCATTCCATGGCTTCACGCCGTGGCATATTCGATGAGAGGCATCGTCATTCGGCGATAGGATCGTGACAGAGAATTCGTCGGTCGGCCGCCGGTGGAATGCGCGCGGTAATTGATTTGTCCTGCGTAATCGACGGCTTGACGGGATTGACAAGAATATCGAGCCTTCAAGCTAGCCCCAGATACTGGTTTGGTGAACTTAATGGATTCCAACTTCGATTTTTTTTTCCTGCTGTCTGTTGGATATTTTGGCGGAGTATATTTCTCTAAATGCAAATACCTACAATTGCTCATTGATTATGCGTAAGTAGGTTTTGATAGTTTTATTTCTTACAGTTTTGCAGTTGAGATGACATTATTCTAAATACCGTTACACATTTAAGTTATCCATTAAGTAAAGTGTTAGGATGTAAACAACTCTCACTTAAAATAGTTATAATTCTTTATTCCACCTTTGAATACTATATTAACGCTGTCCACAGCGGGCCCAACTACCTACAGGGCAATTCGTCGCACGCGAGCTCAGAACTGGTCTGCTTTAGTAGGGGAGCGAGGGGCTTGTTGTAACATTTTTTAAAAACAATCATATATCTTGAGATATATTGGCTAAATTACCACTAACTAAACTTTGATCGGTACTCTAACCATTCTTTAATTAATTATAATTGAAAAAATATCAAATCTATGTCTAATTTCTTCAGAATTATTTTTTTTATAAAAAGAGGGAAGTGTTACATCTTACCCCGTGCTTGGGGCTTGTTGTAACATCTATTGGGGCATGTAGTAACAACAATAAAAAACGAGAATGTGACACCTTCAATCATTTATTATCTTCACATTTAGCTTTGTTTTCAACATATCATTAGGTATTTAACAAAAATATTGAGGTACTTCTATAAAATGAATCATCTATCAAATAATCAACTGAAACATACTTTTTCTATGAGTAATCAACACTTGTTTTCTAAAACTTCAGCTGCAGCTAACTCGTATACCTCCTGGCTTTGTGTTCCCCGCTCTGTCTTTGTCTTATACAGTCTCATTAAAAAAAAAAAAATAAGGTATATTGCATTTTCAATCACATACATACAGCAATATGGGGGCAAGTTGTAACATGTTACAACGTACCCCAAGATTTTGTTACAACTAGCCCCAAGGCATAATTTTTAATATTTATAACGATAACTATTAAATCAACTTAGTAATCTCGAAAACTGTTACACGACATCGTACATATATAAATTTAACATCAAATAAAACACAGAAAGCTCCAATTAGTCGATTATAATAAAGCCAATGGAAAGTTTACGAAAGCAAAATAATACATTACCTTGCGACAACGGAGGGCTTGCACACACCCACTCAATACGCCACCTGGCGGAACTCTGACTGTGATGACGTGGCGTGGCGCGTTATAACGATAAGATTGAGTCAAAGAAATACGTTAATAAAGTTTAAATTCCTAGTGAAAAAGCCCTGTTACTACTTACCCCTGTTACATCTAGCCCCTTGCTCCCCTACTTGAAGCCAAATAAAATTAATATTCATAGCCGTTGTATTTATTGGCTTTCAATTAGTATAATCTTAATGGAGCATTAACATACGCGCGGGCGGCTCGACGGAGCATTACCATGGCGTCACGGGGATACCAGCCGAAAGGTCAAATTTGACGGCCAAAGATGGAACTTTATAAGTATATGTTTGGTTTAAAGACCATTCAGTGTTCAGTTATAAAGAACTTGAAGGTCATTCGTCATTATCTTAGGGTGTCGTCTTTGGAATAATTTATCTAATGGTCAGTTTAGAAAATTACTTGTGATGTGTCTCAATGCCGCGTTTTCAGCATTACAGTATCTAGCTATGTGACGTTACCTGCAATCCTCTTTATGATGTCGTGCTGCGGGTATCTATCCCTAGTATTTTGCCTAGGATCATATTCTTCTTACTGTCTAACCTGTGGTTGAGGTCCTATCCCAAATATAATGGCAAATCCATTTCGAAAGACTAAGGCCGAGATTCATACACAGTTTTGATCACGAACTTACTGAGCTAATGACTTTCACATTCTATGTAACTTGACAGTCGTAAGAATGAGCTCACGCTAAACTTGCGGTCCAAGCTGTCTGAATCTTAGCCTTAGCCACAGTCTCATAAGTATATATTATGTGGTGTATGTACATTCTTCAATAATTCAGTTACGTATGCAAGTGTATTTGCCGTGCGATTAAATAATGTTTATAAACGGGGGAAATATTACAGTGTGGCCTAGTTCACCTCAGTCGTTTCGAAAATCCACAAATATGGGCAATCGAGTCCGGTCTAAGCAGGCAACACTAGTCGCGGAAGGCTCGCAGCCGATGACCTCCGTCGACCGGTTCCCGTGGCTCCCCCCTCGTGCCTCACACCCTCGCTCCCCTCGCGAGACGTTTCATTACGTTATTATTATATTAAATGCTATAATACACATTGTAGGCATTAGTCCGTCGAGACGTCGTCCTAAGAAAGGGTTAATGTATGGCCCACGTAGGTCCTTCACTTGGTTTTATTTGAAAGACCCTTTAAGGATTAGCGTTGTGATCTTTATGGCCGTTTTCAATGGCGAATTGTTCTATAGTCCGCGATTTTTCATACTCAGTGCCTTGTCGGATTCTTGGTATTTTGTGAGATTAAGCGTCGTTGTCTTGTTATAGCGTTAGGTAGGTTCTTTAACATTTCCTTTGCCTTTTTACTAACCTACGTAAATATCATATAGGTATAACAAATACAAACAAAATAGAGAAAAGTATGCGTTTGCCTTATTGAGAATTTCTCAAAAACTTCTCGACTATATAAAAATTATTTTACTAATAAGTAGATGGTTGAAAGTGCACCCTCTATCTCGTAGCGTTAATTGTCGCTGGATTTCACCAAACCAAATTGGTGGTGATAACTGTCAAATTAAGCCACTGTTTAGCAGTTTATATCACGAGCCATTAATTTAAAAAAATTGCGCGTGAATCTGTATACAGTTCTTATTGGTTCGTATAAATAACAAATAATAAACAACTCGTAATATCTAATTACAGCTTCATTGCTTTTTTGGATTCACCTCCTTTAATTTTAAAGTTATATCAAGGTGTATCCACACTTATCCGTGATTTGCGAATGGCGATGCCTCGCTCGGCTGATCATAATTGGGTTTGGCATTAAACCGATTCTTGGGCGCTCTCGGTCTGAAACGCAGCAGAGAACGGTCGAGTTCAAGGAATGCATACTTTTTTAAATTTCCCACGACTTTCAGAGTAGATAATTATAATAAAACTATAGACAAAAAAACTTGAAGAACTTCGATATAAATGTATTGTAGGATGACCAATGTAGTCCAGAAAGCTGAAGTTGTGCAAATTTTTATTTTATTTTTAAATGTGTTTCGTTTTATTTAAATCAAAATGTAGAATATAAGACGGGAATTAGGTACCTACCTTGTATAGCCTTCGTATAGGCTTTGAGGATTGAAGAACAGCTTTACTATCCGAACGATCCTTGCGATTTTAATTTGACTTTTCATACATTTTGAACCGATTAGCTCGATCGATCATACGAACACCTTCCCTTCGGCATACCGTTCCGTTACAACCTTTAAAAAATTATTGGATATAATAGAAGATTAAATTTAAAAAAGTAATCTTGAAAAATAACTCTAATAAATTTACGATTTGGATATTATTTTTAATATCCTACCTATAATACTTTGATCCAAAGTATATTCGTTACCTGCTACGACCATGACGTAGGCGTCTGATAAACAACTTATCCCAATTAGTTATCCAATTAGCGTTGAACCAAAAATAATGCATCATTTTTTGCCTGAAAAAAAAAACATCCTACACGGATTAAAAATATTTCTTAGATCGAGACAATCCTCTTTCCTATCAAGAGAAATTTAATTAATTGAAAAATAACATTGAATTTAAGAATTTGTTCTGGATGATTTAAGAAATTGTAATGGAGATTATTGGAGGTATATTAAAATTGGGTCGAGTAGTTTTTGAAAAAATCTCAACCTTATTGAGGCCCCCTGTATACTTATCTCTGTCTTCGACTGTACAAAAGAATTACACTCACTTTTTTGGTTAAAGCTTAATTTATACCGACCGACAGTTTCGATCCATAAATACCATCGAAGTCGATAGAAAATGTATGTCTAAATAATTGATTACCGTCAGAATGGCGCGGACGAGCTCCCAGGTCCTCGAGGCCTATCCTGGACTGATGTACCGCTTAAGCTAGAATTAGTGACGGAGTCTCATAATTTGTGACGCAATAGTTTAAAAGTTATAAGCCTTTGAAGGGGGCCGCGCCAAGCTGACGCTTGAAAATCTGACTGATCAAAATCAAATTAATGAACCCATATGGAACAAATTTGATTGAAAAAACAGGATGTGACGCTGAAATGATGAACATGTACCCAAATTTCATGTTTCAAACATAAACAGATAAAAAGATATAAGCCTTCATAGGGGGCCGTGCAGAATCTCGCACCACCCCCCCCTGGATCTCGAGAACCAGACAAGCTACACAACAGCGGATTGTATGAGGACATAATGCCGCAGAACGCTGAATTCGTGACGGAAGAACCGACATTTAAACCGCAATAGTTCAAAAGTTATAACCATAAGAACTTTTCGGACCGTCAGGATGGCGCGGCCCCTTACAAACGCTAATAACTCGGTAAATATATCATCACGGATGACGTGACTACCATCAATATTTCGGCATTCAGCGGCTCTAATTTGTGACGCAAGGTCCGGGGCTCCAAGTTTAATATTTGCTGAGAAAACAAAAAAACAAATTCCTATGGAGGAAGTCGATAGGGTGACAATGTTACTAAGTTTTACCGGACTTATACTAAGACTATGTCAAACATGATGACATAACGATTTCTACAATCATATGAAGCGAAAGGTAGAAGCCAACTAGCATATACAGCATACACATAATAAACATAATAATAACGTAACATTAATTTTAATTTAAAAAAAAAAATTAAGTATTGCTAATAACTTTTTAATTGATAATTACTTATATACGATTATGTCATCCTGTTATACCTACATATACTAAGTACAAGTCCGATAAAACTCAGTAACATTGTCGCCCTATCGACTTCCTCCATAGGAATTTGTTTTTTTGTTTTCTCAGCAAATATTAAACTTGGAGCCCCGGACCTTGCGTCACAAATTAGAGCCGCTGAATGCCGAAATATTGATGGTAGTCACGTCATCCGTGATGATATATTTACCGAGTTATTAGCGTTTGTAAGGGGCCGCGCCATCCTGACGGTCCGAAAAGTTCTTATGGTTATAACTTTTGAACTATTGCGGTTTAAATGTCGGTTCTTCCGTCACGAATTCAGCGTTCTGCGGCATTATGTCCTCATACAATCCGCTGTTGTGTAGCTTGTCTGGTTCTCGAGATCCAGGGGGGGTGGTGCGAGATTCTGCACGGCCCCCTATGAAGGCTTATATCTTTTTATCTGTTTATGTTTGAAACATGAAATTTGGGTACATGTTCATCATTTCAGCGTCACATCCTGTTTTTTCAATCAAATTTGTTCCATATGGGTTCATTAATTTGATTTTGATCAGTCAGATTTTCAAGCGTCAGCTTGGCGCGGCCCCCTTCAAAGGCTTATAACTTTTAAACTATTGCGTCACAAATTATGAGACTCCGTCACTAATTCTAGCTTAAGCGGTACATCAGTCCAGGATAGGCCTCGAGGACCTGGGAGCTCGTCCGCGCCATTCTGACGGTAATAATAATTGTAGGTGCAGCAGCAGATCAATGGTAACACTTGCAGTACGAATTCAACTCTTATAACGCAGATAATAAGAACGAACGGTCCAAAGTCCAAAGTTACACTTGATCTGCTGTTAGCTGTACCTACTCGTAAGTGTCGTTTTTGTTTTTGTGTAATTTGATTTTATCCAGTAAATTCCTATAAACAATATTTCTTAGATAAAGGACAACCGAACTAGTCAAATCTGTATACGTGAGTCACTGCATAGAATTTGTATATCCAAGGGATATGTCTTTTTTATCCGTGTATGCAGTTGTGTCCCATGAACGGTTCTAATTATAGCCGTTGACCAGTTCGGTCGGCCTTTCGGAATAAGGCACACCACAAAATATCGGGTTACATCGAGCGGTGCACTTGATCATGCCGTTGTCTGCTTTTTATTCGATTTGTCTTTTTTCTTGCATCGCTTTGAAAGCCGACCGCACTGACCGCACCGCTTAGCGCTCGCCGCAGACTCTGGCAGACTCCACCGGCGAATTAGCCTTGTATACTTAGATTAAAAATAATATATAGATGCAAGGTCAGCTCATAAAATAATGCACTAAATACATCATATTATTTTTTCTCATATTTATTGCACAAAGTAGCATCATTTCACAGATAAAAAAAAATGGAATAGAATATAAAATTCCCAATTAATTGTGTATAAAAAAATTAATTGCACAACATTATAACAATTATTTTACACAACTACCTACACAATGTGTTTGTTTTTCAACCTACTAAAAATAAATAATATAATTATCTATTATTAGAACTGGAGGACAAATTACTCCCGCACAATTGACCTATTCCCCATCGGCCTCGGAGAAATTTATCATGCAGCAGCACTGACGAAACTGAAAGCCGCGCCGTTCCCGCGAAGTCCCGCGAAGCAAATGTTTAAAAACTGTAATAACTCTTTAATTTAACCAGTTAGTAGAAGGGCGGACATTGCACTATCCGATTTTAGTGCAATTATTGTTGTGTCGACTTCAGCGCACTGACCTTGCATCTATAGTATTTTAAATAGAAACTTGTACCCCATCATCTGAAACCATCTTTAAAATCAATATCCATTTACTATAAACGAGTCTTTATGGTTGGTTAGGTTATTCTAAACTTAAACAATCTTCACGGGACGCGTAATTTAATCGAATATCATCATTTATACTGCGGTGTCTGATATACAACCAACCATTATTAAGTGTAGTTAAAAGTCAGAAGTAATACTTATGTGAGAAACTAAATGGAGTCCACGCCACACTTTTGCGAAATTTGTTTTCGCTGTTTCCTGTTTTACGTTTTCAATGTCGAACAGTTATCAACGAGGGGGTGTGATGACAATTTAGATGGAAAATCATATCTCCGTCCCAATTAAACTAAGTACAGTAGGATCTGAAATCGAGTTGGCACGTCAAAATATCAGTGGTAATAGAGCTAAGTGAGCGGCCGGAGTGCGTGCCGCGGGCCGCGCCGAGCCGAGGCCAAGCCCCGACCGACCAATTTATTCGCCGGGACGTCAGATTTCGAGGGCCTCGTTACGACTAAGCCTCCAATTAGACTTATCCCTAATTAAGAGATGCCAATAAATTACCCTCCATCACGGGCTAATGAAGACGCGCCGCACTAATAACGCTAATTGATTTTGAGTAATGAGCTCGAGTTTTGATGGAGCTGATTGGGGGACGCGAGGGGGCGCCATCGATCGCGCCTCGCCCGATATGCGAACACCTTCATCTGGGGCCACTGCCGCTAGTTTTGTAGGACTTTCTTAACCGGCCGGATTATGTTAATCTAATTTGGTAATTGAATTTGACGATTCTATATTTGTGAACGGGGTATTTTCAAATTAGCGCGCATACATCGGCTTTATGCCTTTCTGGGGCTGTCGTAGCGAGCAATATTTATGCAAATATATTCTCGTCAGTGTAGGAAACCAATCGTAAGTTAGTATCAACATGTAACTAAGCGCAATTTCCTTTTAATTGAATTCCATTACCATAGTAAAAGCTTACGTTTAATTGCTGAGACCAAACACTGGTTTCGCTTCGAATGTTTCCTTAAATATGCAAATTCTTACTTAATTAGCTTTGATTTTGTATGTATTTTTAATTTATTTTGTATCGTTCACCAGTTTATTTAAGTATTGAATCCAGACTCCAACAGTGTACTGACGACAATTTTATTATAATTAAAGCACTGCAGTGTCTTGTGCAATGTCGCTTAAACCTACTTAAGTACCTATTATAATATAGAAGAATATATAAATAGTCAATTAAATCGTTTGAATATTACATTTACATAATAACCATATTCAATATTGTATAGGCGCATTTATTAGGTAACTACTTTGGTTTCTACGAACGAAATTGTATTCTACGAGTAGCATATTTGAAAAGTACCAAGTTCTCTTATGCATCTTGATTTTTGATATGAGAATAGATAATGGATTTTGACATGGAGGTACAATTAAATTATCATTGAAGCGATCGTCAAGTCTCATGTACCGATACTTGTTAAAAATAAATTAAAAAAGAAAGCTGAGACAAAGGAATGCAGATGGCTCAATAAGATAATGGACTCTAACAATGATCAATTATAATCCATCAATATTAATTTAAATCTATACCGGTGATATGTAATATTCAACTTCATGCACGAGGCAGTTAAGTTGATTTTATTATACACAAGTCTTCGTCGCTCCGGCTTTAATAGCGGGCAGATATCTATTTATTTAGTGAAACTATTTCATAAATAAATACTTTTCATAATTATTATAATCTAGCTCTTTCTTTGTGGACAATAGTAGAGATGCAATATGACACATATACTTATACTTCTTCAGTACATTTCTGTACTATGTTATTGTAGAGTTACGTACTAGTTTGAATCAGGCAGATAACCACTTCCAATATGGGCAGAGCTGTCTCAAAGCCAGTTTACTTATGACCTTAGTACGCATAGCGATTCCCATTGTAAAATCATAAAGTAAGCATAATTAAACGCAGAATATGTTCACGACTTCACAATTAAACCGTTGCCTTATACAGCATCGCTATAGGAAAGGTTGTTGATGAAGTTGTCGGCGCAGGCGCAACGTGACTCGCTATCTGTAGATCCTATCGCGCATGCGCGATAGTACTTCTATCTCATTATTCCCCACAATCCGATTAGGAATGTCTTCTCGGGCTTTATACGCGTAATTTCTTTTAATAATGGGTGTGTTGTGTCTATCTTCGAATGTATCAGCGATGAGATTTCAAATTACCTTTTCGTTAAATATGTGTTGCGGTTTTATTAGGTACTTTCAATTCGACCTTGCCTGAAGAGATCAAACAATTGCCTTTTTTTTTAAAGGCCTGGTCTGATGTTAATAGAATGTCTGAATTCTTATAAATACATACACATATACGCAGATAACCTAACCTAATGAATAACCTATGCACAACCCTCCCAAATCCCTAAACGAAATAACTCAACGATCCACGCAATCATCGAATTAAGCAAGGAATCCTTGCTAAGAGCACAAAACTTCACAAACACGACTTCTTTCGAGCACTCAAATTAATAGAAACGTTCGCGGACATCACTAAATACCATGTAAACTATTTAATTAGAATTTTCACAAAAAAAAAGTAGCTAATACCGTTTCGCGCGCTTTTCAAGGAATGCCTTTTATTGTGTTGAAGTCGAACATATAAAAACATATGTCTCTTTCTGACGTATGAGAGTGAAAATGACAACAAGACCTGTCCCCATACAAAATATAGCTCTCTCCATAAAGTGCGGCGAAATTTATTCCTTCATGGTTAGAAGCGTCAACATAACTTTCTTCGCCTATTAGATTTTTTATGTAAAATCAAGCATTTGTCAAGACGAGTATTGTGTAACAATGTGAATATTTTCGACGGTAACAAGTTTCTCGTGTTCGGTATAAATAACTGATGGCCTCGAGAACTCCAATCTGTGACGCTGAGTAATGGTACCACTTGCACCACTTACAACACCATCGCTTATAATGAGCGTTCTTAGATAAGCGTAATGCACTTAATTGGATAAATTAATGTTGGAAATAACGAGCTACGAGTAAGTTAAGGCAGCATCTTGTAGACGCAGGAATTTGTAGAGGAGAGATTATAACTATTTTTGGATTTTTTATAAACACTTTTGCCGGCCTGTTTTCTGATTTACGATACTTTATTTGATTGCATTTTTAAACCTACAAATCATCCCACTGCTGGGCATATTCCCCCCCCCCCCCCCCCCCACATTCCCCTTCCACTGATCCCTGTTCTGAGCCTCCTCCATCCATACTACACTATATTTAGTGAGATCGTCTCTCGTCTACTGATGATTTTGATTATGTATATTCTTAGTTTGTATTATTTTTGTTAACTTTTGCTAGCGAGAATGCAAATGTCATTTGCATACATTTTTCTTTCTATTCTACTGGCGTTAACGAAAGTCAATACCACTTTGAATGGATGGGATTATATTGAATAAGATCATTTTGATTCCAGAAGAGCAATTGATTTTCTGTTTTTGTAATTCTACGCAATTAAAAAAAAAGTCTAGGTAGTATGAAAATAAGGATTTTTAAAATCGTAAATATAATTTTGCAATTAACCTAAGCAAAGTCGCGGGTAAGAAGTTGTTCACTGATTAATAATTGTTTTTTCCTCCAAAATCAGCAGGTAATTACGAAGATATTTAATGGGGTAAACAAGAGTTTCGTAACCGTTGGCATAGCAAGGTGAGCTTGTGATTAATTGACGAGGTGGCTAATTAGCAAAGTCGACTCATTAGCAAACTTAATTGGTGTCTCGGACTTTTCCTGGAAACATATATATTTGTCTATACTTATACGGGTATATCTACCCACTCGTATCGGTAATGTACTGGTAAATATTTACATTGCTTGTATGCTTCTGATAATTGCCTTATGCGAGCTAAGAGTGCCCCTGAAAAAATCATATCTTCTAAAATAATAGGTTTTATTAGAAAAGCTATGTACCAAATCTCTATTACGATAGAAGCTTGAAGACTGTACTCGTATTGCACCGAGACCTCTAGTTCATATGCGCCTCGATGATAATAGTAGAGATGTAGTGATCTCACTATATTGTGCTTATATCGATATTCGATGCTTTATTTTAACGTGGTTTATAACAGCTAGCATAAGCTTTGCTTGACATGTCTAAGATCAAAATTCAGAGAGAGAATTTAGAGTGAACTCGCTCTTACAACAGTAATTTTGACATTTTGACAGATTCAAGACTGAGCTCAATCAAATTTTTTTTATCTTCTTGACCTTAGTTAAATAAAATTAATATGTTAGTGGAACAATTTAATCCTTCAATTAATGTTCATTCGAATTATCATAATCATTAAACTGATGACGTGCGAATAACTTGCTTCCTGGACAAAATGTTTGGTTGGAAACAAACAAACAGTCATGGGACTGGTTGTACCGATGATTGATGATAGGTAGGTATAGCTATAGCAGGGATAAAGCCATAATTCCTGTCATTTATGTCATAAATGACAGGAATTATGATATTATAATCTAGTTCGAGCTCAGTCGAGTAACTCTGAAAAAGAGTAAATTCGATTCAACAAGTCAACTCTTAATCAGCCATATCGGACCACCATCGCATGTCAATTTAGTCGCATTCGCATTTGAGCAGTATGCATGACAGACAAGTCCAAATTAATAAGCTAAACAACGTCGGATTTGGAATGGTTCGGAATCAATTTAGCGTGGCGTTTGGCCACTTATCGAGCATTGTTCGATGGAGATACTCGCTTTGTGACGTTTCCCATCCCTACGGGCGCCCGGCGGGGGGTGTTCGATGATGGATGGCTGGCCGGCTGCACGCCGCGACCGAACGAGACAGCTTCATCGGCAGACCAGCCGATCTCTCGCTCGCACACACAGCGGGCAGGCCTCGTAATTGAATGGCAATTACCTGGGCTGTAAATATGACACAAGCGCGTAATTGTAGGAGGAACGCGTGAGGCCCGAGACCGCAGTGTGAATGCAGCCTTAGGATGGAAAATTGAAATCTCCCATACCGCACGTGCAATACCAATTTCTCTGGTATATAGGTAGTTGATGGTGCTTTAATTGGTTTAGTCATTTGTGGTTTTGTCATGAACAAGGGCAAAGATTGATTTATTGTTTTACCCGACTACCAAAAGGAGGAGGGTAATGTTATTCGAGTGCATGTATGTTAAAATATGCCTGTGTATATGCCTATGAGTTATTGCATCTTGATGTCGGTTTTTGAACGTCTACTTAGTAAGTAGACAATAAAAAAAAAAATATAGTTTATACAGTGTATAAACTATATTTTTTAATGGATTTATCAATTTCTTATGTAAAATGTTTTAAGCAAAGTATGAAACATCAAAATTGAGAAATGACCTTACCAACATAAAACAGTGACAATGACATACGGCCGTACTTACAAAGCACAATGTCATATGACACTTGACACTGACTCCAAGTGTCAGAGTCACACAAGTTATGACGAAACGTGTGCGGTGTCAAATTGTTATTCTTTTGGGTTACTACGTTTTACCGTTTGGCCTCCGTTTCATGCGTGTCTGTCCACTTTAACATAAAAAATCGTACTTAGACAGTTTTTGTTTTTAAACTATTACTTATTTAATTTTTTAAATTAATATAGAGTTGTTTCCTTCTACCAAAATTTATTTTGTAATCGGTAAATACCACAATAATGTACATTACGTTCAGTACATAATTATGTATTATATTGATCTAAGTTAAGTATAGGTTACATACTTATACTTATGTATGTAGTGTTATATTAATCTAAAAGTATTTTGCCACTTTTTATCCTCAGCATTGCAACCTTTTCGTTTCTTTGCTGTGAATAAATTTGTGTACATATAAGTAAGTATAATATGTCTTCGTAAATAGTACTGTTTAATTTAATAATTAGGGATGGATAATACTTTTTAACAATATAATGTTTTTTTCTTTAATTACTATAAGCAAATTGTGTATTCATGAGCAGTCAAAGAGTTTTACACGGCTCTATGTAAATAAATATGCACACATAATAATTAAAAACCAACTATAAAGTTAACAGCTGACGCTGAATGGAATAGCTATTACTTTTACGACCATCGCGTAATGAAGTAAACGTTGATATTCTTAGCTTTTTAGTGTTAATTATTTTTTCATTTGCATCACTCCTCATCCAGCGAAGGTAGAGAAAAAGCTTGTTGCAGAAAAATCAACCTTAATAGTCAAAACATATGTTCGAGTTTTTTTATTTAAACTATGTAATAAAAGTATGATGTCGTTAATTTGAAATCAACCTTGTCACTGTGTAAAGAGATTTCATTTTTAATGAAATGTACAAGGCTATTTCTATCCATTCTTCCGGGATACGGTTGCGTGGTGTAACCGCTCGCCGTTGTGCCTGGGGCGCCCTCGCCACCTGTCCTGCTGACACACAGACTGATTGCTATAGCATTGTATATGCTATGTATGATATAATTGCATACAATACATTGGTTCCACGCTGTCGTCCTTGGAAATAAACAAAAGTTTCACTAAAAGATTTCTTTTCTGACTGAACGTTTCAATATTTAAGTAACTATAAGAAAGCATTGTTTACAGGGAAGCAATATTCCGTAGTAAGTTAAACTATATACTTACATACCTGTATATCTATTATCATATCATTCTAATATAGCATTTCAAGTGTTAGAAAACAACCTCGTAGACTAGTCGGTCGTTAGTATGTCTGCCAAGTGGTCCTGGGTTCCATTACTAGTTTTTCCAAATCCTAATGTAATTTGGGATCCTTTCTTTGTATGTCTCTAGACCCTATCACAGAGATTACTAATCTAGGACATAAGTGTGTCATCTTATATACCAGGGGCATGGGTGCTGTATGAGACTGCATTAGCAATTCTCCAAATTGCAAATTTTCCTTTTAAGAACGAGAGGAAAACTCAATGGTCGGGCGGGCTTCCTTAACGGGAGTCCAGTCCACGCGTTCATTCTCCAAGAAACCATCAAAATACCCACCGGGGTGTCATGAGGAATGAACGGACGGACTTACCTCGGGGCGGGCAATAGCGATTCCCCATGACACCGCGGTGCAGTGGTGTCATTTTAGGTGGTGTCATTGGTAATGAATCTAACCACAGGCCACCAAATCACGTTCAATTTATACAAAAAAAACATACATCATTTAAATTCAGCTGCAGCATAGCTTCTGTGGAAATCTGTTATGAATGTGTCTTATATGACGAAACGCCAGGAGTCAGGTTTTAATTGGCGTGGTGTAGGGTTCGGGCCAGAGCAGGGGGGAGGTGAGGCGGGGGGGATTACCCGACAGTCAGTTTTTCTCTCACCCTCTATAAGCAACAGGTGGGTGAGCCGAAACCGATGGGAATATCTCTCAAATTGATGTATTTGATCTACAGTTCAATATTTTGATACTTACTACATTTTGATTCGTATTGGTGAAGTTTCCATATAGTTTTACGGTGCACGAAAAAAGGCTTCTTAGATCAAGAAATGTAATTTTCCTATGTATAAGAAAATTGGTTGATCTACTTATGAATAATATGCTTATACCTAGGTAGTGTTTATTGAAGAAACTTTTTTTTAATTTCCTTAAATAACAAATACTTAAATAAACGATAGTTACAATTTGATATTCTTCAATCAAGTTTACATTACCTAACTCTACGTTTATATCTAAACTATTTTACCCAAAAATTGTACTTACCTAGATAACATTTTATTAATCGAATTAATCAAGATCATTTTCTGGTTGAGGTAATCTTCCAAAATGGATATACCTACAAATAAATTAAATTTTCTTTGTAATCTTCAATAAATATGATACTTTCCTCCAGGTACGATTCTTTCATTCCACGCTTTACATAAGACACACGGATTGCCTTGATCTAAGAATTGTGTTCTGTTTTATTTATCTGTACGTATAAGTACTCCATACCGAACAATAGTTGATAATTTGTGTTAATCTAAGCCACTTTAGTATCAATCCTTCATTAAACCGAGCCCTCAGTACAATCGTTCATTTGGAGCGTTCTCACGGCTCATTAAAGTCTTTTTCGTGATTCGGCGACCGCGTCTACCGTTTCCCCGAACACAATGAGCGAGTGATTCGGCGGCGAATAACGAGGGCATTTTGTCGGCCGCCTCTCACGTCCGACGCCTTCCGACGCTCAATGAAAGTTTACCTGCAGCCGTAACGAGCGATTTGTCCCCTGGCCCCGGCCGCCAGCCCCGCCAGCCCCGCGCCCCGGGCCCAAATCAAAGCCCATTCACATCTGCATGCCGGCACAATGCTGGCAATTAGGCTGCGCAGGATCTACAATCGAACGTAATGCGCTCGTTCGATGACGCTACAAGCCGAGCCTCATATCTCCCCGTAGATACACAATAATTCAATTAAAATATTAGCGGAATCACATTGTATTTAAGCAATTAGAGGGTGTGATTTTGTCGTGGCCGCTAATGGTGATTCTGTTGTAGACTATGGCAGCCAAGTCTAATCCTAAGCCTACACGCCGTCAATCACTCATATTATGCTACATAGCGTACGAGTGAGCGGGACGACTCATTTAGCGACGATTAAATGTTTCATTCTGAACTGTCACGGTTACTCAGGCTAGGTACACATCAAAGCAGATCAAGTGTAACACTTTGGACTGTAGACGGTTCTTATTATCTGCGTCGTAAGAGTTGAAATCGTAACACAAGTGTTACCGTTGATCTGCTGTTGTCCGTACATTGTGTAAGAATTAGGAGGACGTTTCGGTTAGCGATGATTAAAAATGTGTGCAACACCCACGACACTATTAGACATCAAGCTATATCAAAAATAAAACTATATTATACATAATATGTATAAACTGGAGGCGAAATTTACAGTATTAGCCTTCTTGAAGTTTTCGTGTGGCATAACATTAAAGAATGATTTAAATTTTCAACTACTTCTTCATAAATCGTAGTCTTTATTTCACTATTTCGTTTTTAATCTGATAAAAGAACTTCGCTAACATAATTGTATTACCTTTTTACCTACAACTAAATTAATTTAGTTCCGCTGTTAGGAATTACATTAGTTATATTAATAATTACATATTTTATATTATTTTACGTATTTCGAAAGTCCAATAAGTTAGCTGTAGTATTTGCAGAGTAAAATCCTTTTTGTCTGTTGTGCGTTCATGAGTGGGGTCAAATGTCGTATGGGTCGCGTCGTCAGTCATCACCTGTTTTGTGGAGGCAATTTGTTGTCAGAGGTCTGGGTCAACGTGCACTGTAAATCTTTCCACCTGCCTTTCACATAAATACTTATTTCGTGCAGCTTTCTTTACGATTAGTTGTTCTCATGTTTTGAGCATGGGTTTATGTGAATTACCTACTTGAGTAAGTACTGTTTCGGTGGTAAGCTTGTGGTTTCATTTAAGTACATTATACTTATGAAGAAATATTTAAATCACGGCCAGGATTGTGAACCCACAATCGTCATTCCGCAGCATGTTCTATTCTGATAAGAGCCACCTTGATATAAATAATGTTATATCACTATAAACCTCACTTATTCACTTCTCTATCAATGGTAAATGAGATATTTGTAGGTTTATCCGATGCAAATATTTATTTTGGCATTTTTGCGGGATAAAATTAAATTATTAATTTAAGAGGGGATGCAAAAATACTTAATCTGGTTGATTTTGAATTTGTAAACTGTTTGTTCCTTTTGTGATAAAGAATAACTTTTCTAATAAAATTCTAATAGGGGATCATACCTTATTCAACAAACATAATATACTATGTACGATACTTGTTAGTGAAAGATAAAGTAGAGCTAGGTACATTCATTCCCGGTTCGCTAACGTAGCGCACCGGAATCTCAGACCAAAAGACGCTAATAATAATATAGCGAAAATAATCTATTCATCAGATTGTGCTTATCGATGTCAATTAAAATTTGAAGAATGTCTGTCGAATTGAAAGTTACCCGCGTAGGCATTTGGCACGCGTCCCAGATGCATATTTTTGAAACATATTACCGTCGACAAGATTATTAGAATAGCTTTTGTGTGTCTAAAATAACTACTTAATTTCATTCAATGATACTGGGGCTATAACGGTTGGGTATCTGTTTGAATACACCTTCACATCAAAGGTTCGAGCGTAATTTGACCCCACAAATATTCGAGTCAGCGCTCATCGATAGAATGAATTTCGACCTTATGGGGTACCATCTTTTTCTTTATTGTTCTCCATTTTCTACTTCTACGACTAAAACGACTATGCTCAGTTGTAGTCAAAAGCTTCCTTCTTTCAGCCCTAATACGAATTGGGCTTCTGCAAATTGCATCTTTCACTGGCAAGTCACCGTTTTCGACATTTAGTGCCCTCATATTATAATACCCGTTTGTCTCGTACGGCTTTACAACGAATAGTAATATAACGTACCGTATTGCGTTTAGAATGAGACATGGCGCTCGCTTAAAGGTGTTCCGGGAACTAGCACTATTTTCAGAAAGCTATGTTACAACAACTATGAGAAAATGAGTCGTTGTTGAATAAGCACAGTATGGTAATGGGGTTTACAAATCCGACTGTAGCCGCTTCGATTATTTTATGTATTTGTTTTTGGACTATTTATATTCACAGCTGATCTTAATTAATTTTAAATTGAAAATTTTCACCTATATAGGTACGAGTTATGAAGACGAAGAGATAAGTATACAGGGGACCTCAATAAGGTTGAGATTTTTACAAGAACTACTGGACCGATTTTAATAATTCTTTTAAAGTACATAGTTTTAACTTTTATCTATCTAACAGTAAAAGAATTCTTGTGATAGGTCAAGTAGTTTTTGAGAAAATCTCAACCTTAAAAACTCTACTGTACACCTAGTTCTCTGTCTTCGACCATACTACTTGTGGCCCGCATCACTGTAGGGCCGCGTTGTTAAATAAAATGTTTATTGTATATTATGGCATGCCATATTCTGTGATTCTGCTAGAATTGTTTGTGATTCGAATAGAGTCATATACGCCTCAAAATCAAGCCGAATCAAGTTCACCCCTTTATACTAAATCTGCCACAGTTATATTACTGCATGCTATTTTTGAACCTTTCGATGGTTATTACTTTGGATACTCTTTGTACTTAGGTAGTCAAACTGTTAAGTCTCCGTTGCGGCTCAATAGTCTCGTTTAACTTACACTTATAACTCTTGCAATGAGAAGGCATTGTGAACTACACCCAAATCCAAACAATTCCAAATTAACATGCGACAATCGCGCAAATGTAGTGTGGGTGCTCCTACATTCGCATCCCTGGTGCAACGTCTGGTGCGTCATTAAGGAGCATTCACAGCGGCCGACAATATTCTTCATTTGCGTACCGGAGGCCATCATTTGGCGCATTGTCACTGTGGTCCGCCCTTAACTGCAGAGGTGCACTGTGCCACCACCTTAATTTGGATCCTTGTTCTATTCGTTACTTGCTCAGATTATTCGATTCATTGTTGTGATTTGTTTTAAATGGTTAGGTACTTTAAATGGTAGCAATTGTGGTTTGGGTTTTATAATTTAAACTAAATTGACAGGTCTAAAAATACTGCCGTCCTTTCCTTTAATTAACGACGTGGCGGAATAGCATTTCTACTTTTAGACACGTTAAATTTTGTTCAAAATAAAAAGAGACACCATTTTATGAAAGAAGGCGATTCCAGAGTGCGCATCCTAAAAACTCTTACTAGTCCGATAAATCTAACTGATAAATGAGTGACAGAGACCTTCTTGATGGGCATTACAGAATCACGCCTCACCCAGTTAAGTTGGATTCAGAGGTTTCGCTCCATACAAATTGTTGTCGCAAGGGCCAAGGCATTAAATGTGAATGATCGATATTGGTATTCAAAATCTACTGTAGCAAAACTAAATTTATGGATAAGTACATGGTTGTGTTTAAATAGCTGATTATAACAGCCGTCTATTAAAATTTGTCCTAATTAAATATTATAATAATGGACATAATGGGCCAATTATATATTTTCCAAGCAAATTATGAACCTTCTACTAACATCGTAAAATATACACGAAGATATAAATGTAAATAATTTTATTAAAGAAACATTATAATTATCGTTAACGTGTTATTTAATAAAATAAAAATAAGAATTTAATGAACAATAATTGCCTATAAGAATGTAAACTTCCTGGCAGAATTCGAACCTCTAATAACTTGAATCGAGTAGGTGCTCAATTAAAATGTATGATATTAATAACACTCGCATTCACCTGTCACTCTAATCTATTCCATTATTGGTCTAAACTTGTAAGAACTCTTATTCCAACGGGCTAGAGATGATTGTCGAGAGTCCTGGACATCTGTTCGGTGTAAAGTAGTTTCCAGTGCCGTAGTAAGGCTTTGGTGCGCCTCTCTTCGTGCAAACTTTAAAACATTGTTATTATTTTACATTATTTGGCTGTTATATTTCAACAAATTGCTGTCTTTGAATTAATAAAAACATTGATCAAACCAATTAGTATGTCCAGTCCATAGTAAAGCTAAACCACTTTTCTCGAACTCGTGGAAATAATAAGTGAAAATACCCAGAAAGGAGTTATCTTATGATCCTTGATTATACATTGCTGGCTAAACAAAAATCTAAACAACCTCAGCCTGTATATTAAGATTGCCTAAAGGTCCTGCTGTGGAGCACAGGAAATGCCATAGCATATCATCTATGAGTAAGTCTATAAACTATGTCAGTATACTAGAAGCCGACCTTTGGGAGGACATTGACGTTTTCTAAGAATATTTACTATTGCTCTCAGGTGCATCATTACGGTTCTTAAAGAACGTTGGCTTTGGGAAAGCTAAAAAGCATTACAAAGAAGATCTTTGAGGTCGTCGTAAGCTTTGCACCAAAAATAATAATGACCTACTGTTACCATGATACCTATGATGACCCTATGAGGCTTTAACTTTGAGGTGTATGGGCATTGGGCAACCCAGCGGCGGCCCTTTCTCAGCACCTATTGGCCTTAGCTTACAAAAATGTTCTCCTGAATTTTGCGCCACGTGTTCTGTGGGGCGCCAGACTAAGCTCTCTACAACTCCGGGCCTGGCAGTTTCGAACAGGTTGTGTAACGGTGCATTTGTTTTCGTAATAAAAGCCTCGATACCTCTCGACTACCTCACCGATTACCACATTATATTCATCTAGACATAATGCCCGTGATTAATAAGCCCCATTAACTCTAAACAAAGATTAATTTCAAAGCGGAGCTCACTCTAGCTGGCCTCTTCGGGTTACCCTGCCCGTACCACGGATATGATTAAGTCCGAAATAATATAATATTATACCTATTAATTAGATAAAACGGGAATTACCGTGTTAAACATTTATTATTGATGTCTCGATATTTCGACAGCATTGCAGCCATCATGGTCACGAGTAGACTGAAGTCGGTGAGTGTTAAACGTCAGAAGGGTGACACAAAACGATCTACCCTCTTTCGTGTTCGCTGACTGCGTTGAGAAAAGTTGTTGATATTTGCAGGTACCCCCATTTTGCAAAAAGAACTAATTATGTCCGCTCGTTTGCACGCACTCGCCTTTGTGCCTCGTTTACATAAGTCGATCACTGGATTCCAAGTTTTTGACAACAGAAAACCATCGTCGCGATTGAAATTTCTGTATTTCTTTATTTCAATGGCCTCGCGTACTAATCTGGGAACATAATGGCGTTCTGTCGATAATACTTTTGGATTGTGAAGTTCAATCCAGTGATTAGGGCCCGACTCCAACAAATGCTGTGCTACGGCTGACTTGTGCGCTTCGTTCTTTCTGACCGCAGCTATGTGCTCCTTAGTCCGGGAGGCGATCGTGCGTTTTGTTTGTCCAATGTAGGAACTACCACAGCTGCAGTCGACCTTGTAGACGCCAGGTTTTTCAAGCGGAAAAATGTCCTTGGGCGATCTCATGCTTCTCTGTACCTTTGTGTGCGGGGTAAAAACTGTTTTGATGGATATCTTTGAAAGCAGTCTGCCTATTCGGTCTGTTACCCCTCTCACGAAAGGTAGATACGCCGGCTGTCTGTCAACCCTTATTCGTCTCTTTGCAGGTGCTCTTGGTGTTCTGAACTTCCCATCATATCCATTGTCTCTGAGCACGCCCTTTACGTGTGTTAACTCCCTCTCCACGTGGTCCTCGTCACACAGGTCGAAGGCTCGTCTGGTAAGGGATGCAACAACTGACTGCAGGTGTGCGGGATGATGATGAGAATCAGCATGGAGGTATCTGTCAGCGTGTGTAGGTTTTCTATACACCGAATGGCTCAGAGTGCCGTCAGGTCTGACAACAACTTTCACATCCAAGAAAGGAAGGGAGCGGTTTTCTTCGACTTCGTGGGTAAATTTAACCTTTTCGTGTACCGAATTGAGGTGGTTAAGGTACCGTTCAATGTCTACACTGTCATGATGGCTGCAATGCTGTCGAAATATCGAGACATCAATAATAAATGTTTAACACGGTAATTCCCGTTTTATCTAATTAATATGTATACAAACCGTGAAAGTTTAAAAAGTGATATTATACCTACTTCATTGTTCGTTTCTCCCACTATATTTATTTGTAAGTATGTGATAGCTATTTTGCACAACATGTCAAAGCAAAAAAGGAATTACTTATATAGAGTGTAATTTTGTATCAACATACATACATGTAAAAATATGATCCAAGTCGCCAAGATAGATGCAGATGGCGTTTCATTGTAAAAGATAAGTTAACATTTCTCTTCATCGTCATAGTAAGTTTTATTATTACCGCCTATACATAACATCATACACACATCAAACCAGTCAATTTACTGGCTGGTTCTATATATCACATACAATTCATTATGCAAGTACGTACCTACAGTCGAAGACAGAGATAAGTATACAGGGGACCTCAATAAGGTTGAGAAAAAATTTAATAATTCTTTACAGTTACATAGTTTCAACTTTTATCTATCTAACAGTGAAAGAATTCTTGGAATACGTCTTGACGTATAACTACTTGTAGTTTTTGAGAAAATCTCAACTTTAAAAACTCTACTGTACACCTTTCTTTGTCTTCGACCGTACATAATTGAACTAGGTAGGAAATCATTAGTCTCATAAAACATAGTAGGGGACTTTGTGACAGAAGTACCTAAGTCTTGTACATGTTGAGCCCACCACCTGCGTCCGCGCAGCTCTGATCGATCGGTCGTATACCAAATTAGGCTGATAATGCCTCATCCTCCGAATTATTGAATTAATCCGAAATTGGGCCGACCTTTTTCTTGTAATCCGACGCAGAACGTGGAACAAGTTTCATGTCCCTCCCCTTTCTTGGGAAAAACACATTAAATTATTAAAACTAAAAAATTCACCGACCTACCTAACGCAAATTAATTAAGGAAATATAAATCACATTGTCTTCTCATGACTCATTTTCTGTTAAATCCAAGTTGTTATGTTTTACTCCAAGTAAGCTTATAGGAGCGTCCCACCTATAGTCCAGCACCCTTACCATAAAGTCTTATAGCAGGATTACTTCAATAATACTTTGTTATTTCATAACATGACGAATTTATTAAGCTTACTTTAAGGTCGTCATGATACGAAATAACAAAGTATTATTGAAGTAATCCTGCTATAAGACTTCATGGTAAGGGGGCAGAGGTGCATAGGGATTGATCGAACCTGCGACTCTTGCGACGCAGTCTCACTTCCTAGCTATTGGGCTATTGTGGCTCAATAATTATTATGCATAGGTAGGTATCTAATGGGGGTTCATTGATAGCATCGTGAAAATATATAAGTATATTAATTAAATACAGGTGGGGAGAGAGAAATAAGTACCTACCTAAATAGATATACGTATGCACGAGTATATTTGGGTAGGTAGGTGGTTGTATTTCTTGTATTTGCACTCACTGTGCAGGATTGCAGGAAGGTGCATTGTTAGCCAGTCGTTAGCAAGCATCTGACTTCGTCAAAATAACTCACTCCGACTTTGTTTTACTTCAGTATGCAAATGCACTCCAATTAGCGGGACTCTACGTTTCTCGGTACCACTCATTAATTTCCAACTTGGGATTTTTTCCTGCGGGCGTGCCACAACCGCCCTAATTAACCAAGAACAGGCGGATCCTTCAGCGTCCGCTTATTAACGTCTAATCTTAATTCGCGTCTGTCGATCTTAATTAATTCAATTAAAGTATTAAGGAGTAGGTGAAGGTTGCGACTTGCGGTCCTCTTCTCACAGTTTAAAAAACTTAACGTCGTTTCTCGTAACGACTCACCGAGTATACAAGGGGGAGGCGAATTAATCAAATAATACCGCGGAGGTGCGGGGTCGGCCGGTGCGGTGCGGGCGGCGCGCCCCGCACCTCCCCGCGCCTCCCCCCTCGGCCCGCCGCGACCGCGTGGCTCAGTCGCGACCGGTACGCCGCGTGGGGAAGTGTCGTCGATCCCCACAAACGTTTCTACTTTTTTCGAAGTTCTCTATACAGTTTTTGTTTTAAAGTTTTACAAGGCAGTTTTATGTGTTCAGTCTTTCATCCTCACCAACTTAAAAGTTCGAGACTTCGTACGGCGGTGTAGTTGATTGAGTTCATACGTTGATTGTGTTTTTTTGTTATTGTTGAGTTTTTTTTGTTTGGTGCATCGTGCCGGTCCGGAGACCGGGCGGTCCCTTCGAGGCTTGGTGCCTGGCCGCGCGGCTGACAGCCCCGAAAGGACAAAGCCTTTAGGTAACTATCGGAAGAACTGTGTGGTGATGGGATCCGATCTGGTGATCTATGCATGCCAAGACTGCCGACATCTGACTGCGATGCACTGTTTGTAAACACATCTGCATCATAGTGTAAACTAACATGTTGTGACGACAATACAACATATTGTTTCTGATCACAAAAACAAATTGAATTTTGAGGTTATAAAGTCAAGACTGCCGAATGCAGATTTAATAAACATAATATGACAGAAGAGCACGTGTGTAGTTTCTAGAAAGCTATTTCCTGTCACTGTCATTACTAACGAGTTGTTACATATACTTACATAGTTCCTCTCGAATGAGGGATGAAGAAAATAGTATTCAGGATGATCACTTAAGTTCGTCTAGTCGCAAGCTTTCAAGAAAGAAGTCTAAAAACAACACATGAGCTATTGAATTAAGACCTACCTACGTAGAAACAAATCTTAACCACCACACTATTCAAGAATTTCAAATTGAGCTAATAAATTACTGAGATATGATCAAATGTGTCAAACTCGCAGCAATATGGCTACAATTATGAATACCCACAAAATAAAAGTGATTTATGGTTCACGAGATCACAAAACATAAGAAGACATAAAGGAACCCCTTACAAGGACACGAATCTGAGAAATTAAATTAATTAATAAGCAACTTTTGAGCACAACACTAATTATTTTATCGTCAGGTGAAACTCAATTACAAAGAGATAATTAAACCATCAAGGATTTATTTACTTTGAACATCAATTTTCTTTAAAATAAACCTACTTTTAATTAAAAGCTTTAACGAAAAACAAATAGAGAAGAGGAGAGGCAACAACCCTTCTCTACGGGCATTCCGTCAGAGGGTTGTGCACCCATACCATATTGTTATTCAATCCTTAAGCCAATTTATATATCAGATTGACTTGTAATTTGTTTAATATAATGAAGAAATGTGTATCTAATTTATAAAATCGAGAGAATAATCAAAATAAATGTAGATATAATGGGTTTCAAGTATCGAGTGAATGATTTAATTGATTTATTGGCATATTTGACTGGAATTATCATCGAGGCAATTAAGTTAATAAACGTGTAAACATAGAAATTTTACATTATTGATTTATTTAATAGATGTTTTAAAATAGGACCCACCCAGGGGGAACATATGCCCCAATATTGTCTGATAAAGCGTAGTCCTCAAAGAGCACACGTGTCACACAATATCATTAGAATCATCATCTATTAGAATTGTAAACGATCCTAAGGTAATCTCTGACTAGCAAGGGTTGCGATAAGAGACACAAGAGAAACAGCTCTATAGATATACTGAACACCTCTTGTGATGTCGGTGCCTAATTAATATTTTTTTTTGTCTGTAATCACACTAATTTCATTAAATCATTCGTATTAATAAGACGGGTTGAAATTAATTTAAAACATGTCTAAGCAATATTATACGGACCACTTCATTTCATCGCTGGTTTAATTAAAAACGAGTGCCCGCGCCCCCTTTTCGGGTTGGAGTGCCCCCCCCCCCCCCTCCTCGCGGGGCGCGGGAGGGCGTCTCACTCCGCTTATATTTAGATAATTGTACAATCATCTAAATTAATGAGTCCTCTCGTCCGGTCCTGGCCGCCATTGTATTATGTTTATGCAAGCCAGCCAGCGAGCGGATGCACGAGGACAATTTTAATTTCAAAAACCGGATTTAATATTAATTTAAACATCCCTTGTGAATTAAACCTAAATTGGTATGTGATCATTTGTTATCTCTTGAAATTAATCACATGATACAGTTAGAACTTACTCATACTTATGTGTGATGTGGTGGGTTTGCTAAAGAATTACGTCCCTAATCTCAAAGAAATAAGTTACAACCTTTATCTTCTGTAAACTGAGTATGTCTTTCTTGTGTTATGGATTCATCTACGTATCAGTGTGTGCAGTAAAACGGGCAATAGCTGAAAATATTAATAAAAATATATTGGAAAGCAACTGTTTAAAATAAATGTCTTCATTAGCTTTAAATGTTAAAGGTAATAACGGCGATGATAAAAGAAGGCAACAATCTCCGGTGTTCATAACTCCCGCTGTTGACGACAGTGATAGAGCTCAATGCAATTAAAAGTTTCACTACGTGCGTGGCGGGGGCGGGCGCGGGGCGGCCAGGCGCCCGCGCGCGAATATCTACCTTAATTTATGCCGGCGATAAGCTCAAGTCATGAGAGCCAAATTAATTACTTTAATTTAAGTAAAACTTGCATTAAGATGCAACTTTACTAAAATATAGATCTAGGACCGAAGAGTTGGCCTTAAAACCTAAAAGCCTAGCCCTCAAATAACATCGACAGACTGTCACCTTTAATGACGTGCAAAAACGTACTCAACGTGCTTACTTGCAATAAAGAAATTTGACTTTGAATGTATGATGGCAGAGTTTTACCTACATATAGTTGACCCTATTAGAAGGGTGTAAAGTGTAAAAAATAGAAGCTATTAGACAGAAATAATCTTTGGCGAAGGATACATGTGGGCCCATAAGAGCATAATATAGATACTCATAAAGGCTGAATCGAAAAATATGGAGAACTGGTTCCCTTCTAGTTTGCGCATAGCGAGCGAGTTATTGAAAGAAAAAAAGCTTGACGATGATGACGCGAAAGTGACACTGTGAAAGACTCATAGATGGGATCAGATACCTTAACGTTCAGAGCATACGCCCTCTAAGGATACCATGCAACAAGGGACGGCATAGTATAAAATGACATGATGATAAAAAATGACAAGCAAGATAAGTATGTAAAGAAAGACCTAGATGAATGGCCTTCCGCCCTGTTTGCCTAATCCACAAGAAATCCGTGGAGATATCATTCAAATTCAATTCAAAAAGAAAAATTCTTTGATAATAAATATCCATGAAATCAGTTCAAATTCTAGTTACCAGTAACTACCAAACAAGGAATTATCGTTGATTCTAAAATCTATACAGGAAATTATGGACTATTAACGTGTTTAATATCGTCTGAGATAAGACCATCCCATAATATTGTACTCTCATCCTATAATATTGTGTTGTCTCTCGCAAATAGTAAAAAGTCGTAAGAGACAAACAACCAATGTCCTGAAATGACATCAAACGGGACCTTTTAATTTTACGCATAACGTCATTTCATATAGGTATGCACCTAACATAAGTACACGTATAACAAAGCAGTAGTAGCGACCAATACTGCACCGTATTCAGCAACTTTTAAAAGCTTTCTAAAAAGTACACTAATTCAATATAAAGTTGTATCCAACTCTGCTGTGACATTACATTGGAGGTATTGAAGGCACTCTGTAACCGACGAATCAAATTAGCAACGCATCCATCATCCATTGCTCCCGCCAAATTAAATGCATCAAACAGAAAGACATTAGTGAGGGGAAAAGTGAAAAACCAGACCAAGAGTGCAGTGGTCTGTCTCTTTTATCCTGGTTTCAGATGCCAAATGGTTTAGGAGTGAAAATAAGAAACACACGCGTAACTAAAGTGCCCATCTATTGTTTTTGTTTTAACACTTTATTGTCAAACACACAAATACGTTAAATAAGATATATAGGCCAGTCATTCTGGCGAGCGTTTGTATGGAGACCCCAACAATAACTCCTCTATCGATGAAACTTTTTTGTATACTTAATAGCATATTTATAAGAACAATTGTCAGAGAATCCAATAATATTTCGAGGCGGAAGTTACTTATTTTAATTGAAATTCAACATTATACCGTATCTTTTTCTGGAACAATGTTATGGTCATAATTCTTTTTCTATAAATTGTATTTTATTAGTGTGCTTCTGTACATTCATAAGTAAAACTACTTTTTAATTCGAAAGTGTAGGTATTTTAATAAAATGTCTTTTTTGGCCGTAGTTTCCATAGGATAATTGCTCCGCCGGGTTTCTGTTTTTAATATGCCTTCAAATTATTATTTCTAGTATAAGTACGAAAATCCAACAAAAAAATCCAAATGAAACAATTCATTATACAGAATTTGTCTTTTAACTATCTCTGGAAAATTACTCTATCAGATATTTTTTACAATTGTAATGAGATACCCACAAATAACCTGATTTCAAAAGAATCCAACAAAATATCCAGGCGGAACACCATTATTTCGAAATACCTATCAAGCGCAGGCCAGCGCGGGGCCCGAGGCGGGCGAGGGGCGTCGAAAACCGGTCGCGCGGCGGGCGAGTTTCTTCAAGTAGGTTAATAGGTACAGCTAACAGAAGATCAACACTTTGGACTAAGTACCGTTCTTATTATCTGCGTCGTAAGAGTTGAAATCGTGCGAATGCGAGCGAGTATTACCATTGATCTGCTGTTGTCCGTACTATACGTATGTATGTATGTATGTATGTATGTATGTAGGAGGTTGATCTAAACATCGCAATTTATTTATTATTATCGTCATCGTTTCGAAACATACGAACGCAGTAAATGTAATATGCGTATTGCCTTGTATAAGTTGAGTATATAGTGTGTGTTTTCTTCGCGACACGGGGTCTAGGATAAACTAACCCAGAGATTCCTTTAGAGTGTCTTTAACTTAATTGGGCGCTTAGTGTTTTATTATGTTACTTCCAGCTTTAAGAAACGCCCCTGTTGTGAATCTGTACTAGATTATTTGCAATTTTGTCGAAATCTAGTCGCTTTCATGTCTCACGCTGGTGCATGAGATAGGGTTTGATAATTTCGCCACGCCAAACAGCGGGCGTATTGGTCGAGTGGCTGGAGCGGTCGCCTCCCGTGCACGCGGTTCCGGGTTCGATTCGTAGCTAAATATATATGTTTTTTTTGTTTCGTGTTTTATTTTGTATTTTATTTTAATTGTGTTTCGAATTTGGTTAGTATTTTATCAAACATTTTGTTGTAATTATCTTTGAATTTTATTTGAGCATAAACTCTGAACTCATTTATACCGAAGTAGGTGTATTAGGAGAGCTGGGAATCTGTCTGTACTAGATTACTTGCAATTTTGTCGAAATCTAGACGGAGCGGTCCGTTCATGTCTCACGCTGGTGCATGAGATATGCTTGGTAATTTCGCCGGGCTAAACAGCGAACGAATTGGTCTAGTGGCTGGAGCGGTCGCCTCCCGTGCACGCGGTTCCGGGTTCGATCCTTAGCTTAAATATATATTTTTTTTGTTTCGTGTTTTATTTTGTATTTTATTTTAATCGTGTTTCGAATTTGGTTAGTATTTTATCAAACATTTTGTTGTAATTATCTTTGAATTTTATTTGAGCATAAACTCTGAACTCATTTATACCGAAGTAGGTGTATTAGGAGAGCTGGGAATCTGTCTGTACTAGATTACTTGCAATTTTGTCGAAATCTAGACGGAGCGGTCCGTTCATGTCTCACGCTGGTGCATGAGATATGCTTGGTAATTTCGCCGGGCTAAACAGCGAACGAATCGGTCTAGTGGCTGGAGCGGTCGCCTCCCGTGCACGCGGTTCCGGGTTCGATCCTTAGCTAAGTATATTTTTTTTGTTTTTTATTTATTTATTTTTTGTTTTGTATTTTGTTTCGTGTTTTATTTTGTATTTTTAACCGACTTCCAAAAAAAGGAGGAGGTTATCAATTCGTCGAATTGAAAAATTAATTGTGTTTGGAATTTGGTTAGTATATTAGGCAGATCACCCTCACTTGTAGATTTTTGTGGTTGCAGTTGCGATTACATATTATTAGTAGGTGAATATCTCACGCTCATCGTACAAGTGTAGAATTTAAATTTGCTTAGCTGTAGTCGTCAGTATGACGTAAGTAATAAGACCTATGCCGCACGCAAATATACCCGTAGTCGATGTGCGAGCGAGTTGAAAAATAACAAGCTGTCTTTGTTACTCGAGGGGGTGAGGGGGGTCCGATCGCATGTAGCACGGCGCACCGTTCCGCTGAATCACTTATTGACTGATAATCTATTTTGATTCTAATAATATCACAATACAGTAGGGTTTTATATAACAGATAATTATAATTTTAAGAAATAATTTGATACACGCACACCAAACGAGATCCCACGGCGAAAAAAAAGTGTTTTGCCATTGTCCGTACTAACCTTGACATATGTTGTCGTACTTATGCGTTGATGATACGGGCTAGATTACGTTTTGTGTTTGTTGGCGTAGGTACTATCGTCTCGGTCGAGCTTACTTAAACATTCCACGTAGTAGGTACCTAGTAAGTACACATAAAAACACATCAAGTTGTAACACTTTGGACCGCTCCAATCTATATATCTATCTGTGTCGTTAGAGTTGAAATCGTACTGAAATTGTTACTATTGATCTGCTTTTGTCCGTACTAACCTTGACTTGACATGTTGCGCTTATGCGCCGATGATACGGGCTAGATTACATTACAATGGTTTTGTGTATGTTGGCGTAGGTACTGTTGTGTCGGTCGAGCTTACTTAAAACATTCCAAAATCAGATCAAGTGTAACACTTTGAACCGTTCTTATTATCTGCGTCGTAAGAGTTGAAATCGTACTGCAAGTGTTACCATTTGTTTTGCTATGTCCGTACTAACCTTGAAATGTTGTCGTACTTATGCGCCGATGATACGGGCTAGATTAGAATGGTTTTGTGCATGTTGGCGTAGGTCGGTCGAGCTTTCACCACTCGGTAACGAGTTAACCTAAAATAAACCTTATTCGTATAACTGTAGGTAGAGTACAGAATCCTATCTCCAAAATATTTGTTCAACTTCCAGTCCACGTTACCGATGCGATAGATATTTTCTACTTGTATAGGAATAAGGTTTATTATAAATTGACTTTGACTTTAAAGAACAGTTCGACTAAGATCGTAAGTATGTTCGTAATGATAAGAAAAATCGAACTTAGCATTTTTCTCAACTCTAATTTTTCGTCGATTTCTAGAAAACGCTTGTCCGCATGGATCTTTACTGGACTTTAGTAAAGAGTTAATCTACAATTAACCTTATTTGTATATGAGTAGATAACAGAATCCCATCTCCAAATATCTCCTCCGCTCCGTCCAATTTCTCGTCCGCGTTCCCGCTGTTCTGTACGTGTAATAGGAATAAGGTTGTTAATCGGCCGCAGTAGCGATCCGCGCGCAGTGGCGCATGCACCGCCGCGTTGATTAGAAGTATTTGAATACAACTCTATTTGATATGTTGTGCTTCGCCTGCATTTTTTATTGGAAAACTTGAAAAACAGTTTTAATAAGATAGTCTGTTCATAATGACAAGAAAAATCGGGCTGAGCATTTTTGGAAACCCCCATTTTTCGTCAATTTCTGGATAACGCTTTTCGGTCTGGATTTTTTATTGGATATTCATAACTACTTTCGAAAGTAATATTTTAAATACATAATTAAATAGAAATTGGAGTGAGTAATTATCCCTTGGAAATTACGGCAAAAAAACACATTTTATTAAAATATATATATTTCCATATGGAAATATGGTTGGATATTCTATCAACACATGCCTATAGGTAACTAGAACTTGTAAAAAAAGAATTTTGGATAGAGCAGTTTTCCTGTAATTGATACCACGTAATTTAAGTTTGACCTTGAAAATACCTAACTTCCGTTTCTACAAATTATTGGATTCTATGTCAATTCCAATCTACATATGGTACTCTATCACTGTGCCAAATTTCATAGATAGAGGAGTTACTGCTAGGGTCAACTCCTTTAATGACTGGCCTAATAAGGGAAATAGAAGGGCGAGCTTATCTCAAAAGATATTTCTACCTGTAAACCCACGAAAGAGAGAGCAGTGTTATTATAAGTGACAGTCGTTGTAGTGTACCAGAATAAAATATGTACCTACATTAGTGATTAATTTTCAATGCCAATTAATTTTAGCTCAAGATTTTAACTCTCGTAAGACTTAATCTCCTTGTATTGTTTTTATTTGAAATTGATCATTTTATTGTGCTTATGTGAAATGAAGGTACAGCTAACAGCAGATCAAGTGTAACACTTTGGACTGTTCTTATTATCTGCGTCGTAAGATTTAAAATCGTACTGCAAGTGTTACCATTGATCTGCTGTTGTCCGTACCTAAATCTAAAGGTAAAACTACAAATTTTTGTAATTATTAATTTATGTTACCTAATTTGTACTTCACAAAATATCTTAGTGTTTATTAAAATAAGTAAAAGCTTTATATTTCTTACATCATTTTAGATTAAGTATACATTTCAAAATAATAATTATAGTAGGTAGATGCCTGTTTTACATCGTATTTCGCTTATAATAATGTAAATGTATAGTGCATTCGGTGCATTGGTCGCAAAGATGGGACCAAGGCTACTTTGGAACATCACTAGACGGATGGAGTGGGCAGGAGCAGGACACCCCGGAAGGCCCCGGGCTATCTGTCTAATGAACCCGGGCCACCCCAGCAGCCTGATTTATTAACGAATTAAGCGCATTCTGCAGCACCCTCATGCAAATACATGTACACGACAAGTCTAAGTAGAGGCTTATTAGAACATGTTTTATTTGGGTTGAAAGAGTCGAGTTAGGTTTAACTAAGCCAAGGTTCGCCTTGTAAAACACCTAAGGTAATAGAGGAGAAATAACAAAGGTATCGAAGAAAATTGTATTGAATAAATATAAAATGAGTGTCTACGGAAATGCTACTTTATTACATGGCCACAAGATAAGTAACAGCTATTATATTCATATTATGGCGTATTTGTGTGGGCACAAATGAACTTAAATGACCATACATTGTGTTCTTATTAATTTGCCATAAGTACAAAATACACCAAGATGTACGGTATAACAATGGTTAAATAATACAACATCAGGTAACCAACCTGCAAGTATTTTACTTAGTGAGAACATTATAGTACGTACAAAATAACCAGTTCCGCTCGGCTGACTCTCTACCTACACATTAGTTCCTTATATTTAAATAGCAACTAAACAACTCGCTTACTATGCAAATAAAGGTTGCATATAACGGGTAAATGTATGTACTCCAAGCAATAGATATTTCGAAACCGCATGCGTTATCTTCAACTACCTGCATATCCTTGTTAATTTACCCATTAATTTAATAAACGATAAATTAATAATTTCAAATAAGAAACGAAATGAAACGCTTATTAATATGTAAAATTGGTTTTACATATAGGTGAATTAATCTACATAATATTTATTTCTTCTTTGCCGAGACGCTCTATAGTAAAATGCACAGTACGACAGGTGTACGTTCCCATGGGTTTCTGTGCTATTATAGGAGGATAATACACTGAGTGAATCATGGGTATGAAAGTGATTGTAGACATAAGATTGTTAGCGACTTTATGTGACCCAAGTGAATTATTGTTAAAAAAACCTTCATTTTTGCCTTAAAATGTATACTGTCAGTCCTGTGACCCAGCAAGACCAATCTAAAGATATCTCGTACACCGAAATCCAGCAAGTAGTTTAGGCCACAAATAAACCGACTTAGCTCGAAAAACATTAACCCTTCTCTTTTCGGCAATCAGTCGCATACAAGTACGGACTACAGCAGATCAATGGTAATACCTGCGGTACGATTTCAACTCTTACGACGAAGATAATAAGAACGGTCCAAAGTGTTACACTTGATATGTGTAGTGTACAAAACTGTCAATTTGTATATCCGACCTCTCAAATAGTCAGTAAAATCCGATGTAAACATAACACAGACATCTCTTAGGACCATGATTCATGATGGAGTGGAGCATCTAACAAATTCAGTAAAGTGAAATTGCTTATGTTATATTTAGGGTTATCGTATGCATTTCGGTATTGAATACAAGGAGACTGTCTAGTCTGCTCATATTATTCTTGCATCCATTATTCAGCATGCAGGCCAGTAAGGGACCGCGCGCCGGAGCTGCTAAATTATTAAACACGCGTTATATAAACACCCCTCGTCTTCCCAAACATCTTTGCTGGCTGATGGCAGAATCATTGGTGTTACTAACTTTTCGGATGCAAAGTTTTCCAACCCTTCTTCATAAGTATCGAGTTGATATTAAAATAGTTTGGGTTCGAAATCCCAGATGTGTTGGCTTAAAGGCTGTTAGCCATAAACTTGATTTAAAGTTAATAATTTAAGCCTTCGTTCCCTTTGAAACATAGTCGCGTATTCATAAACGTGATTTAAAGTTACGTCACCGTACTGTCCCTTTCTATCTTAACCTTTTTTAACGAAGTGTGAAAGAGATAGCTACGCGATTTAAGGGAAGTGAGGTTTAACTAGGTTTATGAATAACAGCATTAACGTTATTAAGTGTGAAAGGGACAACAACACTGTTTAAGGGAAGTGTGGTTAAACTAGGTATATGGTTAACAGCAAAAATGTTTGAACTAAATCTCAGACGAACCATTTATGGCTCGAGTTGGAATTCTCATTGAGGCAGTAGGCACAATAGTGGAACACCTGCTTTGATATCGCATGCCCTCTCCCCAGTCCGTAAGTCCACATTGGCTAAACCGGTTTCGATTACAGGTTATAGCTGCCTGCCTACTTATCTGTTTGGCGGAAAAGAGCCTCTCACGCACCTCTTTGTGCATTCTTATTATTATGTACCAAATTGTTTGATTTTTATTAATATATTCTTGTTCATTCATATAATTAAATTATAATCATGAAATGATGACTATCAAAACCCGTAAGTATCTAATATTTTTATTAAATCACTATTACTGGTACCTACATACTAAATATATTATTCCAAAAATAAATTATATTTTGTAATCACCGAGTTATTTTATTATTATGAAGGTTCCGACATTTTAGTAAATATCGATAGATACGGATAACAGCAGATCAATGGTACCTAACACTTGCAGTACGAATTCAACTCTTATGACGCAGATAATAAGAATGGTCCAAAGTACACTTGATATGCTGTTAGCTGTACAATGAAAAGTCCATAAATGTGCATGCACATTAACTGTTAAAAATGCTACGAATATTTCACACTTTGATTTACAGTGTGCACTTACCTTTACTAGAATTATTTAAAGAACGATTACCCATGTTACCCACTATTCTGGGAAGAAGCAATTCAACTCTCATACAAAAATAAACAAGTCACCCACAGTTTATTTGTCTACGGGGAAGACTGGCACGGCATGGAAACTAATGATTGTTTAAAGAATTTGGGGACATTGGAACGACAGTCACTTCAAATTAACTTTGTTGGAAAGTTTAAGGGATTTAACATAATCTTACGACGTGAATTATCAACAACTTACAAAAGAAATCTTGCTTGTCATTGATCTCCTATAAACAGCTAGATACACAGTCTGCGTTCTAAAAATGTCCGAGCGCAAGAAGGTCCATACTGATGGATGGACCCTCATTTGCTTTATTGGACATTATTTGGACGTTAACAATGGACCCTTATTTGGACGTTTTTAAATTGTTTTAGTAAGACCTTTGTGTATCTAGTTGTTTATAGGAGATCCTTATGTAAGAAATGCCACTGAGAAAGGTGCTTATAAGGTGCCTTATTGGCAGATATTTCTTATGAATGCGAAATGGCAAATCAAATAAACAAACCTTAACAATATAAATTATGTTATTTTACATAAGTTTTAACTTTGTTACAGTTACCAAACCTATTCGCTAAAATAATTGTATAAGTAAAGTAAAGGTACAAAGTACCAAATCATTGCATTTTGCGACGATATGTTAACCACCAGGCAACTGAGCGGTATTAGAATAGAATTTGACTGGTTTGAGAGGACAAGGGATAGTTGAAGCATTGTTACCTTGTTCAGAAAGAGAGAGGGGATTTCCTTAATTCCTCTCCGCGTGGGGCCACTCAACTTGTGCCAGTCATTCTATTTGATTGTAGAGAGAATTTTGTGCTGTAATTGGTACTAATTATTGTTTTGAGAACCGTCTCTTATATGGGCTGTTATAAAATCCACGTGTTGTCTTAATCGCCATCGGAGTTGTTATGATGAATGATTATGATCTGTTAGAGAATTTAATGTTTATTTAATTGCTAATGAAATTAGTAACGTGTTCGCTACGATGCGAGTGTAGAGGTATTTCGGAGTTATGTGTGTATAACTGTTTTCAGTTACAATAAGTACCTACTTGCGAATATAAGCTCAAAAAAAGCAAAGAACAAGCATTGCTCATTTAAAAACCCGTGCTAATAACGAAGGTTAAAAAGGAAAAGGCAAGAAATTCTTAGAAATACGGAGGGAAAGCTAAAAACAAAGTAATAGCGCAATAATTTTGAAATTAAACCAGGTTTTGCGATAAAACAGTCCGATTGCACTAGTATCGTAATAGAAGTTGAAATTAATAGCTATCCTTAGGTAATAACACCAATGAGCGAGGTAAAGACAGGGCCCATATTTCACCGGTTGCCTTGGAAACGGGCGTAACAAACAACAAGCTAAACAAGGAGCTTACCAGTCATACAAAAGCTTTTATAGAGTGTCATACGAGTAGATGTGTGTCTTTTGAGTTTTCAGCCTTCTCTAAAGTAATATTTGGGAAAGTATTAAGACAAAATAGTAAATTAGATATAAAAAAAGTAATTAGATATCATGATAGTAAAGCTTGGCAAGTAATTACCGCAATCCCCATTCAATACTATCAAATTCATAACTTGGCTTTAGAACAATATGTTGCTTCATTATCGGGGCGTCCGGAGCGCTAACAGGAACTAAGTAGATAACAATCAGCTGAAGGCTTGTTCGAGACACGAAATTAATTAAAACAAGTTTGTTCGCGGATCCTATGCAGGGCGAACAAAGCCATGCTGAGTCACTAGGTAATTACACTATGGCAGAGACGCTTACGAGGCGCCTCAAATCTAACATTATCTTGGGACTCATTAAAATACTTTCATTTGTGGTAAATAAAATCTTGGCTATTAACATTGACAATAAAAGTACCAGAGTTTCCAAGGACTTTTTCTTGAAGAATGTGTCTTGATTCCGTATGGCCTAGTTAAGGGCATTATGCGCTCCAACTTATATATTTCGTAATTTGATTTCTTTTGAAAGTTGAGTCAACAAACTTCTTGAACTACCTTCCGAAAGGCTTACAATAAAACGTCCTTAGAAACTTTTTTATTATAACTGCTCCCTGGCCAATATTGCGGTGATCGTGCCTTGTCATCGGGAATTTTAATTATATTACAGTGATTAATTATGTGTACCGCTAAGACAGAGGGGGGAGGGTGTGATCGCTGATTGATTACCCGACAACTTCTCAGTTTTGTGCGTTGCGCCGCGTCTTCACCGCATTGTCTTGTTTTAATTGCGATTATAAAGGTTACATTTAACGTTAACATTTTGTTTCATTGTTCCTGGCATAGTGGGCGATGTAATTTGATTTATTCGTTAAACTGAGTCATTGTTGTTATTAATTTTATAAGCGAAGACAATGCTAATATTTACGTAGGTACTTACTATTTATAGTTGAGTCATACTTGACGATATTCTAATTACCATAATCAAATACTGCTGCATATATTGTAGGATGTATTATTGTTTAATTACAGATATTAGGCAGTCGGCAGTGCTGCAGCTGCGAATTGAGCAAAATATGATTTCTATTGCCGTGTAACTTTTAAAAACGTTAAAAATTATAAACGAATGTGTTAGTTACTGCAATGTGTTATTTTAAAACTATTAAAAAAGAAACTAAGCAAAAATATGCTTTAAAGTTCTTTCCTATCCCAAAAGATGTTTTATACTCAATATGTAGGTTGTATTAGATACTTAGGTACCTACTCGCTTAAAATATAAGTAGATATGTGGTACTTGACTATTAAAAATTGGCTTATAATATAAGGAATTTTAGCATTGGTGAAAGCTACTTATTAGTGAACAATTAATTAAAATAACGATAAATTTCAACTGAAGCGTTGTGTATGTTATAAACGCTTAAACAACACGCATTCACTAGCACAGTAAGAAAGACATGGGTTACTCGTATCTACGCTTTTAAACACAATACGCCATCTGTTCGCGTAGTGACGACTGACGATATCCGTGACCTATTGACAGGGATTCCTTTTATGTTATCTTGTAGCTGTGATTAGCTGGCATTTATCAGTACAAGATTCGAAATTGAAGGATAAAAACAGCATGTTAAAATTATGTTTCAATATTTAAAAAAAAACATTATCCATTTTATGCAATACTCAACCCTAATACATGGCAAGTGGCACAGCCTGGTTGCTGGTCTTTGGGGGTTAGCTTTTGGTACAAAAAACCATCTGAAGAGTAGATACCTAGATAATATTTAAAAATTTCATAGAAATCCTAAAATGTATCAATTTTATTTTAATAATCATTTGTTTATTTAACAAATAGGACGAGGACATAATATAGACAGAGTGTATTTACACACACGACACTTTGACGAAATATTTTACTCAGATTCATTGAATGACTCTTGTATTACCGGGATTAGTGTCCTTCCATTTTTTTTTACGAGTAGTTACTGTTAATGGCCTTCTTTATCAAACAAAGCTTCTATAAAGCTAAGAGGGACTCGTAATTAGAACGGAGAAATAATTTAAATTGTATTTTTATTCCCAATAATAAGAATATCTAAATTGCTAAAAATATGAACACTATTTGTACCTAAGTATGATTGGTTGGAACTGATGTCCTATTTCGTAAAGATCGTGTGAAAACATAAAACCATAGGCAGTTTCGGAATCAACGGCCAACGACGATAACAAGACATAGGTACCAACTTCTGCCACGTTTTATAATATATGTGTAGGCAGATTTATTTCGTCGTAAATTAGTGTCTACAATAAATAAACTATATGCCTCGATATCAGCCGAATGGGCAGTCTATGTCGAATGTAAATAGCTAAGCCGCTTGCTCGCAGAAGCATATATTATTAAACGAGTGATTACCCCCTAAATTTAGATGTGCATAGATACCGGCCGATCCGGGATTTGACTGCGCGTACTTCCTGTAAAATTGCTCTGTTTTGAACAAATTATGCGCATAGTTTTAAAGCTTAAGGCGATGCATCAATTTACAGAATAGATAACTCTATACTGAACCTGCGCACACAATTTGAATACCAAATCAAACAAGTAGAATTATTATAAAAGCAAAACAAAAAAAGACACTTTTCGACACATTTCGGTATCCTGCCTGCCAGGCTTGTGATCAAGACGAATCTAGCGACCTTCATAAGGTTGCAGGACGCTACAAAGTAACAAAACATTACCAATCTTCTTTTGTTAGTCGGGTAAATATAAAGCAAGTTAAGTCGTTCGTAATCGAATAGGTACCTGTTATATGGTTTTTATATAATCTCGGAAATCATTATAGTCGTACAGTCGACAACACATCCACATACACAAAACCATTGCAATCAATGCCGTATTATCAAAGCATAGGCCCTGTATCCACTACGAATTTAGTGGACGATCATCACGAGCGAGACATTTTGATATCATATTAAAATTAAACAATGAAGTTAGTCATACTTAAAAGTTATTAAACTTTAGGAATGTTCTTACCAAGATCTTAATCAAAAGCTATGCGATGTGAGTATCTAAGATACGCTATCAGATATAATATAAAGAGCGTGTAATTTGCACAGAACTGTTGCAATTAGGTAAGGTGCTGTTTACATCATAATTCTTGGTTATTCCCACGTCGTCGTCGCGTTCGGCAGTCTTCGGTTTATCTAATCTACAGGGCGGGATATTTGCACGGTGATAATGCAAACGGCCCTTTATTTGCAACGGGTGTCCCACTTACAAAAATTTCAACTCGTGTAAACGCGAAAACCACTTGTGGCAGTGATGATCGTTGTGAATTTCAAAGATATCCCAAAGATAAAGATATAGAACTGTACTGATTTTACTAAGGTTAAAATACGAGTAGGAATTATTCGGGCGAAAAATTCCATCGATCGATAAATTTTTGTGTAAAAAAACTTAGACACAAATCACTCTTACTTACTCAGTGTAGCATATTATATGGTATATGATATAGGTATACTTATGATTTGTGTCTAAGTTTTTGTAAGTAGGTAAGTACTTTAGAGTAGGTACTTTAGAGTGACAGTGACAGTGACGGTTGCATTTAGGTTTAGGATTAGATTTGCTGCCATGACCGTATCATACCTACTGTAAACCTGTTTCCATTGTAGACAGTTTGACATACGAGTAACTAATTATTTCCTAAACTTTTAATAATATAAGGATATCTAAAAGGACGACCAACTATAAATTATTTGTATGTTTAGGTAAAATTACTTAGTTGAACCGTACTACTTTCTCGAATCACCAAAATAAATAACATAAACTCAATAAAAACATAAGAGACCCTTACCCCAAGTTGCCGCCGCTGAAGGGCGCCGGGTGCCGTCAAATTGGCAACGGTTCACGAGGGTCCTTCCCATACGTTAAATACGCAATTTGGAGCTCCATACAATCAACCAAATGAGCTCGCATTCGATGCAATCAATTACGCATCTTTTTACCGACTTGGGGTGAGGTGAGGAGAGACGGGTTCACTAGGTCATTGCGATGAAAGAACTGTCTGTTGCTTTAGTGATGTCATTTTGGCAGAATAATTATAAGATATCATATTGATGGTCCAAACTAGAATTCCATGTGCAGAGATATACACAGAAACGATCACAAATTACACCCAGGCTCGTAAAAGTGATTAAACCTAAGTTGCCTAAGGTACAAGCACATGGGAATCGAACCCAGAACCCCGTGCACAGAAGGCAGGCACTACCGACTAGGCTACAAAGTGCATCGCAGTGTGACGATATCTGAAATTAAAGTTTTAAACATATTGTTGCAATCAATCATAAATGTCAAATAGGTAATTTCATTAAGTTAGGTATTTGTCACAAGTTCATAGCTTCGCCATACATAAGTTACATAACATAACCAAACGTACCGTTGATGACGTCGTTGGTCCCTGACTCTTGCGCTTTAAACAATGAGTGACCTGCGCTCGCGCACTTGCACCGTGACTACTTATTTGTTGGAAGTGTTTACTATTGTTTAAAAAATGTTTAAGATATAAATATTACTACATAACAACACATGGACCACAGCAGTTTTAATGTCAACTAAACAATAAAAAATTAACATATTACCCTCTTACAAAGGTATATTTTAGAGATTGTTCTTCGTAATCCAAATAAAACATTCGCATAATTCATATTTTACTTATACACTACATAAATTATCTGCAGGATTACAATAATAATAGTTATTGGCGTCATCCAGTCTGCAGGGGAAACAGATGGGGCAGGGAAACCCCGCTGGGTCGCCCGTTAAACTACACTTAGATAGATACATTATTTTTATCTGCCAATTTACCCCAATCTACTCTATTGTAGTAACGCGTTGACAGCTATCATTTAGCGACAAAATGTCACAAAGTGTAGGGGATTCCCAGAGAATAAGTAACAACTGATTAAGATCTTTATCTTTGTATTAACTTGTAATCAAATATAGAAATTATTGCATCATTCGTAGCCCATAATCTCCTTATTACGCTATTTTGTAGGGATTACTAAAGACTAGTAATCCACCTTTACTTACTAATTTACTTTGCTACTAAAAATTCAAGCATAATTACATAGACCTATTAAATAAAATGATACATTAACATCGACCGTTCACCTCAACAACGCAACGGTGCATTCCGCCGAAAAAGCTTTAAGTGTAGAATCTTGTTTTTGTTTTGTAATTTTTCACAAATAAAAAATGATTGGTGCGGAGCGAAACGGGGCCCGTGCGTCGGCCGGTCCATGAGCCGTATCTCCGGCCGCCGCAAAACGTTATCTTATCATAACCGCCCCATCCCCGCGTGTATTATCATAAAGGAATACTCCCATGGTCCGATTTGTTGGGTCCCGATTTGAAACAGCTGGATTGGAACACAATGGAGCACCATATCAATCGACACGGTCCATGCATAAGCAAAGACCTTTTACTGCTCTATCAACATCATAGGTGTTAGTGATACGACAAATTTCAAATTTTGAACGATATTTTCCGTATTTGATGTAACGTTTCACAATTTGTGATTTTTATGCCGATTTGAAAAATTTGCCTCCACTCGCAATTCGCACTAGTCTCTGTCCTAATGACTCAATATTTTCCTTGTGGTCCCGTATCGCATACATAATTCATACAGAACACAATGTTACTGACCCAATCATCTAATGTCATACCTACATAACACATTCAGATCAACAAATTGTGTAGTGTGTAGGTGCCTTAACTCTCATTTCCATGTACCTCCACACCGGCGCGCATTGTTTACGAGCGGGAGATGACGGATTTTCTTCCGCTTTCACTGTGCAGTACAGTCGACAGCTCATTACGTGTAACTTCGGATTTATGCCGCTTTATTACCAATGTTTTAGGAATTTAAAATGTAGCATTGATGTGTGGTCGTGTGTACCATACATGGCCAATGATACGATGTAGAGTCGCGTTGTACGTGTGGGAGGATGTTTGGTTTTGTATTGTTTAATTTTGGGATGGCTTTAGTTAATTTTATTCACTAAGTGTGTACTTTATCTAGCATGGATAATGGATGTTCGTCGTGATGTTAATTACAAATGATCATACTTGTACTATGATCAAATAAGGTGTGAAGAAACTATGAATTTTCTTGATGTTAAATGACTGTTTGGTCAGTTATTGTACTTTTATGGAAGTCCTCTTTCATACTACAGCAAACGGTTCACTAATGTTTGACAAAAAACGTATGACAAATGAGCATTTTACAAATTATTTTTGAAAAAGTAATCATTTGACAAACTTATCATTTACTAAAGTGATCGTTTTAAAAGTGATCATTTGACAAAAATCCATTTTATAAATATTTAACATAGCAAATGTTGTGAATGCTAAACCGTCATTTTGCAATTGATTAAATGACCAAAATATTCCTTTTGCAAGGTCGCCATTAGACAAAATATTGGGTAAATAAGTGGGTATTTTATATGTATAATTGTTAATAAATGAACTTGCTTTTTGAATAAATAAAAAAAAACATAACATCGAAGTCTCTGGCTTGGAGCGAAGCTGCGCTTCGCTCCAAGCCAGAGCCTTCTGAACCTAAACATCCGTGTCGGATCTGGTTAGAGAGTTGGTCGGGGTGTCCCTTCATTTGATAAAAAAAAATTACAAATTTATGTATAATTGTTAATAAATGAACTTGCTTTTTGAATACCAAAAAAAAAACCTAACATCGAAGTCTCTGGCTTGGAGCGAAGCGCAGCCTTCTGAACCTAAACATCCGTGTCGGATCTGGTTAGAGAGTTGTCGGGGTGTCCCTTCATTTGATAAAAAACAAATTACAATTACCAAACAATGCATTTTGTCAAAGGTTTTTATGCCTTGCGTTGTTTTATCTATTAACGTATATAATAAGTGAATAGTTTGTTAAGTGATGTTTTGAAGAAAGAAACTTTGTCTCGTAATTGTTTTGTCAAATGAATTATTTATAGAACCATTACTTTGTACAAAGATGAACTTATGAATCATAATTTTGCCAAACGTTGTTTGTGAAATGAAATGTTTGTAATTTGTTTTTTATCAAATGAAGGGACACCACAGCAAACATGTGTGTGTAACACTTTAAATACGTAGATATAATCCAATTGATAAAGGTACTTACTAAAATACACATTAAATCAAGTCTCAATCCATTAGGTAATTCCTCCAGCTAAGTGTATTTCGCAAACAGCTGACTGCCTCCGAACCGGCGGGCGCGGCGCGGCAGTACATATCCCATAATGTTTTAATGCGCACTCAAATTTAGGGAGCACTGATAAAATGGGAAGAGTAAGTCTTAAATTACTCACTTACAGAGTAGTTATCCGAAAGAGCTTTTAAATCATTCACAAAACACTAATGGACGTGGGGGGCGCGGGTGTGGGTACGCGCGGGGGGAGAGCAGATGTAGTCCCTCGCCAGCAATGAAATGGAGATATAACAATATAAAGGTGTGGGTCTGAATTGCCGTGAATTGCAATCCGACAATGGCGACGAGACGTGAAGAGAACAGAAGCGAGGGAAAAGATACAACATTAGGGTAATCGAATCTCGATTTCCTGACTGCTCGATCACTGTTTTTGTGTGATACTTGTATATCAATATCTTTGTCAAAAGTTTAGGAACTAGGAGTCGAATGATTAATAATACACTCGAAAGTGTTTGGCGTCAGTTCTGTCAGTGTTGGCGGCGTCCATTAGTAGAAATGTGATGTTTTACACCGTCTCAGCAGTTGGTCCAATTCGCATTTGGTCCAAAATATTTTAAAAAAATACGCCCAATTCGCGAAAGATCTAATTCGCCAAAGGTCCATTTTGCGTGTGTCTTAGATTCGGAACTTATTCTATACTAAACGTGTACCTACTTACTGTAACGTGTACCAGAAATTCTTGCTAAACACCATATTTTATAGTAAGTTGGTCGCTCTTTCGACAAGAACATTTTAGTCTATTGTCATTTTTCATCGTACAATTTTCCCACAGAAACCAGATATTTACCCGTTGTAAAATAAGATGTCTTATATTCCTGAATCTCATTTCTAAATGTGTATTGGTTAAATTGTCAACCCGTTTAGATGTAGGTAAACAAATATAATATGAACTCCAAAAAACAAATCAAAAGTTTTTTAGAATTTGTTTCGTCAAGATCTGTATACTCTCAAACTATCGCATTTATGCTATCAGTATCAGAGTGGTAAGTATTATTGTTTAATTTCACTCTAATTCCATTTGCCACAAATAACTTTCCCGTACTTACATTACATACACGCCAGGTACAGAACAGAGCCCGGCACTGTAGCCGGCACGAATAATAAATGTCGAGGGGTCTGCGAGGGGAGCCCAGCGCCATTATTATCGGTGGCAATTTAATTAGATCCCCTGCGTTATTACCACTGATTCGTTTTATAATGCCTCTCTAATATCCGACACGACTGTTTGTCGTACAGAATTAATATGACGTTTGAAATTACAGCCATTGGCGACTAATCGTGCTTTTACTATGTTGGAAACACAGTTTTGTCTTGTAATTGTAAGTATTCTTGTGAAAAAATTAAATAAACATTCGTAAATGGTCTTACGGTGGCACTTCACTTGGCTATTCGTATTTGCGTATTAGTCATAATTGCCATGTGTGGTTAGTATGCTTGACAAAATATTCGTCTTATTTGTATGTACGTCAAGTATTTGACAAATACGACAAACATCCAATAGCGAATACGAATAGCTAAGTGAAGTGCCACCATTAAATAATAATCTAAACCGAAGCCCAAATCAAGTGTCTTATTTTGTAAACAAAAACTACCCTACTAATATTTTAAGCTGTTATTATTGCATAGTTATTTTCACATTATTAGAGCGAATCACTTTATTTTCACAATGATGAACAGGTTCGATCAATCAGTTCCTTCAGTGTTACATCACAACAGGTAATTTAGACGATCATATTTGTTTACAAAATAAGACCCTTGATTTGCGCTGTGGTATATGCTTATATTAGTTATTGTTATAATTTTATGGTTTACATTTTGTATTATACTCAGGGCATGTGCCTGAAATAAATGAATACTTATTTATTTATAGATGCTTACTCGTGTATCTATCAGGCAAATATCGGGGTCTACTTTGTAAGTCTTTCCCTGGCTGGACCCATCCATAATACAGGGTTCCCTTGGACCACGAGTGTGGATTCTTACGTTATTCCACAGTTTAATTAGGCCATCGGCCTCTTTATAACTTAACATTTTTAACGAAGTGAGATTAAACTCAGTTTATTACTAACAGCCTTAGTAGTTTATTACATTACGCACATACAATTACATTGTTGTAAACCCTCATTCTTTTCATAATACTGTACATCTTTGGAAACCCACTGGAAGACACTGGACTCCACAACAGGGAATCCTAGTGTGGAGACTAGGGACCAAACATATAAACATGAATACCAAATTTTCTTGTATTTTAAGCTAAATTGTTGTTGCGCAATAAATTATTATTATTAGTTTACAACAATACTTGTTACTAGAATGTTCTACCTATAAAGTCCCAACGATCACCCATTATGGTTGATGAACGGTCGCTAAACATGTGCAGACAGTAATCACAATATAAATACATAACTGTTTACATGATCCGAATAATTATTGGAGCGATTATGTACAGTTCAACAATAGAACATGTGTTTTGTTCGCTTCGCGCGTTTTGCTGACAAGGTTAGCATAGGATTATGTAACATTGAATTTCGCTGAAAAAATTGTGATTTTTTGTGGAATTTGTTAAGGCGAGGCCACTGGGTCATTTGAGCCTAGTGAGGGGGTGAGGTGCGGGGCGAGGGAGGGGCGAGAGAGGGATGACGCGCATTGATCGGGGTCATTACTCGCGCAGGTACACAGAGTAAGCGTAACCAGTGTCCTCACTGTGACGTCACAGCTCGCTACCCATAATAATACCTATACAGAATGTCCCACGGATAGACGATATACCGAAGTCCACTTGTCGGTGCCAACATTATCGACCCATTTAATGCCAAATAGGGATATCCCAAGTCTGACAGCTTCGGAGTTACTTATTTCAATTTTCGCGATTGTCGGAAAATATTTCTTTCAAATCTTGAACTTTTGTCTATACTAAATGTTGTCGCACATTATGTCAACTCGGAACCGTATCATCATCACCCCTCCTGTTCACCTCTCGCCGCCAACCAGGCTTCAACTTCTACACTGGCCCTAACACAGGCTGTGCTCGTGACAATCCCATACCACTCCCACTAATATTATAAATGCGCAAGTTTGGATGGATGGATGGATGTTGCTGAATGAAACTTTACAATAATATAGCTCATATTATACATCAAAATAACACATAGGCTATAATTTATAATCCTGCGCAGACGAAGTGGTGGGCAGAAGCTAGTTGACAATAAAGTAAAGCAATTTGTACTTTTAAACGTATTTATTTATACGGAAGATCATAAGCAGACATACGTTAAACCGACCGTCCGGAGTGGGTTCAGTGCAGTCAAATTCGCGTCTACAGGTTATATATTTTAATTATTTTTTAAGTTATTTATATTGACGTAACGTAGCGTAGTGATGTAGTATGACGTAGTATAATAAAATACTATGTTAATACTAATCTGACGGAAAAAAAGACCTGGAATAATAGGAATGTCAATTAGGTAATATTGTTGTAATAAAAGTGAAAAATAGGAATAATCAAATTATTTGCTAGGGGAATATATTTTGAAAGTACTTTCACGCGATTTAATAAAAAATTGAGCATAAATTCTTATAAAATACAAAATTTATTAAAATTTTAATAACCATAGAGGTTACATTACAACAAATCTGTTTTTGACTTTAAGTGACAAACTGTCAAGTGTATCAATAAAACTAAATAAATGACGAATTTTGTAACGTGATGTTAGGTAAGTATTATTATTGGTGTCAGGTGTGACGTCAGTGATGGTGAAATCTGGCCCGTGTTATCACTGCGTAGGGTAAAACATGACACACATTATGTGCTGTTGACTGTACTTTTAAAAGTAGGCACAGTGTATATTGAATCAGTCTATAACTACGTAGCTATTGAAATTTGGCCCGTATTATCACTGTGCTTAGAGTAAAACAGGTATATATCGCACACCACATTACAAACCACAGCTACACTTGCATGGCTATTGAAATCTGGCCCGTATTTATTATCACTGTGCGAGTGTGCGTAGAGTAAAATGTGGCAAACTTTATGTGATGTTCACTGTACATAGTTTTACAAGTAGCAACTACGTATAAACTATTTTAAGTTCGATTGCTGTTTGTTTGTTTGCTCTGTGGGACAAATCACCGTCAATAGTCATTTGTTTTGGCCTGTTCCACTTTGGTCAATTTGGAAGTTACTGATCAGCCCCCCTATTACCGTTCTCAAAACGATGAAATTATACCATGACATGGCGCGCCAACCAGAGACGCCGCTATACCAATGCAATAGCACTGTCCCTTTCACGGCCGCTATGACATGGTTTGATTTGATCGTTTTGAGAACCGTAATGTTATAGCCCCACTGTAATGTTAGCCGACTTGTCTTCATCTGCAATTATCAGACCACTGCTCGCTCCCAATATACGACACTCGACACTGGTGTTCGTGTCGCGTGTAATATGATGACTTCAAAAACATGGTTCGCGAAAAATCTATTGTGTTAAGGAATATCTGTTTTAGGTTATGAGTCCTTTTTATATTCAAAACGATGCACAATCATTCCGTGATTAGTAAACTAATAATCTTAAAGTATAGGTGTGACCAAATTCGACTCGTATTATTTTAAATTTTATTACGTTATGACGATCGTGGGAGCATTCCAAGATTTCCAAGGTAAAGACCAAAGTGGAACATTTGGCAAAAATCGATACAGGTCCGACCTCGGCAGCGCCCAGCGGCGCACTGAAGCTCGTAGCGCCGTGCATTTGTATTTATACAAATTGTGTTTTTTCTTAAATTTTGCCTGGTATAAAAAAAACGTTAGAAACAACAGATTTTTAATTTATCAAGCTCCTCTATTTATAATAACCTACATTTTGATATATATTTTGTATGAATAACTGTTTTAGTTTAGACACACTACTCAGTGAAAAGACAGGAAAGGGGTATGTTTGTGATTTTTTTCTATCGAGCGAAGTTTGTCCAATCGTGTTTCGGGAGCCAACAGTCCCTAAATAGATACCCCAAGATTGATATATATTTTTTTCAGGCCTTTAATTTCAGTAGTTAGTGCCGTAGCCTTCATCGAAAAACTTAAAAACGTCCCAACACCTCGCCTTAAATAAGTGTTGATTTTACTTTAAAAAAAAAATTACTTGGTTGTTTTAAGGAATCGTAATTACTTACCTTTAATTACGATTCCTTAAATTACTGTTACTCGGAATAGGGGTTCTAATTTCATATGTGTAGATAGGAAATTGAAGGAGAGCAAAACAATTAAAACGGTGCAAAGAAATACAAAATGTAATCTGATGAGACGGCCTCCACTAACGCTGGCTGACCGCTAACCTTGTTGTCAAAAACAGAATCCGCGAAACATTTTAAATTTCTAAATATTGGAAAATCACAATATCATCCAATAACATCCGATCGCACTAAAATTCAGTTTAAAAACCATAAAATTACTTTCTGAACGTCGGAATTTGATCACCCGACGCAATCAGCCGCGCCGATAGGCTTCCGGCTCATCGATATTCGTAACGAATCGTCGAAATTCAATAATTATCCCGAACACGACTTCATTCACGAAAAAATCCCATAAAAAGGTGTGAATGGAGAGAGGAAACTCATCAGAGGCGCAACGGTCAGTTTTTGTAAGGCGCCGACCGTCGCCGATGCACGGTGGACGGCCGCTTCTCGAGTTCACGTGGCGTTTCGATACGAAACAGTGTAGTAGATAAGATTAAATGGGAAGCGGTAATCAGTGCGCGACCAAACTGGTTGAATGGAAGTTCGATCGTTCATTCATGAGGCTGGGATGCCATCACGCGAGGTACGCCGCGCGCCGCGCCGCCCGGTACGCACGCGGGCCGATAAGGGTCACAGTGTACCTATCTTGTGTCTGTATGGTCGATTCGCTTTTGCTAATAAGCATGAACACTTACTCGTTTATGTGGTGTAGTTTACTCGTTTATTCTGGAAGAGTTTGCGTGAAGTACCTACCATCGTCACAAAATAACGCTTCTTTTGTCTTACGTTACAACTTGTTTACAAATGAGATTAAACGTCTAATTGTAGTTCGATTACAATTTACAAAATGGAAGCTACTAGACAGATATAATTGACCCTTAGACAGCTCTACATTACACTCATTTGCGATCCGATCGCGTCTTATTACGTGCACAATTCGCAATTAGCCGACGTGTCAAGCAATTGACTTGTTATTATCAGCTGTTCACACGCCTGCGCCTCAATCATTATGCTATCATTAACCATTGTAATGACTAACACTTTGTAATTGAACCTACTTGCCGACGCATGCAGTCAGAGAATTAGACGATGTTATGCAACACTTTCAGTTTCAATTCTCGAATTGAAAAAAATTAGATTTAAAAACCGATTGTGCCACTATCCTAATTTTTCACATTATGGTATGGTATCTAAGGATTGTAAACGAATATTGAGTATTGTCTAGAATCGCGAATTGGAAGACTGATGCTGTTATTCATAAACCTAGTTAAACCTCACCTCTCTTAAATCGTGTTGCTATCCATTTCACACTTCGTTTTAACGGTGGCGTAACTTTAAATCACGTTTATGAATAACAGCCTGAGAGTGTTATCACGGAATTTATTCCGGGCTAACCCAGAGAATAACTAATATTATAACTTATAACGATTCTAATAGGATCCATTTTATGCTAAAACATTAAAGACAGGTGGCACAGCATGTCGCCACTGCGAATGTGATGAACACCGACCAATTCCATTCAGGAGTATTCAATACGCACGGGGCATCTGCAACCGTTATCGCATAAACATACGAACCGGGAAAAAACTAGGGCATTATAAATTCCCCGAATATACATACAAGTTATGGTGGATTTGATAAACTTTATTCCTTGCTTTGATCTGTGTAAACAGGTCAAATCAAAGTGTAGGAAATGTGTTAGTTGTATTTTTATTACCGGCCGTATTAAAATTTATAGCTAGTAGGTAAGACAGTATGCGCCCACGCAGCCTCCCGCTCTCTCAATAAAATGGTAACTACGCCGTCGGAACAGTGAAATAAATATAAACGCAAGGACGTTTATTCAATAATCGACTGACTAATGACACTGTCCGTTTCTCAAAAGTTGTCATTTAACTTTATTAAAATGCCATGACACAATTTCTGGAACAAACGATGTATGTCACTCGTAATACGTAAAGTAATCCATGAAATAATATGCTAAAATCTGAAGAAGAAAACAACTCTGATATACGAGTATATCAATTACGCGTTGTCATACCCATGGGTATGATAAGTATTAATCCATCATAATTTAATTGTCATCCTTGTAGAAGTAAATGTTCTAATAAGGAAATGGTGAAATAATACTTAACTCATTCGGACAAAACGGAAGTAGAGACCTCTGCTTTAGAAAGGCAAACCCCTAACCTTTGACAGCGCGCCACGATCTTGAGTAATAAATAGATCAAAAGAGCTTTATTGGCACATTGGACACAAACATTTATATGCGAAACGCAAAATTGCACTGCATCGTGGAAAAGTTCAGGGCAATATTTAGAGAAATTGAAACTTCTTTGGGCCTAAAGCTTCCGCTGTTAGAATAATAAGCTTTGTTGATGGGTACCTACTATTAATTTGAAATTAATTTCATGCTTATTTGCACCTGACCTTAAGATATGCTCATACACTTTTATTTATTAAAATCCTATTATCTACTATGTAACTACTTACATTTTTTGTGGACTACGATTTGTTTAAGGATACAATTATGTGTCTGTCATAATTTATTTTGATGTATGTAACGTACCTACTCCAAATCACAATATAAAAACGAATTTGACTATACAAACGCGTCACAATAGCAAAACATACTAAAATGTTATTGGTTTTTGTTACAGGTAATTCTACAGTCTCGTAACTTGCTGTTCTGGTAAAGTGCCAAATGGCAGAACGACCTCGTTTAATCCCTATCTTAGCTTTGTATAACTACAGTGCGTACAGTAGGTTATCTAATTTGAAAAAGGGTGTTGATTTTAATGAGATTAGTTATCATAAGTAAATATCTTCGTTGTTTAACATCTCGGCGCTATTTGGTAAATTGCCATCCGTCAGTGCCTTGGTTCTTTCCATCCACTCAGTTCGTTTGTAATCTACTTTCTCGTACTTTTTGTGTATCATTATTTTGTTATCTTAATTATATTAAGTACATTTGCCTAGCTAATCTATTCATATTTTAAACCCGACTCTACAGCTTCGTAAATACGAAGAAGATATTTCTTCATTCAATGTCATAGCCGGTTATATCTTTCTTTTTATTAACTTTAACCTGCGTTTAACATTATGACAAACATTCCCATGTCCCGTGTCCTAGCCTGGTGCTCGCGGGGTGCCGGCTGCCGAAGTGGGGAGGGGTCCTTCGGAATGCGGCCTACCTGCGCGGGACCACCGCTAATCAATTTAGCTTTATTATCGTACCAATAACGCTTCATTACAACTTGTAGAAGTGTAGATTTATGTTCGATGTTTGCTTTGCTCTCGAACGCTGTGACCGGAACGGGAGAGGAGAGGTACGGTTATGTTATGTTCGCTATTTGGAAGTTTGCCTAGGACGTTTTTTACGATAGACTTGTGAGTTCTGATGCTCTGGCATGCTCGTTTCCCATATTACGCACGCTCAATCGTCAACTTTTCTATCCTTACGTATAATTTCTCACTAGAGTCTACTTCGATATCTTTTTTACCTACTCGTATGTTCAGTAAGACATTTAGGCAAATACTCGTATATGGTGATACCACCTGATGGTGAATATTCACCGGACATCAACGTCTTTAATTCTTAAAGAGTTGAAGGTATCATTGCCATACTAACGCCTTCCATTAATGCGAGATTTAGGTCATACCGAAGAACATAAAAAGTTGTACGTTTCGTATCAGATGTGTGGAGCTTAACACTTTAATTATATTTTGGTAAATTGCCAGGAAATAATGTTGTTGGCATGTTGAGAAATGTATATTGGATTGGTGATGTATCGTTGAGGCTATTATCTGTTGAAGATTCGATATATTTAGTTCGCCTGTACTGTCCCACTTTTGAGTACCTACTATGCCACTTTTGAGCATATCCCTTTAGTCTCCAGGCATCCATGTCTTATAAGACTGGCGGGGTTTTCAAGAACATGACTATAATCTCGTCTTGTACGAGCACCTACCTTACATTCGACTTTGTTTTGGTGTATCTCTTTGAGCTTTTTAACATTTAGTCTGTCCTGTCTGTTAGTATGTCCTCGGTCTACCTCTACCGACCCTTCCGCCAACTGGAATTGATGGTTGAGTGTAGTGAGAGAGTGTGCTAGATATTGTGAGAAGAACTATAAATAAATTGTATTCGTCTATTGTATAATTGTTCGAAGCCCTTATGTACTTACGTTTTTATACAGGGTGTAACGTAAAGGGTATATTAAGCCGAAAGAATACAAACGTACCCGACCTACTAAAGCTGTACACAGAGTTTTAACTTTTTAAAAAATACTTGTGAGCTCCATACAAAACTTAATATGAATTATTTTAAGTCATTGTAAACGGTGCTTTTATTTAGGCGCGCTACTGCTGATAACAGTCGGGAGTAGTCGACCTTCTAAAAAGGTTAGGTATGGCCGCCTGGTACTATTCATTCACTATTCGCGAGCGGCGGCGGGCGGGCGGCACGGCAACCGCGCGCGGTTGCCGTGCCGCCCGCCCGCCGCCGCTCGCGCCGACTGCCGGCCTCCGTGGGGGATGCACGAAACGGCAACACACTCAAAGGGTAGGTAATTATTTTATTAACGGGTTAAATAATACCTGACTATTGTAAAAAACAACATATTCTGACTGACCTGGATAATTTACTTGAATGTTGGCTGTAGTCTCCTGAATCCATGAAATCACATTTTCATAATAGGATTAATAGGTAGCCAAAATCACGTCACTTAATTTACATTCACAATCACATCACATCGCGGATAAACGTTACAGTGTTTAATGTAAAACATGGTAAAAAAGAACAAACGTGTCATTTAATTAAAGTTAAGTTTAGTAAATTGAAATTCAACCAACGAGGGAACTTCTCGTCCGCACGAAAACTTTGCAACTTAGATACATAATTCGAAATAATGAATGAACAATATCCGGACAAATAAAATTTTTTACTAAGTTATCTCACTTCCTACGTATTTCTCTTTCTCGCCATTACTACGATACTAACCGAGCGAAAAGGATAGCAATTTTTCGGCAGATATTTTGCAATTTGTTTCCATAATATTTACAGAAAGAGAAAGCATGCATTTGCACATTCTCTGTTGCACATTTTCGTGCGAGTAAAGTAAGTGACGTCATTGCAGGGCAGGGTTCCGCAAACGGTAAATTTACAAGTAAAACGGTATAAAATGCCATCGAGAGTTAAAATTAAGTTTAATTGATTTTGAAATAAAACTCAGTGAATCATTTGAGGTATGTACCTACTACCTAGCCTCTATGGCTGACGCCTAGCACATAGTGACCGTAGTCGGATAAGTTTTAAAGACAGCATTCTCGAATAAAATAAGTTTGGTAGATAACTAACATAATCACTGCACATTATCTACACACCTGGGGGATAGGATTGGCATTTTTTCCTATTTTTCAACGCCCTTTTTTAATTCACTTGCTTTTGTTACGACTTATGTAGGTACCTTTCAACATACCGAGAAACCTCCGTAGTCAGTACACAACAAATGTTAACCACAATCAGTGCGTTTTATTGAAGGTCGGTGCAGGGAGAAGTGAAACAAGCCATTTATTTTAATATTCGCATTTATTTGTCAGTATCGAGTTCCAGTGCCCTGAGTACTTGATACTGACTTGAGAAACCGAGAGTTCATGATTATTATTATTGCATTAAACATAAACAGTATTTATTGACCATTTATTTAAAACCACATGTAAAACCAAAACCCGCACAAGATATTTGCTCTGTGACCATTAAAATTCAAGACGTAATCAGTGTTTTTAAAGGTCATTTTTCTCAGTTTGTTAATATGAGATCAAATCCAAGACCGTGGTTCGACCTTAACAAAATTAAAAATAAAATAATGTACGGAGCCCTGTGCGACACAATCCGCAACAGGTCATTCATTTACGAGGCATGTGTGTGTTAAACTTCTATGTAGTTTGTTAGAGTTGTTTCAATACGTACGCTAGCGCCGCTACTTCTCTAGTAGTGAGTAGCGGAACTAAAAGTCCTACCAATCCCAATTTGCACGCAGATAGGACAGTCTGTTCATTCAAATAGGTACTAATATGATCGCGTAGATTCACACATTTTTCATTTTATCATGCGCTATTATCATTGGCATAAAAAATTATTAAGCTATTTCTTTCATTTAAAAAAAGGCATAATCAAACTTAATTTGTTTTATTATTTTCTCCCACAGAGGCGTAGGTAGAAAAATGTCTTATCCATTAATTACTTAGTCTATGTTACCAGGGGCTCAGAGGCGCTATTCATCGCAAGGTCGGTCATTGCACGGGGTCATTGCCACTACAGCAGCTGTTCTTAGGAATATTTTACACTTGATTTGAGGAATACTTTGTGATCGTATAACTCCTGCATACAATTTTTTCTGGACCTGGGCGTATTTTTCCCGTGTTAGGTGGCATCTGCCCTACCCGCTGTTTTCGGCTTATTATACCCTTTACGTTACACCCTGTATATATAATGTAAATAAGTATGACTGTTCTACGCCTTGGTGCAACCCGTTATTTTGGACTGAAATACATAAACTTTTGCTATAGGTATATTTATTTCATTACTCATTTAGTACCAAATGGATTTACTGGGTAGCGCGTATAGTTCTCATTGGTTACAATACTTGTAACTAAGTCGGCCCGTCTATTACCCCTCATAGGGACTAGAGAAGCGACTATACAAATTATAATACGAGTAGTTTAGATTGGAAATACAATGGCAATGTCATTGCCGAGGCCCACCTGGCAAGGCAACTGCCTGTCCGTCTGTCTGTCTGTCTGTCAGTGCTGCAGTCTATCATTGTGAACGAGCTGCCGCTTATTATCCCGTCTGACGATATAATACAATTTTTAATATGTCCGTCATAGAGGCATTGAAGCGTGAGTCATATAACACGCGAAACTAGTTTAGGAATTATAACAAATTAAAACTGTGTATGTATGTATAGATGATTCAGCAAAGAATTCTTCATACTCGTAAATCCTTACATTGCATAACGTGTTGTGCAATGTGTATTTTTGTCCCACTTTATTTTCATAGACAATATAATTTTAATTCCAGTACCTAGATATTGAATTGAGATTGTCATTATATTTAATTACGTTAGAAGCTGCATTAACACGCTTATTTATACCAATTTCACATTGTTTCACAAAAGTTTACTACTTAAGTTGTCAATTGTGGTGATTCCAGAGTGTGGCATGGTGATTTTAGTCGTCGCTAAGCGAGGCATCTCGTTCATTCTTACGCTGTGGTAGAATATGAGTGATCATAGCATTTAGGTTAAGGAAAGCCTGACACACACATGCGCGATCTGTACGCGGCTTGCGGCCAGTTGAAACACATGCCCCGCCCCATTTTCTCCCGTCGTTAACGTCCAGCAGGTAGCGGATTACGACGTCCAGTGAGTTCCAGGCTATAACAATTAATTGCTAGGGAAATTATGAGCGCATTTGGTGTTTGTGTAATGTAGCGTCGTTCACCGACATACAGTTGAGTCCGATATTGTTGATTAGGTAAATATTTAACATGAACATTATTTAAGGTGCCCACTAAACTGAAACATGTACTGAAATGCACGTTATATCAGCCTATACGCGGAATACCACATCAAAAGCTTCGTTGTAAACTTTGTTACAAATACACTCAGATATATTCCAAGAACATGCAATTTTGTAAATAAACTTTTAGACACCTACTCGAAAGGTTGAGGATATACTTTTTACATTATGTACATACAATTATTATTGAATACGTATCTGTATGTAATACTTTATTACTGTATTATGTATTATTATTTTTCGAGATAACGTACAGATAACAGCAGATCCATGTGGTAACACTTGCAGTACGATTTCAACTCTTTCGACGCAGATAATAAGAACGGTCCTAAATTCAAAGTGTTACTCTTTGATGTGCTTTGATGTGTACATATTTCAGATTGTGATTTTTTATATAAATGAAAGTTAAAATGATAAATGGAATATTTTTTTAATCACGACCGGGATTCGATTTTTTTCCATGCTTATCATTCGGATTTTCGTTTCGCATAGCGCATATGCACAAAACAAATGAAAGTTTTGTACGAAAGAGTAGTTTTATGAATCTCTTTACCACTATGTCACATAGTTCTGTTATTATGATATCTCAATGCCAAACTACAGCATTCCAATTGTAAATCAAACGTCGACATACTCGTAGCATCAGTTCACATTCCTCTATCAGACCTCCCGCTGGCCGCCAGCCCGCTAACCAGGTCCCGTGTCCATCAATGTCACGGCTCTCTTATAAAAAGTCCCATCACCGATGCATTTGCCCATAAACCTCTAAGGATTTAATATAAAAAAAATCTGATATAAAAAGGTAGAAATTGTTATTCTTCATTTAAAAAATCCCCAAAACATGTGTAGCAATTACAGAAATAACAAATTGAAAGCTGAAACTTTTTAGGTTGTATTCCTACTGGCGTACTTTAATTAGTTTAAAAACAAAAGCTATTTGGTGGATGAAATGACATCACACGCAGCCTCGGGGGTTGAGCTAATGAGCCAGTAATGAGACCTCTCGATTAACATCCATGCCATTCGTTATTCGTGTTGTATTTTTTATTTATTAGTCATTTCATTATCATTAAATTATATCAAAGACCATACCGCCGAATTGTAATTATGGACATGATTTTAAGGTGCTTAACGTTTTTGCAAGGACGCGTCCGTCCCTTGTATAATGTTATGGTTATACATATAATTATGTTACGGCAACGGTCTGATGTCCCAGTCTACCGGCATTTACCGCAAAGTCTTGGGAAATGTTGACCCGGTGCCATATTGCTAACCTCCTATACAATAATATCTAATATTAATAATTATAATAGTAGTAGGTTAGATTGAATATGTAGAGATGCGAACTCTTACATCTTTTATTTGGTGAAGCTGGGCAAAATATACTGCTCGCAAACATATCACATTTCGCGAGGTGGTAGCTAAATGCATAATAATTCTAATTAGTTTTGACTAAATGAACTAGGTTTATAAATAATATTATATTTATACCAGATATTTGGTGCAAATTGCATAAATGAAAAACAATCTTTACTTATATTGCGTTTTCAGTTTGTACTCATATCATCATGTCCATACCAACACTTGTAGGTAATACGAGTGATACATGTAGAGGGTTACTTGAATTCATTCGACATAATTAAATGGATGGATGTGCTAAATGACATACATTAATTCTGCACAGTGTTTAAGTAAATTAAATAATTTGGAGGAAAAATAAAAAAAAATAAGTAGGTATAATAAAATCAACTAAATATCAAAAAAAATTGTATGTGCATCGTTACTGAGCTTGGGACTTTTTTACATTTTAAGGGTAGTTTTTATTATTGATATTTGATTTTTGATTCCAATATTCTTAGTAGGTACTTAGTTCTTATATATTAAAAAACTAATAACATTATAATAATAAAAATTAAAGATAAAAAACATTTTAAGGTATTTTGAATTTTTGCAACAATTTCTTTCACTGGATTTTACCTAATTTTATTTATTATTACTAAGGTCATTGTGTGACTTGTGCCGTAATTACTTCAATTTATTTTACAGTTTTGACTTACTAAAATACCTTACCAATTTAATATTTATCATGAGTACAACCTCAATTTGTCGAATGAATTCAAGGACACCCTGTATATGCAGCAAAACTATATCGCCTGCGCCCCCTGCTGGTTTCTTGGGAAATCAACGCTGTATGATGGATTAGTGTGTGTGTGACAGACACTTGCTAGCCTTTTTGGTCAATTTGAGAACTCGTCCAGTAGAATAGAATACATATCTATATGTAATAAAGAGACGATTTCCATTAGCTGCAGACTTTGTCGTGACTGCTCGTGAACTCCGAATGACTCTGTTATAATGAGGCCGAACCGTAGCAAACTATTAACAACATCAATTGAGTCATTTATTAGGCGGTGTGCACAAAGCCGGCCCGATGTCAGTTAATTAGAGGTATTATTTGATTGAAATTAGCTGGGTTTTGTTATAATTGAACCTTTTATGCTCTCGATATCGCCTCAAGTCATCTCGAAGATTGATCAAAGTAATTAATGAGCAGTTATTAATAAAGGGCGAAACGCGAAAGCGTGTCTGGGACTCGCAGTAACAAAGTAAAAAGAAGTAAATGCCGAGAGTCCGGTTATAGAATTTAATGTTGCGGTTGACATCGCATGCGCAGACTAACGGTGGACCATCAGTTTACCGCTTAACTTAAACAGTTACGTACTTACAGTGCTGGTAAAAAATGTAGAGACACAAATTATTTTTGCCAAGAGTCGCTATAATTACTTACACAAATGGAATTGTAAAAGCATTCATCATATTTCTATAACGCTTGCCTGCTCGTAATTACACCGTTGATTGATTTATTCACATGTAATAGGTATTCAATATTAATATGAAGAAACCAGTTTAATAAATGGCTCATCATGGTGTTACTTGTACCACCCATGATCATTGATAGATCTTAGGTAACTGTATAATTTGGTACACTCCAAATAACACAAATCGTAACGCTTGCAGCACTATTTTAATTCTTAAGACGCAGACAAAAATATTGGTACGGACAACAGCAGATCAATAGTAACACTTGCAGTGCGATTTCAACTCTTACGACGCCGATAATGAGAACGGTTCAAAGTCCAAAGTGTTACACTTGATCTGCTTTGATGTGTACAAAGTCCAAAGTGTTACAAAGAAAATGTATGCACACAATATAGATGAAATGTCGCTCAATCACATATATTTTTTGCAAGGCTATAGGTGCTGCTACAAAAGAGTTGTTGGTCTTCAATGACTGTGGTTTGGCTCCCGTAAGGGCCTTAACGTGCTTTCGAGTGCATACATTTTCCAATAGATCTACTATTCAGTCACTAAAACAATACACAATGGAGAATCCTTAGTTTGAGAGCTGTCTTGAGCAAAGTACATTGACTGTTGAAGACAATAGATGAGGTGCAACCTTATCACTGTTTGCACATCAGTAATCATGCGTGTCAGATACATTGATAACATTCGAGACGACAGATTGTGCGATAATTTGTCACTTGTGCTTGTAATTTTTGATAAAGACATATGTCTTTACATGATTTTATATAAGACTTACATGATTTTCGTGCCTTAAATATTGCAACAGGTCACGGATAAAAGAGAATTATTGTATCAAAACCATCCCTGTTATGGAAAAATAGAAAAACAATTCTATTTGATAAATAATTTATTCTTGATCTAAGAACTCGTGATTACTCAATTAAATCAAGAATAAAATCCCAAATAAATAATATATATTCTTCATACTCATACTCGAATGAGTATTCGGCCTTAGGTACACTATGGAACACTTGGTTACGTCACGTTTCTTACATAACTATATATTTTTACATATTAATTAATTATATTTCAAATCACATGGCTTCAGAATTTGTATTACGCTTTATCAATGCTCGGTGAACAAATTAGAACATGATGAAAAATTTCTTCAAGTTCAAGCAGCAGTTTGGTCGCAGGTTCAAGTCTTGCCCACGGCAAGAAATTTAGCATGTTCTAATATTATTTTTAAACCAAGGCAATCTATAAGGTGATAATGGTACAAAAGTTCAAACTCGCTCAGCGAGCTAGGAAAGAGCTACTTCTGGCGCTTATCTAGTCGATCGATCAGAATCAAAAAAATAGTTTATCCGCAAGAGAGCATAAATATGTGACAGTTCAAAATATTAGCAAGTTGAAGTGGCAAGTGGTAAGATTTAAATCTAGATGTAGCATATTTCGTAAAAATCGGCAAAAAGCCGAGGATCTGGTAGATGGCGCGCCTAGGGAGAGGCCTACGTTCAACAGTGGACCGATACGGGTCGATCATGACGATGCACTATATGCATCTCTATCATCTATAGGTTGGAAAATATTGTCTTCATCTAAGAATTCCTTTGTTTTTCGTAAAACAGATAGACCTAGATACTTTTAAAATAAAACATGAAGTTATATTAGCGTATGTTACTCGTATATTGCTTTAGATTACCTCGTGTCTGCTATTCTCAGACTACCGGTTGGAACCTAGCTCTGGGAGCAAGTGTGTCCCGGGGCGGCTTGTAGCGAAACGTTCGAAAATTACACACCATTCTGCTCTATCACGAATACTTAATACATTTGTCGGACGAGGCACAATTATGGTCAGTCCGCCGTGACGGGCCGCTTGGCTGACCGCGAGATCTTCCAACATCGAAGCGTGGATGAGGCAGTTCAAATTACATTTTGCTAACTTTTACCTACTGCCCCGCCTACCGCATCTCCAACAGTAAATGACGATTTTTTCATATGTACTAAAACTGGTTAATTCAGCACAATACCTACTCTATTTTCCAGTGTTGTTATTCATAAACCTATTCAAACCTCACTTTCCTTAGATCATGTTGCTATCCCTTTCATACTTCGTTAAAAAAGGACTAAACGGTGGCGTAACTTTAAATCACGTTTATGAATTTAACAGCCCAGGAGTTTAACAGTTCAGATCAGTGAGTAGTTCGTTAACAATCTTAGTTTCTATGCGACTCTCTGAATAAGGCCCATTTTCATTAGTCAATTAGAAAACACAGGAGATTACTGCAAGAAACTCATGCCAGGCCCGTACACACGTGATGTTAGGTAGCTGACTAGCTGTATGCTGTATATCAGTAGGGTATTATTGGGCATTTCAAAACACATTCCATTCCTTCGCAAACGTTCGTTGACACTCACGTTGCTCGGATGATCATGCGTTTCGAAAAACCCAAAAATACGCTACCGTAGTGTGACAATTTTCACGTTGAAAACGCTAATGCACAGTATCGCAACATGTCATGACTGTCTGCAGGTTAACGTAACACAATAAGACAATAAAAATACAAGTACATAACGGATTCGTTATGATTTATAAACACAAAATTCTTATCTAATGTATAAAAACATTCGGAAATTTACACTCCCATCATTTTGCGTAGATCATCAAGCTGTTACGTACTTAATTCACGTAAGCTATCTGTTTAAATGCAAACATGAAATTTGTGAAACAACCTCATTCTTTGAAGCTGGAGAAAATTTGTGTTCAAGCCAACAGAAGCATAGCCCGTCATGGAAAACTTTTACCTAATTCAATTCGGTGTATTATTTCTGGACCTTCTAACTGCGGTAAAACTAATTTAATGCTTGGACTACTTTTACATGAAAATGGATTACATTTTCGAAACGTGTACCTGTATTCCAAGACTTTATTTCAACCAAAGTACGTGTTTTTAGAAAAGGTGTTCCAAAATGTATCAGAGATATCTTTTATAAAATATCGTGATAACGAGGAAGTTTTGAGTCCTCATGAAGCCGCTCCTAATTCAGTTATAATTTTTGACGATGTTGCATGTGAAAATCAAAACAACATACGTGATTATTTTGCTATGGGCAGACATAAAAATATAGACTGTTTTTACTTAAACCAAACCTATTCAAAAATTCCGAAGCAGTTAATTCGTGACAATGCTAACCTCGTTATTCTTTTCAAGCAAGATGATGTTAACCTTCATCATGTATACGATGAACATGTTAATACAGATATGACATGGACTCAGTTCCGAGATATGTGTTCGGAAATATGGAGCAACCCTTACAGTTACTTAGTAATAAACAAGGACTGTGAGAAGAATAAAGGCTATTATAGAAAGACTTTTGATACATTCATAAATTTTCAATAGATGTTTATAATAAACATGTTATGGTTTTTACGGTCATTGATAATTTCAACGCTGTAAAGTATAGTGCTAAAGTATAAAGTATGAACGAAGAGAAGGAGTTGAAAAAACAGGTTCTGAAATCTACCCAATCACTTAAAAAGAAAATTCAAATAATGCGCGACATCAAAACTAATAATGATATAGTCATGGAGTCCGTTTTAAAACCGATAACAGATCCATTAAAACAGTTATCAATTAAGAATTCTAAGACATGCGATGAAATAGTAACTCCAAAAATAAATAAAATTATGAAGAGAAAGGTCAGTCGTACCCCTACACATACAGTAAAAAAAGGTGTTCGCGATCATGTATCAGAAGATGATGATTATCCTTATGATGGAAATAGTAGTTCTAATGACAGCAATTATTATGATGCTCCTGTAAAAGGTAATACGTCTGATCTTCAAACTGAGGAGGATGACGAGTTAAGTGATAGTGATGATTCCAAACATGATACAAGCGGTACATCTTTCAAAACTAGCAAAAGTATTAGTCCACGTCCTTCATCATGGTCAATGTCAGATATCGTCGATGAAAATATTCCTTTCGGTGTCAGAAGAGAAAGAGGAAAACTTATGATGGGAATGTCATCAGTGTCTTTAAATGATTACCATATTATAGTTGGTGGAAAACCATACGTTAAAACTTTAGGGCTAATGGAACTGTTATTTAAAAAATCACCAGATTTAAGTTTAATAAAAGAAGATGACAGACTTAACTATAAGAAAATGTTAATAGTTACTAATGCTCATCGTCGTGATTACGATCCCTCAAAACCAATTAAAAGTAACAAGGGAAGAAAGTATACGCAGATAATTAGACCTCTATTCATAAAATTAGCTAAAAATTGTGTTAGCACGGAAAGCATGTCGCAAGGATCCGGATTGTCTGTAATTAAGAAACTTAATCCAAACGTGGATTATGTTTATTGGGATGATCCCAATGAATTGGTTAATCGGTTAAAGTTATTGGTAGCTTCTCGAGATGCTGGTAACACTGGATTAGATAATGAAATAATATCCATCATTGAAGAATTACGTGAAAGTGGTTTAATTAAATAAATATTTATATGTCGGATTTTTCTATATTAAGACAGTCAACTATCAACTATCGGTTAATGCAGTTCTGAGGGGAATGAATATCGATAAATTCGGTCATCACGTTCATAAGCGTTTGCGTACATCAGTACAATTGAAAACTGATGATTTATTAAAAATCGAAGATGGCGAAATTAATATAAATTCAGTGAGATTAAAAGGAGTTAGCATCCCATTAGAAGCTGACGATGCTGTGAATAAGGAATATGTTGATAAATTTATTAATCAATTTTGGACAAGTCAGAAAATAGTAGACGAACTGAACAAATTAACATTTACAATCAAAAAATATCTGCAGACTTACTATTATACGAAATCTGATATAGATTCAATCATTAAGATCCCAAAAGTGTAGGTAATGAAATGAGTAAACAACAAGTTGTAGATGAAATTCATAGAGCAGCAAGAAAAAACTTCATTCGACGGTATGTGTGTTTAAAAGGTATTGATGATTTATGGCAAGCTGATTTAATTGGTATGCAAAGTTTAGCAAAGGATAACAAAGGTTATAAATACATTTTAGTTATAATAGATGCCTTCTCTAAATTTGTTTGGGCAATGCCATCTAAAACGAAAACTAAGTCGGAAATTTCGAATTTATTTAATATAATACTTGTTTCTTCTGGTCGAATACCTGTTAATTTGCAGACTGATTTAGGTAAAGAATTTTATAATAATATATTTCAAAATCTGATGGCTTCAAACAAAATTAATCATTATTCTACATACTCAACTAAAAAAGCTTCCATTGTGGAAAGAGTGATTAGGACTTTGAAAGGCAGGCTTTATAAGTATTTTAGTTATATTGGTAATTATAATTGGTTTAGAAAACCTTTAGAAAACATTGTTAACTCCTATAATAATACTGTACATCGAATAACTCACTATAAACCTATAGACGTAAACTACAACAATGAATCTACTATCATGAGTAACATTAAACTGTCACAGAAGATGTCTATCATAAAAAAATGTAGTAAATTCAATGTTGGAGATCATGTTCGTATTAGCAAATATAAAGGAGATTTTCAAAAAGGATATACTCCAAATTGGTCCGCTGAAATATTTACAATTACAAAAGTAAACAATACTAATCCGATTACTTACCGAATTGAAGATCAGCGAAAACAAATGATTTTGGGTACATTTTATGAACAGGAGCTTCAAAAAACGATGAATGGTGACATATATTTGGTGGAAAAGGTTTTAAAAAGGAAGGGTAATCAATTGTTTGTAAAATGGTTGGGTCTTAATGATACTGAAAATAGTTGGATTAATAAAAAATCTATTGTATGAAACCTATATAACGTGTATGTATTTATTGTAAGATCATTATATTTGATGGTTATTGAAGGAGGAGGACTTCTCAATAGTGTAATTAATAATTTGCCATTTGAATTACATTTACCTGGATACAATTATTGTGGACCTGGTACTAGACTAAAAGAAAGATTGTTACGGGGTGATAAAGGTATTAATCCGTTAGATAACGCTTGTATGCAACACGATATAGCATATTCCAAGTATTCGAATTTAGAAGACCGTCATAAGGCGGATTTAGAACTACTAAACATGGCTAAACAAAGGGTTAAGTCGAAAGACTCACGCACAGGAGAAAAAATTGCCTCGTGGTTAGTAAACAAAGTAATGAAAACTAAATTAAAAGCAGGTGCAGGTATTACGGGATTTAAAACCGCCGTATCAAAAATACGTAAACAATTACGAAAGCAGAAACCTAAGAATCACAGATCTGCTATAAAATATGCATATCTTGCAGCTAAAAAACTACTTTCAAAAACATCAAGAGTGAGGTTACCTCGTGTAATACCCATTCCAAAAACTGGAGGTATACTACCTTTAATCCCCATATTTGCTGGTTTGTCGGCTTTAGGTGCGCTAGCGGGAGGTGCGGCAGGTGTTGCGAAAGCTGTTAATGATTATAAGTCATCTAAACAGAACCTAAGGGAATCGGAACGCCATAATAAAATGATGGAATCTATTGCCTTAGGAAAAGGTCTATATATCAAACCATATAAAAAAGGAAGTGGATTATTTCTAAACAATTTAAAAAAAAACTGAATCATAGGCTACCTAGGCGTGCTCTTACTAATATAGATATTATTGAACATGCTACAAAAATCCCATACTTTAGAGGTGTTTATATGAGAGATAAGTTGCCGCATAAACCAAAGAAAGTAGAGTGTGCTATCATCAATTTAGATGATCATAACAATAATGGAACGCACTGGGTAGCCTATGTTAAACTAAATAATTATTGCGAGTACTTTGATAGTTTTGGGGATTTGAAACCTCCGTTGGAACTTGTTAAGTATTTAGAAAATATTAGTGACATCTTTTATAATTACAATAATTACCAAAGTTTCGATTCCGTCAACTGTGGTCATCTATGTCTAAATTTTTTAAAAAACTTTTGGAAAAGACATTTAAAATGAAGTTATCATATTTATAGTTATCATTACAAAAATGAACTTCACGCTATCAATATCTGACACCAAGTCATCTTTGACAACTAATTATTCCCCTGCTTTACAACTCGATGGTGATTATGAGTGCGGTCTTTTATATTTTTCGGCATTCAACTCAATACCAAATATAGATAGCAGAAATAATAAAGTATGGTATGGTGAAAACGGAGTCGTAGAAATTCCAGAAGGTTCGTACGAACTTCAAGATATTAGTGACTACTTAAAGGAACATATTAAGGATTGTGTATTTAAATTGAAATGCAATAACAACACATTAAAAACAACTATTTTTTGTTCAAAAGATATACATTTTGAAAAGGAAGGATCGTTAAATAAAATATTAGGTTTTGGAAAAGAAACTCTAAAAGCTAATATAATACACGAATCTAGTTATCCGGTATGCATTCTGTCGACAACCGTGCTGAGGATTGATTGTGATATAGTTAGTGGATCTTATGTGAATGGAAAAACTAGCCATATTATTCACGAATTTGCACCAAATGTTCCTCCAGGTTATAGAATTATCGAAGTACCTAAAAATATAATATATTTTCCTGTAAATCGTAAAAACATAAGCTCTATCAATATTAGAATATTGGATGTAAACAATAACTTAGTTAATTTACGAAACGAAGAAATTCAACTCTATTTACATCTCAAAAAAAACAATGATCGATTTTCTTAAATACTCGCGATCTGTCATTAAAAAATATAGTACAAATAGTGCTGTTGAGGGAATAACACCTTCTAAACAAATTAAGAAAAATATAAAACCTAAAAAAGGTCTTACAAAAGAAAACGTGAAATTTCTCAAACTTATTGGTTTAAAATGAGTATCCTAAATATAACAGAGCAGCCAACTTATGACAATTCCATCGAAAGTTATGAGTTTCATTCGTATAATCCATACGTCACCAGTTTTAATATTAACGATGAGATCCGCATACCCATTAATCAGCAGGACTTATATGTTTTACCTTCTGCCAGTACATTATACATAGAAGGAAATGTACAGGCTTATAACAGAGAATCCAAAGCAAAATTAAGTCATATTAATTTTACAAACAATCATGTACTTTTTCTTTTTCAATCGATTTCATACCAAATCAATGGAGTTGTAATTGACACAGTTCGCCAACCTGGAGTTACTACGACTATGAAAGCTCTATTGTCAATGAGCGAAGGGGAATCTAAAATATCTAAATGTTGGGGGTGGAATATCGATGGATCATCAAACTCGGGAAATAAATTTGCGGTATCATTACCTCTTAACAAAGTTTTAGGTTTCGCTGAGGACTATAATAAAATAATTATGAATTGTAAACATGAACTCATCCTAATTCGTAGTAATACTAATTTGAATTGTTTAAAATTAGGCGCTGGAGAATATGTTCATGATATTGAGATTACTAAATTAGTATGGCGTGTTCCTCACATAAAAGTTTCCGACCGTGAAAGAATTAACCTGCTTAGACATTTAGAAAAGGACCGTGCAATTAATTTAGTATTCAGAAATTGGGATTTGTACGAATATCCTTTATTACCTCAAACTTCAAAACATACTTGGTCGATAAAAACATCTTCACAGATTGAGAAACCTAGGTTTGTAATTTTAGGCTTACAAACTGATCGTAAAAATCAGATACTTAAAGATATGTCTCAATTTGACCATTGTAATTTACGTAACGTTAAAGTATTTCTGAATTCAACTTATTTTCCATATGAAAACTTAAACATTGATTATGCTAATAATAATTATGCTTTAATATATGAGCAATACGCAAAATTTCAACAGTTCTATTATGGACGTCGACCTGATCCGTTGCTAAGTTATAACGATTTCAAAACTAAGGCACCCTTATATCTAATAGATTGTAGTCGACAATCTGAAATAATACAAACAGGAAGTGTGGATATACGGTTGGAATTGGAAACAGATACTCCCTTACCAGATCAAACTACAGCTTACTGTCTTATATTAAACGATTGTATTATTGAATATAAACCCTTAAGTAATATTGTAAAAAAGATATCATGAATCAAGATTGCATAATTGTTGATATACAAGGTTTTTCTGATTGCAATAATAATTTTATAATTAAAGAACTGGCTCTGGCTACACAAGAATATACCCAGGTATTTCTAGTTAAACCTCCTTATTCTTTTTGTAACTTATCTTGTGAAGAAAAAAAGGGTATTCTCTGGTTAGAAAGAAACAGAGGTATTTTATGGAGAGAAGGTTACATCGACTATCGTGAGTTTAAAAGAATAATTTCACCTGTATTAGCTTATAAAAAGATAATAGTTAAGGGTGAAGAGAAAATTAAATGGATTGCTGATTTATGTCAAAATTGCTCAATAATTACAGACGTGGGTGAAAATGGATGTCCTAATTTATTAACGTTGCATAAAAAATACTGTAATTCTACAACTTACTTAAACTGCTTAACTCATAAAAAATATTGTGCTTTAAAAAATGCAATATGTATAAAAAAATGGTGCATTGATAACAATTATCTTTGGTAAATACCAATATTGCATATTATTATGTTTAATGTAGCGTAAGTTTACTTTGTATGTTTTCCTATATTAAGTTAAGTATAGATAATAAAACCACTTTTTTAACAACATTTTATTTCATTTAAGTGAACTAAGAAATTACAATTACCTCTTACATTTTTTACTAATTAGTTACTACAGAATATCACTTCATATTAATGCTAATGTCGAACTATTTTTTTTCACACTGCTGTTCGTAGACTGTGGCTACCTGAAACAAGAGATATTAACAATTACTATATAAAACATTACAACCCACATCGCTTCATATAAAAAACCTGCAATAGCATCTATAACAATACTTCCGTTATTAAAACAAGTTAAGTTTGGAAATAGGATACTTACATAGTTGCTGTCTGCACGTTCTCCCAATTCCCTTGTTATTAAAAATAACGTATGCGTGGCGGACTGCATTACTTGGTCTTCGTTATCGTAGACGAGGTAGTTGGCTCGGGTTACGGTGCGGTCTTCAATAACTGTTTCCTTCTCCGTGAATTTGCACACTTCAATCTTTATAGAGAACTTAGGTAGTCTTGTATCTGACAGTGTTGTTATATAGTTTGCTTTTGGATAATAGTTGCGAGTTGAGTTAGCCGACATTATTAATTATCGTCTCTCTGTATCGTCTCTTCGAGTGTTAAATATTGACTACTTAAATTAATTTATTAGCACACACCAATCGCGCGAATGAGCTTCGTCATCAAAAACTTGTCTAGACATGCCAAGGTACTCGCAGCGAGGCTCTTCGCAAAGCGTCAGTGATTTTATTTTGATGTGGTTTGCAAATTATTGTTGTGTGTGATTATATTACTGAATGTCATGAATGGTTTAGAATAGGTTTATATAACGAAAAAAAATACTGAGTACCCTTTAAAATAATATATTTATCAACCATATTTTACATTATTTAAGTAATACTTATAGAAATCTTATCGTTAAATTAAGTACTTATAATTATTATAGTCAATTGAATACAAATTTTGTGAACCAATCAATTGCTAGAATAGCCATTTCTTTTTCAACCAGTGAATAATCGTTAGTGTAATAATCCAATAACGTCTCAATATTGGATGGCGATAAATACGTATTCGTAAGCACAGATTGAATTTTGTTCACAGTTGGCTTTACCTTTAGGTATTCTATTTCTAGACTTTTCAATCTTATATCTATACAGTGACCATACATATTAATAGCAGAAAATACTTGGTGTACATAATAATCAGGACATCGTTTATCACAATACATGAGTCTATACAACTTATACTGACATGAGTCATAGTTACTTTTATATTGTCCGATCATTTTAAACTCATTATAAATAGTTTCCCATTCTTCTGGAGACCAAAATATACAGTAATTTTCAAGCTTCACATAAATTTGTGGTAAGAAGTCATTAATTGGCCAGAGTCCGCTTGTTATTTCAATATTAGAGTAATAATAAGAATGTTTCAGAATTATAATATCGGCTAAATATCCCTCAGCCATCTTAGATAATTATAATACAATTTTATTAGTGAAATACGTTAAGCGAATTCAAAATGTGCTCTGATAATGACCCCAAGAACGGGTCGACGTTTTGTTTTTTAATATAATGCGTTTATCATCGTTAGCTGAAAGCGCTATTTTATTTAATTCCTGTGTGAATACTTCATGCTTCAACGATTTAAAATAAATGTTTTTTCTTCTAATGACATCGTTGGTTTTTAAAACTTTATTATAGTCATTGTGTGTTAAACCTTTAACAACACATTTTTTTACACCCTTTGCTTTCTTAATCTCGGAATTTTCGGTTTTTATAGAATATAATTTGGATCGTAAGCCTACGAATTCAGCTATATTTTCTCCGCCGAACTCATCTTTAAATAAACCAGGAATTTTGTTGTTGTCACATTTGATTCCGTACAAATTATTAACCGAGTAATTACTGGTATCAAAATATGGTTTGAATTTCATGTTAATATCCTTATATATATCTTCTGTCTCTATAGAATATAGAAAGCTATCTGTATCTGTATAACATAATTTAATATTGTCTTTGTAGTATGGTTTCATAACAGTGTAATGGAAATCAAACATGTGGCTTTTGGATAACTCTAGAACGGTGAAACCGATGTAAATCGGTTTGTCTAAAACCACTCGTTCAGGTTTCATTTGAACAGCTACGAAATTTTCTGAGAAAATTGTCACACTATGAAAATTCGGTCTCGATATGTATCTATTGGCTGTATATTGTTTTTTGGTGATATTGGTACTGTCCTGCCATTGATTGACTAACTTTACATCAACCCGATGTTCTACATTTTCCAAAGTTTTGCCAAAGATACTATTATTCAATAATTTAAAAAAGTCTTGTTCGAAAGCCGAGCGTGCACTTTGCCTTAATTTTGTATTTAGATCAATATATTCCTTCAAATATGGACTTTGCTTGAATTTTATTACCCTGTGTATTTTTTTTAATATTAATCCATTTGCTATACACGTTTTTAAATGAATATAATGAATTACGTATCTATATTTATCGTATAAATTTGGAATAAGTTTAGAAGAGTTTGAGCCTGGAGGTTTGAATTTTTGTGGGCAAAAAGGAAAATCATTATGTAAATTATGGAGGTATTCTGGATATTCTAAGTCCACTTCTAAAATATAACCATGCATGGAATCATTTGGCACTGTTAGAATGTTGAGGTTATTAATGTCTAACTGGTTCATTAAAACAAAATCAGAATGTGGTAAATAACCACACATAGCAAATCCATATAAATTATTGCAGTCTATGTATATTAAGTAGCTACTACGACTGTCCGGGTCATAGTGAGATAAATATTTGTTATTTGCCTTAGCATACCGAGTTGAACATAAACAAACTCCTCCGCGTATACCGCTCTGTATCATACGAATTATCTCTAAATCATCAATAAGATGTAATTGAACTTTAGTTTTAAGTAACATAGCATCAAAACTTAAACTTGGAGCTGTTAAGTAAAACGATGGGTCCAATTTATAATTTTTTGTGCAAGTTTTCCTGAAACTTTCGAAGATATCTGTTAGTAATAATACGTCACTTTTTAAGTACAAATCGGTATATTCGCCTAAATTGCGTAAACCAAATATGTTCCATACATTCAAGGCGTGTTTATAGTCAGACTCAGGTATATCTTCATTCATTAACTTATTAAAGAAACGTTTTCGCGGTGGTAGAGAAGTTTCTTTGTATATGTTCCAGCCAGTTATATATTCATACGGATACACCCCTTTACATCGCATTAAATCAAATTGCAGTGGATCTGAAAAAAATCGTGATAGATGTATAAAATCCTCTTTGTTTAAATTTTCTGCGAGTTTTTGTAAACTAGTAGCTAAAAAATTGAATGAATCAACGAAACGAACAGGTACTAGCCCTCCGTCCTCTGTAATGAATAGTTTTGTAAACGATATGTACTTTTCTTTATTTTTAGCTACCACTTTCAATGGACCTTTCATATCACCTAGTTCCTTTATAAATAAATGACAGTCGTAGCCTGATAGGTTATGAAAATAGACCGGGATGAATTTAGGTAAAGCAAATCGAATGTTACAGTAGGTGTGCGTTGCGCCTCTGTACACCCCTGTCAGGTGACAGTGATCGCGGACTCGTTCGTCAAAAAGCATTTGCGAACATATATGACAGACTTTTGCGTTATTAAAATTTTGTAAATCGATGTCGGTAAATACAATTGGTTTGTTAGTGTTCAATATCTTATGAATCTTTATAATATCGATTTGAAGATACTCAGTGAATTTTTCGGCACAATTAAGACCTCTGTATGATCTGTATCGGTTGAGGGTATTGTCATATGAGCACACAATGTAATAACCAAAAGCTGCTGGAACATGTTTTTGAGTTGTAGTTGTGAATGTAGAGGTGGAAGTGTCGCTCGTACAAGGCTCTAAAAATGACTCGAAGTCAGCGTAAATAACAAAAGGTATATGCTGCATCCTTTCAAAATGCTTAAATTGAATTATGGTCCCCTTGTTCGGAAGAACTGTCGCGACACTACCACATACATGTGAATTTAATTTACATTCGCTGTCAAAAAACATCAGACAGTCATCGCAAAAGTATATTTTACCATGATGTTTAGTTAACTGTGTTCTCAATAAAATGTTCAAATGTTTAATTAAACAATAATGTGAACGAGATCCGTTTTCTAGCAGTAATAAATTAACATGATGATTTTGCCGACAGTGCGTTTTGTAAAGCGGTCCGACAATATGTTTGTTATTACTAATACCATACACGTTCACACTCACATTACGATTATTTTTTTCGAAAGTTTTTATATCAGAAAGGGAAACCGGAAAACTCATATTTTGCACATTTAGTATATCCTTAAAATGAGGATAAGAGGATACTCTATTCGGGTTATTTTTTGCAGGAAAAAGAGATGCTATCACACTCCATAAGAAGCAGAAATTATCATAATTTTTTATATTGACACATGATCGCTTATGTTTTAAAAATTTCGGCAAAGCGATAAAACTAGAAGCCCTCAGCGGAGTGTATTTGTTAATATTTACTTCAAGATACAGATTTCTTAGAAAAGTCCAACCGCTATCTCGTTGTTGAAACTCATCCATTTTTTTACAAATAATATTTTTCATGTTCCGAAATACTTCTTTAAAATCATAATTTCGACATAGAACTATATTTTCCGTATTGAAAGACTTTGTTTCCTTTGAATCATTTTTTGGTAAAGCGTATTCAGAAAACAGCTCTAAATTTACCTTTATCGCATTGTAAGAGCTGATTCTAGCGTCGAATAGCTGACGTACTAACGAACTGAGTTTATTTAGATATTCAACTGGCAAACAACTAGTTGTCTCGTTCTCACTCCCACGTCTAGTAGGTGATGGATGTCGCAAACGGTATGATGCAATGCGATTTCTAAATGCAGATTGAATTTTATCAATGTTTTCATTTATTTGTACAGCATTATTGTTCTTATGTTGTATGCTTTTTAGATGACCTGAAAAAGCCTTGCTTTTAATTGATTGATCACAAACCGTACAATAAACGGATTTGTGGGCCATAATGGTATAGGTTTAATATAATGATATTATAATGTACAAATAGTATGAAGTAATATTTATTTGAATTTTAATTTATAAATACTTGTACGGAAATATAAATTATAGTAATTTTAGAGTTCTTCATCTATTTTCGATCTGCAAAAAATTTTCCTTCTTCCGTAAACTTTTTCTTCACTTCCTTCAAAAAGTTTCTTAGTGATTCCAACTCTGGGCTGTCATCACTTACGCGATATTTTAGGCTTACGCTCGCTTTTTCGTGTCGGTTCCTAGGGTCCACTTTCGCAATATCCGCGGTGTTGTACACCCGAACCTCGACAAACAAATTGCCCTCCAGTTGCTGGTATCTCCGCAGAACCCCGTCGGCAACCCTCCGCGACAGCGCTGACGTAAGGTTCGCTCTCTCCAACGCGATACTTCTCGCACTCCTCGCCTCACTTTCGTCACCGCTGTCAAAGACCTCGGTGAAGGCTTGTCTTTCGTTGTCAAGGGTAGCACGTTTAGGAGCAGGAGCAGGAGCGTTGCTTGCTTTTGATTTCCGCTTCGGAGCAGCAGCGATCTTCTTTGTCACCGATTTGGACTTGGGTGTTCCGCGAATGCTTCTGAAAGGGGTAACAATAAATTAATTAGACATAATGGATTCGAATAGAGCATATCGAAATGATGATCACGTAATGTTTACATTAACATAGCACCTAATATATTTAATGTAAACTTACACTCGTTCATCGTCATCGGAGTCGAGGGTTGCGAACCGATGTGCAGGTTCTTCGTGGCTTGACTTCGCTGTGTTCACGTTCTTGCGCACGTAATATTCAGAGTCAGACCTGTAAAATGAAATAAAATGTAAAATAAATAATTTAATCTCTACATTCAGAGAGGTGCTGTGTTTTATTAGGAATATCAGTGTTCGATCCATGAGTTATCCCTGATTGTTCGTCAGCGACATATTTACAAGAAATAAAAAAATAAATCAGTAACAGTAGTAGGATTTACGTACTTACATGATTTAGATGCACCGGATTCTGAGTTTCACAAAAAATACTTAGTTAGGTAGGTACTAGGTCGAGCACTTCTTCACTTTAGGGTAGAGTAACCTTGCTGAAGTTCACTTGAAGACAATTTGGATGAGCTAATTCGTGCACCATTTAAACACGAATTTCGGGTGACGCTGACAGGGGTCGTCAACATTTTATTGATCATACTTTTTTTAAGTGTAACACTTTGGACTTTACATCGTTCTTATTATACGCGTAATTTTTTCTGCGTTTGAATGGTTAATTAACTCAGGGCAGATATTACATACGAGTTTGCTAGCTAGAGATTTATTAGGATCTTTTATAATTCTAAAGGGATGATCCACTTTGTAAAAAGTCCAACCCTATTTTGCACGCACACAAGAATATGCTGTGTTTTGTTGGTTTCCTCACGATGTTTCCTTATGTCGCAATAACTTATTGATACAATATTCATTTATAGGTCAACATAGAGCTCATTAATAATATTAAGAACAAGTAATGAACAGATAAACGTGTTATGTTACAACCGTATATCGTAACCAGTCGAGTAATCTTATTCATTCGTTTCTACTTCTTAATAATTCATTTCTAATATTTTAATTATTTTGACTTTGACTTTGACTTTGACTGAATTCATTTTTATGAATAAAAGGTTTACTACACCTTACATGGTGCTAAATAAGCATAATTTATATTTTAAATATATTTAAGGAAAATGTGTCGCAATGACCTAATTAATTTGAAACCGTACACTAAACGCACATCGTATTGCACTTCCGTCAGCGTTTTCTTTGAGGATACAGTCGAGCACATAATTATGTATGTATAAAATATTAAAATAATATATTATTTATTTATTTATTTATTTATTTAATCTTTGTTACATTTTATGTATCGAGCGAACTTAATGCCTTGCGGCATTTTCTTCCAGTTTACCTTAAGGCATGCAGAAATTGTATATTACCTATTATAGATCTATTAGAGAATTCGTGAAATGTATTTTATACTTTTATCGTCACTAATCAATCTTCACAAATGTTTCAAACATGACTGTGTTATTACCGAAAAATTATATACAGTCCTTTGAAAGACTTTATGAAACAAACATTATTGATAGGTAATTAATTATAGAAGAATTTGTGTCTGCATTTGAATAACCTGAATAACAATAAAAAAAATTATTTTGCAAGAATGCTATAAAAAGATTTTATGTTTGACTGTACTTATAATATGTTGCAATGATTAAACCGTTTACATATCATAACATGAATACCTAAGGGATATCGCACATGGTGATGCTATAATATTTTATGTTACGATAATATATTAAGAAATCAGAAACAGATAATATAAGATAACAGGTATGAAATCTTATCAGTCTCTTGAAAGCCTGCTCTAATACGCCTTTTGTTTGATTTATAGTATACAGGTATACCGCTTTACTATTAGATGCATTAGACAGCTCATCAGATGATGATTCTGTTCAGCAAGATGAAAATGTACATTGTCTTCACCATTTATGCGATGATTCATGTGGATTGTATAGTAAGCGATATTTTATCTTAAGGTAAAAATAATTATAACATCCGCTGTACAACATGCTTTATGCATAACCGTTTACTTAGCAAAAATGGTTTGCGCAACATGCGTGGCAAAAGGTTGTCGCACATGGTGATGCTATAATATTTCTGTTACTATATATTTTAAGTATCACAAACAGGTAAGATTATGTTAATGTATTATGAAATCATTTCAGTCTCATAAAAGCAAATACTACTAGTACAAACTTTTTGATCGATTTATATAAATACAGGTAATACGACTTCACTATTAGATTTATTAGACAGCTCATCAGAAGATGGTTACTTACTTTCTGTAAGATGAAAATGTACAATTGTTTTCACCTTTTATGATCTATTTAAATCCTATAGTAAGCTATGTATCGTATATAAGTATATTATCTTAATGTAGACATATATTATAGCACCCACTGCACGACATGATTTACACGTACCTAACACGAGGTGCGCCAATGTTGATGCAGCAAAAATAGTATAGGCAGCTTACTTATTATAATGTCTGTCAGCAATTTTGATCTAAGGATGTACAGTCAATTGGGAAAATATGTAACCTTGTAATAAAAACTCAATGTTTTTATTTAACTTTTTGATTCATTTTGATTATTATTATTATCACACTTTAAATGTGAAGCATAGCAAATACTTTCTCTGTGGGAATCGCGCTCAAGACGTTCAGCTTATGCGCAGCCTAACCTACCGCACATTTGGTTAGGATAGGTCTGATGTTATGAATCTAATTGAGTTTACTACTTCATAGTTAACTCTTTGCTTTATATAATTTAGTGGTGAATGGGTGAATTGTAATTAATTAAGTTACCATCGTCGACTTGGGTGAAAACCTGTAAAGGCGCTGGGATTTTGATCTTTAATGAAATAAATAAATAAATATTATTATTACAAGTATTATTGCAAATATACATAATACATTTATAATGATTTTAAAATGTAGTCAAATAAATTGTTGTATGTAGTATATACTCGTATTCAATTGAAAATGTATTCAACAATATACCTTGTTTATACATTTTTACGTTTGACTGTACTTAGAACAATCGCTGACAAATTGTTGTTGTCAGTGACAATGCTTACATTAACTATAGATGTAATGTTAGGGAGCTGGGGATAGTATAACAAAAATTGCACTCCAAACTCTGATAGTGCAATCTACTTGTCCTAGTACATATCAATGTGATGCTTGTTACAGCTTTTCAACATTCATTTTTGCAGATTTTCGCATTAATGTCGATGGCATACAATTTGAGGACCCTCACATATACACAGTAATATTTTACCATATGTTTTAGTGCAATGTTCAGTGTGCTAATATCTATAGTGTTTTTAGACAAATATTGTATAAAACGTTCACGCAACCAAACTGGTTATTGAATCGTATTTTTAATTTTTCAGTGTATAGTCCGCTTACAAAGTGCAGTTAACTCAGGATGAAGAACTTAAAATAATAATTAGATAATTTGAAATGTTTGTGTTGTATGACTAGAGTCGACGGTCTAATCATAACCAATTCAAGAAGGTGATTGTATTTGAGGTTGAGTAGTTCGATGGAAGTCTAGATATCGGCAGATCGAGTCCGTGATGGAATGATCCTTTATTATATCTAGACTATCCGTATTCTAACGAAAAACTAATAAAATAATCATCGACTTGGGTCTCGGTCACATTATAGACATTGTGAAAGATCTAGTGAAACAAAACAGTTATGTTATACGAATAAGACTATAAAAGTGTGTGTTATGTGATTAGAGTATAGGTCTAACTCTTCCCAACTCGAGAAGGTGGTTGTCTTTGAGGTAGTCAGATGGAGTTCTAGACATTAACAGATCGAGTCCGTGATGGAATGATCCTTTATTATTTCTAGACTATCCGCATTCTGACGAAAAACTAATAAGATAATCATGGACTTGGGTCTCGGTGACTTTATAGACATTCTGAAAGATCTAGTGAAACAAAACAGTTACTTTATAGAACTCTAAACTTTGTGTTGTGTGACAAGAGCAGAGTTCTAAAACCAACCAACTCGAGAAGATGACCGTCCTTGAGGTTGAGTAGTCAGATGGCGTTTTAGACATTGGCATATCGAGTCCATGATGGAATGATCCTTTGTTATTTCTAGACTATTCGCATTCTGACGAAAAAACTAATATGGTAATCATCGACTTGGGTCTCGGTGACTTTATAGACACTCCATCTAGATCGGGGAGTTTTTAGTCCGTAGGTCACTGAGTCACCTTCTCAGTGAAGTCGGGCATGCTATCGCGTACGGGCGCGGTGTATCCATGAGGATTTTCTCCTCGCACGGAAAGCAAAAAAAAAAAAGATCTAGATGTTGTAGTTATGAACTTGTGAATCAATCAGCAGAGAAATTTGGGTATGTTAACATTTTATTTATTTCTATCACCTATATCCTACAACCAACACGTCTGTTAACAGTGTTACGTTAACGAACATGTTCCATAATAGCGTATGCAACGCAAACGATATCCGTTAATCTGCAGACATTCGTAACATTTTTACGATCCCATGAAAATTGTCATACTACGGTAGCGTGTTTTTGGGTTTTTCGAAACGCATGATCATCCGAGCAACGTGAGTGTCAACGAACGTTTGCGAAGGAATGGAATGTGTTTTGAAATGCCCAATAATACCCTACTTATATCGACCTAGTTAATTTCATTAGTCACTTGCTACACAGCATTCGGGGGAATCCCCGCATTCCCACATGCTGTGCAGTAGTGAGATGAAAACGAAGCATTAAGCTGGATGCGATACCCTGATTGCTTTTCTTACAGTCTCTCTATAATTTCTTAGATATATAGATAACCTATCTGCTTGTTAATTCAGCCGTATTTTTATTTGGGCCACTAATACTTACTCGAAAATACGCCAGTCGTGCCGGTCCCGACTTCGACCATTGGTGTGCCTAGAGGCTGGAGTAGAGTCGACCATTCTTTGTCCAGACATTTGACGTCCAAACGTTTGCACACTTCTTGAACAGAGTTGTTGTACTTAAAATCGGCACACGTACATTGGTCACGGATTGTAAAAACTTTCTTGACACGTTTAGAGGCAATAAAGTTTAACAGCACATAACATTTTGATGGTTTTATTAACCGTAACTGTTACAATTAATGCATATAAAACGCTGAGCCTAGCATATCGCAGCGCCTAATCTACACTAAAAAGATTACGAAAGTAAATGACCATGAAATCACTGAAGTTCCTTTACTTTTATTTCGTATGTTCCCAAAAAATGCAGTCGACCGACTCTAAGCGCCGGTAGGCACTCGAAGTGATTGCCTTAACCTCAAAAATCATGAAATATTTGTATGCAATCTTCTTCTTCTCAACGTTCCTCTTCTTATCGAAGGTTGGGCAATATCATGGCAATTTTCAACCTCTGAACGGCTACCCGGAACAAGGAGCCGGTGCTGCAGCCAACCAATCACGTAAATTCTTTAGCCAAGAGTGTCTTCTCCTGCCAACGCTCCTCTCCCCGCCTCTTTGTATGCAATAACCAGCTGAAATAGTAATTATTTCATACAAAATTCCTTTTGCGAGTGAAAATCCAACTTCTGTACGAGTATTATTGTGTTTGCAACTTCGTAGCTCGTTGACGACCCCCGCTCGTCCGTCGCTAATTGTGGGTGAGAGTCGATTTGTACAAGACAATGTCTGCACTCGTATGGTCATTACTATTACTACATGTTTTTCGTCACGACACACCTGTTTGACGACAGTGACAAATCTTCGCCCATTACCTGTTTAACAAAACGGTCTGCTTAACTTTGGCGTAACGGAAGCTGTGTCAGTTAAAATACTGTATGGTATTATTTGGTTGGTTTCAATAGTTACATACTAACATAAGTGGGTAATTTACTATGTGATTCCGATTATATCAAATTCCGTTTTAAATTGTATGTAATTTATTTATTTTCATATTTTGTCCAACATAACGGTTTGCCCCAAGTCGTAGAACAGTCATACTTACTTACATTATGTATAAAAACATAAGTACATAAGGGCTTAGAATATTAATTATAATGCAATTTATAGTTCTTCTCACAATATCAGTCACACCAACAGCAACTATGAAAGAGAGTTATAGGGAGAAATAAGAGTTATTTTGTAGTGATTTTCTGAGACGTCATGATTATGATATCGAATGCACAAGTCTGTACAGCGGGAGTGGTACTTGCAGGTACCTACATCGATCAAACGGTTCTTACGGCCGTACGGCGGTTTTGAGGTCGCGTCGGATGAATAATGCGACGGGGCCATTAGCGGTCATTATATGCAAATAATATTACACATTAGCCGCGTTCGCTCGCTGTACGGCTCTCTCGCTTACTACAACACTGTTATGAAAATGAACATTTTGTAACAGAGCCAATCATTGGTCGAAATCGATACTTGACGAAGTGATACCTGTAAGTGGCCCTTAAAGTGAAAATTCACGTTTCACTGACTGTGACCTAGGTTTTCCATCGACGTTGTTATCGCTGCGAGACGTACGCGTCTGAGCAATTTATCCTGCTAGCTTACTTTCTATGAATTTTGTCGCTATGTATCATCTGTTCAACGTTGATAATAATTTAATTGATCGTATTTGCATGATATTGTCTACCTATGTATAATAATTTGTCTAATATTAACCTAACATTCAAACACGATTTATAATTGATAATGAACAAAATGTATTTGATTTGATTATTATTATACTATTTGATGTGTTTCTACTGACTATATACTATACTGTACGAGTATATTAGAATTAGAAGTAGACTAGCTGTACCCCGCAACTTCGTTTTCGTAGAGGAGGAGGATGGAGAGGATGGAGGAGATCAGGAGGCAGATCTTCCTCTCTTTCTCCTTTTTTCCACATCACATACCGCCATGGCTTATAGCCTATGAGCTGTCCGGATATTTCAGCTATCTCCTAGTGAAACTCCCATCAAAATCCCTTCAGTAGTTATGGCGTGATACTTGCACAAAGTCACAGACAGACAAAAATTGTAAAAATTAGTGTTTTGGCATCAGTATCGACCCTAAAACAAATTACAATTATTCTTTTCAAAAAATATACAATGTACAGACACAACTTTTTTGCAGTCTTATTATATGTATAGAAGATAGAGATAGACCTACCTAATTGACTTGACATATTACCGTCAAATGTATTCATGTCACTAAAGTCGTGAATAAAATGTAGCCAAAATGATTTACCATTTTTTATCACTTTTAATTTAACAGACAATATTCATAACCGAAAGCTCCCAAACTTAATGAAGCGTGACAATTAAGTAATGAAAAAGTTGAAATCGCAACCGATTGGATAAAATTAATCAATGGCATGGCTGGCCCGTCAATGGAATGGATATTTTATGTTCCCGTGGGCGAGGAGTGGGCACCAATTTGTCCGCAGTTTTTTAATTAGTATGAATGCGAGAGGAAACCAATTGGTTTTATGCCTGCGCCGGTCGTACGGCTCACGAGTAAAAAATATAGGTTTGTCTGGGGAATAAGGACTTCAAATGGCCTAATCCAAAAAATAATATTACAAAGTATTTAAAAATTATCTCGTTCCCGTATTTTCACTTGCTTATAATAATAACCTATTCACAGTATAATACAACGAATTTTATATGAGAATTTATTATTAAAACTCCTAATTAAGGCCAGGAGCGCACTACGATACAAAAAAACGTTATGTGTCGTAGTGCGCGTGAGTTTCTATGGAAATGCACACACATCGAATCGATACATATAAATACTGCGACGAAATTATCACATGACTAAAAATTGTAGTGCACGCATGGCCTAAACAAAACACTAAAATTACATACCAAAAAATAAAACGTCGTACTTACTACGAATCATGGAAAATTAATATCGTCTCGATTCCGAAGTAACATTGTCTTGACACGTTATTAGAAGCATAATCAGGGCAACGTAAGAAATCACGACATTTCTACCTCCATCCAAACGCTACGACACAGGGTGCTACGCGTGTCCCCTATGCAGGAGTTGGGGTGTATGCGGGGCACGTGCGGGGTGCGGGGCGCGTCCCGGTGCAGCGTCTTCCCCCCCCCCCCCCCCCCCCCCCCCCCCCCGGCTCTAATTAGGCTCACATTCTCATTCCGTTTTCGCGTTTAATTTTGCCGGCGGTTTCGCCTTAATTACGTTATTCGCGGCGGGCGCCGGGGTGTTGTTCTTGCGGAACCCTGCACTTAAGAACGAGTGACCGATGCGTTTGTTTTAAAATATCCACAATATTTAATTGGCTGGGATTTAATATAATTACAGGTAGGAATTTATGTGTTTACTAATTTCAAGAATTATATGACCTAGATTGCCTATGTACGGATTGTACGGTCACGCAGATAAAAGTGTACAAGAGAGTTTTTAGGGTTGAGATTATCTCAAAAACTACTTGACCTTTTCAGGAATTCTTTCACTGTTAGATAGATAAAAGTTAAAACTATGTAACTGTAAAAGAATTATTGAATTCAGTCCAGTAGTTTTTTGAAAAAATCTCAACCTTATTGAGGCCCGCTGTATACTTTTCCCTGTATTCGTGTGTACCTATAGGTATATTATATTTATTTATATCAATAACCTGCAGCCACTGCTGGGCAAAGACCTCAGTTAAATTTTATGGTAGCAAAAATAGAGCTATGTAAATAAAGCAACTACTTTGAAGCATTGTAGAGCTAAACTTAGCAGTGGTTAGGAGAGAGTTGTTTACCAGACAAGCACGTTTGTTAATAACCAATTGCAAGTTTTAACAAAGCCTATACTTGGCACAGCCATTTCCTAGAATCATTGCGCTAATTGCCACTGACTACACGGAAAAAAATAAGATTAATACAATATAGTTTTCTTCTTCAATTATTAAAAAACAGGGCATTTTTATACGAAGAGAGTAAGCACACGAACCTCTTGCGGTTGATGGTAAGCGATCAATAATCATCATGCAATACCTAAGCCCAAGGCATTGCTAGTTCGCTGCAGATAGAGAGTTCAGAGAGTCACGTTTCTATTGAAGCATCCATGTCCATAGCTCAAAGTCAAACCTTTATGGCTCTGAAAATAAAATGGTTGTACTAAGGACTTACTTATGATTTGAGTAGTCAGATTTCATAAATCAATAATAGATTCTTAAATAAACAAATAGCAAGGACGGCAATAACGGTACTTTCTTTGTAATACTTAATATACGAACAGTTGTCTCCATCCAAATATTTTTTTCCCGTGTAAAAGAGAGTCAGGAAATAAAACATCCCTAACAAGATGACTTACACTTTTCCTTCGACATTCGAACGTGCAGTTCATCGTTGTAATTGAAAAAAAAAATCACTTAACAGGTAAATAGAGGGGTGTGAGGAGGCTCATCGCGGCTCTTTGTTGCCGGGCGGTTGCTAATAAGATTTTTAAACGGCAACAAAGTATCCAATCAATGGGGCTTGAATAATGAAAACGGCACCTGCTTGTTCCCATGCCACCCCCGCAAGCCTAAACACGCACCACGTTACGCGACCAGCTCTAACTAAGTCGAATCACAACCTTCGCTCTACGTCATAAAAACCATTCTCCCCTACCCCACTTTTTTAAACGGAATTTGAATTGATAGAATAGACATAAGTTTGAGTAATTATCCACAATTTGTCGTTCGTATTCCGATAGCTGACATTGTTTTAATGTGAATCAAATATTTGTAGAGAACAATGGAGAACCTGTTGAAGTTGTAAGCGTTTCCTTTTTGGACCTCAGGAATTTTGAGTACCATTCGATCCTTAAAACTCGAATGGCGACGGAACCGGCAATTACGTCACATAATTTGTTATTACAATACAACACATTTTGAAAACTGATCGTTATTGATAAAAGATATTGTTTAATAATATTATATAGTTTCCTAAAGACAAACAAATAAAATAGGTAAGTACATCAAAATTTATCAAAGGGCTTCAGTACGGAAAAGAACCGACATCTATGCGCGTACGGTCGAAGACATAGAAAGGTGTACAGGAGAGTTTTTAAGGTTGAGATTTTCTCAAAAACTACTTGACCGATTGTAAAAATTCTTTCACTGTTTGATAGATAAAAGTTAAAACTATGTAACTGCAAAAGGATTATTAAAATCGGTCAAGTAGTTCTTGAGAAAATATCAACCATACTGGGACCCCCTGCATACTTATCTCTGTCTTCGACTTACCTACACCCAGAAAACATTAAAAATATATATTTTCGTCAGAGTATTGAAAAAAAAAATTGTGATTCAGATTCAGAGCTCTGTAACCTCCCAATTATATTTTTTTTCTTGTTATTATTTACGGAAAATTTAAGCTTTTTGTTCTTGAATTTACAATGACTATGATTACGAATATCGGTCAGGTTTCAACGTATTGTGATAACAACTTGTATTTAGTGACTCTCTCGGTAGCCAGCCAATTTGTTCACTCGTTCCAATGTGGGTATCAATTACTGTTTTACGTTGCTTAAACTGTTTAATGTAAATGCCTTCCTGTAAATCTTAAAAGGTTTGATTGGGTCGTTAATCGTGCATGTTTCTTACTACTTAGTTCATTTATAGAGCGCAGTGGATCGCAGATGTTCATTTCACGAGTTGCAATCGCTATAAAAGTACTTAACTACCTATATTGAAATACTTAATTATAATAAATAGTAAGTTTTATGCGGCTTTCATTTAATAAATAATGAGTTTAATTACAGTAAATTAAAAAAGAATCCTTTTTTTTCGCGCCGCCCGTGTTGTTTTAATTGTAATTAAATGCTAGTATTCCACATACGTTAAACCTAAGAACGTTTTGTTAGAGTCAGATTTATGTAGTTTTTCTACCCCTATCATCTACAGGATTTCCTTGAATTCATTCGACAAATTGAAACTGGGGGGTCTACTCTAATGAGTAGACCCCCCAGTTTCAATTTGTCGAATGAATTCAAGGAAATCCTTACCACTTTAATAAGTGGTAAGGTTTTTTTTGTAAATCAAAACTGCAAAAAAAATAACTAAGTGTATCACAAGTCACATAATGACCTTAGAAATGACCATTAGGTCAAATACCAGTGAAAGAAATCTAGCAAAAAATTAAAAAACTCCAGAGTTGCACATCAAATGGAAAAAAAATTATAGTTATTATATTATATTATATTGTAAATATATTTTTTATTTTTCCCCAAATTGTTTAATTTACTTATGCTGTGAAGAATTAATGTATGTCACAAGCCTAACCATCCATTTAAGTTTGTCGAATGAATTCAAGAGCACCCTGTATATACGAGACAACAACGGTCCGAGTCAAAACATGTTAAAGAGATTACAGTGTAATTTACACAACGAGCAGTAAAATAACCTAGAACCTATTTAGGTAGTTAGTATTCTGTTACGATCTTTTATGATGTTATTAAGAGCCAGTATTTGTTAAACATCATGACTAATGCCACAGTTTGTCGTAGCTTTGTAATGGTTAATTTATTAGGTATTTTTTACTAGGAATCCACGGTGCAGGTTTCCTCTTAATATTTTACTTCATCGTCTTGAGAGCAATCAGTAAATGCGCGCAAGTTATCTCGACACACTGTGACTCATTGGTTTATTCGCGACCTGGGGATATAAAAACGGTTGAACCTAAAATTATCTACACGAATCTCAATAACTCAATACAAAATTCCAGCCAATTCGTTCACGACTGTTCACCAGCCGCGATAAGATCTCTCCCAAATCACACTACATTTCCTTACCCCAAGAACGCATGTTCGCAAAATTACCAAAACAAAGACATTAATAACGGTTCCGTTGAGACGGCGGCGTACTTCGGGTGCGACTTAACGAAGTGCGATCGGTGCGCACGCGACGCCGCTCATTAGTAGACACGCAACGCGGCCAGGGGTCCACACGAATACCTGGCCCCTAGCCTTCATTAGACATGCCCGACAACAGGTAATGGCTTGCCTCACGCTCCTGCACGCCGACTGCCCAACCGACGCTGCAACTCCCAGAGACGACGCCATTTCTATGCTGACCACGCGAATGCATAGATCTAATGGACTCGTAACTAAAACAACCCTTTATTATGTCGGACACAGAAATTAAGCAAATTACATTTTGTGAAAGCAAATCGTTCCAAAAGAAAGGGCTACTGAAATAATTGTCTACTTTACTCTCAGAGAAATAGAATTACAATCTAAATTAATTACGCTTTTAAAGCGTCCGTTATTCTTAATTAGTTTCTGCACCGCAGCGGAAGCGCCGCGCACTCCCCGCCGCCCGCGCGCCCCGCGCTCTCTTAATGAAGGGTAGTTTCAAATCAGTGCGTTTGATCAACTCTCTGCAGTCTTAATTACGGCACCCGTTCCGCGCGGGACAATCCGGTTATTTATGACTACATAAGCTTGATTATTCTTTAATGAATACTTGTTTTAAAACGTTTAATTAAGTTTTATGGCGACAGGGCCGCTCAGACGGCGCGCGGGCGCGGGCGTCCCGCCGCCGCCGCCGCCGCCGCCGCTCCGCCGGCCGCGAGCTAATTGGATCGGGTTGACGTGCGCCCCGCACCCCGCGAGAGCCACCCCCCGCGCGCCCCGTCCCGCTCCTAATTGTATGAAATTGCTAATTGGAAAATTTTATAAACGCGGCCGCCCGCAGGCCTCCGGTATCCGCTGTGTTCCGCCCAAAGGCTGTCAAGAAAAATTAATTCTCAAAGGGTCAAGCTCTTCGCGAAAATTTCCTCCAATCCGGCTAAAAATATAACGTGCGTAATCTCTTTTCTGGGCGAAAATTAATTGGTCATCGATGGATTAATATTTAATACCTTTAGTTAGTAAACATCAAATATTAAGACTATTTATTGGTCTATTCTTCGATAACTTAATTGGTCATTAACGAAAATTAATTGGTCATCAATCGATTAATACTTTAGTTAGGAAACATCAAATATTAAGATTATTTATAGGTATAATTTCGATGAGTCAACAAGTATTTTATTTAACTATGATAAACCCCAAATAAGGTTCCTGCACTACCCCAGGGATAAAACGAGCACGTTGATGTATTTTGCTTTGTAAGACTCAGACCAAGAGTCAAAACATTATTCTAGCATTTTTTATATTTAGAGGCGAGCAAGCAAGTGAGAGGTAAGTTCCGAGGGATTCGAAACCTGAGTGAACAATCACTGGGCAGGCTCTGCCCCATCATCGATCTCATCTTCACTTAACATCAGATCAGGGTCAAACATGTTAATCTTATATAGAGTGTAACCGAGAACGTATAAGTAGTAAGCTGAAGGCTATTGATAGGTACTGAACAATTCGTCTCATACAAATCGATCAGCTGATTGGTACAAAATGTGATACAAAATCGTGAAAATCGAAAAGTCATAGAACACTAAAAGGGGTACTTACCCTTTTTTCGGCTAGCTATTGTACCCTTTCCGTTTCACCTAGTAAAATAAGGTCTACCGCCGCCGCTGCTATATATGTATGTATTAGCCGTTTTTGTGTATTAACACGTGTGTATTTGTCTGCAGGGCGTGTAGTCGTGGTGTCGGTGCGCGGTCGCCGCCGCCCCAAGCGTCAAGCTGGCAGCGAGCGCGTTGAGCATGAACCCGCACTACCACGGGTACGCGGAGCTCAGCTCGCCGCACCCGCCGTCGCCGGACGCCGCCTTCTCCGCCAACGGCCACGACTACCCCCACAACAACAACAACCCCGCGCTCAAGGAGTGCGCAGGTACACAACCGCACTACTACGGGCACCAGATCACAGCGCCCGCCGCCAAGCGACGCATCCGCCGGCAACCGGCGCCGAGGCAGCCCCGCGCTCAAGCTATGAACAAGAGTGAGCCGATGCATGGGCAAGCGCAACTCATATCACTGCACTCACGGTCGCCGGACGACGCTGGAGCCCCCAATGGGCCAGACAACGCGCAAAACAGCAACCGTTCTCTCAAGGAGTGCGCAGGTAGATGTGCACGCTTGGCGTGCGAAATATTTCATCATACGAGTATGCCGATTGGGCTTTGGGAGAATCCTGTGCTCTGCAATGGTTAATTATTATGGATGATCTCATATTACTACTTGCCTCGTTCTAAGCCAGTCGTGATAGGTAAACGCTAGAAAATTTGCCTGCCCTCTCTATTTACCGATAAAAAGTTGCAATTGAGTGTTTTTTGCTCTTTTTCATGAACTAAACCTAACTAAGCCAAGCATTTTACAATATTTTACCGATCATGGCTGGCCTTCCCTCAATACATTTATTCTACAAGAGTTAGCCCAGTGGTGAAGAATTTACGCGTGTCCATTTTAAAGTTTTTCGCGATGTTTTCCTTAAACGTCAAACCGATGCGAAGGCATTTATCTTAATCTTCTATTATCCTATTTGTGCGTCTTCCCGTTCAACTAGGAAGTTCATATAAAAAATTCGTATGGTTTGCTGGTTTGCTATGACAATTTTATTGTTAAATTAAATACAGACAAAAAGTAAACCACGTAGAGAAATTAAATAGTGTAGCAACGAGAACGAAGGAGATAGCGTAAAGAAAGCTACATACACCATATACTTACCATTCCCCAGCATGCTATTATATATCCGTTTAGTCGCAGAATGTCCAATACGCAAAATGTCAAACATTCTCAAAACTTAAAATTGTCATTTATGTAAAAGGTAAATAAGGGGTGATATTCTTAATTCGCCCGGGTTTGATGCTATAATATAAATTCATAACTTTATTTATATTTTAGACAAAAAAAAAATTGTAACTTCAACAAGTCAACCTGTGGTTAACGTAGTACGTAGCCGCCGTTACATGGTCCGCTCCGTTGCACGCAGGATGCGGCGGCAAGATCGTAGAGAGGTTCCTCCTGCAAGCGCTGGACAGGAATTACTTGTAACTTTTTTACTTTAGACCAAAAATTTGTCATTTTGTGCCTTGGACGTGGCAAACTGTTGATAAACGTGGTATTCTCGTATGCTCCGTTACATGTGTCCGTTCCGTTGCACACAGGATGCGGCGGCAAGATAGTGGAAAGGTTCCTCCTGCACGCGCTGGACCGGTACTGGCACCACGGCTGCCTCAAGTGCACGTGCTGCGGACAGGCGCTCGCGGACATGGGCAGGTCCTTCTACTTCAAAGGCGGCATGATTCTATGCAAAAGCGACTACACGAGGTAAGAATATATTTTATTCTTGTTATTGACTGTGTTTAAAATACATAAATATTTGTTGAACACTTATTGTAGGTACTGTACAAGTTTAGTTACAACTGTTGATATTCGGAACATGTAAAATAAAATATACTCTTGCGAGGAATATTTCGTAATAGTTCCTAGCAGAATAACAATTCCCTAGATAACTATTAATTTTCAATTATTCTCGGCATTATTCTGGGCTAACGTTGAAAATATGCTTGTCATCTCTATTTAAAGGCGGTAAATTGTGGCTAATTTTAGTTCATGTAAAAGAGCTATAATGACTACCACTTGCGAACTGCGATCGGCAAACAATTTCTTACGATATTTTACCGATTAGGTACGGTGAGCCCAGAATAAGACAGCGGTCACTATAAGGAAAATAGATTTATTTTCGAATGAAATGCAGTAAGATATGTGTCTATTGACATTTACTTAGGTAGGTACTAATGTTTTGAATCGTCACGGTTATCGTAGATTATGAGTAAGGATAAGGTTTTCCTCAAAATGGCACCTGACTCAATCGGATTCAGTTTTTATAACAAAATGCCGAGTTGTCTCTTTTAATCATCTACAATCTTATAAGACCGTAGGTTTGGTCTTCAAATGACTATTTCCTTATTATAACGATACAGTCAAAAGTAATAGCTACTTTAGTATCTTTTCGCATTTATTAATCTTATAATGTATCATAGAATGTAATAATACTTACTCAATGCATAATATGGGCTTGTAATATGATATATTATTTGATTTATCAAATCAAATCAAATCAAATCAAATATTATTTGAAATAATATTTGATTTGATTTGATTTGATGATCATGCCATCGTCAAAATAACAAACACACACACTTTTTATTTTAAAATTTCAACTCAAGACAGGTAGCTAATTGGTTTTCTGTACAACATACCTACTCAATTCCCGATCGATAATTCTCATTGATTAGCGATAAAAGAGTTTTTAGCCCGTCATCTAACGATGACAATAGCATGTCTGTCAGACGGATCGGGCGTCCAAAAAAGTACACGAAGAGAGCCGCGGGCGCATTGTTATGAAAATGCTTTGAACCGTTGTGTTCTCTACCTGGGACGGGCACAAAAAGCACCAGTTTTGCACACAACGAACCGATCGACATCTCGCAGACCCACCAAATTGGGCCTCGTTAAACGCTAAGGACTAATTTTGGACGCAACTAACAAAGTTTTTACTCCAACTCTCTCTCTAATTAAACCTTTGTGAGCTACTGTACTTACTCCTCTGTTTGTTTAAGTTACAGCTATGTAAACCATTATGGAAATTATATGTCTCTTTGCGACTTAATGAATAACCATAAAGGCTCTCTGTTGTTAATAATAGACTGTGTATTTGCAATTCATTTGCCAATGTATAACCAAAGAATAGTAGCCAGAGAAGTGTAAGAAACAAATGAATGAGCAATTATTATAAGCACTAGCATGAGGTTTTCTTTGTAATTTTGATTGAAGGCATCATGAAGCTAATAGATGTAAAGCGTAAGATCCGACAAATGGGTTATTTGCCGTGGAATATTAACGAAATATCATTAAAATAATTATATTGAGACGTTTCGTCGCGTTCAATTATTTTACCCTTACCGACACAAGAATAAGTACTTAGGTATATGTGCGCCGTTAAAAATGCTCAACGAATTTATTACCAGTACAAGTACTTATATAATTATAAGTATATAATTTCAACGTCGGTAATTTTAATTTACGATTCTTTGTTAATTTCATAATGGAATACAAACCTAATATAAATACAATTAGGTAAAATGTTTCTTGCATTTATTGACATATAAGTAAAAATCCAAGACTATTATGGAGATTAATTTCGTCATTAACAGTCATTTTGTTTTCATCTTACGTACGGTGGAACGCAGAGAAAGGTGTACAGGAGAGTTTTTAAGGTTGAGATTTTCTCAAAAACTACTTGACCTATTGCAAAAATTCTTACCTACGTACCTTTTCCTTGCCGAATTTCAAATACTAACCCAAAAAAAATTTCAATGTATTTTGCAATTAAATAAAGGATAAGGGAACTGTCCCAATAACCGTCACTTTTTGAACTTTTCACTTTTGATTTTGTAGCCACGGCCGTAGTATAAGACCCACAGGGAATGAAATGGTGCAAAGATATAAACAATTTATTTAAATTTTATTTAATTAAATAATGTTTATTTAATTTTAAGATTAAATAAGTTATTTTTAGACTTATATGAAATAATACCCGTTTGCCCGGTATCCGGCATGTCCTTGTACAGATATCCGACATACCCATGTCCCAATAGCCGTCATATATGTATATAGTTTTTGTGTAGGTAATGTATGACGTATATATATGATTGATCAAAGTGTTATAGTGTAAATGGAACTCCTGATTGGACAAGCTTTATGTTTTCGACATTTCGACATTTCTCAAATATATAAACCAAAATCAAAATATTCATTGTTGCTGTTCCAGCCAGTATATATAATTCAGGTCATTATGCCTATAATTACTAATGCACCCAAAGAAGTTTTAAAAATCCCAAAGATGTTTTTTTTCTCTAACCTCAAAAAGTGAACAGTGTTAGAATTTGTGTATTGTATTAAATTAATTAAATAATTAGTTTATGTGTCTAAATTACGCCAAAAACACGTTATTTAGTGAAATTGTGCATTGTAATAGTGGACAAGTGTTATCTCGCAAAAACTCCGACATTACATAGTGTAAAATCCAATTGACTTTTTTTTACGAAAAATTAACGACTTTTTGTGGCTAACTTGTTTCCAAAATGAAGTGCGATAATGATCATAGCGATGAAAATTTGATACAGTGCGATGGTTGTAAACGGAACGTATGTCTTAGTTGCAGCAACCTAACAAGCAGCGAGGCTCGTGTCATGGGGTTGAAATCCAAACGCACCCTCATATTAAATATTTCTATGTTCGCCTTGCCGCGAGGCCTTATTTCAAGTGCCTAAACTGATCCAAGCATATGATTGTGTACGTGAGGAATTGGACGACGGATTTCTGCACCAGTGACTCATGCAGTTTCTACTGCTACTCCGGCCACGTCCTTAGACACTAACAATATATTGGAGGAGATGGCGGAGGTGAGAGTGTTGCGACTTGGTAAACGAGACAACAGTAAACCGCGCCACATGAAAGTGATCCTCAAGTCACGGCATGATGCAGTGAAGGTCCTTAAAAAAAAGAATAGAGCCATTGAGGTAAGAGTGTATGATGACAATACACCGATGCAGCGGGACGAGCTAAAGGAGCTGAGGTAACGTCTCCAGCTACGTACCGAGAGTGGTGAGTTAGATCTCACTATTAAGTATGTCAGGGGTGTGCCGAAGATAATCAAACAAAAAAACTATTTGACCCCAACAACCCCTACACTGACCTTACCTTCCTATACACCAACTTATGCTCGCTGTCATTAAAATTCGACTTATTTCTTTTATATGTAAACACCAACAAGCCATCCATTATAATTGTCACGGAGACCTGGCTGAACAGCAGGGACAGAAACAGCACATTTGCCATACCTGATTATACTATATTTAGACAAGACCGAAAACATCGACCTAAGTCGCAGGGTGGCAAAACGCGTGGTGGCGGTGTTGTCATATATGTCAGAGACCGTGTCAACCCATTATTGCAAGAACTCATAAGAAGTATGACTGTATGTGATCTTACGGAAGCCTTGTTTTTGGATATTCAATATGACTCTCACCATTTCCTTGTTGTTGGGGTCTATCGACCCGATGATAGGGAACCAGATATATGGAAACGATGTGACTCTAAATTATTGGCTAAGCTGCTTCAGCGAACAATGTGATAGTTATCGCTGGTGACTTCAACTACTCCGACATCCTATGGCCTCAAGACATCGAACAGGACCTCAAGGGACCCGAGGAACTGTTTAAGAACATGTTTCTCAACAGTAATCTTCATCAATTGGTCTCCCAGCCGACACGTTTCCGCACAGGCAACACTCCATCCTTGCTCGATCTGATCATGACAAACGATGAAAACTTAATCACTGGAATATGTTATAAACCACCTATAGGAAAGATTGATCATTGCGTACTAGAGTTCAGCATCCAATTTCTGATACAAAGAGTCCACAGTCAGCCCAAACTTAAAAGATATTACCATTACTTTGACAACTACATGGAGGAACTGGAGAAGGACCTCGAAATCTTGGAATCTACTACTGATGTGGAGCGTTTTTGGAGACAGCTAAAAACCATAGTGGATACAAACACAGACAGAGACGCTCCGCTTAAAAAAGTGAAGAAGAAAGAAGGTAATAAACCCTGAATCAATGACAATATATTGAAACTTGTATCTGAGAAGGGAATACTTTGGGATGTTTATATTGGCACAAAGGATGACGAGGACTACCAGCGCTATAGAACCGCCAGCAATCATTGTGTGGCAGAAAGCAGAAGGAGCAGAAGACTGTATGAAGCAAAACTACTGGATAACGGACAAAAACCCTTCTATTCCCATCTGCGAAGGTGCATGTCATCCAAAGTGAGCATTCCACCTGCAATGACGAACCATAATAGCGACCTAGTTACAGACCCCACCGACATAGCGGAAATCTTCGCGCAGGAGTTTCAGAAAGCCTATTGTCGTTAACCAGATGTGACCATATGCTAACAAGTGACTACATTAGCCCGTGTGGAGCACTCGATCTGTGACATAAACTTTACACCCAAGGATGTTGAGAAAGTTTTAAAAGGACTCGACACAGGCTCTGCTCCTGGACCTCACAACATTCCCAGCATTATTCTAAAAAACTGCAGCAAAACACTTGTTCCTGTTCTCACTGAGCTTATGAGGGTGTCTTTTGAGGTCGGACATATCCCACTTGACAGGAAACATGCTGTAGTTACACCTGTGTACAAATCCGGTGATAAAACAGACCCTGCCAAGTTTAGGCCAATCAGCTTGACAAGTATTGTGGGTAAGGTGATGGAGAGACTAATATGCAATAAACTGAAGAATTTCCACAACAGAGAAAATGTTATATCCAGCAGAATGGCTTTGTCGAGAAGGGATCCACAATAACGAACTTACTGTCATGTGTGCACCCGTGGACTATGGACGTGGACCGTGGCATCCCGGTTGACGTCATTTACCTCGATTTTGATTTTGCTTTCGACAAAGTCCCGCATCAGCGCCTGCTTATAAAATTGGAGCATTTTGGCATTCGAGGTCGGCCTTTAGACTGGGTAAAGAGTTACCTGTTGGGAAGAACCTTCCAGGCCAGGATCGGTTACTCCTTTTCCCAGAAGAGGGACGTCCTGAGTGGACTTCCCTAAGGATCTGTTTTAGCCCCCACACTTTTTGGAATTTTCATCACGGACCTCATTGCGCTGATAGACTCACAATCTGCATTTTTTGCTGACGATGGGAAATTCTTTGGCAACCCACTCTTAGTGTCTGGACAACTACAGAGCGATCTAAACAAGCTCCAGGAATGGACAAAGCAGTGGCTAGTTAAGCTGAACATATCGAAATCTGCTGTGTTGCATCTAGGTAGTAGAAATCCTGGCGTGGTATACACCATTGATGACACTGATATAAACACTGTGGAATCCCAAAAGGACCTTGGAGTTGTGGTTTCAAAAAATCTAAAATGGGGAGAACACATTAATGGCATTGTCAAGAAGGCTAATTCATTTATGTATGTTATAAGGAGATCCTTTCAATATATTACATCCGATGTTCTTGTCAAAATCTACAAAACATACATTAGGCCTCTTCTGGAATATGGATTTCAAATATGGAACCCATATTTTATAAAGGACATCCGATCTACCTACTTGAGAGCGTGCAAAGAAAGGCAACAAAGATTCCATATATTAAACTGCCCAAAAAGTCCTATGAAGAAAGGCTTAAAATCCTAGGTATTCAAACCCTGGCAGAACGTCGACTCAGAGGTGATCTAATTGAGACATATAAAATTCTCACGTACAAATATAACCTCCCTCCCAGACGTCCACCGTTTCTTTGAGACTAAAGACATACGTCCATTGCGAGGACACCATATGAAAATCTACCGCACTATCGCCAATACCAAAATCGCTCATCACTTCTTAAGTAACAGAGTTGTCCACGCACGGAACAAACTGTCTGATGATGTAGTATCTGCACCATCAGTGAACTCTTTTAAAAATCGCCTCGACATGTGGTTAAAATCAAACATTATATAAATAAGCAATATGTGTAGTGAATCATATGAACATTAGACAACATAGACTGAACTTACCAACACTGTGATATAGACAATGCTGGTGTAGCATTGTGCTGCCTGTCTATCAAATGAATAATAAAATGCACAAAAACGTCCTAAACCATAAGAAAACACATCGTAATGTTTGGGACGTTTTTTGTGCATTTAGGGATGTTTTGTGTTTTTGGAAGTTAAAAAATATTATTTTACTGGTACTGGTGTGAAAAGTAAGCAATATCTCTATAGTTATCTATATATCATATAGATGACGGGTACTGGTACATTTTGCTGTTTGGTTGAACCAATAGCCGTCAACGAATTTAAAATGTTATTATTTAATTAATTAAAACAAATAGGCATCAAATCAAATTACAGAATGATATTAATATTAATAAAGTTTCATTTTAAACATCAACACTTACAAATAAGTAAATACATGAGCCAGCGTTGAAAAAAAACCGTAGTCAGTAAAAACAGCAGTTCAGTAATCGAACTTCGTAACTTTTTGACAAAAACGTGAACACAAACTATAAAGTGATATTATATTATGTTATTTGATGTTTTATTGTATTTTTGCCAGTTAATTAGCAGCAAAACAGTATTTATTTTCATAATATTGCAGAGAAAACGAAATAAACTACCATTTTCGTGAGATATAGGCAATTTAAGTTGACTTGACGGGCATACGTACATTGACGGCTATATGTACACTTACCTTACTACTCGGATTCTGAAATTGTTATTGAGACAATTCGTTGTGATATGCGTGATGTAAGAATTGTCTCAAGTTTTCTTCAGGGTGTATTTCTGTATAGGTATATAGTCGGGTTTGGCGCCACAGCCCCGCACGTGGACCGCAGCTGCCTGCCGGCGCCGACGACGGTAATTAGCTAAACCCAAAGAATTCCACACCAATTAACCAGCACCGCACCGATATTTCCTTTAGTCCCGCGTTCCCGCTCGTGGAATGCGATCTGTGATTTTGCGCTTTCGTTAGGCGATGTCTAGCCCCTTACCCTTTAGGTTGCATTATTTGAAATTAGAACATGATGAAAAAATTCTTGCCGTGGGCAGGACTTGAACCTGCGACCTTGTCATTCCGTTCCATTTGCACGCGGTACAACTTATGAACAAATTAGGTCAAATCCAGAGATGGTCATACCCGGAAGTAGTCAAATAAACAAATGGTCGTATATCGAAGAAGACGTGTGTGGCCAACGACCGACACCGTCAAGTCATCTACAATACGAGCAGTCTCTGACATCGCGTTGATTGTTGCAGAAGATATTAACCGCTTCTCTTTCGTACCTGTAATTTCTCAAAGTGAGCACCAAGTTATTTGATCTAATATTTGACGATAAAGGCAATGTAAATTCGTTTTACACTGATTCCACTTGTTTACCGGTGGTTGCGAGCCAAACTAAGGCGAGGAGTGGGCCAACCGCGGCGCGGGTCGTGCGTCGTAGATTCGATAAAGCTCGTCTCGCAGTTGACAGAGACGGCGCGGCCTAACGAGCGGCAAGGGGGCCCGGCGGGGGTGCGGGCGGCGCGGCGCGGGGCCGGAGGGGGCTGAAGAAGTGCGGTTCCGTGCATGTCTCTGCTGATTGACCCGCGTCACTCGGCAAACAACAACTAACGAGTCGGCCCCCGCGCCTCCAGGTGCGGGTAATTCGCTCGAATCGCTCCCGCGGCGGTCGCCCGCCGACTTTACTTACACGTCTTCTCTGATTGAGACTCCTTAATAAAATTAGCGCTGCTCTCGCGCAAACAGCGGCGTTTATCCGCCGCCGCCGCTGCCGCCGCCCGCCGCCTTTGTCCCGATATGATGGATTGCGGTCTCGCTCCACAAAGACGCTGATGATGTTTCGTGCTGCTGATTGCTGTGTACGCACGGAATTAGTCGGCGAGGTGTTACGTCGTATGCGCGTGTGTACGCCGCCGGAAGCGTTACATAAACATTAAGCCGGCTTAATTCGTATTTTATAATGATTTATAACGTCTCTATTGTTTGGATGAAGACATTAGCATCCGCTGTAACATGGCAACATTTCCCTGAACTGTGTTCGAATGAATTGAATTCCTTGGAGGTTTCGTTCGACTTCAATCAGACTAAATTGTTCGCTTCGGTCTCGCTCGAGTCACTATCGTAGCATGTAGCAATCTATCTACGAAACGAAGACGTTGTTTACTTTGATTTTATTGTCATCTGCATACTAGGTACGACAGTACACCACACCGTAATAGTTTACTTATATCTTAAATTAATTAATTATAAAATCTACGAATACTCAATCTAAACAATAGTGTTGACAAAGTGACATCATATGGATTGCAATGACAAATAGGAATTTTCATACCTATTAGCACAAGTCAACTCATGTGATCACACTGACAATATATACATGCATCTGAAATTAGTTTTCGATATTCCAATTAACGCCAGAGATATTAATTGTCAAAGTCGTGCTGCATCCCTGTTTGGCAAACCAAATTTAATATGGAGTTTGTATGTTATACCTAGCTCCAATGGTTATATCAGATTCCCAATTTTCAAATACTTACCCGTAATTACTTTATTTCTCAACTGATTTCAATTCTGTTTCCACAAACCTTCAATTTACTAGTATGTCTCATTTGGTAAAATTAATGACATTAATTTAATTTTCAATACTTGTAAACATCTCTATTAAGTGTGATTCTGCCGTGGCCTTCAATTCTGATCCTAAATCTAAACGTAATTCTCAGTCACTCATATGCGCAGATCACGTATGAGTGAGTGAGACGCCTTGCTTAGCGACGATTTTTAGCGTGCGACAGATATCTCTAAAATTGTTTCAATTTATTTGATGAGACATAATTATTTATACATAGAGGCCTTGTAAACAAGGCTCGTGTATGGTAAAGGTGGGCACGTCCACGTAGCGGTTGAAAGCGGGTTCGTTAGGGCGGGCGGCGGCGCGGCGGCGGCGGCGGGGCGGGCGTCGTCAATCAAGGCAATTGCTCCTCAATCGGCAATCAGCCGCCGACCCGCCGCTAACGAGACGCGTTGTAAAATGCCAACTTACCCACTCCACTGTTAACAACACTTTACATTTCCTGATGGTGCCTCAGGTTTTTATCCGACTGCCAAAAGGAGGAAGCTAATGTTTTTCGAGTGTATGCAAGTTAGTACTCCAGTGTCATTAATCATTATGTAAACAAAACGACTATCATTTTTAAACTTTGCTGTGTGTATTGGTCGGACAGAGGCCAGCTTAAACTAATAGGTAAGTAAATAGGTAATAGTTCAAATCTTTGAATGAGGTCGAATCCGCACTGGGCCCACTTGGTCGATCATGGCACAATCTCCCTCGACATTTAAATAGGCTGATTATGATAAAATGAGGTCGAGTCGAGTTCAGGAACTTTCGAGAATACGACCGAGATTATTTTTTTATAATATATATACTTAGGTACATTATATTTTGTCAAGTAAAAATGTATCTGTGTTTCCACCTGCAAGAAAACTTATGCGAGTAATGTCTGACAGAACCTTACAAGTGTAAACCCCGCACTTGCTACGGAGTTTATACTTGCAAGCTGCTGTCGGATAGACTGACTTCTGCGAGTAATAACCACTCGCAGAAGTTTTCTTGCAGGTGGAAATGCGGCCAAAGAAGCAGTACTTCAAGTGTTATAACCATTGCTGTGGTGTCGTGTGTACATGTTTATTAAAACGCATGTCCTGGCCGGGCCCGAGAGCTCGTTACGGACTGCGAGCGGGCGCACTTTAATTGTATCGCGCCTCTAACGATGCTGTGGACAATGTCACTTCGTAAATTGTTACCCAAAATCTCGAGACGGGCGATGGCATTGTCGAAGGTGGATTGGTGATTAATAGGTTAGGTATATTTCAGCAAGTTCAATGACATATTAGTGTTCGTGCAAATTATTAGGAGTGCTATAATTATATCGTACATTTTTAATACAGAACTTGTACGGACAACAGCAGATCAATAGTAACACTTGCAGATACTAATTCAACTCTTATGACGTAGATAATAAGAACGGTCCAAAGTGTTACACTTGATTTGCTGTAGCTGTACACATTATGTAACTCTATAACTACCAAAATATAAAGCTGTAGATATATTCTCCGGATCCAAAATGTTAGGTGAAGATCGCAAAATACTGTTTTTTTTGCAACTTCATGCGATTTTTTCCACATTTTCAAACTTCGTTTCCCCAGAATATTTGTTAGTATATTGACTACTACTTCGTGATATAATTATATGTGACTTCAATATTATACCTAACTTATAAGTAAGTAAGGTAAGTGTACATATAGCCGTCAATGTACGTATGCCCGTCAAGTCAACTTAAATTGCCTACCTATATCTCACGAAAATGGTAGTTTATTTCGTTTTCTCTGCAATATTATGAAAATAAATACTGTTTTGCTGCTAATTAACTGGCAAAAATACAATAAAACATCAAATAACATAATATAATATCACTTTATAGTTTGTGTTCACGTTTTTGTAAAAAAGTTACGAAGTTCGATTACTAAACTGCTGTTTTTACTGACTACGGTTTTTTTTCAACGCTGGCTCATGTATTTACTTATTTGTAAGTGTTGATGTTTAAAATGAAACTTTATTAATATTAATATCATTCTGTAATTTGATTTGATGCCTATTTGTTATAATTAATTAAATAATAACATTTTAAATTCGTTGACGGCTATTGGTTCAACCAAACAGCAAAATGTACCAGTACCCGTCATCTATATGATATATAGATAACTATAGAGATATTGCTTACTTTTCACACCAGTACCCGTAAAATAATATTGTTTAACTTCACAAAACATAAAACATCCCTAAATGCACAAAAAACGTCCCAAACATTACGATGTGTTTTCTTATGGTTTAGGACGTTTTTGTGCATTTTATTATTCATTTGATAGACAGGCAGCACAATGCTGGTGTATCTATATCACAGTGTTGGTAAGTTCAGTCTATGTTGTCTAATGTTCATATGATTCACTACACATATTGCTTATTTATATAATGTTTGATTTTAACCACATGTCGAGGCGATTTTTAAAAGAGTTCACTGATGGTGCAGATACTACAACATCAGACAGTTTGTTCCGTGCGTGAACAACTCTGTTACTTAAGAAGTGATCAGCGATTTTGGTATTGGCGATAGTGCGGTAGATTTTCATATGGTGTCCTCGCAATGGACGTATGTCTTTAGTCTCAAAGAAACGGTGGACATCTGGGAGGTTATATTTGTACGTGAGAATTTTATATGTCTCAATTAGATCACCTCTGAGTGAATTAGCCTTCTTGACAATGCCATTAATGTGTTCTCCCCATTTTAGATTTTTTGAAACCACAACTCCAAGGTCCTTTTGGGATTCCACAGTGTTTATATCAGTGTCATCAGTGTATACCACGCCAGGATCTCTACTACCTAGATGCAACACAGCACATTTCGATATGTTCAGCTTGACTAGCCACTGCTTCGTCCATTCCTGGAGCTTGTTTAGATCGCTCTGTAGTTGTCCAGACACTAAGAATGGGTTGCCAAAGAATTTCCCATCGTCAGCAAAAAATGCAGATTGTGAGTCTATCAGCGCAATGAGGTCCGTGATGAAAATTCCAAAAAGTGTGGGGGCTAAACAGATCCTTAGGGAACTCCACTCAGGACGTCCCTCTTCTGGGACAAGGAGTAACCGATCCTGGCCTGGAAGGTTCTTCCCAACAGGTAACTCTTTACCCAGTCTAAAGGCCGACCTCGAATGCCAAAATGCTCCAATTTTATAAGCAGGCGCTGATGCGGGACTTTGTCGAAAGCAAAATCAAAATCGAGGTAAATAACGTCAACCGGGTTGCCACGGTCCACGTCCATAGTCCACGGGTGCACACATGACAGTAAGTTCGTTATTGTGGATCCCTTCTCGACAAAGCCATTCTGCTGGATATAACATTTTCTCTGTTGTGGAAATTCTTCAGTTTATTGCATATTAGTCTCTCCATCACCTTACCCACAATACTTGTCAAGCTGATTGGCTTAAACTTGGCAGGGTCTGTTTTATCACCGGATTTGTACACAGGTGTAACTACAGCATGTTTCCTGTCAAGTGGGACATGTCCGACCTCAAAAGACACCCTCATAAGCTCAGTGAGAACAGGAACAAGTGTTTTGCTGCAGTTTTTTGGAATAATGCTGGGAATGTTGTGAGGTCCAGGAGCAGAGCCTGTGTCGAGTCCTTTTAAAACTTTCTCAACAACCTTGGGTGTAAAGTTTATGTCACAGATCGAGTGCTCCACACGGGCTAATGTAGTCACTTGTTAGCATATGGTCACATCTGGTTCACGACAATAGGCTTTCTGAAACTCCTGCGTGAAGATTTCCGCTATGTCGGTGGGGTCTGTAACTAGGTCGCCATTATGGTTCCTCATTGCAGGTGGAATGCTCACTTTGGATGACATGCACCTTCGCAGATGGGAATAGAAGGGTTTTTGTCCGTTATCCAGTAGTTTTGCTTCATACAGTCTTCTGCTCCTTCTGCTTTCTGCCACACAATGATTGCTGGCGGTTCTATAGCGCTGGTAGTCCTCGTCATCCTTTGTACCAATATAAACATCCCAAAGTATTCCCTTCTCAGATACAAGTTTCAATTAATGGAGAAGTGCACAGAATACAACTTGCCATTATGTATGGCATTTGTCGATTACGAAAAGGCTTTTGATAGTGTTGAGCATTGGGCAATGCTGCAATCTCTGCAAAGGTGTCAAATCGATTGTAGATATGTGGATATGCTAAAGGAGCTGTACTCCGCTGCAACACTACAGGTTAGGCTGCATGACCTCACTGAACCTGTTAGAATCAAAAGAGGAGTTCGTCAGGGTGATACACTATCCCCAAAACTGTTTACCACAGCGCTAGAGGACTTGATGAAGACTCTCCCATGGGAATACAGGGGCTTAAATATAAATGGAACCTTTTTATCACACCTGAGGTTTGCAGACGACTTGGTACTGATGGCGAACAACACCGATGACCTGAAGATTATGATGGATGAGCTACAGCAAGCTTCCGTTTTAGTGGGTCTTAAAATGAATGTGTCAAAAACCAAATTCATGAGCAACTCCAACTCTAGCCCAAGCATTACAGTTGGAAACAACGAGGTTAAGAGGGTGGAAGAATATGTCTACTTAGGTCACATATTATCATTTGGCACAGGACATCAAACCAAAGAAGTAGCCAGAAGGATTCAGTTGGGATGGGCAGCTTTCGGCAAACTAAATGACATCTTAAAGTCCAGGGAGATACCCCAGAATCTTAAGTCAAAACTCTTTTGTCAGTGTGTCTTACCCACAATGACATACGCTACAGAAACGTGGACATTGACTAAAGAGATCATGACAAAGATGAAGGTGGCGCAGAGAGCGATGGAGCGTGCTATGCTGGGCATCTCTCTGGTCGATAGAGTACCCAACTCAGAAATCCGCCGGCGGACCAAGCTGGTGGATATTGGGGAAAGGATGGCTTCCCTGAAGTGGAGATGGGCAGGGCACGTTGCACGCAGAGACGACGACCGCTGGACGTACAAAGCCACAGTTTGGAGGCCACGCACGGGTCATCGCAGCGTAGGAAGACCACCGATGAGATGGTCTGACGACATCTCTCGCACATGTGGGAAGAAATGGATGCGTACGGCCACAAATAGAAGACAATTGAAGGATTGCGAGAAGGCCTACGTCCAGCAGTGGACGGATACAGGCTGACGACGACGACGACGAGATACAAGTTTCAATATATTGTCATTGATTCAGGGTTTATTACCTTCCTTCTTCTTCACTTTTTTAAGCGGAGCGTCTCTGTCTGTGTTTGTACCCACTATGGTTTTTAGCTGTCTCCAAAAACGCTCCACGTCAGTAGTAGATTCCAAGATTTCGAGGTCCTTCTCCAGTTCCTCCATGTAGTTGTCAAAGTCAATGTAATGGTAATATCTTTTAAGTTTGGGCTGACTGTGGACTCTTTATATAAGAAATTGGATGCTGAACTCTAGTACGCAATGATCAATCTTTCCTATAGGTGGTTTATAACATATTCCAGTGATTAAGTTTTCATCGTTTGTCATGATCAGATCGAGCAAGGATGGAGTGTTGCCTGTGCGGAAACGTGTCGGCTGGGAGACCAATTGATGAAGATTACTGTTGAGAAACATGTTCTTAAACAGTTCCTCGGGTCCCTTGAGGTCCTGTTCGATGTCTTGAGGCCATAGGATGTCGGAGTAGTTGAAGTCGCCAGCGATAACTATCACATTGTTCGCTGAAGCAGCTTAGCCAATAATTTAGAGTCACGTCGTTTCCATATATCTGGTTCCCTATCATCGGGTCGATAGACCCCAACAACAAGGAAATGGTGAGAGTCATATTGAATATCCAAAAACAAGGCTTCCGTAAGATCACATACAGTCATACTTCTTATGAGTTCTTGCAATAATGAGTTGACACGGTCTCTGACATATATGGCAACACCGCCATCACTCGTTTTGCCACCCTGCGACTTAGGTCGATGTTTCCGGTCTTGTCTAAATATAGTATAATCAGGTATGGCAAATGTGCTGTTTCTGTCCCTGCTGTTCAGCCAGGTCTCCGTGACAATTATAATGGATGGCTTGTTGGTGTTTACATATAAAAGAAATAAGTCGAATTTTAATGACAGCGAACATAAGTTGGTGTATAGGAAGGTAAGGTCAGTGTAGGGGTTGTTGGGGTCAAATAGTTTTTTTGTTTGATTATCTTCCGCACACCCCTGACATACTTAATAGTGAGATCTAACTCACCACTCTCGGTACGTAGCTGGAGACGTTACCTCAGCTCCTTTAGCTCGTCCCGCTGCATCGGTGTATTGTCATCATACACTCTTACCTCCATGGCTCTATTCTTGTTTTTAAGGACCTTCACTGCATCATGCCGTGACTTGAGGATCACTTTCATGTGGCGCGGTTTACTGTTGTCTCGTTTACCAAGTCGCAACACTTTCACCAGTTTGTCAGAAGATATCTGCTCACTCGTAATCTCCACCAGGATCCTTCTGACAGTGGCCTCATCAGTGGGCCCTTGAATAGCTGTGTCACCCGTATCCATTACAGGGAGACCAACAAGGATCACGTTATTTGCTCTGCGATCACGCTCCGCCATCTCCTCCGATATATTGTTAGTGTCTAAGGAAGTGGCCGGAGTAGCAGTAGAAACTGCATGAGTCACTGGTGCAGAAAACCGTCGTCCAATTCCTCACGTACACAATCATATGCTTGGATCAGTTTAGGCACTTGAAATAAGGCCTCGCGGCAAGGCGAACATAGAAATATGAGGGTGCGTTTGGATTTCAACCCCATGACACGAGCCTCGCTGCTTGTTAGGTTGCTGCAACTAAGACATACGTTCCGTTTACAACCATCGCACTGTATCAAATTTTCATCGCTATGATCATTATCGCGAGATAACACTTGTCCACTATTACAATGCACAATTTCACTAAATAACGTGTTTTTGGCGTAATTTGGACACATATACTAATTATTTAATTAATTTAATACAATACACAAATTCTAACACTGTTCACTTTTTGAGGTTAGAGAAAAAAAACATCTTTGGGATTTTTAAAACTTCTTTGGGTGCATTAGTAATTATAGGCATAATGACCTGAATTATATATACTGGCTGGAACAGCAACAATGAATATTTTGACTATTTTGGTTTATATATTTGAGAAATGTCGAAATGTCGAAAACATAAAGCTTGTCCAATCAGGTGTTCCATTTACACTATAACACTTTGATCAATCATATATATACGTCATACATTACCTACACAAAAACTATATACATATATGACGGCTATTGGGACATGGCTATGTCGGATATCTGTACAAGGACATGCCGGATACCGGGCAAAGGGGTATTATTTCATATAAGTCTAAAAATAACTTATTTAATCTTAAAATTAAATAAACATTATTCAATTAAATAAAATTTAAATAAATTGTTTATATCTTTGCACCATTTCATTCCCTGTGGGTCTTATACTACGGCCGTGGCTACAAAATCAAAAGTGAAAAGTTCAAAAAGTGACGGTTATTGGTACAGTTCCCTTACACGAAATAATCTTGAATAGCAACAGATCCTCGTTACCGTTAATAATGATAATAGGAGAGATATCACACATAATTTTTTTTCGGAACAATTTTGATAACTAATCGGTCAGTAGTTTTTATTGGTACCTAACTGGTCTCCAGAAAATTGGGCTCAAATCCACCTCGCGAACAAATCGATGAATCCGATTACATAATTATACTTATGATTACACTTCAATCTTATTACCCCTCGCAACTTCTCCAGACCAAAGCCATACACCCAGTTTACTGCAAGTTAAATTTCCGGCGCACTTGATCCGTAAGGCTGTATACAGACCAGCCTGCGTCGCGATTAGATTACGCCGCCAGCGCATAGCCCCAATTAAATTCGTTTGTCTCTTTGTCAGACGTCGCCGGCGTCCATCCGGCGTCTCGGCGACCGAATTGAAACTAAAGAGCGTCCGGCAAACGACCAATCTTGCGACGAGATTCGATTACTGATCTCAGTTCAAACCGGAACAAACTTCACTATTAAATGATCGACATAGTTGTAATATAATCAAATCATATGTCGGTTCAGTGTGCTACAACTTGGGCTAACTCTAATGATCCTAGTCTAGATTAGATATACGCAAATTACGTTTCTCGGGCGGGCCAACATTATAGCACCGAATTCATTCGTATTCTTGTGTGTTATTGTGGCATAACTGCTGATATGTTGGTGAGACGAGGGCCAGAAAGGAAACGCCCTTTGTCAAACAAGCGAGGAGAATTACTCAAAGATGGTATAAGGTTTATATAGGTATCCCTATTCCCTATAAGCAGATAATGAACTATATTATATATTGTAATTTTATATATTGTTGTCTAATAACGGGTATGACCCTTGGTTTGATCATAAACAACACCTTAATCGGGACCACTTCTTAGATGATAGACGCTGTATTTACTATGTCAGGAATATACTATTATTCAGTAAATGTATATCTAATATACTATATATAGGAATTTATCATATCTGTCGAGAGAGACAGGAAAACATCACGGTAGCTCATTATTTTAATAGTCGCCGTATATGGGCTTAAATAACATTATCCGGTTAACCTCGTATTATTAATGTTAAAAACCTATTTCCGTGCACATTGCACTATCATTAACTGCGTCAATTAACTAATTGACAATTAATCGTAACTCCCTAAATAAGTGAGCAAATGACATATAAAAATAACGAATTTACAGGAAATGTCTGAACAACAAAAAAATCTTTTATACGGGGTGTAACATAAAGGGTACGAATCTAGTATCAATATGAGTTTTGTGATAAATACCGCAATTTTCCAGTTTTAGGTTTGGCAGCCTTTACGCCGCCACATTGTGTGTCTTTCTCAGTCTTTATTTAATTGGTTTACACAGTTTGGACAAAAGTCATCCATGTAATGTTTATATTTTGCGTATTTGGTTCATAACTATCACCAGGATTTTTATTTTAAACCCAGCCCTTTGAAAGGCACGCACAGGAACATGGGCTCAATCCGTAAAGGCTCTTAGAGAGTTCTATTATGTATAATGGGATATGTGATGCATTTTACGGGACTTATTTCTGAGTGCATCTGAACTGAATACATCTCAAAGTCGTTTTATAAACTATCTGGGTTTTTACTCTAGGCTATGGCCACAATTTATGATAATTTAAACATTGAACATTGAAATTGATAATGAATCAATCTACGCAGTCACTTATAAAATGTATTAATTAACCCGTTAATAACATAATTGAGTTTCTCGAATATTTAATCGAGCAGACATTCAGTACTGATTAAGAGGACTAAATATTCAGCAAGGCCAGTATATCAGCGGCCGGTCACGCTGGCACATTTGTCAGGACTAATTTAGTGTCGCCCTGCCGACGACGTGCGATCTGCCTTTAATACACGCCGACAACATATGCCCCTTCGTAAATCACGGCAGAATGCAGATTGGTCCCTGAAAATTTGCGATATGTCTATTGTTAACTAACGTGAGATAAGTTGAGGATGTCTTTAAGAAGCTTAGGTGTGAAATGGGCAACACAATGATTTGCAAAGTATCTTTCGTCTCCTAATTAATTCATTGTCCTTACTAATTAAGTATTGCCTATGTAAGCCCGACTTTGATGTAATATCTCTGCAGTACTCTGCACCCCTAGCCAAGTCGCATTGACTTTCGTTAATGTTAGTAGAATATAAAGAAAAATGTACGGAATAGACATTGGCTATTTCATTAACAATTATGTAAATCCCATGGTAATTGAAATATTGAAAACTTATTCCAAAGTCTTCAGTATGATCAAGTGGGTGATTTGATTTAAAAAAATTCTTTATTTGTTAACATTGTGAAATGACCACATTCGTAAAGCTAATAGTACTTAAAAGCTAAACAATAAGTAATAATCTTAAAATATGTTTTGTTCAGGCTGATCTGCTTTTATAAAAGTACTTACAATAAAATAAATCTATTTAAAAACTGTATGTTTACACTTCGAATGAGTACATCACATTTACCATAGGTTGGACGCTATTTGTTTATGGCGCACTTATTTCAATGTCTTTAAAAAACAAGATCAAGTGAGTGTTTAATATCAAAACACAAATTTTTAGTCGTCTACCTTGTTCATACTCCAAAAAGTGTACTTAAATAAGCATTATTATAATCCATCCATAAAGTCCATGACGACGATTGCACAGAAACACGAGTACGTGTATTTGTAGGTTCATCAAATTAAACACTTGTGTCTCATGTAGTCGTCGAACAACGTCCACAGGGCATCGACTTGCTATCGATATGTCCCGATGTTTGTCGCCTCTCATCAATTTGGCGTCCTGAGCGCCCTCGGACATGTTTTGTCAAACGTCGTGTTCGAATTTCTCATCGAGAAAGCCACGAGAAATTGACGAGAGGCGATCTTGCCCTACCCCATGTCCTAACGCAAAGTCTTTGTCGAATTAATTGATAGAGTTTGGAGGTTCTTTGATGGGTGTTGGTTGTGTCGAGCGGAGGTTGCCAGTAATAGAGTGGGCTCCATTTAGAAACTGCCCGAAATTAATTACCGATAACACTTCTATTTATGAGTCATGATTAGACAGCCAATAACTAAAATACGAAACGTCTAAAGTTCAAAATGACTATTTTCTGTTAAAATCTAGGTAGGTAGGTATTAAGGCACAATTACCAAAAATATGCTGCAATGAACCAATAGCTAACAAGAACGTACTTAACTACTATCTCCTGCTCACTCCAATTCAACACAAATTGAACTCGTCTTCCTAAGTCTCTAACAATGCATGCAATTTAGGAGCTTGATTTGGTATAGTTTAGTTACAGGGCTAGTACATCAAATATAACACACGTGCACTTTACGCGACTATAACACGGTTTATAGGCTTATTCCACTTTGGTCATTTGCAATGGTTTTGTATAGGTTTTTGTGATGTCGACTGTTTGACAATGAGTAGGTATGGTATGGTTATTATAAGTTCAATAATAATTTTACTAGGTACGGTCGCGTACAGAAATGGTAGAGCCTCCTGTTGTACAAATTGCTGATGGAATCGCTAAAGCATACTTCAATTTGCTATCTGTCAAGCAGCGAACTTGTAAGACTGTCAAGTCGATAAAGCAGTTGCTAACACGACCAAATTACGAATATTGGCTAGTGGCTCAACAGTTCTTGTAGGCCACCGTACATACATATAAATAAATGTAGGTTCAGTTCAGATATAATAATTATGTACAGTCTAAGACAGAGAAGTATACAGGGGGCCTCAATAAGGTTGACATTTTCGCAAAAACTACTGGACCGAATTTAATCATTATTTTACATTTACATATTTGTAACTTTTGTCTATCAAACGGTGAACGATTTTTTGCAATAGGTCAAGTAGTTTTTGAGAAAATCTCATCCTTAAAAACTCTCCTGTACACCTTTCTCTGTGTTCCGCCGTACCTAATTACCTAGTTATTAAGTAATTAAATTGTTATTATTTTAAAAGATGTGTTGCTTGAAGGTTCGCTTAGCACCTTTTCCTTGCAAAATGGTGTAAATGTAAATAAATAAATAAAATTTTGACGTGGAAAAATGTACACAACGTACTTACATGCAATATATTTTTGACTTTGACTTCATATCTATATAAAAACCAAATAATTATCTACAAAGCTTGGAACGAAACTGAGTCCTTACATGAGTCTGTGATATCAGTTCATTTTCGTCTTTAATACATTAAAATAATTTGTGACTAACTCATAAACGTTAATAATCTTCTAACCTAACTTATTACTTACCATAACATGCACGAGCGGGGGAGGGCTAGGGGTGCCCCCTCCCAATCTTAATTAATAACGTCTGTCTCACAGCTAACGACGACGTCACGACTATATTATTTAGCCACCTGATTAGTTCGCGAGCACCTCGCCCGCAGCTCTAATTAGCGAACGGCTCCTTGGGTGACCAAATGTCTCGTATTATCCGGATATGTCTGGATTGTCTGGCTTCGACGTTCATCTGGGTACATTTGCATTATGATAATAACTGCCACGGATAAACATATGTGTTTCAGCCAACTAATTAATTCAGCATATGCAGACATTTCATCAATGTAATTCCAAGAACTCTTTAGCGCATGAGAATTGAATCGATTTAGTCTGAACTAAAGAATTATAATATATTAGCATCCATAAAAATATTAGCATCTGTTATTTTCGTTGTCCTTAATTATTAACAACATGTGTTGGCAACCCTACAGTTAGGAACTCGGTCCAATTTGATTTGTAACTGCAATCGCTAATTGGCACCAGTTTGTAATTGATGACTCTCGCGTATACGTATGTGCTTACTGTGTGGTCTACGTGGAACTACCAGTATACATAATCAATTATAATGAAGCATGTAGCACATAAATATTATTATACCTCGACAGCACATCAATGTAATACCTAGGTACTTGATAATGTATGTAGAAATCCAATACAATATATTCAACAAAATTATACCTATGTCATACATAACTATCGATCGGCATACGATAGACAAATACCAACTACCGAATAATTGCTTTTTAACAAATAAAATATGTAAAGCAAACTGCTATTCGCATACCCAATATTCCTGTCAACAAAACGGTTTGCGTTTTATTTCTATTCTATTATTAAAGCGTTTAATTTAGGGCAACAGTTTTACACACAAAACGATCAAAACGCAATCTGCCCGTGCCGGCCGAATAGGAAACCTATTCGGACCATTTCGGACCTATTCGAAATTGATATGGGTGGAGCGGGCGTCGGGCGCGAGCCGCGTCGCGATGCGCGTAAACGACACCTGTCTGATGGAAGCACGTCCTAACTCAACCAAAAATCTAGCCTGACTGTTGACTATATTCCAATAGCCACAAAGTCCATATTTGGCTCTACGTGAGACGTGTTAGATAGACGGACGAATTTTGTTAATAAATAAACGCAGTGCTGCCGTCCGGCTGGCTGTCAAAAAATAGTAAAAAACACCTCCGGGCGAAAATTTGGCGCAAGTATGACAGCGGCTGCCGCTGCTGGCGTGACGTACACAAATCATTATTCGATAGCCACCGCTGTCAAAGGAATTTTTAATAATGTTTACTAGCCGAGATTCAATAGGTGCCAGGCGTGGCTGCCACTTGCATGGATCATACTTGGGCATTGGAAGATATTGCTACGATTGCTTTTCTATGGTTGTTTTAGAAATCCTTTACGTCTATCTGTTGTTAATTTTCACCCAATATTTCGTGAGTTGGCTTTGTATTGTATTGAAGTTTTAAGTGGAACACTTTGGTACATTCATCCAATAGGGCCTCTGAAGCTGTCGGTTATGTGACAAAAATCATTATTGCAACTATGAAGCAATTAACCAATATATTCTAAATATTGTATAATAATTGATTGACGTAGATTTACCTAGTGAATAAGAGTGTATCTGTAATACTAGTAAATCAAATAAATAAATCATTGATCGCAACACGTAATACTTACCTATATTGATAATTAAAAGTTTGTATAAATTAAATCAAAACAATCTTAGGAAATTAAGTGTATTTCATTAAAACGTGATAGAATTGGGCCGAATTCTGTGATCTGTAACTTTAATTAAACATATATATTTTTTTACAAGATGACATTATTTGTTCTTTATTTACCCATGTTTAGATACTTTCAAGCTACAGTGTGGCAGGGAGAAAGACATATTATCTCAAGGTAGGTAGCGCTAAATGCTTGCAATTAGCAAGTGCTTACTATGACGATCAAATCGTATCAATTAACGGGAAGTACTCAAAGTGGATGGAGTGGAGTCGGCAGCGTTAGCTAGTTATAGGTCGCGCTCCTGATCTTAATTAACCTCATGTGTTAACCCCGCAATAACTATGAGACGCCGAGACGCGTTACTTGCACTCCGGATAGGGTTGCTTCTGTCTGACAGAACTTCACAAAAGTCGTGAAATAAACATATTAATTAGATAAAACGGGAATTACCGTGTCTTCTGACGTTGAACACTCACCGACTTCAGTCTACTCGTGCCCATGACGTAATGCTGTCGAAATATCGAGACATCAATAATAAATGTTTAACACGGTAATTCCCGTTTTATCTAATTAATATGTATACAAACCGTGTAAGTTTAAAATGTGAAATAAACATGTTTATAATTTTTTTTTATGTTTTGGTGATCAAGATTGATGCTATTTTGATGGGGCACAAATGAAAAAAATTGTCGTAAAGTTGTAGAAAAATATATTTGCACGGGATTAGGAGAGATATGTATAAAATAAATAGGAGAATAAAACAAATATTATATCCGACCGATGATAGTAGGTATATGATACAATTATTATGATGAGATTCTAAAACGCAATGAGTCGGGTAAAATATATATTTCTAATTTAGTAGGTTAGTCTAAATGTAGAGTCAGTCATCCAGCTGACTAAAATAGCTGGATGAAAATTTAAAATATGTTTTTAAATAAAAATTATGAAATTCCTCTCGTAACATTGTAGAAGAACAAACGACATGTATCGTACGAAGATTAATTAATTACCTGTAGGTAGGTGTTGAAGTTATTCAATACTTAAAACAATTTAGGATGCCTCGAGACGCAACCCTAACTCCGACTTACATCACGACTTACCATTAATAATAGAGGTGTGCTATAATATGTAAAGTTATGCTTAACTTATTGGGATGGTTTAATTATAAGCCGAAGCGAACATAATTTGTTTGTAATTTCATGTTAATTTCATCTTAATATGTTCATGTTGGTCATATTACTATAGCTGCCTACAATTTTGGATTCGCGTATAGATTATAACAGAGAAGAAAATATAATTTTATACATATCTAGGGTTGGATCCCACTTGTCAGCGCGCACCACGTCCATACTAATCGTGTGTTTTATATGCAGATCTGACCAACGGGGAAAACTTCCCATTGGCCAGACTAGTCTATCAATCTGACTACTGGGAAACACCGGAAAAATCTGATGGTCTCGTATAGTTACGAGTATTCAATGAACACTATCGTACAGTCGAAGACAGAGATAAGTATGCAGGGGGTCTCAATAAGGTTGATATTTTCTCAAGAACTACTGGACCGATTTTAATAATTCTTTTACAGTTACATAGTTTTAACTTTTATCTATCTAACAATGAAAGAATTTTTACAGTCAGTCAAATAGTTTTTCAGAAAATCTCAACCTTAAAAACTCTTCTGTACACCTTTCTTTGTCTTCGACCGTACAAGTTAAGCGAGGTTAGGCGAGGTAGAATACAGATTATACCTGAATGGGTGACCGCTATAGTGATATTTGATCTAAGGTGGCCCAGTTTTTGTCGCTCGACATCAATTGTCAGGCCACAGAAGCTTATGGGCGGCCTGAACAATTACCAATCGGTTTGGCCAATGAACCACACGAAATAAAAAAGATTTGAAATTTCGTCATCAGAATGCATCAGAACCATCACCGGCGTGCTGACGGTGCATGCTGATTAATGGGTTTCAACCCTTATTCGTAGCCACCTTATTTTGCTTTGCTACAAACGGAAAAATTACGACCAACGCTAGGATACTAAAAGGCTCTATTACACCTACGATAAAGTAAAATAGGTAAGTTTATTACGAAAACCCAAGGCTATATGACCTCTTGTGTGGATATTGCCACTGTGAAACTCGACAATGTTTTGATTTTTTCATGTTTGTAAGACTCAGGTACTCTATTTGTAAAAGCCACAATATCCCAATGGCTGGGAAGTTGACTGCGCGGGACCAGCGACGCAGGTTCGATCCGACCTTTAAACTGCGGTGGCCGCTCCTTAAACACACGGGTCTTAATCTACGCGATGATAATACGGCATAGATCGCAATGGTTTTGTGTAGATAAAATGAAAATAAAAAATTTATAGCTTAGTTGAGGTTGAGGAGAAAACTGATGGTAATGTGAAGACATTGCCATTCTACTTTAAAATAAAAAAAAATGATTCTAGATTTTCCTTATTTCCCCCATCAATATTTTCTTTCTCCGTGTAATGTATGTGTGTTCTATCAAGTGATAACTCCTTTACCTATCTACAAACCGCGAATATTAATGGTTATTGATTGATAAGCTATGTACGTATTAAATTCATAAAACAGTCGGACAAGTTACCTATTTTGTTCCGGTATACAACTAACTGTAGGTATCACTTCCAATCTTCGTAATTAGTAGCCGGCCCATACAACCCATAAACCGTTTCCACACTAATAATGCTACCGTACCACACCGCAACTGCGGCGGTCACCAGACGCGTCTATTTCCAAACTTTCTAATACCTAGTTCATCAACAAATTCATTATGTCGTAAAAGAGCGTGCGCGAGACCGAAATATCGCGGGGCTCGTAAAACCGCTCGTAAAGACGTTTGTTTACTAATTCGAGTGGGGCAGGTGGGGCGCGACCGCGGCACGCGAGGGATGCTGCCGATAATAATACTGTACAACTAGCACGCAACCGATAACTGACGCCACACTGGGCTGAAGATACGCAGCCGAAATTTCACTACCAAAGTACCAAACGCTTCCGACCATAAGTGACGTTTTGTACCCGATGACAATCACTGTGTATGGAATAGGTATAGAGCAAACCTTAACGATTCGACCCAAATTGAGACGCTTCGCACGAAAATTTTAGGTTTTTAACTGAAACTATTAGGTACTACCTATATAACTTTCCTTATAAGTACGTAATAAACATTATTTATTGTGTTGCACAGAATTATTGCAATTCACTCATTCATCCGTAAGCCGGTCTTGTCGCTGAGAGCGATATTATTCTATTTCATAAAACCTTTAGGTAGATCTTTCATGCTGCATATTGTCTCAGAAGAGACAATATGCAGCTTGTGGTACAATGAAGATGTTTGGCTGGTTCGCACGATGACGCAATGTAAGTATACTCAGGCCGAACATACGGTCGCGGAATTTCAGCATAGTGCGGTACTACGTTACCCGGCCTCAGGTAAAACCTCGCCTCGCCATATCCTAACATCTTTTCACTGAAGGGTTGCTTACACCTTATCACATGTGGAATCGTGGACGCGTTTGAGTATCTGTAATTCTTTCATGTACATGTACGTAACGTACACATAAAAGCATATCAAGTGTAACGCTTTGGCCTTTGGACCGTTCTTATTATCTGCGTCGTAAGAATTGAAATCGTACTGCAAGTGTTAGTATTGATGTGCTGTTGTCCGTACACAACATAAATAAGTGAAACATTTACGTAGGTAAACTACCTAACAGAATCTAAATATTCTTCCATCTTTAAAACATCTAAACCTTTACCAATCCAACATTTTTTTATATCCAAACGAAAGTTAAAGTTCACCTGTTAATATGGATTGAATCTTTTTCATATTCACCTGGTTGAGACTTGAGAGTTTACGAATGAAAGTTGCAGTCGACGGCACATAAAGTGTAACACTGGCAAACCATACACATGGTAATACGGGCGAGATTGCGATGGGTTTCATGTGTCGACTGTACGATGAGTTGAGTTGTTAACTAAGTATAAAATAACGAAATGCTGTCGAAAATCGCGAGTGATAGTGTAAAGTCGGATCGTTAATAAGTACGGGCGAAGTCGTCGCGGCCTCCAAATTGCCTCCTCCGCAGGTCGCAACTTTTAATGAGGCGAAATTCCCGTCCAACTCGATCCGCCGTCGCCTTAACGCAACCTGTTCGTTAGCGCAAAAACGGGCCACGCTAACGCGCGATTAGAATACACCCCCGGCAATGGCTGGGGCACACTGGGAACGATGGTCCGTGCAGGGTGCAATGCATACAGCCCGAGATATACCTAGTGTTTTATTTTGTATTGACGTCTAATTACATGTTGTGGTGTATTACCACTGAAGGAACTCATTGCATTAATATGTTCATCATTGTGTTAATAATTGAGCAATAATCACAGCAACACTGAAACGTATAGTCGTTTTGTATACAAAATATGATATTTGATGTGGGCTGAGGTAGGTATAATAACATTTTTAGTTTGTTTTCCCAACTGTGTAAGTACTACTTGCTTAAAAAGATGAGATGCTCCCCCTGATTGGTCAATTATAGAGCATGCTACGAGTATAAGTGTAAGTTATTACGTAATTGTAAAATAATATAGTACTGCACTAGGTATATTATTTTACTATATCAAATTGCAGATTTTACAGCATAGTAACGTTGAGACGTTTAAAAATATCGTTCTTGAGAAATGTCGTTACTGATGTTAGATTTTAACTATTCATATTTTTGCTTCAGAAGTTGTCACTCATTGCGGTAAATGTAGTCCAATAATCAAAAGCATTAAGTAAAAGAACTCGAGTAGGATAAATTAGTATCACACTAGGTGTTATAATGGCCGATGCGGTGATATTATTATGCCTAGGGGTAGTTTCGTTGGTTATACGGCGGACGAAAACATGGATGATGGGCTATTTCTTTATTTATAAGTATATTGAAACTCATCGTTACACTGATACTAAATTTTATATGCAATTAGTAGATGGCAAAAAAAACCGCGACTTTATGCCTGTGTATGTCGATTATGATTACATACTTTTCAAAGAACAATACACAAAGAAAGTGAAATTTTAAAACTTTTCTCTCGATGTGTTCTTAACTTAACCCGAAAAGATGGTCCCTCATTTGTGGCGGGCTTTCTCTGTTGTTGTCACATTAGCGAATAACTGCGGCTGACTCTGTCGATACGTTAATGATGTCGCCGACGTCTATTGGGAGGAAAAAACGCCTTTTGTGTCCCGACGCCGGTCCTGTCTCATTGAGCGATAACGGCGTTTATTTCGGTTTAAAATTATTATTATTATTTATAATAAGGAATGGCAAACGCGGTGGCGGGCCATATGAATCGCCATAATTTACGCCAAAAAATGAAGAGAAAATAAGATACAGAAAATATGATGTACGATTAAGAAGTTCTCAAAGTACCGTTATAAACATATGCCACCTGTGATGTGGATCATACGTATATTAGAATCGTAAAATATCCTTATTAGAATAACCGACTAACCCTCATATGTTATAAACACTTTGTATCCCTATACTTGCATCGACAGCATGTAAACGTATATTCTCATGAATTTAACATTATAATGCTTCACACGAAGTTCAAGGATTGATTGCTGATTGATTGTTAGATCGATGCGAACCATAGACTCGTAGTAAATTCACCATGACATTTTTTCCTACTAGGTGCCTTTCCTACTTAAATGTGTATTTTGAAATAGCATTGGCTCGGCGATAATGGCACCATTCTAAAACAATTGAAGGTCAGTTGTGTTAATTTGAATGTTTTCTTCACTTAGTAACAGTGTACTTTTGTCAAACGCAATAAGGTCGACAAACGTCTGCGTAGCTAAATAAGTGGGAAAGAAAATTGAGTTCATGTTTATTCATAAGCCCGCGGATTGTTTGGCTATAATCTACAACAGAATCTACTTAACGGTAAGAAACTCATTTTTCAACTTCATAAATTATCGGCCGATATCTGGGGCTATTTCCCCCCGCCGTAATGAGGTTGTAAACAACACTGTCTAATTAAACTCCTTAATCGCGAAACTCAAACGGTAACCGCTTTTAAAACAAAACCTCGCAATTTTCAGAGCGGCCACCGCGTAAATAGCCGTCGTTATATCGGAGCGGCGATCGCGGCTCATTACCTTCGCCCCCTCTCCCTAATTAGGCACCCTTGCCTCCCGCCAGCCCCCCACACCCTCACCGGGGCTATCCGGATTGTTTTCTAATAATTCCTTTATTTCCGTGCACGCCTAATTACTGATATCCTTTTACAACATTTTGAATTAAATAAACAAGCATTTGTATTAAATTTAACTCAGGATGTATGTCACACTTTGCTTTGTTACTCAAAGTCAATTGTAACGAAATAAAAATAAAGTTTTCTTTTGTGTAGCACTCCGTGCTTATTCGCCTGACTCCGTGTACCATTCTGTACTTAAATTTTTAATATTTTCTCATGTTTGACTATACATAGTGTTCCGTTGTAAACGGTACGAGCCATATACCCAAAGATAATGTAATACTACCATATACCCTCGACATTGCAACTCTTCTGAAACAGCCCGTAATCGCAAAATTTTACTAAACAGTGGTTTAATTTGATAGTTGCTGAGCCACAGATTTTGTATGACGAATTCCAGCCAAAAAATATACAAGCCGAAGTGTGAACAACGAAATTAATATTAATCCAATTGTAATAAAACATCATAACGATCTCTGGAGTGTATGATTTAATAGCTTCCCAATTAATCGATCCGGCACGGAAGAAATTCAAATGGTCCCTCATTTCCGGCCCGTGGTGGCGGTGCGGCGAGAGGGCACGCACGGGGCACCTGCGCGCCGCATCCGGCCACCCCGAGGCCCAATTACGGGGCCTTTTACCCTAAATAAAGCACCATAAGACAGTGGGTCTGAAAGTGTGCAACGTAGAATAAGCAGAAGCGTAGTAGGTCGAACACATGTACAGAGAAAAGTTTACTTACAAGAAAGTCATTAAGGTTGGGATTGTATCAAAAAGAATTCGACCGATTTTTAAGAATATTTTACGTTACATAGTGTGCACTCTCAACTAGTCACTAGTAAAATAATTTTTACAATCGGTTGAGTAGTTCTTGACAAAATGGCAACCTTATTGAGGCCCATGTACATACACCTTCTCTATTATCGACTGTACGACGTACGTGGTCCAGTCGTTACTGGACACCGTCGAAAATGGCCGGGATATGTACAATGTACATTAATTATGTAAAGTCATTATACGCATGTGCTCTAGAAATATGCGAGTGTTAATTAGTACCTAATTGTTTTCATATTCCTAATGGGGTACCTAATTTGCATTATAAATAGTATAACCTATGTAGTTACAGACCGCACATCAAACTACACAAGTCCATTGCAATCTGTGCTGTATTACTGTACAGTAGAGTTCCCATGTGATACAGTGCGATGTGCTGTCGATCGTACAATAATGAAGCAGTAAAATAACAATGTAAAGGAAAACTTGCCATTGTGGTAGGCATACGATGCGTAGTACTCACAGAACAATAATAGAGGTGATTATTAATTGTTCCGTGGTGGTACTGATATTAAGGGGCCGGAGAGGTGCCGCACCATATTAGTTATCAACGCAACATTGGCTGGAACCAGTTAGTGAGGAACCGATGGTTTAAACCGTGGAATAACTTTACGTCAGCGTTAAATTGTAATAAGTGAAATAACACGTGATCAAGTATACAACGATGAATGATGAAGTGCAAACCATGCAAGTGGTATACCATCCATCTTTGCTCGCTCGGCACGACGCTCCACTCCACTTCCACCTAAATACTATCCACTGAAGCTCTAAATTGCTTTATTGAAACTACCTCTGATTAGACACAGCACCGAAGCCTTATTTCCATACTTAAAAAGGCTCTTTTGGCTTGTGTCGGTTCTACAAATGTCGTCGATTCGTGATAAGATCTGCGCAGGCGACTCGGATCGGCACCTATTTATTTATTTATTTAATCAGGCTGAGCGACAGACAATGTGCCATTGTAAGCCCTGATTTATTGTCCACCAATGATCTGTAATGGAGTCGGCGCTTGTTATAGGACTGTTTGTAAGATAGATAAGGTTTACGAAATTAACTGGGATCCTGCAAATTAGAATTCTATTCATTTGTGCAAAAAATTTAGTATTGAACGTCTACTTACCTAACACATCCATCATACAATAAAATTAGGTACTTATACCATCAAATAAAAGAAATAAGTAATTAATTTCCGGAATCGAAGTTTTCATAAATTTCGGACCGCGCAAAATAAAAATTAAATCAATGAAAGTGCTTAGATATATTGAAATTAACTTATTGTTTATGTTTATACAGGATGGCCTTGAAATCATTCGACAAAATTAAATGGATGGTAAGTTTGTACAAGTTGCGAGTGAACAATAATAATAATAAAATACTTATAAATAATAAATAAAAACTTATTGTTATATTGTATGTAAGTAGTGTATATTTGTGTACATCTATTTCATACCATGGTAGGTATACCCTTGTTTAATTATTTACCTTTATTGCATCTGTAGTCATTGTAGCTGTTTGTTTTCCGAATAAAATAAAAATAAAATTAAATGATTTGTGTTTTTCGCGATCATAGATTATTGTATTCGGAATTCAGGATAGGACATAGTTTATATATTTGACTCTGTACTATCGTAGTAAAGATTGTGTGCTTTAAATTTCTGTGTTATAAATAAAGAAGAAATGGATGATGCTCCTTAAATTATGTCATCCTAATTATAGGCAACAAACAACGGAAAGGCATAAAATATCAAAGAGCAGAGTTACTTATGTAAATTATATCAATAAGAATAAAATTTATTTTAAGAGGCTTCAAAAACTTGTTTGCGTGCCTACGTTATTAATAACAACGTTTAAGAACGTTATCTGCCAATTAATTAATTTCCGTTAAAATAACGTGTGGGGAACATTATTACGAATCTAATCCGTGCAATAAACTTTGGCAATTTACCGGTTTATAATGTGTTTTGAGTCTTTGTATCTAATGAATAGAAACGACTTAATATATTAGTGGTACTTAACAATAGTTTAAATTACAAGAAATGAGTAAATTAAACAATTAATTATGTTAATCACATCTAGGATTTTAATATCATAATTATTAATTAATATAGAAATATGAAGATATTTTGCTAGTATAAATTACACCTTAATTACGAACTCGAAAACATACAATACTGGCTGTTTTCATTAAAATTATAGAGACATTCATTCGTAGTTTTGCATTTAAATTTAAATAGTAAAAACTATTGGCAGTATTAACATAGAAATGGGTTCGATGGCTAATCGGTGCGGTGTCAAAAGTGTTTAATTAAAAAGATTGATGGTTACCGTCGCGGGCGCGGGAGGGGGGCGGTGCGGCCGGAGCGGGCACCGCGCACCAGAAGTACAGTGGAGTTGCAAACTTATCTAATTAGTTGGCGGTGCGGGGCGCGGCGGGAAACCCGCTCATAGGGTTGGTAGCTTTGGCTAGAGCCACAGACCACTTACCCCATAGACCTGTAACAGGAGGCCCGCCCGTTTCTGCCCGCACATGAGCGCAAAATTGCTTCGCGACACGAGTAACCTAGACATATCGACATGGATTTAATATGGCACCCCTGCCCCACGCTTCGTCTATTGCGCTCATCGTTTGGCATAGTTATTCGCTTGCAAATTTGTACCGATTTTATGTCTATGGGGTAAGTGGTCTGTGGCTAGAGCTGACTAGATCAAGATCATGAGCCAAATGACACGGTCTTAGTAGGCTTTGACAAACTTTAAAATATAAAATTACCGGCCGGCACTAAAACTAAAATGCATTTTGCCATCAGATCGGACTCATGGTAGGTCTGCTAAAAATTATCGTGCCACGGAATGGCGAGATCCTGTTCCTGGTTATTTTCTCGATAATGAAATCTTTAAAAATACATTAAAATATTCGTAAAAGTAACGCTAATATTTAGTGGTAAGGCGTTGAGAGAGGTAGCTGCAAGGTCTTGGGTTTAAGTTATACTTAATATTAATCGTTGGTCTTGCTTGAGTCACCCGTGGCACAGAATGTTAAATCGTGGCGCGTAGGTACTAAACACTTGCACAGCTCGTAATACATTAGAGTATTATCATAATCATCATACTTACTTACTCGGCTGGCTCAGCGATTCGAAGTGGATCTGGGTCTCCGAAACGAGAAGAGTCGATTTATGAAATAACAACCGACAAATTGCCTAAAAACGTCGTTTGTATCCGTATTCTACTAAAACTAATGAGGCGTTACTTATTTTATTAAAAAAAAAACTATCAAGCTTTTTTTGAGTAGGTACAACTTACTCCAAATTTTTACCTACCAAAAAAATGACATGGATTTAAAAAAAAATTATGGCATAGCCCAATGTCATCGGCCAAAATGTCTTTGAATTCACAATACAAATACGTTTCGTTAATTTTATAACCTATAGTGTATTACACCGGTTAAATAATGTCCCCCAAATATTGGGAAACCGAGAAAGGTAAGGGTCACACTATTTTCACTTTGACGTTTTTTTCTTTATACTCGTGCTGCCATCTAGTCTCAAAGGTGGACGGCTCATTCACACAATATTTCTGTACCCTTTTGGGTTGACAACCCTATCGCAGTTACATGGGGGTGCGAGGGCGCCAGTGTGCGGGGGTGAGGGGCGCAGACGGGGGCAATTAGCGGTGATAGTCGATTAGCTCATCGTGCGAGTGCGGCTTTTGACAAATGTTCCCGCTAATAAATTGTATTATTGTTATTTACTTCTGTTATACATTAGTGGACGGACTGTTAGATTGAATACCATACTTGCCTGATTTTAAATTGATTTATTTTTGTACTAACGTAGAATTAATCATAACGAGGTAAATGGATCTTTTTATCTAAAATAATCATAAACTATTTTGATTTGATTTTGTTTTGACATTAGTTAACTCTAGCAGAATAGAATGAAAAATGATTGGGATTTACTTTTCGTTACCAAATGTGAAACCCATAAATACATTTTCTTTCTTCAAAGCCATTTGGGCATGAGGGCAGAATATCAGAACCACTTTTAGAACTTACACTTCTGAGGACTTCCAGGCGTCTATAGGCCACTTGCGCCAAGGAGGATTAGCACTTGACCCGCGGTTAAATAAGCAAAAATTTTCGTTGTCGGGATCTCTAATTCTCGTACGTCAACAGCAGATCAATGGTAACACTTACAGTACGATTTCAACTTTTATGACACAGACAATAAGAACGGTCCAAAGTGTTACACTTGATGTGCTGTCGACTGTACCTTGTACTATTATTTCTTCTGTGCTCTCGGGTTATCTGTTGAATGTGGCTCTAAATTTAACTTGCAGTCATATTTTGGGCCAACCGTAATCGGTACAATACGGTAAAACATTCACCGATTGCATATAAGCTTTCTTAGTTCGTGAAAAGCGCAAAAAATTACCACTAAGTACTTGCAATTTGTAAATAAGTATTTTGTTAACCTTATTTTTTCCGATCACGACAAGCTCGGAGTAAGGCAGTTGTAGTTAGGCGGTAAAACTCACTCAGTACAAACCCAAGAGCTTTTAATAGTACTGTCTTTAGTCGCAAGCCTATTCACAAAGATTGATTAGGGAAAGTTTTGGTAATAAATTTACGAACCGTAATGCCTAGCTAGATAATTAATTCTTAGGACAAGCTAATTTGAGTAAATTAGACAACTTGAGCTTTCTGACTTCTAGTTTAACACGACTCAAACTTAACTTACGTTTATTAGTATGAAATAATATTATTTGTTCAATTTAAAGTCTTCGAATATTTATCTGACTTATTAATTAATTCACAATGTAATGTGTCCATAACTGTAATCTATGACTTTTAAATTATTTGTATTATTATTTATATTCTTTTTCTTTATGACATGTGATTATAAATAAATCTTTGCACGCACTCGCACTGCTTTGAACGCACTGCTTCTCTACCCGAAGGTTGTCTGGAAGAGATCGCTCTCAGCGATAAGACCGCCTATTGTATAATAATTATTTAAGCTTAGTATGTGTATCTGTTTTTGTGCAATAAGGAATATTTATCTTATCTTATCTTTAAATTTAATAAACCCTCCTAACGTTTTAACTCAATTATTTAAGTATTCTTGTGAAAACAGGCTGCGTTTGCGCAGGGCATCGTATTTATACTATATTACACGTAAAAGTTCTAGCATAGTGTAGGATTTATAATAACTTCCTTCAACATCATTTCCTGACGTCACAAATCAGGCATCAACCCGCTATACTTACCTACTAATTACTGCACATTAATATCCCTACAGGCAATTAATTCTACTCTAAACTTCGGCCCTACAAGTCGACTCAATAATCGTATATTACCGCAACGTTACATAGGTAATTTAGCGAAGACACACCCTATTAGTGATAATGAGCTAATTCGAGCTATTGTGACGAAATACGATAGCGATTTACTTACAGTTAAATTAGCAACGCTTCTGGGTCCTACTTAAACGATTAATATGTATGTACCTATTTATTATAGTTATTTATAATAATTCATTACAAATAAAAAGTATTTAGTACCTAATGGTTAAATCTGTTACTACAATAATTTTAAATAAATTTTAGATCATAGTACGGTCGACATCTCATCAACCATTGCGTTGAGTGCCCGTGTGTTACACTTTATGTGATGTTGACTGTATTATAATTCAAATAGGTAGTATCGTAGGTCTATAGTACCGCCTAACATAGATAAAGATGTAAAGGAGAGATTTTACATCAAGATTTTCTCAAAAAGTACCTACTACACTAAATTTTGAAAATTATTTACAATTACATAGCGTGTAGGTACTCTAAATTCCCTAGTAAAAGAATGATTACAATTGGCCAAGTAGTTTTTGAGAAATGCTCATCCATATTGAGCCCCCTATATACCTTTCTCTATTTTCGATTGTACCTCTTTCAATTTACATAATTTAGTAAATGAATGCTACAAATGTGAACTTGTGCGATCGCTCCAATCGCTAGAAACCTGTGTAGCGCTTGCCAGGTTTTTCCACTCTAATTGTAATAGTTGTGCTAAGCGTGGCGGCCACTGGAGTAGAACAAGGCGTTTAATTAAAGGACGCTCACCTCACGGCCTGTTGTCGGCCGCTCTCGGGCTCATCGCATGCGCCTTAATTAGTTTCAGACCGCCCTAACGGGCTTATTTTGTTTTTCTCGGATAATTTTTAATTAAACGCTTGATTAAAATGAAAGTTTGCGTAAGTAGCGAGCGAGGAACAATCGAGCCGGAGTTTAGGATAATGAATTGATGGTGTTACTTTGCTCGCTTGCCTCGCTACGGACTTAATTAAAAATCGCCGATAGAGTGTGTAGAGGGGAGTTTGCAGCGAGTTTATGGAACTTGCTACGGAAGCTTGTTGTTGTACTGTGCCAATTTGAATACGATAATGTTTACGAGACGAACACTTTGCTGGAATACTGTGCAGCAGTTTTTCACACTTCAGCACTGTAGGGTATTGGGAAAAAGTGATTGACATAGTTTATTTAGAATTTAACAAATGGTTTACAAATTCGTCACACGGGTTTGGTTTTTCACTATAGTTTTATGTTAATTTTTTTCCGCGCTACATTTAGATAAAACTTTGGTTACAGTGAAATAGTTTAATGTCTGTATTTTCGTTTTTATTGACTATTAGCTGAATTCTCTGGAATCTCTACCCGCCGTTGTGTTCTTTGCAAAATTAAATGAATTTATACTTTAACTGAATGATAAATGGAGAAAAATTTTCATCACGGATGACGAGGTCCCGGGTTCGATTCCCGGTAGTGATGAAAATTTTTCTCCATTTATCATTTAGATTTTCGTTTCGCATAGCGCATATGCAAGAAAATATCAAAACATATACTTTAACTGATAATATGCTAGCTATACAAATAACACAGGTATTAGATAATCAGATCAATTTCAAGTGTAGTTAAACGTTAATAATAGAGCCAGGCCTTTGTGAAGCCCGGCCTGGATCGGGCGAAGTGAAATCGCAACTAATTCAATCTTAATATTATTGAAGATACACTTGCAGTAAAAATGTGTTATGTTCCGTAAATCATTATACGATTTGCTTTCTGTCCTGATTTGCAAAGCATCATGCAGCAAAGCGTGGATGGTGTAGGGTAAAAGACACATTTGTTGCCCACTTTAAGATTATCAAAACTTATGTCCTGTTCAAACATAAGTACGCTAAGTGAACAATTTATTTATTTATAAACTCCCGAAAATAGTTGATCCAAAGAAGAAAATTCACAAAACCAGCATAAAATCCCACCCTATCTGTTGACAGTTGTTGTGAATTGCTTTCTTACCCTAACACTTCTGATGCATGGTATAGCTATTTTAAAGTTTTAGATTTTAAGTCATAATAACATAACGCGGTATTTTTTTAACCAACCATCGAAAAGGGTTTGAACCTTTCTGGAGCTTGCTGGCATAGTCCATTGGCGCCATGTGGAATGTTGGAATAAGTGTTATTCTGTTGTGGCCGCCAAGTCTAATCCTAAACATAACTGACAATCATATTCTATATCGCGTAAGAGACTAAGAGTTGGCGGGACGCCTCGCTTAGCGCGGAAGCTCCAATATTTCGGTCACATTATGCGGAACCCCCGATACAACCTGCTGCAATTAATAATCCAGGGCAAGATTTGTGGGAAGAGGAGCGTTGGCAGGAGAAGAAACTATTGGCTAAAGAATTTACGTGATTGGTTCGGCTGCAGCACCGGCTCCTTGTTCCTGGCAGCCGTTCAGAAGGTGAAAATTGCCATGATGTTGTCCAACCTTCGATGAGAAGAGGAACGTTGAGAAGAAGAAGAAGAAAAACACTGTGATCGGGCACCACAGCTTCGTTTACCCTATATCGTTGTGACGCTAACTCGCTATGTAGAGTCGCTACTCTATTATCTATTTATAATACGCTGTAAGCTTATCTGTTCAGTAACAAAAAACAGCTGTCACCGGGCGGGCACTAAAGCTCCGTTTACCCTATGTCGTTGTGTCGCTAGCTAGAGTCGCTCGCTACGCTAGACTCAGCGGCGGCGCGGGCGCGGCATGTGTCATTAGCGAATTCTTGGCTTGTCGTCACCACGTGCCGCTAACGAGTTCGCGCTAACGACGTGCTAACTTGATACATCCAGTTCCGACTAGTTAGCGCTTGTAAAGCTAAATCTAGCGCTTATACGATAGAGCACAAAAAATCCTTCGGGTATTGGAGATAAGATGTACAAATGGTAGTAATTATGATGTGCGTTTTTAATACCTACTAACTTAAAACTGATAGGGGTAATAATCCCTTTCCTACCACAAAGTTCTAAAAAACGATGACACTACTTTTTTGTCCACTTTTTTTAATTTTAAGCTAACTTTAAGCTTAAAATTAAAAAAAGTGGACAGAATCGCTACCAATGACTTGTGTTGACATTGCGGCTCTATCGTCGCAGGTCTATTTGGCGCATTGCACGTGGTTCACCTCCGTAGTTCACCTGGGTGAACTATGGGATTTTTTTGCCCGTGGAACACCAGAAGGTCCATAACAATACACATTGTGTTGCGGTATGTCTATAGGTATAGTACTATATTATAGTACAGTCGATAGCCCAAGTGTTAAGGCGAGGCCATTGGGTCATTTGAGCCTAGTGAGGGGGTGAGGTGCGGGGCGAGGGAGGGGCGAGAGAGGGATGACGCGCATTGATCGGGGTCATTACTCGCGCAGGTACACAGAGTAAGCGTAACCAGTGTCCTCACTGTGACGTCACAGCTCGCTACCCATAATAATACCTACCTATACAGAATGTCCCACGGATAGACGATATACCGAAGTCCACTTGTCGGTGCCAACATTATCGACCCATTTAATGCCAAATAGGGATATCCCAGCAGAGCTCGGTGGCGCAGTGGTTGGGTCAATGGACTTGCAATATGGAGGTCCCAGGTTCGATTCCCAGCCAGGGCAGCCATGTATCAATGAGTTATCCTCGTTTTTTTCGACGGAAAAACTTACGTACATTTACCGAGTGCTCTCAAAACGGTGAAGAAAAACATCGTGATGAAACCTGCATGTCGTAGAAGAAGAAAAAAAATCTAAGGCATGTGAAATCCGCCAACCCGCACTGGGCCCGCGTGGTGGATTATGGCCCGAGCTCCCTCGATGTAAGGGAAGGTCTTTGCCCGAGCAGTGGGGCAATATAAATAGACTGATGATGAGGGATATCCCAAGTCTGACAGCTTCGGAGTTACTTATTTCAATTTTCGCGATTGTCGGAAAAATATTTCTTTCAATCTTGAACTTTTGTCTATCAGGTATCAGGTTATATATTTTAATTATTTTTTAAGTTATTTATATTGACGTATGATAGTATGACGTAGTAGAATAAAATACTATGGTAATACTAATCTGACGGAAAAAAAGACCTGTTATAATAGGAATGTCAATTAGGTAATATTGTTGTAATAAAATCAATAAAAGTGAAAAATTGGAATAATCAAATTATTTGCTAGGGGAATATATTTTGAAAGTACTTTCGCGCGATTTAATAAAAAATTGAGCATAAATTCTTATAAAATACAAAATTTATTAAAATGGTAATAACCATAGAGATTACATTACAACAAATCTGTCTTTGACAAATTTAAGTGACAAACTGTCAAGTGTATCAATAAAACTAAATAAATGACGAATTTTTTAACGTGATGTTAGGTAAGTATTATTATTGGTGTCAGGTGTGACGTCAGTGATGGTGAAATCTGGCCCGTGTTATCACTGCGTAGGGTAAAACATGACACACATTATGTGCTGTTGACTGTACTTTTAAAAGTAGGCACAGTGTATATTGAATCAGTCTATAACTACGTAGCTATTGAAATTTGGCCCGTATTATCACTGTGCTTAGAGTAAAACAGGTATATATCGCACACCACATTACACACCACAGCTACACTTGCATAGCTACTGAAATCTGGCCCGTATTTATTATAGTGCGTAGAGTAAAATGTGGCAAACTTTATGTGATGTTCACTGTACATAGTTTTACAAGTAGCAACTACGTATAAACTATTTTAAGTTCGATTGCTGTTTGTTTGTTTGCTCTGTGGGACAAATCACCGTCAATAGTCATTTGTTTTGGCCTGTTCCACTTTGCTCAATTTAGAAGTTACTGATCAGCCCCCCTATTACCGTTCTCAAAACGATGAAATTATACCATGTCATGGCGCGCCAACCAGAGACGCCGCTATACCAATGCAATAGCACTGTCCCTTTCACGGCCGCTATGACATGGTTTGATTTGATCGTTTTGAGAACCGTAATGTTATAGCCCCACTGTAATGTTAGCCGACTTGTCTTCATCTGCAATTATCAGACCACTGCTCGCTCCCAATATACGACACTCGACACTGGTGTTCGTGTCGCGTGTAATATGATGACTTCAAAAACATGGTTCGCGAAAAATCTATTGTGTTAAGGAATATCTGTTTTAGGTTATGAGTCCTTTTTATATTCAAAACGATGCACAATCATTCCGTGATTAGTAAACTAATAATCTTAAAGTATAGGTGTGACCAAATTCGACTCGTATTATTTTAAATTTTATTACGTTATGACGATCGTGGGAGCATTCCAGGTAAAGACCAAAGTGGAACATTTGGCAAAAATCGATACAGGTCCGACCTCGACAGCGCCCAGCGGCGCACTGAAGCTCGTAGCGCCGTGCATTTGTATTTATACAAATTGTGTTTTTTCTTAAATTTTGCCTGGTATAAAAAAAACGTTACAAACAACAGATTTTCATCTCATCAAGCTCTTCTATTTATAATAACCTACATTTTGATATATATTTTGTATGAATAACTGTTTTAGTTTAGACACACTACTCGAGTGAAAAGACAGGAAAGGGGTATGTTTGTGATTTTTTTCTATCGAGCGAAGTTTGTCCAATCGTGTATCGGTAGCCAACAGTCCCTAAATAGATACCCCAAGATTGATATATATTTTTTTCAGGCCTTTAATTTCAGTAGTTAGTGCCGTAGCCTTCATCGAAAAACTTAAAAACGTCCCAACACCTCGCCTTAACACACACTATAGTGGGCACTCTACAGCAGCCAATAGTTAAGTACGGACAACAGCATATCAATGGTAACACTTGCAGTACGAATTCAACTCTTATGACGCAGATAATAAGAACGGTCCAAAGTGTTTGCCACTTGATCTGCTGTTAGCTGTATCTACAAACCCATCGGACCCATTATCACAACAAATGTAATTTTTCTAGCTTTTCTACAAGCACAATTTCTAGCACTATAATACTTGAAGGTAAATTGTCAGCGGTGCATCCTATTATCGTGTCGCTCGGGATATGCATTGTGATTAAAGCCTTATGACGTTTATTAAGGCGATTCCTCAATTCCTCTCAGTCATGCAAAATTAAAAATTTATAATAATATGTAATAATATTTTTTTTTATTTTCAGACAACAAATGGTCCATATTCTTAGTAAATGTTACCACATAAAGCAAGGAATAAATGAATTATGAATTAAAACTTAAAACTACGTTAGTTTCCTTACAAAATTAATCAATTAGGTATTGGGATTTCGTAGTCACTCGCTTCCCTAAAGCGTCGGAAGACCACCCCTAAGGCCAGAGGTCCGGCTTGAGATGCACCTTAAACTTCACTTATCCACGATCGAATTTATGCTAATCTTGGATCGCCAAAAATATAATTGTTATGGACTCATTATTATACTATGTTACCGGAATGACCTAGACTTGATAGATAGATTCCGCCCGTATTATGCGTATAATGTATATCTACCTACATACTATTATACTTCGATGAAGTAGTCAAATTGTATTAAAAGTTAATCTGTCAGAGTTCGTAAATAGGCGAACGTGCATGAAAATATTGATGATGGTTCAGGAAGCGAGAGTGTTGTGCCAGGGTAGCAGAAGATGGAAATCCATCCCTACCTACCTACCCCTTACCTGAAATAAACGCGAGTTTATGCATAGGCATATGAAAGTAAGGTATTGATGAATCCCCTTAACTGTCCGACTTAGCGTTAAATCATCGTTAGGATAATCAAATGAAGGTCCCACCTACACTCTATAATCAATAAATCGACGACGTTCATAAACTATCATCAAGTATCATGTACCGTCGACTGCACAACAAATGTAACGCTTGTACACTCTATGTGACGGAAATACGGTCTACATTGCATTGGTTTTGTGTAGGTGGGTATACATTTCACGATGTTATTAGAGCTAATAATATCATTATAGGTTACTATGGGAGATAATGGCATTCGTCGAAGTAATTTATTTTTTCACGGAACTTATTAATACGAGTTTCATTAAATAATTTATCATTCTTTAAAATTACCTGTACATGATTTGAGATTTTAATCTATTTTAAACGTTTTAAACAACAAGGTGGCCTTGTTATTAAATATGTTATTATTAGGCTTTATAGAGATCAGTAATCGAGTGCTTAAGCTAGATTCGCGTGGTGCTTCATTTGCTTTGCCAATCCTGCAATGATACAAACGTGAATATTATCAGTTAAAGTAATACATGCTATTGTACCACAGCCCACAGCCAGTGTCTTATTATGTAAACAAAAACGACTAGGTATCATTTTAAAAATGTTATTTTGTTCAGATTATTAATTAGGATCACTTTATTTTCACAACTACGATTCATCCAATCAGTTTCTTCTGTGTTACAGTCTTACAGCACAACAGGCAATTAGCCGATAAATATTTGTTTACATATAAGACACTTACATTTAGATTTTTTTTTAATAATTCTTTTATTAGTTTCATTTATTATGTCAAGCTTAAAACTAATACAATAATATACTTAAATATAACATTTAATTTGGATTTAGGAAATTTAGAAAACATACTATAGGTATTTTTAGCTATATATTCGTAGGTAAATCTCAGCCAAACTTTTATACTTAATTAATGACAATGATTACGTTACAGGATATTGTTACGTCGAACTCTGATGGAAGTATTTTATTTCACTACTTCACAGTGCAGACTATAAAGGAATTTTACAATCGGTTAAGTAAGTAGTTTTTGAGAAAACATCAAACTTAACGAGGCCCCCTGTAAACTTTTATCTATGAGTTAGACTGTCCAAAGATGTTTTATTAATATAATAACCCTCCGCCCGTGACGCCAAACAGGATCCCGGGATTCCCGAAGCAACAAGTTAGATATCCCGTTCCCGGACGCATCTTGGCGTTATTGAGAGCCATTCGTCTCCGGGACCGATCGCCTCCCTCCCACACCCCCACACCTTACTCCCCCACCTCCGCGGAACTACTTATTACTTTTCACAGCAATTTTCATATTATATAAAAGCTCCTTTTATCGTTCTGATATTAGTTTGGGAAAGTTTTAAAAGGATTTTCGCACGAACGCAACCAAGTTTAATACCATTAAGTAGTCTCCTCGAGCTTAACAAGGAGGACTGGAAAAACTCTCAGGTATTAAAAGTTTAACTACACCTGTATTAGCATTATTGGTGTTCACTATAATTTTGTTGTGAATAAGTTTTTGAAATACAATTTGCATCACAGAAACTTCGACTTCGCCTACACTTCTACAATAGAGTTATTCTAGTATTTATGCACCACCCAAATACAAAAAGTACGAAAACAAAATTACAAACTAAATGGCAAAAAAATTCGTCACGACTTGATTCAAACTAGGAACCTCGCCATTCCGTGGCATTCTTTTTTCCAACAGAGCTATCATGACTTGGGTCAGGTTAACAAAGTCTTCCTCTATATCTGTCTTAGGGAAACACATTTCATCATACCCAGATTTAGAAAATATATGGTCGGGTTCCTTGATGACGGCCATATAATGATTTTTATTATTATATACTAATCTACTGAATGGACCTCTCTCGAAGACTTGCTACGACCATGTAGTCCTGTTGTACGTCATTTAGCACTTAGGAGTCGCCACCCCCTTTCTCGCTCGCTACCCTCTCCCTTTCTAATGATCTCGTAGAGAGGTTTTAAATTATGTCCCTTACAACAATCCAAAGTCGACACGTACACAACCGTGCGACTTGAGACGCTGGCGTAATGAATAAAATAACATGTCAAGATACAGTCTTCATCTTAAATTAATGAGGATTCACGGCAACGTATTCAATTTTGCACGTAACGAAGGCAAATAAAGTTCGAGTAGATACGTGAGCGCCGAGACACCTCTCAACTTCGACATTTTATTAAACTCGCTAAACACACATTCGTTTAATTAATATCGTGAAAGGATACCTAAAACTTTCCGATTAGAAATTCTTAATGGATTCGTTACATATACAAACAAATAAATCCACGACGTCAAACCAAAGGAAAACTAAGTCCTTTATCAGTTTACGAATTTCTAAGCCCTTCGGATTTGGCAAAGTTGATTTACGTACAAAATTTACGGTCGAATGAATAAAACAAATCCACATGTTCTTTATACACAGATCTAATGGATGCGATGAATTAATTACATTTGCTTATTTCGCAGTCTCGTTTGGAAAATTATTCAAAACGAGTCAGTTAATTAAAATCGTTAATTAAGGACCTTGTATACTCGTATGTAGCTCTTGTTTCTTCTAATTGTGTGTAACTAGAGCCAAGTCGCTGTCATTTTTACTGGATACTAGAGTTCACCAGTTGGCAATCCAAGTCTTGGGATTCGAACTTAATCTTTCGGTTTGGATAAACGTATTGAACACAATTTGAATATTTGGGAGTCTTTCGGTTTCGGTATTTCATGGAATTCATGCAACCTGTCATACTTATTTATTTTAGGTTTGGTTTTGTCATTGGTTTTGCGCCACTTACCGTCTTATTTTTGTTTGTTTGTCCGCTTGCTGTATATGGGATGGGTGTATCGTGAATCCCGTGCCCCGAGCGTCCGACACACATAGATTCGTGCATGTTTGTCTTGGCTCGGTTTAATTAATTTTACCTTCATACGCCGATACTGTTTGTCGGCCGTTCCTTAATTGAAAACGCTCTTAACGGAGTAAATGAAACGAAATCCTATTTGCTCCGAGTGATTGAAGCGAATTTATCTTTTAAGACTTTCAAAATTTATCTGTTAAACCGTTCACGATGTTCGGTCTTAAATTATTTGAAAACGAATAACGCGAAGGCGAGCAGGTAATTAAATTTTGATTACCTTCGGATTGTTATTGCGATTTATTAATATTCGGACGGTTGTAAATAATGGCGGATCGTCTGCGACGCTAATAGCCACTGCAATAATGGCTCATTAAGTATTAAATAGGGTTATTACATTGTTAAAAGCAAATGTGGTCTCAGCTCAGACAACATTATATGCCATTTAAAATATAACGGTACCTGTAATATTATTTCTTAATTATAAACTATAAGTTATATAAATTTTAGTCATTTATTGCATTCATTTATATTTACAAATAACTCTAATATATTATTGCTAAATAAGTTAAAATATCCTAAGTCCCTTTCACCAAATCTCTATTAACTTGAATATTATCAGCGTTTTATAATTTATGTTATAGCCATAATGGTATAACTATGCGCTTTATAAAATATCTGGACTATAGTAGACACATCATGAAGTTATAAATAAGAAACGGGTGTATCTGCGGTTTCCATTTTTCATCATTGGACAGAACCGATATTTAGAAAATAAAAGTCGTAATCACTTTCTCCAGCATTCCTAAATAAAATATTATTCTTTTTTTATGTTTCTTTGTGATTTCTTTAGAAATACATAGGATACAAGCTAAGGGTACACGTACTTTGATTGATTTATAGCCTGTCACTATTGTAATGTCGTTACTTGGCTTTATTGTCCATTTGTCAAAGTTTAACGAGCAATAATCGTGCCACGCCAACAACGGGTTGGAGCATGCTTTTGAAATTGTTACTATCGTCTAGCCTAGGCTAAGGTATTCTGTTACACCCGGTAGATAAAATGCGGTGAATTATATATGGTTATTTCTTAAAAAATTCCATATCATTTTCTACACACACCAATCTTTTTTATTTTAAAAGGGAAATTTATTTATCTTGTTTAAATCATCATCATCATCAGCCCGTATCAGTCCACTGCTGGACGTAGGCCTCTCCCAAAGCGCGCCAATCAACCCTACTCTCGGCCCTCTGCATCCAGTCCCTGCCAGCCATTTTGCGAAGGTCATCCCTCCATCTGGTCGGGGGGCGTCCCACACTACGTTTACCCGTTCGTGGCCTCCATTCGAGAACTCGTCTACCCCATCGGTTATCGGTTCTACGACAGATGTGACCAGCCCACTGCCACTTCAGTTTACTGATTCTATGAGCAATGTCAACCACTTTTGTCTTCTGGCGGATATACTCGTTTCTTATTCTATCTAACAGAGAAATTCCAAGCATAGCTCTTTCCATAGCTCGCTGAGCGACCTTGAACCTGTGGGCCAGTCTCACCGTCAATGTCCACGTTTCGGCTCCGTAGGTCATCACTGGCAGGACGCACTGGTTGAAGACCTTAGTTTTTAGGCATTGTGGTATTGAAGACGAGAAGATATGACGTAGCTTCCCAAACGCTGCCCAGCCCAGCTGAATTCTCCTGTCACTCTCTTTCTCGAAGTTGTTCCTACCCAGCTGCAGAGTTTGTCCTAAGTAGACATATTTCTGAACAACTTCGAGGACCGTGGCATCGACTACTATTGGTTCCGGGACGACCAGATCATTGAACATGATCTTGGTCTTATCCAAATTCATCCCGAGTCCGACACGGCGAGAAGCAGCATTAAGGCTATCCAGCATTGCCTGCAGATCCTGCAGCGACTCAGCCATGACCACTATATCATCGGCGAACCGAAGGTGTGAAATGTACTCGCCATTTACACTGATGCCACGTCCATTCCAGTCCAGTGTTTTGAAGACATCTTCCAGCGCGTTTGTGAAGAGTTTCGGTGATATAACATCTCCTTGTCTCACACCTCTACGCAACTGGATAGATCTTGTTTGCTGGTTCTGGATTTGGACGGTCATTGTGGCGGCGTCATACAGGCATCTCAGCACCTCGATGTATCGCCAGTCTATTTGGCATCGCTGCAAGGACTGCAGAACAGCCCAGGTTTCGATAGAGTCAAATGCTTTCTCATAGTCCACAAATGCAAGACACAGGGGCCGATTGTATTCCTCTGTCTTTTGTATAATCTGCCTTACTGTGTGGATGTGGTCTATGGTGCCATATCCTCCGCGAAACCCGGCCTGCTCCGGGGGCTGGAAGTCGTCAAATCTCCGTCCAAGACGATTCGTAATGACTCTCGAAAACAGCTTGTATACATGACTCAGGAGAGAGATAGGTCTATAGTTTTTCAATAGGGTTTTGTCCCCTTTCTTGAAAAACAGGACAACGATGCTACATGAAAAATACCTTTATTAAAAAAACCAAAATACCTACATTCTATATATTTGTGCACGTTATTTTTTTTAAATTTACGTTTGCTTGTAAAGGTGCCAATGCTGAGGAGAAAAGTAGCCAAAATTCATAATTATTATGTGGAAAGACGATACACGAGACAGATTTCTTTTTAAAATAAAAATATTACGACTCTTATAAAATTGTCGCCAATAATTGATTTTACGCGAATAAAATCTTTTTAACCGACTACGCAGCAAGGAAGGGTTATTTGTTTCTGTTTCCGTGCAATCATCTAACTGTCACGTGTGTCTTGTTGCAGAATGTTCGGTTCGGGCGGCGCGTGCGCAGCGTGCGGGCAGGCGATACCAGCGAGCGAATTCGTGATGCGAACGAGCGCGCCGCAGCAGCCCTTGCACGTCTTCCATATAAAATGCTTCGCGTGCTCCAAATGCGGGTCACACCTCATGCAGGGCGATAGGTATTTTATTTTAACAGGATATATGATCCTTATTATGCATGCTCCTTATCAATGAACTGCACACGTAGTATTTGTAAATTGTATTTTGCGAGGGCCAAGTGTCATCTACTACGAACAGACGAGGGTGGATGAAGAGGTTGATGAGTATGAGATAGTGAAAGTTGTGTGCTAGAATCGCAGCAGATGGAAGGAAATAGTAAATACTCGTAGTGAGTTTATGTATCTTATTGCCCTTAAAATTTGCAAACTCAAACATTTTGTAACTGACTCTGTAATAGATCATGAAGGTGATTACTAAAATCATAACTTTAGAAAACAGAGGGCCTAGCCAGTGGCTTGCTTTGACTTTCGTTAACGCTAGTAGAATAGAAATAAATGTAGGTATGGATTTGATATTTGCTAGCGAAAAAGCAAACCTTAATCTCATACATTTTTCTTTATATTCTACAGGAATAACAAAAGTCAAAGTCGTTTTACTAGGCCCTCAAGAATTATTTATTAAACGTGTACGCGAAATTGGCAATATGCCACCTTCTGTGCAAGGGTTTTGGGTTCGATGTTCCACTAGAAGCGCGGTTATTTTTCACAAATATTAGTATTGTGGTGATTGTTCGCAGGTATTATATGCTCGCGGGATCGTTAGTCTGCGAGCAGGACTGGCAGAAGCTGATGAAGAGTGCAAACGCGGGTACGCCCGGCGCGCCTGTGCGCAAGGGCAAGGTGGGCCGCCCGCGCCGGTCGCGCGAATGAGCGCCGCCTGCGCCCGCGCCGCCCGCGCCGCCGCCCGCGCCCGCGCAACACTCGCACAGGGACTATGAGGAGGTTGGTTTGATTTACTTTCTTAATCCAGTGGCTCAGCGACTCAATCTTTGTGAATCACCAGATAACGCCAATGCAGCCTGCCTTCCGCTGTCTGTTTCTGCACCTCGTCTTATTTTGTAAACAAATATGATTGTCGTGATGGAACACTGAAGGAACAGCCCCCTTACCTTGAAGTCTTATAGCAGTATTACTTTCATAATACTTTGTTACTTCGTACAATGACGACCTTAATGAGCTTACTTTAAGGTCGTCATTATACGAAGTAACAAAGTATTATGGAAGTAATACTGCTATAAGACTTCAAGGTAAGGGGGCTGATGGATTGAACATGTCCGTCATTGTGAAAAAATAATAATGATCCGATCTAATAATGTGAAAATGACTATCCAATAATCACAGAAACGCTTAAAATGTTAGGTTACAAAATAAGACACTTGAATTTTTTGGCTGCAGTCGCTGCATCGTCTCGTCATCAGGCTTTCCGACATATGCTCGCTTCGCTGCGTTCTCTTCTACCACTTTCTTCACGCGGAGTCGAGCTGCTTTGGTTTCTCCAATGATGTTAAGCTCAGTTTTGTTTTGGTATAATTTATATTTATTTTGGGTCAAACAGTTACACATACCTATAGGATATTAAACGATAAGGCTATTTGGCTAATAAGTCATAACCCTCATTGGGGCAAAACGGTTTCCCGCAGTTGGAGTTTTTATATGCAACTGAAACGGCAAATAGGTATTTAAAACAAAATGTTGATCACACAACAATGTCAATCACAGTCACGCTTTGCCGCATCGCTCTAGGAGTCAGACGATGATTAGCGTAATTAATTAGGAATCTCGTAACCAAGCCGGTCAGGGCAAGCGTTGGTTAATAATACCGACAAAGGTCAGAGTGGGTTCCACTTCCACGCCTCGGCGGCATTAGGCGGTTTATATCAAGTTAATATTGGAGTTAGAGGTACAATATGAATGGTATGAGTCACGGAAATAATTATTTGTTGTAAGTGATAGTTTGTGTCATAATAGTCCTTAAAATCATTTCGTGAGATTTAAAATAAATAAATTGTCAAAAAAACAAGCAAAAATTTATTTAAAAAACAAAGAATAAACCGACTGCCAAAAATTTCAGCCGCTTTGATAAAAAAATATTGCCTGTCACTCCTACAATCAAGACTAATCATACGACACCTCATATGTTAAATCCATCAAGCCGTTTAGGCTGCAGCGCGTGCCAAAGAATTAGACATAAAATAAGATAACATAAAATATTCTTTATTGCAACATAAAAGGAATTACACAAAAGAAATATGCTAATACAGTTAGTATCACAATTAGCGGTCTACATACGTCATACATACTTAGGTACATACATACACTCGAAAAACATAACCCCTCCTTCTTGCGCAGTCGGATAAAAAAATTGTTCACGTGATGCGAAACGGCTGATTGAAGGAGCATGACGTCACTGTCTACGAAGCCACGTGTGCTTCATTTCGCGGCCATCTAGATTTTTCATATACATTATTTGTAATAATGAGTGACGTCACAAGTGACATTTTGGCGCTTCATGGTCTTTAGGAACGGATTAATAAAAGCACGATTGTTGCATTTAAAACATAATTATAAATATTAGAGGGATAGTGAGAGAAGACAAAACTCGATCATTCCTACATACGACGCATGGTCACATAATAACTAAAATATGGTTATAAATAAGTGTTGTCTAACAAAGTCAGCCGTTTTGAAATGCTTTCTAATTAATTACGCTAATCACAGTCTCCTATAGCGCAGCGGTAGAGTGCTTTGCAATATGCCATGATTGCCAATTAACTTTACTACCAACACGGCATAATATCCCTTGCTCAGCCATAGATTCTATTAGGGTTCTTTATAATTCTATTCGGTTCCACTTTGTGCCAAAGTCAACCCTCATGAATGACAGGTGACAGCCTGTCGCTCTACTTTTGGGACTATAGCTTTTGCCAAGCGATTTTTAATAGGGCTTATCCTATAGAAGTAGAACCGGTGCAGGTTTTCTTAAAAATTCGTCACCGTTTCAAGGACAATCGTTAAATATTACCTAAATTTTTATTTTTGGTGACAGTTTTAATATCGATTTAAATTTTATTACTGATACCTACCTCTGTAGGTTGTTACTTTACTATAACTACGATAAATACTGTTGATATCCTTGGTATAAAATAGCTAGTAACCTTAGTTACGACTTATCGTGACCGAGCTTTAATTAGGTGTTTCCTAATTACGCTAATCATTACCTCCCAGGGTGAGCCGGTTGGTGGGCCGCGATTTAAATTGCAAGCACTGTGATCGCCAACTCGGTAGACAAGTATCGAAAATTGCCTTATCAAATAAATAAAAAATAAATTTATTGATTTTCAAAGGAAAAGAGAATTAACATCAGTTGAAAATTAGTAGTTACAGGCATTTAAAATTTAGTAAAATGTGACGTCATACCTTACTAATTCCATTTGCTGGGGATCCCAAAGTGTGGGCCGTGGAGCGCTTGTAGAGAGAAAGTAAGTTTACAAAAGAGAAAAAAAACACTGCTAGCATCTTTTAATAAGCATACATAAGATGTAAGAAACATCACGTAACTTCCAATTGGCTAACTTATTTCTTGACTAGGGCCGGGTGCCGTGATTTTTTTTAAACCTTGTTAGTGCGCCTTATACCTACCTAGGTACTGAAAAAGTTTAGGAACTCCTGCCATACTGCGTTCGTTTTGCCAAAAAGCGGGGAAGTAAGTACAACATTAACCTCAGATCAATTGATCGGAGACATTAACTATCAATCAATATTATTTAACCAATTAACACCAAAATCCAAAAGTTTGGTGTTAGTTGGATTGAATAGGTATCGGAAAATAATTGCAATTGCAAATACCTTCGGGCATAATCATGTGAGTTGAATTATGCAATAATCAAATTTAGTCAACTACTCTACAAAGCATACGTTGATAACGTTTAATTAACTGCGCCAACTTTTGCGGTGAACTGCGTAATTTGCCATTGTCAACTACGACAGCGATAAAAGGAACGTTAGCTCGTAAAGTAGGTGATAGTTCGCCGAACATGTGTCGTCGTGTGGGGCCAAAATATTATGCAGTAGGTAATACAGTGTTATGTTAGAACAACCGTATTTAACTTCCTTATTATAAGATAATGACACCGAAAGGAGTGACAGACACAAAAACTGCCTTTTATACAAAATATGTGGATTGGTACGATGCCCCAGGACAATTCTGATTAAACTCATTCTGAAAGAAAGTGGCCTAGGTCGACGATTATTGCAAAGGAAAAGTTTAAACTTTTACCCTCTTACTTATAAAAAAACCCACTAATCAAGCACTGAGCAACATATTAACTAATTATTATTTAAACTCTTAATAAGTGATTAACCTTTTTTTACTTATAAACGTTATTTAAGCAATGATTAGCTAATCGTCATTTTAAACACCAAAAAATATTTAGGTACGGTAACACTGCTGAATGAATTCAAAAAAGAACGTAAATTTGGCCTAAATTGAGGTAATGCCTACTCCAAAGTCCTTAAAAAAGTAATCAGCAGTGTCAAATGTATCAGCTGTTCCGAATTCGGTCCGCCGTTTTGTTAATTAAGCATTTAAACAACCCTACGACGTTGTTTAAACTGACATCTACTTATTCGGTTCTTCAGGTTGATTAAGTTTAAATAGTGATTATAAGTTTAAACATTTTTTTAAACCATTGTTAAACAAGGTATTAATTTTAATCATCGATTATAAGTAAGGCTGTTAGTCTTCAGATCAGGAAATTAGTCGAATCAAACTACAGGAGTTAACCTATTAGCTCTACGTATGCCTTCGTTCAAGAGTACAGGGTTGTTCTAACATCTACCTAGTACTTGTAGGGAAAAAACCGCGAAAAGAGGGTTTCGTGGGTAGGTCCTTCTTAGGTACAAGACATATTTGTACCTAACCTAATTCGCATTTACCTTATGAAACTCTTGCAGCTGCCTTTAACCAGACATTGCAGACGTCCTTGTAGATCTAAAGTTGTATATAGGTCGTCAGCAAACCAGCAACGACTGGAGTATTGCTGGTATCTCTTGGCGACTATAATATGACCGCTTACGATCAAATGGCTCATCTGCTTGTTTATGTCAACTCATGAAAACAAAAATTGAAAAATGTCCGCACATTATAAATGTGTTTCTTTTCGGAAGAGTTTAAAGAATTAATTCGATTATGAGACGTGCGAATACCGCAAAGAGAAGTGGCGAAGAAATGCAATTAAGCTGTTCAATGAACACCACACAAAGACCGCTTTGTTTATATGAGCGAGTCGCTCGCTCGGAATGCGCCAACTTCGGACATCCCGTATAATGTACTGACACATTTTATTCGAAGGCTCTCGGATATTCTACGCAAACATCAGCTAAGGAGGACGATACATGACAGAATGGTGCCGAATTCATATTAATTAAATATTTATTTATATTAATTAAATATAAGTACCCCAATGGCTATAGGTACCTACCTACTCAGAAAGCTGGAAGCCAGCATGTATGTAAAAAAACCTTCATATAACAATTTTAATTTAAGAAAAATGGCCAAACCTAATTACTTACACGTAGTAATTGCACAAAATTGAACATTAGATAAATTAATTACCCACGAAATTTCTTTATGATATCAACCTAGAAAAGTAAGAGCAAGCATAGTTTTCATTAGATACGAGTACATAAATTAGACTAGCAACTAAAGTTTCTCTAACGACGACGTTAATAATGTATATTAGAGCTGTAAAACAAATTTCTAATTGCAACGCTTGTACTGTGGGACAGTTGATGGAGTTAATTATCTCGTAAAGGCGACCATGGCCGACCGCCGCCGGCGTCTGCTCTCTGCATCACGTCACCGGACCTTGCTTACGGCGAGCGGCGCTCACAAAATGCACCAACCAATTCCAAAGTTTAAGCACTCCCAAACTTATTTCGGCAACTCATAAAACTATTGTCCAGCCTTGTTAATGAACGAGTTCGTTAGGCGCCTGCGAAGTTTAATTTAGGTGCCGACTGCCGATCCACAGTTTCAAACGCAGATATTTGCCGAACTACACAGGCGAATCGATTTACAACATCCCTTTATTAACTGCACAGCTAACTATATTATCAAAGAGGTACGACTAGCTATTACTTTGTGCGGACGGCGGTGGTCAAAGGCGCAATGTTAATTGGAAAACACCTGCAAATGACAGCGGCTTTATGGCGTATGTTTGGCGTAAAAATCAAGTTCGCTCCGCGCCCCTCGGCTCAAAGACTTGACCGTTCACCCGGCGGCTTTGTAACGCGATTACGCAGACTTGTCGAAAGTTAATTAAATAACGTTTTTCCAAATTACCTGGCGGGTGGAGTTCAAAGTGGCCTCGCACTCGCTTTGCGAGTCTCACCACAAAGGGCTGCTGCGGGCTACTGTAGTCCGGCGCCTCTGATCTCGATAGTGCAGTGGACAGGTGAGAGAGCTCTTCAGGGAACTTTGGCAGAGTTAGCTACGCTCAACCCTGACAGCCCTTTACGCGTCAGGGCTGACGGCGACCATTTATTAGACTAGATCTTTCTATATTTACGCTATACATGTTGTAACGGAAAAGGTAAATTCGAAATCAGGATATTCAGTTTGTTTGTGCTTTTAGATTTTGCGATCGTTAAACACATAGGTGTAGCAATATTACCTATATACAGCAAAGATATTAGCGATCACGCCTTGATAGAATAAGGCTATTTGTTTTCGTGATTGGCCCGTTGCCCTTGGCGGGATCTCGTGAGGCGGCCGTCGAACCCGCTACCGTCGCGTGCTGCCAACGATCAGCTGCTCTCACCTCTAATCACTACAACACTAATTACCTGTTTAAAATACTGTAAAAACATACATTCGGGGCATGGTAATAGAGACGTCTGGGAATGTACCACAGTTGATATTTCCACTTATATACAGTTATTAGTATATACTCGTAGGTTACGGTCTAAAAAAGAAAAGAAGTCATTATGGATGAGATTTTCTCATAAAGTAATCTACTAAGTGGTGTAAATGTAAATTCAAAAAATATGTTGACGTGCAAAAATGTAACGTGCTTACTTGCAATAAGGAAATTTGACTACCGTTTTTTTTAATCTAGGCTTTTTTTAATCTAGGCTTTTTTAGGCTTTTGTCACTTATATTAGTGACCATGCCAGCCTATCTACCGATTTTTTTTAATTTATTTTTACATTACATTGTCTGCATTCTAAGCTAATTGATCAAATAATTCTTGGGAAAATCTCAACTTTATTGAGGCCCCTGTATTATCTGTTTTCGACTCAATCAACAATACATAACTTACACAAACCCATTGCAATCTAGCTCGTATTACCGATACATAAAGTACCTGTGTGTTACACTTGATGTACTGTTGACTTTGATATGATTTCGGCTGTACCACAGAATATATAATAGTACAAGTGTACACTGGTTCCGAAATGCAACAAAAATATATTTCTTTCACGTCTTAATCTCTAAAAACTATTATATAAAAATACCTTGGAATAACCTTAATTAAAACAAAATATAATCCAGTAGCCGCTACACTATTCGTACCGCCAATTAGAAAAGCTTCATACTAACATGTACCTACAACTCATTATTTCGTTGATACCTCGTACACACATTCATTCTAGTAACTCTAATTGCCGTTTTTAACGACTCCCAATTAAAGATATTATGCTTTACTCACTTCACTGTTTAGCTACTTAATTATTCTGACCTTCAGTACTTACCTACCTAAAAGAGGTCATTTTGAAATCTACATTAGATAGATTCATGATTACATAATTTTGTTCTTTAAAAAAATTCGTAAACCTAGACAACCGTAGAATATTATTTAAGGAAAAATTGATTTCTTGGTTGAAGAATAGTTTTGTTTGAGAATTTATTATTAATCAAGACTAAATTAAACAATATTGTTATATATTATCACAGAATAGCTTAAAATGTTAGTAGGATAGGGTAGTTTTTGTTTACAAAATAAGACACTTGATTTGGGTTTCGGTATAGATATACAGGGTGTAACGTAAAGGGTATATGAAGCCGAAGGGAGGGTGTTCGGTATCGGTAACTGAACAACTTTTGTTCTACGACTTTTCGATTAAAAACTAAAAATAAATTAATGTCTCATACAAATCGATTAGCTGACCGGTGCGAATTGTATGAAAAATCAAAAAATAAATTCGCGAAAATCGAAAAGTCGTAGAACAAAAGTTGTTCAGTTGCCGATACTGAACGCCCTCCCTTCGGCTTCATACAGGTAAAAAAGGGTACTTTACGTTACACCCTGTATATTATTATACACACATATTTTTCTAGGCGATACTTTGGTTGGACACATTACTTTTAAATCTAGGACATCTGAGCTGCTATTTACAAGGCAATCGGCCTCAGACAAAGTATGTCAAGAAATTATTATTTAATTTATTCATTGGGCCGGGTTCGTGTCTAGTTTCGTTATTACGGAGGTAGTTAAGGCGTCGGGAGGTTTAGAAATTAATCAACTCGTGACGCTAAGGCCCTGCGCTCACTGCGCTACCAATGGCCATGATCAACATTCAACAGAAGTTGCTACTACATCCACTCATAATTTATTAGATTACGAGTATCCTTATTTACTTACCACAAGCTCAGAGGCTATATGATTTGAGACTCGGCGCAAGCGTCGCAGGCAGGGTTGCCAGATTGCGTTGTTTGAGGGTTTTACGCAATTTTGGGTAAAAATTTGGCTCTTGGGGAAATTTTGGCCACATAATACGGGTGAGATATGGCTTAAGAGGCCCGTGGCGGATGCTCAAAGTTTCGGCCGACTGCAAAAATTCAACTCGGAAAAAGTGTACCTACACTCTATATCCTACAAGAAGATGCCGAAATCGTCGTTTATATAAAAAAAACTCTTTAATAACATATTTTTTTTGTAAAATGTATCGTTTTGGGGAAAAAATTGAATCCGGGGAAATTTGAAAAATAATGTCAGGCAACCCTGGTCGCTGGTTCTGATCTCGAGCTGTGCAGATAGAACGGGAACTAAGCAGTATTTTAGCTTCCAGGTCATCATAGACTGCATTTTAGATTTTGTAGTTAATGTAACGGATTTAGTCCTATATTCATAGACAGTTTTGAGTGCGAGCTGAGTTTGAGGTCGGTCTTACAACTGTCAGATTTCATACAATTTTGACGAACTCACGCTAACCTCCTTCAGTGTGATTCTCTAAAGTTAACAGCGTCGAGCTAAACAACGTCTTACGACTGTCTAAATTCACTCCATTTAACCCTTGCAACTGTTAAAGTACTCGTATATTTAATTTAGACAGTTGTAAAAGCGAGTTCATACTAAGCCCGCTCTTTGTCTCTGAATCTCTTTTTCTTTCAATGTTGGATTCAGCGATGGTCCAGCGTGGCCTGCTGTCATAGTTATTGTATGCATGTCCTAATTTGAATGACACGTAAATTCAGTAGCGTGATGTGTGCGTGCGTACACGTCACGAAATTAGTAGTGCTGAAACTCCTGCTGCCGAAATTGAACTCCATATTTGTTTAGCTTAATCATAACTCATACTCATCCGCCATAGATATACTCGTTAATGATGATTGTTATTTAGTGCCAATTTAATGACATGAAGCTGCAATAACAATAAGCATAAAATATGTTCTGAAGGTTTTTTTTGTTCCGATAAATTCTGCCCAGACCTGAATGGTTTGACCATTTCTAAGTACTTATATAACTAATTAAAGTCGCTGGCAGAATTTATTACTATTTTAAAATCTCCTCCATATTATAAAATAATCAAAAACTGTTCATCTCTAGTCTAGTCCAATTTTTAGCGAACCTCATACTATTTCGAGGCGATTAGGTCACCGCAAAGATTGTATAGAATAAAGACTGAACAAATCCAATAAAAATGTGCCAACAGAGACAAAACTTTAATTAACGTTAGTCGCTCACATGTGGGGACAATTTACGTCTCGGCCTCTAATTTAAAATTAATACCACGCCGGGGCTGGTGGAAAATTTGAAAAGTTTGAACGACGTCGGCGGGCCTTCGCTCCGCCGATTGCATTTTTATACGAGTAAGACAACCTCTTAGCTTATTAGAGAAGCCAGTTATTAGAGGTCCGAGGGATTTCTCTGCGGACGCGCCTCGTGGCCTCGAAACGACTTCGCCCTAGTTAATTAGTTAAATGGATACGTTGCTTTTCTTGTCTCTATTTTATAGATCTTACGAGTACAATAAACCTATTTTGCGTCGGAATCAGGGCAGCCATTTTAATCCTAGAGCTTTCTGGCATTTAATTTGAATTGTGTTCAATTTAGGGCAGCGGTGGTGCACTTATGCACCGGCACAGCCCGGTGCGCTGGATCCGCATCCGCACGCGACAAAGGACATCCGCCCACAATAGCTCCATTAAAATAATGCAAGTAAATGAGGATTTGCGGAGACGAGTCCACCGAATCCGCTCGCGTCCGCCGCCCGCGCCGCCGCCGCCCCCGCTCACAATACCAGCGGCAGCACGCCGCGGGCTCGCCGCTGCGACGACGCTTAAAACACTATACACGAACATGTTTCATTAGCTAAGTGGGAGGCTTTTGGTGGCTGAATCCGTGTAATGCAGCTCGCGTCGCTTTTACTTAAACGCCGTAATTAAAACGTCCCCTCCCCGCCAAGGGCGCAGTTTTAAACTCGGTTCAACTAGTTTCGAGTGGCCAATTTAGTTTTAGTGTTCCTCCGTGTTTGAGATACAAAATTTGTAATAACTCTTTTTAACTTGTTGTAATCGTTTAGCGTAATTTTAAAGGACACATTTAAGTGCTCATTCATTAAGAAAGCTTTACGTGGCTTTAATTGGCATCGAAGGGATTAACGTTAAGTAGACTCTCGCATGTTTGCGTGGAGGTTGCGGGCTGCATTTAATAACTTTATTGATCGCTAACGAGGAAAATTGATCGGCATTAACGATCTTAATCGAATCGCGGCTGGCATCGTTTCATTGCGTGTCGACGTCGATGCCCCGATCCGAGTTAATTTAATTGAAACCGAGTTGAGTAATTAATTAGTGGCGAATGAGAGCTCTCAGCCGGATGAAGCGAGGGGGGAGCTGTTTACAGCGGCTCATACATATTGAGTGGGCAAAGACGAATGACGCGTCGTCGCGACGCTGCGTCTTCGCACAGATTACGCATACTTATTGTACACACGACATCACGTCGAGATTAAACCGCCCAACACCGCTCTTATTGTATACCCTCTTAAGAACTCAAATCATAGGTTACTTGAGCAGAAAAAAAAACAAGATATATTAGTAACTTGTAATGTCTATTAGTTTGATCAAGATTGTCAAGTTTGTTCTCATCAGCCGATTTTTACCCTCTGCTGCTCGTACCTTCCTAACCTTCCTTTACGTCAAGGGAGCTGGTGCTACGATCCACCACGCGGACCTGTGTGGATTGTTGGATTGCACTTGCCTTATTTGTTCACGATATTTTCTTTCATCGTTCACAGACCTATTTCATAATTAGTCATGTATTGTGTTATTAGAATTTTAAAATGTATGTCGATTGAAAAAATTTTTTCCTGATATGCCTTACGAATTTTACGCTTTCAAATAAACCGAATATGCTATACCAATGTCCTATTAGGGCAATTTTAAACTACTTATTTCAGATTTTTTTTGCTATCGTAATTTTTAGTCTATCTCCTAGTCATTAAGTTTATGTGTCTTGCTGACCTTACCACTTTTCAATACACTTTATGTGATAGCCGCAGACAGTCTGTCTGTACGTATGTAGCTGATTGATTTAGCTGAGAGCATCGCGACCCGTAGGTTAATAGCATTTAATCCCACTAAAACGCTAGGCGATCCGTAATAATGAATATTTATCCCCCACAGAAGTCGGCGCATACTTTTATGACGAATACATATTTTAGTAGCTGAAGTAATTCCACTGATTACTTTCTTTAATTTTTGTGAAAACGTTGCGTATACTATACATACTTGCTTTGCTTATCTGTGTAGTTAAGTGTATTAAAGCTCGGGGATCAAATAAACGAAGTTAAATTTTCTTGACGTTATTTTTAGATTTGTGGTTGAGCTGGCAACAATTCTAATACAATTGGTATACTATTATTGAGAACATATTCTTTGTTATTTCTAAGTATTTGTCATGTTACTCTATAAGGTAGTTCCGTACCTGTACCTGTTTAGGTAGAATTTAGAATAGTTTAGAGATTAGAAATGATAGATTTTTTTTTGTAAACCTATAAATTGTCTCACTGCTGGGCATAGGTCTCCCCCCTCCTCTTCCATCCATCCCTGTCCTGAGCCTCTTCCAGCCACCCATCCCTGTATCTAACGAAATGATAGATTAAGTAGTTTAAAAATAGATTTAATAATAATAGTGCTCAGGGTTGTGGGTACTAGGTCAGTATGTATATACGAATGTAGATTTAAAAATCACAAAAACAAAACACCTTTCTGATTTCTTGAAAAATCACTGATCTTAATTATGGGAACAATCGGAGTTGGAGCAAATAATCTGGGGATACAAAAAAATAAATTAAACCATCGCAGGGGGAAAATAGTACAATCAACATTACCTACACTAAACCATTGCAATATATGCCGTAATACCTAGCCCGTTTGATGTGCTATTGACTTGATTGATTGTTTGACGTTCTTAACTCCACGAATTGAGAACCTCCTCCTTTTTGACTGAAAACCATCTTTCCGAATATTGGAAAGTTTAAGTAAAATTAAAGTTGGAAAAGAATAAAGATAAAGGGGGAATGCACGAAACTCCCACCTTCTCGTGGAGTTCTGTGCACTTTTACCCCCACTTAACTTAATAAAGAGAATTATTAAAATCTTACACCGCTTCACTGTATATTATAAGTGTTCTTACACCTTTTTAATATTTTAAATTGGAATGCGTCTTTAATTCATTGTAATGGGCGTTGATTCGATAAATTAATAAACCCTCAGGTAAACGCGGTCGGGCCCGTCGTCGTCGCGTTATGCTCGTAATAGGCATTTGTGGGCCCGTCTTCCTTCGCGAGGCGGCCGGTGATTCATTCGCCTCTAATTTTATTACGCGGTTACTCTAATTTAATTACTCGTAAAAAAATAATGCATATAGATTTAAAAGCGTTAGGTGGTCATGAACTTAAAATGGTTGATATAGTTGAATGTTTACAACGAGAGGCTCGTGGCGATAAAAGTTATAGGTGGTGGTTTAAGGATTTTCGCTAGAATGCGCCATACATAATTCGTGGTTCAGTACCTAACTGTTACATTAAACCACATTTTAATCATTTATCTATTGCTAGAGCCTATGTTTAATTTCCTTACGCTAAATATATATTTAATTATAATCTATTACATTTTAAGATACCTCTAATTATCTACTGCTGTTATTCATAGACCTAGTTAAACCTCACTTCTCTTAAATCGTGTTGCTATCAGTTTCACGCTTCGTTAAAAAAGGTTAAGATAGAAAGGGCCATGGGGCCTAAACGGTGGCGTAACTTTATATCACATTTATGAATACGCGCCTACACTATAACCATCAGTTGCAAACTTGCAAACCACAGAAACAAATGCCTATTTGTTTAGTAGTGCATTGTCCACAATTTTGACAAAGGAATTAAGTTGGTAAACACTTTCAGATCACGAGGTAGATAGATACATGCTCGTCGAAAAAAATATACAATAAAAAAATTACAATTACTTATATGGATAAAATTTAAAATTGATGAAATCTTAGCCACCAACTTTGCCCACAGGAATCACCTAAGTATTTCAATATATTAAAAAAACTTCTAACAAATTGATTTTATTGACTTTTATTGCAATAAAGTGCAATAGCTCTTATGACATGCGTTTTGATGGGTCCATTACTCATATCATACGGAACGTGCCAATACAAATGATATGGGAGGTTTATGAATGACAGACGGTAAGGGGGAGAACGGGGGCCGAGGCGGGGCACCCGGGGAGGGGAACACTAATGGATTACATTCGCGCGAGTGAATTAGGATATTGTCGTAGGATCTGTTCCGGTGCACTCCTTTACGATCCTCCCTTTCATACCACTACATACGTACAGATACCAAAGAGGGATAACATGATTAAATATTGATAAAATTAACAAAATTACTGGGGGAACGTCTAACCTTTCAGAAACCACTTCCAATTGATATAAAATGCAATTATCTTTTTGTTTAATTTTCCTTAATTACATTACATAGCTGCAAGGCTATTGATAATTAGATTATTCGCAGACTTACTCGAGGCTGATTATTTAGCTTACCTACTTATTAAGAATGTACAAGATTCGTAATATAATATTATAGTCTGGCCAATGTGAGGACTGGAGTAAATCTAGTTAATACTAGACAACAGTTGTAAGTATTTACCTAATAATAAAAGAAACTGCTTTACGTATAGCTTCTTTTCAATGCAATCCAATCTACACCTGCATAAGTTTGTGTGCCGTTTTAAAAACAAAAATTTAAATGATGTAATATTTTAAAGAACAGTCTTTTATTTTATAGAATAACCATTTATTTTCGTACTATAACGAATAATTTGTGCGTTGTTGTTATCATATACCGGGATAAATATTTACCGGTGGCAGACATTTACCGTAACATAACTAACGAAATAATTGCGTCGTCGTTACTTCTAATAGCAATCAATAAACAGGATCGGACGTAATTATCCGGTTTTTATTAGGTCCTCCGCCAGCGAGCTTTCACTTTTTGATTTCAATTGCGATGCAGTTCAATTGAATCACCAGCAATCTTGATGGCCCATTGTTCTTTCAACGTTCTAACACTGTTCATTTAATTTGTTAACGACTAAACATGCAAATACGACTCAAAAATGTGTATCATTTGCCGTGAAGCAATATTTCCTCAAATAAAAATAAACTAACTGAAGTTGTTATGTAACAGGAGTTATTACATAATCCTGCAGCCTTATATGGGCCTATGATTTTATATGACTTTTTTTTAAAATTACTATTAATCTGTCAGTAAAACAAGATAAAATTATACAAATGCTTGACATTTTTCAAAAATATATTAATCGATAAATTGTAAATTTATTTACGGCAGAATTACTCTATTAAATGATGTTTTAAGCCGTTGACGTACTTGAACTCCACATTTAATTTGTTCGCTGCCATGGCTTAAAGCTTAAAAATTAATTTAATTTCTCTATTATCATAAGGTTTTGTTGTAAGTTGATTATTCCAAAAACTACTCGACCGATTGTAAAAATATGTTTTACTGATAATAGTTTACAGTGCAGATTATGTACGGACAACAACAGATCAATGGTAACACTTGCAGTACGATTTTAAATCTTACGACGCAGATAATAAAGTCCAATACTTGATCTGCTGTTAGCTGTACTACTAATAAAACAATTTGAAAATCGGTGATGTAGGTAGTTAGACCACTTTCAACTTAAATTTTTAGAATCAGTAATGTTCACCTAGTTTTCAAATTAGGTCTAACCTGTATCTTGGGAATCAGTAGGCAACTTAGTATCTATACTTTTCTTTGATTTAGGCTGTAGGGAGGGATTCAATAGACGTTATTTATATAGACAGAAGGGCTCTACGGTACCGCACGTGGCGCGGGCGTAGAGCCGCAGCCGAAACGCTGGCAGTGCCAAACTCTAGCCTTCTCGGTACAAGGGTTTCAACTTATCAATTACACCGTTCGCTACTTACCGCGCGGAAAGGGCAAATTGATTTAATGTAACCAGAGTGCTTTGACGAATATTATTAACGTCTTTTTGCACCCTCCTTTGTGGAGGCGGTAATGCGCGCTTTGTTCTTTCGCGCGGTTTCGTGTTACATCGAATCACACTTATCTAAACCTTAAGAACGGGTTGTGATTGAGTTCGACGCTTTGTCTTCCTTATCTGTTTATGGCATTCATTTGTAATGTTCGCTCATACTATTATTAGACGGTATTTCTTCAATTTTATTCGTTCTCTGACTCAGATCGTAATCTCTACCTGCGACTTAATAATATTTTGTACTACCACGACTTACAGAGAAACGAATACAAATTGCTGTTGTTCTTGTAAAATGAAGGCGATATTTATTTAAAAGCACTCATACACTACTCTGCCATCAAATGTAGAGTTCATTGCTCTTATTTATATTATCCATAAGTTTTATACGAGTTTATAAGCAATACTAAGTTGTAAATGATACGTTTCCTCCCAATAAATTCCTAAAAAGGCTCGAAACCCCTTAATGGCTTCGACAAGTCCGACCTTAAATTAATTCATCAAATCGACACCTTTCAAAATCGTGCCATCCGAACCAGTCGCGGCGAACATGTCCGGTTCCCGCTTCGCCCAGGTAACACCATAGGCCATCACCGGCCGGTAACATCGCGCCGTTAATAAATACGTCGCGTACAAGTCCTCTCATTAGAGCGCCATAACTCCTCATTAGTGGGCTTGCTAATTAATGTGACGTTTACGACGACCAGCGCTCGTAATTCACTCGATACGAACGCTCGCCGCTGCATAGGGCCGTTCCCACTGACACAGATTTCCGTTTTGTTACGTGATTTTTATAAATATAACCAGCCAATTGGATGTCTGGGCGTTTAAAAGTGTAATATATTTATACGTTCTCATTTGTGTCTAGAAAACGTTAAGTACATTGAAATATAACAGGAATCAATAAACTTCCTACGAACGTTTACAGACTCTAGAATTTTATTACGTTTAAAATCCTTCTTCAATAGTCTCAGAACCTTATTAGCATTGATATGGACGACGTTCACATAATTGGTCGGTGCTCTAAATACTTGTGCCATAAAATTGTAGAGTCAGCAATAAAATAGACGAGATTAATTCTATGGTATTCAACTTTTATAATGTCAACATTTACATTAAAGCTGCATATGTTGCAGCAAAGTTTACTAAGCGATGTGTTTTACGTGCACTCTTTGTTAGTATCGGGCAATATTATAAATGTGAAGCGGGCATATCGCGCCGCTCCATCGGGGATCACCACCGTAATTAAAGCTTTAGGGCAAAAGTTGAACGTGAAGATTGTAATCACGAGCATAATTTTAAATCAAATTAACACTTCAACTTTAAACCGAGGTCATTAATGCCATTACGGCGAAACAATATGGAGTCGTGACCGCTGCGGCCGATATCTAAATAATAAATAAATAGGCGAGCGGCTATCGGGGCATCGCATCTCCGCGTTAATGTTCCGCGCCGGACTTTTATAATTAACAATAAATTCGGTATGTTTTTTGTCGAAGCACCGAGGGCTTGCTGCAACATCAATTTTTCCAACCCTCGATATCGATCTTAATAACACACGCGGCATAGTACGCCCGCTCGGGTGGTCTATTGCCTTCCGCGAGTCGTTATTAGCTTAGCTATATGTTATTGTTACTCGTACACGCGAAAACAATTCAAATAATTAGCTCGTATCTTCTTCCGAGGGCTCTCGACACGGTAATGGCTTGTTGAAATTTCTTGTAATTTCTGAAAACACCAAAAATAGGTTCGGGCCGAGTACTCGTGCCGGGCTCCGTTATCTCGTTATCCTAATGAAGTCTACGCTAATGACGAGTAGGTAAATAATAGGGCGGCTAATGGGGGCTTTATCATTCTCGAGTGCGCTCCAGGTAAGGGCCAATTAGAGAGGCCGACATCGGCCCATATTGTTCGGCGCAGTGCTCGCTTCGATTACGATTATTTCTGAACGACTCTCGGAACTGATAAATTGGACCAACTATTGCGAAATGACATCCGCGGTTTGTGGCGCCGACATTAATTTCCTGTTAAATTGTCACATTTGTCGTGTTTGTTTAAGTGGCCTTTTAGTTTGCATTGCTACATTCGTATCACACGAAACATATTACTAAACGTTTAATAGTGAACTGATTGCTTTGAGCGATATTAACAAAACAGTCTAGTCATAAACTAAATTACAAACTGATTTTCAATAAATCGAGTCGATAAATATTTTTCTTGTGAGAACTTTAGGATGAGCCGCGCGGAGGCAATATTATCGGAGCTCTCGCAACTTGTAGGCGGGCGGGCTAATTATCACATCAGACTCGTGTTACCGGGGGCGGGCGGGCTCGGGAAATCCCCGCAATTTGGGTAATATCCCGTATTATCTGTTCGGGAAACAACTATTATTGATGGCTATTTATAATTATCCGTTTCTTGAAACAAAGTAAGAATAAAGAAAGTTTATCATAATTGTAAAATTCTAATTATTGTATTATTATCAGAATCCCGTATCGGTCTACTGGTGGACATAGGTCTCTGTACAAGGCGCGCCACTCAACACGATTCTTAGGTCTGCCAGCCACCTACGCAAGGTCATCCTACCATCGGTATTATATATTAGCTCTCCACTAGCCGCATGCAAAAAGTTATCGGTATTATATGTATATTAGCTCTCCACTAGCCGCGTGCAAAAAGTTAACAGGGTATATTAGTGTTGTACCACTTATTCGAACTCCTCGATAAAATGAGCCAATGCCTCCACCAACAACTCGTGCTCCGAGGAAAACAAGTTCTTCTCTATTGTTTATTCAATAAATAAACAAAAGAGATTCAGTTTGCAGTAGGCATTAGTTTTCATAACCGTTTTTATATTCAATGTAGGTCGGCGAATATGGAGCGCACAAAAGTGGCAAGAAGCAGCGGTATATTGCAAAGAGTGGTACAGCACACGGGTTGAGGCAGACGTCTTCAATCCCCGGGCCGCTGCGAAACTTCCCGCCCGCTGTTTTTTATTGCGCGGAATTTAAATGCATTTTTGATGTTACGAGATGACACGCGGCGGACGTCCGCCCCGCCCGCGTCTCGCCCCGCGCCCTATAATTTCCCAACTTGAAACTTCACTACGGTATTAAGCCTTGATTGCTTGAAGAAACTTGGGACATTTTGCCGTATTCTTCGGGCTCCCAGAAGATGCTATAGCACTGGCGCAGACGTTATTATTAAGAGTGATTTGAATTAATTTAAGTTTAATTTTCGTGGGAAATCCGAAACTTCAGATATGGCAGACATAAAAATAAAATGTTGCTCGCTGTATATTACAGATTTATAACATTTGTTCGTTGACAGCTGCGCGGCGGCGGCGGTGTGTGTGGGGCACTAATTAATTTGTGTGTGCCATCTACAATATTCCACTGATAGAAAGGGTTACCGTGTATTTGGATCTCTATTACGGTTTCCAATTAAGTAGTTGGGGTTTAGTTTGGACCACATCAGGAGTGGTACACGACAATACGTTTAGCGCGGTCGCGGCTCGCGCCCGCCGCGCCGCCGCCGCCCCGCGGGCCAGGCAGGTGCCCGCCGCGGCTCGTGGCTTGACTTCGCCTGCCGTAGTTTTTAGCGCTTACTAAAAGGATTGCCGTGTTCGTATCGATACTCGAGAGCGGAGTATGAAAGTTCGTACTTGAAAACATTCCGCTTTCAGAAAGTTTTTTGATTAAACTTCCGTATGGAAATGAATAGGAGCTGACGATAATTTGCGTACCTCTAATTTGGCTGACATCGATTTCAATTAATTGACTAACCGTTTAATTGAATGTGAGTGAATGAGTGGGTTTGAATGCGCTCCATCCACGTGTGCATCGGATGAAGGGTGGGATGGAATGGTAGGAGAGGCGTCCGAGCTCCCGCGGGCACATTAATTAGCGGGCGAGTGAGGGGAAGAGGGGGGCTCATGAAAGTTTACCATTTAATTAGGAGCAGCCGCCCCTCACCTTTTGTCGTAACGCCACGAGAATAAGCGCAAGTTAAGGTTTCTCATTAGGAGTTTCAAGTCACGGCCACTTTTCTGTTATTAATTTCGATGAAGTAAAGGTTCCAGGCCAATTATCTTTCTTGGTATATCACTTTACCATAAGTTTACGATAAGCTAATTTATCACTTAAGGCAATTCCTCTATTATCATCATCCATACGCATGCCTTACCTATTTAAAATCTAAAGAAAGTAATCCACTATTTAAGAAAAATTATAAATCTAATAATCCGATGTAGCAAAAGTATAAATAAGAAAAAGTAAGGAATCCGCTTAGCCTAGTTAGCGCCTTGTTAACAAACAAATGTGTCAAAATTTCTCGCTCCTGAGATGTGTGAAGGTTAGTCGTGCTAGAAAGAGCTTCTCGAAAACTTGAATAAAAAAAATACTTAATTCTTCACACTCCATGACGACCACCTCTAAACCATAAGACCGTATCTAAACTTCATGAATAATAACTATAATCTATAACCACAGTTCATACTTTGCCCGTTCTCCATTTATATCAACTTGCCCTTTGCCTGCCCACCTCTGGACCATAGGCTGGCGACGCCATTGGTGCCAAACTACTCATATTATTAAGCTAATTATTAGAACTTGTCACAGTGTAATTATCGTTGTTCTAACAAAGGGCCAGCCGTAGGTGCAGTATCCGCAGCCCGCGCCTCCAATTAGCCTAATGGACAGCCCCAACCTGCATTCATACTCGAAATCCTCCACACCAAGCTGCAGCTAATTTTCGCCTTAAACGCTGAGAGCAACGGATGTGGCGGGCGAAAACCGCTCGTTTATTTACACTTTGCTTGCAAACTTTTTAATACTTAACACCGTGAAAAGTTTTATTTAGGTACAATATGCCCCAAGATAAATGGAGAATACTGCATAGCAACTAATTTTCTTTTTTTAAACGCTGCACACTGACTGTGTAGACGAGCGGAGCAATTGCTATATGATACCGCTATGCACGAAATTAGAATATTTTCTTAGATTAAATAGTTTTGTATTGCAATCATTGGATTACAATCCATGTTTCCAATAACCTAAGAATTCTCCTTTTCTTATATATTTACTACATTTTGCCCGCAAAGTTTTAAATAAGTCTGTATTTAGGTACCTACCTACTACTGTGAGAAGGTTATTTAGGTACACAATTCCCAGAGACTACTTAATTAATTAACACTCTATTTCACCTATTTTTAATCCACGCTGAATTGTGTAGACGATCGTAGCAATTGCTACGAGTATACCGTAGCAATTGATCCCGTAGGAATACTCTAATTGTAGAAATATTCCCGTTATTTTAGTTAATTGAAGAGTTTGCGTGATATCTCACTATATCAAGTACATAAACATTTAATGCTGGCTTATATTCTTTGGTGTTATCAAATTACATTTTTAAGCGATGAAAATAGTACGCGCGTTCGTTTACCGCTCCCGTCGCGGCCGAACGCCCGTCTGCCTGCCCGCCGGTATGCATCGCGACTCATTACTCCACTAATGGACGCCGTAATGAACCAATCTAACAGATTGCTCTCGAATCTTCAGCCAACATCCAACCAACAGCGCTGATTTGAAAGCCTTTCCCTGCGACGTTCTATCTTTTAAATTAAATAGGAAAGTACTTCCACTCATAGGAAAACGGGTCGAGTGAAGACGGTGATAAAACGCATTTCATTTAGGTAAATGTAAGTTATTCAGATTCAGAACTAATATTAAAGCATATAATATAATTAAGTCTATTATATTTATTTATTTCTGAATGATACTTATTTCTATTACTAACATATTATGCATGCCGCGTTATGCAAAGTTATTAACTTTTGATATCAATATTATCCTAATGCTACTTCCAAACATGTGGGCAAACATTTCATTTTGATTGAAGAAAACTGACACAACCATAACTCGTCCAATGATCCGCATTAATTTGGCACCAAATTAAATTTGTTTGCCGGCCGACACGCGGGCACTAATCGCCAAGGTTAAACGACTTCCCGCCAACTTGTTCGCGAACTCCAATTTGTAGCTCCGTTTGTGCGACTCACAAAGTTATATTAAAAGGTCCAAAGTAATTTTCTTGACAAACATAATGAATAATGAATGGCGCAATATAAAATTCGGATTGAGGAGGGCGCCTCGTCATGTGTCCCGCCCGACATGTTTGTCTCTCTTAATTCTGTGTGTTTTTGCTAATTGAGTCCCGCTTCGGCATCACCTGAGCATTCGCAGCGCGGCATGAGCGCACGGCGGGCGCATCTATTATTCATCGGGGAAGGAATAACGAACGAACGGCTTCTAATCTTAAAATTACGGGCCGACTCGGACGACACGTCTCGTGCGCGGCGGGAATTCAATCAGCTCCAAACTCAACATAAGGCGCAAGATTTATGATCGACACAAATCGAATTCGCTAACAAACAATATCGTATTGGCAGCGGTACGTAGGATACGATACGAGTATATCAATATTGCAGGCGCTATTAATACGTCCGTCTCATGAGCGGGGAGGGTGCTCCACGGGTGCGCCACCCGCCGCCGCAGCCCCACACCCGCCATCGCCGCTCTTAATTGAATGAGGAGCGGGAATTGTTTCCCAAAATGAAACAATTAATTGTGCAACGGCTATTCCGCCTTACATGGATAATACGTTCGTTTATGGCCTCCTAACGCGGCTGCACGACGTCCTTTATTGGACCGACTCTAGGAATTTGTGTTCATTGGCGCTCGTATCCAAAATTTAATCGAGAATTTATAAGAACGTCCCTTTGTTGTCGCGGGACTGCGAGAGTTTTTGCAGCTGGTCGCAACCGAATTGCATTGTGTACGTATAAAAACATCTCGGTTTTAGCGAAACCCTCGAATATTTCTCTCAAAAGTGTGGGGTTTCGACATAATGGGCTCGTTGCTCAGCGCCGCACAGCACTGCTCGATGAGCCTGACGGTTTGAAGCGGGGCGTTTAAAATTTTCATGGTCAGACCTCAGCACGTGTAATGCGCTTGTAGCGCGCGGCAACCCGGCGAGCGCGCGAACATGTGGCGCATTCAACTTGAAGACGCATCGTAAACCGCCTTTACGCCTCTCCGCGAGAGCCTCTCAAAACTTTTCATATTCCCCGACCGTAAACTGAGCCAAAAAATACGACCGACGAAAAACATTGTAAATGCTTGCGGGTTATCGACGCAGGCCCCCGTCTCTGGCTGCGAATTAGTTTTAAAACATAGTTTTAACTGTGCTTGTAGCACCCGAAATTACGGGTTTTTCCGCTTTAGTACCTCCCCGAGGGAACGGTCCTGGCACTATGGCGTTGTAAAAATAAATTGAACTAATTTAGTCTGACAGAAGCAGAACTTATCAATTAGCGTGATGTGGCTTTTGTTCGCCGTTCTAGAACAAACTGCGTTAGTTAATTGAGAATGGCTGCATTAATTGCATCGAGCACTGGATCTTTAATTACCGAAACATCTCTGTATCATAGCACACAGATGCGACTCTCCGAAGACATTACGTTACAAGCAAGTGTATGTACGCACACAAGCGTGGCTGTGTCGTGTACGTACGTGGTGGCCGTGGCACACTGGCGCAGGGCACACATTCAATTTGCTATTTATCCGGGAATGGATCTAAGTCATTACTTAGCTGAGCGAGAGAGATGGGATGGGATGCAGTGGAAATTACACAGGGAGGTGCCGGCATTCAGTGCCAGAGACTGTTCGTCTATCACATGCATAAACTAGCTTAATTACTTAGGAAACTTTTGGCCTTGCTTGCTTACACAATATTCGGCAGCAATTAATAAATTAATATCCGTTGTCACTTTTAACTGTAACATGTACAAATAAAAAAATATAGATAGGTACATTAAAGGTATCGGTACGGTCACTCGTATGGCACGGTAATATTGTTTTATGAAAATTGACTTTTACACCTTTATTTCATCACTTATGCATTGCACTCTAACAATTTTTCTGCAATGTCTATTTTCTTAACCTATAAGCTGTCCTCCTGCTGGGTAAAAGTATCCCTCTCCTCCTCCACGATCCCTATCCTGATCCTCGATTTATATACAAATGAAATTGCACCGCACGACTGGTAAATAAAAACTATTATCACGCTACGACATAACACCCGGTTCTCCGAAAACCAACAACGAGAAATTTTCGTTGCCAGGGATCTTAACCTGGGACCCTGAATCATCAGTCCACAGAGCTACCGAGTGCACATATAAAATTACAATTTCATTTCTACTCTCTGTAGAAGCACATAAGAAATAATACTACAAGGGTAGAAGTCAGAGTTGGTGACATCTATTCTGGCTTTCGTTTTTTCATTGTCTTAATTCCTAAAGTATCTTTCCTATACTATTAAAGATATAAAACGGGAATTACCGTGTTAAACATTTATTTTATTGATGTCTAGATATTTCGACAGCATTGTAGCCATCATGGTCACGAGTATACTGAAGTTGAAGTCATCGACTTCAGTATACTCGTGACCATGATGAGTTTGAACGTCAGAAGGGTCACAAAACGATCTTCCCTCTTTCGTGTTCGCTGACTTCGTTGAGTAAAGTTGTTAGTTAATACTTGCAAAAAAAAGTTCAACACGGTAATTCCTGTTTTATCTCATTATTTATGTGTAAATTTAAGAAGTGAGGTATCTTTCCTGTCGTTATTTAAACAAAAGGATGGCAGGTATTTTTAGACTTAAAAAAGTTTAAATTATAAAATTAAATCCGTACCTACACAAGAATCGTTGCCAATTTGTTGTTCTCACAGATGCTTCAAATCAAAGACTATGTTACGTCACTTTTCGAGGGCCTAATTAGCGTTAGAAAAATGAAAAGAAAAATGTATGGGAATGACATTTGCTTGCAAGCAAATGTTAATACCATGTATTTTTCTTTATATTCTACTAGCGTTAACGTAAGTCAAAGCGAGGACCTCTGGTCGCGCCTCGGCTGGGCGCGCGGTCGTGGGCGGGCGGCGGCGGGCGGCGGCGGCGGGCGCGCAATCACAGGAAGTGCGCCATCTCATCGCGGAAGTGGTTTATCTCGCGTCTCGCTCGCACACTCGCGTTGTTTTGTCATCTTGGGACGGTAATGGACGCGTACGTCTGCTTAATAGGTCTCGTATGCTATGCGCCGATCGAATGCATTCTGTATGTATGTATTTTATTATTATTAAGTAAAATGCAAAGGGTATGTTGAGTTGTAACGTGTGTGACTTAATTGTGGATCGTGTTAGAGTCGTTAAATTATCCCTTTAGAATTTCACGCTAACTCGTGAAACAAAATTGCCTATAACGAGAAATACGAGAATTGATGATTTTTTCTTTTTTGTTCAGTTAACAAATATGATCGTCTAATTACCTGTTGTGATGTAACACTGACGAACTGATTGATCGAACCTGTTCATCATTGTAAAAATAAAGTGATCCAATCTAATAATGTAAAAATAACTATGCAATAGTCACAGAACAACTTAAAATGTTAGTAGGGTAGGGTAGTCTTTGTTTACAAAATAAGACACTTGATTTGGGCTTCGATTTAGATAGTATTATAGTAGATATTTTTATATTTTCAAGCATATCTACATAAAACATAAAATGATATAAAATGGATAATAAAAATTAATAATACAAGGACCTTTCGCCGAAGAAGAAATACTAATAAATGAAGTAGAAAAATCTACCAAACCAAAAGAACTAGATCTATCAAAACTAAAACTTTAAACGATATGTGACATGTTTAGCATTTCATTAATTTTATTAAATGTAGATTTTATGACAACTTTCTTTTTTTACAATGTTTCAGCTATACCTAGTCGAATCCTTATAAAATAACTCGATTTCGGTCACGAGGCGACGACGGGACTGTCCTGATTAATTCTCAGGCGCGGGTACACCATTAGCTGGCACGTTACGGGCCCGCTATCACTCAATCCGGCGTGTGGTCGCCCTACTGCCCTATTATTTACCCTTCAGTTGATTTACTTTGGAAACATCTTCATAACGTTTCTAACTTATCAAAGCTAATGAAATGAGTGAGAGATATTAGCCGTTAGCCATATTCCTAGTTTAAACTCACTTCCCTTAAACTGTCGTTGTCCCTTACACACTTCGTTAAAAAACTTAATGTTAGAAAGGGACGAAGGCTATAATGATGGACTAACTTTTAATCACGTTTATGGTTTATCACACCTAGGCCAAATATAATTATTTACTTACCTAAACTTCACTGTCACTCTTAAATCTCATACTTAATATGTTATTTCGCGGTAAATTGGAACGGGACGCCTTGTTTAGCGCCGATTAAATTTAACATAAAAAGAGATCGGTGGCTCAGTGGTTGGGTCAATGGACTTGCGATACGGAGGTCCCAGGTTCGATTCCCAGCCAGGGCAGCCATGTACCAATGAGTTACCTCGGTTTTTTCGACGGAAGAACTTACGTACATTTACCGAGTGCTCTCAAAACGGCGAAGGAAAAACATCGTGATGAAACCTGCATGCCGTAGAAGAAAATCATGGTCCGTGGTGGACCATGGCCCCAGCTCCCTCGATGTAAGTGAAGGTCTGTGCCCGAGCAGTGGGGCAATATAAACAGTCTGACGCTAAAGATGAAATTTAACATGCTACACTCTAGAATCTCTAGTAATTTTTACTTTATATAAAATACACGACGTAGGTCTTAAATTAAAAGCCCCGTATTTTTCTCACACCGAGTAAAGTTTGTTTTCATTACCGCTGACAAACGAACCTTGATCAAATTGTGAGAAACTAATTTAAACTACACGAATCTGATGGGGGCACTAACTGTTTTTAATTTAGGCCGTGTAATTGGTTTCCAAGCGTCGATAAAACTTTACTCCACTTCCTACAACTGCGCGTTAAATTTAGTTTACGTCCAATCAAATTAAACTAGTTTTCGGGATTGGAAAAAGTAACTATCATGGACATTGACTATGTATTCCAACTAAGTTCGTACGGTCGTCAATTTTAATTTGGAATCCCTTTTGACAAATCGAACAATTTTGTCATAGTGAAGATTTCGCTGTTGCAAGTCATTTTGATTGCTGTCTAGATAAGCTTTATTTTGACAAAGTTGTTCACGTTCAGTGATAAAACAGTACTAGGAGCGGCCGATCCGTCCCCCTAGCCAAGTGGCTATGATTTTTGTTAACGCCAGTAGAACAGAAAGATGAAATGTATGAAACTGACATTTGCTAAGGAAAAATAAATGTCATTCCCATATCTAAGTAGGTAAATAGAGCATTATTCTTTGACATTGGGATTGAACTTTGCTTACGAAAAAGCAAATATCATTCCCATACATTTATCTTTTTATTATAGCCTCTTGGCCAGGGGGCAGGCCCAATCACATAGCTCATTCATACGTGGGGATCGATCCTACGACGCTTCCTGCGTATTGCAATAGCTTTATACAAATGTAAAAGTCAAAGTCAAATTTTTTATTGCAACTAAGGACGTTGTGTACATTTTTGCATGTCAACATATTTTTTGAATTTACATTTACATTTTGCAAGGAAAAGGTGCCAACGCTGAGGAGAAAAACAAAAGTAATAAAACAAATGAAAAGTCAACATGTTTCTGAGAATATTTCAATTACGCTTCACTTTGTTTTGAAGTAGGAACTACACTACACATGACGTTACGGGTGATATTAAGCGAGTGGGGTGCAAGGCCCCCCAGGTTTAAAACTTTTGGTTTCGGTCACAAAATTATCGCTTTGGCTGTAAATATTATGTTATTTTAATTTATTGTCACTGAAAGGTGTAAAAATAGTTACGATTCTATATTTGTCTCTCCATAAAATCAGCTTAAAAAATATTATGTTGTATTTTTATTAATTTTATTTTATATTGGCTTCTCTTATTAAAGAGGTAATTTTGCCAATGTCAAGTTTATAATGTTGTATATTGCTGCCAGTCTCATTGTGTAATTTGGTACTTGCTTATCGGTATTTTTAAATTATTAATAGGTAATATAAAACACCTAAAATATTTCATCTACCTACCTACTAAAATTTCAATCTGCTCAATAAATGTTGCCAAACACATCTTAGGCTTCGCTTCTAGCTGTAATCCTGCGACGCTCTGGCTTCGGCTTTAAGATAGAATTCCTTTGGTCATCCCCTAGCGCGTCCCAGCGGCCTGCGGGCGGGTTTCTAAGTCCCGGCTAATTGGATGAGCCGCCAGGGCAGCCCAATTAGCAGCACCGCACCGTTGTGATTCATTTTAATCGGGCGTCCTTATCAGTGCACCACCCCGCTTGTGTTGACCTAGCCGCTATTAAATTACCTATAGCGCCACTCCCATATATATTTTGCTGCGAGTAGTTTTGCGATCAGGTTTAATGGTTATTGGATCTACAAATGTCACTCAATTATCTATTTATCACTGCATGCACGACTGCAAACGAGGAATGTTTTTATAATGAGTCAAAATTTTGTATCAAGTGTCGCAAATAAATGTTTTTTTTTCTTCTTTCTACTATTCTTATTAGATTAAACAATTGAAGCTTCGCCAAATACTCAATACTCTCATTTTATTCAGGCTTGGTAGAAATTAACGCTGCGAAGCTAGCGTATCTGTTGAAGATCTGACTGGCCTGACCGATCGGACGTCTCCGCTGCAGCCACGTAAACTATGCATGATTTTTTTCACTACCCACAATGAATCAAAAGAAAGATACTGGGCCAGACATTGGCCTTCCGATGAAAGCCCAGCTCTTTACCCAGACACAGTAACGAATCGCAGCGAGCATTCGCAGCGCCTTTAATGACATCGACGCCATGGGCCCCAGTTTGCGTGCGCTTCTTGTTATTTCTTTATTACAAAGGAGTGCCTCATTAATTTGGCAACCCCTCGAGCCTCAGGGTTGGGAGAGTCGCGAACCCTTGACCTCGTTCCGAGAGCCCACGACACTGAACCATCCAAATTGAAATGGCAACGCACTTTGCGATACATAATTAACGATCCTCATTACTGCGTAACAAATATCGCGTCGCACCTCCCCAGTAAGAATCGCGTCCCCATCTCAAAACTCTTTGCAGGTTTGCACTACCAACAACTGGCCGTTTTCTCCAACGCAATCGACATAAGAGTCAAACTTAGATCATTCCAGACGCCAACATAATTCCTAGTTCTACAGCTAGACAGTTTCTATTATCCTTAATGGCGTCCGTGCGAGTTTTAAAACGGCTTCGATAGTAAAACTTGTTCCGGAAGTGTTCGCAGGCCATGCAGAGCACACGGAGGAAGTTCGGTATTTTATTGGACAAATTCGATAGGCAATCGCACGGCACGGTTAGCGGGACGTGTATTTTGTCGCGGGTAATTGAGTTGTCGCCGACCCGAGTAGGTGTAGGCGATGAGGCGCCGCGCCCGGCCGACTCGAGGCGGGCCGAGTGGTGAGAACGCGTATGTAAGGAGGCTAATGAACGCGACCGCGCGCCGCCGCCGCCGCCAGGGCATCGTGTCCGCGGACTCGTGCATTTTTAATGGCGCACGCTAGCACACTCACTATTAATATTTACCGAACACGTCAAGAGGGTGCACTTTACCTTTTAGTTAACTAGCGTCCGGCCGTTCATTAAATTTTCACGCGCGTCAGTTTCGGGCGAATTTTCCGCGGCGCTGACCGGCCGGAGCGGCCGATAACGAGCGTGGACCGCGCTCGTTACAGGAGCCCGAGCCAGCCAGCCAACCCGCTACCACAGAATATATAATAGTCTACCAACAACCCGGCCAAATTTTATTAATAATAAACTGTAACTGAAACGGCGGCTTTGAAGTAACAACTCGACTCGAACGCTCGTTATCGGGAATTATGCAAAATCCTTTGACCTACAAAGTTGCTCCTTCGAAGTTTACATTTGTTCATTATTGTGACTTTGAGTCGAAGTCATGTGTAAAAATAGTTCGATCCATAAAGGTGACCCTCTTATGGAAAGTTCTCAGTTGGGACTGAGAAGACTCTTTCAAATTCCCTGTAGGTACCACTACCATGAGTGAGTTGCTATAAGTTCGCTCGCTACCGCCTAAGTAATAACGTTAGTTAAGGTTCGGGCTGGTGGGGGTTTTGTTGCACTCCTATTGGTCAGCAGCGGACCTAAAATTCCTCAATTCAATGCAATACAATTCAGTTTTTAATTTGATCCAAAAGGAACAAATCAAAAACACTTTATTACCTATACATCAAAAGCTACAAATGGAGTACATACAATTTTGCCAGCTATATCGCACCAAGCTATGTCTTCCAGGCAACGAATTATATTAATAGAGAAAAAATACAAAGCTTGCGTAACTTTTCCCTTTAATCTCTTGAAGACCCCGCAGTAATTATGTAAAAGCCGACTACACACGACGCGATAAACGGTGATCAGTTGTGACGTGCGTAACGTGGTAGTCATCCGTGGTTCGGGCCGCGGGCCGGCGGGCCACCGCGGTCCACCTCGCGCCCGCGGGCTGCGTGCCCCGCGCGCATGAATAAGGAATGAGCGCGCGCGCACGCGACGCCGCGACAAACGGCCGCGGCGCACGCGACCGCCCTCGCTGCAACGCCACCCCTCATTTATTACCGCCCAAGCCTCCCCTATCACTCTCATATCTTACCTTGCCATATCTTTCGTTTCAGTTGCCTTGGGTTTATAGCACTCACGTTTGGGTGAAGCCTTCGTCCATTTCTAAGTGTCTTTATTTGTGTCTTGAAATAATTTAGTTTGACCCGCTAACTTGATCATGTTGCAATGTATTGACACGAGTATAACTTCAGATCTGCTTGACAAAGTTTTACAAGTAGACAAGGCATGTCGATTCCCGTTAGTATAATGTCATGCACTAGTAGTTTTCTCGGGTTATCCAGAGTTTCGGAGAGACTTACATTTACGGATTGCTTTCAAAACGGTGAAGAATAATGATGATGAAACATGCACACCCTGGTTGTTCTTGTAATGAAATTATCCTATTGCCTAACAAAAAAACTAGTCCTTAAAGAGCAAAGTCAAACTGTGACCCGTCATGCATGAAGAATGGGCTTAGCACGAAGTGGCTATTACTATACTCGTAAAAGATGCTAGAAGAATCGGCTAGCCGAGGGATAAGTCCTATGACTCCTACACACGCAAGTCAAATATCGCATACACATAAACTGAGACGGGAACAATACTGTCACATGTCTATCAACACAATAAAGGAGCCCGTACCTCATAAGCAGGCTCTCAGAATGACGTGGTCCCCGCACTCGGGCGCAATATCGTCTAAATGTAAGGCGACTGTTTGCCAACCGCTCTACGCGTCTGGCCCGCCGCACCGCACCGACTATTAAATTATTTAGGCCCAGTCTTGCATTGTCTCGCGAAAGTCGGGCGACAATCGGCCGGCCCGACCGCCGGGCCCAAGCCCAACCCGCGCCAATATAAACAGTCGTTAGTCGTCACAATCGAATAGCAATGTCCTACGTCATTGGGGTAGCCACGCGACGATGTTTTAGCGGAATTGTGCTGTTGCTAGTTTAAGTTGTTTCACGGAGATGACTGAATTATTTTTAATGGGGATTCTTTATTGGTGTAGGACTCCGTACAGTCATCAGTTTACTAAAGTACCATCCACAAGGTTTTCGTGTATTTTCTTTAATATTTTCAATTACCGGTAATGCTTTACTGCATAAAAAACAACTTTCCTGATTACTTTAATATACTTACTAGAGCAATTATAATTTAGGCGGTCACTAAACTGAATCTTCGAGGAAAGATCCGGGGAAGAATAAGAATATCATGGCAGGAACCCACGCCAATAATACGGCAAGAGTACGAGATCTACGTTCCTTGCGGAATTGTCGAGAGTACCATATCACCAATATTTGTAAGAAGATAACACCATAAGAAGACGAAGGTCGCGAAAATCTGTTTCTTTTAGTCAACTGCAGACTCAGTAATCCAACGTCTCAGCAGTCTCGTATGACCACGCAAACGTTGGCCACCGCAAGGATAATCCCGAATGTGCGAGTATCGCTCGCAGGAGTCGTTCTGTATTGAGTTAGAGCGTGCCGACATGTTTGCACTACTAGTTAATGGAATGCCAGTGCCCATTGTGGACGCAGACGCGTTTTCTATTCAATGCCAATATTACATTGGACGTAGTGTGTACATGCCTTTCTTAGGGTTGTTTGATTAATCTAAATTGTTATGGATCACGAAGATTCAAAATACGTCAGCTGCCTTATTTCGGACCACTTCCTGATCGGTAACATACCGTAAAAATATTGCTTGCCCCTCTATTTACCATACGCAAGTGATAATTCTAATTAATGAAGTAAAATGACCACCACTATAAATGCTACAAATATAGCAGTTTTTACCAAAATTTACCGTTTTACTATAAAATTCAGTATTCGCCAAAAAGTATTTTACAATGTTGAATTACTGGTGTATTTCTGCACTTGGCAATGGCAACCCTTTATTGTAGACATATTTTAATGTATCTGAAGTTGTTATCCTCTCTATAACATTGGTAACCTTCGTCATTTTGTAATATTTTAGATTATTCATATTATATATCGTCTGAAAAATATTTGTTTGTTTATTTTTGTTCGAACATAAAGAACGTTATGAATTTGGGTCTGACTTGACTCTCCAACAACATGCAACATAATAAAAATACCTTTTCACGTAATATCATTATTCTTACAACTTTAACCCTGGCCCCACGTGAGGCAGTATCGCGTATCGGTCATTACAGCTGCCCTGAGGCGCGCCGCAGCGACCTGCCCCGTCTGACCCGGCGACCCTTTGCAAATCTTAGTCGAGAATGTTCAATGAACATTGAAATAAGTGAAAATCTAACAAAAAAATATATAATGTACTAAACTTTCAAAGGTGTTAATAAAATAAATAAATAAATATATAACTTTTAGTCGAGAGAGAACTGGGAGAAATTAAAAGCGGAAAGTCGTATGCCCCAAGTTGGGCGCCAGTGCCACGGCGCATACGAGAGACAGTAAAACAGCAGCCTTTTTTGGACACTAATCTGTACAATATAGGTTAAAAAAATGTTTGCCATCTCTCTTACTGATCGTAATTGGTATTCTTCTTAGTTCGTGTAAAAGAGCAAAAATTACTATCTCTTGCGTTCGGTGAATAGAGATGGGCAAGCAATTTACGGTATTTGTTCGATCGCGGCTGAACCAGAATAAGGCAGTTTTAGTTTAGGATAAGAAGGTTAAAGAAGATTTTGGTGATGGATAATTTTCAGGAAATGCACTTTTATTGAAGTATGTATAAGATAAAGACGGGCTAAAGCCCAGTTGTTATTGCTAACAACTTCATAACAACTTGATGATAACCAAAGTCAAAGTCAAATTTCTTTATTGCAAGTAAGCACGTTGTGTACATTTTTGCACGTCAACATATTTTTTTAATTTACATTTACACCACTTTGCAAGGAAACGGTGCCAACGCTGAGGACAACAATTTATCTCAATACGTGCCCATTCGAAGCAAGAAGCGATTCGTCCGTCCTATCCTACGGGACCGTTCTGTCCCGCTCAACTTGGCTATAGAATAGAGCAAACGTATTATGTAAATTAATTAAAGTGTTACAGACAAATAATTCATACAGTTGTGCTTTAATCAAATAAGTATTCATGAACAACAGGACGATTTTCATTGTGGCCGCAATGGCCGGCCGTGTTTCATCCGAGGAGAATAGGGCCCACATTCGGCCGGGTAAGTTTCAATGGCCGTCGTATTAGTTTGAAACCTAATTGTTTCGCTGCGATCCATAGTTCGTGGAGCGTTCCCGCGGCGCGCGCGCCATTGTCCCGCTCGGGCATAGCTGACGCTCGTATAGGCATAAAGCTGATTGTTATAGAATAATTATTGGGAATGTAATGATACACACAATACGGAAATTGAGGGCAATTGCATAAATATTAACAATTTTCATTTTATTGCGACAGTAGGAAAATAAATTAGACCATTATCATGTACGGACAACAGCAAATCAATGGTAACACTTGCAGTACGAATTCAACTCTTATTACGCAGATAATAAATTCAAATTCTAAAGTGTTACACTTGATCTGCTGTTAGCTGTACTATTTGACAACGGCTGTGTTATTCTCAACCAGCGGTGATCGATAAAATACCGTAAAAAACTGATCGCCCCTCTCAATTTCCTGATAGAAAATTTGCTACCATTGTAAATAATAATAATAATAATTTATTTCGCAACAACAGTTTAACATAAAATAGGTACAAGATACAAGAAAAATGTATTATTCATGTTTGTATGTTTGGTCCCTGGTCTCCACACTAGGATTCCCTGTGTTGTGGAGACCAGTGCAGTGTTGGTTATGTTAACGAATACCTATATCTTACCGGTATGTCATCTGGGGTTTTATTTATTTATTACATAAGTATTGATTGACAATAACTAGCACGTTTTCTAAATAAAGCATTTTTATCGCAATTTTGTATCTGGCCCAGATTTCAATGGTTTTATTAGGAAATATCTTAGCAGGGATGAAAATGAAATGAAATATGTTTATTTTTGTTAACCTAAACTTAATGTTAACACTACAGCTTGTTGGGACACTCCTTTTGAGTATGTGGATACTCGTGATAGGAGGCCCCGCTCTTCCAAATCCGGTATACATCCAGTTAAGCTAAGTTTAGCATTTATACAAAATTGACAATGAAGAATTTTCAAGGATAAAATTTAAGAGTGTGAGGGGGAGAATGTGTAGGTATGCGAGGGTGTTTGGATATGTGTGTGAGAGAGTGTGTGCGCGTGTGAGCGGGAGGGAGGGTGTGTTTGTGCGTGCGTGCGGTGTGCAACCCTGCAACGTGTCTTGGGATCGGTAACTGTATATTGATACATTCACCATTACATTCGCCTCGAGGGGCGTGCTGAAAGCTTGGGCCGTGGAGCAAAGCAGGAACACCTGGAATGCCATGGCTGGCCAGAGGCACGCAAAAACACTTGTCACTGGTTACTCGCAAAACTTTTCATCGCACGCGATGAAATTACCACGAATGGAGTTGAGGATACTTATACGAGCCTTAACTGGACACTGCAGGCTGAAGAAACATCTGAACAGAATGGGCCTGTCTGACACCACTGCCTGTAGATTCTGCTGCGAAGCCGAGGAAACCCCCATGCATGTCCTCTGTGAGTGTGAAGCGCTCATTCACAGCAGAAGCCGAGCCTTGGGTGGACACATGGTGCCACCCGAGGATATCAAAACTCTCTCACCCAAGTGCATTGTACGGTTCCTAAGGGACGTTGGCCTTGGTAGCGAGATATAAGAACTCGGTGCGCGGCCACAATAGACCTTTGAGGTCGCAGTGACCCTTGGGCGTGTACCAACACCGTGATACCAAATAATAATAATAATAATTCACCATTAACTTTGTGTATGTATGTCTGAACGTGCCAGTTATGTATTTCTTGCGTATAAAATTTTCAAGCTCTGGCCAAAGTATAGTAACATTCGCGGCCCGTGAGCCACTGTACTATACGCTGCTGCCTACGCAAATATTATGCATGTTTAATTAACGCCATTCCTAATTCATAATCCGACATTGATAAATTAGACTCCGTCCGCCCGTAATTAGGTACGCAATTATCGCGGCCCGTTTGAATTCATTAATGCCGAAAGTATGGTGGTAAGGTGAACGTGATTTATTACGTACACTGTCTTACTGATAGTAATTAATATCGCGTTACACCTGGGCCATATTGTAGCGTAGCCGGTGGCGGGCCCTCCGCTCCGACTATGGAGGTACCTCTATCAATTACACGCTAACTGTTTCCGGTACATTTTTAACACACAGTCAGACTAGCATGCGATACGATACGAGCTTTTTGCAGATAACCACCTGTCCTTGTTAGTGTTGCTATACATATAGCAATAATAAGCCAGGATTTTGTTTTGATAACATATGTTATCCAGAAGTGATCGGTAGGTACACTACGATAAAAATTGCTTGTCCTTTCTTTACAGTAGTCGTTTTCTTTGTTGTATGTTAGGTTACGCTTGAAAATACCGTTTATATGTTGTCGTCTCTACGTATTTGTATTATTCCCTGACATTATTCAACAAGTCACTATCGTGAACCACCTGGTCTACGTAGAGCGAACCCCGACCTATATAGAGCTGATGTTGCACCGGCCTCCACCTACAGCGCAACGTGAAATAAATTAATCAGCAACAAGATCCTCATATTGTTCCCCGTTCTATTATTAGGCAATAAGCGTGTTCCCGCGGCCGGCGGGCGCACGTAATTGGAAACCCTATACGGCTATTTAATTTACCTAGCCGCGCCACCTGGCTCGATGGCGAAACAATTGCCGAGCGCCTAATTATATTTTAATCGCAACATGCCCCCCGCCCGCCTCCCCAACCGGGGGGTCACAACACCACTAATTCATTTGTGTTGGCGAGCCTCGTCCACTGCGCCTCAAGCGACTGTTTATTCTCATAGGAGAGTTTAGGTCTAGAGCAATACCGACGCTAAACACATTACCCAAAAGCGTTTACGTGAAGGGTTTAATTATGCACTTTACGTTCGCGTACAATGGCGTCAAGTTAATTAAGTTGTGCACATTGTTTAAAGACGTTTATTGCAGCTTCACGGCAAATCTAATTTATGCATGAACTTTTTAATTCGACTTTACATATTACGCAAGTATACGTACTTATAGAGAGTTTCATACGACGGAGTGCTGACTCGCCCGAGTTGATCAAGTGTAATAAATATTAAAGTTACAATATCATTGTTGGAACGCTCTGCTTACGCGAGCAGCTGTAGCGAACTATGTAGCGGGCCTTTGTTCGTTGCATTAAACATGAAACTGTTATTACAATACAATACATGCCTACCACAAATCAATTCATAAATCAGTAGTTAGATTGCGCTCTAAAAGTTTAGCTAAACTAGTTAAATGGATTCCTCGGCCGTAGCCGGCGGCTGCATGCGGCCACCTCTGTAGCACGTCGCGCAATCAATTTCACAGACGATGTGTGAAAAATGGACGCGAGCGGCCACCAGGCTGCGCCGGCTCCATGATATATAGCGGCCGATTGCTGTATTTATAATTCGTTTAAGACGTATTGCTGGACGTGAGAAACAACCACCAGCTTTTGCCACTGATCCTTTAAAGATTTTCTCGATTTGTTAAACGCAACATCTGTCTGTAGTATCTGTACAGTCCAAAACAGGGAAACATATACAAGGAGCCTTATTAAGGTTGAGATTTATTCAGAAACTACTTGAACGATTGTAAAAAAAAATCTTTCATTTGTAGTGCAGACTATATAATTTAAAAGAATTTAAAAAATCAGTTGACTTTTTTTTTTAGAGAAAATCACAACTTTTGAAAACCTCTCCTTTACACTTTTTTACTACGTATCTATACTGTCTATGTATGTCGACAGCAGATCAATGGTAACACTTTTTACTTTTGACAGTTCTTATTATTTGCGTCGTAAGACTTGAAATCGTACTGCAAGTGTTACCATTGATCTGCTGTCGACTGTACGAAGTCGCGATTTTATTGCAATTACCTCTTTATAGCAACTTGTTGGACAAATAGTGGATCGCAATTTTTTAAAATAGAATCTCTGGCTATCACGTAAAGGACTAAAAATAGAGTCTCGTAAATGTACCTACCTGTGACATTGCTAATTAACTACAATTGTGCAAGCCCTGGTATACACTTGGCCGTTTTACTAAAGCGAACTTGCACGTTTCAGTTTCCATGTTTGTAAGTAACAGTCTTATCATAGTCAACTTATTCCAAGCAATAAAGAGCACTGGTAAAGTTGTGATTGTGAGTAACGTGGCAAAGCGGACATGTGATACGATTTAGCCGTGAACTGCTCCTGCGCCCACTCCGTATTAGCGTGAAAGCCTCCTCGCGTGCGGGGGGCGAGGGCGGAGGCTGCGCATTGGCCATTAGCGTGATTAGAGGGACCCCCCACCACCCGCGAATTCTTTAGCCTCTCATCTCATAATACTACATATTTCATTATTTATGTAAGCTGTTTTACTACTGCTCTCCCGGAGATTACACGCAATATACGTAAATGTAAAGTTGACTGTGCTCTATTTTAAATTGCTCGTATTTGTTTTTTTTTAAATTTTAAAGTGCCTTATATTATTTACTTTTAATTATAAATACGGCATTTTTATTTTATTTTATTCAGGAAACAGAATCTTAACTTTATTCCCATATAAACGATTGTTACATAATGTCACATGGAGCGCTATTGTAATTTGCCAATGTCATATTGAAGAGTAACTCTTCCTCCAGTAGAGTCGCCAGCTGAAGCAAATGCAACCCTAAATGAAGGAGCAGAGCAGTCCACATTCATTCGCTACGAGTATGTAGTCTTGAATCTAGCTCGAAACTGTATTAGAATTTCATATAACTATTCACGAACACTCTAACATTCGCGAATAAATTAGACAACTGTCATGTACCCGTCACTTTCAACTCCTGCTTATATTAACGTTCTCGTGTAATTGTTTCAGATGATGTCGTGTTCGTACCTGAGCGCTGTGGAGATGAAGCCGGAGCCGTCGGGGGCCGCGTGCTGGACGCCGCCGGCGCTGCCCTACCACCCGCCCCACGGCGAGGGCCTACAGATACCACCGTACATGAGGCCGCCTCCGCCGTTGGGGCTCTGCCTGCCGCCCGCGCCCGCCCTCGCCATGCAAGAACCAGCGCTAGACCTCTCCACCTCAACACCAGCCATGCAGTCCCGCCTGACGTCGCCCCCTAGCGACGGATCAGAGTAAAGGCGCAAACACACTGTTAAAACGCTACGCCATGCGACGCGTGTTGAACAAATCAAACCGTCAGGCCCCAAATACCTACATCAATAGCGCGGGCGCGGGAGCGGTCGCGCGCATACATAGTAGCCGCGCCCGCTCGTTCAGTCACTGCGAATGTGTTCGCGCGATTCCATACTAACTTTAAGAAGAGGAAGGAAGAGTTTAAGTTTACCGCGCCGCTTGCGTGCCGCGTCCGCGCCCGCGCCCGCTCTTTTGATGTGGGGGAGCGTTACATTTTCTATCGCCAGATCGGACGCCCGTAACGCCGACGAAAAATGTACAGTAACCCCCCGTCGCATGACGTCGGGTCGTGTGGCGTTTCAACAGTATGTTTCCGGCTTAAAAGTGTTGTGCACGGACAATTGAACTTTAAAGAAGCACAAATTATTACTCACCGCCGATCCCCGCGAAATATCCTCGCCATAATTAATTAATTTCCAAAACGAGCGGTCAGTAATAATTCTAGCGACTTCAGTGAATCGTTAAGTTATACTTTAGTACCTATTACGTATTTAATTTCGGTTGTGAAAATGGCAATTTATGTAAAACTAACTCGATCTATGTAAATTCCCATTGCATTCTGGTACTTAAGTGTTGAACAGAATGAGATGTGTTAAACACAACGGCGTTGTTTCTATTTAAAACGTGTGATATACGCTGCTGTATTAAAGAGGACCTTGCAAAGTTATAAAATCCTAGTTAATTTATGAAGTACCATTTTTGATGATATTACTATTTTTAATTTGAAGTCCAAGAACAAGCAGATTATTTGTTTGTAAAATACCGAAGATATTAGGTATGTTAATTAACAAGGCCTCTAATCGAATATAACTACCTACCTACATATAAAAATAATGTACCTACGACTGACTGTATTCACAATTTTCGTTCGTAGTTATAAAAGACGCGCAAGTAATATTAAATTCAGATTAATTCATGTCACCTTGTAATTGTATGATAATGTAATTACGCATATTGATTGATATTTATCGTTTCTTGCCAGTGATTGTACCTTCTATGTTTTAAATTCTTTGTAACTGTCGTGTTACAAGCAGCACACGCGTTCTGTGATTTGCAAATCTTGCTCTGTAAATAATCTTCTCGAATAGATTGTTATTTCGTATATAAATGACGAGCAGTTATATACAATCCTGCAGCCTACTTCTGAGCCAACCGTGATCGGTAAAGTACGATAGCCTGTTTATTACAAAATCAAAACCCTCGGTTTTTTGGCAAAACCAACAAGAGGCCTTAAGAAACCGTACCTACATACGTCAGTCGGATAATTCCTCGCCTTATCTAGTAATATTATATATGTAATATAGATATTTGTTCACGATAAAAAGCAAAAATTACTATACCACTTGCTGCAATTGTACCTGGCTACAAAAGGATAATGAAGTCACTGCTCATCCGTAACCCGGTTACAAATGAAATTTAATCCTCGAAGTTACACGATAAGGATAAAGTCATTCTTCATTTTTAACCGGGTTACAAAACAAGAAAAATGATGCCTTGATCGTAGCCGGTTACAAAACGTAGCTACGAACACGGACGAAACCAAAAAAAGGGAGGCAAACTATTTTACGTTACTTTATCGATCACGGCTGGGCCAGAATAAGTCAGCTGATATGATGGCCGTTAAATTTATTCTTTTAAAATGTAAATATTAGCATAATCATTCTAGATCTAAGTAGACACATGTTGTACCTAAAACTTTAGGCACAAAACTTCGTAGCAATAATTTCGATGCCAACATCCTCTGAAGTTTAAATTCATGTTACTATCGGTCTCTGTATATATTGATCTATGTTTACCGTCGAATAAAGTGGTTCAAATCAAATTTTAAATGTATACAGTTAATGTATGTAAGTAACTTTAAACGCTAACATTCCTTATTGTATATAGTATTTATGGTTAGTCGTATTTCCTCATACATAATACATAGTGTTAGTACTTAGGCGTTCTAGTTTTCGTAAAAGTTCGTTCACACTCATAATGCATAAAAGTTTGAATATTATATCTATGTATTTCTAGATTTTTTAATATCTATTATGAATTAATATTACTGACGAATTTATTTGCAAAAACAATATGTAGTTGTATGTCGAAAATAAATAAAGCGATTAAATAATTCACCTGCCTATACGTTTTTCATATCATTTTGTTGACCATTTAAGACCATTATTGTTAATAAGTACCTACATACGATACAATGTTAGCGTTTAGTGAATCTTGCCATCTAACTAATATTTAATTTACGAAAATGCTTCGACCTGAGGTCGACTATTTGTCTTTGCACCAAATTACAACTTTAATGCGAAATTAGCTACCGAACGAGAATTTAGAAGCTGTGAAAAGAATTACAGATACGAGATTCCATAAAATTCTTTAATTCCTCTAGTTACAGTTATAACATTCGATTTATTTCACAAAACACTTCCGATCGCTGCTAATTTCGCATAGAGGACTATCAGACAAAATGATGACAAATTTGACCTCATGTCCCAGCAGTTTAGATGAAATAACAGCTGTTATGGTGTTACCAGTACATAATACACAAAGAAAGAATATTGCAACTGTACCTAGCCTAAGAGAGCCGGCGACAGAAGGAGAAAATAAAATTTTGTAAATTAATTGAATGGTTTAATTAATCCATCCCTTATTATAATTAGGAAAAGCATCGATTATAAGATGCATAAAATGAGGACTAATTCTGTAGCGGCCGCTAAGTCAAATCCTAAACGCAACTGTCACTGTTGTTCATATGCTACTCAGTCTACGATAGGCTACGTCCCGCGAGAGCGAGTAGGACGCCTCGTTTGGAGGCGACTAATATTAACGTGCGCATTTTAGAATTGGCACCATTGTGAAGTATTTGGGTTCGATTCCCATACCAAGTTATGTACTTAAGTAAGTACTAACGAAACATTTACAAACTATGGATAGGTAAGTCATATCAGGCCGAGTAACCAACATAAACATTGAGGATATAAATTATTATATATAAACGGATATCACTCACTTATATTGTTAAAGTCTGCAATTAGACCGACAGTGAAGCGCGAAGAAACGTCAACAGCGACGCGGGCGTGGCGCGCTCACCTTGAAAAAGACCGTCGAAATCGGTCGAAACTGTCGGTCTAATTGCCGACTTTAACAATATAAGTGAGTGATATCCGTTTATATATAATAATTTGTAGTAATGGCTCACTATAGTTCTAATTCTAAAATTGAGGATATAATTGGAAAAAGTGTAGATAGGTTACAAATACGGGATGAAACTGAAAGTTTCCGGTATGCAAAACGAAAGGAGGATACGATCTGAATTTTTCTTGTAAGTATATCCGCTACGCGAAACGAAAATCTAAATAAGTCAAAGTCAAATGGAGAACTAAGTCACTAATAAGGGGAAAGATTTCGCCGATCCGATTCGAGTCACGGTAGCTAGGTCGGAAAAGAGAGTGCCACGGAATTTTTCTCCATTTAATACGAAGGGAGGATGTTCAGTATCGATATGTCTCTGATGAGTTGCTGACTTGTAGTGAGTGCGTATACACAGTAGCTATAATACCAGGGTCCTAAATACGCAAACAGCAGATCAAGTGTAGCACTTTTGACTTTGGAACGTTCTTATTATCTGCGTCGTAGACGTTAAATTCGTACTGCAAGTGTTACCATTGATCTGCTGTTGTCCGTACTATCCAACCAACCAATCAGTAGTATTGTACCCCTAGCGGCCCGTGACGGAACTAAAGTCCCACGAACTTTGTAGCTAACGTCATTACTTACTCGGTAGCGAAATTCGTACTGCAATTTTTGCCACTGATCTTCTGTTGTTCGTACCATTCATAATTTTATACTATTCGGTATTATATTATGAACCGTCACAATATCTCAACAAGAGAAAACATTTTAAAATCATTCAAAAATATTTTATTTTCGAAACACAATATTTTTCAATTTATTTAAATTTATTGCAGACCGCGAACGGCCTGTATTGTTTTTGTAAAAAATACAATGACATTGTGTTGGATTAAAAAGCAAGAAAGCAGTTGGCCCTAACTGCTTAACATTGCAAATTGAACGATTATGTAAACAAGCCTTTCCGAAGCCTTTTTGAGAGCAACATGACAAAATAAATGGACGAGGTAGTTAGTACCTATTCAAAAATATTTCAATTTTAATTTTGTTATCTACGGAAAAAGAATAATTACTTATTATGTATTAACCGTACACAAACTTACCATGTTTCTATTATCTCATTTAATAAAATGGCTTTGACTGTGCAATCCGTCAAAAAGACGATTAAATATTTCAATAATATAGGTAGGGTTAGGTTAGTGTTAGGTAGTCAAAGACAGAGATAAGTAAACAAGGTCTCAATAAGGTTGATATTTTCTCAAGAATTACTGGACCGATTTTAATAATTCTTTTAAAGTTACATAGTTTTATCTTTTATCTATCTAACAGTGAAAGAATTCTTACAATCGGTCAAGTAGTTTTTCAGAAAAACTCATCCTTAAAAACTCTCCTGTACACCTTTTTTTGTCTTCGACCGTACCATTGATACCTGTCGCACCACACTCTCGTAGTACACACGAAGACAGAGAAAACTATACAAGTGGCCTCAATAAGGTTGAGATTTTCACGAAAACTACAGGACCGACTTTAATTACATAGTTTTAACTTTTATCTATCCAGTGAAATAATTCTTCAAATAGGTCAAGTAGTTTTTGAGATAATCTCAACCTTATAAACTCTCCTGCCCCCTTACCATGAACTCTTATAGCAGTATTACTTCAATATTACTTTGTTACTTCGTATAATGACGACCTTAAAGTAAGCTTTTTAAGGGCTGTACACTTTTGTCTGTTAGATCGTACTTCTACACTAGTTTTTAATTTGACAAATCTTAACGCTCACGTTCCACCGACTCTTCCATTCGTTGGTTCCGGATAAAACCCATAGATTTGGCGTGTATCTGTCTGTGTCCCAATGTATCCTAACCGTATTATGATCTGCGAACGTGCCCCTACTACTTGTTACATAGAATATAAAAACACAACCCACAACATCATTTATTTACTTTGCGCGGTCCAATAAGGCAAACAGTTCGCGGGTGACTGTCTGACTTTAGTCAGTTTTGCGTAACACGCAGCGAATAGCAAGCGGCCGCAGTTTGAATTTCGCGTGATTTTTTGCTACAAATCGGCCGTGTAAACGAGTCGGCAGGCGTAACGCAGTTTGTGACCGCTTCATCTAAAATATATGAGAGGCTAAAGCCGCGTCTGCTGCGCCGTGTTTCAGGGTTTCAAAACACTGTAAAATCGGATTCAGGGCCACGTAATAATTTTCTTTGTTAAATCGGTTACCAAAACATGTTAATGTGTAATGTTAAAGTGTTTTGAAACACTGAAACACGACGCAGCAGACCCTGCCTTACCGTCAGACAGGTGTCCATTCCGGAAAATATTTACCTGCTTTATATTTTAATATTTCAATACTACAGTTATGCACAAAAGTATTAATTTATTTACCTGTAATTAAAAAATAAAGAAACCCAATGAAATGATAACAAATTAATATCAACATTTGCTATCGAAAACTTGTAGTGACAATAAAATTCAGTCGATCGCACCTCACGCCTGTTAGCCGCGAGTTTTGGGCTCTCTAACAATTGGATTATACGCGTATTGTTGTACAGCTACCGGATATATTCCCGCCTATACCAGGGATCACAATGGAATCAATGTGGCAGGTACTTACATCACCTGCCTTATCGTGGTCAGTCGTGTTCGCTAATACAGGCTGTAACAGAAAGGGGACTTGGGTGTGTGCATCGTCGACTACCTGAATAACTTTCGTTTTACAACTGTTAGATTTTCGTGAAAAACATACTCTAATCGGTACAAAATATATACAAAAGAAAAGGTTGTTCAACCGATACTTATCCTTTCGGCTTACCCTTTGCGATACAGCCTGTATATCGTAGAACTACATTTTTGGCATTTAGGTATTGTATCTCGTGCATAAAATCCATCAAGTCGTTTAGACTACAGAAGGCATCCAAAGGATCTTACATACCATACCTTAGATACAACCGAAAACCATTACCTACCCTCTTCATAGCGGTACCTAGATTTTTACCCTGTATTCACAGACTGCAGGTGGTAGTCATTTCTGCTTCAAAAAAATAACAAGCGGTTTCATTAATAGGTACTTACGGACAACAGCAGATCAACGGTAACACTTGCAGTACGAATTCAACTCTTATGACGCAAATAATAAGAACGGTCCAAAGTGTTACACTTGATCTACTGTTAGCTGTACGTATTATTTTCAGCACTCATTAACTTTTCCATCGCTGAAAACTTGTGGGTTTTGTTAGACTCCAACCCCCAGGCTGGACCAATTACGCAGTCGTGCTTCTTTCCTTGACGCACAATCAAATATGTAGCGTGAGCCTCGGCGAAAAACGGCCGAAAATTGGCGAAATTCGGCGAAAATAGCTGGGCAGTGAGTGACGCGTGGACACGGATGAATGAATGATGGCTCCATACGCCGGTGACTAATCAATAGCGTCGCCCGTACGCTGCAGGCTACCCTGCAATATTCACGTTAGTAATGGCTGAAACCTCGCCGAAACCATATATCTACTCGAAATTGCATAGAGTAAGAGGACTGGTAGGAAAATTGACACCGATTTCATGTTACAACTATCTAATATACGAGTAGCTAGGTACTAAATACAGACAGGGTTAATTTGTTTTTATTCACATAGTTTAACCGACATTATTCCTTATAATAGCATTTATTGTTGATGTTTGGTTGGCTCACAGCACAGGTGGAACACAGAGAAAGGTGTACAGGAGAGTTTTTAATGTTGCGATTTTCTCAAAATCTACTTGTCCTATTGCAAAAATTATTTCATTGTTTGATAGATAAAGGATAAAACTATGTAACTGTAAAATAATTATTAAATTCGGTCCAGTAGTTTTTTGAGAAAATCTCAACCTTATGTATACTGTCTTCGAATGTACATAGTTCGTTGGCTAAATGGTTAGGTTAGCTGCCGAAAAGAGGAGAGTTTTTTTTAGGTCAATGTATGTCTGTCAGTCCCTCTGTGATCTCCTGTAGCCTCAGCTTGATCCACTCCGATGAAGTACGTATATATGATATGAGGTATCGTTTTCGTCTTGAACATTTAACAATTCAGTTCTACTAAAAACTTCTACCATCGAGTCCATCGTAAAAGTATTTAGGTACCCCTGCAACAGGATAGGACCTCATTACCTTTAAAATAAATCCTATTATCTTATTATCATCGGCATGTTGTGTCCGCAGCTAGTTAGACGGCCCGCAGCAATAGCTTAAAGATATTCCTGTATGGTCGCTAAGGGTCACTCAATTTTTCTGAATGCTTGTACACCGGTCACCACAAGTTGCGCTTAGGAAATGTATTATTATTTTAAAGTAATTAAATTAACTTTGTTTAAATATTGTAAATATTGGAACCGACATTAAGTATTAGATTAGAGTATTATGAGATTAGATTGCCGGTTCCAAGATGTCGAACACTAAAGTTATATTCTATTCTATTTTTATTTGAATGGCTTCTCCTCTTATTCAAGAGATAATTTCGCCAATGTCAAGTTATTTAGAGTATTTATGTAAATAGAAAATTAAACGAATATAAAATCAATCCGCCATTCCAAAATGATGGCGGATCTCCGAACACTAAATTTAATCGTTGATGGAATGTCACAAAGTCGCAACAATAACAAACCATTGAATAAGTGACATTTAGAGGCCACGGCAGAATTGCACCTGATGTCATTTCGAGATCTTTTGCTAAATATTTATTTATCCATGTTTGCTTGTTAAGTACTTATAGTAAGTACTGAAGTGATTCGTATGGTCGCCCGTGACCCTGTCGACCCCTTTTAGTCGCCTTTTCTGCCTTTACCGTAGCACTACACTTTACCCGAGACTATTGTGGCTACGTACCTAAGTTAGCAAAGTTGTAAGATCCTAAGTATTACCTAAGTATCTGGTAAGTAAGGTATATTTACTTATTTATTTTCACTTTTACTAACTATTTGTACAAGCAAACCTTTGCCCGTCTCCGTACGTTGTTTTCTTTCAGTCGGGGCTATTTTGATACACTTTAACAACGTTAGCATACATCATTATGTACGTTCGTTGTCCAGCCAGCCGTGGTTAACATGCCTTCGCTGGGTACGAAGAAAACTCCCTGAACTAACTGAGCAACGATCCCATTTCGGGGAATACTAATGAAGGAATGGATGCTGTGACGACGGACGGTGTTTTCTTTATGTAAATTATATTCCAATAGACTAACATAGTGGTTTAGTATGAGGTGCGTCTGAAATTCAAATGATTTATGTAAGTACATATATACTTAACTATTTCTAATATGTAACCTAACCATATTATCTAGATTGATGATACAAACAAAATGTTATAAAAATAAATAAATTAGAAATTAAAGTGGTAAGAAAAGATAAAGGGTTGGAGGGAGAGGACCTTTTACCTATCTGTTAAAAAAAATAGTAACATAGGCCTATGTTGAATTGAAAGCGGATCAATATTCGGTACCCCAAACCTATATTTATTACCTGTCAAAAGATTTATATTTAATGTCAATCAAATTCCAACGTGTATTGCGATAACAAATTAAATGAAAGGACACCTCTCCTATCCAAACAAAAGTTGTGATTCTATCGTGAATTCGTGACCACCAAATGTCTATGTCTAATCCTAAACCCTACTATCACTATCAATCGTATACGACATCGTGTAATGAGCGAGACGCCTCGATATGGCATAGCGACGATTAAATTTAGCATGCCACACTATATAATTGCCACAATTATCCTTTAATATTAGGAAACTGACGTTCCTTCGTGGCCATTAGCGCGACGTATGTCGACGTACCAGTACCTACGTTGTAGCTCGTTAATTCCCGCAATCAACAAACTAATAAATTAACGCCATTACTAAATTATTCCCAGTTTCTAGATTAATCTAGAAGTCGGTCCCGCAGTCCGACGCGGCCGCTCTTACATTATTACAGCATTCATTAGAGTTCGCTAATTACTCCTTGCTTTAATGAATAAGCTCTAATGAACCACTTTCTGTTAATTAAAGGCGGCGTGGGAGGGGTGGCGGGCGCGCGGGACGGGGAACTTTTCTCCGGGCTCTGATTGCAAATGTGAATTTGTGTAAGTCTGAGTGGAAAGTGGAAAGAGTGTTTCTGAAAAGGGGTAATGAGGCGGTCGAGTGGGGCCGAATTAGTTGCAACTGCGCCGCTCTAAATTACTTTCAGCGCTGCGATTTATGATGATAGTTTCACAATCGTTAGTCTGGAGTTTAAGTATAGGTATTATCTTGCTTCTATTTATTAAAGTCATATGTTATTACTAATAACTTATTAGGATTAATAATAACTATTATAATATTAACCTAGAAAATATAAACTAAACTAAAAACTATATATACAATAGGTCGGTTGAACTATCTGAATGGCTTTACAGATAGTTCAACCGATCCCCGTAGGATTAATTAGGTGTCTGTATGCGTATTTATTAAGTATGTTTATTATAAATACAATCGGCATCACATCATTGCCCCACTGCTCGAGCACATAGGTTCTATTACATCGAGGGAGCTGGGGCCATGATCCACCACGCGGGCCCAGTGCGTATTGGCGGATTTCACATGCCTTAGATGTTTTCTACTTCTACGGCATGTAGGTTTCCTCACAATGTTTTTCTTCACCGTTTTGAGAGCACTCTGTATGTACGTAAGTTATTTTTTCGAAAATCTGAAGGTAACTCATTGGTACACGGCTGGGATTCGAACCTTGGACCTCTGTATCGCAAGTCCATTAACCCAACCACTGAGCCACCGAGCTCCTCAACATTAGTTATTGGCAATAAGATGGAGATGGGAGAGAAAATAATAAGTATTTTTTAAGGCCTCGTTTCTGAATTTTGTGTGTAAAATTTAGAAACCTATATACTCGATTCGAGTTTTTTAAAGTTAGTACCTGTACAACGAACCATGTGCAGTAGTAAAAATAAGAAACTATTGGATGTCTTAATTATAGAATAAAGTATATTCATGTATGCATGCAAATGCATTACAAGGAGGTAGGCAAGTATATTATGTCTTCACTTTGAGCAAAATTCAACTACTTAGTAGGTACTCAAACTAATTACATTATGTATGCTTGCATGATGCATGTACAATTTTGACTTGTCATTACATTGTTGCTAATAGAAGCCACTTTGTGCCAACCATTGCATTGCCACAATGAGTAGAAAATAATTGTTTGATTGAAGTAAAATATTCTTATAAAATCTCTGTCTAACGCGTAAGATAAGTTAAAAAGCTAGTCCGATTGAGGAAGTAATACTACGTGACTAGTCCAAATAATGTAATGTCATCATCAACCTATTCATGCCTTTTGTAAGTTCACGTTCTCCGAGAACGACAGAACAAAGACCGAATTTAGCTAAGTACTTGGCTGACGTCACAACTCACCACGCACACGACTCAACTAGATGAAGAAAACTCATATCTCATTTTCATTGGTAATTATTCAAGAAGGCATATATTTTAACTCAGATTAGGATCACGAGGAAACAGGACAATAGCAAATCTCACAATCCTAATGATGGATATAGGCAGATAACACCTTCAGCTTCACAAACAAGAATCTGATGAAACAATTAAATCATATTACTAAGCAGCAATTATGCGATTACCGACGTCTATACGAGAAGTTACGAAAATGGTACACTTAATGTGTTAACGTGAATACTCAATAAGCGTGAAGTGCTGAAGGAAAATAAGGAATTTACCAATATGGAGTCTCCGTGCGTATAAAACCGAGGTGCTGGATCACGAAGCCACACATAACCAAGAGATTTCGTTTAATAACGTTACAACTACCCTCAACCATGTTCGTCCACCTTGTGGTAAGATTGTTTTTAACTTATAGTAACGAAGATTATTTTACAGTGTAAATGGAAAAGAGCATGTAAAATCTAGAATATTACAAATTATACTTGTACAAATAGCTAAAGTTGACCGAAAATCAAAGATACATTTTCGTCGTTTTCTGGTAGATAGAGATATATCGGCAATATAGATGATATCGGTGGTGTTAACTTAATTAGCGAGTTTGATATCCATTATTGACATCGATATAAGTACAACAATTAGGGAAAACATAAAATTAATATGTATGTATGTAGGTACTTACTTAGGTATCAGTCAGCGTTCGGCGCTCGTCTAGTGTGCGCGTACGCTTGCTGTTACCATCCCACCGGCCAGTTAATTACTGCATTAGTGATGTGACACGACACTATAGAACATATATCGATAGTGAGAAGAGTGGAAGAAGAAGAAAAAAAAAAAAAAATGGACAAGTATCTAGAGAGAACTGGATCCAACAGCAGTCTAAATGCAAAAAGACCTGCAGACGAACTAGATGAAGAGTGGCGTACTGCTAAACGCACGGCTCATGCGAAAGACAAATCGAAGTTTGATAAGGCTCGTGACTTACCCTTGCAAAACCAATATGAGGGACTCACAGTCGATAATGTCGCGGAATCAAGTACAATATTCCAAGATGCTACCACCATCGTCAAGAAGGCTGGACATATTCCACCAATCATTATGGAGTTAAAAAAAGAATGGACTCACGAGTCCATTAAAAATCTAATATCACAATATACAAAGCGTTTTCACCTCCAATATCGAGGTAAGAATAAAGTTGCTATTTTATGCTATACGTCTGAAGCCCATCAAGCTGTCAAAGAAGGACTTCGAGCAAACGATGCCGCGTATCTTACCTATACACGCAAGGACGAGAAAACTCCAAAAATGGTAATTAAAGGACTGCCATCATACGTCCAAGAGGATCTTCCCGACGAACTGGAAAAACTGGGATTTCCAGGAGCTACAGCCACAATCCTAAAATCACTGAGAGAACAGAAAGTACACTGCCCCCCGTATATTATACAACTAGCAGCAGACACGGACGTTTCGAAATTCCGCAAGATTAAATATCTCTTTAACTGTGTTGTAACTATTCAGAAATACAAACCTAACCGCTCCACTGGCACACAATGCTTTCGTTGCCAGGGATTCGGGCACTCATCTAGGAACTGTAACATGCCCGCACGCTGCGTCAAATGCACCGAACCACACTTTACTACAGAGTGTCCGAAAAAAGACCGTCAAGAACCTGCACGCTGCTGCAACTGCGACCAAAACCATCCCGCTAACTACCGCCAATGCAGTGCTCGCCTTGACTACTTGAAGCGAATACAACATAAAAAGGAATTAGAGCGCAAGCCTCGTTTGCCTCTGCCGTTTATTTCTAAGCCCACCGCCAGTTTAAGATCCTGGGCAGCAGTGACCGCGGGCAAACCGCCGCCACCATCACGACCTCCACCACCAGATACCGAAGATCTCACTGAACCTGATGACCCTACTACAAAAGAGATGCTTGAGATTCTAATAGTTATCAAGAACCTTAAAACACAATTTACGGCATGTACATCCACGCTTGACAAAGTGATGCTTGTGATTACTCATCTTGGACAATATGTTTGATCCAAATGAAATCAGATTGTTATCCTGGAACGCTGATGGCCTGCGTTCTAAACTAAGCGAACTACACGATCTTGCGGTAGGTACCTTATCTGTTGATATCATCGCCGTGTGTGAAACCAAACTTACACATAATATCCAGCTTACCTTACCTGATTTTGTCTTCCATCGTCAAGACAAACATCACAGTGGTCGTGGCCAAGGTGTTGGCATCTTTGTTAAAAATAACTTGGAACACTCACTTGTCACAGTACCAATAACTAAACACATTGAGGCAGTTGGTATTAAAATTGTTATATCTGGTGTAGACCATATAATTCTCTCAGTTTACCAGTCCCCAAACCTACCACTTTTACACTATGATTTAGACATATTGTTTGCATTAGGTACCCATATCCTCATTTTGGGTGACTTTAATGCTAATCATGAGCACTGGCACAGCAGTTATAGCAACACTCGTGGTAGAAATCTTTTCCGGCACATGCTCGATCATGACTACGTCATACACGCTCCTGACGCACCAACCCAAGTCAACTATCGCGCTGATTTTAACCCCACGAAACCGGATCTTGCACTTTCTCTTAATGTTAATAATATCGATGACGTTCGGACTATCCCAGCCTTGTCTTCAAACCATTTCCCTGTTTTTCTCACAATCGGAGGAATTTTTCGTCGCAAGCCGGGAATACAATATTATCATTACCGCGACGCTAATTGGAATGGTTATCGCTCCTCGCTAGATGATAATATTTTTCTTACATCTAAAACCTTCAAAACAGAAGACGAAATTGATACCGCCGTTAACCACTTCTTCCATTGTATCACTGAGGCTAGAGACAAACACGTTCCGAAAGGTTCTCATCAAGCTAAAACAATAGCAATACCCCGGCACATAAAGAAATTAATCCGATTTAAAAACCAACTTCGTCGTAAAGAGCAACATCTCCCAAGTAAAGAATCAAAGAGGTACGTTCGTTCATTGATAAATCACCTTCAATATACAATTCAATATCACCTAAAAACACACCAGGACAGAGTTTGGGAAAACAAACTTGCCAAAGTAGATAATCCCGGCTCTGATATTTGGCGCTTAGTAAAGTCCTTAAAACCTAAATCCGGGACTATACCTCCTCTCAAGCTTCCGGATGGCACAACCACCAAAAATACTATGGAACAGTGTAACATCTTAGCGAGTGCATTTCGTGATAATATGAACCTAACAACGAGCTGGTTTAGCCAAGATATAGAGTCGGAAGTCCAGCGATCCATCGCTGAATTAAAGAGTTATTCCATCGCTGAATTGCCCCAACACACACGCCCTCTAGAAATATGGAAATCGATTCGTAGGCTTAAGCCTCGTAAATCTCCTGGTGAAGATGGTATACATAACCTATTACTTAAGAATCTGTCCCAGAAAGCTGTTGTATACTTAACCAAGATGTTCAATGGCTGTCTACAACTTAGTTATTTTCCACGTCTTTGGAAAACAGCAAAGGTTATCGCACTGAAGAAGCCTGGCAAAGACGAAACTATACCAGTCAGTTACCGGCCAATAAGCTTACTTCCAGCACTTGGCAAACTATTTGAGTCCATTGTCTACACGCGACTTCTGGCATCATCAAAACATATTTTAATGGGAGAGCAATTCGGCTTTCGTTCCCTGCACTCCACAACCCAACAGCTCGCTCGGGTATCAGAGCATATCTCACATAACTTAAACCTCAAACAATCAACAGGAATGTTCCTACTCGATATAGAGAAAGCTTTTGACACCGTTTGGCACGAGGGACTGCTACATAAGCTTATGTCTTGCAATATACCAATATATCTGATCAAACTCATGCAATCCTACCTCGCTGAACGAAAATTTATGGTTCACATAGGCGACGATAGATCCTCATCCCAGACGGTGCCAGCCGGCGTTCCCCAGGGATCAATACTTGGACCTTATCTATTTATATTGTACATCAACGATGTTCCAATACAAACGCGTACAAGTCTCGCTTGTTTTGCAGACGATACAGCATCTTACACATCATCCGACGACGTTAACCTTGTCATTGGCCGACTACAACTGTCAATTGATTTGCTTCACTCGTACTTCACTAGGTGGAAGTTAAAACTAAATGAAGCAAAGACAGAAGCAATTTTGTTCACTCGTCATCGTAAGCCTCCATCAAGACTACTTAAAATTGCTGGACTCGGCATACCCTGGAGCAACTCGGTACGTTACCTCGGTGTTACAATGGACAATAAACTGAATTGGTCCAAACACGTGGCTAAACTACGTACCAAAGGCTCACAGGCTCTCGGAGCTCTAAGTCCTATAATGAATAGGAAAAGCAACCTTAGTCCCAAAACAAAACTTAGAATATATACAACACTTGTTCGACCCTGTATCACTTATGCCTGCCCCGTGTGGAGTAGCACTTGCCTAACAAACTATCTGCTACTACAGGTTATTCAGAATAAAGCTGTTAAAATATCATACAACACACCATTTCGTACAAACCTTCACAGACTGCACATCGCAATTAATCTTCCTTTGATAAAACAATTTATACTAAAACAAACATTAAAATTTTACTCAAAAAACAAATTACACCACAACAAATTGGTTTCACATATTGGCCAAACGTGTATCTCCGACTTACCGTATATCGACAGGTACGGTACCTATCGCCTTCCGCATCACTACGTATTGTTCTCGCGCAGTAGCGATGAATGCACGCAGTGACCACTGTTGCAACGGCTGCGATCCGTCCAATCTTTTCCCCTTTCGCGCCATATAACTGTGAGACTGCGGGGGACGAGGTAGGTCGCGACTGCTTGTTGCGTTCACACACCTACAAATTAATCTGCCGTGATATCAAACGCCGGATCGGAATTTATACCTTTTAATGAAGGTAATCTTTCTTTTGCTGGACATGTCAATGTACTGGCCGTATATTGTCACCCGCATTTTCTATAAAATCTCTAATAATGTATAATTTAATATTTAATTATATATTTGCTCTTCACATTGATGTACACTGAAATAAGTGAAATTAAAACAATAATTTCACACTAAATAACCACAATTAAGCCCTAATTTAAATAATAACTAATTATGTTTCTAAAAGTACCTACCTAACTAATTACAATGCAGAAAACTTTCAAAGGTGCTAAAAGCCTGATAAAGTGTAGTAAATCGGATGTTTAATGTATAGCTGTTAAGATAGTTATATTTTTATAAGAAATTATGTCAAATAAAGAATTTTGAAATTGAATTGAATTGACTTAGGTACCTACTAACAATGTTCTCATCTGTCATTTGCAGATTGCTAGCCTCTTCGGAATGGCGGCAGCAGCGCCATATGCTCCTATGGCTCCCATTGCAGTTGGAGTTGACAGCGTTGTAAGTTCATTCATTCTTTCACAATTACCTGCATCCATGTTTTTTGTTGCATCTATGTGTCCGTTGAGGAGATACTTACATGAAAAATAATATTTCATTCGCCGTTTGCTTGAGCTCGTAGCGATAAATGCGACTTAAAAGTTAGGTGGTTTACACCATTGTTTGCGGATTTTCGCTGGCGCCATTCAAATTTGACGGTTCAGCAAATAGTCAATTGAACCATATGAACCATAGGAGGTTTTGTTCATACGTTTCATACCTAGAGAAAATTTAAAATGCACACTGCTGCAAACACAGTGATACCAGAGGAGTAAATAAATTATCTACATGATCGGCTGACGTCTTCGCGGAGGTCAATAACCACCGGTCCGAGGAGCCAGCGAAGTTCGTTCTTAGATACCAATAGACTTCTGACCTCTTTGCAGTCTGTGCCCCGCTACAACTTCAACTACGCTGTAAACGACCCGCTCACCGGCGACAACAAGGCGCAGCACGAGGTGCGCGACGGCGGCTACGTCAAGGGGTCCTACTCGCTCACCGAGCCAGACGGCACGCTCAGGGTTGTCGACTACTCAGCCGACCCAGTCTCAGGTAGTGAGATGCATTTTTTGATATAAACCACTTTTGTAGATCCGTAAGTACAGTTGAAAACAGAGAACAGTTTGAAGGAGGCCTCGATAAAGTTGAGATTAGTGGTGTCTTCTGTCGGTAGCTTATCCGGAACCAGAAAGTTAAAGACGGGAATGAGCCCATGAGCTGCAAACCGGACCTTATTTTATTAGTTACATCTCAGATTAGAGTTACATACATCTTTAAGCTTGATTTACAAACATTGAGCATGTCCGGCACATGCCGTGGCAGCCAAAATATTCTTCTTCTATACAATGTGTATGAACATATTTATATCTACCGTATACGGCCGCGCAGACGCGGACAGACGTATTTTATTGTATAGATTAACATGATTTTCTCTGCCACGCCACGTATGTACACGCTCAATGTATGTACATGTATTTCAAGCTTTATAGAACGGATCGAAGTACCTATAGGCAATGACACCTTATCTGGGGTTCATTTGTAACGTAATTATAACTAGACCATTTGAATTTCAGGATTCAACGCGGTCGTGAAACGCGTTGGTCCCGCGGCCCACCCGCAATACGTCGCCCCCATTGTGGCGAAGCAAATTGTCGCCCCCATTGCTCCGATTGCGGCCCCCATTGCTAACATCGCCCCCGCACTCTCTAGTGTCGGCCTCGGAGGCTTCGGATACGGAGGTCTCGGAAGCTTTGGATACGGATACGACAGCCTCGGTTACGGCAATTATGGAGGTTACAACAACTACGGAGGTTACGGCAACTACGGAGGTTACAGCGATTACGGAGGCAACGACGGCTACGGCTTGAAACACTGATATCTGTGATTTAGGTCTAACTTCATTAACCTGTTCTATTTTCACTTACGAACCTTTTAACCGAAAAGTTCGCAAGCGAAAATATGAATACTTAACTTAACTAATAGTTTGCAAGAAAATAAATATAGTACCTATTCCAGTAATTAAATCATTTATTTTTTTCTTAATACATCATGTTGTACACAATCAACAGACAACACCATTTACTACACATTTGTATCATAAATAAGGGCACATTCATACAATATTTGAGCGGTTCGAGTACATCACACATAGTGTTGCACACTGAGACCAAGTAACGGAATAGCTTCGTTATTTACACACGTATTGGCTAACTACTAACACGTATATTAGCGTGAATCATTCATTTCAGTTGCCATGTAGACTTGCTGGAGCGCCACTCGCCGAAGAGCCAAAGGCACAGGCGATCCATCAAATACGCGAATACCATGTCGGCTATCAGGACTTGGACCAATATGAGCCGGTACTGGAAATAAAAAAAATCTTTAGACTTTAGATCACGCTTTATTTGATTCGTTACATAACAAACTGTATTGGTTTTGACTTTGATCGACGTATGTCCGTCCTCCTCGACCTCTGCCGACACTTCTACCAACATTCGCTCTATGTAAGAAGGTTATATCGACAGACCTCACGTTAGCACATTTTCCTTGCCGTGGTGTAAATGTAAATTCAAAAAATATGTTGACGTGCAAAGCGTTCATTTCCATTTACCAATAATTCCATTTGCCTACCTTTATATCACCTCCAATAGTGAGGACATATTGACTTGCAGTTTTATTATTGTGCCTATTTACGCAGCTGTTGGGGGGTTGTCTCCACCGATCCCGGGATCCGTTTGGATTGGAAACGGATCCCGGCAGTTTGTCTCCACCGATACCGGGATCCGTTTCCAACACAAAAATCAATTAATGTTTGTATCCACAAAATTGTGAAGTAAATATGATACTCACGTCAGGCGGGAAGTAGACAATCTCGAACATGTTGGACATTTCCGGCACCAGGCCCGCTGCCAGGGCCAGCACCGCGCCGCCAGACACCACTATGCTGTACAGCAGCGGCTTGTTGTCGCGCAAACCCTCCATGAACGGCTCGCCCTGTAGCCATGCAAGGTTTCAGGTGGTAAACAAAGAGAGATTATTTAAAAAAAAAAAGAATGCAAAAAATTTGAGGAGCTGCCAGGCAGCGGCGGAGTGAAGAGCACGGCACAGTGACTCCATATTTGTATTTTTTTTTGTTATTTTGGATTAATTTTGGCAGGGAAATAAAAATACGCCAACAAAAATCTGATTTTTTTAAACAAGCTCTCGTAATTATAATACGCTGTATTTATTATATATTATTTATAGATTTCGCTTGACTACGGGTGGACGTGGATCGTTTAGTTATTTCATTTCATCGTTCGTATAAGCCAAAGTTGTTGGGATCGATTCCCACAGAGATTTTGCTTATTGGACCAGGTGGTATCATTTAAAATGAAATAAAACATCACATTTGTGTTTAAAATATTACATACCCTATAGTTGATAGCGAATGTGGATATCTGCAATGCCATGGAGATGATGTATACGGTGCTGTTGAGGAGGTCGGGCGCGAACACGAGCTCCTCGTCTTCCAGGTCCATGTCCAACTGGGGTTTCACTTCGCTGCAAAACATGAACATTGGAAAACTGTTATGTCCCAGAGACATTCGGTTGAGTTAGTGAATCAGACTTCTTGTCTTTGCGTATTCTCGCCTATCCGGGGTTGGCTCTCCCCGTTATTTTGCGCCAGGTCGGTGTATTCTAGAAGTAAGGCCTTCTTTTCTTTGTTAGTTCTATAGAATTCGAATTAGAGTAACAAGTACTAAAGTTACATAGCATATAGGCCATTGCGGTATGTGATGTGGAACCACGTAAACAGAGAGGTAGAGCTGCCTCCCCGTACATTGAAAGTACTTCGTGCAGGTCTATAGTAACCAGTTGCGGGTATAGCTAGTACACATGAAGAAGTATACAGGGGGCCTTAATAAAGTTGAGATTTTCTCCAGAAAATACTGCATCGAATTTAATAATTATTTTACAGTTAGATAGTTTTAACTTTTATCTATCCAACAGTGAATGAAGTTTTGCAATAGGTCAAGTAATTTTTGAGATAATCTAAATCTTAAAAATCTTGTGTTAGACCGTACAATAATATGCATGTTTTACCGTCCCGGCGAGCGGCTGGTTGCTTCGTGGACCAGATACACGAGGCAGATGAAGTGCACCGCGAACTGGGTGAGCACCGTCAGGATGGTGTACAGGTTGAAGATGTTCGGTAACGGGCGCTCCTTCGACAGCTGCTTCAGAGGCTGCCACAAGATTGGTTTGATTGAAGACATTATTTTGGAATGGCGTGTTTTTACTATTTGTTTAATGTTCTATTTACATGAATACTCTAAATAACTTGACAGTTGTAGCAATTCTAGTTTGCGTACATTAATATAAGTCGCCTCTAGGCCAGGTTCTCGCTATTACGCGATGTAGCATAATATGAACAATGAGAGTTGCGATTAGGATTCGACTAAGGCTGATAATAAAACAACTTTAAAAACGCCTTTATTACCTTAGACCTGGATATGAACAGGAAGCTGGACGCCAGCAGCAGGCTCTGCAGCGTGGCCTGCGTGTCACTGAACTTGATCCCGTCTAGATACAGCACAGACTGGCTGTACGCCAGGATGAGGGCGTTCAACGCTAGGATCTTGAACATCTGCAGCGTAGTCACTAATGTGCAGCGGCCTTGCTTGATTATGTGGCAAACTGCGGAGCAAAGTGGAATGTGTCTGCTGTTACTTGGATTTTGTGGTCTTCTTAGAGCGAAACTCGAGATTCATACACATAGACAGGTTTGAACACGAGCTTCGCGTGAGCTCGCTCTCATGACGCGTTCACACCTTTGGCGAGTTTGCATGTGTGAACAGACAACGAATGGCGAATTCGTCTTACCACTCGCCTCGCGTGCCAGAAAGAGGTAACGCCATAAGTCGCGTCACTCGCACCCAGGGAAGTCTCGTCGAACTTCGTCCAAAGTATTATGACTTTTTTTAGGGAGCAGACGAGTCACTCAATAGTAAGCGCTCATGGTCCTGTAATACACTGCTGAAGAGTTGCAGGTTCAATGCAAATCTTAAAGGCTCTATTCCAGTTTTTTATGAAGCATTCCATTCATACTCTGTGGTAAGGCGTCGGGGTCATTTTCCACGTGCGTAGCAAGAAAGTATGCGTAATGCAAACTGTCAAACGTCTGTCGAATTTGACATTTGCGAGCTGAAGCTATGCTTGCGTTCAAGACTATGAATGTACGATGGGATTGGCATCGTCACTTTATGTGTACAAATATCCCTAAACAATTATAGATAAAAAAAGACTATGAATGTCGCGTAAATTATAATAAAAACTAATACACGTAACTTACTGCATAGTACGCTCGACAGCCGACTCGTAAACGGCGCGGCGACGCTAGCATCCCCTAGTCTCACTAACTGCGGCTGCTCTTCCTCCTCCATCTTCTTGATGGCGCGTCGGAGCCGGGCTTGGGCTTCGGCGCGGGCCTCTGCCCGGTTGGCGGGCTGACGCCGCGGCAAGGCCAACTCGGGCTCGGGCAGACGCTCTTCCTTCGGCTTCTCACGAATACGCTCCGGAGCATTGGCTAAGATCGCGACACCGACCTGCAAGGAAACAAAGTATAAGTTCTGTCGTAACGCAAAAGTCAATCATATGTTACATCGCGTAAGAGAGAGAGCGAGAGGCCACGCTTAGCGACAATTAAATTTAGCGTACTCTGGAATCGCTATTATGTACTCAAATCGTCGAAGAATTTAAAGTACCTATTGTATATAAAATTCGTACAGTCGAACCCACATCAATGACACTTTTTGGTTTGTCATTTGTCTAATAAATAAAGTTAATAGCTCAGTCTCCATCTTCTACTTAGTTGAAAACGATAACGGAGAGTTTATTATCATCATAATATGAACTCGATATTTGAGTTAATCAAATTGAAATAGGTTAATAGTAGGCGCTGGACTTACATCAGCATGTTTCAGGGCTCCAACGTCATTGGTACCATCACCGCACATAAGAGTCACATATCCCAGCGACTTCAATGTAACAATTACAAACTCCTTCTGCTTTGGTGCAAATCTAGCGAAAACTTTTATATGTGGCATCAATTGTACTAAAAATTCGCGGTGATGCTCATTCAGGAATGTAAGACCTTCTCCAGTTATACAAACGTCGTACTTATTAGTTAATTCTGTTGTAGTTTTAAAGGGTTGCAAGGGCAGATTTATCGATTCATCTATCGACTTCCAACCCCATTCATCGTTTTCCTCTGTTAAAATAAGAACTTCCTGCTTCTGAGTAAATCGCAGTTCTTTGGCGACGTGGCACGCCGTTAGTGGGTTGTCGCCAGTGATCATAACTACGGAATGTGACGCGTGAACGATCTCAGCTATAGCTTTCTTAGAGTCACTCTTCAACGGGCAAGATATAATTACAAAACCAGCAAATGTCAAATCTGATTCAATATCCTCTCTTGACAAGTCCCTAACTTCCTGAGAAGTTAATTTTCCTAAATTTCTATATCCTAACGCAAGAACTCTTGCGCCACGCCGCGATAGAGTCAAATACACGTGATCATAATGACTAGGGACCTCTTTGAGCATAGTTTTAATTATCTCTGGCGCACCCTTCACACTGCTGATATAGTGTGTCTCCAGAAACCCACGCTCATTGATCTGATAGCCTGCTATTACAGACATTCTTTTTAGAGCACTTGCAAAATGATTTCTATGTACAATTTTTAATCCTGGTGATTTTCCTTTCTTTGGCACTACAGCATCTCCTTTAGTAAGATTCCACTCGGCTGCCTTTAGAGTCGCTTTTTCTAGTGGATCTCCAACTATACCATCTTCTAGTTGAACAAGAGAGTGGCAACATGCTAAAACTTGAATTGTTTCTATAGGTGCTTCAGAGAGGGGAATGACAGTAGCATCTTCGTGGTTTCCTATTCCAGCAACACCCTCCACAACTAAATTATCACTTGTCAATGTACCAGTCTTATCAAAACAACATATTTGAACTTTTCCAGCAAATGGTATCCTGAATGGTTCAGTACAGTACACAGCCAGTTTTGAAAGGGACAGTAATGATGTATTTACTGCCAGAGATAGCTCAATGGGCAGTTCGGGGGGTACAACAGAAGTCAAAATTAAAGTACACTCCAAAAATAGCTTGTATCTGCTCCTCTCAGGATCTTCGCAACCTTTGACCCACACGTATCCGGCCGCCGCAATGGCGAATATCAACAAAAATAATATGAAACCAAAGGTCTCCAGATTGTTTGCTGTAACTCTTTTAACACCAAACAGAATGGTTCTTAATAATTTTCCTTGTGACGTGTTAAAGCCATTACGAATCACATATCCGATACATCCATTGTCTGGTGCCTTGAGACCAGATGGACTACTTTTGCTTGGAGAGGAATGTTGAACGATTTTAGTACCACCAAAAAGCATGTGGAGCTTCCCATCACCTTCAGGATCTAAATTGAGCTTGAGATTTCTCTCGTTTTCAATAGCCTCTTTCATTTGAGGAACACTTTCACCAGTTAACATGGATTCATCAACTATACAGGAACCTCTCAGGAGTACAATATCACAAGGCACAAGATTTTCATTACCAGATCGTGTGAGGGACACAATATCTCCAGGTAACAGCTGATCGCTCATAACTTGTCGCCATCTCCTGCTTCTATAGACATTGATGTTATATGGTTTATTTCCCATTTTCCTGATCTCTGCCATATTTCGTAACTGTTGCTGGACTAAGGTGCATTCGAACATAATAAGCATCACGAGGGTGAATATAGAGTAGTACCAGTATTTGTCGAGACACCACAGAGCGACACAGAATATTTGGAATACAAAAAATGGTGCTGTTGCCCTTTCTTTGAACAGTTCCGAAAAATCTGGGACAACCTGTAACATACATGTCTGAATACATAAAAGCTACTTGATTTCAATATAAATAAGAGACGCTATAATTATTATTAAGAAAAAAGCTTGATGCTAGCACAAATTCTAAATGAAAACATTGCAGTTTTAAAGTAAATGACTTCTTTTTACACAATATACAAATGTCACTGTCACTCATATGCTACATTGTGTAAGAGTAACAGAGACACCTCGCTTAGGAATTATTAAAATTAGCAATGCACTCTGGAACCGCTACAATTGAGCCGATACAAACCCAGATTATTATAATGCTATAGCCATTTTGCATTGAAATGTAAGACATTCAAAGCTCTTAATTGAATTCAGATAAGTTTACCATTGTCATTTCATTTTTCCCATATTCCTTTTCGGCGACATCGATCGCATCATCATCGGCGTAACCCTTCGACTCCATGTATTCCTCATAGGTTCTGTTGACGGGGAACTCCACTGTATGAAAACTATTCTTGTTCCAATCATATACATACTTGCACTTTTGGAATATGAACCAAACATCTGGATTGAGACTGCCTCTTTGTGTAGACTGAAAAACAGTCATACAAAAATAAATTAAATGTGAATCAACGCAATGAACGCCAGGTGAATGAAGGTATAATAAAATAATAATGTGAAAAATAGTAAATCTTTACTTATCTATCCTAATAATTCATCTCATCACTATGAATATTTGTTATATTTAAGTTGCAACCTTACCAAAATATCTCAATACTCAGTGTTAATCATGGTAATTGCAGAATTATCTTGATTCTAATTAAATTTACTATCAAGATAAGAAAAACCTTCTTTATAGTACAAAAGGTACAACTTTACTCAAAGGGTTTATCACTAAAAGTGATAACTCCCAGATTTGTATTCACAAATGTAATAAGTACCGGTACTAACCTTTGTATGATGAAGTCTAACAATTTCAGAAAAACCATTATTAGATGTTGGTACCACTTTCACTATTTCAGCTTGTATGGGATCTTTTACCTAAAACAATTTGAGGTTAAATATTGATTGCATAGTCACTCATAAATCAATATTATATCTGAAAGTGAATAAGAAATATTTACCGCTGAACAGCCGAGGAAACATTGAATGTGGACACTCCAGTAGCAGCACAAACAAATCAGAATCTGTGTGAAAGCGACCACCGCCACGATGACAAAGCCTGCCTCAAAGTTTTCCTCAAAACCGTACACAAAAATCCACGAATAGAATACCAATGGGTAAATTATTAAAAAGGGCAATATAGTTCCTTGTAAAACTGTTGCCAACGGCTTAAAAAGCTGGGTATATTGAACTAAATCATCCAATGACGACTGCATCTTGTTCACCATTGTAAAATGTATTATCCCACAATTTATTGATTGATTATTGAGACCAGTTTATTCCTTTCATTATTAATTAGTTCTCTAAATACCATTAAATATAATTTAAATACATAATCATTCAAATACGTAAAATAAACCCAATTCTACAAATTCACTAATGTTCAGTGTTGTTCACTAAAAAAATCAGTCAGCGGCAAAGACAGAATAAACACTAAACAGCCAGCAAAAAAAACTTACAAGAGGGAAGGAAAGGCTAAGCTAACTAGAGCATACAGTATTACGTGTTTTGTTATAAATACTAAATACATTCAAAACATCCCATAATGAGCAATCTACGGTCACACATGAGCAAGGGCGTCGCCAGCCGATGGCCCAGAGGGGGGCAAGCCGGTATAAATTACAGCTGTGTGTGAGAACAGGCGACGACGCGGCCGCGTGGACGGAATAGGAGAGACAGTAGTACTCTCCTCTCCCCGCTCGCTCTCGCCTCATCGCTTTCCAGTACCTGACTAAGCACTTTGCATTGGGCTGGATATTTTTTCTAATCTCTAGGGGGGGGGGGGGTAGCTGCCCCTACCTGCCCCCCCTTGGCGACGCCCTTGCACATGAGTCATGCTAGGAAACCTTGATGAGGTAATGAAACGTCACAAACACAAATCTTATTTTAAGCACTCCATTATATAGAAACATTGGCGGACATTTTCTGCTTACGTGATATTTTCATTACTAAAAACCCAATCAACCCCATCAACTCTTCGAAATTTTACAAAAAGAAAGACCAAAATGATGACGTTATCCCGCACTTATCAAGGAATTCCGTAGAAACATAGTTCTAATCATTAATATCTCCACGAAAATAAATTAAAGCATATCAAGGTCGTACTGTAGCACTTTAGACCGTGCTTATTATCTGCGTCGTAAGAGTTGAAATCGTACTGCAAGTGTTACCATGTTATCAGGTTGCCCGTACTAAATTAAAATTGCGCACACTGTCAGTTCACATAGATCCCTTGGCCTTCTCTATAAAGAAGAACAAAAAAGAGTAATGTCAAGGTAAGACGTCACTGTCAAGCGTCAACTGTCAAAAAAGGCGCCAAAGAAGTGTTTTGTTTTTGTGTTTGATTGGTGATTTCGTTATTTTCGTTTAGTTTTTTCGTATTTCTTGCGTTCACGATATAGAACTCCGGTCATATTATGGATTTCAGATCCATAAAAAGAAAAACTACCAAGGCTGCACTCGTAGGCAGTCTTGTAGAAACGTATCCTCATGATCTTCAAATGTATAAAGTACCACCCACTGAAAACATATCTCTTCAAGAATTTGAAACTTTGGCTCTAGAAAGACTTACTTTGTTGAGAAATTTAGCTGCAGGAACTACTTTGAAAGGACTAAAAATATACTCTGAAGATTGGAGAAATTATGTCAAAGGGGAATTGCGAACACAAGGTTTAAAATACTATGCGAATCTCTGTGACAAATCATCTTGTGGGACTAAGGAAGAGGAGCTTCAAGCGAGACGCAAGGACCATATTTCTCATTTCATATTGCGACTAGCTTATTGCAGAACAGAAGAACTACGCCGCTGGTTCATAACTCGAGAGTTAGAGCTATTTAAAATGAGATTCATGACCATGAGTAGTGATGCAGTAGAGGCATTCTTCAAACTGAATAACCTGTGCTATGTCGATATATCCGATGAAGAGAAAGATCATATCATCCACTTCTTAAGGGAATCGACATCACACTCAAATGTGGACAATATGAAATTCTACAAAGTTAAGTTCTATGAGGTCCTCGATTTGGTAAGATCACGAAAAGTGTACCTTAGTGGTGGCTATGCTTACATTCCCCATAAAGACTTTATATCTGTGCTGTCTGCTCAGTATAGGACCCATTTAAAACAGAGTTTGGCTATTGCTTGTCAACATCTTGGAGAAGTAGAGCAAGATGACAGATTAGTGAGCTTGCTAAAGGGTTTACACCAGTCCTATGCAGGCAATGACTACAGTGACACAAAATCACTTGTACCAATTGAGAGTTTAGATTCCCTCTCTGTCAAATCCTTCCCCCTGTGTATGAGACAGCTCCATGAGCAGCTGCGGGCGGCTCATCACTTAAAACATGGAGGACGGCTCCAATACGGCCTGTTCCTAAAAGGCATTGGGGTAACTCTTGAAGATTCTCTCAGATTCTGGAGAGATGAGTTCACGAAATTGATGGATATAGACAAGTTTGAGAAGCAATATGCTTACAATGTTCGTTATAACTATGGCAAAGAGGGCAGTAAGAAGAACTATACTCCATTTTCATGTATGAAGATAATAAGCAACAATGTTGGGCCGGGAGACTGCCATGGATGCCCTTACAAGCATTGTGACACAAGTAACTTGAAAAATAGGTTACAAGGATATGGACTTGATGTCCAAGGTAAGATACAAAATAATTGGTAAGGGCCTTCCCTTACAATGAGACCTTGCAAGATGGTTCCAATTTTGGTAAATGGTCCTTTAATTTGAACTGGGTATACCTACATGTTTCAATCATGTCATGATCCACATATTTGTGTACAACTACAATAGATTACATATGCCTTCAAATTGTCATTCTAAAGCAGTTTCCTCACATTAAATATGGATTTTGAAAAACCAAGTAACAGCTTGACCTTACCTGGGATTAAAACCTAGACCTACATTATTATGTGTCCCTGTTAATCTTTTTTTTTTTTTACAGCTATCAATGATATAGTGGAGATCACCAAAAAGGGACACTTCCAAATTGCCTGCAGCAAATACTTTGATGCAGTACACAATGTGGACCTTGTGCTCGGTATAAATCACCCTAATGAGTTCTTTGAGGAGAGCCAGAAACTTCTTCAAGGCAAAGCAGATCCAAAGAAGGAGACTAAAGGCAACAATATCAAAAAAGAACCTACAAACAACATAGAAGATATGGATTTTGATGAAATAACTGAGTGGAAAGATTAGTTGTGTATACAGTCTAACACAGAGAAAAGTGTACAGTAAAGTTTCTAAGGTTGAGTTTATATCAAAAACTATTTGACCTGTTACGAGATTTCTTTCACTGTTAGATAGATAAAAATTAAATCTATGTAACTGTAAAAGAATTATTAAATTCAGTTCAGTAGTTTTTGAGAAAATCGTACCCTTATTGAGACCCCCTGTGTACTTTTATCTGTTGTATGTACATAGCTAATCTAATCAATGATACACACTTTATGGTATTGTATGTATGGATAAAAATAAAGGCGACTTCAATTTTCGTGTCCTACCATCATTATTATGCAGAGGCTGACCCTAATGTCCATTATTAAAATTAATTAAAATAAACTCTAACTTTTTATTCAGACTTGTTTTACCTTTATGTAGGTACCTATTCTCAAACCAAGTGTCTTATTTTGTAAACAAAAACTATTTAGCTTTGTTTTATGTTATATTGTACTTATATGTAATTGTGGTTTATGTTATATTGTACTTATATGTAATTGTGGTTTATGTTATATTGTACTTATATGTAATTATTTTCACATTTTTAAATCTTATATTCACAATGATGTACAGATTCAATCACTTCCTTCAATATAATACCACAAGAGGAGATTATATTGCTTTACATTACAACATAAGACATTTGGTTTGAGATGAGGTAATAAAATGGTAGAGCATGATGATGGGTGGCATTTTGTTTCGGGGGGTCAATTAGTCGTTTATCTGAGATCAAAAATACATAGCATGTACATGAATAGGTGCAGTCTACCTGTATAACACCAATCAATATCATATGGGTTATATTTGAATAAAACTTTGATTATATTAAAAACCTAGTAAGAGTTTATATTTTGTTCTTGATTGTTACAATATTAATTACCTATTTTCTTTTAACATACATTGCCCTCTTAGTTAAGCGACCACAATATAGCCCAAATATAAAAATTAATCCTACAATAGAGATCCCTATAACTAGAAAGTACTTCTTAGATGGTGATGCTGATATCTCGTGGTACATATCACCAAAATCTTCTATCACATTCTCCTGAAAAGATTAAATTAATTAGAACACTGAAATTGAGAACTTATCAAATATACTCATAATCCCAATAAGAAACACTTACAGCAGCCACGAATCTGTACATTTCTAATCTTTTTGTAAGTTCCTTCTCACAGTCTGGCTCTAGTTTTCTGTTACTATCATTTAAAATTATTTTGAGACATTTTAAACCTGAAAATAAAGGTAACATTATTAATTATTATTTAAATACTAATATATTTATTTATAATCCTAAACTGTCGCTGATATGCCACATCGCGTAAGAGCGAGCGGGACGCCTCGCTTAGGACTAATATTAGCGTAATCTGGAGTCGCCACATATTAATATTACTAAACATTTTCGTCATCGGTGTCAGTCAACTTTGACTTTAATTAAGACTAAAATATAAAAACCTGGCTTACAGAATTGGTTACAAAAAACAATTCCACCGCTAAGTACGGGTTACGAAACTAAACAGAACTTACGCCTGCCAGCGCCATGTTCTAAATCTTTGCAATATTTCAACAAATCCAAAGCGCATGCCCTCTCCAGCAATGGATCAGCCTCTATGTCAACTTCAGTTTCCTCTATTATCTGAACCACCTCGCGGGCGCATTCAGCAGATACAATTTTGCGATTCAAAAGTGCGTTTTTGAGGCATTCTTCCACCTGAAACCAACATTATCTGTAATGTAATTCAATGTCAATTCGTGTTTATCACGAGATTGACCTAGGATACTTTTAAAATAGTCGGTTTATTTAACCTAACGCAACTTGCCCGGGAGGAGAGTAGTGTATGTCGGGTTCGGTTTATTTGTCGCCTCGGTAGCTAAAACTCTTATAAAAGTTATATGGCACCATTCAGTAAATATTTGCATTCAATATACAAAGTAAGTACCTGTCCATCAGAGTTAGTAACAGAGTCATTTGGCACTGCGCAAATGGTCTTAATTTCAGCTTTACAAAGTTTTCCAAGCAAAGGATCCAGGCGGTAATTAAGAGCTTGTTCCTTCAACACATTGGCCAGTTCATTTTCACAAGGAACAGTCAGTTTAGACTCTCTGAACTTTTCCTTCAAGCAGTGTAATACTTTACCTTGAAGTTCAACATCTTGCGGCTCTTTTGCTGGAAAGGAAACAAAAACATACGTATATTTCAATGACTTCAGTAATGGGAATTTGTAAATAACATTAAAAAAATCAGTCATTAACTTACCAATTACATCTGAACAGTACTTGTTAATATCAATTTTGCACGAATTTTGTAAATTAGTATTGAAACGATAATCAGTATTTTGCTCAATCAATCTTTTCACAATCACGAATTTACAGTTGTCATCAAAATCGGGCTTTTGACGATGTGCCTAAAACAGGAAATGAAATATAAGAAACGGAAATTCGGAATTAAGACTACTGAAAAAAAAATCGCTGGATTTCGTCATTTAAAATCGGTGGTTCAACAACTGGCAAAATAAACCACAACAGTTGCTTAGTAGTAATTATAAATATACTTGCCTTCAAGCAGTCAAGAATTTTGGAAGTCTCTGTGTTGTGGCAGTAGAGATCTATCATATCATTGCAAGTAGTTACCAAGTGATAGTCTATAGCATTGTCAGTGAACTCTTGTTTCCGAACAACAAATATTGCTCTCCTGCAGCCATCCGTCAGTTTACCTGGCGCAGTCTGCAAACATTCTAAAGCAGCGGATTCTCCATGCTGCACTTTAGGACAGTAATCCATTAAATCTTGCTTACAAGCTTCTTTCAGTTCTGGATCTAAATCTATGCTCTCCTTCTGTTGAAACAGTTGACTTCTTAACTGATGACGACATTCTTTGTAAATGGTGTGCTTTCTCTTAGTAATAGTATCGTTCCTTACAATTTCGCTCAAACATTTTACAACTTGACTTTTAGTCTGTGCCTTTGGACAAAACCTTATAACATAAGATTTACAAGCATTTTTAAATTTTCTAGTGAACCTATAATTTTTTAATGAGATCAATTGTTCATGCTCTATGGCAGCATGGCACTTTAGATTGGCTTTTATTTGTGGGTCATTTTTATGTGTAATCAGACAGTCCATGATATCATCTTCATCTTTCTTACTTTTAAGTTCCGAGGAGCAGAGTCTTTCAATTGGTACTCTGCAATTCATATTTACCACAGCATTGAGTTCTATGTGACCACTTTGGGTTTCAGTAAAATTTGTCACAACTTCTTTACACTTTGGTGATAAATCAGTTATTTTATTCTGGAGACATAATATCTCTTCACCTTTACCAGTATTTTCAAAACATAAATTGACTAAATCATCCATACACGCGTCTTCTATCTCAGGCAGCAGATCCACACTCACAGCCCTCTGCCTCATCACTCTTTTCACCTGCATTTCACAGGCTGGTTTCAGTATATCTCTGAGTTCAGGGTTATAAGCAAAATTGTACAAACATGGCAGTACCAAAGGGTCTTTATCTGACTGTTGCTCATTTGTTTCAGCCCATTGAAGTTTTGCTTTACATTGGGTAACTGCATCATATTTACAAGCTTTATACAGCTGTGGATCTAGCTTAAAATCCCTGGATACAAAATATTGTATTTGCAGTAATGCTGTCTCACAATCATTGGTCATGATAACAGTTCCAAGTTTCTCCATGAGACATGACATCACCCTGCCATTCCCTCCATTAATCTCTCTACAAGCTTCGTCAACTACAGGCTTGCATGCTTTGCGCAGGATAGGGTCAACCCTCCAATCTTCACCAGGATCTGCCTCTTGTACTAGTATCTCTAAAGACTTCTGGCAAATCATGCTTATCCTTTTTTCTTTCCTTTTCCTAGGTCTAGCATGTTCCATCAGGCAGTGTATAGTTTTGCCACCTACTTCAATGCCTCTACATAATGCAGTTATGTCATTGGCACAATTGTGCATCAACTCTGGTGATAGTCTGTAGTCATCCATAAGCATTTTCCTGTGATCTGTCATTTCAGCAGTACATTCAGGGGATAGTTTCACACTGTCATTGTGTGATATATTTTCTAAGCAAAGTAAAATCTGTGCAAGTCTCACATCTTTGTCTTCCACAACTCCTTTACGACAATGATATTTTCGTATGTCTTCTTTACAAGACTTAACTAATCCTTTACTCATTCTATAGTTCATCACCATGCTTCTTTGGTCATAAAATAACTGGTCTTGGCATCTTTTGGTCATACCTGAAATCATTTAAAACTTAATACTAATTATCAAGTTATTGATAAGGTAAAAGGTTTACCTACTTCCTTATCAAATGTAGACAAATGAAATGATAAATAGATAATATTATTACCACTGTCATATTTATGTTTGACAAGGCATTTGTACATCAACCAGGATCCTGGCACTTCATCAGGGCAGTAGTTCTTCTGGTCCAAGTTACAAGCTGCAAATATGATTTTATCTAACTGAAGAGTTGCATACTTCATCTCATTCAGCACACCCATTTCAGTTTGACATTCGGGCCGAAGCAGCTGTTGTTTGCTTAGGAGACATTTCAGTGTTTGTGTCTGCGAGAGACTCCTTGGGTCTGGTGGAATCCTACCACAAGCATGGGCCTGAATGTCATCCAAACAATTCTTGAGGAAGTTACTAGTAATTTGCCAATCGTTGAAAATTAAAGTTTCAATTTTGTTGATCATTTTCCAGCAGCTTTTATTTTTCGCAGTTGGTTTCTTTTTCAATATGCAGTCTATACCAAATTCCTGTGGCTGCAAACATTCTGCAATCACTGGATCCTCCTGACATGGGTCATTCAATTTGAAATCAAGAAAAGAATTATCTAAAAGGTCTGCTTGGTGAGTCCATATTTTGTGCTGACAAGCGAATATTGGTTGTGTTTTATTGTTGTGGCTTGAGTTGAGCGCACAAGAGAGCACTGCGAGGTCGTCAAATAGGTGTGAACATTGTTTTTCAAGTTGACCACAGCCACTAAGATCTAAGCCATACCTTCCCTTCGGCGACTTATTCAAGTTACTGGATATTATTTGTGCACCTCGCACATTGTGTATTGTGCATGCAGCAATCCATAGTACTTCTAAAAATATTGCATTCGTTAGCATTTCGTTTACCGGCTTAAAAAGCTTCGTCGATGATCAAAACACGTATTCAAGCATTCTTTCTCAACGATGAACTCGTGCAAATCGAAGTAAATCCACTTATGACGCAGCGAACAGCGTTGTACAGGTTTTCTTTAGATAACTAATTAATCATTTACCGACAACAAAAACACTATAATATATTGATAATTCGATTCGAGAAACAGAAACACGAAGAATGATATTTTTTTTTTGGAAAATTCTTCGCAGTGGGAAAGGCAAAGCCAACTAGGGCATACAGCCTGCTCTGATGTTAGTAGAATGTCTGAATTCTTATAAATACATACATATATATGAATATAACCTAACCTAAACCTACGCACAACCCTCCCAAACCCCTAAACGAAATAACCAATGCAAAAGGAAACCTTGCTAAGAGCACAAAACTTCACAAACACGACTTCTTTCGAGCACTCCAACTCCAACCGTAGACAAGTCTACGACTCTAACTAATAGAAACGTTCGCGGACATCTAGATTAACTTAACGTGATCATTAATCACTAAATACCACGGAAACTATTTAATTAGAATTTTCGTAAAAAAAGTAGCTAATGTCGTTTCGCGCGCTTTTCAAAGAATCCACGAAGAAGAATGAAAAATATTTTCATTTTTTATTTAAAGAAAAATCTTTCCGGAAGGAAAGGCAAAGCGAACTAGAACATACAGCCATGTCCTTGCCATGTCAGACATTTTTTCTCACCGACTTGTTAACGATCTATGTCCACCCAGTCTTGCGAGGAAAGCTCGCTAAGACCATGAAGCTTCACAAACATTATTCGAGCACTCCAATAAATAGAAACGGTCTAGGACACTTTTTTGATTATTTGCGATTGGTATCGCCCACACGGTTGTATTTGATGGCAAAATGTGGTTTATCGTTGTCTTGTAATTGTGGTGTGGCTGTGATATGAAAGAAACAAGCCTATTAATTCATTTCGGTATTATAACCTCCACCGTTAGGCCAGTCATTCTGGCGAGCGTTTGTATGGAGACCCCAACAATAACTCCTCTATCGATGAAACTTTTTTGTATACTTAATAGCATATTTATAAGAACAATTGTCAGAGAATCCAATAATATTTCGAGGCGGAAGTTACTTATTTTAATTGAAATTCAACATTATACCGTATCTTTTTCTGGAACAATGTTATGGTCATAATTCTTTTTCTATAAATTGTATTTTATTAGTGTGCTTCTGTACATTCATAAGTAAAACTACTTTTTAATTCGAAAGTGTAGGTATTTTAATAAAATGTCTTTTTTGGCCGTAGTTTCCATAGGATAATTGCTCCGCCGGGTTTCTGTTTTTAATATGCCTTCAAATTATTATTTCTAGTATAAGTACGAAAATCCAACAAAAAAATCCAAATGAAACAATTCATTATACAGAATTTGTCTTTTAACTATCTCTGGAAAATTACTCTATCAGATATTTTTTACAATTGTAATGAGATACCCACAAATAACCTGATTTCAAAAGAATCCAACAAAATATCCAGGCGGAACACCATTATTTCGAAATACCTATCAAGCGCAGGCCAGCGCGGGGCCCGAGGCGGGCGAGGGGCGTCGAAAACCGGTCGAGCGGCGGGCGAGTTTCTTCAAGTAGGTTAATAGGTACAGCTAACAGAAGATCAACACTTTGGACTAAGTACCGTTCTTATTATCTGCGTCGTAAGAGTTGAAATCGTGCGAATGCGAGCGAGTATTACCATTGATCTGCTGTTGTCCGTACTATACGTATGTATGTATGTATGTATGTAGGAGGTTGATCTAAACATCGCAATTTAATTATTATTATCGTCATCGTTTCGAAACATACGAACGCAGTAAATGTAATATGCGTATTGCCTTGTATAAGTTGAGTATATAGTGTGTGTTTTCTTCGCGACACGGGGTCTAGGATAAACTAACCCAGAGATTCCTTTAGAGTGTCTTTAACTTAATTGGGCGCTTAGTGTTTTTTTATGTTACTTCCAGCTTTAAGAAACGCCCCTGTTGTGAATCTGTACTAGATTATTTGCAATTTTGTCGAAATCTAGTCGCGTTCATGTCTCAGGCTGGTGCATGAGATAGTGTTTGATAATTTCGCCACGCCAAACAGCGGGCGTATTGGTCGAGTGGCTGGAGCGGTCGCCTCCCGTGCACGCGGTTCCGGGTTCGATTCTTAGCTAAATATATATTTTTTTTTTGTTTCGTGTTTTATTTTGTATTTTATTTTAATTGTGTTTCGAATTTGGTTAGTATTTTATCAAACATTTTGTTGTAATTATCTTTGAATTTTATTTGAGCATAAACTCTGAACTCATTTATACCGAAGTAGGTGTATTAGGAGAGCTGGGAATCTGTCTGTACTAGATTACTTGCAATTTTGTCGAAATCTAGACGGAGCGGTCCGTTCATGTCTCACGCTGGTGCATGAGATATGCTTGGTAATTTCGCCGGGCTAAACAGCGAACGAATCGGTCTAGTGGCTGGAGCGGTCGCCTCCCGTGCACGCGGTTCCGGGTTCGATCCTTAGCTAAATATATTTTTTTTTTTTTTTTTTTTTTTTTTTGTTTTGTATTTTGTTTCGTGTTTTATTTTGTATTTTTAACCGACTTCCAAAAAAAGGAGGAGGTTATCAATTCGTCGAATTGAAAAAATAATTGTGTTTGGAATTTGGTTAGTATATTAGGCAGATCACCCTCACTTGTAGATTTTTGTGGTTGCAGTTGCGATTACATATTATTAGTAGGTGAATATCTCACGCTCATCGTACAAGTGTAGAATTTAAATTTGCTTAGCTGTAGTCGTCAGTATGACGTAAGTAATAAGACCTATGCCGCACGCAAATATACCCGTAGTCGATGTGCGAGCGAGTTGAAAAATAACAAGCTGTCTTTGTTACTCGAGGGGGTGAGGGGGGTCCGATCGCATGTTGCACGGCGCATCGTTCCGCTGAATCACTTATTGACTGATAATCTATTTTGATTCTAATAATATCACAATACAGTAGGGTTTTATATAACAGATAATTATAATTTTAAGAAATAATTTGATACACGCACACCAAACGAGATCCCACGGCGAAAAAAAAGTGTTTTGCCATTGTCCGTACTAACCTTGACATATGTTGTCGTACTTATGCGTTGATGATACGGGCTAGATTACGTTTTGTGTTTGTTGGCGTAGGTACTATCGTCTCGGTCGAGCTTACTTAAACATTCCACGTAGTAGGTACCTAGTAAGTACACATAAAAACACATCAAGTTGTAACACTTTGGGCCGCTCCAATCTATATATCTATCTGCGTCGTTAGAGTTGAAATCGTACTGAAAGTGTTACTATTGATCTGCTTTTGTCCGTACTAACCTTGACTTATGTTGCGCTTATGCGCCGATGATACGGGCTAGATTACAATGGTTTTGTGTATGTTGGAAGTTGAACAAATATTTTGGAGATAGGATTCTGTACTCTACCTACAGTTATACGAATAAGGTTTATTTTAGGTTAACTCGTTACCGAGTGGTGAAAGCTCGACCGACCTACGCCAACATGCACAAAACCATTCTAATCTAGCCCGTATCATCGGCGCATAAGTACGACAACATTTCAAGGTTAGTACGGACATAGCAAAACAAATGGTAACACTTGCAGTACGAGTTGAAATCGTACTGTAAGTGTTACCGATGCGATAGATATTTTCTACTTGTATAGGAATAAGGTTTATTATAAATTGACTTTGACTTTGAAGAACAGTTCGACTAAGATCGTAAGTATGTTCATAATGATAAGAAAAATCGAACTTAGCATTTTTCTCAACTCTAATTTTTCGTCGATTTCTAGAAAACGCTTGTCCGCATGGATCTTTACTGGACTTTAGTAAAGAGTTAATCTACAATTAACCTTATTTGTATATGAGTAGACAACAGAATCCCATCTCCAAATATCTCCTCCGCTCCGTCCAATTTCTCGTCCGCGTTCCCGCTGTTCTGTACGTGTAATAGGAATAAGGTTGTTAATCGGCCGCAGTAGCGATCCGCGCGCAGTGGCGCATGCACCGCCGCGTTGATTAGAAATATTTGAATACAACTCTATTTGATATTTTGTGCTTCGCCTGCATTTTTTATTGGAAAACTTGAAAAGCAGTTTTAATAAGATAGTCTGTTCATAATGACAAGAAAAATCGGGCTGAGCATTTTTGGAAACCCCCATTTTTCGTCAATTTCTGGATAACGGTTTTCGGTCTGGATTTTTTATTGGAAATTCATAACTACTTTCGAAAGTAATATTTTAAATACATAATTAAATAGAAATTGGAGTGAGTAATTATCCCTTGGAAATTACGGCCAAAAAACACATTTTATTAAAATATATATATTTCCATATGGAAATATGGTTGGATATTCTGTCAACACATGCCTATAGGTAACTAGAACTTGTAAAAAAAGAATTTTGGATAGAGCAATTTTCCTGTAATTGATACCACGTAATTTAAGTTTGACCTTGAAAATACCTAACTTCCGTTTCTACAAATTATTGGATACTATGTCAATTTCAATCTACATATGGTACTCTATCACTGTGCCAAATTTCATAGATAGATGAGTTACTGCTAGGGTCAACTCCTTTAATGACTGGCCTACGTCGCGTCGTCGTAGAGTTTCTCACGAGTTTCTCTCTCTACGACGTAGAATCTAATAGAGACGTAGAGGGAGAACCACGAACACTATTTACCCTGACGATGACGGGGAGAACCGTAGGGGAGAATCCTCTACGACCTCCACAGATTAATCGCTTACTACGTGCAAGGCCATAAAATATTTAAGATAAAAATATATTCAGTGTTGCCACCTTGACGGATTTCCTTAATCTAGTGGATTGGGATGATGGTGAAATAGAATGTTCCGTATCCGAGATCCGGATCGCGATAAATATCGATGTGTAAAACGTGTGTTTGTAACGAATTTCTGAAGCCAAGTCTGCCGCGACGTGTTATGCTTAGCGCACATTTTGCCGGGCCGCAGCGTGTCGGGGCGGGCCGCAGCGCAGCGCAAAATGCTTACTTAACACATTAGTGATGGGCCGGGTCGCAGCGCATTGACGGATTTTGAGTACAGTGTACTGCCAGATATCGTAAATTGTCGGGGCGCAGCAAGGCGCGGGCGGGGCGGGGCGGGCCGCATCGCACAGACGCAAATCCGGCCCGACACAGTGTGCGATAGTTTATACAAATTGTATTAAAGCGATTTGAGCGAATTTTTGCGCTCCGCCCCGATACGCTGCGGCCCGGCAAAATGTGCTCGGACCTTTACGAAACACAGTAACATCCGATTTCCGGGCGTGGCGTAACAATTTTCCTTTGTTAAATCGGTTAGCAAAACATGTTACGGTGTTTCGTAATTGGCTTAATGGGTATGCAGATGAGCAGGGAAAATCTGTTATTTTCTGTTAAATAGTAATAATTAAATATTGTATCTCTTATCAATAAACGCGATTTAAACGTTAAACGGCAGTTAATACCATGGTTTTTATTCAAATATATTGGCCCCAGCAACGCCCCAGTTCGAATTTAGTTTTAATTTATATTGCACCCATTGAAATCTGTGATTGAAATTCCATAATTCTAGTTGGCAACACAACATCCATGCATACATATACACTATACAATACACATACACATCACACATAGTATATTTTATTTTTATTGCGACACACAGGGATACGGCGATTTATCGGAAATCGGGAAAATCTTCGTTAATTCTGTTGTAAAACATTGAGAATTATTATTTACATAGTGCAATAAAGTGCTGGTTTCGAGTACGAATATGGAAGGATTTATTGAAGTGAACGAAATTTCGGATTTCATATCCTACATCCGCAGTGTATGTTTTGCACCATTATTTCTGTATTTACAACGTAAACCATGACTATTGTGCCGTAATTATTATATTTATATGTTTAATAACATCTTACAATTGCTTTTGCAAACAATAGTAGTAGTTAGGTAGGTAATAATTACTATGCCGCATCAGTGACCCTGACACTCAATTTATGTACCTACTTATTCATGAAATAAAAATGAAAGTACAAAATCCGCAATATTCACAACTCATCTAATTATCCAGTTATGTACATAATTGAGTAATTCCACATACTAAATTTAATAATAATAATATTACTTATACCCCTTCTCAATTTTGTTAACCGCTGTGTCCTAGTCCTAGATTCGTTTAAGATTATAATAGGATCCACTAGGTGTCAAGCACACACCGCATGCCAGATTGATGGTACAGTCTGTTATGTAGGCTTGCTTTTATACCTATTATGAATTTGAACTGTCTATTCTATTCGACACATCTATTACCCAGCTCAAATATCAGTTAGTTTTGACTTCTAGTAGGTGATAATGATAAACAAAACATACAAACACTTCTGTTTCCAACACTTACAATGAACGTCAGGATATTCTTCATGACATCCGTGCCGTGGCAAAAAAGGAATTGATTATAATTATTTTTCTGTTGTTTTCAGATTGAATGGCGCGACCCTTGGCTCATAGCTTTATTATCTTTTCACGTCATTGTAACGTTCACATGCTTCTCAACAAGAAACTATGGAAACTTTCAAGTTATACTTTTCATAACACTATGTAAGTTCCACATCACCATTTCTAAACCATTTGACTACCAAGTAGAAACAACCAGTCGTTTACAAGAAAAATAGCAGGTAAAGGGAGTCCAAATGAATGCCAATAAGTAGGTAATACAATGATAGGATTATGTATGTCATGCACTTTGGGAGAAACCTGTGTCCAACAGTGGACTGCAAAGTCAAAGTCATATTTCTTTATTGCAAGTAAGCACGTTGTGTACATTTTGCATGTCGACATATTTTTGAATTTACATTTACACCACTTTGCAAGGAAAAGGTGCCAACGCTGAGGAGAAAAAGTGGTAAAAAACTCTCAGCAGCACATCTGCTATAGGCAGATGGTTGTTTTATGATAAAATAATACTAGAATATTGTAGGTGGTAAACACTATTGCTGTATGTTTCAACTTTTTGTGCAAGGCATATTGAAAACAAATTTTCATGAAACTGAAATAGTGACTACCTACTTACTTAATTTTTTTAGTTTCATACATGCAGAATGTGGATTATCTTCACCCAATATTTTGCAATATACAATGCTTCAAGAAATGTTATGCACAAATGTGCAAATAGAGAATTGTTTTCAGAATAATTGGTGACATTATGGTGCGTGAACTGAACACAGTGGGTATTGTGTGTGTATGAATAATTATTTTATGTAATGGTCTCTGTCCCTGTAGATTACTTGTAAATCTGTTTCAGTGATTTTTCACCACTAATATAATGTTAAATTTTTTTTGTGTTGTTTATATCAGTAATTAGTAAACTTAATCTGATATTAGTTGGATACAACTGACCTTGAACACTTATTAAAAATCTAATTGTGATAAATAGGTTTAATTAACATGTGATACGCTTTTGATTTCAAATTATAATGGTGCTCAGCATTCAACTGAGGCCTTAGTCCAGCAACGGACTTGATTATGTTGATGATATAATATCACACGTTTTTCCTTCCTTATATTATCCCAAACGATTGTTTATGACGATGAGTCAGCATTTATTTGTACAGAAACATTGGGCGTGTTACTATAGAAACCTTCAGTGGCGTTCCACATTTCGCTTAACTTAGACATTTACACAATAGACAGAATATCGACGCCGACGAAGAGTTCACCCTTAATCTCTATGCCTAGATTTAGTCTATACTAGTTTGTATGATGGTAATTCATTAAGTAAGGGTTGTAAGTCATACTTCACAAATACATTTAAATCCTCACAACATTTACGATTTTAATAAAGTTTGTAAGATATCTTCGTATCACCACAAAAATGCACTTGACCTTAGATAAGGTCTTGACATATTGTAATCTTTAATTTCTTTGTTTGTTTTATTTTCAGTGCTTCTCGTCTATTTTTCGGAGAGCATAAACGAAGTTGCAGCCAGAAATTGGGCGCTGTTTTCCAGACAACAGTACTTTGACAGCAAAGGGCTGTTCATATCGGTGGTCTTCTCCATTCCTATACTGCTTAACTGCATGATAATGGTGGTAAGTTATGTTTTATTTATTGGATAACATGTAACAATTTGCAATTATTATATATGTTTTGGAGTCTGGTGCAATACACCTGATACGAAGGGTCAGAACCCACTGGTCTCCTGAAATTCGCACCCTGTGCCCACTCGTCCTCTAAAATATTTGAGGTTTCCACTCGTCCCCGGAACTGTTATTTTTTTTTAATAATTTATATTTCCTGGCGCTCTACTATTTTAGAGATTTATTTTCGGCCCCTGTGGTTATGGTACAGTCGCGTACTAAAGGCAAAATTATGTAAAAATATGGCTGGTCGTCTATCAGGGAACCAAAAAGTACCTGAGCAGGTGCCGAAGACTGAGCAGGGGACGAGTAGGTACCTTAAAAATAAATTAATATTGCCTCGTCTCCTGTCGGGGGACCAATGGGCACCTATATAGGGGCCGAATCTACAACTTTTAATCCGGGGGACGAATATGAGGGGACCAATGGGTTCTGACCCGATACGAAGGCCTCAAACTCGATACTCAAAACCGCATATTTTTCTCAGACTTTGGAAGAAAAGTATTCATTACAGTCAAGGTAAAATTCTGGCATCACATAAATAAGAGTAGCATACATCAACATAAGGTGTGAAGAGAACGCAGACACCATGAAACTCTAATTCTAAAATCCGATAACCAACAAACAACCTGGCAGGGCTGGTGTAGAACAATTTTTTTGGGGGTCAGTCCAATACCATGTACATTGTACAGTCGACGACAGAGATAAGTATACAGGGGCCCTCACTAAGTTTGAGATTATCTCAAAAACTACTGGTTTGAATTTAATAATTCCTTTACAATTACATAGTTTTAACTTTTATCTATCAAACAGTGAAATAATTTTTGCAATAGGTCAAGTAGTTTTTGAGAAAATCTCAACCTTAAAAACTCTCCTGTACACCTTTCTCTGTGTTCCACCGTACATGTCACTCATTAATCTAGATCCACGAATGAATATCAACCATTTTTATTCCTTCCATTACATGAAAGTTCCCCTAGCAAATTGGCATTAAACCATTTAGCTGAGCGTCATCTAGCTGTACTGTTGAACGTTGTATTCAGCCACTCAGCTAATCGACATTTGACATGTGGTTGAACGGCGTTGTTCAATGAAACGGCTAGGCGTGGAATTAAACGTCTTTTTCAATCAGTTGGCTGACGTCTTATATGATCGTTTATCTTTAGGGATCATGGCTGTATCAATCGACGGAAATAATGACCAACTTGAAGAAGGCACAGCTGAGGCAGCGCTTGAAAGAGATGCACATGAACAGAGAGCAACAGCAACACTTGAAGGCAGAGTAACATGGACGGTATGAAGTCAATTATAATGATTGTGATAGATGAGGTAATATTTTTGCTAACATTACTGTTGGAATTGGATGAATCTACTGTTTGTTATTAAGAAATTCAACCAAGATTTGTCAAATCATCCTTTGATTGTCCACCTTTATTAATTTTTAAGAAATTTTGTTTGACGACAAAAAGTCACAAAGGAATCAACTAAAAAACTAGTAACTTCAAAAAAAATCTGTGATCTTGCCATATAGGTACGGAATTCTTTATACATAGTTGTCTATTGAAATTGGATATACAATGAGTTTTTCGGACACATCGGACAAGGTATGTATTTTAAGAATATTTCATTAATTGACATGATTTTAAAATTTCAGTTATGAACCTAGTCTAGCATGTATGGGAAGTTTCTTGTTAGGATTTAGAAAGAAGGATAGAGTTAGTAGAACGTGCGTGATAAGAGCAGAGGAGTTGACGTAATACGATAGAAACTAATTTAAATGTAGTTTCATTATAACCAAGAAACTTAAGATAAGTACTACACCGAAGATTGCACCTTTACCATCTACTAGAAGCTTTAAAAAAGTACTTTGAATTACTTCAAGTTATAAGAGATGAAACACTTTTCAACTTATTGTGCAACCCTTAGGACTAGTTGAGGACAACAGAGGCCATTTTTTTCTATCTTGAATTCGTGTTTCGTGTGAAGTCTGCGATGTAGTATATATGTTATAGTCAATGGCCGATGTGCAGTCGCTCCACGGATTGACTAGGCCAGGGCTTCCCAAAGACACCGAGTCGCGTAATTTTTACCGCCCTAACCTTAGGTATTTTTTATAACTTATATTTCGGGGTTTGACCGAAGGCGTTGGTCAAACCTAGGATAGACTAGTCAATCCGCACTGCACATCGGCCTTTGACTATAAAATATAAATTATAAACTTATTGATGATACCATAGAAAATAAGCAGACTGCGCCAGTGAGGGACGAACGAACGACGACGTTAGTGAACGATACATATAATTATGGACGATTACTCGGTTACTATGTATTTACTATTCACATCACTTCACCTATTAGTAATGTAATAGAAGCTAGATATAATTACAACACGTGACTTGTACAGTTCGCATGCTATGAAGATTTTATTCTCCAATTCAAACTTAACGAATTTTACGATTGATTACAAAAGCACGTGTTTTGTGTATTTATTTCGTAATCGCAATCAGATTCATTGTTTCAATGAATGCCTATATTATGATGTAATTATATGCGCTAGTACACAGATCATTTAAACGGATTTTTAATGTTTTAATTTAATTTTGCTGTAGTTTTATCTTATGTAAGTATATATATTAATGCATTTTCTTGAAAAGTACTTACGTCAAATATTGTAATTTTAGTCATAACCTAATCTGTTGACCACCTGTGTCTTTTGCATTTCTTATTTTTTAATTTTTTATATGATACCATAATAAATAATAATAACAGTTGCCATAGGATAAGATCGAATGTAAGGTATTCTAAAACTCGCAAGTAATTAAATTCACCTACTTATTGAAACTTTTGAAATAAATTTCATTTGAGTTTTTACTTTGTTGCGCCTGTTTTTATCTTATTCTAAAATTACTAAAAATATTTCTTTTGTTAATGAACTATCCGAATTTCCCTTCGTCTTTATCATTTTTTTTTATTACGTCTCGTTTTTGTAAGATTTGAATTACGAGAGAATCTCACGTCTTTGTTATTATGTACATTCTCAGTTTTGTTATTATTCTTGTTATTGATGAGTTGAAATTTATTTTTAATTGTTCTTCTGAATCTTCGCTAAACGGAGTGCCATTTATTTACATATAGGTACAGTAAAAATAAAACAATCACATTGACTACAAAATATTTTAAATACGAGTAACATGCATTTGTGATATGATGATAATATTATATGATGGTAATTTAACATTAATGGTGCAATGGTATATGATTTAGTTGCTTAGAAGTTGGCTAGATGTATAATGTATGTTTATTATATGAACTTCTGATTGAACAAATGAATAGGATTCAGTGATTCCTTTTTGATACTTTAATTACAGCATAACTTTCAATACTGAATTTCAGTATTAATAGTTATGATGTTAAATACTTGTAAGGAAGACAGGAGTTTACGAATCGCCTTAAAACGCTATGCTGTCAGTCAACAATCCATACTATTTCTTTTAAAATGAAATATCTCGACAGCGTTGATTGGTCTCTGCTACAAGATTTAGGCCGAGATTAATAGACAGTCTCGAGCACGAATTTAGTGTGAGCTTGCTTTATAAGACGAACGTCAAATTCCATTGACGTTTGACAGTTGTAGGAGCGAGCTCACCTAGGTTCATACTCATAACTGCCTATAAATCTCGGCATTATACTTATATAATTAAATCCTCGTAATTTTAAAGACTTCTAACTAAGATGTAACAAAAATAAGTCGTATTTCATTCTTGCCATTAGAAATGGTCTCGTTTCGGTATTTCTGTGTAATTACAATTAGGCGCGGGATTGAATGAATACACCAATGACATCACATCACATATTTATTTTGCAATAATATCTACGTAAATCTTTCGGGTTTTGAACAGATGCTGAATATTGATATACTGGATATTTATTTTGCATATCGTACCGATTCACATCATGTGATTCGGCCAAGGTCAACCAATTTATTTTTTGTTTGGCATAAAACATAGTCAGGCAATACTTATTTTACCCTGATTTTACCCAGTTATATTGTAATGTAAACCATGTTTAAGGTTATACTTATAATAAGAGTACCTGACCTGGTATACTGTTCATTTGCAGAATATAAATGGTCAATAACTGAACAAATTGCGCTAAACGATTTTTACAATCTGTATATGGATGGAATGTACTCGTATATTGCGCATGCGCATTAACAAAATTACATAGCCTTTTGAGTTATTAATCAATATTAAGCAAGCGATCAATGCAAGTTGGTGTTAGCTACACTAGCGGCGAAACACGTGTGTCGCGCTATATAGCGGCTTTTAGGCTGAGGTTCAGAGAGACCCGAGCTAAATCAGCTCGCAAAACTGACTATGAATCTCGGCCTTAGTGTCACAATAAAGTCTTGGATGAGAGGTTTGTAAGTCCAAGATTGAAATGGATTCACATTGCACTTATTGCAACCAGCGGTCAGAGGACGCGCGATTTTAGCGATCTAACTTTGGTCCGAGTTACGGTACTGTGGCATTATATTTTGTGAGTCTCTCTCACGACAGACATGCTATTTTAAGCTGCGACGGATATCATGCAAAATGACGCGATGCCATTGATGGACTAATGTGTGTTAAAGGAGATGCCCTAACGAAAACGAATTGAGCCTTGCACTGCCTTGTGAGTCGTGACATCAGCGAACTAGGCGCTGCAAAACTCAGTCCTTCGTTGTTCGAGAATTATCTTGCGAGGAGAGGGAAGAAGTGAAACCACTCCCGTGGTCTACTGTATGTCAAAGTTTTACTTGTTTAACTAAACGGCATCTCCTTCAGTACTACGAGCGCGATACTGAATCCACCCACCGCAGTGGAGAGTTGATTACTTATCGACTGTGAAATTCTATCGTATTCGTTTTCATTGTGATATATGGATGACTAGCAGCTGCCCGCGACTTCGTCTGCGCTGGATTATAAATTAAAGCATATGTGTTATTCTGATGTATGAGCTATATTATTGTAAAGTTTGATTGAAATCCATTCATTCGTTTTTCCGTGAAAGAGCAACAAACATCCACCCATACAAACTTTTGCGTTTATAATATTAGTAGGATAGTAGGAAGGATATACGAGTACATTACTCTGTTTCATTATCCTTTATTATAACTTGGAAAAATATTGCATGTATGTAATATATCGCGTACATTTGTCAAAATAATAACGAAAACGATATAATTATGCAGTCGGTGTTCTGTGTTTATTAGTGATTTACTTAGTTCGGTGATAAATAATTTTAGTCATTACATGATATAGGTACCTAATTGTATTTTTTCATTCGATATGTATGTGGCCTACGATATTGTTATGATGACTTATGACGTCCAAACATATATATTACCGAATAAATCAAATTACCATAAAATATTTACGTAATACATAATTATTACGTAACATTAAGTAATGTTAGGGGTTTGATGAGTTAATCGGAAGACTGAGTCGTGTAGTGTGCCTAGCAATATAGAGCGGATTGGTTAGAAGTCATAATAATAAGTTTCAGGGCTTTCAATGGGTAGGGTCAGTATTGTGTAAGTCACAGATCAGATGGTGACTAAATGGAGTTCATTTGTAGTGACCATAGCTGCGTTTTGTTGGCGACATTAGATATTTTATGCACGAGCCCAGCAATGTTTTAAAAAAATGAATTCCAATGCCATTATCATACACTTACATAATTAACCCTACAAGGCTGGTCAAGCAGTGGTAATATTTCGGTGTAGTTTTCACCTATTTTTTCCATGTTATTTACCTACTACTTACTTTACATTGTTCAATATAATGTAGTCACTTCACTTTTTAAAAATATGGCTTCTACCGTGGCTGGCTCAGTGTAATTTTGCCAGTGTCAAGTACGTAGATAATGACCAACGAATTGAGAAAATGCACGGTTAAAAAAAGGTTAGTCATAAATGCACTAATATTTGACCCAAAGATTTAAATCTTTGATTTGAACAACATTAATATTTATTTATTAATATTTGTTTATATAAAGTTTACAATTACAGGGAGTGTCGATATTTTGTACGTGGCAACTTTTAGGTAGAAACTGCACCGAATGATATTCACACCCTCAAAGCGTTCTCATAGTTAAAGCCTTGCTTCATCGTTACACGTCCGCTAAAATATACAAACTAAGGCGGTTTCGACTCGTTATCTTCGGGATAACTTAAACAATAATGGTAACACTTATGATACGATTTGGACTCTTATTTATGGCCCAGATAAAATTAACGGTGTCTATGTACAAAGTAAAGATATTTTATATACATTATAGATAAAAACTTTTCAAATATATCTTAATTCAGTAGTAATTTTGCTTACGAGAGTTTTTTTTGATACATTTACTTCTCGGCGTCGGCACCTTTTCCTTGTATGTGTAATATGGTGTAAAGGAAAATTAAAAAAATGATGACGTGCAAAAATACAAAATTTACTTGCAATAAAGAGATATATCTGATTCTATTAACTTTGAGGACGCTTTGTGCAACCCGCCGTAATTATAAATTATTTTATCACTTGCACTAAATTCTGTGTAAAGCCAGGATAATTAGAGTTATTGATATATTATATCTATTTTTGTTATATTTTGTATATTTTGAATTTTAGTAATAACTCAAATAGAATTCCATAAGTTCATAACGTAAATTGTTATATACATTTTGATCACAAATTGGTATATCATTTTGTCCACTGTTCACATAAACACATTCTAATTTGTGTATTAAATATAAATAGATACATAAATACTATCTGATATGTAATGCTTCACCCGGCTTCACTAATGGAGTAGTACCTATATCGAATCAATAATAATTAATTAAGGCAGAGTTTTTTGTTTGTTTATGGACGCTTTAAATAAAGGAATTGATTCAAATTGTCATAGTTTTTTTTTCCGAATATGAATTCCTAATTACGACTATTTATTTATTTAATTACAATACGTACAACTGTTCATAAAAATGACATATTATATAAAAAATATATCTAGCCAACACTACACCTCGTCAAGGCCCGTCCCGCGCGGCATGGTGCCCAGCGCACTGGCCGCATTGCCCCGCTATATAGCGAAGCTCACGCGTTGGGCAAAATACTCCACAGCTCTAAAGTCCCCCGAGACGAGGACCAGTCGAATGGATATTTCTTTTATAAATTTTTTAGTGTCGGACGACCACGGACCCAACGTCTCCACGGCCAAAGCAACAAACTCATAGTAATTTATTTTTAGTAAACAATTTAATAACGGTAGGTAATGAATAGAAAATACAAATTGCCAAAGATTAAAAGTTTTTTCAGTACCAAATAGTAATTTCAAAGTAAGTAATTTTGTTGTTTAATGAATTAATGAAAGGCAATCTTCCATTGTCACTAAAGAGGAAACTTGTCGACATGTGTATCTTGCCTATCCTAACCTACGGTGCCCAGACGTGGTCATTGACTAAATATCAGAGGTCCAAACTCAAGGTCTGCCAACGCGGAATGGAACGCAGCCCAATATGGGCGTGAGGAGAACGGACCGTGTCCGAAACATAACCCTGCGATCCATTACTGGCGTAGCAGACGTGGCCCGCAAAGCAGCTACATTAAAGTGGAACTGGGCGGGCCACGTGTGCCGCATGCAGCCGGACCGATGGGCCCGGACTGTCACAGAATGGGTGCCATCGGACGGTCGCCGGCGTCGGGGCAGACCTCGGCGTAGGTGGAGAGACGATATCGTTAGATACAGGGATGGGTGGCTGGAAGAGGCTCAGGACAGGGATGGATGAAAGAGGAGGGGGGAGACTTTTGCCCAGCAGTGGGACAATATATAGGTTTACAAAAAAAAATCTTGTTCGCCCCCAGCTTATCTTACATTAAACGAATTTCTGTGTCAATTTCAACTTTCGTATTTACTTTTAAAAAAATAGTGGAGGCACTGTATATTACAAACATACATAGAGTTTAGACTATCATAAGCCATTAGCAGCAATCTTCTCCTTGACTTCCTTAATCATCAGGGTCACCAGGTCGTCGAGGTCTACTTCAGGCTTCCAGTTCCAGTCGCGCCGCGCCTCGCTGTCGTCGAATACTTGGGGCCAGGAATCCGCTGGAAAGTATTGGAATTGCGTGTATGCATGTAGGTATAAGCACTCACAGTACAGTATATTTTTTGATCCCCTTTGATCAGGCTTACTATAACTAATGTGCACGACAAAAATATCTATTTTTCAAAACGTAGTACACATGGACCACGAAGATAGAGATAAGTGTACGTGGGCCACAATAAGGTTGCGATTATCTCAAGAACTACTTGACTGATTGCAAAAATTATTTTACTAGTAGATACCTAAGAGTAACCATTATGTAATTATAAAGAATTTAAAAACATCAGTCATGTACTTTTTGAGATAATCTCAACCTTGAAAACTACACCTTTCTCAGTCTTCGACCGTGAATGAAAATGAATACGTTGATGACGCAAATTATTAAGTACCTACCTATGGAATTCTACTGAGATCTGTCTAAACTTTTTTAAGTTGATTGTTCTGCCTCAAGATGTAACGTAAAGGGCCGAGTGTTAGTATCGATAGTTAAGGAACTTTTCCCATTTTCATGAAAATATTTGTGACTTTCCATATCTACATTTTATATCGATCAGCTGTCGATATGTTTGTCATTGGATGGCTTTACTTATATACCACAGCTGTGTTATATACCTACCTTAATAGAGCTAAATAAACTCGGATGATGAAAATGTATTGTGCTCAGTGACTTAATTAGAATTAGAATGGGCAACGCAATAGTAGAATGTAGATGAGTTGAGTAAGTTATGTAACTAGCGTACGTAGGTACGTACTAGTCAGATTGAGGTAACTTTTACTAAATGCATGGTAAAATATACATATTTGTTTGTTAAATTGTTAGCGGATTTCACAAAGCAACAATATAATTTGTGACCGTTTTGTATGTGTACTTACCTACCTACTTCTCACTTTGTTTGCTAGAGTATACCTAAAGTATAAGATTCCCCAAAATTAGGATAATTCGCTACTTTAGATCGATCCGGTGTCTAATTTATCAATACAATTTTACCTATAGGATAACCTGTAGTAGGAATTTAGACCTTTTAAAAGTATGGTGACTGTAAAGGAAAGATGAAACAGGATTAGGTACACTACGATTACAATCTTACCTATAGCTTGCCTGCTGTCCGGTTTATACGTGATCTTCAATTCTGGCAAATGCTTGGATATCTTGTCCGCCAACTCCTCAGGAGTGAAACTCATTGACGTGACATTGTACACTCTCCTATTGAGCATGTCATTGGGCACTTCGAGGTACTCTGAAAGAGCTCGGAGGGCGTCCCTCACGTGCATCATGGGAAGCCGGGTATCCGGCTTTAGATAGCACTCATGGTGACCCTTTCGCAGGATGTCGTGGAAGATCGCTATCGCGTAATCTGAAATAAGTACGTCAAGGTTAGCTACGACAGTTTATTCTACCTAATTTATATTACATCATCCGCGATAAATGAATTATGTGGGGCGAGAGAATCTGGGTACCGACCGCGAAGTTCAATGGTTTCGTTATCGTTTTAATTTTGACATGTGGATGTGATGCATTACTGCAATATTTTCGTAAGTTTTTATAACCGTTATAGAAACGCAGTAATGTATATCATCGATGTGTTAAATGAAAACGGTTAAGAATGCTCGCAGTCGGTGGGTATCTACCTGATATATTGTTATTTACTAAGTAACTTATATCAGGTAGAGCAGAGTTCACAACATGCCTCCCATACATGAAGCCTTCCTAACCGTAGCAAAATCTATCTAAGAGATAGGTTGGAACTGCTCCCTTCTTATAAAAATAAATCAAATTTAAAATCAAACAAAGTAGAAAAAACTAGACGTTGTCGACTTGTTTCACCTCACCGCCAATCTTGCGACCGTAATGCCATCTTTGTTTATCAATCTTTCATATTTAGCTAGGTATATTTATTATACAGAACTCAGGCATACCTGTAGTGCCTCCACCAGGCGGATCACTGGATATAACACCAGGGAATCTCAGACAACGGAAGTCCAATCCGAATCTATAGTAATAATACTCCCCTAACAACTCTGCGTGCACTTTGGACACACCGTAAATCGTTCTTGGTCGTTGTATTGTGATATTTGGAGTGGGGTTCCTTGGAGAGTCTGGTCCAAACGCCCCTATGGTGCTAGGAACAAATATTCTCAGCTTATACTGCTTTGCAAGCTCGATCACATTATGCATTCCTTCTATATTAACTCGTACCGCTAATGGAACGTTTTGCTCTCCAATAGCACTGAGTAGAGCTGAGAAATGTATCAACCATTCGACCCTGTGGTCCACGACGATTTTCTGAAGACCTTTGAAGTCCAGAATGTCCGCAAATATGTACGGTCCATTGTTAAAGACCTCGGTCGTCGGCTTGATGATGTCAGAGAGGATCACGCTGTCTCTGCCGTATTTTCTTCTAAGGTACTTGGCGCATTCGACCCCTAGTTGGCCTAAACCACCTGTAAGATATAATAATTAATCTTGTAGAGAGGTGGATCATAATGATGCTGGTCAAATGGTAGCAAAATACGTTACTATATAACTTTTTCAACAACGTGTTATACGTTTGGCCGCACACTATTTACCTGTATGGATTTTGTTTTAATATACTTAGTTGATGATATTTATGGACATGATTATTTTTATTATCCATATTTATGCTATTACATTTAATATCATTTTCTGTAGGTACCTACGTAAAACTGTAATAAACATAGTTGGAAAGGCCGCTTTCTCGTCCTACTGGGGTTCTCCCGATGTTGGCAGTAGGTACCTATACGGGGAATGGTATCTAGCTATATCATGTTCAAAGTAAGTACTTATGCTATTATATATTCTAAACATAATTATGTACACACTTAATATAAACTAAACAGTAAGGACAACAATAAGGACAACTGATTATAAATAGACTCTCGCGGGTAAACATACCTAGAACGACGAGATGTTATATGCTGTGATTAAATTACACATCTTGAGGTAGGTGCATTATGTAGTAGTGGTTAGCATAAAGCAAATAAACCTATTTACCCATTATAAAATAAATTACTTACACGAATCAGGTACCTAGGTTCCAATGCAATGCCTACATCGGGTTACAGTCGTCATACCAACGTGAGACTTCTACAGTCAGAACCAGAAGTATCGTAAAGTTTACGTCTTTCGCGGTTAACTCAATCAATTATTGCTACGATAAACTGGATCGCAAGCGTATCTATGTATCGGTAGGTGTGTGCGGATCTATGTGTGTATTATTTTCATGGAAAAATTAAAAAATAGGTCAATGAGTTCTTATTTTACGTCAATGTAACATCACCTTACTCACGATATACTTATTAAAGGTACACATACCTAACTACTAAAAGGTTGCCACAAGGATGATAATTCTAATAATTTTTCGTGACCTTCAAGATTCCAAATTAAATTTCATGATAAATCATATACTTAGGTAATTTGATTCGATAATTTGTTCCACAGAGTTTAAATTAGAACACCACACGTTCACTTTTACTTTCGATTTAACCGATGAATAAAATTAAAATATTTTCTAGACTTACCAGTAATTAAAATTTTCGGTGGTTTTTTAACCGGCGTACAATACGTTCTTGCGTTCAACTTAACTGAAGTTCTATAAAAGTTTCTCAAAAACATTATTCGAACGTACAACACGATAAATCACTGAGTTGAACGTAAGGTGACTGGTGAGGCTTAGATCTCTGGTGTTAGGATAAAAACTGGTTGTGTACGGTGTCTACGTCAAGCCGAGACAGAAGGCTGGCTGAGGCTTTACAAAATGAACCTTAACTCGAAGCCATCTCAGCATATTTACACAATTGGCGCTCACGGTGGGTGTGTCACGCACGCCATATTCAAATCAAACATTAACTTGGCATTGAAAATTTTGGCACGTATTATACGAAGAAGTTATAACAATTAAAATGCTAAATTATAAATTCGCTGTTTGCCTCTTTTCGTGCAAGCTCCACTTTCAACTAAAGCTATAGACTAGTTCTTAGGCATCTACTTATTTCGAATATAGGTCACCATTGTAACATTTGTAACCGACCATGATGGTGGATTTACGACTTGATAACAGACTCTATGAATAAATAGGAACGAATCGCGTGTTTTGTAAGATGAGTATAGTATAGGTAGTATTAGTAATAAATCTCAATTTTTGTCGGCATTTAGTTTATTTTCAATCTATCACTAAGTCAAACACAACAATAGGCTTCTCTTTCTACGCACAACAATGACCCACGAATGACCCATTTCAATAAATAAAAAAAGTATAAACACCAATGAGTTCGCAACATTACTCCTTCCGTGACTGGCAATGGAACAATCTTTGTAACCGGTCGTTTCAGCAATCCTGCCTTGTCCGTACTTTGACGACTTTTAACTTTTCCATCAGGTCTTGGAAACACCCTCTCTATTAGTATACACATAGGTCAGGTATTTTTAACAATATCCGAATCTTCAATATCCGATTGTTTATCATCATCAAATGAGATGCTTAACTCCTCGTTTTGTCGTAACCATGGAGTATCGAGAGGCTATTCAAGTTCTGGTGATTCTAATATTTTATATCTTCTGGTCGCCTCGAAACTACGTTCAATTGTAGTTTGTACAAGTAACCATCTCAATTCCTGAAGTTTCGTCAACTTATCGATCTCTGAGAGTCTCCTCGATTTAAAGGGTTGATTGTGACGAATATTGTTCTGGATACAGTGTCTAGCCGTCCGGGAATCTGTCCAAAGATAAAGTTTAAAGATTTTGAAAGCAATATTCTTGTCAGCTACCGCTCTGGGACGTGCTACCGCAAGTGCAGCTTGGGATTCCAAGCGAGGTACTGTCCCTGATTTCAGGGGCACTCGGCATTTAGCAACTACAAAGCCCGTCTTTCCCCTTTGTCGTAGTAGCTAAGAAATGTATCTGCGGGAAGTGCAAAGAGTTTGACACACATTTTTCCATATGTCTTTAAGTAGTATCTTTCCTTGGATCAAAAATTCACACAGTAACCCTAATAGGGCGAATATAGATATTACACTTTTCAATATTTCGCGTTTCTTTGTTTTTCGTAAACCATCTGAGATGTCTTCGTTGGCAGAATTGTCATCATTTGATTTGAACGGTTGTACGACATTCGTCTTTAACTTATGAGCTTGAGGTAAAACCTTTCGCCTGTTCGAGGCCTGACTTCCAATTTGATGAATACTTCCTTCTCCTGTTTTATGAATAGTAACTACATCATTTATCGTATGCTACATGTCATTGTCTGTGTCCACGCAAACTTGATTACTAACTTCTGGGTCAAGCGCTTCTTCGGCATCATCCTTCTCTATCTTATTAACAGCGAAGTCAGAGTCCGCATCCATCATCTTTTCGATGCCCCTTAATCGACTCCCATTATTTTGTTTATCATCAGGAAGCTCGTCGTTATATTCTAATCTCCACATTTTATCTGTTTCCCATCTTCCAACAGTTATTTTACTTTTCGTTTCTAAAATATTCGTGGCTCGGTTTTCTTCGGCGGATTGTCTAGACGGCTTCAGTTTGCCGGACGCCGATTTTCTCTACACTGCTATAATTTTTAACAAGATTGTTTATATCTTCGTCATTTTCATATCGTAACATAAATTCGGGTGTAGGATTAGTAATCAAAGATGTGAAACCATGGAGAATCCATCCAAGTTGAGTGCGAGAAGCTATCGGCTCACTCCGTTTTCCTTCGCGGATTTCCCTACTTATAATCAAGGGCCAATGATCTGACCAATCAGGAGTGTAGGTCGGCCTTCAAAAGCTTCCAGTGGAATTCCCTTCAAATGTTCATATTGGTCGAAATAAGCTTTCACTACAATATGATTCGGGAGTGTCAGGTTGTCTACAGTATAAATTCGCTGTAGTCGAAATGCACCTTCGGTTGTTCGTAACGGGAGTGTTATTAACTGACTAAGCAAACAGCTTCCTTGTCCCACTGCACTTTTTAGGTTCAAGCTAAGTTCTGGCCCACTGATTCCGATCTTTTCGGCAATTTGCCGTTCTACGACAGTGACAGTCGAACCTTCATCTAACAATGCGTAAGTTGTTATCTTTCCAGCAGGACCTTCGATATGAACTGGTAACACCTTTAATAAAACTCGGTTTTTGTTGTTCCATACGTTAGCGGTATTTTCGATAAATTCTGTCTCAGTATTACTACTTGTTTCTCTCATACCTCTGCCATCTTTATGAAGCAGGGTGTGATGGTTATACTTGCATATTATATAACATTTCTTCTTCGATTTGCATCTATCGCGTCGATGGGGCGATTTTAGACACCTAAAGCAGAATCGTTTGGCGCATGTCCATTCCCATCGCTTGTCAACACCTATTTCTTTAAAATTTGAGCAATTGTCGATAGAATGATCTTCTTTGTTGCAGAAGTCACATTTAGCCGTTGTCAATTGTCAATGAATTTACAATTGACAATTTATTTATTAATACTCGTTACCAACAAGGCTTTGCTGCTTGGGTATATAACTTCGTATCGGTAGTTCTGTCGCACCCGCTTGACATATTCCATCAGCTTCGTACATGAGGTAATCGGCTAATGCTAGAAGACGAGGTTGGTGAGCTCCTAATTTTCTGCTGTAATCAAGCCAGCGGTATACAAGTGTTTCCGTCATCTTATCGATCACTTCAGTTATTAAATTAGGGTTGTGTAGATAACCAAAGTGTTTAGTAGCTTCAATCGCAGCTACGCAGTTGGATACTTTGGTGGCTAGATTTATAAGTTCTGATCGGCTGCCAGTCAGTTTCGGTACTCTCTTCATTTCATTTATCACTTTGCGAAGGGCTAAATCTGGTCTGCCAGATCTTATTTCTAGTGTTTTCATTATTTTATCCGCTGAGGTAGCAGTGATCAATTTGCCCGAAACAGTCTCCCAAGCCTGGCCGGTCAAGCAAGTCTGCAGTCGCGCCACGTTTTCTTGATCGCTGTACTGTCCGAGCGCCCGTTGTAGTCTCGTAGGCGTTCTTGAATCGTAGCCAGTCGAGGGCATCACCGGAAAACATGGGTAAATCTTTGGCTGTTATTCTTCTTAATAATTTTCTGAAACTGGAGACGAACCGGAAGAAATTTTAATAGCATTTGTTATGACTTGTGTCAATGTAGCTAGGTCATTACGTACATTACGTATGTACTTTTTTGGGAATGCTGTTTTTTTCGGCTGTATTCGTTGTTATCTATCCACGTTTCTACGTCGGCAGAATGAGAATAGTAATCGTTGTCGTCATTTCTCTGTGACATCTGGTAAGAGTCATCATCCATGAGTGCGAGTTCTTCTTTCAACTTTGCGTATACGAGCGCTTTGTTTACTTTGATCTGAGCTTTTTCCGCTTCCAACTCCAGTTTTTTAAGTTCTGCTGCCTCTCGTGCCGCTCGCGCCTTCAATAATCGTCGGTGGGTGGCGGAGCTTGTTTTAAACGCTTTGGATGACGTATCTTTTACGTCTATAATTGTAGTGTCGGCAGGTTTTGTCTTAATCGTTTTGACAACACTAGGTGACGAGTTCTTGCTCGTGGTTGAGTGTATGCTATGCTGATCCATTTCAGTCTTTCGTGTAATTTCATCATACATTGCTTTCTGCTCCTCGACCACGCGGTATACCGCAGCGCGGTCATCTGTCGAAGCTACTTTATTTGTCACTGAGAGACTCATCTCATGGGTATATTCGCTGTTTCCGGCCATTTTCTTAGAAATTCTATCACCACCACAATTCGATAGCCATGCGTTATTTACGCTCGTAATCGTCGCTGCTCCATAAACTTCTCGAAAGGACCGGTTACAAAAATTGTTCCATTGCCAGTCACGGAAACAGCAAGCCATCTACCAATATTGAAGAGATGAAATTATTATTTGACCAATGAGTACTTCACCCACCACCATAGGTTTAACATACTAACGAGTAATAACGAGGAGGAGTAATGTTGCAAACTCATTGGTGTTTAAACTTTTTTTTTGTCGGCATTTAGTTTATTTTCAATCTATCACTAAGTCAAACACAACAATGACCCATTTCAATAAAAAAAAAGTATAAACACCAATGAGTTCGCAACAGGTAGAGTTGCATGACCTAGTTTTGCCTACGTTTTGCCTACATTTTCCTTGCCTTCAAGATACCTTGTACTATTAGGTATGTACCTACTTCTTCTGTGATAAGGCTGAGATTACTCACGCACGACTTCATTCATCTATGTTTGCGTGGACGAATTAGAAGACCCTAACGGACTAATACCTATAACGTACCTATACGTAGGTAGGTAATGATGGATAAGGATGACTGGAAATTGTTTACCCGACTGACGAAAGAAAGAAGAGATTGATTTACTGTAATTATTTAATGTCAGTTTATGGCTCCTGCAGCCTAAACGGCTTGATGGTTTTTGATGTAATGAATAAGGCATCGTTAGATTCGTCTTGATCACGGGGCTCACACTGGATACCCACATTTTATGCCCAAAAATAGTAGGGTTTTTGTTTAACGAAAAAATACTCTCATTTAAGAGTCTCCCTTTTTTAAATTAAAAGAGTCTCCCTTAATTCCTACTGCTAAAATAGTAATTATTAAAACTCATTGTTATATTCAGGTACCGAACAATATTATACCTAAGTCATTAACTTTGTAATATTTAAGTAATAACTACGAGTCGTCTTATTATTTATTACATCGCTCTACGCTCTACTATTTTTTGCTAACTCAGTTTTCAAGGTGAGCGGGATTTCCTAACTGGATACCCAAATGCCAATTCGCAAATAGTTTTTGTGCGAAATCAGGCTTTTGATACATCATTCTTAGGCCTGTGTCTATTGAATGACGATTTGAGAGTATCTACTGAACAGTAGGACTATACCATACCTTTACTCGTATAATTAAAATAAAATAACTGACATGACTAAACTATGATAATAATTCGTCTATTGTATAATTAATATTCTAAGCACTTATGTATAAGTAAGTACTTACGTTATTTTATAAATATAATGTAAGTACTTAAGTATGACTGTCCTACGGCTTGGGGCAACCCGTTATGTTGGACAAAATTTTAAATAAGTAAATAAATAAATGATCATGTTCATTTTATGATACCTACTTACATAATTTAGTTCCTACCTAAGTAATAAAATAAGAATTAATTAGCAGCTGGAAGTAGGTAACTCACCTATAAAGTAATTTGAAATCTTACACAGGGTTTACTCAGAACATCTAATAAGTAAAGTAAAGCTTCACTTCATATCCGATAGATCCTGATATCAATAAATGTTAAAACAATATTTTTTATTTATTTCTGTGTTCGCAATTCGCATGATTGGCTTATAGGTACACTGTGGCTAATAATCTAAGATTTTCTCACAATTTCTAAAAAAGACACTAGATTTTTTTCAATTTTTACGATAGAGCGCGCCATATAGGTACCTACGTTTAAGTCCCTTTCCGAAAGTGTTTAATGTCTGGAGATCGAGACTCCGCCACCACTTCACTTCTGCCAGGGTGCTCAGACTTAGATTGGTTTACAATTTGCCTAACACCTCGCTACTTAAAATATGTTGTAGTCATGCAATGATATTATCGTTACCAATTATGTTTCAGTGCAGTGCAGGCAGATATAGACGAAACATGACAATTTCATTGTCCAAGCGCCTACCCTTCCTTGTTACCACATCGCGCGAGTCTTCACTTCATCAAGATATGGCATCGCGGGTTCTTGCAAGTTTTGTCAAAGATTAGTGAACGCTGAAGTGTCTATTAATACCTAACCGGTTTAATAACCTAATAGTTTAAGTTCTCGCGGCGCACATTTAGTCCTTACAAATTGACTGCGGCTAACTGCCCTTTGCTTTGAGACCAAGGGTTTATACCCTAGTCAAGTCATTTTTCGTGCCAGGAAATGTAGGTAGTAGGTAACTACTACCTACATTTCCTGGCACGAAAAATGTCTTGACTAGGGTAGCTAACGTTTTCATACTTTACATTTTAATGTGCGCTTTAAACTCTAATGTAGTAGATTGTCGGCTGGGTCCGAGTCATGGTGCCTGTTTGAATAGAGCATACCTACAATTAAGTAGGTATACCGATAGATTGGGCAAGAAGGGGCACGATACTGAATAGACCACTAGCCTGACGGAAGTCAAACGCGGGTTTTGTCTTAGTTAAAGATTGATTTGTTCTCTATCTAACCTAACTAAATGCAAGGCCCATATGACTGGTACCCTGTTAAGTTTCTGCCTACTTGCCCGTCTGCGCCTAGAGCTCGGAAGGTTCTTGCTACGGCACGCGCCACAATGGTGAAAGATAAGTTACTTGGTGCGCATCGAGCTGTGAACCGAAAGTCTGGTGTTTACATGCGAAATCGACTTCGCATCCCAGTCCGTGTTTGGCCACCAAGAGCCTCGCTTGTACAGGGTTACCCACCAGTTCCCAAAGTGAATCTTCTTACGTAATACGACCAGTGTTTCAGAGTTGTTCTGTTTGAATGTTACCTACTGTTGCCTCTGGATTGGAAGAATTAGTATGTTCTACTTTCTCATTTGTTTCGATGTTAATTTATTCTTAGAATGTGGTAATTCTTAGATTAAAATATTCTAAGGTGGTTTAATTGTAAATAGTTTTGACAATGGTAGAAAGCACTTAAAAGCAAGGAAAACTTACAAAGCCCAGGACAGGACACAATTTAAGTTTTTTAACTTACATACCTACATTGAGGAGTTGTGATGTGCCGATATGTTTTGAAATAGGTATACCTACTAGCTATCTACGTTATGTGGCCACAAACCACAGGAAGTGAAAGAGTGAGATAACAATTTAATTTCGTTAACCTATACATGTTTGTTTGTTTGTATACACTTTATTGTACAATTTTTTACAGAAATAACACTGGACAAATTACAGACAGAGACTAAATCAGTACAAAGGCGGACTTATCCCGCTCAGGGGATTTCTTCCAGTCAACCTTTGAATAGTTGATAAAAGCATTTGTAAGCGGGTGTCGCTATTCATAATACATTATACAAGACAAGAATATTTAAATAAATACACATGTGAACAATTAACAAAAGTGCATAACATCAATAAATACGATAAATATTATATATAATGTCATACAATATATAACAATATGCAATATATATTACGATAAATACTATATACCTATTATACTTATACTAAATAATAATGGATATGAGGGTACTAATAAAACCATAGGATGAAATACGAGTAATAAAATATAATACAATAGTAAGGTGTGGATTAGCTCAAAGAGCCGTTGTCGTATCCGTAGTGTTTCTTGAGCGCTCCTTTAAAGGTCGGCAGTGAGGGGGATTTTCTCGCGTCAACAGGGAGTCTATTCCAGAGTTTCGCCGCGTGTACCGAGAATGATCTTTTATATGTGCGCGTTTGGAACATGGGACATACATTTTATTCATAGTAGACAAAGATATTCATGTATCCACTGAAGTAGGTAACTCTTACAAACCATGAGCTGAATACACTTGTTTTAGGTTACGCACGTACGACATGACCCATTCGCATTGATTCGGTGGGGTAGGTATGGTAGATTACCAGAGCAAGCAAGGATTATTATTTATTTTTTGTTATATATTTACTTTAATATCATTTGATATAAGTAAGTTACCATATCGGTACGGTACCACCTATGTTGTATGGCCTAAAACAGAGAAAAGTATTATGCGTCTATGCAAGAAATATTTAAATCCTAAATAGTAGGTACCTATACCTACTTCAATTAAACTATCTATACTTAAGTAAAATAATTTATACATACGGTCAAGTAGATTTGAGTAAATCTCAACCTGAATAAGGCCCCCTGTACCCCTGCTTTTCCAATTTAGACCATACGATAAATTCCCTAACCCTTCTCAAGGTGTCATCGACGTATTCATTTTTGTTAGTGGGTTAATCTGGATAGAGAAGGTACTGTTAACATTTTTGCATATTATAGATCGATTTCAGAAGTATTTCTGTTTTTTAGTATCTATCGATTGGTAACGTATTATGGTATGTATTTCAGAATATTTTGATTTCATACACAAATTCGGGTTATTCGGTAAATCTAACACGAGTACACAAACACGGGTAGATCAGTTATACCTACTCTTTTTTTCAATCGTTTAATTCGAAAAGGAAAGAGCTGTAGCTTCTGTCTCCCATCGCCACCAATCGACCACCAAAGCAATTCCTTCCACTAAATCAAGGTGTTTCCCGAAATCTATCAGATAGCAAACACAATCCATGCATCAGGTACCGCGTTAAACTTCCGTGAGACTGGAGGATCTTCAATCTACTGACTGCCCATTTACGTTATTATTTATTGCTTCGAAAATGAACGTTCCGATGCACCTAGCCATAGTGAAATGCAATAAGATATGTATCTTAGTGCGCTTCAGTGCATCACCCCAGCCTGTGCCCCAGCTTTCAACTAACTTGACATGAATAGTTTTTCTCGTCACAGCCAGAGTCGACGATCGTATGGTAAATTATTGCGATTCTATTCACTTGTTTCCGGGGCAGTGGGTTACTGTAATTTTGTCATTTGTGACAGTAGAGGTCGGTAGAGGTCAGGGTAGCAATCCTCTGCTGCTCCAAGTTTAAATCAAGACTACAATCAAGTTTACAACTTTAGATAGATAAGGTCGATAGCCAAAATCATACCAGGTTACAATGTACATTGCGATAACAACATGTATTGGGTGACGAGCTCTTTGCCATAATTTTAGTAAAAACAAACACATTTGTTGCTCCACACAGCCACGTGTCGGAACGCACCGAGATGACAGTTGGGGACAGTTAGAGAGATAACTGCGTAACTGTACCATAATGATAACTCGTCGCGTTGGCTGCTTACGTTGATTCCCTACTATTTCACCGTATACTTACTTTAATACTTACAAGTATCTAGGAAAAATAAAATTGTAGGCGTCCACATTTGCGACGTCGCGTCGTGCGTGATTTCATAGATCACAGCACATGAAAGAGATTCGCAAATAGAGTCATTAGAGAAAACAGAGAAAATTATTGCAATTTAGGTCGTATTATTAGTGTGTAAAAAGAGCTTGATGTGCTGTCGACTGTACTTACATTTATTTTATTCTGCGTGGAACATTTTATTCCATAGATTGTACAGGTATTATGACAATTTAAGGCTAAAGTTCATGTACTTGTCCAAGAGTTAGCAAAATAAATGTGTAAGACAAATAAATACTTACCTAATTACCAGTCAAACCTAACGCGTTTAGTTTAAGCAATATCACACACGTCGACATTTAACGGGCACCATTTAATATCGGTACCATATAATGCTGACATATAAACCAGGGACAGACATATACCGTAACATATTCGCGATATAAGAATGCATATTAAACCGCTAAGAATAAATGCATTGACCTACATCAATAGAATCCAAAAAAACTTGATTGCGCAACCTCTAAGACAGACAATGACGCAAAGTACGTGATATGTAGGTTCCATAAATCGCCAATAAGAACAATAGCACAACAGTGAAAGTGCAACTTAACCAACGGACCGTTCAATTCAACCTGGGCCATTGTTCCCTATTTTCATTGTTTTCAATGGTGTAGGTCCTTGACGCAACCGGATTATGATTAGAATTGTCTTTTTGAATTTAAACGAAGTGTTACAAGGGTTTGAATAATTTTAAAGTTGGTACACCTGCTTGATTTGCGAGCAGAACTAAGTAGGTACCTTGTGTTCCGAAGTCAGTAAATATGAGATTAAACTAATGTGCTCCTTTCAGGTACAACATCGAAAACAACAATCTATTTTTTGAGTATGCTACAATGATTGTCTCACGGGAAAAAGAGGAATGGATTTCAAATCAGAAAAGGCGTTCATATGGCTCATTCTCCTAATAATTGCAGCTGCAACAGGACAGCCTGCAATATGTCCTATTCCGGAGACGATACTGCCTTGCATATGCACCAATCGCAACGAAGACATTCAAATATGGTAAGAAACTTGGTAGGTGTAAGCACCTCTACGAGTGATAGTGATAAAGTAGTGGAATTATGAAATCGCTTTTATCTTGATTATATTGTTCTAGGTGCACGCACAGCGATTTACCACAAGTAATGAAAGGTGTTCAGAAAATAGGAGAACTCGTCAGAAAACCAATAGACGAGCTGATAATTGAAAACAATTATCTACCATCACTGCCTGGAAAGATATTTCAAAATGTGAAAATTCTTCGATTGATGCTACGGCACAATGGCTTGGAACGATTGTCAGCAGCATGGCTGGAAACCCAAGAGATGAACTTAGTAGAAATATTTATAGTAGAAAATGAATTGAGAAATCTTCCATCAGAAAGTTTACTGAAATTGCAAAACCTCCAAGCGATTACAATAGAATCCCAAAATCTAAAGAGAATTCCAGCCTTAGTAAATATGCCAAAGTTACGATACGTAAACATACAATCAGAAAGTTTGAACGCAGTCAACGAACATACTTTTGAAAATCTACCACACTTGGACAGATTATTCATACGGGGCAGTCCAAACCTTCGTATACTCAAAGAAAACGCATTGTATAACTTGCCAAAATTAAGAAAACTGGAGATAACGAGCTGCGGAATAAACTTGATACATATGAGGGCACTGTCCCTACTGCCATCCCTAAGCGAGCTCTCGTTGAGTAATAACAAAATTGCTGATGCGAGTATGGTCGGAAGAGCAACAAGAGAATTGGCTAAACTATCGCTTTTGAACCTTAACCATAATTTAATTGATAAATTGACTGAAGGCGCTTTCGTGCAACAATCAATGCTGGAACGTCTATACTTGTCCAATAATAACATAAATATAATACAGCACGGAGCTTTTCATAGAGTTCCTAAGTTAAGAGTAGTGGATTTGAATTTCAACAAGATAAGCCAAATACATCCCGAATCTTTCTTACAGCAATCGGGCAGTGGTGTCGAAGAATTGAATCTAATAGGAAATCAAATTATGCATATTTCAGAATTCCGAGCCTTACTTGACGCACTGCCACGATTAAGATTCTTGGACTTGAGCAATAACTTGCTGCAAGAAATTCCTAGAGGTGCTCTTAGAGGTCATCCAAACTTAGAAAGATTGCACTTGAATAAAAATAGCATCAAGTTCATACAAGCCGATGCATTCGTCGCTATGCCTGCTCTGAGGGAGCTACACCTGAGCAACAATTCGTTGTCTGATATGATGGAAGGCCCGTTTTGGAACTTGCCAGCATTGAAGGGGTTAGATTTATCGTATAATTACTTTCAACGATTACAACCCAAATTATTGTATAATCTCCCAGCGTTACGAAGGATCAATTTTAGTAACAACCAGTTAGCCATCATAGACCCCATTACTTTTATGGAAACACCGTTACTAGAATACGTAAATATATCTGGCAATGCCCTGGTCTCAACACATCCAGCGACCTTCAGAAACTTAGCAAATCTATATGAAATGGATGCTAGCTCAAACAGATTGGTAGAGTTCCTGCCCGGATTGCCAAGAGGTTTGGAGCAACTGTATTTACAAAAAAATCAAATAACAAATCTGCCATCAGCCCCTTCTCCAGACTTAGATTTACCTTCACTACGAACACTAGATATTTCGAACAACGGAATTCAAAAAATCCCTAACAGTAGTATGAAAACTCTGCATAACTTACGTCGTATTTATATGAATCGAAACGGATTACGACAAATTGATACAATGACATTCGCGGATTTAGGACGATTAGAAATCCTGGATTTAGGCAATAATCAAATACTTTCAATACACCCGAAAAGTTTCAGCAAGCTCATTCATCTAAAACAAGTAAATTTACATGGAAATACGATTGAAAACTTTGATTTCATGGCAATACAAGAAAATGCAGCATTATCTAATTTAGATTTTAGTAAAAATAAACTAAAAAGCATCAGTCCCAATATGGTCAAGAAATCCCTAGATGTGGAAATTTTAAACATTTCGTCAAACAATCTGGTCGAATTACCTGTAACTTTGAACATGTTGCCAAAACTAAAGCTCTTGGATGCCAGTTACAATCACATAAAAAGTTTTGATGGCAATGTAATAAACAATGTTCATACACTAACGGGAATAAAGATGCCAAACAACAAACTCGTGGAACTGCGTACTGGCAGTTTTAAAGAACTCCGGGATTTAGAAACGATTGATTTACACAATAATCAAATAGAAACCGTCCACCCCAAAGCTATAGAGAATCTCCCGAATCTGGTATCCATATATTTAAGCAGAAACCATATCGTCGATTTGCCTGATAGAGTATTTTCGAATCTTCCGAAATTGAGGATAATTGAAATGCAAGGCAATCGATTGCAATTTATATCAGCGCGAGCTTTTGAAAACATGCCACTAGTACAGTACTTAAACTTAAGTAATAATCAGCTCACAAGTATCGACAATTCGGGACTGAGGCAACTATCGTCTTTAGAAGTTTTAGACTTGAGCTTCAATAAACTTACCAAGATAACTCGAGCGTCCTTTCAATATATGGAATGGTTGATTGAGCTGAATATAGATAATAATCTAATATGCTATATCGGTGGACAACCATTTGATTTTATGCCAAGACTCAAAGTACTTTCATTGCGTCACAACAAATTGGCGTCGGTATCTGAACCAACTTTTGCAAAATTGAGAAATAACATCGCTATTATGGACATTGATGGTAAGTACTGTAAAAAAATAATATATTTATTTCTAATCTATCGATCCGTGATATTTTTAACATTTTCGTATTTTTGCAGGCAATCCACTAATTTGTAATTGTATGATAATTTGGCTTAAATCGTGGCTATCCGAGTCGTCATCTATAGGACCGAAATGTGGTGATGGTACTTATGTAAAAGCAATGCCATTTTCAAGAGATGACTGCTTGAATTCTCCAGTAAGTAGCGATGACATGAGATCATGTGTGACACACGAAAATGAAGCATTACTTCCCAGTCTAGCAACATCGCAAGTTTTCTCATCATTGGATAAAATAAAAGATTACGCCTCACAAATAAAGAACAACTATCATATCAATAAAATTAACAACAGACCATCTCCAGAGGAATCTGAATATTTCTATGATGAATATGTTGACTATCCTTATAACGAGACTTTGGTTGATGGTCTCAACAATGAACTTAATGTGTTACAAAATGGCAGTAAATCGCAAGTGAGTTTAGGAGGAATGCCGACAATTTACGCAGCAATTAACAAAACTACAAACAATAACATGGCCACAACTACTAATAAAGCTCCCAGCAGCGGTTTTACCTTCTTTGGCATGCCTTTACCTTCAATTGATATGGGAAAACTGCTAACTACTGGTCGCAAAGTGGACTGGCAAGACAATAAAAACCAAAAGTATGGCAACAGGTACCAAGAACCTCCACCCAAGTTTGAAACTGGAGGATTTTCACCAATGCTACCAACAACAGCTACTGGTTTCAAACCAATACTTAACCCAACAGTGAATGCATCACACACCATTGTAAATACTGAAGGTGATAGAAACTATAGTGTCAAAGGAGCCACTGGAACAAGTATTGCAGGAGTAGCCTCAGTGCCACCAACTAAAACTGTTCAGAATAGTACAACCCATCAAAAAATGAAAAGCGAAATACACGAGCTTCAGGCTTACCTTGATGATGACAACAGCACTCATGTAGCCTATAATAGAACAAAGAATGTTGAAGAACAAAAGAGTGATCCTACTAATCTGAGTAAATATAACTTGATGGAGTCAAACCTCACTATAACCCAGGTTACAGAAAAGGAAGGAATATTAATAACTACAGACACAAGCCATGATATTTCATTGCAAGCTTGGATGGAGAGCAGCACTGTTTCCTATTCGTCTACACCAGTCACTTCAAAACCACCAATAAAGAAGCATGTAGAAAACCAACCGACAGCTCTGTCTGCTGTTCTCATACCAAATAATGAAGAACTGGCTAGACGAAACTATACGAAAAGACCTGCTATCATTACAAAAGTTAATATGCCGCATGTAGAGCACTATGACCTTAGAGATAATTATGCACCGGTTATAAACAGAGAAGGAAAGACAAGATTTTCAGAAAATCTAGGAAATACTAAGACCCGACAAGCAGATGGAAAAGACTGGTATTATAAAAATTACAATAATTCTAATTTGGAACCTTATGTAGCACCTGGGGTCCACACGGCTATGGGCAATAATGTAATGTTAAAGAATTCTCTTCTATTTGTAATGATACATATTATTTGGTGTGTCAGTTAATATTTATACCTAATTATAACAGCTGGCCTAAAAAAGTAAACGAAGATACTCATGACTTATATGTTACATATTATAGGTACAGTTCATATAGCTCTTAACCAAGTTCACCCGTCAGAGGAAATGTCGGCCTGATGATGATATTCTTGCCACACCTAATACAACATAAACTATGATTGTGTTAGGTAGTTAACAATCTTTCGAACTGTAGATGTAGTGGGAACCAAACAGAAGGATAAATACGAGTATATCGCAGGATTTCAAAATAGATTTATAAATCTCCTATTGCACTGTAACATATAATATATGTAGATATCTATTCTTTGAGTTCATGAATATTGCAAAATTTTATTAAATACTGTATAAATTTTTTAATAGATACTTAAATAAATATACAATAAACCATGCTGAGTATTTTAATGTACCTTTTTTTTATTCATAGTTCACTTACATAAAAATATTTCAGTACCTACTACATTACCTAAGGAATATTGTTACTCTCTGTGAAGTATGTCCTTAGCTTATCTAAAGCTTTGTACCTATGTGATATTCTATTTTTCTCCTCTTTTGACAGTTCTGCATATGTTTGATCATAGCCATCAGGTTGGAACACACAATCCCAGCCAAAATCTCTCGTACCTCTTGGAGTTACAATTTTCCCTTTGGTTTTACCTTGAAATATAATGACATCTTCACAGCTACTTGTACAATACGCGAAGGTGCATACCGCTTCTGCTGACTTGTCCTCCCATCCTGTCAGGAGCCTCTCAAGGCCTTCAGGTTTCAACTTATCCAGAAACCATTTAATATATGGCCCCGGCAAACCGTTCAATGCATTAAAGCACAAAGAAGTATCCTCGATAACTACAGATGTTTTCAAAGTTCTAGCAGCCTCTTGACATTTCTTTATCGAAATTTCATTGATTTCACCTTGTAATTCTGGTAAATCCAAGTTGTGACTGCGGACTTCCAATGGGAAATTGTTTCCGAGAATAGCACAGACCTCTTCCAACTTCTTGGCATTGCCAGTGACGAAGGTTAGAGTTCTCTTCGACATAATATTTCTTGTCAAAGAGTAGATAATATAAGTGTCTTCTTGTTCTGAACTGTGGAAGCACGATATGATAAACGAACTCCCGAAAATAAATAAATAAATCTTGATTGAAAAATAAATCTGTCACTGTCAGTCTATTTGTCATGTCATTGTCGATGTAAATCAATCCGCCAATCACCAAACTGTACGTACCTTTTGCAACCATATGCGAAACACAGACGGTCTATTTTGCTTTGGTTGAAGGAAGAGAGGTATATAATTATAAGTGAGACGGAAGATATAGCGTTCTCCCTCTTTTCGTAAATTTATTTCTTCGTAGAAAGGCAAAGATAACTATAAGCATACAGCCAAGTCAGAACTAAGCTTGAAGCATTATTTCTTCTAAAATCTATTCTAAACACGTAGAGAGTAAACCAACATCCAAACGGGCAACGGGTAAAGATTCAGTTCACTACACGGTGTAAGGATTTCAAATACATCACATGGCTGTATCCACTCGGGTACTTTTGCCTTTGATTCCGAGTCCAACTTCCGAGTTCCTCCGAAGCACGTCCGAAGCCGAACAATGAAATTAATAAAAAAAATGATGACTGTCAATTTTGATTTTGTTTGAATTTGCGATTTCTGATTTTCATTCGCTATTCCGGTGAATTTATTGTATTTACTATAGGCCTTTGATCGGCTATTAGTAGTTTTAAATATCTAAGTATTAAATAACGCGTATACACAATGCCTAGCCAAGAAATAATTGTGACTGCAAAAGTGACCACAAAAGTAGTGGTTCATCCTTTGGTTCTGCTGAGTGTGGTGGACCATTTCAATCGGATGGGCAAAATTGGTAATCAGAAACGTGTTGTTGGAGTGCTTCTGGGCTGCTGGAGGGCAAAGGGCGTGCTGGACGTGTCCAACAGTTTTGCAGGTTAGTTTGGTTCTTGTAGTCTTCGGCTCCGCGACTTTGTCCCCGATTTTCCAATTTCCCATGGTAAAAGCAAGCCACTATCCATATATGAAATTCCATGACCCTATCCATACAAGCTCAATATTTTGTTGACATCTATCGAGCTGTGTCATTGGTAAACAAACATGCGAACTTTTGCACTTGACATGGGGTTAGGATATATAGAAAAGTATTGTTACTGACCTGAATGCGGCATCCTCGAATCCACACTTTTCAAACGTAATTTTCTTTGTAATTCTTTGTAATTTAGGTGTGAAGCATCACTAAAAACAGTGAGTTGCATTTTAATTATAGAAGAAAACACCAACCAAAGTTGGGTCAATTTCTTATGACTATTCTTCTTCTTTGGGTTCTGGCATCTCTTCATAGAATTCTGCCATAATCTTTGTCTTCTGCCTATCACAAACAAAACAGGACAATATCTTGTGATTAATGTGAATACTTAGAGCTCGGTGGCACAGTGGTTGGGTCAATGGACTTGCGATACGGAGGTCCCAGGTTCGATTCTCAGCCAGGGCAGCCATGTACCAATGAGTTATCCTCGGTTTTTTCGATGGAAAACCTTACTACATTTACCGAGTGCTCTCAAAACGGTGAAGGAAAACATTGTGATAAAACCTACTGACTTACACACCCTAGAAGATTTTTTTAAAGCATGTGAAATCTTCTAATCAGCACTGGGCCCACGTGGTGGATCGTGGCCCAACCTCCTTCGTGTAAGGGAAGGTCTGTGCTCGAGCAGTGGCGCCATATAAATAGACTGATGATGATGATGAATGTAAATACCTAACTACTTAAATTATAAATGATTTGTATTACTGAGTAGAATTTTTAATTTCAGTTCCATTTGACGAAGATGACAAAGACAAGTCTGTCTGGTTCCTGGACCATGACTACTTGGAGAACATGTATGGTATGTTCAAGAAGGTGAATGCTCGTGAGAAGGTTGTAGGCTGGTACCACACTGGCCCCAAACTACACCAGAATGATGTGGCCATCAATGAATTAGTACGGCGCTACTGCCCCAACTCAGTTCTCGTTATCATTGATGCTAAGCCTAAAGACCTTGGCTTGCCGACTGAAGCATACCAAGCTGTCGAAGAAGTACATGATGATGGTAGCCCAACCACAAGGACATTTGAGCATGTACCGAGTGAAATTGGTGCTGAGGAAGCAGAAGAGGTTGGTGTGGAACATCTGCTACGGGACATTAAGGACACAACAGTTGGCAGTCTATCCCAGCGGATTACCAACCAGCTACTCGGTCTACGTGGCCTCCATTCCCAACTCAGTGAAATTAGAGATTATCTCAACCAAGTTGGCCAAGGATCTTTGCCAATGAACCATCAAATTATCTACCAGCTACAAGACATCTTCAACCTTTTGCCCGATATTGCTAATGACAACTTTATTGATAATCTGTACATCAAGACCAACGATCAGTCCCTTGTGGTATATCTGGCTGCCCTAGTGAGGTCTATTATTGCTCTGCATAATCTTATCAACAACAAAATTACAAACAGAGATGCCGAGGAAGGCAAGAAGGAGGAGGCTAAAGATAAGAAGGAGAAAGAGAAAAAAGATGACAAGGATGACAAGAAAACGGAAGATAAAGTAAAAGCTGATAAGAAAGAAAAAGAAGAGAAGAAGAAGTAATTAAGAGTGCTTAGGCTAAGTCTGTAATGCTGAATTATTTTTAAATAAATTGTATTTACTAATCCACTTCCTGTGTCAATTTGAGATTATTTATTTATCACAATCATTATTTTAGAATAAATCATATTTATGTCTAGAGTCTAGTATATCAAATACAAGTAGATAAATCGATCAATTTGTAGCTTTCTGCATCATGTTAAATGCCTTTAATATATTACCACCATTTTAATTTAGTTGATAGCGAAAACTTGATCATACCAATAATATTTTATCTTGAAATATTTTATGATAAGTCCACTTCACAATCTAATAGATTATGATAACACATGTATTGATAATCAGACAGTCTGAACATGGTTGTTACACTGCATCTACATGTAGTGTCCAGTGCTGAAAAGTTTAATTTTTTTGTGATGTGAATCTCAAAAGTGATTCAAAATGGTTGATCGAATACAATTATCGGTAAGTAAATTGTTACGTTTATGTTAATTATCATTTTTACTAAATTTCTATGTTCCGTTTTATTGTTATCTAGCCGGAAATTCCCTTATCATTACAAATTTTAGGACAATGACAGGGCTTGCGTTTCTTTTATAGAGCCTCGTCTGGATAAAGCCAGAGGGGAAGTCGGAATTCGACATTCCCGTAGCAGTGAAGGTCTTGAATAGTTCCGGGGAGCTGATTCAAGTGCAAGATGACGACGGCAGGGTGTATTCGACGTCCGTGCACAACGTCATCAAGCCCCTGCACGCGACCTCGGTGGGGGGCGTGGAAGACATGATTACACTGGGAGAACTCCAGGAGTACACAATTCTTAGGAATCTTCACACGCGATATAACAAGCAACTGATTTACGTAAGCTATCTTTGTATTTTTTTAAAATAAAGTATTGTTAGGATTCCGTACCTCAAGAGAAATAATAGGAACACTTATTAGGATCACTTTTTATATCGGTTTTTGTGTAACAGTTTTTTATACAACACGTGTATTAGTGTTTAGGACAATATGATAGTAAAACATGGTAAAATCTAAGCGAAAAACAAATGAATGTAAACTCAAAAGTATCTTGTATTTGTGAATAAATGATAAAATCTTATAACTAAGAAAATCTAAAGTATTTTTTGGTATCTCCTTGATATTATCGGTTCTTTCTGATGATGTCATAGGTACAGTCGACGGAAGATCAACTTACCAGCCTACCTACAATAGTATTGTAGATGTATGTACTTTGTTTGAAAATCTAATAATTCTAATATCTTATTTAGATATGCATGTATCGTATTTACTATTTACTTACAGTACATACCTATTATTGCATATTGGTTAGTTTAAGATTTAATAAAATTATGTGTTTATTACATTAAGATAAAATTTATATTTAATGTGTCATTAGAGTATATGATACACATTTATCTGTACCACCTACTGTAGTGACACCACTTGCTAATCTAAAAATAAAAGTGCACTATAAAAAGGAAAAAATAGGTACCTAGGAGGTATAGTCGACAGCACATCAACTTACGCAAAACCATTACAATATAGGCCGTATTATCGCCGTATAGAGTGCTCAAGTTGATGTGCTGTCGACCGCACTTATAGATAGTTTAATTCATTTTTATAAGTGGTAGATAATTGGTAATACTTACCTAACCTCTTTAATTTAATTTACCTACATGTATTATTGAATTGTGTTACTTTTTAGACATATACTGGGACTATGTTAATAGCAATAAACCCCTATGAGATTCTCCCAATATACACAATGGATCAGATACACTTCTACCAAGAAAGGAATATGGGGGAGATACCACCGCACATATTTGCCATTGGGGAAAATTCGTACAGGGAGCTACTGGATACGACGTCAAACCAATGTATTGTCATCAGGTAAAATTTAAATAGCCTATTCCTCAATTTCACTCCATTTACAGGGGTTTTCAAGCAACATTTATATGGGTAGGTATAATTCTGTCAACAAAAGAACTTGTCTGTTTTGCCTTGGTTCGAATCGAACTTCTGGTAATATCATTTATTTATTTCAAATTTTGTCTAACATAACGGGTTGCCCCAAGGCGTAGGACAGTCATACTTACTTACATTATATTATATGTATTAATTATACAATAGACGAATGCAGTTTATAGTTCATATTCATTTATTTGGTAAATATTTCATTTACATGTCATTAAATAAATTTAAATATTATATTTATTATATTTACTTACTATGCACTTCTACCTCTTTCTGATATATTTTTATAATATCCTCTGCAGTTGGTTGTCTGGAAGAAATCGCTTTTAGCGATAAGACCGCCAAAATTGTACATGCTTCTCATTTATGTAATGAATACTGTATTATGGTGCAATAAAGTGTCTTTATCTTATCTTATCTTAAATTATTAATAATATTTAAGTAATTAAAATAACCTACACAACAAAGCTAAAATTAAACATAAATTGAAATTACAGTTAGGTAAATTACAATTAGAATAATAATATAATACCATTCATAATTTTTTTTATTCTTCTCACAATACTTATCATGAGGTCGTATAATCTGGTAATTTGGGAAAGTAAAATGTTCATACACGCGGAGAGTAGGTCTTATAACTTCAACTTCCCATTAATAATTATGTATTGATTTTCAGCGGAGAAAGTGGTGCTGGCAAAACCGAAAGCACGAAACTATTACTGCAATACCTGGCGGCGGCCAGCGGAAAACACTCGTGGATCGAACAGCAGATACAAGAAACCAATCCAATCCTGGAAGCATTCGGCAATGCTAAAACAGTAAGAAACGACAACTCGTCAAGATTCGGTAAATACATAAATATTTACTTCAGTCGAAAGGGAGTGATAGAAGGAGGAAACATTGAACAGTACCTTTTGGAGAAATCACGTATAGTCTTCCAAAACAAAGGCGAGCGAAATTACCACATTTTTTATTCCCTTGTTACGGGTCTGTCTGCTGACGAAAAGAGGAAGTTAGAATTGGGCCACCCAGCTGATTACGCGTATTTGAACGCTGGTAACATGCTCACATGCGACGGACGAAACGATGGACTAGAATTTGCCGACATTAGATCAGCGTTCAAAGTCCTAAACTTCTCCGATAGTGAGGTGTGGAATGTATTCAGTCTCTTAGCTGCGATATTGCATTTAGGAAATATGAAATTTAAAGCTTTCAACTTCAATAACATTGAATCATCTGAAGTATCTGATGGTGTCAATGCTAGTAGAATTGCTACTCTACTTGGAGTCAACAAAACGAGACTGTGCGAGGCTTTGACCAGAAAGACTATAGTAGCACAAGGCGACAAAGTTGTGTCGACTATAACAGCGGCCGCAGCTTTAGAAGGCAGGGACGCGCTTGTCAAGTCTATTTATGGACACATTTTCGAATACATAGTCGAGGTTATCAACAAGACTCTGTTCAAGGATCAACAGTTATCAAGCGGATCTGTTGGAATACTGGATATTTTTGGATTTGAAAACTTCGATTCGAACAGCTTCGAACAACTATGTATCAATTATGCGAATGAAAATTTACAGCAGTTTTTTGTGAGACACATCTTCAAGCTCGAACAAGAGGCATACGAGAAGGAGGGGATAACTTGGTCGAATATTAATTACGTTGATAATCAAGAGAACCTCGACACGATAGGACTGAAGCCAATGAATTTGCTTTCACTTATCGATGAAGAATCCAAGTTTCCAAAGGGTACCGATATCACATTGCTGTCTAAATTGAACACCAATCATAGCAACAAATCGTGTTACATAACACCAAAATCCAGTCATGAACATCGGTTTGGAGTGAAACATTTTGCTGGAGACGTATCTTATGAAGTCAAAGGTAAAATAGTTCTTTCTGACAGTTCTCGAGCATATTGTAAATAACATTTAGTTTATACTCCCAATTATTATTTATAGGATTTCTGGACAAGAATCGCGATATGCTGACTGTAGATATCAAAGAAATGATTATGGATTCCAGTAATTCAATGCTGAAAGATATATTCGCTAATGTGCCGGCTCCGTCGCAAAGCGGTCGTAAAACTGTTTCTTTGAGCCACCAGTTCAAAACTTCATTGGAAGCTCTAATGAAAACGTTGTATGCCTGTCACCCGTTCTTCATAAGATGCATAAAACCGAACGAATTGAAAAAGCCAAAGGTAAGTCATGGAACATAAAATAGTAGTGTATTCGATAATTATTTCTTTCATTCCGACTACCAATACTGCCGATTATTTATTTCAGATCTTCGATCGAGCTTTATGTGTGCGTCAGTTGAGATATGCGGGTTTGATGGAAACAGCAAAAATTCGCCAAGCTGGCTATCCTATACGCTACTCGTATTCCGATTTTGTTTATCGTTACCGTCTAGTGGTAAAAGGAATACCACCGGCAGAGAAAACGGATTGTAAAAGTGCTTCCAAAAAGATTTGCACTGAAGTTCTAAAAGATCAAGAGTTTCGACTTGGACACACGAAAGTGTTTCTCAAAGATCACCACGATGCTTTGCTGGAAGAATTAAGGCATAAAGTGCTCATAACGACTGTGATTAAAGTACAAGCAAACGTGAGGAGATTCTTACTTAGAAAGAAATACCTGAAAATGCGAGCCGCCGCAATTACCATTCAGAAGCACTTCCGCTCTCGCGGCTACAGGAAGAGATACCTCATAATGAAGAGAGGATACTTGCGTATTCAGGCAGTCATCAGATCTAGAGAATTAAGGAAGACATTCAAAAAGTTGAGATATTTCTTCCGGAAACTCCAAGCCCAATGTAGAGGCTATCTCGAAAGGAAGTTGATCACTGAAAAGGGTCATATTATAAAAGCCCAGTCATTGGTATTTAAGAGAGAGAAGGAACAACTTATAAAGTCGGGCAAAACTGATCTTAAAGCTGCAGAAGATGATTACGAGAAGAAGTATAACGATCTTATGAGATCCATATGGATCGTAAAAGATATGCCCACTGAAAGAAATGTGCAGAACACAGCTGTGATTGACGATAGATACGTCGATGATGTTTTCGGTTTCCTGAAGGATACCTCTATGCCTGCCGGAACAGTGCGAGGCACTGCATTTGGAGTGGTAGGTATTCATTAGTTACTTTTTATTTATTAATTAGTTTGAAGTACTCTGGAATTGGGTATCTTTTTCGTTACAGCCACCGACGTCTAAACCGCACGAATCAAGTATTATTCCATTACCTCAAGAAGCAGATCAAGAAAGTTTCGACGAGTTCAACTTCAGAAAGTTCGCAGCAACTTATTTCTTGGGCAACACGAGCTATCAGTATTCGCGCAAACCGTTGAAACATTCCCTTCTAGATTTGCCATTGCCAATGGATAAAATTGCTGCTGAAGCTTTATGGATAACTATATTGAGGTTTATGGAAGATATGTCGGAACCAAGATATGTGGACGATAAGATCGACAACGTGCCGGTCATGGCCAAACTCTCTGATACTATTGGTCGTGCTTTCCAGAAGAGTAAAGAATACGAAGTAAGTGTCAAAAGTGATATTGTTTCAAGTGTTACATAAAATTCCTTCTGTGTCAATCAACATTCCAAAATATATTTTCAGGAACTCTTAGAAAACAATAACAACGAAAAGGAAAGGAGCAAAATGATAAACAAAACGTTGAAGCGTCAAAACAAACTAAATGAAGAGTTTATGAAGAATTTGATGAACGATGAGATGACTAACGAAATGTACAAAAACTGGCTCCACGCACGCCGAAGTACTAACCTCGAGAAACTGCACTTTATCATCGGCCACGGAATCATTCGAACAGAGCTAAGGTAAGTTGATAGCACAATAAATACCTGTAAAGAGGGCAATTTGTATAGGTATATGACCTTGCTTTTTCATATGTTGACTTTCCTTATACACTTCTGTTTATGTATAAGTATTGTTTTTTTCCAGAGATGAAATATTTTGTCAACTTTGTAAGCAGCTTACTAACAACCCCTCAAAGCCATCACATGCTCGCGGCTGGATATTAATGTCGTTGTGTGTCGGCTGCTTCCCACCGTCAGAGAAATTCGTCAAATACCTACGATCGTTCATACGCAGCGGTCCTCCCGGTTATGCACCATACTGTGAAGGAAGACTGGTAAGAACTTTCAAGAATGGTCCCCGAACTCAACCACCTAGTTGGTTGGAACTGCAGGCTACAAAAAACAAAAAACCTATACTTTTAACGGTAACGCTAATGGACGAATCGTCAAAGACAGTACAATCAGACTCGGCGACAACGTCAGAAGAAATTTGTCAGCAAATCGCAGATAACATAAATTTGACCGATACGTTCGGATTTTCATTGTACATAACGCTGTACGATAAAGTTCTTTCATTAGGAAGTGAAGGAGAGCACATTATGGATGCAATTTCCCAGTGTGAACAATTCGCTAGAGGACAAGGCACCCACACTGAGAAGACCGCGCCATGGAGATTATTCTACCGGAAAGAAATATTCACTCCCTGGCATAGTTCGAGTGAAGATTCAATGGCTACCAATTTGATTTATTATCAAGTAGCGAAGGGAGTGAAGTATGGTGAATATAGATGCGATTCAGAAAAAGATTTGGCTATGATTGCAGCACAACAACATTATGTCGAATTTGGACCACGCATAGATCCAAATATTTTAAGAAAAGTTATAGTGAATTATATTCCAAATCAATTCATACAATCAAACGATGCCGCATTAACGAAATGGGAGCATTTGGTAACGAAAGCTTTCGAATCTTCCCAAAGTGTACAGTCAAAGATTGATCCCCTAAGGTGCAAAGAAGATATCGTTATATTTGCGAAGCTGAAGTGGCCAATGCTGTTCTCGCGGTTCTTCGAGGCGATAAAACTGAAAGGCGATACCATAAACAAAGACCTTATCATAATTGCTGTTAATTGGACTGGAATCTATATCGTCGATCAACTTGAACAAATTTTATTGGAAATTTCATTTGCAGAAGTGACGTATGTTGCTTACAACGCAGATAAAGACTTCGACAATGTTGGAAGGTTAACAATTAAAACAATACAGAATGAAGAATTTGTTTTCCAAAGTGTAGATGCAAGTGAACTAAGTGCATTGGTGATATATCTCATCGACGGCTTGAAGAGGCGCTCAATTTATGTGATAGCTCAAACTGACTCGCAGGGTTATAGTGATGCATCTTCTTTTCTACAATACAAGAAAGGCGACCTTATAACGCTCCTACAAGACTGTACTGGGGACACTTTGGTGAATGCGACGTGGGGTCACGGCGCCTGTAATGGTCAAGAAGGGCTGTTCCCTACTGAACAAGTTTATATCATACCTACGATGACAGTCCCTTCGCCCTCAATACTAGAAACCTTTAAGAAAGGTAACCTTAAACATGATAACCACAACAAATCGAAATATAATACAATCCAAAGAAAGAGAATGTACACTCTGGAAAAGTTTGCAATGGAACATTTTAGAGAGAATTATGATATCAATGCTACGATATCGCGCCATTCGACGTTGATGACGGCAAGGAAAGCAGTGGCCAGTGATTTGTGGGCCCATACTCGAGACCCGCTTCGCAAGCCGTTACTGAAGAGACTGCAGAACGACGAAAAGTTGTCTAACGCTGCGGTTGCCGCTTTCTACGGAGTTCTTAAATACATGGGAGATATGCCGGCACCCAAAGCGAGGTCCGTTACAGAGTATACAGATGAAGTATTCAAAGCCGCAGTTACAGAACCACTGTTACGCGACGAAATATATTGTCAGCTAATGAAGCAACTAACGAACAACAGAATTCAACTTAGTGAAGAAAGAGGATGGGAGCTAATGTGGCTTGTGACTGGCATATTCACTTGTGGACAGCTGCTGACGAAAGAACTCGTGGAATTCCTCAAGACGCGACCACACCCTATTGCTAGAGAGTGCTTGAAACGAGTTTTCAGAACACAAAAGTGTGGCCCAAGATTGTATACGCCTTACGTCGTTGAAGTGGAAGCTATTCAGCACAGAAGTATGCAGATATATCACAAAGTGTACTTCCCGGATGACACAGATGAAGCTTTTGAAGTGGATTCATCTACTAAAGCAAAAGATCTCTGCGAACAGATAACTGGAAGGCTGAATTTGAAAAACAGCGATGGGTTCAGCTTGTTTGTCAAAATTACGAACAAAGTGTTCTCTGTCCCTGAGAATTATTACTTCTTTGACTTTATCCATGAACTTGTGGAATGGATGAAAGAACAACGCCCTCTTCGCGGCGGTAAGTAACATACCCGTAACTGGATCATTATTTTCCAAATTAAATGCCAATATGAGCGGTGCCTTTTACTTTCTTTTCAGCCCCACTTCAATTGAATTATCAGATATTCTTCATGAAGAAGCTTTGGATCAACACTCTTCCTGGGAAGGACAAGAACGCCGATCAGATATTCTACTTCCCACAAGAATTGCCCAAGTATCTGCGTGGTTACCACAAAACATCGAAACAGGATGTGATAGAATTGGCGGCTCTCATTTATAGATCAAGATTTGGCAATGACCAGTCTCTGTTGCCACAAATTAACGGCATGCTTGTAGATTTTGTTCCTGAAGATATGGTCAGGATTCATACAAAATCGCAATGGAAAACAACAATAAATGCAGCCTATTTGAAACTTGGAATAATGACGGAAAACGAAGCTAAGGATCAATTCCTTAAGAAGATTTTCCAATGGCCAACATTTGGGACCGCTTTCTTTGAGGTCAAGCAGACTTCGGACCCGACCTATCCAGAAAAGGTTATTATCGGAATTAATAAGAACGGCGTCAGCATTGTCCATCCCGATAGTCGAGTAAGTATTTTGTTTTGTCTTGTGTACCTATTTGCCAAAAAATGTTATTGATATTAGTTTTTACTGATTTCGTAAAGTGTCCATAACTATTTGTAATATATTAAAATCACTTTTATCTCTGTAAAAATCAACAATAGGTTGAAATAACCATTCCGTGTCAGGCCCGGGGCCACTTGACTGATGAGTGATGACCATTCTTCTTTAGAATATAATATTTATACCAATTACAGTACTTATACCATAAATACTCCTCTGTGAGCTTCGTGTTGCTGATTAATGTAATATTTGAATTATTTTCAGGACATACTGGTTACCTATCCGTACTCTCAAATCTCGAACTGGTCTTCAGGCCACACATTCTTCCACATGACAATGGGGAATATAATGCGTGGCACGAAGATCCTCTGTGAAACGTCGCTGGGATACAAAATGGATGATCTTATTTCATCGTATATTGCGATATTGAGGCAATCGGTGAAGCAGCGTGAGCAGCGCCAACGAAATTAATTTATTTCGCACCTCTACTCCTTACATAAATTAGGAACGTGTGGATATTGGTAGCACATAACTGTATTGTTTAGCGTCTAAGTTTTTAAAAGTAGGTATCAGTATGATTTAATTAGAGAAAATAAATACATAAACCAAAAGTTAGTTTTATTAATACACTTGTAGTCAAAGAACCTACTTGTAGGTAGTTTGAGCCCGCTTTTACAACTGTCAACTGTGTGTGAACTCAGGTCAAATCACATATACTTTAATTTAACGTGTCAAGAGCTCGCGTTCTTCGAAGTCGCGTTCGAATCTCGGTCAAGGTAAGAAAGAAGGTTTATTGATCGGTTGATGATTGTTTTTCAATGAATACAACATTGCCACGTGTGAAATAAAGGATTGATCTAGCTAGATCTTGCAATGCAATATTAGATCTAGCGATTTATCAAGGTACTACATTTTTATACAACATGGAAACCCATGTAATTTCATATTAAAGAGCGGACTTTTTGAACAACTATGATTATAATTTTAAGAGCACAACATTGGCTGTATGCTCATAGTTACCATGGCCTTTCTCTTCGACAGGTATAGAAATTTTTTTCTACATATAAAAAATGTTTACTTTTTTTGCGTTTTGTTTTGTGTATTGTATTTAGAAACGAAAAATCCAAGCGAAAAATATTTTGCAAATAATTATACAGTACATACGCAACAAAAATGGATATGAAATTAGGTTTAATGCTCGAAAACGGGTTAGATTTAAGGTTCGTATCAAAAAGTAACATATCAATGTTAGGTTAGTATTCGTCACCAACTCATCAATTTTATCCATTCAACATCAGCTTATTTTTGTACTCTGTTGTACTATTGGGACTCAGACCGGGGAGGTTTTATTGTGGGAACTGGGGTCATTCATGGGCCAAACAGGCCCAGTTGGTTGATACAATGCATGCCTTAATTTTTTTTGTTGTTCTCAGACATGCAGGTTTTCTCTCAATGTTTTCCTTCACCGGTTTTGAAAGCATTCGATAAATGTATTTCCTATCTTTTCTCCTTTTTTGTTGGAAGAATTTTGGAATAGCGGATTGATTTTTTATTCATTTAATTTTCTATTTACATGAATACTCTAAATAACTTGACATTGGCGAAATTATCTCTTGAATAAGAGTAGAAGCCATTCAAATAAGAATACAATACAATGTATTTCCTTCGTATAAAAAGAATATGCAGTGGTATATGGCCGACCTGGGGTTCAAAGGTGGTCCAATGTAACGTAAGTTCACTGTCTTAACTACAGTGCACCAAGATTGTCACCAGTAAGGTAGATATTTGTCGGTTTTTAGGCAGGTGGTTACTACAGGCTCAATACTGCATATCAATGAAGACTATGACGACACAGATTGTCATCTAGATGTCGAAACCCCACCTGGCAAAGCTGTAGACTTCATTGGTAAACCTGTGAAGTCATTTGCTGCGCTAGAAACTGAAATGGTGTCCATAGACTCAAGAGGAGATGTGAAGAAGAAGATTTTGGAAGAGGGCGGTGGTATGCCATTACATCACGGTTGTACGGTGTATGTTGCCTTCTCTGGTTACTGGGAGGATGAACCTGAGCCTTTTGATGTCAAAAAACCTGATAAACCTTTAGTAAGTTACTGTTCAGGCTCGCTTATAATATACCAATTTGGGACTTCTACTTATCTAGACTATATCAACTCCAAGGTGATAGTTTTCTAAACTACCTACTTCCGCTCAATATAGTAGTAATAGCAGAGCCAGCTCCTCTCAATTTTGATCCACATGTTTGTTGCAGCCACAAGGCTTACTAGTAGCTATATTGTATTTAAATACACTACACTTAAGTGTAGGGACACACCTGCAGATAAATACGCCGCCGAATTCACAAAACTCGAGTCAAAAACAGACCTCTGCTTTTAGCAATAACGCTGATTTTAGCATGTAGTGGTGAACCGCTTTTGTTTCGACGGCGGACTCATTCCTGCCAGACTAAAATCAGCAGGTTGGCTATGAGCAGTGTATGTTTTGACTTGAGTTTTGTGAATTCCCTACACGTTCCATGCAGATGACTGAGTACTCGAAACATGTGGCAGTACCCAGTCCCTATGTATACTTCTGAGTACTCATGTCCAAATATTGAATATTTGGCATCACACCTCTGTATTTTAATATAATCAGTAGTATGTTTATTAGTATTTACTTTTTTGCACTTATTCAGGTAGTTGATCTCAATGATAGTGGCTTGCTACCAGGTCTCCATATGGCCATAGTGTCTATGTTAGTTGGAGAAATGTCAGTTTTCCTTCTGGCCTATGAGGTCATGTATGGAGAACATGGTATCCCTCCGCGAATAAAGCCTAAAGCCAACTGTGTTTTCTACATTAAACTTGTGAAAAGTACCTTAACTTCTAAAGAAGGGTAAGTTCATATCAATGCAAGATTTAAAGCTAATTAAGATATCACACTCCTGTGATTGTAAAAAGTTTAAGCATCCCTAAATTCTAATTAGACCAATGCTATTAGACATAGCCAAGCAGGAATGCATCTAAAATCCAAATTCGTAAAAACATTTCTATAAATGATATTGAATCTACTGAATTTTTTTATTTTTTATTTACATACTAGTGAAATATATTGTCAATAGCAACGTTACTAATTAAATTAAACTGGTTTCCACTTTGTTTTAGCATCATAACAATTTATTGTAGAAAATTAGTATAATAATTATTGATATCTTTTTACAGCAAACTTGATCTTAAAGAACCCAACATGTTTCAAAGAGCATACCATGACGTCCAGCTGCTGTATGGTTCAGGTGTAACACTGTACAAGACGAAAAACATCGGAGCCGCCATACATGCATTTCGGAAAGCCGTTTTTACGTTACACAGGTGCCGTTTGGCTGACGAACATGAGGAGGCGAAACAAGAGAAGATGTTAAAGAAAATATACATGAACTTGGCAATATGCTACAATTTAAATAAATTACCATTGAAAGCTTGTGTTGCTTGTAATGAGCTGAACAGGTTGAACAGTCTTTGGAATAATGGTAAAGTTTTGTTTCAAAATGCAAAAGCGTTGAGAATGATAGGGCAGTATAATGAAGCCGAGAAGAAACTAAGGAGAGCTAAGAAACTGTGCCCAAATCGTAAAGAAATAGATGTGGAAATTGAGTTGTTGATAAAAACACGAGAGTTGTGCAATCAGTCCAAGCTTGTGATGGAAAGACTAACTGGACCCTCATTGCAGTTAGTTACTGACGAATTCAAACAAGAAGTTGATAATCTAATAAAGAATTTCAAGGAAAATGATAACTTGTGTAAGCTAACCCTACCAGAAGGACTTAATTGTGAAGAAATAAGCTATGTAAAAGAGGCGTGTATTAGAGAAAATTTGTTTTTCAATCAAATTAAGAAAGATTTCGCACTAGATAAAGATGAAGCAAAGGATGATAACTTAGGCAGTATTGATGAATTAGGCAGACCTGGAGAGGTAGTATGTCACGAAAGTCTTCATGTTAATTAAACAAATAATTTCGAGGCTGATCTTCTGTGATATTAAAAATATCATTTATGATCTGATCTAGTCCTACTAATGTTATACTTAGCTAATCTAAATATCATTACTTCACAAATACTCAGAATGTAAACTGTCTTCATATATAGAGAAAATAATTCAATTAAAACAATTATATCTCAACAAAGTATATTTTAATGCGTAATTACAATTTTTCGTATAACTAATATGTGACTACGATCTATCTGCGGCGGAACCATAGTTTAGTCTCATCAAAATGCAATACTTAATATTATTTTGTGTGAGTTACAAATGCGTAGCACGGAACCAACCCCTATCTTACTGTACATTTATATCAATAACTGTTAATTCTGCCACGAGAATGGTATAGAATGGAGAGCAGTAATTCATCTACATTATAAACTACGCGTCTGCATGCGCCTGCGCATTCTGACAACAATCTTGGACTACTTCAGATGACGTCATGACGCCAATGGTGACTGTAGCGGAGAATCATCTTAACATAGGTAAATTATTCGCAAGCATCGCTTAGATAATGTACTGCCCTATACCTTTACCGTGATTCTACTAGAGTTTAGTTCTGTGTGGGAAGGTTTAGAAGCACGTTTTGCCCTTGTGGTAGGTAGGTGACGTTTCGTGACTTGGCGAGTTGGTAGGCAATGTCCTCGGCGGCTTCGATACGACGCAGCTCGACCAGACCCTCGCCGGCTTGACCGAAGGACTTTGCGAGCAGTACGGCCGCCTGGAAATTTAAAGTGTAGGGTCAAGCTTATATAAATATCAGATATCGACAGTTAAAGATAAAGTAAACTTCGAATGTTTATGATTAGACTAACTACAATAATAGAAAGGTTTTGATTCCCTTGTGTTTCCATACAAATATGGGGCAAATTGCGACATAAACTGCCATATCTTTTGATTGCATTGACGAATAAGTTTGATTTTTTTACAGTTGCATGAAATGGTAAATCCTAAGTATTTGTATTAATTTGAACTTGATATCCCAACGCGTTTCTGAGAAAAAGGTCTTGACAGACAGATGGTCAACGAAGTGATTCTATAAGGGTTCTTTTTCCTCTTGAGGTTCGAAACCTTAAAAACACTTGAATCTGTGTAACATAAAGCTGACTAAAAAAGCTAACATAAAGCTAGCTTTTCACCAAAAACATATATTTCATATAGACGATACATCACTCTTTCAGTTTATCGGCCAATCTTGTTATTTCTCAACAATTGTTTCAACACTGGTCATTATTCTCATGACGATAAGATATTAGATTTACCTGTGCGTCACCCTCTGCTGCAATGACAGCTGCCTTCTTCTGTTGTTCCGCCTTCTCTACAAGGAACCTGGCCTTCTCTGCCTCCTGCTGGGCCACCTGCTTCAGCTCCACAGCCTGCGTGAACTCCTTGCCGAACGTCAAATGCGTGATGGAGATATCGTCGAGGATAAGGCCGAACTGACCCGCTCGCTCTGTTAGGCTCTCGTTCACTTTCTGTGATACTACCTGGAAAACACAATGAGTGGAATGGTATGGAACGTGAAGTGACTGATCCGTAGGGCTATTACGGTTTTCAAAACGATGAAATCATACCATGTCATAACGTGCGTGATAGGGACAATGATATAGCGCTGGTGCCTGGTATAGCAGCGTTTCTGTTCGGCGCGCCATCTCGTCATCATTTTGAGAACGGTTAATAGGGGACAGTTTAGTTAAGATGAAAATTAAAAAATATATGATTTTTTTTTTTATTTTCTCAACTTAGTCTAGGGATACAATGTTGCCGGGGTTCTCCTGTTAAGTACCAGGTACCTGCGTTAGGAGGCCCCGCTCTTACACCTTACGGTCAATTTTTAAGATGGTAACTGTGTGTAGAGCATGATTGACATCACCCTCTGCTACAACTGGCAGAGATATTTCATTGTTATCTCTATTCTGAATGCTCTAAAAGACTTCAGAGGTATACACAGAAACTATCGCAAATTACAAGCAATGACAGGAAATCAAACCCAGAACCCCTTGTACAGAAGGCAGGCTAACTACTGACTGCTCTGGTAGGTCGTCAATCCAAACCATAAAACAAGTGATTAAGATTTTTATTACTTATTTATTACAGCCTCTTAACAGAATTAAAGCTAAGTATATGCTACGGTAACCAAATTAATCTAGCTTTTCTGTGTGCCTCCAGGCAAAGGCCTCCCCCAGTCTTCTCCACTCTTTTTTCTCCAACGCCACCCTTGTCCACGTCTTTCCCACCATTTCTGAAATTTCATCATCCCATCGTCTGTATGGTCTACCTCTAGTCCTTTTACCGTCTCTTGGGTACCATGTTGTTATGGTTTTGCTCCATTTTTCTGGACCCCTTATGATGTGAAGTGATTAAGATAATTCGTATAAAATTGTCTTACCTCTCTCTGTGTAATGAGTTCTCCGGCATCAAATTGCGCCACAACTGATTTCAACACTTCAGATGTGATGGAAGGTAGCACTCTCTCGTCATAGTCCACACCGAGGATTGTATAGATCTTTGGTAACTGGTCAGGCACTGGTCTGAACAGGATACGGAGTGTGATGTTTACATTCTGGAGATCTGAAATTGTAATATAATATCTTTGTTAAGGATTGCTAGAAAAATTGGGATGCTGTTGATCAGCAGTGGGACACAGTTATTGAATAATAATAGGGTTAGTTGTTCACCATAGACGGCAGCTCTACCCAGCTTATCTAGTTTCGAATCTACGAAAATGAAACAAATAATTTGGCCAAGAGAATGCAATGAATGTTAATAACTACTTGGCTAATTGTAAAAATTCTTTTACTAGTAGATAGTTTAGACTTATAGCACGCTCTATGTAATTATAAAAAAAATGCACAATCAGTCAATGAAGTACTACTTGAGAAAATCCTGCACAGCTCTCTCTGTGTTAGACACTTTATTCTGTGTGATAATTCTTATCTTATCTTATCCTGATTGGGTGCCAATGTGGCGGCACTTCGACCCATTGGGATCTTTTGTGCTCTCCCCTTTCCTTTATGCTCCTTCCTCCTCCCTAAAGATATAACTCAGTAGGTCCGCTATGCAGCTCATGGGAAGGAGCCTGTAGTCTTCTGGTTCCGGATAGGCCGACCCCAGGAGACTCATTCGCTTTCTAGCCAGTGAGTCACATTCACACAGTAGGTGTTTCATGGACTCCGTTTTGTCACCACAGGCTCTGCAGGTTGGAGATACAGCTAACCCCATCCTGTGCAACAGGTCGTTCGTTGCTTGATGTCCCGTTAGTGCCCCAATTATGAGCCGCATCTGGTTTCTGTTGTGTTTCCAGATTTTCCTGCACCAGCCTGTGTCTGTCTCGCCAATGAAAAGTTTGGAGTGTTTCAGCTCTTTGATGTTTTTCCACTCCAGGTTGTGCAAGTCTTTGGCCTTGGCCCGTAAGGCCATTTTGATGGTACTCATTGAGAGTCCCACATATGGCTCAGGTCCTGTTAGCGAGGACTGTGAGCCCTTTCTAGCCAGTTCATCAGCCGCTTCATTGCCCGTGATTCACTGTGTGATAATTACTAACTAGGTAAACTATAATTTAAAAATGCGCACCTTTACTTCCGGTGACTGTGGGAACATTTCTGGGCCGTGATCTAATGTCGAAGATGATAGGCCTCTGTATCCAGGGAACAAAGAAGTGTGTGCCCTCACCGACCACCAAGTTCTTTACACCGGCGAATCTGTCAAAGATGACAGCTCTGTGACCACCATCAACTGGAAATTTAAAATATTTAATGTTAGGTTATTCAGACATTACAATATGTATTGTAGGTGTATTGTCTTGCGGTCATCCCATGTCAAGGTGATACTATTATGTTTTAGGATTGTAATGCGTCTGCAACTCTGCCTGAGTTGCAAAAAACACTTGTTAATAAAAATAATAATTCTTTAATTCAGGCAAATAAAACATCCATAAAATAATACAAAACATTAAAATATTCCTGAGACAAAAATAAAAATAATGAAATTTTGAAATATCCTATTCATTTAAATGTACTATTCCTTTTTTAATATACCTATAAAACCTATAAGGTGAACCTTACGGTCGATGCTAAAGCATACTCCATATTAAAGCTCATGCACACAAACTAAAATGTGTGCAATGCTGGTGTTAGCTGACAAGTGGAATAACTCAAAGAATTAGAAATTACTTTACAAGCGTATTAAATATAAGTAATATTAATGAATTTGTACCATTGTATAGGGCAGAGTTGACTACTCCGCCGGCAACAGCTACACCTAAGCCTATTTGGCCAATGCGGTTGAAAAGTTGTGCTGCCATTTCTGTAAAATAAAATATTCATTAGTACTAACTGCACATACTGTAATTAATAAGTTCCAGACACACCTGGTCGACATAAAAATGTTTATAACCTGTCAATGAGTAGGTCCAAACAGGACGAAATATCTAAAATCTAATGAACAGCACATATCAGTAATTTTTGAATTTCTGAGACATCACATTATCGGTACCTTACCTACACATCGTTCACTGACGCTAGGAACTATAGAATATTGCAACATTGGCAAAGATTTTGTATCATGCATGCCTGGTGTATCTTTGAGATAATGAGATTTAATTCCTGAACATTAATGACACTAACGTATATCTTGCTAGAAAACAGGAATCTTACCTAAAGAAATACATGAAATAAACCAAAAATTAATGATATACCGCACGGTATGTTATCTAACCTAACAATTCTTGATCTTTTCGAAATCACTGTTGAAGTTTGTTTCTTGAGTCAAATAAGTTTACCTTATAAATTCCAAGTTTTGTACTCGATTTTATCAGTCTGATTTGTTATAATTCTTCTAATTCTATTCAGAAAACCCTCCACTAAATGCAAGGAAAGAGAGATAACACAGATTAAAAATCAAAATGTCAGACTTGACCGGCGTATTCCGTTGGACGTAGCTCTTTTTACGAAATAATCAATTATATTTTTGAAGATCTATACTATTTTATTCATATTAAATGTAATATTATATACACTATATACATATAATGTATTAGTGATATTACCTTAAAGGATTCTCTGCGGATATTACAGTTCTTTACAAACGAATACATTTAAAATTAAAACTACGTAAAATGAAACACATCTTTTTCTTTTTTGCCTGCTTAAAAGTTAATGGCAATCAAAATGCCGATTTTCAGCAAAAACAGCCATGATTTAGTAGGCATTCAGTCAGAGACTCAGAGTGATAAGGAAAAAAGATTGAACATTATCTTTGTGCCTACCTAGAATATACTTGTTTGTAGGTATTATTGAAGTGAAGTAAAACAAACATTTACTTTTAAACTTATTAAATGAAATGAATACAACAAATCAATCCCTTTATTTTCGTAATGGGAAACTACATTTTACATTATTCAAAGCGAAAAACATAAGTACACATCGCTAGTTGGCGGGGAACAGATGGTAATTGAACGTAAAATAAACAACAACCACTGAGGGGATAATCGCAGTCTGCTGAGGGTCGCGAGTGGGTGGCTCAATTATGCAATAACTGCCAATAAGCAAATCATTATCTCGTAAAGTAGCATTTTATAACGTTCGTTCTATAATGATCATTAGTTAGCAAATTGTTGTAATAAGCAACTTAAACTAAACAATAAAAAGTATTTCAATCTGTTTGACCTGAAGGGAAGGATAGTAGGTATCTACCACCTACTTAGGTATGGAGGTAGTTAGCAGCTACTTAGTTTAAAGTGAAAACCTTTATAAGGCGCACCTTGCCCCTGCACCAATAATAAAATTTTAAATCACAAAAGTGTAAGTAAGTATGGTAAATCATTAATTAAATAATATATTATGATAACACTTACTTTATGTGATTGAAGACCGATTTATTAAAATAATTAATAAGGTACCTTAATTCTAAAATGAGGCGTTTTGTAACTGATCCTGATTATTTAGTTGGTGCAAGTGGTCCTACCCAAGCGTACACCTACTTACCTACTTTTTTACCTTTGATTTCATGCAAGTCAGTAATTATTAGGTCTGTCGCATGCCAAGTTACCTAATATCTACCTATCTTCGGTTAATTAATACAATACTACGACTTAAGTATAGGTATAAATAGGTCCACTTGCAATAAAATATAACAGGAGAGTTAGCGACTTAAAACTCACGAATTTATCACTTGCCTTAATTCATTTTATTTTATATTATCAAGGAGTCAATAAACTAACTGACATTGTTAAAAGATGTTTGAAGTAGGTACACAAGCAGTCGTTATCAACACATTATACAGGATGTATAGAAAAAATACTCGATGGAAGTTAATTTATTGTAAACATTTGATTATACATTTGATACCTATATGTACGCAAGGTTGTACATTTATGTTTGGCTATGTCATTGAGGCCATGATAGAAACAATTCGTGGGCGGGTGAGACTTTCGAGCTCAGTTAAATGCTGGAGTATTTTTCCATTCCCAGTCAAGAATCAACTAGCAATCTACTAATTGCATTAGAATTAAAATAATTTAATTATAAGCAGTGAGCGACTATGTCTCAGAGCCTAATTTAATGGTGCTTTTAGATGATTATTAATTGTTTTCAGTGCAATTAGCCGCATATTGACGCCCGCTTGTCTGATTTAAGCTTAAGATTACAGGTACTAGGTTGCTGAATAAACCTAGTGGGTTTAATTGTACACAAGTACATACAGCCCAAAACACATCATTTTTGGACTTTTCTCATGAAATTTTTAGATGAAATCGTACTGCAAGTGATCCATTGATCTGATGTTGTTCGTACATTAATAATTTAACACCCTGTATAAGGAACGCTTATGTTGTTTACTTGTATTCTTATTACCTTACACGTCTATAGGTTAGTGTTCATTTGTGTGTTTTCGATAGAGTTAGATTAATGAGCCCCAATTTAATTAAAATCTCGAGTAAAGATGAAAGTGCCTGAAGTAAAGAGATGCTGCTTTTGCTGTTCGTTGCGATGGGGTATCATTTTGTTTGGATATATTAATTTGGTAAGAATAGTACAGTTCCCGGCAGCTAAGTTTACCAAAAAATTGTGGCAGTTCGTGAAGATAGACCAGCAAATTGATGGTAACACTTAGATGAAGATTTCAACCGACGCAGATAATAAAAACGATTCAAAGTCCAAAGTGTGACATTATGTGTTTTTGTCTGTAAAATTGTAGATTTTGTTTGAAATTTCGCCACCATTTTTGGTCAAATTAGCTGCCGGTGTCTATACCTAACTTTACTTTATTGTATAAGATAACTTCATTAGTTACCCATAATTAATAGTGAAAGCGGATCAAAATTCTAAGGCCCATTTAAAATAACGTAATAAATTATAACCCGTGAAAATGTATGGAGTTTTCAACTCTGATCTACTCAGATTATCTTTTCTTACTAGTGGGGCTTAGATTCCGATTTGAGTATTAAAACAATCACTTAATCATATACTTACATTTTCAGTTATTCTCCGTCATAGCTGTGGCATGCCTCCTCATCAAAACAGATCTCCTGAAGTCGATGGCGAAAAAGGATTCGTCTTTAGAGCTTGTGACGTCATCAGTGCTCTTTGGGACACTGGGAATGGGCGTTATTCTCAATATACTACTTCTTGCTGCTGGTTTTAAGGTACCCTATATACCCCTAGATAGTTTATTATTGATTTATCAAATGTGAAGAAAAAATTATAATATAAATTTTCCTTCACCATTTTGAGAGCATTCAGTCAATGTACCTAAGTAACTATGTAAGTTTTCCTTCGAAAATAAAACCCGAGCCAAATGGCTGACCTGACCAGGGTTCGAACTTGGGATCTCCCTATCGTAAGTCCAGTGACCCAATCATTGCGCCACCGAGCTCTCTCGGGTTTTACATACTTACATATAACATATAAGTAAGTATACGTAACATAACAGTAGGTAATTAATATCGCGGAAATTACACAGATCGTCAACGTTTGTTGCAATTTTAACAACATAAGAAGTGTTGTTAAAGAAATGTATAATTTTAATGCCCACTTAAGTCGCGTCGGTTCACTTTCCGATCAGACTTTTGAGTCGTGTCGATTAACTGTACCTACATAGTGTCGATCAAAAGTTATAGAATCGAATTTTTGTATCCGTTGCAGAAGGATCCGGCAATGCTGCGGCTGTACAACTTCTACGCGCTGTTCACGACGCTAGCAGCACTGGTCCCTACCCTCGTACTGCTCTCAGAGCTGCAGTTCGTCATAGTTGTCGCTGCTTTCTTCGCCATAGGTGAGTTGGGAAGGTAGAACCTACTACCTTAAGTACTTACAGATTCAATATTTAGGTATCTGCTTCCGTCTTTATGCGATTGTGTTTGTTTGTAGGTCCGTCATTCATTAGGGGACTTGACTAATTTTTTTATTGAATTAATTGGATACACTGATTTCAAGTTACAATAAGTTTCTCGAGATTTCATTTAATATCAGAGCAGATGGTTAAAGTAGTGCATTTTCTTTTAGTAAAACGAATTAGTAATAAGTACTTAGTACCAGTGACGTCATAAGTCAATTTACATGCCTGTAACTATTTGTCTTTCAACTGACTTCGATTCTGTCTTTACAGTTTCCTTACATTTCGCGTAATCTTAAATTCTACCTATTCATGACAATAGAAAGCCCATCAAGTATAACATTTTAAACTTGGATTCATTAGTTCATTGTAGATTTTCATTAATTCATTGGTAGGTAGGTATCCAATGAATTGGATATGGACATTTATTTTTAAAGTTTTTAATAATATTATAATAATTGCTTACAGTAATGCAGTGTTACGTCATCGTACTTGTGAGAAGCGAGATCATCAAGCTTGAAAACAAGGAAAGTAGATTCGAAGAAGACAGTCTGGCGACTAATGAAAGATCTATCGACGTACCTGATACGAGTACATTGGTATAGTTTATAGGTATACTTAGGTATACATACAATTTTGGTACAAATAGCAATAATTATTTGCGTTTTTGGTATTAAGCGTATGAACTCAATCGACGCAATGATTTATTTATGCAGGTACAGTCGAAGGCAGAGATAAGCATACAGGGGCTCAATAAGGTTGAGATTTTCTCAAAAACTGCTGGACCGTATTTAATAATTCTTTTACAGTTACATATAGTTTTAACTTTTATCTATCAAACAGTGAAATAATTTTTGCAATAGGTCAAGTAGTTTTTGAGAAAATCTCAACCTTAAAATCTCTCATGTACACCTTTCTCTGTGTTCCACCGTACATACCTAGGCCGTTAGGTAAGTAAATATTTCATTAGTATTTTAAAAAATTGTATTTTTGTAGACGCGCAGATTGTAGATCCTACTGTTGTTAAGTAAAGCTTTTTGATAATTATTTAAACACCTTTTTTTGTCGGTATTTCTTTTTTATGTTGCATTTATCTCTCTAGCCGTGTTCACTATGATACCATCTTTACAAGAACAGGCTAACCTCAGTTCAATACTGTCCTAGGTCACATATCATACATAAGGTGCCATGCCAACCGCCACTATAACTTGGATACTTTTAGCGAAATATCTATCACTCCAGTTTTCTCATCTTCCTTCCATTGATAACTTTATCTTAGGAGCAAAGACTGTTATCAAAGAACGCTGCTTCACCATATGGGCCAGTTTATTACAATGTGCCGAAGTAATGGTTAATTTTCTCGCAAAACGAACACAAAAGAATTTAAACTTTTCTTTTTATCGGCCGCTGGGTAATCTGGTGTGAACAGCATTTATGAGGAATTTGTAAACTTTGTAGCGGTAACATAACGTGAAAACGTATTCCGAAAATCATTCAAAGCTGCCGCGGGCACGATCATACGGCATAATGGCGTCAAATTATTATAAAGAAGTTAAAATATGAAATAATTTCCATGTTCCAAGGAGCACAGGTGGGCGCCCGCGGGACAGTCGGTCGTGACTTACTCCCGGCCAGCCATTGTGCGCTCTCAGGGCTGTATTGATGGCCACTCAACAATTCTTGGTACAGAAAAACGTTGTCATACGTTTCGTGCACATCAGGACCATAATATACGAGTAGAATTACAAAACTATATCTGCTCGTACCTACAAACCGAAGAGTGCATCTCAGAGTGCATCAATATGATGATGAACATGGAAGAAGCGAAGGGGGATATTTGGCGTAAAAGTGAATTGACGAATGTCGTCGCTATATAAATATTACCAGCAGGATGGCGTGAATATAGGGAAGTCAAGTTAGGTATATATAAATATAAATTTTGATATGGGTAGAGATTGGTAGAGCTCGGAGGCGCCGTGGTAAGGACACTCTACATGGCCGATCCTCCTTAACAGGAGTCCCGGCCATGTAGAGTTTCTTCACATTTTATCGGAGGATGCCCCTAGCTCCCTCAATATGTAAGGGAAGATCTGGTGCCCCACAAGTGAGGACATAAAAGAATGGAATGACGATTGGGACTTCGTCTAGTGGCTATTGGTATGTGTACCAAAGCGTCGTACATCCCTATGTGGAATATCCATTGAAATAATATGGGGCATGGGTAAGTGGGAGCGGCGGACATTGTGCTCCAAATTGCCAATTACGCAATCTTACCACGCAGTATTTGGCAACCGAAAAGACATCAGCACATAAATATTTGTAGGAAATAAAAAAAACTTGAATTTGCTCCATTTTGTGATATTTTTAACACAATAAGAAGCAATGCTTTCACATTACACAGTAAAATTAAGAAACAGCTATTTTTGGTTGTGAAATCGAAAGCATGAGGTCCCCTGAATCAGCTCTATCTCTTCTAGTTCAAAAGATAGAGTAGCAAACAGTAAATTAAAAAAAAAATCACACGTCGCGCTCTATGTAGATATATCTAGTCTAAAGGGCCGCGCCGTCAAATATTGTGGCCGTACGATGTAAATAGGCTATTACTCCCTACCGTTACTTCCTTCATGGTATCAAAGCCTTCGACCCGATGAATATTCGAGCCGGCGATCATCGATAGAACGAATTTCATCCCATGGGGTACAATCCTCAAACGCCACCTTGTTTTGCCTACTATTTACATATGTCTGCAATATTTACCGGATACTACATAAACATGGATATATTATTATAATTAGCCATGTTTAATGCTATAAATTACGGTGTAAGTGGTAGGTTTCGCCGTGGGTGCCAGCTGGTAGCCGACTGAGAAAAGCATGAAAAGCCGCAACGCGGTGGGCGGGGCGCGGTGCGCCAGGGATCGGTTCTGTTACGGGCTTGAAGGACAAACACACAAGGTGTAACGAAATACCTTATATGAACACTTTATAGGGTGATTCACTAGCATGCTTTTTAATTAAAATGAAAATGTAAATTATGACATGTAAGAAACTTACCAAGTTACCGATAACTGATTGACTGAATCCGCTAAAAGTCGTCAAAAACCAGTCAATAATGAATAATGATATACGATCTTCTATCGGGTCAGTACCCATTGGTCTCCTGAAATTCGCACCCTGTGCCCACTCGTCCCCTAAAATATTTGAGGTTTCCACTCGTCCCCTGAACTGTTATTTTTGTTAATTATTTATATTTCCTCGCGCTCTACTATTTTAGAGATTTCTTTTTCTTTGAATTTATCAACGATACAATATAATTTTCATAATACAAATTAATTTCGTTAAAGTTTTGTTCACAAATGTACTGCGTCAGTGCTATTTATGTAAAAATATGGCTGGTTGTCTATCAGCAGGTGCCGAAGACTGAGCAGGGGACGAGTAGGTACCTTAAAAATAAATTAATATTGCCTCGTCTCCTGCCGGGGGACCAATGGGCACCTGTATAGGAGCCGAATCTACAACTTTTAATCCGAGGGACGAATATTAGGGGACCAATGGGTTCTGACCCCTTCTATCAGCTGCATACATTGGAAATCGATTGATTTTTTATAAAATCTAAAAAAAAAATCTAAATATGAGCTAAGTATTTATTTTTGCGGAAACTAGATATTAAGTGCAATTTTTGATCAAATGCTAACGTGTATAGGGTGGCAATCTCTGTCCCTATGAAATATATGTAACGATCGCAAAAGGAATTACGCAGGAAATCATTATTGAGCAATATCAACAAGGATTTCGTCAACAAAACAGCGATACGCAGATCTCATTGGAAATTTGTTTGCGAATCTCTAAAAGGCAACACAACTTGAACACCCTTTTCTCACTCACTATTATTAATTAATCTAATTGCTTAATAACAGCAATTAACCAGCTACACAATGTAACAAATGGCACTACTGGCTCATTTTTAAAAACTAGAAGTAAGAATGGCATGAAGGAAAGGAGTCCTAAGCGAAATGCACTTATTAGCCAGCGAGGCGGCTTCAGGGGTGGGTCAGGGGGTCCTGACTTCCCTATACACCTGGAGTTACTGATTTCAATGACACTACCAACAGGAATATGATTAACAAAAAGATTGAAGATTCGCCAAATTACAGTAACTGTATATTTTCGATGTATGTAGGTACTGTACATAAGAATTTTAATTAATTTAAAGATGCTCAATATGGACCTCATATTCATTGGAAAGCTAAACAAAAATTTAACCATTGATCATCAAAGTTGTGATTTTTTTTTACTTTTGTTTTTTAGGTTATTATAGAATTAATTTCACATTTTGACTTCATTTGGTAATTCGAGAACTATTTAAATAATAATTATAGTCAAGACATTTCAATGACTGTCTATGAATATATTCCAACCAAAATAAATAAATTAAAAAACCTGTGTTTATCAGTATGCGAAGGGGGGTCCTAACCCCCTTCGAAAGGTAGTCCTGTCGTCGGCACAAGGAGAGGGCGCCTCGAGAGCGCCGCCTAATGGTTGCCATTCACCGGCTGAATGGAGCCAGTGAAATTGCCAACAATTATACTCTCGCAATGATAACCGGTGGATGCTCAAGGAAGGCAAACTCTGGTCTGAGGACTTTAGGGAAGATATGTTCTTAGAGCACTTATCCTCGTACAATTTTAGGAAATATTCTGACGAAGTCGGAGCGTGCAATATTCAGAAAGTACTGAAGTATACGATATTGTATGTATGAAGTATATGATATGGACATCGGATTAGACTAGATGATGCTGTTTGTCAGCATACATACTTTAACCTCACTTCCCATAAACTGACATTTGTTCCTTTCACACTTCGTTCAAAATCGTTAAGATGGAAAGGGACTGAATGCTTACATGGTGGACTCTTTACATTACGTTTATAGCTAACAAAATGTATGGGAATGCCATTTTTCTTTCTATTCTACTAGCGTTAACGAAAGTCAAATCCACTTAGCTAGTAGTGGTAGTATTTTGGTTGCATAAAAATTTTCTTTTCAACGACTACACTTTACTATTCTATACTATAACAACGAAGACATAATTCGAGCACAACACAACAGTTGCCAAAGCAACAATCTGATATTGTCAGTCAGTGCGGGGTGACGTCACGACGTGCAGGTAGGCAGGAGCGGAGATAGGATCCGGTCATCCTGCCCATTTCCGGTCTTCACGCGGCCGTGACGCTTCCGGGCATGCGTCGCCGACGGAGTTAACGTCGATGTATAGTTACTGGTACTGGCATACGCAATTGGTTAATTAATTTTTAAGTTTTTATTGGCATAAGTTGTTATTATCAGTTTTGTAATCAATGCGAGTTTAATGATACCTCATACATCAAATCCTTTCAGCATTAGGTAGGTACCTAGTAAGACTTACATACTTACAAATACGCATATGAGTAATTACTCGAAAAAAGATTAAAAGTCATTTTAGGTTATGTAAAAGATCACAAAAATGATTACCTATACAGTTGTATAGTTAATTATTAATATAATTATTGACAGAATTATTTTATGAAATGTATTAACTTGACAATGTATGATTATTACTAATAAATGAATATGAATACCACTTACGATCGGTGATCCCTCTGCTTTCGTAGGTTCTTTCCTCAGGTTCTTTCCTTCACAACAAACATAGAGATAACAGTTGTTAACCGACTGTCGTAGGAGGGGGTAATGTGTGTCTGTAGCGATATCTGTCGGTTTCTAATCATATTTTGTCTTGATACATGATGTTTGTTGCGTTTTTTTGGTAATTATTTTATTTATTTTTCAGGTGGGTAGTCGGTACTTTCTAAAGTTAATCCGTGCTTCACCATAAAAAATATCTCATTTTGTGATCGGCGTAGTTTTGTCTAAACCTCTGTGGCTGGCGTCACCCGCCGTCCGCAAGATGAGTTTTGCGGAATGAATTCGTTCGCTGAATAACGTTGTCCGCTGTGACTATACCTACTACACATCCTGGAGCTACTATGTATAATGTAGACTTTGGAATACCCTTCGAAGTAATCTTGTGTGTAGATTTTTTGTGAAAATGGCCCTATTAGGTAGATAATGAGAAACACCAACCCTGACATTGGCTTTAACATGGTTGCATTTTGTATAGTGATGGGAACCACTAGTCGAGTAAACACTATGGCGCGTTTTCATAAACGTCATTTAAAGTTACGCCACCGTTTAGGTCCCTTGTCCCCTTCTATCTTAACCTTTTTTAACAAAGTGTGAAAGGGATTTAAGGGAAATGAGATTTAACTAGGTTTATGAATAACAGCATATGAGACCAAGTGTTATAGTACAGTGAAGACTGAGATAATTATATAGGGGGTCCAAATATGGTTGATATTTTCTCAAAAACTACTTGACCGATTTTAATAATACTTTTACAGCTACATGGTTTTAACCTTTATCTATCTAACAGTGAAATAATTTTTACAATAGGTCAAGTAGTTTTTGAGACAATCTCAACCTTAAAAACTCTCCTGTACACCTTTCTTTGTCTTCGACCGTAGGTACTCTGGAAAGACGACGATGAGGTTCGCAACCCATCAAGCCATGGGCCACGTAGTATATAGTCCATGCTTAGTACATACAAGGCTATACATACCAAAATACAGCATAATAACCGAACATATAGAAACCCGACCAGCGCCGTTGGGTGAATCTACGTTACATTTCCATTCCCTGACATTGACAGGTGCCTCGCTAGACCACCTGACAGCGGTCACGGTCTCGTGTCCATATGGCGGCATACACTGACGGCTTTCTAGGGACACGCGAGATACGCCTCCTACTGGATAAGACATTTTATCAAAAATTGTCTCTACATTGCCAATGCCAATTTAGCCTATTTTAATGTCACTGTTGTTCAGACCTCCCTTACATCAAGGGAGCTCGGGCCATGATCCACCACGCGTGCCTGGGGCGGATTGGTGGATTACACATGCTCTACATTTTTTTATATTTTTCTCTGACATACCTCACAATTATCATGTTGTACCACACTGCGTCTACCCATTTGTGGTCTCCATTCGAGAACTCGTCTATTCTAGGTTATGGGATCTTTTTTATTTATTTATTGAATAAAATATTACAGTAGGTATGCTTATAAGTAAAATAAGTCTAAAACACAGTTAAACCCCAGATGGGTTTATCTTTGTGGTTGTCTAAACAACCAGTTCGTCTGGTAATACATAGTATATATATCAGGTGATACTATTTAATCTACGACAGGCATTTCAGTTTACTGATCCTATGAGCAATGTCAACTACTTTTGTTCTTTGGCTGATGAACTCATTTCGTATTCTATCGTATAGACACACTACTAAATAAAACTTCCCCTTAAATAAAACTTTTAGTTAAACATTAGTGGTTGCGTGCAATTAAAGTCGCGTTCCGTTCGACGCCCCCTTAATTTGACTCCCTTTGTGCGAGAAGGCCACGACATGTGTGAAGTGCCTTAACTTAAAGTGTTATTTATTACTTTACCTAGTATTTAATCATGTTCAAGGATCTGTTTTATGCATAAATTGCTCTTAATTACCCTTAATTGAATATTATGGAATAATATTCAACTACATACCTAACTACTTTTTAATTTTGTAAGGTTTTAGTAGAGAACTTCCTTCTTCAGTAGACAACATTCCAACGTAGGTACACAAAACAAATTTCAATCTATGGGCGTGGAGCATAATAAGTTACCGTTATGTAAAGTTACGTAAGTAGCCGCGATGTTACATTGGTTGGTGTTGTTCGAATACCATATTGAAATTATTGAATAGGATATTGAAATATATCGTTTTGATATTTTGTTGCATATGCGCTATGCGAAACGAAGATCTAAATGATAAATGGAGAAAAAATTTCATCACGACCGGGATTCGAACCAGGGGCCTCGCCATTCCGTGGCACGTTCTATTTCAACAGAACCACCGTGATATCGTACCCAGCTCGTGAATTTTGTCTCCATATTCTCGTCTAAGGGACGGTAGCGACATCTGAAATAGATTGTATTTTAAAATATGATAATTTTCGATCTCATCTAGGTAGGCGTAAAATAACAAAATTACAATAAATTATTACCCGAAAGGCAATGTTCATTCTTACTAAATATATTTACTAAAGTTTAAATTGTTCTGTTCAAACAGCCAATTTTACTTTCAATTTGTTACAAAACACAAGGTACCTATCTAATTAACTCTTGTTTTTATAAAAAGGTCAGTTGTTTTTACCAAAAGGTCTGATTAATAAGGAGGAACGTTATTTTAATTTCCCACAAACATCAAAACTAGAGAATAATTTATTATGAACTTTAAAATAAATAGGCGTGGCGTCGACAGGCGTGACGAAAAACAATATGCAGCTTTGTTTTTACGTCGTATCTGTTAAGGACTGTACTCACTAGGAGCATTCGTTTCACGAACGAGCGTTTGTTGCGCGAGTTTTTGCTCGCGTTGTAAATTCCAGCGCGAACCATACATTTGGTGAATACGAAAGGCAGACGCTACACATCAATATTTGAATTGATAGGTACGGATCGCGATCCGCTGGGTGCGTTCAGAATTATCAGCTAAAACAAGAGTTATCACGTCAGAATCTCAAAAAATAAATAATTGACATAACATTGGCCTAAAAATGCCAATAATTAATTCTGAATCCGGATCACAATCCAATGATTGATTTGATTTTTAACATTCTTTATTAAGCTTGTATAAAAAATATTACAAACCAAGACAATTAAGATCAAGGCTTACAATCTAGTAACACGCTACGTTTTACAGGCGGTGCCTATCTAAAACTTTCGGCATAGTACTACAGTTGACACTATTTAAAACTTAGTAAATTCAATGATTGCGATATGGATCACGATGAATATTGATGTGTAACATTCGTCTAAGACGCGAATATCATTAAGTCATTCTAGAAGCTGTGCTCGCGATATAATGTTTGGTTCCCGAAAGAATGTGTTTTTGTGTACCACTAACGCTCGCACAACTAAAGCTCGCTCGCGAACCTTTGCGAAGCGAATGCTCCCGGTGAGTACAGGCTTTAATGGTGAATGTGGCTCACAAAAAAGGGTGACGACGCGATTGATACGGACCGAGACTGAAGCGAATTCTGAATCTTAGACAGTAAAAATATCCTTTGATTTATGAATATGTATTTAATTTATACCATATTTTGAGCTATGGGATATTAGATAGATGTTCTTGATATCTTATGTCAAAGACCAGGCAAGCAGTCACTACCAGAATGTAAATGTAAAACGGTCGTCATAGCCCTAGGCGTTGCTGGTCAGCTGCTAAGTCTTCACATGTGCACCTGTGGATTCCTCGTTGCATACGAAAATGGATAATAAAAGATCAGATCAGATAAATATTATTTTATTACAAAGATATACTTTAATAAACAGCCTTAGGTTTAGGAATACAGTTTGTGTTACAATTGGCGATTTTCTCTTTGTAAGCGATTTCTTTCAGTATGTCTACTTACAAGAAAATCATTTATAATTTGTGTGACAGCAATTATAGGATTGTCTCTACATATCTACAGGGTGTCATTGAATTCATTCGACAAATTGAAACTGGGGTTCTACTCATGATAAATGTTAAATTGGTAAGGTTTTTTTAGCAAATCAAATCTGCAAAAAATTTAACTAATTACGTCACAAGTCACACAGTGACCTTAGAAATGACCAAATTAGGTCAAAACCCAGTGAAGGAAATCGTTGCAAAAATTACAAATACTTTAAAATGTAAAAACTCCAAAGCACAGTAACGATGCACATCAAATTAATAATTTTTTTGATAGTTGAATTTATAGCAAATATTTATTTTTTCCAAAATTGTTTAATTTGGATAAACGCTATGCAGAATGTATGTCACAAGAACCATCTATTTAATTTTGTCTAATGAATTCAAGGCCGCCCTGTATACTGAATATCCTCTTAGTAATTTGTGTGTATACTCGAATAGTGTAAAATTTTAGATCCCCACACATTCATTACGTAAATTGTGGCAACATTGAAAGGAGAGTCCCTTCTGAACCACACTCTGTGGCGTACTGATGGACACGAAGGCTTCATTAATCGAGTGATTGAAATCGACATATGTTGGATGGGATAGCCGTCCGATTTCCGTCCCGAACATCCTTCCAGGCCGTCCTAATGCGACGTGTCTAATAGAGGGATCCTTTGGGCCGTAATGAGATTAATGCGGTTTCGATAAATCTTTATTTTAACCTAATAGGTATATTATATACTACCGAATGGTATTTGGTTGTGTTTGTCAAAGTCAAATTTCTTTATTGCAAGTAGGCACGTTGTGTACATTTTTGTACGTCAACATATTTTTGAATTTACATTTACACTACTTTGCAAGGAATAGGTGCCAACGCTGAGGAGAAAAAGTGGCAAGAAACTCGCAGCAGCACATCTTTTAAAATAATGGTAACACAATTACTTAATAACTAGGTATACACAACTATTACTATTATTAGTAATCTAAACTCTATCCTTCATGCGGAATAGGCGACACACTCCATGCATGTTCATTGTATAAGTAGTTGAATGTGAATTGCCTGCTCTACATTATAATATATTGAAATAGAGACACAGTTCTGATAGATTTTTAATTGATTGTTGTCCATTCCAGAGTTATCATCATCAGCTCGGATCAGTTCACTGCTTGACATATGCCTCTCCCAAAGCACGCCGCTCAACCTGATTCTGGGGATTCCAGAGGTATGAGGTGTAGTTAGATTTATCTTGATTGTAGAAGAGACATAGGCTATAAAAATTTAATCAAAGCGGTTTAAATGACATTGCCAGATTTCAATGGAGCTTTGCCCCACCTATACAAAACTGCGTGTACATTGAAGCTTCATTTTGTTGGGGACTGATTGCAGATTTCATATTGCATAATCATCAACAGTAAGAGTTGCGAGAGTAGTAGAAAATGATAACAAAAATAACGAATAATACGCCTCGATTTCTTAATGTTTAACGCTCAGCACTATCTGTTACCTTGTCTGATGGTGGGCCCACAATAAAAAAAAGTCACGTTACAATGAATGATTAGCGGAAAAACTAAGAGGAAAACGTACAAAAACTTATAAAATTCATTTTTTGACGCGCAACTTGTACAAAACTTTAATTTAAACCAATATTTTTAATAAAAAACGGAGATATTTTTATATTTACTCGTTATCTTGTACATCACGCGGTTGATGGTGGGGCAGAATCTGTCATTGTAATTTTAGGCAGTCGGGTTTTAGTGTTTTTAAATAACTTTCTGCTTGTTGTTATTATTATTTACGGATATTAAAATACCTATCAATTATCATTTATGTTAGGAGTTTTCTTATATTAAAGAAAACTCCTAACTTCCAGCAATTTTATCTAGATAAATCTTTATCGCCTTCGGGAGCAAAAGTATCTTCAAATCCTTGTTATCATTCCTGAAACAAAGAAAATAGAAATAATTATTTAAATTGAATATTTAGTTACTTATCACTTCTTTAAAGTAGATAAATATTAGTAATTTGACTTAATTAAGAAGTTAGAGTTTGGACATTATTTCGTACATTATTTTTTAGAATTAATTAATAATTAACACTTTACTCTCAATTATCTCCGTCAATTATTTTAGATTGTCTTTTCTTTATTTATAGTAACTTTTTATTGCCAATATCAATCAGGCTCCAATCACATATCCATATAGCAGCTTATATAAGCTGATTAGATTAAAATATACATGAAGAATAATTTCAATAAACCAAAATATTAGCCACAAAACTTCGGTCACAGTGAAATTCTTGCAAGCACATCGCGGCTTTCACATTTCTCGAATAACTTAAGGCGTTTAACGTCGGTTTTGGTGAAATAATTTTCGGTCGAGTGTCGTCCTCGTGTGGACTATTAGCCTCGGTAATGGCGCATAATGACAATATGTAATCGGCACATTAAGGGGACTTGCTCGTAACGCCTCCGGCCGCACGTCGCTCGTGAGATGCGGTACCTACCGACTTGCAAATGATGAATGTGGATCTGACAAATTTGTACCATCCGTAGTCAAGTGGCATTGACTTTCGCTATCTTCATTAGAATGCAATTTTTTTTGATTATACTAGGCTAGGGGGCAAGCGCAGTCAAAAGCACATCAAGTGTATCAATTTGGACCGTCTTTATTATCTGCGTCGTAAGCATTGTAATCGTCTACTCTAAGTGTTACCATTACTCTGCTGTCGAGTCTACTTATGCGAGTTGATAATAGATGTAACGGAAAGGTAGGCGTTCGTTTAGATCATGGAAAAAATAAATAGGCAATCATATTTATTTTTTCAGTCAGTTTTTATTTACTCAGAAATCACATCTGTCTCTGACATTTGACGTAATCCTTAAGCACTACATATTATCACTCCCTCATTTCAAATAAAATATTTATCGTTATATGCTTATTATAGGCTCTTGAACACAGTTTCGGTTTCTGACTAAGAAAGAAGAAACTAAGCCGAAACCCGTTATTTGGCGGCAACTAGGCCGAAATCGAAACCGAAAGTTCGGTTGGACACTGAAAAGCATATATAGACGACAAAAATTGGTGTTTGGTCATGATAATTTTTTGACAGGTCTCTCTGCCTCAGCATTTAATCACAAAGCGAAGTAAGTGGCAAATACACTGGAACATCGTGATCAAATATCACTGGAGAAATATTTTTGTGTCATTTACGTTGACGTGCCTTTTAATTTTGATGTCCCTTTAAGGCAAGGGCGGATCCGCTGTGAAATGTCTTCGATAATTTACTTTGACGGTTTTCAGAATTCATTGAATGTTTATTGTGCTTTAATATTTTATTTCGTTCTTCGATATTGATAAAATGGAAAGATTAAAAGGTGTAACAGTAATCGATCGGTCATTTTTAATTATACGCCAAAAGTATTTTGTTTGTCTTGAGAACGTTTGTCTATCTGGCCTCTCCAAATCCGTGACTACTTACTGCTACTAAGGAAGGAATAATTATTTAGATTTTGGATGCATTTACTTAGATAAATAAAAGAATATTCAAAGCTCTAAAAGAGTCTTCTTCTTCTTGAGGGTTGCCACTCGCAACTAGTTAAGGTTGGAGTGGTTGAATCAGCTCATCATATTTGGGCCTTATCTCTCGCCAGTACACTCCCGGATGTTTCGCGACCACGACCTTTTTCGGCGACTTTTCTCATCATTATAAGTACCCAACTCTTAGTAGCGGCTCTAAACGAATGAACGAAAAATAATTAAGACTGCTGACATAGGAAAATATTACCATAAGTTGGCTTACGTTGAACAGCCTTCCCTTAAATGGAATCGAAGCCTGGAATTCCTCATGAGGCACCCATCGCATTCGACTCGCGGTTGTTCTAAAGGTGCGACGGGGGCGTGTAATGATTGTGCGGAGTGCACCGTCACGTCTCGTAACAAGCGCCTGGCTGTCTGACCGGGCTGCCACGACATACAGTACAGTGCCAGCACCTAATATGTACCTACCAATAGGGACATACTTGTACGAACGACAGCAGATCAATGGTAACACTTGCAGTAAGACTTCAACTCTAATGACACAGATAATAAGAACGGTCTAAAGTGTTACACCTGTAGTGGAAAACAGAAATAAAGACACTAAGATTTTCTCAAGAACTACTTTATCGATTGTAAAAAATCTCTTATGCTGTTATTCATAAACCTGTTGCTATCCCTTTCACACTTCGTTAAAAAAGGGTTAAGATAGAAAGGGACAGGGAGCCTAAACGGTGGCATAATTTTAAATCACGTTTGTGAACAACAACCTTACAGTGCCAACATAATATTATACCAATATCAATATCTATACCTGTACAGTGAAAAGTAGAGATAGATACAAGGGGCCTCAATAAGGTTGAGATTTTCTCAAGAAATACTTGAACTATTGTAAAAATCTTTTACAGTGCCAACATGAAATACCAATAAAAACATATTTGCATACACAGCCGAAAACAGAGATAAGTATACAAGTGACGTCAATAAGGTTGAAATTTTCTCAAGAAACCGACCGACTGGAAAAAATTGCTGAGCTGAGAGTTTTTTTGCCACTTTTTCTCCTCAGCGTTGGCACCTTTTCCTTGCAAAGTGGTGTAAATGTAAATTCAAAAAGAATATTAACGTGCAAGAATGTACTCAACGTGCTTACTTGCAATAAAGAAATTTGACTTTGACTTTGAATTATTTCACTAGTAAATAGATTAGATAGCAGACTATGTAAAATTGTACCTAAAATGATTTTAAAAATCTGTCTAGTGTTTTTGAGAAAACCTCAACCATAATAAACTCCTTTATCGACCGCACCTATATGACCTATTACTATTGTATAGATGGTAGGTTAGCTACGACTGGCTACGAGTAGTACAACTGTGGGAGCAATGATCGACAAAAAAAGTTTAGTCGATTACATGAATTGGACTGAAAGAGTGAAGCCTTGAAAAGTTAAAAGTAATAAGGAAATAGGGTAAATTTAGAGACTTTTAAAGGATTTGAATGCGGAAGCAAAGGGCACCTCGAATAACTTTACGTAACCTGCAATTTTAATGGTGCATAACTCTTATTTTTGTCGACAACATTGGTCGTAGATGGCTAATATTCAGCAGATTAAAGCTCTTTATTTGTTATGTCTAGAGTCTAGACTACTAACAATTTGATGATCTAAAATTCTAAAACGTTATGAAACTGTATCATCATCAGTCTTTTACTGTTGGACGTATCTATCCAGGCGTCTTCCAAGGCGCGTGCCTCTCTCTACCCAATTCGTGGCTTTGGTGAAGTTGCCGTTCTAATGACACATGTGACGAGCCCATTGCCACTTCACCTAAAAATTATCGTCACGTTAGACCCGAATAAAGTTATTATGCGTAGTAATTGTCAAATAGTTTTCTAAGTGCCTATTTATTTTTTATTCTCAATTGTTTACTTTCCTCATTAAATCGGTTCGAAAACGCGAGATGGGCATGTGCGAGGCGTGATACCTGTAATTGCGGCCTCTAGGACGGCTGCGCGTGCGTCGGAATCCGCTGAATCATGGCTACGTACGAGTATGGTGGCTACATGCCTCCACGGATATATGAAATCTGGTGTAGGTAGTAAGTTGTATTTAGGGTAAATCACTGTTATTGTTACACAACATAAATACAAGAAATGGGCGTAAGAGTGAAATAGGATTTACACCCGTTTATCAAAAAATATTTACATATTATATTCTATGAGATTACTCTGTACTCTGTGGTTCACTAATGTTTGACAAAAAACGTATGACAAATGATCATTTTACAAATTATTTTTGAAAAAGTAATCATTTGACAAACTTATCATTTACTAAAGTGATCGTTTTAAAAGTGATCATTTGACAAAAATCCATTTTATAAATATTTAACACAGCAAATGTTGTGAATGCTAAACCGTCATTTTGCAATTGATTAAATGACCAAAGTATTCCTTTTGCAAGGTCGCCATTAGACAAAATATTGGGTAAATAAGTGGGTATTTTATATGTATAATTGTTAATAAATGAACTTGCTTTTTGAATACAAAAAAAAAACCTAACATCGAAGTCTCTGGCTTGGAGCGAAGCTGCGCTTCGCTCCAAGCCAGAGCCTTCTGAACCTAAACATCCGTGTCGGATCTGGTTAGAGAGTTGTCGGGGTGTCCCTTCATTTGATAAAAAACAAATTACAATTACCAAACAATGCATTTTGTCAAAGGTTTTTATGCCTTGCGTTGTTTTATCTATTAACGTATATAATAAGTGAATAGTTTGTTAAGTGATGTTTTAAAGAAAGAAACTTTGTCTCGTAATTGTTTTGTCAAATGAATTATTTATAGAACCATTACTTTGTACAAAGATGAACTTATGAATCATAATTTTGCCAAACGTTGTTTGTGAAATGAAATGTTTGTAATTTGTTTTTTATCAAATGAAGGGACACCGTACTCTGTACCTACACATAAACAAGGTGTCAGGTATAGTAAGGAGAAAAGAGGATGTTCCGTGGGCACCCTCTATTAGGCTTACCCTATTACAGCATGTATTAAGGTATCTACTTACTAAACATAATTTATGAAATGGTTAGTTATAATTTAATCCATACACACATTAGTGTATTTTTTATTACAAGTACAAAAAATCTAAGTGATTGATATATTTATCCGAGCGTTCCATGAGCCAACTAGCGCCGCCAATCTTAAAAAAATCATATCTTCCAATATAATCAATTTTATTAAAAAAGCTACGTTCACATTGTTTATTGCTATAAATATTATTTTTTAAATGCTTATTTGTAACGTGATTCAATGTAGGTAAGTTGTAGTTCACAAATGTGCCAGAAACGGCCGTTTTTCGCAATTATGTGAACTACAACTTACCTACATTGCATCACGTTACAAATAAGCATTTAAAAAATAATATTTATAGCAATAAACAATGTGAACGTAGCTTTTTTAATAAAATTGATTATATTGGAAGATATGATTTTTTTAAGATTGGCGGCGCTAGTTGGCTCATGGAACGCTCTTAAACAGCATGCCCGAAAAGTATGTCAATTCGGAAGCTTGTAAACAACTATACCTAATTTGTATAACAAAAACATCTGACCATCTCAACAAAATGTACAATAGCCTTCAAAGTACATTAATATCGCCGAGAAACAATAAAAAGTCTCCTTTGAATAATAACTGTACATTCGATCCGTGCGCGCGCGCATATCGGCGGGCCACATCTCAGTAACCTGCGCGTATCGCATTACACATAAAATATTTGTTATTTATTGCGCGTAATTAATAAAAACACACGGGAGCCACAAAAACAAGTAGCCTAACAGGAAGATATAATAACTCAATTGCTGCTGCGGCGCTCGCCGCGATTTGTTCCCGTCCAGATTGGATCGCGGCCTGCGCCCGCGCACGTTAAATATAAACACCGGTGTATTCGCCTACAGTAGCGTAATGTCTTAACATGATACGTTACAGCCTACCGCGGTTACGTGGGACTGGCTCCATTGTTGGATTATTAGTTTCAGTCAACGATGATCTAAATCGCAATAGGTTACATAGATTTAGTTTTAGTCATTTAGTCGACATGGAAGCATTCTCAATTCGTTCAATTCGCAATTCGATTCTACATCTACACAACTTGAATTTGTCACCGCCGTCTAATTTTACAAACTTATGTCGGAGATAAACATCTTTGAAAAACACTTTTAATAGGTAGGTAAGATAAGCACTTCGCTGGGTATAACAAACAGTTCTTGAAACAGTGACTTTTACAAAATATAGAAATGGTCATTGATCATAAAAACTAAACGAGTTGTGATTTATGTTATTATAAAATATATTGCATCTTAAACAAGGCCTAAATTATGATTGCCTCTACAAATGTCACAAATATACCGCAGCCCAAATCAAGTGTCTTATTTTGCAAACAAATATGATCGTCTAATTACCTGTTCTAATGTAACACTGAAGGAACTGATTGATCGAACCTGTTCATCATTGGGAAGATAAAGTGATCCGATCTAATAATGTGAAATTAACTATGCAATAATCACAGAACAGCTTAAAATGTAGGGTAGAGTAGTTTTTGTTTACATAATAAGACACTTGATTTGGGATTTGGTTTACGATAATTACAAAGAACAGCGGGGTTACTGTCACCTCTTATAGCGACCCAGATTAGGTTCCTAAACTGAACCGAATCGCTATTTGCTACAATGACGTTTGACGTCATTGTAGCAAATTGTCAGTTTAGGAACCTAAACTGGATCGCTATAAGAGGTGAGAGTAACCCCGCAGGTGTACGCTACTTATAAGCCTTGGTATAGGAGGTCGTCAAATGATAAATAGTAGGTACTGTGCTGAAAATATATGTGTCCTTATCCCTTTATTTTTTCTTTATGTACAGCTAACAGCAGATCAAATGTAACACTTTGGACTGTGGACCGTTCTTATTATCTGTGTCGTAAGATTTAAAATCGTACGTGTTACCTTCATTGATCTGCTGTTGTTCGTACAATGGTATTGTTTTGTTTGTTTGTTTTAACACTTTATTGCACAACACAGACAAATACATAAATAACATCCAGAAGAAACAAATTGGTACAAAGGGCGAGCTTATCTCAAAAGAGATTTCTACCAGCAAACCCGCAAAAGACTGAGCAGTGTTAAAGTGGTAGTCGTTGTGGTGTACAGATAAGATATGTACGTAAAGAAATCAATTATAACTACTAAATATATAAACAATACCTATGATACGAGGACACATAACATGGTAGATGTCTTTGGTGATGGTATTTAAATATGGTAGATGTCTTTTCGTGATTTATGTCGGTCAAACAAAATCAACTACTCTGGAGGGAAATGTCGGTCCATTGCGATAAACTGATGGATCATACAAAATAAATCAAAAGAAAGTTAAAACTATAAGTTACTACTGTATACTCGTAGCAACAGCGGAGGTTCCTTGAAAATAAATGACAGAGAATGAATGAAATGCAGGTCAGACTTGGACCAAGTGTCGCATCACTAAATGCAACAATGTCGAGGTGGTCCCAGTATCTTAATCTAAAGTAAATAATTTGCAAGTGAAATCTACTGAAATGGTTACGTTTAATTATTACCTACATTCATTTTTGTGGGCACATGACATTTTATACGGCTACTTACATCTAACAGAGAAAAGTCCTCTGGAGAGTTTTTAAGGTTGAGATTACCTCAAAAACTACTTGACTTATTGCAAGAATTCTTTCACTTTTAGATAAATAAAAGTTTGAAATATGTAACTGTATAATAGTGATTAAATTCGGTCCAGTAGTTTTTGAGGAAATCTCACCCTTATTCAAGCCCCCTGTATACTGTCTTCGTGTGTACTTTACATGAAGTATGTTTGCGATGTTCTATCAATTCTGATAATTTACTAGGCAGTTCGTACTACATATTTGGTCGAGCGGTGGTGTTTTTTTATCTATCGTTACATTCTTGTACATGATCGTCACTTCAGAAGCATCTGTGGTAGGTAGAGTACAGTGCGCGAGGAGTAAGCTCAGGTTTGCATTTGTGTGAGTGCACACAGATAGTGTAGAGTGATATTCGGCCTGAGGCGCGACGCGTCCTACGCATACAAATACAAACGCAACAAAATACACCCTGCCGCGCACGCACCGCACTTCACCTCTTGTACCGCTATCACTCACACAAATGTAAACCTGAGCTTACGCCTCGCGCACTGTAGTACCATTAACTGTTAATTATTTTCTTAATGAGAAGACAGTGCTATTGAGAATAGACACGGCGGGCGGCGTATCGATTTGAATTTACTTATTGTATTCTTAGCTGTCCTCTTTCAGATTATTAGCCTCTTGTAAGAAAATTACGTAAATAGTACGTAATGACTGGTGCAAATTAACCGGAATGATGGCTCACATTCCGATAAGATGTAACGACTCTATTACTGCCGATGAACAGTTTTAAATTGACGATTATTATGCATAAGTAACTGGTAACAATAAGTGTCACTAGTTATTTTTTTTTAGTAATTTGGTCAGAATTAAGTGATAGATTTAGTAAGTGATAATTAGCTCAATATTAGTAATAATATGTGATGCATAGTTAGAGAAAAATAGATAAGTAATTATTGCAATTATTTTATTTTGTAAATAGATTTTTTAACATCAAGTAAACTATTTATCGTTTAATAAAATAAAACATTCTTAATTCATTATTGCAATAATATAATACTTTTTTGGGGATAAAACGTACGTATCCTATATCAATCTCGTTCTAGTGATTGTAATTTGTTAGAAAACACTTTTTCATGTATTTTCTCCCTAACGAACATAAATAAACATTATCTTGTAAGTACCTAATAATTTTTGTGTGCAATAAAGTATAAAAGTAAGTATAAAGTAATAAATATTGTGTTAGTTAAGTATGATAACTAATTAACTATGTATCCTTTTGTGCAATAAAGTATCATATTATAAATAGTAATATTAGGGTTGAACAGTACCAAAACTAAAAAGGTCGTCAGCGACATAATTAGCTGCAAACTGTCGAACTTTGTCATATTAATTGTATTTAACCCTTTGGCATTATTTGATACAAACACAAATGACTCAACATGACAAAGTACGAAAGTGCGTAGCTACGTTTGATACTAGACTAGGTTCTTCTGTATCACCCACTCGAATCATAATTTAGAATAATCAACCACAATTATTTTTGCAAGCACATATAAATTCGCCCGAGCATCCTGCCTGCCTGGAGTGCCTGGCCAAGTGCAGTAGCCATTCGATAAATCTCGTACAATCGACGCCCCCGCACTTTTACATAGTCGTGCTTATAAAGATTGGAGCGCTGTTATTCTTGTTGTGGTTAGGTTATGGATTGGACGGGCAAATGGAGGATATGAAGTAAAGTAGAACTTAAAACTACTTATTATAAGTACGAAAACAGTGTACCTACTGATTTCTCTCAAATTGAAAACATTTTGATAGGAATCAGTATATTGTTTTCGTATTTATAATAAGTAGTTTTAAGTTCTACTTTACGTCATTTGCCTGTCCAATAGATAACCTAACCACAACAATAATAATGATGAATGAATAGACAACCTCTAATATATTGGAATGAACCTATACATGATATGGTATGATATAGAACAGATTATGAAATTATACTAGTTTTTGAGAATATTTTAAACAATATAATAATTTTTTTTTCTAGTATCTTTAATGCTTATTTTCAAGTATCTTTCGATTGATATTATTTGTGAGAGTAGCAGAATATTTTGCTGATGGTACCGTAGGTCTATTGAGATAAAAATAATACAAACCCGTAACAAAAGTTAGTTGGGCGTAGCAAGAATAAAAAATAGGGCGAAACGATAATAAAATGTTTGTAATAATAATAAAAAAAATTCTGGGCGAACCGAGAATAAAATGTCGGGCGAAACAAGAATTTTCGAAAGTTGGTCCAAACTATTTCGTCGAAACAAGAACAAAATCATAAGTAATCCTTTAACTTTATGAGATTGCTGTGCGTTAACTTTTTCAGAATTCCAAAAAATGAATTGGTCGCGGTTCGTGCGTCGGGGTTTTTGAGTAAACAACTAAATTGGGCGCGTTTCGTGCGTTTTATGAAAACAATAAAAAACTACCTCCACTATTGGTCGCGATACGTGCGTTTAATAGTTTGGTGATCTGGCTACCTACGTTAGTAAGTATTACCATAGAGTTATAAAAACCGTTAAATTGTCAAAGGTTTAAGAGAGTTCTGTCGCGACGCCCCGCCGCCGCTAGTAGCGCTGCTCATGGGCGTACCCAGGTTCTGAGCCGGGGGTAGATGTTTTTATATAAATTCTATGTATTGCAAACAAATGACAAAATAATTGTTTTCTGGAGAACAAAGTATTTTATTTATTAACAAAAACAAACTACAACATATTTACATTAAAGACTTAAAAAAGGCTATATAAAAAATAGGGCTTCTATTTTGATACCTACTTTCACATGCATATTTCATTCACATCACTCTTAAACGAATTAACCAATTCATCCAAGACATCACTGTTTTAATTACAATTTTTTTTCAATGATTTAAATATCTGTCATAAATAGAAATCTATGAAATTAAGAACAATAATTTTTAAAGTCAAATTAAAATTATGTCACTGGAATTGTTTGTCGCCCACGCAGTCGGTGAAATCGCTTATAGAACAATATTTTGGTATTTCTTCACGAGGCAACACTGAGCCAGACACAAAAATAAGTTGAGGTAACAGTTTTAGGACCAGTTAAAAAAGTCCTTTGTGTACTTACGCAACAAATAACAAAATTACACAACTTTTGTTTTCGACTAGCAAGCGAAATAATTTGCAGAAGTTCAAGAAATTGTGACAGAGAAAAGTTATTTTGAGTGACGAAGTTTTTTTACTTTGTATGGTTTTTAATAAGAAGTTAACATTTTTAATGTAAATAGGAGTAGCTAAATACGTTAATTACGGAGAAAGATTAGCAGAAATCGCAATAGTTGTTTATTCTTGAATTTATCCGCGGAATCGAAAGTTGTAAAGAAAAAGAAACTTCGATTTGAGTTTTACAAAGTATAAAATTACCTACCCCAAATCTTTGTCATATTTTCAGTGCATGTTTATGATTAAATTGTAAGGCAAGTGTTGACAATCAAAATACCGAGCCTTATAGTATGTACAGTCGGCATATAACCTACTGAAATGTTAATATTATACAGGGTGTTCGGCACATGGACCAAATTTTTTGGTGGATTGGTGAGGAATTTGCAAGGTGATCATTTGTCCTAAGTGCCACAAGTAGGTACCGACATACGATTTATTATAAGATATGACATAAGATTTACGATAATTTTTTGGAATTATTCCTTAGTAAGCCTTGCAAACTAGTATCCCAAATTTTGACCACCATGCACAATGCACTCATTACAGCATGCCGTTGGAAAGGGCATAAAAGAGGCAACTTAAAAAAAACTCTCATTTGATGCCATTTTTTTTCCAGGATTTTCAAATCTTATCGTGCACACAATAAAAATTGTAAAAAGTTTATATTGTTACAACATAAACATAAAAATACAGCATGATAATAATAATAAGATAAAAAATAAATTAAAAAAGCGTTCTCGTGATTTTCTCCGGCTAGCATAAATCTCACGCGGCGGGCAGTGGGACGGCGATAAATAACCGGCCTTGCCGAGCTGCCGTGTTGAGATTCCTGTATAACCCTACATACGTGAAAACATGTGCATTTATTTTGTCTACATACATACTAAATGTAACCGTTATGTTATAATGGATTCACTTATTTATTGTAATATTCACATTTACGACCTCAACTAAACATCACTATCCATTGATTGACCACCAAATCCAATTTTAATCCTCAACGCAACTGTCACGCACGATACATCGCGTAGAATGAGCAGGACGCTTCGCTTAGCCACGATTAAAATTAGCGTGCTATACTCTGGAATCGCTACAAATAGTATAAAAGATGACTTTCCTATCCTAATATGCTCTAAGATAAATGCATGTTTAGAATTAGGTAATGGCAGGGGAAATGCTAAGTAATTTTCCGATTGCATAATTATGCTAATTTAGAAATCTAACCGCATTTAAAGTTACTATCAAACCCCATACTTATTGGTCATACGAAACCCAAACCGGACCGAAACTGAACCGCCGAGAATAAATAATCCCGGGACAATTTACTTAGAATATATTAAACGTTAGAATTTCCTTCCTGTCCAATAAAAATGGTGGCGGCCAGTATCGTATGTTGCAGGAAACCGGCGGGCCGTAATAAGTCTAACGAATAAAATAATTTCCGAGTGAAATATACACACTAATGTGACTAATATTATAATATCTTGCACCCAGGATATCTACTAGTAACGCCGGAAGATTTACGCGGATGTTGAATGCCAGAGGTTGCCAAGAAAATTGTAAATAGGTAATTTTCTTACATTTGCTTTTTTAGAAATTCTTTGAACGTCAAGGAATAGTAATACTGTGCATTTATCTCTGTAGTTTAATTAAGCAATTAACTGTATGTAGAAAAATGTTTACATGTATTCTACTTAATTGATAATGAAAAAGAAAGTGGAGTGGAGAGTTCGATACTTGTGATTCGATTTTCCTTCTATCTCTAATTGCTAGGTTTAGTTTTTAAAAAATATAGCTTGAATATACTATAACCTATAACTTCTAAAAGTTATGTAGATTAGAAACTACTATTATTGTTGTTACTACGATTACTACTACTACTAATTTTACGATTACTACTACTACTAATTTTACGATTACTACTACTACGATTTTTAAACTAAGTAAGTACTTTTATTTCGTCAGATTTTTGCAATCCACTGCTGCTAGCTCTCCCTAGCTTGTCTGCACCAAGTTTCCTGCTTTTTACTTGTCTTATTGTTGCATGTGGCGGTCCTGCGCGCGCGCAGCAGCCCGGGCCGGCTCGTAAAGCGCGGACCACACGCGGACGGAGGTGTGAAGGCAGCGCCCGCGCCCCGGGGGCCTGTCGCATAACTCACCCGCCGCGGGGCGCCGCCATTCATGCCTACCTGGGCGATTCGGCTGCGACACATCGATACATACGTAGACAGTCTGTCTGCCCGGGTTTGGTTTCATATTAGACATATGAGGAGTGGCTGCAGCTTCACAGTAGCAGACGTGAGTGCTGGACACGAAACACTTATCAAAGTTGGGTATGATCCGGCGTGCTAAGCTTTCATGGTCACCTAGGTCAATTTGCTTAACTGTCTACCGCTGCCGCGCGGCAGTCTACATTGGTCGTGCGTGGGTCCTGTTTTGTAAACACCTCATTATAATAGGTACACAACTATGTGTACCTATTATAATAAGGTGTTTACAAAACCATCAAATATAATACGCTATAATCTGTGCGTATACTGCATGCAATTTTTGAAATATTATGTTAGATTGCGTTGTTTAATATTATTTCAGGTCTTAACCCCGTTCTATCTGTAGCAGATGGTTCACTAATGTTTGACAAAAAACGTATGACAAATGATCATTTTACAAATTATTTTTGAAAAAGTAATCATTTGACAAACTTATCATTTACTAAAGTGATCGTTTTAAAAGTGATCATTTGGCAAAAATCCATTTTATAAATATTTAACATAGCAAATGTTGTGAATGCTAAACCGTCATTTTGCAATTGATTAAATGACCAAAGTATTCCTTTTGCAAGGTCGCCATTAGACAAAATATTGGGTAAATAAGTGGGTATTTTATATGTATAATTGTTAATAAATGAACTTGCTTTTTGAATACAAAAAAAAAAAACCTAACATCGAAGTCTCTGGCTTGGAGCGAAGCTGCGCTTCGCTCCAAGCCAGAGCCTTCTGAACCTAAACATCCGTGTCGGATCTGGTTAGAGAGTTGGTCGGGGTGTCCCTTCATTTGATAAAAAACAAATTACAAATTTATGTATAATTGTTAATACATGAACTTGCTTTTTGAATCCAAAAAAAAAAACCTAACATCGAAGTCTCTGGCTTGGAGCGAAGCTGCGCTTCGCTCCAAGCCAGAGCCTTCTGAACCTAAACATCCGTGTCGGATCTGGTTAGAGAGTTGGTCGGGGTGTCCCTTCATTTGATAAAAAACAAATTACAATTACCAAACAATGCATTTTGTCAAAGGTTTTTATGCCTTGCGTTGTTTTATCTATTAACGTATATAATAAGTGAATAGTTTGTTAAGTGATGTTATGAAGAAAGAAACTTTGTCTCGTAATTGTTTTGTCAAATGAATTATTTATAGAACCATTACTTTGTACAAAGATGAACTTATGAATCATAATTTTGCCAAACGTTGTTTGTGAAATGAATTGTTTGTAATTTGTTTTTTATCAAATGAAGGGACACCGTAGCAGATATAGTTTGACGTTGAAATTTTTAAGGACGTTCTTTCTTAGTGACATTGTACATTTTTGGAACTTAGCTGTCATACTTGTAAGTATAATATTTGCTAAAATTACTATACTATGGTACTTACATCAGCCTATTTTTATGTTCTTAGTTGAACCATTGGTCAAAATTCATTCAAAACAATGCAAAAACTACCTTCGAAATTGACTTATTACAATTTATATGATAAATAGTTTTATAAATAAAAAAAATTCCGTAATTAGTAGTTATGGCCAAGCCAAGGCACCAATAACAAATGTAATGAATAAGTTCCGTCATTCAAATGAAACACTAATTTTATATAATCAGCAACGTCAAAGTTAACCAAACATAATTCGTGATCATGAGCTATGGAACACCGATCTAATGACATGTCTGAATAACACGCGCCCTGACGGATGCCCCGTCCCATGCACAGGTAAGCATTAAGTGTGGAGGACCAGGGGGTCCTAATTCAGATATATCGAGGAATAAAAATATAGCGATGGTGTAGTGCTACTGATTCTGTATAGGGTAATATTTAAAATAACACCAGGTTCTTACTCACTTAACAAAAACCATTAATAATAAATAAGATATATTTTCCTTTGTTATTGGGTATATATCTTATGGCAATAATTCTGACGTGCGTTTAATTAAAACAATAACCTAAATCTGACCGGTCTAAAAATGCTGCCTTCCTTTCATATATCAAAGTAAAAAAGAATTACTCTACTTTTACAACTGTCAAACTATGAGTATATGCTTATTGGAAAGCACACGACAGAATCGCTATCACCATTGAGGTCCATGTTCATTGAAAGTCAAAGTTCATTCACGATATACATTTTGTAGCAACAAAAATACAATAAATATGTAGGTAATATTGTAACAATAAATAGTGTCGATCTCTGGTAAAAAAAAGTGATTCCTATTTTTCGCTACAATATTATACGCATCCCAGACATTGCCAATTTTACCCCTCCTAAGAAGCGATCCTGAATACGTACCTGTACACAAATTAGGCGCCTACCTGTTCTAAATTAGACATAACCCGTTATTTTTAGTATCGGTAGCTAGCGTGCGTCGTTATTGTAATTTGATTTCGTTCACGAATGGTCCCGACCGCGCAACATTTGGCCCCTAATAGGGCCCTATTGAGGGCTTTGCGGCCCATCGTTTAAAACGCCCGCAAACCGCCTAAAAAGTTAGTAAAGTGGTCGTTGGAAGATATGATTTAACACGGTGGTTCCGTATTCAAAACTTTATTTTATTACATAGTACGGTTTTTATTACTAATTGTAGAAATTGTTATTATGTAGTCTGTAGACCGTCTGAAACCTAGTTAGGTATTGTGAGATTAGAGTTGCGATCTTCGGGCGAGTTCATTGACCTTTGGCCACATCGGACCTCTCACTTTTTAGTATAGCTGTCTCAGTCACACCACTGCGAGGCAATAGTATAAATACGGGGCCGAAACAGTGATTCGTCCTATTTGGAGTTTCGACTTCGGCGAGTCAACAATGAGAAGAAGATTTCCGTCAGACACGTCGGGGGAACAGGATTCGCCGCGTCCGAAGCGGGCTCGTCGCTCTCCGTCTCCGCCGCCGCTGCCGCCGTCGCAACCAGGTCCGAGCCGTGAGCCGGACCACGTGGCCAGCCACGTGACCGACCGCATGGCAGACCACGTGGGGGACCACGTGGCGGACCGCGTGGCGGACCGCGTGGCGGATTATGAAGACGTGAGCTACGCGACGACTCCGCGACAAGGAAGAAGCGGCGCATCCGGACACCCATCCGTCGAGGGCTTCGCCAAGGAGCTGCTGAAGCTCATGGCACAGTTGGCAGCCCCCCAGGGACAGGGCTTTGGGCTTTCGTCCACGGCGGCGCCGGCGGCACTGGACCCGCTAGCGGATTTAGTGCCGCCCGCGCCGCAGCAGGCCCTAGGTTTGGAGGCCCCCTCCACCACAGTCGCGGAAACCCTTAAGAGGGCGGACCCGGCTAGGGTGGAGGCGGCCGTCAAGCTGCAACACCTGGAGGAGGAGGATTGGGCGGGCGTTAGATACGTGGAGACACAGAAGAAGTACCTAGCGGCGCCTTCGTTCACCTGCCTGGATCTCAACGAGGAGCTGCTGCCGTACGAGCGGAAGCCATGGGAACTGCGGGCCCTGGACCAGACGTTCGGGGCCCTCACGAACATGCTCCTCGCTCAGAGAGAGGCTGTGCAAGCGGCCCTCACGGAGATCCTCGCGGTGAAGGAGGCGCCGCCCGCTCTTCATGGGGTGGTGTCCGCCCATTTCTCCTCGGGAAGCCTCTTTGCGGAGGTTTCCAAAGATTTGTTGCAGGTCACATGCGGAAGACGCGCCAGCGTGCTCGAGCAGAGGCGGGACCGCGTGCTCGGTGGCGTGCGGGATCGCTACCACCGGGCCTCGCTGAGACGGATCCCGCCAAGCCGCTCGCACCTGTTTGGCAGGCAGACGTTCAGCGAGGCGATCGCCAGGCTGGGGGGAGGAGCGAGGGTCTTTCGCAGGCCCTTTCAGGCCGCTGAGGCCAGGGCGAACTCCCCCGCCCACGGCACGGAGCCCGCTTTCAGACTGGCAAGCGTCGCAGTGCCCGTCCCGCCTCGCCGCCCCGCCGCGCAGCTGCCGGCCAGAGGCAGAGCCCCGGCTGCTCGCCGAGGCCAGGGACCACGCGGACGCCCCCAGCGGCAGCGTGACGACGGCCGCCGCCGATGACTTCAGAGCGGGGCAGCTCCGCCTCCATGCAGCGGCGTGGCAGAGCAGGAGCGCCCCGACACACATCATGGAGTCCATATCGGGGTACCGTATTCCTTTTTTCTTGAGGCCGCCGCTGAGGCAAAGTGCTCTGGACCCGTCACGAGTGGACTGTACCGCGACCATGCTTCGCGAGGTCCACAGGATGGAGGTCCAGGGGGCCATAGAGCGGGCTCCGAACGACCCCGGCTTCGTGTCCCACCTTTTCCTGGTGGAGAAACAGGACGGCTCGTTCCGACCGGTCCTCAATCTGAAAGCGCTCAACCGCTACGTGGCTCAGGCAAAGTTCAGGTTGGTAAATATGTTCCGAACTCCAGACTTCCTCCAGCCGGGGGACTGGATGGCCAAGATCGACCTGAGTCAGGCCTACTTCCACGTGCCTGTCGCGCTCTCGCACAGACGGTTCCTCAGGTTCGCGACTCTGTCTCCGCAAGGGCAGTCGTTAGTGTGGCAGATGACCTGCCTGCCGTTCGGCCTAGCCAGCGCGCCAAGGGCCTTTTCCACCCTCACCAACTGGGTCGCACAGCAGCTGAGAGACGACGGCATGAGGGTACTCGTGTACTTGGACGACTTCCTCCTGGTGAATCAGTGCCGCCGCACCCTGCGCGAGCACATGCGCCGGGCCCGAGACCTGCTACGTGCCCTGGGCTGGTTAATAAACGAGGGAAAGTCGTCGCCGCACCCGACTCAGGTGATCGAGTTTCTGGGTATAAGGTGGGACACCGTGGCGAACGAGAAGGCCCTGCCAGACAAGAAGATCCAGTCTCTGCGCCACCGCATAGACAAAATGCTGAGGGCCTCCAGCTGGTCAATTCTGTCCCTCCAGAGGACGGTAGGTTGGCTAAACTTCGCCAGCTTTGTGGTCGATCTAGGCAGACTGAACCATCGAGAGATACGCGAGCTGATGCAGGTGGCGGTCCAAAGGGAGACAGCAGTGAGACCGACACAGCAGGCACGAGCGGACCTGATCTGGTGGAGCCAGCGTTACTATGCGGTGAGCAAGATCTGGTCAGCCCCGCCCTCTCACTTCCTCGTTACCGACGCATCAGGGCGTGGCTGGGGAGCCCACCTGGACGGGAGCCTTCTGCAAGGCCAGTGGTCGGAGGAGCACGAGGGGCTGCGGGCAAACGAGAAGGAGCTGCTAGCCATATACTTCGCGGTGGCGCGAAAGGCACACGAGATCGCCCGGAGCACCCTACTGGTGCAGAGCGACAACAGGACGGCCCTAGCCTACCTGCGCAACCAAGGAGGTACAAGGTCTCGCTTCCTCTTAAACCTGACGAAGGAGATTTACGAGTATCTGGCAGCCCACAACATTACGCTGCAGGTGAGCTACATCCCGGGGCCTCTGAACACGATCGCAGACAGTCTGTCCAGGTTCAAGCGCCCACCAGAGTGGCACTTACTGCCCGGCGCATGCGCAACGGTCTTCCGCAAGTGGGGCACCCCAGAGGTGGACCTCTTCGGTTCACAAAGTGCCCACGTAGTCCCCCGCTATGTGAGCAGGGACGTGCGAGATGCGGCAGCAGTATACTGCGACGCTTTCAGCCGGAGGTGGGTGTACAGGTTAGCATGGACCTTCCCGCCCCCGTGCCTCATGCATCAGGTCCTGTCGGCCCTCAACCAGGCCAAGGGCAAGTTCATAGTGGTCTGTCCGAGATGGAAGAACGTATTCTGGAGAGCAGACCTCAAGGCGAGGGCGCTGAGCCCCCCCTTTACAATCAGGCGACTACAGACGAGCCTGATAGACACGAACACGAGTCTACCACCCCCGCAGGTGAGCACCTTGGCCTTGGAGGCCTGGTTGGTACGGGGTGGGACGACCTCCTTCGCGGCTGGTCACCCGCACACAGGGCCCTGATCCTCGCGGGATGGAGGAATTCCACACTCAAGTCGTACAAGCACGCGTGGGAGAAGTGGACGGACTGGTGCGGCAAGAACGAAGTAAGGCCGAGGGACGCCGGCCCTAGCGACATAGCCAGGTACTTAGCTTACCTTTACAAGACGGTGGGACTAGCGTACAAAACAATCTTGGTACAAAAATCGGTAGTAACGAATTTTTGTCGCCCCCGCGAGGCGGAAACGCTCGCCTCCCACCCGCTAGTACGCAGAGTACTGAGGGGTATAGCGAACGAGTCCTGTGCGGGCTCAAAGGCCCCCAAGGCTCCGATATGGAACCCGCAGACGGTGGTGAACTGGCTTTTGAACAACCCCATGAAAGAAACTCTTTTTGACGCTTCCAGGCGGTGCGCCACACTGCTGCTGCTGGCATCAGGCAGAAGGGTGCACGACCTCACGCTGCTCAGCACGGCGCCGGGTTACATGGCAGTCGAGGCGGACGTCGTCACCTTCCTGCCAATGTTCGGGTCGAAGACGGACTCGATGCGGCACAGGCAGTCTGGCTGGCGGCTCTCCAGAGGGCAGCACCCAAGCATCGACGCGGTCGAGGCCGTGAAGAGGTTGCTGCGGCTCTCCGAGGGAGCGAGAGATGGCATCACCAATCTATTTATAGCTACCCGCGGGGAGCATAGGCCGGCGAGCCGGTCTGTCATAGCTGGGTGGATCAGAACCCTGCTGAGGGAAGCAGGCGTGGAGGACGCGCCTGGCTCCATTCGCTCCGCCGTAGCCTCTCTCAACTGGTTGGAAAACCACCCAGTAGAGGAGATCCTCGCGCAAGGAAACTGGCTTTCGTGTAATACCTTGGCAAGGTATTACACGAAGCCAGTAACGCAGCCCCTCTTCAGGGCTCCGAACGTAAGCTCAAGCTTTCAGCCTTGCTAGCTAAGACGATTATTTTTTGTGTAATAAGCTTATATAACTGCCTATGTTTACACCTATAACTGATAAGAGTTATGCTTGTTAGCTATTAGCTTGTACTTTGTAATTGCTATGATATTTAAGTGCTATGTAATTAATGCTTATGTTTCTAATAAACATTTTCGCTTACAGAATGATTAAAGACATGTTACTGGTTTGCATTTCATTTTGTTGTACTAGGTACACTACTCTAAGTACTTAGACTGGTCACTCACTCTCACTAGCCTCAGTCACATCACCATGCGATAATAAACACATCTCACAATACCTAACTAGGTTTCAGACGGTCTACAGACTACATAATATACGCATTTTTCCTGAAATAAAAATGTCTTATTATGTATCTAAGACCGTCTGAAACCTAGGATTTTCGCTTCTGCATGGTAATTTAACACAAATAGGACGAATCACTGTTTCGGCCCCGTATTTATACTATTGCCTCGCAGTGGTGTGACTGAGACAGCTATACTAAAAAGTGAGAGGTCCGATGTGGCCAAAGGTCAATGAACTCGCCCGAAGATCGCAACTCTAATCTCACAATACCTAACTAGGTTTCAGACGGTCTTAGATACATAATAAGACATTTTTATTTCAGGAAAAATGCGTATATTTAGTACTGTTCGACTATACAACTAGACTATATATGTCTGTCTTAGAATTCGATACTTTAATTTAGATATTGTGATCGGTGACGAGTGTTTTCGACGAACTTCGAGGAAGGGTTTTTCTATTCTATCAATTCTCCTTTCGGGAAATAGGTGCTATCTTGCAACTCTACCCCATGTTGTCCCGGCAACATGTCGAATATCATTGTCAATGGAGATGGTTGGAGGAGGCCTTTGCCAACTGGCAAACGGACTTGCAAAAGCTCAGCAAACGACAAATCATATGCCACTAAAAAAAGCAAGATTCGAATAAGAGGCTGTATTAAAGGTGCTATCTTAGTTACTAATTTGTGTGTTGGGTCGATTCCGAGGAATTACACCCACCACTAATGTATTCAAGTGTAGGTACTTATCTACAAATACAATAAATACCTAGTGATATCAGTGACCGTGAGGGACTCGTAGTACAGTTGCGAGTACACGTTGAAAACAATCGTACAAGTTAAACAACATTGGGCGAGGTCAGGACCTGGATGGGTGACCGCCAGTGACACTTTCATCTGAGCCCCTCCGTGCCTCGGAAAGCACGTTAAGCAGTTGGTCCCGGTTGCTGTCGCTCGGCAGCAGTCGTTTAGCCACGTCAGAGGCCTACGGGCGGCCTGAATAACTCTGACAAATACCTAGGTTTGGTCACTAAACCACACACAAAAAAAGTGACAGTTTCGTTTAGCCACAATCAGAGTTCGTTTAGCCAGAATGAGACCTACTCATTTATCTAAGTATTTGTTATACTTGCAATAAACCACAACCGATCAACTTGTTTCGTAATATTTTTAAACGAAATGGTAATAATTGGACGGCTGCAATTTAAGGCGGAACCTTAAAAACTTGACCATAAGTTAACATGATTTGACACGGACGTGAGCTTCGTGCAATTGGTTATTGCTCATTATGATAATTCACGGTTCTTTGCCGATATTACGTGAGAGCCTTTCAAAAAGCTTAACTTTGAAGATAACAAGAGATCGTTAACTGCTTTACCTCAAGTTGTAACTTAAGGAAATTAGTGCAACTTAAGTACGAGGTATTTGTAAAGAGAACGAACACATTAGTGTAATTTTCGTGACGGATGAGTGTGTTGGTGTAGGGCTGAGACTCTCAACCTTTTTTTTAATAACCTCAAATAATTTAACTTTGTGATATTGTACGGACAATAGCAGATCAATGGTTCAGTTGCAGTACGATTTTAACTCTTACGATGCAGATAATAAGAACGGTTCAAAGTCCAAAGTGTTGATCTTCTGTTAGCTGTACCAATATTTCCTTGTTAGTAAATTCCTTGGGAATCCTATATTTTAGGTCATACAGTTTCAGAGTTTTATTTAAATTACCTCACTTATGACATGACTGAAGGGCACTAATGCTAACCCTAATTTGGGCCATGAATGTGATGTCTATGTGTGATGTTTTATATTAATGATTAGATTGTTATTCAGGCCCATCATAATCAGTCTATTTATATTATAGCATGTCCCCAATGCTTGGGCACATACCTTCCCTTACATCGAAAGAGTTCAGGCCATGATCCACCACGCGGGCACAGTGTGGATTGGTGGATTTCACATGCCTTAGATTTTTTCTACGACATGCAGGTTTCATCACGATGTTTCCCTTCACCGTTTTGAGAGCACTCGATTAATGTACGTAATTTTTTCGATAACTCATTGGTACATGGCTGTCCTAGCTGAGAATCGAACCTGGGACCTCTTGATCGCAAGTCAATTGTCCAAACACAGCGCCACCGAGCTCACTAAATTTATTCAGGCCCAAATATATAATTTTACATTTCCGAAAACGAATAGCAGGCTACTAATCCATCAATATTTTCTTGTGGGTTCCTGCTTACTTAAAGTTTAAGAACCATTTCGTATAGTGTGTAACCCGAAAATCGAAACGTTTAATTATAATGAGTTTAAAAAAGACAGGTTGTAATTAGATAAACAATAGCTTTTGATTTTTAAGTTCAAGTTGTGGGACGAACGAAAAGTAGGCTGCGTAGGTAGAGACGATTTCAAGGCGAATGACAGTTGCATATCAAGCGTTTAAAATAATAAAGTTCTTTATTTCTGTAGCTGTTGTCGCCCAGTGGTGGACAACAACACAACTTTTTATAATTCCCGCTGTCCCCCACTGGTGACACTTTTTTCTAAATGTTGTGCCGATGTCCCCCAGTGGTTGATCAATTTGTACCGTTTCTTTTGTTATTGTTATTTGACTAAGTACTTATATTGTTTATGAAATTTTTATGTAATCACGAATTAATATTATCTTTTTTTCTTGTGGACTTAACTGTAACATGTTTAGAAAATGTTCTAATTTTATTATTATTACGTAGTACTTTATTTTTAATGCACATGACATGTAAAATTTATATTTTACTAATAAATGATCTGTATCTGGTTGGCTGCGACTTTACATATCGAATCAGACGATCATATTTGTTTACAAAATAAGATAATTGCTGTGCCTTTAATTAAAGTCATATAATCTCTCTGCCCTATCTTAAATAAAAAATCGAAAATCGAAATAATCCATTGCAAATATATCCACCCTGTACAAGTATTGTATGTAATAGTCATTGGAAAATATACATCAGTATGATCACGGTAATCTCTGATTAGTGATTAACTGAGAGTACCGTTACAACGAGTTGCAACAGGAAGTGACATCGTTCATGTAGTCTGGGTTTGAGCTGCGCGTGCGACTGTGCCCCCCCCCCCCCCCCCCCCCTCTCCTCGCCCCTGGCATGGGAGCAGCTTCCGCTTCCGACCCGACACACTTATTAACCTGTACGGTAATTTTGTGGGGACTATCTACCGTGACAATGTTAATGCGATTCATTTTAATCGTCATAAAACATATTTCTGATAACTTTCGATGGATTCAAAGAAGAGAGATCTAGGGATCCACAATTCTATAATCAGAGCTGGGCTGAGATAAGCTGTGGATATGAAGCAGTCCTGGCGGGTTAGTAGTTTAGTACATCCATCTGTATGCATCCTTGAACATCCTTGGTGGAAACGCAGCCTTAAAGTAAGAATAATGCTAAGCTGCTTTAACATAAATGTATAGCTTATCTAAACTTAGACTACGTGTGAAGCGGTTTTCTATGTGGTATTTGAACCCGATCTTTATTTATTTAAGTAGTCTTGCGGGTGAGGCAATCCATCAGGGGACTGATACGAGTTGTTGATGTATTGAAGACATTGAACGCATTGAATACAATTCGACACAATTTGAATATAAGACCACTATTTGCAAACTCATACTCATAAATCTTTAAATAAGCCCTCAAAGCTACAAATCGGTCACCTTTGACCTCAATATTACGAGTTCTGGCCAATATTTTGGCGTCACAGTTCGGCGGTCAGTCACGCAGGGCAGTGCAATGCCCCCGCCTAATTGCTCCGGATGTGTGACAGGTAGCATGGCATGGTGGCCGGTGCGAGGACCATGAGTTGGAACGGAACGATCACCAGATTTATTGACTGCGGAGCTGCGGTTCTCAAAACGATCAAAACATATCATGTTACCTATATCGTGCATGACAGGGACAGTGCTATTGCGTTGGTATAGCGGCGTCTCTGTTCGACGCGCTATGACATGGTATGATTTCATCGTTTTGAGAACGGTAATAAACTGAACAACTACTGCTTTATCACTTTTTCATGTTCCCCAGATTTTTTTAAATTGATTTTTTTCTGTATCAAACAATGCACTTGTTCTACATCTGCTATATTGTGAAAAGAATTCGGGTTTGATTTCAATGTCTACTTAATGTTGATCATCCATTGGCCCATGAGATTAATGTTAAAGTTGTAAATTCCGTACACAGTACGAGTACGGACATCTATTAAACTTGTGAGGTAGATACCTAACTTAATGTTCAATTTAATGAATATTGTAGTCTCAACGGCGACGGGCATAACCAATGTGACCGCAAACGAATCTGTTAAGGCGGTTTTACACCGAAAGCTCGTCATAAAAAGTCGTAAAACGTATTTTAACATCCATCCGATAATCAATCTAACACGTCATAACTTTGACATCCAGTCTTCTTGGACCTAACCTGTATTTTTTTCTACTCACGCAATAGTTGGTCGTAATGCCTTGTACGTAGAATTTACTTTCTGTTGTAAGGTCCGTAAGCGCAAAATAAAAATCTTGGATAAGACCACTGACCAAATGAGTCTCAATATAAACATGTTAATTCATAATAAAAAATATTGTGGTATTTTGAAGCAGCTGTGTATGATATTTACCTACAAATTGGTGGGTTGCGTCTAACCGTATTAACGGGTCTATTTTCAGATTGTTTGTCAGAGATAAACTCAAAATTTCACACTAAAATGTAAATGTAAGTGATCGTAATTTAAATTTTAAAGTTATTTCTTTCAGGATTTGACCCCTATTATAAAGAAGAAGAATATGGTACCTACATATTTCTAGCTACTAAAGTAGTATAATATTATATTTAATTTATTTGGGATGTTCCTAGTTCGATAATGCTTGCTTTAGAAAGAAATGCGTTACACACTGGCTGTTTACGTCAGATGAACAAGACTATTCAAGAGTGCAAAAAACCACGAAGGAAAAATAATTATATTTCGTAAAAGGTATATATGTAAGTATACAGTTATATTATATATATATAGTTTTACCAAATTTTTGTATTTTTCTATAATCTGCTTTGGTGTTTATGTAAGTAATAAATGGAATTTAAACTTGTAAGTAATTCAACATCTATGTCGAACATTAGTTCGATGATGCCAATGCAAGGGCAGTGAGGAATGTATCATAATCATAATAAAAATATTTTTATCGATACGCAAAACGAACAAGACACAGGTTTATAAATGAGAGGGACCGGCACAAAACGCCACATCACGCATCGTGTTGTGACTGTACCACTACCATGAGTAACCAACGTAATATTCGCTCGCTAGCTATTGAGTATAAATATCTATACCGCAGCCCAAATCAAGTGTCTTATTTTGTAAACAAATATGATCGTCCAATTACCTGTTGTGAAGGACCTGAATAATTTAACCTGTTCATCATTGCGAAAATAAAGTGATCCGATCTAATAATGTGAAAATAACTATGCAATAATCACAGAAAAGCTTAAATTGTTACTAGTTTTTGTTTACAAAATGACGCACTTGATTTGGGCTTCGGTATACTTATGTTAAATACTTATAGTTCGGGAATGGTGGGATTTTAGTTCAACAAATATCTCATCAATCCGAAACGTCGCAGTTTACGTACTCGCTAACGAACACTACAGCAACATAAGACATTCATTACCAAACTAGGATTCTCTGTGAGAATGGGTCCAGCCCGAGACATGGGTACATACCTACGTCGAGAACAGAGATATTAAGTATACAGAGGGTCTCTATAAGGTTGAGATTTTATCAAGAACTACTGGACCGATTGTAAATATTATTTTATTAGTAAATAGTTTATTATTAAGTACACATTATGCAAATGTAAAGAATTTCCAAAAATCAGCCGAGTACTTTTTGAGAAAATCTCAACCTTAAAATTCAGACTCGGTAAAATTGATTAATCCTTCGGTACAACCATTTTCCCGAACGGGAATTCAACACAGAACCCCATGCACAGAAGATAGCCGCACTACCGACTACGCTAGGAGGTCGCCATTCACATAACTCATGGTAATGGTTATATTAAACTGCCTGTGTGGCACTCCGGCGCATGTTGCCCACCACACTGACCATAGGCTGACAATCTTGTGTGTAATGATTAGTTTAGGAAGTAATTAAGTTTATAGTTGCTGTGGTCCCACGGCATTTGTCCCCAGTGAAGTGGATTATAATCTAGGGATTAATATGATCTATTACAAGGATTTTATTACTATTATACTAATAGTACATATACCGAAGCCCGAATCAAGTGACTTATTTTGTAAACAAAAACTACCCTACCCTAGTAACATTTTAAGCTGTTCTGTGATTATTGCATAATTATTTTCACATTATTAGATCGGATCACTTTATTTTCACAATGATGAACGGGTTCGATCAATCAGTTCCTTCAGTATTAGATCACAACAGGTGATCATATTTGTTTACAAAATAAGACACTTGATTTGGGCTGCGGTATACCTAACTTTGTTCACACCCCTCAAGACATCGTCGTTGCTTATTGAAAGCTTTTTCTTTAAGTAAAGACAATCCTATTTTATGCCATATAGCTTAGAAAACTGAAAATCATATTTTGCATGCATACGAGTGAAGTTAAAACAATAATTGACAACAATTTTACAAAACAATCTTATGTTTTTTCGTATAAAAAACAAAATTTAACTAAGTAAATGCAATGAACAATTGATCTAAATCTAAAAGTCGTGGAACAAAAGTTGTTTAGTTACCGATACTTAATATCTGCTTATAAATAAATAAGGAATGTACGTATGTACTTTCATTTGTATCTTGTTTTGGTCACAGCACATAGCACCTTTATAATACCTACAGTGCGAAGGTTCATCCCGGCTGGGTTTGATTAATCGCTGCAGCTCCAATGTTTTGATTTATGGATGCGTCCGTCCGTCGGTTTGTCTGTCTCATTGCCATACCTGCTCTCTAGGACCGGCCAGCAAGGCTGTAATGATGTGAAGTACAGTCGACAGCACGCCAACATACAGAACCACATTGCAACCTATGCCATATTATCATTGAATAAAGTGCCCGGCAAGGTGGCTGCCAGATAGACTGGATGCAAAAGGCTGGGTCGCCTATGTGCAGCAGTGGACTGATACGGGCTGATCATGATGATTAAAGTGACCGTGTGATAACTGGATGTGATGACGTACGCATGAACAATCTTATCATAAAAACTCAAAAACAACATTGTGAGAGTCCAATGATGGACATTATAGGCTTTAAGTCTTTTAAAGTTCAATCAAGCTAACTGGAGGCGAGAGTTTCATAAAAAATTGTTAGAATTAATATCCGCCAATTTCTTTTGCAGGCAAAGGATCTCAATCCATACAGCCTCCATTCCAAGGAGGTTTTATGCGCTGGTACAGCTGGTGAAACCGCGCGGTCTTTGATAGTCAACAATAAAATTGATAAGCATATCAATCATGAAGCAGATCATTCTTCCTCAACTAAATCAAAGCTGACACGAGGGCGGTCGTTAGCTAAGTACGTTTCACACGAGCCAACGGGCCAGTGTGAAACTTTGGAAGTGTCGACGGGGGGCTCCATTAGTCAGCGTGATTAGTTCTCGAGAGCGTTAATGTTTCAATGAGATGAATAATCGCCGGCAACAGTGACAAATGCCCGTCAGTCTGCGCACACGCACCTGATTCCAGCCACAAACGCGCCGCCATCGCTCACCATCACGAGGTGTTATATGTAGCAGATGAAGAGATTTATATTTATTATGGTTCGTGTGGCCAACATTTTTATTGCTATGAGGACTAATAAAGCGAATAGGTATTTTTAGAATCTGAGTAATCTCGGAATAAAGAATAGAGAAGTCTGTCTAACCATCTGTCTAGTATTGGGACAGAAAAATCTCATTAGTTCCTGGTAATGATACTGTAATACAGTATGGTACGGACAACAGCAGATCAATGGTAACACTTGCAGTACGATTTTAAATCTTACGACGCAGATAATAAGAACGGTCCAAAGGCCAAAGTGCTACACTTGATCTGCTGTACAATACATTTGCTAGACAGCAATGATTAGTGGAGTAGACCACTACGATTTTAACTCTTGTGGCGTAGAGAATAAGAACAATACAAAGTCACACATAGAGTGATAGATACACTCGATGTGATTTCATCAGTACTTCCGAAAACTAAATAGGACTCTACTTTACATAATATATAATAGCACATGCTTAGTTTAATGAATTTGAATAATTGTGCAAAAGTAGAGCACATAACTTACACAGTTGTGCATGATACTGATACTTATATATTTTGGAATACGTTGCATTTATCATTAATTTAATAGCCCCCCCCCCCCCCACCCCCCACCCCTTCCACTCATCTCTATTCTACGCAGACTCAGACCACTCTCTCATAAAAACGTCAAGTCAAATCATAGGTACCTCTAAATCATAATGCAAGCGCTCCAAATGTCAATCCCATATATTTTTCTTTCTATTCTACTAGCGTTAACGAAAGTCAAAGCCACTTGGCTAGGCTGCAGTCATCGCTTCTGATCCTTAAGTGATGGTCACCCTGACCGCTGATAAATGACTCAGCTTACGTATTCGGTGTCAAGGGTTAAAGTCGGCTGCGATCTAGTGTCGGGATCTTTTTCTCATTCCAGACCGACGACGACGTCGACTTTTTGTCCACTCGAAATAGGGATTCGACGCATATCGATATGTGTCACTGTTATGATTTAACATTGATTGCGTTCTTTGAGATCTGCCGCGAGTATGAGCGCACAAGATTTACTGCTGACGGTGACCTGATAGCTACTGTCCGCCATTATTGCACTCAGGAGGATTATTTGCAGTATAATTAAGTACAGTTGTGACAATTCCAGAGCGTATAACAAAAATTTAACAGGTGACTCACTCACTGAAGAAACGAATACATAAATATTTTTTGGATAAATGTTATTATTTGGTGAATAGGTTTTTGAGTAAAGTACTATTTTTGATATTTAAATTTCCATGACAATGTAGGTATATCAATTATGTAATTTTGTTTCTATAAAAAATTCTATTTTAATATATTAAAATATTTGCATGCCGTCCTTATGGCTGGTTTATTATATTTAAGATCCTTGTACAGTCGACAGCAGATCAATGGTAACACTTTTTACTTTTGACAGTTCTTATTATTTGCGTCGTAAGACTTGAAATCGTACTGCAAGTGTTACCATTGATCTGCTGTCGACTGTACCATATTCTAGCAAATAAATATTTTGACTTGACTGACTGACAGTTGCGTTTGGGTTCAGGAGTTATGTTTGGCAGTCAGCCCTCGTATTCTGCTAACATGTTTGGAACGAACAGAGTCGTACTATTACGTAACCAGTTTAAACTGGCATGACGAAGTTAACTGGGGCCGGGCCAGCTTATACTGGTTGCTTGATCGATCGAAATATCTTAGCAACTTAGAATTGCTCCCCAAAACAGGATAAAATCATAGAAAGATATAGCATCTTGTGAAAATCTGCAAATGATCAGGATGTAAGTTTCTACCTCGGTTATGGTTTCGTGTAAAATGGGAATGCGTCTTACCTTTCTCGTATATTGCATACGTGGATGTTATTGTAGTTTGTTTTATATGCTGTGTTGTATTGTGCACCCTCTGATATGCCAGGTTCTTAGAACTCGAGACGCTAATACCTTGTCAAGGAACTTATGAGATTAGGACATTCGCAGGACTAGTACTAGTCCTGTATGAGGATGTAAGTACTTACTCCAAAGTAGGCAAATAGTTGTGAATAAAACCGTCGAAATCGGTCAAAACTGTCGGTCTTATTGCCGGTTTCAACAATATAAGTGATTGATATCCGTTTATGTACAATACAAACTACAGTTTTACAGTTCCATTAAATTTTTTTCGATATCCAAGTTATTTTATCGAATTACATGAAAAAAATCAATGCATATTTTGGTATTGCAAGTGCTAAATTGTTGATCGTGGTATAAAACTAGCATAATATTACTTTCGATATTTCACGTTTGATCTCTGGTCTTATTGTAAATTAGGTAAAGTGAACAACAGCTACTTGCTACTTCCTTTTAGATTATATCTGATGCGGTCTGTACATAATGAATGATAAAGGCAAGGTGTATGTGTAGGCGCGTACTGAGCCCAAGCGCTTGCCAGACCCGCAAAAAAGTACACCATAAACAGAACGTTTATGACAGCAAATAAAGCTCACCATCTTCTCCGTAGTCGCGTAGTGAATTATTGCTTTATTGCCTCAGAAATATTTCACAAACAGAAAATATTTTATGATTCTCCAGTTAAGAGCGACCATATATCATTTTAAGCCATAGATAATAAAATTCGTAAGTCACCAAGGCGAGACAAAAGTGCAACGAAGTGCCGCGGAACAGACCTTTAAATTAAATCGCGGTTGCACCTAAATGCTAAAACGGTAGCTTATTCATAACTTCTTGGACGAGAGTATAAATACCTATAAACAGACAATAGAATAGTAACTTAGTTCGTGAACTTCGTGCCCCAAGAATAAGTAGAACTTTGTGAAGGCTACCTTGAAGTAGTGCGAGCTACTCCGTTTGAAATTAGTCATTGGTATTTAGTTAGACTACCTATGTTTTAATTCATGTGAGGAGGTTTTGTCAAGAATCTGTTTGTGAGGATATCTTTCCTTATATTAATTAGATAACACGGAAATTACCGTGGTAAACATTTATTATTGATGTCTCGATATTTCGACAGCATTGCAGCCATCATGGTCTACTCGTGACCTTGATGGCTTCCTTCATGATGGTGAATTCCAGTTTTATCTAATTAATACGTATACAAACCGTGTAAGTTTAAAAAGTGTTATCTTTCTTCTATATAACATTTCCTTTCTATATAATTATCTTGTGTTTTTCTTTAAAAATGCTATATTTGATATTTTGTGACTTGAGCACTAAATTGTGAACTGTGCTATGTATTTGTTTCTCCCGAATGTAGGTATCTTTCCGCCCCAATTCCGCCCACCAAGTTTACACCTGCTCTACTTACTAACAGTAATCTGTTCTGTAGCATAATTTAGGGATAAGTATTTAATTAAAGAATTGCAAGACATCAATAATAAAATAAGCAGGTAACCTCATTGGAAAGTATCGGGTCATCAACGGCTTGTGTTTGTTACCAGGAAGTAAAAACTTTCAGCTTTACGGCTCCAATTTTATTTGTATTGTTTTTGTAACAATTTATGTCCTTTTTTGTTACAATTAAGTGAAATTGCTTGCACAATGAAAATATGACTCAAGGCCACGCGAGACACTCCAGAATATTGGCATTTCAACGACCATAAACATAAAATTGGAATAGTTAATGCTCAGACGAATCGTTAACTGTGTGCAAGCTGTAATTGGAAGACATTAAAAATGCCCAGCGCTGTTATAGCTGACTGTTAAATGTTTTACCATAGGCATTAGTCTCACGTATTTACTTGCATTACAATGTAAACATTCGATGTTATATCGCACGTTACCAACGACAGGAATAATTCCTACTTATTACATGTCTCGTCTATTGTCTCCGTGTTATTGTTTATTGGCTTGTTAAGTTGTTAACACAACTTGTTTTATTGCTTGGATAAGTTATAGACTGTAGTGGTTTAGAAAAAAATCGTTTTTAGATAGATGCATTGTCAAAACATGTAGCTGGTTGGAAAAACAAACAGCGTCGCCAAGTTGATTTGGCTCGCTCCGGGACGACTCGGTGTAGACAAAAGAAAGTCCCCGAACGACGTCCAGCAGTTTCGGCAACAAAGTTGTAATTGTCGTCATTTTTTTTTTACAAAATGAATGGTGCGTCATGATTTCTCGGAAGGTCGAAGGACGTTACGAAGGTGAGTTGGACGCTTTGCACGTCTCTGTAAAAAATTAGTGCAACCATTAACAAGGAAAGATTTGTTAAGAGGACGGAGAGGTTGCTCCATGTGAGCTGTTATCACAACACATGTTGACAACTTATTTATAATGAAACAGAAGTTACTTGAGATAACAAAACAATGTAAGTAGGTACGACTAAGTAGGTAAGTACTAAGTAGGTGCTACTTTAGAATTAAAACTATAGTGAGCCATTACTTCAAATTATTATATGCACGTTTTTGAACATCGGCTTCAACCAAAAAAGTGGTTGTAATCCGTATAATAGGTATAATATTTTTAAGTACTAAAACCCTAAAAGTAAATATTGTTGTATTATTAACAAACTATACAAACAAATCCTGAATATTTTCGATATTTCAATCTACTTATGGGAAAATGACCAAGCCCCGATCATTATGTAAACCAACAATTGTAAAACATTTAATTACCAATATTGATCAGGCTACAAAACGTGTAACAATATCAATGTATTTGACAGGTAGCTCTTCAAAAGCCTTAAGTTTAAACTCATTAGGACTGTTTTTTTACCACTAACATTAGTGCCCATTGAAAAATCGCATATGTCAACCGTAATGTCCAGGTATCTTGTATTTGTAGTGTCTAAAGAAGCAATGAACCTTCTTTGTAAGTGCCCAGTACAGTATCACTGTCTGGTTCATCGTCTTTTATTAGTAGTAGAAGAAGTAAGACATCATTCAAACAGTTAGTAAGCAGAGTAACACTTTGAGTTTTGAACACTTTTATTATCTGTGTCTTAAGAATTCAAATCGTACTTCAAGTGTGCAGTCGAGTGTACCATTGGCTTAATTTTATATGTTCTTACTAGATTCACTATATTACTAGACTTAGTTACACTACGCAGGTACTTCACCATATTAGTTGTTCTACATGTTCTGCTCGAGTTTTTGATTAGACAACTTTGTCATGTGGCTTGAAAATAAATTCTCGAAAGTATAAACTTACTCCAAAAAGATAATAACTCGCGTTAATTACTAAATGAATTATGGCGTTTTCGAACTCAGGTTTTTAGATACTGAGGCGCCTACATCGGTCTCTAATGAAAACTTCAATAAAAGGACGGTTGCAGACAGACGACTCAATAAAACAAATTCGAAAAAGGAATATTAACTTCCTGAATTCAGAGGGCATTTGTATTTCCCTAACGGCACTTGTGAGGGGTGTCAGCGTAATTTTTCACCGTTGGCAGTGCAATCGGAAGTGCACCGGTGCACCTTTTTGTTTCTGCAGCGGTTCGGGCGCGTCTGTGATGGCTTTCGGAAGCGAGGTCGCCACCCGTCGCCATTCTACTATCGACCAATATTTCAGTGGGTGATTTATTTACGAAAAGGTAATTTTGATAGGTGATGCATTTTTGTAGCGGTAATGATACTGTATGTAGTGGTGACGTCAGTGCCCAGGATTTGTTAGATTCTTAGTTAAAACTAAAACCTCACCCTAAAACTATCACATTTTCTTATAAATCTAAACAAACATTATTTTCTCCATAGTACAACATACAGGAGGTGTAGAATTATGAGTATGACTACGAGGTCTCATATCTATGTCCTTGTAGTTGCGGTCGGTAGGGTTAAAATGAGTGGACTGTATTTTATAGTAACTGGTATATTGAAACATTTGAACATAGAATTTTTACACTTCTTGTGAGTTGAGAGACGTTGGAAAGTTCTAGTCTTCGCTTCTTCCTTGACAGTGACAGTTTGTTTTTATCATAACACCACACCCCCGCGCGGCGACCCCGCGATGACCCGCCGCCAATACGTTCCGTTTCACGGACAGTCCTCGCATGGATGGATGGACATATACAAATAATGATGGTATCTCAAATTCCACGAGGAAGAAGTCTTTTTTTACTTTGGCACACACTGAATATTTGTACTTTTTGCTACCGAAGTAATAAGTTTCTGGTGTAGGTACTTGACGAGTACATGAACCTTATTCGTACAGTCGAAAGCACAAGTGTTACACAAGGGTAATTGGGCACTCTACTTTATGGTAATACGGCCTATACTGCAATGATTTATAAGTTTATGTAATTAATAAATATGTCGACTGTATCACATTTGGTAATTAACATCCAAACAATATTCCAATTTCGTCCAAATTGTGGACGAACCTGCTATTTTCCGTGGGAAGGACACACTTTCCTCGACAATGAGACGGAATATCATTAAGTAAGTACACTATTACACATACGGCCAAAATTCACGTACATTACCCCGTGAGAACCTATTGTTTAGTCGACGTGACATGTAATCGGGATATTAATAATGAACGACATGTAAAACTCTGGTGGTAGACATTATGTTGTCTTAACGTGATTGCTGGTTGGTACAGCAACGTCACTTGATAGGCAGGGGAATGGATGGCGTAAGAAACTAACAGGTGAACAAAATTTGAAGCGGATCTTTATTTCAGACACAAGTCCATAATATGTTAGTAACAATTTGCTTACAACTATGTTAGTGATTTTAATTATAATAACATTTTTTGGGTGAAGTTACTTGACGTAGCATGTACCTTCACCCAAAAACGCAGGATGGGGCAGTCCCACCTGTCGACAATTAACTTCAGGAGGCTGTTGGGGCTGCCTCTCACTCTGAACATCAGGGATGCTATGCGCTTGCGCATTACGGTGTAAAAACAATCATTTCGCGCCTCCGCGAACATCCCTGACTCGCTGCAGTATCTGGGCAGCCCCAGCAGCACCCTGAAGGCATTGTTGTATTGGACTCGGAGGGTACGACATTTATGACTACACAGTATATTTACAATAGGCAAGTTTATGAACACTCGCAAGCACATCAATGCACTTGAAATACGATTTCTCCTATAAACAGTACAAAGCCAAAAGTGTTACACTTTACCTTTCGACTGTACAAGATTATGATTTGGCTAAAGAACAGGGTGACCTTGAATTCATTAGCAAAGTTAAATGGATGGTTATGCTTGTGATATACATTAATTCTGCACAGCGTTTAAGTAAATTAAATATATTGGGGAAAAATAAAAAAAATATTTACAATAAATTCAACTACTTATCTTTTTTTATATAATATGTCATACTTATAAAATACATTTAATGTTAAATAAATAAAAACTACTTATCAATAAATTTATTAATTTGATGTGTATTGTTACTGTGCCTTTGAGTTTTTTTTTACATTTTAAGGTATTTCTAATTTTTTGCAACGATTTCTTTCAATGGAATTTGACCTGATGGTCATTTCTAAGGTCATTGTGTGACTTGTGACGTACTTAGTTCAATTTTTATTGCAGTTTTGATTTACTAAAACACCTTACCAATTCAATATTTATCATGAATACAGACCCCATTTTCAATTTGTCGAATGAATTCAAGGACACCTGTTTACCTATCTTAATTGTGTGCTTCTATGACGTTTAACTTTGCGATCGGTTCTCTTGAAAATGGCGGGAAACGACGGTTGCAAAATTATTTGATAATTTTTGTTTTATTGTCTTCAGTGGTTATTTTGAGATTAATATCACGTTAAATTAATCAGAAAATGTTCGCGAGTGACAATATGAATTTGTTGGATAATTTGAGCAAGATCTGGGGTTTCAAGCTTTTATCAAGAGTTCCCGCTACAAGCTCGGGAGTGAACGTGACTGTCGAGCTACTTCGTCCAGAGTGATGACGCTACGGCGTCTCCTCTGGATGAAGACATGAAGACGCGGCAACCCAGGGTGAAGATAGAAGACTATTGAATATATTGAATTTTCTGTAACATGACATTGGCAAATGACGAACTGTCGAGTCCATTAATAAAATAAATAATAATAGCAAGGAATTCTGCTAATATGAATATTAGTATTCTTATGGTGACGATAGCCATCGTAAATACATTACATGGATCGAGACCTCGAGACTTACGAGAGCCAAGAGACTCAGGGTAGGGATGATAGTAGGGATGCTTTAGTTAGCTATCATAGCAAAATTCAGTTCTAAGCTAAGTCAATGACTGTCCTTCCTCTGCTGTCAATCACCACTGGATATCAACTCTACTCCTTTGAAGCTGGTCGAGTCCATGCATGGCGGTGTCCGGTGAAAGGCAAGCCTTTGGTGTCACAATCAGGTGGTGTCATTTCCGGTTTGTCAGTCGCATTCGATTGTGCATACGCGGTCCGATCCCGTTGTGCGATAGATGTCTGTGAGCCGGTTGTAGGGTACGCTTAGAACATTTTTGGCAAACTTTTGAGAAAATCTCGACATGAAATACTCTACTGTACGTACACCACTCCATGTCTTCGACCGCACTCGAAAAATATAAGTCCTGTAGGAACCGGCTAAAAAGTCACAGAAAAGAAACAAACACTATCATTGTCATAATAGAAACAAGTACCTATATCATGCATCTATCTGCTAAATGACCAATTTGTTTTCTACGACGGAAGCTCGTCGCGTAGTGCACACGAAATATTACCCAATTTAATAGCCATAACACTGCTCATAACTCAATTAAAACGAGGGACCACTTTAAATTACCATCTTAATAACATGCACGGAACGGACTGGCGCTACCTGATATTTGTAAACTGGCCATCTAGAAGAGACAATTCGTAATGTTAAAATCATTGATCTCCTATAAACAACTAGATACACAGTCTGCCTTCTAAAAATGTCCAAGCGCAAAGAAGGTCCAAACGGATGAATGGACCCTCATTTGCTTTATTGGACATTATTTGGACGTTAAAATGTTTTTTTTTTTAATTATGAAGACAAACTACTGATTACCGCCTCGTGCAAATCCAAGACACAGCATTCTATTAAATTATTGTCAACATAATTATTATTCCACTCTCATTTACCGATCACAAGTAGTAAGAGTCACTTTAGTTCTTGAAAAAGGCCTGTAGATTATTCCAGGTTAGAAAGAATAATAGTCCCAAAAAGCTTGGTTTCACGGATGATCAGTTGAAGTATTTAATTTTTTTGGCTATAGTTGCATTAAGAATGATACTTGTGAAGTCCAAAGTGTGACGTAGTGATGTCCTTTCGACTGCTTTAGACTCAGGGCCGAGATTCATAGACAGATTTGAGCGCAAGCTTAGCTCTTACATACGTCATTCCATAGATGTTTGACAGTTGTAAGAGCGAGCTCACGGTAAATATTCTCGGCCTCACAATCTACAAAATGCAAAAATAATTAAAGAAAAAAATCTGTGGCGTTTCCAGTTATTTTAACTCAGAAATCTCAACGATTAGAGAACTTTAACTAGTCACGAATAAATAATGAAAATTCATAAATTACCTGTTTTGAGACGTCATTCGTCATTTACTCGTCAGCGATTAACCATGTAATCCATCACGTTGCCACGTTTGTTACCGACTAAATAACTTCTTTAAGAACTTTGTATACCTACATAATACGTACATACATTTTTATAATATATCTGATGTTTACTTCAATTCAAAGATTATGTCTGTCTATTAAAAGATGAAACAAGCAGAGAAAAAATTGCTTACTGTTGAGAATCGAACCGACATCTCCGGATTACCTATAAAAAGCAAATGACAATGCCAGATTCTGCCCCACCATCAACCGTATGATGAACAAGATAACGAATAAATGTAAAAATATCTCAGTTTTTTATTAAAATTATTGGTTAAAATAAAGTTTTGTACATCAAACGAGTCAAAAAAAAACAGCTTAATTAAGAATTCAGAAAATAGTAAGAAATCGAAGCGAATTATTCATTGTCTTTGTTATCATTTTGTACTACTCTCGCAACTCCTACTGATTATGATTATGCAATATGAAACCTGTAATAAGTCCCCAACAAAATGATAGTTACAGCTTAAATGGTCACGTAGTTTTGAAGGCGGGGCAAAGCTCCATTGAAATGTGGCAATGTCATTTCAATCCCATACATTTTCTTTCTATTATATTTAACGTCAGTTGGCTAGAAGGGCTGGAAATGCTGGAATACTTACTGACCGTCTTATATTTTGGGCTGATTAGTTGTTGATGCAATTTTTACATCTTCCTCCTATGTAAGAGTACGAAGCATGCACGAATAAAAAAGAATGCTTAGATCAATACAACTCCTGTTTCCACATTTTGGAGTGATATTGGCTTCACTACAGTAAGTTTCATTACATTAGATTTAAAGCATGTAAACTAATCCTTTCTCTTAATTAAAACGATCCGCGCCGCGTTACAGAGGCGTGTCGGTTGCGCCACTCAACGTGGGTAGATTTAATTAGCTGTAAATACTTTTTCGCGGTTGCATCACCAACTCGAGTTGCGGACTCGACGGCGCCGGCTGGCGCCAGAACTTTATTTGAAATATTTAATACAATCTACAGTATATTTGCCTCGAACATTACCTTTCTACAAGTTAGCTGTCCAATACCGATAGTCTGCTTCCAATTCAAGACTCAGTCCTAATTTCCTTCGGGTGTTCAATCCTGTCACTTCATCTGCACTAAATATTTTTACTCGTGTATTAAGTTATAGTCAAAGGTCGATGTAACCCACAGACCACTTACCTAATAGACATGAAAGCACGCGAGCAATTCTGTCAACGATGAGCGCATACAGGCGAAGCGCGGGACAGGGCCTCTAGGTTACACGTATCGCGAAGCAATTTTGCGCTCATGTGCGGGCAGACACGGGCGCCATCCTTTTACAGGTCTATGGTCTGTGATGTAGCCCCTCCGCGGAATGACTTGTCTTTCCTAGGTTTGACATTATTATGCGTTTCGGCAAACCCCGAAATAGATTCTAACTTCTTTGACCGATGTTTTCTTAGTCAATCCCAGGAGTACCCTAACATCGTAGTCAAACGTCGATAGTAAAATAATATGTTTGGGTCTTTGCCTGAACTGAGACAGTCAATAGTTTTTAACTATTACATCATTGACGAAAATATAATCTGCTGGTTTCGTCACATGGAGAGAATGGGAGAGGAGCGGGCGGTGAAGTAAGCGTTTGTCGGAAAGCCTAGCGGACGACTATCCAGCGGTTCCTAGGCACCGCTGATGCGACGAGGTACAGAAGGATAGGTCCTTCTCTCGTCTATATGCGAGAGCTACAGTCCCGCAACTGTGGAGACAATGGAAGACAGGGAAGCACTGAGTCTCTAGTATCGGATGCCGTAGGTTCGCTGTGAGCTAGCGGAGTAGGTAGTGTAGGAATTAGGTGGCAGTCGAAATGCTGAACATAAACGTAATGTTTGAGGAAGTATCTATCCAAAAATATTTCACAGATAATTGAATCTCTCTCACGTTGAGTGCCTATAGAGTAACCAATAGCATTCCCCTGTGTATCTCAGCACCGATCTCTTTAATTAATAGTAAGTAGGTGCGGCTCGCTTGCGGGAATAAGTAGTACCTGATATGGCAAAGTATCGTACATACACATTCCTGAAACTACTATAAGATTCAAAATACCTAAAGATTAAAAGGGACATACTAGGTATTCTGTGGGTATAATAGTCACAACAAGTAATATGATGGGTCTCAAATATATTGAACAAACACAATCATGTAAGGAGTCTCTTATACGTTTAATCTGGAATTAGTTCGGTCAGCGATTTGTATCGAAGACGATACCAGTCATTAAAATATAAGTCTGTCAATCAAAGCAAAGACGATCAATCCGACGTCAATCTCACCAAGGTCGCAATTGTAAACTGAAATATTATTATAATAGGACCCCAGACGGTGGTGTGTCCCTATTGAAGACGATTGGAAATATTATCTTCTAGAGGCTGTTGTAAGGTATATTTACCTATATGTATAGGTAGACATTGCTATGGCTATTATTTAATCATATAATTTTTTCTGGCATTTACGCTAAATGTAATTAAATACAGGCTGAGAGAAAATTTATTTTTATGACGCTACCGATTATATTTCTCAATCAATTGAATATAGAAATAAATAAAAAATATTATACAGGGTCATAATATATGATCCGGGATATTTTCCTACTATAGTTCAGCTGAAAGGAAAATCGCGATTTCCACCAAAGTAGCTGGCTCGGACGCGTGTTCGCTGCGTGCGCGTAACGAGCGCTCGTCAACACCTACCGATAGCATCGCTATGACTGGCTGGAAATTATTCCGAATCGTAATTACGTCGATTATTCACGGCGGCCGGGGGCGGCAGCCATTTTTCAACAGTCACCGTTCTTAATTATGAGCCGCGCTGGACGGCTGTCGAAGCTTTGAGCCGCGCCGTCACCTCGGGCCGACTTCGCTTCGCTATCCGTACACTTCGCTCGAAACTTGGCCGCTATTCTCCAAGTCGCTCAATGTTACTAATAAAGCAAGCAGCTCAATAGACTTTATTGTTTGCTTGGAGCGTCTGAAGGAAAGCTTTGCAGTTAGCGCCAGTTCACAGTTGCAGAAAGGCGAGTAGTTTGTAATAAATATTGCCATTCAAATATTGAATCTTATTAGAATCGTAACAAACCATAATAAAATCTAGCAAGGGATAAATGACGTAAGTTTAAATACCTATTGAACTTTTCGTTGGAGTCGGACTGCCGATGCCGTGACGCTCTTGGAGTCCAAGATCCACTTTGGGCCACTAAGCCAGCGGTGTTGGTTGCTACAGGTTTCAAAGTGCTTTGTCAGTGACGTCGACCCGTATCGTGTATAAGTTTCTAGTACGTATACTTAAATATTTGACTTGAGTTTTCTTCTCTTTCACCACAAATGTATCCAATGATTCAGAATTGTACTATCCATGGTGACAACAATGATCAGGAGCAGTTTTAGCATTCCAAATAGATTTGTAAAAAAAGTTACTATTAAAATGTCGAACGATCCAAACTCGATCGGTTCTGTAATTGTCACCTTCAAACGGAACTCCATACGAGAGGCTCGACTAGTGTTTATTTATCGTTTTGGAAGGCTTAGAGAGAAGACAGATGGAATGTTGTGTTTTTTACACCGCGATGAGGTGTAAAGTAGAAATAATCTTTTTATTTTAACGTAGTATGTAAACAAAGTTCGTGGGATGTTAATTTTGGGACACTCGAACTTACGAGTACGTTCCTAAGATAATAATCTCATAAGCGGACTTGCGGATGTCTGTATGTTATAAAATCTACGGGAACCTTAACAAAAAACAGTTATGCGATACCTCTCTAAGATTACTTCACAAGTATAAATGCACGTGACTGTTATGTTTATGTTAAGGAAAGAGGCATTCTTATTAAAAGTAGGATAAGAGAATGATTAAAGTGCTGCAGCGCTTGCTCGAGAAACGACTTCTAGATAATAATTGAAATCGCCGTCTGGTCACGACCGTGGCACGTGCAGTCGCGGGCACAAGTGCTAACCGAGTAGACACATTTTACAAATTAAAATATTAGGCAAATTTATGAAATAAAGAAGCTGGTGAATTGGATTGTGTTCAATTCAAAGGCCAAGTACAAATAGTCATGTTTACTAGTTTTATCCATTATATTATTAGTTAAGTACCTAAAGGTTTTGTAATTACCTATTAGATTTGTTCGAAATGGATGAGAGATATTTTTGTCCCGCCCAGGATTCGAACCTGTATTCTGTGGCACGCTTTTTTCTGACAAATTCACGGTATGAAAAATATATTGCCAGCTTTGTTCCAATATCTTTCTACATACGTGATACCAACACATGTACTTCAGTGTTTGAGTCCATTTAAACATAGCGCTGGAGAAAGTGTAATTTCACCAACACTGAATACCATTACAAATTATCCACAAGTACAATTAGCAATATATCTACAATCTATCGTTCCAAGAGCAGCGTCACGCTGTGCAGGTAGGTGGAATCTGTCGTTATTATTGAGGATTGAGTTTGGAATAAAGTGGTTCCTATTAGAATCTTGAAAGATCCTATTAGGTAAAATCTCTGACCAGTTCAAAAGTGATAAATGACGTGAGTCCATATACATCAAGAGTTATGTCTATTATAGAAAATTGGAAACACTTGTCCACTTGCATGTACGCGGCTGGTCCCGGGCATGCTGACGCCGGCGAGTCTAATCGCCGTTTATTGGAGAAAACCGATTACTGCAGCGCCACGGCCGAAACCGTTTCGACATGTCACCTCACCACTAGGGACGCCCGACGCCCGACGCCGGGCATACGAACTGTAGCAGTTTGTTCCTTTATGGTGGCAGGTTTCAGTTTTCACTAGCCATTTTGGGTTTATTGAGGAAAATCGATTACGCAGCGCCATGGTCGAGACGAGATTGTTTTGTTGGACATGTCTCTATTAGGACGCCTAGCAATATACTTTGGTGGGATACGTTGATGAGAATGTCATATTTTACAAATAGGTAGTTGGATGAGTAATTTAATTGTAAAGTTTTTACGAATTGATGTCGTTGCAAATTGAAACATTAAGGAGAGTGTTCTGTTTCATTGTCGATAACGCAACAATTTTGTTCTGCGACTTTTCGAATGAAAAGTAAATATAAATTGACGTCTCATATAATTCGATCAGCTGACCAGAAAGTACAAAATGCATGTACCTAAGTATCGGGAAATTCGAAATCTTGTAGAACAGAAAGAACGCCCCATTTCTGTTACAGCCTGTATTATTAATTGTCATAGCGAAAACAATACAATGAAAAGTAACCATTAGGAGAGCTTGCATGATTGATGTCCTTCGATAATTGACTTTTCAGTTTATTTGTTACAATTTCGGATATCGGATTTAGAACTTAGGTATACGTATTTTTATCATAGCAGTGCTTACAATCAATTACGCAAATGATACCAATGGATATCAATTACTTAGTTAAGTATATAAATTACAATTAAATACGTAAATTTTTAGGTTATTGGCTCGGTCGGTACCTGGCGCAAGACGTGCGAGTCACGGAGGGCGCTTTTGGGTAAAAACTACAAAAAGTAAATTATATTGATGGAATCGAGGCCGTTTGATTGATGATGAGTGAGCATTTTTTAATTTATTTCGAGGATTCCTCGCGCCGCCTCGGCTGAGGTCACAGGCAAACGATATTTTTAAAAGCTGCTCATGTGTACGAGGCTTTTTAATGTGTGGAAGGGTTCTGTAGATCGCATGGTACAGCTAACAGCAGATCAAGTGTTACCATTGATCTGCTGTTGTCCGTACCTACCAATATTAATTTAAGTTCATTTTCATTTTATTTAATCGTAAAATAATAACACATATAATTGAATAATAACAATCTATACTAATTTGGGTTTATTGTCTTTCATTCCAAAAGACTAGTGTGACAGTTAGTTTGAACCCTACAAAACCACCAGGTGGCCGTATCACCACAAGCTTTTAGCTTAGTTGGAGTGGTCGAGGAGAAAAATAGTAGGAAAATATAGCTAATTTTGCGCTTAAAAGCCTGATGCCCAACTTTTGGGCAAATGTTTTCCCCAACTCCTACAATCCTAATAAACACTGAAACCAAATACATTACGTAATTTTGTACTTGTAATTGCACACATACCACTTACCCCACAGACCTGTAACAGGAGAGCGCCCGTGCCTGCCCGCACATGAGCGCCAAATTGCTTCGCGACACATATAATCTAGAGATATTATCGACATGGACGCATCTCTTTAATACGGCACCCCTGTCCCCCGCTTCGTCTCTGTGCGCTCATCGTTGACAGAATTTATCGCGTGCAAAAGACATTGCCACATTTCAATGGAGCTTTGCCCCACCTACAAAACTACGTGACCATTTAAGCTGTACCTATCATTTTGTTGGGGACTTATTACAGGTTTCATATTGCATAATCATAATCAGTATCATTTTCTACTACTATCGCAACTCCTATAGAAGAATAACAAAAACAATGAATAAATCTCTTCGATTTCTTACTATTTTCAGAATTCTTAATTAAGCTGTTTTTTTCGAATCGCAACTTGTACAAAACTTTATTTTAAACCAATAATTTTAATAAAAAACTAATAAAAAATAATTTTATTTAATAAAAAAATATTTTTACATTTATTCGTTATCTTGTACAACTTGCGGTTGATGGTGGGGCAGAATCTGGCATTGTCAGTTGTACCGATTTCATGTCTATTGGGTAAGTGGTCTGTATAATTGCACGACATCATAATTTACTAAACTATAAAGAAATTGTTTTCCAAATAATGACACGACGTTCAATGTAGACGTGCAATTAATTACCTACGTAGCTACACACGTAAGTAAATGACGCAAGGAACCCAAAATAATATAAAACAAAAAACATCGGCGAAGCCAAGTTGTCGATCGCACTGTTTTTTCTCGCCGGAATTTTGGCTTAGGTGTCTATTAATATTAATTGACGTTTGTGAAATTCGGATTATAATATACGTAGAACAATGACGATGCAGTGTTGATGATGAGTTCCAAAATGTGTTTCGATACCCAAGTGTTATTTAACTTGGTTAATAATACGGTTTTCTCTTTCATACTCTAATTAATTTAACCGCAAGTTGTCTGGCCAGTCTTATGATTAGGTATGCAGCAAAAAAAGATGTAGTCTTGATTTTTTTTCGTTTTATATGTATCGAGGTGAGAGGTAATTCTGATAGTGATGATGTATAAAAAACCAACAAACGAGTATACAAAAAGTACTTTTGTTGTTATTAAATAATGTTCTTTTTACATTTCCACAATCTTATTAAAGTACTGTATTTTCTCCCGACAAGTTACATTCTATCGTGATTGCCCTTCATTTTTATCTACATAGAGTTTGCTGGAATCTCTCACATATAGTAAGTAAGATATGCTGTTTATGCATTTTCATCAATTAAGTTTACATTTGCAATTATCCGTGTGTACAGCTAACAGCAGATCAATAATAACGCTTTGGACTTTGGACCGTTCTCATTATCTGCCTCGTAAGATTTAAAATCGTACTGCAAGTGTTATCATTAATTTGCTGTTGTCCGTGCAATAAAATGTAGGTAAGAAGAGACAGTTGTACCAAGTTTTATGCACATGTTGTTGATATAATGACAGCAATTAATTAATAAAAGTAATTAGTAAAAGTTTACCTTATTTATTTTTAAATAAAATGCTACAGCCCATGAAATGGAACACTTTGCCCGCACATGTGAAACCTGTAGTGCCTTTGAGATCTTTAAGGCTTCGTCAATTACTATACTGTCAAATGCAATTGAGGTTAAACGTGGGTTAAGGGGAGCTGAGAGTTGCCGCCCGATACAAATTGTTATGGAAACGCACATTGAAATAAAACGAAATAATGATGCTGATAATCAAAATTAGCAATAAAAAATATAGTTTCCGCAAAATAAACAAGCCGTTCCTTAATATTCCGCAAATGGTTGAAGAGAAAAATAGCCATGTGAAAACATCGCTAAGTTTAAAAAAAATTGTAGTAATGACCAAAAAATTTAATTCAATAAAATGGGAAAATTGTAAAGTTCTGTAACGACAACAGTTGTTTGTATGTTTTTATTTTGACTGATTGATGTTTTGTTTTTAATTTACTTGCTTTTCATCGTCAATATGGACATTACGATAATAATTATTGTGACATCACTGTGGACTACGACAGCCATAAGACATTTCTAAAAAAAATGACCCATTCCACTTAAACACAGAATAACCACCAGTCTAAACCAACAGTAGGTACAGTAGACAACACTTACGTCAATACTTGGCTCAATTATAATATGGGTTAGATTGGAATGGTCTGTACATGTGCTGTCGGTTGTACACCTAACACGTGTTTTAGGTAAGTACGTACTGTCGGAATGCAAACACAGTATCCGGAGCGCACCTGTGCCAACCGACGTCACTTAGAAGAGGACACTATGCACGCATATTGTCGAAAATTTAACTTTTTTCGGTATATTAAATCAAATAATTTGGCAGCCCAAAAATTTCAATACAAATATTACAGAATTTGCATTTGTTAACACTATGCAAAACGGTAGACAAAATTTTATAAAATTTTTCGTCACTGCCGGTATTCGAACCAGGGACGAAACGTCCTTGTACGGCCTTCAAATTTAAGAACACGACTAATATGTAATTGTAATAAGAAAATGTAAAAGTACTAAGAATACTAAATCAGTGTGATACTTCTTAACAGTTTTAACGTATTTGGAGCATCGCAAAAAGTAACAGAATATGACCACTGCAGTCCAACAATAAACACCATAATTTACTTTTTTGAGACTACCCCTGGCATTTAACCTTCCAATTCTTGAATAGAATCGTTCTTTTTGTCACCATTTATCTAGTTGACCCTTCTTTATGGGAAATTCACACATCGCGAACCTAATTCCTTACAATCCCTTTAAGTCAATACTCCGCACGCATTCAAGTTACATTATACAAGTATACAAGGCATTACTGGATTCACAATGGCTATTAACAAGCCGTTTCTCATTCCCATTGACGACTAGTTTTGATTCGGAGCGATTCAGCAATACTGGTTCTGATGATCTACGAGCGACTCGTCTTTCTAGACCTTTGGGTGGTTTGTCCTATTCAAGGCTTGTCCCAACAACACTAGCAGTCTTGTAATACATGTTTGTGAAAGTTAGAGATGTTTGCAACTTATTGTTAGTACTCGTAAATGATTTCTTCATACCTAAGGTAGGAAGATGTTCTAATATTATCGATGTACTTAATAAACCTAAGCTGTTTAAAAAAACCGGCCAAGTGCTAGTCGGACTCGCGCACCCGTAACTTTGCTCTAACGAAAAGATAAACTAGATTTAAAGACCAACTTATCTGTGCCATTATCAAAATATTATGTACATAAATCGACATACTCCTGATTTATTGATCATTAAATATAAGTATGTAATATGAAAATAAAATTGGGGAGATATAATTTCAAATTTACAGTTTTAGGATTTTTTCCTTTACTTGTGCTATAATAAAACCTTCTTGTCAAATTTCATGATTCTAGGTCAACGGGAAGTACCCTATAGGTTTTGAGTTTTATACAAATATGCCTATATATCATATATCTTTTAATTGGGTTGACATCGAAGTTTGATTTTTTAACGACTACATGAGGGTGTAGACCTGAGTATTGGGTATTAATTTTAACTTGATCCGTCTACGTGTTTCTGAGATATAGGTCTTGACAGACAGACGGGCAGAAAGACAGCAAAAGGTTCCTTTTTCCTCTTGAGGTACGGAAACCTAACAACATAAGCTCCTCTTGAGGTACAAAAACCTAACAACATAAGCAATATACAAAATGCCTTACATTAATAGTTTTATTGACAGGAGGTCCATCAAAAATAGTCAAAGATACAATTGACTTATACTTTCTTCTCCCAACACCGTAACTTCTCAGTTCAACGTTCCAAATCCTATCATCAAAAAATTAAATAGTAGCCCTAAAAAATTGTATAGCACGAGAGCGAAAGTGTAATTTGCATGTAACAATGCAACACCTGTTAGGTCGCTCGTGTGGGCGCGAGTCCTCACAATGGTCTCATTCAGAACAACAGTTGCAGTGTAAATGAACCTTTTTATCATTATGGCCCGTCAAGGTCGCTTCTTTTGTGATAGATATCATATGTTCGACTATTCAGCTCGTGACCTTCGCGGGTTCATTGTACTTTTATCTATGGCTTAGTGATGCACATTGTTTGTCCCATGTTTTGGTAGGAGGCTGGACTATCGTAGATTCGAGTATACAGGGGTAGAATGTAAGCTTTCTCAATGTAGTTGTGTTATGACTGCAATGTCCGACTGTATAACCTGTGTATAACCAGCTCTGGCCTGGTATTGGTTTAATCTCAACTTAGATGATAGCTACATCAAAATTTCTAGTTATAATACCTATAGATATCAATCAGAAATACCTATACGTATCTATGTAGCAATATCAAGACAAATATGTCCAAAGTTTCTAGCGCTATGTATGTTTAGACTTTGACTAATTTACAAGACCAACTTCTCAAGTCCGTGAAAAGCAGGTACAAACTTGGGGCGAGTGTTATCGACACATCTACAACTTGAACAACGATTAGCAAGTTAAACAAACCGCTACAACCCATTAGACCCGTTATCTTTTGTATCTCCTTGAAATAAATTTAACACGTATGTCCACGTGTTACGATATCAATCTACACGATATAGTATAATGCACCGGGAGTTATACTGTACCTGAAATTTACGATCACAAACAGTTTCCACGAGGAATAAAAGAATTTTGCATATTGAAAGTGGACAATAAGCGGTGGTTGACAAGTGATCAATTGTGATATTTCGCAAGTGAATAGCTCGTAATGGCAAGGGAGCCGGTTCAGTGGGACGGGGTTATTAAATTACAATAATTCTAGCGAGGAAGCGGCAATACCTGTTTTTGGGGCAAGGGTTGACGTAGTGACCGTTGGGTACTGAAGACGTCTTTGAAACTGGCATTAGAGTTGAGAGTTAATTCTGGGATGGATCAGTGTTTAATTTAATTATTTCTGAATAGATCATCATCATCATCATCATCAGCCCGTATCAGTCCACTGCTGGACGTAGGCCTCTCCCAAAGCGCGCCAATCAACCCTACTCTCGGCCCTCTGCATCCAGTCCCTGCCAGCCATTCTATTCATTCTGAATAGATGATTAATCAAAATACAGTTTTAGACTACTCTTTCCGGATTTATTCAAGGTTTCTGTTGCCTAAATTGTTTATTAACAACTATTATAATATCCATACGGAGGGACTCATATAAAAGCCGGTAACACTCCACTCCTGTTATGAAAATATACTACTCCCCATATAAAATTATATCTCTAGGCGTTATTTTGAAGAATTCGATTTATGTTTGTAAAATTAATTAGCAGAAGTGCTACAACGTGCTAGGAGTAGAATCACTAGTGTAACGGCTTTTATCAGAAATCAGGTTCACCCTGTAACATAATTTATCTAACGGCAAGATAAAAACAGCAAAGACACAATTAACTATAAAGTCTACTGAATATAGCTTAGTTTTTAATTCCTTTCCAAGTAAAAGTTATCAGATCCTCATCTTGCAAAAGCTTGCTTAGGATCAGCCGGATTTTCTATCTAATCATCGAAAAGATCTCCCATAAAAGGCCCGAGCTGAGATACGAAGAATTGCACTGAGATAAAAAGAGCACGGATAAAATCGATCTCCAATACTCGCCCACTTTCAGCAACTCGGCACGCTTACGTAAAAAAGCTATTTTCTCGTTATAACGAAACTTTATGTAAGTACATATTTTGGTCAAGAAGTTTCTTTTTCGCTCCGTTCGTTACGTTACGAGATTGATCCGTTATTACCTAGAGCCGCGAAGGTCGTTTTTTGTGCCCAATGCCGAAGCCGAGGCCAGTATATTGGTGTTGTGCAATTGGAAATACACAGATTACTTATTTATTTGCGTGTGATCACGGTAATGGGAAACATTAACTGTCTATTAGATTAGTGGTTTAGGACTGGACTGTTACAGAAGTACAGGTTCGATTCTCAATTACTTATTTTGGTTTTCCGATAGAACTTAAGTAGCTTTGCCGATTGCCTAGAAAACAGTGAAGGAAAACATCGTACAGAAACTTACACACATCATGATACTGACTGTTCTACCTGTCATATAAAGGAGACATGAACTCGGTACAAAGATCCCTTTTAAAACAATAAAATATCGTAATCTTTGGCTAACCCACAAGGGACAGGTTTTAATCATCGGTAAAATTTTAGTCGATATTGGAAAGGGATAACTTTAATTTCGCTATCAATTGGACGTCAGTCAAAAGCGAAATTTAAGTCTAATAAAATTTGGAGTATAAATGGATTTTTCCAATTCGCCAATTCGCCTTTGGACAAAGCTTAAACATTTCTAATAGCTTCTTTTCGAAAAAACCACAACGCCGCTGGACCTGGATATCACCAAATGGTTGTACTAAGAACGAAATCGATTTTGTGCTGTCATCTGATCAACAAATCATTAAAGATGTAGGAATCATCAATAATATTAAATTTAGCTCAGATCATCGACCGCTCCGCACGAAAATAGTATTCAATTTCAAAATGCACCGTAAAAAAGTATTTCAATCCAGAATTAAAAAACTCAACAAAATTACATTATTAAATAACGCTAAGGAGTTCAACCTAGAATTAAAAAATCAATTTAGCAATTTACCAGTCGATTTTGAAGATGATCCACAAACCCAATACAAAATATTAATTGATAGTATTGAAGCAGCGAGTAAAGTAATAAAACCAACTAAAAATAACAATAATAAACTGAGTACCGAAACTATTGCACTAATAGAAAAAAGACAAAGTTCAAAACAAAAAATCAATAGGGCAGAATACAGAAGTCTTGATAAAAAGGTTAAACGAAGCATCAGAACAGACATTAGAAACTATAACACACGATTAGTAGACATAGCATTGAGAACTAACTGCTCACTTAGAGTAGCTAAGCAAGGAATATCAAAAGGAAAGACTTGGATTAACAGTTTGAAGGATGAAAATGGTGTAAAACAAAGCAACAGAGATAAAATTATTGACATATGTACGATTTTTTACAGGGATTTATATTCTGAACAGGCCAAAGCGCAGACTGCAATAGACTATTCGTGCCCTGATACCATACCACTAATTACAGGATATGAAGTCCATACAGCACTGAAAGGCATGAAGTACAGTAAGAGCCCAGGTAGCGATGGCATCTCTACAGAGACCCTTAAGATAGGAAAACCTACCCTTCTTCCGCATTTGACAAATTTCTTTAATACAGTTTTACTTACAGGTGCAATTCCAGAACATTTTTGCCATTCTAACATTATACTCTTACACAAAAAAGGAGACAAAACAGATATTGGAAATTATAGGCCGATCAGTCTAATATCACACATATACAAGCTCTTCATCAGAATAATACAGAATCGCATCGCTGGAGACCTAGACGCACATCAACCAGTGGAACAAGCCGGCTTTCGTCCAAGCTTTTCTACTACAGACCACCTCCACACCTTAAATCAAATAATTGAAAAGTTCACAGAATTTAACAATCCTCTTTATTTAGCATTTGTGGACTACTCAAAGGCATTCGACAGCATAACGCACGCTGCAATATTCTCAGCTCTACAAGAACAGAACATTCATCCAACTTACATAAACTTAATTAATACCATCTATAACAATAGCACAGCAGATATTAAACTACACAGCTCGGGACCGTCTTTCAAAATTGATAGAGGTGTGAAGCAGGGAGATCCGTTGTCGCCAAAGTTGTTCACCGCAACCCTTGAAGAAGTGTTTAAGAACCTCACAAAATCATGGCAATCCAAGGGCATAAACATTGGCGATAAAAGGCTAACCAATCTCCGTTTCGCAGATGACATCGTTCTGTTCTCTTCTAACCCAATCGAGCTTCAAGTCATGCTGCAGGAGCTCAGCGCGGCCAGTCTTGGGGTTGGACTCAAGATGAACATGTCCAAAACCCAATTAATGACTAATCGCACCAAACGTAGGGTCGAGGTAGATGGGCAAGATATGCAATACGTCGACGAATACACTTATCTTGGCCAAATAGTTTCCTTTGAAAACAGGCAAGGGAAAGAAGTCGAAAGACGTATAGAAAATGCCTGGAGAAGCTATTGGTCAATGAAAGAATTAATGAAGGGCAACCTTCCATTGTCACTAAAGAGGAAACTTGTCGACATGTGTATCTTGCCTATCCTAACCTACGGTGCCCAGACATGGTCATTGACTAAAGATCAGACGTCCAAACTCAAGGTCTGCCAACGCGCAATGGAACGCAGCATATTGGGCGTGAGGAGAACGGACCGTGTCCGAAACACAACCCTGCGATCGGTAACTGGCGTAGCAGACGTGGCCCGCAAAGCAGCCACATTAAAGTGGAACTGGGCGGGCCACGTGTGCCGCATGCAGCCGGACCGATGGGCCCGGGCTGCCACAGAATGGGTGCCATCGGACGGTCGCCGGCGTCGGGGCAGACCTCGGCGTAGGTGGAGAGACGATATCGTTAGATACAGGGATGGGTGGCTGGAAGAAGCTCAGGACAGGGATGGATGGAAGAGGAGGGGGGAGACCTTTGCCCAGCAGTGGGACAATATATAGGTTAACAAAAAAAAAAAAAAATGGATTTTAAGTTAGGTCTTACAACTGTCAGTTTTCATTCAATTTTAACAGTCGTAAGTGCGAGTTCACCAGAGTTCGTGCTCTAAACTGTCTATGACCATCAGCCTAAGAGTATTTTTCTGTAGGAGAATGTGACCGCAAGTGAATCGAGTCCAAAGTGTGTTGGGCTCTATTCGGCGTTGTTGTTTTGTAATGTACGCCTGTAGGTCCGTAAGTCGTCACTACTAGTACAGTTACGTAATTTTGGTGTTTAATTTTGTGCCGTAGATTTGATTTCACACTTGATTGGCCGTACTATCCGCAGTTTGATTGGAGAAGTAATGAAATTTGCAAATAGTTGTTGTGGATTGGAATAAAAACGAAGTCAAAGGTAATTTAATTTGAAAAGTCCTGCTACCTTTAGTTACTGTTTAACAACAGTTAGGTTTATGTACTTATTTGTATTATACATACAGTTTACTCGCTTATTCCCTGTTCAGTATACCTAAGGATAACTTATATTATGTATACCTAAGGATTATAAAGAAATATGAAATTGAAGAGATCTCGATTATGCTTAAGTGTTCTTTGGTGACGAGCTCGAGCGCAGTGGTTGGGTCACTGGAATTACATACGGAGGTCCCAGGTTCGATCAGCCATGTACCAATAAGTTTTCCTCGGTTACATCCAAGGAAAAACTTACGTATCGTACAGAATGCTCTCAAAAAAGATATAGGAAAACATCGTGACGAAACCTAGGCTTAGAAAAATCTAAGGCATGTGTAATCCGCCAATCTGCACTCGGCCCGCGGAGTGGATCATAGCCCGAGCTCCCTCGATGTAAAGGTCTCTGATTATGATGATGTTTTTTTGTTAATGATCGTATTGGTCTTTAGCTCGATAATACGGACAACAGCAGATCAATGGTAACCCTTGCAGTACGATTTCAACTCTTATGACGTAGATAATAAGAACAGTCCAAAGTTGTTACACTTGATTTGCTGTTAGCGTACAAGGAATTCTAAATCAGGTCATGAGTCTTTAAGAAGTCTGCAATTGAAAATCAATTACTCATAAATCAATACCGAAGACTTGACATTCCGACACAACATTTACAAGGTTGCAATTGCAAGTAAGGGTGCGTTTAAGTGCGGGGTGCGGTGGGTTCCCACGGTCAGCTGGAGCAGGCAGGAAGGCTGCTACTCGCAAGGGTGAGCCCAGCGCTGCGGTTTGGACGACGTCTAGCTTAGTAATTAATATGTTGTGCATTAGGCTTTAGATGTCTAGCTTTTTAATTATAATTTAAAGGTAGTGTTTAAGACTGTAACAAAGATCCTATTAAACGTGCAAATATTATGTAGGTATGTGGTATGCTTCAAATTTGATTTTTGCAATTTTATACCAGCACTTGTCAAATAATATGGTAACTTATCACAACTTGAAGCAAGTTTTAGTGGAAATTAAGACCAAAAATCTAGATTCTGCAGAACAATATCTATGTTTTCACTATTGGGGCTCATACCTCCTTTACATCGAGGGAGTTGTAGCCATGATCCACCACGCAAATCCACTGCGGATTGACGAATTTATAGCATAATATTATATTGTTGTATAATTACTATTTAATAAGTTATAAGCATAAGTTATTCTTTAATTTACCACAGCTATCGCGCCACACCGTGAACACAGCAAGGGATGTGATGATCATTTCAGCTGATCACGTTCCTATTACGCATATTATTTTAAGTTAGTTCTAAGTACGTAAATAAGGTTGTAAGTAAGTATATGTAATAAATATTCCAATCCAATTTGGGTATTTTGGCTCCACCGAGGCTTCGGTGATTCCGCTAATGTCCTGGTTCAGATGAATACCTATTAGTTTTTCATTTCATTTATAATTACAGCTCTCATATTTATCAAAACCATACCAGCAGTCTTAAGTTGCGAGTTCATTTTGGTTGAGTTTATGTAAGGTTACTTTTGGTCTGAGGAATTTTGTGTAACTTTCGTCAGGACATGAAGCGTAGGCACCAAACTACAAAATCCAATAACTCAATGGTTTTGTCTAGCTAAGATAATGTGTACACATAACCTTGGACAATTTGATTAATTCCAAGACCTCATAGCCAAAATTATTAGTCATAGAATGCTATTTAATCTTAAATTTTAAAATCGTTAGTATTTCAATCAACATGGATAACAATGTCTTATCTATAAGTTGGTAACATGAGTAACAGTAAATTACATTTATTGTGATCACTACCAACCTATGTCTAACAATATAAATTGATGTGTAAATATGACTCCGTAACCATTAACATGTATTAGCGAAAGTATTTATACAGTCAATTAATATAATCGATCAAAAATCATAAGTACACTTACAGCGTTTGGAAGTAACGTATTCAAACGGTTCCGGTTCGGTATAATAATAATTGCTGCAAAATAGACAGGACGTCCTGCGTCGAATTGCTATGTACTACTATGTAACTTCTCAGTGCAACAATCTGTTCCAAAAGTAACTTTAAGGAATTGCAATAAGGATTGTAGAAAATAATAATGACTGAAAAGCAATCTTTGTCGGTGCCAGTCTCGATAGCATCCCTTATCCGCGTGACGGGTCAAAATCGCGATTTTTATTTATAACATGTCGTATTATAGCAGCTGGGGTTTGTCAAGACGAAAAAAATATAAGAAAATGAATCTACGGGGACCCCTCGGCTGGCCCGCAAGGGGCGGACCACCCTTCGAACGGGTTCCACCGTCATAAATCCCACGTTCGTTGTGAAAAGATATTTTAAAACGCGTATAAAATTATTCAGAGCAGAAATAATTTGGTGCGTCGGAATTTATTCATTATTTCGAGTCGAGACTGTCAGTTGCGAAATCCGTGCACGTGTTTTAGGGCATAGTGGCCCTTTATTTATACACAGAGTTTCACATTTATATAAAACATTAAACCTTTATATATTTTGTATTGAATTACGATTAGTGCATATGAGCTTTAGCCCAGCGTGGTGGATTATTATCTGAGCTACTTCGATGAGAGCCTTATGCTCTAAGAGTGAGAGACATACATAGATAGGCTATTGGTTAAGTTAATGTGTAGCAGCTGCTATTGTACTGATTGATGGGATAGCGCGGCTGTAGGCAGACTAGATGCAAAGAGTCAAAGTTCAAAATTGGTAGAGTCCTACATTCAGTTGAGAACTGACATGACTTACAGATGTTTGTAAGACAATAACTGTACAAAATGAGGATATAGACACCACCGTTTCATTAGCGCTTGAAACAAATAAACTATCTGAATGCTGGCCAAGTAGAAAATAAAATACATATTTTACATCAATGGAAAATTAGCGAATATGTTACTCTTATTGCCTTTATGATTAAAAACTTTCTGTTATCGAATTTATAGATACTCAAAATTGATAACCACTTGAGTTATAAGCGTACAATAAAAACGTTGAGTTACATAAATATAGAGAAGAATAGATTGTAAATAAGACAACATAAGTAACTAACCATACTGTAAATTACTTTACTGCACAAACAGCGTTTAAAAAAAAAAAAAAGTAAGAAAAGCGAAACTAAAACTGTAATTCACTATCCGTTTCGTTACATAAACCGCCATAATTACATTCAATGATCAAAAGTCTGTTACAAAAGAGCCAGCATTAGACAACAAAGAGCGACACCCAAACAGGCACGCCCACTCGCCCGGTGACCCAAAGAACTAATAAAATACTCCAAACGACGACTTAATTAACCAACAATGACTACATAAAGCCTTTCAGTATCACCATCTTATGATAATCAGAGAGCAATCATAATAGACGCACACAATAAGCCGCGCTGTTTATCTTGAACACTTTACACCAGATACAATGCTATGGCTTTTTACAATACTACTATTTGAAAAGAACGCTGGTTTGTATAGTCGTGTACATAAATGCGTCGCGTCGCCAATAATGTCAATGACCTGTTGTTGTAGGTTTCTGATTCAATTGTTTATGCTGTCACGGTTAATTATATAACTCAATGCAACTTGTTTGATTGAAATTTTTAAGGCATTTATATAGTCTGGTGTTAAATTAAAATGCAATTTAACTGACATTATTCGTTATCCCTAGTTAAACTGAACTGCTAATAATTGTGTGTTTTTAATTAAATGTCTGTTCTAGGTATATTTCTATCCGATCAGACACTTAACTTAGGTACTCGTGAAATGTTAGTGCGCCTTTGATAAGTCCCTATGTTTGGCTCCATATTTTGGCATATGTTGGTCATAGCAAACATAAACCCTATGATCTTTATAAACACCATGTCTATGTAATATGACTTTTTGACTGGAAAATACATTTTCCTCAAAGTATTTCCGTTTCGCGAAATGGCTTTTATTTATTTTGGAACCTATGTGAAGTAGCCTAAAAATCGATTTATTAGACATTGCAAAATATCATTTCATATAAAACCGGTGAAAAAAAACAACTGCAGGCTGAAGCTGAAATGTGAATTAAAATCTATCATCGCAATAGAACTTTTGTGCCCGACTGTTCAAAATACAAAGTGCAATGACCTCTATTATAAAACGATGATACATTTGAATATCGTCAGGTGAAATAATTTTTGCATATCTATTGGATTGGCCGCATTAATGTGTAAATTTTTATATTATGATGACATTGCCGCTTCTGAGCAAAGGATATTGAGGTATTTCATTGTCAATGTGCCGGAGCGCGTGTTTAGAGACATTTACATAAAATTGAACTTACGACGCTTGCCTTTTTGTCGTCTTATTGTCACGAGCTTATTTAATTTATCATTGCATTGATTTGTTTGAATTGATAGTGGATATTATGACGGCTAAAGCACGTTTATAAATGCATTTTGTGTATTTCTAAAGATATTAGTAGTACTTTGTAATTTGTATGCATTTTCAAGCTACTCGTTTTACTTTGGTATTTATTCAACCTAATGTACTTTCAAGTGATTGGAAACATTTGATGGTAACTATTTGTTGCATTTTAATTTATCCTACGACTTTTATTATAATTGATGAAAATGAAATGACGTAAAAGCAGGTTTGAAAAAAAAAACAGTTTAAAAATTAATAACTTCTTATTTACTAAAATAGTAAAAATAATTTTTGTAATAAAACAGAATTAAATAAAAAACCGTTATTTAATTAAAAATTAATTCTTTCTTTTTTTGTTCGTATTTATTATGTTTTATTGGTCAGGTAAATAATAAATTGTATTATAAAAATATAAACAATAAATAAACATTCTTTCTTGTTAAAAAAAACCTTTCATATTAGAATAAAAATCAATAAGTACCTAGTTTAGATAGTAGTTTTGGCAATTGAATGTAAACGCCTTATAAAAGACATCAACGAGATACGTTGTTGTCACATATCGTGTTAAAAATATAATATTATTATTTTGGTCGATTATCAATTTCATTAGGTTTCAAGATTATAGGTATTGCACAAAAATGACGTTTGAGTGAGACCGGTTACTATTTAGATTTACTAGACTGCCAAAAGTAGGAGTAAAGTTTGTATGGTGAGTATATCCGTTCCTTTACGACATCTTATATCCTAAACAGATAGATTGACTTTGGTGTATGAGGTATCGATAGAACCGTCTTTGTTCGGATGGGACTGACAAAGGATATATTTTACGTCAAGTAACCAGTAGTTTTTTTTGTTTTTAACTTAGGTCACTTGCCACTAAAATGACTATTACCACTTTTACGCTAAAAGCAGTGTATTTTTTTGGTTTTGTACTAATTATTGTTATGTAACTCGAGTATGTACCGTGTGTAATTCTAGTTGCACTAGAAATAATTTATAGATGTGATGGAAGCGAGATTGCGCGATGTCCGGCCGCCGGTCGTAATATTATACCGATGCGCACACGCTGGGGAGACTTGCCTATTGAGGACCATTTTTTAAATTAAGTAGGTACCTACTTATAATTTTTATTTTATCAGTATAGGTAAAATAAAAATTTATAATGGTTATTCTGAAAGTGGTAGGAAGCAGATTTCAGGAAGATATATTGAAAAGTCTAAAGATCTGGTCCGAGGGAGTATCTGCAAATTACAAACTTCTCATTTTAAGGGACGATTTCTTCACAAATGGCAGTTCCTAAACAAAATCTACTATTGCGTTATTATTAGAGTTGACGTCGTGAATTTACACGTCACGGACCCGTGGCGTGATGATATATGTGACTATAGGCAAAAGTCATGGTAGCTACTAAGGTACGTCAACAGTAGCGATTTTAGATTGCGTAATATTAGTCGCCGCTAAGCGAGGCGTCTCCCTCACTCTTACGCGATGTAGCATATGAACGACAGTGATAGTGGCGTTATGATTAGGATTAGACATAGTAGCCACTATAGAATTATCTACAGTGTCTTTAAAAGTACCAAAATAGAGTGAACCCGGGGAAGATGGCAGCGCGAAATAGCCGTGCTCTGCTCTGTTGTATTCCGCAGGAGATTATGGAGGCCTCCAAACACCACGCAGTTGGCATCGAGGGGGTTTAAAAATTCCCCATAATATATATATCGGGGTATCTTTAGAATTCCCTGAATTATTGTAACTGTGGTTAATTATTGTTACCATTTCCCTTATTTTTATAAAAATGGTAGTATGTCCAGTTAGCCCCGACGCACCCGGTCGCGCTCGGCGGCGCGTGCAACCGCGCGCGCGCAGGAAGGCGCGTCTCATCTCGCGCAGGATGCGGCGCGGGCGCTCTAGCTGTGAGCTACCGACTGCAGCCACAGAACACATGATACCACCTCTACGTACAGAGGTTACACCGCTTTGACGATGAACTGTTGATGAAGGCCTTTGAATTTTTGCATGCTGACTTCTTAGTGCTCGACATCGTCCAAAGGTTGTCGATCAGGTCCAATAACATTATTTGATGTAGTCAGTAGGTACGCTAGCTATAGCGACTGCGTGAAGATTTTTGTTGCGACCAGTAGCGAAACTAAAGCAAGGTTTTTAACGTTCTTTTACCGCCTTTAAACCACTGCAATACCAGCTCGTGTTTGGAAGAAGATCATTTTAACAAAACTTGAGCAATGGCTCGTCTGTCTAATCAGACAGTGTGCCTATTTTGCGATTTCTCTCAAGTGCTGTTAAAATGTTTTCTATAAAATGTTTCCGCTAGCTAAGTAGGTATATAATAAACCTACTTAGCTAGCGGTCGGAGTAACGTCGTAGAGCTACTAAACATCTGTCCAACTGATGTTCAACAGCTCAATTAACACATATATTTTAATACATCATTGGTTCCATTTTCGTTAGTTGTCATAACCGGTTTTACTTTGTTTTTATTTATCAATTCAAACAGAAACAGTATTCTCGTGCCCTGAACTGCGTGCGTCATAAATAGTCATCATCAGCTCTACTATGTATTTATACCTGGCTAGTTAATCACGCTGTAGGTATTAACCGTATACCTACACGCGTGGTGAGCTAGAGCTAGCGGCCAGTGGTCAGATACTGTATCACTTACCCTAGTAGATCAAATTTCTGGTCTGGGCACGTGTGACTGGTTCGGTGAACTTTTGGTTCAGGATCACTTGTTTCTTGGTTTATAGACAAATATATTGGGATAGTTAAGTTAAGACGAGTTGCATTATAGAGATCATTGTTCTATAGAGGCAGATTATGAATGAATGAGGGGAGATTTGGAGATGGAACGCTAAAATCTGTTGTAGGTACCGTTCTCGTATGGATTTTACAATAACTTTTCGTATTCTTTTTAAATTAATTTAATGCAATTCGTAAAATACCTATTGAATAGAAATTGCCTGTAATATGGTTCTCGGTAATCCTGTAAAAACTGAAATATTCTGATTGGGAAAAACATTACCTACTATAATTTTCCACGCATTAAATACTTACGTCCGCATGACTCATTATCATTATGATTAGGTTAATAAACGCATATTGGTACGTTCGTTTTCGCACCGAATATTATAACAGGTGTTTTAGACCGCCATTGAATACCAAAAGAGATTATAACGACGATAAATAATAATGGCAAGCACGCATGTAACCAGCATTGTTTTTGTGTTCCGTCATTGGGTGCCGGATGCGTGCCGTCGCGCTGACGGGCTAATGGGCGCGCTTCCGACGTCGCGCTGCCGTCACGCCGCCGTCACGCTGACGGCTGTCGTTGACGCGCTCGCAGACGCATCTGACGTCTTCTTGACTGCTTTGAATTGTGCAAAAATGGCTGTGCAATTGTAACAAGGCATACAGCGCAGTTGCGGTCGCGCTGATACGTATGCTTTTGTTGTTGTGTTCCTTCGGTATTACGACTAAATATCTAGATTTTATAACAACTTGTTATTTGAAACTTTATTGTTAATCGATCGAATATGGAAATAAACTGTTTTTAATCACACAATGGCATAAAAGTTCTAAGAATTCAGAGGATTATTAGAGAGATATGGAGGTTTCACAAAAAATACATGAAATTACGCATGTAACTTTATCTATCACTTTATATATAACATTGTTTTATATGACATAGGTATTATATTTTATTAATATACGTAAAAGCAAGAAAATAGCAGAACCTATCTATACTATGGGACCCGATGTAAGAATTTTTAGATATCGCTTTTAAATTAACTGGCAATCTAGTTAGGTCATGCAATGTCCTAGGCAAAGTACTCTAAGTAGACCACTCACCAGCAGCAAGTATATGTCGTGCCGGTCTGCTGCGCGCGGATGCTGCGCAGGCGCGCCGCCGGAAACGGAAGTCACGGGCGCGTTCGCGCGCTCATCTGTGGACAAATGGACGCGGTCAGAATTGCTAGGTTGGTCAACGTATGCACGGGTAACCAAGTACTTTGTGGACCCAATTGATTCAATTTTAAGTGATCTTACAAAAATAATGGCCGATTATGCATAACATGTTGTATTAAAATCAGTATTTTAATTATTGCACCTTGATAAGATGTAATATTAATTTTTCGAGCTTGTAGTATATTAGGTAATACCTGCGCTGTATAACACCCATGATGACCACACACGCTTTTAGCGATAAACGTAATTTAAAAGTTATTCCACGGTTTAAACCCCCTTTTCTAACTTAACGTTTCTTAAATGAGTGTGAAAGTTGACAAAATACGGTTTAAGGAAAGTGAGGTTAAATTAGATTTAACAGTAACAGAGTACATTTTCTATGGAAAGCCGAAGAATAAGGGGATTGAATGAACTGGGATCATTTGCCCATGAACTGAAAAATAGTATTTTTACACTTTCTACGAAAAGGAATACTTACTTAGTTCATGTTCTATAAAAAGGGATCATGTTGCTCTGTTATTGGACAAGAGTATGCTACGGTATGGCGAGGTCCCAGGTTAAAATTTTCTTTGTGAGAAAAAATCTCTATTTATTTAAAATTAAGATAAGGAAACTCAAAAAATGGACCCTGGTCGTGTCTGATGTCCGAAACTTTCGTTCCGTGCTCCGTCCGTGGAAAGCCCGGGCGTGACATTAGCAGGGCGTGACCCGGCGCCGTGACCCGCCGCCGCGCCGTGAAATCCGGCAAATCGCCGTGCGCCCGCGACGACGCGACGGCTATAGCCGTGCTTTACGCGGTAATGAGCCCTTTAGTCTTTACGATCTGGTGTTATCAACAGTAGGTAAGAAGGTAATTTACCTGAGAAATCATCAAAGCCTTTCACGGGCGGGTGGGTGTAGAAAGGAACGTAGGAGACTCCGCAACATAAGGGAGTGGACCTCAATAAAGCTAGACTCGTTAATCAGAATCACAATAGGTATCTCGAGGCTTTTGAAAATAACGGGAAACGACGGTTGCAATTTTTTTTGATAATTTTTATTTTAATGTTTACAGGTGTTTAATATCACGTTAAATTAATTAGAAAATGTTCGCGAACGACAGTATGGTGAATTTATTGGATAAATTGAGCTAGATCTGAAGTTTCAAGCTTTTATCAAGAGTTCCCGCTACAAGATCGGGAGTGAACGTGACTGTCGAGCTGCTTCGCCCAGAGTGATGACGCTACGGCGACTCCTCTGGATGAAGAAAGGAAGCCACGGCTACCCAGGGTGACGACGCTACGGCGACTCCTCGGGATGAGGATAGAAGACTATGATCTATTGAATTTTCTGTAACATGACATTAGCAAATGACGTACTGTCGAGTCCATTAACCAAATAAATAATAATAGGTATATCTTTATTGCAAATACACCGCGTACCATTTTTGTACGTAAATATTTACATTTACGCTACTTTGCAAGGAAAAGGTGCTAACAACGCCATGTCACTCTAGGTACGATTAACAAGGAACACCATCTTCTTCGAATCGAGATTGGACTTCACGCAAAACAATAAACTAAATAAACAAGCCTTTAATTCCATAAACGCCGGTAAACGGCGGCGCTGACTATCATTCTCATACAAATTGATTACCTTGTATCCAGCTCGATATCGGAGGATGCGATGGTGTACTATCCAGATACCGTAACTACAAGAAACACCAACTACAGTACTGAGTACTTTATAACCTCACCATTTGGTTGGCAAAGAGTTAGTAAAAGCACAAATCGTTTGGTGTAAAAGTGAGCTAATGTCCAGGAAAGTGACGACGATGTGTGACTGCCCCGCGCGGACTCTCGCACGCCCCTAATCGCTCGAGGAATTAGGCGACGTACTTTTGCAATAAGAGTAATTACACAAATAATGCGACGGTAATGTGGCCACGGAAATGCACTAAGTGAATCTGTGGACGGAAGTACTTTAATAGATTTGTGGAGATTAACATGACGAATTTGTTTATATAGGTTTTAAGATGACAAGTTGTCAAGTTATTATATACGTAAATAAATATTTGAGAACTTCTTAATAAGTACATATTTGTATTATTCTTGAAACTAAGTATTAAGTCGGACTTTGTACAAAGGCGGCATCATCGCTCGAAGCGACTTCTTTCTTCTATTTTCCATATTCATTTATTTATAGTATTAAACATACATAGTCAATAATAAAATTACATCAAGTAGGTACCTATATATCAATATTATGTCATATTTTTTTTAATTTAAATAATCACTAAATTAAAATATCAAGTGCGAATAAGATAATTATTTCAATTGAAAAATGTCAAGTAAGTTGGTATATAATATATCTACTTAAATACTCATTATATTTATTGCATTCCTTAAGTTATAATTAGATATTTATTTCGTCTTTATCTAATAAGTTAAAGTAGATATGTATCATACATTGACCATCATCATCAGCCCGTATAGTATACTGCTGGTCGTAGGCCTCTCCCAAACACGCCATTCAACCAGATTCTCGGCCTTTTGCCTGCTTTCCTGTCATCCATCAATCTGGTAGGGGTCATACATTGATAGTTCTGGCCATGACCCTCAAAATTCAAGCCAAATTCACGATTATACACATTAATTTACAAAGCACAATAAAAACTAAATTCTCTCACATTTGTTACAAAAACAAAAATTCATCGATGTGACCGTTAGAAAGAGTCGTTTCAGTCGTTTGGAAAGTGGCGACTCACGCGCATCGTGTCACGACCGCCTTTGTGACAGTTGTCACCTTTCCACTCGGCTGCGACCTCTCTGGAACTGTCATTTAGTTCTAAAAATAAAATCAGTAGCAAACTAAAAAAGTTTTTAGTTCATTTGAGTAGGCAGAGATTTCAAGGTTTTCTTTAGACAAAAACGCTTTGTGCTTTATTTAAGCTTCTTGCTTTCAAAATGCTTTCAATAACATACCCATTGTAGGGAATGTAGTTTGAAGTTTTACCAAAGAAGTTTTGGGGTATTTCTCTTACATTTGTACCTCTATACGTTAGAAACCAAATTTAAGGTTTGATCTTTTCTGGCCTCTACTTTCGTCGAAATACCTATATGTTTTTAATTTGTGAATTATACTAGTTCAAGCCTTTGATTTGAGCTCTTGACTAAAATTATGCAGTTGTTCAAGTTCTCAGTATTTCTTATTGAAAGGATTACCATATTTTCGACGACAACGTTAATGTAACATTACATGGGGGTAATATATATTTTCTGAGGTATTTTCGTAGTCTCTGAGGACATTTTAACCTTCATCATCAGCTCGTATCAGTCCACTGCTGGACGTAGGTCTCCCAAAGCACGCCACTCAACCAGATTCTAGACCTTTTGCATCCAGTCTCTGCCCGCCACCTTGCGTACCTTAACTGAAATGAATTTTAACCTTAACTAAAGTTAAACTTAATTTAATGTTATTGGAGGGATGTGAGATACGCTAAGTTTGGAATAGGTGCGACAGGATCGCTGTAATTGGAATTCCGTCATCTCTGTCTAATTATATGGGAGACGGGCGTGAGTTTATGTATGTAAAACTTAATTTAAGTTATATTTTACCTATCAATTATTTTGCGGTCGGTCAGAAGCAAAATATACTAAAATGATTCCAATACACAGTAAACTGTTGTCCGAAACCGTGAATAATAATCCACTAAAAATCAGATATAAAACATGTAGGATAATTACTGGCGGGGACCGGCCCCATAAGGGACTAAACCATAAAGTATTGGGTTCCATGTTGGGTACATGTACGGAGCCATGTGGAATGAACGTAGTACTTGATGGACTGTTTATGTCATGGAAGCGGGTTTGCGCAAGCATTCACAGATTTTGATGGGGTAGTACTGTACAGTCAGGCACGACACTGGTCCTATGTTTTAGTTTTACACGGAATTTTATTTTAAATTTTTTATTTATTGCCTAAATCCACCACACTAGTGATTCATGTGGTTTGTGCCGCAGTCTTATACCTTATCCATTTGCCTATTGAGACTTTGCGACTAGAGGATACCTAAGTCCACAGTAAATGTCTTATTTTGTAATCAATTATGACCGTCTAATTACGTGTTGTAGCAGAGAACTAAAGGATATGATTAAATGATAACGTTCATAATTGTGAAAATAAAGTGATCCGATCTACGAGTAATAATGTGAAGACAATTGTGCAATAATCACAGCAAAGCTTAAAATGATCTAGCGCGTAATTTAGCGCGCTAGCTACGGTCGTAGCCCATAGTTCGTAGCACAGTTAAATCACCAGAAGTATTGGTAGAACAGTCAAAACATACATATTATTTTATAACCCTGTTGCTAGGCCATCTTATGTGACAAAGATTTTCGGTAATATCCGAGTGTACGCGATTGTACGAAGGGGGGTGCGGGCTGGCGGGGTGATCCGCGGCAGGGGAGCGCGCACCTGGTCGCCGCAGCTGCGCGCGCCGGCAAATCTCACGCGCAGCTTCCTCACCGCGCATGCGTGAACACATGCACACATACACGACGCCCTATGTGATTATGTGCGCAGGCATTCGTGTGCGCGGATGTACTGAGTACATAGAGTCTCGCCGCGCAGTTTCAACATCAGCTTGTGCGTAATTTTGTGATGGACATGATTTTATTTGCGTATGCGTGATGTCTAATGAAATTGATGCTAGGTTTTTAATTATACTTTTAGTTTATGCTTAAAGGAACTAAATAAATAGTTTTTACACAATTACGAGAAAGATAAAGGAAACACATGTGTGTAAAGGGCAGGTAAGGTAATTAATATTATACATTTCTAACGACAAACTCGCGAAAAAAGCTGTGTAGGTTAATAATACCTACGTAGAGTAGATGTATTTATGTAAAGAATTTGGAATCAAAATCAATCCACTACGGAGTTTTGGAATGTCTACAACGAAATGACAAAAGTGAGCCTTGTCATGGGCTTGTTGTAACTGCTTCAGTTTCATTAGCTGTTATAAACCTAGTTAAACCTCACTTCCCTTAAATCGTGTTGCCCTTTCACACTTCGTTAAAAAAGGTTAAGATAGAAAGGGACTGGGCCTAAACGGTAACTTTAAATCACGTTTATGAATACGTACCATTATGATTACCTTATAAATTGACTTAGGTGAATCTAGTTGAATACAAATAAAGAGTAATACAATTTAAAGGACTTTGATATCAAAAAGTACCATAAACACCAAAAAGACTGAGTCATTTTGTTGTACGCGCACACAAAGACGGAAGACCAATATTTTGGTATTAAACCACCAGAAAATTGTATGGATCTCGCATTGAATGAATTCAATTCACTTTCATTCAATTCATTGAATCGTTCTGTATCGCAACAGGTTACATTATCATACCTTTTGCCACAAAACGGACGCATCTAACTGTTCCATGAATGGAGGATTCCTAAAAAACGTTTCTTACAAGTTGCATTGTCTGTGTACAATAACAGGCGCCGCTTAACAAAGCCAATTTACAAGTGTACAATTCACGATAGCTCTTTATGATTCAACCGATTTATGTGGAGCTGCGAGGCTTTGTGGAAGTACCCCTCGATGGAGTCGCTTAGTTTGGATACGTAGAAGAGGAGGAGGTCAACTTAGACCGGATAGGTTCTAAAAGCGTGATATTGTTGTAATATCAATAGTCGCGATTTTTTGTCAGTAATGTGTGCTTTTGTGGTCGATTAACGTAATTATGTGTTTGGTAAATACCAAATAGTCGGTCAAACGAGTGCATTCATAAAGGCCAGTCACAAATAAACAATTCAACATTTAAGGGAGCTATTACATAAAAGGAAGTCCGAAGAAAACTGTTAAAATAAACATCAACCTTTATGGAATCTGGAAATTCGGAGACATAAACATGATGATTTCGATTTTATATTTTGATGTTCAGTTCAGTTCAGTTCAGTAATTTATTAATAAATAAAAATTTACAAGTCACTTTCTTAACAAAATAGGTGATAGATTGTCTTTATAATTAACAATTTCAATACTTAAACAATAATATTTAGTTTAATTATTTTACAATTATTATAAATTATTTATTATTATTTTATTTTACAATTTTAAGAATTCTAACATTTAGGTACCTACTGTCTATAATCGTGAAGCGCCCAGACGCGTATCAGTGACCAAATATTTAAGCCTGTTTTAGAAACTCGTCAACTGAATAGTACGCAGCATCCACAAGGAAAGCCCGCAGCTTTTTCAGAAACACCGCCTCACTCGGTGCGCTCTTAATGTCAGTCGAGAGTGCGTTATATATCGTTGGCCCTATGGTGTGGAGGCCTTTTTTGGACTTCGCTAGTCTCGTCAAGGGCGGTCGGAGATCATGCCGTCGTCTGGTGTTGTAGCTGTGTGCATCCGCGTTGGTTGTGAACTGGTCAAGGTTACGCCTCACGAATTTTGCTACCTCTAGGATGTACACGGAGGGCATGGTGAGTATTTTGTGCTCCTTGAACAGCTCTGCAGCTGGATGGTCCCACTCAACACCAGCGATAGTGCGAACGGCGCGCTTTTGCATTCTGAATGCTCTCAGCCGATCGGCAGCCGTTCCCCAGAGATCTATTCCGTACGTCAAAATTGAGTGAAAGTACCCATAGTAGCATTTCAGCATATTATTCCTATCTAAAGTAGGGCGTAATCTTCGAATGGAGAAGCACGCGGATGATAGACGGGAGCAAGTAGCTTCTATGTGGGGCGCCCACGTCAGTGCCGAGTCAATAACAAAGCCCAAGTACTTAATTTGATCAACCTGAGGGACAGGTTGACCGTTACACACTACGTTAAGGTCATGGTCTTTTTTACCTCTCAAGTTGAAGTGAACGATATTGGTTTTCTCGACGTTCAGTATCATTCCATTAGCCGAAAACCACGAGTACACCTGTTTCATCACAGTAGCAAGTTTAGATTTCAACTGCATGTAGTTGTCAGCCGACACTATCACACACCCGTCGTCAGCAAACATGACGCATTCTGCGTTCCGTGTTGCACTAGTCAAGTCATTCATTAAGATCAAAAACAGGCAATTCCCCATGACCGAACCTTGAGGTACCGCACTGTCCCCAATCAGTTGGAGGTCCGATCTAGCACTGCTCACCGTTGTCAGTTGCTTTCTGCCATCCAGAAATGATCTAATCACTCGGTGAAAGGCACCAGTGATACCATAATGATGCAACTTCTCGAGCAGGAGACGATGGTCCACAAGTTCAAAAGCACGCGACAAGTCACAGAAGATTGCTGCAACCTGTCGCCTACCTTCAATGTGATTCATAATCCTCAACATCACGTCCCGTGTAGCATCCACAGTGGATCGATTCGTCTGGTATGCATACTGTTGAGGGTTTATTAGTTCTTTGGAGTTAAGACAACTCATTAGCCTACTGCTCATCAAATTTTCAAACACTTTTGAAAATACAGGTATTAATGAGATGGGCCTGAAGTTTTTCAGTGCCTCCATTTCACCTTTACCTTTATAGATCGGTTGGACCTTAATGTTTTTGAGTGAGTCAGGGTATATGCCCTGCTCAATGCATCTATTAAATAGTTCACACATGACGTCGAAAAGAAACGGCGGTAGATAGTCCAGGATGTAGGTAGACATATCATTAATATCCTTTGATTGTTTCCGCTTGATACTTCTCACAGCCTTCAACATTTCGTTAATAGAAATACGTTCGAATTTGTAGCAAGGGATAGGGCTTGTAATGAATGTTGTCAGGTAAGCGATTGCGGTGGGGTAACAGGGCCGAGCGTTTGCATTACAATTCGCATCAATGTAGAACTGATTTAGCGCCCGCGCCGCACCCGCTGCGCGTTCCTCGCTGGATTCGCCCGGAAAATTTCCAGTAAGTATGTTCAGTGCACTGTTTTTGTTGTCACCGTGGCCAGTCTCCGATGCAATTACACGCCATATGGTGCGAGAAACGTTGCTGCTTTTGTCGATGGTTTGGTTAACATATTCACGCCGAGCCGCACACAATTCCGCGGCGAATTCCTTTTCCAGGCGCAATAGCTCGTCCATATCACTGACATCAGAACGGACCGCGAGAGACTGTTTAGTAATACGAATGCATTTGCGTACGTTAATGATTTTGTCATTTAACCAAGAGTTTTTAGTGTTACGCTTTGGATATTTTTTTCTTGGAAAGTGAACGTCGTACAAGTGCTTCACGACATTTAGAACGTGCTCTAGCATTATGTTAGGACTTAATGATTTATCCAAAATGTTAGTATACCAATCGTACAGATATAAATTTCTTATAAAACAATTTATGTTATTCTCGGAAAATAATCGTTTGATAACCACTTCATTATCTTTTGCTGAAATGTCAATTAGAACCGTGACTATAACACCAAGATGATCAGACACATGCATGTCTAGTGGGTCAATTCTGGTTACATTATTTTTAGTTACGTTAGTATAAACGTGATCTAGACACGTCTCTGTCGTAGAGCATATTCTAGTGGGAAATGATACCAATGATCTGAAACCCGCAGTTTTGATGACGTCAAGTAGCTGTGTTTTATTACCACTATTTGTTAACAGGTCTATGTTAACGTCACCTGCAACTATAATGTCATAATTTTGTATTGCGTAAAGATTTAGTAGATCTGTTAGTTTAAGTAAAAACAGTGGAACGTTAGTCGTGTTATCTGGTGATTGAGGCGGCTTGTATATACACACGACTATCACGTCCATACCAACCAACTCTGTAGCACACACTTCAAAGTTCATCTCAACCGATAGCGCTGCAACTTCAGTCCTCTCGATGGTCAGCAGCGGGGATCTCGTGTAGATGCAGACACCTCCGCCCGCACGAGTCGGCCTGCAGTATTGCGCACTAAGCTTGTAATCCATAATGTTAATTCTGGATAAATCCTCATTAGATAGCCAGTGTTCAGATACGCAAAGTACGTCAATATTGTCATTTAACTGTAGCTCACACTCCAAATTGAAGGTTTTATTTTTTAGTCTGTTAATATTTTGATGTACTACTGTCAAGGTGGTGGATCCAGGTTCCTTCTCATTCTGTCGTTTGATTGCCTGGTTTTTGTCTATTTCTGCTTCCTTTTTGGAAGAGAAAGGGCCGCCAGGGTGACACACCTATGTTCTCAGGCCAGGCGCTGTTAGAGAGAAATTCATCGTATACAGCTGAAGGAATGCCTATTTTATATGAATTGTAGGTGTTATACTTTGATGGTATCTGATCGACGGTGAAGTCGTAGCCTTTGTGAATCTCTTTTAGATGATTAATTATGTCAGTTGGAGAGGTGATTTTTCTAAAACGACATGCATGTAGAAACTTGAGTGACTCGACAGCTTTTAGGGTCGTATTTTTTGCAGTTCCCGTGATTGTGGAGCCTTTATTCGAACGCCGAGTGTTGTTAGGTTTTTCTGTATTGACGTTTGTTTGACACTTTGTTACTAATCCTATTGTCAATTGCGGTGTGTCTTGTCCGCATTGTGTACTGTGCGCAGGGATCTTGGCATGATCGCCGGCGGTAGGCTTCGCGGCGGCGCACACCTGCAGGGACGCACCCGCGCCACCTGCAGTTACCGCGGTGGCATAGGTATTTTGGCTAATCAGTTGTTGATCTGAACTGACGACTGTACTAGGTATCGAGCCGCTTACAGCCGTACTGCTGCACTTGGCATGCTTAATCGGAATCTTTTGGACGCTGCTGGGTATAGTTTTATTTGTTGTATTCAATAAAATAGGTTTTAATAGTCTTATTTCGTCGCATACTTTTAACTCGCACTTCTTAGTTTGGTCAATCAGAGACTGATTGTTGTCAAGCAGTTTAGTATTTAAATTCATCAGTTTTTCCAGTTTGATATCTTGTTGCCTGATGATGAGTAACATTTCAGTCCTAAGATCAGATAGAGCTTGTTTCTGGTTATCATATAGTTTGTCCAATTGCGCTGTGAAAACTGATCTCAAGTCTGCGCAGTCACAACAGTCATCGCGTTCAGTTTTCTCTTCAGTGGAAGAAATATCGATATGTAACGGGACGGTGGTTTTCTTTCGCATGGTCACATTCCTTTGTGGATCATCATCATGGCAATCATGGTTTGAAAACGATGCTCGAATTGGTGTGTCTGAGTTATCCTTTTTAGGCATATTACTACGGCACCATTGGCACTTCCATAATCTCTTATGATTGTCATTCATGGTATTATAAAATCTTTGAGATGAAACATTGGCGCATTCCAAATCGTACCTTTTTCCACACAGGGCGCAAGTAAGATGTTCTCTGTTCACAATTTGTTTGAGGCAACCGGCACAGTTAGCCATCCTTTTGCAAATTTAGCAGTGCACGGTTGTATCTTGTTAGCGGTGTATGGAATGTGGCGACTAGAAGGTCGTAAGCGCCGTGTAGAATGCGTCGCTTACGCGTTTCGCACAAATGCTTCACTTGTCGTTGCACAATATTTTATTTTCACTAAAATCTTTAAGAAACCGAATAAAATCAAAAAAATTCTTATATCACTGGATTCACCGTAGAATTTTGATCAAAGGTAAGTATTTTGAAATTAATTTCGCCAGGATATGCACTGTTTATGAATTTAATTTGCGGATCAGCAATAAAAATGATGTTACTTTGACGGTAGTTGAGAGTGAGTATACTGGCTAGAAGGGGATGATTATTAGCTAGACTCTTCCATTATTAGCTTCTACTCTAGCTAGGACTCTAGTGTCTGTATAGGTAAGTACCTCCTACATTAAACAATTAACACCTTAACAATTGTTACGTATATATTTTAATTATTAGGTATAATTATTTCTTTCTACAGACGGGGCGGGACGAAATAATTATTGTCTCCTATTTGTGAACTAATTAAACATTTCATTTATCCATTTTCTGCTAATAATTAAGTGCACATACAATTGACATTTCTATTTGAAAGAAAACGTTCAGTATAGCAACCATATATTCGGTAATAAAAATAATACTCATGTCCATTACATAAAGTATATGCCCGTGTTATATACTTACTCCCCCCACAGGTATTCGGTTACGAATTTTTTGCGCGCGACCTCGGCCGAAGGGCGGAGTTCGGTTACTCACTGAAAGTCTACACCGAACTCTTGCACGTGCACCATTGACGTTGACGGGAAAATGGCTGACGTACCCTCGGCTGTACTACGTTGAAGCGAGACTTCAACTCTTATAGCGCAGACAATAAGAACCTAACAACGCCTAAAATGTTTCATTAGTGTGCTGTTGATTGTACTCGTATCGCATGATTCCTGGAGAATTTCGGTGCTAGGCGGCATCTCTGTTCTGATTTAAATAATAATAACCACACTTAAAATAATTGACGAGTAAACCACGGCTACAGATGTGCACTTGATAAGTTTATTATGTTCATATCCTGAAGTTCTTTTGTGAAGGAATTCATACAAAAGAAACCGCTGAATCTGCTCAAGATATTTTTGGCGGATTCAGAGCGGTAATTTTGATGGATATGAAGTGTAATTTTTCTTCTAATTAAGATAAGTATCTCAGTCATGAACCCAGTTTAAAGACGAATACGTAAATTTTAAAATCGGTACTTATAGTAGTTTTTGAGAAAATTTCAACATTATTGAGGATCACTAAAATACTTGTCTATGAGTTTAAATGTATACCTACTAACGAAAAGTTAGTACTCCTCAGTTATAGATTTTTTACTTATAAAATGTAACTTAAATCTAAAAAAATTACACAAGAGATTGTCTTCATGTGATATTGCTACCCAGGATGCTGGCAGCATTCACTCGCTGCATTGCGGGACTGATCCGCAGCCCAACGTAGCTCTGCTAGTATCTGAGATCGCCTAAGACGTGGACCAGTCCAAAGGGCAGATCACGGATGATAATGGTATTTATCAAATCTGACGACCACGGGCCTATAGTTTCAACTGAAAGCGCCGCAAACTCATGATGTGAAGTCAGCCGTTAATATTTAGCATTTGGGCCTGTTTCGCAGTAGCACCTGCTTTATGGGAAGTAATCTGTACGATTTATGAGACGAGGCGAGAGTACTATATAATTTCTGACCCATCAAATCATGCTGTCCCTGTCAGATTCTCACACAACAAGTGTAGGTATAGTGACGCTTTGTGGGTTTACACACACACAGATAAAAATATAAAACATAATCTATCTCTAAATATGTTCGAAAATAAATGTTTGACGATTGCTCACATTTACATACATTATTCATTCATAAGTTCACGCTTTTATTTCCCTCAGGGGTAGGCAGAGACGATAGACTTCCAACTGCTGCGATCCTGGCATACAATAACACACAAATATTCTGGCATAAAACAAGACAAAATGCATAGGTGGGTCAGAAATTAAACTGGTTGATATAGTATGTAGATAGCAAAGTCATGTCATGTCCCATACAAGGGTCCTTCTAGATGCCATAGTACAGCTAACAGCAGATCAAGTGTAACACTTTGGACTTTGTACGTTCTTATTATCTACGTCGTAAGAGTTAAAATCGTACTGCAAGTGTTACCATTGATCTGCTGTTGTCCGTACCTAGTTGTTATATCTACTAATGTTGTATATGAAAATAATATGGAACTGGCAAATCTTTACAATGGAGCGGAAACTAGCGCTCAAGCTCGAGCAACCCGTTCTTGGATTTTGTTTCCCAGATTAGATATAATAAGGGGTTACGTTTTTTACCACACTTGAATTCGGGTGTACGTTTCGGGTAACGGTAGGAAGTCGGCGATTATTTTGTTAGGATATCCGAACGGATGTAATTCGGATCTAGTTCAGGTAGAAACATTTATCTTTATGTACCTAATTGATTGTAAATAAGAAAGTTACTTATATAGATAGATAATAAAATCGGTAATTAATTGACACCCAAAGCTGTTAGGTACTGAAAATAATCAGATCTAAATAAATATAATTAACAGTAGATATCCACAATCTGAACGAAAAACAAAATAAGGCACGGTCGTAGGAAATAAAGCCAATGTCATACATTCATATATCTATATCTATACCGAAGTCCAAATCAAGTGTCTTATTTTGTAAACAAATATGATCGTCTAATTACCTGTTGTACACTGAAGGAACTCATTAAGTAACCTGTGATTCATCATTGTGATTGTGATCAGATCTAATAATGTGAAAATAACTGTGCAATATTCACAGAAAAGCTTAAAATGTTAGTAGTTTTGGTTTACAAAATAAGACACTTGATTTGGGCTTCGATATAGGTACCTAAATGTTTTCCCAGGATGAATTGAATATATGTTTACTCTAACATCTTCATGTGATATAAGTGAAATGTTATCTAGTAAAACTCAGGTCAAGAGAGTCCTAAATACCTTGACCAAATCCACGACGTAGGTAATGGTATTTGACATTTTATACATTATTATAACGTCAATCATGCTACTTGGGGTTATTATCGGGCAAAAGAGGAAACTTGCAAATAATAATTTTAGACGCTGAAGATGCAAAATTAATTCTATGATCAGCTTAAACTTTTTGCTCCATTTCTTTAGTCATTAATTGCCAAGGCAACGAAATTGAATTTATATTAGAGCTTAATAAAAATAGTTTGAAATTTTTCCTGCATCGTGTCCATAGGTACTCGAGGGCAAAACGCCGAGTCACCGGCGCAGGCGCAGTCCGTGGGGGCGACTGCTTTGATGCGCGCCGACGTTCGACAGCGTCCGATAGCCCACAAAACGACAACCACGCTATGAGTGTGGTGCCAGCGAGGAGCGGTGGCGGACAACGTCTTGTCTTCTCCCATCTTGGGGTTTGCATACGGGCCTTGAGGTCTAACTCGCTGCCCCAGCAAGATCTCATCGGCTGACAAGATTTCTTAGCCTTTTTATCTGATACCGATGGAGCTTTGTGGCATTTTGCTTATTGACGACATTGTGATCCAATAATATGGTTTCGCAGTTTCCCTGCTCTTTTTTGCTTTTGTATTTTTTGGTCCATATTACATTACATAACAATATCGTAAGAAAGAGTGGAAACACCACACAGTATGTACCATACGCATTATGGTATGTGGTCATCAATTAAGGCCAACTAAGTAAAATAGGCATTTATATAATTTTAAAGAAGCCCGAAGCGCAGGCGAACTAAGGCACATTATTGTAAGACGAATTGCAACACAGTAACAGCTATAGTACCGTACCTTAGATGGGGTTTCAGTATGACGATGATGCATAGGCTTAAGCGGGTCCCTAATGACTTCTACCGCTTGTCACATAGACCAACACTTAAAAAAGGACGCCGACGTCTATCCTCCGACACTTGTGAGATGATGGTGTGAATTGAACGCCGCGATGAGTAAGCTGGCCCGATAAACAACTGCACGAGTGCAGTAATTGGTAGGATCTTGTCATTTGTACCCCAACCAGAGGATATTTTGTCATTTGATTATGACCAAATTATTCTTGATAATAGTAATTTTATACTGGGTGGGAGAAAAGTGGGAGTAAACTTTATAAAGCATATTTTAACAAAACATGGAGAATTAACGCGTTCACAGTCCAGTGCCCCATATATGGAGCACGACCAACTAGCTTCACAAACCCGTGCCCCACATAATTATGTGGCACGATGATAAAAGTATGTGCTACCAGATCCGCACTAAGGGTATTTTTTCTGAAGGTTAGTCAATACGATGTCCTTGGTGGATGCTTCTGTCCATTCATATCCTATTGTCTTCAGAAGAGTGCTCAGAGTCAGAGTGCTCCACCCAGTGTAGAAGTGCGAGCACATAGAGATTGAAATAATAGGCGGGACTTACAAGGAAATCAAAACATTTTTTGTATGGGGACTGTGAACGTGTTAACATGCATAGCACAAAAGCATACATGCATAAAACGACGCATAGCCATGAACGTAACAACAGAGTAAGTACACCAAGAGCCAAGATTAGGAAGTAGGCTCCGTCTCTAAAGGGATAAAAATTGGGTTGGCTGATAACAAATTCAAATTGTGTCGAAAAGCAAATTGATAACGCGTCGAATGTCGACTAAACAGACCTAAGTTACAAGGAAGATTATTTAGAAGAAAACTGATGAATAACCTTGAATATGCATTAGTATTTACTATAGACCGAGGCTGTATTCTAGTGAGGCAATCTGTATACCGTTCATATAAAACACTTGTTCCAACATTGCTGGACAAACAGTGTGATATCACACGATTTTCATACCTTGTGTTATTTATTATAGTCTAACCAGTGCCTATTTATTATATTGTAAATGCCAACGACTCTTGAATGGAGTTTTATTCACTTTACTCATTATCAATGAAATTGCATGGCTTAATTGTCATTATTACTATTTATTCTCCTATTATTAGTGCTATTTACTAAATTTACACCTTTATACATATAAAAATATTTAGCAACTAAGTAGGTATGTCTATTATGTTCTCTGCGAATATGACTACTAAATTAGTTCTTTTTCTAAGTATGTGTCCTGTTTTATGGAGTCTACAGGTCGCTACCTATTTACAAACCCACAATCAGTCATTCGTTTGTTGACGGTTTTGTATGGCTATTCAGTACAGATGTATGCGAATACGAACGCTCTGTAGATGAATAAGAAAGTTAGAATGCGTCTGCGCACGTGCTATTTTATAGGTAGGCTCGATGGTGGCCCGTAAATTGCTTGATACTAAATATTTATTCAGGGCATTAAACACAAAGGTATTAGTAAACACGAATTTCTTACGTATCCAGGTAAATAGGCGGACCCTTGTCTCTGATAATCTGCAAAAAGCTGAATTTAATCCTTCCGGCGGGGATGCGCGGGCGCAGGGTCCTATAGCTGAGCTCACTGGGCTGTCGGCAGACTTTGTGACGCCCGCGAGGGCTGCTGGGGAAATTGGTAATCGTTCCGCGGCTTGGCAAAGTAGCTCAGGTGTTTAGGGTTGGCAACCATAGACATGTATTTTATAGGTGGAGGCTTCTTAGTGAAACTTGATCGATACGACCTCAAGATGATGAAAGTAGTACAAATTATCAATATTTATTTCTTATTATTTGCATAAGTATAAAATACATATCTTACCTGAAACCAGTACTAAATAAAATAGTGAAACTGGTAAGGAAAGTGATTTATTGTTACTGTAGTTATTTTCGTAGCATTATTTCCGTTTTCGTAGTATATAGTAGGTATAATTATACCTGGGTATTCACTCGTTACTTCGTAACCTAGATTTCTAGTATACCTATAAGTATCTATCTAAATTATATCTAGATGATTGACTTATTAAAATAACTAAATGACAGATGAAAAGGATTTTTTAATTTAGATAATTATGATTATAACGGTTTGAGAAGATGATATACCTATAAGTTCGATATTTTTTTTAAACGTTAACAATAATAAACAAAACTTTGAATGGACAACCCTATTACTAGTTTCTAATTTTCAAGCTATATCTTTTGCAGATCGCATGTTCCGTGGAAGGGGATTACGAAATATGCCATTACTGCATTCCAGGAAGGTATCACCAGGTAGTCGATTTTTTTGGTTCCCATTGTACATGAAATTGCTTGCATTTTAACCACGAATATCATCTACACGCAAAAGTACATTTTAAGTACTTGTTATTAAGTTTATATTCACAGTAAGTTGGTGCATTGCTCTGTACATATACTTATTAACGATTGATGCCAAAATTAGCCGATACTTTGGAATATTATGTAGGTAGATTGAAATACCGTTATTATGAATGAGCAATTATTTTATGAATGAAATATGTTTGTGATGCTAGATTAGAGTCCAGTAGGGTGGTCTTTGACATTCCATATCTTGTGCCTATATGCTGTTACTTTTTGCGACGTTATAGAGATGTTCTTGATTTTTTCCTTGACTTCCAAGATGGCTACGGTTGAGTAGAATAGAGAAATGAGGACAGAGTGCAGCACAGTGGTGCGACTTAAAAGTTTTAAAGGCTGATAAAGGCTGTTCAATGGTCAAGCCGTCAACATTATTATTATGAACTTTATTATTACTCACGATAGCGCTTCATATTCTTTGATTCACGAGCTTGTGCCAGCGATTCCATATGCAAATAAATACAACCATAAATAGGTTGTACCATATCCCTAGTAAAAGTATGCGAATGCTGGCCAAAAAGAAAGCAAAGTGAACGAAAGAAAAAAAAATGTCCTGTCATATTTCACGAATCTTCAGTTCGGTATAGGTTGATGGTTTCGGTTTATGTATAGTTACGCTCTAACAGAGAAAGGTGTACAGGAGAGTTTTTAAGGTTGAGCTTTTCTCAGTATTTAACTACTTGACCGATTGCAAAAAAAATATCAGTGTTAGATAGATAAAAGTTTAGACTATGTAACTGTAAAATAATTATTAAAATAGGTCAAGTAGCTTTGAGAAAATCAATGAGGCCCCCTGTATACTTATCTCTGTCTTCGTGTGTACTAAAACCATCCACTGCAGTTGGTAGGATATAAGTGCATAGTAATATCCACTCTTCTCTAGAGAAGAACATATTCCTTGGATAAGATCATATTATCGAGTACACCTGGCAAGACCACCGTTACTTCGAGCAAGGTAATTTTTTACATCGTAAATGAGATGTACCGATGACCCGCCCCCATGCCGCTCGGGCTATTGTCTATTAACATTCCGTTAACTCACACACGTGTAATTACATTAGTAGCCGGGTGCGCACGCGCTTAAAATCGTACGTCAGTCAATCATTATGCCCGAGGATCATATAAACCAGATGACAGTATATCAGCAAATGTGATTCTAATTTCCAAAAAATACAGTTGTGGTGTCAGGTCGTGGAAAACTGTAGGAACTAAGTGTTTTATCCTGGAATTTATGAAAGGCGACTTTTGAATAGATTAGTATGTTAGTATTTATCATTACGTGGCCAATTATTAGGTACACGACTATACATTATAAAACACAACAAAATTTGTAAAGAATCACTTAATGAATTAACAAAAATGTAAATGTAATAGTGCAAATTTTTGACACAAATAATTTTATGAGGTTATTTAATTAACTAATGCTAATTTCGATTACCCTGATTTGAAATTGAACTTTATAAAACTACCTTTTTTGCATCAATATCCAATATGGCATATCTCTTAGTTTCCTTGACCGGTACATGGCTGATGGTAAGACGAAGCTTGGCAAGTATTGGAAATATCGAATTGTAATGTCGATTCGTAATGAAATGAGAATTAATGACATTGGTAACTAATGATAGGAAGCCAAATATTTGTACGTGAGATCAATATAGCAGGTATAGATAGATAGTTCGATCGCTGAAACCACAATGAAATCTTTGACAATGTTATTCTAACCTTTAGTAGAGCATAAAATAAGGCCAAACCTATAGTCAGTGAGGTGTGGGTGTACGGAAATTAAATCGTACTGAGTCTGTGGTGATCACAGTTCACTGGTTTAATCTTATTAATGATTAAAATGAGGGATATTAAAAGAGTTCGATGGCGCTGCGGTTATATAGGACACGGTCTTCCATTACCCGCCAAGAGGTCCGGGTTCGAAACTCAACTCGACAACGAGTTTTGAATATCCACCTTACCATCCGTATTTTTAGGACGAATTATTCAAAAAACCTTTCTCATAGATACTCTTATTTGGATGTTAATGATTTAAGTATTCTAATGCGTGGGAACTGGGTCAAAGTAGCATGTGGTAATCGAACAAGTCATTAGTTCCCAATAATTACTAAAACAATTACGGTAACCATCCTGACGCGTGTTGACATATTACCGTTAAAGGGGGATGGAGAGATGCTGCTCCATTTGAGTTGATATTGCAACACATTGTTGGAACTTGATCGATATTGGTATAATAACCAAAAACGCGTGTGAATATTAGTAAATCAGGATATATAAAAATCTTCTCACTTTAAATTAACGTTTTCCAACTGTTCATTTAAAGAGTTTTGTATGTAACTAACTGCCATATTGTATAATAATAATAAACCGGACTCCAGGGAGTACAGAGGCGCCAGCGGTATTCTGAATTCAGGACTTTCCCAGAAGAATATTATTTCTATTAGGTACAGCACATCAAGTGTACTAACACTTTGTACTTTGGACCGTTCTTATTGTCTGCGTCGCAAGAATTCAAATCGTACTGCAAGTGTTACCATTGATCTGCTGTCGCGTGTAGGTATCTATTATAAATTTCTAGAAATAAAAAAAATGGAGGATCACTAGAAATTGGATGGTATCTCAGGTGATATTGATAATTTTTTATTCGAATTTGGTGTAATCGCTTCAATGAAAAGATGGAGCGAAGAAGGGAAGAAATTGACGATTGCAAGTTATTTGAATGGACCAGCTTTATCGTATTTCAAACATTTATATAACATGTGACGATTATGCTAATGTACCTAATCAAAAAATTTAAGGAAGACTTTTTTTTTCAAATTTCGATATACAACGGTTCTTGATAACAATTTATTGGACAGGTGACCCTCTCCAGCAGCTTAAAACGCACACCGCCCACTAAAAAGGGAGAAAATGGGAAATAAAATAAAATAATAAGTTACGTAAAGGCGACCGTTCGTCATGCGAATCGGACATTAGTCGTAGACTGGTAATTTCCCTTTTGATTTTAAGTAATTTATATGAAATTATGTAGAGAAAGTTCGGCTGAAGGGATGCCGAAGGGTGGTTTTTGATAAATGTTCGGTTTCTATTCGATTAGGCAGATAAATGCGGCTGATACTGCCGAGATTGAATGATCGATTACGTCATAATCACCTAGGAAATGATAGAAATGATTGTAAGTAAATATTTGACATTGCATTTGAATGCGATTTATAATATTTACCGTGGCCCATATTACCCCTCATCCTTATTCAAATCAATGAAGTGGTAAAATTGTGTAAGTTGCACTGTAAAGTAATCCAAAGACGATGGAACCATGAATTATGAAAAATATTGAATACCTAGATTTAAATATACAGGGTGGCCTAGAATTCATTCGACAAAATTAAATGGATGGTAGGCTTGTGAAATACATTAATTCTGCACAGCGTTTAAGTAAATTAAACAATTTGGGGAAAAATTAAAATTATTTACAATAAATTCAAGTAAAAATTATTAATTTGATGTGCATCGTTACTGTCCTTTGGAGTTTTTGAAATTAGAAGGTATTTTTTAATTTTTGCAACGATTTCTTTCACTGGAATTTGACCTAATGGTCATTTCTAAGGTCATTGTGTGTGTGACTTGTGACGTACTTAGTTTAAAAAAATTGCAACAAAAACCTTACCAATTTAATATTTACGAGTATCATGAGTACAACTCCCAGTTTCAATTGGTCGAATGAATTCAAGGACACCCTGTAGGTAATACCCCGGCAGTTTTAAGTTGACCCAAACATCTACAATTTTATTGTACGGTGGAAAGCACATTAAGTGTATCATTTTAGACCGGTTTCTTATCTGCGTGTTAAAAGTTGTTGTCCATGACTATCGGCTAAAGTGTTACCATTAATCTGCTGAAACTACGAACTGACGCCATTTTCTTTTCTTTTCACTTCATCATCATAAACAGTCTATTCATATTTCTCCACTGCTCGGGCACAGACCTTCCTTTACATCGAGAGAGCTGGACCCCCTGCGGATTGGCGAATTTCACATGCCTTAGAAATTTCTTCTTCTTCTACGGCGTGCAGGTTTCATCACGACCTCCGTATGACATAAATCCATTGACCCGACAACTGAGCCACCAAGCTCTTAAATTAGGTAAACTTAGTTGCCGTGAATTCTCTTTACTACAACATCGAATCACTCAATTTTCCACTCATTAATAAAACAAAACGCGACAGCGCCGCTAATAATTTCATTATTCGAGCCCTACTATTACCGTGCGTTATCGTTCCATCGCACTGCCCCTAAAGTTACGCTAACGTAGGAATTACGCTCAACGTTATAATTTCCTTAGGCTATGCAAATACACTTCCTTTTATATTATTTCACAGGTGTAAAGTGAGCAAAGTGGTTTGTAAATTTGCACTGGGTAGATTAAATTTATAATTATGTACGTTCTTAGTTAAGGTATTATTATTTTGTACAAAGTTGAGTTGAATCGGCTATGTTTATTACTACATTAGAAATCTAACATACCATAAACGCGATTTAAAGGTATTCCACGGATTAAGCCTTTGGTCCCTTTCTAACGTAACATTTTTTGACTAAGTGCGAAAGGAACAAAAATACGATTCAAGGGAAGTGAGGTAGGTATCAGCATATAAACATTAACGAGCTCTACAGATCTCTAAAAATCTTAAACAGCACAGGCCCCGCGTGGTGGATCATGGCCCGAGCTCCCTCGATGTAGGAGAGAAGGTTTGTGCTTCGATTTTGGCCGAATAAATAGGTTGTCGATGAAAGAGTTAGAATACAGTATTTATCAAACAACGGGGCTTTTACATAATGGCGATTTCACTTAAAAATTTAAAAAAAAACGTAAAGGACTTTAAACTTAGTTTTTATTTGTTTATTTTATTGCTTGAAGTCCCTCGCAGCCTTCTATCAACAAAGACCAATTAAAAAATAATTATTGCTGATATAATCAATAATAATGGTAGAAATAATCTTCATAAATGGGATAAAAGTGGATTTCAAGCAATGTCATAAATTATCCGTGTCATTTGCACTGTTTTAATATTTTAACTGTTCCTTACACCCTTATATTAATCGCTAGTAGTTGCGTGAGAAACGCGAACGGCCAGTAGCGACGTACTTTTAACCAAACCCACATTCTAAATTAACTCCTAATCGTCCCATTTATACCTTAAGACAGAGTTACAGGGTTTAATTTTGAACAGTTTTGGTTTGTTAAGTTTGTGATATAAGTTGGTAAATATTAGCTAGAGTGGAAATGTGCAAGGAGCATTAATCACAACAGAATTAGCTTTGGCGATCCGCTCCCGAGTGTCAGCGGAAAATTTATGTTCTGTGGCCAGTGCAGACTACATTTAAAATTGTACATATTGTGTTATTATTTATTAAAAATCTTTACTTATTTCAGACAGTAAATAGTCCATAGATTATTATTTTATTAATGGACTCGACAGTTCGTCATTTGCTAATGTCATGTTACAGAAAATTCAATATATAATAGTCTTCTATCTTCCTCCAGAGGAGTCGCAGTAGCGACGACATAGGTTAAAATGGTTTTGCGTAGGTTGATCATCAATGACGTTGATGTGTTGATTGACTGTACGAGTGTGTAAGGGAGTCTTTGGACTGAGACAGTTCTTATCTAAACCACCTAACCTAAACCACAGAATCCTTTTTAAACAGCCAGATCAAGCCACTTCTTGCAGCTTCTTACTAGCATATTGTACAAGACTAATTCGTATTAATTTTTAATCGCCACATTATGACCGACATATATAGGTAATTTTGAGTGCGATTTCGCTCTTTAATCTGTCTTTCATAGACTTTCGACAGTTGTAAATGCGAACTAAGAAAGTTTGCGTTAAAAATTGTTTCTGAATCTCGGTCTAACTAAGCCCTTTCCATTGCGAGTAATTTAATGTATGATAGAGCAAAAAAATATTATTCACTAAATTACTAAAAGATAAATTAAACATATTTAAAAAATCCAGTTAACCTTTTCTCGTGGTCACATCCGAAGTTTGCTTCGCGGCCGACCGCCTCCGCGCCGTTGGAGATCGCATAAATACTACTTAACGCTCACGACATACCAAATTTAAAAAAAAATTAAAAAAGAACCCAAAAAGATGCCCAAAATCAGGACGTAACTTTTTAATAATTACCGTCGGATCCGGCGAGTAGCGTCACTAATGTGTGAATGAGGTAACCCTTTTCCAAATAATTTTGTTTTGAAACACGTTTATAGATTTTGACGTAATTTATTTGTGAGCAACCCTCCTTAGCACGTCGCATAATAATATTATGAATTCAATTTAAGTGAACATATTGGTTGCTTATAAACTCAGGTGGTTATGTCATTAAGATTATGCCTTAAAATGTATATCTATCTATCTATACTATTTATATGTCCCACTGATATCGAGGAAGCTGCTTGGTACATGATCCGTCATGAGGGTCCAATATGGATTGGTGAATTGCACATGCCTTCACGATGTATTCATATCATTCAGTATTCGGTAAAATAACGTAATTTTTCCTTTAAAAAACCAGAAACACTCATTATGTCTGACTAGAGATCGAACCTAGAACATTCGTATCATAGCCCGCCGCCGGTCCAGTGATCCAACCACAATGTCCCATCGACTTTTCGCACTCTCTTCCGAGCGGTATTTATAATTAATACAGTCAAATTAAAATATTTGTAGCAATTCCAGAGTGTGACATATCAATTTTAATTTTCACCAAGGGAGGCATCCCGCTCACTCTTACGCGATACAGCATATGTGTGACAGAGCGCTTATCTTCACCCCGGTGCCAGACATGTGCGCAAAATTGTATAAATATGCTCAAATTCGATGTTCATTGATGGCTTTTTATGACGTCGTACTTATAGATTTTGTACAAAGCTTTCGACTGTAGGTAAAACTTTGCCAAGATGCTCAAATGTCTAGCGCCGGCTTTTGGATTAGACTCAGTAGCCATGATATAATCACATCTAACGTTACAATACAAAGCTACATTTAGAAACGCTACCAACATGTTACGCTTAGAGAATACCTACCTACATTTGCCGGGGTTGGAATGTGACACGACACCAAAACGTCACGGCAATTAAGGAATCGGCAAGCTCTAACCTCGCTGTCAGACGACCTGCAATGGGCGCGCGGCTGATTGGCAGTCGAATACTTACTTATACACGCTGCCGCTGGATAAGACATTATTGCATCGACAATTCGGAACATACTTTCCGTTATTCAAATCTGTGAGAATATTGTGTCAGTCAAAAATATTTTTGGTCATGTAAATAAAAATCGATGTACCTACGTGCAGCCGATTTTTTTTTAGAACTTGGCCTACGCACTACCGTGCGTTTAGATAATATAATTATGATATTGGAACCTCTATTAAGGGAAGCCTACTACAACCTACAACAAGTATAGAATTATCATATTTTGTAAACATTTGTACGCCAGACAGGCAGGATTTGTTGTTACATTTTTTTGTAAACTTGAACATTTTTTTAAACAAATAGCCTTCTGTGGCCGAAAATTGAACTAAATTGAAACGATTTCGGTGTCAAACTTTGAAATTTCGAATTGCCTAATCCCTAAATCAAATAGCGGAACTGCAATGCCTACAGTTATCAGACCTATAGTTTTTAACTGTTAACAGACTACCCTCAAATATTATATTCTCTATTATCTCATTATAGTCTATCTAGGTTTCGTAAGAATATTTTATGATTATTTAAATAATAACTTCTTACGAAACGGATCCAGTGTTGTTACGCTCCATGGCAATCGGCATATCGCTCGCTATAGGCAGCTATATGTAGGTAAATGCTTGTAGCAACATTTATCATATTTCATGCCGTTCGACATGTCTGACGTTTCTCTCCGTGGGTGACAGCGCGTTAACTCCGCGAGGACTTTATTGCTGTATTTACCTACCGTAAGTAATGCATTGCCGAAGATGTCGCAAAGAGAAGCTAACATTTGCATTTTCTTTGTTACCTCCCGATTGATACGACATAACGTTTTGATTAGCGTTAAATTAACAAGATGGCGTTTAATTGGACAACTTTCGTGTTTCTTTGCGATTGGAAAGCAAATGTTTACTTGATGCCGTCAAACTTAATAAAACACGTTGGTTATAATAAATACTCGTAACATAATGAGTTTTTGTTTTACTGAGATTTGACTTGAGAAATACCTTATACTTAGTTACATAAAATATACAAACAAGAACATACAATTAATTAGAATCCTTATTTATGCCAATTTCAACTAAACTAAAACGACTCGCGATTGTCCGCAGCTACCCGACTATACAGTCTGAAATTTTCTAACATGTCATACCACGGCATAAAAAGCTTCTAAAGAAGAAAAATGTATAGGATTGCATTTGCTAGTAAAAACACGTGTCAATCCCATACATTTTTTTTCTATTCTACTAGCGTTAACGAAAGTAAATGCCACATACCTAAGGCTAATCGATAGACGCAACCTAAAACACGCAAATACTTGTTAATTTCTAACCGATGTTCAAGTTGGCTACCATAACTTATTGCTTTTGCAGGGGTCATTATTTCCTTGACTGCGGTTAAGGGCACAATACTCTAGAACGTTTTCTACAGCAAGTCAACGGTCACAAGTTGCCACTTTGACGTACTTTCTAAAGCCCATCACACACAGCCGCGAGTCGAACGCGACACTCAGTGATTGGCGGCCGACACACTTGCAATCTGTCCCGTTATGGTCTCGTATGGGCCCTACCATTAGTATGAAGACGGTGTCTAGTATTCTCTACGTGGTGTCATCGGTCACAATTTAGCACTCTTGGAAGACTTTCTAAAACTTCGCGAGTCCGGCGACACTACGCGATTAGTGGCTGATACATTCGTTATTAAATCCCGTTATACGACGATTTGTACTTACTGGAGACTATAAGGTCGATTGAAGAATATCTTAATCATTGTTCATCTTTACAAGTGTTGTAGATATTAGAGTTGGTCTTCAGGCTCTCCATATTTTTATCTATTTTGCTGCAGCGTCGCCTTTTTTCGAAGTTGCTGTATCCATCAGATATACGCATTCTTCGATAAATTTCAAAGAATTCCATTCTTTTCTGAAATGACAAGACCAGAAGGCCTGGAAGATGAAGAATATTACAGTTAATGAAACGCCAGAGAGAGAGAGAGAGAGACAGAGAGACAGTAATAATTTCAAGGTCGGGTAAGGAAAAGACTCTTCTAAGAACTAGAAATTAACCAATAAACGAGTTAATTCTGCCATGAAATCATCTATTTTGTGTTTAATTTCAACAAATGGTAGAGGATACGAGTCGAGCTGGACCACTCGACGTCGATGCATTGTCACTCGAGTGACAGTCACAAATGTTTGCCACTTCACAAAAAAGAGAGTCGTACTGTCTACTCCTATCTTATCGGTACAAACACAAGGGTGCTTTTGCGTTATTTCGTCCGCAGGAATAAACTTGTCGGGCAACAAACAGTGTTTATCTGTAAAAACGTAATAAATGCACTCGTACAAAAAGATTTGCGGTTTTAACGCTTGTAAAATTATTTTATCGCTACGTGTCTAATCGGCCAGTAAACCTTGTAAGCGACGCTTATTTTTTAATCGAATAAAAACATAATTGATCAGCGGAAACAAGTTTATAGGCGTTTGAAACTACGCTACGCAGCAGAGTGGAGAGCCAGCAGCGGTCAGTTGAGTGAGGTCCGTGATGTTTTGTCGTCTGATTCCTTTATTTTGTAAAATCCTTAAAAGTCTTGGGGAAGAGAACAGCGATACGTGTATTAATACGAAGACTACGCATGCTGCTAAAAAGCAGGGATAATGATGTTTAGCAGGTAATCTAGGAATTACTTGCCTAAATTGTACATTCGAAGATATAATGTTATCTAATATTTTATTTCAGAGGGCCACTCAGGAAAGTTGTGCCTTGCTGGCGCCGCATCAGAATAATATGTAGCTATATGGAATTTACATAGAGTTTTTCGTTAGCAAATGTCAATCCCATACATTTTTCTTTCTATTCCATTAGCGTTAACGAAAGTCAATGCCATGCACTTTGTGGTTGTATTTGGTACGTATGTAGCGTCAAAAGAAACTAGCCCAGCTTGTACTGTGGCCACAGCGCTGGTTTTCAGCTATCCGCGGCAACAACATGACATGCAGAATTCTGTAGCGGCCACTAAGTCGAATCCTAAACCTAAACGCAACTGTCACTGTCGTTCATATGCTACATCGCGAAAGAGCGAGCGGGATACGCAATCTGGAATCACTACAGCTATTTGGAATCCAGAATCTGTCTCTGTGTGGTGTCCTTCGCGGCTTCTCCCAACTTTCTTGCCGACTGGTCACGGAGCGCGTGCTCGGCTCGCTTTTTGTCGCCGGGTGCCGGGCGCGGGCCAGATATTGAAATAATTGCTTTTTCAACGCCACGCCACGCCGCCGCCGCCGCGCCTGCCCGTGCAAATGACATTCGAGATGGAGGTCGTTTTTTTAGCCGCGAGTAATACGAGAAGGAAAATTGTCGCTGATGAAATGTTTGGTTTTGTGATAACGATAATATTGTGGTGCGTAAGGCGCAACACATTTTTATTGCTAATAGGTAAATAGTACTATTGGTATCTATATAGTTAGTTGCATTTTCTGTGGTAATGGTCGTAATGTGAGTGTGGTGTGTCGCGACACGCATCCTGCACGACATGTCCTGTAAGTACACTAATTTTAGTTGTCCTGCCCCCTTACCATGAAGTCTTATAGCAGGATTACTTCAATAATACTTTGTTATTTCGTATCAAGGTACGAAATAACAAAGTATTATTGAAGTAATAATGCTATAAGAATTCATGGTAAGTAAGGGCCCTGCTTATTTCTATATGCTATGTAGCATATGAGTGCCAGTGACAATGCGTTTAGGTTTGGGTTATATCTACTTTAATTAATTTGCGATCAGTTCGTACAGTTTTTGTTTACATCATACTTCATGATACGAGGTATGCAGATACTCCTTTTTAATTATCTCTTAAATATTTATGTTATTATGTACCTTCAAAATAATTTGACGCGTTGTCGCTTGGCTCAGTATGAGGAATTTTCCTATAATAACTTGAGAAAGTAATAAAATGATTAGCGACATGTGGCATCGCGGTTGTCCACAGCCTAATGAGAACCAACGACTCTTTAAGCCAAAACGCGCTTACATATCGCTACAAACATATTTGTTCTAAATACTTATTCCAGAAACTATTTTACATATAACCGCAGCCCAAAACCAAGTGTCTTATTTTGTAAATAAATATGATCGTCTTATTACCTGTTGTGATGTTAAACACTGAAGAAACTGATTGATTGAACCTGTTCATCGTTGTGAAAATAAAGTGATCCGATCCAATAATATGAAAATAACTATGCAATAATCACCGAACAGCTTAAAATGTTAGTAGGGTAGGGTAGTTTTTGTTTACAATATAAGACACTTGATTTGGGCTTTGATATATATTATTGTACAGTCGAAATCATATTAAGTGTATAGGTATTGCTATTAATTTTATCTGTCACATAAAAATACTAGTTATTCGGTAAATTATGAAGTGATTGATTTTTATAATTAAAATCTCTTTTCGTTTGAAAGTACTAAACTCATTCGTTCAGCGTAAAAAGCGCTTAGATGTGAAAACTAAACCCAGATTGGTCGCAGGCGGCAGGCGTAGTGTTAAAATCCTAAATTGTTGTGTGAACTTTCACAGTTATTGGCCATCGCTGCGCCTGCGTCGTTTTATAGCCAACGACGAGTCCAAGGGGTTTTTTGTTCGGATTCCTGCTATTACTTGCTCTTTGATATCATAATCACTTTGTGCGCTGGCACGTGCTCGTTTCTTGTAATAGATTACGACATTTTATAGGAATTTCTTATTGTGACGGTCTTGAAATCCAAACGGATTTCAAAGGTACTCGTAGCATAAATTTGTTAATATATTTATTGGACTGTGCATGTTATCAGGTGATGTGTAGATTCCACAGTTAATAATGGTATTTTCCGTCTGTGTAAAGTTATTTAAGATTATTTTCAATCTTTTCGCTCTCTTATTTCATCGACACTTTGACAAACTGGGATTTTGACAATACGGAATTAAATTACCGATATTTCGGAGACTTTGTAGTCGGTCATTCTGGTCACGAGAATATAAATTTTAAGAACTATAAATAATATTTTAATTGCAATCCAACATGTTCATTTTTCTTTGTACATACTTATATATATTTGCGTCAATATGAGGTCGTATAGTAGATACATACAACTTTACAACAATCTACAAAACCATTGCAATTAAGGCCATATTACTTGATGTGCTACCGTACCGTTGACCGTACTTACCTTCCTGACGGTGATACGATCTAGATTGCGAAGGATTTGTGGTAGGTACTGGCGTGCTGTCCACTGCTGCTATCGTCTCGGTGACACGACACATCGCAGATGCGTCGCAACAAGAGTCCGTACCGCGACGAATCGGCGAGACAATCCTGTCGAGACAAAGGCTCCGGGCGTTTGTCACGCGTTGTAAATATTTTGGACGGTTTTACGGGCCCCGTAGTTTTATGGGGCTTTCACGCTGGCACCATTGTCTCGGGCATCGCCCGACGAGTCCGATGGGTCCGACTGGTTCGAGGACTGATTAGCCATGGCTGAGCCACGGGACATCTTTTCTTTGGGACTAGTTTTGCAAAAAATATTTCTAATTACTATGACAGTCCAATGTGTTGAAAAGTTAGTGGACGCCGTTAATTTATGGAATAATGTTTTGCTATGTAACTTTGTTTGACAGTCACCACTAATTAAGTGACGATGGTCATTTGTTCATTGAGAAAAGGCAAACACGGTCTATTACAAACCGATGAGTTTAAATGAAGAGATGGATGAACATGTATAAGATGAGATGTGTTCAAGATATACCTGCTGGAGAAAGCCTTGAGTTTATAGATGTGTTTGTTTGTAATTTTTTTAATTTTTAACTAGGTATATTCGTCGTTTACGTACATTACTTCATGTATGACCTGCTGTTAAAAGGTCCATAAACCTTGACCTCTGTGCCTTCTTCGGTAGATATCATTTTACATAGATATTACCTACGAACAATAGGTACATAAATTTTGGATGACTATAAAATTGAGGATTGACTTAATTTAGCCACTACATCAGCTGACTGTCTGACAGTCTGACTGTGCACTAAAAGCGATCTTCTTTACCAACATCTTCGCCAACAAACAGATTTTTATAATTGTCAATTGTAATGATGTTACCACTGCTTATCATTATCACATAGAAGAAATATTGACATCATCTAAGACCAGCATATATCGATCTGGGGCCTTAATAAAAATAATATAAATTATCTTACCTTGTCGCTGTTTTTCAGCCGCACCATACCGGAAGAAAACTACCTTGTTTTATTACCTGGCTATTGAGATTGGAGTTTGGAGTATTTACTTAAAAAACGACGTCGGTTCTGTGCCGGTGCGCAATGTGGGGCGACGCCAAGGCTGCTCTAACCTCGCTGTTTGTGGAGCGTGACGGCGACGTGTCGGCACCCACGGCCTGACGTCACCACCCCTGCCGCCCCCGGACGTACTGCACCCCTGCTGCTACAGGTGTTATGGTAATACCTATAATACCAACCAGATTCGTGAAACCGAAATGTGACAAGAAATGGCAGGAGAAATCAAGAAAGACTAGACTGACTTTTGTTATTCAGATAGTCATGCATCTGTCTCCAAATGCTCATAGCAAGCATCAAACGGGAAAGACATTAGAGAAGCGAAGCGGTAGAGGTCTGCCAAGGTTGGGATAATGCGCGTACGATCGCTCGCTGCCTACGCGGCATATACAGTTGAATACAGTTTGAATACATGAATTTTTGACATCAATTGCTAAATATACTAAATAACCCAATATCCCCTTTTAGCATTTCCCATTTTACCACGGGTTAAGACGACTAAGCCTAAGTATCCTTAGTGTATGAAAGAACCATTTAGCTATCCAATATAACCGATTGGAACACATTGAATGATAGGATTTACTAACAAACAGATAAACGGAAAATGTATGACTGTCTTGGAATGAAATATGTGAATGTATTAGTTTCTGCATGGTAATTTTTTAAACTCGTACCACGGAATGAAAAGACATGACCATAACCTGTAATAAGCATGCTGTAAAATCAGCTTGGTTATGGACTCAGAAACCAATACTTACCAACACCGTGCCAAATTGTCAACATCTTCATGCGAGTTCAAAACTACTAATATCATCTCCGCCAAGAATGTTGTTTATTGCTTACGTTTATTACTTAACCGCAACTTTACCTATTCCATTCTTAAATAACTGCGTGTCATTTGTTTTTGTCAATCAAAACGGTGACCTGAAAATGCATCGGTTTTTCAAAAACAACAATAGGAACGTGAAGTCGTGAATGTTATAATGGATTTCCCCTTCTGAATATTGTCCAAATAAGCGATAGCGATCGCAGAAGCGCGTGCAAAAAGCCCATTGCTCCCGCATCATTATGGAATTAAAGGTAAACAGGTGTGAAATTAAGCTCACTTTTTGTTGGGCTAATAGATTGCGGCGCACTTTTCCGTCCCGAGGCGCGCCACTTACGTAATACCCGTCCATTACAGACGTACAAATCACCTAAACGCCTCGTTTAAAATGCTATAATTTCGCACTAAACAGAATGATTTGGGAGTTTCATCTCGTTAGAAAATTTCTACTTTTGTTTTTTCGCCCCACCAATTACGGGCGGCTTGGGCCAGACAAAGAGTTTTTTGTAGAGATTCGGACGGCTGATTGATGGGCGATTATTTTTGGGTTTGATCTGAAGATGCTTCCGAGTTGTTTTGTTAAACGATAGCAACAATCTGGCGTTACGGTTCGTTGTTCTCATAACTTTACATTGTTCTTTACAACTTTTTGTCACTGTAATTGAATCTCGTAAAAAGAATAGGCGCTGCTACGTTATTGCTTAATTTGATGACTTTGCTTTATTGGTGGGTAAATTGTTTTAGGCAATTAAATTACTGCTGTTAATCCCATTATTAGGCACGGATGATTAAAAGCTTTCCTAAGTGCAGAGAGATATGCTGGAGTTACATTTTTCTGGGACGTTGTTAAGTACTTATCTACTTACTTATCTAAGAGGTATTATAAGTACACGAGGTGGAACAGTGCTGTACACAACTACTGTTTCCAGTTGAATGGTATATAGTATTCGCAACATAGCAAGGAACGGTGTGCTTGTAACCATTACACGGTGAAGCCAGTTACAAATATAAACCAAGACGAATCTGCGAGTTGTTTGCTAACCGTTTGACCCGGCTTCACTCGCACCCACTAACCCACTGTTCGATAACAAACTGCAGTAAACGAATGAATATAATACCTATTCACAGCCGTGCAGGGTGCAATGTAGCACCATAACGTCTATTCATCTCTTTGATGTAATGATGTGTAGTCGGTATCAACTGTTAATATGCCTTCAATATTATTGGAGAGTGTCGTATCTTCGATTATGATTTCACGAAAAAGTGTTCTATCGTCAAGTATGGTAGATACAATTTTGTGTGCGCATGACATGGTGTTTAAGAGGGTTTGATGTAGGCTTCGGTAGTCGATAGTGTGACTGGCAGAAGAGTCTTCAGAAGTACCGTTAGCACGGACCGTTCAATAAATTAATTCGGTAATAGATGAATGTTGACGAAAATAATCAAATAGCAGTAACATCTTTTAATATATGTACTAAGCGGTAAACCGAAAAGGATGTGTTCAATAACTTTCAACTTTTGTTATACGATTTCTCTGAGCTGCAAAATTGTGTAATATGATTTTAATTAAGAACTTCCTAATAAAAATTATATTTTTTTTTGAGAAACTTTTGCTAACCAATATCGATCAGTTTATTAAATAAATGTGTTGCGATAAAAGTGTGTATGAATACACAGCTCTTCGTACCCATTAAAAACTTGAGTTTTAGCGAACCGATGTGAAACAATTCAACGTATGTTTGTCCATTACCCCGAGTTTGCACAAGAGCAAGCACTATTTAACGGTACAATTTTTGTATTTGCCTTCAGTCTGATTAAACAAATACAGTTATAGAAATTTAGGATTTAAGCTGTCTATCGATATATGATGGATGTTGCTGATTATCGATCATGCGTAATATATGTTACAACAAACCTAGCCTTTCGTAACAGTGGACAAATTCTGTTTCCTTGTAGCGACATTGTTGGATACTAGTAATTTATCTTATATTGGACTTCAAATTAAGTCTCAGACTTGCGTAGTTATGCTTCTTTTTCTATAAAAAGAATATATAAGAATAATAGCCTCATCGACAACTCCACATAAGTTTGTACAGTCAACAACATAACATGTAACGTATATGTACGGACACAATAGTAAGAGATACAGCTTATATTGCTATAGTTTTGTGTAGATTCAGTGCTGACTGTATTAGGAACATACTGCCATAATATAATAGTCCAAAGGTGGAGATCGAACCTGATTGTGATTAGGTATTTACGTTCTGAATATATTCAGATAGATAAACAAGAAATTATTAGAAAATTAAATGGCGCACGACCGTACCATTGGCCATAGATGGCATGGGTATACTTACGACAAATGAGACAAAATATGTCCCAGTTTTAATTACCATTGATGGTACAACTGTGACAAATTTATCTCATTTGTACCATTAATGGTACTGGCCAATGGTACTGCAACTGGTGATACGCCGTTAATAAATAGGATTAACTAATCTCTTTCGCTTCATGTACTACCAGCATCACTGTCGTTTATCGTCTTGTGATGTACTGGTTTGACTTCTGGGTCAGAATGTTTCTCGAAAGTTCCCAAACTGGCCGGACATAAATGAGCACATACTGGCCAGTGTGGATGATACTAGATGATATAAAAATAAAGTAAAATAAATACTTAATGTTTCCAGACCGACGCGGTCCAAGGCGCCGGCGCGTCTCAGCCATCGACTGAAGAGTGCTCCACGAGTCCACATATAAATTGAACAAACACTCCACTGTCACATCACAAGAGAGAGGAGCTACAACTACTGCGTTCTCGTTTTAATTTTGTGAACTCTGATGGAACAAGCAAGAGGTGGAATTGCAAAAAAGTGGGTAAAAAATAAAATTGATATAGATCCGTGTAAACTTATAATCCCGGGCTACCCACTAAATAAAAACAAATGAATGTCGAGATCGTGTAGATAGCGTAATCCGTGTCGAGTTTATTTGTTTTTAATTATTCAGTGGCGAGTCCGCCCCTGGCTAATGACTCTATCGCGCGCGATTTATGAGCGCCCCCGGGCTGCCCCGGCCCTTTGTTTTTTGTTACTACCCACCTACTTGCTGGTTGATTGAGAACTTCACCGTTTATAAGGAAGTTAGTTTTAAAACAAAATTTCGTAAAACCTGATAGACATACCTAAGTTGCAAGTACTTAAACTTATTTATTTAAACTTAAAGACACTCGTTTATATCTACCAAATAAATATGAAACTGTTTAGTGAATCAATTATGAAAGTGCATGGAATGATGCGTGGTTTTTTTTGGCAAACATTTTGTCATTCAGTAGGTACATTTTTATTTTGAGCAGATTACCTGCATCTGTAACTGTTGAAACTGGCCACTAATCGATATATGCTATTCTTCTTCTGTATTCTAATTTTGTATGTACGTCTGTCTGTTTACCTGCTTGTATGTCTTTTACCTTTTGCTATTAAGGCAAATTGCTCTTTAGACGTTTTGCATCTTAGGTAACTCAAATTAGGTAATATTAGGCATTTGGCTTCTTAGGCATTGGTATTAGGCATTTTGCTACTTAGGCAATTTGCGTTTTAGACATATCGCGCCCTCATGAGGGTTTCTATCTATTATATTTCTATTTCCATTTTATACGCGTATTTAATTCAATCCTCACGTGTAAATTTAACTTCTTCAAAAACAACAAAACATGGCAATTTTGTGAGCTGAGACTAAAACTCGACGCTTATCGCTAACTTCCTTTACCTTTCCCCGAAGAACAATAGAGCAGGCCTGCCGCGGCTACTATTCCAAGAAAAGTAGTAGTCATGTTTTTACAACACATTTTAATTCTTTTTACTAATTCTTCGTACATTAGTAGACAGTGAACCAAGTCTTCTGGTGCCATTCGCGATAAGCTATCTTTAAACATTCATAGATATGTAATTTGATTAGTATCTTGCTGGATCTAGATGCCTTATTAAAAGATTGCATGCAATATAACGGTAATTAACTGCTTATAATACTTAGACATATTTTGTATAGATTATAAATGGAGGCATAAGCAGAGATGATGAACTTCCATTTGCTGTGATCCTCTCTCACTTCCTCCACATTCACAGAGAACTTATGTGCGATCTGGTAGAACGCTGCGACGACGACCGCACAAGCACGAACTGATCACGTAAGTAAGAAGGAGAAGAAGTACTTATACCGTATGTGTAGGGAAGTAAAGTTTAATTTACACTCATAGAAGCTAGGGCGGGCTAGTTTAAAATAATTTAAATATATTGATATTTTGTACCGGAACACAAAACAGTTAGGTACACAACTCTTTGGCGGCACGTTTACAGCCTTCGAAGACCCGCTGTAATTGTTTTACGATAACACCATCTGAGGTCCGCACCGTACCCCTTTGCAGTAATAAAACTTTCACAAAACATTTTACTACCCGGTTCCCTTTTTTGTCAAACGACTGTTATAATATGAGTTTTATTTGTCTAAATACACTACACAAGGAACCGCAAATGCTGTTTGGATTGACAATGCGAATAATGTCCGTGGCACGTGGATAAACAGTACAAAGACGGTGAAGTGCTGAACAGTGGCTGAACATAGTTTACTACGACAGTGATCATAATTTTATAATTCAATTCAGTATGTAGTTACATAATATATTTCATTATTATACACTCGTTATAAATGGGAAAAATATAAGATAAATACACTTTGTAGCACCATAATACAGTATTAATTACATTATTGAGAAGTATGTACAATATTGATTAAATTTTTTTATAACTTATCTCGTGGATATGTCTTCCAGCAAAGCCCATGGAGATAAAAGTTATTATGAAAGACATGGGCACCAATATGATTTAAATAAATGAATCTGAATGACATCAACTTAAAGATACGAAATATACTATTTATACTAAGTACATAATGTAAGGTACCTATGTAGTTTAGTAATAAAGGTTAAATAAATAAATGTAAATATTTTATAAATGAATTAATTTCATTATATTTGGGGCTTTTACACTACACACACATGTGCAATTTTAGCTCTTTATAGTATTTAACAACTATTTCATATGAATGTATGTTTTATTGCTTGACCCTAAGATTCAAACAGTTTTTTTTTTTAAAATTTCAACATATTCCGATGGCTGTCGAGCGACAAGATTGGCAGATTACGACACTTATACCTACCTAGTCACTTACGAAGTCAATTGTTTCGACATATTAGACAAATAATGTAATTGATAGGGAGGTACTTACTAACGCAAGAATAATATAATATGAAGTAAGTACATATTTTATAAAAAAATATTTAATGATTTTGAGGATTAAGATTCGTATCGTTTACCTACCTATTGTAGGTAAATAAATGTGTCTATTTTACCCACCAACATTTTTTTGAAATGTGGTTTGGAAAATGGTTGGTTTCGTTTTGATTCAATTTGAATTTACAACCTACGTACAAACGTTACGATATTTTTGTTTGTTACAATAATTGAGCTATATTACTCTGTATTAATAATAGTCCAATTGTTACAATAAGTATATGAGGCCACTTCTATCTTATTTAATACTTAACTTTAATAATAACAAAAGGAAAAAGGGAAATAATACAAATAATACAAGTTTCTTAAGGAAAATGCAATCTACATAGTACTGTAAGTACTTATCTAGGTAAAACTCGTAGTTTTAGTTGCCTAGTGAACTGAAAAAAGTTTTAATTTTAATACCAAAATCACGTATCAAAATACCATACCTAGGTATTTACCTATAAGAAACTAGCCTCTACAGCACATTGAATTATAATGTATCATCTCAAATTAACATGTCTAAATTAATATAAGTAGGTAATTATCTTAAGGAATAAACATTAAGATATATTCTGTAACAAAATTGTTATAAATTACATTTTATTTAATATTTATTTATAGTAGGTAATGTAAGGTGTATAGGTAACAATAAGATACAGAATTAACCAAACACTTAGAAATCATATCGAAATATTTTTAATAGTTCACAAAGTTTTCTAAAAGTGGTGAAGCAATAAGCGTACAGAGTCTACCTGAGGGAGACGCGGCGTAAGTACCGTTACGGCAACTAACGATTCCGAGAAGGTCATGCGCACTAAACTAAAGCTAAAATTCCATTTAAATTTTTTGCTGCGTCCGTCCACCGAGGTACGTTTGCTGCATTGGCTCCCAACTGACCAAGGCCACATGCATTTTTTTAAATGAATATCTTCTTGAAATGTATGATTTTTAAACCAAAATTTAGTAGGTAGGTTACTTACCTATATCGGATAAAAAAACGTACTGAAATAAAAATTAAAATAAACGATTAGGTACAGTGTAGGTTCATTTGTCGCCTAAACCGCTTTTGGTGTATGAGGTATCGATTTGTCTTGAGTCGAGACTGAGATAGGATATTTTTTGGTATGTTTAATATATAGGTATGACTTCTGAATTACTATTGATGAGATGTACTAGGAACCACAACAGTCCTGAGGTAGGAATCGAATCTGCTTTTAACACCCTAACCGTTGAGCAAATTGTCACCTTCATTTAATTATGAAAAATACATATTCATGTCGTAAGACATACCGAACCGTGTAAAATTACTGTCTGTAGCCGAGTAAAATATTCAAACGATAAAGATTTCTTGAACGTCTACCTACCTATTTAAAATTCTAAGGCAGAGTTGAAGAGTCAGAATACGAAGCTCTTATGTGCGGGTATCTATTCGATCAGCCGACGAGCGCTCAAGCAATCCCACACATGTCAGTGCCACCCACTTGCCATATCTCCGACGAATCGGCGTTTAAAACCACTGGGTGACAAATGAGACCAAATATTGACACGAAAGCATGCAACATAAAAACAAAGGGACCGACTCCGGGGGCGGGCCCGGTGTCAATCTCAAGAACAAATACGCCAATGTTTGACGAACGAATTACGTGACAACTTTAGTTTGGTTGTTTACACCGCTGTTTACATTGTTCCGAAGCTTGGGAGTTTGGGAAATTAAATTGCGACACGATATAAAAAATTGTGGGCCGATGGGCCAACTGTGTCGGCGGATGTATGGACGGTAAACTGTAAACCCACGGCGGCAGATGTAAAGTTTAAACTTACCGATAACATGATTTTGAGTGCAATTCGATAGGGATAGTTTTTTGTATACAATTTAATTTCTAAATATGGAAAGATACAATTATTGAGTGAAATTCGTGGAATAAAATATATGAAACCAAACTACACTGCATATATTTTTTTATATTAATAAACAGTCCCTTATTTCCTTTATATATAAGGCAAACTAGGTACATATTTACTTGGTTGAACAAACATTTTAGGATTGCATTCTAGGATTTATTCTTGATTTTAAGGTAGGTAATCAAGATTTCTTAAATTAAGGATAATATTTATATGACAAACCATACAAACACACACTGGTTCAGTGGTCGTCTACGCTAAGATCCACTTCGGATCACTGAATCAGCATAGTAAAATAAAATTAGACAAAAATTTTGGTTTAAATAAACCGTAGGTGGTACTTACTTCTTAGATTCTTACATCAAGAGAATCTTCTGTATAGGGTCTACCTATTCCTGAAGGACGTTGGCCTTGGGAGAGAGATATAAGAACTCGGTGCGCCGCCACAATATACCTTTGAGGTCGCAGTGACCCTTGGACTTGTACAGCTAACAGCAGATCAAGCGTAACACTTTGGACTTTTGACCGTTCTTATTATCTGCGTCATAAGAGTTGAATTGGTACTGCAAGTGTTAACATTGATCTGCTGTTGTCCGTACCAACACATTGATATCAAATAATAATAATTGTAGGTCTACCTAAAAATATTATTAGGTAAGTATATGACACAAACGTATTTAGACTGACATACAGTTTTAAACAAAGTAAAATAAGATTTAACCGAGTCTTTTTAGAGTTAAAAAGAAATTACAAACCCTTGACCTCAAGAACTGAAACAGCTACCTTGCCTTTCCATCTAAACATGTTATTAGAAAGTAGTACAATCATCGGAATGACATGTCGCGAACCGTGAGAGACAATGCGCCTGCGCGTGGGAACGCACTGATTGCACCCTCGGGTCGCGGTCGCGGGTTCGACTCCCGGGCAAGCCGCGGAACGGTGGGGTGCGAAATGATCGCTCTTACATCCGGAATAGAATTCGTTATTAATATTTTACTAGTGTGGATTTTGTTCGTTTAATATGTTGGTTTCTAGAATTAAAACTATAGAAGCCATTACTTCAAATTATTATATACTAGCTTCTGCCCGCGACTTCGTCTGCGCAGGATCTTTATAAATTGTAGCCTATGTGTTATTATGATGCATGAGCTATATTATTGTAAAGTTTCATTAAAATCCATTCATTAGTTTTTGCGTGAAAGAGCAACAAACATCCATTCATCCAAACTTTCCTGTTTCTAATATTAGTGGGATGGGATAATGGGATTGTAAGTGTATGTATAAGTGTGCTGTTTGGCTATCAAATAAGCGTTTATTCTATTCTGTACCATCCAACAGCCTTAACCAAGCCACACTTAAAACAAACCTCCCCTTCGTCTACCAAACCTCATACATACCTCTTCACACCGCCTCCGCACTAGGCCCCCAACACACTAAGTGAAAATAGTGTTTAAATTAATGCAGCTTAAATATCAGGGCGTTTTTGGCGGGATTAAGTCGGCTCTCCCGGGGGAAAAAGTGGCCGAATTCCATTCCATCGACTGCTGCGAGGGATTTGATTAAATTCTCACCCCTTGCGTGTTGACAGTAATTGATTGAGATGCGAGTTCTTTGAGGCTTGAGCTTCACTGAGGTCTTGTACGCACTTACTTTGTAGCACTAGGTGTACTTACTAGTATGTAGTACTTACCTAAGTGTAGTGTTGTATTTGTACTCATTAATATTTAAATTATTACAGACATACCTACCTATACGAAAAGAGAAGCTGCAATTGATCGACGAATTTTTATTGTTATAATAAAAATATGTATTGGTATCTATTAATTATTTAGAAATATTTTGTTACAAATGTGCACCTAAAAGATTTTTGTTACTTCTTCAACTCAGCATTGGCACCTTTTCTTGCAAAGTGATGTAAATGTAAATTCCAAAAAGATGTTGACTTACGACAGTATACACACACATAATATGTATTTACTTGCAGATATGAATCTGAATATACGAATCAATAAAATACCTATAATATTTTTCTTAGGGATAAACCCATTTTCCTATAAAACACTGCTTATTTCAAGACATTTTAAGAAAGTGTGGCACAAGAATAATTATCAAGAAGATTATTAAATATTTTTAGATCAAGACAATATTCTCTGCTTTTTGTTTTGGAAGAACCGATCGAGAAACCTGAGTCTAGAGATCTAAATAAGCATTTCTAGGGGATAAGTACTTAACTGTAAATGAATTTGTAAAGTTTATTACCGGATATTTTAAAATTTAAATATGCATATTTTACATTTTACTGGTAGGTACTATTGTATTATATAGGTAGTATAGCCTCATTTTTTTCAATTAAATTTCATGGTATTTTTTTACTTTTAATGAATTTAAATAAAATATTAAATGAAGTTTTTTGGTATTTGAAACTGAATCTCTATTTAAAATATAGATAAATGCAGGTATTTGTAATCCTTCCTTATATTATATAGGAATATATAAGTATATATCATAATAACCAAATACAAGTAATTTATTTACTTTAAAGACAGACACTTAAGTAAATATTAATCATCAAAACATAAATCACGTCGACATAAAATTATCATGACTAGAAAAATTCGTAGTAAATAATTTTAGCAAACTTTACTATATACTCGTACCTATCAATTTTGTTTAGGTATTTATTGATTAAACGAATTCATAAAAAATACATACCTAACATATCCTCAGTGTTTCACTGTTTATCATCGGCAGATAATATAATAGTGATTAAAAATTCGTCTACGGTATTTAACCTATCGAAACTTGCAATTGTATTTTTACTACTTACGAGTACCTCAAAACCAAAAAAAATATCTATTTTATTGCAGGAACTATTAAGAAAACTGGGTCTAGAAATATATATTTCATAAGAACGCAGTAGGGTAGGTAATTAATTATAATTTATTACAAAACCCTTTTAATATTCGACGCTCGTTGATGTCTTTTCTATGGAGCTTCAAGAAACGTAGCACGTGGTAGCACGTAGCGAAGATATCAAAAGATTTAAAAAAAATCTTTGTGAACATTTAATTAATAATGTAGCTCTGTTTATTGTTTGCTTATTTATGTGTATACTTACTTAATGCTTCGTATTTTTTGTCAACAATGTGAAATATAAAATGAGATAACTATCGTTGAGTTTATTTTAACTTTACATTAGCTTGGTTTGAAGAAAGGTTTTATTGAAGTGAAATAACTATCATTGCTGATTATTTTCTAAATAGAAAAATATATTCTATTATTCTGTTAAATATTAGAATATAGGTAAGTAAGTTAAATATATTAACGAGATATAATGGGAATAACTTGACGAATCACTGAATTCTCAATGTTTTGTTTAAACACGGTAATTCCTATTATACTTATCTCGTTAATATGTTTACAAACTGTGAGAGTTTAAAAAGTGACAGAAGGTGTTAATTATCTGCAGTAAGTGCAGATAGTAATATCATAATAGGTGATACAACATATGAGTTTTTGAAATTAGGTTTTTGTAAGTAATTACAAAAACCTAATTTCAAAAACTCATATGTTGTATCACCCCAAATGGGCATGCATACAACACAAATGACTCCAAATCAACCAAGATTGTGTTAATATATAATTCTTGCATAAAGTGTATCAAATGAATACAGATGTCATGGGCCCAGGGTTTGCAGGTAGGATATGGAACAAAACAGCATATACAATTTTAACGCGTCGTTTATTGATAACTTCATCTTTTTCTTCAATATACTTTTGTGTCCACTGACTATATAACACTCACTGTACATTTTCGTATTACATTATTTAGTCTTGGAGGCATTATAACTTTTCGTTTTCATATAACAAATATTTTGTACAACGCACGACGTGTACGAGTGCTGCCGTGGCACGCCTTATCGCTATCTAACTACGCTTTACCACTAACTCCGGCCAACTCTAGCTTTAACACTATATTTACAAATTGTTCAAATTTTTTTGGTATTCAAATTACCGCAACCACAACATCGTCTTTCACTCCATCATCACATCGCGTCTCGCATCCGTCCGCACGACACAACTTACAATATTTAACTTAAAACCATGAAAAAATACAATAATTGTAATATAATACAGAAATTCATCAACAACATTAATCGAACGTCGGGCCGTCGGCGGGCGGGCCGACGCCTTGCTAAAGTCAACAGTTCGCGCAACACTAACGGCGTGACATACAAAACAAACAAAGGACATACCTAGCAGTACGTGCGGCCGGGAGACACCGAGCACTGTCTGTCCCGGCGCGGGCGCGGGCACGGGCTCGGGACACCGGACAACCGAGTCGCAACAAAGTCACTGTAGGGCGGCGCGGCGACCCGACTCGCTCATAGCGGCGGTATGTCGATGTCGCACGCGAAGGGCGATTCTCAGATGAGCGGCATGACCCGCTCGCCGGGCGGCGCGTACCGCTGCTCCTCGGGCACGTGGTACATGTTGATGATGTGGCTGAGCTCCTGCTGGCCGTACTCGCGCTTCATGGCTAGCTGCTCGTGCGCGTGGTGCGGCGCGAACTCGCGCTTGAGCTGCGGCGCCGCGGTAGCCTCGTGCGTGCCGAACTCGCGCTTCATGCCCGGCGGGCCCGGCGACACCGGCTCCGACTTGGCCGAGGAGCCGCTGGGCGAGTGCGAGGCGCACGACGGCGGCAGCGCGTAGCCGCCTGGCGAGCCCGGCCCCAGGCCGTACGCGGACGGCGAAGGCGGCTGCGGTAGGTACGGCGAGCCCTGCCCTCCGCCGTAGTAGCCGCCGCCGTAGCCGCCCTGCTGCATCTGCGACACATCGTAGCGCGGGTAGCCGTACTGCTGCTGGTACGCGCTCGGGTCGTGCATCATGTACCCGTTGGGCATGTACCCGTTGGGCGTCATCTGGTACACGTCGCGCGGCTGCTGCGACGACGGCGCGGACGAGCGCTGCACCTCCGTGGCGCCGAGCAGGCCGCCGCCGCCGAGGGGGTACTTCTCCTGTTTCTTGGCGAGAGTCTTCGTTTTCCTCCTCGGTCTGTACTTGTAGTCCGGGTGTTCCTTCATGTGAACGGCGCGAAGTCTCTTCGCCTCGTCGATGAACGGCCGCTTCTCGGACTCCGAGAGGTCTTTCCACTGTGCGCCGAGACGTTTTGAGATTTCCGAGTTGTGCATTTTGGGATTGTCGGAGGCCATCTTCCTGCGCTGCCCCCGCGACCACACCATGAACGCGTTCATCGGGCGTTTGACGCGGTCCGTGTTCGAGTTCTTGCTGTTGTTATTGTTGTTGTTGTTCGGCGGCTGGTGGTGTTGCTGCGGCGGCTGCGCGTGGTGCGGGAGTGCCTGGTGGTGCTGGTGCTGCAGCTGCTGGTGCTGGGCGAGCGACTGCTGCTGCGGCAGCGACATCATGCCGCCGAGCGCGCCCAGCGAGCCGTAGCCGTGCTGCAGCGCGTGGTGCGGCGGCACCGTGGCGTGCAGGCTGCCGCCCTTCAGATCCGACTCCATCGTCAGCATGTCGTCTTCCTGCGGCGCGTACAGCTTGCCGATCCTTCGTTCACAGTACACAACGAGATAACTGTCGGTCGCTCACATGGACTCGCGGCGGTGCGCGGCAGAGTTACGTCCCGCGGTACCGAGCGGCGCGAAGGCTACGTGCGTTGTGAGGAGGCTCGCTCGCCGGGCGCGGCGCCTGGCGGTCCCCCGCGCGCGCCGCGCCGGGCCCCGCCCGCCCCCGGGCTCGGCCAATGGCGGCGCGCGGCAAGGCCCCGCCCCGCCCGCGCGCTCCCACCCGCCGCGGCCTGCATTTTTAATCGCGTGGCGAGCGAGGCGAGCGTATGCCTCGCCGCGCCGCCCGCCGCCGCCGTCGCCTCATGCAAATCTCAATTTTGTTTGCCGACGGGTGGTTGCACCTTAGTTTACCTCAGTCATAGTTTATGTTGTGGGTAAACAATTCATGCTTAGCCTGTGTATTGTAGCAGTTTCATATGTATCCAACATTCAGGCTAAATACATTCGCTTCTTTGAGTTCTTTACATAGGTCTACTACATAGATTACACATGTTTGTTTGTGTTGAAATTCTGGTTAGGATTATTATGACTTTGAAAGCTATTTTCTTTCAGTTTTCCTAACAAAATAGTACCTATGTCCTTGTTACTCAAGACATTTGTGTACATGAATATGAGTACATACTTACAGTACCTACCTGTTTGTCTCCGCGGCCATCTTTACCGCAGTTTCAGTTTGCTCAGCTGTAGCGCACAATAGATGAGTTCAAGGCCCCGGCACAATGTGTGAGCCAGGGAGCGCTCAAAAAGAAAGAGCCGCTAACACAATGATTCGGATACACAGTTAATGATCATTCTCATTGGCAGCTCTTTGTTGGCAGCGTAATTGACTCAATATTCAATGTACCTAACTGTTTTACAATTTACGGTATTTAAATGACTATATAACAAGGACAATGAATTTGTTTACCATTATTGTCCAATTTACCTAGTACAGTTTAAAAATTTTGTTTACATTTTATAATAAAGTTTAATTAGATTTTTACGAATTGAAAACTTTGCTTGTAATCAATTAAACGTTCCACACACAGCCGCGACCTGCACGCGGCTTGCGGCCTGCGGCCAGTTGAAACGCATGCTCCTACCCATTGTCTATGCATTTTAACGTCCAGTAGGTAGCGATGTGAGGCCTACGCCGCAATCCGCGACCTACTGGACGTTAACGACGGGAGAAAATAGGGCGGGGTATGCGTTTCAATTGGCCGCAGGCCGCTTGTGTGTGTCAGGCTTTAGTAAACATTTCTAAGACATATCAAAATTATATCTACGTAAAATGTCAGTTGTGTCAAAGTTATTGCAATTTTAATGTAAAAATCTCAGGATATTTGTTCAAATTTTGTTTATTTTATTTCACAATATTTGGAAAACCAACAGTAACATAGGTAAGCGTGTTTAATAATAGTATCATCAAGTATCTTAATAATGAAACCATATTTGTTCATTTGAGAGGCTATAGGTTTATAAGCAATAATGTATTTACTATTAAGGGCCTTCCATAAGCCAACTAGCGCCGCCAATCTTGAAAAAATAATAGCTTCCAATTTAATAAATTTTATTAAAAAAGCTATATACAAAATGTTTATTAGGATGAATACCATTTTTCAATATACAATACATGGCATAATTGTGACAAGCTAAGTTGTAGTTCACAAATGTGCCAAAAACGGCCGTTTTTCGCATTTATGCGAACTACAACTTACCGAAATTGAATCACGTTATAAATAAGCATTTAAAAATCATAATAAACATTTTATAAATAGCTTTTTTAATAATATTGATTATTTTTTTAAGATTGGCGGCGCTATTTGGCTCATGGAAGGCTCTTAAGCTTTAAACAACTATTTGTCTCCAAATAAAATAACTAAGTAAGTGAATATGTATGTGAATAGTATCGGAAAGCCTCTGAAATTATAATGTACTCTCCTCACAAATAAAGATGAGTATCCCTACACAGAGCTAAAGGTCGAAGCGGGCAGCACTTGGATGGACACTGCACAAGACAGAAATGCATGGATAGATCTGGAGGAGGCCTATACCCTAAAAGGGTCTTCCAAAGTTTAAAATAATTAAATAAATATGACTATGACATACTTAAGTGATAATATAATATAATGTGAGCTAACTAGGTACTTATATACAATATTATTTAAAATTAGATGACATAAAATAATATACTTAAGTAAATGAATTGTAATTATATTTGGAAGAAATAAATGGTTATTGAAATTGAAATCCCTACACAGTAAGTAAGTACTCTCACCAGGAATCATTCTAGCTAATTAAACGAATTAAATAATATCTAAGCTATTCTTATCGAAACTTGCTGCCAACTGGCAACAATACCGGCTCCACTGATTGTAAAATACTTTAGCATTCAAACAATAGGCTCTCGAGGTTACTTTTCAGGTAGGCTTCCTTCTGAGAAAGTTTAATTTCGCCCGCTGCTGTAGATTACACCTGTTTTATGACCCTATGTTAGAATAACCTTTTCTTAGTAAAATAAAACTCACTATTCTTTGAAGTAAGTACCAATCATTGAGTATTTGCAAATTAGTAGGTATTTTACACGCTCTATCAGTTTCGGTGAGATCAAAGCTTACTTTTGTTCATCTGAAAACAAAGGACTTGGAAGTAAAATAAAACAGCGTGGTTATTGTTTTAATAAATTTAATTTTAAAGTACATTACCTATTTATTTAAACTATAATATAATATTATTTATTACATACATAGTTGTCTTACATAAAGTAATTAGTCTCACAAAATATAAATTGTATTTTTTACCCTTCTATCATTTTACTAAATTACCGATTAACGACCACGTGGCATTTAAGCCGCCTACCTAAGTGATATCAAAATAATATATATTTTTTACCTGGATAGGTTTATCGTGGCATGTTTATTCTACAATATATTATGTATACCTAGTTTTCTAGCATTTCCACCCACCAACCATTCAACCAATCTATTTTTATTCTAGACATCACACCAAACTGTTTATTGCTACCTACTAGGTACTTTATTTTTATCATTTATTTATTCATTCTAAATTACACGATGTATATTTACTAATATTTAATTCATTACAAAGATACAAATTATCACAAATTCTATACAGGGTGTAACGGAATGAGAATATGAAGCCGAAGGGAGGGTCTTCAGTACTTTTGTTCTACGACTTATCGATTAAAAAATAAAAATAAATTAATGTCTCATACAAAGCGACCAGCTGACCAGTACGAAATGTATGAAAAGTCAAAAAATAAAATTCGCGAAAATCGAAAAGTCGTAGAACAAAAGTTGTTAAGTTACCGATACTGAACACGCTCCCTTCGACTTCATATACCTTTTCCGTTACACCCTGTATATTAGGTTCGTAGAGTTATCTTATACATTATATCATAATTTTTCTATATACAAAGCACCTAAAAATAGTATCTTGTTGTTAAATCTTTTTTACAAAAATTCTTGGCAAAATATACATCCTGTAACAGATCACAGATAGGTTAGGTCCATTCTGCACTCAGACCACAAAACTGTCAGAGCGTGAAACCGTTTCGCGCTGGCTGCCACTGCGGCGCCATTTTGCTCCAGTTTCAATTTAATGAATCCCGGTTATCCCGGTTTAGACTGTGGCGTTAAATGTGGGAACCCCTGACATGCCTGGGATAATCTTTACTATATCGGCCCACGGATACGTTACGTCACATTCATCTGCTAAGATTGATGATTAATCGCAGTTTACGTTAAAATGTTCACATTATTTCTGAACTACTTTTGTAGAGTCTATCGTTAGTTAATTATTACATTGCAAGGAGGTATAGAAGTGTACATTTGCCTCGTTGCAATTACGATAAGTTGATGCAGCGTCAATTAATTTTTGAAACGAATAGAATTGTGCCAACAATAAAATGCAGAATTTATTGAATATGATTATTTGCATGTTCAAAACATGGCGCTTCCTATATGTATAGTAAACCTGGTACAATGATGATCTCTTCCTATACTCTGCTGCTTATCTGATACTTACATACACAATGAAAATTGACATAAAAAATGAATGGAGCCACAGTCATATCGAATAGGCGTAGTGACGGTACAGAGCCCTGAAATGGAACTAGTTCACAACGTGGAATAATTCAACGATCAAAACTCTTCACAACCTCACACTTCCGTACAACAGAAACCTCTCGACATCGGGAGTCATCCAATAATTGTCGGAGTAATGCTTGCGTTAAATAAAAAGTGTGCATCAAACACTTTACTCGTCCTAATTGGCGGGAGTTTGCGCGAGGTGTCACTAATGATACCGCAGTGCTAGTGATGTCCATAGTAACAATGGTCTTAGACCAGAAGTTAGGCGTAGCTATAAGGCAAAGTTTCATTTAGTCCAACGCGGTCCAATTTGGCAAGGCATTTCACGGATAACAATAATGTTTCTACGCCCTTATCCTGATTATTAGAAAGGTTCTATGTTTAGTAAATGAATATGAGATTGTAAAAAAAAATAAGATTGTTCAAAAGTGAGATTTTTCAAAATATTCACAAATGTAACTGAAATGAAATGTACCTGATCAAAACCTGACGAAATTATATAATTGCTACTTGATATTGTAGCTAATTCTGTAGCGGCCATTAAGTCTAATCCTAAACACATCTGTCAATGTTGTCATATGCTACGCTAATAAAAACCAGATTCGAGACCAAGACCATAACCGGTTTAGGTCTAAACTAGCATTTCCCCATCCCTATGCACTGCTAGAGTGGCGCGACTCTGCGAATTTATTAATTATCGCGGCTGGCAACACGGTGACGCCACGCGGCAATATGGCCGCCGACGCATTGTTGGCGGGAAATGCTTTAATTGTTAGTTATCTATCATTTTAATACAAAAGTTCTGATTTAAAACTGCCTCTAACTCTAATGTAAACACCTTATTCTCTATTTCTTCGTAGTTAAGTATATATGTATACAGGCAACATAGTTATTCTGCTTGATCAATACATTACAAATATTTAATGTTAGAAAATTACAAGAACAGGTGAAACAAAAGTAGAGTCACCTTGTTGACGGTTTTAAATATAATTTAAGTATTTAGTGTTACTTTACATGTATTATAATTTTCGTATTATTAATTAATGGTAATTTAAAAAATATATATTAGTTACACTCTTACTACTGTAATCAAGACGAATTTAACGATAGTTCATAAATATTCATTCATTCATATACCACAGGTAATAAAAAATATAAAACTCCATAAACTAAAGCCGTTTAAGTTACAAGAGGCTACACACAATATAACCGACATACATGTATATGTTAAACATTACACTTGTCCTTGCAGCTGTCGGGTAAAAGTACTTTCCATTATTACAGTTAACATACAGATCCGGCAAAAGTAGAGTCGAAAATCGAGAAAAGTATAAGTACGGGAGGCTCATTAAAGTTGAGATTTTCTTAAGACTAGGTGCTCAACCGATTACAATAATTATTCTACAATTACATAGCAATAGGTCATTTAATTTTTGAGAAAATCACAAAATAAAAAACTCTCATGTTCTCTGTGTAGTGTAGACAGTACTAAGTGATTTGAATAATACCCCTGTATGGTACAACATGTGCATAGATCACAAGACGGAAATCACAGAGGCAGTGCATCATATTGAAAGGCAGTATTAGGCAGGACACGAGACTGGACACAAACAAGACCGCATACGTAAGAGGGAGCGATCATCATCTCTCCGTACAGGGAGAAACTTGCCACCCTATATCAAATACGGAGACGATAATACCTATGTGAAACAAGAAGGTCAGTAATGAAATGCGTGCGACAGTCTAGATTAATTAACTACGCAAGGCATAATATATTAATTGTATACTTATTGTATGATTCACTACAGACAATAAACGAAATGTCATGTAAATTTAAGTAATATCTAATTTGCTCTTTTTTGTTTGTTAGCTACTTTACTGATTACTATTCTAAAAATGTGGGTAGGTACTGTGCGGTCGGTGTCGTATCGGTGGTGGCACGTTGACTATCTGATGCCTCCATAATTTAATATATTAAGAACTCTATTCAAGTTCAACGTGCTACCACTGATGTGTTGTCGGCGGTAACATTGCCTGCATTCACTCTTATTTTCCACGATATACAAATCTCAATGTGTACACATATTTTTGGATTACTGTCTAGACCATACATTTAAGACTCTGATATTTCAATTATACAATGATTGTAATCTGTTTTGTGTACCATAAATATAAAAATTAATATTAATAAAAATTAACAAGTTAGACAGATGATTCTGATTTATATTAAATGTTTATCTTATGGTGTCTAACACTGTAAAGTTAACCTAACGAGATTATACATACATATTTTACTAAAATAAATACATTCATATACTAAATAATAATATAAAAAACGGGAATAAAACGAGGTCTACAGTAAGTAGGTATGGGTGGGTTTTTAAGCTTTTTCGCTATTATTGCATAGATATTTTCACATTATCGGATCACTTTATTTTTATTGTCATAATGATGAACAGGTTCAACCAATCAGTTCCTTCAGTGTTACATCACAACAGTTAATTAGATAATCATTTTTGTTTACTAAATAAGACACATGATTTGGGCTGCTGTGTAGGACCTACCAAGTAAATTTATTATGAGTTCCTTAAAACCTTCGTTGTACCGAACAAGGCCACTTGTAATACCCGCCGTCACAGTTGAATAGACCCAGCATATGTCCAGGGGGAGGCGGCCCTGTGGCCTGGGAGGGGGAGGGTCCGCTTCCGGCCGCTGTCTCCGTCTCATCAGGCCTATCTTGGAAGCGAGCCTCCCGCAAATTAAATAGTAACGTGCGACCGGCTGTCGCTATGTGCGTGTGGACTGTGGAGTGAACTTACAAATATCTATCTACAGGTAAGATACACAGACAACTTACCACTTAGGGGTCGTATTATTGAAACCAGCCTATACCTTAGCTTATTAAGTGGTTTACCTCAAATCAAATCTCTTATTATTGCAAGTAAGCACGTTTGTGTACATTTTTGCACGTCAATATTTTTTGAATTTACATTTCCACCAAGGAAAAGGTGCCATGCCAACGCTGATGAGAAAAACCGAAATAAGTTTGCCTTAAACGGTTCTATAGTGTACCTTAATTGGAAAAAAAAACCTTCGATTAAAGATAAATCCGGATATATAGACAAAGTTTTAACCATTAGTAAATAAACGGTCTGATTTACAGCTACCTATATAAACGGCAATTGTATTGAAAAAATAAATTTAGGTACATGATACTTTTTAGACCTTATAATACCTAATTATTGCACCTCCAACTCTTCTTTTCAAAAGATGAACATAATTATTGGCAATATCCTTCATTACCTTGCCTACATCATGTAAAAATGAATACTAATTAATGATATGTTCAATTAAACAACACTAATAAAAAGTGTTTTATGTGTCAGTGAGTTACTTTAATTGCATTAATTAAGGCATTGAGAAAAGAAAGCGGCCGCAAGTCAGAAATGTAACCTCTTGACTCTTGCCAATTTACAGTCTTTGTCGAAACTTATTGGATGAAGCTATCAATAGTCATACTAATGTGTACAAACATGTTATTATTAGGTACAAGTACATGCCTGTTTATCGCTGAATCATTCGACACAAAAACCTAACATAAACTATACAGGTGGGCTCATCAAGATTGAGGGGTTCGTAGTCCAGTTGCGAGTATGCTTGAGATCGATCGTACAAGTTAAGCAACGTTGGGCGAGGTCTCTGTATCTGGATGGGTGGCCGGTAGTACCATTTTTATCCACAGCCACACGAAAAGAGGCTTCAGATTTTCACAAACATTTTTTTTGGTACTGGGTGCAAGAACGTTTTCACTATTAACATACCAAAATTATATTTTAATAAGTATTGTATAATTTATATACAATTGAAGTATGTAGTCAGTAAAACATGTAAAGCAAACTTAACCTAATTAGGAAAGTAACAAGTTTTCAAGGTCTTATAAGATTTTGTTACGTATAAGAATTAGTTTAAAAGATATCAGTTTTAAAAGATAATCCAAAACCATAATGAAACATTAGTACATTGGTTTTAGAATGTGAGCAAGACAAATAGTACAGCCTACACCACATTAACTTACACAAAACCATTGCAATCTATGTCGTTATGCCGTCCCGTGTACAGATGTGTTGTCGATTATACCACAGTTACTTAAAACCATAATAAACTTACACATTTATAATAACATTTCTGCACACTTTTAAAACCAACATTACTCTATTTTGCACTTAAAATCCATATAGACGAAGAAAAAATGTTTTGTTTGTTCACACAATCGAAATCCAACGTCACAGCCGCCTCCAAATACAAATCCACACACCTACAGCTATATATGTTCCTATAGCGCGGCCAGCTGACGGCGAACCTTTCAGAGCCTCCGGCGGCCTCACTCGAGCCATCCGTCACACGAGTGCGCGCGCATAGCAAAGCACGCGAAAAAGCACAAAACTGACAACATTTCCACGAGGAAAACACGCGTTTTCCGCGACTAAACGTGCGAGCGTCGCGCTCCCAATGGCCAGACTAAACGCGGGCCGTGAAAAAGCACCGCCACAACGACGACCGACAATGGAAAGCGGTAAAGAATCATAATAATAACAATGACAACAATGTGAGATGCTATAATAAAGAGCCGCGGCATTGTGCTAGCCTCGGCGTTCGTTCGAAGGGTCGCGGGAGATCGATACTGGGTGGATTGTCTGCGGATGGCGTGCGTGAGCCTTTGTCGGCCTCGGACGAGGACGCGGCTGCGATGACGCCCCGCGCACATTCAGCGACGATGCGACCTAATCAACCGATTCTGGCCAATACTAAAGATATATCAATAGTACAGTCTAACCAAGAGAAAACTGTACTTAGGATTTCATTGAGGTTTATTTGAAATTCTCTCAAAAACTACTCGATCAATTACATGGGTAGTCTGCACTTTATAGAAGGAATTTTTACAGTCGATAAAGAAATGTATGAGGAATTTTCGGTACTAATAATACCCCAGAGTACTTTACTCTGACTTAGACATGACACATCAGATTTTACATTCTTATTGGAATTGTATCTCATGCGTAGGTAACGAAACAAACAACTACCAAATTAAAGGAATTCACGCTATTGTCTATTATTTCTTCCACTTTATAGAATTATGCTACTGATTCGGTAGTATCCATTGCATAACTGAAAAGGTTGTATCAAGCCCTTTCATGACCTTCGCAGTTCATAGGAGATAATAAAAAACTGATACATTTATCTTAAAAAAAAGGTGAAATTAATGACGTTATTGCTGCAATAAATGGACAAATTGCTAAGGCCCGTATTAATACATCACTCTCAGCTCAAAAGTCAACCTTGAGAACGACCTCAACATGGCGTTCATATTAATAAGCATAACTTAGGTGCGCGTTTAGGAATCGGATATCAAGTGAGTAACGCCGTATTAATAAACAAAACTCAGTTCTCAAGATAACTGTCAAACTCACACTTGAGAACGTATTTGCTGATTGCAGGCGAACCGCGACTTGAGAAAGACATCACGTGATACGCCCTCAAGATTGGTTTATTAATAAATGTCATACTTGAGATGGTGATCACGTCTTGAGAGTGTATCAGCTGAATTCGCTCTTGAGGGCGGGTTTTAGCTCAGACTATTAATACGGGCGTAAGTATGGAACGAAACGTTTTGTATCTATTTAAAACAACAACAAAATGTATGGTATTCGTGACACAGCAAACTAAATTTGGCCAGGAGGTGTGAAGTGCCCACAGCGAGCCGGACGATAAAACCTCTGTAATGTAATAATCCGCCGATCGACTTATCATTAGTTCGATCGCGAACACCTCCCGCCGGCCCGCAGATTGCCTGCGCCGGCGCACACTCTCTTATTGTGGATATAACATCACTTTTAGGTTAAAAGAATTTTATACGTTAAATTGCTTGTTAGAAACCAACCGCGGTTTTGACTACTACTTAGGTGTTGTTAGTTTATTTTAGTACTTAAATCAAATAGTACAGACCACTAGTAGAAATCATCATCAAAGTATGCAATCAAAGTTTTAGCCTAATATCCTAATTAGGGCTTTTTACAATTATAATAGGGCCCTTTATAGTTCTATAATTGCACACTGGACATCACATTAGGTCTTAATACTCTTAATACTTAAAGCATTATTTCAACTCTTGACGCAGAAAAATAAATAAAAAGATAAAGTGTCAAGTCCGCAGTCTTCAGCAATTGGGCGATTGTGACTTTATGTAGCTTTATATTAGTCGGTACTTATCACGGCTCTAAGTTGGCTTTATAAACAAACAAAAATCAAATTGCGGAAAACATGACAAAGGTTTTTAGTTAAATATCAGCAAACATTTTTACATTTAAATTTACGTTTTTATGAATAACCTCTACGTTTCTTACTAATGTTACTGTTAAAACAATGGTCACATCCATATAGTGTTTATGGGCAGCTTGTAATTGGTCGGCGGGCGCAGAGAGTGCTCCCCGCGGCGCGCGTCCATCACACAGGCGCGCGCGCACTGCAATTAAACCCACTACTAGAGACCCGTGCAATGTTTGGACTCGGTCTCTAAGGGCGAGAGTCATAAGAGTTGCCAGAATGGATTTTTCAAATTACCCCGGATTGATAATTTTTTCCCCAGAAATCCCCCAATTTTTTTTAGGAAAAAATTATAATTAATTTTTTCATATCAAGATTTAGGAAGGAAGGAACACTGTTTGAAGAATAATAATTAAGTATGTGGTAATAAACAATATTATTCTTAGAACAACACAATCCTTGTTTCTTAATTTATAAGAAAAATATTGTCGTTTTGGGCTAAGAAGTATTTTATTTATGTAAAATGTGGTGTAGGTATGGGGTTGTCTCCACCGATCCCGGTATCCGTTTCCAACACAAACACCAATTAATGTTTTACTCACCGTTCCCGGTATCCGTGGCTACAAGAAATAAATATCTTACTTTTTAATGTTACGATAATCCAAAGTGAAAATTTTGGCATCGACTATGACCAATCAATTTGGACTCTATTTCCTATCACGGCATCGCCTAATCCAATTATGTAACTGCACCTAGCGCTCGCGCAGTTGTCTTTAATCGATAATTGACTGATATAACTTAATGACAAACCGCTATTTGAGATTATAATTTTATTAAATTGCCAGACTTTTTTCTTTTGCTATAAGTACCTATTTACCTATAATTACCGTATTAATCTTAAAATATTTTAAAAATTATTATTGTGGTGTAACGTTACATACGGGTTGTGAATGTATTTAAGACAATAATTGTGTTCATTTCGGGTGTACACTAACTTTAAGCATCAGTTAACGTTCACAATCTAGTATAAGACCGCGACTGTTTCATTTCGGTTTAGATTTAGCGGTCAGGTATAATCGCACCTTGTACAATTCAGTCAATAATGGCTCTACGCCGTAGATCGTCGTAGACCCTACGTTACGATTATCATTAATTTATTATTTATTCATAATCTTAATTATTTCACTGTTTAGCAAAGAAATAATAAGAATGGAATACACTCATCAGATCAGTGAATAAGATACTTGTGACGGCCTCCTTTCTCTAGCCACACTTTTTCGGATTTAACGTTGTCAAAGTTGGTTCCAAATAAATGGTTGATGTGAGCACACGGCAATCTGTTTTTATCAATGATCTCCTATAAACAACTAGATACACAAAAGTCTTACTAAAACAATTTAAAAAAACGTCCAAAAGGGTCCATTGTTAACGTCCAAATAATGTCAAATAAAGGTCCATTCATCCTTTTAGTTTGGACCTTCTTTGCGCTCGGACATTTTTAGAAGGCAGACTGTGTATCTAGTTGTTTATAGGAGATCAATGGTTTTTATTTAGCTTTTCAGTGCATAATAGCCTTCCAAGTACCGTTCCGTTACAATACTTCTAAGTATAAATCTATAATATCTTATTTACTGATCTTAGAGTACACGACGCGTCTTACACAGTACACTTGATTATCATAATTTGCATTGAAACTATAAAGAATTGCATTCCACTTCATTATAAATTTCGGTTATTATACAAATTAATATTATACTCACTAATTGCGAATCGGATGTAGCAACACGTTTTAATTGGTTACACGAATGTGATATTTGTCAATGCATTTCGACATGATACTCATCATATTGGATACGAATGAATAGCTGTGATATGACTATCATAATCTTGTTAACATTTATCCGCGCCTGATTAATGATCAAAATATCGCAATCTCGATTGTCCACTCGAATCGAATGCAGCCAAGTGGTAATGGTAATGCTGTATTGTGCAACAATAGACTGCTCGCAAGAAAGGAAATTATTCCACGAATACTCATTACCAGTACAAAATCGAACCACCACTCGTCGATAGAATGAATTTCGATCCCATCCCAATCCTTAAACATACTTGTAAAAGAACTAGGTGGCGCTAAGAAAGCCCAATTTCGACTCTGTCGACAATGAGCTTTTCCTCGTTTTTTCGAAGGAAAGTTTAAACTTATTTAAACATGGTGAAAATTTTCTTGTCGTAGGCAGGACTTTAACCTGTCATTCCGTGTCAAGTGCTGCTCACGGCAATAAATTTTTCATCATGTTTAAATTTGTTCACCGAACATGGATAGTGCGTAATACAAATTCTGAAAGTTTAAACTATTTGCCGAATACTCTCAAAACGGTGAAGGAAAACTGCTTGAAAACAAAAAAGTCTAAGGAGGCATGTGTAATTCACCAATTCGCTCTGGGTTGGTGGATCATGGCCCGAGCTTCCTCGTTGTAATGGAAGGTCTGAGCGAAAAGAAAACCTCGCGGGAATTTGTATACGTTTAGTTTCATTTACACTAACGTGCACTGCTTCAATCGAATTGGTTTTCAGGCCGGCGACATTTTTGTCGTTGTGATGGAGTTGTCGTCGGGTCGGTATGAATAGTCTTAGGAATCCAAAGCTTCATACTATTAGTGTGGTATCATTTACCCATAAGTGTCAATGTCTTCACTAATCGTGGGCAACATGATAATGACAAGATGGCGTTTAAAATTAAAATTGTAACCGTTAATTTACACCGCCATTTTTAATTAAACGCGATGACTAAGTGCGGGGATCCATCACAGTCGGCACTCGAAGCCGATCTATTATTAATTATTATTTTGATCGATCACGCTTCGTCTACTTTATTAAGGATCTCCGGCATCAAATATTTCTTCGTGCCGAAGTCATTAATTAATGCAGTTTTTAATGATCTCAAAAGTAATGATAGTATTTCGTAGTCTTTTCTTGTGACCTGGATTTGATATTTAAGTTTCATACATATAGAGAGTGTAATGAAAAGAGTTAAGAAACCGAATAGAGGGTGCTCAGTATTGGTCACTGAAAAATATTTGTTAAGTATACGATTTTCGCGAAAAAAAATATACGTCATCAAATTGTGTACCGAGCAGCCGATCGACTTGTGTTTGACTTATTTTTTAATTGAAAAGTCGTCGTAGTACCCACTCTATTCGACTTCCTTCTATTTCATTCTGTATATAGTACAATTCAACACCATTCACTTGAATGACCCAGGTTTCATAATTAGCCCTATGAAAACTATGAAACCAAAAATATTTATGTTCAGTAGTGATGCCAAACAACCTAGGTCTGTTTTAGATATTAAATACTGTATATATGCACGTAAGCCTTATTGATATTCCTCCTCGCCTCACCTCGATTCCGTGGTTCGAATTCTGCCCTTCATGCATTTTTTTCTTCAAAGGGTGATAGGTTATAGATAGGTGATAGGGCTACATGTTTACATAGAGCGTCCGACATAGATATAAGATTGGAGAAATTTTAATCATGAATTCTCTGACAAGGAATAAGAATGGTCGATAGTCCATATTACATAAATCAAAATTCATCCTTGGGCCAGGTAATTTTATCTCGGATACCCAACACGGGATTGATATATTTTTGCAGAAATTAAAGGTGAGTGAGTTTATCCCTCAACGAGTAAGTAATTCGTTCCCGGCCCATAAGGGAACATTATCCTCACGGCCCAAAGACTTCGCAGAAATCAATAATCCGATACTTTTTTTTAAAGATATTCTTTCAGAAACAAAAATATATTTCTATCTCTGTCCGATGTTAAAATCAAAGAAGCCGCGGATTAGCCCACTATTTTTTCTCTGTGTAAAATTTGAAACGTTTTCGATTTAACGAGAGATTTGGCGCATCCCGATATTTTCGGGGCTTTTCGAACAATAGGCTTCCGGGGACTGTTGCTCTTGAGAAATTGCGTTTGAGGATAAGCAGAGATCAAGTTTTTCTTGGGAACTCTATAATCCGTTACCTTCGTGTTATTTACATTACGAGACAAGAACTTACAAACATTAACTGAGTTGGCTAGACTTTCAATTCTTATCTCAAATCTATACTTTCCACGTCTCCAACTTCCTTATTTGTGTACGAGGCAATCGAAGTAAACTAGTTTCATTTTAGCGAATACAATCAGAATTCCGTAGCGGAAGGAATATTCTAACATCGCTCGATAACTAACACCTACGTGAGGTCAGCACATTTTGCGTGCGATCGCGGTGTGATACGACGCCTTATCGACCGATCGCAATGACGCGGCGATATCGGTAATTCGAACAGTCTATGAACTGTCCGGTTCATGAAGAAAGGGAATGCGGTTTTATATTGAACGTGTCATTATTTGGTTTATTTAAAAAATGAATTATTTCAAACATGATGTCAGCAAGTTTTGTTTGGTAACACCAACACGACGCCGCCGTTTTGTCTACAACTAATGTGTTTATAGACACAAAAAGTAAAGTAACCTACTAAAAGTAGTTATGTGCTTTTACACGAGTGAATTATTATATTACAGAAGTAAAAAACGACTGCTTTCTTGGCATAAAAGTAAATTTCAAGCTTACCTATATGTCAGTCTATAGACGAATCTAACGACATTTCTATCATTAAAATCAATCAAGCTGTTTAGGCTACAGGATGCCATGCCACAAAGGAATAGAGCTACTATTAAGACGTATTAAAATCTTAATCAAATTGACCGCCACTGATGATCATGTGTCCAGAAGGCTGGCAAAGGTGCCTCGACTCATGGCGAGGCAAATGCTCTGCATCAACTGAATTAAGAAACTCAGTTACAAATACAACTTTAAAAAAGGAGGTATTTCAGTATTTTCGAAAACAAGACCTCTACGAACACATAAATCATTTTAATTACACTTATCCAAGGAAATAAGTAAGCCTAATAAATAAGAATGTAACTTACTCGTCAGGGATTCCGACGACTCACGCTGTCGGTCCAAAATATTTGAACTATGCCGAACGATATTATCGACTTTTTTTATCAAATGTATGATGCTACCTGCAAAGTATGTTTGGAATTTCGAGTTCGGCCAATATGCGAGATACTTACGTGAGAAATGATTTGGCATTATTAATGGATGAGGTACCTACCCCGAATTAGGATCAGTACTACACTTTAGAGTTTAGTAGGTCTAATTAATGTGAAAATTTTAGTACCTACCTACCAACTTCTAGTTGGCGGATAGGTGAACTTTCTATCATTTATTCATCCAAAGTTTACAAAATCAAAATATCACCATAGTGATGGAAGGAAGAACAATACATTTTGAACTTCTTCAAAGATTCTAAACACTTATATGGCAATGGAAAATAAATACTAATTAATAAAATCTAGTCTTGATTGTGTCACCATGTCAAACATAAGGGTGAGGGAGCGTGCAACAAAATGCATCGTATTAGAATTGCAAAAGATCCTTATAGGATCTCTGGATAGCCAGTCGTGAAAAAAAAGCCCTATTCGAGGTTTAGTAATAATTAGGGAAGCATGGTGTAGGAATAACTAGAGATACAATTAATGTTAAATCACGCAATTCTGCTAAATAACTTGAAGTAGCTTTTGCCTGCAGTAGTGATGTTATATTCTGGCAGAACATTTAAGACTAAGTCCAAGGCCAACCCCATTATTCCCCATCTAAATCAACGTGACAGGTAAGCAAATAGAACAAAACTCGTCCTTCTTCTAGGAATCCCAAAAGTCCTTGCCCATAAATCACCAGCCTCTTGACAAATGGATTCTACGGCTTTTTTCCCTCCACTCATTTATTAATAGGGCAGGGAATGTTTCGGAAAACCAATAAAATGTGCCCCGTCATATACCTGTCCGCCGCCAGACAGCGTGGCATTGTTCCTTTGCTCAGTTTTTTTTAAATTTTGAACGGTTTCATACCGATATGAAAAACTAGACGTGCTGCACTGTTATTTGTATTATAGTCGTATATTATTTTAATCACTTGCTGCTTCTCTGCTTCAAAAAATTAAATTACGCTAAGATTACGTTCTTTATACCGTGATTAGTATGTGTCAGTTTTAATAATAGTTCCTATCTTGCTGATTACTTCGAAAATTGATTCGAATTATTTTAATAGTAGTCATCTAAAAGTCGGAATACTAGACACGTTTTAATATCCTTATTACCTCTACCTGTGATGTGACTTATATATCAATGAATCGAAATGACATGATTCAATTTTTTTTGTATACGAGTAGAATCCATTGTCAACCCAAGCTTTCACATGAAGTGATATGCCAATATTCATTTTAAGGATATTACGTAAAGTTGAAAATTAGTTGTATAATTATTTTTAAATTTACGTCACTTTTCAATTCGCGACGCATATAGGTTTCGCGACTAACCTATTTTTGTGAATGGATATTTTTTGTCTCGCCGTGTCCGGGCGCACAAAAGGCTGCTTCAAGGTATTTTGCGCGTGTGAAAGAGGACCCATTCTCTCCGCCCTTAAGGGGGAACAGAGGGCTGCCGCCGCATACAAGTTGTTATTGCAATCGCAACACTCGTTTAAACTTGGTATCAAAAAGTTTGTTAAAGTTAACTGCTGTAATTTGAGGGCCTAAAATCTAGGTTCAGCACTTACCTACATAGAACATTGTAATACAGTTAATAAGTGACAGAGCTTGGATTGTAATTCACAAAAATATGTAGGTATATGAAAAAAAAATCTTTAACTTCTAATTGTGACTACTTAGGTATAACTATTCTATCTTCCACCGGTATTTCATCTGACGGAAACTTTTGATTATCAATATCGATCCGGGAAAATAGGTCTTATTAAAAATTGCCTGACAAAAAAAAACCTAAATCCTAAATACCAGCGAAATGTTGTGCCACCTATCATGTATGAGAATGGCTCAAAGTGCCACGTGCTTGGCACGAACCTAATCCTATAATAATCTTTAAAAAATCCTAAAAAAAAATTATTCCACATGTATCAGTGTTCTGAAATGTATGCGATAACAATTTATTTGACAGGCGACACCTCTGCCACGTCTGTAAGGATTGGACCAAAAATAATTGTCATTTCCTGCGGCGACGGGACATAAAGACCGCGGAATATTGTTATTCGGATTGCACCGAGGCGACCGTGTCGCGTGGAATTCGACGTTTTTTCGCCACTTTCACGACGATTATTTGCAACAATTGCTTCTTAAATGACGCAAATGAATGCGCTCGAGGTGCTAAATGATTTTTGGACCGTCATTAGTCATTACAGTCATGTCGTGAGTCGTGACATATTTCACATTTTGAAGCAAGGAGAGCAATTTGACGGACCCTCTGGCGTTTAAGAACTCTAATAACTACAACTACATAACTCTATAAGACAAGACGTCATACTCTTCGCCCAAATTAGGATTGCCTGTAGTTATTGAATAAACGCGATTTAAAAGTCCAGTTTAAGGAATTACTGGCTAAACTACGAATTACAGGTTTAGCGCGTTAAACAGCTGAATTACTGAACACACAATGGTTTAAGTAATTTTAATTTGCACAAGAGCACACAAATTGATTACACCACATTATATCCAGACTCGGAAGAGTGGCTATATCCTGAAGGTGTTTAACGCGTGTTGTATTAAATTACTGACTATGAATCAAACGTGGATCCCTTGCATATAAGTCACGTACCTATAGCATCTGGAAACGCTTTTACTAATGATAAATGCGATTATACGACCTGTTAGAAAATTCTTAGAGCAATGCCAAATACTATTGGGGGATAACCAGAAAACATATCGTTACAAATAGCTACAAGTCGAAACCGACACTCGCTAATAACCGATGTCGGCTGTCATGTACCAAATGGAGTGCTACCAGCATTGAGTACACGAGTAATCACGGGGCAAATGAGAAGTTTTGGGTCATGGCGCACAACTTCACCAAATACAAGTCGGAAAACCTAAATCAGACCTTATTGACAAATTATTAAAAGACATATATGACTTTTATAAGAGATAAATTATGTTGGTCAAGAGGTAAGACGTGGAGGGTAAGTTTCAGAGGGTCGTGAAGGAACGTGGTAGGTCAGCTAATGGGTGCCTGTGACAGGTAACATGAGACGTGAGACAAAGTGCATCGCATTCGCATGGCGTTGGACGCACGCTGATGGAGGTTAATGGTATCAGTCATGTCACAACATGTCGTTAGAAGACTTTTGCAGTCTTCTAATGAAATATGAGCATTGATGAAACACTCTCCGTAACTTTTTAATGTACAGACTTTATTCGAAATGAAATGTAATTACAGATAGACTTAACTCTAAGTTATCTATCGACGAGATATTAGGGCTAGCAAGAAACACTATCGTCATTGAATCGAGATCGAGCTCGATGCAAACCATACGCTTGTAGAGTTTGTCGATGGTCAGCGCTACCTACGGACGTATGGAACTAAAAACTAGTTTATGTTACCATTTTAAGTTCGACAACCGCCCATAGAATAACTAGCACTCCTAAGCATCTTCCACTATACGTCCATTGTTATTTTAAAAAAAAATATTATTATGTGCATACAATATCCTCCTGTTTTACGAGTGTGGGTGGAGCCGCTGCGCTGAGCTAATAGATGAAGTAAATACTAATTTAAAATAATTATCGTAAGTATAATAAAGCCTCTTATTGGGATCTCTTTTTTTTAGTGGCATATGATTTGTCGTATGCTGAGCTTTTGCAAGTCCGTTTGCCAATTGGCAAATTATCGTAAGTAATAATCTGTACATATAATAAGACTGTAAAAAAGTTGTGTCTGTACATTGGATATTTTTTGAAAAGAATAATTGTAATGTGTTTTACGATCGATACTGATGCCAAAACACTAATTTTTAGAATTTTTGTCTGTTTGTCTGTGACTTTGTGCAAGTATCACGCCATAACTAGGTACTGATGGGATTTTGATGGGAGTTTCTCTAGGAGATAGCTGAAATATCCGGACAGCTCCTAGGCTATAAGCCATGGCGATATGTGATGTGGAAACAAGGATCCAGAGAGGAAGATCTGCCTCCTGATCTCCTCCATCCTCCTCCTCTACGCAAACGAAGTTGCGGGGTACAGTTAGTTAAAAATAAACGCATAGTAAAGTAGAGTAGAGGTAACAAAGAATCTATGTCGACGGTTGTTAAACACGATATACTTCGCCTTAGTCACAGGATCAAAGCCTCCACAGGCTGCGTTTTTTTCTCTTGTAACCCGACGCAGGACACCTGTGTAATCCCTTCTTCCCACATAATATGGCCTTAATTCTGTTGATAAGGCATGACATCTAACGCCTTTGTACCCTCCGAGCCTTTTTACCGTCAATTAAGGTTTACCTATTGTCTTCTGATGGGAGATGACACACTTTTTACCGGCGTTTTTCGTGAAGAAGTCACTGTTTTGAATAGTAACATGATTTAGTGTGAATGAATAGTGATACGTTTTGTTGTTTCGGCGATTTATTGGAACAAGGGTGTCAGGATGGTTTAGTGAAATAATAAGTCGGTGATGTGGTTTTGATAAAAAGTTTCTATGCCAATGAAATTGGATGAATGGGTGTTGGACATATTTTTGTGTGCTACCTGCTAGGTATAGTATATTATCCGTATAGCAGCTATAGGCTACGGCTAATAACTTGAGGTTCTATGAAAGTGAATTTTGTTTCGGAGCGCTATCTATTATATTATTACATACATTTTATTATCGTAACGCTCGTTGAAACCTAATCGATATTGATGTTCAAAAGTTCGGTAGCTCAGTGATTGGGTCAATGGACTTGCGATACGGAGGTCCCAGGGTCGATTCCCAGCCAGGGCAGCAATGAGTTATCCTCGGTTTTTTCAACGGAAAAACTTACGTACATTTACCGAGTGCCCTCAAAACGGTGAAATTGGATGAATGGGTGTTGGACATATTTTTGTGTGCTACCTGCTAGGTATAGTATATTATCCGTATAGCAGCTATAGGCTACGGCTAATAACTTGAGGTTCTATGAAAGTGAATTTTGTTTCGGAGCGCTATCTATTATATTATTACATACATTTTATTATCGTAACGCTCGTTGAAACCTAATCGATATTGATGTTCAAAAGTTCGGTAGCTCAGTGATTGGGTCAATGGACTTGCGATACGGAGGTCCCAAGGTCGATTCCCAGCCAGGGCAGCAATGAGTTATCCTCGGTTTTTTCAACGGAAAAACTTACGTACATTTACCGAGTGCCCTCAAAACGGTGAAGGAAAACATCGTGATCAAACCTGCATGTCGTAGAAGAAAAAAATCTAAGCCCGCGTGGTGGATCATGGCCCGAGCTCTCGATGTAAGGAAAGGTCTGTGCCCGAGCAGCGGGGACATAGACTGATGATGATGATTCAAAAGTTACTGTACATGATGCATATTTCAAAATTCTTCACAAATAGCTTCAAAATTCGAACGATGTGCACCTCGCTAATTCCTGCGACCTTCTTTATTATTTTATAGTTTCTCAAGAAAAATAAGATGACAATAACAATTAAGGACCAAATGTGCGAGTAATTTACCTATACAATAATTTTCTCTTATTTTTCATAGACAATTTGTTCAAAAACAACCAGGGACATCCATCGCTAAACGAAGCGGGTGTTGTTACATTAACAGTAATTCGATATCCTCCCGGTATTTATTTGCTTTCATTGCATAAATCTATTAATGACGCCGGTTTATTGCGTGAACAAATCATATTTACACTGATTTTGCCATTGTTACGAGGTTATCATTGGGCATGGGGGCATTGGGGCAAGTTTGATTCGAAATTCGATGCTTCGCTACCTGAGTCATTTTAATTTGATCCAACTCTGCCACTTTATATCAAAATTCAAAAGGCCCGTATTCGTAAACTTAGTTTAACCTCAACTCCCCTAAACCCTGGTTTGTCACTAAACTACTAAACATCCCTTACGAATAGCGCCTCTTTCTTCGTGGTTTGTTGTGTATGTTGATATTAAAATTCTTAATGCAGGAGCTGTACCCTATTACGTAATAGAAGTGCAATTGTCAATTCAATCAATGTTCCAAATGACCACTACTTGGTTAACTTTCAACCGACTGAAGAAAGGAGGAGAGTAATGTTTTTCGAGTGTGTGTACTTATTTGTGAATGAATTTCTGTTCATTTGTGAGCTGTAGTCTAAAAAGCTTGATGGATTGCTATGTAGAAGTATCTTTACATTCGTTTTGATTGTGCTGTGTAAGTGACATTTACGTAAAAATAGACGAGTTTATGTATTTGCAATAATTCATTCTTAAACCAGTAATGCCTTTCATTTTAGATCCTCCCTACGAAAACTTCCATGCCACCCTTGCATTACAAACTTGCATCCTTTCTGAGCTACAGTTATTTTTGTGTAGGATCAAAGCGATCGTGGCGCGTCGGTGACGTCACATCCGGCAAGATGGCGGCGGGCGATTGTTTGATGTGCGAGTAATGAAGTGTGCCACCTCTCCCCGCTTCCTGGCTGTCGGGGTGTCAAGATACGAGCTCTGACAACCTTCTGTTTGCATATTAGACGCTACTTTTACATGAGAAGGAGGAATTTGGTCTGGTTTAGCCGATTCAAAGGCTTGTCGTTTACGCAATAAGAGAAGAGTAAAGGCAAAGTGGAAAGTTGTCGTAGCCGTAGCAAAGTCCCAGTTAGTTCTGTACAGTTAGTAGACCGAAAATTCTAATCACAATAATAACAAATTCATAGGAGGAGTTTTGTAATTGACTTACTTTTACCCTTTATATGATCTATTATTAAGAATTTGCTGTAAATTAAAATAAAATATTAGACCGAAAATCAAGCTTCCACAATATTGCGAAAAATTTATCTGTAAAATTTCAATGTTCTATAAGAACATAATTTTGTGTGTGGAGTGTGGATATACGAGTAAGTACATACAAGTTCATTTACCCAAGGCACGAACACGGGGAATAATTCCAAAAATTCAATTTACTCCAACCAACAGCTGAAGCTCCTAACAGATGCACTGTCATCAGCAGATTTAAATTTAATTTCATATCATCACCGGCAACTTATTGAGTTGTTAGTACATAATCGCGTTACCGCGTCCACTAGTGGGGATTAGTTGCTTTTTAATAAAGTCTCGTCGGCAGGGGGCGCCGCTGGGGACATTTTTACACAAAGAGGATTACTCCGGCCCAGTTTATCTGCACCTTACAGCTCGGCTCAGCCTCCTAAATACCCTATGAATGTACGCGTTTTACGGGTAAGTACGTACATACTTACCTATTCCTTCCCATCTTCTTGATGTGATACAAATACAAAAATGATTATTTGGAAACTAGAAACTAAGTACAGCTCAGTAACCATTTTATTTGGGCTTAATTTATATTACACAAGAGAGGCTGAATACTGTGCAGATGAAATTCTAGTGTCGACCCATACTTGTTTAAAAATAATAATATTTTATTATTATTCTCAGACAACAAATGGTAGTTTAGTTAGCTAGGTACCAAAGTGATACTTCGAAGCAGACCTCTATGTAAGTACAATACGAGTACATACGTCACAATCAATTCTATATTTACGCTGTCTCAAACATCGATTTATAAGCGATTTCTAAAAAGAAGATGATTCTCAACGCGTTTTCACTACATTATGCGACATTACAACCCGATTGGAAGGCGTTAGCATCCGTTATACAGTTTTTTGAACTAGTACGGTTGCTATCGTTTCACATTCTTGTAAATTGTTTCCAAACAATGCTGTTATAGCTATAAGTTCTCAATCAAGAAACTCTGTTCTTAAATTCTTAAGTCAATAAAAACCTTTATTTATTATTATTATTATATTTGTATTTAAGTACAAGTTTAGTGGTGACTTCGTGTTATATAAAATTTTGCATTGGAAATAGAATTGTCCTGCAGTACGAAGCAATTTGAAGTCACAGTGAGGATCCCTCAAGAAACTATCAAGAGACTATTAGCCTCAATCGTCGGAAACAAGGAGCTGCGCCGGCGACTCCACTGAATTGAATAACGAGGGTGTAACGACACTAACAATGCGCGGACGCAGCTCGCGGCCGAGGGCTCCAATCATCTCGTTGTGCTGGTTGCGCGCGCGCTGGGAACCGAACGGAACGGGGGTGCGCAAATGAAATATTTTATAGCACATTACCTAATCAAACAAGACAATCTTCCAGTCTTCTACAATCAGGGATCAAACATAGGTACGCAAACAAGACAATCCTAGTCTAGTCTCCTACCACCAGAGATCATTGCAAGGTAGTTCCTTTCCTTTCTCGTGTGGTTTAGTGACCAAACCTACTTGTCAGAACTCAGAGTTATTCAGGCCGCCCGTAGGCCTCTGACGTGGCCTAAAGACTGCTGCGAGCGACAACAACCGGGACCAACTGCTTAACGTGCTTTTCGAGACACGGAGGGGTTCAGATGAAAGTGTCACTAGCGGTCACCCATCCAGGTACTGACCTCGTCTAACGTTGCTTAACTTGTACAATAGTTTTCAACGTGTACTCGCAACTGCACTACGAGCTCCTCTCGGTAGTTAGTTACATACGTCGTCTTGTTTCCTATCATCACGGATCTATCAATACATACATTGGTATACAAACAAAACAATCTAGCCTAGTTTCCTATCATCAGTTCCAATGTGTGACCAAAGTCCACTATGCTATGACCAAAGTGGAATAAGTCAGATATCATTTTACAGGTACTTATACAAAAAATTTATATAAAAATTAAGGTGTCAAATACCAACCAAATCACTTCATTAAAAGTTGAAACATTTTGTAATTAAGAAAAAAAAACCGGCTGCCCAAAATTTAAACCGCTTTGATCAAATTTTTAATGCCTATGTCACTTCTACAATCAAGTCGAATCTAACGACACCTCATATGTTTAAATCCATCAAGCCGTTTAAGCTGTACGGCGTGCCAAAGAATTAGACATACATACACACATACACTCGAAAAACATAACCCTCCTTCTTGCGCTGTCGGGTAAAAAGGAGAGAATCTTCTTGTCTAGGTTACTATCACATGAGGCGCACACAAGGCAAAATCCTAGTCATTCTACTAAGGGATAATTATACAGGATACATAGACGAGACAATATTCTAGCATGGTCTCCTACTATAAGAGATCTTTGCATAGGTAGGTAGTTACAGATCTCAGCTCGGATCATCAGGGATACTCGTATGTACACAAACAAGATAATGTCAAAGCCTAGTCCTCTACCATCGGGTATCATTACATAAGTACACGTATTCGCAGCTGTTGTTAAGAACGCATATAGGGAATTAAAGACACGAAGTTTATTTTTCAGGAACATCCGGAAGTAAACAGATTGTGAACTTGTAAGGAGTGGACCGTCAAACAGGCCAGGCATTTGTCATTTTGACGGACCGTAATGGAGAGACGTTGCAAGAAGAAGATGAATCGGTGCCATAAATGACGATAATCGTTTTCCAGCAACAATCCCCCTGTACAAACCAACGTCATTAGCGAAAAGCAAAAATACAAAATAAGTGACATTAACCAGCGAAGGTCCCATATGAATATCAATTTGTTTGCCTCCGCAACAACGTCATTAAATTAGCGTCCAAATTGAATCACAACTGCGACAACCTAGCCGCGTCGCGTCGCGCCTGCGACCAAACTTTTCCTCCTATTAATTTACAAAACATCTCCGCTAATCCCTCCCAAACGAATGTCACTCTTACTTCCTTAACCTAAGACTTCCCTTCCCTCGCTGAAACACAAAGTTTGTTCATTATTTTTACATGTCATTGTGCAAGTGACACAAAGAAATGTGGAAGAAAATCTGACTCTACGCAACAGAGTTAGAGTTCGTAATTCTTTGGCCTTGAAAGAGGGTGTATCTGGTGAAATTATGATGCAGTCTTTATTCGTGAGCCGTCGGGAGCGGTTGCAGTAATCACCGCGTATCTCCATCCAGGGGTGGGCCGTGAATAGAGCCCTAATGAACTGGATTTAGGAGTTTTTGTGCCGGCGACTCGTCAGCGCGGAGGTGCACTGCAGCCGAGCAATTATGACGGACTAAACAAACGCGACCTCGGCTACACAGCCTTCCAATTAAACCTTTAACAAACTATGGAACATGGTAATTGCATTTGCCGTACCCTAATATGGAAAATATTTGAAAGTGGCCGGTGATCGATGTAGAGAGTGTGCACAGATTGATGGGCAATTCTCTAAGCCGTACCTTGCCATTATGTGGGGAGTGCCCGACCTTCTCGGAACATCCAATCGTTCTTAATCTTCTTAGACGGAGCGAGGCGGAATTATTTGGAATATAAGTACCTAATATGCTTTAGAAAATAAAAGGTTTCGAGATTGTCGTCGTGGAGTTTGTTGTGGGTATGGGACACGTGTGTGATATTTCGTATATTATGTAATGGTAAATTATATGACGATTTCTCGCTTAGACGTTTTCCTGCCTTGGGAAATGTCCGTCCGCAACGATAACTCTATCTGATTGTAGTACATAACATTACACCTGAAGAAAATTTGTCTTGAACAATAGTAACATAACCTACAACGGCTACAACCTACAGCGGGGTCATTTTGAAGTAAATGTCGGTTCCTAAACGACATCGACGGCAGACATACATTAGCAGTGAATATTTTTAAGATTATATAAAAAAGAGGTAAGCTTTGATTGTATGTAAGTAGAATGCAGTGGTAACCAATGATTTAAATTAAATCTTTAAAAGTAACTTAAACTACGTACTCGAATTATTACGGAGTCAATCTAACACATGAAATGTTTAGAAGCAGATAAACTATTAATTTTCGTTCCCGACACTACTAGTAATATATACCTACTTAGTAAAGTAACTTCCATCGATATAGGTCGAAACAAACTTCATCAGACACGTGACTAGACTCTGAAACTGACAAATAGCTACATATTTATATGCAACACAGGTACATAAATAGCATGAGGCCTCTATTATCTACACACATCTAGAACACATGCATAGTTACCTCCACATGCTCACTAGTCGGGTTACTCAATTCCACAACGATGTAAGCGCCCTCACCGCCCGCAGAAGATAAAGGTTTCTTTGTAAGAAATAATAGAGAAGTGATTCCCATGTGGCTATCAAAGATGGCTGTAAAAGATGAGTCTGTTCTTATTTATTTACGGCGGTGCGGCGAGCGAAGTGGAGCGAAGATGATATGAATGATAAATGACCCTCTGAACGCCCCCGTCCCCGCACACCGCCCCGCACCCCTCGTTCACACGTGAACACACGCTATGAGGTATTCTCCTCATTCTGGATATCTACTTAAGTCTGAGCCGTGAATGCCGAGAAGTGATAACCGCTTCAATGGCGAAAGAACTCGTGACGAATATTGATATCGAAAACGTGCGAAGTTGATAGAGCTCTTCGAAGGCTCAAACTTTAGGATCAGACTACCTATAAAGGTATGCGCTTGCAGGATTATTAGTAGGTAGGCTTTTACAAGCTTAAACTAATCGTGTTGAAGATGTTCTAGGTCTAGGTTATATATACCTACGTAGGAAAACTAAATTAAATTCTATTTTGACTCTACATCGTATACGAAATCACGTTTCACGTGAAACCATAGAGTTGCAAAACGAATTCTTAAGTAAATAAGGTAAGGTAAATATAAACTCGGCCGTCCCGCGTCAATCTCAGCGTCTAGCCGGAGTCATCGGAGCTAAACGGATTTTTTCAAGCCAATAGCCGCGCATCAACACGCGTGACGCGCTTCACGATTGGCCGACTCTTTTTGTTCCATTTTCGAATCCTTTGTTTTTATTGGTTGACACTTAGCTAAGACAAAGGGGCGATGCTGTGTGTGCGTGTGATTTAGTTAGTGTGTACGTTGTTTGTTTGTGTGTGTTAAGGAGTCGGGGCTTCCTGTCGGCATGTGGACGGACTGAGGCGTGGTGGGATGGCTCGGCTATGACGGGCCATACGTGGTCGGGGTTTTGATTTTGATGTAGGTAAGTACGGCCCTCGTATCCTGCCTGCGTATGTGAGATGGAGTGGACTGTTTATTTTTATGAAGTTATTGGTAGGTATCTTAGTTAAGATAATACCTGCCAGGATCCAAGATCTGAAGCTCGAAAAAATTAAAGTTTCAATTACCTACGATAATTATTAAATTTCAATATCTGCATAAGGAAGCGTTCTTACTAAATGCGTTGAAATTACAAATCTTACTAACTTTAGATTGTGTTCGTTTTGTTTGTTTTAACACACTATTGCACAACATAGACAATTACATAATTAAAAACAAATTGGTTCAAAGGGCGAGCTGAAATGAAAATGATAAATAAAAATAAATAAAACGATTGAAATGGCCATAGATAATTCATTTAATTGATCGATTAATAATGGACATATTTATTTGCCAGTGACATTTTCTATTTTGTTAACAAAATATCAGACCCTGAAGATCAATTTCATTAAAAAAGGAGGTGGTAGTACCTACCTAATTACCAAATATTCCTTAGCTACCAACTTCTTAGTATCCTTCGGTCGTCGATCCAGCCGTCACAAGAAGTGACTGAAAATAATTCAAGTTCACCTCCAGACGGGGGGTATGATTAATGACTAGGATTATTCAATTAACGAGTCGGCAGGTGACGGGCGTCCGCGGGGTGGGCGCGGAGAAGGGTGGAGACAGGGGGTGCAGGCGGATAGAGTCGCTATAGAGTGGGGCCGAATGTTTGGTTTCGGTCATTATACGCATTTTCAGCAAAATGCATAACAGATATTTATTTTGTATATGTTTTTAAACATGAAGTCATGTCGAATAACCTATTTTTGCCTCATTTCGTAATATATTACACATATCAATATATTTTTAAATATAAATTAACATTGCAAAGAATCGAAACTGAGTCCAGGCCGCGGTTTCGGTTGATGCACTTGTTTCGGTCGGACACTAATTATTAGTTTAGATTGGTACTTCACTGTGGTTTGTTAAGTGTGTGTGTACTATTTTCATTATTAATTCATATTTAAAAAAATATTGATATCCATACAAATCACTTTAAAAAGTGTAAACCTAATCAGTATTACAGTATAAATATCGTATTCTTTCTTTGCTCAAATGCCCTTCGCACAGCAGTGGGAGAGTTTACGTAAAAGATTATTAAAACAAAACATTTACAATATATAATCTAGCTGCATCTATGGACGTATGGATAATAATGGATGTGAAGAATATTTAAGTTCAGAATTTGTTTTCAGCATTATGGCATGGTCGGCGAACAAAACGTCACGGAATGACAAGGTCGCAGGTTCAAGTCCTGCCCAACGGCTAGAAATTTTTCATCATTTAAAAAAAATATTTAAGTTGTTTACACCGTTCGATTTACATAGGCTTTGGTCTCGGCTCCTACACTGAACTGAAGGCTGGTCGCCTCTCTATTCGGGGGGCATCCTTTATCTTGTCGGCTACTCAAGATCGCAACCCTCGATGAATTAGCTTAGCCGCTACACGTTTCCCGTCGATGGGGCAGACGGCCGATTGTTTGTTTGTCTTTTTCAAGTTGACACTCTTTGTTGTCAGCTTGAGACGAGGTTCGTCGATATCTCAACGGCCAAACATTCGACTCTGTCACGGAGAGTCCGTTTCACTACGATATTTTGTGACTCTACTATGCCATAGATCTATTTTGATTGGTAATGGTCATAAAGTTCGGAACAACACAATGAGATCGCTAAACTGAACAAAATAATCGTAATTTATTGGCATTAGTTCAGTCAACTGAACTAGTGGGAATAAACGGGCTGGTAAAAAAACCATCTTTGAGTTTAATTAAGACCTGCATACTTTAATATAGTTTTCTGGGTGATAAGTAATATTGGTTTAAATACTCTTTAATATTTAGTAAAATGAGTATTTAAAGTTATTACGTAAGTAATAAACTTACATAAATAAAAACCGTAAGTAGAAAATAGGATTCAAGTTCGTATTATGTTATTTTGATACCTTTGAGTTTGTCTACTTAAATTAAATTGACAATTTATTTATACCCATTTCGGAAAATCCTTATAGCATATCATTAATACCTTTGCATAGGTATATGAATTTTCCGGAAACACCTACTGTGGTTTGTTTACGGAATACCTGTGTGCCGGTCGGTACTATTCAGGCGTCGATCCAGGGAGAGGATTATAGGGGTCATATAAGCCTTCACCCAAAACAGCCCAGGAAAGGGGACCTATACCTATCTACCCGTACTTATATAATAACGATGTTTTAATAGACTTATGTGAATATAATTGAGGACATTTAAATCCTGTTTAGAGCCTTTATGCTTATAAGTAAGAATAAATAAATAACACTACAAAATAAGATTCACGCTATACTATAGAGTCAGAGATATAAAATAGATAAGTACGATCCCAAAAATAACTCGGTAGAAGTGATACCTTATGTAAGTAATACATAGCTTAGCAAACGGGAATCAAACCCAAGACCCCTGCACAGAAGACAAGCAAACTTCCAATTGGATAGAATAGGACTTTAGGAGGACATCAAATAATTATTTAATACAATCAAAGTCAAAATCTCTTTATTGCAAGTAAGCACGCTGTGTACATTCTTGCACGTCAACATATATATTTTTTACATTTACACTACTTTGCAGGGAAAAGGTGCCAACGTTGAGGAGTAAAAGTTGCAAAAAACTCTCAGCGGCACATCTTTTAAAATAATAACAACACAATTTCATACTTATACCTCACCAAGTAAAATTTCTAGTCGTGGACTGGACTTGAACCTGCGATCTGTCATGGACTGCCAAGGTTCAAGTACTGTCCACGGCAAAAAAAAACACCCTAAACTGTTTAAAAAAAATCATTATAAGTATTTTTTTTGCATCCAAGGCTTCTATCAATTGAACCAAGTTGTTCGAATACAGTTTCTGCTATGATGCAAGAAGCAAGCTTGATTCTGTGCTGTACTTGTATATGAGATTTTGAGAGATAGGTTCTACTTCTATCCTATATCTATCCACAGTACATGCTATACAGGTAGGTGAAGCACGAATGTGCAGCGATGGCCCTCGAAAGGTTCAAGGGGCTCCGGCGAGAGCACCATCCAACCAGTCGAGTGCCAGTGACGTGTCAATGTCACTACTGGACCAATGATACGCTTTGATACTGTGCAATTTTATATGAAAGTTGTATAGTCTGTTTATTTATTTATTCATTTAGGTTCTCCAACAACACATACACATTACACATGTGCCGTCTGTTATTTGTTATTTACATAGAAGGTTAAAAGTTTTCCATATACAATCCTCGGCGCTTGCATAATTTTTATGCAAAGTGGTGTAAAGTAAACGTAGGTAATACTTACATTGTGAAAGTTGTTGACGTGCAAAATTCTTATTTGCAATAATCGAAATCAATTGATTAGGTGCAATATATCATTTTTGGGTCGGGTCAAAAACCACCAGGTTTTAAAATAGAGAAAAATATTCGTCACGACCAGGATTCGAACCTGGAACCTCGCCATTCTGTGTAGGTTAGTTAAGTGTCACAGAGCTGAGCTACTGTGACACTTATCGACGATAGCTTTCAAATTCTCCATTTAATACCTAATTAGATTTTCATCAGAAAAATAAAGTACCCTACCATGAATCGATGTAGTAAATTATCTCCCGTCATAATATTAGCTACAAAGTTCGTGGTTGGTAGGATTTCTGTTCTGTTCCAGTAGCGACTGACTAGCGACTAACTGACCCTTCAATCACAAACCTTAGAGCTACGTTATTACGTAGTCGCTATATAGCGAATTTATTATAGCAACTAGTGGTAACGATACTGACATTTTATTAAACTCTACACTTCCCGGCATATTACTGAATCTCTCCAGGGCTCAGTCGGGAGCGTAACGGGGAGCGGGGCGCCTAGCCGCGGGGGGTTAGGCTTTATAATTAATGGTTTTTGTACAAAGTGAGCGGGACACTGTAAAGTGGGACATTCGCCGCCCCGGGGTCGATACAAGTACGACACATACATACCTATATTATGTTTATAGCCTAGATATACAATATTACATAGGTACCTACCCACCCACACTATGTTTTTAATCTTACGATATAGTCTATCGTTCTACTCAAAATACTCTACATTGCAAAGTCATAGTCTGAGATCTGCTGTCTCGTCCGCAATTGCAGACGGCAGACAGCAACAGTAGACGGCATTTGCAGCGACGGCAGACGGCATTACTTTAGAGTATTAATTTGTATGAGACCGATTCCGACTACGACTGCCGCGCGACAGCAGTGAAGTCGTAGTGGATCGGAATGTACGTACACTTACCACATAATTACCTATGATTTAAGCTCTACGATTTTTCGAATAATGAATATAGATAATAATAGCAAAAATAATGTCTCGCACAAAAGTCGATCAGCTTATAGAAAAAAATCACGATAGCTGATGTTTCTCGATAAATTGTTCAGATGTCGATTTTGAATATTTCTTTCAGGCTTACTATATTTATTCTTACCCCCCGTATACATAAACTAGGGTTAGCCCGGATATACTTAAATAATATAAATATTAAATCGCTTTAAAAGCAGGTACACATTAGGCGTTTTGAAGCGCGCGCTTTGGTTTCAAGAACTGCGAGGTCTGATTAAAACGCGCTTTACCAAAGCGCGCACTTCAAAACGCCTAATGTGTACTAGCTCTAAGTGTAGCGTATAAAAGTATAGCCAATGTAATAGGTACGTACATTTGTCCCCAAATAAAAGTATATTTCATTCCACACATCATTAAAATAAAACCCGTCATAAATGCAGATTTAAACCTATTTTACGATGCATAAAATATTCAACTGAAAAATTATTCCCTCCCGAAAGGTTCACCCAGAAACGTTAGATTGTTAAAAATTGTTTTTCGCCAAACAAACCGTCCATTAAACGTGAACATTCAACCCCATCGCCGCCGCGGGATTATAATAAATGACGCAATAATGGCACAATATAATATTAACACAAAGTTAAACGCGTTTTTATTTTCCCGCCAAACTTCAGCGCCGCTCTGGTGAACATGGCGCGCGATGCCATTTCGGCTCTTTACAGGCGTGTTCTCAAAAAATGGCTCCAGGAATAAAATAAATTGCAAATATTTATCAAAACGCAGCCCCGCCCGGATGCGGGCTGAGGGATGTGCCGGTGACGTATATCGATTATCCAGACTTCTGACTATTTTCATATGGCTTATTTTTAATACTTAAAAAAGAAGATTAGCATTGTTTCATATTATTACATACTTAAATAATTTTCTCAAAGTTTGTACAGTAAAGTTGACAGCACATTAATTAACCTACATAAAATCATTGCAATCTAGGTCGTGTTAACGTCGCTTAGAGTGTCATTGTGTTACAGTAGCTAGAATATGTGCTGTCGGTTCACTATATTTTAATACCAGGTAAGAAAAGTGTGTGGAGAGTCTAACCTTCCTTGCAATAGCTTCAAGCTTCGCAGTCTCAAACACGACATTATAGGTTATTGAGGCATATTTTGTGGCTACAAATGTACTCGACAGTAAGGACTGGAAGAAGAATGTATGTGGATAAACCTAAATATGAATCAGGTATAGAAGCCAGCCAGCCAGATTGACATTGATATTTATAAATGTAGAGATTATCGAGAGTCAGTATTATGTATTTCCGCGGTACCGGTACATCACTATAAAATAAAGGTCGACAAGTTGTTCGCCAGCGGACATTTTGTTTTACAGCGCGAGGTCGCAGATTCCGAATCCCAACGGATTTATGAAAATATTTTCCAAATCTAACAACAACGGAACATTCTCAACAAACCGAACTTTTTTATAGTTTTATCTAGTTTATTTAGGTATAACCGAAGTCCAAAATAGGAACTTCTTTTTTGGTAACTGATGAAAGAGTCATGATAATGCGAGTATCAAATCAACTGTAAAACACTTATCTATTTCAAATACTTACCTACTTAATTAAATGGTAGACGTATGCTTTATAGTTTCTTTTAATTACTTGGTAGTTAGTTTGAATAAAACTTTAGGCAACATTTTAGGTAAATACTTCCTAATTCGATTCTACGTGTTTGGACTAAAGAAATATTCGAACCAATGGCGTTCGACGCCATGAATATTCGAGCCCATGAAATTCGAATGAACGAATTATCGGTTCCAAGTGTATCGATTCAACCAATATTCGAGCCTGTGGCATTCGACCCTAATAATCGAGCCAGCGCTCATCGATACAATGAATTTCGGTCACATGGGGTACTCTTATTTTATACTTATATGAATTACACAATTTTTTTAGTTGAAGCCCCGTATGTATAAATGTAATTTGAAGTAATATAGTTATACCTACCTAATTCTAAAAGCTCACTGTTCCAAAAGTATTTAGATCATACTTCTCTGATGCTCTGTAACTTCTCTACATCGAGAGTAAGCTATAACAATACATAGCTAATGAATTGATCGCGTGCAGGGGTGGCGAACTCCGGGTGCATTCGGATGCATTAGGAGCGCTTCCGGGGTCGCCCTCGCGACGAATATTCAGTTTTTTGTTCAAGTCGAGCGTAAGAATAAATATTGAATATTACATTTGGAGTTTGTATGTGGACATATTTGGAATATGACTGATTTATTAAGTTTTAGAGACATTTTTGTTTGCAATAAGAAAAAAATTGAATACCAACGATCGATTGTGTATTCATTTTTATTTCAATTGACTTTTGAACCACTAATAGTTGTATTAGCGGTATTATCACTAGAAATGTTTTGTTCCCTTTTTCATGCATTTTTGCGACTTTATCGCATAATTAATATTTGATTATTAGCAAGATAACAGCTACTTACTTATTTACACTTTTTTTTAAGATATTTGGTTTAGTTGGTATTATAGATACCTAATAGACATGAATATGTACCTACATATTGATTTTTTGCACTAATTCTAGAAATAAAACCCTTTTATAAAATTATAACAAAAAAATAAGACCAATTTTTCCAACAATTTGTCATTAACTCACTTGAAGGCCGGAGGCTAAAATACTTTTTAAAATTCTAGCGTAAATCGGAGTGACGCGGGTAGACCTTGCGATAGAAGGGTAGTATTTCCGGTTCCTGTTGGAAGGGCCAGAGGGACGCGTGAGGGGCGGGGGAGGGCCGTCCTCTTTGTGTTGCGATAACCGGAAGCCGAGGGCTCTGAGGACGGAGGGTAATGCCAACTGTGAGGTATTTTAAGTTTCTTCCCGTAGGAGCGTTGATTACTCGGGCTTCGTGAGAATTTTTAATACGATTTCATAATGAATACAGAAGTACTTAGGAACAATTCATTCTCTACATTGAGATTCCTTATTATGTAAGTAGCTGGTTTTCTTTGAAACTATTAACTTCTGTAAGTATATTTCAAACGTAAAAACAAAAATGTTACAATCCATATCATAGATACACATACTGGTTTGTGTGTCCTCTCGGAAAAGCTTATTATTAAAAAAAATATTTTAAATTATTTTAATAAAATGGTTTTCAGTGATAGGTCGTAGATTTTATTTTAAATTGAATCACAAAGTGAAATTTTTAAGGGCACCTGGTGTACCGAGTCAAAAATGTATCTGATATTTTCACACAAAACTCGTTCCATAAAATTGGCCATTTTTACTTTCTTTCTTTCCATCTTTTCAACAAGAAAACTAACACTGGCCACTCGCAGCAATCGCCATTGCGAGCTAAATGGCTACTTTTAGCGCGAACAATAATAATTTTAGTTCGCCGAGTGCGCCGATAATGGCGCCAGTTTCCGACGATTAGCGAATATGGCCGAGCATTTTTGCAGGACACTTGTAAGTGGTCGTAATGACGAGCCTTAGAGCACCACTTGCGGTAATAGTCTTCAGTAGTTCCGTTTCTGATTCAATGCTCATCAGATGGATATTAAATAAATTTAATTTAATGTTGCCGGCGTCGGGGCAGAGACGATATCGTTAGATACAGGGATGGGTGGCTGGAAGAGGCTCAGGACAGGGATGGATGGAAGAGGAAGGGGGAGACCTTTGCCCAGCAGTGGGACAATTTATAGGTTTACAAAAAAAAATGTTCCTAAAACTGAAAAGGTCTTTCCATACATCAATAACGTTGAAATTGTATAAAAAATCGTGTACAGACCACGGCAGCTAAGTTGACCCAAAATAGCCTTTCAAAATGTGCTTTCGACTTGTGAATAAATATTTACAATTGTACAGTCGAAAAACATTCACACACTTTGGGCTTTAAACCATCAATCTTAACGAACTGCAGCTATTTTTGGTCAACTTAGATGCCGGAAACTGTATGTAATACGAGTATTTAATTTGGTAGATAAATGGTCAAATCCATGGGATGACTGGTCTTATCAGCTCTCTGAGAGTCGAATACTAATAGAATATTTAGGTTTCCTATAAGGTACAAACCCTCAAATAATCAGCCATATAGAAGGAGAAAAGTTTTTCTTGTTTATTGTATCTTTCCACTTTATTTTTGTACTTAAATATTTTTTCTTTAAAAAGATTGTCGATTACAAAGAGACAATGATGGTACTTACTTAAGCCGAGACGTCACGGCTTCCCAGCACTGTCTTTTTGTAATCGACAAATAGTGAGTATCATACACTTTCCATGGAAACTGCGGAAAAGGATAATGTAGACTAGTAAAAGGTCACGGAAGTACAGTTGACTAATAAAATAGCACCGCCACACCGAGCCCGACCGAGCATCGCGAATCGCAACGGAAGCTCTCTCTTCATGCAACACGACTTATCCATTTATCCCGCGACCTCCCAATCCCGTCCAACGGAACAAGGGGTTAGACTGTATTCAATTTAAGTTTAGGCACCTAGACTCGTAACGATATACGCTACTTAGAATTTAAGAGGAGATTTAGACCATAGTTTACGGATTTTCGCATTCAAAATCGATTCCGCAACTAGAAAATTAAACTATCGTTTAGGAAGTTTTTATTGAATGACCATTTATTTGACATAACACAGCACACGTAATACATACATATAGTACAGAAAAACTAATAAAATAATAAAATATATAACTACGATGCGTGCAGCAGTGTCAAACTGGTCCCAGCTCAGCATGTGCTATGCCCGAGGGCGTAGCGCTGGTCTTCCGCTGAGACCTGGATTACATGATCAAATGACAGAGATATGAATAACAACAAGAGAATCAGCTAATTTCTCATTTTATTGCTAAGAGCCCTACATTATAGTCAACTACCCTATATAATATTGTAGTTACTTGCAATAAACGACATTATCATGGTGCTTGCGTGAGATTATATTTAAACTATTTTTGTAAATTGCATGCGTTTATGTAACTATTAAACATGTTAATCTTAAGATTAATATTGTTTGTGTTTAAATAAAAACTTTTAGGTTACTTACTTGCTAAACAATATTTAAGAACAAAATTTTTTATTTGAGAACCCTGTTAACATGGTCATAATTACCTGGGTAGCCGTTGCGACCGTGTCACTGTCAATTTTATTTGCGTAACCATAACGAACGGCGTTCATCTATCATCTGGCTTTTAAAGGGTGGACCGGGGTTGACGGCGATTGAAGCCTTTCTTATTTATTTCTCCGTGCCCTCTTGGCGCCAAAAATAAGGGGGCGACCTTTCCAAGGGGGTGGACGCGTATGAGTTACGATGACCGATAGGGCAGGTAACGCGGAACGCGACTTTAGCTAAAACGGTGATGTAGCATATTTTTTAAGATACATTATTTGCTATTTTTAAGAGTACCTACTGTAAATACCTGTCTTTCTCCAGGTGAGCGCGCCACGCCCGCATCGCCGATGATGGTGCGTTTGATGGCTGTAGCTAGATTAGTTGGTCGATAATTTATAATATATTTATAATTGTTAATATTACAATAATTTATAGTAATGGCTCAATATAATTTTAATTTTAAAAGTACCTACTGTATTTTTAAAAAGCGTTAATATGTCAAACTGACCTACTTTTGGCCAGCATAATAACAATTGCAAATATCTTCAGAACCTTGTATATTTTAGAGATTAGGTCATTATACAGGGTGTAGGTATTATTCGGTACGTAAGAACTATTAACAGCTAACTGTCTCCATCTTTTTTATATAACTTCCCATACGTCGTAGGTTTTATTTTGTCAATACTTTTTAGATTTATATTACTTATGTATACAAAATGCGCCTCTTGTTGCGTATGGGAAATCGAATTCATTTATGTTATAAATTGACATATCGTTAGTTTCTACATAGGGATGGAGTCACCAGTTACTAAGCTATTGGACGAATCTGGATTGAAATATATTTGTAGGTTATTTTGCTCTATCGAGTAGAGCAAATTAAATTTACCTACCTATAAATTCTTCTCTCAGAGTAATAACATATTACTCTGTAAGTGGCAATTTATGAAGTATATCCGGCCCATACTGTATGATACCGATAATGAAGTATATCTGACTTGTATATAAGATATCTAGTTGTAGAGTATATATATACTATATGTAGGTACGTACATAACCTCTCGCGGCTAAGTTCTCCGCATGCTCGGTCCAGCAGCGTCCGCTATAACCGTATATCTTGTCTTTGTACGGCGCTATTTATGGCCACCCTTATTTTTATTTTAATGCTGATGCGACCGGTGCCACCGTGTCTCGGCAACAGACTAATCTCTTGGTCACCCTGTTAAACGTATTAAATTATGTGCGCTTTATTTTCGTGAAAGACTTTTATCTAGCCTACATAAGTCTTCATTCGGATCAGCAGCCTATTTATAAGTACCCACCGTTGAGATTGAAGCACAGGGGCTCTCCTCGATCGATCTCATCGAGGGATCTGGTTCCATCACACGGGCTAAGTGCAGATTGGTGGCTTACATACCTTTAGAATCTTTTCATCATTCTCAAACGTACAGGTTTCCTCGCGATGTTTTCCTTCACTGTTTTGAGATCTCGTAAACTCCTTCGACAAAAATGTTAAAAGCTCATTGGTCCTGGAGATCGAACCCGGATCTCCGTAACGGAAAGCCAGAGTCGTAACTCCTAACCACAGTGTCACCGAGGTCTCTCAATATATTAAGTTTTCATATTATTGATCCCAAAAAACTTAATAACTCATGGGAGTGTTTTCCTTTCGGATCTTAAAAGAAAGCCAAGGGTTGCGCCCTCACACAAACAATATTTCACGGCTATAAGTTTCCGATACATGAATTTTATTAACTTTCGCACCCCTGACGGATGGAGTGTTATAGTATTTGTTTTACGCGTCATCAACGTGCCACCACCAGAAATTGTTGGGGTACAGTCTGTCGTACAGTCTACCGCTCACAGAATGCCGATTCATTTCATAATAGGTTGTATTACCATTGAAATAGTATACGATCGATGTGCTATCGACTGTACAGTCACGTCGTGATTCGATTGCGTGACAAGCGGTTTTAAATTTGGTTATTAATCAATAAGTTAGTCATTAACGTTGTGGTGTTATACCCTTTGCATGAATAAAAACCAATAAGAACACTCGTAATATAACTTTACTTGACTCAATGCTGTTTAATTGACAATTTATGCATAGGTACATTGTACACATACCTCATAATACATTAAAATCCACCTAATAAAGTTTAAAATATCACGAGTCGACTTAGATCACACTACCTAATGGTTTCCGATCAGTAATGTTGGCCGACAAAATAGTGTCGTTTAACCTACGGGGATCACAATGAAATCGAAATACCGAAGTCGAAAACCCCCTTTTTTGGCTGTCAGTTAATTATAATAAGTGCGGCACCTCGTGGAACATAATGAGAAAACTTGAAATGTGCCATCAAGAACTAAATTTCCCAATAAATTATTTATAAATCCCCTCTCGCGACCTTTATTTGCTGAAGGGCGACTATAAGATTTCTAACTTCGCCAAGAGAAATTGGCTAAAAAATTCCTTGGCAAAATAAAATCGAAGAGCAACTTCCGAAAGTTATCGAACTTCCCAACAATCCATTACACCGAGTTTCGCAAAAAATTGACTCGGAACTTATTATTTTCAGTGAAATTAAAATATCTTGGAGTTTCGTCACCAGCGAGAGAGTTTGCCCTTGCTTGCGGTTTCGAATGTTCCCCTCTTCAGAGACGAAGAATTTGTATAGAAACTTGTAACGATTTAAATATATGGATACATCTGAAATGAAGACTACATGGCGCAGTGACTCTATATTCGTATTTTCGATATATATTTTGTATGAATAACTATTTCGGTTTAGATATAATTTTCATTTTAAAAGACATGTACCTAAGGGGCTTGCGATTTTTTTCTATCGAGCGAAGTTTGTCCAATCGTGTATCGGTATTCATCAGTCTCTAAATATACACCTCACGATTGCTATATATTTTTTTCAGACGTTTAATTTAAGTAGTTACTGCCGTAGCCTTAATAGAAAAACGGAAAATGCGCGCATATGAAGCCTTAAATTACCGGCCTCCGAATATAGGCACTTATCTATGTAAGTATGTATGCGGAAATCGATATTGGCTTTATCTAAAATGTATTTTTCCATGTAGATTCTAAACATCTGCATAAACTTTATACGACTAGATATAATTATAATGTCTAGAAAAGAACAAAGAAGTCCAAATGTAAAATAAAGTTCTTACAAAATATCAAAGGATTCTATCTGACACAAAAGGAAACCGCAGCTAAGCTGGTTCATTAAATAGAAGATATCATTTAATCGCAACGAATCAACTTACTATCTACGGCAAAGGTACCGTTGCCGTCGCCATTAGTGCCCTTCGCACACCTCTAAGCTAAACAGGTTGAGCTAACAGACTTAACGGACACTAAAATCGCCACTTTTAGTGTCGAGCGAGCACTAAACAGCAAACAAAGCTCGCGGCGGCGGCGAGCGGCGTCCGGTCCGCCACAAAGGCTTTGTGCCCGCCACAGTGACACGCTTTTTGCGTCGCCGCGACTGCTATCGCCCGATGACGTCCCAGTAGATCGATAAGAGCCTCCTACTCGACGGGAATGTGCCATTGTATTACTGACACTCCGCTGTCTGAGATGTGGAATCGTACTCCTAAAACGTGGTGTGGCGGAGCCGAGCGTTACGTCAGACGCTCGTTGCGTGTCGACACAACAGCGGCCTGAATAGGAGTTACGGTGTGGCGTGTCTGTCACACCTCCCGTTGATAATTAATTTGGGACGTGAATTAGTGGTATCTTAGATACTCAAATTCATTACAAAATTACTCTTCGCTTAGAGTTAACTTTCATGAAATCATCAACAACGTTTAGTTTATTTAAGATGTGTAAGAAAATATCAGATGTAGGGATAACTTATAGGCAAGGTGGCTGGTAGAGACTGGATGCAAAAGGCCGAGAATCGGGTTGAGTACCGTGCCTTAGCAGAGGTCTATGTCCAGAAGTGGACTGATACCGGCTGATGATGATGATGAAGACAATAGATGATGCAGAGGATAACATTTGAAAACTGATCAGGTGGAAGTGTTGGTGATAGTATGGTGTCTAATTAGATGCGATTTTCTCTAAAAGTTGACGATTATAAAAATGCTTTCGCTGTTGTAAGCTAATTTAAAAAATCGATCTATTGCTTTTTGAGAACTTAACCTTAAAGGCTCTCTTGTACACTTTTCTTTGTGTTAGATAGACCCTAGTGTGGATTTAGGTTGCACAACTCTACATTTCAACTCCTTTGGAATAACAAAACCCTGATGATGATAATTAAGAATAGTTAAGTATGTAATGAAATATAATGTAAACATACATTTTAAAGTAACTAAAAAAGCTTAGGTATTTTCGAATGTTTCTCCATCCAACCACGTCTCGACAATCCTTAGCGACGTGCCGTACATACTTAGCGGCTGTAGAGGCTCACAATTAGCATAAATTAGTTCTTAGTCGCGCGTGAAGAACGTGAGTCACGTGTCATCAGTATGCGACGAGACGGACGGATCACGGACGAAGACTGAATAAAGGTTGCCGCAGACGTAACGCCCCGCCACGGTATAAGCGCCGCGGCCCTCAACTCTATAGACGTTCAGTATTTTTTGATAAAACTTCATACTGCAACGCACACTAATCGCCTACGTACCGGCACCACCTCGCATTATTTTGACTGGTTAATAGCGTAGGGCGAGGCGAGGCGATGCGGGTGGGTACGTGTGAGTCAACGCTAACACTTTACGTATGCATACGAGTCGCCTTAACAGACATGGCGAGATGCGAGCTATTGTCTTTACAGTAACTGCTTCAAGGATTACATCAAGGAAATACGTACTTTAAGCTGTTGGATGGTCACCATGAAAATAATTTATTATTGCAATATATTAGTATCAAAATTTATTGTAAATAATGAACACAAATCATTTATAGAGTGTCATACATTACAACCAGTACATTGACGTTTCGCTGCTGCCGTCGTGTTTTAATGTGTTTCAGCCTTAAATCGATATCTTTATGTATTTTACAATCAAGAAGTTACAGGTTAGGACTTTAAAATATTATTTAAAAAATTTCATAAATTGGGTATTTCACTAATATCCAGGGGGCTGTCAGGACCTGGATGGGTGACCCCTAGTGACACTTTCTTCACCTTCTTAGACACCTTCCTGCCTCGGAAAGCACGTTAAGCAGTTGGTCCCGGGTGTTGTCGCTTGACAGCAGTCGTTAGGCCACGTCAAATACCTACGGGCGGCCTGAATAACTTTGACAAATGTGTTTGGTCACTGAACCACACGAGAAAATAAAAAATATCCAATATAATTTTTTTAACAATTGTTAGGTATATAGTGCCGCCTATGTACCGTCGCCGACACATTAACCCCATAATACCTAGGTAAGTAATCTATATGTGAGAAGCAACGCACGTCCGAGAAGCGAGGTATTCGTCACGTCTGCACCCGACCGGGGTGCCTGGAGCCTGCCTAATCGCATCAGAGGCGCCGTGAGCCGCCTTTTGACCAGTCTTGCAACATACCTACGTACCCTAAGGACGCGTTTCCACCTGCAAGAATACTTCTGCAAGAAATGTCCGACAGCAACTTGCACATGCTGTATTGCTGGCACATATGCACCTAATACTCTAATGCCCGTATTAATAAATCGCTCTCAACTCGATATTACGATGACGTTCCTATTAATAAAGGAACTTAAGTGCGCGTTTAGGAATCGAATATCACGTGGTAACGATGTATTAATAAACAAAACTCAGCACCTAAGAGCACTTTCAAGTTCACACTAGAGATAATTTATTTGCAGAGTGCAGTCGGACGGTGCTTGAGTGCGTTTGCTCAAGATTGGTCAATTAATTAAAGACATATTTGAGATGCGGATCACGTCTTGAGTGTTACTCAGCTGAGTTCGCACTTGAGTGCTTAGTCGATTAATACGAGCCGTAGGCCGCGTTTCCATCCGCAAGAAAACTTCTGCAAAAATGGCCTGTCAGTCTGTCCGACAGTTTGCAAGTGTAAACACCGTAGCAAGTAGTGTCGTGCGCGATTAGCACTTCCTGCGAGTAGTTGCAGGAAAATTGGAGTCTGTAAACGATATTGGAAGTAACTCATACAAGACTTGCGCGAGTTTACTTGCAGGTGGAAACTCGGCCTAAGACTAATATTGCGCTACTGTGACGGTGACACAATTACTCTTAGGTATCTAAATACATGTCGAAATCTGATAGACAATCGTGTGTATTCCAGAGTGTCGCACGCTAAATTTAGGCGTATCTGAGCGATGTATTCCACTATACGGCTACAGCACATGATTTTACATATATATTATTCCATTTGGCCGTCAAGACAGAATCGCATTTACTGATAAATTTAGGATTTTTTGACTAGGTCCGTCTGCCTACCGCGAAAGACGCTAATTAGAATACTCTATTTCGAAAAACACCTAATTCAATTACCGAATATCTAACTGAACTTTTAAACGATGGTCTGGAGTTCGAATGATTGCTTAGTCGACCTACTACTACACCTACAGTTAGTCAAACTAAGTGCGCATCTAAAAATAGAAAATTAAATATTATACAGGGTGTAACGTAAAGGGTATATAAAGCCGAATGGAAGATGCTTGCATTGGTAACTGAACAACTGTTGTTCTACGACTTTTCGAATAAAAAATAAAAATAAATTAATGTCTCACATCAATCTATCAGCTGATCTGTACGAAATGAAAGTCAAAAAATAAATTCGCGATCATCTAAAAGTCGTAGAGCAAAAGTTGTTACCGATACTGAGATACCTCCCTTCGGCTTCATATACCCTCTCCGTTACACCCTGTATAGCTACATACTTAATTTAACTTAAGTATTTAGTCTGTAATTACCCGAGCTTATGGATAACGTTGCTAGTTATGCAATAACCACTTATGTTGTGTGTCATTATATTCTATGTTATAACATTGTAACCTTATCCTTGGATTTCTAAGCATGCCGTTGTTGCCTATAATTGGGGTGACACTTAGCATAATTATTTTATGGACTAGTACACTGTAATTGTTTTGGTGTACCATCCTGTGGGTAACCATAAAAATTAAAAATTATTGTTTGCTTTTCCCAATACTTATAAAATAAACGCTATACCTATAGGTACAAGTGTTAAGATTCGAGAAAGCATAAAAAATATTTATTTATTTATTTCAATCTTAATACATTATTGTTATTTGGCTTGGCCACCAGCATCTTGAAACTATAAAAGTGTAAGTATATATGTATGTATTATATTCATTATCACACATTAGAGAGCGAGTTTTCTAAACACATACGTTGAGTGAGAGAATCAGGACGCGTCCACAATGGCCGCACGAATCAGGGTCACACACCTAATCTCTCCTCTCCAAATGAACTAGTTGGGAGGTGTACCATTACGGCACGGACCGGTAGACATGAATGCTGCTAGATTAATGTGGATATGACGTGTGTCAGAAAAAAAACGTAACGAAGGTAAATATTTTCTACTCTATATTAGGTAGCAAGCAACGCTGAAAAAATCGTTGAAATTTACTGATCACGGAAACTAAAGATTCAAAGATATTATGAGAAAAAACTAGATTTAGACTAGTACTCCCAAGCCAGTCTCTAGATATATCATACAGTTCATACTTGTGTTACTTCGAGTATTTCAGGAAGGCACATTACAATGTTAATGGGAATTCTCCTAACTGCATATATGGAAAATGGAAGCGAATTTTGCTCTTTCACCTACCAAATGTTGTCCAGAAGATGTCACTCTAATATGCGTGACTAGAGTGACATCTTCAGGACATGACAGGTCTATACAGTCTGTAGGAGGAAAGTCCATCCCAGGTACTGGAGAATATGAGTGACACTATTCTCCTAACTGCACATATTACGAAAAATAGAAACGAATTTTGCTCTTAAAGACTACCAAATGTTGTCCTTAAGATGTCACTCTAGTCACGGCATCTATACAATCTACAGGAGGAAAATCCACCCCAGCTACTCGAGAATATGAGTGACATTATTCTCCTCGCTGCACATATTATGGAAAAGAGAGACGAATTTTGCTCTTTAACCTACCAAATATTGTCCTGAAGATGTCACTTTAGTCACGGGCGTCTATACAATCGGCAGGAGGAAAATGCATCCCAGCTACTCGAGAACATGAGTGACACTATTCCACATATTATGGAAAATAAAGACGACTTTTGCTCTTTAACCTACCAAATGTTGTCCTGAAGATGTCACTCCAGTCATATCGGACTATACAATCTGCAGGAGGAAAATCCATCCCAGCTACTCGATAAGATGAGTGACACTATGCTCAAAGCCTTGTCTAGGCGGGCGAAAGGGAGAGGTTCCCGGGGAGGGTCTACGCTTCCGAATTCCCTCACGCACGGGCAGAGGGCGCGCTCGGCGGCACACCAATAGTCCCTAATGTGATGGAGAAATAATTTCCTAAAATGCACTGGATTGAGACGGGGCAGGTACCGTTTGGGTAAATTTGAGTAGTTTTCACAGGGCCGATGTCAATTTAGTTTATTACAGCGACAGAGGGTCACCGGGCGAGGAAAAACGTCCCGAAATAGGATCGTGCGAATCCTGGTAATATGAGGGCACTCTCTCTTATACTACTCTATTTAATCCTATATTCAATTACAGATCAAATAACATTACTTTTTATTCGATGGTTACTTATGTATTAGGGTATTGGATTTTCTTATTGTTGAGTACAGTGGACCACAAATATAAGTACTTATATATTTATCAAAACTCGGAAATATAAAGTTATTATCAAAAAATACTTTGTTGTTATGCTTCATTATTTAATTCCTTAATAATAAACTGGTGTATAGGGTTAACCCTGCAAAACACACACATTGGAATTTTATCTGGAAAAGTAATTGCAAATAACTTCAAAATTTTACCTATAACATTTTATTGTAGAATTTACATTTTTCGTTTTGATTCCCAATATCGATCAGCATTGCAATAAGCAATTAACTTAACTACTTTTCGTCTCTTAATTAAATCCTAACCAACCAAATAAGTAAATTCTACATCCGAGTACGAAAACATAAAATGTAAATTCATATAAAGCCTCAATATGTATCAACAGGTCATTTCGTTATGCCTGCCTGCCGCACGCCCGCTCTACATAGACAAATAGACAAGCGGACTGGCATGCGCTGCGAAGCACTCGAGCCCCATTGTGCCAGCGTCTAGTGCTATCCCGTAGCAATATTGCAAGTCGAATTGCGATCGTCTGAGGCCACTCGAACCGTCTTATCTGCTCAATAATGATAGCGAAAACATCTCGTTTTAGCTGCTGCGTCTAATAAAGGAAGACTTGATGCGGAAAGTATAAAGTAAAAGTAGAGATATATCTATAAGTTACGGTAATTGTCTATCCCGGTTTATATTGGCCTGTAGATGATGTAAAATGATAAATATTTTGTACTTATATATACTTATAAATGTGGGTTCACGTCGTATACTCGTAGATAAATATAGAATCGGACTGCGACATAAACCAGAACACATGATTTTATATAGGTACAGGTAACAGCAGATCAAGTGTAACACTTTGGACAGTTCTTATTATCTGTGTCATAAGATTTAAAATCTTACTGCAAGTGTTTGCTGTTGTCCGTACGTGCGTACATACCTACGCTTTACCTAGTAATATTATTGTTGCAAAAACATTGTGTTATAATCGTTAATTTAAATTGTGTAGGTGCGAATATTCATGAAACGTAACATTTGGTTTTGAAATTCCATCCCATCCCACTGATATATAAACGCGATAGTTTGTATGGATGTTTGTTGCTCTTTCACGCAAAAATTAAAGAATGGGTTTTATTGAAACTTTACAATAATAAAGCTCCTAAATCAGAATAACACATAGGCTATAATTTATAAAGATCCTGCGCAAACGTCGCGGGCAGAAGCTAGTTTATTCTATTTCCAAACGAATTTGTAAGTAGGTAAGTATGTACCTACCTATTTTACTTTTTTCTCGGAACCTGAGTGCCAATAAAAACGTTGATGCTCGCTCCCAGGAGTCCAATTTTGTTAATATTTTGTAAGTAATATTAACAACCTAAAACCGGCCAAGTGCGAGTCGGACTCAGGCACCGGGGGAAGCCTCTTTTTTCCTATATTTGTGATAAAGACCTAACTTCTTGCCTTTCATGGTTCTAGGTCAACGGGAAGTACAATATAGGTTTTGAGTTTTTTTGGGTACCTATTCATACATTTTTCCACAGCTACATGAGGTTGCAGACTAGTTTCAACTTGATACGTCCACGCGTTTCTGAGATATAGGTCTTGACAGACAGACGGACGGACAGATACACAGACGGACAACAAAGTGATCCTATAAGAGTTGTTGTTTTCCTTTTGAGACAAGGAACCCTATAAAACATTTCGATACTTGCCACACTACCCAATTATCTAATACCCGAGTTTGAATCCGAGTTTAGGGGTGGGTTGGCTTAGGAGATGAGACAATCTAGACACTTTCATTGTGCTGAGTCTGTTGACCGCTCTGATCGCTGCAGCGTCGTCTGAACTCGAAGATATTGCAACTTCGATAATCGCAGGTCGAGAATATACCTTACTTTTGTAATCCTGTGTATTATTTTATAGCTAAATCACTTTTTGTTCCACTATGGTAAAAATTGTCACCGTGCTCGGGCATAATCTTTGTGCCTTAATTATTTAGGTTATTCACGCTTTAAAATTATTCAAATAATGGTGAAGTAAAATGAATAAAATAACGAATTGAACGGTCTATCTAACACAGAGACATGTAATTCGAAGAGTCGTTAAGGTCGAGATTTTCTCATAAAGTACCATTGACTGATTCATAATAATAATACAGGTTTTTATTGACGTAAGAATTTAAGAACAGAGATTCTTGATTGAAAACTTATAGCTACCAGCGTTGTTTGGAAACAATTTACAAGAGTGTGATACGATAGCAACCGTACTAGTTTAAAAAAAACTGTATGATGGATGCTAAGATAATAATGTTAACAATTATGTAGTGTGTATTCGAAACTGTCTATTATAATAGGTAAAAGAATTTTTTCAATAGGCCAAGTAGTTAGTTCTTAAGAAAATGTCAACCCTAACTAGGACCCCGTAAGCTTTTCTCTATTTTCAACATGTAAGAGAGCCTATAAGTACATGTGCTGTGGTCGCCATACTGACCTGTATTGTGTAGTAGAAGAGGTAAATCAATTATTCGACGATCTGCCAGTTTAACTAGTTGTAATAGACCAATTTAAAATAGTATGTGTATTAGAACACTCGGTAGTAGGTATGCAAATGGCGATGCGAACTACATCTTCCGCTGATTACACACTCGACGGACCCCTGAAAGGGTTCGCTAAATCATCAAACGGGAGCCACTTGAAAACTGCAATGACACATGTTAACATTTCGTCGAGTGATTGCGGGAGTTGTGCGACTGGTCTAGCGATTTGTTTGAATTAGATATGTATTTCGATTTGGAAAGATAACGGGAATGCAAGTGATGTGAAGTGATGAATCCGATGATTGGGTTTCGGACTTTTTGGAGCTATTGCAGCTACGTACCTGCTTGACACTGTGTATTGCCGATCATGGATGTTGGACGATATGTAGTAGACCATACGAGGAGATTTATCCGATTGTAATGACAAAACAAAACCTACTCAAGCTGAAATGTAACAAGGGAGAATTCTGAAATAAAATTTCATAACTCATTTCCAATCGTCGCCGTCGACGTCACTCGACACGCAAACTCTCGGACGCACGCAAAACGAACATTTTTCCGAACGGAACGCCCTCTCCACGCAAAACTCTATAAAAACGTCGAAAAAAATAACAGTAACATGGCGTATAATGACAGCTGGTCCACTTGAGAACAAAAGGGGAGAGTCGAGGCTCGTCGAGAAAAAAATACGCGAGGAGTAAAAACAACTGCGCGTACGGTGGTAGGTACCTACGTACGAGTACGTCCGCAGACCGCCCCGCCCGCCCTGTATGATGGTGGCCGCTCGCTAATAAATTTGCAATCGCGTTCGATTCGAATTCCAACAGTCGGCAATCGCCTCGTTTACCCTACTCGGCGACAAGTGGACTCGAGCTATACGAGTATAGCAACTGCACTCGCTACGTTCAACCTGAAATTAGGTGGGAGCGCTGAGAAAACTCGTTACGAATATTGCTATACGTCTCGGAGAGAATAGAGCAGTATTCGAGTTTAAAATGCGAATAATAATCGTGGCATTCATAAAACTCCCGTGCGCGGAACGCAAGGAGAGGCCGTGTTTTACACGTTATAATTTTGCGCCGAAAGCGGAGCTGGGACTAGGCAGGTTGTTTTATGGCGAGTGTAGGCTCGGTTCAAATGCCGCGCACGGACCATTAGTTGATGAGCGCACGTGTGCGGCCGCCCTACGCAGACGGCCGCCGTACTTCCACCGGCGGGAGTTACAATTTTCAGCTGCAATATGAAAATGTTTTGCAGCTTACTGTTAAAAATGTTGCGCTGAAAACTACCGCTTTCACGCGCAATGAATTTTCCAAGAGGACTTTGGCATTACGTATTTTGATAGGCTGTAGTGGCTCTATCATGAAGTTTTGAACTGGGTTTGCACTACTTTTTATCCAAATAGGTATGATTATGAGTATTTTGGGGGGTTAAATAGCGTTTTTATTAGTTTATCTCGTTTCCCTTCCCTGTTTGGTCAATATTAATTTTGTTACCTATTGTTTTTAGTTATGCAGTCACTTTGTAAACTTCAGATTTCGTAAAAAAAAATGTATGATCCATAGCATATACGCAACTATTTCATTTACTGTTCGGATATACAGACACGTTACGATAATACGATGAGTCATATTATCGCTGATCGTTGATGAGTCAATGATCAGTGATTCAAAAACAATCCGTGACGTGATGAGGCAATTTAGTTAGAAGCATTTATGACGTTCCTTATCTACTTAATATATACGACACCAATTCGTCAGAAATGGCTAGGTATATACGGTTAGACCTCCAGCCAGGATCTTTGTTTAATGAAACCATTAACTAAACGCTAGAGCTGGTACTACTCGCATATCGAATGACATGAATTGGGAGCTATACGAACGATATGTGTGTTTTATATGAATTAATTCCTCGGCTGAGAGAACCCGAAAGCGTTTTACTCACGGGCCAGATGGCGCGCGGACAGATCAATTTGATGATTGCAAAAAAACCACAGCGGACTTTTTGATGTCGTTCGACTTTGTGCGCGTTCTTCGGCCGTGAAGTCTTTTCAAACTGTTTTAACATAGGAGTCGAGAATAGGTAAGCTTTTAGTTTGTTCGAATTACAATTAAAATACCTTTCAGGGGCGAGGTAAGGTCGAGGAATTTATAATAAACGGGAAAATAATACGTCAGAATCATATATATTTTATTGCAAGATACATGATGTATTTTATATATGAAGGATATATGAAGGATGCTCGTATACATATTTTTAGAATTTACAAATAAAAGATGGCAACGCTTGACGATATAACCTCCTCCTTTTTTTTGGAAGTCGGTTAAAAAGTAGTGGCAATGCAATAATTATTTTCAAAGGAATCCTCAGAATGATCGCGTGAGTTGATTAAGGCATTAGAAAAATGTTACTATTGAGCATTAAAATTACTAGTAAGTAAGTAGGTAATATTATAAGTAACAGACATAGGCAAGTGGCAGCAAGACTCTCTGTCGGAGCCTGAAAAACAGTACCCGTGCCTCGACCCATTCACCAATTATGTTTATTTTAGTACCCATAAAATAATATTTATTTATTCAAAATTAGGAAATAATATTTACAAATAAATACAAATTAAATCTAAACTATCTAACCTAACCTAACCTAACGTGTACAAATTATATTATAAAATTGTATTTTTGTTTGTTTGTATGGTGAATAAAGTTATTTTTATTTATTTATTTATTCATAATTTGCTACTAACTATCGAATAAACATTTTCATCTCAATCCCAATTTTTTCTTTGAACATGTTAGCTCAGTGCCTGTTATTGCTGTATTCAATGAGTAGGTACAACAAGTGTATAATGACGTCAGAACATTTTTCGGTTCTGCCCGTCGTCGTCGGTGGCACTGATTGAGGGTAGATACTGTCAGCGTGACTGACGTGTTTAATAAGCGTTATCTTGTCTTGTCCCCACCGCACCGAATCTAGCTAGATTATTACATCATCAGTGCAGTCAAACCTTTTTGTTTTTCAATAAGTTACATATAATGTATGAGTTACCATGTTTGATCTATCATAGTTGTTAACAGGTTTCTTCATAAGTTACATATAATATATGAGTTACCAAGTTTGATCTATCGTAGTTCATAATAGGTTTCTTCATAGTTACATATAATGACGTATGAGTTGCCACGTTTGATCTATCGTAGTTGTTGACAGGTTTCTTCAGTCAATCTATACTATTTGTACAAAATTTAAACCCAATCCCAAGCTACGGTAAAATGTGAATCCCAGCTTATGTCGTCGGCTCGATTCGATATTGACCTACCCCTTTGGGAAATGTCGGCATGCAAAGATAACTTGCTATTTTTGCCTGTGAGCGTAGACGACCTCGAGATTTTGATCTTAACCTCTGGACTTATGTATATTATAAAATGTTATGTGAAAGCTAGAGATTTTAGTTTTTGACAAGTGCCACCTAACAGCTATGCGAGTAAGTGTAGCTAATTATTTAGCGGTTACTAAGTCTAATCCTAAACGCAGCTGTCACTGTCGTTCATATACTACATCCCGTAAGAGCGAGCGAGACACCACGCTTAGCGGCGACTAACATTTGCTAACGCAATTTGGAATCGCTTCAAGTGACTACCTAAAAGGTAGGGAGTACTCTCAAAATCATGAATCCATGTTCATAATCATAGACTTACATACCTATGTGTGTGTATAAAATAATTCGGAGTTCATTTTCGGTTTAGACACGTAGACATCTAAACAATAAGCAGCGTATCAAGGTCCGAACCCCTACGGAACCCCAAGATCAGATATCAGCACGACGTGCCCTGAATTAATCCCTCCGTATGACATCGCAACAATACCTATATAGCTGTTGTGCCTATAGTTGTAGGAAATTCAGGTTTGCTTGATTGATATTTTGTATAACACAGAATATGACAACTCACTGATGATTTTCTTTTGCTTGCAATATTCATTTATCACATTAGTTTTTCTTTATTTTTACCCGAATGACGAAAGAAGAAGGGTAATGTTTATCATATGTATGTCGGTTCTTTTCTAGCCTCATGCAGTCTAAACGGCTTGATGCATTTGGATTTATGAGGTATTGTTAATTATTACATTAGTCTTGATCACGGGATTGGCTAAAAGTCAGTGGACTTTTATGTCAAAAAAGCGTACTGCGATTCCGCGTACTAGTTCTTTTGCTTTTGTCCAGTAGGCACCGCCAAGTCAATCTTTTCTAAAGGCTATAAAATTTGGAATTGGAAATGTAGAGTCGAATCATCTAGTCACTAACATTTTATACGAGTACCTACCTAAGTATAATTGTCAAGTAATTACTAGGCAAGTAAACTCCCGTGACTTTGAACGCCAAGAGTCAACGCAAGTAACGCAACCACACTTGAAGACTCGTGAAGTGCTCAAACACTCTCTCATGTGAAAGTACGAATTACTTCTAAACTTTTACTCGTCGCACCGCTCGAGTATAATTTATCAAAGCTAAATCACAATCATTAAGTCACGAATTTGTCTTACAAACACTCCGAAAGAACGTTGTGTAATAAATTTCCTCGGAAATAAATCATAACGAACACCGACGTCATTGAAATCATGTTTCACGAGCTCCATGAGAAGGGGGGAGGCCGGGGACAATCGAAAGCCCCGATGAAAGTCGCTAAGAGGCTCGATAACATCGCACTAGACTCGATGGCATGCGACCACTGCCCCTATCGCCCCCATCGACGCACCAATAATGAGCCTACAAATCGTGACGGAAATTGAAAGAAAAAACTTCCCAAACGGCAGATCTTATCGTCCTTCCTAAACGTTCTCGTAAAAATATTAATAAAACATAACTTTTTTCACCCAAACCCACATTAAACTCCGATCCCGTAGGAATTTATTGACAATTACGCGTCAATAAGTGGCAATAAAAGCACAAAGCGACAATGTCCACAGATTTGAATGTCAATTGTACACAATTGTGTAATTCTATTTTCGTGGAGGCTCATTTTGATTGTGACACTAGTAATACAATTAGAAGTTGACTTTCGCCGGTCCCACTTCTCTTTGTGGCGTTATTTTTATGATAAACATGACGTCGGGCCATTGTGAATCAATTTAATCCCCAAGCTAAGCTATGCTTCCGTTATCAATATATCAAATTTAGTACGACAATGTTTCGACTTAGCATATTCATAGTATATCTACTCCATGTATTAATTGCCACTTCCATCTCCTATGATATAATAGCTGATCAGCAGCTTTTTGATTATAAAATAAGGCAAATGGTATCGACTTCAGGATGACGAACTCTGAATTCAATCGTCACTATTCATATGGGTAACCGTGACAGTTTCGTTAATATTTTGTAGATAGGTTTGGCTTTGGCGGCCGCGTTTTGGGACCCACCTATTTACGTTTGAGTTGCATTGGATTATAATTATACTCAACTATACTATAGAAAGATTATCTTAGACTTCTAAATAATATTAGACGAAATCAAATATTGAATGCGCCTCACAACGTGAAAGAAACGTCATATACAATATATACAAATCGTTATGAAGATAAGTAAAATCAAAAATATATTGGAAAAAAAATCGAAATGAAATTCGCATTTGGAATTTAATCAAGACAAATAAGGGCCAGAACCACTAAGGAGCGATACGGCGCGATAATAAATTAAAACGAGGCTGCGAATGTCGCGTACAAACCACTAATAAGAAGAGCTCGCTTAACCTTATCTCCGATCGAGGAAGTCTTAAAAAACGGCGAAGAGATGGGACGGCGGAGGGGGAGGCCCAAGAACAAGAGCCGTCAGTGAAATAGAGATAGATGAACAGTGGGAAATGAAATTCTTTGTGGCATCGCGGTCCCGCAAAAAATGCACAGATTAGATTTTTCCCCTCGCAGAGGGCCGAGGGTAGACGGAGGCAATGATTTTTTACAACATTCGCTGGAATATATACGGGTTTTAGTGCTGAGATTTGTTGAAACTGCCCTGCTCCAGAATTTTAATTTCCTTGATTTGAGATGAGGGGCACATTAAAAAGCTTAAATCCTACCTAATGTTTAAATTAAAGCAAACCTATGATAGTATGCATTTTATACTACAACTTTGGTTTTAGAATGAACAAATTATAGGCGTGATTCTATGAGGGCACCAAGTCTAATATAACTGTTACTATTATGCTAAATCGCGACAGTGACTAGAACGCATCGCTAGCAACTATATTAAAATTAGCATGCTACACTCTGGAATCAATACAATTATTTATGCAAATATAGCTTGCGACGTGTTTATAAATAATAATTAAATGCATTTCTAATTACCCCTACATGGAACCGGTGTGATTTCACGTATGTATGTAAGTACTGGTATTAAATATACAGATTTTTTTTAAAATAACCTCCTACCTGTGATCAAATTTTCTCCATATACAGGACAAAGTTTATATTGTAGACTTGCTGATTGGTTTGAACAGAAAATTCTGCTACACAACAATTTAACACATTTACAGGAACGGATTAAGTCGCAAAGAGGCCACAAACAATGTCCTCAGGCCACGAAATTACTTGGCATTAGAGGCGTGCTTATACCTTGCGGATTAGAGCGGACCCTCCGTAAAAAACAAGAGGGTTCTCTGCAGGGATACGCGGTTTTATTCGAGTAACGTGTCGTTTACATTGATTTGCTACTTGTGCAGCATCTGCAATGGATTTTATTGCTAATAGTTGGGGATGAGAGGTCACTATATCACTGTCATATTTTGTAAAGTTCAAATCTCTATTACGATAAATAATAAAAATATCGTACTCCTATACCGAAGCCCAAATCAAGTGTCTTAGTTTGTATACAAAAACTTCTTCTTCCTCAGCATACCGCAGCCCACTCCTGGGCATATGCCTCTCCATAAATTCTCCATGTCACCCGATCCCAAGGTTGTCTGGTCCACACCGAGCCAGCAACCCTCTTGATGTCGGACCATCTGGCCGGTGGTCTGCCCACGCTTCTTCTACCCGTCCGGGGTCTCCACATTAGAACACACTTACTCCATCAACCATCGTTTCGGCGACAGAGGTGCCAGGCCAAAATTACTAACATTTTAAGCTTTTCTGTGATTATTGCATAGTTATTTTCACATTATTAGATCGGATAACTTTATTTTCACAGTGATGAACAGGTGCAATCAATCCGGTGCTTCAGTGTTACATCACAACGGGTAATTAGACGACCATATTTGTTTACAAAATAAGACACTTGATTTGGGCTTCGGTATACACTGCCATTTCATGAAAAGTGGAATTGCTGAAACATTGCCATCTTCAAATCGCCTCACGTTCTAACATCATATCATTTGAACCATTTTAAGGCATACATTATTTTTTTGTTTGTTTGTTGACAAGGTAAAAAAAATTGAACTCTTCGAACCAAAAAGATGATGATTTTCTGAAGACTCTGGGATCTCTTACGTAATAAGTCTAATACAGAAACAAACTTGAGCGCGATGGCCAATCAAAGCTATCTATTAGTCGCCCCATTCGACAGGGCCGGTTTCCATGCACTCTTTTTGCCTACTACAGGTCATGTCTACCATACCTATAAATGACAAATTCCCAAACCTCACAAGTGAGCTCTGAGCCGAAACAAACCGCAATCAAACTAATCCCGCCCATTCATTTTTTGCTAAACACGCCCTGTGGCTTCAATCGATATAATCCAGGCATAGAGCTGTACCGTGTGTCATTTGGGGAAATAAAGCTCGGAATCCCGTCAAGTGCCTTAGCAATTTGTTTGCCCACTTCAAAAGCTGGGTTTGTACTCCCACTAGTCGGAATTACGAGGCTTCGGTGACTCGTGGAAAAAGGTTGTTTAGACGTACTAAAACTCAACGTAAACATTAAAACGACACGGGGGAGTGATTTTGAACATTGATACGTTCTGTTTCAGACATTTAAGGCTGTTGGAGAAGGAATATCATGCAAAAAGTTATTATCATGATACATGTTGGAACTGCAATCAACGGCGTAGTTACTTAATAATTATTGTATATTAATAATAAAACAGCCGGTTTTCACAAAATGTACAAGATCGTTCACTTAATGCCTGACACACACAGGCGCGATCTGCACGCGGCTTGCGGCCAGTTGAAACGCATGCCCGACCCATTTTCTGCCGTCGTTAACATCCAGTAGGTAGCGGATTGCGGCCTAGGCCTCAGATCGCTACCTACTGGACGTTAGAATGCCCAGAAAATGGGGCGGGGTGTGCGTTACAATTCGCACCTGTGTGTGTCAGGCTTAGTAAATACTCTGTGTCAGCCAGTCCAGTGTTTTGAGATAATTATTTAATCATCAACATATAATATTATGTACTGTGATATTAATTATTAGCACTATATTCATTAACCAAATGTAACTATCTTCTATATTATAATTATTGCATATTCTATTCTATTTTTATTTGAATAGCTTCTACTCTCTTTAAAGAGATAATTTCGCCAATGTCAAGTTATTTAGAGTATTCATGTAAATAGAAAATTAAACAATTAGCAAAAAATCAAACCGCCGTTCCAAAATGATGGCGGATCTTTTGATAATTATTGTCTATAAACTTGGCAAGAAATAGCGTAAATAAATAGTGGTGCTTTTGAAATATGTAAGAAGTTCAACAAGATGGAAAGTCTTCTAGAAACAGAGAAAGTTCCAAGCAAAAGATTTAAGAAAGATAAACGGAACGGAATTATAAAGAGTGATCTCTGCTTTCGCACGTGCTATTTAGACTATAAATTACCTCATTAACTTTAGACAAGTTGCTGGGCGGAGGAAGCGGAGGAGGAAGATCGTTTCCCAAAACTAATTACCAAACACGATAATTAAAAAAACAGATTTCTTCGCCGGCTAAGGAATGGGGGAAATAAAGAAAATGCAAAATGTCCACCCGAAATTTCCATGACAAAAACTTCGTTTTTTCGTATCGCCCAAAATATCCATTGTCTCGTGCGCGTTTTGTCCGTTTTTTTCTTCTTTGACGTATCTCATTTTCATTTTTATCTCAGACGTCGAGGTTTTTAATAAGATATGTAAATTTCTGTGACGCGGGGTGACTTGTCAAACGAAGTGATGATAAGAATCGTCGAAAGTCTAAAAATAAAACTTCGAAATGCCTCATAAAACTGAATAACTTTCTTAACTCTACCATTTTAAGATATTGCATTATTTTGGACGTAAAATCTACATACAATTTCTGCAAAATATATTGATCGTCCCTTAACAATATAATGCCTTATAGAAATAATATAATTTCTAGTCTTGAAACAGGTTCCCCTATATAAAATATAGGCATAAAATTAATTAAAATCCCACAACTACACCGCGTCGATGGCGTCTGTCACTTACAGCTCGACCCACTTATATCGAGGGCCGGTGGGGACTCAAGGAGAGCGCACCACGTGACCGTTTTAAGTCGAGGTTATTATTACGAAACTACACAATTTCCATAGATTCTATGAATTATATTACCTATTTATCGATCCAATAAACTATGAGATTATAACGCGTATGTGAAACCCAATTTAAAATTATCGCAAGAAACTTAAGAGTGATCTTATTTAGATTTCTCTGTAATGTACTATAATGCAATTCATGACAAGACACCCTCATCTCGATACCAGACATTAAATTAAACAAGTCGCTCTAAAATTCCGTCGCCAAATCAAATCAGCCGCTAAACGCGTCGTATTAAAAGCCAAATCGCCCCTATAAGGGGCCGCTAAATAAATAAATAAGTGGCCCCAATATGGCGGGAGCATAATAACAGAAGGCAAACAGCATCAGAAGCCGTGAGATAAAATCGTATTGCGTTGTCAAAAATAAATGAATCCGGGGATTAGTCGGGACACGGCGGCCGCGCAATATTGTTGCCGGCGATGGCGCCCAACGTGGGGCAGTAATAAGCCGGGCTTCTGTGCACGACATATTTCTGTCTCCATTTCTGGATATTACTCTGAACTAAAAGTTTAGAATTAGAAATAAATATCTTAGTTTTATTACAGATAATACACACTTTTTCTACGAGTACTTTGTATTGTTCGTAAGAAGTGAAATCGTATCGAGTCAAAAAAAGTACAAAATATAGGTATATAGGCCTACGCCTAATACATATATTTTGTATGAATTTATTGTAATATACCAAAGGTATCATCCCTCATGTATCGTTAAATTTGCTTTAAAATTTGATCTGGAGAAAGTATTAAAATTGTAGTTGTACTTGGCGCCCAACAAGGGACCGACTTTTTATCAATAAAATGACCGTACAATCATTTTATACGTTTTGATTTAGAGTACACATACACATCAAACACTTCTACCGATTATCATACGAGATTCCTTTGTCGGGTAGCGAGCGAGCGGGCGAGATAAACTGCCGCGCGCGATTTCGCCGCAAAGAGAGGGCTCAACGGACGAGCTCCCACTATCCAGAGTTTTATTCCAATCGAATTTACCTTGCTATGAAAATTCGAGCACCAATCTATTGCTTTAAAGCTCTCCTTAAGTTAGTGCTAACGTGAAATAAGATACTTAAATAAAACTATTTAGGGATAATTCAACTTGATGATACAGAATGTATTATGTATAATTATGACATCATTACTCAAAATGTTATACTTGTACTAAGGAGACATTAAAAGAACCCTAAAACGCTATGAAAAATGTATACAAACGAATAAAAAACGTCAAAAAAGATAAGGTATTTGAAAAGGTCGCAATTTATCAATGGCGCGTCAAACAGTCGAACGACCGGGCATCATTTTTATCGTATTTGCGTATAAATAGTGGCGTCGCGACGCTCCGAGCCGCCGCTAATGATACGGAAAATGACATCTTATTTCGACGCGTACCTAAATCGAAGAAAAAAAATCGCTCATCTCTCGCCCGTCTGCATGAATATTTTATAGGCGCGTCAACAGCGAAATGACAGGTTTTATCGTTTGAAAATTCGACGAAAATTGCACGAAATGACGCGTCGATATTTTTTATTTAGTGGGAACATCCTTCCGCCAATCAGGCGCGCTCATTGTGGCCTCACAATGAGATCGTTCCCTCGGGACGTTTCTCGCGTAATTTTTATTTAAATGACGAGCGCAACAGTTTATTTGAGTTTAGGTTTCGCAATCAAGTTTATTATTTTATATGAAACATATGGCACTCGTATTTTTATTAAATTGTTAATTTATTAGTCTTTAATTAATTATATTACAAATTTTGTGGGTACCTACACCGTTTTACCTAGAATTATTTACTGCGACGCGACTCGTGACTATATTCGATACGTCGTGTTTTACGATAACAATTTGTGTGACAGGTGTGCCCTCTGTACCACCCTTCAATAGGTAATTGAATATCACAAAACATTACACAATCGAGCAACCGGGGCTCGACTCTTAGAACTGTCAAACAATGATAACAAATCGATTTGCGAAGAGCTTCACAAGATCAAAGCCTTATTGAAATATAGAGCCTATCGCTGAATGGCAAATTGGCGGAATGACGTAAATATCTTTGTTAATCCGTTTAATTGCTTATTAGCGCCCTGACAGCCATTACATGTGTATCGGCGTGTATTGATGAGAAATGCCTTTGATGGAGCAAGCGTGGTTTGACATGTGTCAAATACAGTCGACAGCACATCAAGTGTGACAACATCTACAATGTTAAAACTTCATATATTGCAATGGAGTTGTGTAGATTAAAGTGTTGGCCACTGTACAATCGGGATCACCGACTCCTTATGGTTCAATATTGTGTACAGCAAGTGGCTTCCGCTGTGGGAATAGCGATTTTAACAGTAAATATATTAGTTACATCACATCCTCAATAAAACACTCACGCAGCTTTGTTTTGTAACGATTGGGATCGAACCTCGGCTGTTGATGGCATGCTCTTTTCCTACAGAGCCACTGTGACTTCGGATTTTGTAGGCGTTTCTCTTGATATTCGTCTTTGGTACGGCAGCTATTAGTTTTCTTTGTCTGCTTTTATAATATTAGATCAATCTAATAACTATTGTTGACAGATCTTGTCTACATATCCAGAGGTTGACTGGTTAAGAATGCCTCCTAGCATTAGGCCCGCCTAACATTTTTATCAGTGCAGTTGCACCGTAAACTCAGGTCTCCAGTAGAGCGTGATCCGCATAAGTCGCGACATATTTCGTAAATTTGTACATAGAGGGGCGTCTCGGAACACCTGCCGTAAAGATAAGCCTCTGATGTCGCGTAATATCCCCCTAAAATAACTTCTTACTGCCTCCGGTGCCTAGCGACGAGCTACCCCCCGGCTTCCTTTCCATCGGTTATTGCGACGACGGCTATGTAACGCTTATGTAAAATTAGTCGCTAATTTTTGGTTGGAGAACCAGTTTACAAGATATTTTCTTTTAAATTGTACGGACAATAGCAGGTCAATGGTAATACTTACAGTACAAATTCAACTCTTACGACGCAGATAATAAGAACGGTCCATAGTCCAAAGTGTTACACTTGATCTGCTATTAGCGTACCTATACTAATTTAGAAAATTCACGTCAATGAATTCGTTTTTGTAGTTTTTCAAGACTACCCTCAGTATTTATTAAGTTTAAAATTTGACATTTCTTTTTAGTTAAGTAAGTACTTATGTACAAGAAAAGTAGAAAGTATGAGTAAGATATACACGTTGACGCTTCGAGATGTACGAGTATGTATAACATATGAGTGACAGTTTCGTTTAGGTTTAGGATTCAATTTTGAGGCCACCACAGAATCACACTTAATGTGAAAGAAACTGCAATAAAGTAGGAGGAAATGTACAATAACACTAAGTTGATACAGAAGTCATAAAGCGATAGTTACGAGTATATGTGTTCCAAAGAGAATATTATAAACTACTTTCACGCCGCCCACAGTGGAAAGAGGGACGTCGCCCCATACAAGTTGTTAATGGGTCCTATGGTGATATGTAACGGATATTGGTATAATCATCAAAATAATTGAGAACAAAACTTCTTACTTAAGTACTTACTTACTCCGCTGGCTCAGTGACTTAAAGTGGATCTTGGCCTCCGACACCAAAGAGCGCCACTGCAGCCAATCTTGGTATTCTGTCACCAGTCGGGTATTGAAGATCTTGCAAGTCTTTCATCTTTCGTAGAACTTCCAGTTTCCAAAAGTAAAGGGAGCTGGGAATCGATGCAAAATCCAATGTACAAAATTTTAATATATGTATAAAATAATTAAATAAATGTATTTAAAACTTATATATTTATAATATTTGCCTTCTTGGACCGCGCAAAATAAATAAATGATGTTCTAATTTATATATATATGTATATCCAAGTACACAAGAGTCTAAGGCCGAGATTCGGAGACTTTGAGCGCGAGGTTAGTTTGAGCTTGCTCTTATAGCAGTTGTCAATTTTTTTCGTATTTTAATGAGTGGCGGCCTAGGTCTAAATAGGATTTGTGACGTCACCAGCCACTCCAAAAGCCTTAAGGCGGCACCAACGCAATATCGCGAATTAATTAAGGAAGTCATTACGCGCCGATAGCGCATTAGCCTCACGCACGTAGCAAATTGCCGACACAAAGGATATTTCCTGCGTTTTCCTCGATTTAAAGCAATTCACGGATTTTGATTAAGCCCCCGCTGCTACAGCGAGATTATTCCCCTTTCAATGCAAAGAATGGTTTATTTCAGACACCGTGAAAGTGAATTGTATTTCCTTATGCTATTGATTTTATGGATACGAGTGCTTTGCTAGTGAGAGTCGAACTAGGGATTATTTATGTATTGATATACATAGTAATAAGGCAGTTTTACGGAAACTGCACTATTAGATACTCGTAGATATCTTGTCTTAGTTTTAATTCCAGTCGGCTACTGGAAAATATATGAATGATTTTTGAAAATTCTGTACAGTTACTATAGTGTGTAGGTACTCTAACCTATCTTTTACTCTGAGTTTTAGAATCAGTCATATAGTTCTTAAAACAATCTCAACCGTATCAAGGCTCCCTGTATACTTTTCTACCTTGTACACATAAAAACACATCAAGTGTAACACTTTGGACTTTGGGCCGTTCTTATTATCTGTGTCGTAAGAGTTGAAATCGTACTGCAAGTGTTACCATTGATCTGATGTTGTCCATACTTAGACGAGTAATAATAAATAGATAGTGACGTACCTCAACAAAATAGCAATCTACTATGAAACGGATAAGCCAGAAGATTACAAAAGCAAGCCAATAGAAACTATGTTCATTAGTTATCTCCAGCGCTTTGCCGCGCAACCAGCAACTTTAGATTGCTGCAATAATTATTTATTCCGCTCACTCGCCACCCGACTCAGTGGAAACTATTCAAGGAAGAAACGCTATTTCTCGCTGGTCAGATAAGACGTTTGATTTCCCCCCCATTCCCGCTATTTTCGCCCGGAGTTTAATTATGGCCTCTGGTTTTGTGTAAAATAGTTGGGAGAGTAATTTAATCCTGATATCAGTATGCGGGGCGCTCGCCGGACTGGCGATGGCTTTGAAAACCAATGAGATCAGCGTCCAAAGGAAAACGGCATTTGCTGTTATTATGTTCTGTTCGACGGATTGTCGGTTTTTTTGGGGACTGTTGATTACATTCTTAACTTATTTGTTGTACAATCAGTAAATCTCTTTTACATATAAAATAAAATGTCTCAACTACCAATGCATTTGTAAGATAAGATTCCAGTAATGTTTTACATGACTAATTTTCTTCTCAGTAATTACAAAGCTCTAAAGTTTAAACAAAACAGTCCCGAGGTGGGAATCAAACCTGCGATGCTTCCACTGTCGCAACTGTAAGCCATTGGGTTATTTCAAAATTTTCTCCTATCTAACAAGGTTAATATTTAAACGATGAGGTCTTCTCTTAGGTTTTCAAATGTGTCGTATGTCAATAATTCTTTTCTGATTACCTTTTTATGTTTGTTTTACAATTTTCCCACGAAGTCTCAAAGCTTTCTCAATGTCAAACTGTAAACGCGTTTGTTTTGTTTACTCCTCATCCACCCTCTCGTCTCTACAGTCGTTGAACTGCATAACTATAGGAGAGCGTAACGTAACACAATATAGCGCCGTAAAAAATAAGCGCACATCAGACTCGAGCATGTAATTCTAGCGCACTCTTCCGGCCCGAACAAAGGAGTGAGGGTAAGAACACGAGTTACTCGACACCCGTGCCTTACGCAGATTTGTTTCTCACCGTCTGAACCCAAGGCAACCAAAAGTAAACTCTTCCAACCAAACATAACCCCCATTTCAGCTCAAACGCCACCCTCATCATCAGACATTTGAAAATTGAACTTCGCAGGAAATTCGCGATAGTCAAATTGTAGTCTTACTGGGTGTGTTATCATTAAGTCATTACATTTGCAACTGTGTTCCCGTCAAATAAGGTATCATTTTCACTGCTGAGCTTTCAGGAAGGGTCCTTGGGATACGGCAGGTACGTTACATGAGGACTGCAAAAGAAAAATGTACCTTTAACGACGACGTGAGGATTCTGGAAGTCGAGAGAAGAAATAAGCCGTAACAGGATGTCGTTCAGGATAATGTCACTTTCGTTTTATTTTATTTTCAGGATATTTGAAATATACCATATACTTACTTACTTAGACTAAAACCGTACAGTATCTCGTAACGAATTTTCTTACAGGGTAACCTACATACATATAGTATTGGTCTAATAGTAACTCTTTATGAGTTATTTCTTACCCTTTACTCATTTTATTTCGTTTGTAAACTACGAGTATCACATTTTAACCCGACACTAGAGTTTCCCCATTCATGTTTGTTGATGTAGTCACAAAGGCGAGCGCTAGGGCCGCGCCCGTGTCTCAAAGCCGATATATTCCAGCCATTACACCCGCGCAAACTTCGCCAAGTGATCACCCGGCTTCTAGAGTCGGCTAGACGCTGCCACGCAAACAACTAAGTCCTACGCCCACAAAAACTCGTCCGCAGGTAAAAATACCCCTTGTGTGTACACGGGCGTACACGTGTGTGAACAAACAGCTCTATACTCGACCCTCGGTAGCTACTTGTAGGTAAGTAGCTATCGCGACTCCTTTGTTCTAGCAGCTGATTGGAGCCGCGCCCGGAAATGCGTGTCACCTCACCCCCTCATTGGTCCGTTCCATTTTCTTAGCGCGAGAGGGACGCAGCTACTGAAGTGTGTACGGATACGGATCTCTGTGTGTAAAACGGTAGGTAGGTGTCAGGAGTTGCTTGTTTTGCTCGCTATGTTTGTGCCCGAGCGTTCTAAGATAAACTATTTCGAGAGTTGCCTCGGGAGTTCGCAAATTGTTTCGCTTGGAGTCGGTCGTCCGGAATTTTGATTTTATCAACATATTAGTTGTATTTTGTTTATCCACGAAGGGAATTTGAAACTCAATAAAGGTTTTACCTTAATTTATTTATTTATTTAGTATGTACTAACATTTGGTAAGATACAATTTGTGGATAGATGCAAGTGGTGATTAAGAATGAATAGGTAGGTACCTTTAGAACTAATGAAGAAGCAGGTACATACATACAGCTTATTTATATAGGTATTTATTAAAATAAACAATACACAGTATTCATGATTAGGTATCTAAGTATTCACTTTATCTAGAGGAATAGGCAGAGAGGTCACCTACGACATATTATCATGTCATTCACTGTCATTCATCATTTGATGTGTTGCTCGACTTTGGGAACGAACGCTATATATTTTTTCCGTACTGACGAAAGAAGAAGGGCAATATTTTATTACCTATCTTAAATGGATTCTTGATCTTTGTACACCTCTCCTGAAGGCATGGCTACAACAAAATATAGATGAAACATGATCGATGTTTCAAATTACAAAAATAATTAAGAATTTATATGCAATACAGTTAAATTTATTTTTGTACAAAAATACTACATACATAGCATAAATACTGACTGCACAGCAAATTTACATGAGTACATCTCTAACCAGATCCGCCACGGATGTTTAGGTTCAGAAGGCTCTGGCTTGGAGCGAAGCGCAGCTTCGCTCCAAGCCAGAGACTTCGATGTTAGGTTTTTTTTTGTATTCAAAAAGCAAGTTAATTTATTCACATACATACAATATTATATTTTTTTTGCTGATCTCATTATGTGGTAATTAATAAATAATAAGACGACTGTGACTAATAAAATGCTGTTTTATTTAGAAAAACTGCTGTAAATAATATAAAAATAGAAGCTATATTTAAAAGAAAAAGAGTTAACATGTATAATGTGCATTAAGATTATTAGCTATGCATTGATGAAAAAGCTTTTGCTTTAGGAAAAATCGCTGTACGCTGCGAAAATAAATTGTAGTGTGTTTAGTGATATTTTGAGTTGAATATTTTGCTGTGCAATCAGTAATTTTGATGGGAATTCGGAATCTTATTGCATAGAAAAAGGATATTTTTTGATTTGCGTTTAAATACTACCCGTAATGAATGACACAGATAGTAAGTACAACCGAAAACACATCAAGTACATCACTTACGATTTCGAACCGTTTTTATTAATTTATTATCGATTGCGGAAATATGCGAATTGAAATCGTACTCTATTGCTATGGTGACGACTGTACGAGCAACGTGACCGCAGCTCGCAGGCAGCGACAGGCTAATCGCCACTTTATCGCACTGCTGTCACCCGCAGCTCTCCTACCCGCGCTGTTGTTTATGTAAGTACATATTACATCGCCCTGTACTTGTTGTACTGTGTATACTGCCTTGTTTACGTATACCTACAAATTAAACACAATATATATACAATCACGTTGTATACAAGGCTTGTGCTTCCGCCTGTGTATAAAAAGTTTTTGGTATACATCTATGCCTAACCAAACCCTTTAGGATTTATCTGGATGCTGGCAGGAAAGAAGACATGAAAAATCACTGAAATTAATCATTATACCTGTAGTTAGTTTACCCTACTCGTATCTGTATGTAATAAATAATACAAGTATTATTAAAACCGTCGTCGTCACACCCAGTTTAGAGTATCTTAATGATTTCTACATGATTACCTACAAGCCAAACTTTAATTCATTTCCACATTGCCAATTTTTACTTCTCTGACAATATAATACCAATATATACAGATTATACAAATGTCTTTTATTAAAAAATAAGTGTCCAATTAATTTTTCTATCGCATTTTTTTCATTCACAATGATAATTATTATGATGGCCAATGTCAGCACATATCCAATTAAAGTAAACAAGCTTTTCAGGTGTAACAAATGACGAAACATGACCTTCTAATTCGCCGTTACGAAAGAATTAAGCTCGAAATAAATTCTTACTCAAAATTAAACTTACCTAATCAAAAACCTCATTACGTAACTCCTTGATTCACGTGAACGAATCGTAAATATTTTTAACTTTTAATTGAGTTCCTTCGTTTAGAACGAGGTGATTGAAGTCAAAGCGTATTTTTGACGCGTTATTACGACAAAACGCCAAGGAATCGCGCTCAAACTTCGCAGATGAATAATTACGTCGACTTACAAAACAACTTTGTCTCGCAATATCATCGAGTTATAAAGACGAAATTGTTTTAAAAATTCCTGTCCTTTTCAAAAGTATTACATTGAAACACAAACTTTTTACGACAGACCGACCAAAATTAACTTATTATGTAACTCTACCGGTAGGCTGGTACGCAACTTTATTTTTACCCTTACGTTATGTAATACAACAGATTTTTTTAAAGACATCAAGTTCTCGTAGATTCCGTCACTCCTCTATTGTCATACAGCAACTCTCAGGGAGGTCCTATCAATAAAGATATACTCTCAATCGATATCCAATGTTGATAATCGATATTTGTGCTCGATTGTACAGTCACAATGCAACCGGTGACTCTCATTGTTCGCTATTTGAAAAACAGGTGTCGTATGGCTGAAAAGTTACCACAAAAAAGCTTTTGATATGTTTATCAACCCTTTAGATTTCGGGGGCGGGTTTTTGAAAATCACACAATTGGTGGTTTGTGAATGGGTTACGTATGATGATAATCGTTAAAGAGCTCGAGGTTACTGACAGGTGAGATGTCAACCGCATGAAAGGATTGACGTATTCAATAGTTAAGGGAGTACACGTAACGTAAGGTGACCCGATAAGATAGTTGATTGCTGAGGTTGGCTGTTCTATTCTTTGTAAATATGAACAGGTAGGCTTTTAACCACGTTTTTGTCGATGTTTATTTTAAACGTTATTCTTAAACTCTGTACAACTACGTGGGCCACCAAAAGTATACAGGGTGGCTGAATTCATTCGACAAATTGAAATTGGGAGTTGTACTCATGATAAATATTAAATTGGTAAGGTTTTTTAGCAAATCAAAACTGCAAAAAAAATTAACTAAGTACGTCACATTCTTAGAAAATTACCATTAGGTCAAATTCCAGTGTAAGAAATCATTGCAAAAATTTAAAACTACCTTAAAATATAAAAACTTTAAAGCACAGTAACGATGCACATCAAACTAATAATTGACTTAATTGATTTTTTGTAAGCTTATGTAATTGGTTTATGGCAATAAACATATTTTCTATTCTATTATATTTTTTTGACAGTTGAATTTATTGTAAATATTTTTTTTTTCCCCAAACTGTTTAATAGAATTAATGTATGTCACAAGCCTAACTATCCACTTAATTTTGTCGAATGAATTCAAGGCCACCCTGTATTGTGACTGCATCCTGTTTTTACACCACCCGTTTTAATACCTATGCTACGTACACACATAGTCGAAAACAGTGAAACAATTATATTAAGGGTTCCTCCATACAATACTGACAGATTTTCTGAAGAAATAAGTAGGTACAGTCGACGACAGAGATAAGTATACGGGGGCCTTAATAAGGTTGAGATTTTCTCAAAAACTACTGGACCGAATTTAATAATTCTTTTACAGTACACAGTTTTAACTTTTATCTATCAAACAGTGAAAGAATTTTTGCAATAGGTCAAGTAGTTTTTGAGAAGATCTCAACCTTAAAAACTCTCCTGTACACCTTTCTCTGTGTTCCACCGTACTTAACAGATTGTAAAAATGTTTTCATTAGTATGTAGCTTATAGCGCCGACTGTGTAAACGCAACGTTTTGAGGAAATCTCAACCTTAATTATTATCCTGTACACTTTTCTTTGTGTTAGATCGTACCGTACCTACACTACTTATACAGGGTGTAACGGAAAGGGTATATGAAGCTGAAGGGAGGGTGTTCAGTATTGGTAACTGAACAAAGTTTGTTCTAAGACTTTTCGATTTTCGCGAATTTATTTTTTGACTTTTCATATATTTCGTACCGGTCAGCTGATCGATTTGTATGAGACATTGATTTATTTTTATTCGAAAAGCTGTAGAACAAAAGTTGTTAAGTTACCGATACTGAACACCCTCCCTTCGTCTTCATATACCCTGTCCGTTACACCCTGTATACATATGTTACATATACAAATACTATACCTCTACGACAAAGGACAGTGATGTGTCGGGACCGGTTACGAAGAGCGTGGAAAATTATGCGACATGTCCATCACACGCACATCCATCGCTGTACCTATTTACTTACGAGTACATACGTCAAAGTGTCGTCAAGTTAGAGACGTGTTCCTCATTCGTCACCACTAGTCACGAGTTGGTTGCAAATTGTAACTTATTTTTATAGTGTCGATGGCCTCGAATATCAGCAGTATTCATGTATGCAGAAGCATACAATTAATTAAATAATTAATCAATTCATCATCAATCTATTTATATTGCCCCACTGCTCGGGCACAGACCTTCCCTTACATCGAGGGAGCTCGGGCCATGATCCACCACGCGGGCCCACTGCGAATTGGCGGATTTCACATGCCTTAGATTTTTTTCTTCTTCTACGGCATGCAGGTTTCATCACGATGCTTTCCTTCACCATTTTTAGAGCACTCGGTAAATGGACAAAAGTTTTACCGTCGAAGAAACCGAGGATAACTCATTGGTACATAGCTGCCCTGGCTGGGGATCGAACCTGGGACCTCCGTATCGCAAATCTATTGACACAACCATTAATTAATTAATTAATCAAAATTAATTCTTTTATCGCGACATTACGGTATCCTAGCTGTATCCTATAAATAATACTATTTTTTCTAATTCTAATAATCACAGACAAAAATTCTAAAAATTAGTGTTTTGGCATCAGTATCGATCCTAAAACACATTACAATTATTCCTTTCAGAAAATATCCAATGTACAGACACAACTTTTTTACACTCTTATTATATGTATAGATTATTGTATAGTCAATACGTAAATATTCTTCTCAACACCTTTTATAGAGCGTAATGCAGTTGTTATTGTTAGTAAACCAGGATCACGGAAAATATCCGCTCCAGTACCAAAACAAGCGAGGCCTACAAAAGCGATACTCTAAAAAATGCACTGGAAAATACTTTGCGAAGTTTCTGTTGAAAGTGAGGTAACGCACGGAGCGTTGCAACTAACCAACCGTGGAGCTAAGGAAACGGTGCAAGGTACAGGAGATAGCGGATTTGGGAAAGAAAAAGACGAGTAAATGAAATCTCTAATTTGTCTGCACTACTCTAGATGTGAAGGGGAAAAAACGTGGCATGGGTCGGCGTACGAGTTTTTACCTTCATTCTAGATATCCAAGGTGTGTGATTCTACGTGTGATGTTTGAGATAATCTAATATTTTATCATTAGGTATAAGATAACAAATTACATGGCAATTTGATTTTCTTCAAATGTGAAAACAGATTGCGAGATTAGTTAAAAACTATAAATAGATCATTAAGCAATTAAAAATCATTAAAAAGAGACTTTGCCTGATATAAAAAGGCGGTGGTAATTGTAAAAGGAATCACCGCAATGATACTCACTGCATCGAGAGTCACCGCTACGGGAATTCATCGGAAAGAGAAATCACTGCTACGGGAATAAGTCAAAAATAATAATCAAACAGGCTGTTACTAAACTAAACCAACATTACTGCTGTTATTCATAAACCTAGTTAAACCTCACTTCCCTTAAATCGGTTTGCTATCCCTTTCACGCTTCGTTAAAAAATGTTAAGATAGAAAGGAACAGGGGGCCTAAACGGTGGCGTAACTTTAAATCACGTTTATTAAAAACAGCCTACATGTCTGAAAAACCATTCGCCAGCCGCTCGCACCTCAGAGGCAGCCTTCAGCGCGCTGAATAGCTGGTGTCGGCAAGGCGAGCGCCTATACGGCTGCATATTTATGAAGCGCCTCAAACACTATAAATAGTTGATACGGGCCCGGCCTCGCAGGGTAATGGGGTAAATACAACCGACGACGGCCGCTTTAATTTGTGCTGAATGCCTAACGTCGCCGCTGAGTTTGCTGAGTTGTTTTGGGATGACGGAGCGATTTGTTTTCTACGTGGGTCAAGACAAGAACAGCAATATCTAACTAAGCGATATATTTTTCAAACACTATAGACACATCAGCCGAGCGATAAACTGTTCATAATTAAATTCCTACTAAACACTGGACCAACCGCCAATTTGTCATCATATTTTGATCTATGTTTTATGTCGTTTTGTGACAAAGAGTCGATAACTCTCTATAAAAATAATATACGTACTAAGTACAATACTAAAACAATTTATATGAGTAATTTATAGAATCATCTAGTCGAAAGTTAATTCAAAAGATAGAGTGCACATTTGACTATCTATATTTTATACAACTCAATGTAAATATCTAAATAAATAAATAAAAATGGATCATAAGACGTAGGCTAAAAGGAAAATAGAGCCAAGTATACTAAACTCAATACTGTTAGGTACACGGAGTGAATACATACAAAACAACTGCGTATGTTCACTAAGTTTGACCTTTGATTTGGTAATTAGTTTGGTAACTACGCACCCTATTAAGTAACCACTACGCAATGGAAACTATACATCAATTTGAACTTGTGCTGGAGTAGGTATAGATTTGTGTTAAGCCTGTTCTAGACGTTTATTAAAGCCCAATAGACTGTGGGTCCGACCTGCCGAGCACATCGTCTGAACCGGCCGACCGATATAGCTTAGATAAACGCGCACATATCTATGCAAACTACTTCTAGCCTCACCGCAAACCCAATCATCCTATCTCTATTATCCCACAACAAAATGCAAACTTTATTACTTCTCGCTCAAGGTGTACAATGCGGCCGTACTCCACCTAAAGAGATGTGACTTTCAGCTTGTCAGCGGCGGTCTACCATTAGCTAGGTACATAGGTATAATCGCCAACACAGTACTTACACAAAGCATTGTAATCTCGGCCGTATTACCGCCGTGCAAGATGCTCAAAGGTTACACTCGATGCGTTGCTAGCTGTGCCAGTAAGTGTGGTGGGAACGCGACGTGAATACAGTATGGGCGTTGTAGTCGGCCTTAAAAAATTTAAGCCGCCGACATTACTTGGAATGCTAAGTAAAGATTTGAACGGCGGGGAGCGCTCTCCGCAACGAGATGCCGACTTAGCCGTGTCACGTCTGTGGGTTAATTTTTTTTGGTTCGAAAGTCGGACGTGCTCAGAGACTTCCTTTCAGTCTGAAGTGAAATCGATTAATGAGCCCTACTTTGGAATCGAAGTCAGGTCACACGCGTAATTTATAATCCGGCGTGACTGGCAACAGTTTTCAGGCAAACATTTGTTTTGTGCGACAGTCAGCGTACTAGCAACAAATCTGTTTTCAGATACAGAAAGACGCACACGAGGGTGCTCGCTAATATCATTTCAGAGCAGACAGAGGGTTGGAAAGGCATGTATGGTTTCAATACCTGGTGCGCGTTGCTCGACGACAATTTCGGGTATCGACATTTACATGTACAATTCTGCTTTAACGGCTGGAATTGTATCGAAATTTGGAATCTAGGCGTCGATGGAGGTCGTGTAGGTTTATTTTCGCAGGCCTGTGAAGGTTTCGCGGTGGAGGAAACTGGGCATTGGTCGAGCGTGCTAATCTGCGTTGAGTGTCGCGTGTGATTGGGCAGACGGCGATGTCCAATTTTCCGGTTGCGGCGGGCGGCATTAGTTGAGCAGACAACGGCTCGCCTGTCGCTTAGTAACTGACGTAGGTACGTGATTTCGTTTGACAGTGAGTGGAATAAATAATGACATAGTAGGCTCGTCATCGCACAGAGCTTCAAATTACTTACATGGATTGTATAGTAAATAATAATACACATTCACGTTATCGCTTCATCCTTGTCCCGTCGCGTCGTCTTTTATGCTCGCTGTGGCGTCAAAATATTTTTGTTATCACAATGATTCAACCCCAAAAGTAAGCATATAGATAAATATGATACCATCCATGAAAATTCCAAACTTTGTAACTTTTTAATTAAACAACACTTTTCTATCATCGTTTTTGTGTAAATTTTTGCACTGTTTTTTCCATGTTATTAATAAAGAATGTAACAGACTATTCGTTCTAAGTATTATTTGCTGCGCATGCAATAGGTAGTTATATTTCAACGAATAAACTTACCTATATACGTTTTGTAGACTTTATCTGTGACTTTATCATCGATTGTTGGTACTTACTTGTAACCAATAATTAATTCTTTGCTCGAAAACGCCCAACAACGTCCAACTCTTAGCACCTTAATATCAATTTGTATTCGCAAACAAATCTGCCAGTGTAAACAGCAGTGCATCGCTCGCTGCATTCCAGGGGTGTGCTCTAATGACTGTTGACTATGGGAGCCCGGCCAGTTACCCGTTAATGCAATATTAATGCAATTCATTAAACGTGCAACTCAAGTGTGCACAGCCCCTAGCCCCTCGAGTATTGTAGCCATGTTGTCTGGTTGCAATAAGGATACGCAGATTCTTTAGGACAGGTTTAAAAATTCTGCAATATTTATTCAGTAGAAACACAATTTTAATTATAGTATTTTTTTATGAATGAGTATTCCTGTCTAATCATTACCGTATTTATTAAACATGAATTCGTCACCTTTTTGGTTCTACTTATTGTAGAACTGTGAAAGAAATGTGAATTTCGCATTGACTTTGTATTGTATTGACATTAACTAGGAATCTACGAATAACTTACACAATTGTAGGTTAGATAAGCAATCGGGGCGACATTGTCAGAGAAGATTCAAAATGATTACTAAATTTTCATTAAATACATACGTACAAATTATTTGTTAACTAAAATTTATAGTGGTGGATGTAAGTACCTCCAGACTTACCTGAAGCCTGATCGTGTGTTAGTTAAATCAATCACATACAAACTGATGTACCAATTACTCAATATATTGTTTCCATCTTTGATGTAGTATTTCCCAGCCGATCTCGCTAACAGTTTATTTTACCCCAATTGTTACCGCATCGGCGCGAGCAAAATTAATCTCGGACAAATCGAGACCGCCTGAGGACCCCATTACGCGATCAAAGTAAAAATATATGAGGCGAAGGAAAAGAAACCAAACATATGCTGGGGTAAATATTTGGGTTGCGCACCCCCCTTCCCAGAGGACCGCGCCCCCCTCTATTACGTCACATTGTTCCCGCGATCGATTAGCCCGGCCTTTCTGTGACGTCGCGTTGGCGCTTGTTTCTCCCTAAACCTATCTATCTACAGGATGTGGCGATCTGAAAACCAGTATTACGGTTTTTCAGAACGATGTCAGAAAATATATAAGTAAACGTAATATATGTTATTGGAAGAGGTCGCGGATCTTATAATTATGTGCGAATTAGAATGAGCGGTCCGGACAAGTTGGTTTAGACAAAAGTATAATATAATAGATAGACCTAGGTATGTTTGTATGAATAACTGTTAGTCTTCCGAATATGTAAAAATAAAAAATTAAATAAGTTTCTCAAAAGATATACTTTTGTAAAGATGTAAGCATGTATTTTCGGAAAAATACAATTTTACAATTACATAGTATGTACACTAAACTATCTAAAAATATATTCAAAATTTTCAAAGAAATTTTCTGTGTACTTTTCAAAAGGCGAAAATTGTATGGTAAATTGTAGTGAAAACGTTTTTGACAAAAAACATTTTTGGTACGGCCAAAATTAAATTTTTTATTGCAAGTTGATCAATAGAGTTCATGAAACTGAGCAATATCTGGTTCCAATCCACGAACCTACCAAATCAATCAAATCAAATCAAAACACAGGTCAAATAGTGGCAACTGGTGACTGTGGTACAGTCGAAGACAGAAATAAGTATACAGGGGGCCTCAATAAGGTTGAGATTTTCTCAAAAACTACTGGACCGAATTTAATAATTCTTTTACAATTACATAGTTTTAACTTTTATCTGTCAAGCAGTGAAATAATTTTTACAATAGGTCAAGTGGTTTTTGAGAAAATCTCTACCTTAAAAACTCTCCTGTAGCTCTGTGTTCCACCGTACTATATAATGTAACAAAATAAAATGTTCTAAATGCGCTCCACAGCCTTATTATACGAAACAAAACCATTTAAAAAAGTAACCTATAACCTAACCTTCCACATTTAGAAGGGCTTCGTTATTTTCCTCCACGTAAACTTGTTCACACCACAACATGTTTTCAGTTCGTCAAAGTTTTATTTTGGGAATATTAAACAACCCTTCCATTGACCTTTTAAATTTAAAAGTTACGTGACATTGAAACCAGAAATAAAATTAGTACAAGTTTAGTAGGATTTCTTAGAGAAATATTATTTGCGAAATTTGTGCGATTATGCCACCGTGAGAAACTCTCACAAGGTTGACTCTCTGGGCTAGGAAAAAATTATAGAAAAAATGTACTCCAATTGCTTGCCCTGGGGTTTATAATAGTGATTGAACTAACCTGTCAGCCCCATGTTAAGTGGTTTTGAGGGAACCATAGACCATTGTGTGGACAGCCAGTAGCGTGTTTTCTCGGTAAATGTTTGTGTTAGGAATATTTACTACAAATCTCCAATAGATGTGTGTTTGGGATAGACATTTTTGCAGCTGGGTAGTGTTTTTATAGGCCTTATAATCCTTTGCTATGATTCAGGTACAGTCGACAGTGCATCAACCCTCACAAAATTTAATAATCTAATCAATTTTCTCGCTTGAATTTGAATTGCTGTCAGCATTAATTTTGCTGTTTTTTAAAAACATGTGAAGGCACCAACCATGCCTTCTTGGCTTGATCAATCTATATAGCTGCACCAATATTTTGCGACCTCTACCTATAGCTCGAGAATTATCTTAGGGCCGACGTACAACGCCATAGCGCCGCCCGCCGGCACGTCTACGCCCCGTCCGCCGGTGACTGGCGCCGCCGCCGCCGTCCGACAGCGTGCACCGGTGACCGCCGTAACCGTCCGCCGCGCCGCCGGCACCATCTACCGGTGCACGATGTCGGACGGCGCCAGTCACAGGCGGATAGCGTCGTGCCGGCGGGCGGCGCCGTCTACATGCGCGATACAAGGCGGCGGCGTTGAAGTGCGCCGGCGGACGCCCGCGCCGTGACATTGTGCGTCCGCCCTAAAGGTCGTATTGAGTGCCAATACTTTAACATACACTGTGGACATTACGACAGATGACTGGCGCTGTAACACTTCCACTAATATCCATTCAACTGTAAGTTAATTACCCTTGAAAATGGCCCGAAAGAGTATTGTGACAGCACCAACAATACCGATAGCATCTACAATAAAACCGCAAATAAAATAGCAGTATCCAACTGAAAGCACCGACATTCATATACAAACGTTCGCACTCTCAATTTCAATCGAGACGCAAGTCGCATCCAAACGATTCAATCGCACATACGCCTTTGTCCCGGCACAAAGCCGCGCCCGCTGCTGCGATGCCATTCAGCCGCGCCGCTGACAAAAGTCTGTTTCGCTAAACTCCTTGTGTGCTGTAACATTGACCTATTGAGTCAACAGGTGAATCTCACAAAGCGTTTGTTTGGGTGTCTCCGCTGAATTAACGCGCGAGACGTCTATACAGTCTCGTACTCGGATAATAAACGCTATAATCGCTACTAGTATCGTAGTTTGAAGGTCAAGTTTAGGCCAGGTGACGTCACTAATCTTAAAAAATTAATAATTTTAAAGAATATTTATTAAAAGCCTTCTAAAAGTATACGCAATTCGTATTACTTTAGACCTACAACATTCTAATATGAGCTCATATCATTTCATGCGACCTAGGAAAACATTCTAATATTTTTAATAGAATCGATGTGGTTAGGGAAATTTCTAACATGCGAGGTGGATCAGTCTGGCTGGCTGATCGCTGCTCTTTGATTATTACTATTATTATTTAAAAGGTATTTTTAACAGACTTTAATTTGATTATCACACACGTTAAATTAACACACACAAGAATATTGTGGAAAGGTCCCTCATCGTCGTTTTTAGATCTGTCGATAAAAGACAAGGTAATTTTACATTCCCAATTACTAACATATTCTGTAAAAATAGGCAATGAAAATACCTATTTAAACAACTGTTCTACTCGTACAATATGCATGAAGCCAGCATCACACCACACAATTGGTTATAGCATACGCACATTAGCTATTAATTAATCGCTCCACGCTAATTATACAACACAAGTGCCTACAACGGTCAATAACACAAAGGGTTCAATATATTGGCGTACATGTCTTCGTAATACAGTCCACGGGAGCACGGTCTTGGGTAACTAGTGCTGAACAAAACCAATCTGGATCTTAAAAACCTTCAGATAATAGGTACGGAGGTGTTACCATAAAATGTGTAGAATATTAAACTGGCAATTGGTTAGAAGTGTCTAAAAACTCAGACCAAGACGAGGCGCTAGTGAGTACATTACCAAGTAGTTTCTAAACAAAGTTAATGGTAGATTCCTCCAGTTTTGGGTGCACTTTATGTATTGTAATATTCTCACGATATAGCTCTTAGATATTAATACATGTCTAGCGTTGCTAAACCTTTAAAAGTGTCGAAATGTGATCTAACTCTGACAACTATAGTATTTCAAGACCATGAAGGAAGGAACGACCGGTTCGGCGATTTTATTATTCATACCTATTCAAGACAAACCGAAAATTCAAATCGTTTGGTTTTTGGTCTTACATTTCCATCACACTATTGGAAACATTCGCATTTCCATCGCACGAGCTTGTAGGCAAGCACATAGGCAGTATAGCACGCCCACATATGTATTCAAGACATTGATCTTGGTGCACAATGCTTTGTCCTGGTCACTGACTGGTGAATGGCCGCTCTCAAAGGAGTACTGCATTCAGCCAACTGTGTATTTCTGTCACAAAATTACCTACAGTTCACCGATACACGAGGTTCTGTAATAGAACGCGATAATCCGGGTAAGTTATTGAGGAACGTTTTATGGTGCCGGATTTCGCTGGTAAGTGCAAGGAGGTGCAGTTGATTACATGTCAACCTTGAAGTGAGATTTAAACCCCTTATTATAATAAACTGTTCCAATTCCAAGTGATGTTATGAAGTTGTACCGACCCACAATCACTTCGATAACTATTTCAACCCTATATTTACTAATAGCTACTACCACTGTTCCATTTCTCAATCCAATACTAATGGCAGTTCATAATTTCCTCCCTAGACATAGGACCACCTACTTCAGGAATCATTGTGTTCCTAACCTCTAAAATATAACGTGAACACAAATCGCATATGATACAAAATCATGACCTCAGATAGCCAAGTATCAAATAATGCCAGTCGTTATATCTGCCCTCGGTTCAAATGCAGCATCAAAAAATTATATAGGTAGGCCGTTGGGAAAAATAAGCGCATCCGTGGCAGGCTAAACGGGTAATGCTCGTTATTATCATAATAATGTGCACAGAGCTCCGCGAAAATTCACGGCGGTGCTCGCAATTTTTCGTATACGGCTTGGCTGGCTTCATTCAGGACTTGAATATTTTTTTAAAGGAAGACAAGTAGCTATCCTCTTTATAACTGCTATTTTAGTACCTATATCAGGCATTGTGCAATTTGAAACCAGTGGAAATATCTCAGCAGCTAGCTTGCACCCATTGCCAGCAATTAATATTGTCATTGTATTTGGGTACCTTAGCAACTATTATGAAAAGAGAATTAAAGTGTCTTACTTTGGTCTCGCTCTATTTGGTTGATGTATAGTTTTAGTTTAAAACAGACAATAAAATTTCCAAATATTTCCAATGCCATGAGAGAGTTCAGAGGCGTTCTTCTTTTTGCGATTCTTCATCACTACCAACTGAGGGTTCGCCGTCAGATCTCTATAATATAATCATTACCTAAAAGATGAAATCCCTCACGGGCAAACGAAACATTTATCGAAACTGATAGATTAATGATGTCCCACAGATAGAGGCTGCAGAAGTTACCTTGACGAAGACGAGACAGTGGAGCACGTATTACTTAACTGTTGTCGCGAAGAGCCATCGAAGAAATAAGAAGGGGGATGGTATGAAGACGGAAACAAGCCTTCCAGAATGAGAAAGCCTGCAACAGTGGTGCTGTCAGCCTGCAACCTTGCGGCGCTACTTCAGTGAGTTGGGGTGGTTGAGACGACAGTGCGGGGGAAATACGCAAAGCTCCCACTTCGTGGAATAAGAAAATATGCCCATTCCCTTAATTAAGTGAACGACTAAAAGCTACAAAGAATGTTTTTGCGATACATCTTCAATAGCCCTGAACTTTAAATCTACTCGTATGTAGCAAATCAAGCAGCCATGATCAAAAAGACGATGTGTCGGCGTGACGGCCCATCACTCCACGCTACACGATCAAAGCATTGAAGCGGATTAAGAATAATTAGCCGATTTGTCATTTTAATGTCACATGCCATCACGTACCATTACGAGAGGGAACAAAAATGCATAAATATTTAATCCAAGATAAAGTAATCGTAAAAACTACAAGTCGGCATAACTCATGCGTCGTCTTTTGTGTGGTTATTAAAAAATAAAAGAGGGTATTTAAAAAAAGAACATTAGTTTGCGCTGGATCAGTCATCCGCGTGTCTTGGCGAGTGTCACGTCTCTACTTCATGATGTAAAAGGCATTAGAGGCATAAAGTCAAATGACAATTTGATTTTTAATTTTATGCCTTATATTAAATATAAAAGACTGACATATATTACTGAGGTACCTATATTACTTCTCAAAATCTGATACGTGACACGCTAAGTTACTTAGTCAACTTTCCAAGACTTTAGGCCGTTACTTTCTTCCTGACCTTTTCGCCCCAAAACTTCAACTTTAAAACCACCCACGAGCGTCAGTCAAGCGGCCGCGTCCGGTTCGTCATCAAATGATTAATACTGACTCTCGACTCATTAGCTGAAGGGCTTAGCAACGCCGCACCGAGGCACTTAATCACTCGAACAAAGCACTACCTACTCGCGCGAGCAGCCGAAAGCATCATTCTTCGTCAGGAATGTGTTGGAACGGTGCGAGATTGGAGCTTGCAGCGAATTTATAGTTTCTTAGAAAAATTGTTATGTCTAGGAAAAGGTGTTAGAAAAAAACTCGAAAAATTGAGATCTTAATCTTTTGGAAGCAGATTAATTAAAGCTTTTCTTATATTCAAGAACACTATTAAATTACGTGGTATTCCTAATTCCTGTGAAAGGCGATTTGTCAATTCTTTTCAAAAGATTATTGTTTACTTGTAATTAATTCATAACCACTTTTTTCTGAATCTGAGCGTTGCTTGTGCGTTCTTGTCTGAAGCAATAATGCAGGATATCCTAGTTTAAACCATGACTCGGTATATTACGTTGTTCAATTTGGAATTCAACTGATGGAACTAAGTACCACAATCGGATCATGACCAATTTGGGAAATGATGTCGAAATATATGATTTTAATTAATTGGAACGTATGATTACGTTAAGCGTCGTGTAATCTTGTGATTTGACACGACATTACCTTTTTTCAAGTGTTTTTTGGGGACAAGTTAACGATACCGTATAGATTCGTCTGCCTCTCATGACTTGTATGCCATCATTAGAACGTGCAGGACAGAGCACCGCGCCGGTATGTGCCGCGCTGAGTTCTTCATATCTGCTCAAATACATAAACTCCCTGCTGAGGTGCTAACGTGTTTGCATCATTTATTCTCATAAGAAATCTGAAGTAAGTCCTATCCACATTAAGATAATGTAATATACTCTGTAGTTTATTCTCGTTTAGAAATTGAAGATCTTTAAATTCATTACGATTCCTCAATTTTAATTTTTCATATTTTATTTGTAGCATAATTTTATCATACTAAACTCCCATGTAATATTTTTACTATTAAATTAAGATAATTATTAGTGTAGACCAATATGCTACCAACTCAGATTTATTAAAATTATTTATACCTACTTTTTTAAAAATGCCGGAGAAAAGGAGTAACCGATGAAGTGGTAAACAAAATCACAAACAGTAGGTAAGTACATACTCCAATATAATTTGAGTTAAAATAAGGGTGGACGCACACCGCCACGGCGCAATGTCCGTCGGCGCACGTCAGCGCCTGTGGACGGCGCCGTCCGCCGGCACGACGCTGTCAGCCTGTGACCGGCGCCGCGCCGTCCGACATTGTGCACTGCTAGACGGTGCCGGCAGACGCCGTGCCACGCCGCGCCATGCGACGGCACGACGCCGCGCCGTGGCGTTGTACGTTGGCCCTTAGACTTTAAATATCCACTAAAATCTACTCACTTATAATGTACATTGAAATTGAATGTAATATTCCAAATAAATTAAATGTCCGAATTTTCAGTAATTTCAAAATTCCGAATATACCATTTATAGAAATTCCGCCTACGCTGCAAAGTCAACAAACAACACGCTAAACGTGCCAGGTATTTACTAGTTCCCAACCCGTGTATTCACGCCAGCCCGCCGCGGCGTCCGCAACACTATATCAGCCTGTTTAATTACCATAATTAATTAGATCCCGCGGCGCAGACGTGAGCAGAATGGAGGATTGATGCCGGTAACATATCGATGCCATTAGCAGCCGCGGAGGTGACGAGTATTGCCTCGTATATTTTTAAAAGCCGTCATTAGGAGGAAGTGCGTTTTTTGTCCAGCGCTATCATCCAGCGCGATCAATCATCCTAACGTACTCGCGGCGTAAGCCACACCACACCGCGTCGGCTCATTGTTCTTGGACCGTTACCAATTGTCACGGTTCGTGTGGATAGATAAATCGTACGAATGTATCGGAGTAATCCTATTGGGTTTTAACATCGAATTACAATTCCATTTTATAGCTAGGTTAACCTATAGGTGTGCGCTTGTACTCTTGAAAGACTGAAATCACATTTGACCACCAATGAGTATGTACGTATGTCGGTTTCTTTGTAGCATTGTAGCCTTCTTTAGCCTAATGCATTTGATGTATTCCTCTTGTTCAAGGGACTGGCGTAGGAGTTTATGCCAAAAAATCAGTCGAGTTTTTAAAAATAATTTAGTCATTTTAAAAGATTTAAAAAAGTGATCTCTCCTTTTCGACCTCTTCCTGTATGAAATTTACTCACATTCTTGAGTACATTGGTTAATGTACTCAAGTAAATTGGTTAATTTACTCAAGTATATTGGTTAATGTACTCAAGATGAAAATCCATATCTCGCAACTACTCTCTTGTATATATGTACTTTTCTCCGTGTAAGACCGTGCATTTGGCACCCGTAGTAATAGCTAATTTGTAATATTCGTTGTTGTAACTGTCCGCCTAACAAGGAGCAATAATCAATAAGGCAATTAGCCACCGCAGGCAGTGGCCAGCGAGGCACGAGGGTCCTAGAGGGCACGCGTGCCGCCCGCCCGCCCTACAGTAGATAGCTTGATTGTTTCTACATAGCTACTCAATATAATGATGAAACATATAGGTTAGGCTCTTTTAGAGTTACATTAACGAATATTGTTACTGATATTCGAATATTGATACGATTAATAATTATATTCTCCTAAATAATTTTTCGTTACATACGTAGATATTTCAGTGTTACCAAAAATATATAGGTATACTTATATTAAATATAGTAGTATTAAATCGGCGTAGGTGGAGAAACGATATCGTTAGATACAGGGATGGGTGGCTGGAAGAGGCTCAGGACAGGGATGGATGGAAGAGGAGGGGGGAGACCTTTGCCCAGCAGTGGAACAATTTATAGGTTTCTAATTTTTTTTTTAATACAAGTAAATATATATTTTTTTAATTAAGACAATTTATGTTTCTTACATAAGGATAACTACATGTTTAATTAAGAAATGGATTACTGATTAGGGTAATTATAATTACGATTTCTTAAAATAAAAATATTCATAGGTAATTTTATATAATATCGTAGGTAAAAATATATATTCTTGCATAATATTATGTATTACCTATTACTCAACCAAGTATCAATTGTTTTCCTTATACTGGAAACAGTGTTTGTCTCCATAGAAGATTTTTTAAGGTTTTTTGTAGATTGACATAAATGGATAAAAAAATCTTATATGATAATGAAAGTTACCTCAAGTATAATTTATCTTTATAACGGATATCTAATCCATTTAGTTCGTGTTTGCAACAGAATCTCGCAACCAGCTTCTGGCCAAGAAATAATCAATGGGGCAATTAGTGACCGCACGCAGTCGACAAGGGCCCTCCACGGGACGCGTGCTGGCGCCCACCCTCTTGGGGTACCAGCTCTATACCCGCGACTTTGGTCATTGTAGCCTACTGTAGGTAATTACAATTTAACGAATTACCAATTATTATTATTTTATTATTAGCCGTGGGCAGGACTTGAACCTGCGACCTTGTCATTCTATGACAAAATCCGGTGTTTTTGTCATATTTCTAGCCCACGGCTAGAAATTTTTCATCGTTTATTCTCGATAATGAATTATACTCTGAATGCTCTTCTGACAGCTGCAGATAACGTTATTAAATTGAAATTAGTTCATCAAAGAGAAAATGACCCGTGACGTCATGACCATCAGCAATGGCGAACACAATTCGAGGAAGAGGATTTGTTAAATTTTAGTCCACGTATGATTGATTGATTGAGTTTCGAGGCAAACCCTCACCAGAAATTAGACCTACGCCCACGAACTTCAGTCGGCGCCGAAGTAAATACGTAATTCGCAAAAGCTTAGGCCACCGCACATTTCGTTACTCGACCTCATAAAATAAACGATTTCACTAACTCGCTTTTCAATATTTTAGAACGTTTTAGTGCAAACACGGCTGGCTAATGAAAATGAAGTAATGGCAAGAAAGCCTGGCCCGAAAATGATTAATCGCGGAGCGGAAATTGCGGGCAGGTGAGGCGCGCCAGTCACGCGCTAGGCACGCCATGACACCAACAAACAAACGTACTGAGGAGAACTAGCACCACACTGAAGTGCCGGCGGAATGTTAATGTTCAACATATTTTGAAGCCCTCTAATTAATTTGAGTTTTGAACCGGGAGAACTGTGAAACAATAACCCTTTTCCGCGAAACGTGGAATCACAGTATTTGCTAGTTTCAAATAGTTTTGAATCAAGGTTCACCATATTTATACATGGCATACAGATTACCTAGAATACCTAACTGGAACATTTAGACGCCAGCACACCTGAATGCAGCAGCGAGATGAATTGGACGGTTTTCATTATCTTAGACTTAGACTAGGTACTTTAGTTATCCTACTACGCGATAAATAAAGTAGTCTAAATTATACCTATAACATGTCTTTATTCTGACACAGATTGGTGGAAAAACAGTCCAAGAAATGGATGAGATGCTAGATCCTAGAATCAGAAAATAGATATGGATCAAACATACTGTTTTTCTTTAAAATATTACAAGTTAATATACCTAAACGTTTCCTTTAAACTTCGACTAAAAAAACAACTAGGTAGATACAGCATATTATTTGACTTTTCTTCAAGAGACAAATGACATATTCATAGAACCCTCTGGCTCCTCGAATTTACCGACGATTAACCATGGAATGTATTTGTTTAGGGTTCTGGTGATGGCCGGCGAGGACCCTAATGCGTCCAATGAAAAATGACATTGGACAGTCCCGGAATTATTTGTACGTGCATTCGTAATTTGAGGCTCCAAGGTGCGTTTATAAAGATATTTGGGATAAATTTACAAGGATTTGTAGTCTATTCTATTTCTGCATGACCGTTTTTGTGGCATTTAACCACCCAGATGTAAACCTAAAATGCACTAACCAGTGACATATGGCGTGTTTATGTCGTAGCCTTCAAAACAATACTTAGGATTAAATTGTATCATCGACGCCTCAAACAGCAAAGATGTAGCAAGAGTCACTGCCACGGCCACATTTGGGTATTAAATTAGTATTCGCATTAAGAATTATTGTTTGGCATTTTATGTAACTTCAATAACGACAACTGTGTTTACATTTGAAGATTTAAGATAAAGATCGAAGTCGTATGCCGACTTTAGCAAAACGCAGTGCGTTACGCAGCGAGGGCCGGGACGCAGGGCGTTCCGGAAGCGTATTACTCGCCAGTAGTGGCCGGAAATCGGCAATATATTGCGTTGCGATCGCCGACGCCGACCGGCGTAAATAACCCACCCATGATAAGGAACCGTATTTATGCCTTCAGGAACAGTGCGCCAATGATTTGTGTATTCAAATTGGAAGCCTGTCTTGCATATCCCACATAATGTTAAAGGACCCTGTGACTCCACTTCTAAAATTGACATTTGAGAAGTACTATAGTAGACATCATCTGAGTCGTGAGGCTATATAGTCGGAGCTTGCTACGGTATACCGAAATACCCTTCACCGATAAAAACGCTTCACCGAAAACAAGCTTGGTTTGTTCTACGAAAAAATTATGCACCGTGATTTGTGTAAGAATAGATAGAGGTGCCCGACAACTCATTTAATAATGCGTCTACTTATAGGTCAGTCGAAGAACATCAAGAGGAAGCTTGACATAGTCACATATATCACTATTGTCCGTTCTTATTGTCCATGCTTTAAGAGTCGAAATGGTATTTCGAGCGCTACCTAATGTGCATCTAGTATAGACCGATGTAACTTTCCTATGCCTTCTATCATATCATACATTATCCAAATTCTTGATGCCTTTTTATGTGTCGCGAAAACTTTTAATTTGATTTTCACTAATCCCCAATAAATCTTTATTGAGATCACCATGTTTATAGGTCTGTGGAATCTTGAAGATTTTTGAAGAAGATTGGAGAAGCTTTAACCAATAGGGATAACTGGTGCTAGCTAGCTGAACTCTACTGAACCCTGTTTAAGCCAAATATTTCTATTTTATGCTATTTTGAAAATACTTTTCTAAGATTAGGCATAATCTTTAGCCCCTTTTAGATCTACTGTGTTTACTACACTAGCCAACGTGTAGGATGTCATTAGCCGGGGCAGCGATGGGCCACGACATTTATTTTACGGCATCCGGCTATAAAAGTGATCCACTGCCTGCATTCTGCAGCGTTGCCCGCTGGCCGGCAGACGCGGACATAGTCAGATTGATGCTGGAAAGAGTTTACATATTGTGACTACTGTTTAGGATAAATACTTACGGGATAAGATAATATAGGTGTTCAAGGAAAGAGAGCATTTACTAGGTATTCCATCGTCAGCCTCATTATCAATTTATTACCTCACCATCAGGTGTGTACGAGGTAAAACCAAATGCAGGTTTAGTCAGCCATACAAAAAAAACTGGGTAACCTTTCAAGATGGCTATTAGAATAAAATGTCAAGGTTTAATGAAAAATGGACTCATATGCATACACCAAAGAATATATATTTCACGTAACACGCATAATTTGACTGCCAAATCAAAGTACATATTTATATTTATGATTTACATCGCATAATGTTTTTTTTAATTGGGTAGTTAATTTTTATGGTTAGGATATTATTTAAAGTTACGCATAATTTTTAATGGAAGTCTTTCAATGAATTAGGTACGTTAATATCTATTCCAACGTTTTTGTGAAAAAAAAAGTCGGAAGGCTCTCTCCAAAAGCGTATAACTTTATTTGTTCTTAATTAAGACTCTTCCAGTGCTACGAAAACTTGGTACCACGTCGGGCGCCCATAGTCCACGATCCCCACGGAAGTGATAAAGCTTTTTGGCTAAAAAAACATTTGGGTGGCGATGGCGCGGAAGCAAAGTGGAAATTTCTGACCATAGACTAGATAATCTTGAGATGGTTTAGTAGGGTTGCGTACTTTTGTCCTGCCGAGTGGAACGATAAGTTTTTTATAGCGGGATATCGATATATGACGGTTTTATAGGTCAATTTAACTGACCTTAGATAATAAATAACATAATATTATCTAATATGTAGTGCAGAAAAAGTACGGTAAATATCGATCACTGGTTTATAGCGGTTAGTAATCGATATTAACGTCAAAGTCGAAATTATGATTCTTGCGATACAGCTTAAAAAGATCTCATTGGCGCATTTTAAATGTGTATTTCCAACGCAACTATAAGGATATTTACCACACCAATCGATCAATGGTAGAATGGAACAGTCGCCGTCGATCGATCGATTGGTCTAGTAGAAACTATCGATCGAAGTAAAATGTTCCATTACCATCGATCGATGATCCATCGATTGGTGTGGTAGGCGCAGCAATCGCAATTCAGTCAGCCAACTATCTATGTAATTACGACCGTCATATTATGTGCAAAACAAAAAACGACCCTCTGTTGGTCTAAAATGTGTCCCGCGACCATAGGCCCTAAACTATCCTACGATAAGGTCTACTTCATTTAAGTTCGTCTATGAGTCAATAACCTCCTTAAATATTAATTAGATAAAACGGGAATTACCGTGTTAAACATTTATTATTGATGTCTCGATATTTCGACAGCATTGCAGCCAGCATGGTCACGAGTAGACTACTCGTAATTCCCATTGTATCAAATTAATATGTATACAAACCGTGAAAGTTTAAAAAGTGATAGACATCCTTAAAGTATTGCATATCATGATGATTGAATATCCTATTAGCTCACCAGTTAAAAACTTTATAAACAGCTAGTCCTTGAGAATTATTCTTACATTTACATTTCAGTAGGTAACAAACTACATTGTAACTTTTACTGTTTCCTTACGTACGTAGCGTTTTATGACCGTGATGTTAGATGTTCGGTACACGACTACGACATGCAATAATGGCTTGGCTGCCTCTAGCTAGTGGAAAACTATTTAAGGAAAGAGAAAAGGAGATACGTCGCCCATGCAAGTTGGTAAATTATGATCCAATAAATCTAAATACCACAAAAGAAACAAGACGTCAGAAAATTGTAAATTGTAAGTATAAAAAGCTTCGAAAATAAATCCATTGGAAACTGTTCAGTTCTGTAACTGAATTCTTTTATGTTTGATTATGCAAAAAGGCCGAACTTCGCATTCACGAATAAATGAAAGTACGCGAGCGCGTTCGCGAACGTAAACGCGTGTGATTGTTTGTTTAAACACTTTATTGCACAACACAGACAAATACATAAATAAGATACAGAAGACACTAATTGGTACAGATTATCTCAAAAGAGATTTATATCAAACCCGCGAAAGAGAGAGCAGTGCTAAAAGTGGTAGTCGTCGTGGTGTACACGATGTGTACAGTGTTAAAAGTGGTAGTTGTTGTGGGGGTCTTTACAGCCGCTACTTAATATGTATATTACAATTTTTAATTAATTAATAATGAATGTACTAGTTATAATAATTTTATAGTGACTACTGACACACAGTGGGTCTGCTTTTTGCCCGCCTGCGTCCTTGTCGATGTTATTAAATTTATTTTCAAATTGTATAATAATTCTAATGTATTTATTTAACACTTTATTGTACACATTATGACAAATAAAAACATAAAAATATAATTTGTACAAAGGGCGCACTTATCTCTAAAGAGATTTCTTCCAGCTGACCCATGACGTAACCAAGTGTATGACGTATCCAAGTATTCCTTTTGTACCTAAGGTGAAATAAATGAGAGAGAATATACATACTCTTTATCATGCTCATTTACTGTAGGTACGTATGTGTGCCTGAGATCAGCGGCCGAGCTTCTGTCGCCGAGGCCGAGCTTAGTGTGGCGGAACACTAAAGTAAGCTATTCAAGTGCACTCATAGACATTACTACCAATCGACAAATTGAACAACGAGAACCAAAAAGTACAGACAAATGAACATTGAGCAACTGTGGGTAAAAAGGAAATGAATCTGATTCGCCGGAAATAGGACATTGATTCAATTGAGGACGGCCATTGTCGGCAATGAACCGTGTCACGGCCACTTTTAATAGTGCTCTCAGTTGCATTGCATAGTACAGTCGAAGACAGAGATAAGTATACAGGGGGCCTCAATAAGGTTGAGATTTTCTCAAAAACTACTGGACCGAATTTAATAATTATTTTACAGTTACATATAGTTTTCACTTTTATCTATCAAACAGTGAAAGAATTTTTGCAATAGGTCAAGTAGTTTTTGAGAAAATCTCAACCTCAAAAATCTCCTGTACACCTTTTTCTGTGTTCCACCGTACCTTGTAGGTATAGTCTGTCCCAAACCAAACTAATTTTCCATGGAGGTAAATAAACCAACCAACAAACCGCACTTATTTATTTATGATCAAGATCCATCCGAAATTTCCAATCACTAATTAGTATAATATTGCTTTTGGTGTACCGTCTTTTGTTTACATACATGGAAAATTGGTTTGGGACAGACTATAATGTAGGCATGAGATAATTCTTGAGTACTTACTTGTCCATAATGATTGTCCTTGAAGAAATATCCAATTCTGTGAACAAAGAAAATATAATGTTTAAATTACTTGATCATCAGTATATTTAAATGTCGCACTATTGGATAAAATACCTTAAATAATGGTAGCCTAAGACTATAATCCACCAAGGGGACCCAGTGGGGATATGTGGACTACACATGCTTTAAATTAATAATTATTTATATTCAGACATTCGTTGTTGTTAGGTACGGTCGAAGACAGAAGAGGTGTACAGTAGAGTTTTTAAGGATGAGATTATCTCAAAAACTACTTGACCTATTGCAATAATTCTTTCACTGTTAGATAACTTATTAAAATCGGTCCAGTGGTTCTTGAGAAAATCTCAATCTTATTGAGGCCCCCTGTATACTTATCTCTGTCTTCGTGTGTCCATGTAAAACTATCATTAGTGCCCAAAAATATACAAAACGTCGATAAATATAATCGCACTCCTGTCACCTTCTTTAGTGGTTCAAGTTTAGTGTTGCTACGTTACTTTGCGGGACTTCGATGACGATATACAACAGAAATATTGCACTACCCGATGTTTAGTGCAAATTTTAGACCTTGCATCATTGATCCTTGATTCTGTTAAATATTAATGTAATAAATTAATTTATGGATAATATTGACGTAACCAAGTATTCCATAGAGTACCTAAGGTGTAATAAATGAGTATTATGAGTATTTTTAATAAACCCTAAAATATTGAAGCGTAGGACTACGTATTTCTTTCGTTCGTGTATGAACGAACGAAAGAAATACGTAGTCCTACGCTTCAATATTTTCTTTCCTATAATTCCTCTGTATTCGACCATACCTCTCAAATTACCGCTGATTTACTCTAATAACTTTTGGCAAAACAAAAATTAATCAAAGCGCAGTGCGGCTTCCCCTGCTTATTAGAAAATGATTTAGTCCGGGCCAGGACCGGGAGTCCATCGCCCCCATTGCAATTAGTTGCGCTCGAACAATGCGCAGTGATTTTTACGAGTAAATGATCGCCCTCGGCGCCATCTGTCGCGCACAGAGACCTAGCACTTTGTAGGTGATTGCTTCTCGTCGCATAGACCAATATACCTACGCCATTGCACAAAACGACGAAATTAATTTTCCAAAAGATAGCAGTTGACGCAACAAACGTCTAACACTGGTAATCAAAAGTTACTTGCAATTTAGGTGAAAGATTTGAAGCTCAGTAGGTAACTTTTAATTATACCTACAACCATGTTAGCTTTTTGAAGATTATTGAGGAGCTAGGCTCGCTGATTGCTATAAATGAAAACGATTGAAAATGTGATGAAAATTGAATATAATTATGTGAATAGACTATTTTTTAGGGGGCCAGGGACGCAACTTGTGACAATATAAAAAAACAATTATTTAAAAAAAAAAATATTCAAAATAAACTAGATTCTAAATGGCCAGTCGCTAACAAAGATAAATAATGTGTCATGTAGCAGAGCAACTAAGAATATCATTTTTATGGAAAGTACGCAGATACCTATGAAAATTAATAATGAAGTGTCAGACCTTGATTGAAATTGTTTGCTAGGTAATTAAAATTTCGAACAAAATAATATTAAAGGCTCTCAGCTTAATTTGCCAGTATTACGTGCGCTCCGCTGTTTATTGGCGCCGAGAAATTAATATTTCGCACCGATATCAAAAGTTCACGCTCAACTAGTCACCCCCTGCCCAGGAAATACTACACTGCGGACTAGTGATTGGCTCAAGCAGTATTGGTATTTTCAAAGTACAGGACCGAGAACCTTTGGTCCGAACTTTTGGTCTTGAAGTGGTCTACCTTCGTGGTTACCTTGGTTTTACCTTTGTTTCCGTTGGGATTTTGTAGTAATTATCTACAAATAAAAACCAAAATGTAGAGTGGATGGGAAAATCCACCGCGAAGTCAATTGATCATTTTATTTAATTAACCTTTTGGTTTCTGAATAAATTAAGATACTAAGGAAAATGACACTTAATTGTGACGCACAGAATCTACTATTTCATGATCCCACTTCACTTGGCTATTCGCTATTGGATATTTGTCGTATTTGTCAAATATGGTTTGCCAACATATTGTGTGTCGAATAGGCAAATAATTATATTTTGTCACACATACCAACCACACATGGCATGTATAACAAATACGCAAATACGAATAGCCAAGTGAAGTGGGAGCATTACAAATAAAATCAAGATGTCTCCGCGTTAGGTAAGGTCAAAACCAAATTTAGATTTTGTGTAAACCGGTAGTTAACAATTACTTTTTATGATTGACGTAATGATAATTTCAGACCATAGATTATTGGGTCTAGCATTAGCGCGGCACTATTCCCGATGGATAGCACCTGAGCAAATGCGCTTATATTATTATTTTTTACCTTATACTCAGATCAAACGTTGTCAAGGCGGGGTTGGGGGATTATCGCGAATTATTCACGTGCCATAAAGCGCAAATTACACTGCGTACACGTGCCGAGTGTGGCATCTGCAATATTGCCTGGACACCCGGGTTACTAAAGAGAGATTTTGTAAAGTACCTAGTAGGTATGCACTACAACTACATCGATAGCATAGTAAAGTACATTTTCAATACGGCGCGTACAAATAGAACCTTGCAAAATGTAACTCCACGACCTCTCTGCTACAAGACTAGCGATGGCAATTTAGTCCAAAATCAAAATTTAGTTTTTGCAGCAGCGATCGAGATAGACCAAATATCAGAAACAAATGGGAACGACCTAATGGATATCATGTAAATTTAAAAAAATAAAAGCATGGTAAGTACTAAATTTTATTTTTCCAATGTTAGAAATGACGTGGCAGATACCTTTAGGCATGTCTAGTTTCAAGTAAAAAGCGTAAATCAGAACTGCTGTGTGTAGGTAGCAGACGGAATTTGGAATTAATAAGCAAATGACACTACACATTACAGTGTTCCAAGCGGAATGTTTTCCGGTGCACAATTAATTCGGCGTCACTAAACAAATAGCGTCATTGGGGTTCGACTGGCGTGGAGGCCGTATGGGGCTGAGCTTCGAGCACCTATTAAATTCTGAATGCGAGGTTAATCCGCAATTACCGCCTAGTTATCGCCGGAAGACGGCGGAGATAGTTAGGGCCCGGAAAATATTCCGTTCACTAATTATTCCGCGTAATTAAACGCGGGCATTATCGCGCGACGCCGCCGCCACCTGCCGGCATTGTGCGGCGTGATTTACTGCGATCCCGCCGCGATCGCGCCGCGGTTCCGCAGCGGAGCCCCGCCGCTTTTTGCACCAATTAATTGTCGAATTGCTCGTATTTAATAATTGCTGCGAAATTAATGTTTTAGAGTTTCGATCAATGCATTTTTGGCCCCACCAATTTTGTTCAGTAGTTCGTAGCACCTGTCTGTTGGATTCGTATCACAGTTGGGTATTTTATTTCTGTAGTAACGCATTATATAACACATTTTAAGGATGTTTAGAAAGTTGTTACAGAAGATGTTGATAATTTATATAAGTACTTATGAAAAAGTTATATCACGATTTTCATATGTCTAAGCTAAGTTATAATATTTATCATCCTAAAAATTGAAGTTTAATATCTTAGTAGCTAAGAGAAAAAAATATCTACCTACATCACCTAATCGTTCGCCCGCTTCCTTCACTCTTATTTTTGTTATGTTCTTCTAAAACAATATACTTAATTATAAAAGAAACGGTACAACTATTACCGCCTTTATCTGTAAAAATACGTATCATTTTGGTCAAGACAATCCCCTTATAATATTTCGAAAACAAAGATTACGAATTATACAAAGAAAATAAAAACTCTTTGCATATTTTCCGGAAAACATTTACGGAAGAGCGAATATCCGGCGAGGCCGCAAGATGAAAATAATAAGCGCAATAATATGGGCCGTTGTTACCAGGGAGTCGCTGGGTCCAACTCTTATTGCGGGGCCTCTAATTTCGCCAGAGAATCTTTCCTCATATTTTCTTGTCGCTATCGAAGGAAACCTACTTACATAAAAGCAATGTTTTGTTTAATTAGATTTAAAAAACTCATATAGCGGATACAAAGTAATTCAGAGATAAGTTTTCCATAATAGAAAACAGGGATTGGGCGCTTGACACAATCGCAATTTGTCACATGATCTAGTAATAATATTATTATTGTTTAAGTATTTAAAACTGTATTCTTGATGTAATCACAATATCAGAAATTATTTATGGTAACACAATATTATTCTTCAACTAAGTAAATAATAGTTTTCCTTATTATATACAGGAATCAACTAAATTGTTTGATTCTATCAATTCTCTTTATTTTCGTGTACAGTCAACAACACATCAAGTGTAACACACAGACATTATACGCCAGGGTAAAGTCCACATTGCAATGGTTATGTACAGCTTGGTATGTCGACAGTACATACTTGTAGGTATATTTACGTAGGTATACACCATAAGCTCATTAGTAATTAGTGGAGGGCTGCCTGGCGCGGACGGCGCTAAATATTTCTCGAGGCGCCGCCCGCCCAAGCCAAGCCCAGTAATTAAAAGAAGGTCTAAGGGCTCCCACGCCCTCGGAAATCGAAAAAGTATTCGTATATAGATACTTAGCTACACCTATTTTTCTTTGCGCAATAAGAAGTAGGCAAGTACAGGTATACCTACCTATTATGTAAGTAAAAGTAATTTATTTTAATAATTCCATTACTTCATCGGGAACTGTTTGCTTGGAGACAACATCATACCTCTCTTACTTATATTTATCTGCGGTAATCATATGTGTAAATTCCATAGTGTGGTTAAGGGGCTGACATGAGCCAACTAGCGCCGCCAATCTTAAAAAAATAATATCAACAATCTTAAAATAACAGTCGATGTCGATCGATAGTTTCTAGTCGATCATTTCATCGATCAGTATCCGTCGATCAGCCAATGCTACCACACCCATCATCATCATCGATCGATTGGTGGTAACACCCCTGCATGAAGGATTTTTGCCACGCTCTATGGAGAGAGTCTAAAGCATATTTTGTATGGGGACAGGTCTCCGCCCTTGTTGTCACTTTCACTCTTATACGTCAGAAAGAGATATCTGTCTTTATATTATGTTCGATTTCTATTGTAAAAAATTCATATAATGGAAAACAAATGACTGGCAGAAAATAAAATTTTAACTAAAATTTGACATACAAGAGAAGTGTCTGCGTGTACATATATTATGGCTTACTCCATAGTGCGTTCCTCGCTTCATGGCCCCAAAGTTCTCTACGGTACCACCACAAAGCTGGCTGAATTAATGACACCTCAGAAACCCCGAGATGAGTTATATTTGAGAGCAAAAGGCGCGCGTCAAGTGGCGCGGGTGCCGAGAACCGCGTTTTGTTCCAACTAACGAGGTCAATATAGTACGGTCATGAAGGAAAAAAATCACCGCCCTTTATGGATAGAGTATAAAGTATATTTTGTATGGACACAGGCTTCCGCCCTTGTTGTCACTTACAATCTCATAGGTAGGTACGTCAAAGAGAGACAACTGTTTTTACGTCGGGTTATAATTAAGTTCAACTTCCATTGAAAATACAAACAATAGAAAAAACAAGAGAGTGCGGATGCGATAGATTGTCTCACATGAGCGAGGCTTTCGATGTAAATATGGTTTACTCCAAAGGTCGTTTCTTGTTTCATCAGTACAGACAGAATTCACATCACAGTTTCACGTAGGGACGGGCCAAAGAATAACCACTAAATTTTAAGGCCATCATCTTAGTGTGATAAAACCGATAAAACTGATAAATAAAGGTGAAAATTGTTGTATAATTTGCTTAGTAATTGACGATTTATATAAATTTTCACTATTTCTTTAATTTACAGAAACGATATTTTCCAAACGTAGACTTTTATAAATGTAGAGAAGATAGCGATTAGACAAGAAGATAAAAAAGATGACAGAAGAAGAAGAAAAAAGATATTACATATTATTATTATTTTCATATTTGGCAAGTCTAAAGAATCAATACTAAAATATGCAGGGTGGACTAACAATTATTGCGTGCGGCAAGCATACCACAAGTAGGTACACAACAACTGCATAGCCCCTACATAGAGGTCGTAATAATGAAAAGTCGGGGAGGCTCCTGTCCTAATCCCGCGGGTGAATGTAATCTTGGACGCATATCCGCATAGCCAACAAAGAACTACCTATTTACTTACTTTTTATATTAGACGTATTTTTATATCTACTATTTTTTACTAGACCCGCTTGCAATAAGAGATAAGAGTTATCCCGAGAAATTCCACACTTATATTTTTCTCATGTTAAGTCGTTAACTCCAATATTCTCTTTTCTGCAAGCGGGCCTTCAAAAGCCAAGATGCTTATTAGTATTTGAACTAATTATGTTTCGGTGTCTCTTCGCCAAGGGTTGTTGGTTGCTGGAGCGTTTATTAATACAACACAACAAAATCCATTTCACCATACAAAATCACTGTTTCTGGAATTTAGAAAATCCACAGTTTTTAACAGACTTCAAAAAAAGGGGACCGAGAGAGGTGGGGGTGGGGGGGGGGGTGGGGGGGGGGGGGTGGGGGGGGGGGGGGTAACAGTACCCCCGCGTCCCTGTACCGCGCAGGAGACTGATTTAGACGGTCATACTATAAAATGATGATATAAAACTTTGTAATAAGTCAGTCGTTATTAAGGCTAAATCGAATTAAATATTATTTATTGAATAAAAAATATATAAGTACATAACAAGTGTGAATAAAAAACTAAAATTACACGCAATAGGCTAAATGTTAAAGTAAAAGAGTCGCATATTTTTTTGGATTCCCATTCCCACGCAAAAAGACTCAACTTATCAACAGGAACATGACACTCGAGCTTCAAGTCAGAACCGCGCGAAATATCAAAACTCCCGCGTTCCATACTGGTTCCATATCGCATATCGTGTCCATACAAGCATCTCGGTTTTCGTCTTGAAAAAAAAATAATTAAAAAAATATAGCATAAGGTTGATCAGAGGTCCCGATAACGCTTGTGCTACCGTTTACGCGTCTTTTGTTAGGGATTATAATAAAAAATCAAACAATGAGCGCAGACAACATGGAGTTGCCTTAAACGCGGCCTACTTGAAGGAGTGGTAAAAAATATGTGTAGGTACTTGTGTAGTGGACTAGTATTGCTTAATACGTTCCCAAGCATGTCATGCGTGATAGGTTCTTTAAATTAAAAAAGTTACTTTAGAACCCCCCAAAAATTCAGTAAATATCTTATTGCATTTTCATTATATTTTATAGTCCAAAACAGAGAAAAGTGGGGACCTCATTTAGATTCAGATTTTCTCAAAAACTACCTACTTAGTCAAGTCTTAGACCAGTCGGTAATACAAATTCTTCCAAACTGTTGACTATGTAATTACCAAATCTAAATAAAGTAGGCAGAGATTAGTCAGTAGTAGTATGTAGGTAAGTTATGTAAGTTAATGTTATGGATTACACGTGTTTCATATAACAATTGTCTCGAATTGTTATGTGCGTAAAAAATCACGTAGAGTTCCCAACCTATTGAATGTACAATCACAAACAAAATTGAAACTAATCTTTTGATTTCTTTCTTTTCTTCCAAATTAGTTCAGTCATATCCTTACGAAATTGTATCAGTGAATGATTTATAGAAACCTAAGCTGGAAATGTACACTTGTAGTTATTTGAAAACCTAACACAACCATTTACAACTAAATTAAAATAATTCGTGGCTAACTTTAATTCGTATGTTAATTAAGCATAACATCGTCAATTACAACCGGCCATTCATTTTCACGTGTCCACACGAAAAAAGTACCAATTCAAAAACTTTTGGGCACCGACTGTACCGGCGCGCACCTGGGTCGCCGGGGGCTCTTATTCAAATGCAAATCAAACGTTCCATTTTTAAAATCTACCATCTCGGCACTCCTTGCTTCCGGAACGACTTATGTCCAATCGCTACCAACACTAGATCACGACCACAATCATATTTGAGTCCTATCACTTGTGTCATTGGTTGTACGTTTAAACGTATTTGATGACACTTAGGTCCTCTTGATGTTGAGTCATATTGTCGTTTGGGACCTTTTAGGGCAAATTTCGAGTACCCAGGTGTGCTCCCGATCCGGTTAAGGGAAGCGTCCTTGTTAGGGATTCTCGTATAACATCGTTTAATGGTTTGTTTTTAATTTCATTTTTACATTCGTCGGCGCAGTGTAGTAAATTATTGATAATAAAATGGTGAAGTTTTATTGGGACTATTTGTAATTTGATCAATTCGCGGACTACAAAAGGCTTAGAGTGGTCAATGAGTTTGTTTGGATACGTGGGTGAAACTAATTTAATTTGTATTGTAGTTGGCAGCTATTAGTTATCTTGATTATCGAGAATTGTCAGTGTAGCATCAATGTTTAATTTAAGGGGTTTTATTTGTAGTTTATTTTAAGGTTTCAGGGTTCCTCAGATCCGCCAATTTCTTATGTCTGCCCACATGCAGTTACTCGCACGAGTCGCACGTTAATTAGCCATTGAGACGTGACATGATTTATGAACACTGAAGAACCAGTCATGTTTAGAACGGTGCTATGCCGTTACCGCTATTGACGAGTTTTCATTGTTACGTCATTTGTTTTAGTTCCGGGGTCATTGTACTTTGACATAATATAACTCTACATGAAAAATATCGCTGTGCAGATGCCAGGGAAAAATGTCTAGAATATGGTACCTACTGATAACCTAAACTTTGCGATTCCAGAGTGCGCATGCTAATAATTTTAATAATACGCGTGATAGTTACGTTTAGGTTTGAGATTAGACTTAGTGGCAACGATGTAAACCGAAGTCTAAATCAAGTGTCTTATTTTGTAAACAAGAACTACCCTACCCTACTAACATTTTAAGCTGTTCTGTGATTATTGCATAGTTATTTTCACATTATTAGATCGGATCACTTTATTTTCACAACGATGAACAGATTCAATCAATCTGTTCCTTCAGTATTACACAACAGGTAATTAGACGATCATATTTGTTTAGAAAATAAGACACTTGATTTGGGCTGCGGTATACATAATCACGACTATTCGAAACATACCTATTTATTATCAAACTTTTGTATCTACGAGTATGTCTAAAAACTCTGTCCATAACATTACTTTATTTCGAAAGGGAATTCAATAAAACTTCGAATAGCGTTAACTTATTTACGCTCAAGGAATTTAATTTCTATCGCACCATGGAACTTTTTCACAGTACATATCAAATAAACTCCACCACACTTGGACACCAAAAAGTATTATTATTACATAAGTAAGTACCTATACTTTGTTAAAAAATCTATTTACGTTGTCCGTCAGTAACTCAGGTCACTACCAACCAGTCCATATTAAAATTTTAATTATCGAAGGTATCACAATCAAGGATAAGCCGTGATTTCTTAACTTACATTACAAATAGTTTCTATAGGAATTCACCAAAAAAACATCGTTAAATTCCTATGCCACTATCATACATCTTAAACCTGTTTTGCAATAAAAACTGAACCCTCATAATCGATCACCGGACCTCACACGGCACCGGCAGACAGCATGGCACCAAGCAGAGGTATTTTATAAATTAGTAACTCTATGGTAATACTTTAAATGCTTGTTTATCATATGATACTCATAATATGCACGTAAATGTTGACATAGGAATGTAATTAATAAAAATAAGCTATGACAGCTAATTAGATGAATGAACAGACGTATACCGCAGCCCAAATCAAGTGTCTTATTTTGTAAACAAAAATATGATCATCTAATTACCTGTTGGGATATAACACTGAAGGAACTGATTGCTCGAAACTGTTCATTATTCAAATAAAGTGATCCGATCTAATAATGTGAAAATAACTATGCAATAATTACAGAACAGCGTAAAATGCTGGTAGAGTAGGGTAGTTTTTGTTTAGAAAAAAAGACACTTGATTTGGGCTTCGGTATAGGAGAATAGGTTTGTCATGTCATGCGTTTTCTCAAAATTATTGAGTCCTTTTTACAACTTTGGTGGTAGGTAATGGGAGGCAGCATTTTTAAACCGGTCAGATTTTGTTTTATTTTTAGAAAAGCACTTTAGAATTACTAGAATTCTATCAATATATTTTTAACAAATTCAAAAACTTAGAACAAAAATTTACTAATTTCTGACATAAAGAATTTACAACAGATGCAAAAAATAAGAGACTTTTCGCATTCTTTCGATACAATAGAAGTCATATAAAGGAGTGGACGTGTTAATTTACTAAAGAGAAGATTTATAATGTAGATTTTTTATTGAAATTAATAGCTTAGCCAACTGTGTCGTTGTTGTGAATTGATTGCGGGATTGGCTAAAGGTTACTACAACGTTGCATTGATATAGATAGTATGGAATATCCATAATAACGGTATACGTAGTTCTTGTATACCAGTGAAGAATAAGTAATTGGAAAATCTTAAATAATTATAATGCGATTAGCTTATTACACCTCCACACTAATCATAATCATAAACACTATCATAATTATGTATAGGTTTACCTAATGTAAATTCTTCAGAATAATCCTACAATGTTGATACAAATTAGACATACCTACAAGTAGGTACTAACATACTTATTTTTTATATAAAAAAGTAAATATAACTTTTTTCCATAAATTATAAACACCATACAAAAGTTAAACCAAACTCAAAACTTTATAAGAACTCGTATTTTGCCACGCGAATGGAAGAAACCGAAAGTATCCCAATAAAAAAGTATCCTCTGAGACGAACCGGGGCCACACAATGGGTGCTCATAGTTCGCCAAATAATAATAGCTAATAGTTTTCTCAAGTTCTATACAAAAATGATTTAGTGCGCTCAAGAGTTGGACAGTAAATCAACCCGCTATCTCGGACTCGTAGCGAATCGTCCAATACCCCAATAATGTCCGGACTGCAATAATGATCTCGAAGGACACGTGCTTCGAGCTTTCTCATTATTTGAAGTTATTCCTTCGTTTCTGATTTAAAGTAAATAAATTTTATTACTCCATCTGTCATAATGGAGATAAAACATACAAAACTAGAGTCCGAAAGTAACTCAAATCAGGGCTGAAGCCGGTAATCGAAATCATACTCAACGACTGTTATATTCTGTACTTTCTCCATTTTTTCACTGAGCGTGAGGTACCTACGATTCAATAATATATTAATAGACAAACACGTGTTGATGGCTTCTGGTTTGAAATATTGGGTTTTGTATACAGCTTTCGGCTTTCAATTTCATTGAACAAAAATAGTACTTTAACATTAATTGTTAAATGTGAAATATTTTATCGTTATTTGAGAAATAAAGTTTTAAAGTGACCGTTATGAAGTTTTACATGTTATACCTAAAGCAAAGAAACCATTTACATTTCATAGATTTCTTAGTTCTATAAAACGGCATAAACACTTTTTATAGGTAAGTTAAGTACATAATTTAAAACTTATGTTATTATGTGACTGAAACCAAAGCCCTGTGGTCCGATCCCTAAACGTTATGGTGTCCGCCGGGACTCGGGAGTCAACTCACGCGCACAGGACGTCATTCCCGCCATGACATTTACTGTCAATGGGACTTAAGTTACTGGTAATGCCGTGAGCAATAGTGTTTTCCTCATTACCGGTTCGACACGACCGATTTATTGCTCGTCAAATTTTAAGGCATTATCATAAATATTTGAACGACAACCCATAAAGGAAGTTCATTCTGAATTTATTTCTGCAATTTATGTGCGAGTAAGCACCTTAATTTTACATTATGGCATCAATAATTTGCACTCCTTGTACAGTCAACAGATCAAACCTACACAAAATTATTGTGAACTAGCCCGTGTTATCATCGCTAGAGAGCCAGACAGAATGTTAGATGGGCTACTGGTCAACTGAACCTATTATCTAAGGAACAACATTATGGTGTAGATTTTGAGGTGTGACATTTTCCAAATAATCTAAATTATGGTATCAGTGTGACGATCGTCTAATGCGGTGTGGCGATGTGCGCACACGCAGTGGCCTTGCCGTTCGTTCGTTCCGCATCACAGGCGCGTCTTTGTGAAGCACCCTTGAACAGATTTCTCTACGAACGTATATAAAACATCTAAATGCTTGAATTAAAATGTTGAGGATATTACATGTCTCTCCAAAATGTTTTAATTTGGAAAAAACCTCACTCGACGAAGTTCAATACGTACCTGTCCAGGAAAAAAATAAAGTCTGCCACTCGAAACTCCATCCAACCGAATTAAATTCATACACGAGATGTAATAACAGTGAGCATCAAAAGGCCTCGACTGTCCGTGCTTTTCCTTTTAATTAGACCCTAAGTACTCGTTAAAAAACAAGATCTTCCCGAGCAGACAAAGCGGCGAGTACTAACAAACAGTGCGAATGTAAAAAAACGTTGGATAAATAAGTGGAAAAATACAGGTAAGTCCAAGAGGGGTTTTTGTACGGTCCGGCCGGCCACTTAGGTCATCCTGCGAAATAAAAGCCCAAGTTTTTTATATCGCTTTTAAATGCGAGGCCCGTACGTCCAGGCAGACCCGCCTCATCCCCTTCTACGATAATTTGAAAGGAAACAAACGAAAGAAAATGTTTCCGAGAGCCTCGTTCACTTTTATTGAACGGTCTTGTTCGCAGTTGCGATTGCAAATAGTTCGTGTAATTCAGTTAGTTCGCTCTTAGCGGAACAAACAAAAAGGGTGGAAAAGTAGGCAAGACAATTTAATTTTAGCGAGCTAAAGTTTTGGTACTTATGCTGGAAAGCGTCGTATTTAAGGCTTCGTATGCGCGGATTTTCGCTTTTTCTACGAAGGCTACGGCATTAACTACTAAAATTAAACGTCTGAAAAAATATATAGCAATCTTGGGGTGCCTATTTAGAGACTGATGAATATATATATAATTTCTTCGCGATTGTGCGCGAAGAAACTTCAACGGCGACGCGGGCGTGGCGCGCTCACCTTGAAAAAGACCGTCGAAATCGGTCGAAACTGTCGGTCTAATTGCCGACTTTAACAATATAAGTGAGTGATATCCGTTTATATATAATATATATATACACGATTGGACAAACTTCGTTCGATAGAAAAAAATCGCAAACAAACCCCTTCCATGTCTTTTAAAATCAAACTTATATCTAAACCGAAATAGTTATTCAATCAAAATATATGTCAAATTGTAGGGTACTATAAATACGAGAGCTTGTTTAAAAAAATCTGATTTTTGTTAACGTATTTTTATTTCCCTGCCAAAATTCATAAAAATACGAATATCGAGGCACTGCGTCGTGCTCTTCACTCCGCCTCTGCGGGGCATCTTGTGTCTCACTCTTGCTTTGACAACCATATAGCGCCTTAAGGGGGCTGCCAACTGTCAAACTCGAGCGCGAGACAGAAGATGTCCCGCAGCGGCAGAGTGAAGAGCACGGCTCCATATTTGTATTTTTATTAATTTTGGATGAATTTTGGCAGGGGAATAAAAAAACGCCAACAAAAGTCAGATTTTTTTTAAAACTAGCTCTCGTATTTATAATACCCTACATTACGTAGTAATAACTATTTCGGTTTAGACATAATTTGTAGGGATTTATCTTTATCGAGCGAAGTTTGTCCAACCGTGTATCATTCATCAGTCCCTAAATAGACACCCCAAGATTGCTAAAAAAAAATTCAGTCGTTTAATTTTTGTAGTTAGTGCCGTAGCCTTCATAGAAAAACTGTAAATTCGCGCATACGAAGCCTTAAGAAATCAGAGAGACATAACGGCATACGTTGTGAAATATTTACGCAAGGATGATCAAGCCTATACTATGGCAATCTTAAAAGCTTTTGAAATCCTATTAAATCATCTAGTTTCGATAAAAACATTGAGGTACCTATATATTTTTAATAACATCTTGTATGTGACGACAACTTGAACTCTTTAAGTTGACTCTAACCTTCGGCGCGAATTCATAAACGCGATTTAAAGTTATGCCACTGTTTAGGCCCCCTGTCCCTTTCTATTTTAACCTTTTTTAACGAGATGTGAAAGGGATAGCAACACGATTTAATGGAATTGATGTTTAACGAGGTTTATGAATAACAGCATTAGAATTTAGACTATAAAAAGTTAATTATTTATTGCAACAAAGAAGCAAATCAAGCAGCAGGCAGTCAATATCCCAGGGGCTAATGGAAGGAAAAATAAATGCGTTCTGTCTTGCTCGAGTGGGCACAGGAAGGGTTGTTGTTCCCCACTCTACCTACCCATCTCTACCTGCTCTACTTTTGCTCTCTTCAGCTACATAGAGACATACATAAATGTACTGGAATACATCATGAACCTCTTTACTTCGGCTCTATTCAGACGAACCATGCGACAACTATACGACAGCGACTCTACAGCGACAAAAATGTCGCCGGGATCAAAATTCAATTCGTCTGAAGCGACCACACTACGCGTTATTTCGCATAAAAATACAAAATTAAAAAAAGTCATGCAAGATTTGCGAACTTTAATTGCGGAGAATACATTACATTTAATAACGGAGATTAGTGTTAAAAGTTATGCTGTAGATATTTGAAAAGAAATCGCGAATTCCTAGTAAAGATCCGTCAGGTAATTATAGCCCGTATTTCAGAGGAAGTGAGTGGTAATTAGGTTAAACGGCTGCAGTCGCTCGGTACGAACTGTAAATTCCCATTGTCGCGTTATCGCCGGCCCCCAGTCGCCGGCCAGGACGCGCGGTTTGCTCCCATCGCTACCAATACCAAATAACTTGAAATGCCGGCAATAATATTTAATTTAAGCAGTATAGGTATAAAATTAAAAAACAAGCTATACGTTACTAAAATGATAAAAAATTGGTCTGCCCATGATTTTGAACAACTTTTGTTTGAGCTCCAATTTTCTATCTCAAACAGTTTGCCTAGAACTTGGACCGCAAGTCCACGTCAGGTTTTGAAGATTTTCCAAACGTGTCTTGTAAAGAAATGTACGAGTATAACATTGTATTCGAATGTAAAATGGAACAGGTATTTACTTATCTTCAGAAAAAAATATCCTTAGTGCGGATCTGGTAGGCACATACCTTTTCCATCGTGCCACATATGTGGAGCACGGGTTTGTGAAGCTAGTTCGTCGTGCTCCATATATGGGGCACTGGACTGTGAACGTGTTAATAAATAAACAATTTGGAACTAAGCACTGAGCGGGCGCTACATTTTACAACAAAAAAAACTTAGGTCAGCGGACATGATACACTATCACAAAAAAAATGTATGTATTTATATTTATCTAATATAGAGTCGATATAGGAATGACCTGCCTGAAGGAATGCCGACAAGCAACTTTAATTCCCCTTTTTACTGCACGAATTTTTAATTTGTTCTATTTCTTTGTGACTGTCGGTAATAACCTTATACTCGTATATACCTACTTTTCGAAGTAAATACCCTCCTGAAATCTATTTTCCGAAGATTTTCTATTTAACGAAAGTAAAAGCCATGGTTAGGTGATTAGGTCCTCTGATTAGCGACCATAATTATTGTGACGTCACCAGAACTGGATCAGCCTTGACTTGCACTTTTCAATTTCTCTAACATCAGAAATAGGGTTGTCACCGCTCAGCGCCCAAAAGTGAGATAATACCGGCACGTGCGTGTGCACACTCCATCGACTTGCAATACGTACCCAATCAGGATTATACAAATCCCCGCGGGCCGAGCGGGGACGGAGCGGGGAAATAATTACTATGGCCCGAGTTAATCAAGTGCCTTCAACGAATTGAGGAAAAATACCCTCTTTTACATAAGTAAAATGATAAAAGGAGTTACGATTGTTGCGTGATTCGTTGGATATTCCAAAATTTTATTTATTTATTACGTGCTCTATACGTGATCCTAATAGTTAAAAAGCAATCCTCAGACCAATACAATTTATTTATCTTCAATTTTCAATATAAGGTATATTACATATATGCTACTCGTAATATTACTTACTTTTTTTCGAATTAGGTACTACTTAACTTACCTATAATTATACTTATTGCTTACACATTCTAATAAAACAAATGAACTAAACACGCGTATAATATTCTGAGCCTAAAGGCTAATGTTCACCGATATGTGGTGTGATGAAGCGTCGCGGAACACATCAGTGCGCCCGTGACCACGCCAATGCACCGTTGCACACCCCTATCGCATCGCCTCTCAATCGTGGCACGTTCGAACCGATTGAAAAGTATTTAATTGTACTTACGACTACATAGGTACCCTAATATTTACACATAGATTTTTAAGGCTTATTCCACTATTCCCCGTTGACAATCCCCGTCAACGGGGATTAGTGAACTTTTTGTTCATTAATCCCCGTTAACACCAATTGGAGCTTATAATGGGGATTAATGAACTAAAAAGTTCATTAATCCCCATTACGTTAAAAATTAAAAACTAATGTAAGAATCAGGTACCTTCTATTTATTATTGGATAAGAACTCACTTATTGATTATTTTTATAATCAAATTAAATTAAATTTAAGCCTGATTACAATACTTTAAAAAAAATTACTTAAAAATTTACAAAAAAAAAGAAATCAGAGTCACAAACGTTGCTATCAACTTTTATATTACCTTGACTATTTTAAAAACATTCAGAGCTCCTCGGAGCCTGAGCAAACGATTCATCACCATTTATAATAAAATCAGATTTTTAACTATTAGTTACGTTTCTTCAGTTAAATGACAGAGCTATTAATAAGAAAACATAAGTACTATAAAATAAAATACAGATAGTTACTTTCAAGTAATCACAGATTTTACATTTTAATAGTAGGTATTAAAATCACAGTTTAATAGTTAAAAGCCATTGCCACATTTCAATGGAGCTTTGCCCCACCTACAAAACTACGTGACCATTTAAGCTGTACCTATCATTTTGTTGGGGACTTATTACAGGTTTCATATTGCATAATCATAATCTGTATCACTTTCTACTACTCTAGCAACTCCTATAGAAGAATAACAAAAACAATCAATAAATCGCTTCGATTTCTTACTATTTTCTGAATTCTTAATTAAGCTGTTTTTTTCTAATCGCAACTTGTACAAAACTATATTTTAAACCAATAATTTTAATAAAAAACGGATATATTTTTACATTTATTCGTTATCTTGTACAAATTGCGGTTGATGGTGGGGCAGAATCTGGCATTGTCATTTGTCGCGATTAATGATTTTCATTGCTTTTTCTGCAATACTGCTGTGAGTAGATATGTATTATCTATGGTGAGTAGGCGACTTAGCAAACCATTGGAATTAGGTACCGAAAATAGTAAAGGTACTTTAAAAGTTGATAGCAACGTTTGTGACTCTGATTTTTTCTTTTTGTAAATTTTTAAGTATTTTTTAAGTATTGTAATCAGGCTTAAATTTAATTTAATTTGATTATAAAAATAATCAATAAGTGAGTTCTAATCCAATAATAAATAGAAGGTACCTGATTCTTACATTAGTATTTTATTTTTAACGTAATGGGGATTAATGAACTTTTTAGTTCATTAATCCCCATTATAAGCTCCAATTGGCGTTAACGGGGATTAATGAACAAAAAGTTCACTAATCCCCGTTGACGGGGATTGTCAACGGGGATTAGTGGAATAAGCCGATTTTTAATAAACCATGTAGGTACAGTCGACAGCAGATCAATGGTAACACTTTTTACTTTTGACAGTTCTTATTATTTGCGTCGTAAGACTTGAAATCGTACTGCAAGAATTACCATTGATCTGATGTCGACAATGATCTCCTATAATCAACGTTGTTTATAAGAGATCAATGGTTGCATTGACATAATTTTATTAAAGTAGCTGTTTATTAATTAACCCAATAACTCTTGTTCTGTAATTACGAATTCAGCCAAGTTTACTTTTTGTAAATCGTTAACAGTTACCACGATCGATAAGTACTGTGCCTACTATAATGCTTATTTAAGAGGCCAGCGACATCCCTAATAGCAGGAAAGCCCGTCAACCAATTACTCTGAAAGGCCCTATCGCCGAGGTATTCCAATTTAGCTTATTGGCCCATGTGCGCTCGCATTTTGACAACCTTTTCCCTTTCCTACTCATTTATTTCCATTTCATTAATCGCTTATTTCTTGTGGACATATTATTTTGCGAGTAATTGATTTTTTTTCTCTAAGATATTATAAAGCCTTTAATGAAGCTCCAGCTCATATACCTAATATTTTAGTTAGTGTGAACAGAGATTCCTAAAATTGACTATTTAAAAATCTGTATCTAAGCATTGGTATATATTTATTGTGCTTTTCAAATTCGAAAGTTAGAGCCAGAATCGCAGCAGATGAAAGTCTATTGTATCCTACTACTGCGGGAAAGAGGTGTGAGGTTATTAGAGGCGTGTGTTTGTATGATATAGATTTTTCCCTTCAATGAAATTGACTCGTAGTGAGGGTATGTATCACAGACAATCTTTAAAAATGCAATCTTCTATTACTACAACGTCACGACCTCTTTATATTACTTTTTTGCCCTCTAGGTATGTACGAATGTCGCCAAAGTTTTGCTTTACATTAAGATAATTTACATTGTATTTATTTTTAGTGGAATAAAATGTATTTAAGGAGTAATCTAACACCATGCCCTTTTGCAGGAACCGGGCGCTAATTCTAGATCCAGCACGTAGTAAGACACAGGTCACACTGACGTCACGACGACGCGGCGTACACATTTCGTTCGAAAGGTCTATACGCCGAATGACGGCAATGTGACGCGAAGGTGAAGATGCAGGTTTCGCTCGTCACTTCACGTCACGTGACGCTGAGTGTCGAGAGACATTCGATACCTACTCGATCACGAGAAAGTTAACTATCATAGAAAGTTGAAGGTTCTCGAATCGCCCACCAGGGACACCTATCAACTTTTAAGAAGACGTGACGAAGTGAGAAGTATCTACCTAAATGTGCTCGCACACTTACGACAGTCAAAAATGTATGAAAACTGACAGTTGTAAGACCGAACTCAAACTCCACTCATACTAAAAATTGTCTATGACTATCGACCTAAGAGCGATCATACTAAGGCCAAGATTCATAGACAGTTTTGAGCTGGAGCTTAGCGTGACCTCGCTCTTACCAACCGTCTATGGCATTTAACACTTGTACGATCGAGCTCCGGTAAGCTCACACTCAAAATCTCCGAATCTCGACCTAACTTCGCGCTCAAAATCTCCGACTTTCGACCTAAGCCCTCAGTCCGTAGTGTCGTTCAAGCGGAGTGCACCCAGGTCACGCTATCGCCGTTCTAGTTCATTAGGCTGGCGGGCGCCGGGCGACCTACTGAGCGGCGGGCGGACCGCGCGGCCGCCTGCTATCGCGTCGACAACCGCTCATTTTTCACGCACGACACCCACACAATTTTGGCGAAAGTTTAGCGATTTGTTATGTAAATAAAATTGGTTATAAAAAATATTTACAGTCGACAGCGTATCAAGTATGTACACGGAAACTGTAAGCGAGTTTCAGATACTATATGAGAGCAACGAGATATGTGTGAGTTTGGTCTTACAATAATTCTAAGAGAGATTTTTTCATTCTCTTATAATGACAATTATTAAGCCCTTCTATTTAGGTATAATACCCTACATTTTGATTATAAACACAACACCAAAATACACATATTTTCGTCAAATAATTTAAAATATATATTACCTATTATGGACAATTTATGAGACTTTCACATTATTATTAATGTTGACAGTTATATTAAGCTCGCTAATTCTAATGACAAAGTAATAATTATTAGTATTAAAAACCTATTGGCAATGCCATCCGTGATATTATGAAAGGATGTTGACAAGATAAGATACAAACATTTATGGTAAGATGTCAAGTAGAATTGCTGAAATCAAAACTAGTTTCCGTTAAGTAATTTTTGGGTATAAGTCCTCGTCTTATTCATTTTCACAATCAGAGGAGTAATTATAATTGTGGCGCATATATGTTTACCATATACTTACATAGGTATACTTATATTCACAGGTCTTCCTAATCTCACAACAATATCCGTCAAAGTAAATTGCAGAAACGTACCCATATCATAGATAATACAATAATGAGAAGGCATTCATCACTCACTTATCAAAACGCTGTCAACGAATTTGAAAAAATCTACTGATTACATATTATGCGAAAAAAAAATTAAATCAAGGATTTCCTATCTAAAGAAACGATTATTTAAGTGGTTGAACCAAATATAACTAAATGCATTATTGACTTATGATCATGAGTAATTACTTAAATCAAGAATAAGTTCATAAATAGGTATAAATATTAGCTAATATTCTTAGATGGAGACAGTCCGAGACAACCTTTGTTTTCTGGGGAAAACTATAATTGTCGTGATTTATTCATTCTTTTACCCAACTATAAAGTTAGACAGTAATGTTTCTCGACTGTAGTATCTCGAGTGTATTGTACTATGTATTTCTATAACTGACTTGATGGATTTTGATATATGAGGTATCTTTAGATGCCTCGATAACGAGATTGACATACAATACATTTTATGCCAAAAAAAAAGCAGTGGGATTTTTGGATTACTGAAATAATTCGTTCGATTCGGTTCCGCCTTTCAAGAAACTCCGCCATCGCGCCGTCAATCAACTGTTTTAGAGGTAACTTCTCCATTGGCTGAATACTCCATACCTACACGTTCATTATTGCATCATACCTGCACAGTAGGCACGCGATTTAATTTCCACCCCCCGCCAATCGGGGACAATATTCAAATAAGGCTTCATCTATTAACGGACCCCGTCGCGACGTGTTCCATTATCTATCACTTCCATCTGCAAAGACCCTCCCAGCTACCCCTCATCATAGGCCGGTTTATATTGTAAGACTTTTTCAATACACACGTATGCTTGAAAAGTGACTCATTGAAGGTATAAACTGTACATAAAGTGGATTATTTGTCTTGTTCAGAATTAAAACTATATGAAAACTATAGGTTTTTATATAATAATTCAGACTACTTAACGCTAGTGTTTTTAAAAACATGTCAGTACATTTATAATTAGTCGATAGCAGGATAACTTTATACTTTTTACCGTTATATTATTGTCTGTGTCATAAGGATTGAAAATACATTATGTATTTCATCTTCTGCTAGGACTAGAAGTTTATACGAATTTATTCATTATAATATCTAACTCTCCATCAGATAGTTATGTTGTACACTCGACAGCAGATCAATGGTAACACTTGCAGTACGATTTCAAGTCTTACGACGCAAATAATAAGAACTGTCAAAAGTAAAAAGTGTTACCATTGATCTGCTGTCGACTGTACCTACTTATTATATTATTGGTTTTTTCCGAGGTAGAAAAAAATTTCGCCCAATAATTAATGGTGAATTTTGTTTAGGCTGGTGTGGCTAAACATAATTTTAAAAAAAATCTTATACAAATTTTTTTTTGTAATTTTTTTGTTTTAATCGTACAGTCAGTCATAAAAAGTATGTCGTCCCAATCTGTGGTGAAACAAGGCGGGTCGGTGGCTCCGTCGTCGGTATAACTCGTAGTTTTTTTCAATAACCCCTTCGCCCCCCGCTGGGCTACTCAAATACATGGCCGTGTCAATCAGTCGTGAATGAATATGTTCATTATTCTATGCTATGGTTATGACAGCTCTTATGATTTCTTTGGTAGCGCCAAGCTTCTGAAAGCTGGTTTTGCGCACGGTATTTATTTTCCGTAGTGCATTTGGTAATTGGTAAATAAATACGTCGCTTTCAGTGAGTCATGTGGGGTCCACCTGTAGATGTCTGGTACGATTAATTTGAGTGATTTGTCTGGCTACTAATTATTGATGATATGCAAATAGGTACATTTGAAGTTCAATTAATACAAGACAAGAATCTGTGTTTAATTTTTTTAAAGATACACTTATTCTGTACTCTGTTGTGACCTAAGGCCTTAAGTAATTTATAAAACTAAATGCATCTGTCACTGTCTCTGAAAATGTTTATTTATTTATTTTATTTTTAATTTATTGGAAAACCAACGGCAATTATCAAAGGGTAAGTTACACAATATAAAACTGATAGCCAATTACAGGTTTTTGCTGTTTGTTCATCTACTTAGCTATTATTGTAGTTCGTACGTATATAAATAAGAGTTTTTAATAAAATCTAAGTCACTACTTATTATGTCAGAGTCAGTTACATTTGGAATGATCAAATATTTTCCTATAATTTTAAAAGTAGTATCGGCTATATTAATTTCAACTTTACTTTTTCATTACAGGGGAGCTCGCGCTGGGGTCGCAACGTGATTTGATGGAAGCGGGCCGCGGGCCGCGCTTTGTGCCGCGACATAATATCGCCCAGCACGGATCATTGGAGGATGCACTTTAGAGTATTTGCATCGGGTTCGGTATTCTCAACAATGGCGGCCGATTTAAAAAATATTGTAGGCATCGATGGTACATCGATACAATAGTAACACTTCAAGTGCGATTTTAAATCTATGGCCGAGATCAGAGACATTTATGCGCGCGAACTAATCGTTAGCTCGCGTGTCAACTTCAAAAATCTATGAAATTCGACAATTGTAAGGTCGAGATTTATAGACAGTTTTGAATGCGACCTGAGTTTGAGTTCGGTCTTACAACTGTAAAATTTCATGTACAGTTTTGAAAGAACAGTTGTAAGAGCGAGAGCTCAGTCTTAAAACTGTTAAAATTGTTGTAAATTTAATTTAAAAGCAAAATGAGTGGAGTTTGCGCTGGTAGGTATGTCTATGACTAGGAAATGTCTTTGGTCCATGAATGTGATGTTAAATAAAAAAATCTAAAATTAGGTACTAAGTACTTACTTATTTAAGACAATATATGTGTGTGTATAGTTATACACACACGTGTCACTAGAATTTGTTACATAACAAACGAATCAGCCGCTTCTACATTTATTTCACACAATGAATTTCTTTACCGACAAAATAAGTTGGAAAAGTTTTCAGGTCACATAGGTACACAAAAGCTGCCGAAGTCCTACTTTTAACTTCAAGAAAGTAAACACGTGTTGTTATTCACGTATTACGACAAATTCTATTTAATACAAACGCACAGTTAATAAACCAAGTTAGACAGTGAATCAACCTGACGACACAACAAGGGTGGAAATGAAACAATGGCGCATCAACGCAACTTCACCCCTCCGCTAGAAACCACAAGAGAATATCATAAACGTCGGCTTAAACACTCGTCTCGACGGATATTAAGTAAATAAAAACATAATAAAATAATAAATTCGATGCAACATATGGCCAAATACAGAATTGCGAATCGGTGCAGTGAATTTACTGGGGAGCGATGAGATTCAAGACTGATCTCGCGATCAGTTGCCGGATCTTTTATGACATAGAAATACAATGAAAGACACCCGAATTGACATTTAAAATTTTCACGGTATGGGGAAATCCGCGTTACATTGATCGGGTCAAGTGGAAAAACAAAGTTAATGGACAGTACGATCGGACTACACGAAACGACACAAATTAGTTTTGATATAAGTTTCTACTTTAAATTGTACCTAACATACCATTCTAAATACCTAACAGTATTTAGCATAAAAATAAGACTGTATAACATTGTACTTTGTTATTAGAAAATAATCACTATTTATGACTTATTTACTTTGTACAGTCGACGACAGAGATAAGTATACAGGGAAAATCTTAACCATATTGAGGCCAATATGGTTAAGATTTTCTCAAAAACTACTGGATCGAATTTCGTAATTCTTTTACAGTTACATAGTTTTAACTGCTCTCTCTTTCGCGGGTTTGCTGGTAGAAATCTCTTTTGAGATAAGCTCGCCCTTTGTACCAATTTGTTTCTTCTGGATGTTATCTATGTATTTGTCTGTGTTGTGCAATAAAGTGTTAAAACAAACAAACAAACAAACTTTTATCTATCAAACAGTGAATTTTTTTTTGCAATAGGTTAAGTAGGTTTTGAGATAATCTCAACCTTAAAAACTCTCCTGTACACCTTTCTCTGTATTCCACCGTACTACGCAGAATCCTTGTACTTTTCGCCTTTATTTGATTTATTTGATTGGTTTCCAAGTGAATAAGTACATACTGAAAAATCAAAGAGTTCGTCATCATAACATACCTACTCTTCGGGTTTATTTTTAACCCAAATTATTTTTACTAACTCTATAAGGTATTTATATAGAATTAGTAAAAAGAAATTTATTGAAATAGATATGTATTCTCGTCCACAATTACGATTTGGATGCTCGCCGGCTCTCATCTCATACACTCGGTGTAGTCGACAAATCGAATCGAAAGCCACTGAGCACCGCACTCGGTGTAATGCAGCTCCCCCGCGATGCATCGAGTAGTATCGAGATCGAGACTCGAGTAATAATCGAACGTTTCCAATAGGGTTGCTACTTGCCCCTCGCTCTCCACATCCGCATAATTGATACTACGGATGGACAATCTTATTAACACCTAAGTTTTAAATAAAACTAAACATTCGTTTTAATCTTAAAATTGAATTTGACAATGAAATAGATCCTTAAAAAATCTCGAATGTTTCCAATTTTGGATTCTGCATATTCTTAATTCTCCACTTTAACGTTTTGCCGTAATTCAGTTTCGTAGAGTTAAAGTGAACGGAATACGAAACGATTTAATTTCATTGTAGAAAACAAAAACTCTCGTGATCTTGATGCTCAGGACTACCACTAACGCCGATTTAAAATCTAAATCTGATTTAAGTTTAAATACAATGAAATCACAAGTTCTCGAGCTAATCATGTTTGAGTACTGTTCGAATAAAGAGCGAGCAACTACTACGAACTATTTAGAAAGACTTTGACTTCGAGTTGCTGGTATAATATCTGAATTATTATATGATCAAAATATTATTGTCCGTAATGCCGTCCTCATCGAGTTCTCGTCCGTAAAGATAGATCACCTGCTTTACATCTCTAGTTGGATTGGAACCCTCGCCGATGTCCCGCGCTCGTACTCATCTCGGGGATTTGTATCTTCAAAGGCCTGCACTCAACTTACCGCTTTTTAAGCAATTCCCAATAGAAAATACACACTAAGATAAAGGAATAAGGCATATAGGGACGTTTTTAAAGGACAAAGTTATGTAGGCCTAGGATTCCCTATGTTGGGGTGACAATCCAAAGAATGGTTATTGAATTTCTTTGCATTTTGATTCGGTTTTTGTAGTATTACTCAATCAGAGCTTTTAAATAAAGATGCACTAAATATGATTAATACCTGAACATTGAACAATACTTATTTTGGTCTAGCCGTCATCAATGGTAAAAAATGCTTGCTGCTTTCTATTTAGGTACTAGTTGTAATTTTTACGACAAATTTACCGACTACTAAATACTAAGAATTAGGCAATTATTTTACTAATTAATTTACTAATAGTCATTCTGTTAGCTTTTCAATAGAAAAACAAAATCACCAAACCTCTTCGTTTACGAACTCACAAAAGTTGCTCACAAACGATATTTTTCAATTTATTCGATGAATACACAAAACTTAGGTAAGTATATTATATTGTTTCGGATGGTTGGTTCTCAGCCGTAAAAAGAGAACGTTAATGCAAATAACGTAATTTCTGAACAGATGAAAGGATGACCGTGAACAGATAGGGGGTCAATGTCGGTCAAAGCCTTTGATGTGAAAGACTCAGCCATTCTGAAATCCTATGCGAATAGCGAGCTGTGTGCGGGGAGCCAGTTCAATCGCACTTCCTATGGGGGATGTCAAGTCGACGTCACCATGCATTGGTGCACCTAAAATATAGAGAAATATTTACGAAGCTGATAATATTGTGATTTGATATTTCAATGACATGCCTAGAAATCGAGAAGCTTTTCTATTACCTTGAAGATTGCAAAATCGACCTGAAGCAGGGCCGGACTGGGATCTGAAACCGGCCAGGGCATTTTAAAGATGATTGGACCCCATCTAAACAAAAACCTCTAGCTTTCATAAGAAAAAATACAAATGTACATTGTTAGACCGCTTTTTAGCGATTACGGAGGTCCGGTCCTGGCGGAGCCGCAGTCCCTAAGGCCAGGGCCAGACTTTCATAGCCTCATGCTAATAATCTTCCTGACATATTAAACACCACCCCTTTTAAAAAACACGCAATTGTTTTTTTATATCTAATCTTAAGCCAAAGCTTTTCAATCTGAGGCTTACATCTGTCACACAGTCCTCACTTTCAATTACTACGGCAAGCGACCGAAATTAATTCCGTCATATCTCGACTGCGATACAACTAGCGGATTACGCGACGATTTGCCGGTGCCGCTGCATCAATCGCATCAATACTGCCCGGTGCGGACATAGAGTAACATATTTGCAGAAGAAACACTATATATATATAGATAGGCAATATGATGACCAACCTTATTCTGAGAAAACCGTGATCGCTACAGTAATACACATAAATGCCGGACGACACATCCGAATATATGTAGATATATATTCGGAAAAATAGAGCCTAAATATCTAAATATCGATCGACAATGATACCTATTCAATTTCGTATTTGAAAAATAAAAACACCACATTTTCACCTAGTCCACAGGACAGCCCGATGTTTGTTCAATGATGAGTCTGGCTCTCACACCATTATTAGACGAGCGGTTCATTTAGTCATATTTTGTAAATCTGTGAAATGGTATTTTGAGAGTTAAATAAATTTGTCGAAAACTTTACGAGAGCGCTGTCACACAGTTTTTCGTAGTTTATGACCATTCTGTAATCAAACTATTATTAATCTTTGCCAGTATTTTAGCCGAATGGCCTGAGAGGCGGTCTCGCGGTAATGGAGTGCTGGTGGCGCGTGGCGCGGGAGTCTGCGCAGCACGCGCCTGCGCCCGCGCACCGCTACCGGCGCGTGCGAGCACTCCCACCGATTATGTGCCGCTGTGCTAGCACGTGAGAAGCTTTTGCAAAGTAGTCTATGTGATGTAGGAGACCACCTATATCCTAAATCTAGTCTGCAGTTTTTCTAAACTAAGGAAGAGACTAAGTCATAGTCACCCAGGATTCTCTGTATTATAGTGGAGACCAGTGAGTAACCACGTAGGTTGAACTTTTCAAAAAAATCTCTTGTATTGTTACGAAGATTCAGATAATAACTTATGTATTTTGTAAGGAGTTAAAAAACTAAATGTGACTAAAACAGACGTATAATTTGGATGATTATTTCACTTGGAATAGAACATATTATCACGAAATGACGAAGTCGTGAGATCGAATCCTGCTTGTGGAAAAAAAAATCGCTGAAATTGTTACCCGCGTCTCTCACAGCCAATAAACCCCACGATGAAATAGGCACTCCACAACACATCACAGGTGTTATAGGCATCGTAATACCTATTCGTTCATAATAAGCTCGGGAAAATTCACTACGAAAAGTGTCATGCCAATAAACTTGAAGAGCTCTCGCGAGCTAACCGCAAAATGCCTGTATAGCGAGCGCTGCTATGCGAGCGCGCTGAGCGAAAAGTAATATTTAGGTGTCAACTGCAGGCGATAATCGCGGGGTAAAAAATAGCTGCGAGACCTCGTCGGCGGTGAACTATTTCCACCCTTGCCGGTGGTATCTCGTCGTTTATCGGCCGATAGTATCTGAGTGAGACATCGCTGGTGACGTTTGAAATATGATCGGCGCGGTCCCGGGGGCGCGGGATGCCACGTGCGGCGCATATTCAAATCAGAATCGCACGCGGCGGACCCCCGTGTTGGCTAAATACACCCGCCGTGCTTCGTACCACCGCACCGCCCGGCCCACCCACTTACCGAGGGTCGGCCCTATGTAATCGAATTTGAAAATTATTCTAAAACACTGAATAATGTATTTCGGAGGGATGCGGACGGCACGCCGGAGGCGGTCCGGGCCGCGCGGATTTTTAAAATAAATTAAACTTAATCAAGTGGGTTCGCGCACCTAAACGGATTAACTTGGCGCTGATTTGACTTCGACTGTTTGCTCGGCACATGAGGGGTGACGGCTTAAAGGTTATTTGAAACAGTATCGGACTAACATCGTTTACGTACTGACTGATGTTGACTTAATATTGCCTATATAAGGCTGTTATTCATAAACGTGATTTAAAGTTAATTAGGTGAAAATAAGAATATCACTTTCTAGAAGCGGTTTTGAAGTTAATTAATAACGTGAATTAAATTTTTATATGTCGATTTTAGACTTACAATATACCAAGTCAAAAATTGACAGGTGGCCTAAAAGTAAATAATAGAATAAGGCAACACATATTTGTGACAATGAGTACGATATCGAAGGAATTTTGATACAACTGCGTATAACTAGATATATTTTTGTAGCCTTATCTTGAATAAAATATAATAGGACGTCACCTCTTAGACCGCTCTGTATAAGTAGATAAGAGTATCTTAGAGTAGTATGAAAGGCGACTCTGCCGATGGGAAATCTCTCTCCTAAAAATCCATCGTTCCGCTCCTTCCCCTTTTCCAGCACCATAACAAAATTTATGAATCGCAAAAATTGCCCAAAATCATATTTGAAAATTAAATATTGAATAAGACAATATTAGTTCACTCGCTACATTAAGTTTTATTACCGCGTGAATACATCGACGCGATTCGGCACGCAGGGCTGCGGCCCCGCCATTAGCGCCCGATATGAAATTAAAATTAAAATATATAAAAAACTACGACGAGTACTCTCGACAGACCGCTAAGGGGCAGCCCTAAGGATTTAAATCTAAGGAAATGCGTGGAGTCGACGATATATTTCCATGTTATAGTAAAATATCAACAGAATTTACAAAACTAAAAGTACAATGTTAAAATTTTGCAAACTATATAATTACGACGACAGCAGAATCGAAATAGAATTGTCAGAAAGACAGAATCGCTGCTGCATATCAGTCAGTTTTAATTATTTAATGTGCTTTAAATCGAATTTTGGTATACATGAAGTTTCTTTCTTTATAAATATGACATGACACATCGATTCAATTAGATCATTTGCTTGAATAAAATATTCTAGCTTTGTCTTGCTGACAAAATAAGATTCAAGAATTGATACCTCTGATTACTCTGGGTTTAATTAAATGCCATTTCTTTGTTGGATGGTCAATTTCATATTGGATGGTAAGTAAAACGGAATGCAATACTTGTGGTACTTACCATCACTAACATTCAATTCAAATGCGGGTTCAATGGAAATACTTTTACCCAATATCTCAACTTTTTAAATACCGATATTTTTAGCATTAATGTTGCCTCCACACCATCCGCTGTAAAACTATCATGTAGCGGTGTACAGTAGGGGTGCTACTCGATGATTTGGTTTTTCGATTCGTTACGCCGTCAAACTACCCTCGGCGTACCCTCGAATATGTTCCCTCGCCTTGAATATTATTTATACGTTTGTTAAGTGGAGTTGTACCGCCGAGAGGATTATGGCCTCTGGCTCCCGGCTCCTGAGCTCAGCACTTCAACAAACAGCGGTTATGATTTATAATATTGATTTTGGATTTTTAATGAATTTCCGTTTTCAACTGTTTAACTGATACATAACATTATGCCTGATATTTTTGGATTTATGTCATAACAATAAATTAATGTATATCTACCCTAAATGGTAATTATGGTCAGTACATATTTAACCATTCGAAAAATATCTCCGCGCTGAGTCATGCTCAAAATTATCTCTAAATCACGGTCTTATCTCCTTAATCGGGTCAAAATACTATAAAAAATACCCTTTATTATTTTAAAGACCTTTTCACCTTACTTATTCTATCATCTAGCCGTCTCAAGAATTCAAAACACATGTTGTAGTAACAGCTAGATATTTATAGAGCCTCTGAGAAAACACGGCGGAGGCAAGCAGCCGTGTCCCGCCTAGCTGCCTACAAGGGACCGCGGTTAGCTATGCAAAGCAAACACAGTGTTGCCAACTTGACAGGCTTCCCATCAGTCTAGCAAATTTTCATATTGTGGAAACGGGAAAAGACCTCATCTAACTAGATTTATTCTAGATTTTCTATCAGGAGAAAAGAAAAAACTATACCTTCAATTTAGAAATAAATATGAACTGCAATACAATAGAATTATAGGCTAAACACAGTATCAAATAGCCTTTTATATAACAATAAAAAACTAAATCAATATCCATCGACCCCTTTTAGGAGCTAGGTATACGATGCGATAAGGCCGCCTGTCTGTACACTAGCTAATTTTGGTTTTATATGTAACTGATGTATTTTCATTTGTATGCAAATAAAGTATGTTTGATTTGATGTCTCAGATAAGCCGCATTGCCATTTGCAAGAAAACTTCTGCGGGTAATGTCGGACAGTCTGTCCGACAGCAGGTTGCAAGTGTATACTCTGCACTTGCTGCGAATTTTGGAACACCCGAAGGAATTTTTCAAATCACAGTTGGCAACACTGCAAACATATTTTCTCTGGAGACTAGAGCGGGCAAACAGTGGGCACGAAGGTTGGGTGTGTTTGCGCGCTGCGTCGCCTGCCCTCATATATTAAACATGGTCTCCCTCAGCCGCCGTCGTACCTGTAGTTTGTGGAATACAACCTATGTACTTAAGGCTCGGTTTAATCTTGCGCTGGTATGTATAACGCGAGCTATGATGGTTTCGATTCAACCTCATAGCCTCATGCTCTCAGATGTCTCTACCTAGATGTTTTTAATTTTATTTGGGTATGATTGTATGTACGAATATGTCCATGAACAGGTCATATGTCCTACACATTTGACACTGTCATTGACAGTGTCATAGTAAGTGATAGTCATCAAAGTGAATTTTTTTAGGAAAAAGTGGTCATTTCGAGAAAGTGGTCATTTTGGGAAATACAAGTGGTCATTTCGGGGAAGTGGACATTTTAAGCCTGAGCCAAAATATACCTACACGATGACATTGGAAAGTCCCTAACATCATTTAACATAAGACAGAATAACAGTACAGTCTAATTGGAAATAAGTATTCATATGAACAATTTACTTATTTATAAGTATTAAAAAAAACTATTTGACTGTTTGTAAAATGATATGTTCTGCACTCTCTACTAGTGAAACAATTTTGTACTATCGAACAAGTACGTAGTTTTTGAGAAAATACCAACCATCGGGTAATTATATACTTACCTACTTTTATCTGAGTTAGACTATACAACCGACAGCACTTGTAACATATGGACACTGTCAATAATTGAAGACAAGCTAAGTACAGTCACAGTACAAATTGCCCTTATACTTGATGTGATTTTATTAACTATAAGTACCTACTATCAAGAAAACATAAACCGAGTATTATTTAAAATAGAGCCATTTTTACCCCACAATCAGAGTAATGAATCCGTTTTTCAGCAATTTTACATCGGCATAAAAATAAGGTCGCGGCAGTTACCACGTTTATCGGGCGCTCATTAAAGCCGAGGGCGATCTTGCTTCGGAGTCGTTAAGCGCGCAATAGTTCGCGAGATCCTCGTAAAAAATATCTCGCAACCAACTTTATGAGCACCTTTTGTGGACGCATCATTAAATTTCCATCTAAATTTAAATTACAAGAGGCACGATTCGACGCGCGCTCTCTTCCACGTGTTTCTGTTTTCCTAGCCCGGTGGAAATGTTATAATTGCTGCACACAGAACGCAGCAGAGTCGGGAATTTGAAAAAAGATGACGTCAGTCGGAATTATCTTCAGCGCAGCGCAATTGAAACGGCTTTGCGACGGGGCTTAGTGAAAAAGTTGGCGTTCGTTTTAATAATTCCCAGCTCCGGCGCCTCGTCAGAATGCCGTTGTCACTTCGCGGATTAAGCCCCGACACGGTTGAGTTGGGATTTGAGAGTTATTTTAATTTGCATTTTTCGAAAAATCGGTGAAAACTAAGACGCATTTTTCGCCGAATGAAAATTGTGATGTGTTGCGCTTGCGAACAAGTTTACGAGTAGATGGACGACAGGGAGGGTAGAGGTCGTTTGTATGCGACGCCAGGCTTCCCCGGGAAAGGCATAAAGTCAGCAGGTGAGGAGCGGGTATCGCGCGGTCACGCTATTTAGATAAGGGCATTTTCGTGACCCCTCCACCCCTCCTCGATAAGAACCTTAAGTATGTTCCGTGATATTTCGTTGCAACGCCGTCATGTACTTGGCAAATCTAGAGCATTTTAAAATTCCTTTGACAAAATACGAAAATAAACACGAATTTTCCTGTATAAAATGGCAAGAAAACAAGGAAAACCTCAAATAAATAAGGTCATTCGATTAAGCGGAATGATTTGCGAATCACTTAAAAATCCAAATGCCACCGTTCGGCGATTTCCCTCCCGACTTCTGGCGTTGGAATGGCGAATAAAGCCGCGTAAGAATAAATTGTACGACTGGATAAAGCAATATTTGTTCATCTACCCCCGCATTACGACGGCGGCGGCCATTAGCGGGATGCAAATAACGTCTTGTCATTTTTACTTCTTTATTTTTCCTCGTTGGCCGGAGATCGAGGTACTCGGCCCCCTCCCACGGATGTTGCGGCCGATATGGAAATAAGATTCACTTAAGGATGTTTTGTGCATCACTTTTATTACGGCAATGTTGGATCGATGCAGCTACCGTTGGTGAAATTATTTAAAAATATACCTACTTCTATGTAGGTATTTAAGTTTGAACAGACCCCTCAGGGCGCTAGTCCTACTCGCATTACATTTGTCAAGTTCTTGTTGTAAAACATACTTTAATTTTTTTTATGTCAAACAAGTAAATCAGTCTCTCACACAATATATTCCTAAAGTAAATGAACCTTTAAACGGTAACATGATAGGAAGTAGACCAAATGCCTAAAGGTTACAGGGTATCTTCCCTTCAGTATAGGTACTGTGCTCTCCCTAAGTAGAACACAAACCAAAATGGCGACGACACCAAACATCCGAGTGCGTTTTAGCCCCACTTAAAACGTGGTTTATTTGCAAACCCACATTGCGTACCGTTATTTATAGTTGGGGGACCTATTATTAATTTTTAGGCAAAGTTGTGGCTTTATGACTTAATACGAGTGTTTCGTAAATAAATAAAAATAAAACACTTAAAGATGAGTTAACATAAAATATTAAAGATATTTCGAAACTCTATAATTGGTAACAAATGCTGCAATGCAAATTATAAATGCCATTACACTTAAAATAAAAAGTAATCGACACAATTAAATGTATCTCTAAATAAGCGAGATGATATAAATAAATTGCCGGAGGCTGTTGAAATGTTTACGATCGTATAAAGCTGTCGTCGCTACCGCAGAAGCCTTACATTTTACACGCTAGCCTGTTTTAAAGACCAACATTCGAACACTTTCTTTTTTATCGCACATTACTTATTGCAACAACATCGCGAACTTCAAAACTTGTCTATTAGCCTAGCCTGATAAACCTGCTCTTTTACAAAATCGTGCGATTTGTAAAATACTTCAAACTTTTGTCTAGTCGTATTTCGGATGAACGTCAATTAGACGGTTTACAAAACTGCGATATTGTGTGAAGCGGCTGGGCATTTTGTGACATTTTATACCTTATTTATTATACCTGAGTATAGTTAGGTTGCGTGCGTCGTTATGTTAGTTTCATTTAAAACATCAACACTAATAAATAACAAAAGTGGTGGACCATGGGAAGAAAAACTTCCCGTGGTACACCGAGGTGAACAGCCGAGGTGGACCACGGGCAATAACCCAGTTTAGGCACACTTTGAGCATAATCGAAACTTTTAGGGTTTGTGACAAAAATGGCAAAATGGAATAGAACGTGGTAACTGTCTACGAAAACTCATAAAACGTTTTATGTGTTGAAACAGCAGCTCGACTCCGAAACTGTAGCCAACGAGGATGGAAGTCTGAAGTACGGAAGTTCGAATAACTGAATTACGAAAGTGCGACATAACTTGTATCAGAACTGATCGCTAAGGTGATGTGAATTTCTTATATCGGGAATATAATATTAGGGCTGTTTAAACTACACCAAACTAATATCTTCAAAATGCCTTATATACTGTAAAGTGTAACAGTACTCATTTCCTGCATAATTACCATTACAAATATTGAATGAGCAATTCATCTGCCGCGGCTAAGGTTGCAACGGGAGGCAGCGCAGCGAGGCGCCCTGCGCACGCGCCGCGTGGGCGGCCGCCATAACTCGCGCGCAACGAGACGCGCACGCACCCAACGCTAACTACCGTCGCCGGATATACAGGGTGGGAAGTAAGAGATCTTCAGGTTACGTAATTAATTAAACCTCCTTCAGAATAAAGCTCTTTATTTACCCATTAAAAATATGAACTTCTTTATTGGCGTATTATGTACTGACTTTGTATTTATTTAAAGAAAGTGAACCTAATTTATTCATTGCTTTATGTGGTATAGTCTAACATAGAGAAAAGTGTACCTACAGGAGAGTTCAATTCAGTTCAAATTCAAATACACTTTATTGTACATAAAAGACACAAACAATTACAATACAGAAATACAAAACAATATATACAATTTTGGCGGCGTTTAGCGTTCGTGTTAGAGTTTTTAGGGTTGAGATTATTTCGAAAACTACTTGACCTATATTGCAGGAATTGTTTCACTGTACATAGATAAAAATTAAAACTATGTAACTGTAAAAGAACTACTAAATTCATCACACCGGAATTCGAACCAAGTTTCAGATTCAGATTTCATCCAGTAGGATGCTTTTCTTTATAGTTGCGAAATAAACCAATTATTTACACTTACTAACAATAATTTAAATAGGTACAACCTGTATTTAAGTTTCTCGGGCACCGTAATTCCATATCATAACTATATCTACGCACGACAGGTACTGCACGCCACCGGATCACTCTTTATGGCCTATAGATGTGTAATTCACGCCACCTTAATCCGGCCTGTTCGTATAAATCTGGATTAGCTGGCTCCGCTGCGATTGTGTGCGATATCTCCTGATTATGCCGTTAACAATTGTAATTGAAAAATAAAGTATTTCAAAGTGCGGCCCTGGGCCTGACTGGTTTAATGCGATTCCTGAATTCCTCTCTGTCATATGATAGACAACAATTACCATAACCAAATTGACTATCGAATCAAAGCAAAGACGCATATTTTTAGGGTTCCCAACTTAAACAGTAAAAATACAGGGTTTTTTTTAAATTATCGCTATTGACTATTTTTTAACTTCTAATCTTTGCCTAGGGAATAGTAGGGAAACATAGTTGAGTATGCTTTACAATACAGGGTGACCTTGAATTCATTCGACAAAATTAAGTGGATGGTAAGGCTTGTGACATAGGTACATAAATTCTGCACAGCGATTAAGGAAATTAAACTATTTGGGAAAATATTTAAAAAATATTTACAATAAATTCAACTATCAAAAAATATTCATTTTATGTGCATCATTACTGTGCTTTGGAGTATTCATATTTCAAGGTAGTTTTTACAATGATTTATTTTACTGGAATTTGACCTAATTATCATTTCTAAAGTCATTGTGTGATTTGTAACGTACTTAGTTAAAAAAATTTCAGTTTTGATTTACTAAATTCAATTTGTCGGATGAATTCAAGTACACTGTATACTATACCTATTATAGCAATTGCATTTGCATCCGATCTTACCCAATACTTCCTACATTCGGAACCCAGAACCCTTGAGTAAGTTACGAGGAGTATTTATCACAGCTCACACATAGGTACCTACGATCGCCGAGGAGCTTGCAGTCCATATATCATTCGCAACACGCACGAACACCGAATGTACGGAAGTGTTAAGGCTTCTGATTACACAATATATGAAGTACTGGATTGGATATTTTTAAGGATATATATATTTTTAAGTTCATTCTAACTAAATGCTTCACAGTAGCATAAACAAAATTGTTCATCTAATTGGGCACGACAGCTATCCCATAAACTCATGGGAGTTTATGTCATAGTACAGTTAACAGCAGATCAAGTGTAACACTTTGGACTTTGGCCGTTCTTATTATCTGCGTCGTAAGATTTAAAATCGTACTGCAAGTGTTACCATTGATCTGCTATTGTCCGTACATATACTCGTAGTATCCCATACGACCATGAGAATGGTTTTATTGTAGTAAATATCTACTCAATGATATGTGAATTTACGATGAATCATGATCATAATGCCCAGTAAGCAAAACGTCTAGAAAATACAAAATATGCTAAGTCTTAGAAGCAAAATGACAGCACGATCTATTTGTATTGGTATACCAAATAAATTGAAAATGTCTGTTCCCACATCGAATTAAAACAAAAATTGTATTTAACTCTGAAACTAATAGAGTTTGATATTTCGGTATTTGGATAAATTTTTCGTCAAATTTGGATATTCTATCATAGTATAAAATATATGTATACTTAATCTGAAATATATCCAGGGAAGTACTTATTTACCCCTAGTGATTCCAGCTCGACCTAAGTACTCGACTTATAAGCTGAGGTTCGTGCTACGGCATTACCCACTACCTCAGTCAGTCAGTTCGTCAAGAAGATGAAAACACAAAACTCTAAAGTACCGACTTCAATGAAGTTTGAGTTACCTACGTCTTTTATAGGCATCATTTTCTTAGCTCTTCCAGCGACATTATACCTATGTACCCACACTCACCTTTCCCGGGTTGGCTGGGCCTTGTCGACGTGGCCCATAAATTACGTAAAACAAGCGGCAGATGTCGGGGGGTAGGCGCCCCCCTCCCCGCCGGTAATGGGGGCATTAGCAGCACTAATGGCTGTGGACGGTGACGTCACATAAATTCCTGTCAAATTTAGGACGCGCCGCGTCTAGCGAGACGTAAGTCTATAAGACGTGACAAAATACCTACTCCCTATTCCTACTAAGTATAAGAACCTTTGATTTTTAATTCAGGTTCATAGACCAACTACTTATTATGAAATAAGGTATAGTGCGAGTAATACCTTAGAGATGTTAAACTACTTCGATTTTATTAATCCCATCGACGATTTAATACATTTCGCTCATTCAATATCAATCTTTTAATAATATTTATTTATTTTACAAAAAATATGTTCCTAACTTCCATTTGTATCATTTGCAACATTTCTGATATTTTATATTGATTGATTTTACTGCATTTCGTTTTAGAATTCTCGAGAAGAAACTTTGCTATTAGCAATTATTCCCTAAACTAAAAGTCAAATATATATTTCTAATTTTCAACTTCCACAAATACCACCAAAAGTGTTACGAAACTACGCTTCATGCAAAACAAACATTACAAAAAGATAATAAATCAATAAGCATCTGAGTTTCGTGAGAAAACTATCCCTCGCGCAGCGCGGCGGCGGCGGCGCGGCGCCCCTAAAACAAAGTTATCCCCGCTCGGTGGGGCGCTAAAAATTCCTCATAATTGAATGAATCAATTCTATCGCCATTAAATCGAGTTACCCAGCATATTGGGTGAGCAAATTTATTTAGCTAATAACCCCCGCGCTAGTCGGGCGAGGCTTATCCCCTATCTTTGTACCTGATGTGATTTGGACAGGCTGTTAGAAAATAGATACGAGCATTTGTATTTTTTATTAAACTAAAACATGCTATGGTAAATGTCTCTGCGATTTATCACGACTCGACCTTTCGGAAATTGACATCTGTCTATTTTACAATTATGAAAAATTGATAATAATTGCTAACCTAACCTCACCTTAGCAAGGTTTGAGTTATGTTAACAAAACCGTTACCCAATATCAATCATTTCAAAACACTTCAAACATAAATGCGAATAGTGCAAATTAGATCGTCTAAAACGACATACGAACTAAATTATATCGACTACCGTATAAGGAAGAATTTGTCGCATAATCTACAAAACTTATAAGTACTAAAGCTACATAACTTCAAATCACAATCAACTGCAAAGTTACAGTGACAGAGCAACTTGCACCAACGTTACAAACTCGAATAAATATTTAATCCGACCAAAGAAAGTCAGCGGCACGTCTCGAAGCGAAACTTGCATCCATCGGGGGCGGAACTTCCCAACTTGCGAAGCGACAACTAACGTAAATTAATACCTGACATAAATTTGCCATAACACTGCGAAGTTTGCAAGTCGTAGGCTGGCTCAAGACAGTCGTACAAACTACGTACAAATCGCGGAGCCGGATGCGACTTCGCCTAATGGCCGCATAAAGCAGCGGGGTCCTCCGACCCTCCTTCCCGAGGGCACTTGATCTTATCAATTTGCAGGACACGATGCTAGATAGCGAGTGTCTTCCACAATTGCTTGGGGTTGAGGTGCAGATAACATGTATGTAGGTGAGATAATGGTCTGCCTACAATATTGTATCCTGCCATCTACAAACTCTACTTTTTTGTATATGTAGTCAAATATCTAGAGATCTTGGAAATTTTGCCATACATTCTTTGAATTTTTCATTGATCCAACCTTTAAAAAAATGTGTCACTGTCCACCAGTGGGGGACAAACGAGTGGGGGCAACGGGAATAAACCATTATAATCTGACTATACAATTTTTTTTTTATTTTAAGATCGCTACTCAAGCATTTGTTGTAATTTTTAAATTTTATACATGAATAGATAAACATATGGTTTATATGTGCGTGCGATTATATTAGGCAAAATAGTTACTAAATATTTATTATCTGTGTATATTTAGTTTCAACAAATGTCGTAGAATGTACGAGTAATATACTTACTTATATAGACTATGTAATGCGAGTTCCTTTCTAAAAATTCAACCCATGAACTGAGGCTAAACGAAACCCTTTTACGAAGACATAGCATTACCACCGCCGACTAGTCCGTTTGGCAGTCCGCTCACGTACGCCGGCCGAGTGGTTCGGGCGTCCAATCACTTCGCGCTAAACTAATAAGTCGGAAGGAAGCGCCGGCGCATACGGATTGCAAGTTGCATATGAATCGGACGCGAAATTGGAGGTGTGTGTGGAATTACTTAGCGCGACTTTTTTCGTACATTTCTCACTGCCTGGAGTGGTAGGTCTTCTTGCTATCGAAAATAATTTAGTAGCTACATTAGCCAGCCTTTGAAAACTTAGGCTGAATATAAATAATTAATACAAGCAAAGAATACATATTTGTGAACAAATTGAGTGCTTTAGGTACTTATAAAGAACCTTCCCGATCGAAATTGAAGTTTGGACATCTAGCTTAGAACGTCAATTGAAGATGTTTATCTTCAAGTTATTTACAATGCTCATACTCATACTCATTTATTTTAACCTTAGGTACACAGGGAACACTTGGTTACGTCATACATTGTATAATATTGTAATCATACATTTTTAATGTATATTACATGGCTCGATAAAATGATCCCCCAATTAATAGAAGGACGGTGAACAATGAAATTTATTAGCTACAAAAGAAATTTTAAAGAAACATCTACCTATCCCTAGAAAGTAAAGCAAAAACTCTACGAGAAAATATTATCACTTCAATTTGGAGAGGATGGTCATCCATCGTGCGAGTGGAGTCAATTTATCACCGGGGAAAAATGAAAACTCCGCTGGTTCCATTAAAAATAGTCGCACATAGTCGCATGACCCATAAAACGAGAGAGCGACGTGAAAAGGAAACAACCGGGAAAAAATAGTCGCCACCTCGTCAGCGCAGCCGAGGTAGCGACGACGGCCAAAAAAGAAAACCAATTTGCCCGCATGAAAAGGTTCGGTACAGGGTCGTACTCTAATGATTGAGGGCCCACTTGATTATAATACATATATAGTCAAGTTGCAAACTCCCTCGGCATTTAAAGACTCTGTGTCGTCGAAAGGCCAAAGTCAGAGCGTCTTTATTGCAATCGGTTACGGGATACAAAGTAGGTCTTAAATTATAACATGTTCATACATAACCTACCCATTTTGTGGGCATGCCACGAATATAGTCAAGGTAGACAATATATGGAGATGTATACTAGATGAAGGGATGACCTGCGCAAGGTTGCTGTGCAAGGCTGGCAGGGAATAGATACAAAAAACCAAGAATAGAGTTGAGCAGCGAACCTTGGGGGAAGCATACGTCCAGTATTGGATTAATACTGGCTGATGATGATAAATAAATAATAATGGAATAATCAACTACAGCGCAATACCTAGATAGGTTATGAGATTGAGTCGCAAGCAACTCCAATAGAATTGCCAATTAAATTCAACTGCCGGAATTATTACATAAATAAATAGTCAGGAATTCTTAAATTAAAAAGTTCAAATTGGTAATTCCCGATTTATTTTATCATCATTACATATCAGGGAATGATTCGAGTGTAGTCGTAAGTACATCCTCCAGCGGTTTTCTAGCATATACCTCAATTATATTACTATATTATTAGAGTCCATTTACAGAAACAGAAATATCACTTAACTTGATGAAAATCAAAACAAAGAGTTACACGATATCATGGTACGATATAATTGTACATTTAAAAATTCATAACTATATTAAACGAGCCTTTATAACTTCCTTATATTTTATATTTAATTGAACAAACCTGGACCACCTAACGTCATTTCTCCCCTAAGTAGGGCCCTGCCTCAGTCCAATCGCTCCGGTGCCGTATCCACTCATTTGATATTTTCACTCGTCGAAGAACAAATTACAAACTGTCGATTTAGCTGTTTATTTTTCTGTCACCTGCCAATTTCTGAGTGGGTTTATGGAAATACTCCTGGAGCTTTCAGGGCATTCAAAGTTTTCTTATTACCGCCCCTCGGCAAACTCCTTTATCGCTATTGTATTAAAATTCATGATTGGCAATAACCAGCGCTTTAACATTTCCTGAAACGATTTTTAGAATTGAAAATGAGGTTTGAAGTGTTACGTTGTTGTAGTCCTCGTAAGAAATTTAATAGCTTCACATTACTCTTATTTCCGAAAATATTATCCACGCAACCGTAGCTGGCTACTCGAGGTATCATAAATATGTATTTACAATACCATACTGACAAAGCCTCCCCTCCGTTGCTATGACGACGCATCCTCCATCCGATCGTTAAAATAAAACGCTACGTTTTAATAAACGATATCACTCTGAACGAACCAATTAAATTTTAGTAAACAGAGAAGAAAGGAAGAGACACATTTCCCGGGAACTGAAACCATAAGGTATATTGTGAATAGAGACTAATTATTCTGGTGTCATTTATGCACACCTGAAAACAATGCAAAATCACAGACTCTAATAAATGTGACTTATGTTTTGATATATGTCCCTGCCCTGGTTCGAATCCCGGTCGTGACGAAATTTTTTCTCCATTTATCATTTAAATGTGACTTAGTCCAATACTTACTATTTATTTAATAGTCACAACATTTCAGAGTGAAAATTATCTACTAAAATTACAATAAGTATAAAATTGAACCAACTAAACATAAAAGGTCACTAAGTCGATCGATCGATCGACCGATGGCTCGAACCGTGCGGTCGAACCACGGGCCACTTATGAATGAGCGGATTTATGAATATTTGGTCATGTTTCGACAGACCATCTTGTTTCGCTCGACATTATAGTTATAATAGACGTATAGGTAGACTTATTAAGTGTATCACTTCTCATAATAAAGTTATCCACACTTATTGAAAAACGTTCCAATCGTCATCAAAATAGCTGATATAAATAAATAAAAAATTATCCCACAGAAAGCCGTGAAGTCGATTTCGGGGTTACGAGAGAACTGGTTTAAAAAAGACAGGGTGTCTGTTAAAAAAGTGTCATTTTTACCTGTTGGGTGAAGTTAATGAGAGGCCGTGACGGCACCAGTCATATTTTAACGACACCATTCGATAAATCATATCGACAAGATTGATGCAGCCAGCGGTCGTCGGTCGGCGAAAGGGAAACGCTTTTGATTTGTGAGCGTTGCGATGACAATGGCGTGACGTCACGCCGCGTCGCCTCCACGCCGAGCAGACCCACCACGTAAATAGTAGCAAAATTATTTATTGGTAAACAGTACATTTTTAGAGATTACTACGAACCACAGCCACACCATTTGGTAGCGACAAAAAGTGGGCGAGCAGTGGTTAAGTGTGAATGGTGTCACTGCAGCTTCTTGCAGTTACGTTGTGCCATGTTATCAGATAGACAGATAAAATGCTACGTTGTGTCTGCGACGTGGGCGGCCGGAGTCGCTGGTGGTTGCTTTGTGGTTGCGATGTTTTAGGTATCGCCCACGCAGCGGAATTCGACGGCAAAATGTGATCCTTGTGAATATAAAAGTAGTAGCTGAATCCGTAAACACGACAGACAATTCCCGTATTATCTTGATAATATTAAAGTACAGGTATTTGAAGGACAAAAGATGAGAAAATGATTTCTAGAAATTTCATTAAAATTCCGCCTCGTCAAGTTCGAGGGACATCTTACTCAGGGCTACCACACTAGTGAATTTACATGGTAAATATCTTTCTGGTTATTTATCTCGTAACGGAAATAATTTCGTTTTATTAATAATTGTGTTTTGTGTTGTTCATCTCTTTAAAGTTTTTATTGACTGTATTAGGGGAAGAAACGTATAGTATCCTAACTCCTTCTTTATTGTAAGCCATAAAAATATACTCAATAAAAATCCTAATGTCCACTGAGAGATTCGACGTTTTGAAAGTTTCAAACGTCGAATCTCTCAAATTGAAACCCTGGACTGGAGAATTGACGTTTTGGCAATTGGACATTTCGGGAATTGGTCGTTTTGAAAGCACTAGACGAATCGGTAAGTTGAGATATTTCGGGAATTGGACGTTTTCAACACGTTGGACGATTGGCGAGTTTTAAACCTAAACGCAGATGTGCAACAAATCTCAGCCCTAGAACTGAAGAAAGCCCTTAGGTGCGGTGCGGCGCGGCGGGCGGATTTGTCGTGGCCCGGAAACGGCGGGGAATTCATTTGGGCGTAATAGGTTTCCTGCGCTCGCGTCCGGCCTCCGGGCGTCCGGGGACCGATCGGCGCGCGTCCGGCACGCAACGGAAGCGACGCGCGTGCGATACCAACGACTTTGGAGGTATGCAAACCTTTAGCAGCTATAACTCCCAAGAACACTTCGCATAAAGATGCCTAAGGCATTATAAGGATGCCTGATGTGTCCAGAAGATATCTTGTAGTCAAAGATTTAAAATCGTCAGATGTACTTGTGCCATAATCGGCCGCGCGCAGTCGCGGTGCGTGAATTTTAAAAAACCAGTTCTGAGTCGTCAATCAACCAATGTATGAAAGGTAAGGTATAAAAAAATTGCGGGAATTTGTTGGAGCGACTGTGAAAAGAAATTAACTTATTAAAAAATTTGTATGTGCCAAACTCAAAAAAAAATCCCAGTAGTGTCAACTGAACAAATGGGAAAAAAATTCTTACTAGTTCAGTCAAATGAACTAGATAACTGAACTAGTGGGAATAAACGATATTATTACGTAAGTAATGATATATGACTTAATTTTCTACCTTGTAACTTCATATTTGCAGAATAATGCATAAAATTGTTTAGTGCTAAATGTATTTGCAAGTAATATAAAAAAACTCATATTTTTCTTTCTTTCCACATGGATTTCGCGTGAGAAATCAAACAGATTACCTTGCCAATGGTTTTTGAACACAAGTCTACTAGGTATTTGTTGTGCTACATATTATTCAACATATTTACAAGCCTTACGTAAACACAGTTTTAATAAATCGAGCCCATTCTAAATCTGAAATTTTGATAGAAAATCCATTTTCAAACATAAGGCTTAATTTCCTCCCCCAACTTCGCAGACGAGAGGCGGTTTCATTAAAACTTGTGTGACGTGTCATTAAGTCGCGGCACTCATAATTATTATTAATATTCAAATCGTAATTTCGTTGCTAGAAGTGAAAAAGGGAAGACGTGTTAGCTCGTGAATAAATTTTGAAGAAATTAGTGAGGGGCAAAGTCGGCCTTACTCTGAAGACCAAGAAGGAACTTGCAAGATCTAATTGCATATTTAAGGAATAGAGTAGTGGAAAGCACGACCAGAAGTAGTATGGACTTCGTACCGATCAAATTACCTACGCCATAAGAGTTTAAACCGTACTTTAAGTGTTACCATTGAGATGATGTAGAATGTACTACTAAATAGACCAATCAATGTGAAAAAATATTACATACCAACAGTTGTCCCACTGCCGGCGAGTAAACGAGTAAATCCCGGCTATTTTTTGGCGAAAGAAACGTACAACAGATAGCACATTCCGTGTAAAGAAAAGAGCGACATATATTTATAGTTCATCGCTGAACGAGTGTCGCCGAGCGACTAACGCTGCGTCTCTTTTGTTTACACGGAATGTGCTATCTATTGTACCTTTCTTTCGCAAAAAATAGCCGAGATTTACTCGCTTTACTCGCTGGCGGTGGGACAACTGCCTATTGTAGCAAAATTAGTAATGTATGCAGTATTATTAAGCATTGCTGCTGTGTTACGGTTTGAAAAGTCTATTTAGGTAGGTACGTCTTACGCCTAGAAGAGTTGCAGTATTGTAGTTGTCTATAGGTGACGGTGAAGACTTATACCATGGTGGTCATTCAGTTTATTTGTTTATTAGAAACAAAATATTGCCAAAGACAGTTTTCGGGAAACCGTCGTTCAGTCTTCAGACCGAATAATTAGTACATCCCTAATCAAAACTTTTCCATTATAATGCTGTTGTTTAATCTCGATGTGTGCCAAGAGTTGTTGTTGCTTTCCTTATTTCGGATTGTAAAGGTTGTTGGAAGAGGCTGGTGACGTCACACTTATATTGCAACACATGTAGAACCTGTCAGGTGATTTAATGTTAGGTATTGTAAATGACGAAAAATAACTATAACACTATAAATAAAATTTCCGCAAAAGAACTTGGAAATGCCCCCCGTACAGATTGATTGTTCCAAGGATTCAGAGCTCTGTAACTTTTTCATTATACTTTTGCGGATTTTTTTGAAGTAATTTTTTATGTCTTATATAAATAATGATGACAATTTGTATGGGGCGGTAAAACTTGGTCCCTGCAGGATTCTGATAGGGGAATTTCAAACAGCGGGTAAAAAATGGTGCAAGGTTGAAAGCTAGCACACACTGTTTACTCTCCATTCTACTATTCTATTCTACAAACTACTCGTACATAAAACTCCTACATAAAACAAAATCAACAACTCGTAAACCAGCTTAAAAATAAAATACAAACGCGATTTGCGTTCAAGAGAGCGAAAAATAAAATAACACGGAGTAGGCGCGGTTTCGTGCCCCGCGGCCGGGGGGAGTAATTTCTCTAGATATTCATAGAGCTGAAGCCGTTTTGGCTTCGGACTCTTTTGGCCAAACTGACTATTTATTATCTATTTGGCTTTGCTGACTAAGACACTGGGTGTGGAATTAAAACATTCCTGACTTTCACACTGACACACCAGTGAGAATGTGAGAAAATATTTTTCCTGGCCTTCACACCAGTGTGACAGGATAGTATTAAGGTTCGGTCGGTAGTCAATCGTGAATCGGTCGTGGTCGCAAAGTCTAAACCTTATTCTAAAACATTTTTATTTTCCATGTTCCAGATAGATCGTCTACTGTCTTATCTATAACTACCCCCTTAGTGAAGTAGTATTTAATTAGTGGTATTTAATTTCGTTAACGCCAGTTATAGACTATAAAGAAAATTGTAAAAAATTGGCATTTGCTAACGGAATCTTTATATTCTACTGGTGTTAATGAAAGTAAAAACCACTTGTCTAGGGGGGGGGGGGGGGGGGGGGGGCGGCAGATATTAACTGTATACTTACTTATCAAAATTATGACGATCATTTTTTACAAATAGAACTAAATAATAATCTATAGAATACTGTGTAGAAACATATGCTATGTGTCATTCATATGCTACATCGCAAAAGAGTGAGTGAGACGACTCGCTTAGTGACGAAGCTACACTCTGTAATAGACAAAATTAAGTAAGATTCTGTCTTGGATTCGCACTTATCGCGAATGGTTCTCAAACCTAAATTAAACTGTTACGGCTAAGTATATACTTGACTGTACGATGTATTGCAGCAGTAAATAAAACCACGTAATAAATAAAATGTATAATGAAATTGCTAATCATTAGAATGTTAATACGAAAAAAACACCACTTTAACCAAATAATAGCCTTCGGGTACAACTCTAGAGATTTCATATTTTAGCCGTAGACGAGCTCGCCCGCGGCGTTACTACGGCGACGTAGACCCTCGTAGCACTGCTACGCCGTAGACTTATGTTGAAATTACTCTGTTTTCGCTAAGTTTTCCAACATAAATAGGATTTAATAAGATTAATCTAATAATATCTAGTGCGTAGTAGATACTGCGAAGTTTTGTACTACACTAAATACCTACTACAAACGGGCATTGCTCTTTAGTAATGTTGAAGTTATTGTATTTGTTAGTACGTAGTTTAACTCAGGGAAAAGTGTACAGGGGGCCTAATTAAGGTTGATATTTTCGATAAGTACTTGACCGATTACAAAAATTCTTTCACTGGTAGAGAGTTTAGAGTAAAGACTATGCCATTAAATAAAAATAAAATTAAGAACATCTCAATCATAATCAGGCCCCTTTTAGGTGTACGTTTTTCAGAATTTGGCCTTATATATTAAACATGTTCATATAGTCGTACGTATAGGTAGAGAGAACAAAGCACCATTTCAATCTTAACAGGCATTTGAAGATTTATTACAATAATTAGATATAATTTTCTCTAATCGTTCAAAATCATCAGAATCATATCAATGGTGAAATTTACATTTACACAACTTGGTTTATTGACCAAGCCTATCATCAAAGTTATTAAGGCCGTCCGTTAGGGCGGACGCACAACACCAAGGCGCGCGCCGTGGCGTTGTACAGTCGACAGCAGATCAATGGTAACAATTTGGACCGTTCTTATTATTTGCGTGGTAAGACTCGAAATCGTACTGCAAGTGTTACCTTTGATCAGCTGTCGACTGTACGTTGGTCTAATGTCATGCGATAACAACTAGGACCGACTAGATATAAATCGTATTAACTGAAACAACCAGCGAGAAGTAACTACAAAATGTAAAGCTGGCGATTGTAGAACATTTCGCTTGGAGCGAGTTCCGGACGTGACACATGTTATGTAACGCTCGTGTAAACGTTCACCGCAACACTCGTTCACCTGCCGCTAGAGATACAATCAATATAACGGTAATAGGTACTTTGTAACAGTTACTGTGTTTTGGGAAATATCTTACAGAAATTACGGTGGACAGTATGGAATATCTATCAGAAAATAAACTTTTGATAAGTAGATAAGATAAGATAAATATTCTTTATTGCAAAATAAAAGGAATTACACAAAAGAAATATGCTAATACAGTTAGTATCACAATTGGCGGTATTGTCGCTTAAAGCGATCTCTTCCAGACATCCTTTGGTTTGATAATTGAGCGGATAAATAGGTAGCTTGTTGAGCAATAATGAAGCATTTTGATAAGTAGATATAAGATTAGGCAATAATAATTACCAAAAGTATATTAGGTATATATTTTCGTGTTCATTCCTAATTATTGATTAAACTTATACATATACCAAAGCCCAAATCAAGTGTCTTATTTTGCAAACAAAAACTACTAACATTTTAAGCTTTTCTTTCTGTGATTAATAGTAATAATTTATTACATAGTTATTTTCACATTATTAGATCGGATCACTTTAATTTCACAATGATGAACAGGTTCAATCAATCAGTTTCTTCAGTGTTACATCATAACAGGTGAATACGATCATATTTGTTTACAAAATAATACACTTGATTTGGGCTGCGGTATAAGTGTACTCATTGTCATTGTGTGTGTCATTTTTCTACTGATAACATAACAAAGTAAATGTAGCAGTTACTAAGTATCAGTTCAAGCAATTCTCTTTCCCAATCCAAGAGGGCACACAGCCCGAGGCACGTTAGCGACTTAAGATACGTATGTAACGCTCAGGTAAACGCTTAACTTACATCTAGAGATGAGGGTAACTTAATAAATACGAAAGCAGACTTTGTGTACGTTGTTAAGAACTTATAAATTGGATTTTTGTTTTTCATATCTAATAAAGTATATAGACATTCTAGCGAAGGCAAGCTTGCTGGTTATCTAATATTGTATATTCTCCAGGACATACCTTCTTGGAGAAAAGTAACCGGAAGGGTTTTCTTCCAAATAAATGGTAAAATACTAGAAGAAGATACTTAATAAAGTACCAATTAATTCAATCAAAATTAGATCCTGATATATCTATTCAAATAGAGAGTAATGTCTTGATAGCACATGTAAATATGGATTGTAACATAATCCAATGCCGCCTAATGAGCTATCAGTTTCATTTCAAAAGGGTTTGTTCAAAAGTTTGATTTAAAAAAAACTTTTTGACTCCACTGTCCACTTTCACTGTCCCTTTCCTCAAATCCTCAACTAATTCGCCAAACTAACCAGACACATGTACAAACAACCCTATAAGCAACAACCCGACATTCCCTTGTAAAATTGTAAAGTTACGTCAGCATTATTCACAACAAAATTCATCGCAGCGAGTTAAAGCCAGATATTAATCTCTCGGCGGCATCCGAGCGCTGGATTCGCCATTTTGCGCCTAAATATGATAAACTTTCCCCCGAATTTCTTCATGGACCCCCCCGTTTCTTGGCGAGAAGAATGCCCCCGGCGGGTGATCCCCACCTCCCAGTCTTACGGCCCTGCTTTTAAACTAAGCTCGTTAATTAATTACAGCCAAGTCGACTGCCGAGGGTAGTGCCTTATATAGCGCTATGTGCCAATTTCATATTGCACTGGAGTTATGTAATCTTGGATATATGGTAATTGTGACATAAGATGTCACTGTTTCATTTTCTAAATTTTCTATTGTATATTTTAAAAATAGAATGAAGATTTTTATTAAGAATATTACTAATTGATGGCTTGGATTTAAGAAATTGACGCTGAATGTATTTTTCATTCGTTTATTGTATTTAATAGCAATCTCAAATTGTTCCGTCAAGACTAATGTAAGTACCTATTTCAATAGCTCGGTTTATTAGAGTCTTGGTTTATTTTTTACATATTTTTAATGTACATTATAATACATATACTGTGTTATATTATATATTTATGCCCTAACTAAACCACCATGTATGGGAAGATCATAATACACACAAACTTGCAATTAAAAGAAAGTTCTATGCAAAATTAGAATGTAAAATAAACCTTTATTCTAATCTTACGAAACTTAGTATCCCAACTTATTAAGTAGCCTAAACTTTGTTCAAGTACTAAAATTCAACCTAAACCAACAAAACCCTATCCCCAAACTACTAAATCATAAAATTATCCACGATATATTAATTACAAAAGCATGGGTCGCGCCATAGCTGGAATACTTGCTCGGCTCTATAATTAATTGCTACTAAATTCGCCCCAATTCGAATCCGGTTACCAAGTCCGCGAAGAAACTTACAGCGTACATAAGACTTAAGGGCAGGGCCGGCCGGAAGGAGGGTAAAATGGCGGCGGAGGGCGCGACCCTCCCGTGCGGGGGGTAGCCCAGGGGGGAGGAAGGACGTGAGATTTACTCTAAGTAATTGCAGTAATAAACACGCAAATATATCACGGCGGGGTAATGAGAGGAAGCGCCCAAAATTGCCGGCGCAAATTGCGTGTGTGAGATAAGCTCATTTTTTTTGTTAAACAGGAAGATGAATTTTTGGCGGGACGCTTTGTTTTTGACATTCTCATTTATTTGGAAACTCTGCGGATGGAATACTGACGACATTTTGATGTGTTGGCTTGTGAATTTTATTAGGGTTCCATCGAAACAAAAGTTGCCTAATGATTTGATGAAAATTAATTGACTTTTATTTCGAGATAGCATCCAACGTAATCTAACTCTTTGCGAGGAGATTCCATTTAATTAATTAAAATTTTATTCCTTTTTTCCTGTCTGTTAATACTGCAATTTGATTTGAAGAATTTGACCGACTATATAAAATACCTACGTCATCAGCCCGTTCCCAGTTCTTTGCATCCACTCCTAAGGGCCGACGTACAACGCTACGCGTCGCATAGCGCGGAGTGTCACTACGTCCGCCGGCACCGTCTACCGGTACATGATGTCGGGCGGTCACAGGCGGACAGCGTCGTGCCGGCGGACGGCGCCGTCTACATGAGCGGTACACGGCGGCGGGCGCCGCGCCGTGACGTTGTGCGTCCGCCCTTACTTGTCGCTATGCGTAGGAATCCCTCCAACTGGTCGGTGGACGGCCCACGCTACGTTTACCTACATTTTACTTTAAAATATAAGGGTTCCTTTTTCCTCCTGAAGTACGGAACCCTAAAAATAGGAAATGGGTTCTCAGTTAAAGTTCACATTTGTACACATTTCTGGCAAGTAGCCTAAGGAGCGGCCGACACAGTAGTAGGACCCGCGATACCTATAAACACAGATAAACTTTGCATATATTTGCGTATATTGCAAAATACTTATCCCTACAAAGAGAATCAACAATCAGATAAACAATTTAATACTTGACACGAAACTCTCGAACAATATCTCCATAAAATAAAAGGCACGAAGTCCCCAGGGAGAGTTTTACCGAGCAAACTTTCTCCTATCTGGCGTCAACTTATTTTAATGTTAGTTTCGTGTTCGGACGGCTCGGACACAGATACCGACTCACAGTTTGTTATAAGTTCGTCCCCAAAGTTCTCACTGCGCTGCACAGCCGCCAAGCGACGGTTTTTACGCACATCGTCACATTATCATCTATTGACTAATCAGAGATTCTTTAAGGATATTTTATGATTTAGGTTTAATTATGTGTCAAGTTTATCCTTCATGCATGTATAATATTAAGAGATGGCAGTGTGTGTGAGGGCTAGCGTTTATTAGGCAAATTATCAAAGTGACTGTACACCCAACATGGTCCTTTACCATGTTGGGTGTACAGTCACTTTGATAATTTACTACATGTAGTTACCAAAATACAGAATGTTTGTACAACTTTATAAAAAGTTGTGTACGATACTTTAGCAACAAGTGAGTTATTAAAAACCTGCTTTGGACATAAAAATGTATCTTAAGTTATCTCATTGATCAAGACAAATCTAACTTATCCATCAAGCCGTTTAAATTACAGGAGGCCATAAAGGAACTAGCATTACATACACTGCAATAACATTACCCTCCTCATTTCGGCAGTCGGGTAGAAACAATTTCCCTACAACCCGTTCGCACTAGCCAATTCGCCAACAAAACAAGTCGCGACATAAGAAGCGATACCGCATTAATTATTCGACCGAGACAAGAAAGGGGCCGCCCCATTTCCAATATTTATGTGTTGTCGATGACTACGCGAAAATATCGTTCGTCGACTCCTTTTTAAAACGCGAAGAAAAGGCCGAGAAAGGCCGCCGGGAAACGGGGCTTTCTTAATGCACAAACACCACTCTGCTTCACCTGCCCGCCTTGATTTATTGGACGGCTTTGTTCGCCGCTCGTTACAAGCTTGTTGTTGCGTTTTTAATTTATTTCCTTGGCGAAAATTTGCGCGATAATATTTAGTTAGATAATAACGCGGCCGTAATGGGAGGAAATCGCTGCGCGGCCACTGACGGCGAATATTGGGCAATTTCTTTCAGGACTTGTTGCGGATTTATTGCGAGGATAGCGGTGTAATTAAATTCGTATTTAATATTCTATTAAGAGCCATTTCTCTACGATAAAGTCCACAATTGGAATGTGCCAACCAACGTTATGTGGAAGTCAAGCTTTGACGTGTAAAATAGGAGTTACTTGCATAATGTAACATATGAATTTTGATATGAGATGATTCTAGGATGCATTCCATACATGAAGGTAAATATTGGCCGCGCTCCATGGAGAGAGCATAAAGTATAATTTGTATTGGGACAGGTACCCCCCGCCGTTGATGTATCTTTCACTCCCATGCATCAGAAAGAGACATTTTAAATGTTCGACTTCCATTGACTATTCAAACAATAGAAAAATAAGCGAGTGGTAGGTATCTCTGTCAAAAATTTGGATTAATTCTGTAGCGGACACTAAGTCGAATCTTAAACCTAAACGCAACTGTCAATGCCGTTTATATGCTACATCGCGTAAGAGCGAGCGGAACGCCTCGCCTAACGGCGACTTATATTACCGTCTATGCTATCTGGAATCGCTACAATTGTCTACGATGTAAATGTAAAATATGTCTAACTCCATCGGTGATTTTTTGCTTCATGATTCCACATTATATTGTTTGTGTTTTAAAATTGAATTATGTCGTTTGGCGTTGAACTAAAATTTACATTAATGTACGTATAAAACTACATTTCAGCCCCACCTGGTGGTATGGTGGGTCTTTTTTGCAAAACCATACCACCAGCTAATAGTGCTGTTTAGATGGGTCGTTCCCATCGGTCCACGAATCTATTGTTCTCCTTTTCCTTTTTGGCCGTGGACCTGCCACGGCCAATTAAAATTGGTTTTCAAATCTCCATACACGAATTCCCAGCATGTCCACGACATTTATTTAAAGTACAGTCAGTAAAAACGATTCATATTCTGATACCTAAAAAAGACACTTTAGATAACAAGTTTATTCAGACAAAAGAGTTTATTTTAATAAATCTACAGATTAGTAGTTTTTAAGTGCACGATTTTTACCCGACTGTGCAAGAAGGAGGGTTATGTTTTGCGAATGTATGTCAACATAAATTTTGTGTAGGTCGATGTGGCGTCGACAATGTATACCTCGGTTTATTCTAAATTCCATCGAGGCAGGTGCCGTAAGGGCAGGAGCAACAGCCGGCAATGGTCCGTGAATGAATGCCAATTGCCGTCGCCGCAAACGGCCGGGCCGATTGTCGACGCCACGACTCATTGCCGATTCAACGGCGCTCGCAAATTCACCACCCACTGTATATATTTGCGGACAATCTCGGATTGCACCTTCGAGTCAACCATTAAATTACCACTCGTATTTTATTAGTAGTGTTTGTAGAAAGTGGCGTTCTAGTTTAACTGCATAGCATAGATAGATAACAGAGGCCTCAATAAGGTTGAGATGATCTGGAGAACTACTTGACCGTTTGTAAAAATATTTTACTACTATATAAATAGTTTAGAGTACGCGCTATATAGTGCCCTAATATGATACTTTATTCACATTACGATCTAGCCTAAATACAATAAAGTATTTAGGCTAGATCGTAATGTGAATAGAGACTAAAAAGTAATTTGATTTTGACCTAAATTTCAATAAATTTACACTTATATCCCAGAGTTAGTCCAACGACATTACTTAGAGTTTATTAAAGGCGATCACTTTGTTCCCGTGTCTTCTTACATTTGCGCACATAAAAACAAAATCTTCTTCGTAAGAAAAGCCACAAATGTTTTCCGCGAAAATGGAAATTCAGTACAGTAGCTGAAAAAAATGTTCCAGCTATTGTACCGAGCATCCGGCTCCGCCTTAGGTGCTACCCGTTCTACAGCATGTATAGAAAACAGGTAGGTATTGTCTTTATTTATATATAAAAAAATCCTTAGAAATGTTAAGAAATGTGGATGCTATATCAAAATAGCAAACAGGTTATCCCAAACAAGTAGCTAATCACTCTCACTACCCTACCCGGGAACAATGCCCCCCCCACCCCTCCTCGCACCCTTCCCCGGCATCCCCGCGCCGCCCCCAAGACGCGGGCAGGCCGGAAACGCATTTGCATCGCGCGTTAGCATCACAAAGCTGCACTCCCAATATTTATGCGAGCCAATGATTGGCTGCCATTTGTTGCGGTCAATTGGAAGATAATGCTAGGAACAAAAGTTGAAAACTATGTCATAGGCGCCTAATCTCAATGAAACGAAATAAAAAGTATTTATTAGACTACTTACACTTAGATGAAACATAATTCAACGACCGAGTGGACATTTGCGGGACATTCGGAGAAATGGATATATCCAACCTTAAGGAACAAAAATATATGCGTACTATCCTAAAATAGAGCAAATCAACTTAAGCATTTTCGCGTTTCAATCGTGGTACACAACTCTCCCTACCTCCACATTCATTAATCTTTTTGTACATACTCATCGGATTGTATGACTGCATTTGAAATTTTTTAAACATCTCCAATTTGGTCCATATAAGTTCTCTCCGGTCTACTTCTGCCGACCCTACCACATTCGTTCCATATATTTTTTTGTGACTCTTCTTTCATTAGCTTTATCTAAAACAAAACTCTCATTTTTGATAAATAAATTAATTTTCTATTCACATTACACCTGTTCAGCGCGATATTAATAACCACAACGCTGTATATCATTTACGCGACATGCAAAATACAGGGGCGGTGAGCCTGTGAGGTGACGGGCCGTGATCGGGTGATCTTCACCCTTCCCTCATCAGTCATAGCCGGCCGTCAGACGGCTAAGCGGCCTCATTCAAATTGCCAACCGATGACGACGTGCTTTCGCGACCCCTGGCGACAGCTATGGCCAAGCGACATAGATTAGGTTAGAATGTAATGTGAGTTTCTGCCTAAACGCCTAAAGCCTCTGGAAGTTCTTCTCGCGGTTAGTTTCCCGCAGCTATTGTACAAGCATGAATGAACAGCGCGTCCTTTCTACAAACCTTTGTTTTTAATTCCAATAATAGATTTTCATACAATAAATGCAATATGTGTATGAAGTTCACTGACTGGTGTTAAAGTACAACAGTTAGAGGTTACGATTAATTGCATTATTTGTAATTAATAGCTGATTCAAAATATCATATCAGCTATAAATCAAAGGATTAGGTCACAAGCTCACAAGGTAGCTTCACTAAAGAACTGCTGAACCACTGATTTTGTATGACGACATTCGGTGGAACTTCTTACATAAAGCAGCTTAGGCCAAGCTTGAACTACAAAATCCACACACAACTGAAACAGTTTACTAATAGGAATGCAACAAATTCAAATAAGACGTGCGTGAACGTGACCGTCACCATACAACACAATCAATTATTGCCTACAGCTACTCATTCATACAGAACTCTGTCGGTTCTGTTGGCAAATCCTTTGCTCTAGATATCGTCCTCGACCGGCATTACACAGCGGGGACATACTTTTTACGTCATTAGACATTAGGCGGATCACCAGGAGTTATGGCGGTTACGCTGAATCGATTATCAGGGTGGCCAAGTGAGAGGGATGCGCTAGTGTGGAGCGTGCCTTATGACTTGGGAAAATGTATGGTCAACAATCAATCAATGGTCTGCTTCCTGCCATTGAAGTTTGGCCTTGTGTTCCGAAGTCTTGAAACAGGTTAGGTATTGTGGGCTAGTAAAATATCTTATTAGGATCTTTCACGATTCTAATAGGATCAACTTTGTGTAAAGCACACACTCCATGCACGACAGGTGACAGTCTCTTCTTGATATTTTAGGGCTGGTTTATGTTAGACCATTTAAATAGGGTCTATTCTATTTCAATTTGAAACACGAAAGAATCATAATTGTGTATGAAGACTTCATTATGCTTGTTAATTAAGCTTGTTTTGTTTCCTATACGATTGTAATCCAACTAAATTAAAAGCACAAGCACTCAGTATCAATCAACTGATTTCTGCACATATCGCACTATTATCACGACAAATGTAGGTATTACATATTAATAGTTTAATACAAATTAAGCGACTCCTTATTTGGTACATGCTCTTGAAAAAGAATTTCCGATTTCAATTAAAACAATCCACGTATCGACAGACGATGCGACTACATGAATATAAACATCGACACTCGCAGACAACGAAGTACCTACATCATTGAAAACGAAACGGAAACGCGGCAATAAACATTCATTTCGAAATTAAACACAGCTACCTGTGTGTTTACCATCGCGAAATCACTAAATGAATAAAACAGTGAGGAATGGAAGCCCGTAAATTCACATTCGGCGAATATCAATTTGGGTGAGGGGAGAGCGGGGGAACGCGCTCCGATAAATAAAAAATATATAAAAATATACACAGTACATAACATGGAAGCGGTGAATGGCACTTGTGAAAAATGGACTTGCCGCACTTCCAGGGAAGCAATCATTCAAACTGGCTGTTGTCTGTTTGCGCCTCTGCTCTTTTTCGCCTAGCGTCGGATATTTTTTGCAATTTTTTTCGGCAATGTCATTCGCAGAGTTCAGGTGTGGGGACACGTGGTCCGGGACAAAGAAAACAAATATTAATAACCGGCATTTTTTAAAGTCCTCGCCATAGGGCAATCGTTTATTGTTGTCAATATTTCGTAAATGATTTGAGTATGATGCGGCGTTTTTTGGCGCGCTACCTTGCCGCTTTGTTGGAAAGTGGGCCCGCGCCGTGAACGCAGCTAAATTTCGTACTTTGTTGTGTTTATTTATTGCCTAATGGACAGGTTGCAGTAGCTACGAATATTTCTTTGAAACGTAAATTATTTATCCAAAGCTGTTCATCATACGATATTAATCTTTATGGGATGTTCTGCGAAGCGACAATCTAAAAATTAAATAGGTATGTACTAGAATAAATTTTTCGTCATCACCATATTGGTGGTAAACCAACCTGATACCTCATCATTCAGTATCTAAGATGTTTTTCTCTCAATGTGAATATCATCCGATGTGCCTAAAAATTATCTCCCCATTCTCCTAGGGATGATGCGCTAGTGGGCTATTTTTTATTATTTTCCTACAAATGCGTATTGTAAATATTTTTTATGTTTTAAAAACCTTATGCTGTTTCAGTATTATGTGGATACGACTATCCTTCAAGTGACTACTATAACAGAACTAATATTAATATATCTAACTTTTTATTCTACTGATCTTGGATCTTGTAAAATTATTATGCCAGACAGTCTTATTTCCGGATAGGGAATCGAATCAAAACAATTATCCTAATAGGCGTGTACAACAAACGTAATCAAGGCGTCATTACCCTACATACCTACACATCCACCTCCGCCCACATACAATTCCATTTCACCCCACGAGCCCCTAGGTGAGAGCCCCGCATTTTTCCTAATTAAAATAATGCCTACTTCCCATTCTCCCCCATTCATTAGCCCAATGTACTGTAGATAAATGTTATTTGCCCGAGAGGTTCCTACAAATATGCCGGTTTTCTCCCGTTTTCCCAAAAGGGAAGGGGAATTTTATCGTTCGCTTTTTAGGCATGTTTTTCTGCATAGGATTCTTAATTAGCTACAATCTTTTAAGTCATTATTTAATTGCTTATTTTCCTTTGAGAGCTCAAAGTAAACGATCGAGAAATTGAAAGGTAATTCTGATTCGTTATTAATTTTTCTGAGCGCTCTGCAGTCGACCTCGCATTTACCCGAATTCCGCAAACTGCATAATATCGCCCTAATGAGAAGAGTCGTTGCGGCGGCGTCTAATTAGCGAGTCGGTAAGACGCCCACTAAGCAGACGACTGAGAAGGGTTTCCACATATCCCGAAAAGTGAGGAACTTCTGTACGTTTAATTTGCATAAATTTCGATAACATTGAGATAACTATACCACGCTTATGCAGTCGACAATACATCAACTGTTGCCATCTTGAACATACGTCAGCGAAACACCGAGCAACGCGGTGAAGAGATAGCAGTGTAACAAGGGCAGCTCTGTAGTCTCACTCAGGCGAAGAATAGTGCAACGGTATCGCATGTCTGTCCTAAAAGGCGATTATAAGGGTCATCAGGATCGCAGGCGACAAATGCTTTGATCTTTTGCCACACCATCTTATCGTATAACTTTATTATTTGATTTTTGTAAGCTTGTGCAATTGATTGGTGTATGGCAATAAACATATTTTCTTTCTCTTTTTTCTCTTTCTTTCATTTTCTTTCTCTTTCTTTCTCTTTCGTTCTCTTTCTTTCTTTTCTTTGTAGTGTCGACCCTGGGGAAATCCTAGAAGGTTCTAGCTTCTAGCTAGTTCAATCTCGTATTGTGCTAGGAATCCAAGTAGTAAGAAACATAGAGCAGTCTATGGAGACGCAAAGAAACTCAGGCATATGTGGGACACACAATGCAGTGCGACGAACTTCTACGTAATGTGATCAAATGAAGGAGACCTGGGAGAGAAAGGGAGACTCTTTCATCAATTCTCCTGCTAATTCAATGTGCCATTTTATCCCCACAGTAAAAAAAAGTTTGGTAACTTCACAAACCAGCAAGGAAGCAAGGGATCGAAGAGAAGCGCAGGGGAGCGCCGAAGAGCGACCGAGAGCGTGGCTCACCTAATGAAGTGTTTCGCTTTGACACGCGTGTTCGTTAGCAGACCACTTCAGCGGTTGCAGGTGACAACTTCCTCGAATTTACCACTTAAGTGGTGTACCACGCTTGTTATGTAGTTTTCAGTTACTTATCTTATCATTACAATTGGTTTATGCTGAAGATACTGAAATTAGTTTTTGTATACTCCAATTGACAAGAGGTCTAATTGAAAAATTGTAGCAAATAATTTCACAGCTGATGATCTAACTTTACTTTAAATACCTTATTGCTACACAAATGTAATGTTACAAGAAAGTCTATGTAACTACATTACTCGAGTTTATCTCTAAAATATATTGCTTCTAATCTCACCAGCTGTCCGGAATTGAGAGATTTTGACAGGTGTTATGAAAGATTTACAAATTAACATACACAAGTTTATGTATAAAAATTACAAAAATTATATGATGAGCTATAATACTTAGACAGACTATGATTTTTAAAGAAATTTCGATAAAAGGCACTTTATAAAACATGTATGATATATAAGTAATCACATCAAATCCTAGTAAGGTATCTATAACTCTGGCTGGACTCGTCTAATACTTAATTGCGTCCTATGTCCGCAGCACAATGGTGCGCGTAATCACGCCCGTGAGCGAACGACAATATAGACCCTGAGCTGGTTAGCCCAGGGGTGGCAACCATGGAAATTATAATTGGGGATAAATGATTCTGGGGTCCTGACTAATTTGACCATTGTTTACTGCCAAAACTAGGCTAATTCATATAAATTTAAATATACATTTGTAGCGATTCCAGACTGTGACAAATGAGTCTCACCTGCTCACTCTGGGTGACAGTGTTAGGATTAGGTAGATTTCGCGACCATGACATAATCACACTATATTAATAACAATTATACTAAGTAAGACATGCTGCGTGGAAACTTTAATGCCAATTTTTCTGACAATCATTATGACAACTTACTAAGCACTGAATGTTACTTTAAATCAGTGTTTCTCAAAGTGGGCAATAACGTCCACTTGTGGGCGCTGGAGGCCTAGAGGGGGGCGGTAAGGGCTCCAGAAAAAAGGGGGGTGTTGAAGTGTTTTAGGAGGAGATGGCTGATTTGTAATTTCATCTACTTAATATTTTAAAATTCACTGAAATTAAAACCTACCTACTGCACAACATCATTTATTTTATTTAGTTAATTTATATTTCAGCCCTGCTTGATTGTATAAAATAAAAACTTAAAATATTTAACTTAGCTTTCGTAGGATAGCCAGTAAGCAATCAAGTTATTGGTAAAGTAAAAAAAAATGGGGGCGCTGAAAAACAATTGAATTTCAAAGTGGGCGGTAGACGAAACAAGTTTGAGAACCTCCGTTTTAAATGAACGACATTACTCCGAATTCATTTATTTGAAGCAAAATTATCATATATTTTCCCTTTTCTTCCTTTTTATTTACGCCTATGACCGACTACATTCTCCGTGGTCACTTCCTCAAGTATTGCAGTGGCAGCCCTAACAGCCCCCTCGCAGATCGCCTAATCCAACTATTCAATTTTCGCCAAAAAGGATTGTCGTCGTCTTACGTTTTTTATCTCTCGGGATCCGGTACAAGCGGTTATTGCTACCATTGTTCACGAGATTCTTCAGCTTATTATTGTAGGTAATTAAATACGAGTAGTTGCCTTAGGAAATCAATTTATACGAAAACAAATCGGCTATCAAAATCATTTAAGTTTTTGCGAAAATGACTAACATAAATGAAATAAAAATTGTGTATGTCGGTTTCTTTGTGGCCTCCTGTAGCCTAAATGACTTCATGGATGTTAATGTATGATATATCGTTGATTTGTCTTGATCACGGGACTTACACAGATATAATAATACTTTATCCTAAAAAGCGGGATTTTTTGCTACAATTCACATGTTTATTATTTACTATTTTATTATTTTTCATTATGTATATACTTACACATTATTTATATGTCATCAATACACAGAACACTGCACATTTCTACCACCAACCCAGCTTCTCAATTTTTCTGCCCAATCAGTTAACTACGACCATTCATTAGGTAACAGGTTCAATCCAAGTTTAGAAACCTATACTGGTAAAATGTTATACTTGGTCTCCCGCGATACAGGTTTTACCTAGTGCGGGGCCATTGTACAAACAATATTATGTAAACTTATTGGAAATAAATGGTTTGATTTGATTTATTATTATGACAAACCCGACTACAGTGATGGCTGTCATTTTCTTAACTTTCCTAACCTTTACGATAACGTAATTCCATTTACGTTTAAAGCCTAGCTTTGTCACAAAATACATCAGAATAAACTTCGGAGTAGTCCATTCACTTAAACATCGGGCAACTTTCCTAATTGTAGCGAGATTTACGCCAGGGGAGAACTTGAAACTTGGCAGAGGAAAAAAGCAATTATCCTTTCTGTTTTACCGAGGTGAGGAAGCATATTAAAAAACTTGAAAGCGTTGTCAGTAGTGACGGGCATAACTAGACCAGGACCGAAGCTCAATTGGTCTGGAGGTATAATATCTTAAAGTTTTATATGTCGCATCACTGTCACAAAATAGCGACATCGGAAAATATGCGTTATCGCAGAAATATTGTTACGAAGTCGCCGAGATCAGGCAATACGTTGACTGTCGCAACTGTCAGGTATACTGTTATGTCGTTCGTATCAATGACATCATCCCAGCAATATTAAGGCTCTATAAGAAATTAATTTCCTAAACAAAATTTCGAAAATACCAGATTGTACACATGCTCTGTCTGCTCTCATCTCTCTCTTACACTGGTTTGCTGGTAGATAACTCTAATCTAGAATTAAGCACACCTTATGTAAATCTTATTCCATGTCTTGTATTGTAATCAACTTTGTGTACATAAAAAAATTTAAGAATTGTTCTCAGACAACTAATATTTTAATGTGTCTCTGGTTTTTTTTTAAATGAATCCCTAATTTGAGTTTAAAAACAATGTTCAGATTGTTCAGATTCATTGTTCATTGTTCAGTGTAATAATTCATAATCCAAATGTCCAGTAATGTAAAAGTACCTAATTTAATGACGTAAATTCGTCATTGGTCTTGAACCTCGGCCATCACTAGTTGTCAGACTCCGAGAGTGGAGCAGACAGTGATGGCTATTAATTAGAAGGGTTGGATGAAGATATTTCATTATTTCTTCTCGTCTGCTTTTTTTGCAGCGTCGAGAAGTTTTTATTCTCTCTGAGCTCGTAACTTGGAAAACAGTGAACGTCTAAAAGTAGATACCCAACCTTTTTATTATTTTAATTTATTTTTTTGAGAACGTACTACCTAGGTATATTTAGAACAAAATGTATTTAACTTATAGACCTTGAAATTCAGATTAGATTAAGGTCGAAAATGGTATCGAAAATAATAAATAACAGTACTTATCTAATAATAACAAAACTGAAAACAAATAACACTGTAGAAGTAGCCCGTCCTCTATCTCGGCGCAATCGCAAAACGTAACAACCCGGGATACGCACTTTATCAGGCGATCTCATAATCAAACGCTGCAGTTTGTTAACAAGGTGCTAACTCTAGAATTTATGTAAACTGTTCTGCGCTCGTTCCACTTATCTGAGATTAAAATCTGGCGCTGGTGCGGAGGCCGAGGCAGGCCCTCTACAATCACTCCTCTGGGAGCCAGCTTTATTTGCGGAGCCTTATCATCACTTAACATATCTGCATATTCATTAAGAGATCAATCAAATTATTGTCTTCGCCATGCGGGATTCTGCTGTGGAATCCCCTGCATAAATCTTGAGGTACAGAACGCGTAGCCTACGCGGGTATTAAAATATGCCCGTAATGCTGTAGGCGTATGTGGGTAGAGCCGAATGAATAATGAACGCGTGTGATCATTTATTTGGAGATTTTAGCATATTTACTCTGGAGGAGCGAGCAAATAGAGTGAATACAGGTAAAGAACACACGAATGATGGGGGTTAGTAGTAGAACCATTCACATTATAACATAAAACCTTCAATGAGAGGGTCGCTCCTATGCAGTCATGCGCCAACCTTTTGTCAAGCAATACTTCTCAATAATTCACCTGACATCCTGCCCACCCACGGTACCACAAAGAGATTTTTGTTTCACCGCCCATTCATGGAACTGGATCATTGATTGTTTTAAACAGACTCCTCGTCGCCGACTCGGGACTATCGTCGACCGTTTCGAATAGGGATTTTTCTAGTTATTGTCCAACGAAAATCGGGCTTGGGACCTCTATCAATCAAGGTTTGCGAGCCAGGACCCCCGGGGGCCGTTTCCGACCAGGTGTCCTTTTGGAATTTGCGCCGAAAAACTGCGCTTCACCTTGGATTGTTCGAAAAAAATGACGTGTATTGTTATATTTCTGCGTAGTGAGCTTGCGGCGCTAGTAAGCCGCCAGGTAGGCGGGTATGTTCGCATTGCCATCGATTTATGGGTTTAGTTTTAAATTACGGCTACTTAAGAGAACTATGTGCGACATAAAATATGGACAGAGTTATTTAACACCGGCCAGGATTACATGGAATTCAGAAACTAAAATATTTCAGCAAGAATAGGGGTTGCTATAACTAGGTATTATTTAGTTGTCGATGTGTTGTTGTTCCAAAAACTTTATGTAACTGGGCAGTTACATAAAGTGTTTTAAGGCACAAAAGTTGTTTGTTTGTTTTAACTCTTTATTGCACAACACAGACAAATACATAGATAACATCAAGAAGAAACAAATTGGTACAAAGGGCGAGCTTATCTCAAAAGAGATTTCTACCAGCAAACCCGCGAAAGAGAGAGCAGTGTTAAAAGTGGTAGTCGTTGTTGTGGTGTACAGATAAGATATATACGTAAATAAATCAATTATAACTACTAAATATATAAACAATACCTATGATACGAGGACACATAACAACACCTATAATTATAATAAACTTACACAAAATACATATAAATATACAATCTATCATTATAATAAACTTACACAAAATACCTACATATAATAAACTACAAATAAATAAATAATACTAATGGATGAAATACCTACTGAATAATCAAGGGTTAGAAAAGTAGTGTTCTTTGACGAGTTTTTTAAACAGAGAAATTGTTTGACAATCACGAATGCTGGGAGGGAGCGAATTCCACAATCTGACTGCATGAACAGAAAAAGAATATTGACAGAATTGAGTCCTGTGAAGGGTAGAGGGAAGACCAAGGAGGGTGGTATTATGAGATCTTGCCGGACGGTCAGAAGGACGAAGAAAATGGAAACATTCCTGCAAATACGTAGGAGAAGAGGACATTTGAATAATTTTGAAGAGGAGACAAAGAATGTGAGAGTTTCTGCGTGCACGGATTGGTAGCCACTTGAGTTCAGACCGAAAGCTGGAGATCCTATCAAACTTACGCAAGCCAAAAATGAAACGGATGCACAGATTTTGTAGTCTCTCCAACTTATTCAGCAGCTCCTCAGTGGCGTCCAATGTGCACACGTCACCATAGTCAATAATTGGCAGAAGTAGGGACTGGGCAAGAGTAATCTTGGTTTTTAAGGGTAAGAAATATTGGAGCCGTTTGAGTGAATGAAAAGAAAAATGCACCTTCTTGCTCTTGCTTATTGTTATAGAGGAAGATTGACCTGTAGCTGTAGTGTACCAGGAGGAGGAGTCGCTCTCTTGTATTGCTGTGCCTAAACAAGGTCCATAAAGAACATTGTAACATTTTAATGTTAAGTATATGAACATCTGTATTATAACTTATGGAATGCAATAAATATATTGAGTATTGAGTTAAAAAATTTATAGGAATGTCATTATCTTATCTATCTATACCAATGACTATTTCTTTATGATCCTATACTAAGCAAACGTATTCGGGGGCTTGAAACGAAATCTAAATTGGTAATTGTTTGCCGTGGTTTCAGAGGTTGATAATCACGTTAAGTATTAAATGTCTGGGAATGTGTAGGTATATTTAATGGAGTGTTCGAATAATCATTTGTTGATGGAAAGAGCTGGATACTCGTAGATCATCTGTTTGTGTTCGAATCAAGGATGGGGGCCAGTTTAACGCATGTCCCATTTTCTCCCGTCGTTAACATCCAGTAGGAAGCGATCTGAGACCTAGGCCGCAATCCGCTACCTACTGGACGTTAATGACGGGAGAAAAGGGGCCGGGGCATGCGTTTTAACTGTCCGCAGGCCGCAAGGCGCCTGTATATGGCAGGCTTAACTCGGGTATGAATGTAGATTGTTGAGGGTTTTGATATGAATCAACACTTTAAATATTTCTGGTATAGGCTCGTGTGGCTAAATTATTCAATGTCCTCAATAATGTAAACAAAAAACTAAAGGTTATTTTAAACTTTCTTTAAAGTTACCTGTATGAACACAATGCGTATAAAATACGACCTGTCGTAAAAATCTGTGAAATACGATGGCCATTGACGTTGACAATGGTGAAGCAATTGTCGATACGAGTAGAACTGCAGTATTTTAAATTGCCACCAAAAGTGTCCCGAAAACAGTAATTTCGACTGTATTTTACACATGTTTACTAATGTTTTAAAATCTAGGGGGTCAGTCTAGCGCGCCGATATACGTTTGTATAGACCATTGAGAAATGGGCCTTCGTGGCATCTTAATTTTTATGGCGAAAAACTTCAAAATGTACTAAAAAATTAACTTCAAAATGCAGAGGCACCGCAAGACCTATAGTTGTGAATAGGATTAGAGTTAATAATAATAATAATCATTTATTATTTGCTCACCACAAACAGGTAACATAATAGTATGGGTAGGTACATTTTATCAGTCTTAACAATTATAAGCTTGTGGGGAGGCTGGCGCCTGAACTAGGTAAATAATACCTGTGTTTCAGGTCTCCAGGCCTCCGCCCCGGTACAGTGTAGCAACAGACAAATATACCAATTAATCACATTAGTATATTTGTCTGCTGCTACACTACATAGTTAAATAGAGCACCTAAGTGAAAGAATATACGTACATAGGTACATGTCATAAATTGTGTGATAGATAACTGATAAGTCAAAGGAACCCTAAAAAAAAATCTGCCGTCATTCTACATAGACAGGTGTCACCTTATTGGTGTCATAACGTCCACAAAAGGAATATTCCTTAAATCAATGCTCGGTGAAGCAACAACAATAGGTCATCGGACTCCTTTGTCGTATCTATTCTCTTTGGCCACGTGGGACAGGTGAGCTGTGCGCACGCGCACATCTGCCCGCACAAAAACGCTGTGTCGGCTTGTGCAAGATTTTAATCGATTTTTTTCAAGAACGATGACAGTTCTCTAGGTATTTCGCGCCAATCTAACGGCTCCCCGCGGTTTTGGCAGCTGGTTGGATTTATTTTCAGAGATTTACACCTTTATAATCTTGATTTAGTTACTAAATTTAAAAAAAATATTATATATATCGTCGCGTATGTGATAAAATATACTGCCGAAAAATAACATTTATCACTTGAAGTGCACGATTTCAACTCTATTATTATATAAGTACCTAATACTATGTATTTTTATTTATCTACAATTTCGTATTTTTATTTATTTATTACTAAATACATTTGCACCCTTCGTCAATTCAGACCATCGTGGTATAATTTTATTAATCCATTAACAACACATTAAAATATGTAACATGTAAGAAAAAAATCCTCTTTCCGTACAACATATCTACGCAAATGTATGCTTGAATGTAGGTACTTGTGAGTACTGTGCAGAAAAATACTGCAAAATACATACCTCTATGTAATTTTCCCATTTTACATTTCTTTAAATGTAAAGTTATTGTGCGTAAAGCTCTTTAAAAAATCCATTACCAAATTAACTTCACACGTGCCGTCACAACCGCGACAAAACCTATTCAGCTCACGACACCTCGACATGTTCACCTTTTCCCATTTATAATATTTAATAATAATAAACGCAAAATGTATTCCGACCGCCTCGAGTACGCACTGTAGGGTATACGTGACAGTTATGTAACCCCATTAGAATGTACGCGCGAGGAATACGCGGCTCGATTGCCTCGCATCGGATCTCCACAATGCCGTACAAAACGCGCCACTACAAAGCGATTACCCTCTGCCGTCGTCGTCGTGAGAGCCTCGCATGCCAGGAATTCGCGAAAATTACAGGAGCAGATATATTTCATGGGTACTTTCTAAGTATTAGTTCACTGTCATGTCGGAAGAAACTTACAGCGTCCGTTTTTTCCTGATACATGCAATCTTGAGATCTCCAATGCAAGAGTGAATAAGGCATTTAATGCCGCGTGTTTTTCATCACCGGTCTCATCATCACTTAACCTGACGGAGGTGAGATTGAAGCCAAATGAAGGGTTTAGTCTGACACAAAACTAAAAAACAAACGAAGCGTCGCGTCGCACGCTCTTTCTTATTCGTTATTGCATAAGAGTGACAGTTGAGTTTAGGTGTAGATTTGACGGTCAAGACAGATTACTTATTGTTACTATAATCAGTATTTAGCTAAACGACTGAATAAGCCACAGTTTAAGCATATCTTATGAATAAAAGCCCCAAAGTCTTACATCCCGTTCATGAGGTGAGCACCTAAGTGATTCCGTGGAAATATTTCAAATCAGAGCGCGGGCAATGGCGGCGTACCGTTCTCGTACAGCCGACAACACATCAACCTACACAAACCCACTGCAATCTATGCCATATTGCCGTCGCATAGAGTACATACTTGATGTGTCGACAGGCAATAACGAGTGACGTGACACGCATGCCGCCCGGGTGCCGACTGCCTGCCTAATGTGACGCTGAAAGGGGCTTTCGCCCTGTTTATTAGGTCTGTGTTTCCGAAAAGGAATACCACGTGTTAGGTATCGAATACATATGAGTTGTTAGTACGGTATAACACACAAGGGTACAGTAGAGCTATTAAGGGCCTAACATGAGCCAACTAACGTCGCCAATCTTAAAAAAGTATATCTTCCAATATACTAAATTTTATTAAAAAAAACTACTTAGAAAAACTTTATTAGGATAAATACTATTTTTCAATATACGATACATAGGTATCATAATTGCGACAAGCTAAGTTGTAGTTCTCAAATATGCCAAAAACGGCCATTTTTCGCAATTATGCCAACTACAATTAAGCGAACTTGAATCACGTTGAAAAAAATAGTATTTATCCTAATAAAGATTTGCTAAGTATCTTTTTTTTTTAATTTATTATTTTGGAACATATATTTTTTTAAAGATTGGCGGCGCTAGTTGGCTCATTAAAAAGCTCTCGACTGATTTTATAAATCCTAGGTTGGGCAAGAGTCTGATGTCTTATTTATTTTAAAAATTACACCGACCTGATTTTCTTTGGTATCAATAAATATCAATTAAAAAGGGACATTATCCATACATTGCAAGTAAACTAGTTTACATCCACCCTCTTTTATTTATAGTCAAGGCGTTGTTTATATTACGATTATCTACGACATTTACATTCAGACTTTTAAATGTACCACAACCAATTAATTTATCCAACAAATCCGCCAAAGCGTTTAGAATCTCATTAGAAGGCATTCGGTATGCGCACGCTATGCGGCGAATGCACGCGCCACGCGAATATCCAAAACGCGAATGCCGAAAAGCCGAATAGCCCCACTCGGTGACATATTGGAATGTGACTCCATTTATTCCCGCTTCCTATTGGAATCCGGAGTGACGCGGCAAATTGGAAATTGCGGTTCCTATTTTTGGCGTTATTGATAGATAATGCCACTTGTAACCGTTCGGTATGGAAATGGTGTCCATGTTAAATAATATAGTGGGTGACAAAATATCAGGGCTATGAATTTTGATTACAGGATTCTTCGGTATGTTAATAGGTGAAGAACTCTATGACATAGTATAAAAAAGTAGAAAATGATGATTGCTTCGCTTACTCTACAAATGTAGAGTTTTCAATTTCACTTTAAATCTAATATTTTTCATATAAGCAGGCAGACATAATACATCTCACGCCTGATTCTCGTAGAGGTAGACAGAGACGATGGACTTACATCTGCCGCGATCAGGCAAACTTTTCACTTCCACCACATTCATCAATAACATTAAAATATAAGAACGGTAGATAAACATAAAAAAAATCAGTAAAACATCTGGAAAGGACATATTTGTATTCCTGTAATAAAATCTAAGCGCAAAGTAGTGCGCAGGCCAAGTGCGTACACTGTTACAAAAACCAAATTCTATTAACCAAAGAAAATCCATATTTTTCAATTGACAAAGTTTTGCATGATATGAAATACACTCAAAAAAATAATTACCAAATCTCAAACGAATGTAAATACAAATGTAAGTACCAATGTCCATCGCTATCAGAAAACGGTAACCGAATTCGGTGCGGTCTGCCCGTCAAACAGAACCCATGGACCATGGAATTGTCGATGGAGTTAACCATATTCACATCGCAAACTCCTTCATGCATGACCATTTTTCTCGTCTCTGCTACTCACTTGTTTTTCTATAATTCGAAGTTTCAATAGAAGTCGAATATACAAAAAATGCGTCTATAATTATGCAACTGACAGCTAGTGACAGCAAGTCCATTCCCATTTCTATATTCCATTGCTGGCTTTCATAGTAACATGAAAATTATTGTCACAGCAACCGAGCAATGGATTATTGAAATGGGTTTGCTGTTACTGTCAGAGCCACAATAGGGCGCATATATCTTTATAACGTATGAGAGTGACAGGAAGGGCGGAAATATGTCGTCATACAAACATACAAAAACTCATGTATCTTTCAACGTATGAGATGAGGAGAGTGACAACAAGGGCGGAGACCTGCCTCCATACAAAATTTAGGTTTTCGTGACTTGGAAAGCAGGTTAAGCAGTTGACCCCGGTTGCTGTCGCTCGGCAGCAGTCATTAGGCCACGTCAGAGGACTACAGGTGGCCTGAATAACTCTGACAAATAGGTTTGGTCACTAAACCACACGAGAAAAGAAAAGAACAAAGTTTAGGCTCTCTCCATGGAGCGCGGCGAAATTTGTTAATTCATGGGCAGCCATCAAACCGCGAGCATAGCACATCACACGTCAAAGCGCGGTCCGAGTCAACCCTCGCTGTATTAAATCACATGTTGACAAGCGTACCGTGAAAAATTAATCGAGTGTCGTCGAGTGAGCGCGGCGGAAAAAATGGAAACATGATGGCATTTTGGTCCCCGGAGCCAGAAAGGTCAGGCGGGCAGCCGCTCGTGAAATGCCGAGCCCTCTGGACACGGCCGCTGGCGAGCGACAGCGCTGAGGGGATACTACTACGGCATTTGAACAAGGAACTGGCGTCAGTTAAACAATTGGTTGCCAAGTTAGATCGAAAATTATATGCCCTAACATAAAACGAGGTATCTAACGCCGATGGAACTCCGAGATTCAAAGACAATTTTGAACGCCAACTTTAACTACCTACCTACACATTAAGCTTGATTTACATCTACATTACAATTTTTTTTTCTCTTGTGGTTTAGTGACCAAACCTATTTGTCAAAGTTATTCAGGCCGCCTGTAGGCTTTTGACGCGGCCTAACGACTGCTGTCACGCGACAGTAACCGGGACCAACTGCTTACCGTGCTTTCCGAGGCACGAAGTTGTTGAACGTCTCAGACACGTGCCGTGGCGGACAAATTATTCTACTTGTATACAATGTGTATGAATGTAGGTATTTATATCTACCGTACGGAGCGGCACAGACGCGGGCAGACAATTGCATAGAATAATATGATTTTGATTTTATCTGCCACGCCACGTGCCGTACACGCTCTACGTCTGTAGATGTAAACGAAAGTTTATGCTCGCGCTCAAAATTAACTCCTAGTCCGATAGTCATACTTTTAATGAAACTATGATTAGCCGAACTCAGCGTGAGCTCGCATTTACGTCTGTCAAACTCCAGTCACACTCAAATGTTACAGCGAAAGTTGTGCAATTTGGTAAATGTCGGAAGAAAGTTAAAAAAATTTGGTCTAAATTTCTTTTTCGAAATAAGCGCATAAGTACGTATAATTATTAGTTGAATTCCTCATCATATTACTTATCAATGATAATAATTACAATAATAACTCACATTGCTATTACATGTTACGAGTATATGATAAACGAGATTCTTTAATTAAACAGAAGGGTGCGAATGCGAGAGCTTGCCATCCCCTTAATAGTTACCATTAATACTTATCTAACACGGAATAATGCAATTAATCTCGCACAAACTGTTTTAGAACCATAGAGTTCAAAGCAAAGTTCATATGTGATTTGGCCGAAGCCAGAAACCAAAAGAAGCCGAAATTGAGCTTTTTGAAACCAAAATTAATTTAATGTAAATTAGTTGACATATTTCGGAAATTGTGAACTAACATGCATCATAATGAGTTTATGGATAATTTAGTTTAATTATAATAAATGCACATTCTAATAATAAATAACCCTCATGTCCCAAACTAGTTTAGTAACATTCCCTGTGCTATGGGTCCAGAGACCCAGAAAAGGCTCGAAAAAATTGGTAATAGCTTCCTAAATGGAACCTATGCCCAAAAAGCAGGAGCAATATAGACTCTAGGAGGTCGATAATTGACTATCGAATACTTAAACATAATCTTTGCTATAAATCTGAAACCGAAACCTAAACTACAATGCGCCTCTATTTATAACGCAATCGTGAGAATACGCACTTGTTTTGGTGGGGAGTGTAAAAAACAAGAAGAATTCTGCCGGAGATATTAGTGGGTATTTGTGGGCCATCCATCATACGCGGCAGATTAATGTTTTGATGTATGTAAGTACAGTCGACAGCAGATCAATGGTAACACTTGCAGTACGATTTCAAGTCTTACGACGCAAATAATAAGAACTGTCAAAAGTAAAAAAGTGTTACCATTGATCTGCTGTCGACTGTACTAGGCACTAGAAGATTGACATTTAAAGGCGAATAGACCCGGTGACGTCATTGTCCATTATATTTTTGTAAATTGGTCAAAAATCGCTTATGTTTGCTAATTTATAACTGGTTTTTAAATTAAAGACTCTAATGCAGGTTTTTATTTTATTTTGAGTGTAAAAAATAGATTTGTCGCTTTTTACTGATTGTATTTAAAAAAAACGTATTTTACTGAAAATTTTTGAAATATCTATAAATTCTATAATTAACTTACTGATGGAGAATAGCCGCTAATATAGTAATTGGACAATAAGTTGACACGTAACCGACAAAATTTTGTTGAAATGTCGTCAAAACTATTTTTTAATAATAATTTGTAAATAATTTTAATTTTCACAATGTTTAAATTTGTTCCCCGATCATGGCATAATGCATAAAACAAATTCTGACGAAAATATATTTAAAGAAGTATACATAGTTAGGGAGTCAGTCATGACATGGCTTTATGAGTCAAAACCATTCACAAATCGTTTTAACAAGCACCCATTAAAAATGACGTCAAAATAACCTAGCCCAATCATATCAATTTCAAAGCCTTTAATTAACTAACGATTCTATCAATAACTATTCCCAGAGATACGAAACATCCCAACCCTCTGTTTGCCGCCCTCATTACGGCTACCACATTCGGCCACAGAATAATTTTCACACGAATGGTTCTATACAGTGACGGACTAACTCCTTCGTTCCCTGGGTGGCCTCTAATATCGAACCCCACAGATTGGATAGGAAAATGATGGAGAAAACAGATCCAAAAGATATTGAAACCTGATCGATGTTATTTAAAGGTTATTGTAGATGAACGAAACAGGAGAAATTAGGTGTATTAATTAATTGTTATTCAACAAATTTAAAGATCTTGGAAATTATATTTTTATTTTTTTCAGATTCATGAGCTGTGTAACTTCCTAATTAATTGACACTGACAATTATTGTCTTATCATTTTCCTTGCAAACACTAGACTTTATGTTCTTAATTTACATTAAGTTTTGATAAGCAATTTCTATTAGTCGCTGCGATAAGAAATTTAAAGTAGGTAATGAGGTTCAAAATAACTTAAAGTCCCCATATTAGCTGATCATCATATTTTCTATGAAAGTTCAGATCGGAACTCTGAGTTTCATTAATTTTATCAATATTTTTATTTTAAATGCGGGCATCATTTCTATACAGGGTCTCTACTATCGCCCTCCCTTAGTCCGCCACTGGTTCTATAACAATGTCCTGTGGTAATAAAGGCTGAAATCCTTTCTGTGCGCAATATTATCTATTCTAATTGGCATTAGAGATCGGCGAAAGAAATGAGGTAACCCCAAACAAGTGCTTATCGACACATCAGTGCACTAAAACCCGTGGGCTCCCCAGATTGCAGCTAATGAATATAATGCTGCCCCCAGGTATTGCTAACTGGACGGCTCAAAATGATCGCTACGTGTTTACTAGTGACGTACAACGAAGGAAAGAACGTCCGGCTGCTGGCCCGAATTTTATTTCATTCATGGACCTGACTCTATTTCAATATTTTGAACGAATTTGTACAGGAAGCAGATTGTGAATTGGTGATGGTTCTAAATAGTTTTCGAGGTCACAAGTGGAAAAATTAAGCATAAAAGACAATATGTATATCACAGGTTGTACAGTTGGAAGCATGTCAAGTGCACCAAGTACACTGGCACTCTATACTATATTATGATGGAAATATACTCCAGTATTAGGCTAATAGTGTAGTAGTGTGGGACGCCCCCCTACCAGATGGAGGGATGACCTTCGCAAGATGGCTGACAGGGATTGGATGCATAGGGCAGAGAGTAGGGTTGAGTGGCGCGCTTTGGGAGAGGCCTACATCTAGCAGTGGACTGATACAGGCTGATGATTATGATTAGGCTAATGTGCGGTCGTCTGTACTATTGACAAGTCTCTTGAAACAGGAAACTAACAAAACGATAGCATAATTGAGAAACGTGTTCAATAACAGTTTGTTCATTAAATACGTACAGTCAGCAACAGTTCCGCCTGATCACTTTTACAATTCATTTCATCTTATTTCAATTACAACAATATTGTTTTTAAACTACGATGGAATTAAACTATGATGAAGATGAGCCAATAACAAGTTGATATTTCCAAATCAACATTAATTAAGTATAACAAAGTTACCTTGGTTTTGATGGACAGCAGTCATCATTATTCAAGAAACCAGACATCCTGTTGAATCCTATCCACGCTCTATATTTTTTAATCGCGCGAATTTATTTCCTCCAACAACCTATCAAAATATATTGCGATTCAAATATATTATTAAACAATTGACGCGGAATTTTTTGCAGCGCTGACAGCCTATTGTCATAACATAACACATAGTAGGAGCGATATAACTGCAGTAGTCGAGTAACACTTTTTTGTGGTTGGATCTGGAATCAAATTCAGTGACTGTAATCTTGATAATTGCCGTTTGCGGCGCCCAGCGGACCGAGAGTTGCCTAGCAACCGCACAACAGATGCGATTGTGCTTTGTTTCGACATATACATACTTCGTGATATTACGATACACTGTTATATCTTTGTACAAAATCCAATTTGAATGAAATTTAATTTCATTGGAAATGATTTTGGATTTTATACAAACATACACATTGTTACGTACACAAATAATCCGCATAAATAAATACCTATAGTTATTCACTTTGAATCCTTCACCTTAAGTGAGCAATGATCTATGTATGTATCAGACAACCTTCTATATGAAAAGAAAATATATAATATAATAATTTACTACATAACCCGAAAATATAGGTACAATAAGTAGGTACAATATAATCAGCAGTACTAGAAACGACCAACCCTATTCAAACATTGTAGTAATTAGGTAGGTAGATTAATATACAATAATTACAGTCCATAAATTTATTTCTTCTAAATTCTATTCAAGTATTTCGTTTATCAAACAAAAAATAAAATTTAAAATATTAAACTCTACATTCATATTACCAAATCAACGTCAACAGCAAACCGAAGGGTAGGCAAAGGCCTCGAGGGACGCGCCGTATTATAACCGAGCATAATATCTGCGTCGTCACTCAAGCGCAATAAATACCCAAATAAAGCGCAAATAATACCCAAATCGCTCATCAGTGCCAGCCCTAGCTCCCCAACTATAATCATCTATAATCAGAATATGCACGTCTGTAATCAGTGTTGGTCCCATCGCCATGATTACGATTACCAACTATGATTTGCGTGAGAGCAGTGACGTTGATTGACTCGCTTTTCTTGGCTTTTGTTTGTTTTTAAAATATGGTATAAATGTTTCATACAATGTATTTGGAATTTTGAACTAAAACGTGTTATCTTTTTTATTAACTAATTTTTTTTTAAACAGTCATTTTTCTAAATTCAAAACCCGGCTAATTTTACCAATCAACCGCGGCTTAAAGTTAACACGTGTTAAATCACAAATAGGTTAATCTATTGCTCCCACTACACTTGGTTATTCGTATTTGCGTAATTGTCATAACTGCCATGTGTGGTTGGTATGCTTGACAAAATATTCGTCTTATTTGTATGTACAGCTAACAGCAGATCAAGTGTAACACTTTGGACTTTGGACTGTTCTTATTATCTGCGTCGTAAGAGTTAAAATCGTACTGCAAGTGTTACCATTGCTCTGCTGTTGTCCGTACGTCAAGTATTTGACAAATACGACAAACATCCAATAGCGAATACGAAAGCCAAGTGAAGTGTCACCATAAGTTATCTATAGTTGGTGCAAGTGGCCTCTAACTGTTCCATAATATGTTGCGATGAAGACAACTTTTTCATAATTCGCTGTAAATACTAATCGTTTAAATAAAACAGTGCATTTCTGTGCATTGATCTCCTATAAACAACTAGATACACAGTCTGCCTTCTAAAAATGTCCGAGCGCAAAGAAGGTCCAAATGGATGAATGAGGGTCCATTCATCAGTTTGGACCTTCATTTGCTTTATTGGACATTATTTGGACGTTTTTTATATTGTTTTAACAAGACCTTTGTGTATCTAGTTGTTTATAGGAGATCAATGATTTCTGTGTGAATAATTAAATATTCACATTGGTGTATGTGTATAAATTATTATAATTTATTATTATTACTTAATAGCCTGTAATGCCCCACTGCTGGGCAAATGCCTCCTCACGTGTATAAATAAATAAACATTTTAACAAATGAATTTATACCTAACTACTTAAAATATTGCTTTAATAAAATGTTTTTTTATTTATTTTTTTATTAAATAAAGTGTCATGTGACACTTTATTCACATTACGATCTAGCCTAAATACAATAAGACTAATAAGTAATTTGATTTTGACCTAAAAGACATTGCCACATTTCAATGGAGCTTTGCCCCACTTACAAAACTACGTGACCATTTAAGCTGTACCTATCATTTTGTTGGGGACTTATTACAGGTTTCATATTGCATAATCATAATCAGTATCATTTTCTACTACTCTCGCAACTCCTACAGGAGAATAACAAATACAATGAATAAATCGCTTCGATTTCTTACTATTTTCTGAATTTCTTAATTAAGCTGTTTTTTTCGAATCGCAACTTGTACAAAACTTTATTTTAAACCAATAATTTTAATAAAAAACGGAGATATTTTTACATTTATTCGTTATCTTGTACAACTTGCGGTTGATGGTGGGGCAGAATCTGGCATCGTCATTTCTATAAATTGGCATTTATATCTAAGAGTTAGTCCAACCAACGACATTACTTAGATTAGATTAGTTAATGAAATGTGTTATGCGATTCAATCTTTAATAAAGTAAAAATTAAATAATAATAAAAAACATTAAAAACTTTCAACATACTTGGACTGATTCCCCTCCAGTTGTTTCGTTGGTTTGATTTATAAAGTGAAATATACACGGTTACCCCACACATTTTGGCTCATAAATATTTTCAGCACATAAATTATTCGCAGCAGAGGGACGCGGTGACCCCGACCTCCAGTCGATTAAGCATCACTAGGTCTTCCTTCAATTTCATATTTATAAACGGGGATTACGCAAAAATGTCAGTGTAATGGATCACCTACAGGACTTAGGCATAGAACATATAATATAATAAGAAGAGTAAGATATCTTCAGGAAAGATGTACATCGCGCGGGTTGAATGGGCGACTGTCGTATACAGACGCACACAACGACACGATCTCAGAGTGTTCAGAGGCCGTCAGTCAGGCAGGCAGATCCTTACGCGATGCAATTTTAATTTTATATTAGGTATAATGTATTAATTAGCCATCCAGCGCGGGAATGCCGCCAGGGCTTCCCAAGAGGGACGAGTTTTTTAGAGTGTTTTAGTTAAGTAGATTTTTAGTTAGTTTTAATGTATTTTGAAGTGGTTTATAATAATTTGTAACTTTTTCTTATTTAATAAATTGGAAAAAATGTACGCAGTTCGCAGATACTAAATAATGGAAATAAACTTCAATATTGCTTTCCATGTATTAATGATGTAAAGCCCTGGTTGACCTTTTTGTGTTATATACATGATCAGTGACAGCCCAACGAAGTAGGTACTTAATTAAGTTTCCCAACGGGCCGGATATAACATTCTGTTCTTATTTTACTATGACTTAGGCCGAGTAGCGAGCTGTTGTCGGACATAGGGGGTGGGGAAGGCAAATTTGAGAGGGAGGGGGGCAAGGGTCTGATCGTCGGACTCATCCATCACGAGGCTCACGCATGTGAATTGGGGCGTTTTATCTGAAGATAGCCGCGGATGGATACCTATTTAAATATTTCGTCGTTTAGCGCGGCCTCGGCGTAGCATGTTAGGTATACATGACTGGTCGGCTAATGTGCCCAGCGTCAACACATTATGTATGTTTTCACATCCGATATAAATGACTGACTTCCTTTTGTAGCTTACGCATGCGACCACAGGTACAAAGACAGTACAGAGATAAGTATACAGGGGGCCTCAATAAGGTTAAGATTTTCTCAAGAACTACTGGACCGATTGCAAAAATTCATTTACTAGCAAATAGTTTAGAGTTCACACTATGTAATCGTAAAGAAATTTCAAAAATCAATCAATTCATTTTTGAGAAGATCTCAACCTTAAAACTTTCCTCACCTTTCTGTGTGTTTGACCGAACTATCTATACCACTACTATAGGTAGGTACAGGGTGTAACGGAAAGTGTTAATAGGTACAGTCGACAGCAGATCAATTGTAACACTTTTTAGTTTTGACAGTTCTTATTATTTGCGTCGTAAGACTTGAAATCGTACTGCAAGTGTTACCATTGATCTGCTGTCGACTGTACCTACGCATACTATGCATATAGTTCAATATCGGTGGCAGATAGGTAACTGAACAATTTTTGAGTCACTTCCTTTTTTTTCACGAATTTTCTTATAAATAAAAATAGGTCAATGTCTCGTAGACATATATGTGAACTTGGCCTGCGTACCGTGCTCTTAAATGAATTATTCGACATAAAATGCACAGAATTTCGTAATTTTTTAGCGTAAGTGAAATGAAATGTTTTGAAATTTTTAAATGAAATGTTTTGAAATTTTTAAATGAAATGTTTGAAATGAAATGTTTTATTTACTTATCACTATTTTACATTAACTTAGTAATCAGTGACGCCCACAGTAGCCAGGTCTAAGCTGGGTTTTTTATAGTTGAAGTTACAGGTTGTTAGGTTTGTGTATACAGTTAAAAATCAAGTAAGTATGCTAAGACTAATTAAGTAGGTTCAAATTATTGAAGGAGAAACTATTGAAGAAGTTAAGGTAGCAAACAGTGATAAGTACCGATACTGAACACACCTCTTTCTGAATGGCCCTTACATTACTCGATATTTGCTCTATTTAGGGTTGCATCAATGTTAACAAAAACATTATCCTACTCCTTTCGGCAGTTGCGTACAAATGACAACCTCCATTGACTTTTCAAATACTCAGGGACATATATACCTACCTATACGATATGTGTACATACAGAAAGCCCAAATCAAGTGTCTTATTTTGTAAACAAAAACTACCCTACCCTACTAACATTTTAAGCTGTTCTGTGATTATTGCATAGTTATTTTCACATTATTAGATCGGATCACTTTAATTTCACAATGATGAACAGGTTCGATGAATCAGTTCCTTCAGCGTTACATCACAACAGGTAATTAAATGATCATATTTGTTTACAAAATAAGACATTAAATTTGGGCTGCGTTATAGGTAAATCAGCGCTGCATGGGGCACTGCGCTCTACCAGCACTATGCTGAGCCTGCTGCCTATTGCATGGAATTTTTGTTTGTTTTTGATTCACACTTTTATATGTATTTGTTTTTTTTATGCAATAAATAATATTTGATTGATTGATTGAAGGTATGTAGCAATTTCCCAACATTTATCAACAATGTCATGATGTTAAACAGATAAAGCATCTTATACCTATGCATAAATATAAGTATGTAAGTACAACGACCCACAAACATAGGTACCTACATAATACTAAAGACTTACAAAACTAAAACATTGAACAAAAACTTTAGGTTACATACATAGGAATTAAGACTAGCGGGTAGCGGATTCGGAATAAAAATCTTACAAAATCCTAATTCCATTTTTGATTTTATATAAGTATATAATAATTCGCTCAGCCACACGTAAAACTGTTAACATGCAAGGTATTTAACGTATCTTTAAAATTTTATATTCTTAGATATAGGAAAATACTCCATCATACACGATTCATACCGATGACATCCTGCTGACGTAAAATTACTACTACAATAAAATATATTTTTGGATAAGTACTTATTAAATTGGCATAACTCCAGTCAGCGATTTTTATACAAAAAGGTCATTTTAGTCTACAAATCGCAGACTTAAAATTATATGACACAGAGTTTACACTAGATGCAGCCTCTAACAGTAGGTACAGCTAACAGCAGATCAAGTGTAACACTTTGGACTTTGGACCGTTCTTATTAATATTCTTATTATTCTAATCGTACTGCAAGTGTTACCATTGATCTATTAGTGATAACTTCAGTCAGCGATTTTTATACAAAAAGGCTATTTTAGTCTGCAAATCGCAGACTTAAAATTATGACAGAGTTTACACTTAGCTAGATGTAACCTCTTAAAAAGATATCACAGTAGGTATGTAGGTACTTACGGTCGAAGACAAAGAAAGGTGTATAGGAGAGTTTTTAAGGTTGAGATTTTCTCAAAAACTACTTAACCGATTGTAAAAATTCTTCCACTGTTAGATAGATAAAAGTTAAAACTATGTAACTGTAAAAGAATTATTAAAATCGGTCCAGTAGTTCTTGAGAAAATATCAACCATATTGGGACCCCCTATATTACTTATCTCTGTCTTCGACTTTACGTTGGTTACCTATACGTAAGAGCCTGAAAGAAAAATAACAAAACGCATACGATATTTGTCTTTTTTTAATATTAATTAAGTCAGTGCAAAATCGCTCATCGCTCCTCCCCACACCATGCCCTTACCCGCTAAAGCTGTTGAACCAATGACCTCCAGGTTAGCTGCTAACTGTACAACTAATAACTAAACCGTGCGTGTTAGTTTAGTTAAATTGATTAGACTAAACTGTTGTGGGATTAGCTATGTTTTGCCCTCTCTATTGTTAGATATTTTTTTTAGATACTCGACAGACCCAATAGTAATACCTACTTGGGTTCGAAAACGTTGGTTGGGTTGGGTTACGTTGGTTGGGTTGGAAAATAGCGGGAAACGACGGTTGCGAAATTTTTTGATAATTTTCATTTTAATGTCTACAGTGGTTATTTTGTGTTTAATATCACGTTAAATTAATCAGAAACTGTTCGCGAATGAGTCTTCTTCTTCTTCAGCATACCGCAGCCCACTCCTGGGCATATGCCTCTCCATGAATCCTCCATGTGGCCCGATCCCAAGGTTGTCTGGTCCACACCGAGTCAGCAACCCTCTTGATGTCGTCGGACCATCTGGCCGGTGGTCTGCCCACGATTCTTCTACCCGTCCGGGGTCACCACATTAGAACGACAGTATGGTAAAGTTATTGGTTAATTCATGCAAGATCTGAAGTTTCAAGCGATTATCAAGAGTCCCGCTACAGGCTCGGGAGTGAACGTGACTGTTGAGCTGCTTCGTCCAGAGTAACGACGCTACGGCGACTCCTCTGGATGAAGACAAGAAGACGCGGATTTCCAAGGTGATGACGCTAGACTCCTCTGGAGAAAGAGAAGACAATGATATCTTGAATATTCTGTACATGACTTTGGCAAATGACGAACTGTCGAGTCCATCAATAAAATAAATAAATACCTACTTGAAGAACGATTTCAACTCTTATGGTGCAGACACTTTTGATGTGATTTCGACTATACTCAACTCACTAATCGGATTCTTATGTAAGTAGGTACTACAATTGTATGCTAATCATGAAGGAACGAACGGCCGCCGGCCGTGACCCTATGGAGTAAGCCCATTTACACCGTAACATGGCAATCTTCGCGTGACCGTCACTCTTTTGTTTTTCCATTGTTTAAAACATAAAAAGCACATGGTCCCTTTCTGGCGTATTTGTTGTCATTTTCATATCATATGACATTGAAAATGACAACAGGTCGGCGACCGATCTGCCCCATACAAAATATACTTTAAACTCTCTCCATAAGGCGCGACGAATTTTTTTCCTTCATGAAGCTGATAAGCTCTACAACATATCGTACTTAGAAGCAATTTCTAATTTTATTGCGTAGATTACAAAGCTCAAAGTGACACACCTAGGTATAGTACGGACAACAGCAGATCAATGGTAACACTTGCAGTACGACTTAAACTCTTACGACGCAGATAATAAGAACGGTCTAAAGTGTTACACTTGATGTGATTTGATGTGTACCTACTATAAATTCAGAAAACACGTCAATAAGTAAGGGTCTACGAGGAGCTACGCCTCAGTTGAGAGTACAGTTGGAAAACGACCACAAACTTGAGAATTTCTAACTTTAACTAGGATGGGTGACCGCTACCAGCGTTTTCAATTCATCTGAACCTCTCCATGTCTCGTAAACACAGAACGAGGAAACCACTTATTCAATCTCAGAGGCAGACTTGAACAACTCTATAATAATAGAGTTGCTAAGCTAAGTCAGGAAACTGAAACATTTTCATGTTATAAGTGTAACTACTAAATAAGTTGTCTCGTTTAACGTTAGTTAAGTGCATAATATTCGATATAAAGAAAGTATACATAGGTAAATAAAGTACTCAAGCAAATTGTTACTTATATTTTATTCGCTATTCACCTGAAGAATTCTTAACAAAAATATTGTATACTTAAGTACAGGAATCAATCATTGGATCGTAAACCGCGTATAATGTCCTCATTGATTGCTATAATCTGGAAGGCAGGTGGGTAATTGTGCTTTCATTCTGTTATAAATAGAGGCAACCCAAACAAATCGGCGTGCGTGGCGGCAACCGCCCTTGAACTGCGGTCCGCCGGCGGAGGCTCCGGCGCGGAGGCTGCGAGGCGGGACAGGGGCGCGGGGGCGGGCCCGCCGCGGCCAATCAGCGCCCCGCACACATTTTTCAGCCCCCGCCCGTATCGCCGGACGCTGCCCAAAAACAAAAGGATCAAAGTCGGCGAAACCTATCTCTTTCTTTGTGAGGCCAGCGAGCGGGCATCGATGAGAGGATAGATACAGTGTGTCGCGCGGGCGCGAATCGATAAGCTCGCCCGTGGCCCCCCGCCGCCCCCGCACGCCGCGCCCGCGCCCGCCGGCCATTTGCACGGATGTTTACTATTATTATTTTATTGAACGGACGCTCGTAAGTGTTGGGATAAGAAAAGAAATATTCACAAATCTTAAGATTGTTGCCCTCATACTTTATTAATAATAAAAAATCTAAAATACTAGATAATGAAATCCAATGACGACAAAGTTACTATTTTATGATATTGTATAAGTAACAATAGTTAATCCTAAGAAAAATGTGGTTGGTTATAAAAATAAAAAAGCGTTTTATTTCCTGCATGATTTCCTTTCATTTAGAATTAGTTTTTCGGTAAGTTATTTGTTTTAATAATTTTCCTATGTAATATTCTTCCTATTCGGTTTGTTATAGGTTACAATTAGTAATACCCATTACTAGGAAACCTTTTTGTCAATAAAACTATATGACAAATGTTGAGACGGAGAAGTACTGCTCCAAAGAATTTACGAATATAACCCACATTGGAACAGTTTTGATTGATAGCAAGCGCTTCAAAATGTAGAGTCACTTTGAACGCTCGCTCGAATTTCAGAGGTTGTAGAGGGCCATACCAAATTAATTGTCATTGAATTAGTCTTAAACCCGATTGATAATATTAATATAAAACAATCGGGTTCAAACAAGACTATAAACTCCTCCTTCCTATAAGTTCCACTGCAATTATTAGTAATTATATAAGTAAGTAATTTGTAGTTACTAACTAATATTTAATATGAACAAAATTTCATTTAAAAATAGAACATAATCATTGTACTAACTTACCAAATTATACCTTAATATCTAAGTCCTATCTAGGTATAGTAAATATTTGTAAAAATGATCGTCATAATTTTTTCAGTGCAGACAAAGAATGAGTGCAACAATAAATTGGCCTTTGCCCAGCGGTGGGACATCATTGGCATATACAATTACTTATTATAATTATAATGACTGTTTGTTAATTGTTTTATTAGTTGGTTAACTGTAACTTTTAGCTTCTTGGTACGTAGTATTTTAAAAGCGCACAGAACGCGCGTTTTTCATACTTTCGGCCATGATCCACCAAGCGGGTTACTGCAGATTGGTGGAATATACATGCATACGGTTTTTTTTTCTCAGGGGTAGTTTCCACACAATGTTTTCATTCACCGTTTTGAGAGCATTCGGTAAATGTAAGTAAGAAATGTAATTTTTGTTCGTAAAATCGAGGGAAAAAATCGATGAAAATTAATTGCATACCTATAGGTAACTCATGGCCGATATGGGTATCGAACCCAGGTCCCCGTAACCGAAGATTAGTTTCCTGATTACAGCACCACCGAGCTAGGTATATATACAGCTAACAGCAGATCAAGTGTAACACTTTGGACGGTTCTTATCGTCTGCGTTGTAAGAGTTAAAATCGTACTGCAAGCTGCAAGTGTTACCATCGATCTGATGTTGACCCTACATAGTATTATAAATAGAAGACGCTTTCGGAATACATAGGTACTGCTGGTATTAAAGACACATGCATGGTAGTCTTTGATAGATATGATTAGGTATTAATATCATTATCAGATAACAATTTACTGAAGTGTTTGACCTGACATGCAATTTCTGTACGAATAAATGCGGCAACGGCAGAGTTCTTTAAATAAATAAATATTTTATAAACTATATATAGATTATATATATATATAAGATTGTCTGAAAGAAACCGCTATCAGTGATAAGACCACCTATTGTAAGTTAATGGTCGCCTATTGTCTCTGAAGTCTCGGCCTGATATCTTGCGCTCAAAATTGTAGCTTACTTACTTGCTTCTAAATTTCGGCTTTAGAGTGTCCGTGGTTACACTTGATGTCCTGTCAACTGTTCAGTCTAATGCAGAGAAATGTGTGTTATAATTTATTCTCAAAAGGTACCTAAGTACTTCATAGATAATTCTAGTAGGGACCTAAGTAGATACCTATATACGGTATAACATAGAGAAAAGGTGGAACCACAGGAGAGTTTTTAAAAACGAATAATTGTTGAGAAATAACTCTTTCACTGTTAGATAGATACTAAATTCGGTCCAGTAGTTTTTGAGGAAACCTCGATCTTATTGAGGTCCCACTTTTCTCTGTCTTCGTGTGTACTTACCTACTTCTAGAATATTTTTTTACAACAGCATACCTTTTGTACCTATAATACTCAGGTAGGTATTATGCGTTGTCAATATCATGAGTCCATACAAAATAGAGCCGAGAGAGGTGATTTTGTGTCGGAATTGAAACCTCGCAAAAAAATATTCTGCAAAGAGGTAAAATTAATGGGTGATACTGCACCTGGGAAAACCGTGTTTTGCCACTTTCACACCCCGCTAAAAACGTAGGTGCATATTCATAAACGTGATTTAAAGTTACGCCACCGTTTAGGCCCCCTGTCCCTTTCTATCTTAACTTTTTTTTAACGAAGTGTGAAAGGGATAGCAACACGATTTAAGGGAAGTGAGGTTTAACTAGGTTTATGAATAACAGCAGTGAAGAAAACTGTTGATGCTTAAACCGTGAAATAACTTTAAGTCAAGTTTATGGCTAATAACGTTAGGGTAGTATAGCGATAAATGCTAATTAAAGTTCATCAACCTATTCAGAATACGCCCATTATCATTGCTACGCGCCTCGTTATTTTTATTTTATAAAGCACCATCTTTACGATGTCTAAGGAACTAAAATAAAATTATTCTTGATATTTCATAAAATTGAACATAGCGCCATCTACATTTTCAAAGGAAAAGTAAATCCACATTTGAAAACTGCTATGCCCGTACTGCCATCTAGTGGACAAGTGGGCGTAGTAGTACAATGTGCGCGAAACTTCACTGCTCGGCTGCTCGCTGTATTGCAAGCTGATGAAGAGCCCATCTCTTGTTCTCGTTTTACTATCCGATCCTAGATGGCGCTCAAAGAGCAATATGAACATTGAATACGAAGGAATTTAGTTTAGTACACTAAACTTATAATTTAATAAGTACGTTGAAAATTGACGTAAGAAATATTTAAAAAATGATGTGAATATTTTATAGGTCGTCAAATTAAGTAAAATGAACTAAAATATCATTATTGTATTTCTTTGTTTACGGCGTAATAGACTGCTTTACCGACGGGGAAGCCGCTTCCGGTTGGCGCTTGGTTGACGACATCACGCACGCACAGTGCGGTGCGCTGCGCAGCTAACTTCACTTTGTAAATGTTCGATCTCTTTCAACTACGTCGAGGCTTGTACAATTTGGGATTACGCTTTTCGGTAATTATTGTTTTTGTCAATGCATCGAGTGTTGTTTTCAATTTTGGCATTCATATTTTAACAAAACCGAGTGACGAGTTATGTGACAGTGAAGTGACCGCAAAAAATTGGCGCCTTTGATTCTGTCAACATAATTCACGCGTAGTGGCGTTTATGCACGTGTAATTGGAATACAATAGTGATTTTTCGTTTGCAGACATGGCTTTGAGCGTTGCACTACCTCTAGCAGGATTGGAGACGGAGAGTTTCAATTCGTTCAGCTCATTCGGGCATATCATAGACATAGCGGGTCTCTCTCAGTCGCAGCAGACAAGCCCGAGTCCGTCTGTCTCCAGTGAATCTAGCGGTATCGGGTCACTGGGCTCTCTGAAGTCGGAGTCAGGCAACAGTGACTCCCTGCCGTCTAGTCCCCAGACCACAGAAAAGGTGAGTAAATACAATCAATTTCGCTTTATTTTGTTTGTATTCGTCCTGGCCTTGACCTCTCTATTTTCATAATATTCCGTAATGGCGAATGCCTCGCTATCAATGTTGTGTATAATATTGACGTATGATATTGATAATGGAAAGATTTTGATACAGAGGTTGTTACAATTTCAGTTTTTGCATGTTTTGATATTGTCAATAAAAATAGCATTAATGATATCGATTTACATAGTTTTCAACATAATGTCGTACCTACATACTGAGTGCAGCCAATGATTGATGGTTATTTATTATTTATATTAACCTACCTACTGTAGATATCTAGCAGAATATCTACTGCAATCTAATAGGACACAGTCATGATTATTCACACAGTAACACTAGGCAATATCAAAACTTTTCCAGAAGTTATTTGAAGCTGTTGTGGAACCACAGCCAAAGGAAGAGGTTTACGATGACATCATAATCAATTATGGGGGACGAGACATCCTCAACCTGGTGGCTAATCTCACAGACCCCCGATGGAGCTACCGTGCTTCGGTGCTCCCGCCCAACAACCCTGCCCTGTTCTTCGCCAACCGCTCGCAGTACCACCGGCTGGGCCCCTACGGAACCCGCACACAGTATGTAAAAGACACTTGCCGCCAATGCGGCTTCACATGGGTTGTTGCCGCTAAGGATTGACGTGACAAGGTGTCCGCATAAACTCCGAACAAACAAACATTGAGTGGGTACGACTGGGACACATCAGGGTGCATATCAACTTCTTTTACTCGGTCACATAGTGATGTCTGCTATTCTACATCGCTATTATTTTTCAATAAGCCAATTACTTCAGATTGATGATGTTAATTTTTAATACCTACTATATTCCTTTACCCACCCAAAAATGTGATCATCCAATTATTGCAATATTTTTACTTTGCTTACAAACTAGTGTGATGATTTTTGTTATCTGACATTTATCAGTTGGTTTCGCATTATCATTGTAATGGAATTGAAAAATGAATTAGTAATGCGAGCCCAATATTCATTAGGCTCCTTTATTGATCTGAAGTGATGGCCACTGTGACGCTTTCCTATAATGTAGATAATTATTGTTTGGCTGCTCCCTGCTGTGGCTCTGTGGTGCCGGTGACTGTGGAATATTATGTGGCTATCGTCTCGCGCATTCGTAGAGTTACATTTTAAACGTGACTTAATACTGTGATCTTAATTTAAACAAGACAATTTTTGACAAATTCTGTGAATGGAACGCGCGACGATACGTGACTTCGTTTTTGTTTTATTTAACTTATTTTTGTGTGATAAACTTAGGCTTAATTAATACTACGAACTTGGAATGCCATACAATTGAGCAGACTTATTCCAAATCAGCATTTTCTAGGTCCTATATTTTAAATTAGAAAACAACGATTTAGTTGAACAAAATTATTCAAAATCTCTAATTCCATTTAGGTGTACTCGGCTTAAAAATACGCTATACTTACTTAGTTCCTCTTAGAAATGTTAATAATTTGTTATCCAAAGATTCTATGTGTTTAATGTGCATATATTAACTATAAATTGTTGATGAACAATTTATATCAATTAGTATAAAATAATTGTGGTTGAATCATATCAAATCAACCATAGAATTGTATGTCCAGTTATTCTTAAAGCAATATTTAAATAATGGACATTTACTTATAAATATCATAAGGAGTTAATGCTTCCCACCATTACATGTAATAGTTATTATTTTAAATATTGTTTTATAATATTCTTTAGTGTCTAGAGATAATAAATTTAGACATATTCCACAGTCATTTATCAATAGGAACTTTGTTTAAACCAAAAGGCTGCTTCTCGGATGTTATTTAAATTTACGATTATGACGAGATAGGCACGAATTTAAAGCCAAGCTATAGGTTAATTTTAAGGTCTAATTATGACGATTGTTGGATTTACCGTCCGATCATAACATAATAATAGTGATGACGTATATCTAGAGGATATGATCTTAACACTTTGCCCAAATTAAACTTCCTATTTAACTCGATTAACTCGAGAAAGCATAAATTACTCATATAATTATACGACGAGCCCATACAAAATGTAGTCAAAATGGGTTATCAGTGCATATCATCACAAATTAATGCAGTGATTAGATATTCTAAGGTATTAGTAGTTGTTACAGACCGTTTTAAAACGTTTTGAGTCATTGATATGATATGCCCAGATGCTGGGTTTCTAGTGAAATTATAGTAAGTGTCGTTAACAGACTGGCAATATCTCTATGTATGTGCATATATAAAATGTAATATTCGTGGTCTCCTAATTTAGTCAAGATATTTAATAGTGTGAGTCTCTTCAATTACGGTGTAAGTAATGTATAACATACTAACTATAATGATAATACTGTCCTTTTGTGCAACTTTAATTCTGCTACGTTGTGATCAGCTTTAAATTGGAACTGGAGTATTTGTACACAATAATGTTGACATATTGCCCACAAAGTTATTTTTATAATAATAAAAAATGTTGATATGAGACAATACAGTACCTACGTAGTTTTCCAAATTTACTTAATTTTGGGATTTGCATATGATAAGGTTTGGCAAATATTTTGGAAGGAAGGGACCAACATCCACATATTGATTTTTCAAGTTGCACTTTATTTTTACTAAAATTGAGCTCGAAGCATTATTTTTATCGTAAACCAAATGTATATTGCATTTTATCAACATATTTTTATCTTTCATCGTCGCCACAAGCAAGTCTGTAATCATTTTGCCGGGCTATGAACACAAGTCGTCAATGAACAGGAGAACTTTAAAAAAATATTATTTATGATTCAGTGGGTCATATGACTGAACAGGACATAGCATGGATCTCAGAATGCAGCTAATATTGACTCTTTAATGCCTCTGACGGATGATACTTCCAAATATTGAGGTGTCTTCCATTGCCTAAAAAGTGTGCTATATCCTCAGTCACACATACTCACAAAATGGTTGTTATTGGTTATTTAATATGAAATGTTGCATTCAGATTATTTTTAGTTAACTAAGTTTTAATTTTACGTTATGACAAAGCTGCAATCGAATGTAGTTCAAAGAGAAGTATTTGGAGTGATACGCACAGGTGTAGCCTATGTGTTGTTGTGACTGTGTCCCTGACTTGGCGGCCCTTGCGAGCGACCACATCACACCACACGAACAAACGCGAGAGGCCGAGGTGCGATGCAATATTTGCATTCCAGTTTGTGTTAAGTTAGCAGCCGAGGGTAGTAGTTGTTAGTGTTTATTTAATCCACATTGCCAAATATTTTGGTTGTTGTGCTAATTTATTTAACAAAAATTTCTAAAATATCAATTTAGTACCTTCCATTGATAAGTGTCTTCGAATGATTTTACGAGAAATCATTTCAATTTTATGCATTTTATTTTGTTTAGTCAAATCATATACACGACATTATACATAATATTATAATATGTTGTATTATCTATTGTTCATTCATATTTATGATAAATATTTTTTCTCAATGAACTGTAGTCAAATGACAGTATTTTTATAATGAAAAATTGTATAAGGATGAGGGTTTTTTGCCTAGACGAGGCGGTCGCGCCTATACCGCCGGATCCCTCCGCCCGCCGCCGTGAGGTGCGGCGCGGACGCGGGTGGGTGCGCGCGCGCAGGCGCGGCCGCGAGTCCAGTCTGTATTACGTGTATCTGATAAGCATTATGTAGGTTTAGCGAAATAGATTAACTCGGAGACGAACTCCAGGTACCAAAACTTATTGGTTCAATGTTGTTCTCGTATTATGGTGATATAGTGCGTCGCGTGCGGCGCAGAGCTCAATATTTTAGTAACCCTTAAGAAAATTACCTCTTTTGAAAAGAATATATATTATTATTATTATAGTATATCCAATCGATTATCACATATTATGTATTTCCCTGTTTATTTTGATGTGATATCATAAATGACTGATCTGAATTTAGTTTTTAAGTTGGTTATTGATATGCAGTGCTATTTCGTGAGTGTAGTTAAGATTTAATATTGAAAGTGCCAATGCTCGTAATTTAAACTTTGTGACTGTTCCTTTATCGTAGCTGTTTGTGAGAGCTCGTCTTCGGCTCTCGGATGCCAGAGGCGAGACCCCGCACTCGCGAACTTCAATATAAGATATCTTCCTCCTTTATCACTTAAGTTTCAAAATGTTAATTTTAATAAAATCACGTAACGTGCACAATCTCAGTAATGCTTGCAATATTATCTATAACAATTTAATTCCTCATTTAATTTAATCCAGCGTAATGTTAAGAGTACAATATGAGATGATGTTATATCATTCTAGTATCAAAATTAGCCGAAGATGTTAATATTACTTATTATTAGTTAGGTAAAATTTAACATAGCTTCGTATAATTGGGATGTGTTAGTATTTAGTAGTGTATAATTACGATGTAGTGGCAAGCAACTGTCTCGTGAGTGGAGTGAAATAATGTTAGTGGCAATAATACTCGAGTAAGTCCCCTGCCAAGAGACTTGTACAGGGTCGTCGGCGGCGCGCGCCCCGCACGCGGCGGCGGCTGCGCGCGCGCAGGCACTCACAACTGATTGATAGACATTAGGCGTTTATTTGTTGTAATTATAATAATAGCCGTAGGTATTTTATCGTACTTAAATAATTATTCTTGCGATGCCTTAATTCTGGTTGTCAATTAGACATGTCTCTGCCTAGAGTGTTATCTTTGTTTTTATTTATTTTTTGCTGTTCCGGCTTCCTCCGTGAACTTCCAGTCCAGGCTGTTCTTTTGAAATAATTTTGAGGTCGATTTATTTTTACCTAAGTGTTCTTATTAAATGTTACCAAAATGTTTTTAATAAAATATTTTTATATGTAAATGACACTGTTTTATTTATACCTAAACATGTAACTCATTAAGTACCTACCTAAGTAATTAATTGATTTACCTAAGTATTGAGTAACTTTGACAACAAAGCATGACGTGCATGAGGTAAATTCGTTGTGCGCTAATTTGAAGCAAAATTATATGCCTACGAGCTACGTTCTGCTGGAAATAGCTCTAATGACTGTTCCAAAACAAAAATAGAGTCTTGTTTTTGTCCTGGTGATACACCGACCATTTCAGTGATTCGGCGTTAAATAATAAACTTGGTCACGTTTAGTGGCGTAAACATTTATTTCGGGCGTAATGCCAAAACAAAGTACATACCTACCTAAAACTATTGACACGGATACTAAGTAGTTAATTAGTTATTTGCTCAGTGTTTATTTATGGTAGTAGCCGACCTATACAAACCGTCTTAATTGCCGTCGATCACTAGAGTGCCCGGTGTGTTGATGTGCTGTCGACTGTACCTACGTAACCAAATCAAATGTTTGCTAATTGCATTAGTGTGTTAGTTACCACTCACTGTGTCAGGTTTGGGTAGGTAATTAAAAATAAATAAAGTACTATTAGGTATAGAACTTACCTACCTATTTAAATAAATAGATTACATCGATACTTTAATCATTGTGGTGCTAATAACAATAATTATATCCCGGCTAGATTTCAATTAGACGCCTGGAAGGAAACGAAAGAGACTTACTCAAGGTTCAAGTATATTTTGTCATAGTTTCGTTATCCATCAGTGATTTATTATTGATGTCATAGAATCAATATCGATTTCAATTTGTGTTTAGATAGGTAACTTACATGGAGCGTCACCTCTCGATCCTCACTTATATGACGTAATTCGCAGAGGTATATTATACAGGTCAGTGAACCTATAGCTTTGGTCGAGTGGAGTCGAACCGAAGGCGCACAATATTGTCGAGTAGGTAGGTAAAAAATGTCGGACCGTACTTATAGGTGAACACGTCAGAACAGCACATTAATTGCAACACATCTGATTTAAATTTTTATGGCGCATAACATAAGACAAAAACGGGGTAGTACGGTAAGTAGGTACACCTACAACGTAGTTTAGTTATCTGTCTGTACCTAAGCCTAAATAGATGACTACATTTGATACTTCCCAATAGGTACATTATAAGTACTAGGTAGGTAATATGTACCTACTTAAATATTGATTTTTTTTTCGTGAATCCAAGCTGTAGGTATTTACCTATGTAACTTATGGTATTGTTTTCTATGAGGATACAAATATTGTGTCCTTCATTTACACTAAATTTCGAATAACTACCAATACAATATTGATCATTATAACTTGCGACACGGCTTGCAAAAGCAAACTCAACTTATATGGAGAAGTCTCTTCTCAGTTCTCAGCAACAACCATAATTACGAGCATTTTATAATTACTGCCATCTAGTGTTGAAAAGTGAAACAACGGTTGCTCCGAGCTTTCATAAAATTGTTGGTCCTACCAAGGCATAGCCGCGCCCTACGCCGCCGCCCGCCTTTACTGTTCAGCGCCATCTGGCAAAAGTCTGAAATAACTTTTCAGACGTATAGAATCAGAAAAACATCACAGATGGCGACACAAGGCACGTTGCAGTTGAATTTTCACGAACCGGCAGCGTAGACGGTCTACGGCAGAAACATGAAATGAACTTTGGTTGCTATTTTCATTCCATTTAGTTCTGCATTCACAATCACCAAAATATTATTTTTAAAAAAATGATCATCCATGTCATATTTATCTAGCGGGTGCGGTAGACGTTGTCTTGCCATGATCCTGCTTCACCCCCTTATAACGGCGGGAAACAACGGTTGTACAACTAATCCGAAAATATTCGCGAATGACAATATGATAAAGTTTTCGGATATCACTACGAGCTCGGGAGTGAACGTGACTGTCGAGCTGTTTCGTCCAGACTCCAGCCAGAGTGACGACGCTACGGCGCGGCGGACTATGATATATTGAATATTCTGTAATATGACATTGGCAAATGACGAACTGTCGAGTCTTTAATAAACTCAATAATTGTATGTAAAGCTCGCATCGAGCTCGATATAAATTCGATGACGATGGTGTTTTTCATGCTAGCCTAAGATGTTACACTTGACGTGCTGTCAACTATACCACTATAACTACTCGACACGACCCAAATCGAAGTGTTCGGACTTTTTATAACCAAATAAAACAATTTGTCGCCTCTACATCTGAGTCGCGAGCGCCGAACAATACCCGCCGCCCACCACCGCGTCGATCCCCACATTATTTGCAACAAATAAACATTTTCAGCAACTACATTGTTCCGAATCATAATGGAATATAGTCTGAATTGTTTTTTACGCGGCGTAATAAAGGCGGCAATGATGTTTTTGTTTGGAATATCCACTTTTGTGTCGCCGGTAATGGTGTTCATTCAGACGGGAGCGACTGAAAGTGTCGCTTTTATCAGTCTCACAATGGACGGGAATCAAAGAAATTACGAATTCCACCAACCGCTGTTCTACACTGTAAAATAAAGACGCGATTTGGTGCCATTGTTTGATATTTTTATTGTTGAATTGGAGCGTAGAGTTTTTAAATAGATATACTTTATAATTCAGGTAGACATATAATAAACTCGTACATTATAAAAGTATATTGGTATTTATATTATATAAAAGTAAATGTATATATGTCTACCTTGTACAGGGTCTGTTCGGTTATAATTAAAAATACCTTAGACAAACAGTGCTAGCTACGGTGGCTAATTATTATGGTTACGAGTTTGTCCAGGGAAGGCTTTAGCGTCATCAAGCCATGGCTAATTAGAGGCAAGAATTTTTAATGAAATAAGAAAATAAATCGGCCATTTTATAAAGCGATCATTCTTTTTTATGAAAGATATTAACCGCGTGGAACTTACTGCTAGAAATAAAACAAACAAGTGCCTATAACGAACTTTCTAGGCACTTATAGAAAATATATCTAGAGTTAGACATAAGTAGGTAATGCTTAGATTACTTAGGTATTGTATTGTAAGGCTACATTCTAACTAAACTACTTTTCTATTAGCAAAACGTTTTTGTAATCGACACATCAGTTTTTGAGAAAACCTCATAAATAAAATATCGCCGTTCGACTCCAGCAAACAGAAAATCGTAAAGCATACCTGATATATCTAGATCTAACTAGACAACTGGGAATACGTACCTGTCGGAATAAATAAAAGGCATAGATAAATAAATTGACCTTTATATTACATAACCGAGAATTTAAACACTCGCTTCAAAATGGCTCCTTTTCGCTTACAAAAGACAAAATCTTCACATCACCTCTCCAAAAAAATAGTACGAATACGCAGATTTGGATTATTAACACTGTGGTGAAGATCACTGTTATGATGCAGCACTTAAGGTTCAGAGTCCTCGAGCCTGACTCGTACTCCGGGGGAAGAGGAAAGACATACGGAGTTAGGCGGCGTTTCTTCTTGAAGCTAAATGGCATTTTTGTAATTTTCGGTCAGTCTTAGATATTCGTGCTTTATTGGTTGCTTGAAAATCTGTTATGTAGGTATAAACCACTGACTTCTAACTGACTGGCTTTGTGCAAAACGGATTACTGGTACTTACTTAGGTACATACTTTAGTGTGGGAGGTCGATATTTAGACCGACAATTGCGATCGATTTGAGACAAAATAATGACAGTTACAGTACAAATTCTAATGGAATATGATTCCATATACGAAATTGCGAGAAAGCTTTGATAACTTGATGTATATGGTATGAATTGTACAGCTAACAGCAGGACAGCAGATCAAGTAAAACTTTGGCTGCTCTTATTATCTGCGTCGTAAGATTCAAAATCGTACTGCAAGTGTTACCTTTGATAAGGATAAAGATTTATTTATGGCCTTCACATATAATATACTTAAATGTAAATCTAAACCTTAAAAAAACTAGATTATTATTGATCTGCTGTTGTCCGTACCTACTCGAACCATATACATAGTACAGGCAACAGCACATCAACCTACACAAACTCATTGAAAGCGCCGTATTACCATCGAATAGAGTGCTCGAGTGTTACACTTGATGTGCTATCAACTGTACATAAGCTATACCAGTAGTTATTTTCTTGTACTAATGTCCGACACTGGGCGATGCGAGCGACACTCACCATAAGACGAAACTGTCGATATAAATATCGACCTCCCAAAGAAAGTTAATTTAATCCGCTTTGTACAAAGTCATGCTCACTATAGTTTTATTTCTACTGAATTTGACACTGTTATTTTTCATTTTAATATTTATTACACTTTTCATTTTATATGCAGTTTGAGTATTAGCAATAGTAAAAGTTCCTAAGCTATAGAGGTTCGGTAAATCTGGTGAACAATGTATAATAAAATAAATAAGCACAAATTAACGACAAATTACGATAGAAAACCGTAGTAGAAAACTTATATCTTTAATCTGTGGAGATAATTTTTATTTGTCATCATGTCAAAGAAACTTCCAACTATTCTGCCAGTCATTTGATCGCTGTCAAAAAAAACTCGCCAAATAACCACTTAATTCTCATTTTGTGTGTGTATAAAGCCTGACACATGCACAGGCGGCTTGCGGCCAGTTGCAACCCATTTTCTCCCGTCGTTCAACGTCCAGTAGGTAGCGATCTGCGGCCTAGGCCTCATCTCTCTTTCTATGTATGTATCTAGAAAAATATTTAAAGGATCTCTCTTTTAAGGATCTCAATGTGTATAGTAGCTACCCTAAGTATCTCGCATTTCGAAAGGAAACGGAAAATATCGCTCAATGGGCAATGTTAAACAGTTGCCATTGAGAACAGCTTAAGCTTTAGAAAATCACCCCTTTACGCTCGCGTTTTGCAGCCTCTATTTATGTTTTCCTACATTTTCCATGCTCCATTCAACCACTGGTTCTCAAAGTACTGGTAACTTACAGAAGGGATCTCTGGGGGTACGACGTTTGACGATACTCGTACCTATACGATACTCCTGGGGGTACAATGGGACTAGACCAGATTTTTAAAGTTACCCCAGGGGTACGGTGAATCCTTTCACCGTTGTTGGAGGTGTTGAAGAGTGGCGAAACTCATCTTCTATTCTGAACTCCAGGACGGGAAACGGAAACCTGGTGGCCAGTTTTTCAGATACAAGGATGTTCCTAGGCACATGAAGCGGTGCAGTATTGAACCTTCGAAGTGGGAGGCATATGCGGAGATGCGCCCGGAGTGGAGACACTTTGTATATGCCTTCGAGGACGACAGAAGATTGGACCTGGATGCTAAGCGAGACCAACTGAACCCGGAACACCGGACGCCATTCAATATAACTACAAGAACGGTGTCCTCACATGTCCGCGATGTGCAAGGAGCTTCACAGCGAAAATAGTTACAATAGTCATATGAGAGCTCACCAGAGGGCATATCAGCGAAGCCCCATGCCCTAATATAAGCTGTAAGCGTCACTGTAGCCGAAATCGGCCAGGAGAACATCATCACCACTTACTTACGTTCCATGAAGAACAAAAATTTCCGGTCGTTTAGTTCCTTCGTGTAGAGTTCAGATGCTTTATATTACGTAGGTAAGTACTTTTATTTTTGACTTACGTTGCGTATTTCTTAGTAACTCGAAAAACAATGTGATTTCCAACCTAGTCTATATAGGAAGTAGATTTGCTGTATGAACTAATGGTCTAATTTAAGATGTAAAAAATATATACTACCCTGTTAAGTTTGAATGCTAAGCAAATGTCTCTATCTATCTCTTCATTAGGCATCTGTCTATCAAGACTGTCCAGTGGCAAGTTAATTAAAGTCATTACCAACCTACCATTGACAATCCAGATCAGAAAACTTTGAGAACCACCATCGAATACAACTTCGTGTCTGTGTCGGCCGAATCTCCTATTGAAGTCTCACACTCGGGAGTTGCCAATTCAGCAGTAAATTAACACCATTCACAGCCACTGAAAGATGCCTGAAAGGTCCTGTGACTATGATTTGTTGTTATGAATGGTATTCATGAATCTTGCGCTGCTCAAAAGAATTTCAGACGAAGTTTCGTGTTCTTTCACAAACTCTACGTATGAACTTCTTTTATTTGAGACGGTCAAAATGTTTTTCCATTGATTTATGTATACTTATACACGAAGACATGAAAAGTATACAAGCATCAATAAGGTTGAGATTATCTCAAAAACTACTGGACCGAATTTAATAAGTAATTATATTACAGTTAAATATTTGTCTTTTTCTATAATCTGTTTTGGCGTATATTCATTTTTATCTCTATTAAACAAGAAACTATTTTTACAATTACAGTTAAATAAGTACATAGTTTTAACTTTTATTTATCTATCTAACAGTGAAATAATCCTTTTAATAAGTCAAGTAGTTTTTGAGATAATCTCAACCTTAAAAACTCTCCTGTACTTACACTTTTCGTTATATTATAATTTTAAGTGTTAATATTTTCTTGCATATGCGCTATGCGAAACGAAAATCTAAATGATAAATGGGGAAAAATTTTCATCGTACATTTTCATTTAGGGATTCCGTCCCTAAGACGAATATGGAGAAAAATTCACGACCTGGGTACGATATCACGGTGGCTCTGTTGGAATAGAGCGTGCCACGGATGGCGAGGTCCCTGGTTCGAAATCCGTTCGTGACGAAAAATTTTCGAGACTTTTCGCTATGTTAGACCGTATCTGTGTATTGTGTATTTCATTCATACAGAGTCTGATATCTAGTAATTACATTAGTCAATAACATCACCATTCACCACCCCTGCTAGTTCACTGTTAAGATAATACCACTCTAACTAAAACAGTCATAATATGCCGAGTCAATTTATTCCTGTTGACTTTTTAGTTTAAGAACTAAACTTAGGTGACATTTTTGGAGGCCCTAAAACCCATGCACCGCCTCATTTTCTGTTGTCGTTACCTACCTACTGGACGTAGATCACAGAGGTTAAAATGCCCAGAAAATGAGGCGGGACATGCGTTTCAACTGATCGCGGATTGCGGCTAGGTCGCTTCTGTGTGTAGAGGGAATTAAATATATTGGTTTTATGAAGGCAATTTTTATCACTACGAAAAAACATCTCAATAAAACAAGAGGTTGTGTCAGAAGTAAGTCGAATTTCCCTTTCAACTCATTTTCCTATTCGACGGTAGACAAAAACCGGCTCGCTGGTAACACAATTGAGCTTTTGTTACGCCCGCCCTACCGAACTAGGGTTGTGTCATAGAATATAAAATGTTGTGAGTGCCAAGATAATTCGCGTGGATTGCATTTTTTAAATCACACAATATTAAAGTAGAAAATAAAACTCAAGGTATTTATCCCTTCCGGGAACTCAAGAGATTCTTTAGGATTTTTTACCATTCTAATAGGATTCCAATTTGTGCCAAGCTTAACCCTCATGCATGATATACATAAGCACAGCCACGCTACTCTTTGTCATGCTATTTATTTAATAAAAAAAGTTTTCGTCTGCTGAGATCCTGGTTCACTCTATCGTTTCCTCCACATCCATAGATCTCTTCATGCATCTTCGTCGGTTTCATACTCATACTCATTTATTCCGCCTTTGGAACACTATGGAACACTTGGTTACGTCAGTTTTTACAGAAATAAATGGTATTTTTAAGCGACTTCCAAAAAAAGGAGGAGGTTATCAATTCGTCGACATCATTAATTTTTTTTATGTATGTTATTATATTCGTATATCATATCACATGGCTCGGTGTTGTGAGAGCAAAGAGCAGTACAGAACCACTGTTGGTAAAATCTACATGAAATCAAAATTGCAATTGTCATGATTGCAAGTTTCACTTTAAACTACCTATATGATAATTTAGACTAATTACCTACCTAATCGTACATTTGTTGTCACGATATAATTATAAATCAAATAACAGACCCGCAATCCGTTTCTCGTGTGTCAGCCCTAGCCGCGTTCTTTCAGGGCGCCTGCAACAACTGTTTCTAGACCGATAGTCCGGGCACACTATTGTCGCGCGGTAATTGTGCTTGCCTCACCTAGTCGAGGGCTAGCTAATGGCGCAGTAATTTGGTGCTGAAAATAAAGCCTTCAGTGAGTTGAAGTTAATGTTAATTTGAAATTTGAGGTATTACCATATAAAACCAGATTATTTACCTACTACGGACCAACTATAAAAATTGTACTATCTAGATATGTAATTAAATGTACACACTAAGACAGAGATAAGTATACAATGGGGCTAAATAAGGTTGAGATTTTCTCAAAAACTACTGGACCGATTTTAACAATTCTTTACAGTTACATAGTTTTCGCTTTTATCTATCTAAGAGTGAAATAATTTTTACAATCGGTCAAGTAGTTTTTGAGAAAATCTCAACCTTTAAAACTCTACTGTACACCTTTCTTTCTCATCGGCAGTACCTAAATAATAACCTAATAATAACGATACCTCCTTTTATTACAACCATTCGCAAAAACTGGCTCTTTGCGAATTGTATTGTTAACGATATAAGTACTTTTAAGTATGCCTTATAGAAACTGTGGGAGATAGACATTGAGACGTAGCGTTTAAACATGCTTAAATCTTATTAAATATAGGTACCTCATTTCGTGTTGAAATTAAATGTTTAATATGAGAGCGAACACATCATCGCTCCAACTAAAATGGGACGTTATTCATAAAGCTATTCACCGCGAGCTAAGGAGTGAATCTTTATGAATGCCACCAAATTGTATGAGAGAGCAGGTCCTCTTTGAAAAGTTCTATGAATAGTGTTAATTCGCTATAGCGAGTTTGCTCGGCGCTTGTCAATGGACTATTTGGAGACTTGAGAAGCGCCCCTGCCAGGGTAGGTTTCAGACATATTCTACCCCTAAATAGTTGAGCATAGATCTCCGAGTTTAATCATCTATATTTTATTAAGTTCATCAGTAACCTAGAGATCCTTTTCAATAGCTTGTGCAGTTAACCGCAAATCGATACTGTTTATTTATTTGTTTGTTTAACACTTTATTGCATAACACAGACATACATATACATAAATAAAATACAGAAGAATCAAATTGTGTACAAAGGGTGAGCTTGTCTAAAATAGATTTCAACCAGCAAACCAAGTCGGCACAAGAGTCCTTACCTATTCGTTAAAAGTGTACTCTGCGCGATGGTAATATGGCCTAGATTAAAATAATTCTCCTTGTGACACATTTACACGATCTAGCCCTAACGATTGTGAAAACAGTTTGTTTGTATACGCTTTATTGTAACCTTACATAATTTTTACACAATTTGTATGGAATGACATGTGAATGATATTATTATTCTGTGATAGGAATGATAGGACCTCATCGCTGAGTTAGCTTGAGTAAGACCACTAATATTACTGCCACTATAGTAAAATGACATTGCCAGATTCTGTCCCACCATCAACCGCAAGATGTACAAGATAACGAATAAATGTAAAAATATCTCCGTTTTTTTATTAAAATTATTGGTTTAAAATAAAGTTTTGTACAAGTTGCGAGTCGAAAAAAACAGCTTAGTTAAGAATTTAGAAAATAGTAAGACATCGAAGCGAATTATTCATTGTTTTTGTTATTCTTCTATAGGAGTTGCGAGAGTAGTAGAAAATGATACTGATTATGATAATGCAATATGAAACCTGTAATAAGTCCCCAACAAAATGATAGGTACAGCTTAAATGGTCACGTAGTTTTGTAGGTGGGGCAAAGCTCCATTGAAATGTGGCAATGTCTTTTGAGTCGTTGTAGGCACTGAAGGCGCCCCTGAACTCGCCTCACAAAGTCGCAATATTGTGTATGGAAAACGTGGGAAATATGAATGTGGTCTGGTGGAAAGGAACACGTAGAGGGCGATTTTGAAAAGACCGACACCCGAGGAATATTTCTATATACCCTTTCTCTGCATAAGGGTTGCGTAACAAAAGTTTTGAGAAATATTTTCTGTTAGTTTTCAAAGGACGATTTGTACTTTAGGCTCGTGCGGTGTCCGTGTTAGATAAAATATGTAAAATTATTGGTAAAAATTTGGAGCAGTGATAGTCTTAACTATCAGTAAGTCTACTGGGAAGAAAGTTCCTAGGCCTAGGGAACGCCCGATGTTTTCACGGTTTCGTATATGGTATATTGGTCAGATATACACAGATACAATGCGTGAATCTGTTATGGCCGCTTAGTCTAATTCTAATCCTAAACGCAACTGTCATTTAAATGCTACATCGCGTAAGTGTGAGAGCGACGACGACAACGACGCCCGCTAAACATTTAAATTTAGAATCCGCACTATTGTCTATTGTAAACACACATTTGCGGCGATTCCAGAGTGTAGGTACCACGCTTAATTTAATAGTCACTATGCGAGTCGTCCCGCTCATACTAACGCGATGTAGCATATGAATGACAGTTTCTTTTACCTTTAAGTTTAGATCTCGCGGCCTCGATAGAATCACACCTATATCACAGTTTATAAAAAACCTTAGTCTGAGGTACTTATTAGTGAATTGTTACATTACAAGCCGTAGCAAATGAATTCCTGTAACCACAGAAAACACCACCAACCCTTGCGAGTCAGGCGCCGGTTTTCTCCGCTGCGCTCCGAAAGCGAAAAGGAAAAATCGGAACGTGCCTGAACAAAGCCGCCCGTACAATGGGCCCGCGCGAACAATGCTAACTAGACGAGATGCAGCTTGTATCATTCGCAGATAAAGGCTACGTATCGATGGGGTCAGACACTTGCAGTCTTAAGGCAAAGAGGGTTGCAGCTTAAAATAACAAGATTTGGAAGATAAATTGCTCAGAACTTTAAAAGTCAAAGCGTCTTTATTGCAATCGGTTACGGGATACAAGGTAGGTCTTAAATTATAACATGTTCATACATAACCTAACCTAAAACGGCGTCAACCGTTGTTTTACACCGTTTGCAAAATATGATACAAAGAAACAAGGTTGTTTGTTTGTGCAGTAAGATTGATTACATATTATTTATGCCAATGTATGATATTTTTAACGATACATCGTCTTAACGTCTACATAGCCATTGACGTCAGATCGAATCCTAAACCATGCTATTGCTGTCACTGTACCTACTCATAAGCAACGCTTAGAGAAGATTTTTAGTGCTGAGTCTACTGATGGTCGGGCATCGGAACATTTCGTAAGAATCTCTGTAAATATTAGAAAATTGGACATTAATATGTCTACTTTAGTATGCCTATGTATGCATCTATAGGTCGTCAACACTTCAAGATGAACATCTTTTGTAAGCACAGCAATAGAAACTGTTGACAGTCAAAAGGAAAAGCGGACATGCATTCCAAAGTATTAAAATCTCGCCTCGCAACTGCACATCCGCCAGCTCAGCACTAACTGGAGTCCACAACAATGTGCCCTCTGAAGAGCACCGAACAATCGAATGAAGACAATAAGCAGCGATACTCGGAGACAAAAAGAGGCGAAATAAAGGCTCACTTGTTTCCTGGCCGCATTGTGAGGAACGGAGGAGGGCAGAGACAAAAGCGTAATGTGCCACGGGCCCAAACAATGGGGACTGAGCCATTATTGTTACTGTAGCGGCGCGGGCGCTTTAGCGAAATATGTACGTGGTGTGGTAGCGAACTTGACATGGTGGTGGGCTCGCTGGCTTTGTGGCCAAGGGGGCGGGGGGCAGCATTGCGTGGAACGGGGAAACATAGCCGTTACTAAATGGTGAATACGTGTTGATGGTCTATCTGTACCACTACTACGAGTATTTGCAGTAGTAGGTAAGTTCGTTACCAAGTGCGTAATAACGATACAAGGTTCGTGATTGATGGGGTTTTAGTTCCCCTAACTGTTTAGGGGTGCAACAAAAACCCCATAAATCACCATGTAGCTATAGTTACTAACTCGCTTAAAAAATAAGCTAACACACTCATTTTTAAAAAAATTACTAGGTACCTATGTAAATTAACATTAACACTAACAAATCATGGTAGTGATAGCTACTGAAACAAAATGTAAATGTAAATTTACGTCGATTCCGCAACTTCAACGTGTGATTCTATGATACATTCAATTGTATTTTTTTTTAATTGAGAAAAAAATAAAACCGACCAAGTGCGAGTCGGACTTGCGCACCGAGGCATCCGTGCAACCCGTAGCTTTGCTCTAACGAAAAGAGAAACTTTTAGAGACCACTTTATTATTGGATCATCTGCAAATATTTTTGATCAGATTAGTTGATCATCTGCAAATATTTTTGGGGAGATGTAATTTCCAATTCCCAGTTTTCGGGTTTTTTTCCATTACTTGTGCTATATATTTTCCTAGCTTCTTGCCAAATTTTATGACTCTAGATCAACGGGTTTTGGTTTTCTTGCATTTTCATACAAATATGCGAGAAAATGCGACATATTTTCAATTTGATGCGTCCACGCGTTTCTGAGATATAGGTTACAGACAGACAGACGGACAACAAAGTGATCCTATAAGGGTTCCTTTTTTCCTTTTGAGTCACGGAACCCTAAAAAGTTAATTATCATCCTGTAGACACGAGTTGCAGGGGATTGGTATCCAGACACCAATTCGTCTCCAGTATTCGTGCCTCCAATATCAGAATCAGATGACCCAAGTACAAGTGCACAGGCTATTGGGCCCTCCGCTTTCTTCTTTTGTTTTCTTCTATTATTACATCATTTTATTAATTTACAGTATTTTATTCATTAATTACATGAATTACCGCTGAACGCCCACATTAACCAGCCCTACTAGCTCATAACACCCAGCAGCGTATCAAACATGTTATATAAATAAAAATATAACATATCACAAAAAACAAAAAAAAAGTGTGCACGCCAAGTTTTGAAAACATTGGATATTTCTCCAACTTAGTCATATGACTTTCTCATCCATCTCTATTGATTCATTAAGCTGTTTGCTTCTGACTCACCCGTAGTCATGTGTTACTCCATTCTGAAAAGAAAAAGTAGCTTGAATTTCGAATCCACTTACAATTTCAAAATCAGTTCCGTCACTGACCATACATCATACATAATATAATAAATAATAGACGATCAAAATGTCATAACAAATATTATTTGTTTACAAAGTTATACACTTGGCTGTGGGCTCAGGCATAGACGACTTCATACTATCCCTAATATTTCCACAGTTTTCACTGTTATTCATAAACCTAGTTAAACATCACTTCCCTTAAATCGTGTTGCTATCCCATTCACACTTCGTTAAAAAATGTTAAGATGGAAAGGGACAGGGCCTAAACGGTGGCGTAACTTTAAATCACGTTTAGGAATTAAAGTTACTTAAAGTTTTAAACTATGGAAACCTGAACGTCCAAATTTTTTTCCTTCAAAAATCTGTAAAACAAATGGAAATATTTAAATATTTCGTACTTCTACTATTACTTACCTACTATACCTTATGGTTTTTTTAAGAATTAAATAATATTTATTCATAAAATTTAAAATAATTATAATTAAAATAATCAATTGGGTAAAAAAAATATTATAAAAGGTACACGTCGTCGTGTAGCTCCCCTCCACAGCGCATCGTGCCGAGGACGCCTATGGTTATTTTATTTAAAATATCAAATAATTATTTAGATAGGTAGGTACGAACCAGTCCGTCTCTAGAAAGTTCGTCCTATCTAAAAAAATATTTGATATTTTAAGAATCATTATATCTATAGGATGATTCACTGATTCATCACGAGGTCCTTGTGACTCTTTGTATATGGTGAAGCATCATTTCGTTATCGGGCCCAAAGAGACAGCGTTTGATGTCACGCTCCATGATTTCTACAGAGCCTATGGCGAATCGCACAGTGGGCAATTAATTTTAATGGACAAAATTTTACCAATGACATTTTCGGTACTTACTAAGTACAGAAAATATTGTGTAAGGGTAGTAAAAGTTCGCCGCGCTTCATGGACAGAGCGTAAAGTATATTTTGTATTGGGGGCAGGTCGCTCTGGCTCATACGTCAGAAAGAGACATCTCTTTTTTTTTTAATTATCGACTTATCTTGAAAATTCAAACAATGGAAAGCCAAGCTAAAAATTGACAGGCAAAAGCGGAGTCTGCGACGATGTAAATATGGCTCACTCCATCAGAGCGATTCCTGGCTTCGTACTTATCTTTTGTTTTCTAAGAACACTCGTTAAGTTGCACATGAGTTGCACTTATCAACATTATGGGCCATCATCATTGTAGTCTGAAAATAAAATTATTATTATTTAACTATGCCAACGATTTCACCACCATGAATACTTTGAGATAAATAAATAAATAATTTGTTCATTTTAACAATACAGCTTCAATTAAAGAATTAGACTGTATTGGTGAGCGCTAGCTCAGGATTCCCTATGTTGTGATAAACAGAAACACACGATACCGACCCAGAACCCCTTGCATATTTCAATAAGTTAGAAACTAAATTAAGTGATATTGAAATGCGTTTTCCCAGCTGGGCGCAGGGCGCAGCGCACGCTTGGCCGCCGCTGAATGGCTGGCGGGGCGAGTGCGGGCGGGATCGCGCAGAACGTATCAAAATTCAATCTTTCACCGCTACACCGCGGCCGGCAACATTGAAATTGAATTTCTGGTTATGTTCTGCATCTAGTTGGATTATTTCGTACTCAACTGCAAAACTGTACACGGAAAAAAAAAGACGACAGACTGTATAGAAAACGGTATATAATAAAAATAGTTACTACAAACAAACAACTTTTGATCTATGGCTGTTCGATATTCGAGAAGACAAATTGGAGTTTTCATACATTTTGTACCAATTGCTGATCTATTTGTAAGTACGATATGATACTTTGATTTTTTTTTATTTGAAAATAAATAATTACTTATATGATATTAAGTAGAGCTCAACTAACTTACCTACTTTATTGTATAATTTATTAATAAAACTAATAAATTACTCAATTTGATTAGTTTAATATTATTAATAAAATAATTTATTATTATTTTATTATGAACTAACAGGCAGATTATCGCTGCTGTGTCCGTTTTGTAAAGTGTACCTATCACATAAGCCGGGTCTTGGTAACCGATTTATCAACGAAAATTATTAAGTCACGCCCCTAAATCGGATGTTACGGTGTTTTGTAACACCGTAACGTTAACGTCGCATCGGACCCGGCTTCAGAAATTACTCTTGTTTTGAAATAATTATGAATCAACTGACACGACACGGCAGATTTCTACCATATTTCTACCTCTCTAATACATAAATTACATTCACCACAATGTACCTATAATTTCTTAATATCCACCATCAATTTTAAACGCATTTTTTGATTCAATGATATTTAACTAATCGATATGCATTACGAATTGATGCCAGCGCAGCGCAGCCCTACGCCGCACAATTAATAAAATTTCGCTGTGGACAGAAGGGGTCCTTTGTCCACTTTATTCATATGCTAACTCCGGCAGACTCCTATTTTAGTCGAGAATACTTCATTGTGCTTCAAAAACAATAGAGAAATTGCGAGCGCTCGCAATGCGACGAACGTTTTCAGGCTAGTTATAGATTTTCATTAGCTGCTGATGTTTTCAGGAGTGGAGTCCGACTCAGAGAAAGTATGTCTCATAATTGAGATTTTCTTCAAAAACTATACGTTCTTAGCTTAATCCGTAAACTATCTGAAAGTGAACGAACTTTTATAATCAGACTTTTTGAGAAAATTTTCTCCGAATTTAAACTCCATCCGCCTTGCATATTTTTCTCGGCATTTGGTACACTCGATATGATTATCAATTTAACACTTTGTAGTATAACTTTAACTATTGATGAACTGTACAAAGTCCAAAGCGTCACACCCTTGATATGTTGTCGTAGACACTGAGATAATTCCATACAAATAAGACGCACATGCATGGCCTAAACTAGGTTTCCCTGGTCTCGATTATAAGTTCAGCGGAGCTAGCACGAGTCGCGTTAGCTATCAACGCAATGCCGCGGAGCTGTCAAACGCCTTGTAACAATGTCACTTTGACAGCTCCGCGGCGCGGCGTTGCGTACTAACGCTGACTCGTGCTACAAGGGCAGTTCAGAGACATATAAATATTAGTAATGTATATTGTTATTGTCTTTTTTTGTTGTTATTGTAATTAGCTTTTAATTTATTTTTAATTTATACTTAATTTCGAACACAAAGTGATTTGTTGACGAATAAATGAACTTGAACTATCACAAAGTCACATTCAGATTCGATAAAAGGGTATCTTAGGTACTTCCGGCAATCAAATCCAATAACAGAAGGCAGACACAACGTCTAAATCTTAAAATGAATCCTTCATTAAACAATCCGAAATATTCAATAAACTTCCATTATCTGTTTGCATCAGCTACCCCGAAGGTCAGTGTTGCCAAGTCACGAACAATGGACGGATAGTTCCAGAGCAGGTTCTATTGTAATGAATTAATTAATAAAATCAGGGGGCCGGGGTGGGGGGTGCGCCATTGTCCAGCGTAAGGATGGATCTGATCTCATTAACCAGTCATTGTGGTGGTCGGAACAAAGGCTTGGTCAGCGTACACCTAAGCATAAGCAATGTCGCGACGTCATCCTTCTATACAACTGGTTTCCATAATGGTAAAGCTATGGTGTTTTACAGTAGCCATAATATATGTATATCTATAGTGGTGTTATTCATAAACCTAGTTAAACCTCACTTCCTAAAATCGTGTTTCTATGCCTTTCAAACTTCGTTAAAAAGGTTAAGATAGAAAGGGACAGGGGGCTTAAACGGTGGCGTAACTTTAAATCATGTTTATGAATACGCGCCTTGGTGTTTATAATACTCAACATCCGTCACAGTTCGCTTATAACTCAACGGTAGACGAGAAGTGATGTAGTATTTTACCCTAGGAAATATTAGTCGAAAATTTTACAAAACGTTTTCAAGATGCTAGTTAAAATTAGTGTTTTGAACTTAGTAGTATTCTTTACTCAATGCTTTTTAGACATAATTTTTTTTCGTTTTTTGACCAGCGGGATATAAACCAAGAAAAAGTTCATAATTAAATAAAGGTGAGACAAAACGCTTAACCCGGCTGATGAACTAATCAGAAATAAATAAATAATAACAATTAAGTAAGTGTAATAAAATAAAGTTATCATTAAGTGCATAATATTAAATAAGAATCGCACGGGCCTTTTATGCGATGGTAAGCGATAAGCGACCTAAATTGCAATGATTTTACTGATGTTATGTCTACTGTAGCAAAAGAAAGCAGGCGAAATGCACGCGCCTGTTAACTCTACATAATCGTAGCGGTAATGTCGTAGCTGCCCGCTACGTATTTGCTACGGCTTTCATTATAAACTTTATAGATTACAGGCAGATTACAGGTTGTACGGGCAAGTAGCCTTGACATAACTACATACATACTAAAGGACATGCACCATTGACGGTTCAGTAATGCAACATTGTAAATGATCTAAAAGTGAAATTAGCAAATTGTAATTTCACAAAAAATGACAAAGTCAAATTGTGTCGTAATAAACTATAAGTAAAAGGTATTATAAATGATTATGGAATATATTATAGCAGATGGAAGTCCATCGTCTCTGTCTACCCCTGCGGAAATAAAGGCGTGAGCTTATGAATGAATGGAATATCTTTTAGAACTGAAGTAAACTTGACAGTTTATTTTTTTTGCTTTTTTTCCCTTTATTATCATTGCAGCGGATCTGTCAAACGCTTGTCAAACACCTCGCACAAGTACTTGATAGCTGCGTGTTACTTCGATAGCTATCGCATGTCTAAAGCTAGGCATATCCGGCATATTCCGTTCTATAATTCAATGGATAGTTCAGGATAGTTATAATTCTGCTAGCTATAATTCTTTTTTTTTTCGCCTATATGTTTAAAATAGGTAGGTACAGTCGAAGACAGAGATAAGTATACAGGAGGCCTCAATAAGGTTGAGATTTTCTCAATAACTACTGGACCGAATTTAATATTTTTTTACAGTTACATATTTATAACTGTTATCTATCAAACAGTGAAAGAAGTTTTGCAATAGGTGAAGTAGTTTTTGAGAAAATCTCAACCTTAAAAACTCTCCTGTACACCTTTCTCTGTGTTCCACCGTACCAAGAGAAAACAAATTTCGTATTCCAAGGTGGCCGTCAAGGTACTGTACTTGGGAATCTTGCCACCATTTTTCACCGAGGTCAACAAACTTAAACAAAAAACTATCCAACCCCTGAAATGAAAAGAAACAGAAATTCTTACACAAAAGTCCCGTTCGTCGGACAATAGATGGCGCTTGATCTAGATAACGATATGTTAACATTGTCACAATGGCCCGGTAATGGCGCGATTGTACTGGCGATGTCGGCACAATGCTTTTAGATGTCACCCCGACAATGGACCCGTTCGATATCAGCCACTGTTGTGAACAAACCGAATCGAAATCCAAAGAAAGCACAAGTTTTTAGATAAGGCATAACTGACAGTGGGACGATATTGCCTATTTGCTACGTTTCAGAGAAGCATTTCCAACATTCGCCTTTTCCTTTAGGGTTGATGTGGAAACATTATCTACATGCTTAAGTTATAACTTTAATATTAACATGTCCTTGTTAGATGCAATGTAGGTACTAAAGTTGTATTTCTTTGAGTTAAAGACCTTAGAAAACGAATCTAAGTTTTATTAGCTACAGTGCGCGTCAGTGCGTTTTACTCAATTTAGGGATTCAGATTAAACAACAAACATATTCAAATTTCATGTTAATAGATAATCAGTTATTAATTAGGTAGGTACTGATAATTAATGCTCTACTTTCTTAAATATTTTAAGATTTTTTAAGTTGCTTTATATTTTAGGTAAGTGTTTATAGAATTTGAGAATTGGGCCTAACAAGTCAATTCATAATTATTATTTGATTACCTACAATTATTAGTTAAATAGTTTTCTTTAGAATAGAAAACAAGTAGTACCTTGATCTAAGAATTCTATTTAATCCTTCTAATACGAACCAAAACAAGCCTTTGTGATAATTCCTCTCAACTTTTCCAATCTCCTTTCCAATGCTCATGTAAATGACTCATCATCCATTTGTTATGTGTTGAATAATAAGCGATTGATAAAATCGCCCGCCCGCTGCCTGTGACAATTCGCACTCGAATCCGACGCAACAACAATGGTTGCACCACCACCCTACTCTGACCCCTCTCCCCTTTCTTCGCACAACACCATTTATAGGGATGTTCGAGGGTGTACCTAGGGGTCTCACTACACTGGGAAAGCAGAAGCCACCCACCAACTATTCAGCGCTGTTATTCAACTCGTGTGATGGATCACAATTTCAGACAACATTGTATGGAAACAAATGATGTATTCATAATAATGGGATGGAATATGGTTTTTGACGTACGAGTGCTTTTGGGATCAAGATCAATTTAACAGCTGAAATTATGGGCTATTTCAGACTGTAGGACTTTGGCAGAGACAACTGTGTGTGCAATGTTTCCTAAGCCTCGATTTGATGGAGTAGATAAAGTGTGTACTAAGAAATTATTTACAAAGTTCGGAATCCTGAAAAATCAATAGATGTGACTTTTTTCCAAGCTTTGTAACTTTAAAACGCGTCATAAACATTGTATACAGGATGGCCTCGAATTCATTCGACAAAATTAAATGGATTATTAAAACAAAATTAAAAGGAGATTGGTTAATTAAGTGAATGGTTGTGACATACATTAATTCTGCACACCGTTTAAGTAAATTCAACAATTTTGGGGAAAATAAAAAAATTATTTACAATAAATTCAACTAACAAAAATATTATTAAATAATTTTATGTGCATCTTTACTGTTCTTTGGATTTTTTACATTTTAAGGTATTTCTAATTTTTGGCAACGATTACTTTCACTGGAATTTGACCTAATGGTCATTTCTAAGGTCATTGTGTGACTTGTGACGTAATTTGAAGAAAAAAAATGCAAATTATTATATATAAACGGATATCACTCACTTATATTGTTAAAGTCGGCAATTATAAGTTTCGACCGATTTCGACGGTCTTTTTCAAGTTGAAAAAGTGAAGGTTTTTTTGTGTTTATATATAATAATTTGTAGTAATGGCTCACTATAGTTTTAATTCTAAAAAAAAATGCAGTTTTGATTTTACTAAAAAAACCTTACCAATTTAATATTTATCATGAGTACAACCCCCAGGTTCAATTTGCCGAATGATTTCAAGGACACCCTGTATATATGAGAGATCGGTGGCGCTGCGGTTATAATACTAGACTTTCGTTACAGAGGGCGCGAGTTTGAGTTTTTCAACCAATGAGTTTTCCATGAACGCTCTCAAAAAGGATGACGCAAAACATCGTTAGGAAACCTGCTTGCCTGAGAAGTCAGAACAATAAAAATCTACGGCAATGTGTAACCAATCCGCACTGGGCCCACGTGGTAGATCATGGCCCGAGCCTCGATGTAAGGGAAGGTTTTTACTCCAACAATGGGAACATAAAATTGGTTGTCTGGAAAAAATCGCGACGCCAAAATTGTACATGCTGTTTGGACTTCCGTATTGTAATTGTTTGTATCTTTTATGTACAATAAAGTGTATTTGAATTGAATAAAATTGGATTTTACTAATTAATTGAATTTACTTTTAAAATATCTCGTAAATGATATTACAAGATGTTTTCAGAAGAGTCATCTAAATAGGTACCTACGTAATGTGAGAGGTAGGTACCTCTTTAGATGACTTATATAAGTGAGGCTAGTATATACTACTTATATTATTACTTATATTAGGATGAAAAAAATCGATTATTGTGAAACCCTGAAACCATAAAAAAACACTCCGTTAGAAATCGGAAAAGCCCACCTAGTAAACTTCTGGTTCCATTTTCATAATATTTATTTTGAGATGAAGCCGCTTAAATTATTTACTTTCTACTATATTTGTACCTCAGCTCTGTACAAATGTTTCACAAGATCAACTTTGATAATTTTCACAAGATATAGATAATAATATAGGTCGATGCCGGTCGATACCGGAATACACTTGCAAGTTGCAATATGTTAGATTAATGTAATTTGAATTTCGCTTCCTAATTTCGTCGCTAAGCGAGGCGGTCAGAATCTTGTGCAATGTGTGTGTGACAAGTACTCTGCGTTTAGATTTATGTTGTGATTATAGATAATAGGCTAGTTGACAAATTTTTTTATTGCATCAAAGCATTCGGTAAATGTTGGGCCGGGATCGAACCTAGGACCTCCATATCGTAAGTCCAATAATCCAACCTCTGCGCCACCGAACTCTGTGCACAATTACATAGCACTGCTGTAACAATACATTTCTTATTATCTGCGTCGTAAAAGTTAAATTCGTACTGCAAGTGTTACCATTGATCTGCTGTTGTCCGTACCTCCATTAAACACGCTAAACACAAATCACCAAGTATCAAATCCGATATCACCAAACGTCCCGGAAACACCACAATCGCAGATTAATGTGTTCCGGAAACAAATATAGGCTGTGTTGGAGTGGGAGGCTGCGTTGTGTCCGGTGAGCGCGTGACGGATACCGAGGCGATACACTGATAAGGGTTGTGTGAGGTGAAGTATACTTATTGGACAATTAATGATAATTGAATACTTTTCTAACATTATAAAATAAGATATATGTGCATAATTTGTTGCACAAAAATAAATACAAGTTATACTACTAGGCTTAATATATATAACTAAATAATAAAAATAATAAATTATAAATAATAATATATATAACTTAATATAATATATCCCTCCTAGAGGACATATTTTATTTATAGTAATAGCTTTATTATTAATAACATTATACTACAATCTATTACAATAAAACTAAAAAAAAAATATATGAACTAAACTAAAAACTATATGTACAATAGATCGGTTGAACTATCTGAATGACTTAGCATTACAAATAGTTCAACCGATCCCCGTTGTCCGGCAACGTGCCCAAAATGCTGGCGGCATTTCCCCTCTGGATCGCTAGGCTGATCCTTTGGGCGAAATACAGGCCAGCATTTTGGTCACGTGTGGACTCCACGAGCCGCCCCGACAGGTCTTTATAAATTTCCATGGCTCCCGGACCCCACGGACCCAGCGTCTCTACCCCAAACGGCACAAATAGGTAGCCTCTGTCGAGGCCACTATATTTGCGCCGCTTGAGGGATTCAGCCACTGCAGCAGCGCCACTCGCCCGTTGTGATGTTTCAGGAAGATGGGAAGGTGCCAGCGTATCCACGCATGTGGCATCCCAAACCAAGGGCCTTCCCATCTTCCAAGGAATGAGAGTCATTCCGTCAGGCCTTTTTCCATCATCGCGCATTAGCCCATTCGGCTCTAATACTGCGGCGACGTTGGAACTTCCAAAGGCCCGACGGATGATATATATATTTATAGTTAATTTATTTATAGGTAGTTTTAGTTTTTAGTTATTTAATGTTAGTTTTTAATCATGTCTTATTTAATACGTATCAATTAATAAACAATTACAATCTATATATATATATAATAATCGATAAAGAAACAACTTTTGTTGTTCTACGAGTTTGCGATTTTCGCCATACCTACTATTTTTTACTGATAAGCTGATCGATTTGTATGAAACATTTTTAGTTTATTGTGTAATTTGCCGATGACACGTGGTGCCTCATTTTCAAAAATAATGGATAAAGACAAGCCTGGCCCCAAGAGTTTGACTCTTTCACAAGACACGAATTAGTTTCCAACTTAAATAATTTGGTGCAAATTTGAAAGAAAACGAACTGTATAAAACCAAACGTTTATATTGGCCATTACTTTACCAGTTTACTAATTAATATATAGATACTTTGAGGGTGTACTTTTAAGAGTCAATATATTAATATGAACCGTGTATAAGTAGGTATACACTTTAGGCCCGGGACCCGGGAGGTCACAATATACCTCTAAACTAAAAGCTCTTCAAAGTATGTCTATTATAAGGCGCATTATGTTATATTACTAAATTATCAACGTACCACAAGTGGGTACATTGTTCGCTGTGATAATAGGAAAATCTGTCAACACAGGAACAATGCAGGAAGTAACATGGATTAGGAATTAGCAGTCATTGTCCCCGTACAATAGCGACCGGCGACGCTGCACAATCTAATTAGATAACATTACTATTTCATATACCTAACTACGTCTTGTTTGACTTGAGTGAGTTCGAGAACGTTATAACAGATATATGATTATCTTATTACCTACCTACGAGGGAGCAAAATATGCCTAGACGCTGGTGCCACGGGGACAGACGGTTTTTAGTTCTGTTTCTCGATAGTTATGAGATTTTAACAATACTTCTTATAAACTAACATACAATGTTATTGAATTTACTACAGGATTCCTTCCGGATCTACGTCGTCTATCATTCATTAGGTTTTGTTTCAAATTACAAATATTTACAGTAAGCTGAACAAAAACGAGTTTCTCGCCCTATACGGTACAGACAGTCATGCTCATATGGTTTAGACATATATTTTGTAAGGTTTTTATTGGGCAGTCAATAGTCTAACAATTTGTAGGTAAATAACAAAAGGAATGTACCTACTCGTACATAAATAAAGCACATTATGAACTACCTCATGGTTACAAAATAATAGGTAGACCATAGCCGCTCTCGTAGCGGACTCTATTATATCATATAGATACCTATTTTATATACGTGCGATTGATAGAAAATAAATGTTTTCGGCTCCTCTGTAACCCTGTAAGAGCAAGTATGATATTTAATATTTGTTCCCCTCAAAAAGTAACGCAAATTGAGTGTTTGCCATGCACTTCATTTTGAAAGCTTCCGGCCTCTGTTCCCCACATTTGCTAGTGCAACATCTAATAGGGTATTATTATTAACTTACAAACCAAAATGTTGCATCATTCACACGTGTGTATATTGACATTATTCGCCATTTAAGAGCTATTTTACTCGCCATTCACTGATGTTTCTGATGAACCTGGCTTCATATCCAAAAGATTAGCAGAATGTTCTCAATAGTGATACTTGTTAAATATACTCAGGAGGTACCTGTTCCCGTTTATGTCCTCATCACCACATCTCGGCAAAATGTCAACCCGGGCCATATTTATAATCTAACCCATAATAGCGACGTGGTTAGATCAATACTTGCACATTTACATATTACAAACTGTAGACCAAAGATTTCTCGTATATAGAGAGAGAGCCGTAGGTACTTTCCCGAGCAGATAATTACGAATCGAAACGATGTAACCTGATGGCATAGATTCATCCTAATTCATATAACATCTACTGCTCTACACATTATACAAGAAATAAACCTTGTTTCTGTGAAAGCTAGAGTTGAAGTTATTGAAAAGAAAACGATTGAACATGCCTAAGACTTTATATCAAACATCGACCAATCGAAAGTCAGAAGTCAAAATAGCTTTAACAAGTCTTCCAATTATCCAGGCAAGTCGTTTCCTAATGTGCCCCGCGTTCTTTGGCCGCCGACAATAGGCCTGCAATCCTGCCGCTCCAGCGGCCGCATTCAGCCGGTCACTTTAACTACAGTAATGTGCGGGCCCTTTATGCCCGAAGGCCACAACTTTGTGGGTCCTCTTTGTGCGCTACAATGCTGATACGGATTTCCCTTTGGAGAAAAGTTTAAATGGCTGCCGTTGGCACGTTTTGACAACGTTTTATCAAGCCATACGTAGACTGCTTGCATTGTTTTAAGTCAGGAGAAATTACTGCATTCACAATTAGTCTAGCTCAGTGGTTGGGTCAATGGACTTGCGATACGGAGGTCTCAGGTTCGATTCTCAGCCAGGGCAGACATGTACCAATGAGTTATCCTCGGTTTTTTTTGACGGAAAATCTTACGTACATTTACCGAGTGCTCTCAAAACGGTGAAGGAAAACATCGTGATGAAACCTGAATCCGTAGAAGAAGAAGAAAAACCAAGGCATGTAAAATACGCCAATCCGCACTCACTGGGCCCGCGTCGTGAATCATGGCCCCAGCTCCCTCGATGTAAGGGAAGGTCTGTGCCCGAGCAGTGGGGCAATATAAATACTGACTGACTGACTGATGATGATGATTATTAACGTCATAGACTGGAAAAACTTAGTATTTGAACCCAGCACCCATTGAAGGCAGCATACCACCGTCTAGGATCATACCGTACAGTCTAGGATCTCATTTGTAACTATGCCATGCCACCATGAACTATGGGGGTATGAAGAACTTATTTTCATCAGGGATAAAGATATGTTTTTCCAATCCAACAGAAGATTATCAATAATATCTAGGTATTGCATCCTTTATTATTTACAATACAGCTCAGCGGTTGTTTTACAATCGTAGTTAAACACAATCCTACCGATAAGTTAGGTACACGTTCGTGTCTGTATGAATAGAACTCCGTATGCGTCTCTCCATAGAATGAATGCACTAGAATAGAGTTTGTGTTTGTATGCTCGTATAGAAACACGCTAGTCCGCAGCAAAGTTCTTTTGTCGCGATTATCGTGGTGAATCCGATCGGGGGAAGTGTGGCGGTTGCTTTCAACATCGGCTAACTGCATTATGAGCTATCTGAGCCATTGTGTGCGAGGCGGCTATATAATCTACTTGTGTTCTGTTCTGTCGAACAGGCTGTAACTTTATAGTCTGCGTGTCGGTGGAGGTAACAGTCAATAGGCTATTTACTACTGAATGTTACCTACTTGGATATTACATTTTATTTCATATATGTGAAATCAGATATAATACAGATGGTGAAATGAAATTCTTTGATCCGGCTTGAAGGACCTTTCAATTTGCTGTTCTAGCAAAAAGAAAGTTAAAAAAACTTGATATTTGCTTACATAATAACAAGTTGCCAGAAAGTATAAAAAAGTGTTACGAAGTTGACAGAGATAAACTAAAACCTACGTATTTAGGTAATAGTAAGTATAACAATCGATAAGTACTTAATCTAAAATGTAAAGCAGAAGCAACTAAGTGATGCCGATGCTGAAATAGAGTCCTACCTAATATAATTTAAAATTATCGCGGATATAAATATTCACCGATATTGAGAGTAGGTACATCATCATCACAAAAGGATCATGAGTTAAAGAAAAACTATATTCTCCATTCTCCCTAACCGATAATAGGCGCAAGTTCGCAACTTCATTCCCCAGATTATAGCGATCCATTGAAAATATCCATAAAAGTCGAACATTACCCGAAACAATGGGAGGGTGGGCCCTGGTATTAGGTGCTTGCGCCTCTATTGAACAACTTTTGTTCCATTGTTGTCCACTAGAGGGAGCCCCGACACAAAGACACGACGCAGACATAGCCCGAAATTCATCAGCAACACGATTGTTTGCTACATAAAGGATGCCATTGTCGACAAATATGATATCGTAACACAATGTGGATGTAATAATTAGAACGATGAGACATGGCTTTAGGTATTCACGGACGTGGATTACTCTTGTACACGTAGCGACGTCTGCTAAGGAGGCTGTACTCCACCGCTCCGAATCAAATCAAATCGAAGTACGATTTCAAATCTTATGACTCTGACAAAATATTCAAGCTTATTTTTTACGTAGAGTATCTAAATGCAATTACTTACTTATTATTTCACGCACCTGCTGGGCGGCTTTTCTTCTTTCCGGATGGTGCACTTAAGGTAGAGATCTTTTTTATACAAAAGACATTGCCACATTTCAAGCTTTGCCCCACCTACAAAACTACGTGACCATTTAAGCTGTACCTATCATTTTGTTGGGGACTTATTACAGGTTTCACATTGCATAAACATAATCAGTATCATTTTCTACTACTCTCGCAACTCCTATAGAAGAATAACAAAAACAATGAATAAATCGCTTCCATTTCTTACTATTTTCTGAATTCTTAATTAAGCTGTTTTTTTCGAATCGCAACTTGTACAAAACTTTATTTTAAACCAATAATTTTAATAAAAAGGGGAGATATTTTCACATTTATTCGTTATCTTGTACAACTTGGGGTTGATGGTGGGGTATCTGGCATAGTCATTAAACTATGACGATTTTAATGGTTCTTATTTTGGGTTTTCCAATAGTATCGGCATGGACTAGGTTCCTTCCAATCTCTTAAGTAAGTATACTATAGGTAAGTTGGTTTTTTCACGAGTTGAGGATGGACCCGGAAGTTCAGTCACTAGGTCTACCTTCGACGTATGGGTGAGTTTATACTTACGCTGACTGAACCGATTTCCTGTTACAATGGAGTCAGTACCACTTTCCCTTTTCATATTTGAACTCACTTAAAACGCCGACGACATGTGGTCTGCCACTTTATTTACATTATTTCCTTACGAAACAGCCCTCCACTTCGCCAATGTGATGAGGTATCATGTTACAGTTCCTAAGGATTTAAGGCCGAGATACATAGACAGATTTGAGTGCGAGTTTAATTTGAGCTCGGTCTTACAACTGTTAAAAATATGAATCTGACAGTTGTAAGGCAGAGTAATTGCACAATTACTGGATAGATGTCGCTACCGTCCCTAAGACGAAAATATGGAGACAAAATTCACGACCTGGGTACGATATCACGGTAGCTCTGTTGGAATAAAGCGTGCCACGGAATGGCGAGGTCCATGGTTCGAATACCGGTCGTGATGAAAAAAATTATCCATTTATCATTTAGATTTTCGTTTCGCATAGCGCATATGCAAGAAAAATGAAAATATCAAAACATGTAGGTAAGGCAGAGAGCTGAAACTCAACTTCCACCTAAAACATTTTACAGTAATTGTACTCAAATCATTATTAAGATGAAACTACATACTTAATTAATAAACTGTTTAGATGGTGAAGCTTTCATCTCATACTCGATGTAATTTGAATGTTTGCTTGTGCAAAGTAGAATTTGAGCGAATAGGTACCTACCTAAGCATAGGTACCTATAGTCTTAGGTATGTCTCCTCATAAAACCTTGTACAAAACACAAGTAGGTATCGGAAGCAGAGAAGGGTGCCACCATGCCTAATCTACGATCGCGCGCCTTTCAAACTATTGTGCCAACCGCCCGCGCATTGTTTAAGAAATCGATAAGTAGGTATAGGCTTGGCGACTTTCTTAAGAAAAATCGGCGACGTTAGTCTCGTCACTCCTATTCAGTATCATCAACCCTATAGCCATCTAGATGAATTATATTATAACCTATAACTTCAATATTCAGGCGTCCCAGAGGCTCGACATAAATATGTTCACGACCAGACAAAATAGCAATTTATTGCCACAAAGTTAGCCTCCTAATCATAGGGCGATATTGCCATTTCACGCCAATCATGCAAGAATCGTTAAAATTTTGGCTGGTTGTACTTACGAGCACCTTTACCAAAGTCAAGTTCTACCACAGAATATATAATAGTACAAGTTCTACACTGAGTTCGTTACCTACCTACCAATGTCAATGTAAATTGTTGTGACTTGTGACGTCATTGACGGTTCCGTCAGCCTTATCTAAATGTCTCTCAAGCCTTTCCACTTAACTCGAAACTTTGGTTTTTCATCTTTTCGGACTCGGAAGTTTTGCGGATGTAGCTAATTCGATGCGAATCCTTCTAAACGCACCTGTCAATGTCGTTCGTTGCTAGAGCGAGAGCGGGACGACTCGCTTAGCGGCGAGTATTTAGTGTACGCAATCTGGAATTGCTACTAATAACTATACACGGTGTAACATAAAGGGTATATGCAGCCGAAGGTAAGCTGTTCAGTATCGGTAACTGAACAACTTTTGTTCTACGACTTTTCGATTTTCGCGAATTTATTTTTTGACTTTTAAACATTTCGTCAGCTGATTGATTTGTATGAGACATTAATTTATTTTTATTTTTTATTCGAAAACTCGTAGAACAAAAGTTGTTCAGCTACCGATACTGAACACCCTCCCTTCGGCTTCATATATATATATATATATATATATACCCTTTACGTTACACCCTGTATAAATCGATATAGGTAGGACTCGATTTACAAAACCGTGCTCGTCTCGTGTAGTAAAGTAACCTGCGAAATTGAAGTAGTAACTTAGAACATTGTAAGAAACCATCACAAACGTCCTCTGTGAACTTTATAGAAACAAAAGCTGTAGCTACCCAGTACACTCTGTTGGAAACCTTTGCGGTGTAGTTAAGTCTATTCAGCGAAGTCTGTACAAAAGTTTTTATGAAGAACCTGTATAGAACTGGTCCTTCGATGTACATAGAAAGTTTCTTTCCGAAGTTTCAAAGGTTTCGAACAAAAAAATATTTCTTTTAAAAATTAGTTGGGCAAGTTGGTAGGTTAAGTAGTACAGTATTTTGTTCGCTGGCTTTAATTTGTATGTACTTACATTACTTATTTCTTTTGTTAAACATCTCTTTCTTTACCGCATTCATTATAGCGGAGTCCCGTGCCTTTCTCTCATAAACAGAGTCGGTGGACTTCCATCTGCTGATGTAATATTCTAGCATACCATATTACCTACTTTTTTAATGTGAAAAGGCAAGACAAGCAGACGAGATAACTGATAATAAGCGTCATCATCATCGCCTAGACACAACTGCAACACCGGAATGTCTTCATGCTCATCGGTTTGTGACAGACTACCACATTGTTTGTTTTGAAAATGTATGTCACCATCACATCACATGAGTACAAACACAAAGTCCTACCCTACAAATAAACACTAAGCGGCACTTTCCATCGGAATCTCGCGGCTTCTCCGGACGACACAAAAGCCGCGAAGAATGAGGACGGCATTCAAAGGGGAATGGAAAAATAGGTTAGATTTGTACCTTGCGCTTTGAGGTATTTAGATGTAAAGGTGGGATCAGAGGGACGTGTCCCGGTGACAATATCAGGACATCTCAATGAAGCCAGCAGAAGACTACAATTATTTCTCTACGTTCGCCATCGCTAAGCTGAACTTACGGTAGAAACTGCACTCGTATATAAACTTCCATCACTACAAATTAATTTGTCTCCTTCTACAAAAAATTACGCGTGTACACGTATGTGTTTTGGTAGTTTTGGACTGGTGTGGTGGACGCTCCTAGTGTTTTCTCCTCATCTTTCTTTTTAAAACTTAAATGGAGTTGCGGTGAATATTAGTAATGTGAAACAGAAAACATTGCTTTATCAGAGAATACTAAATATAGAAAACTACCGTTTTCTTAACATTTCCTCTACAAATCCTGTACTAGAATAGTAACAGTCGACGCTCTGATGAATTTCGGTTTATGTTCCACGCCGAGGAGTCTTTGTGGCTCTACTTTCAGCAACACAATAGGGACAAAAGTTATTCAACGACAATGCGAGCACCAAATACCGATCGCTCGCCCCCCTACACCCTCCAAGTAGGTGCCTAACCATTGTTTACTTTAATACTCGACTTTTATGTATAATATCGATAGAAATGACAATGTAATCGCGAAATTGAGTTGTCAGGACGATTCTGTGAAAAGTTTTTCCTTGCTATTCATATTTCTACCTCTTAGATACTATTTCAGTTTCACGACTTGTGGAGGGAGACTAACTGAACAAAGAAGTATACCCTTGGATGGGATAGTCTCATTCACTGAAGCATAATCTAAGAAGACCAGAGAATAACCCTAATAGAGAGTAGCCTTGGAATGGCCTCCATTCCGCTCTACTTCAGCCACTCTCAACACTACTGATTACACTTCGTGATATCTAGGAACTCTGGGCGAAAGAATCGTCTAAGTAGGTATTCCTTTAATATGAGTGATGACTCAATCGCAATATCCTCCTTCACCGTTGGGTGTAATGTGATGAATGAACTTTTCGATGGCGCATCCTGATAGGCGGTCACTTGCAATAATAAAGGAAACCCCGAGAGTTAGCGATTTAACCCGTGAAAATTCACATTTGCAAAAAAGATAACTCTCGAGTCGACTCGAGTATAGTAGGGTTAGGTAGTTAGGTGTAGTCTTCAAATCAGTTTGTGATGGGGTGGACAGATATAACAGGAGGCTCCTACTCGATATGGTTGGTTGAAGACGGCTGACTATGAAAAGGTTGGTAGCTGACTGCTGACTATGAATCCTCGATCTCGAGCCGAAGGGACCTAAAATGAATTTTGGTTTGTCAAGTTGTCACGTGCTTCTAGTTTATTAGTCATGCTTATTCGACTGTAATACAGTTTACAACTCTCGAGTTATCTTTTTTGCAAATGGGGTAGTTAGGTGTAGTCTTCAAATCAACCAATAGAAACCCATTGCCATTAGGGTATATGTCTGTGAGATAGATACTGAATAAACTGTACTATGTTAGTATTATACTGGTTGTGATACCTGTATGAAACAAAATGTGAACAAAACAGCCTACATCTACAAGATGACATCATGCTTTACAATATTTCGACAGTTACTATTCAAGTCGGGCGGCATTGTTACAGAAAGCCTGAGCGTTTCTACAAAAGCTGCAAAGAATGAATGGGAGTGGGAGGCCCATTCAATGGGAGAAAAGAGGGATGTGTAGTTACATAAGTATGTTTGTGGTGCGTGCGAGCCTTTAAATGTCGAGCATCTTTTGAAAAATTCTAAGGATTCGTTATAAAAATATACTCATGTCTTGTACAGTCGACGGCTGTCAATGGTAACGTACGATTTCAATTTTTATAACGAAAAGAACGGTAGGTACATAGTCCAAAGTCTTGAGATGCTTTCGACTCTACATTATTACTTAGTAGGTTTTCATTAAACACATTTGTTTATGTATTACGCATAGTATAGGCCTAGGTATAGGCACATATATGAGATGAGATCAGCTGGTGTCCATCAGATGTGAAGCTCATAAATACCACCAGAATAATATAACACTTCAGGGGACGAGTGGAATCCTCAAATATTTTAGGGGTCGAGTGGGCACAGGGTGCGAATTTCAGGGGACCAGTGGGTACTGACCCTAATTAAGGCGGAGGCGGAGGTAACGCTGCGCTGCAAAGAAAGTTGGTCCTTAGGTATTTTAGTCAGAGTATTTTAATTTTAATATTTTTGACAAAATACGAACTAGGTAGGACGGACGGACGGACGGACGGACGGACGTTACATACATGTAAGAATATGAATATTATGAGGACATTCATGAAAATACCTTATTGACATAAATATTTCCGCTCTTGTAAATAATTTAAGAACCTTAACTGCAACAATGTTGAGTTTCTTTGGTGCACCGACAACTTTCTTGGAACTCTGCACTAAATAATGTAACACTTACAAACCTACAGCTTACAAACTTATTGCAAGTTTAGCGTTAAGTTACGACACATTGTAAACTGTATTACAGTCGAATAAGAATGACTAATAAACTAGAAGCACGTGACAACTTGACAAGCCCAAAATCATTTTAGGTCCCTTCGGCTCGAGATCGAGGATTCATAGTCAGCAGTCAGCTACCAACCTTTTCATAGTCAGCCGTCTTCAACCAACCATATCGACTATCGAGTAGGAGCCTCCTGTTATATGCGTCCACCCCATCACAAACTGCCGATAGTCTGGTACTGCATGGCGTACGATACGATACTATCTCCGGCTTTTAAATTAAAGAAGAAGAAAAGGCTGCAGTTTCGACCTGCCAGGGTAGTTTTCCATTGAATAGGAGATAGTGTAGCTAATTCTAGCGGCCACTAAGTCGAATCCTAAACCTAAACGTTGTCACTGTCGTTCATATGCTACATCGCGTAAGAGAGAGCGGGACGCATCGCTTGGCGGCGACTAATATTAGCGTACGCAATCTGGAATCGCTGCTAGTATTTATTATTGAACACCCGAGTCTTTAGATCAACACAGCCTTAGAGCATCAAAATAATAATTTACTTATGACTTTGTTTCTATGACTACGTATCTACCTAACTATTGTTTCGTGTGTTATCATTATCAATAATTAAATACAATTGATAAGCACTCTCACGGTGGTTGAATTAAAAGAAGTAAGTAGGTACAAGTTCTCTGCTCAAGTAACTAGTGTGACTGTGACCCCCACAAAGCTGTGGAACGTCATTTAAATGCACACGTTTCATTGGCTCTGAATGCTTCAGGGAAGTAAAAAGAACGGGCCAATTACGACGCTTTTGTAGTGAGGACTGAGGAGCTCTTTGGGGTTACAGGGCAACTTTGCGTGTGGGGTTTTGAGACTTTTCGGTTTCTGTTTATTGTTACTGAAGAGCTAACGTATATTTTTTTTAAATGTCTCTTTATTTGAGACAATAGAAATGGAAAATTGAAAACCTACTATAACGAATGTATCGAATTTTTAAATAACAGAATAAAAATTACAGCATACCGTCCCGGAAACTTTAGTTTGTGCGAAAAGGTTTGAATTTGTTTATTCAACACTACTTACCTACAGAACTTTTGTCTTCTTATCGTCTGAGCCATAAGAGTTTTAAAGCGCACTTGCTTCAAATGTTAGATACCATTAAGTACCATTGATATTTATGTATAACTTCCACATCATTCCTTGGAATTCAAATTTTTCCAGATCTCTCATCTGCCTAGTTGAGCGCTCTGACCGCAGTAGACTCAAATACCGCATCCGCGTAAGGGGAATCCTACCTTTGAAGTTTCTTAGGCACCTCGGTTTTTTCTGTTTGCTTCTACTAAGCTGGAAATTAAAAGAAAATCCGATGACCGCGCTATTCAATGTGCCTCGTCTGCGTGCTGATATTATCAGCATGATGCTGGTTTAAAAATACTCGTGGAAGTAGTAGATAGGAAAGTAGGAAGTAAGTGGGTAGGTACCTAGGTGTGTCATTTTTATACAAATCGTGTAATGTCGAATGTTGATTTTAAAACATAATAATAATGGTAATAGTAGTACATTCTTTACAGATTAAAACTCGATGTATGGCGCCAACACCACCACGGCCGGCCAGCCATTGATTACGTCGCAGCGTCCAATGCGTCCGATCAAAATGCATTTATGGCGTTTGGTTGGCCGTTCGTTAGCGGCCGTCAATACGGCTCTCGGGCCACCCGCTATAAATTTCGTATTGAGCGGACACACAACAAAGCGCGTTTTGTCTTGCAAATGAAAACGCGCACATTTCGCGGTATTGTGCGCGGCTGTTTCGGTGCCCGCCATTATTAACGGCGAACATGAAAGACAAAAGGTTCGTCTGCAGCACTGAGGCTGGCCTAGATAGCGGATTATTGTACTAACACAATAGGAGCGTTAATTCCGCGGCTCTGCCATTATTTGGTTGTTTGCAACTTTATCGCGCCTATCGATGCGCGATCGACTTATTTATTATAGCGATGATACAATACAATTATTTTATTATTTCGAATGTACATCATACAATACAGGTTAAATTCTCATATTAATTACTACCTTCTACCTTCAAATGTACACACTACGCCGACTTTAGAATCAGTAGGTTACCTGGAGATACTGACAGGTTGTTGTTATTTGATAGAGTCGTCACCTGTATTAGGAAGTATAGTGAGCCATCTCCTAGTTAATCGAAATAAAACAAAACAAAACAAAACCAAAGAAAATAACGTAGCCAATTTTATTTATCGGGTAAGGTACCTTACTTACGTAGGTACATATTAAGTTTAAAAAGTACCTAAGTAAGTACCTACTTAGTTGGTTAATTCTTGCTCTACTAAACTTCCAAAATGCGCATATCGCATTAAAACGGCTCATCTAAACTTCATTCTTCACATAACATTCTGCAAATAAATAAAGCAAATAATAGGTAAGTACTTAAGTAGATACTTACGGAAAATTAGAATAAATCTTATTAGAATGTTCAAGCTATTAATTGGAAAACTTACCACTGAAAGCTCGTCCATGTAGCATTTTCTCCACAATTTCCAAAAGGCACACAAACAAACACAACACTTTTTATCATCACACAAAATTCACTACAGCACAATCACATACAATCCTGGCACACAAGAACAAAATCATTATTCACGAATTCACAGAAAACAATAACAAAATTCTAAATACGAACTTGGCGGGAAAATAACGGAAAAGTTCGTTTGGGCTGTGAGCCAACGTACAGCCAAGCGAACGTGGAGGATGGGAGGCGTAGACTGCGATGCTAGCCGGCGGGTCGGCTCGGCTTCGGCTGCGTGGGTGCCTTCGCCTGCCCTATGATTCCCGCGCAGAATCCTCGCGCATTTGCCTTCACCCTTGCATACCCTTGCTTGCATAATGCGCTTCCCTTCCCTCTTGTTTAAAGTTATGCACTGTTAAACCTTCAAATTGAAAATTACCTACAATAAGGTGTAACAAGCATTACTGATGATAGTGATGGTGCTTCAGAATATAAAGATGCTTCTCAATAATGTAATTATACTTACTGTATTATGGTGCAAAAAAGTGTATTTATCTTATCTTATCTCAAAGACGGCGCTGTAGATGTAGAATGTAAATACTGACCTTTAATAACGATTCAGTTCAGTTTAGGTACTAAACTGAAGCGCTTTATTTGGTACCACGACCTCTGATTCACGCGCAAGTGTAGAGCAGGTTTAAGTAATTATTAGGAAGTTAAAGTAAGGTAAGACTGTCGGTTACCTACAAAGAGCATATCTATAGGTAAGCACTACGTTTAGTTACTTATTTGACTGAACTGGTAGAGCTCATTTAAACTTTTTATTAGGTAAGTACTTTACTTCATTACAAGACAATATCATCCATCAAATCGCAAGACGTCACCTCATGGGCCATGACCCAAACTTGGATCCCTGTAATGGGGCCTCGAAGACCAGAATTAGGAAAAGTGGCTAATCGAACGCGGAACCCTTTGCACAGAAAGACAAGAACCCCCAAGGCTAAGGTAACCAATAAGACAACAAATAAGATTCGAGCGTCATCAAAGGAAGCATCCCGAGATAGCCAGAAGCAGAGCAGCACAATATGGTTACGTTGGGCAATACGTCCTCTGACAATGGTGCGAACGAGCCACAAAGCCGCTCGCATTGTGTCAACCGCACAATACTCCTTGCATACAACCCAGCACCAACTTAAATCTACATTGTCCAAACTATTGCTGTTCAATTAACAGCCTTAACCACCAGAAATACGAACAGAATTATGGCTACAGACGTGATTTGAGGCAAAAAATAACATAGCAAAAATACACTGTATGGCGTGTCAAAATAACTCAGATGATAATAATGAAAACTGTAGTTTTCAGTTGATATTTTGGTATTGTTGATGTGGCCTTGCGTCGATGATGATCTAGTTAACTTTATTACCTATATTGGTAGTTAAGAGCCACTATGGAATGGTGGGCAGATTGTTGTTTGTGCTTATTTACGTATGAATTTGAACATTCGACAGTGCGTCAATATGGTAACTATCTACACTTGAAGTACGAATTGAATCTTATGACGCAGCGCAGATAATAACAACACTACAACGTCCAAAGTACTTTGACGTGCTTTTGCCTGTACGTAACTCTCAACGGATGTTCATTGCGAGAGGAGGTCCGCTTTCGATCTCAGCCATTGTCAAGTCAATGACGTTTTCCTTAATATTGATAATTTGGCATGGGAAATATTTGGGAGAACTGTGAGTAGAGACATAAATAAGTAAGTACTGAGTAGAGTAGAGGTACCTACTAATTGTGGAGAGGTGGACTAAGTACTCCAATTTCCTAAATTCGTCAATTCTTCGAAGTCTTCTGATTAGCAATAAGTAAACCCTGCCCTGTTAAATAAGTAGCCTACCTACTTACTAACTTTTTTGACAAGCGACAAACGTAACGTAACTTTTCATCCCTACTTACATCAATATCATACAATAACCTGGCATCATAGAACATCTAGGTAGGTAGTATTTTCAAGTGGGAAACTTGGAGCTTACCTACCTAGTAGATAAGTAGAGAAAATAAATAAGTGTTGAGGAATAAAATAAGTTTCGCGAACCACCATTGTGCGGCCCTCCGCCTCCTAGTCCAAACACTGTTCCATTGTGTCTGCTATTACCTAGCCCTCTTTCGTCCTTTGTATTCGCCTCCTCTATTGAAGTGAGACTTTCCCAATGACGCTATAAGGCCGCTTTGAAGTGCAAGATATTATGATCGTATTATAATGAAATATTACAATAATTTCTAACGATATTTACTAACTTACCTAATGTTTTTAATTTCATCTATATAAGTATTCCTACTTACCTATTTCATTCGGTTACAATTTAGATTGTGTGTCGGAAATTAGTTTCACATAAATTATACGTTAGGTATTACTCTAGATAGAGGACGTGGCTTCGGGACGGTTTCTTTCTACCCGGCCCGAACGCGGCAACCTGCAGCGGACCGAGGCGCCTATAGCTGCCGGGCCGATGTCAGTGGATCCAGTCCATGATTTCCATGACCAGAAAAACGCCCCAGAGCTTCAGACAATTTTGAGCGTACGTATGTACGTGGTTGGTAGTCTGACGCGCCGACTGTGATACACGATGTCTGTCCTGCATAGCCGTCCAACAGGATGTAGGTATGTAATTCTAAATATGTAGCCTACATTTCGGAGCTAGAAATAATGTAGGTAGTCAAATAATGATAAGACAAGGCGGCTGTCTGTATGGTTCAGTCAGTCCTTTGCCTTCACGATAGTGAATAGACGATCATCATTCGGACGACGTTCGGACGTGTGTTTGTTTCGTAGATAGGTTTGTTTGTTAGAAATTTAGAAATACAATGACTTAATACTTGCTTTTTTATTATTATTATTGGCTTTGCTTGCATTAGCCATAATACTTGCTTAATACCTAGTTTGTTACGTTACGTGTTTGTATATCATAGCAACACTTGTGTTCGATGTTATCATTATTTTGTATTTTATGACTAAATTATGAATGTTCTTATATTATGTATCATAAAAATATTCAATTTCGTATTGCGATAGCCTTTTTTCAACATACATTATCGAAAATTGGTTAAATTGGCATTTTGAATTTAGAATAAAATAAAATATATTTTTTTTATGAATTGGTAACACACACCGTATGACAATCTGTGTCAGGGTTGCCAGATTGGGGGGTTTTCTCGCAATTTTGGGGGAAAATTAGTTGGGATTGTGGAAGTGGTATCGCTGCACGCTGCTGGGGAAAAAGTTTTCAAGTTGGAGAATTTTCTAACCAGGGTTGCAGGGTGAAATATGCTCGTCACAGATACTCAAAGTCTCAGCTGACTGCTAAAATTCAACTCCGAAAATGTGTGTACATCTCCTAGAAGATGCCGAAATCATATCGTCATTTATATATATAAAAAAACTTCAAAGGCGTTAAAAATATAGCGTATTTTTTCTTTAAAAAATTAAGGTATTTTAGGAAATGTATCATTTTGGAGGAAATATTGTGATTCTGGCGAAATTTGAAAAATCCAATGTGGCAACCCTCGTTGCGCCGTGCTCAATCGCCCGGTGCTCGCTCGTGCCAGTGATGCCAATTTAGCGACTTTGTCGGTAAATCTAGCGACATTTCGTTGACTACAGCGGCTTAAATTATGTGTCTAGCGCCAAAAAAATCTAGCGACTATTCTAACGACTTCTAAAGTTCAACTAAAAATATATATTAGAAAAAACTATCCTCAACCTAAGAAAAGATCTCAGCCCAGAAATCTATCTTCTTTTTTCTTTTTATACCGCATTCCTAATTCGGATATCATTCTGACAGGAGTCTGTCTTTTTCCCACTTGTAGCCTTTGAATGAGAAGACTTGTCAATCGCCAACCTCACAACAAAGTAACGAGTTCATATAACTTTTTTTTAGCAAGTTACTACTTGTTACTGGATTTTATATATTTTTATAAAATAATTGTTAAATGTACCTAGAAATCGATATAAAATCGAAAGAAACGACTCTTAAAGATTAATCGATTCTAAAAATAGAATATGTAAAATAAAAATCGGAGTCGAGAATCGAATTTCAGCGACTTCTAGCGACTTCATTGAATACAGCTAGCGACATTTAGCGACTTTTCAAGCGTATGCTAGCGACTTTTTGACAAGTAGAGTTGGCATCACTGGCTCATCGTGTCGTGTGCTCGTTCCAGTGATGCCAATTTAGCGACTTTGTCGCTAAATCTAGCGACATTTCGTTGACTACAGCGGCTTAAATTTCGTGTCTAGCGACAAAAAAAATCTAGCGACTATTCTAACGACTTCTAAAGTTTAACTAAAAATATACATATATTAGAAAAAAACTATCCTCAACTTAAGAAAAGATCTCAGCCCAGAAATCTATCTTCTTTTTTCTTTTTATACCGCATTCCTAATTCGGATATCATTCTGACAGCAGTCTGTCTTTTTCCCACTAGCCTTTGAATGAGAAGACTTGTCAGTCGCCAACCTCACAACAAAGTAACGAGTTCATATAACTTTGATGGGAACTCGAGTAGGGCATGGACACTTAATACTTAACGAAATGCCGGTATGTACATAATAGATTTTCGTCATTTTCGTCGTTTCAATGTCTTTCTGGTAGTGCTCCGTATGTGGGACGGAACCAGCGTATCTACGCAAGTAAAGAGTTAAAGTTAAAGTAAAGTTAAAGTTTAGTTTTTTTTTAACAAGTTACTACTTGTTACTGGATTTTATATATTTAAAAAAAAAATGTTTAATATACCTAGAAATCGATATAAAAACGAAAGAAACGACTCTTAAAGATTAATCGATTCTAAAAATAGAATATTATGTAAAATAAAAATCGGAGTCGAGAATCGAATTTCAGCGACTTCTAGCGACTTTTGATCATTGAATACAGCTAGCGACATTTAGCGACTTTTCAAGCGTACGCTAGCGACTTTTTGACAAGTAGAGTTGGCATCACTGGCTCGTTCGCCAATCGCCATCTTTCTTTTTGTTTCGGAGCCGTGTGGTTCGATATTTTCATGTGTATTTATAAATATTGATATAAAGAGAACTGGCACAGCAAAGTGAATTTACGTTACGGAGCACAGGTAAATTTTCAATTAGTCTTTTGTATTGGGATCACAGTCGCCAGCGAACTACGATAAATAATTTTAATCAGCGTTTTTGAGAGAGCAAGATGGCGACCCGGCGCCTGTGTGAATGAAATGGAAACGATTTTTTTTTGTAATTCTCGTCCGGACAACCGCGACTTTCTTTGGGAAAACATACATGGCCTGCGAATTCTAAATAAAGTTCACGTTTTGTTCAGGACAGGAGCTGCGATGGAAACATCACTGGATGCGTCCTTGGTGGCGCAATCCATAAATTACCATGGGCAACAATTACAAAAAGCTTGGGAGGGCGAGCGAGGAGACGACGATTTGACGAAGCTGGGTGTCGGAGTATTAGATTTCGCCGTGTACCAGTCGCGGCACAAGCATCTCACCTTCCAAGACCGCGGGAAACGGCTCAAACTTCACCAGTTTATTGCTAAGGAGGCAAATGCGTTGTTTGATTCGTCGCTATCGGAGGAGACCCCGACGTCTTCTACCTTGGGGACCGATGCGGCCGCACCTGAAGACAGTAAGTACATATTTATAAACATACGATTTATGATAATATAACAAGTAGCTAGATTAAATTGTTTCACCTGATTTTAACATAACATGTTTGTTTCAGATTTATACGCCCTCATGCCACCTTTTGAAACGTTCCTGAATGTGGATAAGCCTGCACGTTTGAGGCATTTCTTTGATGTAAGCAACGACGACTATCTTATCAATAAATATCCCTATTGTGAGAACTGGATAATTTACATGCATTGTGTGCTTCCAGAATGTGAAGACAGGGGAACTGATCATTGGGGCTGTGATCAACAGGACAGCATCGGGCATGATGCTGAAGGTGCTATGCACAGCTGGACCCATATCCAGATATGTTGCAGATATCAATGTGAAGGTATTGCACAACATTTTGAAATATAAAATTATATCCAAGAACTAATACTTTATACCAGGGCTTCCCAAACTTATTTTAACTATGACGCCCCTAGGAATTTGCCATTTTTTTCGCGACGCCCCCGCCCTAGGTCAAAAAGTACCTACCAAAGTTGTAGTTGTAGCCTAGTAATAAGTTATCATAAAAACTTCAAATAACCTCTATGATTTTCATTAGAAATAGAGTAAAAAAAACCAGAAGAATGAGTATGAACAGAAATATTTATTATACTTTGTTGGCTGTCTATTAATAAGAACGATGTGCATGCTTTTCTGAGCATAGTTTCTCAAAATGGGGCTCAAGTTTGGTAATTGCCATTGATACAGATAGCTTATCTATGTAGATCGCCTTGCGACGCCCCTAGGATAGTGCCGCGGCTCCCCAGGGCGACGCGACGCACAGTTTGGGAAGCACTGCTTTATACTATTGTTTCCACCTCACCCAACAATTATAGTATTACAGCTGGGTGAAAGGATTTTTGTGGCTATCATAAACGGCTGTTGGGCATATTTGTTTATTGTGCAGCATAAGTTATGAGTTTGGATCCATCATGCACACTGCAATATAATATTATGATAATGGTGAAATTGCAATTTGTCAATCTGGTTATTTGATTCAAGGCCTGTATTATGTTGTGCAGTTTAACCTGTTCCCACCTGGTTAGATAGAAGTTAATGTACAGTGTATCATTATTTCAAGTGCTAAAGTAAAGTAATAATCCAGCATTATGTAATGAATATTGCTGCAATATTCTATTTAGTAAAATTTGTCCTGTTAATCTACAAATGAGGAAAATTTATGAAAATATGTTAATACTAATTGTGAAACAAATATGTAGATACTTACAAAGTAGGTTTAAAATACGTATTATTATATAGGTAGTATACAAATAATTTGTAGTTGATAAGATTACAATAGCATTTCAATGTGTGTGTTTACCTACTTTTATTGAAAACAGATATTCCTACATTTGTATGGCCTTGAAAGTGACAAGTCACTCATGCATAATAATTTTCTGAGTTTAGGTTCATTGTTTTAAGAGTTTCACTTGTTATTGTTGCATTCACCAAGTGATTTTATTTTTAATTCACTTATTTTCCTGGCATCAAAAGCCTTCTCCCAAAATTGCCATTGTCATGGTAACGATAAAAATCCACTCTATGTGTTTTAAAGCGTCATGTTTCCACAGGCATTTCTACCTGTTACAAATATCATACCTGCGGTGGACAAGAAAAATGTATCAAGAAACTACCTGATGAATGACACTGTGTGCTGCGAAGTAATTGAAGTGATCCCCGACACTGACAAAATGGTGTGCGGCATGAAGGGCGTCACTCGGGGGCCCGAAGACCCTCCGCCAAAGCCGTCGCTCGGACTTCTCAGCACCGATGACTTTCCACTCATCTACAAGTACGTACGACACACACAGGTCCTAATAATCACAGTGTCTACACAGTTTTTCAGGGGTTTCTAAGCTATTTGTAAACACTATGCATTATCTGTGTGTATAATAATTTATGTATTTGTTTTATAATTAGTGTAGATCTGGAGGCTATAAAATCAGTGGTATTTATTTTTGTAACTCAAGAAAAATCTTTCGCGGCTACGGATATAAAAGGAAGATTATTTCAGAATCATGTAATGGATCACACATCAGGACTTTTACAAAGATGGATAAAAATGAGAGGAGATATTTCCAATAACTTGGTTCAGCAGGAAAATGAACAAGTACGAGAGGCAATCAAGAATATAAGGACTGATATGCTATGGATCAAATTTGGCTCAACTAAATTGTTTTCTCAAAAATAATATACCTCTGCTTTTGTAATTCTTAGCGAGATCTGTGTTCTGGTTTGTTTTACACAGCTGTGCTATAAGTTTTGTGCTCACATGGGTAGGTGTACAGCAGAGAAGCTATTGGATAAATGTTTTCACTGGTTTCTGATCACTTTTTCAGTACAAAATCACACCACTCACCAAACTTGTGAAAATGATTGCATGACATTGTTAAAAAAATGACTATAGGAGAATCATAACACTTTTGGATCATACAAGGATGTATTTTGTAAGCTGTATTTGGAAGACCATTTTGACATACATAGACAATGCTGAGGACATTACCAGATTTTGTAATGTTATAAGAATTTATACATTTTTTATTAAAAATGAAGAAGGTCAGTACATAACTTAGGATCACTACCTACAATCTGATGTCTCTAAACGGAAACTTGTAAATCTGTATTAAAGCTAATATTTAACATTCCAGCATTATCTCAAACCATTATAATTGGATTTTTATAATCAGCATTTGTGGATGTTGGAGTTATTTATTTCTAAATGGACTAGCTACCGGCAATCGCGATTTAGCTGATAATGAGGAGGCACAAAGTGGCCAAACGGTGCTTCACTTCAGTCGGTCCTGCCCGAGATGACTTTGCAAGGATACAACTCCCAAACACTATTTTAGGGTGTTCTTTTCTAGGTGTAGCGACGACCTCCGTATGACCCCTACGACGTTATGTTGTGACTGTAGCTGAGATGTTTTGGTAATATTAATGTCACATTATCGAGGCAGCATCACCTAATCTATGATGTTCTGTTTGTGTGTGAACGAAATAAAAATAAATTTTTTGAACAGCTCTATGGAACAGGTGAGGATAACGTATGTGTGACATTAACAAGACTTTCATTAGGATTAAATGCTTGAAACTTTTCAATGAATAAATTTTTCAAGATCTCACAATCTAATGACAAATTTCATAATGAAAATAGGACATTCAATATTTTATAACCATTCACATTACTAATGATTTGTTTTTCTGATAGGAAAACTGTCGATATGAAGGGAGAGAGTTACGAAGCCATTTTGGAGAAGAGCCCTGGCTTCAATAACCCCAACTGCGTCCAATATCTTTCTGAAATCCTTGGAATCTCCAACCTGCACTGCACCAACTTTCCTTCTTTGAGGTAAATAGCTCTAAGTGTAGTACAAGACGAGCGTTGTACTTTTAGGGCCACGATTCCACTCATGAAGAATCCTTAATATACATAGTAATTGTAAAATTGTAATTTGCTGAATTACTAATGTGTTAAAAAAATACGTCAGTAATAAAATAATTGTATTCGGATGTAAGTAAAACTGATATAATTTTGTTTTCTTTTTACTAGGGGAGGATTCTTGCCATCGGATTATGCAGATGAACTTCGTCAAGCTCAAGCTAGCAAATGGGCGTTCCGTTCCGTAGCCGAAGGCATAGAGCATTTCAAGGCTGGCAGACATTCAGAAGCGTTCCAATGTCTCAATAAGGCTCTGAGCATCGACCCGAGGAATGTAGAAGGTCTCGTCGCGAGAGGAGCGTTGTACGCCAACAGTGGAACATTCAAGAAGGCTATCGAGGACTTTGAAACATCACTCAAGTTGAATCCGAACCATGCGAACGCTAGGAAGTATTTGGGAGAGACATTGGTCGCGTTAGGACGCAGCTACGAGGACGAGAATAAGATAACTGAAGCGCAGAAGGCTTACGAGGATTGTTTGGCCATCATACCGTTTCACGAGGAAGCTCAGAATTCCTTAGATTTCCTGAAGAGCAAGACTTCGACGACCAAGCCGTTGATAGAGCCCGCTGAGTTGTTGTTGCCTGGTTTGACTGGCGCTAAGTCGTTTGAGATGAAGGAGACTCTCAAACAGCTGTTGAATTTGACAGAGAAGAAGGAGAAGAAAAAGAAGAAGAAACGCGGGAAGGGCAAGAAGAAACGGTCGAGCAGCTCGTCGTCTTCGTCGAGTGACACTTCTAGTTCCAGCTCCTCGTCAGAGTCCTCGTCGTCGTCTTCGGACAGTAGTGGTAAGAGTACGTAACAAATGCACTATTACTTTTTTTGCAATAATATTAAGTCCTCTCTACTAACAATCCTTTAGTTCAAATCCATGTGGCGTTTCGATCCATTCCCAGTGATTTAGTACCAGCTTCGTCCAGGCCTTGTATTCCAGCAACAAAATAATGCATGGTGTTGAAAAAATTGCTATTACTTAAATCAAAAAAGCACATGACTGTACTTACGAAACAAGCCTGAAGCTATCACTCTGTTGCCAATGACATTTATTATATTGTTGAGAATTTGCCTATCCAATTTATGTTCTTTAAAACAAAAGTGCAATGTCTAATACGCAATTCAACTTCCAGACTCTGAAGGCCCAAATCGCAAGAAGAAGCGCCGTTCGCAGTCGAACAACAAGCGGCAACGGTCGCTGTCTCCGCTCAGCAAGCGCATGGCGATGCTCGGCGATGGTGACTCGACGTCGCGCACACACAACTCCCAGTTCAACCACCCTTACGGCTACCAGCCGCCGCCGCCGCCGCCGGAGGAGCCCGCAGCGCCACCGCCGAGGTCCCAAGCTGACATTGATTACGAGTTGAAGGTAAGGATATCATCCCAGCACGCATGCAATACTCAAAAGTGATTTGATCACTGTCTCAGTCAATCATAAGCAGAAGAACCAGCGCTGCTAAACGACGATTTTAAATTAATCTACAGGTGAGACAAAGCTGAAAAATTATATTATGTATATGTCAATATTTAATCAAAGGTTAGGTCAGTACAACTGGATATTCGAATATCAGCGCCACAAGAATAACTAAGATATCTGCATAACTACTTACAGATATTATTCTTCCAACATTATGTTTCTATTTAGGCGACTATGGTGACTACATTATCTTTTCAGTCATCTTCATTAGAAACTAGGGCCCGTATTAATAAATCACTCGGCTCAAAAGTCAATCTTGAGAACGACCTCAAGATGGCGTTCCTATTAATAAACGTAACTTAGGTGCGCGTTTAGGAATCGGGTATCACGTGAGTAACGCCGTAATAATAAACAAAATTCAGTTCTTAAGAGAACTGTCAAACTCACACTTGAGAAAGTATTTACTGATTGCAGGCGAACCGCGACGTTTACTTGAGTTCTTCCACTTGAGAAAGACATCACGTGACACGCCCTCAAGATTGATTTAATAATAAATGACGTACTTGAGATGGTGATCACGGCTTGAGAGTGTATCAGCTGAATTTGCTCAGGGCGGGTTTGAGCTCAGACTATTAATACGTGCCTAGGTCAATATCGACTACGAGCAGTAGATACGTAGACACTGGCAGCTAGTATAGCCATATTGTAGCTTTATTAGGTGACTTGTTAGGCAATAAACTAGATGTGCCTTTTCAGCTGTCCTTCCTAGACGATGTCGACTGTCATTCGAAGGTGAGAAATATACCGTAGGAATTTGGCGTGCATGTGGCATGTATTATGTTTGTCCTACTGGCTTGACCGCTAGAAATTACTTTTCTTTGTGGTCATTAGCTTAGCAAGACTCACTCCTGTAAATTATTTAGGCGCTGGTGTCTCGGCGTCGCGCTCTCACATCTCTCGGTTCCACTACCATTACTCCTCAACCGCCGCCGTCGCAGTCTGATGTCGACTATGAGTTGAAGGTGAGAACCGAAACATTACCCAGAATAGATATTGTACATTGAGGTGAATTTATTTGCCGCAACACAATCTTAATTTCTGAAATACAGTTCAAAGTTTGGGTTAACTCAAACTTAAAAAGTTTTAGAATAGAATAGAAATATCTTATCTTTTTAGTTTTAATCTTACCGTATAACTATTTTTTTTTCTAATCTAGTCTTTGATAGGCCTCGTAAAGGTGCATATTCGGACGCGCGAAACATCAGTATTGCCTTCTTTTCGATAATGAGCTACATGCATAATTATCCTCGCACCCTCTCGCGACAAATGTTTTAAAAACACTGAGCTATTCGCCATTCTAGTAATCTTATTTTCCATAAAGACATCTTAAGCTAATTGGTTACTTCATACATAATCATTTGTTTAGTATGTGTGGTTGTAGCTGTTTGTACTTACTACTTACCGTAACTAAACCGACTTAATTGGCTTGGTACAGTCGAAGACAGATAAGTATACAGGGGGCCTCATTAAGGTTGAGATTTTCTCAAAAACTACTGGACCGATTCTAATATTTTTTTTACAGTTACATAGTTTTAACCTTTATCTAACAGTTTTTTCAATAGGTCAGTTTTTGAGATAATCTTAACCTTAAAAACTCTCCTGTTAACTTTTCTCTGTGTTAGACCGTACATCCCACATTATTTATTAAAAAATCATTCACGAGGTAACAATCTAAACACGAGAAGACCGGTCATGTAGCACATAATCTTGATTGTTGTAAATCGGCTTTCCCGCTTGCACGATTTATTACTCCGCTAAAAGTATTTTATTTGCCTCCGATTTAGTAATTCTTAAAGAACGGTACTTACCAGGAGCATACGTTTCACGAACGAGCATTTGTTGCGCAAGCATTTGCACGCATTGCAAAACATTTGATGAGTACGTTGAAACGAATATCAGAAATTCGCTTTGCAAATTTCCGAAATTATTTGCTCGCGAAACGAATGTTGGTATCGTGAATCAAACGAGCAGATGAGCAGGTGAGTACCGTCCTTTACATTAATTTATCATCTTCGTATCGACCCACAGCAAGTGGGACTCACTGCTAATAATAGGAATATACCTAATTGAAATATTATTTTAAAAGATGTGCTGTTGAGAGGGGTTTTTTTTCACTCCTGCAAAGTGCTGTAAATGAATCAAAAAAAATATGTTGACGTAAAAATGTACACAACGTGCTTACTTTTACTTGCAATAAAGAGATTTGACTTTGACTTAATTTATTTTGATTATCGTACTACAATGGTCCATAATCTTAAAACTGCGTTAGTATCCTTAAATAACATTATTAGATTTAACATCCTTTGTGATGTTTATATGCCACTAGTGGGGTCCAAAATCTCATAACCTACCTGTACGATCTATCACTGTCTGAACGTACCATGGTTGTAGGTGCGCAAATTCCTGGAGATGACCAAAGAGGACAGCGACTACGAAGACAAGGTGCGCAACTTCCTCGAGGAGACCGCCCAGTACAAGCGCAACCGCAAGATGCAGGAGCTGGGCCAGCAGCCGCAGCCAGGAGCAGAACACGACAAGAAGAAGAAAAAGAAAAAAGACAAGTATGTATAGTATTTTTAAGTATACCTCAGCCCAAATCAAGTGTATTGTTTTGTGAACAAAAACTACCTTACTAACATTTGAAGCTGTTCTGTGATTATTGGACAGTTATTTTCACATTATTAGATCGGATCACTTTATTTTCACAATGATGAGCAGGTTCAATCTATCAGTTCCTTCAGTGTTGCATCACAACATAGACGATCATATTTGTTTACAAAATAAGACACTTTATTTGGGCTGCGGTATAAGTGGTCAATGCTTAGAAATTTATACAGGGGGCCTCCTTAAGATTGATATCTTCTTAAAAGCTACTTGCAATAAAAAGAGTTAGCGATATTTTAACCCTGGGTCAGACCCAGACGGCGAGGTGGAAAGACGATCTCACTAGTGACGAGACACAAGGAGGGATGTTGGAGGAAGCTCTGAGATGGCTGGAGGAAGAAAGGGATTTTGCCCAGCTGTGGGATGACTTATAGGTTATTTAAAAAACAGAAACCTGGGTCAAGCACTAACTCTCGATATCACAAGAGGCCCTTTACTTGTAAATATATTAAAATGAAGACTGTAGTTGTAAAACAATTTGAAAATTCCGTCAATTAGTCTTGTAAATCTCAACGTTAATAGGCCCATGAAGCAAATAATTTATAAGTCCTGTTTATACTTTTCTCTGCATTTCACGACCCATCTGTGAGACTTAACATTGAGAACTGATGTCTCGAATACTTAAGCACCCATCCTAAGGCTGAGGTCTGACTGACTGCATTTAGAGGCTACAGGGTGAGCTCTGGGAGCCTCGACATAAGGCTGTAATCATTTCACACTTAAATCCGTATTTCTGTCACTTAGAATGCCCATTAAATAAACTATTTCGTTACAACTAGCAAACTTTATAGGAAAAAGAAGAAGGAATCGAAGCGCAAGCGGAAGGACCAAGAGAGGGATGATAAGAGAAAGGCCAAGTTGTCTCGTACTGCCGCCAACAATGAGTACAACCTGCGCGACCTGGAGAACATTAGCGACAAGAAGCTGAGAGACGCTATCAGGTAACTCACAAATAAATATGGCTTTGAATCATCATCAGCCCGTATCAGTCCACTACTGGACGTAGGCGTCTCCCAAAGCACGCCATTCAACCCTATTCTCGGCCCTCTGCATCCAGTCTCTACCAGCCATCTAGCGAAGGGTCGGGGCGATCTGGTCGGGGGGCGTCCCACACTACGCTTACCCGTTCATGGCCTCCATTCGAGAACGCATCTACCCCACCGGTTCAACGACAGATGTGACCAGCCCACTGCCACTTCAGTTTACTGATTCTATGAGCAATGTCAACCACTTTTGTCTTCTGGCGGATATACTCGTTTCTTATTCTATCTAACAGAGAAATGCCAATCATAGCTCTTTCCATAGCTCGCTGAGCGCCTTATAATAGTTTGAAATAATTGATAGAATGTCCCGGCTCCATTGTTGATTTGAAATGGCATAGCCTAATTAGGCAACAATTGACGTGCAACATGTGACGCTTAACAAAATCGGCAACGTTGCACAACAACGCGCGACAGCTGGAGCGCAACATGACCAATGGTACCTCAAGTTCCAACAATGAACATGAACAGCCGTTCAACCGTTTACTCTATGAAACCAGCCCCTTAGTTTGCGGCTATTCAGCTGTTGCTCTCAGTAAAATAGTCATGACTGTATTCGCATTAATTATCGTGTCTTACAGGAAAGAACTGAAGGGCAAATCTAAGAGGGACCTTAGCTCCGACGGCGAATATGACCGAAAACACAATGATAAGAGGTATTCTATTTATTATTGTAGCGTCGTAACAATGGTGAAAGGCGGGTTATTTTTATTACTTTTATTATCAAAGCAACCATAGTTTTTACGTACAATGGAGTGCTGAGATGACAAGAATATACGAATTAGAAGTGCAGACTTCAATTACTACGAACAAAACCGGTAAAGGCCTGTATCATAGTAGTTTGGCTTTGACGATGGCTGATCTAATCTTCAGAACGCATGTGCTTGCAATATACGATAACTGTAATTTAATAATAAAAAATAGTGTCTAATATTAACCTCGTGAAGGAAGTAATACATTTTTTAGACGACTTTCCCGGGAAAACCTAATACATTCTTCATATACAGTTTTAAGTACGAGTGGAATTTGAGTTCGATCTTACAAATGTCAGTTTTCATACAATTTCGACAGTCGTAAGTGCGAGCTTACGCTCAGTTCGTTCTCAAAACTGTATATCGGCCAATGAACCTCGGCCTAACCAAAAGGATTTGTCGCCATGTAATTAATTACCGACGACGCCGAGCGACTCAGGGATAATATACACGATACTGATGCCAAATTTTTTTAAAAATTGTAGCTTAATTTTTCCTGGAAAAATCCACAAATAATAAAAATCGTTGTTACACACACTCATGGCCTATCGGCCGGGCCACTGACAGCGTGATCGGGTATATTTTGTACTACACAATGACAGGGCAGGACATGCGCTGCGATAATTTCAAGAGTACAGATATTTTTTAAATGGTAATTATGTTAAAAATAATAGTAACACAATTTTAGGGACTAAGATTATTTACGCCCCTGAGTTGGGCGTCGCTGAACAAAATCACGTGTTATATAACATATCCATCTGTTAACAACATTGTAATATACGTGCAGTAATATCAGCAGGATCTTGGACGAGATGCACGGCCTTGAGGAGCTGGAGTCCAAGCTGAGCGCGTACCACGTGATGGTGGAGAAGGAGGTGCTGGGCAAGCGCGACGGGCGCTCGGGCAGCCCCATCGACCAGGCGCCGCCGCCGCCGCTGGAGAAACCCAAGTGGAAGATGTCCATGAGCGCTGTCAAGGAACCGTGAGTACATACGGGGGCGTATATTAAGGAAGTGACGCGACCATTTTTAACACGCTTTTATTAAGTTGACTTGTAACTATGTATGTAAACAAATCTAATAACTCAATTTTCATAGACTTCTAAATGTCATTTTAGGCTGAAACTTTACAATCTTACATTAGATTGATGTTATAATATTGGACTTGGAAAATCTTCAAAACCTGACGTGGACCCGTGTTCTAAGTAAACGGTTTGAGATAGAAAATTGCAGTGCAGCTCAAACAAAAATTATTCAGAATCCTGGGTTGCCAAAATGTCATGCGTGTTTTTTTAGTTTTTAAACCATTTACTTATTCGACTGTCCCCTGGCTGTTATGTGAGATTTGGCTCACTGAAATTAAAGGTTGTCTCACATATCACCCCGGCACCGGACCAGCACCGCACCGCCTCGTCATCAACCTTGCTGAAGCGATTGCGAATATCCGCAACATCCCTTTCATTTCATTTCATTTATTCATAAACAATTTAACATTGTATTCGAATGACTTACATAATATAATAACAATAATAATAATTTAAATTAACCATCGATTACTAAGTACCTACACAAATTCAATTAAAAAGAAAAAAGAAACATTTATATAAATAATAATAATTTAGTCAACATTGCTTACGATAATTTAGTCAATTCAATCTACAAAAGTCGTCAATGGAGTAGCAGCACTTTTCCAACAGAAAATCTCTCAATTTTGTCTTAAATATGTTTAAGCTGTGTATGGATTTTAAATCCTTAGGCAATCTATTGAACAAAGTGACTGCCTGATTCCTAGGGCAATGTTGGACAACACGCAATGTTGGCTGGATCACGTGCTGCAAGGTCCATCCTCCTGGTAGCCTCCCGGAGCCGCATCTCCTCCTCTGATTCAAAGATATGGCGGTTTTTAATCAGATCAGTTAGGAGAACTAAAATGTAGAGGCTGGGTACCGTGAGTATGCCTAGCTGCCTAAAGTGGCTCCGACAAGATTCCCATGGGGGTATGCGTGCTATTGTGCGTATTGACCTTTTTTGAATTATGAACGCTTTTCTAATATTATATTCATAACTATTACCCCAAAACTTACCCCTGATATGAAACATCCCATATTTAGGTGATCTTCAAGAATCATTGATGACCGTTTTGATACTATTTCAGAAGGGTAAAGAAGAAGGAAGCTCCAGCGCCAAAAGGTTACAAGGACCGATATGCATTTGAGGACAGCTCTGATGATTCGCAGGATCCTCCTAAGGTATGGAAAATGGCCTTGTCGCCAATTAAATGGATAATTATTGAATAGATCTAGATCATAATATATTATTTATCTTTGCGATTCCCGTTGCGTACTGCAATATATAATATTTATTTCACCAATTTACTAACTTGTGAAAGAAAATATCTTAGTCTATTATAAATTTATAAATAAAACATTAAAATCATTAAAACTACATACTAAAAAACCGTTTCGCTGACTTAAAGTTTGATATATTAGTTTGATACGTTATTGCATTATAACGAACAACGGATTTGAGATATCTCTTCGGTATGTATATGTGAATTGATTGATTATTGAAATTCCGTAGCCGTCTCTCGGTGACAAGAACGTGTCCGTGCGTCGCGCTATGGCCATGAAGGAGTTGCCGCCGCTGCCGCCCGCGCCGCCACCGAAGTCCCGCGAGCCAGACCCGCCCGGCACAGAGAACCATCCACAGGTAAGGACAACTACAGATCAATGTTAACACAAATTACAAGCCTGGCTCGCATATTTAAGTGGAGTTGTTCACATATTTAAGTGGAGTTGTTCACATATTTAAGTGGAGTTGTTCACATATTTAAGTGGAGTTGTTCACATACGGAAAGGCACGGTAACTTTCGACATGACTACAGAAATAATGTAGACGTCGAGATAATGGGCACAGCTAGAAACGATAGTCGTTCAAAGGTAATAAAAGTTAAAAACGTTACGACATAGTGGGAACGCGCCCCAATACTTCTGCGCTGCGGCGCGACTCAGTAACTGTATTCGGAGTCGTCAGAAAATTAATTAAGATAATTGTCGCGTACTGTGTGTTTTCCATAGGTAGTAATTCTGGCGTGTGTTTTAAACTAGCCGACAGGTTTAAAAATCGTGCTTCCCATTCTTACACCAAGGTTATAAAAAGGATGGCACTACTTTGGGAACGATGAATGTTAGCTTCTAATCAGAATACACACGACAATCGCTACCATTGGGTTTTGTTTGACGACTAATATACAATATCATTGTATACATAGTGATACATATTAATGAGGTAAAACGGGAATTACCGTGTTAAACATTGATGATATTTCGACATCACGGTCACGAGAATACCTTCCCGTTTTATCTAATTATAACGATTATAAATAAGTTGTATTCACTCAGGTGCGCAAAGGGAACATAGTGCTGGACAAGTTCGGTTCGTTCCGTCTGGCACAGGAGGGCGAGACGCCCGTGTCTGTCGGCGAGGGCCGGCCCGAGCAGTTCGTGACGCGCATCAAGCCGCCCACGCCCGCCGGCCGCCGCCCGCGCTCGCCACCCTCGCCCAGAAGACGATCCTCAAACTCATCGGACGATGACAGGAGGTCGCCCAAACGATCCAGGAGCCGGTATGTTGGGGATTCATAGGGGAATAGCCTCCATGGAGAGAGCCTAAAGTATATTTAGTATGGGGGCAGGGTTGCTGCAACGATTTTACTAGCGCTCAAATCTTGTCATAGATTTTTGTTAAAAATCTGTTATAGATTTTTGCCGAAAAATAGTACAAAAATTTCGTTAGCACAGACTTTGACAGGACTTAGGCCCTTATTGTCACTCTCACTATCATACGTTAGATTTTAGAAAGTCTATCGTTTTCTTACTGTACTTGCAACTTAACTAAAATGCTCCTATACTGTACAAACTGAACCATAATTTTTGTATGACGAAATCCAACGAAAATATGTCTAGGTTTTACTTGGTCGGTCACCCCACGGGGTGTAAGGGGTGGGGACCGACAATATTGGCCACCCAATTGCCAACCTCACCGGCACGTGGTGCACCCTGCCGACCAACGGACGGGGCTCTGGCGACCGACAGTTGGCGGTATACCCAGCTCGCACCGTGCCGGCGCCAAGTGTAGCAGGTCGGTGACGGGCAGCAGCGTCACCGGCGCGAGGTGGCCGGCTCTGCGATCGCCAACCCGCTTGCCCAGCGTGGCGATTACGGGCATCACCTCCCAAATATGAGTGACACCACAAGGCCCCGGCCCCCAGTTCCCGGCCGCCCCGCTATTCCTAGCCAAGGCAGCGGCTACGGTAACGGCGGGGCAGGGGGTGCTAAGAATCCCCGGGTTACGGGAGGCTGCCAAACAAAATTGACCCTGGCTACGTACAACGGACGAACTCTGCGGCTGGACGATCATATCGCGGAACTCGAAGTAGAGTTGGAGAGGATACGCTGGCACGTCCTAGGGTTATGTGAAGTCCGAAGAGAGGGGGAGGACACACTGACCCTGGAATCGGGCCATCTACTCTACTTTCGAGAGGGCGATCAACTCTCCCAAGGCGGGGTAGGTTTTCTGGTGAATAAGGCCCTCGTAGACAACGTAATGGAGATCTCCAGTGTGTCGCCACGGGTAGCGTACCTCATTTTGAAACTTACCGAGAGATACTCTCTTAAGGTAGTACAGGTCTACGCACCAACGTCGGCACACTCGGATGAAGAAGTGGAGGCTGTCTATGAAGACATAGCCAAAGCCCTCAATCACACCACTAAGACACACTTCAACGTTGTCATGGGGGACTTCAACGCTAAAGTGGGAGTACAGAGCAACATCGAATCGAAAATCGGACCACATGGTCTTGGTTGCAGGAATCATAGGGGGCAAATGCTAGTTAACTTCCTGGAGAAAGAGGGGCTATTCTTAATGAATTCGTTCTTTAAGAAGCAGCCTCAGAGGAAGTGGACTTGGCAAAGCCCCGACTCTATGACGAAAAATGAGATAGACTTCATCATAACGGACAAAAGGCATATATTCAGGGATGTCTCTGTACTTAACCGGTTTAACACTGGTAGTGACCACCGACTCGTGCGAGGCACCCTGAATATCGATTTTAAGCTAGAAAGACTCCGTATGATGAAGTCAACGCTCCGACCTAACCTGCAACAGATCGTAACCGGCTCCGAGAAATTTCAGCTGGAGCTGAAAAATAGATTCGATGTCTTGGAAACCACAATTGACGTTGACCAGGCGTTTGACACAATGGTGAAGACCATCAGGGACGTAGGCGTAAGGTTTTGCAGGTCGCAACGTACTGGCACGAAGTCTAAGCTCTCAGTGGACACTCTGGATCTCATGAAGGAAAGACGTGAAAAGGCTACGCAAATCTCTCAGACAGAGCAGCGGACCCTCAACAAGCATGTAAGGAAGCTTATACGTCGTGACCTTCGTCGCTCCAATACACGCCGCATACAAGAGGCAATTGAGCAAAATCGAGGGTCAAAAGTATTCATACAGCAGTTGGGGAGAAGCCATCTGACCAAACTAAAGTCGGCGAATGGCAGAACCGTCACTTCCAAACCAGAGATACTCGCTGAGATCGAAGACTTCTACGGCCGATTGTACGCACCTCACGCACCGCAACCTGAGCCTAGTACCGATGATCCCCGAGCTACGTTAACACGCCATTTTACCGAAGACCTGCCGGATGTGAGTCTTGACGAAATCGGACTGGCTCTCAAACAGCTTAAGAATGGAAAAGCCCCCGGTGAAGACGGGGTTACATCTGAGCTCCTGAAAGCAGGTGGTACTCCTGTCCTGATGGAGCTACAGAAGCTTTTTAACTCCGTCATACAGAGTGGGAGAACTCCGAAGGCATGGCACAGGAGCATTGTTGTCCTGTTTTTCAAGAAAGGGGACAAAACCCTATTGAAAAACTATAGACCTATCTCACTCCTGAGTCATGTATACAAGCTGTTTTCGAGAGTCATTACGAATCGTCTTGGACGGAGATTTGACGACTTCCAGCCCCCGGAGCAGGCCGGGTTTCGCGGAGGATATGGCACCATAGACCACATCCACACAGTGAGGCAGATTATACAAAAGACAGAGGAATACAATCGGCCCCTGTGTCTTGCATTTGTGGACTATGAGAAAGCATTTGACTCTATCGAAACCTGGGCTGTTCTGCAGTCCTTGCAGCGATGCCAAGTAGACTGGCGGTACATCGAGGTGCTGAGATGCCTGTATGACGCCGCCACTATGACCGTCCAAATCCAGAACCAGCAAACAAGATCTATCCAGTTGCGTAGAGGTGTGAGACAGGGAGATGTTATATCACCGAAACTCTTCACAAACGCGCTGGAAGATGTCTTCAAAACACTGGACTGGAATGGACGTGGCATCAATGTAAATGGCGAGTACATTTCACACCTTCGGTTTGCCGACGATATAGTGGTCATGGCTGAGTCGCTGCAGGATCTGCAGGCAATGCTGGATAGCCTTAATGCTGCTTCTCGCCGTGTCGGGCTCGGGATGAATTTGGATAAGACCAAGATCATGTTCAATGATCTGGTCGTCCCGGAACCAGTAGTAGTCGATGCCACGGTCCTCGAAGTTGTTCAGAAATATGTCTACTTAGGACAAACTCTACAGCTGGGTAAGAACAACTTCGAGAAAGAGAGTGACAGGAGAATTCAGCTGGGCTGGGCAGCGTTTGGGAAGCTACGTCATATCTTCTCGTCTTCAATACCACAATGCCTAAAAACTAAGGTCTTCAACCAGTGCGTCCTGCCAGTGATGACCTACGGAGCCGAAACGTGGACATTGACGGTGAGACTGGCCCACAGGTTCAAGGTCGCTCAGCGAGCTATGGAAAGAGCTATGCTTGGAATTTCTCTGTTAGATAGAATAAGAAACGAGTATATCCGCCAGAAGACAAAAGTGGTTGACATTGTTCATAGAATCAGTAAACTGAAGTGGCAGTGGGCTGGTCACATCTGTCGTAGAACCGATAACCGATGGGGTAGACGAGTTCTCGAATGGAGGCCACGAACGGGTAAACGTAGTGTGGGACGCCCCCCGACCAGATGGAGGGATGACCTTCGCAAAATGGCTGGCAGGGACTGGATGCAGAGGGCCGAGAGTAGGGTTGATTGGCGCGCTTTGGGAGAGGCCTACGTCCAGCAGTGGACTGATACGGGCTGATGATGATGATGATGATGGTCACCCCACTATATGAGCGCTTTATCATATTAAATTGATACCAAGATTAGAAGCAAGGAAGCAATATTTACATCGCAGAAATATTTGCCTCCGCCACCCGTTTTTCCATTGTTTGAATTTTGATTAGAAGTCAAAACAAAAACCAACGTCTCTTTCTGACGATATGAGTGTGAATTTGACAAGAGCGGAGATCTGTCCCCATACAAAGTATACGCAGCCAAATTATTCCTTCATGGATGTTACGGTCGTTGTTTCCTCCGTCCGCTACATGTATCCCTTCGGTGCAGGCCGCGCAAGTACCGTTCCCGCTCCGGGTCGCGTTCTCGCTCCGCGTCCAGCGCGAGCGGCTCCGTGGCGTCGCGGCGGCGGCGCTCCGCCTCGCCGCGCTCGCGGTCCCGCTCCGACCAGAGCCGCTCGTACTACTCGCGCAGCAGGTCGCGATCGCGATCAGGCTCCAGGGAGAGGTAAGCTGTCAGCGACACTACGATATAACCCGAAAAGTATGCATGAAAGTTGAGATTTTCTCAAAACTTACTTCAGTGATTGTTAAAATTATTTGTTCAAGTATTGATAAAATCTCATCTCTATAATGGCTACATTTCTGTTTTCGAGTGTACACAAACACACCACATAAGCACCAGTTTCGCGCTTGTTTGAGGTTATTTAAAAAGTCGAGAATTTTTTTTCTGACGTATTTTTATTTCCCTGCCAAAATTTATAAAAATACAAACATGGAGGTGTCGTGCTCTTCACTCTGCCGCTGCAGGACATCTTCTGTCTCACGCTTGAGTTTGACAGATGGTAGCACCCAAGAAAAATGAATGGTGTTAAGTCCCTAAAACTCTGAATAACTTTGGTGCAAGAAGCGGTTAGCGCCTACGGTAACTTACAGACAGGGATTGCACCAGCCCTTTGATTGCATCACTTGATGTCGCAATTGCAAATAGAAATTGTACTCAATTGAACCTATCCTACTTAGTAACAGTAGACCTGTCAACAGATTCCGTCGGTTCAACCGTCGCGGCCCGTGGCGCGGGCGCGGTGGCTACGAGCGCGGCACGTACTACCGGCCGCGCTTCCACACGTACAACGGCGGCGGGCGCGGCCGGGGGCGTGGCGGCGGCGACTTCCGCCGCGACGACAACCGACGATTCCAGGGCGAATGGCGGGATAACCGCTCGAGGGGAGGACGACCGTTCCGACCCAGGAGAGGAGGCGGCGGACGAGGCAGACCGTTTAGGTGAGCTATGCAATCGGGAATAAAATAAAGTAAAATTCCCAGTGTGGCGTCGCTTTTCCAATGTAGTTTTATATATATTAATTTTACATGTTAATGTTACAGAGGTGGATTCCGCGATTTCCGTGACCGTCGCGGTGGGCGGTACTCTCGCTCCCGTAGCCCCGACAGAACCCGCCGCTCGCGCTCATACAGCCCAGAGAGACGCGACAAGGACAGAGACAGGTACGCCCAGGAAATGAACTAAACGATATTTTAGTTCGTGTCGAGAGAATCGTATGAATGATAAAGATTAATTCTGTAGCGGCCGAGTCCAATCCTAAACGCAACTGTCACTAACGTTCATATGCTACACCGCGTAAGAGTGAGCGAGACGCCTCACTTAGCGGCGATTAATGTTAGCGTACGCAACCCGGAATCGCTACATAAAACCGTGACAATGTAGGCCCTATTCCTTCCGCCACACTTGTGTGCTGTTGATTGTAATAACCTAGCAACCACATTCCTGCAAAATCTGAGTGTGGCATACTTGCTCTACATAAGATATAAAATGCTTTGTTTGTTCTGATATTCTCTAACAATTACAGCTACTCCCGCTACTCTGAACGCGGCAGTCATCGCAGCGAAGGCGAATACGAGGAAGAAAGATACGTGGACAGAAAGGAGTATGACGGCAAGTGGGCAGATGGGAACGAACCGGAACGAAACCACACTGAGGAGAAGCCAGCCGTAGAGGAACCACCTCCAAAAGAATGACCTAAGAACCGACGCGACGCGTGACCGTGCCACCTACATTAGGCTAAGTTAGGTTATGGTTAGGGTGCCGATTGATTGTATTCTATTCACATATTTTCAAATTGAAACCAAACATAACACAATTAAATAGTAATCCATTATTGTTAGGTCTTTAGTTGTAAATATAGTTTAGTTCGCGGTAACATTAACTATGAGTTTACAGTGCGATGTTTATTACTGTATTTTATCGAAACAGTAAATTATTACAGTATTCCTAATAATTCTCTATCTAATCTTTGCTAAAAGCTGTAACTAGATTAAGCTTTTACTAAAATTAAGATTAATTGATTGATGTTAGGCCTTACGACAACTTAAATGTTTCAATGCATTTTAATTCATTTAGGAATCATTCCATGTAAGAAAATTTGATGTCTACATTAAAATTTGAGTCACTAATTTTATAACATCGTTCCTGTATTTGGTTAGGTGATTGAATTAATAAATAAAGCAAAATATGAATAAATTCGTTTCATTGTTTGAACTTGCAGAACCATCATTCGTTCGTAGAAACAACTGTGCATATACATAAAGGTGCCGAGACAGTAGGTATTCGGTCAAAAAAATATTATATTTTCGAAAACAATTTTTTTCTAAATTTTTTATTCACATTTGATCTAGTTTATCTAGCTAGGGAAATTGAGTTACGTGCGCTTCTTCTTTTTCTTATTCTTGTTTTTGCTGGTCTTGTCAACATTCCAATACCAGAAGAGTTGCAAGACCAAAGCTGCATTGGCTGCAGTGGACACACAGTAGGTCAGGATGATGATGGAGTCCCCAGTCTCTTGAATAGAGGTGAATATCCTGGCAATGCTGCCTCCGAACAGCATCAAGCAAGTTACAGCAGACAACTGACCTGTGCTGCCGTTTTTGTAGTTCGTGATCACTTGTATAGACTGAAAAATAAAGAATCTTTAGTGTAGGAGGGGCAAATTGACATAAAAGTGGTTAAAACACCTTCATTTGATTGATCTCGTCTAATCTGGTACAGTTAGTATAAATTGACAATTTATACTACCTTGCCTATAATACATACAATGCTAACTAAACAGGTTTACATAGATAAAACCACCCAGAGGGTTATCTGTAGGTAAAGCAAATGATTTAAATCCGATAAAAATTAACTGAAAACTGATTAACAATGAAAAATTGTGTTACCTTAGCGATAAGGATTATAGGCACAGTGAAGGCTTGCATAGACCACAATACATCTGTGGGTGTATGACCACTGACTAGAGCACCCACTGATGCTGTGTACACTGCCAGGAACACACCGGCTGTGCCTGATGCACCACCATAGTGCAGTACGAGAGCTGCAATGATTGCCGTCTGTATGGCGAGGAAGGTGCCTTCTCCCCAAGCACTTGAAATAGAACACAAATAGACATAATTATTTCAAATAAATAAAACTGAACTTTTTTGGGTATAAGATGTATCTTTAGTCCCTTGATCAAGATGAATCAAACATCACATAGTACCATTTAGGCTATAGGAAGCCTCAAATTAACTAACATACATACAAACACCTCAAAAACCCTCCTTTTTATATGCTTACCTGAATGGGAAGCTCATAACATAACTGTAGGCAAAATTGGCTGTGATAGCAAACAGTTCCAATAAAACTCCATAGATGTTGATTCCTTCAGCGCTTTTACTTCCCAAAATCTTCAGGATCTGTGGCACTTTGACCATTATCGACCCTGCGATGATGCCAATGCCGAGCCCTTTGCTGAGAGATGTCTTGAAACATGGTACTGGAATAACAAAACATGGTGTAAGGTGTTATTCTTAACTAATGCACTTTGTATTGTATGGTAACTACTTAGATTTATAGAGTTTTTGGATCTAGAAATTCTGATATAACAAACTATCTCCCAAGCCCAAGACATTTTTCATTCAAGTAAGAAAGAAGTCCGATCTACCATCGAGAAAGTTATACTTGACGAAGTATTCATCGTAGCATTTTGCAGACAACACTGATATCATTAGGCCCTTTATAAATTCAGCCATGTTTACAACACTTTTATTTATCACTTATATTCCACTTTTATTGAAAAATTAGTTAATTTCGTCAAATTATCGACCACCCCGCGCCACTGCCATGTCAACACCATGAAGTACGTGCAAAAGGCAAAAGCAAACTTCAAACTTGCAAGCAAAGTAGTATCGAAGGAAACAGGGTAGCCAACCCTACGACCAAAGATAATGTAATACTACGTTCAAGATACGTCACTAGGAGGAAACGAAATGACTATCGAAATTGGGCTGGCAAAATAAGGTTTTTAAATTTTCAAATTCAAATTTGGAAGCATCAAAATTTCACAATTACCACAACTGCAAAATATAATAAATTTGTTATGTTGGCTACACTCCAGCCATTGTAAACCCCCCCCCCCCCCCCCCCCCGGCCGCGCCGCCACGACCCTTCCCCTCTGCCTCGTCCCTCTCGCCTTCCCCCCGCCCCGCGGCCCTCCGCCGACCCCGCCAATTCCCTTATCCCTTTCATTCATAATATCATACATAATCAAGAAAAAATAAAACCTCTGAAGGGCATAAAAAGCTTTAATAACTTAACATTTAAGTATAATTTATTGACAATTCTATTATGATGATACTACAACGATTGCGTTGATTGTCTTGATGTAGGTACCGCGCCGCGTTCCGTCCGTCTCCCTGAGGTCCGTCCTGTAACAAAGTTATTTTGTACTGACATATTTATTAATATTACGCGCATTGGCTAACTCAACAGTAGGAATTATGCTAATCTCTCAAATGCATATTATCTCACAATAACATAAAATACTAGGTTTAGAACATTTTTACTGTTATTCATAATGTACAAATCATTTGTGTTAAATCATTTTATCAAATACTTACAGTTTGAATTCCTTTGGTGTTATTCTGTTGACATGCAGTTGTAGAAATCATTTTCGCATCTGAGCTCAATTCATATTACAAACATAACATTAATTACACTATAATTTATTAAAATGAGAAAATTGTGTATTAACAAATGCATGAGGGACTTGATTTTTTCATTTCAAAATGGTGGATGGATTGGCGGCAAAATGCCGCGTGTCTGAGTAGGTCTTTTAAAGTGCGCGAGTAACTTCACATAATTCAAGTCATTTTAAAATAATTTAAAAATACTATATATAGGTCTTAAATAATCCAAAATTCATTGTCGCGGATGATAAAGCACAAAACATTATTTGTTATTTTCTTCATTTTCGCTTCCGCAAACCGGTGTTTATGGTCATTTTTTATACAAAATTTGCACCCTACAATTATTAAAAAAAAAAGACCATGGGAAACCTAAACCCATACAAATTCCCGCGAAACCCTCGTTCAATGCCGTTGTATGAAAGTTGCAGCACACTGCCTACGACACTGAAAGACATTATGGTTTTTCTTGTTTTTCACACGCACGCACCGGTTGCCGGACGATCGGCGCCCGGCAGGCTGATTTTGTAAAATAACAACTAGCGATCGGTTGCGAAATAGTCACGCGACCGGTTGCTAGTTGCATTTAGGAATTGGTATTTTGTAAGCAATCGCTAGAGTTTCGTCGCGGTTGCTGTCAAATCAATACGCCATAGACAACAGCGCCACTCGCGACCGCTCGGAAACAATCGGTAACTAAAGTGGCGGGAGTTGTCATTTTGTCAACAATCAACATTCATGTTGTGGTGTGGTATTAAATGTTTTAAAAGTAAGTAGAGTGAAAAGTTTTTCATTGTTGTTCATTTATCATTGTTAAAACATAAATATGGAGTACCTATAAATATATAGAGCTTGTGTGAGTGAAATTAAAATTGTATTTATAGGATATGGAGTCATTATTGGAGTTCATGGCGACCCATCGCATCCCAGCCCAAGGGTTTGGTCTCTGGGCAAGGTCAAAAGACAACCAGAAGACGTTGTGGGAGGACCTTGCCGCAAGGTTGAACGCCCATGGCACTGGTGCCACCAAGAGTAGCGAGAGATGGAAACGAGTAAGTACCTACTATATACAGCTCTGTCTGGGGTTACGGAATCATGTAAAAACTACTAGACACGTTTGGATGATGTTGAATAATGAATCACACCATGTGTGGAACCACATAGGTAATGTTACTACATTACACTTATTGATTTTCCCTGTATAATTATCATAGTTTATTTATGACGCGCGGTAATCGAACCCTCCACTTCTAAATGGAAAACAAGAATGTTTAACCAATGTTTATCAAAGAAAACATTTTTGGGGGGGAATTTGGAATATTGTTTTATAAAATATTTTCTTCTATATTTTCAGAAGTGGAGCCTGAATGGGTAGTTGAGCTTGAACGGCGTCGGGTGGCTGCGGAAGAAAAATTAGCTAATGCTGCTCATCTGATGGCGCAGGCATCTGTCAAAAATGCCGAGACAGCACAGCTAATTGGCCAACCATCCAGGCATTTGCAGACACTGTGCGATTATTAGTAGAAGATTTAGTCAGTCAGTCACAGCGAACACAATTATAGGGGATGTCAGTAGTTTTTTTCTATATTTCTTACTTACTCCTCTCATATTTCTACACATATTTTATCTCCATATTATTAAATTAATATTGTTATATTTGTTAAAATCCCGTATTGCTGGTTATCTGATTGTTTCATAATTATTTCTGTTTATAACATAACAGTAAAGTGTGTGTATTAACTTGACTAGTCTAAAGAAAATAAACCAAATTTTATGTATCAAAATAGTTTTATTTACATTCGGGTATTTAATTTAAGTAGCATGGATCATGAATTTAACAACTGTACGAAGACTACAAGTTTGCTATGAGCATGAAAATAGTTTTTGTTTTTCTTCTTCTACTTGCGAAAAATGGAGCAAGTTCAGAAGACAGGTTCAGAAATAAAGTTTTATATAACCTATAATGTTTTTTGAATAGGCCTTCTGACATTTGTAAGGGACGTGCAGTGTGCACGCGTTCGAAGATCTCGGTGGAGGCGAATAGTTGCAAGAGCCTGGTTTCTTCTCTCTTCCCTGGCTTTCTTCCTCCTCTACCATCGCATCAATTATCAAAAATGCTCGTGCCATTTTTCAACTAATACGAGCACATAAACAAACAGCACAGCACTTTATTTATATTCCTTATTGGCACTGATAGATACAATTTACATTTATTTCACTAATTTCACCAGTTTAACGTCTAAAACACAATATAAAATACGTAAATTCACTAATAAACTAAATAGCGATCGCACTTTTAGCGGTTGCTAATTCCAGTTGCTAGTTGCTCGCGAGTCGCGATTGCGTCGCTGTCACAGTCTTACAAAATACGAATTTTAGATCTTTGTATGGCTTAGAAGCGACTAAGAAGCAACTTTAGTTCTCGAGTTGCTCCCTGGCGGCAGCACCGTCGGCCGGTCGCCAATCGCTGATACGTAATACGAAATTCACGTTTGACAGCAACTATTTCGAAATAGTCGCGATCGCTTAGCGATTGCTAGTTACAAAATCAGCCTGCCGGTAACCGGCGACGAAATGTATATTCTATCCGGTACATATGAAAGCTCTCATGAAATGCCATATAATTTGCCGCCGGATAACCGGTACGTATGAAAAGGCACTTATTATAGGATTACTTTCTGTCCGTCCGTCTGTTACGTAGAGAGAGAAACTAAATTAGATTATCTCTACGGTCTGTTAAGATCTTTTTTTCAGAAACGCGTGAACGTATCAAATTGAAATTAATACTAAATAGGTAGGTACATAGGCGTAGAGAGATAATCTCCCTCTAAGTACTTAGGTCTGTAATATCATGCAGCCGTTAAAAAATAAAGGTTGTGCTCTATACAAATCGTAGACTACGATACAAATACAACGTCGTACGACATACGTCAAAGCAATCAAAATATATCGCATTTTTTCGCATATTTGTATGAAAACGCAATGGAATCAAAACCTTATGTATACTTAAGCAAAGTTATGGTGAAGTTCATGTTTCATGGCTGCATGAGGTTCAAACCTGAGTACTTGGTATTAATTTCAACTCGATCCGTTCACGCGTTTCAGTCAATGCGCGTTTCTGAGATATAGGTTTTGACAGACGGACGGGCAACGAAATGATCCTATAAAGGTTCCTTTTTTCTACCCTACCGACACTAAAAATATGATTCGATTCGCTAATATTCCACTAGTGTAAAGCCAGATTCACATTGTTGTGGTGTCGTGGCGCGTAAGTGACGTCATTGACGCAAATCTAAATTACACATTCACTGAGATTCCCTGTGTTGTGTGACGAGTGACGTGACGAGACAAATGTGTGTCTATCTAATCATACGTTTACTCATGTGAATCCAGATTTAGTAGGTGGCTAGGTGGTGTTGAATTACATGTAGAAATAAAACAAGTAGGTACATTATATTTGTAATATTTATTTTATTAAAATGAAATTAAAACGGGGCAGAAATAGATTTTTAGAGGCAACTCATTAGTGAAAAGCTATACAGAGATGAACAGTTTGGTAGGAAACTAAAGCCGTGATTCATAGTTTTGAGCTCGGTCTCTACGTTCACACATTCGCGCGAGTGGCGAGCATGTAGTATGTGTAAACAGACCATTCGCCTCGCGTGCGAGAAAGAGATGACGCTTTTAGAACGGTTATCGCGTCACTCGCACCCACGAATGTCTCGACCAATGACTAAGGTATTAAGTCATTGGTCTCGACGAACGTTTCGTCGTAGGTACATGTGAATTGTAAGAGCTAGCTCACGATAAGCAAGCTTGCACTCAAGAGTGAATATGAATTTCGGCTTAAGTCTCGCTCGGATGACCCTGGCGAATAAAATCAAAGCAGCTATTTCATCGCGGCATTTTTTACGTCAGAAGACAAAATCTATTTAACTGACATACGACGACGTATCGCATCGCATGACGGGAACCGAGCCGAGCATGTCATATAAAATACATTTGCTTGCGTTGCGTTCTCCTGCGTAAATACTCTTATAGCAAAAGAAAACAAATCTAAGCAATATCTACACAAATTGACATAATTGGATTAATTTGATTTAAGTAATTAATAAACGTCACCAAATACACGAAGAATAACTTACGAACTAAATTCTGCAAGTACCTAATTTGTTTCATCGCGGCAAGGAGCACTGTTATTTGTTATGCTACGTTCTCAACCAGACAACAATTTTATAGGTTTCTTTTCAGAAGCAAAGTCTTACTCAGCTAATATAAGGCCGAGGTTCAGGCCGATATTCATACAGTGAGTTCGGTTCTACAAATGTCAGATTTCATACAATTTTGACGTTTGCAAGACCGAGCCTAGGCTAAGCTTGTGCTCCAGAGACGTTTTAAGCGCGAGCTTAATCGAGCTCGCTCATACAACTGTCAAGTCTTCTGAATTTTGACAGGTCCAAGAGCGAGCTCACTCTAAGGCAGTTTAGTTTATAGACAGTTTTGAGCGCCAACTTAGCGTGACCTCTTACGACTGTTAAAAATGTATTAAATCTGACAGTTGTAAAACCGATCTCAAACTCAGCCCGCACTCGAAAACTGTGTGGATCTCGGCCTAACTCGCACTCAAAATTGTCTCGGAATCTCAGCCTGAGAGCGTTACAAGTTGTTTCGAACAGTCAGCCTGAACGATAATGGTAGTTGCTGTACCTAAATAAAAGTACATAACGTAAATAATATATAAGTTACAGAGCTAAGAATTTAAAGAAAATTCAAAATTAGGAATACTTTTAAATTTTCCGCGTAAAACTAAGGCTGTGATAGTCATAGACAGTTTTCAGCACGAACTCAGCGCGAGCTGATGTGCTTGATCTAAGCAGATCAAGTGTAACACTTTAGACATTGGTCCGTTCTTGTTACCTGCATCTTAAGAGTTGAAATCATACTGCAAGTGTTACCATTGTTCTGCTGTTGTCCGTACGACACGCGACTGTCAAAATTGTATGAAAACAGACAGCAAAACTCAAACTTCAGTCATATTCAAAACTGTCTCTGATTATTGGCCTAAATGTTTTGTTCTTAATTTACATGAAGGAAAGAACTCACTCTACGTCCACCGGGGCTCAGGCGGCGAGTTTTGTCTTTATGTCAAGGCAGTTGTTGGCCGACCGACGAGTAACTATCGGCTATTTCCTCGCCCAAGAAACGTACAATAGATAGTACATTCCGTGTAAACAAAAGGGACGCAGCGATACTCGCTCAGCGATCAACTATTAATATTATGTCGCTGATCGAGTATCGCTGCGTATGTAGTATCTATTGTACGTTTCTTGGGCGAGAAAACGGGGTTGTCTCCACCGATCCCGGAATCCGTTTGGATTGGAAACGGATCCCGGCAGTTTGTCTCCACCGATACCGGGATCGGTTTCCAACACAAAAAACAATTAATGTTTTTACCCACCGATCCCGGTATCCGTGGCTACAATAAATAAATTATATGAATTGTGGAAACAGATCACGGTGTACAGAGATAAGAAGGAATTACATTATTCAGCCGATAGGTACTCTCTTTTGTTTATTAAACATACAGTTTGTTAAACTAGTACGGTTGCTATCGTTTCACACTCTTGTAAATTGTTTCAAAACAATGCTGGTAGCTATAAGTTTCAATCAAGAAACTCTGTTCTAAAATTCTTAAGTCGATAAAAAAACCTTATTGTACGTTTCATGCGTGAAAAAATAGCCATAGTTACTCGCTATACTCGCCGGCGGTGGGACAACTGCCTTAAGAGCCTTCCATGAGCCAACTAGCGCCGCCAATCTTGAAAAAATAATATCTTCCAATTTAATCAATTTTATTAAAAAAGCTATTTACAAAATATTTATTAGGATGAATACTATTTTTAATATACAATACATGGCATAATTGCGACACGCTAAGTTGTAGTTCACAAATGTGCCAAAAACGGCCGTTTTTCGCAATTATGCGAACTACAACTTACCGTAATTGAATCACGTTATAAATAAGCATTTAAAAAATAGTATTTATCGTAATAAACACTTTGTAAATAGCTTTTTTAATAAAATTGATTATATTGGAAGATATTATTTTTTTAAGATTGGCGGCGCTAGTTGGCTCTTAAGGAAGAGACACAAACATCAGTTAGGTTTTGAACGTGTTGCACTAATATTTTGTGACCTAACCGTCTATTACTTAGATACTGAACATCAATGCAAACAACCAATATGCAGGCGCGGATCCAGCCCTCAATGGTCCCAGCCAACCGAAAATCGGCCAAGTGCGAATCGGAGTATGTATTCGCTCATGATGGATATAGTGCTCCTACAAAGATGTTTACAAAATATATGACGCCCTGATTAAGATTTTGTAAAGTATACAGTTCATCAGCAGCCTATCGACATTAATAGACCGTGAAAGTGTGACGTCACAAGTCTATTAGGGTTGTGGACGGACATGCCCAATGTGCCCACAAAGGTGGATCCGCGCTTGACAATATGTGCATGATTTGTTTTTTCTCACTAAGCAGTTTATTGCAGAAGTATACATATTATTACAAATCGCAACTTCATTCCTATGTAAGGCTACCTCAATTTACACATATAAAATCTAACACGTCTAAAAGAATTAAGAAAGGCGCTTAATTACTTTTTAAAGACTTAATTTTACGAACGTATATACATAAACTCTTATCTCTACTGTTATGTAGTATGAAAGTTGAGCTTGGGGAGGTTAAGTTAAAATAATTTACTTATGGATTTATTGCATATTATTAATATTAAACCACCGAAAACTCCACTTGGAAATTTTAGTTAAAATGATAACGTGTCCTATTTTGTAAACAAAAATGACTACTATTAAGCTTTGCAGTAATTATAGCTTAATTATTTTCACATTTTTAGTTGAGATTACTTCATTTTCACAAAAAAATGAACAGAAGAGGTAATTAAACGATGATATTTGTTTACAAAATAAGACACTAGCTTTCACATTAGGTATAGTGAATTATATTTCATTATAAAATAAATTACAATTACATGCAGAATAGAAATGGACCATTTCATTCAAGTAACATGATTTAAGAGACTTTGAAATTCGCATACAATAAGTACTTACTTAACTCGCAATTTGAGTCAATCCATACAATTTATCAGGCGATTATTGCAGGTCCAACTAGCAATGGTTTCACCGAGCTAATTTAAAATGGGAAAATATAATGAATATTTTGAAAGAACAATTTACTTAAAAACTGGTTTTTCTTCAATTCTAGAAGAGGTTTTGACGCGAAAAAGGAACTACTAGGTGGTTTTATATTTTCTCTTTAAAATTCTCCAAACCATAATATTATCCCACTATAGACAACTTCTGGGAAAACCACATTGCTTGTATTACATTAAAAACTGCATCCTCCAAACAGCATTCTAATATTTCATACAAATTATTTAAATCTGTAATCAGATTGCTCTCCCACTGTAAGTAACGCATTATGAAACTGATTGCTACATCAGAAATGATCAAATAATTTATCTTCACAAGAAAAGAAAGATCTTTACATATATGAATAGTTTTGATAAACATGGTTGTAGAAAGAAGGAAGCAATAGTAGGCTATTGTTATGCAACTGTAACCACTATGGTTCCTGCAGACTTATTATGGAGTGGGCTCGTGCTTCTATAAAACTTGGGTGCTTCAGTTATTGTTTCACGACATTTCATCCACCGTTTCTTCTACGTCCAGAGTTGATAAATAAAAATCTTATGCTAACTAAAACTTCTACAGAACAAAATCTTAATTGCAACGTTTTGAATGCATTTATACCAATGCAAGTTGTTGAAAGTAGTACATACACATCAGAGTGGTTTCAACGAGAAAGAAAGCTTTGGCCTAGAGTTATTTTTGCCTAGGATTTTCTTTTGTTCTTCCTTCAGTCTCTTTTCTTGTTCCTTTTTCAATTTCTGTCTTTCTTCATCCATTTTTCTTTGTTCTTCAATCATCGCGAGCCGTTCCTCAGCCTGGAATTGAACGCATTCCAGAATAAGATCCCAATATCGTAGTTTTTATCCGAACCTATATATATAATTTGATATTGAGACAAAAATAATAATATTGTCACAGTCTGCTGTCATTATTATTATTATACAAAATCAATAACTTACCAATTTGCGCTGAGCCTCTTCGATTTTTTTATTATTTTCAGCCATGATATCCTCCAGCTCTTTCCTTTTACGAGCTTCTTCCTCCTGTTTGATAAAACATATATATTAATACAGTTTCCGAAGACACAGCAGGCATTACAAAAAACATTTAAGTGCAAAATGTATAATATATTAATTATACCATATAGTTCAACATATTGGTTCTCATATATCAACTTAATTGTTCATTTATCCTCATACAAAATTGAAGTAATGTTTTATTACAATTACCTAATAATGTGTAAATAATATGACATGATAAGTATGTTGAATACAAAATTATTTAGAAGTTCATAATATTCATGGGAAGACAGACAAATGTATATTATAATTATTTCATAGTAGTGATGCAACAGTATACTGCATTATGTTGTGAAATGTAAGTACACCAAATAGGTATTAAAATTCCTTGATGGCACAGTAGCTCTATAACAGGTTACTATGTGATTTCCCAGTTCTAAACATAGTTACAAAAAATAGATTCAAAAAATACCTTCAGCATTCACGACTGGCTCCTCAAGCAGCGTCTCCATAAAATTCTTACGGCTTCTGGCTCTTGCTCAGTCTTCTGACCTGACTTATAGACTACGTGACTGCCAAGGACAGTCAAGTGAACAATTTTAAAATGCTAGCCGGTCGCCTTCACGGCAATCTTACAGTAAGGCATGGCAAACCATTGCTTTGCAGGTGCAAATGACATGCATGTAGTTACATAATGGAGATGTCAAGTTAAACAAGACAGACGTCAGCCTTAATGAGTGGCAATAAAAAGAATTTAACAACAAAATTCTTGTAAGCACTCGGACTACACCTGACTGCACCTTTAACAGATATGATCGAAATATAACTTTAATTAGTTTCTTTAATACATTGTGGTGGTAAACATTGAAATTGAAACATTGTGTTTAAAAGCTGCGAGAACAAGGTATATATTGTTGTCGCTGAATTTTGTCACGTGTAAGAGCAATATGTAACTGGATTGCTGTTACACATGACTGGTGGGTGAACAGGGCAGTTACCTGTCGAGCTATCTCCTCTCGCCGTTGTTGTTCACGCTGTCTCTCCAACTCTTCCATCATTTGTATTTCCATCTTCCGTTTGGCTTCTTCTACTCTCTTCGCCACTTCTTGTTCGATTTCATCCTTACGTTTTTCTAATTCTTCTTCAACCCTTTTCTTCACAAGCAGCTCTATTCTCTTTGCTGCTTCTTCTTCTACCACCTGCAACAATTTTGCCAAACAATAGTATATGTAGAAGGCACAAAAGTATAAAAAAAATTGAGGCTGCGTAGAGAGTGACATTATGTGCTATTTTCAAAACGCAACCTAACCAGAGCAACATAAATAAACCAACCAAATCAATTCTACATCCACTAAATTTCAGTTTAACGTTTTGCAAGTAATGGAAATCAGTTAGGTAAGTCCTTTTGCCTCAGTGCACTCATACTGATACCCCAACTCAATGAAGACCGTGACATATAGACGCCAGTTATAAGTATGTATATAGGGATATGTGTCGGTGCTTACCTTTTGTTCAGCTTCCCTTACACGTCTCTGTCTTTCCATTTCAGCCAACCGGTCGACTTCATCCATTTTATTGCGGCCCTTGGACTTTTTCCTATGAGTGCGACTTCTACTTCCATCGTACGACGCTTCGCTTGTACTAGACGACGTTGCAGAATGTGATCTTTTCCTGAAAATTTACCGCAAAATAAAAACATTTCTATAGCAATTACGTTACTTTACGTGATATTGAAACAGTGAGTGTATCTTACCTAGACTTAGAACTGCGTTCTCTGTTTTTTTCGGCATGTTTGGAGCTCCTACTGCGTGATGAAGACCTATCCTTGGAGCGACTTTTTTTCCTAGAATGTTTGCTGCTTTTGTGATGACGCCTTGGTGATTTACTTCGAGATCTTGATCGGCCCATTATAATACTTTTTTATTCAAACGATTATCAAAGAAGATAGGATTATCAAAGCAAAATTAAAAATCACAGGCAAGGCAAGACATGTTGACATGCGACACCATGTTTTTTTATGATTTTTTTTCATCGAACTCGGTTACATGTACATATTCAAATTCATTGGCATGGCATGGATATGTGCGTAGGATATGTGGTTTCCAAACTACCACTACATTGCTTCGTCATGAGATTCTGCAAATTTGATCATCCTGTTTACCTAGAATAGAAAGCATTTAAAAGCATTTCACTGTGCCATAAAAGTTTTTTTTGGGGCTGATGTGCTTATTTATTCAATGCCTTAAATGATTAAAAAAAAATCATTCAGATGATAGTGACTTTTTGACCGCACCCTATCTGTTTTGTTGGCAATATGCGTATCATACGTAGAGAGAGAAAACTGTATCATATGTGGCCTTTATGTGGCTAACTTCATTTCATTCAAGCAAGTTAGTTTCCGGTACTGCGGGAAAATTAAATCCTAATTAGAGACTTTATGAAAACACTCCAAAAAGAAACGTATTTTCGTAAATGCGATAATTTAACTGCACACGGCCAGCTCAGAGGACCTCTGCCTAGTACCTGCCCTAACTCCTGCTCTTCGAAACTTCAATGACGGCCACTTCATGAACTCTACTACTATTAGTAGTAGCCTATTACTAATAGGTAGGTGATCCAGGAAAATTGTATCGTATGTAAATTAAACCTTTACTGGACGGTTATCATCACCTCATCAAAATTGAAACATTTAACTTTACTTGTAGGTATACCTACAAACGCAAAATACTTTACCATGTTTTGTTAATCTATACATATAAGTAATAAGACTAAAAAAAGTTATGTCTGTACATTGGATATTTTTTGTAAAGAATAATTGTAATGTGTCTTAGGTAGGATAGATACTGATGCCAAAACACTAAATTTTTAGAATTTTTGTCTGTTTGTCTGTGACAAAAGCAAGCATCACGTCATAACTACTGAAGGGATTTTGATGAGAGTTTCACTAGGAGATAGCTGAAATATCCGGACAGATCATAGGCTAGCCATGGCGGTATGTGATGTGAAAACAAGGATAAAGAGAGGAAGATCTGCCTCCTGATCTCCTTCATCCTCTCAATCCTCCTCCTCTACGCAAACGAAGTTGCGGGGTACAGCTAGTCTTAAATAAATTGCAAATAGTGTTAGATAAACAATTAATAGGTTTGAACTGTTTAATTGTAATGCATACAAAATAAACAATATTACAATTTAACATCGCGGCCTGAATAGGTGGTTATCCTGCAATATACTTTTCACTAAGCTTATCGTAATCCCGCCTGTATTCAATTTCTTTTTGATGTAGAAATGACATCATTTTATCTGCGGCTTGTAAAATATTAACCTGTTCTTCGCTGTTAGACTTACTTATTTTTCCTTGCGATGTTCTTAAAAAAGAAAATGCCTTTTTTATTGGATCAACTGCGATCGAACTTGCCTTGCCACTTGGACAGTCATCTAACTTGCTGAAACTAAACGGTTGATCCATTTGGAATTCTTCAGTACGAGTAAATCGTCGCAAATATTTGTCCAGATTCCCTGCACTCTTTACATTTTGTCTGTTCTTTAATGATTTATTTGAATAGAGGGAGTTTAAAGATTTATGGTTATCATCATCCGATTTTGAGCAGAGTGTACCTTCGGAGGTAATTCTATCCAATAGATCATCCAACTGTCTTGTGATGACGGTAGCGGCGCAGTCCAGTTCATGTTCAGATTTTGTATTAGGGGCATACGATTGTTGATCAATTTGTACATCAGAATAACAATCGTCTTCAGGCTCAACCATTATATCAGCATCGTATCTCTCTTTCAACTTGTTGAAAACAGTTTTAATATCTCGCTCCTTGTCAACGATCGAGTTGTCGTAATATTCTTTTAGTTCAATATTTCCTCTGTAGAAATAATCGAGGCCTAAGCCATAACCACGTACCACCAAATCTGCGGCTGCCCCATATCGTGGCATAGATAAAGCCTGCCTATAAATACATTGGAATTTTCCGGTAGGTGCTTTCGGATCCGTTGTGCGATCGATAACCACTGTAGATTACAAAAAACTAGGTAAAACGTATTGCAAGGGTATCTCGTTTTGGTTTTATTTAGGATAGGTATCTAACACTAAAGGTAGGTAATGAAAGTATTCTGAACTACAGAGTTGGGCTAGAATTAAGTAACTGCGACCTAAAAGATAGGTACAAAGTGTAGGGTCTAACTGACATTGAAATTAATTAAATTAAACAGACCTTTGATAATATCAGACAGGACTTCAGGGCAAATCTTCGCTGTAACTTTAGTAGTAGAATTGAGATCAGGATTAGAATTAATTTCAATCAGCCATGGTTTATATTCCTTATCCAATATGAAATCACAGCCGTACAATTCGAAACAATTCTTGGAGACCGACAGGGAATCTTGACAACTTAACATAATGCCAATTATAGATTTCTTCATTCCCGGATATATTATGTTATCCCAAATGTTTTCCTTGCCGATTTTGTTGAGATAATCTTTGTAAGTTTTCAATTCCCACATGTTGTTCTGAGGGAGTTCTGAATGGCGCCCGGAGCAGTTGTTGTATTTCCTTTGTACTGCGTTGTTTGTTAAATGTATGGATTCGTGGAAATTCTTTAGATTGTATCTTTGTGAACTGAACTTTAAATAGCAATCTTTGTACATCCATATTACTAAGGGATAAGTACTTGTAACTAGATAATATTGCCTTATATCGAATTTTGTATCATGAATCAGCAATGGTTCTTCTGAAAATAATAAAGTTGCCTGATAAACTTGTTATCATTTATATTGGACAAGTTAGAATATATGCAAATTAAACGTTAATCTTACCGATGTATTTTTGAACGACATATTTAAAATTTGCCTTATTGAGCATAGTAGTAATTACTCCTAACTTGGAAGCCATCCTTATGCCTCTGCCTCTCGAACAATGCGCCGGTTTTATAATCCAAATATTGTGGCAGCCTTCACAACTTAACTGTGGGCGATACCTGTGCATTTCTTTTAACAAAAATTTACCATAAACCAAGTAAAGAGGCATTTTGGTCGCCGTATCAGGTTGAAAAACATCGTCCTTAGAAATTACACGATAGTATTTCTTAAGGAAGGCATTCCATTGGCCATTGCTTATGCTACCTATGCATTTATCAATATCTTTATTCTGCTTTTGAAACAAATACTCCTTGCATCGATTCAACGAAAAAACAATTACACTTAGAGAAATCTTTCCACCTTCAACGAATATTGGACGATCATTAGCGACCATTGAGATTACCCATTTCAGTAGACTAGTACACGCTGTAATTTTATAGTCCTGCACGAATTCGTCTACTTCACTGATATCATAACTGCTGTATGTCCTCGGATTGTTCACCTCGGACACATCGTCTATGTAAAACCAATAATTCTGTTTCATGGAAGTGCACAGTCCTTGTTTTGTAGTCCACACAGCGTCCAACTTCAGTTTATTGACGATAGTATTGAATTCTTTTGACATATCTATTGCGGTATTGGGAGGGTCATCTCTCGCGTACCAGATAAAAGTAGGATTGTATTTTTCAACTAAATTCGATAGTAAAAGTCTCTCCAGTTCGGAATGAATGTCACCGTTGTTAGAAAATATACCATTTCTTATTTTGGTTAAATTCATTTTATTGGCGGGGATTTTTTCGACCCATCCCCTTTCAATTAATGCCTTTCGCACAGCATTGCAGCTGCCATAAACGGAAAATATTTTGTTATCTTGTATTGCTTTGGCAGCTAGGCTTTTTGTGTTCAGATACCGAGAGGATTTCGCTTGGCAACTGGTCAATACATAACACTTTTCTTTGCGTGAGAGGCCAGTGGGAGCGTTGGGGCTTTGATATGCCATTTGGTTTGTTTTTTCTGTGTTTTTTTGCTTTTTAATTGTAGTTATGTTTGAAAATTTAGTAAAAGGTGAAAATATTCTTTTAACACCAGCTTTATCGTAGTCGCTGATACATAGGTTCTGTAATTAGAAGTATGACGAGTTAACTAAGTAGGTATATATTAGGTACCTACATATTATTGATATTAATTCTTACTTTAATTATATTGTAACATACCTACATGAAATGAACTCGCGGCATACTTATATCTCTTACTGTATGTTCTAATTTAAAAATATACGCTATAATACTTACTGGAACCGGTAAACCGGTAGACTTTTGTTTTTTTACAGCATAAGACTCGCCTGCTTCTTTGTTATCATCATCCGTTTCGGTAGTAGTAAGTAACGGATTGTTTTCATTATTTTTCTGAAGCAGATGAAACTATAGTTTTATTACTGATTTCAACTTGTTGAGTATAAATATTTAACTAGTGCGTTAGGTACTTAATTACCTTCTTTTTCTTGGCGACATTCCTCCTCTTGCATGGCATCGTAAATAATAAATTGGTTCATCTTTCCTAAATGTATGGTCATTAAAAATCATAACTACTTATAAATAAGTAAGTAATATGTAAAAAAGTAAAAACATTTTAATGGTCAATATCTGTGTTACTTGGTTATCAAAGCATATTTTAGTTACTTAGTTAAAGAGGAAATATGCAAGAACTCGCTTTTAGAGTTAGGTAGGTAGGTAAAGTGGTTAAGTACTTGATTTAGTCCAGTGTTATATTTGATGTGCCACCCACAATTATACTTAATCGGAAATAACAGGATACTCACAAAATCTTTAGGTATTGTTGCTTGAAAATTAAAGTTTTTTAATTTTTGTTTTTAAGTTATTGTAGGTACTTTTAGTTACGAATCTGGTGAATTGAGAATCTGGTAAATTGCTCACATCAAAAGCACCCTAATTGCCTAATCTCACTCAAGCCAAGAGTAGGTTGTAACTTTAATATATTTACCTTTATAATAACGGATCTCATTTTACTTCTGGGGAAAGTGTTTTATTTTTAAATTTTTGTTAAGTGCTTAGATATTAAAACATTTATTCACATACTTAAAAAATTACATTGTGTATGACTTGTGTATGATCATGTTTATTTCGCATTTTTGGATTGAGACTTGTGTCACGTCATTTTGACTTCGCCATCTTTCGTCACATTTTGACATAAGTACAATGTAAAAAGCCAGTAAGTAAAGTAGTTGGATAGCAAAGCGACAACTTGGGCGGACCTTGGACGGAAGGACAAGGATTCACGGATATGTGGGAATCTGAAAAAATAAATAAAATTAACGAGGCACGAAATAATTTAACATTTTATTTAATTTCGGACCACAATAGAATTTGAAGGTACCAACAGTTCCAAGAAAAATATTAATTTTATTTCATAAAATATATCATCAACTACCCGAAGGTTGTCTGGAAGAGATCGCTTTCAGCGACACGTCCGCCAATTGAATAAGCACACGCCTATTAATTGTGTGTATTTGCACTAAATATCTTATTTTATAATTTCAGAAAAGAAGTCTTTAGAGAAGCGTTTTTCCTAATAAGTAATAGCAGTATAACGGCAGTAACATTTTCATAATTGCAACTAGAAGACGAGATAATTAAGTATAATTAATTAAGTATATTTGAACACTGCCCTTGGGACATTTTAAGTGTTTCAGGTACTTTTTCTTTTCAGCAACGAACTTTGAGGCTCATCGTTCAAAGGAGTGACCACCACGCGGTACGGCGCATAGATAGATGTACAACTTTTGGAAAACGTTATACCCTTCTTGGCCCTACTTTCATTTTGCAGCTTGCAAATATTTCGACCGATAGCACTTAACTTTTTAATAGAGTCCGCATCGTCGGCGCAATTTCGCGAACTAAGGGATTCCGCTAAAGGCTTGTGAGTAGAAATCACTACACCTGACTTGGTCTGTCGCATAGGAATAATCGCATCAGGTCTATTGAGGAATTTATTTTGAACAGAGATAGTGGACCGGAGAATACTAGCGGTTTCGCGTTCCCATTCTACAGGGTCTATGTAGCAGCGTTTGTTACCGACCGACCTGTCAACCTTGGGCTTTTCCGCTTTAATCGCTGATTCCGTCCGGTATTTCCCGGTAAATGTACCGGGGATACCCTCGTCCGGTCGACAGCAAGAATGGGGCACAATACGGCGTTTAGACTCTATGTTTTTTTCTCGCCTTCCGCGGTGTGTCCTAGAAGAGAGCGCAGACGTTTTACGTTTTTTTGAGCCGCTCTTAAGAGCGATACCGGATTTAACTACAGTCAGAGCTTGGCGTACCGTGAGCGAATCCTTGGGGCCTATTACGAGACCGTCTTTATTGGTGGGCAACGCGTCATAGGGGTTCAACCAGGAGAGGAAATCTGTGATGATAGGACCGCTGTATTCAGCGGGCACTGATTGATCTTGCTCTTGGAGGGAGTCACCGGATGGGACGCGAGGTGCTAAGGGAGTCACACTTCTGTGCTCGTGTTTTCGTTCCTTTGATTTCTTGAAGAGTTTTTTTCCGTTAATGCACAAAGAAAGGCCAAGATACGCTGGGGCCTTCGGGATTATTTGCCTGTAAGCTAATTCAAAAGTCCCAGTATCTGCATCCGGGCTTTGACGACGATCGAGTACAACTGCAAATGAAAGAAATATGCATGTAATTCGTTACATACTCTTTACAGATAACAAAAATAGTCTTAGATGAAGAGATGTCTTGGCATTACCCTTTACAACATCTTCAAGACATTGAGGACACAGCCGAGCAGTGACTGAAGTCGTGGGTGCCAAGTCAGGACTGGAATTGATCTCAATGAGCCAGGGCGTGAAGTCCTCAGTCAACATGAAATCGGCTCCATACAACTCGAAGCTATTCTGCCTCTTGTCCATCGTATCCTGACAGGCCAACATTGCGCCTATCAGGCACTGTTTGATCCCTGGATATATCTTATTGTCCCACATTTCATATTTACCGATCTGTCTTCAAAGAAATATTAAATTGTTATATGTTGACAGGTAGGTATGCTGTTGTCAATCCTGACAACAAGTAAGTTGTTAAGTAAGTTAGTAAGTTGTCTGTATAGACACAAATTAAATAACTTACTTGAGATATGCCTTGAACGTGTGACAGTCCCACATGTTTTCATCGGGTAGTGCTTTATCGCGATTACCATTATTCTTGTATCTGGTCTGGACTGCATTGTTCGTCAGATGTACGGATTCGTGGTAGTTAGATAAGCTGAATATTTGAGAACTAAATCGTAGATAACTATCTCTGTAACGGAGTTACATAATGTAATTAAGATGGTATCCCGTAGCTGTACTCTATTACCTCTAGGGGAAGGATACTTACTTGTAAATCCAAATTGTGAGTGGTTGACAGTTTGTGACCAAAAACCATTGGCGTATATCGAATTTTGTATCGTAAATTACAAGCGGATTTTCTGGAAAACACATTTCATCGTTATTGATAACAATTTTATCTGTTATCTAGCGAAAGGTAGTTAAAATGTGCGGTACTTTACCGATATATTTTTGCACGACATATCTAGTTTTCTGAGCGGGGATATTGATCAGACTGATAATATCCTTTATATTATTCATCAACTGAATGCCGCGACCGCGACACTTGTTGCCGGGTTTCACGATCCAAATGTTTAGAACACCGTCAATGTCTATTTGGGGCCAGAACTTGGTCATTGTAGCGAGAACTTTTGCGGCTCGCCTCTCTAGTTGTCTGAAAACGCAAAGATATGCGAAAACTTAATCAATGAGACGTAACGAAGGGTGCGTCATATTTCTTTCGATTTATTTAATAAAATATGTAGATACATATGTGTGATGAGGACAATAATAACATCAATAACGTGAAGTATTATGGTAGGATTGTTGGTAACGATAATACAATAACTGTTTACGAACTTTATGATGATATAATTGATAAATACTTATAGTGATCTAATTACCTGTTTACACAATAGTAGTTTATTTCCTACATACACCAATACAACCATTATGAAATTACAGATACTGCCCCTTCTTAGTAAAGTGTATCTACTTATATTTTTATTAATTTAGCATCATTAGTATCTAAGGGCGTGAATCTAATCCCACCGGAGTCTTTAATAAAAATCGAATACCTTATGATAACATTTTTATCCTCAGCGAACTTTGCCTTTTCGTGTACCAGGAGATAATGATGCGTAAGAAACTGGTCCCATTCATGTTCCCATACATGCTCACTTTGGTCTTCAACGTCGTCAATATCCTTATGTGTGTAGAAAGAGACGTATTCATTAAGTCTACTCAGAGCGAATTCTATTGCGGAATATGGAACTTTTCCTCCATGAACGATCAGATCCTGTTCTCCGTGATTATTCAATGCGTTTGTCAGCCATTTTAGGATGCTGATGCAGGCTGTTATTCTGAAGTCATCGATAAATTCCTCAAGGCTATCGGAGTTGTGGATGTTGTAGCAACGCGGAAACTTGGTGACAGCTACTCCGGGTTGGGTGTGCCAGTGCATTTGAGTCAGGGAGGCCGTCAGACCTTCTTTGGTAGTGAAGATTGATCTGCAAAATCTAATTGCGCAACTTTTAAAACAAAACATTCTGCGAATCGACCGACCAAATTGACCGTTCGAGAATTCCACATTAAAGAAATTATAAATTATGCGCTGCGAATATATTCTGCGACTAAATGTGCCTACAAGGTTAAGCCTACCTGCTTATAATGACGTCCTTGTTGCTAAGCAACCAATCGTATTTGTCTCTCTTGGTCGTCCAGAGAAAGTCGACGGAATGGTGCTCCATGAATTTGTACAAGATCATTCTCTCCACTCTGGAAAGCTCTTTGCCGGTTGCTTTCTTTGGATCTAAACTTACAGGCGGATGTCGGGCCTTCAAGAAAAAACACATTAACAGATTTGAGATACTATAAAACTAAATGGATTAAAATTACTGTAATCAATAAGGAAGGACTATCAATATATTTCGAGGTTAAACTAAAGGCAAAGTATTGCAGTGACTGTGTCACCTTTGGTAAATCTCCAAAAATAAGATGTTCGCTTTCGACGAGTTTGTAAAGACGCAAGTAGAGTTTATTACCCAAAATCAAAGACGTTGGTTCATAAAAACATTCATCGGGTGGTAGGTAACCTACATTTGGAAAAAGCCGTTATGCCCTAGCAATCAGCAACGTAAAAATTACGTGTTTTCCGCGATGCACGATAAACAGTCAATGCAGAAATCGCAATTAATGTTTGTAAATTAAGGAGGTAACTAGGTAATTTATGCATGTGAGCTGTGAGAATAATTATTATAGCAGCTCTTTTGCTAGTTTAATTAAAGAGTTTCAACTCACTCTATGCGATTCGTACTTCTCGACCCAACCTCGTTCGAGAAGCGTTCGCCGCACCGCTGGAAAACCTCCACCCTTGATCATGAAGACCTTGTTTTCCTTCATTGCGGCATCTGCGATCTTTTTCAGGTCATTCCATCGCTCGTTGCTCACCCAACTCTTGAATTGCTTTAGTTGCTCGGTTGATGTCGACGTTTCTGAGTGAATGTGAAGTTTGTGTGATTCTTTTAATGTTAAAATATTTTGTGTGGCCTAGGTGTGTAATAATTAGATTATAGGTAGACAGGTAATTTACTATATTTCTTTGGAGTGATAAAAAAGAACTTCATTATTGAATTTTAAGTTTAAACAAATAAGTTTTGGGTTCTTATTACATATCAAAGAAGCTGTAGTTATTTTAGTCGTTTCAGCTCAGTGTAAATAAAATTCAAGATTTCATATTCAAACTGAAATACCGAAGTAAACACATTTTACTGCTACAACTGTCTGTCTGGGACAGCAAAAAAATATGATATTCACGTGGATTAAAATTTGCAAAGGTACTTTTATAGAAGATCAACCATAGGTACCAAATTATTGAACAAGAGAGAACGTACTTATACTTAATTAAATACGAATTTATATTAAAACACGGACGACTTGTAATTTTATGGAATTTTACTATGCGTGCTAATTCTCGGGTTATCTTTTAATGCAAGTTCTTTAGAGTAAGTACTACGTCTGTTACTATTAGGCAGCAAACCTGGCCCATGTTCAGATCTGGAGAGCGAGACAGCGCTGGAAGGCCGCAGCTCCTTTTTGGCCGAGCTATCTTTTTGCAGCTTCGAGTCTGACGCGGTCTCCTCCAGCTCCATCGTTACAGCCATGAGCCTCGGTCACCGCCCTCCGGAATCCTGCAACAGACCACCCCGGCAGGTATCACCATCTTCTGCTCCCCCCTGACTGTTACATCGGGACGTGTGCACGGTTCACGAGTCAACGCTGGACTGCTCGACTAAATATAGACCCAGTGCAATAACCTACTTTAATTTAACCTACATTGGGGATCCCTGTGGCTATCAGGCATCCGCGCGCGTCTCCGCCTGGCACCCGCGCGTGTGACGTCAGTCGCTGGCTACGTCCTTCACGAATCGTGCAGAATGTATACGCGGAAATTAATAAACGCAAATTACTCTTACCCAACCCGACGTTTGTTACGAGGTCGCTATTCAGAGAATTGGGTTTAAAAAACCGCTATTGTGTTGATAAAACATGAATTTGGTTAATTTATTTTAACATTTTTGATTGCGTCGAGAAATTGTCAAAGATGACAAATGGTCCTCTAAAACAGCGTTTTTTTTAACTTCGCCAAATATTGAAGATTTCATTAAATATTGTTGCTATATCTAATGTAGTACATACAAATCCCATTGTTAAAAGGAATTCACCTAAAATTTCCTAATCTCATTACGTAAAGACACACCGATTAAATTTAAAATAAAAGATGAAAAACTAAGACAAAAACAAAAATTACGTTCGCGCCAAAAGCCGTTTCTTTGCTAACACGTTGGCACTACTTCCGGGAAAGTAAGGCCTACCTGCGACGTTTTTATTTTTCACATTCTGTATACTCTATGGTATAACTAACTTCACTTCGGTGTTTTGTCATGTTGTCTAACATGAATGTTTTGACGGATGCATCGTTTCTGAATGTTGGCATCCCTGGATCTGACATGAAAGCAAGATGGCGAAGTTCATCTCCGTTTGATAGTTCTTTCCGTGTTATCTCATACATTTGAAGATTTTTTTTCGAACTTTTGTGTCGTACAGACCCATTTAACAAATAATTGTGAAAAATCCCACAAGCTGTGGAGTGTATAGAGTACAATTCAGTGTTACAATTAGATGTGCATCTAACCCACCTGAGGAATGTTGGTTTTTTCAGTGATTTGTGATTTGGTCAGGTGTTTTCGTTTTGGTCAAAATTAAAATTTGGTTCTTGCGCAGTGAGTGAGTTGCAGAGTTCAGATGTATTTGTGCCGTGGGGATGTTAGATGTCGGGACTGTTTGCAATGTTGGGAAACAAAAGCGTGAACTATTTGTTTTGATAGAGCGTGAAAAGTAAATTGAGAAGGTCGGACTGAGAAAGAGCCTCGGCGGGAGTGATGGCCTTCAGTGAGGTGAGTTTCCAAGAGTCTTCTTACCCTTTGTTACCTAGTACTTTACAAAACTTACTCAAAACCGTGCATAATTTTGCTCATTTGTGACCTAAGGAATTTTAGCACTTCACAGACCTGTTTGAAATTTCCATTTCCTAATTGGATTAGGTACTTTTTTATGGTAATCACCAGAGTTTAAATTTCTGTGGTCTGACACTATTGAGAGGTATATATTTATATTTCTACTGAAATATTCTTGATATCATCAAACATTTTTTTTAAAGATATTGGTAACCAACTGGTTTTACTTATCAGTATACAATAAAACTAAATAAAAACCTTATTATCATGCATTTCTTATATTTTTATCTACTTGATAAAACTTATGTATTGTTTTATAAACTTCTAATCTATAAAATGTTCAATAATTAAATATGAATTTAAACATATCTTCGACATACTATATTCAAATTCATGCTACCTGGTGTTCAACAGACATCAGAATACCTGACATGGATGGTTAGACTCAGCCAGAAGCCTTTGGCTTGCCCGCCAGAGCCTTCGATGTGTGTTATTATTTTATTTTAATTTTTCTTTGCACCCCCTTATTGTCTGTCTGACTAAAACTCTTCTCTCTGACTAAAACTTTTGCAATGAATAAATGAGTACCTATTTGAAGACAGGGTGACATTTGAACTAGACCTACTTGACCTATTGTAAAAAAATCTTTTACTAGTAGATAGGTGACAGTACAGGTGTAATTGTACAAAATCTATCTAATTGTAAAGAATTTTAAAAATCAGTTAAGTAGGTAGGTAGAATAGACTGCATTTTAAAATAAATTATATGTATAGGTAGCTGAAATTATTAAATATGAGAATATCAGACCATTTAGATGTAGTTTCTTCTTTATGCTACTTATCTACAATTACGTAACAGTGTGTGTAATGTGGTATTAATTAATAATAATTCATTTTAATTCTAATCAAAGTCAAATCTCTTTAATGTAAGTAAGCATGTTGTGTACATTTTTGCACGTTAACATATTTTTTTGAATTTACATTTACACCACTTTGCAGGGAAAAGCTGCAACTGCTTCAAAGTATTTCAATAAATAAAAAAGTTGTGATAGATTCACTAGGTATAATTTTATTCATCATTTTGTATACAACAACTGTGTGATATATACCTACTTCTTGAGTGGGGTATGTGAATTTTACAGAATATAGACTACCTACTTGTATCTAGGTAGGTATTTCATGACAGTGTTTTATATATGATTGTAATGCTATGCTATCATTATTCAACACTTGGTAAATTAAAACACTTTGTATCTACATTAAAATTACATAACAGCTTGATAACATTTAGTTCAATCTTTTTTAAGACTGAGAAACAGGTGAATTACGTCACAAAATTTGTCGCAGACAAATAAAAAATATTGTAGGTAAATTATGAAATAAAACAGAGTGAGAGTTTGTATTTTTTTGGTTATTACTTTACAGTAACTTTTGACCACCAATATCGATCAGGTGTATTGCGATATTTGCGATAACAACTTAACTTCCCTCCCCCTATACTTAAAATGTCAGCTCAGAACTCTGCCAGCGTATTGGTAACTGCGTTGCCACGTGACGCAACAACCGTTACCAGTTCACACGGCGCCGGTTTGTTGTTCAGCTACTACTTAGTGAAGTTATTTGGCTTTGGAGGTGAAACATCCTCGCTCGCATTGGCAGTGTAGGAGTTTCATAATTGAGGCGTTTAGCGGCAAGTTCCCACGGCTCGATTGTTATTCTTAGCTCGAAGAGAGCGTCGTGCGTGGCCGGTGCGTGAGACGGCACTGCTGCGATTTACGAATCAGACCCGTAAAGTTGATTATTATGGACATTTCAACTTTTTATGAGCAAGAAACGAGGTGTTGGAAACCTGGCAATAAAAGCGAGTCCGTAGCAATATTGCGAAATTGATTGTCGGGCTAGAGGTGTTCCGAGCTACGCCACCTCCTGCAAGTTTGATCAAACAGTTTGCAGTAACTTGAAAGGGTTCCCGTATAGTATAAGCTTCGTGCGGTACTGTGCTAACTTATTTATTAGAATGCCCACACAAAAATAACTTCTAAAAGTTATTCGAAAGGTTCTCGCAGCCTTCTTCAGTGAAACTGGTTTATAAACAAACATTTACCAAGTTCAAATAACTGGTTGCCGTAACTATTATAATTTATCAAACATGTGGCCTACAGTTTCGTTAGGTAGGTGTAGGTAAACAGTGCTGTTTGCGCTGTGTGGCGAGCCTTATCTATATGGGCCGTGGTTTCCTCATATAGGGCCCCCAATCGCACCCGTGCATGTTACTATGGAGCATACGTAGGTACAATCCATCAGCTCATTGCGTTTTCCTCTGCCCCCGTAAGCTCGGTTTTTGTGGTTGGCACTGTAGACTTATTTGCATTGTAATTGCTCTCAAAATTTAACAGTTTCAGGCATTCGTAAAGTTTGAATGCGCTTTGTGAATGCGGGTACAAACCGCCCTCGTTGTTTGCATTGCGGCGGCGCTAAAGTTTAATGAAATTCCGAGTATTTAACTCCGTGTTTGAGAGTTTGCCAGGGCCATTCTCTTGCGACGTCAATTTTACAACTGCTACATGCATCCAATCAATGTTGAAATAAGTTGGTTGGGTACCGCATTGTCGAATGCCTAACGTGCACTAGAACTTTTGCTTTATTTTGATTTTCTTACTGGTTCATGTTTATACAGACGTTTGTGTATAAAACAACAACGTGAATAATAAAATTCGTGAGCTACTGACAGTACAAAGGAACATTACAACGGACATTACGTACATTAAGTTATAAATAAATCTGTAATACCTGCTTTGTTCTGAAAATAAGCCAACGTATTTTAACTGAAGGCGGTTTTCCCAAATAAAATGGTCTATGACAGACAACCATGAGAATCCTATACAGAATCTCCGACATCGGGTCGATTCAAGTAAATCTCAGTTAGGCAGTCGTGCGCGCAGGGTCATCGACCCGGACTTATCAACAATCAAATTCGTAGGGCCCTCCGCGCGAGTAACTCAACGTATTTGCATAGGAGTCTCCTCCGGCACAACGGTAAAACGAACGAGAATATTATATTTGCTGCAGCATACACAACGTTTCCTCGTTCTACATTTTTGAAAGTCTTTGGCACTCGGCAATGTAAAGCAACGTCTGTGGTTTGCTCACGAGTGTTGGTTGAGGGACTTGGATAATTTCCAAAAGCTTTGCATCTCGTGTTTGTCGTACCACTGTAAACATCTGCTACAGCCAGAAATTCTTCTCTGTGTTGATTTTTCTCGTATTTGTTTAGTGTAAGTCGTTCTAATCCTTCATTAGAAAGGATACCACTCTTGCCTTTGTTAAGGGAAAAGGAGCCGTTTTCTTCCAGTCTTATTTTTTGAAATTACTTAGATAAACTGGACTCATTGGGTTCTAGCATACTGAATCTGTTTTTATCGTATTACCAGCGATTATTACCCGCGCATAAAACCTCTTTGGTATAGATATGTACCTTACCACCTCATACACCACCACAGAAATTGGCTAGATTCTGACCTAAAAGAAAAGCGCGGATTAAAATGGAGAACATTATTTTTACTACCTAATGTCCTTCATTTTATTTAACAATATTTTTAAACTCTTCGTCTCTTTTTAATATATATACCTTACCTAGGTAAGTTGTAAAATAGTCGTCGATCTTGAGTAAAATTAAATACGAGTGTATTTTAAGCCAAACAGACGTATTGTATTACTATTAATCCTCATCCATCACTTAACTCTTGTTGTTTAGACATAAACATATCAATGTAACCCTTCGTCTAAGCTACTAGATTACTCAAGCTGAACTCGCATCATGCTATACCAGGCCAGTGTTTATTATTCACCTCTGACCGCGCCTGGTTCAAGTGAACTATTGGGCCAGAACGGTGAAAGGAGTGGGGTACCGTACAACATGTCGGCTCCTGTGGGCCAATTTAGAAGATGAAGCGTCTTTGGTAGGCGAGCATTCAATAGCTTTGATGTGTTCGTAATCGTACTCATTTCATGAGAAAAGAAGACCTAGAAGTAGTACCTCCAACACAAGAGACGTGGTTGGTTTCGACCTTGAACAACTCATTTTCACTGTAATTACACATTGCTAGCTAATATCAGGAAATTGCGATAGAATTAATAATGCATGATATAAAATTACCTAGATAAATATAAATATGTAGCCATCGCTATTTCATTAGATTCGATTACGCTTTTATTTTAAACCACACAATCTAATCTATCCTAATCACATTCGCTTTTGCCGTTTATATTTTAGCTCTATAAGTGGGACGCCGTGTTTTATGACCGCTGGAAGCGTCATCTTGTGCAATTATTTTCTAAATTTGCTCTCGTAAAATGTTAGTTGTATTTTGATAGACGTTTGAAATGGGTTAGTTTAATAAATAAGCGATGCGTGAAGGAATGTGGGGCGAAATTGGAAAGCATGCATAATGTTATTGTTACTCCTACGTTCGGCTTCACCGTTTATAATATTGAACGTGCTACACCTACGTTTTATTTGTTTTCACAACAAAGTAATTTTTATTGTAGATTTCATCAAAAATATTTCCATTACGCTGTTGTTGACCCTTGCGTCGGCGGTTATTCGAAGTTCAATCTTACACTGACCAAGTTATAGTGGGTTTAGGTCGTAGTTACAATTAAGTTTCCGTAGCTAGTTTGTACGAAAATCGATGTCGATGAAGCGACTTAGTAGCTTCATCAGTGTGTATCTTGTATAACCCGGCCTTAGAACCAGTCACAAATCAGTATGTTAACGTTGTATTGACGTTTGTGCCATTGATCCCGGGCGGCGGTGGCATTAACTGCATATGTACTTACGTTGGACCAAGTGGCGAGCTGTTGACGAGGCAATATGACATTGAATCAACCGTGTTTATGTTCCGAATTTGTATTGTCACCATTTCCTCACTTTTAAGAAATCCCTGCGGTCTCGTGTTTATTAAATATGTGCCTATTTTGTATGGAACTTGGGATATATTATAAGTATTATTATCCCTCCTATTGCAGAGTGCGTTTTTAACTTTCGGTTAAACGAGGCGTTCATCTCGCCCTTACGCGATTTAGCATAATGAGTAACAATAATAGTTGAGTTTAGGTTTAGACACCATTGAGAAATATATTCTCCTAGCCGTTGTTCACATTGTTTGCGTTCTAATTCGTTCAGGATTGATTATAGGTTCGTCAATTTACTGGAAAACATACTAATCATAGTCTAATCTCGCTCCTGGCTAAAATTGTCTAAGCAGGTCGCTCGGTCTAAATAGGTGCCAGTCAGGAGTCACCGAGGCGAGGCTTAATATCGACTCTACCTTAAATATTCATACGCAGCAGCCGAGGCCGGCCCATCAATATTAATAACTTGCCGCGCTTGATAGAAAAGCGCTCCACGGAACTGCTACACAATTACTTTTTATTTATAACAGCTTGGTAACTAGTTTTAATATCGGTGACGCGATAAAAACGTTACAAGTGGAATTTGTTAATTAGGCTGTGTTTAATCGATGATCGAAGGTGTTAGGTAGAGCGTTAAAGGCCTCCTTCGGAGAATAGGCTTGTAGGTGTTGGCCATGTTAAATGCTACTCAGGTACATATGGAAATAAAACTACCTATTATACCTATTCTTATTTTATTATTTATTCTGCAACTCTCACAATTAATGCATATATTGGTATGCTGTAATGTAACCGAGAGATAAGATTAGATTGCATCCATGCATTTCAATAAAGTGAAAATAGAAATTACCGGCATTTTAATCGATTCTGCCGTTATCTTGATTTCACATTGTCAACTTGATAGACTTGATATTTACACTACTAGGTATACTGCAAAGTTTTCCATTTCCGTTTTTAACACAATCGGTGTATTTACACCGATAATTTTGGATATTTATTCAAAATTATTTTTCTGAAGAAACTGAGAAGAACACTTTGCTTACTTAGCTACACTGGAGAGCATGTCAATGGTAACACTAGACGTACCGTTCAACTCTTATTGCGTAGACTATAATAACTAAACCAATTTCAAAGTGGTACACCTTATTTGCTTTCGTCTGTACTATGTAGCCGCAACCCAATACATCTCACCATCCTCGCTTGATTTGATTACCGTTTTTATACGCGATACAGGTTTTCTATTTCCATTAAAATTTGATTGAAGCTCTTTAACTAGTGTCATTAGAATTAACTTGCTCTCTAATTGATTATTGCCACATTATAAACTAATATTCAATTAATTATCTGGTTAGTTTACGTGTCTTAATTTACTATAATTTAGTAGATTGACTCAGGTACGCGATAGTTATTCGGTTAAATAGATAGCAGAGGAATTTATGAATGTATTGACCCCCTGTCGCTTTGACCCGTGTTTAACTATCCCAAAACCTTCGAAAGGATTCCCGCTGATAGTTTAAAAGAAATAAACAGGTTCCCAATCGGCACATTTAATCTAAAACAAGACATAATCGTTGCTTTCTGTTAATAAATGACTAGTGTAGCATAACTTCTTTTTTATATTACTGACTGTTTATCTTGAAGTCTTGTCACACATCTATGTTCAGAGTTACGATCCGTTAGCAGTCGGCTTTCCCACTGGGCTATGTATGTAGGCAACGGTTTACGCGTCGCGTCGTGTTCTCGCATAGCAAATATGATTGGCTGACGATGCTGATTTTATTTCAATACTGGTTATCCAATACAATTTTACGATTTACTACAATACTGGTTTTGTAGTATTGTAGTAAATCGTACAATTGACATATTAACGATAAAAACGAGAACTACTTATTTGACTGTGTAGCATCGCATGTTAGTGATTTAAATACCTAACCAGCTTAGAGTTACAAAGGGTTCAGACCTTCCTAGACCCTCATCAGCGTTTTTTGACTAAACCAGCGACTAATATAGGTGTACGTCAGCCCTACTCAACTGACAGTAGAGCTTCTTGGAATACACCTATTATATTAGATAACCTAGTAGTCTGTACATACATGATAAGCACGCGAAACTATTAAATTCGATCAAATCTTGAATATTTTATTATTTTCACAAGGCACACCGTTTGTTTAGTGGAGTAAACAATAACGAACTGATTATTTTCAATTTATTTTTACAATTTATGTGACTTCTGGTAATATGTACCTAGGTCTTACCTACTTAAATTTATATTTCATGAAAAAGATAGCAAAGATGTCATACGAACCTAGTAAAATGACGATCACATTTGAATATTTCCTTGATTTTTTATTTAATTTATAAAATAATAACTGCTTATTTCATGAGGAATGTAGTTTTTAGATAAATATTTAACTAAACACCTATGCACAATTTGTTATTCCCCTAAACTTCACTTTGAAGTGGACCGATTCGATTACAAAACGAATTCAAGTGGATTACAAAAAAAATGAATTCGTAATTAAGATTCTATCACGCTTGTATCCAATTGCGTCCTAATTAGGTAATTATACACAAGGCACATACCAATTAATACCTACCTATAGGCCGTCTAAGGCCGCAGACACATGAGCTCCTACTTGTTACCATAATTGATTTCCAGGCTCGCCACAACAGTTAATTGGGTTTGCGTGTTCTTGTGTCCTTGGCCTTAGACATCGTTTAGGTATCCTAGTGCGACGCCCAGGCTTGTTAGGTAAGTTCTTGTCTAGAATTAATAGGCCTCGGTAAACATGCGATTCGTATTTAACGTAACGTAAGTAGGTACGCAATGTTCATTGCATTATAGACTCGCGGTGTTCATTCTATAGTAGACTCTATATGATGCTAGAGTTTCTGCTAGAATGTTTGACGATTCTAATATGATCCACTTTGTTCCAATCACACCCTTCATCAATACGACAGATGGCACAGATTGGCAGTCTGTCGTTACATCTTGAGTGGTAACATTTTTTGATATCCATGCAACATATAAAATAAGCGTGTACCTTCGAATCGAAAGCACACGAAATGAAACTTTGGAATTCGTATCGTTTTTATTGTCTTCGACCCATGTCTAAAACTTGTACTTCAAACCAATTTATGTGCTGGCGTGTGTACACTCGCATAAAGTACTTTCGTTTGCATTTTTAAGTTAACCACACAACATATGGTAATGTAGGTAGATCTAGATGCGAACTCTACACAAAAAAGTCAACAAATAAGATGTTTATTTACCTACATAATGACGATAATTATGGTATGAGTATGAAGGGACTTGCATTAAAAAGTTTTATAATTAGGGTATTTTTAAGGCACTTAACATAGGCTAACAAGTTGAATGTTCCTGAATTTTACCGGACAAGCCCTAATGAGTAAAGTTTACAAACATTTTAACTTTGTCCTCTGGAATTATTCCTAGTATTTTCAACGCTAAGAATATTTTTGGAATCTGTCAGAAATTACAAATTCCCAACGACAAGATCACACAGAACCTGTTTTTGCTGCCCGTCGTCAACGTAAAATGTATTCTTAGATTCTCACTGCCGTTATTTAGTATTCCGTTAGCATTGCATTCTATTGAAATATCAGTTTTGGCTAGTCGTCACTATAGTTGGTATTTGGAACGCGAAATTTTTCATTTAAAAACATTTTTTTTGTGTCTCTACTTTCAGATTAATAAATACTCTTAGACCAGGTATATTCTTGTTTCTGTTAATAATGTCATCCTTGTTGGGTGTTTTTTTGCAATAAAGACTATACTTATTTATCTCAACAGCAGCAGCCATTATCATCCCTGCTAAGGAACCCGTTACGGTCTAACGGCCCCTTAAATTATTTCCCCTCATTGCTACCTTTACCAGTCAGTTATAATTGAATAAATAAATAAATAAATCTGTCTTTTTATAATATCATCCAAAGATATATCCACGATTCGGTCGAAATATATTCCTCTTATATTACCTACTTCCTATCAATTAAATCTAGGTCAAGCCATTAATGAATGATATAAAATTTAAATTACCGTGTACAAATTAGGTACCTTGATTATTTTATTTAGAAGAAGCGATGAACATTTACCATACGATTTCTTTTTAATGTCGGTTCATCAATTTGTAACGATGCATTGCAGTAAGTGTGCCATGAAGAGCATTTAACGTTCGAGAGTGCGAAATGTTTCGTCATATTCGCTGGTTGTGGGCGTCTGTTTCTCAGTAGGTGTAGATTATGTATTATTTATTCACAATACGCTTGTAAATTCATGCTAATTGCACTCTCAGTGAGTCGACACTGTCATAACGACCTTGAGGAAATGTAAAATTGCTACACTGTTTACCTCTGCTTGTGAATCTCAATGCAATGCTGATACTGCATGATATTTTTATTATATAGCTTAAATTTTATGTCTTGTTGGCTTTCCCGTGTGTGATAATGATAAGAGATATGAGTGCTGTAATATTTTGTATCTCGCATATTGTGTAGCAACCGCTCGGTTTATTACTCTGAAATTTTCTTTCTCTAGTAGGCGTGCCTAAATTGCTTGCAATTCCACCAATGCCAGATATCTAATTAAAACGTTCTTTTTTACATTTTTTGCTCAACATACCTTAGGAAATCGGTACTTATTTATTGTACTTATTAAGAATTCAGATTGCGCTCATTCTGATCGTCTAACTAGGCGATGTTGCGTGACTGCTCGAGTTAGCCTCGGGCACTTTCCAAAATTACGTTCATTCAACGTGTGTTGAGTCCAACTTCGCCGGGAAGGGAATTAACGTACGCAATATCATTGATATAATTAGGTATTATTAGATATAGGTAAAACGGTAAATATTTATTGTAATAAAATGTTACTCGTTTATTTCGCCGCCGGCTCACCAATCTTAAATGATTCTAAACTAGCAGATGCCATATGTTCCTACAGGTACAGATCCCTCTCGACATCGTACCTCCATCTACTCCAGTTATCTTAGTTCGTAGTTTTATAAAATGTTAAGTTCTAATAAATTATATCAAAAATATTAGCATTTTTGTCTAATAAATAACGTGATTGAGTAAAAACTTTGATGCTTATGCCATATTTACAAACTCGATTCGATTTTCTAAAATCGTGGAAAAGCATTATCAAGTTTTAATCGTTCACGATTCATATCCGGCAGTGTGCTTGTGTTAACCTGAATAAGTACATAATTAATTGGAGAGAGTTATAGAGATGGCGCTCTATCTGTGGCTGGTGTTTTGCATTGATACCCGATCGTCTAACGGGCTGTTTTGCATAAACACGTTCAATGCCGTTGTATCTGATTGCTATATCATTTTCAAGTGCAGGGTGAAGCTAGGCCTGCTTTAGTTAATGGTCATTATCAACAGCCTCATTTAGATTAAGTAGAGCTTGGGTGTGTTGATATTGAACTTGGTACGTGCCATACTCTGCATTCCTCTTATGTTATTCTTAAATGGGGATGTGAGACTGCACTGTGGATTTAATCTGTGGATTAGGTAATAGTGTCTGCATCGATTTCACGAGATTTGGACATCTCTGCATTCCTCTTTGGATCAATGCGCGGGTCTTTATCTTTGCGTTCTCATCTTCTTCCTCGCTGATTCAATTTCTCGCAAGGAACATATTCGAACCGAATCCTAATATAACGTGATTTCATACTAGGTATAACTAGTTATAAGCCAATCGGTTTTATAATTTCTGTGACTCGTTGTCAGGTCAACTTACCTACCTACTTCTTTTAAATGGTTTCTCAAACAAGGCTCTCTTTTGAAATGTTTCTGGATAACCAGCAACCGATTTAAATAAACACGATGCAAATGAAATAAATCATAAAAGAATAACGTGTATTGTGATTGTGAAATTCAATTCAAATATCTATTTATTCCCGGGGCACTTATTATGCGTTATTGATATAACTTCACAAATTGTGGGAAATGTAAGGCGCCTTTATATTGCGTAGCCACAAATCCACAATGATTGTATGTTTTGTTACAAAAGCAGCTTTCTCTAATTCTAGACAATCAGCTCCCTGCAATGAACTTTCTGTAGCCAGTTTCCTTACATTTGTTTAGGGTCACGACCAGACAACGAGGCCAATTGTCTTATAGGATAGGCCTACTTATGTTCGGACTTACAAACAACTATGTAAGTGCTAGGTAGATTATATCTAATTCTAGGCTAGGTCTTATCTATTAAAGGCTTAACATCTTCCACGTAATGCGATAAAATGACATTGTCTCTTCCAATTTCAGACCTAATAGAGTCGTAACAGTGTTGGTTTTTAAATACACATTTATGTTGCACGGGAAAATTTAAAGGAATCCCAACATTGTTTCAACTGTTTAAGGTTTAAAATGATTGTTTATTTATTGTGTCTCTTGAAACGCATTGCAGTCACGCCATACGTATGTACCTACTATAATAGCATTGAGCGCGAACTCGTCTAACGGTACATTAATACATGGATTCACAGCCCGTGGAGACAACACAATCAACATGCTGTGTCCCCTGTACACAAAGGTATCTCTCTATATTTATTAAATTCAACGTCTGTCTCTCTGTTTGTATGTCAGTTCACTAATAACTCTCGAACCCCGGTAAAGAAAGCTGTTGGGACCAATTATGATACAGATTGCCCAGTTTTAGTATATAAATTGCTAATCTATAACATACTGGAGTTTTAAAACTATTTGTAAAATATGACGACCATAAAATTAAGTCTGCCATTTTGTACAGCTGTGACGCGGTATTTTCTATTCAGCCAGCAACACCCAAACTGATTTCTACAAGTGAGTTAGGTATACCAAGAAGGTTTTATGCACGAGTCAAAGGCACTGCTAGTATGTAATATGCCTATATGCGCACACGCATCACATTCACAGTGGTGTCGGATTTCTCAGCAAACTCAGAATGTTTTACTATGAAAACGTGATGTTGTTGCACTAGCCAGTCTAACACCGAGGGGGAAATGATCCGTTTTATTTGTACAATTGCTTTATGTGACTCTGTATAGTATAGTGGCATAAGTACTCTTTATGATCCGATTAGGTGCTGGCCGTAAATATTACCTTATAACCGTTATAAATGACAACAGTCATGCCTTCAGTAGTTGCGGTCTTGTGCTATAAATACATACCACCTATGTAATCTGTAGAATAAATCTAACTAAACTAATCATCATCCGATGATATAGATATTTGATCCACCCACGGTAAGAGAGAGACACGTAGGTAATTGATTGGTTTGCTGCCGGCATACATAGACTAAATCCAAATCTAATGCGCTCACTGAAAAAATAGCTCCTTCTCGATTTATTATCTGAAAGAACGCAATAAATACCTCGCCAGAAACAGAACTTGCACTTGAAGTTGAACCTATCGAAAATAAGTTAGTCCGCAAACGTTAAACCCTGCCTCCCGTAACTTCTTCTAGTTTGTTCAGAAGTGCTGTAACATATTTATGTTAGTTGCTATTGCAGAACACGTCGCTCGCATTCGTCGATTTTGTTTCTCTTCACTTCCCACGAGGTGAAAAGAAGTGGAAATAACTGAAATAGCGAGTGGAAATAGCTCTTTCTTTCCAATGCCGCAGCCGCCACGCTCTTGTAGCATTGAATAATCGAGTACTCTTGTATTAGAAAAGCTGGAAATACGACAGATTCCTACCTAGATATATTGTTGCTGAATAGGATTTTGAGGAGAAAATTGCCCTCCGATCAAGAATTTTCCACTTACGCTAAAAGAAGGAAGTCAGTCAGTCAGTTGAATAGCACTTATATTTTCTGCATTACATTCAGTGTATATTTTGAAAGATGTGCTCAATTTATCATCTGCGATCTTTTAAGTACTTAAGGCGGCGATTGATTTTATGATTGATATTGGTCATTACTGGAAATATTACCTACTAAAAGTAATATCTAAATATAAAAAAAGGTTAAATGTCAATATTTTTCTTTAGCATCTCCAAGTAGTTCAAGTATTAAATAAAATTTTAGGAAGTATGTTTTAGTCTTTCTATTCCTATCTACATAAGCACGCCAGGGCACAGCATGGTCAAATAATTAAGCAGACGTGTTTGTTTGTATTAAATATAACCATGTATTCACGTATTGATCATTCCATGAATTTGAGACTAATAAACATAACCCTATTATCAGAATAATCCAACTTTAAAATATAACATAAAATAAACAAACTACACTTTGAAGAAGTCGCTGATTTGAGGACAAAATCTAGGTCGTTTTATAATAAAACAAATCATTATTGATAGAGAATGGAAGATTTCCATCAAGTCCTTTACGATATTGAAATCGTGCTTGAGCCGCTAGCAAGAGTAAATTTTTCTTTGTTTCCTACTCTGTCATATTTCGTAGATCTTCGACAGAAAGTTTATTAGTATTCTGAAAGATGTACGCATACCAATGTTATTCGCGAATTATTACATGGTCTTTGTAGCCCTTTGGGTATTCGAGGTTGTTCCTATTTTCCTTTTCGTCATTTGTGACCATTTTCATTTCATCTGGTGTACCTGCCCGTATACTGTCGGATATTGCGCTCTTTGGCGTCGTCGGTCTGCTTAATGCGTTTCCGATGTGACGCAAATGGGATGTTTTGTGCGAGTACTTACCTAGCAACTTCGCCTACACTCAGCGCAGGTGCGAACTATCGTCTAACTGGGACAGTTTACAGTTCCCTATTCCATTATGGCTACGTATTGTGGAGTTTTCTCCATTTTCTCTAAGTTAAAAATAGTCTGTGTTGGTTCTTTGTTAGATTTTTATTTCGTCCACTTTTTCGAGGACTTTGCATTTCTCTTCGCATATAGTTACGTGAGTTATATCTATACCTATACTCTATAGTGACGAACCTGTCTTGTACGTACATTGTACGGTCGAAGACAAAGAAAGGTGTACAGTAGAGTTTTTAAGGTTGAGATTTTCTCAAAAACTACTTGACCTCTTGCAAGAATTCTTTCACTGTTTGATAGATAAAAGTTAAAACTATGTAACTGTAAAAGAATTAATAAAATCGGTCCAGTATATTTTGAGAAAATCTCAACCTTATTGAGGCCCCCTGGCTACTTATCTCTGTCTTCGTGTGTACCTACCTAGTTATTAAAATTTGTCGAGCATATTTATAAGTTTTTGTCAACCAATACACAGCTGTCCTTTTCATTTCGGAAAATGAAAAGGACAGAATCGGAATTGGTTTTATAAAAATCCAAGTTAAATAAAAGTATGTTACTTATGTACCTAATATATTTTCAAATTCTCTTTATGTTGTAGAGCTCACAACTGGTGCATTGAATGGAATAAGCGTTGCAAGCCCGTGAACACTGAAATCTTGGCTATAAATTTTGGAACCAAAGCATCTGCACGATTTATGTTCGCAATGTTTCCAAACTCAGTCTGGAGCATTGCCGCATTAACTAGACTATTGATATACTGGCACTAACTTTCGAGGTCGGATAGTTTTAGCTGCACTACATCCACATTTTCGACTCAATTCTGAGCGAGTAGCAGAGTCGAAAGAAATGTTTATTATATTCTTATCTGAGTCTTGTTATGATTTAGAAATCAGTCTAACCTTGTTGTTTCTACTTCGCACCCGAGTTATTATTTTTGCAAGAGTGTCTTATCTTTAGCTACCGTAGATAGAGCAAAGAATGCGATATGCTCTCGATAACATTATCATCGTTTTGCTTGAGCTGTGACCAACATATACAAAATGATTTCATTTACTCTGTTGGAGATATACGTTTCTAGAATGTTAACTCTTATACTGACTCACAACATTTAGCACCAGCATCCGTTCAACGTTGATTTCTAGCACGCAAATAAGTGTTGAAGAGACATGTACTTACATTTTTAAAAGCCTTTCTTCAGTTTTTAACTACACCCATTTTGGTTTATGTTTTGTTAAAAATCCAATCATTGTTCCTAGTGTGTTGTCCTCGTTCTACACTCGTTGTTGGTCTCAGTTCGTCGTCGATTTAGTCACGCGTAGGCATCGACTGCTGTCGGTTGGATAGTCTTTGTTTTACTGCCATTTGATCCTTGAAATAAAAATATATATATTGAGTGCAATAAAGAGTGATTGTGACAGTGATAGGTGACGGTGGTGAAGTCTTCAATCAAAAGAGAACCGTTAGTTTATTGATAAATAGATCTTTGATGCGATATCAGTTCCAACAACCGTAACTAAATCGCTACCTGTTGCCTTAATGGAATTAGCAATTATAATTGAACCAGTTTGATCATGTCCGACAAGAAGATAGCGCTTCTCAAGGTGTCTATCGATAGTTACCCTGCAGAATGCGGAATAAAAGGCACAGACATACCACGCTGAATTCCTAAGTGGAGCCCACGCAGGCTTGCACACCTGTTGCGTGGATTCGAACGCCTTGCTGTGGACATCTTAATCTTTATTGAAGTGACAACAAGTTTTAAACTAAAATTATATTTTTTTACATTTGGATGGTTGGTTCAACAAGAGGATCTAACGGACCGTAAACCAAAATAATAACGTATGTGGGCCGCGTTGCCCAATGCGGTTACGGCTGGTTATGGCGGTGCGTGGCGCTGCCATAAAGGCTCGGAATGTATGCAGTCCAGAGCCCGAGGGTCGGTATTCAGCGCACGGTTGCGAGGGCGGTGACTCCTCCGGGCAGTCCACCCGCTGCCAGGCTTCCACACTCGGAATACTAATACCTTCTATTGTGCGTCCAAACTTAGACGCTCGCCGTCGCGGCCCAACAACGAAAGTTTTGTAACGCCTTTGTCTTGCTGACTTTCGCGTTCGCTAACTGGAACGCTCTTTTGACGGATTGGTTATAGCGCTTCGAATGAGTTTTTTGTAACGCTCTTGACAGTTATTGATACCTGAAATTTGTTTCGAGAGGAATGATTAGAACTTCTGGCAAGTCGTCGCTCTCTGTTGTTGTATTATTCACTTTTCTCATGACATTCCGCTATTGTAAATGTTGTAATTATAACTTTTGCTCCTTTTATGCGAGCAAAAGTTTCATTTTGTAGAGTCCGATATGCCGCAGTGTGGAACGATTGTGTTGCAGGTTCCGTCCGTATTTGCATAATTTGTAGATCGCTACCGACGCTTGGCGAGATGGGCAATAGGAATTAATCGCGCCATGAATGTGCACTGGTGGAGTTCTGTGCGCGAGTTTCGCTGCGTTGCGTTGCGCCGGCCCGGCGCGGCGACGGCGGCGGCGCGAGGCAGCGGCCGCTTGCTGCACGCTCCGCTGGCGCCGCCGCCGCCCGCGCACCGCCCTCACCCCCGCGCTCCCTTGCGAAAAAATCATAATGCAATCGCCAGGGCGGCCGGTGTGGAACGCTCGGCAGCCACTCGCAGCACGCGACCAGTGTACGTTCAAATGCGTAGAAACTCACACGCAGTCCATCATGATGGATTTGTCGTGGCGGGATACAGTTTTCTCTTGAGTTGAGGTACATAGTTGTCGAAGGGAAACTGTCCGCGTAGTAGCATTAGTACTTCAATGTCTGTATATTTCGAACTCAAAGTTACCATTGGATGGTGATATTCAGTGATGTGAACTTTATATTGTTAATATCTTGGATACTATCTCACATTCCTCAGTTGTTCTTATAAACAATATGTTTTGCGTTATGTGATGATCCACAATTGCCCATCGTACCAAGGCTTATTGCTGTCAGCCCATTATGTGAAGGGGACCTTAATTCGATGTTTTTATTGCTTCGTTGACCGAGATTTTTCCAAATAGTTCTCTGTAATAGGTGCTCAAATCACCTCTACGTTTACGGGGACCTTTTTGGTCGAGACAATAATTGTCCACGAAGTACGAATTAATTCTTTACGCGTCTCGATAGCGTCCGGTAGTGGTTGCTTTCGAGGCGTTCATGTTTTCAAGCTGTCTTTCTATCGCGAACAGTGGCCTGGATCGCTCGCTGCCGTGCCGGCCGCGGCTGGTAGCCTATTGGCAGTGCGCGCTATCTTCACCGTCCGCCTTGATTCGTAAACGGAAATCATACGGATAATTATCGCCCGATAAGGCAGTGAAACTCATGGAATATCGACCGGTGTCAGTGCGCAAATATTGTCAGTGTGATGAGGTGATGCGTAAGTCGTGCTGTGTAAGTGAGTGATAAGTGTTCGTACTATGTGGGGGGCAACGGTGTCAAATCCGCCGCATTACTATGTCCCGGGACCCGGAGGTCCGGTGCCACAGGGCGGACCGAGTGGTCCGATACTGTCAGGTCCGAATGCAAAACATCTCCGGCCACAGTCTTCGTACTCTTTGCCGCACGGTAGCAATGGACTGGGGGGCTGGAGGGGCTGGTCGGGCAGCAATGCTTCGTCGTTTGATCGGAGGCAGATGAAAGTGCCACCGCAACCAGCCCGGCCTGCACCGAACCGGCCGTCACTCGGCAGAAATGCTGGTACAAACGTAAGTTCATATGGATAAACGGACAATCATTTCCAGTGTTGAAATATTGTTCGAGGTTTCTCGTTCACACATGAATGCGAATTGAGTTATGCGCCGTGTTCAGTAGTTTCATGTCCTGGTGCAGTGTGCGTGCGCTCGCAGTTTCGTACCGCTGCAATTTATTTCCTCGTGTCTCGCAATGCGTGTCGGATGTCGGCCGCGCACGCGTCGCCTGACACAAGCGCGTTTCTCTTGACTGCTGTACTCACTCCTGGCATGCGGCTTCTGCGATGCTTATACGTGCAATTTACAGCTAAATAATTATGATATCGTACAGATTGGAAAGTACATATAAGTGTAAACGACATCGATGTGATCATGTAATATTTACCAGCATGTAATAAATTGCTCAATTATTACGAGTACGAGTCCTCTTATTAACCTCAATTTACTTTCTCGTAACTGGTCCGAGGATTGTCCAATATGTACTTACGTGTGAGTTATTTCTTTACGTAACTCTTACGAACGTTCAGTAAAAACTACCGTATTCGTCGCGCACATTCCGGTAGCCCTTTTACAGTGAGCAGTATAGACAGTTTCCTATATAGGGTGGTGTCTAATGAATAGCAAATGTAGTCGTAAGACCTGTGCGCCGAGGTTGTACTGTTTACGGTGCGCGAGCGCTGACGCGAAGGCGACTGAACCTAGTACTGTTATACGGCAAAATATAGGTATGCCATAGTGATAGAGAAACATGTCAAGAATTTATAATATGAAGTTACGTTATTGATTCACCATAAAGCTAGTCAGAAAGTCTTTGGAATCGTATACATCAACTGCTAATAGATACATGGCACAATGATCGATAAGCAACTAAAATAATCCGAAAAATTTAAAAGATCTTTCAAGGCCTTAAATACTTTCAAGGAATAAAAACTTTTATATGAAATTAAGGCGAGCTATTTGCAGTGATTTGGATTTGTGAACTTGAAGTTGTTAAATCGCCTTATCGCCAGGAAAATTGGCTTTGTTTTATCGCGTAGGCTTATCTAACGATGTACGGATGCTCGCGGATTAACGACTTATCGCACATTCCTTTACATTAAAAACAATAAAGTTATCACTTTACGATCGTACTTCACCATAAAAATTACGTTGAAGGCTGTCCAGAGAGGCTACCTGTTACAACAACGTGATAGTAAAATATGTACAATGAGAACAGAAAAATGTGCCCTCAAAAATAATAACAAAACCAAAGGAAATTTTACTATATTTACAAAGCTAAACAAATTAAAAAAGTCAATAAAATATATGTATAAAAATAAAATCAAGAAATAACAGAGAATTTGAAAAGTTTTCATCAATATACCTATAACCGAGATTCATAGACTATGTATATGGGCGTTGGCGCCTTTCCTTGTCCTCTCCAAACAACCCTTGCCTCAGCGAAAATTGACCATCAGAATTGGACTAGCCATTCGTAACAATCATAATCATCAGCCCGTATCTTTTCTTTTTCTTTTCACTACCACTGGTCAAGTGGTCGCTAAACCACACGAGAAAAGAAAGAGCCCGTATCAGTTCACCCAGTTAACCCTTCATCTGGGCGAATACAACAATATTGTTCGTGAATTTCATTATATATCGTGCAAGTCATTCTGTCTATTAATTCCTGTAATGCGTTAAGTGACCAATTCAGTGTCCATGGTCCATGTTGCATGAATGTATTTTTATAGGATGTAACATGTGTTTCGGATTGAATAAGAATCGATGCCGTTGGCCGGTTAATGTGTTGGTTGATACATTTTGTTTGCAGCTTCCTGAAATGAAAATTATTAAAATCACTCTCTAACTAAAGCAACACTGTGTTACAGTATACACCACGGTTATGAAAATAATTATCAGCTGTGTAATAAAGTGTCTTGGATACCCTTCCAGTATAATTGTTTGATTTTACAACATTCATACTTTGTGGTGTATAAAAATGGTTTATTATTATTACGTAACCTAACAGGTTAGGTTAGTTAGGTATTACTATTAAATTAAAAAACTTGTACATGTGACCTAGAATTACACATCTTTGTTAATTTATCAGATTTGTGAACTATATTACCAGTAAATTGACAATCATTGTCATATCATTATACAAAGATAGCTAATTTCGGGTATTTCCCCGCCTTTTTACACACCTACTCATAATTTACAAGAAAGTGCAGAAGACTTTTAATTTGCCCAGCAACTTTTCGAATAAATCTAATCTTTTAAAAGGATTCTTCCAGTGTTAATAGAAAAGTTTTGATGAGTTGGCAGTTTCATTAATTTAGATAATTCTCCAAGATTAAAATGTTGGGCTATCTCTCGCCCGCTATTATTCAGCCTCGCTTTTGGGGTCGGTTCACATTACCTATTTTAATATTTTCCGAGATCCTTCTTGTTGTTTAATTAACCGCAGATCATTTAGCGCTGTACTAATTCAAAATAAAATGTTATTGTTTGAATTTCTATCTACATGAAGTTTTGTTTTAACCTTTTGTGAAGGACGGACGAGCTGTATGGCTGTCCTTTATTTTTTTAACTACTGCGGCAACATTTGTTTTTAATTAAAAGCGGAACGACGCCGCACTCCCCACAACAAAGGTACGCCGGGGCCTTTGCTAAAATTGACTTTCTGTACAATTGGCCTCGACTTTAAGCTTTTCGCCTGTAAAATTGGCCCACCAAACTCAATAAGCCTTTTTGTTAGCGCCGGACGATGAGCCTTTCACTTTATCATCCCCTTCGTGACCCTTTACGAGAGGCATTTTAAGAGGAAATAATGATGTTACGTCCTCTACCTTATTATGTTTTCGGGGTGTCTGCAGTAGGTACATTGGTTTCCTTCTACATTTTTTTATAATTCCTGATAATGTCTTTGGATTTTATAGAAATCCATGCAAAGAGCGAAATTGGGTCGATGAAAACGTACAAAATGATTGGACGACAGGGAAACGCTTCATCCCGACAAAATTGACATATTTATGTAGGTTTTGTATGAGGTGAAATGAAATGGGTATATAGTAGGATTTATTGTGCCTTTTACTTTGGATTAAAATGTCAAGATTTACGTCTAAGCTCTTAGTTCATGTTTATCGGCAGGCAGATCACGTTTTGCAGTATTTCCAGCGCCGTCCCTACACGGATAAATCGATCCACGTGCTGGTGCTAAGATAACTGATCGTCTTCACTAAAATTTAATCTAAAACTTAGTCCACACACTTCAAGGGGGTAGATCTTGAGAGGAACATTTATATTCACGTCGTTTTCATCCTACCCTTTAAATATGTTTTTGCCTTTGGTCGAGGATATTAGGAGGCCTTTTCTTGTGAAGCCCTTCATAATGTTCGGTCTTTGAAGTTAAATCGTCTCATCTTCTCTGCATATTATACCCCGCAGGGTGTAGTCCGTTTAAGAATGTCTTTAAATTCACCAAAAAAACGGGATAATGGGCGATCCCTTGCGTATTGTAGATATTTTATGTATAAGATAGGAACATAGTCGTATTCCGCTGTACAGACAGGGCAACTTTCGAGCTACCACTAACATTCTACCCGAAGTTAAAGTTTAGTGATAGACGGTTCTAATTTCACACCAACACAAGAAAATTGTAATGTTTTATGAAATCATAAATACTGTTACGTTGATTTGTTTATGTACATCGAATCCATTAGCTTATCTTTGCTTACATGTATTAAATTCAAAGAAATAGGTACCTATCTACTAATTTTCTTCATCATTAGATTATTATTAATAAATAGTTTTTTGGTTGTATCAATAATTATCAGTTTATGATTACCATCACCTGCTTAAGTGATGATTAAGGTGACATTAAATTTGCGGTATTACAAATAATACATGATTTGTGTATCAATCGCTTAGGCAAATAAATATCATAGACAATCAAGAGTTCAGCTAGCCAATTTGGCCACTTGGTATCGACCCGGGTCGATATTACACGAGACGGGCGCACTTTGAGGTAAATGTCGGTTCCAGGCTAAAGTAAACCGGGTACAGACATTACTGTAACAGATGCGTAGAAATTGCTCTTTGTTCTGAGGTCTGACTCTAATAATTTAAAACATTAACCAAACCTTGACCTAATCCATAAAGTGGCTTAAATCCGTCTGTAACTTCATTTATTTTATTACACCTACATTTGATTACTATTAATTTATACTACCGAGTGTTTATAAGACAGCCTTTAAAGTTTAATTTCCACATGAGTTACCGCAACCTCACTCAACTGCCGGTTTCCACCCATTTACTTAGGCCTTTCCCAAGGCGCGCCATTGAAGTCGATCCTTGGTTCTCTAAAAAGAGGCCACGCATTTTGTGTCCTTTGCTCATAGTAATAATGACGGATGTAAAATATGTATAATGAACCCAAATCATTGATTCCGTGAGGGTTAGCCAGAGATTCTAGCAGGATCTCTTACGATTCTAAAACGATAACTTTGGGCCAAGATCATTCCTCATTCATGATAGGTCGCACAGTCTGTCTCCGCTCCTTGAAAACTAACTTTTGTTATTGATTTTGATATCCAATTTGATACACAAAATAATAACTCCCGTATTGAAAAAAATATTGGAAGATAAGGTCTAAGGTCTGCATAAATGCATCCTGCTATAACTTTTCCAAGCTAAAAGCAACTCGACTAATTATGGACCTTCTTTTTTGGAAGTCTTTTAAAAAGAGGCCATACATTTCGTGAATCGGTAATAAAATAAATGATAATCGTATTAAAATAGGAAGCATGGGAATAAAATCAGATCTACATGATTCCATCCCGTAGCTTTTCTAAAGATGTCTGATCAGGCTGCTAGATAGCACTTTACTCGTATGTGTTTCTGTTTACGTAAAACAGTCACGTAGGATAGGAAACCGTTCGTATGCATCTGTCCGTGCAGAGTCGAGCCTTGACTCTTGAGCCAATGTCGACTAAATGCCGACTGCTGAACCCTACCACTGCTGCGACTTCATTCAATATTATTACCATGTGATTAGACATGGTCAAGTAAAACGTTTCTATTGTCGAATATTGATTTGTTAGGTTTTATTTCGTCCGGCCACAGAAGCAGTTATCGCAACGCACTTTGAAACCTGACCTATATTGCTAATTAAGAGTTATTGTAAATTAAGAACAAAAAGCTAGTTTGCCCAAAACATGCAGAAATATACATTGTTGTGCTGGTATGCCTATTATAATTTAGACAGTATGCTAGTATAATTATTAAAAATGCACCTTTGTATAGAGATACTTACCAACCTCTGTATCTTCTTAATTATTCAATACATTTTTACGAAGGCACAATGCTGTGTTCTTAATTTACAGTAGATTTAATTATCAATATCAATCAGATTTCAATATGAGGTGCATAATGAATTTTGTGACGTCATTGCTGGCTCCGACAACTTTAATATTGCGGACTAAAGATATACCTGTCACTGTCAGTGTGATACGCAGCGCGATAAATACCAATTTAATAATTTGGAACAATAATATACTGGTTAATAATCAATTAGTTTCATTATGTTTTTGTACTCCACAACCGACATTAATCCATATTTATCGCATTCCTCTATGATTAGTTGTTCGTGTGACTATTCGGATGTTTCGATAAAATTCTGTGCAAATACTCGTAACTTGAATGTATCAAACAACATAAACAACATAAAGTAACATGCGTTACGATGATTGTTCATTTAAATGTATCATGCAGATAAGTAGGTAATTATATTTGTATCAATTTTGATTAAGTACAGTAGTGAATGACCTCATCCTCACGTCACGTCTATCCAGTTTTGTCACCCTTCACATAATATTCAATTTTGTTGGACTCGGCGTGCTTGGAAACAGCTCGAAGTTTCTGTACAGATCCGTCGTCAAAGTTGATGCATTCGGATGCATACATTAGCGTCTTGATTAATCTTTAACGAAATCTATAACAGCGAATGTAGACAAAGTCAGTTCTCGTTCGTGGGGAGTGGATACCACTTGGATATATATGCTACCCAGCTATAACTGTACTGAACAGGAGATTGGGGTTAATGCTAAGGGTTAATGGAACGCCTTGTGATGTTCAATTTTGGACTTGGAGATAATACCTAAATACAACACCCACGCCTTGAACTTTGTAGTATGTTGAACTTCACTTGATACAAAAATTTGGCTCAAATTTCTCTAATTGAAAATCAAAAAGCTCTTTCGCCCACTCGTCAACACGAAGGAACTTTTCCCTCGGGCGGCGAGGTGAAAGATTTTAAGCTCGTAAAATATTATAATATTCTCAATTATTTTCCCCGCTCGTGTGTAGGAATATTTTATGTCGCGCCAGGAATAAATCAATCATCTCTTTGAACATCATATTTATTTACGACTAACCTTATAAAATAATATTTACTAAAATAAGTTCCTTTTTCTGTCTCGTAAAACTAGATTTGTTTTTCTTTCAGAAGGTCGATCCCGAGCTGATCTTCACGAAACAAGAGAAGATCGGCAAGGGTTCCTTCGGCGAGGTCTTCAAGGGCGTCGACAACAGGACCCAGCAAGTGGTCGCCATCAAAATAATCGACCTTGAAGAGGCCGAAGATGAGATCGAAGACATACAGCAAGAGATCATGGTGCTGTCGCAGTGCGACAGCCCATACGTCACCAAATATTATGGATCATACTTGAAGGTAAGTCTGTTATACCATTTCAATGTGTCAGAATAGTTAAACGTGTTTGTTATCTATATGTTGGTACACTTTTACATCTTTTGGTACACACGATAATACCATTTTTTCGTGTAGGTATACCTTATTCCATAAAATAGGACCCAGATTAAATATTGTCATTACGTATCTTTCATTATGAAGATCGATAACCTGTGCATATCGGGTTACTTTTGCGCTGCGATAAAAGTAAATCCTGCTTCGGAATATATTGCTCTTTATCGTCAGCCTCGTTCGGGCGTGCGGCATCAATCATTGTCTTCAGGGCTGCGGAGCTGCCGCTGTTTATCTGGCGAGCCTTTGTGAGAGACAAGAATCATGCGTAATGGACCCCATTACCGACTGTATTCCCAGAGATACTATAAAACTAGCTCTTACGGAAACAAATGACTGTGTTGTCCAGTACTTTACCGACCTTTCCAGAACTAGAGGATTCTATAATAATAAATATGTGTAGACTTTGTTTAAGAAGTTCTTTAATTTCATTAATGTGAACGGACTGTTAGAACGTTATATTCCTTTCGACGGATTGCCGAAGAGCCTTCACATCAAAATACAGACCTAACTGTTTCGAATCTTTAGTCAAGACAGGAATTCACAGTTATCCCAGAACGAGCTCTTTCAAAACTGGACCCTTTCAAATGATTCAACATTTTGAGCGTTGGTAGCGCTTTATAAAACGCTACCTTGCGTGACCACTCGTGTATATTGCAACTGACGCATCGTATTGCATTGCTGTTTCGCAGTACTGCGGCCGCTTACCACGCTGGAATATCAGAAAGTGCCGACATCACGAAATACCTGGATACTTATTACCGACCATTTTGCAGAATTGCCGTTGTCTCTTTTGTAATAGTATATCCGTGGCATTATTTTCAGGTCTGGTAATAAGACGTTGACTAAGTCGTGACTGTGTGAAATAGTATTCTGTGCTGTCAAGCAATTTAGGTGCACTTTATTGAAATCGATCCTATCGAGATTTGGTTCATTAGATTTGTCAGGTTACGTAACGTAATGCTCTAGTTTAATGTCACGATATCGTATACAACGTACCGAGTTTGCCGTATGCGAACGTTCACCTGATCGCGTAATTCGTTCGCGTGCCTTACCGTGGTAGTTAAAACGATGTTCGTCACGAAGTCTTTGGGGTCAGGACACGAATAAACACGGAACCGGTTTCTTTACATTATGTACCTACTCAAAACGGTTAGGTTATCAACATCAACAATGTCTTTATATGACAACTAACCTCGATTTCGGTTTACGAAGTCAAAATTTCAGTCATATCGTACATTTTAAACCCAATATGACTTGCTTTGTTTTCATTTACATTTCAACAATGTATATTTGTTCTTCTAATTCACGGCCCAAATTCGGAACCTCTGTACTGTGCTCATAAATGGCATTGTCAGAAAAGAGACAGGCAATTAATTATAACAGTAAGTTTAAGCACTCGTTACAGTCGTTATGAATGGAAGTTTAATTGCTCTGAGTGACTCCGCTGAAATGTTTACGAGTTTTCGAAATAAAAAAATACCACGTGGAGATGTGATGAGTTATCATTTCGTGGTCGTATTCGTGATTGATGGCATAGTACGGTGCATGATTTGTTTTTAAGCTGTCGGTGCATTATCCGAAGTCGCATCTGATTTATCGGAAGATTACGCAATGCTATTGAGCTAACTGTAGTTGGAAAATACAACTACTTTGTAATGTCAACAATGATGTGTCGATTCAAAGATCGTAGCTGATCTGTCGCATTTTGCAGAGTAGGTACTTAAAATTTAAGATTTAAGTAGGAAAGTAATTGTACGAAATCTAAATGCCTTCTATCGAAGTTGTTACAATTTTCTTACATATTGTCAGCATGTTTGTGAAAACAAACCAACGCAATCTATCTACACAATCTTAGAACACATTAGCACAGAGAGATTGACAAGATGTAGAGGTCGTTAATCAGAGTTTCGTTGCCATTCTTTTTACCTGCCACGATGAGTAAAGGCGTGTGGGCGGAGTCGTGAACGGATTTGGAAACAATAGCTCACTGATTCTTGTCTATTAATAGTAGTTATGGATTTCACAAACAACCTATTTATAGAAAGAAAGGCTTAGTTATTTTAGAACTACATAAAAGTTTGTTGTAGAAGTAGAACTCCCTTGGGTTCTGAAGGATCGATGGAAACTATTTGCGTGTTGAACTAAGATTTATATTATTGCGACAGCTAACAAATAGGCTATTTGTTAATTCAGGCTACAAAATCTGATATTAACCGAAGGCGGAGCCGAAAATTTTCGTAGTAATATTGCGGATCAGATGATTAAACTCAAGGGACCGCTCAAAATAATCCCAAAACGGACGGACATTCGAACGAATCCTATATCATCATCCCCTTTAAAAGCGCGAATAGAATGGGTGGCATCCCGCCAGGACAGACAATAATGTCTGCCCGGTTATGATCGATATTTACATTTTTATTGTTCCGTAGACCGGCCCGTTTTATTAATGTGGCCCTTATTTATGACTGGCTATAAAGTGACCAAACGATGGAACAGGTCTTATTAGATTATTTAGTCAACCGTGGCGTTTAATTGTTACTTACCTGCCCACATTTATGTAGGGGTTGAGTTATAATTATTTCGTGACAGTTCAGTTAGCATTAAAACTGCATTGCAAAGTAAAATCAAGATTTCGTACTTTTGCGGAAGGACTACTTAACATAATGGCTTTGATGTGTTGCCGTTCCCACTTTGTGCATCGCGTTTAGTGCAGGTTGCTATTGCAATCTTGACACACTTTCGAATATCGTTTGTTATGCGTCGCTTGCAAAATTCGATGTAATGAATACTTGTGGAGAGCTGTTTCAAACGGCCACACATCTTTTAAGTATATTTTATATCACTACTTGTAATACACAGCATTACCTACTTTTACGAGTAAAATATGCATTTTGGACATCAGTAATTATTTGAAACTTTGCCTCATTTTCGTCTGGTTTATCGAATTTCATGTCACGTTTTCAATCTAGACGGACAAAAATGCGGGCGGCAAAGTTACAAAACTCATCTGCCTGAATTTGCGTAAACATCAAACCCGCGACTTGCGTTGCGTATAAAATATGTTGGTACTCGGTCGACTTAACGACGAGCGATGACTCAATTAGCAAATGAACTTGACGTTACGTGACAACGCCACAACCGCCGGTTTGTAGAGCAGTGCTCCAGTTTTCCTCCTCTTGCTATAAACTTGCCCTGTACACGATATTTGTAACATAGGACTCGACCATAACCACCCGACTTTTATAGCGTATCAAATGAATAATGCAGTAAAAGAAAGGTCAGCGCATTAATGGAAATCTGAATATTTTCCTGTGTAGTCCCCGGCTGAAACGATTATACTACCCATCTACGGGTTTTGTGGCGTGTTAGTGACGCACGCAAAGCGGAGGGCCTGCGACAGTCCACGATGCTCGCATAAAATGTTATTGACCATGAAATTTGCCATGGTGTTAACTTGTTACGACTCGCCCTTGGACCTATTTTTGTCGTCTACATAGAGCTCGCTTTGATTATGTCATTATTGATTTTGTGTGTTTAATTTGTGTTCCACGCTTTTAAAGTGGTAACTTTTATTGGTTGTAAATCGCTGAAGCTTGCAACATTCCCTATTGTACATTTACGATCTTCGCCATTCGTTCTACAGAGAAAGTGTGGTAACGTTGCGGCTGTGTCGTAATCCAAATGATTCGTGCTATTTGCTTGCGGCTATGTGGGTTCTTTTGTTTTCTTCTGTTGTTCGTATTATCTATCATGGAATAAATAATAGTAATAATGATAAGTACTATTTCGGTTGAGTAATATTACGTTTTGTTTCTCGTTTGATTAGTTTTTACTTGTTATAAAAATTACTGTTGTAATATTGCATGTCGAATTAGCTGTCGTTTTTGAATTCAATAATCAGTGTTATTTAGAGCTGAAGTGTTAAATTGACCACAAGTATAGCTACGGCTGTGGCATGCATCTGAGTCATCGACTTGCATACAGCATGCACGTTGTGCTGCTCTAAAAAGGCCTTGATTGGCGAATAGCCGCAGCGTCGGTAGTGAATGAGTGAATTCAAATGTGCCGTGAATAAGTTCAGGTTTAGAGAGGCTTTTTAGTGGGTAAAATTCTGAATGCGGATGTTAGCGGCCGCGTAGAGGTGAAGGACGCTAGTGACTCACCGAGCGTTTGGTCGCAACGAAAAAACTTGAAGAGTCTCCTCAACGTTGGTATTTATTTAGGTAATAAAGTGATAGTACCACGAGGACTATCGTTTATGAATATAGATTTTTTTTTGTATTTAATTGATTCGTGATTTACCTATGTACATAAGTCGCTGTATATGTGTATAACGTACCAGTACTATAGACCTGAAACTAAGTACCTATCCCGCTGCTATTGTTAGTCGAAGGCCCTAAAACAACAAAATGAAAATTTATGTAAATTTATTGTATGTAGCTAACTAGTAGCCTAAACACTAGTTAGTTCGTTTCATGGTCACGTACAGTGTTGTTTACTTCGCACATAGTAGAAAATCCCGAAGTTTTTCGTAAACAAACACATTTGTTATACGATCTGTCTATTTCAGCTAATTGCTATGAATTTATTTCTCCAATAAATTCACTTCCCTTTGTTATAAGTTCAGGATAATTTATTAGTTCATGCTCCTTTCCGTAGATGTAATGGGCGTATTTTCATTCCGACGACGTGCCTACTTCTTAAGTCTAATAACTAAGAGACTTGTCAATCCCATCTGCCTCCCATCCGGACGTCTTCTGAATAATTCGAAGTACAATCGTAAAATTTCGAAACAGCTACGACAGGAAGGTAATTACTTCATTCCTCTCATTTTTGTCTGATCTAATCCCGAACCAGCTGAAAGAGATTGAAAGTGAAATTACGGGAAAAACCATAAAAACCCGATATCAAAGCGAAATATCTTTACGCGTCTTTGACTCGTCTTTTATTTAGAAGGATTTAAGAAGGTACGGTCGTTCGTAGTCGTACGATGACTATAAAGTGCGCAAGACTAAGCTGTAAACGTATTAGGGTTACCTTGACCTTAGCTGAATGCCGCCTGGTGTCAAGGCCTAACAGCCTTATTGATGCTTTTCACAATAATCCCATTTCAATGGCGCCCCCTCAGCCCTGACACGAAATAGGCAACGTCTTGTTAATTGCTAAAGTTACCTATATTTAGAACACGACTTAATGCGATGGAAACATATGAACAAAATGCTTTCTTTCGGTCTTACATATTAAGTACTTGTATTTTGTAATAGCCATGGTTGCTTTAGTAATGAAGTGAAGATCGTTGGATCAATTCAAATCTAAACGAAATGTTATAAGAGCACATGATATGGGTCGTAAAATCTGGTCTTATTTGACGTTGTCCTTCAGCTTGGCTTGCCTGCAATGCGGGCAGGGAGAATCGAGGGGCGGGGGGAGGTGGGCAGAGGGGAACAGACCGCTTCTGAACTTGGAAGGTCAAGTTCCTAAAGTTCGCATTATGCCTTATTGGGTGTCTGCCGTCGACGGCTCGATTTGAACTCAATTATCGTGTTAAAACTTCGCCGACGTACGGATTTGAACGCCACCGTAGTTGATTTCGTTTATGATAAACTTTCCCCCTGCATTTGTTCTTCTAATTTTGTTTCCATTTTCGTTAAACTGGTATGACCCGATTTGGTTTTGTTATGAGATTAAAATAGCTTTTATGCTTCTACATTGTTTGAAGTCTCCATCATTCTTTGCAGTTTTTCATATTTTTTTATTTTATAAAGGTCGTTACTCGTGCATTGAACTGAGTAAACAATGTTGCTTGCTAGTCTAAATCTTTGAGCAGATTCTTTGATCCATGTTTAAACGGATAGAAGTAATATCGGGATTTATCACGCGATTAACATTCGAGGTCACTTTTTATGATAGTCTTCTTACAAATATAAATGTCCTTATGGACTGAGTTCATATAATTTGAACCTCTTTTCTGTTTCTGTTCTTGCAATTTAGTAATATTAGATTGCCAAACTGACTACCTACAACACAATAAAATGTTGAAGGAATTGTTATTTTGTTTTCATGTAATTTAGGAGGAGATTTATCTAATCAATTATTCCGTTACTGAGAAGCAACGCTGAAGGGTTTCGTTCGTCGTATTCAAAAGGGATTAAGATTTATAATAAGAGATCCCTGAGGAAGCGATTAATGTCTTTCGTATTTACATTTTAGGCGCGATTTCCATTAACAATGCTAATCTACGGGAATTTTGAACTCTAAGCGTTATTTATTTATGCTAATAACGTGATATTTGATAGCAGCTGCCGTCCGTTGTCTTTAACTTAAATTTTTTAATCCATTTCATTATTGAACTGATCTTACCAGTTATTGATCTCTAAATGTTTGGTGGCAGATAGTGTCTCAATTCTCCTCTCGGAATCTGGTTATTGGTTTGGGCCTCTGTTTGTCGAAATTATATTGGATAATCGCTAGATTATGTTAGTTAACTATTTAATCTTTGGACGAAGTCGAGTCACCAATGAGAAACTAGATAAGTAACTGTCGTACCTGTCATTACTAAAATCATGAGGTATGATTAAATCGAAAGTTTTGTCTCAAATTGAAATTACAGCTGCAGATTGCTAACGATACGCTGTCGGTATTAATTTCATTCCTGCCATTATATTCGTGCTTTCGCCAAATTGGCGGTGATGCTCTGCTCGCGGCTTTTTACTAAATTACCTTTTGATTCTCACCCCTTGTGCTTGTGACGAGTGGGTTTGTGTGACTAATGGCTTCCTTAATTTCAAAGGATCAAGATGAATTATTATGTTATGTGTGATGCCTTTTAGACAAAGATCTCGTTTTAACTTTATTGCCTTATACATTTTCTTTCATAACGTAATTGTAAAAAGGAATCTGAATTTCACCCTTTTATTACATTGAATGAAACATTATATCAAGTTAAGTGTTAGACATTTTTCCGGAAAATTATTATAGACGTGACTTTTATTGTTATTTAAGTCGCGATTTGATTGCTCTGGAATTCTAGCTGTAAAATACAATTCATGTTTATGATTTATAATAATATAATTCAAGTTAAGTACTTATTTGAACTCCTGGGCAAAATTTAAAATGTCCCATATCCCTTACATAATGTCGCAGCCATGTTTTAGAAGCTTTAAGCTCAGGCGGGCTTTAGTAAGCATGTAAATAAACCTTGCCGCACGTTTGAGCGCAAAATTAATTATGTATTTACATCGACGCTACCCTTTGAGGCATTTACTCTGTAATCGCATATAAACCCTGCAACCGGCTCGGGCTTAGTGCGATGAATGGTAACGACCTGAAGCCCTGTCTGGCTTGTACCCGTGTAAGGTAAAGAACTCACTGCCGGATAGATAAGTTACTCTGGTTTGTGAGGATCATCCTGACTGAGCACCGAAGAGGTCACATACAGTGGATAGTCAGTGCATAGGCACTAACGACATCAGCGTAGATTGAAGTAGTAAAATAACGAAATCCACTTGAATTGAAACAAAATTAGAATTCATTTCTACTTCGAAGAGTAATAATCTCGTACCAGTTCAATTCAAGCAAAGGTCTGCGAAATGAGAGCAACAAAGACAACATAAATACGAGATAGTTAAGCAAGTCTGATTGTCGTTTCCAAGTTAATGTCATATAGCAGCGAAACAATGACTTTCCAGCAGAGCTAAGCGATAATGTCTATGAAGCCGTAACGTAAATGCTATCTGAACAATGCGCTAGTGAATGCCGGTCTTAATTTAAATTTATATCGGTATTTGAATGGCTTCGGGATAGACCACAATCGACCGAAGGCTTGCTGTTACATAATTGCGGTTTGTATTAGTTAATTCAATAATTTCTGGTATGCTCGTTAGATGTAGATAACAATATCATTATTGTCTTAGAATAGTTTGTCTGTGAGGATGTTGGCTGGCAGTTAGATTGATGAAGTGGTTACCGAATTATGACAATATATTTATTGAGGACGGTTGATTGATCTCAGTTAGGTACTCGTTGATTTATGATAGTCTTGTAATTATATCAGATATACCTGACCACATAGGCAGGGGGCCTCAATATGGTTGAGATTTTCTCAAAAACTACTGTACCGAATTTAATAATTCTTTTACAGTTACATAGTTTTAACTTTTATCTATCAAACAGTGAAAGAATTTTTGCAATATGTCAAGTAGTTTGTGAGAAAATCTCAACCATAAAAACTCTCCTGTACACCTTTCTCTGTGTTCCACCGTACATAGATATGTATACTTATTGCAGCATGAACACCAAGTTAATGAATTCCTATTACAATTCCCTAAACTTTGTCAATTCCTCTTTAATTAAATAGCACTATACTGTGCAATAGTTAACAATCGTAAGTCGCATGTAAGGTGTAATAGACGTATAGAGTAGACGCTATAGTATGTAACGACAACTGCAGAGATAAACAAGATTATCATGTCGGTAGGCTTGTCGCAAATAGTTTGCGTCGTTTCGGCGCACTGTCGTATTGCATGGCCTTTAACGTTCCCACAGACGCTACTATCGGTTCGTATGAAAATCGGTCCGATTTGTCTCTAGAATTCTATGTTAATAAAGATAGAAGTAATATGTAGCAAGTTATGATAGTCCATTGTCTCCTTACTAAAATTACCTACATACCTATGTATCATCGATATGATCGCGTGAGTATCAGAAGTGATATACACTACATAAACAAGTTATCTATGCCAAATGCGCCAAAATTATTGTACCCAATTTTTCGAATGATGACAGCGATGTGACAGAAATCAAACCACGAATACTACACTGTTTAGCCACCCCGACAAATCCTCCTCCTTATGTATCATACCAAGTCCACGATATTTACTAGTATATGTCACATCGACTAACATTTTCATTCATTTTATACTAGAATTTGCATATTGATTATGAATAACTCAGTTCATTTTCTCACAACATTCTTGTTTTTATCCATTAACGTATTTAAACTATAATATGCAATGCAAGTAAACAACATCTATGCGAGTTCCAAATTAAATTCCATGGTACAAGTTTGACGTCAGAGTCTATCGTACTGTCGTCGTCGCCAGTTAATCTCATTACAAGGCGAACCGTCGAGGCTTCCTTAATAACTTACACCACCGCGTGGTCTGTTATTCCGTGCGGTGATGACGAGTTTTGGTTCGGGTAATTGAATATTCCTGCTTGATTATAGGGAATTAAACGTTATTGTGTACATAAAATCTGCTGTTTTGTGATATACCTATCCCTTGGGATTGCATAATAATTAATTCCGAAGTTCTGCATCGTTGATTAGTTACAAACGAGAATATGGTAACTTAACTGCATCGGCCATTAAATGGATCTTGGCCTCCGAAATGGTTGGGTCGATCCTGCACGGGCTTCCTCTACGTAGCCTGCAGTCGGTTCACATCCTTCTATACTTCCCCTCCTCTGGAACATCCGACCTTTCGTCGTCCGTCCGGTCGCCCTAAGTATACTCAGTTCACAACACTAGATATATGTTAGATCACAATTACACATAAGAAATAGGAGTAAAAACTGTTGATCTGTAATAAACTGGTGATTGTATGAGATAGGGACAGTATCAACAGTTTTTACTCCTATTTCATCTGTCAATGTTTAACTTGTTTGTACATTGTATGTGTTTTTGCAAGTTGCCAACGACTTGACTGCGGCAGCTGCCATTATCATACAGGACATACTTATAGTGGAGTGGATGGGGAGTGATGCCATTAGCTGGCATTAGCGCTAACTCGATAACGAGCCGAGCCTTCGACTTGCCGGATCCAGCTCATGGCAAACAGGGGTCATCTGCCTATTAAATGAAACTAGATGAAGGTGGTAAGCATTGTGATATTTTGATAATATCTAGGATACTTAGACGGTCGGTATTCCTGTCGGCGGTTAGGGAATAAATTTTTATTTGATATGGATCCGGTGTTTAAATATACTGACTGATCATAGTTTATACTCCAGCGCACATTTCAACGGGTATTGCGTTGTCTCTTAGAAAGGTCGACACGTGTTAGCGACGATGACGATGTAAAATCTTTCTCCGCTTTTTACTCGACATCTGACCTGTGGTAAAGAAGTCTCATTCGCTCGAAGCGATTCAATTAATCCGACGTTAGATTGCACACCGCCATGTCGGTTACCTACCTATACCTACTCGTATATAAATATTTTTATGGTGTACCCGGTCCGGATTCAATTTACTATTGGGGTCGTCGTACATAGCCCGTGGTCATTGCGATTAATTGGATAAATTCAGAGCAACAAAAGTGTTTTACCATACTATCAGAGTTGTTTAGCTGATTTATCTTTAGTATATGCTTATATTAAACGGTGCGCTTAAAATATGAACACTTGTTTCGTAATATACTGCTGTGGGTCGGGTTCGTTATCCTTTGCCGACCTTGCAGCTGCTATAAATTCAGTAAATTGGCCGCAGGAGGCGCGCATGCGTCACCGGGGCCGATGCGCTCAGTTTCGCAACGAAAGCATACATACATACATAAACACAAATATAGCTACTACCAGTCTTGCATTTGATCCACGCAGAAAACCGGATCGGCGTGAGCGCATGCAATGGCACAAGTCTTCGATGTAACTCCACCTGTTACTGGTACAAGTTTTTGCATCGACAGTTATTACGTAGGTTTAAATGGAAAGGACTGATCACTTGTTGGTTTACTTTTTCACTATGTATCTTGTTGTTTCAATAAATTATCAATATTTTGTCGATTTGTTATAATGGTAGAAATATCCGACATGCAATAGATTTCCTTTGAAACTGCTATTTTCGCTTTTCTCGGACAGTCGAGGCAGGTGATTGAAAGACGACGGGCGCCCGAAGGCGAATGATAAATTCCGGATTACCCGGGCGCAGCTGACTGTCCGCTCAGAAAATTGAAATTTGCGCCTTCGTTCTCTGTTTGTGTTCCCTCTGTCTGATTACATTCACCGCGTGCTCTCGACACGATGAATTTATGATCGGCAGACCCTTGTGGTTGGGTCACCTCACTATAATGGAAAATCCCTTGGGAATATTTTGTGAATCATATTTGCGTTCCAATATTTTACCTTAGTCATTCGGGTTTTTGCCCTTTTCCGAAGTAACGGTAAGTTTGCCTTACAAATAGGAAAAAAAAGTTTGAAATCTAGTTATTTGCCGTGTAACAGAATTATCTAGGTCTGTGCAAACGTCGTTATGCACGACGACGGCAGTCAATTAGGCCAAGCCAATAAAACATCGCCATTAACGAACTCGGGGGTCGTTCCTCCGTGGTTGATGCACTAGCTAGTTCATATTCCGCGGTTATAAAATCGTTGCTGTCTAGGTACATATACATACAATTACACCATGGTCTTGCTTGTTGTTTATGCGTTGGGGTTTAAAACCACACATTGTCCGGTAGGAAGCCTAGGTAGTGTCCCCTGGACTCCGTTGTTGCCGTCACCGATGTCAGAGTTAAGTGCCGCCTCACTCGACGTATCCGCACAAAGGCCGCTCTCTCCGCTTTGTTCCGCCTCTTTGTTTGACTTGACGAAGGCGCTGTAAAAAACTCCAACACAACCGAAGCCCTCGGTTTTGCAGAGAAAACGTAAGGCTTTTATTGAATCTCACCATACACGCGGACTGCACAAAACTTTTTTACTGGGATTTGATTAATGGATTACTAACCTTTTAGGCAAAGGAATGGGCAGCGAAGGGAAATATTAAAAATAGCCTTTTGCTTTGCACAGTCGACCCTCACAGACCGAATGCCCACATTTTCCTGGTACGTTGTATTAGACGAAAAGGTTTACCGTCGAACTCACAGGATACACCGTATACTCACCGACGACGCACGGAAACGATCCATTGTGGTCCTGGCCCTGAGCTCAACTACGCATGGGGTCTGAAGCTATTTACGCTCTGATGATGCGTTGATGAAGTGCCTCTTTATGAGGGGTCTCAACTTGCTCCCAAGGTTCCGGAAATTACCGTTTAAATTTAATGCGCCTCTCTTATACAGGTACACAGCTACACTGAAAGTTTATTGATGCAGTGAAGTGCGCAAACTGCCGTCGGATAGAGGAGCATGTCTTCTTCAATTACTAAAATGGCATTTAAATGCCAATAAAAATAGAACAGGTGCACGGCCACCATTGCAGCTCATTACCCTTTCCAAATGAGCAGCTGCTGTTTCTGTTAATAGCGTTTTATTTATAGGTTTAGTTGAGATCACACTCCGTGATAAACAAGCACTGTCATTGTCTTTTAACACTTATTTATCTTTACAATACACATCTATCTAAATAGTAACGTGTGCTCAAAGTATGTTATTTGTACCTGAATTGGGAATCGCGCTTTGTTTGGTATAGTATTCGAATGTTTGCCACCTTCATGCAATATCCGTATCTAATCATACGTGTTATCAACTTCATCGATGTCTATTGATTTGCCATCTCTGTAGGCTGCAATAAATATTACGTCTTTAAGACTGCAATACTGAACATACTTAATGTCATATCATAATAAATGCCAAGATAAGGTTAGTTTCTACAATAACTGAGAATGATTATGATCTATTATAATATTATAATAAACTCTGACGAAATTAATAAGTGAAGAGTTTTAGGGCACTTTGTTTGGCAATATTTGATTATAACGAAAGTTGGCCGACACAAGTCGCCCTTGCGGGAAAAGCTGCGGAAAATTTTCTTATCATAAAACTTTGTTTAAGGTTCGAACAAAGTAGATAAGTGGTTAGGTACTTGCCACACCGTTAATATTTGATAATGTTCGACGTTGCTCACACAAGTCGTTAATGAAGTTCGAGAAATGGCTACCGTTGTGAAATATTAATCATTCGGCATTATATCTCAAACGACGCTTTTATATAATATCAAGAGGTATAGTTATTTGAGAGTGGGGTGTGTTAACATTGTTATCATGATATGACGAACAGAGTACACGCCCTATTGACTCCTTGTTTCATGTGGACATTGTTACGTATCTATTTATTCTTAGTATTTTCTTCAATGCATTGGCTAGTGAGGTACACTATAAAATATAGTTAGAAATCGTTAACAAAATAAACGTTTAGTGTCACCATCGCAGGTCGTTGACCGGTCGGCGGTTCGGTTGACCGGTCCCGTCGCGATCTGATTGTCGCGCCAATAAGCGATTTGCATGCGTTGGTTGGTACTGGTCGGTGTTGCGTTTGCGCACCCATGCTCTACGTAATTAGTGTTATCAAGTTGGCCAGCCGTGGTTGTGACATTGGTGTGGTGGTAATTGGTCGTTTCGAAAATGTGCCTTTTGCAACACATTTACCACGTTTAAATGTCTGTTGATTTGATACATTGTTCATAACCTAAAATTTCAATGAAATACTTGTCTATGTCGAGTTGTTCGGGATCAGAAAGTGCTTGTTACAATCCTTTCAGTCCTTTGTAAGCTAAATAAGAGTTCTCAACTATGCAGTGTTAGTCACATATGAAATCGATTCCGCTCGCAGCTCTCGACTCCGCCGGACTGACAAAGGTAACTTAACGGATTGAACTGGCTATTCAATTTCCTCTCTCATACCTCCACTTCCGATTCCACTAAGGCTAGCACGTGCAAGGAACACACTTACCTGTCGCTATTTTATAATATCTAGCAGCAATAGTTTAGTTTTTGTTAGTCTGGTAAGCAAAACTTGTCACTGTTAATTTATCTAATAATATAGCGTTAGCTACAGCTGTTGCTATGAATTTTGTCGACACTATACAATTTGGACTATTAAGTATTAATCTTCTTGTTGTAGATATGCATAGAAATAATTAACCAAACCTGTAATAGTTGTCTGTAATCCGCAAAACCGTTAACCTGTTATTCGACACTAAATCTTCAAGTTATTTAAGCTCTATTATGACTAGAGCTATTTTAGCAAACGGTGTCAGTGTTGATTTACTCCCAGGATATTTTCATTTCTAGGCCGCTAAAAGCTTTATCGACTGCAGTCTGCTGCGCTGCATATCGGTAATAATGACATGAGGCGGATTTTACGATACAGTTCCTGAAAAAACTTATAGCACCAGGATGTAAGCGAGCATAAACGGTGACGATTGACGAAATGATGATGAAGCAGGTCTATCGAGATCGTGATAATTATGATGCTCTGTTTTCTGCCTACGTTTTATGAATCGTGAGGTTTTCCAATAAACTATATGTCATTCATTTATTTACTACCCTGGCGATATATCAAAAAATTGTAATCTTCTTTTTTAGCGTGCGCGCTGCCTTAGTTATACAACTTCATATTTCTTCATTATGAAATCCTACAACTTATCACAGTACATATATACTTAGATATTTGGCATTTTATAGGCATTGTTTGTGCTTTGAACATTACCTTCTACTGTCTACAAAATCATTGTCAGCCCATCACAATGGCGTCCCAATGGTCGGTAAAATGATTATGCTGCGTTCGTTTGCATCATTGACTCGTTAGTTACTTTGTTTGCTATTTCCGTTAATTCAATTACGTGATTGCTGTGTGGGACAAACATTTCAGTTGTTTACTTGTTTAACGATATAATGACACATATGCATATTAAAAGGTACTGTAAATTCACCTCTTTTCTGCTTATGATTGCTAGGACTTTTTTGTAATATCTTGGATTGAGCATGAAATGAATTAAAATTAGGAACCGTTAAGCATAATCAAAATAAAGTTCGAAACACTAACAAAAATTACAAACGTTTTTTTTAACAATTGATTGGATTTCATATACCGTTATAGCTACTGTACACCGCAGATGCGTTTCATCAAGCGACAATTTCCTAAAAATACTGATAATTCGAAACTACATTAAACTCTCAGTTGTGTGAGTGATTAATAGTGATTATGCTCATAAACATTTTAAAACAGAATCGCGTTTGCGTCAGACCATTTTTCTGTCGAGTTTACTAATTGTTAATTCTGTAATTTCGACCAATTACGCTGTGATTTTCGAGTTCGAGCGAATTTATTACGACACAGGATGCCGCTGAGCCCGCTGACATAATATCTACAGGATGATGTGACCGTTATAAACAATGATTTATTATTGTATACAAAACAGCTGCATTATCTGCTATATGAATCAGAGAGTATTGTTTACCGCCAGAATGTCTCTTGATGACATATTTGGCGATGTGTGCGTTTCGAATGGAAATGAGCTAGGATTTATTATTGAAACGTGGTTCGTTTAGTCATAATGTGACTACTCATAGTATTAGGTATCCGTAAACGGAGGAGTGATTTTCAATCCATTTCCAGAAAACTATTTGTTAATGGATCCAAGTAGACGTAAAGATAATGCCACAGACCGAATGAACTTTGAGAAGAAATTCTTTGATGTGAGAACTTTGTACGAATCTCAGTTACTTGTCATGTCTTAGATGTAGACGGGTTACTACCGTATATTGAAAGGTCATACAATAAAAAAACCTGAATGGTAAAACAATTAACGTCGTCAGAAGTGACTTCGGCTCTTCCAAAAGCAATCAATCTTCGAGCACGGAGTATCTGTTACGCCCGCATCGATTGACACCAATGCTCGTCGAGTAGTCAAGTTGCGACATTGTGCTCGTGTATAACCTAAATTTTGTTGTAACCACATGCAACGCGGGCGGCCGAATGACTCATTATTATGCTCCGTCGATACAAGAAGCATAGACAGGATGGTACCTCGCTAATAGCGAGCATATCAATTACATTTATCTCGTTATTTACCTACTTGTCCGTTTAACGTCCCATGTTCTTGTTTTTTTTAATCATTGCAAACTATATTACGGTATCTTGACATAATCATCATCCTAGGTGCATTTATGTACTTATGTCCAGGTTAAGATCTTCCATTAAATAAAATTGACGGATATTTGGTTGCATAAATAAACTCTTCGATTCGTACTTCGATTCGTATTCGATTTTACTTTTGCTCTCTATGATTTATATCTCAAGACCATAGACCTTCACGAAAGCATTGTGAACTAGTAGTACCTATACGGTACCAATTAACTCGGCCTTTCTTCCGCTTTCCATTTTGGCGATATCTCCGACCTAAACCTACAATTAGATTGTTATCTTGCTGATGGATTAATGTGATTAATTTTATAGTTGCATGTCATTCTCCATTTACATAACAAACATTATTGCATAATATAACAATGATTGCATTATTTACATAAACTCCTATTACTGGTAAGTTGCTTCCCTTGAGATAGCATTGGCGTCGGTCTATGATTCTTGTGTGGGCGTAGACAATAAACTTTCTATGCAATAAATAGCGCTTATTCCCTCGACTCGATAGATCTATGCGATGACGCATATCCACACGCCCGCATGTGGGTACATAGGTCCTAGTACTTACCGTTAATGTTAATTATACCGGGCTTTATCTTTATCAGAGCACTCCGACATCGATACAAACAAGTGCCTTATATTGATTTACTGTTATCTCGTTATACCATAGATATTTTTCGTTGAAAATTAGGTAGGTACACTGTACAAAAATCAGTTTTGTAGCTGGCTTTGAGACATAATTATTTCTTTGTTTCTTATAAGGGTATGCGTTAAATATAACAACAGTGCAGACCAGGTGGACATATTCTGCAGTCAAAAGCTATTGCTAGCTTTAATTTGTCAAGCGGAGCGACTTTATGTTTTAGACTCAATGACTACCATGTTATTTGCGAGAACTTCACTGGCTTCTGTATCGCTTAGTTGTTTAATGTATATGTATTGTTTTGGCTGTATGTTTTCCTAATAAAATTAAATAATTACAATATTAATTTGTTCACAATCCCGTGGCAAAGTGCTAAAATGTCAAATGTCTAGTAAATCGTATCTGAGTACGTCGTGCCTGTGACCTGACCCTAAATATAGCACCTAACCTTTTCCACAAAAGCCCGTAGGTATACTTGTGGGTTCTATAATTAGAGGCGCGTGTGTATGAATTTATTTACGAAGGGATGCGACGCCTGCTCCCGCCTGGCACGGCGACCTCGCGACCTACATCTCTACGTGCGTTGCAACAGTCATGAAAATACGACGTTAGGCCAAACGGCCATCAAAACCATTTACGTAAATGTCGGGTTGACAAATATTGATCATAATCACCCTAATGTAGCTTATTTCACCGTTAAAGAGTTTTGTGAAACGTAAACGAAAACAAAATAAGATCACGCACGCCCCAGATAGCTACATATTATCTACCTAATATACCTAGTAAGCGTCTAGCGAAGAAGTAAGAATATCTGTAATGTAATGTGACTATCTATTATTGAAGTTTTTATTAGGCGATAGGCAGCAATCATCGAAATGCCTAGTCATCTAGCTACATACAGATTACATTTTTTGCTAAACAACAATGAAGGCGTAAATTACTTTTCCATAAAACTTTTAAATCTTATAGGTATACTTACCTACTTCGGAAATTAATATTCATTGATTGAAAAAGGACTCGTCCTCTGATTAAAAATAAATATGAGCACAGATCCGGTTATTATAATTCAAATTAAATATATACATTGGTAAAATCTTCGTGAAGTATTTTTGGTACAGGTCAGACCCATGTATTTAAGTGTCTAAAAACTTGGATAAATATGAGATTTCCTGTCTATCCACTCCAAGAGCTATGTAAGACAGTAGATAGATAGGTATCCCTGAATTGCAAACAATCTACAACATCAATCAACATTAATAACAAACACCTCAAGGTAATCTTCTATTTTCCCGGAACGTTTATGTCACGGAATACTGCAATTATTCCATTTGAATTCCTTGTTTAGTTTAGATGACTACCTACTTACAATAATCGTAGGTTATTAAGGTTATGTTCATAAATAACTTTACAATAATTAATTTTCTGTCTCCTACCACCATTAATTTTGCCATAGGTAAATAAACACTTTGTTTGTATCGTATAAATAACTTTTAAGCCTGTTCAAGGTATTGGTGAAGACAATCAATCATAATACTCGTAGCTTGTCATCTCATAATGTAGTCCAATAATTATGTCCAACTATTTCGCAGTACGACTTCATTGGCTCATCCTAATAGATTCTCTAATGACATTGATAAATTACTGAAATAGCTCTATGAAGCCAATACTGCCACTAGAGATTCAGTCAAATGTGTTTTTGGCTCTACGATAAGATTGCCAAATCAGATAAAATCAATTTTCCGCTTTGGTTGTTCCGTTCGCGTGTAGTTTTTGCTCGACAGCGCGTGCCTAGCCTCCGGCAATCTAGGCAAATCCTACCCATTGTGCTCGGTGACAATAGTTCCGGTGCTAATTCAAGGACGGGCCGCCATTGTCCCGTGGTGGATGTGCGACGGCACTCCCGTGCGGCTCGTGTGCGGTTGTGTCCACGTCTATGGATTTATTTGTCTAGTCACTATGGGTAATATGTTTGTTATGAAAATGATATGCGCTTAGCGTCATCGCTGGGTCGTTAGGTTCAGGTCACATCAGCTCATTGGATAGGAAAATGTCAGCAAATAAATGTACTTACATCAAATATTTTACGCGTGATGTCGCTGATAAAAGTTATCAGTTTACATAGTCGTTGTGTTATATGGAATTGTTTTAGAGGATAATTCCATCTCAGTATATATAAGGCACAACCACAGCCTATTTCAGCCTTGGTTCGAAAATCAACCGCGGCAATTTCAACCCTTCTCGATTTAAATTATTGTGCCGCGTTTCAGAACACATTTACAGCCTAGACATTTTCAGAAATTTCCATATGCTGACCGCAAATATGATGACTTTACCCAAACTCAACCCTCGCATGGGACGTGACAAATTTCGGCATGTCTTTGCAGACCCTGTTTGATTTATGGCCGCGATAATAATTTCCGCGTTGAGGTAGGGCTCGTCTCGACTCCGGTATTATAATAATGGTGGCTATTTACAGTGGTGGCATTTGCGGGTTAGTATCGCTGGGTCACGTCATAATGTCGGAGTTACGTGATTAAATTGCAATATTACAACGTCGAATATTCTCAGCGTACCGATTCTGGGGTGTTCGAAAATCAAATATTGATCTATATACATATACTATTATGGACGTTGGACGATCAGCGTAGATAAGACACATTCCGAATTCGACATTTGCATGTTTTGCATTGCAATCACAATCGAGCAACCCTTTTCCTTCCCCCAGTAGGGCAGCCTGATTGTTTGGTTGTATCAGTCCACATTGGTTCATTTTGCGAGAGAGGACTTCCAATTTCAATATATCAATAACAAGAATATGTCATAAAAGTTTCCATACATTAGGTATCCTTCCATTTCTATTCGCAAGAACATGAGTAATTTACGACTCTTCGAACTAAGTATTGTGTTCCAAGCCTTTTATAGAGGTTGTCGAAGAGCAACTTCACAGCAAGTTGGATAATGACAAAAGTTGTCGGATTCCGTTCGTATCAGTGAGCTGTAATTGAAGTAGTCTCGGAGATAGCAAGCAACTTGTAATTTATTGTCGTAAATGGACGTAATCAGTGGGCTCTTTCATTTCTTAATAATTCTACCTTGCTATCTATATATTACCTACTGGTATAACGGCACAGTAGGCTTCGTGTATTCTGCTGGTTTGGTATTTAATTAAATTAAGAGTTTGCTAGTGTTCTGGGTTTCGAAGACCAGATTATTTGTTTTTAGAAAAATTGTCAATTATTCTAATAATAATTGACAATCCAGCTTTTAAAAAGCAGGCTCGGCTCGGATTTGGCAATAATTGCTCGAAGTCGTTACCCAGTACCCACACGCGCCGATTGGCTGGATTAGTGATCGGGGCGGCGCGACGGGGTTCGTTTTGTGAATCGGTATATTATTTAACAGGGCGGCCATTTGCTGGCTTTACAATACACAACGTACTTATATTTACAATTGACGACGAAATAATTCTCCAATTATATACTTACCTATATCACTGAAAGTTACCAAAATAACGTTTCCAAACGACGTCTTTGACAGGAGCATTGAGTTTTGCGCGGCAACCACATTTTTCCTACCCGCATTTCAGTTACACCACAACGCTCTGCTAATGGGGAAAGTTGGACGTCTTGAAACCGTTTCGAACCACCGCGTGTGCCGATGAGAATACGACTCATTGCCGTGATTTAGCACATCTAGCAATTAATACTTGATTAATGGTATCGGGATATTACATTTCCGATTGGTTTTCGGAGCTTGCCGTTGCGGGTGTTCTATGGGATAAGACATATTCAATTATATTTTGCAGTAGTTCGTTAAGTACACTCAAGTATACACTAATAATGAAACTCTCTGAACTTACCCCAGACTTACGACAAAGGCCGTATGCGGAACTAATTAGAGCAAGTATTTGCAGGAACTAATCCCAAATAGCTCAAACTGTAGAAATATAACAATTTGTTGAAATTTTAATACGTTTTATAGCTTTACTGATGTGCATAAATATGTAATTTATTTTAAAGAGTATGTTATTTTTGTTTCAGGTAATTAAATCACCATTATGTAAAGAACACACTGAATTATTTTCAAGGTTCGTTGAAATTAACATTTTCGTTTCACTTGAATAAATCTTAAATGTTTACTTTGCTTGTCCGTCCATGAATTATAGCAACGTTAAATATTCAGGAATTTTAATATGTATTTCATACGATTTTTTTTAATATAAATTGGTTTATGATAGTTGGTATTAAAGTAATATGCGTAATGAGGCGAAATATTTCATTCACTTTGTAAGCCTCTGAAACAGAAATAACGCATAAAATATTACTCAGCACCAATTATTTGCTCATTTTAACGATGATCGCCATTAAAAAGGCATTAATAACACCGAATGAATAAAAAAATATATTATCCCCATTTTTATTCAGCGACGAAGGTTCAAAGATTTCTATAGAAAATGCTAATTTTCCAGCGAATTTGCAGAAGTTGCAACTGTGAGCATTTTATTTATTTTCATTATTTGACATAGCTCGTTAATGTTAAAGCCCTAGGCTCTCTGAGTAGACATCATTAGGATAAGACTTAGGAAATAAAACTTGTAGATGAAGATTGTAGAGCGTCCAATTTAAAAAGTCTAGTGTTATAGCGCTGGATGAAAAGACTTGCAGTTTATAGCGTTTGGCCGGTTAGTCGCGTCGCGTTTATTCGGTTCGTTGCCTCAGCTGAAGTGCAGCGGGCACTCTTAAATTGTTTACGTCTCCCTGCTTCGTTTCCCCCTCGATAGCTGCCATCCCGCTGAAAAATGTCTTGCTTTGTAGCGCTTTTTGCTTGTAAATTCATTGGGTAGCATTTAGTTAGTGGTGTGCATTTAAATTGTCATGTTCTTATTTTAAGATAATGACATTGGTGATGTATATCAGGTGCATCGATGGCTTAAAATATTATGATTGCCCACGATCTAAGACGGGATGTGCCGTGAGCGTTAGCAAGTTTGTAAAATAAGATTGATATTCATTTAAACACGGCCCTTGGTCGCCCTACGGCGACTACCATTAAGTAGATCGTGATTCGACAAGGCGAAGGCATGGCGAAGGCTATACCCATAATAATGGAATTCGCCGTACTAAAGCTGAGATGCTTTATTTTTATGGGATACTTTAGCTCTGCGACGATATTCATGTAGATCGACATAAGTTCAGAGCAAATAAGACTATATAGAGTAGAAAAATCACAAACAGAATGTTGTATATGAACTAATTTTCGCGCAAATAAAAGAAAATATTTTTATTTCAGACTTTTACATCCATATTTTGTTAGTAAATACTTAAACAACTATGTTAGTACATGCTGGTGCAAAACTTCCATATTTGTTCATACTTTTTTCTTCTTCAAATATATGAGGAATGTGTGATCATATCTATTTGGGATTCTGAAATTGTAAATGCATGTAACCTAGTGACTCTGTTTTACCCAAACCTAATTACATACATTTCAGAACCAAAGCGTAGTTATACAAAATTCATAGCTCTTCTGAGTAAACGGGTGTTTATGTAAGTGGTGCTAACATTAATTAGGCGAATGTCAGTTAGTACGACAAACGGTTAATTAACGTACGTTTAAATGTTCGTAAGTTGCCATTCTAGTTCTAATTTATGTTCTATTTTGTTCGGCAAATGTTAAATACTTTACTCATTGATCTCTAATTAGGTTCTCGTTCATTTTAGGTCATGAGAATTATGTGATCCTGTTAAGTGCATAGTACGTTTAATTTTTTTAAGGATATTCTGAACTGTAATTGCTTTTTAAGTTATTATAATAAATTTAAACATTTTCACTGTCATTGATGAAAGCTTGTTCTTTCTATTTTTCCAAAGATGTGCCGGTGCTGTGCCACTCTTTATCCTCACTGCTGGTGCTGCTGACCGACACATATTCCTTGCAAAATGATGTAAAAGACATTGTCACATTTCAATGGAGCTTTGCCCCACCTACAAAACTACGTGACCATTTAAGCTGCACCATCATTTTGTTAGGGACTTATTACAGGTTTCATATTGCATAATCATAATCAGTATCATTTTTTACTACTCTCGCAACTCCTATAGAAGAATAACAAAAACAATGAGTAAATCGCCTCGATTTCTTACTATTTTCTGAATTCGTAATTAAGCTGTTTTTTTCGAATCGCAACTTGTACAAAACTTGATTTTAAACTAATAATTTTAATAAAAACGGAGATATTTTTACATTTATTCGTTATTTTGTACAACTTGCGGTTGATGGTCGGGCAGAATCTGGCATTGTCATTTAGATTCTAAATGACGGGTGATGGCGGAGTGAAAATGTACACAATCACAATGTATTACTTGCAATTAATGCATCTGCATCTATCAAGTACTTGTTAGTTACAAAATAGTATCATCCAGTCAAGTTTGAGATTTCATACGGGCTGGGCTCAAAATGACGTAACCTCAAAACGTCCAGATAGCATAATCCTTTAAACCTAAAATGACAATGTCACAACGCACAGATACGACGCTTGTTTACAATTCTGCTCGGTAAATCTACTGCTAGGAACATAAAAGAAATTCCATATGCTGCGTATTGTGTTGTCGCAGCGTGTGTTCTGCCGGCGAATATTTACACTTGAACCAAAGGGACAGTGATGCAATATGGATGAGATGTGGATATTGCGCTCAAAGGGAAAGAGAAATGAGGTTTTGTTTCTTTATTTCTACCGTCATTTTATCTGTGATAAAGGAAAAGGTGTTTTAGTAGGTGAAGTGATAAACGTGGGTTTTGTTTTGTTTCTTAAACATGCAAAGCACACGTCCTCGACGGCCAGCGAACGTGACGTGATGATTGTTGAATGAGGAGCAAAAGAGGTGTGTAGATCACAGTATGTGACGTTCCGTTCTCTGGCAAGACATATTTGGTCCTGGTTGATGTCAATGGGAAACGTTATGTCACAGTTATCAGAGTCCTAGGGCCTGAACCAATCTGACAATAGGTTAGATCACTTCACCAGTGACTACACCACTAAATTACAGGATAAGCAGATTTAACATTTAGAATTATCTGAATCAGAGTCGGTTGCTATTTAAAAAAAATACAAATGCGTAATGTGGGAGAAAACAAGAACTTAAACCAAACATTACGTCTTTTAGACAAGACATGTGTGTTATCATTTCATTTTCTCGACATGTGCTATCCTTTAATTTATTTTTCATCCAAAAATAATAACAGCTAATCTTGGGAATTTTCGTCGCATATTTTCCTTCATCCTTTCGCCGTGCGTTGGTTAGAAATTTTATATTTTCGTCGCAGGGAGCTCGTGGCGACGAGTTGTGGAAATCTTGCTGGATTTACATAAAATTGTTCTCATTTTTCGCTAAAAGGATTGTAATTTTTCACCCACAATTTTGAAATTTGTCTGGTGATGGAAACATTCGATTTGGCAGTTAAAAAGTTTAACTCCGTGGTATAATTCAGTTTATTAATTTGTAAGCATTTTCAAGTTGGACCAGATGTTATTATGGATGAGCAAGTTCATCTGGGTGGAAAAGTTGAGAAATGCAAATAAATCTAGTTATCATGCTCTAATAATATCTAATATGGGTATAATATTTGACTGTAGTAAGTCATAAGTATACATATTGGAAATTATATTGATTCTAAAGGGCGGATTGCTTGCACGAGCAAAATTAAAAGTAACAGATGTCCCGTTACATATAAAACCTTTAAATATCCGCATTGGATATATAAATATGCATATTGTCAGGATGTTTGCCCGCAAACTTCCTATAAAAATAGGTATGTTGTTTATTTTGTTTTAACGATCATTGCCATTTTATATGAGCCATATTATACTAAAGTCAACATATATGTTGATTTTAATACAGTTGCTAGTCACTGGTTTGAATGGAGAATGGGAAATTATCATTTTTCGTACATTCAACCCCTCGTAAAATATAATCAAGGGTTCTGTCATACTACTATACTTTGTCCTATCACTGAACATGCATAGATTGTCACAATCATAAATTAGATCACAAACACTCCCAAGCACAGTGCTATTAGAAATGCACGATGCGATTTTATGAGCCGTTATGTCACGCAGTTACAGACACGAAATGCAAACGGGATATTTTTTACAAAGATGGTAAACACGTTTAGTGGAGTCGTTCCAAGTTTAAGAACACAGAGCATTAATAAATAATAAAGTATCACATGACAAATCCTAGTTGTTGTGGCTAAGCATTATTATAAGGTACCCAGGTTAGTATTGTAATTTTATAACTAAACCTTTTATTGAATAAAGAAATGAATATGAATATCAGATTGTACCTAGATTATTTCTTGCTAGAATTAGCTTGAAATAGCAGTCGTAATTTTAGTTCTAATTTTTTCCCATAAAAGTATGTCTTTTGCCTAGTTGAACACTCCGTTTTCTGGCACTCTGCATGAATTTTAGTGTCCCCTGTGGTGCGTTACTTTGGCTGAGTATGTTGAAACAGGCGCCTGCTGTGCCTGGTGCCTATGGTAATTGGGTCAAGGAGGCAATTTCCTTCATATTCCTGTGGCGTCAACGTAGTCAATCCATTTCATTCGTTTGCGCTACCATGAATAGTCTCTGAATATGAATGAATAGGTACGTATCGATACCTACCTCTGATTCTGGTGACATTCAGCGTCACTATTTTCATTTTTAATGGAATTATGCATTATTGGATTGTATGATAAGATGGAAAAAATATAACATAAAATATCCCAGTGAAACGACTTGGCCAAAGTAGGTATTCTACAAAATATTTTTCTAGGTCAAAACTGTTCGGCGAAGTAACGAAATTCAATTCAGCGGGAAATAAAATTCTTTTAAATTTTACGCCGTCACTCTTTGTATAATGATTCCCTTTGAAAGCTAGCTTGGCCTGTTCATACCTGAATGTATCTTTACTGAAGTAGGTCAGCTTGTACATGTTTCATTAGGCTATAGCCAGCTACCTATCCAGCTTAGCTTAATTGGACGGTGTAACTTGAGTAATATGGCGACGACATCAATCTGACCGCCATTGGCTATGCGCACATGAATATGTTATTATCCCTACAACCCTCCTGGGAAACAACGGTACATGTAGGTAACTGTGAGATGGGTTTAATTCAATTGGCCGTTTAAATGGTTCTGTTGTTAGTGTTAATAGTTTAATTCGATTACTCGCAACTAGGTATCTCTCGTCCATTTTATGAGCAATCAATATCGATAGAAATTCTGAAACTACAAGGGATGAAGGAGTTAACTTACAATTCAAGTTATTATCGTAACTCACTTTGGAACCTGATTATATTTTTTTGGTTCTTAATTACAGTACCTTTTTACTAATAGCATTGTCTTGCGATAATAATTTATTTGATAGATGATCCTTTCAAGTTCTAGGAATATCTGCGCATTTGTGTCCAAAGTTTTCTTTGAACTAGAAACAGTGAGAGCTATATATATTTATTTCCCCATACATGCATATAAGGCTGAGTATTTGGAGCTATTCGAGTATTGTACCGTACATTACACCGAGTATCTGAGCGACAGATAATCAGGCATTGCTCCTTGTATTAATGCTGACTGAGGCGAAATGACGTGTGAATGACAAGCAAGTTGTCTGCATTTGCTGTGTTTCGCAAGGAATTTCCTCTTTGTTCAAGTATTATTCTCCAAAAATGGTCAAGTAACAATTGTTTTATTTATGCACTGTGCTGATTTATTAGCCAAACTAAACTATTATTATAACTTTATTGTACACGAAAGAAGATACAAAAAGTATTAGAAACAAAAACTTAATGTACACAGGTGACAATGTAACTATGTTGTTGCCTAAACAGGCCTGGCTTTGATACATAACCTATATACGATCTACTTAGAAATATCTCAAAGCACTAGACTATTTGGTAATTGATATCGGCATTTACCAATAATGCTACTTCTCCTAAGCTCATATATTGCAAATTTACGTAACATACTCTAGTAACTTATTATCTTCATTATACAAACTACGAAAAATTTCTGAATAAATGAAACTGAATGAATGTACTCTTTATTTGCTCGGCCTTCATAATAATGTTAGATATGTACAAAACAAGGAAATTTGTTGTCTTAACACCTGGAACAAAAAGCATGTAATAAAACCTCGCATATCATTACAAACGCAAATGAAACTACAACCTTTGTGGCATTAGAAAGTGCGTTTCGTCACAAGTAGCCATTCAACGCAATAATGAGTAGTGAAGCGACATCGCGCTAAGAGTAGTACTGGTAATACACATAATAATGCCAGTGGGTGCGTGGGAGTCGGCCCATTGTGCATGTGATTAAATCATGCTAAACACAAGTCGAAGTTCTCTAGTGTTGCAATTAGCATACACACATATGTTTGGGCTACAGTTATACTTCAGTTCCACTTCAATGTAGCTGCTGTACGGGTCTGCTACGCCTGCCATTGATTGCAGGGTTGTATTCGTGACAGTTATACTAACATAACTAGCCTGTATTATACATACATAAACTCACCTATCACGTAGCCCTAGGCGGAGTGGTCTATCGTGGACTGCAATCCTACTCATAGCACACTACAAACTCGCTTCGTTGTACTTGATTATTTATGTGCGTTATATTTTACGAAAAATTATGTAGTAGTGCGAAATTAGAGACGAAATCTAGCTTTTGCTAACCCCGTCGAACACTGACGTCATTCCGCTGTTCCGTATCTAGACTTTGCCATTGCTTTGTAAACAGCATTAATAAATATCAAGGCTTTTGCTTTCAAATTATAATAATTCTATCCTATCTTCAATACAAGTGCTTGCTTATAGTATGTCAACTTACGATATATTACTTCTTGGCACAATTAATAATGAACGATATGATTACGTGACGTTATTTGCAATGGTTAAAATCTCCTGCATTGGGTGGGAGCCCGATTTATAAGTATGTAATTAAACTATCCAATAAAGCTATTTGAAAAGTAAAAGTAGTTAGATCGGACGGATGTGGGTCAAGGACTATCGCCTTTGTCTTGTCAGTGTGTTCCCACTGTAGTCATTATTATAGTGAACAACAGCACATTTCCTAATCAATCATTGTCTGCCAGCAAATATTTATTTGAGATGTCAGTAGTTTTTGTGCGAAGTTATTCTCTATGTGGAATGTGGCAAAAGACGCAAGATGGCTCAAAGCAGGATTCTTGTATTTGAGTAGGTACTTGTTTTTTTTATTATTATTGATTATTACAAAATCCACAGCACTTAATGCTACTTAAAAAACACAAATGAGCTAAACCTACTGCCAATTACGGATTTACAATTTTTAAATAAGACATAATAAAGCCTAAAGCAACTACATAATAAAGCCTAAACAACTAAATACCTAAAACTTAGCAAGACCTGATGTGGTGATTATGCGGTGTAGTGTAGATGTGTAGTGTGTGTTACAATTAAATATGCGCTGCTAGAAATTTCAAATTCAAATATAGCCGCTTTTGAGCCACACTAGACTTACTCCGTCGGCTCCGCTGGCTCAGTGACCCGAAGTGGGTGTTGGCTTCCGAAACGAGAAGACGCTTACTCCGTCGGCTCCGCTGGCTCAGTGACCCGAAGTGGGTGTTGGCTTCCGAAACGAGAAGACGCCAGTCATGCCTTATCATATCAGATATCACCTAATGCTATTTACCTAACCTAGTTCTGGAGCCACACTATGTTTAAGTATACATAACCAAATAACCCAGGTATCACAACTATCTAATCCGGAATTGCTTTTATTTGAAACCACTCAAAATATACGACTGAGACATAGTGGAAACGTGTCCCCGTCCCAGTGCACGTGGCTCACAGATATGAGTCGACCGTAAGTGAGTCAGGCCCTTTCCTACCAAATGGCGAATGAGATTACTAACATTTGCATTCTGTCAATATCCGGAACCCTGCGCGGGCCGTGCCTACTCTCCCGTTACAACACGATTAGCATTACGCCCAGGGAATTGAGGGAAACGTCTTCCTGCTACGAGCCTCATAAGATGACTTACGTCGTACGTCGGATCATGGAATTTCCACATCACCTGACATTCACATAAATGTTTACTTGCGTGGAATATGCGCGCAGCTTTGAGGCACACCGAATTTTCGTATGTAATATGAAATGTAATCCGTGCCGTTCGTCATCTAGGCGGTTATTTTAAGAATATTTGAAATTTGATCCAAAAATCGTCAAAATTAATGTTTTCTGTATTACATTTTGTGGCAAGACAGTAACAGTAACCTACGTCTGCCGAGACATTGTATCATTGACGAATCGTTCCCGTTTTCAAGCCGATTTTACAATGACGACTCAATAAATTCTGTGTTGTTATTACGCTAGCGATAAAACCAGAGTTATTGCCAAGGGTGAGAGAAAACACTCCCTGTCGATAAAAAAATATATTTTCAAGGTAATTTTTACCCTAACTTAATGGGTTGTTTTACGCGAGGGAATAGTACCAGTGGAAATTAGATTTAAGTTAATGACTTTAGGGTTTTAAGCGGAATATTAAGTAGGCATCGAGCCCAGGAAAATATTTTGACTATCTTTTTTTAAAGGTTTATTTTTATTTCTACTCTAGCGTTAATGATTATCTAGAGTCATTTTCACAGACAGTGTAATCCCTGCCCTGAATATTTATTAGCCATAACACTGTTGAAACAAAAATTATCACTAATTTGTAAATAAATCATTCCTTTTAAACATCATTACAGATTGCCTTCTGCAGGGTTACTCTCACCTCTTATAGCGATCCAGTTTAGGTTCCTAAACAAAACCGAATCGCTATTTGTATGAATGACGTTTGACGCGATTCGGTTTTGTTTAGGAACCTAAACTGGATCGTTATTAGAGGTGAGAGTAACCCTGCTGATCTGACTTACCCACACTCTTCCAAATACCAACCTTCAGATTTATTGTTCGTGATTGAATCGACCAAACTCCAATTAAGAAGGATTATGTGAGTGAATGTACTTACGGTATTTTATCACGTCACGTATATCACCACGCAATTAATTTTGTCACACGAAAGCTCTTTCTGTAATCGGCGCCATGTTATGAAATGTGACATTTCGTGCGTAATTTATGCGATCACACTCTCACCTAAGCCGATACTGTGTCGCGTATTACAATTTACGAGTGCTTTCGTGATTGCGTCGCTTGATACTTTGACATATAAATGCGATCAGAGAATAGAAAGTCCTAACGAATTTCCGTTCAGCTATATTAAGAAGGTTCGAGAACCGAGATATACTCAAGTTTTCAGGGTTCTTCAAGTTTAAGTCATTGAAAAACTTTATTGTAATTCGTAAACAATTACCTCATGCGTTATTTTATTTGTAAGAAGAATGACGGTTGGAAGTGGATATACACAATCTGCACCTTGATATTAGGTTACTTACCTGTGTGGTCCGTTACAGTTCTTATTTTAACATATTCCAATGAGAAGGCAAAATACATTCATTCGGTAATATGATATTTTTAATGAAGATGCACGTGTTCAAACTTTCCAATAATGCATATTCATTGTTTTCGTTGCAATCGCAACGTTTGCGGTGACGACCGAACTTATCTCTTGTGGACACTATATTTTTATCGCAGTTGATAAAATCTGCATTCTGAATTCATTATATAAATGGTTAAAAAGTGTTAGTAAGATAATACATGCATGATTGACGTATTGTAATAGAATGTATTTTGCGCGATGTCGCGCTGTGATACGTTCGTTAATTATAGATTTTCCAACAAGTAACATTCATCAATCACGTTGCGATGCCGACGCAAAACGAGTTTCACTACAATTTTTATTGCGTCATTTCGTTAGGTCATGATTGTCGTCGTATGAGCAAACAATTCACAAACGATTAAAACATCTTACGACATTATTGATCTTACGATACTTGTTTTTGTTTGAATGTCAGTTTCATTGAAATCAATTGGAGAGTACTTTTTGTATAAGCACTTGAGTATAATTGAAAAAGTTTTGCATCCTCTCATTATTTATTGTAGCTTCGTAAAACTAGCCAGACACATTAATTTTGTCTCGTAGGAACGAAGGTGTACGTCCCTCGCAACGTACCTTATCCTGCACTATTTACTTTTATATATATATCATTTGTATTATTATTATTTGGTATCAGGGGGTTGGTTTAAACCCAAGGGATATCCTCTGTCTGTGTTTGGTTAATACCTAGAATTTATTTTAGTTATTATTAGTAATGAATTGGAGTAATGTAATCGAAGATAATGCTTTGCTCGTTTCGCATGATTAGAGATTTTATATCAGCCTTGACAAGGCTAAGTGCCATTTCACACTTTCCACCTTAGTATGCGACACGGTCGAGAGTCCTTACAGGGGATTTTATGGGACAGTGGTGCCGACGGCTTTATGGCCGCCGCCGGTACGATCGAATAAGGGCTCTTGAAATGTTACAGCGGGATTTCCATTCCCGCAGCCGTCACTTCATCTAACCAGATTGTTTTCCCTTCCACGATATAAAATGCGATACACAAAAGACATACCAACAGTACATGCAATGAGAGCGAAGTAACAATCTATATGCTATCATCAAATCTTTCGACACGCGCCTGATACGAGCGGACGTTATATGAATAATTTATTTAGTTATTATCGAAGCCCTTTGTTCCCTTATTCTCTTATTTCTACGCGAAGAAAAGAAGTTATTTCCTCGGCGCCTTTGGTATTACCGGCGGCTATTCTGCCTCGGTACAAAATGTTTGCGAGCAAACACGGCGGCCTATCGCCACAATGGCTCTTATCTCTTGGCAGCGAGACCTCGCGTAGCCTGCGGAGGCTTAGCCGTAACTTAGCAGTGACGTTGCTACGAAAATCTTTTACTTACCCACACTCGAAAGTCTGTGAGTGCGTTAGTGTATCATATTAGAAGTTTGTACCGAAGCACTCCTCAGGGATATTTCCGTGTAATGGTGAGATTAGGCCCGGCCAACGGAGGGGCCAGAGAAGCCTTTTAATGACAAATGGGAAGATGTCGCGATGCGTAACTTGTTCAGCAACACAAACAAACTTCGTGGGCGCGACGGCAGACATTGCAAACTTTGCTAAGTTAGATTTATAGTCGAAATGACTACTTTTCCCGTTCGGATGTTATTATCAGAAGTGCCAAGTTTCCTATCTCCAGTTTTGTATTTCGTTGTTCGATTATTTGTCACGATATTAACGAATCAAGGGTTAGAATTGTCTTCAGATTCTAAATTAAATAATTGTAACAATTAGTAAATACTATCAAACTAATGTCCATCCCTCGCTCCCTAAAAATGTCCTCTCCAGTATCTTGATGGTAATAAAATCCAACTTGTTTCTATCCCTGTAATGCTCTTTATCACTTCTGATAAAGGGTGGATGGAGTTGGGGATGTGATCCTTTACTAATTCCCGCTCTCGCGATGAAGCCCGAGCTCCCTCGAGCGAGGGTGAATTTCTCCAGTTTGGCCACGGTGCGTTTTTGTAACCGAAAATTGGAGAGGAAAAAAAATGGTGATTTGGCTAATTCTCTTCAGGAAGTCAAATAGCAAAGAATCATGACCGACCACACCACAACATGTTTTACATTGGTGCCTTGCATCCAGTAGGCACGAATTGCTACAATTTTGGTACTAAATCTCTAGCCTTTCTTCATTGCTATCGGAAAATGTGGCGGTGCTGCCGAAGTTTACACGAACTTGGACGAGCGAGCGCCCCATATCGGACCATATTCCCTATTCCCCATTACGGCCTTATCTCTACAATTCGTTCGAACATTGGTTCTGCGCTCCGTTTTCAAATAAAATTGATTCCACCACCCGGCGAGATTTGTGTAAATTGAAGTGCATTGAATTAATTATATTAGTGATTGAAAAGTTGGGCAGAATCACGAGTACATTCTTGGGTGAATATTGCGAGCAATAAATAATTTGTAGAAGACCGAGTCGCCGTTTCATTTTCCGAAAGCCTATAGAGATTACGTGAATAAAGAAGGCAGCCAACCTCTGAGCCTTCATCAAATTATTTCCAAAACTAAATACACAGTTACTTAGTCCATTATCTCGTGTTCACTTGCGATTTATCCTACTACTTATACAAGTGAATTGCAAGCTTACTTCTCGAGGGTTCATTCATAACAAAAACTTATCCGGCACTTCCGACTGCTAAGTTCTGACAAACTTAAATTGGCCGCATAGCCGTTGTTTACAGCCAACTAGCGGCATCCAATGGCCCGGGAAATTATTAAGGCGGGCCGAGTTCCCAGTTTGGCAACTACTAATTTGGGACCTTTCTGCATGCAATCTCGGATGCATTACAAATGGACTGGAATATTTTAAAATAATACGTTTTAACGGAATGAGGATGGGAAGACGAAGTCGTATTACAATTATAAATTAATCTGAAAATGTTGTTAATTTACCAAATTGTTAAATTACTCCTTAAATTATATGCAATAAAACTCAATTGTTAAAGGTGCTTATAACAAAAAAATTGTTGACGTGACGCTAATACGGTTGAATTTTTGTTCAATATTGTCTTCCGTTGTGATGCAGACAGAGAGGGCGGAACGCTTATCCTACTCTCCTTATACACCTATCTCGCATCATCCAATGTCATTAGTTGTCCCCTGTATGCTCGCCTTTGGGGACTGGTGACCTGCGAAATCCACCCAGTAAATAATTAATTGCCACCTTTTCCAAGAAATTCTATTTTTATCGGCAATAGGAAACTCAATAAGTTGTTTCCGAACTAAGAGTAAGACCAAAGAGGAAGCTGGGCGTTGCGGCGCCCGCCCCCGACGCGTCGCCATAGCGACGGGAGTCTTGAATTAGTTAAACGAATGATGAACTCACCCCACACTACCGTTCGATTGTCGGCGTCGAAGCCTTCAACGGTGCCTGTGTCTATTTTCAAACTAGAACTATTTTTAGAACTCGATATTCTGCATTACATTACATGTTTTGAGAGTCTGACTGAACATGCCGGTCACACAGTATTACATGGATGGTGTTCTGTATAAATAAACCAGCCAACACACAGAAAGTTATGATTTGACTTATATTAAAACACAAATTTCAATATTCTTTTGTCAAATATCATTACAAATTCAAAGTATTTTACAGCAAAATCAATTTTATTTTATCATGTTTGTGTTGATGCTTTTTACTAATTGATCGACATAGATTTGAAATGGAAGCACGACCAGGAGGTGTCGAAATCGCAATTTTGTAGCTCTGAAAAACTATAATCTAAATATAGTGCACTGAAAATAAACAAAACTCGTTTCAGAAATATTTAATACGACGAGGAACGCTCTCAATGTTAAAACCATCAGCGATGCTATGCCCCGTTTCCCGCAAATTTCCCTTGCTTTATTTGCGTTGTCGGCAAAATGTTTTATTTTTGGTTGTAAAATTTTGCAAAAATACCTAAGTTCTCAGAGCTTCGGTAAATATTTGAGTTACAAGAGGGATTACTTTAGCTGCTACACCGTACTGTAAACACTCGAGCGGAATGGACACGCCGTGTGCACCGTCTCAGTCTGGCGACAAAGTTTGGTTAGATCAAGGCAACATTCATTTAGCCTTAAGGGGAGGGCAACTGTCACACAAAGGAAATTGTTATAAACTGCTGAAATCTGATCAATATTCGCAATCAAATGTTATTTGTAAATAAGAACAAATAAGTTACATACCATTTTGTCTTAGGCGGCTATATTATTCTCCTCAATGTGTCATGCATGTAATTGTTTCCTCAAATTAAGTTAACAAATATAATGATATTTTAGGAGTCTTTAAAGTGAGTCTGAAAATGACTCATAAAATATCTTTATTCTTGTTAATAAACCTATAAGAATGAGCGTTTATTTCAAAAAGGTACAATAAAAAATAAAAAAGAACCATTCAATATTTAAAAAACCTTATCTAAACTATTTAAAAAAAAAAATTGTTACTGGAAGAAAACCCAAGACACTGGCAGCGTTACCTCGCTGGATCGCGATGCTAATCCGTTGCGCGAGGTAGCTGCCAGCTCTTGGGTCACCAGTGGCATCTACTATTCGTTTGCTAAGCTCTTTATAAAGCGACCAATTTTTAAATTAAAATAAATTAAGAAAAAATTAAAATAAAATAAATTTATTTGACATCAATAACATTGCCCTTTGTACCAATTTGTTTCTTCTGGATGTTATTTATGTATTTGTCTGTGTTGTGCAATAAAGTGTTAAAACAAATAAACATTGTTTACATTTTTCTGTAAGTTAAGAAATTCTGTACTTTTTTATTAGTTACCAGAATCGAGTTTGATGGTTTTCTGTTTGCTTATGATAAAATTACGCGGATGAAATTTTTTAATCGTAGTTTGATTAAATGCATGGATGACTCAAGCCACCCATGCGATTTCACACTTAGCCTTAAGTGTAAAACACATAGTAGGTACGTGAGAGGATTGCAGACTTGCCAGACAGTTTATTGAACCTAAGTTTTATCTATTGTCTCTATAGGGAGAACAGAGTTTCAAATTGAATACTATTCATTTTGTAATTAGGTATTCAAGTTTCCTTTGAAGTAAAGTACCGTTTTAATTTTCACAACAAACATTTTCAGAGTTTGCAAAATAAATTAGGCTCTTCCACGCTCTCTTGTCTTCATATAATTAAATCTCCACAATTATTAATCAAGTTATAATGAAGTAACAAGTTTGACACAGACGCCAACTTTGTAATTAAAAGACTGAAACCTGAAAAGAGGAATTAAATTAAGTTAAGCATTTATTTACTCTAGATAGGTAGGCCACCTAAAATGAGGATAGGTTCTATTTAAAAAATCTATTAGAAATCAAAATACCAACGACATACATCAGTGCCTACCTGTCTTACATGGATGAGACAAAGTGGTTCCTGTTACAATCGTATAAGATCCGAATTAGTATATCTGGCTAGCCCGCAAGAGATATGCCGTGATTCCACACACAACCTAACCATATAACGTCGATTCTTATACTAATTTTTCCATTTTAAATTGTAACAAAGGAAATCGAATGTTTAAAAAACTATAGGAGCCCTAAATGCGTTACAAAGCACGGACTGCTTTGTTCAACGCTATACAAAATTTGTGCTTAGTCTAACTATACCCTTATTCAGCTACCCCAGAATTAATAGTGCAACTTTCTTGTTTTACTTGCTGCATGTCGCGACGAAGAGGGCTTTGACCGACGCCTTCGGGTTACCATGGCGACGGATACATAAAAGCTACATGGAATATGCCTTTACAGGAGCTTATGAATAGAGCCTTTATAAGCGTTTTTATTCCCTCGTTAAAATTATGCCTTTATGATTTCCTTAAAGGCAGCTTGTACATACTCACAGTTACCTATTCTTTGCTTTCTTTATGTATGTTAACGTAATATATTTATCACAATTCTAAAGCATTGGACGGGCTTACTATTACAAGAAAAAATACTCAACGCCGTTCGTTAAGTAAGACACATACATTAAAGTTAACAAATGTAGACGAATGAAAGGAAGTTTGTGTAATATATATATTTTATTAATTCCGAATAGTAGACACATTAACTACATTCCCATTAAGTTAAGTGTATTATTGTTGGCGCAATAAGCCAAAGCTCCACATAATAACTTTGTGCCGCATTATGCGGCGCAAATAAGTCGGAATGGAATTATTTATCTTTCCATTCCCAAAGTTACTGGTGTTCATCTTCTATTATATTAGCGCAGCCGTGGCTGTATTATCTCATGTTTATTGTTATAGCTTCCGGTGTGGCAAAATTCGTTAGGGATATCAAACATGACGTAGGTAAGTATGTCGTAACCAAAAGTTTTGGAAATAGCGTCTTTTTGCTGTCCCTTATTTATTATGAAAACATGGGGTTACGTACTGTTACTTTACGACGATGTTGTGTTATAGATGTTTGTTTTGAAAAGTAACGCCGTTATTTTCTTTTTACGTCGTTTGTTTGATGTTGTTCAGTCGAATATATTTTACGGTCGCTGAACTTGCTATGTAGGTTAACCTCTTGGGAGCTGGTGAAGATTAATTCCGGGGTATCCTTGCAAAGTACCCTTCAGGTTCAAACGTCCGGAGTAACCTAAATGACCATTGTCATGCACATATAGAGCAACATGTTATGCAACTTTTGAAATTGAAGTACCTTCCCATATCATCTTCTGCACAAAACTGGATGAAATTTTAAATTGTCCGAGGTCGTGAAGATGTTAATTTGGAAAACTTAGCATTTTCCTCATTGGTAAGTCTTTATCTTTCAAGTAATCAACAAAGATTGTGACTTTTTCTGAATCGAGGAATTACTGGTGAAGTGAAATGTTATATTCGATTTCTCCGTCCAATTCGAGAAAATCGGATTAGGTCCTAATTCGAAGCTGATTGAAGCACATTGTCGTCTTTGTGTTATTGATTCAATCGTATCTAATCAGTAGTAGTTCAGAATTATAGTAACACTTTAAAATGGCACAGGAATTGCACGAATATCGACTGTTGATTATTATAGCATTATAATGGTAGTAATTTTGGTTAGCGTTTTATAAAATTAACCTAAATCTGGTTCTAAAAATGCTGCCTCACGAAAGTTATAAAAATGATATAATTTTAGAACTGTCAAAGTTAGCTTAACTGTAAGAAACACGACAGAATCGCTCGCTACCATTTTACTCATCTGGAGTGGATAAGATTTTTTAAGCGTTTTTCTCGGCCAATACAAAAATTCTACGAAAATTCTATTAATCAGTTATTAAAGTCCTTCCTTATCTACTTTTTCAGCTGACTGTACTTACAACGGTAAATGTTAATGGTATGTTCTACGATGCGCTGACATTTTTTGTCGACCCTGACACGCGCAATCGCCGCATATGTAACGTTAGCTGATGGAGCGTGAATAGGTCGCGCCGGATCCGTGCTCCGCTGCGCCCATTGTCGTCTTCCGTGTTGCATTACTGTGCATAGGTGTACTGTGCACGTGTATGTATGACCCCCGGTAATGTATGCCGGCGTCACGGGGTCGCTGGACAAATACATCGCTAGGTATATAGATACGGGCGCGCGAATGAACAGAGTAAATAAATAGATACGGTCTGACCAGTGGGGCTATTACGGTTCTCAAAACGATCAAATCATACCATGTCATAGCCTACGTGACACGGATAGTCTATTGTGTTGGTATAGCAGCTTCTCTGTTCGGCGAGATATGACATGGTATGATTTCATCGTTTTGAGAACGGGTTGGACTGATTTTGGGCTGACATTCTTAGTTTATATGGTTTGGTTATATATAACCTTTATTATGCCACCAATCCAAAAGTTGAAATAGGTACTTTATCAATATTAGTTCAGCCAAAAACGTTTGTAAAAGTTTGATGGTATTCTGCTTCAGGGCACATCAATTTAAACTTTGATAACTTCAGAGAAAGGTTGTCTAAATAATGAAATAGTAGATAGATTGTTATTTCTATTATGATGTAATATTACAATGCAATATTCCCCTAAATTCGCTGAAACATGAAGGTGCGTATTCATAAACGTGATTTAAAGTTACGCCACCGTTTAGGCCCCTTGTCCTTTTCTATCTTAACCTTTTTTTAGCTAAGTGTGAAAGGGATAGCAATACGATTTAGGGAAAGTGAGGTTTAACTAGGTTTATGAATAACAGCAGAAATGTATTGTATTATACAAATGGTACAGCCTTACGCTGGTTTATGGGGGCTAGTTTTTTTATTATCACAGGCAGTTTTTATTAGGGCCTATTCACACCCATAAGAATAATATGCTTAATAATAATGCTTATGTGCAGGTTTCCCACTATATTACCCTTCACCGTTTTAAGAACAATCGGGAGATGCACGTAAAATATCTCGAAAACCCTAGAAAGACCGACTTGAGCTTCGAGCCCGGACCTCTGCAACTGAAGGCTCCTAACCACAGTACCACTGTACCACCAAGCTCTCTCACAAAAATAAATAAATTAAATACACTTACAATACAATTAGCATTAATTAAGCTTCATTATAATTCGATACAACAATCTAATTAGAATTAGTTTTCCTCCACATTTACAGTTACAATCGATATTAATCATTTATTATGTAAAGTGTATGTATCTACGTGACTTTAATATTGTTTCCAAACAACCTGGTATGTATGCTACGGCACGTAGTTACAATCCAATACAAGGGTGCCAGGTGAATCTCTAATATCAGCACATTGGAGTGACTCTAATTTCATTGGCATATCACACGCATAATGGAATATTACAAAGATAAATAGGTATATCCCTCAATATACGCCCAGGCTGCAATTTGTGTAGTTTTGTGGGCTCTCGACTGTACGGTGTAACACAAAGAAAAGTAATATACCTAGGTTGGAATATTCTCGAAAATCTCTCGACTGATTTTTATAATTCACATTTATAATTAACTAGTTTTCCTCGAGTTGCCCACCGCACCGTACTAGTAACTTGGAACTAGGTGCTGTGACAAGTCTAATGATGTCGGCTTTTAAAACATCAAAGACGGGCCTCTGTTGTTTTATTTACTTTATGCTGTACACAACGCACACATGAATAGAGTCGCGGGCCAAAGCTAATGATATCTAAGTACATTTAACAAAGTCTTCATTAGACGTAGAGTGCGGTGTAGCGGCGTCTCTCATAAACAACCTCTATAAACGTTACCGCGGAAAACGTAGAGAACCCTTCTGAACTACTCAACTACCTGCTCTCTGGCACCACTCTATTTTGTAGTCTGTAGTGGAAGCGGGAGATAAGAGCATTATAGTTTTAGATACGGTCGCTAATTTATGATCTATTTCTAAGCTGATAAATGATAATGCCAAAGCAATGAAATAGCTTAAGATTTTATTGGATTTAATTTTATGATGAAATATTACACGGTACTTACTTCCGACCATGTGTTTTGTTACTTTTTATACTAACATGAGTATAAGTATGTGCAATATGCATAATATAATTAATCGTGTCTTAACAGGGAGTTAGTTATATGTATTATAAGACGCCGAAGTTGGCTAAAATATAGCAAATATTTCAAGTATTATTTGTGAATAACCTTCATTTTTAAACAGAAGTTACCTAGAAATTTCAAGTCACCTTGAAGTATTGACGTGATTTATTTATTTGAAATTAAATTATTTTATTAATCAGATTACATTTTATTGTATAGTTAGTAAAATATTATAAACTGCGTTTAACTAGTATCTATCCCAGAATTTTAGGATTGTACGCCTGCGCTGCTCAAGAACGTTGCACCTCATAGAACGTTGAGAAATGGTGGTCTAATACACATATAAGTACTATAATCCATCGCCTCTACCTAGCCTCCTATTTCTGTGCTCAAAACAGTGAAATGATATCATGAGATGACTTGTAGAACCGAGACGGCGATACCAACGCGATACTACTGACGCTGCCATTAATCTCCTATAAACAACTATATGAGATCAATGTGCCATGCACGTCTTTTCATGGTATTATTTCATCGTTTTGAGAACGACAAATAGTGGTCGTTTTGAAAATACTCAATACTCGATATATTTATAAATTTTTCGTTTATTTCCAGGGAACAAAACTATGGATCATAATGGAATACCTGGGCGGTGGGTCGGCGCTGGACCTGATGAAAGCCGGCAGCTTCGAGGAGATGCACATAGCGGTGATACTGCGGGAAGTGCTCCGGGGCTTGGACTATCTCCACTCGGAGCGGAAGCTGCATCGGGACATCAAGGCGGCGAATGTGCTTCTCAGCGAAATGGGCGACGTAAAGCTGGCGGATTTTGGTGAGTAACAACAGTGATTCAAGTAAATGATACGTCTTTATTAGGGGCAATGAGGTCAAAGAGATTTTGCCCTTGTGATATAGCATTGGGGAGGATTTGCGAAGTGTTTATTTCAAGAAGAATAAGCCCAGTTTTCAGATTAAGATTCTCTGTGATAGGATTACAATTTAGAACAATTACCTACCATGGGAAAGTATTAGGAGTAACAGATAAAACTTAATTATGAGAACTTAGGTAAATTCTTTAGGGTATACTTAAGAGGGATTTCTTATTCGATACTCCGATGACTCAGTTCACTATCAGTTTTTGACTAAACAACTCTTTGTAAATCAATTACAGTAGGACTTAAACATGCACGGGGTGATACATTTTAATATTTATATTTTTCGACATCGGATATATAACTTTGCCGTTATACGGGTTCGGTGTACGAGACTTAAAAAGAAAATTTCTCAGAAAAAGTTACGCCCCGTGGATTGTCATGGGCTTTTGTCCTAAAAATCCTCGAGCTACTCTCAAGAATCCTATTGAGAATGGATTCGGGTCAAGTATGCCTTTTGTTAGACAGTGGGTTGTGACTTGTGAATTACATACCACTAGCCTCTTGGCATTGTTTACTTTTACGTTTACTTCAATTGTATTTGAAGACAGCACGTCACATTCAATGACCCAAACGGGTATCCTTATACACAATACTTTTAGAAATCTATGCCCTATTCCCGCTGCATAGAGTGCTCGGATGTTACAAATGATGTGCTGTACTACAGGCTCAGATACGAACACAGGTAACACCAAAACTAGGTTCTCTTAACGTTCTCTGGCTGGGAATCTAACTCGGAACTCATTGCACAAAAGGGCAAATACATTATTCCTTTCTAAACTGGAGTTAAACTTAATTTCTTATAAACGAACGTTATCAGCCATTTTGTTGCATCGTCATTTTCTTATTTCATTTAATTTATAGCTCTGTCCCACACCCATTCGTAATCGGATCCTGGCTGCTGGAAGACCTGTTCCAGTAAAGATATCTACATGTATATCTATGTGCCTACGGGCACAGACTGTTGTGTGGGAATTAGTTGCAATTTCCTGGCTGCATTCTGTTATCAATTCGCAACGACATGTTTACAGTCATATTCTTCTTGTCATGCCGCCAAGTCTTCATCATAGATCTCTAAACCACCGGGTAGCTAATGTTGAAACAACTAAATTTTAAGTTAAATGTAAAATATTTCCTTCATTGGACTATAATTTTAGCTATGACTGTAGCTGCCGTTTTTTCCCAATCCAAGAGGCTATTGAAGAATATTCCCTTGCATTAAAAAAAATAAAAACACGATTTTCGTCTGAAATATATTTCGTCATGTTTGGTATGCCATTGTTGCGCATGGAATTACATAATACATTACACGTAGGTTAAGCCGTCAAGAACACAGGCGGTGCCGATCAAAGCTGTTCTCGCAAATATGAGTTACCCCCGATATTGCCCCGGGGGCGCGTTGGAACGCAGCCAGCGTTGAAACCAAATGGAACCATTTGCGAAGGCGCTCCGTAACCAACCAGCCAACCGCTCCACAATATACGCCCCTGCTTTTGGGACATTATCAAAATACCAACAATGTATTGCCGACATTCTGCGGGCCAAATACAAATTAACCTTAATAAATGCGCGGTAATTTTTAATTGGAATTACAAATTTTAAATACCAGCACTGGTAATGTTCAGTTACAGTAATCTCGAATTAATTGTGTGGTTTTCCTTGTACATTATAGTTATTAGTTTAGTTTTGCTGATAGCATAATTTATCTTTGATATTTCCTGCACATAAAGTACAGTATAAATGCAACTGATGGACCTAATTGTAAACTTGAAATTCCACCCATGATCAGTCTGTTCGCTGCTCAAAATCCGTACGTCACGTGAGTTAGGAACACCAGACATCATGTTTGTCTGTTCCTAAACAGACCCAGTAATTTTATCTTCAAAGTATTTTCAAAGTAAGGTCGCGGTTTCTACTGTTAACATTATTCTCATTATGTAATTGCAGGTGTGGCTGGCCAGCTCACGAACACGACAAGCAAACGGAACACATTCGTCGGCACACCGTTCTGGATGGCGCCTGAGGTCATAAAGCAGTCCTGCTACGACAGCAAGGCAGACATCTGGTCGCTCGGCATCACCGCCATAGAGCTCGCGAAGGGCGAACCACCCAACTCCGAGCTGCATCCCATGAGGGTGCTGTTTCTCATCCCCAAGAATAACCCTCCGCAGCTCACGGGGAGCTACTCGAAGCCGTTCAAAGAGTTCGTCGAGGCGTGCCTGAATAAGGATCCCGAAAATGTAAGAACCACATTTATACTTGACTGCTTTCAAGAACATTTTGTACTTCAAAATATCTAACTTTCTCACCTCTGAAGAAACTCTTTTGCCAGATCTTTAGAACATGTGTAACATCATTGTTAAGAATATCGTTTCTGTAGCGACAGTTTGTAGCTATAAGTAAGCCATCTCTCATTCATCATTGTCATTTCAACTTTAGAAGAGTAAAAATCGCTTCAGTTTTCTTCGTAACAACATAAAATAGTAGATGATAACACCGCTTGCAAATCTTGCAATACAGTTTTGATATATTTGAATGTCTAAAGTGATGTTGTGTAGTCACGAAATGTCGGTGTGCTTGGCATATGGCAAGTTGTTGAGCATTCTAACTTGATTATGCATAATTTTGAACAAAAGTGGAACAAGTATACTTGTACGGAATGGAATCGTCTGCAGCGAATGCCTTGCGCTATAAGTTGGACTTAGACCAATATTATTATGTATCTTACTATCATTTATTCTTTTTTTCCTAACGGAGTTTCCATGCATGAATATCATACTGGTATACTCGTGCTTGTCTTCTATAGATGCTTCATATCATATCAGAGATAACCTCCGATTAGTGAGAAAACACACAGTGTATCAACACAGGCGCGGTATAAAGAAAGGAAGAGAGCGATATCGCTCCCGGCACGCTATTAGGCCCGGTTTCCGTCAAAGCGAAGAGGAGAGGAGATTTGTTTTGAATCGCCAATCAGATTTCGTTATTTCCACATCTCCTCTCCGCTTAGGAGAAGGAACGAACTTTGGTGGAAACCGGGCCTTATAGCGCGCCTGGTTGCGACATATTGTGTCTTCCACACTTTATGTTAGATGCTTCATCACCGTACTGTATGCATTGTTTTGTGAACGTAAATAGAGAACTTCATTCGGACTTTCATTTGCAAACCACCCTTTTCTCGGAGTTTCTTTTCATCAAGCCTACAATTAATAAGCTTCTTAAAATTAATGATTGCATAACTATGTTCCAGAGACCAACGGCAAAGGAGCTCCTGAAGTTCCAGTTCATCCGGAAGGCGAAGAAGAACTCGTATCTAATGGACCTGATCGACAGGTATAAGAAGTGGAAGGCGCAGCGCAGCGAGGAGAGCGAGACCGAGTCGGAGAATTCGGATTCGTAAGTAGTTTCTTAACTTGCATCGAGATAACACGAGAATTACCGTTTGTTCTAAGGATTGGACTCCTGGATAATTCGATAATGTGCAGCATGTTCATGACCATGAATCTTCTTGTACCGCTGCCCAAATCAAGTGTCTTAATTTGTAAACAAATATGACCGTCTAATTAACTGTTGTGATGTAACCCTGAAGGAACTGATTGATCCAACATTGTGAAAATAAAGTAATCCGGTCTAATAATGTGAAAATAACTATGCAATAATCACAGTACAGCTTAAAATGTTAGTAGAGTAGGCAGTTTTTGTTTACAAATTAAGACACTTAATTTGGGCTTCGGTTTAGATGGCTGCACGCAAAAAATCGACGCTAAGCGAGGCGTCCCACCCACTCTTACGCGTTGAAGTATATAGAGAGAAGAGAGAGGTAGCGAAAGTTATGTGCCGGGATCTAGCGTACCCCTACGGGAGTCCGACAAGAGTTTATGTATAAGTGATTTGAATGGTGTTTGTCGTGTGGTTTCCAGTGAGGAGTGCAGCCGCGGCGATGGCGAGGCGGACGAGCCGTGGATCATGACGGTGCGCGGCGGCGCCGGTGCGCGCGCGCTACACGCGGCCGCCAACACACCCGACACAGACAACAAGCGCAGGCACATCGAGGACAAAGGTAATAATAGGCTAGTTGTCTCATATCCAAATTCAATAAAACAATATTTATTTCATATAGTACTTCACATTAGCATCCCAAATATATCACTTTTATTATATAAAAGTAGAAGATGACTGTAAAAAATTAAATTGAAATTAAAATATTTCCTAGTATTTTTCCCACACGTCAAAAACGCTAGTCAGCCATGTTTGCGAGATTCGTGACGTCACTCTGAATTTTAGGGATTACCGATTTTTTTGATTCATCGATCTTAAACGATTATTAACTATGTAAGACCCAAAATAAAATTGGGTCAACCTATTATTCGTCTCGTGTGGTTTAGGGAACAAACCGGCTGCTGTTGAGTCTATACGTTACATTAAGTGGTGTAGTGACCACACAGTCTATGAATATATCGGCCATGACCCCCTCATTCAAAGGTACTTATGGCGCAACAGGTATTACGACATCGCATTTGCATTCGCACTATGATATTACTTTTCATTAAAAAAAAGACCACCGGAAGCATACCGGAAAATGTTAGTTAGTATTCTGGATATCTTTTATATTTCGACATTAAAATTTTTGTACTCTCAAAGTAGTGCAAAATGACCGTTGCGTTTAGGTGTATGCGGGCGTCAGACAGTTGAGCATCTTTGCCAATTTTTCCTACCATTTAAAGCTTTGTACAGAATCTATAACTAGCACACAAAGACTTGCGCATATGTCTGACACCGGTGCTAGGAATAGATTTGACGGCCATGACAGAGTCTAATATGTTTACAAACTGTGCAAGTTTAAAAAGTGTATATATTGTATAGAACACAATTTGTTATTTACACCTCATTTATTTTGTTCCCAGTGATCGCGACCGTGCCGCCGCCGCCGCCCAAACAGAACGGCGCTCTGAGCGCGCGCGAGGAGCCCGCTCCACCCACAGACAACCACGCCAAGCCAGTGCCGCTCAACAATAACACAACAGATAAACAGCCGGTCAGTACACCGCAGAATACCTTGTTAACTGTGTAAAATATCACGGAATGACAAGGTCGCAGGTTCACAAGTCCTGTCCACGGCTAGAAAATTTTCAGCATTTGAATGTGTAAAATATATTATAAAGTATAGTTAAAATATGTGTAAAGTATATTACAAAGTGTAAAAAATGATAGCAATTATCTAGTACTTGACATAATTTTGCACATAACAGAAGATACAAATCCATGTTTACACCATGTCGTCTTTCCATTTTCAAGTTCAATAGCTCAATTCAAATCATATTTGTAATGTTATTCATCTTTGGTCGTTTTTCTTCTTAAACTTTATTTTCAATTTCCAGCCGCGACAGTCGCCGATCACGTCGACACCGGTGGAGCAGAGGAGTTCGAAGGAGAGGGAGAGAGAGCGGGAGAGGGACAGGGGCGACAGAGAGGACAGGAAGGAGAGGCAAGACCACCAGTCGTCGAATCGCGACAGTGTAGTTTATAATAAAGCCGTGAGTATTCAACTATAACTAGATACGATGCACGTTTCGAATCCCATATGACTTCAGATTGATTTGCAACTGAAAGATTATTTTAAGTACCACTAACATAGTTTTAAGCTAAGGTTTTGTTGTATACTAACACACAATATGGACACTCAAGTCTGAAATATAATTTTTTTTAATTTGAATGTGCAGACATAAGTAAAAGAAGGGATTGCCTCGCCTTTGTACAAAATCTACCTATTTTAATTTTTTTTCGCTGTACTGTGTGCTCCTTGTGCAAAATGTATCTAAAAGACAAACATCATGATCGCGGAATTTCCTTGTATCTTATCAGATAAACTGTTGGATCAGTTACGTCATGTTTACGATGTTACTTTATTTAATGACTCGTGTGTGTATGATTCCAGGCGTCGCCTTTGGACCACAGAGGAACAAATAGCGAGGAGAAAGTCAGAAGGCATCCATACTTGCAGCAGCTCATCTATCCGCTTCTCAATGAGGTGATTTTTTTACACTATGACCAAATGACTGAATGCCAGAATCGGATTGAGTGGCGCGCCTTTGGGAGAGGCATATGTCCGGCAGTAGACTGATACAGGCTGATGATGATGTATAGGGTTTATAATATTACTTGAATTGCGAAGTATACTGAATCAAATGTTTATATCTCAGCGTTATTATTATTCGTCCGGACAGATTGGAGGATATAGGGGAATAAGAAACAACAGTCCAGACGTTTGGCTGTAACATGGTGCGATTTTTTTGTAGTGATGATGATGAGGTGTACTCGTATTTGTGGGATCATTAATGAGACCATTAAAAGTGCTCTATTTACGCACGCAAGTCCATCACGCCGTGACCCATGTACTCGTATTGGCGAAAATCGGGCCGCTGTAAGCAGTTTTGAGTCAATGAATATTCGTGTAGGGACGCGAGATACGATGTGTTTGGAATTTTGTCGTCTGCCTACCCCTATATGGAAGACAAGCGTGAGCTTAATATGTATGTGTTTTTCAATTGCTAATATATCAGGCGCGACTACGATGGGACACCGACATCGTTCAGATTACGTCGTAATCAACACTGATGCTTGTCGCAAAATGGCGCATGATGGATAATTATGTTAGCCTTTCAGGGAGACGGATAGGGTTATATTCGTCCGTACGTACGTTATCTGTAATATTGTATGTTTTTGTAGCTATCGCGCAAGCACGGCTCTGGCAGCGTGGCCGCTATCGAGGAGCTGCGGCGAGCCTTCGAGCAGGCCGAGCGCAGCGCGCCGCATCTCACCAGGGCGTTCGTGCAGCAGGTAGGCACCTACCCCATGGGCATGTCATTCACACAACGTGATACTTAAGCAAAAATTTTAATTTATACATTTTTTATTTATTTATTACAGCTTCTTTACAGATTTTAACTGATTGTTACAGTAACAAAATTAGTCTAGATTTTCTGTGTGCATCCAGGCAAAGGCCTCCCCCAGTCTTCTCTACTCTTTTTTCTACAACGCCACCCTTGTCCACGTCTTTCCCACCATTTCTGAAATCTCATCATCCCATCGTCTGTATGGTCTATCTCTAGTCCTTTTGAGACGGTATCTTGGGTACCAATTTAATCATAATTTTAATTTAATTACTTATAAAATAGAAATAGATTTATGAATCAGTTATAAACGTATAGGGCGCAGGAATCACACCTGTCGTAGAACCGACTACCGATATGGATATAGTATTATATGGTAACTTTGTAACTCTAAATAAAGTTCCCCGTCTTTACCCCCAGGTGGTGCAGAGGGTAGCCACGCAGTCGCACCAGCCGCCGACCCCTTCACACAATACCTCGTCCCAGCAGTGGATGAGGTAGGTATGGTCAGTCAACATTTTTATTAATTCACTTTAGTAGCTTAGGTGGAGGGATTTATTATTGAGTTTTTTTATATATAATTTTTACATTTTTTATTACCTAGTTAATAGCGTTACTGGAAGAATAGTGAAGGCCTTTGATCAACAAACACAAATTTAGAGATCCGCCATCTATCATTTTGGAATGGAGGAGTGATTTTTTTTACTAATTTTCTATTTATTTGATTACTCTACAAAATAACTGTACATTGTAAAAATTACCTGAAGCAATTAAATAAAATTATAATAAATAATAACTTTAAAAATAAAGCTTACAAAATATCATAATACTATTTACTAATATGCAATACAATGCATATTGTCATAATTTTGTAAAAAGCTATGCAATAGTTTGAAACGGTTTTTTCTCAATTGAAATTGATCACGTTGTAATGAGTATTTAAAAAAAAATAGTATTTCAAATGATGGAGTTTGGTAGAGTATTTTTGGTGGCATGTGTAATTTTGGCTTCTGGTTGCAGTTCAAACTATTCTAGCGTTAAATGATCCTGCATTTAATGTTTGAATGGCTTGAATTGAATTAGCTTAAAACCAATGCCTAATAAATAGGTTACAAATGTATTAAAAGTTAAAAAAAAGTCTTAGCTCATTTAAAAATACACATTTAATTTTTAACCTTTTTCTTTCTTCAAAGCCTGGTTGTATGTTACAGGGACCTATAATGCTGAGGCCGCGTGGGCTTCACGTCGCTCGCTGGACGCGGCTGGCGCTCCACTGTGCTCTCGCTCCGCCGTCGCGACTACATCAAGCCCGTCAGTCTACCCTTCGTACCATAACAGGCATAGGGCTACAAGTAATACTGTGGAACTGGCCCTGCCTTGCCAGTTCAGGCAAAGGCGACCCGACTTGAGATATAGCGGTATCCTGTTTCGTTTCGTCTTATTACTTTCAGAATCAGTTTTATGTCATTGATTTACGTAACATACTGATGTCTCGTCGTCATGGCAAGCCTATGTCTTCAGTTTACATTTCGACTTAGCCAATGCGGTTGTTGATTCAAAGTCGACTAAACTGTCCTAAAATTTGAGCCGACAATTGTCATACTAAATGACAATTCTAATATGAAAATTGCTGATTCTAGTTCTTGGCAGAGTATGGCAATGGGTTTCTTTGGCAAAGTTGATTTCTAACAGCGGTGCTAAACGTGGACTAATTTATTTCAGCGAGGCAATTTGCATGATTTGGATGTCGCTAACTTCGTACTGCCCCGCTAGCATGGGACAGCGTAAGGCGTTACGCCGATCGCTAGCGCTGTTCCGTGCTAGTCGCTACTCTAATTTCATGCTGCGTTGTAATACTATATAAAAAATAACTAAATTATAGGCACTGTATTGTAACGAACGGCAGTATTTTAATAGCAACAAAAAATAGGCGATCAATGCTTTTTCGAAATAATGGCACACTAATGTAAGAAGATAAGACAGTGCGTTTGCTTCATTTACGAATAAGTTTTTGGCGTGAATTGTACCTTTTTATGGAGCTCATAATACAGTTATCACATTTTATCATCTCAAACTTAGATAATCATTTTTCTTTATAAAACTACTGAATTAATTGAAGTAAGATTTCACTAAATGTACATACAGATTGAACATTTTAGTAACGTTATGTTTATTTAATAGTAGTTGTAGAAACAATTCCGATCATTTAAGTTTGAGGTAATAATAATAGCACTTATGACTTGTATGTGTACTGGCTTTAAAATCATTTAATTTCGAATACCACATTTTATTTTTGAAATATTCTTAGTTTCTGCATGCCGCTTTCAGAGAATTAGACGAATCATCTTCGCTTGTCGCCGCAATCGAGTCACAAATGTTGCAATGCCATAGTGTAATAAATAAAAATATTGCGTAATGAATACATAAGATGGTTATTCTTATATTTTATATTATGTGCAATCATTATGTAAATATCACCACTTTAGTTCCCATCGCGCGGTATCGTTTAGTGCTAACTTGGTGGTCGGTGACTAACTTTATCCAGTCACTAAATTGCTTACTTACTTGCGTACGTTCCGTATTTTAGTGAATATTTACCCACCTGCCGGAAGGAGGAGGGTAATGTTCTTTCCTATTTATGCTGTAGTTGTCGCCGTCTGTATCAGCCCTCGGTCTCGAGGCCAGTGTTATAATATAATATAATTTCAATTTGAGTCGTAATAATGCGTGGTTCGGTTAGTGTATCTGCTGTCTGATGAATGTATGTGTTCGTTTGCAACGGTATTGGATCGTAACTTATATAAATATTCGTGGAGAGCTATATCGCTACACTTCGCCAATATTTTGCCATAATTTTTGTCTAAAATTTAATTTTTACTAACACTTTTTTGTATAGAGAGGTCTGTTCACGATCGGTCGTCTACATTTTCTAACGTATTTATACGCTTTAGTTAATTTTGAAACATGCGGTGTAAAAAATGTTACGAGTGTTTCTTTAGTGTCATTCCAGACAAAAGACAATATTGTCAGCATTTATAGATTATCGCTTGAACTTAGTTCTGATATCATTGTGAAGTCGACACCATCTGTAAACTGTCCAATTACGAAAATTATTATAAAATAGTTTAGTTTGAAATTTAGATTTTAGTTGTGGTTACATAACGTTTCGGAATAAATAGTGACTAATTTTATTGCGTTCTAAAACATTATTATCGGATCACGATTGCACAGTTTTCTAATAAACGGTGCGGTGTGGCGATTCGGAGAGGGTATAAAAGTATTCCGACACCAATGACCATTCGGTGTCAATATAAATTATATAAAAAAATCATGCTTAAATATGCGACAATATTTAGCAATTGGGAGAATAGAGTATATTAAGAAGACTACAAAACTATTATTATTGCTGTGTAAAAATGTAAACCTATTATAAATGTGTAAATTGTGTAGTATAATATTAAAGAAAGCTGTTTTATGAAGTGTTCTTATAAGCATATGGAGAGTAGTTATTGTCTTTCCAATTACCTATCTCCGCGCAGCCGGCGGCGCAGCCCACTTTGTTTATAACGTCTAGTTTGTAGTACCCGGGATTCCCTTACTTATCCCTAAGGTGGTAAGGGCCCATGTTGCCTGACGCGTAGCCTGTAAGCGTGGGCTGCGCCGGCGCGCCGCGCACTTCTGCCTTGTACTTTTGTTTTGCCATGTGACACGAGCATGGGGAGAAGTTTAGTTGATTTCGATGGATCAAAAATTATTTTTCCACTTGATCGTATAATAGATGGTAATAAAGGCGAGTAGTGTTAGAGGTGGGCGATAATTGTTGATTATTGATTAAATTAGGTGTTTGTGGCATTGGCTCGTAGTTGACGCGTTTGGACATTGCGCGCCGGGGACTGGGTAGCGGAGACGTAACTAAAATACGACTACTTAATGAAACGTTTATTAAATTGCGATCTCTTCTATTCATTCCCGCAGCGCTCGGTAGTGGGGTGTAGTCGTTATCTTCAGGAGGAACGTTCAGGATCGCGTCGTTCGGTTCATGGGTATTTGTGATCATATTGCATAGTTAATAAAATTAAATCTATTATTATAATAATAAAAGTCTGTATTGAAACCGGTAGTTCGCTGTGTAGTCGTGTTATTCCGCGGGTCACGTTCTGATTGGTTTAATTTTAACGTTATGTATAATTAATGAAGGGCAAAGGCGGTTGTGATATAAATACGAGCAACATTGGCGGCTAATTACGGCCGCGGGACATGCGAGCTGCGCACATGTGCGGCGGCGGGTTCCCGGGAAGGGACGTGACGCGCGGAACAACACTAAGTATTATGAATAAAACAAATTCACGAACCCTCCATGCACCAGAAGTTAACAGCTAACGGCGCGTACCATTAGTGTAATGGTCAATTAATGTTACGGCGTCTGTTTGTCATTCTAACACGTTTATGTAGGAAACAAATTTGACTCTGAAATAAAAGAAGTTATTTAATTTTGGATTTTTGTGGTTTTATTTTCAATTACCCTTGATTGTATGTACGAGTGGTATGTGACTGTACCCGTTACGGACATGATCTACAGTATTAGCGGCAGCACATTCAACCATCCAGGATTTCACGCAATTGCGCTGTTGTGTAGGTACACTTGATTAGATCAAAATTCGATTCAAGGCAAACATGTACGCAATAAGTAGATATGATCTGATAATTCTTGAAGATTCTAGGGTCTGTATCACCAAAAGCAATAAAAATCTTGACACTAGCCAAGTATATAGCTTCTCCTATCGCCCGCTAGAGGCGCCCTTCACTTTTCCTTATATAAATTCTGTGTCACGGGATAGAGAAGTATGGGTCAATTACACCAATCTAAACCCATGCAAAGTCACAAATTATTGTCGTGACTAGTGTAAGCGACCCTAACGGTATTCGCCAAAACTCACTCTGCGGCTTACAAAGGAAGAAAACTGCGGGTACATGACACTACGACATGGGGATTGATCAGAGATGCGTCAGCATCGAGCGAGTGACGTGATACAATACTGCAGCTGGTGTAGGTAGGTATCTAACCTACCTATGTGATGTATTATATATGTGTTATTCAAACACTGTTTCATTGAACTTTTGACTTTTAATTTAAGACACATATCTGTTCTCTTACTGACTATCCAGGACTTAGTTTATTTTCTCGCACCTTTATTTCGGTAGGGGACCAAATTCTGGTCCATTTATACAGAAGTTACGTCTAAATAAGTAAGGAAACAACTGCATTCATTTTAAATGATTTATTGACTAGCTTATAATTAGATCACACCGATGATTACGAGATTTCCATCAAGAGTTCATGAATTACATATTTTAATCACCCATTCGGTGAAAGTAAATCTGATTTGAAATTACAACAAAATCCAATTACCTACATAGGTAAGTACCTAAGTCTGAATTGTCATGAAACAAAAATTTCTCTTTCTAACGTTTAGCAGGTTTTCGATAATGATTAATGAAACGCCCTGAAGATCAATTTAGATATTCACAAAGATTATTTTTAAACTGTTACGTATATTGTGATGTTGAATGAAAGATACTTATAGGTACTTATTAATATAATATTATATAGTCTACATATATTGTTATAATATTATATATACATTATGAGATTGACATACATTAGGTAGTACGTATTACGTACATTACATTTACAACAATGCGAAAGCTTTAATTAATTACAAATATTTACAAAAAACGAAGTACAATGCGCTTATATCATAGCCTTAATTTCCTATACATAGTAGGTACAATAATAATAAAAATATTGTTGAAATCGAAAGCTGAATTTACAACTTTTACAAAATAAAATGCATTTCCCCCATAATCTATAACTGATCGAATTACGCCAATCAATGTAAGTATATTTTAACTTACACTGTCAATTAAATAACAACAAAATCCAATAAATTAAAACCCTTTTAGGAACCTTTTGCAACTTAATTATGCATTTAGAGCAAGTTTCAATAGAACACCTAGTTGGTACATTATTTTAAATAGCATGATCTACGCACGCCACATTCACGTAATTTCCGTACGAACAAACAATATCTATCTAACCACGGAGTACGAATAGAGTACTACTGCGTATCTAACTACCGCAATAAATATAGTGAATGACGTCCTATTAAAGTTTTCGTGTCAGTCTGTGTCAGAGTTCAGTTTAAAACCCGTTAGTCACCAAAATGTATGCCGTTCGCTCCGACCGCGGAGTGATTCTGCCCACGGCAATACAAAACACCTACACATTAATAAAATTCACTATATTATCCTACTTTCTCGGTGCTTTCTCTTCAAATGAATCACTATAGTAGTTCACGTCTAATTTTAGCAGTAAACAATATGGACCATTTTGATAAATGGCGAGATAAAAGAAATATCCAGTATCTATAGGCCGAGATTTTGAAGACTTTGAGCGCAAGCCTTATAGTGTGAGCTTGCAAAGACTTTAGACAGTCGTAAGAATGATTATCTGAATCTCAGCCTTCTGGCCCAGTCGTAATCAGCAAAATAAAGAAGAAAAAAACTGTTATTTTAACCAAACATAAGTGACTGTTTTAGTCATTCACACTTGCGGTCACTAAATAGGACAAGAAATTTCGCGTATTTTACCGACCGCAAATGGCTCTTCTTAATAATGTTGAAACCCAAAACGAAACTATCTTACCTGATATGTTTTGTTTGAGACGTAATTTTTTAATGAAAAGCGATTTCAAACTAAGTGCATGTATAACGAATGCATTCTACTTTACATAAACGAGCACGATAAGATTCTTATAAACAAAGTTCGTACTTGTACGTACAGTCAACAACACATCAAGTGCACACATGAACACTTTAGGCAACGGTAACAATGCATAAATTGCATTGGTTGATGTGCTGTCAACTGTACAGAGCGTGGCTATAAATTAAGTTTACATTAGATTAAAACATAAAGTAAGATGAGTCATCTAACAAACTCTTACTTAATCAACTTAAATATCACAGAGGTAAGTATTACATAAACACTTATAGCACGTAGATAAAAAAATGTAATCTAAAATACATCGTTTGCGACGCGACCGGATAAGTGTAGGTAATTTCTTCATATCGCAGTGTTGATCAGTTGATCACAGGCAGTGTTGGAATGGTCAGACCGGACCGGTCACTCTTACAACCAAATTACGATCCTTTGTAAAATGACGTACTTACACAAAATCGTAACTGTGTTAAATCTTTGTCTTCAAATCCGGTCTCGGTAACCCCATGAGTGGGTCTTCGATGAATCAGCGAGCAGGTAACACCTATGGGCAAATGAAAAAATATATTAATGCTTGAGAGAGGAGCGCGTGCCTGTATGAGTCAAGTTTTTGTGACGCAGTATGTAGGCAATGTGACTCAATCGCGATGTTAGCGGTCACATATTGAATGTCGACTACTGTTTGTAGATGTCTTTAGTGGGATGACGAATTTATTAGTATGCATTCATGTATAATATGTAATATAAGTACGGATAACAGCAGATCAATGGTAACACTTGCAGTACGATTTCAACTCTACGACGCAGATAATAAGAACGGGTCAAAGTGTTACACTTGATGTGCACCTATGTGTTCTTTAATGTCCAAGATAATTATTTCTTAGATTACTTGCACAATGCGGGATGCTTGAAGTGAAGTGAGTTACGAAGGAGAGCGGGTCTGGCATTGGCCGAAATTGTAGGTACTGCGAAGGTTGCGAGGTTTTGTGTATGCAGACCCTTACTTTCAAGTTACAAACGGAGACTTTGAAAAAACTAAATGGTTATTTAACTATGGCGTATTAATAAACATCATTTAGTTTTAAGCGATGGTATCAATTGGTTGTTTAACCATGGTTTAAGCAATTTGTTTGTATACGAGCCTAAATGTCTAATAAATAAAATAAAACTATCGTTTCTACAAAGTCAAAATAAATTAGATAACTTGAAGATAAATTAGGTGGTGTAAACCTACGTAAATATAAAGGAAAGCTATGTATACACCTACGTTGTTTTATTTACGAGTTACGATATTCGCTGGCGAGGTAGAATGAATGTAAACCAATTATATAATTATTAATTATGTTGTTATTTATATCAGGCGTATCGGTCGATATCATAACGGACCAACAACTCTTAAAGAGAATTTATTTAGTGGAATCTTAGGTACATGGTTACGTCTCACAATATATGGGCAATTATACAAGGCGCCACCACACTTCAATTTAGTTCATAACGACTCACAATTTGTTATTATGCCACATAATATTTAATACACACCTTACCAATAAGGAATGAAATTGCCTACTAATACGGTTCTAATCGGCCTAAATAAGTGTTAAGACAAGGGTCTATGCTTTAAATGCCTTTGATTTACATAAAGAAACAAATTTATTCAAACAACTATACATATAAAGTTGGCATTAGCGTTTATAGTTAAAATATGCAAGATAATGCGTCTCTACATTTTTAAATGCAGTCTCGGTCTATTCCCGATCTTAGTTTTCATAGAACTACCTACAACAATCCAAAGGGTATTCAATGAGGAAGTTAATTATTTACTTATTATTACGATGTTACCTACGTCTTTGTATGCTGTGATTAGGTTTGTATGTACGTACGTACAGTCGACAGCACGTCACGTGTAATACACGGGCACTCTTATACTAAGGAAAAACGACATACCTAGATTGTTACGGTTTTCTGCTGCAGACTCAAATAAATAAATTGAAATTCTAAAATAATACGAATCGAAGGAAGTATTTTAAGGACGAGACTCGAAAGCAGAAAAAAGAATTTGCTCATATGTAGTTTGTAACTTTAATAAAATAACGTCAAGTCATTAGAAAGATACCGTGGCAACCGTAGAATAACTTTTATTAATACGTACTCTTAAAATAGCTTTATGATCGTAAACTTAAAACTTAAACGACAATAAAATTGTGACATCCTTATTAACCGTCCACTTTCTTCGAAATGGTATCTACAGTGACGGACAGCGGGACAAACATGTCCTTTATATTAGACGCGATATCCTGCCGGGTCGTGACCTGTTATCGAGCAGTATGAGCTCACAAGTGGCCAACGTATCCAAGTGATCCGCCCATAACTGTGTGCCTAAAGTGGTACGGATACGTGTACATCTTGATTCCGTCAGATGTCTGGCGATGTCTATATTTATAAGATCTCCGCATGCAGTTACAAGATAACATTGAACTTTGCAATTTAAGGTCTAGCAATAATTAATAACGGAAAGACAGTGATGCAGAAAGTTTTTTTGTAATTTTTTCTTCTCTGCGAATAGCGATGGTACATTTCCCTTGCAAAGCTTTGTTTACGCCTCAGAGACGACCGACCGACGAGTGTTATTTATGTTTTCAGACTTCAAGATTTCTTTTTATTTTACAGCCTTTATCATTGTTTTATTTACTATTTTAAGCTCTTATGCAAAAATCATTTTTTGGAAACCATTATGAAAATTGTTGTCCTAATGTAATTCGGATAAACGTAGGTAAGTAGTCTTAGTTTTAAATAAGTATTGCCAATAATTTAAATTTCACACTGCAAAAACGATTACAAACTACATACACTCAGACTTGGTAAATACCTTAGCATCAGCCAGGTCGTACCCAGGACACAGAAAGCACTACACAACTTATAGTCAATTAGTTAGTAGTAGGTAATTCCCTCATTAGTTCGCGTGTTGATGTGTTGTCGCCTCGCCTGATACGCGGATAATTTTTTAAGATGATTACATCACAGTTGACTTTGATCTCCATTGATTGCAGTAGTGATTTATTTGTTTCAAATTTTGTCCAACATAACGGGTTGCCCCAAGGCGTAGGACAGTCATACTTACTTACATTATATTATATAAAATAACGTAACGTAAGTAAGTACATAAGTGCTTAGAATATTAATTATACAATAGACGAATGCAATTTATAGTTCTTCTCACAATACATAGCACACTCTCACTACACTCAACCAACTATCAGCAAACAAGTCACACCCATGAGCAGATTCTAGGAGTGTATTGATGTCGGTAAGAGATGTAGCAACATTCGATTTAACACTACATTAGCTAAGTAATTACCTAATTTACCACCAGCTTGAATTAAGGCTTCGTATGCGCGAATTTTCAGTTTTTCTACGAAGGCTACGGTACTATCTACTAAAATTAAACGTCTGAAAAAAATATATAACAATCTTGGGGTGTCTATTTAGAGACTGATGAATACCGTTGCACGATTGGACAAACTTCGCTCGATAGAAAAAAATCGCAAACATATTCCATGTCTTTTAAAATGAAATATTTATTCATACAAAATATATATCAAAATGTAGGGAACTATAAATACGAGAGCTTGTTTTAAAAAAAATAGATTTTTGTTGGCGTATTTTTTTTCCCTGCCAAAATTCATAAAAATACGAATAATGAGGCAGTGCGCCGTGCTCTTCACTCCGCCGCTGCGGGGCATCTTCTGTCTCACTCTTGCTTTTGACAACCTTATAGCGCCTTAACTGACAAACCGCTAGCAGATACCTATTGAACCAATTTTAGGTCAGCCGTTATTTGATTTAGATGTTATTGTTCGGTCAACTGTCAATAAACTTGTTTCCAATAATTACATACACAATTGGTGATAACTAGGTTAGGTGACGAACGAATTAGCGGGTACCTAATAATGATTGACGTTGAGTTAACACTCGTTGTTTTTTCCCTAAACGGCTCGTCAATCGTCATATACGATGATGTGGAAAACGTAGATTGAGTTTTACAGCCCGCTGTGTAATGTTATAATGCTACCTTATTCTTCTTGAGGATTTTATAAGGAAATTATTTAAGGACCATCACTTGACTAACGTTGGTACTCGTATTTTAACCATGAAGCCGACTCCACAAACCTCTGGATAAGCCACGGTTTCTTAATCTAGAGCCGTAGAGCATACGACTATCAATGAATGTCAGTGGATGAAGCGAAATGTGCAATAGTAACCTACCAAGACGGTGTGTGGTCGATACTGATGGCTATCATAAATTAGAGAAGTCATTAAAACGACAATAATTCAATTTATGAGTTAAATATGATCTACACGCCGCAATACATTTAGGTACGTCAAAGTTATTTTAGTATGTATTTAATAAAATATTTTTGTGTTGTTGTCTTGCTAAATATGCTTATTTTTTGTGCTTTTGTGTAGGTAGATACTACTGTCACCTAGGTTCTATAGAGGTTCAAAAATATCGAGTGTAGGTACTGCATGGTTTTATGAGATCTACAAATATATATTTCTATTTATTTATAAATATATTTAATTATTAATTTTATTTAAGTGTACAATCTATTTATTAAAATCAATGTTTAATACTAATATAAAAATACACTTAATCAAATAAGCCTCCTCTGATCGTTCCCGATGCATAGGTGCCTGAGATAGGTGCCCATAATACCAGCGTGCAGCGGCGTTGCCGCGCGTTATCATCTATTTATTTTAAGTATTTAGGTAGTACCTATCTACCTACCGACTTATTCTTATCTTGGTCTTTACATTTCATTAATTTATACATTAATGAATATATTTTATGAATTACTCACCAAACATTATAATAGTTGTTTTGTCATATTGGTATGTTCTATGTGCTTAATTTCCTCATATTGTTCATAAACAATGAATAAGTGCTTATCTCTATAATATATACATTTATTTGCGACAGTTTTAGGTTCTTTGGGGTAACACTCTGTAATAAGTTTATTAAATATGTAAACATTGGGTAAAAGAAAAGAGATATATTCACTACCTATTCTTTGCAGGCTATTTCCGGATATTATATTACAATCGTGATTCTAAAATTAGTATCTAAGCAAAAAGAAATCCTACTACAATATGTTTTATATTTTAATTCGTTATTTATATCATAAGTATGGCGGGTATGAAATTAAGTCACGTACCAACACACGGTGACGTAGTTTTATAAGATAGGTGTGCAGCTGGAGTCAATAAATCAAGGTAATCATACTATCGATTTATTAATAATAATAAATTATAAATTAAGAATTGACAGTTTAAATTGTGAAAAACTGAACTTGATAGTGATCGCGAATCAATAGTAGCACCGCGATATCGCAGCGTGGCAACAGTGCGGAGTGGCCCGCGGACGAGGCACAATACAATTGGCACGTGTTGTTTGGTAGGTACCTACGTCTACTGAGTTACTATCGTCTGTTATGTTTTCGAGTTGAAATAAAAATAAAAAATTTAACGATTTATTTTTCAAGTTTAGCTCGATAAATTAATAATAACTACATATGGCAAATCATTTTGCTACGGGAAAACAATCACTAAACACGTTGTTTTTAATATTGTGATTTGTGAAACAACTCTTATCTTCTCTATACCTAAGTACTAAATAATACTAATTAATTGTTGACGTACACGTAAAGCCTTTTCGAGCTTATATCTGACGCTCTACGACTTTAATAATAATGATGATATATATGGACAAGAGTTATTTTCTAAGCATGTTTTGGAATGTCGGTGTATTACACAAATGTGCATTTATTTATCGTATTGCCTTAAACGGATTGTAGTAAATTGCTGGCTTTGTAACGTAGCCGGTCAGCGCTGCAGTTAGGAATTTTAGCGCCCTGGGAAGTTTAAAGAAAACTAGCGCCCCGTCAATCGCATCGACTCCACTGAGGATTCCACTGTATTTGTTTTCTGTTCATATTATGTTCTTTTAAAGAAACCTTCATTTTGATAATGTAGTTTATAATATAATATAAAGCAAACATAGTCAGGTGCTTTAATTCGTAATTTATTTTCCTATATATTAGCTGTGTGCTCCAAGAACCTTATATTTAAATTACCTCTAACTAATACATATTTAAAGCTTCTGCCCTTGCTACGGCTCTGTGTCCAATTATAATAACAAATAGATAATAAATATACTTACACGTTACACGTATTAGGACTTTGTCTTTGTATTGCTCAATTTTACATGTAATGGATAACGAGACTACTATACCTTATACTTACATTTATATCTTTTATACTTTACAGGTTATACGTACTTTTACGAACGAGATCTATTGAACGTAACTAAGGTAGTAAACTTTCGTTTAGTTTTTGGTCTTGCTTGACGCATTTAGGCCAGCTATCTATTTTAGAGATCATATATTATTTCCTGTCGGACGAGAGTATAATGCGAAATGGACTAGAAAGTCGCCGTGTCGTTTTCTAGTTAATTATTTCGTTCCAAATGTGTTAGTAAAGTCATTTATTATGTAAAGTGATAGATAAATAACTGATATTTTAATGTTTGCAAGATAAATAATAGGTGAGTTTATATTTCCGACATGTGGGTTCTAAAATAATAATCGGATTTTAGGCAGTCGCAGTCCAAGTGATTTCAATAAATTAAAACCTATAACAGCGTACACCCTAGAATTAATTAAGTAGAAATGCGATTCTGATATAATTTTTTCTTCCATCAATTTTCATTACGCATATAAATAAAAGTGAATTAGCTTAGCTACGAGGAAACAGCTGACAATTCTACATGTTAAATATTTTCGAAATAAGTGTCCTGCTCCATAATTTGTTGCGATGTGGAGTTACAACGCTCATTGTTGAAGCAAAGTGCAAAGGACTGCAGAAAATGTGGATCTTGTGCCAAATAATGCAAATGCTAATAAATACTTCAAATTCTATTGTGCGTTTAGCTGTGTATAACACGATTTATACGAATGAGTAGCGGATTTAAAATGTTCAATTGCCTCCCAAGTTTCCAAGGAATACCGAGTTCAATGATCGGACCAAGTGAAGTATTAATTGATGATTAATTGTATACGATAATAGTAGGTTCACTAATAATAATTAAATAGGAGGTTTTATGCGTAATATAGTGATTTAATTATCAATGTTTTAAAAGATTGTATGTTTACTTTAAACTATTTTGAATTGTTCAAACTTGTGTCTTTATCTGGGTAGGTACCTACACTGTTATTTCAAAGGTAAATTGTTTTATAATGATCAATTTAATTGTGATACGAGTATCGTAGTCAATTTAATTTATATATTTCTGAGTGTTTATTTATATAAATATTTTTAAGATAATTAAACACGTAACGTCAGAAAGTGGACACACGAGTATGTTACGAGTGTGGGAGCACTGACCTATGTGTGTAGGTCAGTATTCAGTAGGTAGGTATCTAATAATAAATCTCGATTTAACTTCTATAAGTTGAAAATAGATTTTAATCGTTAAATTTTTAATATTATACTCTCGATCATTTAATATTATCAATTTCATTATAAAGTGACCTATTCGATACGAGACGCAAGGTTATTGATGTAGTAAAGTACTTATGTGAACGGGTTAGGAGATTGGGCCTTGTTTGCAAGTCTTAACTCTTAAGATATTGCCAGATAAGGCTATTAAAGTAGGTATTTGTTACTGCAATCACTAAATATCTACTTGGCCTATGCTAGGCAAAGAGATAACCTTTCAAAAACACGATCTACTGCGTTTATGCACTCATTAGTCACTTGTATTCGAATCGCGTTCGTGAAAAAAGAGGAAACCAACGCTGTATTTTTATTGGTTATTTACAAAAAACAACAACTAGTAGGTACAGCCCAAAGCAGATCAAGTCCAAAGAAATACTTTGGACTTTGAACCGTTCTTATTATCTGCGTCATAAGAAATTAAAAGTGTTACCATTGATCTGCTGTCGTTCGTACAACAACTGTACTGTTTGTTAGTTGTATGGTTAGCTACAAGTTATCAATTCACAGTACATCTACACGAGTATGGGGAATACGGCCTACATTGCAATGATTATAGCGCGAATTCATAAACGTGATTTAAAGTTACGCCACCATTTAGGCCCGCTGTCCCTTTCTATCTTAACCTTCTTTAACGAAGTGTGAAAGGGATAGCAACACCATTTAATGGAAGTGAGGTTTAACTAGGTTTATGAATAACAGCATTTATGTTATACCGAAGCCCAAATCAAGTGTCTCATTTTGTAAACAAAAACTACTAACATTTGAATATTGTATAGTTACTTTCACATTATTAGATCGGAATCGGATCACTCTATTTTCACAATGATGAACAGGTTTAATCAATCAGTTCTTTCAGTGTTACATCACAACAGGTAATTAGACGATCATATTTGTTTACTAAATAAGACACTTGATTTGGGCTTCGGTATACGTTTATGTCCTTTCGCGCCTAGTATAGGACTATAGGTGCAGCCTATAGTCCTATACTAGGTAAACATTCGACAAAACCACCATGAGCAACATATTATTATATATTATATGCAATTAATCATATGACAAACGTTTGCCGACTGAAAAACAAAAATTACTCACCGCTATTATTTGTTGCCGTTGTACATGGGGTTCTTGAATGATGACGTCGGAGGTTTATACAGGGGGTTCATGCCCGTGCAGTCCTGTCCCGTGATGTTTTTGTATCCGGGGCTGTTGAGCACGTGTGGCGGGGCCCTGTTCTTCCACATCACGTAGCCAGCGACTGCCGCAACGGCCGCCACCATGGCTATTAAACCGAGGATCACCGGTATCGTTACTGGAACAAAATTGCAATTTTGAAATTCAATGTTTTGTTTGCGGAGCGATATTTGATTGGCATAGATTTTATTTACTCAACAGCATGCGAATGGTTATTATAAGTAGATACTGGTAGTATGATTTAAACAATGCCGACGCCAGACATGTGAGCATCTTTGCAAAGTTTTAACTGCCATTGAAAGCTTTGTACAGAATCTATAACTACGAAGTCATAAAAAGAAGTCAATGAACATCGAATATGAGCATATTGGGCAAACACATGTCTGGCGCCGGGGTAGCCGCTCTCCCACATCGAAAGCGCGACAAACTTCAACTCTTCCAGGTAGTATGGTATCGCAAGAACACATTCACTGTGAGAATAGGCGCAGCTACTATGTATACGCCGGCGAGCCCGTACTATAGTGTGATTGGGGCCTTATAATGGCGAAGACGATAATAATGATCCAAAATTTTCAATTCGATATGTACATATTAATTACAAATACATTTATATACTCAGGGCTATATCAAACGCACCATGGTTCATCACTAATGCTGAAATTCACAAACATCTGGGCATCGCAACAGTGAAGGAGGAGATCCGCCTCACAGTCACCAAATACAGGGAGCGACTATTCAACCACCCAAACACTCTTGCCGTTGAACTGTTGCACGCCCCCTACCCAAAGCGCTTAAAGCGACACACCATAATGGAGCTGGATGAATGAGCCACCCAATTTAAGAGGATGGCAGTCTCAATGGAGGCTGTGAATCGAAAGCCAAACTTCGCTCACCGCATTCGCTTATGGTCCGAAGACTGATCGCGGATAAAACCCAAAGAAAAAAAAAAAAAAAAAAATACATTTATTTGGCAATGAGATTATTACAATTTACAAAAATATAAATGGAAGTCCTCATAATGGTTCGTCAAAAAAACTCCTTCACTGAATACAGTGTTCGATTATTACCCTTGCTACACATACTTCTATTCTGCAAAAATCTGTCTTATTCCGTACCTGCTGCGATCGGTAAAATACCGTAAATCTCCATATTTAATCGCGAGTAGGTAGTAACTTTATGCTATTTTTCACGAACTAAAATATAGTCTGTACCCAAGTAGGTTTATAGAACTATACCTATATTGAGTGTATATTTATAATTTCTCGTGTTAGCAGGGCTTTTTCTTTATTCCGTGTAGCATTCCGTGAAGTTGATATTACATTTACTCAATATTATGATCATTGACTTCAATTGTTTATTTCTAGTATTTACATAATGTAGGTACATAGGTACTTACCTAGGTTTGTTATGTTACATTATTCATAAAAATAACTGCATATTTATAAGTTAGGAGTACATGTTTACAACTACTACATATTCATTTGGTTACTTGGATAAAAACAAATAAACAATTTTATTTTTATCATTTGTAAAGAGTCAAACAGTAGCTGGGATTAACGCGGGTAACACAAACATGGGCGAGGCTTTTAAAAATAAAAGGATGGAAAATAAAAGTCTGGTAACAGTGTAATTAAACAGTAACATTCTGTAGGCACAACTGTTTAAACTTAGTATCTACAGTAAACTTGGCACAGAACGTGTTTACAGGCGACTTTGGCACTGAACAATTGTCAGTCAAGTACCTACTTTCAGATTCATTCTCGTTATTAAAAGGTGTTTAAATTATTAATACATGGCAGTCTAGGTTTGTTTTATAAAAAATAATTTTTATTTGAAACTTTTCTTGGCATAAAATGACGTATCATACCTACATGTATACCTATAAATAAATTCGCCGAGCCTCGCCTACAGGACTACACCAGACGAAAGAAAGGAATTCTCATACGACCGGAAAATATTACCATCCTAACAAATATCAGTTTCATGAAAAGATAGCAGCTTTCGTGTACCAAATATAATAACAGAAATACACAAAATATACCAACCATTAACCGGCGCAGCCAAAAGTACATCCGCAATGCCATTACACGAAGAAACGACCATCACCCGCACTTCACCGTCATCACCTTTCCTCGCTTCATACTTCAAAACACAGCCATCTTCCGTCAAATTACAGCTAGTCCACATCTGTTGACTCAATAGAGTCTTGTTGCTCTTCTCGATGAATATGGGTGAAGAGCACTCATATTCGCATCTGCCTAAGGATCCATTTCGAATGCACGTCTCGCAGTTGCTTGTGTATAGGCAAATGTCCTCGCAAAAGTCGCCGAAGTATTCGACCCCGGTGTTGGTACAGCATTCGCATTTGCCGCAGGAGCAGTGACCATTGTTTGAGCATATCTGCAAAGAAACATTGATTGTTACTGCTTTGCAAAGTGATCTGAAGGCTGCAGAACCTTGTAGTGTAAATGAATATGCTAAGACTAGCACGACAGAGGGAGGCCTGGAGAACTCTACAGGGGTCTTTGTGTCAAAAGGACACACTGACCCAAATGGATCCAAATTAAATTAATACTAATTGAATTGAAATTTATTTGCAATAAAGAGATATGATTCTGATTAGTATCAGAAAATCGAACATTTCTATTTTTACCTTAGATAAATAAGTGCTATTATATTCAAGGTAACTGAAAACTGCACTAGAAGCAGCGGATGGCACCAGTCGATTATAACTGAGCATCCTGTACAGGCTAGCCTTGACACTGAGTCCTCCGGTACCCAGGCTCCGCCCACGGTCATTTGGCAGTCAAGGAAGAGGATCTTCTCCGAAGGCAGCTGGACCACAGGCAACGGCGAGGTCGGCGAGTATTTCGTCGCGGACGTTTTATTGATCTTTCTCACTCAGTACTGTCTACTTTCAATGTGTATTCTAAAGATTCGAAACTTGTACGTGTAAATAGTATTTTTATAACGATTAAAACGTTATAGTTACATAAATAATTAATCAAAATCTTAATAATTTATCCACTCGCGCATCGATCGATTATTTTTGTTTTGACTTTTTACTTTTTTAGAAACAGTGGTACTACGATGATACGTGCGTGATTTATAAAAATAAAGTTCTCACTCGGTTTTCACATTTCTGTATTTAGTATCGAGTTGATTTTAGAGTGTTTAGGTTTACCAAATATCAATCGATTATGATAGACCTTTACGCCAACGTAAATAAAGTGGTACTCACCCCAGTGCTTGCCATACATTCCTGTTCAGGAGTGTCACCTCGGTCGCAATTTACTTCGACGGCCTTTCGCTCACACGGGACGGCCTTTTGCATCTTTTGCTCGCAATATCGGCCCTCCCTAATTTTACACACAAAAACAATTCAATTAAAAATAGGAGGAATTAAAAAATAGGCGAGAACCGGGACCTTAAGTACCTACCTCTCTATTATATATGTAGGGAGAGTAAGAAAATTATATGCGCTACCTACTTATTGTACCTTTTATAATATTAGGCTTGTAATTAATAATCAATGATCTCAATGGTTTTAATACTTTCAATGTGTGTTGCGATGACAATGTCTGTGACGTCATTAGTCACTCCGAGAGCCTTAAATTTGTAAAAAAGCGTGGCTTATATTTCGGAATTATAATCGTATCTCTGATGATACTATGCGTGTGTCTGTTGTCAAGATACATACTTATATTATAATAACCGCCTAAAGTCATTAAGAGGAAAGTGGGTCTCTTGTGTCCAGTAATTAGCTTCCCAGAGATGATTTCAACAAAGCAGCTTGTGTTGCGGTATGGACAAACATATAAGTCAAAAAACTTATGAATAAGACGAATAATCTTCACAAGTAGGTAATTATTATGCGTTTAAATACACATTATAATCAGCAGATAATGGGAACAGAACTAGTAAGTACCTATGTAGGTACCTACTCATTTGAATTATGTGGAAGTCGTTTTAAATATTATTCCTATAGGTAAGTACTTATATGTTTTAAAAAATTGCTACCCATCGTAATTTGAAAAAAGGGTAAAAAATAAACTATCTACCATTTGCGATCATTGAATATCTGGGAGGTTTGAACAATTTTACGGTTGTATACTTAATTAAACGTACGACAGATTTAAAATTAAGGAAAGAGATCTTAACAACTTCTTTTTGGCACGTCTTTAGTTTAAAAAGTAGGCTACCACCACTTATGAACTTTAAAGTAACTTAATTTAATAATAAAGACGAAATGACTAAATTACCATCCATCGCGACACGAACAAGAACCGCAAGCGTAATCTCCTCGGCCGTTGCATTTCTGTGCGTCTCTCTCGACATTCTTGCTGCATGCGCACGCGCAGGCCACGTGCATATTCCCCTTGAACTCTTCTGCCACTCCTTCCACCTCCACCCTCAGAGTAAACTTCTCCTCATCAGTCCCATCGGCAGGGCAAAATGTTGTCCGCGGCATTATTATAATATCGACAGTACATTTTCCATTAGCACAGTTTTTCCGGAACTCCTTTTGTGTGTAAAGATGATCTATACTCAGGTTTTCTATTGTGCTGTTGAAGATACTTATGTTGACCTGTGGATAAATAGTTAGTGGTAAATAGGTAATGTTAATGCGTTCAAAGGATGTAGGTACAATCCAAATCAAACGACAGTCACTTTATGACTGGACGGCATTGATTTCCTATAAACAACTAGATACACAGTCTGCCTTCCAAAAATGTCCGAGCGCAAAGAAGGTCCAAACGGATGAATGGACCCTCATTTGCTTTATTGGACATTATTTGGACGTTAACAATGGATCCTTATTTGGACGTTTTTTAAATTGTTTTAGTAAGACCTTTGTGTATCTAGTTGTTTATAGGAGATCAATGCTGGACGGTTAATTGAATTGGTCACACAGTAGGAAGTGCCTGTAACTTCGGTCATCTTAGAAAAACGCAAGTCTTTAAAAATATCTGCAATGAATTTAAATAAATCTCTGACCTAAGCTAAATATTGACTAGTATGTATTAAATAGTTATTATCTTCATGACTATTTATTTATATAGCTGTTGGTCTTCCCAAAATTGTAAAATAAAATAAAAAATAAAATAAAATAGTTACATTGGTAATGTCTGGAATTTATTGACCAACTGGGTATTTGACAAGTATCGAAAATGAAATGTTTTTCTTTATCATTACAAATACACAAATTCATGATCAACTGTGAAATATAAAATTAAAATTAGCTGAAAAATTAAATAATTACAGGCATTTAGAAAAGTTGTGTTAGAAACAGTACACGATGTACCGTTGGCCGTGACGTCCGCTGCTAGTAGCGCCATACAAAGTACATACAAGAGCGTTTTGCTAAAAAGAGATGGAGCATTCCCCTACCATTCGTCTTACACGCCTAATATCTATATCGAAAAACTAATTTCACACTTCTCTTCAGTAATAATAGGTGAATTGATTGATGCCAAAAAATTGAGCGAATTTCCCTATTAAGTTTGTTTGTTTTCAAACGTTCTAATATACTTACTTGTGGTTGAGTAGACATCGTTTTCTGATGATAAGTGAGCTCTATGGGGCGCTGACTGCCAACCACCAGGGTCCGCTCCAGGTACCTGGGCTGCAGTTCCGTCCCGTCGATGGTGTCATCCCGGAACAGCACGCGCGGGGTCTCCTTGTTCCACGAGCACTGGTTGTTGTGCTCGCTCAAGCATTGAACGCCACGCTGGTTAGACAAAGGAAAATTGTAATTAGAAATTGACAGGTTTAACTTATCGATTAGTTGGGAGTTTAACTAGCGATTCTGATTAACGTAACGTAAATGAAAAAAAAGACCGGTCTACTTCAGTATTACCTTCCAATGGACCAATTAAATAGGTATGTACGAAAACTGGGAGGAGAGAGTTGGTTATTTATTCAGCGAACTTTGACGTAATAAAACAAAAAGTCTTATAAAATTGCTGCCTATTTGCTATCTTCTAACAAATGCAACTTCTAGTTAAGTCCCTGGTAGCATAGTTTACATTTATTTTCTTTGTTCTCTGCTGCGAATCATATAGGTATAGTAATCTTCTAACAAATGCAATTTCTAGTTAAGTCCCTGGTAGCATAGTTTACATTTATATTCTTTGTTCTCTGTTACGAATCATATCGCAGGTATTTATTTTCAATAAATTACATTAACTCCATGTAGATAATGTCTCAACCGGCGCCATGAGACTGGACTTGTAATGAAATGACCGCAGTTGGTAACTTGTTATGCGGACACGGATGCCATACTCGACTCGCCTGCTTACTTGCCTGCTTACTTGCGTGTATAATTTACAGGCGCAACTTGTCTCATTACTGCGCATTGTTGTGTAGTGGTAGAGTCCCAAGGACGTGTAAACATGAATGAATGGTTCGATAATAAATTTTTTCAAAAAAAAACCGTTAAGTACCTATGGTCAGATTCTTTACCACAAAATACTGTAGGTAGGTAAGTTGGGAAACGGAAGACCGGAACGGAAGAAGATAGCGTTTAACATATTTTTATGTGAATAAACACAAATTATTGCACATTATTTTTAACTGTAGAACTCGTAAGGCTCGTTTTCATCAAATGGTCGTACAAATTTTTAATGTACAGTCGACAGCAGAACAATGGTAACACTTGCAGTATGATTTCAAGTCTTACGACGCAAATAATAAGAACTGTCAAAAAAGTGATACCATTGATCTGCTGTCGACTGTACCACGCTCCAAAATCCAAAGTGTTACACTTGATCTGCTGTCGGCTTACTTACTTACTTTAAGAACGAAAATAGTCTGTAAAACTGGAATTTACACCGTACATCAAAAAGTACGGCCGATAGCAGATCAAGTGTAACACTCTGGACCGTTCTTATTATCTGCGTCGTAAGAGTTGAAATCGTACTGCAAGTGTTACCATTGATCTGCTGTTCTCCGTAGGTACAATACAAAATTCAACGCCGACATCAACTAAACATCAATTTCTTTTGGTTTAAGTTTTAAATATTTAAGGTTCGATAGAAAAATCGAAATTCGAATCCAAGTCTGGATCAATTGTTCAGAAAAATACCAAGGAAAACTGTTAAACAGTGGTTTAATTTAACAGTTGCTGAACCAACGATTATGTATAGGTCCAGCGATAATCCTTAAACCGCCCAATGTCTTATAATAATTTTATTACTTAGTCCTCACGGAAAATGTAAAATTTGGTACATAGCCTATACATATAACGATTACAGTCATTAGTGGTCTACAAATATGTAGCTTAAAAGTATCACAGTCATTACGGCATGATTAGCATAGCACAAGATAATAAACATGCGTAGTCGCATCATCCTCGCGGTAAACATGCCCGACTACATAATTCATGCTTGCAGCTGCGCGCGCGCAGCGTCTGTGCTCTACATAAAGAAGAAAATCGATTAAAACATTTTAGTAGCGCCAGTACAAAACGCCATTGTATATTATATTGTAAGCAACAATTTGTAGAGTTTGTATAGGTACTGTCGAAAGCACATCAACTGCATCTAGTAATTACCGTCGCATAATTATAAAGTGTTTTACAAAGTTTTTATTATATGATGGATGGGAGTTTAAAAAAAATGATTCATTCTTTTGCATGATCTTTAAACCAATATTATCTAAGGAGTATTAATTTACTTATAAAGCAGAAGCTAATTTTTTTAGTTATTTATATACTCGGCATAACATCAATAGTAACACTTGCAGTAGATACGATTTCAAATCTTATAGTGATGACAATAACTAGCAGTGAAAACTTTATTGGCTAATGTGTTAATTTTAGTCTCTATTCATAAGTATCATTAAAGCTGTATGTTTTCCATAATAAATAAATAAATAAAATAAAATAAATAAGAACAGAGCAAACTCCAATAAGTTATATTTTGATGTTCTTTCGACTTAATATACACCTGTATACTTATCTCTGTCTTCGACTGTACACCTAAAAGACATCCCCATAGTTTTAACATTTTCTACAATGCATATACCCACTTAGGACACCTTCTTGAATGGAATTTAATTACTTATCTATACCTACTTATATCTATATAGGCTTATTTAACTACTTGCAGATAGTTAAAAGGGCAATAAACCCTTCAACTATCTTCGCGCATATAAAACGGAATGTGGGTGTCACAATAATAGCGGAGATGTCGATGATTATTTCCCTTTCCAATCTTATTCTGGATATTTCAAAACAATAAAGAATTCTTAGTATAGATTGCACTACGGAATGTCGATGTTCAAAATACCGATGAACGGTATACCGAAAGTACATGAGTTCGAATTACGTGAGTTCGAAAGTACGTAATACCGAATGTCTGAATATCGAATGTTCGCTATCGCGATGTACGGAATATCGAAAGTAATAATCCCTACTCTACTTACTTGGTTTACGATTAATATTACTTAGGTACAGTCGACAGAAGATCAATGGTAACATATGCAGTACGATTTCAAGTCTTACGACGCAGATAATAAGAACGGTCCAAAGTGTTACACTTGATGTGCTGTCGACTGTACGTCATAGCAATTAGCAGGGCCTCTTTACAGCCGCTAAATATTATTGTTACCCTAATCCAAATATTTAAATTGTTGCCCTGATCTAATGCATCCGATTCTTGCTGGTGATGGGATACCGAAAAGGCGCGGGCGGGTAGTCATATTTCTTGAATCGTGTCCAAGATTATCGTTTTCGAAACGACAGCTCTTATCAATGCAGTCCAGAATACGGCTGCTGCATAGTGTGGGTGGTACGTAGGTATCCACCGCAATGTCTCCTCGTTACGACAGCCTAGAGTGCGTGGTTTAACCAGAAATACAAGTGCAAGCCGGAGCGTAAAAGAATTCGAGTAGGAATAAAACGATATCCGTTGTAGCGTGTTTTAAAGATGATTCAGTCTACAGTAAGTTAGTAAGAGATGAGTGAACGGACTGTATACTAAGCTATTAGAGTAGTGAGATTTCTTGCAAAAAAACATGAATAAGGAAAAGAAGGAAGATACAATACACCTCTTTCATAGAAATCGTTTTCATTGTGTATGTTGTTTGATTACTTGCTGAAAATGCGTGTCTATGTTCCGCGAACGAATCTACCGAAGCCCAAATCAAGTATCTTATTTTGTAAACAAATATGATCGTCTAATTACCATAGTATTGCCATACAGAGAGGAAATGCTGTCAGCGTCCTGGGCACCATGACACAGAACGGGGACCTCGACGACGTGTTCGTTCTTTAGTTTGTAGTTTTATTTATAAGTAATTTTTTTTATAGATTTTAAGTTAGTTTTATTTTGTAGTAAGTACTTAATTAGGTTTTTTTTTGCAATAAAACTTACATAAAAATCTTATTACCTGTTGTGATGTAACACTGAAGGAACTGATTAATTGAACCTGTTCATCATTGTGAAAATAAAATGATCCGATATAATAATGGATCCGATATAATAATGTGAGAATAACTATGCAATAATCACAGAAAAGCTTAAAATGTTAGTAGTTATGTTTACAAAATAAGACACTTGATTTGGGCTTCGGTATAGGTACATATTTATGTCGAATACTAAACCTCTTATTATATGCATAATTAATTGGTAAAATAAATAACTAAGACTCTGAATAACTTGATAGGTATAAGTATTGTATACATATATATTAGGAATAGACAATTAAATGTTTTTAATAGTACCCTATTTTTTATTATTTTAATTAATACACCTTAATCACTTTATTAAATGGAAAACTTCTCAAATAATAAAATTGAAAATTATGTCGATTTTGCGGGGAAGTCTAAATAATAAATGAAATTGTGTCCTATCTATCTATTCAATAACTCATAACTCTTGGAGAGTTTATGCAATCTTTAGTAATTTTCCACGATTTGTACACGAGTGACTCTACTTCTACTACCCGAGATGACTACTATTGATTTTGTGTTGTGGAGCGAATCCTTATTGAGTTGACATTAACGAAATCTGATTATTGGTTTATCCGGTTGTTGACCGCTTGTCTGATACATGTCTGAGCCCAATGCAATTAGAATATTGTGTTCGGGCACCCACACACTGTTTAGTATCACGTTAGTTGCAACTTGCATATTTATTATTAGGTAATAATATATTACTATTATATATTAGGTATCTTTTATTTGTGGTAAATGTTCCAGAGCTGTGGCAGTCCGGTAAAGCTTGTGTTTGTTAACTTTTTAGTACTTACCTATCTAACAATAATTAAAATTAGAAATAACTATTATAATATTAACCTAAAAAAAATATATAAACTAAACTAAAAACTATATGTACAATAGGTCGGTTGAACTATCTGAATGGCTTAGCATTACAGATAGTTCAACCGATCCCCGTTGTCCGGAAACGTGCCCAAAATGCTGGCGGCATTTCCCCTCTGGATCGCTAGGCTGATCCTTTGGGCGAAATACAGGCCAGCATTTTGGTCACGTGTGGACTCCACGAGCCGCCCCGACAGGTCTTTATAAATTTCCATGGCTCCCGCCCCCCCCCCCCCCCCCCCCCCCCTATCTAACTAAATGTGGTAAGGTACTTTTTGTAGATAAACGCTACGTATTTATACGTCGGTGTTATTGACAATAATACTGTACTTACATAGCTATTCAATAATAATCAACAAATATAGCAAATAGACAGGACAAAAGACCGCAAAATTGTTGTTTTTCTGCAATAATGAGATCACCCGCATCAAACTGTACCTAAATATGCTGGTGCTTCCAGTAACTCCACACCCTTTGACTCATATTGGGATGTTACTATGAATACGATCATCGGTGACTTTAGACAACCACTGGAAACTTGCGGAAAGTCCTCATATTTCCTTATTCCAAGACGTCGCTCTTACCATTCATGTCTGATTCATGTACAAATTTATTTTTCGATACATACCTACATTTACATAATGTTTACAAAGTAAACAAAATGAATGTATAAAAATTAATTATAAATAAATATAAATAATCAATTAATTCATAAGTACATGAATAAATTGATAATCAATGAAAACTGAATTGAAATTAGTTGATAAAGGGATTAAATGCATATAGAAACCGACGACTAGAGTTAGAAATATACTATATTTAAATGAACACTTATATAGGATTGATAACTGTACCTACTTATCTATACATTTTTAATGTTTTCTAAAGACGGCCAATGTCCAAAGTGTTTAATTTGATATTTAATTTTAAACCCGGGATCATTACCCGGTGACAACATAATTCGGAGAATAATGCGAAAAAGTCGCCAAGTTTATAGGGAAAAATCGATCGTGGCTAGACTGCCTTGGCTTTTCTCCAAGCCATTACGAAATGCAATTCACTTGCAGTTTCCAAGTTTTATCCTCAACTCGGCAAACTAAGTACTACCGTAGAAAGAGAAACATGATCTACAAGAAGCGTGGGCAGTTGCAGTTTGGTTCAAGTAAAAAAGTTAAATAAAGTTCCCACATGGTGGTTATTATCCTATTCCTGGTTACCCAAACTCTGAAACAAGTAAATATAGGTCCGATTCTGTCCTGGCCGAACTCTAAGCTGGTATCGTCATAATTATTTTATTGAAATTCATTTACAGAAAATATTCTGAAATAGCAATAATTTTAAGTTAGGTTAGGTTACGCTTTATGTAAGAGCAGCTAAGCAAACGAGTCGACTGATTATATATGAGTAAAGCGTGATGGTGATCTTCACCTAGAGGCAACTGCAACACGCAAGGGTTCGAATGCTTAATTCACCATAACTCTTGAAGCATCACATATCATAGCTTGAAATTTGTTTGGCTAAAACTAATCATAAGTACGATTCAATCTAAGTCGTTGTATTCGTGTCTAAATAAGATAAACGCATTCATTTAATATTTTAAATCAAGTTAATCGCGTTTTCCTGACAATTACACCATAGCCACTCATATAGCTCCGACGTAAAGACTTGAAATAGGTACTGTTAACGATTGCGCGATCGGATCAACCCACCGGGCGAGTCGAAACGAAATAACGTGCCCTTTGTACTGATAAGTGGTACCAATTTTTAAAGGCTCGCTTGCGCAAACCGCGTAAACTTTAACAGAGATGTTTTTACGCGTATCGTGCTGTTAAATATGTTAATAGGTAAGTGGAGCGGTCGAAAGAGTTAATTGCATTGATTGATATGCAACTGAATCTCGCGTACATCACGCGCCCGTTATGGCAAGAGCTCATTCTCGGTATTAAGGTTCGTGTCTTATCGCCAATAATTAGTATTCGTCGTTAATTGTCGCGAATTTCGATTTAATCTTTATGAATTGATTGTTAACTCTTTTAATACTTACAATATTGTAAATGTCAGTGGAACTGCTGCAGTTCCAAGGTGTTGGAATTTATTGTAAGAATAAGAATGTTGAAAATGCCGGGATCGTGACAGTTGCTTAATTATTTGATAATTTTATAGTCATTGTTTTGTATTTAATGTCAGCTTAATTTCTCGATCGAATATCAATATGATGGAGTTTTCGAAAAATGATTTGTAATCTGCAGACTCGAGGTAGATTCAGGAGACACTTAGAAGTGAAATTGACTGGAGCTTCTTTTTGACATTGACAAATAACAAAAATAATGCCCGGTGAATGCGCGGCCGGTGTTTTAAGAACTTGGCCTGCGCACTACCGTTTAATCTTAGATAAAATTAAGAATAAATAAAAGGTGCTACAGAAATCAATCAACACTTGGACTTTCCTGTTGTCTAAAGTCATAAAAGTTTTACTTGTTACAATTGGTGTGTTGTCGAGTGTACAGTAATTCACTCTCAGTAAATCAGAATGATAACACGAAGTAACGGTGTTCAGACGTAATAATTATCCCGTCTCAAGATCTTACTGTGAGATGAATGCAATTTTGTTCTGAGAATGTTGTAATCCCTACCATGTCATGGTCAGAAACAAAAGAAACACAGCAAAAACTAAACACAACGAAATCTATTAATTTTGGTCAATTAGTGCGGAAAACTAATTTGTCACACAACATCACTCTCGATTAAATTGTATTTCGGCCATCATCTGCAGTGATCGATATAAAATTGGTGAAAATACCTTATTCTCTCTATTTACTGTTTGCAATTTGGTATAAGTATTATATTCCATACGTTTTTTGTTGTTGTTCACATGATAAAGAATAGGCATACGCCTATTCTTTATCATGTGAACAGAGAACTAAATAGAGATTGTAATAGAATTGGTAAATAGAGATGGACTTTATTACATTTATTTATTTTATGCAATCAGCCTTCTGGGGACACCCTTACGGTCGGTGACAGGGCATTACGCATTTTACACACACACACACACACACAATTTTTTTGTTTGTTTGTGTTTTTGTAATATGTAGAGATTGTAGAGTTATATTACACCGAACAGTCCCGTAGCCAAGACACTGTTCGGACTTTCGTTAACGCTAGCAGAATAGAAAGAAGAGTGTACGAGATTGACATTTGCTGTTTCTTGAGCAAATAAAAGACTTACGTACATTTACCGAGTGCTCTCAAAACGGTGAAGGAAAACATCGTGATGAAACCTACAAAAAAATTCTAAGGTATGTGAAATCCGCCAATCCGCACTGGGTCCGCGTGGTGGATCATGGCCTGAGCTCTCTCGATGTAAGGGAATGTCCGAGCAGTGGGTCAATATAAATAGACTGATGATGATGAGCAAATGTCAATCTCACTTCTTTTTTTATCAATACCACTTGGATAGGTCCTCAGACTAGTCTGAAATAAGGGTTAGTTCCGCTATGGTATGGTCCCGCTATGGCCCCCTCGCAAAATACCTACCAAAAAGTCCCGCTATGGTACCCATCTTTTAGTTCTACGTCAAACAATAGAAGGTACAATTGAAAAGAAAAGTGCACCTGTAACTTTTAGTCTCTACTGGACTTACTTTTTAGGAGTACTTATGAATGGCAGCGGTAGACGTATCAGCTGAAGCCATAAAAACATGGCGCGGTGGTAGCAAGTACTACAAACAATGGCTGCATGGCTGTGTGTCTTCCATTTGGAATCGTATGTTAGATAATGGCACAGCTGAGCACACGATGACACCCGAAACCAATAAACATAAGGGTTCGTGTTAAAGCCTGTTGGAGTGACCGATGATGTCATAAAATATTACCGCATCACATGTTCAAATGAAACCTGATCCATAGATTGAAAAGAATAAAGAAATATTCTTTTTTAGTGTTTTTTTTTTGGAGAACCTAGCGAGAAAATTGTTGCATAATTAAGAAGCTTCGAAATTCGTATCATAGAAATCAATTAGACGAAACAAAAATATTTCAAAGCTAAGGAAGGTATTACTTAATTCATACCAGTTTTATTCATTTAGTTTTTTAGATATAGATAAAACATTTACTTTTTATTATTATTATAATATTTTTTATTCACTTGCAACACCACAATACTTTACTTAAAGTAAAATAAAGTTTTAGAATAACCTACAGTTAAGTTGAATTTTGATCAGTCTCAATGCGTTAATAACTTGTATAGGGTGACAGCTCTCGGTCCGGTTAATGTTGTTTCAACTGCCCGGAGAATAGCAGTCATTAACAATCAAGTGGATGACAAATAAACAGAATATCAGAGTGGCATTGATATTTAACAAGTGGGTTAATATACCATACCTCTTTGACCCTACACTCAGGTTACGCATCTCGTAACCTGTACACTGTAATCGATCAAAAATAAGTGGGTTTTTATTTATTAAGTAATGGACTCACTAAATTACTTTATTAATGTAATGAATCTTTAGGTAGCTTACATGCAGCAATTTTTTGGCATCTGAATTTCTACAAAATTACACTGTAAGTCTTTGTTTCATTAATATTTTGCATATAGCCACGCAAATCATATGGTTAGTAATTTATTTAAAAAGTCAATGCTTAATTAATTTTTAGCCCTTAGTCTGATCCAATATTGATGGTACCTAAAACATGGTAACTATTACTCATCGTCATTTATACCGATCGAAAATGTTATTTTTAGTTCGTGAATAAAAACAATAATAACTAACACTAACTATTAGTTCAAAAGTTTAGTACTTATAAGTATTGAGCTTTTTATATATAAGTTATGTATTTTTTAAATTCTAAATAAATTGCTTTGGTAGGTATTAGTTAAACCAGTATGTTACATATTCCATTAACACTACACGTTAAATGATCCTTATTCTCCAAAATGAAAATGTTGAGGTCGTGCAAATATCGTAAAAAACATTTAAAATTCGAGACAAAAAATTAATTGACTAGGGACATTTTGAGTCATTACGTTATGATATGAATGAGTTGCCCAACTGATTGATTACACTGGCGTGAGTTTCATCAAGTTTACACGCTATAACGATCATACCCCGATTACACTTGCTGACATAAAAAGTTGTGTAACATGTTAATGTTTAAAACACAGCCAGATATAGGTCGCGCCGTATTTATAATTTCTCAGAATGGTGTGATTGCGCGGATGTTTGTTGATTTTGTGTACACTTTACCGCACACTATGTGTATTCGGGTGCTAACTGGAAGTCAATACAAGATTGATTACATTGTAAATGATCCGTTATTTGGAAAACAATAGTCCGTGTTTGTGTATCAACAACGTTTTACCATTGCTTTTATAAGGTTTACGGTTTTGAATTGCATTTGTTTATCGGGGAAAGTTTTATTTTATTCGGAAAGAAAGGCGAGTTTTATTTTAGTTCGATGTATATTTTATTTATTTACTTACACGAACAAGTTTATCACATTCCATCTTGGTTAAAATATAATTTCTTATCTGGGACAGTTTTATTTGCAAACAACTCTACTTACAAAACTTTGATCTTTATTTTTGGTTCGATGTCGCATTTTTTGTTTACTTATTTTATTTTCACACTCATTATGATAGAAAATGGATACAAAATAAGAATGCATTCGGAGAAATTGCAAGTTTACTTGATTAGAAAAATGATGTATTGTTTTATTATAAAATTACGCAAAAAATCATTTCAAAGGAACGCACGTTACATTCTCGACATCACATCGACACTTTTAGTAAGATTTCAACTCTTACTGCTTAGACAATAAGAACGGTAACTCGAAAGCGTAACTTTATGTGATTTCGACTGTACGTCGCAGTAATAATGTTTGTGTGTCAGCAGTTGCTTCAGCGCAAAACTCGGAAAAACAATTTAAGTGACTTAGTTACCAAAAAAACAGATCGTAATGTGGTTTTCAAAGTGGATCAGGAGTGCCTATACATAAGTCATAATAATTATAATATTTCATCATTGCATCCGGTACTTTCTGATGTCAGCGGATGCCCGCGGTTATACGAATAAACTGAAAAATGATCTAAATCCTTCGGAAGGAAACTCGATCATATAAACATACCGCAGATAGCAGAGTTTTATTTGGTCTCAACACTATGGACATAAATTATATTAATAAAACCTCTTATTAGAGACAAAAAGTTTAGAATATCAACTATCACATCTACAAATTATTATATATAAACGTATATCACTCACTTGTTAAAGTCGGCAATTAGACCGACAGTTTCGACCGATTTCGACGGTCTTTTATCACATCTACCTTCGCTGAGACAATAAACTTGATGAAGGTAAGTTAAAATGTAAGTATATAAATAATGGGCAAAATATCAATCTATACCGCAGCCCAAATCAAGTGTCTTATTTTGTAAACAAATATTATCGTCTAATTACCTGTTGTGATGTAACATTGAAGAAAATTGATTGATTGAATCTGTTAATCATTGTGAAAATAATGTGATACGATCAAATAATGTGAAAATAACTATGTAATAAACACAGAATAGCTAAAAATGTTAGTAGGGTAGGGTAGTTTTTGCTTACAAAATAAGACACTTGATTTGGGCTTCGGTTTAGATAGGATTAGGATCTCTAAACATTAATCATTTATGCATATTACTTATTATGTTATGACGACAAAGGATAAGGAGTGGTGAAATAGGTGGCACACAGCCAACAAGCCCGTCCTTTAATGAGAATTGCAAAATAACCATGACTTAAGCGGCTATACGAAAAACAATGCACATTATTCATGTTGCCAGCTAAAGGTTTTCCCCTCATAATGTTATTATTAGGTAGTACCTATTAGTATTTATTATGAAGGAAAAAAAAACACCGCGCTCTATGGAGAGAGCCTAAAGTATTTTTGTACTTGTTGCATGCTTGTATGAGCACTTGTTCTCACTTTCACCCTCATGCGGCAGAAAGAGACATCTGTTTTGTATGTGGGTTCGACTTCTATTGAAAGTTCAAACAATGGAGAAACAGAGTAGCAGAGACGCTAAAATGACATTGCCACATTTCAATGGAGCTTTGCCCCACATTTGGTCACCTACGTGACCATTGAAGCTCATATATCATTTTGTTGGGGACTTATTACAGGTATTGCATAATCATAATCAGTAGGAGTTGCGAGAGTAGTAGAAAATGATAACAAAGATAAAGAATAATTCGCTTCGATTTCTTACTATTTTCTGAATTCTTCATTAAGCTGTTTTTTCGACTCGCATGTTGTACAAAACTTTATTTTAAACCAATAATTTTAATAAAAAACGGAGATATTTTTACATTTATTCGTTATCTTGTTCATCATGCGGTCATTTGTCATGCAAGAGCGGTGTCTGTATTGTAAATATCACGTAAATATGGCTTACTCCATTTTAGGGCATTTCTTGCTTCTTGTATTTATACAGAGCTTGTTTGAGGTAAGAGCGGATATTGGAAAATGGGGTTACGCAGGAAACTCGTCGATCGACCGCCGATAGAAGCTAGGCACTTCACGTGATTGTGTGGAGTCATCAGCAGGAGAGGTCTGCCTGCACTATGTTTAGGTACATATAGTCGACAGTTCCTTTCATTGCATTTTAGGGTTCCGAACCTCAAGAGGAATAAAGGAACCCTTATAGGATAACCTTGTTGTCAGTCTATCTGTCAAGACCTATCTCTCAGAAACGCGTGGACAGATCAAGTTGAAAATAATACCAAATACTCAAGTCTGCAACCTCATGCAGCCGTGAAAAAATCAACCTTCCACGTCAATGCAAAGAAAAGATGTCGCTGTTTATGTCGCATTTTCTCGCATATTTGTATGAAAATGCAAGACAACCAAAACCTATATATATATATACTCGTACTTCCAGTTGACCTAGAATCATGAAAATTGGCCAGAAGCTAGGTCTTACAGCACAAGTAACGTAAAAAATTTGAAAACTGTAAATTTAAAGTTATGTCACGAAATATGTTTTTTAATTACAAACTTATATTTGCAGTTGATACCTGGTATGTCGATGTATGATGTTATCAGTTTGGAAAACGCAAGATAAGTTTGTCGCTAAATCTAGTTTATATTTTCGTTAGAGCAAATGTTATGGTGAAATTGGACGGAACCCTCGTTCGGTGCGCGAGTCCGACAGCTGACTCTCACTTGGCCGATTTTATTTTAAAAGAAAATTAGTTATTACCAAACTCCTCAACTACTCTTTCTCCAGTGGAACTGCTCTAAAAGCCTGGCTGTGAATGTATTTCGCTCATTGTGATAAAATCGTGCAAACAAACGAATAAATTATCATTTTGACTGTTTATTCTAGAGACAAACAACCAAGATAATACGAAAGGAAACAAATTGTAAGTAGAGGTTGTAATGTAATGTGTTGCGATTATGGTCTAGCGACGTAGGTCGCAATCCGCTACCTACTGGACGGTAACGACGGGAGAAAATGGGACGGGGCATGCGTTTCAACTTACCGCAGGCCGCAAGCCGCGTGTAGATCGCGCCTGTGTGGGAAACACTTAAAATATAGATTATTGTAACTTTGAATGCCGCCAATATTATAATTTTGATTTGCCTACTGTTTTACGGACAAGAGCAGATCAATGGTAACACTTGCAGTACGAATTCAACTCTTATGACGCAGATAATAAGAACGGTTACACTTGATCTGCTGTTAGCTGTAAGAGTTCAGTGTGAAAAGTTACTTCTTCCTAGCCTAGCTAAATGTTACAAGTGCATTCCATACCGTAACCTAGGAGTTATGTTATAGTGACGTAACGAAATAATTAGGATTATTTAGAATCTATTTTAGATAGCGGACAATAATTAGTTCGACCGCGTCAGGTTCATTCATAGTAATCATGTGTTCTACTGTACGCATGCGCAAGCGAGCGGCGTGTCAAGGTCCTGACTCCTCTGTCAATGAACGGGGCATTTATTTATCTTTCTACATCTAGGAATTCTAGGATATCCTGCCCCTATTACCGTTCTCAAAACGATGAAATTATACCATGTCATGGCGCGCCAAACAGAGACGCCGCTACACCAATGCAATAGCACTGTCCCTTTCACGGCCGCTATGACATGGTATGATTTGATCGTTTTGAGAAACGTAATAGCCCCACTGGTCCTAGCTTCTATCCGAATTACCTACAAATACAAAAATTACATATATATGTAGATTGAGATTCGGATACAAATTGTGCACGTGTTTGTGAGTGTGGACTCGCTCTTACAACTGTGAATTTCGCACAGCGTTTTGACGATTGTAAGAGCGAGCACTAAGCTAGCAATCAAAACTTTCTCAGAATCTAGAATTAAATCACATTTTAGTACAACAGCAGAAGAAATAATACTCAGTACAAGTTACACACGAAGACAGAGATACAGGGGGCCTCAATAAGGTTGAGTTTTCTCAAGAACTACTTGGCTGATTTCAATAATTCTTTTACAGTACTTACATAGTTTTAACTTTTATCTATCTAACAGTGGAAGAATTATTGTAATAGGTAAAGTAGTTTTTGAGAAAATTTGAACCTTAAAAACTCTACTGTACACCTTTATCTGTCTTCGACCGTACAACTGTGTTTCATCATGACATATAGGCTGGTTTCACAGCTGTCCGGGAGACCCGTACCGGTGTGCACGTAAAAGATAATTGCAATTTGCTTTTTACGATGCTGTAGCGTCTCCGTTCCTAGCCCGTACGAGCGGCCCGTACGGGTTTCCCGGACAGCTGTGAAACCAGCCATACGAATTATGATTGATATAAGAGTTCAAAAATAGAGCGGCTCCTATGCTCCTGGGCAGCGGCCGTGGGGCTCATTGCCTCAATTGTTTCCTTCCGTCGTCGGCTCGTCTTCGTTTTTCCTTTACGATCAATCTGTTGTTCTTGGAATGCCTCTCAATTAAATTAATATGACGTTGAAAGGTTTAGCTTTATTTGGGTTGAACTTTCTAAAAATGTATATTATATACAATGTATTATTGTAGTATTTTATAATCACACTGGCCCAGACTGAGGGGTTTCTTATTTCCATTGGGTAATCCAAGCACGGAATAAAAGTACCCAAGTTTTTCCTTATGACCGTAGTAACACGGCCTTCGGAAATTCGACCACATATCTGAGTATAGGGAAAAACTTAATTGGCTACCAATACGGTTGCGGAGGGACTCACATGTCCTGTCGCTGCTCTTCAACACTCTCTTCTCCCCTTTGGCACCTCAATATCTCCGCGAGCGTTTTAGCTTTTCTGCTGACACTCGTCCCGGTACAGAACGACTACGATCCAGTGATGACTGTCTTCTTGACCCTCCCATGTTCCAAACGCGCACATATAAAAGATCATTCTCGGTACACGCGGCGAAACTCTGGAATAGACTCCCTGTTGACGCGAGAAAATCCCCCTCACTGCCGACCTTTAAAGGAGCGCTCAAGAAACACTACGGATACGACAACGGCTCTTTGAGCTAATCCACACCTTACTATTGTATTATATTTTATTCATAATAATTACTTATACTCGTATTTCATCCTATGGTTTTATTAGTACCCTCATATCAATTATTATTTAGTAAAAGTATAATAGGTATATAGTATTTATCGTAATATATATTGCATATTGTTATATATTGTATGACATTATATATAATATTTATCGTATTTATTGATGTTATGCACTTTTGTTAATTGTTCACATGTGTATTTATTTAAATATTATTGTCTTGTATAATGTATTATGAATAGCGACACCCGCTTACAAATGCTTTTATCAACTATTCAAAGGTTGACTGGAAGAAATCCCCTGAGCGGGATAAGTCCGCCTTTGTACTGATTTAGTCTCTGTCTGTAATTTGTCCAGTGTTATTTCTGTAAAAATTTGTACAATAAAGTGTATACAAACAAACAAACAAACAAACAAACAAACAAACAAAACACTAAAGGTGGTAAAGATTTGATCATGTTGAGTCATCGTACCGTACCCAATCGCCAGCACGATTTGACACGATAAGCTACTTTAATAGATACTGTTTTAAAGTACAAGCTTATTAAAGTGAAGGGATTCTTCGTAAGGAAACTTGCAAACACGAGTTATACTTCTGTTGGTGAAACCGGATAGGTAATTATATATGCAGTGATCCTAAAGTAATGACCGGTAAGAAGACGAAAAACATGCCAGTTAGAATAAAATAAGACATCACACTTTGCCATGACTCAAACCATAGTTCCCACTATGACATAATGCCACCCCGACTGAGAATCAAATCTGGAACCCTATGCACAGAAGCCCAAATAAGCCAGCGGAAAAAAGCGCCCATGGAAGACAGCGTTCCATTCCAATACAATGTATTTTTTTTTGGAGAATATATAAATTGAAACTGACCTGAAACAAAGAGTACACAAAGTATAACCTATCCACAAAGGAACAGAAGCCTACCTCCATGGTTCCACTGCCTATTACATATTTAAGACTGGACAAATAGAACGTCAAAAGTTTTACGATAAGGTAAGTGTACATATTGCCGTCAATTTACGTATGCCCGTCAAGTCAACTTAAATTACCTATATCTCACGAAAATGGTAGTTTATTTCGTTTTATCTGCAATATTATGAAAATAAATACTGTTTTGCTGCTAATTAACTGGCAAAAATACAATAAAACATCAAATAACATAATATAATATCACTTTATAGTTTGTGTTCACGTTTTTGTAAAAAAGTTACGAAGTTCGATTACTAAACTGCTGTTTTTACTGACTACGGTTTTTTATCAACGCTGGCTCATGAATTTACTTATTTGTAAGTGTTGATGTTTAAAATGAAACTTTATTAATATTAATATCATATATATGCGTTTTGCCGCCCTGCAACTTAGGTCGATGTTTCCGGTCTTGTCTAAATATAGTATAATCAGGTATGGCAAATGTGCTGTTTCTGTCCCTGCTGTTCAGCCAGGTCTCCGTGACAATTATAATGGATGGCTTGTTGGTGTTTACATATAAAAGAAATAGGTCGAATTTTAATGACAGCGAGCATAAGTTGGTGTATAGGAAGGTAAGGTGTGACATAATTTTTTACAAAAATATATAATGAATATGACAATATAATAATAATGTGGAAATAAATAAATATATTAAAAATGTAAAATAATTAAAATATAAGTATTAGGTGCTTGTATATATTGCATGTCATAATATTAGCTGACTTATTTAAATATATTATGAATTATGATAACATTTGTATGCCTCGTAATAGGCTGAATACCATGACAATTTAATTTTATAACACCTCATATTTTGTGTATTCTAACAAATAAATGTATTTGATTTGATTTGATTTGATTTGGTCAGTGTAGGGGTTGTTGGGGTCAAATAGTTTTTTTGTTTGATTATCTTCGGCACACCCCTGACGTACTTAATAGTGAGGTCTAACTCACCACTCTCGGTACGTAGCTGGAGACGTTGCCTCAGCTCCTTTAGCTCGTCCCGCTGCATCGGTGTCTTGTCATCATACACTCTTACCTCCATGGCTCTATTCTTGTTTTTAAGGACCTTCAATGCATCATGCCGAGACTTGATGATCACTTTCATGGGGCGCGGTTTACTGTTGTCTCGTTTACCAAGTCGCAACACTTTCACCATTTTGTCAGAAGATATCTGTTCACTCGTAATCTCCACCAGGATCCTTCTGACAGTGGCCTCATCAGTGGGCCATTGAATAATGTGTCACCCGTATCCATTACAGGGAGACCAACAAGGATCACGTTATTTGCTCTGCGATCACGCTCCGCCATCTCCTCCGATATATTGTTAGTGTCTAAGGAAGTGGCCGGAGTAGCAGTAGAAACTGCATGAGTCACTGGTGCAGAAAACCGTTTTTTTTATTTCGTCCAATTCCTGACGTACACAATCATATGCTTGGATCAGTTTAGGCACTTGAAATAAGGTCTCGCGGCAAGGCGAACACAGAAAGATGAGGGTGCGTTTGGATTTCAACCCCATGACACGAGCCTCGCTGCTTGTTAGGTTGCTGCAACTAAGACATACGTTCCGTTTACAACCATCGCACTGTATCATATTTTCATCCCTATGATCATTCTCGCACTGGAATCACTTCATTTTGGAAACAAGTTTGCCACAAAAAGTCGTTAATTTTTCGTAAAAAAGTCAATTGAATTTTACACTATGTAATGTCGTAGTTTTTGCGAGATAACACTTGTCCATTATTACAATGCACAATTTCACTAAATAACGTGTTTTTGGCGTAATTTAGACACATAAACTAATTATTTAATTAATTTAATACAAGACACAAATTCTAACACTGTTCACTTTTTGAGGGTAGAGAAAAAAAACATCTTTGGGATTTTTAGAACTTCTTTGGGTGCATTAGTAATTATAGGCATAATGACCTGCATTATATATACTGGCTGGAACAGCAACATTGAATATTTTGACTATTTTGGTTTATATATTTGAGAAATGTCGAAATGTCGAAAACATAAAGCTTGTCCAATCAGGTGTTCCATTTACACTATAACACTTTGATCAATCATATATGTACGTCATACATTACCTACACAAAAACTATATATATATATGACGGCTATTGGGACATGGGTATGTCGGATATCTGTACAAGGACATGCCGGATACCGGGCAAAGGGGTATTATTTCATATAAGTCTAAAAATATCTTATTTAATCTTAAAATTAAAGAAACATTATTTAATTACGTAAAATTTAAATAAATTGTTTATATCTTGGCACCATTTCATTCCCTGTGGGTCTTATACTACGGCCGTGGCTACAAAATCAAAAGTGAAAAGTTCAAAAAGTGACGGTTATTGGGACAGTTCCCTTACTTAAGTATTTGTTATACTTACTTACTTACTCATAAATCCATTCGATTTCTGAGCATTCAAGAACCTTACATTTTTTATTTACCGCCGCGTACTTGTCTCACATATTTTTTATTAATTTATTGCTAAGATGAGTAAAATAATTGCAAATAGGTAAAATGTTAAAAACTTACGATTGGTATTTTGCACCAAAATCCGCCACATCTGATGCACTCGTCGCAAGTCTGGATCGTATCTAAATTAACGCAATCCCTCTCAGCACCGAACACTTGCTGAATCGAAGCTAACACTATCACTGAAAACCACCAATTTGCCATTGTTCTTAACTTTTATAACCTCTAAATTAGATGCTATGAAAAATAACGAACGCACGATAAACACAGAATTCGAATTTCGAATTGACGCGGTCGAATAAAAGTTCGGAATTTAAAATTAGAATGGCGCGCGCACCAATGGCCGGCTCGTCACAGACTGTGAGTCGACTTACGTTGCGTTCGTTGTGAGCGTTCAACTCACGAGATGAGTCATCGGTTGAAGGGAAATTCGCGGAAATTATTGAGATGATGATAGTAGCTTTAGCCTACCTTCGTATGCAAATTAATGACAATACGAGTTAATCACGCTTATTTTTATCCAGGTACCCACTTTTGAGAAAATGTAGTCAAAACGTCTGCATTGACTTCCGTTTCCGCTATACTATAATTATTTTATACTTTTATTTTAGAAAGGGAAGGCGACCTGACCCTCTCGACATAAAGGGTATATTGTAATTTCAATGTTATTTGGGTGCCAATATACCTACTGAAATTTGATCGATATTCATAATTCAAGTAGGTTGTAATTACATACCTCTGTAAATAATATAAATAATAATCTAGGTTCATGCGTAATTCCAGATATTCCTAAAAATATTTTTAAAATCCCGAATCCTATTAATGAGTTTAACATTTCAAATATACTCAATACAGTCTGTACCATAGGGCACACGAGGCCCGTACCAAGGGCCCCCATACTCACGGGGACCCGAAAGACCGATATTACACTTTACAATTTATTTTATATTTTGAACTATCTACATTTGAGCTCCACATTTCCAAATCAAAATGCTAATCGTAGGTACACCAAATCAGTTTTTCTTCAAAACTTTTTTTTGACATCCACTTTTTATTTTCTAACAGTGCCCCATAATCTTGTGTGCTAAAGGGCCCCGGAATGGCTTAAGACGGCCCTGAATATACTATCAACTATACAATACAATTAACCAAGGGCCTACTAACAACCGGTTGCATTACATCGTGAAATGTTCGTCAGCTGTTAACTACGTACTTACAGTCGACAACAATCATTATTATAAGAGACTTGGAAGTGGACAAAACACCATTCGTGAATTTTAGTTAATCAAACTGTAAAATGTAAATTCAACGAAACCATTGCTGAATAACGAGGAATACGAGAATTTCTGGAAGGAATCACATTTAAAAAAAAAATATAATCACTCATTTGCGAGTTTCGATGGTATAGTTACAAACAACCCTTTTTATTTTTACCCCCGGGCCGCTAAAAGAGAGTCAAAGCTTCTACTGCAGTGGGGTTGAGGGGACTGTACCCCTCTCTTGATATACGAATGCGTATAGTCGGTGCGTTTGTAAGACGCACCAACGTTTATTGGCATGTGCCAAGGGTTCATTGTGCGCACCGGGCGTTAGCTCCGGCGGCTGAGTTCGGTTTGGGTACGTGAGTCCCACCGGGGTATTCCACCGCGCGCCTGCGACCACCAAACAGGCCTCGAACGGCTTCATAGGTCGGGGTGGTTTTAGAATAGATCCACCCCCGAGTACTACTTTACTGAGTAGAAACGGACTCCCCGATACATAAGGTGCCTAAATTGTATTTATACTAAGTGGTAAGAAAATTTCAATAGCGCGTTTTAGGACTTTCTTCATTTTCCCAATGATCTCTTAGTAATTTGACATGATTTATACATATTTGCTTTATTAATGATATTTAGAATGTTAATTATACGGTAAATATGTGTTTAGTAGTGGAAATAGTAAATTAAAACAATATTTTGCAGGCATGCAAAAGATAGAGCGATGGGAACTGTAGAGGAGTGACAAAGATAGCAATGTTACTAAATTGGGTCGCTGGCGATGGTGTCGCCATCTACTGTCGAGTAGTGGAAGTAATAAATTATTAAAAAAAATATAGTATTTGTAATTTTCATTATAATTAATTGTATTCGTATGCTTATGTATTAATTTGAGATTTTAATTCATTCTAAAGTCCTTCGTTTGCTTCCTATTATAAAATATGTACCATTCTTTATTCCAAACGGAGACGCCCAATCCGACCTAAAGACAGGGACACGTGGCTTGGCCTAGCTACCTGAATTTATATCAAAGAGTAATATGAGTATATTTTCCAGAGACGAGAATAATAGTACATGACTGTTAAGTACACTCGACAGTACATCAATGGCGGGTACTATAGTTTAACTTGACGCAGACAATACGAAAACGTTACTTAGTCCAATTTACACTTAATCTACTTTCGATTGTATGTAATAAGACTAGATAACTCTACAGCTCTACACGATAGAAATAAGACCCAAACCATAGCGCGAAGGTTTGTGTACGTTACGTGCTGTCGACTGTAGGTACATGTATCTTTTTGTAAACGTAAAAAGTCCTGAACGGGATCATTAAATAACTCCGATTTTATAGTACTTATTACGAGATTAGATTTTCTACAGTCGACATCACATCAAGTATTTATACGAAGTGGTACTTACCTACTTAATGTTTTTTTTGTTGGTGTAGGTGTAACCGATACTGAGCATCCCCATTTCGGCTTATATTGCACTTTCTGTTACACCCCGTATAAAAATTGTTTGCATATTTATACAACATGAAATTTTAATGGTTGTTTTTCCGCAGCGATATGATTTAGTCTCGGTAGTACTCTCGATTTATTATTATAATTTAATTTTTTTTGGTAGGTAACTACGTCGAGTGATAGTTACTATAGCCTCTTATGTTTTCGAGTTAAAAAAATAATAAAAAATTTAACGATTTATTTTTCAAGTTTAACTCGATAAATCAAACTGATGGCAAATCATTCTGCCACTGGAAAATAATCACTACAATTTCACGTTGTATAAGTATGAAGATATCTACGACATAATACTATTACTCTTTAAGTTGAAAGTGAAACTAGATAAATAAAATAATAATATAAGTTCATTTATTAACATTAATTAATAAGTATGTTACAAATGCGCCGTATGGACTTTGTCTAGGCACAGTAGACCACAGGTAGGACAGTCGAAAATAGACAGCATAATAATACATCAGATTTTATTATGATTGAGATTTTCTTAGATAGTTTCGATTCGAGACACTTATCTAAATAATTAAAAAAGTCAGTCGAGTAACTTTTTGGAAAAAAATCTCAACATTAACGAGACCTCTGTACACTTTTCTTTGTGAGACCCTACAGGAGTCTTTATCTGAAATCCACAGACTGCTTCCTAAAGGTCGGGTTGTTGATAGTGGTCGACGCGGGCGTGTAGACTGGATTGATGCACGCGGCCGCGCAGTCCGCCTGGTGCGCCTTCACGAAGCGCTCGTACTCGCGCCGGTCACGCGCGTCCGTCAGCAGCTTCCACGCAACCACCGTGCCCACGCCCAGCAGTATCAGGGTCGCCAGGAATATGCCGCCCAGCACTGGGGAAAGAAGGGTCACATCAAATAGAACGTTCATTATTATCAGATGTATGTTACTAACAATAGTAATAGCTATGTAATACCTAGTAATTGTGTTATATTATTTTAAAAGATGTGTTGCTGAGAGTTTTTGCCACTTTTTCTCCTCAGCGTTGGCACCTATTCCTTGCAAAGTGGTGTAAATGTAAATTCAAAAATATGTTGACGTGCAAAAATTAATTGCTTACTTGCAATAAAGAAATTTGACTTTGACGAATCTAACGTCTCCTCATATGTTAAAATCCATCAAGCCGTTTAGGTTCCAGGGCGTGCCAAAGAATTAGACAAACATACATACACCCGAAAAACATAACCCTCCTTCTTGCGCCGTCGGGTAAAAAGAAGCACCATGTCGCATGAATGTTAGTTAAAATATCGAATTTTAGATTTAACTTCAGGATGTTGAGTGGCGTGTAGGCCCTACTAAGCCTAGACCTATGCCCAGCAGTGGAATGATGGGCTTATGATATGAATTAATTGATGCAAGAAACATTGATGAATGATGCAAGAAATTGAGAAAGTTGTACGCCAGGATCCCAGCAGATGAAATCCAATCGTCTCTACCTACCTCTACGGGAAATATGCTTTAGTTTATGTATATTGAATACTTACTATAATATTTTTCCATGCAGTTTCTGACTGTTTCCACATACAACTGAATACCATAAAACTCATCTTTATATCTATAGAAATATTTCGTGTCGCATGTCACGTCCACCTTAACATTATCACATAGAAAGGCGCGTTCGGTGTTTGATAGAGTTGCCACGGCTGTGACAGTGATTGCTCGGTCACAAGCAGACAGACAATCTGGTGTTTGTTGGTGGTGGCATATCGCACAGTTGTGTAGCAGGCGACACTGTCTGGCGTGGCATTCCGGGCACGGCAGGACTTGACAGCTAGTCAGGTTCTGTTGGTAGCGAGCGTCCCAGGACGTGGCTATGTCATCGCATTTGCATTCGTTGCAGGTGCATTTGCCACGGTTGTTGCACATCTGGAACATACATTTATTATTTATTTGATTAGATTCATTCATTTCAGATTACAATGCCATTTTTACAGTTATGTCAATACATAAAATACAAATTATATTGTTGAAGTCGGCAATTAGACCGACAGTTTCGACCGATTTCGACGGTCTTTCTCAAGGTGAGCGCGCCACGCCGAAACTGTCGGTCTAATTGCCGACTTTAACAATATAAGTGAATGATATCCGTTTATATATAATAACTTAAAATACACATTAGTAATTTGATCGTCAGTTTAAATTAAAATAACAATAACTATGTATATAAAGATATTATGCATTGCATAAATTATTATTTTAACATTAATAAATCAAATTCCTTAAAGGAATACAATTCACTATACAATAAAAGGTATTTCAGTCGGCGACCAAACGTTTCGTCATTTACTTCACCACGTACGTCTGCTGGTAGTATCTCATAGTAAGCAAACCCTATGATAAGTGTTATGACAAGTGTTATTTTATGACAAATGTTACTGGGGTTGTCCTAGTAGCGCGTCAGAGGTATTCGCCGGAGCCGTGCACCGATTGTTTTTACGCCACGGCATCTTCCGCGCATTGTGGGGGAGCTCTGGACTCTGTTGAACTACACCTGATTTGCGCTTGCTGATAGCAGCTCCAGGCGGGCCCAGCACGCCCGCAGCGCTTGGCTACAGCGAGACAGGACCACAGGACCACTCTGTTCCCGATGCCTTCCTGGGGTCGCCGGGTTAAAGAGTTTTTACCGTAGCACGATTTCTAATACAGCACACTAGCTATTATGGAAATGAGAATAGGTTTCTTGTCATCAATTACATATTACCTACAGGGGCTGATTCTAAACGTTCCAGGCTAGACCCCCCGCGTCTTTTTAGCGTCGACGTCTTACGAGCGTTGTTCGGCCGAGAGATCCCGTCGCGCAAACGTCGAGTCGACGCTGCTCGGGAGCTGACAAGATGTCGACGCTGCTCGGGAGCTGACAAGATGTCGACGCTGCTCGGGAGCTGACAAGACGTCGACGTGACGCTAGAAAGACGCTAGTTTGGGGGGTTTCTAATACGTACTTTTCCATCTACAACGTCACAGGGTAGTAGCGAGCACTCGCACGCGGTGCCCGTCCACCCCGGTTCGCAGCGGCACCCCTCGCCGCAGGCACAGCTCCCGCGCCCGCCGCATTGATTTGGACAATTGGTCGTGTCACACTCACAGAATTTACCCACGAATCTGCCATAAAAGAAATTATGAAATTCGGTCCAGTAGTTTTTGAGAAAATCTCAACCTTATTGAGGTCCTCTGTATGCACGGATTCAGACCTCAAAAAAGGTTGAGGTCACAGCCACCCGAAAATCGGCCAAATGTGAGTCTGAGTATAAACTCGCTCGTGGTTGATATAATTAAGGCATTCCTACAAAGCAGATGATTACAAAATATATGACGCCGTGACCAAGATTTTGTAGAGTTCATCAACAGCATATCGACCTCAATAGACAGTGAAATGAAAGTGTGACGTCACAAGTCAATTGGGGTTGTGGGCATGCTCATCATGTCAGCTTGTATCAGCGCTTAGCACCCTGTATATTTTCTGTCTTCGTGTGCACAGACCGACAAGGATCTTTTGTTACGTGGGTGACATTGAAAGGGGGGCGCTGTTCACAACGAAAGATGTTTTACGAGGCGTTAGTTCCGATATTTGCCACATGCCAAAATACCATTGTCGGTACAAGCCCTTACCGTTGTTGGCATGCAGTGCAGACGCCGCAGTCACATACGCCGCGGCCGCTGCACAGCTGGTCGGAGCCAGCCCCCATGCACCGCGGGTCACCCGGCACGATGCCTTTTGATACACAATCACATGTGGCGCCGTATCTGAGGAGTGGGTTGCTATTGAGATTAACAGGATATTTGATTCATATAATTACTTAGTTATAACACTACTTAAGAACCGCCAGAAGTGAAGTGATGTGGTGACCTATTTATGAGCACCGATTTGCTCAAGATATATTTTAGTATACACTGTGAACTTTTATTGATTATATCCCGTAGCGAGATAATTTTGTCTCGGTAGTACCGTTCATTTATTAATACCTAAATAGGTATTTTTGTGAAGTAAATACAATATAAAGAAATGACAGTAACAATTGTGGAAAATCGAGTTCGGATGACCAATAGTAACACCTCGTTTGTTGTCGAAGTTTAACTCGATTCATTCAATAGTATACTACAGAGGGCAAATCCTGCCGCGGGAAACCATAGACCAGAATCGAGAATCATCAAACTTTAAGATCACGCTGTACATACCTTAATGGAAGATGATAGTTTTTTTTATTGAATAAAGAGTACCATTGTGTGTACCTGGTAAGAATATAAATAAGGCTGCACTTATAATTACTTATAAATAATAACTAGGGATCTATTTAACATACCGGTGTTTGTTGCATTCGCAAATTCCGCATATTAAAGCACCGCCATTAGAACAATACTCGGCATCGTTCACAATCTTGCGAGCATTCGTTTCACAGTCACAGTCCTTTATCACGTCAACCGACAGCCTTAAGCTCTCACTGATACCTTCAATAGACACATCAATTGCTATATTATCCTTTCCATAATATTCCGATAGATGTACTTTTCCTTGAAATTCTGTTCCACTTAAATTTGCAACGCCATGATCGGTATAATAATCGGGTGTGAAAGATAACTTTATATGCTTTTTGTCTTCAGATGCCATATTCACTTTAAGCTTCAAGGATTGCGTTATTTCCTGAAATTGTGATGTTTTTATTTAGATTAGAAGTCTATGGCTATAAAGTAGAAGTGTATACTGTCTTATCATTCTTACCTGATAAATCTTTGCCAAAGTCTTCTCTAAGTCGTTATTATCAAATTTTAAAACAGTATTATCGTTCACTGTTACACTATCGTAACCTATCACTTTAGATCCTTTTAATTTTAGGGATTTTTCGTAAATATATTGTACCTTGCTTTCAACAATAAATACAACGACGACTTCTTTCTCAGACGCCATTTTATTTATAATGCCTATAGATGGATAGTCCATTTCCAGTTCTTTAGTGTAGGTTCCATTTTCAGTGTAGCATTGGCCATCGTAAGGCTGTACTAGGCCCGCCCACTTGCCGTCGCCGGCTGAATGACTGGTTGCGTCTGTGAAGAATACTACTATCTTCCTCGACTTAGTTCTCCAGCCTATTTCTTTTTCACAAACTATCACCTGAGATAGAGCTTCGAGACCTGATTCCGGATTATCGGATTTGCCATCTACAGATGCATACTCTTTTTCAATAGTTTTCTGAAATTCTTGTAAACTGGTAGTTAATTTCAATTCGTTTCGGTAAGAATAGCTTGCGGCCTCACTGAAGTCACTGTAAGAAGTAAATGATAGTCCATGAATATTTAGTGTGATAGTTCGTGTCGTGTAGTTTCTTTATTTGTGTAATGGCTCACTGTGTTTTTAATTCTAAAATTACTTTCTTTTAATCTGGCTTAAATTCATCTGATACAGATCAGCATCATATGCGAGGCAACAGAATAAGATTTGACGTAATGGTGCCAATTCATAAAGCCGTTCTGCTGGCTCGGCCACGCCACGTCGAGAGAATGATGACCGTGCTGAGAATTGAGCATACGATAGATAATGAAGAAGAGAAAGATTTGGACAGACTGCAGGCACACATGCGGTGCGAGTCGGGATCGGCACGACTGGCGTCTTCTCGTTTCGGAGGTCAAGACCCACTCCAGGCCGCTGAGCCAGCGCATTAAATTAAATTCAGAAGGCAGTTAAAGCGTGATTAAGAAACAAAGAAAACACTATCGCATTGGTGGGATAAGGTACAAGTCCGTAGCCGATCTTTGCTAGCGGCAGACTATGTCTATGGAAGATATATCACCGACATGTCGCCTGCTGTTGCTATCTGCAGTCGGCCACGGACTTGTACCTTTACACTTACGCTATAAACGGCACAGCCTTCTTATCACGGAACGTGCCGATGCCCAACATAACATTTTTGGTCTTGGATATCATCTCCTCGTATATTCTGCTGCTCGAATTGGCAATGGCTGCTTTCACTGCATCCATAGAGCCGGACGCGTCAATAAGGAAGTACAAATCCACAGGATAATCAGCCACCCCTTTGAAGGAAAACTGAAAGTCTACTGACTTTCCCGGACGCAGTTTAATTTTATACGCTTGAGGTGTGATTTGCACCTCCTTATTTAGAGCCGAACTAAAACTATCGTTTCTCGATGTAACTTGGCTGCTTATAGGGTACTCGGTGAATGTGACGTCACATGACCCAGCTGTATCGTTAAACGCACTACATCTGTGACCACCGGAGAAATTGTCCTGCAATTTTGTTAAATATCATCAGTTCCAAAGGAGAAATGATCACAAATTATACTCAGACCTGTTAAAAGTGGTTATACCTTAGGTTGCACCTTTTAGAAGGTGCAGGTGGACACACGAAGACAGAGATAAGTATATAGGGGCCCTAAGGTTGAGATTTTCTCTAGAACCACTGGATTTTAATAATTTTTTTACAGTACATAGTTTTAACTTTTATCTATCTAACAGTGAAAGAATTATTGTAATGCCAAGTGGTTTTTGAGAAAATCTCATCTTTAAAAACTCTACTGTACACCTTTCTCTGTCTTCGACCGTACCTAAGATATCATTACTTTTTACGAGCACATTCCCGTCACTGAGAATCGAACCCAGAATCCAGGCTAGGCTAGGTCGTCAATCACAATAGTTTGGTCACTAAACCACACAAGATGAATACCAAATAACTTGAAATATAATATCTAGTAGATATCGTTGAAATATTAGTCAAATAAAGTTAAATAAAACTTACCATTGAACACCATTTACAGTCATTGAAATCTCGGATACACTCCCCACATGTCTTACGTTCATCACATGGGTGTGAATAAACTAGTAATAATTTCAAACTTAATGACAAAATAATTAATTTCATAGACATGATCGTGTCGAACGGTAAACTAAATGTGGATGTGACAGGATAACGTACTACAGGAAAATTTTATCGTTTAAGGGGACTCTACAATACCATACCACGTACATTCCTTTCCTTTTAACGGTTCCTTTTGAAGTACGGAACCCTAAAACAGTGAACGGAACAAAATGTTGTAATCGTTTTATTCTTAGATCTTTCATTTGTCATCATTATCATCATCTGCTTAAATGTCCACACTGTTGGCCCCCCCCCCCCCCCCCCCCCCATATCAAGGGAGATTAGGCCATGATCATACGTAAAATAAAATACTTAGTTACTTATTTGACTAAAAATAGGTAACAAAAGAGTGTGTCTGCTTTATATAACGAATTTTTCAATATAAAATTATGTTCTGATTTGCAACCCGACATCGGATCTGGTAATATGTAAAGCCCTTAAATGAGCAATTTAAACGCCTATTTATAGTCCAATAATTATTTAATTTCGAGGCGTCATTATATTAGGAATAATTGTAGGAGCGTATTGAAATCTTCCAAAATGAATTTGTTTATGGTATTGTTATTTGTGATTATGAATTTATATTTAATTAGTGCAGATTTGTGTAACGAATTTCGTACTTGTGGTGAATGTATTGGCAATTCGAACAGATGCGCTTGGTGTTCAGCTGTAAGTACTTAATTAATTTTTTAAATAAAAGTGTGGGTTTTAAAATGGATTGCTTTCCTCATTACCTGACAGACGAAAGAAGGATAGGGTAATGTTATCCGAGTTTATGTAGGTAGGTATGTTGGTTCTTTTTTATTTTATGCCAAAATAGCTGTGATTGTGTAATAGTGATTGTGAGCGTCAGGAATTATTTGTAGGTAGTATCCATAAAGCCGGCGCCGGCGCTAGACATTTGAACATCTTTTCATAGTTTTATTAATTCTTTATTGTACACACTGATACATTAATGTAACAAAATAAAAAGAAAAGACATGCACAAAGGGCGTAACTTATCTCTATGAGATAACTTTTACCGGCCGTTGAAAGCTTTATACAGAATCTATAACTACGAACATCGTGAAAAGCCGTCAATGAACATCGAATTTGAGCATATTAGCAGAGTTTTGCGCACATGAGCACCGGGGTTACACCAGGGTGACAGGACAGTGTGAAGGTTGGTATTTTGTTGTAGAAATATTTCACATGTTTTGGAATGGTTTCCGTTTAGGTTTATCACACCTAAAACTTTGTTCACAAAATGACGAAATAATATTTGAAAAAAAAAAATGTAAGTATACTTACATTTTAACATAATTAATGTTAAATTTGATACAACTAAAGTCTTTTGCAGAAAATTTATACGGAACCAAGATGTCAGTCTGATCGCGTTTCAGAAGAAAATAAAAACTGGTGCAAAAATAACTCTTACAACCCTCAACCGAACGAAAGCCGCATTTTAAAAGACGCGCCTCTAAAAAGTGCTACGAATGGACAAAACGACAATGTCCAATTCAGACCTCAAAAAATGTTCGTTAAGGCTCGACTGGGTGTTCCTATAACCTTCAACATGTCATACAAGCCTGCGCAAGACTACCCCTTGGACATCTATTACCTTATGGATAGTTCACACACAATGAGATTTCACCAGGAAAAGTTGAAATCTCAGGCGAAGATTATATACGACAAGATGATACGCATCACGAACAACGTACGTTTTGGAGTTGGGGGTTTTGTTGAAAAGGGGGCCCTTCCTTTTGGTAGGTACGTAGAAGATATTCACATTAGTATTATCTCATTGCACTATTATACATCAAGCCTATGATGTCTAATGGGATATATTGTGGGATCTTTATACTCTCTCTAGATCAGAGGTTCTCAAACTTGTTTCGTCTATCGCCCACTTTGAAAATCAATTATTTACCTTCACAAAAAACTTGTTAGAACTTTGCTCACTGGCTATCCTACGAAAGCTAAGTTAAATATTTTAAGTTTTTATTTTATACAGTCAAACAGGGCAGAAATATAAACTAACTAAATAAAATAAATGATGTTGTGTAGTAGGTAGGTTTTAATTTAAGTGAATTTTAAAATATTAAGTAGATGACATTACAAATCAGCCATCGTCAATTTTTTCTGGAGCCCTTGCCCTCTAGGCCTCCAGCGCCCACAAGTGGGCGTTATTGCCTACTTTGAGAAATACTGCTCTATATTCTTGTGCAGCGGGAGAGTATAATACCTGCCATATGGCACCTACTACGGGGGATAAACAATGGTTGTGAGTTAGCGTTATAGCACAGAATAATTAATGTTACGGTCATAAAATATATCCCATATTTTATGCCCTATAACCACTAATTTTCGACCCCTCGTTAATAGGGCCTAATTTATTGTTAACCACCTCTAGTATCACCCCTTTCAAGGAATGTATCGAATTTCCAATCACCCTGTATAGTAGTGGGGGATGGGAATTGGGATGGGATGGGATATGATCGATCATCTCCAGTTCTTGAGTACTATGAAATTACATCTATATCCGGTTCAGACTGCAATTTACCAGTCCTCTATTTGCAGGCAAGACAGATCTCAAGACATAGGCGCTACTGCTTTTACAAATTACTTATCATTGACTGAGGATATAGACGATTTTAGTACCACTGTCGGCGGCGTCAAAAACGTAGGTAACTATGATACCCCCGAGGCTGGACTAGATGGACTAATGCAAGCCATGGTGTGCGAAGAAATTAAATGGAGATCAGATTCCAGACGAATCATAATATTATCCACTGACTCTACTTACCACAGCGCAGGAGATGGTAAAATGGTAGGGGCTTTTAAACCGAACGACATGGAATGCCATCTAAATAACAACACATATGAAAAGAAAGCATCACTATTATATGACTATCCCTCTGTAAATCAAATTAACAAAGTAGCTTTCGATAAACAGATTACTATTATATTTGCTGTGCTACAAAGTGTGAAATCTGTTTATGAAGCTTTGTCGGCGAAAATACAAGGGTCAATATGTGTCGAATTATCTGAGAAGTCAGACATACCGGATATGATTGAAGAACAATACAATGTAAGTACTTACCTCGTAACTTAATTGTTGTTAAGGATCCTAATGTAACACGTAGAAATACAGTATTCTGAGATATAATTATGTTGCAAAGTTTGTGTAAGTTTAAAACTTTTTTCCAGAAATTGGTCCGAGATTTGAAAATAAAGCGTGAGAATGTTCCTTCGCACATTAATTTACTCTTAGACCCACCTTGTACCACACAGAAAACTTGCACATACGTTTCTGGTCAATCTGTGGATATCCGTGGAGATATCATAATCACGGAGTGTAGTGACCGAACTGAAACATTCTACATAGGGCCCAGTGGACTGAAACATGACAAGTTGGAGGTAACAGTCGAAGTGGACTGTCAATGTGAGTGTGAAAAGGAAGGGATTGGCGAGAAAGACTCGCCCATGTGTAATAAAGCAGGCATCTACCAATGTGGCGTATGTAAATGTAACAATGGAAGGTAACACATTTATAGCATTTTAATCATACATATATTTCTAATGTAATAATTATGTAACATAATCGTTTTATTAGACATGGAGATACTTGCGAGTGCGAAGGTGATTCAACAATGGAAGATGACATAAGACATTGCAAGGCAAAAGAGATAGATGCAGTTGTATGCAGCGGTAGAGGAGAATGCAGGTGAAAGTTCAATCAAACTAATGAGATCGATAACGAATGAGACCCGACCCAAGGCTACAATTTTCAATATTTTGTTCTAGCTGTGGAATTTGTATGTGTGAAAACAATAATTATTACGGAGATTTCTGCGAATTTAGTGTAAAGGACTGCCCATTTCACGATGGACTGCCTTGTGGCGGGCATGGGAGGTGTGAACAAAAGGCGTGCAATTGCACCCTGGGTTGGACGGGAGACGATTGCTCGTGTAGCACTAACACAGATGTATGTGTAGCTCCGAATGGAAAGGTTAGTATGAAGATAAATAAGAAAATACCGTCGAACAACAACAACCGCAAATATTTGAAATTTGAATTTAAACAAAAATACTTGCTTCTAGTTTTATTATAAGTCTTTTCTCATGTGGTTTAGTGACCAACTATGTCAGAGTTTATCAGGCCAGGCGGCCTTTGACGTGTTTGCAAATTTCGCCCCAATTAATCAATCTCTTCGGGCAGGATTTGGATTGGAACATTGTGATCATAGACCACTTACCCAATAGACATGAAATCGGTACAAATTTGCACGCGATAAATTCTGTCAATCAAGAGCGCATAGACACGAAGCGGGCGACAGGGGTGCCGTATTAAAGATATGCGTTCATGTCGATAATATCTCTAGGTTACACGTGTCGCGAAGCAATTTTGCGCTCATGTGCGGGCAGAGACGGGCGCCCTCCTGTTACAGGTCTATGGGGAAACTGGTCTGTGATTGTAAGTTACTTTATATACAACCTATACATAATATTTTTTTCTCAGGTTTGCTCCGGAAACGGTAACTGTAACTGTGGAGTATGCAAATGTGAGAAATTGAATTCCAAAAACAAGCCATACAAAGGGAAATTTTGCAACTACTGTGAGGATTGTTTCGAGGAGCGGTGTATAGAACTAGGGCCATTCGTCGAATGTTACTACAACTCAAGCTGCAATGAAACATTACAACACTTCAACTACAACGTGTCTATCCTAAACAGGACTGAGATTAATGTGAAACATTTCTCTGATGAGTATAGATGTAAGAGAACATTGGCCGATGGAACTGCTATAATATTTAAGTTTCACGACGAGGATAATTCTACCATGATCCTTATTCAAAAGGATAAAGAATTGGCACCCGAAGCAAATATTTGGAGTAAGTATTCATTGTTAACTTGTCGGTACAAGTATTCATATTAGTAAACATCTTTATTGGCCGATACTGTATTATTTGGTGATTAATCATACTTCGAGTATATCCGCCAGAAGACAAAAGTGGTTGACAATGCTCATAGAATCAGTAAACTGTAGTAGCTGTGGGTTGGTCACATCTGTCGAGGACCGATAACCGATGGGGTAGACGAGTTCTCGAATGGAGGCAACGAACGGGTAAATGTAGTGTGGGACGCCCCCCGATCAGATGGAGGGATGACCTTCGCAAGACGGCTGGCAGAGATGCAGAGGGCCGAGAGTAGGGTTTGAGTGGCGCGCTTTGGGAGAGGCCTATGTCTAGCAGTGGACTGATAGGGGCTGATGATGATCATGCTTCATCGATTTTTTATAAACTGTGATGTCATTTCTGTCAGTGTTGTTGCCGTCTCTTTCTAATTCCTGGTTTTGAAATGACAGGAGGCATCAATAGGGTTGAGATTTTCTCAAAAACTACTTGACCTATTGCAAAAATCATTTCACTGTTTGATAGATAAAAGTTAAAACTATGTAACTGTAAAAGAAATATTAAATTCGGTCCAGTAGTTTTCAAGAAAATCTCTACCTTATTGAGGCCCCCTGTATACTTATCTCTGTCTTCGACTGTACCATTACACCACAAACTTACTACTTACTGGATATTTTTTTTATTTTTCAGTTACAGTTGCAATTGCTATCGGGACCATACTACTCATAGGGCTGATAACCGGTATACTATGGAAGATATTAGTGGACATACACGATGCCAGGGAGTATGATAGGTTCGCCAATGCGGCCAAGGCTGACGGATTCGACGTCAAAACAATAAATCCTACGTACATACCGCCAACTATCAATATCAATAACCCAGCTTATGCAGGAAATAATTATTAATAGTGTAGATGCAATTTTGTAAAACCCACTGAACATATTAATGTATACGATTTAGGTAAGTATTTTATTTCAAAAGCAAAAGGTGGAGGAAAATGTTATAGTAATGTATACTCGAACATACTCGTAAATAATATCATTGGTATAAAAAATAAATGAACTATAAATAATTTAATGGTTTTATTACTTTATAAATTTAAGGTAGAGTTACCAGAGTTCTTTGTTTAAATACATTTACATAATAAATAAGAATATAGATTACAAAAGTTTTTCAAAAAACGCTCACAAATTTATAGTCATGAAAGATTCACAGTAGGATACAAATCCATTTTTATGTCCTGCCTTCTGTATAGAGGCTTCTAAGTATAATTTGATAAAATTGCACAGTAATTTTAGAAACCCCTTTAACATTGTATTTCAGCCAGGCTTTTGGACCAGCATAATTAGGCGTTATCTTTTCACTCTTTTGAAAGTCTTATTCTAAATTAAATTTGCATCACTTTTAGTTTAGAAAAGAAAATACTATATGGTGTAAATTATTTACTGAATAATTAGGAACTTTGACATATTTTTAAATCTATCTTCTGTTTTATTTTGGCAAGCTTTAATATTAATACCATGCCGGCCATGTTAATTTCGATAGAATAAATTATGTCGAATGATACTTAAGTATGAATTGGTTTAATGATACTTAAGTATGAATTGGTTTAATGATACTTAAGTATGAATTTGTTTAATGATACTTAAGTATGAATTGGTTTAATGATACTTAAGTATTTGAATTGGTTTAATGATACTTAAGTATGAATTGGTTTAATAATACTTAAGTATGAATTGGTTTAATGATACTTAAGTATGAATTGGTTTAATCTTCCAATCAATTATAGTTTTTATTTCCAGTGTGCAAATTTTTGATACGACTAAAAATTTCAAATAGATTTTTTACGTCTGAGAACACTTTGGAACTTCGTCATTTTTTGTGTGACCGCTGAGGCGTTCGGTCGTGCGTTCGGCGCAAGCGCGTTGGTGGCTCGTCATTGAAGAGCCTCTTCTCGCGACGTTCCTCAAGGCATAATTTCGCCAAGACCGCCTGCAAGATGCGTATCGCTATAATCATTGTCAATTTATCCCTATAATCTCTCCATAGCAGCGAACCCTAAAGTTTTTTTTGTATGGCGACGGTTTCCGCCCTTGTTGTCACTTTCATTATCATACGTCTTCTATTAAAAATTCAAACAATGGAAAAACAAAATGAGTAGCAGAGGCGTTGATATTTTGGGTCTGCGATGTAAATATGGTTAATAGGGTGTTCCTTGCTTCGTGGGTACTACGAAAGTTCAGTTTCCAACTAGTATACACCGGTAGTATTACTGGGAATGATCATAATATATAAATATAACCTTCTTAAATAAGTTATAATATTATATGAACAGCAAATAAGGTTGAACCACAATATGTAGTGGTGTCTGATGGATGTCGTAGGTGGTTGCGGAAAAATATATAAGATAAGTGTGTAGAATCTACACTGTGTGTCAAAATTCTAAAATCTGAATTAAACAGCAACATACCTAATAACCCAGTTCTAATTCTAAGTATATCAGCAGGTTATTGGACGATTGTGAGCATCAAGTAAGGAAAAACACTCACCCTATTAGTTTCTTTGGTTCGTTTGATCCGTGGCAATACGCAGGACATTCCTGGAAGGTCACCAGCAGATCTTCTTTCGCTAACATCGGCGCTAGGTTGACAGTCGCACTTGCAACTAAACGAAAAAATACCCTCATATAAGTTGTACTGCAAATACAGCAATAGTGAGCCTTATTTAGTTGCATATTAGGAGTTCAGCAGCCAGCTATAAGTAGTTTATGTGAATTAAAAAGCTACCTACATAATTGGATGGATTTTGCTTGATAAATAAATAATACGTAAAATCCAAATTTTATACAATTACGATGGATTTCAATAGGTCTATATTGCCGTTCTCAAAACGATGAAATGATATCAAATTGACGTGCATCACAATGACAGAGGTAATATTGCGTTGTTATAGCGCCGTCTCTGTTCAATATATCTATAAATATACATGATATTGTTTTTCATCATATTGAGAACGGCAAAAGAGGGGTATTATAGGAACTCACGCAATGTCCTTTTCTGCAGTAGGTGGTGGAGGAGGTTCTGACGGCTGTATAGATGATGTTCGTGGCATTGAGCTATGGTGACTGCTGGCACTAGCAGGGCTGCCTTCGCGGGATCGGTTGGGCGAGTTGCGACATACAGCCTCACGAACTTCCTGCAGTCGTCGTCTTTCCTCTGCAACCTTTCGATCTAGTTCCGCTACTGTTGAAGAAAAAAAATCACACACCTAGTCGTCTGTTAGCAACAAAAGCGAACTTAGCTTCTTTAATAAGTTTTATAAATATGTATTAAATTCATGGATATACAAACTATGTTCTTGAGCGTGTCGTTGCTTATTTAGTAGCTCATTTTCTAGTGAATCTATTCTCTTTTGCAGAGCTTCCTCTTTCCCCAATTTCGATTTCCATGTACGACATACTTTGAGATGCAGAAATGATAATTCTTGGGAGTCTAAAGCCTGTATGAAATGATAGAGTATAAGTGCAATTAACGATTGGGAATCTATATTATTTGAATCAAAACAATATGTAAAAATGTTTTTTATAAACTCTTACCTCAACATTAGAACTCGTTATTTTGTTAGCAATATACTTTAAATAAGCTTGTTCAGCCAATTTTCTCTGTTCAACATCGACTTGTTGGAATATGGTGCGGATGGTATCGGATATGTTGATATCGACAGAGCAAGTGCATGGACCGTGACCGCGGACTTTTGGTTTAACATTGAAAGCTTCAACATTGGTTTTGGTGAGCATTTTCGTATCGTCTCGAGACCTAGATTTACGTTTCTTGATTACAGAAGACGAAAATTTTACCGGTTCCTAGAAATATACGAATAGATTATGATGACAAAAATAGTTGCACACCACCCATTGTTTAATTATTATATTACCTCGTCTAAACAACTACAGCAATCGCGTATCTTAAATTTTAACGAATGATTTTCTTTGTCGAGTATATCGGCCTTTCGCATTGCTTCTATACTCATTGCTCTTAAGTTTTCTACTTCATTCTCATGTATCTTTATGATATCCTGTAAGGTTTCCTCGTGAAGATTTTGAATGCTTTGTACACCGTCATTGTGTTCATTGATTATATTCTTTATATTGTTATCATACTGTACTTTGATAGCTTCTATTTTCTTTTTATAGTCTTTCTCAACATTTTGTAAAGTAGTTGTGAGATATTGTATCTTTTTTTCATATTCACATGAATCATCCATTTTTACCAATATACTTCGTTCAGTTACTGACTTCGCATCCGAATTAGGGGAAAAATGAGATTCAGTTTTATCGACAGACACCTCTCTAAATTGACTTAATTTCGAGGAACTGGAATATATTAAATCTTTAGTTTGGGTGACCATTTCGTCACTTCGACTTCTTCGGGGAGCTTTTATAGTATTATATGTTTTTATAATTTCTGGATCGATTTGACGTTGTACTGCGTCTAAAATATATTCCAGACCAAAATTGCCCGCTTGTCCAATTTTCTTAGACTCCTTTTTTGATACTTGTTTAGGGTCCTTTTTGTTTTTTATTAATAAAAAATTGGCTTCAACTCGAGAAAGCGTATGATGAGACAGTTTTTCATGATTCAAATCCCTGTTTAATCGTTTATCTGAGAGTAGTTGCAGAGCTTCATGTGATTCATTTACGTCTTTAAGTCGTGCTTTATTATTATTACATTCAATTTTTTTGTCCGACGGATATATAGCTAAAATATAAGAATCTGTGGATTTGTTGTCACCTTCCGACGAAGTAAATAGCGAAGGAGTGCCACCGTCAACTCTAGGTAATTCAATATTCAGCCTTTGTTTTAGAAAATCATCTTCAGCATCTTGGTAGAACTCGTCTTGTACTTGTAATATCTTTAACTTAGGTTTAATTTGCTTCTTATCATAATTTTCACATTTATTAGGTAATTGAACTGTCATTGTTTCTATTAATAGTTCTGGATCAGTGTTCTTTTGCCAATGGTCTTTGTTGTCGTATACATTATTAACCTGATTACTTTCACTGTCTTGGTAAATCACAAAAAGATCTTTGTCCGTGGAATTTCCCGATGCAGATCCAATAAAATTATTATCATTGTTGACAATTATATCTGATTCAAACAAGTCATTTGTTAAACCAAATCCGGTAAAAGCGCTTGATTTCGTTGCACTTTGCGGATATTTACCAGTATTATCATTTATTGTCGAATCAATATACATAGATTCTCTGTTATAAATATCTACTACTCGAGGACTTCGAGCTATTTCATCGTATGTTTTTTCAGTTCCGAAAGATTTTTGATCAATGGAATGACTAGGAAACAGTGATACTTCTATATTTGAGTCTGTATTGTCAGGTATACAAGATATAGAATGCTGCTCTAAACGGCCTGGACTAAGTCGTGTTAATTTATAATTTAGGTAGGTACTTTTTACAAAATCAAAAGTAGGCTCGACGTTAGCGGTTAAAATGTGTACTTCATTCACAGGTTGCAGTTTATTTGATAGCAATAAGTCTGATCCATGTTTCTCTGGGTGTATTTTGTTAATTTTTAAAATATTAATATCGGTAACATTTCCGTCATCAGGTTTATTCGAATCCGTCATAAAATATTCCATGTCCTGCAATGTAGTTTCGCAACTGCTGTATTGCGGTGACTTATCAGTTTGCGATGCCATATCTAGACAATTGTCCGACTGAGAAACCTGTACTCCAGTAGCCATTTGAGGTTTGACTTTCAGTTCTTCGAGATTTTTTTGTAAAATAGAAACTTCTATGGATTTCCGTTCCAAATCTTTACTTATTTTATCAATAATATTATCATGAATACATTTTTCGTTTGAAAGCTTCTGCACATTGTCTTGAAGCTCTTTCATTTTATCTAGGGAATTTTGGTACATGTTTTGTAGAGATCGCATCTCTTCTTCTAGTTTACATATATAACTTTGGGTGGATTTGTTAATTTTGTCAATAATTAACTTCTGATTTAATATCTCAGCTTCTAAGTCTTTGATAACACCTTTGTCACGGCATGTTTGTTTTTCTAGTTTCTCTTTAAGATCACTCAGTTGCTTTTCCATGTTTAATCTAGCCATCACAGCTTCTTCTTTTTCGGTTGTTATTTTTTGTTTTTCTTTTTCTACTAGTTTCTTTGCTTCGTCTGCTTTACTTAGAAGTAATTGGGACGACGTTTGAACTTTGAGTATCGTTTGTTCTAATGTAGAGCTTTTGGAATTCCTTGCATGTAAATAATTTCTAATTCTGTCTAGTGATAATGAAATATCCTCCATATTACAATTATCAGGGGATAAGGCAGTATCACCCACACTCTCTAGTTCTAACTGTTTGATATCTGTTATAATTATTTCTCGTTCATTTTGAAGATGAATAATTTGTGAAGCATATTTATGCCGCTCTCTAAAAGATTCATCCGATTTTTGTTTAGTGACGGAAAGCTTTTGCTCTAACTTTGCATTATCATTTTGCAATTTCGATAATTCCAATTTCATGTCGTGTGTGGTTTTTGAATCTGAAAATTGTAATTAGTATATTATTATTATATTTACAGTTACCATAATAATTGTAACTAAACAATAGCGCGATTATAAATATAAATAATTACGATGAGCCTCCATTGTGTACATAGACTGATCTATTTTATGATAGCTGTCTTTAATTTGTTCACCGGTGTCAACCAATAAATCTAAGTTTTTGTGTAAACGCCGCACTTCATCTTCTAGTGAATTAATGTGGTTCTCTAAAATTACTATTCTACCCTCTCGGGCCAAAACATCTTCAGCGAGGTTAGATATAATGTGTTCCTAGAAAAAAACGTGATAACCAATTTAAGAGTCAATCGAAAAAGATTTAATTGAATCATACAAGGTCACCGACAGACCCGTCGAGAATGTATACCGACCGATTCTTCCAGTTTGTCTAATAGATCTCTAATTTTCTTGTGGTTGATTAGCTTTTCCTGTTGCATGTCTTGAATTCGCATTAAAACATCTGAGTAAGAACTTTGTTCGGGAGCTGGTGTTGTTATGAGCTGCAAAATTACAAGAACAAAGTTTAAAATAATGACCTTGAAACAAGGGATTAAATAATAATATTTACGTTACTTTAAATGACGGCCACTGACCGTCAAATATATAAAATTATGAAGACGCTTATTTACCTCATTTCTCGCGTTTATTAATGCCGTTTCTACATGTTCATTGTGGGCCAGTAGCTCAATATTGTCTTGCTCTAGTTTTTTAAAATTAATTAGTTGCTTATCAAATTCACGTGAAATCTTTTCTTTTTCCAACTTAATTTCATCATTTGCTCGTTTTAATTTATTAAACTCATCTGCTAAGTTTTCATAATTCTTTAGCTTATCCATCAATGTTTTGCTTTCTTTTTTGATAGCATCCAAAGTATTAAAATGTTCATCTTGTAATGCAGAAATATTTCTTTTAACTGCCACATCACTTAGTTGCAAATCCTTGATTTGCTGAGCTAAATTTTGATTCTCCTCGATTTTGTTCTTAAGCATATCACATAAATGGTTAATTTCTTCGGTTTTATTGTCAAAATCATTACGTAGTTCTTTATTTTTAATCATAAGATCATTGTAATTCTTTTGTGACACAGCTAATTCTTTCGACGTACCCAGCAATTCTTTATTTTCTTCATTCAATTTCTTCAAAGATATAAGGAGAGCATCAAATTCTCTATTTTTGTCCACTAACTCTTTTTGTATTGTTTGTTTCTCAATTACTAGTTGGCGATATGCATTACTCAAACTGATTAAATCTTCTTTTAATTTTTCAGACTCTTCTAATTTAGCCATCAAGTCTTGGCTTTTCTTTTTAGTTAGTTCCATCGTATGAATTGCAGTATCGAGTTCACTTGCTTTGCCATGCAGCTCATTTTCAAGGTCATCCTTTTCTTCTGTTAGTTTCTCGTGAGATTGTCTGAGGGATTGTATTTGATTTTTTAAATCTTCAAATTGACTTAGTCTACTTTCTAATATATCGCTCTCTTTTCTCGTCAATTCTAAAGATGATTTATATTCATTTTTCTCGTGTAGCAAAGCATTCATATTATTTACAGCGTAGTTATTCATTTCACGTAATTGATTAACTTCCTGTACCAAAATGTTATTATCATTTTCATGATTTTCAGCCTTCTTTTGTAGCCTTTTATTTTCTTCCAACTGTATTTCAAGTAATTTTTGCAAATATGTATGATTCTCGTCTTGTGCTTCCAAGGATCTGGATAAATCATCTTTTTTATGTACTATGTCATCGTAATCTTTTATTTTTTCGAGTAGTTCTGCACTTTCTCGTCTTGCTAACTGTAGTGAATCTATAACTGTACTCTTTTCATTTTCTAATGCCAATACATTAGTATTATACATCTCTCGCATTTCACAAACTCGTTCTGTAAGGTCTCGGTTTTCTTTTTTTTTCAAATCAATTTCATCCATTAAACTGTTGATTTCTTGTGATTTATTATTTAGGACACTTATTAAATTTGACACTGCTGTATTTTTATCTTCAATTTCTTGAGAAAGTCTACTATTTTCTTCAATTACTTTTTTCGTTTGATCATATGAGCCTAAAATAAGAAAGATTTTGCTTTATAAACTAGCGATAAATAGTGATAATAGACAATATTATGTATCAATATTATTGTTACTTTTCCAGTCTTCGATTTCCATTTTTAAATTATTTATGTGCGTGAGTTTTACTTCGAATTGGTCTTGAAGTTGTTGTTTTTCTTCTTCACTGTAATATATTGCATCTTTTAGGTTTTTTATCTGATCTCTTAGTTCTTCTACTTCATCTATCAACACTATTGATTTTAACTTCTCATCTTCGGATACCTAAAAATTACAATTATTAATTATAATTATTAAAGATACAATTTACAGCCAGAAATTAAACATAATGTTATATTTATCAAGTCAATTGTTAATTGAAAATATTTCACATTTACTTCATCGCGGTCTTGTTCCAGTAGCCTATCAATTTGGGTCGACAGACTTTTAATCTGCTGTTCTTGACACATAATTTTACACTCCAATTCTTTCAATTTGCATTGCAATGTATTTTTCTCCTTTTCAAAAGTTATTATAGTGTCGTTTAGCTTCTTCTCAAGAATAATATTTTCGTTTCTCAGTTCGTCAATTTTTTCCGTTTTAATGTGATTGATTTCGGACTCAGCTTTGAGTTGCGTCTCCAAAGTAGAAGTTTCGTCAGACAACACAAAATATTTTTCTTTCAAAGAATCAAGACCTTCGGAACGCCTGCGGTAATATTCCTTTTCTTTCCACAATGAATTGTATTCATTCACTTGACTTTGTAAGGCCTCTAATTCTTTTTCTAGTTTTTCGTAGTTTTTGCATCTCATTTGCAAGATATCTTTTTCGTGTTTTAAATGTTCGTAACAACTCATCAATTCATCGTAATTCACCTGAAGACTCTTCAAACGATTCAAGTTCTCAGTTTCAATGTTGTAATCATCGACAACAAAATCCTTTGTGGGTTCACCTTCAAAGTTATCTGAAACGTTTTCCTTGGAGAGAATTTCTTTCATTTCTTGATGTTCCATTATATCCGCTACGAGTTGAGCCCTTTTATTGTCTAATGATGGCATTCTAGACTCTGATGTTGTAAGTGCTAAAGTTGCTTCTACATGCGTAACGATTTCAGCGCGATAACATGCACAGCTGTCGTTCTGATCCGGTTCTGAGCTGAATTCTTGCGAGCATGGAGCTATTAAGGCCATACTGAATTTTTCGAGCACTTTCAATTTGTACAAAATTTTCCCCTTTATATCTATGCATCGAGTATCTTTACCGGAAGTCTGAAATAATCGACCAATGTTGAGAAAATTAAAGGTAAATTAAGGCACAGTTTTAAAGGTTTACAAATTTGCATGTCAACGTACAAGTAGATTTAAGTATAGTCGATACTTGTCATTCTGGCATAGTATTCCGAATATTTTCTCTAATGCCGTGTATATGTGAGCATAGATACAGTATGGCTCGCAGACGTCATTCTCCATGACCTGTAAAATAAATGGATTTATCCAGATACGTCATGCATGACTTGGTTAGTCATCATTGTAAAATGTGATGGGGCAGACAATACTAACAGCTATCGTATTTTGCATAGCACTCAATTTGGCGTCTTTCTTAATTATAGTTTCCTGCATCTCTTCTATTCTTGGATCGGTAGCACCTGAAAATTTCAGTAGGTATGGATAGTTCAGGCTACTTAAGAGCATATAAGCACTACGTTTATCAGTACCATCTACATGCAGTCAGACTTAGATAAAGGTACCAGAATAATTAAGTAATAATAAATAAACTAATGAACGAATACAGAAACAAAAGAATAAATATATTGTGAAATGACACAAATTATCGATATAATATATATTTATTTATTCAAAATTAGGAAATAATATTTACAAATAAATACAAATTAAATCTAAACTATCTAAACCTACCTAACGTGTAAAAATTATATATATTATATATATTCGATATAATTCAAATCTAGGCCAGAGGATATTCAATATACTGCGTACATAGGCAGTATATTTAATATTGTCTGGTACGGATTGTGTATTTTAATCTGCATAATAATATTATGAGTTCTCGAAAGCTTGATATAAGTAGGTTAATTAATGACAAGATATCTACTTATTTACATTATACATTAGCTATGTAGGCAACCAGACACCATGATTTCCAGGTTAAATACTTACCTGGTAAGAAAAAAAAATGTATATACCGTCGACAGCAGATAAATGGTAACACTTGCAGTACGATTTTAACTCTTACGACACAGATAATAAGAACGGTACAACGTCTAAAGTGTTACACTTGATGTGCTGTCGACTGTGCTAATAAATAATTGTAAAGAGTACAACAATATTATCATACCAGTGCTTGCATCACAGGCGCATGCCAACTCGACTTGGTTACATTTTGATTCCATCACTGGTTTCCCGAAATGCCACTGGTAATTTAAAAATATGACTAGGTATCATTAATTACTCAATAAGAGGTAGGTTAGTAGTAGGTACCTACTAAAAATACACAGAACTCGAGGAAAATGGCGCACTAATAAGGAAAATGAAATATGTATGTTTAGGTAATTACCTCATAGCCTTTCCCCGGCTGAAACATGAATAAAAATAAATGTTTCAATTATACGGGTTTAAGTTTATATCTTGTATATATGTTATTAAAATCGCGTGAGGTAACTTACCTCATCACCACTCGATTTTCCAGTCTGAAATAAAATTACTAATTATATTCAGAGAACTGTGTACAGTGCGCGAGGCGTAAGCTCAGGTTTGCATTTGTGTGAGTGCACACAGATAGTGTAGAGTGATATTCGGCCTGAGGCGCGGCGCGTCCCCAGCGGGACGCCACCCTGCCGCGCACGCACCGCACTTCACCTCTTGTACCGCTATCACTCACACAAATGTAAACCTGAGCTTACGCCTCGCGTACTGTACTGTGCATGAAGCGAAATACTGTGTAGTATATGGTGACGTAGGTCATCCTCTCTGCCTGGCCCACAACACTTTAGAATGCAGATACACACTAGGTAAATTACATATTATAGGTCAATTACGAAATTGGGAATTGAGCTTTTATAGCTATTTAGCTAAGTAGGTACGGTGGAACACAGAGAAAGGTGTACAGGAGAGTTTTTAAGTTTGAGATTTTCTCAAAAACTATTTAATCTATTGCAAAAATTCTTTCACTGTTTGATAGATAAAAGTGAAAACTATGTACTGTAAAATAATTATTAAATTCGGTCCAGTAGTTTTTGAGAAAATCTCAACCTTATTGAGGCCCCGTGTATCTCTGCCATCGACTGTACGAGTATATTTCAACAAGGTAGTGTATTAATTTTTTTAAATAGTTTTACCTGAAATCCTTCCGAATCAATGCCCTGAAAAATAGATATATGGATAAATAATATGTAGGTACAAGTACATAATTTATTTGTTAATTAGGTAAGTACCAGTTGTGTTGCTGTTGTACCTACCTCTGTATAATTGGATAAATCCAGGTTCAAATACTGAAAACCAAAATATAAATTAACATTCAGTCATGTTAAAATGATCATACTACTATACAATTTTTCAAAGAGCTAAATTACCAAATCATCTAGTTCTTTATTTGCTGCTTTTATCGCTGCATGCTGAAAATTAATTAAGATTAATTAAATGTACATCTATTGTAAAGCAAATGATACTTAATACAGTCGACAGAACGTCTAAAGGAAATAGCGAGACATTTTTATGTCTTCATAATTAGCAAATATTTTTAAGAGCTGGCCTCCTTAATTGGTCATCACTATTCATCATATTACTAACAACATCTTGGTAGGTAAGTTATTATTATAACTAATAAATATTTAACATTAAAATATATTATTATAAATAATAAACGAACTTAGAGCCACTTGCCCACAACTATCCCTTAGTGAAATTACTAAATTAGCATCAAAATGTGCTAGGTCGAGCGAAACATCCAGAAACACAGATGTAGAGTTCTTATAAAAATAGTCACGAACTTAGTACAAATGTGAAGTATGAAAATACGATCAATAAAGGTGTGTTTTTGTTATAACCAGCCAGCGCAGCCATTGGATATATGATTCATCATCATCATCAGGCCGTATCAGTCCACGACATATACCTCTCCCAACTCAGCTTTGCATCCACTCTCTGCCAGCCACCATGCGCAGGTTATCCCTCCATCTGGTCGAGGGGTGTCCCATGCTACGTTTACCCGTTAGTGACCTCCATTTCAGAACCCGTATACCCGTTTAATATTTAGAACAATAAACTTACAGCATTCGCGATCTCGCACTTCTGTTCGCATGTAAGGTCGAGCTGGTCATACGCCCCTATCATTTGCTCTGACTCCTCTATCTTGCGTTTGAGACGTGCGATCTCCGCATTCTTGGCCGCCATCAACGTATTCACTATCACGTCGGTAGGCACATACTTCGCTCGGGAGCTCTCGTTGTTCCGTTTTATTATCTCCACCAAGTGCTCAGACTTGTCTGAGAAGAAATGGGACCAGGCTCTCGAGTCTGTACACGACGAGTATGCCTTCAGCTTTCCTTCGTTTCTCGCCGGCAACTCGAATAGGTCGTATTCATTGAACACACGTTCCCTTTTCGTTATGAAAGACATCTCCAAACTCAGCTAATATGTTACTCGGTTTGCTATAAATAATTTGTTATTTCTCATCGCCATCCATTTTACGTATAAAGATACGATTTTATTAATTGATTCTACTTAGGTTAAAATGTAAATAATGAAAATATCAAATGTTTTGAAATGTCATCGAAAATCGAGACGGAGAGACGGATAGGTTGTCATGAAATAGAATATATTTTTGAATTTCGCCTACTCTTCCGTCAACATGGGCGCTGCCGCTAAAAGTTTATGTTCGTCACCAATCTAATAATTTAAGGGACTTTTTGGTTTAGATTTTTAAATCTTTTGAACGCTTCAATATTATGACATTATGCTTGTCAAAATAGCCTCAATAAAAGCTCGACACACTCGATAATAAACACAGGCTTTAAAATTTCTCGTTCGCCACGGCACCAATGGAAGAAAGATAGAGTAAAAAGTTCAAATTCAATGATTTACCCACACCAACAATTCAATCTTAGGCTCTTTGTACGAAACGAGGGCAAATTGAAATCGTACGAGTCTTGCAACGATCTGAGGGCATGGAGTCACGACGAAAGGCAGCGGGATCTCTATCTCAGGGAGTGGATGAAGCGTGATATGCCCTTTTGTATAATGCCTATTTGCACTGTCGCAGGACTGTTGAAATCCATGACGTGCAGGAGTCGAGGTAGGGTAAGTAGCTACTAGAATTATTTTCTTCAATTCTAAGGCCGCTTTTACACCTGCAAGAAATGTTCGATAGCCTGTCCGACAGCAGCTTGCAAGTGTAAACACCGTAGCAAGTGCTGTCGCGACAGCTTGTTCAGCACTTCCTGCGAGTAGTCGAAAATTGCAGTGTAAACGATATTACAAATAAACTCATGCAAGACTTGCGCGACCTTACTTGCAGGTAGAAACGCGGCCATAGCATTCGAGAAGACGACATTCAAACTACCTGTCTCTGTTTTCATTGTGTCTAAATGACAACAGCAGATTAATGGTATGGTAATGTCGTGGTCATATCGTTAAATTGAACATTTCATGAAATAGTCGACCATTTCATGAAATGGTGGCATTTCACGAAATCGTCAAATGTCTATTGGTCATTTCATGAAATAGCTTGGCCAGATCAATGAATAGAAAACGTTTTACGATATGCCCAACAAACGCACGGCTATTTCATGATATGACCAAACACAATTGACAATATCGTAGAAAAATAGCAATAACTACCGCTAGAGGCGCTGAGAGCGCGCTTTGTCATTGTTTATGTTTGTGTGCGTAAGTAAACAATGCGGATTCATGTTGAAAAGTGAATAATAATGTGCAAATTATATAAGAAAGTGTGTTGGAAACTTGGAAAAGTGTTACTACTTATACGAAATGGTGTGAATTTTATGACAGTCACGCAAAAACCAACCTCAATTTACAAAAAAAAACTTGGGAATACATTTCACAGGTTAGTACCTATTTAAATGACAATATTTAGTTTATATCCTTTTAAAATCTCATCTAAGTATCTAAAATGTATCTTATTTACTTTTAATAGTTGAATCCTAGAAATTTAACATACATAATTTTAATTTTTAGGTTATACAACAAATAAAGGAAAGTAGGGTGACCAGGCAACGAAAGTCGACGGACTATAATTTACTGGATTACAAAATATTACATCATGGAAAAACTGGAATTACAAGTTTTTAATATACAAGAAGAAATGCATTGATGATTCTACTATTCGTATAATTACGATGGAGAAATATTTTGAAATATTAACGGGATTTCATAAAGGTATACCGTATGTGAAACGAAACGTTTTAACGTTCTATAATATTATAATACAATTTTGTACTTATTTTATTAGGTAATAAATATAATAATAATAAAAAAAAACATTTAATAAAATATCTTTATTGTCCTTTTAATTTGTTCAATATGAATATTTCGTATATTTAATTCCAGTGGACAATTGGTTTGAAATGCTTGTAAGAATTTTGTAACATATATATTTTTTTAATTTGGTACTGACTAGAACAATAAATAAGTTCGTAATATTTCGAATTATTATTACTTACATCCTTAATGGGCACCCTACATTAATGATCTGACCAAACGTCGTTGGACAAATCGACGAACGTTGACGTTTAAACGATATGCCCAGCACAACTTGTCGATTTCATGAAATGCCACCATTTCATGAAATGACTGACGATTTCATGAAATGCTCAATTTAACGATCTGACCACGACAGTAACACTTGCAGTATGAATTCAATTCTTATGACGCAGATTATAAGAACGGTCCAAAGTCCAAAGTGTTACACTTGATCTGCTGTTAGCTGTACATTGCAGTCATCTTACGTCAGAACAGGCTTGGCTTACCTACTGCAATATATGTAGAATATAATATTTATTGCCTATTAAGTATGATAATACATGTAAGAAAACAAGAACATTCTTAATAAACTACATAATAACAATTCACAAACACATAACTTATGGCAAAAGGTTTAGGTTTCAGCTGATGCTGACACATAGTGCGTCAGCGCTGGTTTTCAGCCCACACCTTGGCTCCAAATTGGATATAAAGGAGCATCGTAGCTAACAGCTTCCAATAGCAACCACTGGTTACTGATTGTGTGATAGATAACTGTGTGTCTGTTGTTTACGGTGAATGTGAGAGATCGATCGATGTTATGAATATGTTGGAATATATGACACTATTCCTGTGCGTAGAAGTCAGGATGTAATAACAATAATTCCCTTCTTTATTCATAGGCTATCCAACCACTAATCGGATCTTAATACTGTCAATCTTACATGGTTGTTAGCCTTTCTTATCTAATATTTTCCCTATCACATCCTCCTATCACAAAATTAACGCTCGAATGATGAATGCAGCTCATGTTATGCTTTGAAATAATGTCATAGGAATGACCTACTACTTAATTATTGAATTAGTTTATAGTAACTAACTTTATTTTCTCATTACTTTATTGCATTGCAGGTAACACCACGCTGTCATCCAGATTGTAAGTCTAAGCTAATCCTCGATAGCATTTGTAGTTCATGCCATGCTATGAAAGAGTGTTTTAAGAATGACGAAAATTTTGAAAAGTATTTTATTGATGTGAGTAAGCGGAGCTCTACGGCTCGTCATCATATTAACTTTACAATTTACAAATGTTCACTATTCACACACTTCATTGTAGGAAGAACTTGAAACAAGCCATTGGCCCTGTGACAGATGCTTGGAGGCTCTCAAAAGTATTAAAATGTTTTGGAAAATAATTGTGGAAAAAGTATTTCACATAAATATCAGAAATAAGGACATCGAGGTCTTTGATGAGAACCAATGTTGTCACAGTAACAGTGCCCGCGAAGTGGCCCGATCCTGGCAAAGAGACCTGGTGCATCAGGCAGTGTTTGTCAAAACATGCACTCCAGTAAGTTGCAACTCCAGTAAACATCATCTTTCCAATAACTGTACTTGCAAGAAGGCCAAAATTATTCCTGAAGATGATAACTGTTGTTGCAATCTTAATGACAAGGACAGTTCTTGCAAAATTATTAAACCACCGTCCCCAAGAGACTCTGGTTCTGCACTCTCGCGGATGTCAAGCAAAAACAGAGTGAATGTGACTAAACATCAGAAATCTCGAGGTACAGGAGATAACGCCTCAATTCTGTCATGCAGGAGTAGTCGAAACACCTCTTTTAAGTCACACAAGAATCGAGTGACGATCTCAGACCACGTGAAGTATTCCAGTTGTGATAAACCACGCAAGAGACATTGTCGGTGCACGTCAGTCAGAGTAAGGACCATGGACATGGGATGCGACCCTTGCGACGCAGAGAGAGAAAATGCGGATATCAGATCCTATGTAATTAACTTAGAATATTTACAAAAGAATTTAGATTTGCAAAAAGCAGAGCTCGACAATCTAAAGAAAGAGAATGTTACACTGAAACTTGAAGCGAAAAATATGTGTACCAATAGTAAATGGAAAGACATACTCTACTATCCAACAACTGATAAGGATAGAGTTGCTCTGGTACCGAAACCTTTCGAGTGTTGTATGGAAGAAAGTGTATGCTCCACTCCAGTTAAGGATATCGATTCAGAAATGATCATCACCATGAAAAATTGTAAGAACGAGGTAGGTACTCGTGGACCGTTTCTTTCCGAACAATATTGATAGGAATAACTCAATAGTTATGTCATGTGATAGCACAATATTGTTTCAGAATTTTCGACACATATCTTTATTGCAAGTTCTCCATAAAACAAATGCACGCTTTCCTGTTGAAATTGATGTCGAAGGGACTTGCTTTAAAAGAGAAGATCCTATTAATTTGCTGACCAAAGGTATACGAGTACATTGTATTTGTATTAAATGTTAGAGGCGATTAGAGGGCAAACCTTCAGTACTGTGATTAGAATGACAACGTGCACTATAAAAGACTGCAAGATTGGCAAACGATCTATTATAAATGTAGTGCAAGAGATAAATCCTATCCAAAGGCGCAATAATTTGTACATTTGTTTATTGTTTCAGTGCAAAAAGCTCTAGGTGCAATTGTTAGACGGGAAATGGGTTTCGCTCGTGGAAAGAAGGAACACGGTAGAGAGTTTGACATCAATGCCACGTTCCAAAAAGTTAATGCTACCAGATCTGCACCATCCTGTGTCAACTTGCTCTCCTGCTAGTTTTGTGACTTGTCAAATCGTGTAAGTTTTTAGTTTCGTAAACAGGTGTTTACGATATTGTAAATTGCATGTTCTACGTCTATAACTATTCTGTGAGGACCGTCTACGATGTATCGTCCCCTACGATTTTTGGTAACTATTCTCGCTCTTTACATTCATGGATCTTTTGTTTTTATTTTCCAGGTGTATTATAGATGCGGGAAATCAGTGAAACTTTGTGATTGTTAAAATTGAGCGGTCTTATGTAATGTCTAAACTAAATGATCATATTAAAAAAAATGATACGAGCATATTAAAATTCTTTAATCACACGAACTGTGCCATTATATTCAGCAGTCGATCGTAGATGAGTTTCCTTGCATCAATGGCAAAAACGAAGTCCAAATGGTTGAATTTCGGTAGCGGAACTCTGTACTTTCCTATAACTGTTTTAATTTCCTTTGACAATCTGTCGACATCTGATGGAGTGGATAACCAGTCATTATCGGCGTAGTGCAGGAATATTGGAGTCCTTATAGCACTCAAGTTGTAAGCTGGTGGCTTGAAGGTACCATACTTTCGTTTGTTGGTGAACAATCCGTGGTCGAACCGGACGAACTTTTTGGATTTGTATAACTGTCCGAAATGGACAAGTTGTCTGGCAGATGCACCGGCTGGAGTATGGCCCATCACTACTGGGAGCATCGTCTGAAAGATTTTCAAAAGAGCTTTAATAAACATCCAAGGAGACCTGTCGCAAAACCACACGGAAGTATCATTGATACTTAAATCGGTATACTGTAAAGGCCATAATAGGGCCAACAGCTAAAGTCAGTCCGGAAAAATAACCTATTAACCTAACCGATATTGACAATTGACATCAGTCTTTGTAGGTAGGCACCTAAATTAAGAACAATGATCTAGTCTTCGCCAAAAATGTGAAGACGGTTCTGCGCCACAGTTCTTTCTCCATGTTAGATAACATAAGACTGCGGCTTCAGAGCCATTGGCAAAGACGATCCAGAAGTGGGTAACGACTGATGATGACAAAACAAAACTCAACTTACAGCATTGAGTTGGTCCTCATTGAACCCGCATATGAGGAACAGCAAGTTAGTGCAAAGTGCCTGGGTTATGGCTTCCTCGACGCAAAACGACTGTCCCGCTAGCTCGTTCAGCTTCCCATTTGGCAAAACCTCATTGGTGCCAGTTATTTTAAATATTAACTGAAACAAAATCTACATTAGATGCAAACAAGTGGTAGTAAGAGTGTGACTCAATAGATTGTCGGCGGCGGGCGGCGGACGATCTATACTTATTTACCTATATACAAAATTCGATGCAAGTTTACCGAATTGGTTCGTATTAACTCTTGTAAATGCTTACCAATTTATAATAGCTTGGGTGTTGGTTTGTTAGATTAGATTTATTTATCACAAATTATAATGTCATTTACATATGTACTTATTTACTATTATCTAAAAGTCATCCATAATTTGATCGTCAGTCTGGTTGAAAATTAAATTAAAACAATTAAATAAAATATCCATTAATAATAATATGTCAATGTTCCTATCAATATCAAATGTCAATATTAAAATTATATTATTGTCAAACTGAGAATTAAATTATAGGTAATTACTACAAAGTTGTATACAGTATATACTTAGGTACCTAAGTATTCGTTAACAAGTCAAATTCCATAATGGAGTATAATTCATTATCCAATAAGAGATTTTTCAGTCGGCGACCAAACGTGTCGTCATCAAGTTCGTTGCGTAGTTCTTAGTTTGTTTTTCAATCCTATAACCGCTGGACGTTGGTAGCACCTACTTTAACGAATTACCTGACAGAAGAAAGGTAAGCATGACCGAGTTTCGCGTCTATTGGTTTATTCGTCCATGTGTGTAATTGATTATTTTGTGCACATATGCTAACTAATTAGAGCCCTAAAACTAAGGCGTAGCCCGGTTATACAGCTAGTGAGTAATATAAATAACATTTGTGCAAACAATAATATCCACTCCAAATATTATAAGGTAAACTTTGTGTTAGTAAACCACAGGATTAATCACATCGCGAGGCATTGTTGAGTGTTATGAAAACAATTAATCAGGATCGATGATATCATTATTAATACGATTATAGCTATTTTTGTGATAATTAACATCGTATCTTATTTATTTATTTATTTATTTATTTATTAGAGCTTTATTTATATTACGATGTTATGAAATTAGATGGAGGATAGATATTATTTATTTTTAGATTTTTATTCAGATATCTATACCTACATATTAACACAATGCATTTGATATATTTTGATATCCAGGCATGCTCTCTTGCTCAAATTTTCAAGTTTTAGGTAATTGGCTAATGTGCCTGATAAGAAAAGTTTTTCGAAAAATCGAGAACTCTATTTTACAATTTGACAAACTTGTGTATTGTCCAAGTCTGGGCATCTAAGTTGAGTTTCAGTATCTGTGTCTATGCGCTAATAAAGCTCTACCCTGCTTAAAACTCTGTATTAGGTTTTTCGAAAAATCGAGAACTCTATTTTACAATTTGACAAACTTGTGTATTGTCCAAGTCTGGGCATCTAACTTGAGACTTCAGTATCTGTGTCTATGCGCTAATAAAGCTCTACCCTGCTTAAACATCTTTATTAGGTTTATACATATACATACCTCCAACGAGTTCGTGAAAGGCGCCAAAGCCTTAATAAGAGGGCTCCTAACATTTCCAATATACGCTATCGGTGCCAGAGCCTGCATGGCCACAATTTTATCATTATACTCTGGCCTCTCTGACGTCATCACCCAAAACGCGGTGGTCCCTTGAGAGAATCCGACGTACTGTATTTTGGGCACACCAGTTTCCTTGATGACGTAATCTATCATCGCTGGGAGGTCATAGTAGCCGATCTCGTGCCAACTGAACTTCCAAAACGCAGAGGAGGAAGAGCTCAGAGACATATGGTGGCGAGAGTATGTGTTGCCACGGGCGTTGCCCAACCAGACGTCGTAACCGGCTTCTGCTAGTATGTACGCTGAAATAATGTGGATTATTTGTGAAAAAATTTCGTCGCGCTCTATGAAGAGAGACTAAAGGTCATTTGTATGGGGACAGGATCTCTGCCCTTGTTATCACGTTCACTCTAGACGACAGAAAGAGACATCTATATTTATATGTTCGACTACTATTGAAAATTCAAACGAATGGAAAAACAAATGAGTAGCTAGAAATTCGCAATGCAAGAGCGGAGTCTGTGCTATGTAAATATGTATTACTCCATGGAGCGTTCATTGCTTCTTGGTAGGTACAGTCGACAGCAGATCAATGGTAACACTTGCAGTACGATTTCAACTTTTATGACACAGACAATAAGAACGGTCTAAAGTGTTACACGTATTGTCGACTCCACCTACCAATAACAATATTGACAAAAAGGTTTTTGTTTAACTCTGTCAAAACGAAATAGCACTAACTCACCAAGTCCTTTGACAGGAGTCATAAGCACCCACTCCGCAGATGACGACAGCAGCCCATGTTGTAGGAACACCACCGGTTTTGGTGCCTCGGTAACGTTGTACCGTCCATTGGGCACCCTATGCATTTCGAGCAAGTACTTGTCTTCGGTGTACACGCGGTGTATTTCACATGGATATCCGTATTTTCTAATTAAGGTGAACTGATGAAGAACAAGGAGTTGAAATTAAGATGCAATTCAGAGACGTCTTTTTAAAGTCTACTAAGTAATTCTTTCAGCTTCATACCCGACGCAAGAAAGAGAGTTACGTTTTTCGAGTGTATGTATGTATGTACTTCGGTAAAGCCCAAATCAAGTGTCTTATTTTGTAAACAAAAACTACGCTACGCTACTAACATTTTCATCTGTTTTGTGATTATTGCATAGTTATTTTCACATTATTAGATCGGATCACTTTATTGTCACATTGAACATTCGTTCAGTGTTACATCACAACCGGGAATTAGACGATCATATTTGTTTACAAAATAAGACACTTGATTTGGGCTGCAGTAGGTATATGTTTGTGAGTGTATGTCTAATTCTTTGGCAGTCCATGCTGCCTAAATAATTGATGACAACTTAATCAAAGTAATTATTGCAGTCTTATTTTTTTACTTTCTAAAAAAAGAGTCAACAGTGTCCTGGGCAGCCGAAGTGTCGGCTTTGACCGTCCATGATGGAAAAGCCACCACTGGGGAAGACAGCATCGTCGGCAGCGCGCTGCCTGCATACTGCTGTATTGAGGAGGTTCTGAGAGGTGGACTTCAGGGGCATCTTAAGCAGATGCTAAGACGAATGGCATCGGTTTGTTCTGTGCCAGATTCTGGGAGCCTTCAAGAGCGAGGTCTCACCCTTTGTTACGCCCAGAAGAACATCTTTGGAAGATACGTCCTCCGACAAAATAAGGCCTAAATAATTCCTGTCGACGAACGGATGGCTGATGGATAGACACTGTTGATGATGGTTACTCACTGTATCCAAAGTCGCATCTTCAAGAATATTATAATCAGTTCTGATATCGGCCTCCAAATCTGTGGCTGATGAGACGTCATCTTCTGCGAAGACCAGAGCCACACCGGCTGCTAAAAGTAATATATTGTATTTCATTATTACTAACTAATTAACTGAAATCCTATCTTAATTAAAGAGGAGTCAACTACTCCCTTCAGAGACGAGAAGTTGACTGACTAGCTAACTAAAAGTTATTAGTAAAACGTTAGGTTTCGTAAGAGCACCAATAATCTAATAAGATTATTTTAATTTATGTAGATAAGAACAATAAATAATTAGTAAGTACTTCTCGTAAATGATAGGTATCTATTGATCGAGACATCTGGATGACCATTAAAACTTGCAACAATATCCAATCTGGATACGACCGAACGTCGATAGAAAATATTAGACATTATCTGTATACCATAGGTAGGTTTCTAGTTATGGTTCGTCTGAGTGACTGCATTTTGTATGGCTATATTAATAGTCATTGGCTAAATCTAAATATTATACAAAGGTGGTTCGTTTTTAAACGCCTCATTCTCATTTATGAGGTACCCTAGCTCTCTCTGTGGGGGAACCATCACATCGATCGGTGACTATTCCTTAATTTTCTTTAGTACCTACTACAATGTGTAATGTTAATAATGGACCTTCTGGTGTACCACGGGCCAAAAAATCCCTGTAGTCCACCCACCCATGTGAACTACGGAGGTGGTCCACGAGCAATAACCCGGTTCATCGGTGGTTCAATAGCTACCAAATAAAAATACAGCTTAGGCTTTTTTAAATTAGTCTATACATACATATAATAAGACTGTAAAAGAGTTGTGTCTGTACATTAGATATTTTTTGAAAAGAATAATTGTAATGTGTTTTAGGATCGATACTGATGCCAAAACACGAATTTTTGTCTGTTTGTCTGTGATTTTGTGCAAGTATCACGCCATAACTACTGAAGGGTTTTTAATGGGAGTTTCACTAGGAGATAGCTGAAATATCCGGACAGCTCATAGGCTATAAGCCATGGCGGTATGTGATGTGGAAACAAGGATCAAGAGAGGAAGATCTGCCTCCTGATCTCCTCCATCCTCTCTTCTACGCAAACAAAGTTGCGGGGTACAGCTAGTACATAATAAAAAACTTGCACGAAGGAGGGCTGAAGAAAAATGGACGGTGTTTTCACGGGTTAACTCGCTCGCTAACACTCGGCCCTAACATCCGCCCTAGACCCAGACACATTACATGTATGATAAATTGATAATACCTGACCTTCATTAGGATAATGAATTAATTACCGCTGAAATGCTGGATAATCTTATCATTCATAAAAGAGGTCAATCGGATTAGGTAGCTACCTACCTAATATATTTCAAAATCAACGTAAAATATTCAAGGTTGGTGTTAAATATTTCCATCTTCCTTTCCTAGAATTGTTGTTTCCGGGATAGATATTAGGTTGTATCGTAAGTAGGTACGAAGTGGGTAGGTACCTGCATACCTACCTGTATTGATGTGAAACGGTACTCCATATAGGACTCTACTTATACAAGTTAGGAAAATTTATTATATTAAAAATTACAGTAAATTAAAGTAAATAGATATACCTACCTACTTACCTAAAGCCATTACTCGTCTTCTATATTACAAAATGAAGAGGTCCATTAGATATTATAGTACTTATTAAACAATGAGCGTTAGTAGCTAACTTCTAACTTAGTAGGTACTAACGCGTTCTACTTGAGTTTAAGTGGAAACATTTTTGTATGAAGAGCGGGATCTGTCGTTGCACTTTCATTCATAAACCTAGTTAAACATCACTTCCCTTAAATTGGGTTCTTATCTCTTTCACACTTCGTTGAAAAAGGTTACGATAAGAAGGAACAGGGGGCCTAAACGGTGGCGTAACTTTAGATCACGTTTATGAATACGCGCCTTATGTAAGTGACTCACACTTATTAAACAAAAAGGCCGGGCGCCAGACATGTGGCCGTTTTGCAAACTTTTACCTACCATTGAAAGCTTTGTACCGAATCTATAATTATGACGTCATAAAAACCGGTCAATGAACATCGAATTTGAGCGTCTTTTTGAAAATCTTTGAATATTGGCGCCGCGACGCGCCGGGGTAACAATTATACTTAAAATATAATTAGGTATCTAATCTAGTATGGAAGCGCTATTAGGTAAAGTCTGCGGCAACGAGTAGGTGTCGATCTTAGGACACATTACAATAGTTACTTATATTAACTCAACGTATTTTAGGCTATTATTAGGTAGAGTTTATTCTGTGTTAAGTGTTATCCTCAGGCCATAAAATAAAAAAGTTAAGTATTGCCATTTTAGGGAATTCAGAATCACCAAAACCCGCTGATTTTTCCGCAATGTTGGCGTGAAATATTGGACAACATGACGTCCGATTGGCTAACGTGAAAATTGTGGCTTGAAATAGCGGGTTTTAGGTATAGCCGAGACGCTGAATCTAGCATAATACAGTTACAAAGAAAATCTATTTAACCCAAAATACCAAATGAATAAATGAAGTGTCGATTCTTTTTATATGACTAGGCTGGCAATATTAAACTTTGTCTGTCAAACGAGCAAGCCAGCGATTTCGTTTCATTTCGTCAATATTTTGTTTGTAATTTTCGGTTTACATGGTTTTACAAACATTCTGCATGTATCCATAGCATACAACTATGGCAAATCAAGAGATAAGTTTAAAATGGAATGGGTTTCAGAGTAATATATTGTCTAACGTGAAAGATTTGTTCAAAGACGAGGGCTTATCTGATGTCACGCTTGTTTCGGAAGGGCTTAGTTTTAAGGCCCATAAAGTGATACTTTCAGCTAGTAGTTCTGTTTTTCGGACCATATTCCAGGTATGAAACAATGTAGTTACGTGTTTGAGTGGCCAGTATTGATTTTACTCGTGTGTATTTGTCTCACGCCCACGCTGTTTTTTGTAGCAAAACCCCCACAAGGATCCAATTATAGTGCTTCATGACATCAACACGGCCTCCCTTCGAACTCTGCTGACGTTTATGTACAACGGGGAGGTGAATGTGACCGAGGAATTCCTGCCAGTGCTGTTGAAGTCAGCGGAAGCTTTGCGCATCTGTGGATTGTCTACTGGCAGTGAGGCGACAAGGGAAGAGGAGGTTCGTATGCGCTTTGGTATATGTTCATCAAGGTATGCATGTATTTACTGGTGATAGTCTGCCTGGGTAACTTGTAGGTATCTGTGCAAAAGTCTTTGGATGGATGGATCCAAACCTAAACACAACTGTTACGGTCACTCAGAAGATTTGACATCTAAATTAGTGACAACTAAATTTAGAATATTGGAATTGCTACAACTGCATCTCTGTTTGATCCTGATTACCTACTCCAAAAATATGAAAAAAAGCTAACTTTTATTTTTATACAATTACAGAAAACTGGACCCACCACACAACCAAAGAAACGTAAGAAAAGTGAACATGAAGACAACAATAATAAAATTAAGAAGCCAGTGCCCTCCCCACCTGCTGTAAAACTTGACACAGCCAGTAGCTTGAGTGGGGGAACAGACTTTTTGAAAAATTCTGTAAGTATTACAGAAATACCTATATGTAATGTAAGATTAAAAGTAATATTCCTTGTTACTTGTTATTTCAAGTTGCGTGCGGACAAGCTAAAAGCACCGCATGCATGACAGTACAGTTTTGCACAGCATAACAACTAACCCCCACTTGCAATAAATGATAACCCTAGAGTTAGCAACTAAACCATAGCAAAATGTATTAAGTTTTCACAGGTTAAGATGTTACCTCTATGGTAATCTTATATTGCAAGTTACCCTAAGATAAGCAGACTTGTGTCCGAGATTTCTATATTAATTGATAGTATAAGAAAAGGATAAGCAATCTTAACATTTTATACTTATTATAATTACAGAACATTGTACCGAAGATAGAACCCATAGATTCGCCGCTAACAGACTACTCCGGAGAAAACACAAATGATACAGATATAGCTTTACTTGACGAAACATTGGAGAAGAAGTACTCCATAAGTACAGAAAGCCTCTCGGGTAAATCTGTTTGCATGACTGCCTCAAAGAAGAGAAGCGTTAAGAAGTGGATTAGCGAAGTGAGTAGCACTCAGCCATGCTTGAACCTCCATGAAAAGTCCAATGGAATCGACTCAAATGACGAAGATAAAGACAGTATTGAAATTGACAAGGAAGTGGAAACGGTGCTGCAAAGTGGGACTATAGTAGAGTCATTGAGCATAACTACTGAGAATCTGAATTCTGTGTCCTGTGAAGCTCAGAACTGTAAAGGTTTGTATTTAATACATACATACGTACATACACTATAAAGTCATGTGCTGTCTTCCATCGGTAGGCAGAAAATGTACTTAAATTAAAACTTAAAAACCTACTACTACTCATATAAATTATACTAAGATGACAAAATTAATATAATTTATTTCTTGTAGCCACGGATACCGTGAACGGTGGGTTAAATAAAAACATTGATTGGTTTTTGTGTTGGAAACAGATCCTGGTATCAGTGGAGACAAACTGCCGTGATCCGTTTCCAACCTAAACAGATTCCGGGATCTGTGGAGACAATTGTCTATCACACAAAACCCATGTGTGCTTAATGTAAATGCCTATAAAATAGTCTGTTTGGACCTTTAATCCTATTTCTTAGTTTATAAAATAACTTTAGCTGTTGTCATGTTTTATGACATGGATTATGCCCATAGTATTAATATTCAAATGCAATAAATACATACTTACCTACTTAAATTCACACATGTTTTCCTTTAGTCCTTTCTTTTACTGCAATCCTGGCACACAATTAAATTACATTGCCACATTACAATGGACCTTTGCCCCACCTTCAAAACTACGTGACCATTGAAGCTGTACCTATCATTTTGTTGGGGACTTATTACAGGTTTCATATTGCATAATCATAAATATTGCATAATCATAATCAGTAGGAGTTGCGAGAGTAGTAGAAAATGATAACAAAGACAATGAATAATTCGCTTCGATTTCTAACTATTTTCTGAATTCCTAATTAAACTGTTTTTAGACTCGTTTGATGTACAAATCTTTATTTTAGATCAATAATTTTAATCAAAAACGGAGATATTTTTACATTTATTCGTTATCTTGTACATCATGCGGTTGATGGTGGGGCAGAATCTGGCATTGTCATTTAAATGCAATTAATTCAATAACTAAAATTAATATCTTCGCGCACCACATAACTCGTACCAACTTAAGAAACTACAATCATGTTTATTCCACTTTCCAGATAAGAGTACTTGTTACGCGAACCCATCTTTCCCTTGTCCATTCTGCCCGCGAGTCTACAACAGTTGGGGATACAGGAGGAGGCATGTCAAGTCGAGGCATGTGACTAACAGGTATACCATAATTGAACTTGTATGTGTTATAATATGTAATTTCAAATTTACAGTTTACGGATTTTTTCCTTTACTTGTGGTATAAGAACTAGCTTCTTGCCTTTCATGATTCTAGGTCAACGGGAAGTACCCTATAGGTTTTGGTTTTCTTGCCTCTTTATACAAATATGCGAGAAAATGCCACATAAACGGCCATATCTTTTGATTGCGTTGACGTAGAAGTTTGATTTTTTCACGGCTGTATGAGGTTGCAGACCTGAGTATTTCGTATTAATTACAACTTGATCCGTCCACGCGTTTCTGAGATGTATGTCTTGACAGACAGACGGACAACAAAGTGATCCTATAAGGGTTCCTTTTGAGACATGGAACCCTAAAAATCAATAATATTGCCGCCCTGTAATAATCTGTTATTCTAATTTCCAGATTATCTTGCAAATGGTGCGTATCGATCCTGTCGTCAACGGGCGCGTGGTACTCTCACGCGACGCGCGCGCACGGCGTGCCGCACGAGGAGGCGCGCAACTCCCTGGTGGTGATGGTGGAGGCGCACGCGGTGCTCACCCTCAACGAGCCCAGCGTGGCGCAGCTCCTGGGGCAGGTGGGCATGGCAGACGGTGTTGCCGAGAAGAGTGGTTAGGGTACGTGGTTTACATAGGGACAACAGCAGATCAATGGTAACACTTGCAGTAAGATTTCAATTCTTACGACGCAGATAATAAAGAACAGTCGAAAGTCCAAAGAGTTACACTTGATGTGCTTTGATGTACCTCGGCAGCTAATATAAAATGGCTGCGAAATTCAAAATAAAATCTACAAATGAAGCGTTTTTTTAAACAACTTTCAAGCTTTTTTAAGCACAATAAAAGGCGCTAGCTATGCTTACATCAAATTCCTTTGGTACGGCCGTAGAGAGAGAATCTAATAGAGCCGCAGCCCGGGTACCCACATTTTCACAATAAAATTATAACCATTTAGATATAAATTTGGCAAAAAAATGCGTTGCATATGTTTTTGATAAAACTATATTTAGGCATATAATATAATGTATAATTTTCTAAACGGTCGTATTTTGAAACCGTGATTTCTTCATTTCTACCTATCAGTGTACTTCACGAACTGCCGCCATTTTGGGTTCTTAGCTGCCGGGAACTGTACTTATTTTACTCACTTCGAAAAGGATGCTCTCAATGCCATAAAAGTGATAGTTAGTCCACCGTGTAAGTCTTCGTCTTCTATCCCGTTTTTTAACGAAGTGTGAAAGGGACAGCACACGGTTAAAACTAGGTTTATGGTACTTGACAAGTATTGAAAATTAAATTATTTTACGTGAATTTTATAAATGTCGTCAGTAAATACCAAACATGGCACACCTGCCATGTTTCGAGGCCTATGGATGTTCGGCTTTGACAAGTTTGGGTACAAATCACTCCACAAGAAAGATAATGATGCATGCTTTCCTTAAACCACTGCTTAAAACACGGTTTAACTTTGAAATTAGGTTTATTATATGATTATTGCGCGAACCTAAACATAGATACCACTTGTCCAGGGGTACCAAGCAATGGAGAGAATCTAGATTTGTTCCGAATATAATATCACTTATCTTCGTAATTGCAACAGTATTGCTTATAAACGTTGATCATAATCACTGTGAGGCGTTGACCGATCATATAAACAATAGCACATGTAACCGCGGCCATTCCACAGCATTGTATTGTATAGTTTTCGCTACAAACTACAACTATAAAATGAAACGAATACCGAAGTGATCTACTAAACACATACTATTGAATTAGTGAATACTTACTTGTAACATATAAAATTTGATATAAAAAATATCATTTATAGGTAAGTACACTTCTTTGATTGTCATAAGGAGCATGACGAAACGCCCACTATTCACAGTTTTAGTGTCTCAGACACTTCATTTTATTGCTGTAGTTTTAGATTTTATGTTAACAAGGTCAGTAATACACACTTGTTTCATTTTTGCACTTAATTATATTAATATTTTAAATACCTAAGATATTGTCTAATAATAAACAATCTACTCTAAAATATTTTAAGAAGGGACTTCTTGGTGAATCATTTTGAAAATGATATTCCATTCATCTATCCTGAATGGCACCAGTGATTGAATTATCAAATAAGTAAGAGAGGAAGTTTATTTTTATTTACGAATATTTATTTTGTACATATTGCATAGAAATTGTGATGATCTCAACTTGAAGTCAAAACTGGTTAGTCACATAGGATCCGTTAACAATCTAAATATAACTAAACATGATTACATAACACAAAGTATATAATTTAATTATTATGATTCAAAGCTCACGTTAAAATAAGCAATTTAATTAAGAAAACAGGAATTGAAAAATTCGCAATAATAGTTTGCTAGGTTGAACCATTTGTATTGTGTGTTTTACTATATACTATTTGACATTATTGACTGAAAATAGAGCTTAAGATTTAGGCCTGTAAGTATAAATTAATAAATGCTGATATTTTTATATTAAGCTTTTAAAATATTCTTCTACTACACGCAGTAAGTCAATTACTTAAATATTTGGCAATAATTTTAGGATTGTGAAATTGTGATGGAGGAAAAGAAAATTAAAGATATTTAAAAATTAACATTGAACTGTAATCGAGACTAAATTTAATAAAGTAACAATAAAAGAATAAGCTAAGGTACGAAATGAAACTCATATTTTTATAACATTATTGTACGAATAGGTATATTAATATATTGTATTGCTATTATTTTTTCGCATACAGAATATTGATTTAAACCTAGGTAAAGATAACTTGGTTAGATTTAAACCATTTTAACATGATTTGTTTATAATCAATTTCTGATATGAGGCGTTTTACGCGTGAGTCGTGTCGCGCGTATCCAATTAGGCTTCTGTCGTTCGCAAAACGCGCGACGTGATTGGCTGAAAAGTGAGTCTCACGACGCGTCTTCCGCGTGAAGCGAAACGCCTTTTCTGTACAAGATCTTATTTTCAATCAGGCCTAGCCGGCCTTCTCTGACACACTTTTTTGTCTTTGTACTTTTTGCATTGATAGTTTCTATTAGGTCAAATCAGACTTCTGTACGTTGTATGTAATGATAAGGCAGTTGCAACTTTGTGATCATAAAACTATACGTATTATCTAGAATGCTCACAGCTTAGAGCTATATATTTCATTAAATATTTATCTACATACGAATTAAATTACAAACTTCTTATGAATAACATATCAAATTGTACAAATATTCGAACGCGTATACAAATAAAATGACATGTATAATGGCATTAAACAGGTACAATAGCAAAAGTTGACATTAAGATTTATAGAGGCTGGATTTTTCACCTAATATTTTGATTTTTTTATTAATTTACGTAAGAGTTGCTACTCACGCATGAGTTACACATTTCATTCAACTAAGAGACATCGACGTGCAAATGTTTATCACGGTCACTTAGTCTGCCTTTAACTATATTGACCACATAATATTAAGTATTTTAAGTAATAATAAGTTACCAAAGCAATTTATTAAGGCATCATTAATGTAAGTGGATTTAATATTGATATATTTTTCTATAACTTAACAAAAGTGTATTTAATATTTAAGTCAAATATGTGAGTATGCCATGAGTCGGTTTAAGTCTTATTTTGTATCAATATACTTAACTCTATTGAAAAAATTAAATATTTCTATTTGAATAATAATAAATTCTTATGACTTAACGTAAAACTTATGGCTTTAAAAACTTAATTGTCAAAATTAATGATATTAGATACGTTATATGCATTCGGCGTCAGAAAATACTAAAAGTTATGTTGACAGATGAATGAGACTAACATTAAAATAATAATAAAGTAGTAGTAGCAGGTGTCGTATAAGTAAATCTAAGAAAAATAAATCTTTCTATTTTTGACAATCGATTAAAAGGCGATGAACAATTTCTGACGCCGAATGTACGAGACATAATAAATAATACATATTTAAAAAAATGTAAGCGGACTTCCAATACAATGGAGATTAAATATATTTTTTACGGAGCAAATATTGGATTTTGTATTTCTTCTACATTAGCCCCACTTTACAAATCTGTAACTATGCCTTCCACCGTGATTCCCGGCGCTAGCTGAATCTTTATACTGTCAACTTTGTTGCGCAGCAAGTTGTTTGGGGAATCTCTATTCTTAATCGCTGACATGATCAATTCTCTTGAATCTGTTCTTATAAATTCCCTGCTTTTTGGTCGTGGCGGCGCCGGAGCCGGGGACTTTTTGCCAGAACTCATAATAGACTTTGGAGCGACCCGCTTATCCTCCAGTACACTATTATCAGTCTCACCGTATCTCTTCATAGACGCTCTGTTTCTATGAGTTTTCTTTAACATCGCTTGGAAATTAAACGGAGGGTCGTCACCGTTCAAACTGCCGGTCGATTTGGCGAGAGATTGAAGCTCTTTTATGGGGTCTGGCATATCCGGGGCGTTGACTCCGTAGAGACTTCGGCTGAAGTTAGTTTTACGCAGCATCGAGCCATTGTTTTCTAGGACGTTAGTGTCGTCCCGATGGGTCCAGGGGGCGGGTGGTTGGTAGTAACCTGGGGCGTAACTAGACTTTTTCTTGTATACAGGGGGTCGATTAGCGATTTCTATAATGGGTTTAATATTTTTTTCGGATTCATCCGGGGGCAGCTTTGGGATAGGTTGCGTGGGGTCCCTGCAGAATGGCACAGTGATGAGAGTCTGCGTGCCTGCTGTTGTTTTGCTGGGTGCGATCTGCGTGCCGCAACGACGTTTCAACGGTTCGTCCCATTGTTCGTGATCGGAATCGTACTGGTTGGCAAATGTGTCGCTAAAATGGAAGAAAAAAAAACGTATTAGTTTTGTATTTCATTCTGAGATGGAATAAGATGGACGATTTACCTACATCAAGAGTGGCCAATGCTGCTTGGGGTCAGCGCCTGCTTAGGTGACGCAACTCGCAAGCACCGCTTGTTCTATTGTATAACCGTATTTAAAACATCATTCAAAATGTAATTACTCACGTGGACTTAGCCGCTGGATCACACATATACGACGTATCGTAATATTGCAGCTGGTCTATCCTGAAGGGGAGTTTCCAGACGGTCGGCGGCGTGGAGCCGAGGAAGTCTGCACCTTTAACCTGAGGGTCGACTCGGTCCAGAAGCACAGAGGTGCTCGTGTTAAGTAGCGCTTCCAATACTGCCTGGTTGTAGATGTGTACCTGGAATCATGGAATTGAGGCGAAAATATATGGTAATAAATAACTTTAATTGTTTTGTTTGTTCAGGGAACTATTCGGCTATGCTGACTGACGTTCCACAAGTGGCGAAGGAAATATTCGTGAAGCAAAACCCACATATTGCCAAGATTGAGGTGTTGATGTTATGTTTGGATGACCAATACGTTCAATTTACTTCGGAACTACAGGTAACAAATATAAAATAGGACTGGATATTAGGTGAGTCAAATAAAATTACCTAAGTACCTACTTATAAAAGTTTTGTAATTTACCTGTTGTGAAAAATGCACTAAATCCTGATATCTCACAGCTCTGTATTGTAACAAAACTTGGAAAATTGATCGGCTTCTCCACTTCATGGCGAATCTTTTCAGGAATGTCGCAGTTTCCTCGTCAATTTGATCGGTTGATTTACTTATTAGAGGCCCGTAAGCCTTTCGTACTATGTAGCCTCTGTATGCTGAAAATATTAGATACTACTTTAGATATTTTACTTATTCTCTATATTTATACTTGAGTAGGCAAATGCGACAAATTATTGTTGTCAGATTTGTCTTTTTATTATTTCATTAACGAAAACGTCATTAACGAAAACGTCTTTGTTAAAAATTAACGTATTTCTTTACGTAATTGCTTGTTATATTTCATAATTTCCATAAACTTCTCACCTTTCTGAATCAAAAGAGCTGCTTCGTCTTCATTCACATTCAGGGACTGTTGTTTCTTCAATTCTTTTACTGTAAATAAACATTTCATCAGATACACTCACATAGTCAACAAAAGTCTATAAAATCCTGCTACCTATTTATACTTACTGTGTAAATTTTTGGATTTGCTTTTGATCGCTTTCCGTCTAGCCAAAAACGTTCGCATCATGCTCTGTACTTTGACTATTTTCTTTACTTGCGTTTCATACAACCTGTTCCCAAAAATTTTAAAGTTTGAAACGGCTAATTATTGATGTAATTCATAATGTACATGGCATTAATTCGTACATAGATGTTTACTTAATTGGTTACCTGGACAAAAATTCTTCGTTGTAATACTTGAGGAATACTTTACTCTTGCCTAGTTCCCAACCCTCCATTTTCAGACGAATGAGTAATAGCCTGCAATTATCCTTGGTTTCTTCTACATTTTCATCGAAGTCGAAAGCTAGAAAGCGATACCTGTCAATAGTTGTTTAATTTGAGTTGAATTTCCAGACTATGATATATGTAGCACCTAAAATAATAAAGCGAGAAACACCAAGATACCTTCTGATAAATTCAGCAAATGGAATCCTACAAGAAAATCCATTCTGGCGAGCTTTAGCCGTGTCCAAGACAGCTAATGCCCTCAATTGGTGCCTGACGACTTCTGTTTGGAAACCTCTCGGGTTGTTACTCAAGTCAGCTCTGATACATCGCACGTAGTGCGTACCTCCACTACCAGGACCCAGGGACAGCTGTTTCAGGAGCTCTAAGCTGGTTGCTCTGTATGTGGCCGCTGCTGTTCGCATTCTATGCAGTTGAGAGTATTGGCCTTTTGATATTGTGTTGTATTTCTGTGAATGAAAACATTACCTAAGTATTTTCCTAACCTTACATCTTGTAATTTGCCTCTTGGTGCAAATAAACCTTTGGTATACTTACTCGAGCTTTAAGATTATCCGTTTCTTTCTCAGACTTCATTTTGATAACTGTTACTTTAGGTTGCCCGGATGATACCGTTAGGTTACCAGTTTTGGTCAACTTATTCCTGAATAGCTGTTGTACGTTTGTATTTGTTGATGCTCTCATGGTTTCTATCATTTCAGGAGGAAGGAAGTCTTTGTTCTTATCAGCCATTTCCCTAGCGTCGTAGTTTACTTTTCCAGTGTAATGAGCTACGCTGAATTCGTGACTGCCTGAGAGCTTGACATATGGTCCTTTACATGTGGTCCTTATTGTGCCTGAAATATATTATGCAATTTAGACTTATTTAATTATTAATTTATTTAATAAGTACATAATACATAACTGACTGGTATAAAGATATCACAAAAGCACTGAGTCAGTGGGTACAGATGTAATTGTAATACAGTATAATAATATTGCTTACAATAATCCATACTTAGGTACTTTTTGCCTGAAAATATTTTGTAGGTTTTATACAACATGCCTGTGTAAAACCAGCGTTTTTACTGAGTTTTAAAAAGTTTTACGTTCGGCTTTTCTTGCGAGGTCTGTCTTCTAGACTTCCGCTGATATCCTGGATGTAGTCTCTATAATACATACATGGGTATTACTTGGTTATGGTTAGTACTTACTCATTATAAATTCCTGCCCACTTCCAGTTCGACTAGCTTCGTCAAGTATGTAAAACAAGCCCATAGGTCTCCCCATCAGCTGGTCAACGGAATTTTTGTTATCATAGAAATGTAATGCAGCTACTGGAATGTCCTCCTCTATTTCTTCCAGCATCTCCCATGCAAATATACGTTGGTTATAAAGAAATTGTATCTGTTCATTCGTCGTGTTTACAATAAGTTGTTCTATACGGTTTCGATGGTAACATTCAAAACCGAACATATCCAGTAAACTTACTGAATATTTATCTCCACTGAAAAATACGTTACAATAAGTAAATTAAGTATTTATTTTCTAAAAAATTAAATTGTATTAGGAAAGTCAATGTATTATTATTATTTATATTATTTACTTACAATACGGATCTCATGAATGATAACTTGGAATTTATCATATTAATCATCCAATCAATCAGTCTTTTATACAATGCGCTTGACAAAGTGTCTCTTGCATCTCTCGCTTCATCGGTAGAGTGTTTTCTTTTAACAGCTGTCCCATTTTCTATCAAACAGTAGTTGAGCAATGCCCAGAGGAACTTAACTTCTTCTAAAGATAATAGTTTCGCCACCTTTTTGGCTTCTTCGGGATTCTCTATCTCTGCAGAACCATTTTTGCCTTCTTTAAATCTGACATTACCAAGATTTAGTATTGCAGCCAACATTGTTTCAAACATTGTAATATCTTCTTCCTCCCAGTCTAAAGTTTTCAAATTTTCTATTAATTCCTTATAACAGTCTACATTTTCTTCTGGAGTTTCACGAGCACCTTTTGGAGTTTTTGTTGGTTCCTCTGATATTCTTAAATATCGATGTTTTCTATTTTTCTCCAAAGTGAATTCTTCCAATCGATTCTGAGCTTCCATTGCGTCATAGAAATAATAAAGTAAATTGAAATTTGCGTGCGACCTGAAAACCAAAAAGTTGATTTTATTACCTTATCTCAAATATCATAAACAGTTTCAAATAAGATGTGAATACTGACATGTCTGTAGATGATACACGCCACTTCTCAAGTTGATACAGCCAGAAAATAGCTCCGCTCAACTTTCCAGAACTCCCGTAAGTTACTTGAATTTGAAATATCGCTCTAGTTGAATGAGCGTTTATTGGAGTTGCAGCTGTTACAGCTGCTTGAATAACGTTTGTTGCTTTCTGGATTCTTTCAGCTGTGTTATTTTTCATTGCTCCCAAATAGGTTAGGTGAGACAAAGCATGGATCACGTTCGTTGTTTTTCCAGATTTACTCTCCCCGGAAAATACTATGTGTTGTGGTTCATTGTGATGGAGAGCATCTTGGTATGCGCTGTCAGCTATAGAGAAAATGTGGGGCTCGTTGTCGGAACGGGATTTACCTTCATACTTTTTGTGATACTGAAATCAAGACCAGATAATGTTAGAAATTAAATCACAGTATCAGCCGGTATTATACAGTTTTATACTTCACTTACATTCTCGTTATAAATGTCGAAACTTGTATTTGGATTTAGTACAAGAAGGATGTCTCCTACAAATGAAGTAAATGAACCTTTTATTAGCTTGGTTTGTATTTCTGAGAGTATATTGTCTTCTGTTAGTTTCTCCAACGCAGCAAGGTCTTCAACCTGCATGGTTTCTGGTTCATTAACACCTTGAGTTATTAGTAAACCGTCTTTGATTATACGCTCCGGTGTTTTACTGGGTAGTTCTTCATCTTTTATATCTGCTACTAACTTCTTAAGTTCCGTAGAGAGCTGCGATAGGTAATTAATTAAATTAACAACAAAACTAATAAGTTTGTTTTTCAAAAGATTGTTTACATGTTAACTATGTCCTACTTACATGAAAATCATTGTCAGGAACAGATTGTATGAAGGGGTGCTCTGTTAATTCCATTATGAAAGGTCTGTGTTCCGGATTCTTTTCGAGGCACCTGGAATCATATTCTTTGATAGAAAAAGTCAGTTTGTAAATATATTCCACATACAAGTCATATGTAATATGTACTTACTCCGTAATAAAATCATTGATGTCATTAGACCACATTGCGGGTTTTACCAAACTTGGTGGTGGATTTCTCAATATCTGGAACAGTGCTATCGTAGGATGCATATCTTGGAATGGTGCTTTACTATCGGCCATTTCAATCGTCGTTATACCTACAGCCCAGACGTCGGCTCTGTTCCCATATCCACCTCCACGGGCCACCACTTCAGGAGCCATCCATCCGGGTGATCCCATACACGTCTTAACCGTGCCAAGTGTATCGTTTAATTTGCATGACAATCCAAAATCTGACAGTTTCACCTCTCCGTCTTTTGTTATCAATATGTTGCTGCACCTTATATTCCGATGCATGACGTTGTTCTCGTGTAAGTAAATGAGTGCCTAGAATTGAATACAATGAGAGTGATTTGATCGGACCAATCGGAGAAGGCAACACGTCCGTTTGACGGGGAGTGATGGAGCGCCCGCCCTAACGAATGGTCTGTCTTGTCGGCGATACTAACGTCAGTGTCAGTCAAGTGGCCCACGCCCCTGAGATTCATTGGAGGCTATTTGCATGCGCCGGAGTTCAGAGCTGTCGCAGGCGGCCTGTCCGCGCTCTCTACTGTCTGATATATCAGTATGTTTAATGCGTTCATTACGAACGGTTAGACGTTAGTGCTGCTCGGTATCGATATCGATAGTTTTATTTTTTTCGAATTTCATTTCAAATTAATAAATTGTGATTCCGGAACTGTTCCGGAAGCTTAATTGACACTGTACAGATCACTTATTCATATACTTGAATTAGATAATATCCAAAAATAGTACCTACTTGCCGTTTATCTTTGCAATAAATCTTTAAAACGTGATTAATTACTAGTCACTGCCATACTGTTTATGAACAACTTTTAAACAATAAAATATTATTAGGACCTAACTATCGTGTATTGGAAACCAATTTAATTAAAAGTGGTGTCAAAATGACGTTATTTTATGGGGTTTGACAATAGTTTCACAGCTACGCGGCGCGCCGCGGTGGCGGCGTTACGCGCTGATCCCTATCACTGACCCATGCTAGGGAAGCAGATATTGTATAGGTATAACATAATTTTAGCTTAATAATTTATATAAATTCGACTATAAAAACTATCGATATCAAAAGTATCGACCAACATGACGAGTCGAGCTTCGATCGTACCTTACGAGATGCTACATCGATAGATATGCGTGGAAGATCTGCCGAACGAAAAGGACAGAGCACCGGTATTGTGAACCAAGTGGCTTGCATAAAGATAATACGCATTTAACTCTTTCAGGTTCCGTTTGGGCTTAAACTACCTTAAACCTGTTACGAATAAGAGATTTTATTCTTTCAAATATAAGGTAGTGAATCGTTTGGTTTGCGAAATGTTGAGGGATCATTGGCTACTGCGCGCGGGGTCCGTATATCTTGTGTGCGCGAGCATTATTTACGATAATTGAGCGATGCGCCGCGATGGGGGGCCATCACCGTGTTGTCGAACGCGCACCGACATTCGCATCGACAACTTCGACTGCTCCGTCGCGAATCACATCAAATAAAGCGGCGTGCATTTTAAGTAATGGCCCTAGATAGTATTTCAACGTACGTGGACATTCGCCGGCCAATATTTTATTCGACGTCACGCAAACTGAAATCGTCGGCACGCAGATCGGAGAACAATTGAGTTTGCATTCAAAGTACCCACCAATTGATTCAGCCGTTGAAAGCTGGACTGGCAGGCCCTTTGTTTTATAAGCAGCGATCTCGACTCGAATGTGACGAGCGACATGTTTATAGTCAGACCGATATGGGCTTACCTTGATCGTATATTTGAGGATGTAAGCTATGTGCTCCTCGGACATTTTTCTGTCCGCCGCGTACAGTTTTCTGACAATATCGATGACAGATCCGTATTCGCACAACTGGAAAATGGACGATTGTTTAAACTGACTCATAAAGAAAACAAACTTATTTTATTACCTGAAGTCTGAACCTCCCTTGTAAATTGGTCTGAAAGTCTTGAAAAAATATTTCTGGAGGTACTAAATATAATTCGTGTTGCAATCATTGAGGTGAAAATTGTGATATATGACTAATATACTATGATTATGAAGGGTGTTTATCTTATAGAACTGTTGTAATCGTCTCTATCGATCAACCTTTAGCAGAGTAGTATCACAAATAAACGAAAATTAATCTTACCTCAAGTACAAACCATATCTTCTTCACACCTTCAGTCTTCTCACAGAAAACTCCATAGAAATCTATCAGATTGGGATGCTTGGTGAAGTCTCGAAGTATCTTGTACTCTTCTTGTATATGATTCTCATTGTCGTCTGTATAAGTTTGGATTTTGATGGCCACTGATTTGTCAGCGGCTTGAGTGTCTGATGCCTTGAAGACTTGCCCGAAGATTCCAGAGCCAAGTTGTTTGTCGAGGTTGTATCTTTCGGTAGGGCTCGGCAAGGACGATATGTTTAGACCGTCCTTCATCATTGCTAGGTTTTAAGTAAACAGATTGCAATTAAAGTTAATGGTGAGAGTATATATTATATAGCCTGAGTACTTTGATATGTTGTCATGTCAACTGCACTATGCATTCTGAAATTGAGACTGTTAATATTCATCGTAAAGACAGATTTGGCAATTTTCAATTTTTTTAAGTTATTTTGAAACATGTTTCCTTATTCATTATTTGTTTTGCTAACTATATTTTTGTAATCGGTAATTAGAATTACAATTAGCCGATTAGTGTCGATGACTTCATCTTAGGATATTTATTTTAACGTATTAATGTTCCTTACATAATATTATTAAAATCACTTACCTCCGTTCCGCCGATGAGGCGACCACGCTGCTCCTGCCCCTCGCGACGGAGTGCCAGAGCCCTCGCAGATCCCTTAGCGACCCCTCAAAAGTGCTAGGGCTTCATAGAATTAAGTACGCGCTAATTCTCCGTAACACTATTAGATCATAATACCTTTGCGACCTTGCTGCTGCCTTAGTAACGACAGTACCAAATGGAAACATGGTTTGTTTCTTCCCCTTTCTGTATTGTGTTGTAGAGTACGTGCATGCCTTGTCTGTGAATGAATCCTTCTTTCTTTCTTAAATCTTTGTTTTCAAGTTTGCTTTAAGATTTTCATCAATGCTATTTACCTTGCACGTCTTGAGTAAAGACGCCACCTTTGCCTATTTTTGAAATAGATTTTAGGCACTTACTGTAAATATTAAATATCGGAGTAAAAAAGAAGCAATCAAGCGCGTCTAATATACTAAGAGGCGGAACATCAATACACACTACATACAATGCATTTCTATCGCAAACTTAAAATTCCGATGCAACACCACAATTATTATCCATTCATCTCTGTCTGACATCATCATTTAAAGAAGGATAGCTGACCATTTTCTTGGATTATCCTTTTTGGGAGCACAAGCAATCTTTCACGATTTACTTATTCCATTCAAAAGTGTCTAGGCTAGGATAACGGAACAGTGATGCTGATGGGGATTTTTGGTATAGTACATTCGACAAATAAGAGCTGCGAACATTCCATGTTTCGCTATTGTATGGAATACCTACTTGTTACTAAGATACATTGTTTAAACCTCAAATAATACGGACCGATGTTTAAAATAACTTATAAGTACAACAAAATTACTGCAGTAGCCTACTTTAAACTATTTATTAGTGAAGGAGTTTTTACATACGTACAAATAGTTTTTGAAAAAATCTCAGCCCTGGGCCTAAGGGCTACTATAGGTACTTTTCTTTGTTATCGACTGTACAAAATCATGCAAATTTTTGGATAGATGTGCATGATATATTCGTCGAATTCTTCTAGTTACATACCTGTTGGTGTCGTTCTGTCGAGGAAGTGCCATGTGTCACGCCAGTTAGTGATCTTCTCATCATTGAATTTAGAGTTTTCTTGGTACATACATTGTACCAATTAGTGCCTCTAGTACGTACGGACAACAGCAGATCAATGGTAACACTTACAGTGCGATTTCAACTCTTACGACGCAGATAACGGAGAAGAACGGTCCAAAGTGTTACACTTGATGTGCTTTGATGTGTACATAGACTACAGAAGATTGTCAGTGAAGGGTACACCTTTTCTTACCGAATGGCGTACACAAACAATTTTCACGCACGAACAAACATCTCTACGATGTTTTTACTTATATTTACGAGTATCAATGTCTGTATGTTTAGGTAGGCGTAGGCATTATACGCGTCGGACCAGCACAAAAGAGGCTCTCGACTCGAGGGGCCAAATTAACCGGAAATAACTGGATAATTGCGACGGAACCCATTGAGATGTCGCTACTGTTTAAGTGCCTACTTGGGCGATCTTTGATATTGCAGGGCTTTGGGCTCTTTTGATTTTATAAGTTATTGTTTGTTAACAATGATTATGGAGAGGATTTTATTTTGCGACGTTTTTTGTACATCAATGGTAACATTGGAAATACGAGTTCATCTGTTTAATTATGGCGCAGATATTAGAACGGTCCAAAGTAGGTACACTTGATGTGTTATCGATTGTAGTGCAGTTATACTCTAACTTAATTATTAAAATGATTGGATGGGTTGGTTTTATGACTTCGTAAAAATAAAATACCATGGCAAAAGAGTCACTATTTTACTTCATAAATAAAAACTGGCGATACAAAGTGATCTTAATCCTACAATAAATAGTAAAATTAATAAAATATCACTGGGAGGGAATGTAATAATGGAATTATCGATTGAATTATTTACAAATCAAGGAATAGGTACTACTTACATATTTCTATTTGACAATAATGCTACAGATTTATTATTATTATTATTAGGTAATGCTGATAAAAGTTAATACTGATTGTTATATAACAAATTACAGTGTAAAATGTAGTAAGTATATTTTGTATTTAATACAAAAGTTCTGGAATGTTACTTTTCTATTCGAATGTCCGACATGTTATTGTGACCTGGTTTGCATAATTATAACTAATCTAATTAAAGGTATTATCAGAGAACATTTAATCGAAGCAACAACTTCAAATTGGAATGTTATATTTTCATTGTCTAAAATGACAATTTTCTTAGTTCATAGGAATCGAGTTTTAGACAAAATACCTCAATTGATAAATATGTGACACGCAAATACCTACGTTGTGAAAATACGAAACAAAAACATACAAACTCGTTCATTTCCCAAATAAAATGGCCCTAACACACATGTAGGTACACAGATTAAAGGGTATGTGTGAGTAAATTCGGTTTTATGATGTCTTCACGTAGGCCTAATTCTCAATATGAATACAAGTTGAAAATTCGCAAGAAAAGCCTTAGGTACAGTCGAAGACAGAGATAAGTATACAGGTGGCCTCATTAAGGTTGACATTTTCTTAAAAACTACTGGACCGATTTTAATAATTATTTTACAGTTACACAATTTTAAGTTTTATCTATCTAACAGTGAAAGAATTTTTGCAAAAGGTCATGTAGGTTTTGAGAAAATCTGAACCTTAAAAACTCTCCTGTACACTTTTCTCTGCGTTAGACCTAACTTCTGGAAATTCATAAATATCCGTTATCCCGTTCTAATAAACTGCTCTACGAAAAAGTTTATGTCGTGAACGTCTTCTCCGGTTACTGTGATCCGTCTTCTTTAAAGTCCCGTCAAATTACTTACAAATCGCAATCCACTTGTCGTCGCGGCACCTCTGGCAGTCAACCCTGCAGCACCAGTGGAAGGTGCAGTTGCAGGGCTTGATGCTGGACTTCCTTATGAGGGCGTGTCCTCGACCGCAGCAGAGTAGGTCGCAGGAGCCAGAGCGGGAGGTCCTGCCGATCCGACAGACCCGGCCAGTGGTGCCCGTAGAGAAGCCGGTGTCAGCCTCGCAGAAGCTTGGTGACCTAGATTGTGAATAGGTTTTGATTTTCTGACAAGGACTTAACATAGTGTAGCTGGATGTCTTCATTAAGATATTTTTGTGTCTATCATCACCGCCACGAATGCAGCGATCAAGGCATTTCGAGCTGATAGGTTGCAGAGAGTACTTTAACTTACTTCTCAAAGAATAGTAGGCTACTCTTCGGAGCTGGTCGTGCTCTGCTCCGCCTTCTGCCTCGCGGCCTGCCTCTCAGGACTGACGGTCCATTGTTCAGCTCTTCTTGTGCCACCATCAAGGCCTGAAAGATACAATCCTTAGTTATTTATAACCAGGTCTTTGTTATACCTATTGTTATTTCATGGGAACACTTGCCAATCAGGTAGGAATGGAATTACGAAGCCAACCTTACGGTACTGCCGCTTGATGGTGGAAGCCACTGCCCTGAAGTCCGGCGTAGCGCGCCAGCAGGTCCGCAGCTGACAGCTCCCCGACAGCCCGTGACACTTGCACCGCACCTCCATGTGAGATGATAGGATCTGGAATAGAAGAGGAAATCAAGAGGACTGAAGTAAAAATAACAACAAGATGAATGACAAGAGCACACTGCTATTTGTGGTAGACCGAGAATGATGCTTACGTTAGCATAATAAACTTTTTATTATTATTCTTGAGCAGTTCGTGGTCTTAAGAAATTGGTTTTAGCGATGTAACCACCAAAAATAAGTATTAGTTGGTCCAATAAAGTGTATGGTTGATTAGGTTGAATTTTGTCAGATCTTCTATGTTCATTTTGGTGAAGCAATGATTTAGGTACATTTCTAACCGGCGATGCCTAGATAATTTATACTTGCTATTGCTTTGTTCATCAAAAAAAGGAGTAGAGAGTAATGGAGGTGGTGAATTGAATAAAATCAGAACGCCCAGGGCGCGAGATTATGTCCGAGAACTCGATTCCACACCGACATTCTTGAAAGTGGCTGGCTACGAAATCATAAATCTGAATTGTCCTCATACGTGACCGTATCTTTGCCACAATTACGCGATTACGCCACCCACCGCAGCTAGCTCATAACATTTACATAATTAAACGCCTCAGTGCAATCACGCTGACGTCTTAATTTCGCCAGCGCCGCCGGCGCAGAACAATTTCCAAAATTGAGTCGGAGCAAAAATTCAAATAAATCGGTGTTTCGGACCGCCTTTCCATCCCGGACGGCCTTAATAACGTGGTATTAAGAGCGTTCGCGATAGAATTCGCCACCCAAGACGTATGTAATACGTCGTAATGAAGCTGGAATATTAAAATTGGCCCCGAACCGCTTATTATGTTCTCACCTCGGCGGGCGGCTCGTGAAATACGGCGGGCTAATACGGGCCCTCGAGCGGCTGAGCCCGCGCCACCACTTTCAATAGTTCTTAATGGTGGCGCCCGCCATCTGTAATACTTTGGTAGGTACTATTTAATTCACGTTAAGAGACTTGTTTTCTATCTAGTTAAGGAGATACCTCTCTACAAATTGATTTGGATTTTTGGTGGCGTAAAAAGTTCTAAATATTAAGTTTTTTTGCGCATGAAGGAAGATATCCGTTTCCTAATATAAAGTTGACCTTAGTTATCTAGATTAACATCGAACACAAAATTATTAGTTTTATGGTCGTCATATTTAAATATCTATAAAACTATCCTTCAGTTTGTTACTTATAGGTTAACAGGCATACTAATACATATTTAAGCTAATAGACGTTGAGTTTAACAAATATACCTAGTAGTCTACCGAATCGAGTTCTACCAAAGTTTACGAGAATGTCTTGAACAAAACGTTAATATTGTGAATCACAGCGTAATCTGCTGGACGATTAACGTCGGTGACTAACGCTAATAGGTTTAAGATGGCCGTGGTTAATCTGGCCACAAATTAAATATTACTAGCGCCGCACACGATGCTCGGGCTTTATGCTTTGATTTAGTCGACTGACAGTATATTTAACCATTCATCATTTAACTAAACAAAATGTTTATAACGGTTTCACTTACCTATCTATACAAATATATTTTTATCATTCCAATTCCAACGCAATTATCTAGAGTTCAATATTGAAATCATTAACGACATTACATGCCGTCTCTTTTGGCCAATATTATCGCTTAATTTTGTTTATACCAATTACGTTAGGTCAGATATTAAAAATAAATATGGGTATCCGATCCGCCTGTATCTGTATTTCTGTGCCCATCACAAGTCAGGACCGCGTGTGATGAAACTCTCCTTTCATATATCTTTATGATACCTATTCCTTTCGTCTACTTCTATAATTATTTGGGTTACTCGAGGTTACACTAAAGTATGTACTCGTACAATGTTTCATAGGAGACTCTATTAAATGTTAGTTAGGTATTTGATTTATAGTTCCATAATTAATTATGGAATAAAGTGTTAATCGAATTTGAATGACTTATTTAGCGTTTGTTATTTAAATTGATTGGCATCCGAAACGCTCTCAATTAGGTACTAGAATTAGAAATAGTCTTCCCTCATGACTTCATCTTTTGTTAGATAGGTAATTAATAAAACAATATTTAGTTCATTCACATCGGTAGACATGAAAAAATGTATCCGCTCTGACGCAATCCAAAAAAAATCTTATAGCAATACACAACTTTATTTAAATCGATATCGAACAGTCATCGAGACATAACAAAATATTAACTCGTCGAATCGATTTTTTGTAATGTAATTATCACCTCGGCTCTCTAATGTGGTACCTAATATCTGTGTGGGTTGAGATGCGAGATCTTTTATAGTTGTGTTGGCAGCCTGTTACACCGTATTGTATCGAAAACTATGCGCTTCAATAACCAGCTTAAGAGCAATTGAAAAGAAAAATAGTATTCATCCTAATAAACATTTTGTAAATAGCTTTTTTAATAAAATTGATTAAATTGGAAGATATTATTTTTTCAAGATTGGCGGCGCTAGTTGGGCTCATGGAAGGCCCTTAACCAAAAAAATTATGTTTGGTTTTTACACACCCTCAAAATTATTATTACTTAATTACAAAATATTTATTTACTTTTATTTGTACCAATGTGGTTCTTTAGATTTCCGTTAATTTGTGATTTTATAAGCTGAAAACAAATACAGTCTGTGGTCGTCTTGGTGTCGCGTTTTTCAATAGTTTCAATCTGTTTATTTAAAAAAAAATCTTTTTAGATTCGGTTGTGGAAAATAATAAACCACAACCAAAATAATTTTGAACCTGGTTTAATATTATGGAATAGATAGGTTGACGATTTTGTATAAAAAATATTTGGTAAGTATGTACTAAAACCATGCTTGGGCGAATATGTACTCATAATTATTAAGTATGTACCTACATCCTGTCTTACTAGTGGATCTTGGGTTATACCAGACAGAGGTTGAGTTTTATAAATGTAGAGAATATAATAGAAAACGTTTATTTGATACACACAAACAATGAACAATACACAATAAGATAAATATTAGCGTAGCATAGGTACATACAAGGTAGTGACAGTGATGCAGTGGTGTAATATCGAACCCGATAACTCTGAACGTTACGCGTCGGTGTAAGGGCCGTCGACTTTATTTTGACATTAATAAAAATATCATCGCGGGGGTTATAATAACCGAGCGTGTCTAACAGAGATCTCACTGGGAGGCTGTTAATTATGTACCCAGGGCCACAAAACAAAATGGTGGGGCACGGAACAATGGTCAAGTGTGGGGTCTGGACCACCGGGCTCGCGCGGGTCAATTTTATATAGTGCCTCGATAGGTCATGGTGCTAATTGTGGATTAAGAACGTTTGAGAGGGGCACCTGGCAATAAAATATTATTGCGATACACGTCACTCACACCTGGCCGATAGTTATTGTGAATTGAGAACAAAACTCTTGGTTAAAAAATACAATTAAGACAAAACAAAGCTTGCAATTCAAGCTCATTCATTTCCGTATGCTACGAATTTTCTTTACAAAGTTTTAAAAAATACTTGCCAAATTTTCGAGACCAGTCTTGCAAAATAACAACTAGGTAGGTACTTATTAATTTTTACACCTTGTGTATTTCAATACTACCTAATCGAATGAGGCAGTTTATCGTAGCTATATATTATATAGGTAGGTTCGATTTTCAAATGCTCACTCAACTTGTTGCTAATTTCATTTACGAGGCGATAAAATGTCATAAAGTCCACCTCTAATCGTTCGAGGCCACTGTGAGGATATTTTATATCACTAAAAACCGCACTAAAACACATATTTTAGCCATAATGTTAAAGTCAGTAAACTTGATTTCTCATAAAAGACATTGTAACCTAATGATTAGCTTAAATTTTTATTGCGACCACGGTTTGGTCGTAAACTGTCGTACTAAACTATCAGTTAATGGTGAATTATGTATCAAAATTAAAACTATTTAGGGGTTTTGGCATATTTGGCTTAATGTGTGTGGATCCTACTTACTTCCATACAAAATTCTTTCGTGCATAACTTTTAATTTTGTAGTTTTATAAATACAACTTAGGTATATCATGTATTTCCGCGAATCGAAGTTTTGTTAAACAATTGATGTATACTTACAAATTCTATAATATGAATTTTAATGCGAATTTTAGTATTAACGTTAGATTCGACGATTGTGGATTGAAAATATGGATTTCGAGAAAGTTTTGAGGATTTCTTTTAAATAATAATTCCACTTATCTTAAGGACTTGTAGGGGAAGTTTCGAGAAACCGTCTGAGAAATAAGTGTATAATGATTCAAATTTTTCTTGCATATGCGAAGCTAAATCCAAGTAAAATGGAGAAAAAAAATCGTCTTTACCGGGAATCCGTGGCACGCTCTAGTGTTGCCGTAATCTAATCCTAGTCACGGTAGCTCTGTTGGAAAAGAGCGTGCCATGTATTGGCTAGGTCCCTGGTTCAAATCCCGGTCGTGACGAAAATTCTTCTCCATTTAAGACTTCGTATGCGCGTACTTTAAGTTTTTCTACGAATGCTACACAACCGAAATAGTTATTCATACAAAATGTTGGGTACTAAAAATACGAAAGCTTGTTTAAAAAAAATATGATTTTGTTGGTGTATTTTTATTTCCCTGCCAAAATTCATAAAAAATACGAATATTGAGACACTGCGCCGTGCTCTTCACTCAGCCGTTGCGGGGCATCTTCTGTCTCGCTCTTGCTTTTGACAACCATATAGCGCCTTAATACTAAGTATAATGTGGTAGAGTCGAAACCATGTATCTAGAAACAACCTAATCATGCGGCTATAAACGTCACCAGCCGCCGGTGGCCACACCAGTATAAATTAAGCAGTCAACTCCAGCCATGTCATTAACCACCATAAACGAATTACAAATTAAATACCTAATTTGTTTCTACACGTCGTGTTTGTATTATAAAAAGTGTACAAACGTAAATTGTATTAATCGTAAATCCCCCTAATAAGTATACACGAGACGTGGTATGCCGCTTTAACGTCAGATTTGGTTACGGACTCTAACATAATACCGACAGAAAATATTTTTCCTGTCAATAAATTTTTTAGTTTGCTTTCAATGGACGTTATTAAGGAGTAAAATCGGATGTATTTTATTATTGTTAGCTGTATAGTTAAGTTTGTATATTTAACTTCAGGCTGACATATTTATTATTAGACGGAAGAGGCCTATTAAATTATTAGAAGTAATCCCACAATCCCCACAGTAGGTCCGGTATTTTGGCTTAGCTGTCGCTTACCGCGTAGTGTCAGTGCGACTGGCTGTAGATTAAGAGTTATTGGATGACAAGTCAGCGGTTGGACATGTTTAGATGTCAGGCGACAACTTATACCTACGACTTACACTCGGAAGCTAGCTATAAATTTAGTTGTGCGAATTATAGAATATGTTAGGAGAATTTTCTTAACCCCACTAAGAGATAAACCTATCCACTGGTGTCTACCAGCTCCCTTTCACATAATCCCCCGTTGAGTGTAATTTTTACCACTTTTCCCTACCATCCCGTCACTTGTAGCTATAGATGGAACTACATAATCCGATTGGTTGCGAATAAGTTACCAAAATGTGTGTTTTTTGTGATTTATTTGGATATTTTTGTTATATATTATTAAGGCTTTAATACAAAAAAAATGGGTAAACAAACTAGAGTCTTGCCTAAAGTTAAAATATAACTCAGTTTGGTGATATTCGGCCGTGAGTAATATAGGTACATCATATTGTTCATTTTTCCAAATATTTAGTTACTGAGTATCGAAAGTCACAGTCTAATTAAATTAAGTACAACGTCAAACAAACCCACTTAATTTAAAAATAAGTGCGCGAATTTTTTATTGAGCCTTCTCTCCGTAACATTAAAAGTAATCAATTCCACCATTTAACGGCCAGGTGGATCATTAAGGGGGATAGAGAGCAGTTGCTGCATTTAAGTTGTTATTGAAAATTTTCGATTATAAATTATCGACTATTAGATATAGTTTCCGCAAAAGAGTAAATAAAAGGACTGTTTACTTAAAAAGTTAAGGAACATGGACTTTTGATCGCAAACTATTTTAATCTCAGATCCTGAGAGATTTTAACTATCACTTTCATAAACTCCTTAATTATCATATCATTATTCATTGGTCTACCTGTGTACTCATTTAAAATCTTGTTCTAATGTAGCAACACAACAATTTTCTTTTTTGTATCTAAAATTTTGGATTTTCTTTTGTTCCTAACAATTAACAAATATCTTTGATTAGGTACTAATAATGTATTTAATCATGCTCTAATGTGAGTTGCGAGAACAATTTATTTGACAGTTGATCCCTCTGCAACAGTCTTAACGAAATCCTTTAAGACCAGTCTTGTCGATTAAACTTTTAATGGCACATAAATGTACATAAAAACGGGGTGTGATCGGAACGAGCCGATGCAATATAATACCATATTTTATAGCCATGTATCGCTGTAACGGTGAATGGACCACCCATCCGGGTGATTACAGAGGGCTACGCCCCTCGCCCGCTCTCCAATTTGAACTAAATAAGTGTTGCATCTCGTTCTTGACGCCTCACTGGGCCATTTTGGGCACCTACATAATTTTACCCTGAATATACCTAATATAACCTGACCCATCTTATTCGATAACATAACGTAATATTACAGGAAATTCCAAAGATCTTCTTAAGTTGGAAAACTAATGCCACCATCATAGTTTGTGGTCGTTAAGTCAAAATAGAATAATAGGTTACGTGTCACATTGTTTTGTGATTAAGGATAACACTGGTCGTTAGATGTAATTTGGTTTCGACGATTGAGTCGTTGGAATAGTTTGACCTACTTAACCAAAATTATATTACAATTCGTCACTTATTTTTGAACCTTTTTGAAAATCGGCACAGGTACTTTACTCAGATGGAATGTTTATAAATTGCTAACACTTTCTTTAATTATAATAAAATTAGAACATGTTTCATTGTAGGATATTATGAAATCTCCGGATGTTCGACAAACTCTCTGAAATGTTCTAACTTCAGGTTTTTAATTGGATGGATTGTAACTGAATTATTTATGACGATGTAAATTAAAATTCACCCTTCATACGGATGATCAAACTGCTGTTATGCAGTTGCACCTCTGATGAAGTAAATTGAAGAGTTCTCGAGCTTTAGCGGTGTCTTTTGAATCCTGCCGCGCCCTTGCACTTGTTTACATCAAACAAAAGCTTTATATTTTTATGTCTGAATAAATTGAATTGAGAGGGTTGCGTTGAGTAGTGGGTGGGTAAGATGTCGGCTCCCAGTTCCAATGCGATAGGTACGGATTCGTAAATATTTTATCGGTAATATCTACGCAACTGCATTTAAGTAAGTATTTTACAGGCACGGACATTCGGACATCTACCGCATAAAACGTATAGGGGTCTTGGAGACTAGAGTGAACAGGCACTTACTAGGTTTCGCATGCTTCGCTTCATCATCGACCCCATCTTCAAATACTAGGTATCAGGTGAGATTAAAGATCAAACACAGGTTTTGTGTTAAAAAAAAGGTATTAATTAATTTGTAATCTATCAATCTACATGGCTTTGTTGGTGTAGGTAGATCAAGTTCTATAGTCTGTTTATGATCATGTTCACAGATTCCAAAATCGATGTTTTGACTTTCAATTCAGGTAGTTTATGGAACTCATTTCTAATTTCTGGGACCTTTGAGTTTTTGGTGCTTACAAGTTCTAATCCCAGGACAGTCGTTCCTTAAAGTAAATCCAAGGATTATGTTAAAATAAGCTAAAATACTCACCGATCTTCCAGCATTATTATTATGTACGTTGATCTTCGACTGCAGATCATCAACTTGTTCCCGCACGTCGAGAAACTTCTTGGAGAACTCAATCCCGTAGGCCAGGTTGTGGGAGCAACCGCTCCACTCCCACTTGTTGGCCTTCGCGCGCCCGCGGGGGTCGTGGGAGGCCCTGAATCCGAGAGGGTCACAGCCACAGGAGAGGAGACGGCCCTGTGCGCAAGCCCGGGCCACTGCATGGGCGACTCCTGCAGCCGTTAGGGCGTAAAGGAATGCTCCTTCGCGAAATCCTGGTGACAAAATCACAGGTCAATAAAGCATATTCTGTATCTCTGTATCACTGATGAACGGCATAGGGCTACTTACTTTAGAGGCAGATCTCACTCTATAGATCAGGGGTTCTTATAGAATAGACCCCATTGCGTCTAGCTATATATTTACCTACAGGTCTAGCACAGCCAGGTACACAGACAAAATTGTACAGAAGAGTTTTTAAGGTTCAAATTGTCCCAAAAAGTAATCGATGGATTTTTAATATTATTTTGCAATTACACAGGCTGCTTTCTAAGGTCTACTTGTAAAAGAATTTTTACTGTCGGTTCAGTAGTTTTCGAGTAAATCTCAACCTTAATGCGACCCTCTTATGGGATATCTGCCATCATTTTGTAATGACGGATTTATTTTTTAATTGTTTAATTTTCTATTTACATGAATACTCTAAATAACATTGGCGAAATTATCTCTTAAATAAGAGTAAAATCCATTCTAATAAAAATAGAATATCTGGTGTAACATTCAAGCCACTTTTGCGACATCGATGCGTTCAAAATTGCAATGGGTTTGTGTAGTTTTATGTTCTTACCATTGCAAAGGTGGTGAAGAAATTCCGGACATATTTAACCTCACTAAGCCATCGATAGCTGATTGCAGTTACGGATTCCAGTTTGTATCTTTCAATACATAAGTATTTCAACGAATCACCTTGCGACTTGCGTGTTTTACCTTCATATTAATAGACTCAGTTCTTTGTGCATTTATAAGATCTCGTTTTGTAAATAGCACGCTAGGTAATTCCAATGAGACATAAATAATGACCTACGACTAACAAAGTCGCATAAAAATTATACACCTGCATCTATAGGTACAGAAATAAGCACAAACAAGAAATTAAAGAAACACTGAAAGCGCTACATTTGGACGTGGTTTAGTAACTCGATGACAATCGAAAGTAAATTTCAAACAACTACATTTATTTATTTACGATATTACCGTGAGTTTTTTTTGTATATAAACGGATATCACTCACTTATAATTTTGAAGCCGGCAATTAGATCGACATTTACCGTCATTTTAAAATTAAAACTAAGTGAGCCATGACTACAAATTACTATCTATATATAAACAGATATCACTCATTTATATGGTTGAAGTCGGCAATTAGACCGACAGTGTCGACCGATTTCGATTTCTCAAGGTGAGCGCGCCACGCCCGCGTCGCCGATGACGTTTCTTCGCGCACTACTACCACTCTAACTGTCGGTCTAATCGCCGACTTCAACAATATAAGTGAGTGATATCCGTTTATATACTAAAATAATTTACCGTCATATTACCGTCGTCGCGCATGTTCTGAAACGGAGATTGTCTTAAGAGTAGGTAAACTTTTCATATGCTTTTTTCAGGTCTCATCTAGTAGAAGTAATGCGTGTATATCTGGTTCTGTATTTCCCTTATTCGGCGTGTGGTCGGCTCGTCTCACGGAAAGCTCAGTTAGTACATTCCTTCACACGCTCGCGTGATTGCTAGTGTGCAGCAAAAAGTTGGCAAAAATGTATGATCGAGTCTTTGATGTCAAAAATATTCGAAACCGAATTGATTTTTAGATTGTATTGTTCAGTTGGTTTTATAATATAGTATTTGTTCGAAAACCTAATAAACACTAAGGCTGTTTACAATAAACCTAGTTTAACTTTATTTCTCTTTAACCGTGTTTTGTAACTTTTACACTTCGGTAAAAACGTTAAGTTAGAAAAAGATCGTGAATTAAACTGTGGAATAACTTTTATTCCTCGTTTGTGACTACGTTGCGCACCTTAGGTTAGCTTAGTGATTAAAATTATTCGTGGGGGAACCACACAGCACAGTACACGGTATTCAGTACTTCTTGTGCGACTGAAATTCATAGGAAAGCCCCGTATAATTAGAATCCATAAAAACGTATTCGAATCAACACGCCTGCAACACGCAACAATGTATCAATGGAAGGAATTTTAATAACCCTATCGACGGCAAAGTCCATTACCATTTCAGTGAGTGCATTTTAAAATTACCGTAATCTCAAACCAGCAAGAGAAGACGTGGCATTCCGATGGTATCGTCCACTATCTGTCATACATAAACTAGTGGGGGCATTCAAGTCCACTGAATCGATTTATAGGAACGCGGAACGCTCGCGAGTACCATTTATCTATTTTATTGCAATAAATTAAATACTGCATCCATTCCAGAGATGCGAAGATAAGCTATTGGCCTCGCACAATGTAATCTTTTTACCATAAATAGTGTGATGGGCGATTTGCATTTGAGTTAGGTCAGGTATAGTCGGTAGGTTAGTTAATTGTGTTCGGTTGTAGCTGTGTGAGGGTTAATAATGTGCTATTCTCGCTATTTCATTGTGTTAACGTGAATAGGCACTGAGTAGGCAGGCATTACAACGATTTTAAGAGCTATCTTCTTTTAATGGGCAATTAAACTACTGTTTAGGGCTGCACCACCTGCTTCGTAATCCGCATGTATCCGGGTTTTTATAGTGGATGCAATTAGTCGGACTCTGTACATAGCTGCTGGGGTTTATTTATTGCTCAATAAATTGATATAGGAGTAGACGCAATGTGGATTCGTCTTTCAAGATGAAAAATTATAATTGAAGAATTCATAACATTGACTTAATTCCATCTTCTTCTATTCTTCCACATTCATCAATCTCTTTAGATACACATGCTCGTTGATATAAACTAGACCGACCTTTTTTAACAGGCTAAAGTTTTCATTGCTGAATATAACTACCATTATTCTCGTCATTGAAGACGTAGGGTACTAATTAAAACATCTTGTTTATCGAATGAGTACGTACCTATGCTGCGGCCAAAATCAAGTGTCTTATTTTGTAAACAACTATGATCGTCTAATAATAACCTGTTGTGATGTAACACTGAAGGAACTGATTGATCGAACCTTGTTCATCATTGTGAAAATAAAATGATCCAATATAATAATGTGAAAATAACTATGCAATAATCACAGAACAGCTTAAAATGTTAGTATGGTGGGGTAGTTTTTGTTTACAAAATAAGACACTTGATTTGGGCTACGGTTTACGTATAAGTAGAATAGTGTGAAACAATGAGAGCTTTCCAAAGAATGGAAAATGTACCGAACATGAATGAAAATTTCCACTAGCTCCATAGCGAGTGGCTCATTCGTTTTTCCATTCGATTAATCCTTCAATCCTTCCAATCTTGGTCAATCGAACTTTGTTTTCGAAACTTTTTCTTTCTAAAGTTCTCACGGACACATCCGAAACGGAAAGTCTCGATAAGTTTGAAGGGGATAAATTAATTCGATCGTGGCACGTGATTAATATGAGGATCGGCGTTATCTCCCGGATTAGTGGATAGTGGCCTCTAGAGTGAGCCTAATTGACAACCGGAGATACGGTTTATTGAAATAATGCCCTTTTTATTTCGTGTACGAAGTTACGACAGAATTGGGTCGAGGAAAGGCTACACTGGGGAAAAGTAGTTCCTACTAATACAGACTCTACAAATATTTTGCTGAAGTAATTATCATAGTGACATGTTTATCTACTTACCAATTAGGGCTGTTATTCATAAACGTGATTTAAAGTTACGTCACCGTTTAGACCCGCTCCTTTTCTATCTCAACCTTTTTTAACGAAGTGTGAAAGGGATAGCAACACCATTTAAGGAAAGTAAGGTTTAACTAGGTTTATGAATAACAGCAAAAGTGTTTTCAAATAACAAACTGTCTACAATCTGTACTAAGAGTAGATGTTAGAATATCTGATATTATGATTACCTTAGTCGCCAAATCTAATCCTACATCTAAACGCCTATCACTGTTACTCATGTGCTAATAAGCGGGGGAGTCGCTAAGGGGCCATCCATAAAGTACGTCACACGAATTTCATGATTTTTTGAGCCCCCCCCCGTCCTTGTCACAGGTGGTCACATTTCTGAGACCCCCCCTCCCTAGTGTGACGTCACATGTTTTGCAATTTCACATCCAAAAATTGTTAAATTAAAACAGCAGTTCCGAAATTAGTTTTATTTCCATTTAAATTAAGTACTTTTTTATGAAATCAACATTATATCAAATATTTGAAACAATAACAAAGCAATAAACCATTGAATATAAAGAAAAAGAAGAAGAAAGAAACTCAATCATCTTCAGTCTCTAGATATATTATATTTTGAAATGTGATGTCACGAAACTTAGGACCCCTCCCACCCCTTGTCACACCATGTCACACTTTGTCGACCCCCTCCCACCCCCTTTACGTGTGACGTACTTTATGGATGGCCCCTAAGGGAGGTGTCCTTAGCGACATTTAAATGACATTGCCACATTTCAATGGAGCTTTGCCACACCTACAAAACTACGTGACAATTTAAGCTGTACCTATCATTTTGTTGGGGACTTATTACAGGTTTAATATTGCATAATCATAATCAGTATCATTTTCTACTACTCTCGCAACTCCTATAGAAGAATAACAAAAACAATGAATGATGTAAATAAATGACAAACGTAGAAAATTTCTACTTCTTGTTTCATTCGGCTAGTAAGGGAAAGATATTCTGTAGTTCTGTTTTTGTATATAGTTTTCTCCATAAATATTCGGTTATTCGATTAGGAGTTTTTCGAAATAAGGTTTATTCGATTTAGGGTTTTTCGCAGTGGTAATACGGACCCAATTAAGATACTCATATTAACAGCACACGGTCCCATGTGTTACACAGTACAGCCCAAAGCACGTCAAGTGTAACACATGGGACCGTTCTTATTATCTGCGTCGTAAGAGTTGAAATCGTACTGTAAGTGGTAACACTTGATTGCTATCGTTCGTACATACCTAATAATAACCCAAATAAAAGCTAATAGAAGTATATTTTTGTGATTAGTATAGTGTTAGTGGAAGCTATAACATTAGTCCTGACATAACTCACTATTGTGACTCTAGGTCATCAAACCGCAGCGCGCAAAAACTGCGCGAGCGCAAGACGTGATTTAGGATGAATCACGTTTAATAAAACGATAATCATTATAAATCAAGCATTATCTTCGTGAAGTGATCGTTCGCTGAGATGAATTAATACAGTTTTGTGTAAGCAGGCCCTTTACACGTTACGATTGCTCACCATGGTTATGCTTTTTGATATGTTGATTAGTTCATTTAGATGCTCCTATTTTTTGTTAAGAGCCTTTCTCCTTTATTTTAATTTTCCATTTTAGACTCATGTCTTTTGTTTTCCTTTTAAGTTTTTTTTTCTATCACCTCTAAAGATGGTGTTAGATTTGTTGGTGTCCTGAAAGAGGAAATTTAAAAAAAGTCGGTATAGCTCGTCATTCCATTTTTACCCGACTGCCGAAAGGAGGAGAGTAATGAATCTTATTGATGATTTTGTCCTCATGGCTCAGCTATCGGGCCAGTTCCTTTTAATCCTGGCCAGCGTATTATCAAATAGTAAGTATTAGGATTGCTTGTAAAACCATTTTTATGTTTTACAAATTTGTAAATATTAGCTTTGGTTATTTGCTGTGCCTGCCCTACTAGAAGCATTTGAGTTTCAAAGTGAATTATTCGGAAAATACGTCAGAGTTCACTGCATTGTGAACCTTAACTTAATGTATAGTAGGTATGTGACATAAATAAATTTTGAACTATTTTCTTATCCAAAAATCGTGATCGTCACGTAAACGTAACGTCCGTTATTTACAAGCTTCGGCCTATGGTTATCATTCGAGATCGAATACGGAGTCCTGATGAATGTTACGATGTACAAACCAAATAGGGCTATGTTATTGTTTATTTATAATCTGTCCTCGGCCACGACGGGCTTTTTCCGAGTGGCCAGTGACAAATTTATATTTGTCGATCGGGTACGCGATAGAATCGATATGTTCGCGATTTATACGACGCTCCGTTGATCGATTTTGATGATTCCGAGTTATGGGTGACCGGACCATGGTAGAGTTTACAGTTACGGAGCTTATGGACGAATTATGCCGTTTCATTCTATTTATGTAGCTTATTGTTGCCACATAATGCCGTAAATTCGTGGAATGCTCTTATAGTTATGTAATGAGACCTATAGTTGAATATGTCTACAATAACATGCTACATACTCTGATTTTCAAATGTGTTAATAATGATTCATTGTTTATCCTTTATGTATATTTTTTTGTGCAAAAGGTTTTTAATAAGAAATTGACGTTTTGTCCATTGCGAGACATTTAGCGATGGGCACATTCTGTGACTTACCCAAAAAGTATAGTGCACGTATAGTGTGAGTTATTACGAACACATTTATAATATTCGATCGCGTTTGCGTCACCGGTGTCTCGTCTTTATATGGAAAGCTGATGGATGCCCCTGGCGAGCGATAGGAAAAGTTTCAACTGGTCATATAAATGACAGTTAACTTTCTCATGATCTTGTATCGAATACCACTCGACGGATCTTGCATTGTACTCAAAGTTATGTGTGAAATAATTGCCTACATTTCGATGATCACTTTTTTAAACTATATTTGATAACTCCTAACTCTACATTTACCTTCAAATCTTTCTAATAAAATAATTCTAGTTGTGCTGTAGTAGGTAGGAAGTTGTAGGTAGGTATATAAATACATACCTACTACACACGTGGTACGTTCATAAAATACAACTTCGCGACAATTTGCAGCAATTAGTTTGACAACAAAGTTGTTTTTCGCTTACGCTCGAAACTCGTGCCGAATTTTAAATTGACTCTAATGAATTCCAATTATTCGTTTTCGACTTTTTCCTTCAGAATGTTCTGAATTTCGATCAAGTGACAGATTTTAAATTCTTCCCTTACACTTGTACGCTTATTTTTTGCGTGCGTTTGCTTTTAATAATGCATGAAATGTAATTATTTTCGTTCGAGTTGTCAATCAGAAAAAAATAACATGGATTTACAGCACTCAATTTTTCTTCGTCTTGTGTGGTTTTACAACCTGTTTTCATTGTTCTAGAGCTTTATATACTTGCAGATAAGAGTACTTACGTATCGTATACACAATCCAAGAAAATAAAGATTACTGTGGACATGAAAGTAAGTAAATATATTTAGCACTTACATAACTGTCTCTACAGCCTGTCAAATAATGCGTTAGGGTCCAGTAGGGTACTCTTTGATTGTATCGGAGGCTAAAACCTACTTTGGATCGCTGGGTCAGCGAATTAACCATCTTTCCTATAAGTTGTCGTTCATCCATAACCATTTTCGCAACGTTGAAATCCAAACAATTTTAATTTAATTTACTATGTACTTATAAGTCACCATTGCACGGTTGCCGTTGGACAAAAACAAGTAACGCTTGGACCTAATTACTTATACCTGTCCATCAGTGGGACAGTCGGACACTTGGACAGCTCACGTCGACTGCGCGAGCGCAGCGCCACCTCGATTCCTCGAACGGATTAAATTGGCAAATCTACATTCGAGCCATATAAGGCAACCCGGCGCCGGATCAGCAAAAAAATTCACAGCCGCTCCTAAGTAAATACAAATTTCAATTATCATTAAACGTTTTATTTCATCTTCGATTTAAAAATGTATGTCCGCGACATTTATTTAATGGGATGCGCATACTGATCGGTTTTTCCGATGAGTCGCGGCGGTTGGTCCGCTTTTTCCGCGGTGTGTAACATTGGTTCCGATGCGCGCGCGTCGTCGCACATACTCTCGCGCACATGTGATTTATGATTGCGCACTTTGCGATTCTTAAATCGCTTTTTCGCGACGGTTCTCGCTTCCATCGACCTATAAATCTGGCGCCAAAATGAATGAGCTTGCTTCAACTTTTTCTGGACTCAATCAGTGGAAACTCTCCGTATAACATTCGGATTGTTACCCCGTAATGCTTTGTAAACTGAATTCATTGAGAGAATTCATTAATGATTAAATGATGTGTTGCTGAATTACATTGTAGAGTTCAGTGAACTGTTATATTATAAGACTTCGGTGACGAAGGACCCTACAAGGTTCGAATCTGAATAGGTAAGAATAGCGTCTAGAAACTATTTTATATCAGAAACAATCTGAGTACTATTTATATTTTTAAGACGATTGTGGTTCTTCTAACCTGCTGTGTGAATTTCGGGCAAGATGGTCTCTTTTACTATTTTAATACGATTGCATATAATAGGCACCTATTACTAACTTATTTGTATGACATGCCTAACATGTCAGATATGTAACTTATGGATATACCAAATAAATAAATTGAAATTGACTTCTCTACGAAACCAGACATTAGGCAATATATTTTCAATATCATCTTGCAATAGAATAATAATATCATTTTAGAATTAAAAACCGGCGACGCAGGCGTGGCGCGCTCACCTTGAGAAAGACCGTCGAAATCTATCGAAACTGTCGGTCTAATTGCCGTCTTCAACAATACAAGTGAGTGATATCTCTTTAAGTATAATAATTTAGAATAAGAATAGTTTATTTCGCATAGAAAATTAAAACATTTATAAACGTTAAGATTGAACCCTGGTTTCCACACTAGAATTATCTGTATTGTGGAGACCAGAAATGCAATATTTTTGAAATATCCATCAATAACTAAGGTTGCGGTGGCTGCAAGGGTTTTGTACCAATTAAGGTTGGCCGGAGGAGCCCGCCGCCGCGATGTGTTGCGAATCGCTAATTACCGAAACCGGACAGTAACCCGCTCATGACGTCACCAGCGACTAATTTAGGACCAGGCCATGTTACAAGTCCTTTGGCACGACTCAGGAATTAGACGGCTAAATGAGGGATTTGGGAGCTGGCTGTTACTATCGCAAAGCCTGTTATATGATAATTAATACGATAGATAAAGTAAAATACGGACAGAAAGTCTAGTTATCGCAAAAATAAGAAGTGATAATGCTTTCAATGCTGAAAGTACAAGGTTATGAGGTTTCCAAGTGCTGTAACATCTTATTTATAACTATCAACCTAGACAAAAAACCTGGCAAAAATCGAAAGTATTACAGTTCGCTTAGAGTCCGTGTGTTCGATTATGTCTGTCAGTCTGTCTCAGAATTCACTACAAACCATAATAAAATAATACCCGAAAATTCCGCAACATCACCAATACTCATCTCGACTTAATTAACCCTTAAAAGCCGACTCATAATCCGACAGGGAACAAAAAGGTGAAACAAAAAAGCACTCGATGTCACGTCTAAAACTGGGGAACTTTGGACAAAATCAGATGTTTTTATGGGATCTTTTGTGTTTTTTCTCACAGTTTAGAGGCATCTGAAGGAGCACGATTCGGTAACGCACCGGGGAAGATGTTATCGGCGGCCATTAGAGGGTTGAGCCACATCACCGTATTGAGACATTTCGACACGTCCCATTTTGTTTAAGGCCCTAAGCTTGTTATTTTAGGTCAGTCGCTCTAGTTACAGAGTAAACGCAGAAATATTTTGACGACAGATTAAAAAAAAAATCATATAATTTCTCTTCCCAATGGAATATTTGTAATACGCGGGGAAGGCAAAAATACACAGTTGAAAATAAAGACGTTACATCGCCATCAAACTGACGAATTTCCCACGACACTTCGACAGATAAGACGTCTTGATGTTTTTGCAGTATCATAACCATACTTTGTAGACGGCACTTCGTCACCTGCGGACACGTTGTTGATATAAAACGCCAATAAATGTCACTTTTTTATGACACATTCGCGTCGGGGATTCACGTCACGTGCGCCCGCGCCCGCGCCGACAGATTCGTATCGACACATGTTCGCCACCCTGCTGCCCCGACGAGAGCAATTCCATCACGCGGCGCGACGACCGACATCTCACGCTAATCTAACCTACCATCGTCACTATTAACGCACGAGGCGAACACTTTTTCCGACAATGGTCTCATTAGCCCAACAAAAGTCATTAAAACGTTGACAGTGTTATACGAGTATTGTACCACCGTCACGTACAACAAGAGCGCTAACAACGTGTGGAGGATCTCAGGGAAGCGGAACGAATCATCCGTGATCTATCCAGAATGCCATCCGTCCACAGCATTCTTTCATCAATGTATCTCGCTGCGGCAAAAAAACCAACGGTCCCGAATCATTATTATCTTTCTCCTTCGATCATCGATCGCTATTATCCTATTTAAAAGCCTCTCGATTTGTTCTTCGACTTTTTTTCGATTCATTCTCCCGTCGGCGTTTCAATTCGGGACCCCAACAATGGGTAAGTTAAGAAAGATGTTTAAGTGTTTAGTAACGCTGTTTTTTCACAATCTTTCAATTTAAACGGAATCGTGCGCTGAAGGGCCGGAAGGTGTCGTTACGGAGTATTACCAATACTAATACTGCCCGATGCACGACTCAACAATGGAACACAGAATTTTAAGGTTATTCCGAGTACAGTTCATGTCTTAAATCTATAATTACATTTTATATCTTCATGCGAGCTATGGAGCATCAACGAATGATTCTAAACAACTATTAATTCCGTAAGACTTAATAGTGGATTCCAAGTTATTGAAATGCGTGTAGCTATAAAAGGCCGTGGAGAAAATTGAGTAACTGAGATGGAACTAAGGTCCAGGCGATTCCAGTTAAGATATTAATTGGTAAAGGCGCTGGGGAGTGCGGGGCGGCCGACGGACCCACACGTAGCGTGAAATCGCGGGCGCGGGAGCGGGGCCGCACCTGGCCACCTCCAAGGACTATATTATTTGTTGTCTCCCATCCTCCATGCTCGTAAATTTCCACGTCAACGTGTGCGACGATTATTGAAAGAATAAGTGACAAAAGCCTTTTCACACCCGGATATGTCTACACATAAAAACGGACAATCTGTAAATACGAATATTACGGGTATAATGCATGGAGATCGTCTCTGGTGGTTTTTAATGTGCGTGAATAATTTTTCGTTGTAATAAATTCGGATCGTAATGGCTGATCGGGATTGGCCTGATGTTTAGTTGCATTCATTTTAATAAAGTTTTCGTAGGAATTACTTTGAGTCGTCAGGTCGGTTGTCATTGCACTGTCGTCGGTCGGGAGTCGGGACTGGTTTTAGCATTATGTCGTTACTGATTGCTGCCACCTACGAGTTTTAAAATAAAGCTTGTGGTGTTATTGGCTCTCCATTAGCAGCAACGAAGCTCAGTATAAATATGTATGTTTATCGTCGTTTTGAAGGTTTCATTTCGCAAACAATATGGTGGAGGTTTGACAACTTAATCAAATTCATGTCTAATTCCAAGCTTTTGTAAGTTAATTTATGTAAGTAAGTAGTAGTAGATATTTGTTCTTTTTTTAATTATATGGTCATTACAAATTAAGCAAATAGTTGTCACTTTCAAAATAATCAACTCTACATTTATGCAATATTTGTGTCGATTCTAGAGTGCTTAGCTTAGGCGTTCCACTCATTCGTTCGCGATGTATTTATTATTTATTTCATTAATGGACTAGACAGTTTGTCATTTGCCAATGTCATGTTACAGAATTTTCAAAATATCATATCGTCTTCTCTTCATCCAGGGGAGTCGCCGTAACATATGAGTGACAGTTTCGTTTGGTTCATTCCAGTTAGTTCACCTGGGTAATATCACCAGGGGAACAAAATAGACTTTTCAGTGTCCTCATATCACCTTGGAATCATTTCACCCAGGTGATTTTAGGTTTGGAGGGCACGGCAGAATCACCTAATTGCTATGCTTAACAGACAAAATTAATATAATACCCTCTCTGTCATATGCTGGTTGGAATAAGGTAGTATTTATAAGAAAGACTTTATTGTTTCTAAACTATTACCTCTTTTCATAATGGTACTGGCATGTGGATTGGCACTCTTCACAGCCAGACTGGAACAGTTCCATCGGTGCCATCGGAACTGATGCTGGCACTCCCTGACCGCTAGCTGGAGACCCTCGAAGGCTATGGAGGCTGCATCAGGTGCTTCGTGACAGACGGACCTCTGTTCTCTGGTCAGTCCTCCGACGAGTCGGCAGGTGAGGGCTGTGTTGAGTTTCAGGTGGTTTGGAAGTGGATGCATGTTATCTCTTGAACTGCAATATAAATAAAATACAATTTCAATACATATGGTCTAACACGGAGAAAAGTATAAGGGAGGGTCGTTAAGATTGAGAATTTTTTTTAAATTCTTGACCGGTTTTTAAAAAACCTACTAATAAAAGATTTTTTACAGACGGTCAAGTTAGTTATTGAGCAAAATAATCTACCCGTTAAAGAAACCCCCTGTAGGTATACTTCTTTCTGTTTTCGACATATGTACAGCAAATAGCTGAATTCCATCATACTTATTTAAACGGGTGTCTAACAGCCTTCTTAACGCATATATCACATATTTCAAGTTACGATAACAAATAAACAAAAAATTATAAAACGTAAACCATTATGTCAATAATGTTTACATTCTGACATAATATTGCTACTAATTGGAGACTTGTTTAATATTTTAATGTCATTATAATTAATTTATTCCGAATAGAGAGATATTATCGCCGGGTTTAGAAAAGTTTAGGGTATATTCACAGTGGTCTGGTTGACGCAACGTAGCAAAAGGGAGTTAGATTAGGAGAAAGTTTTAGGAGTTATTAATATTGTAGACTTTATTAATATGATTAAGATAGAACTGAAAACGCTTAGCGATTTATTGACGTGATCATCGAATGAACAAGCGGAAATTATATCAAATTAAAAAAATACGACCGCAAAAAATTTCACATCTCTGATATTTATTTTATACTATATAGTCACTCCTACAATCAAGACATACATACACACATACCTATATACACTCAAAAATTATATCCCTCTTTCTTGCGCAGTCGCGTAAAAATAAATGATATTTCTCTTAATTCGATTATCATTACTTATATACTGTTTATAAGTTAATTTTAATTTTTATTTTGGGCACGTTGCCGGACAACGGGGATCGGTTGAACTATCTGTAATGCTAAGCCATTCAGATAGTTCAACTGACCTATTGTACATATAGTTTTTAGTTTAGTTTAGTTTACATATATATTTTTTAGGTTAATATTATAAATAATTTTAATTCATTCATGTTTTAAAATAATAATAAAATCTTTTATTTTCTGTTGAAAAAGTTTCATAGCGCACTTTTTAACATGTGACCGCTCTTAGGCCATATAATTTGAATGCATCTAAAGTCAGCCTAATAGATGAAACAATTTATTTACCAGCTTCCGAATTTATAGGAAATTTGTGAGGTATTCGACGATGGTTAATAAGCTTCGAGAGAATTTAATTAATAAATTTGTAGGGAAAAGTTGTTGAGAATGTTCGGATATGAATAGTTCCGATTCCGAAATTCTTTCGATAGAAACTCTCGTTGGCGCGTTTACACCTACGCAGAGATAAAATTAGTTAAGCAATTATCTAATACGTTATATTTATATATTTTAAAATGTTTACATGCAAAATATACACAATGTACTCGTATAAATGTTATAAATGATATGAATCTGAAATTTATTAGAATATAAAACAAGATAAAAGTGTAGAAGTTGGTATGTTAAAATAAAATAATTTTGAGTAACAATTTGTTTAACTCTTTGTTACTCTAGTAACAAATAATGTGAGTGGTGTTATATTCACGAATCTCACATCATATGGAAGTGTCGACCCACGTCGTCGTTTATGTCATCAGATCAACGTGACTCTGTCGCACGTCACAAGATTTTGCTAGTTTTGATATTACCATCAAGCCTTACCTACATAAGGTACAACAGAAACCAACAACCGGTGGGTGGCCTACGAAGAAAACAGTCTTCCTATCTTACCAGGTTGCGTACACTATATAATATTAGTAGCCGCTAAGCGAAGCGTCCCGCTTACTCTTACGCGATGTAGCATATGAACGACAGTGACAGCTGCGTTTAGGTTTAAGATTCGGACAAGTGGCAGAATTAGTTACACTGCTTATATCTTATTCTGTCGTCTAGTCGGACGACTGAAGCTCTCGGAGATCCTTCGTTACCTTTTAGGACGTCGTCGGACTCCAGGTCCGATCGGCCTTTGTCCAATCATCATCATGTCTGTATCAGTCTACTGCTGGACGCCTCTCTTACGCCACTTAACTCGATTATAATCTTTTTTCATCCAGTTCCTTCCAGCCACTTTGCATAGGTCAAGAGTAATCAAACTTTATTGCACCATAAATAGGTACAGTAGGTATTAATTACATCAATGAGAAGCACGTACAATTTGGCGATGAAGTTAACTTTCTCGACTTCTCGTGATCGAGTATCGAATGCCACTCGATGAAACTCGCACTAAGCACACTGAATGTACCTACTTAGGCGCAGTACAAATACAAACCTATGTATTTAAACTATGTGAAGACAAACATATTTCTTATCAGTAAGCCGAAGAACCTACTTTTAAAAACCGGACAAGAACTGATCACAATATTTTGAAGGGTTCTTCAAGACTTATCGAACATTACATTGTTAATTTGCAATGTTTCTTTGTAACATAAATTTATTTTTATATTTTTCAAAACTAAAAATACAGGAAAAGATTAGTTTCCCATGGGAAAATTTAAAAATGTACACGACACCGTAGAGCGTAAATATAGTCGTAGTACCTGCGTAGTAGGAGCTCGGTGGCTCAGTGGTTGGGTCAATGGACTTGCAAAACAGAGGTCCCAGGTTCGATTCCCAGCCAGGGCAGCCATGTACCAATGAGTTATCCTCTTAGAAAAACTTACGTACATTTACCGAGTGCTCTCAAAACGGCGAAGGAAAACACCGTGATGAAACCTGCATGCCGTAGAAGAAAAAAATTCTAAGGCATGTGTAATCCGCCAATACGCACTGGGCCCGCGTGGTGGATGGCCGCAGCTCCCTCGATGTAAGGGAAGGTCTGCACAGTGGGGCAATATAAATAGACTGATGATGATGATGACCTGCGTAGTACGAAATAATAATCGCAGCATTCCTACGTTTTCGTAGCAGCAGGAATATTGTGCGTTATTTATCAGTAGAGTCACGGAACACCAAAAACAAATGTAACACAAAAGGTTAAACACTATTTTCCGTCTTTACATAACTGTTACTTATCTCGGTCCCCTTCCCACGCTCGAAGAATGCCGGCCTGTCATTAAAGGGTGGGTCGGAAGACGAAATATAATCAACGGTTAATGAATTTAATGAAACAGCCTGAAATAATTGTCAATAATGGTGTTATAATATCATTATTTGTTGTGGTTTGTGAGGGAGCAATATTTGGAATTAATGTTTTTTTATTTACACTAGCGACTAGCCAATTTAATTTCTGATCCATAAAATCAAGATCCCATCGTATTCACACACAACAAGACGTGTAGCTATAGTGTCTGTGTGTGTGTGTGTGTGTGTGTGTGTGTGTGTTTGTGTGTGTGTGTGTATGTGTGTGTGTGAACCTTTCACAATTGCACACATTTACATTATGCTAAAGTAACACAAAATACATAGATTGGTCAGAAATTAAATAGGCTGATAGTGTGTTTGTAGTGCTTGTCTAATTACCAATTTCATGTCACCAAATGAAGATAATTTTTATTAGCGATCTACGACATGTAGAGCTACGTATCTTATGTATGTCACTAATTTTAGGATCACCACGGCTATGTTTATTTCTTGGATCATCTAGTTTTCTTTTAGTTCTTATTGAAGAAGTAAAAGAAAACTTACTTACTAATTATTAAATTAGTAAGTTTTAAAATAAGATTAACATAGCAGATATTTGGAAAATGATGAGTAGTAAATGAAGCAAGGAACGATCTAGTCTAGGCGAGTTTGGACAGCATATAGGTAGGTAGTGTGCACATAAGCCTTAATAATCTTCGTGTCATGTTCATGAACTGACGTCAAACTTGAGAAAATTAATAAAGGATGCAGCCAACAGCTTTTTCCAACAAGTCGTTAAACCACCGGTGATCCAATTAAAACCCGGCGCAAAACTTAACATAATTGCTTTGAAAATTCCTTTTGTCGAGATAAAAACAATAATTCCGTGCTTTAAGGTCTCGCCAGCAAAAAATAATAAATCCGATGTCGGAGCCGGCCTGATGAAATGCTACGATACCCATTCAAAGGTTATTTCAATACAAATTACAGCTACTTGCATTGCTTCTCTTTGCATGCCGCCAATTCTGCAAATATTTTCCTTCCTCTCTAACACTTAACTCAACAAACACCTAAGTACTACTTCATTGTTTGTAAAATCGACCTCAAAATCAAAGGCTTTAGACGCAAAGTTGAGTACTTCAACACTGTACATACGGCGTATGTTGATAAAAGCGTTTCAGTCTGATTGAAATTCCGTGTACCAACAATGTGTATCTGCACTTGATACCTATTTGTTCTGCTTATAATCTACTATGAGAAACCCGGAGATACACCATCTGATTTGTGGAACGATGTAACCTTTAAAATGTTGCCCACATAGCAAATTAGTCGCTCGATAAGTGTTAAGATGCGCATAAATTGAGTACATAGCTTTATCTTTTTAATGCTCGCAGGTAGGTGTACCTTCCATTAATACGGGTAGAAATCAATGCAATTTATTGATATACGAGTAGCTACTAATGGATTTGCTGTTTTAAAATTGTAATTAATCAGCTGCCTTATTATGGGCCATTTAATAAAATAGTATATAGTCATGATAGATTTGCTACAATTGTTTCTAATACGAGTTACTAGTTATATTAGAAGATAATACGAATTTTGTAAATGGTTGGCGCTACTTGGATTATTATTGCCCTGAAGTCCTACTACTTAGTACATAAATCAGTTATCAAGTAACTAGAGCTATTTATTTGTAACGACACTAAATTAGACACACTTGTCTGTTAGATACTAGATATTGTCGATTATGAATAAATTAATGCAAAGAAATAGTGCTTGGTTCATACCTCTAAGGGTGTTACCACACCAATAGAATGGAATAGTCGACGTCGATCGATCGATCGGTCTTGGCTCGAAACTATCGATCGACATCGACTGTTCCATTCTACCATCGATTGATACCATCGATCGATTGGTGTGGTTACACCCTAATAAATAGTAAACTTTATAATCATATTCTGTACTGAAATAAAATTAAATACTTAATTTAATTACAAAGAGCACTTTCCAAAAAATAGTAGAGTAGGTAGAGCTTCGTTATAGTCAGAATAGCATATTTTTTGCTGGCAACGGCGCTACTTTATAAATTGCACGGTTTAGTCATGATTTGATATAACCATACGATTAGTTTTGGCACATTTTAATTTATATTAATTTGCATAATGACTGCGTTGGAGGTGCAAATAAAAAATATCTCCTTAAATTAATACCAGACGAGGCAAATTAAAATCGAATTTAGTTGCACGTTAGCTGCGTTAATCAAACCTCATTTTTTGTCATTCACATGATTCCATCTATTACAACTTAATTTAGAGTTTAATAATTTTTTTCTGGCTGGTTGAGCGAGATACTTGTTTGTACTATACTGTGTACTTATTTACTCCACTGGCTCAGTGACTCAAAGTGGATCTTGGCCTCCAACACCATAGAGCGCCAGCGTAGCCTGTCTTGCGCTGCCTTCAGAATGCCTTCTAAATGCTGTAGTAGCCTGACTGGCATCAAGTCCTTCTGCATGTTCTCCATCCAATATTGGACACATTTATCTCTTTGTTTCTCCTCAGTTTTTGAGTGAATAACATCATCATCATTATGTATGGAGCACGGTGTTTATCCATTGCGGGTTTCGATCTCGCCAGTACTGTTCTATTATGTTCTATGATCTTATTCGATGCATCATTTTTCATCTTAAATGTTTATATTCTATCTTCTCTTCTTCTCTATTCGTATAACTAAATTCCTGTAGTGTGTTTATGCTCTTACAGCTCAAATACTGCTTAGATGGGAAATTTAGGAGTACCGTGTGTTCCCAGTAGTCTTACCTACTAGTCTTACTAGTAAGTCTATTGGGAATTTCTTCCCAGTAAGTCCTACAAATTCCCAGTAGACTGGTTAACATTTTTACTAGTAGTCTTACTCTCTCAAAAGTAGACTTAGCAATTGTTTGACAAGGACCGGAATGGACTGAACTTACAGTTCTGATAGTTCTGCCTCCAATTGATTTCTCTGAGACCCGTTCCAGCTAGTTGCAATTTCCGTGGCGAGTATCAATCACAGGCCAATAGCCCGCGATTATGCAGCCGCGTGCAGTGGCATATCGAGCCAAATTAGCATACTGCGTAAATCTCTCGTCGAGCTATTGGGTGGCCGACAAAATGATTGTCACCTTTTAAATTTGCATTCATTACCATCCATTACCGTTACCCTATCATTATTCATTACCGTATCATTATCATTATTCATTAGACGGCATGCTGTCTACTTAGGCGCGTTTTGCATGATTAGTGTTGTGATGTTTTCGTTTCGTATTCATTGCGACGCCCCTTGTTTAACTCTTTGGCTTTATTGTCTTTGTGCGATTCTTTTTACCTATTTGGTATCCCTGTTCTAATTTCAGTTATTATTAAATGCTCATGGGTTTGAGTATTCTAACTTATCTAGTGGTCTGGTCCATATCTTCAAGATTAAGGCTGGCAGCTAATTTGAGCAATGTTAGCCTTCCCATTCAGCGGAACAATACTGCTAGCCTTCTGGGCACACTGTCACCAGTGGGGACCTTGGAGCTAACAGCATCCTGAAGGGCATTGAGGATACTATGAACAGGCCGATTCTGAGACACTGGGTACACTTACATGTCCCGGGGTCCCAGAGTCGGACCTAAGTCGCATGTCATAGCGCGTAATACACCTCATGTAAACACTAACATAGTTTTAGGATTTACTAACACTTATATGATCTTTGTGACTGCAATAAATCGTTTGAATTTGTATTTAGTAATTTGCGGTTAGTGTTTTTATTATGCATGACTAAATAATGCTTGAATATTTTTTTGGTATTTAAAATAAACATACAAAATTGCAGTTGGCTCGTGACCATTCATGTGTAGGGTTTATAAGACTTGTTTGAAACCTATAAAAAATCGTAGGGCCGTGAATAGGGGCCACCTTGCATAAAACCACAATGTCACTTTGGAATGATTGATATTATCAATGAAAGTTATTCGACGATCATCAAGAAATAATAATTTTGTAGAACTAAGAAGTGGTAGAGCTTAGACATTTTCCTATACACTGATTTTTTCATTAATTCTAAGCTCTGTAATTTTTTGCTAAATACAGAAATAAGTAACTTTCTATTTTTTTAGAAAACTATACTCATTAACTTACTTTTGATCCCCAATACCTAAATATCGATCAGATTCCAAAGTCGTAATGAAAACTTATTTGGAGTGGCACCTCTCCATCCCTCTTAATTGGACTAATGGTTAGCGATAAGGTTAACAAAATATGTAGAATTTAGTTACTCACCTCGCCATTCTGAACGAAAAGAACAGCAAAAAAACTATCGCCACTGGAAATGTTTTGTGCATCCTGTGTTCACGATCATTTAGTTTTCTCATGTTGGCAAAACTAGTTCCTTTCTTCGCGGTCTCATCGTATCAGCTTCTCACTTCAGACTCACGATTTTAGTTCGTTCACTTATTTCCATTCGACTCGATAACGATCATAAAATAGTTTCAGTTAGTACGTTGCTGATTTGGAAAATAAAATATTTGTCAATGGCAAAATTTTACTTAGGTAACGTCGCAAAAACTGTCACCGCACCGTTATTTTTCTAATTTGGAATGGCCGCCACTTTTTTCGCATTTTCGACGGTTTGTTTACGTTCGGCAGCCCGTCGGCACGTTGCCGTCGGCTTGTCCATAGAGCGTGTTTGGCCTGTCAGTGCGTTTGCGCGCGTGGCTGCGAGGCGTTCTCGCGCCGCCCAGACGACGGAAAAAAGTTAGAGGGGGCGTCCGCACGCCTTTCAGGGCTCCACCTCCTCACTCATTAATATCACCTTATCTATTTCCAAATTTTCACTAAAGGGTAGTTGATAACTATTGAAAATTAAACTATTTTTAAAAATATACGTAAGTTGAAGGTCAACCGTGGAAACAGAATTGAAATTGGTTGATAAATAAAATAGTTACTGGCATTTAGAAATTGGAAGTCGTCACGTTTTGCCAAAAAAAGGGATGAACCACTTTAATCATTAATATCTCTGGTATTAATTGGAATAACGAAAAACTAATTTCAGATGTGTTTTCAGCGTGTTCACGTGATGTGATTTATGCAATAAAAAACTAGAGTCAATTACCCTATTGGCACAAGTAGCACTGGTATAGGCGGCCGCACACAAAGGAGTCTCGTTTGACAGTGGCACGGTGGACGATCCCTGACTATATAAAATGCCGCCCCACGCGATTTTATTCCCGACCATGGGAAACGGTATCCCGTTGTCAATGGGTTTAGTTGTTTAGAGATGGACTTTTTTTTAGGAATTTATTGCTTTGTAAGCTGACGTAGTGGGCAATAATGTCGCAATAGTGTTACAACATATGTTGAAGCTATCGATGTTAATGATGAAATGTTACTGTAGTTAAGAACTAAACATCTGATTTCGGAAATAAAGCAAAAAAGGAAATTGTTTTGTAATTAGTAGGTAAATCTACAGAGCTTAGATTTTTTTAATTTATCGAGATCTTTGTAACGAGGTTACAAATAAATAAAACATGTGAATTAGTCTGATTGGAAGGATTTTGATAAATTATGCAGTAGAAATACTCAATCAGAATCAGAATATTTTATACATATACAGTCATCAATATTATTAAAATACTTTATGGACTAGCTCTCAAAACCATGTCAATACAACTATTAAAAATGCCCAATGACAAATTGTGTTGTAATCGAGTACTAACCGTCAGTTCATCACACAACCCTTAGCTTGGGGGTAACAACCCTTCATTAGGGTGAGCTTGGTCGCGTGCGCAATGACAATAGTTAAGTATTGTCGTTGACAACGTTATCACATCCAAGTATTTCTAAATACAGAGGCAGTAAGTTCAAAGTTAATATTTATATTGACATAGATAAAGTTGTCGCGATTTCTTCTCAATAATGATCCAGTACCACAGTTTGAAAAAAATCGTTGAGATTTTTTAGGCTTCTGTTTTTTGTGATCATTGCAATACCAAGGTTATTTTGCCTATTCATACTCATAGATGATGTCTCAATGTCATTGTTGACATAGAGGGTCATTTTATTTGAAGGGCTGGTTTGACATTGTTTGGTTTGTCGCTATTTGACAAATTTATTATTTTTGTACAGATAGATTTGGTACAAATATTCAGTACAAAATTGCTTGCGATTTATAGAGATGACACTTTATACCACTTCCAGAAAAATAGGGTATTTAATATTTTTGAGTGTAAGGTAGGTAAGTATATCGGATATTTTGTGACTTTCTGTAGCCTAAGTAAAATCCGAGAACGCGCGGTAGACCGATGAGACGGTGGTGTGATGACATAGTGCAGGTGGCTGGTCACACATGGACTAGACTGGCGAAAGATCGCCAAGATTGGAAAAGTATGGAGGAGGCCTATGTCCAAACTTGGGCGCCCGAATAACAATTTTTTAATTTTATTTTTAATTTCATAATTTTATTAGATAATATGCATGAATTTATTGTAATTAAATGGTTCCATTATTATTATATTATCAATGTACATATTTTGGGAATAAAGGCTTATATTATTATTATTTTAAGTAAATGGCTTGATGAATTTGTCGTTTAAGGTGTGTTAAATTCGTATAGAATCTTGATCACCGGACTGATTATGATGCATTTTATGCCAAAATTCAAAGTTTTTGTTAACAATTAGAGATGAAGAGATGACCTGCGCAAGGAGACAGGTACTGGATGCAAAAGTCATGAATATGGATGAGTGGCGCGCCTTGGTCCACCTACGTCCAGCAGTAGACTGATACAGGCTGATGATGATGACAATATTTTTTATGTTATTTTGTATCACAGCTGGCCCAGAAAAAGGCAGTTATTTACCTTATCTATTTCATTTAGATATGCGTTTGTCCACGTTATGCGCGGTCAGGATTTTGTATGCAAATTACACCGTCTTTGATCTTCCAGCCACGCGTCATATACTCTACTTAAAGCTGCAAACTTTATACGAATAATTTATGATTTTTTTTAATTGGGCAATATTTTATACATGGATTTAGCTGTCTGACTGTCTAGTATAGATTTTAGGTACCTCTTTCAAGAACACCGGATGGATAATAAAATAAATAAAGAACATTGTAACATTTTAATGTTAAGTATGTGAACATCTGTATTATAACTTATGGAATGCAATAAATATATTGAGTATTGAGTATAATAAATTCTATTTTAAAACAAATTAATTATGATTTTTATAAATGTTGAATTACATGCACTGTTTAATTTACACAAGTTTCAGGCTTTAAACTTTTTATAATTATTAAAGGTTACAAAATTTAAAATGCCTGTTAAAAAATTATATGCGGCGTGTGAAGAATTGAAGATTTCTCTTTTCGATTTTTTTTTCTATTCTCGTACTACGAAGCTAATAAAACCATAGAGTTACAAAATGCTGGAAACCAATGCCCAGCGCCATAAAACGCCGGTGGTCACTGAATAACGTTTTATGATGTTAAAAGCGTAGTTTGTAATCAATTCACGTATGATAGAAATGTTTAGAAACTTTAGAAGTAAGTATTATTAAGATGAAATACCTACTTCCTTTTAGTGAATTTGTAAGCATCGTGAAATCTGAAAATACAGATTATTTTGGTGTTTGAAATAGGATAGGCCCTATACCTGACAAAAGCTAGCCTTCAAGGAGCAATGACAGACTGTGCCACCTTTAATGCATGAGGGTGGAGTTTAACTCGAATAACTCGGCCCGGACTGAGGTTACAGATGAGCTGCCATAATATGTTTTATTTAGTTTACCAATATGTACCTAAATAACCATATTTGGTTTCTGGCCGCGAAAGTTTCAAAAGGCTCCAAAACTGTCCATTGGCTTTTGATCTAATATCGGCATGAAACTTGTGATTCAACATTGTTACTACATACCTACATAACACAATTTAAAAAGCAAAACGGAATGGCAACGGCAACGGTTGTAGTGCAGAAACTTTATGAAAGATGACATTGAACGCAGCAACGGAGCGTCAACGCAAAACAAGAGAGCAGCGTTAAGTCTGTCATAGTCATCATATTTCAATGCTGTTATTCATAAACCTAGTTAAACCTCACTTCCTTTAAATCGTGTTACTATCCATTTCACACTTCGTTAAAAAAAGTTAAGATAGAACGAGACAAGGTGACTAAACGGTGGCGTAACTTTAAATCACGTTTATGAATAATGTCCATTGAGTGTAACCATTGCCGTTGCAGTTGCCTTTCATCTGATTTTTTAATGTGTTTCATTCTTAATTTAATTCTTAATTTCACAAAATAATTTCATGTTTAATTTTTAATTCTTTCGAATCGTAAAAATCCTACCAAGATCTCCTTCTATGGATAAATGCGACAATTCTGAAGCTTCCCCTTAACACAACGTACGTAGGTATGTACAGGACAAAGTAATGTTAATAATAAACGCTAATAAAATTACAAACTCGTACGACAACAACCTCTATGGGCGTTTATTTGATTGAATGTTCATAATTTATCAAGCAAATGTTTACCCAAATGGTTTGTATGTCCTGTAGCTACTAATTGGTATAGGAAGTTTGTAAATATTGTCATTAGTAATATTCGGAAATATTATTTATTGGACAAAACAAATTGTCTTCATTTTCCACTCTAGTTACTCCTCTAGGTAATTTAATATTGAGTTTATTGAGTTTGAGTTGAGACGTCTAAAAATAAATATTTTCATCAGAGCCCCTTTTGCTGTCTTGTTGTTTGAAAAACTTGTAGTAGGTACGGACAACAGCAGATCGATCAATGGTAACACTTGCAGTACGATTTCAACTCTTACGACGCAGATAATAAGAACGGTCCAAAGTGTTACACTTGATCTGCTGTCGGCTCACAAACACAAACGATTTTTCACCCATTTACCTACGTCTGAGATTGTGACAGTTCCTCGGGGAATAATCGTTCAGGTTGTCTTAATAATATAGATCGATTCCGAAACTTTTGTTAGACAAATCGTGGCCCGACAGGCGTATGACCGACATAGCTTTTGACCGACACTACAGTTGATCGACACGACTTATTTTTATTTACCGTTATTTACCGATCGCATAATAGTTATCAATCGATTAGTATTTTTTCAGTTTGCGATAAAGAGCAAAAATGAGTAGGTAACACTTGCGCTGACATCGGTAACTTGAGAGAAGCAAACAACGTATTTTACCGATCATGACTGTCTATAATAAGGTAGCTGCTGATTTTTGAAACGGAAGAAGCCAGGGGTCTTGACTAACTTAATAATATTGCAGAAATACAGCATTAAACTATAGCATTAAACCCATATCGATGGCCAAACCATAATTTCCACATATTTAATAACATCGATACGAGGTGCCGGCCCGATTGTCGGCAAATGAGTAGTTATTGTAAGTCATTACGGTGTAAACACTGCTGTTTAAATAAATATCCTGGCAACTCTCCGTGGCGGATAGATTACCACATTTTATTATAGTGTTGCTAGCGTCAAAAAGCTGTTTAGTTCAGAGCTATTACAGTTATTACAAGTACAGTTTCCGCAGGAATAACTTGTTATAATTATATAGTTACTTTGCATACTTGACTCAAAGTATTCCCTATATTTTACTGCAAGTATCCGTTTCTTGTCCTATTTAATAAGTACCGTTTATTTACTTACCTAAATTATGATATGGAACTATATGTGAATATCCAAAATATTTCTATTTTATTTTGCCCTCATGTTTACACTTTAAGTAGGTACTTAGTACCTTAGGTGGGCACTGAATAGACAAAAACAATGGAAATTTGTAATTATTGATTCATCACCACATTGAAATATATTCTTATTGCCAATTATATAAAAAAAGTACAATTATTTTTAATTTGTACAGGCTGAATAATCTGCAAAAATTCAAACCCCGAACATTAAAAAATAGATTTTATATTCTTCGTTCCCAAAGATATTTATTGTTATTCCTACAAATAAAAAACGGGTTTGCTTACCAAGCATTTAGGAAAGTAAATCAATTTTAACCTTTTATTCCCTGAATTGTGGAAGCAATTCAAAAGGTGGTAACATTTAACATGCACTTAGGTATACAAAGCGTGGAATGCGATTGTGTGTTACTTACAACACATCGCTCGCAGCTACTGTCACGCATCATTTTCTATCATTATCAATTACCTTGCGAATGGACTGAATCCGCAATATTGGTTGGGAAGAATTTGCGGCGGGCGTCGATGTTGCCAGCAATAATGCGAAATTACCAACTACATGGCTCGAAATCTGTTGTTTTATTTTAAGTTTCGTCATGCTTTCGCTCTTATTCTTATGAATTATTCATGCAATAAATGATATTATTTAATCTGTAAACAATTTGCAAATATGGTTTTAATATAAATGAGTATATAATAGATTATATATTATACTTACATCTAAAAAAGTACATTTCAGCCTTAGGTCCTACAGATATCTAATAGAACCTCGTATAGAACTTGTCCATTAGCCTATCGGTGTAATGAGGGTGAACGATGTAACTATTGCATGCGCAAGCGATTTTCAAAACAATTTAATATGTATGGTCTTTCTTTAAAATCTCCAATAGGTATTTCTTAAAGATGAACTTCACCTCATTGGCTTTAAAGATTACTATAGCTTTAAAAAAATCTATATTTTGTGTAATGAACAATTAGGTCTTAAATACTACATAATTGTTATAACAATCAATTATTATTATGGAATGTTTACTACTTTAGACATAACTCTTTTGAAGCAGGATAATCAGTGTGGCCGGGCAATATAGTGCCGCTTACCCTAGCTAGTATTGCCTCCCCGGCTATGCGTGTGCGCACGCTCGAGGCGGGATCTCGTTAGCATGTGTATGCGACATTTCACATCGGCTAATTGCGAGCATTTAGCCATCTTGATAAACTGCCCTCGCAGCCGCAACGCATCCAAAGATGTAGATTAAAGTTTTTGTTTGCAGATGCGACGCTTTATGCAGCTCGTAGCTACCAATAAGCTGTGTTTTGTGTGAGTACCTATCTACTTAGATAAAAATTTCCAGATTTTATTTAAACAAAAATGAGAATTGGCTATTATTTATGTATTATATTCTTATAATGAAACATAGGTGGTCGGTTAGTATCTTTGGTTCCTAACTGAAGTTCGGAACGCGCCATACTTTTTTTAAATTAGGAAAATTTTCGAGAGCAACAACTTTGATGGTGCATGAGTCTTTAGGCGACGAGTTGATGAACATTTAGGACATTTTATCATCAGGCCTTTATATTATTAAATCTACTAGTAAATTGATATCTCGAATTCCGAAAACTAGTCTCAGTATCGCCTCAGGGAGTCATCGTATATTCACAAACGAACTTCATACCTAATTCCGCGTCTGCAGTTTTCATTAATATCTACATCCAGGATCTCGTCCATTGATTTGGTTCCATTAGCATTCTAAACACTCTCCCTCGGAGCTACGATAATTGAAACACGGCCATAAACTTCCCTTCGTATTGGATAACTATTTACATATTTATATACATTTATTGCGGTGTCCGTCGGTTGATTATTTAATAACTTGTGCTGGGCAATAGATAGTTGTATAAGTTATATATGGTTAATAGCACGTCACGTGTTATCAACCATACCCTTTATGGGATAGTATACAACCTACTTACTATAAGTTTGTTTGATTTTACTCCATACTGAATACAGAAAAGATTTATCTACGCCTAGGTATAGTTCCGGTTCGTTTGAAGTACCTATGTCAATTAAATATATACAGCTAACAGCAGATCAAGTGTAACACTTTGGACTTTGGACCGTTCTTATTTATCTGCGTTGTAAGATTTAAAATCGTACTGCAAGTGTTACCATTGATCTGCTGTTGTCCGTACCTAGGTACTGCAGAAGTATTAGCTCTCATGGTACAGTCGTCAATTATTATTTCTAACACTCTTCTTTATCGAGTCGATAAAGTAGTCAGTTTGATTGCTGTCAACATAATCGTGAAAAAGTAGTTCAAAAAAGGGTTCCAAAATAAAATTGTTGAACATACACAATTGAACGTTAACAGCAACAAAATGTTATAATCTCTTTTTTTAGTCTGAAAATAATATGAACTTACATTCATACAAATAGACGTAGAATTTTAGAGATCTATTAATTTGCTATTCATAAATGCCATTCACTTAAAATTAACTATCTACGATGATGCCACAGAATGTATGACGAGCAGTGGTTCCAGTTCATTCTAGTCAATTAGTCTGAGAGCGTACGTCAGCAATCAGCAGGCCACATGCCAGCCAGTGATTTATGGTAGCCAGCGCAGCCAGTGCCTGGCACATCACATACCGCGCGCGCCTTCCATAGCATTTAGATACTCGTAGGATATTTAAATCAAATGTTTATACTTATATAATTAACTGTTTAGTAAGATATTTTATACTGATTAAAAAAATCGATGTTGACCGTTTTCTTACTTATTTCTTCCCAGAAAAAAAAGGCAACGCTGAAATTTCATACGGTTGTCTGACGTGAAAAGTTTACTTACCTATGGAAAAGCTGTTAAGACACCTTTAAATTGAAATACGTTTTTCAAGAACAACAGTTTTACAATTTGCAAAACTTGCCGCCTTTTTGCGGTTTTTTTTTACTTTCGGCCAGAATCTATTACCTACTAATAATTTTAAAAATACCAAACAGGTATTATGCACTGGTGCAACCGCAAGTATAGGTTTTTGACGTACAAAAATTCGTCTGAAATGTTAAAGTTTGGACCAAGCTTGCATTTTAATATTAAGTATATTTATTAACCAATCAGTTTCTTTATCAAATATAACTTCCGTTCTAAAACGAATTGGATACTTCAAGTATTTAACTAACAAAAGTCGGCAACAAATCTAGACGATGCATGGAACGCAGACGGGACAAAGCGTAATTTGTCAGCGGTGTCGATCGCATCCACTCATCGATGTACGATCGATAGATTTATCACGTTAATCGATCTAATTTCGTCAGTTCGCTCGGTGAGCGATGGAGGTCGCTGTGGGAACGCCACCGCGGCTTGCGCAGTCATTCTTTACAGTACGATTATGTATGTTACAGAGTTACGAATAGGCACAATTAGGTATTGAGACTTGGTAAACAATAATCCATTAATTAAACAATAATAATAAAAAATAGTATGTTGGTTTTCGCTAGGATTGAGTAATCCACCATAATCAGACTGCCAAAAAATGCAAGTAATTGTAATACTAGATGAACCTAAACATGCTAGGTAGATATAATTTATAAATAATAATAAAGTCCATTGAAATGTTACTTTTTATATTTATGCATTGTAGTACTTACATACAATAAAGTGTTAATATAATTGTGTATATTTGGACAGATTATTATAATATTGTCTCTAAGAGAGTCCGTGCTGTTAGGCATAATACGTTTAAATAATTAAGTTTATAATCTTTGGCAGTATTTTTATTATTGCGACCACCGGTGAGATCCGCCTAGACATGAGAATATTTGGATTGTGGTTTAATTACCTCCCATTGTGGCCAGTGATTCGACGATTATTGTATGAGCCGAGATGGATCTAGCAATTATACCTACCAGCAGTTTCTATTGTAATGCAATATCGTTTATTGTCTTCGTGAATTATTCGTTAATTGTTTGAATATCATTGAATATAGGTAAATTACTTACTTACCTATTTAGTGACATAATACACGCACAAACACATACACATCTACATAAAAAGTTCTACGCTACTGATATCGATTATTTTTATTACTATGTTTCCTAAAAGGATCTCTGTCCGTAAAATCAACATTTTAGGTGCCAAGGAGTTTATATTCGAGAGTGGAATCGGTAAATGCTCGTTTTATTTGTAGTTGGTAAAATATATATTTTTTTAATTTCAAAAATAAATAAATTGTTTTATTTCAAAACAAATTGCATTTCAAAGTTTTATCCAAGAATCTTTAGGCAAAATTCAAAATAAACTTTACGGGAGCATTGTTTCGAAGCGAGTTTCGTTGGAGGCGGAATTGTTTCGCGGGGAGAAATTTCAAATTTAGAACTTTGGAATTTGGAATTCGAAATTGAAAAAGCGGGAAATTCGCCGGGCGCGGGGCGGGGGCGGCGGGCGGTGGGCGTGGCGCGCGGGGCGGGGCGCGCCTACTCATGGAAGCGACGATAGGATTCGATAGTATGTTGTCTTTGCCGATGTGCCGATAACATTCGGGATAGTAGCGATAAACGAGACTTAAAAAGTTAGGCAATGGTTTAAGCCATGGTTTAAGGATTTAGCCAAACATTATCGACCAGCAATAGGCTAGTTGACTCATATCGACGTTCAATAAAACAATATTTATTTCACATTAGGATCCCAAATATATCACTTTTATTGCTTACATAAAAGTAGAAGATGACTGTAAAAAATGAAATTAAAAATAAAATATTTCCCGTTTTTTCCCACACGTCAAAAACGCTAGTCGGCCATGTTCGCGAGATTCGTGACGTCATTGTCAAATTTTTTATCGCTATACAAACCTTGGTATAGTTTGATTTTTGTATCAATGTAGTCATGCATATTATGTAATTTTAATTGTCGATAAACGAGGTGTTGACGACTTCTATACTCGATGAAGAATGTTTGACAGTGACGTTTTGTGTTTAGGTTTTATATTTATTTGCTTTTAGGTTGGATTAGATAGCGGGCATGACAGAATCACACCAAATAGCTTATTGTCATTAAATGTCGCTTTTTTATTTATTTCATGACGTTTAAATCTAAAAAAATCATGGAACCTCTATTTACTCATAATTAGCTACCATGTAATTAGAACCTACCCGCCAGTTATTATACCGAATCTCACTCGATTATCTGGAAAAAAAAATATTACTTACATAATTTGATTATTAAAAAGTTGAAAATAAGAACATAAAAGTGGCGACGACGTAACTCTAAAACCGTCCACCGGCAATGATACGCAAATAACAACGATATGACGCGTCAAAATCACTTTGTCTCAAACGTCATAGCCTGAGACGAAGAAGATATCTCAAGAAATGTTGCTTGATAACCATCGGGCTCGCACAAAGTTAACTTTGCAGCTGGTCAAATTTATTTTCATCTAGCACCGTCGATACTACTCATTGAAAAGTATACAGATTTCTCAAAAACTACCTGCCTGATTTAAAAATTTATTTTTAAATTACATAGATTGCTTGGTATACAACCTTTGGGTAAAATAATTTTTAAAATCGGTCTTGTAGTGTTTGAGGAAGTCGCAATTTCAATGAGGCCCCTGTACTTTTCTACGAGTTACGACTATATCTCTGGGATTCAACGGCAAAATAAAGTTGGTAAGTGATATTAACGTGTCAATCGCTCCTCCTACTCGAGTTGGTTATTAATAATCATGTCAATCCACTCTCGTGAGAAATATTTTAAAAGTGATTCGGTAACTATTAATTTGAGCGAGATTATTACGATTATTGGGTAATTGTCGGTGTAGGTTTGTGCTTGTATAATTAATTTTTATTTAATTTTTGTATTAGGCTGGGAGTTGGCTGAGTCATCGGAGGGTTTAGGTTTTGTTTGGTTTGATATGGTTGTATTTGTAAGTAGCTTTGTTGTGGCTACATTATTGGCAACTTGGCTTCGTATTCGCGGATTTATAGTTTTTCTATGAAGGCTACGGCACAAACTACTAAAATTAAAGATCTGAATAAATTATATAGCAATCTTGGGGTGTCTATTTAGGGACTGATACACAATTGGACAAACTTCGCTCGATAGAAAAAAATCGCAAACATATAATAATAATAATCCATTTCTTTTAAAATGAAAATTATGTCTAAACCGAAATAGTTATTCATACAAAATATATATCAAAATATATAGAATTATATATACGAGCGCTTGTTTTAAAAAAAAATATGACTTTTATTGCGTATTTTTATTTCCCTAAAAAAATCATCCAAAATTAATAAAATTACAAATATGGAGTCACTGTGCCGTGCTCTTCACTCCGCCGCTGCGGGACATCTTCTGTCTCGCGCTCGAGTTTGACAGCTGGCAGCCCCTTAAGTTGTTGCAAAATATTAGACCAAAAAAATTACCTATAATATGTTATAAGTATTATTATTGATTGACGATTGACAAAATAAGTTTTCTATCTGCTATCATTTTGAAATGGATATTGACAAAATTATAAGATTACGTAGAGTTAGAGGTCATTCAATCAAAGCAGATTTAGACGATTGGAGATCATAATAAAAATGAAAGACGTTGTCACTAATTTTTCCGTAACTATTCTGAATATACACGGTTAATATTGCAATGATTTTGTATAAGTTAATATCGTCGTGGTCATCCTCAAGTCATCGAATCATTTCATTTACCTAATGTATTTTTTTTTAAAGAAAATTGGTCGAATTAATATCTACATAATGTATTAAATATGACTCATTATAAAGCATCTGAAACTGAAATGACTAATCGAGTGTTTCGATCGTCATAATGATACTGAGTGACGCGATGATGACTAATTTAAAGTGATTTCACACTGAAGATTCGATTGGCCGCTAATATGTTGCATTGAGAAGGATTACTTACGTAATTCACTTACAAGCATACCATGAATTCTGTAAAAATTGGCATACGGACAATATCTGTCTACCTATTTGTTTGTTACTCTGATATCTTTTACTTTAGGTTCTTCTTTCGAGCTGTAATTAAATGATATGTAACAAAACGGACGTTTATTTGAAACAGGAAACCTATATCAGCTACCTATATCAGCTACCTATATCAGCTACCTATATCATCGTTCTCATATTTTTTTTAAATTAGAAATTGTCAATGAGAGGTTTTCAAAGAGACAGTTTAAAAAACCAAGCTTTCTTAATCCTAACACACACGCGATCGGCTTGCGGCCTGCGGCCAGTTGAAACGCATGCATCGCCCCATTTTCTTCCGTCGTTAACGTCCAGTAGGTAGCGGATTGCGGTCTAGGCCGCAGGCCGCAAGCCGCGTGCAAATCGCGCCTGTGTGGAAAAGACTTTAAGTTGATACAGTTGATAATAGATGGCGAGGAATCAGTGCCATCCACCGGTACCGGTATCGGTATACTTACTTCTTTTTTAAACTGGTACTTTGAAAACTTCTCATTGAATATTAGCAGTCGCCAGAGGATTGATTTTGCTAAGACTGTCGCGTGATTTATTATCGTACCTACACTCGCCCTGAAGCTTTCTGTCAATTTTAGGTGTCCAAATTGTATGACGCCTAATAGCCGTCCATTAGGCCGGGAATTGTATCGATTTTTGCGGGCCGCATTCCGATGAAATTGGTAATCAGATAAGGATCTACGGGTCATTACTGGACGTGACATGGAACTGCGTAGCTGGACTTAACGGATGTGGCATCACACTTAAAAATAACGCATAGTACAACTTTTAAACTGTTGCGAGCCTGCCGTCTCCAATTATGGTCAGCATCGCTAATGAATGACATTATAATGATAATAATCACTGGGATCGGGTGGTGGACAATTACAATTTGGATACATGGACTTGCGGCATTTTAAAATTACCAGAATTATTGAAATTTTTTATTATAACCCACGGTGTCACCTTCATGCGTAAAAAAAGAGGCGTATTCAATATCGGTAAACGAACAACTTTTTGTTTCACGATTTTTGGAATTTCGCAAAAAATTCCCCTCACTTCGGCTTAACACTATAAAAGCCAACAGACAGACGACGACGTTAAATTTTATAAATACAGCTATATTTGCCATCTGTTTAGACTTAGGTATATCACAGAATAATCCTAGTTTGGACAAAGTTTAAGTTTTGATATCTTATTAGTATTCACAATGCCTTATCCAAAATCACTATCATCATGGTACAGGGGCAAGGTCGACCGAAGGCGGGGTAAATCGCGGCTCGGCGCGCCCGATTACAGGCCGCACGATGTGTTTTGCGCCCAAATTAATTTATTTAGCACTAGCCGACGAAACGACTTCATCCGCAACAGGTTTTGGGTAACATTAATAAAACCAAAAAATGTTTACCTATGCACCCAAGCTTAGCATATTTTTTTCGCAAAACGGCGAAAAGTTAATTTTTGCGGCGAAAATGGGAGTAATGTTTTTCGAGTTTATGTATGGCGGTTCTTTTATGGCCGTAGCTTCCACGACTACTGAATAACCTTACGTACTGTTCTGACAGGATAGTGTTAAGGTGAATCGTAGTAGCTTTAACGCCTTGATGGAATTCGATGTATTGTTATATATTGTCTTGATCGACCTTACATTCGTATTGATCTCGGGACTAATTTATAGTTGTTTTTTTGATAAGATAATTCACTTGTAAAAGGGGCATTCGTTATCCAGAAATTATACGCCACAATTTATTGCGTGGTTCTTGTAAAATGCTGGCAATGTCGTTTACTATTTGGCTGGCTTAAAAATTACGGCGATAAGTAGCGGTGTTGTCTGTGGTTGTGAATCCACCGTTAGTGATCAGGAAAATTCCTGAATTAAGTCTATGCAGCGATGAAATTGAGTCAATCAATCATTTTATTTATGAATTTAATCACTTGACACCTCATTCGACCGCCACTTATCGGGCACTAAAGCTACACGATTTACTTTCAAATTCACATTAACGTCAGACAGGGTTTCGAACTTCTGCTTTGTGTAAAGTGCATTGATAATAATCTGGACCATTCTCAGGTGAATGAGCAGGACGGTGATATACTTTCACGTACAAGTGAGTAGGATGAGAGATGTTGAATAGAAACATCAAAATTTTACAGCGTTTTTATTGCGCTCGCACCGATCCAAGTGTTTACATGTCGGCGTCCGGTACGCTTTCGGTACTTTGTTAGCTTTGGAATCGAGGTATGAAGACTTTCATTTTGATGTTTGGAAGTACCTAGGTACTTTAATCTCAATCTGATGCCTATGTCTATATAACTAAGTATAACTTTTGTACAACCCTCTTTTTTAGTTTAACACGTTCACAGTCCCCGTACAAAAAATGTTTTGATTTGACTTTTATGTCAATCTCTGTAATAGTCGAAATACATGTTATGTGAGCACTTCAACACTGGGTGGAGCACTCTGAGCACTCTTCTGAAGACAATAGGAGGCGAATGGACAGCAGCATCCACCAAGGACATCGTATTTACTTACCTTCAGAAAAAAAATACTCTTAGTGCGGATCTGGTAGCACATACTTTTTTCATCGTGCCGCATATGTGGGGCACGGGTTTGTGAAGCTAGTTCATCGTGCTACATATATGGGGCACTGTACTGTGCACGTATTAAAGATGCTGATGTCCAAAAGAAATATTGAATTATAGATTAGAAAACTTTTAAATAAATAATCGAAACGTTTCGTGTAAATAGTGTCCGGTGTACATGCGGCCGTGTTTTGGAACCTTGGCCTAGGTACCTACTACCTACCGTGCGCTTAGATAACTTCACACACCATATCCCTAGACAGAGATAATGGAACGCCGTTAGTGTAGGTACCCATATACCTAGTTTAACCTTACTTCCCTTAAATCTTCATTAAAAATGTAAAGTTAGAAAGAGACCGAAGGCTTAAACCGTGAACTAACTTCAAATGGCTTTGCTGGCTAACCGCGTAGACGCAAATCATTTGCACAGAATATTACTTAGCTCAAATTAGATTATTTACTGTATTTACCGTAATAAGTGGTTTTAATAAAAATAATTACCATTTTATTAATGTTAAGTACTTCTATACCTACTTAATAAAAAACACTTGTTAATTCTTAAATAATTTAGTAATTTCAGTAAGTACTATTTTTCTCCTCAACCACTCCAACTAAACTTTAAGCTTGAGCTAATATACCTACCTGGATCTTGTGCAAATGTATTATTTTGTTTATAAAAATCATTGGACTATAATATCGCATAAAGAAATATATTTATTGCTAACCTGTCCCCCTAATCTCACGACCCCCCTGTGTAGCATAGGGTCGGACAAATTAAAATGTTAATAATATGAATAAATAAAATATTTGGGCAAATAATGCCGGGGATCAGGAGGGCGAGACGAATCCGGTATGCCGACCACTCGGTGAGAATCGATGTTATAATGTTGACACAATGTTCACCGAAAAAGACACAAAAATTTTATTCATAACGTATTAATCGAATTTTCAAAAATCACATAGGCGATTGGGCTACTTATATGTAGGTACTTACTAACATAGTGATTGATTTTGTGCAGTAATAACATTATCAACATACGAAGTGAACCCATTGCAAACTCGACTGTATAACCGCCAGACTCCAGTATTAAACAAAAAAAATAATTGAAGTATCGAATTCGTAGAAATAATTGAAGTATCGAATTCGTAACGAAAGACGACGTAGTAAGTATTAATAGTAGTGGATCTAAAATACTATGCTTTATTTCAACCACATTTCAATGCGGCTCCCGCTGCGTTTCCGTAGCATCTTCGCATCTCCAAGGTACTGCGCGCGCATGTCAACGTTCTATTGAGCGAATCAATATGGAGCGTAATTTCAACCTCATTGCACAAGCACTGCTGGTGTAGTGGTATCATGCAAGATTCCCATTCTTGCGACCCGGGTTCGATTCCCGGGCAGTGCAGCTCTTTTAGAATTTTTAAAAATTATATTTTTGCTATTGATTACTATAATGTATTGGCTACGTGTGTTTTTCTATAGGCCTGTACATAATACTTGTTTTATCATTTCATATCTTCCACACTCTGTAACTACATGCATTATTCTTCAAAAACATTACCTAGGTACTTACCTAATTTGTTAGTTTTACAATACTTTTTATTACCAATATCGATCAAGTTCCACTGAATGTATCCAATTCCATTTATTCAAATAACTAAAAATATAAACTAACTTACTAAACTTACAATATTAAACTAAAAACAAAAGTACTTATTACTAAAATATAACTAAACTAAAATAAAACTATATGTACAGAATAGGTCGGTTGAACTATCTGAATGGCTTGCATTACAGATAGTTCCACTTGAGTTTCGTAAACAACATCCATAAAAACAATATTAATAAGACTCCCTGGTTAAAAACATAAAGATTCCTCCGTCTTGCACCACCAGGATACATTCTCCGTGCTAACCCTTTGTGCAAGGCACCTTAAGATATGTTGAATATCTACGGATTAAATACCCATTTTTGTTGAAACAATACTTACATTTGAAGATCAAATCATCAATCAAAATACCATTAATTCCAAAGGCATTTGAATGCGGTAGGTGGGGTACATGGGAATGGTAACACCAGACAAGCGCCAAGATTCCCATGCGATCGGATTCCTATACGGCCATGGGAATGAGACAAATTAAGGCGAGGTGTTGGGACGTTTTTAAGTTTTTCGATGAAGGCTACGGCACTAACTACTGAAATTAAAGGCCTGAAAAAAATATATATCAATCTTGGGGTATCTATTTAGGGACTGTTGGCTACCGATACACGATTGGACAAACTTCGCTCGATAGAAAAAAATCACAAACATACCCCTTTCCTGTCTTTTCACGCGAGTAGTGTGTCTAAACTAAAACAGTTATTCATACAAAATATATATCAAAATGTAGGTTATTATAAATAGAAGAGCTTGATGAGATGAAAATCTGTTGTTTGTAACGTTTTTTTTATACCAGGCAAAATTTAAGAAAAAACACAATTTGTATAAATACAAATGCACGGCGCTACGAGCTTCAGTGCGCCGCTGGGCGCTGTCGAGGTCGGACCTGTATCGATTTTTGCCAAATGTTCCACTTTGGTCTTTACCTTGGAATAGTTGGAATGCTCCCACGATCGTCATAACGTAATAAAATTTAAAATAATACGAGTCGAATTTGGTCACACCTATACTTTAAGATTATTAGTTTACTAATCACGGAATTATTGTGCATCGTTTTGAATAAAAAAAGGACTCATAACCTAAAACAGATATTCCTTAACACAATATATTTTTCGCGAACCATGTTTTTGAAGTCATCATATTACACGCGACACGAACACCAGTGTCGAGTGTCGTATATTGGGAGCGAGCAGTGGTCTGATAATTGCAGATGAAGACAAGTCGGCTAACATTACAGTGGGGCTATAACATTACGGTTCTCAAAACGATCAAATCAAACCATGTCATAGCGGCCGTGAAAGGGACAGTGCTATTGCATTGGTATAGCGGCGTCTCTGGTTGGCGCGCCATGACATGGTATAATTTCATCGTTTTGAGAACGGTAATAGGGGGGCTGATCAGTAACTTCCAAATTGACCAAAGTGGAACAGGCCAAAACAAATGACTATTGACGGTGATTTGTCCCACAGAGTAAACAAACAAACAGCAATCGAACTTAAAATAGTTTATACGTAGTTGCTACTTGTAAAACTATGTACAGTAAACATCACATAAAGTTTGCCACATTTTACTCTACACACACTCGCACAGTGATAATAAATACGGGCCAGATTTCAATAGCTATGCAAGTGTAGCTGTGGTGTGTAATGTGGTGTGCGATATATACCTGTTTTACTCTAAGCACAGTGATAATACGGGCCAAATTTCAATAGCTACGTAGTTATAGACTGATTCAATATACACTGTGCCTACTTTTAAAAGTACAGTCAACAGCACATAATGTGTGTCATGTTTTACCCTACGCAGTGATAACACGGGCCAGATTTCACCATCACTGACGTCACACCTGACACCAATAATAATACTTACCTAACATCACGTTACAAAATTCGTCATTTATTTAGTTTTATTGATACACTTGACAGTTTGTCACTTAAATTTGTCAAAGACAGATTTGTTGTAATGTAATCTCTATGGTTATTACCATTTTAATAAATTTTGTATTTTATAAGAATTTATGCTCAATTTTTTATTAAATAGCGTGAAAGTACTTTCAAAATATATTCCCCTAGCAAATAATTTGATTATTCCAATTTTTCCCTTTTATTGATTTTATTACAACAATATTACCTAATTGACATTCCTATTATAACAGGTCTTTTTTCCGTCTGATTATTATTAACATAGTATTTTATTCTACTACGTCATACTATCATACGTCAATATAAATAACTTAAAAAATAATTAAAATATATAACCTGTAGACGCGAATTTGACTGCACTAAACCAACTCCGGACGGTCGGTTTAACGTATGTCTGCTTATGACCTTTCGTATAAATAAATACGTTTAAAAGTACAAATTGCTTTACTTTATTGTCAACTAGCTTCTGCCCACCACTTCGTCTGCGCAGGATTATAAATTATAGCCTATGTGTTATTTTGATGTATAATATGAGCTATATTATTGTAAAGTTTCATTCAGCAACATCCATCCATCCATCCAAACTTGCGCATAATATTAGTGGGAGTGGTATGGGATAGTCACGAGCACAGCCCGTGTTAGGGCCAGTGTAGAAGTTGAAGCCTGGTTGGCGGCGAGAGGTGAACAGGAGGGGTGATGATGATACGGTTCCGAGTTGACATAATGTGCGACAACATTTAGTATAGACAAAAGTTCAAGATTGAAAAAAATATTTTCCGACAATCGCGAAAATTGAAATAAGTAACTCCGAAGCTGTCAGACTTGGGATATCCCTCATCATCAGTCTATTTATATTGCCCCACTGCTCGGGCACATACCTTCCCTTACATCGAGGGAGCTCGGGCCATAATCCACCACGCGGGCCCAGTGCGGGTTGGCGGATTTCACATGCCTTAGATTTTTTTTTCTTCTTCTACGACATGCAGGTTTCATCACGATGTTTTCCTTCACCGATTTGAGAGCACTCGGTAAATGTACGTAAGTTTTTCCGTCGAAAAAAACGAGGATAACTCATACATGGCTGCCCTGGCTGGGAATCGAACCTGGGACCTCCATATTGCAAGTCCATTGACCCAACCACTGCGCCACCGAGCTTTGCTATGATATCCCATCCCTATTTGGCATTAAATGGGTCGATAATGTTGGCACCGACAAGTGGACTTCGGTATATCGTCTATCCGTGGGACATTCTGTATAGGTATTATTATGGGTAGCGAGCTGTGACGTCACAGTGAGGACACTGGTTACGATTACTCTGTGTACCTGCGCGAGTAATGACCCCGATCAATGCGCGTCATCCCTCTCTCGCCCCTCCCTCGCCCCGCACCTCACCCCCTCACTAGGCTCAAATGACCCAATGGCCTCGCCTTAAGTGAATTCGTTGTGATATTTATACAGGCATTTCGCGATCATGAGTCACTGATGAAAACTTAATTGGTGTAGGCAGACATACAATGCACCAATTTATATTTATACTTAGGTAAGTTTTACATTTTAGCCGTAGGTAAACTGTTTTTAGGTAAACGTTGCGTAGGACGCCCCTTGGCCAGATGGAGGGTTGACCTTCGCAAGATGGCTGGCAGAGACTGGATACAAAAGGCCGAGAATCGGGTGGAGTAACGTGCTTTAGGAGAGGCCTACGTCCAGCAGTGGATTGATACGGGCTGATGATGAAGTTTTACATAAGCGGGACGGACTGCTACTTCGATATTAGGTCTTCAATTGAGACTGATATTGGAAGTCTACGTTTTATTGAGGATCTTAGAAGAAAAGTTGTTCCGGTGTGAATGTGAGGATTTAATTTTTCATACCCTTCGCACCAGATGTGATAGGACAGTGATTTAGATTTCATTTATTTCATCTTTAAGGATTATCGTCTTATTTTAAAATATAATAATAATTATGTTGTTATTATCATTAACAGTTACACAAGACTAAGTAGTAGACGGTCTACTGAATATAATAATAATACATTGAGATTCAATGTATTTAAATAATAATTTATGTCCGTTTATGATATAAAATGTCAAAGAGGATATGGAAACTAATTGTAATTGTTTATATTGAAAAGTAATTAATAAACTCTTTGAATGAATAATATTCGTTATCCAATAAAAGGATTAGTCAGCCGTGGTTTTGTAGCTCTCGTCATGAAACTACAATCTGTTAGAAATCTGTGATATAAATTAGATGAAGTTTATATTTCTGTGTAAAACATTGATCCGAAAAAAATACATTATAAATCTTTCGCTGAACTCTTCGCTTTGTTCTATGCCTTCCTGTGTAATCAATGATTAAATTCGTGGTACACACCCGGTTTTCCCAAATCTTGCCTATTCAATGGAGCTGAATCACTTCAGTAAAAAGCTCGTTAACTTCTGAATCATGCGCATGATCGACCACAATCTCCCTTTATAATAGTTTATTCTGAAACTCATGACGTAAAAGACTTTCGGAGAAACACAATCTGAGATGAGGTTTTCTAGGGATTTTTTTTGAAGGAAACATTTGATCAGGAAATCAAATATTTTTATTGTGCATAAAAAATAGGTTACATAATTGAGTGTGCGCTAAAATACGCACTAGGCAAGTATATTATTACGGACATCAGCGCCCCCTCTCCATGCCTAATACAATTCCGCTAATATCAATTCAATTCAATATACTTTATTTGCACACAAATGAAAATACATCAGTTACATATAAAACCAAAGTTAGCTAATGTACAGACAGTATCAAAATTAAAACACTTTTTAACACTTAAGTCCAACAGTAAACACCATTGTGTTAATGCAACTAATTAACTAACTCATTTCACCGCGAACTGGGGCTAATAAAATATTATGTTATTGGGAATTATTGTTTAACGTTTGTTATTGCACTGTTATAACGTTTTTGTGACGTATTTACTCGACAGATTAATATGGATATGATGATTTTTTTAAATAATCGAGAGCACAAAAAGTAAAAATACGGACAAAGTTATAATTATTTCGATTAAAGTTATCGTCATCAGCCCGTATCCGTTTCTGTACCGATTTTCGGCTTTTACCACTCATTCACCTTGCGTAGATCATCCTTCCATCTGGTTGAAAGTACCTTAATTTAAAAGGGGAAAAAGATATCGAAGCACGCACGCAATCCTACAAAAAATATCAATAAATATTTAAAATGGACCGCGGGTAATGATAATTCCAATTGTTTTATAGTTTTTGTTGGCTCGGGGCACGGTATGTATCTTTATTTATGCTTCTATGCGAAGATACATGTCCCTCCTATTCTTTAGTTCACGATCACCTCCATCAAGGAACAATAACTCGTAAACATTTATCACGCGTTGTAAATGAGCATTTTTCAAAAGGCACTAATTATTTCCACAATCCGCGGCTACAAACCACAAGTATACTCCTTATATTAGGTAAATATACTATAGATGCGAGGTAAATGCGCTAAAAATGACACAACAAAAATTGCACTACAAAAATCTGATAGTGCAAATTGGCACTCAGTAGTGATAGTGCAAATTGGCACTCAGTAGTGATAGTGCAAAAAAGCCAGTTCATCTGACTTGTCAAAGTTTGTAAGTAATATGTTTATTTTGTAACAGAATGAGTAGGAAAATGGAAAATGCATTTGAATATGAACATTTTGATGGCATAAATTGTTGCTTTTACAGCTTTTTAATGCATACTTCGCGGGCTTCACGTGAACGGCGACGAGACCCGACTGAGAGCGGAATTACTATATTTTAGTGCAATTTCCAGTGCCCTTACATCTATAGCATTTACACGTATGCATACATACCTGAACCCGATTAATTTTACGCTGCTTTTCACTTCGAGAAGTGGGACCGCGAAGGAAAATGTAAGTTAACGACGTTTATAATGAGAGCGAGAGAGAAAGGAGCTGTGTAATGGTAATTAAGTTTGTAGAGAGATTATTTTAATTAACTCATTTATGTATTAAATCTGCAAGAAATATTAAAATTGTAACCCGTATACGGTAAGTCAGCGACACGTTTAATATATTTTTTAAATAATTTAAAGTGGTAGTGGAAGGTAGTATATATAATAATATATAGGCTCATCCAAATCCTATTATCATCGTAAGTATCTGAAAAACTCTCGGACTAGTCTGTAAGGGTAAATGTCGAATCGCACACACATTTATCGTGACATAAATATGGACTAATACTTATGTTTCGGTAAATACTCGTACGGACAACAGCAGATCAATTGGTAACAATTGCAGTACGATTTCAACTCTTACGACGACGCCGATAATAAGAACGGTCCACTTGATTGACCAATCCGCATAACCTAGCCGACAAAATCGCATAAGTACAGGTCAACATTGCCAGAAATCTATGCAGTATGATTTGAGGTAAATGTCCATAAGGATATACAGTGTGGCTTGTAACGTAGGTACATTAATTCTGCACAGCGTTAAATAAATTAAACAATTTGGGGAAAATAAAAAATAAATTCAACCATCAAAAAAATATTAATTTGATGTGCATCGTTACTGATTTGGTGTTTTTAACATTTTAAGGTATGTTTAATTGTTTGCAACGATTTCTGGAATTCGACCTAATGGTTATTTCTAAGGTCATTACGTGATCATTACTTAGTTCAATTGTTTTTGGCAGTTTTTATTTAACACCTTACCAATTCACTATTTATCATGAGTACCTACAACCCCCAGTTTCAATTTGTCGAATGAATTCAAGGACACCCTGTATATTTATTTGTCGAAATAGGAATGTAAAAGACATTGCCACATTTCAATGGAGCTTTGCCCCACCTACAAAACTACGTGACCATTTAAGCTGTACCTATCATTTTGTTGGGGACTTATTACAGGTTTCATATTGCATAAGCATAATCAGTAACATTTTCTACTACTCTCGCAACTCCTATAGAATAATAACAAAAACAAAGAATAAATCGCTTCGATTTCTTACTATTTTCTGAATTCTTAATTAAGCTGTTTTTTTGGAATCGAAACTTGTACAAAACTTTATTTTAAACCAATAATTTTAATAAAAAACGGTGATATTTTTACATTTATTCGTTACCTTGTACAACTTGCGGTTGATGGTGGGGCAGAATCTGGCATTGTCATTTATGCGTACCTACATATATAAAATCATTTACTACAACTACCAATAACAACCGTCAATAAACTTTCTCATAGATAGTAATTGAAACCAAGGTAATTCAATTGAGAACGCTATCGACTCAACTTCCGATGCCAATCATCGCTTTATCTAAATTAATATCCCATAAATCTAAACTCGACTGTCTTTCCATTAAATTGTCTGCAGTCAATATCCTTTCTACATGCGTCATTATCAGTCACAATTCATTAAGTTTTTCGTCAATCTCACGATTTCAATAGGGATGTCGAGTGCCCGCTATTGCAAGACATATCGACATAAAGATCTCAGATCGCTATCGACATTCAATCCTGCACAGTCACTTGACTGGGGTGGCATCACGTCTCTTTGTGTTATAGCTATCTAGTACCATATTAAGCGTCTAATGTATGGAATTTAATTTCTAAAACGGACATTGAGCCATAAGGACAGATGTGGAGGGTCCGTACCTAATGGCGGTTAAGACGTTTTGTTCCGGTTAACAGATTATGACATTGGTCGTAAGTTGAAAGCTAATCAAAATGTTTTAATCGCTGATGCGATAACATCAGTGCTGTTACTTTTCATATTGATAAAGTATCGATATCGAAATTTTTGTAATCGAATTATCGTATTCGGTAATAAGTATTTAATTGTTATTGTACTGTATTTGTGTACGCATACCATTTGTCGGTCTAGCCAGAGATTTCATTAGGTAAGGATTCTATTCTAAAATCAGTGGAGCCTGTCTAGTTTGTCCCTCGTCATGACAGGTGGCTCAATCGGTCGTAGCTATTTAGGGGCCAGTTTATTAGGCCCTACTGTATTTCATACACACAAGATTAACCGGTGTGTGCAGATTTCCTATTTATGAGCAACCGATAAATGTACCTACATACGAGTAGTCGTGCCTGACGACCTGCGTAAGTTCCCTAAACCCAAGAAACGGTCTTGGTTTAAATTACTAACACACAAAGGTTATCACTATTCCTCTTGTCACATTGTCTTAATTATTGGAATAAAAAAATATAGGTACATAATGTGTAAAAGTTCCACACAACTTTTTAAGGAGCATAGAGATTTTTATATTGGCAACAAATGCATAAATGATGCTTGGCTGATGTCATGATTTGAATATCTAAGATACTAGTTTAGTTACTTGTCGATATTAATTGTTTTTTTTTAATTGTGATACGTTCACAGCACTAAAGGTGAATGAATTCTTTGCATTACTTTAATTGATTTGTTAGATATTTCATGTTGAGTGAGCCAACTTTAATTGAGGTTTTTTTAAATATACATTTTTATGGTTCCGTAAACAACCAACAATAGTCACGTGATCAATATTCCAATTATCTAAATACTTACCTATTTTATTTTGGTCGCTATTCGTCGTTTTTGATTTGCCCACATTAGGCACTTTTATATTTATAATGATATTTTTAGATAATGTTTACAAAATAAGACACTTGATTTGGGCTTCGGTATATACATTTGAAATATCAGCGTTAGTGTGGCTAGATCTTTTTTATCTTCTTCTTACACTAGGTAGCTTTCGTCTAGTAACCCTGTTTCGTCAATCGTTCATCGCTATTCTTTCAACGTGTCCAAAACAGCGGAGCATGCATTTTTTCATCTTGTTTACGACTCATTATTTCAATCAAACGTTTCGCAACACGAATACGAATGGAGTATTTCGTTAATCTTATGGATGGAAATTGTTTTCCACTGTAATATAATATTCTTAATAAATATCATAGTAAGATTTTTGATCAGGCTCGCCATGTTGTGGCAAAAAATCGTCTGGTAATCGTATATAAAAATCGTCTATTTCGAGTTTTTATGTTAAGGTATTTTTAATTTTTTGCAACGATTCCTTTCACTCGAATTTGCCCTAATGGTCATTTCTAAGGTCATTGTGTGATTTGTGACGTACCTACTTAGTTTTACAATTTTTTTTCCATTTTTGATTTACTAATAAAACTTATCAATTCAATATTTATCATGAGTACAACCCCCAGTTTCAATTTGTCGCATTCAAGGACACCCTGTATAACTAAAGAATTTTATTATTATTATATTACGAAATTAAATAACGTTGAAATTAATGGATATTTTTTATAATAATTTAATCTAGATTTAAGGAAAATAATATGAACTTTAGTGCCTCTGACATTATTGTAGTGCCCTTACAGGGTACTATATGCGAACTCTGTTAATTAAGACCTAATATTTAACCATACGGTAACAATAAGCTGAATTTGAATTTACTCACCGTAAATGTACCGTAGGGGTAGGCAAGGCAGAGAGGATAATCATGCCACGCTCTTCGGTCTTCCTAATCGTGATTCTCGTAAATAACGTAAGTCATACTTAGGTAGATACTCATCTTGAATGACTTATTCATAACCTCAACATGTCTTCGGTAAACTGAAGGGGCATACACCCAAACGGTTGTGCACTTGGACATAGGAATCGTTTTAAGTCGAGTACCCACTCAAGAGCATTGTTTGCGCACGAGTGTTATTCCTTTGCATTCTAGAGCTGCGTCCGAGTGGGTTATGCGACGAGTGCTCTCAGTATTGTGTGAAGGTAATTTGATATTGTGTCTTTATTGTATAACTTACTTATTTAAGGACCTGACATGAGCCAACTACCTCTGCCAATCTTGAAAAAAATATATCTTACCAAATTTTATTAGGATAAATTCTATTTTTCAATATACAATACATATCATAATTGCGACAAGCTAGGATGTAGTTCTCAAATATGACAAAAACGGCCGTTTTTCGCAATTATGCGAACTACAAATTAGCGAACTTGAATCACTTTTATAATAAGCATTTAAAAAATAGTATTAATCCTAATAAAGATTTGATAAGTACCATTTTGAATATCATTGATTTTTTTTTCAGATTGGCGGCGCTAGTTGGCTGATGTCAGCCCCGATTCTCGGATTTTTGCATCCAGTTCCTGCCAGCTACCTTGCGACGGTCACCTGCAATAGTCATCATAAACTTATGCCTGTTTCTCGTAGGGGTAGGCAGAGACGATGGACTTCCTGGAGAGCGATTCTGGCATCAATTTATCTAACATCCCTCCCCGTAGATTCAACACAGCAAAACGGCTTTCCACCGTTTTCGCCACTACGGAAAAATTGGAATAAATTGTAGGATAAATAATCATTTATTTAATTTAATCTACAAAATATTATATTAAAGAAACAGTAAATATACAAATAAAAACTATAAATAAAAATTTGCCCTTAACACAGCAAAACGGCTTTCCATCATTTTCGCCACTACGGAAAAATTAGAATAAATTGTACGATTTGTTTTTTTTTGCATATCTATGCGAAACAAAAACATAAATATATTAAATCCCGGCTGTGACGAAATTTTTTCCCATGTAATATTTTGAATAATTTGTAAGCTAAATATTATTTAAAATCCAGTTTTGGCTAGTGCATCTTTAGATTTTTTCAATCTTTGGATTGCAAATCGTTGCAAAATGTTTACGCTAACCTTGCAGAACTGTAGACAACAAATTTTCAAAAGAATTCTACAAAGTTGGCCTAGAAACATCAAAGTACAATATCGAACAAGACGCCGACTTGTTTGACAAGTATTTTACAAAGATTATTTTCACTCTACGTAAAATATTACCTATACATTTTTGCCAATGGCTCCCTAGAAACTAGGATTAGTGGCTTTGATTTCGATGCTCATTTGTTTAATATTCTTGGCTGAAGATTTGCAGCTGGTTCAAAAATTCCGTCATTGTGATTTTTGGTGGCAGGCAACGATATTACTATATTCTTCACTCATCTATCAGTCAAACAAAGAAATGTCAGAACGTATCTATTTTGGTGATATTTTCAAAGTCAAAGTTATTTATTTATTTTATTAATGGACTCGACAGTTCGTCATTTGCCAATGTCATGTTACAGAAAATTCAATATATAATAGTCTTCTATCTTCCTCCAGGGGAGTCGCAGTAGCGTCTTCACCCTGGGTAGCCGCGTCTTCTTGTCTTCATCCAGAGGAGACGCCGTAGCGTCATCACTCTGGACGAAGCAGCTCGACAGTCACGTTCACTCCCGAGCTTGTAGCGGGAACTCTTGATAAAAGCTTGAAACCCCAGATCTTACTCAATTTATCCAACAAATGCACCATACTGTCATTCGCGAACATTTTCTGATTAATTTAACGTGATATTAATCTCAAAATAACCACTGTAGACAATAAAACAAAAATTATCAAATGATTTTGCAACCGTCGTTTCCCGCCATTTTTAAGAGAACCAAAGTCAAAGTTGTAGCCAGGTTAAATTGTAATACAGATGGCATTTAACTCTTGCTGGCTAGCCAAGCTCAGCCGTCATGCAGGCACAATCTGTCCTGAGATTTTAATAGTAGACTAGACAACACATTACTTCTCCTTAATATAGCGTAAATAAATGGGCTAGGGGGCGTCTCGCACCTGGTACGCGGGCGAGTGTACACTTTCAGAAAATGCAGTGGAAAATCCGAATTTCCCTTTCGAAAAACCGAAGTGTATACTCGCCCGTGTTCTTGACAGTCGTTGACAGTTTTGACAGTTCTATATAAGTACTTTATATATCTATAGTATAAGTTAAAGCAATTAAAAAGTGAACTATACTCTCTTCCTGAAGGTCGTCTGGAAGAGATCGCTCTCACCTATAATTTACGACTATCTTATCTAAGATACGAGTATAAGAAGTCAAAAAGAAATATTAGAAAAATGAAGTTAAACTTTTCAAAGCAACGATGTTTGCAAACTGTTAAGGGTTAATATAGTGATTTTATAGCTCATTTTAATGTTTCAAACGGTTTTATATTGCTCAATCAATAGAAGTTTAATGTCAACACAAATAGGCCCCCTGTCGAGTAATCAATATGCACTCTCTAACGCGGCATTACCACGAAAACTCTGAAATATTGTAGTGCCCTTACAGGGTACCATATGCGAACTCTGTTAATTAAGACCTAATATTAACCATATGGTAGCAATAAATTGAATTTGAATTTGAACTCATGTCATTTTCACTCTAATTGATGTGCAGTTACGATAGTTTAGACAAGTACATAGGTACCCAATTTTATACTACTTATGTAAAGTACATTAAAGACCTTACTTCTAAAGAGGCATAACCTAGATAGAGTGCACCGGAAATCTTATAAAATTATATCTTCAAATACCTGAAATAAGTTTCGTTACAAAACCTAAGCTACGAATGAAAATGAAACGAATACTATTAAAGCGTTTTAAAATATAATTAAATATCTACGAAAAGTAAAGACAGCTTTCTTGGTGAACCATCCTACGCAAATCATAATTATCTACAATAGTCTAAGTTACGAAACGTAGGTTGACGGACAACGAACGATATATTAACCATTATTTACATAATCTCTATATTAATATTCGTAACTAATAAGATGTTTACAAATATGACAGTCGTTCCTTAATAAGTTGGTAATTTTTAATGGACAATAACACTTAATATTATGGCGGAAATTAACCATAAAACCAATATTGGTAGTGAAGCAAGTGTTCTTAAATTTAATGAAAGACGCCATTCTAATGTGACTATAAGGTTATTACATCGTGACATGGCTGTTTATAGTTAGTTAATAGAATATCATTAATTCATTTATCTTATAACTGACCATAATCACCAAACTGGTTATAGATATTGGTCTACGACGGTGGCTATAAATTCGCCATTATGAACTATCAATGAAATGATGACGTAGCATAGCATTAGCATCATTACTATGTCTGCAACACTACTATTGGTCGTTCTCACTCGATTATCGTTGTTAGTTTATGCTATTAATATCGTCTTTATTAATAACTACACACTATGTTCATTAACTAACAAAATGTTTAAAAACTTACAAAATAAGGATGTTAAAAATCCTAAATAACACGACAATCATATTATTATCTTTTTCTTTCTTTACAGTGTTAAAATGACATTGCCACATTTCAATGGAGCCTTGCCCCACCTACAAAACGACGTGATCATTTAAGCTGTACCTATCATTTTGTTGGGGACTTATTACAGGTTTCATATTGCATAATCATAATCAGTATCATTTTCTACTACTCTCGCAACTCCTATAGAAGAATAACAAAAACAATGAATACTTCGATTTCTTACTATTTTCTGAATTCCTAATTAAGCTGTTTTTTTCGACTCACTTGATATACAAAATTTTTTTTATACCAATAATTTTAATAAAAAACGGAGATATATTTTACATTTATTTGTTATCTTGTACATCATGCGGTTGATAGTGGGACAGAATCTGGCATTGTCATTTCAATATTTGTCAACCATTTTTCTTTTTAATAATATATAATCGTATAGGTACATATTAGAAAACTGTTTTAAACAATCAGTGTAGCTAACTAGAGCGAAAGTTCGGTAGGTAGAGTAATAAAGATAGATTTGTTTGTAATTAAGCGCGTTTTTCACTGCTAATAGCCTCATAAAAGGTGCCAATTACCTCTGCGAGTGATTTAGTGTGCAAGCAATTTATTGCCTTCTTACTTCAAGTGGTAAAGCGCGCTTTATAATGTTTGTTCTTACATCTCAATGAATAAACATATAGCAAGTTCAATGGCGCAGTAGCTGGGATACTGGACTCCCGATGCAGAGTCCCAGGTTCGAGTCATGTGAGTTAAGTGAACGGTCGAAGACAAAGAAAGGTGTACACGAGAGTTTTTAAAGTTAAGATTATCTCAAAAACTACTTGACTTATTGCAAGAATTCTTTCACTGTTAGATAGATAAAAGTTAAAACTATTTAACTGTAAAGTAATGATTAATTTCGGTCCAGTAGTTCTTGAGATATACTTATCTCTGTCTTCGTGTGTACATGGGGTGCACATAGCTTAATTTTGAGTACCTTATACGACCATGTTCTATACATAAGGTGTATATAAAATGGTCACATAAGCAAGGTCTGTATCTGAATGGGTGACCGCTAGTGACAATTCCACAGAAACCACGGTACTTTTTGTATGATGGTAATTTTAATTTCATAGTCAAATTGTACCCAAACGATTTCAAAATTCTATTCTATTTTTAGATAATTTCGCCAATGTGAAGTTATTTAGAGTATCTATTCATGTAAATAGAAAATTAAACAAATATGAAAAAGATTAATCCGCCATTCCAATATTACGATTAAAATCAGAAATATTACGATTTCAAAACTGAGAGAATGTAATACATGTGAAGGGAAAAAAACTCGTTCTTTCGTGGAAATAGCTTTGTTTAAATAAGAATTTCCTTAAGAACTATCGGATGATAATTTCCATTTTCTGTGAATTAGAGCTAGACTTTAACTAAACAATTCCCCAAAGCTATATTTCAAAGTTTACCGAATGTCATATCACGTTGAGGTGCGTTCAAACGCCAGGTGGTAAGTACCCGCGCTTGTTTGTTTAACACAATTAGCGTTTCGCACGTGTACTCTAATAATAGATGTGTACCGAACGCTCCTCACTGTCCATCACGCTTCGGAAGCAAGTCTGCTTCATATTAGTGCCCAATCCGAACCAAAACAGCTGAGGGACGTGCATCTAAAATGCATTTAATTAAAGTAGTTTTTATGAACTACTATTTGTACAGGGAGGAGCGGGAAAACGGTAGAGGACGTAGAATAGAAGCTTACAAGTAATAATTCAACAATTTTGTTGTTAGACTGTTAAAAAATAAATCAATGTGTCATAAATTCATTACGAAGAAGACACTTCAAGATATCCAAAAATACTAAAACGGAACGAATTTCTCGCTTGTCCCACCGCGCAGTAACACATGAGGGAGCTGCATTGCTGAATGTAGCACCTACATACTACTAGACATTCAGCACATCTGATAAAAGTCCATATGGACCAATGGCAGTTAAGCAAATACACAAAAAAATGTTTCATAAATGCACGTAGCGGACTTTCGGTTCGAAGTTCGAACCTGGGCCTTAAGTCTAGCCCCCCAATAAAATCGCCACCAAGCTCTCAAAAACTTATTAAAGACTATTGACATGCATTTAATTCAAAACTAGACTATTAGAACAACATGATTTATTAATCGAGCAAACGCGTTAATTAATCAAATCGCCCACACGCAGAGCTCAAATTGCCCCGCCTTTAAGTTTCTAATCACGAGAAGCCTAATCCGCTAAATATTAGCCAAAATAGCGCGAAAATCGTTCTGCGTTGCGCATGCGGCGGGGTGGGCACAGGTGAGCGTCAGTCCGCGCCGCGATCTCCCGCCGACAGGGATCCACGCACGACGCGGCGGTAATTCGGATCTGCTTTTGTTTTTTAAATAAAATATTAAAAAAGAAACGAGCAACGATTTTCCCCGGCACTTCTTCGAAATTAAAGATTATGGAGCTTTAACTTTTGAATAGGGGTTCTGTCGGGTGTGGGGCATGGTTAGGGACCGGGTGTGGGGGCAGTGATGTCCGGAGAGAGATGCGGCCGGTGGTCATCGCCTCCTGCTTGCTGCTGCTCGCGCCCATCACCGATTCTTGGTGGTGAGTTCTGTGACGTCACTATATAGGCTTTTGCCACTTTCTCCTCAACACTCAGTAGGGCTAGCCGCCTGACCTTTTTCTCAAGTCTTGTCAAAGCCTGCGCGAACAAAATTTTTGAACTAATTTTCCACAAAAATCTGACATTGACGGGACTTGGATTTGAGCCTTAGTAAAAATCGTCGCGGCTTGCCCCCCTGTCAGATTTTGGACCAAAAATTGTTGCTGTGCAAAAGTATACACAAAGTATTTTACTTGCAATAAACGATATGAATCTATGAGCTTTTATTTCTCCACTAACAAATGTAGAGCAATCAAATGGTTGTCAATTATCTTAGGAAGTACAGTAAATCTCTTCGAAGTACTTACTCGTGAATAATTTGTCTCTTTGTTTTCACTAATGTCAACAAAGAATTTAATTGATAATGATAAGATATAGAGATAACAACATAACCTATAAACTTTCTCTACCGACCGACATGTAGCAAGAGACAGCAGCGTAATGAAACAACGTTTTTTTATAATATATCCATAACCCATATTCCACTTTTCACTTTATCGTATAAGATACAGGAGCCTTATTAATATAGTAATTAGAAATACGAATTGTTTAAAATAAATGGAAGACGGAAAAACACTGGCGCGTCTGCAAATATGGATGGATGAAACATAACCTAAAAACCACCTAGAGCTCTCCTAGTTTCACCTCTAACCTAATATTTATTTCATATCTTGCTGTAATGTTTAATAGTGTGAAGTTTCTAATATGGAATTATTATAACCTTCGTACTCGATGAGATATAAGCTTTCTCTACTTAAGAAGACGTTAAAACTTCAATACTCGTTTCTCATTGTTTTCATTTCTGTAACGAATATTAGATTATACTATACAGACGTGTTTGTTTATATTCAATATTTCTTTGAAATAAATACATAAAAATTTACGCATAAAACAATCCCAATTAGTACTACGCGTAGCTACATTTGTGTCTTAAGTCATTTATTCTGCCTATGTGTTTTAGAGTGTGGGCAGGAATCATTACGGAGGCCCAGCTTCGATTCCCAGGTGATCCAGTACTTATGTGCCTTAAACGTGACTTAAAAGTTATTCTACGGTTTAGACAGCAGCCCCTTTCTGACAAATTACGGTTTAAGGAACGATGTTAAACCAGATTTATGGCTAACAGCCTTACCCCCACTTTCAATGAAGGATAAGCAACTTAATCCGAGCAATATGTATGGCGTTTTCACGAGTTAACTACTTAACCTAGGGTTATCTCGATATTGCAAGCAGCTTAGTATTGTTATACACGGAGCAAAACACTTTAAGTGTTGTATATGCTCCGTGCAATGCATTCTAATGAAGCCGGCGCCTCATCAAAGCTTTACGTAGAGTCCTTTAGGCCCAATTTGAACACTACAAAGATTTAAATCTGACTAAACATGTTTTACGATATAATATACATGAGTTACATGTTAAATCTGATTTATTTTAATTCTATCACAGATTATATTCGAGATGTAATTGTTTGTTCTGATTATTCTCTTCTTGTACATTATTGCTCTTTGTGTCTAACATATAAAATGATAAATTTTATTTCATACTATTGAAGTTATAGGTACAAACTTTTCGTCAATTTTGAAATTGACAGAATTTCTTCTTAATTTTTCAACAATAACGTTGTTTAAAGAAAATTGTACCTAAATATTATGGTTACCATGCGATTTAAAATATCGTATAAAAAGGGTACTACCTTATTTAAAATTAATTGTTGAAATACATAATGAACTATATTGAGAATCTGTTGAGATTTTGAAATCTGCTATTTTGAGAATCTGGTATTTTGATAACAATCCTACATTACTTACACCATCTACCGGTAACAAAGCCAATTAAACTTTTTTATTTGATTTTATTTCTTGCTGTTTTGTTCCTGATAGATATACAATCGATATTGGAAAAGTTACTTTTGAATACTAACATCCATTACCAAACACCAACCATATATTGCGAGTATTTGTACGGTCGAAGACAAAGAAAGGTGTACAGGAGAGTTTTTAGGGTTGAGATTTTCTGAAAAACTACTTGACCGATTGTAAAAAGTATTTCTATAAAACTATGTAACTGTAAAGAATTATTAAAATCGGTCTAGTAGTTTTTGAGAAAATCTCAACCATATTGGGACTCCCTCTATACATCTTTGTCTTCGACTGTACCTAACATCCTAATAGAAAGAAAACAAATAAGTCTAATTTCCACTGCAGTTATAATTCTGCAACAAAGAAGCAATCATAAAGCACCTCGATGTCTCGGTAACAGACCTGTTGGTACGGATTTATAACTAGGAAGCGCACTAACCAATTTTCAACGGCTTAATGTCCGTCTACCTTTAAATGTAGGACACTGTCTTTAATACGACTAAATACATCTGGAGATTTGATTTAATGTTATAGGGGTCGTGATTGGTTGATATTACTAGTACATTAGATTTTCGTAATTATCATTTCAATGATATTTTATGCAATCGTTTCATCATCAGTCTATTTCTATGTCACTGCTCGAGGGAGCTCGGACCATGATCCGCCACGCAGGCCCAGTGCGGATTGGCGGATTACACATAACATAGATTTTTTTCTACGGCATGCAGGTTTCATCACGATGTTTTCCCTCACCATTTTGAGAGCATTCGGTAAATGTATGTAAGTTTTTCCGTCGAAAAAAATATAAATAGATTGATGATGATGAGACTTTATTTTCATCAATAGTTCAACTGGTTGAATTGGTGCAATTTCAATCTTTATGTGGTAATAATAGTGAGTGCTTTTACTCAAACTTTTAGCTAGTGGAAAATAGCATTATCCTTTAAAAACAATGAGCAGCAAGGGGCTCGTGTGCCAGTTGCGAGTACACGTTGAAAACTATCGTACAAGTTAAGCAACGTTGCGCGAGGTCAGGACCTGGATGGGTGACCGCTAGTGACACTTTCATCTGAGCCCCTTCGTGCCTCGGAAAGCACGTTAAGCAGTTGGTCAGGTTGTTGTCACTTGACAGCAGTCATAAGGCCACTTTTGAGCCTACGGACGGCCTGAATAAGGGCGGCCGCACAACGCCACGGCGCGGCGTCCGCCGGCGCACGTCAGCGGCCGTGTACCGCGCCTGTGGACGGCGCCGTCCGCCGGCACGAAGCTGTCCGCCTGTGACCGGCGCCGTCCGACATCGTGCACTGGTAGATGGTGCCGGCGGCGGACGCAGTGACGCGCCGCGCCGTGGCGTTGTACGTCGGCCCTAACTTAGACAAATAGATTTGGTCACTAAACCACACGAGAAAGAAAAAAAGAAAAGCAGCTTTGGAAGGGATATTGATCCCTCATGAATTAAATTAAAATAAAGTTCGAATCTGACCCTTTATAAGTGTATATTATGTAACGAGATCACGCGTATCTCCGTAAAATCGTGTAATTAAAAACATACCCTAAATCTTCTTTAACGCAATTATTCCCGATTTAAGTTACGATCTTTCCGCAAAAGCATTCGATAATCGCTACGCCTTCGCCCCGATAATAATAAATCCGTAATACATCGCATAAATCTCGATGCATGAAATTCAATAAAGTCATATCGGAGAGAACCTCCTCGGTGGGTGCTTTAATTTGCAATTAATCAAGCTCGGGCCTAAATTAGCAATCGACGAAAATTGATGCCCACGGGTTCTCACTGTGGGTCAGTGACGTCACAGGAATAAAGAGGAGGGCGGGGTGTCAACGACACTTTAACTAATATAGATATTTGAAAGCTGTTTAATTATTCAGATACCTATCTGTAGCTTTATATTCACATCATTTAATTTTCAATTATAATAATAATCAGCAATGCTGTTAACAATCGAAGTAAATTAATGATAATGGGTTTTTCAATGTGGGTTTGTAACGAGGTCGGAAAAAAGAGAAAGCCAATGAAATTCTCAAATATCAAATTGCTGATACATTTGAGAGCTGTTTTGTTAAATCTACTATGTCTACCTACGAGTATATGTTGGAGATCTGTAGTTTCGAGCTAGATTCAAGAGTCACACATAGGTACAGATCTCGGGAGTGAACGAGCTGACCTGCTTCGTCTAGAGTCGATGACGCGCTTTCGTCTCCTCTGGAGGAAGATAATAAAGACTATTTTGTAACGACGCTCCGGCGACTCCCTTGGAGGAAGAGAGAAGACGATAGATGTACTGTAACATAAAATTGGCAATTGATAAACTGTCGAGTTCATTAATAAAACTAATAACAATGTTACTTGATATGTATGTGAACGCGTTGATGTCTTTTATTCTGCGAAAGTTCCAACATTGAGTAAAAGACGTCAACGCGTTTGAAGTAAGTAAATGCTACTTCAAACGGTGTCAGCAGTTTACTTTTCCGCTGCTTTTTAATGTATTTCATCCTTAAGGGCCTTACATGAGCCAAAGCGCCGCCAATCTTAAAAAAATAATATCTTCCAAATTAATCATTTTTATTAAAAAAGCTATGTACACAATCTTTATTAGGATAAATATACTATTTTTCAATATACGCATAATTGCGCCAAGCTAAGTAGTCGTTTTTCCCAATTATGCGAACTACAACTTGGCGAAACTGAATCACGGTATAAGTAAATAAGCATTTAAAAAATAGTATTTATCATAATAAACAATGTGTACATAGCTTTTTTAATAAAATTTATTATATTGGAAGATATTATTTTTTTAAGATTGGCGGCGCTAGTTGGCTCATGTAAGGCCCTTAATGAATTCATTTGTTGAGGGGATTCAAAAACACTTGGGACTTTTTATATTGATTTTAGCGATTCGATTAATGATTCAATTAGCTAACGTTAGATGCTACTAAAATATATTCTTAATTACCTAACGGCGTGTGCCCATCTTGGGATGATGTCAGCCCATTCCATAGTCGATAAAATTGTAGCGGGTAATTTGTAATTTTAGAAGCCGTTTCTCCATTGATTTCCCTCTGCTGTTATTACGTGATTTAAAGTTACGCCACAGTTTAGGCTCCCTGTCCCTTTCTATCTTAACATTTTTAATGAAGTGTGAAAGGGACATCAATACAATTTAAGGGAAGTGAGGTTTAACTAGGTTTATGAATAATAGCACGAGAGTTTTACAACAATACAGATAAATACGCATTGCACTTGAGATTTTTTTTTAATTTAAGTAAATAAAATTAAACACGTGTTCAACTCGTGTTTATCTTTGATATGGTACAGATATGAATTATTTGAATTTTATGAAAGATTTGGGTTTCCATTAGTTAGACTAATCGATGGCATAGTTTTGTCTTCATCAATTGTCCTTTGTTCGATTGGACATTGTTGCATTTGATTTAAATGATCTTGACTTTGAGCATTGATGTACCCTTTATTAAACATAGTACCTACATCAATAAAAACTGTATAGGTAGGTGCTTAATACTTCTTTTGTATCGAATCTCGTATCAATCGTAATAGGGTCTTGAATCCACATTTTAAGATTTACGAGGTAATTAATTTATTTACGTCACATTAAACTGCTACTATCAATTTTGTTAAGCGGCAGATTGTAAGGGAAAGAGCTTTCATATGGGGAGAAATACAGGTGTAAGCCGAAGGGAAGGTGTTCAGTATCGGTAACTGAACAACTTTTGTTTTAAGACGAAATTCAATAATATTTTACTTCTCACCACTAGATCATTGCTAAAGGTATAGATAATCGTGTATACAGTCGCATATATACGTTTAAAAATCCCATGTTATTAGTGATCTATTTCTAGTTAACCTTTACCCGCAGTTGGTGCAACTGGTCCTAACATTAACGCAAGAATAACCTTTTTTGACACTTTCAAAACGTTATTTATTTATTCAGAAAAAAAATACAAATTAAAACTACCTAAAATACATTAAAAACTACCTAAAAATACACCTACCTAGAAACTTTATGATATCTTCGGTGCTGCACGATTTACGAAAATGCGTAAAAAGATCTCATATCGCTGATGTGATTTAGATTACAAAAAATACTACATAACTCCGTCACCTAATTTATTTCTGTCAGAGAGTAATTTATTGTTGTAGAAAATAGAGGTGATAATTAGTTGAAAAGCCACTGCTCCTTAACAAACAGATAATAAATATGGCAATATCCGCTTTAGCAACCCGTTGAGAGCAGTCACAACACTCGCATTCCGGTTTCCCAACGACAATAAAACTTGATAGATAACCCTCAATAGACATGGCCATTTCACTACACAAATTGAAAAGTTGATGGATATTAAAATTTTAATGGCCTCACTATTTTAAAGAATTTTGACAAGTGGTCAATTAAGACGGAGTCGAGCGAATTGGAATTAATTCTTCTAATTTGACGACGGATTAATTTTTCATAGTTATCGGATTGAAGATATTCAACAGCAATTTTTTAATCTTAGGTTTTTTACATTTATTTTATTTATTAAGGAAGACATACAGCTTCTATAATACATATGAGTATGGAAACTTAAGAATAGTGCAGTAGCCACTAAAGTCCTCACCGCTAGTTCAACAGAAACGTGCATATTAGATTACTTATATAAATTATTTTAAATTTTGATTTGAATGAGATTATTTTGAATTTTGAAAATACAGGTTTACTATGTAACTATATACATAATAGTTAATATGGTGATTAAACAAAATCGAAGCACAACAACTGTCTTTTGCCATTCATCAATTATTAGAATAAACTATGTGTTAGCTAATTATTTTAGTTACTTTAAATTTATAATTTCGACCTTCTGACTGCGTTAATGAAGCTACTACAACCATCACCAAGTATATCAAACTAAATGCCCAATTGCAACGAACGATCATTTAGGAATCTTCAAAATATTCATAATACTTACCCTTGAAGTAAATGTATTCATTTCAGGTACAAAACTGCATCAGTTGCGCAAAATGATGAGTCTGCTGGCGTTACTTTTCCGAAGTCGAGATCTCAACAACCAAAGCGTTTGTAAGATTTTTTTTTACTTTCGTTATTGCGATATTTAATGGAGTTCCGGACAATATACCGAATCGTCGCCACCGGTTAGTGCGACTCTAATAAAAAAAATATTTATACTACATGGACATCATGAAATAATAGCACGGATCGCCGAAATCACGCTATATTGATGAATGTTCAATCGATAGCACCATATGCATTTAGAATAATTATGAATATTTAGGCAATTATGATATAATATCTCAATATAACTGTCGGCAGAGGTAGACCGAGGTCGACGAAATTGGCGAATGTCTTGAAAAAGGGCCAAGTGCGATCTACTAAAAACCGACGAGCGTGCATGAACAGATTGATGAATGTGGAAGAAGCGAGGGATGTTTGTCAGGATCGCAGCAGATAAAAGTCCATCGTCTCTGCCAACCCCTACGGGAATCAGGCGTGATTTATAAATAAATAAATACTTCGATATAACCGCTATTATTTTGCATACGGTAGTTCGTGTTTGGAATGCAATATTGACCACCACTAAGAAGTTTTACAGCCATGAGGACATTCTACTCATCCGGAAGGAGCGATCCTCATTCAAGTAGGGTAAGGGTGACAATGAATGACACTGTTTGCGGACACCGGGCGAGGCGCTAACTCGCGACTTCGGCACGATTAGCGACCACATGACGAGTTAACTGTAAACATCATTACCATTACCTATCCACAATATTCTAAAAAGGAATTTTAACCTTATCACAGCGTGGTAGAGTTAGGTAAATATGAGGTGGTCGCATCTGTCAACAGCGAACTATTTTCAACAGGTGACACACGGGCCGATGCGATGGAAAAGTAATGATGAATATGTCAAAGTATTGAGTAAGTGGATTAGGTATTAATCTAAAATAGGAGGTTATAATAATGGGTGGTACCTAATAATCATCAGTTCCTTCTAAAATTAGTAAATATGTTAGTATGTATGTTCTTACTAATTACTCTACTTCTCTCACTTTACTATTTTTAAATTCCCTCAACAGTTGGTCGCCTGGATGAAATCACTTTTAGCGATAAGGCCGCCAAAATTGTACATGCTGTTTTGTATTTCTGTATTGTTAATTGTTTGTGTTTTTTATGTACAATAAAGTGTATTTGAATTGAATTGAATTAGATAAGTAAGGTCTTGAGAAAAAAGTTTGCACATTGGCGAGATTCATACATTGTTTTGAACACGAGTAGCGTGAGATCGGTTTTAAAACTGTTTATGGAATTAGACTTTTGTAAGAGCGAGCTCAAGCTATCATAAGCCCGTATTAATAAATTACTCTCAGCTCAAAAGTCAATCTTGAGAACGACCTACTTAGGTGCGCGTTTAAGAATCGGGCATCACGTGAGTAACACCGTATTAATAATAAACAAAACTGACATCTCAATAGAACTGTCTATAAATGCCTTTAAGTCGAATTCAGCAATCTGATGGCATCATTATGAAGTTTTCCTTGAGCAGTGCCTGATCTATAGGGCTTAAATATGATAATTTCATAGTCCAGCATCCTACCACAGCACCATCCAACTTTGCATACAATTTTACATAGTCCGCACTCAAAAATATCTACAAGTAAAATAACTTTCAATCGGGCTAGGACCTTTTGAGAATTTTATCAACCAAGCTACTTGAATTGGTTTATGTAGAGACTGTGTCTGTCCACGTATGTGCGGCGTATTCATGCTGCCTATCCTAATTTCAATTTGTCGAATTAATTCAAGGACACCCTGTATAAGTGATTAAAAACAACTATGATAAAGATTTTTTTAGTATAATATCATTTATCTACTATTAAAACCACTTTAGAAAAGTCTGACCGCCAACCCCTTCATCGCGTCAGTAAGACTCACACCGCAATGTACAGCGATTAGAAGTGGGGGCGATGACTTCCCAATTGCCACCTGGGGGCGATCGATGTGGGGACTGGGAATATACCATCCTACCGCGTTGGTCCGTATGTATCTGTTCAGACTAGATCGCTCTGTCACACTGTACTCGAGCAAACACTTTTAAAAGTTTATGTGACGATGAGCAATGTTGTCGCAAGGTTTTAGCGGGCGCATCATGGCCGCTCAGCGCTGTGGCATCTCCATGTTTGTCCAAGTTAGTTGTGTCGTTAAAATTGGGTTTGAAACGTTCGCTGTCGCATTGTCAGGGTTTTTTACGCTTTCGAAAGCGATGGATGTTTATTTGTTTAAATATTTTAACACTTTGCATTCGTTTTCGATGTCCGGTTTATTGTGGAGTGACGTTTGTTACCGTTGTATGAAATGTCTGTTGTAGTTTCTGCTTCGCAATATTTCATCTGTATTTAAGCTTAATTTCGTCAAAAATACCTAATAAATGAAATTGAAGGTATTAAAACTCGTGGTTAAGGCTAAGTTCTGTGCTCCAAATAATAGGGCAAAAATAGACATAAATATGAGTCGCAGCTTTATTAATTATTAATTAGAAAAAGCACTTGAATGATACTAGAAGATTCACTCATTTTTCACAAGTGTTACATAATTACTTACTCCCAAAAAATTTCATTATGAAGAGCTTTATATCCGTTAGAATTTGATCTTTACTACTAATGGGTCAGGAATATCGGTGCAATATTAGTTGACGAGAATGTACGTTGGAATATACAAATAAAAGTGGGAATTGGCCTTTCTAGGTATCTTCAGAAAACATAAACACAGAGTATGTATCACAAGTACTTTTAGCGCCACCAGAGAGTACAGTTTGCGTCCATAATGGGTGCGAGATGCGATAATTGGAGAGCTCTACGCACAATGACGAGCACTGTGCTCTCGATGTTACACTGGCACAGACTAGGGCCGACATTGGATACAGAGGGGTCAGGTGTGAAATTCAACTAAAACCTGCCTAACTTATCATTAGATTATAGACGCTATGCAGGCTAGTCAGACTCAATGCTATCTTTTGAAAATTATTATTCGGATTTTCTATATCAATAAATAGAGATTTGCCGCCCATAAAGGCCTCTGGCATGGCTTATTTGACGACTATAGGGAAAAACTGCTTTCGATAGGCGGAAGGGCTCAGATGATAAACTCTGTATGTAGCGGTCACCTATCCAGGACATACCTCGCCGGGAATCGAATATGTAGATAATCTTCGGAAGGCGGTAGACGAGGTATGAGATGGAGAAGAATGGCATTGTGGTACAATCTTAATTGGCGTTGCACGTGTTAAGAAATGGACCGGACTAAAGGACTTTGGCCTATTCAACAAGAGGGCAAAAATATCGATAAGGACGAGTCACCGACATCCGTAAGGATATGACACAATAGAAGAAGTTTCATTTCCACATCTGGGCATTTTGAGCAGCTAGTCTTTGCCCCAACGACACACTGTTAGCATCGCACCGCTAAGCGCACCTCAAACATGCGCGGGCGGCGGGCGGCGGCTGCGCGCGGCCGCCTGCGCGACGACAGGGCATCGTACTGCGGTGCTAAATGAACTAGTTTTACTCAGGTGATATGCATGGAGTATTAAGATCACGAAGAGCCTCTAGAAACGTTTTCCACGGAGAATGTTTTGATACTGTAGCTAAGGCAGTTGTCCCACCGCCGGCGAGTAAAGCGAGTAACTTGGGCTATTTTTTCACGCAAGTAACGTATAATATTACAGATAGTACATTCCCTGTAAACAAAATATATCATCATCATCATCAGTCTATTTATATTGCCCCACTGTTCGGGCACAGACATTTCCTTACATCGAGGGAGCTGGGGCCATGATCCACCGCACGGGCCCAGTGCGGTTTGGCGGATTTCACATGCCTTAGATTTTTTTTTATTGCATGCAGGTTTCATCACGATGTTTTCCTTCACCGTTTTGAGAGCACTCAGTAAATGTACGTAAACAAAATATATAAGTCTCTTTTATTAACACGAAATATACCATATATTGTACAGCTAACAACAGATCAAGTGTAACACTTTGTACTTTGGACCGTTCTTATTATCTGCGTCTGCGTGTTCTTATTATTTATGTCGCTCGTCTGTCTGAGCCCTAAGAGTTAAAATCGTACTGCAGGTGTTACCATTGATCTGCTGTCGTCCGTACGTTTCTTGCGCGAAAACATAGCCTATAGTTACTCGTTTTCGCCGGTGGTGGAACAGCCTAATACTGTAGCGGCCACAGTCGAATCCTAATCCTAAACGCAACTGTCTGTTGTTCATATGCGAGCGGGACGCCTCGCTTAGAGGCGACTAATATTAGCGTGCGCATTCTAGAATTAGCACTATTGTTGGTTAATCTATGACTATAAGCTTCTATAACACACACGTTTTATCACCAACTAAATGTTTTTTGTTTTTGTTTTGTTATTTGTAGTAATAACAATCATTAACGATTTAATATAATCAAACATTTGTACCTACTCCAGGGAGAGACTAGTTTCCCACAACACAGGGAATCCTAGTGTGGGAGCTAGTGCTCACCAATATAGTCTAATTCTAGCCCTAGCACCTTTACTTGAAGCTGTAATGTTGAAATGCTAAGTGAAATAAACAAATTTATTTATTTATTTCTACAAGAGTCCTCTGTACCTCGGAATCACGTTAAGCAGTCGGTCCCGGTTGATATAGTTCTATAGCAGTCGTTAGGCCATGTCAGATGCCTACGAGTGGCCTGAGAACTCTGACAATTTATTTAGTCACTGAACCACACGAGAAGAAGAAGTATCTACAGAGATCTTGTCGAGGTTTGTTGATGTGAGCTGATTGTAAAAATAATGCAAAACACAGAAAGTAGCTGGTATACTCAGGCGATCTATTCCGGATAAATAGAGCACATAATATACCTACTCAAATAGAGCACATAATATACCTACTCAAATTACAAACATACCTATTATTTATTTATCATATATTGACTTTCTCATATTCTTTAATGCGAAGTTATAGGCACATAATTATCATTAGTTCTGAAACAAAAACAAGTAAAAGTATGAACGAATTTTCCTCATATTTATATTACTCTTTGAATAGAATAGAATAACATTTATTGCCTATTAAGTATATACATATAAGAAATAAAAACAGTCTTAATAAATAACAATGACAATTAACAAACATATAACTTAGGCAAAAGGTTTAGGCTTCAGCTGATGCTGACACAGAATGCGTCAGCGCTGGTTTTCAGCCCACACCTTGGCTCCAAATTGGTCTTTGGAATGAATTCAGTATTGTAATATTGACCCATACCCCAGTAGTAGTAATTCACGTATCTACAGGCTAAGGTCATTAAATTCCGTCGTATTTGTATCGTTCATTTTGACACATGAATGATATACATTTCTTTATCGTTTATTAAAACTTGCCAAAATATTGTAGTAATGTATCACGTCCATTTATCAAAACGGAAGTTATTACAAAATATGATTCAACTTCGCGATTCGTAAGTAACCTGCAGCTTATAACTGCCGTCTATCCAATTGCTATCCAATTATAAGTTGATGAGTAGTTACTAAATGAGGAGACCGCGGACAGATAGTTTAGTAGCGACTGTAAATATCTCCGTGGACTATTGTTTTCGTGCCAACTGCAATCTTGTTGAGGCAGGTCATGGTCTACGTGTCTGCTACCTATGTTACTGCTCTAGTTCTTTCTGGACCGAAACGACGCAGTTGTATAGAAAATTATCTCAACTTAGAATTTTTTTAAATAAACTGGACATTTATCCAACTTTTATTTTCTATATTTTATGAGACTCAACGTCTGTCAGCCTATTTGCTTATACAATCAGTATTAGTATCTCAAGAACCGCTAGACTGAATATAATGCAGTTGTCAAACTATGAATAAGTTTCGCTGAAGAAAGACTTTTGGAGGACCCTTTTGACGGATATTTAAACTGAAAAGAAACGTCATAATATGTCCGAAATTTTCATGACAGAAAATATCATTAAGGCGGCTTCTTCTCCTCGCCCAGCTGAGTTTCACACCAGATGGTGCTTTGAAGAATAATTAATTGGCATACGACTTATCATCGCTAATTTATTCGTTTGAATAGACAGAGAGGTGTGTCGCCATTTTGGCAGTCTTCCATTACCTATTAATTCACTCAAAAATCAACCTTAAAGTCCATCACGTAAAGTTTATTTTGAATTCACAATCTTGATGTTACATTTTCTAAGTTCGCTGAAATTCTGTCACTACGAACCACTTAAATTGAAGCCAAAATAAACCCGAAACCGTTCAATGACGTATTTCGTAACTGTACTTGAATTATGATAAATTTATATGACAAATATTTGTTGACGATGCTCTAAGTGGGTCATAAGTGGCGACAATACGCTAAAATAGTATATATTGGTTGAATTTACAACTCTATAAGTATGGGCATTAGGTAACGGTAACCGTCTTATGTACATTAGTATTTGTAAGACATGGATCCACAGCATAATTTTATTATCCCTTGTGGACTAAGTAGAGATTCTATTCGATTCTAATAGGATTACACTTTACAAAACGGCCAAATATACTGTCGGAGCCTGCGCAGATTTGCATTGATTCTTAAAGAATCAATGCAAATCTGCACAGAAAGGTTAGATTAAACGATATTCTAGTTACCTAACAAACAAAAGTGTTAATATAATGACAAACAAGAAATATATTCTTGTTCAATTCTATCGTTTAATTTAGTAGAACCAACAAAGATTTTCTACCATCAACTATTATTTAGTACCTACCTAAGAGCTGGCATTTCCCTGTCTCGTAAGGCCGTAATATTGGCGTAGACAAAGATTTAGCAGAATTATTTATAGTAACACATTCGTACATCATTTGGACTCTATAAAATGTGTTGGTTAAAAGCGGTGATGTGTCGTCTGTAGATCCTTGACTTCGCCACATATCACCATAATCCCCTTGATCTCAATTGACATTCCCTAACAAAGCGCGAATCATTACAGCGCTCGCATTAGCTGAATCAATCGGCGCGCGAGTGGCGTTTGAATGCGCGTGCGCTGACACCTGCGACGTCCGTCGTCCCACTGTTAAGGGCTCGCCAAGGATTTATGAGGATATTTTGGGGTATTTTATACTTTCTACGTTTTTACACGTATTTTTAAGAAAGTGTATACCTACGTAATAGTGTTTCAAGATTGCAAAAGTTTGCTTTGCCTTTTTACATGACATTTGTAAAAAGGTAACCATCAAGGCGACCGACCTCTTCTTTACATTGTCGGCGTCTTGTTCACTTCCGCTAAATTAGGCCGCGTTTCCTTCCACCTGCAAGTAAACTCGCGCAAGTCTTACATGAGTTACTTGCAGGCAGTACTAAACAGCTGTCGCGCCAGCACTTGCTACGGAGTTTACACTTGCAAGGTGCTGTCGAACAGTAGCAATCCGTACTGGGCGTGTTGGTATGCTCTGCGGGGACGTAAAAATAGGCTGCCACTGCTGATGATGACAGTGCGGCCGAAAAAATCGGTTTATTTTGAATTCCTCTTTAGGAATCCAAAATAAATCAGCAAACCGATGCCGAATACCGATGAGGTATTACGAAACACCAAACGTTACCCCAATGTAAACAATCCGACCAATCTGCGGGGTTAATAAAATCATTTTGTACTGTAAACTTGCGTTTTACCGCCGCGTTGTGGTCGTATTTCACCGGCATCTTGACTTTTACTGTCCTTACTCACTTTTTAACTGTAGTAGTAAAACAGCGAAGGCCATCACTAGTTGTTTGTATGAATGGCGGATTCTTGATAGAAACCTATTTCTGGACTTCTAGAATGTTCAATGAATTACGCAGGTAGGTACAGTTAACGTCAGATGAAAATTCACTTTTCGCGATCATCTTTCGTAATCGCAGATGGCAGGCAGAGACTGGATGCAAAATGACGGGTTGAGTGGCGTGCTTTGGGAGAGGCCTACGTCCAGCAGTGGACTGATACGGGCTGATGATGATGATGTTTTGTCAAGTCCGCGTTACGACTCTGTTTAGTGTTCAGAGTTCGACGGTGGTGATGATTCTTCCGCAATATTTTGAAGAGATCAGTTGATCCATTTGTGACATTAATAATCGAAATTCGTAGAACCAAAGTTTATGTACCGTACTTAAAAACCCTTTACATGTAAAGACGTTACATTACAACATGTAAAATATAAGTACTTAATAGTGTAGGTAGTTTCAATGTCAATAAATATTGTTTTGGCTTAGGTATGAATGTTAAACCTAGTTATATTGGGATTTCAATAAAACTTTTGAATTTGACATGATTTTGACTACCTTGGACACTCATATCTATTTAACGCTGACTGTCCATTTCCGGTTCGTAATCCGTCAAGCTTTCTTTTTCGGTTCGTGATAAATGTTTGTTATTTACCAAATGTCAAGTCGTTTAATTACTACCAATTTGACATTTCGATAATATAACCAGTTGGTAATTGCAGCGTTTTTATCTCGTTATGTTTGTTCTATCTATAAGAAATGAGCTCAATAACTTTTCGTTGCAACAGATTTAAGAATACAAGAAAACTTACAACGAAACGTTTAAGGCTGTTAGGGAGGCACCTGTCTAATAAACTGTTATCGCGACACGCGTTGAAAATCACCGAGATTGAAAAAGTTAAGTACAAAAATCCACACTATACCACAATAAAGTATACTAATTTTAATAAAATACAGATCCCGGAAACTTTCTTACGCAATGTAATTTTTTAGTTTCCTAGCTTTTTAAATTCTAAATTATTGAAAAAACAATGGAGAACGATCTTTAACCGTCGTAATTGCCTTTACTTACAACAATTTTCTTCATCTTTTTAAACGACTTCTAAAAGGAGGAGGTTCTAAATTCCGCTATGATTTTTTTGTGGCAGCTACACAGTTTCTTGGTTTTCAATTTAAATAATTAACAATCACGTTTAATTGGTACCTAAATCTATCAGGTACGGTCTAAAGGCTGAAATACATTTAAAAAACAGTTTAGAGTTTCATACATTACAATCACTGGCTGCTACCATTCCGCTGCTTTAAAAAAATATGTTTTAACCTTTATTGCGTTAACGACTTATATAGCAGCCGCATCTCTCAGCCCCTTAATGCTAATCAATAGCCGTCAATCACTATCAGACCCAGTTTCGAGGAAATAGTGTGCAGTCGGAATAGTGTACCGACAGACGTGTCTAAATTTATTCGAACTAGCTTCGCACTCGATGCTCTGACAATGAACTCGTATCGAGTAAACAATCGATCACTCGGCGCGCGCTGGCGCTCACCTATCGTCGCTCAGCGTGGCGGATCGTAAATCGATATTTACCGGTTAAGCGCAACACTAGTTGAAGTCGAGACGGATTTTACGACGTATGCTGTAATTAACCAACTTTCTGATTTAGTGATTGGTGGTGATTGGTAATGTCCAAGAGTCATCGCATGAACGCTCGATTAGGCATTTGAACTAAAGTCTTCTTCTGTTAACGCTTTGCAAGTAAATTACACTTGATAGAGCCTGTCGATTATTTTAAGTGACATTTTCAATTATACACTTTATTATTATTAACGTTAACTTGGAAAGGGACCGGTAGCTTTAAACCGTGGACTAACGTAAATCACATTTATTGGCTAACATGGTATATCTACACGAATTAAATTCACTTGTTTGGTTGTGCGCGCGGAACAACACGGGCGACGCGGGCGTAACGCGCTCGTCTTGAAAAAGACCGTCGAAATCGGTCGAAACTGATGTCGGTCTAAACACCGGCTTCAACCAACCTTTCTCTGATGTATTCGACCGTACGCCGAAAATTGATATAAGTAGTTGTACATGGGGCCTCATTAAGACTGCAATTTTCTCAAGAACAACCTCACCGATTGTAAAAATTAAGGTATTTTTTTTAAAAATCGGTGCAGTGTTTTTGAGAAAATAATAACCCTAATAACTGTTATATACCTACGTATACAACAGCAGATCAAATGTAAAATAAATTATAGTTAAAAAATTAATTAATATATAAAAAAAATCAAAAAAAATATAAGAAAGCGAATGGAATTTTTTCGTAAAATAATCTAAAATGGACTTTGGACCGTCCTTATCTGCGTCGTAAGATTTAAAATCATACTGCAAGTGTTACCACTGATCTGCTGTTGTCCGTACACCTTCATCTGTGTTCAACCTTTACAAGTCCGTTTGTCTTGCAGGGCGTCTGGCAGCGCAGTGATCCTGGACCCGCGCATGGTGTGCAAGAAGAGCCGTCGCACGCGCGGCCGCCTCGCGCAGATCTGCCGCAACGAGACTGGTCTGCTGAAGGAGATCACGCGCGGCGTCACGCTCGGCGCTACGGAGTGCGCGCACCAGTTCCGCAACAGACGCTGGAACTGCACCACGCAGAGACGCAGCATGAGGAAGATACTTATGAGGGGTGAGCATTGGAAAACAAGTGAATAGCTGAACGATTTGTATGAAAAAGTGTAGACAAGCCACCTGTATTGTATTGTAGTTATCGTCGCCTAGAAACACCTGCAACACCAGAGGGGTTGCTTGTTCGCTGCCGACCTTGAAGACACCACGTTTCTCTTAGAGCATCCCTATCATATACTTACGACTTTTTTGGGATACTATAGTATCGATTCCTGAGTGGAGCACTCTAAATTTAATTGCCGTTAAGCGAGACGTACCGCTCACTCTTACGCGATGGTAGTGACATTTGCGTTTATGTTTAGTATTAGATTCGGCGTCCATGATAGAATCACACATATTCTTGTAATTTGTTACAAAGTTATTGAATTATCTGAGATCTGATAGCGACGTCTCTTCTATTTATGGCAAAATAGTACCCACTGTATGTACTAGTACTAGTAGTTGATAAAGAAAACCTAATACCTACGGAAATCCGCATATAACATCACATCGATGACATACAAATACCTCCAATCATAAATGCATTCACAAAACCTGCGAAACCACAGACAGGTTTATAATCCAACAAATCAGTGAATCACAACCTAATGCCCCTTTAAAAGCATTTATTGAATCGAGATTTCTATTTACGACCGATCGACACAAAAGTCGAACAATCAATAGATTTATCGAACGGCTGCGATGAGTTCATCAACATTTAAGATACAGTAAATTGTGGGCAGGGGTCTGCTACCTGCCAGGTTTATTAGCCGACGGACAAAAGAACGCAAAACGTGTTAAATCGCACAGATGGATATCGGGGCCTAATTCGATTAGCCCAAAAGAGTTGATTTTTATGCGACCGCTCGTTTATCTAAATGCGCCCGTTTTAGGGCTGCGATGCGTCGCATAGAGGATATCGATAGTGTACCGTTAATGCATCGGAGATGGCATGCTTCAACGGAAAAATAGATTTTTTTATATGTGTTGTGCCAATCTTGAAAAAATAATATCTTCCAATTTAATAAATTTTATTAAAAAAGCTATTTACAAAATGTTTATTAGGATGAATACTATTTTTCAATATACAATACATGCCATAATTACGACAAGCTAAATTGTAGTTCACAAATGTGCTAAAAACGGCCGTTTTTCGCAATTATGCGAACTACAACTTACCGAAATTGAATCACGTTATAAATAAGCATTTAAAAATAGTATTTATCGTAATAAACATTTTGTAAATAGCTTTTTTAATAAAATTGATTATATTGGAAGATATTATTTTTTTAAGATTGGCGGCGCTAGTTGGCTCATGGAAATTCGATGTAAAAAAGTATCGATAGGTTATCTTATCTTCCGAAAAGCGTGCACAACACTATCGACCCGACCATTAGTTGTCGATGTGCATTTATTTCGGTTTCATTAGCGTAAATTAAGTGGTATTTGTCAAAATTCGTCCTCGCGCACGAAAATATTTATAAACTCTACCACCGTGCCTCTTCAGACATTCCTCAATAACTTATCAGAGATTGTGCCCACACCTTTTGCAATGGTACTAAAAGGCTCGAGATGAACTTAGATAACTTAAATAGTATGTGAGATACCTTTTCCACCATTTCACCTTAAGAATAGTCAAGACAGAATTTACCACCACGCATGACGGTTGAGCTTGGCACAAAGTGGATCCTATTAGAATCGTAAAAATCCCAATACAATCTCGGTTTAGCCCGCAAAAGATAAATAACGCGGGTCCATGTAAAAAATTGTTTAGAATTGACGTGACTTCAAATTGAATGAACGCTAAACATCTCATTGGTAAATTAATTGGTATACCTAATCACCTTTTCATTCAAAGTCGCACGATACCGCTTATAAAATGTATTTTTTTCGTATTTCATAGATTATTGGCAATAATTATTATAACAATAATAAATAAAGGTTTGCCGGTAATCATTTGTTAAATATTATCGTGTGTAGTAGATAATAATTAAAACTGTACTATCTCAGGGATAAAGTCGACAGCACGTTAACTAACACAAACCCATGCAATCTATACCGTATCATCATCGCATAGAGTGCTCATGTGTTACACTTGATGTACTATCGATTGCACATTTACTGCGACAACTATTGCGTTAATAAAATATTATACAGTACAATTATCTAAATTAATAATGAGAGACTACAAATACACGTTTTAAATAAAACAACCAAAAATTTATTATAGCACGAATATTAAATGTCAACTCTTGTTTTTACGACTTTGTATCACATCGACAGCCATTTTGCTAAAATGTAAAATAGCTGCATTAATTAGACAGTTTATTGGCGGGCATGATAGCTTAATTTGGTGCTTTTTGTTCACTTTTAGCGAGACGAGATCAACTTATCGACGTTAATGAAACCTCGAGCTCCTAAATCCTGGATTAAAATCCGTTTTGAGATAAGGGTAACGTCATCGTCTCAATACAAAATTAATTACGAAATAAAAAAAAGATGGCAGTCGCGTGGGCGGCGGGAGGGGGCTGGATAGCGGGGGGAAGGATGGGTACGGTCAACAAATTAGGTTAAAAGCCTATAAATTGATGCGAACAGCTATGGGTGGCGCGGGCGCAACGGCCTATACAACCAGAGCTGAATTAGTCCCGGATTCTTTTATCACTTGGTGACAAGAAAAAATATTGTATACAGGATGCTCGATGCCACTATAGTTAGGTAATTAGGAAATATGTTTTAAGTATTACACTCATTCTTTAGGTACTTTTATCATTGAATTGCTTAGGTATTCATTTAATTTGCATTTTGTTAAGTTGCAGGTAAAACAATTGTTCTATCAAACTTCTTCTACGCGTCATTATAAGCTTATTTCTATGTCCACACTATTGAGGTAGAGACGGCCCTTTACTTACTTAAATCAAAGGAGCTGGCCATGATTATTAACTTGGAGTCGACTCATCCGATAACGACATCACTTGCGGATGATATGACGCCCGAGGATGAAATTTTTTGCGGGTGAATCGTCACCTAAGTCTATCATTACGTTAATATTTATTTATTAACAAAACAGTATGTATTTTTGTGCTCCTCACAATATACTTTTGTATACAAATTGTAAGTGTACCTTGTATACAAATTACATTTGTACCGCCCTGTACTTCGGTAGTCATGAGAAAAAAATAATGATCGTTAATTGGTCCCTTTCATTAGTAAGTCCGTGCATTCTTCGGTTCGTTGTTTTTTCGGTGTCAAGTCTTTATCAATGGAAAAAGGATTTCATTCTTATTTAAATTTCTTTATCGAAAACGTACCTACTGTCGAAGACCGGTGAGCGTTTGACTAATGTTTCACTTAATGATTTCCGCTATGACACTTGTCAACTTATTAATACAGTTCTAGTTAGTTTGATTTAATCACATATCAGATTGATGGCCGATTTTATGTGAATATATTTTACAAATTCACACACAATCATTTTTCTATTATTCTTATGTAGGTAACATATAAATAAAGGAAAATGTCTGAAGACATATTTATTAAATCTTTTTTTATTTAAATGGATGGGTATCCATTAAAAGCATCTTTTAATTCAAGAATGAAGTGATATTAAATGGAATCAAAACAAAACGACAACATTAAACCTCGTAATCAAACGCAGCACCACGATATCAAATCGTAAATACCTCGACACCTTATCGGCTAGAGTCGACGCCGAGACCGATTTCCACTTAAACAAAACAGCCTAATTAAGCTATAAACAAAGCCACAAACACGGGCCCCCAAAATATTGGGGTTTAAGACCTCATACTAATCTCTGGCGGCCATTAAGTGTCGACAGGTCGCAGCGAGGAGTCCGCGGGGGCCCATAAAGATTACCGCACGATAACCTGACTACCGGGCCCATCGGACCTCACACATGCCTCCAGACCCGCACATAAATACTTACCAATGGCTTCATATCGACAAAAAACTCGGCGATAAATTTGGCGCCCCTCAACACGTAAATGTTCTTAATTATAGTGTAATATCCGGGGCGCATTTCGTGATATCTAATCTGTTCACTCTTATGGTCAATGCCCATCCGATCTCGGCCTCTCAATGGGGATAATGGTCGTAATTTTTCTCGGTATCGATTATTGGCCGGGCAATGCATTCACATTACCATAAAGCTCAGTGTTGAGTATCAGAATCACCTCTTTGAATTTGCAATGCCTGATTTTATTAGAGCCTTCAGAGACATCTGACAAACGATTGCGGATCGCCAAATAAAGCGCGGCTTCCATATTTATAAGTGCTCGCTAGCGCGATGTCAGCTCGGTGGCTCATGGTGGAATAAACAATAGCCCCCTGAGCTATTTGAAAGTCAAACATCCACTCGCGAGGAGTAATCGACGTCTCAAGCACGAAATTGTTGGTAGGAGCGATATCTCCAGACATCTCCGAGTAGGAATCTCACAGGATCGTCGTGTCTTGACATTTGGGCCTCTCGTTTATACTCTAGTCGTGATCTATATCTCGGTCTCGCTCGGATGTGAATTCTGGGTTATTCCACTTTTATTTTTTCCTTTTTCTGGGGACAAGACCGTCCGTCCGTTACGAGTGACGGCCGCGCGCGAGAGTCCGACAATCCACACTTGTCACCGTTCACCGTATTGCCAAATTAAAGAAAATACCACAGTATACTAAAATAGCGCGAGAGCTACTTACTTTTTCTTGAAATGTGACTTTTCAAGTTATTACAATACCGCTTCCAAGATAACTTTGTACTTAAAAGTTTTTTCGGTCGAATTTAATGAGGGAAAATAAGGGAAGTTGTTTGTTGGCGAGGTATTTAGGTTCGTCGATGTCCACTCCTCACCGTGAGAAATGCATTTACGGCGCGGTATGACAGTTAACAGCTTGACTGATTGCGAAATGCCGACTGTCCTTATTAAACTGATGGCGACTCGAACGGTTTCGTACGTGTCGCTGAATATCTCCTGCTTTGGTAAGTACCTCCGCGTATCTACTGCTACTCAGGCTGTGACGTAACGTACACCGGTCGACACGTCCGCGTGTTAATTGAGCGTTAACTAGTAGAACAAAAGTCCACTGCACGAACCTGGGAGAACTATCCCGCGTCGTCGTTCGGCCGACGCGAGCAATAACAGAGCTAATTATTCCCATTTAACGGGCACAATCCATTCAAATTAGCCATCGGACGTTCGTTGAATAAAGTATTCGCGTTTTGTGCGCGGCTGAATGACGCTCGGCCCCTTCCGGTGGGTGGTTGCTGTCACAACACGCAATGCGCGTCGCGGGCGCACCGCACCGCATAATGAGACGTTTACTCGCATTAGCTAAAGAAATTGACAAGTGAACAATAGCGAGTCGAAGGAAAAAACGAACGCGAAAACTGTAGAAAGAGCTTGGACAGTGTCGTATCGTATTACCCGACGTAAAATATCTGGGGGAAGGGAATGAGAAACGAGCGTTCGATTTAAATACGGGTACGAGACGGGAGCGTTCGCGTGCGTTCGGTAGCGTGAGAATGCGCTTTATTCGGGCGGCGACAGCGCGTCCCGCGGCCGCGGCCGGGACGTCGATAAATCAGGTGCGGCCGCTACGCTCGCGACGCTCATATATCGGCCCGAGGGCCCACAATGGCCCTGCGCTGACACGCTGACACTGACGCAATTGCTCGCATGCGCCGTCCGCTGTCCGCCGTCACACCGACGGCCGCGACGACGCTACGTTACGAGCCCCGTCAAACCCCCTTCGCTTCGCCCCAACCTGCACCCGCGAACCTGTATTTATTGCGCTAAATATTTGAATTAATCAGATGAGATAAAACGTTCGCGTTCGTTTAAGCATTCCGATGCGGTCGCGGTGACAACTCGATGTATTGTGCTGACGGTGATCCACGTCTTTTTATTATCCTACTGGATAATGCGTTTATTTCAGTTGGACATGCTAATATGTGCCTTGCTTTTGGAAATGGTAATATTGCGTTTCCCTCCAGTAAAATCCAGGGTCTCGTCGGAGTCAGTTTTACTTCACATTTCAATAGCCTCGATTCTTCAATGCTTCGTTGATGGTTTCCACTCCATTAATCCGAAAGAATAAGAGAGCTTCTTTAAAGAATGCATGTACTTTGGAGGCGGTAGGAAGATAGGTATGATTTCCTGGAGATGTTCATCAGAAAAAGTAAACCCACGAACACACACAACGTTCATTTTGAAAAGCTCAATGTTACTAAAATAGTCTCTAAAATACTGTTAGAAACAAACAAAAAATATATTAGTCATCTTCAAGTTGTCATTAGACAGTCCTTACGGGTCTAATATTGTGCAAAAAGCTAGCCTCCCAAAATCAGCGACAGGTAGTGCTGTCATGCATGAGAGTTGAACTTCGCACAAAGCAAAGTGAATCCTATATTATGTTAGAATCGTAAAATAATACTAGACAAGCTAGATAAATGACTTGAGTACGATGAGAATGCATTGAGTACGGCGATTGAGAACGATGAACATGCATGGTGTGTGTCGCCGGTTCCGCATGAGGGATAAAGCGTAGATTACCAATAATAGTAATAGTTGTGTAATACCTAGTTATTAAGTAATTGTGTTATTATTATTTAAAAAGATGTGCTGCTGAGAGTTTTTGTCACTTTTTCTCCTCAGCGTTGGCACCTTTTCCTTGCAAAGTGGTGTACATGTAAATTCAAAAATATGTTGACGTGCAAAAATGTACACAACTTGCAATAAAGTAATTTGACTTTGAATTTGAGTCCATATGTATAGATAATCTAATAAGATGATGCCCGTGAATAAATCGGAATCACAAAGAGAAAGTAATAGTGAAAGACATCCTCCGACAATCAATTTCCAGTAAAAGTATCCGCTTTCCAGGTTTGTGTGGTGGTAAATGGTAATAAAAGCGGTTATGATCGTTTTACGAGCAGGCCGTGGTTCGCGCACGTAGGTAGCGAGTATGACATACATGTTTATGACACTGGGCCCGACACACGATACTTGGAGCTCGGCAAGGAAACATCACTTCACATGTTTCACTCAAGCCGGTAAGAAATGGGGATGAAGATGTTACGTGCAGGTATGCGTATTTGCGAGGATATTGCACTATCAAGGGTGGAATTACATGAAATGGAGCTTCCAGCTTGTTTTTATGAGAATGATAAAAAGAACAGATAAGTAGGCGAGCTAATTGATGATCGCCTAGCACAGACCACTTACCCAATAGACATGAAATCGGTACAAAGCAAGCGAAAAATTCTGTCAACGATGAGCGCATAGAGCCGAAGCGGGGAACAGGATTGCCGTATTAAAGAGATGCGTCCATCTCGATAATATCTCTAGGTTACACGTGTCGCAAAGCAATTTTGCGCTCATGTGCAGACACAGGCCTGTTACAGGTCTATGGGGTAAGTGGTCTGTATCGCCTAGAGATATTTGTAAAACTCTTACAGCTGGTTCGCTTGCGATTTTGCTGAAATCTTAATCTACGTTTATACATCTTTCTTATCATGCAAAAACAGATGCTCACATTAGGCAATTGCAATGGCAATTCCAGAGAACTCATGCTAATTTTTAGAGTCGCTAAGAGAGAAGTCCCGCTTACTCTTGTGCATTTGAGCGACAGTGATAGTTGCGTGTTTAGGTTTAGGATTAGACTTGGTGTAGAATCTCACCTTTGCTGTTATTCATAAACCTAGTTAAACCTCACTTCCTTTAAATCGTGTTACTATTCTTTCCTTCACACTTCGTCAAAAAAGGTTAAGATAGAAATGGACAGGGGATCTAAACGGTCGCGTAACTTTTCATCACGTTTATGAATACTCACCCTTATGTTCTATTTATTTATTTATTTTATTAATGGACTCGACAGTTCGTCATTTGCCAATGTCATGTTACAGAAAATTCAATGTATAATAGTTTTCTATCTTCCTCCAGGGGAGTCGCCGTAGCGTCTTCACCCTGGGTAGCCGCGTCTTCATGTCTTCATCCACAGGAGACGCCGTAGCGTCAATCACTGTGGACGAAGCAGCTCGACAGTCACGTTCACTCCCGAGCTCGTAGTGGGAATCTTGACCATGGCGCCAAACTTCAGATCCTGCTTGAATTCTCCAATAACTTCACCATACTGTCATTCGCGAACATTTTCTGATTAATTTAACGTGATATTAAACACAAAACACTCACTGTAGACATTAAACTGAAAATTATTAAATAATTTCGCAACCGTCGTTTCCCGCCATTTTCAAAAAGCCCTTATGTTCTAATCTATCTAAGCTTCCTACGTATAAATATGAAAAGTTTTTAAAGTTAAAATATGGATTGGCTAGAAATATGGAATTAAGAAACAATCAGAATCCTGATCTTCACTTCACGTCATCGTATATCTACATCATATACTAGATTGCCTGTGATAATGACAAGCAATTGCCAGCATACCTTTAAGACCCAGCTATTTCTACTTATCTTTACGCTACACAGACCACTTACCCCATAGACCTGTAACAGGAGGGCGCCCGTGTCTGCCCGCACATGAGCGCAAAATTGCTTCGCGACACGCGTAACCTAGAGATATTTAATATGGCACCCCTGCCCCCCACTTCGTCTATTGCGCTCATCGTTTGACAGAATTTTTCGCTTGCAAATGACAATGCCAGATTCTGCCCCACCATCAACCGTATGATGAACAAGATAACGAATAAATGTAAAAATATCTCCGTTTTATATAAAAAATATTGGTTTTAAAAAAGTTTTGTACATCAAGCGAGTCGAATAAAACAGCTTAATTAGGAATTCAGAAAATAGTAATAAATCGAAGTGAATTATTCATTGTTTTTGTTATTATTCTATAGGAGTTGCGAGAGTAGTAGAAAATGATACTGATTATGATTATGCAATATGAAACCTGTAATAAGTCCCCAACAAAATGATAGGTACAGCTTAAATGATCACGTCGTTTTGTAGGTGGGGCAAGGCTCCATTGAAATGTGGCAATGTCATTTTAACACTGTAAAGAAAGAAAACGAGGCGAAAAACAGCTTAATTAAGAATTCAGAAAATAGCAAGAAATCGAAGTGAATTATTCATTGTCTTTGTCATCATTTTCTACTACTCTCGCAACTCCTACTGATTATGATTATGCAATATGAAACCTGTAATAAGTCCCCAACAAAATGATAGGTACAATGGTCACGTAGTTTTGAAGGTGGGGCAAATCTCCATTGAAATGTGGCAATGTCATTTGTACCGATTTCATGTCTATGGGGTACGTGGTCTGTGTTACGCTATCACATCAAAAATACACTTAACTAGCTGTATCGAGTATCAGATCTTTCCGAAGCAGCGACAAGTGTCGCGATCTCGTAGCCTCGCGCTTCCATCTCACATCTCAAATTCCATCCCCAGTGCGTGAAGCTGACCGGTTAATTTAAAGTCGCCTCAGACGAGCGAATGCGACTGCGATCTGTATCGAGGAGCGAGTTTCAGTTTATCAGTTTCTAGCGGGAACGTCCGGCCGATTGGGAGTGTGGTCCATGTGTGAAGAGACAGAATGCACGTTCTTTTTTTATTATACTTTTTACACCTAAAAGGAGACTCTGATTACAGGAAAAAATTGTGAACAATCGCATTGATGTCAAATTTTTAATTATTATTACACGATTATTGTATAAAGGCGGACTTAAGGGCCTTCCATGAGCCAACTAGCTCCGCCAATCTTGAAAAAATAAGATCTTCCAATTTAATCAATTTTATTAAAAAAGCTATTTACAAAATGTTTATTAGGATGAATACTATTTTTCAATATACAATACATGGCATAATTGCGACAAGCTAAGTTGTAGTTCAAAAATGTGCCAAAAACGGCCGTGTTTCGCAATTATGCGAACTACAACTTAACGAAATTGAATCACGTTATAAATAATCATTTAAAAAATAGTATTTATCGTAATAAACATTTTGTAAATAGCTTTTTTAATTAAATTGATTAAATTGGAAGATATTATTTTTTCAAGATTGGCGGCGCTAGTTGGCTCATATGAGGCCATTAATGTGAATGCGAAATTAAGTGGACGCGATACATTACTGCAATATTTTCAATTATATAATATATTTTATAAATGTGTCAAAATGAACACGATTTCAAATACGATCGAATTTCGCGCTTCAGTACTACTTTGCCTCACAGGTTTACATAAATGGCTTGAGTTGTTGTAAATACAGGCAACCCTGCCTGTCTCCGCTACCGCTTACATTTCGTACCTTAAACCGTCTCGTTATAAATAAAATTAAAATTGCAAAATCCTCAGCAATTTCACATATGGGCTGCGCAGGAGATGATCTCGCGACGCTCGACGCCTTATCTTCTCAATTTGACGGCCAGAGCCTTCGCACTGTTTGTATCGCACTACTTACATTGTTTTACCAGCTGATTAATGTTGTAATTGCTACTTTATACACATATACTTTTGATTTGTTTTAGTTAAATAAATTGTTTGTATTTCAAAATAAATGGTCTGGGCAGGTATTGAATTTCATGTAAGTAGATATTCTCAATTTGATATTCAGAAACATCTTTGAGTAGTTTGAGTGCCAGCTTAGTATGAGATCGCTCTCACAACTGTCAAATATCATAGACCTTTTTATGAGCGAGCTCACGATAAGCGCGTGCTCACAACTTGTTTATGAATTCGCAGTTCGCGTTAAACAATTAAGTGTACCGCCTCAACATTGTCTCTGAATCCGAGGGTCTTATATCTGAGATTTCTAACGAGGTTTGTAAATGATATTTCATATTACGGTATAGCGACTTAGGGTGCATTCAAATATGTCGCGAAGTGTCGCGCGACTGCAGCGCTGCGGCGCCGGTGCTGTGTAAATCCATATAAATAAAAAAACTCGTGACCGCAGTGCTGCAGCCGCGCGTTTTATGTATAGATTGACCAAAACAGCGCGGCCGCCGCAGCGCTGCAGCCGCCCGACACTTCGCGACATATTTGAATGCGCCCTTACTTCGCGACATATTTGAATGCGCCCTTAGATTTACTAAATAGAAAATAATCATGAAACTTGCATCGGCAATTTATTCTAATCCCAAACAATATTTTTCGTTATTGACTTGCCATAATATCTCGAACAGGATTGATTACACCATTGTGTATAAGAACTCTTCAAAATTACAATTTGTTTCCAATTTGGTTTTCACTTCCACTATGTCTTCGTCGTCCACGAAGAAAGTCATGTACACAACCAAGGTCACTGCCAGATAGTGGCACGCCACGGCTAGATCCATGATGTTGCTGAGTAGTGGTCACATCCTAGGAACGTACACATTCTTTTAAAACAGGCTCACTGATTCACGCATAAATACCCGTTGCTGCAAGCAACATCATTTTATTCTATTCTATTTTTATTTGAATGGCTTCTACTCTTATTTAAGAGATAATTTCGCCAATGTCAAGTTATTTAAAATATTCATGTAAATATAAAATTGAATGAATAAAAAATCAGGATCTCCTAGGCCATTCTTGTGGCTTAAAGAAACAGCATGTTTTTAATTTTTGTCCCTTGTAGGAAGTCTTGCTTTAAGGCGCAAGAAAATTAGGCGCATGATAGGCACAGATTAGAGACATTTTACAACAAATATATCATACAAACTTTTTGAAGTTTTTGTACAAACTTCAAAAAGTTTGTATAGGAGGCGTCACTTCATGATACAAATGAATAAACTGAGAAACTTTAGACGTACCATAACAGCTATATAACGAAACATTCCCTTAAAGTTACTAGCTTTAGGTTATTTCACACCCGCTAGAGCTATCGTACTTACTTACCTGGACTTTTACAGCATTAAGTAGATATGTTAGTCATTACTATATGCACGACCCTCATTAATTTTTGACAATTTGGAATAATACAGAACTCTTGGCCCATGAACCAATGGATACAAGAAAAATACAGTGGACATGTGCAAGTTCATGAGCAACTTCTCTCGCACTCGCACGTGCCCTCGTGATTGACTGGATGTGAATGCTGGAACGACTTTCAAGTATTTTGACGAGGCAAAAACACACCCGATCAACGCGTTATGGAAGCCATACAACCTGCGAGTGTGAATCAATTTGATTCCATCGGTTTTATTGATTGATGGACAATTTCGCTGAATTATTCAGTTGACACGAATACCGACATTCCGCGAGCGCTCGTGGCAGAGGAAGCAAAAAGCCCACCGCGCCATGAGCACCCCGAATATAATCGCGAACGGACGTCGTGGGAGTGGCTCGACGCAGGACATATTTTGAAGCCCGAGACGCTGAAAAAACTCCGCGTTTGGTGATGAGAATGTCATGTCCCTCGTTCCCAACGACATATTTGCGAGTCGAGGCCGCGTTTTGTGATAATTACAGCGCATAACGCGGGCGGAGCGCGAGGAATGCTCGGCTCTGAGCGCACCGCCACGGATTTATAATGATGGGCGAGTGTCGCGCCGCGCTGTCCTATCGACAGCGCAAGAGCAGCGTCCCGGCAGAAAAAGCGTGGCGTCCTCGGCATCCGCGCGAGCGGACCTGTTCCCAGGCCCCGCACTCGCCTCGCCTCTCCGCGACGCCACTTTTTTACCCCATCGACCGCTAAACGACTAGCAAAATATCTCGAAATTGACATTCCTCTCATAATTCCTCCCGAGGACGTATCCTTGGCGTCGTTGCCTGCCGAAATTTAATGACAGTCTGATAAAAATGGCGATCGAGCAACGACAAGCAGTGACGCGGTGTAATTACGGCTGAATTCTGCGTCAGATGGGTGTGCACTCTCGCTTTTTTGTCGCACGTCAATTATATAAATTGTTCGTGCAATAAATTTCGCTGTATCTCTTTGGACGGGTGGCAGTGGCGGGCGGCGGGAATGCGGCGACGATACGGCGCGGGAGTCATCCTGGCTCGCGGCGTACGGGCCCAATTAGCATGGGATCGATAGGCGCGGCCGATGCCGATCTCCTGTCAACCCCACCGCATTGCGCAAGTCTTCGCTTATCTAATCAAAAAACGAATGCCAGGCTACTATCGTTGCACCTTTGCCGTTGCCCACCCTCTCCTTATGGTCAATTTGAATTTAATTTTCCAAAACACAGATAATCTTAATTTATTGACGACCTTAACTAACTAGCCTGTGTTACCAACAATAGTACGCTGAATAAAGCCTCATTGTCATCAGCTAACGGCTAATACGTTTAGTCCGCGGTTTATTGGCGATTCGCGCTCAATTATCATGGCCTCCGACCGTGACGGATGGCAGCTCAACAATTGGAACTAGATGACTAACTCATTATGCAGTATTGTTGGTGCCAACATTACTTGCAATACTTATGGTATTCCCTAATGGGATTTAGATGAAATGAATATATTTTCCTGTAGATATCGGACTTACGAATATAGGTAAGGCGAAACTAAAGCTATTTCATATCAATCAATCACAAATGACTTTACAGACCTTCATATTATAGACTGAGTTTGGGATAAAATATATGTTACTTCTGCTTCAGCGGGAAATTCGAACACCGTAAAATGCGAAAGTAGATACGATATGTTGTCAATTACCATATTATTATACTTAGACATATAATTTCATGGCCACTATTTAGCGATCTGTTTGTTTGAATAAACGCGACTGTTTAAAACCCAGAGTCTGGATTTTAGTAGCATGTCAAAGCGGTTGCACGTTTATCGACTGCCGATTCTGAGGATGTTTACTTACTTGAACTCGTATTAACAAAGCAATTGTTAGAAAGCAATAAGTCATCGACCTGAACAAAAACGAACTGCTGAGTTGTCCGGCGCATATTCAGTGGTTGAGTGCTGCGGCAATCTTCGCATTATACATGCCGTCTGAATATTCATCCAACATCGGTTGACCTGCCATTAATTGTTATAGCCAGGTGCCTGTTAACAAACGTGACACACTGCCTATGCGTTTGACGAATAAATCGAAGAATGCCTTAAAAATCAAGAGCCTATAGATATACGTTCGAACTTTGTTCTAACAATAGTTGTTTTTACGATACCAGCTACAAATATTTGCCTATGAAACTAATCGTATATTTTTTTATTTATTTTAATTAAGTCACTTTTGCCGCTTATTGATATGATATTATATATATGATATATTGATAATGTGTAATGTAAATCGAATTCTTCCCTATTACATCGGCTATGTTAAAATAACTAGGTACGGTGGAACACAGAGAAAGGTGTAGGTACAGGAGAGTTTTTAAAGTTGAGATTATCTCAAAAACTACTTGACCAATTGCAAAAATTCTTACACTGTTAGATAGATAAAAGTTAAAACTACGTAAATGTTTTTTTTTTTACATACAATGGGTAATTTATTTATTGTAATTTAAAATGCATTATGGTAATAAAAAATGTAAATGTAAAAGTCCAGTACTTTTTGAGAATCTCTCAACCTTATTGAGGTCCCCTGTATACTTATCTCTGTCTTCGATTGTACTTTAACTGCGTGAAAAGTAATACCCAGCTAGAGTTTAACCACCACACTCAACATTCATGTTCGTTGATCGCCCTAACCAAGAGTATTAGGTTCAAATGTTTTATGGATGGGACCTTCGATTCGTGAAGCTCATCGAAGTTTATAGCTGCACTCGTGTGAATATTGATATTTGGGTCAACAGCTTCACTTTGTTTAATACATGTATGGAAGTACGTGCTTTATGGGGTTTTGGTGTTTAATTCTATGCTTGGTGTTGACTGCTGATCTATTGATGCAGCGAGTCTAATGTGACATAAAACACCTTTCTTATCTACATCTCATTGTATTGTTGATAGCGCGTCTAGTACTATAATGCATTCACATATCTTGATACGTCTGTATACCAGCTTTTTTTTTTATGAGATCCTGGTAGATCAAGTCTAAAGTACAGGGATGCCAACCTGCTATTTGAGCAAGTTAACTAAACTAAGTTCCAGATTGAGTGATGTATTTTTAACGTCCGCAGTAGATATGGATTGATGATGATGACGAAAGTGAAGAAGGGCAAACAATGTGAATAGTTTTATAATAAATTTGTATTTTGTCTACAGATACGAGAGAAACGGGTTTTGTAAATGCCATCACGGCTGCAGGAGTCACATATGCAATAACACGAGCATGTACGGCCGGAGCTCTTCTAGAATGCTCTTGTGAGAAGGTAATACTTTCAACTTCAACCCCTTCTAATGCAACCGATTCTTTTGATCGACAGACCGTTGCCTGAACGGCGTATGACCGACATAACTTTTCATCTACACTACGGTTGATCGACACGTCTTTCGCCCGACAGACATTTGGCCGACATAACTTTTGACCGACACTACAGTTGATTACATAAATATTCGTATATAACGCGTAGCTAAGTACTCGTAAAAGAAATACCTCCACTTCCTCCTTCCTCACGTTTTTATCATTTCGTTTGTATGAATGCAATAAAGTTTTAATCATAAACAAAACCTTTAGGGACTTTTCAGAATAGTTGGATCAATTAAGAAGAGGTTAATTTATCTCCCTTGATTCCTAACCACCAGCAACTCTCTTTTTAAATAGGTTTCTGTAAATGGACCCATGAGGTTCAAGCCATTCAATTTTTGATTTTTAAAATTCTTTATTAAGCTTGTATAATTTTTTTTATTACAAATCAAGACAATTAACATCAAGGCTTACAATCTAGTAACACCTTACGTTTATCTAAAACTTTTGGCATACAGTTCACACTATTTCAAACTTAGTAGAACGTAGGTACATACTAAAATGTAAACAAATATATTAAGCCTTTCAATGAATCTCGTTGAAACCTATGAAAACAGTTGCAATTAAATTGTAATAGCAACTTTTCTATTCAGGGTGTACCGAAGCCCCGTCGCGGTCGCCAGTCCGTGTCTGCACCTCCTGCTCCAGAGCCGATCACTGACGACCGGTGGCAGTGGGGAGGCTGCAGCGACAACGTGCGGTTCGGTCTCAAGAAATCGAGGGAATTCATGGACAGCCGGTATAGGAAACGGAGTGACATCAAGACGTTGATAAAGCTGCATAACCATAACGCTGGGAGGTTGGTTAGTAAGATTTTATCTGGAGGTCAATGGTGTTTATTGCAAGCGAAAGGTCAGATTAGATCTCTTTTTTTAAACTATTCAGATAATGATATTGAAACCCAAGAGCCTATATTGAGAGTCGGGGTTTGGGGCATGCTTTGGAAGAGACTTAGGCCCGTATTAATAAATCACTCTCAGCTCAAAAGTCAATGAGAACGACCTCAAGATGGCGATCCTATTAATAAACGTAACTTAGGTGCGCGTTTAGGAATCGGGTATCACTTGAGTAACGCAGTATTAATAAACAAAACTCAGTTCTCAAGAGAACTGTTAAACTCACACTTGAGAACATATTTGCTGATTGCAGGTGAACCGCGACGTTTACTTGAATTCTTCCACTTGAGAAAGACATCATGTGATACGCCTTCAAGATTGGTTAATAAATGACATACTTGAGATGGTGATCACGTCTCCAGAGTGTATCAGCTGAATTTGCTCTTGAGGGCGGGTTTGAGCTCAGACTTAATACGGGCCTTAGATCCAGAAGTGGATTGATGCGGGGTGATGACAATGATGATAAAATCCACACAGGCCTCATTATTAGAGGAGAAAAATGACAATAAATAACTGTAGTAGGTTATAGGGAGTAGGCTTGTTCTGACACCGCAAAGAATTATGTGTCTTTGTTCCCTAAAGTTCTGTTAATAACCATTTCCCATGTCACCTAGTTGTACCCAAGCTATAACTGCCATTTTGTGATGTTATGATATGATTAATGTATGATTCTGTAGAAGTAGAACAAAATCTACGTACTTTGTCGGTGAGGGACGTTACCTGTAATGTAGATTCTATTAGAATCGTATTCAACATAAAAACTGGCCCGCAATAAATATCGTGAATCCATAAAAGCCTACTTTTGCGATAGAAGAATTACAAATACAATTTATTTCAGGCAGTCAGAAACAACATGAAAGTGGAGTGTAAGTGCCATGGCCTGTCAGGGTCGTGTACACTTCGGACCTGCTGGTGGAGGATGCCGACCTTCAGGGAAGTGGGAGACAGACTGCGGGACAGATTCGAGGGTGCTGCTAAGGTAAAACACCAGTCGATAAAAAATATACAGGAGTCTTGAATAAGGTTGAGGTTTTCTCAAGAACTACTTGACTGAATGTAAAAAATATTTCACTAGTAGTAGGTACATATTCCGCGCTCAAAACTACCTATGTTTTGAGCGCGGAATATGTAATTATAAAATTTAAACGATGAACATGCATGGTGTGTGTCGCCGGTTCCGCATGAGGGATAAAGTGTAGATTACTAATAATAGTCATAGTTGTGTAATTATTATTGTGTAACCTAGTTATTAAGTAATTGTGTTATTATTATTTAAAAAGATGTGCTGCTGAGATTTTTTGCCATTTTTCTCCTCTGCGTTGGCACCTTTTCCTTGCAAAGTGGTGTAAATGTAAATGCATAAATATGTTGACGTGCAAAAATGTACACAACGTTTTTACTTGCAATAAAGAAATTTGACTTTGACTTAAAAATCGGTCGAGGGGTTTTCTGAGAAAATCTCAACCTTAGAAACTCTCCTGTACCCTTTGTGTTGTCTCTGTGACCTTCTGTACCTATACATGATCTAAATGTGGTATTACCAATACTGTTAGGTATACATAGTGCTCTACAACCCGGACTTCTGGCCAGAGGGAAGTAGTCTTCCGATGCTTTAGGGAAGCGGAAACTAAACTTTAAAAATATCTAAACTAATTTTAATTAGGGATAGGTAATATCGTAGTTTAAGTAGTACACACGAAGACAGAAGATGAGTATATAGGGTGCCTAAATAAGATTGAGATTTTCTTAAAAACTACTGGACCGATTTTAAACAATTCTTTAGTACAGTTACATAGTTTTCACTTTTATCTATCTAACAGTGAAATAATTTTTACAATCGGTCAAGTAGTTTTTGAGAAAATCTCAACCTTAAAAACTCTACTGTACACCTTTCTTTGTCTTCGACCGTACTAACATTATTATGCATCTTAGTTATTTGGAGAATAAAATAATTTATCCCCTGTCCTATGATTGATCCCTGCCATAAAGCACGTGAACTTATCAGGTTTATAAGATTAAGAATCCATGCGCTTGCGACCATGTATTGGTTACTTATATCTCTTATTATGATACTTGACCACAAAAATGATCTTCAACAGGTAATAGCAAGCAACGACGGGGACAATTTCATGCCAGAAAGCCCAAGCATTAAGCGACCTGGCAAGAAAGACATCATCTACTCAGAAGAATCTCCAGATTTTTGTAGCCCCAATGTGAAGACTGGATCCCTCGGCACAGCAGGAAGGCAGTGCAACAGCAGCTCTGCAGGAACCGACAGCTGTGACCAGCTCTGCTGCAGAAGACGACATGTAGAAACTACTGTCGAAGAGACTAGTAATTGCAATTGCCAATTCAAATGGTGTTGTGAAGTTAAATGTGAAACATGCTATGTCAAGCGTGACATACAAACGTGCCTTTAATGTGATAGACAATGTATTAAATGTTTAATTATTAAATAATTAATTACATTATTTTGTTTATTAATTTCATTAAAACTAAAATGTTTAATACAAATACACTTAATCAAATAAGCCTCCTCTGATCGTTCCCGATGCAAAGGTGCCCATAATACCAGCAGCGTTACCGCGCTGTATGGCTATGGACAGCCTTTGCATCAGGAACGATTCAGAGCGAGGTCCGAGACCGAGGACCGAGACCATTCGCCGCCCAATGCCACGCACGAACTCCCTGGCCTCCGCTCCCCAAGGACCAACCGTCTCAACTTAATTTCATTTATATTTAATGGACTATATTGCAAATGAAGTTTAGTCGGGACCGTAGGTTTGAATTTACTTAATTCAATTTTACAAATGAAAATAATAAAAAATATAAGACACACTAATGCATGGCCCAAACTTGCATTCTTTATGATAATATTATGAGTCCAGACATAGACAGGAACGACAACAAATTACATCAAGACTGGGAAAAACTAGACCTTAGGACTTAGGTTAAGGATCTTTTCGACTGGAAATCGAACCTAGAATGCATAGAAGGCAGGCTCACTACCAACTAAGGCTAGGAGATCGTGAAATAACTAATAGATCTCAAACCGTAAAAATTCAGTACCTACCTATCGCTTATTTATTCGTTACTAGTATCAGGGTTTCAATCGTTTTCGAATTAGTAATGCCTCTACAGGGTGATTGGAAATTCGATACATTCCTTGAAAGGGGTGATACTAGAGGTGGTTTGCAACAAATTAGGCTCTATTAACGAGGGGTCGAAAATGATCGAAAATGGTGATCGGTATAGTGAATTTCAGCACTATTATTAAAAAAATAGCCCAAAGAACTAATGATAAACTAATAATGTGAAAGTAAATACAAGTTATTAACTTTTGGGATACATCAAAGAAAACTCACAAGTAGGCATTTTAACTTCAACTGTAAAATATATGAATCTAAACTATTGACTAGATTAGGTACCTATTAGAAACAATTCGCATTTCATTTCATTTCATCATTTCATTTCATAGGTACCTAGTAACCTACTTTAATTTCTTGTTAAGCACTTATTTATTACTAGAATAACGACGCCATGGTGTAAAAGGGTACCTCCTTTAAAATCCTTAAATTAGTTTAGTGTTGAAATAAAGTCCTAACAATCGTATTATAAACAATAAATAAACACATCAAAAATGCATCGAACAATTTCGCAACGCACTTTCGAAACTCAAAAAACGTTTCATGTGAAAAATTATTCACGCTATTTCAGATTCAGCCACGCCATTCGTATCCCTTATGACAGATTTCTCAGTTCATAAACATAAATTTTCCAACGCGCGCTATACTCGTGGGAACCAGCCCGGGGCGGCGGCGACCACCAACACAGCGCACCACGGAGGGACCACAGTTGAGCTTGCAATTGTAACAACAGTAGTTAAGTAAGTGGCATCTATTCAGCATCCTTGCACTCGCTCCCTTAATCTCAGTATCGATAAATGGAGAATTGTTCAATAAGTACAAAACGGCGAAAATAAACGGATTTTAATGTATTTTAGACATTCTGCTTGCTGTTTGATTAGGCTAGGCACCTTTTGATATTGTTAGTCGTATAAAAAGTAACTTTTATTTGAACAGTGAGGTATGCGTTTGTGATTTTGTATACCCATAATAAGTGATGGAAACATGTGATACAATTATCGAATTTACTATGCTAGGCCTAGTTCTCATCAGCAAAAAGAAGGTAGGTAAGTTAGAAATATACAACAGTTGTTACAAGCCTGCGACCCCACAATCCTCCACCGTGGTTGACGTATAGATCCACTTTTCACTTTCGACATTCACGACCGTACGAAATTGAACTCCACAACAGAAGTGTAAGGCTCATTTCTGCAATGTTTAAGGCTTTGTTTGAAAATGCGAATTATATGCCATATGCCCATCTTTGGTACAAAAGACTAAACAATACTGTAAAGGAATTGATATGACACAAATAGTTCGTTCAGTTTTCTCAATTCTCATATAACATTATTATTTTTATTACTCTGTCGTATGTTGGTGCATAGGTAGATAGATATAATTAACTGCTTCACGAAGCATATAGACACATCGAAGTACCTATACAGATAACCATATTTAAGGATTTTCGCAGGACTTCGTCGTACAAAATCTGTGGTTTACCTAGTATTCAACTGACGTCACTGTTTAGCAATTTTTCTCGCTACGAGCCTTATAAACAAACTGGCATTAGGTTAGAAATAAGGCTCTTAACGATTGGGATCGTTAAATGTGTCAAAAAATTCTAAATTGTACTACATAATAAAATAACCTCTTCACAATACAACAAAACACAATTGTAAAGCAAGTATTATGACTTTATGACGTTTCGTGTTGTTTGGAGCGAGCGTGCATAAATTTCGAAATGAAAACATCATCGTTTATCGAACGGTGGACATCTCAGAGGTTGTTACTTGACTTTAACATGCATTAAATGCCAATAAAATTGTTAAGGCCGTATTACACTGACGCAGGGCCGAGTGCGCGAACCTAAGGGGCATGCACATGAGTAGATCAGATCACAGCTGGTTCTGTTCTGTTATCATCAGCGTATTTCATTGTCATCTTCATCAATCTAGTCATTTAGTCTGTCCCTAGGTGTATTTTGTTTAGATACAAACAAAAACCCATTTTCAAACTATCTTGCAATTTGCAATATGCTGTTATAAATTATATCGAAAATTAACATTTATAATTTACAAAATAGACATAAATAAATCAGCGTAGGCCTCTCCCAAAGCGCGCCACTCAACCCTACTCTCGGCCCTCTGCATCCAGTCCCTGCCAGACATCTTGCGAAGGTCATCCCTCCATCTGGTCTCTGACTGATCTGGTATTTGACTGATAGGGGCTGACGATGCGATGATGATGACATAAATAAATTGGTAGTCAAATATGTGGAACACAATTAGAACGAATTGGTGCTCAAAATATGTGGAACAAGTGAAAATTAGAAATAGTAAGACGTGACGTCGAATCTTACAATTTCATATTAACCCCATAGGTGAGTTCGTTTTCTACCTAAATAAGGGAAACACAACTTCTACCATCAATATCTCTTCCCTCTAGACTTCTTATTCTCAACGTTCCTCTTCTCATCGAAGGTTGGACAATTTTCACCCTCTATCCGGCTGGCCGGAACAAGGAGCCGGTGCTGCAGCCGAACCAATCACGTAAATTCTTTAGCCAAGAGTGTCTTCTCCTGCCAACGCTCCTCTTTCCACAAATCTTGCCCTTGATTATTTATCGCAGCAGGTTATATCGGGGGTTCCTCCTAGACAAGTTGCATTAACTTTCGATAACGCTTGTAGAATAGAAAGAAAATGTGCGGGATTGTTGGAAGGGTATCGACATTCGTTGTATTTCTTTTATATCTTGCTGGACTATGTGTATTAGTTCGTGGATTTATTTTTGATCTAAGTAAATGCAATTGAAAAATAATAAAACATGGAATGTTTTTGATCAATTTTATATTTTTAGTAACAACTAATCAATATTTTAATTATAAATAGATACTGCTAATGTACAACCAATAATTATAATAATGTGTCAACCCCAAAGAGCGGTCACTGGACGAAATATCATTTCAAAAGGTACATTAAAATATAATACAACAATAAGTTTTGAGATTCAGGTAAGTTCAGCTGATTTCAATTACATTGTTTACATACATTTACATTAAAAAATGCTACATTCACATAAATAACTTACAATAATCATAAAAGACAATATTTACATATTTAAAATTGATTTTTAACTGGACATTTTGATTAACGAAAAATCATTGTTTAATAATCGGATAAACTGTCAGAAATAAAAGTTGTCAAAATGGCACTAATTGATTATCTAGAATTCATAACACTGGCTTGTATAAATTAGTTTAAAAAACTTTTTATCACATTCGCTTTCACGCTAAAATTCGAAGCAATGGCTTAAAAATCCAGTCATGGATATTACAACCTACGAAATTACAAACAAAACTTCAGTCTTTTAAATCCGACGCAGTACCTCTGCACTATTCAGTCACAAGTATTCGTTTATCAACAACTCAAAGATTACATTCACTCATATACAAGGATATTCATAGTACTCAAACACCTGTTTAAATAATACCGATTATTTTGGCATCGGATTTCTCATTTAAAACTAATTATTTTACTTTAAAAAGTTTCATAGCATTTTAAAGTGAAATAAAATAAATACAACAAGTTTTTAATAAATATTTTCTTAAAAAGTTTACAATAAGGTTTTAATATGTTCATTGCTGTTTTACAATACATGAAATTAAGCTTAGTAGGATTAAAGAAACTGTCAAACTTACGGACTAAACTAACTCTATATCACATACGAAATATCGTTCACGTTGATATAGTTTATGATAAAGCTTCTTTTTATCGGCAAACTGTTGAATTCGAGTTCAATTGGACTGTCACATAAAACCCGGGTCGTGGTTTAACCATTCAGTCAAAGTTAAATAAAACTTGTTCAATCGTAACTAAACGAACCGGTTAAGAGAAGCAGTACAATGCGCAAGCATTTTAATTTAGGTGTATATCAATATACATTTGCTGTTATATTTATCTGCTCATGAATGAGGTTGCATTGTATCGATATAGATTCAGTATTGGTTTTCTATTCATAAAGACAGCCTTGCTTACCTGTATTTGTTTGAGTTACGATTGTTCAAGGTACGGTTAGTAAAAAAGTTCACAAGATTACGTTATATGATTAGATTCAAACAATACAGTTCTCTCAAACTCGAAGAGCGAGACAGCAGTTTGCGATAACAATTATCTACCTACAATAAAATCTGTAAAAGCTGCAAAATAAAAAAAGTCAATGTAACAGTAAGTACAGTAATACATGCATTTGTAAGTACATTACAATATGTATAAATGGACGAGCAAACGTGTAAAATGTATAACAAGTGTCAAGTGCGTGCGTGCAACTTTATCTCGGAATATCGGACGCAACACGCATACAATATTATACGTATAATACTGATTATTTAATTCGTTTAATATTTAATTAAAATTCTCGAGAGCGTTTATCTCGTAATGTGGGACACTTTTACGATGGCGCTACTTACTCGCTGATAAGCCTGCATGCAGCCTCCGTCGCTGGACACCCAAGAAGACGCTTTATGCAAATACGCTTAAGCCACAAATTCCGTTGACGGGTTTAATTATAATATGAAATTATAATTACAAGATAATTTCGCTCTTGGATCTCAAAACAGTTATGCGTCCGCGCACCCGATGTGGACGTCTATAAAATAGAAAGTATTTACACAACTTATACGATTATTGCTGTCATCTCCACGGATGACTTTGAACGATAAAACGAATGTTAACTTTATAATGATATTAAGAAATACCATTTAAAGTTATCGGGCGTCACGTAGGTGTCCCTCTCGGGCGCGCAGTTCTCGCTCATGATATTTATAAGTACCTAAAATAAATAAATTATACACCTGACCGCGTAAGGAAACCAATAAGCCCAATTCCAATTGTAAACGAAGGATGACAGGCTGACAGAAATAAATCGTCGGTAAACTGGTCTCATTAGTTTCCGAACGACAGTGTCCACAAAAAATAACGTTACTAGATCACATGTTCGCACTTAATAGCCAAATAAATTAACCGAACGAGTAGCAGCTTATATTAATTTCACGCCAGATCAATTATACGCGGAGAAAAGAAGAAATAAACAGTGATACAGAACTATTTACATAAGTCAACATGAATAACGACTCCGACGATTTCGATAGAAGAAAAAGTGAAGCGATTATGTACAAGGTCCGTTATCTCCGGGTACTCTTAAACAGGTCCACTCTCGAGTTCGAGTCACAGTCACGGGCGTCCAACACTGAGTAAAGTTTCGACTCGATCACAATCACATCTGTACGCGCGTTAGCGTCCGGTCGTCGCCGCCTATAAGCACGTGTGAACGACTTTTTCCGTGCGACACATTTTGCACTTGACTTCGCAACACCAGTGGAAGGTGCAGTTGCACCGCTCCACTACGAACATAGTCTCGGTGCGGTAGCCGCGGCCGCAGCACATGAGGTCGCAGCCGTCGACGCCGATGCTGGTGTCGTTGCAGGCGCGCCCGTGCGTGCCCGGGATGCCGAGGCGCGGGTTCTTTTCGCAGAAACCCGGCGAGGACTCCAAGTAGACGAGGTCCTTGACCCCGGGAGACTTGTGGTCCGGGTTGTGCGGCCGAAGTTGGAATCTGTATCGGTCTCTGCGGGGCACCCTGTGCGGCGCCGCGTCGTTCCGCTGGGCGGGCGCCTCCAGGTCGGCGTTGTGCAGCATAACGCGCGACGCGCCGTCGAAACGGTCCTTCAACGAGTCGCCCACCGAGCGGAAGCTCGGCAGCCGCATCCAGCAGGTCTTCACCGTGCACGAGCCGGACATTCCGTGACACTTGCACTCCTGCCGCATCTCAGTCTGCACGTGCTGTGGACAAAACATACAAATAAGCGTCCATCCCGGTTTAACCGATAAGATATTCGTTAATTTATTGGGCTCAATCGTAACAGGAGGTCTATAATGATGTCCAAATATCTTTAAATTCCGTCGATAAGCGTCGATACAGGTGATCGATGATCTTTTAAGCGCACTCCATCGATCGCATCTCACGATCGAGCAAATTGTTACAAATCGTGAGGAGGTGGGCCGGTCGTCACCGCGCGTGGCTCGACCATAAATCATACTCTAGGGACATTCATCATTCTTAGAAGGTAGATAAATGACGTGAGGACGGAGACAGTAAATATTTTTCTATTTCACAGCGCGCAGGCGCTTCGTAGAACGTCGTCGGTACTTATTCATACACGTGTATTAGGTGAGTATGTAGAGTTTAGTGTCCAAATATGTGTAAAACAATCGATGGAATGTTGTGAATATTCATCAGGCGGACACCCAGCGCGAGTGTCGTGACAGGAATTAAGCGCTTCGGTTAATGATGCGCCTGGGTGGTGCGCGCTCGAGGCGCCCGCGCCCGGCGCGACGTCCCTCTTTGATGGATTTTAGGAAGGAGCGCACAGTGGGCATGCAAATGTGGGTGTGTGGCGGGAGGGCGGCGCGGTGTGTACGCGCAACGAATGGGTGCCTGTTGCGTACTCGTCGCGCGATAGGACGACTCGCCGCGCCGCCGCTGCCGCCGCATAATTAATATCCAGACTCGAGCGACACGTCAAGTGGCTGACGACCCGACGATCGATCGTCACCCGTAATGGTAATGTAAACACGGAGCGACGACAATAGCCGTCCCGATAACTCGAGCCTGTTTTATTGTATGAGGTGCTACCGGCTAAGTGGCGATTGGATAAACAGTAATGGATCGCTGTGTCAACTACCAATCATCACTTGGCGGTGGCTACTTTAAGTTGTTATGACTACATTGCTATTGTAGGTATAATTTGATTGATTATATCATTGACTTAAGTGTACTACCTATGCAACAATTTGATCATATTTGATGGTATAACCAGTTTTTCCGAGTCTGAGAGTAATTTGCAATGGTTTAGGTTATGTTTGATTCATAGCATCATAGTTTGGGCCAGAAGTGTGAAAAATACTTTTAAAAGACGGCGATGAGGTTCAGCACCCATCACGAAATGGCCCACGCAAAGGCTAAGACCGATAGTCACAGATAGTTTTGAGTTTGAGTTCGGTCTTACAATTATCAGTTTTCATACAATTTTGACAGTTGTAAGTGCGAGCACGCTGAGTACGCACAGTTTTGTGCTCAATACCTATCAGTCTAATAGCCGTTTTTATGCATATTAATGCTGCAGGTGGAATTCCGTCGTCTCAGCCTCTATGGGAGCCGGGGATGAAGATAGTTATAAACAGTGCTTACCGATCTTCCCGCCTCATTATTATGCAAGTTCATCTTCTCCCTCAGCGTCTTGCCTCTCTCGCCCGTGTCGACGAACTCCCTGCTGAATCGGAAGCCGAAGCCGATGTTGTCGCTGCAGCCGCCCCACTTCCAGACGCGCACGTTGGCTGCGGCGGCCGCGCGGGTGCGGTGCGGCGCGCGCTCCACGTGCGAGTAGTCGCACGTGCAGGATTCTATGGAGCCCTCGGCGCAGGCGCGGGACACGGCGTGCGTCACGCCGGCGCTGGTTATCGCGTATATGAACGCGGTTTCGCGACTACCTGCGACAATTGATAAAATTTTATTAGTTGTATAAGTAAGGCCAAACACAAAGAAAAGTGTACATGAGTACAAGTGTACTGTCTTCGTGTGTACATAAGTAATACACCTAGACCTGCTAGGTGTTCGGAACGTTTCGGTTAGCTATCTAACGATTTAAATCTTTGGGTTAGGTACACCATAATCATTGACAACATCCTACTTTGTCCCCGCTTTTGGGGCACAGACTATCCCATATATTGAGGAAACCGAGTCATCATCCACCATACTGGATTGGGGGATTGCACAATGCACATACCAGATTTTCTTCTCAATCAACAGAAATGGAAAAAAAATACGATAAAAACTTATCACGGAGGGATCGTACCTGGGACCTGTGAGTTATTTAAAAGATTTAAGTATTTTTTTTATTTAATTACTTGCAACACCAAAATATTTACTAACAACACTGGTGGCATTGTAAATTTTAAATGGAATTAGTGTAGGTATGGTTTTGATTGCATTTCTCAGTCAGGCATGTTTGGTATTCGTAATTAATTCATCCCAACAGCCGTGGGGTTCAGTCATATTTTAATCAAATTTTATTAGTAGGGGACGAAAATAAAAACCATCTTATTTTTTAAATATCTTACTTGGGTTAAATTATCGATTAGCGAAATCTTACAATGTATTGAGTGGGAGTCGCAAATAAAAAGCAAGTTTCGCCGAGCCTGGCAGATGGTAGAAACGTTTCATCTTGACGAGAATTGAGATTGAATCATAATAATAAAGGCTACGAGATCATTAAGTTGATATTCACGCAATAAAGAGTTAAGCACAAAGCAATCACTGCTGCGCGTCCATTCATCTCGAGCGGACGAATACATAAATCGATGCTCTCGTCCCGTATCGAATACTGTAAATAATTAATGGCCCGGCATTAGAATCAAATACTCATAAAATACAATTAAAAGAGAGAGGGTATATCTCGGCGATTGAAAATAAAAGAACTACCTCTTACCTACCCGAGAGATTATAAATTTGATCATTACAAGTGGTACGGCGCGCGCATCGAATTCCCTCTGTTAATATCGATTTAATAGCCCACGTACTTTTTAACGATTAATACGATGCCCCAACTCTTTGTCTACGCAGGCGATGAGTCGAGCGAGCCCGCAGCGAGACGATATTATTAACGGATAAACCTGTACTATATGTATTATGAATGCCGTAGCGCATAGAACATTATTAAATTTACATTCGTCTAAAAAAATGCGCATAAAACTCCCCAGTATGTCATGTATGGACATTATCTCGTTATTAATTCGCGCTCGCAGACATTGTAATTTTACGGCATAATGCGTATTAATACCTCGGCTATTGTTGGCGCAAGCCCGTCTCATTAAAGGCTCTCGCCTCTGCCCAAGCGCAGCCTCAAGGTTATGATGAAATTCCTCGACGGCCATAAACCGTAAGGCCGATCGCAATCGCGAGATACCCGAGTAAAAATAAAGTAAGCAATTAACGCGGTTCTAATAAAAGTGTAATCGCGTGTCACCTCCCGGGCTAATGCCATTCGTTTACCACTATACTGCGCCCGCGCACGCCTTAGGTGGGCTTCCGGCCACCTCGCGCGCCCGACATCAAATCAAATCGGTAAAAACGAACGGGGACCGAGACGTAAAAATAATAAGGAACGCGTATTTGTTGTTATTTATAATAATCATATGTGGAACGGGGACGAGCCCAGCCCTCGCCAGCGTTATTAAGGACTCAATAAGCAAATGAAATCATTTTTTTATTGAGTTGTCATCGGGCACCGATATAAATTACGGTGAGCGCACCGGCGACCTGCTCGGGATTCGCTTTTTGTGTTCCCTTTGGGATGTTATACAAAAGTATTTTATTCAGCAATTACTTGAGACGTTCGACCGGGAATTTTAATGTCAATTTCGCCATCATTCAATGCTCGGACGAAATTAATTCAAGGTACAGATACGAATACGAACGGTCGCAGAGACGAGCATTTATCTTCAGTAATGACTTGGAAACGTTCTCTCGCATTAACTATAACGAATAGGTGCGGGCCAATTAAATATGGCACACGTAAATAACGCTCGTAAGATAATAGCTTACGGCTAATACTATTTTGATGCAGATTTACAGGTTCATGGACATCTCTCTATACATTTATTATGAATGTCTGTTTATGTCGGCCCAGAACCGACATTCACATCACGGTTTCGGAAAAATTACGACTTAATATAGTGCGATGTAGGACTAGGACTATTAGGACTTTTTAAGTGAATAAGTGAAGCGTACCGATATCACGGCGGACTGACATTTTCCGATAGTATTGACAGATCATAGAGATAAATGGAATTATTTTATTAAATGTCCACATGTTAAAATAATCTCGTATGGGATGTAACTTATCTACTATCATAATCATTGTCATGGTGATTGTAATACACGTATTGAATTTGAAACTAGACCGAATCCCTAGGAGACACAACTCACAAGGTAAACTGTATTGGGATCCAATAGGTATTTTTGTGTGTATTTTTTTTTAGCATAGTATTTTTAGGACAGGGATGGATGGAAGAGGAGGGGAGAGACCTTTGCCCAGCAGTGGGACAATTAATAGGTTTACAAAAATAATAGTATTTTTTGTCAAGAGCGAGTTGTTCCTAAAAATGAGCAATTACCATACAATTGTTTTCACACAAAAAAGACCTAAAACAGATTCCTAAAACCCTGTTGCTATGGTTTAGGATTTCCCCATACTGCCTCAGGTAAAAAAGTACCTATAGCTGATTTTCAAATAAAACCAATCGTACACTAAGACGGATTTATACGAGTCGTGGGCTGTGACAACTTCTTCGATGAACTTTGTGCTTGAGTATTTTATGTGCGGCTATAAAAGCAGAGGCTGCACGGATAATTCTCCTTTAGTGCTATATGAGTCAGAGAGGAGGTCTGTCGACGGGGCGCCTCGGCCAGGTGGCTTGTACCACGTGCTGGGCTGAGACCCACCCGTACACTACACGTCTTCACGCTTAGGCAACTGTCGACATCTGTCCCAAACAGATGTGAATGAAAGCATGCTCAGGTTTTTACTTCATCACTTTTACTTACCCTTTAAAGAGAGGTCGACTAAGGTTTTTGTGGACATAATTGGTTGTCGTAATTATTTTTGATATTATTCTCATTTTAAAGCTAAAGTATTTTAAAGTCTATGTAATATGCTTGCCTGAATAATAATAATTACGAAGTTATGTGCTTTTGCATTAATTTTAACGATATTCTCAATATAAGTATCTATACCAAATTTTTTGATAACCCTTCTTACACGTCATTGCCTATTATCGCCCCTACCAACCAATGTCGTTTGATGTGAATAATTATGTTTATAATTTTGTACTTTGATAGTTTTTCTTAGAGATCATTAAAGGCTTTTTTAAATATTTCATTAAAATATATGTCCTTTACATTCGAACCGAATCAGCCCTCATCACTTGTCGCCCATTATAAATAATACCGATTAGGAAACATAAACAACAATTTTTAATTGGTCTGTGAGAATTTTAAACGGTGATATCGATGGCGATCGACCGATGATTCACGATCAAGCCTTGTTTGACATCATTCAGTAGTGATTCTTTGTTCAATCTAATAAGAGACGAAAACATTTGTACGAGTTTAAATAAATGAATAATTTATTCGTGTCCCGCGGCCGGCAATCGGTTACCCCGTACAACAAAGCCGATTGTCGCATTTTGCAAATAAATCGCGACGTAGAAAAATTATGACAGATGTAAGAAGGCTTCATCCGATGGGCCGCATTAGTCACGGCATTAAATAAAATGTAAATTCTACTGCGGACCTAATTAACTTTCCAAACAAACGATAAATGCCACGTTCTTCTAGCACAGACCATCATTCACCAGTCCTCTATTGTATAGAGACTAGCTTTAATACAGTCGTATTATTTTATTGAGGCAATTTCGCCCCATCAAATCGCAGTCAAATAAGAACAAACATGAGTAATGTGGATCTATAAAAGTAAATTATTATTATAACTGATAATAAAGTGCTGTCCGTGGATTATCTGTGCAGATAATAAATGGTCCCGAAGTGGGTTTACAGCGCGAGCACTGAGCGATAATTCCATCCCGGCGGATTGGCAGTTAAGGCGAGGCGTTGAGAATTTATAAAAGTCAAAAAGTCGTAAATCCCACCGCGTGTCCGGCCGACCGCTCCGTAAAATAAAACTTAATCACTGTTGACATTTGACGAACACCTGGCCTCACAGAGCAAACCATTAAATAATTCAAAATTAATGCACTAATTAAATATGTTCCTGTCCGCATTAAGTCATCACGCCGAGGTGTTTCCATAAGATTAATTTGAGGGATTGACTTATGACGGTTCGCGCGTCGCGCCTCTTGTGCCTTATAATATTTACGGCGACTTACATTATTCAAATTTGATGAGACGTAATTACTCAAAACATCCATAAATCACGTGTTTTATAACAGGGTGTTTGGCCGGTTTGGCACTCGCTCTATCAGACGCGGCTTTATCGAGGTATGATGAAGTCATTTGATATGTCGTTTTATTTGTATTTAAAGCAGTTTTTACTACGAGTTAATGGCATTTCTTCTATTAATAAAGATTACTGTGACTCGTTTCGGCCTACCTACGACGCTACGCTACCAGATAGAAGTAGATAAGTATCTATTTTATTTATTATTACAGAAATTCATTAATGAAATGAGAATGCGTATGCAGCTTAAGTGAAGAAAATAGAAACATGACTTTAGTTGAATAGTGATGGTAATTTTCGCTATAAAAGCGCATCGGGGATGGTAATAAAAAGCAATAATTCATTTTCGTTATGCCGTGTATGGGTGATAATTTCACATTGAGGCCTCGGGCCGAGACTTCACTGCGACAATTCAGAATTACGTCGCTCGTATATCACTCATTGTGAGTGGCACAAAGCGTCGAAGCTACCACTCGCTACCAGCCAGCCAGTCACCATAATGCCTCTACACCCCGCCACACAATGGACAAAGACATTTGTTTCCAAACTACCAAAAAAACACCGAAAATAATTTCATTTTAAGTGAGTTGTCCATAAACAATAAAAAAGGCAATCGAGCACGTCGAAAGTTTCTTCCAGTAAAAACGACAGCACATGAGCTGTCACCGAACCGATATCGAAGTATAATCAACTTATTTCAATTTCACAAAACGCGTGTAGCCCAAAAACAATTCAATCGCCACAAAACCCAAAACGCTTATCTAATTGAGCATTAAATATTTCGTCGAGAGCATTTTATATCTGTTTTATTTTCAATGTCGATCGTTTTATACGTTTTATCCACCCACGGCGATGGAATCTTTGGGAGCACACGAAACAATCCAAAACAGGAAATATTTAGAAAAAGGTCGGGTTTTATTGGCCGAGTTACCTGCCATTAGGAGTGTTAGGTGTAAACGTGGCTTCCGTGGAGCCTGTACGAGCTGGTCGCATCGCCAAACTACGCGGCGGGGGGCGAGCCGCGCCGCGGGGGCCCGGACCATATATTTTTCTATGACAATGACGCGACGAATAAAGGCCGGACCATTGTGCCGTTGTCATCATTTGTGTTAATACGATCCTTGAGGTTTACACCACAATGAGATGAAGATGTCGCGTCCGTTGTATCAATGGCATGTCAACGTGTAAATTAGTAATTATTGGTGTCCTATCCGGGGGGTCTTTATGTGTCCCGACTATAATTATGGTGCGAGGCAACCCTATTGAAAGTGGTGGAATTTGATGAAGTTTTCAAAGGCGAGTTTACGAATCATATTTGCGACTTTTTTTCTCTAATGATAAGCGTTGTGACGGGCTCCCGCCGCGATCGGTTGTCCGTTTTATGCGTTTCTCGAATGAACGTAATTGCAATGTATTAAAAAGTTTATCGTGGATATTTGCGGCGAGCCTGCAATATGCGGCCGCGTGATTCGCCCGCCCTGTCTGCCCTTAATAAAGTAATATGCTCTAAATGCACACGCATATAACATAAATTGCAATCCCTTTGCTCTTTTTATCAAGTGAAATTATTACGACGGTGGTCCGGAGCCTCCTCGTGCTATATCTGGCTTTTAATTTAGAAAAATTGTACTGTGCTTTTATCGTACCAGTTGTACCTACGTTTGAATGAAATATCAATATTTATTTTTGCTCTGGGCGTTTCGCTTTACGACTGTCAGTAGTTTGAATGCTTTATAGTGGAGCATTGCCGTAGTTTATTCCTTGATCTAATAACGTTGTATCTTGGGAAGAAAAAACGCGTCTATGGAATGATTATCTTCTTCTCTTGTGAGACTATTTACTTAATTGGTTCTGTCTCGGCGATTTACGTTACTTTAGTTTCATAAATAAGTTGGAACGGAATGCTTAGTCCGATAATAATTCTTTTGATGTAGGTTACCTGCTTATTCACATGACCGAGAGCTGTAGCCCCGCACATATTGTTATCGCAACGAACGAAAACGAAAGAATAAACCTAGGAATCCATGATATAAATCCAATATATAGGAAAAATTCCCTGAACCATTATCTGTTCTGTTTTTATCTGCGAAAACTATATATCTTAATACTTTATTGTCAGTACCAAATTAATACTTACAAGTTACCAATTAGCTATTATAAAAAGAAGATCACGTTTTGTTCTTGATTTAAAATATTTTCATTTATAAATATCGTTAAGGTTTTCTTATTCTTTATTCGTTTGTGTATTGCCATGTGGTAAATTAAGGTGCCATATACAAAAAACAATACAACAAGTCTTATTAAATAAGATTGTTTACTGGATTGATTTGGAGATTTTCTCAAAAAATACTTGAACGTATGTAAAAGTTCTTTCACTGGTAGATACTTCTACCTAATTTTAAAATAATTTTAGAATTGGGTCTTGTAGTTTTTGATAAAATCTAAATAATAATGGGTAAGCTTGTATGATTTTCTGTTTTAGACTTAGAAATGACACTAGAATGTGGAATCCTGTAACGCCACTGCAGTTTCCAACATGTGTTGCGTTCAAAGTAGATATACTTTGTGACGTCATGGGTCACTCCTTTAGCCTCAACACCGGTCGAGTCTCGCCTCAGGCTATAGTCGACCCGGGCGCATTTTTTCTTACGATAAACATAAATGTTGTGTAAACATATGAATATAAATCTAATTGCGATTTGTTACCAATTGACTTTTTCATGAATATTTTATAACATATAATGGTTTATAGTGTCTAGTTTAACGAGAATTCTAATGAAAATATATTGTTAGAAACGTGTTCGAGAATTAGTCCACCATCCATCACTACTCTAGATATTACACAATTTCATTTGATTTGAAAAAAGCTATGGCAGAATTCGGTGGCTCAAATCTTTTAGGTAAAACATTGGCTGTTAGCCTTAAGCTTAGTTTAAGTTCACTTTCCTCGCTGTGTTTTGTCGCTTTCATACTTCGTTGCAAAACGTTAAATAGAATAATACCGAAGGCTTTTAATTAAATCGTGGAATACTGTTAAGTGTTAAGTCATGTTTATAGCTGACAGGGTAAGAGTGTTAGCCATAGCCAGTTTAACCTCACATTCCATAAGCCGTTTTTGTCACTTTTATACAGGGTGGCCTTGAATTCATTCGACAAATTGAAACTGGAGGTTGTGATTACAAACTCATGATAAATATTAAATTGGTAAGGTTTTTTAGTAAATCAAAACTGCAAAAAAATTAACTAAGTACGTCACAAGTTACACAATGACCTTATAAATGACCGCGAAATGAAGTTAGAAAAGGACCGTGGCTTAAAGCCTTAAACCGTAGATTAACTTTTATCCACATTTATTAGTACGCACCAAAATTTACAATTACTAAGGCCTGAGTCATGCGAGGTTCTCTATTATCGAAGTCCTCGACTTGGAAGTGCATTCGAGCTAATAGAAACATCTTTCCGAAACCGCTTGCACAATTCATTAACGTATTCGACGCTAGCGGTCAATAACCGGAGCACACGAAACCATACGAAGCATTTCTATCTTAACATTCGAAAACACTTTGACATTATTGTTTGCGCTAATAAGAGTCGAAATCGCACTTCAAGTGTTACCATTTGTGCTGTCGAGTGTACCGACAGGATCCCGATATCGGTCCCAATTCCGAATGAGATCGAATTAGCTCGAGATATCGAAGCGAATGCTTTTAATTTTATAGATAGCCCCCTAATGCGGGCGCATGAACTTCGAACCGAGAAAGCTTTTTGTTATTACGCGTATTTTATTGATGTTTTCTGTTTGATCTAAGTACAAGCGCGAGAAATAACGAGTACCGGGAGTCGCGCGATAAAAGTTGTTATCTTATTCTCGTGTGTGACGACTGCTGCCGAGCGAAAGGAACTGGCATAGGCAGGGGCCCAGCTGAAACTGTCACTAGCGGTCACCCTGCCAGGTGAGGTCCTCGACCAACGTTGCCCGATGCAATATCTCTTTAGAGTACGGATTGTACTTCAGTTTTATAAAAATATTTTAAATTTGATTCGAATGTTTGGTGTCTATTTTGTTTTTATACGGATATTGTTTGAGTCGATTATAAGGTTTCATTGATGCAAGTCGTGTTCCATTTTATCTGGTCCGCCTCTGGTCTTCCTATCCTCTTCAATTTGTATGATCGTTATCAACGTGTACTCACAACTAGACTCAAGTTATCGCAACGTACAGTCGACAGCACAAGTCTAACACACACTGAAAAGAAATTCAACGCATTTAAATCTTCACTAACGAAGCATTTATTGAATCGAACACTGTATTCAGTGAAGGAGTTTTTTGACGAACCATTATGAGGACTTACATTTTATACTGGTGTAAATTGTAATAATCTTTTTTGCAAATAAATGTATTTGTATTTGTACAGTTACTCTATGGCCTCTATGTAATGCAATAGTAGTACGGCATAGTTTGCAACTGGGTTTGCGTAGGTTGACGTGCCGGCTTTACCAGGCTACCATCAAAAACAAATATTACGCAAAGCATGCAGCGTTACCAGTTTCAGCTAAAAACTTTATAAAGAGATTGTAAAAACCATTTCCATGCTCCAATTCTCATTGAACAATACCTACGAAAAAATTGAAAGAACGCAACGAATTTATTCACAAATTGCCATGGATATACATAATAAGGACATGTCACATTGACTACTCAATAATGATAATATTGATTATTGAATACATCAAGTATAATGATAATATTGTAGAACCAATCTTGAACTAATCCGGCTAAAATCTGAGATCATTTGTCGTCGAATCAAATACTCTTTAGCTCGCTTTTGTATGAGAACTTTGTCAACAACAGGCGTTTATGTAGAATAATTTCAAAACTATGTTTTTAGTTCCAAAAACGCCAGTAGGTGGCGCTGACCAGTGACGTTCTCATACAACACACAGAAGAAATAAAAGTACAATACAACTTGTATTTAGATTCGATAATAACAGTGTTTCGTGAAATATCGAAAAACTAATTTCAGATATATCTTCAGCGGGATCATGTGATGCAATTAAAACAACGAGTCAAATATTCTATTGCACTGAGGGGCATATCCTGTTGTATAAACTGCCTGTTTTTTTGCTAGTAGCGAATAAAGCTTGCTCGGGCCAGATGTTAGCGAGCTCATAATAAGCCGTATCGCGTACAAAGCATCGAAATCGGACACCGGCGATAGGGCAGCGCTGATTCTGAATACAAAATAACATTTTACGCCTTAAAAACTTGTTAAACAGGTAAGTTTCGACCTTCGCAGTATCATCATAAGGCATTTGTATTATTTTGTTACGCGATAAAAGTAAATATGTATAAACATTGTCAGAGAACATTATAAAAACATTTTAATTTTTAAAAATGCACCTTTATAAATTATACTTTTAAGGCTAATTGCTAACATCTATGTTAGTACTTATAAGGATGTCTAGTAATCTTTGGAGCGATACAATCATTTTTTTGTAACTAATGATTAACTTATTAAGTAAGTATATTATTTTATTTTTTATCTACGTCCCATTTAACGAAATCCCGTTAATACATATTTCATCGAGTTGGTACAGTCGACAGCAGATCAATGGTAACACTTTTTACTTTTGACAGTTCTTATTATTTGCGTCGTAAGACTTGAAATCGTACTGCAATTGTTACCATTGATCAGCTGTCGACTGTACCACCACTAGATTATGCTGGATGTAAGATAAAATAACTAATAATGGAAAAGTGATAAATCGTTTGAAGGAAAAGGATCACGATGTGAATAATATGACACATAACTCATAAATTTGGTAAGTATACGCAATTAAATAAAATGACATCATAGTGTACTACTGAATTATAATAATAAAATATTTGACAACAATAAGATTGTTCACAATTTTTTCCTGTAATCAGAGTCTCCTTTTAGGTTTTTATGTCTGTGCCAGGAGGCTCCGCTCTTCATTCTGAACTCATTAATATCCATATAGGTAACTTTCGAAACTACATATAATGTTAAATATATTAATTGCCCAATGATAGATTTACAACAAGAGTACCACAGGTGGTTGGCGTTAGCAGGGTGGTTTGACAGAATGAATGTTTAACAGCTGTAGGACAAGGCAGCACTGTAATGGTCGCACTTCACTTGGCTATTCGTATTCGCTATTGGATGTCATATTTGCCAAATACTTGACGTAAATACAAATAAGACGAATATTTTGTCAAGAATGCCAACCACACACGGCAATTATGACAAATACGCAAATACGAATAGCCAAGTTAAGTGTCACCATATTTTACTGAATATCCTAATAATCCCCCGTGGTATTCGATGATATCACAACTCTATGCATTGGCAATTCTTAGTTATCCTCATTGATCTCCTATAAACAACTAGATACACAAAGGTCTTACTAAAACAATTTAAAAAACGTCCAAATAAGGGTCCATTGTTAACGTCCAAATAATGTCCAATAAAGCAAATGAGGGTCCATTCATCCGTTTGGACCTTCTTTGCGCTCGGACATTTTTAGAAGGCAGACTGTGTTTGTAGTTTATAGGAGATCAATGGTTATCCTTGATAATGGGAAAATAGTATTTATTTACACAGCGCTAATACCTAGTTTCCATAATCTTTTAGTAAGTAATATCCCTAGTCCATTGAATTTAGCAGTGAAACGAGCATTGTGAAGCTAATGGGTGCCTATTTGCCGATTTGTATCTAATCTGTTGATAAAATCTATACACCCATTCAAATCAACTAAATGGACCCACTCCGGCGCAATTGTGAACCGGTGCTTAGATGAAATGTGTTTTAAATATTTAGCTTTCGTATATTATTTTACTTGGAGAAGTATTTATGATTAAACTTTTTCAGTCTTTGGATGTGTTAGTAATCCCAATATAACTAAATACCAATATGAAAGTTTGTTTATCAATAAATCACCCTCAAATACAGGTAATTGTAGATCTCATGTATATCATAGCCCAAATCAAGTGTCTTATTTTGTAAACAAATATGATCCTCTAATTACCAGTTGTGTTGTAACACTGAAGAAACTGATTGATTGAATCTTCATCATTGTGAAAATAAAGTAATCCGATCTAATAATGTGAAAATAACTATGCAAGAATCACAGAACAGCTTAAAACGTTAGAAGGGTAGAGTAGTTTTTGTTTATAAAATAAGACACTTGATTTGGGCTGCGGTTTAGGTAGGTACTCTAGTTTGCTTGGATCACATATTATAGAAACCCAGAGCAGAGAATACTAAATATACACAAAAATATATATTTTATCATTACTAGATCTCTATTAAAATGATGAAGCAAAATGTATCCACGAATATCGCTAGGGTAGAAATAAATAGAAAATCAAACATTTAACTAAACGGCATTGATTGTTTCATAATAACTTCCAATCTCCAAATTATCCGATTTCAAAAAAGAAATGCACTTATTATAAGAAATCGAAAAGTGAAAAGAGAGATCGACAAACGGGAACTCGAATGTCACTCGGTCGCATGTAATTGATCCCGGTTGTTTTATCTCGATGAGCCCTTTATTGTGCCCCCGTCGCGGCGCAGGCGCAGCTACCCTCCGCTCAAAGATAACATCTCTAAAAGGGTTGCCAACTAAAGATATCACTTAATTTGTAGCCACTCTTTATGCTCGGCATTAGGGGAGCTTGTACAAAACACATAAACCTTTTTGTGCAGGACTTTTTGAGTGCGATTTTGCGATTGACGTTTTTATGAAGATTACTTTTAAACATCTCTATACACTGTAATCTGTTTCCGCGGTATTCTAGTAAGGAAGGGAGTTTGGAGCTTATCGTTTTAACTTTTTAACGTTTTGTTCACTTTGTTTCGCGATAGCTACGAAAATTGAGACAAACGAATGATTTTTTTTCTGTCAGTATTTGTTTATTCATTGGTGACAAGATTACCGTGACTTGAGCATTAACTTGTCGACCCTTATCAATTGTTTAGTCTTAATTAATCATACTTATGAATATTAAAGCTTATGCGGATGTTTGAAGAGCGAATCGACATAGGGTTTCCTTTGTGAAAAGAGTAATTTATAGGTGTTGTTAATCAGGAATGACCGCGAATGATGACATTTATTGGAGTGCTCAAAAGAAGACGTGATTGTGAAGTTTCGTGTTTTTATCAAGCATCCTCGCATGGGTCGGACGTGGATCGTTGAGTTTATTTCGTTTATCCATCATCACAAAATCATCCTTCATTCTGGGTTGTTCATTTGCTTCAGGCCACTCCTCCGGAGGAAGACATATGTATGGATACGAGTGTTATTAGGTACTAATTTACTTTGGCAAATGACATAAAATTGTCGAGTGAATTAAAAAAAAGCTTACCTCTGTCGACTATTTTGCCGAATAAGTTCTTCCCTCTTAAAAAATTCTTTGTGGAGCAGTTCCATCTTCTGTATTTGAACTGGTGCTGGCATTCTGCGACAGCCATGCTGGCGCCCTTGGCCACGGCTGCTAACACTCCTGGGTTCTCTCTGGCGAGCCGCCTCTGCTTCCGCCTGAGCGTAGCGTGAACTGCGGGGTCCATGTACAGTACTCCAGGAGATAGAGGTGATAAGTTATTTGGCTCTCCCGCTTTAGCAATGCCCCTGTGGAAGAAAAGACAAACTTAAAAACAAACCACAGTTCTAACCCAATGGCTTAGGTGACACTGCGGTGGTGCAAGAGTCGCCGGTTCGTTCCTGACCTTTGGACTATTGTGGCCAAGGAGTGTTTAAGGAGTAGTTTATATAATATTATAAAAATCCAAACTTTTGTCATTGTTCGCTTGGGAACTTGAGTGCCACTTCAGGCAATGGGTGCAACTCGAAATGAAATGCTCATTTGAAAAGGCAAAGACAACAAACAATTGACGACCGAACTGTCAATCCGCAGACGTTTAGATAAATATTTGCGTCGCGCATTAATTCTCGAGGAGCGAGCGAGTAAACACGAGGCGAGAGCGATCGAGATCACGGCCTGTTGACTCGCCTCAGCCTCGGCTCGGATTCGTTCGGCTTCGGCTACAAAAAGCTCGGGGCACTCTCGCGCATGTGTCCGAGCTGGAAATCGTATTACTTTTCTATTTGCCTTTCTTTGTAGTCGAGTGTTACGTAAATATGGACGTGTTCTTCGGAAATTCTCATTTCCTTCGAGAATTCATGGGAGACGCGCTGACATGGTTTAAAACCATACTTCAAAAGCATAAAACAATATGGAAAATTCACAATATCTTTGGTTGGAGATATATGCATCAATGCATAGTCTTTCGGTTATTTCGTCATCAATTATTTGGTATCCATATATATATTATGTGTTGTTTATTCTTATGTTTAGCATAGATATAAACCCAATATTCTATTTTGGTCACTCAGATTCAGATATCGTCACAGCTCGAGACTACCGACCGACCGCATATGACTTAGTAGGTGCCTACAACCAGTACAAACTAATCTTTATGGATGACGGTTTTTATTACGAAATTAATTCGATTATAAGATGTTTTTTTGTCTATGTATGTAATTTAGACCTCACTTCTGTGTGGTCTAAATTAATACAATATTTTAACTATAAATACCTATTGGAAAAATGGTTAATTTGTTACTTCAAGGAAACAACAACTTCGGGAAAAACACCTTGCATTTAGAAAACATACCTACGTATTTTGAAGAGTTTACAATTTGAAATAACATTTCCAAATAAACTGCCTTTTTACAGCATGTAAGTAGAATTGTAGATCAAAGATAAATGAAAGGTAACATTGTAGTACAAACAAATACTCGTACTCACAAAAACGTAGATCGAAAGAAAAATAGATAAGTACAACTATTTTTTTGTTTAAGACAAGTATTGTTCGTATTTAAAGTCTCACTTCAAAAAATGACGATGGGCATTATGTTCTAAGTAGTATAATTGAACCAATATATACCCAATATGCGAGTAAGTGCCAATCAACATTGCTGCAACACTGGACAAGATCATAGAAAACTGACCAACAACAGCAGCCTCTTTACCCGACTGCCGAACGGAGGAGGGTAATGTTTTACGAGTGTAATATTAGTGTAAGTGTATTCCTTTGTCGCCTTCTGTAGCCAAAACGCATGAAGGATGTGAATGATGCACCTATAGTTAGTTAGCTTAGCATTTCCTACCAATAATCAGTCTTTTTTTATAATAATTAACTTGTTTTATATTGTTGTTCGTCAATTGTATAGGCATTTGTAGCAATCCCAGTTTGCGTACGCTAAATTACTCGCAAGGCATCCCGCTCGCTCTACGTGATGTACCACATGAACGACAGTGACAGTTGCGTTTAGGTTTAGAATTAGACTAAGGGCCGACGTGGCGCGGCGTGTTACGGCGTCCGGGCGTCCAGGGTTGTCGGACGCCGCAAGTTAGGTACCGGCGGACGGCGTTGTACGTCAGCCCTTAGTGGTCGCTACAGAATTAGCTGCAATGTCATAAACATAATCTTCCAATAACAAAACTGACCATTCTCTTTTATAACAAAACGCATCTAAATAATCTCCTAAAACGATCTTAATCCGTCTGTGGGTGCAATAAATTAAACCAGCCCGTCATATTGACACCCACGACACGACCACTTTAAAAACAAAACCACGGATGTCCATATTTGCCCGTCCATATACAGTCCTTTGCACTTGTCGCGTTGGTAGGAAACCAAACAAGAGACGCGAGGTCCTCGAGGAAAAAATCGTGAATGGCTTTCACGGACAAACGTAATGTTTGTGGAGAGATAAAGCCTGTGTGAATGTGTCAAAATATCAAATATTGTCTTTGGAGAGTTTGTGGGTACCCTTGTATGGGTAATTAAACGTCATTCCATGCTTTTTAGTTGGGAGACTTTAAGAATGCTATAAAATATTTTATTTTATATTCAATGTTTTAGGTATTAGGTTCAAATAATAGTTGCCTATTTTTTGGCATTAATCAATTCCAATCATTTTGAGGATTAGGATAAGTTAGAAAGTTTTTTCGATTTTACAATTAAATTAACGTCAGAGATATTAAAGGTTATAGTTATTCTTCATCCCTTATTGGCAAAACGAACTTAGTATGTATTAGTGTTAGTGTGTATATTATTGCATGATGAGGACTTACTATTTGATTTCTGACTTTCTAATGTCTGTAACTATGAGTATGTTATGTTTCAACTAATTTCAATTACGTTTTCACAGATGGCCGCCTATTGAACTAAGTATGTCTATTTTGTAAAATTACCATATAAGTAATTTAAAAAAATATTTCAGTACTTCTAGTTAATATTGTTAATTTAATTGACTCGCTATCAATTAATTTAAAACCGGTTTACAAAAACGACAACTTTGTTTATACTATTTTACGAGTACAATATACTCGTACCATTGAACAAATATTTTATTGGGAAACGTAGTTTAAAAATTCTGATTGCAATACTGTTGACAGTGGTCTTGTCTGAAACACGACCGAATGTCTACATTCGTCGCACGCGCATCGCATACAAATTAGCCCTTTTATTTAATTTGTTGCCGTCGCGAGAGGCGTTAAAGGTATACTATAAAAACCAATTTCCAAAGACACATTTAATAAGTAACTTTACAATTGCAACTTGTAATAGAATGCTAAGATATTAATACACAATTGTCGAAAATTATAAAACCCAAGTTATAAAATAAAGAATCGAATGCATCCAAAGTATTCTTGGATTATTGATGAAACGATTTATTGAGATATCGTAACTGTCACGTACGTCTTATTATTATTATTATTTAATTATGGACAGGCAGTTCATCGTTGATAATAATGTCCATTTCACAGTATTTGTAAAGTCTATCACTTAGTGGTATTATTCTTGTCAATGGTTTTAAAATAACTGTCCAATTTGTTTTTGAATCCGTTAAATGAGATGGCAGAGACAACGTCGTCCGGGAGTGAGATCCAGGCCTGAACAACTCGAGGAAGTGACGAGCGACATTAGTGCTGAATGTAGTGCAGTCTAATTTCATATGGTGTCCTCGCAGCGGTCGTGTGTCTGTCATACTAAACTTTGCCTTATTGAAGTCTGTCGGAACGGGTCATGATCCACCACGCGAGCAACGTGAAAATAGATGGATTACTTTTTATTTAATAATATAGTCTAAACTATAGACAGTCATCTTAGTTTTCTATTCTCTAAATGTATTTGCCATTGCATCATTTTGTCTTTAGGCCATGGTGTGAAGGGGTCTCAATAAATTGGCCAACGTTATCAGATGTACAATGACGCCAGCACGCGATTTCGAGAGTAATGTAATATGGAATACGCGAGATGCATACATATTAGCCGAGTGGGGTTACATTTTAATACAGGAGACATCACAAACTTTTGCTAAATCTTATGTGAGTGACTGCGCTCACTAATTTATTATTGCGCCAGTGTTAGGCTATTGTACTCGTAATATCATGGGCCAAGTCCGCCGCCCGCGCCTTCATCGTCGATGCCGCACTTTTTTGAGATGGCGTCTCTGTTATACCTATTTACTCATTTATATTTGCTTGAGACCAATATGTTTAACAGTTATGCAAGTGGAAAATGTTTGTAAGTAGTAATGTAAAGTCTATGTAATTAGACAGGATAGTTTGGCACCGTTATTGCCTTATATCTTATTTATGTATCTTGAATGATGGACATCATTATTTAAATTATTACAAATAATTATTTCGTCCTTATCATTTCGCAACTCAAGTTATTAATTGAATAATTAATTTAAAAATGGCAGTTATTGGATACATTGTTATTGAAATAATATCTAGCAACCGTACCTACCTACCTATCTTCAGTGCTTATAAATTGTAAATGTATGTAGGTAGGTATCTATACCACAGCCCAAATCAAGTGTCTTATTTTGTAATCAAATATGATCGTCTAATTATCTGTTGTGATGTAACACTGAAGGAATTAATTGATCGAACCTGTTCATCATGGTGAAAATAAAGTGATTCGATCTAATAATGTGAAAATAACTATGCAATAATAACTATGCACCGAATAGCTTAAAATGTTAGTAAGGTAGTTTTTGTTTACAAAATATGAGGCTTCGGTATATGTAGGTATGCATGTTTTGTTTAGTGTTAATGACCTATATCTAAGAACTAATATAGCTAAAATTTTATAATTATTTTGTTACGTAGTACATTAGTGAAATAAACATAGATTAATTCAAATCAGTTCATTAAAAAACAAGTAAAAGTGTATTTGTATAATGCAATGCGCACGCGCCACCGCTGCTGTCTGTTACTAGTGTGATAGTGATAGTGAGTGATAGATAACGTGTGATAGTGACCTATACATAACATAGAAGTGGCTTCATTGGGTCATAAATATTTTGTCTTCTAACAGATTACAGAATATTTTTTCTAACTATCTAACTGCAAGTACTTTTTTCTATCAAATACGTTAACAGTCGACAGCAGATCAATGGTAACACTTTTTACTTTTGACAGTTCTTATTATTTGCGTCGTAAGACTATTGATCTGCTGTCGACTGTACATAAATAATCAGTTTATTCATTGATTTTTTTCATTTGGATTAAAATTTCCCTTCCGACGGGCAAAATAAGATATTTTACACACCTATTAAAATTTAAAACACATTTCATTAATGCATATAAAAGAGCTTCAAATACGATAAGTTGTGCATTTTCATGCCTATTATTTTATAAAAACTAAATATTTGAAAAGAATACCTAAATGATCTCATGCCTGTTTATATTTTATTCGAAAGATCCGTCTTAATTTTAACAAACGACAATATTTTATTCAGATCGTAAATAAACCTTAACATTCTGTATCACGGGTTAAATCATTACACATTACATTACTGAGTTTAACGACATATTTAATTTGATAAAAATATAAACTTTTAATTGACATAAATCGCTTGACATTAATTAGCAATGTTTTTATTATCATTTCTCTTACTTTGTTGCAAATGTAATGTTATTTTAAATTAATTCATATTTTGTTCATTTTTATGTTATTTTAATATTATTTTGTATGTGCGTATTGAATATAAATATAATAAATAGCCACCCGCCGCCGGCAGCGGGATGCATGCGCAACCAAGTTACCGTCGGAGGCCAGAACCAAGAACAATAATAAAAATTATTATATTAATACTCATTAGCATTTATCGTAGGCAGATCGGCATGTAAATAAAATGCCACTATAATAAATGGGTACTTTATTAATAAAAGTACATGAACACATACATTATAAAAGATGTAAGTACCTACTACTGAAAGTTTTCCCACTTCTTTTCCTTAGCGTTGGCACCTTTTAATTGCAAAGTTGTGTAAATGTAAATTAAAAAAAAAAATACTTTTAAAAATATTTTATTTTATTTTTACATATTCGGAAGACTAACAGTTATTTATACAAACATGTGCCTAACTATTTTACAAACAAAACCATTTACAAGTCTTCACCTATAACAAAACATATTAACTTCACCTAAACAAAAATATATTCATAATATATTTATTTCCAATAAAATACCTAATTCTGATACCTAAATAGTAATTCTACTAGAGGGCCCGCTCTGTGAGGTTAAGGGATTAGGCAAGTCGCATACCAGGAGCCAGCGATAGTGAAAATAAATACAAAATGTGATGCCCGTGACTCCCGTCCGTCACAATGCAGACACGGGTTTATATGCGCTTTAATTGTAAGTTTCTTCAACAATAAATTATTTATTACCTACTTTATACGATACCTAATCATGATTTTTATTATTAAATTGACATGTATAAAGAAAGACAAATAAATAATTGATTTAAAATTATAGGGAGTAAAATTATTACTTCAAATTATTATAATATACAAACGGATAACACTCACTAATTTGGTTGAAGGCTTTCAAGCTGAAGCCGAGTCGAAATCGGTCAAAACTGTCTGTATTAATGCCGGCTTCACGCAAATAAGTGAGTGTCATCCGTGCCTATATTATAATAAAAATCTAAATATTAATTGGATGATGTTTAGGTAGCTCTTTTGGAAAAGATTCGAACCAGGGAGGTTCGAATCCCGGTCGTGACAAAAAACTACATTTAATACTTATTTTTACTTCCACACAGTTTACTGTGTGTATCTATGTAATTATACAATATAAATAAGACCACACATGTTTTATTCAAAAAGATTACTTTCATAACTTTAACACCTGTAAGACTCGCAGCATAATATACTTAAACTTGGCAAGGGCTTAGTCATTACATTTTAATAGGCAATTATCGATTTCACACTACTATGTTTATACTCTGTTTAATGACCCGTTAATTCATCCTTAGTTTATTTATATGTGGGAACAACCGCTAGCTTCAACATAGTATGCAATATGTGGTATTACACAACATTATGCGAATATTACTAATACGAAGTACTACTTAGACGAGACATGTAAGCTTAGATGAGACATGTAAGTTAGATGAGACATGTAAGTTTAGATGAGACATGTAAGTTGATGGATGGAAGGAAACTTGATTTGTTCAAGGGTTGTGTGCTAGGATCGCAGCAGATGGAAGTCCATCGTCTCTGCCTACAGGAATCAGGCGTGAGTTTTTTTAATTATAAACAAAATATTATTAATACTAATATGAACAGTGAATGAACTTATGTTTATTATAAACACAGATAATTATTATATGAATAATAAACATAATAGTTCTATGGAATGTTAAGTCATGATTTCAAGGGGATTCACAATATTGTTGTTTGTATATGTGGTGAGGAATTTAACAAACAATACAATAATGTTTTGATATTTTATTGCATATGCGAAACTATTACAATAATGATGATTTCCAATTAACTAGTGAAGAAATTGTGATACCTATAGACGTATTACAAGGTATACATTAATTCTCACGTGTGGATCGTCAGTTTGTCGCAATCACTTGTCACTTTATATTATAATTGCATAAAAAGTTTGTTTCTAATTTTAATAAAATTATGTATCTACTAACTTAGCTTGTAAGTAAATTATTTTTATGTAAGTAAGTATTTTACGGACCAATTATGGACCTCGTCCGAAGTAAATATTTTTTTATTGCAGACTTTATTTGAACCAACTTCGAAAAAAGTTGGAGGTTCTCGATTCCTGACACTAATGAATCTGAATCCAACATAAATAAAAACCCAATTCAAAAAATATATTTTTGTTAGATTTCTGTCTGCCACACAGGTAATATGTTGCAAGACAAAGCCCTTTTGCACCAAGGAGGATTAACCAAGGGTTAAATAATAAATATGGCATATTACGGGTTCCAAATGGGGTCAGGCCCACTTGCTGTAAAAGATAGCCCGAGAGTTACTGACTTGACCCATGAAAACGTATGGAGTTTTCACACACTCGGATTATCCTTTATTGCAAGTCGGCCTTAAAATTACGACAAACCAACCAAATCTCGAAATTCCAAAGACAAAGTTACAGATATGCCAGAACGTTCAACTACTCACCACCACATGCTGCCGCGGCCTCTCCGAGGCTTGTTCCCAGCGGCCTGGCACCTCAAACACAGAACAGTGAGCACAAACAACCACAGACACTTCATTCTGCGATGGGCGGGCCCCGCGCGTACTTCACATGAGCGCGGCCGCTCGGTGCACGGGTACGTCTGGCGCGCGGCCGGCACTGCCAGCGAGGCGGAGCCGCCTGTGGTGGGAGGCCTTACCTGCCTCACCGCCCGATTGGTCTCGCACCTCTGATTTTTTACGAGTAATCTTTGTCGTGTTTAGGTCATTAGGTTGGTTATGCAATTTGGCTAGTGTTGGATAATGTTATTGGATTACGATTACGATGGACCATTGAGAGGCTTTTGTCTCATTGTTTATGGCTGGTTACTTAGAGAGATTACTGAATTGAGATTTGGCTCATTATTAATCGCATTATGATAATATTTTAATTATTTTACTATCGAACTACTTATTATTGTTGTTTTTGTGGTGTTTCAATATATCTTTGAAACTATTTGTGCTACACTGTTGTTAGATTCTCTATATTTCCTTTCGCCTTGGGGTTTTCTGGAAGGTATCGCTTTGATCCACAAGCCCGCTTTTTATAAAATATATTTATTTTACTATTGACATCTGTAATATGATTTCTTTTAGCAATACAGACAGAGTATATAGAATATTAGTGTTGTGTTATTTTCACTACACAACACGAAATCAAAAGGGTATTTTCAATCTTCGCACTATGCCCGTGTTATAGAGGAGCTGCCCTCTTACCATGAAGTCTCTGTCTTATAGCAGGATTACTTCAATAATACTTTGTTATTTCGTACCATTTCTTAATAAGCTTACTTTAAGGTCGTCATGGTACGAAATAACAAAGTATTATTGAAGCAATCTTGCTATTAGACTTTATGGTAAGGCCCTTGGATTGCCTCGACGCTCACATTATGATGAAGTCTCATACTATAGATTAACACCTTTGCTACTGTTGGTTATTATTTTACATACGTTTTTGAGAATGAAATGTGACGGTGTGTAGACTATAGATGAAAGATCAAATCTAAAACCTACCTCAACATGTGGAATCCTGTCTGTGCATGTTTGAAAGAGAGATAGATACACTATTCCGTCACACATTAACAGTAAACTCGATTCGCACGGTCCACAGAAGTCCTCGCTAAATGAATGAAGAAAGATGGCTGACGTGTCTTCAACCAGTTTTTATACTGAATATAAATGGCTAGTACCAACCAACCACTTATTTATGTAAAGAATATTCCACTCTTGCTCACTTTATTTGTAAATACATAATAAGATGATGATATTCAGTTGTGTGCGATTCTAGGCTGTTATTCATAAACGTGATTTAAAGTTACGCCACCGTTTAGACAACCTGTCCCTTTCTATCTTAACCATTTTAAACGTGTGTAAAAGGGATAGTGAATTAAGGAAAGTGCGGTTTAACTAGGTTTATGAATAACAGCACTAGAGTGCATCAAGCGAATATTAATCGTAGTAGTACTTAGATGTAATTTATTAATTTGTAATTAAATTAGAAAACAATTGACAACTACCACTCACTGAAAAAAAAACGGTTAAGGCGGAAACACACTTATGTGTCATGCGTGTCGTGACCCAGCATATCCGGTTTCGTACTAGGTCGGTAAGTACTAACATCAATCAATTATAATATTAATAACTCAGTGTTGTGGCGTGGTGGTGATACTATTTATAATAAATTACTTATAAAAGCTTAGCAGCCATAGTGAGAAGACTAAAATAAACCAAACCTTTTGAGTTAGTGTAGTGTAGCGAAAACAATTCGTAGTGAGAGTGCGCGAATGTAAGACACGTGTCCAAAGTGATCGCCCTTAATAGACGCTAAGTATGTCGTTGGACTAACTTTTAGATATAAGTGTCAATTTATAGAAATTTAGGTCAAATTACTAATTAGGTAGTCTTTGTTGTATTTAGGCTAAATCTTAATGTGAATAAAGTGTCATATTATGGCCCCACTATTAATAAAAAAAATATGAAACCTTAGCGTCACGACACAACACATAAGTGAGTTTACGCCTTTATCGTTGACTGTGACTATACAATTTCAAATATAAACCTTATGATTAGTATACTAATTCCTAAGTAAATACACAAGTTTTTACCTAATTTTGCGTCATATCAGATTCTCAAGATTTCGGTGGAAAGTAGAGACTAAGGCATAAGATAAATTGCAATTTACCCAAAATTTTCGTAATATCTGTAATTATTTAATATCTGAAATATAATAAAAATCGCTTCGTGATGAGTCAGCACATTCACCCCCGCCCGCGCCCGCGGTCCGTGGGAGGGGCGGCGCGAGGAGCCAGCCAATCAGAGCGCGGCGCGGGCGCAGCGCGGCGTGCGCACGTGTTGCTAGCGCCCACGCAACACGCGCTCCTTACAAATTCAAAATCGGAATTTAGATTTTGGTTTTAGAAGACAGACATGTCGTTATAAATTCACCAAACAGTATGTAAGTTTACGGTTTTCTCTAGGTACTATTGAAGGTTTTAATCTAATATAAATAAATTATTGAGCTATACCTAACATAGATTAAGTATGACGATAAAAACACGTCCCATGCCTTTTCACTTTATAAAAAAGTCTTAATTCATTAGATTGAATTCAACCTGCTACTTAGATTATAAATAGGTACTATAGATCCAAGGTCAATGCGCTGAAAATAGCACATCATAAATTGCACTAAAAAGATCAAATAATGCACTCGTTCTCAAGTCAGCAGTCATCACCATTTTTATGCCTAGTTAAAGTGTTACTTTATTTTTTCAGCTTTTTAACAGTCGGTGGGAAATTTTGAACGGGCGACAACACACAACTTAAAGCGGAATCTCGCTTTGTACTATATTGTAATCGCATTATTCGATGTTTTAGTGCAATTTTTGTTGTGCCATTTCCAGCGCATTGACATCGCATCTATATTACTTTTAATCTGAACTGCTACATCTAATCAAAATCTACGCTATGCTACGGCCTACGGCCCCTCTACGTCCCATAGTAAAGACATCAACGCGGGCGGTCAACGCGTACAACAAAATGTAGCTTAATAAACAACATAATAGTAGGTAATAAAGCGCCTACGTTCATGAAATTTTAGAATTATATTATGTAAGTATATAGTTAGTAGACATTTAATTTATTTCAGCATTCCTATATTTAATATTTAATTTATAGTGAACTATATTTATTATATTATTCACTTTCTCTAGAATTTATTTTCAGATAAAAAAATATATCAATTGAAGTCACCTTTAGGGCTCAGACAGACGAGCGACAGTGCGTCGCGCGACGTCGCGACACCTTTCGTGGAGGGATGTAAGCTGTCGCGCGAAGTCGCGACCCTCTGCGACACCCCGCGACACTCCGCACAACAACGACGTCGCGCGACGCACTGTCGCTCGTCTGTTTGAGCCCTTAACTACCCCGACATCGAAGCCGGAACTAATATTTTGTCTATAAATATAAGTGGTTCGTTTAAACAAGAGTGGTTCCTGAAAAAACTGGCACGCGTCATACTGACATGTGTTTGTCATATGACAATATGTGCGAGTGCCGTGCATGGTTAATTGAATATCCTTGTATTGGGGTTCGAATTCGTGCAGATGTCGAAACTCAAATAGGTGCTACCAATTATTTTTTCAACATCATGTAATAAGAAGTAGGTAGGTACTATACTTATATTTTGATTAGGTTTTTAATTTTTTTGGTATTTATTTATTTATTTAAGCTTTTACACATTGTGTACAAAAGGCGAGCTTAATGCCTTGCGGCATTATCTACCAGCTGACCTTTGGGCATGCATTTTTGTTGTATATCATTTATCATTTCATTATATTTGTGTTGTATATCGCGGAAAGAGATTAAATAATAGCTCTTACATACACGATACATTGTACGATAATTTGCCGACTGTACTCGAAATATAAAGATAAATATACTTTATTGCACAAAAAAGGATACATAATTCTAGCTAAAATAATTTTATACAACAGGCGGTCTTATCGCTGAGAGCGATATCTTCCAGGCAACCTTCAGGTAGAGAATTTATTATTTTGGAAGAGGCGGCTTACAGTGCATCACGTAGAGAGGAAGAAATATATGAATTAGACTAGTAAAATAATTAATACTAATTATTTATTCTATATAGCTGCCTATATTATGTACTTATAATGCATAATATAGGCAGCAAGTTGGAAATATTCCATAATGGTGCCATTTTGACTGCGGTGGGCTCATTCCTATCACCCAATACGTCACGGTCCTTCCCTCAACACATCTCGTGTCTAATTTACAGTAACGTCTAAACACAATAGGAATACGTTTCATTGTGCTCTATCCATAGGGCTCCTCAATGGAATTCCTGCCACTGTCGAATTCATAGTCAGAGTTCACTGAAACGGGAGTGTCGCCAACAAAGGTAACCGTGAAATTTGGACCAGTGGAAATTAAAAGTCTCATTACGAGCTTTGCCCATTATACTTCAAAGGACCATGAAATGATGCCACATGAAACTAAAGTCAAACCTCTGAAAATAAAGCTCATTTTAGATTGTGTCGAGGTAAGAATTTAGTGGCGTTTTCGTCACGGACCGCCGAATTTTGACAATAATCGACAATAGGGCGTTTCGAAGTATGTTCGTCGCTAATAATGTCCTAAGTAAAAGTTTATTGTTTTTGACGGCTGCTGCGAACGGCGCAAGTTGTTTTTGAGTGCTCGTTCACGGTGATTATTGAGTATTATTGACTGAATTTTTGTTACACCTTGGAATGGAGTGTGACAAAATTGTTTCTTTAAAATATGTTGTTTTGTTAAAATTAAAATATTGTTTATTTAAGATAAGTATTTTACAGTTGGACGAGAGAAATACACAGAGCGAACGTTAACGGAACCCTTCCGTTAACATTCGCTCTGTGTATTTCATTTTCATGGCAGAGGTAGACCGAGGAGAACGTACGTCGACCAAATTGGCGATGTCTTGAAAAAGCCAAGTACGGTCTACTACAAACCGACGAGCATGCATGAAGTGATTGATGAATGTGGAGGAGTCAAGGATCGCAGCAGATGGAAGTCCATCGTTTCTGCCTACCCCTACGGGAATCAGGCGTGAGTTTATAAATAAATAAAAAACGAAATAAATATGGAGAGTGATCAAACACAACTCCAACGTTACTAGCGTGTTTCCTGAAAACGTACTAAGGGGTTTTTCATTTTCAAGGCAATAGATTACTAGAACCGCTTGCTCTAATTTAGAGCTCAGGATCAATTGCCCCCAATAAAACAAATAACTGTTAAATGTAATTTTCTCATAGCTATACGAATTTCTAAAAACATTTACAACTTACCACCTTAAAATTACCAGTGAACCAAACAGCTTACTGCTAAAAATAAACCCGAATAAAAAGCGACCGCTCCGGTGATTCACTCCACTCCGGGCCCGCTTTCCCAGGCCTTGCTTATCTCTGTTACGAAACACAAATATCCCTCTAAGACAATGCGCAACTTTACAAATAAGTTCTATAAACCGACAATGAGAATCGACTCACGACTCCGACTTCGAGACATTGTACATTCGACTTTCGCTTACCAAAAATAAAGATATTTTTCAGACGGTAAGCTCAGGAAAAGTGGGCAGCGGATAACATTTTTACTGTACTTGCTCATTGTATCTTTATTGCTCGAAGTGAGCGTAAATATTAAGTTTTATTGTGTTTACGGATAGGCGCGGTCGGCCATTGAAACACGAGTCAGTGTGGTCGCCTCCCATAGCGAGATCGATTCGAAAAAAGACCCATCCGCCCCTTACAATCGTTTTATGGCGATGACAACTACATAAGTAGCCGGGCACTTTCCTCCGAGGAATTGTTAGGCCAACGCCAAATTCAACACTTCTGATGCGCGGGAGCTGATGATTTATCTATGACTGGGCAGGTTTATGCATTATGCTCTGTTAATAGCCTTCGGATGGTAATGAAAATATACGATGTCATCTTCGTCTAATCCCTTCGTTATTTCATGCTTGAGGTTTGGAAGTAAATTGAAAGGGATAGAGAAACAAGTTTATTTGTTTGATTGATAACTCTGAGGTTTTGATTTACTTCATTGTATTTTACATCTCAATCTATATCGAGTTATCTTTAATTGAGAAATATATAGCTATACCAAAAATAAATGCCTTTGACGGTGTTTTCAGAATGCAGTTTTCAAATAGTATTTAAAATGTAAATATAAAAGAAGCTCAGCCCCCTTACCATGAAGTCTTATAGCAGGATTACTTCAATAATACTTTATTAAAGTAAGCTTATTAAGGACGTCATGGTACGAAATAACAAAGTATTATTGCCGTAATCCTGCTATAAGACTTCATAGTAAGGGGGTAGTACTATTTATACAAAATACCTACAAACTTACGAGCGAACTTTAATGTCCGAAGCTTCTGTGCCAGGAAGCCAGGATCACAGACAAGATAAATACTCGTCTGCTTATGTAATAAAAGAATCGGTTACTAACAACGCAGTTAAATATTTAAAACATATTTATGGAATCTGGGAAGCACGTTACACAATTTGAATTTTCTTGCTAATTTTTAAATTAATACCACCAAAACCGTTTCTCCGTCAGGGAGGTCTATTACCTACGTCCATCCACCGTGAGATACTCAAAAATCACACAATAAACTATCGAAAGACATCTCGAATTCATTTCGCATTCATACAACATCCAGCCGACCTAAACATTGTTTTACGTCTCACAAAAACCACACGAAATAAAAAAATAGGCATTCGACATTCTTGTCCGCATTTAGTAGCGATAAAATCACCTCTGCGAATGATATATCGCGTTCATCTAGACTAATAGCGTTTTAATATCACGGGTTAGTCATCGGGAATAAGGCAAAACAAAAAATGTGTGTGATCCTCAATTAATGAATGGTATTGACTTCGCACGATGAAAGAAAACAAAAAATTATGTTCGTATGTGTACAAAGTTGGGTTAATTATTTTACGTATACATATATATACCTCTGTAATCCTAGTTATCTCTGCTTGATTTAAACTTGTATATATGGTACATGGACTTAAATATTGCGACCGATAGTGAGGATTTTATACGACTCTAAGAAGGTCAGCGCGTGATAGTTTTCAAAGATCCACTTTATTGAAACAGCGAAGTAAGTAAGTGACATGATTCGCTTTGTAGCAAACACACTCACATTTGTTACTATTTTGTTAATATACAAGTCTTATAAACTTCGGTCATAAAATATTTTGGTGAACATTTGGTGGTTGTATTAACCTAAGTGTTGCCGATGCAACATCTCTTTAGAGTACGGATTGTAAGTACGTTGGTTTTATATAAAAAAATTAATTTATTTTGGTTTCGAATGTTTGGTTTTTATTTTATTTTTATAAGGATATTCATATATTCATATTCATATACTTTATTTCTGACCATACGGAACATTACAGAGCACTTGGTTATGTCAACAACAATTTGGTATCGTACAATGAAACTGGGCGCCAAACTTATTTAGGCGAAGAATAGGACACACATATTATATTAGTTGTATAGTTTGAGTGGATTAAAAGATTTCGTTGATTTACTCTGGTATACGTCTGGTCTTCCTATCCTCTTAACTAATATTTCTTATATTCATATGGAACGATATTTTTGAGATAATTTTTCGGGTCGAATCACCATTGACCCTTTATTTTTGCCTACCCCCAAGGAAAACAGACGTGTTTCCATTATGATGTAGCACTCTAAGCAACTGTTATCTCAGACTGATGAAGCGATCCAAAGCCTCAAGGCATCAAACGAAACCAAACTCCACTTTCACTGGCGGCACCACGCGAGCAAAAACTTCACCAACAGTTGTGAGTTGATCATAATTGGTGTAGCCTCATCTAGCGTGAGTTGTGAAGGTCACGGCCTTGAACGTGTCCGGGGCAGGCTATCGTGGAACACAACAGCCGACAATCCGGGCACATAAAATGATTTCGACCACTGTTAGAAACATGAAGAAGAAAAATTTCGCCGCGCTCTATAGAGAGAGCTTAAAGTAAATTTTGGTATCTTTCCGTGTTGTAATTTTTACTCTCATACGTCAGAAAGACACATCTGTTTTATTATCCTATGTTCGACTTCTATTGATAATTCAAACAATGGAAAAACCAAGGAGTGGTAGAGACGCGAAAAGTCATGCAATAGCGTTGTCTGTAAATGTAAATATGGCTTACTTAGTTCCATGCTTAATGGTTTGCGATAATCCTAATTCAATTCAATAAAATACATACATTTCATACATTTTGTATCAGCCGTCGTGATTTCTAGCATAAAATGTTAAATGTCTGTGACCATTTTATTATTTTCGACTGACTTCAATTATATTTAGAAAAAGGTAAAATCTTGATTTAGTTTTAGTTTGGTTACAAATTTAAATTTTGTTGAATTGCGAATATGTCCAAAGTCTACTAAACAGCGACCATCAGAAGTCTCTACTAAACTGGTAGGTTGATGATTATGGTGGTGTTTGATAATAAAGATGTAGGTATTATTTTGTCCAAAAACAAAGCAACATTTTAAGCACTCGTATATTAAATCTGAAGCCCCCGGGCATCGGTTGGTTAGGGGTTATTAAAGCTAGATTTTTAGGATTCCTTCATCATAAATACACAGATAAATAATAGTCTAAATTAGTGTGTTTAAATGTCAGAAGAACAACCAATTTATCACGTTCATAGCGGTCAATGTTTTGCTCCAGTTTGGTCAGAGAGGTCAGGGTGACCGGCTACTAAAACCAGATAATTGGATAAGTACCTGTATTTAATAACTTACAGTAACTCAGTTGCTGATTAACCCGAGTTACTATTGAGTTTAGTGTGTTTTTAATAATTTTATAAACGGATACTTACGTTTTATTTGCAATCAAATTATTGTATTCAAAAATGTTGTTTTCTAAAACATCTTCAATTCCGTATTGTAATATTATATCCCCCAAAAATTTCAACATTAATAGTTTGCTAGGGATTGTTATCACCTAATATTTTGTGTAGATATTGATACTTACTCGTATAGGTATCAGGTAGATGAGGAATGGCTAATTAGAAGATATAAAGATTAGGAGGGAAACATTAACTAAATGTAGAGTATTGACAGGTATAAAAACTTTATAGATAATGCTTATTCCTCTATGACTTGTGTACGTAAATAATAACTTTTTGCCTTTTGAATAGTATACCTAATACAAAAATAACATCTACAAAAAATACGTACGCCATACAATGTCAGGGTACCATCCACCACAGTATGACCAGAGGCTGTGAAATCCTACGTGTCGGGAGGGTGTGAGAGGGCCCGTAGGCTTCAGAGGGCAACAATAAAGTAATTGATCCGTCAAGCGCGCCGGCCCGCGGCCAGACCACACCGACGCAGCCCTAACACGTTATTTTGCGATCTCTCACAATTTGTACAGCTAGGAACGCCTAGACACGACTATCATAAAGGTATAGGACAAAATACTCGTTGCGATTAAACAATTAAAAAAAAACTCTAACCATAGAATAGTGTCATTTTTCAGATTGATAAACTTTGACACCTATATATACACGTAAATAGTAATGGTCTGCAAGCAAATGTTTTTGAGAACTTCTATCAAAAAGCGCTCACTTGTCTATCCAGGCAACTGGGGCTGGCTCTGTCCATCAGCCAGGACAGAGCAGCAATTTTCATACTTTCATTAATTAAAAAAAATAGAATTCAGTATTATATCAATATTAAATCGGTTTCCTAATATGTATTTGATTTTTACATACATGTATCTTCTATACGCTACAACTTTGTGGTAATCAGCAGCAATCTTTTTGCATCTAGATTTATTGGGTTCCAGTAACACAATTGAAAGTTTCAATATCCTAATTCGCTCCGTAGCAGGCGCATAGTTGAATTCAACCAATTATAAATGACCGATTTATTTTCCGAGTTTCCGAGCATCAATTCTAGTAGCTTCACATATCTATCGCATGGTCAGCACGACGTATGAGCCGCGGTAACACAACAGAACACATTTTAATATAATTAAGATGCGTCCGAGTTCGCGCCGCAACGCCCGCCCGCGCGAGTTCGACCTCACTTAATTTATTATAGCCGACTTTAATGTACTCGCTGACGGGGTTAAAATGTTGCTAGGTGACTTGTAAAGGAATCCGAAAATGAGAAATCATGACAGGTGATATTATTTCATTACGGGCGACCACCCGTGCGGCGTAAACGTGGGTTCCAGTCCCTTCAATTTGAGTCTAATTTTAAACATGAATCACCTGATTTGAAAGTTGTTGAGATTCTTTATTATTTGACTAGCAAATGACTTATATTTTCATGATTGTTACTACAAATACGTATCCATACTTAATCTAAATTATTATTTACATTATAGCTCACTACTATAACAACTAACTATTATAACTACTATAACATATAAAAAATGAAATAAAAATTCCGAAGCAACTTTTCGGAAAGTATTCTTTAAGTGAGTATTTTTTCCAAATTATGTATATAGATATACCTACATTTATTGAGTTTGATACAACATTTGACTTCACTTATTTACATAATTCAAGTAGGCATTATTCAAATAATTACCTAGATATCACTTTAATTCTCAACATTTATTTTCTTGCAACACTGTTCGTTTTGTTTTTAAAATCACCAGCCTTCGTGAGTTACCGTGTACCACCCAGAGACTAACCGACATTTGCGGTATTTCCGATTACCGAAATTCATTAAACAGGAGGCCGTAAACCCTTTCGATATCGATATTAGCATAAATTTCGATTTTATCTGCAACCGCGACCGAAATTAGGTAGGCATTAGGTGTGCGAGTGGTGTGGCCGAGGCACAGTAAAAAACAAAAGAAATATTTGAAAATGTCAACTAAGTTTTTAAAATAACTCCAATTTTTTCAATAACATAAAATAAAGGTGGACATCGCTTAAAGTCACAATATTGACGACATAATTTTAGTATTTGACCAATCAGGTATAGTCAAAGTTGAATGCCAAAGTTATGGCGTTAGACTGCTGTTTTGTCTGATTGTGAATGCAAGTAAGGAATTGGATAATTAAGAAAAAATATAAACAAGAATTAAAGACGCAAAAGCCCAGACTTGTCATCTTTTATTAACAAAACCGTGTAATGGCAACCAGAAAAGAAGTTATCAAAACCATCAATCGAGGGATCTTGAAGAGCCGTCGGAACTAATAGCTGACCGATTATAACCCGCGTTTAACTAAGAGTCTCTCAAAGAGCGACAACGTCTCACTTTCGAGCGTGTGAATCTTCGAATTTGGTCAATAAAAAAGAAAAAAGGCCGAGATGGCCGCCATTGAAGAAATGTATCGAAAATGTTACTGTGGGAGCGGGCGCCACTCTTTGTAATAATGAGTCGGTATTTCATGTAATGGTGTACAGGCGTGCTCGGAATTGTTATGTGTAAATGATACTTTTTATTTAATAATGCGAATTAATATTTTCGTACAAATTGGGCTAAATTGTCTCGACTCTACATCAGAATAGACAAATTCACTCTAAGCAGCATTACCAACTTATAAATAAATCTGAGACACTTGGTCCGTGGGGTCCGAGCGCACACGCGCTCCACAAGGAGCTCAGCAAGCGCCTGAGGGAGGCGACGGGTGACCCTCGTGCTGGCGGCTTTCTCGCGCAGAGGCTGAGCCTGGCCATACAGCGCGGGAATGCCGCCAGCGTGATGGGCACCCTCCCAAGAGGGCCAAGTTTTTTAGAATGTTTTTAGTTAGGTAGATTTTTAGTTTAGTTTTTAATGTACTTTTAAGTAGTTTAGTTTTATTATATTTGTTTGTAAGATTTTTTAATTAAATGCATATAATTAATTTAATAAATCTGTATTTGCTTATTAAGTTATCGTAATTTATATTGCAATATTTGTAGTGTTTCCTATAAAAAAAACTTAGTATTTATTGTGTCAGATTAAATATATATTTTAGGTACTTATGCGTGACACAGGGGTATTTTTATTCTTATTATTATTATTATTTAATTATGGACATGCAGCTCATCGCTGATATGTCCACTTCACAGTGTTCGTAAAGTCTATCACTTAGTGATATTATTCTAGTTAATGGTTTTAAAATAACTGTCCAATTTGTTTTTGAATGCGTTAACTGAGCCATCTCAGTTAGCGCACAACACAACACAAGAGACAACGTCGTCTGGAAGTGAGTTCCAGGCCTGAACAACTCTGTTGCTCAGGAAGAGACGAGCGACTTTGGTGCTGAAGGTGGTGCAGTCTAATTTCATGTGGTGTCCTCGCAAAATAAAAATAAATAAATAAAAAAACATTTTGAAATACCTTTTCTACATGACTGTGCCTTTACAACATGAGCCGCAGAATTGACACGTCGGAGTTCATTTATTTATTCTCAATATAATTGCCTCACTCCGGGCCTTGTCCAAATATTTTTTTGAGTTATATAATTACTTACACACCAACAAATTACAGGCTACCTTCAAATTGTTTCAACCATACGGGTAAGTGTAATTGCTTAATATTTTAGTGCGATACTTGGTAAAACGTAGCAGTAGGTATTAGTAGCTGATACCCAAATTAGACACAGCTGAATAGGAACGATTTGCAAACACAGATCCTACATTATCTAGACACCGATTAAGTTCAATTTCCCATCACCTACAATATATACCTATACGATCTTTCTTTCGTTCCCAAAATATACGTTAGACTTAGTTTGGGAACTATAGAGTCCATTGTAATTATTTAAGTACATGTTGTAAGTACATTATTTGATTTAAGAAAATCTAAAGCACGGACACTATATCTGTAGGTAAAATTAGATATTTTAATTAGATATTTTATGTATTAAGGTTATGGTACTCGTATAAATGATAGGTATCGGTAATAATAGTAAGTAATCTAGGTGTATCTTATGATATTTATAAGTTCATATCTGTACATCAAGTGTGACATACTTACCTTACGTCACAATGAGGCATCCTAAATTGCAATGATTTTGTATTTATTATAGTAAAGATTTGACAAAATAAGGGTGATCAATTTGAATTTACATTTACAAAATCTTGGTGCCAGAGATGTGCTCAAGTCGTAAAGAGCCCCTTGGACCTGAGGAGATATCCGTCAGATCGTAAACGGGCCCACTGTTTTTATTGCTGTTACTTGTTTGTAAATGTTTTGAAGGTAACCAAGATAAGTGTAAGTAATAAATAGTTGCCTAACTAATAGTTGTATAAATACAAGATTAATGTTAAATATTATTTCAGCCCAATATGACACATTATGTAATAGCGTCGATTTTTTTTAATCACTTTGAGAGTTGAGTTGCTACCGAACCAACGAACCAATTCATTAACATACAATCTTCGTATTAACTTGATTTTTCGAAGTATTTAAATTTAAAATACAAAAATCTTTGTAATATACCTATTTACACCTATATTTTAATATAGTTGCTACCGAACCAACGAACCAATTCATTAACATACAATCTTCGTATTAACTTGATTTATCGAAGTATTTAAATTTAAAATACAAAAATCTTTGTAAATATATTAATTATTTTTGTATTTTAAATTTAAATACTTGGAAAAATCAAGTTAATACGAAGATTGTATGTTAATGAATTGGTTCGTTGGTTCGGTAGCAACTCAACTCTCAAAGTGATTAAAAAAAATCGACGCTATTACATAATGTGTCATATTGGGCTGAAATAATATTAAACATTAATCTTTATACGTATAGTATAAAGATTAATATTTATACGTATAGTGTATCTAATTTAATTTGAATTTCAGTCAGACACACATTGCACTGTAGTTAGGATCAATGATTAGGATACCGGGGGTCTAAAAAGGCCGTACCTATTGCGCGAAATTGAATCATATGTCGTGTCATTTCGGAAAATGAATTGTCATCCGTATCAGAAGAGAAATTGCCAATACGGCCTGTTTGGACCTGGACTTTCGTTACTTAAGGCCGTGTTCGATCCCCACGGATCCCCACGTCGGTACCAATGAGTTTTCTCTCAAAACAGTGAAATAATTTTTTTACAGGGAACTTGTATGCTAGAGAAAAAAAACTGCGCCATATGTACTGCACTAGGCCCGTGTAGTGAGATATGGCATGAAAGACATGTGCCTCACTCTATAGTAGGAAGTGATACTAGTGGCAAGATAGGTACTACCGACACAGAAGAGAGTTCATCTATTCGTTTCCGAGACCAAGATTCACTTCGAGCCGCAGAGCCAGATCTCCTAGTTCAACCTCAATTTCACAGATAACGAATAGCATATACAATGCGTCTAGAAACTTATTTACTTATCAGATAAGGAAATTGTTTACTTTCGAACATAAAATGGGACCAATAGCGGTGTCTTTGTGTCGCAAAACTTGTAGCTGTCTGAACAATAACAAATTATCAAAATCCTTTTGTTACATTTATTAATCTGTGCTTTTACAACCCTGCAGTAATAAAGGTGTTTTAAAAGATATGGACACTTGTGCTGTTAAGCTATTTCATTGCAGTAGGTACTTGCTAGAGATTTTAACACATTCATATATATCTTCATGTATGTACTTACTGTCATCGGTGACACTTTTAAATCCCATACAATCTTAACTCGTTCAAGAAGGTACGAGGTAGTTTTATAGCCATATGAGTTAACATCGTGTATTTCGAATACACTAAACTTTTCTGTATTTTCCTTTTAGCGATAAGGCCGCCAAAATTGTACATTATGTTTTGTATTTTTATTTCATTAAGAGCCTTCCATGAGCCGGCGCTAGTTGGCTCATGGAAGGCTCTTAATAAATAACATAATAAATAACTCCTAATAAGCATTTAAAAAACAGTATTCATCCTAATAAACATTTTGTAAATAGCTTTTTTAATCAAATTGATTATATTGGTAGATATTATTTTTTTAAGATTGGCGGCGCTAGTGGAAGGCTCTTAAATGTTTTTTTTATGCAATTCAAATACACTTTAGGTACCCATTTGAATTTAAACTAAACCCAATAATAAGCGATTAGTTCCCATGGCTTATATGATAGCCACAACTTAGTCAAACTTTATTAGATCATAAACACATAAAGTATACAATCATAGGTCTCTTCCTTTTACCATTATTAAGCAATTGTCTGTTCCAAATTACAAAAGTATCAATGCTACAAGTTAGCACTTGCTGGTTTCTGCACAAAGACCACCGACCAGACTTTTGTTTGTTTATTTATTACTTTCACCAGCCTTTCGTTTTCTTTAAACTTCTGACATGTGGTCAGAGCGGCTTCCTTCTTAGAAGATATCATCTTTGTTACAATTTGAGGAACAATTGTTTTGTTGGGCAAACAAAGGATTAGAGCCATTTGTTAGATACTTGTTAAAAGTGTGGCTAGATTAACTGTGACGCCAAAGTGATGCTCTATCTATATAAACTATATCTCGGCCCAAACCAAGTGTCTTATTTTGTAAACAATTATGATCGTCTAATTACCTGTTGTGATAACTGAAGGAACTGATTGATCGAACCTGTTCATCATTGTGAATGATGTCCGATCTAATAATGTGAAAATAACTATACAATAATCACAGAACAGCTTAAAATGTTAGTAGGGTAGGGTAGATTTTGTTTACAAAATAAGACACTTGATATGGGCTCTACCTTAGCTATTATCGATATTTAACACATCATCGATACCTACTTTAAAATTAATTAAAAATATAAATTAAACATACGTCAATAAAAAAGGTAACTTTTCTACGCAGAATAAAAGATTTTAAATGGCACAATTTATGTTTATAAAAAACTATTTTAATAATTGAATTCAAATAAACAACAATGTAGTCAAGCAAAATCTTGACCACGACGTAAGATCGCATCAGTAATTACTTCAACTATAGTTCATTCCATCACAAACAGCCACAGCATCTCAACTCAACTCCTGCGCATCTACGGGGAATCTGTTACCAGCTAATTCAACAAATCATTACGCCTCCCACGCAGGTAGAGAGAAATACCAATATTAATAGAGACGTCCCGTCGTCAAAAAAAATACCTTTATACCTAATAATGATTCATATACAACAATTAATCTTTGGAACCCACAAAGAGCGTGGTAATCGCTTACTCATTTTGGCAAACTGAAAGGTGAGACAAAAAATGTTATACGGAATAATTTTAACAAATTAGGCGACAAAATTGCCACATATTTGGAGTAAATTATGGTGTTTAAGATTGTTTTGTGAGATGAAATTATTGCCGCTTCGGTTTGAAAGGATGTGAACGGTTTATTATTTTGTAGGGAGGTTTTTTACTATTGTATCTACTATCGGGCACATTCACATTCTTGTTTCAGTTTACAATAAGTATACCTACTGAAAATAATTACCTAGTATCGATTACCATACCTAACAGGTTGTAGTATTAAGTCAAAAGGAAGATGTTATATACTTACCTTTCTACGTGTATTTTTTTTCTTCAAATATCATTTAAAAAATAAAACGTATAAACTTCTCAAACAACTCGATATGTGATGAATTGATCAATAGGAAAATGTATGGAAAGTGTATTATAGGCAGGTATTGTTTTAAAAAAAAATCGATAGTGGAGTAGATTTGTTTGAAGTTTTCATAAATACATTTTAAATTTCTTTACAGTTTTTCTAAAATGTTAGGTCAGAAATTCATGTAGGTACGGATAATAAATGTTAAAGATATTTGATTTGTAAAAAGTTTGCGTAGGAGTTCAGTAAAAGTTATGATCTAATAGAAAGTATTAAAGATGAAAATTGAGAAATCACCTTAAACGTAAATGATACAAATTACAAGTTATGCTGTTCATTGTATAAATAAATGTTTTACACTAAAATGAACCCTTTTTATACGAAACACATTTTTAACTGTCTATAAATTAAGCACTTTATTGGAACATCTGGCGTGAGGTCGCCCAGAAAAATATTAATTAATATGTGTTATTTACAGCTGTTTTAACAACATTATTTAATAACGAGAGGCTGTTTAATTGATGTATTCAATAAATTCTTGACACTTTCAATAATTAACTTACCTGAAGAAATGTGGAGCACTGAAAGCTGGTTTTGATTTGCCGCTTGATAGAGGCCAACAACATTTTATTGTCATTATAAAAGGTTATAATTATTTTTGGTATTGTAAAACAATATGCTGAATAAAATAATCGCCAAAGTCTGTGTTACAATTTATAATCTGTAATTTTTAGTACTTAAAGTCGACAAAAAGTCGACTAAAAGATGTACATGTACAGCGTTATAAATAAACCTTTAAACCCATAAAACCCATATTCGGTCTGACGAACATCGTCATTTTCCCATACATATTTCATAAACCACTCCACCATTCGACGGCGGTCGGTTTCGGCGCATCATAATAGCAATATCCTGTCCATTGATTGTCAAAAATTAGGAATTTCGGCAATTACGTCTCACCTCCCACGTGAATCTTTAAAAAAAAACTAGCACCCGGAGCATCCAAATTTTCTCAAAAGATCCGACAGCGCTTTTTTAAGTTACAGTACCAGTGATAAGCGCAAGCGGGCCATATAAAACTTCAGCGAGTAATGTCCGACAGCAGCTTGAAAGTGAAAACTGCGTAGCAAGTGTAGAAGTTTTCTTGCAGGTGGAAATGCGTCCTAACACAAACTTACAGAGAGGCATAGGATAAGAAGAGAACCAATCCGATTAATTTCTAATGTGGTAAAACGTAGCGTTAGAGTGGCATTACTTAACGTTATAAATGTCACAGCACTGCTACTGCATAATGCATTAGCAGTGCCGGCATTTATTTTGGGCACAATTTTTAAAGCTTAATCTTACAATGGTATTTATTTAATTATTAGTTACCCAATTATCTGATGCATAGACAATGGACCTGTCGACGTCTTCGATGTTTCCCGAAACTTACATCCATTGGGTCTTCAAGGCTTGTATTACGTGTACAGTTTGAAAAACGCTTCTACCAGTATTTCGGTCGGTGTTTTGCCAAGAAACGCCTTCCTCTTACAAATTGTACCACGTTGATCCCAATGATTTTTTCTTATTTTTTCCCCTTTGTTGCCTTTGTGCGAGCTAGCGCCGGCCCGAAAGGATCCTAAAAGGTGTTCTAAGGCGTATCCCCCTGTAATGGGCACCGGTTACATATTTATTTTTGTGTTGTGCATTCTTGACTTGACACATAAATAAATGAATTTGTTAGACTCTTTCCAATAATGTCGTTTTACGATTTCGCGCTACCATGGTGGCAATATGGACATTATGCGTTATGGTGTTGTATTCGTTATTTACTGGACTGTATGTTTGTTCAAATACAAAAAAATTGCATCTGCCGTAGTTTGTGTTGATGCTATGTATGAAACTACCTTCCACTTTCTAGTAGATAAAAGGTATCCTCAAAATGTACCCCAAAGTTTAAATACTTTTAGATAGATTATTTATTATTATTACACAAAGAAGCATTAATATACAGAAAATAGTGACAATACGGCTTTATCCATTAAAAGCGACTTCTTTCAGGCAACCCCAGGCTAAACGAAGTACTTAACAGATTCCAGCGTGTGGTGTTCTCGTTAAAAGCGTCCCGTTCACTAGTTTGCGAAGTAGCATATACCATGACAGTTGCGTATAGGTTTATGATTACATATAGGTATAAAAGAGTACAGCTAACAGCAGATCAAGTGTAACACTTTGGACTTTGGACCGTTCTTATTATCTGCGTCGTAAGATATAAAATCATTATGCAAGTGTTACCATTGATCTGCTGTTGTCCGTACTTACAGTGTATTTCAAAAAATAATGATTTTTTAGTTTCAAATGTGTTAGAAAGTTTATCACTATACAGAATTATGATAACTTTTTACAAATGTATGACACTATTCGTAAATATATATCGCAATCAAGATCGCTATAGAAACAAAATGCAGCCACATTCATCTCCACAAAACAATTCCCATCAACCCTAGAGTCGCACATTTGAAAACTATAATAGTTTTTATCTCATCCCACCAACGATGCTACAATCCAAGGTCGTCCACTTTGTGAATGAAGCTGTTTATTGGTACTAATTCGGATAATGGAGCAAACGGGAAAGTTTTGAATGAAATTTTAAAGAACAATGGTTGTGAAGTACGTCTGGATCGCTTTAAGGTTATAAAGTTTGGCGCCAATATAAATTGTGTCGTTTGAGGCAAAAGGGAGCTGTTCTGTTGTCGGTAAATAGCTGGCAATAAAATCAAAATTAAAAAGAAATAGTTTTTCTTTATCATTGGTTTCTTACGTTTATACCTTGTGGGGTAGACAGAACGAAATTTTTAACCGACTTACGACAAAAGGAATTTCGAGTTTGCACTGATTGTTAGCTCTATACGAATAGCGAGAGTGATGCGCCATAAGATCGCAGTAGGCGGACGTTTATCGTCTCTGACTTCCCTTACTGGTGAAACAGGCCTCAGTTTAAGTATGGAACTATGTAATGTACCTATTTCGTCAGTAGCTTCGTTAACACTGCACGGTTAAAAAAAATAAAAGAATTAAACTCATATCGACTTGTGAAATATTTCAATGACTTTAACAACTTTATCATCGAAATCGGAGTGTCAAAACGGACTTGCGAGTAAAATTAAAGCGGACGATCCAGAAACCGATGAAAAATTCAGTGCATTCGTCGATGACACGAGATAAAACGCGATGGAGAAGTGGAAAGATCGCATATTGACACACCATGAAAAAAAAAATTAAAAAATTTCGCCGCGCTCTACGGAGAGAACACAAAGTATATTTTGTCTGGGGGACAGGTGTCCGCCCTTGATATCATTTCCATAGTAAGTACCTACATAGGTAGTACAATAAAATCTATACATTGTAGAGAATCAAAATTACTCGAATATTAATCAGCTATTTAAAATAGTAAGTAATTGCGGCAGATCATAGTTTTTTTGACGACACATTTCTCATAAATATTAAGTTGCAACCGAGTAGGCTCCAGTTTCATATAACTTTTATAGTAGGTACGTTCTCCAGATATCGTTTATGCATTATTTTGGATAGTAAGTTAGGTACTTAAATCATAAATGCCCAAAGAGACTACGTTGAATTTCATAAATAGATATAGAGCAGGATTCTACTCATGGGCAAAATACTCCTGACTCTTCTACACAACTTAATCTTTGCTGTCATCGATAAAGCCACCAGTTAGTTAACTACAGTACATTTATAGCTGATATTTGTGTAAGATAACATATGACTAACTGTATTTAATCCGCAAGTGGCCGAGCAAGCGTTTTGCCACTGCGTTTGACACAAATTGATGATGTGTACGCAGCCGTAATTGCCTTTTTAATTCAAATATGAGGCGGTAGTAATGAAATAACTTAGTTGTGGACGTATGGAAGTGTTAAGGAGATGTAAGTGCTATAAAATTTGTGAAGTTTGCGACATTTTTTGTACCATTTTAAATTACAAAAAGCATTGGCTTTGGTGTTCATTTCAAACATTTCTACTAACTGTGGTACGAGTAAGTATTTTACCGGTTTAAGTATAATTGGTTAATTCATACAAGTTATCTCGAAAACCCGAGAAAAACTCTTTGGTACATGTACCTAACAGGCAAGGCCTGGGGTTCAAAAACGGGCCTTCGTAACGGAAATCCAGTATCCTAACCAAAGTTCCACCAAACTCTTAAAAACATGATGCAGAATACAAATAGCAGTAGAATAAAAATATTGTTTTGGCAAATAAAGAATAAAATAGGAAATGGTTGTATAAATTAATTGCAAAACTCGAACATTTTTCTCCTTATCTTTTTAATAACTTTTAAAAATCAAATCCTGCGAGTGCGACGGATGAACAAAAAATACGAACTTTTGCAGACCATCATTTTTCAGCGTAAAGTGGCGTACTTAGGACATGCTCTGAGGCATGCTCTGAGCGCTATGAGTTACTCCAACTTATTATGATGGGGAAAGGCGCCGGAAAGAGGAGAATCGGTCGCAGGAAAAATCTTGGCTGCGTAACATCCGGGAATGGACTGGAATCGCGAGCGCCGCAGACATGGTTCCGCCTCGCGTAAGATAGGCACAAATATGAAGAGCTGATTGCCAACCTTCACTAGTTGGAGAGGCAACCCCCAAGAAGAAGAAGAATCAATATCGAGGTATAAAGAAATGATGCAGTAATATTACTCGTGAAAATTATCTTTATGTACGATTCTTGATTCTGTTGCTATCTGTACGTCATGCGTGTTTTTTGGAGTCGTTGGGAATAATATACTATTAGAAAAACATTTATTAAATGCTTTTGGAGTCAGTGGGAACAAATGTATGAAATAATCTTTGGAGCCGGTGGGAATAAAAAAAATTTCTTTATTACGTTTTGGAGTCGGTGGGAACTAATGTATGGATTTATAAAATTTCGAGAACAATAGATTAGGAGTCAGCGGGAACGACCCGTAATAAGGAGCCTTAATGCTCCCCAAAATAGTCTTTAAGAACAACATCACACTTTCATTATAAAATTGAATGTAAACGACATTCGGAGATAGCGATCTTTTAAGGTGCATTTAAAATGATTTTGCACGCGAACTTGGGTGTGTCCACTGCTCACATAATTAATTGCAATGTATTATTATTTTAAGATATCATTTTTTTCACTTTACAGAATAACTTTTAATAGGTAACTAACTCCTTACTTACACAATTTGATTAACAAATCCACGTTGAATTTTTTTTTATAAATCAGTGAGCATGATTGAGCTATTTTTATTTTATTTCATGTTTTTGCATTTTAAATCGATTTCTGTAAAACTATTCGAAATATTTCTATAAATTCATAGCCAGCGCTCTAATAAACTATATATTAACCAGAGAGTAACTTTTACAATCGGTCAAGTAGTTTTTTAAGCAAAAGACTCCCTTTATACTTTATTAGAGTTTAACTGGTACTTTATGAACATATAACCGAGTTCCGCCTTTGTTAACAATTTCCTTATTCCGAAAGTAATATATTATCCGTCTGCGCAAATAAAGGAGGACTATTTACAAATATTGATAATATTTCAACATGTATATAGTGAGATTTTTTGTCAGGACTCTCCAACTCGATGCACAACAAAAATACCTATACATACAATATCATTTTATATAAGTATTGATGTGAATTAATTGATAAGATATATCAATGTATCGCATGGGAGAAGTGTTAATTAAGAGCTAATAAACGCGTTTAGCTGTTAATACTATTAATAACGAAGATATACAAATTGTAGAGTATAATTTACCGAAGCCAACAGTTTATTCAGTTAATATTATGCTATCAAACATTGTCCCCTTCGATATACCTATTTAAAATTAAATCTATATTTAAAAATATTTAGGTAACTGTATATTGTGTAGTATGGTGAGGATTGTTCTGAAGATTAGTCCATCGTTTTTGCCTAGGAGAAAAGGCGTGAATATAAATTCACATTCATTCAAGAGACAAGATATAATAAGCCTTATTCGCAGTGATTGACAAACTCTCAGCACATTCGAATAACATACATAGTAATACTACGATTTATAAGGCGTATTTCTAACCTGTCCGAGCTGTCAATCCCAGGACGGTTGTCACTGTACTTAAAAAGCTAAAAAGCACCCATCACCTTGTCTTGTCTTGGTCGTCACCATTTATTGGTCTAAGTTGTAAGTTAACAGCGTATCAAGACCGTAATAACCTAAACAGTTAATCTAGGTGTTGTCCTGTCCATGGTGGCGGAGGCGGAACACCCCAGGAGTTTTTGTTGGTGCGAGTCCAACATAATCGCCCGTTCCCCCGGGACGGGCGGTATACAATAATGTTAACAAAAAAAAAGGTATGAAACACCTGGTAGAAGAAGTATGTTAGCTAAAGAACTTACGCCAGTCAGCAAGATAACCGACTAGCAACCTTACTTATAAAAACACTAATCAACCACTGAATAACATATCAACTAATCATTATTTAAAACTTTAATCATTGATTACCTAACTTTTTTTTACTTATAAACGTTATTTAAGCAGTGATTAGCTAATCGTAATTTTAAACACACAAAAATACTTTAATATGGAAACACTGGTGAATTCATAAAAAGAACGAAAATTTGGCCAAAATTGGGGTAATGCCTACTCCAAAGTCCTTAAAAAAGTCCTACGAAAATAAAGTAGCAAATTCAATTTGTCAAAAACTGTTTAACTTTCTAAGATAAAGGACCTTTATCGTCATCGAGTGTCGAATGCCACTTGATGGAATTCGCAATAAGCACAATACATAAAATAAACTGCCTCCGTAGCCAAGTAGCATTAATTGACTTTCATTAACGCTAGAATATTGCTTTCTAATATGGAGACACCGGACAGGTAGAGGAAGCGTGGGCAGACCACCGGCCAGATGGTCCGACGACATCAAGAGAGTTGCTGGCTCAGTGTGGACCAGACAACCTTGGGATCGGGCCACATGGAGGATTCATGGAGAGGCATATGCCCAGGAGTGGGCTGCGGTATGCTGAGGAGGAAGAAGAAGAACGCTAGAATAGGAATAAAAATGTATGGGATTGATATTTACTAGCGTTAGTGAAAGTAAATTCTACTTGGCTAGGCTGTTCTCTTATCGCTTGGACCATCGGTCCACGGGGTCTCTGCGGGGTGCCGGCAAGAAATGTGTCGAAACTCGGATACGTGTTAAATAATACATTATCGTGTAATACATAATTTACTTGTGGTAATGTCGAATTTTAACTTGTAACACTTCTTTGTGCAGAAGGAATGTAGGTTTTAATTTTAAATGTTCACTACTTTGGTAAGTAATTTAAACTTTTGACAAATTCCTTTTCGATAGTTAATGTTACGAAAGATATTGCAATAGGTGTGATACTGCTGTGGCCTCCAAATCTAATTCTAAACCTAAACGCAACTGTCAATAACGATTCTAGATTGCATAGGTTAATATTAGTCTCCGCTAAACGAGGCGTCCTGCTCACTCTTACGTGATATAGCATATGAACGACAGTAACAGTTGCGTGAGCGTGAGACAGAAGATGCCCCGCAGCGGCGGAGGGAAGAGCACGGCACAGTGACTCCATATTTGTACTTTTATTAATTTTGGATGATTTTTGGCAGGGAAATAAAAATACGCCAACAAAAATCAGAAAATCAGCGCATACGATACGAAGCCTTAAGTTTAGAATTGGACTTAGTGGCTCCTACTGAATTAGCCATATTGTCATTCATAGAGTTAGAGCATGCACACTATTATATAGATATAAAAATATATACTTATATTACTTATAATAAATATTATATAATATATAAAATTTATACATAGATATGCTAGCACACAATTTCTTGATTAGGCAGTTTTCTTCCTGTGTTTTGTTTTGGTATTATTTATGGATTCCTGAGCATTCGCCAAAGGTTAAAAAATAAATTTAGAATAAAAATCCATTGGGCTGGTCGGACTTTTAAACTTCTGGCAGATCTTATAATGTCACAATCACATCACTTATATCACATCACATTTAATTTTGTAAATAAGTAGTAATTAATTAATATTATAGGTAACATACATATGTTGTTAGCATGTAAGTGGCAGCAAGGCTCTCTGGCGGAGCCTGAAAAACAGCACCCGTGCTGAGGCCTCGACCCATTCGCCTATTTTTAGTATTACGATATATTTTTGTATAATTATTTTATGTTTAATGGTGAATAAAATTCTTTTTATTTATTTATTTATTTATAATTCATAGGCTGCATCGCGTTAGAGTAAGCGGGAAGCCTAGCGACTATTAAAATTAACATTGAATTGATTATCTAAAACAGCATTTTAGATTTATGTTTCACATTTTAGTTTAAAGTAAAAAAACCGCTACCACTGTCCGTTTAACCATGGGCTAAACTCACACGAAACTAGTAAAATAGAAAACATCTAACTCGACTCGGCCCCGAATGAAGAGATTAAAATTATGACTGCCCCGGACCAGTCGGACGTCATTCCCGATTATGAACGCCCCTCAGCCGAGCACTCTTAATTAAATAATCAAAATCTCGTGCCCTTAATACAGCTGCGAGGTCTCGGTGCCGTTTAATGATGAAACGCTAATGAGATTGTTGTAATGAGACATGTACCCACCGAGTAGAATTAAATATATCAAAGGGCATTCGTAGTGTTTGTGCTTGGTCTAAGAATAGAGAATTATGTTCGTAGTTTATTAAACAATACTTTGCAATAAAAGTTTATTGAATTTAATGACAATCGTAGTGGTCATCATGTTACATAAAGTAATGTTACAAGGATTACATTGCAATGGATTTAATGTAGCCGATTGGAGCTCTCAAATAGTGTACCTACTTAAAATATAAATGTGTAACAAGCAGTGACTAAATTAGACGCATGACGTCAGATCCGCTGTGGTGAAATTGATAGGTAACGTGCCAGGCTGCATAGAAGCCTCAGGTGTACGATTCGATTCCCGTAGCTTTTTCTTTGATTGCTTTATCATTTAACGTGTGGTAAAATATATTTGAAAGTATAGCATAATGATGACCAAGACAAACAAGCCAAACGCAACTTCTATTGTCCACATCAGATCACACGCATCACAAGCCACGAAAAGAAGGATATAACTGTAAATTTCGTCACAAACAAAATAAACGCGCGTCCATCGCTCCTAGCGCCATTGTGAAGAGATTAGGACGCATCTTCATTGAAGAGGCAGGTAAGTGAGCAGTATTAGTGGTGCATAAATATCTCAGGTCGGACCTTATGCGGATAATTCGTTTCGGTAAGGGATTATGTAATCTTCTTTGTAATTTGTAACATACACGGATTTTGCTTCAATCTCAAACATTTTACTTTAAATAGCTAAATTATGGTTTTTTCATCGTCTTGAGATTTGAAACGAAAGTATAAACTGTATGTTTCAGAAGACTGATGGCAAATAAGTGTCTCGATTTCTCGATCGTTCGTCTCAAATAATACAGGGGCGAATAATTTCAATTTGGGTAATATAACTTGGAGTAACAACTATTGTAGATGGATACAAGATAACATTACAAATTGTAATTTCGAACACTAAAAATTGGTTACTGAATAAATGAAGTTGAACTTAATAAGTAAGAAATCTTGAAATGTACAAGAAAGTGATAAAATCTTTAATATGTACAAAATTGTTACTATTTTTTGGTATATTTTAATCTTTTTCCAATAATAAAATTAAATAAAAGAAATGTGTAAAGAAGAAAGTGCCAATTCGCCACATACAGGGCGATTTAGGTAAGTAGATATTTATTATTTTTTTTAAATCATATATTTTTAATCCAATAGTATTTTAATTTAGTGATTAGCGAACCCAGCTCCTCAACACTGTTGACATTCTCCATTGTGTGACGAAGTTTGGTCCATAATTTACAGATTAACTTTCTGTCCAGCAACCCTTCAGTCTTTTTAAGACTAATTTCATAATTCCTTTTTGTGCAGAATCCTTCGACACAGCTTAAATATGATGCTCATTTTCCGACCCACTGACTATGCAATAATTGTTCCCGAATTTCGAGTCCCATTGAACAAGCAATGGACTACCGAAACGTGTGACAATAAAAAGGTTCTAATTATGCATAGTTGTTACTTCAACAGTTAACAATTCTCTGTTAAGGCTGTTGTATAATGGCCACCTGTCAAATAAATTGTTGTTGTCATACTAGTAGAGACCTGATCAGTGTGTCGCGGGTTCCGCATGAACGATAGAGTTTAGATTACTAATAATAATAAAAGTTGTGTAATACCTGGTTATTAAGTAATTGTCTTACCATTATTTTAAAAGATGTGCTGTTCAGAGTATTTTGCCACTTTTTCTACTCTGCGTTGGCAACATTTCCTTGCAAAGTGGTGTAAATGTAAATTCAAAAATATGTTAACGTGCAAAAATGTACACAACGTGCTTACTTGCAATAAGGTTTGACTTCATGATGTTAGATAGATCTGTACCTAGTAAGTATCCCCATAAAAAACAAAACCAGATTTTTGGTGTAGGTAGGTAATTAAAAACTTATTTAATTAGATCCGTAATAAAGAAGAGATAGGTACTGTGTTGTGCTAGGTAGGACACAGCAAACCAGATGTAAACCCAACGTCTCTACGTACCCCCTATACGCGAAATAGGCGTGAATTTATACACTTATGAATGATTAGAATATAGTAATACCGATCAGAAGTCAATCTGTGATGCGATAACAACTTTTTTTATAGGTAAGCCTTCTGCAACAGCCTTGAATGTCCCACCGGGTGCGAATAGACGTTTTGTTTTGTAATCCCTCGAGAGGCTGTCGACATTTTTTGTGTACTTATGCATTTTAATATTTGAGTAACTGAAGGCTGGTGACGCGGACAATGACGTCACAAAAATTTAGACTTTGTCGATATCATAATGAAACATCACGTTCATGGCCGAAACTAGGATTCCCTGTGCAGACTGCAGAGAGGTACCTACACAGACTCGGAAAAAGTGGTTATACCTTAGGGACAACAGCAGATCAATGGTAACACTTGCAGTGCGATTTTAAATCTTACGACGCAGATAATAAGAACGGTCCAAAGTGTTACACTTGACGTGTTTTGATGTATACCTACAGGCATCATCTCGATTGGAAATCGAACTCAAAACACATAGAAGGCTGTCGCACTGTCGACTATCGCCAAAATTGTACACGATGTTTTGTATTTCTGTGTCAGCTAACAGCAGATCAAGTGTAACACTTTGGACTTCGGACCGTTCTTATTATCTGCATCGTAAGATTTAAAATCGTACTGCAAGTGTTACCATTGATTTGCTGGTTGTCTGTACATACAATTAAATTGTATTTGAATTTGACAGGCTAGGAGGTCGTCATAGTCCTTTTTTTCGGATTTTTCTTAGCATCATTATTTTTTGCGAAAACTAGAGTAACTTTGGATCAATTAATCTTAATAGGTATGGTTCATATTTCAACGTGCGTTGCAATGACGACTTGTATCCAGCGACAGCTCTACGTCCTTAAGCGACGGTTTAAAAGCAATTGCGTTCAATTATCTGTTGTTATTGAGAATATTAAGCCACCAAAGGGTGGTCATTATGCGGTTTCTCGGTATGGTCGGTTGTGGGTGGCGGCTTTTTGTCCGATTGAACCGCTAATGTATGTAATCATGTGCAATGTTTTATAATTGAATCATTAGCGATCAAACTATTGAGGCATGTTGATTTGATTGATTACTTAAGTGATTTTAAATTTAAAACTACAGTGAATTATTAAAATTAACTTACTACAATTTTCGTGCCGATATTTAGACTGACAGTTTCGATGCCGTCACCTCGACAAAGAACTTTCGAAATCGGTCAATTGTAATTTTATTATTATCTAATTTTAATTATTAGTGTTTATTTTCGAATTTATGTATTTTCTTATTCCCACTCTAACAGCTATTTGAGTACTAAATTCCTAATACATACTTAGATATTATTGTGATCTTATTTTGTGAACATCTAGCATTTAATAGTATGTACCCTATTCGAAAGCAAACAACTGTCAGATATTCCGCAAATATCATACTAATTTTGGGTTGTATTTGTACAAATAATAATAAGTAGTAAATAAGAGTTAAATGTATGCAAGTTTAATTTCTTCGCGATGATTCCCTTTACAGAGCATCGCGTTTATCTAAATCTATCAAGAAACCGATAAAGTTCATAGGTCACCTGACCTGGGGATTGAACTTGGGATTCCGTAACGGCAACCCAGCTTAACCACAGCGCCACCGAACTCTTAATACGACTATATTAGCTCTTCATGAACAAACAAAAAAATCGATATCTAACGAAACCATCTCGTTAATCGATCCGTGTGATGCGATATGCATAATATCGCATTATTTAACATAATTAATTAGTCGATCTGACAGACACATTGACAAAACAAGGAGTAGAGCCTTACGTGTCCGCGCATCGGCATCATATCGACATTGGGTAGGCAAACATTAATAATGGAGTGAGACGTCTGGTTTCCGTTTAGGATTCTGATACAGCGTGTGTGCTGCCACAGTTTGGTGTTAAATTTCTAGATATCTAGGTATAGAAATAGTGCCGTTGAGATTCGAGATATGTATATTGAAGCAAGAAGCTATGGCAATATTGGCGTATCCTGTCCAAACGCTGTATTAGGTTTCTCCAGATCGGACTTCTGGTCAAAGAGTAGGGAGCTGTATTAAGGTAAACCATAAAATAATCCATATCTATTAAGTTAAAGATGGATATTAAAAACCTCTCAGGTTGTAATGTAGTACGTACAATACATTACAATATATGTAATGCCAGAAGAGTTTTCATCAGGGATTAAGATGCACTGCATCTTTCGTGGTCGTAATTGCACTGTCTCTCTTACTCTTCTCATCAGAACACAGAAATACTATAGGTACGTTGTTAATTTGACAACAGAAAGAGGTAAGAGGATGGAGTGTATTCCATGGTAGTTCTCTAGGTACTAGGCGGACGTTGCGTTGCGCCTCTACCTCGGATCAGGGAATAACTGATCTGAGGCGTCTACGATCACCTCTTCGAGTCGTAGCTGATTCATGCGACGTCGCGTCACTTTGTACGATGTTAAAAAATGAAAATGAAATGTTTTTATTAAGTTCACAACATATCAAATACCATCCACAAATGACCTTAGTTAAAGATACATTTTCGAGATAGGTATTGAGATTTTTTGTTCCAAAATACGTCGTTTTCTCAAAAAAGAACTGCCTTTAGGTACTGTAATTTACTTGTGTCTGTTCTGTAAAGTCTTGACGCCGACTTCAATTGTATCTTATTCATATTTATCTTAAACTGTGTTAAAGGAATGTTAACTTTGAATCTACATAAATAAAAATATGTTGTATTAAATTTAACAGCGTTCGCGGCCATAAAGGCTATAAAAAGCTTTGTTTAATGGTCGGTAATTGGTCAGAATAACATAATTTTTATTGGCATTGTCTCGGATAGCTAACGGTGGCGTCTACTATAGAAACTCGATGAACGACGGGTGTATTTCATTAATTTAAACAGCTACTACAAAAATCTGTTATAAAATCTAAAACGTTTTACCAAAGAAAAATATTAAAGTCTCGGAATTTATAGTTTAACCCCGTGCGAAGTACATATCTACTTATAGGTACTTAATAATATTCTCTATAGTTCGTTGTAGGTGCATAATATTTTGTAACAGCTAAAAAATGTTCTCCAAAACATCGTCAGACAGAAGGGAAATACTGCAATAACTAAATAGAGATTGTGTAAAAAATTCCATTAAGTACAAAATCAGTTAATTTATTTCTGCCTCTAACCTTTTCAAGTGTAGTTTCAATAGTAAGGGCAGCCTTGCCGTGAGGTCAATAAATAAATAAATCTCCATGCTGCCGTTTTTTAATTTTTTTCCGTCAATATACTTGTAATTATGTGAGTTGGCATCGAAAACAAACCGCAATTTTGTGGCCGAGCTTAATGGTTTATGGGTCAATTTAGGCGTTATAATAATGATGTAGAAGGATCTTTAGCCAGTAATATACTGTGGCTGTGTTAGTCATTAATTTACTCAACGTTAAAGTTGTTACTTCGTTCAGTTTTTATTTAAAATAAATATTTTAAAAAAATATTGGAAATCTTCCTACCACTGGCTGACATACGAAACGAGTCATAGAAGAAATAAATAGCAATTGAAAAATAATTTTTCCATTTCTCTAATTAAAGGAATATTAAATTACATTTTCATGTCAGCACCTTCGTGCTTCGGAGAGCACATTAGGTAGTTGGTTGCTGCCGTTCGGAAGTAGTCATGTCTGAGGTCTACGGGCGGCGGCCTGAATAAATCTGACATTAGATCTGGTTACTAAATCACACGACAAGAGAATGAGAATATTTAATATATTGCAATAATCGTAAATTTCATTACAGTTTTAACTCATTGTACCGAATTTTTTTTTTTAACTTTTTAAAAATATCAGAACAAGGTCATAATTTTGGAGTGGCGGATTGATTTTTCATTCATTTAATGACATTGGCGAAATTATCTCATAAATTAGAGTAGAAGTCAATTCAAATAAAAATAGAATAGAAGGAGAGAGAATATCAAATGGTTATTGAATGTGGGAAATGCCACAAACTATATTTTAATATGATAATTCTGCCCATCTGTAAATCATCAAGTAATATAAGCAAAGAGTTAAGAGAATAAAATAAAACGGTACTTATGCCTTTGCCTTTATTTGTTTTAAAATCACACTGTATCTTTCAGTCGTTCGTGACATTTCAAATATTGTGAGATGGCAAGTTTAAAAGAGGTCTTTATTTGTACGCTCCTTCAGTTGCATGCGGCATACGTCGTGTACGATCATTCACACTAGACTGGCGTAAGCTTTGGGCTTGGCCTCGGGTGATGTGAGGCATAGGCGGTAGCGATTTGAGACAACGATATAGAAATCTTTCAGATACGATCATAGGAAGATTTTCAAATCATAATGAATTTTCGTTTTCAGAGCAATGGATGAATTGGAAAATAATTGTCTGTCAACTAATTGTGGAACATTCAGTCTACACCTGCATAATGTGTAATTTTAGATACCTACCTTCTTTATTCACGCTATGGATATGACAATTGTAATGGAAATTTACCCTGTAGTACTTCTTGTAAATATGGTATTCCACTCCTCTCCCATTCATTAAAATTAAGCTCATGATTTAAAATAGTCAAAATTTAATCGATCACTCCCATTCAATTAACTTAGGCAGGAAAATCCTTAAATTATAAATATTACTTAAATATTATGTTGATGATTGATATTTTTAATCTGATTGAAGGGAAATCAATAATAATTATTATAAGTACTTACTTACTAATTCAAGCCATTCTGGCATTATTGTTGCGGCGGCAAGAGTCGCTCTTTTGTATATTAATAAAGATCTTATAATTTACTTAGATTATTTATTTAAGCTGTGCCCCAGCCAGGTAGGCCTTCTATCTACAATATTGCAAAAGAACAATATTTTTCCACGCATATAATATTTCGCGATCGATCGACATGCATTAGCCCGATAATATCTCTGATGCGTCTTCATTCTCGCGTTGTGAACATGGGCGAATCAGAGTGGACGTGAATACCCATTAGGAATTTCAAAAATAAATTAATAAGTATCTCACTTTTTAAACTTTCACGGTTTGTATACATATTAATTAGATAAAACGGGAATTATTAACACGGTAATTCCCGTTTTATCTAATTAATATTAATAAGTATCGTCAAACTCAATAATTGGAAAGCAAAAATTAAACATAATTCGTGAACATTTTTTAACTGAAAATATTTGTCGCACCAATTCATTGAAAATACAATTAATATGCGCTTGGCGCCATCTATCAATAGTATTACGAACTAATATAAAATTATTACAAATAGCTCCATCTAGTAGCAATGCTGAAAACTATCTTAACTGCAACAAAGCCTATGAAGCGAATGCACCAGCAGACTTAGTAATTCGACTACTCGACGTTAGATGGCGCTGTAATTTATAATAGTTCTGACATTTAGTGTAGATGGCGGTGGTAGTAGTATAAAATTAATTTAGATCGCTTGCTGTCAGCCTCATTTCCGATATCTTTATAAGTAGAATCCCACAATTGTTAATTGATTTATTTACGGACAAAGGGAGAGCTTTCCAGTAAATTAAAGCAACACAGTCACGTTGATTCGATATTTTAACTAAACATATTTTAGGATAGGTAGGTAGGTACCTAATATTATAATAGTCTTTTTTTAAATAATAACCTATTTATTTAAAAACAATATACCTATTGTTATTTACATAAAGTAAACATAACTGTATTCACTTACCTAGGCTTCAAACTAAGTGTAATAACTAACAGGTACAACTTAATATAAGGAAATAAGAATTTATTTATCAACATATGTATTTCATTATTCGTATATACATAGTAGGTAACTTATAAATAACATAAGTACTTATATCACAGCTTATCAGCAGCCTAGCGCACACCCTGATGGAAACCTTCGCATAGGCTGCCATATCAGTATCACATCAGGCTTATCTCAAAATAAATATCTTCAATTGGTTCCTTATTATCTACTTACTTACCAACAACATAGTAGGTAGGTACGGTGTAACACAGAGAAAGGTGTACAGGAGAGTTTTTAAGGTTGAGTTTTTCTCAAAAACTACTTGACCTATTGCAAAAAAAAATCACTGTTTTATAGATAAAAATTAAAACTATGTAACTGTAAAAGAATTATTAAATTCGGTCCAGTAGTTTTTTAGAAAATCTCAACCTTATTGAGGCTCCTGTATATTTATCTCTGTCTTCAACTAACAACCGCGTATACAATACCTCGCTACAATTTAGTTAATAGGGGTGTCATTGGGGATTTTCGATGGGATTTGGAATAAATAGTACCTACCGTTAACTGTGTACTAACAGTTATTTACATACCTACCTAGGTATGTAGTTATGTAAATAACTGTTTTATACGTAAACTTGTACCCTGATGGAAGGTCACAAGATATGATTTATACTCGGATATATACAAGTAAAATCTATAAAACCAATTACTAACCTGAATACCTTCGCAGACATTTTACTTTGTAGATCAAAACATAAAACTCGGTAAAGTTAATACCAGACTCGTAAAAAGGCCGTATCACGTAGGCATTGTAAATTTAATCAACCGGGCATAACTTTTTCAATAAGCTTAAAAATATTACGAACCTCAATGCTTATAAGCGTTCCCTAAGGTGCAGCCTGTGGCGATACAATTAATTTACACAACAAAGTGCTTCGAGCCAAATATTCCCATGATTTTACTTTTTATTATATTCGTACAGTACCTACCTCTAAGACAACAACTGTAGGTAACGGGCTGACTACATTGATAATACCTACTAGTCACATTTGTGTCTCCGAATTCGCCTTTTCAATAAACTATTTGTGTTTGATTTCAAAAATACATATACCAAATACAAAATCTAAATGATCATGTGATTTATAGGTATCGTTTCCTTACCTAAAAGCATCCAGTCCTGAATATGTTTGCAAGAATCTCCATCTCATTTACAAGTATACACGTCCACCTGCGCCACGCACGTGTCACACTCAACAAAACAACAATTCACCATTCTACACCTACACCTGGAACTCACAGACTTCTTAGAGGTGTAATAACCTCTTCCGCAGCACAACGTAGCGCAATTATTCTTATCCTTGCAAACCCTGCCTTTCGTACTCGGACACAAGTTAGGCGTCTTGTGCAAATAAACCAAGTTTTTCCTGTCGCGATTCATTTTCCGCCTCACTTTTGGAGCTATAGCTCTTTTCGTCGTGTAGTTCATGATTTTCTTCTTTACAGCATGGTGATAATGCTTTTTAAGCAATCCCATGGCGGAGTTGAACGGACCTAATCTCTTCCAGCAGGTCTTAGTTGTACACGAACCGGAAAACCCATGGCATTTGCAAACTTCCCTCATCTGTTCCCCGACGGAATCAATGCCCACCACAACGTCTTGTTTCAGTATCTCTCCAATCTGATCGGCGCCAGCGTGTTTGAAATCAAGAAAATTTCTAGTGAATTTCTTTCCGAATTTGAAGTCATCTCCGCACCCGCTTCCTTTCCATTGAAAGGTGGAGTTTCGTTTAAAATTTCCAATACAGGAACATCTAGTCATGTCTCCCGAGGCACACGCCCGGGCCACTGCGTGTGTTATCGAAGCTGCCATCAGGGAGTGTATAAACGCTGTTTCGCGATATATTTTATTAAAAATACTCCTTTTAGCTTTCATACTGAACACCAGAGAGCAGTTCCATCTATCGTACTGAAAGGTTTCTTCGCAAGCGTTGATAGCTTGCTCCTTTGCAATGGTCAAGGTCTTGGTAAGTGTGGGCTCCCGTTGACACATCTTGGACTGACGTAATGAAGATCTTAGCAGTTTGCATGGCCCAGGGTATATGACTTCAGATCTCTCTTTGAATAACGCTTCTACTGTTTTTTGTAGGACTGGTTGAGATCTGTAAAAAGAATTAACATACACGTATATAACTAAATATATGACTAAAAGGTTAAAAGCGGTTTAGATTAATTTAAAAAAAACTCTCAGTATGTATTAAAAATAATTTAAACTCACCCTTCAACAACTTTCGATGCAAAAATTGAAACAGAGAAGAAAATTAAAACTGTAAAAATACTATAACTAAACATGGTTTAGAGATCTAATGCACATTTCACATTATCCGAAATGCACTTCATCGCTCGTTCTAGAAGCAACGATGACATTGATGAAAGTAAATGTTCAAATGAGCTCACACCGCGGCGAGGACAAGACAAAGGCGTAGCAGATAGGTTATCGAAGCAAGGTGGGTCTCTACCGAAAATGGTAATTGTACACTTAGACATCAGTGTTCATACATTTTGTGTAAATATTTAATTGAAAACGATAAACCTATTAGTTGCAGTGACGTGTCGGGCCCTGTAGGAAATGACGCGTGACATGAGACATCATTAGAGACTAGGCTAGCTCAGTCGAAGGACGAATTCAAGAAATGTTGCAAAAATGCAACTATTGCCTTAGATTAGGATATAATGAAGAGGAATCAAAAAAATAGAAGAAATACGGACTGTAATTTGAATTTTTGTGAGCATACTCGTAGATTGGCAAAATATTTAGCATTTATTAGGGGTTATTACTTACCACACACACAACATTCATGCGTTAAATACGTCTAAAAATATGTAGGTACCTAATAGCTTCGTAGGCATAATGTCTAGATTAAGAGGGCTAAGAGTTGTCGATATAGTTGAAATCGCATATAAAGTGTAGCACTGTTCTTATTCGCTCTATTTGGCTCTATCTATGTACCTATTTCTTCACCTTTCTTTTATTTTAGTTTCCAATAACCGAACCAGCGAAACATACTATTTTCAATTACGAAACCCAATCGTTATAAAATATGAAATTGTCCAGCACTGTTTGATATAGCAGTACAATTCGATTTATTTCACTAACAATTTTCATAACCCACGCTATAGATCCCTCTCGATTGTATTCCCAGCGATTGTAGTTTCCCGCAGACTCAATCCATTACCGTATGAACAAACGAAGCCAATGACAATGTCCAGAGTCCGACTATGTGACTAGGTGATAATTTCCGTTCCGTGTGTGTATAAGTTCATTCGACAACACAGAAATGGCAACACTAGTCGACTTCAGTTCTTATTGCGAGTAAAAAAGGATACCACGTCCAAAGTCTACACCTGTGCTTTCGACTGTACTTGCAATTCGCTCAATCTCCACGTATACCAGAGTGCTCGTATCCCGTAATGATCAGTCGAGCTTCCAAGGTTTGTCTATCCCTCTTTCGCAAAGGCTTTTTGAAGTTTGTGAGAGCGGAAAGGGATGATTTTGAAGGTGAAACGGATGGTGGTCGATATAAAGCTGATTATCCAACGTGAAATTACTGTCGACTCTTGCATTTCAAGCTGCCGTATCAAGCTAAATACATAAGTTACTTAACTTTATTAACGTGGTCAACAGGTGAAAAGTCAACATAGTTACTTTTGTCTAATTAGATAGATGATAGGCTCTATTAAGTACACAGTTAATAACCAATCCATTAGGTAGATAGTACTTGAATCTAAAGCGGTCTAGGCATATAGTATATAGGTACTAGTTGGGTAGATACACTAATTGACTTAGAAGTTTAGTATTGAAAGTTATGATGTACTTACTTAAATAAAATTTGAGGAATAGGACAAATGGACTATTCGAAAGTATGTAAAGATTTTTTAGTTTATACAGCATATTTGTCGCGGAATATTTTAGGAACACATTTTCGTAACATCGACGACATCCCACATATGATACCCCAGTGTTATAAATAAAAACATAGAAATAAGTATATTCTACTATAACACTTTGTATAACATAAAAGTCTCACATTGCCTTGTATCTATATCCTTGAAATATGTAAATTTGTCCGAAAATATCCCGAATTCTATATAAAACGTGAAGATATCCCAACCAAATATCCACTCAGATCAAACCGTAAAACAAAACTAGTACCAGTTACAATCTCTCGGTTGAATCTCCACTTATCAGGTACATTGAACATGTCCATAAAAATATATAATCATCTTCCAAACGAAATAAAAAATGCAACAAATGAAGAAAAATTCACACGACTGCTAAAACAACACTTATAAATGCTATTACAGAGTAGAGGAATTTCTAAATGAGAAAATATAATAAACAATCGCTACCTACTACTTCTTAGTTACTACAAATTACAATATATTTGAACAAAAAATGTCGTCTCTCTCTTATATTGCTGTGCCTAAACAAGGTCTATAAAGAACATTGTAACATTTTAATGTTAAGTATGTGAACTATTATAATATATTTATTGCATTCCATAAGTTGTAATACAGATGTATTACAACTTATGGAATGCAATAAATATATTGAGTATTGAGTATATCATGAAGGAAAAAAATTCGCGCTCCATCGAGGTGTATTTTGTGTGGAGGGCAGATCTCCGCCCTCGTTGACACTTTCACACTCTGTTTTTTTATGTTCGCTTCTACTGAAAATTCAAACGATGTAAAAACAAGGGAGAGACAAAAGAGCGAAATCTGCGATGTAAAAATGGCTAACACAATCGGCGCCGGAGGTTCCTTGCTTCATTTACGGTCTAACACAAAGAAAAGTATAAAACAGTGTCTTTAAGGTTGAGATTTTCTCAAAAAGTAATCGATGGCTTTTTTAAATTCTACGCTCAAGCTTTCTATACTTACCAGTCAAATAATTTTTCAAGATTGGCGGCGCTAGTTGGCTCATGGAAGGCCCTTAATACTTACCCTATCTCTATTTTAGACTGTGCTATATTAAAAAATAATTATAAATGTTGAAAACTAAAACCTCAGTTACAAAACAATATTATAAGGGAAGCAGCTATAATTAAATTACGCTTTCCCTCCGGGAGGGAACTCTTTTGAGAGCACTCCGAAGCCTTTCACAATACCAGTTCTTTGATCGTTTATTTAAACTTTAGTCTTTTATTTAAAGGGCTTCTGATTAAACCTTTTCACTATAGCTCAGCAACAGTTCTTGGCTGTGAAAGAACCTTTGTTCTTGTAAATTTATACAATTTCATTTTCAATCCACTTTGATCTCTATGTATTTTGAAACACTGATTTGATTAGGTTAGAGCACTTGAGTTTATTTATTAACGTCAGTGGATAGTTTTAATGCAATACTGAAATATTGCTTAAATATAATAATAACATTGTTACGGTACATTAGTGTAACTATTTAAATAATCATGTGGTTTTTTAGAAAGAGAACATATTCATAAACATGATTTAAAGTTACGCCACCGGTTAGGTTAGGTTTATTTTTTCCCTTTGTATCTTAACCTTTTTTAACGAAGTGTGAAAGGGATAGAAACACGATTTAAGGGAGTGAGGTCACATGAGTTAGCAAAAATATCAGCGTCTAACTGAGCTTAAAATTAAAGTGACGTTATGATGACTATTCCGTCAGCTAATAACATTGTTATTTCGTCATCAACTCGTATGCCCATTGTGTGTCCTATACCAACATATTGGTCCCGACGACCCAATATTAGCAGTCTCGTCGCGGTCGTGTTCACGGGCACCGCACAGTGAGCGCACACAGCAACACACAGGCAAACAAAACTACGGGGATGTGGACAAAAATTGTGGAATAAAAATATTTCTTAACAGAATAAAAAAAACTATTTAAACGATAAAAAATTTCTAGCCGTGGGCAGGGCTTGAACCTGCGACCCTGTCATAATAATAATATTATAATAGTTCGCCGAGCATGGCAAAAAACATTAAACAAATTCTCAGAAAAAAACTATTTCGCTAAAAATATTTTTAAGGTGAATCCTTCAATTTCAGTCAAGGGTTCTTTTCAACATATATTTTAATTTAATACATCTCGTATGCATACAATGTAACTACCAAAACAATATAACCTTGTATTTTCCGGGATTCGAAGTTAACTAAACCACTACTACGGGAAATAATATTTACTTAATATTTTGATTTGGTGGTCTACCACCAAATTATATATTTGAAATACCTAAGAAACAATGAAATTGTATCTACTCAAGTATGTAATTATAAGGGCAGCCCAATAATTATAGTTCCATTCTGTCCCGCCCTTACTATTTATTTTCAATCAACGCCCATAATACCTAATAAAACATGTCGGCTTAAATCAATATTGAAATCGTATTAAAATACCTTCTTACATCTGGAACGCGAGCGGCGCGGATCGATACGCGAGCGAGCATCGCCCGCTGCGTCACGGGTGAGATTCAAAAATGCGTGGCGCCTCACAGAGTCTCACTTCAATAAATTGACAGGGGTGCTAGCCTGGTGGCCTTTTTTAGGCGCTCAAGTCCATCAAAGCCTAGGCGAATGAAATTTTTGTACTATTTTTCGGCAAAAATCGGACATGGACGGCACTTGAGAGCTAGTAAAAATCGTCGCGGCTCACGCTCCTAATCAATTTGCAAACCATTTTGCAGAGAAAAAATATGAATACCTACCTAAATACCTACAGTAAATAGGAAATTAAAAAATAATAATAAAAGATTGCCAAAAAAAATTAGATAGAAAAAATCAACAAATCAAATTAAGTTACTGTTTCACGCATATAAAGTTAAAAGACTTAAAAGTTTTAAACGTGCTAACTGTGTCAATTCCAAAATGCTCACGGTCCTGTGAGGCCTTCTCTAATTCCCACGCAATGGTATCAATGAGTAACGGTCACATTGCGTTAAGCTATACTTAGAAGCTACAACATAACCTAGTATCTTCGTAATTTCTAGTGTCCGAGAAGTATACCTTAAGAAGAATAAATAGACGAAAAATCAAGAGACGGCGCTAAATGAGGAAATCGGTATTAGATTGATAAATAACATTGGCGTCGGCTTGTCTCGTTCGCCCCACTGTGCGCCCCTGCTTCACCGTTTGATGACCGACCATCTAATTGGGGCCCGTGATACACGGAGGGGCGATCTAAATATTTGGGTCAAACCTAATTCCACGTTGAGGGGTCGACGTAATCAAATGGGCTGATGTATCCATGAGTTTAGTCAATAACACAGAACTTTCTGATATCTATAACAAGTTTGACGAATGTCGACAACTTAATGTTTTTCATTGACATGAAATATACAGTAGGTATAGTAAAATGTATCGAAATATAAGATTATCCTTCATCATGTACAGTCAAAAACAGAGATAAGTATACAGGGGGCCTCAATAAGGTTGAGATTTTCTCAAAAAGTACTGGACCGAATTTAATAATTATTTTACAGTTACATAGTTTTAACTTTTGTCTATCAAACACTGAAAGAATTTTTGCAATAGGTCAAGTAGTTTTTGAGAAAATCTCAACCATAAATACTCTCCTGTACACCTTTCTCTGTGTTCCACCGTACACTCAATGATTTTAATAAGCCTTTGAACCAAAATGAACTTTGTCACAGTAAAATGCAAACGGTAATTAAACTGACTACTTTATCGTCTCAATAGACCGGAAATGACAAGGTTCACGGTGTCAAAGAGGGACCTAATTTAAAATTGACTACCTACAATATGCGAATTGAAATATCCTTTGTTTCAGTCATTAATATTGTTATAATACCTACATGTTAAAACTACGAGAATATAAATTATATTTATAGAAAAGATGAAAGCGTAAATAACGAAAAATATTCGCAGGAAATGCCTATTTCTTTTTATTCTGAGCCATTTTTCTCAGCAAATAATGTCACGATCAGTAGGTACATGAAGATACGAAAACAATAAACACCCAATTTCTGACATCGCAATGCTTCATATAAACTTCTAACAGCCTATCTCTCTAGCTCTATATTTTTACGTAACTTTTATATCAAAACATTCTTACAACGCCTCTACGGGTGCTACGCGGGGTCATTCGCCTCTGGCGTAGAGCCAACTGGGCTACGAGACGCTACGACAAACAGATTTATCATTGTAAACAAAGCATTTATGAGAATGATAAATACATTATACCTAGGGGTACATAAAATGGTCATAAATATTCTATTCCGGAAAGGACGATATAGCTACAGCCACAGAACAATAATGAGGTAGAATAATAGAACTATAGCTGATACTATAGTACCACTTTATCGATTTGGGATGCAGTTTAAGTTAATAATAACCGTTGGTTCCGACTATATGTAGTCGAAGTTAGGTATTTTTTAAAGAACTCCGTCATCCGAACTCTATTCCTAGAGTACAATAAACTTTTTCATTAATAATAATAATTTAATATTGATAATAATTTATTTAGAACCAAAAATTTGTACAGTTTTAACTTAAACCTAGAAACAAGGATGACTTATATTTTAAGTAGTGTAACTCTAGTGCTAACACTCTAGTCCCCACACTAGGATTCCCTGTGTCGTGGGGACTAGCGACTTCCCAACAGGTGCTTTGATTTGTAGACTCATTTATACGAATTCTTTTGTTTTGTATATATTTCGTTGAGACGATATAATGCCATGATAATCCTTATTAGGTCATCCTCATTTAGATTAGACCATAACTTAGGTAAGGCCCAGGCTGGACCTAATCACATTACGAAACATTTAATACCATATCTAATTATACCGAGAATATAAGATAAGATACAGGTTTACATTCTGAAGTATAGTCGACGTCCATCAAGCTACACAAAGCCTTTGCAATCTAGACCATATTACTGCGGCAAAAGTGTCGTGTTTTACGCTTAATGTCCTCTTGTCTATACCAAAAGCTGTCAAAGGTAATTTAAGTAGCCGCCCGCCGTTCAGTGTTTGTATCAAATAATCTGAAACCTATTCCGGCTAGACACTAGACAGGCAACGCCCTGCCCCCTAGTGCTTTAGCTCCACGCTAGGGAGTGCTAGTAATGCTAGGTTGGGTATTATATTATTAGGCTGTGGCAGCGATTCCAGAGTGCACGCAAATTTTAATCGTCGTTAAGCGAGACTTAACGCTCTCTCTCACGCGTATAAATGGTAGTAAGAGTTAGGTTTAGGATTAGATTTTGGGGCCACGACAGAATCACACCTTATTAGGTATTCTATTAGGTATGTATAAATACCTAATATATGAGTACCAAGGAATTAATAAGCATCGAAATTAAAATATTGTGATCAGAAATGTCGTCGAGTGGAAGCCACGAACGCGTAAAAGTAGTGTGGGTCGTCCCCCGAACAGATAGAAGGGTCATTCCCAAGGTAGGGATAAGCAGGGACTGGCTAGATGCAAATGGCCGAGAATCGGGTTGAGTGGCGTGCTTTAAGAGACAAGTTCGCAGTGAACTGGTACGGGATGATGATGAAGTGTCGTCTGTAACGATTATAAGAGTGTCACAGAAACTTGGCTGATCGGTACAAAATATATATAAAAATTATTTTACCCTAATGGAAAAGTACCCTTTCCGTCACATCCTGTATTCAGAGTGGTGGTTTGTCCTCCGAGGAATGTCAGGGGACTTCATTATTTGCTTGAAAATACGCCGTAAATTATAAACCCGAATTCTGGCACGATTCTTGGCTCAGGGAGTTTAAGATGAGATGAAACAAGGCTTAACAATAGACAGAAACAAATGGAATAAATGAGACAAGATGACGGATGAAATGTAAGGAAAGGGCAATATTTTCATATATTTAGAACGCAATATGAGATAAGTGGTTCTTAAGAATTCTTCTTTCTTTATAATGTTTCTCTACCATTGTATATTGTATTGACAGCGAAGTTCAAGCGTATTCGTTATATTAATAGTTTTAATTTAAGATGCGATACATTACTGGTTGTATAGTTTAAAGTGAAACTTGCAATCATGACAATTGCAATTTTCGTTTAGGTACTAGTTATATCAGAAGTTCTCAAACTTGTTTCGTCTACCGCCGTCTACTTTGACAATCAATTATTTTTCAGCGCCCCCATTTTATTTTTACTTTACCACAGTTTAAAAACCACAATGACATTTATTAATTTAATAAAAATTTGTGATATATTAACCTGGTATGGAGTTTAAACTTACATTCTAAAATATCTCTGGAGCCCTTACCGCCTCCTCTAGGTCTCCAGCGCACACAATTGGGCGTTAATGCCCATTTACTTTGAGAAAGACTGAGTATATGAACAGTGGTTCTGTGCTGGGGGGCTAGCCGGCTGGCCGTTTTTGTCCTGTCAAAGCCTGCGCGAACCAAATTTTTGTACTAATTTTCGCTAGAAATCTGACATTGACGACTAGTAAAAATCGACGCGGCTCAGCCCCCTGCTCTTTGCTCTCACATCACCCAGGCATGTGATAAAAAGATCATTTATTTGTGTAAAAACTGATGCTACCAAGTGAATCAAAGGCTGAATAAATGAGTATAAATATTTTTCCCGTATTATCATCGCATAGAGTGCCCATACGTTAGAACCCGACCTATGTTAAAAACTATGAAACGCCTGGTTAAACGTAATAAATCCTCTTCAATTGACCCAAATAAAACCCCGACGAAGTTATCCTAACTATTGAATCGTAATGATTTCATTTGGCTGTGATAATAGCGCATTAAAACACTCCATTGTTGCTACATTTTCATTCAGTGACATCGGGAAACCATACACTTTGCTACATGTTTCACTAAGTACTTATTCTATATCAATTGCCAATCGAAAGTGGTATTTAACACGTCTAAATAGAAGCTATGGGAAACGCGAAGAGAATTTTCAGAATGGATGTTTTCCAGCAAGCTAGAGGATGGAGCACAACACATATTGGACGTATGGAATTAGGAGTTTCAGTCGATAGTGTGTCCTGTAGTGCCGTTGTGTGTGCGCTAGGAATGTTGATTGGGGTAACCACGCATGCGCCGTTCAGAAAACAAACAACCTCCCTACTGTAAGCAGACAAGCGCGAACGCTCCGCCAGGAGACAGCCTTGTCTCTCTACATTCAATTGTGCTTGAAAAAACAAATAATAAAACCTTTATAACCGAATTTATTAGTTCAATTTGCATACAATAACAGTGATATAGTGCTTTTAGCTTAATTTTAAGATAGGTTTAATTCAGTGTAAGTGTGTAGTGAATTATTTAGCGTAACTTGTTAAGCTTTGTGTTGTGAACGAAAATAGCAAAGTTTGACTTTATTTGGGGTTCCCTGAAGATGCTCGTCGATTGATTTGGTAAGCATTTTTAGAAAATGTAAATGTGTCTTTTTGTAAACCTAGGTTTCATTAATAATTTTAATATTTTTTAATCTAAACAAGATTTTGGTATCTCCTTGTTTTTTTAAATTGTACATGCAAGTAAGCCTTGTGTTGTGTTTTTAATTATTAAATAGGTATACCCTGGATGTGGAGGAGAAATCAATCACATTTTTTCCTTATGTTTAACCACGTACTTATTATAAACACTTAGTACAAAGTTAATATTTGCTATAACAAAGTAATAATACCCCTATACATTAAAAAATACGTAACCATTCAAAAATATACACAGCTGATGCCCTTTGTGTTATAAGTAGGTACGTACTTGCGACCTTTGAGAAATATCTCTGCCAACGAGTACACCGTCTCGGATATAAAAGTAAGAACCATATTATCATAACAAAATGGAAGCTGTCGACCGCCACGTTATAAAATCTATTTTAAATCGTGAAATCTGTTAGATAACTATCGGATACTACTGTTATCGTTTCAAATTTTTTAGTATTTCAAATTTCATCTGATGACCTGAGCTCGAACCCGGATATCCCGAATACTGAAGCTGATATCTTACCTACTGCGCCACTGTAGCTCTACAATTTAATATGAAGGAAAAGTTATTATTTAATTTGTGTTACATGGCAATTCTGTTCTTATTCCAATTTACATAAAATAAAGTTCGCTACCTCTGATTTAGATTATGAGGGAGCAGTACCCCTATAAACCCTGTTTAAATTTACCCCACAAAGGTTTATGAAACCATAAAGTTTTCAATAAAAATCGTACATAAATAAGACCTTTCGTCTAGTTGAGGGAAGCCAATGAATTACAGAAGCATTTTAAGTGCTAAGGTTGTCTCCTCCAACTCTACTAATATCGGTGTCTAGGCTATAATCAGTCTTATCTAGGTTGTAAGGTCTGAATTGACTTTGGTCAAGGCGATATCCTTCTTTAATTCTTTAATGTACATTCATGTTGATTACAATACAAGACATGAAATAAGATGTACCTACGGTGGAACACAGAGAAAGGTGTACAGGAGAGTTTTTAAGGTTGAGATTTTCTCAAAACCTACTTAACCTATTGCAAAAATTCTTTCACTGTTTGATAGATAAAAGTTAAATCTATGTAACTGTATAATAATTATTAAATTCGATCCATTGGTTTTTGAGAAAATCTCAACCTTATTAAGGCCCCCATACTTATCTCTGTCTTCGACTGTACATAAGGTGTGCTTAACTCTAGATTAGAGTTCTCTACCAGCAAACCATTGCTGTTGAGAGAGAGATGAGATCTGGAGCAGGCAGAGCAAGTGTATACAAAATTAATGTTTTATATATTAATTTATATAAATTATATAACTTATAAAATAGTATAGGTACATAAACCATCCTGCATGTTAAATGCATCTTGAGCGTTCTAGACTAGAAAAACATTCTTTCACATTCTAGTACTTACAGATAATTTAAATTTGTTCGCCGAGCAAATGCCATCATAATGCATAAAGCGGTTCACTAATGTTTGACAAAAAACGTATGACAAATGATCATTTTACAAATTATTTTTGAAAAAGTAATCATTTGACAAACTTATCATTTACTAAAGTGATCGTTTTAAAAGTGATCATTTGACAAAAATCCATTTTATAAATATTTAACATAGCAAATGTTGTGAATGCTAAACCGTCATTTTGCAATTGATTAAATGACCAAAGTATTCCTTTTGCAAGGTCGCCATTAGACAAAATATTGGGTAAATAAGTGGGTATTTTATATGTATAATTGTTAATAAATGAACTTGCTTTTTGAATACAAAAAAAAAAAAACCTAACATCGAAGTCTCTGGCTTGGAGCGAAGCTGCGCTTCGCTCCAAGCCAGAGCCTTCTGAACCTAAACATCCGTGTCGGATCTGGTTAGAGAGTTGGTCGGGGCGTCCCTTCATTTGATAAAAAACAAATTACAAATTTATGTATAATTGTTAATAAATAAACTTGCTTTTTGAATACAAAAAAAAAAACCTAACATCGAAGTCTCTGGCTTGGAGCGAAGCTGCGCTTCGCTCCAAGCCAGAGCCTTCTGAACCTAAACATCCGTGTCGGATCTGGTTAGAGAGTTGTCGGGGTGTCCCTTCATTTGATAAAAAACAAATTACAATTACCAAACAATGCATTTTGTCAAAGGTTTTTATGCCTTGCGTTGTTTTATCTATTAACGTATATAATAAGTGAATAGTTTGTTAAGTGATGTTTTGAAGAAAGAAACTTTGTCTCGTAATTGTTTTGTCAAATGAATTATTTATAGAACCATTACTTTGTACAAAGATGAACTTATGAATCATGATTTTGCCAAACGTTGTTTGTGAAATGAATGGTTTGTAATATGTTTTTTATCAAATGAAGGGACACCGCATAAAGCAAATTCTGACTTACAGATAATGTTCAAAATGATGATGATTGATGATGCACAATCCTATAAGCGTAGTTAAACTAGCAGCCATTCCGAATCAGTAAATTGGTTGCTCTCCTTTTATCAATCACAAGTGGTAGTCGTTTTCGTCAGTAAAAAGAGAAAATCTAGAGATTGACAATGACAATTGAGAGAGAAGAGACTTGTGATCGGTAAATAGAGAAAGGTGCAAGCAATTATTTACGGTTTCATACCGGCCACAGCTGTTCCAAATTAGGGGAAGACTGTTTTTAGTAGTGTGTAAGTTTCAGCGACAGAGGAATTATTGTTGGGGTCTTCATACAGCCAATCGCCAGAATGACTGGCCTATAAGTGGATTACGGCAATGGACATGGACAAAACAAAGACAAAACAGATGGTCCGCAGATATTAGAAAAGTTGCCGGCCCGGTGTGGACCAGAAAGCCCTGGGATTGGGCCACATGGATGGTGCAAGGATAGATGTATACCCAGGAGTGGGCTGGAGTTTACTGATGAAGAAGGAGATAAGAATTACGACAAAATTTACTTTTTCCTAAATATTCGACAGCGGAAAAAAAAGGTGAAAGACTCAACTGACAATAAACCAAGATCGGGGCACCGTTCTAAGTAAAGACGACATTATAATGGATTTGACATTGCTGATTGTGTACTTTGATTCTGAGGTTTCTGAGCTACTACGTTGGAATTGTACGTACGTGATTGGCCGGTTTGTGGATTTAGTTGTAATTTAAAAAAAATATATCAATTATGTGGATACAGGATCAAACCAAAGTTGGACTTCGAGCTGATTGTATCTGGAACTGTCGAGGACTGGTTATATGGGATTTTTGCTTAATAAAATGCCTTCGATGGCGGACTTCGTATCAGGATTCTACGATATAAAGGTCCATGCATAGATAACCACTAGAAGAATCTGTCACCATGAACTACCAGAAGATCCATACCTACTATGACATATTTATATTACAATATTGTAAGAAAATAGGTATATTACAATTAGAGAACATCGTAATATATTACGTATTATGTGTATATCGATAGGTGGGTGGAATAACCTATCTACTCTGCGATTACGGAGTATTAAAATACCCACGCAGAATTTTGCTCTGAAAAATAAACGTACGGTGGAACACAGAGAAAGGTGTACAGGAGAGTTTTTAAGGTTGAGATTTTCTCAAAAACTACTTGACCTATTGCAAAAATTCTTGCACTGTTTGATAGATAAAAGTTAAAACTATGTTACTGTAAAATAATTATTAAATTCGGTCCAGTAGTTTTCGAGGAAATCTCAACCTTATTGAGGCCCCCTGTATACTTATCTCTGTCTTCGACTGTACAAATCTATGTAGGTATTTTCTTCATACCATAGATATTGGCTTAGAGAAATCGATATAGTGTGATAAAAACAAAAGCAACTTAGCTCTCCCCACACTCTCGTCGAAGTTCCTCGCCAGTACTTTGAAAAGTTGACCGAAACGAAGAAGCGTCACCATATGTCGAGAAGTAGGTATTTCACACAAATTTTGACAGTTTTGTCAAGCGTACCGTGATCAGCACATGTTCTGTATATCACTGGACTTTATGCGACCCTAAATATACTTGGACAGCAATCATTTGAGTAAGTTGTAGTGCTGTGGACTGTACGCACCCTCGTCAAAAGATATGTTTGTCTGTCGAGTTTGGGACGTGTGAAAGAGCTAGGTTTCGACTCTACACTTGTGAAAATATGATCATTGATTTGAAGCCTCGTTTTGTGAAACTGAAACCACTGCCTAGGGTACAGTCTAACGCACATAAAAGTGTGTAGTGACTCTCTAAGGTTGAGATTTTCTCATAAACTACTTGATTTGTCAACTAAGTCTAACTCATGCTAATAGAACTTACTTTAGAACACAGTCTATGCAATTGTAAAACAATTATTATATGAATCAGATTGGTAAAAGGAGACGAAACGAAGATGTGTGCCAGGGTTGCCAGATTGGGGTTTTTTTCTCGGGAAAAATTTGGCTGTTGGAGAAATTTCGGGTAAGTGGCATCGCTTGGGAAAAGGTTAGGGAAAAGTTTTCAAGCTGTGACCACATAATTAAGGTGGGATATGGCTTACAATCCCGTGGCAAACTTTCTGCCGACTAAAATTCAACTCAGAAAACGTTAAATATAAAATGTAATCATGTGTCTTCTTGACAAGTGGTCTTGTATATCGTCGTATTTTTTTTAACTTTAGAAATGTTATTATAGTTTGGGTTAATATTTTTTGGGGGGGATTTATTTGGAAACCCTATCATTTTGTGGAAATATAATTATCAATCCGGAGAAATTTGAAAAAACCCATCAGGATCGCAGCAGAAGCCCATTCTTTTTGCCTACCTACCCCAGCTTAAATTGTTTCAATTACTACCTATTTTCTATGTATATGCTTCTTTGTGCAATAAAGAGTTTAATTATCTGGAAACAAATGTGAGTTTATGTAAGTATATTATCTATGTATAAACCCCTATAAAACTTATATAAGGTCATCTAAATCTCGACACAAGGTAGGTATCCCTCTTACATCATGAGACCCCTTTACATGACCCAGATATTGAATGATTGCACGCTTCAGTAAGTTTATCCGATCACACCGGGTCCGGATTCCGGATCGAGTGAGCACAAGATTCCACAGCACTGGTACTACTCCACTTTGTGATATCGTATTTATATGATTATCAGCATCCAAAAACAGACTTCCTAAAAGAGATCTATTCGAAATTCGTCGAGTTTATAAAAAATATTTTGTCACAGTCAGATGGTGTAATTTAGGGCACTTCAAGAAGTGCGATCTGTTTTAGCCCGATTGTATTTAATTAATTGGCACAAATATTTAGTCAAAGTCAAATCTCTTCATTTCAAGTAAGCATGATTTTTACGTCAACATTTTTTTGAATTTACATTTTTTGTAGGTGTTACACGATCTGCCTAACACGACGATTTCAATATACCTATATGGCTAGTAAAATTTATCACAACATGAAGTGTGGTTCAGTGGGTAGCAAATGGCATCACGGCACCGAACTACCTTACACCATGTGGTGCTCAGATTGGCAGATCATAAAATGCGGCTAGAGTGAATTACGCCGATGAAAAGATCCATAGAATATTACCTATTCATAAATCCACGGGCGACTTTGAGTACTTGTAGTATTATTATAAGTAAGTAAAATTTAGGTTAACTTGTGATTGTGACAAATTCAAATTGTGACGAATTAAGATTTGGACGAATTGCGTTTGTGTCGAATGACGCTCAATCCACGGTGAATTTTATTGTGGGAGTATATTTTATATAAACATGTAACATTTAAATGTTCCTCAAGAATCTACAAGATCCTTCGAATTAATATTGAGGAATTTAGGAATTATATTATATCTAGTTGGTATCATTAAACAACTAGTTGGAAACTCTAAAATGCCTCGAGCAACTTCTTGGCTTTTCGAGTAAGGATTAGTCAAGTTTTCTGGAATTAGTTGCGTCGTAGTTTATAATATAAAACAGTTTGTATTTGACGGATTAGATAACAGTATGTTTCATCAATAGTTTTCAATAGTTATACTGACAGTTTCAATCATAAAGGTGTCATTCCGTAGCCGAACACACACAGCAGCAGCAGACGATGAATATGAAATAACTTCCGTAGCTAGCGACACGTCGAAATAAGAAACCAGTAGTCGCGTCTGCTGGTGCTGTCTACGGTCGGCTACGGAATGGTAAGTACCTTTAGTGTACCCGGCGGCGCGGCGCTGCCGGTCTCAGTGGAAACTCACCCTTATGGCTGCAGCAGACGTTGCATTGCAGTCAACAACTTGACAATAAAAAAGCCAACACGACATTTGTTAGTTTAGGTACGTTGGAAGTTTTGCAGACTTTCTCAGACGACGACGCCGCCGCTATAAATCACCAGGGACGCCATTTTGTGCAACGGTTGCTCCGTTCCATTTAAATTCGATTTTCAGATTTATGCAAATACTTTTTATTTATATGTATGATGCGCTTTTAAAAAGTGTATATATTTATTGAAAAGAAAAATAATTGTAATGTGTTTTAGGATCGATACTGATGCCAAAACACAAATTTTTAGAACGTTTGTCTGTGACTTTGTGCAAGTATCACGCCATAACTACTGAAGGGATTTTGATGGGAGTTTCACTAGGAGATAGCTGAAATATCCGGACGGCTTATAGGCTATAAGCCATGGCGGTATGTGATGTGGAAACAAGGATCTGCCTCCTGATCTCCTCCATCCTCTCCATCCTCCTCCTCTACGCAAACGAAGTTGCGGGGTACAGCTAGTAATAAATAAATCTAACTGTCGCAAGGAGTGTAGGTATGTATGTGTCGATTCCTCTGTCATCTCCTGTAGCCTTAACGGCTTGGGGTTGTCTCCACCGATACCGGGCTCCGTTTCCAACACAACGGCTTGATGGATTTTGATGTATCGTTAAAATCTTCCTCTTCCTATAAACTACCTATCAGATATGTATCGAAAATCTGAATCGTTAGATTCATCCTCAGATCTATGTCACGGGATTGACTACCTATGATACATTTTACGCAAAAAAAAAAAGCTCCTTGTGAAAGTACTATAATTATAATAGAATATCTATTTCCTTATTCCCGTTTGCTTTATTTTAAATCATGGGCCAAGTTCGTGATTGGATGGGACTCCATGAAAAACTTTTTGTTGAACGAGTTTTTAAATTGAGTTTAACCAGGAGCTAGTGCTGGTAATAAATTAGAGCCAACTCGTGTAACTTTTTCATATGTCATTAAAATACACTTACATAGTTATTATTGGTTAGGCAAATATCTAATCCAAAGCATCGTTATACTTTCGTAGAATGAGATTGGTTAATAGATGCTCTATCTTTGGTTATATACTTACTACTTATATCTTGATTTGATTTGAATTTGATTGCACAAATTAATTAATTACTTCTAAATATGAATAAATCGATCAGAAATAAGTCAAAAACCTCGCATAATTTTGAAGTGCGCACTTGAGTGTTTGAAACCACTAAACTGGTAAATTGGTAAAATACTTAAAAATTGTTTGCCATCTCAATTTGCCAATCACAAGTGGTAGTAGTCATTTAAATTCGTGGAAAAAAGGCAAATAATTTACCACTTGTGATCGGTATAGGTTGTCCCCAAGCAGTTTTATTTACGGTATTTTATAGATCAGTCCCTTACCATGAACTCTTAGGCATTAAGCTCGCCTTTTGTACACAATGTGTAAAAGCTTAAATAAATAAATAAACTCTTATATCAGGATTACTTCAATAATACTTTATTATTTCGTACCATGACGTCCTTAATAAGCTTACTTTAAGGTCGTCATGTTATGAATAAACTAAGTATTATTGAAGTAAGCCTGCTATAAGAGTTCATGGTAAGGGGTTGAGTTAGAATAAGGCAGACCCGCCCACGAAAATGGAACTTGACACACCTTTTTTTCGTCGTGTATATTTTATCAGACATTACGTTACTACTGTAGTTACGTGCGACCTTCCATGCATCCCTCAATCATCATAAACTAGCAATTCACTTCATGAGCAATGTGTGAGGCGTGTGAATATGGCTATTCGCGCTGGTGATGCTTTTCAATTCGTTTTTCCCTATGTATAGTCTGGCTCAGAGAAAAGTATACAGGCTGTCCTTGTCAAATCAAACCAAAAACGTTTATTTCGGACTAGAGTGTGGACATTCATTAAATTGGAATTAGGGGTGTGGATATTCTCAAAATTTTGGCATGCACATACACAATACGACATTTTTATTATATATTTATACCGCTGTGAGATTTTTATGTAATAAATAAATAAATCATATTGTGTGTTAGTTTACAATAAAACGTATTACGTGGCCTGTGGTGGCTCAGTTGGTAAGAGCGTGTCACGGAATGACAAGGTCGCAGGTTCAAGTCCTGCCCACTGCAAGAAATTTTTCATCATGTTCTAATTTACAATAAAAGCTTAAAATTAGTATTTATAAAATAATAATTTAGTTGCAAATGTAATTTGAAGGCATATGTTTCTAATTATTATAGGGATAGACGATGTAAGGAAGAGCAGTTGTACTTGGTGTTGACATCAAGAGCTACCCAAAGAATGCTAGGGTTATCCGAAATCTAATAGTTTCCTGTTTCAGAGTTAATTCAGTATAGCGACTAATGTCAATGTGTAAGGCGTAGTGATATGAAACAGTCGAGTCGTTTGCTGTTCGCCTCATTTTTACATTATCAAGACACTGAGGTGTCGGACTTGATAATGTAAATGACACATGATACTTTTTTTATACCAAAAAGGTGTCGCGTTTATTTGTTTTTATAATAAATAGTCAGGTATTTTTAGTTCTTCACTCCTTCCTAGCTTACTCCTGTAACTATAAAGTATTACATAATATCTTGGAAGCTGGTCTGCCTAGAAACCCTAGGTATATGCCACTGCCTTTGTATAAACTATGACGCAGTACATAGACGGTAATATGGCCTCATATGAGAGAGGTTTCTACTTAACCGCATAACCCTTCATTATATCAAACCCTCTCGAATAGAATTAATTAAAATGAACGGGTCTAGGAGAGGAAATCATTAGTATGTTTCTATTAATATAACTTAGTAGGAGTACAGCTAACAGCACATCAAGTGGACTTTGGACCGTTCTTATTATCTGCGTCGTAAGAGTTAAAATAGTACTGCAAGTGTTACCATTGATCTGCTGTTGTCCGTGCAATCATTTTTGTTAGTTTAATATGTACATAGTGAATTTTTAATTTGTCTTACCTTACCGTTAAGAATAAAAAGTATAGTTAATTAAAAAAATATTTTATATCTCTTTTTAATAAATTCTAACCATCTTCAGTAAGTAGGTAGAGTACTGGATTTTTATGTAACACCTAGAATTAACCACATGATCGCAATAAAACATTTTGACTTTGACTTTGACTTTGGTACTGAATTTAAAAAAAAATATATCATACTCGTAATCTATGAAATAACAGATTACCTGTGTAAAAATCTTCGTCATTACTCATTATAATAATGACTTTATTTTGTTATTATGATACCTTAATGTTAAAATAGTGCCTAAGTAGGTATGGGAATTTACGGGATTTTAACCAAAGTCGCGAAACAAAGCTAGTCGTTCATAAAAGCAAACCAAAATCACCATTTACCGAAGAGGATAATGTTTCAAGAGTGTTAACAGTGACAAATAGATCCCACTGGTACTCTACTAAATGGGAAACACTGTTTTCCGTTACATGCGATGGGGATTTTTACCTATGTAGAGTATGGCGTGGATTGATGGTTACTTAAAACTAGGTGTGATGTAGCCGAATCAAGTAGTAAAATAGAAATGTGAAGCAAGCGGTAACTAAATTAGACGCAAAGGCAGAGGCCAGGTAGGGTTTGATGGACAGGTGGGTAGTTTTTATTTGCTTATTCCTTTAAATTTATTTTATTTATTTATTTTAAGGAAGATTTACAGCTACAATAACTTTAGGTTACTTAATAATGTCTAGAAGCTAATTACAAATCTCCACCTATAGAAATAAAACGTGATAATTAAAAAGAAGAAAAAAACATTAATAAAAGTACGTACATAATCAAATTAAAACTGTCTTATGTAGAGACATTGACCAGGAAAATGTAGAGCAGCCATACGCTGTTTATCAGGCCTCGTGTACAGGGTGTCCTTGAATTCATTCGACAAATTGAAAGTATGGTTCCTACTCATGATAAATATTGAATTGGTAAGGTTTTTTAGTGTAAAATGTACTGTATGGCACTGCCGTGCGCCGCGGCGGCGCGATTTTGTTCTGACCTTTCAGGTTTTTAGTAAGTAAGACGAAAAATATTCCTAGTGTATTTTAGCCTTAGAACTAGCCGCTAAATTAAATATAAAAATATTTTTTATTTCATCATTTTTTTTCTCAAAGAATCGCACCTGCTACAGAAATACGAAGTATACCAAAAAATCAGGAATAATTAGTACTATAGCCGTATGAAATGATATTACGGTTTGACGTGCGATTCCAGAGATATCCTAATTTTTCATAACAGTTCCATACAAATTTTTGGTAAAAATAAAAAATTTAAATGGATTTAGCAACTAAATTGACTGCCACGCTATATTTGAACACATTGATGGTGAATAAAAGCCATCTCAAGCTAAAAAACGACTCTTAAAAATTGAAATCGCTATGTCTATGAAAGTCGATTTTCAGCCCACTGTGTGCCGCCGTGGCGTTGTGCGTTCGGCCTTACTTTGACAATAGGTTTGATTAGTAAACCACACGAGATGAGAACTTTCTATGAAAATTACAGTTCACATTCTCGTGATCGAGTATCGAATGCCACTCGACGGAACTCGCACTAAGCACTGTGTACTTATTATTTATGTAGGATATACTGATAGTCTGCACGAGCTTCCGTATCGAGCGGAGCCAGACGTCTAGACTTGTGCAAACACATGAAATCTCTTAAATAAATCTGAGTACATAGTTATCTCCGTCGATGTAAGGCAAGGTCTGTGCCTTAACAGTATGGACATAAAAAATAGGCTGATGATGATGACGTATTAATTTACAGTCGAAAACAGGTATTCAGAGGATCCCCTTAAGGGCCTTCCATGAGCCAACTAGCGCCGGCAATCTTTGAAAAATAATATCTTCCAATATAATCAATTTTATTAGAAAAGCTACTTACAAAATGTTTATTACGATAAATACTATTTTTCAATATACAATACATGGCATAATTGCGACAAGCTAAGTTGTAGTTCACAAATGTGCCCAAAACAGCCGTTTTTCGCAATTATGCAAACTACAACTCACCGACATTGAATCACGTTATAAATAAGTATTTAAAAAATAGTATTTATCGTAATAAACATTTCGTAAATAGCTTTTTTAATAAAATTGATTATATTGGAAGATATTATTTTTTTAAGATTGGCGGCGCCTGTTGGCTCTATGAAGGCCCTTAAGGTTGAGTAATAAATAAATAATAAGTTAATGTGACTTGTGACGTACTTAGGTCAATTATTTTTGCAGTTTTGATTTACTAAAAAAACTGACCAATTTAATATTTATCATGATACAACCCTTAGTTTCAATTTGTCGAATGAATTCAAGGACACCCTGTATAATGGTTTTGACCTACACAAGTGCGCATAGTAAACGGCACATTGCCCCTTTTAAAATTATAAATACGTAGAACCAAAAATAACTAGAATAATCAAGAGCAAAGTAGATTTTTTTCTATCGAGCGAAGTTTGTCCAATCGTATATCCGGTATTCATCAGTCTCTAAATAGACACCCCAAGAGCAAAGTAGATTCATGATTAAAGCCGACTCCAACCTCAGTATAAATAAATTTGAAGGCAAAATGGGAAATTTTCATCCTTCATTAATTTTCCTGGCTGCGCGATGAAATATGAACCCTTTCTTCTCTGTCAATAAATAAACACTTTACATAATAGGATATAGAAAAATCGTTGACTTCGCAAGTAAATTAATCTTCTGAAGTAAAAGAGGTTAATTCAATTTACAGCGGTTTTCCAGATTTACACTCAACTTGGTTTCGGAGAAATGGGAACAATCGATCGGGCGTAATGAATTAAATTAACTTAGCGTTGTATAAAGTAAATTATCATACTCCACACTCGTGTTTAAATAGTGCAGTTACTATTACAATGGTTTTTATACCGTTTTGGTTCATAATACAATTAAATAATTGTGTAGAATCCGGGGTGTCGGTCGCCGTTTCGTTTAGAATTATCGGCCATGACAGATTCACACCTAAAATTTAGTTTTAATTTAATTCTAATTTTGTAGCGACAACATAATTTTTCAAACGAGTGCCGGAGCATCGATGAACCGTTTAATAATATACGTAGGTAGATGGAAAATCAAACTATACCTTAAAAACTCTACTGTACACCTTTCTCTGTCTTCGACCGTACGGTCGAAGACAGAGAAAGGTGTACAGTAGAGTTTTTAAGGATGAGATTTTCCCAAAAACTACTTGACCTATTGCAATAATTATTTCACTGTTAGATAGATAAAAGTGAAAACTATGTAACTGTAAAAGAATTATTAAATTCGGTCCAGTAGTTTTTGAGAAAATCTCAACCTTATTGAGGCCCCCTGTATACTTATCTCTGTCGTCGACTGTACATCTTGCGGTTGATGGTCGGGCAGAATCTGGCATTGTCATTTCCATTTGAGCAAGAAATAGCAAGATAACGAATACGATTGAATTACTCGGTCGGTACCCTGAGCCCTATAAGTTTCCAAAGATAGTTTTATTTTCGGGGTGGCATTTAACAGTGCCGTTTGGTTCGAAATAACTAAAACAAACATTTAATATTCATGGTGTTCCATTTAGGCTTTTATTTATGCAACCGAGTCACGTGAGGCCCACGAGGAATGTTGGGCTGTGATAAATTATTTAAGAAAACTGTTTATGGGGCACACGGCGTCACACCTATGGAGTAAATACTTAGGCACATTAGACAAATACTTAGGTATGTGTGTGTGTAGTTAGAACATCCACTACTTTCTCTTTATTTGCTCAAAGGGTACTTAGCCCTCATTCCATGGGACATGTTATAATTATGTTTTTACGGGTACCATATACTCTTTTTTCCGAAGGACATAAAATACACTTATAGACAACGCCGAAAGCCGTTAAATTGGCCTTAAATATTTTTGGACCAAAAAGTTTAATGATTATAATAAAAAGTTATAAAAGCTATTGCAATGTAGGTATTTTATATTGCTGTTGTACGGTGGAACACAGAGAAAGGTGTACAGGAGAGTTTTTAGGTGTTGAGATTTTCTCAAAAACTACTTGACCTATTGCAAAAATTCTTTCACTGTTTGATAGATAAAAGTTAAAACTATGTAACTGTAAAAGAATTATTATTTCGAATTGAATTCGGTCTAGTAATTTTGAGAAAATCTCAACCTTATTGTGACCTCTGTATACTTATCTCCGTCTTCGACTGTATATTGAGATTGCGACGATAATTTTATTGTCACATAAATTGTACAGATGATCTGCTGTGGACTGTCTGTCTGATGATCACGGGTACGTCTCACTCATCTAAACATAATCACCAACCGTAGCAGTGCATAAAAGTTACGTAAGAAATTGTATCCCATTCAATATTTTCGAAATTACAGCGAGTTACGAACGAGTTACCAACCGGTGGTAGTGGCAAGTTCAGCTCAAAAGCCAGAAAATAGCTACAAATTAAACTTGATTTTGCTCACCTTGAACAAGTCTTTCAATCTCGCTCTTCTATAAATAGAATATATTATTATAAAGGACTATTGATTGGTAGGAATGAAAAGAAGATTATTTACTACTAGCTGTACCCCGCAACTTCGTTTGCGTAGAGGAGGAGGATGGAGGAGATCAGGAGGCAGATCTTCCTCTCTGGATCCTTGTTTCCACATCGCATACCGCCATGGCTTATAGCCTATGAGCTGTCCGGATATTTCTGCTATCTCCTAGTGAAACTCCCATCAAAATCCCTTCAGTAGTTATGGCGTGATACTTGCACAAAGTCACAGACAAAAATTCTAAAATCAGTGTTTTGGCATCAGTATCGATCCTAAAACACATTACAATTATTCTTTTCAAAAAATATCCAATGTACAGACACAACTTTTTTACAGTCTTATTATATGTATAGATTATTACCTACATATTTTTTTATATTTACCTGTGTTACATTTTCATATTATAATAATTTTCTTCTTACCCTAACTGAGCTATATATTCGTAGAACGAACAATATGGTAGTTTCATTGGTTTTTGGGTGATTCGTCTTGCAAACAAACATCTTTAAAAAAAAATACTGTATTTTTTTTTAGGAAATCTGACACAGTATGTTAAGTGTAGACTTAGTAGTAAGGTTTTAATATAATATTAAATTAATATGGAAAAAGAAAAATACAACAAATGCGAATGGCGATGACAGTCACCATCCAGCGAATCCATATAAGTTGGTTATGGATAAATAAATTGTCTACATTATTGAGCAGATATTAGATATTATAAATATATTAAATCTACTCTTTACTACAGCTACAATGGCTGGCTGTCTGACTAGCGAAGCGCAAACAAGATATCGACAGGTCCTCGCAGTAGGTATGTAAGAGGATCTAGGTATTTATTATGTAAGCGAAATTAACCTATTTGTAGACAACAATTAAGTTACTTTTTACGGTTTCCGATAATAAAAGAGTAAGTTTACCTAGTTTTGTTTTTAAAATGCCAAGTAAGGTACCTATACCTACTTCTCTGAACAAGCTAAGCAATATTGGGAATCTGATAGGTCACTGGCGTTATTTATTTTAATTGCATAGTTATTTTCGTGGCGGACCCGTGACACCATCCAATGGCCACCGGTGGTGTCATGGGGATTTTTCAATCCCACCACTCCGTTTTTCAGTCCGCCACGGTTATTTTCACATTATTAGATCGCATCACTTATTTTCACAATGATGAACAGATCAATCATCATCATCAAGACGATCATATTTGTTTACAAAATAGGACAGTTGATTTGGGCTGCTGATGCCGTTTTAATGTCTCAATACTTATTCAATTGACCTTCCAAAAGTCAATGCTTATTAATAAAAGTTTGGGACTCGCTGTCCGTGTGAATAAGCCGGACCAACTCAAGGACTCTGAGATGAGTAATGTGACCTTTCTCGCAAGTGACTCTAACTATCACATCCTCTATCACATCCTCATCTCGCGTGCGTGACATAATGGAAGTAGTCGGCTTTATGTTAGAGATTATACCACTGAGTAATCTAATACAGTCGGCACATCGAGTGGATAGATAATTTACGCAACAGTTATTCTAAAATGCAAGAGGTTTGTGTGGATCGACGTGACGTTGACTGTACCTTATACAGGTGTCTTTGAATACTTTCGACAAATTGAAACTAGGGCTTGTACTCATGATAGATATGGAATTGGTAAGGTTTTTTAGTAAATCAAACCTGCCAAAGTACGTCACAAGTCTCACAATGACCTTAGAAATGAAAAATACCTTAAAATATAAAAAACTCCAAAGTAGAGTAATAATGCACATTAAATTTAAAAAAAACAGTTGAGTTTATTGTAAATATTTTTATTTTTCAATGTATTTCACAAGCCTAACCATCCATTTAATTTTGTCGAATGAATTCAATAAGAGCGATCTCTCGAATTAATTAATTGAAAATTATGTCTCTCGAATTATGTTTCTATGTCGAAGCGACATAAGAAACGGTTCAAGGAAACTACAAACCCAACAATATCATATACTCCCCAAGAAAGACAAAAAACAAGGAACTAACAATTCCTTACGCCCACGCGTATGCAGCATCCTGCTTAATGATTTGATAATCGAAATACGTGGATGTTTGAGTTATCAAACTGTATTATAGGTATGAAGCCCCGTTTATATTCCTGTACTGATAAGAAGTATTGTGTTACTTGTTATACTTAGCCATGTGATATCGCTTTACGGAAATATTTTCTCATTTATAAATTGCACTATGTTTGTTCCATGTCCGATTGCTCGTATGTCTCTCAAACCATTATCAATATCATAAAATCCATATTCTTTACAACGAATTACATAACATGTATCACAGTAATACTTCTTTTGGACATTAATCAATCGATCGTATATCAAAAGAACGACATTACCATAACTGATAACAGCACATCTGTCGTGGCCTTGTCTTGTCCTTTTTCAGTATATTTCAGGCAAATGCCTCTCCATATGTGCTCCAGGAAATCCGACACTGTGCGTCCTGATCCACATATGACCTACTATCTTTCTGATGTCCAAATACGACATCGTCTAGTTAATTCTCTGAGCTAAGGTCTATAACTTTTACGAATGAACGAAGTTCTTCCAATCAATTTGTCTTTTACTATCGGAGATCATAAATTATGATGGGTACTCCAATGAAAGTGATGGATGTGCGAGTAGGATTACCATAGGTACACTTATCATGTGCCCATCCCCTTTCTTCGACTTGTCTATATTAAGATGCTATATCTACTGCCTATTTGTCGCAATATTTACTATTCGCCCATTCTCTGGACCACTTGTTGCTTGTTATTCGTCTCGCAAAATGTTACACAAATTATACCTAAATAAACAGACTTTTCTACCGAGATATAGGGTGCTTCAAGACAAATATCAATAGTGCCGAATCGTTCCTCATCCTTTTTAGGGTCCTGTACTTCTTTCTTATAATGTCTGCATCTTCATCTCCACTGCTATTATTACCACTGCTCATCTGCGTTTGATATTCAATTTTCTCTGTACAGATTCAAATTCTTTTCTGCGTCGCCAGAATATCATCTTATTGCGCCAGTCTGGGATAATCAGATTCACGTGTTCGATTATTGTTTCAATTGTGTTAGAGACATGCGATGTATCTCTTGATAATTTTAATTATATTAAAACATTAGCTATTTTAATATGTATTTATAACCCTGCACTGACTACGAAAGTGTGAGTTTTGTGCATTTCCCCCGCGCTATCAGCTCAACCACCCCAGCTCACTAAAGTAGTGCAGCAGGGTTGCCGGCTGACAGCACCACTGTTGCAGGTTTTCTGATATCGGAAGGCTTGTGTCCGTTTTCATTCACACAGCCCCGGTCCCTTTCGATTTTCTTCAGCAGCGGGACAGTTAGGTACGTGGTAAACTGTCTCGTCATTTTCAGGAAACCTCTGCACAGAGGACTATCTGTGCAGAGACTGAGGAGGGTATACATTGACTATCAGTAGGAGAGTGCGTATTTAAGTGTTTATTTAGATGACAGTGCCCAGTTATTACACCAACCAGAATTCTTAGGTTGGCCCGGCTTTTATCATTAAAAGGCCCGTTTCACTTTGTCCTTGAATATGTTAAGGACTCAGATGTGCCCTTAATACCTTTAATTCTTTCGAACTGGCAACCAGGCAATCAGTATCACTAGCTAAGATAATAGGCTTTTCGGGAAGGTTTTACGAGGACGAAGCAGTTAATGCGCAGTTACATTTAATTGGCCGATTAAATTGCTTTTGTATTGGTATCTAAGAAATGGTATGTCATTCGCTTTAAATTAATTGTTTATAAATTAAGTTTATTGCATAAATTGTATTGTATTTGTTACATTATAATTTGAATCTAATATTAAATTTAAATATTTAAAAATTTGTTCGCTTGTACATTGATTATTTCATAAACTTTGATGAAAGAATAGTTTTATTTGTGACATACTGTAGCCTAAGAAACAGACGGATTTGAGTAATTATTGCCGTTAGATTCGCCTTGATTACGGATCTGACATAGGAGGGATACATTTTATGCCAAAAAAAGTTTTTGTTCGTAGTAATAATTAACTAGTATTGACATAATTGATCATTTATGAGCAATCTTAAACTGACGATTAGCCGTTCGTCTTTAGATTAGTATTATTCTCTAGTCTACATTCAATAACAAATCCTCGTCTGCTTGTCGGTAGACCGTGGAACATGGAGCCGAGACCTGATGACGACGAGGCGCCGAAGGACCCGGCGGCTAGGAAGCTGACGCATCACGACTACACAGAACAGGATTTTGAAGGTATGTGTTGTTGGAAAAACGAAATACAGGGTGTAACGGAAAGGGTATATGAAGCCAAAGGGAGGGTGTTCTGTATCGGTAACTGAACAACTTTTGTTCTACGACTTTTTGACTGAAATTTACCTATTTGACTAAAATGTAAAACAGTTGACATACTCAAACATATTTTTTTGAGATTTCATAGTTATCTCCAAATATTAACTCCCAAGGGGAAATGCCGTACCTATTTAATTTACACTTTGTTTAAAATACACAATACTCAGTTTCAACATGAACTCTTTTATAAGTAGACTTTAATCTCCACCTCTGAAGCCGCATCAAAGCGAGAAAGGTCAAACGTGAGGCGCTAAAGGGAGTGGATCAACATTCATACAATACGGAACGGACGTTTGAAAATGGAGCGAAAGTGACGGTGACAAAAATATTTGATAATTCTGATTTTATTTAATGTCATGTTTATTTTATGTTTAATATCACGTTAACGTTAACCAGAAAATGAAGTGACAGTATGTTGAATTTTTCGGATAATTTAAGTTTCAATCTAGAGTCAAGAGTACCACTACTGACTGCTCTGATTCAGGGTGACGATGCTACGCGACTCCCCTGGAGGAAGAGAGAAGACTATAATATCTTATGAATATTATATAACATGACATTGGCAGATGACAAACTGTCGAGTCCATTAATAAAATAAATAAAATCTAGCAGGTTAGCCAAATATTCTAATATATTGATTCATCATTCAGAGAATATCCTTCCTCATTCGCCGGTCAGCGAGGCAATGTGCTGTTAAATACATGGTTCGATACGATAGTGTATGGACACTTAAAAAAACTTATTTCAGTTTTTCTTCCCCGAGCTTCTGTATTGGATGTCTATCTATACCCTAACCACAAACTTGAATTTGCTATATTTACTATTTCGTTTAGTAGCAGTGAAATTGCAGGGCCTCAGCAAGGCCTAATTTAAAAATAGTTATTTATAGTTCCAACTTTGTCCAGGCAGTCAAGTATCTTTTAGATGACATTTAAAAGATATACAACGCTCGGCGGTCGACAGGGAGGTCTCCCCAGTAACTGATATTGAAACTGTTTCTTCATCGCCTTTCCAGATAAAAGTTTAATCCAGACAGCCTTTAAAAATATCTATTACACAGTATTTTCCAATCAAATGGAATTAAACGGTATTGGAGTACGCGGATCGAATATCGTATTGTACAATAAAAAGTTTCCGATAATATAATTTCCATTTGGTATTCAGCTCGCATTGAGCGAGAAAATTAGAAATAAGAAGTAAAGCAGTGGGCCGTAGTAAGGAATATTGCGCCCCCTTTTATATATAACATCACTATTTTGATTGCCATAGAATGTAACTTTATTAACACGTTTGTTATTTAGCGTACTTAAATCATATACTGCATATATGGACTCAATTTAGATGACTATTATATGGGATCAAGGACCAAAATTAGGCAGTTGTCATATTTTTTATACCTCGCATTTAAAAGTTAACTTTAGCGTAACATGACGCAGTTACATTCTAGAGAGGTCATCGAGATAATAAATGATTGGAAAGAGTATAGTAAATAGTATAGTATTATTTTTAGGTAGTATTATTAGTTTGTTTAGTTTAGTTTTATTATATTTGTTTTTAAGGTTATTAATAAATTATGACATATATTTTTTATTTATAGTTTTTTTGTTGTAAATAGTTATTAAAATCCTCCTCCATTATTTTAGAATAGCATGACCTGACCATAGTAACACTACCAATGAGTTGCTGTAGTAACTTCACTCGCTAGCGATATTAGACATTGTTTACGATTATTATACGACACCATCATAATGTATTGATATTTCCCTTTTTGTATTTTTATATTTATTTATCATTTGACATTCGCAAAAGATATTCGCAAAATTACCTCTTCAGATAAAAGTAGGCGTAAATGCCATTAATATAGAAGACAAGAAAATATGATTATCGTTTCCCACATAAGCGTCAGACCGAATATTGATCACATTTACCCTAAATAGCCGCCCCCGTGTCAAGGTGCCCCTGTTCTATAACTTTAACCTCTAAGTACGCCTCTGTAAGTGAATCGTGATTGCGTTATTGTCACGGAAGGAATGGACACTAACAAGCAATAATGGGCAGGAAATGTCTAAGTGGAAGCAAAAAGAGTTTTCCATTGCTCTTAATTCGCCGACCTGCCTGACACAGCAGGGAGCACTAAAATATACTTAGTAAAGCGTCTTACACCCGTATTCTAAGTTGTTCCCTCTACTCTTCCTCGGCTCAACCTCACTCGAGGAAATTGGTATTATTAGTTAACGAATGTCTCCTTGACTTGAGCGATTTCTTCCGTCGAGTGAGGAATGAACTGTCAATTTCGAGGTAGCTCGGGACCAACCAGGTCTCCTCAAACCTTGTAAACAACGCTCTTACGTGTTTTGGGTGTAGTATTTTTACTGAAATGTCTACAGCTTGGATGAAGACCCATTTCTACCAGAGAGAATAGTTTATGTCCTCTAACGATGACGTTATTCCTCCACTCTACCTTACTCGAGGAACCTCCAGATAAACTTGAGTGGACGACTAAAATACGGATATCAAGGGTGTTACCATTGATCTGCTGTCGACTGTACATATAGTTTTTAGTTTAGTTTATATTTTTAGGTTAATATTGTAATAGTTATTTTAAATTTTTATTGTTTTATCAAATAAATTATATTCGACATTACTGCACAAATTAGCCGAGATTAGATATGACGAATTTGACAAGGTTCCATCCCATTCTAAACGTGCGCGAATATTTATTTATTTATTAATGGACTCGACAGTTTGTCACTTGCCAATGTCATGTTACAGAAAATTCAATATATTCGATTCAGAATTTGAATTACGCATTATCCATGCTCGGTGAATAAATTAGAACATGATGAAAAAATTATTGCCGTGGGCAGGACTTGAACCTGCGACCTTGTCATTCCGTGACACGCTCTTACCAACTGAGCCACCACAGGCCACGCTACGCCCACCGAAAATCTTCATAGCTTTATACATACTTAAAGGTTCAAGTCCTGCCCACGGCAATAATTTTTTCATCATGTTCTAATATATTCATTAGTCTTCTATCTTCCTCCAGGGGAGTCGCAATAGCGTATTCACCCTGGGTAGCCGCGTCTTCATGTCTTCATCCAGAGGAATCGCCGTAGCATCATCACTCTGGACGAAGCAGCTCGACAGTCACGTTCACTCCCGAGCTTGTAGCGGGAACTCTTGATAAAAGCTTGAAACTTCAGATCTTGCATAAATAATCCAATAACTTCACCGTACTGTCATTCGCGAACATTTTCTGATTAATTTAACGTGATATTAAAGACAAAATAGAGGGACTATTTTATAGACATTAAAAGGAAAATTGCACGAATATCATCGTCAAATATGAAAGGAAATGTCTGAATGTCTACTTTCCCAGCCAAACACAGGATGTTCATTGTGTCATCATTATTGGCTCGCAGTGACTCGGTGTGGGGAGATACAATGTGACACAAGTGAGTTGCGGGGCCAAGGGAAATCTAGATCCTATTCTAGGGCATGGGTGTTACTCACTCATTTATTTTGACCTTAGGTACGATGGAACACAGAGAAAGGTGTACAGGAGAGTTTTGAAGGTTGAGATTTTCTCAAAAACTACTTGATTTATTGCAGAAATGCTTTCACTGTTTGATAGATGAAAGTTAAAACTATGTTCTGTAAAAAAAATATTAAATTCGGTCCAGTAGTTTTGAGAAAATCTCAACCTTATTGAGCCTGTATACTGTATCTCTGTCTTAGACTGTACACAGGGAACACTTGGTTACGTCATAATATTGTAATATCATACATTTTTTAAGAATAAATATTACATGGCTCGATCGACAAAGAGGCAGAAGGGCGTCCAAAATCTAACCAATGTACAGAGAAACACACAAGTACTGTACGATTTTCTTCTGTTCTCAGGTCATCGTCAGCACACTGTGTTCGTGGGTGTGCACGTGCCTACGAGAAGGCACTCGCATCGGAAGCACAAGCATCACCATCGCAACGGGGAGAAGGACCCTGATCGACCCGGTGGGTAACTTTACACCTATTTCCCATAGAAACGGGTCATTTAGTAAATGTAAAGTCCTAGAAATTATTTGAAAAACAAAAATTTGACCGTATTTTTCGCACAAATAACCTTATACATTAAAATCCACCAAGGCGTTTAGGCAACATACATACATTCACATAGAAACCGACATGTATGTACATTCGAAAAACATTACCCTCTTTTTCGTCAGTCGGGTAAAATTAAATTTTTTATTTTTTGTAGAAGACTGTTATATATTGAATTTTCTGTAACATGACATTGGCAAATGACGAACTGTCGAGACCATTAATAAAATAAATAAATAAATAAATGTTTAATTTTACATAAGTATTTAGTCAAATGAAAATTCCGATATTGCGTCGACACTTTTGTATACAAGCATACTCGTATAATATAATTTCTGGGCTCCTTATATGTATTTATTCACTTCAAATGCTAAATTATATTCCATTGATACAACAAGCGTCGTCGTTAGACTTTGACTTTGATGTACGTTTCTAATAATATAAATAATATCTAACATAAAAGCGACAAAGCGTAATTCATCGTATATAACGGAATAAACGGAATCCTTTGATATTTAGATTTTATATAACTTCTATTAACGTATACATGTATAAATATCACTTAGTTATCCAATGATCCACCACGTGAGCCCATAGCTGAATGGTGAATTACACACGCTTTCGGAAGTCCTGTACCCTAACAACAGCGCCACTGAGCTCATTTTTCCCATGAATAGAATTTTTCATAAATTCCATACTCTACGAAACCTTTTCCAAAGTGGATTGTGTTGTGAGATAACTACTTACCTATGAAGGTGCTCGTAGGCACGTTGAAACCGACCGTATAAGTTAAGCAACGTTGGGCGAGGTCGGGACCCGGATGGGTGACTGCTAGTGACACTTTCATCTGAGCCCCTCCGTGCCTCGGAAAGCACGTTAAGCAGTTGGTCCCGGTTGTTGTCGCTTGACAGCAGTCGTTAGGCCAAGGCCACGTCAGCGGCCTGAATAACTTTGACAAATAGGTTTGGTCACTAAACCACACGAGAAAAGAAAAACTACTTACCTAACTTAAATGTAGAGCTATCTTTGCTTTTATGGCTGAATTATAAATTTTAATAGAGTTAGCTCATACTAATAATGTTATTAATATGTTAATATTAATCCCTTTTGTGACAAAGCAACCGCGAATTGAATCCAATTACGGCAACGATAGGTTACAAAGCGAATAAAATAATGGAAATCGCGGTTACGAAAAATATTAACCTTTCGGGATTTACCAAAAGCATAATTTTTGTTTTCATTCAACACAGATGTCGCGGAAACACTTATTACTTATATCAAAATTTAATATTATTTCAATACCTACCATAATTCTTGGACTATTCCATATAACATTATTAGTAAACATATGTCTAGATCTAAAAAAAATGTTTTAGATCTTATTTTGCCCCTAATCTAGATTTCTTATATCAAGACATTAATAAATACAATACTCTACTTCAACCAAGTATAAAATAGTTTATCATAATAAATAATAAAGGAAAGAGGACGGCTGTGCTATCGCTACGAGATTACAAATTATTATAATGAATAGAACCAAAGTTTTGAAGGGTATATATTTTATAATAATATCGTAATTATATAAGAAATAACTATACCTACCTATATTATATAGATGACATCAATATTATATTTATTTATATTATGGAAATATTAGCAATATAATTACGATCCTTAGGCCCCCCGATAATGGCCCGAGTTAGAAGACTGAGTGTTACGGATGACGGAGAGACATGTAAGAACAAAGTAGACAATTTTCACTCCAATTTTCTTTACTCTTTTAATCAACCTTATTTTTATTTCCATCGAGCATGGATTCTATCATCGCATTGTCAATACTATGAATGAACTTCCTCCCATTCCATTCTTTACTGCATGTTAATTAGGAATAGCTACCTATACCGACTATGCATTAGAGTACCTTGTTCTTACTATGACATCTGCATTCTACATCTTTCATGTTCAAAAGTAGTATTTCTCCAAATCATTTCTGTTTCACCTACCTATTTAAATAATTGTATGCTTAAGGTTAATGCAGCATTTAAGTTTGAATAATCTGTTGCTTTTTTTGTTTTCGTGTAAACACCACTGAATATATTTCTTCAAATTACAGTGACACCGCCAGCTCAAAGAGTCCAATTCATACTCGGCGAAGACATAGACGATGCTACTCTTGAATCTCACCCACTTTTCTCCGAAATGGAGGAGCTCGTCAAAGAGGGGGACGAACTCGAATGGAAAGAGACAGCACGATGGATTAAATTCGAAGAGGACGTCGAGGAAGGCGGCAATAGATGGTCAAAACCACACGTCGCCACTCTATCACTTCACTCTCTCTTTGAGCTACGCAGTTTAATTTTAAACGGATCAGTTATTCTTGATATGGAAGCAAACTCTTTGGAGCAGGTCGCTGATGATGTACTAGACAATATGGTAGCAGATGGATGTTTAGGATATGACTGTAGAGAGAAAGTAAAGGAAGCTTTACTGAGGAGACATAGACATCAACACGAAAGGCGGAATCATAACAACATGTCAAGGTTACCATTGATAAGGTCACTAGCTGATATAGGACGAAACCATTCTTCTTGTAAAAGTGAGTTTCCACTTCTTTCTAATCTATTTTTGTTATGATCTCCCCCAACTTTCTTTTTCCTGTCTTTGCATGATCTTGCAGACTATTATACTGACATTGTTGCGGTATCCTATCAGATTTACAGGAGGATGGCTCTCGACGCTCCAGCTCAAGGAGTTGTCGAGGGTCCACCTCGTCATCTCCTCACACCGCTCTCCTTCAAGCAGCCGACGCCAGGGGCTCTTATCTAGCTGTCCCAGGTCAGAGCGTGAGATGTTTCCTGAGTGTATTTATGCTCACCGAACTCACGCCCTATGACATTCACAGCAATGCACTTTAAGAAGGCTAAATAATTGTATATACTTGTGTCGTTTACGTTTAAGTTAATTATCGAAGTCATAACGATATACGCTTCCTTATTGTGCACATTATTAAGGCAATTATGAAAATTGGCATTATAATTATTACAGTGGACGAAGGCGGCACAACCAGTGGACATTCTCACAAAGCAGAATTCGGTCGTTTTCTAGGCATCCCTAGCGCGGGTAACCGCTTCTCTTTGTCTTTCTAAATCAGTGTTGCCTTGTCTTACTTTTCATTTGTATTACCTTCCCAACTAAATGTTTCATGTAATGATTTTTCTTACTTAAAATGTTTATTAAAACTCCTCCATGTTTTAAAGCTAAACGCTTTCTTATGATTTCAATGTATATTGCTAGTTTTAGCTTCAAGTTTTAATTAAATTATCATTAAAACCAGTAGGTGTAGATTCACTATCATGACATTTTCTGTTACTATTGAAAATTCATAATGTCATACATTGTATTATTTTAGGAACCGTAGATTCGTGAACGATTTATATTTTTCAATTTCTTCACAATTTAATAGGTCAATTAAAGATTACGTTATAAGTTATAGCACAATTTTGTATTGTAACTGTTGTATTGTAAATATTTATATGTATCGCTTTAATACTATTGAGATTTATAAACACACTCCGGATCGGTTGATTTACTCGTATTTGTTGCCTTTTAGGTGCTGGACCTGAAGAAGGAATGGTAAAAAGTCCAAGCAGCATATCAATGCATCGTAACCACAGCTCAGGAGACTTACCAATGAACGGAGATATAAACCATAAATGTAACACAAACTTCATGCGGAAAATACCACCAGGAGCAGAAGCCTCCAATATCCTTGTTGGAGAAGTAGATTTTCTTGAAAAATCTTTATCGGCTTTTGTAAGACTAAAGTCTGCTACGATAATGGGGGACTTAACAGAAGTGCCAGTACCAACGCGATTCATGTTCGTTTTACTCGGCCCACCCAACAGTAATTCTAGCTTTCACGAAATCGGTCGAGCGATGGCCACACTAATGTCAGATGAAATATTTCACGAAGTTGCCTATCGTGCGAAGAGAAGAGATCATTTGCTGGCAGGTATTGATGAATTTCTCGATGCTGTGACCGTATTGCCTCCCGGAGAGTGGGATCCGGCGATTCGTATTGAACCGCCTGCTGCTATTCCTTCCCAAGATCCTCGCAAACGTCCAAATGATAATAACCCAAAGGAAGAACCTGACGAGGAAGAAGAAGAACAAAAGCAAAGGGAAGAGTCAGGGCTAGCGAGAACTGGGAAACTTTTTGGAGGTCTAATAAACGATCTCAAAAGAAAAGTACCATGGTATTGGTCAGACTTCAAAGATGCATTAGCTATACAATGCGTTGCATCGTGGATCTTTCTTTACTTCGCCTGTCTGTCGCCTATAATTACTTTTGGAGGATTACTGGGAGAAGCTACTGGAAAGAATATGGCCGCAATGGAGTCTTTAATATCCGGATTTATTTGTGGGATGGGTTACGGGTTCTTTTCAGGGCAACCATTAACCATTTTAGGATCAACAGGTCCTGTGCTGGTGTTCGAGACTATAGTGTTTGAATTTTGTAAGCAAGTTGGTTGGGATTACATGTCCTTTAGATTTTGTATCGGCACTTGGACAAGTATCATTTTGCTTATATTAGTAGCAATCGATGCGAGCGCATTGGTTTGCTACATTACGAGATTTACTGAGGAAAATTTTGCTACTTTGATAGCATTCATATTCATTTATAAGGTAATAATAGTTATACGCATGCTTTTTTATTCTTGTAATGTTTGGACCGTTGTAATATGTTACTATTTATATATATTTATAGGCTGTGGAAAATGTGATCTCTATCGGCAAAAAGTATCCTCTGAAGACACGCCCTGATGAAATTCTCAATTACGAGTGTTACTGTTTACCAAGTAATTACTCGAGAGTGCCGGAGCACTTTAATTGGACATCTGTTGACAAAGAGTCTTGTCAGGTGGGTACTCGTATTTCTAACATAAAATTTTAACGTTGATTAATTTATACATATTTATCAGAACCACACTTGCCCATGTTTGTCATGTTCTTCATATTTGCAGATGTATAATGGAACTTTAGCTGGAGGCGGATGCGATACAAAGGTTTATGTTCCAGACGTCTTCTTAATGTCCATTATACTATTCCTGGGCACCTTCACTATATCCGTTATCTTGAAGGATTTCAAAAATTCTCTGTTCTTTCCTTCCAAGGTAACCTTTAATTTTACATATTTATATGAGATAGAGTTATCGTTTTCATATTATAATAATTGAATTTAATGTAAATTTTCAGATTCGACAAGTTATAAGCGACTTCTCTGTAATAATAGCAATATTGTCCATGTCCTTCCTGGATTTCAAAGTTGGAGTAAAAACACCAAAACTCGAAGTACCATCTGAATTCAAACCAACTTTGCCTACCAGAAACTGGGTCATCACCCCATTCAACGGAAACCCTGTGTGGTCAGCTCTGGTTGCTATACTACCAGCACTATTAGGAACCATATTGATATTCATGGATCAACAAATAACAGCTGTTATCGTTAACCGAAAAGAGAATAAGCTTAAAAAGGGCTGCGGATATCACTTGGATTTATTCATATTAGCCATTTTGATACAAATATGTTCTATCATGGGACTGCCCTGGTTTGTGGCAGCTACTGTACTGAGCATCAATCATGTAAACTCTTTGAAAGTTGAATCGGAATGCGCTGCTCCTGGAGAGAAACCAAGATTTTTAGGAGTCAGAGAACAGAGAGTGACTCATATCTTGATATTCTTGACCATAGGTTGTTCAGTCGTGCTGACTCCTGTGCTGAGACATATCCCCATGCCTGTACTGTTCGGTGTATTCCTTTACATGGGTGTGGCATCATTGAAGGGTCTACAATTCTTCGATAGAATTTTAATCATGTTTATGCCCCAGAAGTATCAACCGGATCACATGTTTTTGAGACAGGTATATACTCTTTCTGTAGTTTACTCTTGAATTAATTCATTTGGATATTGATGAATATTGAAATGTATGCCATTTCTTTAAGGTTCCAATACGTCGAGTCCATATTTTCACTGCCATACAACTGACCTGCCTTGTATGCCTTTGGGTGATAAAATCTTTCTCTTCGACATCGATTTTGTTCCCATTGATGCTGGTAGTGATGATCGGTATCAGAAAGTCGCTGGACTTATTCTTCACCAGAAGGGAGCTGAAGATATTGGACGACGTGATGCCAGAAATGACAAAGAGGAATCAAGACGACTTACATGAGCTCGGGAGCGCTGAGGTGGGATGGCATGCAAAAATATTACGCCTATGCCGCCGAAACTGATCTGATTTATCATATTTCCGACAAATCATTCTTATTCCTTTCGTCATTCCGCTATTTACGTGTAGTGTTTTTGTTACCCATGCAACCGTTGTTATTTTACGAAATAAATTCAGTATTATGTTGAGACAGTTGTATTTTATTTTGATCATTACATATATTTTCCTCATCCACTCTTTCTTTTTACCTTCAATATAATTTTGCTAAGCAGCAAAACATCTGACAAAAGTAAGTAGAATACATAACCGTAGATAATAATATGAAATACGTACACTCACATTAATGGTAATTTTACTTGCGTTCAGATTATCTTAGGTTGTTGCATTGTAGGACACCAACAAGAACAACCCACCGCCGTATGAGGAGAACCTCCAGATCCCATTGATTAATGGGAACATCATGAATATCCCGTTGACATCAATAAATATAACAGAGGAAGTGAACAAGACAGGTATTTGGAAACAAGTGAATAACAGCAATAAGGCTAAAAACAAAAACGCTGCGAAGGATGCGAAGTCCAAACCGGGGAAGAAGAAGTAAGTGGTCACTAATAAAAATTACGTACAGTTTTAGGAATAATTGGTAGATTTCGCTAAATTACACACTGATTGTTTGCAGTACAAAACACAAGAAATTAAACATAATGTCAAAGAGCGCACAATCTGAGATTGAACGTAGATTATCGACTATGGCCGAAGTGGAAGAGGACGACCACTCTCTAAAGGTGTGCGTTAGTGACACCAAGTTCTGAGGCATGCGCTGGTCCCATGTTATATTGCCACAGGAGGCCCAGCATGGCAGCATGAGGCACGATCCCTGGTGCACCGACGTGCATGCAGGCAAACCCTTTTAGATATAGCACTCTTTGTAGGTATAGGTACCTGAGCTCTAATCTTATATGACGCTAACGTATGGTATCGATTCCGGAGTAACGCACCCTAAATGTCGCTAAACTAAACATTCCGCTCACTCTTACGCAATGTCGAGACGTTGACTATTAGATTTGGCATCCACCTGATGTTACTTAGAAATCAGATCAGTGTCACGATCATTACATGAAGTCACTTTATGAGAATCGAGCTCATATCTACCTGTTTTATATTGTCTAAGTTTTTATCCTGATATTTTAAATATAATAATTATATAGTAGTATCCATTACATTATGTAAGTATATTCCAAAATTTAATGTGAGTAGTTCTAGCATTAACACTGTAATTATTGGAACAGGCGCGGTTTAACTTATGAATGATGTAAGTAGATTCAATTTTACGGTTCGTCCGTGTGTGTGTGTTATTATTTTTAGATTTGTTGTTTTAATCCTTGTACTTATAGTCGTCTTCTTATAGCACTACAAATACCTATATATACTTACCTCTTTTATCACTATTGTTAGTTTGTGAGCAGCAGTACCTATTATAGCTTTGTGTGTTATATTTTACAATTCCTGTAGGTACTTGCTTGCACTCTTTTTCTCTGTGTATTAGACCTATTTATTGTACACACCTTTAGTATACCTACGTGACTTCTGCATGTACTTAATCAATGTTAACAATTAATAAGGCTTTTCAGTTGATCTCGTTTTCAGTGTTATTCCATTTGTGGTTTATTGTTTATGATTATTAATTAGATATGGTTTTTTTTGTGAAATATCATCACATTCTCTTCCAATAATATTAATGTGCTTTTGAAATATAGGTTTTATACAAGCAAAAATATTTTGGGAACTCTAACCACCAATCTTTTTAGTGTCAATTTAAATTTTCCCATATTATATTTGTTATAATTATATACATACTAGCTTCTGCCCGCGACTTCGTCTCTATCTGTATAAATTATAGCCTATGTGTTATTCTGATTTATGGGCTATTATATATTATTGAAAATTTTCATTAAAATCCATTCAATAGTTTTTGCGTTAAAGAGCAACAAACATCCATCCATCCATACTTTCGCGTTCATATATTAGTGGGACGGAATTTATCTTTGTTATTTTGATGGTACTTTAAAATATGTTACGACCTACCTGTTCGTAAATAATGTTTAGTACCAAACCAAGACTAAAGTAATGTGAATAGACCAGGAATGTTTTGTGTTTTATATCTTGTGGCGATTCCATGCATCGTCTCTCGAGGCGTTCCGCTCCCTCGTACAAGATGTACAGTGCGCGAGGCGTAAGCTCAGGTTTACATTTGTGTGAGTGATAGCGGTACAAGAGGTGAAGTGCGGTGCGTGCGCGGCAGGGTGTATTTTGTTGCGTTTGTATTTGTATGCGTAGGACGCGTCGCGCCTCAGGCCGAATATCACTCTACACTATCTGTGTGCACTCACACAAATGCAAACCTGAGCTTACGCCTCGCGCACTGTAGGTATGTATGAGTGACAGTTACATTTAATTTCAAATAATTAGCGCCCACGACATCCTAATTGTTGGTCTATCTACATAATATTATAGTCACAGTTTATTCCTATGTTACTGAGTCCTCTGTATGGTTCACAGAGCGACGTCGTAAGGCGAAAGGAGTCGTGGAGTGGTGGCATTAAAAAGAGTGAATCTAGGAAAAATAGCTCGTCTGCTGAAACGTCGGTCTAAGTAATTAACTCTCTAAAGGATCGTAACCTTCGCGAACATTCGTGGGCGAGCATTCGGTAGAGCTTTGAAGCGCCAGACCTAATATAGCCGGAGGCTCGGATCAACTCACTCATTCTGAATGCCAACCACGAGAATACCTAGATAGGTACTCTGTATTGCAGAATGTTAAATTAACGAGGATCCGTCAAATTCAACTTCCATTGTGCATAAATATTAAAATCCTACGCACACAATTCACCAAATCAAAATATGTCTAAAATAGGTAATATGTTTCCGAATCGAAGGTTAAACTCGGATTGCAGAGAATATAAAATTTTCATATTGTAATTTTTATGGAAACACTTTAGGTGGCCGAGGCCCGAATCAAGTGTCTAATTTGGTAAACAAAAACTACCCTCCCCCACTAACATTTTAAGCTATTCTGTGGTTATTGCATAGTTATTTATACATCATTAGATCGGATTACTTTATTTTCACAATGATGAACAAATTCAATCAATCAGTTCCTTCAGCTTTACATCGCAACAGGTAATTAGACGGTCATATTTGTTTACAAAATAAGACACTTGATTTGGGCTCCGGTATAGGTAGGTACTTTAATTACTAAGATATAGCAAAATATTTTCTGGGACCCCAAAACATGAGATATTGAAATAAAATAAAGGTTGATTGATGCAATAAAAACACAGAGTGCAAATGATGAAGTTTTACTCACGAATGCACGCGATGAGTTAGGTCCTTTTAAAAGAAAATATAGAACAGTCAGTTACCCAATGGATCCGCAGGGTAGAAGGTTGTTAGCTTGGTATGCCCAATCCAGTGTTGAAAATGTCAATGAATATCCTAAATAAATTAACCCTTAGTGATAATTAGATTCGATGTTTATTTTTTATATTTTGGTAGTGTGTGAAAGTATAAGCACAAAAGTAAGGGAAATACATTGTACTGAGCGTAACTTAGAATAGTCGTAAGTTAGACTTATTAACCCTTTAATTAAAGCAAAGATCGATGGATATACCCGTGCCCCATATCTGTGCAGTCCGATTCTGTGAATCATTCATTAGTATTCCGTCATATCAAATATCAACCGATGCCTGAATTATGAAATTCACAAAAGACTGCTCGCGGCCGATGTGGGGCAAGGGCATATCTAACGTTTTAAAAATATTTAAAGTAAATTTTAAAGTAATTCAGAATTTGAATTACGCATTATCCATGCTCGGTGAATAAATTAGAACATGATGAAAAAATTCTTGCCGTGGGCAGGACTTGAACCTGCGAATTTTTTCATCATGTTCTAATTTTAAGTAATTTTCAGTCAAACTTATCAATATTTAATTATTATGCTGTACTGGGCTCTATTAGGAGTATCTGGGTACTTAATTTAATTGTAGAGTCAACTGATAGTTGCAATTTCAACTTCAAAATCTGTAAGTATTGTTTTATTTGTATGTACTTATCTATAATCATAAAATCTTGTAAGTACTTACTATATGTAGGTTTCGGTATATTATATCCTTCTAGATTTGGTCCTTAATACTAATGGTCGGGTCGGGATTGAAAATTCTCCACAGAATTTAGTTCCACCGGTCTTTTCTTATCGCATTTTTCAACAGTGTAGGTAAGTAGTTGTTCCTTGTTATTTTTTTAATAGGTCTCTCCTAGCTATTTATGACCAAAGTAGATCAGGTCATTTTTATGTCTTGTATAATTAACATACGATTTACCTATCAGAATACTTCAATTACTAACCTTATACTTGCAAAAAATAAACGAAGTGCCAATAGTGTAACACTAACACCATTAGTATGTAGCATAATTTATAAGTAGATTTATATAGTTATAAATGCGTAATCATAGCTCATATAATACAATTTGTCCTCATAATAGAGACATAATTTTGATTATTTTTATATTGTATTTTTTTTTGGTATTTAAAACCAGACTATAAAGTCATTTCTGTGTTAGACTGGCTGGTATATCTTAAACTCTAAATATTATAGCCTCTAATCTAATATAAACACAGGTCTAAAACACTGTCATCTTTTTTCTTTTATATAAGTTACGAGAGAGCGTCTACTCCTAGCGTCTTTTAGTTACGTCAAATTTAGTAGTTTTAATTAAAGTAGATCGCGTATAAACCGGAATCGTAATCAAATCAATTGTCTCTCTACATATACGAGCATTTGCTAACAGAGATCAATACTACGTAGTGGGTTTCATTGTTGGCGAATGTGCCGTTTCTGTCAGTCATGCTGATTTGATCAGCTCGCCGAGCCGTATAGCTTTGGACGCAATGTCCGAAATTGATCTAATCCGTGACGTGACGCTAACCAAATCAAATCATCGCAGAATAGAAAAATAGTAAGAATATAAGTCAAAGTCAAGTCAAATCTCTTTATTGCAAGTAAGCACGTCAACATTTTTTTGAATTTACATTTACACCACTTTGCAAGGAAAAGGTGCCAACAATGAGGAGAAAAAGTAGCAAAAAACTGTCAGCAGCATATCTTTTAAAATAAAAACAATGTAATTTCTTAATTATTAGGTAATTCTAATAAAGTTTAAGAGATAGAGAGAGAGAGAGAGAGAGAGAAATTAATTGATTCATTTGTGTCGGAATGAAAATGTAACTAGAGTACTATTTCAATTAGAGTTAAGTTAATAATCCCAAGCCTAAATTAGGATGGCGTAGCCTGAGACGTAGCCAACTCGTACTACGACTTGTCGTAGCAATGTTAGTTAAGTGTGCGTAGACTTGAAGCCTGGCGTAGACGATCTGTTAAAAGCCTTTGGCCGGAGCCAAATTTTAATAATCGTAATAAAGAACAATAATGCTGCCCAGAGTAAGCCACACAGTACTGAGGTGAAATTATTTATATGTACTTAATGAAAACAGTCACATTAATATGCGATGGGAGTGAAAATTGTGAAGATAATATTATGACTTTGTTTTCATTGTGATCATAAAACTTGTTAATCCTATAACCTAAAGGCGTTTAGTTGCAGAATTGCAGAAACTGAACTGCCCGATTATATCTGATAGGATGAAGTGTTGTAGCAAAGCTGGGTCGCCCGTTAGTAAGCAATGATTAAACCTTCAGCTTACCTGATGAATGCCGCCTAACTACCTTCTAGCGCTGACTCGCATCAGGGCATCAACACCAAAGCACCAAGCTGCAGTCGGATCAATTACCTACTTCACTCTCAGTTCATGCGGTAGTTAAAACTATTGGTTCTTTTTCTTTGATTAATCAATAAAATAAGCACAAATGCAGGATGAAATGTGGAGATGCGCCACGATTGCGGAAATTGCATTTTGACAGTGACCTACCAAAGAAGCGGGACATAAGTGGACATAAGAGTTTGGCTTTGGTTAATCTTTTTTGAGAATTCTCCTTCGCACACGTAGACGCACACGAGGTGACGTGTGATTGGCAATAAATTTATTCCAGACGTATTCCAGCAATTTGGCCAGGACACAGGAATTCGGCTAAATAATGCGATATTTCGATTAAATATAGAGTAGTACAAAATAGGTACCTATTGTAGTAGTACAGCTGATAGCAGAATGATTCCATGGCCCTTTGTTACGAAAAAATTTTTGTCCACTTCTTACTTAAGGTACCTGTGCGATGGGTCGTCTTCTACAAATATTAATATTGTCCGTTCTTTATAATTATTTTAATTTGGTAATTGTAATTAATTATATAAGTAGGTATTTTAACAATGTAACAATACAGTTACCTATTCATTATTATTATCTAATCTAATATTAATATGTAAGTAGGTGGTACCTGGCGGAATGTTTGTTATGCATTTGTAACTTTTTTGGATATATTTGTGGAATGTTATGAAATAAATGGGTTTTTATAAATGTGTATTGTTGTTTTATTATTTATGATGTGGTGTAATGTCCTGCTGAAAACTGAAATTAGGTGTGATCTGAAAATTCGAGATACCTACCGATTCGATTACCAAATAATTACAGCGCCACCTAGCGTGGAGCAGCTGATAACATAATGATTGGTATACCGTAAGCGTACTACAAAGTACTACTACTTGATAGTAGGTGGCGCTTTCATCATTGTAAACAGCGCCATCTATCAGGTTTGTTTCAAAGCCAAAGTTATACTCGAAGGCATGCTATTTATACGTTTGATTAATAGATGGCGCTAATTTAAAACTTAATTCACATAATTCACAACAGATGGCGCTTTGTAGCATTTTTGAAAATGGCGGGATTGTTACTGTTTCAAAAATTGTAGCAGAGTAGGTATGCTCGCGAATATCAATTTGGATCAAGTAATTATTATAATACAAGATCTGCCTGCAGTTTCGAGCTAGATTGTCAAGCAAGAGTCCCATTTACTTGCCTTTTCATACGTAGGTACCGAATATAGAAGTCAATACACCTCGCTCGCGGATATTCGGCACCGAATACGACTAATATATAAACCAATAAATTCCTACAAAAACAAGGATAGTATTGTATCATGTGGGTTATTTATCAGAGCAGACCTTCAGCAGAGCAGAACTTACTACTTATATTATATACCTTGTTCGAGATGAATAGACTTTACCTTCGAAATTCGAATGTATCCAAGGCTCGGAATATAATCGTGTCGCTCCCGAAACGTAAGGGCTTGATAAGTCAATAGCGTAGCGTCATGTTCTCTTTGATAATCAAGGACTAATTAATTAGGACTCGGACATTCAAAATAATAAAACATAAGTAGGTATATAATTTAATTTCCTTAACGTACAATATAATTAAATAAAATTAGACTAGTAGATTAAGTAGGCGGTTAATTTTTCTTTTTCTTCTGGTCTGGTAGTATGCCCATCTCCTCCTGGTACTTCCTGACAAGTTGTTCCTGCACGTCGGGCAGGCACGGCGAGTAGCGGCTGTACTCCATGCTGAACTCACCCTTGCCTTGCGTCATAGATCTGTAAGAAAAATGTAATAAATAAAATAAAAGTCATTTTGGTAGTAATAAATGCATGTTACTGTAAGGCCGCATTTCCACCGGCAAGAAAAACTTCTGCGAGTAATGTCCGACAGTTTAACCGGCATCAGCCTGCAAACTCCGTAGCAAGTGCTGTCGTGACAGCTTGTTTAGCTCTTCCATCGCGTGCAAGACTTGCGCGAGTTTACTTGCAGGTGGAAACGGGGTCATTTCTTATTTTATTACTTATGTTAGATTCTTCTTCTTGCTTATATTATATTCTAATATAAGCTAGAAAAATAATTAGATTAAGTATTTGGATGTTATGAGCTCCAGTTCCTACACTAAGGAGCAAACTTATGCGTCCTAAGACTGTTAAATGTCTATGGAATTTGACGTATGTAAGAGCGAGAACGTAAGTCGTGCTCAAAACTCTATTGTTGTTAGCCATATACCTAGTTTAACCTCACTTCTCTTAACCCGTGCATTGTCCCTTTCACGCTTCGTTAAAAACGTTAAGTTAGAGAGGGATCGAAGGCCTAAAACGTGGAATACCTTTAAATCACATTTATGGCTAACAACCTATGAATCTCGGCATAGGATTCCCTGTATATACTGTAGTAGCTAGTCTCTTCCAGTACGGTACGTAATGTTAGTAATAAAAATGAAGCGACTCTGAGCAAAACATGACCCAAAATAGCCTAAAATTACTTCCTCGAACCAATAAGTACACTTTCCATTACGAAAAAACACTAAAATATCCCTCACCTAAGGTCCCCAGCGTATCCAAACATGTTATTGAGCGGGACCTCGGCGTATATGGTGGTCCACCCCTCCGCACCCTCAGTGCCTGTGATGATGCCTCCTCTCTTATTCAACTGCCCAATGACTGTCCCGTGGAACTCTTCGGGCGTTGTCACCTCCACAAACATTATAGGTTCTAGGATCTGCCACGCGCCATCTTCGAACACTGTAACATAATAAGACATATCATTTAGTAAGTAATAAGATTCAGGGTGGCTTGCTTATTTAAATTAAGTAAAGGCGTAGGTAAATATCACAATTTAATTTAAATCCTGAATCCCAAGCAGGGCAACCTGTGTTAGTATTATTTTTATCAATTTCTGAGTTAACTAATATCTGTGCGTTAATTTTATGGTAATAAAATCTTATTGTCGTTTAAAAAAACTGCTTACCAAAACTTTATTACGACAAATGCTATTTTCTAATATACAATAGACTTCGTAATAACTTAGCTTGTCGCAGTCGAAAGGATTTATTTTATTTTATTTTTAATTTATTGGAAAACCAACGGCAATTATCAAAGGGTAAGTTACACAATATAAAACTGATGGGCAATCACAGCTTTTCGCTGTTAGATGCTATTATCTAGTTAAACATCACTTCATTTAAACCGTATTGTTGTTCTTTACACACTTCGTTAAAAACGTTAAGGTAGAAAGGTCCCGATGGCTTAAACGGTGCAATAACTTTAGACCACGTTTATAGCTACGCGTAACGATGTTTTAATGGTTAGGGGCGCCACTTATTATGACATGGCCCTGAGTTTGAATTAGCATCTAAATACATACCCTCTTTAACAGCCCCCTTAGCAGCTAAGAAGAATGCCAGTTCACTGGAGTCAACGATGTGGTGCGCGCCATCTTGTAACCGGAACTTGACGCCGGATATCTTGTGGCCGGTGAGGTAGCCTTTCTGGCAGATCTCGAGGAAACCCCTCTCCACTCCGGAGACAAACTGCTTCGGGACGTTCGTGCCTATCGTCTCGTCTAAGAATTCGAGCACTGTAATCGAGAAATAGAATAGTATATTTATTTTTGGCATCAATTAAAATCACACGAATAAGCTTTTTTTTCTTTTCTCGTGTGGTATAGTGACCAAACCTATTTGTCAAAGTTTTTCAGACCCGTAGGCCTTTGACGTGGCCTAACGACTGCTGTCAAGCGACAACAACCGGGACCAACTGCTTAACGTGCTTTCCGAGGCACGGAAGAGCACAGATGAAAGTGTCACTAGCTGGTCAGGACCTGGATAGGTGACGAAGAAGCTGATATTCTGAAAGTCGTTTTTCGATATTTCAAACGTCAGAGATTGGAGTCTTATATCAATGATGTTAGCCAGTAGTTAAAACTCACTTCCTTTAAACTTTGTTGTTGCTTTAGAAAGAGGCCGAAGGTTAAACGGTGGACTAACTTTAAATCGCGTTTACGGCTATGCGACCGAATGTCAACAAAAAAAATTCAGAGGTCAAGTTTACGGGTTGAAGGTCAAGGTTAGCTTACTTGTGTTCTGATGCGGCTCTAGAGGCTCCATGATCCCGCTGACTCGTGCGAACTGCCCGGCACCACCGGACTGCTTTTTGTGCAGATAGTCAAACGAACATGGAGACATCATTGTTTCTCTGAAATTAATGATATAGGTAGGTAATCCATTGATATCCTATAACCAACTAGATACACGAACTAAAACAATTTAAAAAACGTCCAAATAAGGGTCCATTGTTAACATGAAAATAATGTCCAATAAAGCATTCATCCGTTTGGACCTTTTTTGCGCTCGGACATTTTTAGAAGGCAGACTGTGTATCTAGTTGTTTATAGGAGATCAATGAGGTAATCAGAAAAAAAACAGATGTAGAAATTCCAAATTCTATGTGGTACGAACAGCAGATCAATGGTAATGTACACTTGAAGTACAATTTCAACTCTTACTACGCAGATAATAAGAACGGTCCAAAGGCCAAAGTGTTACACTTGATGTGCTTTGGGCTATACACAGAAAATTCGTATACAAGAATTATAATTTTTTTTGATATTTTGTCAGTGATACATTATGTTCGGGATACGAAATGCTGTCAGACCATGCCATAGGACTTGACTGTTTATTAATCATGCTTGACTGGCTGGTTACGGCCGTACTGAGTTTTGTAACCATCTACAATTAAGAAAATTGTTTTGGTTACAAACTAGGAATCTCTTCAGCGTTAACACCTTTTCCTTACAGAGTTGTGTAAATATAAATTACAAAATAATACTGATGAAGTGCTACAATATACACAATGTACTTGCAATAAACAGATATCATTCTGATTAACTTAATTCTTCGATTTTAACTAGCTGGGGTCGTGGATTCTATTTTTCTCATTATTTGTACCTGAAAGCGACCTTTGGCTTGCCAAGTTCCACTGGACAGTTGTATTCCCTCTCCATCCTCTGCGCGTATATCTCTAGGTGCAGCTCGCCCATGCCAGAGGCGATGGTCTCCTTGCTGTCGCTGTCGTAACGGAACTGGAATGTGGGGTCCTCTTTGGTGAACCTGCGAGTGAATGAATAAGATGTAGACTTACATCTACTCCAGTCATAATGTCCCCTAAATATTGGAAACTGAGAAGGGTCATACTATTTTCACTTTGATTCATACTGTGCCATCTAGTCTTAAAGGTGAATTTTAAAAGAAAACATAACAGTATTTAATCAAAATGAGTTAAAAATTCATGTTGTTATTCATAATCCTTGTTACCTCACTTAAACCATATCGTTATCCCACTTCGTTAAAAAACGTTAAGGTATATGTATGTATGTTACGAGCACATTAGAAGTTAGAATAAATAAAATTATACTATTTCCACTCACCTAGCAACAGCTTTAGAGAAATTATCTCTGTCCTTATTATTCTTTGGCTTGATGGCCATGGAGACGACGGGATCCGGCACGTGTATCGACTCCATTGACAGATTCAGCTTGGCGTCGTTGACGAACGTGTCTCCGGACGCGCAATCTACGCCGAACAACGCGAAAATGTCGCCGGCTAACACCTCGTTCACTTCCTCCATGGTGTTGGAGTGCATTCGGACGAGACGGGAGATTTTTACCTAGAAATTGAATGAACGAAAATTAATACGACAATCTTTGAATCAATTGAAGTGGTGTGTGTTTCAATTTAAAAAATATATTAAAGGGGCTGGTAAACTAATTAATGGCTTCGATCCACACCAAATACGTAGCATTTTTACATTTGGGATCGAAAGGGAATTGATCAATCTTTATTTCTTTGAAACACTGATTGATTCGATTTTAATACCAATGTGAAAATACTGTTGGACAGATGCTACTGATATGCAACACTGGATAGAGGTTTTGCTAGTTCGCAGTCGACTTTTCCTTCTATTGGAATGGATATCAAATTCATATTATTATTTGACTCATTAAACCTCACTAAGCGATTAAGAGGTCGAAGATGGAGCAAGCAGGTCAATACCTAAAGAAATTTCTCTGGGTTTCCTCCGCGATTAGTATTCGGACCATAAGCGAATGCGGTGAGCGAAGATTGGTTTTCGATTCAGAGCCTCCATTGAGACTGCAATCCTATAAACTTAAGTCTGAGGATCATTCATCCAGCTCCGTTATTGTGGGTCGCTTTAGACGCTTTGGGTAGGGGGTAATAACTAAAGTAAAATGCTTACCCTTTTTGACGTCCTAGCATTAAAAATATACTCTCCACGCTTCAGTATACCCTGGTAACACCTCAAATACGTCAGCTGTCCAAACTTGCTGACTTCCAACTTGAATGCTAGACCCACAAATGGTTTGCTGCCGTCTCTGGCTGGGTCTAAAACTACATTCTGATCGTCTTTGCCTTTCCTTTCGTTTAATATAGCTGTGTTCTCGACTTCTCCGGGGTGCGGGAGATACTCTAATACGGCGTTGAGAAGTGGTTGAATGCCTTTGTTTTTTAAAGCAGTACCGAGCAGCACTGGTGTGAAAGCGCGTTTTAGTGTGGTCCGACGGATTGCTTGTTTAATATCAGTAATGGTGGGTGTTTTCTCTTCTAAGAATAGTTCTCCTGTAATTTAAATATTTAGGTTTTTTGCAATGAAATAATACTCGTATATGAGCGCAAGCGCTGCACCGCTCCTTGGGTGGCGACAGACGTATGTGGGGAGGGACGGGAGCTAGTGCTAAAGAGAATTCTCCACCGCGTCTCGCCGCGCAGCTGCTTAAGGCGCGGTATAGCGCTTGTGGTTAAAAACTGTAGGAATGTAACATTAGTAATAATTCTCAACCATTTTAACTAAGCTAACAAATTAAAAAATGAACATGTGCTCGCCTTTACTCAGGTGATGTTATTTATGACAACAAATTAATATTGCACTGTCAGAGAGACTCAGTGGCTCTAGCAGAAACTGGTTTATTACTACGTTATATGATAAAATCTCAACAAGAAAACAATTTTCGAAACATGCTTACCTAATGTTTCATCAACGTTAGACAAATGTTCTATCATCTCATGCCTCCTATCCTTCACCTCTGCTCTCCTGTTTTGTGGGATTTCGTCCAATCTCACCTTCTCGCCATAATCACCCTCAAAGTACATGGCTTTCTCTTCAACAAGGTCTATAATACCTTGACACTCCTTCTCCAAACCAATTGGTAAGTGGAGGAATGCTGCATTGTGTTTCAGTTTTGATCGCATTTGCTTTAGTACCCTGAAAGATAATAAATCTCAGAATTATAATTAAAAAAAATTTTACTTGAAGATTTGTCTACTAAAATAGTTTGATGATGATCTGAGTTTATTTCATCAATGATTTGATAAATTCTGATATGCATGAACCAAATGTCATTGAAAAAAGTGCAGAGGATATAATGAGAGCTTCAGTAGTCCATCAAGTGGGAGAAAGCACCAGATATGGAGCAATCTTTGGTGTATAACCAACATAGTAGGTATGATGAAGCTTTGAGTCTGAAATGGTGATGGGCAGGCCGTATAGCGAGATACCAAGACTGGACAAAAATATTAGACCAAAGTACATAATAACAAATTGGCCCAGCTTCACTGACAAAAGAAATGTGGCTCAACAAACTACATTATTATTATTATTATAAGTATGATGAAACATTTATGTCAATGATGTAACTATACTTCTACAGATTTGATTACATACCTGTCAGGATTTGATCCTAATCTATCCAATTTGTTAATAAATGCCAAACAAGGTACATTGTAACGTTTCATCTGTCTATTGACCGTCAATGTCTGACTCTGAACGCCACCAACGGCACAAAGCACCAGTACAGCTCCATCCAGTACCCTCAGAGCTCTCTCTACTTCCACAGTGAAGTCTACATGTCCGGGAGTGTCTATGATGTTGATATTGTGTTCCCTCCATATTGTGTAAGTGGCAGCTGATTGGATTGTGATGCCTCTTTGACGTTCCAGTTCCATTGAATCCATTACTGCACCTACATTATCTTTGCCTTTTACCTGCAGGTATTATGAAAATAGTCTTATGTGGGAAATATCGCAATAGACAAAAGCACAAGACAGTCAGTCAAGTACAGTAACTGTTAATGGAGAGAAACAGATATCCGACTAGAAGTTAGGCTAGCAAGTGACAGAAGACAATGTAATAGGGTTTATACATGCCAATAATATATTTTATTTTTCTTCTACTCATTCCACTATTTTGCCCTAGTGTTAGGCTGTTAGTCCTAAATACACTACACTAGAATACCCTGTACTCAACTTAGTAGTAGTAGTGTAGTTAATAAATGAGCTGGATATTTTATTTATACAGGCATATCCAATTTCCTCCTCAACCATATAAGATAAAAGCTCATCCAGAGGTGGGGATTGAACCTGCGCTGCTGTCTCATACTATTGGACTACTGGGACTTAATTTAGTTGTGCATTTCCTCAGAAATTCACAAAACTGCAGAGTAAATAATTTCCACTGAAGATTAAGAATAAATAATAATAAAATGATTTGTTACAAACCTCATGCATCGCATCTATTCGTCCTGTGTAGAACAGTATTCGCTCTGTTAGTGTAGTCTTGCCGGAGTCTATATGGGCCGAGATACCAATGTTCCTGATCTTCTCCAAAGGCTTATGTTCAGCATACTTGACATATGAGGAGAACGACTGAAATTAAAAGAACATATTCATTTACCTTGAACCGGAATGTAATATTAAATAAAACCATATATATAAAACTATTAATTAGTGTCCAATTAGGATAAGAAATATTGTTAAAATTACGTAAAAACCGAGGAAATACATAGGCTTTGTAAATGAACACATATTACGAATTTTACCTCAATTTGTGACAGACTTTGCTTATTTAAATTTTTCAACAGATTTGTAATTCGTAATACGTTCAATATCGTCATTTTTGTACACAATTTAATTAAATAAAATATCACAGAATACGGTCAAAATTTAAGGTTATAAATTGTAATGTCAAATTGTTGTAACGTTGGCAGCTTTGACACATGAAGTAAGGTTGTAATAGGGTTGTACCCTCTAACTAAATCGACAGGTTATCGATAGTTTATTTCATCATATAAAGTTGCGTTCGCAACCATACAAAACAGCGTCTGCAATATTGTCGCCACAAGTGTAGCTTTCAGCCAACCAGAAGGTGGCATTGCCATAGATTCACGCCAATCACGCAATATTCTGGGTGGTTTTTTGAAGCTTTTACAATCAGTGATTTATCGCCGCAATTTTCACGCTCAGGGGCTCTACCATCAGGATTTTTAATTCCACGCCAATTCCGGGCAGCTCGGATGCCGGCCTGCAACCGAACGGCTAATATCCCGTACTACAACCTCCTTAAAGGTGAATGGCTTTCGCACGGATACTCCAATCGGTGCACGGTTATGCTTATCTGTAGCCGGCCTAGGGCGGCCAAAGAAAGGCGTTCGAAAACCTACTAATAAAAATAATTCTGGTTACCGGTTTTTCAAAACATGTTTTATTAATTAAAGTTTTGGGATAGCAGTGTTCTAAAAAGTTAAATTAATTTTCTTTCAGTAAGTGGTCCGTGTTTTTAGTATTTCCGTTTATCGCAAGAGTACAATTTAGCTGAAAATCTGAACTTTTGTTCAAAGAAATAAATGTTGATTTATGGTTTTTGACCGCATTGCGTTCATCTAAACATCATCATCATGTTTATGTTTGTGTTTTGGGTTCTTGAAAAATTCGGCGAAAAGTTATGTAGTGAAAAGTTTATACTATAAAAATCTCCGGCACGAGAGGCTAGTCCGACCGGGCCAGCCCAGTCGAGGAGGCGCCTATGGCCTATGGCAGCTGCGGATTAGATGCGAGGGAACGGCTAGTCGCAACTGCTCAAGCACGAGCTGAAGCCGAGTTGTCCAACAGCCGCTCGATAAGTAGAGGCGTAGATATTCTTGGCCAAATACTTTCTTCGGTGCTAAGAAGAATGGAAGGAAGGCAAGGCACAATTTAGCCCTTACACCACGACGAGACGCGACATAAAGCCAGCAGCCGGGAAGCCAGTTTAGATAGACGCGACAGTTAGGGCCGACGTGCAACGCCACGGCGCGGTGTCCGCCAGCGCCGTGTACCGCGCCTATGGACGGCGCCGTCCGCCGGCACGACACTGTCCCCCAGTGACCGGCGCCGTCCGACATCATGCACCGGTAGACTAGACGCCGTGACACGCCGCCGCCGCCCGCCGTGCCATGCGATGGCACGGCGCCGCACCGCGCCGTGGCGTTGTACGTCGACCCTTAGCCTACTAAGGGCGGAACCTGTGGCCTCATGTCAGTCCAAGAATGAAATAAATTAAATACAAGTGCATACTTTAATGAAGTTAAATACTATTTATTAAAGAATATTGTGAAGGTCAATTATAAAATATGAAATTAACAAAAAATAATTCTACAGTTAAACACTCTTTCAGGACCTCTGCTGTAGCTGTGGCCATGCTTCTCAGTGTGATAAGCTTCTGGAGAATCCGGTTCCGCATTCAAAATGGGTGTATCATCGTTTTTCAGAGAGAATATCCAGAATCACCTTAAAAAAACAAGTTTACGGTCATAATACCTACTAGGTACCCAAGTTGGTATAACACAAAATGCCGTACATATGGTATTAATAATTGCAATCAATAAAATGATATGACTAAAATGCATTTTGATTTTCTGAAAATAAATAGTATTGGCACTTTGAAAGATAGTTTATATGCTTAGATCATTGGATCTTTGACGGTTTATTTTTAATATTGGCTCCAAATCCTCACACAGGCTATAAACCAAGTCTGGAGATAATCTAAAGACAAAAATAAGAAAATGTATATCAGAATATAATTCAATAAGTATTTATTTGCTTTTTATATGTAGGTACTTAATATAATTCTATGAATTGGTTTAACTTGCTTTGGTGCTTACCTATTTCTTAAATAAAAGGACTATCAGTCTATATTCATTAATAAATTCCCTCTTTCCTTTTAAAATGGGTTGTTTTATCTCTGTTGTATGGCGGCGTTTGTTCCTTTTCATTATTCTATATTCGCTCTCCAAATGGTCAAATATTTCATACTCATCATCACTATTGGGTTTTCAGGGTGTTCCTAATGAAACTCATATCAATCGCATAACGAAAAGCTTTAATTAAACCAAATTAATACAAAATGTGAGACCTCCATATTACAACCACAGATAACATATTTTTCCTAGTTTTACCTTTTTAATAAAGCTTACTATGGACAGTACACAAATTATAAAGCTACCCATACACATCACAATCAACATGAAGACAAATATTGTTATTGTCTCTCAATAATGACACACATCTACACAAGAATGTTTTCGATAAAAACAACTAGTAATAAAGCTCGTTTATCTGCCTATTTTACAAAACATTTACGTTTACGCTGCTCGCAGAGGAACTTTTTAGGCATTGCTTTATTTGACATATGAGACGATCGAAATCCGTATCGCTGCTGTCACACTAAAGGTTATGGTACGTATAGTTCATACTAAAAACATGGTGAATAGTTTAAAGATGTCAACGGAAAGCTGAGCGGCCGCCGGCCTGCTTATAAGAGGTCATAGTACGAATAAGCCGTGCAGTTCTAATTCTGTCCTGCTATAAGAGGTGATGGTAGAGCCCCTGCCAATAATAATTGCCGGCAACATTTCACGCTAATCACGCAAGAATTGCACAATTTTTTATCTGTGAGTATGAATCTATCGTAGCCACATTCTTCTCATCTATTGAAGCTTTATTTGTCCATAGATAAACCAAATTCAAATACGGAACAACTCTGAACATAGCTATAAGTCGTTTATGTTGGTACTACAGTTCATCTATAGACCAGTGCTGCCAGATTAGGCGACTTATCGCCATTTAGGCTATCTCGAAGGGGGTCGGGGCGACCATAAATCGTGATTTGCGACTAGTCGCCATTTAGGCTATCCCGAAAAAAAAATTGAGCGATTTTAGGCTACAAACGAACAGCTAGATCAATATTTAGCAGATCTAATAAATCTTAATAATAAATAGAGAAAAATCTAATAAATCTTGCCATAATTTTCCAATTAACGTTTTATTCCTAATATAATCATATACTGGCAAAACCACATAACCCACAGATCCTTTCACATTTTCAGCTGGCCTCTACAGCTCCAGCATATCTTCAGCGAATGATGACGATGGAGGTATTTTAGAAGAAATTGTTTTATTAGGTCCTACATGATGATTAATATTATTCATCATCAATGCTAATAAATTGCCTCCATCGTCAATAAATTATTTCTGTATTGTGTATTTTTATATAGTGTGGGTTTAGCAACGTTGTTTAAGTCATGTCCACCAAGCTCAAAACGTTAATTTCTTATAATGTCCATTTCGCAAATTGTTAAGTTTGCAAAATGTATTTCGATAAAATCTCCCTTTTCTCCTTGTATTTTCATATGGTTTCCAAATAGAGAAAAACTAAAAAAAAAAAGAATCAATGTTGTTTGTTTAGAAGTTGACTTGGACCGTCATTTACATACACATTATGATTGTAGCCTCAATTTAGAAAAATTAAAACTTTTTCATGCAATTATTGTGGAATAGGAAACAGAAAGAGTATAAAGCCAAAAGAGAGGGTTTTGAGTATCGGTCAGTTCTACAAATTTTAGATTTTTGTGAAACAAAGATTTGGCTCTCCAATTTCATCGACGCCACAATTAAAATTGTAAATCATGATCCAGTCAACGTCAAACAAACTACATTACTTAATTTAAAAAAAAATCTAAATTATTTTTATTTTTATACTATTATAAGTTTTATAATTTTAGTATTATAATTTTATTTTATTATATTATAAAAGGAATATTTTGCGAAAGGAAAAAATTGAGGTGTATTTCAAGCCTAAAAAACGGTGTCCTGCTAATTAAAGTTAACTGTGATATGTATAAAAAAGTGCTACTTAGGCTACCTGATCCGTATTTCGGCGATTTTAGGCTAATTTTAATATTTTTTTTGAATTGGGCGATTTAGGCTACCTGACGCCAAATTTTTGGCGATTTGGGTCAGGCTACGTCTGGCAACACTGCTATAGACAAAAAATGTCAGTTTGATTCAGTTCAAAAAGAATATGGCCGTGTTAGGGCCGTGCGTGAGTGTAAACATGAATGGGCACAATAATATTCATAGTCAGCTAACAAAATCATTGGAAAGAATTCTAGAAGATGCTTACTTGAGTGGTGAACTAAAACTTAGTGGACGAAAATTGAGAGAGTTCCCAAAACCAGTGAAATTCGATTTGAGTGATACAGTAATTGCTGGTAAGTTGGATTTATAAATAAATCTTGTTGCATTTTGTTTCGATTTGGAATTGTTATTTTATTTTAAACGTTGTTTATTTCATCCTTGAGTTGTAGATGGTGTAAATACTTGGTTGTCCTTTATTTTGTTTATATTATGCCGCTGCGCTGCCGGCGGCGCGTCGGCATTTTTCCGTTGAGTTTCCTCGTCAAATTGATGAGAATCGATAACTCAATGGCGATAACCGCCTGCTTTCATTGGAACAATAGTAATACAACTTGTTACCAGGCCCCTATGCTGATAAAAAAAACCGGTATTTGTGTAATTTTCCTAGTTTTGCTTACGTTACTGTTACCTTCAAGTACGTGTACTTAATACCACACACAGGCTTAGCTTAGTTTAGTACCTAACTCATGGAACAATATACTTACCTAATACAAAGTTTAGAATGTTGTGCTTTTGAAAGAAAATATTTTCATCATTCGGTTGAAATAAACCCTCATGGTATTGTGGAATGAAGCCATAATATCATGTACCTAATCTGCTTCTAAAACAAACCGCAATTTTATTTTTAACTTAAATAGTACCTACATAATTAATTATTTGGTTACAATGATACACCTGCCTTAAACATCTGCAACCTGTATGGATTGTGTGTTGACGGTAGATTCACATCTCATTAAGTACCACCAATGAGACCATTTTGGGATGATAGAATTGATAGATAAATTAAAAGGATTATAGTTAGGGAAACAACCTACAAAGGGATTCTGTTCTGATCAATTTAGGTACCTATTAAAAAAAACCAGGACGGCAAAGACACCATGGGCCACACCTATCCTATTGTTACAGGCTATCCTTTCCTAACGTCAATTTAGGCGCCGCGGCGGCGCCGCAAAGCGGTTTTGTGTTTCGGCCCTTATCCCTACCCAAAGTAGTCTCATAGTGGTGCTCAATGAGATACGAATTTATGATGAACACCCGGTAGGTTCTCTCACAACACCAGTGGAATGCAAAACTGGTTTTGCAAATTCAATAACCAGACAGTTTCACTATAAAATCTTCACTCATTAGCAATGCACTTAAAGTGCAGTTGCAGATTCAATCCAAAACTAATTAAAAATCTGAAGAGCTCTCACAAAACTTTACATGCATGCATTCATTAGCACAGGATTTTCTTTCACACACTCATGCACATACCTACCTACTTTAATCCTATAAAGACTGTAAATGCATGTTTTGTAATGAAAATCATTAGAAAAAAGTTGTACTGGCATTTAGGATTCCACTGATTCCACCTGACAAAAAACTTTTAATTGAATTTGTAATTGTTTGTAGTACCTTACCTACCTACTAATACTAAAAGTGTTTGTGGTGGGAGTTATTGGATTGCATAAGGGGGTACTGAGGGGATACATTGCCAATAGTTTCAGCATGGGTGAACAGCTGCTAATAAAGGCTAATTTAATTGGAAACTTCAATAATGCCCGCTCTGCTTAATTGCTAATCAATTAGTAACTTGCCGACCATACACCTACACTTTATGGTCACTTAGATAATTTTATTAAATTAATAATAGTTTAATGGATTTCTGAATTCCTGATAATATTACGACGAAAAGACTGGCGTTGCAGGAGAGGTGTAGTGAGTTGAGGCTCAGTTGGACAACACTGTGCCAGGGAATGGCGAGATCCTGGGTGTGAATCCTAGCAAAAATGTTTCTCCATAGGTAGGCACAGTCGAAGACAGAGATAAGTATACAGGGGGCCTCAATAAGGTTGAGATTTTCTCAAAAACTGCTCGACCGAATTTAATAATTCTTTTACAGTTACATAGTTTTAACTTTTATCTATCAAACAGTGAAAGAATGTTTGCAATAGGTCAAGTAGTTTTTGAGAACATCTCAACCTTAAAAACTCTCCTGTAAACCTTTCTCTGTGTTGCACCGTACATGCCATAATGATTACATGACTACAAGGATATGAAAATGTTAAGTAGGTATTGCCTACAATACCTACTTAACATTTGGGTACCTATACCCAATAATTACCTAGTAGGTATTTTTTGACAAAAAGACGTTGCTGAATTAAAAAAAAAAATCTTAAACCCTCTTTCATTATAGACACAGCTAATTTAAATAACTTGGTTGCAACATTCTACAAAATTAACGTAAAGATTTCTTTGGAACAAATATTCGAAACAGCTATCCTTATGGCCATATCTGTATATTTTATTGACTTGACGATGGCGTGGCGCCCGCCGCCCATAGACGACGCGAGACGGCGCCGTTAAAACGACCAAATCTCAGAATGTGTTTATTTCTGCTGCGTGGGCGCTGGAATACAGACTACTGTTTTCTAAGTAGGCAAGATTGTGTGTGACCCATTTAGCGTCAGAAAGTAGGTATTAACTGTGATTAATTGGGTGATTGGTCTCAAAAAGGACTGGAAAATAAAATGTCGAAAAATGTTTATTGAAAAGATATATGAGTATGTATCACCCACTTTAATAGCTAGTCATACGTTCAATCCACCTAATCTGACTAAGTGTTTTATGATCTACCTAATATTCTTCTTCATTCTTTTATTACCTCATTTGGTTCTCAAATTATTGTTTTAATTTAACCAACTAGATATAATTCACTGAGTTTTTTTACTAACAAGTGTAACAAGATGGGCGAGGCAGTTCTACGTTTAACCACCCCAACTGTAAACACTCTGAAGTGGCTCGAAGCATCCACCTATCATCATTTCATGTTAACGACCCAAACACCAGCGCACAAGGGGCCGATGTTCAGACACACAGTCTGTTAGTATTATAATCCTACCTCTATAATAGATATGGATATCAAGAGTGCAACTGGTTCAAAATAAACCCCGCGTATAGCTACATACAGTTTGGAAGTACATATCTAGATAGAAAGCGAAGAGATTGTGTATTCGTCTTGTCTTTGATATGGGATTGTCTCATTCATCAACCCGATATTCAGAGACAAATTTGAGCGCGACCCCTGACAGGCAGATAGTCATAGTGTTGAGTATAAGTGGAGGTTGAGTTCGGCCTTACAAAACTGTTAGTTTTTATACAATTTTGACAGTCGTACGTAAGTGTGATCTCACGCTAAGTTCGTGCTTAAAATTGTCTATGACTATCGGCCTAAGTCTAAATAGGCACCTCATAACACGAGATTGAGGTCAACACTGGTCAGTTTGAAATAAACAAAATACCTATCTCTAGTGCTGTAATCTGCTTCAATATTTTAAATAATTACAGCTCTTTTCAGTCGTACAGGTTGGCAGTTAAAAATCGTTTTTATGTAAATGGCGAGGCGTTCTGTATTTGAGTCTTTGAGTAATGAGGTGACTGTCACAGTTTCATAATCTCGGCGTTTCAAAGTCACAGTAAAAAGTGAAATGCAAGGCCGTTGACGGGGCTTAGTTTAATCCATTACGTAAAAATAATTTATTTTTATTGGAACACTTTCTGCCCTGGTCTGCGATTTTCTACTTTACGGTAGAAACTGATTTTTTGGGGGTAAAAAGAAACTTTATGTTGAAAATTAGGTGAGCATTCGTAACATTTACTTTAAATATAACATCTGAATAATTTAATTGTTTATTGTTTTACTTAGCAGCTTAGGTATCTAATAGGTACAAACATTACAAATGTATAAAAGATGTTAGCGTGAAGGTGCTAATTTAGAAAGAAACAACATAGTAATCCACAGTTTCTCAAAACGAAACAGTGAGATTTGTAGCGAAGTATGGTGAAATGAAAGTGCACTCTAAAATTACCTACATGTACCTATTACTACCTACTTGTTTAATTTCGCCAATAAGGTTGACCACAGGAGATATTTTACTGAAGTTGGTAATTTATGATTCTAAGTATTCTAACATTACTTTTCACTCTCCATTGCACTTTTAGTATTCTCAAAAAGTCAAAAACTAAGAGACAAGGATGCCTCATTTAACATGGTTATGTATTCCTCCAATGGCATTAAGCTACATTAATATCGACAATCTTTCGCGAACTAGGAAGAGAAAACGGAACGCCACACCTTCCGATCTTGACACACCTCTTTCGTTTCGTCCATGCCTTTAGTCGTCTCATGAAGATTGATGTTGTGACAAAAACGTTTATTCAACACGAAACATTACCATAACATAATCTTGTTATTAAAATAATAGTTTTGTAAATCAACAGAAGAACAATGTATTTGGACTGCTCCAATCTCCTTAGGGTTCTCAGGCACTCGCGAGTCGCGTAATTAATGGTTTAACTACCATAACATTAATCTGATGATGTCATTATCAAGGTCTTGTTTGGATTACAACGCTTAACGCTAATGGACAATAATACCTACTCCCTCATTGTTTTAGATACATTGTGTAAATTACATGTTGTCTAAAACTAGCCACTCCACTGTGAATATCACTGTATCATTTATCTAAAAGATATTCAAAGAACAATGACATAATGTCAGCGTTCAATCAAATGACAGGAAAACAAGCGGACCAGTTAAACGTAAGATAAAATGGCTATAAACTAAAGACCTACCTACTATGCCATCACACCAAACGGCCAACGCTATGGACAATTTTTACGATATAAGCGTTTGAGATGAGCTCTTCTTGAAAGGGGTGACAGACAAGATAACTGAAATGAAAGAAACAAATACAACTTTTCTGTCATTCTGATAGTTACGAGCAACTATATTGATGGATAAATCCAAGTTACGACGTAAAACAGCATGTCATTCGAAATCGTTTACTTCTCGAAAGCAGATACTGTGCGTGCGCATTATGTGCTGCCGATGAAAGTACCAATTATCTGGTACTGTGACTGATCGCAATATCTAGACTGAGCTATAAATTAACAAGGTTAGAGCGCGATATTTCTTTGCAATCTAAATTCTAAAGTAACATTATGAGGTATCGCAATTACTAGCTATCATAGCGAATAGAAGTATTCACCGTTCATTCCATAGTATAGACAGTTTCTATAGAAAAGTTAACAATAATGGCGACAGGTGTATAGGTAGAAGCGTGCTCGCCCGAGCGTCGCAAACTCGCTCCCGGATACAAGGGGACGATAACACCATACCGGCCGACTGTTAGTTTAAAACTACACATTATTTAATTTCATTAGGAAATCGAAACTGTTTTAATTTTGTAATGGAACATTCCATTTTCGTGGAAAATAACTTTCTTTGTTAATGTTCTACAAAACCGGAGTTTTGTTTGGAAATTAGATATGCGTATGAGTGGGATGAGTGGCGTCAATATATGTTGTGTGACAGAGACAGAGCTTTTTGAGATCCCCATTGAAATGGTGACAGACATGATGCAGGTAACCGTAGAACCTGTTATGTGGGTGTATTGTATGTGGGAGTTATGGTGAAAAAAATAGTAAACAAACGTGGGATCCGTTTGTATCGCTAACAGTTCCAGTTTTGAATGGCATTTAACTCTACAAGTGCATCTCTTTTTGTTAGGTTAGTGGGGTGTTTTGATGAGTGGTCACAAAATGCTTTATTTGCTGGTCGAAGTTTTCAACAGCGATTCTACTGACCAATTTTATGTCAAAGAAACTTCACCATCGAAATTCGTTGTATCCGTGAACTCTGATTCGAATATTCGTGGGATCGAAAGCCACATGCTCCATAATTTTTGATAGGACAGAAAACACACACTCTAATCGTTACTAAATTCAGCTTAAACACCTAGGTATCTTTTTATGGAAGCTTTTTATAGACTGCGTAGATTTAATATAACCCTTTAATTTTCCAATTGATCGCTTCGTTACCTCGCGTAGTCATGGTCAATTGCCGCAAACATCAGCTCGAAGGGGTAACAGCCTCGCTAATCGAGTCACCGATAGAATATTCATCAATCTAATTTGGTTACTCGGACACAAAAGCCAGCTCCATAGTTTTGGCGAAGAACTACAATACACTCATTCGTATTCGGTTTTCATACTCGTTCTGCCAGGAATACTGATTACTGTTACCCGACCAGTGATGTGGGCAACTTGTAGCTATTAAACCTTGATGGGGCTGGTTAGGATACTGGATTTCTTCCACGGAAACCTAGGTTCAGGTCCCAGATCGAAAGTCTTAATGATTTTCTGGAGAACGTTCTCCACCTATGGCTCTCAAAAGTTTTGAGGTTTGAACCTCAAATTGTTATTGTGTGATGTGAGAGAGCGTTTAGTGAAATAGGCTAGGCTAGACCATGCAGAAGGTAGGACGCAGCGAGTTTTTTTTTCCTTCATGGGCTAGACCAAACAACAGCGGCAGAAAGTCACATGTCGTGATATTATAATCGTAAAAGATCATTTTCAATCTCTAGTACCTACTGACCTAATCGGAGAAATAAAAATAAAAAACAAGCAACTCTTCTCACTTTAATAGCTGTATAGGCACTCCTCGTTAAAGTAAGAAGAGTTGGAAGTATTTTTTTTATTCCGTCGGTTAGCTTTAGTGTATGTTGTATGCATTAGTATGCTGGTGTCGCGAGCTTCCTCCACGCCGTGATTGTCTGTCCCGTGTCCTTTACAATTCACATGACTTGGACCGAGTCGAGTGCAAATTCACTCGTATTTTTAACCGACTTTCAAAAAAAAGGAGGAGGTTATCAATTCGTCGAAATATATATATTTTTTTTTTTATGTATGTTACCTGATTACTCGAAGACGCTTGGACCGATTTCGAAAATTATTTTTTTGTTTGAATGGGTATACCTCACAGGTGGTCCCATAGTCATCAGGTCAGGATCTGATTATGGGATCATGGAGAAATCGAGGGTACTCTTCAAATGTTATAAGCACATATAAGGTTTTTCATATATTTTCTAAAGCTATGCAAGTATCTACATCTGGTAGTAATCAACTTACGTTGGTAAGCTGATGATGGAAGGTACAACTCCTTAACGATTAAGAGTTGGGGTATAATTATTTAAATATTATAGGCAAACTTAGGACGTAAATTTTAATCTTTCAAGTTTGAAAGGGTATACCTCCCAGGTGGTCCCATAGTCATCAGGTCAGGATATGATGATGGGATCCAGGAGAAATCGAGGGAACTCTTCAAATGTTATAGGCACATATAACGTGTTTCATATATTTTCTAAAGCTTTGCAAGTATTTACATCTGGTAGTCATCAACTTACGTTGGTAAGCTGATGATGGAAGGTACAACTCCTTAACGATTAAGAGTTGGGGTATAATTTTTTAAATATTATAGGCAAACTTAGGACGTAAATTTTAATCTTTCAAGTTTGAAAGGGTATACCTCCCAGGTGGTCCCATAGTCATCAGGTCAGGATATGATGATGGGATCCAGGAGAAATCGAGGGAACTCTTCAAATGTTATAGGCACATATAACGTGTTTCATATATTTTCTAAAGCTATGCAAGTATTTACATCTGGTAGTCATCAACTTACGTTGGTAAGCTGATGATGGAAGGTACAACTCCTTAACGATTAAGAGTTGGGATATAATTCTTTAAATATTATAGGCAAACTTAGGCAGTATTACTTATAATCTTTAAAGTTTGAAAGGGTATACCTCCCAGGTGGTCTCATAGTCATCAAGTCAGGATCTGATGATGGGGTCCTGGAGAAATAGAGGGAATTCTTGAAATGTTAGGCACAAATAACGTATTTCATATATTTTCTACAGCTATTCAAGTATTTGCGTCTAGTAGTGATCATCTCATGTTGGTGAGCTGATGATGGAAGGTATAACTCCTTAACGATTAGGAGTTGGGGGATAATTCTTCAAATATTATAGACATAGACTGTTAATTATAATATTTCAATTGAATAACTCAAGCTGATGGTAGAAGGTATAATTCCTTGGTAGGTAGGGGATGACTCTTTAAATAATGTACAAACACAGAACAAAGACAAGTACCGGTTCACGTTGACAGCTCTATTGAGGGTTGTACCTTGTAGTTTATTGCAGTTACAGTTACAGCTAAACATAAAATAATGTAACCATAGCCTCAGATGCTTGGAATGTAGTACAAATTGGGGAATGGAAATGAAGCCATTAGCATTATGTGTATATATATTTCTCCGAGGTGCTTGTTCTGTTACTTTTTCTATTGCGCTTTAGGCGCTCACCTTTGTCATTTTCAGACTCATATGCTTGACGCTTTATCATACGAGACGAGATGCACGTAAGGAAGGCCTCCCCATCATGCATAACCTACCCTATCTTAAATACTTATAAATATTATATATTTACACAACTAAAAAGCAAAAAATAAGTTATTATTAAATAATAAAAAAACCGCCTTCAAAAAAATAAACAAAAAGGAACTAAAAAGCATAAAATAATTAATTAATTACATCTACATACGAATATTGAAATAAAATATTATTGCTATGTACCTACTGATCTCTTTTAAGTCGGTGCCAAGCCAAATAGGTATACGATAGGGATACGTAACTTACTACTTTCGCCGCCGCCCCGCTCCCGCTCCCGCCGCATCACATACATACAACACGCGCGCGCTTTGGCTTGGCACCGACTTAAAAGAGATCAGTAGGTACATAGCAATAATATTTTATTTCAATATTCGTATGTAGATGTAATTAATTAATTATTTTATGCTTTTTAGTTCCTTTTTGTTTATTTTTTTGAAGGCGGTTTTTTATTATTTAATAATAATATTATTTCCCTTATTTGGATTTAGCAATGATTAGGTGTCGATAGTACGGAAACCAATAATACAGGTCACCTTAAATGACCGCTGATTAATTATTGCCTTAATGAATTTACACAAATAATTATGCATCATCTCAGGCAGGAAAACCACCGCCAACAAAACCAGCTCGGCACCGTACTAAGTACTTTCCACGGAGCCCCCAAGTGAATTGATGGAACGCACGTTAACTCTGAAGTAAAATAAAAACTATAAATCGTTAATTAAGATGTCAGGCGGGTAAAAGTTGAGAAAAACGTTTATTTATGAACCCATTCTGTAATAAAATAAGAAGTTTCTATTGTGCAAAGAAGTGCGATCCTATATCGTGGGAAGTGCATTGATTCGATCTATCAATTACTTACGATGATTAAATTAACTCCCTCCCATTAATTCTGCGCCGGCGCAGCATCGAGATGAACATTGAACATGCGCATGAGTTTAACGGTTGACTTGCAATGACATAAAGGGGATTTGTTCAGCAATGTTTGCGTCTTTGTAGACTGTTATTAAGTTTATCCTGGTATCGATAAATGTTGTAATTGCAGCAATAACGGCCTACAATACTTGACCAGGCCTACTAATTGACCAATCTGTGGTTCAATTCAAATAATCAATTTTTCAATGTGTTCGGATGGTGCATTTCTTGTAAGACACTGAGATTTACTTTGCCGCAAAACCTAAAATGAACTCTTACATAAAGTACCAAAAATTCTGTTCATATCCCTCTTTCAATTACATTACACGTGTAAGTATGTAACGGTAAGTAGGTAGCTAAATATAAAATACACCAGACAAGTGAGAGTTAATAATGCTTTTCCATTTACCTATTCAATTAAGTAATGAGGTTTTTGCGTAGTTTGCCCGTGTCATTGCCCGATGGCTGTCGAATCTAGTCTGTTTAATCTATTTGTAACTAGATTGGGAGTTGGAACCTAATGGTGTTTGCCTTGGGAAAACTAGTTAAGTATAGTTCGGGGACATTTTGTTTTATTTCTTTGATGAAACAAAATAACTAGAAGTCGCATTGGTCTGAGATAAGCATAATCAGGTTCGATCAAATTAGGATAGAGTAGAAATTTAGGCATTGTTAATAATAATATCCTTTAAAACTATTATTAATCAAGAGTTATGTGATGACTAATGATTGGAAGACATTATCTAAGAACTAACAGAACATCAGACACTACCTATCAATCACAGCAATGGACGCTCGATCACCTGCTTTCTTTAAGAACAAACACCAATGAACATTATCCTATACTTACCTGAATGGTGAGTGCTTTGAAGACATTACTGAAGACCTAACAAGTACTATCTCAAAGCAATACACGCTCAATAACCTGCTTTCTCTGCAAGAATAAACATCACTCAATGAACCTATGTAGTCCAATAAATATAGCTAACCCCGTTCAACCCTCGTCTTCACGTTTCACTGCACCGAAAGCTGCAGACTCTGCACTGCATCCAGTGACCCACATTGCAGGCGCTAACTCGACAAATGTTTCACACCCACACACTAATAGGGCTGCTAGGATTTAATGGTGCACTTTTCGGAACTCCCCTGAAGACAAGTATGTCATATCTCTAGTTCGCATCTCTCGTATGTAGAATTAATACGACTAACTATAATGATTTTGGTAGTTTCATGGCTTAGTCTGTGATGAAACCACATGGTGGCAAAACGCTCGCAAAGTTGGCACATAACCGTTACTGAACTACGTAAATCCAAAAGGAATTGCTGTCTTTTTATTCGGATAAAGATAGCGGTGTTTTAGATCACAAATCCCTCCACGTCGCGTCACATTTATAAGGACGCTCGCATGACGGCTCTTGCGAGCTTCCGTTACGGTCCAAAAATTTATAGTTATGTCACTGACTAGAATATCAATGCATTCCTTCCCTACCGAAAGTTATGCCTAAGCATAGTTGGTGATCTGCATTGCGGTATTATCTCGCGTTTCTCTTATGTCTTGAGATAGTGCTGTTTGAATCGGATATGACAGCGTCCGTCCTATTTCCGCTCTTCCGTTTGGCTGCACCAAAAGTTGCAGGCTGCACCAGTGATCCAAATTGCTCGCGCTAATTTGACATTAGATATTAGATACTACCCAGGTTTATAAACAGCTGCATTGCAGATTTATATGAATTATTAAGTTTAAATTTAGAAATCGAAGGTGGAAATCACTGATAACTTGTCCATTATGATTTCTGTGGTGGAAATGTATGTATGCACACGTTATAAATTCGCTTAAAGCGTATTATTGTGTCGGCAACCCTAGAACTTTAAAGCTTTCTACGGCCTATCGGCGGCCTATCAATAGCTCCACTTGGCTTTCAAAGCCCTTGTGCTCTTATGTAATTGTGTTTTATGTTCGCGGCGATAGCTTTTGTAATCCCGCTCTTTACGACCGTTAATTGCGCTAACATCCCATTAAAGTGTGCCTTAGTGCAACGAACTTTGTAACATTGACAAAAGATAAAAAAGCATGCTTGCCATAAAGAGTTTCTGTTTGCGCTTTTGTACAGAAGCTTTTTATGGTGACATCTTGAATTTCCGCAGATTCGGCTGCTCTTTGATTGGATTGAAAATGAAAATGAGGATTTTTACAGTAAAATATACTTACTTTGCGTGGTTGAATAGTTATCCACACTAGTCAATTTAGTTAGAACAAAGAGCTATGCTTCAATAAATCCTTAAAATAAATCGACAAAAACCTTGAACCACGTCAATCGATTTCTGTGATTTGTAAGTATAATTTCAACATGCTTTACAATAACTTCTAAATATTTCTGGTATTCAGACCGTAGGTAGGTACCTAGACTATTTTCGGATAAATAAATACCTGCTTCAACTAACAAAAGAGGAATTCATTGTTTGCGTGGGACCTAGGTTCTGGTTGGGCAAGACTTGCGCAAGAAATACCATTCTGAATAGGACATTTAGTCATTGTGAACTTTTAGTCTGGAATTTGAGAATTGCTGTCGTCTTTATTCGATACAAAGACAAATAAATGTTGATGGATAAGAATAATTCCGTTAATTAGAGTTTAATGCCCTGACCCCAAAATTGTTGATAAATGATGTCATTTAATATCAATTTAAAGCTTGTCTTGTTACGTACTATATTGACATGATAGCATAACTTTGTATTTGTGGAATATTTAATGTAATTGTCCATAGTTTACTATGGACTATGGATGTTATTCGATCTATTCTTGAATCCGGAACGGAGCTAAAAACGGTCTCATTTGAAATAAAACAGTCTTTAGCTAATGCTGAATTGTACCTATCTGGTAGCAACGTCTTAAACATTTGTCCTTGTCCTATAGTGTTTACTTGTAGTAGGTACCTATACTATTTGCAGACATATATACAACAGCCCTAATTACAGTAACCTCAGCCAATAGCAACACATTTCGTTAATGGGTCGGTCATGTCCTTCCAGCTACATCCTCATTGCGCGTGCGACGGAATCACGCTTCCTTCACTTTCCGCTCGGTTGAGCCCACCGGACAACCCTTGCTTGACCGGGAAAACGCCATTGTTGTAAGCCATTGATCCTAAGAGTATTCTCTCGTACAACTTGATTTACTTTTAGCGAGGTACTTTATTCATTTGATGCACGATGACGAAGACAAGTATTAGTATCAGTATTGTCTGAAACTCCAATTGTATCTAACTTCAACATTCAGTATCGTGATGACTCTGGACAGGAAATACCAGAGACAGATGTCCAACTTATGTGTATAGTCATAGTATAATAATGATGGTATAGTTCGGTAGGCATAGGTATTATAGCTAAACTTTTTTCTCGGAGAATTCCAAACACGTCCGGTTTGCTTGACGCGTCTGCTGAATTAGTTGTCGAGCAATAACTGACTCGACGCTTTGTATGTTAATACTCGTACGACAAAACCTGTCTTATACCGGGGATCTGTGACTCTGCATCTGTAGGAATAACCATTATTTCTTACATTAGTGTTGATAACATTTCCCTTAACTATGAAGAATACTAAAAATGTAGATAGAGATGACTGTCCATGACTGGTAGGTAGGTATTCCAGGTATGTCCGCTTCTTTTAATTACTTACCTACGTTTCTAAATTCATAGTTCATTTTCAACTCGGTACATAATATTGTTTATGGTTTCTATTATGTTCTAGACTATTTTGAATCGAAATTACCTATATGTGCCAATATTTCATACTACTGCATTTTCGAATGTAATAATAAGCGCCAAATAAAACCGCATAGCTAACGAATCATTGCTCATGCCAATCTTGGCAGAGCACGAACTCATATTCAGGTCACAACAACTGTATTTAGCTAACTCCTTCGGGATATGTGCTATACATTTGTTTCCAATGGTGTTTATTAATGCTGGAACATGTGTGAAGTTAATTAAATTGCTGTCATTGAACTTTTATTGCCTACCGTTGCTGTGTAAGCTGTATGTATGAGTGACGAGTGATAAATCAATATCATGTAGAGAGCTAAATGCGCACATGCTCGTCTAAATTATGAAAGAAACAAATCCTAATCAGTTCATTATGTTAAAGAATTTCAGCCAGATAGGTACAGATGCTGTTATTTTTAAATTGAAGAGTTTCCCACATTCAATTAGAGCTAGCAATAAATTAACGTTGCCACAGATGGAAATAGCTTTTAAGCTACTGCTCTATTATCCTGTCAAGTCAACTAAAATATGGCAGGCTAAAATAAGAAGTGTCGTCGCGTGTCGCTCCTTCTTGTCACGAGTCCCTTGGCGATGCGCCGGCGCAGTCGTGAGGGGAGCCCCACGCACGTGCTCAATTAGGAATTCAAGTCGAGCCAAAACAAACGAACAGACACGAAGATACACGATTGTGAGTGACGGTTGTTTTGCCGTTCATATTCCAATAAAATATTGAAAACTGAACATACTGAAAATCAGATGTGCAGAATATGTAGTAACATTTACTAAAAATCTTTAAACTCTGATTCATATAGACAGAAAGAAGCCGGTTTTATCGGATCCTCGACGTAACGTTCAAAGTTAGCTGTGTCTCCTGGAGATCTGTATTTCGGAATAAAAGCAGCTGTTATTCGAGAGTTGAGAATTGCTTCCCATTCAATACCTCGGAACCATTTATGATTTTTGTAGTCCATCACACCGTTTTTCATCACGCCAAACCGTTTACTGATGTCAACTTGTAGAATGTTTCGAACGAGATCTCTAAGATCTGCGCTGAAATTGGATGGACATCTGTATTTGCCCTCCACTATCTTTTCGTAGGTTTTCATGGGATCGCTTGCGTAGAACGGAGGGTACCCAGCATTCATTTCAAAAAGAAGAACACCAAACGACCACCAGTCTACTGAGAATCCATACCCTTTGCTCAATATTAGCTCAGGAGCTAAATATTCCGGAGTTCCACACAGCGTCCAAGTTCTGCCTTTTAGCACCTTACAAAATCCAAAATCAGTTATCTTTAGGTAACCGTTCTTATCGATCAAGATGTTTTCGGGCTTTAGATCACGGTAAACTAGGTTGCAGAAATGTAAGTACTCCAATGCCAGTATCACTTGACTGGCATAAAATTTTGCTAATGGCTCATCAAACTTGCTCATCCTCCGCAGGTGCGTGAACATTTCGCCTCCTTGCACGAATGGCATGATGAAGTAAATATAACTGTTGTCTTTGAAACTGAATTCCATAGACACGGTAAAAGGGAAACGCGTGGCCTCAAGAATACGTTTTTCATACAAAGTGTGCTCAACTTGTTTCATTTTGACTATTTTCTCTTTCTCTAGCACTTTCATCGCGTAGAACTTTCCGGACTTCACATGTTTCAGTAGTATAACTCTGCCAAATGCTCCTGAGCCAAGCGTTCTCACGCGGTCCAACTCAGAGATGTCGATGTTAAATGTTGGCGGCTTACACCAACGTTGTTCGAATTCACTTTTCAATTGCATCAAATACTTGCAATACAGTTTGTGTTGTTGCTCGGTGTATCCGCCCCGGACTTCCGATTGCCCAGAATATGAAGCAATACCATAGCCAACATTTTTACTAGAACCAGTTCTCCCCGAATACATTATTTATATTATATTGTTGACTTAATCGACACATCGTAGGCATCATTTGGCGCATAGCCAACTAGTTTTTTATCGGTCTCAAAATCTGATGTCAGAAATTCGTACGTTATAGTAGTATATTCCATGTACTTGTATTCTAACAGAATATTTCGGATTTCCTTCTGCAAATGCGCAAGGGGAATTCTAAATTCCCTTATGTTTTGCCGATATCGAAAGTACAGTGTGTGCTGAAGGGTGCGGGGTGGGGGCCATCGAACCGGCTGGGGAGGGTGGTGGAATCAGCTGTGTTTAGGGGTGACACGCCATGTCGCCGGCCGCCGCCGTCCCGACTGTTGTATTGATCAGACGGCACGTGGGACTTCAATACGGCACCAAACTTTCCGTTAACTTCCTGCTCAGTAATAATTTTGGTGATAACTTCACATGCAATGCGATCATTTTGTTTGACTATTTATATTCTCATTAACGACATATTTACTTTGAATTGAGGATATTATATTAATATAATGTATCTAATCTACCTACCTGCTTTCTACAAAGTCACTTTGTTATAATGACAGACATAAATGACAATGCCAGATTCTGCCCCACCATCAACCGCAAGTTGTATAAGATAACGAATAAATGTAAAAGTATCTCCGTTTTTTATTAAAATTATTGGTTTAAATTAAAGTTATGTACAAGTTGCGAGTCGAAAAAAACAGCTTAATTAAGAAAATAGTAAGAAATCGAAGCGAATTATTCATTGTTTTTGTTATTCTCCTATAGGAGTTGCGAGAGTAGTAGAAAATGATACTGATTATGGTTATGCAATATGAAACCTGCAATAAGTCCCCAACAAAATGATAGGTACAGTTTAAATGGTCACGTAGTTTTGTAGGTGGGGCAAAGCTCCATTGAAATGTGGCAATGTCTTTTATACTCGCATTCATGATATGTAATATGAAAATACTGCTATTTTCTGCCTTCTTTCTACGAGTTCATACATATCTGATAATAATAATATGAGGCACTCTTAGCTCTTTGTTCATTCTAGAGGAGATTGCCGGCATTAGAAGATGATACCCATCTATATTATTGTTTATTTAGGTGTTAATATTCCTATGTTGTTTTATATACCAACTACTTTTTAGATTGTGGTTGTTTTTGCTGCTAGTTCCATTGTCTGTTTATTTTTAGAAGTTAGATTGTGATATAAATCTTATCGTTATCATATCAACTATCGTTTGTGATAGATATAATAATATGTATAATACCTATGGCAAGTATACTTTACACGGACAGCGATTATTTAGAATCTAGGTACCTACTGTCAAAATGAAATTCGCATATCAATTTTTAAACAGATTGCTTACGTAGACTTTGTTTAATCATTCACCTATTAACATTTAAACAATAGCTATAAATAAATTAACAATCATTCGCAGTACATTTCCCTAACAATGGTACAATAATTGGCACATTAGATCTTATAAAAGCTGTGGGCTATTAGTAGGCCAGTCGCGAAACAAACTACGGCGTTCGTTATTATACCGTTATCGAATCAAACTCATACACACGTACCATACGAAATAATAGTCTCGGTTTTTTTTATAAGGATGACGCATAGCTTACTGTCATGACTCCTAGCTTGAACATTCATAGAATTTTCTGATCCTTCTAACCAGATGTTTAGTACCACTTCGAAGCTTACTGGCGACTAATTCAAATGAGTAAATTGTAAACGAATACAAGTCGATGTCGCAAATAGCCTAACGGGGACACGTTGGTCGACGACTAGATAATGACATTCGTAATCGTGCGCTGATCGAATATCGATTTGCAGCGCGCGCCTTCTGTTCTGATGATGATGAACGATCCAGCTTATCGTCTGAGACAGTGGCTTTGTTTTTGCTGGAATCGCTTCGCTTACCTTTGACGAGTAAGACAGTCCTATCAGGTTTTCGATACAAAGTTGCAACAGTACTGTTGCGATGATTTTATATGAGTTGTATGTGAGGTAACGCTGGCCTCAATATTGTACGCGACTAGCTATCGTGATGAACCGGTGCCAAGGCCAAGGAAGCGATATACTGCTGTGCCAAACTAGTTCTTTTGCAATTTGATTTCTAAATTTTCAACAGTAAGCATTTCTCACGATGCTTCCATCCACTGATTTTAGAGGAATTGGTAAGTTATCTCGACAAACAAATAAAATCGCTAGCTTTATTCAATGAAGGTACCTAGTGATTTTGCGACTTCTTACACCATTTCTGCATCTCCCAGTCATTCAATTTCTTCATGCACGGTCGTCGGTTAGGTATATTCCCTCTCCAACAATGACTTTTACATTTGATATCAAACTAGGCTTTATCGTAACTAACGACCTCTCCTGCGGGATTGATTTACACCCACGCGCGCCCACGCGCTTTCAACTGCTGAATTATGGAAGTTGATACCAGGTTCGCCTATCTCCTTTAGAATATAAACTGAAGTTCCTTTAAAATAAATTCACGTGCGGTGATGTACTGCTCTGAAGCGGCATATTAAATGTAAGCCAGACTAAGCTTTACCTAACGCCTACGATTCATATTATTAACTGTAAATACCTATCTGTCCCTGGTTTATTTCTGACCGGAACCTACAACATAAAGTTGGGAAATGTCGACCTGGTGCCACATTTCTAACCTAACCTGTGGGATAGAAAACTTATATCTTTAATCTGTGCCTGTGGAACCCCCCCGTTCTCAAAACGATCAAATCATACCATGTCATAGCGGCCGTGAAAGGGACAGTGCTATGGCATTGGTGTAGCGGCGTCTGTTCGGCGCGCCATGACATGGTATAATTTCATCGTTTTGAGAACGGGGGGCTGTTGTTTGGTTATTTTCATTTATTTTTTAAACTGTTGTATAATAGGATAGTCCTATATTTCCTGAGTAACATGTAGTCTTCGAGTTTTAGGTATGCTTTGCGGGTTAGACAGAGAGAATGAGCGCCATACATACATATCATGCTTGATCACAACTTTCGGATATTTTACTGTCATTCGTGGTCTTATGCATTACGTACATGTGCTCAGACTTTGAACGAGCATACAGTCTATATTTTGTATACTACAGACTGCTCTAATCAGTAGCTATATTATAGCTCTTTCACGTCGAGGTAATGGATATACGTGCGCCTTTCTAAGACCGCGGTGTCCCGGTCAAGGTTGTGGACGTCCGCAGCCCGCAGTCCGCATCGCGTATCACATTTTGGCTTGGCACGTCACCAGCTAGGCGCATTCGTATTTTAGATACCCGTAATCTTGGTAATGGATATCAAGATCTAGAAGATAACACAGGTATTTCTTATTTCCAATGATGTGCATGGATTGGATATTTATATTTGATGGAATATGTCTGAAGTAAATGGTATTGAGAGTTCGCAGAATAATGCCTAAGGATGAAAGTTAACATAATATTCTCTCCAGTTTTGTGTGGGTTGAGAATTAGTAATGTTCCTCTGACATTGTCTTTGTTGGCTGAGATGGGTTTTACCTTTGACATTTTAAGGGCAGCTCCGTCTACAGGATTCAAACTGTAGACAACTCTTACCTATATATTTATTTTAAAGCGAGTGAGGCTGGGAAAGGGGTCAGAATGAAACTAGTTTTAAAAACCACATACAAATACAGGTTATTTTTACATTTCCTGTAAATTCTCTGCATGAGCCAGTGAAAGCCGGAAAAGCCAAATCATGTGGCGTCGAAAAATATGCTCGTTAGCATTACCATTGCCAGACTGGCAGTGCGATGCCTGCCTCGTGTAGTGGCGGTTATTTTTCGAGGACGTAACAGCACGTAAAAAACTAGACTGCGAACTTGTTTGCAAAAAGTTGACATGAATAACTGTAGCGGAGGAATCTTTGAGCCCAGCAACTAACCTGCCAATCCTCCACGACTAGATTCGGTCTCTGGTCCGACAGCTTCTCCTGCTGGAGCTCGTCCCTCTAACACCACATACACTCCACAGGTCACTGAGTTTATAGTTTGTGTTTATAGCACAGCCCGGGCAGGCAGTTCTTGCACATCAGATCACCACAATAAATAGCACAAATTGTCCAGTAGAAAATAGAAAGAACTAGGTACAGTGCGTAGCACGTAAGAAAAAGCGTCTATCTCGTTCAAGAGGTCACGAATGCAATGAAGCTGTCAAAATGTTCCCGGGGCCACCACCAGGCTGGCGATGAGTGCTGCCCTCTTCAGACCACCGAGTCGATGCGTCGCGTTTGAATTGGTGTGGCTTATTACTAGGCTCATCGATTTTTACCTACTTTCCAATACAACAAGTGATCTGACGGGGATACATTTCAAATTGTGTTGTCTATTAAGGAACATTTATACACGAACTTACATACTAATTTTGCCAACAAACAACTACTTCCCAAACTCTGTTCCAGTACGGAACATGCCGCTCACCTTAAAAGGACGTAGGGCTTTTAACGGAAATTAAAGTTCAAAGAGAGTATAAGTAGAGTCGAGAGAATCTAGAAGAGTTAGCATATTGAAATTAAAACTATCTTACGTACTAAGTGAAAACATTCGTAATAATCTACTTGAGATGAAGGGGGCATCTTTCGACGACAGGTCGTTGAATATAGCTCTGATGTATTAAAAAATGCGAGGAAGTCGGATCCCCAGAACTCACACTCAACGCACCGAGGGGGCGTGAGTTCCAAAAGGCCTCAATGTGGCACAACAGGGAGTGCAGCCTATCATAGGTGTGCGTGCGAGTGCCTAGTACTTGACACGCGTGATGTTTGAACCTTTGCACGCCTGCTCCAAACAATCCTCCGAGAGGAGGAGCTCTCGTTTTATCGAGCAGTAAACACACCGGCACTACAACTCGGGAGATGAGCAGTAACTTGTTGATAAAATGCGGCCACGTGTTCACAATGTACATGGGTGGGATTTCATCATTGAAGACGGCGATCCATAATAAAGAAATGATAAATAATAATTGAAGTAAATATTTTGCATATAATTTGAACCACCCCATCTTAGCGATATCAGAGATAATGGCTCTTTTTTGAGATGTGGACTGTATATGGAATGTGAATGTACCATCAGAGGAATTGTGAGGGTTGCACTGAAGTCCCAACACCCTGGTTTTCCTGTTCTTCTCGAGCTCGGCGATATCTATATTCTCACGCCGCTCACCGTGAGACGCTAATGGCAGTACCGCAGCGAGTATCGCTGGCGAATTACTGTGCCGCTTGCGAATCTCATAGCCAGCCGCACGACGGAGGGCGATAGGCTCCTGTTGCAGGGCAAGAGCCTTGGCTTCGTCAGATGCCTCACACATGATGCCCTGATGAAGCGGGGCGCCCGTCAGGGACACGTCGTTGAGTGAATACTCGTTTAACGGCTTGTGTCCGGCGTCGTACACCACTCGGGTCTTTGTAGTCTCGCTAGACTCTTTTACAAGACAAGGATGTGGTGTGTGGTAGCTCGCGCCAGGCGCCGCCGCCGCGTGGGCGCTGTCCGCGAGCTCCATGTCGTTAAGATCCACATGCTCTTGGAGACAAGCAGGAGAATCAACCATTAGCGACGGATTACTTTCGTCGTTTAATGAACTAAGACATGCCTGGATGGAAGTCGGAAACGTATTATCAAAAGAAAATTTACCTAACAGTAAATAACCGAAAATACTGTTCAACGCTATCAGCGACCCAGGTAGATCCGTGATAACATCTCCTAATAGAATGTGGGATAGGATATCCGCACCTAACAGCATTTCCACTGGCTGTGGAGTATGAAAGTTAGGGTCCGCTAACGTCAAGTGTGTACGTTGAGCCCACTCTGTAAGAGGTAATGGCACACTAGGCATTTGTGAGATTAACTTAGGCAAAATCAAGGCATCGACAGAAATAGAAGGTTGATCCGCGTTTCTCGGTGCTAAACAACACGATACTACGCCATTGGGATGCACGGGCTTATCAACACTGATACCATATACCGGGACGTTAATGTGTCGCCGGGCTAAACCCAACCTTTGCGCGCACGACTCAGAGATGAAAGTCGCTTGACTACCTGTGTCTACCAAACAACGGATTGTAAATCGCTTATGTTTGTCGACACATACATCGACGAGTGCCGTAGATAGCAGCACCGTGTGAGCGCGTGCGCACGGAGCATTGAAAAGCGCGCTATGCTCCTGCGTCATGTGGGCGGGTTGAACCGAAGTCATAGCGAACGAAGATTCGGCTATATCCGGCGCAGTGGTGTTCTCGCTGCATTCCTCCGTAGGAGGGAATGAGAACATATGATTCGAGGTGCCGTTGTCGGGTGGTAACCCGCTAAGTATTGGTAAAGATTGCTTTTCGTATTCGTTTTCGAAGTGAAGCAAACTGTGATGACGTTTATGACACGAACGACATACATAATTTGACTTGCATTGTGAAACGCCGTGGCCCACGTTCAAACAGTTATAACAAATATTTTTGTTACTTATAAACGCATATCTCTCGTGTGGAGATAAATTTAGAAACTTACTACATTTTGGTAATGAATGTGGATCATCACAACAAATACAATTTTTGTTATTATGATAGCCGGTGGAATATATCGCCGGCGGCGGGGTTACATTGACCGCGAATGAGCACCGCTGAGTGAAGCCATCGGGTTGTGTGTGGCCCCCTCGGGGCGCGGACTGCGCCGGCGCACCGCCCGTGTATCGCCAACCGACTTGATCGCTAGGAGTTTTTTTCAACTGACCGCAACTATTGTGTGAAATGTTAACCTGACTTGAGAATTCGCATGCAGAAAGTTCCCTTTCCAGAAATGTGATTAATGTATCGACGCTAGGTACCTCCGACGGTTTATCTAGCGACCACTCGAAACGCCGTCTGGTAGCTGGGGTTATCTTTCGTAATAGAATATTTAGCAAAATAAAACTCCACTGCTTGACGGGGAATCTTTGCATTTCCAAAGCCTTAATATTCTCTTGATACACATTGAGTAAGTGACGTAAACTTTGAATGTATTTGTCAGTACACGGTTCGATATCCAAAATACGATCGAGATGCTTCGATGCAATCGCTCTTTTGTTCTCATATCGCGCCACTAAAATGTCTAGGGCGCTAGAATAATTCAAATCAGTGATGGGAATTGATTTTATGAGATTGTACGGTTCATCTTTTAGGGTCAACAAAAGGTATCGAAATTTCTCCGCATCCGTGTAGGCACAATTGCTGTGCACTAACGACTTGAATAAGTCATAAAATGATGGCCAGTCTGTGGACTCGCCACTAAACGTGGGCAAAGGTAACGGCTGTAATTTATTAGGTATAATGGTACTCGAAGTCGAAGGCATTACGATGTTAGGTACCGAACAACGACTCATACGTCGTAGTTCGTCTTCGAATTCCTTATGTTGATTAATTTGCACTACAATTGCATAGTACGTATCATTAAAATCATTACGAATCTTTAACTGTTCCTCTTTATTAAACTTTTTAGTTTTGACCAAGTATTTCTCGACTTTACTTTGAATTTTAGTAAATTTTCTTTGCTGAGAAGTTAAATCTTTCGTTCGTGAAAGGAATTGCGTTTGGTCAGTCGCAGCAAATTGTAAGGTTTTTCTTAGATCGTCGACCAGAATATCACGTTCAAAAATATCTAAAATAATTTCTCCGTCGTCCATTTTGCGTAGCAAAGATGACGTGTGACGGTTGAAAGTTTAGTGATCGGCGATAAATATACCTACCCGAGACAACACAACCTGAACTGTAATTTATTCGGCTCGAAAGGATCAAATATTTATGTAGCGGAGGAATCTTTGAGCCCAGCAACTAACCTGCCAATCCTCCACGACTAGATTCGGTCTCTGGTCCGACAGCTTCTCCTGCTGGAGCTCGTCCCTCTAACACCACATACACTCCACAGGTCACTGAGTTTATAGTTTGTGTTTATAGCACAGCCCGGGCAGGCAGTTCTTGCACATCAGATCACCACAATAAATAGCACAAATTGTCCAGTAGAAAATAGAAAGAACTAGGTACAGTGCGTAGCACGTAAGAAAAAGCGTCTATCTCGTTCAAGAGGTCACGAATGCAATGAAGCTGTCAAAATGTTCCCGGGGCCACCACCAGGCTGGCGATGAGTGCTGCCCTCTTCAGACCACCGAGTCGATGCGTCGCGTTTGAATTGGTGTGGCTTATTACTAGGCTCATCGATTTTTACCTACTTTCCAATACAACAAGTGATCTGACGGGGATACATTTCAAATTGTGTTGTCTATTAAGGAACATTTATACACGAACTTACATACTAATTTTGCCAACAAACAACTACTTCCCAAACTCTGTTCCAGTACGGAACAATAACATTAGGAAGATTCCTTGCAAATGTTGAACATGAAATTAGAGAAACAAAAGAACGCGATCGTAGAAATAAGTAAATAAACAAGAATGTTATTTCCGAGCACACGATCTATTTACGCTTGACCTCTGAGTTGACGGCATGAATCGCTAATATGCCAAGTTTCGAAATAAGGAACGCGACAAAGGAACTGACGTTTGACTGTCGACCTATTCGACTGTAAAGCCTTACACACACAGGCGCGATCGCTACCTACTGGACGTTAACGACGGGAGAAAATGGGGAGGGGCATGCGTTTGAACTGGCCGCATGCCGCATGCAGGTCGCGCCTGTGTGGGAAAGACTTACAGCCTAGAAAGAAACCGTTACTGCTAAGGCCGCGTTTACACCTACAGGAAAACTTCTGCGAGTAATGTCTGACAGTCTGTTAGACACCAGCTTGCTAGTGTAAACTTCGTAGTCGCGATAGCAAATTGCAGGATTTAGTACGTGCGTAAACGCAGGTAACCCATGCAAAACTTGCGCGAGTTTTCTTGCAGGTGTGAACGCACCCTTACTTCCTGCATTGTCCACATGCCAGACAGTGAATATAAACCAGTTTGTGACGTCAATCTCATGTGATGATATATGACAATGAAGCACACTGGTCCATTAAGTGCTGTCCTTGAAGATATCTATCTGATACTGTTGCTCTACTATATTTATCCATACAATACAGTAAATGTCGAAACACTAAAAGGTTGTGACGTTATCGGATGCCAGTTGACATGCGGATCAGTTTTTAGATAACACCAACAAGGAGCTGTGCTATCTTTTTGCAATCCGTATATACACCAGTCCTCATTGTTATTGCTATTTTAAAAGCCTGTGGCATTTACGCAATATCAATCACAACTTTGCGGCCTTTACGTCACAGCAGTGCCCTTTTACCTGTCAGCCCTTCCTTCATCAAGTAAAAATATCTCACCTTTCGCATTAAAAATACCTAGTATCCAAGGATCGATCGATACCTGCTCGGTCCCTATATCAGGTAAAGTTGTTTTAAATCTAAATTATCTTGTTAAAACAGGATTTCATGTAGACAGTAATTCTTGATTTGTGACGCCTCAGTTCATATGGTGTTCCAATTGAATTTAACGATCTCATTTGTTGACTGCATTACATCACCGAAAACTGAAGCTTTACCGTTTTACTCTCGAAATTACTTTTAAATGTTTATTTAAGTTCGACAATCAAGCCGAAACTCTATTAACCTTTGATGTCTACTAACTGAATCTTGTATGTAGTGTTTATTATTACGTGTATTAAATATTTATTGTAAAATTATATTATCTGTAATTGCTGTTTATCTTCCTATTACTTTGATGTTATAGTTATAAAAAACAATTTACGTTAGCTTATTTAGTTAACTTCCACGTTTGAAATTGCGAAAACTATAAGTAGATCTTCATACTTCATACTATTCATAGATTGAGATCTTTGACGCTGTGATTAGAACATGGACTATTGATACCGAGTCAGCGATTTTCAGAAAAACTTATAGTTGGTATTTAACATACTGTATACCGATTGCTCTTGGCAAATGAAAGCATTGCGATTAATTAAACCTCCACACACGAGTTATTCTTGTGTATGTGAATTAATGGCTCTATTAAAATTGTATTGTTCGCATAACTTTGATTGGACAAATGTCCATCATTGTAAGTATTCCTTGGATATATTCCTTCTCTGAAGAGTTAATACTCTTCAGATAACACACATAGTTACATATCATCAGTATAAGAATAATTTACTGTTTATTACTCGTACATCGGCTGTACTCGATGTAACAGGGCTACTTAGCGTATCTAGGGTTACTCAGCCTCGAACGGTGAGTCATCTCATCTCACAACCAGTTGCGGTTACATCCACCGGAAACTCGCTGGTGTAATCGTATTTATAAGTTCTTAGTGTGTTATGTTATTTGCACTGATTTATTACACGTAGATACTTGTTGTTGTATCGCTAAATGTAGAATCGTTGTTTTGGTGCACTTACAATTAGTAACAACAATCCTTCAATTAACAAACGGCTGTGGAATCTCTGTTTCATTTCTCATTACTCTGAACCAGGGATGTTGCGGATGCCGATTTTTTCACATCCGCGGATGTGAATGCGAATGCGGATTTTTGAAGGCTCACATCCGCGGATGCGGATGTTTAAGATCTTATATAAAAAGTATATGAATGAAGAATTAAGATAATGCTATTATTAACATTTTTATTAATTATAATTAGTAAGTGAAGTTAAAAATAGGAGCAATATATTTAATAAAAAGTAATATTGCCGCTTTCTCTGATTCAAGCCGGTTACGCAGAGGTTCGTAAATTTAACCCGCCCTACTAAATAATTGTTCGCTAGAAGCACTGCCTGGTGGAGTGGATAAAAATCTTGGTGCTATAGGTGATAATATCTTAAATTCCTCTCGATGAACACTCCACCATTTAAGAGGATTTTCGTCCACTTTGACTCTTTTTAGTGCTTTTTTTACATCCGCATAATCATCCGCATTGATTATTGCGGATGCAGATGTCCAAATTCATGCGAAGCATTCGAAGATGCGGATGCGAATATTCGCAACATCCCTGCTCTGAACATGTTTAAGTATTCATTTGCTTTGGAGTTCAGTCAAACCAACCTTTGTTATTTCTCTCCTTTCATCATTCACTGAATTTAAACGCTTCAGAAAGTCTAAACTTCTACCTCCTTTACAAGTCTGACATTATAAATTCACTCATCTCGGTTCAACGCGAACTTTCTTGCGAAAGCTCTCAAACTTTCATCACTCTTCAAGTAGTTGTGAGTTGCCTCGTCTTCATTGTTCCAAAGAGGCCTCCCTCTAGTCATTAACAGTAAGGACACCTTTTGTCATCACAACACTGCTTGTAACCAAGGAAAAGTAAAAAGGAAGGCGTTATTTCACGCCTTTGTGCTAAGCACAGGCCTTGATGAACTTTTTCTTTCGTATAGGCCTTACTATCATAGTATAATGTTAGATAGTCACAGTACAATGTTACATACTTTATAGCGTTTCATATCGTAGACATAAACGTTGCTTTCTGGTTGACTAGAATTTATGAGCGGTAATAATCTTTCTAAAGGTTTTTGTGAAATATGGTATGGTGACCTAGATGTGGAAAATTAATAGCGTCAGTCCAGTCTCTTGGGATTGTTTCCATTAAGTATATTAGTTGTGCGCTTACTTTGTTCTGTAAAAAATAAGGCCATATTGCTTTTTATGGTCTAGGAGCACCGACTTCCTTTCCGCTATAATTGGAGTCTGACTTGTCGTAATTATATTCCATTAGAATCATAGTCTAGTTATTTTCCAGGGATCAGTCAACTATAAACCTTTCCTTACGTAACAATAAAACGTTACTTCATACCAAATCAACAGGATAGTTCTCACGAAATGCATACAGGAGATCAAAACCAGTTTGTAGCGTTCTTGGTCCGTTGGTTGTTGACACAGATATCGTGACTTGACGTTGACTTAACAATCAAGTTAAAACTCTGAGGTTTTTTGGCGGAAATGATTTTAAATTACTATTTCCTATTCAATTAACCAAAACAAATCTCACCATTATCACTTCTTTGATACAGCATGGTCCAAATCTTTTCAAGTTATTATGTATTACTACCTACCTAACCTATTTCCCAATAAATTACCGTACTGCATCGTTCAGTTCAATTGACAATTTGACTTGACACCAATCTTCAATTAAACTACAAGTTACTATAATTAAATTTCAGTCATCTGTTTAATAAATAAATTGATTTATTATGACGCTTTCGTCAGTCCTTCTATTATTATTAAACCGTGTTACTTCTTAAGGGCCTTCCATGAGCCAACTAGCGCTGCCAATCTTTGAAAAATAATATCTTCCAATTTAATCAATTTTATTAAAAAAGCTATGTACATAATGTTTATTACGATAAATACTATTTTTTAAATGCTTATAACGTGATTCAATATCGGTAAGTTGTAGTTCGCATAATTGCGAAAAACGGCCGTTTTGGCACATTTGAGAACTACAACTTTGCTTTTCGCAATTATGCCATGTATTGTATATTAAAAATAGTGTTTATCCTAATATTGAGTACATAGCTTTTTTAATAAAAATTCATAATTTGTAAGATATCCTATTTTTAAGATTGGCGGCGCTAGTTGGCTCATGGAAGGCCCTTAATATATATTACTCTTGAATTATAGCTTTTACCCCGCTCGAGAATTCGTTCTTTGTAACCTGTTGGAATGGCATTTTATTTAAATGAATCATGTTTTACTGCATGAATACTTGTGTATTTACTGAATTTCCTTCCTTGTTTTACTTATATGGACCATGTCTCGGATTTGATCATAGAACCGAGTTCATAATTGTAAATTAATATATTCTCATTTAGTCATCATTAGTACCTAAATAATTACCACTTTAAATGTTGTTGTTTTTTGGTTTTGTAAAATCCTTCAAAACGTATGTAAATGTCTTTACTTACGTTTTTATGTTTACATCTTCTGAAATAACTCAACCTCTGATATTGTCATCGACTAGTTTATCAAAGTTGTCAAAATCCACAGGGAAATTGTAAAATTTCTTCTTTCAGCATCTGTAACTGAACCACTTTCAGTTAACTTTTACATTTCCCATACATTTTATATCGATTAACTGACCGATTAATTTTGTTTTCGAAAAATGATCATCTTCAGTTAGGCACTCGTTTATACTTGCTTTGCTATTAACACTTTACTTTAAATCCTGTATATGTAATCTACAATGATTACTTAACCATTGATATCGGCAGTGCCGAGTCTAGAATGTCTGTGGTCTTCAGTAAGATGATCTTACCACACTTAACCCTCCGTGATGTCAACGAACCTATCTGCTCGTTTACATAAGTTCTTGCGCTTACTTACATTAGATTCTATATCATTATGTGTAATGCAATCTACTGATAATGATACTTTATTAAGATTGGAATTAAATTGAATGCAATAAGCTGTATCTATGTAATTTGTATCCTTTACTGTTTTGCTAGGCTATACATAGATTCAATGGTAGTAATTAGACTGTGGTAATGCTTTACCTTTAAAACTATATTCGACTAGAAAATTAGAATGAATATTCGTTAGTTTTAATACTGACTTGATTTATTGTGTCAGACTGTATGATAATTAATATTTATTCCGTGCCTTTAACTTTATAACATTTCTTGGGCGCCAAAATTAATGGAATTTTTATGAGACCCATTACTTATAAATGAGTCGTAAAACCACGTTATACTATGAAAGGAAAATACTGTTTTCCGCCCTCCCAATTAAGGCTATCACTGAGGGTTTTGTCTGAATGGACCTATTAAGTTTCCTTGCATTTCTAAGGTATCTTAAGACGATTATTATTGAAGGAGAATTTGACACTCAAAGTGGAAGGGAGACACTTTGAAATCAAACTGATATTGATGATCAACAGAATATCACTTTTTAAATATCGAGACATCAATAATAAATGTTTAACACGGTAATTCCCGTTTTATCTAATTAATATCAACAGAATAATTAAGAATGTAGTTTGTTTTTGCTTCTATTAGGTTATAAATTAGGTAAATGAAAATCGATAAGTCTTGTTTTAGGACAGTTTCGTGGCAGATAAATTTCTGTGTTATTGGCTAATATTCTGTGTTATGACATGAAATTCAATGACTTTCGATATACTTACGTTATTCAGGTTTATCCTTTACAAATGAAATTGTCACTACAAAGTCCTAACAATACTGCTTCTTTGTTGCAGATTTGTCGAAGAATAGGTTCAGTGAAGTGCCCGATGAGCTGACCACGTACGTGTATTTAGAAAAGTTGCTGCTGTCACAGAATATCCTCAGGAATGTGCCGGATGCCGTCGGGGGGCTGCAGTCTCTCACTTATTTAGATCTCAGGTATGTGATGTGCTTCAATATCAACCACAATATGCCTTGTTATACCACTGTAGGGACACATGCCTTTCCTTACTACAGACAACTGCAAGTCCCATGCAGTAGGCATAGAATATCACTTATTTCACTTTTTAAACTTTCACGGTTTGTATACATATTAATTAGATAAAAACGGGAATTACCGTGTCAAACATTTATTATTGATGTCTCGATATTTCGACAGCATTGCAGCCATCATGGTCACGAGTAGATCAGTCTACTCGTGACCATGATGGCTGCAATGCTGTAATTCCCGTTTTTATCTAATTAATATCACTTATTTGTTATCTATTACAGTTGAAATACAATAACATTACATGCTCCATCAGTCAAGTGAGAACAAGTGAAAGTTACAGGAACAATATAGGAGCAGGGTAAACAAGTGACTAAAAACTGTATTATGTCTTAAAATTGTATTATCAACTTAACATATTGCCTTAAATTAAGGTTTGTATTATGGAAACCATGGTTATTTTAATTAAAACTCTAAATTAACTGCTACAGTAACTTATGGTCTGAAGCACAGTATTTTGCATTTCGCAGTACTTGCATCATTTCCATTTTCGCGTCTAATCTTGCTTCTTCTGGGATCGCCTTCAAATGTGGTAGCAGTGATACCAAGAACATCTTGTCAGGGTCTTCGCATTCTGTTTTAGCATCAACATTCGCAAAAGCGAATTCATTTAGAGATTTACTAGGTCTTGTATGTTTAGTGAGTATGTTAGTTTCGTCGTCGGTATCGTGGTTAGAGAAAGTTAGTACTTCATCTTGGAAATTGTTGTCAATGTCATCGTCTGCAGAACTGTCTTCATTTTTAACTAGTTTCAGTTTCTTCTTGGATTTCCACGTTTTGTGTTTTCTTCCACCATCAGATTCGCTGGAGACCTCATCGTTCTGCGTTGTGTTAAGGGATTCGTTTGAGATTTCGTTTTTTCCTAAGAATTGTAGTTGTTTATAATAGATGTACGGACGCTTCGTTCTGTTCGGTTTCTGTATATACTTCTGGTAGCAGTCTCTGATGCTCTTCCATTTCTTCTGGAGTTGAAGTTCTGTGAAGAAAAATGATGAAATACGTCATTATAGTACAATAGTGGTATCGATACGGACCAACACTATACGTAAAAGTTGAGATATTTTTTTATCGAACACTTTCATTACCTACCCAGGTGATAACTGATATGATAACAAATGTCAACTACCTACTCGTATACCTACATATACTCGTATTGATAATGATAACCGTAACAGGATTGGTTGACCTGCTTTTCCTTTACTATCCATGTAGAAATTGTATCTAACAAAAACAACTAGAGTCGAGAAATTTTATTTTATATGTATTATTATAATAAATTGTAGTGGCGCGTACGGACGAGGCCCGTTTGGCTAGACGTGCAACATAAAACCGACCGTGTGGTTCAGAGAATAAACGCTGCTGTTCGATGCCGTGTGTAAGGTAACGTTTACTTCTGCTGATGGGGTACCGGCGTTTATAAATGTGATTGAATACACCTAACATGCAAATAGGTATTATGTTCAAATAGTTACCAAGCTCGCGTCTCTCGCTCTTTGTGATAGTTCCGGTGCATTGCAATAGCTCTTGCACAATTTCGTTCCACAGCTTGTGCCTCATTTCCTTTGAACGATAATTTAAATCATCGAAATCCCATATCCCTGGACGCTTCTTCACTTCCTCAATGAGACGCTCCGGGTCGTATTCGAACTGAATTGTTGTCATTGTATGTAAAACTAAATTGGAGGAATAGATGAGCGTTCAAACGCGCGGGTCGTGTACACGGGCGGCCGATAGCCGGGCGACTGACGCGCGGGTTGCGCGCCGCGGGGGGAACGCCGCGGTTTTGCTGCAAAATGGCGGCCGCGGTTATTTGGACTAGGGTAACCATCAACCAGCTGTCCTTTGTGTAGGATTAAAATAATAGTATAGGTAACGCTGCGCTGAGGTTTTCGAGGTATTTAATTAATTATTATTCGCTGGATACGTACGTGTACACACAAACCACATTATTACCTACAATGTGAAATACTAATAACCTATCTGAGTCGGAGTTACTGGAAAAGTACCAATTAACGAAAAACCATTTTTTATAGGAAACAGAGATGTCGTATTCAAAAAATGCTAGGTACAGACAACAACAGATCAATGGTAACACTTGCAGTACGATTTCAACTCTTACTCTTAGATAATAAGAACGGTCCAAAGTATTACACTTGATGTGCTTTGAATAAATATTAAGTGCTTGTAGGACACTTGTAAACTTTCATCTTCCTTTGATAAATAAACTAAAATACAAAAGAAACGGCAAATGGTTAGCTAAAAAGCCTCGACAGTTTATTCATCGTGTTTTACGTTCTAACTAAACGTACAGTTACTCTAGTGTGCTTACGGACGCGGTTATCGAACGTTGAGCGCCAGCCCGCGTCAGGGGAAACGCGCCGTATTGTGACTGCTATACAACCGACCGACGACAACGAACGAAATAGGCTCTAACTCCTATACTCACGGCAGACATTTTTTGCTCTTTTTGTAAATGTAATCAAAAAGTAATATTTGATACGTAGGTATTTAAAATAAATAAAAGTAGGTGTAGGTTTCACAGCCTTAGCTGGAATCGATTTATTTGCAGATTTGCAGCGGTATTTGTAGCTCGTAGGCTATTTTAATTTCAATTATGATAATGACATTTGAAAATACAGTACGACCATAGATCTCGATTGATAATGAACTTTAAGGAAGGGATAGGATAGGTAGGATTAATTCATGAAGTACGGAAACTCCTTGGATTAATGTCTTTTTTTTTCAATGACAACCCCTATATCAATTGAAATAACGAGGCTTAGCACACCCTGTCACTTGGCCTATAAGTACCTTTGACAAAGTTATACAGTGGGTCTACTCTAATATTAAGTAGTCTATCTATATTTGGTACCATATTGCTGTCCTTGAGTAGGTCCAACTATATATTTATATCTTTTGAACCCCTCATAAGATTTGTTATCATTTAACAAAACTATGGCAACTGGCCCTTTAAAAGACAGGATATCTACACTAAACAAAGAACACCAGCTGATAACAGCATCTGCCTTTGCTTAGTTCAAAATTTTAATGAATGCAAATTATCTTGTAAATAGAGTACTAAAATGCCAAAAGCAAAGGTTCGTTATGTTAATTAATTCAATTAGCACTTGTATCTCTACTCAGTACCAGCGCTCATTTGTTATTGTTAGTTGCTGGACTTGTAACGTCGATGACGGAATCACTTCACGCTACTGATATCACTTTCACTGCAAATCGATCAATCGTAATCTACTCGGAATCGGAAATGCATCGCGCTCGTAACACGATTATTTGCTATTGACTGTGTTGATTTGTGTATAATTCGTACGACGACGTCACCACTTTTCATTATTTTGCCCCTTTTCTTGGGTAGCTATTTTTTTTATTGCTTTGAGTTGAGATGTTTCACTTTACTTTATTAAGAGACTTTACATTCTCGGTAGAATGTCCTGTGCGGAAAAGATATCTATAATTTTATATTTTGGTGTGATAATGGGTTTTATTTAATACACGTATCCCTACCTTGTTCCTTCAGCCAAACCTACCACTGCTCTAGTTCTTGTTTATGCCCTAAAATCTTCCTTATAAGATATACTTGGATCATAATAAGCATGAGTTAGTTGCGTTTTTGTCTTGATTCTATGGATGTTCTTCCAAATCCTTTTATTATGTTTCCTTATCTTATCCTTAAGTGTTCCTGTTTTCCTCCATTCCTTATAGTATCTTTATAACCAAGGCGTTGCCCTTTCCGACAGAAATAACAATATCTCTGGGCAATTCAGAAGATGGCCCTAATAGACGTATAGTATGAAAATAAACTCACAGTTTTGAATGTGTATATTTCAGGCGTCTTTATGATTATTGCTATTTATGAGTCCGTGGTAACGTCGACAGCACATCGAGTGTAAAACACGGGCACTTTGTGCGAAGGTAGTATGACATAGTTTGCTGTATTGTGTAGGCGGATGAGTTGTTGAATGAAAATGCGAATAGCTTTAGTGGAGTTGTGTAGAGATTTCTCGCTTTGAACTTGAAGATGTTTAAATGTTAGTAATTATCTCACTCTGTTACTATACTGTCTTCAATCCTCAAAATAACCCGTTACAGACATGTGCTGTTATTCATAAACCTAGTTAAACCTCACTTCCCTTAAATCGTGTTGATATCCCTTTCACACTTCGTTAAAAAAGGTTAAGATAGAAAGGGACAAAATGCCTGAACGGTGGCGTAACTTTAAATCACGTTTATGAATTCTCGCCCTGAAGTTAAAATTTTCTGTTAACATTGCTTCTATTCATCAAATAAGTTTTTTGACATTTTGTAATTTGATTTTTATTTATTTTAGTAGAAGTCCTATTCATTATCTTCTTGTATTTAAATTAAATAAGTGTTTCTTAAAATAGGAAGGTACTTCCATCCTTACGCATCTATTGCCGTGTCATCTAATGATAATAAATCAATGCATCAGATGTTTAATATTGAATTTTATACCTATAAATAATTGAAATTGCTTCAAATCTTATCCTCGTTATGCTCTGTGCGTATCCAATGTACAACGTCACGTTTTGTCCAAAGTATGCCGCCGTTGGAGTCTCATATTACTCGAATGGCACCGATGCGATGGCACGTGCTCTTGTGCTCAAGAAATTGAACACCGCCTCTTGGCATATTTTTAATATAATATATGTCTTTATAAGCAAAGATTTAAATCTTTAAAGATAGGTATTAAAATACTTAAATCTTAGAATGGTTGATTGCTCATCAACTCATCCATTGTTTTTATCGTAAATGCCTAGTCTTAGTTTTGTCACTTTCACACTTTGTTAAACACGTTAGTTGGAAAGGGACCTTGGATTAAACCCTGGAATACCTAACTTTCAGGTCACGCACGTTTAATGCTAACAGCGAAATAATATTAGATCGAATTGAACCATTATTCATTTCTTCATTCTTAAACGTACCACCTATGAATTGATGAGATAATATCTGATTAGGCGAGACAAATAGCTCAAGACTTTAATCTCACGTGTAGTAAGCACCCTACATATCTTATACACGAGAATTGCACATCACAATAGCGCTTTTTATGCCATCGTGAAACATTAAAATAGTCCCTGTTGTGTTGCTGATAAGAGTGCAACTCTTTGTAGGTCGGTGTAAAGATCAGCGGGCGAGGTGAACGACCGGGGATGTCACGGCCGCGTTGTCAGTTCTGTGTTAAGGTGTCTCCACGATGGGTGCCAAAACGCGCGTTCTAGTCAGTTTTCAAGTAAATAAATACATGTTGCGAGTGTTTGCACTTACTAAACTGGACCACAAGCACTCTGGTGTTGCATTTGTCTGTAGGAAACGTTGAGAGCCTTACATCTGATGGCTCGTTTGCTTATCTGGCCCTCATTCTCATAATCGGAAAAGCAGTACAAAATATCTCAGCTGCATATCTTTTAATTTTTCTTTTGGATATCCTGACTTCCTTAATAGTCCATCAACTTGGTTACTTGAGTATGAAAATGTCAGATCACGTCGTCAGTTGGTCGCTCAAAAACGCGGCGAGTTTGTGTTCAGCATGTAAACACCTTTATGTCATTAGGTGTTTGGTACTAGCAGAGTCTCGGAACACACGTGCGTGTTGTACGTACTTGGGTGATGATAACTGCTAAAGAGAGCCGTTATGTTATTGAAATGCGATGTGAACCTATTCATTGATACCTTGGAATAAATCCGATCGTTCGTTCGACAGTTACCTGTAGATGTAGGTATGATAGCTACGAGTGTTCAATGATAGTAAGCTATTTGTAGAAGGAAGAACCTTAGTCACTCATCGATATAATATTTTATACGCCAGGCTGATGGTGAGGATGTCCAATGATGGAACACGCGATCCTAATAAAAATGTCTATTCATTCTTACCTTGAGGGTTGCTTTCAGGCGGAATTTGAGAATGCAAAGTAGTTGGTTCTAGGGTTTTTTTTTTTTTTATTGTATTCCATAAGTTATAATACAGATGTTCACATACTTAACATTAAAATGTTACAATGTTCTTTATGGACCTTGTTTAGGCACAGCAATACAAGAGAGAGGACGACATTTTTTGTTCAAATATAAAGTAAATTGTAGTTACTAAGAAGTAGTAGGTAGCGATTGTTTATTATATTTTCTCATTTAGAAATTCATCTACTCTGTAATAGCATTTAGCATGTAGGTGTTGTTTTAGCAGCCGTGTGAATGTTTTTTCATTTGATGCATTTTTTATTTCGTTTGGAAGATGATTATATATTTTTATGGACATGTTCAATGTACCTGATAAGTGGAGATTCAACCGAGAGATTGTAACTGGTACTAATTTTGTTTTGCGGTTTGATCTGAGTGGATATTTGGTTGGGATATCTTCACGTTTTAAATAGAATTCGGGATATTTTCGGACAAATTTACATATTTCAAGGATATAGATACAAGGCAAAGTAAGAATTTTATGTTGTACGAAGTGAGGCTTACAGCTATCGGTTGTGTCAATATTTACTAGGATTCTCACCAGTCGCTTTTGTATTAGTTAGACAGTTGCCGTGAATTCTCCAATTTACCCATTTTCAAATTCCGCCCGGCCGCTTTCGTGTTTCCCGAAAACAACCTTCATAGGGTAGAACAGGCATTGCAGCAAAATATTGCATAAGCCAAAATTACTGTATAGGATTTTCATTTTATTAAGGATACTCCTGAAGAGTCACATAACAAAGCTTATTTTAAATATATCACGTCACATTTCTTTGGATTTGCGTATCTTTTTTTGTAAATTAGTAACATACGCGACGACATTGCTTCATGGCGGCGACTGTCTTTGTCCGCTTGTCTCCTGGTCTCGTCGTGTCCTATTTCTTTACTTATTTCTAGATAAGACAGAACGATAACAGATATTGTAATCCCAAAGTCCGCCTTTCCAATTTTCATTACATCATCATCATCATCAGTCTATTTATATTGTCCCACTGCTCGGGCACAGACCTTCCCTTACATCGAGGGAGCTCGGGCCATAATCCACCACGCGGGCCCAGTGCGGGTTGGCGGATTTCACATGCCTTAGATTTTTTTCTTCTTCTACGACATGCAGGTTTCATCACGATGTTTTCCTTCACCGTTTTTGAGAGCACTCGGTAAATGTACGTAAGTTTTTCCGTCGAAAAAACCGAGGATAACTCATTGGTACATGGCTGCCCTGGCTGGGAATCGAACCTGGGACCTCCATATTGCAAGTCCATTGACCCAACCTCTGAGCCACCGAGCTCTCCTCTTTCATTACATGCGTTTCCTAAAACCTTCACTCCTTTGTAAACAGTTCATGGCGTCACTTAGACGAGACCCAGAAATGTTGTTGTTTTGCGCAGAGTTATTCCCAACCGTTATTCCCCGAAGTGCAGTTCGTGCTCAGTACAAAGTTTCATACACTCCTTTAGTTACAACTTACAACACAACAGTCTGTATTTATGCACGTATGATGTGTATGCGCCAGAAATGAAAATAAACATTACTTTATAGTTGGAAACGACGAAGAGGCAGAAATATCAAAAGGTGGGACGACGACCTACCCAAAGGTGGGAGAGTAGTGACCCGCGTTAGAGAAGCCTGGAAGAAGATGGAGGAGGCCTATGTCGACGGACAGCCTGACAATCCGACGCCGATGTCATAATTTTTTTTATAAACTACTTTACCAACTTATAAGCTCGTATTGTGAGTGAAATAAAGGCCTATTTTATTTTTATTTATATGGTTGCCTTTGAGGGATAGTTATCAAAGAGCAGCGACAAACTGTGCCACCAGGAGGATTGAGCTTGGCACAAATTAGATACTATTAGAATCGTAAAATAAACTAATAGGCCCAGCCCATAGTCTACCCTTCAAGGGATCAATGTTGTGAGATCGCATGAATTTTATCTATAATTCGTTTTATGACTTGTGTGAATAATTCCTGATAGAACAAACCAGAAACGATAAAAGAACGCTGTGTATGGAACTACGCAGTACCTATACCATTCCTATATCTAGAATTGTTATTGAACTTTGGTTGTCGGTACATTTATTGTTGTAATGTGACCTCCTTTTCGCAACAACGACAGTAGATTCATATTCAAATCACAGGCTATAGATTATCGTCGGAACAGATTGCGCGTACAATGAGCGCGCCTTTCAAAAGGTTATTGTTCTGATTAAGATATTGACTCGTCGTAAAAGTGTGGAATTAATGTTACATCCTGCTATCAAAACACGATTTACGGAATCAGCGAAACATCATAAACCAGCCGTAGCACGCGCATTGTGGCCGTGGTTCGGCGCGCGCGCACGCACCATGACTATCGACTAGGGTTGTAGAGGATATGGTTTTGCGGACGAAGATGCGGATACGGATAGACATCTAAGTATTGAAATCACCGAAACAGGTGAAAAGTTGGACGTACCATTGACAGGTGTGTACTCATTGAAGATAGAGGATTTGAATTCTTGGTGGTAGACAATGAACGAAGCGAAGGACAGGAGTTATACGGTTAGTTGCGGCGCTCTATATGTCTCTCTGAAAGGTATATAGAGTAGAGCAGATACCATAGAGCGTAGAGTAACCGTATCATCGAAATGCAAACATTAGGATTCCAAGGAAGATACGGTACGTTCTTATATTATTAAAAAAGATTACGACGAATTGAGAACCTCCTCCTTTTTTTTAAAAAGTCAACTGAATTATGCGGTACACAAACTAGGTTAAGTATGTGGTATCTCCGATTGATTGAAGTATTCTTTACGTTGAATAGCAGGTGCGGTCTCTTGTACTCGATTTTGGGAGAGCATTTGCGGATAAGTGTTTCTATTTTAATCTAAGTGTTGATGTTTATTTACCTGCATCCTATGCAATTTTGCTGAGCTATACCTAAATGAGGACCCTGAACTGAAAATTATTTACAGTGTACGTTGGATGACAAAGGAATGGGTAAAAATTGTGTATTATCCGCATTTATGGATGCGGATCAGACAGTATATCCGTTACAATCTGACGGCATGCGCGTGAATGCGAGCTTTCGAAAATAGAACATGCACACCAAAAACTACAATAGAGACGCTATTGTGTAACACAAATTGGACAAATTCTTTTGTGGTTTCGGGCTACTGGTCTCGTCTGATCTGATCTGTCTGATCTCTTATCATTGCTTGGTTTTATTGGACTCGAAAAGAGTACGCAGACTGTACTGAACAAAGGCGGAGAATAATTTATTAGCCGATTTATGGTAATGGATAGCTGCTGGAGCGTTTGTATTGGAGCCAATTCAATTGTGAATGAATGAAAGCTAAATCCACTCCTTTCGAACTGGAATGCATAGCGCGAGTTACCACACAATACCTACTAATCTTTTAAGATAGTTATCCTTATTACATATCTTGAACTGAGCCTTTTAGAGTACCTCTGTCTAAAATAAATGTCTGATAGTGATAACATTTGATGAAGTGCATAGTACTTACCTAAATATGATTTCTTTGTTATGTTTACAATGTTTTAAAAAATCTCATAAGATTTCGTCAGGCCAAGACTATTACTAAATTAATTTACACTAGAACTATACATGTAAATGCGGGACCTACATAGTGCAGGGCAAAGTAGACATTCTTGTGTTGTCTAGTAGACTAAACAAGCATCTTCATAACATTCCATGGCGTAATAGACGTTAAGTCTAGTCGACTAAACAAGCGCGTTCATTTTGGAACATCTGTTCTCAAACTGATCGCAATCCTACTAATATATTTTAAATACTAAAGTTTGATGTTTGTACGGACAACAGCATATCAATGGTTGCAGTACGATTTCAAATCTTACGACGCAGATAATAAGAGCAGTCCAAAGTGTTATACTTGATGTGTGTACCTACGTACCTCAATCACCGCTTGAAGGATCTGCAGCAATTTTTTCAGACTTAGAGGTGGAGTAACGGAATAATAAATAGACTATTTTGTACCGTAGGAATGCCCCTTGAAATCACCAATCGCTCGCATACAAATAGGCGTCTCTCGTCACAACAAGATCTCTCCGTTTCGCGAAACAAAATGGAAACTAGAATGGTCCTGCAACACCCACATGTGACAGTACCCTCGCACCCCAGTAGGAAGAGAATCGATATGATTTCGACCTTGAATCACCCGAGCGGAACGCGCAAATAAATTTGCACTCGAATTATGAGGGGAGTTCGAAGGCCCGAAGTGTTCCTTGCTCTACTATTAATAGGTAAAGTAGTTCAATGTAATAATAGAGCCTAACGATGACTTGTTCAATGCCTTTTGCAGTTTCTATTGCCTTGAATAATCGCATGATTCAGAATGTTGCTGTTTTGTAAATAATAAAACTTCGGTAAAGCTACTTCATTCTAAATTCTGCATAATCCCGAGAAAAGATTTACGAGTAATTTAACCTACGCTTATTTCGGACTTCAATGTCAAGTTAAAAAAATGTCGAATAGTGAAAATACTCGAGCTTTACATTAATTGGTGTTTCCGGATTGCTTTTAATTTAAAGTAATACTTCTTTGTTATCTATATGTATGTACGCTGGCCCGTACGAAGCATACGAACGGCTAGGCAATGGAACACCCTGCCGGCGTCGGTGTTTCCGGACGCATATAACCTTGGGATCTTTAAGGCAGGAGTGAATAGGCATTTACTTCGCGTGCTTCATCATCGGCCTCAACGTCACTTACCATCAGGTGAGATCAGGGCCAAACGCGGGTTTGGTCTAACATTAAAAAAAATGTAACATTACCATTAATTTTACCAGAATGCCCCATAAAATATTATCCGCTCGCTCGCGAAACCTTTAAATGATTTACTATTCGCAGTCCCTCTTCCCTCCGACACGACAGGGGACGACCCTCGCAGGCAATAAACGCGCCTCGTGGGTAAATGTTATCATTGCGTCTACTAATTTGTCGTGTAGGTGTGTTAGCACGAGGCTAAGGCTACACAACAACTCAATAAACTAAGACAAATGGTGCCTAGTTAGTAAGTACACGGAAATTTTATTTCTAGGTGCTGTCATCGAAATTATTGTACCTACATTGTATAGGTTTGTTAATACTTCTTACTCCGCTGTCTCAGAAAATCAGAACCGAAGTGCATTCTGAATTTCGAAACGAAAAGACTCCAATGGCGGTCCTGCACCAACTACCTATAACACATGACGTGTGTGCCTGTAGTCAGTGCAAGTTCTATTGTCGACCTCGTCCTTACAGCGATACCTAGGTCGTCCGAGCGGCCATATTCGCAATTGGTTCTAGGTCTGCAACTGTATCAGCTGTTCAATGAAGGTTGCTATTGTAATGTGGGTCTTATCATAGAATAATTAATATTATCTACGTTTAATATTGCAGTTATAACTAAGTTAGACAAGACAAAAAGAAAACACAAACGCATCAACCAGTGGCAAAACAGTTTTGTTGATACATTTTCTTTGAAACACTCTTTTTCTGTAGCGGGAGGCCTCTTAGAATACAATTGTAAACTTTATTCTGGATTAAACAAACCACAATTCAATGCCACCTACCAGTTGTTTTTCGTTTTATATCAATTTAATAAGTCTCAATCAATGCAAATGTTTAGGATTTTTTACAAGCGAAATAATTCTCTTGAAACAGCGTATTCTAAACTTTTCACGTATTTAGTTATGTATTCTGGTTGCGGCAGAGTACACAAACAGCATTTGTTTACGGTGAGCAACGTTTCGGTTTGAAATTTTAACGTATACGTGAATAATTAGCTCGTTGATTACAGTCCGTAACGATACGCGCCGTTGGGCCCTTCCCTTCGTCATATATTCATGTTACCGCAATTTGTCTGCATTCACTTATCACACTAAGAGAAGTGCTAAGTAAATAGAGGTTCGTAGCCGTAAAACTCGTAAACCATTGCGCGTGTCAGACAGAAAGTATCCTGAAACGTTGGCCCCAATGCTGCTGTGTCCAAAGTAATAATAGACATTATGATCTCCAACCTTCGAATGGAGAGGACTCCAAAAAAGAAGAAGATCGTGGTCTGAACCACGGTGAATATTCAGTTCATGAGACAAACAAGTTCAGCAGTTGGTACCAATTGATGTTGCTGTTGCGTGCGACAGCCGCCAAGTCTTTGACAACCGGCCTGAACAACTAAGGCCATAAACCACACTCCAAGAAAAATAACTCCAAGATAATAAATAACTTTTTAAACTTTCACGGTTTGTATTTTGTATACATATTAATTAGATAAAACGGGAATTACCGTGTTAAACATTTATTATTGATGTCCGTTTTATCTAATTAATAACTAAATAACTATTCATTTAAAAAAAGCCTATGAGTATTTACTTGCAATGCTCAAATCTTGAACAAATGAATAAGCTCGACGACTTCGAAAATGTTTTGCAGATTCCAAAAGTTGGTCAAGATTTGTTCGTGAATTTCGTTTCTTTAACAATATTTACTGCAGGTATTTTATTACAACCTGTAAACGCTGTTCTTGCTTGCGCCCGACAATCGAGAAAGTATGTTGACATAGTCTGTTGACAGTCCGTCTTCATTCTGGCGAAATTGCATATTGTTCCTTTTATAGCCACCAAACAGACGGTAACGGTGGCATCGTATTGTGTTGACATTTTGCTATTGAGAAATCCCATGTCCCGCTACGTAATACCTGCTTGGGAGATAATGATATACGTATTGTACAGACACAGGTGCTCAAGATGATTATAAAGTCAAGTTTATACAACCGTAGAGATTACCGTCAACTTAGCCATTGTTTACTCTGCTTAATTGTTACATCAGCACTTATTAAGTCATCTTTAATTCCCTCAAGTACATCTTCTTAACAATGTACTTGTACACTTATCAAACTGTCAGTTGATCAGAGTTATTGCCGTTTTCAAAGAGACTTTGCATATTTAATCAAGTAAACACTTATCTCAAGAGTCAGAAGCTCTAGACGATCAAGGTCTTCAATTTCTTTCACTGCAGCGTACATTGAACTCGGTTCTATTATTAATTCCGCCTCTACGGCAGAATAGAATCCAGTTCCAATGCAGTATAGGTGTCTAGACAGACCTGCAATGCTTTGCGCAAAAAATATACCTCCTGTCTAGCAGGTTGCATCACAGATTACCTAGACGATATCTTACGGAACTCTTTGAATTTTTGTTCAGTAAAAAACATCTGTAATTCTAATATTAGTGTATTTGATACAAAGTTGTCGTTTTTAGGGCTGATACTGTGCTATCTTGAGTCCACGATAAGAAAATGAATCATGAAGCTTTTGCCTTGTCGACAATTGTGACTGATATACTCGTAGTCAGTCCCACTGTGATACGATTACGTTGTTATGACAGTTCATATTACATCCATCATTCGATAAACATAACCACCCAAGATGCACTTTTGAAATTGATCTATGAAACTGAGTCAGCTACATCATAACTTCACGTGGGGTTACAAAGGTGTCAAACTGCAGAAACGATATTTACAAATCCATCAACTTCAAAAAGGGGAAACCTTTTCAATTGTATCTGTTCTACTTTCAATACATAAACACCATGCAAACCATATAAAATGAGAAAGCATTTTTATGTACGAGTAGTTCCACTGCATAAAATGCAGGAAGTTGAAGCTATTCGCCCATCACTTTAGCGTTGATGTTTACAAGAGTTTTCTTGGCACGGACTACGAACATCTCCACAACTATTAGGTGAGGCGAGAACCGATTTATGTTTCGATCGATCTAATTACTGCAATCTTATGCTAAAGTAGGTTTCGACAGAAATAGTGTCAGTTTGATTGGGTTGCATTTGTTTATGTTTTCGGGCGTTGACTTTGGGCTGAAATGTTACTTCGATTTTGGAATAGTTAATATACTTTGCTTCTAATATGATGTCTTATTCTGAAGAGATCTTTGGTACGTAGTGTAAATAATTCCAAAAGTGTATAACTGGTAAAATTTAGTGAGGTGTCGAAAAGATCAATGAATATTGATTACCGTCCGTTTTACGCTCGTCATGCTGTTGACAAGCGTTTAGGCACCTGATAAAAATTGGCAGACGCTCAAATCGGTGTCAATTCTATTTAACCTTTCAAGGCTACGTAATAAAGTCTCAAAACATAATTTATGGAACCGGAAAACGTGGTCCGGAGACCTATTTCATCAATTGAAGTTTATATTCCTCTCGTAATCGGAGTTTATTTGAATGCCCGTGAGTATGGCAAATATACATACGTATGAAGAGATGATAAATAATATTCCTTGTTTTCCTCACTACCAAGAGTACCAATAACATACACATAGCTACGTGTGTTGTATTCTTGCGTAGACTCAATGCCAATTGTATGTAATGTACTTATATGGATTCTTGCTTGGGTAATTGTAAATTAACTACTATCTAGTATATTTTAATATAGTAATCTATTCCGACTCCCATTTGATATTTTAAATCTGCATACGCCAGGTAAATATGAATTCCAGCTCCCTAAATTCTATGAATTTTTGTGTATAATACGCTTATTAATCGAAAGCTCGATGGTAGAACAATAGAAATGGAGATATCAGGTTTGGGGTCAGTGATATACCAAAAAGTTTTTCTAGAAATTTCAAAAGACTTAGCTACTTACATCCATTTACCGATTGCTTTACCAACCCGTAAGACTCCTCGCACACTAGACGGCCACGACCACGACCTGTCGTTGACCAAAGCAGGTGACCATTGCGGCCAAGTGCGCGTGGTTCATATGGTTTCTTTAATTAACCAGCCCCCATACCATGAACTCTCTTATAGAAGGATTACTTCAATAATACTTTATTATTTAGTATAATGACGTCCTTAATAAGCTTACTTTAAGGTCGTCATGGTACGAAAAAACAAAGTATTATTGAAGTAATCTAACTATAAGTGTTCATGGTAAAGAGGCTGGTCGCTGCGGCCACTGGCCGGAGTCGTGGTCGTCTAGTGCGCTATACGCCTTAATGTTACACTAATTAATACTCACCTATCAACTTGTCCACAGTGCAAACCAGCTGACAGAGCTACCTCGTGAAATATGTCAGATGCCATTGCAAGTGCTGTTGGTGCCAGACAACTTGCTGACGACCCTGCCGAAGGAGATCGGCCGGATGACGTCACTGGCCGAGCTGGACGCCTCCAACAACAGACTAACGCAGGTGCCCATGACCCTGGGCGACTGCGCTGGGATGCGGGCCCTGGACTTGAGTAATAATCAGCTGGGATTACTGCCGTTACGTAAGTCCAGTGTAAATACATAATTGATTCCATGGTTGTCTTTGACATCCAAAAAGGGATGTCCCAAGGCGGATGATTAATGTTACAATCGTAAGGATCTTAATATTCATGAGGGTCTTAGTAGGGTCGAACACAGAGAAAGGTACAGGAGAGTTTTTAAAAACTACTTTTGCTAGCCATCTTCTTATGTTTCATATATTAGAAAGGCGTATATTTTCTTAAACTTTTAATTTAATGAATGTGGATGCTAATCACTATTTATCTTGTGATAAGTATTTGTTACGCATTTTCTGTTGTCATGTCACCCTTCAATTTATCCCGTTGGAGGGTATTTAGGCTACGGTACGTTATTTGTATAATTTTGGGTTTCAGAAATCACATACCTTCGTCTGGAGCACCTGGATGTTAGCTGTAACTGTATCTCCTCGCTGCCGCTAGAACTACGCAACATGACAACACTTGTTACCCTCAACTTGGATAACAACCCGCTCGTCTCACCTCCTACCACAGTAAGAGACGTTTTCTTCTAATTCTCGCCTTTCTATTGGACTTTGACTCAACTGTAGGCGCTTAATCTTAAGCCCTTGAATGTGGAAACTTTTTGTAGGTAAGAAATACGTACATACATATTCGAGCTGTATCCCTTTTAGGGCAGAATATACTGAGCACTGTGCGCCTATCTAAAAGATAAAGGTGTTTTTTTTATTTCTAATCTCATGCTATAAAATCACAGTAGGCTCTAACAAATGTATGAAGTCGCGAAATTGGTTTAGCCAGCTCAAAATACATTTCGTATAAAATCAATAGAGACAGCGTCTTCTTAATGTCAAGATTAATCATTTTAATAATTTCTAATCTTGTCACCGGAGAAGCGCTTTACATAATTGTAATTAACAGTGAAGTATGGCATCAGATCCTTTTACTCTCTTGAATATTAAAACTAAATACATATTTTTGTCGCAAATTCTGTTAAACCTCACTTCCCTTAAATCGTGTTGCTATCCCTTTCACACTTCGTTAAGAAAGGTTGAGATAGAAAGGGACAGGGTGGCTAAACGGTGGTGTAACTTTAAATCACGTTTATGAATAACAACCTTGATCTTTATTCTTATGTAACATACGTTTCGCAGGTATGCATGCGCGGGCGCGTGCATATATTCAAATACCTAGAGAACAGCGCAAACAAGGACACACTGCCCTCACATAGGCGGGTCGACGAGACCCGGCGCTCAGCCAAACACAGTTCCTTCACCACCCCCAACCAAGCCACACCACATCAGATCACATCCGGCAACGCCACGATAGACTGCCTCAGACACAAGCCCAGGCATGTCGTCGACAGTGGCTACTGCACCGATGGAGTCGACAAGAGGTGGTCTAATGACGGTGAGTGACAGTTCTTTCATAACACCCAACCAAGGCGCATCACATTAGATCACACTTGGTAACGCTACAATTTACTATAAACTGCCTCAGACTTAAACTAAGATATGTCGGTGACCCGTCGATATGGTGTACTATCGGTGCAGCGTACCACCAATATAGTGTACTGTCGATGTACCGTTGTCGATATAGCGACCGTCGATGTACTTTCGATGTCGTGAACTATACCCAAATGGGTGGGTACTGCACCGAATACAGTGAACAATATGTGTTTTATTTTAGTCCCAACAACCCTACTATAGATTACAGTATTTTGATCGAATATTGGGTACGCCAGCAACGGAATGGAAAAGAGATGATATAATGAAAGAGCAACAGTTACTTCAACCCCTAAATAACATCAGATTAAGATCCGGCACTGTTCGATACTTACTTCACTGGCTCAGTGTTCCAAAGTGGATCTTGGCCTCCGAGACCAAAGAGCTCCCTGCAGCCTGTCTGCCGTCAGTCTTTACCTATTGGACTGAGAAGTGGACAGCGCGAAAGTATAAATGCGTCACTCGCACTGCCTTCAGTGACGCGTTGGCTGCAGACAGTGATGCGTTTACTCTCTCGCTCTGTCCACTTCCCTGCTGACTCACCTACCTAATTGGGTTAGTGTAAAGTTATCCTATGCCTCCCCAGGGGCTGGTGAGGCCGGTGGCGGGGGCGGGTCAGGCCGGTCCACTCCGAGCACACCATCTACGCTGTCGCCCGGCGCCGCGCTGTCGAGGGCCACCTCATTGTCCAGCGAGTCGCCGCTAGCGCCGCCTCTCACACCTCAACTCTCTGGGTATGTGGCGCTCTGCTTGTATTGGAATTTAAGTTTTAAAAGTAAACACCAAAACCTCTTTTCCCATTGTAATATGCAAATCGTCTGTTGAAGAGGTGTGATATATTAACTTATGAACTTTAATCTCCTGACCTCTATAAGATCTTATCTTGAATATTTATCAGAAAAATCTTACAATCCTCTGAAATATCCGGCGTTAAAGAATTGAAGTATGATTTGTCCAGATTAAATTTGTAATCATGTAGTTTACGAATTCTTTAATTATATGTTTGCGTAGTTGTCAATCTATCGTAGTTATTTTTCAGGTAGTTGATATGTACTTTAATTTTGTTTTATTTGTTTCGCATTGGCCGAACCAGAGGTAAAGAACCAACTCTAGCCCGCTACGTCACTGCCATCATCACCCGCTCCTTTGTTTCACTTATTTTCCTTCTCTTATTATTTTACCTGTTTTATTATTAACCCCAGTGTTGTCCCTTTCAGCCTCCGTATATCACCCGAAGGGAACATGTCGAATGGAGACGATAAGAGTAAATTAGCCCATCAGCAAACCTACAGGTACATTCATTCATAAGCACGACATTCACAGACATAACGCACAGATTTTCGCTTTTCAATTGTCTTTAATAACACTTACGTTTGTAACCTTTATATAGCTTAATTATTAATTACACTTGCACTTAATAAGTATATAAGAAATTAGCTCATAACACGAGCACTATCGGGAATTATATTTAGCATTGCTTTCTGAACTTGAGTGTTGTTAAAGTTCCACAACATATTGCCAGTATATATTGCTTGTAAAACTAATGTATTCCTTTGTAATTTTTCAGACAATACAAAGAAGCCTTAAGACAGCAACGCCAGCAAGACGTATACCGCCCCCGCACTGACCAACCTTCCCCTGACCTGGATTCCTCCCCACAATCCCAAAGCCCCGTCCACCAGAAGTCGCCTCACTCCCCAATCAACGGCTACAGTAACGTATCCCCTAGTCTTTACACTCGCTCCTTATCTTCCAATAGTAATAGCTCATCCCCCCAAGTGCCAAGCTCCCCTTTACTACACTCGACACCTAGAAGATTCCAGAACCAAAACGGCAATACAGAAAAACTGGAGGAGACCAAAAGGCCGGTTCAAAAGGTCGTCCCGTCTAGAAATGTGAACAAAATTTACTCTGCAGTGAATGGGAACGTGGAATATAGCCGCGTAAATGGGACTGATACGTATATGAAGCCGACGTCACCGACTAAATCGCCGACTAATACTTTAGGGTACAATATGGGGAAATCGGGAATTCCGCGGCAAATGAACGGTGATAGTGGGAAGGTGCTAACGACGACGGTGTCGTATTTGAAAGGTGCTGCGCCCAAGCCGCCGGGGAAGATGGCGTGGAACAAGGACGGCACGCTGGACAAGCTCAGCTTCACCATGAAAAGGGAGTTCGATAAACAGAAAGAGGAATTGGATTTGCTGCAGCAACTGCGAGTGGTAAGTGTGTTTATCGAATTACGAGCTGGAAAAGTTACTTACGTATAGTCTCCTAGATATGGTAATGGAAGTTCAATCTTAATTCAATTATTTCGGCAGCACTTACGGCAAGTGTAATATCGAGGTCTTGGCATTGAACCATCAAAACGTACAGCGACTTGTTGAGCTACAAATTATCGAACGATTTCTGTAGTTCACGCAATGGGGAGTTCATATATCGTCTATAGTCAAACCACGATTGACATAGTGATCTGCAACAACATCAGTATATCTTTATGTCTCCACTATTCTGACACAGACCTTCCCTTACATTGAGGGAGCTCGAGACAGCTGATGATAAACTTAGCCATTCGATGGCTTCTAGCTATTCTTCCATAACAGTATGATGGTTCCATTAGAACCTTCTAAAACAGTAGGACGTGGATGTGTTTCGTTCCGCTCACTCTGCCTATCTTGCAAGATCATCATCATCAGCCCGTATCAGTCCACTGCTGGACGTAGGCCTCTCCCAAAGCGCGCCACTCAACCATACTCTCGGCCCTCTGCATCCAGTCCATGCCAGCCATCTTGCGAAGGCCCTCCATCTAGTCGGGGGGCGTCCCACACTACGTTTACCCGTTCGTGGCCTCCATTCGAGAACTCGTCTACCCCATCGGTTCTACGACAGATGTGACTTGCCCACTGCCACTTCAGTTTACTGATTCTATGAGCAATGTCAACCACTTTTGTCTTCTGGCGGATATGCTCGTATATCTCGCTATATCGTATCTTGAAAGATATAACAAACGTAACTTAAACCTGTTCGCAGATAATCGAGACGCGCCTGAAGATGTCTCTGCCGGAGCAGCTGGCGCCGATACTGTCTGACGGCGTAGTGCTGTGCCACCTTGCGAACCACGTGAGGCCGCGCTCCGTCGCATCGGTGCACGTGCCGTCGCCGGCGCAGGTACACTTCACAGCAATGTTAACCGCCCGATGATGGCGCATGAAGATAGCAGCCCAAACTAAATATTATTCCGAATCTTGGGACCCTTTTCCAGTCACTATGTCAGACATTGAGTTGAATTTTCCCTTGATGAGACCCTGCCTTTACTAGAGGAACTAAATATACTGTAATGAGGACTTTATGTATGTGTTAGTAATATAACATTTAATCTGTAATCTTTAAAATTAAGCGACGACCTTAATTGGATATATAACTAGCATCGAATGAATTTTCTATAAGTATTTACCCTTACGAATGACTATTTTAAGATTGATAATAAAATACTAAAGACATAACATACGTTTCAGCCCAAATTAACAATGGCGAGATGCAGAAGGAATGTAGACAACTTCTTGGAAGCGTGCAGGAAGATTGGAGTGGAAGAGGTGAGCATATATTATTGAAAATCCCTTTTTTAATTTTTTTACACTATCATTTTCATTTTGCACTCATCAGTTAATATCATGATACTATCGGATATTCGATTTGGCAAGGACACGATTGAATGACTGTCATACATGGCTTTCTCTGGTTATTATGACTTTAATATTACGTGATATCACCATAATATAATTCATTGGGATTTAGTTTGTTCGTGTCCTCTCAAATCTGATGTCTAATTCAAGAACTTGTTGCATTCAAGGGAATTTATTACATTTGGGTACATTATACTGATAAATGGTGGACTCTGATACTAAGGTAACCCGTGTATGTTGCCTTGCTACCCAAATGTAACAAATAAACAATTTCTTATTCCATTCTTAACTAATCATAGCATGCGCTGGTATCCCTGGACTTACTCGTAATTCCCCATACCGCCATGTTCGTTTCAAGTGTTGCAGGGTGGTTTCGATATCCTTTCGCGAGCGCAACATGTTATAGAATATGAAACTAAGAGACGGGTGGCGTGTGTTGCAGGAGTTCGTCTGTTCGCCCGAAGACGTACTGGGCCACCATCCGGAGAGAGACGAGGAGGGCAGTATCGCACCTCTCGCTTGCACAGTATCGGCGCTCCTAGCACACGCCACGCAGCCTCAGCGCTCGCCAAAGGATAGCCACCCTCGCTACCAATACGAAACGCTAACGGATGACGTCACCAGCGATTACGCGAGTGACGTCACAGAAACCTCGATAGAAGTGAATTATTACCAAAGAAGAAGCAGGTACACGGAAGACAGATTCGTCAGCAGCTTCAATAACTACTCCGAATACAGCCAGAACTACACAATAGATGAATCCGAAGAATTTCAACTGAGCCACGAGAATAATAACACGGATGTACACTATTCGCCTGTGTATGGGAGCAGCGATGGCGTGAGGAATAGAGGACCATATTACCAGAACAATAGGATACAGTTTGTTACTCCATTCTGCAAAGGAGACAGCGTGTTGAAGAGCGACCATTTTGAAATATACGACACAGACGAAGTAGACTGTCCTATAATACAGGAGGACGACGTAGTTAGGTACGATAGAAGTAAGATGAATCTCGAGATAGAGAACAATCTAAACAGGGAATTGACCGTAGAGACTGAGAAGGAAGCGGGGAAGAACGAAGAGAAGAAAATGCTGTATACTTGTGTATGCCTTGGCACATTCTTTGTGTCTGCTGTTCTACTAATTTTATATCCTCTGTAATTGTATTCTAAGCTAAAAGTAAAAATAGGAACGAGACGTCTGTGAAGTTAGTAGTGATAAAGTTGCACCATCAATTTAATATATTCAATTTCCACGAAGTTCAATCGTAATCCAATCGTTTTCATTCGGCAGACGGACGGACGGTTTCAAACGGACGCAACACGTTACTACAATGTTTTGCCAAGTTTTAATATACACGATATGTGCAATACTTCTTATTATTGCACATATCGTGTATGTGTCACAATGAGAAAGATAACGTATCCGATGGAATTTCGTGGTCGGTACCCGGGATAGTCCATCCGAGAGATACGATAATCGATATAATGATAGCTAATTCAAGAGATTGCTTGAAAACTAGTAAATAACTTCACAGATGCGTAAAATTACGTATCGGATCGATGTCATGATTTGATGGAAATATTGATAATCTCACATTGCCTTATTCCATTGCAGTAAAACTGCAGTATTTAGTCTGAGACAAAATTTAGAGGCTGCTATTATGTCATTTAGTAATTGTTGCGTGAAGGCTGATTAAAGGAATTTGATGGTATTTAAAATGAAAAGTTATTTGTATGTATACGGATTTTTAGATTAGCTTCTCGGAATATTTTTACTTAAAAGTATGTCATTCATTATAATGATTATTAAGACACTTGAAATAAATATTTTGACCATTTGGTTTCAACTAAAAAAATTCTTTAGCTAAGTGTTATTTAAGAAATTGAGTGATTTTTGAACAATTGGTCTGATTAATTGATTCCAATTTTACTATTAATTTCATTCCCACTAAGGCATTTAAGTTTTGTCAGGAGCTATTAAATTAGGTACTAAATTGCCAATTGGTTTAGGGTTAGTTTTGTGTTATTTTTCTTCTATTCGATTGAATGTTTACTGTGTTTTGATTTTTTTACTTCGTATTCCAGAGATCTCAGTATTTTTGTTGTATTGGAGAGTTTGCTATTTAGACGTGTTTTATACGAGTATGTATATCAGTTGTAACAAAATATTTCTTCAAGTAGCAGATCACAACGTATTAATGAGTGGTTTTTTTTTTATAAAGGGGCCATTGACGATTTACGTAGTTTGTTTGTCTGGATGCGTCCATTATTCTACTAGCTCGATATAAGCTTTGTGTCGAGAGTAGACCGTTTTAAAGCATTTTAAGCACTACCAAACTGTGTATGCAATACATTTGACTATTTATAAATATTTTGTTATAAATATGATTATACAGGTGAACCCGGATTCATATAAAAGCTCCGCTACTGTTAGCAGAGATGTCATATTATTTAAATAAAAGCTACATGTAGCAGGAAGTTGCTTGAAAAGGATTTGGATACAATTCGGGTTCATTATTATTAATAGTTTAATGTGTATTTTATAAACAGGGTATTTTGTTAGTCATCCTCGCTCGACCTGCGGCTAAAAATTACGAGTAAATAAATACATGAAGGTAGCCGCAGGTAATTAGAGCAATGCCCTGTGTAGCGTAGCGATGCAATATTGATGCTAAATTAGGTAGGTATGTCACAGATAAGTATTTTGCACCAACTGACATTTTATAACTTTTGTATAGGTATTAATATAAATAATACCCTAATATACAAAGTAAAATATATATTACATGCAATTAGAAAGTAAGATAATTCCTCTAATGTATTCAATAAAGAAACCAAATTTCAAAGTACAATACAATAATACATTACATGAAATATTGGTGCGTAATTATGGAAGTGAAATATGCTAGGGTACGAGCTAATATGAACATTATAAGGGTAGCTGTTTAATGTTAATATTTCTTATTAAATAAGAATTGTATGCCTTAACCGAACCATCATATCGTTATTGTATTAATAATGCAAAAACATAATTTTAAAATTAATTAGTAATTTGTTGTTTTATATTCAGAACCATGGTAAATCTTAGATACAAAATATAGGGTAGAAGTAGATACTATCGAGCTTGCCAATGCTCTCTGTCATATTCAAATGCTCGTACGAACGAGAGTAAGCGGGACAACGATGTTTAGATCTGTATGGTATCATGTTTCTGAATGAAAAATATTTTAATAACCGTAGTATTTAGTAATATTTAGACTGCATTTCGAGGCTTTTTCGTGTAATGATTGGATGAAATATATTTAAAAGACAATGTTTTACAATTTACATTAATAAACTAGTATTCCTAAAACGACGCCAACCGACGTAAGCTTGATGCCAACAAATTCAGTATACAATGTATTTAAAATATTTATAAAATAAATACTTATTCATGTACAATATTATGTCACATTGGTTGCTGACCATGATTAAATTTTTGTGCTTTATGAAATAGATAAACTGAATTGTTATATGTGAAAGTCCCACCGATTATTAACAAGCTTATCATTGATATAAAATACTGTTTGCTTCCAACAATTATTAAAAAATTAAAGAAACTGAAATAACGTCCAAATTGTGGCAGCTACCAAATAAAAATAAACAAACTACATTTTTATAAGCATTCCAAAGATGTTAACCTTTTTATTAATTCTAGATTTTGTACCGTTTCCTACTTATGCATTTACTGTCTATCATATACATATGTTTTATATTTAATCTTCTAAACATGATCTAAGTTTACAAAATAAACGTACCTAAGTAGATAGGTTTCTTGCTAGATAAACAGGTGTAGAACGAAGGGTAGCTTAAATAAGTTTCTTAATACCTTAGCAACTACTGAAAGTATTAAGAATATTGGTATTTACCTGTGAAACTGATTCGTATAAGAATAAGAACTGATATTTCTTTCTAATACGTAAACTCTAAAATCATTTTTAATAATAATTCCCCTTGGTAATTAATAGGTATGTAAGAATATTGTTTTCTGTTTCATAACAAAAACATTCTAGTTTCAATGTCTTTAAAACACAGACATTTTTCATACCATTTTGAAAGCCTGCGAAGAAGGCAACTTGTCCCTAGTTATACTTTTCTAATCTATGTTTCTGGTCATTTAATTCTTCCCGTGTGTCATTCTTCTATGCTTTATAATACAAACCTTATTTTGAGCTTTAAAGTTGCGAGTACAATGCTAATATAAGTAAGATATAACTATAAATGATTAATATATAATTTAAATACTTACATAGCGTATATTTATTGGCTTGTGGTGCTTGGGTACTTATTTATGTAGTTTATAGAAGGCTGGTTTTAATGTGTAAAAATACAGATCTTATCTTAGGTTAATAAACAAGTTCTACTTTGTTACAAGAACAAAAAGAAACGGGACCCTTTTTTTTGGCATAAAATGTGATAAACGATATGTCATACATCTAAATTCATCAAGCCGTTTTTCGGTAGTCGGGTCAATATTGATATAAAAATAGATTTCTTTTCAAATGATTTAATTGCGAATAAGTATAATTAATTTTGAATTCGAGGCATTATCCGTGTCCCAAATACTTTAACCCACTAACTCGAATGTTGTTGGCCATAAATAAACCCAGTTTAACCTCACTTCCTTTTAAACCGTGTGTTGTTACTTTCACACTAGCACGAGATAGCTTTAAAACCATGAAATAACGTACATCAAAAAATCGTTTATGGCTAACAGGGAAGGTCTTTAGCGAACGCTGAATGCTTTGCTGGTATGATAATAAGTGCGATAATGAAGATAGCTAATCTGCGCTCTATTTCTCATAAAGTGGTAATAATTAGGTAGGTACATGTATTTTTTATTTATATTCATTTAATTTTATTCATATGCACATTGAAACCAGTCTAATCGTATTCCAATAACATTTTAAGATTATATAAAATTAGAAATGAGATTTTGGTTGTTTTATTAGTCGTTTTCGAATAGTATTTTTATCGAATAAGTACAGTATTATTTTCCTCTGTTTACATATCTCTCTGTAACCCAATTTATTATACTTAATGTAATGAAATTCTTCATGCTGATTATTTGTAAGTATATCGTTTTGATTACTAGAAAAGTATTTTGAAGTAATTTTGGCTATTAGTCATTAGTTCTTTATCGAAATATGTTTACGAATTGTACTTTTTGTATGTACTTACAATGTTTTTCTCTACTTTAAAATTAAATTTTCTCATTGGCATACTGTCGTTTTATTTTGATCAATTGCAACCTGACAAATAATGCATTTATAAGTCACTACGGAATAGTCACAGACTATTATTGTTGGAACGTGAAAGATCACTTTGTGGCAAAGTTTATCGCTATTATTTGACGACTAAATAGCTAAAAATTGCCAACTTGAGTGGAGTTTAAAATGTAATAAAGAATCAGTGTACGGATTACGATATAACAATGTTCATTCAATTATTAATAGTTTCTGTTAGCCATATACCTACCTTTTTTTTTTGTTACCCAGGAGAAATACATTATGTATACCGCCCGTCCGGGGGAACGGGCGATTATGTTGGACTTGCACCAACTAAAACTCCTGGGGTGTTCAGCCTCCGCAAACATGGACAGGACCACGGGTACTCTTTCGAAAACTACCGCGGCAGCCATATACCTACCTAGTTTAACCTTAAACTTTTTATCCCTTTCACACTTCGTTAAAACACGTTAGATAGTTACAAAAAGCTTTACCCGTTGACTAATTTTAAATCACGTTTATAAGTGGCTGCAATTATTACACTAACGGTAACATATTTCTACAGAAACTAATGTGCTGCGCAGCGGATGTCCTGGAAGGCAAAGGCACTGTACAAGTGGCTATCACAGTTACGGAGTTGCTTCGGCGGCAGGGCTCTGCGCGAGCGTCGCCCCTCGCCGCGCCGCCGGCCCCCGCTGCGCCCGCGCAGCCCACCTAGCGCCCAAAGTTGGCGCTCGCGCCGCAGCCTGCGCTGTCTCTCTAGGTGATACATGAATACCGGCACGAAGGACCAGTTATTGTATGGATATCACTACTAATTTTATAAAGCCATATTAAGTATATACGAATGGCTTCTAAAGTAAAGATATTGTATCGACACTAAATTCGACAGTTTTGAGTCCGAGCTAACTTTCAGCTCGGTTTTACAACTGTCATATTGCATACAATTTTGATTGAGCTCAAACTCAACTCACTCAAAACTGTATGAATCTCGACCTAGCTGCGATTATGTCGTGTCTCTGAATCTAAAGCTAAACCTAAATGTAGCTGTCACAGTCTGTACTAGAATATGTACCAGTGACACATCCCGGAATAACACGTATTCCGAGTACCACTGTAAGTGCTCACCTCTGGAATCTGACTCGAAGGACCTGGTAACCGGCGTTGAAAACCAGATAATAATAGTAAAATTGTTACTGTAAGACATCTATCCCTAGAAAATGTCGGTCCATAACTATTGCTATTTTGTTACCCTAATCTACTACTGCTCAAGGTTTAATGTCTAAACAAGCCAAAATACGTAGAATGGACATTTTAGACCTAATTGTCGGGTACACGTTGGTAAATGTATATGACAACTGGGTAAACATAGCCGGTATATTATGAAAGCTCATACATTTGTCAGCTGACACCCGGCGCGAAGACTAAACTACAACCGGATCATGTGAAGAAGGACTTACCAATAGCCCCCTTACACAGCTGAGTATTTGGTGCCGGGTTCACAAATTGTATAGCACAGTATGAGAGAGTTCATACTTCCCGCCTCGTTTTACACGGTCAACTATTAAATTTGCCAATGGGCAATATCCGGCGCCGACTGTCTGGCAATCGGGACGTTTGAAATGGTACTTACAGACAAAAAATACCGACTAATATAGTCATATTACGTATGCGAATATGTCTATAAGTAATGTTTTTAGTCTTATAAGCTGAATCGACAGTTTATTCTATTGTCGAATGGACATAGATAAATAGATCATGTAATTTTGATATTATTATAGCAATACCGAAACGAAATCGACGGGGTCAATGGATTTGCCTTGTAACTAAGTACAATCAGGTTCCCAATTGGTAATCTTGTACCTGCATGGCGAAGTTTTTTTGAAATGTATTTTAAATTACGAGGGATTTGAAACTAAATACCTTTGAAAGTACTCGTTTGATGTATATTTTGTCATAGTATTTACGAAACGTATCGCCAAATGGGAAATCTTACTTCATCGAATAAGGTCTTAGATAAATTTTAAAGTAAACGTTAAAATGGAATTGAACTGTTTCGACACAGTATTTCCACTCATCCAATAAATAGGTCACGTCACATTACGGTGCTTTATAATGTGCACAAATCACGAATTTACTACTTAGTGAATTTTTGAATCTACATTTTACACACGTTATGTAGTGGGCACGTCATTGTAGTCAATTGTATTGTTATCATTTAGGAAGTGCCTCGCTTATCTCGGAATCAATCTTGTGTCCAAAATAGTGTCTTAGAATCAGCTGTCCAATAAATATCAAGTAAAACAAGCACGACTGATTTCAACGGTTAACTTGAACTATGTAATATTCGCATTCTTTTAAAGCTATGTTTACAACCACACAAAACAGCAATATTATCGCCACAATTTTACGGTTCGACATATCCAACGTTTCACCTCAATCAATCAATAAACACCTATTGCTAACCATTTACCATGGAGCAAGATCGTCGGCCTGTTTTCGCGACCTTATTAATAGTGGAAAAGCTGATGGTTGCGATATTGAAGCCGTGTTTAGACGTTCAGTTATATCTGTTGCAATTTGTCGTGGCTTGTTGTTCAAAGTGTCTTAGCGAGTCAAATTAATAAATTACAGCTGTAGTCCAAAATTGTCATAAACTAAACTTGTGATCATACCCAACGAGCCTTATGAATGTTAGTTACACTCAGTATTTCATTATAATGTGTGCGAATGAGTGATCCTACTGAGTGAATGATTTGAAAGCGGTTCGTTTAATTAATAGATTTTAAGAACAACTATTCAAGTACCTACCAAAAATCGTACGTCACGCTCTCATGTAATCGTATAGAGCGTAAACAATTAATTAACGCTCGAGATAGAATAGTACGTATAGAAAAGTACGGACGCAAATATTGTCGCCCTGAATGGTGATCAAAGGAATTCTCTACTTACAAATGATCCTGATATTAAATGAATATTCTGATCAAATACATATTACGTTAGATAATTACACAATGTACCATAATTCGGGCTGTGCGAGTGTCGTTTTGATATTCCTAGAGGTTTAACTAAATAGATATGTAGTTATAAAACTCCATAAACTATGTTCTTTATCCGGCGTGATATACTTAATAAATTATTCAAATAATATTTAGTTTGTACATTGTTAGTTATTATATATAAACGGATATCACTCACTTATATTGTTGAAGCCGGCAATTAGACCGACAGTTTCGACGGTCTTTATCAAGGTGAACAGACATGATATGGTAGTAGTGAACGATAGCAACTCTCCACCAAGCGCGATTGACCAGCAAATACAGATACAACCTTCGCACGCACCGCCGGCGGGGCCGGTACTGAGCGAGAGAGCGCAGAGATCGATCGAGCGCAGTGTTCGTTCGTCGAGACGCCAACGGCAACGCGGGCGTGTCGCGTTCAACAATATAAGTGAGTGATATCCGTTTATATATAATAAGTTGTAATAATAAAATTGTACATTGTTTCTCTCTATTACCATAAAAATGACTATTTTGTTTCCACCTCCCAACTAAAATAATTATAGATTTGTATAAATTGATTTACATTATATTACTAACCTACATATCCTGTCTATTACCACCGAATCCTGAGCGTTCAATGGATTTCTCCTAATACTCATATAAGTATTATAATGTAATATTTTAGGATAAATGTTTTTCTCGTCATATTGAAATATTGTAGTCAATTCTTGCTAGTTAAGATTAATATGTTGATGTAATATTATTATGTAGGAACTACAGTCCCGACAAAGATCGATGATTATAAATCATATTGTTTTGAAAACGAAATATTTTTTGGTTTATTTTATATGTAAAAAGGTAGGTACCTAATTATTGGTATTTTCTTTATGCAAAATGACTTTTTTGTTACTTTTCTATGAAGGGTTAGTTAATAAACAGACGATTATTTATTTCGACAGATATAGCAATAATCAGATATTAATTTCTAAATAGGTACACACGAAGACAGAGATAGTATATAGGGGGCCTCAATAAGGTTGCGATTTTATCAAGAACTACTGGGTCGATTTTAATAATTCTTTTACAGTACATAGTTTTGAACTTTTATCTATCTAACAGTGAAATAATTATTGCAATAGGTCAAGCAGTTTTTGAGAAAATATCAACCTTAAAATCTCTCCTGTACACCTTTCTCTGTCTTCGGCCATACCAAACATTATATTTCTTCGGCCATGCAATGGTATCGATATTATTTTGAGTTTTTTAATTAAACTAAATTTGACATGTCTAAAAGTAGCGCTATATCTGTAACAACTTTTTATTAGATTTGTCAAATTAGTGTAGGAAGTTTAGAAAACAAACCGAAATCGCTACCATTAGGTGTGATTCTGTAGTGGCCGCCAAATCTAATCCTTCAGCTAAATGCAACTGTCACTCATTATGCTACATCGCGTAAGAGTGATAATTGACGTGCCACACTCTAGAATCGCCACAAATATATACCTTATTTTATATTCTATAATATTTACGTTCTAATGTAGATATTTCAAATACATTATTATCATTTATCAATGTGAACGCATTGGAAGCGTTCGTATTTATTTAAAATGTGTTACCACAAAATGTGAGATGTGTATATTGTGATTAGAATACCATTTGTGTTAACATTTGCATTTGTAGTGGTAGTCACCAACGACGTAGCGTTGTTTTAGATAGTTAAGTCAAGTTGGGTAAGTGCAATGACGACGTGGGACATCTTCGAACCCGAGACTTTGTTATTCCATCGCCTCTATACCAACAGAGCTATCACGATTCGTTCGTTTTTGGAAAATTCTATTTACACATAAGAACTTAAATGTAGTTATGTTATAGTATAGCTAAAAAGAGCCAATTACTGTTGTCCGGTTAGTCTGAGTCTTGAGGACGATAGCGACATAATACATATAATTCGAGAAATATTGCAAGAAATATTACCGATTGCATACATATTTCCCCCCTCTATTTAATATTTATATCGTAATAGTCTGTGTTAGCTGGCCTGGCAATAAACTGCGTTGGACAGTATAAAATATCGGTACTAGAGGTCACTTAACATACAAATGGAATGGACTCTGAAATAGTACTTTGTGAGTAAACTTAAATTGATAATCCGGCTCTTATTCTGAGAGACAAAGAATAATTTTAGTCATAAATCATCATACCAAATTATCATTTTAGTATGAATTGGTGAGTCGAATTATGATGACACAGATTAATAGACGTCTAATTTGTCCGTCTATTTACTATTTGGACGGAAAAATAATTAATAATTCCAGGTAGTTCTATACATTTATCTGACGCTCATGATTATGGCATGTTAGTCAGACAGATAAGTCCCAACAGTTCAACCTTACAGTTCCTGGGTACTTCTGGGAAAGAATTAAGAAACTTGTTTTCCATATAACAATGTGATGGTTCTCTAATCCAAAAAGTAGCTAACCCTTTTGTCGTCATTTGTACTTAACCTTTTTCTTTTCTTAGAGGATCGTGTATAAAGTAGGTTTAAGGAATCATTTAAAGAACTGAAAGTTAGAATCGAGTCTTTGTCCTGTTCAAAGATAATGTGCCAAAGACTATGGTTGAGGGAACTTTGTAAAGTAATAATTTTCGTGTAATGCACTGGTCTCTTAGAATAAGTGTGATGTAGCAATATCGTATCAAACACGTGTTTATATGTAGATACAAATAAAAGTATATACATTTTCGATATATGTTTTTTATTTATAATAGTTTACCAATCCAACCGACAGATATATAGGTAGGACTTATTTTTATTACTTACATATTTTATTTTGTTAACGAGCCTATATATTTTGTTGTATTTATACATAATATCTACACAAGCTCTGATCTACACACATAAATTGCCAGATATGATTTTATCGAATTTAAATGTTTCCAATTTAATTCCCAACAGCTAGCTACCGATCAAAAGATCCCTCACAGCACACATCAAAATCCTTTATACCTACATAGTTACTTTCACAAAGCGTCCAAACAGACTTAACAAAGTTTAAAAAATCCTATTTATTATAAAAGTTGCCCGTAATCGTATATTATGGCGGGTGCGGGAGTGATTACGGCGAATAAAGCGGGGCGGGGTCTCTGTAATCGGTAGACGCTGACAAGCAACTTATCAGCCACGCCTTCAGGGAAATCTAGTTACCGGTTGTAACTATTGGCGCCGCCTTGACAGTGGCTGATACCATGATGAGATGTACCCCATGGATGGCCAGGGATCAAAAACCATTATTCATGAACGCTGCTGGCTCGAATATAATACAGGATATTCCTGAGGTCTAGTTTCGTAATTCGTAAGCTCGAATAGGTTCGGTGCGGTGATTCGCAAAGTCTCGCGGTTCACCGCACAGAGGTTATCTTTACTTTCGACCCCACGATTGACTTAACTAAGTAATTGTCGACTCAATAAATATTCGACTCTACGAAAATGAATTTCGACCCCATGGGGACTAATCATGGTGATGTTTGTGGAACAGTGATATTAACTGAATGGTCTTTTAAGGACCACTTCAGGATATCCGAATTTGGCATATGGCCAACCCAGTAGCAACCTAGTAGGTAGCAGTAGCAAGCAACTTCTACTAGAGAAGCAAGTCCTCAAAACTTTAGCATATATTAAGTACCTATGGGTAAGTACCTCCATAAAACCTCTGAAACGCAATTTAATATTCGGACATAAGTACCTAATTGAATTTATGAAATCCTAATTTTCTATCAAAGTACCTACCTACCTACTATTTTAAATCCATAGTTAATATAAAACTAAACACCAGCGCAGTTTAATCTCATTGACCACACAAAGGAAAGGAAACGCCGCCTTTGTTCAAATAGAACTGAATGTTGATTCATTGGAATTCATTCACCATTGCCTTTTCGAAGAAAAAAGGGTATAAAATACACTGGCATTGTTAATTTTACGCCGACTAGCTTTCTACCATTATTTACTTTTCGTAAAATCATCGCCTTGTTTACAGCTAATTAATTAGACGCACACAAAAGAGCCCCGGGTATAGAGCAGACTCATTCGTTTTCTTTCTTTTTTTAATTGTCTATGCTTCTACCATGACATCGACCTTTTGATGATTGAGGATGTACGTTTTAGGCGTAAATCGAGCGGAAAATTGGTAACTAGCGCCCCTAGTTTCGAGTAGCATCAGGCGAGGGTTCTTCCAGCAAGTATTTACGCCCTTAACGTCTTTCCTTCCCTCCCTATTATTGCCCAAACAAACTGAGGCAATAATCCGTTCACTTTATTTAATTAACTAGGGACCTCTACAAGTTAAACTTAGGACCAACCATTGGTTAATTAGCAATACCTACTGGGAAGATCTGGCGGTACCTACCTATGGTAATAGGTGAAAATCCAAAATCGCTCTACCAGCTCTACCTACTCGGCGATAGTCTATGTGAGACGGAAATGTTGGAGATTGATTGGTTTGGTTTCTGAACTCTATGAAAATATTTCTTTTAAAGATAAGGATGCTTCTGAATTTTTTTTAGCACCTTTTCTCATCAGCCGCGCTAGCACCTTTTTTCAAAGATGTAAAAATATACGTGTAAAAATAAATGCTATATCCCTTTATGGGTATATTAATGTGATAATTTAAATTATGAACGGTATCTAGAACATAAAGACAATGCCCACCACACTCTGCCCTCGCTTGTTGTCGCATTATAATAACATGAACTGTGTAAGGGTGACCATCGTATGGTATGTAGTGTAGCTAAAAATTATACGCAGATTCGATAATGAAGGGTACCTGGGTACCTACCTGATAGAAACCCATAAACTCAATTATTAGCGACTGTACCTTTTCTACGGTTCACAAGTACCTACTTAGATAAAAATCTATATTATTTGGTGTGTATTTTTATATTGCTTGGTCCTGCGACTTACTTTTACTACGCCTCGTGGAACCCCATATTACTTAGTAAAGCTATGTAACAAAAATCGGCAGGGGGAAACCAAAAGTTTTATTCAACTTTTAACCATTTAACTTCATTTCTCTCTGTTATGCCCCTCAGTCAACCAACTTAACTAACTACTTATAACATCCTTGTATGTGCAAGCAACCTACCTACATTAAACGGTCCTTCGAGCCGGATGACCAAACTCATTAGCTTAGCTACCTCGTAGGGGCAGGAAACAAAATGAACGCAAAAATTCAAATGGCATTGCATCACGCAAAATTTACCTAACAAAATCGATGGTTCAAATTGTGTTATTGTTTAGCCGTTTTTATGTTAAACCAACATAAATTGTACAACCGGTTTTGTATGGCGAAATCATGCCAAATTCTTGAAACCTTAGCCATGCGAAATAGCCAGCATGCTTAGGTGAAAGGTTATCTTCTAGAAAATCGAGTTTTGTAAAAAAAATATAACCCTATCGCACTGAATGCGTATTGAATAGTCTCCCTACATTGTTGCTTCGATCGCATAATATGTGCACGCGCACGCTGCATGGCGCCGCTAGACACGCGCGGCTCCCGTTGTCAAAATCACTGCGTGGGATGGTACCGGCGACAATTGAATTAATATTTAACTTTACTACAACAATAGAGTGCTTTATTTGTCATGCCAAATACGTACTTAGATTTAGATCTAGAAAATCTACAATGCAATTTCTCTATATAGAAAAGCCTTTGTGCGCAACTTTTGACATTAATGTGAAGCTTTCCTTGCATAAGCGGCATCTACGGCACTTTCTTCCAGGATAGCATCTGAGAGCCGGTAGCTCGTTGCTTGGCTTGAGGCTATTAAATTTCTATGGCAGTCCTGTGATCAAGCCGAATCAAACGATTGGATAAAAATCCATTAAGTCGCTTAGAATACAGGAGGTGACGGAATAAAATAATTATTTTTTAGTATCAGGGAGTTGGTCAAGTCCAAGGGTCACTGCGACTGCGAAGGTATATTTGTGACGGCGCACCGAGTTTCTATATCTTACTCCCCAGACCAACGTCTTTCAGGAAGAGTATATGCCTTTGGCGAGAGAGGAAGTAATTATTATAAGAACTCTCGTGATTACGACAGTCAAATAATATCATAGCAACCCTACGTATACAAACTGCTAAGTGCAGTAGGTGTCGCGGTCGTTGGCTGCGCAGGAGTGGGCGCGAAGCCATGCTGCGCGACATGCCGATACGATAGCCGCTTGCGCATGCGTTGTTCACAGATAAACTGAACATTGCACTTTATAGTAAAATTGATTACAATTTATGCCTGTTATAGCTTTAAATTCAAATCAAACTGACGTCCGTCCGCCATGAGAATATCAATGAAAAATATGAATCTTTGCGAGACAGCTTAAGTGGTAAAAGGTTTAAGTTAATTGCAAGAGGTGAGCATGACATAAGCAGTCATTTCTTTTTTTATAAAGCTGTAGCGGTTAAGTCGAATCCTAATCCTAAACGCAAAGAACTGTCACTGTTGTTCATATTATGCTACGTCCTGCCCCCTTACCATGAACTCTTCTAGCAGGATTACTTCAATATTACTTTGTTATTTCGTACAGTCGACAGCAGACCAATGGTAACACTTTCAGTATGACTTGAAGTCTTACGACGCAAATAATAAGAACGGTTCAAAGTTCTAAGTGTTACCATTGATATGCTGTTGACTGTACCATGGCGTCCTTAATAAGCTTACTTTAAGGTCGTCATGGTCCGAAATAACAAAGTATTATTGAAGTAATTGAAGTAATCCTGCTATAAGACTTCATGGTAAGAGCCCTGTTAGAGCGAGCGGAACGCCTGCCATAGCGGCGACTAATATTAGCGTGCGCATTCTAGAATTAGTACTGTCTTATCAATAAGTAAAATAAATAAAACAAAGGAATTTCAGAAAGAGTTGTACCTACATACTGACGTTATTTGCATTGCGTTGCGCGTGCGCGCCCATGTTTGTTTTGTTGATGCGCTGACATAAATATCTTGCCGCCGCGGGCTTTCCAATTAAGTTTCGATGATTCTGTAAGTCACAGTGTAGAGATAAGAACACAAACTTGGTACCTAAAGATGGTTTATGTTTACCTACACAGTACACTATAGTTTTATTACAGTCTAAACATTTAACTGGTTACTTATGGCACAGTCCCTCTGACTAATTTAAGTGGTTTTGACTTACGTTAACGTTCTAGTAGAACAGAAAGAAAAAATACCTATATGGGATTGATTTTACTCACGGAAAAGGAATGTTATTTATATAAGTACATTTTCTCCTAAGTAGTTTAATTTGTATTTTAATTAGGCTTTGTTTCTTCATTATTTGGTATAGTTTTGATGATAAAAAATTTAATTTATGTGAAATTTTTTTTTACTATGTAAGTACCTAATTATTTTATCAGTTTAAATAACAAATACAAATCAAACACATAACAAAATAATTGTGTAAATGTCTTAATTATTTAAAGAGAGTTAAATAATTAATGGGTCCCGAAATCGTGTAGGAACAACCAATGTTAATGATTTTCACCTATGTCGTACTTTCTTAATTCGAAAATAATACCTACCCCTGAACACCTAATTAGGTCGTGAGTAGCAAGGATAACAGGAATCTAGCTTTTTTTTCAGATTGAAATGAGTACCTATCTATTTACATGGTAATATTTAAACTAACTACCTAATGAGTTAGTTATGGAACGAAATTCAATCAAATAAAATATATAAATGTCGTCGTCGTGTGTGTTCAATCAAGATTAGGTATAGAGGCAACTTTTCAATTTGTGTTAGCCAAAGCAATGAACTTACAAATTAAAATAATAACCAATCCTCCATTAATTTTACTCAGCCTCACTGCTGACCCACCGTCTCTACCACGGCATACGGAATAAGAGTGGAGAGGCCATAATAGTACCGACATGGATTTAGCACATGTGCTAAGTATATGAAAAGAATCCACGACGTCAGCGAAGTAGGACATTTAGTTTCGGAGATAGGTATGGTGGACCTTTTTACCCGCGGACCTTTTAGCCCCGCCCTACCCTACCTACCTATTCGTGGCTAAGCTCAGTCGTAGTTACATACAACCTTTTAATATGGGTAATGTAACTACCAGTTGTCTGGAAAAATATTGCATTGATCAATCAATTCATGTGATTAGATCTTTTTCGATATAACAATAATAGTCAAAGTCATGCACCATCTTTTCGTTAAAACGAATTTAATGTCGTTTATATGGCGATAGTATGATATGACGTCACATCTCACTATATTTGATTCTGGATTTTCAAATGCCTGTAACTATTTTATTTTTCAACTGATTTCAATTCCGTTTCTATAACTGCTGGTGATCGGTTGCGTGTGTATATTTAAAAAAAAAATTTTTTTTTATTTTTAATACTTTTTGTTAACAACTCTAGTTCGTTATACAAGCTCCTGTATTATTCTTTACCCCTCTCGGACGTTAACATAACGTAACGTTCTTAACGTTTAGTGGAGATCTCTCTCCACTAAACGTTGTCTGTCACGAGCTGAAACACTTTGACTGACTAACTGACTAATTGATTGCCTGACTTATGAGCTCAGCTAAAAAACTAAATTAACTAAAACATTCCCGAGCTTATTAAACCCTTTTAGTATGCGGTTTGGTTTAGTCTAATTGAGTTGAGGCAAGGTTAATTTCTGTTGTTTTATGCAAATGCTCGGGCGAGTTTTGGAAATAATTAAATTGGTTTGGTGGCCTCGGGGCTGCATGGTTCGAATGTTTGTACATGTTTTATGTGATTAGGAAGTTAGTTAGGTTTACATGCTTTGTTTTTTGTGAATGTTCATTATAACTGGCAAATAAGTAGGTAGAGCGAATATACTTAGGTATAGCCGAAAACACAAAACTTCTACAAAGTATAACGCTTTGGACTTTGTATGTACCTACCAATATTTATTCATTTGTCTGTGACATAAGAGTTGAAATTGTACCTAGGTTACTGCAAGTGACCATTGATGTGCTGTGGAGTGTCGTGAATTGATATTGAGCAATTCAGAATGAAAACTTGATTTTGGCCAAAACACTAGATTTTAATTTCGAAGGTAGGCACTTACCTCCATACGTATCAGCTCGTGGAAACTAGTAGGAATTTGAGAGACTCTTACCGCTGCTTTTATGGAAGTAACCACTCAAATAATACGGAATCGAATACATATATTCGCCCATGTGACCTATGTCCCTAAGTCTACTTTCGGAGGGTAGGTAAAATAGTTATAAGGATAAAAATCGTAGGTAATTATGAACAACTTTTCATATAAGTTTCATCTAAATAGATCATGTTTTCATTATTTTTTCACAAAAAATAGAAGCGTTGCAAAACTTTTTTTGTGTAGTGTAGTATAAAACAGTAGGCACAGACAACAGCAGATCAATGGTAACACTTGCAGTACGATTTCAACTCTTACGAAGCAGATAATAAGAACGGTCAAAAATGTTACACTTGATCTTCTGTCGGCTGTACTTAGATAAAAAAATAACCGATTTAACTTTTGTATAAACGATATTTGCATTCCTAATGAAATTCCCCAATAAAAATTAATCGCATACCGTCTCTTAATATCGTCCAATCATCTCGCTATAGCTTTTAATTATGTTCCTTTGGAGACGCGAGCCGACAAACCTTTATAACAAAGTAAATATGAACCCTTAACGGGTAAGTTAACGTTCAGTTCACTAACCAAAAAACTCTAGGATCAAACGTTAACACACATGTTTTGAACTAAATGTTAGTTGGCGACTTAAAACCTTAAGTTAGCAGTAAATATCTAACATAAGTAGGCTGTTGAAGACAGTTATATGTTTTGTGGGATGCAATGTACGGCTAAAGCAACTCTCCTAAAAAGGGTGGATACCTAATGTTTGTTTTAAAATAAGGCGCCATAGATATAACGTAATAAATAATCTTTAGGCGGACGGAACAGTCTATGACGTCAGAAAACTATTGAAACCTGATGGACAATATGGACATTATGTACGGACAACAGCAGATCAATGGTAACACTTGCAGTACGATTTCAAGTCTTACGACGCAAATAATAAGAACTGTCAAAATTAAAAAGTGTTACCATTGATCTGCTGTCGACTGTACCTAATGAAAAGTTAATCATAAATTAGTAAGTCAATACAAAACATGTTACTTAGTTTTCACAAAAATAAAAAAATATTATTGTACTTTATAATTAAGTTACAGAGCTTAGGAATTTTCTTGTACAGTCGAAAACAGACAAAAATAAGTAGGTACACAGATTAATTGTAAAAGATTTTTAAAAATCTGTAAACTACCTACTGTTTTGATGAAATCTTCACCTCAATTAAGTATCTATACAAAGGGCCTCCTGTGTATAGATACTTTCTCTGTAGTATTCATTAAGTTTTGGGTCATTGAGTTTTTCTTGATCTGTAACGTCACTTCGGAAATGTGTTGTCTCATATCAGCAACCTACATAAACTGCTTTGTGTCTGACAGCATTTTACAACATTTTCATCGTTGCAATAATTTCCTTTTCTGTTATTAATTACAAACAATATGGATCAGCCCCCTTACCATGAACTCTTATAGCAGGATTACTTCAATAATACTTTATAATTTCGCACCATGACGTCCTTAATAAGCTTACTTTAAGGTCGTCATGGTACGAAATAACAAAGTATTAATGAAGTAACCTGCTATAAGAGTTCATGGTAAGGGGGCTGGTTTTACATTTTGGTTGCGATAACAACTTTTATTGGGTGACAGCCTCTCCGTTCCCCATTAATTTCAGTTCATTATTGAATTTTGAGTCTGACAGCCGCCCTAAGGGCATGAGATGCGTCATTTTTTTGTTACAACGCATCGACTTGGCCTATTAATTAAATGTTATTTATGCGTATTATAAATTAAGCTAGTTAGTGACTTTCTCTTGGTTCATATTTAGGTACTATATTAAATGGCTAATGAATTAAGTAGGTAGGAACTTTTTACACTGCTGGAACATTTGTTCAATAACTTTTTTTTGTAATTAAATGTTTTATTTACCATACGCTATTTTACATTAACTTTGTAATCAGTGAAGCCCACACTAGGCTCAGCCTGTCCCGTGGGATTCTAAAAGAATTACAAAATACAGAACGACGGGTATTTTATAGTTGAAGTTACAGGTTGTTAGGTACATGTGTATACAGATAAAATACAAGTTAGTGTGCCAAAACTAATTAAGTAGGTTCCAATTAATTAAAAACTATAGATACGATTGGATTTATTTCATAATAATTACGAGAAATCTCTTAGACTGGGAACCTAACAGACAAATAGTTTGCAGCTGACTCTGAGCTGCTGTGTGTCGTCAGTTTGCTTGCGTAACGCCGGCACAGTGAATAGAGCGCGCGCCGAAAGAGTCGTGTATCGCGCTTTGCTGCAAAAATGCGGCCGCTGACTAAATGAGTCGGCGAGGGAAACGCCGCAAACTATGTGTATGAACCATCCATCTAAAATACCTATTGGGACTCAAACCTAATGGGTGTACCTACAGCCATAGTTGATGACGATTTATTGCCAATAAAATATAATGAAAATTAAATGCCTGAATTAGAGAGAATGTAAATTGCTCTCACTACAGTACATTTACCTATGCCAAAATTTGAGCTCGCTCTTACAACTATCAAATAGCATGGATGACAATGTAAGCACGCGCTTACGCTAGGTTCTCGCTCAAGATGACTCTGATTCTCGACCTTTGTAAGAATCGTAACATAATCGATATTTGTAGGTAAATAAAGAAGTTACAGTGTTTGGAGAGTTACCTACATTGAATTTTTCACGGAATCCAAGCTCTACTAGAACTTCTTAACATTTCATCATTGACCCCAGCATTCGCTGCGATGTTTTAAACTACTTCTAAAAGTAGTTTTAAGTTCTAGTAGTAGGTTCTCAATTCCGCTGCATTTTTTCTTCGACCGCAGTGGCCTGCGCCTCCGGGCGATGCGAGTTTTTCAAAGAACCAAAAAGCGGACGCATCTTTCACAATCAAAGAATTTATTCCCGCGGCCCGTAAGCGCCGATAACCAATAAAATATGCGCGAGAATATAACGAGCCTCTCCATTTAACAATTAACTTAACAAACAAACGTAATATATTGTGCTTAAATTTCAATACAAAAATGGCGGCCGCGGCCCCAAGGCGATAACTTATTTCTCGACAACTGTGACTTAAGGGGGACCGAGAGACAACATTTTGAAGCCTGATAAAATATGTAACAGCTTTAAAAAAAATAAGAAATTACAGGGCTAGGAATCCTGAAAAAAGTCTATGTAGCTTACCTAAATCCTAGTATAAGGTTGGTAAGTAAATAAGCAAAAAAAATTAGACTTCAGAACTCATAGCGTAAAAAGGCCCTGAAAAAAAAATCTGTCACCTACCTAAACCTGAACTGTACTGAACTGAAATTTCCAAGCATATTGTATTGGAAACCCCATAAGTAAGTACATTTTTTTCTAACTTCATAATCAACCATTTTTCATATTTATTTGGGGAAACTAGATTTTTGGTTAGTAAATTCCAATGACTAATTAAATTATTATTATGAATTGCAATAATTAATTTTAGTAACGTCAACGTAACCACTCCGTCCGCCTTAAGAGATAAGAAATACCAATAACGAATTTTTAAGAGTTATTGTATTTGCAGAGTTAAAGCAATTTGTTGGAGTGAATAATACTAGCAATATCATTACCTACACTAATTGGCGCTTATTTCGTAGTTTGTTTTATATGCATCACCCTATTGATCTCAGTACCTAACCTAAGTATAACTAAGTACGTATTACGTACCTCATTGTAAGTACAGTCAACAGCACACCATGTCACACATGGCAATAAAACATTGCAATATATTCCTTATTTATTACCGTCGTCGGGTAATAAATCTGACGGTCTAGGTTCTTTTGAGGTTCTAGCTTGTCAACTCTACATTTTTGTAGGTATAGATATTAACGTAATGGTTAAAAGTAAGCTGAAAGTGTAATGTTCACAGTATCGGTAACTGAACCATTTATGTTCTACAACTTTCCGATTTCCGCTATTTTCTTGTTCGATTTGTATGAGACATTAAGTTATTTATACTTAAATATTTTTTATTGGAAAAGTCGTAGAATAAAAGTTGTTCGGATATCGATACTGGGTATCCTTCCCTTCGGTTTACCCTTTCTGTTAAGTTAACATACCATGTAAGTACATATCTTCTCAAAAATCTGTCGTCACATGCGTATTTCTAGTTCTCATATTCCTGAAAATTGTCTCTGAATGGGAAATTTCCAGTCTGGCAACCCTGGTTGTCCGCTAAATGATATTTCAAGAGTGTATATTGCAATTGGTGCGCTCAGCGGGTTGCCGGCAATTAATAATTATTTAATAAGGTTCTCATTAAACGAACGCTCGCCGCAATCAGACGCGGACCGACTTATTGCTGTAGCACCTACGTGTACACTCATGCACGTAAACGGACGATTCTTATTCTTTAGTGGGGGAGAGAGAATCTGCACCGACTCCACAATGTTGGGAGTTTTGTGCATCGAAGATGGGGATTTTATGCACAAAACGGACGATATCCGGACGGATATTAAGGCGTTTTACGACATCGACGGTCGCTGTATCAAATACGTTACATCGACGGGTCACTGCATCGACAGTACACTATATCGATAGTACACCGCATCGACAGTACACCACATCGACTGTACGCTGTATCGACAAAAGGTACCTACTGTAATTCCTTAATGTGCACAAAAGTAACTTAAAGAAATGTAGGTACTTAATATACTTTTCTCTGTTTCGGTGTAAGGTGTGGTGTGCACTCTAATTAAAGCTCAGAGCAGTCCACGTTCACTCCTGAGCCATGTAGTGTAAATCTTGAATCTAGCTCACAGCTCCACTTATCTATACTAGGTAATTATCAGTCAAATCCAACATACCTATTGTTAAATGCGAACATTTCTGACAAATACCGTGACATTAAAAAAAACCTGTTCACAATAATATTAGAATTATCAGGAATTATCAAATAATTAGGTAAAGTTTACTGTCATCTCGCCATTTTCTACCGTCCAATTTGGAAATCCCATCCCATCGTGGAACGCTATTCTATACACGCCAACTATTTTTCATTGACCGCGCTTTTTTTCGGCCAGCCACGGTTGAGTTAGGATATCAAGGAGGTTTTATGCGGATTATTCTTATATTGAAGCTGCATTAGAATTTTCAAACACTTCTGTAAGCGGATGTGCGTTGGTATTGCCGTGGGCGGTGGGCGGAAAGGCGGCGCTTTTGGGCGGCCCGCCCCTCGCTAATCTGAATTACTTGCTACAATTGACTATGATTAGGTTAACAAATTATTTATACCCCATACATTGATTTTTATCTGGATTCCTAACTTGTAACTACCTAATTAATAATCAAATTATTGTTAATTTATCGAATTATTAACATTATAAAGGCTATGTTTGCCATAATATAACCTTATATATAATCTCTTCATACTTCGTTAAATTATAGGGACCGTGGCTCAAACCATGGAATAACTTGTAAAAACGACTCTCCGAAACTTTAAGAAGATACAACAATTTAAATAACATAACCAACCCATCAACGGGTTGACATTCGAAACAAAGCAACCGTTTTCGTCCTCAACCAATTACACATCCATAACAATAATCATAAACAATTACAAACTTACTAATGCCTTTGAAAAACCATATATTTCTCAGAAATAGGTCCAAAATAAATTTTGGGGATGGCAAATTAAACGTGGCAACAGTAATAGTGCGACGAGCCACGGCGTGGTCATTAGAGAAAACAAATCAAAATAATTAGGTAATAAAACGGGCCGAGTTCCCATTGTAATGCAATTAGGAGATTGAACTTTATGGGCAGCTTGATTGTTACAAATTTGTTTATGGGACCGCGTGTTCGGTGATTTCTGGACCGTGCTTCAAAAAGACTAATTGACTATGATGATGTCATTGATCATACTATGATCCGTATGGATGGTTGGTTGGAGTGGTTGGTATAATACTTAAATGTAACAAACTGGACATTTAGTGTGATTCTGTCGAGGCCAAGGAGGTCTAAGTCAAGGAGGGTAAAAATATATATAGGTGCGATTCTGAAATCTAAACCAATACGCAACTGTGATAGGTGCGATTCTGAAATCTAAACCAATACGCAACTGTGACTCTACATCTACATCGTGTAAGAATGAGCGTACCGACGATTAAAATTAGCGTATCACTCTAGAATCACTATATAAATGTTTCACTAGCAATACGTAATTAAACCCATAAGTATCGGAATCACACATTGTTATTGTCTGTGCCATAAGAACTTAAATCGTACTCGAAGCGTTCAATTGATGTGCTGTAGACTGTGCCTGTACTGACCACGATGCCTTAATAACCGACTAACTTATTATCAATTTATCTACAGTCGAACAGTCAAAACGGAACAGGCGCCATGGCATCCCTGATTGAGTCATCAATATCTCGAATTATGGGATATCATCATATCACGGATTGCCACGGTACATTGTGGCATTACTGGCAATTAAGGATTTAAACCAATTTGTGGCTAGGCGCCGGCCTATCCGCGGCTAATTTCGGTATTTGAGCCGGTTAGTTAGAAATCGACTGTAAAACGATTATGGAATAGCTGGAAAGAATTAAATTGACTGTACGTTTGCTTATGGGTCTTTGACTCATAGAAATATAATTCGAATTTAATCATATAACCACAGAACTACTTTTTTATGGAAAATTATATATTCTTCGATACTATGAGGATCTGGGCTACCTGATTATGTGTTTATACATTATTTATATTGAAATATATTTTGATTTTTAACTAAAATTTTGATACCATTTTCCATGCTCTTCACTGTCTTTTGACATAGGCCTCCTCCAGCTTTTTCCATGTGTCTCTGTTTCTTCGCATCCACAATTTTCCAGCAGTTTGTCCTGAATCATCATGCCATTTTTTAATAGGTCTTCCTCTTTCCCTGCTTACTTCTAATTCTAAGTAAATAATCGTCTCTACCTAGAAAAAGTTGTTCCTACAAATATATTTCCACAGAGATTCCAAAGGAGAGATTCATAAATATTTTTTGCGTTGGCTTTTGATGACACTAACAACGAAGAATTCATCACTTTATTGCATTTAATTAAACATCACAAATTCAACATTTCATAAAAAGGCGAGGCTCGCGTAACTTGCTCACGCGCACGGCTCTCGCCAAAGAATGTAATTAACCGAACACCAATAAAAATAATTGGGCACAAAAAGCTATCCGCGCCGGCCGCCATTTATTATTTTGATTACCCCTGTTATTGTTATGGGCAACGAGTGTTTTCCAACTAACTTTCAAGAGGGGGAGAATGTTGCGCCCGAATCATAGACAATCGGTTTAAGCTTTATTTGTGGCACTAACAGTTTGTGAATAATGCACATATGATCCAAATCTCCCGGTACGCGGTACTTAGTTTAGATCATTGTTTAAAACAATTTAGCCATTTGGCCATACAAAGATGGATGAGAATGGAGTGGTTCATGGTTTAGACTGGTGTGACTATGTACCCCAGCATTTATATTTGAAACCAAGTTCGTTACAATTTTTATAAAAAAGTGACGAGAATTAATTTAATTTTTAATTAATTTTCGACTCCAAAAACTAATATCCCACATCCAATGGAGCCTAAGATAGGCAAAGATCTTTGGTCGACCTACAGTTATACTTAAGTCTGTTAACAATAAAATATAACCCGGGAGTTAGCGGCTTAACTACATACGTTTTTATTATTTAACCTCGAGTCAAGCGCTAATCCTCATCGCCCTTAGTATACACACAACGGCACAGTGTCTGTCATGTGTTGCGTGTGTCGCGGATTGAACAAAGCTTTTATTGTTCTCGTTTATGGCTCTGTTTGTTGCCGCCGCCGATGACACGTGACTCGTGACGCGCGCTGGAATTGTCTATGGTGGTAAAAAGTGTAATATTGTTTGCTGTTTTGCACATTCGCTTCGCCATAATCGTAATTAAAATTTTGTGCCAAAAGCTTTATAAATAATTGTAAGTGGTAAAGTCGTTAACTTTTAGTAAGTACCTACAGAATGTAACGGAAATATATGGAGCCCACAGAGCACTCCCACATGGAGACGTACCTATTGGTTACTGGCCAAATGTTTGTCCTACGACTTATCGAATAAAAAATAAAAATAAATCAATGTCCTAAGTCCTATACAAATCGATCGGCTGATTTTTAGGTACGGTTGAAGACAGAGAGTTATTAAGGTTGACATTTTCTCAAAACTCATTTGACTGATTTATGAAAATTATTTACAATTACATAGTGTGTACTCTAAACTATCTACCAGTAAAAGAATTATTGCAATCTGTCTAGTAGTTCTTGAGAAAATCTCAACCCTATTGAGGTCCCATGTATTTCTGTCTATTTATTTCTGTCTATCTATCTCTGTCTTCGTGTGTACCTACACAATGTGTGGGGAATTGGGAAAATCATTTTTTCTCGCTAAAATCGAAAAGTTGTAGGACAAAAATTGTTCAATTACTAAACACTGAGCACCATCCATTCGGAATCCTATATCTTTTCCGTTACACCATGTAGGTATACGGAGTAGTGTCTCTCGTTTCATCCTAATTTATCAAATAACAAAAACAAATATAATTGAAAAATAGATAGAACACTAGGCCCCGGCGAGATTCGAACTCACGATCTCCTGTTTACTAGACAGGCGCTTTAACCAACTAAGCCACGGCGCCGTCGGGCGAGCGCTCGAAATAGCGGTCCACTTCTCACTCGTGTCTACGTCATATCATTATGCACACAGAGAGATTGGTGGCGATTCTGTAGTAAGAACGTTCGACATATCTAAAAGTAGTGCCATACCTTTCATTAAATTGAGCATGCCAGAATCACTGCCTGCCGACTAGTCATTCAAGAATCTTGAACTAATTTAGGAAGGTTTATTATTTTATTACCCGACTGCGCAAGAAGGAGGGTTATGTTTTTCGTGTATGTATTGTATATGAGTATGTATGTCTAATTCTTTAGCACGCCCTGCAGCCTGTGTAGGCTTGATGGATTTTAACATATGAGGTGTCGTTAGATTCATCTTGATTGTAGGAGTGACTATAGTCTATAAAATTGGATCAACATAATGATGTAGTCTTTTTTTTTTAATTTGCCCTTAACGGCCTGACATGAGCCAACTAGCGCCGCCAATCTTAAAATTGTCTCTCTCAAGCTTAAGCAAGGCTTATCCCAATGATGCCCGGCTTATATACCTACTTACTGCATTCAGTATGCCATTGACCATTGGGACTGTTATCTACTTCGTGTATTAGGGACACCACTTTGTAGCATTATATTGTAGATTCTTATGGTACAACTTTCCGACTTCGCAAATCTCTTAGCAGATCACTAAGGAAGCGCCGAATCCCGAGAAACAATCCCATAAAACTGCACTAAGTACTAATTAAATCGAATCACGACGACTTTGTTGCTTTGCCATATTACGGGCCCATGATCAATATTACGACTGTAATAATCAATATTACCGCTGTAGGTAATTACAGGCCGCGCTTACGGCTTTATTAAGCGTACCATAAGCGGTCCGTGCTTAGATGTTTATTGTTGTAATTTTATAATGGCCATTCTAGTACTTTAGGGGAAACTTTATGAAGGGTATCGGGCAACCAAGGTACTTAACATAGGAATTAAATAAGTCTAATAATAATATTGAAACTTTGATACAGCTTTAATAATTACCTATGCATAGTTACGGTGGAACACAGAGAAAGGTGTACAGGAGAGTTTTTAAGGTTGAGATTATCTCAAAAACTACTGAACCTATCGCAAAAATTCTTTCACTGTTAGATAGATAAAAGTTAATACTATGTACAGTAAAAGAATGATTAAAACGGTCCAGTAGTTTTTGAGAAAATCTCAACCTTATTGAGGCACCCTGTATAGGTACTTGTCTCTATCTTCAACTGTACCTAATATTTATTACCTAATGCATGAAGGTAAGACTAAATCAGCGGACTAGATACTAAAATAAATAGGTAGGTAGTTACGAAGTTTTCTTATGCAAGGTAAAATTAATTCATTGGAATTTTTTTACCTATTTATTATTCTAATTTTGATGAATATTTTTTTTATTTTATTAATTTAAAATTACAATTTTTCAAATAATAATCCCAGATAAATGAAATCTTTTGGGTGACGTAAAGCCACGTAAGCGTATCAAACAAACAAAGAAACATCTTTGTAAGCCGCACTGATGGTAAGGTCACATCAAGTGGAACACCTGCCACTCTAGCTAGAGTCTAAAGCCCGTATTAATAAATCACTCTCAGCTCAAAAGTCAATCTTGAGAACGACCTCAAGATGGCGTTCCTATTAATAAACGTAACTTAGGTGCGCGTTTAGGAATCGGGTATCACGTGAGTAACGCCGTACCTATTAATAAACAAAACTCAGTTCTCAAGATAACTGTCAAACTCACACTTGATATCGTATTTGCTGATTACAGGCGAACCGTGACTTGAGAAAGACATCACGTGACACGCCCTCAAGATTGGTTTATTAATAAACGACATACTTGAGATGGTGATCACGTCTTGAGAGTGTATCAGCTGAATTCGCTCTTGAGGGTTTGAGCTTAGACTATTAATACGGGTCTAAGATAGACGACAATAATAAGTCATAGATTGCAATGGTTTTGTAGGTTGATGTGTAGTCGACTACATCTACTTAAGTACAATCACAATCTTACCTTACCTACATTGTATTTTATCACTGTTGCAGCACTTATATCGCTGCGGCTTATCTACGACAATTTTATGGGAAAAACGACACCGAGGTGTACGAAAATTAAGTTGTTACAACAGTTTAGTGGTGTTTGAAAAACACTCTCATTATCGCACTGTCAGTAATGGTTTGCGTATAGGTATAAATTAGCTCTAAGGTTTTATTATGATTTTTATTTTTTAATATAAGTAGATTTCGCCATACCAAATCCGTGTCAGCAACCGTTAGATTAAACCATCGTTTAAGAAGTCTTTTCTAAATAACGCGTAGTGAATATAACGTGACCTAAGTCTGGCCGTGTTTTATGCCATGGTTTAAATTAAATGTTTACGCTAGACATCGCTATACAAAATCGGTGGTTCAGCAACTTTTAAATTAAGCCTTGTTTATGCTAAGGGCAAAAGCGTTAGAGTAGAGATGTCCATAAATTGGGATTGACGTAAATGTCTTCGCTTTCCTAATGTAGTGGTTTATAGTGAAAGGCAAAAAGATCGCCTTTCGCTCGCAGTTTCGACATTCAGCCATTGCAAGCTAATTTGTATGCGCTCATGCGATCCCCCCATAAAGCCTGAAACTCTAACCCGGCGCCTAATCAGCTCTACAAATTTAATTTAAACGTAATCCGCTGAAACACTGCAAACATGATACCTGATTTGAATTGTCTAGTCTAATATTAGTAGGTAGGTACTCTACCAAACTCTACTCTTAGCAAGTAGAGTCGGAGCATATTTTCCCTGAAATTGAACATACCTAGGTATAGGGCACGCAATACTACTCTACGCATTATAATACGTTCACTCCTGGGCTTACAAAATAGGAGTCTTGAATCTGCAGATTTTGCAGATTCGAACCCCTTAACATGTTGATATTTGCGGACAATTTCTGACATTACACAAAACAACCACTCTGTAATTCAATTCAAAATGATTTATTGCAGTCACAAAGACCATATAAGTGTTAGTAAGTACTTAAAACTATGTTAGTGTTTACATGAGGTGTATTACGCGCTATAACATGCGACTTAGGTCCGACTCCGAGACCCCGGGACATGTAAGTGCCCTTCAGGATGCTGTTAGGGCTGACGCGAACCCGTCGCATTAGGGACGCGAGTCTTAATTAACTTATTATTATAAGTATAATTTATCCACTGTCACGTTCCCGATAGTTTCAATAGCCAAAATATTACTAATGGACGTTTGCCTTTTGAAAAACCAACTTTAAAAAAGATCATTTTGAGGATCCTAAGACCGTCGAATTCCTTTCATTTATTGTCTTTTGCTGTTTCATAAACCTGGTTAAACCTCACTTTCTTTAAATCGTGTTGCTATCTATAGATATATGTGTTAAGATAGAAAGGGACAGGGTGGCTAAACGGTGGCGTAACTTTAAATCACGTTTATGAATAACAACCTTTGTGCCCATAGTATTCAGTTATCATTATAAATAAAAATATGTAGGAACTGTCCCAATAACCGTCACTTTTTGAACTTTTCACTTTTGATTTTGTAGCCACGGCCGTAGTATAAGACCCACAGGGAATGAAATGGTGCCAAGTTATAAACAATTTATTTAAATTTTACGTAATTAAATAATGTTTCTTTAATTTTAAGATTAAATAAGATATTTTTAGACTTATATGAAATAATACCCCTTTGCCCGGTATCCGGCATGTCCTTGTACAGATATCCGACATACCCATGTCCCAATAGCCGTCATATATGTATATAGTTTTTGTGTAGGTAATGTATGACGTATATATATGATTGATCAAAGTGTTATAGTGTAAATGGAACACCTGATTGGACAAGCTTTATGTTTTCGACATTCCGACATTTCTCAAATCACTATTAAACCAAAATAGTCAAAATATGCATTGTTGCTGTTCCAGCCAGTATATATAATTCAGGTCATTATGCCTATAATTACTAATGCACCCAAAGATGTTTTAAAAATCCCAAAGATGTTTTTTTCTCTCTACCCTCAAAAAGTGAACAGTGTTAGAATTTGTGTCTTGTATTAAATTAATTAAATAATTAGTTTATGTGTCTAAATTACGCCAAAAATACGTTATTTAGTGAAATTGTGCATTGTAATAGTGGACAAGTGTTATCTCGCAAAAACTCCGACATTACATAGTGTAAAATCCAATTGACTTTTTTTTACGAAAAATTAACGACTTTTTGTGGCAAACTTGTTTCCAAAATGAAGTGCTTCCAGTGCGAGAATGATCATAGCGATGAAAATTTGGTACAGTGCGATGGTTGTAAACGGAACGTATGTCTTAGTTGCAGCAACCTAACAAGCAGCGAGGCTCGTGTCATGGGGTTGAAATCCAAACGCACCCTCATCTTTCTGTGTTCGCCTTGCCGCGAGGCCTTATTTCAAGTGCCTAAAACACTGACCTTACCTTCCTATACAACTACTTATGCTCGCTGTCATTAAAATTCGACCTATTTTATATATATATGTAAACACCAACAAGCCATCCATTATAATTGTCACGGAGACCTGGCTGAACAGCAGGGACAGAAACAGCACATTTGCCATACCTGATTATACTATATTTAGACAAGACCGGAAACATCGACCTAAGTCGCAGGGTGGCAAAACGCGTGGTGGCGGTGTTGCCATATATGTCAGAGACCGTGTCAACGGTATACCCATTATTGCAAGAACTCATAAGAAGTATGTAAGTTATCTTACGGAAGCCTTGTTTTTGGATATTCAATAAAATAAAAATAAATAAAAGATCATTTATTTGCCACATAGTCAAGTAATATACATAAGTTTCAATAATAAATATTAACTTAAATCATACTGTCAGACTGTAGCAAAAAGGCTGAGAGTGGCTCAGTACTAAATGTAGCATGCAATGCAAACATATAGTTCTGATTTTCAGCCACCGCCTGGTTAAACCAGTGAGTAGTTAGTATAACAGGTAGAACGGAACACATACATTTTTTATCTTTTAATTCTTATCTTAGCCATTATCCTAAATCTATTCTTAGTACCTATGTAATTGAAGCTTTCTTAAATATTATTGTAATTCAACGTTATTTGTTATTATTGTGAGGCTGTGTGTGTTGTGTGATTATTTTATGAAAGTTTGTTCTTCTTCTAGTTTTTGTAAGTCTAGTAGTAGTTTTTTATAATGAGATTTGAAAGTAAGTTTAGTGTTTAGATTTTTTATAGGAGGTGGTATTACATTCCATATGTTGGAGGCTGCCGAGGTGAAACTTCCCTTGAACCCGGCTTGTGCATGTCGCGGTACTTGTAGGTAGCTGGGGGCTCGTGTGCTGTACCGGTGGTCGCGCCCGGCCCACTGCAGCTTCTCACTCAGGTACCCAGGCGTCGCATCCTTTATCACTCCATATACCAGCGCTGCAAGTTTTAGCTTACGCTTGTTTTCCATTCTTAGAATATTTGCTTTGTTGATATATGGAGTGATGTGATGTCTACGTGGTATATTCTGTCGATACCGCATGCATGCATTCTGTACGCGTTGGATTTTTTTTATTGTTTTTTTCATGAGACACGGGCCATACACCACATCCGCGAATTCCAGGTGTGACAAGACGAGCATATCGGTAAGTTGTGTTCTAAGACTTAGTGGTATGTAATTTCTAATTTTATATAGCGTTTTCAGTGAGCCGAAACATTTTGGAATCTTTGATTCTATGTGTGCTTCAAAGTTTAAGTGACTATCCACAATGAGACCCAAATTTCTAATTTTATCAAACATAGGAATATTTTGTTCAGCTAGCTTTATACCTGGAGTGATCTGTTTTATCAATTCGACTTGATGACGTGTACCCAGTATAATATATTGGCTTTTCAGCGGATTTAGAATCAACCCATGTTGTCGAGCCCATCTGTGTATTGAGTTTAAATCAGTATTGAGCTTCTCCACTGTTTCCGCTACCTCATTTGGTTTGGTGCCTGTTGCGATATACACTTGGGTGTCGTCCGCATAAAGGTGTGTTTTACAGAACCGGATCTGTTCCACTATGTCAGCTGTATATATTGCAAATAATGTAGGACTCAGTATCGATCCTTGAACTACACCTTTGGTTACCGGTAGGGGCACAGATGTTGACATAACGCCTTCAGTGCTCGTAGTTCTGACTACCTGCTTTCTGTCGCATAAGTAGTTGGTAAACCAACGCAGTGCTGTTTCTTTAATGCCATAATAATTAAGTTTCGCTAGTAGTAATATATGGTCCACGCAATCAAAGGCACGCGAGAAATCAAGCAGTGTAAGTATGGTACCTCTGCCGACATCACGTTCCCGTATAGTGTCATCCACCACCTGTAGCAATGCTGTCGTACAGCTGTGGCGCTTCCGGAATCCAGATTGAACAAGTGGCATTACGTTTTGTTGGTCGAGGTAGGCTGTTAATTGCTTTAACACAATTTTCTCCATTATCTTCGACAGTATTGGCAGTGTTCCGATTGGGCGTATATCACTGTAGCCCTCGACATTGTTTTTCTTTGGTATCGGTTTGACTAGGGATGTCTTATAGCTACTTGGAAAGTCACCAGTTTCCAGAGACGCGTTAATTATATTTGTTATAGCTTTCAGTGAGTACGGCAGTGTATATCTTATCATGGACATCGTTATATCATCGGAGCCTGCTGCATTAGATGTTATTTCACGGATTGCTTTCTCGACTTGATCTTCTGTAACTGTCCGAAAGATCAAAAGACTATTGTCGTGGTCGTGACTCAAAGTATTGTAATAAGCTATAGTGTCGTTAGAAGCTTGGGTTTGCATTACAGAGTCTATGAAATGGGCATTTAGTTTGTCACTATCGCTAAGATATTGAGGTAGCTCCTCTACAGTGTCTCTTCCTAATATTCTATTTATTTGCCTCCATGTTTTGTTCTTGTCATTTATATGTTTGCCAATACTGTAGGTCATATATGCGTCTTTTTCTCGTTTTATGGCTGCGTTGACTTCATTACGAATTTGCCTATAGAAATCTTTGTTTGCCTGTGTTGCGTTTTTCCTTTTTGCCTTTTGGCAGGCTCGTTTCTTTTCTTTTCTTAATAATTTGATTGCTCCCGTCATCCAAGGAACTGGTGGCTGTAAGAACCTTCGTGTTTTAATAGGAGCACATGTATTATATAATTCATTAACCATGGCGTTAAATTTATCCACCTTCTCCTCTACTGTTGGTTGTGATTCTATTATTTCCCAAGGCGTGGCTTCTGCGAGTAATATTATTAGTTCGTCGGTAGTATCTGAAAAATCTCTGTAAGTAATTATGCGAGGCCTGTATGTTGTAGTCATTAGCTCAAATTCAGCATATATTAGTGCGTGATCACTCAAATCATCATTATGAATAATTTCTATTTTAGGTGTTTTCATCTGTTTAGGTACGCATAATATGTCTATCAGTGTAGCCGTGCTTTCAGTAACTCTAGTGGGTTCTTTGATCACTTGTTTTAAACTATAGTCGTTAAATAATTTGTGAAGATTCTTAAATTTATAGGTTTCTGTACATAACAGATCAATGTTAAGATCACCCACTATAAATACAATATCATATCATATCAATATGACTCTCACCATTTCCTTGTTGTTGGGGTCTATCGACCCGATGATAGGGAACCAGATATATGGAAACGACGTGACTCTAAATTATTGGCTAACTTGGCTGCTGCTTCAGCGAACAATGTGATAGTTATCGCTGGTGACTTCAACAACTCCGACATCCTATGGCCTCAAGACATCGAACAGGACCTCACGGAACTCGAGGAACTGTTTAAGAACATGTTTCTCGACAGTAATCTTCATCAATTGGTCTCCCAGCCGACACGTTTCCGCACAGGCAACACTCCATCCTTGCTCGATCTGATCATGACAAACGATGAAAACTTAATCACTGGAATATGTTATAAAACCACCTATAGGAAAGATTGATCATTGCGTACTAGAGTTCAGCATCCAATTTCTGATACAAAGAGTCCACAGTCAGCCCAAACTTAAAAGATATTACCATTACATTGATTTTGACAACTATTATTATTAACTATATGGAGGAACTGGAGAAGGACCTCGAAATCTTGGAATCTACTACTGACGTAGAGCGTTTTTGGAGACAGCTAAAAACCATAGTGGATACAAACACAGACAGACACGCTCCGCTTAAAAAAGTGAAGAAGAAGAAAGTTAATAAACCCTGGATCAATGACAATATATTATTGAAACTTGTATCTGAGATCTTTGGGATGTTTATATTGGCACAAAGGATGACGAGGACTACCAGCGCTATAGATGTGTGGCTCATTGTGTGGCTGAAAGCAGAAGGAGCAGGAAACTGTATGAAGCAAAACTACTGGATAACGGACAAAAACCCTTCTATTCCCATCTGCGAAGGTGCATGTCATCCAAAGTGAGCATTCCACCTGCAATGAGGAACCATAATGGCGACCTAGTTACAGACCCCACCGACATAGGGGAAACCTTCGCGCAGTAGTTTCGGAAAGCCTATTGTCGTGACCTAAATGTGACCATATGCCAACAAGTGACTACATTAGCCCGTGTGGAGCACTCGATCTGTGACATAGACTTTACACCCAAGGATGTGGAGAAAGTTCTAAAAGGACTCGACACAGGCTCTGCTCCTGGATCTGACAACATTCCCAGCATTATTCTAAAAAACTGCAGCAAAACACTTGTTCCTGCTCTCGCTGAGCTTATGAGGGTGTCTTTAGAGGTCGGACATTCCACTTGACTGGAAACATGCTGTAGTTACACCTGTGTACAAATCCGGTGATAAAACAGACCCTGCCAAGTTTAGGCCAATCAGCTTGACTAGTATTGTGGGTAAGGTGATGGAGAGACTGACAGAGAAAATGTTATATCTGTCCAGCAGGATGGCTTTGTCGAGAAGAGATCCACAATAACGAACTTACTGTCATGTGTGCACCCGTGGACTATGGACGTGGACCGTGGCAACCCGGTTGACGTTATTTACCTCGATTTTGAGCGCGCCTTCGACAAAGTCCTGCCTGCTTATAAAATTGGAGCATTTTGGCATTCGAGGTCGGCTTTTAGATTGGGTAAAGAGTTACCTGTTGGGAAGAACGTTCCAGGTCAGAATCGGTTCCTCCTTGTCCCAGAAGAGGGACGTCCTGAGTGGAGTTCCCCAAGGATATGTTTTAACTCCCACACTTTTTGGAATTTTCATCACGGACCTCATTGTGCTGAAAGACTCACAATCTGCATTTTTTGCTGACGATGGGAAATTGTCTGGACAACTACAGAGCGATCTAAACAATCTCCAGGAATGGACGAAGCAGTGGCTAGTCAAGCTGAACATATCGAAATGTGCTGTGTTGCATCTAGGTAGTAGAAATCCTGGCATTGATGACACTGATATAAACACTGTGGAATCCCAAAAAGACCTTGGAGTTGTGGTTACAAAAAATCTAAAATGGGGAGAACACATTAATGGCATTGTCAAGAAGGCTAATTCATTTATGTATGTTATAAGGAGATCCTTTCAATATATTACATCCGAGGTTCTTGTCAAAATCTACAAAACATACATTAGGCCTCTTCTGGAATATGGATTTCAAATATGGAACCCATATTTCATAAAGGATATCCTACCTACCTACTACCTACTTGAGAGCATGCAAAGAAAGGCAACAAGGATTCCATATAACCTGGGAAAAAAATCCTATGAAGAAAGGCTTAAAATCCTAGGTATTCAAACCCTTGCAGAACGTCGACTCAGAGGTGATCTGATTGAGACATATACAATTCTCACGTACAAATATAACCTCCCAGATGTCTACCGTTTCTTTGAGACCAAAGACATACGTCCATTGCGAGGACACCATATGAAAATCTACCGCACTATCGACAATACCAAAATCGCTCATCACTTCTTAAGTAACAGAGTTATCAACGCATGGAACAAACTGTCTGATGATGTAGTATCTGCACCATCAGTGAACTCTTTTAAAAATCGCCTCGACATGTGGTTAAAATCAAACATTATATAAATAAGCACTATGTGTAGTGAATCATATTATGAACATTAGACAACATAGACTGAACTTACCAACACTGTGATATAGACACACCAGCATTGTGCTGCCTGTCTATCAAATGAATAATAATAATAAAATGCACAAAAACGTCCTAAAACATAAGAAAACACATCGTAATGTTTGGGACGTTTTTTGTGCATTTGGGGATGTTTTGTGTTTTGGGAAGTTAAAAAATATTATTTTACGGGTACTGGTGTGGAAAGTAAGCAATATCTCTATAGTTATCTATATATCATATAGATGACGGGTACTGGTACATTTTGCTGTTTGGTTGAACCAATAGCCGTCAACGAATTTAAAATGTTATTATTTAATTAATTAAAACAAATAGGCATAAAATCAAATTAAAGAATGATATTAATATTAATAAAGTTTCATTTTAAACATCAACACTTACAAATAAATAAATACATGAGCCAGCGTTGAAAAAAAACCGTAGTCAGTAAAAACAGCAGTTTAGTAATCGAACTTCGTAACTTTTTTACAAAAACGTGAACACAAACTATAAAGTGATATTATATTATGTTATTTGATGTTTTATTGTATTTTTGCCAGTTAATTAGCAGCAAAACAGTATTTATTTTCATAATATTGCAGAGAAAACGAAATAAACTACCATTTTCGTGAGATATAGGTAATTTAAGTTGACTTGACGGGCATACGTACATTGACGGCTATATGTACACTTACCTTACCTACTTACTTAATACAAATATAAGTAAGTACTTAGGTACCTATCAATAAAACAGGCTACAGCTATAGCGTTATCAAATATTATTTCAGGTTTCATGTATATAAATAACAACCTAATTTCCTTTCAGCAACAAACAAAAGGGTCGCGTGTGTAAACTTAAACCGAGTTACTCGTAACTAATAGCCAACTAACTTAACTTGCACGGAATACAATTAACCTTAACGTTATCCAGTTTTAGTCAGTTTAACTAAACCGTAAATAGTTCCAAGTTACAGTTAAAGTTTTTATTGTTACTTAGGGAACTTAGTTTGGGAATCAAATCAAGGAGATTGCTATATTTAGTTAGACCTTAGTTAGATGCTATTACGGCGCCAGTTATTAAAATATAATATTTAAGCCTATGAAAAAAATCTTGTAAAAAGAAATTAAGTACTTAACACGTAAAACATAGGCGTGGTGCTTTCTGAAAGATTTCAGAATATTTAAAGATTTAATTTTATATTATATTTACGAGTAGGCATGTATTTCTAGTTTGTATGGAATTTTAGGCCTAGGTCAAAAAACTACCTTTTTACCTTTCTTGGTCTTTCGAAGACCAAGAAAGGTGTACAGGAGAGCTTTAAAGGTTGAGATTTTCTCAAAAATTACTTGACCTATTGTAAAAATCATTTCACTGTTTGATAGATAAAAGTTAAAACATATGTAACTGTAAAAGAATTTTTAAAATCGGTAAAGTAGTTCATGAGAAAATATCAACCATATTTGGAGTTTGGACCCCCTGTATACTGATCTCTGTCTTCGACTGTACATGGTGCGCGATAGCAGAAGTTTCACGTTTCTATATAAACTTCTATAAAACGCAAAAAAACGTGGTTTTAATTTTTCTTACATGCACACCAAGCCAACATTTATTTCCATTCAAAATAAAGTAAAATGTCGTCGAAAAATCGGTCTGCTCGACATTGGACACATTTTCAATTCGTCCAATTCGCAATTCGTCACAAATTTTATTCGTCATCAACCAACTCACACTACGAGTAAGTATGTGAATTAAATGAAGGAAATTGCTGTGTTTGACATGCTATAATTACGTTATTTAACCTTTGTCCAGCTTAAATTAAAAAAAAATACGTTATTACCTTGTAACGTTTCCAGACCTTCTTAATCCATGAGCCAATACTCCCATTTCCTGCATAATCACCACCCTTTCTAGTTTCCAATAGCCATAAGCTACCGTATTATCGGGTTTGCGGTGCTGTAAATGAGACATCACAGGGAAATACAATCTCGCAATAAGCCATAGCAGGGACGATTTAATGGCCCTACGCACGCGATCACAAACCAATACCTGCCAAGCCACAATAGACGAATGGATGGGGGTGAGATCCGCGCGTCTCAAGTTCGATTCTCACCTTTGAACAAATTGTTTTCGCATAGGTAAATATCATTCTGCTCAACCACTCGAAGTATTTTGCTACCAATAGCCCGGTAGCAAAATACTTCGAGTGGTTCAGCAGAATGCTATTTACCTATACGAAAACAATTTGGTTTGATTTAAAAAAATAAGAGGTAATTTTAATCCTATACCTACATTTTATTTATATTCTACTCGGTTAACAAAAATCAAAGTCATGTGTCTACGCCCTCTGGTATTATTAGTTTAACCACATATTGATGTGCCTAAACAAGGTCCATAAAGAACATTGTCACATTTTAATGTTAATTATATAAACATCTGTATTATAACTTATGGAATGCAATAAATATATTGAGTATGAATGTATCTATCAATAATAAATTGAGTCAGATTAAGTAAAACGACCGAACTTTATAATATCTACTAACTGGACATAATACATAATGCTTACATATACACACAATTATAACTTCAATATAGATTTAATACAATTAATAATTATAATAAATAGCTGCAATTCTGTAGTGAAACGGGTAGTGTGATATATATATATTGTAATGTAACCGGTCTGCTCTTTGTCAACAGATTGTCCAACATAGGTTTAGTTTTTTATATTGTTGAAAATTTCTCTGATATATTGTTGATTGACGTGATCAAGTGTACCTAGTGTTCCTAAGATCTGAATAAATGAGTTATGAGTTACTTTAGATCAATTAATCTACAATAGTGCCTACAGCTATCTTTGCTACCATCCGCTCTATAGGTATATGTTTTGACGTCACATAAATTTTAACAAAACAAAATTATTATCACACGCAATGATTCCCTTCCTTTGTCCAACCGACAAACTCACAAAGGGGGTTATTAGCACACCATTCGAAACTGACAGGTGGCATTTCACGAATAGCATTCTCACTTGTCAGACAACATTTTTTTCGTCCCATTTGAAAAGGTCGACGTGTCTACTTGACCAGGACTAGATGCAACGATAATTAATGCACTTTGCAAAACTTGTTTCCTTTACTTTTGGATGATTTTAAAAGGTGGAAGCAGATTTCTCAGGTGCAAATATAAAATTGTCGTAGATGCGTAACAGCATACTGTAGTGATGTCATAATTGCCGTAACTTAATTAACACTTACATTTCGTTTGTAAGTATCAACAGTAGAGATAATTGTTTTGAAAAGAAGTGCAAATAAAAACAGTACTATTAAGTTAGTTGGACGTTGGGGGTGGTATTCTCTCGTTCGCTATTCATTAATCGATCATCCGTATCGATATAATTGACGTTGAGTGGATGTAACGTTTAATTATCAGTAATTTACTTGTTTTGGAGTCGCAATTTTCAAATTGAAAGTTTAACATTTATTTAATTAGATGTGGTTAGATCTACAAAGCGACAGGTATTATTTACAATCTATGAATGTCACAGTAATACACCCACTTAGGTATAAATATATTTTACTTCAAGTATAAGTAGCTAATTAAGGTAAGTTTATAACATAAGTCAATTAAAATATGTATTTAAGCACTTACTAATTATTTTTAAAAGAGTCACAGTTAGCGTAATATTAGCTTTTAGAACTATCACTTTGTTCAAGGACGTCGTCGTCGTTCTGGTCTACATCATCAGTCTATTTATATTGCCCCACTGCTCGGGCACAGACCTTCCCTTACATCGAGGGAGCTCGGACCATGATCCACCACGCGGGCCCAGTGCGGATTGGCGGATTTCACATGCTATAGATTTTTTTATTCTAGGGCATGCAGGTTTCATCACGATATTTTCCTTCACCGTTTTGACAGCACTCGGTAAATGTACGTAAGTTTTTCCGTCGAAAAAACCGAGGATAACTCATTGGTACATGGCTGCCTGGGCTGGGAATCGAACCAAGGACCTCTGTATCGCAAGTCCATTGACCCAACCACTGTGCCACCGAGCTGTTGCTCGTTCTGTTCTACCGTAGGTAAAAATATATTATATTTGATGATAGTAAACACAATAGGTTTTCATTCAAAAACAACCAAAACCTTCCCTTCATCATCCACCTCGCCTGACGCCTAATGTCATTTGGATTTGAATAAAAAAATCAATTTGTTATGAGGTCGTTTGGCGGGCAACATCGGGTAATTCAGTTTCAAGTGAGCGTGCTTCCTGTGCTCGGATTGTTTGTTGTTTGTTTAGCTTTGTGCGCGAGCGCAGTTCACACCTCGGCTCACTTCGGACGCGGCAGCGTATTCTCAGTTCGTACGTTTCAATTGCAAGGCAAGGCAATATATGTATTGGTCTTTTAGGCTCTAGACAGACAGACTGCATTTCAACTGCACTCCGACTGTATATCATACTACATAGGTATCTACTTTTTGAACTGCAAGTATACTTATATTTTTTTTGGCAAGATCATGATGCCACAGGACTTTGCCATCATGTAAGCGTATTCAGGACGGATAGGACGCAAACTGTGGTAGCGGCACAAAAATTAACAACTTTTGTTCTTTTTATTATGCGAGAGAAAGGTTGCGCAATGATTGTAGCAATAAATTCCGTAACAAGTAGTAACGACGTCCGCAGACTGTCAATGGAAAAGTCAACGTTATTTCTATAGTAAATAATAATAAAGTGATATCAAGATATGCAATTAAGATGTGAAGTGTGTGTCAAAGGACTCACAAAAATTATTGTAGAGACGGCAAATATAAAGATTACGCCGTAAAATTACTAATACTAAATAAATAAATAATAATAATAATAACGTTTATAATTATTATTATATTATTAAATATATAATAGTAGTAGCCCAAAGTTGAGAAATGTTGACGATGTTGAGAGGGATCTGGATTGACTGCAGGCACACGCATGGCGCGAGTTAGTGCAGGACCGCCGTGACTGGAGTCTTCTCGTTTCAGAGGCCAAGACCCACTTCGGGTCACTGAGCCAGCGAAGTAAATAGCTCTTCACTAATTTTTTTTTGGAATTTTATTGTTTCCCTAATGAGAAGTCCCCTAACTGCGAGCAAACTGTCTGCGCCCGCCCGTCGTCGCCAGCACCTCGCTTCATTGTGCGGGCAAGCTGCGTGTCCAGTCAGGGCTGCCACTGTCTATGGCATAGACTCTATGCCCTTGCTTTACGTGGCCTAAATTGCCCATAATAAAAACTGGCCACCATGGAAGCGACCACCGTCGTGATCAGTACCCTTTAAGAACTATCTTTAAACAAAATACAATACTTATCACGAACAATATTTTTTTAAAGAAAATATAGAGCAACATTAATGTCGCTCAGCTATCTGCAAAATGGATGTTTATTATATTTGTAATGTACAGCCAACTATTTTAATTTAGGACCCATTCTGAAAGAATGATATTAATTGACGACCGTTGTAGACATCACATTAAAAGTAGGTAATCATATGGGTACTCTATGCGGCGAATATGGAGTAGGTTGCATTGATTTGCAATGATGTTGTGTAGGTATGGGTTGATGTATTGTCGTATAAAAATTAAATAAGTAAGTACATAATTTGTTTATTTTTATTAAGTAAATAAGATGCAGTTGGTGAAAAAAAACCAGTTAGTGATAAAACCGTTGTAATAAATAACATATTAAGTGAGTACCTAATGGTGTCATGAAATACAGGTTAAATCCTATTTCTGGCACCAGTCTCACACAAAAAAATGTTTTGTACTGACGTATAACTTTGTTGTGAGAAAATAAAGAATTATTATTAATAATAATGAGGATCCATGAATGTTTATAAGGTATCAGAAATCCTAGCTTTTAAAACGTCTATAAATGTAAAATGCCAAAATATCTGTCAGTGCTCATAAATATAATTAATTTGGGCTACACAACCCTAGAGACAAAGCAATGATAGTTGACGTTTTGTTGTTTTTCCAAGTGGTAACAATGGGAGCGCGGGCGCAGGCGTCGCCGTTAGTGAGCCATGTTATTTGATAACTGTACTGCGCCTACCGCGATCGGTTTCCTCAATACGTTGACAAATTAACTGCTTTTGTGCCTTTAATGCTCTAGAAAGTGGCAGTTTTTGCCGAATCTCCGTAATGGGTAGCATTTTACGAAACTCACAAAAAAGAAAATTAGCTCGCCATTACCGCTTTCGTTTCGACAAGCTGATTTTGTCACTATTTTTTTATATATTTCTAAGGAAAACAAACAATTTTACAATTGCATATTTAAAAGTAAAGACATTTTGGCAGAATAAACCATTACATATTTGCATAACGAGTTATCCTATGTAAGTACAGTCGACAGCAGATCAATGGTAACACTTGCAGTACGATTTCAAGTTTTACGACGCAAATACTAAGAACTGTCAAAAGTAAAAAGTGTTACCATTGATCTGCTGTCGACTGTACAACCAACGCCATATCTCTTGGTGGCATTTCACTTAGCTATTCGTATTTGCGTATTTGTCATAATTGCCATGTGTGGTTGGTATTCTTGACAAAATATTCGTCTTATTTGTATGTACGTCGTCAAGTATTTGACAAATAAGACAAACATCCAATAGCGAATACGAATAGCCATGTGAACGTGAAGTGCCATCATTATAGTTTAGGATCCAAACCTGCTATTAGTATCATTCTGCCCGTTGGCTTCTAACAAGGTCCTAGCGACTGCTGCCGAGCGAGAAAAACCCTACCTACTTAATGAGTTTTCCGAGGCATGGAGAGGCTCAGATAAAAATGACATTAGCGGTCACCCATCAGCAGTACTGACTGCGCCCAATGTTGCTTAAATTGTTTATTGTTTTCAACGCGTCTCGCAACTGGACTACGAGTCAACGCCACTTAAGATACCCTCCAACACCCCGATCAAAATCATTGAAATGGCCTAAAAAACGACGAAGCCAACCTTTGATCCTATTCTGTAAGTGCACGTTATTCGTAATTTGATATCACAGAACAAATTACTTACATTCGGGGAGACCGCAGCGGATGTCACGTCCCGGCCGTCGTTAAGCAGGGTTGCCAGATTAGGGGTTTTTCCCGAAATTTTGGGGGAAATAATGGCTAGTGGGGAATTTTTTCGAAAGTGGTATTGTTGGGGAAATGTTTGGGGAAAAAATCATGTTGGGTTAGGTTAGTATTAGTTAGTAAATATCCTAATTATTTGTCTTCTTGACAGGTGGTCTGATCTAATTATCGTCGTTTATGTAAGTATATAAAAAATCTTTTAAAAATGTAATTATAGTGATTTCAAATTATTATATATAAACGGATATCACTCACTTATATTGTTAAAGTCGGCAATTAGACCTAGAATTAGTTTTAATTCTAAAATATAGTGATTTCTTTAAAAATTTGGGGATTTTTTGTAAAAAGTATAATTTTGGGGGCAAATAATATCATTGCGGGAAAATTTTATAAATCCAATCTAGCAACCCTGTTGTTAAGGCATTAGCCGAACTTGATGCGACTTTAAATGATCGCTTACGAATCACTTATAATCATGAACTTGATGTGATTTAGGCAATTTATATTGTCGTATAATTTATGCCTTGTGTTCTGATGAACATAAGTCCATTCATGGACATGACATGATTCAGGTATGGTGAAAATCAGTTGTTCCCAAAAGGATGAATGATAATAAACGTCTTTCTAAAAACACTCTGTAACAATTCTTATTTATTGCAATGTCAACTATTTAATTTCTGAAAATCAGAAAATAACTTCAAAAATAAAGTCGTCTACATTGGTACCTTTCTTGCGATGTCGATTTATAGATAACTATTTGTATTGTCGCTATGACAACGTATAAAATGTAAATTACACAGTAGCAACTGTTTAATTGTTTTCCTGAAACCTTGGCATCAATGATCAATTAATGTACCTGCAACTACGGACTGCAATTGCAGCGCATGCACTACTTCGTAATTTAAATGTGCTATTACTACAATATATTTATGTGTCATTCAATTTGGATTGTTTAATTCTATCTAACCAACTCAAATTGAAGCACGTCTCAATCCAAAATGCATTTAAATAATTAACTTGCTATAGACGCCAAAAAACTAAATTGACCTCGGTGATTGTTTCCGAAAGCAATAAAGGATATTATTAAAGAAGGGAAAATAACAAAAGTGGAAATGAAATTGAATTTTCGGAAAGTAATAACTGAAGTCTGACCCGAATTATGTTTATTGCCTTTAGCGGCCATTTTGTGTCATTTACTTAACCTGTTATCGACATAGCCGCTGAGTCCGACATCCTAATAGGTATACGTTTACGAAACGAATGTTAACTTTTACCGACAACGAACTTGTATCAACCCTTCGAGTTATGTATGTTAAAGAACAAAATCGAACGGATTAAAATTCAACATTGGAAAATTATGAGTGGTTTTCGATACACATAATGTTGTTGTAATAACTAATAATCAAACAGGACCATTCGATTCGTTTATCTTATTTCGGTAATGTGTATTTGCCTCGGCATAATTGCCAGTTGAATAGGTTAGTACATTGTAAAGTTGCTTACGTAAATTACTTTAGTAGTTCGTCGCAACTTTATTGAGCTTGGTTCACCATTGTTGAGCGCTATAATGTTATGTAAAATATGATTTAGTGTTATGAAATTGTACAAAATTGCTGACATTTATTATGTAATGGATAGTAAGCAAGTTCTTTGTTTTTATAACAGGTATAATTTAGCTAGCGACTGACCACGATTTATCAGGATTGCGTAAGCGGACATGGATTAAAAACTAGTAAAATATTGCTACTGAAACACAAATATAAATCTTATTGTTTAATATAATATAGTAATATACAATACACATCCACTCTGATTCATGCAAGAACCCTTGACACGAAACTTCACAAACTTTATATAAGCATTCGCGGAGATTTACCATTTAGGAATGAGAACTGTCCGCGAATCACTAAGCACTAATAGTATTATTAATTAAGTATAATTTTCACAAAGAAAATGCTATAGTGTGGACTCGTGCACTTTTCAAGTATCCTTCTTTTATTTAATATATTTTCACATTTACTCGCACTAAAATGATTTAACGCACACAAATCCTTGAAATTGCATTGAAATCGAAATCGAAAATTGCGTACACGAGGATCGAGAGCATCGAATACGTGCTGCTATTTAGCACCAAACAGCGCAAGCGCAAATTGGAAATCAAAACAACCATTGATGTTCAATCGACTCGGATCGAGGCTTTAACATCGTGATCGATAACATACCATCCGATTATCGAAATCACGATCATTTGCCACAGAGCAACCCACAACAACTCTACTCGCAAACCTGCTAAAGTCCGTTTCAACTAAGCACCAAAATCGATTGTTCAATTTGAATCGTGTTCCAAAGTTTTAAAATTCAAAGCTTCAACGGCTTTTCAGCGCAATTCCAATTTTGAACCGAGATGTTTTTGAATATAATTCGAACTTCGAACGTCCGGTAACGTTCGAAAACGTTACGAATGCACCTATTTCTTTGGATTATATTAAATTATAGCTAGCCGTGAAAATCGTCCCGTAATGTGTCGGTGAGATTGGCCGTCCGTGGGACTGCGCCCGCGCCGGTATCATTTGGCTGGATTCGCTCGAACCTATAAGTGCGTGTAATGTGCCTCAATCATTGAATTAGCCGTTACATTTTATTGATTCTTGTTTTGTTTTGTATTTGCTATAATTATAAGCATACTTTTTCGAAGAGCTGATTATATTCGTAATCGTAGTAGGTACCTACACACGCATAAAACAACACAATATATATTAAAACTAATTCAAATGGGGAGATTTGCTACTTACATACTTTTTACGTCTATAATTTTTTTTAATATTAAGTATTTCTTTAATTTTCCTTGTAAATAAGGCTGAAATTAGGTACTTATACCTACTTATTGTGATTTAAACTCTCCAAATAAATACTTACCGGAAAAGTGAAAACGTCTAATAGCTAGTAAATTGATACCTACCTATTCGTGTATAATTTCAAAAATTGAGCTCGAACGAACGAAACGAGAATGTGCAATTTATTAAAGGTAAGGTACACACAGTAGATTATTTAAGTTCTACTGATATTACTATCCCCTTACACTGATCAGCCCTCTAGCACATGTTCGTTGTAACGCCCACGCCACGCCAAGGTGACGCCGAGACAAAGTTTAATGTTGCTTCTGTGTGACAGCCATTTGACAGCTCGCCGGAGTCACGCCGATCGCTAATTGTTTAATGTTCCAATAAATCGATGCTTTACTACCTACAGTTACGATGTAAAAGAAACCATTGCATTCGCAGTTATCAAACAGTTTTGAGTATGAGTGGAGTTTGAGTTCGGTCTTACAACTGTCAGTTTTCATGGAATTTTGACAATCGTAAGTGCGAGTTGAGGCTGAGTTCATGCTCAAAACTGTCTGTGACTATAGGTTCAGACCTATAGTCATATATCAGTGTGGTCACTAAACCACTAGTTAAGAAGAAGAACAGTAAGTTATAAAAATCGGCATTCTGTTTCTACTCTTCTTGGAGACGAGTTCTTACTTATTTTCTACGTTTACCCAGTCGCATTAAACCGAAGTTCATATTATACAGTTTTGAGTGCTTGTTTAACGTGAGTTCGCTCTTACGACTGTCAGGTCGATAGTCATAGAGTTTTGGAGTTTGAGTTCGGTCTCACAACTGTCAGTTTTAATTTTCACTAGTCATAAGAGCGAGCAATAAAATATCGTGCTTTGACTACGGCTTTAAACGTCTATGGTATTTTTGTAAGAGCGATCTCAGTCTAATCTCGCGCTCAAAACCGTCTATGAATACCGGCCTTAGACTGTTTTCCACGACACGGAGGGTTCCGGAGAAAGGACTGCATTAACATCTGTTAAAACAACATTAACGTGGCGACACGCTCGCTTGTTCCATCACAAGACCAATGTTATGAAGTTGATGTAATTTCCAGTGGATGTTGGAATTATAATACAAAGTGAGGTTCCGTAGATAGTTTTGTGTTTTCATTTCAGATAAAATGCTATAATATACGATTAAAATACTATCTTGAAAATTAAAAACAGGCGTATAAAATTTTACTAAACATTTTATACTTAAGTACCTGTTTTAAACCGATCATATATTGGAGGTAACGCTGGCGAACATACATAAAAACACGGTAAGTATAAAATGGGACGATTTACAAAAATGTTTAAAAACATACTTTTGCATTTCTGTAGGATCATTGTAAAGGTTTTTTGTTCAGAGAAATATCAATTCCAATTTCTTCCGGGTAATGGTCAGTCTCAGCTTCATCCATGTCTATAAATTAATAATATAATTATACCTACACATAAAATAGCTTATAATTAAAATATCTCCGGTAAGTATCGGCATAATCATGGAAATATAAGTAAGGTATAGGAAATGATCATTCAAAGAATTGCAGTATCCCATTTTAATTTACCCCGCTGTACCCTAAAATGGAATATGAAAAACGTTAGTTGGCACAACTAATGTCGGTGTAATGGGACTCTTATCTGACTAATTAAAAGTCGATTTGGCGCAGCCCGCTTTCTAGTCGCGCCGTTACTTTGCGTCGAGCAACGCCGAGTGACATCGCTAACTAGGTGAATCCTTTTTTAGGATTTGATTAATGAACCCTAGTGACAGTTATGAGTAATTAACTGTACTTAATACGAGTAACATTAATATTAGTGAAACTGAACTTGTGCGCGGGAAAGTGGAGCATTTATTTTATAAAAAACGTCCAGTAGCAATCATATTAAATATATATATTTATAATCATATCATCAATCGGTTTGCCTATCATATTCCTTAGTGATTAATCTCTCATTGGACAGTAGTCTGTACCATAACCACACCGCAACCACGCGACAACTTCCATACGTGATCGGGCTCTAATTTGTATGAAAAAGAATAGTTAATAAATAATTCATACATGCCGCATTTTGCAGTCAACTTCAACCGCGTATTCGATACTGACTGCATCGCAGCTACATCTCGGCACCGGCGGCCCACCTCGCAAACATAGCGACTTTAGGCGACAACACAACCACGTCGACATTTTGTAGGTAGTTACCGCAACGTAACCACTGATCGACTTCTTTTTGCCGCTGCGGTGTGGTGTGACTGTGATACGTGTATGACGTATCAGGTATGTAGAGCACGATAGATACTTAAAATAGTTGTTCAGAAACAAATTTTAATGAATTCTAGTTAAATTTAAATGAAGTTATCGATATCTAGTAATAAAGTCATAAATTTTTTGTTCAGCTTTTACGCAGATTTTTGATCGCCGTGCCTGCGCATGATTTTTACTGCGCATAAAGTACGCAGTAAACTGTAACTTCATTTAGCGCGGTTACATTGTAAGGGATTAAATGTGTATAAAGCAAACTTGACTTGACGTTAATTCCTTGTAAGTTAACTAAGTCGTTACTGTGCCTAAGAGAAGTTAGACAGTTTGCAAGAAATAAATATAAAAGTGTTTAAGTATGTTTTATAATTCTCGTAAAAGACTGACGACCAAGAGCTGTATAGGTATTGTTTATAAGTTATAAATGTGAAAATTAATAGGTAGGTACTACCTACTGTTTTTAGGGTTCCGTACCTTAAGAGATAAATAATTAAACGCTAAATAGGGAGTGCACTACGTTGATACCGAATTCGAAATATCGAATAATATGATGCCGAAATTTTACAGCTCCGAAAAACGTAACAACGTAATAACTCTACAGAGAAAGGTAACAAATATATAGTTGTTTAAGCTAATGTTGTATCTATTGCGTATTGCAATAAAGTGATTTTTAACTTTATCTTATATACCTATATAACAGATGAAAATATAAGCGTTCAAAGGAGACATACAGTAGACATCGATAGCTCTGTCAGTAACCGAAAGATGTCGACACAGTCAAAAAGCTACCAGGCGTAGAACTGGTCTCTTAAATACACAATCATTCCCACCGCCTGTGTAACGAAAACCTGTAACACTTCAAAAGCGTCATGTTTTCCTTTTTGGGTACCAGCGCGATGCTGCGGCCGCGACCAATCGATTGCGAGGCCAGCGGCACAGTTTGCTTAGCCCCAAAACGATGAGTCGTGGATTGAATCCCTTACTCATACCATGATCAAACCACATCCTATTACAAAATTCAAAGTATCACAACCATTGCTTGGAGAGTACTTGTAGCCAACACTTGAATGGCTGGAGATGCGTCAATGGATATAGATCGCAAGAATAATGACGGATTGATGGCGAACTTTGATATTTCTGGTAGTGTGCCTGAAAAACGTAGTCATCACGAGCGGATCCCGGTCGAAAATGGCCGTGGTAATGGTGTTTGTTTGTTGATTTTCTCTCGTTTTGGGCCGTAACTCGATTTGCTTTTTGTTCTCTGCACACAAAGGCGGCTAAATTTCGTTAGTGCATCGCGTCGTCGGTCCAGTCGTGTCTGAGAACGTCGTGACGGTGGTTTTTGGAGGAGGATACACGACCGCACCGTGCACAATCAATTATTGGTGTCATTAAAACAAATATTGAGTTACGGTTTCGTCTCGGCTGAGATTAGACCACAAAATGACCTTCAGAGAACTGAATCAAACCAAATATGACGAAAGGAAATATACAAGGTATCCTGTATAGGACGAATAGTCCTGCTAGATGAATCAGATCATGTCATAACATTTTTTGTTTTCGAGATATCTCGAAGTCTGAAGATTACCTTCCTGTCATCTCCCGAAACTAAATTTAACATATGATACTCGATGAGATAGGCAAATATATTTTCGATTTAACTCCCAACTAACCCTTCGATATCGAAAAAAAAATCAGAATCGTTTCACAAACGCCGAAGTTCTGAAGACTCAGCGGAATTGGGAACCTCTTTCTTTTAGAAGTTGCTTTCCTACCTTTCATTTACAAAACATCCTGTATACAAATACACAGGTTGTATTAAAACATACAATCGCATCGTGCTAAATACCTACCTAATTAGAATAACCATCAGCTCGTTTCAACATTGCCCAAGCCTAATCGCATTTCCTTTGACCGCCAATTCCGAATGGAGTCACTGACTCTACCAATTAACTTTGTCTTTTGTCTTAGAACCATAACAATGGTAGTGTCGAATCAATGGTAGATTCCGATTAAGAAGGTACCTTGACAGTCATCGTCTAGAAACGGAGTGAATGCCCTCAGGCAATTTATTTTAAATTAAGTCTAAGGCGAGAAAAAAACATAAACTTGTGCTGTAGCATCAGGGTCCGATTGTCACATCCGGGCGACTCGGGGTGACTCCATTGACACCGATGAAAAAACTAAGATTATACGCCGATTGATTTAGTTAACCGCAAATGGACACTATTTGTTGTCAGATCAACACTTTAGTCGTCTCCAGGAATTAAACCACGATGTAAATTAGTCTGTAGCGCTCTATCATTTTGGATCACATTAGGATGACTCCGCTTCGACAAAACTGCTTCATTGGGTCACGTACTCTTTAATATTGTCGCATTAATGGCATTCGGAAATAGACAACATCGGCTCCTTTGTCGCATTCGAATCAAACACTTAATTACCGTTATTGCAACGTGAAAGCACCATCAGGCGGATGTGCGCAATTTTTTCTAACGCGTCCCTTTCCGGTCGAAACAAAAACCTTGCATATTGAATTTGAAATGAAAAAATCATATTCCCCTAACTGAATTTACACGATCCGGGGCACTAACGACAGTAAAATAACAATTATGGCGACACAGATCTTATCGGTGTAATTTGGTGCGCGTACAAATTTCGTGTCCGCCACGTAATAGCACCGGCAGTTTTATTGTGTTATTTACACAAATAAAAACGTTTATTTTTACATTTTCCCAAAATTAAATATGGGCCAATTTGTGTCGGGAGCGAGTATTACGTTGTTAGTAATAATTCAAGTGATTTGGAAAACTCGAGCCACAAGGGCGCGGAACGATCTCGTCGCCAGTTTATTATGCATATGTTATTACTGCTCATGTAATTCGTGTCGTTGGAGTAATTACTCGGCGTGGGAGGAAATCCTAGTTGTTTCGTAATCAGTTGTACGTAATGTGCAATCAGTTTCCACTGTCTGTTTATCTACCACATTATGATGATTATGTTTCATTATAAAACATTTATTATTTGAATAAACGCGCGTCCACATAAATATTGAGCACAAAGTAATTCCCAGCATAATTACATTCGAGACTAAACGTCGGAACGTTGGCATTGATCAATTTAACAGAAATAAATATCTGTGGCTTGTAAACTGTAACATTATCCTAATGATCGCAAAAATAAACTAAATCACGTGAAAATGAAATTAGCTAAACGAAAATATTACAACAACGCTTTTTAAATCTGCCGTAAAATTCATGGATCTTACCTGCAATAAACTAGAAAATTGTTTTTGAAAGTTATGCATTAGTTCGTTAAAAAAAACACTTATATCTGAGTAGTTATTTCATATCATTACAAATGGGATTGCGTACGCAAAATGAGCTAACGTGGCTCTCAATTGTGAGCCAAATGTCATTTTAATAGTTTTAATTACGTGGCCAGTAGTGGGAGTAATTACGGCCGTGATGGCGGCTATTACGCTAGTTCAGAGCGAACATCTAACTTGTTGTAATGTTTTGTCATCAGCGTTATCAGCGACAATCTTGGCCTTCTATGACATGGCGTCTCTACATGTCGAGTCTTCCTTAAACTTTTTATGTGCAGCAGTCATTTTATAAATTTTTATGAGTACATCTTTGCCACACAATTTTGATTTATTAAAGTTTACATTAAGTTTTAGTAATAGTAGTTATAGATACGTATACTCTATAATACTATACTAGTCTACTCTACATGCCCCTAAAAAGACAGTATGACTAAAGGAATACATAATCAAGTTAAGTAAGTTAGTAATAATCATTAGGTAATTACAAACAATTAAATGATTTATGTATACTTTTTAAAAAGGCCTTATAAACAACGATGATGTCCAGTTTTATTTTGTAATTCACATAATTTTTCTTAGTCTACTAGTTGACTCTAAACAAATGAACATAGCACATAAGTCCTATGTTCTTTAGACTGAAAATTGATATCCTTACAACTTTATTTTTATTATGAAAACAGAAATATGTGTATGAATCTTATACTTAAGGCTTCTTAATTACTATCTAATAGTCGATCTGAAGCCAAAGCAATGCCGCTAACTAAGTTGCAAGTAGTTGCAACATCCCCATCCAGCAGGTTTATGGCCTGAGGTGCAATTAGAGCAAAGGCACCGACATTTACAAATAAATACACTGCGCCGGCGCTATATAAAGATTTCATAGCGTCTAATTGGATACCTAATATAGCTTTCAATCGTTGGAAAATAGAAGAAGGTATTTATAGTGCTAAACTGTAAGCAATCCTTCTTAGATGTTAGTATCTACCCAGTTTCCATTATTTTAAAATATATTTATTATTCTATGACTAAATATTTTTTTGCAACACAATCAAATATGTCTAAAAAAATCTAGAGATATGATATTTGTCATCAACGGATAATGCCGCCAGGTCACTTTTAATGATACTCCAAGCTCCGGTGTGTCCGTTTCTATAACAGAACATCTGAACAATTTACCAGTGCTAAAATCTATCATTCAGCATACTTAATTAACGAGCTATCGCTTGTGGGACTCAGTTAGGCTTTTGACACAACAGACAAACTCATATTTCGTGACTTCGGCCCGTAAAGTTGGTTTGTTGATAAAGTCAATTAGTGATATCGAAGTAGGGACCCGTATCAACTGATTGTGCCCTCCTTCACACCCGCCGCGGTTTCAAAGAGTCGCCATTGGTTGGGTGTGCCTCAGGGGAGTGGCTTCGGCCCGCCACGTTTTTTGTATACGTTTTCGAATCGTGGCGTAGGCGATTGTGCCGAGCCGGCTTTATTCTCTAGCAGTCGATTGAAGGCGTTGGTGTGTCATAGTTTATTGCTTTGTTGTCTGTCGAGTCGTCATGGGGTTCATGTAAATTGTGGCATTTATTGACGTCAATTTATTCGTGTTCGCTATATTCTTCTTGTGTTTTAAAAAAGGACTTATCAATTTTTTGGAGCCCTACGTGTGAAGTGAAGGTAAGTGGTTTTTAATTTATTATATAAATACTTTTTTGTAATTAACTTTTTATAGAAATATTAATTTAAAAGTTGATTGAATTTAAATACGTATTAGTGTCGATCTTCGTCATAAGTAGATAAAATACAATAACAAATTAAATAAGTACTTATAATATAATGCAGTGGCTGAATCCCTCAAGCGGCGCAAATATAGTGGCCTCGACAGAGGCTACCTATTTGTGCCGTTTGGGGTAGAGACGCTGGGTCCGTGGGGGCCGGGAGCGATGGAGATATATAAAGACCTGTCGGGGCGGCTCGTGGAGTCCACACGTGACCAAAATGCTGGCTTGTATTTCGCCCAAAGGATCAGCCTAGCGATCCAGAGGGGAAATGCCGCCAGCATTTTGGGCACGTTGCCGGACAACGGGGATCGGTTGAACTATCTGTAATGCTAAGTCATTCAGATAGTTCAACCGACCTATTGTACATATAGTTTTTAGTTTAGTTTATATATATTTTTTAGGTTAATGTTATAATAGTTATTTAGAATTTTTATTATTGTTATATGGAATAAAAAAATTTTAGTACTTATATGTTTTTATATATAGGTACTTACTTACTTTTAAGTAATTGAAATTGTGACACAATAATATTTACCTTGGAATGTTGATCCCACAACAAATAATTAATTATTTTCATGATTTTTGCTTTACAAAAAATATTTACTCGTGTGAACATACACACCTATTTATGTCTTATACCTAAGTATATGCCTACTTAATCTCTTCATGTTATAGCCTACTAGACATGACATTAATGCTTATTAAAATATTTTACAAGTTAATTCACATCGCGCCTCCCGCCGGCTTACTAATTATACATAATAATTAATCTATTAAAATAATGTCATTATTTTGATAAGGAACGGCCGGCGCTCATTAATCAAAGCCTACGACGACCGCATTTGACGGCTCCCATCATATTTTTTGGAGCCAAAAAAGGCATAATGTCTGATATTTTAAAGGCATTTGCATAATTAGGTGAATTTTATTGCTTTATTGAATTAGGGCCGATGTCAGGCTCAAAATTGAAAGCAGCGGGGGTCCTTGTGTTGTTAATTTTGTTTATAGCTTGTATTATGGTCAGTTTTGAATGTTATTTCCATATCTCGGGTCCTATAAACGTTGTTAGAGTTAGGACCGACCACAATAGCGCTTTGGTTATTGATCTTGACTTTATGACACCATTATAGAATGAATACGGTCTTAGGAGATATCGTTTATTGTACTTTTTTGAATGGAAATGTACATAATCATATTTTTAGTATCTATGTCTGTTCTATTATTAATAAGATTTAATGCAAACAGTTCATTTCTAATACTCGAATCAATTCTGCTGAATTGACAGTGACAATAGTAAATGACCATGCCAGATTCTGCCCCACCATCAACCGCAAGTTGTACAAGATAACGAATACTAAATGTAAAAATATCTCCGTTTTTTATTAAAATTATTGGTTTAAAATAAAGTTTTGTACAAGTTGCGATTCGAAAAAAACAGCTTAATTAAGAATTCAGAAAATAGTAAGAAATCGAAGCGATTTATTCATTGGTTTTGTTATTCTTCTATAGGAGTGGCGAGAGTAGTAGAAAATGATACTGATTATGATTATGCAATATGAAACCCAACAAAATGATAGGTACAGCTTAAATGGTCACGTAGTTTTGTAGGTGGGGCAAAGCTCTATTGAAACGTGGCAATGTCTTTTTCTCTTCAATCACTCCAACCCAACTCCTAAGTTAATAGTTATAACCGAACCTGCGCTGCTTACTTCACAGCTTCACGGCCTAATCATTGAGCTATTGTGACTTAAGTAACTAATGGAAACCACATTACCTACAATTCAATTTCTACATTTATAAGTATGTATTTGCATTAAGAGCCTTCCATGAGCCAACTAGCGCCGCCAATCTTAAAAAAAATATCTTGTAATATAATTAATTTTATTAAAAAAGCTATTTACAAAATGTTTATTACGATAAATACTATTTTTTCAATGCATATTTATAACGTGATTCAATTTCGGTAAGTTGTAGTTCGCATAATTGCGAAAAACTGTTTTTGGCACATTTGTGAACTACAACTTAGCTTGTCGCCATTATACCATGTATTGTATATTGAAAAATAGTATTCATCCTAATAAACATTTCGTAAATAGCTTTTTTAATAAAATTGGAAGATATTATTTTTTCAAGATTGGCGGCGCTAGTTGGCTCATGGAAGGCCCAATTACCTACACTGACAAAAAAGGATGTTTCTCTTCTCTGTATATATCTCTTATACAAAACAACTAGGATCCAACGTTAATAAAATTATAATTAAATATGTAAGAACTCTATTTCCTCTAACTAAAAACTATATAGATACCAACGTACATTGTTGCTTAGATATCTTTATTACCCTTTCAACTGGTCTCACGTCTGTACCACAATGTTCACTAAATTGAGTTCTCACATCACAATAGGCCTTGGAAAGAGTGATTTTAACCGATTTTTTACTAAAGGGTTGCTTGGCCGATCTCATTCGATTAACATGACCAGTTCGGAAGACCTCAAGCCGAACCCGACTAGTTAAGTATTGGGTATTAGACGAAACTTAGTTTCGAAGGTCAGAGATCTGAATATATTGGGTGAGATAAACCCCTCGTGATGACTTGCGGATGGCTCCGGAACGCGGGCAGCATTGTTGATTGTATTAGACTTAATTAGATCTTAATTAACATTCTGGTTTCTCATTACACGCTGCTCGGAGCTACCAGCGGCATCCGTAATAGGAAAGTCGATTTACATCTGAACAGCTCATATCTTGATGATTTTTTTAATAATGTTCGGATATTAAATTGTATATTTTTGTTTTTGTTCATTGTAAGTGATGAAATTGGGTTAGCTGATGATATCGTAGATAATATTTATTACTGTATTGCAATGTTTAATGATAGGCATTTTTACTAGATCACAACTAATGATTCAACATGGAAACCATACACTAATATCATTTAGGTATGTAAATATTTTTCTTACATCCAATATAGATATTATCTCAAATAGGTACTCTTTGACGATTGGCTCATGACATAACCTCTCACTAAAACAAATAAAAGACAAAAGTAGATGTAGGTATGATTCTACAAAACTATTGAAGGATATACAGACCGATGGTTCTCTTGAAAATGGCGGGAAACGACGGTTGCGAAATTATTTGATAATTTTCCTTTTAATGTCTACAGGGACTATTTTGTGTTTAATATCACGTTAAATTAATCAGAAAATGTTCGCGAATGACAGTACGGTGAAGTTATTGGATTATTTATGCAAGACCTGAAGTTTCAAGCCTTTATCAAGAGTTCCCGCTACAAGCTCGGGAGTGATCGTGACTGTCGAGCTGCTTCGTCCAGAGTGATGACGCTACGGCGTCTCCTCTGGATGAAGACAAGAAGACGCGGCTACCCAGGGTGAAGACGCTACTGCGACTCCCCTGGAGGAAGATAGAAGACTATTGAATATATTGAATTTTCTGTAACATGACATTGGCAAATAACGAACTGTCGAGACCATTAATAAAATAAATAAATACAGACCGATAGGGAAATGTCAGACATTATCAGGTAGCAGTCAAACATCAGTCAGAGCAGAGCCCAGGGGCGGGTGAGTCAGGCAGACACTTAAACTGCGCTTATCTCAGACCCAAGCGATATAATCCGAGACCCCATTAACACTTAAGCCCATACCTAATGGACAAAAACGCTTAATCCTCTAATTCTTGGAGATGATAATGCACTGAAAATTGCAACACGGAATTACCGTCCTAGGGTTTTGTTAGATTTGGTTGAACAGCTGTATTAAAGTATGAATGAAGTACTAATAGATTAATAAAATAGGATGAAAAACGTCATTAAGGGCCTTCCATGAGCCAACTATCGCCGCCAATCTTAAAAAAATATTATCTTCCAATTTAATAAATTTTATTAAAAAAAGCTATGTACAAAATGTTTATTACGATAAATACTATTTTTAAATGCTTATTTATAACGTGATTCAATTTCGGTAAGTTGTATAGTTCGCATAATTGCGACAAACGGCCGTTTTTAGCATATTTGTGAACTACTACTTAGCTTGTCGCAATTATGCCATGTATTGTATATTATAAAATAGTATTTATCCTAATAAAGATAGTGTGCTTAGTTTGTTTTTATTAAATTGATTAAATTGGAAGATATTATTGTTTTAAGATTGGCGGCGCTAGTTGGATCATGTAAGGCCCTTAAGAATTAGCATCTACCTAGTCATAGATTAAAATCAGAATAAATTATAATTTATCATCACATAATTATATCACAATAGGTAGAATCAAAGTAATTCTCTATGTTTGGGAAATTATAATGTTAGTGAAACAAAACATATAGAAAACTGTATTGTATAAATTGTTGTGGAACAAAATGCCTACACGTCGAAGTGAATGGAGAACGAGGCTTAACTTTAAAGCAAAACTCCAACAAACCTGCTATTGTTAATAACAAACAACTACCAATTATATTTCCTATTATACCCATTATTACATCGCTCCTTTGTGCGTAGCTTGTAAAAAATGTCACAGGAGCTTTAACATCGACAGGAACTAAAACAGCAGATTAGCTCGCGTCTAATGGGGCACACCACAAAAAGGCCGTAATCCCGGCAGGCGCCGCCGTATCGGCTCAATCCTATTATATATTCTAATTCCTCCACCATTCCGCTGTTATCTAGCCAAAGGAGATTAAGTACTGGAAGCACCGTAGTGTTAAAGTTTATAGGATTATTGTTAGAATTGGTAGTGTCTTCAATATTTTTAGTATCATTCATTGGCTAATTGACTAGAAAACTGCTTTTATAAATTTCTAATGTTCTCATTATTGCTATTATTTTTCCAATTCCTCCAACATTCCGCTGTTATATAGCCAAGAGATTAAGTACTGGAATAACTGAAGTGTTAAAGTTTATAGGATTATTGTTGGAGTTAGGAGTGTCTGCAATGTCTTCATGCATTATAATTCACTAGTGCATAGTATATTTTTCACTATTATTGTTATTAGTATAATTCCTCCACTATTTGGCTGTCATCTAGCTACCTGGAAGTACCGTGGTGTTAAAGTTATTATTGGATTATTGTTTGAGTAAAATGTTTATCGAACGATAATCTGTTTATTATTATCTGTACAATCATGTTGTTATTGAATAGCGTGCGTCGACTGACCGATGGACAGACGCACATAAAACAACATTAGCTATTCCAAAAGCATGTTCGTTTACCGCACTAAAGGCTTGCATTACCACTTTTTACACCCTGTATAACGACCCATGTTATCCAATAGCGTATTAAATTATTACGATCTTCGCGAATATTTATTACTCAAGAATTAATTGAAACACTCCATCGTGACCGTTCCACGTCTTGTTGTAATTGAATAATTAATAAATACTATATTTATTATACACCACGATCCATATTCACACATTTTCAATTTCAATTTACATGGAATAATTATCTTGAAATGAAAGTTTAGCTAAAAGTGTAACTATTAAACGACAAAAAGTATCTTATACAACAGTGTCGGGGGCAAACGAACTCAGTGCCGCTAACTCAATTGTAAAAAGTTAGTTCTGACTGTGTGCCGATTACTCGCTCGACAGACCCAATCAATGGTTAATATTCACAGCAAGACCAGTGGACCGTTAAAATCTACATCTTGATTGCTTTATTTAATTTAATCAATTTTTTTTCCAATTTGTGAAGAGGAAACGGTTGACCGCAACGCTGGTTAATTTGTTTTTTCAGCGTCATTTAGGATCGATCAGTATCAAATTTCACTCCATCGAAGTTATTTTTCAACATTCAAATTATATCACGAAAGAAATTGACTTGTATCTCTGATTCCGCGTAAACTACAAGTTCTGCTACGCTCCAGTGGTTGCGGCGATGCGTGTCTAATTGTCAGTAATAATTGGTTTAATAAATATCAATTGTTATTGTTAGTGTTGCATTCCAAACTATCAGTTTTTGTGCTGTTATGGTTGTGATCCCCTCTATTCCTGTAAGAGTTTCCTTGGTTACTTCTATTGCTTTGCGCATCATTGACTCGCAAAACGCAGCGATCTAAGTAACATTAATATTAACTAAATGGTTGACTTAGTCAAGAACGATTTATTTTCAGTCATTTACACAATGATCACATATTTCGTTTATCTTAAATATGTTGCTTGTCCTAAATAATCACAGAACATTTGGTATTTCTTTTATACGTCCTAGAACTTTATCAATATTTTTCTTTTCTTTTTTTAGAGAACTAACACCCATCTATTCATTAGACATGAAAGATATTACTAAACTTGGTCGAACCTCAGTATCAGTGGTGGCCTGCTGCCATCGCATCCCAGATACCAACAAGCTTTTTATTTTGATGTATAGAGGAGTTGAGAAGGAAATTATAGTAAATGCAAAAGTTAGCTGATTTTCTTCTAAAATATATGCTTCAAACATGCAAATATAAATGCAAATCATAGAGTAATTATATTTTATTGCAAATAGGTATGTACAGTCGAAGACAGAGATAAGTATACAGACCTCAAAAACTACTGGACCGAATTTAATAATTCTTTTACAGTTACATAGTTTTAACTTTTATCTATCAAACAGTGAAATAATTTTTGCAATAGGTCAAGTAGTTTTTGGGAAAATATCAACCTTAAAAACTCTCCTGTACACCTTTCTCTGTGTTCCACTGTACAATACTTTAAAAAATATGGTTTTTAAAATGTCTGCGCAGAAGTAATGTCCTAGACAATTAAATGTTATGTAAAAAATACTGCGATAAATTGTCGGAGGCTCCGTCCTCTGCCCCATAGCTCATGGTTGGCTGTCCATAGAAGGCAACTCGCAATGCTGCGCTTGCGCACGGTGTGGCTGCGCGCACGACTGACAGCGCGTGCGGCAGATGTCTGCGCGGGCGCAGGTGGCGTCACGCTCCATAGGCTGCTGACACTACCGCCATGACGATTGTGGTCAAAACTCTATCTAATGATTTGGTAAATTATGTTATTCTCGAACCAAAGACTATATCTAAGATAATGTAAAGGAAACTTTGATGGATATTTCGATAGATATCAGCAGTTCTGCTATACACAGTAATACAAACAAGCCATATAAAGATTATGCATATGCATGTCTCGGTTATTTTAACATTTTTTTATTAAACTTTTTCTATGTATAAAGGAAAGCCTTACGTCATTTTCTACTTCTTTTTAATATCGTATAAATTAAAATATACTCGTATGTATGCAGATTTTTCAATACATATTATTATTTATATAGATTTTTGAACATTTTACTATGGTCTTTAATTTGTAATGACTTTCATTGAAATTTTTAAAGACGGATATACAGGCAGACATACTTATATTTTTTATAATAAATACAACATCCATTTGTTCTTATATAGGCCAGTCATTCTGGCGAGCGTTTGTATGGAGACCCCAACAATAACTCCTCTATCGATGAAACTTTTTTGTATACTTAATAGCATATTTATAAGAACAATTGTCAGAGAATCCAATAATATTTCGAGGCGGAAGTTACTTATTTTAATTGAAATTCAACATTATACCGTATCTTTTTCTGGAACAATGTTATGGTCATAATTCTTTTTCTATAAATTGTATTTTATTAGTGTGCTTCTGTACATTCATAAGTAAAACTACTTTTTAATTCGAAAGTGTAGGTATTTTAATAAAATGTCTTTTTTGGCCGTAGTTTCCATAGGATAATTGCTCCGCCGGGTTTCTGTTTTTAATATGCCTTCAAATTATTATTTCTAGTATAAGTACGAAAATCCAACAAAAAAATCCAAATGAAACAATTCATTATACAGAATTTGTCTTTTAACTATCTCTGGAAAATTACTCTATCAGATATTTTTTACAATTGTAATGAGATACCCACAAATAACCTGATTTCAAAAGAATCCAACAAAATATCCAGGCGGAACACCATTATTTCGAAATACCTATCAAGCGCAGGCCAGCGCGGGGCCCGAGGCGGGCGAGGGGCGTCGAAAACCGGTCGAGCGGCGGGCGAGTTTCTTCAAGTAGGTTAATAGGTACAGCTAACAGAAGATCAACACTTTGGACTAAGTACCGTTCTTATTATCTGCGTCGTAAGAGTTGAAATCGTGCGAATGCGAGCGAGTATTACCATTGATCTGCTGTTGTCCGTACTATACGTATGTATGTATGTATGTAGGAGGTTGATCTAAACATCGCAATTTAATTATTATTATCGTCATCGTTTCGAAACATACGAACGCAGTAAATGTAATATGCGTATTGCCTTGTATAAGTTTAGTATATAGTGTGTGTTTTCTTCGCGACACGGGGTCTAGGATAAACTAACCCAGAGATTCCTTTAGAGTGTCTTTAACTTAATTGGGCGCTTAGTGTTTTTTTATGTTACTTCCAGCTTTAAGAAACGCCCCTGTTGTGAATTTGTACTAGATTATTTGCAATTTTGTCGAAATCTAGTCGCGTTCATGTCTCACGCTGGTGCATGAGATAGTGTTTGATAATTTCGCCACGCCAAACAGCGGGCGTATTGGTCGAGTGGCTGGAGCGGTCGCCTCCCGTGCACGCGGTTCCGGGTTCGATTCTTAGCTAAATATATATGTTTTTTGTTTTTGTTTCGTGTTTTATTTTGTATTTTATTTTAATTGTGTTTCGAATTTGGTTAGTATTTTATCAAACATTTTGTTGTAATTATCTTTGAATTTTATTTGAGCATAAACTCTGAACTCATTTATACCGAAGTAGGTGTATTAGGAGAGCTGGGAATCTGTCTGTACTAGATTACTTGCAATTTTGTCGAAATCTAGACGGAGCGGTCCGTTCATGTCTCACGCTGGTGCATGAGATATGCTTGGTAATTTCGTCGGGCTAAACAGCGAACGAATCGGTCTAGTGGCTGGAGCGGTCGCCTCCCGTGCACGCGGTTCCGGGTTCGATCCTTAGCTATTTTTTTTTTTAATTTTTTTTTTTTTTTTGTATTTTGTTTCGTGTTTTATTTTGTATTTTTAACCGACTTCCAAAAAAAGGAGGAGGTAATCAATTCGTCGAATTGAAAAAATAATTGTGTTTGGAATTTGGTTAGTATATTAGGCAGATCACCCTCACTTGTAGATTTTTGTGGTTGCAGTAGCGATTACATATTATTAGTAGGTGAATATCTCACGCTCATCGTACAAGTGTAGAATTTAAATTTGCTTAGCTGTAGTCGTCAGTATGACGTAAGTAATAAGACCTATGCCGCACGCAAATATACCCGTAGTCGATGTGCGAGCGAGTTGAAAAATAACAAGCTGTCTTTGTTACTCGAGGGGGTGAGGGGGGTCCGATCGCATGTAGCACGGCGCACCGTTCCGCTGAATCACTTATTGACTGATAATCTATTTTGATTCTAATAATATCACAATACAGTAGGGTTTTATATAACAGATAATTATAATTTTAAGAAATAATTTGATACACGCACACCAAACGAGATCCCACGGCGAAAAAAAAGTGTTTTGCCATTGTCCGTACTAACCTTGACATATGGTGTCGTACTTATGCGTTGATGATACGGGCTAGATTACGTTTTGTGTTTGTTGGCGTAGGTACTATCGTCTCGGTCGAGCTTACTTAAACATTCCACGTAGTAGGTACCTAGTAAGTACACATAAAAACACATCAAGTTGTAACACTTTGGGCCGCTCCAATCTATATATCTATCTGCGTCGTTAGAGTTGAAATCTTACTGAAAGTGTTACTATTGATCTGCTTTTGTCCGTACTAACCTTGACTTGACATGTTGCGCTTATGCGCCGATGATACGGGCTAGATTACAATGGTTTTGTGTATGTTGGCGTAGGTACTGTTGTGTCGGTCGAGCTTACTTAAAACATTCCAAAATCAGATCAAGTGTAACACTTTGAACCGTTCTTATTATCTGCGTCGTAAGAGTTGAAATCGTACTGCAAGTGTTACCATTTGTTTTGCTATGTCCGTACTAACCTTGAAATGTTGTCGTACTTATGCGCCGATGATACGGGCTAGATTAGAATGGTTTTGTGCATGTTGGCGTAGGTCGGTCGAGCTTTCACCACTCGGTAACGAGTTAACCTAAAATAAACCTTATTCGTATAACTGTAGGTAGAGTACAGAATCCTATCTCCAAAATATTTGTTCAACTTCCAGTCCACGTTACCGATGCGATAGATATTTTCTACTTGTATAGGAATAAGGTTTATTATAAATTGACTTTGACTTTGAAGAACAGTTCGACTAAGATGTTCATAATGATAAGAAAAATCGAACTTAGCATTTTTCTCAACTCTAATTTTTCGTCGATTTCTAGAAAACGCTTGTCCGCATGGATCTTTACTGGACTTTAGTAAAGAGTTAATCTACAATTAACCTTATTTGTATATGAGTAGACAACAGAATCCCATCTCCAAATATCTCCTCCGCTCCGTCCAATTTTTCGTCCGCGTTCCCGCTGTTCTGTACGTGTAATAGGAATAAGGTTGTTAATCGGCCGCAGTAGCGATCCGCGCGCAGTGGCGCATGCACCGCCGCGTTGATTAGAAATATTTGAATACAACTCTATTTGATATTTTGTGCTTCGCCTGCATTTTTTATTGGAAAACTTGAAAAACAGTTTTAATAAGATAGTCTGTTCATAATGACAAGAAAAATCGGGCTGAGCATTTTTGGAAACCCCCATTTTTCGTCAATTTCTGGATAACGCTTTTCGGTCTGGATTTTTTATTGGAAATTCATAACTACTTTCGAAAGTAATATTTTAAATACATAATTAAATAGAAATTGGAGTGAGTAATTATCCCTTGGAAATTACGGCAAAAAAACACATTTTATTAAAATATATATATTTCCATATGGAAATATGGTTGGATATTCTGTCAACACATGCCTATAGGTAACTAGAACTTGTAAAAAAAGAATTTTGGATAGAGCAATTTTCCTGTAATTGATACCACGTAATTTAAGTTTGACCTTGAAAATACCTAACTTCCGTTTCTACAAATTATTGGATTCTATGTCAATTTCAATCTACATATGGTACTCTATCACTGTGCCAAATTTCATAGATAGATGAGTTACTGCTAGGGTCAACTCCTTTAATGACTGGCCTAATAGTTCCAGCTATCTTATCATAAAATAAAATCTTAATCCGGTTTCAAAAGGACTTCAAAATAATGTGACAATGAGAATAATCCTTTTAGAATATTTGTTAGCCACTCTTACTTATATTGAAGTGCTACATAATGAATGTTTTATAATAATGATAAAGATAACAATGATTTTAAAAGATGAAGTTGACGATATTGTCATAAAATGTAGGATTATGCAAATTATCCTTTTAGCATTTGATTTAATAAGTTGCATATTTTATTATTTGTCTCAACCTTGATTGTTTAGTTATTTTTTCAGCTGTCTTTAGTCGATCCAGAGTTAGGATCTCTGAGGGTAGAATATAGAGTTAGGGTCTCTTCTTAAATTTCTTTTTTCATGCGCCCTGTGGCCTTGCGAAACGTGTCTTGCCAACATCAAATTTTTAGGTATTCCCCGCCACTGGAACTCTTGATAGTTTTAAGACACGTAAACCTTTTTTTGGACGATCGAGAAAAACTTTTGCATAACCTATTAAGTACCAACTCTAACGGATTAAATGCACCGTTTAATTGGCAGCTAGATGTAATTAAACACTTGTCTAATTGGAACTCGGTACTGAGCTAATTAACTTCTCCCTAGGTAACTGGATTGGTCACCGCTACTGTCACTTTATGCGACCGTTAATATTGGCAGTTAATACGATGTAATTAGCGATATTATACCTTACTTTAAGTAAGATAGAGTTCAAGGAGTAGAATGTGTAGCACGACAAGCTTTTTGGAATGTTTTTTTCTTTGAAGTATATGGTCTATTCCGTTTAGTTCTATTACCCGAGTTATACTGATAGAACTACCCGGGAAAAAATTCTGTCTAGTTCTACTGATAGAAATGGGGTAGAACTAGATATAAATGACAATGCCAGATTCTGCCCCACCATCAACAGCAAGTTGTACAAGGTACCTAACGAATAAATGTAAAAATATCTCCGTTTTTTAATTAAAATTATTGGTTTAAAATAAAGTTTTGTACAAGTTGCGATTCGAAAAAAACAGCTTAATTAAGTATTCAGAAAATAGTAAGAAATCGAAGCGATTTATTCATTGTTTTTGTTATTCTTCTATAGGAGTTGCGAGAGTAGTAGAAAATGATACTGATTATGATTATGCAATATGAAACCTGTAATAAGTCCCCAACAAAATGATAGGTACCTACAGCTTAAATGGTCACGTAGTTTTGTAGGTGGGGCAAAGCTCCACTGAAATGTGGCAATGTCTTTTTCATGGGTAGTTCTACTGATATGATGAATGACGATACATCAATCACTCATTAGAAAGAAGGTTCTTAAATACATGACAACGTAAATTTTTTAAATGTCTATCTTTTGGATAATAATAAAATGTCGATGCTCCGCCACATTATTTTTGTAATGTTACAAATATTTTTTATAGTGCAACTGCGTAAATTCGCATTTTAAAACCGGTCGTGTGCATCCAACCGTTACATAGCGAAAGCATTTGTTTTCCTTCTATTGTTGTAATAACCTCAAAATTACAATAAATATTTATCTAAGTTTGTATCTTTATGGAGTTAAGTGCAACCAGTAAAATAGTCTTACATAGTTAATTTTTACAGAAGAAAAGTTCACGGTATTAGGTAAATAACATTATAAAGAGCATAAAAACTCCGTGTTAGATAATAAACTTATAATGATGGTATCATCATTGCAGTAATAAAAAAGTTACTTACAGAAAGTTAGCAAAAAATTAGATCATAAATTCACATTACATACAACAATTTAAAATCATTCGGCGCAAAGTAAAAGAGCGAGCGTGAATAGTAAAGGGATTTATGATAAAGTTTTGGTAAAGTAATAAGGTTCTTTAAATCTATAAGATTACTAATCAATCTTCAGGTATTTTTGTATACATCCGAAGTTAATCGTGTAAAATCACAATTTGACGGTTAATCTATAATTTTGAAATATGCCATTCGAAAATCACTGATACCTCAGTCTCTGGTTCAGATTATGGCTTTATCTTTTCTAATAATGTTTTCTACGAGTAGACTTCTTTCACTTAGGCCATGTCACAGGCTCGAAGAAAGCGGATGTTTGCATATTGCAATTTAGATGGGGAAATGTGATAGAACGGTTAATTGTGCTTGACGTTTGGTTGCCGCAGGGCTCGGTGCTAGGGCCGCTTGTGTAATTATTGCATTAACCTCCCAAGTATTACCTGACGATTGATCCGAGGCCTTCGATACTGAATTGGAGGTACACTATTAATGATATTGAAGACCTTTATGAAATTTACCTGTTGATATGTTGTAGGGCGAAAGTTGAGGCAAAATTATTAATTTATTCTATAGAAATAATATTTATTTATTGACTTATAAGAAATACGCGTGCGGAATAAATTACTTCATATTTACTTATAATTAGCAATAAATTAAAATCTATATTATAGATCCTACACAGTCATAATAATATTTAATTTCTTTGAGATGTTAAAGAAAGGTTACAAATCTCTTATAATAATAATAATAGACAAATTGGGAACCAAATTTCTAATAGAACTAACGTTGCTTCTGGTGACCAGATGACTGGCAGCTACTTTAGCCATAGCGCATCAGCCTGGCCATACCAAAAGGAAATGATTCCAGTGTTCTGGGCACGTTGCCTCTTTTATCTATATATTTATCTATAGTAATTATTTATTTATTGTTTGTTATTTTTGTGTAATAAAGGAAGTTATATTTTTTGTTACAGGTACTAACTATACCTACCTACTTCCCCTAACATCCAGTTCAACTGTCATCATATTTCTATTCCAAATTTTCCCCACAATGGGAGTATCTGATCCCGGTTGCTCCACTCCTGACCTTCCGACGCCCGACCCTGAGCGGCCAGGCTCCGGCAGCGGCATGGATGACGAGGACCTGCCGCGAAGGAAGCAGAGGCGGTATAGGACTACCTTCACAAGTTACCAGCTCGATGAACTGGAGAAGGCTTTTGGTAGAACGCATTATCCTGATGTTTTTACAAGGTGAGTGTTTTCACAGGGTCTTCTATGTGCCCATTATTCATATGGCTAAAGCTTCGTGTGGCTCGAGCTTTTGCAGCTCTTTGTAATGTATCTATATTTTACATACAGCAAGGAACGTCTTATGGACATCGAAGACACCTAACATAAGACATCTAATATACATAGCTTCTTTAATAAAATTGATTAATTTGGAAGATATTATTTTTTTAAGATTGGCGGCGCTAGTTGGCTCATGTAAGGCCCTTAAATATCACGAAGTGTTTTTCACTGTAAATATTTAATATATTTCACTATAAATCATGGTTGGGTAGGATTATTCCTGGGCCCGCCATTCTTCTCGGTCTCTATTTTATATTTAACTTTCTATTGTTTCAGAGAGGAGCTCGCTCTGAAAATAGGCCTCACAGAAGCTAGAATACAGGTGAGTCGACTGACGTTTCTGTAATAATCTTAGTAGCTAACAGCATATCAAGTGTAACACTTTGGACGTTAGACCGTTCTTATTATCTGGGTCGTAAGATTTAAAATCGCACTGCATGTGTTACCATTGATCTGCTGTTGTCCGTACAAGATCTAAAATACATACATTCATACATCTCTGATATCTCAATTTTATAGGAATAGATGTTAGAGCGAATATTAACGAAAAAGAAAAAGAACGACCACTTGCATCAAAAGATAACCAAAGTATAGTACGATACCCGACTTAAATAACATGGTTTGGCGTTTAAGGTAGCTACCCGTTTAACTCAGGTTTTCTATTCTTATTGTTAGGTGGGGGTAAGAGACTGAACCAACTTCACAAAGATGGATTTTAAGGTACTTAAATTAAACCGGATTATCTTTCTAGTGAAAGTGGCGATAAATGAATTTGTATGAAAACTATGGACCTAAATGAAAATGCACAAAAACACCTAATAATCTAATAATAATCAGCCAGAATACAGTCATTAAATTTTATATTACTTAAATATGTGGAAATAAACGCATAGCGAGGTCCAAGCGACAAAAAGTCGCACTTAAGGCCCCCCGCAGACGCGCGACTGGACGCCGCCTTTCTGCAACACACAGCACCATAGGACGCAACCCGTTTACACATTCCAAGGTTTTAATAGGTAGTTCTTATAGATCTGTATTCTACTCATTTTAAATTAAAATCTAATTTGATACGTTATTCAAATTATTATGACACTTTCACAATCAATAACCAAATTGATTCAAATTCGTGGGAAAACTCGGAGAAATATACAGGGTGGCAGTGTGGATTATTAATACTTAATTATAATCTAAAACTAATAATTATATTTTATTTGTTAAATAAAGTTACAGAAGCAATCTAAACCTATAATATAAAACCTCTTTAAAAATTAAAAAGAAAATATTCGTAAAATAAAATGAAATTGGTCACCCTTATGCTCCAAAAGTAACAGTGGACGTTCACTGCATTGCATTTTATAGGTACATAGCTGTTAGCAACATTCATAGTTTAACCTCACTTTAACTTTAAACCATATTTATAGAAAGGGACCGAACTTATACTGCTCTCTTTATTTTTATTTAGATATCAAACCGCAATTTACTTCAATTACAGCGTAGATTCTATTGGTGGTACTCGATGACATATGAATTTACGATGACCGCCCGATCTATTGGTATTGGCTTATTAACTTATTATAAAAATATTTTCCATTGCATTGCAATAATAAATAACACTCAAAGAAATCTCAACGTTCATTATACTCAATAAAATAAAAAGCTGCAGTAATGCAAACTATGCACGTCGTGAAATTGTTAATATTTTTCTCACGTGCACCTCGCGATACGCGGTGCCCATCATTTACAGTCTAATGAAAGGGACAGTCCTAATACTACAATGAACACATTCCATCAATATATTAATACTTCATTTATTTAACCTTAAGAACTATAGGCAATACTTGGTTATGTCATATTTATGATAAAACTGTGCAAGGCGACGCATAATCAGTATTACCATGAATTGCTATAGAAAATTCGCTCGCTACCGAGTACGTATTTACGTACTCTGTAACGTACGTACGTAGCAGCAAAAGTTGATTACAATACAAGACATGAAATAAGATATGGTACCTACATAACATACGATGTGATTTAGGTTAGAATTCTCTACCAAAAGACCCATTCGTGATTGGTGAGATTGTAGTTCAGCTACTGGCCAAACAAAAATGCAACCAATCACGAACCTTGTAGCTATCGATTTTACGTACTCGCTAGCGAGTGAACGTACCACAACAACTTATGATAGTGTACGGACAAGAAGTCTAAATGTAGGTAGTATAAAGACTTGCCCTGTTTTTGTTTTCATAATCTTTTAAATATTCTCATAACAACTTTTTACTCATTTACGTGCTCCTCGCTAATCAAACACTTTTACTATTCAAATTAAATATTCACTTATGTATTACAAAAACAGATAATTATAATTTTTTGCACCTAATTAATTTTTTGACATTTAACAAGTACCTTTCAAGCCATGATTAAAGCCATTAATATCTGTCATTTTTAACTGAAACCATGGTCACTCCCAATTATACAGGATGTAACGGAATATTAGGAAGATTATTTAGTATGAAGAAATGCAGGCTCTTTATTGGTTATTTCAATTTATTAGCTTCATGGCCACTCCCGTCCAGGGTTCCTTATACAGCATGTGGGGAAATCAGTCGGGTTCCCGTATTGGTCTAACGACACCTTAATGATCACTTAATCACGGCATACCGGTGAGTGTCGCTGTTTTTATCAAACTCCCAGTTGCAGAAATGTTTGCATTAAGACTTTGTACGTGATTACCAGATTTCTTTTTAACGACTTCTAAAGGACTTGGTCTTAAATCGTTTGTAATTTTTTAAATGTATTTGTATGCAGAGATAAGTATACAGGGGGCCTCAATAAGGTTGAGATTTTCTAAAAAATCTACTGGACCGATTTTTACAATTCTTTTTCCACTTTTATCTATCTAACAGTGAAATAATTTTTACAATAGGTTAAGTAGTTTTTGAGAAAATCTCAACCTTAAAAACTCCACTGTACATTTTTCTTTGTTTTCGACCGTAACTTAGCTATGTATTTTTTTGGATAGGTACGTGATCTAAAAGTCAATTATCAATTATGTTTAGAAGTTGTAGTTGTAGTTTGGACGTATTGCGATCGTTTGTCGTTTAGTGGTTTGGATTGGACATGATGCGCTAGCGTATGGAATTGGTCGCATAATTTTCTTCTCAAAGTCTACAATTCAACATAGTGATTCTGATTCCAGTATATCGATTTTTGTGTCTGTGCATTACTTCTGACAGACAAGTTACTTTAAAAACCTAATTTAGGTAGATACAATAAATTCTACATGGCGATGGCATACGATGACTCATGTGCATTGTTAATCAATGTAACTTACAAATTTTTTTTTCTCAGCATTTAATATAATACATTATAGATACTAAAAAATAATAATTATAAAACAATAGTAGGTAAATAATACTTACAATTTTTTTTACCCTTTTTTGTTTGTTTGTTTTTGATAGTGGGTATTTATTTTTTATTATTACATATTTATTAAACAAACTATAACAATCAATTATAATTAAAGTTAAAACTATGTACAAAATAATAATAAATAACAAATAAATATATAAGGGAACTGTACCAATAACCGTCACTTTTTGAACTTTTCACTTTTGATTTTGTAGCCACGGCCGTAGTATAAGACCCACAGGGAATGAAATAGTGCAAAGATATAAACAATTTATTTAAATTTTACGTAATTAAATAATGTTTCTTTAATTTTAAGATTAAATAAGATATTTTTAGACTTATATGAAATAATACCCCTTTGCCCGGTATCCGGCATGTCCTTGTACAGATATCCGACATACCCATGTCCCAATAGCCGTCATATATGTATATAGTTTTTGTGTAGGTAATGTATGACGTATATATATGATTGATCAAAGTGTTATAGTGTAAATGGAACACCTGATTGGACAAGCTTTATGTTTTCGACATTTCGACATTTCTCAAATATATAAACCAAAATAGTCAAAATATTCATTGTTGCTGTTCCAGCCAGTATATATAATTCAGGTCATTATGCCTATAATTACTAATGCACCCAAAGAAGTTTTAAAAATTCCAAAGATGTTTTTTTTTCTCTACCCTCAAAAAGTGAACAGTGTTAGAATTTGTATATTGTATTAAATTAATTAAATAATTAGTTTATGTGTCTAAATCACGCCAAAAACACGTTATTTAGTGAAATTGTGCATTGTAATAGTGGACAAGTGTTATCTCGCAAAAACTCCGACATTACATAGTGTAAAATCCAATTGACTTTTTTTTAAGAAAAATTAACGACTTTTTGTGGCAAACTTGTTTCCAAAATGAAGTGCGATAATGATCATAGCGATAAAAAGAACAATGGGTAATTTTGTATGGACCCCGTACCCACGCTGTAGCATTATAGACTGGGTGTAATTTAGAAGAGTCCTATGTGAATAGCTCCAAAAAGAATGATTGAATGAATGAATGAATGGGAGACCGAAGTTATGATTTCTTTATGGCATCAAAATTCGATACAAGAACCGACTTAACTACTGTATTTCGTCGAATACCTCCTATATTTCGCCCCGATGTTGAAGAATATCATTCTTTCGTTCATTCAAATGAGATACATAGTGTCTATAGTTCGATTCAGTTACGAGAAATCATCATCGGTCCGTATCTGTCCACTGATGGACGTAGGCCTATCCCAAAGCACGCCACTCACTCAACCCGTTTCTCGGGTCTTTGCATCCAGTCTCAGACAGCCACCACGAGAAGGTTGTCCATCCATTTGATGGAAGGCGTGCTACGCTACATTTATCCGATCGTGGGCTGTATTCGAGAACTCATCTACCCTATCGGTTATCGGTTCTACGATAGATGTGGACAGCCCACTGCCACTTCAGTTTGCTGATTCGCTGAGCGACCTTACACTTGTGGGTCAGTCCCACCGTCAGTGTCCACGTTTCGGCTTCATAGCTCTCCATTTGGCAAGACGCACTGGTTAAAGACCTTTGTTTTCAGGCATTGTAATATGAAAACGAGGAGACGACGTCGCTTCCCAAATGCTGCACAGCCTAGCTGAATTCTCCTGTCACACATTTCTCGAAGATGTTCCTTTCCAGCTGCATAGTTTGTTCTAAGTAGATGTACTGCTGAACAACTTCGAGAACCATGCCATCGACTACCACTGGTTTCGGGACAACTAGATCATTGAACATGATCATGATCTTTGTCTTGTCCAAATTCATCACGAATCCGCCACGGCAGGAAGCAGCACTAATACTGTCCAACATTTTCTGCACATTCTGCAGTGACTCTGCCATGCTCGCCCGCCCACTAATATCATCGTCGGCAAACAGAAGGTGTAAAATGTACTCGCCGTTTATATTGATGCCACGTTTATTCCAGGGTTTTGAGACATATCCTCCAGCGCGTTTGGGAAGAGTTTCGGTGATATAACATCTGCTTGTCTCATACCTCTGCGCAGCTGGATAGATCTTGTTTGCTGGTTCTAGATTTGGACGGTCATTGGGGCGGCGTCATACAGGCATCTCAGCACCTCGATGCAATCGCCAGTCTACTTTGCATCGCTGCAAGGACTGCAGAACATCCAGCTGCGCAGAGGTGTGAGACAAGGAGATGTTATATCACCGAAACTCTTCACAAACGCGCTGTAAGATATGTCTCTAAACACTGGAATAGACGTGGCAACAATGTTCATCATCAATCTTCTGTTTGCCAATGATATAGTGGGCAACGCAGAGTCGCTGCAGAATGTGCAGAAAATGTTGGATAGTCTTAGTACTGCTTCCTGCCGTGGCGGATTCGAGATGAACTTGGACAAGACCAACATGTTCAATATTTTAATAATATTATTTTATGTATTAGGTTTATTATATTTATTGTAGGTACTCATATGTATGTGTTTTATTGTATATATGTATCAATATGTATTTTATTATGTTAAGAACATCTCATTGAACTATCTTAACAATGCACCGCCTAATTCTTGTCTGCATAGCCAAAGGTTGACTGGTAGAGAATGCCGCATGGCATTAAGTTCGCCTGTACATAAATTTGTGTATGAAGAATAAAATAAATAAAATAAATAAATAAATGATCTAGTCATCCCGGAACCAGTGGTAGTTGATGACATGGTTCTCGAAGTTGTTCAGCAGTACGTCTACTTAGAACAAACTCTGCATCTGGAAAGGAACATCTTCGAGAAGGAGAGTGACAGGAGAATTCAACTAGGCTGGGAAGCATTTGGGAAGCTACGTCGTATCTTCTCGTTTCAATACCACGATGCCTGAAAACAAAGGTCTTCAACCAGTGCGTCCTGCCAAATGGTGAGCTATGAAGCCGAAACGTGGACACTGACGGTCGGACTGACCCACAAGTTCAAAGTCGCTCAGAAAGCTATGGAAAGAGCTATGCTTGCAATTCTCTGGTAGATAGAATATACGAGTATATTCACCAAAGAACAAAAGTGGTTGACATTGCTCATAGAATCAACAAACTGAAGTGGCAGTGGATTGGTCACATCTGTTCGTAGAAGCGATAACCGATGGAGTAGAAGAGTTATCGAATGGAGGCCACGAACGGGTAAACGAAGTATGGGACGCCCCCTGACCCCTGATGTAATGATGACCCTCGCAAGGTGGCTGGCAGAGACTGGATGCAGAAGGCCGAGAATCGGGTTGAGTAAGTGTACTTTGGGAGAGGTCTGCATCCGCAGCAGTGGACTGATACGGGCTGATGATGATGACGATACCATTGACAGCTGTCTTTAGGGTCCATCATTATTATGGTTTTTTTTTAATATAAAAGGTATATTGCTGTTACAGATTGCATAAACTGCTATTCCCAACTATAATGTTATAAATACGAAGTGTGTTTATTTTTTGTGCTCCTTTCACGGCAATGTGTAACGTATTGACTGGAATTTTTTGTACAGATATACCTAGAAAGGTCGGACAGTGCCGTATGGCACTTTTTATTTACCCGAACGACACTCGGGCAATGACACGGGCCGTGCGAAAATGCGCGCGTAAATGGTTCGAAGGGTGAATTTTCGAAACGTTCTCGACATTATAACGCCGTTCTCCCATAAACTACAAGGTTGCTGCCATACAAAAAAATTATGTATTTTTAAAGACCTTTCGAATGATATAGGTCTCAAGTTGCTACAACGTGGGTACGTTTTGACCCATCGTCTTTGATACAGTGCTATGGTTGTAAACGGAACGTATGTCTTAGTTGCAGCAACCTAACAAGCAGCGAGGCTCGTGTCATGGGGTTGAAATCCAAACGCACCCTCATATTTCTATGTTCGCCTTGCCGCGAGGCCTTATTTCAAGTGCCTAAACTGATCCAAGCATATGATTGTATACGTGAGGAATTGGACGACGGATTTCTGCACCAGTGACTCATGCAGTTTCTACTGCTACTCCGGCCACTTCCTTAGACACTAACAATATATCGGAGGAGATGGCGGAGCGTGATCGCAGAGCAAATAACGTGATCCTTGTTGGTCTCCCTGTAATGGATACGGGTGACACAGCTATTCAAGGGCCCACTGATGAGGCCACTGTCAGAAGGATCCTGGTGGAAATTACGAGTGAACAGATATCTTCTGACAAACTGGTGAAAGTGTTGCGACTTGGTAAACGAGACAACTGTAAACCGCGCCACATGAAAGTGATCCTCAAGTCTCGGCATGATGCAGTGAAGGTCCTTAAAAACAAGAATAGAGCCATGGAGGTAAGAGTGTATGATGACAATACATCGATGCAGCGGGACGAGCTAAAGGAGCAGAGGCAACGTCTCCAGCTACGTACCGAGAATGGTGAGTTAGATCTCACTATTAAGTATGTCAGGGGTGTGCCGAAGATAATCAAACAAAAAAACTATTTGACCCTAACAACCCCTACACTGACCTTACCTTCCTATACACCAACTTATGCTCGCTGTCATTAAAATTCGACCTATTTCTTTTATATGTAAACACCAACAAGCCATCCATTATAATTGTCACGGAGACCTGGCTGAACAGCAGGGACAGAAACAGCACATTTGCCATACCTGATTATACTATATTTAGACAAGACCGGAAACATCGACCTAAGTCGCAGGGTGGCAAAACGCGTGGTGGCGGTGTTGCCATATATGTCAGAGACCGTGTCAACGGTATACCCATTATTGCAAGAACTCATAAGAAGTATGACTGTATGTGATCTTACGGAAGCCTTGTTTTTGGATATTCAATATACTCTCACCATTTCCTTGTTGTTGGGGTCTATCGACCCGATGACAGGGAACCAGATATATGGAAACGACGTGACTCTAAATTATTGGCTAAGCTGCTTCAGCGAACAATGCGATAGTTATCGCTGGTGACTTCAACTACTCCGACATCCTATGGCCTTAAGACATCGAACAGGACCTCAAGGGACCCGAGGAACTGTTTAAGAACATGTTTCTCAACAGTAATCTTCATCAATTGGTCTCCCAGCCGACACGTTTCCGCACAGGCAACACTCCATCCTTGCTCGATCTGATCATGACAAACGATGAAAACTTAATCACTGGAATATGTTATAAACCACCTATAGGAAAGATTGATCATTGCGTACTAGAGTTCAGCATCCAATTTCTGATACAAAGAGTCCACAGTCAGCCCAAACTTAAAAGATATTACCATTACATTGACTTTGACAACTACATGGAGGAACTGGAGAAGGACCTCGAAATCTTGGAATCTACTACTGAGCGTTTTTGGAGACAGCTAAAAACCATAGTGGATACAAACACAGACAGACACGCTCCGCTTAAAAAAGTGAATAAGAAGGAAGGTGATAAACCCTGAATCAATGACAATATATTGAAACTTGTATCTGAGAAGAGAATACTTTGGGATGTTTATATTGGCACAAAGGATGACGAGAACTACCAGCGCTATAGAACCGCCAGCAATCATTGTGTGGCAGAAAGCAGAAGGAGCAGAAGACTGTATGAAGCAAAACTACTGGATAACGGACAAAAACCCTTCTATTCCCATCTGCGAAGGTGCATGTCGTCCAAAGTGAGCATTCCACCTGCAATGAGGAACCACAATGGCGACCTAGTTACAGACCCCACCGACATAGCGGAAACCTTCGCGCAGGAGTTTCAGAAAGCCTATTGTCGTGAACCAGATGTGACCATATGCTAACAAGTATTAAGTAACATTAGCCCGTGTGGAGCACTCGATCTGTGACATAAACTTTACACCCAAAGATGTTGAGAAAGTTCTAAAAGGACTCGACACAGGCTCTGCTCCTGGACCTCACAACATTCCCAGCATTATTCTAAAAAACTGCAGCAAAACACTTGTTCCTGTTGTCACTGAGCTTATGAGGGTGTCTTTTGAGGTCGGACATGTCCCACTTGACAGGAAACATGCTGTAGTTACACCTGTGTACAAATCCGGTGATAAAACAGACCCTGCCAAGTTTAGGTCAATTAGCTTGACAAGTATTGTGGGCAAGGTGATGGAGAGACTAATATGCAATAAACTGAAGAATTTCCACAACAGAGAAAATGTTATATCCAGCAGAATGGCTTTGTCGAGAAGGGATCCACAATAACGAACTTACTGTCATGTGTGCACCCGTGGACTGTGGACGTGGACCGTGGCAACCCGGTTGACGTTATTTACCTCGATTTTGATTTTGCTTTCGACAAAGTCCCGCATCAGCGCCTGCTTATAAAATTGGAGCATTTTGGCATTCGAGGTCGGCCTTTAGACTGGGTAAAGAGTTACCTGTTGGGAAGAACCTTCCAGGCCAGGATCGGTTACTCCTTGTCCCAGAAGAGGGACGTCCTGAGTGGAGTTCCCTAAGGATCTGTTTTAGCCCCCACACTTTTTGCAATTTTCATCACGGACCTCATTGCGCTGATAGACTCACAATCTGCATTTTTTGCTGACGATGGGAAATTCTTTGGCAACCCACTCTTAGTGTCTGGACAACTACAGAGCGATCTAAACAAGCTCCAGGAATGGACTAAGCAGTGGCTAGTCAAGCTGAACATATCGAAATGTACTGTGTTGCATCTAGGTAGTAGAAATCCTGGCGTGGTATACACCATTGATGACACTGATATAAATACTGTGGAATCCCAAAAGGACCTTGGAGTTGTGGTTTCAAAAAATCTAAAATGGGGAGAACACATTAATGGTCACACATTGTCAATAAGGCTAATTCATTTATGTATATTATAAGGAGATCCTTTCAATATATTACATCCGAGGTTCTTGTCAAAATCTACAAAACATACATTAGGCCTCTTCTGGAATATGGATTTCAAATATGGAACCCATATTTTATAAAGGACATCCGATCTACCTACTTGAGGGCGTGCAAAGAAAGGCAACAAAGATTCCATATATTAAACCGCCCAAAAAATCCTATAAACCCTGGCAGAACGTCGACTCAGAGGTGATCTAATTGAGACATATAAAATTCTCACGTACAAATATAACCTCCCAGATGTCCACCGTTTCTTTGAGACTAAAGACATACGTCCATTGCGAGGACACCATATGAAAATCTACCGCACTATCGCCAATACCAAAATCGCTCACCACTTCTTAAGTAAAAGAGTTGTCCACGCACGGAACAAACTGTCTGATGATGTAGTATCACCATCAGTGAACTCTTTTAAAAATCGCCTCGACATGTGGTTAAAATCAAACATTATATAAATAAGCAATATGTGTAGTGAATCATATGAACATTAGACAACATAGACTGAACTTACCAACACTGTGATATAGACACACCAGCATTGTGCTGCCTGTCTAACAAATGAATAATAAAATGCACAAAAACGTCCTAAACCATAAGAAAACACATCGTAATGTTTGGGACGTTTTTTGTGCATTTAGGGATGTTTTGTATTTTGGGAAGTTAAAAAATATTATTTTACGGGTACTGGTGTGGAAAGTAAGCAATATCTCTATAGTTATCTATATATCATATAGATGACGGGTACTGGTACATTTTGCTGTTTGGTGGAACCAATAGCCGTCAACGAATTTAAAATGTTATTATTTAATTAATTAAAACAAATAGGCTTCAAATCAAATTACAGAATGATATTAATATTAATAAAGTTTCATTTTAAACATCAACACTTACAAATAAGTAAATACATGAGCCAGCGTTGAAAAAAAACCGTAGTCAGTAAAAACAGCAGTTTAGTAATCGAACTTCGTAACTTTTTTACAAAAACGTGAACACAAACTATAAAGTGATATTATATTATGTTATTTGATGTTTTACTGTATTTTTGCCAGTTAATTAGCAGCAAAACAGTATTTATTTTCATAATATTGCAGAGAAAACGATATAAACTACCATTTTCGTGAGATATAGGTAGTTTAAGTTGACTTGACGGGCATACGTACATTGACGGCTATATGTACACTTACCTTACTTATATTTTTTTATACCCCTATTAGATATTATGTTAAACAAACCTTACCCTCTCCTATCGGCAGTCGGATAAATACCTCTGTGGCGATATGGGCAGTCCATTTAACAACTATTTTAGTTATTTATACGTGGCATGAATTAGATTTTTATTCAATTACCAGTCTTAGAACTAAATTGGTGATTTATAGTTCGTTAGAACCTTGTGTGGCAACGACATTTACGCAGTTTTATAAATTACTTAAAAAACTATATCTCTATATAAAAATAATTATATCAATCATGTGCAGTATAAATTAAATCAAATCAAATTAAACAATCGAGTTTGTTGCCTCATACAAATTGTTATAAAAAGCACAATGGAACTTGATGGATTTTGATAATTAAAAGCCAATACAATCATCAAAATCATCAAGAACGCCGAACACAAACACCGCTATACCAACGCAATAGCACTGCCCCCGTCACATGCTATGACATGGTATGATTTAATCGTTTTGAGAACCGTAATACCCCGTAATAGCACCACAGATCCTATATCAACAAAATTTGTCAACAGGTGTGGTTCCAAAACAGGCGGGCGAAGTGGCGGAAGCAGGAAAAGGTGGGGCCCCACGCGCACCCGTACAGCGGATACTTAGGCGGAGGCCAACCGCTGCCAACATCCGCCCAGCTCCCCGCTCCGCCGCATCCTCTCTCGCAGCTCGGCTTCGGCATGAGGAAGCCGTTTGAAAACGCTTTAGCTTCGTTTAGGTAAGTTTATCGTACTTGTGTAACAACGTAGTTAAAGAAAGGGTGGGCAGTCAATATAATAATAATAATGTTCTCTTACTTATTTGATTAACTTTTTGTTATATGACTTTAGGGTCTATTGTAAATATATCAAATTTTCCATGCATTTTGTACTGTTCAGAAGATCTACATTTTATACTTACATTGAGTTCTTCTTTTAATTGTATAGTTGTAGAACTATGGATGATACTTACCCCATTTGTGCTTAACCTTTTACGTAAGTAATTATAGCCGAAATTGATTTATTCTCCATTTTTAAAGACGTTGTCTTTCTCCAACAGATATGCCAGCTCACCTTTATTTGGCGCTCAGTATCTGCCTCCGCTATCGCGCCCTCCTCTCTTCGGGGCCCCACTGTACGCGACATCGCCCGCTCACTTCCACTCTCTCTTCGCCAACCTAACCTTACCCGAACCTCCACGACTATCGTCCGAGCATTCCAGACTATCGCCGGAGCACCCCCGATTGTCGTCTGAAGACGGTCGTTCACCATCCATTTCTCCTCCTATATCGCCGGGGAGTGAGTCGATGCCACCGCAGCTAGTAATGGACGATGTGCGGACTTCTAGCATAGCTGCGTTGCGACTTGCAGCGAGAGAACACGAGTTGCGGTTAGAGTTGTTGAGGCAAAGAGCTGATTTAATTTGTTGATAATAAATTGCAATAATTACCTAAAATTCTTTAGCATCTAGAGACAGTAGTTAATGCGAATGAGACAGAGGAGACTATTATAAATAAAAACAACAAGCAAAACGACAAGGGACCCTGGTCCACACTTGAATAAGTCCCATTTTTGAATGTCACAGTAGCCCAATGGCTAGGGGCTTGAGACTGCGACGTAGTGTTCGATCCCCGGTACTTCTGGACTACCTATTATGTAGGTCGCTCGTATGACAAGCTTTTAAATTAGCTTAGATGAAGTGCTTGATAAGAATGTGAAATCCTTGCTAATTCTATTTTCGTTTTAAATAATTACATTTAATGACTGAATGGGGCGATGTTTACGAAGAAGTTTTTGCAGACAAAAGATAAAAGTGTGAAAGTCAGTGCAAATATTGTAGGTACATAATTTATTTATAGCTTTTGTGAACCAACATCTCAATACAATTGTTGTCTTTGAGAAATAGTTATAATACAGAAGATATTATTTAGGTTATTTTTGTAAGTCTGTAAATAACATAGAATTAAGCGAGTTTCAATAATTTATGTTAATGGGTAAATTAAAAATTCCGTCCAGTAATTTCAGTGTTATTGTATATTTTGATATATAAATAAAGTTACATTTATAAAGTACATGGTCACTTTCATTATATGCCCCCCTGCCTGCCGTTTCAATATGATGAATAAAGTTAAAAAGCCATTTACTTACTTATATAAAAAATGTGGGAAGAATGGTAGCGATTTCGTCTTGCGTTTTCTAATTTTAAAATACATTTTAAAAGCACATAACCTAGTAACATTATTTTAAAGTTTAGTGAAGGAAATTGCAGCCTTTTATTACGTTTAGTTTACTTATAAAATACGAAGAAAGAATCACTGCCATTGATTTTAATCTTACTGAATCTTAACAATAATACGAGAAACAAAAATGTTGAGTACCCAGGCGCGGATTCAGGTCTCAAAAGGGGTTTTAGTCACAGTCACCGGAAAATATGCCAAGTGCGAATCGCTCATGATCGATATAGTGCATTCCTACAAAGAAGTTAACAAAATATATGGTGTAAGATTTGGTACAGTGTACAGTTCCATGTGAGCAAAACCGTGGGGCGTCCACTAGTAAATTAATAAACCTGTAAAATCAAGGTATTGGATATAATATCATCAGCCTATCGACCTCAAAGACCGTGAAAGTGTCACGTCACAAATCTATTAGCGTTGTAGGCATGCACAACGGTGGATCCGCGCTTGTAAGTACCTACTCTAGTCGAACACGTGTGTAAACTGAAGTGCTGTGATGAGGTATGACGTCATGAGCGCGACGAGAGCGAGTAGGAGCCGCATGTCCAGCGGCGCCGCGCCCCACAGCGAGTAGCGCAGCGGCCGGTCCTGCAGGCACAGCGTCAGTTGACGCATGCAGGCGCGCTCGCGGCAGTCTGGAAGTTATATAATCGTGTGTACAGTTTACACCATTGTAAAGAGGTATGACGTCATGAGAGAGATGTTGACGAGCATCAGAGTCGCATATCTAGAGGCATTGCACCCCATAGCAAGTAGCGCAGCGGCCGATCGTGCATGCAATGCGTCAGTTGATGCATGAAACGCGTCAGTTGACGTATGCAACGCGTCAGTTGCCGCATGCAACCGCGCTCTCAGACGTCTGAAAGCTACATAGCCGTGTGTGCAGTTTGAAGCGCTATAAAGAGGAATATAGAGACGTTGGCAAGCATCAGTCAGTTGCATATCTAGAGGCATTGCACCCCATAGCAAGTAGCGCAGCGGCCGATCGTGCATGCAACGCGTCAGTTGACGCATGCAGCCGCGCTCTCAGAAGTCTGAAAGCTACATAGTCGTGTGTGCAGTTTGCAGCGCTATAAAGAGGAATATAGAGACGTTGGTAAGCATCAGTCAGTTGCATATCTAGCGGCACTACGCCCCATAGCAAGTACCGCAGCGGCCTATCCTGCATGCACCGCGTCAGTTGCCGCATGCAGGCGCTCTCTCGGACGTCTGAAAGTTACTTAGTCGTGTGTGCAATTTGCAGCGCTATAAAGAGGAATGTAGAGACGTTGGCGAGCATCAGTCAGTTGCATATCTAGCGGCATTGCGCCCCATAGGCAGTACCGCAGCGGCATATCCTGCATGTATCGCACAGTAGATCAATGGTTACATTTGCGGTACGATTTCAGCTCTTACGACGAAGATAATAAGAACGATCCAAAGTGTTACACGTGCTGTGCTTTGGGCTGTACCAGCATAAATAAGTCCTAATGTGACTATAGTTTCTTAAATTACTTACTGGTGGTAGCAATCAGCTGATTAGCGATGAAAATTTTCAGTTTGTTTGTCTCCTCGGCGACGAGTTCGAGGATTATGATCGGTAGAAACGAGACAACCATGGTTTGCGCTGCTTGTATCAGAAGTAACACCGAAGTAGTGGACATATAGGCGAGCTAAAACAACACTCTTAGTTATTTATATTATGCCTCTATCAGAAAATATGTCAACTATTATTTTCGTATTAAATCTCTTCGTAACCAAAGAAATCCTACCTTTTTGGAAATGTGGTACATTATAGAATAAAGACCAAAAGTGATTTTTACACCAGTATTAATTAAATTGAATATAATCTGAAATTAACGTTTTGTATAAACTTAATACAATTATTTCCTATTTAAAGATTTAATTATTATGTCAGTGTATCTAAGATGTACGGACAACAGCAGATCAATGGTAACACTTGCAGAACGATATTAAATCTTACTACGCAGATAATAAGAACGGTCCAAAGTCCAAAGTGTTACACTTGATCTGCTGTTAGCTGACCTACCATAATTTTGGATGGAAATTCAACTTTTTGAAAACCTTCATAAATATTTTCATACATATTTGCGTAGCTATTTGAGAATATGGTGCGAAAGCCTTTTCTTTTAACGGTCTTTACCAACAATTTGATTCTACAGTATAATACCATGAACATCGAAATATTCAGTGCTTGCTCCAAATCAATAGTCATCAACATCATATTAACGCTAATTGTATCTTTTATACATTCGCCAAGTGAGATCTCACAGGATGCAACAACGTAAAAAAGTCGCAGGGATATTATGATCGCAAGAAAAAATAACGTAAGAAAATTGAACTTCCGGGCCAATTTAGCATTTTCACTGTATGTTCCTTCTGGCAATATTGGGAAATTGAAATAACCAAACACGTCTTTTTGAGTGTACAATGCAGTAATGAAGGATGCATAATACTCGACAATAGCTAATATTTTGATTATTATTCTCAAATCCATGTACACCCAAAAGAAATAAGAGTTAACAGCGATAACAAATGCGCAATAAAACTTTAGTATCCAGCTAATGCGATTGGAAATATGAACATCATAATAGAGACCAAGTAATAATCTTATTGCAAAGATTGGTTTGATGCCATAAAATAACATATTCATATTGTTGTTAGTTAAAAACAATGAACACACGCATTATTAAGTCGTTATACAGAAAGACTGCAAGGAAAAATGATGCGCGCATCGTACTTATAGGCAAGGAAAGTATGTAGGTCATTTCATTACATTAAAGCTATTGATTTTGAGCTAACAATACATAATTAAGCTTGCAGCTCAATTCTACGATATTAGTGTAATTGCATTAATACAGGACATCTGAACGACTTGAATAAATTAGCTAACATGGTGCTGAGAAACAAATATTGAAATGGAAATTTTGTCTAATACACTGTCACTATCGTTCAAAAGGTAGTACCTATGTATTCGGAAAAATATTGATTGTGTTTGAACTTAATAACTCGAAGCAATGAAATTGTCGTTGCCATATATAATTAGAACATGAAATGAATTTAGAACATAGACATTTGACATTTATAAGACCGAGTTTACACTAAGCTCGTGCTCAAAACTGGCTATGAATTTCGGCCTAAGGCTGTGGACTCATCAGGCAAACAGTTTGCGGCTGACTTAAAAAAGTACTGTCAAGAAACCCGTAGGATACAGTACGCGTTATATAAACGCCCTCAAGACAAACAACCCGGAAATTATTTGCGTAATAGGTCCACAGCCTTTAAAGCTTTCGGTATACCTAAAAAGTATGCATATTTTACTTATACGAGCCTTGACTGGACACTGCAGGAGAATGGGAATGTCCGACACCACTGCCTGTAGATTCTGCTGTGAAGCCGAGGAAACCCATGCACATCCTCTGTGAGTGTGGAGCACTCATTCACAGCAGAAGTCGAGCCTTAGATGGACACATACCACCCGAGTATATTAAAACTCTCTCACCCAGTGCATCATACGATTTCTGAAGGACGTTGGCCTTGGAAGCGAGATATAAGAACTCGGTGCGCGGCCACAATAGACCTTTGAGGTCGCAGTGACCCTTGGGCTTGTACCAACACCCTGATATCAAATAATAAATGCATATTTTGATTTCTGAAATACATCTGTACTGTAACATTAGTCAGTACTACAAAGTGAAGAGGCGACCTCCGGCGGATCATTAACATGGGCTAATCACAGCCAATCATCACCAATTTGGTTAGTCATCGCCGTCCTGAGGCCGGTGAAGGGACGAGCTTTACGTGTCCCAATTACGTTGTGACCTCTACGACCGAAACTGCGGTCGACTTACACTGATTAGGCTAGCTGGATGAGACGTAAACAAATGCAGTCTTGTGCTGAGATTTAAAGACAGTTAATCATCTCTGTTGAGGCTCGCCCTTTGTGCCAAATTGTTTCTTCTGTATGTTATTTATCTTAAGAGCCTTCCATGAGCCAACTAGCGTCGCCAATCTTAAAAAATAATACCTATGTTCCAATATAAAACTTTCGAAGTCCAGTACATCGCAATCGTATACTTTCGCTGTAACGTACGTCGCGGTCTCAATCTTTCGCTTTGGTAATATTCGCTGTAATGAACATCGAACTCATGAAATACAGTCTCAATTTTAGAACATGATGAAAAAATTCTTGCCGTGGGCAGGACTTGAACCTGCGACCTTGTCATTCCGTGACACGCTCTTACCAACTGAGCATTTTTTCATTATGTTCTAATTTATTCACCGAGCATGGATAATGCATAATTCAAATTTTGGATAATCAATTTTATTAAAAAAGCTTTTTACAAAATGTTTAGACTGCACTACGGAATGTGAATTGATTAAATCGGAAGATATTATTTTTTGCTGCGCTAGTTGGCTCATAGAAGGCCCTTAAATCTCTTCCTTTAAAGCCTCGTATCCACTAGGCAACAATTGACGCGCATAACGTGATGCTCAACAATCTGCAACGTTGCACAACAACGCGTGAAGTTGCCTGCTGGCGTGCAATATGAACAATGGTACGAAATGGTACCTCAAGTTCCTCGTTGCCGTTCAACATGATGAGCAACATGTTGTGCAACAGCCTAGATTAAAATTGCCTAGTGGATAAGAGGTCGGTGACTTTCCTTATACTTATATTACTCTTTGTCGGTGAGTCTGTGGTTACGACACTGGACTTCCGTTATGGAGGCCTGGGTTCAAACCCAAGGTCAGCCTTGTACTAATGAGTTTTTCCTCATCAAAAACTTATGACTCTCTTGCATTGTGTACCGATCAGCTGATAGATTTGTTCATTTGCTGATACACCATCCATGAGCATCCATTCGGCTTCTTATAACCCCGTTCCGTTACATAATTTAAGGAATATATAAATTGGTAGGTACTAAGTATTTCTATACGACTACATAATCAACAAAATGTCTCGTAACTACTTTTACTACATAAATAATTATTTATACAATATTAATTTACGACAATCAAGAACCTGGTAGATGCGAGTCCCTTTTCAAAATTATATTTAATAAACATCAATTTTTTATTAGTATTTATTTGACAAACAATTACACGCCTCCTTTGTGATGATAATGGCGCTTATCGTAAGATTTTACGAGCTAGCCGGACTGCGGCTGGTATTTTAGTGAGGGGAAACCGTAAGCGCCGATTAATATCGATGATTCAACGTCTTCAATATCAGCTCACAACTGTAGCATTCTGGGATTTCTGGGTACATCTTTGAAACTCTTGTGGTTTTAGTTTTTTTATAGTTCTCAGTCCCCCAGTTTGACGCTACGCGTTGCTCACTTAATATTAAAAGTACCATCAAATAAAGACCTTAGCGTTACTCCATAACATAGGTAATAGAATTTAGAAATAGAAATAGAATATCTAAATGCCGGCTTTATCCAAATAAGCGAAATAATAAGGTTACCTATTTTCAGAAATAAGTTATTTCTTATTACCTTCGCGCCTTATCCCGTTCCCTCACGTCACGCCGCCGTTCATCACTTATCATCGCATCGTCGAGTCCTGACGATAGAAATGTCGATAGAACACTTGTACATCTCTATCCTATCCACTTTAGTGTAGCAAAGCATATCCGAAGCCTGGCATGCGCAGGCGCTTTCTGCCCAACATTTATACCTCGATCTTTAGGTACACGAGTTTATGGCCTGTCGTAAATTATTCCGGCGAATAAAGACGTTTTCTGGACGTCCAGACGTTTCCATTTAAATTATTTTAATATTTACTCGAGTTTAAACCCGAAAGGTTCATAATAAGCTTTGAGCTGAATCAATTTTGTTGTGTGGTTTGTTACTTTCCATAGTTTATTTTACGCTTACGTCTTTTCGCATTCGATTTTAACCATATACAAGAGGTGTTATTCAAATTTGGTTAAAAATACTAATTCAGAATCTTTATATGGTTCAGTCAGACATCTTTAATGCGTGATTCGCTTATTATAAACGATATGCTTAATTAATAAATTAAATCCTCGATCATAACTGTCCGGTGACAACCCTATCCAAGCCGGTGCCGCACCTCTTTTGACGTGAAATCTCCGATATTATTGGAATCAATATCAATAATTTATTGGGACGTTTTTATGACATTTATTGTAATGAATGAATGACGAAACGAATCTTTGGGATTTTATTGATATTTAATAGAGCTTTGATCTTGTGTTCGACTTCATAATGACAATAAACATAACTCAACTTTCTGTTTACATCTCTATTTGACTTGTATCGGTAACTACCTACCTAAAATAATTTAAACATTTTCCAAAACTTTATACAAGGTGATAATTTCCTAGTCCAAGTAGATACTTATAGGTAGGTACCCCAATATAAACATAAACTCCAATTAAATATGCAGCATCAACTACAATATACCGGTGATGCCAATTAATCATAAAATTTAATTGATAGTTGGTAGATTATTCATAAAAATACAACATAATTATGGGAACTCTACGTGAAGGTAATATGGTCACGTTTCCAATGATTTTGAGTAGGTTGACGTACTAGATAATATTGCAGTATAACCCTTAGGGCACTATCTCACTAGGACACCATAGTTGCGCCTCCAGCGGGTGATTAGGTAGACGCGCCACTGCATTGGTTACGCAATCAAACGGACACTACGAAAGGCCCTTCCATGCAATCCATACAATACCCCGCATTTTAATGTTAGCGCGACTGGTTGCGCCACCACTGGTGTCCTAAATGAGATTACTGTAAGTATAGATTTACAGCTGCATTATATATGTGTTTAACTAACAATACTATTGGTACAGTAGATATATGCCTTTATGCTTTTTGGCGCTGCAGTACTACTTGTGCTACCTAATATTTTACCTCATGGTTGTAACTAAATTTAGTTTCTCTTTTTAAATATTATTACTTATACGAGTATTGTAAGTGTATCTATGCATAGGTGTGCTGTTTGGCTGTCAAATAAACGATTATTCTATTCTATATTAATTATTACTCTATGTGTCTGGCAAACAGTTTTTATTACTTATTATTACAAATTTCTAACCAAAAAAATTCTAGTTAGGTATATAAAATATCTAAATGAATAAACAGAAACAGTCAATGTCTGCAGGCAACGCCGGATGGCGGAAGGCTATGTCTAATATAAATTTTTATAGCACTATACATTGATTAGTATAACGAGCGGCCCGACTGTTTGACGACCGAATTAACTTTTATAGAAATTAATCGATTTCGTTGTATATCGATGCTAGTGTCCGTCGGATCGAGCTATAAACGTCTCGTTAGAGATAATGGTAACATATGGACACTGTGTGGGAAATGGTAACGACGGCTTTTCTGTTTATTTTTAATTAGGTTCTGATTAATGAGACGGTGGATCATCTGTTGTGAAAGGTTAAGCTTAATTGAGTAACTAATATACTCAAGTAACATACTCAAAATTCTAAACAATAACTATCAGATTATTGAGGGTCACTTGTAAGAAAAGATAACCCGAGAGTTGGCGGCTTATACGTCATACATTTTCCGTATTTAAGCCAGGTTCAGCGCTAACTCTCCTTAAATGTCTCCTTAAGTAAATTGGGTATAATATAGCCAGAATGGGATTAGGACCTATTTTTATATGACCTGGGGTTCAGTTGTGTAGTCGGCATCACATTGCAATCTAGGCTATATTACCGTTGTGTAAAGTGCCCTTGTAACCTGATGTGCTATCGTCTGTAGCTCATAAGGTTCTCCTCAGGTTTTCAAAGAGACATTCAAAAGAAAAAAACTAGTTATTTAAGTTGAATAGATGGCGTTGCGCGAAGTCACTAAGAGATCGTAAAAATACACACGGACCATGAAGCAAATATTGTTAATATGAGCTGAATAATTTATTTTTTGGGTTTTTGTAATTTTAAACAATACAATTTAATATTTTTAATACCACAAAAAATACGCATTCAACTCTTAAACAGGGTTAGCCCGTGCATTGAAGCTTTATAATTTTGTACTTCATGCCGAGGAATCAGTATCATCTACACGAGGTATCGGTACTATTTTTGTTTCTAAAATGCTTAAATGTCACTTTGAAAAGCAATGAGCTTAGCGTAGAGAGAGAATCTAATAGAGCCGCAACCCGCGTACCCACATATTCCCTTTCGTTCTGACAGCCAGTGTTACCTAGGAAAAACTATTACAAAATTTTAAGGGTATTTTTAAAATAAAATTAAAACCATTGCATGTGTTTTGGTTTAGTTTTAGTTTCTCTCTCTACTTTGCTTAGCCTCATTGTTACTTTGCAAGCACGTAGCAGTTTTATTTATTTTTAATACACGTATTGGTGCAAGTAGATGTAATTACAACATGTGGCATATAATATGCGAAAACTCATGTTTCCTCACTGATCAAAAGTGCCGCTTATTATACTGTTCGCAGATAATTTAACTGCCTGTTATAATACGTATCGTATACGTATACGTATTAATTAAATGTTGCTTTGGAGTTTATAGCCATAAACTTGCTTTTAAAACAATGTTTTTCCATCGTAATAATTTAGTTTAAAGACGGCAACCCATCAACACAAAACCATTGCAATTGACGTAGGTATTACAGTTCTAAATAGAGTTCATTTATGTTACACTTGATATGCTGCCGAGTGTATATATCAAACTAGAGACTGTATTTGTTTACGTTTGATTGAATTATATTATTAAACGTTACAACTTTTTTTATATATTTTTTATGTATTTGTTATGTATGACGACTTACCTACCTAATATACTTTACAATAAGTGTTTAGTTAGATATTAAAATAAGTACCTCATATCACAACAAATCAAGTCCATTCAATTTCATTTAAACCTGCACTAAATTAAAAATAAACAAAAAACAATAATTACAATAATGAACTTGGACCCACAAAAACGTATCATCGTTTTACGACCCACAAATCCGTGTTCGGAACGTCACCGGACAAATTAAACCTAATTTATGTTGATTGAATTCATAATAGAAAACTATCCACACACCATTCGACCGGTAATTTATAAAATATCGACAGAACCGAATGCCCAATATTCGATTGTGATTGAGGCTTACGGAGTCGTCGATGACGTCACAATAAGCTGGTATCACTATAAGTCTGAAAATTAAGTTGTATGCTGACAAATTCAAATAGTGACGGTTTGCGAATTGGACGAATTGAGAATGCATCGAGTCTCAAGCAAATCATATAAAATAGAATCGTTGCACACACATGTAGAAACCGCCTGATGCGGTATTATTATTAGTGTGGTCCGCAAAGTATTTATTTATTTTATTAATGGACTCGACAGTTCGTCATTTGCCAATGTCATGTTACAGAAAATTCAATATATTCAATAGCCTTCTATCTTCCTCCAGGGGAATCGCACTAGCGTCTTCACCCTGGGTAGCCGCATCTTCATGTCTTCATCCAGAGGAGACGCCGTAGCGTCATCACTCTGGACGAAGCAGCTCGACATTCACGTTCACTCCCGAGCTTGTAGCGGGAACTCTTGATAAAAGCTTGAAACTTCAGATCTTGCATAAATAATTCAATAACTTCACCGTACTGTCATTCGCGAACATTTTCTGAATAATTTAACGTGATATTAAACACAAAATAGTCCCTGTAGACGTTAAAAGGAAAATTATCTAATAATTTCGCAACCGTCGTTTCCCGCCATTTTCAAGAGAACCCCGCAAAGTATCGAAAAACTTTGCTATTTATGGGTCGTTCTTCGTATCTACTCGTTTATGCTTCCTACCTACGTCTAACTTGACTACAATCGCGCTCTACTTGCGTTCTATTGACCAGTGGTTGTCCATTTTCACGAACTAAAATTATTACCACTTGCGTACAGTATAAAGGGGCAAGCAATATTTTCTATATTTTATCGATACTTTAAATTAATAACAAAAAATCTAGTATTATGTATCTAAGTACCTAGAGGTAAAAGAAGTCACATAGCTTAAAAACATCCATCAAAAATTAACAGAATTGCGAACTTTGTAGGTACTTAAATAATACCTAGGTTTTTGTACTCTTCTCACAGTAACTTCTGATTACCAATATAGATTAGGTTTCAACATGCGTTGCGATAACAACTTGTTTCGGGTGACATCCGTAATTCCCCCTTACTCGAGAATCACTGTTAAACTCAGTCAAAACACGCCGAATAATGTTTTAATTCGAAACACTCTGGCAATTGGATAAGAGATTGAAAAAAACGGAAAAACTCGATGCAAATAATGTTGGCTGATAACGTTAGCACGAAAATATCCTTCCAAGTATCCGATAAAACAATTTTCCTTGTACAAAAATGGACTTTAAAAACTTATTCATAAATCTTATTTCACGTTTTTATGTCAGATCGTGCTAGCCGATAGTTTATTTTAAAAAAAAGTTTAGATTAAAATACTATAGATGCAAGGTCAATGTGCTGGAAATGGCACCACAAAATTGCACTAAAACTTCAGGAAGTGCAATCTCGAGGTCAGTCGTTATCACGTTTTACCACGGTTAAAATGTGGTTTGTATTGAAATGTTTTGAAGTTTGACACTGCAAATAATTATTTTCCATATTGTCACATTTTTAATTATAGTAAAAATATTTTTTTTGTATATATATTTGCTCCGAGTGTAGTTTATCATGCATATATAACAAAAAGAAAAGCAAATATCTCATCATACGATTAATAGCATTGGGCCTTCAAGTGTAACACTTTGGACTTTGGACCGTTCTTATTTTTTGCGTCGTAAGAGTTAAAATCGTACTGCAATTGATCTGCTGTTGTCCGTACATTGCCAATCAGAAATGTTTTCTCACTGTTCGTTATAGAACTAAATGTTGACAAAAAAGTAATAATACCTAATATGCTAAATGGCAACATAACAGTACAGACCCATTTCCACTGTATTAAATCAATTATTTCACTAAAATTAAAAAACAAATAACGTTCACCTGAAGCCTGTTTAAGGACCATTTGTCTCAACAACATGTTTGTTAATGTTAATGTATATTCTCAGAAGCACTGTAGGTATTATAGTATTTTTAATCTAAGGGGAAAAAAGGCAAAACACGAATGATTCGGTGAAACCATGAAACAAAGAACGCCTTATGGAATAAGCCATATTTACATCATAAACATTGCTCTTACATGATAGGTTTAAGTGTCTCAGCTCATTTGTTTTTCCATTGTATGATTTGTCAATAGAAGTCGAACATTACAGATGTCTTTTTCTGACCTATGAGAAATGACGTATGAAAGTGGCAATAAGAGCCTGAGACCACCTCACCTGGGGCAATTGACTCGGGTGCATTAAGTACCTACACTATTAGCAGACTTGATTCACCCAGGTGATTTCCGGGTGCATTAAGGGCCTTCCATGCATAAGCTATGTACATAATATTTTAAGTACATAGCTTTTTTAATAAAATTGATTAAATTGGAAGATATTATTTTTCAAAGATTGGCGGCGCTAGTTGGCTCATGGAAGGCCCTTAATGCACCCGGAAATCACCTGGGTAAATCAAGTCATACTATTTTTAAAATGCTTATTTAACGTGATTCAATGTCGGTAAGTTGTATTTCGCATAATTGCGAAAAACGGCCGTTTTTGGCACATTTGAGAACTACAACTTTGCTTGTCGCAATTATGCCATGTATTGTATATTAAAAAATAGTGTTTATCCTAATAAAGATTGTGTACATAGCTTTTTTAATAAAAAATAATAACCTGTAAGATATTATTTATTGAAGATTGGCGGCGCTAGTTGGCTCATGGTAGGCCCTTAAGTACACTACACAGGTAGACTTTAATCACTCAGGTGATATAAACTATATTAGTAGACTTAATTCACTCACGTATAGGCTCTCTCCATAGAGATTTATTCCTTCATGGGTGAAGCTTTCCATTAGCGGGCACGCGCCAACTCGACAAACAAATGACATTTGAGAAACACGATTTGAATTTGTTCGAATTTGGAACGTCTCGGCGGACAATAAATGATGTCTAGACTTTGGTGCGATAACCCGACGACTTGGGGATTCAAATGGACTTTAGGAGGGACGGAGAGCTGCCGCTTTAATAATCTGTTATCGCGATCCATTGGTTTGTAGATAGTAGTAATCAATAAATTACTTGTAAATAAAAAATAAAATAAAAAGTCATCACTACTGCGTAGTATGAACGACAGCTGATCAATGGTAACACTTGAAGTAGGTACGATTTCAGCTCTTACGACTCAGATAATAAGAACGGTCCAAAATGTTACACTTGAAATGCTTTGGGCTGTACCAGCAGTAGGTTTCGATAATATTATCTGACATGGTACGTTGGCGTATGTTCTCGATTCAATCAATCGAATTGACATATCGAACGATTGGAACGACTTTTCTGAAGGATATTTGCATTAAATAAAATCGAAGATGAAATACCTGGAGAGCTATATTGCTACATGGAAACGATTGACTCTGTTAATCATAAGTTAAGATTGAACTAGATATATGACTAACACTATAATATTCGCAAAAAAAACCTATTAGTCACACAACCATGAGCTGACAACAAAACGTGCACTTCGAGTCAATAGCCCAGACCATGAATTACCACGAGCCGTGGCCAAAGAAAGAACAATACAAATATTGGGCGCGGACAGCGATAGATTACCCGATCGATTTAGCGAGGAAATGAGTGCGGTCGCGCGGACGGCGCGTGCGCAGCCGGTCGCGGCCGCAATCACCGCTAACAAGGTGACCATAGATTACGTGGACCTACGAAAGTGGTGGACTTGGCCAGGATATCGACCGCGACTTTCATTGTTTTCAATTTGACATATGGACCTACATTAGCGCAATGTTTTTATACAGATAACAGCAGATCAATTGGTGTTACACTTTATCTTTTGGACCGTTATCTCCTTCGTAAGAGTTAAAATCGCACTGCAAGTGTTACTATTGATCTGCTGTTGTCCGTACCTAAGTCGTAAATGCGAGCTCTAAGTTCGTGCTCAAGCCTGTATCTATCTGTTTAGTAGCTTACAGGATTATCAGTAGACCGCAATTGGATATTCTGTTTGTCTGTCCATCCGAGACAATTACAGCATCCACTGCGGATTACGATTAGAAATAGAAAGGTTATTACGACTGCAATCCATTGCAATGAAAATATCGTTATCTCTTTATGACGCAAACACTAGAATTTGAATACTAAATCACTGATGCTCCTAGCGATAATTTTTAAAACTATGGCTTAACTTGATAGTTGATAAATGTTAAATTGAGGAAGGAGGAAGCGCGGGGCGAATATTATAATATGGTGTTTTTCCCTCCAAGTATCATTAAAGTCAGTAAAATTAGATTGGCTTGTGACAAGTTCAAATTGTGAATTGCGAATTGGACAAATTGAGAATATTGGACATATTCTGGCGACCAATCCCAGAATCAGATTCATATCTCTTTATTTAAAACAATGCTAATTCTATAAACCGTACGCTAATATACATATCTCGCTCGCTCGTATATGAACGACAGTGACAGTTGCGTTTAGGTTTCGAATTCGACTTAGTGGCCGCTACAGGATTATCAACAAATGTGTAGGTATATATGTGCACGTCAAAAAAAATTGCATGCAAGGAAAAAGTACCTCCAATCTTAATATGGTCGCAACTATATACGAGTAGCAACATACTGAGAAGTCTTGCCTGTTTACCCACGTATCTGCGATGTTGATATAAGTAGTTACCCAGCTATTCTCATAGGAGAAGCGGTGGTTGGCGGACGAGTTCTTACCCGTACCTTCATACCTAACATCATAATCTCTTCGTGACACAATTACAATCTTGCCGTCACTTATCTAATTAGGTAAGTACACCCAAAGCTATGTGCTTTGCGGTTCCTCGTCCAAATTGCTGAATGCGGCTGGCAACTACAGTGATTAGGCTGCGGTCGTACGGAGCTGAACTATGGTGTAATGACAGACATTACGAGACCTCGCCGCTAGATTGACGAGATTCGGCGTTTGCGACAAAGGTTAGGCTAGCTGGTTAGAATCTAGGTCAGTACCACTACCTTGGTAATAAGTCCGCTCGCTAGCGTATACGTACAGACGTTGTTACGATGCGGTCACTTTTGGTCGCATCTTGTAGTTGGCTGCCTAAATTTTAAACTACATTTTTTTTAAAAACAACTACTAAATTATAGCAACAGGATCCAGGCCTTTTTTATCAAATTCTGTCAATATCTGCGCGAACGAAATTTTTTCACGCGACTTGAGCGCTAGTATAAATCGTCTAGACTCACCCTACAGAGCTTTCGAGGTTGGTGGGATATTAGTTTGCAACTCTAGCGACCAATTTGTGGAACTAAGATCACAGCCACTATTATAGCTACGGTATCCTCGAACTCGCTAATGTAGCCGCTGCATTGACGAATACATAAATACCGTAGATCGTGGTAGTGGTCTAGGTTTTAGCTTGCAGTGTATGCTTAGTTCAGACGTTTCAGTTATTCGGAAATATGTTTACATGCACTTCTTTGATGTCACTGAATAAAACTGTTTTTATAATCCTCCAGGTTCGACTTTCATTAAAAATTATTTTGTGCAACTTTTAGCATTGACTCCAACACTCAACCTATAAATCAAAATACATATATTTATACTTATTATTTTCGGTAATCGATTATTTGTTTTTGTTTTTTCTATTTTACAGTATTTATTTATTTACAAAAACAAACTATTACATAATTTACAATATGAAATAAAAATTTCATTTTGTAAATTATTCATTTGACTACGGTGAGTCATGCGTCCAATTAAATCATTGCTTGCTTCACAATTTACATCATGAGTAGTGATAGCTCCAATCGGCTACAGTATTTTCAAAACTTTAAAAGTGTCAGTCATTGCAATAATAATATGATTAAACAGTGCAGAAGGTTATAAAAGGTAAAGCAATTAAGATGCGCCTCAAGGCCAAGACATCGGGAGTCAATAAACTGCCGAAAAAAGCCAAATGACGGAGCGATTCGGCCAACCCTTGCTCGTCGGCAAAAAACCGATGAGATCCGACTCGATATAACTCAATTTGGACGAGACTTTGTATTATACATCTATAGGTTACGGGTAAATATGCCTACCGTATGCCTAAATCGATTTATTTTAATAATCTTTTATATGTATACTACATTACAGAACTGTATGTTAAGTATTATGTGACTGTACAAGTTTTATTGAATTTATTATATATAATAAGGCATTTATGAAACAGCAAAAAATATGGAAACAGAGATAAGTAATTAGATACAGACAGGGGGCCTCAATAAGGTTGAGATTTTCTCAAAATCTACTGGACCGATTTTAATAATTATTCTATAGGTACAGTTACTTAGTTTTAACTTTGATCTATCTAAGAGTGAAATACAGCTATTACGCTGACATTGTGCTTAATATATTTAGTTTACATATTTATTAAATTATTACTACATATTATAATGTATAACGCTGTGGATACTTTTAGAATCAAAATGAAATGGATGACCATATTTTCTTACAGACTCTTTTGGACAATACTATGACCACAAAAATCTCTCATTTCGGCAATTATTTATCTCAAAGTAACATCGGATCCTCGTAACGTTGGCTACTGTCGAGAACTGATTAGTATACGTAATATAAACGGTACAGTAGAGGCTGTGGGGCGGTGCGGCGCCCGCCGGGGTCCGCAGCGTAATTACAAAATTTAATATGTCTACTCAGCCTCCTTGTTTCGCAAATCATCGTCGCTCATTAATTCCAACATGGTATAGACGCCCACAAAAGTGCTTGCGACAAACAAAATTAACAGTTACAAAGTATTGAAAGAAGAAAATAATTAAAACACCTATTCGTCATATAAAAGACATCAACGAGATCACGTACAAATATCTAATATTAAATGGAGAAAAATGATAATCGAAAAAATTCTCCTTTTAATATTTCAGTTTTCGTATCGTATAGCATATTTGCAAGGAAATTCAAATACCATATATACCGAAGCCCAAATCAAGTGTCTTATTTTGTAAACAAAAACTACTAACATTTTAAGTTTTACTGTGATTATTTCATAGTTATTTTCACATTATTAGATCGGATCACTTTACTTTCACAATGATGAACAGGTTCAATCAATCAGGTCCTTCAGTGTAACATCACAACAGGTAATTGGACGATCATATTTGTTTACGAAATAAGACAGTTGATTTGAGCTGCGGTATAGACATAATTCGATTTTCAACCTGTTTCAAATTGGTGCATCGAATAAGCTTTTTCATACATCTCCTAGTCTAGTTAATACTAAGCTGCCTTATAATTTCAATTTAAATTCGTGTGTGTTTTTCTGCTGGATCAATGTAAAAGGAATCCGGGTTTGGGCCTCAAATTTAACGCTTTATGTAAGCGAATGTACATTTACACGGAGCGATGTAAATTGAATTAGTGGGCGTGCACAAGCGGTGCGGTGCGCGACTGTACCCGCCATTTTTATTTTTTTAATAACGCTTATGACAGCCGTGACCACCGGAACAACCTACGTGAAAATTTAAATTAATTTAATATCATCACCATTCCTTGTTTTAGTAAATTAAAAAAAAATCAACCTCTGCTACACCTCTACCGTACATGTCCAAACATAATATTATGTGTGTGCCTATAAAATACTGGTCGGGTGTTGATTTCAATAAATTACTTCGAATGTATTTTGATGTCTGATAATAAGAATGGTCCAAAGTGTTAGGTACACTTGATGTGCTTTGAAAAGGAAGTCTTGTGAATGTGATTGTAACCCAACAGTGGGAACATGGGGCTCGTAGTCCAGTTGCGAGTACACGTTGAAAACGATCGTACAAGTTAAGCTAGGGCGAGGTCAGTACCTGGATGGGCGATCGCTAGTGACACTTTCATCTGAGCCCCTCTGTGCCTCGGAAAGCACATTAAGCAGTTGGTCCCGGTTGCTGTCGCTCGGCAGCAGCCGTTAGGCCACGTCAGAGGCCTATGGGCGGCCTGAATAACTCTGACAAATAGGTTTACTCACTAAACCACACGAAAAAAGAAGAAGATTTAAATAGGCTGCTACTAATTATGTTGAAAGAATATTTTTAAACTATATAAAATAGAAGAGATTGATGAATATGGAAGAAGCGAGAGTTGTTTACCAGGATCGCAGCAGGTCCATCGTCTCTGCTACCCCCACGGGAATCAGGCGTGATTTTATAATAAACGTGAATTTATATAAATAAAATAATATTACACCAACGTCATACCTTACCATCCAAAACCGATGTAAGTATAAGCTTCAATCGGCGCCACAACGCGAGTCGGCGGCGTCTGTTCCTGAAACAAAGAGGCTCGCGCTGATTGCGCACCGGTGACTTGCGACTTGCGCCCGCGCACCCAGCCAGCAGACAATTGGGGGCGCGCCAACAGGGTTCTACACTTTACGCCAATTGCTGAACAATACTAACGTAACACGATCAATTACTGCGGTCTTTGTTGTGTGAAACCAGTCTGAGGCTACTGCTCTACAAGAAACTGATGATTGGCGAGTATTCAGCGGCAAATTAAGGAGAACATAAACCTCAGTATCAGTCCAATTCTGGACGTAGACCTCTCTCAAGGCAAATTCTCGACTCTGCAGTCCGCATCCAGTACCTGCCAACTACCTTCCTCAGATAAATAAACACTGCATAAGTCTTGGTTTAGCCTCGCTTCCCTACCGTGCCTTGTCACATTCAGGCTTCGTTAAAAAACTTTGTCAGAAAGACGTAGGTATCTTTCCGTGGAATAACTTTTTAATTGTGCTTATGGCTAACAGCTTATCCTATAGGTAGGTTCAAATCTTGGTTTAGTGATTCAATTGTTTATTTTTATTTGCTAAAATTAGGCCGATGATTGACATAAGTTACCTTAAACTTTTAGTAGCTGCCTAAAAATTTGTAAACTCTCCTTTTCCCACGTATCCCCAAAAATCTAATCTCGATAGTCGGCATATCGCTTACAAAGTACGCCTGGCTACTAATCTATTTATTGATTCAATAGTGGTTCCGTACATCGTCTGCGCTGAACAAACACAACGGTAGTCAGAAAAAAATTCGGCTCTTTTGAACAGCATGTAAATAAATGTAAATGATGACTCGTAGATTCTGTATTACATACCCGCCTACTCGTTGTATAGTTATTTAGATTGGGTGGTAATGATGAGCTCTGACAGTTGTCGATGTCATTACCAGTTGGATATCGTGATGCTGTTAGCGGAAGTAGGTCTGTAGTTTTTGTACTTTTTGTTACCTACTGCTATAGCATATTGTATTCGATCTTTCTGGTATAGGTGATATGAAATGCAATGGGTAATTTTTTTTAAAGCAAACCCTTGTTAGCTATGGTCCCAATTTTTTTTGGAATTTTAATTTTGATCGTATAAACATATGTTTTTATAAATTATAAAGTCGGGATATTTGAATATTTCGATGGCAAGTTGTTTGTTGAGTTCTCATACTAAAACGGTTTCATATAATATGTTCACGACTGTTAGCCTTTTGGCTAGCTAGAGATAGATCATATTAGGATCTTTTGCGAATCTGATAACATTGTAACGGACTAGGCATAGCTAGGATTTGCTATTTAATTAGGTAATTTTAATCGGGTCTATCCCTATTTCATACACAAAAATAATCCATGTAATTTTGTCTGTAGACATAGGTAACCAAAACTTTCTTAAAAAAAATTTCATCGCCCTTTTTAAAGTACTTTGTAAAATGAGGTTTTTTCTAAGTAAAAACTGATTTATAAGGATTAATATGGCTGACCTGTCCCTCCAATAGTACTAGTACCTACATTTAAAATACTATTTTTATTGGCTACATTTTACTGTAAGAAAATATCCACTTTCACGGGATATTCCAATACGGCGGACACACTCATCAGTAGGCTCTATAAGTAAACAAGCCAAAGTAACCTAACATGTCGGCGAAACCAAATAAATCATGTTAATTAACGTAGCAGTCCGGCCAAACCTTACCAAATTGGACTATTTCATTAACCCTTCTTCGGCCAAACTTTTTCCACAGCAGGCCCATAAATTCAGTGTGTTTCTGCCCTCCACTCTTTTTGTCAGCAGTAATGCGAGCATTACCATACAAATAGAATCAGTTCGGGCCTCCACAATCTGTGGTTTAATTGACTCGGGGCGCCCCGCTGACTCGCTCGCTTTGAGCGTGCCGCTAGCGCCAAAGATAGAGGGTTAGGTTTTGGTATCAGGTTCTAAATTTTGGCCACAAATTACAAGCAACTCAACGTCTTTTTAAAAAGTTACAATTTAATACTTTCGTTTTAATTTATTTTATTATTCGTTAATGGCTTGGATGTGTTGCATTTGGGGTTTACTATAACTCTTCCTTGCGGCGCAGTCGGGTAAAAATGTGGTATTTTTCTCTTTCCTAGTGGCAGTGTAGTGTGTATGTGAGTTTGTTACTTCGTGGCCTCCTATAGCCCAAACGACTTGATGGTCGTTGGATTCGTCTTGGTCATGGGACTGACATATTACATTTGATGCCAAAAACGTATATTTGGTTTTGTAGCTTTATTTATTATCATTGGTTAATTCTACTGCTTTCAGTCACACAACGTTGTCTGCGGGTTTTTTTAAATTACCGTTTGTAATGAAAAATATCTTATTAATATATCTTTACAGCTGGAAAAAATTCCCGCAAAAAAAATGCCTATTTAATATTTGGGATTCTTTCTGTAATATAAATGTGTTTAAAATTTGATGCAAATAAATCGAGTGGATAGACTACTCTATCCACTCGATTTATTTGCACCTACCTACTACTACCTACCTACGTACCTACCACCTAGTTGACGAAGCAACAACATCCAGATAAATGCCTCTCATACAAACTTTCGCATTAAGGGCCACTGGTTACACAAGATAAACCCAGTGTTCACGACGCCATACAAATTTCAAATTTAAGTTAAACGCTTGGTACGGTGGAACACAGAGAAAGGTGTACAGGAGAGTTTTTAAGGTTGAGATTTTCTCAAAAACTACTTAACCTATTGCAAAAATTCTTTCACTGTTTGATAGATAAAAGTTAAAACTATGTAACTGTAAAATAATTATTAAATTCGGTCCAGTAATTTTTGAGAAAATCTCAACCTTATTGAGACCCCCTGTATACTCATATACGTCTTCGACTGTACAAGCCACCCTTAATGAATAGATAGACCAAATAAACCGGTCAGTAAATAGAAAATGCAGATTTAATATCGGTTTCAATTTCGGACAAATAAATATGATCTTCGGCCCGGCCCAACCCACTCTTGGACAAACGAACTGCAATTTATACGTGAATGTCGGACGCGGGACGACTGCTTTACAAATATTGGCTGATTGCGATTAAATACCCATTGCGTATTGATTTGTTCATTGCAAATAGGAACTACGAAACGACAAGCTATTAATTAAGATCGAGTTAATATAACTAACAATAAGATAATTATAAAAATAATTGTGACATTAGGCAAGTTCGTGACGGTGTAAGCACGCAATATGTTTAAATAATGTCACTAACAAAATAGGGTAGGTACATAATGAATTAAGAATTTTTAATGCTTGAATCAATTAATATTAATAAATTAAATAGTTTTCCTTCGCATCATCATCGAAAGTAGTTTTTCCACTTTATCTATTCAAATTCTTTGAATCTGCTGTTTTACGATGAATCCTAAGTTCACCGAATCTATTTCTATTATAAAATTGCGGAAATAAAATTCTAAGCTAAACTACTGCCTCGATAAATTCAGTCATTGCCCTGAGCTGAGCGGCAAAGGACCCTGATTGAGCCTTAACTAGAATTTATGTTCAAACTGTTCTGCTAGTGTAGAAATTGCTACCTTAACATACCAGTTCCAGGGTTGCCTGCTGATAGTTTATATTTAAAAAGAAAAGACACAAAATTTGTTTTTAAAAGTTGCGAAACATAATAATTTATTTATTAGAGTAATTATAATTGGAATGAGACTTCAATTTAATTATGAATGTGTAAAATATTAAACGTAAGGTACTCGTAGTAGACGTAATTGCCTCCATTGTGTACAAAAGTTAACGGAAAAACCTAAAAGCATCTGACACTCACAAGTCCCGTATCAATAAACGCAATTACGACTCATTAAAACAAATCGATCGTGTAAAAAAGTCGAGCTATTGGTGTAATTGTCGATTAAAAAGTCGCTGTGCTGGCCGGCGATAGTGGCAATTGATTTAGGGGCGGGAAGGCTGTGCTCCGCCTCCGGAGGCATGTGGGAGGGCCGCCGAGCGCCTCTCTGAGGAGGGAAGAGACCCAGTCGGCTTCGCTAGCGCGGACTCAACGCGCGTGGCGCGAACGTCGCGAAAATTCGCCAAAAGCCGCCGGCGAATAATTATTCGTCCGTATTTGCCGGTTGATACGAAATATTCTGGAACTCTGTTTTAAAATCACGAATTGACAGAACTAATGGACTTGCAGTGATAAAGTTTAAACAAAAGATAATTTTAATTAGTGCTAAAAGAAATAAAAATCGCATCAAAGTTTTTTTTCTGAAGAATGCAATTACGAAAAACTGTAAAATAGTTTTGTGTACATAAATGTTAAAATATCCAGTGACTCTGAAATATTAATCAAATTACAATAATGACAAACTTTTGTAGTGAATAAAATGTCAAAAACAAACAAAAAGTTTGTTGATGAAATTCCAATTTTGAAAGTCAGTGTTGCCAGCGTAACTTTTGAAAATGGACTTGACGACGCGCCGCGGGGATTTAGACGGAACTGTTCCAGAATCGGTCCTCATGAACGGAACGGAATGCCGGGATCTAGTGAACGGAACGGAGAGCGGTTGTGACGTCACTGGGGTGACGGCGGAAGTGACGCATTCTAGGAAAACGAATTCTTTCAGCATTCGGAACTTGATGGGCGCTGAAGATTCGGATAGAGCCGACGGCAACGCGAATACGAATGATGGTAAGTTTTCTTTACAGTCCTACTAAATTAAATGAGAAATGAAAGATGATATTTATACCTATACAATATTTATTGATAAGATTTCCCTTAACATGTTAGCAAATAATATTCTACAATTATAACTTATAACGAACAGTAAAGGAGGAAGTTGGACATTGAAAATATCAAAATATGTCAACGTTTTAAATATTTTATTCTTTTAGGTTTTTTTTAATTTTATTTTTAATTTTTTATTTTATTCTTTGAAAAGCTGAGGTCTAGAGATGGAGATGATAATATGATTTTCAAATATTAAAAGTGTCAAGTTTTGTAATATAAAACAGAGTCAAATTATTTATTATATTATACAAAAGGATAACAGACACTCGTATACCTATTGTTGAAGCCGGCCATTAGACCAACGATAATATTTTGGCCAAGAATAAGGCCGAATTTCAGAGACAATTGTAGCGTGATCATAATGTGAACTCGCTTTACAAATTACAATTTCATTCGAATTATGACAATTGAGAGCGAACTCTCAAGGCTGATTCATAACAGTTTTGAGCACGAATTTAACGTGAGCTGACTTAAGACTGTCAAAATTGTATTAAATCTGACAGTTGAAACTTGTAAGACCGAACTCAAAATTAATTTTTATCCCTAATTTTTTTTTGTACATATAGTTTTAGTTTATTTCATTTAGCTTAGTTAATAATGTTATTATTATTATTTACTGTCGGTAATATTCATTAAAAAAACTCGCACTTACCTACTGAATATGAATCTCGGCCAAAGGTAAATCCTGTTAGTATTTTGACAAAATACCCATACGTAGGTAATGAAGGAAAATTATTCAAACAATTATTATGTTATGATTATGACAGACAATTAAGGGAAATCACATTTATGGTGATCTCATGTTTCACGTAACACTGATTTTATTGCACTTTATGGCGAGGGCAATGGCTATAAAATACCTTGCTATGTGCAAAGCGCATACAATGTTAGTTGCAATTAAACTCATTTACTTCAATGTGCCATCAATTAGTGAGTAATAAAATAATATTTTCTATTTTAAAGAGGTAATTACGTCCGTCGACGGACACTGTTTGTTATTTTTCTTTGTTTGCGATTAAAGTTTATATATAATTGGTATATAGGTAGGTATACCTACCAATTAATTTGTTCTTTTACTATTTACTGAAGGCTATCGCAAAAAATTGACATAATAATCCTAGTTCTATTAAATTCATTTTGTTTTGTAATTATTTAGGTTTTTATTTACTGTAATTTAATTTGCCTCAACTATTTAAATTGTCTTCACATTTCTGCTTAATTTGTTTCATTATCTCTTTAAAAATTTCAACAACTTTTTACCGTTCGATTCTTTTATAGGTACGGACAACAGTAGATCAATGGTAACACTTGCAGTACGATTTCAAGTCTCACGACGCAGATAATAAGAACGGTCCAAAGTCCAAAGTGTTACACTTGATGTGCTTTTATGTGTACGTAAAGGTTTGTTCAAAAACTACTAGATAAACTGTCGGTCTAATTGCAGGCTTCAACAATGTAAGTGAGTGATATCCGTTTTATACATGATCAAGGTCACCCTGTCATGTATATAATAATTTACTAAATAAATCTTAGCACTGAGACTTCAAAGACAATTTTGTGAACTTTTTTTTTAATTGACACTGAAACTCGACCTTAGTACTTACATGACATTTTTGTTATAACAACTATGTCATAATAAAACATAGTCACAACTATGAACCGACCATTACTCTTACTATAGACGTTATGTAAAACCACCTAAAACTCGCTTCGCTTCAACCCCTAACTTTAGCCGCTAAGCCTTCCTCCCCCTCCCCCGTCCTCCCCGTGCCAGTCTCCCCGATGACGTCACGCACCCCTAACTAGCCGTTTCCGGGAGTAAATTGAAGCTCGCCGCGAGTTCGCGTGGTGGATTCAATACGAGGGTAGTGTGACGTCACTCGTAGGCAGGTGAAGCCTCGTTAGTGGCCAATTGAGACGATTTTCGTGAAGATAAATTATACTTAGATGCGGTTTTTGAAGCTAAGAGGGCTTTTTAATACATATTGTGGTAACTATTCTATTTGTAATGGTAGGTATTATCAGCAGCACTTGTGCCTGATCACCTTAAGGTTATAATTCAGTAGCGGCCGCCCCGCCCGGCCCTGCAAAACTGCTGCTCTTGGATCAAAATTTGTCATAGAGAGTTTTGAGCACGAACTCAGCGAGAGATTGTATTAAAACTGACAGTTGTAAGACCGAACTCGAACTCCACTCATACTCAAAACTGTATAATCAGCCTTACTGTCATCAACCAATAGCGCACCGGGAATGTGATGTACGGCATATTTTTGGACACATCATTATTGCACAAAGTTTACAATAGGAAACAATTGTCACACAAAAAGCGTGTATGTCCACTTGAAAAATGGACAGGCGAAACTGTTGCTGATAGTATCTACTTTCTATCCGAGTTTATAAGTGTAATCCAACCAATCAACTACCCTATTTATGGGGTAAATGTAATGCAAATGCCCTTATCTTCTTTGGCATAGATGGCAATGGTTTTGCATAGGTTGATATGTCGTCGACTGTACATACGAGTACGTGTGGGCGAGTAAAAACCTGCTGATCTGGTATCATAGAGTTTATTAGTGATAATGATAAATAATGATAATTATAAAGGACAGAATTCTATTTGTAGGGTGAACGATACAGATCTAATGGTAGCGTAATAAAAACGTAATTTTCCTAGCTTATTGAAAATTCCCGTCTTCATGTTAATTTATGACCATAGATTTAATAACGCGGTTAGAATATATCCTACCCACTATGCAAGACCATGCGTCCAACAATATAGGTAAACCAAGGCCCAAATCAAGTGTCTTATTTTGTAAACAAAAACTACCCTCCCCCACTAACATTTTAAGCTATCCTGTGGTTATTGCATTTATACATGCATTATACATCATTAGATCGGATTACTTTATTTTCACAATGATGAACAAACTCAATCTATCAGTTCCTTCAGTTTTACATCACAACAGGAAATTTGTTTACAAAATAAGACACTTGATTTGGGCTCCGCTATAAATAAATTAAAAATAAATAATTAAATCTCTGTGACTACGAGTACCTTTTTTTTAAATCTGTTTGGAGTAGGTGGAGTGCATTCGAAAATTGATACCTAAAGTAACCACCAGTTTCCAAATCTGTTTTCAGAAAAAGTGGCAAAAACTTTCAGCAGCACATCTTTTAAACTAAGAGTAATTTTAGGATCAAACCCAAACCTTTCTGTAATCCTGTATTCCACTGAACTATCGACATTTAATTCAACGGCCATCGACAAGAAACTACCTACAATAATACCAAATATGCCAACTCCATAACTTTGTTTGGCCTCTCCATAAACCCATTAATATATTCCACAATCGTCGGGCAGTTTATGAACTATCGCCTTTTTGTCTAGGCTTTTTGTAAAATGCCTGCATATTACCTGCGTTATTACTTCCTAATTAATATACCGAGAGCCGGGTCCTGCGTTCGTACGGAAGGCAGGTGCGTTTCCTTCGATAAACAGCAGTCTTATTCTGGGCCAGCTGTGATCGGTAAAATATGGTAAAAGAATTTATGCTCATTTTCTAAACAGCAATCGTCTTATTCTGAGTTAGCTGTGATCGGTAAAATATGGAGAAAAAAAATCATACTCATTTCTATTTACCGATCGCAAAATAGTTCGAAGTTTAGTTCGTGAAAAAATATTATCATTTAGATATTTCATATAAAAGTCCAACGGTCCTAAACTTATACAAATAATTATTACATTAGGTTAAAAATAACTATCTACTATTTGCGATCGGTAAATGGAAAGAGGCAAGAAATTCCGAAACGAATCTTTTATTTCCAAATTTTATTACATGTATTAGTTTTAAAATAAAATAATGTAATTAAATTGTTTACATTAAATTAAAATACGGGACGGGTGTACAAAAGAGCAATCGGATTTTTGTTTTTGTAAATTAATTTTTACGGTATTTTATAGATCTCGGCTGGTCCAGAATAAGGCAGTAAGGGAATATTTTATCGGCACCTACAAATAAGTGTACTTTTCGAATATCTTGACCATGTACAGTCGAAAACAAGAAAAGTATAAGTTTGAGATTTTATCAAGGACTATGTATCCGACTGTAATAATTTTAAATTAGACTAGTTAATAATTCAAACCAACTATGTAATTGTAAAAAAAATCGATTAAAATAATATTGTTGAAGTTGGAACTGATTGTCCTACTCATAACAATGCGTAGGACTGTAGGGATGTCACGGATGTATCGCAGTTCCCGTGGCTCGGCAACAACGGCACGTGATGGAACACCCCTGGAACCTTCAGGGCGGCGAGCCCGACATAATCAACACGCTCCCTCGGGCGTGGTGGTGCACGGAAACTTAATCAAATAAGAATTTTAAATAACAATATTAAGAACCGATTTTATCATACTAATACGAAATGAAATTCTAAATGTGGATATAATATATTTTTTTCAGCTTCTTTACTCGACCATATTCACAGAAAAGAATATTAAGTTTGAGTTTAGTTGTGGTTACCGCTAATAACATCATTACTTTTATAATAAAGTGGATTAAGTACCCTCAGACAGTATATAGTAAGTAGGCTACTCGTATCTCCGCTGATTATCACTAATACCGATGTATAAATTTTGCCACACCTGCATCGCATGTTTTGCAAATCAACACGTTACGGGTATGTTATACCTTTCCCCAACATTTTTATGACCCGATATCTACATTTTATTTTCTTATACAGGGCGTATGTCAGTGGAAAACAGAAGGTGTAGATACAGCCTATATAAAGCGGGTCTAGTTCACGACATCGAAAGTCAAAGTCAAAACCGCCTTATGCACATCAAGTGCATAAGGCGGTTAATGTGCATAAAATACATAAAATAATACATAAAATAATACATAAAATCTCTGGACTTTGAGCTGTTCATAAGAATGGCTCAAAGTCCAAACTTTCAGAGTTTTACAACACAGACAATAATGTCTATTTTGTAAAAGGTGAAATCCTACTGCAAGTGTTACCATTGATCTGCGGTCGTTCGTACTGGATGTCTCGACAAGGTTGATATTTTCTTAAGAAATACTTGACCGATTGTAAAAAAAACTTTTAGCAGTAGATAGACTAGAGAGTAGACTATGTAATTGTAAAATAATTTAAAAAAAACCGATCGAGTGCTTTCCGAGAAAATCCTGTAACGATTCTCCTGTAGACTTTGCTTTATGCTAAACCGTACGAGTAACATAATGTTCTAACGGCAAATAGAGGTGATATTATATTACAGGCTGGCATTGAATTCATTCAACAAAATTAAATTGATGGTTAGGCTGATATAGGTATGTAAATTAATTATGCACAGTGTTTAAGTAAATTAAACAATTTTGGCAAAAAAAAAAAATAAGCATTTACAATGAATTCAACTATCAAAAATATTAATAATTTGATGTGCGTCGTTACTGTGCTTTGAAGTTATTTTTACATTTTAGAGTATTTTTCATTTTTTGCAACGATTTCTTTCACTGGATTTTGACCTAATGGTCATCATTTATAAGATGATTGTGTGACTTGTGACGTACTTACTTCATTTTATTTTGCAATTTTGATTTACTAAAAAACCTTACTATATACCTACCAATTTAATATTTATCATAAGTACAACCCCCAGTTTCAATATGTCGAATCAATTCAAGGACACCCTGTATATGAGGTGTAACGGAAAGGGTGGCGAAGGGAGGATGTTGATTATCGATGATTAAACAACATTTAATTTTGCTCTATCTAGTATTCGAAAAAAACATCTCTACCTACAAATCGATTGAATGAAAAGTAAAAGTCAGAATTTATTTTCGCGTAAATCGAAAAGACGTTGAACAAGTTCAATTCACCGACTATTATTATATGTAGATACCTTTTTTGTTACAGCCTGTATGTATGAATTCTCCAACACTGCATTTTAAGTAAATGCTTCATAGTAATTACAACTCATCAAACAAACGTTGTACCTTTCCATCCATTATAATATTATATTCTTACATTACTCCTTGCTAATTCCAATAATGAGAAAGTATAATCGTCCACTTTGTAGAGACCCCTCAATCTTCGAATACAGCCTTCACTGTACTTACGTTTAATGACTATCGCTGGTCAACTTACACTGGATAGGTTACTGAATAATAAAAAGGGCCAGGGAAAGCAATTTCGATAGATTTCTTTAGCTAAGTATAAATTAGAAATGAAATTGATAGGGTGTAAATACAAATGCTTTACTATAATAAGGTTGTTAATAACATGGTGTTATATAATTTCTGCTTGTATAATATGAAATAACAGCTTAGGTACTAATTAGTTTGATACTTACTTACCTACCTTAATTATACAATGTAACGGAAAGGATACCTATAGTAAGCTGAAGGGAGGTTCAGTATTGATAACTGAACAACTTTTGTTCTACGGCTTTTCGAATAAAAATAAAAATGAATTTATGTCTCATACAAATTGATCAGCCGACCAGCCAACAGCAGATTAAGTGTAACACTTTTGACTTTGGACCGTTCTTATTATCTGCGTCATAAGAGTTGACTTCGTACTGCAAGTGTTACCATTGATCTGCTGTTGTCAGTACGTACGAAAGTGTCAGTACGTCGTAGAAAAAAGTTATTTAGTTATCGATACAGAACACCCCCCTTTCGACTTCATATACCTTTTCCGTTACATCCTGTATAACATTTTTCTATTTTGTGCGGAAACTATTTATTTTTCTTCTTATTTTACTTTCAAAAGTATTTTAATGTAAGTATTAACCTTTTAACTTCATGGTGCGTACTTACTGATAAAGGCGGTTATTCCACGGTTTAATAAAGCGGTCCTTTTCTAACTTAACGTTTTTAAGGAAGTAAGAAAGTGACAAGGAGAGTGATGTTTAACTAGGTATAGGCTAACAGCATTAAAGTGTAGGTAAAATATCTCTCATTACGTGTCATCAAGTAAATTAGTGGTCCTAAAATATTCGAAGCATCTCAAACGTCCATCAAACTGAGAAAATTAAAAACAAACTTTACAAACAAATCTTGCTTCTAAATAAAGTGCAGATAACTTTACAAATGACTTATGTTTTTGGAATTTAAAGTACCATAACTGACGATACCAAATATGACTCTATCTTTTAAGAACGTAAGGTTTCGAATCGAATGTCGTGATTGGATAAATCTACAGGGTGACATGGAAATAAAAGGATTTAAAAGTGAGAGTTATCACGGGGACCCATTAGGGCGCACGCGCGGCCCCACGGACGAATAATAAAAAAGAAGAAAAAAAGTAAAAAGGCAATGGGATCGTTTTGTATACAGGCTCGTAAAAATAATGCCGTCTGGACGGCGGCGGCTGATGGAGTAACTCCTGTCTGGGTTACTATTCACAGATAAAGAATAAAAGTGGGTATTTTAACATTCCTGGAATTCTCTTTGTTAATACTCAGAGGAGCGTTGTTGTCGCGAAAACTAATCCTTACTCAAGAGGGCCTTTGTTGCTAAATCCCTCTCATAACTAAATTGATACTAGAATGAACGTCTGCTTTCATATTTAAACCTCACACATTTTTTTACCCTACTGCCGAAAGCTGGAGTAATGTTTTTCGAGTGTATGCATGTCGGTTTCTTTGTTTCTACAGCCTAAAACGGCTTTACGGATTTCGATGTACAGTCGACAGCAAATCAATGGTAATACTTCCAGTACGATTTCAAGTCTTACGACGCAAATAATAAGAACTGTCAAAAGTAAAAAGTGGGTAACACTATATCTGCTGTCGTACCTATGTCGTTGGATTCGCCGTGATCACGATATTGACTCAAGATAAGTACATTTTACTCTAAACAGTCTTTTTTTTTAATTTTGTCATTCACGAACTAATACCACTTACTAACAAATAGAGAGGAAGCTTTTGAAATTGCGGGAATCGACGGTTGCGAAATTATTTGATACTTTTCAGTTTAATGTCTACAGCGGGTGTTTTGTGTTTAAAATCACGTTAAATTAATCAGAAAATGTTCGCGAATGACAGTATGGTGAAATTATTGGAGGATTCAAGCATTATCTGAAGTTTGGCGCCATGGTCAAGATTCCCACTACGAGCTCGGGAGTGAACGTGACTGTAGAGCTGCTTCGTCCAGAGTGACGACGCTACGGTGACTCCCCTGGATGAAGAAAAGACGAAGATATTTTGAATTTTCTGTAACATGATATTGGCAAATGACGAACTGTCGAGTCCATTACTAAAATAAATAAAAATAAACAAATAGACAAGCACTTTGTTTGGTTTCTGTCTCCCTAGCCGTTTGTCTTTGACTTTAGTTAATTCAAATAGAAAGAAAATATATATGTTTTATTTATTATTTATTTTATTAATGGACTCGACAGTTCGTCATTTGCCAATGCCATGTTACAGAAAATTCAATATATGTGTAATAGCCTTCTATCTTCCTACACTACGCCGTAGCGTCTTCACCCTGGCTAGCCGCTTCTTCTTGTCTTCATCCAGAGGAGACGCCGTAGCGTCATCACTCTGGACGAAGCAGCTCGACAGTCACGTTCACTCTCGAGCTTGTAGCGGGACTCTTGATAAAAGCTTGAAACTACAGATCTTGCTCAAATTATCCAACAAATTCACCATGCTGTCACTCGCGAACATTTTCTGATTAATTTAACGTGATATTAATCACAAAATAACCACTGTAGACAATAAAATAAAAATTATCAAATAATTTTGCAACCGTCGTTTCCCGCTATTTTCAAGAGAACCATATGTGTAGTTGTTTTTTGTTTTAAAGCTAATGTCAATCCCATTTTTCTTTCTATTCTAAACTAGCCTATATTAACGATAGTTAAAACCACATTGCATTGATTAGAGGGACATGACAGGAGATATTTCAAGCTTTTAGATTAAACAAAGAAATTGAACTAAAATCCGCTAGCAGTACAACTCCACCCAGTTCCGGTAATTTGACTGACAAGATGTGACATTAGCAGATAAGAAATATAAAATAAAACAAGCAGCACTGTGGACAATTTGCCCGCTAATGGCGGACCTTATCTGACTAATTAAAATGCGATTTGGCACAAAATGCTCATTGCTGACACACTGTGCATTATTGTCACTTTGCTACGATCGCTATCGTAATCGTCGCAGTTTCTAGGAATCTGTTTTTCATTTCCATTGCGTATGGAATTAGTGTCAAGTGTGAACGGTAATTATAGTATGCATACAATGCCTAGACTTATTCCCTGATCTGAGGCCTAGACCTATGAACATACTCGTATTAGTTTAGGAGGACGAGTAATTATTTATAAAATCATTAATTATTATATATAAACGGATATCACTCAGTTATATTGTTGAAGTTGGCAATTAGACCGACAGTTTCGACCGATTTCGACGGTCTTTCCGGGGGGGAAGCCGGCTGGTCTTTTCTGTCCTGTCAAAGCATGCGCAAACGAAATTTTTGTACTAATTTTCGCCAAAAATCTGACATTGACGGCTAGTAAAAATCGACTCAGCGCACCCCCCTGTAATCCTTTAATGTACGGCCTAACAAAGATCGTCGCAAAAATACTAATTTCTAATCTTATTTATCTTAAGCCTTCACTAAATCAAATGACTTTCTTCATCTTTTGTCACTTTCTATGCTAAAGATAGATTACATTCGGCATTCAAGCACCAACCTTGCCTATCCATCATTGTCACAAAAGCTTATAATTAATTCCATTATGTGTTCAGTCCATCCCTCAAATCTGCTGCACTCAACCCTTTCTAATATCCATGAAGGGGCATTGGGGTGTATAATAAAAATCAATTTGTGGCTCCGCACTAAACGCATGACACCAAAATTCACCCCTACTGGTCGTTACATCCCTATTAGGGAGCAGTTGTGTGACAGACATTTAACTATACTAGGAGGGTTCTAGTTCTAAATTACTGTCAAGTGAATACTTGTACATTAGGTAAAATATACAGTCGAAAAAGTGTTGTCAATCCTACGAGACCTAAACACAAAGTGACCGTTAAAACAGTATAAAACAGCAAAATGAGCTCGTAGGCCAGTTGCAGAGTACACGTTGAAAACGATCGTACAAGTTAAGCAACGTTGGGCGAGGTCAGGACCTGGATGGGTGACCGCTAGTGACACTTTCATCTGAGCCCCTTTAGTGCCACGGAAAGCACGTTAAGCAGTTGGTACCGGTTGTGGTTGACAGCAGTCGTTAGGCCACGTCAAAGGCCTCTACGGGCGGCCTGAATAACTTTGACAAATAGGTCACTAAACCACACGAGAAAAGAAAAAGAAGTAAAATGGTTATTGCAGAAGATATAAAGGCATTCTTTTCAGAATTTTTCACACATAATTCTTGAATGAATTATGTGTGAAAAATTCTGAAAAGAATGCCTTTATATCTTCTTCATTACTATTCACCTATTTATCATTACTTATTTATTTTTTAATCTTGTTATTTTCTGTGTGTTCTTATTAATTTTTAATCTGTTTGTCACTTGGGTCATATCTGAGTCTTACGAAGCATTAAACATGTACATTTGTAATCAAAAAGCAATGAATTAATTAGCTACAAATAAAAATTCTTAGGCTAATACATACAAATATCTTAGCAGTACTTACTTGGCTATTGAAATACAAAACAAACAAAGAGTAATAAAATCATTGAATTAACGCATCCGCACTACACACGGTATAATTAAAACCATTTTTCATAGAGCTGTCAGCCATCGGACAGTAAAAGTATGAAAAATGACCGCATTGCAATAAAAACTGCGCGTGTAACACAATAGCGAGAAACTCGTTAGGGTTAACTGAAAACTAGTAGTGGGTGGAGGCCTAGGCTTCGGCCTCGGACTATTTTATAAACCTTTTTAGGGTTCAGTACCTCAAAATGTGTGCGGGCTTGTGGTGAATCTATGAACGATTTTCATCGTTTTCGTAATCGCTTTCAATTTGACACTTGAAAACAATTGAAGTCGCGGTCGTGCTTCTGCTTGCAAGGCAAAGTTGACATCACCTCAGCAAAACGCGCGAGTTCACCTATGAGATGGATGGTCCAGATTATGGTAGTGATGAACGAACTCTAAACCACAAAGTTCGTATGTAACGCAATTAGGGCCATACGGCCGATCCTTTATATTTGCACCAGGAGAAGAGCCGTCGCAGACACTACCTTAATCTGGTTCGTCCATCTCATCGGTGAACTGTGGCCAAACTACTGACGACGAGTTGTAAGAATGACCACCACTCTGCCAAGAGTGTAGCGACAGAGAAAAATACCTCATCATTTTGTTGTGCGTCTGTTAGTAGTTAGGTACATTATATTGCAATCGAGATACGGAACCCTAAAAACAAAAAGAGCTATAAGTGTTGTTATAATTATACAGAGCTGAAATCCTGTAAAGAATAGTGTAACTATGAGGAAATGTCTTTTCATGTAGGAATTTTCTCTTTTTTTTGCAGACAGTTCGCATTTAGATGTAACCGACACATTAATACTTACCACTTACTTGTTCCTTTTTATCAGCTAAAACATGGCCTTCAGTGTGCTCTCCTAAACCCACAATCACACAGGAGCTGGTCTCGTTAATCGCCAACGGTTACCGCCACTGTAGGTATGTAATCGGCGACTAATGTAGTTTTAATATTGGATAGTTCCAGGGCAATTTGGAGGTAGCGGCGAAAAAAGCCCATTTGCCCACTCACCGTGTGTGGCTTAATGGTAAACTAATTATTTGTCGTGCATCGCATTTTTTTGGCCGGTGAAGGGTTAAAAAATATTTTTTGGGGTTCCTCAGGGTCTATCAGATGCACCTCTTAATTAATGAAAAATTAGATGTGGTTTCGGGATATTTTATCTATACTTTGTTAAAATACTTACTTTTTTACTAAATAATAATTTTACCACATTCAATAAAAAGAATTACGAAGTGACCTCTGTTTGAACACATTCGATGACTTTAATTCATTCATTTGAAAGCCTAATTTACAAAAATCATGTACCTAAAAATTCGGGAAGAGACGATCGATCTAATATGGACCCTTAATTTTCCTTTGTGAATATGACCTCGAAGTTTAGCGATATTTGTAAATCACGTTTTTTACCTAACCCTATCATTAAACCTATTATTTCAACTGTTATTTAATACGTGCATTTCATCACAATAATAGTCGAAAAGAGTGTGATACCGATATACGAAATTAAATTATATCATTTTATTTTGTAGCGCATTACTAAAACGAAAATAATTGCAATTTAAAACTACAGGACCCTACATGGATACGTGTCCGGCACACACTTAGCTCAATAATAAGATGAATGCAGTTTTATGAGTGTGTTTTGGGAAACACTGATGAGTTAGTTCAATTATGCAAAGTTACGACAGTTGGACAAAAAATATTATCCTAAAGCAAGCGCCGAATAAAGCCGTGATTATTAATAATAATGCACTCTGTTTTTCTGTAATAACGAATACATAGTAGATACTTCGGTAGAGTTGAATGGTTATTTAATTAAAAGGTTGTCTAGTAATTATTAAGTTGAAGATTTTTACACATGAAGACAGAGATAAGTATACAGGAGGCCTCAATAAGGTTGAGATTTTCTCAAAAACTACTGGACCGATTTTAATAATTCTTTTACAGTACATAGTTTTAATTTTTATCTATCTAACCGTGAAAGAATTATTACAATAAGTCAAGTAGTTTAGAGAAAATCTCATCCTTAAAAACTCTACTGTACACCTTTTTCTGTCTTCGACCGTACTTATAAGAAAAATATCTTCAACTAAGTAAATAAAAATAAAATATTTTGTATTTTTGAGTACATGTAATGGCGGCACTTCACTTGGCTATTCGTATTCGCTAATGGATGTTTGTCGTATTTGTCAAATACTTGTCTTACATACAAATAAGACAAATATTTTGTCAAGAATACCAACCACACGTGGCAATTATGACAAATACGCAAATAGCCAAGTGAAGGGCCAACATAAGAGAATGGGAAGGAGGGCGGATAAGAGGTCATTGTAGCTAGACATATGTTTCATGCAGAATGTATCTACAAAATGTAGACTCACATACTATGAATGTCCGAAACTCCGTTCCTTGTCGCTGTTATTTACTTCATTTAAAACCAATTCATCATAACTTACAACCACCAAATGGCCTAAGCAGTCTTGAATAAATAACGACCGAGGCAATCCAATTTGTCTACTTAACCCAATCTGAATGAGCCGATCAAACCACAAATATCCGAATATTCGTAATAATGTCGTTATCAACAAATAATACATCATGTTACTGACATTACAGGATTAATGCCGCACCAAAATTACCACTAATGTCTGACAATGGTCGTTACGGGAAATGACTGAAAGTTCGTAGATTAGATTATGAATTATGATGCCTATCAAATCATTAGATCGTAATAGGCGTCTTTATTTTACTAATATTGCTTATTGGACAATAATGGAGCACATAAGACTGTGGTAACTGGTATTCAGAACTATAAGGCTGTGGACCCACCAGGCATACAGTTTGCGGCTGACTGATGTCGGCTAGATTATACACGCGACGACGCATGACCGAATGAGTTGCGCTGACTGTGAGGGCCGGCGTACAACATCACGGCGCGGCGCCGTGCCGTCGCATGGCTTGGCGTGTCACGGGCGTCTGCCGGCACCGTCTCCCGGCACGACTGGCGCGGTACACGGTGTCGTACATGGCGTCGTCCGCCGGCGCCGCCGTTCTGTTGTACGCTAGCCCTGAATGAGTCGGCAAGCGAAACGCCGCAAACTGCACGGTTTTTGACATTACTTACTTTTTTAACACTCAGCCGCAAACTGTTTCCCTAATGAGTCCACAGCCTAGACTAGACACAACCACAATCCCACTTTGCAATATACATTTAAGCGTTTCAACTGGCCGCAGGCCGCAAGCTGCGTGCAGGTCGCGGCTGTGTGTGTCATGCTTTAAACTTTTCTTAAACCTAATAGGTAGCGATTCTGTCCTGCGTTTTCTAATTGTAAGTTAAAAATTAAGATGGCTACAGGCTTTTGGACTTATTTATTAATGCTCTGTGATGTCCTATTGCAAGGCAAATGTTCTTCTATTCGTCCCGACATCAGATCAGTTAATCCCTGATCTGGGGGCCCGACTCTATCCTGACTCAGTCCACCTTCCTTCGGTAGATATTTTAGCCCATTAGTCGATAAACATGACCGATCCAATCCCCTTTAAGTTTTTAGTTCCAAAAATTTATCAGCGTTTTATGAACAATACCCATAAATAAACAACCTTATTTCTACTTATTTTTGTAACTCAAGTTTAACTAGTTATTACATGGTAATCGTGAGCAATTGAGTAATTTTTCTTCACGAAACAACCCAATTTGGTGGCCGCTGGTATGAAGTCATTATTCACTATGTTGACGGTGACCACCGCATTACCCTGATTACTATACTGTTAGCCGGTGAACTGATTACGGGACACGCACCTAGCTTCATTAACTGGACGACTTGTTAATACGTAATGAAACGACAATATGGATACAAAGAGCTCGGTGGCTCAGTGGTTGGGTCAATGGACGTGCAATACGGAGGTCCCTGGTTCGATTCCCAGCAAAGGCAGCCATGTACCAATGAGTTATCCTCAGAAATCTTACGTACATTTACCGAGTGCTCTCAAAACGGTGAAGGAAAAACCATGTGATGAAACCTGCATGCCGTAGAAAAAAATCTAAGGCATGTGAAATCCGCTAATCTGCAGTGGGACCGCGTGGTGGATCATGGTACGAGCTCCCTTGATATAAGGGAAGGTCTGTGCCCGAGCAGTAGGGCAATATAAATAGACTGATGATGATGGATACAAACACTTTGTACAGTCAATATTTACAATTGCAATCTAGGTAAACGCACAGGTATACGTCCGAAAGCACAAAATCATAAGGCTTCATCCACAATAGATACAAAGCCACAGCGTACATACATCTAGGACAGATCCACGAGGTCTGATTGGCTGTCGTGGGAGTGGAAATTGCGACGATAATAAAGCAACGCTGTATTCTGAAGCAATTCTGAATGCAGCTGACCTTTTTTTTGTCTTACAAACTTATATTTACAGACAGGCATACTTGCAGGAGTAATCAAACCGCAAAAATAAGTTGGCCCATAAATGTAGTAGGTAAGTCTATCTTTTCGTTAGAGCAATACGGTGTTAAGAAAAGTTTCACGGAACCCTCGGTGCGCGAGTCCGAATCTCTCTTGGCCGGTTTTTTTCTCATTATTCGTCAACTATCCGTCACAACTGTTTATTTTTATAATGAGAAAAATAGGTTCTTTCTCTATATTGTTACCCCTTATTGAATTTGCATTGTCTTGCCCTCCACTTATGCACGCAATGCTTCATTCAAATTGCACGCTAAATTGCTATAATGGAATGATTTGCTGACAAATATACAAATTGGCTTCTTTTATTTGTAACGCGAAATTGTAAATAGAGAAATTGGTCTCACAACAATAAAATGCATTCACCACTAAATGCATAGTTGATACTTAAGTATGAGTATTATAGGGTGTATCACATCACATTGGTACTTAAGGCGAGGTGTTGGGACGTTTTTAAGTTTTTCGATGAAGGCTACGGCACTAACTACTGAAATTAAAGGCCTGAAAAAAATATATATCAATCTTGGGGTATCTATTTAGGGACTGTTGGCTCCCGAAACACGATTGGACAAACTTCGCTCGATAGAAAAAAATCACAAACATACCCCTTTCCTGTCTTTTCACAGAGTAGTGTGTCTAAACTAAAACAGTTATTCATACAAAATATATATCAAAATGTAGGTTATTATAAATAGAAGAGCTTGATGAGATGAAAATCTGTTGTTTGTAACGTTTTTTTTATACCAGGCAAAATTTAAGAAAAAACACAATTTGTATAAATACAAATGCACGGCGCTACGAGCTTCAGTGCGCCGCTGGGCGCTGCCGAGGTCGGACCTGTATCGATTTTTGCCAAATGTTCCACTTTGGTCTTTACCTTGGAAATCTTGGAATGCTCCCACGATCGTCATAACGTAATAAAATTTAAAATAATACGAGTCGAATTTGGTCACACCTATACTTTAAGATTATTAGTTTACTAATCACGGAATGATTGTGCATCGTTTTGAATATAAAAAGGACTCATAACCTAAAACAGATATTCCTTAACACAATAGATTTTTCGCGAACCATGTTTTTGAAGTCATCATATTACACGCGACACGAACACCAGTGTCGAGTGTCGTATATTGGGAGCGAGCAGTGGCCTGATAATTGCAGATGAAGACAAGTCGGCTAACATTACAGTGGGGCTATAACATTACGGTTCTCAAAACGATCAAATCAAATCATGTCATAGCGGCCGTGAAAGGGACAGTGCTATTGCATTGGTATAGCGGCGTCTCTGGTTGGCGCGCCATGACATGGTATAATTTCATCGTTTTGAGAACGGTAATAGGGGGGCTGATCAGTAACTTCCAAATTGACCAAAGTGGAACAGGCCAAAACAAATGACTATTGACGGTGATTTGTCCCACAGAACAAACAAACAAACAGCAATCGAACTTCAAATAGTTTGTACGTAGTTGCTACTTGTAAAACTATGTACAGTGAACATCACATAAAGTTTGCCACATTTTACTCTAAGCACAGTGATAATACAGGCCAAATTTCAATAGCTACGTAGTTATAGACTGATGCAATATACACTGTGCCTACTTTTAAAAGTACAGTCAACAGCACATAATGTGTGTCATGTTTTACCCTACGCAGTGATAACACGGGCCAGATTTCACCATCACTGACGTCACACCTGACACCAATAATAATACTTACCTAACATCACGTTACAAAATTCGTCATTTATTTAGTTTTATTGATACACTTGACAGTTTGTCACTTAAAGTCAAAAACAGATTTGTTGTAATGTAACCTCTATGGTTATTAAAATTTTAATAAATTTTGTATTTTATAAGAATTTATGCTCAATTTTTTATTAAATCGCGTGAAAGTACTTTCAAAATATATTCCCCTAGCAAATAATTTGATTATTCCTATTTTTCACTTTTATTACAACAATATTACCTAATTGACATTCCTATTATTCCAGGTCTTTTTTTCCGTCAGATTAGTATTAACATAGTATTTTATTCTACTACGTCATACTACATCACTACGCTACGTTACGTCAATATAAATAACTTAAAAAATAATTAAAATATATAACCTGTAGATGCGAATTTGACTGCACTGAACCCACTCCGGACGGTCGGTTTAACGTATGTCTGCTTATGACCTTCCGTATAAATAAATACGTTTAAAAGTACAAATTGCTTTACTTTATTGTCAACTAGCTTCTGCCCACCACTTCGTCTGCGCAGGATTATAAATTATAGCCTATGTGTTATTTTGATGTATAATATGAGCCATATTATTGTAAAGTTTCATTCAGCAACATCCATCCATCCATCCAAACTTGCGCATTTATAATATTAGTGGGAGTGGTATGGGATTGTCACGAGCACAGCCCGTGTTAGGGCCAGTGTAGAAGTTGAAGCCTGGTTGGCGGCGAGAGGTGAACAGGAGGGGTGATGATGATACGGTTCCGAGTTGACATAATGTGCGACAACATTTAGTATAGACAAAAGTTCAAGATTTGAAAGAAATATTTTCCGACAATCGCGAAAATTGAAATAAGTAACTCCGAAGCTGTCAGACTTGGGATATCCCTATTTGGCATTAAATGGGTCGATAATGTTGGCACCGACAAGTGGACTTCGGTATATCGTCTATCCGTGGGACATTCTGTATAGGTATTATAGTACGACGGAAATAATAAGAACGGTCCAAAGTTCAAAGTGTTACCATGGATCTGCTGTCGACTATACCGATTTTTTTTTTCGAGGGATGTGTTGACGAAAGAACAAATTTACTTATTTTCAGTTTAACCATCTCAGCCCACTTGTGATAAGATCCGTGGGATGAATTGGTGAGAAACCCAAATAAAACAACTTATATGGTCTATGTTTCTTTCTCGTTCTAATTGTCTTGAGAAACTGATTTTAATTTTCTGTGGGTATTCTTATTAAGGCGAGGCCATGGGGTCATTTGAGCCTAGTGAGGGGGTGAGGTGCGGGGCGAGGGAGGGGCGAGAGAGGGATGACGCGCATTGATCGGGGTCATTACTCGCGCAGGTACACAGAGTAAGCGTAACCAGTGTCCTCACTGTGACGTCACAGCTCGCTACCTAGGGTACCTAGTACCTAGTACCTAGGGTACCTAGGGTAGCGAGCTGTGACGTCACAGTGAGGACACTGGTTACGCTTACTCTGTGTACCTGCGCGAGTAATGACCCCGATCAATGCGCGTCATCCCTCTCTCGCCCCTCCCTCGCCCCGCACCTCACCCCCTCACTAGGCTCAAATGACCCCATGGCCTCGCCTTAATAAGAATACCCACAGAAAATTAAAATCAGTTTCTCAAGACAATTAGAACGAGAAAGAAACATAGACCATAAAAGTTGTTTTATTTGGGTTTCTCACCAATTCATCCCACGGATCTTATCCCAAGTGGGCTGAGATGGTTAAACTGAAAATAAGTAAATTTGTTCTTTCGTCAACACATCCCTCGAAAAAAAAAATCGGTATAGTCGACAGCAGATCCATGGTAACACTTTGAACTTTGGACCGTTCTTATTATTTCCGTCGTAAGACTTGAAATCGTACTGCAAGTGTTACCATTGTACCTGACCTATACTTAAACGATTTTTTTGGACCTATACTTGCAAGTAGGTATACAACGAACAGTGATTGCCCTCAGTGGTGTACTATGAATTGAATTATGTAGAGTTAAACTTTAAAGATAAAAATACAAGTTCCAAATCGAGTGTCATATTTTGTAAACAAAATTATGATAATCTAATTACTTTTAATGGTGTAGTAGACTTGAATGAATCTATAGTTTATAATAATTGTCACAACAAAGTGATCCGATTTAATCAATTGGAAAGATTTCTGCAATAATCATAGCAAAGCTTTAAATGACTGCCGTTTTTTTTACATAATAAGACACTTGCTTTGGGATGAGGTTTATCTAAGGACAAAAACATCTTCCTGTGTTTCATAGACAGACAGACATAAAGGAGTTATAGTATAGCCACACCACATCCGGCGCGGGCGCACGCGCGCAAAAAGCGTAAATCTAGTGCGTAGTGCCGCGCTCACCTCAAATTAGGGTCGTTTCTCCCACTATTGCGCTTGATAGCTACAATTGTCGACGAATGCGAATTGTATTTGTATTTCCAACAGGTTGTTACTTCTAACTAAGCAGGGGTTCAAGACCTAGAGTCGTATTAATAACGATTTAAAAATTTAACTTCGATTTATTCCAATCATCATCATCAGCCTATTTTTATGTCCCCACTCTTGGGAAACGTACCGTCCCTCACATCGAATGAACTCGGGCCATGAGCCCATGATCCACCACGCAGGCCCAGAGAGAATTGGTGGATTACACATGCCTTAGATTTTTCTCAGGCATGCAAGGTTTATTTCATGATTTTTAGGAAATTCAATTTAATAGCCATATAAAGATGTTAAAATTAGTGGTTCAATAATCAAATTTAACCATTTATTAAAGGCAAGGAGAGGTTTATTACGTAGATTGTTATAAAATAACATAAAACCTATGTTGGGCAATGTAGGTTAAGGTGCTCAAGAACAACTGGTCCGATTGTAAAATTTATTTCATTAGCAGAGAGTTTAGAATGCATACTATGTAATTGTAAAAGAATTTAAAAAATCGATCGAGTACTTTTTTGAGAAAATCTCAATCTTAATGAGCCTCCTGTATACTTTTCTCTAGACTAGTGTTAGACCGGATGTACTCTTGCTGTGTCAATAAGAGTTGAAATCGTACTTAAAGTGTCACCACGTACTGAGTGCTGTCGAGTGTACGTGGCCCGTGTCACTGGCTCCGGCGCGCGCCGCTCCATTTCCTCGCGTTCAATGGAAGACCATTCAAATTGACCACAAACCGCCATCTTTGTTTTTTCCCCGCAGTTTTTCTGTCCTCCCAGTAATCGATGATTAAACCCGAGTTCAACAAACTTTGTCTAATAGTAATCGAATCGCCCAACAGCCTATTTCAATTTCCAATTGACTATTGAGCCCACCCGGGACTCTATATCCAATAACATGATCATGTTACAAACGCCCACGTCATTTCACCCATCTATGTAACACGTACAAAAACTGTAATATTAGCCCTCTTTCGTTTCGCTCGATCCTCGTTTCATTATTACCGAAAATCTAATTTTTTCAGCAAATCACCGGAACACGATCTACCGTTACCGCGGGCAGGATTCCACCACGCCAATTCCGAAGACAAAGATGTTCAACAGAAACAAAGCAGAACCGATTTGGGTATAATGAGTTTATGAGTTAACAGATTTCCTCAGTTCGCTAAATTATCTGGGAGCGAAGCGAAAACAATGAGACGCCAATGGCTGCCATAATTTCATAGTCGATCCGTTAACAATCTCGGTGGTTGTAAAAAAAATGATTTCCTATTATTGTAGTGACGATGCGGCGGAGATGCGATCGGGCCGAATCGATTTGGCGTCGCTGCGTGAAGTTTGTTTAGCGGAACGGTAGCGCGGGCGGAGGGCGGGGGCGGAGGGGGGCGAGCGTGCGCCCGCGCAGCAAGCCGCGTCACGCCCGCCCTACACCCGCATTACGGCCTATACAGCCTTATTGGAGTACATTTAGTGACGCTTTGAGTAAATAACCGAGTTTTATTAGACTTTTTAACCGGTATCAGAGTTGAACGCCTTCGTAAACTATCAAATCCGAACCATAGTTTACTGTTAATAGTGTAAAAAGATTAAAACTTTAGGAAATTGTGGTTAACCTAAATGACAAGAATGGGGCGATTAATATTTAAGTCGTTTCCAAAGATAAACATCTGAAATGTAATTAGGAAAATGAAATTATCATGTCATGTGACGTGAGCAACTCGCAGGGGCAGGAGGTAATAAATTGAGGTGGTGTGTTCACGTAACTAAATTTACAGAGCGCGCGTTAACGACAATAAAAATAACAATTATGAAGCCGAGATCCCTATCTGCGGTAATGGTTTCAGACTAATTCCGTGGCGCGCCGCAATCGCCCATTGTTTTTACTACAGCTTTATGTACATTATCAGGAATAAAAACAACTTCATCTAATGTACATTCAATTGTCTGATATTATAACTGCCGAGAATTCGCTAATTATTGTCACTACATTGTCACAATCTTTATTTATTTGAATCTCAGATAAATTAAATCACATCCTGTCGTTGGCAAACACCATAATATACTAGATTATACACCTCTGCTGATTACTTTGATGATACTTCAACTTCAGCACACATTATTGCGCCATCATTACAAATGTATGCCAAAACCATGGTAGGCAACAAAGATTATTCCGCAGTTACAGAATCTAATGTCAGTAATAGAGATAAAATCACCGGTCAACAAAATGAAAATGTTCCAACAACAGCTCATGACTACAATTTTGACTTCCGGACCACACCATGAGATGAATACGCTATGTTATTAAGTGCCGAAATCACGTCAACACGTGTCATCAGCATAGAAACCAGAAACATAGAACACGAAAATATAAATGTTGGTTTAAAATGCAATCGTATTTAATATTTCATGGTAATAAGGTTGAAAATTCCTAAAATATCGTTCCATATTCCAAGAGTTGAATTTTTTTACCTGTAATTCACGCCAACAGACAAAAAGAAAAAGGCAGCGATGCTACCGATGGCGCCTTGTCATTAGCAACTTCCGAAAAGGGGCACATTTTTTGCAACGTCTAGCGGGCAAGCCTCAAAAGGACAACAAACTGACAAATTGTGCCAACAAACAATGTAAAACGAAAAAAAATTTAACCCAAGACCGAATAGTGTTTGCAACAAAGACAAGATTTTGCAGAGAGATGTAAATTGCAATTTCGTTTGGTTTACCAAACTGATCTTTCCTTTATATTTCTCAAGGAGGATAATACTTTTCTTAACCGAAACCATTAATAAAATCTACACTTTTCGAAAATGTAAGCAACAATTATCCCTCCATACAATTGAATAATTCTTGAGAATACTCAGTACAGTAAATAATAGAGTATTATCTCGATATTACGTGGCTTGAGCCTTCAGAAATCCATTTAACCATTTCAATCTTCTTATCAATGAGGACCAAGGCGAATGTCAATCGTCAAGTAAAATCTCCCAAAATAAATTAGTTAATGTGCATAAAGTGGCCGAGCTCGTGACTGGCCCGCCATTGAACCCGGACTCCGCAGAGAACACCATCCCATTTTTATTTTTATGTCAATTCACCTTCATGAAATATTGACATTGATAAAGCATAACGCTTAACACCAAAAGAATTTCCTGTTTGCCAACCCAGTTCGATTTGCCAAATTTTTTTATTTTTTTACACATAAACCTTTGTTAGAAACCAAATTGCTACCGGATCAGTGCAGCCAACTTTTTTATTCAAGTAGCCGAATAGGCAATAACTGAAATTGATTACGTACTTCCAAGAATAGTTCGAGACTGCATTAGTATAGTATATTTAGCTAGGAAATCTATTTATCAATTAAGTCATTCACAGATTACTTCTGTCACAGTCGGAGACCAGCCGAGTCGTGATCATCGGAATCACGATTGCTATTAATTGGATACAGCGAATAATCAATCGGCACCCACAGGCAATTACGGCTAAGCGTTCGATAGGGTCGACCACGGCCAGCCGGGATGATACTATTGACATGTATCAATTTATTGGCAAAGTCAAATGGGGCTAATTTACACTAGATAAGATGGGGAAATCATTTTATAGCAGGCGGAGTTGTGGAGCGGGCTGGTTGTGGAGGCCATTGGTTGGCGTACCTCAGGGGCGGAGTCTGGCCCCCATGTTTTATTTGAATTATGGATGAGGCTCGCGGTGCTCGGTTCTCGAAACCAGTTGTGAGTGCCGCAGCCTCGCGCCCGCTCGCCTCTCCCCTTCTAATTAATTGATGTTTTCATTTAATAGCTTGTTTTGTAATTAGCCGGTAACATCTAAAATTGAGTGTTTAAACTTTATTGGACATGGTGATGTAGTTTCATGAGGTTTCACATCGTGCTGTGAACTGGTGAGTGGAAATAATTAAAGTATGCTTTAAGCTTTAATTGTCTCTTGTTGATGTAGTAGTTTCATACTGGTGGCATGTTTTTTTATTGTATTTATCATAAATAACTGTATCGATATTATTATGTGTTTGTAGGTATGCTTTATGTTATGCATATAATATCTAGGTACCGGTATTATAGTAATTCTGTACAGAACTAACTTTAATGTTTATGAGGTAACTAGCTCCATCTATATAGACAGCATGCAAACATAAACGTATACGAAAGGCGGATAAATAAAATTTCAAACTTACATCGATTATACCCAACACACTATAAGTCCCTTTTTATTTGCATAATATTCATAAATGAATCCATGTTAATATAGGCCTATTTATACCGTTGTTGCGTTGTTATAATGAGAGTCATCATCATCAGTACATCGAGGGAGCACGGGCCATAATCCACCACGCGGGCCCAGTGCGGATTAGCAGATTTCACATGTCTTAGATTTTTTTCTACGGCATGCAGATTTCATCACGATGTTTCCTTCACCGTTTTGAGGGCACTCGGTAAATGTACGTAAGTATTTCTGTTGAAAAAAACGAGGATAACTCATTGGTACATGGTTGCCTTCGCTGGGAATCGAACCTGGGACCTCCGTATTGCAAGTCCATTGACCCAACCACTGCGCCATCGAGCTCTTCTAATGAGAGTAGGTAATAAATATAAATCTAATCTAGATACTCATATGATAGAAACAGGTGTATGTTATTTAAGAAAGAATGAAACACTATTATACATAATATTATAAGTAGTAATAATAACTTAAGCAACCAATATGAACCAGACAACAGACGCATACAAAAACAAACACAGACAAAAATATGTGACAGAACACGCAACGCAACCGTGCCTACAGAGATAACCCTAAAATGAGGACATAACAAAAACTATACGAGCGAAATTAAAAGCAGCGACGAACAAGCAACTAACACAGGCTCTAACGTTTTATGATAAGCTCGTAGTCTTTTTGGGTCCGACGTAATTTGTCGAAGGCGCCTCAGATAAAGGCGGCAATTCGGTCGTCGAGGTCCGAGGCATGCCTCCGGAATGTCGAGCGGACTTGTCGCGGACACAGTTGACACGCAATGTTTTGGATACCGCGGGGAAATAAAGTTTTTATTGTTATTCTGGTGACTTCATTACAAGAACATTCTTTTGTAGCTTGTAACTTGTTGATTGGAGCTCGGATCGTCTGCATCAAGTCGGGTTTGTTTGACCATTTAAAAAACAGATGTTGTTAATTTATGAGCTCTTCATAACTTTTATGAAGCTTAATTATATTTTCAACTAGGTTACTTTGCACATCCCATTCACATTACTCTAACTAGATACACGGGGTTACCTATCTCATTTTAAAGGAATTCTTTCAAATATTTCTATGTTACTGATTGACCTTAAAGCCCTTGGCATTCCATTTTGTGATCCCGTCGGTGGTCGCGTGTCCCATCACTAATTATACGTAACTACTTATCGTCCACTGACTCGCCTGTCTCAATCCTTTTAGTGTCTGACGATCCCAATAAATCTTCAAATATCTGTGTGACGCGACGCCCGCCGCCACCGCGGCCGGCTTGCGGTTTAGTATCAAGGTTCAAAGCTCCGATATTAATTGCAAATGTATTATTAACATCAATTGTGGTTTGGCCAAAGTGATATATTGAATCGTATCTAGAATGTAAATCTGATTTATGAACATATTCCCTAGTTCAACTCAACCTAAAATACTTACCGGTTCAAAGCCACGATTCATTTCATTACTATAATTTTGCATTTATCTTGCTCCGTGCACTTCAATGGAAGTATCAATTGCTTCAACGGAAACGCTCGTTAGCAGATCTGTAATTTGCAGTCTATTTTCACCGTTCGGCGAAGGACTCGCATTTCAATAAGAAATTATCAAATTACCTTCATCGGAAATAAAAACCGGTCATTCGGTTCGCAAAAGATCGCTGGCATTGTTCACAGATTTTAAAATCATCCATAATTAAATGGAATTCCGTTTTTACTGCCGCAAACATTTCGGCATGATATAAATTCCTGAATCGTTGAATCGGTTGGCATCGAAAAAGAAGCAATTTGCCACCCTGCTGGATGGGAGCTCTTCAATATTGAAAAGACCTGTTTGGAATAAAAATTGAACAACAAATCAATAATAATTTTGTAGTTGTGACCTTTCGGGACTGATGTTTGTGGTCCGAACAGTATGACATCGTCTGCGGGTTCTGGCAAAAAGCGGTCGAACTGAGGTGAGTGATTCCACGAAGAATCCGGTGCGTCCGCCCGCTCTTAACAACCGGAATATGGGATTAGTAACAAAACCTAACACAATTTTTCATTTTAATGACAAAGACAAAGCTATACCTATGTGGAAGTTATACCTACATAATACACTAAAATAGTCGTATGCAAAAAATATTTCAAAGTACTATAACATCGGTTACAAAATAGTTCCTCACAATTTAGGATTCACATTATAAATATACCTAGTTCTAGCTTTTTATTGCCAATTATAAAAGCTTGTAATTTGTCTTCTACACAGAAAACTGTACACATCGATTCCTTAATCTTAGTACTTTATCGTGTAGCCATCATTACCAATCTATCTCCCATACCACCTCCCTCTTCCGTTTTACTTTCACGTCAACAGCAACACCCAACATGTTCCCACACTGGTGAAATTATCTTCTAACTATATTTTATGTTATGATGACACATTTACCTTCAGCATACAAATAGGAAAGATAAAGACATTCAACATAATGAACGTTGTAATGATCATTGCTTTCGCAAGAAATCGACTAGGATGTAGAAAAAGTGAAATTGTGAGATAGACACATCAGTATGAATGACATTGGCGACATAACGTGGCAGTAATATTAGTCCATTGGTCACTATCAGGAAAAAACAGCCACCTTTGTATCATTCATAACATCATATCTTAAGTGTACACAGGGTGCATTCAAATATCTGAAAATGAATTCTGAATTTCTAGCTTCGTTCTTGATTAACATAATTGTCAGCAACAGTATTAACAGCTAATAGACTTGATGGTTTCAAAAACTTTCATATAAAAACAAATTACCTTATGTCAAAAAGGGACCAAGTCAGATGCAGTACCCCAAATGGCAACCGAACTCTAGGTCTTGCATTGTTACATCTGGAAGCTCTCGTCTAGCCATCAGCCTGTATAAGAGGTGTATCAGCATGAGCCCGAGCCTATGCACATAATTATATGCGCTTGCGATGATCGAAGGACAGTTTTTACCAACCATTCGCAATTGCAAAGCAGTTTCAGAATTGAGTTTTTAATGTTGCATAACTTAAATTGCATTTTTGTCACCCACCTCCGGCTGCGAGGGACAAAGAGGGACCCTCTTTGTCCCTCGCAGCCGGAGGTGGGTAGAGAAACGAACAGAGATGGATTTAGGTGAAGTTTGCAACGGAGTAGGCATTCTTTCGATAGCTGCTCAGTTAAATTTGGAAGATCCTCTTAGGTGCTGGATCACACACCCTTAACATCACAACTAGTAGCAATAACCGGAATAAAAGGTTTGAATTGAACATGAAAAAATGATCGGTCACACGCGCTCCCTAAACCTATAGGGAGTTTGGTGATTGTTTTCGTTGAGTGCCGTTAAGAGTATTACAGAGCATCCGTAAATAAAATTGGCGCGTCCGAAGATAAACGCAAGTAACTTGTCATACTGGTCGAATCGATAGATATAACAATCCTTTAGAGAAGTGGAAAATATCGTGTCGCACTTACGGCTATCTATGGATCTTTCAGTTACACGCTAGCATGATTTATTACTCCGCCTGCTGCGATTGTTTTCGGTGAACCTCTGAAGAATGATCGTCCCTTTTGGAGTCCCGGCACTTGTTGGGCCCCCATTGTCCCTTAACCCGGCCCTGGGAACCAGCTCAGGCGAGTCGTGATTGCAACGCGCCCGCTTTTTGCCCCTTGATTACGACCTCATGTTTATTCGCTTGCGTCTTCATTAACTCGATATCGAATATTTTTTGTATGGTAATAAGGACACAATGGTCGATGGGAATCTTGATTTGAAACCTGATTAGCTAATGTCTTTATAAGGTTTGTCTTTATTTAATTTGTTTGAAATGCATAATTTTAGGACCAATCTTCTTGCATGCTCTGTAGATTCAAATTAGGTAAGCTGCGGGAAATGCAACAGAAAAATATTCCAAAGTTTGATGCTGAGAGTTTTTTGCCACTTTTCTCTTCAGTGATGGCAACGTTTCCTTACAAAGTTGGTAAAATGTAAATTCAAAAAGAATATTGATGTGCAAAAATAAACCTACACAATGTCTATATTTACTTGCAATAAAGAGGTACTTACCTATGATTTATTTTGCCAGTTTTGTGAGGTATCAATTTCGACAAATGTGAGAGGAACAGAGTGACATGACACTGAGGTTGTGAAGCGAATTAGGGAGATAAATAGAATTGTAATAAAGTCGCTAAGTGATCTGACTCTAATAAACTGCAAAGCGATAGAAAAAAGATTTAATTGAAAAGAAAATGACTACCTGGTTGTATTGTTTACTTAAAACCCATTGAAGTGCAGTTGAACGGAACTGAATTTAGCTGTCTGCATGCGGTTCATCTGTGTAGGTGCGGATGAAATCTTGAGGATTACGGATTAGTTCTTTAGAGACAAACCATTCATGTATCTATAAAGGACTCATCGGGGGCGTTTCTGGTCCAGCATTCGGTAGCCAACATTAACCAGCTATAAAAGGCTAAAAGACCTTATTCTTATTCAATTATTCGAGTTGAGTACGGAGTACATAATTTTATGACAAGTTTAGCCTTCGAATCTTGTAAACATTGAGCTAGATTCTAATTGTCGTTACATCTAGTAATTTCTTTAATTAGCAAACCTATAATCACACATCCACTTTTCTCTACCTATCCCATTAAACCGTGCACCCGAGTTCCGCGTACAGCGAGCATGGCATTGCAACATTTCCGAGGCACGTTGATTACTGCCCTTGCTTAATTAAATAAACCGTTTCTCAGTATTAACTCTGTTTACTTACTGCGTTAATAAAGCAGTAGCGAGAGGGAAAATCTGGACCGAAACCAATAACGCCGTTCAGTCCCAGTCTTACATCTCTTTTAGGTTATAATAATAATAATAATAATAATCATTTATTCTCAGGTAAATAGTACCCATAATATTACCACAGTAAATAAGTCAAGTATACCTAGTCTAATCTAAAATCTAAATAAATTTAAAAATACATTTTTTGTTTAGCGATTTGTTTTAGACAAGTACACCCATGTTATGTGAATTGTGCATTGTGCACACCTCACTACACTCCAAAATTCTGATAACTGCGTTGGATTTTATACCTACTTCAAAACTTTAGTTTGTGATTAGCTCAGGTTGTCTTATTGGCACAACTGGGGCCAAACTCCGTCGGATTATTATGGGGCGGGCTCTTGCCCAGGTTAGGGAGGGCTAAAGGCCACAAGGCCTTCACTTCTCCTCCTTAAGGTTGAAAAGACCCGATCGTCGTCGGTGCAAGTGGCTCTAATGAACCATGCGTCTGGTATTTATAGTTTCTTAATCAGTGTCAAACAGTGAGAGTTGATTAAAATCCAAAGTATGTATCCTTCCCTTTCTTGTCGTGAAATACTTTGACCGAGAGTCTCAGTCTGAGACCAACAATCCTTGCCATTGTTGGTCTGACAAAAAAGTTTGGCAGCAACTTTGGTCTTATTACTAAGTTACACATCACTAAAGCTCCGTCTACCTGCTGGTTTATTACAGCAGGCGGTCTAGTTAGTGGCTTAAAGGTCTCTGCCTATTAGACCTGTGGTAATATACTAGTAATTAGTATGAGTGGGTCTGACTAAATGAGACTTGTGCCCTGGCATCATGCTTAGCGGTTATTAGTCGACAGTCTTTCGATTTCAGATTACGAGGAGGTAAGTACGGTCGACAACATAACGACCTTCATATGCAAATTAGGTCTTATTATCGCCTCGAAGGGTACGTGTGGTATATTACACTTGATATGCTATCCGTACCATGGGATTTGAATGTTATAAAGTTACGAGAAGATAAAAGAATTGTCATGTATAACAATGATTTCGATTTTTCGGTTTGTATGGATCATGGTCACGAGAAAACTGACCATGAGACCGAAGTATCAGGAGGTTCTGCGTCCCGCCCTGCATTTACCCGTTCGTGACCTCCATTTGAGAAACTCTGCCCCATCGGTTATCGGTTCTAAAACAGAGGTGACCAGTCCACTCCCACTTCAGCTTGCTGATCTTTGAGTAATGCCAAGTCAACTACTTTTGTTCTGAAGGATAAAGTCATTGGTTTTACCTGACCAAGACTTGGAATTACCTGCGCATTATGGCTGGCAGGGACTGGATGCACAAGGCCGAGAATCGAATTGAGGGGAGTACCTGGGAGACCCATGTCCATAGTGGACTGACGATATGATGATGATGATAAATATATTTGGGTACTTCTCCTGGGGATTCCCGTCCACTGTGTACAATGTAGGATTAATTAGAGTATCGTGATTAGTCACAAGCATTGTAGTCGCGTGCTACTACACCCCGACACAGATTCGTGACGTTACATTGGTGCAATACATAAGAGAAAGCGGACTCTCTGACATACAACCGGTGCTTAATTTGGCCCACATGTCATTATTTGCTCAATACAAATTACCGAACATTATAAGATAATTATGTTCAGACAACAATATAGAAATAACAATGCTACTTGCATAAGCAAGTAGCATTGTACATTTGATTCAATTTTGAAGGTGAAAAGACGACGTCTACAGGTCGGTGATTTTGATCATTGAGGTATCATTATATTACTCGATTCGCATCGTAACAATTGTAACAACCCTGCGATGCAAATGGATCACGTTCCTTCATTCATGGACATATAGGAACATTTCATGCTAAAAAAACAAGCGGGTATTTTCACGTTTTCGATGTTAGTTGAACCTATAGCATCGCTGTCGCTTATCGCTTGCACCGTCACCCAATCCCGTCGTTCAGTAGAAGCGGCCGCGGAAACGAGCAATTTCCTCTTCCATCATAATTGATTGGCGTAATTGCGCTGGATTCTTTCGCGAGGTAGCCGAGATCGTGGGCGTTTCACGTATCCATGAGACGTTGTATTCAAGTACAGTCGACAGCTCTTCAACTGGGCACTCTACGCTATTGTAATACATCCGAGATTGCAATGGTATTGTGCTTGACATTCTATCAGTGGACTGCAAAGCTTTGAGTATTCGAGTTCATGGTCATCATTGTGAAGTTAAGCGTTAGGCTTACTTCAGTATCCATTGTCTGACTTGTTGTAGGTGTAAGCTAGCGACTATACGTAAATACCGTAGTAGTTTTGAGGCTTGTCATTAGTTCGATTTTTGCTTGCCTAGCGGCCAGTAGCTGTATTAAAATCCCACCATTCATGAACCTCGTTGTCACTGTGGGTGTACTTGCTAACGTATTTACCTATACTACAGCAACTTATCGTAGGGTCACAGTAAGAAGGGAAAAAATGTGCGTACTTTCTTGATGTCATGGAATAATAATATGTAGTAGTATTGCCTTATTAAGTACAATACAAGATGCTCTACTAGCATTTTTCCGACTTAACGCACACCAAACGCTTTAGCATTTTCTCTCTTTTAATCCTGTTACAAAATACTCAGATAAAGGTTGAGATTTAAAAAATATTTATTTATTTTATTTTGTAAATGTGCAATCTATTCATTAAAAACATTTTTTTTAATTGAATAATTATTTTACTCGGGTTTTAAAATATGAATCAATGAAATTCCGTTTCAAATACATTTGCGAGCAAATTAAAAGCTTCTTCTCGTTGTATTTCTACATAATACAATGTTCCATGAATTTTGAACAACTTTGTATAGTTTAAATATAGTCATAAAACAGTTTAAAAAGAACTCTACATTTTCTTAGCTCTATGTAGAATGTTTTCAAGCAAATATCTCCGGAGTCACAGCGAATGCGAAGGCTAGCAAATTGCTGCATCATCATCATCATCATCATCAGCCCGTATCAGTCCACTGCTGGACGTAGGCCTCTCCCAAAGCGCGCCAATCAACCCTACTCTCGGCCCTCTGCATCCAGTCCCTGCCAGCCATTTTGCGAAGGTCATCCCTCCATCTGGTCGGGGGGCGTCCCACACTACGTTTACCCGTTCGTGGCCTCCATTCGAGAACTCGTCTACCCCATCGGTTATCGGTTCTACGACAGATGTGACCAGCCCACTGCCACTTCAGTTTACTGATTCTATGAACAATGTCAACCACTTTTGTCTTCTGGCGGATATACTCGTTTCTTATTCTATCTAACAGAGAAATTCCAAGCATAGCTCTTTCCATAGCTCGCTGAGCGACCTTGAACCTGTGGGCCAGTCTCACCGTCAATGTCCACGTTTCGGCTCCGTAGGTCATCACTGGCAGGACGCACTGGTTGAAGACCTTAGTTTTTAGGCATTGTGGTATTGAAGACGAGAAGATATGACGTAGCTTCCCAAACGCTGCCCAGCCCAGCTGAATTCTCCTGTCACTCTCTTTCTCGAAGTTGTTCCTACCCAGCTGTAGAGTTTGTCCTAAGTAGACATATTTCTGAACAACTTCGAGGACCGTGGCATCGACTACTACTGGTTCCGGGACGACCAGATCATTGAACATGATCTTGGTCTTATCCAAATTCATCCCGAGCCCGACACGGCGAGAAGCAGCATTAAGGCTATCCAGCATTGCCTGCAGATCCTGCAGCGACTCAGCCATGACCACTATATCATCGGCAAACCGAAGGTGTGAAATGTACTCGCCATTTACATTGATGCCACGTCCATTCCAGTCCAGTGTTTTGAAGACATCTTCCAGCGCGTTTGTGAAGAGTTTCGGTGATATAACATCTCCTTGTCTCACACCTCTACGCAACTGGATAGATCTTGTTTGCTGGTTCTGGATTTGGACGGTCATAGTGGCGGCGTCATACAGGCATCTCAGCACCTCGATGTACCGCCAGTCTACTTGGCATCGCTGCAAGGACTGCAGAACAGCCCAGGTTTCGATAGAGTCAAATGCTTTCTCATAGTCCACAAATGCAAGACACAGGGGCCGATTGTATTCCTCTGTCTTTTGTATAATCTGCCTCACTGTGTGGATGTGGTCTATGGTGCCATATCCTCCGCGAAACCCGGCCTGCTCCGGGGGCTGGAAGTCGTCAAATCTCCGTCCAAGACGATTCGTAATGACTCTCGAAAACAGCTTGTATACATGACTCAGGAGAGAGATAGGTCTATAGTTTTTCAATAGGGTTTTGTCCCCTTTCTTGAAAAACAGGACAACAATGCTCCTGTGCCATGCCTTCGGAGTTCTCCCACTCTGTATGACGGAGTTAAAAAGCTTCTGTAGCTCCATCAGGACAGGAGTACCACCTGCTTTCAGGAGCTCAGATGTAACCCCGTCTTCACCGGGGGCTTTTCCATTCTTAAGCTGTTTGAGAGCCAGTCCGATTTCGTCAAGACTCACATCCGGCAGGTCTTCGGTAAAATGGCGTGTTAACGTAGCTCGGGGATCATCGGTACTAGGCTCAGGTTGCGGTGCGTGAGGTGCGTACAATCGGCCGTAGAAGTCTTCGATCTCAGCGAGTATCTCTGGTTTGGAAGTGACGGTTCTGCCATTCGCCGACTTCAGTTTCGTCAGATGGCTTCTCCCCAACTGCTGCATGAATACTTTTGACCCTCGATTTTGCTCAATTGCCTCTTGTATGCGGCGTGTATTGGAGCGACGAAGGTCACGACGTATAAGCTTCCTTACATGCTTGTTGAGGGTCCGCTGTTCTGTCTGAGAGATTTGCGTAGCCTTTTCACGTCTTTCCTTCATGAGATCCAGAGTCTCCACTGAGAGCTTAGACTTCGTGCCAGTACGTTGCGACCTGCAAAACCTTACGCCTACGTCCCTGATGGTCTTCACCACTGTGTCAAACGCCTGATCAACGTCAATTGTGGTTTCCAAGACATCGAATCTATTTTTCAGCTCCAGCTGAAATTTTTCGGAGCCGGTTACGATCTGTTGCAGGTTAGGTCGGAGCGTAGACTTCATCATACGGAGTCTTTCTAGCTTAAAATCGATATTCAGGGTGCCTCGCACGAGTCGGTGGTCACTACCAGTGTTAAACCGGTTAAGTACAGAGACATCCCTGAATATATGCCTTTTGTCCGTTATGATGAAGTCTATCTCATTTTTCGTCATAGAGTCGGGGCTTTGCCAAGTCCACTTCCTCTGAGGCTGCTTCTTAAAGAACGAATTCATTAAGAATAGCCCCTCTTTCTCCAGGAAGTTAACTAGCATTTGCCCCCTATGATTCCTGCAACCAAGACCATGTGGTCCGATTTTCGATTCGATGTTGCTCTGTACTCCCACTTTAGCGTTGAAGTCCCCCATGACAACGTTGAAGTGTGTCTTAGTGGTGTGATTGAGGGCTTTGGCTATGTCTTCATAGACAGCCTCCACTTCTTCATCCGAGTGTGCCGACGTTGGTGCGTAGACCTGTACTACCTTAAGAGAGTATCTCTCGGTAAGTTTCAAAATGAGGTACGCTACCCGTGGCGACACACTGGAGATCTCCATTACGTTGTCTACGAGGGCCTTATTCACCAGAAAACCTACCCCGCCTTGGGAGAGTTGATCGCCCTCTCGAAAGTAGAGTAGATGGCCCGATTCCAGGGTCAGTGTGTCCTCCCCCTCTCTTCGGACTTCACATAACCCTAGGACGTGCCAGCGTATCCTCTCCAACTCTACTTCGAGTTCCGCGATATGATCGTCCAGCCGCAGAGTTCGTCCGTTGTACGTAGCCAGGGTCAATTTTGTTTGGCAGCCTCCCGTAACCCGGGGATTCTTAGCACCCCCTGCCCCGCCGTTACCGTAGCCGCTGCCTTGGCTAGGAATAGCGGGGCGGCCGGGAACTGGGGGCCGGGGCCTTGTGGTGTGCATCATGTTTGGGAGGTGATGCCCGTAATCGCCACGCTGGGCAAGCGGGTTGGCGATCGCAGAGCCGGCCACCTCGCGCCGGTGACGCTGCTGCCCGTCACCGACCTGCTGCACTTGGCGCCGGCACGGTGCGAGCTGGGTATACCGCCAACTGTCGGTCGCCAGAGCCCCGTCCGTTGGTCGGCAGGGTGCACCACGTGCCGGTGAGGTTGGCAATTGGGTGGCCAATATTGTCGGTCCCCACCCCTTACACCCCAAATTGCTGCGGGATTCATTAATTCAATTAAGTTGTTTAAGGCGTAATTTAATAATCATTCGTATGCTTATTATTATTTTATTACAGTGTAGGGACACGCATAGAGGCTTGCGGTAACTGCTTTTTTCATTCTCTTTTTGATGTTGTGTAGTTACTTTCAAATTGAACCTTGATGGGATTGACATTTCATTAGTTTCTCTCTATTAGGTAGTAAAATTCTTTACTGACAATGGAAAATTAAATTGGTTAAAAAATATTGTTTGAGTTTTACAAGATTTACGTAAAGTCTTTTATACTATTTTTTTAAATATACAGGGTGTACCGAAAATGGAGGTAGATATTAAGTTGAATGGAGGATGTTCAGTATCGTTGACTGAATAAATTTATTCGACTTTTCGAATAAAAAACAAAATGAATGTCTCATACAAATCGATTAGCCGATAGGTTCAAAATGACTATTTATATAGGTACGATGGAACACAGATAAAGGTGTACAGGAGAGTTTTTAAGGTTGAGATTTTCTCAAAAACTACTATTGAAAAAAATCTTTCACCGTTTGTTAGATAAAAGTTAAACTATGTAACTGTAAAAGAATTATTAAATTCGGTCCAGTAGTTTTTGAGAAAATGTCAACCTTATTGAGGCCCCCTGTATACTACTCTGTCTTCGACTGTAAATATCTTGTCCAAAAATAGCAAACAAATACCCTTCTGTTACAGCCTGTATAGGTAATTGCGTAAATTCCATGTCCATGGGAATTTAAATCACTAACTCGGTTCAAACATTTAACCCGAAATTTAGCGCAAGGTGGCGCTGACTCAAAAGCGAAATTAATTTTCACTTTCAAGATAGCTACGAGCGAATGGCCATCCGTAATCGATGATTTATTAACTGACCTTCGTCTCATCGTCCATTTGGCGAAGTAAGCCGCTTATCCGGCTATAAAAGCATTAATGAGAACGGTCAAAACAGACTTCGTCAGGCGTAATCTCCGTCATAATAATTTATTGACATTCGCAAATAAAAACAAAACATTGACTGACAAATCCCATCGGCGAAAGAAATGTCAATAACAGAATTGGATAAAAATCTTTAATCGGTTTTGTAAATAAGAATCCGAATCAAATTCTTTTTAACCGACTTTCAAAAAAAGGAGGAGGTTATCAATTCGTCGAAATCTTTATAAAATACAAAGTCTCAAGTAAGTACACTGGCGAGTATGGAAAACAGTCAGCAAAGGCGACCTCCGTTTTCACCCATTGAGTTTCACCGCTGCTATATGAAACACGAGTTTTATTATTTTGACACCACCACGACAAATCTTATTCGTAAAAACTTTTTAATATTACTTGTATGTAAAGCTGAACCCCAACCATGGTTTAATGCTTTACAATCCTTAAAAAAATTACATGTTATAAACAAATAAGATTTTATATGATTGATTGTTATTTATACGTGTAATAAATAGAGCACCAGAGGAAATATTCATACTTATTGCTGCAATAATTAAATCTGATATAGATTAATCATTTAATTAGCATACATAATTATAGGCAGTTAATCAACGTAAAGATTAACGCGGAGATATTATAATTAGATATAGTTGCAGGAGCCCGGCGTCTGATTTCCACCTTACAATATTGATAAAGTAAAATGTTCGGATTTCATGACTCGAATTGAATAGAAAATAAAAGTATTCATCAAACAAGGTAAAACAAATGCGGAGTGACGATTCCAACATAAAGCGACAGCCTAGTTATGCCCATTTTATCAGGACGATGAATTTTTCGGCTTTCAATAAGGCCTATTATAATATAAAGAACAATGTTTGGAATTGGCATTAGCTTACGAACAAACAAAGCAAATGCCACTTGGCAAGGAGGGTTGGTCTATCTTATTTATTTGTTTTATTAATGGACTCGACAGTTCGCCATTTGCCAATGTCATGTTACAGAAAATTCAAAATATTATATCGTCTTCTCTTCATCCAGGGGAGTCGCCGTAGCGTCGTCACCCTGGATATCCGCGTGTTCCTGTCTTCATCCAGAGGAGACGCCGTAGCGTCATCACTCTGGACGAAGCAGCTCTACAGTCATGTTCACTCGTTCGTATTGGCATCTTGACTATATCGCCAAACTTCAGGCCCTGCATGAATCCTCCAATAATTTCACCATATTATCATTCGCAAACATTTTCTGATTAATTTAACGTGATATTAAACACAAAACAACCACTGTAGACATTAAACTGAAAATTATCAAATAATTGCCCAACCGTTTGTTTCCCGCCATTTTCAAAAGTCCCTTGGTCTATCTTCGTAGTCTCTGATTATAGGCGTCCAGAAGTTATAATATCTGTATATTTTTTGCACATATAGGTATACCAGTATTTCGTAACTTAGAAGTCAGTGGTCTACTCCTGGTGTATTATGTATGATTAAATACTGCCTATGGTAATATTATGGATTATAAAACAAGTTATACAGGAATAAGGTTACGTTAAATAAAGCCGAACCTACATATTTGTTTTACTTACTAAGATTAACTTCAAGCGAGTATTGACGGGGATTATGACAAGATTATGCACCGATTTGAAGGGTTCACTTCCGCGGTTCAACATATAACTTGGGCAATGTGATTAAAATTACAGGAATCCTATAACTATCGCAATATCAGTCGATGGGAGACATTTCATCGGCATAGTTATGTACCCTGGTTATCATTGAATTTTCTTCCCGCATCGTACGTGCAAGACATTTTTTTCGCACTTTCTGCAATCGTCAAAGCCACTTAGCAAGAGAGCAGAGCTCTTCAAGGTCAGCAGCAAATCAGGAAATATGTTTGCTTGCTCCTTTTCCCATAAAAAGAATTAAATAATTTTTTCTTCATGGATTCAGCAGTATCAAATGTTCCGAAAATCAGCTGTTCCGAATTCGGTCCGCCATTTTGCTAATTAAGCATTTAAACAACCCTACGACGTTCTTTAAGCTGACAGCTACTTATTCGGTTCTTCAGGAGTTGATTAACTTTAAATAGGGTTATAATCATCGATTATAAGTAAGGCTGTTAGTTAATTTAGTAGCTCACCGACATACAACAACGGGTAATATTACTTTACAAGACTTGTCTTCTCTACCGCTAGTCGCAGTAGAACAGTTTAAGAGTTTTTTCGAATAGATCACAATAAGCCTCTAAAATACCCTCCACACACAGCCTCTACCTAGCCGCGATCAGCGATCTGCGATCAGTTGAAACGCATGCCCCGCCTCATTTTCTGGGTATTTTAACGTCTGGTATGTAGTGATTTTATGATAATTGTATTTAATAATCTGATGTCCAACACAATGTATTTATTGTTAAGGATGAATAAACTGAATAAACTGAACTGAAACTGATCTAAGGCCTGCGATCTACGTCCAGTAGGTAACGACGGCAGAAAATGAGGCGGGGCATGCGTTTCAACTGATCGTAGATCGCGGCTAGGTAGCGGCTGTGTGTGTCAAGCTTAACCCGTCTTCGCCGCGGCCACCCCACGGCCCGGCCGTTGCCAATTTCTCGATAGCGCCTTATCGTCTTCGTGCCGAGTTCTGAGCGAGATTTATGCGCGTCATAAACTTGACGCATATCGGCCGATAATACGCCTGTCACCGCTCGCGACGGATCGTGACTAAAGACGATGTCTCACGCATTGCGTATTGATACAGCTGTTTAACTAATCGAATCATATATTCGGAGAATTTTTTGAAGTATCGAGGAAATAATGTTTTTATGGGAATGTTAATTGTGACTAAACGTTTTGTTAGTACCTAAATATTCATCAGCACTTCAAATAAAAATCGTATTGTATTTAAGTGGCCGTTTTTACTAAGTAATGTATGTAATTAAGAAATTGAAGCACCTTAAGGCAACAGCACATCTGATTTGTTTGCTAATTTAAACTATACAAATTTGACAGACCTAAAAGTATCTCATGGGCAATCTCCTTTAGTTTAAAAAATTCGTAATATCGTTAAATGTCAAACTAAAAACTAATAAGTACAAACTTATAACTTAGGTAAAACTAAAATATTCGTAGAACCTTTATCCGTTGTTTAAAATTAGATTGGGTACCCAAACCTAAATCGCTTCCAGGGGCTGAGCCACGTAGATTTTTACTAGCCGTCAATGTTAGATTTTTGGCGAAAATTAGTACAAAAATTTCGTTCGCGCAGGCTTTGACTGGACAAAAAATGCCAACCGGTTACCACCCCCGCCCAACAAATACTTACTTTAAAGCTACCTACTATACAATCAATACCAATTATTATTAATATGAGAAAAGAGTACCTACTAAGGTTTACTATAACTTAAACCTAATTGCACAAGGAAATAAACTTTTACGACATTATTTAAACCTGGATATGATTATAATCGGTCAACACAAAAGGAAACTTGGTTAGCGTAACTAACCCTGGCTATGCGATATGTAAATCCAATAACCGGTTGACCCCGATGCCAGGACTAAATAGTTAACCGTTAACGCCTTAAGGCAATAATAAGTTTCAATGTACAGCGAATGCGCATCTAATGCCCTTACACATAGTGGTGTGAAAGACTCGAGTCCTGTCGTCTTAATTTCGAGACATGACAGATAATCAGAACTCGTAGTTCAGCCTCATGCATGAGTCTTGAATATTTGATTTGAGTCATTTGATGAGATCTGCAGTAGGACACTAGACTCAAATACTTCATTTATTCAACCTTAGGAGCTCTAGGGAAAACTTGGTCATACATAATGTAATAATTTATAAGGTACAGAATACAAACTAGGTTATGGCTGGATGCACGAACAGAGAAACAGGGCAAAGAACCGACCCCCGGGATATAACAAAATGATCTAATACCGGCTGTAAAGAGGCCTTGTCAATGTTTTACAATTTAGAGTAGGTATGTTTTATTAGATTTATTATAATAATTACAATCCAAAAAAAACTTATTAGTGTGACTGGTAAAGTTCACCATACGATGACTTTAGCGACCTACCTACAGTACCAAGTACCGCAATAAAATAACTTGCGATTTGATGAATGACATAGTTTCGATTCCCGAGCCGTGAATGAGTTTCATGAAAAAATTAAGAATGCAGTTTTTCTTATCTTTATAATCGATGTCATGATTCCTAGGAACAAAATTCTCTAACTCTATAATAGCTTCAGATTTCCCCATACTGATCTATCTCGATGCGCCACCTTTATAGGGTGTACGTAGCGCTGATCTTACACTGAGACCTGCGCCTTTACCATGAAGGCTTATAGCAGGATTACTTCAATAATACTTTGTTACTTCGTACCATTATGACGACTTTAAAGTAAGCTTATTAGTCCTTAATAAGCTTACTTTAAAGTCGTCATAATGGTACGAAATAACAAAGTATTAATGAATTAATTTGGCTATAAGAGTTCATGGTAAGGGAGCTGGATTGCGATAGGACCAAACGTCAGTCTATAGGTCCTATCCGAATCCGCCTATCTGAATCTCGGCCTTAGAAGAGACTCGAGTCTTAATTTCTTGTGACTCTGAATGTCTTACAACACTACTGACACCAAGCTGCACTTACGCAACGGGCAAACGATCCCGTAATTACAGGTGTCGAGTACGCAGGCGCGAAGGGCGATATTTGTTTGCAATTAGTACCCGCACGGGAAGGCGCTGTCCGGACGTCGCGGGTAATTTATGGTTGCGCGAAAGTACGAGTTGAAAGTGAGGCCGGGAGCGCCCGCAGCTGCCAAGCGACTGACATTTCCGCGCGCACTCTAGGGTTAAATTGCTCTGAGTTTAGTATCGATAACGTAACCTGATGGCCTGTTATGTTACAGGCATACTTAGTTTAGTTTTGTTGACGTGTAATGCCACATTAGCTTTTAAGGTATAGGCGACGTCTACATATCAATATTTATCGTGATCCTGATCGCGCGTTCAGAATTATCAACAAAAACTAACGTGACAATTTCACCGTTTTTTGAGATCCTGATTCCACCAGTATGGCTGGCTTCACCTTAACTTGAATTCCGTATCACAATAAACGTTCAATTTGAAACTATATTGGGCTGAAACCGCTAATTTTGGCTGTTAACTCTGAATGCACCCATCGGATCGCGATCCAGCCCTTGTAGCACGAGTCAGTGTTAGCGATCGACGCAACGCCGCGGAGCTGTCAAAGTAACATTATTACAAGGCGTTTGACATTAGTTTGACAGCTCCGCGGCGGCACCGGCGTCGCGTCGATCGCTATCGCGACTCGTGCTAGCCCCGCTGATCACGATAAATATTGATGTGTAGATGTCGCCATAGACTAGTAGCATTAACTTTAGCTAACGAAAACGCAATGTCAATCCCCTACATTTTTCTGCTACTACTGGTAACAAAAATTAAAGCCATTTGGCTAAGGTTGGTATAACTACAAAATTGCAATATTTTGTAACAACCGTTAAGCTATAGACACCTATTTTTCTTGTCACTGTAAACAATTAGTGGCTCCAGACATCCGTGAGAGTGCACTGTAATGGCTTTTTGCAATTGCTAATGTGTAGAGGCCTTGTGGACGCTATAAAATTATCTTTAGGTGTAATATTTCAATCGAACGAAGTACGAATTGGTCTGTTTAATACCTATTTCTTTTAGATAAAGAATTGTAGGCGGTTGTAATGCAAAAGGTTAAATAAATATCGAGAATTAACCGATAAAAAGGGAAGTATAAAACTGTATACTGGAAGTATAAAAGTGTAAAACTGTAGAATCGAGGCCACAAACGGGTAAACGTATACCCAGGCCCCTGACACCTCATACTCCTTTGTCGTAGCACAGCTTGGCATGTCAATGTTTAGTTTAATCGATTCTTGGTTTGTCGTGTTTGTCAGATCTCGCCAAGAGCAATTTATGCAAACGAACGATTAGATCCCGTAAAAGAAAAGCCGCTAACACCAAACAAAATAAAATATATGTTAGTACGTATACTCTTTTGAAAAAAAAATTAATTAACATTCGTTGTCATGCCAACAAACAACAACCAAATCCGTTTTATTTTAATTTAATTTGTTTCCGTTCTATGTTTTCTGTTTTCGAAGACGCTTTAAATATTTCGCTACATAATTTCAAGCGCATCTTAATGGCAACAAAATGTATGCTGAATGCTGTTTAATGTATACGGGCAATAAATAACAAACACCGTGCAATAAGGTTTTTTTCCATATAAGTTGGAACGAAATGAATAGACTATCTGGACTCATCACAACTAGCAGAACGAGGTTCATACAAATGATTAACAGAGGTACATATCAATCAATCGAGAGAAAACGAGGAAGATGATAAGTAAATACTGTTTGATATCATTCACTATTTGCCATGGTCGAGCCTGACTATAGTCACATCATCACTAAAGAGGGCTGCGGTCATTCTATGGAAATAATCACATAATCCCCTGATCTTTAGATTGCGTTAATCCTAGCTCTTTCAAATTATTTTATATAAATTAGTAATTACAGTTTTATAATATTGATTCCAGAAAAAAGAAGAGGCGGAGACTATATCAATAAAATTGTAAGGAAAACACCGAACGCGACGTATCTATGTCTGCTAGTCGACCAACTTTCATTAATTGAAAAATGAAATCTTATTAATTTCCGGAATTGTGGAATTGGAACAGAAGACGGAACATAACGTTTAAAAGCAAATGATGAATACACTTGTTTTAATGTTCGAAATTGTATTACCTAGGTAGGCACTTTTGTGAATTGTATGTGTATAGGTAAACATGAACAAATTGTAATAAATGCTTTTTAAAATATAATTTACCTTTTTATTAAATTAAATTATTATAAAATGCAATATTTATAAGAAAAATCTATCGATACCTAGTCGATAATATGTACATCCCTAATTATCGATTTCAAAAAGCTTTTACAAGACCAGCACTATATCAGGCTTGCTATTGGTCGGATATCTGTCAGATTTGTTGGGCTGACTGACAAGCTATGGAAATAATGCGTTCTCCTTAGTGTCCTATCTGTTTTGAATGGAAAACTTATATCTTTAATCTGTGCGTATACCGCAGCCCAAATCAAGTGTCTTATTTTGTAAACAAATATGATCGTTTAATTAGGTAAGTACCTACTTGTTGTGATATAACACTGAAGGAACTGATTGATTGAACCTGTTCATCATTGTGAAAATAAAGTAATCCGATCTAATAATGTGAAAATAACTATGCAATAATCACAGAAGAGCTTAAAATGTTAGTAACGTACCCTACGTTACTAACATTTTAAGCTCTTTTTTTATTTCAGTTTTTGTTTACAAAATAAGACCCTTGATTTGGACTCCGGTATACAGTGTGTGACCCCTGACCAGGGACGAGGGATGACCTTCGCAAGATGACTGGCAGAGACTGGATGCAGAGGACCGAGAGTAGGGTTGAGAGTAATAATTATTACACCAGCAGACGTACAAATAACAATTTTTGAAAATCGGTCAAGGTATTTATTTGAAAAAATTCTGAACCTTAATAAGGTCCCTTGTATATTTTCTCAGGATTATATGTTCATTTACACATATGGTAGGTTGTAAAATAGTTATTCTCACTAGGAAGGAAATTAAATTCTCCATGCGTGCGTTGTCGCATTAAATTAAAAAATAATTCACTGGGCTCTAATTGTCCGCCGCGGCGGCGGACGGTTGATTTTATCATTCCCTAGTAAACACTGATCGATAGTTGAACTTTGCGTTTCAATTGTAATCTCGGAGATAATTAAATTAATTCGTGGTATACCACACGAATACACAGCTTATCATGTCACATGATGGGTTAGATTTCAAATTCAAATATGGTATGTGTACACCAAAATCACACAAAATCAATTGGTAAGTAAGTACTTTATTTTATAGCCGCATAGGTAAATTGATCAATAAAAACGATGTATCTTAGTAAACAGCAAAAATATATTATATTTTTGTCACTTTTAATACCTACCTACTTACTAGTTCATATTCTAAAGAATCTAAGAAAAAAATATTATCTACCTAATTCTAGGCACGTCGTCGTCTAGGCCCGTCCCGCGCGGCAGGGTGCCCAGCGCACTGGCCGCATTGCCCCGCTGTATAGCGAGGCTCAGGCGCTGGGCAAAATACTCACCGGCTCTAAGGTCCCCCGAGGCGAGGACCAGTCGAATAGATACCTCCCGAACCATTCTCTTAGTATCGGACGACCACGGACCCATCGTCTCTACGGCCAAAGCAACCTACATACTAAAAATATTACCTACAATTTATCAACAAATCACGTATTGTGTGAAATAAATCATGTATTTATTGAAGTTAAGCATTCACATTTGGGTTGGGACGTTTATCCATGTTTGATAATCTCTCGCATTTTTTATATGGTTTAATCGCGCCTGGAGGTTATGTGGTACACATCGGTGCAAAATAACGATGCGTCTACGCTACGCATAATGCTATCTTCGCGTCGATCTATAATTACGGCGCGAAAGTTCCACTTTTTCCCGCGTTTTTGCTCGCCCTACAAGAAGATGCGCCCATGCGTGAGACAATACTATTATATTGTATTTAGTTTTTTTTTAAAGATGACATATTATATTATGTAAACTTAAAATGTAACATAACACTTCGATGTTTTTGCAATAGAACACTAGAAGCACTTGAAAAATATAATAATAATAAGTGCACAAACTAAATGAGCCGTCGACGGCTATAACACCGCTGAGTATAAAATTAACAAATCGCCATAATTTACATCGTAAATTATGCCTTAATAACATAGCAGCATATCTCGACCTAAGACATCTACTTCTGACAACTTTTACTGTACGGTTCACCAAATTGCCGATATAGCCTTAAATTAGAATGCTATAAGATCGAATATTATTTAAATTTTTAATTCTGTAACAGCAATTCTAAAGTGGTATGCCAGTTTGTACTAAAACAAAGGGAATGATACGTGCAAGCTAATTACGGTCAGAAATGTAATTAGGTCTAATCAAATAACGTAATCTTTTTGTTACGTTTTTGCGCGAAACGTTTTCATTGCGGCGAATTTTTTGCCACTACTTGTAATTTAATGTTTTCTGACGCCAGTAATTGAAACGTAGAGTAATTTGAAAATAAAAACATTCATGTAGCTACTTTAAATATAATGAAATAAGAAAATTAATAATCAAATAAATTAAACATTCAATTTATAAATAAGAAATTGCATTTGACATTGAAATTAATACAGGTACATAGTCCAATAAATCAATTCCTAAAATACATTTTGAGATAAGAAGTAGCCATTGAATTTACATTGGAAATAAATTAGATAAAATATCTACTATTTTTATACTTTTATTGTTAGATTAACCTTTCATACCTTCATATATAGGTGTTTATTTGGTTTTTATCGAAGAAAAGTTATATCCTGTCATATAATATTATTACATCCTGTCTACTATGTCTGCATATTATTAGCTTATTATCTCTATTTTCGGCTTGGTATGCGAGGTATGATTGATTATTACATAAGCAATAGTATTAATGATAGAGATATATCCACATTATTCCACATTACGTGTCACCTGGACAGTTATTGAATTTTAACAAAAACAAACAGTTTTTTTTTAATCATGTTACGACAATAAAATTTCAGCCTGCAGAAACCCCTCCATAACCCGCTTGCAATAATATAACCCTAGAGTTAGCGACTTAACCCGACTAAAATGTATGGAATTTTTAAGGGTTAAATCGTTAACTCTAGCTAGAGTTATCTTTTATTGCAAGTCTACTCTACACTATTAACCATAAACATTTAATCCGCTTCCTTTGTTTGTCACTTATACACTTAGTAACGTTAACATGGGAACGTGGCTTAAACCGTGGAAATAACTCTTAAGTCAAGTTTATGGCAAACGGCGTAGGGTCGCAATTTGAAATGATCTCAGTTGTGACCTTTGCAATTAAATAATTATGAACAATCACTGCCTACGCGCATCCGTCCATCGTAAACCCTGGATTGGTACTACGGTATCAAACTCGAACTTTATTGTAATATGAGTTGATGAAAATTTAAATTAATTTTATTAGACGTAATAGAGAAATTATACAGTCATAATTTAATATAACCAAACGTAAAAACTGAAAAATAAAATTTGGTGGAAAATAAAATTTACAAATAAGTAAGTAGATACTATTGCGTACGGTAAATATTAGTTGCCGCTAAGTGATGCGTCCCGCTCGCTCTTACGTGATTTAGTATATGAACGACCGTGACAGTTGCGTTTAGGTTTACTTATTCGACTTAGTGGCCGCTATACAGAATTAGCTACAATGTCAAATAAATTGATCGATAAGCCGGCTAAAAACGAATTTATTTAAAGATTAACTTCAATGCTTCTTTATCCAACTGTGCTCCAATTAACTTAAACATCTCAATTACCATACAAATCAAACTTTTTCAAGTCAATTAACACTGATGAGAATTGGCATTACAATGGTACCGCTGGAAATACCACGAATAAGATTAAACCATAATTGCACGCAATGAAGGTATAGATTACTGTTATTATATTCAGATGTAGGTATTAAATTAGAGACATAACTACCTACTTACTACTCCACTTCCTTTAGTTGTTGATGTTGAGCCAACAACTAAAAGTTAGATCCCGTTTTATTTGTTCCTGCAGCTTCCGCAACGAATAGACGCCATCCCTGGCCGTGCCGTAATATTGACAACTTGACAAGGTCTATATTTTACTTATATTTTTATGAAAATATTGTAAAAAAAATTTTTAAGGTTGTCACGTTAATAACTGTGGAAACCCGTGTAAAACATTAGATGAGACATTGGCAAAGGAATCACTGACATTCCTCAGAAACTTACACGCATTGAAATTCGTATTAATGAATGACGGTATCAGTTTCATTGTATAATAAAAATCAAATTATCTACAGACAGGAAACAGATTACCTAAGTGCGTAAACATCGGTAAACTTTGTCAAAGATTAAATGCTGTTTACAAAATGCCTACGAGTGTATTAAATACAAAAAGACTTACCTACTTGAGTGTTTTTTGACATAAAATAACAAAGTCACTTCCTTAGTCCCACCACCCACTAAAGAGCTCAGAAGTGAACTTGACAGTTGAGCTGCTTCGTCCAAAGTTGAAGACGCTTTAACGACTCCTCTTGAAGAATAAAAGAAGACTATGAGATCCTTTCAGTCGACTTCTATGTAGGAAGAAAGACGATAGAATACTTTGTAACATGATATTGGCAAATGACAAGGCATTAATATAACTAAATAAATAACTCTACAATTAACAGTCAAGAGAACATCAACCTAGACAAAACCATTGCAAACTAGGTCGTATTGCCATTACATTTGATGCAGAAATGAAATGAACGCTGAGATCCTTCGTCCAGGGTTGAAGACGCTTCGGCGACTCTTATAGAGGAAGAAGGTAGACTACGATAGAATATGAAATACTCTGTAACATTGGCAAACGACAAAATGTCAATCAATAACTAAAAAAAATGTTATTGTAAGTGCAATCACAGATTGAAGATATAATTTTTCTATCCAAAGTGCAATGTCGTTACCGCCCTGAATTCTTAGCCAAACATAATTGATTAAGATTTGCATATTATGCGTGTGTTTTCCCACGCATAGCCTGAGTACTAAACATTAAAATCGATTTAGCAGTTTTTGCATCATTATTGATGAACTAATAAACACATATTGTATGTATGCAATGATTATTCATTTGAATGACATTCATACGGGAAACTGTTTTTATTTCCCCACTTTGAATTAATGATGTATTGTTTAAAACAGTTTGTGTTATTCTAATGATCGTCTTCAGAACCGCGAGAACTAGATCGCTACCGATGTTTTAAAAAAATGGGATTTTATTTAATGAGAACAAACAAAGAATTCTAATTTTTCAAAAGAGAATTTAAAAAATCACAAAGTTATTGTTAGAGGTAATTATGTATTACCTAGTCACGTATATCACAACAATATATTTTTCACGATAAATTTTCGGTACGTGCCTATTTATAGGAGTGGTAAACACATATTTGCAGGTATATGTGATTCCTAACCTAATAATCTCTTTCTAAGAAACCCATATGCAAGCATTACGTTCGTATATTTTTCCAATAATTCTATTACTTATTATGAAATTCGACTAATTACCATAGATTACGATAAATCAAGAACTTATGTAAGTAGCTTAAGATCTAAAAATAATTTATTTATTTACATGATAATGATAAACCAACTGCTTCTATTCTGGGAAGAGCAATATATGTAGAGATACGCTTATCCGCAAATTATGAAACAAAATAAGGAAAAATATTATTTTTGTCTTTTATAAAATACAATGCTTTCTTGCTCCTAGCCCGGCAACCCAAAGTGGAACTAGGGTCTCTGACAGCAAAGAGTGCCACTGTTTCCTGCTTATTGGGGACTTCACAGCCAACCCAGTCTGGGCATATGCCTCTCCATAAATTCTCCAATGTGGGGCGATCCCAGACTACAGTAGTCCAATGGCTTGAGACTGCCAGAGTTGCAGGTTCGATCCTCATCAGCTCTGGACTACTGTGGTGGCTGCTATTGCACAAGCTTTTAGCTTAGTATCCATACGCATTTATTCGACCTTAGGTACACTATATGGAACATTTGGTTCGTAGTTAGAGTGATTAATGAGAAAATTAGTACAGTCGAAGACAGAGATAAGTATACAGGGGGTCTCAATAAGGTTGAGATTTTCTCAAAAACTACTGGACCGAATGTAATAATTATTTTACAGTAACATAATTTTTACTTTTATCTATCAAACAGTGAATAAATTTTTGCAATAGGTCAAGTAGTTTTTGAGAAAATCTCAACCTGAAAAACTCTCCTATACACCTTTCTCTGTGTTCAACCGTACTATTATTAATTGGTAGTTTATAATAATCAACAGGTTTTTTTTTTTCAAACAAATGAAGATAGTTGAGAGTAGATTTTCTACTTTGAAATGTCCTTTTTCAGCAGAGTTTTTATTGATGACCTTTGGTCTTCAGTTCCAAATGTTCTACCCTTCTTTACTACCAGACTTCTAATAAATTTTACGTTTTCCCTATAGCCCAAAATTTTTGATATTCTTTGAAATTGAACTATCAAGCCTTATTGTCGTGTAATCAGATTAGATCTGTGATTTCCTTCTAATTACATTTAACGAAATTAATCAGTTCGTTACTTGTATGTTTAGATTTAATTTAATTAATTAGCGTAGATTACGAAAATTAAATATTTAGATGCTATCTTTAAGAGCATTGTATTATCACTTTAAAATTAAATCGATCCTTACATTATCATCGTTTAATTAGATTATGATATTGATTTTTTTCTAATTAGGTACTATTAATTCACAATTATCGATAGAAATGCATCAAAAGAGATTAAACCATTTAATAAAATAACATTAGTCTAGTGCGTGACTCAGATAACGATATTATTAAATTTGGCAACAATGAATGGATACCCTGTCTACAATGATACTTCGATTTTTAGGGTTAGGACTAGGTAATATAATGTTTTTAAACCCTTTTTAAAAGTGTTTGATACGATCTTCTTCTCATGTGGTGTAGTGACCAAATCTATTGTCAGAATAATTCAGGCCGTTCGTAGGCCTCTGACATAACATGATGACTGTTGAGTGACAACAACCGGGACCAACTGCTTAACAAGCTTTCCGAGGCACGAGTCTCACTCTCAGCTGACAACGTCACAAGCGTTCGTCAAGGTACGGACAACAGCACATCAATGGTAACACTTGCAGTACTAATTCAACTCTTATGACGCACATAATAAGAACGGTCCAAAGTGTTACACTTGATCTGCTGTTAGCTGTAGAACGCGTATGTACTCGCAACTAAACTACGAGCCCCTCAATACGACCCCAAATGATGATTAGATATATTAGGTATAGAAATGCCTGTAGGTATATTAGGTATTTCTATACCTAATCATCATCATCAGCCCGTATCAGTCCACTTGCTGGACATAAGCATGCCACCCAACCCATTTTTAGCCTTTTGAATATAGTCTCTATCATAACTAATAACAAGGCCTGCGAATTACTAATTTTGTGAATTTTGGCCCAAGCTCCAGATGTAAGGAAAGTCAGTAAGGGCATATATAGGCTGTTGATAAAAACTAATAGACATAAACTCAAGACAGACTGTACAGAACCCCACAGCGCAAAACAATAATCCATTATATTTTTGTAGGTACTTTAATGAACATAATCCAATTCGCCGATACGATCGCAGTGCAAAGGAAGTTGCATTATCGTGGACGTTATCATGTTTGTCGATGTTTGTAATTATACGCACTTAGTATGAATTATTTCATTCATAAGCCAACCTCCAGCGGAGATCGTGGTGTGATAGTGTGATCCGACCGAAACTATTTTGGATTTACCCAATGGGGGTCCGAAAATGTGAGTAGATTTAGATTAATTATGAGATAATCATTGTGGAGATTGTTTGTAAATGGCCCCATTCTGTAGCCTTTCGGAGCCAGTTATAATCGGTAGAATGGTGTAAGAAAAACTCTATATTTACCGATCGCACATGGCATTTTAGTTCTACGATTTTACAATTTACCGATTGTAACGTTTAAGACAAAATTTTGTGGTATTGTACAGATCACGGCTGACACAGAATAAGACAGCTGATTATTGGATGTATACGAAACTAATTAGAAAAGTAATATACCTACCTAAATTAGTCCTAATTTCACAATTCTAGCGTTTCTGTCATGCATTTCCTAATTTTAAAAGTAAGTACTTCTGTGTGTGACGTTTCTAAGGTCCGTTAATAAATCACTCTCAGCTCAAAAGTCAATCTTAAGAACGACCTCAAGATGGCGTTCCTATTTAATAAACGTAACTTAGGTGCGCGTTTAGGAATCGGGCGGGTATGAGAACTGTCAAACTCACACTTGAGAACGTATTTGCTGATTGCAGGCGAACCGCGACTTGAGAAAGACGTCACATGAGACGCCCTCAAGATTGGTCTATTATTAAATGACATACTTGAGATGCTGATCACGTCTTGAGAGTGTATCAGCTGAATTCGCTCTTGACAGCGGGTTTGAGCTCAAACTGTAAGTAGGTACTTCAGTGTAGGATTAGGGAGATGGCATTTTAGACAAGCTCTCGTATTTATAGTACTCTACATTTTAATATATATTTTGTATGAATAACTATTTCGGTATAGATATAATTTTCATTTTAAATGACATGGAATTTACGATTTTTTTCTATCGAGCGAAGTTTGTCCAATCGTGTATCGATATTCATCAGTCCCTAAATAGACACCCCAAGATTGCTATATATTTTTCTAAGACGTTTAATTTTAGTAGTTAGTGCCGTGGCCTCGATAGACAAACCTGTAAATCCGCGCATACGAAGCCTTCTACGCTCGTAGTGATAAGGCCATCTTTCGAAAAATCTATAGGGTTTTCCTCTATATATAGATATGATTTAGGGCCGATCTTTCTCATCTCTGCAAACCAACATATAGGTTTTATATTTCTCTATAGGAGTATGTCTGCAGTTCCTTTATATCGTGTTGCTAAACAAGTTTGAGAACTTCATTACAAGCACCTGTGAATGCTACGTCTTTTTCTCGAAATGAACGCAACAGTCCAATTAGCGACATAACACCATAATCACGCCGCGATCAGGATAATGGCATTAACTTATTAAATGACAATTGATTACGAGAAACCTGGCTCGGAATTACCATTGTAATAGTATAATTACCACTGTAATAGTTACAAATCACGACAACCGCTTTTTGTGCGTAATTGCACGTTGTACAGCCGATTGATACTTAAACAATAATAATGCTTGTCTTAAGACTGTTGGAGGCAACTGACAAAAAATTCGTTATCGCAAAACACGTTTGGAGCTTCAAAAGTGTTTTAATAAGTCATCCCACTGCTGGGCAAAGGCTGCCCTTTCTTCCTCCACACATCTCTGTCCGGAGCCTAGATGAACCTGATACTAGATTTATTGTTTTTAGTTTACAGTATTTTTTGCTTACCAATGAACATTAAAATTAATAGAAAAACCATGTCAAAACGTTGAATGTGTATATTTATTTAGTCATTGATTAAGTTTAGGTTATGAAGCTTATAAGTACATTTCTTTACATGTTTGATCCCTAAAAAACTTTTTTTTTAAATCTCGGTTTTTTCCTATTGTTTAGATACGCTTCGCGAATTCAACGTTTCCCTGCCTGTCTTTGCCCCCATTTCTACCATCTCGTTTATAAATCTTCATATAATTGTTTTAAACATATCTTGTAAATATTCTATCCGCTGTTCAATCCACAAAAAACGTCTATTAGAATGTGCTAATTCAATCAGACCGTTTGCTATTCAGTGGAAGTCACGCACATTGTTCGATATAACCAATTAATGATTGAGCCAATTGATCGACCAATTATTCCAATTAGCTAAAGTATGGTGTGTACGGAGTACCTATAACGTGTATTACTTAATTAATACGCGAACGGGTTTCGAGAAAGGCCATAATTTTGTTTAATTTTGTATTGAACCAACAATTTGTTAATAATTTATCACATGACATTAGGAAATGTTACAAATAATAATAAGTCTTATTATTATTTCTAGTATTTGTAATTCTCTAGCTAGACCAAACAAGTAAGGCAGTTGTCCCACCGCCAGCGAGTAAAGCGAGTAAATCTCGGCTATGTTTTGCGAAAGAAACGTACAACAGATAGCACATTCCGTGTAAACAAAAGAGACGCAGCGATACTCGCTCGGCGACATATTGTTATAGTTCATCGCTGAGCTGATAACTGCCTCTACCCTTCGGGAATCGCACCCAGGATTCCTTGCATAGAAGGTTAACCAGGAAGGCACTACCAACTAGGTTCGGAAGTCGTCCTAATGTATTGGGTTATAAGCTTTTATTTATTATTAAACTCAATAATTACAGTAGCACGGAATCATCTTCTTATGTCTTCATAATACACTAAACTAATGTGGGTTTGTAACCATTTATGAAAACCACAAAACACTGATTATAGAAACACCATGTGTGCCGCCCATTCATGGCATTTCTATTCTCTGTTAGTTATTCTGTGGGGAGGGCAAAAATTGTAAAATAAAATAAATAATATATAAATCTTCTAACTTAAATTACCCTAATACATCAGAATCATCAGAATCTAATATCTTTATTGCAAGTAAATAAAGTTATTATATTTATACGCGTATTTTTTTTTTTATTTACACCCCAGTTGAAAGAAAAGGTGCGCCCACCCTGAGCAGAAAAAGTGGCATAAAACTTTCAGCAGCGAACAACATCTTTTAAAATAATAACAACTCCAACATTTGTTTTACATTTGTAAATAACTACCAAACATCTTTCAAACAAACCCTTTTTAATCTTTCCAGATTACTACTCCCAGGAGCATTACCAGAAGTACAGCAGCATGGGAATCTCGGATCCTCATAAGGACGACTCGCCCCGGACCACCCCGGAGCTTTCCCGGGACCAGTCGCCCCCCGAGCGACCCCCGCCAGGGTCCGCAGATAGTGATGATGCGGACGAGTTTGCCCCCAAGAGGAAGCAGAGGAGATACAGGACCACCTTCACGAGCTTCCAGCTTGAGGAGTTGGAGAAGGCGTTCTCGAGGACGCATTATCCTGATGTTTTTACTAGGTAAGCCATTTGTTCTTTTTTAATAACGTATGTATGCTATGTTGTTAGTGAGATTGATTCAGATATTTCTGAAGGTCTTTTCAAAACTAGTCTATGACCAGACCATAGTTCGGTCTATTAACACATTGAAAAGTGCGTGGCGGACCCGTGACACCACCCAATGACACTACCGGTGGTGTCATGGGTATTTTTCAATCTCCATGGCACCACCGGTGTACATGAGGGGTAGTGATTTTTTAAAGTGTAGGTACATTAAAAAAATCGATTGATTGATAAATTGATTGTTTGATTTTGGAAAATTGTCTACGATTACATAGTGTGTATTTTCTAGAAATTTTCTACAAGTAGGTACAAGACTGTTTACAACCGGTAAAGTTTTTCGAATAGATTTGAATATGGTGTGCAGTTTTGTGTGTACAACTATTATATTATATTACATGCAAGTAATTATAAAATCAAATAATTTAAAAGAAAATTGTCAATTCGTAAAATTTAACGAAATATATATCATTAGCGAAAGGCGTGACACAAAAACTTATTTATAGATTGTTATTCATTATTTATCACGAATTATTTTTATTTCATTAATTTTATCTTGTTATCAGTTTATTTTGGGCATAATCGCCGCATTATCCCATTAGTTATCTTTATCATCCTATTAACAATTATATAAGATTATTTATACTGATAGAACTTCCTGTGAGGTGTAAGTTTTATTACTTATATAAATACCAAGACAGCTTATATATAAATACGAGTCTTATATTTAATAGTTATCCATTATTTATCAGTTAGGTATATTTCATACCTACATACTTATGTATTTCTCCGGAATTTCCCCAGTTTTACGAGTATTTAGGTAGCAATAACTAATAACGTTTTAATAAAACCTAGTTTTTGAAAGTTGGCATCTCACCCATAGGTGAGATTTTTGGAGGGTGAGTTGCCACCTATGCCATTTTTTACGTACAGGGGGGCTAGCAGGCTGTACCGGCCTTTTCTGTCCTGTCAAGGCCTGCGCGAACGAAATTTTTGTACCATTTTTCGCCAAAAATCTGACATAGACGGCTAGTAAAAATCGACGCAGCGTAGCGCACCCCCCTGACTCAGAAAGTATTTTATAAATTTCCGAAATGCATTGAGCATAGAAAATCCATTTAGCACATGTTTTAAGATCTCTACTTATTTTGTTTTCTTTTATTTTCAGAGAAGAGCTTGCTATGAAAATTGGCTTAACTGAAGCGCGAATACAGGTAAGTTAAGAGCTCCGTTTTATTATTTCAACTGTTTTAAAAGTTTATTTATTACTTATACCTTTTTATTAAATATTTTTTATGAATAATTATTAATGAACTAAAACTATAATAGGTATCTAAAATTAGTGTAAAAGCGTTATTTTTGAAGCATTTTGTAGGTATATTGATATCGATCATTATGTATTTACAAGACATCCATTTCTTTTAAATTATTAAATCGTATGTAGTGATAGTTTCGAGTAGGTATATACCTAGGCGACAAACAATAATCTACCATACTTAAGCTTAAATTAACTTAAACAATCAAAATACAAAATGGTGGACACAAATTAAGAAAAAGAGATACCATTTTGCTGTATAATTTGTTCAATAGCCCGATTCCCATGGTGCGCAGGCGCATAGCAGGACCTGCCATGACAACCTCTAATCAAACCAGACCGAATCGAATGAGACATTGGAACAACTCGGACAATTACTATAATAAACTGTTTTAACAATGAGCACGATATCAACTGTGCTCGCGTGGAGGTGGCATTGCTGAATTTATTTGCTAACCAAAATAATGCGAAAGAACCAATGTCGGCTCTTGGGAAAATACATTCGGTGTTTCCTGAATACAACCTTGGGATATTCAAGGCAAGAGTTAATAGCTATTTACTACCGCGTGCTTCAAAATCGGCCTCATAATAAACCATCAGGTATGATTGAGGCCAAAAGCGGGTTTCGTCTGACTTCAAAAAACACATTCAACACTACCTACGTTGAATAGGTCGCAATACCTCGTACCTTGGAGATTTTGAAGGGCAACCTAGGGCCCAGTAGCAGTGTATGAATGCATCCTAATAAAATAATAATGCTGTTCCATGTCCCGGAATGACAAGGTCGTAGGTTCAACTCCTGCCCACGGCTAGAAATTTTTCATCATATTTAAATTAGAAAAATGAATCGTTCTGCAATGACTTTCAATGCCGAAATCAACAGTGGAATTTTTTGTACGTACGTAAAATTTGGCATAATGGACAAATCAAATTCTGAATAATGTTGTTCCTTATACTAAAATAATAATGTTGTTAATAGCATCTATAATATCACCTTCTCTAATTTTGAATGACGATGACCGCTTACAATCAGATGACTTTTGTGCTTGTCCGCCCATATGCCTTCTCCAATTCTGATCCATTACCTACTCGTAGTTCTTTCCGATCCGTATAGTTCATCTGATCTTTTAATAACACAGAACCAAACCTGCACTCGCTGTTTGCTGCGCAATGGTTTATTTTGTGCAACAGTCGAAGGTATTGCTCGAATACAAATGCTGTAATTGAATGATACAGTGTAATCATGTTCTTGGAACCACACGCTTACAATATATTAATTTGATTGTGACTTGAATATTCATGCGAAATTAAATTAATAGTAGTACAGTCGACGACAGAGATAAGTATACAGGGGGCCTCAATAAGGTTGTGATTTTCTCAAAAACTAATGGACCGATTTTAGTAATTGTTTTACAGTTACGTAGTTTTAACTTTTATCTATCAAACAGTGAAATAATTTTTGCAATAGGTCAAGTAGTTTTGGAGATAATCTCAACCTTAAAAACTCTCCTGTACACCTTTCTCTGTGTTCCACCGTACCTACCTACACAGGGTGTAGTTTTGATCAACGACGCACGGGATCATGATATATACACGATACTGATGCAAAAATCCACAATTAATCAAATTCGTTGTACAACAGATCAAGTGTAACACTTTTGACTTACACCGTTCTTATTATCTGCGTCGTAAGATTTAAAATCGTACTGCAAGTGTTACCATTGATCTGCTGTTGTCCGTACCTACTACGCATCACCTCTCATCGTGATCTGGCGGCATGCGAGGAGCGCTTTGTGCGATATGCGATTTTGATTAAATACTTATTATGGTAAAAATAATAAAAACGCAATTATAGGAGTAAGAACATTTAGACTACTATCCTTGAGTTGGGCGTCGCTGATCAAAAGCACTCTCTGTATATAACGGGTAGGATAGAGGTGCCATGGAGCTAGGAGCATGGAGGCGAGGTCGTGGGTTCAAAACCTGCCTATGTATGTTTAGAAGCGAAACAATGCTATCACTGGCTTATACCATAATAAAAACGTAGAACTATAAATAACACAAAAAAAATTACATATCTTAAATGAGTTTATTAATAAAGCTTAAAGTTACTACATATAATAAAATGACTAAAAACTAACATTAAATAACTAAAAACTAAAACTACCTATAAATAAACTAACTATAAATAAAATATGTCCTCTAGGAATCGGATTAAAAAATAACACAAATTGTAATTTTTTAATTTTTATTTACAGCAGCTTAGTAAGTTCAATACATAAATATAACATAGAGGCGAACTTAGAGCCTCTACCTGTTATTAAACTTAAATAACAAAGCTTTTATCGCCCCGCTGATGAAGGCATATTTTTCAAAACCTTGTTTATTAAATGAGGGTCATCAGCAGTTTCCTTGTATCATTACGTCCTGCTGCGGGTAGCGCCTAAAACTGCACTGCACATGCACATCTATTCTCGCGAAATATTCTTCAATTTGTACGAATAATGCCCTCCACACACAGCCGCGACCTAGCCGCGATCTGCGATAAGTTGAAACGCATGCCCCGCCTCATTTTCTGGGCATTTTAACGTCCGGTCTGCGATCTACGTCCAGTAGGTAGGTAGGTGACGACGGCAGAAAATGAGGCGGGGCATGCGTTTCAACTGATCGCAGATCGCGGCTAGGTCGCGGCTGTGTGTGTCAAGCTTTATGGTAGCGATAAAAATCGTCACGGGCACTCATGATAAACTTAAAAACCAGTTTTGTGTAATTGACAGATGTCAGATGATATGAAATAAAGTTAAGTTTTTGATAATCATTACCGGAACGGTGTGCAAAAATTACAATGACACTACAAACGCTATCAAAAATTTGCATTGTTATTTATTTATTTAATAGTAGCAATATTTTTGGCACAGCAACCGAGCAATAAGCTTTAAAATGATAATCGTCTTCATTTATTTAGCCTTTTGGTAGCGAGGCGAGAGCAGGTTCCATAGCCATCTGTCACTAACTTCACTCACAAATTCTCGTTGGCAAGTAACACCCAGTAGCAAATCGCCCCCCAGCGGCATTTTACGGCCTCCAGCCCACTGGACGGCGAGCCCCGCGGACTTGGCCATTACCTTAATGCGGCACTCTGTTAAGCCATTACAGCCGGCACCTGGGCCGCAGCCAGGGCCGCACTCCGCGCCTTTCTGTGGCGACCGTACGAGCCCCGCATTCCGCCACTGTGTTTGCCTCCAATTACAACATTTATAAATTCGCCAGCCCCGAATAGGGTTACCATCACCCCTAGCCGAGTGGTTTTGACATTCGTTAACGTTGGTAGAATAGGAAGCAAAATGTATGGGATTGACATTGGCAAATGTCAATCCCCATTGCTATCCCCCATAGCTAAGGCCTCTGTAATAATGGATTAATAAATAGATCCAATGTACTTACCAACATTTAGCCACGAGAGCCCGGACTTGAGGAAGGTTTCGGTGCCATTTTTTATTATTCACTTTTCAATATAAGTTCTAATTTACGCGATCAGTATTTGTCCGATAATGTTAATTCAGAATTTGATCATTCATGGATATCCCCCTCGTCCATAATATTAAAGAACTTTTCGTGAAATAATAATAATAAAACTTGTAAATTTTTCTAAGCCCAGCCGAAGCCTGGAAAAGCTTTTGCCTAAAATCAACAATACTAATTACGTCTGGTAACCCTAGTCCTGCATGAAGTCATTTATAGCCGTAAACATCTCTTAAAAATAGACTTTACACTAAAAGACGTAGCTTTTAAATTGGGCCACTTAACATTAAACATGAGATATTTCTTGTTTCACGCAGCATCCGTTAAAACCGCACCGACATTTGCAGAAACTCGCTTATGTTTTTACAATGCACCGTTTATCATAAGTGAATTAATTTAAATAGCCCATAAAAATAACAGTTTACATAATGATTGCAATTTCCAATACACTTTTCGTTTATAAATATTTAATGCTATTGTTAATATTGGATGTGTTTTTGATATCATTTAGAGATAAATCAACCTCCATAATTCTTAAAATTCTTAGGTTTTGTTACAAAATTCTTTTACGAGAGCCAAGCTGCTTTAATGCTGTGCATATTATTTAAGGGCTACCTATATTGGGTGTAATTCGATGCCTTTACAACAAGTTACTCGTATATGCAATCAGTCTTATTGAACTTTTGCAGATGTGCTTAGTATCAGTTTATCTGTAGGTAGTACAATATTGTACAAATGTAGGTACTAACTACAGCCCTTCATGAGTTTACTAATCGGTGGGATCGAGAGTCTACGATTGTCTCAAGATGTCTCAATTCGAGACATACCGTGCGTTTCAGTATTTTTTTACAAATGTGAGTTCCAATAAAACCTAAACGGTTTTAGATTTTTGAGGTGTTTAGCAGACACCAAATAGGTTGGATGTTTTTTTAATATAATATAATAAGTTCCTAATATCGCACTATTTGGTTGCTTTATTCAGACAAATAGATCACAATTTGATAATAAAACAGGATCAATTTTTTAGAGTCACCTGGCTACGATATTCGCCTTAATGTTACAAACCCGATTCCGGTTATGTTGCAGACGTTGCAGTTGAATACTTACATCGTTATCAACATTTTTTCTCGCATTTTTTAATTCATTATCGATTAATAATTATCATGGAAATACCAGCCAATTAATTATGCGCATGTAATTACTAGCTCCGTAAATGTCCATCCATCATCCATCAGTCATCCGCTTCGTAGCTATTTATTATTTAGTCCACTGCACTGCTTCTGTGTAAGACAATCAAAATAATGATACGTTTGTATAGAGAGCTACCAACGGTTATGTGAACACGAATAGCTTGTTATATTTTAAATTATAAATGCATGTGATTCCACGAATTTTCGTACATTAATAGCTTCGCGATCATTGGGTCGTCAATTAATTATTAATGCGAAAAGTGTTTGAGGATGTTACGCTGGTGTTTCGTAAAGAACTGTCCACCTATTAAATACTAGGTTGATTCATCAAAAGAATGAAGTATGGGACTTAAGGAGACCTAAAACAGAGATGTAATAGACGTAGAATTTCTAAAGAAGCATATTTTGTGAAATAATCGAACAGTTAATTATGATGTTGTCTCATTAAAACTTACCTTCTTATCTTTTATTATTCAGGGCCTGATATGAGCCAATCTTGAAAAAAATATAAATTTTAATATAATTTTTCAATAAGTAGGTAAGTATACAATACATAACATAATGGTGACAAGCTAAGTTGTAGTTCTCAAATATGCCAAAAACCGTTTTTCGCAATTGTGCTAACTACAACTTAGCGAAATAAGCATTTAAAAATAGTATTTATCGTAATAAAGATTGTCTAAGTACCTAGCTTGTTTAATAAAATTGACCATGTTGAAATTTTTAAAGATTGGCGGCGCTAGTTGGCTCATGTGAGACCCTATAATTTCCACTTGTAATACTAGTATAGTAATGATTAATAGGCAATTAGTCGAAGCCAAGTCGAAGAGTATACTCATTAGAAAATAGAAAAATGAATCGTTCTGCAATGACTTTCAATGCCGAAATCAACAGTGAATTTTTTTTTACGTCCATGGTTTCAACATGTTTCTGAACAATGTCGAGAGTAGTAGATGTGAAGTAAATTACAACCAAATCCTTCTTTCCAGGTATGGTTCCAAAACCGAAGAGCGAAATGGCGGAAACAGGAGAAAGTGGGTCCCCAAGGCCACCCCTACAACCCCTACTTGGGCGCTGGGGGTGCCCCGCCCCCGTCCGTGGTGGCCTCCATGCCCAACCCATTCTCACAACTGGGCTTCGGCTTCAGAAAGCCGTTTGATGCCAATGCCTTGGCGTCGTTCAGGTAATTTCTTTTTCATCGACATGCGTTTTAATTCACACCTCAATAGAGTCAATTTGACTCTATTGTTTTAATTAATTGCTGCCACAAGTTTACAGAACAAGATCTGTGGCAGAGATTCATAAAGTTTTGAGTCCTCGCTCTTAAGATTGTCAAAACTGTACGAAATCTGACACTTGTGTGACTCAAAACTGTTTATGTCTCAAATACTTTATCTATGACAGGACATACCCCTCAAAGAAATAAGGTCATTATTTCTCTAAGGTATACCCCCAATTCAGTCCATATTACAGAATATTTAAAGTACACTCTCTTCTAAATGATAAATGGAGAAAAAAAATCATCACGACCGGGATTCTAACCAGGGACATCGCCATTCCGTGGCACGCTCTTTTCCAACAGATCCACCGTGATATCGTACCCAGGTCGTGATTTTTTTTCTCCATTTATCATTCAAATTTTCGTTTCGCACAGCGCATATGCAAGAAAATATCACCAGCACATGTAAACACACCTATCTTTGTCCACAGGTACGCAGGAGGCCCAGTCCTCGGCGCTCAATACCTCGGCGGTCCTCTACCCCGACCACCCCTTTTTAGTGCTCCACTCTACACCACCTCACCACCCTTCCACACCCTCCTAGCGGGATTAGTAGCACCTCCCCGACAATCCCCCGACCCACCACCCGTGTCACCCCCCATATCTCCTGGCAGCGAATCTCCCCCTACCTCCCAATCCTCTGGCCCAGAAGTGGAGAGAAGAAGCTCCAGTATCGCCGCCCTGAGGATGGCAGCAAGAGAACACGAGTTAAGACTAGAAATGCTTAGACAAAGACATCATACAGACTTGATTAGTTGAGTTTTGTTGGACTGTGGACAGAATCCCTGAGGGTGGTAGTTTCAAAGGATATCCTTCTTTGTGTAAAATTGGCACTTAAATGTGGTGTGTCAGAAGCTAAGTCTCGTAGGTTGAGGTTTATAAAGGAGTAGACGAATTTGCGTTTTAGGGCAGTATTGAAATGGGATAATTCGCTTTCTTTCAATGTAAATCCACTTCAGTGACTAGGGTGTAAGGAAAGGTGGGTGTTCGGTATCGAGAACTGAAAAATATTATGTATAACTTATCCATTTTCGCCCCCCAAAATAATAAAACAATTCGTATAAATATGTAAAATTAGATTGGTTGGCGACAAATTGAGAATAAATGTTCAATGTTGTGCTGGCCAGTTCACCTTTATTTTTAATATTTTTACATTTTTGATAAAATTGACGTTTGTCACCGATATTCAGTTGTTTTCTGACTCCATTGTAATCGCGACCCATATTTTAATTAATATACGAATTTACCTGTTTTCAAGGTTTTCTCTGTGCACCGGTCCGTAATAAATGTTGTTCTTGAAATATTTCTTGTTATTGAAATGTTTTTCAGTTACCGATACTAAATATCCAGCATTACACCTGTATCTTGAAAGCATAAAAGAACTGGTCCCAGGTGACTACACTATACCAATTATCTCTCTCATCATACCAACTTCGACATCGTCTTTATTATAATTTATATTAAAAACACGTAAGCTCCCTATAACCGTATCGACGAAAAAACGCCATCGTTTGTAACATCATCCTGTATAAGCTAAAGATTCTTGGATGGCAAGTTGCCTTGTAAGATATTACATAGATTATTTTACATCTAAATATAAGATACAGTACACGGATAAAAAATATTTTTTATATCAAGACGATAATTATATGCTTCTTTATACAAAATGTTGAGAAGCTGAGCTCGGTTATTATTAAGTTACTTGCTGATTACTTTCAAGATATCATGTATTTTTATGTTCGCACTGAAGCAATGTGACTAAAAGAATAAGCAAAAGTGGCCAGTTGGTAAATTGGCTACCTAAATGAATTATCTTTTATCTAAAAATTATTTTTTGTCCGTGTAGCTACTTAAATCCGTCCAGTTAGGCCTTATTGTTATTTATTGTAGCGTTAAGATGTACTTAATATGTTTAAAGTTTTCGTTTTGTAAAGTGGTCGTTTTCTTACAAATATTTACGAAACCGTCCAACGTGTCATAATGACTTGAGATAATTTATAAATATTTTCATAATCTGAATGACAATAAAAAAATTACAGTTACAGGGTAACCCTCCCCTGAAACCGTTGGCTGATGGAATGACAGGTGACGTGACAAAATGTATTACATATAATTATAACATACCATGCTAAACCTTAAAATAAATTTTAAAAGTTTTTGTTTTTGGACAATACTACAAAATTAATACTGCTATATGTATATAACGTGCTAACTTATTGGCTGTACATATTTTCATGTAGGGGAGTCGATGCATATAATTATCTATGGGTACCGATAATGTATTAGGCTGTTCGCCATAAACCTACACTCCGTTAAAAAATATTGGTAGAAAAGGACCCTAGCATAAATCATGGAATAACTTTAATAAAAGGTTTCGCATATATGCCGAGTTTTGAGTATATGAGTGACGTTTGAGTTCGGTCTTATAACTGACTTTTCTTTCATACAATTTTTACCTCACCGCTGAGTTCGTGCTCAAAACTGTCTATGACTAGTACCTTTGAAAAATTGTTAATTTCAATGGGTAATTTCCCTGAAAATGCCACCAACCAATAAGTTAGCACCGTGTCTAAAAATATATTATTTGTGGGTTAAAAAATAATGTTTAAAAAGTTGCTCAAAACTAAAGAAAATGTCAAGTACAGTTCCCGGCAGCTTAGTCGATCCAAAATGGCAGAAGTTCGTGAGGTAGACTGGACAGTAGGTTGATGGTAACACTTAGATTACCGTTTCAACTTTACGACGCAGATAATAAAAGCGATCTAAAGCCCTAGTGCTTGGTGTGTTTTTGACTGTGAAATTGTAAATTTCGTTTACAATTTCACGGCCATTTTGGATTAATTTAGCTACCGGGGTCAGTAATTATTGTAAATATTTTATTTTAAGTTGCACCAAAGAGCGATTTGTGAACTGCTGATGGCTGCACGAACCACAGTATCTACGCTTTGTTTGTATATTTTGTTATGATAATTCAAATCGAATCCATTAAGAATATCGAAATATGAAATAAAAACAATTATTGATATTTTATTGGCTATTTTATTTTCTCAGAATTTGTTTTATGCATTATCCATTCTCGGCGAACAAAAGACATTGCCAAATTTCAATGGAGCTTTGCCCCACCTACAAAACTACGTGACCTTTTAAGCTGTAGGTACCTATCATTTTGTTGGGTACTTAGGTTTCATATTGTATAATCATAATCAGTATCATTTTCTACTACTCTCGCAACTTAACAAAAGCAATGAATAATTCGCTTCGATTTCTTACTATTTTCTGAATTCTTAATTAGGCTGTTTTTTTTCGACTCGTTAGATGTACAAAACTTTATTTTAAACCAATAATTTAAATAAAAAACGGAGATATTTTTACATTTATTCGTTATCTTGTACATCTAGCGGTTGATGGTGGGGCAGAATCTGGCATTGTCATTTAAAACGATGTAAAATTTCAAGCCGTGGGGAGGCTTTTTGGCTTGGCCATTTTCGCAGTGGTTGTTTGAGAATCACTGGACATTCTGGGACGCGTTCGTTTGGTTGTAGTTGTGCACAAAACACATAACTATACAGATAAGTAGTCAGTTTATTTATTAAAAAAAGAGATGCTCAAAGTTAATTTTACATAACTCACGAGCACACAATTAACTTTCAATAACAACAACCAGCCAAACGAAAACGTTAAACGATTCGAGTCATTAAAGAAACCAAAGAGAAGTAATCCAATTTCGGCTTTCAACAATCGTGCACCATCAATCAAAGCCTTATTACACGTCACAAGTTGAAAAATATGGCAGCTTACCGTTGGCATACTGCCGTCCATCCATCAACGAAACAATACGAGACTCATTAATTACGTAATCGAACCTAATTAAATTGTAATTCAATAAGATATCTAATTATGAAGAAAAACAGATGGAGCGATTATTCGTGGGAAGGTACCCGTGCACACAGACGGATTTCGTAAGAGCTATTAATCTAAAAATTCAATTATAAGTGGCCAATGATTATTTGGTTGATGATTTAGCGCGATTGATTAAAAAACGAAAGCCTCTGCCCACGTTCGGCTGTGCACGACCGTTTTAATGTGTTTTACGTGTATACGTCACTGTTTTATTAATAAATAACATAGCAATTAATAACTTGGCAAATAAAAAATAATCAAAATCATTTATCTCTTGCCCATGAATGAACAGATGGAGTTACATCGGACTAGGAGGAAACCAATGAATAATACATTAATTTATATCAACTGTAGTAGAAAATCAGATACGCTGGGCTAATGAAATAATGGAAAATAAATACAGACTCGGTTAATTTAATTGTAATCGAATTTTTATCCTCCCGACCTCATCTACTGGGCCCGCCTTCCGACAGGCTCTCATTATGGCTATGGAACAAGTTAAAAGCAGACGCGATAGCGATTTTAGGTAATAATAAGTCTTTCACGCCACTGTTATGTGCCAGAATGTTTTGTTCAATACGTCAAACACAGAAAAAACTATATTTTCGTCGAAGTTATTGCGATCCCTATATCAAAATGAAATCACGATAAGTGAAGTCGAAATTGAATTACCACCATCGTACTATTGGTTACCGCTGCCTCGAGTATTCATGGGGTCGAATGCCACAGGGAGAATATTTATTTGTTGGATAGATATATATAGAGTCGACTATTTATTCAGTCGAATTTCGTAGACTCGAATATTGCAACTCGCTTATGACTTAAACCGCCATCAGGATTATTGGATAGGGCGGAACATCGCCAAATCTAATTATGAGTTAAACAAAAAGGCTGCAGCGAAATCAACATTTTTGTATGTTTTGTGGAGCCTCTAGACTCGGCTGTGTGAAACGGGCGCGCCTGTTTTTGTTGTGACAGGTTATTATAGTCGATTCTGGAATTTTTGGAATTAGAGGCGAAAAAATGTTGATATTTAATAATAAATTCTCATACTTATTGCTTTTAGATAGGTTTTGATTTCTAAAATTGTGTTTAGCTTCTGAGTTCATTAATTTTGGTATATAAAGGAAGCACCAAGATTTTTGATGGTAGCTATAAAAATTATGGTGCTACCAAAATTTTATCGGTACACAGCTCATATACCCACTCACGGCCTATACAGTCCTAGTACTCAGCTCAAGACATTATACAATCAGCTCAGTCCCTGCTCTGCTTAACCCGTGAAAACTCCATACTTTGTTTGTCTCGGGTCAGTCAATAACTCTAGGGTTATTTTTATATTGCAAGCTGGCCTTACGCGCCACCCTACCTGTTTCTAGGATTGTTGCATCCAGTCCTTACCAGAAGCCATCCATCCATCTAGTCGGGGGGACCACACCAGATTTACCAGTTCATAGCTTCCATTCGAGAATAAGCATCTAAACACCTAATTCTTGGAAGGTCTAGGATAAAATATTAAGGATTTTAAGCCCAGAAGCAATATCATCGGACATCAGAACTACCAGGGTAACATGGCTCCGGAGGCGGGATCTGAACAGTAATTAAACAAACACGAAAACGGCCGGCCTCGTTAGTGCAGCCCCACCCCCGCTAATCAATTCCAGTAATTAATCGATATCTAGCAGTGTTGGGCAAAATCGACAGTTCAAAATGTTATCGAAAGTTATAAATTTTTACTACTTCCAGTTCATTTATTTATTTTATTTATTTATTTCATAACAACACTTACAGTTTAACCAAACGTGCGTTACATGTTACATTATATTATCCGCCCTCAAAAATACTCATAATATAGTACTTACATAACTTTTTCTTTTCTCATTTTCAAATGAGTAAGGAAAAAAATATCCTACTTAATAAGAAAAACCGGCCAAGTGCCAGTATAGGACTCGCGTACTGAGGGTTCCGTGCAACTTAACCCCGTAACTTTGCACTAACGAAAAGATAGCTACTTACAAAAATATTTTTTTGTAATTAGCTATCTTTTCGTTTACCTATAATTCTAATGGAAAATATTTTTAGGGAGTATGCACGATAGAACGTCATATTAGTGAATAGCCCCAAACGTTACACTACCTAACTATCGAGTATCGATATGGTAACAAAACAACACTACTACGCCCGGTCACGAGCTACCCCATCGATACCCAATATCGATTATGTGCTTAACGGTTGGGCGATCGGTAAACGTCGGTAATACTCGTAAATACACGCTAGTTAGCCAAAGGCCAATTATTTACTCATACGTATTCCAATTATAATAATTAATTTATAAAAAATATTTTCTGTTTTGTAGCGAATACTTTCGATTTATTTACTTTTTATTTTAAACTAGCCAGTACTTGCACGGTTTTGACCACGCTTAAACCCCCTTAGAAAAACATAAGTAAATGTCGGAAATTAATTTTAATTATTATTATTTATTACAATCATTGTACCAAAAATCAGGTAAAATAATTTGGGAGTTGAGAGCTGGCTCCTACAGGTCGATTTCATATCCTTAAGTTTAGGATCACATAATATGTATAAATTAATAATTAAATATAGCTATAGCCATGTAAGATCTAAACTGTTTATAAGTAGGTAAGTACCTTTATTTTCTTGATCAATTAACTTTATTATAACATCTTTAAAAACCAGTTTGGTGGATCCGCAGAAATAGTCAGAACCTCCTCTGTTTTCTAGGTGTACCTACACATTACATTAACAGACATTCGGGTCACTGATGGTGGATATTGGCATATATCTGTCATAGCCAGAAATGGTGTAATTCTGTACTTCCCTAAGTGTCTAGACGTTAGTATCAATATCCAACTTACCCAAACTAATCACCGTATTACGCGCACTAACCCTCGCCCCATACTCCATGTGTACGCGCGCAGCCATCAATCAACGCTGCAAGCAATGAGGATCAAGAAGCGCCACTATGATTTATCTGCCTGCCGCGCCTGCGCCGCCCGGCTATGCTGCGCCCGCGCACCCACGTAATGGCGATCACGACCGGACTCATAGGAGGGGGTCTTTGCTACAAATAATTAATTTGATTGAGATAATTGTGGGAACTTAAGAATCTATTAAGGTTCGTATGAAGGAATGGATAAGTAAGTATAATAATGGTTCTGGATTACTCTTTTTGTGTTGCTGAAAGTAGCTGCTATATTTTTCTAAGTTTAGATAAGATAAATATTCTTTATTGCAAAGTAAATTATGAAGAAAAGGTATAGCCGTGGGCGCATTACCATTGCAAAGGTATAATAAAAGGATAATGTGGTAGAAAATCTAGCGTGCCTTTATTTAAAGTAAACTTAAACCTGAAAGGTCTAAAACTTTTAGAACTGTCAAAGTTATAAAACATATGAAAGTTAACCACTTCCAATGGACATTTTTGTATGACCAAAGAGTAATATAAGTATCCATTAGTGACCCTTCTGTCATGTCTTATTGTAGAATAAAAAATTACAGTATTCCGTATTTTTTAGAAAACACAAATCATAATCACTTCTACTGTCGATACTTCTAGGCAAGATACTTAACTTGCACTTATAACTTTGCACGCTTGTATACAAGTAGAATACTGTACTGGACAATGCAATTTACCATCCTGAGATTTCATGTATTCTGGCAAATAAATGATTTGATTTGATTTGCCTAGAAGTAGATTGTCAAAGTTCTCTACATACCTATTTTATTTATACAGATATTTTCAGTATCCAATGTAATGTAGGTAGGTTCTTACCAAAGTTTAATAATAAGTTTAGAACGATATTCCCAAATATAAATCAATCGCTACTCAAATACCTGCGCTTGAATTGTAAATTAGAATAATAAATTGGTTACCATTTCTCATATTAAGAGGGCAACGGATAGTGCGACCTATCGTATAACAAAAAAAAACATAGACAAACAGTAACAAATGAGCCGCGCCGAAATTGAATGGTTTATTTTTTTACAATGCAATATTTTTGTTATAATATCCAATTAAGTGGAGGTAGAAATTATTTCAACTTTTTATATCTTCAGGGGTGAGTCTCGTGAACTAATTAATGACTCCTTTATAACTGGGGTGCAGGGGCGTATACTCTACAAGATTTCCATGACACTAACATAAACAGCCGACTATCTGTTTAGGCACCAACTGGCTGCTTTAGTTCTAAAATATTGGAACCAATTTCACAATACATTTGAATTGTTAATTTTACATATTATCCATTAAAATCCAAGGAAAGTATTAAGTATCTAATTCATTAGAGTTAGATTAGATTAGAGACTATAACTTTGACTCCGAGAGGAGCCAACAAATAGTCCTTCGAGTCGGATTAACAAAAAACTGTTTTAATTTGATAGTACCGAATCACCGATTTTGTACGCGAAATCAATCACTAAACCACCGAATCAAGCAACCCCCATTTCATGTTTTCCTAAAATGTGACTGAATGTAAGTTTTGTAGGCTAGTCAGCTGGGTACCTACTTATAAAAATGCGCCAGTCGGGTCGCGGATGTATCGCAGTTTCTGTGGCTCGGCAACAATGGCACGAGGTGGAACACCCCAGGAAGTTTAGTCGGTATTCCGCCCCATCAAGGCGGCGAGCCCGACATAATCAACACGCTCCCCTGGGCGTGGTGGTACACGTAAACGTGTTTTACCTGGAAAAAAGGTACTTATACAAATGAGTTTTTATGCGCCCCGGATGAAATTGCAGTCTTTGTATCAAATAGATTATATTTGAAAGAGACATTACCAGCTCACAAAAACTTTTGTTTCGCGGCATCGCTAGCCTGTAATAAATTACAGATTACCTCGACATAGGAAAGTTATTACATGTGTAGAGTGGGCGACTGCAAAAATACTGTTAGCGACACCGCACTGATTATTATTACTATGGACTAGGCTGTAACTGCGACTTCGTTCACTTACAATATAAGGTAGATAACCCACGAGGGACTGTACAGTCGAATTTCTGGGGTATAAACTTCACCCACTCATCCTCTGCTTGCCTAGTACATCGGATACAGTCTGAACCTATATATCATCACCGTTCACCAGGTGGCGCTAGTGTATCGATAATATTGGGATTTTTTGTTTGTTTGTTTCCTTTTTCTCTGCGCACTACTTGCTACGTGCAATAAATTAACATGCCTCTAAACCGCACTCCGCCGCTTGTGGATTCCTTGCGAAGTGAATCAGAGCCAAACCTATCCAGTGGGGACCAGCCACGCCAAGATGATTTGATTCACAGACAAAAAAGGCCACGCGAAGAAATGACCCTTTTTGATTTCATGGATGAAGTAAAAAATGCGTTGAAGGAACAAGGTAGAAAGATTGACTCAATGCATGAGTCAATAGATGATATAAGGAAGCAAAATAATGACATACGTGCGTCAGTTGAATTCATGTCAAACCAGTTTACAGAGCTGAAAAATAAAGTAGATAAGATGGAAACAGTTCAGAAGGAAAATATATCCCACATCCGGGTTCTGGAAGAAAAAATTGAGAGCCTGGAAAGACAAAGCAGATCCACTAGTGTCGAAATTCGCAATGTTCCGGTACCTACAACAGAAACGAAGGAAGATCTCGTGAATATAGTTGCAAAAATGGCATCGGCTCTAAACGTCAACATCAATACAACGGACATCTGCGACGTTTTCCGAGTGAATACAAAGTCTCCGGCTAGTAAGCCTATTATAGCTCACTTTTCAAGTGTCCTGATAAAAGATAATATATTGAAATCTCTGAAGGAATATAACGCCACTTACAGAGACAGCAAGTTCAACACGGAAACTATTCACATGAAAGGAAAATCTCAGCCCATATTTATTTCTGAAAATCTGACACCCAAAGCAAGGAGATTATATTTCCTTGCACGTGACTTTGCAAAATCAAATGAGTACATGTTTTGCTGGACCTCACACGGTAAAGTTTACCTACGAAAGAAAGTGGGGGATAAGCTAGCTCGCATTGACACAGAAGTGGATCTCAACATCCTAAAGCCATGACTGTATATGTATAACGTTTTAGTTTTACTCATTTCATTGCTTTTCTGTTTCTATTATTTTAAACAGCCTTTTAAATGTAGAACTGCCGAAATAATTATAAGTTACTTAAAAGAAATACAAACACATGCACAAACATTCAAAGTTAATCAAACACAATCACGCACACTCTTACTCAGCTCAACGAACGACCATGATATTACCTCAGACCTTTTACACACAGAGCCTCTGCATGAATACACCCTCCTGTCAATCACACACTTTCCCACAGCTACCCTAAATTGGTTCATTCAATCACTTTTATTTTTATTATGGATAAAATAAACCAATTAAGCGATGACATAGACAATTTCTATAGCTATAATACAGCAACTTGTTCTCCCAGCGATTGTAAAATATATTTGGACACAGGCCAGATGTCACTAAATGTATTTCATGCAAATATCAGAAGTATAAACCGTAACTTTGACGAACTTAATGTATTTCTTGCAAGAGTGGATGTTAAGGTGGATATTATAATTTTAACAGAATGCTGGCTCAGTAAAGTCGTTAACATTCCCATTCTAGACGGTTATGTGTCTCACCGTTCGTCAACACTGAACCAAAATGATGGTGTTATAATCTATGCGAAGACTCATCTTACTTGTACGGTTTCAGTCTCCAATCTTTCCGATGCTAGCTGTCTAACCTTAACCTACGGAAATAGCATAGCAATTGTTGGTATATATCGCTCTCCCTCAAATAGAAATACTGATAACTTCCTTACTAGCTTAGATGATTTACTTCGCTCCTTATCTTCTTTTACCACAATAGCCGTAATAGGAGACATAAATATAGACCTACTATCTGATAAATACGAACCGAGACCAGAAAATTATCTAAATCTTCTAGCATTACATGGCCTCATACCAGCTCATACCTCAGTAACTCATGAAAATAGCTGTCTCGATCATGTCATGATCAAAACTATTAAAAAAGTAATGACGCTGTTCTTTGATTGTAGCATTACCGACCATGTCCCATTCTTAACATGCATTTCCCTCAACAAAGAACTGTTTCACCCCAGAGTACATACTCACGTAAATGTGCAAGCTGTTGTAGCAGCCCTCGAAAACACCGATTTTTCTGAAATTATGACCTCCACAGATCCAAATACCGCTGCAGAATCGTTTGCTGCTACAGTTTCATCTCTTATAAAATTTCATACTGCAAATAAACAGATTTCATGCAGGAAAAGGACCATAAAACCATGGATTACCCCTGGCTTACTCAAATGCATACGAAATAGAGATAATCTACACAGAAAAACTAGAAAAAATCCTGATAATCAAATTCTTAAAACTACATACTTACGCTACAGAAACTACTGCAATAATCTTTTAAAAAAATTAAAACGTATACATGAACAAAACGAATTTCAAAAAGCCAAAAACAATCCAAAAGCAACCTGAGATGTTATTAAAAAAATTGCCAATGCCCGTTCTTCTACTGCTCCGTCAAAAGAGCTTCTAAGTATAAAAAATGATCCAGTGACGTCTCTAAATGAAGTTAACCATTACTTCGTGAACATAGGTAAAAACTTGGCTTCTAAAATTTTGACTTTGAGCTTACCACACCCACCAACTGGCACTTTCCGTGACACAAACCTCTCCGGAAACTCCTTGGTCTTGCTGGAAACAGACGAGTCTGAGGTAGAAAGAATTATCATGGGTCTCCGGAATGATTGTGCTGTGGGCTATGATGGAATTTCTGCTACCATATTAAAAAATGCCAAAAACTCTCTCATTCCCCCTATAACACACATTTGTAATATTTCCATTGGGGCGGGAATCTTTCCAAATGTTTTTAAGAAGGCCCTAGTTCACCCCATATTCAAGAGCGGGGACAGAGGCAGTGTCGGTAACTACAGGCCTATTTCAGTACTTACCTCGCTCTCTAAGATCCTGGAGAAGATTCTAAATAGTCGCTTGATTAGCTTCTTAAATAAAAGCAACCAACTAGCTGATAACCAATATGGTTTCAGAACTGGCAGATCTACCGAAGACGCAGTTATGGAGTTAACAGATCACGTAGTTAAAAATATAGACAAAAAGAACAAAATTATAGGTATTTTTCTAGACCTCTCGAAGGCATTTGACACTGTTTCTGTCCCCATCTTAATCAAAAAGATGGAAGAGGTTGGTCTGAGAGGCACAGTCCTGGATATCTTTAGTGATTACCTCTCCAACCGTAAGCAATGTGTCCAGATTGACTCCATCATTAGCTCTGACGAGCAAATTGACTACGGTGTTCCGCAAGGAAGCGTACTGGGACCAACACTCTTTCTCCTATATATAAATAGCCTCTGTAAGCTGAAACTCCCAAATTGTAAGATCATTACCTATGCAGATGACACTGTGCTCCTTGTCCAAGAGGAGAGCTGGGATCTTGCTCGTCGGAGAGCGGAGGATGCGCTTGCCGTAGTGTCTAGTTGGCTCACTGAAAATCTCCTAACATTAAACATAGAAAAGACGAAGTATATTACTTTCTCTGCCTCCAAGCTATCCCAGCCTCTGATAACCCCTTTATATATTAAAATCCACTACTGTGATAGGATAAACCAAAATTGTTCTTGCTTATATGTAACTCACACGGACACTATCAAATACCTTGGGGTTCACTTGGATAGCACCCTAAACTGGAACGTTCAAATTGAGAAACTGGTACCCCGAGTTCGTAGAATGATTTCTATTTTTAAAAATCTAAGAAATTCAGCAAACCTTGAAATTTTAAGATTAGTTTACTTTGCCTTGGTTCAATCTATATTATCCTATTGCATACCTGCTTGGGGAGGTGCCTGTGCAACTCGTTTCCTGAAACTTGAGAGGGCGCAGAGAGTCGTTCTAAAAGTAATGACAAAAAAAACTTTCAGATATCCAACTGCCAAATTATACCTGAATTGTGATGTCTTAACCATTAGACAACTATATATACTCCAAGTCATACTCCGGAAACACACATCAATACCAACAGAACCTGACAAGTTTACAAAGACCGGTCGTCGCCGAAGTCACCTGGTGTGTAGATCAGTATCTCACAGAACCGCTCTCTCCAGACGTCATTATTATGCACAAAGCCCTGTCCTATATAACAAACTAAATAAAATCATGAATATTTTCCCTCTTCCACTGAAAAAGTGTAAAAAAGAAGTCACACAATGGTTAAAAACCCTCACTTACGACGAAACAGAAAAATTCCTGAATATAACAACGTAACATACTGATAAATGAAATAATATAATAATTATGATTAACTCAAGATAAAGGCAAACAAACACTAAATCTAAAAATATAAAAAAAATGGACCCACACCAAAAATTAATTTCACCATCTCACGCACATCTCCACCCACTCTCACTCACACACACACACGCACACCCTCTCATACCCTCTGACACACCCAAAACACCCCAGATACACCTCGATTATACACACACTCAGTCACAAACACACCCTCCCTCTCTCACACACTTTTGCTACCTCTTAAAAACACTCTTAAGAATATTTTTCATTATGTACTTACTTATTTAATTCTTTTTACTTAATATTAAATTTATTGGCATAAATAACCACAATTACATTTCCGATGGAAGGCGTTAGTAATCCGTCATACAGTTTTTTAAACTAGTACGGATGCTATCGTTTCCACATTCTTGAAACAAATGTTAGTATAATAATTGCTAAATATGTATAGTGTACCTATTTTCAAGAAGCACTGATCATTATTTTTGTGTCAATAAAAATCTTTTATCTTATCTTTTATCTTTTATCTTATCTTAAACTTGAACATAGGGTTTACTTTTCATTGAGTGCTGGTCATCCTCCTAAATTCTGCTAAGTTTGAATTAAACTGCAGAGTTGCACCGATGCGTCACCAATATAAGCTGGCCCGGCACGCTGGATGACTGACCGGAACTTAGGCTGGGCCAACTTATTCCAGTCTGTTAGATCAAAATAGCTTAGCAGAATTGGGATACTGGGCCGTCTACTGGCAGACTTCGGACCTAAAAACCAACACCTAAGCATTAAACACCATACAAAATGTAGAGCTCGCATTCGTTTTATGAATTAATCTCTATTGCCTACTGTAGCCACCATTCGCGGACATCGCCGGACAGTAATTATGACGGAAGAAAGCTAAGTACCTGCCTACATATTTATTTTTCATATCAGCTCAGTTTCATAAAGTCAGGTCATTTCCTAGATCGAATCAAGTCATAAGTCTTCATCTGAGCAGATATGATGTCTCGAAAGAATTTGCAATTATATGTTAATCCTAATAGATAGATTTATAACTCTGTAGGGCTGTCGGCGTAGAACTTATTCTTCTTCTCGAGTAGTTTTAAGTAAGTGAAAGAGAGTTGTTCAGGCCGACACATGGCCTGACGACTGTTGTCAAACAATAAAGGCAGTTGTCCGACCGCCGGCGATGAGCGAGTATAGTTTTGTAGCTCGGCTATCAGCGAGTGTCGATGAGCGACGGGCGATTACTCTTCACTCGCCAGTGTAGCTCAGCGAGTGGGTAAGTATCGCCGCGCCCCGCCCGCGCGAGCCGGGCGAGAGTCGCCGAGCGATGGGATGTACTCGATAGCCGAGCGACTCGCTTACTCGCCAGCGGTGGTACAACTGCCTTAACACACCCAACTACTTAATTGACCACGATTTAGAACGTGATGTATTTTTCAGTATGATGATGTAATCAGTCACCCTGTAGTTAATCATATAGGTAATTCAATATTTAAAAACAATTTGAAAGTCCTTGCCACGTCTAGAGATCATCAACAAATTGAATCCGTCGTGACCTCTGACTCCTAATCATCTGTGGCTTGGAATCCCCATTAATGTTATTAGTTATTACCGCTCAAACACCAATAGTTGCTCATACAATAATTACACAAACTATGAGACTTATTACAACTAAACTTATAAAAAGGAAAAAGTTACGACTTTTCATTTCAGGTAATGGCGACATACCATTCAATTAAGGGGTAAGTACATCTTAAACAGCCACCAATCAACAAAAAAAGTGAAATGTTCTTATTAAATTGGTAACTACGTCTAATAAGAACACCCTCGTGGCAAACATTTAACAAGCATTTAATGATTGCAATGATAATACATACTTTTCTATATGCAATAGACAATGATATTTGCGAATATGAATTCGCATCTGTGCAATAGATTTTCGTAATTAGGCTTGGCTTATGTAGGTACAGTCGACAGCAGATCAATGGTAACACTTTGAACTTTGGACCGTCCTTATTACTTGCGTCGTAAGACTTATAATCGTACTGCAAGTGTTACCATTGATCTGCTGTCGACTGTACCTACTGACATTTGATTTAAGGTGTTTTATAAATATTAACATAAGGACAGTGTCCTCCAATGATTTTATATCAAACTTATTTTATTAGAATGCTAAATATTTTCATTTTTTTTTTCTATATCTACGTATTTCCCCTTAAGTCATAGAGAAAGGTGTTATTAGTATAGTAATACTAACTTTGCTCTAGGGTCAACTCATTTCATATTTAATAAGTTAGATATGATTTCCAAACTCTTCAAATATAATATAATTTACATAATATTAGTGTTCATTACATCAAGCGACATTATAGCTACAACAACACTGCACCTCATCAAAACTAACACAAAAATTCAATTAACAAATATTTTCTTATAAACACGCGTCCAGAAATTAAAAAAGAAAGGTAATCAACGCCGTTATTAGACGAAAAAAATAACAAAGCATTCAGAAACAAGCAAACGAGCTTGATTAAGGCCGATGTCACGCCGATAAAGGCCGTAAAGTCGAAAATTGAAAAGGTTACTTCATTTAAAATGCTATATTTTACGATTTTTAAGCAGGCAGGTGAACCCTATGATCGGGTTGGAGGGTGACCATGAAAGGAGCGGCATTTGATTAGATTTAACATTTAAAAAATTTGTTGTTTGCGTTTGAGAGATGATAATAATACCTAATGTTAGAACCTTAAAAAACATATGTAATTGTAACAAACAAACAAAAACAGAAGTTAAAAAAAGTGACAGTTTTTAATCGAAACGCGAGACAACAGAATTTAAAACAAACAACATACTTATGTAGGTATGTATGTAATCAAAAGTTATTGTCAACTAAAATTAATAATATAACGGCCTTAGGTATAAGGTATAAAATACAGTTTTATTAACTAAGTATACTTATGCTTAGAAATAATCTAAACCCGCAGCCTAAATGTGTACCTATTACAGGTGGACGAAGCCTATTTTAAAAACCAAATCGTATTTAATTCAATTGGTAACATTATAATTCCTACAAATTATTATATATAAACGGATATCACTCACTTATATTGTTGAAGTCGGCAATTATAATTATAAGTGAGTGATATCTGTTTATATATAATAATTTGTAGTAATGGCTCACTATAGTTTTAATTCTAAAATTATAATTCCTTGAACAGCAACCTAGCAATGGACATTAAAATGGGCTTTATTTACCAGTCTTTTAGTACATAATCTCTGTAAAGTTGTTGTATTGTTTCGTGTTATTAGCAGTTTCAGATTATTATACCTAGGTACTTCGACCTTATTTGACTAACTATAAGGTTTATGAACCCAATATTACCTTACCTACATATGCCTATCTGCAAAGTTGTATTGTTTTGTTTCATTACAAGTTTTGGGTCACTCATCATTATACTACTTTGACGTTATTTGACATGACATTCTTGTGAATTTAGAGGCACTTTATGAAGCCAATGTCATTCGCGGTGGCCACCCTACCCAAGCCGGCGTCCACTCCGAGACTCCTGCGCACCCCGCGGCGCAGATCTAATGAAATAAACTGAAAATCAACACGGCCCGCACTGCGTCGCGCTTTGTTCCTCCCGGCCGCCGGCCCACGATATAATTAACACCAGAATTTATTATAATCATGTCCTATAATATCTTACGATGCGTGGACACGCTATTGTTTCTTTAATGTTATGATTACGATCGTCGCTTATTTCTGGAGTAGATAAGTCTATTTCCTTCGATTAGGTACATGCAATGTTCTCTATTCAAATTCTATTAAAAAGGGAGAGATTTTTTGACACTTTTTGTCCACAGAGTTGGCACCTATTCCTTGCAAAGTGGTGTTTAAATGAATATTCCAAAATAAATGTTTACGACACCTCGTATTTTAGAATTCATCAAGCCGTTTAGGCTGCAGCGATTGCCAAAGAATTAGACATACAAACTCACATACATACACTAGAAAAACATAACCCGCCTTCTTGCGCAGTCGGGTAAAAAGGCAGCTAGAATTGCTATACTGACTCGATTATCATGCGTAGAACTAAACATTCCTAACTACAAACTGGATTAGATGTTATAATAAGCTCCATCCATCACTCCACTGGAGGCAGGCTACCAGCGCGATGTCTATTCGGTCCTGCAGCTGATTGAATTAGGCTTATACATCATCCAAATGGGGGCCTGACCTTCTGGTTAGACGGCAGAGGCATTATTCTGATCAAATTTTGATGTTACATTCATTATAATTGAAGCTCATTCAGGAATTTATTTAGTCACACACTAAAAATTATAAAATACACATTTTAAATTACCCTGGATTAAGTATCTATTAAGTTAATTGTATAAAAACGGGAATTACCGCGTTAAACATTTATTTACTTATTGATGTCTCGATATTTCGACGGCATTGCATCCATCATGGTCACGATCTCTTTAACGTCAACGTTCAACACTCACCGACTTCAGAACTTTTGTAATCTATATTTCAGATTGTAATTTTATAGGAATGTTCCTACCTAATTACATGGTACTTTGAACTGCCTTTTCCATATTGGAAGCTTGTAAAATCTCGAATACAACCGCCAATAACTGCTATTAACGTATAACGGTAGGGGTGCGCGCACGCAGCGTGGCGTCTGTCGCTACACATCTATCCGAAGAATTGTTACTGACCAAATCGATTACGATTCGCAGGTGCAAATAATCGATATTTTTTATCAATAAAAAACGGGACAGGTGCCTTTATCGGCATTTTTTTGGTTTGATGATGTAATTAAATATTAATCATATCATAGTAGAAATTATTATAACGTTTTTATAATTACTAATATTATTTATTTATAATGTGGGAATCGTATTCAATTTTACTGAGTCGACGTCCAATAAGTATTATCGAATATGCCACTGGCACTGAACAAAGGCTGGGTCAGTTTTTCTATGAAGGCTACTGCACTAACTAATAAAATTACACGTCTGAAAAAAATATATCGCGGAGATTAACAACGCTCCATACAAGTTGAACAGCTGCGATGCTATTCAACTTGATCTGAAATCGTTGACAGATCTAGAATTTTCTAATTTAATTGTCTGTTACTTTTTCTTTTTTGCGGAAATTCGTGAATAGAAAATTATTTCGCCGCGCTCCATTAGAGCGAACCTAAACTTTATTTTGTATGGGGATGATTTTATCTGCCCTTATTTTCGGAAACTAGATGTTGCTTAAATACAGAGTGCAACGGAAAGAAAAAGCCTGAGGGTGTTCTGTTCAGCCAGTATCGATTACTGAACCATTTTTGTTCTACGATATTTCAACTTTGGAAAAAAAATGTTTCTACATTTATTGCGCTCATATTTTGTGACTTCACCTAACTCCCCAACTGCTTTATTATATGTTAGAAAGGAGATTGTATAGCCGCTCTACAAAGTAAATCTAACGTTCTACATTGACTAATGGTGTAACTTACCGTATTGGCATGTGCGCCAGAAAGCCAGATAACCTATGCTAATGAAACTTTATTTTTCATTACCAATTGTATTACGGCTATCGAACTATCTACCATGCGGCGGCGGCAGCATTTCGTTTAACATTGTAATGAGTAGGGTTGTACCTAGGTGAAGTGACATGAGGATATCCATACGGAGGATATTCAAGAAGACATTGACCGGGTGCATCAATGGAGCGAACAAAATAAGCTTATTTTTAACGTTGCTAAATGCTCCGTCATGACTTTCAGCCGTGCTAATGCTCCACGTCTTGCCAAGTATCAACTGGGCGCAGACTCCATAGCTCGCGTTTATTCTGTCAGGGACCTGGGTGTCATCTTTGACGCCCACATCAACTTTCACGAACATATGCGAACGCTTGCTGCAAATTGCTATCGGCGATTGGGATTTGTTATTCGTAATATTCGTGAGTTTAATAATCCCAGGGCTATGAAACTAGTCTACACCGCATTAGTTAGAAGTAAGCTTGAGACGGCCGCGTTAGTGTGGAATCCGTATGAAGTCACTTACGCCTTGCTTCTAGAGAAAATCCAAAAAGCATTTCTAAGGTTCTTTTACAAGAAAATGTTCGGGTACTACCCCTTTCTGTACCCAACCAAATTTCTGCTAGGGGTGTTGGGATTTAACTCTCTGGAAGTGAGGCGTAACAATGTTCTGTTGATTACGACTTGTAAGATCTTGCGTGGGGATTCAGACTGTCCTGAATTGGTGGCGCGACTGGTGCGCCTGTATGTCCCCAGCGTGCCCAAATACAGTTTTAGAGCGCGAGACAATGTCCTGCTGGCGGTGCCGTCCGCACGTACAGTGGCGCACAGGAACATGCCACTGGTTCGTGCTCTGCGATATATTAACTCGCTTCTCGCATCAGCCCCGGCATGCGATATTTTTGATAGTCGATGGTCGAGTGTGTGTAAAGAGTGCATGAGGTTATGTGAGGAGATGGATGAATGACGAATTTGTTAAGTTTACCTACCTTTCGTTAATTCAATTTGTTCTTGTTAGTATGTACATTGCATATAATGTAATTATATTTTTTGGCTATGTTTTATTTTCCTTGTCGATTTGTAGCATTGTTTATGATTGTATCATGTAGCACCGAGGGTCGACAGGGAGAATAAAACATAGTATTTGTTTGTTTATTGATTGATATACCTATGTAATGTTATGAAATTCACAGTGCTTTAGTTTTAATACTGTAATGCTGTGAAGTATATTTTGAAATAAATAAAAAATAAAAAATACGGATATATCGGACCGTACTTATCGTGTCTCGTTGATATGGCGACATTTCGTCGCATTGGGACCCATAGTGTGCGCTCCCCTTTCCTTTATACTCTTTCCTTTCTCTAAAATGTAACTCTTTTCATTAGGTCCACTACCTATGCGTCTCTGGAAAGAAGTCCGTGCTATTTTGGTTCTAACCGCATAATTTATACATTTATTGTAGTGATATCTTCACTATTTTTTTTTTATAAACCTATCCATTGTCCCACTACTGGGCAAAGGTCTCCCCCCTCCTCTTCCATCCATCCCTGTCCTGAGCCTCTTCCAGCCATCCATCCCTGTATCTAACGATATCCTCTCTCCACCTACGCAGGTCTGCCCCGACGCCCGGCGACCGTCCGATGGCACCCATTCTGTGACAGTCCGGGCCCATCGGTCCGGCTGCATGCGGCACACGTGGCCCGCCCAGTTCCACTTTAATGTAGCTGCTTTGCGGTCCACATCTGCTTCGCCTCTTCACTATATGGACTTATTTTACCTTCATCTATTAATCTGCTGTAAATAAAAAAAATTCTAAAATCATCAAGATCTATACGGACGAAGAAATGCAAAAAAGGATAATCAGAGAAACAACATAGAAGACATACGTATAGATGAATCAAGGACTTTGTGTACAGATGATAAAGACCCAACGTATATACGACATGACGAACATACCTACATATCCCTGAAATTCACAAAGTCTATATTCGTTATTCGAATTAAATAAGAATTCATTCAGTGTCATGAGGTCATAATGATTCAAGGATCGCTATACAGAAGACAAATTGTTTCATGACAGAAGAAAGCACATAATTAAAAGCGTGTAAAAAAACTTAGCGGATTTTCCATGTGGACCTCATACGGATGAGGACATTAGCAACCCTATTTCGTTTAACATTGTAATGAGACGAGCCGACGTGCCCGAATTATGCGCATGACATGAATTATGACTCTTCGATGATATATCGTAACAAATTATCTTTTTTCCGTACGGAGCCGACTCAAATCTGTAAATGTAAATAAAGTGTCTGGCATTTGATTTAATAATAGTGATGTAGAGGCGGGAGATATACGCAATCAATTTGGTTTTTGTTTGTTTGAATACGTAATGTCGCCGGTGGCTTGTTTTTCGTTTGTTACCATTCGCTTTGATCATAATTTATAGCAGTAATAAGCAATAACTTTTATTACTTACTTCACTTTTTCTTTTACGCCAAACCATTTCAATACCTGAGAAAGTTGCGATTCATAAATTCCTTAGATATTGGTACTTATCTTTTAATTATATTTCGTTAGTCCATGCCAGAAGCCTATGAGCAGGCTTGAACAACTCTGTCAGAGTTGTTCAGCCGGCCGCCGCGGTTTGGTCTCTAAGCTATAAAAAACTGTAAATGACAACAGCTCTCTTTAATATGTGTACAGATATAATAAAGTAAGAATATACTCGTTTTATGCATTGACTTTACCTCCGTTCAAACAAAAACACAGCAATGATAATAATGCATTTTGACGGCAAAAATAGGGGAGTAGGTGGACTTCTACAACTGTATAAAACGTTGTCCTATAACATAACTGGAATGATGTTACGAAAACACACCTCGCATGTCTCCAATAGCTTGTTAGCGTCAGAAAGTACCAATTTGCTTAGATTTCTACGCGTGCCCGGAGCGTTACGCCGCTGTAATGAGTTTACCGGAAAATTATACCGGACAATTAGTGCTGTCCGGTATTTACGGACATTAATATGCCGGTGAGCGATGGCACGCCGCGGGCATCTGTCAATCCTAACCACCAGGCTTGCCAGACCTGTCTCGCCTTAACTCTTATCTTGAAGAAGTGAATTGAAAGAGTCACAGTTACACTGGTTATATAAGTCTATGCCCTATTCATTTGCGTTGTTAAAATGATTGACACATTCAATTAGCGAGGTGACCGGCGGACCTCCCAACTCGGTTCATAGCTATTAAAATCACCAATGTATCGTGACCTCCTCCAATCTGCTGAGTGTTTCTTGGCCACCTTTGCTGCCTAAGACTGGAGGAGACGAGGAAGTTGTAAATATACTGGTGTTGGATGGAGGGTAGGGTTATCACATTGTCTTGTGGTTTGACTTTTGCTTTCTGCAATTACTGAAAGGGATACGGATAGCGTGTCTCTGGTTAATGGGCCTTTCAGCGTGTCGTTGTTCATGATTGAATCAGGAACGTGCTTTGTTTGATATCTTGAACATTATTGCAATTATACGAAAATAAATGAATAGGGGAAAGACGGTTGGATTAAACAAACACGAAAGAAAAGGTTTCAGAATAGAGATGATTCGTCATATACAATACAATATCATGTAGGTACAGTCGACAGTAGATCAATGGTAACACTTGCAGTACGATTTCAAATCTTATGACCCAGACAATAAGAACTTTCCAAAGTCCAAAGTGTTACACTTGATGTGCTGTCGACTGTACAATCAGTCAAATAAATTGGCAAATCGTCAAAAGTAGGTACTTTAGATTTAGAAGAAAAGACGACATCGGACCGAAATAATGGAGGTATTCGGTATTACTCATTCATGGGGTATTTTTGTTCATTGCGATTCCTATCAAAATTTAAAAAAAAAATGTTAGGGTTTTTGAGGTGTTTGTTTTCAATTTCATTTTTCTTTACTCTTCTCATAAATATTATTTATACTTACTATCAACATTCTCTTCTGTTACTTTGGTTGCATTTGGTTAGGTACATTGCACCTAAGTAGTTTAATTTATAGTTTTCCTTACATTCTTCAAAAAATAAATACCAAGACGCCTTCATTGTGATTAAGATTGCAATATTCAAAAAAATCACTCGAATGTAACCATCACGTCTCGAATTTAATTGCATCGAGACATCTATATCGAGATAGTTTAAATTAGATCATGACTATCGTCTATAAATGCGGTTTTTTTATTTGATTTGCAGGTACAATGGCGCCGTGGAACCGCTCCTTCAGATGTAATGAAGTCGTCGGGTCGTCTATCTATATTCAACCGCTTTGTGTAATTTCAATTATGAATGATAATAGCAAAGGGTAACTTGCCGCCTATTGTGAAGAATATGATGATCAAAGATGAAGGAACGATGACTAAGTCCTATGTCTGATACATTAGGTAACTCCAACCGATCAAGAGTATCGTACCATCGAAAGAACGTCAAATATAGGTAACACTTTCGGACTTATATGTAATATTAGGTGTTTATTAATTAGAATATAAATTCAAACAAATAATAAAATGCCTAAAAACTAACATTAAATAACTAAAAACTAAAACTACCTATAAATAAACTAACTATAAATAAAATATGTCCTCTAGGAGGGCATCGGGAGTCACGGTGCCCAGAAGGCTGGCAGCATTCCCTCTCTGAATTGCCAACGCAATACGTTGGCAATTCAGAGACTTTGTGTCGGACTGGACTAACTCATTTACCTACTCTCTCATACTCATTTATTCTACCTTAGGTAGTACCTACCTACACCAGGAACACTTGATTACGTCATAAACACATAAACAACAGTAAAATTGTAAATCCATGGCTATAGTATGACCGTCTAAATCAGTCTTCGCCTGCGCGGTTTCTGTTACAATACAGAAATGTATTGTAACAGAAATGCGCCTGCCGCCCGCACCTCTCTCGGTCCCCGTTGTCGGTACCCCCGCGTCCCTGTACCGCACAGGCGAAGACTGATTTAGACGGTCATACTATAGATACAAAGGGGCCGAGACTGGCAAAAATAAGACCCTTAGTTTAAAGATGCGATTCAGATCCACGCGGCAGACGGTAGACAGCAACAGCAGAGGTCAACTGCATCTGCCGCGACGGCAGACGGCATTACCATACAGTATTAATTTGTATGATACCGATTCCGACTGCACTGCTGTTGCGCGGCACTTACAGTCGCAGTCGGAAACGGTCTAAAACATTTAGTCTCTCATACTCATTTATATAACCTTCAGGTAGGCGGTTTAGTAACACGTAACCGTGAACACTTGGTTACGTTACATGGCTGGCTGTATAAGGCAGAGACGGGCGAAAAGAAGACCCTTAAATATGCTGTTATTCGTAAATTTAAAACCTTACTGCCATTAAACCGTGTTATTGTCACTTCGGTAAAAATAAACGTTAAGTTACAAAGGGTGGAATAACTTTACATCACGTTTATGGGCACGCGCTTTATAGTTTAGCCACGGTCTCTATCTAACTATAACGATGTTTTTAAGTGACGAAACGGGAAGTGAGATTAGACTATGTTTATGACTAACAGCCAAGAACTATAAAGGCTCACTACAAAGAGAAAACCTTCTAATAGGATCGAACCTAGCCTAGGGTCGAGTATTCAGGGTATGTATGTATACCCATGGTCCAACTGCAATGTTCAACTGTTTGTAACCAAAGAGGTTTTTCCCCGAATATTCGCAATTTATTTAGTGCAATACCCTGAATATTCTACCTACACGACTTTTACTTCTTCGTCGTTCTGAATTAACCAGCCCTGCAGATCTATCGGCAGGCCCGCTAGTCTATGCCCGAGTGAGCTGTCACCGCGCGGTGGCTGCGCGCGCGCAGCGCAGCGGGGGCAGATTGCGCGCGCATGACACAGCGCCACCCGCGACATGCGGCCAATACAAGAACCAAACAGCTCGTGCACCTATTCATGCCAATAATGAGTTCTTATTATGAAGTGAATAATCCGTGATATTTGTTCATTCGATTTTGTATCTGTAGTAAGAGTAGGTATTTCTTTGGTATTTTCTGGGGCGTTAAATTTCGATTTATTCTTTGCGTATAGTAAATAATGTAAACTAGTTCAATAGTCACATTCTGTTGCTTTTTGCGAGGTTTCCCGTTGCTGTTATTTGCATCTTCTACTTATGACTCGTACTTAACCACTTGGTCCTTTTTAAATTAACAAAATAAGGAAACGAAAATATGAATTTTAACTAGTTGACTTATTACTTGCCTAGGATTAGCATGAACACATTAAAGTGTTGACTAAGTGCGAAGAAAGTTCAATAAGTTAGGCAAAGTTGTGCGAAGTGAAAGTGCGAAAATTGTCAATGTCTGAACAAGCCATTTTAAAAAGTATGGAATCTCGAACTCAGTAACTGAATCAAATTAAGTATTGAGAGTGGTAGGTAAATGAACACATGTTGAAGCGTTGAATTAGAACTCAATGTAGGATATTACATCAATAGTACAAACCCACCCATAGTCTAGCTATCAGGAAATAATGTGTAAAAGTAAGTGCAGAAACCCCGATCCATAGATTCTAAAGTAATCTAATCACAACAAGCATTTGCATCAATTTCGTCGCATAACCGTCGCCCGCGACGTGTCCACCGCGGTCACATCGTAAACCTCATCGGATCGGGTGCATAAACTGTCCGCCATCTTGGAACTTACGCCGACGCAAGCTTTTAATAATCTCATTGAAAATGTTGATTAAAGCGAGAAGACGCCTCCGCTGCTGCCTTTATTAATAGGCTTATGATTGCAGGCCCTATTAAAAGTTATCACAACACCGCGGATGGGTTGAATGAGATGAAAGTCGCTCAGTACCTAAGCTACGAGTATTGGCAGATCTGCTACTTGTTTGATGTTAGAAGTTGAGTTTGTGGATATCTTTGCAAGGAAAGGAAAATCAGATGAAATTGTAAATTTTCGCCTCCTTAACTGCAATGAAACTGGCGAGAATTCATACCCTGCCTAATATCAATACTTCGATTAACAATTTAGACACAAATTCTCTGTGTACCTAGCCATTAAAAGGCAACTGAAAATTACTAAAAGAAAGCTTAACGCGCCCCAAACTATATGTTTCCAAATTGATCTCCTATAAACAACGAGATACACAAAGGTCATACTAAAACAATTTAAAAAACGTCCAAATAAGGGTCCATTGTTAACGTCCAAATAATGTCCAATTAAGTAAATGAGGGTCCATTCATCCGTTTGGACCTTCTTTGTGTTCGGACATTTTTAGAAGGCAGACTGTGTATCTATTTGTTCATAGGAGATCAATGGTCCGAAAGTATCGGATTCGACTGGTGAGCAATATTTTCTCTGCTTCCATTTAAAAGCCATTTTAAGTTCTCAGTAGTCCACGTTGAGAACGATTGTACAAGTTAAGCAACATTGGATTGGTCAGTTGGATGGGTGACCGCTAGTGAATTTTTATCTGTGCCGCAGTTGGTCTCGGTTGCTGTCGCTCGGCAGCAGTCTTTATGCCACGTCAGAAGCCGCCTGAATAATAATAGTTTGGTCACATAACCACACGTTAAAAGAAAAATAGTGTTCACAACTTTGGAGATATTCAACATATGTTACTTACACATTTCACCACTCTGCAGGCAATTTAATCATTGTCGTGACGCGCCTCGAGTGTACCCGAGTGATTGAATGCGAGAGCAAATTATAGGCTGCATGGACACCTTATACTGCTCTTGGACTGTTCAAGCAATTTAGCTGACATTTAAATAATTCCCGGCGAATGGGAGCGCGTAATGACGGTTTACTTAATGCTACCCCCATTACCATTACCATGGGAGTTTGTCGCTGCGGGACTGTGTTGCCAGCTCTAATTTGAGATAATTTTGTTTAAAGAAAGAAATATTGGTTAGTTATATTTTTGCAACAGCACAAGGTGCAATATAATGCGTTGGACATTGATCCACGCTTGTAAATTTTGGCATTTAATCGCGGTGTTCATTATATAAATTCACAATCTCGGCCAAAAACAGCCAATCAGCGTACGGGATTGCCAACATTTCACTCCAATATTGTGTCGTTATATCAGCGTTTCTTGAGATTGTGAATTCACTTTTGAAAAAGATTTCCTCAATAAGTTCGATGTACCTAGTATCTTTTCATTCCCCAAGCTACATATTAAGGTACGGACAACAGCAGATCAATGGTAACACTTGCAGTACGAATTCAACTGCAGATAATAAGAACGGTTTAAAGTCCACTTGATCTGCTGTTAGCTGTAGCTAATGTATTACATACGACTGTAAAGTTTTTTAGTGCAATAGATGGTATTAGGTGTTAGCTACCTATTATATCTAACGTCAAATTCTTAAGATGTGTAAAAAAAAATCATTGATATTTTTCAAATTTATTATGGCATGACCCAAAGCCATCGGCCAAAGTGTCTTAGAATTCACATTACAAATACGTTTAGTACATTTTATAACTTACCTATTGGGTGCTACTCCGGTCAAATAATGACCCCTGAATATTGGGAAATTGAGAAGGGCTACAATATTTCACTTTCAAGTTTTTGTTTCATTCTTGTGCTGCCATCTAGTTTCAAAGATCGATTCTACAAGAAAACGACTCCATGAGCCGTTTGTGCAATGTAGTAAGTAAGCAGGCCTGGCAACATTATTGGTTGTGGAACTTGTGGAGTATGATTGTCACGTGCCGGTGCCGTTGCAATTACAACGGTAATTCATTTAGGTTTAATTTAATAAATTATCGCAAATAAGGGATTACCGGTCTTACCTACAGTCGAACACTTCTAGGTACAGTCGACAGCAGATCAATGGTAACACTTGCAGTACGATTTCAAGTCTGACGACGCAAATAATAAGAAGCCCGTTTAGGGCCGACGTACAACGCTACGGCGCGGCGCCGTGCCGTCGCATGACACGGCGGGCGGCGTGTTACGGCGTCCAGCGGCACCGGCCACCGGTGCACGTTGTCGGATGGCGCAAGTCACCGGCGGACGCCGCGCCGTGACGTTGTACGCTAGCCCTAAGGGTTTACCTATGATTAGATTTACTATTATATAGGTAGCGATCATAGAATCACACCTTTCTTTATTTAGTCTTTATTTATTTTCCTATGGATATTTCAATTAAAATAGAGCGAATTATTATATTATACAGGGTGTAACGGAAAAGAGTATATGAAGCCGAAGGGAGAGGGTGTTCAGTGTCGGAAACTGAACAACTATTGTTCTACGACTTTTCGATTTTCGCGAATTTATTTTTTGACTCTTCATACATTTCGTACCGGTCAGTAGATCGATTTGTATGAGATAAGACATTAATTTAAGTATTTTTTTATTATTCGAAAAGTCGTAGAACAAAAGTTGTTCAGTTATCTATACTGAACACCGTCCCTTCGGCTTCATATACCCTTTCCGTTACACCCTGTATAAACCAATATCACTCACGTAATTTTTAATTCTAAAATAGAGCCATATAAATTCATCGTCAATTACCTCATAGGCCGCAGAGTATGTAAGAAGGTATGATCTCATACCAGCTCACTATCGAGGCAACAAAATGAAGCCTGCCTTAATAATGGCGGTGGGCATGTTATGAAATGTAATTACGTGGCGGGAGCAAAATCCGGTAGTTAATTATCCTAAATTGTATAATGGTGGTGCGGGACGGCAGGTCGCGTAATTGCGGGCCCCAGGCCGGACAGCCAGAGGATTACCCGGGATGAGAATCCATACGAGTAGGTACAGTCGAAGACAGAGATAAGTATACAAGGTACCTCAATAAGGTTGAGATTTTCTCAAAAACTACTGGACCGAATTTAATAATTCTTTCAGTTACATAGTTTTAACTTTTATCTATCAAACTGTGAAATAATTTTTGTAATAGGTTGACTAGTTTTTGAGAAGATCTCAACCTTAAAAACTCTCCTGTACACCTTTCTGTGTTCCGCTGTACGAAAACAAAGAAAAGTACGGACTTTGTCAAAAAGACAAAGTTAAAGGTCCGGTTAAGTTCAGAGTCTGAACTTCAGACCAGATTACCCGGGATGAGAATCTATACGAGTACGAAAACAGAGAAAAAAGTGCAGACTTTGTCAAAAACTACTGGGCTATGAATGTTAAAGAAAAGTTAAAGGTCTGGTTAAGTCCAGACCAGCGATTACCAGGGATGAGAATCCATACGAGTCAAAAACAGAGAAAAGTGTAAAAGAGACATTGACGTTTTCTCAGAAACTTTTTGCCCGGTTTAAAAAAAATTCACGTTCGAGAGAGTAATCTTAAAACTATGTAAACTGTACAAGAATTATTATAATCGGTTCAGTAGTTTTTGCGAAAATCTCAATCTTGTTGAGGCCCCCTGTATAGTAAGTACAGAATACAGATTTTGTCAGAAATTACTAGACTGAATGTTAAAGACATATTATTATCCTGTTAGCAATAGCAAATATATTTAGTCATTGTCCCTTTCATACTTCCTTAAAAGACTTTCAGTTAGATAGAGACAAAGCAATTTTAGTATACTAGTTAAACCCATAATTAAATCGTGTCTGTGTCACTTTCACACTTCCATAAAAGACTCAAACCGTGGAATAACTTCAAATCATGCAGCGATAGTTTTTATAGTAATGCCGATCATAAAATGCAAGATAACTGCAGTTTCAAGCTAGATTGAAGAGCACATTACTAGCTCAGGAGTGAACGTGAACTGCCGAGCTCCTTTGTCCAAGGTTGCAAAGGCTATAACTCCACTGGAGAAAAATCTACTTATGACAGAATTGTTCAATTCTTGACTTTAAATTGATTTTGGGGCATGACAAATAATGTAGAGTCCATTCATGAAGCAAGAAACGGTATAAGTATGGCTAATAGGCTAAATTTTTTGTTTCATTGAAGCAAATGAAAGGGAATAAATCTAAAACTTTTCATTGCGTGTATACGACAAAAATGAAAGTATGTCCGCCGAACTTTTGAAAATGGCGGGAGTGTGCTGTATGCGTCATATTCTTTTGTGATTGTCTTCCAATTTATAGGCAAAGGATATCAATCCATACAGCCTCAATTATCCCTGGCTGTCATCGGCGTTAGTTTCCAAGGAGTTTTTAAGCTTGTTATAAATAAAGGCAATAAATGTAACACGTTATAATAAGTTGCTGGTTAATTTGCATGCTAAACGTTTCTGCGACAAGCCATGAAGTGTGATGGAGAGTGACGAGACAAGTAATGCTGCCGGTTCGCGAACAGCCCATCAATCCGGTTGATTTAATACGTGTGTTAATAGCCCGCTTTTGTAGATCCACTGATAAATGACAATTAATATAACCTTATAAGATTTGCTTATAAGATGCGCTATGTAGAGTTATTAAGAAGAGGGTTTTTCTGACCGTATACTAGCAAAGCTGGTTTGGTTAACATTGGACGCATTCTTAATTCGAATTTGTCATCAACCAACCTATTTTTAATTGCAATTAGGTGTATTTGTACCTCATGACTTAATCTCATGGGAAATACCTAATATGAAATGAAAATATTTTATTAAGTATTTCAGCGCACGGTAGTGCTCAGGCCACGTTCTCAAAACACATGGCGCAATGTTCACCGCGGGCACTATTTACACGAAATGTTTCGAGCCATTTTTGACCATAAAGTTTTATCCATTTTCTAAGTATGTAGGTACCCAAATATTAATATTACTAAGTATCTATTATTTATCTACGCAAAGGTTATCTGGTAAAAATCGATTTAAGACTGCCAATTGTGATACTAACTATATTAACTTATTTCTCTTGTGTAATTCTTTTATGCAATAAAATATAACAAAATATTGTTTATTGCAAATAAAAAGTAATACAAAATAATGAATAAAATTAAACTATTTCATGCAGTAGGCAGCAGGCTCAGCATATTGCTAGAATTTTTTTTTGTTCTCTCCATATGTTTAATATTTAAAAGCTTGCATGTATACAATATTAAAAACCTATTAAAGGGCTCAGAATAAATTCCAAATTGCAATTCATTCCTCCTATAACCATTTATTATAGCTATACTTTGTACTCACTAAGTAAACTTACAATTAGCAGACCATAAATATATATTTTTTGTCAAAGTAATTTATGGCGTCAAATTACGTACACTTTGGATAATTTATCTAGCTCTATGGCACCTTACCTCTTAGAACACCAATTTGCACACAGGTGTATTTACGCATTTAAATGAAGTTAAATTAATCTAGGTATAAGTAAGTAAGCGTTGATTATATGCCACCAAGACCTACAATATAATTTGGTATGAATCATACTACTCCGCTGACTCAGCGACCCAAAGTGAGTCTTGCCTGCCTCCGAAATATGTAGTCAGTGGGTCCTTCTCGACCTCATTCTTCCAGCGGTATCTGGTGAAGCCCACAGCCACTCAGTTACCCACAGACCACTTACCCAATAGACATGAAATCGGTACAAATTATCAAGCGAAAAATTATGTCAAAGATGAGCGCATTGAGACGAAGCGGGGGACAGGGTATTAAAGAGATGCGTCAATGTCGATAAAATCTCTAGGTTATACGTGTCGCGAAGCAATTTTGCGCTCATGTGCGGGCAGACACGGGCGCCCTTCTGTTACAGGTCTATGATGGGGTAAGTGATCTGTGCAGTTACCCCATTAGATATGCTCTCTTCGCAACAGCAGTGGAAATACAGCTAGTCAACTAAAGTATACTTAATTTCAAAATTAGGCGTTTTCCTCCGACTCTATAAGAGTCTTTCAGGCGACTAAGGTTTTACAACACAAGGTTTTTCAAGGTCCCCGTAATACCATAAATAGCCCCTACCAGTGTCCCAGAGTAATCAGCGAGTTTAATCGAACGCCTATCGCCCGCGGCGTCACGCGGCGAGCTTGACGGACGACGTGCGAACTCGCCAATTACCGAACTCTCTTGATTACAGGCCGCGCACCGGTGGTACTGGACTTCGGACATACGCGGTCCGACTATAACTAATTACTCCAGTGGGGTGACCGCGACTTCCATCGTTATCGTAATCGCTTTCAATTTGACACATGACCGCTATACATTGCAGCTATGTGTTTACAAGTTTTAACAAACGACAAAGAAACGCAGCAATGTATATCATTGCTGCGTTTCTTTGTCGTTTGTTAAAACTTGTAAACATGTGTCAAAATGAAAACGATAACGAAAACGATTGAAGTCGCGGTCGCCTGTTACGAGTACAGGTTAAGCAACGATGGCTGCGGTGTGTACAGCTGGATGGGTGACCATTGTCCTCCATGCCTCGGAAACAGTTGTCTGAACGGCCTGGACAATTCTTAAGTACGCTTGCAATATCGAGATAACCCAGGGTTAAGTACGTAAAAACTCCATACATTTTGCTCGGGTAAAGTCGCTAACTCTATGGTTATCTTATATGTAAGTAGGTGTCGCAGTTTGCAAATGGTTAGGGTCACTGGCACCAAGCTTCCTTGGCTCAAGTATAGTTGGCCCAACAATTAAATATAATTCAATAGATATACCTACCCAGAAACGATCTCTAATTAAGTAGGTATTTGTTTTATATGAAAATGTTTAATATAATAAAATGTATGATAAAAAAAATTGGTTTTATTAAACCGCTGTTTTGTTCAAAGCCAGTCGTATCGTGAGTGGCATTCCTAAAGCGGTCTCTTGATTACACGCACAGAGACAATAATTTGATCTTGTTAGCAGTAAATTCCGAGAAAATAATCTTATTACTTTGTCGTAATGTAATAATTGCAGATTAAACTGTTTACGAGCTGAAAATAGACCTGTTTTTGTTATGAACACCAATTAAACTTAATTCATTAAATATCTTGAAGGTTTTCCTTCTAAGAATCTTATACTTAATAAATAGTTGCAGAAAAAATCGTGCCTCCATTCCGAGGCACTCTCTTTTGCAGCACAGCAACACTGACTCCGTACCTATAGCCTTTCTTAAATATGGTATACCTAACCACTTTTTAGACTCTGGTGTAAGTGCTACTCTTGACCATAAGTAAGTAGTCAACGTCAGCACCTAGATACATAGCTCGGGAGTGAACGTGACTGTCGAGCTCGAGCTGCTTCGTCCAGAGTGATGACGCTACGGCGTCTCCTCTGGATGAAGACATGAAGACGCGGCCACCCAGGGTGAAGACGCTACTGCGACTCCCTTGGAGAAAGATAGAAGACTATTGAATTTTCTGTAACATGACATTGGCAAATGACGAACTGTCGAGTCCATTAATAAAATAAGTAAGTAAATAAATAAATACATATATTACCTTACCCTTACGTCACACGTCTTGGGCCCTTATGATAACTAACCTATTGATAACATCAGCTAGATACTGCTTAAGATCTTTTGTCTTCAGAACACACTTAAAAATCGGTCGCCTGTAGCAGCTAATGTTAATTTCTAGCTAAAACAACTACGTATATTTCAGTCAGAGCAAATGTAAACAATAACCAATCAAACTAGCTAACTAGAAAAACACCAAAACATGGCTGTCGCTACAGTTTGTAACGGTTTTAGCTACAGTTACTAATAGTTAACAACCACTGTTACTTTTCCATGCAATTACTTTTAGTCATAACATTTGGCGAAAAGGGGATAAGTACTTATAATTAATATAATTATCACTAATTTAATGAAATCATCGGCCGGTCTGGCGCCCCAGGTAACGCTGGAAGGACGAGGTCGAGAAGGACCACCGAATACAGACACACGTAGGATTGCCAGATTGCGGGGTTTTCTCACAATTTTGGGGAAGAAATTGGCTGTTAAGGAAATTTTGTGGAACTGGCATTGCTGGGGAAAAGTTTGGGGAAAGGTTTTCAAGCTGTGACCACATAATTAGGGTGGGATGTGGCTTAAAATCCCGTGGCGGATGCTCAAAGTTTCTGCTGACTCCTAAAATTCAACTCAGAAAACGTTAAATATAAAATGTAATCATTTGTCTTCTTGACAAGTAGTCTTAGTCTATTGTCGTTTTTTTAAACACAAATGACATTGCCACATTTCAATGGAGCTTTGCCCCACCTTCAAAACTACGTGACCATTGCAGCTGTACCTATCATTTTGTTGGGGACCTATTGCAGGTTTCATATTGCATAATCATAATCAGTAGGAGTTGCGAGAGTAGTAGAAAATGATAACAAAGACAATGAATAATTCGCTTCGATTTCTTACTATTTTCTGAATTCTTAATTAAGCTGTTTTTTCGACTCATTTGATGTACAAAACTTTATTTTAAACCAATAATTTTAATAAAAAACGGATGGTGGGGCAGAATCTGGCATTGTCATTTATAATGTTATTAAAGTATTTTTTTATGGAAAATCAATCAAGTAGGTATCATTTTGAGGAAACAAAATTATCAATCCGGGGAAATTTGAAAAATCGAATCTGGCTACCCTGGACAGTACACACGCATAGCGGGAATCGGTGCGAGATTGGCACGACACTGGAGTGTTCTCGTTTCGGAGGCCAAGACCCACTTCGGGTCGCTGAGCCAGCAGAGTAAGTGAAGACGTGGTGAATTACGACGTGCGATCACCGAATTACAAGCTTATTACAGCGATTACACGGCGAATGTGCAGGACTGGGTCTTTCATTACGCGTTCATTGAAGTAAGAAGCGTGTGGAACGAATTGAAAAACACCTGTCCATTGATTTCGTAAATTAAATTGATTAACTCTCGCTAACTTCACGTAAGTATTCTCGTAAATAAAACAGTGGGATCGTATCTGTATACTCAATTACTCATAGTAAAATAGTGTGGTATGTTTCGTAATATGCATGAAAATAAGATTTTAGATTAAAACATTATCCGCGACCTTATCTAATACCTACTAGGCGTTAACAGTGTTCTATGATTTCCCGTAACAAAAGGTAGGCTACCTGTTACTTTAGGATCCTAAGCTTTATGTAAACATCTATAAAGCGTGTTTTGATATGAATAACAAGCAAATAAGCATGATCACCCGTAAGTATTTAAAGGAAATATGGGATACTGCTCCCAATTAGTTTGAACCCTACAAGTAATTTCAATAATAATTTGCCTGGAGTCTGAACATAGATACATTGTAGTTAAATCTTTAGCTAAACTCCTTAAAACTTAACCAACATAGTAACGAAATTGCTCGCGAGTCCCTACACTGCACAGGGCATATTACAGTGTCCATAAAACCTTATTGTGGGCACTTCCATTATCCTTCATAAGCTAAAGCCCTTATAAAGAGTGGCGTAAGTTATCGACTCCTGCGCCGATGGTTTATGACCACTTAACTTTAAGCTGACTCCGCGTATAGAGGAAACTGCGCATAATTGGAAAGCTTATAGTCTACTACTGTGTTCGAGCTCGCATGAGTTTCAATTTGTGTCTGCAAAATGACGTTATAAAAATTACCAAAACTACACTTATTTGGTTACATTATAATATTAATCATGGGGATGTTGACTCAACGTTTTTTATTGCATAAATACATCTGAAAATAGTTCATTTCGGTTTTGCGATTAACATTCATCCCCTTTTTGACGTTTCTTGATTTTCAAGGGGTTGTCTCCACGGATCCCGGGATCCGTTTGGGTTGGAAACGAATCACGGCAGTTTCCAACAAAAATACGAATCAATGTTTTTACCCACTGTTTCCGGCATCCGTGGCTACAATAAATAAATTATATTATTTTTCGAAACTGATAACGTGTAGAGACGGCATAGATAAGTTGATCCTTAAATCGAGTTTAACTTTTCGATCTCTTAACAATCCGTAGGTATCCAACTGAATAATTTAGTTTAACAACTCTTCCCTTTCTCCAAATTTCCGCGAAAAAAGGTAACTTACATTTGATTGCGTTGAGTCATAGATTTATTTTAAATGTGTCTAATATTTTAACCCAAGTCTTATTCAACATTCCGTGTGATATATGCGCCTGCGCAGCCCAGCTACTATCGCAGTAGCGTCGTCGTAGAGACTGATTTATGGTTTGCTCGTATTTTCTTCACTTAGTGTAAGTAGTACTATCAGACGTACACTCGACATCACACTTAGGTACTAGGTACTATGTCTTCAACTCTTAAGACAGACAAATGTAATAGTAGGTAAATAAGTAACGCAAATTGCCAAGACCACAAAGTACTTATAAGCTTTATCACAAATTCACAATCACAGCGAAAACAGCGTTTTCACGCCAACCAATTAGCGGAGGGCATTGCCTAGGTCCCAGGTTCGATTCCAGCCAGGGCAGCCATGTACCAATGAGTTATCGTCGGTTTTTTCGACGGAAAATCTTACGTAGGTACATTTACCGAGTGCTCTCAAAACGGTGAAGGAAAACATCGTGATGAAACCTACATGCCGTAGAAGAAGAAAAAAATCTAAGGCATGAGAAATCCGCCAACCCGCACTGGGCCCGCGTGGTGAATCATGGCCCCAGCTCCCTCGATGTAAGCCTTACATCGAGGGAGCTGGGGCCATGATCCACCACGTAATAAGGGAAGTCGTTGTAAGGGCAGGTATGTGCCCGAGCAGTGGGGTAATATAAATAGACTGATTTCAATTCAATTTCAATTTATTTAATTGCATACACATGTCAGAATGTACATTAATACATTAGGTCTTAAAACTATGACATATGCACCCTGTAGGGCACAGCAACATGGAATGACAGAGGCAGACATTGCGGCAATTTGTAAATTATGTGGTTAATTAATTTATTTCATTTTATCATCCAAAAATTCAGCGACGGTATAGTACGATTTGTCAATAAGGAAAAGTTTCAATGTTCTGTTAAATTTTGTATTGTTATTTTCATTTTTTATATTTATTGGTAATTCATTATAGATTTTTATTGACATAGGGTGGGGTCCAGTGCTATGCATTTTCAATTTTGAGGATAGGACTTGTATTAAATTATTATTATACCGTGATGCATAGCGCCTAGGGACATCTCCTATTCTAGAATATAAACTGGGATATTTACGGACGAATTTACACAATTCATATAGATGCACGGCAGGGGTAGAATTTTTAGATTTTTGAAATGTGGCCTACAGCTTTCTATTTGTTTTATATTTATGAGTATGCGAATGCATTTCTTCTGCAATACAAAAAGGTGGTGTGCGTCTGTGCTATTTCCCCACAGCATCACGCCGTAACTGAGCCAAGCGTGCGCGTAGGCGTAGTACGCCGTGATAGCTGTTTTTTGGTCAGTTGTCTTTTTAAGTTCTCTAAGAGCATATGTAAATTGGGATAATTTTGTTTTAATTTTTTGTACATGAGGTTTCCACGTTAAATTTGAATCAATGTCTATTCCAAGTAGTGGGAAGCTAGGTACACATTCTAGTTGAATATTATTAAAATAAAAATTTATGTTCAAGTCATTTTTTTGGCGGGGTTTAAATTGCATTATTTTGGTTTTTGAAAAATTAATCTCTAAATTATGTTCATTCATCCAATCTACAATTTTATTTATAATTACATCCAGTTGTTCCAGTTGTTCCTCCTGATGATGATTGCCTATGTTTCGCGCCAGCATTCTTGTGTTTTTTTGAGATTCTGAATCCACCTTTAGGTAATGTAGAGCTTTAAAACGTAGTTTACGAGCAAGTAATGCTTGAAAACCACTTCTTATAATTACGCTAATTGATATTTTCATTACAACCTCCAAGAAATCATCAAAAAATTCCACACCACTTTACACCACTCATAAACCCCAAAATTAATCGGCGAGAAAACCTAGACCAATAAATATAATCCTTACATGGGATGGGAGCGGTGTTGCGTTAAGGTCACAGAAGGGCTCTCGGGCACCCATCAACTTTACAGCATCTGGATCGTAATTTAATTAAAAAATTCACAGAAAACGAGCGGCTTCGCGGCGCGGGCGCAATCTTCCAAATTGCGCACTCCACACCGGCAGCCTAATTCCCTTAAATATTATTTTTGCCTCCTTTATCGTATATTTTGAAATTAACCTTGCACTCGTAATGACTGTAATATTAAATTTTGATTAAAATCCCTCAAAACCAATACTTAAATGTTATGAAGGGAGCGTTATCGATGGAGGCTTGGCGAGGACAATTTGCGAGGTCCACGAGGAATTATCAGCTGGGCTCTGGCCCCTGAGGACCTCCTCTTTTGTGTCCTACTAACGAACCTTTTATCTAACTCTATTTTTATGTAAATTTTAATAGGGTTAACGATGTTATTTTAACACAGAACACGGTTTAGTTAAAAGTTCGATTAAAATTGGAGTTCAATTAAGTTAATTCGACGTCTTCTTGCCTCCGTGCAAAGGGTTGCGGATTCCATTACTGAATGGTGTGGTGCTCGCTTAATTGAGTGGTGTGCCATGATCGCTGCTGATGGAAGTTCTGCCTAACCTTAATGAGTAACATGCCTGAATGTTGTGTTAATTTTCTTTAATTTAGATATAAGCCATTATTGTTGAGTAAGTTTAGTTTAGCATCATAAACACCTATTTTAATAATTGTAATATGTATGTATGTGCTTCATCGCATCAATGGTAACACTTGAAGACGATTTCACCTCTAGCGTGGAGCACGCGTGAGGGCCAAGGTACGAAGTGTTACACTTGGTGCAATCACGATTGAAAGTTGTGATAGGTATGCACCTACTATTTAAATGTATATAAATAATCTAATTTTTTTGTTAATTTGGGAGGTTTTTAAGTAAAAATGTATTTAGAATTAAGTATTTGAAAAACTGTTTGTCTATAAAATATTCTCTTGATTACAATGTCGATCAATCATTGTGTTAGTATGTATACTGCTGTACTTAAGGGCCTTCCATGAGCCAACTAGCGCCGCCAATCTTGAAAAAATAATATCTTCCAATTTAATCAATTTTATAAAAAAAGCTATTTACAAAATGTTTATATTATATATGGCATAATTGCGACAAGCTAAGTTGTAGTTCACAAATGTGCCAAAAACAGCCGTTTTTCGCAATTATGCGAACTACAACTTACCGAAATTGAATCACGTTATAAATAAGCATTTAACAAATAGTACCTATTTATCATAATAAACATTTTGTAAATAGCTTTTTTAATAAAATTGATGATATTGGAAGATATTATTTTTTAAGATTGGCGGCGCTAGTTGGCTCTTGGAAGGCTCTTAAAGGATAAACAAATAAATGACAACTTCATTAGCTCAAATAAATTAGGTACCATAAATTACCCTCACTTTATATCAATCATTATCATGATCTAGCCCAAAAAAACCTCCGTATCGAGTCTGATCGCAGTACTTATTGCACATTACGGGGGCATTATTTAAAGGGACGGAGAGGTGCTGCTTCATATGTATAACTTTGTATCGCACGCAACACATTTGAAACCAAATTCACGAAAAAAAAAATTGTATCTTTGTTAACTAAATTGTCGTTTCAGAGTTGGAAAGAAAGCGTATGGGAAAATTTAATAAGGATTTGCAGATAAGTTTTTTTTTTTTGCAGATAAGTTAGGTACAAAAATATTTGTGATTTACAGCGGATGCCAACTTTAGCGTAACGTTGGTGCAATTGGCCCTAATTATTTATACAAACAAACCATAAAATCTGTACTTTTAGGATAGTTTTTAAGAGTATTGGGTAGATATTACTGGATTTTATTTTAAAGGCTGACGTGGACGTACGTCCAAATATATCTTTGGACTGACGAATCCGAAAATGCATTACGTTACACCCTGAAAATATCAATTTAGTCGGTATCGATGATGGGGTTTCCGGCTCCTTTTATTTGCGGAAGCTATCTATTGATTTCTTGTTCTTTTACAGCAGCTTTTTGATTACAAATGTCGACTAGGTTTCCACTTGTGCTACGATAACAATTTATTTGGCAGGTGTCGGCTCCAGCCTTAACGGAGCGCCATTCCCGCGTAAAAGGCGCACTTGTCTCTGGCCCGGCTAATAACAATTTGAGCGATTATGTTCAGCCAACACTTTATGCTGCATTTGCATAATAAAATTACAAGTGGCGGTCAGTGTGGTATCGTCGGGCTTGTAAAAAATAGGGACGTCGGCCGTTTATGGTATTAAACGCGAAATCGATTTGTGGTTGATAATAAATCGAGTTTTCTGCAGCTGTAATCGCTCGTATAAAGTTGTATGCACACAACATGAGACCGACACAATAGTCGAAGCTTCTGTGCGGGGGCAGTGGTAAGGTAGTAGATAGTTAAGTACCTTAATACCTTACCTACGAATGCCATTAACCACAACACCACCACATTATAAAATTATGTATGTAGGACCTATACCTTTACTTATACTCGTACCACCATTGTTTTAAAACTTTTCATTGTTTTTAGGAAATAAAACCTTTTTGCATTCATTGTCTGGTCTGCATCACAATAGCCATAAAATAAATTAAAAAGAAAATTAGTGTTGTTTTCTTTTTGCTAATGGCGATTGAAGATATTTTTCCGTCCAAAACAGCCAGTATTCAGCACAAATGTTTGTAATATCATGTAAAAAGTTTTTAAGTATTTATTTTATGAATGTAGGTTAGTGTAGGTTCTTACATCCAATTACGCTTTTCCCGTTTATTATATGTTTATGAACTGGGTAGCTATTTAAAAAATCATAATTGAGACAGTGAGACCGTCAAAAGGCAAAGGCATTCCTCTGAGACATTTGTATCATATTTTACAACAAAAAAATCGCGTGGTAAGAGTACGGTAAGTAAGAAGCATTTAGACCACGGCATCCGACACTTGGTCTGTTCAGGTGTCTAATTAGCCCTATTAGTATAATTTGGATATTCGCAAGCGTATAATCTGTTAATAGAGTGTAATTGCGTCGTTTACCGCCGCAGCCACTTAGCCGCCTTTGGCTGGCTCTAGTAAGACATTGCAAATAACAGTGTTGTACGAAATGCTGGTTTCCGAGAAACACTCTGCTATTACATGCTAGTAGAAATCAGTAAGTGTGTTTGCAAGTGAAATGCAGCTACACTTTTGTGTAAATAGCAAGGTGGAAGCTAAAAGAGATCGTTCGAACTTCGAACGCATTTTGAAATCGACATCAATCTTTGACGAAGACTGGCTGTTTTCGATGAAAAATAAGTTATGTCGCGATTATCAACCAAAAAACAATTATTTTGGTTACCTATACCTACGCTGTTAATTGGATATTTAGGGGTTTACTTATTTTTAAATAAGAACAGTATATCTAGTACAAATACAGGTTCCAAAGAATTACACTTAAGTAGCTGTACTTTCGTACAGTCGAAAGAACATCAAGTGTAATATACTTTGGACTCTGTACCGCTATTCTCTACATTATAATTAGTACTTTACTTAGTTGAAATAATTCTTCAAGTATTTACGTAAATACGTATAAGTAATTAATAAGTACAGTTACGACAAATCTTTATGACAAATCTGAATATAGTCACTCGTCCCTCCCGCTACGCTACCTCACCATCCCCCGCTGTACCCAAGAATTTATACTGCGACGCGACTCGTGACTATATTCAGATACGGCATAAAGATTGGCGCGTTGGCCTACTATACTCTTGCGCTTTGACACCTAGTATAATTCACTTGTAAGTGTTTTTAACGAGCGCCCTATAATTAGCGGACGTTTCAGCCGCAACGCTTTACAACATAAAATTGATACCCAGCGGTTTACACATGCCTCCTTTTGCGGCACGAACGTGTTTACTTTGTATTAATGACGATTAATGGACCTAAAATACTATTTGGAAAGGTTAAATTGGTAGTTAATTTAAACTGCTCTTAATTGAAATATTAACAATATTGATCACGTTTTCGTAAATTGTTAAATGTCGGTCTAGTAAAAAAATATGAGTATTAATTAGTTGTTATTAACTATTATTAAGTTCTTATTTCAAATATCACTTATAAATACCTCTATGTATCTAACCAGTTATGGAAGAATTTAATGGAGTTACAGTCAGGTAGCAACCTACACCTATCGCACATAGGTACCTAAGTACCTTTGCGATGACGGATATTATGTTAAAATAGTATCGTAGTCCCCGAATCGAATCTTAAACCTAAGCGTAACCTGTCGTTACACATGTTGCATCGCATAGGAGTGAGCGGGACGCCTTGCTAGCGATGATTAAAATTACCGTGCTACCTTGGAATCGCTAGAACTACCAATTATCTGACTATTGTTATTCTAAAAGGCAACGTGCATTTCTATTAACAACAATAACATGTGAGATAATGTAGAGTGTATTTTGTATCCGTTGTTCGCCGTTCTAGCGGATAAGGCCCGAATTGATGATGAAGGAATTAAGCGATCTTTTGTTTTAATCTTGTGACATGAAACATAGATCTTATATTTACTTAAGTACCTATAGTTCAGCTTCCCACTGACTTTTAAATGAAAAGACTATAACGTTATCTGGGCCCTTACCATGAACTCTTATAGCAGCATTACTTCAATAATACTTTGTTATTTCGTACCATGACGTCCTTAATAAGCTTACTTTAAGATCGTCAACGTCATGGTACGGTGGAACACAGAGAAAGGTGTACAGGAGAGTTTTTAATGTTGAGATTATCTCAAAAACTACTTGACATATTGCAAAAATTCTTTCACTGTTTGATAGATAAAAGTGAAAACTATGTAACTGTAAAATAATTACTAGATTCGGTCCAGTAGTTTTTGAGAAAATCTCAACCTTGTTGAGACCCCCTGTATACTTATCTCTGTCGTCGACTGTACTAAATAACAAAGTACCTATTAATCCTGCTATAAGAGTTCATGGTGTTGTAGCGAGCGGAGGCACGGAGCTCAAGTTAATTTGGACTGGTCGCGCGTATGCGCCGTATATCGAGTGAGCTCCTGCCCGCCAGTCGTTCCCCAGCAAGCCATCCCTTTGGTCGTCGTACTACCTTTGGTCGTCGTACACATTTTGATTGACTGACATTTCTGCATTTGTAAAAGATTAAAGTAATAAATAGACAGTGAAGTAACAATAAGACTTTATAGAAACCACGGGAACACGGTAGCAACCCCACAGTGTGATGAATGCATAAATAAATGATTACGAAAAAAATGCTGTCACTAAAAACATTTAAATCATCAACGTATTTACGCGACTCTCTACTACCTACCTACATGAAACGCAAGCGCAGGTGCGGTTGATCCTTGCTCCACCAAATATGCGGTTGATAGCGTAATGACACCCCAAATTGGACACGAGGCGAAATCCCGGGTGCCGGCGACATCTCATTTCCTCCCGGTAATGGCTTTATTAAATCAATTCCGTTATTCCGACCAAAATTAAAGAAATGAGGCTATTAATGCGGATGCCTTCACACGCGATGTCGCACTTTAATTGTCGCAAAAAACCTGAAGACGACACGATAATGCCAATGGAGCGACAACTTAATTATTTTGGTGAGATTTCCATTTTCGTCGAGATCGTAACGAACTAACATAGCCATATAATGAAGAAACTTGGAAGAAATCACATTTAGCGATAAGCTCCAAATTGTACGAGTGGTGTCTTGGTACATAAGTACTTGGCTCCACTAATCTAATAATCTAGTTGCGGAAACTATAGCTTTTACATTTCCGAGGCACGAAGGGTCTCCGTCAAGGTAGAACGCGTAAGTACTAAGTACTCGCAAATAGACTAGGAGCCTCTCAATACGACCCAATAATTAGGTATATTGGGTATGGTGAGGGATGAATGGATTATATATTGTGGGCTAGTACAGCCCACAATGGGGAGTGCTCGGGCGCCAGTCGGGTCGCGGTTGTATCACAGTTTCCCGTGGCTCGGCGAGAATGGCACGAGGTGGAACACCCCAGGACGTTTAGTCGGTATGCTGCCCCTTCAGGGCGGTGAGCCCGACATAACCAACACGCTCCCCCGGGCGTGGTGACACATGATTTGCATGCATGTTTTCCTGGGTTAAAAAAAAAGTATATTGGGTATAGAAATGCCTGTCATATTAGAGGCCGCCGAGACAACTTCTGTCTCGCGCTCGAGTTTGGCAGCTGGCATCCCCTTAAATATTTGTATATTCCAGGAGTAAAATATGGGTAGTTACATTAAGTGGAACCCGAAATAAGTATTCAGATTGGTAAATTTCCACGTAAATTAAGCAACCTTCCCGAGAACAGGTGCTAGACAATCTGCAAAAAATGAATGTACCTATTTGCATCACGTGACATAAGTAAATTACCAGATTACCTCAATTAGGTACTCCGAAACTACAGGATAAAGCAATTTGTGGCAATCGGGGGACAACCGCATGTTATCGCTATTATCCTTAAATTGTCCTTTGTCGGCATTAAGAAGCAGTCCATAGGATCATGTGGGGTCCTCGGGATAAATGACAATGCCAGATTCTGCCCCACCATCAACCGCTAGATGTACAAGATAACGAATAAATGTAAAAATATCTCCGTTTTTTATTAAAATTATTGGTTTAAAATAAAGTTTTGTACGACTAGCGAGTCGAAAAAAACAGCTTAATTAAGAATTCAGAAAATAGTAAGAAATCGAAGCGAATTATTCATTGTTTTTGTTATTCTTCTATAGGAGTTGCGAGAGTAGTAGAAAATGATACTGATTATGCAATATGAAACCTGTAATAAGTCCCTAACAAAATTATAGGTACAGCTTAAATGGTCACGTAGTTTTGTAGGTGGGGTAAAGCTCCATTGAAATCTGGCAATGTCATTTATGATTCCTTGATTTGACCTAACTAAACCACCTGTTGTGAAATAATCATCAACGTAACAATACTTACTGAACTTGTTTTGTATAAATATTTACTAATGGACTCGCCAATTTTTGTAACGTTAAAGTAACAAAATTCTAATTTGTGAGCGTAAATAAAATATACTTAATAGAAGCGATGATATATTAGCTGAGATGTAACAACTACCGAATTAAGTATAGTTATTAAAAGCTGACAGCAAAACATTACCTCCTTATTCTAACTTTTCCCATCCTTTGCTTGCAAAGTGGTCTAAATATGAATCCTAAAAAAATTATGTGCAGAAACATACACAACGTATTTATTTATTTTATTAATGGACTCGACAGTTCGTCATTTGCCAGTGTCATGTTACAGAATATTCAAAATATCATAGTCTTCTCTTTCTCTAGAGGAGTCGCTGTGGCGTCGTCACTCTGGACGAAGCAGCTCGACAGTCTCGTTCGCTCCCGACCTCGTAGTGGTATTCTTGATCATAACTCGAAACCTCAGATCTTGCACAAATCTTTCAATAAATTCATCATATTGTCATTTGCGAACATTATCTGATTAATTTAACGTGATATTAAAAACAAAATAACCACTGTAGACATTAAAATAAAAATTATCAAATTATTTTGCGACCGTCGTTTCCCGCTATTTAAAAAAATATATATATGAATTTGAAAAACTACAGTGTTATAGTGTCAGTTTACATTTATTTTGTTTGTTATACTATTTTACGCCAAAAATCTAACATTGACGGCTGGTAAAAATCAACGCAACGCACCCCGAGATTGATAAAAAACAAAAAGACTGTGACATTACGAATTTAATACCAACACAGACATACATCAAAACACGACTCAATTATTTTGTTTCGCCTCCTTAGCATTCTGTAGCGCTTGCGTCAAATACAATTTAGCTAGACTTTGCGAGCAGAACTGGCTTATATGCTGGCTGTATGTATTGATCTGGCCGGCTACGATCATTGGATTCAGCCTTGGGGGGACTGGATGTGGCTTGAAGAGCTTGTTCACGTCTTCCTCGGGTAACGCTGGTTCGTCTTTGGCGGCTCTTGCGGCGTTTTCTTGGGCCCTCTTTAGCAACCAACGGTGTTTATCTTGTTGTTGGCGTACGACCAACTGTTGGTATCGGTTGAACTTGATCGCTTCTTGGTTCAGTTCGTCTACTCGCTCCATTAGGCTTCGGAGTTGACCTGGGGATAATGTAGAAGAGTAAGTTGATGATTTTTAGGGTTCCGTGTTTGAAAAGGAAAAAGGAACCCTTATAGGATCACTTTGTTGTCCGTCTGTATGTCTGTCAAGACCTATATCTCAGAAACGCGTGGACGGATCAGGTTGAAATTAGTATGAAATACTCAGGTCTGCAACCTCTCTCTTATATTTTCTCGCATATTTCTATGAAAATGCAAAAAACCAAAATCTATAGGCTACTTCCCGTTGACCTAGAATCATGAAATTTGGCAAGAAGCACAAGTAAAGGAAAAAATCCGAAAACTGTAAATTTGAAATTGCATGTCCCCAAAAATATTTTTTATTATTATTACAAACTTATACCTATATTTGCAGATAATTAACTAATCAGGAGTATGTCGATAGTCGATGTATGGACAAAATATTTAGATAATGGCAAAGATAAGTTGGTCTCTAAATCCAGTTTATCTTTTCGTTAGAGCGAAGTTACGGGGTTAAGTTGCGTTGCACGGAAGCTTCAGGGACAATTTATGGCGCAAGTTTAATGCCGGCGCCAGACATGTGAGCCTCTTTGCAAAGTTTTAACTACATTTTGCAAACATTTGCGCATATGTCTGGCCCTGGGGTTACCCCGGCAGTCGTAGGTCGCCGGCACTTTATGTTTATATGTTTTGAACATGATATATGTTTATAGTTTTATACGTGAGCTAGATTTGTTTTATATCTCCCTACCTTCAAGCACAGACGCCGTTCCCAGATCGAGGAACTTGGACCCCTCCTCCTCCGGTATCATCTCCGTGAGCTCCGACATCATGATGTTTGTGAGCGGAGAGTTGCGGATCACTATAGGCACCTCAATGAACAGGCTCTCGTAGCCGATCTTGAGGTTGCGCAGAGCCTCCGGTGTGTAGTCACCGTCCTTGTACATTGCGATGGCCTGGAATGCAAGATGGAGATGTAACAGCGCTGGACCATTATTAATGGTACAACTGGATCTAATTTATACGGTCGTGTACACAGATTTACAGTACACATGAAGACAGATATAAATATGCAGGTGCAATAAGGTTGAGATTTTCTCAAAAACTACTGGACGAAATTTAATATTTCATTTACAGTTACATACTTTTATCTATCTAACAGTGAAAGAATTCTTGCAATAGGTCAAGTAGTTTTTGAGAAAATATCAACTTTAAAAGCTCTTCTGTACAGATTGCTCTGTTAGACCGAACAGGAGAGGTTTAAGGTTGATATTTGCTCAAAAAGTATAAGACTGACTTTTATAAATTCTTTTCTTTACATGGTGTGTACTCTAAACTATCTACTATCAATGATGTTAGATTGAATTCTGTTGAACAGTCTGTTATTTTATCAAACTCAAAAGAACTCGGTAGCACAGTGGTTGGGTCATTGGACTTGCGATACGGAGGTTCGATCCCCAGCTCGGTCAATGAGGTCAATGAGTTATCTTCAGTTTATTTCGACGGAAAAACTTGCGAATATTTACCGAATGCTCTCAAAACGATGAAGGAAAACATCGTGATGAAGTTGTATGTTAATTTAATTAAACATAATCTAACCTGAGGCGTCAAACGGTATGCCTTCAGAGTGAGGAATCCTCTGGCCGACTTCTTGGTGTCGTATATGACGACAACGCTCTCCTCAATCGAGGTCTGGTAGTGGTACTGCGACTCGAGCAGCGACTGACTCAGGAAGTTGCCCACATCGGCACTTTGGTACCTGAAATATACAGTAAAAAATACTTAAGGGGCTGAAATGAGCCAACTAGCGCCGCCAATCTTAAAAAAATTATATCTTCCAATGTAATCAATTTTATTAAAAAAAGGTATTTAGCAAATCTTTATTAGAATAAATTTTGTTTTGGTAAATGCTTATAATCAACGTGATTCAAGTTCGCTAAGTTATAGTTCGCATAATTGCGAAAAACAGTCGTTTTTGGCATATTTGAGACCTTTTTTTTTTGTTACCCAGAAGAAATACATAATGTATACTATCCGGGGAAAATGGTGATTATGTTGGACTCGAACCAACTAAAACTCCTGGGGTGTTCCGCCTCCGCCACCATGGACAGGACCACGGGTACATCGGCATATTTGAGAATTACAACTTAGATTGTCGCAATTATGATCCCGGAGCTAACAGCCATGGTGTTGGGATGGGCTACAGCTATGTTGCCATTAGAGGGATCTTGGGCCATGAAGCACCACGGGAGCCATTGTGAATTTGTTTATTACACATTTAATAACATTTATTTAACAGACTATCTCTATGATTATGATATTACATTGTTATGTAGGTATAATGTCTTTTTATTTGTTAATGATATTCCAAGAAAAAAATCTTAAATAGACTGCATTATCTTATCACATCACAGTCACAACATAAATTACAAATCCCTAGTAAATATTGATAATTACATCATTATTTACTGTTGCTGCATTTTTATTTTCGCTTGGCTAGTCATCATGAACATGATAAAGTAATTTTTTTACATTATCTACATTTACACCACATCATCATCATCATCAGTCTATTTATATTGCCCCACTGCTCGGGCACAGACCTTCCCTTACATCAATGGCCATGATCCACCACGCGGGCCCAGTGCGGATTGGTGGATTTCACATGCCTTAGATTTTTTTCTTCTTCTAGGGCATGCAGGTTTCATCACGATGATTTCCTTCACCGTTTTGAAATCACTCGGTAAATGTATGTAGGTTTTCCTTTTTTGTAGACGATAACTCATGGGTATGGCTGCCCTGGCTGGGAATTGAACCTGGGACCTCCGTATCGCAAGTCCATTGACCCAACCACTGAGCCACCGAGCTCTCTACATTTACACCACATTGCAAGCCTCAAAACATGCTAATGCAGGAGAAAAAGTGGCAATAAATGAACAGCACTCACCATCCAACATGAAAATGGTCCACATTGACCCTACGGAGCCTCCTCATCATGTCGAGCTGGTACTCCTCCTCGTCCATGGTGTCGTCGTGCTTCGGGAACGGGAAGCAGTTGGTGATCTCCAGGCGGTTCTCGACGACCAAGCCCAGCAGCGCACCCTGCGCCACCTCCATGTTGCTGCATGACTCCTCATGGCAATGCTTCACTATTTTCATCACCGCCTGTAATTCAATCAATCAATTGTTTAGGTATTACAATGGTCAGTGTCGCTCACTACTTTATACCGCAATACTATAGTGCACGGGTCTCCAAACTACGGCCCGCGGGCCATATCCGGCCCGCCAGTGCCATCAATCTGGCCCGCGACAGCTTAAGACTAGTATCATCAATCTGGCCCACGACAGCCAATGTTTTAATGTGTTGCTGTGATAAATATGACACCTGTTAGTGGGTAGCAGAAATAGATAGTACCTGCACAGTATCACTCGCCCCTAAATGTCCACACGGGTCACAATATACTGAATACACAATCAATAGTAATTGAAATGCAAAAAAGCCTGTTTGCTTAGGTGGGCAGAAAAATTAAAATTGCTTTGGAACATACCGAAAAAATATTATGGCCCTAAGGCTTCAAAGTTTGGAGACCCCTGCTGTAGTGTATTGAATGAATTGTATTTACAGTTATGAGTTAGGTAATTTATGTTTAATAATGACACCTCATATGTTAGTTTAAGGTCGTTCTACCAGCGAATGACCTTGGCGAATGGCACCGCCCACTACCCCCGTTCCCCTCCGTTCCCCTCAGCATAAATACGCGAGCACGATGAGCGCCACTCAGCGGTATAGTGTGTAAACTACTCAGATTACCGCCCGCCGACCGGGTTTACTTATGACCTTTCCGCGCACGCCATCTAGCGGAATATGATCGAAGTGACAACATTAGAGGAACCCCCTATTTATAGAATGAAAAGACCTAGGTAGGGTAAAGGACCCAGAAATCAGCCTTTTAGTGGAAATTCTTGCTGCTGACCCCGAACTGTATAGTGAAGTGAAAAAATTTAAGAAAAAAAACATTAAAATTTAATTCAATATTCAAAAAGTTTTAGCTATTTTATTGCCACAGACTTACATCAGATTTTCGGATTTCAATTAAAATCATAATTAGAAATTATCACCTACGTTTAATTTAGTCTTCTCATCTAGCGATTTTCTTATTTTTCTGCATTAATTTCGCTGTTGACCTGTCTTTTATTGTTGTGAGCGGAAATATATAAAAGTAGTTAGATATTTTACCTCTGTACTCTAATAGGCATGGTGATTGATTTTGAAAAACTGTTCTATATTGTTTGGAAGTAGCGTCTAATTCCTAAAAATATAATATTTCCGTAAAAAATGAAGAGATGTAGACAAAATACAACGACAATAATTTTAAGTTTAAATTTTGACGCTAAAACGCTCCCGGGTGTCATGGCGTCCCGTGTGACGTCACTTTGTAGTTCATGTATAAAGAATTTGATATTTGATCAGTGTTGCTAGATCCATATTTTTTATTATAGTAGGGCGAGGCTGAAAAATACGTAGATTTCCGTAGATTGACTCTAGAAAAACCCGTAGTTTTACGGACTTATTTTAATAAGCTGTCTGGCTGACTAAAACCATAAAATGTGGTTGATAGCCGGTAAAAAAATAAAAATTAAAACAAACTTTACAAATTGCAGAAAAAAAAATCCGTAGATCTACGGGTTTTTCCGTAAGTCCTGGAAACACTGCCCCAATCGTGACGTCATTCGCTCTGATTGGTGTTTAGCGTAATATGGCGGATTGAGCTATTTCGTAGTTTTATTTTATCAAAAATAAGATCAATCTAGCTACGAATAGAAAAATAAATGTGTTTTTCAAAATCTGTGAGTCTTATTTAATTAGATAAACACATGATTTAAGAGATTCTTTGGTACTGTCACCATGCCTATTATTTACCTACTTATTATTTAATTTGCAGGCAAGTACAAAAAAATTCGACGTAATATGCCAAAGTTGATTTGGGAAAATATTAGTTTAATTCCAATGGAAATAATTGTATCTATACCGCAGCCCAAATCAAGTGTCTTATTTTGTAAACAAATATGATCGTCTAATTACCTGTTGTGATGTAACACTGAAGGATCGATCGAACCTGTTCATCATTGTGAAAATAAAGTAGGTAATCTGATCTAGTAATGTGAAAATAACTGTGCAATAATCACAGGACAACTTAAAATATTAGTAGGGTAGGGTAGTTTTTGTTTACAAAATAATACACTTGATTTGGGCTTCAGTATAACTACTTATTTCATTTACAATGTTAAGGTTCTAAATATTGTAAATGAAATGCTAAAACCTAAATATCATGCTAAAACATAACTATCCGTTTTTTACCCTTCGGGGGGAAACGGGTCTAATATCTGCTTATTTGCACACACAGCAGCAAAAGACAGATCATAATGGAGAAAAATAAAAATCACTGGATAAACTGGCCAAACTTAGGACACATTACCCTATTCGATATGAAGAAATGACGAAAATAAAAATTATATATATATATTTTTTTTGTAAAATTCTTCCCAGAGGGAAAGGCAAAGCCAACTAGGGCATACAGCCTCTGATGTTAATAGAATGTCTGAATTCTTATAAATACATACACATATACGAAGATAACCTAACCTAAACCTATTGTGCTCTGTTTTTTTTTACCTTTCTGTCTATAATTTCCGGTTTAGTTAATACAATATATTGAAAATAAAATCAAAAATTAATAAACGAAGAAAAAAAGGTAAAACCAAGAAGTTCTCGAAAAAGCGGATTTGAACTAGGTACTCTTTGCTTATTCGATGTCGAGAAATTATGGAAATAAAAAATATTGTGCTCGTTTTGTTTTTATATTTGTCTATAATTTCCAGTTTGGTCAATATATGTTGAAAATAAAATTAAAAATTAATAAATGAAGAAAAAAAAGTAAAAAAGAAGTTGTCGAAATTGCGGATTTGAACCAGGGTTTCTTCGCTAAATACAACCCGTACGCTCACGCTCAGCCACCCCGGCTAACGCGGCTATGCGGCGTCGCGGTGAAATAAGCGATTGCTTGATTTCAAACTGTCAGCTGATCAAAATCTCAACCGCGTGCCATAACCAAAAATTACGCACGACGCGCTCGCGAGTCGCTGCGGCGGTAAAAATGAAGTTAAAGGTTAGTTGAATGGTTGAGAAGAAATTAGTAATGTCTTTATTTTTAAATTGAAGATTTTATCTGGGATGGTACACATCAAGCAGATCAAGTGTAACACTACTTTGAACCGTTCTTATTTTCTGTGTCATAAGAGTTGAAATCTTACTGCAAATGTTACCATTGATCTGCTGTTGTCCGTACTATAATACTGGTTTATAAGAGTCGCCTTTTATTGAAATGTTACTTACTAGGCTATGATTTCAGTAATGTTCATTATTGAAGTTAGTTCCATTATACATATTTTTTGAAATTTAAATTGAATTCAGAAATATGTATATTGTTAGTACACTAATAATATGGTAAACTCCTTATTCAGAGCCATAAAAACCCATAATAAAACTTTAATCTGGGCACCAATTACACAGACTGAGATCATCACTAGAAAATCAATAACCTCGGCTTCAGAGGTCAGAATGTGAGGTAGGCATCCTAAATCTGTGTATGACTCACACACCCAAATAATATAACATCCAGAGGTAAACAATGTGATGTTATGCGACTAAATTTTATATTACATCAAACTTATCTAGTTTTAACGTTAGTTAGTGTATGGTTTATTTTTAAAACGTGATACTATTCTACGACTTATATTGACTCCCTACCTGCTGATACAAGTGAAGAAAGAAAAACATAACCTATCGAATATATCTGAGGCTTTTACACATTTATCGGACTTAACCCTATTAATAAATAAACTACATACAATGAAATTATAGTAAAAATTATTCGTTCGCTTTTCTTGTTGAAAAGCTAAAAAACATTGAAAATTCATGACGTGTTGGCATTAAAGTTTGGAGGTTAGTTTACTAAGGAATGTTTGAAATCACACGCAATAACTTAGATTAGACTTACCAATCCATCGCACTGCACGTAAGTAATTGCAGCTTCAGCTTCAGGGACAGGAGCGCGCCTAGCTGACCCACCACCGCGGCTCGCCATTTTTGATCACAAAAAGAAGAGACGCTCGCGACCAAAACCAACCATTCATCGAGTCAAAATGTCATTGAACTTTTTGACATTGACATATGATGATGATGTTAGATTCGCACATTTGATTGATCAGGCAAATGACTGAGCCACACAGTCATGTCTTTGCAGCTGTAATATTTTGTTAATATTGTTTGCCGCTAATATTTATAATCTTGTTCATCAAACGTTTTCGGCAAGAATCGTCAAAATTGTAGCTGGTTGTGCACACAAAATTGTAGCTGGTCGGACCACAAGCTCCTGGCGGACAAATTGTGCCACTATGGCATTCGCGGTCCAGCCCTCTCCCTGGTAGGGTCGTTCATGTCCGACAGAGTGCAGGTTGTGGTGGGTGACGGGGGCCGGGCGGTGTCGTCCGAGCTGGGGAACCGGATGGGCGTCCCGCAAGGCTCCTGCCTCTCGAACACCCTTTTCACCATCCTGCTGAACGACCTCCCTTCGGCTTTCGACGATGTCGAAATGTATATGTACGCCGACGACGTGACCGCCGTGGTGAGCGCGCCCTCGCCGAGCCAGCTCGAGCAGAAACTGAACGCCACAGTGCAGGGGCTTCACCGGTGGTTTCGGGCAAACGGACTCGCACTGAACAGGGACAAGACCTGCTTTATGAGGTTCAGCTTGAACGGCCATACCCCTGCTGCCATGAAGGTATTCGCGGGCGACTCTGCGATACAGCAGGTGACTAGCACCAAATTACTGGGTTTTCGCGTCGACGGCGCTCTCGGCTGGGACGCGCACATCGAGGCGATGTGCGCCCGCCTCGGCGGGGCGTGCTTCGCGCTGCGCCGGCTGGCCGCCACCGCTTCGCGCGAGGCGGTCCGCTCGTGCTACTACGCCACGGTGCACTCGGTGCTGGCGTACGGCACGGAGCTGTGGGCGAGCGCCGCGGACTGGCGCCGCGCGTTCAGCATGCAGAAGCGTGCCGTGCGCGCCATGGCCGGTGTCCGGGACGACGTCTCCGCCCGAGACCATTTTAGAGAATTTAAAATCCTGACGCTCCCGAGCATGCTAGTCCAGCAGGTGGCGACATTCACGCGCGCGAATCTCCAGCTCTTCGAGCGCAGGGGCGTCGTCCAGGCGTACAACGTACGTAGCAACAAACACAAGGATCAGCTCGTGGCCGCGCCGCACACACTGGCCAAATCGAAGCGCTCAGTGTATTACATGGGTCCGCAGGTGTATAACCGCCTCCCGCCGCACATAAGGGATGCACCTTCTATCCAAGCGTTCAAGAACAAGTTAACAGCATGGCTGTTAGAAATAAATTTATATAGTTATGCGGAATATGTGGAACCACCTATATTGGTTTAATTAAACGGACACAGATGACTGATTTTTAATCTTATATCGAATATGACCACTTTTTATTTTTATCGACACTTATATTAATTATAACATTTTGAATTTTATTTAATAATTTCTGAAGTATGAATTTAATTATGTACCTAACTACATTGTATAATGTACCCAAACCACGACCTGTAACATTTGTTATCAATAAATTTTTCATTTCATTTTTCATTTTCATTTCATTTCATTTGCATCCCGTGTTCCAGCCAGCGTCTAGCGGGAGGTCGCGGGAGGGTCGCGCACAAAGTTGAACGTGTTTTTGTCATGCACTTATTTCGCAGTGCTGCGGAGCAAGCATGTGGCCACGCGCACGCGCAGCACTGCGAAACAGTGCATACGTTAGCTTAGCAATCGGCGTAATGCCCCGCGGAGCTGTCAAACTGACGTTATTACAATTACTTACAATGCATTTGACATTAGCTTGACAGCTCCGCGGGCGTTGCGCCGCCCCGATCGCTAACGCTGGGCGCGTGCTACAAGGGCTCTTCGCACTTCTCATACATACGTTATAATAATATTGGATTAGGGCTTTTTGAAAATGGCGGGAAACGACGGTTGCGAAATTATTTAATAATTTTCAGTATAATGTCTACAGTGGGTGTTTTGTGTTTAATATCACGTTAAATTAATCAGAAAATGTTCGCGAATGACAGTATGGTGAAGTTATTGGAGATTTCAAGCAGGATCTGAAGTTTGGCGCCATGGTCAAGATTCCCACTACGAGCTCGGGAGTGAACGTGACTGTCGAGCTGCTTCGTCCGCAGTGATTGACGCTACGGCGTCTCCTGTGGATGAAGACATGAAGACGCTGCTACCCAGGGTGATGACGCCACGGCGACTCCCCTGGAGGAAGATAGAAGACTATTTATACATTGATATTTTTGTAACATGACATTGGCAAATGACGAACTGTCGAGTCCATTAATAAAATAAATAAATAATATTGGATTAACTTTTACACCAGGCTGTGTGGTTTCTGATCTTTGCCTGCCCTCTGAAGGCGAATTTATAAACAACAACAATTGACATGTAAATAAAAAAAAATTAAATACCTACCTTCCTCCAACCAACCAGTGCTGCCAGATTAGGCGACTTATCGCCATTTAGGCTATCTCGAAGGGGGTCGGGGCGACCATAAATCGTAATTTGCGACTAGTCGCCATTTAGGCTATCCCGAAAAAAAAATTGGGCGATTTTAGGCTACAAACGAACAGCTAGAATTTTTTTTAGCAGATCTAATAAATCTTAATAATAAATAGAGAAAAATCTAATAAATCTTGCCATAATTTTCCAATTATTTATTTTTCTAATATAATCATATACTGGCAAAACCACATAACCCACAGATCCTTCCACATTATCAGCTGGCCTCTACACCTCCAGCATATCTTCAGCGAATTATGACGATGGAGGTATTTTAGAAGAAATTGTTTTATTAGGTCCTACATGATGATTAATATTATTCATCATCGGCAATAAATTATTTCTGTATTGTGTATTTCTATATAGTGTGGGTTTAGCAACGTTGTTTAAGTCATGTCCACCAAGCTCAAAACATCAATTTCTCATAATGTCCATTTCGCAAATTGTTAAGTTTGCAAAATATATTTCGATAAAATCTCCCTTTTCTCCTTGTATTTTCATATGGTTTCCTCATAGAGAATAACTAAAAAAAAAAGAATCAATGTTGTTAGTTTAGAAGTTGACTTGGACCGTGATTTACACATTTTGATTGTAGCCTCAATTTAAAAAATAAAACTTTTTCATGCAATTATTGTGGAATAGCCAAAAGAGAGGGTTTTCAGTATCGGTCAGTTCTACAAATTTTAAATTTTTGTGAAACAAAGATTTGGCTCTCCAATTTTATCGAGGCCACAATTAAAATTGTAAATCATGATCCAGTCAACGTCAAACAAACTACATTACGTTTTTTTTAAATCTAAATTATTTTTATTTTAGTTTTTATACTATTTGAAAATCACATTAAGTACATAACATATACAAGGAGAAAAGGAAATTTTTGCGTCATGTTTATAAATAATTAAATTGAGGTGTATTTCAAGCCTAAAAAACGGTCCTGCTAATTAAAGTTAACTGTGGTATGTATAAAAAAAGTGCTACTTAGGCTACCTGATCCGTATTTGGGCGATTTAGGCTAATTTTAATATTTTTTTGAATTGGGCGATTTAGGCTACCTGAAGCCAAATTTTTGGCGATTTGGTTCAGGCTACGTCTGGCAACACTGCAACCAACCAATTTGTTATCAATTTCTGTCAATTTATTGAAGATAAAGTCGCGTTATTATGTTTGTTTATTAATTTGAAGTCGATTAAGTATTTATTACAAACATGCATCTAGTTAATGTGTAATAAAAATCTGTGAAACCTTTTTTTAAATTGGCCCAATTTAGTCTCAATGATACTCCTACTTTTCTATCAAGAAAGGAAGTGTTTATTAAAATAATGAGTCAGCACAAGTTCTGGCGAGGAATAACACCGTTGAGCATCGGTCCATCACAGCAAGTACCAGAGAAAATCGTAAAGTTATGTGCATTAGGCACAGATTTCATTGTCCTAGGGAACGACCATGGACTGTACCACTGCGAGTGTGACATTGAAGAAGATCGCCTGAGGTTCAAGAAAGTCAATGGTATATCTGCTATAGACATATCGTATTACAATGATATCCTTTACGTTATAGATGTGTATGGACGACTTTACAAAACAAATTCGAGTTTCAAAACTAAAGAAGAAATTGTTGTCAAAGAGGATGCGAAATGCTGCCCTCACGGCTTCAAAAGTACAAGTTTTAAAGTGAAGTTCCGAAACGTAGTGACAAGTGACTTCGGTCAGCTGTTCATCAGCAGCGATGGACAGCTGTGGGGTTCGGGAAGTATGCCCCAAATCTCGTTAGACACTTGTAGTATTAAAAAGGTGCCATTTTTCGAAGGCAGGACAGTGTACAGTGCATCAATCGGTCAAAATTTTGCTGCAGTTATAGCTAGAAAAAATGTGAAGCGCTCTGGGAATTGTGACACAGACAGTGACAATGATGACGAAGAAGTGTTTGCATCTAACTGCTCACAATGTCAGACAATAATAGGTCTTGCGTCTCCTGCTTCTGTGCCGTCCTTGTCTGAGACCTGTCCCCTCGGAGTTCAGATCAGCAAATCCAGTGAAGACTCCAGCAGCACCACAGCTCCACAAACAGATGTCCATATTGATGCTCACAGCTTCACAGAAGATTCTAGTCCCTCCTCTGAGGAATCCAAAATTGCAAGAACAAATGCTGCTCAAAAGTCCAATACAAGCCTAGAACCCAATCTCAAATCTGATAATAATAAATGTAATCAAGAAGAAGATGATACAGAGAAAGATGATGAAACACTTTACGAAAGCACAGACAAAATCAACAATATTTTTATGAATACAGATGCAGCGAGACAATTTTTGAGCAGACAACTGTCATGGGTATCAGCTGGAGAAGATTACTTAGTTGAGTACACAGAGAAGCCCACCAGAATAATCAAAGAAAATGTATCAAATCTCACTAATTTTGTTTATGAAGGGGTAAAAACTGTGGGAGACAAAGTTGCCACTCTATCACGACATGTCAGTGGCAGCAGTGACAACAATGAGATTGTCGAGCTACAGATTCGTAATAACAATGAGGAAGTAAGTTCTCTCTTGTACAATTGCACATCCAATTGTAAGGTAGACAATCTCCAATTCTCCACCAGTACCATAAGTAGTGAAAAGGAGTTTGAAGCAGCCAGAAAGACTGAAAATCTTAAGAACATGTCCAAACTTGGCAAGAATATACTAGCAACAGAGTTATGGACGTGGGGTGACATATCATATGGACAATTAGGGATAGGAGACACAGTGAACAGATTAAAGCCAATGGTGGTAATGAGTGTGTCAGGGTTTGGGCTACAGAAAGTCTCCTGTGGTAAGTGGCATTGTGCAGCTCTGACCTTAGATGGGCGCCTATTCATGTGGGGATACAACCATTTTCACCAAGTCAGCTTTGATTCCAGAGATGATAAAAGTGGCCCCAGACAATTTACTGAGAACTCTGACAGTGATCGTGTTAGAGATATGATCGCCACAGACCACCATACCCTTGCATACACTCACAATGAAAACATATTCTACATGGGAAAGCATACAGATGGCTTCACAGAATCCATAGTCAATTTAAATAAGGTAATAGAAGAAACAGACACTGCTGAAAATGCTGAAGATATGCCTGTGAAAATCAATGAGACCAATGAGCCCCTAAGCTTTATAAGCAAACCCCAAAATATGTGCTATCATTGGAGAATATTGTCCTCTGGCAACATCAGCTATTGCTCAATAGAAGAATCAACAAAATGTCCAGAGTTTCAAGATCTTTCCATTGCTCAAAGATATCTTGAGGAAATGGTTTTGATATACCATTATCTTGTTAAACCTTTTCTAAAGAAAAGCAAAGTTGTTACTGCACATTCCAATATTTATGAAACTGTTTGTGATATATTTGGAGATATATTAAACATTACTGCTTTGAATGTGCTCTCAATGTGGCAATACGCCGAGAAGCATATAAATGAATGTGATATTTCTTTGATAAAGAATTTAGAAGAATATATTTTTTTGTATAAAAAGTATTATGTAGCTGTAAGCAATCTGATTGTTATTGGTGGTTTCGCACAGATTAACAATGTTGTTGATGTTCCATCAAGTGTCTATAATTTATTCAGTGACCAGCTGCCAACGAACAAGCAGAAAAATAATAAGAAAACTTCAGAAGCCGTAGTTGCACTGGCATTTGTTCAGCCCCTAACGAGATTGAGCTCTTACAAATGCATTGCACAGTCGCTGTTACGATATAAGACTAAAAGGAAAGATATGGATAAGAAAACCAGCATGGATGAAAGGTTGAACAAAGTCATATCTTGTTTGGACTCCTTAATGGAGGAACAAGAAAAGAAACGGAGGGAAGCCGAGGTCACAAAACTGTTCTGGGATACTATAGGAAAAAGCCTGGAGCAGTACAGAACGCCAGAAAGAAGACTTGTACGAGAATCAAAATCAAGACAACTAAGTCTGGTAAACCCTGGTAGGTTCAGCTCACATTGGTTTGTTTTGTTCAACGATTTATTCTTTCACGTTACTGGAAGTACACCAATTGTACATCCATTGGAAACACTATGGGTGGAAGCAGTTAATAATACTGATTCGTTAGTAAATGTAATACAACTGACAAGCCCTGAGGAAGTCCTGTGTGTGTCAACGAGTACTGAACAAGAGAAAACCGAATGGATCCATTCCCTGAACAACTCCATCCGTACAGTATTAAATAAAGAGGCCGTATTCAAACCACCAGCAATAAGATCGGCAACATACACATTCTCAAGCAAGGCAACATTTTATAAAGAGGCCAAGTATAGTGGGAGGTGGTTGGAAGGCAAAATCCATGGGAATGGCAAGGTGGAATGGTCTGATGGGAAAGTCTATGTGGGCCAGTTTCAACTGAATGCCTTATGTGGCTATGGGAAGATGGATATCCCTATAATAGGTAAGTCTTGCAGGGCTCAGGTAAAGTTTTTGGGCCCACTTTCTTCGCCTTAATAATATAGTCACTGCAAGTTTGGAATATTGAGTATTAGTACCGATAATTTGACACCTACCTATGTATTTATCACCAAAAAAAAATACAGCCTAAGAACTTTGGGTAACAATTTTCTGTATACGAGTCTGGTGTCTAAAGTAGGTGGAAACATATTTTGCAGATAACCATTATATTTAAGTACTATGTAGCTACAATACCAAAATCTCCCCTAGCTAGAGCATCTGCACCCAATAACATAGCTTTAGAATTCAATAGGACATTAGATCAAATACTAACGCAACTGTCTCTGTCGTTCATGTGCTACATCGTGTAAGAGCGAGCGGGACGACTCGCTTAGCGGCGACTAATATTAGTGTACGAAATCTAGAATTGCTACAAATATCACCCACTTCTTAAACATTTACTTTAGTTGGAGAAAGTGCCATACAGTAGCAAAGTCATTATGATAAAGTACTTTACCTACAGTCCACTAGGGTGAGGCTCTGACTGTCACCATTATCTGTGCACCAATCATAGTGCTCCGTGTTTATTATCAATCATATAGGTAACGTCATAAACCGATGCCTCGTAAATTAGCACTCAGTCAGTGTGTTTGTTCGAAAACTTATGGGGCACGTTTTTACGCGAGTTTTGTCTGAAAGTAAAAGTAGGTAATTTTTATTATTTTTAAAGGTGTGCGACTTTTTTGCCACTTTTTCTCTGTAGTTTTAAATTTAAAAGAATGCCGTCGTGCAAAAATATACTCAGTAAAGGGATATGCTTTTGTTTCTGAAACTATTTTTCCATTTCTTTCATATGTCAAACTAATATGTTGCACATACCTTGTCTAAAGACTCAATTAATTTGTAGGAGTTTACGAAGGCCAATGGAAAGACAACTTGCAGAATGGGTACGGTGTAATGAGATACAGTACTGGCGACATCTACGAAGGTTACTTCAAAGACGGCCAGCCTCACGGCCACGGTATAAAGAAGCAAGGAGATTTCACGTCATCAGCGGCTACTATCTACACTGGGGAATGGGCCAATGGGGCCAGACAAGGGTACGGAGTGATGGATGACATCGGTAAAGGCGAGAAGTACTTGGGAAACTGGAGTGATAACAAGAAACATGGATGCGGTCTGATCGTGACTTTGGACGGAATTTACTACGAAGGGCTGTTCATGCAGGACGTTCTAACGGTTAGTTATCTTATTTATCTGACAAGTTACAAGACATATCATTGCACAGACGTATTCCAAACGTAACTTAGTCGTCATTGCAATAATAATGCGTCGCTCTTAGAATAAGATTTTTTTAATGATTATTTAGGTATTAATCTGAGGCATCGCTACTGCTGTAATCGGGGTACGCGAATTTGTGTATTATAAATCACTGAACAATGTCTTAATCCAACTATTAACCGAAATAAAGTCACTAGTGACTAGGATCTAGAGTCTAGAATCTAACACTTTGTACGGTGGAATATAGAGAAAGGTGTACAGGAGAGTTTTTAAGGTTGAAATTTGCTCAAAACTACAAGTAGGTCAAGACCTATTGTAAAAATTATTTCACTGTTTGATAGATTAACTTTAAAATTACGTACTGTAAAAGAATTATTTAATTCGGTCCAGTAGTTTTTGAGAAAATCTCAACCTTATTGAGGCCCCCTGTATACTTATCTCTGTCTTCGACTGTACCATTCCTATTGTCTAAGCCACAAAAGTTGAATGTATACTTTTAAATATGAATGTTCTCTTGACTGTACCTAATATACTTAACGATATTGTATCGACATTGATCGTCGGCGACGACGCCTTCGTTCAGAATACGTTTGTAGGATAGAGCTCAAAGAAAAAGATATTATTGCTATCTCAATAGTCTTAAAAATTTGATGGATGAGTAGGTGGACTAAAAGGTATTTTGTGAAAATACTGCAATAAATATGTCTTATCTCAAGATAGATCGATAATATTTTGGGCCTATCTTTCAGTTCGTAAGCCCTATTTGAAGATAGCCGCATTTTGTATCGCAAATGTGTACAAGGTGCCGACATAGAAATTGAAATACGTGCATTTTATCTATTTGGTTCCTAGGTCCTGAATGTAAATTCATGACCAGAATATTTATTGATCACGTGTTTGTGATCAAATTTAATTTAATTGCACGCCAAATATTTGGTACAAGACGAAAATTATGAGGTGGAGATATTTAGATCCTAAATCATAATAAGTTGTGTCTGCATTTTACTTTTCCATCACATATGTAGGTATGTCATCAACATATAAATTGAAATACTTGCGAAATGCTTTACTTTATATGTGACTATAAAAGTATAAACATTAAATAACAGCGTAAACAATTCCACTAAATAGAATCAGGGTAAACTGTATTGTGGCTGCTATACGGTTTCATTAACGTAGTAAATTAGCAAATAATTATCTTTTTCGCATAGTATCGGAAGTGGAATTTCGGTCCTAATTGTATTTATATACTCCATGTAAATTATATAATGATCATCTTGAAAATCATTGATGTTTATAAAATCAACATAAGAGACCTCGTGTTTGAGTCAGTATATTTACACCAGTAATAAAAGTATTTGGATTCTTCATAAACGCTATCCGTTAATACGCAAACAAGTAAACTTTTGAAGGCATTTCGAATAAGAGATAAAACCTTGAAGTTGTTTAATAAATAAATGTACGAGCGTATTAGAGTCACCTCGACGTTTTGGAAAGGATATAATGGTCTCGGGTGTACAATAATATGCATGGTATGCCTGTATGTGGGTTCCTTTGTCGTCTAAATGGTTTGATGGATGACGTATGAGGTATAGTTGGACACGTCTTGATCGCGTGTCTGAAATGGGATACATTTTATCCTGAAGAAGCAATCGTGATTTTGTAATAATTACACTTTTTGGTATATTGTTCTGTACTGCATGTGTGCTTAAACACAAAAATAATATTGTATCAAACTTTAAATTGATGAAACAATGAATGTAGGAACATCCTTAATAAATAGGGACATTTTATAATAATTATTAACATCAAATAGAATAATTCATTCTATGCGACGGTAATACGGCGTAGATCGCAATGATTTTGTGTAAATCAATGTCTGTAATTACCTACCATAACTAAAATTGACAAATGGGTTTATTACATCCCCCAGGGTCACGGTGTGATGGTGTTCGAAGACGGTACGCATTACGAAGGCGAGTTCCGATCGGCTGGGGTCTTCAGCGGTAAAGGGGTGCTGACCTTCTCCAGTGGGGACAAGATCGAGGGGTCCCTGAGCGGCGCGTGGACTGAAGGGGTCAAGATATCAAACGCGACTATGCATATGAATGTGTCTAACCCGGCGTTACCAGCGAATTCTAAGCCTAAGTAAGTATTTATATTATTTATTTAATTTAATTAGCCTGTAATTTTTAAGAAAGAGTGGTCTGAGTTTGCGCAGAATAGAGATGAGTGGAAAGGTTGGGCGAGGCCTTTGCTCAGCAGTGGGACACTGTAGGCTTTTAAGTATTTATAAGTCAAATCAAATATATACTTTATTTGTACACACACAAAAGTGAAAATTAAAAAGAAATTCGTTTAGTTTGATTCGTTGAATCTGTGTTAAGAAAGTCTAATCAAAATGAGAAGGTTATAATTTTATCTTCTCCCAGAATGGTTTGATAATAAAGTATTTAAAATACCTTGAGAACCCTATTAGTAAGGTATCTTACCTAGTCATAAAATATAAATATTGCCTGAATCTACTTATATGATCACACTGAAGATCTATTTTAAATTAGTTGTTCGATACCGCTTTATAATTATACACCTTTTTTCCATTCAATTACCTCTATATTTTTAGTTTAATACTATAGTTACCTATTTGCGGACTCTCCGACCTGCCGCCGTGCTGGTGATAAACATGAGTCTACGAAACACGTGTTGTGTGAATGTGACTCACTTGCTAGGAAGCGAATGAGTCTTCTGGGGTTAGCCTATCCGGAACCAGATGACTATAGACTGCTTCCCATGAGCTGCATAGCGAAACCTAAAGAGTTACATCTATAGGGAGGAGGAAGGAGTATAAAGTGAAGGGAGCGCACAAAAGATCCCAATGGGTCGAGTGTCGCACAAAAGATCCCAATGGGTCGAGTGTCGCACAAAAGATCCCAATGGATAGGGTATCAGAATAATATGGTTAACACGTTCACAGTCCCCGTACAAAAAATGTTTTAATTTCCTTATAAGTCCCGCCTATTATTTCAATCTCTATACAAGTCGCAATACATCTTTTTATGTGAGAACCTCAACACTGGGTGGAGCGCTCTGAGTACTCTTCTGAAGACAATAGGACGTGAATGGACAGCAGCATCCATGAAGGACATCGTATTTACTAACAGAAAAAAATACCCCTAGAGTGGATCTGGTAGGTGTGGGGCACGGGTTTGTGAAGCTAGTTCGTCGTGCTCCATATATGCGGCACTGGACTGTGAACGTGTTAACTCTTTCTTATCTAAAACTATCCTCTTATATTACAGCTCATTCGGCAAACTAAGCGTAGCCCCGAACCAGAAATGGAACGCTCTCTTCCGCCAATGCTTCCAAAGCTTAGGCGTCTCAGAAACCATTCTCACTCCAACCGGGAACCATTTTGCTAACGGCCCATCCGGACCAACCATAGACAACGAGAAGATTTGGCAGAATGTCGCAGTAGTTATATCCTGCTCGCACAAGGAGAAACACAATAAGGGTGCGGTGAAACGGAGCAGTGCTGGGGGCTCCGATATGGAGAAGTCAGTTGACTGCTTGGAGGTGATACCGCAGTTTGGACAGAAGTCGCTCAATTTGGACGATTATACGGAGTTGCGGTTGTATTTGCAAAATGTGAGTTTTATTTCAAGTAAGCAAGCACATTGTGTAAATTTTTTGTTTAATTTACATTTACACCACTTTGCAAGGAAAAGGCCAACGCTGAGGAGAAAAAGTGAATAAAATCTTTCAGCAGCACATCTTTTAAAATAATAACAATTCAATTACTATTACGTGACAGAGAGTCCTTATAAATACCTTTTTAGCTGGGTTACTTCTGTCATCTTGGGTGCGTTCAAGCATGTCATCCAAGAGGATGCCTATGGTGCCGTAATTCAGATTTTCTCAAAAAATTAAACATTTTTTACAATCACAGGAATTGTATAAATAATTGTTTTATTAGTTAGTTCAGATAGCTAAATACTTTATTGGACGAAGGTCCAGTACGTTATTGTCGGATGTACGGTCAAACACAGAGAAAGGTGTTCAGGAGAGTTTTTAAGGTTGAGATTTTCTCAAAAAGTACTTAAGTTATAGTCGCAGCAAAGGTATTTACGTAGTCACTAGCGAGCAACTCATGATAATTATTTAATAGACAAACAGTATAATATTAAATAGAGAATATGAGTCCTTACTATTACAACTCAGCCTTCCAAAATTCCTCGACAAGTTACCACAGAATGTTTCCCGTAAACTGTCATTTCCCCTTCAGGCGTGCGAGTCTACGCACCACCCGCTGGGCCAGCTCGCTCTGGGCGTCACCAACGCCTTCAACACCACGTACGGGGGCGTCAGGGTGCACCCGCTGCTACTCAGCCACGCTGTCAAGGAACTCAAGAGCATCACCTCGAGACTATATCAGGTACTAAGTGCTAGGCTCGCAGTATGGCCCAGTGGGGTGACCGCGACTTCCATCGTTATCGTAATCGCTTTCAATTTCACACATGGTGATATACATTGCTGCAATTTTTTTGCAAGTTTTAACAAACGACAACGAAACGTAGCCATGTATGTCGTCCAAGTGTCAAAATGAAAACGATTGAAGTCGCCGTCACCCTCCAGGCCTAAATATGGATGATGGCGGCTTTTGGAATTTTTTTAAAATAAATGTACTTAATATAACAATTTTTGAAATGCAGCCTATAACTTTAACCTCTGACACCCCGAGAATTTTCCCTACAGTTTCCTATAATGTTATGTTACACAGTTGAATTATTAGCTAATAGTCAGCGCCCATTCATTACTGCGACACACAGACAATATGTACCTAGAATATTTTGTTTCCATCATGTTACCTTCCTTATTGTATATACCTTTTTTATTTTTTACTTGGGGAAATGCTTTTCGCATCTCACCGCGCCAATGAGGATGGCGCGCGGTGAGTATGTGGGACACCCGCCAGAATACGGTCCTATACCCACTAAAACCCCAAGGTGTTCAACGCATCGCGTTTGGAACGAGGTTGTGGGAACGCAGCGCCTAATACCACAACCTCGTCCGCGGCCGCCCTCGTGGGCACTTCTCGGGGGTCTACCCCTATTACCTCCTCTTAAGGCGCCTCGGAACACAGGACGAGACGCCTTACAGCACGGGACCTCTAAGCGGGCGCCGGACACCCCGACCCGACGCCCGCAAGTCCCCGATACCTATCTGTTTTCCATGTTGTACTTTTCTTTTGTGTGTGTATTGTAGTGTGTTGTAAAGATACTCATTTTTCCCGTCACCAAAAATGACATAGAGTTTTTTTTATCAATTTATCTGTAAGAGAGAGGGGGGGGGGGGGCTTGGCCCTGTTAAAAAAATCGTAGAAAGTAGTAAAAGAAACTTACGCATGCGTTTGCGCAGGTGGTGCGTCTGTTGTTCCCTGCGCTGCCGGCAGAGGGCGCGGACGCGGTACTACCGCATAGGATACACGACTCGGACTCTGACCACGAGCACAACGCCATCGACGGGTAAGTATTACTCCGCTCACTCAGAGATCCGAAGATGGCCTTGACCTCCATAACGAAAAGACGCCAGTCCCGCACCGCATCGGCCGCACACAATACTTGCAGTGCTACCATTGATCTGCTGTTGTCCGTACACATACATTTGAGTAAAAATGATACAGCTTTATTATATTCTATACAAAATTATCGAAAGTTATAGTAATATCATAAAAATGTAACAAATTTATCTAAAAAAAATATCACAGATTGTCTCGCGCATAATGTAATTTATTTATTTTGTATAGATCCTTAGGGTAAAAGCCTCCTCCAAGGAGTGCCACTTGTCTCTATCCGAGGTTTTTGATAGCCATTTTTTCCCCGCCGTCGCAACTATTTCATCTGCCCATCTGACACATGGCCGACCTCTCGCTCTAGTCCCTCGTGGTCCAGTCCATTTAATTATTATGGTCCATCTATCGTCGTCAAGATAGAAAGATGACACATAGCACGATTTAAATTAAACCCTGACTACCGAACTAGGGTGACCTGTATTTGGGGAATCAGTGTTTACTGCTAGTTACTACTAGACCTTCTTTCTGCAATAATTAGAAAGAGGAACATTGTCAGCTATAGCAATTGGATATTGTAATGATTAGTATCATAAACCTTTGCATGTAATATGAGTATATATAATTTTTAATTTCAGCGAGGTAGTATCCGCCTCGTCGCTCCTGCAGCCCACGCTGTTGCCTCGCGTGCACCCCGCGCTGTTCGTGCTGTACGCGCTGCACAACAAGCGCGAGGACGACCTCTACTGGCGGCGGCTGCTCAAGTGGAACAGGCAGCCGGACGCCACGCTCATGGCGTTCCTGGGGATAGACCAGTGAGTGGGTTCTGTACGATACTCTCAAACCCCTGTTGCTGCGACTCATGTATACTACTCTCTAGGTACCACCCTGTTGCTGCGACTCATGTATACTACTCTCTAGGTACCACCCTGTTGCTGCGATTCATGTATACTATTCTCAAGGTACCACACTGTTGCTGCCACTCATGTATACTACTCTCTAAGTACCACCCTGTTGCTGCGACTCATGTATACTACTCTAAAGGTACCACCCTGTTGCTGCGACTCATGTATACTACTCTCAGGGTATCACCCTGTTGCTGCGACTTATGTATACTACTCTCTAGGTACCACCCTGTTGCTGCGACTCATGTATACTATTCTCAAGGTACCACCCTGTTGCTGCGACTCTTGTATACTACTCTCTAGGTACCACCATATTGCTGCGACTCATTTATACTACTCTCTAGGTACCACTCTGTTGCTGCGACTCCTGTATTCTACTCTCTTAGGTACCACTCTGTTGCTGCCACTCATGTATACTACTCTCTAGGTACCACTCTGTTGCTGCGTCTCCTGTATACTACTCTCTTAGGTACCACTCTGTTGCTGCGCCTCATGTATACTACTCTCTAGGTACCACCCTGTTGCTGCGACTCATGTATACTGCTCTCAAAGTACCTAGCATTTCCACAAGAAAAAAAGTTACCGCCCTGCATCTGTTCAGAATTTAGATGAATGAATATTTATATCACACTTTGAAATCGACTATTGTCATTGTCACACGCAATGTAATTGTGTTGTAGAAAGTTCTGGGTTGGCTACAAGCCTGCCGGCGCGCAGTCTCCGCCGTACTCGCCGATGAAGGAGCAGCTATTCCAGGAGGCGGTGGAGACGCTGCAGCAGCTCAAGACCACCTTCTCGCCCATAGAGAAGCTTCTCGTCATCAGGACCACGTTCCAGAAGATGACCGCTGCTGTGCAACTGGAACTAGGTGATTTATGGATGTGTTTTTTGTCTAATACCCCTTCTTTTTTCTTTTCTCATGTGGTTTAGTGACCAAACCTATTTGTCGAAGTTATTCAGGCCGCCCGTAGGCCTTTGACATGGCCTAACAACTGCTGTCAAGCGCCAAAAGCCGGGACCAACTGCTTAACGTGCTTTCCGAGGCACGCAGGGGCTCAGATGAAAGTGTCACTAGTCCTGACCTCGCCCAACGTTGCTTAACTTGTACGATCGTTTTCAACGTGTACTCGCAACTGGCCTACGAGCCCCTTTCTAATACCCCTGAATGATAATGTTAATCGATTATGTGGTGGCTGCTCCTAACATTTAGCTTATTTGGAGTGGTCGAGGAGAAAATTAGTAATGAGAAAAACTTTGCTAATTTCCTGTGTATAAGTTTTTTCTTCAGTTGGTTTTATGTTTTTTTAATAATTCTTACTTGTTCCCATTGTTGCAGGCTCCAACTATCTGTGGAGTATGGACGATTTGTTCCCCGTGTTCCACTTCGTGGTGGTGCGCGCGCGCATCCTGCAGCTCGGCTCCGAGATACACTTCGTGGAGGACTTCCTGGAGCCGGGCGTGCAGCGCGGCGAGCTAGGACTCATGTTCACCACACTCAAGGTAACACCACTACTCTCGAGGTAACACCACTACTCTCAAGGTAACACCACTACTCTCAAGGTAACACCACTACTCTTAAGGTAACGCCACTACTCTCAAGGTAACACCACTACTTTCAAGGTAAAACCACTACTCTCAAGGTAACACCACTACTCTCGAGGTGACACCACTACTCTCAAGGTAACACCAATACAAAATTTGAGAAAGACCGTCGAAATCGATCGAAACTGTCGGTCTAATTGCCGACTTCAACAATATAAGTGAGTGATATCCGTTTAAATAACACCAATATTCTCAAGGTACCATCACTACTCTCAACGTACCACCACTACACTCAAGGTTCCACCACTACTTTGAAGTTACTACCTCTACTCTCGAGGTAACACCTGCACTCTTAAGGTACCACCATCTCTCTCAATGTACTACCACTTCTCTCAAGGTGACACCACTTCTCTCAAGGTGGCACGACTTCTCTCAAGGTACCCTCATTACTGTCAAGGTAGTACCACCACATTATATAATTATTATCTTTACTTACCCTGTCTATTTCTGCAGGCGTGTTACTTCCAAATACTCCAAGAGAAGATGTCCATCAACTAACGACACCGACAAGCAAGCAAGCAAACTAACAAACGAATGATCTCGCAATACGTAATGGTGCGTAATGTTTATTTAGTGTTAGCTTCTGCAATAATTTAGCCAGTAGTGTTCAATTTTAGATAAGTTTAGACGAAATTACCACCGCTTCTGTGGGAAATTGTCATCTCAGTTTACAAAATGTGTGCTAATGAGGTATATTTATTTATTGTATGTTTGGTCTGATTTTCAAAAAGGGAGGTTCTCAAGTCACGGATCGATCGAGTATTGTTTTTTATAAATTGCAGACGATGTTCATTTTTTTAAACTATTTTCACCCAGGCTGAGTATTGTTTAAGCAAAACATTGAAGTTATGCTGTGTATGATAAGAATTTATGATTCACCTTAAATAGATGGGAGAACCCACGATTCTCTTCAATATTATGTCCATTTATACTTTCGCTTCGAAATTGTGTATTAGTTATATAATTTTGATTATAATATAATACTCATAAATTATTGTATAAAAAAACTTTGAAATCAATATTTTAATAATGTATTTTAGGTAGGTGAATATTTATCGCAACGATTTTATGTTTAATTATTTATTTATGAATGTCAATCGAAACGGCTGTGAGCCTAAATTATGTAAGCTACGGATTGGCTGCTTTCTTGATTGTTACGTAAAGTGCCAAACGTTATTAGCTTTTGTGATATTTAAACTTTTCTGCTGTTTAGCCATATTCCTAGTACCTCACTTCCAAATTATTATAAATAAACGGATATCAGTCACTTATATTGTTGAAGTCTGCAACAGTTTCGACCGATTTCGACGGTCTTTTTCAAGGTGAGCGCGCCACGCCCGCGTCGCCGGTGACGTTTCTTCGCGCACTATTGCGCACGCAATATAAGCGAGTGATATCCGTTTATATATAATAATTTGTAGTAATGGCTCACTATAGTTTTAATTCTGAAATACCTCACTTCCCTTAAACCGTGTTGTCCCTTTCACACTTCATAAAAAAAACGTTAAGAAAGTCAAAGTCTTAACCGGTGGACTAACTTCAAATTACGATTATGGCTAGAGTCTGTTCGGAAAGAGAACCGACGACGCGGCTAAAGTTGGGAATTAATTTTATACATTTATTTGGCAACACTTATTAAGTTTTTTTTCCACAAACGTGCCGGCTTATCCGCATATATGCGGTATATATGCGTTTTCGTTACTTCCATACAGCATTGAACGCGCCTGTGAGTTCATATATTTAGCGAATTTGAGGCATATAGGAAAGTGCGGCACCTGGCGAAAGTCTAGGGAAAAGTACCGGCACTGAATCCGTTAATGCGAGTTCTATCGAGAGGCATTCGATACTAGATCCCGAAAAAGTTAACTGTCATTTCCATGAAAATTTTAAGCATCTATTGCCCCAGCCAATCTTTCCATATAATTTTAACGTGACGCAAACGAGATCGAATAGTAAATGTGCTCGCAAAAGCCCGTTGTATGTAAATGACAATGCCAGATCCTGCCCCACCATCAACCGCAAGTTGTACAAGATATAACGAATAAATGTAAAAATATCTCCGTTTTTTTATTAAAATTATTGGTTTAAAATAAAGTTTTGTACAAGTTGCGATTCGAAAAAAAACAGCCTAATTAAGAATTCAGAAAATAGTAAGAAATCGAAGCGGATTATTCATTGTTTTTGTTATTCTTCTACATGAGTTGCGAGAGTAGTAGAAAATGATACTGATTATTATTATGTAATATGAAACCTATAATAACTCCCCAACAAAATGATAGGTACAGCTTAAATGGTCACGTAGTTTTGTAGGTGGGGCAAAGCTCCATTGAAATATGGTAATGTCTTTTATTTATTTATTACCACTACAATATCTTAACAGGTATTCCCAATACGATAATCTATGTACAATTGTACAGTCATTTGAAGAAAAAAAGTAAATTTATTTACTAAATGTAGCTAAGTGTTAGTGTCATTTATGAAAACTATGAATGCTTTAATTAATTTTAGTTATTATTCCTCAAGAAGAATGAAGGTCATTATTTTTGTATGTAAATAACATTTAGGTTTATTGCCATACAAATCCAAAGGTCTGTAGTACAAATCTGTGAATTGCTTTTTTATTTATTTAGCGAACAAATTATGTTTTCTATTGTAAGGAATGTTTCAGTTACAATTAACAACAAGTTAGGAGTTTATTTTGTCAAAAGTAGTATTTTGTAATAGTCAATTCTAATATTGTAACGGGTAATATATTTTTGGCTTGCCGTACGAGTGGTGTCATGGTGTGGTACTTATAAGGCCGATATTCGGATAATTCCTTTTAAAAAAAGGTCGATCTGTTCTAGGGTTGCCACCCGTACTATATAAAATAGTATCGTGCTATATTTCAGTTCACTGTACCTACTATATGTTATAAAAAAATAATATACATTAAAATAATATATATATATATATATTGTCACGGAATGACAAGGTAGCAGGTTCAAGTCCTGGCCACGGCCAGAATTTTTTTTTAATCATGTTCTAATTTGTTCGCCAAGCATGGGTAATGCGTAATACAAATTCTGAAAAATAATATAGTATGTACGAATAATACTATATTTTCATCGGTAATTCAGTTTTCGCGCTTTTCTGGTACGCACCCGCATGCTGCAGCATTGGGAATTTCAGAACGAAACGCATTCACGTCGATCTATATTGCTCATTCCTATAATTATTTTAAAAATAATAAGACACATGGAAAAATAAATGTGTAAGTACTATTTTTTTCTTGAATTTCCCAATAGTACTAAATTTTTTGCAATGTTTTGAAAAAATATTATTTTACCTTCAAAAAAAGGTGGCAACCCTAATCTGTTCCCCTATGACTGACGGGGGGACAGATCAAACTTTTTTTCCTGAATCTTTGTCTATTTCTACCTTTGCAGATTCAGACATTAAATTTTAGGTCCATACAAAATCATTGTTGAATATTGTAGGATCAGACTTTTTAATCATTTTTAGTGTTATTAAGTGACTGTTAAATGATATACAATCACTCAGTACCTAAGTATCATATCATAATAAATAAATTAAAGAGTTGCATAATTTTAATAATACTTATTTATATCTCATATTACTGTGTATCGGTGTTTTAAAAGTATTTAAAATATATATTGAATTGAACATTTAAATAAAGTTCGCAGCAAAAATATGGGCGTCGTTTTATTCATTTCTACACATTTTGAACTGACTGACAATCGACTGCGTATTAGTAGAGGCATTAGTATAACGGTAAGTATAAAAGCCAGTGTTATACTTGAATCTTGATGTGCTACAATTTCACCAATATTTTTAAGGGTCAACTTAGTCTATCTACAACACGAACTGCTGCCATTTGGCTTAGCTGCCGGGAACTATGTTTAAGGAATTATGAAGAAAAAAAACCACTCAAATTATTTATTAAGGCTATTTATTTCATTCCTATAAAATAACATACCAAATGTCTCTTTTGTACAACATCATATCAAAAATGTACACCATTATATAAATTTCGGCTCAGGTAAATGTTACCTAGCTACTCACGTGATTCCCCCTATTATTTGCATGGCTATTTCACATAAATATAATATAGTCCTCTCACTTGCCTAATCTCTGGTAGGTACAAAATGTTCATAATACAGTTCTGTACCGCTGTACAATATTTATCATCATATCTACAATACGACGTCTACTTATTGTTACAATTCATTGTCCGTAATGTTTAGTGTAAGTGTAATTGATCCTTATTCCACGTTGCTGCTTTCAGTATTAAGATAGATAATCATTGATTTTTTTAAAATAAGATAATATTTGATTTATTTATCTATGCTGAATCAATCTGAAATCTCAAACACAATAGTTCACTACTAAAAAAAATTTAATAGTTTTACTACAGTTAAGTGAACTAGTACATATGTAGTTTTACATTTTGTAAACATATTTTGTCAATACTAAAAGCAGCGATGTGAAAGGGCTCTCCTCAAATCCCCAAAAGTCAATACGTAATCAATCTGGCTAAAACAATTTGAAACAAGTGAATCCATATTGCACATTTCTGATTTGGAACAAAAGTACACAATTGTCACATAAGCGTAACCTATTGGATTAGAAGTCGCAAAAATTAGGGCTTTTGAGTCATAAATAGTGGCGTAAATACTGCAAATTCAAATGCTAAAAGTTGTATATTTTCTTTCAAGTAAAGCTTTTACAAGGACTATTATTATTTTTATTCACACAATTTTAACAGCGCTAATAAAATATACAATATGTAATCTCCGAGATCGAACATCTGTTACTCAAGATCGCGAGAACACATAATTTTAACATATTTAAAATGTTCACACAAATATAGAAATGATTATTTCAGAGATCCCATATTAACAGAAAAATTGCGGGGAATATATTATGTACATTTTACATTATTATTCGGCGCTTAAATTGTGTAAATATAATAGAAAATAGAATTTTAATAGTTATGAGTGTGACGAAAATTTTAATTTTTAACTCTCATAAATAATTAATATTTGACTCTATTTCGCCACATTAATATGACCCAAACGCGTAAAAATCTGTAGCAATATTATTATCTAAATAGTAAGGCAGTGACATAGGTGGGTAGCTACGGTTAGTCAATGTAAAAAAATTCGAGAGTATTTTTAAAGATTTTTTTTTATCCTAAAGGCAAGAATTATTATATTATCTTTTTGTCAGACCAATGTGTGTGTAACATGAAAGATATGTGGTATGTAGCACAAGCACAACCTTACTATACAATTACATTACATATTAATGTAGAGTTTGGTTCCTCGCAACACTTCTAATTCAATCTAAATTCACAATCTCAGCTAAAACATTCGTGTTCACAATTATCACACCAACCAATCAAGAGGATGGCAGTTCCATCGCTTCACTCCTGGCATTTCAGCATTTTTATGATTCTGAATTAACCTTTAGGCTGCATCTACAACCAGAGACAACACCGTGATTTATCGCCGGCATTTTGATTTGTCCACCGATTGATGGGTGTGAAAATCGCGGCGATTCCGACTATTGTAACACTCGGTGTGGGGGCATTTTTATAAATTAAAAGGTTTAAAGGCTTTATTTAAAATTAAATATTTTATAGACACACTATTCTGTATACACAATGCAATTCGGCGAATCACGGCTGTGTACTCAAAAGCTCGTATCTTTATAGCAAATTGCAAGATATTTCATAGAAAAATATACTTATATTGATACTGCTTAGTGCTGCGAGGATACAAAGTCTACTTTTAAGTGACTTGAACCATTTTGTTCGCATTTACATTACACCTGCCATACTATACGGATTTGTACTTTGTTTACAAGCAAAATGAAGGGAGCTGTGAATGAGAGACGAATCTCGACTTTACTGCGAACAACCTTAGATTCACAATCGACGGCGACTTTACCAGTTTTCGTTGTCGTTTAATGACACATGGATGATATACATTACTGCATTTGTTTATCGTTTATTACAACTTGCGAAGATATTGCACTAATGTATTGCGTCCACTTGCTAAAATGAAAACGATAACCAAAAGGATGAGAGTCGATGAAAATCTTGGTTTAAATTAAATACTTTTGTGAATCTATCGAAATTTTATTGCAGTAAAATCGAGTTCCATCAGATCTAGTAAGTAAAGGAATAAGCTCGTAAGTTAAAACATAATTATTGCATAAAAATCACTGTTTCCATTTCACATTAAGTATTACCTTATACACCAATGTTAAAATTATCATATAAAAAATCGAATAGTAATGATATAACAACGAATTCTCAAATCTCGCTAAAATGTTAGACATAAAATAAAATTTAATTTATTTATAATACGATATTAATAGCAAAATATCAATCGAAATTTATTGCATGCATTTAATTTTAAATAAAGTTAACAATTAATATTGTTCTTATATTAAAACGCTGTTGGACGATTTCCAGAGTCAAGGTATCCGAAATAATTAGAACAAAAATCGTAATAATAATTACAATTCACAGGGATCCTAGTAAGCCTACGTTAAAAGTATTGTTTAAAAAACATTGCTTAAAAACAACAGAATTCTTACAACTAGAGAAATCAACGTATATATTACTATAACATTCTACGTCTACGTGTTAATGCTTACAAATAAATGCTGTCTACAGTGGCCTATGGGACTGATAAAGTATGTTTTAAAGGCAGGCGAAAAAACGCGCAGACACGAAGTATTATTTTGACGTAGAAATAAAACAATAGCGAATTTATCCCACTATGAGTATGAAACGCTGTAAGATACGTAAGCGATAATAAAGTGTATGGAAAGCGATACATATCGTTTTATTTCAACGTCACAATTCGTGACTTTGCGCGTTTTTCTGCGTGCCTTTGAAACATACTTTAACGGGTGTTGCCTTGTAATCCACTTCCATCCTAGCCAAGCGGAATTGACTTTCGTTAACGCTAGTCGAATAGAAAGAAGCCTAGCGTTAAATAAAGTCAATGCCACTTGCCACTTATCAATCAGCGAAACGGAAACACTTCATAAAGCTAGATACAGAATCTCAGTCAAAACACGCACTTCTATGCCACAATTTTCACGCTAGATCAGCGTGCGGCGGCGTTGCCACGATTTCACGCCAACATTATGGCGTTATTAGCATTTTTTAAGATTCAGTTCCACCCTAATGATGCTCAAGCAACTGTTTCGTATTCCGCGATAGCGACCACAGGCTACACTACGCAACGCAAGACAAAGTTAGAAATTGGGTTTAGTCTTATTTTACAATTTATATTCGTGCGAATGGAACTACTCTTATTTTCATACGAATTCGTGGCCGGAGACATTTCTAACGCTGTCTAGTAGTAAACATTGGTTTACGTCAGGGTTGAAAGGATTTTCATTGGATTTCGTCATACAAACAGTTTTTAAAACAGTGTAAACATTGGCTTAATTTGATAGTTGCTGAACCACTTTTGTATCGAAAAATCCTTCAATTGTAGTGTCAGCCATGCCTAACTTTAAGTTGCGTTTATCGCTACGGGTCTTAGGCCGAGATTCAGTGACAATTTCACAGTTGTAAAAGCGAGCTCAGTCTAAGTTTTTGTCCCTCTCGGGTTGCGTCTGAAAAAAAGAGCGATCCAGCTTAGATATCTATGGTCTTACACTCCATTCAATACCAAGTGTATGAATGGTGATCTTCCCATCCTCCTTTGTCTTACGTTGCTGTACATTAAAATAATAAATCTCGTGGATTATAGGCGGGAAACTGTGTGGTAGGTATAATCTAGTGGATACATCTAGCGATAGCGTATATCTAGTAAAACATATGTATAGGATATATACATACACCGGCGTAGTCACTAAATAACAAACTAACATGTACGTTATGAAAATAAGTGACCAAAATATTATAAAAATCGAGCTTTTTGCGTCCATATTTTAAGTTAATAAAAATCTTATTTACACGCCTACTACGAAAACAATAATATATTGATATTGTTTATAAAATAATTAAAAACAATAAAACGTTTGCTAAGCAATTAAGATAAAACAATAAATAGAATGGCGTGAGTGCCAAGGTGATGATGGATTCTATTTATCTTTTGAATCATAGATTTGCATCTACTGTTTCAGTCAGATGGGGATCGCAAGTCGAATGCAATTTTCTCTAAAAAAACATTTTTTTATTCAATGTATGTCAGTATTCAAAGATGACAGGTCTTTTATAGAGCTTATATTTCGCAAAATTCATAATGTTAAGGTATATTCGTAGTGACAGCAAAGCCACAATTCATCGCCGCGATTTTTATGCCTACCACAGGACAGATCAACGTTCTCTGATTGGACGGCGTTAAAATTGCGGCGAGAAAAAGCAAAACATGTGTAATTCTCAATCAATCTACACACGAATTTAAGTTCGTAATGACTTGATATTTTTTAGAGAAAATAGCAGTCAGTGAGCTCTGATCTGCCTAGAAACGGCATTTATCCCTTGCGAAGCAAGAGATTCTGTTAGAATTCTTTACGATTCTAAATGGATCCACATTGTGCCAATCTCAACCCTCATTCATGACAGGTAAAACGATCCTTATATCCGATTATCATAAAACCAATATATGTGCGTTCCTTAGTCAAAATTTCTAGTTGCTTATCCAACTAATACTGAAAGCACCATTTTGTAATAATACCTAATTAATCAAATCTTATACAAATTGAGTCATAATTTTGAATTTCGCATTTTCATTTCATAAGTTTTTTTTTGCGGATCGACTACACACGAAAAGGAAATATACATTTTAGGCAATGGGCTCTATTCTGTCAATTGCGTTTTCTTTGAACTAGCCAAGTGACATTGAGTTTCGATAACGCTAGTAAAATAGAAAGAAAAATATATTGGATTGACATTTACTAACGAAAAACAAATGCCAATCCCATACATTTCTATGCTACTATAGAATGGCCGTTTTAATAGGCCCGATATGACACATGACAATATGACGTTAATAGTGGTGTACCCATAAGTAATGTATTAGTAATTGACTAGCTTTTGTCGGCGGCTTTCCTTACTAAAGATTTATTTTGTATTTAATTTGATACAAAGATATCCATCACACCAGTTTCATTCTGAAATTAAGGCTGAACGAAAGTAACGAAAAAGAATTTTCCTGTGATGATATAATAGCGATATTAGTAACTGATACCAAATATCGTCACTTAGTATTTTAATCTCTTCTCTACGATTTAATTCGGACGACATAACATTGTAACTGTGCTTCATGGAAAACTAAATAAATTTTTTTCATAAGAAAGAATGTGAATTTACTCTGTTGCATGTTTGAAATTATTACGAAATTCTTAAATTTTATTATTTTTGTACAAAATGGATTACGTAAATGAGAGATCAAGACAATAATTATTTATTCGTAACTTGTGCACCGTTTCAAAGTTATGTCGGCCGCACCGGCCCCAAACGTCATATCGGGCTTTTCTCGGCGGCTCCACTATAGAGCGTTAATGATAGTCAATGAAAATTGGCTAGGGCAGTTATAAATTATCATACTTTTCTCAATATCAATTTGTGTAACGAATTTTTTTTTAAATATTGGAAATACGTATTTTGTGTAGCTAACCTTAAAATAATTCTTGACATCCAAAACTAGTTCACATACAAGATAGCAATTTAGAACGAGTCCATGTATCATCTAGGTGTAATTATTTCCGTGTATAATGGCATCGAATACTATAAAACTAGATTAATACTGAGATGATAATTATACATTATGTGCAATGTTAGAAATTCTGCTTTTATGAGGAAGATTAGTTTAAATTTTCGCCATTTTGGAACGCTATGGCGCTTATAAGCGCGGCTCGCCCACCGCGTGGATTTTTAAGCAAGTTGTCCCGCTCTCACTGGCTCAATGTAGCATATGAGAGACAGTGTTGTGTTTAGGTTTAGGAATAGATTCTCCAATCTTCATCATAAAAGCAGATGCAACAAATTAATACATTTAGATGTCAAGTGTTTCTGATACAACATTCACTCGTGTTATAATTAAATTACACATTTAATTAATTAAATAATTAATTAATTAATTACAAACTCATATGACACTGCCGCGATTGACTTCTTATTGTCACCGATACGAACATTAATTAGGGAAAATTAAATGGTATGCGTTTTATATTCCGATCTTTGTAGGTATTTAATTAAAGGTAAACAATGTAGAGTCGTCCTAAGACTCATAGACAGTTTTAGTGCGTACTTAGCCTGAGCCCGCTCTTACAACTGTCAAAAGTCTATGGAATTTGACGTTTGTAAGAGCTGTATTGTATGAAAATACAAAAACTAGGTACATGTTTTCCGCGACACTAGATTAGCAAAACTTTGGATCAGGATTTTATATAATATACTTTAAATCGTATTATTTTATTATTATAAATATCTGTCTGTCTGTAATTTTATTATTATAAATCATAGGGTGTGGTTTGATGTAAATTCAAGATAATAATAAGGGTTTGTTTACCTTTTATTAACTACCTACACGATTAATATAGTAACAAAGGTGTGTACACACTAAAGGGGGTTACAACGACACTTAAGAAGGTTACACATATCTCTAATGTGCACAAACCTTAACACTTAGACCGATATTACACTTTACAAGTAGAATTTCTTAGATTTCTAATAGGGTTGTTAATTTTGTGTTTTCTAAATCGTAGTGTAACATCGGCGTTACACCAGTGCGATCTCATCACCTTAAGTGCAATATCCGCAATCTCAATCTTAAAGTTTATACGTATTACCACAAAAGGATAAACGCGTGTTGACTCGAGTCGAAATTTTTCACTTTAAAAAAAACATTTAGGCTCGCATTCAACGCGTTATTAATAGTTTTTGTGGTAATATTCCATTTATCATACGTATTTATGTTTATGTACATTACAGGGTGCAACCAATACGTTTATTGAGCTCTTGCAGGGGTGTTCAGTGTCGATAAAAAAAAAAATTTTTCTTTTTTTAATCAAAAAGATCAGCAGATCGGAACGAATCTATCCGATTCTAATGAACCGCTGCGTTCGATGGATTTGTAAGCGATCGTGATGAACCGCAGCCTTTGTATATGTACAAGGCAATTAACCCTATTAAACTGTTTAATTATTAAAACATACCTTTTTAGGGTTACTTGTATTTTCATCTAATTTATTTCCACGTATAGTTTGAGTTATTGATACTGGTGACCTCTGCAAGTGACCACTACGCGTATTTTATGCCACCATGTAGAACGAACCTCAACCCGCGTCAAAACGAGCAAAATGGCCCAAAAGCGACATCCAATAATTCAATTATTTCATTATATTATACGTAAAAAAACTATTTACAGATTTCGCTAGTGCTGGAGACTTACTGTTAACACCAGTCGAATATTAAAATTCATGATTATGTTACAAAGTCTATCAATTTCTTCATAACATGCTAGTCAAAAGATAAAATAAAAAAAATCATGATGTCCCATGAAAAATATGTCAGAAGCTATCGAAAATAATAAAATTCAAAAATGAATTGACGCCTGAAACGTATTGAATATGAAAATATCCTAACTTATTCATATTTGATCCCAAGCACGATATAAAAATGATGAAATTGAAAGTTTATATATCTCCGTTAAATTACGTTAGTGACATTCCATTCCGTAGTACAATTTTAAAATCGATTATTATTTTATCCTCGGAGAATCTAGAAGGGAGACGCCTTCAATCACTTCTATGTTTAAACACGCGTTCTTGCACTGAATGATAAAGTATTCGCGAAAATATAAAAGAGTGAGAGATTCTTCCTCGCTCTGGTTGAAAACAACGAGTGCGAGGAAGAAAATGTTTTGTTTTCACTTTGATTAGTAATAGTGCGAGTGAAAAGTTAAAGTTGTTGGACACACGGTTGGACGACAACTGAATATAGCGAGTGAGTGACAAATGATCAGGAAAGTAGGATTAAAGCCGCGTTTCGGCCGCGAAGACTATCAGACGTTAATCGCAGAAGTTTTATTGCAGGTAGAAACGCGGGCTTAGACTGGATTCATAACTAGAGCGTATCGTGTCAGCATTTTGGCTAATTGTGAATGCACTGTAAATAAGAGCATATTTTAATTTACGAGAGTTGACGCGCCCTTCATTAGCAACGCTCGGCCAGCGTTTTATATCGAGACGAGATACTGAACTTGTCACTTATTGTCTCGCACTCGCACTAATCAAAGGTAAACACAGGATTTGATTTCTTATTGGCATCTCCATTCTAGTCGCTCCAAGTTTATCGTTAGAGTAAACGCACATTACCGCAAGCATAACAGCGAAAGAGACGTGTTAAGTTAAATAATAATAAAAACATCACAAATCCATCATACAGTCCACTTACGCACTAAGAAATACCTAAACTGTAAAATAGGTACAAATAACGTCCTTACTATCCAGAAGGCAAAATTGGCACTTAAGACGAAGTTCGCTTTTTTTATGAGAGTTTCGAGGAAGGCTGTGACTGGGTTCGTCGGGGGATCGGGGTCCGGAAGGTCGATAGCGCACGTCACACGTACGTCTCGCTTGACGTATGCGTCGCGTGCGCTCGCGGGAAGGTACCTCGTGGCTCGATGATCCCTTGTGGCTCGAAGGTCCCTAGTGGCGCGGAGGTCCCGCGCGGGGGGCGGCGGCCGCGGCTATGTGGGCGGCGAATGGTTCTGTGTAGGGTTGTACGGGTGGTTCGAATTACGCAACACTGTGTAAACACTGTCCACCTTGCTTAGTTTCTCGAAAAACGGTATCAAGTCCAATAGTTCTGAATCTGTCATGTCGTCGAACCATGACGCGACAGGTACCTGGAAAGGAAACAAATGGTTCATAAAATGTCATCATCATCATTCCGTATCAATCCCCTGCTGGACAAGTGACATAGGCATCTCCTCACAGACCACTTACCCCATAGACCTGTAACAGGCCCGTGTCTGCCCGCACATGAGCGCAAAATTGCTTCGCGCCACGTAACCTAGAGATATTATCGACATGGACGCATCTCTTTAACATGGCACCCCTGTCTCCCGCTTCGTCTTTATGCGCTCATCGTTGACAGAATTTTGCGCTTGCAAAGTACCGATTTCATATCTATTGGGTAAGTGGTCTGTGTATCTCCCAAAGCACGCCATTCAACCGGATTACCGGTATTTTGCATCCAGTATCAGCCAGCTTAGCGCAGGCCGTCCCTACATCTGGTCGGGAGGCGTCCCACGCTACGTTTACCCGTTCGTGGCCTCCATTCGAGAACTCGTCTACCCCATCGGTTCTACGACAGATGTGGTCAGCCCACTGCCACTTCAGTTTGCTGATTCTATGATCAATGTCAACCACTTTTGTAAAAAAAACTATTGTATAAAATGTAATGAGATATAACGGAAATTATCTCGTTCAACATTGATGTTTAAGCTCGCGATGTCAATAGACTACCAGTCTTCTCGTGAATGGTAAAGAATGAATGAATTTTGGAGGAACAATCCTACTAATATTATAAACGCGAAAGTTTGTATATATTGTATTGTTTTGTTGTTAGTTGCTGTTTCACGCAAAAACTATTGAATGGATTTTAATGAAACTTCACAATAATATAGCAGCATCAGAATAACATACATAAGCAATAATTTATAATCCTGCGCAGACGAAGTCGCGGGCAGCAGCTAGTATCTCATAAATTAACAAATGTGCCGGTTACAGTAGTACTTGTATGGGTATTTTATTTGCAGCTTTATTTATAAATACAATTCGGCCTTTATAAATAAGAAAAGTCAATGGTCTATTGTGTTATCAGTTATTGCTAAATAGTAAACACCTACTTCCTGTAACTTGGTCAATGACATTGACACAATGATTCCTTGTTTCGTTATCGTTCACACTGACTGTATTATTTAATTATTAACGGTTTATTTAAGAACCATCCATGAGCCAACTAGCGCCGCCAATCTTAAAAAAAATAATATCTTCCAATATAATTAATTTTTATTACAAAAGCTATTTACGAAATGTTTATTACGATAAATACTATTAAATGCTTATTTATAACGTGATTCAATGTCGGTAAGTTGTAGTTCGCAAAATTGCGAAAAATGACAGTTTTTGGCACATTTGTGAACTACAACTTAGCTTGTCGCAATTATGTAATGTATTGTATATTGAAAAATAGTATTCATCCTAATAAACATTTTGTAAATAGCTTTTTCAATAAAATTGTTTAAATTCGTAGATATTATTTTTTCAAGATTGGCGGCGCTAGTTGGCTCATGGAAGGCCCTTAATTCAAACATTACATAAAACAACAAACAGTCGTTCATTGGAAGTCGAATGAGATGTCAAGATCAGCCCCTGTTCTGCTATTTTCATATCATTGAGATATTTGGTTCGAACAGAAGCGAACGATTACGTAACCAACATAAGATAGCATGATGAAGTTAACTGAATTGGGGCCAGCTTATCATCATCATCATCAGTCTATTTATATTGCCCCACTGCTCGGGCACAGACCTTCCCTTACATCGAGGGAGCTCGGGCCATAATCCACCACGCGGGCCCGGTGCGGGTTGGCGGATTTCACATGCCTTAGATTTTTTTCTTCTTCTACGACATGCAGGTTTCATCACGATGTTTTCCTTCACCGTTTTGAGAGCACTCGGTAAATGTACTACGTAAGTTTTTCCGTTGAAAAAACCGAGGATAACTCATTGGTACATGGCTGCCCTAGCTGGGAATCGAACCAGCTTATATTGCTTATATAATCGTTCGATCCTAATACGTTAGGAGAACTGAGAGGCAGGACTCGCCGTTCTCTCATACACAGCAAATCAAATGGAATCAGCGTCATAGATATACAAATCAAAAGCTCATCAATATTTTTAGGGTTCCGTGCCACAAAAGGAAAAAAGGAACCCTCATAAGATGACTTTGTTGTCCGTCCGTCTGTCTGTCTGTCTGGACGGATCAAGTTGAAAGTAATACTAAATACCCAGGTCTGCAACCTTATGCAACCGTCAAAAAAAAATTTTTTTTACGTCAACGCAATCAAAAGATATGGTCGTTTATGTCGCATTTTATCGCATATTTGTATGAAAATGCAAAAAAAAAAACCTATAGGGTACTTCCCGTTGACCTAGTATCATGAAATTTGGCAAGAAGCACAAGTCTTAGCAGAAGTAAAGGAAAAAATCCGAAACTGTAAATTCGGGGTTCCATCACTAATTTTTTTTTGGTGTAATTACAACCTTATATTTGCAGTTGCCGCCTGGTATGTCGTGTATGTACGTTATCAGTTTCGAAAACGCAAAAATAAGTTTGTTCTTAAATCTAGTTTATCTTTTCGTTAGAGCAAATGTTATGGTGAAGTTGCACGAGTCCGACAGCCGCCTCGTACTTGGCCGTTTTTTTATTGACACATTACGTATCTTACGTAACAAACTACATAATTATATTCCGGAGTTATCACGGAAGTGACAATTGTTTGTGCAAATAAGAAATGACAAAACGCCTCACGTTCGCTTCGCTATACATTGCTCGTTTAAGTGGTGGCTCACGAATGGAATGCAAAGGCTGAGTGACAATGCGTATTTTATTTATTTATTTTATTTTATTTGGGAGGCTTACAGCTACAAATATGTAACATCTTAAAAATTAACACAAAGCCAATTACAAGTCACCACATATAGCATTATTTTCAGAACAGTAAGGCTACTTTTAATATTTGTGCACGATTTGGCAGAAGAATGATAGTAATTTTTTTTCGTGTGGTTTAGTGACCAAACCTGTTTGTCAGAGTTATTCAGGCCGCCCGTAGGCCTCTGACGTGGCCTAACGACTGCTGCCGAGCGACAACAACCGGGACCAACTGCTTAACGTGCTTTCCGAGGCACGGAAGGGCTCATATGAAAGTGTCACTAGCGGCCACCCATCCAGGTCCTGACGTTGCTCAACTTGTACGATCGTTTTCAACGTGTACTCGCAACTGGACTACGATCCCCAATAGTATAATCAATGATGTAGAGATATCCTCCCACAACACAGGGTGTGGGAGCTAGCGCTCACCAATATAGTTTAACTCTAGCCCTAGCACCTATAATTTAAGCTGTACTGTGGAAATGCTTAAGTGAAAAAAAATATATTTAATTTAAATTTAAAATTTATTAATTCATATCTCAGTGGAGTGTGGAGAACAGGAAACATGCGCAGTACATTTCATAACAGTGTATGACAACAGTGTGATCATTGTTGATGAATGGTCTGCTTTTTACCCGACTGCCTCAGAAGGAGGGTAATGTTTTTCGGGTGTATGTATGTATGCCCATTCCTTCTTGCCATCCTGTAGCCTGAACGGCTTGACGGATTTTGATGTATAAGGTATCGTTAGAGTCGTCTTGATTACGGGAGTGTCATAGGGTAAAAAAAAATCAAAAGGGGATAGTTTTTCAGTCAGTTTATTGTTTGTTTTTTGAAATAATTTCTGCTTGTTGAGGCATAGGGGCCTCTTTATATCCAGCCAGCCTTTGTTTTTTCACTCTGTCTAAGTATCAATGTTCCATAGAGTACGGTCTAACACAGAGAAAGGTTATTATATATAAACGGATATCACTCACTTATAATGTTAAAGTCGGCAATTAGACCGACAGTTTATATATAATAATTTGTAGTAATGGCTCATATAGTTTTAATTCTAAAACAGAGAAAGGTGTACCGGAGAGTTTTTAAAGTTGAGATTATCTCAAAAACTACTTGACCTATTGCAATAATTATTTCACTGTTAGATAGATAAAAGTTAAAACTTTGTAATAGTAAATTAAATTCGGTCCCATCCTTACTGTCTTCGTAACAACATGAAGAATGATTGATGAATGTGGCGAAAGCGAGAGCTGAGCACCAGGATCGCATAGATACGGGAAACGAGCGCGAGTTTATATATGGAAGTACATTACTCGGTTCTCTTGAAAATGGCGGGAAACGACGGTTGCAAAATTATTTGATAATTTTTGTTTTATTGTCTACAGTGGTTATTTTGAGATTAATATCACGTTAAATTGATCAAAAAATGATCGCGAGTGACAGTATGGTGAATTTGTTGGATAATTTGAGCAAGATCTGGGGTTTCATGCTTTTATCAAGAGTTCCCGCTACAAGCTCGGGTGTGAACGTGACTGTCGAGCTGCTTCGTCCAGAGTGATGACGCTACGGCGTCTCCTCTGGATGAAGACAAGAAGACGCGGCTACCCAGGGTGAAGACGCTACTGCGACTCCCTTGAAGGAATAGAAGACTATTACATATTGAATTTTCTGTAACATGACATTGGCAAATGACGAACTGTCGAGTCCATTAATAAAATAAATAAAATAAGTACATTACTCACAGCGTTATCCGGATGGAATATGTACGACGCCGGCGAGTTGTCCACGATGACGACGCGGCGCAGGTCGCGGCCCAGGCTGTTCAGGTCCTTCACGTAGTTGCCGCGGTGGAACACGCAGCTGTCGCGGAACAACCGTGCGCGGAACACGCCCCACCTGGAACATTAGGGGGAAGTCAGGACACTGGTCCCAGTATCCTATCAGATTGCAGCAGCAATACAGGGTGGCCATGAATTCATTCGACAAAATTAAATGGATGGTTAGGCTTGTGACATACATTAATTCTGCACAGCGTTTAAGTAAATTAAACAATATGGGGGAAAATACAAAAAAAACTATATTTACAATAAATTCAACAATTTGGTATGCGTTACTGTGCTTTGGAGGGCTGTTTAAGGTATTTTTAATTTTTACAACGAATTATTTCACTGGAATTTGACCTAGTGGTTATTTCTAACGCCCTCGACTTGATGTATAGCCCACCGCACGGCTTCAGGAACTTGTCCAAGTATTTAAGAGAGTTAACCCTCAGCTCCCTAGCTGCCCACTGTACTCACCGGTCCACTAGATAAGCTACAGGGTCCGCGTACTTGACCCGTGACTTGATGTACAGCCCACCGCACGGCTTCAGGAACTCGTCCACGTATTATAAGAGACTTAACCCTCAGCCCTCTCGCTACCCCCTGTACTTACCGATCCAACAGGTCTGCGACGGGGTCCGCGTACTTGGCCAGCGACGCGGTGAAGAGCACGCACTCGTAGAGCTCCCCGCAGCGCCGCAGGAACTCGTCCACGTGCGGCCGCTTCAGCACGTACACCTGGTGCACGGCGCCGTCGATCTCAACAGGCACGACGAAGTCCGCGTTGTTGATCGGCTGAAACAACATTACTTTGAGCCACATCCATCACAAGATAAAGATTTAATTTTAAACTAAATCTAAAAATTTAACTATACGATTACAGTGAAATCCACGGAGCACTGACCATTTTTTTACCCTATAGATCTGTAACTGTAAGGAGCCCGTGTCTGCCCGCACATGAGCGCAAAATTGCTTTGCGACACGTGTGATATTATCGTATATCTTTAATACGGCATCCCTGCCTGTCCCCCGCTTCGTCTCTATGCGCCCACCGAGGCACGTAAAGGGCTTAAACACAAAGAAAAGCAACGCAACGACAACGGAGGGGCAGCAGCAGTGGTACAACCATTACAAATGCATTATAAGTACAAGCACTGCTGCTCAAGATTTATAATGTATGAAACTCTTTATACACTGAACGCAGCAACGGAGCGTCAACGGCAACGTGCGTTCAGTGTCATCTTTCATAGAATTTCATACATTACAGCCAATGGTGCTACTTTCAAAGCAACCGTTATGTTGCTTTGAAAGGCCCTGATTTCTTTCTAAATACAAGAGTCCCGCCCCCGCCGCACACACAGACGAACGAAGCTACTATCTAAACCAATTCTTTTACACACTCAAATGTAATACATTTAAAATTATAGTACAGTGATGCTCAACCTAGCAGAGGCACACGAACATTAGTAGATATCTCTCTCAAAATGAGAGGAATGCAAAGAGTGGAATAATGTGCCCCTCGAATGTCTTTTCACAAAGCTGTGATATGTGATTCAAGATAAATCTGAATAGAGATCTTCAAGATAGGCGTACCAGCAACTAAGACCGTTTACCATCAGGTGCCTCGCCTGCTTATCTGCATCACTTTTGCATAATAAAAAGAGGTCGACGATCTATAGTTCTAATCTATTGTCATTCATCATTTATACAGCAAATATACACCTTTGTTTGTTTTTAGAATATCATAAACAGGTGTGTGTAGAATGGAATTCCCAATTACTCATACGAGACTACAACGCGGCGAACCAGCGCTATGCATATTAACCCTCATAGGCCAATAATTTATTTGCATATTAATGGATTGGCATTCAACATTTTGCATTAGAAGCCAATCAAGGCTCTTCGACTAAACTGTGTTATGTGCAAATCAAGTGCATAAATCAAGGTATTTCTCCATTTTATTTATATATAAAAATGTTGTAACAGAAGGTTAATAAATGTAAAGAGCACTTGTAGAATTTGGACAGAATCGCGCTCATATTTTCATAATGGTTGATTCGAGTAAACACATGCGAAAGAACGTCACTTTGGAATTGTATTATTTAACTGTCTGCACCATAAAAGTCGAAATCGTTCAAGTGTTCCATTGACGTGCTGTCGAGTGTACAAGCTGAAATACCAGTTACCACATCAGTCAGAAAGGCGAAAACTGATGGGAATTCGAACCACTGCATTATATTATAAGATACTTCACAGAGGGACCAAACTGGTTACGATTAAATAAATTGCTAAAGATGCAAAACAGCTGTTGTATATTGAAGCCCAAATCTAGTGTCTTATTTTGTAACAAAAACTACCATACCCTACTAACATTTTAAGCTGTTCTGTAATAAGATAGATATTTTTTTTTATTTTTGCATAGATATTTTCACATTATTAGATGGGATCATTTTATTTTCACAATGATGAACAGGTTCTATCAATCAGTTCCGTCAGTCTTGCATCACAACACAACTCAGGTAATTCGATGATCATATTTGTTTACAAAATAAGACACTTGATTTGGCCTGCGGTATAAGTACTTATATTTATTAATTGACTCGAAAAATTGTCTTTTACCAATTAAAAGAGTAACAATATTCAATCGTAGTAACAGTATTCTTCCTTAACTTTTCTCCGGAGGAAAAAAGCGAAGCAACTGAAGAGACTGCTGACTCCTGAATTATTTAGTAGGACTCCTGAATCTAGCTTTAATTAAACTGCAGATACGAATAATTATTCGAATACTCCAACATACTAATATTTTCAAACACCAAAACACCTCTGTGCCCATTAAATCTGAATTCAGTTATAAAAGTCCCCGAAGTGTAATTTTGGTATAATGTAATGTATGACTTGAATCATTTGGAGTGATCTAAGTTGCAGTAAAGTGTAGGGAAGACACTACACTAAAACCTGGTTCAATGAGGTGACAGGGCTTAGGATTGGGTCTACTTCCACAAAGTCCAAAGGTCTACCTATACAGTTATGTGCGTTGATCTGCTAATTAAAATTACTAATTAAATATATGAAGGTTGCTTGGGGTAGTAAAAGGGCATAATAACGTCTCGTGGTGCTCAAGATAGTGGATGAAGGTCAGACCAGGAGCGCTCTGAGAAGCGGAATTAATTCGCAAGTCTCCCCGTGACTCTGCCATAAGGCGACGAGACGGAACACCGAGGGGTTTTTAGTCGGTAAGAGTCCGACATAACCTTCCTCGCTTCCCCGTGGCGAAGAGGTATCATAATAATGATGATTTTTTCCCCCGGAAAAAAAAGGAGCGCTCCGAGAAGAAAGATATATTCCTTGGGACATTAGAAGTTTAGTGACTTTCATATTATAGTGTCGTGATTCCTATTAAAATCATATATAAAACAGTAATTCCAATTCTAGTATACCTCTACTAGTTAAAGGGATAACTAATGAATCTACGTAATGCAATGACGAAGACACGACATTAGTAATAATCATGTAGTAATAAACAGCGGATAAATGAAGCGTCAATTCGTGGTTTGGATAGCAAATGTAGTCATTAGTGTGACGAAGGGGTTTATGACGGTTTTTCCGTTGAACGTCGAATGTTGGTAAATGTATGAGATATACAAATACAGCAAATAGGTACTTCAGTTAGTAGAGTATGAGTCAGTTAAATACATAAGCAATATCTATGTATATTATACAAATCCAATAACGCTTACTGCTTTAAAATTATTGATTTCATGGTGTTTCACAAAATAACACCATGTAATTATCCATTTAATTATGATTGACTCTATCGATTGATAATTACAGATAAAATTACATAGGTTATTTATTCGGGTTTTAGTTTCACGCTGTAACGGCTGAAGCAAGCTATCAAAAAACAGTTAATACAGTTTATACTTTTTTTCTTCAAATAAAGGTTTTTTAATAGAGTTTAAAAGTAAACTTTCTCTCCGGGCATCATTCGTTTATTCCTAAACTACTATTAATTATAAGGTTGACTACATACGAGTCTATAGAAACAATGCCCCCACTCGACAGTATCACGACTCTAGCAGTAGCTAGTACATGCATAATAAATCAACGGCAAACTATAGCGACAAACGTCTGAATTGATTCCCGATTGTATCCAAACATACCCGACACTGGCCTTGATACACGCGAGGACTCACAGCCGAGGCTAGCACAATGGGACAGATATGGCACATGTGTACTTATGTCTGTGATTAACGTCTAACAATGCGAGCGAGCATGTGTGGTTCAGATGCATATTATGTTTTGATTTATGATAAGATCCAAATGTTTTTAAAATTCTTTGAATTAAAACACTTCACTATATTAAAGGTTACAATTATCAAAGAGTTATTTCGTCCACAGAACTTGTAGTTGTAAAAATTAAAGTGCTAACATGAAAGATTGTTAGAAGTCTATATTATTTAAGGTCTACCTTTTCTGAGTATTGGTGTAATCGTTTCAGTGCATGTCTTTGGACCCATAGTACAGGGAATCCTATAGTTTAGGGCTTAATCTATAGGATTCCAAAGATGGCCATGGCCTAAACTTTAGGCCATGAGCGTCGTATCCTTGCAACTTAGGTCGTAATACTACTACCACAAATACTACTATGTACACATCAGAGCACGTGAAGTGTAACACTTTGGACAATTTTTATTATCTGCGTCGTAAGAGTTGAAATCGTACTGCAATTGTTATCATTGATCTTCTCCGTACGTAGGCTCAAACTGTGCAAGTACGGACTGCTAAACATAGTTTTTACGTAGAAATAACTCTAATAAACTCCGGTAAAGCACTTACTAAAGCAGTGTTATTAGCACGGCCAAAAATACAATAGCAACCTTGACTTTGTGCTCATTAAATTACCTAATATTAGCTCCGAAATGTGTGGCAAAAATATGACTTTTCCGTTCGCACGATAATAATTCTATTTGCGTGCGTGTCAAAGTTCACCGGATAGCTGGCCTACCAACGTGTAACTAGGGTAAAAAGTCGTTTAAAAATAGTAAGTATTCGACTTTTGAAAATGGCGGGAACGTGCGTGACAGTTGCTTAATTAATTAATAATTTTAACTATAACTTTAAGCTATATTGCATTAAAATACGGTTGATGTTTTGTGTTTAATGTCACGTTAAAGTTTAAACCAGAAAATGTTCGCGAATATCAAATTGTTGGAGTTTTCGAATATACGCATATAGATTTAAAAGTCACCCTACATAGCTCAGGAGTGCACGTGAACTTCTGAGCTCCTTCGGCCAGCGATAGCGACTGCGTTCATTTCATAGTGTCTTCTTTCATAGATTTTCATACATTACATACAACCAACTGCGACATACAAATACAACCCACTGTGACGATGACACTATGAAGTGTCATATTTCATAGACTTTCATAAATTCTGATTACATACAACCCCAGCTGCTCCATTGCCGTTCAGATTGCTTTGCTTTTCACGTCGTTAACGATAAAATTCGGTAAGCCCGAATTAGAAGCTCATTAGGACCTGCGACCTTTTCCACAACGTCTAATAATCGTTGATAACCAGTGAGTTTCAACTGAGTGAGGAATAGTATTATACGACGGCACGCGAACATTGTATAGGTAACTCAAGGCTACGATTACAAGCCTAGGGGGGCGGCAAATGGAGTGATTTATTTGCAGGCTATTTTTGTAGCCTGTGCGTGACCATTGTGTACGTTTACTGAGTAAAACGTCTGAAACACAACTGTAGAATACTTGAATTTTTAAAATGCATTGCAAGAACATGGGAGATTGAAGATCAGACCAACATTCTCGGCAAGATCGAGTCTGCTCGACTCCGCTAGCCACGACGAGAGAATGGGAGAAGATCGTGCTGCAAAACTAGCGTATCTGGGACAAGCGATTGACCGCCGATCCGAGTCGGTTGTCCTCGGTACCGCTGGAAGAACGAGGTCGAGAAGGACCTGCACCGACTACAGGCACACACATGGCGGCAGTCGGTGCAGAATCGGCATGACTGGTATTTTAGCTGCGAAGGCCACGATCCACTTCGGGTCATTGAACCAGCGGAGTAAGTAATGTATCGGGTTAGATGGAGCAATGATCTACAAGTGGTGGTGCTATAGTGAGTGGATGCGGAGGACGTAGATCGGCTTCAGTGCCGCGGCTGAAAGGCCACCGCTCAGCAGAACAGTTTGAGCGTAGTCTTACAAAACTATTAATATTATATGAAATTTTACAGTCGTAAGAGCGAGCTGAGGCTCGACTGGCGCTCAAAATTGTCTCTGAAGACTTAGACTTGATGAACTAATGGACAGTCAAGTCTAGCGGATCTGAAGATGTCCGATTGAAACATAAAACATCACACTCAAGATCCTGACAAGGATTCCCTATAATATACGATCACAAATTGCATAATGCATATTCGGAAAACGTACAATTTAGCTGATGTTACAAAGACCTTTATCGAACCGAAAACGTCTTCCACAGAAGGCAGGTAACACCAACTAGGCTAATAGGTCTTCAAAATGTGTAATATGATAGTCTGCCCAATTTACGTTAAATGACTGATGATGTTGGTTAAAATGCAAATTCTGCTATGGTGCTAAATGCAAATTCTAAAAGTTTGTCAAATTCTAAGAACAAATCAAAATCGATGAATACAAAAATAGCTATTTAAAACTGGTTTAGACGCGGTTAGGCAGCAGGAATGTATTTCTAGTGGCTATGCCTCATAGCTGGATTTGTGGGGCTTCTATGCAAGGGATGGGTGTATAACAGTAGGTACTACAGGGAGTGGAGAGTTTTTGAACAGAGATGTGGGTATTTTTTTCTTTGTAATAAGGGCCAGAGGATCGACTGCGAATTATATCGTTTTAGTTAGCGACAAGTGGACGCGATATATTAGGTAGGTACTTACTGTAATATTTTCGCAAGTTTTGATAAACAATATAGAAACGCAGTAATGTAGGTGTATCATATCTATTGCTGTTATTCATGAACCTAGTTAAACCTCACTTCCATTAGGTAAATCGTGTTGCTATCCCTTTCACACTTCGTTAAACTTTCTATGTTAAAGGTTAACATAGAAAGGGACAGGGGGCCTAAACGGTTGCGTAACTTTAAATCACGTTTATGAATACGTGCCTTAGTGTCAAAATTAAAATAATGAAAGTCGCGGTCGGTGCAAGATGAACAATACAGTATCTAGTATTGAAAATTGATTACTTTAAATTATAATGTAAATTACAATTAATAAGTAAATCGTATAAATCTGACGAAACATTCAAGTCAACACATTAGTCATTTGGAATCTACAGAAATCTAGAAAACCGCTAACAATGTCGCTCAACAGAAATCTAATGTGTGATAAATGATAATGATAAAACTAAGGAAACCTCCCGTCAACTACGAGATAAAAGAGACATAAAATCGCTACCAAATTAAAGAGGAAACCAAACACGAAGAAAGTGAAAAGTTTAGAAAGTCTCGCCATATTAAGTTTCTCAAAGTTTTTGCGCTCACAATCCATTTGTATACAGTCGAATGCACATAACCCTACACAAAACCATTGAAACCTATCGTCGTATTTCCATTGCGTAGGGTGGTGTATTACCTATTTCATGCACTGTCGACTGCACATAGAAGTTTAACACTGTTGCATCTTATTGTATGATCCTTAAAGGTCGAAATTGTGCCTCAAGTGTATTGATGTGCTGTCGGCTGTACAAACCCTTTTTGAATACAACGGTCGCTGGGAGCCAGTCGCACGCTCCAGTTCGTAAACTGAACAAAACAGACAAACCGGACAACAGTCGTTGTGTCTGACAACTTTGGCTCAAATCTGTGCCTAACCATGACATAATGGGGTATTTAACTAATTGTTTAACTGACATAAACATGCTGTAGATCTATCTGAAATTCGTTTTCCGATATTTCAACCAAAACCAGAGTTATTAATGGTCAAAGTATTGGTAGAATAATTATTTAAACTTTACATCGAGGGAGCTGGGGCCATGATCCACCACGCGGGCCCACTGCGGATTGGTGGATTTTAACATGCCTTAGATTTTTCTTTTTCTTCTACGGCATGCAGGTTTCATCACGATGTTTTCCTTCACCGTTTTGAGAGCACTCGGTAAATGTACGTAAGATTTTCCGTCGAAAGAACCCAGGATAACTCATTGATACATGGCTGCCCTGGCTGGGAATCGAAATCTGGAACCTCCGTATCGTAAATCCATTGAGCCAACCACTGAGCCACCGAGCTTTAATAAATAATAGATATTAAATAAAGTTTGGGGCATGTTTCATCTCTTTTTATAAAAAGAGATAACAACAAAGCGGTCTCGTATTATGAAGTCACGATTCCATTTTTTATTTATTTTATTGAACAAACGGTTACAATGGTGGTTACTTTTTCGAACTCTTCATATCAAAATGCCTGTAAATATTTTCTTTTTCTACCGATTTCAATTTCGTTTTCACAGTTGGCCATCAATTTAAGTATTTATGGCGATTCGCTTATTTTAAATTAAGTCTACTAAAGAAGTGTACTTAATGCACCCGATATCACCAAGTCCGATGGGTGCATTAAGTATACTTCACAATAGACTGGGTGAATCAAGTCTGCTAATAGTATACTTAATCCACCCGGGTGAATTAACCCAGGTGAATTAAGTATAATGCCCCTAATTTTAATCATCGCTAAGTCAGCTCCCTCTTACGCGATGCAGCATAATTTGAGTGGCCTATGTTTAGAATTAGACTAACAGAATCACGCGTATTGTTTGTCAATTTAGTAATGTCAAGTTAAGTAATGAAAAATATTTATTTTCCTTACTTGTCCTTACTTATTATTACCCTAATTGCGTTTGGGTGTACTGTTCGTCCACTATAAATTACATAATTTGAGGTACTGATCGCTAACGCTAACTCGCGTCGTGGCGTGCGATAATTTTGCGAAGGCCACTGTATCGTGCAAACATTTCGAAAAACCGTAGGCGTTACTACAGAATGGGCTTTGTGCCCTTGGCATAAGAAATATGACGTCAGCATATTGTCCGCAGTAAGTCAGCGAAGGCGATATCGGTGTCTCCGATATCGATACTGCTATTTTATTGGGCATTTTGTCACGCGAGCTCTCTAGATCGGGTCCGTATTCGAATGGTGTCGTGATTGGGCATAGAGTTATACAGTGATTGGATAGGTTACATGGTTATAATACAAGATTCATGCAAGATTTATTTAATTTTTATAAATTAATTGTAAGAAAATATATATTATTAAATTAGTTGACCGATTTGTTTACACTATTAACACAATTATAAAGAGTTTGCACTGTGAAATAGATTTGGAGAACACAACAATCGTAATAAATAAATAATCGAAACAGTCCAAAACATTTCCGATATTATAATCATAGTGCATGCATTTTCTATCCAATTGCACCAAAAAAAAATAGGTGCACAATAGGTGCTCTCTTTTCAATACTTCTCATACGCCTCGATATCATTTTATTCTACGGAATTATTTTAGATATTTTTAATTACCTAGGTAGGTATAATTTTATATTGGTTTTTGATTATATTAATAATACCGATTATACAGTTTCATTCAATAACAGTGGAATTCACACTGCCACCTTGTATAAAATACGTGTTTCTTTGAAACGGTATGCTGCTACATTGTGTCTCCATTTTAATATTTATTCAACATTACCTAAAGGTTTAATTTGCTAAGTATAGTTGTCTGAATCGAACGTTCCACGAATCGGATGTTATGCGAATCGGTCGTGAGTCGGAAGTTGTACGCCTAAATTCACGTAAACAATAACCATTCAAATAATCGCATTTAGATTAAGTACACGTTGGATTGTAAACATTGGATGTATTGAATATAATTGGCTGTCGCCTTAGAGAGAGGGCTTGTGACTCTCGCTCCGGGTCCTACCTGGTGCAAAGGTTGGCCATAGCTATTACAGCGCGGTAACCAGGTACGACAAGGGGCGGTTCCTTAGTCCTTGTAGTAGCCGGTGCAACAGTGCCCATAACGCTCGCGGCGTTATTTGATTGACGAAGATTTATGGGATATTTTAGTTTAAGTTTAAATTTTTTTTAGGTACACATCAAAGCAGATCAAGTGTAACACTTTGGACCGTTCTTATTATCTGCGTGTTACCATTGATCTTCTGTTGTCCGTACCTATTAGTCTTAAGTTTGACATTATTAGATTGTATTTTGACTTATTACTGAACTAGCTGTACCCCGCAACTTCGTTTGCGTAGAGGAGGAGGATGGAGGAGATCAGGAGGCAGATCTTCCTCTCTAGATCCTTGTTTCCACATCACATACCGCCATGGCTTATAGCCTATGAGTTGTCCGGATATTTAAGCTATGTCCTAGTGAAACTCCCATCAAAATCCCTTCAGTAGTTATGGCGTGATACTTGCACAAAGTCACAGACAGACAAAAATTCTAAAAATTATTGTTTTAGTATCGATCCTAAAACACATTACAATTATTCTTTTCAAAAAATATCCAATGTACAGACGCAACTTTTTTGCAGTCTTATTATATTATGTATAGATAAACTTTTTTTTAATGTTGATGCATTATTTTATGGGTATTTTACCTTAAATAAAGATTTATTATTTGGATAACATCACAATGGAATGTAAGAATCGCAACAAAAATGCAGACAGACTGCACCTCGCAAGGTCAATGAGATATGATGAATGATAAACACTATCTCCACACGCAAAGTGAAAATGATAACATTATATAGGTATGTATTATCTCATGTATCTGATGTTAGGACTCTGTGCAGGGTCCGTCTCAGTGGGTACCACAAGCTTACCTATTTTACCCGACTGCGCAAGGAGGGTTATGTTTTTCGAGTGTATGTATGTAAGTGATTATGTATTAGTATATCTAATTTTTTACATGCAGCCTAAACGGTTTGATGGACTTTAACATATGAGGTATCGTTAGATTCGTCTTGATCGTAGAAGTGGCATAGCTTATATTCATTCAACATTCATTGGCATGTATTTATTCCATCACAATATGAGTAAAAGAGATGGATGCGTGTTTATCAACATCAGCTTATCGTGTTGTATATTGGTGACCAATTGAATGATTCATTATTGCAAATTGGTTTGCGAGTCTGTGAATGTGAAATTGCGTTAACTACCAATTAAGCATTGTAATTAATTGATCAGATCGTAATTTAAATCACTCATAATAAATTCATTATTTATAGTAATGACACTAATCAAGAAACCTGTACATAGGTTATTTTATCTTTTTATATAATTAATGTACAGAATATTGAATAACAATCAAATATTATCTACGACTGTACATTGCAAGGCAAGTAGAATGAGTTACATCCAAGTAAATTGAGAAACTAATTCGTTTATTATGTAAAATACCATTTAATTCATATTAGAATATCCGTGTGACTCAACTTAACCACTAATGATAATGACTGATGTCGCGATATTGGCTACTACTAGTTGTTAGAAACTGGTCCTATTAGCAATTTTCTTACTTTCAACATAGCCATCAACTCCAGTTAATAATTACGTTGATACATGCCATTTCTTGTTATTATTCCAAGAATCTCAAGCTTTAATTGTCAGCTGAGAATTATAAAAAATGAGGATCATTCAAGGCACAACATAATCACATAATAAAACATAATTGGACAAAGTATCCTATGATTGTTTCACTGGCTCTGTGAGTCACTGCATAGGTATAAAATGCATTTAGATATGAGGTGATCAAATATCGTAGGTAGGTACCTCTTTATGTGGAAAATAATAAATACAAAAACTTGCGCCCATCCCTATGTAGTCAGATACGGTGGAATTCCTTCTGCTGCATTCATTGCAGAAAAAACACCACCGCCCACATTTCGCGACTATGTGTAACGTAAAGTTACCTAGGTACAGCTAACAGCAGACCAAGTGGAACACTTTGAACCGTTCTTATTATCTGCGTCATAAGAGTTCATTATGTACTACAAGTTTTACCATTGATACCAGTTTTCCATGCCTACATTAAATAAAATACCTGGATAGAGGAAACTAAAGAGAGAGAAAGTATAATTTATAAGATTAAATAGAGTATTAAAAATATTTACCTATCTTATTAAAACACTTGCAAACTAGTTGATCGAAAGGAAACAAACTAAATGGAAAATACTGTGAAAAATAATATTCTACAATAAAGCTGTATTTACAAAAACATAGACAATACTGCATATTACTGCAACAATGTTTACTGACTTGCGGAACATTTTTAAATAAAATCGCCAGCTAAAACTCACAGCACAATCCAAACATCTCCATGCAATCCATTGGAAATCTATTTCATTTATTTTGTTCATTCTGCTCCTAATACTACCACTTAAATAGACAAGCGTTGATGTAAACACACATTTAGGGCAATTGCGTCCCATTAACCTAGTATTTAGTCTTGGTAAGAAATAAACACTGCCCACTTGAGGTTACAATGAGTACATTTTTCTAAAGTATTTACGTATTTGTCCATTCATACACTCTCAGTCCTACATCATACCATCCAGAATTTTTATTAGAAAAATATAGTCATTTATTATGAAAATGGAGAAGAATTACCTAAATCCCTGTTTAAGTAGTTTCTTCAACTTTAAAAAATAATGCTAATGATTTTAATTAACATTATGTGTTGTGATAATTAAAAACCGTAGATAAGGTTGCACTTCCCACACAGTATTTTGGTTTACATCCTCATAGTATGCAGTTACAATAAAGATTAATTAGAATAAAAATGTAATAAAATCAGCGCTTACATACTAATGATGTTAGAATTCTAAGATTTTCCTTATAAACCAAGACTCAGGTGCCAATCAGTTGATACTAGAGTTGAGGTATTCACCTAATAGATTGCTGCTTTTCATACATGGTATCCAATGAGTCCAATGATTGAATACAGAAATTATGAGACCAAAACTTCCAGTCAATTTAATATCATAATAGACGGTAAACATAGAACTGTCATGCTGCTTGTGTCTATAATTCTATGATACCATGGTTCACGGTAAATACCTAGTACATTCGCTATAGATTCTATGATTGCAGAACTAATAATACAGCCGAGACCTAAACATAACAAGCATTTTAGTATCACTGTAAATGGTATGATTAATGTATTAGGAATATGAGTGACTTACCTTGAAGGAGCTGTGCACTAACGTTTCGTCGAGGTCAATGACCATACACTTTTTATGCATATCCTGGTGTCTCACTGGCGGTAGGAGCGGTCGCGGGGCATGGTCGGACATGACCAGGAGGGGCGGGGAGGCGCGGCCGTCGATGCTGTTGGCGCCTCCGCCCGGCGGGCCCTTGCCGCGCCCGCCGCGCCAGCAGCACAGCAGGGACCGAAGGAACCCGCCGGAGTTACTCGACTTCTTACTCCCCAGCGGCGTGGAACCCGCCACCGGCGTTCCATCGCCCTCATTCTGCTGCCCGCTAGGGGACGACCCTAAAACAACCATCACACGTCAACTCATGAAATCACACGGAGGCTCGACGAAAAACAAGCCCTCAAGGTTGAAGTCAGGAATGTTATCGCGTCCGCACTCAGCACTCACGACCCGATTTGTTTACCTCGCACAACACCGAACTAACAAAGAGAACACTCGATAATCCACTCATTTAACTTCGCCCACGATCAGCAAACACACAAGAATCTCGAGAAGGTAACATTATACGCTCTAATTTGATGCCAGTAGGTAACAGGTGTAGTTTAGATTTACCTCTGTCGGATCCATAATTGTTTAATTGTTCGTCATCCCGTGACACCTGAGTTATAATGGACGATGCGTCCATTTAAACATTTGTTTTGGTTCCTAATACAAATGGCAACGGAGTTTTTGTAAAATATTAACACCATAAAACTATTTTTTATCTCCCTTCTATCTTACAAAATGGCAGGCTCTTGGCAAATACCAACACGAAATGCAGCCAACATCAACATAAAAAAATACTTTACATCTTCTCGTCTCTTTCTAATATACAGCTATTAAGTACTTAGAAAATGAAACAACATTACTTAATTTTTTTCTTGCAAAGTTGTCAGCATTGTAAACCAACATTTTTTAATGTAATGTGGCTTTGGCCTCGAGCTATTAGCCAGAATTCAACCGACTGTGGACTACTTCCTTGCACCGATAACGGATTAACTTTATCCCTACGGCATGCGTGTGCATGATGCGCATCGGATCACGCTGCGCACGCACCGCACCGCCAAGTAACGCTGTCAACGGTGATTACCGTTGACCGCCGCATGAGGCGCGCGGTCGTATTCATCCACATTGCGGTGTGGATGGACCGCCTCCACACGCCACATAGGCCATCGCCAATGAACGAAGGGCCTTCCATGCCGCACATTATACCACGTGACATTTTAGTGGTTGCTTTTGGTGGTGGCAGAATGATTTACCCTCAGTAGAATTGTAGAATTAAATAGTTCATTTCCTTTGATGTTTCTCACTCACGACGGAATGCTGGAGAAGGCACACGAATCATTACGAATGACCGACGGCGAACGAGCGATGGACCAACAAACGCAAGCCAACGATTACCGTTAGCACGCTGTGTATGGTAAGATTGCTGGCGGGCGAATGCAAGCAAACAAACAAATGACCGTTGGCCTTCGCTACGCCCGGTCGTATGTACACAGGCCAAGGAACGTCAAAAATTACCGTTCGCAGCATTGGTTCGCGCCGTAGACGTTCGGGCGGTACGTGTGCATGCAGCGTTATCACAACGAAGCAACAACGAATTTAAAAAAATCAGTCTTTGTCTTTGGTTGGATCTATAACCTATGGTATGGATGGGATAATAATAAAAAAGTCACGACTCTGCAATAATGGGGAAAATGGTTTTTTTGGCCAAAAATACATTTTCTACATTTAAATGAGTATACAAAAGCACGTAAAGTGATTATTACGTTGCGTATTTGTGAATTACGTCTTAATACGTTGCCATAATGTCGCAACGAGACTCCGGGCCGATACCAAATAGGTGGCTGAGGTGTCCAAGAAAAGCCACTGGACTTGTTGCTGGGAAGTTTCTGGCTTTCAAGACACCTTTGGGGCATCAATTTAACGACAAAGTGCCTGAGGAGAATCGCTTTACCCCGTCCATGCTTTTTGTGTACATGAAAAGCCTAAAAGTGTGTATTTATTTTATTAACATCAGCTGTTTAGTTCGTAACCCAATTTCACACGTTCCTCACGTTTGTAGGTGAAGCTGGGCATGTGGATAGACCTGACAAATACAAGTAGATTCTACGACAAAACAGTGGTCGAGGACATGGACTGCAAATACGTGAAGATGCAGTGCCGTGGCCACGGAGAGACACCTTCGCTGGAGCAGACAAAGTAATTACAGTGTTTTTATTTATGTACAATATCCGCTAGCCTTAGAGATATGAGTAGAACAACAAACAAGCTATATAAATTGTAAACATATCAATCATGTCATAATCAATCTGCCTTTTACATAACCCGGCATGAATTTTCTTCATTATGTGACATTATAAGAACATTAAACACACATTCTATACCTTAAATACTTCTAAAGACTTCTATTACAAAATTACCAGCTGAAAACAATAATAATAAAAGTCATTTACAACACAACGCACATAATATTAATATTACACATTTTTCTCCACTTTCAGAAGCTATTCTAAAATAATTATCTCTGTTCTAGGCTATTCATCCAGTTAGTGAGCCGTTTCCTGAGCCAAAACCCTCTCGAAGTGATCGGGGTGCACTGTACTCACGGGTTTAACCGCACAGGCTTCTTGCTAATCTCTTATATGGTGGAACAGCTGGACTGTAGTGTTGAGGCTGCTATCACAGAGTTTGCTAAAATGAGGTAATTTATAATAATAATGTGGCTTTTTATTCATTGTCTACATTTATTCTTAAAAAATTATTACATTGTGTTCGAAATCTATATACATATAATAAGACTGTAAAAAAGTTGGGTCTGTACATTGGATATTTTTTGAAAAGAATAATTGTAATGTGTTTTAGGATCGATACTGATGCCAAAACAATAATTTTTAGAATTTTTGTCTGTGACTTTGTGCAAGTATCACACCATAACTAATGAAGGGATTTTGATGGGAGTTTCACTTGGAGATAGCTGAAATATCCGGACAGCTCATAGGCTATAAGCCATGGTGGTATGTGATGTGGACACAAGGATTCAGAGAGGAAGATCTGCCTCCTGATCTCCTCCATCCTCCTCTACGCAAACGAAGTTGCGGGGTACATCTAGTACTTAATAAATTCCCTATAAATTAGTAACAGAGCCAATTATGATCATCAATTTGCTGCATAAAATTGCCTTATCAAAATTCAATATCAAAATTTATTCATGGACATTTTCATACTTTTCAAATGTTCAATAATAATCAACTAACACATTAGAAGATTATTATTTCGTGAAAAAATCAAACTTCTACATCAACGCAATCAAAAGAATGTTTATGTCGCATTTTGTTCCATGACAATGGAAAAGTTTTGCATCAAAATTACCGAACACCGCCTTTCTGCTTACTAATGCATCCTATACAACAATTTATTGTTAATTTCACGACAGACCTCCTGGAATTTACAAACAAGACTATTTGGCAGAGCTGTACAGACGCTACGATGATGCTGAGTACACACTCGCCGCGCCTCCGAGACCCGATTGGTGCAACGGTAAGTGATGGGCTCATCTTGAAATGTACTTAAGGCTTTGTATACGGCCCACTTCTAAAATTAGTTGTCTGAAAAAATATATAGCAATCTTGGGGTGTCTATTTAGAGACTGATGAATACCGATACACGATTGGAGAATCTCGCTCGAAAAAAACAACTTTCCATGTCTTTTAAAATGAAAATTATGTCTAAACTGAAATAGTTATTCATACAAAATATATATCATAATGTAAGGTATTATAAAAACGAGAGCTTGTTTAAAAAAAACTGATTTTTGTTGGCGTATTTTTATTTTTATCCAAAATTCATAATACAATATGAAGGCACTGTTTTTGGAAATACGGAATCTAAGTTTAGGTGAAGTTATTTATAATCGTGTAATCAGAATCTCAACACAAGCTGAAATAACCACTATATAGGCGTAAAACCGTTGGATTTTGTTGATTATTTTGAATGTTAAATATTGATGTCTTGCCTTTTCTCTGACTCTTGAGTTTGACAGCCTCAACCAGGCAACTAGCCTTAGCTAGTTTGCAAACTAGGGCCCCTAGTACGAAGCTCGGGCTAAGAAATAACATATATAACATAAATATGTATACAACGTTGAGTGCCATAGATTTTTGTGTATGGATTAATTTTATCTAGCGGCTGGCTCAGCTCTTAAACATGATCATGAATACTAAACGGTTATTTATCTAGTTGAGTGTAGCGGTAAACAGGACTTAAAGTTCTTATTTTTCAGATGATGAAGATATTGATTACGACGACGACGATGCACCAAGCAATTCACAAACTAATTCTTCACAAAATACATCTTCAAAGTGAGTATTTCAGCTGAGCTATAGTAATAAGTTTCTATTATGTAATAAGTAATTAAGAAGACTCTTCAATGTAAGTAGAATACAAAAGCCTGAAATAAGGAAGATAGTAGCCTAACAGAAGCCCATTAAGATATTAGGCTGAAGTGAAGATAGGTAGGTATTAGGTAATGTATATCGAGATACCATGGACCAAATAAATTGGTCTGGCAAGAGAAGTGTAGGGCGACAAAAGAAGTAAAGAAGAACCTCATGTTTTATTTTATTTTTTCATTACCAATGCTTGCTGTTTCGGAACCGATGTACCAGTTTTAAGTTAACTAGACCTAAGAAAGAGTGGGCCCTCCTGACACAGGCGAATTTTTAATTTGCCTACTAGGAGGTACCTTATTTTTGTATCATTTATATGCTGGTGTTTTTGAAAATAAATTTATTTTATTTTTTTATTTAAGTCTCGTCTTGTGTTCCGAGACGCCCTAAGCGGAGGTTTTGGGGTATAAACCCGAAAACGGGCGGATGGCCGCCGACGAGGTTGTAGTATATGGCGTTGCGTTCCGTATTCAAACGGGGGGAGTAGAACACCTTGGGGTTTTAGTGGGTATAGGACCGTATTCTGGCGGGAGTCCCACATACTCACCGCGCGCCCCTCCTTATTGGTGCGGTGCGATGCTCAAGGCATTTCCCCAAGTAAAAAAAAGATCGACAAAAAAAATATGGGTTGGTAACGTTGTTGAAGTGGCTAGCAAAAAAGGGATGGCAGCAGCACATTATAAATAGAAGTGTAGGGTGGGCGAGTGCGAATCACGGAGCATCTACGTTGGATCCTTCCCCGCTAATCTCAAGTCACCCCACGAAGATATTGCCTCACAACCTACTTCTTGCGATGAGGCGTATCGCGCACGAAGTTGCAGGCTTATGTCTAGGCTATAACGTAGCGTGGGACATGGAGGGATGACCTTCGCAAGGTGGCAGAACCTGGATACAAAAGACCGAGAATCGGGTTGAGTGGCATGCTTTGAGAGAGGCCTACGTCCAGCATAGGGCTGATACGGGCTGATGATGACGACTTTAGTTATTCTGTAACCTACCCAATAAATATGACTTTTAAACTTACACGGTTTGTATACATATTAATTAGATAAAATCGGGAATTGCCGTTTTGTGTCACCCTTCTGACGTTCAACACTCACCGACTTCAGTCTACTCGTGACCATGATGGCTGCAATGCTGTCGAAATATCGAGACATCAATAAATAAATGTTTAACGCGGTAATTCCCGTTTTTATGCAATGAAATGTTTTATTGTTGTTCACAAAAAAATAGCAATAATGTTCCTGGCTCCCAAACTAGGATTCCCTGTGCTATGGGAAGCCAGGTCTTTCGTTCTTAAGACTATTGCAGAGGTACCTCCCCGTCCATATTGCCATCCGGCTTGCCGCCCGCAGCATGCTGGAATACAAGCGATAAAATGACGTTATCGTATGCACTCAATTACAATCAAAAGTTACTATTTATAATAAAATAAAAGCAACTTCCAACCACCCACATGGCGAGAATCGCGACATTTAAAAATGGACAGGAGACCCCTCTGCAACAGCCCCATACCTTTTGTAAATGTCTAATTAATATGTCTACCTAATAAAACTTTAAAAACATGTAATTAGCTAATTTCAATTTCAGTCACAAACACAAAGGCAAAGGCCGACGGGAGACGACTCACAAAAAGGTCACATTCATGCCAGGAGTGAGGGGTGTGGAGCCGTTCAATACTCAGCCCCGGCTCAGCGAGGTTCAGAAGAAAACCCAGCAGTTCTGCGAATGGGGCAGCACAGGCTTCCCGGGATCACAGCCCGTGTCTATGGACGTCATGAACCTGAGGAAGCTCCATGAGAAGCCTTACAGGGTCTCGTGGAAAGCTGATGGTGTTAGGTTTGTTTTTAGTTATCATTCTACCAGGTAAATGTATTGTGGGACGCCCCCGACCAGCTTAATGGATGACCTGCACAAGATGGTTGGCAGAGACTGGATGCAGAGGGCCGAGAGTAGGGTTGAGTGGCGCGGTTTGAGAGAGGCCTACGTCCAGCAGTGGACTGATACGGGCTGATGATGATACGATGGTAATACGGCTTAGAATGCAATGGTTTTGTATATGTAAGTCAAATGCATATCTTTATAAACATTATCTGTTAACTTGCTAACGTCCTGTGACATTTTTTTTCAGATACATGATGCTAATAGACGGCGAGGGAGAGGTATATATGTTAGACAGAGACAACTGCGTATTTAAAGTCTATGGACTAAGGTTTGTGCACAGAAAAGATCTGAGGAGGCATCTGAAAGACACTTTACTGGACGGTGTAAGTATATACAAAATCAATCATACATTTTCTTTAAAATTCAAATTCTTTTATTAATTCATAATGCATGAAACATTACAGATATTATGCCTAAATCGTCACATACATTTAATTATTTAAGTTTAATATAATACATTATGGTCATTTCATTTTTAATTATTATCTTATATCACAGCTTATAGTATTGTTAAAAATCATTTAACAATACTATAAGCCATATTAAGGACCATAACATAATCATTTTATCTTCTAATATAATAACTATAATACTTACTCATGGATATGTTGTCTGATTATCTGACGTGAAAATTGCGTCGATAAATCCCTGCGTTTTCTATGGATGTGGAAGCTTAATTGCGAGAAATAGACAATTAATTCCATATTTTAGGAGATATGATTTTTTTTAAATGAACGTTGATTGTTATTTCGTTTAGCCATCATTATAAAAGAAAGATGTCCAGTGGGGTGACCGCGACTTCCATCGTTATCGTTTTCAATTTGACAAATGGACGCTATACATTGCTGCTATGTTTTTGCGAGTTTTAACAAACGACAACGAAACGCAGCAATGTTTATCGTTTAAGTGTCAAAATGAAAACGATTGAAGTCGTGGTCACCCCCCTGCTCGCTCTTACACGATGTAGCATATGGACGACAGTGACAGTTGCATTTAAGATTATAATGCGACTTAGTGGCCACTACAGATTTACCTATATCGGCAATATACATAAAGTTGTCGAGTTCATTTATATAACATTTTGTTGTTGTTTCAGGAAATGGTAATAGACAAAGTAGAGGGCAAAGAAATACCTCGTTACTTGTGCTACGATATTATAAAATTCGAAGGACAAGACGTGGGAAAAATGGCGTTCTACCCAGTAAGACTGAACTGTATAGAGAATGAGATTGTTAATCCTAGGTAAGACACTTTACACTTCTATGCTTTATTATTATTCTATGTTAGAAAAGAAGAGAGAGAACAGAGGAAGCCATGACGAGCATACATACATAAACTAGAAAAACATTGCCTCCTACTTCCGTCAGTCGGTTAAAAACTTTGATTTCTTTTGTCTTTGACTTATACTATGTAGTATTAGCGACCTAAAAACCTCGCCTCCAATTTCGTGTAAGTATGTCGATTATTTATATACCTTCATGGGGTAATCTATAGGTACTCTTATTTGGAAACTATATCACTTTCCTTCCAGTAGTTCTTGAGTTATTTTATAAACTCCCAGGCATACACTGGTGTGCGTACGCATAATAAAAACGACAAGCATAAATAATAGAAGCTATGACAAAGATAATAAAAGTTATGACGAGCATAATAAAAGTTATGACAAACCTAATAAAAGTTATGAAAACCTAATAAAAGTTATGACAAACCTAATAAAAGTTATGACAAACCTAATAAAAGTTATGACAAACCTAATAAAAGTTAAGATGTCTTTCTAACTTAACACGTGTGATGAGAAGACCACTTTATTCTTTGTCAATTTTACCAGGCATCATGCAATGAAGGAGGGTATTATAAAGAAAGAGCGCGAACCATTCAGCGTCAGACTGAAGCAGTTCTGGGAGCTGCCGATGGCCAACCAGCTGCTCGGTGACAAGTTCGCCAAGACACTGTCGCACGAACCAGATGGACTCATCTTCCAGCCGTCTAAAGAGGTAATTACATTAGAACATGATGAAAAAATTCTTACCGTGGGCAGGACTTGAACCTGCGACCTTGCCATTCCGTGACACGCTCTTACCAACTGATGTATGTGTATGATGAGATAATTATATATTTATAGTTTATTATTCCGACAAACAAAGAATATAGACTTTTATTCAATACTTCATTTATTCAACCTTAGGAGCAGGAGCTCTAGGGAACACTTAGTTATGTCATAAATAATGTAATAATTTACAATAATATAAGGTACATTATAAGTACTGTATAAAACTATAAACACAAAGAAAAACAGGAAGATCAATAAGGTTGATATTATATCAAGAAGTACCTAATCGACAGATTATTAAAATTATTTTACATTACACAGTCCGCGCTCTTAGCTACCTACTAGTGAAATATGTTTTACAATGGGTCAATTATTTTTTAAGTATTTTTTTAAGAAACGTACGTAAAGTACACGTAGACAGATAAAAATACAGGGGGCCTCATTAAGGTTGAGATTTTCTCAAAAACTACTGGACCGATTTTAATAATTCTTTCACAGTTATATAGTTTTAACTTTTGTCTATCTAACAGTGCTAGAATTTTTGCAATAGGTCAAGTAGTTTTTGAGATAATCTCAACTATAAAACTCTCCTGTACACCTTTTTGTGTTAGTCCGTAAATCAGTCACAGATAAAACCAATAAATTGTATTAAGTACGGCAAACGGTTGAGCGCGTATATCCAGTGACTCACTCGTATATCCTGTGACTCACGTGTCTATCCCGTGGTTTACGTCATATTATTCTGTGACTCACACGTATATTCTGTGGCCCACGCGTATATCCTGTGGCACATACGTATATCCTGTGACCCACGCATATATCCTGTGGCTCACATATATATCCTGTGGCTCACACGTATATCCTGCATTTCAATTGTATATCCTATGACACATACGTATATCCTATGCTGTGACTCATGTGTATATCCTGAAGCTGAAGTGGATATCCTGTGACTCATGTGTATATCCTGTGGCTGAGGTGGATATCCTGTGACTCACACGTACTTATATCTCTATTCAGCCTTACGTAGCCGGCCGGTGCGACGATGTGTTGAAGTGGAAGCCAAGTAACATGAACAGTGTTGACTTCAAGCTGAAAATCATCACCGAAGGCGGTCAAGGGTGGGTTACTTTATTATTCTAGATTTCCCATTCATTATTGTTGTTGTTTTTACCAACGATAAATTACTTACCGCATTATTTACTATGCTACCTCCTGAAACCTAAACATATTGATGGATTTTTATGATTATTGCAATGTCCCAAAAAATGTTGACGTAAAAAAATATATACAGTGTATTTACTTGCAATAAAGAGATATGATTATGTTGTATTATACAAATGTCCGTTTCCCGAAAAGTTCGTTTTCCCATAACGGGAGTGAACGTGACTGTCGAGCTGCTTCGTCCAGAGTGACGATGCTACGGCGACTATCTGGATAAAGAGTGACTATGATATCCTGAATATTATGTACAGTCGAAGACAGAGATAAGTATACAGGGGCCTCAATAAGGTTGAGATTTTCTCAATAACTACTGGACCGAATTTAATAATTATTTTACAGTTACATAGTTTTAACTTTTATCTATCAAACAGTGAAAGAATTTTTGCAATAGGTCTAGTAGTTTTTAAGAAAATCTCAACCTTAAAACTCTCCTGTGCACCTTTTTCTGTGTTCCACCGTACATGACATTGGCAAATGACGAGCTAAATGATAAATGGAGAAAATTTTTCATCACGACCGGGATTCGAACCCGGGACCTCGCCATACCGTGGCACGCTCTATTCCGACAGAGTCACCGTGATTTGGTACCCAGATCGTGAATTTTGTCTACGAGCTATAGAGTCCATTAATAAACTAACTTAATAAATAGGCTTCGGGGCAGACCTCGGCGTAGGTGGAGAGATGATATCGTTAGATACAGGGATGGGTGGCTGGAAGAGGCTCAGGACAGGGATGGATGGAAAAGGCGACCTTTGCCCAGCAGTGGGACAATTTATAGGTTAACAATAAAAATAAAAAAATAAATATCCCCAGAATCGTGCCAACAAAAGTGGGCCACCTGTACGTGGGCCACATGGACCACCCGTTCGCCTCCATGAAGGTGACGAAGGACATCAAGCACCTCAACAACAAGATCGTCGAGTGCAAGTTCGAGAATAACCAATGGGTGTACATGAGGGAGCGCACGGACAAGGCGTACCCGAACAGCTACACCACCGCCACAGGTAAGCAATAGTTTAAGCTGCTTGTATACAGCAGTGGAAGTGTAAACACCGTTATAACGAAAACATAAATAAACATAAGACAACCTTAATTATAATTAAAGGAACCCTTATAGGATCACTTTGTTGAACGTCTGTCTGTCAAGACCAGAAAGTCTCAGTAACGCGTGGACGTATCAAGTTGAAATTAAATACCAAATACTGAAGTCTGCAATCTCATGCAGACGTGAATCAACCTTCTACGTTAGCGCGATCAAAAGATAAGGTCGTTTATGTAGAATTTTGCCGCATATTTGTATGAAAACGCAAGAAAGTCAAAAACCTGCAGCCCTGAGTATTTGGTATAACTTTCGACTTTATCCGTCCACGGGTTTCTGAGAAAAAGGTCTAGACTAGACAGACGGACAACAAAGTGATCCTATAAGGATTCCTTTTGAGGCATGGAACCCTAAAAACGCTTCATTCCTTCTATCCAAGCATTCAAGAACAAGTTAACAGCATGGCTGTTGGAAATAAATTTATATAGTTATGCGGAATATGTAGAACTACCTATATTGGTATAATTACATGGACATGGATGACTGAAATTTAATCTTATATCGAATATGACTACATTTTATTTTTATCGACACTTATATTAATTTATAACACTTTGAATTTTATTTAATAATTTCTGATTTATGAATTTAAATATGTACCTAATTACATTGTTTAATGTACCCAAACCACGACCTGTAACATTTGTTATCAATAAATTTTTCATTTCATTTCATTGATTTGTATTTCATAAAGGAAATAGCTGATTATGAGTATTTGTTCCAGCTGTATGCGAGAGTATAAAGGACCCCGTGACTAAGGAGCGCCTCCTCGACTTTGTAGACAACCACCGGTTCCACGACGACTCTGACATAATGCCGCCGCCGAAACGCACGCGCCTACTATAGCCTTAAGTGACAGACATAGAGATAAACTCAAGCGATGTTAGCCATAAACGTAAAGTTAAGCCACGATCCCTTTCTAACTTAACGAAATTAACCAAGTTTGGAAGCCCAAATTAAGTGTCTGATTTTGTAAACAAATATCTCTCTCTATGTCTAATTACCTTTTGTGATGTAACACTAAAGGAACTGATTGATTGAACCTGTTCATCATTGTGAAAATAAAGTGATCCAATGTAATATTGTGAAAATAACTATATAATCACAGAAAAGATTAAAATGTGAGTACTTAGTAGTTTTTGTTTACAAAATAAGCACTTGATTTGGGTTTCGGTGTACGTGAATTAAGGTTAAACTAGGTTTATCGCTAATAACCAAGGAAAGTGATGAGACTTCGGCGGCCCCGGCTAGAGAGCATTTAGAAACAGCTTCGAAGACGTTCTTTTCAATAAGCAATGAGTCGATTAAAATCGTTTTTACCGCTATTTAAAAATCTATTGTTTTTGTAGCTATCCCTAACTAAATATGAACTCAAAAATGGTGTTTTATTAACCCTTTTTTCCTCTATTAACCTCTTAAATCGAATGTATGAGATTCGTTATCGCTAATGTTAAAGAAGCGTCGGTTATATCTGTTTCTTTCTACCCGTAGCCGCTTTCGAAGGATACCCCATAAAATACTACATCTCTATGCATATAAATAGCTCGCTAGCATAGCAATAGTTAGTCACGAGATTAGGTACGAAGTTGCAGCTGAAAAGACTTGTTGGGGGATTGAATTTACTTGACAAATTAACACAGAGGGTTCTCTGTCGATAGTCAATTAGTCATAGGTAGGTTTGAATCATTCCCGTAACATCGCGTTCCCATTACCGCAACTCTCTTTACGTCGCGTTTCCATTAACGCAACTCTCTTTACGTTGATTCTCGCTACGTGGAGTCTCTTATGCACACACTCAGCTTGAGTGACTTACGACTGTCTCAATTGCATGAAAACTGACAGTTGTAAGACCGAACTCAATCTCCACACTCAAGTATATGGCTATCGGCCTTACACCGTACGTACTCGGAGTACTCCTAATTTTTGGGTATCGAATCTCGTACAGTACGCTTGTATTTCGAGAAACTTCCAACGAACTACTCAGAAGTCTGTGTTAACTTGCCAGGTTTAACAGTCGGAATATTGTGTTACAGTAAATTGTGATTCACCTTAAACTCTTGTATACCAGAGCACAAAGCAAGTGTCTTATTTTGTAAACAAAATTATTATTATTTCAAGATTTGCTGTGATTATTAATTATTGTCACATCTTCTTTTCTCGTGTGGTTTAGTGACCAAACCTATTTGTTAAAATTATTCAGGCCGCCCTACGGGCCTTTGATGTAACCTAACGACTGCTGTCAAGCGACAACAACCGTGACCAACTGCTTAACGTGCTTTCCGAGGCACGGAGGGGCTCAGATGAAAGTGTCACTAGCGGTCACCCATCCAGGTCCTGACCTCGCCCAACGTTGCTTAACTTGTACGATCGTTTTCAACGTGTACTCACATCTGTCCTACGAGCCCCTTATTATCACATTATTAGATCGAAACAAATTATTTCACAATGGTGAACTGATTCATTCGTACAGTTGTAACACCACAGGTTATTCGATCATATTTGTTTACAAAATAAGACAGTTCCTGTGGCCTGAAATATATAAAATATCTTCTTTATCGCCCAAAAAATGGGTACTCGATAAAAATATGAATTTAAATCGAACGCCTGGACTAAAACGATATGATCACAAATAATATTTTCAGGCATCTAAAACCATGTACTTACTTGTAAAAAGTAGCTCGTCTTTATTCATTGTTTTATATTTACATATAGTGTATCGAATTACATGTATTGATCGCTTGCAAATATGTTCAGTAGTTAACAACTGCGGAACTTTTATTTACACTAAATTACTTCGATACTTATAGGTATTTTGAATCACCTTGTAAAGACTTTGGTTTCTTTTTATCATTGAAAAATCATTCATCTATTTTCTGTTTACGTTACAGCTGTGATGTGATTTTAAAATTTTCTTTGTCGTACACAAATGTACTTACTTTATTTTCTGTCCTGTGTAGTTTGAATTTAATTTATATACTTACTATTAAATACTATTTTTATATAAATGAATTTTTGCAATGATTTAAATAAAACATGTAATAAAATGTACAAATAATACCAGAAATGTAATAAAGAATATCTATACATATTGCTTTTTGCCTGTAGATAATTTTCATTGATTAATAGAAATGTGGAAGACGAAATTATTTTAAGTTAAAGCAATCGTATACATAATGCTCACGACTATTTTAGTATTTCTAAGTAAATGATAAGTAAAAAATTGTTGTTTTTCTTTTAAATACATTTATTTACAGTTCTTTACAATACATACATTTATTAAAAACTAGGTGCACCCCGCAACTTCGTTTCCGTAGAGGAGGAGGATGGAGGAGATCAGGAGGGAGATCTTCCTCTCTGGATCCTTGTTTCCACATCACATACCGCCATGGCTTATAGCCTATGAGCTGTCCGGATATTTCAGCTATCTCCTAGTGAAACTCCCATCAAAATCCCTTCAGTACTTATGGCGTGATACTTGCACAAAGTCACAGTTATTCTTTTCAAAAAATATCCAATGTACAGACACAACTTTTTTAGTCTTATTATATGTATAGATTGGAAGTGTCGCTTAGCTTACTTTGCCACAGCCACAATGATGGATTCAAATTCAATAAACCGCTCATTTCATATATAACAGGCATAAATTATTTTAAAAACCTAAAATCATGCGTAAGAAGTGCGCGTCTCTGCTCTGCAGAGTGCGACGCAGCGACAACAGCATCCTGCAAATGATAGCCGGCAAATACGACTGCCGTATTGTAAAAAAATGTGTGACGTTGCATGTCCTAGGCTAGTTACTAATATAGTGTATAAGACTCTACTAACAAATAATGAATCATTGTCATTCTTAAATAAAATTATTATTATTATTAAAAACCCAACTGCCAAAAAAGACATTGACACATTTCAATGGAGCTTTGCCCCACCTACAAAACTACGTGACCATTTAAGCTGTACCTATCATTTTTTTGTGATGTAAATATGCCTTACTCCTCTCCATACCCTCATTCCTTACTTCATGTAAATTACCCAAGCTACAAAATATACCTTCATAGACTCTTTGAATATACTCTCTCCAAACAGTGCAGCGACTGTTTTTCCTTCATTATAATAGACTAGTTGACAAGTATCGAAAATTAAATGTTTTTCATTATTATTACAAAATAGACACAAATCCATGATTAACTGTGAAATCAAAATTGAAATTAGTTTAAAAATGAAGTAACTACAGGCATTTATAAAAGTTGTGTTAGAAAGAGACAGAAACAGTACACGACGTATTGTACCGCTACCACGGTATGACGTCATACCGTGGTAGCGCCATACAAACTTCATTCTAAAGACCGCTTTGCTAAAAAGAGATGGAGCATCCCCCCACCACTTGACTTAATCGCTTAATATCTTCGGTATTAATTGAGATATCGCAAAACTGATTTCACAGTTCTCTTCAGCTGGAGCATGAGAGTTGATTGATGCAATAAAAAAAATGAGTCAATTATTTATAAATTACTATTCACCGAAAAAGCATTGTACTGCCATTTATTTTCTCCCTCAACGTTCACTAATTTAGCTTTGTTTTCTTTGGTGAGTTTCGTCAAGTGGTGGTTCACATTATAAGCAGCGGCCGGCCACAGGTGTTCAGGCGTCTCCGTATAAATGATCTTCACCAAGTCCATCTCTGTCAGTTGCTTATCGGCGTTCTGTTTGAGAGTCTCCAGTATTTGCTGTTCTCTTTGGTTTCTGTGGGCGATGTAGTATTCTATCTTCTCTATAGGATCCTAAAACAAATACCATAATGAGTAACTCGCAACACGCCATTTCTTTTGAATACAAAGATCTTGCACCCAAAGATTTTATATGCTCTTTGCCAAAGATAATGCGAGTGTTAGCAACCTAATCCAAAACGCAATAAAACTTATTAAACCCTGTGCTAAGCGCTAACTCTCTGGCGCAAGTGGCCCTTAGGAAATAAAGTTGAAAGGTGGCGAAAAGCTTTGGCACAGTCCTACATGTCTGAGTAAACAAACGTATATGTATGTATATATGTATGTATGTATTTGTACAGAGGTAATTAACCCTAACTTGAATAAGTTTGGCGCAAATGGCTTTAAGTGACGTCGATACGATCGGCCTCCACTCTCCATCCATGGGTCCTAAAATAAATCCAAAAAGATAAAAGAGATTATAGTAATACAATAAAGATTTCGTTGAAAAGCGCACGAAACGACTCTTGCTACTTTATTGTGAAAATTCAAATTAAATAGTTGCCGTGGTATTTAGTGATTAAAGATCACGTTACGTTAATCAGGAGATGTCCGCGAACGTTTATATTAATTGGAGTGCTCGAAAGAAGTCGTGTTTGTGAAGTTTTGTGCTCTTAGCAAGGTTTCCTTGCAGCACTCGATGAATGCGTGGATCGTTCAGTTACTTCGTTTAGGGGTTTGGGAGGGTTGTGTGCAGGTTTAGGTTAGGTTATCTTCGTATATATGTATGTATTTATAAAAATTCCGACATTCTATTAACATCAGACCAGGCTGTATGTCCTAGGTGGCTTGCCTTTCCTTATGGGAAGAATTTTACAAAAAAAAAGTAATATGATAAATAAAATACTCACATCAACAACATTCCCATGCCCAGGATAAATCACACTGGGCTTCAACTCCAATATCCTCTGCAAACTCTTCATATATGTGTACAAATCTTCAAACACAGCCGTTCCCTCTCCTAATATACAATCTCCACTGAAAAGGATATTCTCCTCTAGTAATGTCAGGACCACATGGTCAGTGGTATGGCCTGGGGTGTGGTGGATTTTGACGGTAGCACCTTCTACCTTGATCTCCTGACCGTCATGAAGCCAGTTCAATGGTATTGAGTGAGGTAATTCAGTGTCCGGAGCGTCATCTGGACTTCTTTTGTGCTTCCATACTTTTGGTTGACCTGATGAGATTTAAGTTTGAAATTATTGAGGAATCTAGGAACTACAGTTGATTTTGCCATCAACATTCAAGATATGATAAGCCAGGGCAGCCATTTACTAATGAGTTATCCTCGGTTTTTTTCGACGGAAAAACTTACGTACATTTACCGAGTGCTCTCAAAAACGGTGAAGGAAAACATCGTGATGAAACCTGCATGCCGTAGAAGAAGAAAAAATTTAAAGCATGTGAAATCCGCCAATCCGCACTGGTCCCGCGTGGTGGATCATGGCCCCAGCTCCCTCGATGTAAGGGAAGGTCTGTGCTCGAGAAGTGGGGCAATATGATGATGATTCAAGATATGATAAACTTCTTTGCTAATACTCATTCATTAATTTCTTTTAAAATTTTAGGTGCATGCCCATGGGCGGCATTTCGGCCCAAGCTATTCAACAGAACAGACTCCCAACCGAGGACCAACAATTAACCAGTTGATGAAAGGATTTGAATTTTTCTTGCATATACTCATACACTATGCGAAATTAAAATCCCCGAGAAACCAAACAAATTCCATTTTACATTTGATCAAAGTCTACTGACCTACCAGTTTCCCATACAAATTCTCGACACCACCAATATGATCGCGGTGCCAGTGAGTGATCACTATGTGCTCGATGTTCACCTGTTCCGACTGCACCACCTCTGCCAAGTGTGTCTGGTACTCCGTGACGTCACTGTCGCCCGCGTCCAGGAGGATACGGCTGGAAATACAGAGACATATTATGTTATGGGACAGTTTTCAAAAAGTATGAATATATTTGTATACGGCTTCCAGAAATACAATAACATTTCCTCTGAGATGGGCTTGGAGGCTCTGTGGTTGGGATACTAGACATCTTTTACGGATCTAAATGACACCAATGAGTTGTCCTTGTTTTTATGAAGGAAAATACATGTACGATGGAACACAGAGAAAGGTGTACAGGAGAGTTTATAAGGTTGAGATTTTCTCAAAAACTACTTGACCTATTGCAAAAATTCTTTTACTGTTTGATAGATAAAAGTGAAAACTATGTAATTGTAAAGAATAATTAAATTCGATCCAGTAGTTTTTGAGAAAATCTCAACCTTATTGAGGTCCCCTGTATACTTATCTATGTCGTCGACTGTACATACTTACTGATTTTTTTACTAAATGGTGAAGGAAAATAACATGAAGAACAACACTTAACCATAAATAAATAAAATAAAAATAGCCTTTATTCTATTTTTTGCCAATCTTTGCGGTTTTGAGCTATCACTTACACTTGCGACACATAAAATGTGTAATACACCAATCTGAACTGATGTTTTACAATACAGTCAGCTGACAGAATGCAAATCATCTGTTTTGGACCGATCAACTGCCTTATGTGTTCCATAACTAAGTCATTGGCACAATTCTACGAAGAGACACCATAGACCCAATAAGATAGGATAAATATTCTTTATTGCAAAAATAATTACACATAAGAAATAGGCTAATACAGTATTACAATTGGCGGTCTTATCGCTCAAAACGATCTCTTCCAGACAACCTTTGGGTAGAGAATTCAGCGTATGAATAACAATATAATGTCCGCATATTTAATACCTAGGTAAGATACCTACGTTACGGACTACCACCATATCAGTTTCATATTAAAACTAGAGTGTACTCACTTCTTGCCAGTGCCAATTAGGTAAGTGTTGGTGCCCTGAAGAGTCATCGGTCCAGGGTTGCAGCCCAGGATCCTGATGATTCGGCTGGAGAGTCTGCTCACCGAGGGAATAACTGCTGCCATTATGTCTGAAACACGACCCTATTTCGAATGTATGCTGTGTAATTGTGTGAGGTTCAAACTCCAATGTATCTTGTAGAAAAAAAGGACTGATAGTGATAAGAATTAAGATAACACAAGTAATTTATACCTTGTGAGTTTATTTACCGGATTATATTTCTGCAAATAGCGACAGTATTCTTCTTCGAGATATATGAAGAATATAATATAAGTATTGGTTGTTTCTATCTATGATTATTTACTACGAATATGAATTCGTGTATTTTTGGAAAGACAAAATAAAATATTTCTTTTACAAAACAAATTATTTATTTTGGTATTTTCGAATGCCTGTTGTGTGCATGCATGCCAGCCAAAATTAAAAACAAAGTCAGCTGTCTTTTGACATAAGTGGCGATTCCAGAGTGCAGTCGCTAAGCAATGCATCCCGCCCACTCTTCGCGATATGGCATATGAGTGGCAGCGAGCGACACGACAGTTGCGTATAGGTGTAGGCGTGGTGTAGGGTTAGACTTTTCTTGGAGGTCTTAACAGAATCACACTTTGGTTTTTACTCGACAATTTCGGCAAACGAATATAGCAAAACATACATTTTTGGTAGTTTTTAAAAACCTTTCGTCTGTTATTATTTTTGGATATACATAACGTGATATGTTATGTATATATATATTATATGAGAGTAGTAAAGTATATTTTCTTTTGTTATTAGCACATCAAAATTATCTTACCCTGTTGTTTTCATGAAATAAAATATTATATTCATAGTCGTTTCGTCTGCGTAAAACGAATTAGATTATTTCAGTGTTGCAAGTCGGCGAAAAATTCGGTTAAATTATAATTTACTATGGTGAACGTGAAAGTCCGTGAAACTCGGTAACGAATGACGTAGACGTATAATATGAGTTTTAAGATCGTTATTTACACTATTTTGGATGGGCGTCCATCGCAGATGGAAGTCCATCGTCACTGCCTACCCCTACGTTTATAAATAAATAAAATAAATGGGCGTCGCACGGGGAACAAAATAAGCACAAAACTGTAATTTTCAAAACAGTCTTATAGCAACATTATTTTTTGACATTTCGATTTTCGTGAAAAATGGCTGGAACCCTGGCGAGGGTCGTTCGTGGTTCAAAAAGGAATTTGGGTAAATATTCCCTAGTATTTCTACTCATAATATTATTCTATAGTTCCCTTTTTAGCTTATGAGGGCTTTGACTTACAGTCTCATTGTTATTGATAGTTTAAATGCGCATTATTATCGTCTTACATAATTTTGACAACAGTTTTGTTGGGTTATGTACGAGGGTATCGGGATGGAAACGCAAAGTAAAATCTTCCATAACTATTTATTTTTCAGCACACACAACACACCGCCTAGGCCGCCATTTTCAAAGACTCCTACCACAGATTACTTATTACTAACATCTCTTTTTTTATTGCACTCTAACACCCTTCCTCAATAAAATAAACATTTTACTTATTATCAATTAACATATCCACAAAAACTTAATTTCAACAAATGAAACACAACTTTAACAAATGAAACACAACTTCAACAAATGAAACACAACTTCAACAACTCTGAATTCAAAACTAAAAAACAAAACAATTTGACAACTCGTTTAGACATGTCACATATGTCAATAGTCAAACCAAAACAAACAACTAAACGTCAACATCTTTAAATACCTGTCAATACTAAAAAAACAGAATATAGTATTTCATAGATACCTACTAGTTTAATACCGCGATACAATCTTTGAAATATTATTCTATTTTTACCTTTAGTACACATATCTGCTAATTGCTTCTCTGATGGTTCAAACTTATAATCTTTCAACTTTGAAACTAATTTGCCCACATTCTAAACCTACTTCCTTCATCAAATTCCTAATCAGTATCCCACAGACACACCTTTTCCTAAAGAAATATACTCTGAATTTGTCGATGACAAAGAAACACACTGCTGCTTACTAGAGCACCATGACACTGTGTTACCGTAAACGCATTATGTAACTCCTAGTAACGGTTTATTCTCATCCGACCTAACAATCAACTTTAAATCATAATGTCTTATAAATAAAAACTTATAAACCCTTCCTTTATCTAAAAATTGTTAAACTTCTCATTCAACTTCTTCGGCGATTTCTTTATTCCAAATAAAGACTTCTGCAACTTCAAAACTCGGCCATTGTCTTCTAAACCTTTTATATCTCCGAATGATCAAAGTTATCTTCTTGTTGGAACCCCCTCACATCTAATTTTGCTTTATATTCTTCTTTGCCTTTATCCATTCTCTTCGGATTCTTCACAACTTTTTGGCTTCTAAAAATCTTCACTTCTCTGCTAAAAATCTTCACTTCCCTTCTAAAAATCTTCACTTCCCTACTGAACTTCACAACTTCTCTACTGAAGTTCACTACTTCTCTGCTAAAGACTTCACAACTTCTCTGCTGAAGTTCACTACTTCTCTGCTAAAACTTCACAACTTCTCTGCTAAAAAACTTCACAACTTCTCTGCTAAAAACTTCACAACTTCTCTGCTAAAAACGTCACAACTTCTCTGCTAAAAACTTCACAACTTCTCTGCTAAAAACTTCACAACTTCTCTGCTAAAAACGTCACAACTTCTCTGCTAAAAACTTCACAACTTCTCTGCTAAAAACTTCACAACTTCTCTGCTAAAAACTTCACAACTTCTCTGCTAAAAACTTCACAACTTCTCTGCTAAAAAACTTCACAACTTCTCTGCTAAAAACTTCACAACTTCTCTGCTAAAAAAACTTCACAACTTCTCTGCTAAAAACTTCACAACTTCTCTGCTAAAAAACTTCACAACTTCTCTGCTAAAAACTTCACAACTTCTCTGCTAAAAAACTTCACAACTTCTCTGCTAAAAACTTCACAACTTCTCTGCTAAACACTTCACAACTTCTCTGCTAAAAACTTCACAACTTCTCTACTAAACTTCACATCTTCTCTGCTAAAAAACTTCACATCTTCTCACTACTTCTCTGCTAAAAAAAACAGGCAGTTTTGTTAAACTCCATCTTGTGTTCCTTTTCTCGAACCACGCACACCGCGTGTCTTAATCGACGAAAAGGAACAGCAAATTCGCCATCTTCTTCTCCTTTCCTCGAACCACGCACACCGCGTGTCTTACTCGACGAAAAGGTACAGCAAATTCGCCATCTTGTTTTCCTTTTCTCGAACCACGCACACCGCGTGTCTTACTCGACGAAAAGGAAAAACAAATTCTTCACTTCTTCAGTGATCTCCTGGATCTGGGCATTGGTCTGGGCCCATAACCTGTTGGGTTATGTACGAGGGTATCGGGATGGAAACGCAAAGTAAAATCTTCCATAACTATTTATTTTTCAGCACACACAACACACCGCCTAGGCCGCCATTTTCAAAGACTCCTACCACAGATTACTTATTACTAACATCTCTTTTTTTATTGCACTCTAACAAGTTTGACGTGTGTTTTCGGTTCTTCAGGCATCATCGGCCCGCTGGTGTCCAGCAATGTGCCGGTGCGATGCCAGCAGACGCAGCCACCGCCGGCGCCGACGAAGAGCCATTACGGGCCTCTGGCGGACTGCGACCGAGTCTTTACTAACCTCTACGGGCGCCACGACTGGAGACTGAAAGGCGCTCTGTCTCGAGGAGACTGGTACATGACTAAGAATATACTGCTGAAAGGGTCGGATTGGATTGTCAGTAAGTCAGTTATGCTTAAATTTAACGTGGTAGGTTTGTTGTTAGGTTAGACTACAAATTGTTTATGTAAACAAATATAAAATTAAATTGTAAGGTAAATCTTGTAATGATCTGGATCTAGCGATTGATACCTAGAACGCAGAATGCATAACACAATATGATTTATTTATTTATTGGAACACCAACAGATTACATGTAAGCGTATATATGGAAACGATATAAATTATGTTCTAACATGCAACCCAATTATAGGTGAACACATCATTCACTTTAATATATACTACAATTTATGATAAAGGAATGGAAGTTATTAGATGTTGATGAAACTCTTTAAGATCCAATATATGAATCGTTTCTTGCAAATATAGAAATAGCATATAATATATATATAATTATACCATGGGAAAATATCAGGTTCCCACAGAAACTGGACAGTCCGCAAGCAGAATCTAAAATTATTTAATAACATAAATTTATATGACAAAACTTATCTATAAATTACAGATGAGATGAAAAAGTCTGGTTTACGCGGCCGCGGTGGTGCCGGTTTCCCTACTGGCATGAAATGGTCGTTCATGAACAAGCCATCAGATGGCCGTCCCAAGTATCTAGTCGTCAATGCTGATGAAGGAGAGCCAGGGACCTGCAAGGACCGAGAGATCATGCGTCACGACCCACACAAGTTGATTGAAGGCTGCCTGATCGGTGGACATGCCATCGGGGCGATAGCTGCCTATATTTATATTAGAGGAGAGTTTTATAATGAAGCCAGTAACTTGCAAGTTGCTATTGCTGAGGTGAGAATTGACTTGGATTTTAACCTTTCAGTTACCAAATGAAATAAAATGGAAATCTTTTAAATTCATGTTAAGTCTGTGAGACAAATATTTTTTTTTTTAACATTTGTCTAACCTTTATTTGATTCGATTAAGAATAAATGTATACTTGCCATTTTTAGGGTTATGTACCTCAAGAGGAAAAAAAGGAACCATTACAGTCTTTCTTCTTTTCTCATGTGGTTTAGTGGGTTCACTAATGTTTGACAAAAAACGTATGACAAATGATCATTTTACAAATTATTTTTGAAAAAGTAATCATTTGACAAACTTATCATTTACTAAAGTGATCGTTTTAAAAGTGATCATTTGACAAAAATCCATTTTATAAATATTTAACATAGCAAATGTTGTGAATGCTAAACCGTCATTTTGCAATTGATTAAATGACCAAAGTTATGAATACTCTACGTGGCCCAATCCCATGGTTGTCTGGTCCACACCGAGCCAGCAACTCTCTTGATGTCGTCGAACCATCTGGCCGGTGGTCTGCCAACGCTTCTTCTACCCATCCAGGGTCTCCACATTAGCACGCACTTACTCTGTCGACCATACTTTCGGCGACAGATGTGTCCTGCCCAGGTCCATTTCAGTTTGACCACTCAAGAAACATTGTATAACAGACTGCAATCTCTCATCTCATTAATTTACTTTCCAGGCCTACCAAGCTGGCCTAATCGGCAAGAACGCTTGTGGTTCCGGCTATGACTTCGACGTATTCGTTCACCGTGGCGCGGGCGCCTACATTTGCGGCGAGGAGACTGCCCTCATCGAGTCCATTGAAGGCAAGCAGGGCAAGCCGCGCCTAAAGCCGCCGTTCCCAGCTGACGTTGGCCTGTTCGGATGCCCGACTACTGTCAATAATGTTGAGAGCATTGCTGTGGCACCGGTGAGTAAAACTGAAGTTTCTTTCAATAGCAAATAGTATTCAAAAACAAATTGGACAGTTATTTTAAAACCATTACCAATAATAATACCACTAACTTTACAAACACTGTGAATTAGACATATCAGCGATGAGCCGCCTGTCCATAATTTAATAATAATAATAATAATAATTGGTAAGATCTCAATGTCAATTATATTTCATAGGCAGTAAACCAGCAACACTTTGAATGTTGCAGATGTATGTAGGTGACGATTACTAGGTATTATCAGATTACCATAAAAATATATAGTTCTGGGTCTACTTAAATTCGGGCCAATAGATTAGAGAATATGAAGGAATTCAAGGATTAATTTATTATGTACATGTACTATACAAGAATAAAAACCCAGCTAACCTAACTAATCTAAATATTAGGATTCTACATTACATTGTAACATAGGTACTTTATATTTATTGACTCTGTACTAATGAAATAAATATATTATAATTATGTATATGAGAGATTTCAGAATATCATCTCTCTCACTTATGCAAACGTGAAAAAATCTTGAGTCTTACATGACAACTAAATTCCGAAAAGTTTTTTTTTGTCTCCAATTTTTGCCGCAATCTGCCTGGTGCGAGTATTTGTACAGGGCCGTCCAGTGACGGACTAGGTCAATGGTCCAAGAGTAAATTTTTAAAAGAAAAGATTTTAAATGTTAAAAAACTATATTCCGACATTACAGGCGATCTGTCGTCGAGGCGGCGAATGGTTCGCCTCGTTCGGCCGTCCTCGCAACACGGGCACGAAGCTCTACAATATCTCTGGCCACGTGAACACGCCGTGCACGGTCGAGGAGGAGATGAGCGTGCCCCTTAAGGAGCTGATAGAGCGCCACGCGGGCGGCGTCACCGGGGGCTGGGACAATCTACTCGCTATTATCCCCGGGGGGTCGTCCACACCGCTTATTCCTAAAGAGTGAGTATGACTGGGGAATAACGGTCAGCCCTTAGCAATTCAATTGCTGAAGGACTAAGGAAAAAACATTATATTCTTTGTTTAGTGAATTTTGCTGCTGCCCCGTGATATAGTCCCTGTGGTCAATATAGACAGTTTACTCTGGGATCCTAGTATGCACAAATTCAGGACATAACAATAATAGCAAGGCGAATGAGGCACTGTTACGATTTTGATCGCGCGATATTTTTGTAAGAAGATAAAAAGGAAGTTTATTTATTTATAAACTCACGCCTGATTCCCGTAGGGGTAGGCAGAGACGATGGACTTCCATCTGCTGCGATCCTGGCACACCACCCTTGCCACCTCCACATTCATCATGCATGCTCGTCAAGGAAAGAATAGGAAATTAAATGAATTAAAGGAAGTCAAATGCATTCATTTATTCTGCTATAAAATTATCGCTCGAGATAAAAAAATCTTAGGTGGTCCTAATTAATTAATCTTGCTAAGGTGCTCCACGCACTAAGATTTTTTCTCAAGCGATAATTTTATATCGCGCTAGTCTCTCAGTGTGGCCCAGGCCTGATACTTTATGTTTATTTACGATTTTACTTTGTTTTTGTTACGATGTCCGATACTTACCACCTATCCAGCCAGTTAAGTGAGACAGAAGATGCCCCGACGGAGTGAAGAGCACGGCGCAGTGCCTGGATATTCGTATTTTTATGAATTTTGGCAGAGAAATAAAAATACGCCAACAAGAATCAGATTTTTTTAAAACAAGCTCTCGTATTTATAGTACCCTACATTTTGATATATATTTTGTATGAATAACTATTTAATTTAGATATAATTTTCATTTTAAAAGACATGGAACGTTTCAGACGTTTAATTTTAGTAGTTATTGCCGTAGCCTTCGTAGAAAAACTGAAAATACGCGTATACGAAGCCTTAAATATTACCCGTATCTTCCAGCGTATGTTCCACCGTGCTAATGGACTACGATGCGCTAGTGGCCGCGCAGACGTCACTCGGCACGGCCGCCATCATCGTCATGGACAAGTCCACGGACATCGTGAAGGCTATCTCGCGCCTTATAATGTTCTACAAGCACGAGTCGTGTGGCCAGTGCACGCCGTGTCGCGAGGGGGTCTCGTGGATGAACAAGATCATGCTCAGGTGAGAAACATGGGGACTACTTAACTGTTAATATAAGTTTTTAAAAAGAAAATAAATATTTTTGGGGAGATGCAATTTCAAATTTATATTTTTCGGATTTTTTCCTTTACTTGTGCTGTAAGACCTAGCTTCTTGCCAAATTTCATGATTCTGGGTCAACGGGAAGTACCCTATATGTTTTATTAAATCCTGTACCGTAATTCGAAGCCTAATAAAACAATATGAGAATAACATTCTTGATTTCCGCTTTCCGAAGTCATAATACGTCACGTCCGCAAGCCCTTTCCTCCCACGCGCACCCCGCACCCCACCACTACCGACGGCAGCTAGGCGGGGAATCGCCATTTCACTTCATTGGCATTAAATTTCCCGACCCGTACGGTCGCCTAACCTAACCTAGCGTGAGGTTGACCGAATTTAATTTATTTTAGTCATATTATACGTAGCAAAGTATTTGCAAATCTTTACTTATAAAAGTGAAAGATAAAATAATTTCACCACGTTTCTGTGGTGTATATTTTTAACGGTGTTACCGTTCGGTTTGATTTTATAATTAATAAAGGTATTAGAAGCATCCGGCCCGCCAGCAGGAGGAGACGAATACGGAAGAAGGAAGGATAGCAGCAACAGGTGTGTTTAACATGGCGCGATATTATGTTCTAACGGCGGCGCTCGCAAGCAACGTTGCGTTAAGGAATGTTCGCTAAACTGTAAGTTACATCGCTCATTACTTTAAGCATGCAAATTGAAGTTGTTTTCTTCAGTATTGGGGCCATTAGTGCTACGCAAGGTACACCCGAGTCCAAACATAAGGGTAATTAACGGGGACCTGAACACGTGGGTACTCGCACCCCCAGAAGAGGGTAACTGGCCCAGGAGTACTGAATTCAATCGCTCTGTGCGCACATAGTGAATTTCAACTATTTAACCTTAAAATACCCTCGTTATTTTCAATATTCATATTAATTTGATACACGTGGTGTTAATTTGCTTATACGGTTTACGGTTTAAGATATTTTATTATAACTATACAAGAACTATAAGACGACCACTCATTAGGGCAGTGAAGTGGACAGAACACGATATTTTATTTCATTTATATACTTAACGTGATTTTGTCTTAGAAATATGCATACCATGCAATACCTAAATACAATACTCGCAATGCACGTACATTGTGGCAACATGTTGGAGTCGCCAGCTTGCATTCTACGGCAGTCTGACGCCACTATCAAGGATTAACTAACATTAGGATAAGCTTTTTTCCAGGATTAACTAATTTTTTCAGCGGAGTAAGTCTAGTGTACGAAACATTAAACCCTGTATTCTGTTGACATCGAGGGAGTAAGACTGTTTTACAGTAATGTTCAGTGTAAAGATGGATTCGGAATCTCGAATACGCTGAAATTTCAAAATGGAAATCGTGGCAATGCTGATTACCATACACTGTAGTTTCCAGCTGATTGGCTGGCGCGCAAATTGTGGCACGAGTTGTTGGTGTGACTAATAGTTATTGTGCCGCGTAAACCGTGCCACGCACGTGCGTTCTGGTTTGACAACACATGCAGCGTCGCCACAGGAAGCTGATAGTATGAATAAATACTAATGACAAGGATTGCATTTCCTGTGCACCACAGAAATATCCTTTTCCCAACTTGTGGGTCAACATCAGTAATGGTGCAATGAGACAATTGGAGAGGGGTACGTAAGTACCGAGTGACTAGAGACGTTCTCCAATTAACAGATCAGAGCGGACTCTTCCTCGTCCCACCGGGTCAGGAGAGTCGCGTCTAGCATGAGTCCTATGCTTTTCATGTCGATCAGTTGAGCTACCACCATTGGGAACAGAACGGGCTCCGCCCTACATTCCTATACCGGCTTCTACCTTATTCCGGTCATGACATGTTACGAGACTACAATACCAAGGGTACACCGCGTCTCACAGAAAGAAAGCACAACGAGCTATTATCCCAAGGGGTCCTACAGTACTTCCCCAAAGGGTTTCCTAACTGATGAGTTCAATTAAGTCTCTTAAACTCAACGAGTGTCGGACTTTCGCGTGACTCAGAACTACTACGACAACAAAAGTATTTGGATTGCCATCGTGTACCATTGGCTTCACCTACAGACGCTGTCTCCGATACGTCTACAGAGGCGGCCTCCATACCATATTTGCCACCCGGAACCTGAGTTACGCTCTGAGATCGCCTGGCGAATGGGTCTTTCATGTGGCTAACAAGTCGAAATATAATTTGAATAAGAATGAAGATGTATTGTCATTCCGCAGACACCGTAGAAGTTAATTTGATATTAATAAATTGGCAAAATGGGAACCAGTTTACCAGGGACTACCCACAAGCAAACCTCATAATCCCCACGGGACTCGAGTTATGTACTATCATGCCAATCGAACTGCTGAAAGGCGGCGAGGACCACTGCCTAGGTATGCTGAGCTGGTGTGGTATAGAGGTCAAGGAACTACAGACATCTGTTGCATTGCATTGATGTACTTATCATAATAGAAACTACCAATCTTGGTTGGAATGCGGAAATTAGACCTAGATCTACTCCTAGATCATGATTACCAAAGCTAGAAGTGTACTGTTCACATTGTATTACATTCTAATACAGAAGATACTATTACGTACTATTACGTCATCCATACTTTAAGCACCAACACCCGCGCTTTGCGGTTTCGTATTACGCCGTACTATACTAGTACGCGTATTGTGCATAATATGACATCTCCGTTCGCCGGGTTATTAATTTCCGAACACTTCGACAGACCCTAAACGATAACAACATTGTCGTCGCCTACCCTCACAACGAAGGCGCGGCAATACGTAACGCAGAAAATGTAAACAATGCAATCTACTTGCAATAAGTGATATGAACCTGACTACATGATTAAAATCTTTCAACTTACTACCTACATAAAGACATTAAGATAGAAAATAATGTATTCATATTATTATGGATATACGGCGATCGATTGCTAGAATCGGATTTTAGCGAACAGAACTCCATCGTCACTGGTCACTCCCCCGGCGGAGCCAGTACATGGTAGTTGGCGCAGCACAGGCAGGTCGGCCCTTACATGTGCCGTGTTACGATACTGGAAATAGAATAAAATGTAACTCAATTCTAATTATGATTCTCGCCCCAATGGTTTTCGACCTTTGTCAGCGTGTAACAAAGTATCAGAGTTATATACGATAAGCCGGTTTTTGTAGCAATTATATCCGTCGTGTCGTGTAGCTATATGTTGCCTACCAACGGTGAGAGACAATAACATACAAACTGATTTGTTCTACCCACAACATCAATAATGTTGTTTTGTTTGAATCCCTACACTATTACAATTACCATAATTGTAGGTAGTGAATTTATTAGGGAACGATATCATCGAAAAATTCTCGTTACACTTCTACCTGTGATTTCTACCTGAAAAGGCTTCAAAGCGAACGTTTTTTAGGCATGATGATTGTGGTTTTGTGACCAACCCTATTCCATCTAAACCTGTCACAATTGTCTAACGACCGACTACTGTTAAAAGACAACAATCCGAACCGATTGTTTTACGGCTCATACGAAAATTTATCTAGCGGTCACCCATCCAAGTACAAACTGCACCCAACATTGGTGAACGTGTACCTACGATCCTTTTCAGCGCGTTCTCACAATCGGACCACGAACCTTGTGACTTGAAGCGTGGCACTGTTTGGTATATAGTGTACAGAAATTATATGTAGTGCCAGCCTTCTAATAGCTATGTAACTGCGGAGCGTCGGCTTCACTTAGCTGCGCTTCTCGACCATATATTCGAATTCAAAGTTATTTTCTTGCCGGCTACGCTGCGCATATTATACCTCCCGCCCGGTCGGGGGCTTCAACGTACAGTCAAGTTTTTTATTCCCATAAATCGAGTATACTTTAAATTATGCACTAGTTCATAGAAAATAATGAAGAATAGACATGGAACGGACTTAAACACACAAAAATATATAGAATGTTCTAATTTGTTCACCGAGCATGGATAATGCGTAATACAAATTCGTTTCTAACCGAATGTTAGACGTGGTTGTCGGAATACTACTACTATTGTCCGATAGATGGATTTGCATAACATACCCTTTAAGTATGTATAATACGATGAAGATTGTCGGTGGACGTGGCCTGTGGTCGCTCAGTTGGTAAGAGCGCGACACGGAATGGCAAGGTCGCAACTTCAAGTCCTGCCCACGGCAAGAATTCATCAGGTTCTAATATATAGAATATATATATTTTTCAAAGATTTTACTTATCACTGCCGGTTCATTGTGCCGTTTGTTGCAAACAGCGCCGCAGTGCGGTGGCAATGTGCAACTTATTCCGGTGAAGTTTTACAATACAGTTTATGGATAAGGTTTAATAGGAATGGTTCAAACAAAACTCGCCACCCAGGTCAGTTTTCGAAACCAATTCTTCTGTCGATTTAATTAATTAAACCGAATCAAATAAGGCCTCTAATATATAGCTCGTGAACGCCATTGTTCCCCATGTTATGCGAGCGAGACTCTAAAACTTTCCTCTCAGATACTAAGAAGTTGATGGGAGATCCACCGAGTTGGATGAGGATTTTCATATTGATACAAACTCTCTGATACATCTATACATTGTATATTATAGAGTTTACACCCAAACAATTTGGCGAATTTGAAGCAGGGGTTTATTGTGTAACCTAACATCAAGTGTATAAAACCTACTTACGGTTTACCTACCTAGAGGTATACATTGTGAAAATTGTATTTTAACTCAAGGCGATGATTTATAACTAGATTAAACTTCACAGCTGTAAGTACAGCAGGTGATGAGAAATTTGTTGGGTAAATTAACTAAGGTACCTAACATGCCCGCAAGCGGCACCTTTCTGTCAATACCTTCAAAAAGGTCAAGATATCCGATTTCATCACCTTTCTGTCAATACCTTCAAAAGGGTCAAGATATCCGATTTCATATGAAATTCAGGATATTTTCGTTTTTAATCGATTAGATCAGCGCAAAGGCATACCATAGGTACAAATGTAGATCAACTGACAATCAGTTAAGTATTTGTTACACAAGTTACAAATGATATGGGTACCTACTAAAGGATAATGATTGTTCATAATCGTACTATTTCGATGCATAGAGTATGGCTCTTTTTGCTTATATATTAAGATAATCTAGTATGCTCGCTCATACTACAAGGCTTTACATATTTTGCTTAAATCAATTAAGCAGATCACATTGGCATATTTAATTGGTACCACCACCACTACCACCAGGCGATAACAAACACGTCTCTCATATTGTTTTATTAGGCTTCGAATTACGGTACAGGATTTAATAGAGACGTTTTACCTGAAAATAAAACGTTTATTAAATACTTACCTAATTCGAAGCCTAACACTTTCTAATTCTGCCTGGTGGCTTTTATATGAGATGCAATGAAGTGAAATGGCGATTCCCCGCCTAGCTGCCGTCGGTAGTGGTGGGGTGCGGGGTGCGCGTGGGAGGAAAGGGCTTGCGGACGTGACGTATTATGACTTCGGAAAGCGGAAATCAAGAATGTTATTCTCATATTGTTTTATTAGGCTTCGAATTAGGTAAGTATTTAATAAACGTTTTATTTTCAGGTAAAACGTCTCTATTTTGCATTTTCATACAAATATGCGATAAAATGCGACATAAACGGATATATCTTTTGCATGGACGGATCAAGTTGATCCGTCCATGCGTTTCTGAGATATAGGTCTTGACAGACAGACGTCCTTTTGAGGCACGGAACCTTAAAAATAACAGTAAACCTACCGATATAAGGGTATATACCTCCTATCACAGTATATTTACACAATGATATCCTTATATCATTGTGTAAAAAATACCCATAACTCTATACTTAATTTTATATTTTAGATTCGTAGACGGCAATGCATCACCTAAAGAAATCGACATGCTATGGGAGATTTCCAAACAAATTGAAGGTTTGTATTTCATCTAATTTTTTATAGATACTTAACCATTTCTGAGTTTCATTACTAACATTACAATTTTTATTTTACTAAACCTTAAAGTCACATTATGCCAATTGGTGAAATATAATTAATTAACATTTTTAAACATGAAATTATATTATATAGAACACATAGCCTTCGGACCTCACGAATATTGTAGTCTCAGAATTTCTACAAGATCAATAGTAAAGTCAATTATTATTTTCCAAAAAGATCCAATGTACAGGCTCAACCTTTTTACAGTGTTATTATATGTATGTATACCACAGCCCAAATCAAGTGTCTCATTTTGTAAACAAATATGATCGTCTAATTACCTGTTGTGATGTAACACTGAACGAACTGATTGGTTGAACCTGTTCATCATTGTGAAAATAAAGTGATTCCATCTAATAATGTGATAATAACTATGCAATAATCACAGAACAGCTTAAAATGGTAGTTGGGTAGGGTAGTTTTTGTTTACAAAATAAGACACTTGATTTGGGCTTTTGTTTACATATAAATATTGTCGTCAGGTCACACAATCTGCGCGCTGGGCGACGGCGCCGCATGGCCTGTGCAAGGGCTCATCCGGCACTTCCGGCCCGAGCTCGAGCGCCGCATGGCCGAGTTCGCGGCCGCATGCGGGCCCAGCAAGGCCGAGCGGCTCTATTAGGTGCGCGTGCACTTAACACTATAGGAATATTGTGTTGTTGTGTATTGTGAAGTACGAGATAGGGGCTTGTGATACTATTAGTCGGAAACTTCAGAAGTCCGACGGCCACTTCAATCGTTTTCGTTTTGACACATATATTGCTGTTTGTTAAAATTTGCATAAATATTGCAGTAATGTATAACGTCTATGTGTCGTTGTTCCCAGTGTCAGACCATTGAAACTATGTAAGTTGCGGTCGGCCCTCTGGTCCGATAATCTTTCTACATCTAATATTCATGCGAAATCTGCAAATTGAGACATAACTCCGTATATTATTTATTTAATAGCCTGCAATGTCCCACTGCAGGGCAAAGGCCTCCCCCCACCCCTTCCACTAATCTCTATTCTGCGCAGACTCAGACCACTCTCTCATAAAAAAGTCAATTTCGTCACGCCATCGTTTAATGAAATTTAAATGATTACTCCAAGATTTATTACTTAGTATTGGTCTGAAAACTCATCAGACCAGGCTGTATGCTCCAGCAAACTTTGCCGGCGGTAGGGGCGGCAAGCACGACGTTGCCGGACTATGGTCGAGAAATCATTAATTGCGGTAATCCCGAGTGTTAGCCATAGACTAATCCAAATCGCTCTTAGCTGTAAATGTGACTTGACGATATTCCCCGGTAAGACATCTGTCCCTTTCTAACTATACATATATAGTGTCCATTAGTTTTATATGATTTTTTAAAATATATTCAAGTTAAAATCATGTTTGATCTCTCATACTATCGTCTCTTTATTATACGCTCTGGAATAACTCAACGCAACGAAAACGCAATCTAACATGAATTAGATACTCAACCAAACTTATCAGCGATAGTTAATTTTCCGCTTATCAGTGTAACATTTCTTTAGATGTATTTTCCCCGTTCTCGCTATTTCACAACACATTGCAATTTGACTAACAACTGAATGTAGTGCGGACTCGTCGTGACGGTCCTCTGGATGGAATAGCGTCACGGGACTAGCACTTATGTACTTGTAATTTATGTTTTGTAACTAAACGCTGATACCTGAAATTGTTAAGGGTAGGATAAAGTCAAATCTCTTTATTGCAAGTAAGCACGTTGTGTACATTTTTACTCGTCAACATTTTAAAAGACATTGCCACATTTCAATGGAGCTTTGCCCCACCTACGTGGCCATTTAAGCGTACTTATAATTTTTTGGGGACTTATTACAGGTTTCATATTGCATAATCATAATCAGTATAATTTTCTACTACTCTCGCAACTCCTACTGATTGTGATTATGCTATATAAAACCTGTAATAAGTCCCCAACAAAATGATAGGTACAGCTTCAATGGTCTCGTAGTTTTGTAGGGGGCAAAGCTCTATTGAAATCTGGCAATGTCATTTGTACCGATTTCATGTCTGTTGGGTAAGTGGTCTGTGCCGTGCGTACTATACGTGCAAGCGTTGCAAGTCCGAATCGAAACTAAATCATATGTAATGTATATGTTTTATCAAGATTATTACGGACAAAGAAAGTGGCTGATCACGTAGCCAACATGACTCGTGTATTTTGAGTGCTCTGCAAACCTACATTACGATATCACGCTTGAAATGATCGAATTGATGACAGTTGATAACTGATAATACCTTTGTTTCGATGAGCCATCACACGGGCCCAGTGCGAATTCGTGGATTACACGTGCCCTTTTCGACGTTTTCCAACATCCGCCAGATGGCACCACCTGCCAACCTCCATAGTGAAAAGTTCGGACCACTTTTTATTGTTTAAGTTAAGGGCCTTCCATGAGCCAACTAGCGCCGCCAATCTTAAAAAAATAATATCTTCCAATATAATCAATTTTATTAAAAAAGCTATCTACTAAATGTTTATTACGATAAATACTATTTTTCAATATATAATACATGGCATAATTGCGACACACATTATGCGAACTACAACTTACCGACATTGAATCACGTTATAAATAAGCATTTAAAAAATAGTATTTATCGTAATAAACATTTCGTAAATAGCTTTTTTAATAAAATTGATTATATTGGAAGATATTATTTTTTCAAGATTAGCGGCGCTAGTTGGCTCAATCAAAACGAAGATGAGTCGAGAGATGTTTTTTAATAACCATTTCATTTATTTAATTCCATATACAATTATTGTGTCGGAAATGCTACCTATTTAAATATTATAGTTACAATGTCAATTTCTCGAATCTAACGTCTACTTATAGTTACAGTTATACATATATACATTATATGTATATTATACATTGCGGACCCACGATACCCCTGGCGATACCCCTGGTGGTATCGTGGGTCTTTTAAAATCAAACGATACCCCCAACTAATACTGTTGTGACACTAATTAATAATAGTATACATATAATTATGTATTCAAATTAATTTTTACAATATCTCATTCATAACCAATCAGATTTCGTTCCTTATCCTCAACGGAGAGGAGATTTGGAGGTAACAAATACCTCCTCTCGTCTCCTCTCCGCTTCGGTGAGATACCGGGCCTTACTCTATGATTCAATAGTACGGACAACAGCACATCAATGGTAACTTGCATTACGATTTTAAATCTTACGACGCAGATAATAAGAACGGTCCAAAGTGTTACAATTGATCTGCTGTTAACTGAGGGAAAATCATCCTGTCGCGGGAAAGCCACCACTAACGCGGTATATAAAATAAATACTTACTCCTTATTTATTTTCAGATTCTGTAAATGCTGGATTCCATTTTGTAAATGACAAGCTAAATAAATTATTAAACTGATTGGACACGTTCAGATCAGCAGTTATAAATACTTATTGTTAGTTAATTTTGTAAAATATTGTAATTAGAAATAAACTACATCTGAATTAGAATTTGTTTCCTATTATATAGTACCTTCTATAAGTACTGTGGGGTGACCGCGACTTCCAATCGTTATCGCTTTCAATTTGACACATGGACGCTATATATTGGTGCTATGTTTTTGCAAGTTTTAACAAACGACAACGAAACGCAGCAATGTATATCGTTCAAGTGTCAAAATTAAAACGATAACCATAACGATTGAAGTCGCGGTTACCCCTTTGTTCACCACTTACCATTACGGAAAATATTTATACTTTGTTTCTGTTAACCCTCCCTTAAACCGTGTTTACATACTTCGTTATAAACGGTAAGGGTTAGCGTAGACCGCCGGAATGGCGGCGAAGCGACTAATTTAGTACCAATTAGAATTCAACTTTATTTACTTTAACATACGATATATTGAGATCCTCCGCGCGACTCCGAACGGCCGTCACGCGCTAATACAGTCGTTGCAGTAAGTAAAGTAGAATTCAAATTATTATATATAAACGGATATCACTCACTTATATTGTTAAAGTCAATATAAGTGAGTGATATCCGTTTATATATAATAATTTGTAGTAATGGCTCACTATAGTTTTAATTCTAGAATTCAAATTGTTACTAAATTAGGCGCTTCGCCGCCACTCCATCAGTCTGCGCTGTCCCTAAGTTAGAAAGGGACTGATGCTTAAACCGTGGAACGTTAAATCACGTTTATGGCTAACAGGGTATAAGTATGGGTAATAAGTATTCAGTAAGTTTCAAAACATTTTTCCTGTTGGAAATTCGTAGCACCACCAATGTCGATAAACGGCTTTTCCGTTAATAAAACATAATCTGTGTATCGGATCAATAATGTAGATAGGTAGCGTTTATCTTAAAACTTATGTCAGATAAATAGTTTCCTGTAATGACGAATATGGCGATACTTTTATGTAAGTACATAATATATCTGACAATAAAACTCAAAATAGATTTTACATTCCAGTATATAAGAACGAATATAACACGAATGGTACTCGTACAGTCGACGGCGTATAAAATGTAACACGAGGATTCTAATCCACGATAATACGGCCTATATTGCAATGGTTCGGTGTAATTTGTTGATGCGCGTTTGTATACTTACTTTAAATACTAATTGTAAAATATATTTTGAAGTCTCTTTTTATTTCACTAATTCAAGAGAAATATTTTTACGAACGGCTTTTTATTAAGGTAATCATCGACATATTCAACATATGCTTACTTTGATCTTGATCTCTAGGTTACAAGTTAGTGTTTGTACCAATTACAATCACAACCATGCGACAACTACAATACGTGGTCGGGCACTGATTTGTATGAAAATTAATTCAATTCTTATGGACCACATTTTGCCGTCAACGCGCCCACTTTTTGTCTGCGATGTCGGCTGTGGTACGGACAACAGCAGATCAATGGAAACACTTGCAGTACGATTTTAAATCTTACGACGCAGATAATAAGAACGGTCCAAAGTGTTACACTTGATCTGCTAGCTGTACGTGTGATTTAAGGCGTGCGATTTTCAAACAGCACTGCCATGATCTAGTTTGTGTAGATAAACATTCGTGGGTAATAGCTAGGCCTATTGTGGATCTGACAGTGACAGAAAACCATTCCCATTTCTTTTCCATTGCTCGGTTGCTGTTACAAGATTTTTACGTTACTAACGAAAGCCATCAATGGACTATAGAAATGGAATTGCGTCACTAACAGTGTTATATCATGGGGGTGACCGCGACTTCCATCGTTATCGTAATCGCTTTTAATTTGACAACGATATACATTGCTGCGTTTCATTGTCGTTTGTTGAAACTTGCAAAAACATAGCAGCAATGTATAGCGTCCATGTGTCAAATTAAAAGCGATAACGATAGAAGTCGCGGTCACCCCACAGGTTTGCGCTTAAATCAAGGGTTTACGGAATAAAAGTACGATAAGTATTTTTTTCTAAATTATTTTATTCCCTCTATCATTCTTTCTTTTTTTGATAATCCTTAATATATCTTAGCTTATTTACAGTTTGTATAAATTAAAGTGTAATAGTATATTACATAGACTACTATTGTACAACACTCTTTCGTCACTTTGAACGACTTGACTACTTCACTTTCACATGATCAAAGATGAACAGAAAACGAAATGAATAACACATGATTTTTATCAATAAAAATTAACAAAAATTTAGACATGGTAACCGCTGATTTCTGATTGTTATAATATACAAAATTAAAATAAAGAAAATTGATATCTAATTTACAAATCAAAATAAAATAAAAACTCAACACCAAGTACCAATGGGGAAATAATTTAGTTTAGGAAGAGTAGTTCCGCGCGGTAGTCCGCCTATAGTTGTAAAGCAAACGTTATAAACAGTTTAAAAACCCTTTAAAACGGTTGAATATCTACTATACTTTGACGCCAAATGATGGTGCATCTCATAGCGTTCCGTTTTAAAGGACGACAGTTTAGACCTGTAAGGGCGCGTTCCCATTATGTTTTAACGTTTTTTTACCGTTGATAAACTGTCGTTTCTAGCTATTCCCATTAATACGACATCTATATTATTTCTGTCGTCATATCGTGGACGACAGAGTTATCGTGTCGTTATGTGTGTGAATAACTCCATTTAAATATACAAGCCACGATACACGACTATATGTCGTTACGACATAGTGGGAACGCGCCTTAAGCCTGACAAAATTTTTTGATCACGACATAGATCAACGGTTATAAACTACCAATCATTAAACCACATTTAAAAGGTGTTAAGCCACATTCAAAACGGTTTTCAACCACATTTAAAACAGTTTTAAACGTCATTTATAACGGTTTCCAACCAACTTATTTAATTGGTTTTAAACCAGCTTCCAACTATACGCTTGCCCCCGCCGGGTTCGGCGCATCCACACAATAAATTAGTTTAAATTAAATAAATGGCACAGACCAAATTCTACAACCATTTGCGGTACATGGTGGTGCGAATATATTCATACATTTAACATAATTTTGGTTGATTCAATAACAATAATAATTTCGCACGCCAATTTGCCAAATAATCACGATTTCTAATAACCAGGCATCCAGTTTGACGGGGCACGGATGGAAGAGACGTTGATAGGTTGACACTTATTGCATTTTCGTGTTGTCTCGTCACTTATTATTATTATATTTGGGGCGGAAAGAGAATGTCGCCCCATACAATTTTTTTTATCGCAATGCACGTTGAAACCTGATCGATATTGGTAATCACAAGTTACTGTAACAAATCTAGTTTTCGCAAAATAAACAAAAAGGTTGTTTTATTAAGAAGTTGGAATCAATTGGAATATGTTTAGGCTCTGTAACTTATTAATTGTACAACCATTTTCTCTATTTTTTTCTGGTAACAACTTGTATGGGTCTCGGTAAATATTGTTATCTTGTCATTCGTGCCTCGTCAAATCGCCTGCCTGCTAATAAATAACCAATCAATATAATCAAAATAACTCTGATGGAAGCAACTGCTCGTCGCGAGCAAAGGGACTCGCTCTCTCTGCGTAACAACATAATGGCAATCAATATCGCTAACTAACATCGGTGGAGATCACAATTACACGATAAACTTTATTTTTAATATAATATAAATACAAAATATACATAGGTAATTTTTACCTAACACTACAGCAACAACTTCAATGCAATATACCCATCTATATTGATGTGAAATTGATATGATTACATTAGGCTTAAGAGGAATTAACGTAATAGTTAACAGAATGCTTTATATATAAATAACTTAACCTTCGGTGAACGGTTTCGGACGGCGAGATAGATGCTCGTATGTCTGTGGACGTAATCGAAGACAAAGTATACAGGGGACCTCAATAAGGTTGAGATTTTCTCAAAAACTACTGGACCGAATTTAATAATTCTTTTACAGTTACATAGTTTTAGCTTTTATCTATCAAACAGTGAAATAATTTTTGCAATAGGTCAAGTAGTTTTTGAGAAAATCTCAACCTTAAAAACTCTCCTGTACACCTTTCTCTGTGTTCCACCGTACCAATATCTGCCTCAGTCCGGCGCCGCTTTGGGCCCGTGGCTAGATCACAAGAACGCGATATCAGTCTCACTTATTCTGTCATTACGAACGTTACGACTATACCACAGCTCGTAAAAGCCGGAACGGAATAGTGCCAATAAAAGCCGCATAAAACTGAAATTCCATTGTAATGGTGTGTTTGTTTTGCGTCGGTCGGATTATGCGATTCCTATTGCGTCAGTTCGGGCTTCCACTGCCTGCAGGCGCGGGCGGGCCAGCCGCCCCGCCGCCGCCTCACATACACTACGACAAAATCTCTACTGAGACCTTCATTTTTGGCTCGGGGTATACTACCTACTGAAAAACATTGAACACGTGGCGTCGAAATAGGTTTTCGTAACCGAATATTTCAGTGAGCGCAACCGCAAGCTTAGTACACAACTAGGCCGGAATTAAATAAATAAATTCATAATTAATCAAAATCACAATGATCCGCAATGTCTGCGACGCTGAGCCCTCGGCGGGGCGTATCAGATCGGCCCTGCTGTGGGCTGCAGAGGACAATGCGCGGGAGTTGACTGTTAGTGCGACCGATGCCAGCATCGGGTCTGCGAGCTGCTCGAGTGGAGAGGCGTCGTGCGGGCTCCAGTGCCATTGTAACTGCACTACATGATCCGGCAGAGACGCTCCTGGCTGTTAAGAGGGTGTTGAGGGGAACTAGATGCAGTCGTCATCCATGTGTATGTCTGGCACGAGGCGGTCGTGCGAGGCTGCTGCCCTTGGAGGCAGCTCGTTCCGCGGGTCGCGCGCCAGCCACGGGTGGCGCAGCACGTCGCGCGCGCCCAGCCGCTCGCACGCGTCCCGCCGCAGCAGCGACCGGATCAGACACTTGCCGCGCGAAGACAAACACTCCGGTACAACGAAGTAGCCTCGAGAGATCTTCGCGAACAGAGACGCGTGCTCGGAGTCGTTGAACGGATACCTGCGACAATAGAAAACACACGTTAATATCTTGAACGTTATCGATTGATGTAAAGTTTCATTATTATAATTGAAGGCCTGACGTCCGCTCCGTTTTGTTTTAAAATTATCGAAGTCTGCAGCAAAAAACAAGACCGATGCAGTATGGAGTCAACAAAAAAAGACAACGGCAAAAACGAGCGCTGCGCTTATCGCATTTTAAAAAGATAGGCTCATTAACATCGACTTTAGGATAGGCTGCACAAATTGTTACGTTTTTACAAAGCTCCACTCCAATTAATGATCGATCCGATTGTCATTTGGAGGCGGGCAGATGCGCCAAAACAAAAACCCAGGTAGGACGGAACCCTTCCGGCGACAGGTGAAGGCGGCCGATTGCGGCGAAATCCCGACTTTCGAATATAAATTACGGGTGCGAGGGACCGAAAAAGGTAGAAAACAAAGGCTCGCGAACGGCAGGTGCGCCCGAGGCGGCCCTATTCGGGCAACGTCTTCGCCACATGACCGCGGCAGGTGCGGCGAAGATTTCACGAGCCTCGCTTACATGTGGGTGATATAATTGTTGGCCGTTGGCGCGTAACGGCCGACAGGTGATCATCCCCCGCGCGTCGCCAACGGTCGCGACACCCTCGCTATGCGATCTTTGAAAACGGTAAGTCCCACGCTTTGCAGGTGAAGACGCCCACCCTTCTGCCCTTCGTCAGTTACGTGAGCAGCGTTTATAGCCAACTTAATTTTGTTGAGCAATTTTATTTTCTAATGAGATTCATAATTGGTATAAGTCTATGTATGGATACGCACCTTCCGACGAGCATAGTGTATAGGATGACGCCGAGCGACCACATGTCCGCCGCCCTGCCGGAGTACGTCCGATGCGCCCGCAGGATCTCCGGCGACACGTACGCTGGGCAGCCCCGCTTGTCTTGCAACAGGTCCTCCTCGGGATCATCGAGAACCACCGCGTCTTCCAGCGATTCTAGTTTCAACGTCGTCCTGTAACAAAAAGAGAACACATTCAGACCCAGCTCTCAATTAAGAGTTAATATGAAATATCCGGCTTGTGAAAAGCGGTTGTTTTGTATTCATATCGCAATCGAGGGCCCATTTGACTCCGCGTTGTCAGGTCAACTGCATCTGACGTGCATTGACCGGTGACCCATATAAATCGCGAGCGTTTGGCATCACATATAAATATCGCGCGGCGCGATAGCCGCTCGCCCGTGATGCCTCCCTTTGTGCACAAAGCTTTGTGCGGACACTATTAATGATTCGCCCTAATTAAAAGCTGATGCATCGAACCGACATCAAAAGAGACGAGTGTCAGGGGTAATACGTTGCGAAATGTGGAGGGCGCGGATCGGTATTCGGCAAGCTCGCACCACGCCCGCGTTTCGCCGCAATGCAACAATATGTCATGTAAATAATTACACAGCGAACCATAAAGCTGTTCGGTGACGCAATAGGTTTTGTTTCATCACATCAGCACGGGCTTTAGGCGCACCGTGCGCGACCTCGTGTCTCACAGCCGCCGCATCGTTTCGAAATGCATTAAATGCACAGTTCGAAACAGTACACCGGCGGCGCTCATGTATTATTGAATGTAAACTAACTCTGATCTGGCGACACAGTTGTAAACGGGACATTCGGTCTTCGGTTTCATGGGAACTTTGGCTGGCCTAATGTTTACTCGAGCCTCGACTACGGCACACATAATTTGTTTGCCTTGATTTATACGTAGATAGTTAATGGCCGGCGCCGGCTGCAGTAGCATAATAAGCGATAAATAATTTTCAATGTAAAAATGGACGTTTAATTTTTAATGAAACCAATAAAAGTACAGAGTATTAAGCGAGCCTATGGAGGTGAAGGCGAGGCAGGTGCGCGGTGGGCGGCGCGGCCGCGGCGAGGTGCACTCCGACGTGCATTTCATGCTCTAAGGATATTTTTAGCGTGTTTAATAATACCTCCATAGGGGAACGGGGAGCTAAATAAAGTATAAGAAGGCCTTCTATATTTATAGACATTAAAAGCAATTATTTTCTAAAGATTAAATTCCATTACAGCTATAACGAAACCTAGACAGTGAAGAAACGTGTAAGTTTCGATTATATTACGCGTGCGTATTCCGAAAGCTAGAGGCAATAAATATCAAGTTTGCTCAGAGCGCAGTTACAAAACCCACAAGTTGCGGTCTCAGCTGTTTGACAAATAGTCTGCGGACGCAAGACTTACTGGAATTGACGGCTGGCTTATAGAGATCTCACTGGTAGAGATAACTTCAACTGCGGAGATCGAGGAGGCTATATGGCATCGGTTGCGACGATAATTTGAGATACATGATAAACGAGATAGTAATTTATTTTAAATAATAGCATTGATCGCGTCGTGACAATATGGCTCCTTTTAAAGGTTGCTCTTGTTATAGTGACGCAATGCGAGTTCGGCTCGAATGAAATATTGGCCAGTGTGTGACAGTTGGCCACTAGACAATGTGCACTGTGTGGGTGAAAAGAAATGCCTGAAACACAATGTTGTGATATCAGTAGGCCAGGAGGTGTACTGTGCGTGTCGGAGCACGTGCGGCGCTGGCCGCTAATCGGCGTGAAGCAAGAGATCCGCTGTGGGAACTCGTTGACGAAACACGTGACGTCACCCTGCAACTGCACTCCGGACCTTTTTTGTAATCCATCAGTGAGCGGAGCCGAATCCGGAGGGCGTCCTCGTATCCGTTTTAGGTCTCGACTGCGCAACTGATCCTAATTAAATCCCTACAGCGGCAAGGCTAAAGTGTGATGTCTGCAGTTGCAATCGATTCGAATTTCGCAACGTGTAAATAAGTTATACGGTGTCGTAACGCGGTCGGAAGGTTGGCCGGATTTCCGAGCGTGTTCCGAGCGGTGGCCTCGAAGGATTCTCGCGGTGTCTCGGACGCGGGCGCGTGCGGCCGCGCTAGCAACACGGCGGCGAAAGGACAACCGCGAGCTTTACGCAACGTGGCGAACCTTTACGCAGATTGGCGCAGGGCTGCCGGTGACCATTTAACGCACCTCGGTAACGAGTCACACACAGCGTCAAACGATCTAATGTCCCACTCTAAACGCAGTCGTGACTTACCCGAAACACAAACAGTTGGCATTACTAGATTGACTCACGTTTACAACTTCGCAATGGAGTTAACTAATATTATTTCGTTAGTGTTACGCATTTGTAAGTCGACTTGCGATCGCTTTAATAGTTTTGGTCGAGTGGAGTGGAATGGAGCATCGACATCATCGATAAATCGTCTCGTGTAATAAAGTCACCATTTAAGTGCTTTAATGATGTCTTAAATGTCGATCATGTCTGCCAGTGGTGATCTAAATGTTTCATATTATATCGATCGGTTAGCACGTGGGGCAATGCATCTGTGTGTGGGAGATCGGCCACAATTAGCGGGATGCGCCGGCGCAGTGTGCAGTGTCGCAATGGCCGCCGTTGCTCAACTCAACCCTGACAGTTTCGCAACAAACAATGGCTGTCATCGCAGATGCAGCACACACGCATGCACTTCCTGCTTGCTCCGCTATACATGGCGCTGACGCCTGACGAACGCGCGGCGCTTGCGCAACCACTAGGAAACGCTTCATGCGCGATGATACACTAAACTCGCCCACTGAGATTGCGAAAGATTTTAATAGCCGCGTCAACAACGCATAATTCGTTGTTTGCCTTAATATCGACCGTTTCCGAGCCCTATGGTGCGGTGTACAGTTGTTAGTCATAGGTTTTCGTAACGCGCATTGTAGGGACATGTGTGTCGCAAGCTCGCTTGCCTCACCGACCGCGAGATGCCGGGATAGGTTGGGAAACCATCCCGTGATGCCCAATTATATGTCGGCGGGCATTGCGCAACCAACCGCGCTCCCACACCGGACGTTTTGTGAAATTCGATTGATAAGTAGACTACTTAACTATTTCTAATTGATTTCATATATTAGTGGTGTGAGTCAGCTGAATGAATGTCAACTGCATTGGCGCAATCTTGCGAAATTCCCTTGACATTCGGATTTGAAGTGTAATTTTATCCCAGGCTAGAAAGTTAAACGACCTACAGCTTGTCAAATATGCGTTGGACACACTCCAGAATATAGGTCTCTAAAACCGCATAGGCAGCGGCACAGTTCGCTTTATCGGAGTAGCGATAACGCAAGTCGAACTCCGTTTTGAAACCGAGCGCTGGGCCGCTTGCGAAAACGCTAATGTGAACATCGGTTGCAAAATTGTTTTAGTTTTAAAATCGAATGCAGCGACAATGGCAGGCGGCGGATGGGCTGCATCGGCATTCAGCGCCGCGGGGCGGGCGGGTTGGCGACCGGCGCTGGCACGGCATGGGGACACGCGCTATGGAGATCGTGTAGCGCAACGCTGCGACCCGTATTTGGCAGGCGTGTGTCGTCCGCGCACGGGCCGCGTGTCACAATGGAGCGGATTATGAGCCGTTGCGATATGGCATGTTGCAAGTCCGGGCGGCGGTCCAAGCGGCGCCGCCGAAATAATCCCGTGTTGCAACGCGCGCCCGGAGTGCGGAACGGGCGCCACTCCAGAGCCCGTTGCGCAAACACTACCGCACGCAATTGGCCAATTGCGCACGTCGCGATCGGTTCTCCACGCACGCTGCGACGTTTACGAAACTGTGGCACTGCAGTACCGTTCGACGACCCCGTCTATTACGCGAGGGTTGCGTAATGGAAGAAAGCGTCCAGAATGCGTCCGCAAAAAGTATCCGAAATCTCATTGATCTCCGTCTCGAATCATTGCAATTATGCTGTTACGTAGAAGTGTTAAATCCGGTGAGCGGGCGACTTTCTAACGCGGGGTCGGTGCACGCGGCGGCGTGTCGCAATAATTTCTCCGGCGTCGCGAACGAAGAAAGCGCGACCTCCGCACGGCGTTTTGCAATCGCGCGCAGCCATTGCGCCGGCGCAGCGGAGAAAGATCCCCGCCGTAGAAAGCGTACATCGACCTGCAGTGCTTTGGGCTGCAGCAATCAGCGAAACCGCAGGACGCTTTGCGAGCTTGCAACAGATGCGCTAACAAGATTCCTGCGAGTCCTGAGTGGCGACCGCAGTGGCACGAGCCGTTTAGCATAACAGCGGCGCTCTGCGTGTGCCTGGATTGGGCAAGTGGGCCCAGCGTTGCGCAAGCGCGATAAACGTGTGGCCGCATGTCACCGACACTCGTGAAATACTTCCGTTCATTGACTCCTTCCCGATTTAACTGTGCTCTACTCATGTCCGTTTCGAAATACTTTCGCCACCGATATGTCACACGTGTGAGGACATTAGGGCGCGCAAAAAGCGCTCGCACGCATCTCTATCCTTGATCATTCGGGTTCATTAAATAGTCACGCTCGATATAGGTAGGACTCCAAAATGTAGGCGCCTAGTGTATGGGTTTCCGCCGACGCCGTCGTATACTGCTTGCGACTAATGTTGCAAACAGTCGCGTAACTCGTATCTGAACTAGGAATTCTGCCGTGCAGGATATTACACGAAGAATCAACGGGTAACCAGCGCACTGGCACGTTTGCGTACTCACTTTCATAACTCGTTGTTACGTTTAAAACTGATTTTTCCAAGTGTTGGGAAACGCGCGGGTAAAAAGCTGGAGCTCCCACATTACGGACGAGTAATCGTCGGCATTACGTCGACAGAAAAAAGAAAATACGCGTGTGACAGCGAGCGCTGTGATTAGTTACGAAGATAGCTTTCGATGACACGCAACTGCACAAATAGAACTCGTCGTTTCTAACCAATCTTGTAATTATGATAGAAACGCTGCGAGTGGGGCACCTGGCGACAGGTGCGCGTGCTGCAGTCCTGCCAGTTTGACGAGACTGCCATAATGACGATAACCATATAAAGGGCAGCTGTACGTGTTTGTCGTCGACAGATGCGGTCTAGATCGGCCGATAAATAAAAAGAGTAAATCCACATCCGTGTGCGCCCGCGCAGTTTCCGCCGCGGCGCACACGCAACCGGAATCGGTGATTGTTTCGCTCTGCAGCAGCTTCCTCCTCTCTGTTCAGATCGGAAGTGCGAAACGAGATGAATGAACTTCTGCATTCAATTAATGTACGCCAGGTGAAAATCGAGTTTGCAATATAAGCAACGAAATTAGAGCGCCGATTAATCTTTAAAGCCGGGTCGCTTGCAGCCAGCGCTGCGACGCAAGAGCTTGCAATATGTAGCGAGTTGTGTTGCGAACTACGGAGCAATGTGGCGCATTGCTAACCATTGGTTAACAGTGGTATTGGATGTTGGCGGTGACGCAAATATGGTGAAGCGGACAATGTCTCGAAGATTTTACGGCTAATTTATATGCAGCAGAGGACGGGACGGGCTAAGGTTCGGCCCGACCGAAACGCAACCTTAGGTAATCCTTCAGTTTTGCAACGCGCAGCAGACTCGCAACAGTTTGGCGGCGCTCCGTACGAACGAGTATCGCGCCACATTAAACGGTTGGTCCTTACGCTCCATTTCATAATGGAGTTTGCACAAGCGCTGGAACAATCGAGCGTTTGTCTCTTGCAAGTAGTTGTGGACTAATGGGTGCAATATATGGCAACAGCTGTTGTTTCTGTACACATTGATGTAACTTCTAGGTACTACGCTTGAGGGATACGAGCCGGTAAATATGTGTACATTATCTTCATTGTTGTTGCGCTATTTTATTTATGCAAGTTCGTAAAGTTCACAAAATGCCAATCGCTATATTTCAGTTCCAATCAATGCTCTTAACCTTGGGGATGCATTTAAGTCGCAACCACTTATTGCGACTAAATCGAAAGACAACACCAACATGCGAGTACAAAGGCCAAAGGAATGAATGACGCAGGATGATTTCGAAAACGCGAAATAAGCGATGTTGCGATTCGCCTTTCGAAATACGTTTACCTCGTGGTTGCAGAAACGAGTGGGACGACAAATAGGATTTATCTTGTCGATTTGTAACTATTACAAGATAAAATTAGTTCTGAATTGACATAATGATGAGTCATTTGTATTGGATGAAACAATCGAGGGAAAATTGATGAGTGCAGAAAAAATTAAACTGATTTAGCTAAGCGATGCGCGATTCTCAATAGATGGACAGGGCATTTTAGATAACAGCGATGCTTTATAATCTATATGTGGATATATTTATCGCGAGCCTTATCAACATTTCTCTGTAATCTTATCTCCGTAAAAAAAACTTCTAAAAATTTTCACCAGTTGTTTATTTGTTTAGTTGGTAACTCGATACGATAAGCAAATATTTTGTAATGATGACGAGTAGGTACTGCGCTGGTTGGTGTTTGTCCAAGTTACACAATCTGGTGTGCGTACTGTATTTATTGGTGGGTTGTTGCGAAAATGTGTTCCATATTTATTGTTGTAACACCATTGAGATGGAAATTAGAAGAGTTTAGTGCACGACATTCGCTTGCTGAATGCTGATTTGTATAACACAGGGGTTCACCTCAATGTACTCAACACTGCTATTGAATCAATCCGACGATGTATTGAACTACAAAATTGTATTATTAGAAGACTTTGACACGGGCCCAAATAAGTCTTGTTTGCAAATATGAACCCCTTCGGTACCGCAAAGGCACTCGACATACACTTAAACTTGGCACGATCGTTATCATGAACTCTATCGAATCAGGAACAATGTTTTTGATATAAGCACCGGGTTTTATACGAATACGACCCCAATGACGTCGCAGGTAGGTAGTAAAAGTTCGCAGCGATAGCACACGCAAAAGCCTCTACTAATACACGAGTAGTGGCAAGCGTATCGCCAAGAATGTAATACATGTAAGCCTATCCATTGCTATGGTAGCACAAAGCCAGCGCTTATACGGCAATGTAGCCTGTGAATGCGATATTTGCGGCAATAGGAGCAGTCACAATGCCGCGGCTTTGCTTATAAACGCTTTGGTGCTATAACAAAAGAGCGACAAGACGCGTGCTCGAACGAAACAATACAAGGAAACTCTGTACAAAAACAACTTAAGGAAAGCCGGATAAAAGTGTTTTATCAACAACAACACATCTTTCGAGAAGTTTGTAAATAAATATCGATACCAAATAAAAAAATCAAGCAAGAAATCGCGAGACGGGAACGAGTTTCTATGTACCGTTACCGCTTGCTGAAAACAACAAGGAAACACGCCAGTGGGGCCAGTTTAAAACGAGTTCCATCCAATATTGTTGATTTGACGAAAAACATGCGATTTCACGGAGCTGTGACTAAATGTTAATTGTAGTTCACACTAAATCGATAGATACTATGCTGCCTCTATACCTTTTGATGGGATTTTAATTAACTGTCGTTAATTGAGAATGGCTATAAATTGTTTTTATTTAGCTCAAACCGTATGGATGTAGGCTTATACAATTATATTCCCTTGTCTTTGTTAGTGTAGGTACAGCAAAGAATTCCAAACACCGTTCGATTGTGTGAATCGAGAACGTGGATCGAATACGATTCGAATAATCGTGGTTGGTAAATAAACGCAGGCTTCTAGGATTTGAGGACAATGCCCTGTAATTTCCACTTATGTAGTGGACTGGACAAGTTATGATGAGTTAAACTGTCCGGTTAGTGGCAAGATGAAGAATAAATTCTCAAGTTTACTGCTCAGAAATGATAATGTGGAACGAGAGACAGCGGTACTTTCTCGTTGGCCAACTGAGTACCGTTTGGCCACGCGAAATGGTACTAGGGCGATGAAAGCATTGATACCTTGGCATTTCCACTACACAGGCAAATGAGCAAATGAAGAATTATTCCAGTGAACATAGATCCTCAATTTGCCGATTTTTTACCGCACTTATATGAGTACAATCTTATGTTACCGATGAGATCATAAAAGGATCAATGCTCTACTCGAATGCCAAAGCGATGATCAACAACTTCAAATTAAAGAGAGGCACTCCTCCGACCCGGTCGTTCACCTCGCGATTACTCTTTCTACTCGCAATGATGTAACTTGGAAAGTGCGGAAATGGTCATTACTAAATAGCAAGTAGAATTGCGACGCAACTTATATTATATCACAATTTCTGGCATCTGGCTCGCGGATGCACGCCCGGGAAAGGTCATTGAACTTGCGAAACTTCACCTGTCATAGGAGGCGAGGGGCGGGTAACAAAGGCAGTGATGCAATGAAAGAAAGTACGGAAATAATAAAGTGAACGCACTGGCGGGCGAGGCAATTAGTTTACAGGCTGCGCAATTTTCCCCAGATGAAACAATCGATTTTGAAATTGGAACTAGCGACGTATTTCTAATTCGATTGAATGGGAGTGATGGTCGGACTGTCTTGCACAACGCTGGCTGGCAACGAGAACGGAAGAGAGCGCGGCGAAACGGCACATTGCGGTGATGCAATAAAGAAAGTGCGGAACTGAAGTAGGTTTTCTAACGCGGTGAATGTACTCCGGCCATTAGCACGGTATCATTCGCGGCAAAGGCTCTAGAGGCGGGCGACGACCTCGGGTGATGTCAGAGGAGCCCAAGTATTTCGCATCGGACCTCGGCGTGATATAATGCCATCGGGATGGAACATAGCGAGCGATGCGTAATCACCTCAGCGTCACTGAAGGAAAGGTATCATTGGGTGTTACATCAAAGTTTTGCTGCATTGTAGTTTGGAATTGCAATAAGCAGTTAGGTAACGGTGTTGTCACACTTGTTTGTTGCAAAGCACCGATGTAATTGTGCAAACACAGAAAAATTAGCGATACAAGTGTCGACAAAGATAATGATGGTCTAGTAAACTTTAGCAGTGACCCCAATGCTCGGCAAAAAGTATGTCCAAAAAGTGATATGTCAAGTTCAGTGGGTGCGAGTGCGAGGCCGGTGCGCGGGCGCAGGCCAGGCCCGCTGGTGGGGAGACGCGGCGGCGGGGCGGCGAGCGGCGCGCGGGAGGCTCGTTGGTTGACAATGAATGGCAAAGCACCGTTGTACTTGACCCAGTATTCGGGCGAGCCGTCACGCCCGGCCGCCGCCGGTGCAACGCTGACGTACGATTGATGATGCTCGTGACACCCGCTAATTGCAACTACTGGTGATGTCTTCACTTATTAACCTTCGTTATTGTTGGAACTACGATAGGTAAATAAAAAGATGACAACTTTTGTAAGTAATAAAGTTGTTCACGTCTGTCAATGTGAGTATGTTTATTTCTACTAATTACTGTCATACGTTCTTCAAATAAGTAAGTACCTAAGATAGCGGAACAAGGTAGTCAAACAATACTAAAAGAATTGAAGAATAAACCTACACATTAAAACTTAACGAATGTTAAATAAATTAAACGATGTATTGTAGTGATGATGGTTTTATGGTGCTTCTGACATTGGCGCACTAACCCACTTGGCACCAGCTTCGCCGGAGTTTACGTCAATCAAGAAATATTTAACAAATCGGGCGTCGTGTCAACGCCGCCTCTCATCAACCGGTGATGTCACGGTTTTAGAACCGACTCGGATACCGCTACGATTGAATCACGAGAATTATTATTGATGAGTAAGTGCTCGGAAGAATTCCATATCCAGCACGTTTAAACAGTACAATAAACATAAAATAGATGTCGAAACGCATGCGGTGTATCTCGCAAGCGGTTTCCGATACACTACATGTTGGCGGTAGATATGCGCGAGTATGTGTGCCATTGCGCAAGGTCGCCAGCGCACCTGCGCCCGCGCCGGGCACTGCAGCGACGGTTGCAGCTCCCACGACATAGTTCAAGTCTTCATGAATATTTATCGGCTTCTGAACTTAAGGGGAGGGTAGCGCAAGTTATTCGGGGTGGTATGTATTATACACCTGCTAAGAAACGACCTTTGTTAACAGGTAGGAGGTTATGTAGGGAAATATGTCATCACCATAAACGTACAGGCAAAATAAATACCGAAAGCGGCTGCAGCGCTCGAGGCAGCGTCCGGCGGAGGCAAGCGCACTCGTAATCATCCAAGTGGGTTAAGGTTCCATCAAGGATTTATTGCGGCAAGCTCCGCTCCAAAACACAGAGTGTTCGTTACTATGAGCTAACTGCAAGCGGCTGGTTCCGCTGCATTTGGCTATACACATACAAAATGGTCTTGTGCATTTTTCTCCATTAGCGGCGACGACGACGTACAGTCTGTCAATGTCTGGATGATTGAATAAACCCATTTTTTTCCCAATGCGTCCTTTTATATCCATAAAAGTGACCATATTTCATTCACCTGCCGTCGACAGTTTCGTTCGCCTGAACATAAAGAGAGCTTGGACATCTTTTGTTTAATTAGTGTCCAACAAACAAAAGTAACTTGATCGTTTGAGGCGTCCCTTTGTCCGGCACAGAGAACTGTAGGAATAATGAAAATGTCCTTTGAGGGCCTTTGAAACTTGAAGTAGGTGCAATGTAAACAACTTAAGTTTCAAAACGATGCAGATGTAATTACAAAAGCGGTAGTAGCATACAACTGTTTGGCAACTGGTGTATGGACGATTCTTGCGCAATTCGCATCAGCGTCCGGACCACTCGACTAATTGTTTCTATCAAACAACGAGTATTTGGTTTCTATTGTTTTATAAAACCTTTTGTCGTGAAGGGCAATTAGCGCAAAAATAATAACACTTGATAAATTGCGTTATACACATTGTTAACACTGCGGTGGGTCGTAATGATTCGTATAAAATTGTTTTAAAAACAAAATTACTGTAGTTGGACAAGTTTTGCTTTTGGCAATGCAATCCACGTCCTCGGTTATGTAACAAGTCGGCCTCGAGTTTAATTGACTAACTTGGATTTATATTATTTTATAGCCGCGCTAATCATTGAGCAAACAACTCGAATAGTTCATTCTGTAAACCTAGTGTCCATGACATGAGGGATTTTACGAGTGTGATGCGCGTTTGAGCACTAAAGTTTATCTAAGGTTACTCTTTGACTCGAAGAAGTACTATTGTTAATTTAATCACTTATTTGTAGAAGTTAATAGTTTTTGTTATTTTTAAATGGCGCAAAGACCTCGACATCCTACGTTGTGGAGTACATTAAAAATTCCTTTACGTTTTCGCAAAGTCAGCGCATATGAATGAGACCAATGATTGATTATGATATTGAGCTTTACATAAGCAGCAGGAGTTTGTATTCAGTGCGTACGGGTGTCGGCAGATGTGCGCCCGCGCATTGTCCCACGACAAAGGCAGGTAGACGTTACCGCGCCATGTGCTACGTGTCACTTTTTCACCTCTCTCACACACGTTTTACGTAAAAATCCAAAAAACTATAATCTGACCAAGCAGATGTCCACGCAGATGTCGTCAGAAAAAATGGAAAAGGTTCTAACTATTATACACTGTAAAGTGTATACCTAACTACATAGGCCGTGAATTCCCCGTGTGCCAATTAGGAATTTAATTTCCACGCCCAATGAATGTTTTGTTTGCGCATCGAAACTACAGTAAATTAATTACAATGGTTTCCCTTTGTTACTAAAGAGAGAAACGAATCGAATCCCAGTTATGAAAATTAATAACGGCAAAACCAATTTACTTTGATCGCGTAATATCCTGCCGAAACGTTTATTGAGCTGAGCTCTGCACGGTTTTCAATGCGGGAAATGACTACCAACATGACTAGATTTATACCTGTAGCAGCTGCCGAGATTCCGCGAACTCAAAATGCCACAACCCCCGTCTTTAGGAATCAAAGGAATAAAACAAAAGCTAGCTACGAAAAGGCTAACTGAGGGGACGCTTGTTAGAACGAAGAACGATGAAAAAACAGCAAATATTGACCTCGTAGCAGATGTCGAAAGCTAAACTTTGAGACTGGCTAGAAGTGCATTTGAATAAACACACGCTGCTCCATCGATAGTAACCAATCTTTGTTGACCTTACGTTATATCGAATGTCGAGTTGTATGCGCCCAGAACAGATAGAGTTGTCATCAGGTGTGCAAACATACTATTTCTCAACATCCATTGTTTCCTAGAACCATTCTGCTGTCGAATAATCCCTTAAGAAATATTATACGCGCTGCAGTAAAATAGTTTTACCAAAGAGAAAATTTAAACTTGAACTATAAATAAACAGCTGCCTAGTGAAATATGCAACTAACGACGGCGCCAATAAGAGGACACCGGACGTTTTATGCACTTATATAAAATATTGGATCCCAAAAATAGACTCATCGCTATAAACTCGAGAAATTGTCGGCTATAAAAGTCCTTTACGAGATGTGAGATTTACGAACTGCTTTGCTGAACTCATACCAGAACATGCGGCAAAGGAAAAAGAACTCTGGTATGTGGGATGTGAAGTTAAAGTTGAAACGTTGGGTCGTCTCAAAAGAAGTTGCTCCTCATTGTCTGTTGGGAATGCGAATAGTGAACACGTGCGTTTCGCAGGTAGAGCTTGCATGTGCATCTCATTGTTTCCTCCAAAAAGGTGTTTTTCTTGGCTCTGAATAGGAGAATCTTTGCACAATAGTCGGTTCTTTTCTATCGAGGCCCATCATCGGTTCGGCAAAGAGTAGACCGAATAATAAATCATGCGTAGGAGACGAGCACAATGCTCTCTATATTTGTTTACTGCACATCTGTTCAAGCTGGTCCGTGAAGCTTTGAATTGGCAAGTTTAGTTCACAAAAACGCCAGTATTGTCACGTCGCTCAGGTAATTGTTGAAAGATTAACCCGATACGGATTCCAACAATACAATTTAGAACACCTTGACTTTTTTTTAGAATTTAATTTCAATGAATGACATCTGAGAATGGATCTTTTTCATCATAAGGTTAATTGGTAACACGAAAGTAAGAAGTGTATTGCGGCACAGTATGCGACCTTAAGTCGTTATCTGGAGGCGATAAGCGAGATTGTGGTGACCTTTAAATGTTGACTAGGTGTCTTGTACGCAACGCCGATAACGCTCAAGTCCATTGACCGTGTTGAGATCCTGGACTACAACTATGAAAATAATAAAAACTGCTATAAAATTGAAACGGTTCCCAGGCACTTGAATGAATGATTTTTTATAAATACATCAGGGGAGCCATATGCCTATGGGCTTAATCTTCAAGCACTCTCATCGACCGGATGTAACGGGACCGGAAACGGACTTCGAATAAAATATAAAATAGAGCTGCAGAAATTATACCGGCAGATGGCCGACATTGTATCGCAGTGAGACAAAAGAAAATAAAACTGCGAAAAAACTGCACACGGCGAGTCGCAGCCGCATGGCTAAAGGTATTTAACTTAATTATCCGACTCCAGCTTTGCTCCGAGAAATTAAATTGGATGGTGTCTAGTTGGGCGTCCAAATGGATGCGCCGCAATTACTGCAGATGCAACTTTTGACGTTGAAAAGTTAAGTTACGACTTTGTTTTACAAAACGAGTAAATTTACGATTTATTGTATTGAATAATCGTAAAATTTATTATTGCTAGTAGGCCCCTGTCTTACAATTTTACTTAATGACGATGTAAATGTATTCATAATGAATGAATAAATTATTAATGTCATTTCATCAGTATTACATCAGATTGTGATTCAGTAAAGTCACAGAATAATCATCATTCTCTCACATTAGTGTTAGATATATTACACAGATTTATAGATAATATTGACACAATGCATAACTAAATGACATCTCACATACGTGAATCGATGCACGAGGCACGTACACTGTAAAGTCTAGACAATGATGTCATTATAAGCCAATCATATTAAGAGGATATATCGAAATAGAAACTGTAACAATGTAACAACGATAAGAAGCGTTAAAATTTAAATTTGGAATGTGTACGCGTCTGGTAGATTGTTCCTGGTTGGGCGGCGCGGGCGATTCGAAGGCGGAAGAGCGGCGCTTGCGCAACTGACATTGAACTGAGGCGGTCTTCGAGTGGAGGCCACAAGCGCCGGATTCTTATGTAGTTTAACGATAGTTTAATGTGCGATAATATTACAAATTTATCTAAGGAGAATACACAACCGGTTTTCCTTATGCTACCCTTGATTCATCTGCATCGTCTGTTATTCGAGGAAACTTATCAAACGTTCTCTGAACACTGGCGGAGAGATTTCCAGAAGCAGGATGTGTAAAGTATACAACGCAGTAAAGTATGCGGAAGTCTCTGGAGTTTGGTTTATCATTTCGCGAGCAAAACAATCCGCGCGTATTTTCCTACTCGATTTCCCTAATGATACGACCGTTTTGCTCGTCATCGCCTCAGGATTACTGCGTAGATAAAATACCCAATTTTAAGAATTAGCGCTGATGCAAAAAAACTTTCTTATCACGTCAGTTCACGTGGTTTTCATACTGAACGCAGCAGATTCTTGCGTCATTCGTGCGTGGATTCGCAAGATTGGTGCTAATTTCATCAGCTGACTATGTCACCTTGTTGGCATTTGTCAAGGCGATAAATGGCAGCATTACTTTGATGACGGAGATTGTAGCAGTTTCGAGTATTTGGGGCCAGCAACTGTGGCGGTGTTGTACAGCCCAAAGCGGATCGAGTGTAAACACTTTGGATTTTGAACCGTTCGTATTATCTGCGTCGTGAGAGTTGAAATCGTACTGCAAGTTTTACCATTGATCTGCTGTCGTTCAAACCTCTATGATGGCTCGGTCGCAGAATGTCTACTTCGCAATAAATAAATAAATATATGTGTATATCACGCGCAAAATGTCCACTTCGCAATATTTTATTCCCCATCAAAATATTTCTTTCCCATCCCTTATGTAACAGTACAAGTACAGGGCAAAGTAAATTACTATTAACTCTGCCTTATAGACGACTCTTATGTGAAGTGGACGTCTTGAGCAGGTAGACATTTTCTGTAGAGTCCTAGTGATGTGTGTGGCATCGTTACCGCATCGTTGTCACCTCAGGTTGTCACCGACGACGGCCGGTGTCGCAACCGTTTGGCCGTGTCCGGGGCCCGCCCTTGGCCACGGCTAACCTATCGATACCGCGGTCCACAGTCCGTGGCTCGAGCGGCGGTGCGTAACCGCTTCCGCGTGCCTCTTACGTCACACAACTTAGCAATGGCAATGTTAAGGCTGGCCAGTGACGTCACAAAAATTGTTGTCGCAACATGCATCTGATCGATATTGGTAATCAGGATCAAAATTCTAGTTGTTGCAACGAAAATAGTTGTTTTTTTTGCTTAATTATTGTAGTAATAAGTTAGCTCTGAATTTTTCCGCCTACATTCATTTTCTCAGGATTCCGACCGACGTCTCTAACTTCTTAATAAAATACATAGGTATACATTTTATTACGTAAGTCAATTTTTTAAATCCCTTTTTGTTAATTATAATTTTTAGCATTTTTTATTTATTTATAGGTAGTTTTTAGTCATTTTATTATTTGTAGTAATTTTAGGCTTTATTAATTATCCAATAAATTCATATTTATTTTTAGCAAATTGTTTTCCGACACATTAACTGTATATAGAATTAAATAAATGAAATGAAATTATAATTACATGGTGAACATTTAAAACTATTTATTAGTGAACGAATATTTAGTTTACTCACGTTCAATTAGTATTTGACCTTACTTATATACTTAGAACCAATTAGGGTTCAGCAACAAAATACTTAAGACTTTCTGATCATAAAGGCACAGACAACTCAATCTTAAACGTATTTATTTAATCAATAGCGTTATGAGAAATAAGCATCTGCGTCACGATAGGCTCCCACTCAGCGGCGGCGGGGCGGCGGGGTAATTTTCCCCGTGACGTCAAAGCTACGCCACGGGTCACGTGTTTCCGCCCCAGAGGCCTGCGTAACCTCTACGTGGGAGGCGAGTGCGTCAAAAGCGTAACAGGCTGAATAGCGGAGCCGTGGGCGCACGTTTGGCGAAATTCGAAACAATTTTCTTTGTGAAGCACTTTGGATGGCTTCACCTTTGCTTAAGGCTGACGGAGGCGTCGATGACGTCAAGGTTATATCGTGAAACGTTGATATTTTAAATTACCTAAGTGGTTTTCGTAGAATAATAGTTTGCAATCCTCAGAACCACTAGGTTAAAAAAAAACTTTCTCAATATTAATGGCACTACCAAGCTAGGAGATTACATTATTTATTCATTCAATATCTCTATATAATAATGGGTTTTCAGTACACATGAACTATTTGTACTCGTTATAATGTGTGCTGATTACGTGACTCGCGAAACGGCTGGGTATCGCTAGGTTACTGCGCAAATTGTACAGTCAACATAGCAATCTAGGCCTTATTACTGTAACATAAGGTGTCCGTGACTGTACAGGAATCTGTACAAACATCGATTGTCTTGAATAACAAGAGTGGAATGTATAAATTCAATAGATTCACTAATGACGCGAGTACTCGTATTGTCTTTCCATATCACATGCGTCGATGACTTCATGACGACCATAATTATCGGTAGGGATCACTGTTGTTACCAATGACATGACCTTATCACGGACACATGTTAATTTACAGTGTAACGCAGTAAGAATAGCACTGTCATTAACACTTTATCATTATTAAATGACTGGGCTAATTGGCAACTATATTTGTGTAAATAGCTACGTAAGATTCTGGTTTTTATCTCAATAAAATTACTGAGGGCGGTTTGCGTAACGTTCTTAAATCTTGTTTAACAGTAGCCTAAACACATTTAAGTTCATTTAAGTTCCTAAACCTGTTTATCGAACTGTCAAAGTAGAATTTTAATATTGTAATTGTGTTTAGGATAAACATGTTTAGTTAACGCAAGATTAAAAATAATTTAAATAAAATCTCACGCAAGCCGCTCTGGGTGCCTAAAATATCTTGCTATAAATTACATATTAGGGTAAGGTATTAAGTATTACAATTATAGGGTGATCGCATTTGTCTAGTTGGAAGCCTAGAACTCCTAGAAGTAAAAAAATCAAAGTAAAGGCAATAAAGTCATTAATGATTTGTCAAATTATATTCTACAACTGGTTACGTAAGTGGCAAAGGCATTGTTTGTCGCTGCGGTTACGCAACCCGTGACCGCGAACGGAGGTCGGATACGTTCTCATATTTACTATACGTACGTATTCTTCAATCTCGAACGCGCGAGGCCGCTACACGAAAAGATACCGTTTCGCAATCGCAACGCATTTCAATGTCATTGTGAACGCTCCCGATTGCCTGTCGAGTCGAGGATTGAAGAGACGGAGCTGCTTCTCTATAGAAGTGGTTATCGCAATGTTGGTAGTCGAAATCACTATACAAATTAAGAATTAAATTAAGAACAAAACATAACATCTATAGATGTTTTGTTTTTAAACTATAGTTTGCAGAATTTCTTTTTTTGGTTTATTCCTTATTTACGGTGTCCTATCGTTCAGCAGGACCATGATTGTCTAACTGACAGCGACGCTGATGGTATCCAATCGGAATGAAGTTCATTTCGACACTATTAGCTGTGTAGAAATTGTAATTAGTAACTAATGCAACCTGGCAATGGGTTTTAAAATGAATACACCTAGTCGTCTGCTATACCGCAGCCCAAATCAGGTGTCTTATTTTCTAAACAAATATGATAAATCTATAGTCTAATTACCTGTTGTGATGTGTCACTGAAGGAACAGATTGATCGAACTTGTTCGTTATTGTGAAAATAAAGTGATCCGATCTAATAATGTGAAAATAACTATGCAATAATCAGAGAATAGTTTAAAATGTTTGTAGGGTAGGGTAGTTTTTGTTTACAAAATAAGACACTTGATTTGGGCTTCGGAGTATATTTATGTATACCGAGTTCGGAAAAGCAGGGCCTCCTATCACAAGTACTTACATACTCGGAAGGAGTGCCCCAACTAGCTGTAATATAACATTAAGTTTGGATAACGATTTTTTTTATTTACATTAAATTGCATTGTACCAAAATACGTTACGATAGTAATTTTTCGACAGGCAACACCTCTCGGCGTAAAATTCTCATTGCGAATTCGCGAGACAAAACCAGATTTGCAAGCCACTTGGCTGTTTAATGACTAAATTGCCATTGCCAGTGACATGGCAGGGATTGAGCTGAGAATAACTTTAATTACAGCTCAATACTCAATGGCGAGTTCGAGTTTCTTTCGACGGTATCGTTACGACACTACCCAGTTGAATGTCAAGCCGTACAAATGCAAAAGTCGATTCCATTCGACGTTGCTGTACTTACTTGTAGATTGTTTGTCACGTGAATTGTTTTCGCGAGTTTGACGATGGTGGCTCAGTGTTGCCGTACCCTACTGTTTGCTGCTTTGAATGGAGTTTGAATGCCTTTTCTATGCTTTTAATTGTTTTTATTTATTGTGTTGCAACTTTCATTCTGTACTTCTGCTGTTATATTCTTTACAAGTTATGAAACTTTCTTTACTTTTAATGGCTGTGATACGTACACAGTGCAAATAGGTATTATTTGACAAGAACATTGCATGAAAGAATTTCGAATTTCACAGGAAAAAATAATTATAAAACGCCGAACATAATGAAAACTAAAATTAAGTATTTAACATAATTTATGAAATATGAATTAAAAAATCTCTGTTTTTTTTCTATATTTTTAAGATCAATTTGCTGTGCTGCCTCTAAGGCCGACATTTTTGAGTGCGACTTTAGTTAGTCTTAAAACCTAGCTCAAAATAAATTCGCACTCAAATGTCTATGAATAATTAAGTCTGGTGTTAGGGTTGGCAACACCATGTGTTGAAACACTGCTTACTTGGCTGTGTGCAACGCTGTACGCTTGCCTTGCGTCATTTCCTCTTGCTGACCGTGAACCGGGTTACGTCAGCGCGGTTTCGGAACGAGATTAGGATGCGCCTACGCTGCTCATCGAATCTAGAGGACAATCGCCTTTATCGCTCCCACTAATACATTTCCGCTTGAAAAAATTCCGAGTCCTTACTAGATTGAAATACAGATTATAGTTAGATAACAAAATAGATGTACGTAAATTGTATTATTAAAAAAAAATGTTTTACTGAATTTTTTGGCAGATTTTCTTCTCAGCGTTGGCACCTTTTCCTTGCAAAAATTGAGGTTCAAAAATGTACACAATATATTTATTTACTTGCAATTAAATATGATTCTGATTCTAGCATGACTATCACTTGCGATCGGTAAATAGAGAGTGCAAACAAGCAGTTATTTACGACTGGCTCAGAAAAAAATCCCACAAGATTGCAGTCCTACTTTTGCGTTACTCATCAATTGATAAGTTTTTAGTTTCCTACTGCGCAGGGACTTTACTTACTGTATTTTACGTCAGATAACAAGATTAACAAATGGCGAACGTTTGGGGAATTTTGTGGAGTGAGAAGTGACATCACTCAAGTTCTAATTACTTACTACATTAGTTTATCTCGAAGTTAATTCCGGTTAAAACTTGACTTAACTATATGACGCATGTGTCTTAGAATTGTATATTGCGGGATTTTAAATACTTAGCGCAAAACAAGAGATATTTCCAATAATAATGTTGCAATAACTAAACATTGTATAAATAATTATTGACGTACTTAATTATGTCTAGCTACTCAAGATAAATGCCTTTCAAACTGCGTGTATTTTACATATAATCGGAAATAATGAAGCTTTAATGCCAACGACAAGCGGATAAAGTCTATTATACGCTTGTTTTTAAGGATAAGTGTAATAATCTGCATAATGTATTCATGGTAGAGCCAAGAGAATATGTCGCGTCGAGGTTATCGTATCGAAAAAGGCGATTGTACAATTGCAACAGGAAGCATTTAAGGTTGATGGAATGGCAAATGACGTCACAAAGAATATTATATTGGTAAGTAAAAGTTTTTGTAAACTAAAGACAAATATTCGACCTATTTAACATCATAAAATACAAGGTAATAGATATGTTAACTTGGTTATTATTAGGTTTATTTTACTATTGACACCACAATATTTCCCTATATGGTAAGAGTGCGTATTCAGTTATACAACCATATTATGAATATGACGAACAAACGAAACCTTTATCCTAAACAAATAAGAAGTTAGAGAAGTCTGAAACCATAAAAAGGTACGTGAAATCCAAGCTGTGTAACTTCTTAATTATACAACAATTTCCTCCTTTTATTGCGGAATCTAGATGTTTGTAAAATTTACAATAACTTTACATTACCAATAACTTTTGTGACGTCACTGGTCCTTCGAAAAGTATAAATAAACGTATCGAAAAGGCGACTGTGCGAATGCAACAGGAAGTATTTAAGTGACACACGCACGCCCGTGACACCTCACGTCGCTTAGTAATAAGTTGGGCATTGTTTCTGAAACGCGAGGCCAACTAATAAGCATTACATATTATTTGAATCATGGCTAAGTCATTGTAAAACGCACTGTCACGACAAGCGGCTGTGGTAAACAATTAAAGAGGACCGAGAGATGCCGCTCCAATCAAGTTGTTATCGCAGAAATAGGTGAAAGTGTTTTTTTTTAATATTAGACCAGGCGTGATTAATGATAATACACCGGCACCTCCGTAAAAATGTTTTCCTATCTAATTATTATACATAGATGACAAGTCAATGACTACCTCCATTACAAAAATATACAATTTCCTTTCCTACATTGAGTTTTTTACCAATTCCGAGCTCAATAACTTTTGAATTGATCAACCGTTTCGAAAACTAGATTAATATTTCTTAATTTACAATATCAATTACCATTACATATCGATACGATTCCGACGTATGTTGCACTAATATTGTTTTTTACAGGTGCAACTTTAACTGCCTTAAATAAAATAAAATGTAAAACGCACAGTCCGTTGCAGCCCACGTCAAGATATTTTTAGTGAGATGCGCATCACGGCTGCTGGTTGAGGGTTAATCGCAATTCTGGCCACTGTCAGACCGGTTTCGTTTTATTTGTTTATTTTCGTTTTATTTTACGACGATACGAAGGTAAGCGCTCACGTACGAGGAAATCAGCAAGCCTTACTTTTGCAGAGGTGGGTGACGTCATCGAAACAGATTAAAAATACTAGATTGCACTATCCGATGTCTTAGTGCAATTTCTGTTGTGCCATTTCCAGTGTACATTGCATCCATAGTATTTCTAATCTAAGATTGCAACGCACATCGATATTGATGATGAGTTGTATTTTTATGTAGCTAGGTTCAATTAGATTAAATTATGAATGGCAAACAAGCCGGCCTGATGGTTAGTGGTCGGTCACCGTTCGCCAGCGCCTACAAATTCTACAACTTCCAAAGACTTATCTATAGTATATATTTATCTAAATTGTGACTAGTTTGTGGGTGTCATTGCTGCCTTGAATACTAGTATACTACGAACGAAACACCTACCTAGATTCCACAAAAAAGGTGGAGGTAGTGGGTAGGTAGCTAATTAAGAAGTTACCAAGCTTGGTTCCCACTGGTTTGGTGATTTCTTAATTTATAGAACAATCTTGTATATTTTGGCGAATCCTAGGTATCTTCCTTTATAACTAATGCCAATATCGATTAGATTTCAATTTGCAGATTCAATAGCTACAGCTATTATCCGCGCTGCCAACTTACTCCAGAGGTGATTTCAAAGATAAACATTCCTATTTCTGCTCTTGAAAGTTATTTTCAACAGCGTAGGCAGTCAACTACCCGTTATTTGCGAAAGTAGGGTATTCTAAGGGCAGGTTTTCCCTACATGATTATATTTGACTGCCGCCCCCGCGCTGGAATATTTTCAGCAAATATTTAAATGTAGGTGGGAAAGACATTATTTACTGGAATAAAAATAAGGATGGGTGGATTCACCGCTAAACGCCCCGTACGAAGGAGACTGTGCTTATTCTCGTTTTATGGCCATTATTCCACGTTACATCGGGAATTTGTTACGTAAATCGCCCACGTATTGCCCACAATGTCAAATTAATTATTTTGGCTCTTATAAATAGGGATCTTGAGGGTAATCTGCGATAAATGGGAGTCTCAACCTACTGGACTCGACAAATTACAGTGGGATGGTTTAGGGAGAAGGCAGTTTAGTTCTTATCTTGGCATTGTACTGTATTTATTACTAGCTGTGCTTACGATTTCGTCCGCGTATAAGAGTCTTTCGATGAGATACAGAACATCTCCAAAAGAGACATTGGAAGTTGGAACGCAACCGTCTTCAAACAATAACTTGATTAATAACGATCGTACAAGTTGAAGCAACGTTGGGCGAGGTCAATACCTAGATGGGTGGCTGGTGACACTTTCATCTGAGCCCATCCGTGCCACGGAAAGCACGTTAAGCAGTTGGTCCCGGTTGCTGTCGCTCGGCCGTCAGAGGCCTATGGGCGGACTAAATAACTCTCAGGTTTGGTCACAACACGAAAAAAAAACTTGATCAAGACAATTTATTGTTATGCATAAGGAAAATCATACTGTCTTTACTTCGATTGCTTCCCCCAGTTACGTGTGCGTCTAACTTTGTCCTTTACCCGCTGTTCAACTTTTCCCCATGTAGGTAGTATAGGTAAGTGTATACGTAACACGGGTTGGGCTGTCTGCAGAAGACGCCAAGTTGTTGAACTGCGAGATGGACCAGTAAAAAAGGTTGATAGTGGAGAGGCAAGAACATCCCGGAGATTTACGACATTGGGTCGGTAGCTTGGGGTCACTCCCCCGTAACATAAAACTTTTAACGCTGATGCCAACTTGTTCATGGTTCATCTATTTTATATATTTCCACTTCTTTGTAAAAGCAAAGAGTATCCTTTCCTTTTAACTCGTTGTTAAAAAAGGTGGTACGAGAATTAAACCCATAATTCTATTTTCAAAAAGGTAAAATTGTTGCAAAGCTTGCAAAGTTAAAAAGTTCGGTATCAAAAAGCTATATTATATCAATCTTCTTGTTGTTCGTGGCATTTTTTCTTAATTCACAATAACTTTTAATTAATATCGTTCTGGTTTCACCATGTGTTGCGATACTCAAGCCTTGATAAGTTTTAGCCACAGAATTAATGGATACCCGATATTTTTTGCGTACATAAACATAAACGGGTGTTGATTCTTTATTTTGTTTTATGCACACCGTTTTGTAGTTGCATTGCTCGAGTAAAAAGGACCCAGGCAATTATGTGCCTTCAGGTTTTGTAGTTACGAGTATATTGTTAAGTTTTTTGCACTGAGACGTGAAAAAGTAAAGTAGATAGTTAAAATGGACGCTAATACACAAACACATAGCGACAAAAGCAGAATGTCACCATTTGGTACAAGATAAGAGTAATTACGACATTAAATGTTACCTCAATGCGCTTTTTAAATATTCAGATTAGATATCGGTAGTTGTAATGGACCAATTAGGATGATTTGAGGACGAGCTTTAAGTACTTAAGTTTGTTACTCATGATGTATTTAAGAGCTATGTATAGGTTTATGGTGCGGTAATTTTAGGGTGCGGTACAGTATAAATAGCTGCCTTGTTAGGGGAGTGGATGCGGGGGTAGTGACCCGAGCAACTTCCTATGATTCATCCCTGCACCCTCTATGCACTCGGGTTTTCAACTTTACTTAGATGACGTCATACACCCATTCTGGAATTCATCAGACTCTGTCATAGCGTCTGATTCATTGTTGCATTGTTACTCAGAAAACTTCGCGTTTTATTTTTATTTTTATGACTGAAGACCGCAGGACTAAATATTTTAAAATCCTTTTGTCCGTCAAGCATTGCCTTGTGAAAGGAAAAAGAACTGAAAAGTTATGCGTAATGTTGAAGCACTTTAGAATGAGCAGGTAATTAAAATGGAAGCCACTTTGCTACTGGAGTTCAACGGACTCATTTGGAAGTCGATAAGGCCGATAAGAATTCAATTTCCAAAATTAAAAATTCACTTAGCGCGTAAATTCAGCCGGCCAAGAGGCTATTGGACGATCGCGCAGGTAGTGCCCAAATTAGAATTGGATGAAACTGTTACGTCACTGTTGTGCTCATGTTAGGTTTGTTTACGCTGGGTGGTTTTCGGCGGTCAGCGACCTTGCGCCGCGGAGACGCGGATACGGCCGCGGCCGCCGGCAAAACGTCGTAACTCGCAGCCGAAGCGCCCGAGGCACGTTTAAAACGCTCCACAATAAAAATAAGTGCAGGAGGCAGGAGTTAATAAAATCCCCTCACTTCGCGCACGCAGTAACTTCAGTTTCCAACTTGTTGCCATGGCAAAAAAAAACCATTTCACTATTCGTCTGGAACAGTGTAATGTGGTTTATCGGAATGGGTGGCGCGTGTCGACGGTCAGTGATTCCACCTTCAGCGTTACTTCGTTCTTGGTGAGCGGTCATGTGAAACGAGACTTGGAAGGGCGCGTTGCCGACGCGACTCGTCCCCACTTAATTGTTGGCACGTGCACATTTTTTGCCCGAACAGCGGTGTGAATGCACCCATCTCCTGTAGGGATAAGGTCGCGTGCGCTCGCTGACTGTAAAGAGTTTTTGCAAGCCATATTTAATGAGCGTGCCTTATGCTCGCTCTAGACCTCGGTGGGAAGGTTAAGCCAGTTCAACTCGCCTTTCTGGCGTTCGCGGCGTCTTCGGCGAAGTCACGAATGTTGAGTCACACGCTGATATCACGACATGACACCGGCGCACCGTTGTTTAAACGAGAAGTGGTGCGCAAGTAGGCGAACTTGATTTGCGAGAATTAAGTGTCGCCGTAGAGGAGAATAAATTGAGAGAGCAAGGCGTTTATGCGGAAAGGACGTTCGCCTTAAACGGGTTTGTTTGTGTCGAGATGACCCCCACGTTAAAACACGATTTGCATGATCTTGGCATAGGTAATTAATTATGTGGTAATCCTATCAGACGGCTTGAAATCACAGAAGGTAGGTTCAAATACGAGTTGCACTTGCGCAGATGTGGGCAAGCGGAGGGTGTCACAACGCACGGGCGCGTATCGGCGGATAAGTGCGCGGTTACGCAAATCCGCAGATATGTCGGTGCTGCGCGGGCGCAGGCGCGCCGCTTGCACAAGGTTTCGCAGACCTTTGTTTTACGCAACCCGATCGATTTAATAGCAAGTCGTGCGTTTTCTCAGCTCTGTACTCGAGAAATAAATTCTCAACACCGAATTGAGAAATTGTACAAAATATTTTCGGGGAGGATACATCTACTAAAAGTTGTAACAAAAGTCAGGAAACGGAAGGGACCCGGATCTCCGCCCTTTCTCTGCGACAATACCTGTTGTCTGATATGCCCCCCGTTTAGCGAGGTGTACGTAAACATAACATAAGCCCATTATCGCTTTTGATTCCGCTGACAATGGTCTTTACTTTTGTATGAATGACACCTATGTCCGGCCATACATTTCCCAGAATGTTTTTTCGCATGATACATTGTGGTCCGATTTGTAGGCGAGTAGAGGCGACAGTCGTGTGAGAGCATTGCACTATCGGTCGCGTCCGGCACGGTAGCCGCATCCGGTGTTTTCGCACCACCAAAAAAGGTGCGAACACATTTTATTTATAGCCGTGACGAATGCTTGCGTCGTCCTCGTCCAATTCATTTATTTTCGGAATGAGGGAGACATGTAGTGTAGGTGTCGTGTATTTGAAAGCATTCGAGGCTACGTCACGGCTGAAGTATGGATCTACGTTCGACCCATTCATCTCCAACGAATGAAGCGGAACAAAATTGACCGATCGTCAAATAGCGTCCAAGGTGAGCGGCGAATCTTGGTTTGTATCGTACAGATAAGATTTGAAGCGCATCAGTGTTTTGTGTTGCATTGAAGGCATCGGTTCCGCACGATCGAGGAGGCGGCGCAGGCGGCCACGCGACATTGGCACAGTTGCCCGCGACCTCACCGCGCCGCGACCGAGGCCACAGCAAACACCAAAAACGAGAAACAACACTGCGCTTGAATTCCGGCACGCCTGAATCACGTCGGTTAAATTCGCACTCGATGCGCGACCATTTATCTAGCCGGGCTGCCACACCCGCGCGAAAATACCGGCCACACGTGCCAACGACGCAGTTCCCAGTCTCCGCACAAATTGTTGCCATAGGGCTGGTATTTAGCAAGCCTAACAATAACTCTCACGATGTTCCAACGGAACCCAGGTTATTACACATTTGTCGAAACCGAGACGGACGGTACGGGTGGATTACCGAGCGCCCGTCAGCGGCATTATGCAAATACGTCGCTGTAATGTGGCGGTGTCTTGCACCACGAAGCTTTAGCAACTTGGTTTCAAAACGTTTTCAAAATGCTCGGCGTAGGCGCAGGTACACATGCCGCCGATCGACCGCTGCCGATCGGCCACCGCCTCGGGCGCTGTTCGAGAGCACGATATCGCATTGCGTGCAGTTTATAAAATTATAGCCAAGGTAGGGTAGTTGCGTGAGGATCGTTAAGGATTCCGAAAATAAATCAGTTCTGAATGTTCTAATTTAGATGGAAATGTGGTGTCAGCCGGTGGCCGGGCCGGTATGCGGCGCGGCGGCGTCTGCCGGGTGGCGCGGCGGGTGTCTATCGCGAACCAATTTGGCACATCCGCCGGCGAGCGCCAGCACCGTAAATATCCCGTGTCCCGTTAACGCCGCATCAGACGTGCGAATCATCACGATACTTCGCGTTGTAGCAAGCAGCGACTTGACTCGAATTTCTGCAGCTCCATCTGACCGGTTTTTGTTTTAATAAATACATGTTAAGATAGTCGACCTCGCGCGACTAGATCGTCAGAAGAATCAACTCACGTTCCTGATATTTTGCAGCGTCTCGTATTGTAAATATCGGGTTACGCAATCAAATGCCGTAGTATGATCGTCATTGTTTGAAGCGCATTCAATCCGGCTTCTGTATACTGTATTACACAAAAAAATGTGGCTTCGTTTTGTTACCTGCGATACGGATGATTCGCCGGACTATTATTATTTTGGCGTGGAGTGGGAGGGACAGGGCTGCACAATGCGCTCAGGCCCGAATTTTTACCTGCAGATTGTTTACAAAGGATTCTACGTTATCTACGTGAGTACGGAACGCGGGCTCCGCTCTGTCTACAACGATACGAGATTTGTCTACAATCCGTTGTAAAAACTTGCGCAGCAAATTACATTTCACATAGAACGCATCGTGGACAAAGGCTATTTTATAGTTTCAATGTATTTCCTTCCGCCTCTTTTAATGCGCTGTTCTGTCGGCGGCGACAAAATTAAGGATGTATTATTCGAACAAAGATATAGTTTGTAGTCAAACATCCGGCTTTCCGGCGACAAATCCAAGCAATATAATCGTTTCGGCAGAAAATTGGTTATCATCCAACAAACATGAAGCTTTTGGGATTAGATGAAATGACAGCCTTCTGGGAATAGAAAAGTAATTTTGTTTTCATTCATCTCCTGTGTGTGAAGGTGTCGTAACTCGTAATGTTAGAGGAGCTTGTTGCTGGTGAGATTTATCAGTAAGGCGGGGCGCGACTGAACGCGCTACCTGCGTTATCGGCCCTAAAGCGACCTCGATTTCCTCCCCAAGGCCTGCGCCTGCGCCCGCGCCGGCGCCCGGATACGCCGAGATTTCTCTTGATATGTAGTTTCTAGTTACACGCGAAGCTCTCATTTGATACTTATGGATACACTTCACTATAGTGAAAGTTGGATCCGTATTTCGAGAGCCGGTAACGTTGAAACCATAACTTGGAAGTGCGACCGGAATTTCAACCTAGATATTGTGGCATGAGCAAAGAAGGTCATTGCTGAGCTGACGAGACTACAATATTGCTTTCATTCGGCTCTGCCATTAGAAAGGGGATTATTCCTACTTGTAATCGTATGTATGAGACATTGAAATTATTATGAATAATATACCACAGAAGTGTCTAGACTAGACTGTAGACTCATATTTTTATTAAGTAGTTCATTTTCATATCAAAGTCGAGTCATCAAAAGAAGTCGAGTGTTCGTTGCATAAAGATAAAAAAGTTTTCATCTCAAAGGACAGGGAAAACTACGAGCGAGTGTCAAGAAAATCCACTTCAGAGCGTCAAAGAGAGCGCGGAATCAATATTAATGTTCTTGTTTACCTTTGAGACGGGATCGCGGGATGTTGATCGCGGCGCCCCGCCGGATGACTCGAATTTATAATCAGGGGTGCCTTTGTGGCCCCGGGGCCGCGACGTGAGAACGGAGGTCGAAGGGCGGGACACTTGCTCGGGTTGCACCTTCACAACCAACACCAGCATTCTCACGATTGCGAGCAACAGCTGTGTGGAGTACCGAACTGACCACTGCGACATGTGCATAATCATTAGAATTTATTAGAGATTAAAAAGGTCAGCTGCCCGTTTATGCTAAATAGGGCATTGTCACTGACCATGAACATATGGCATACCGCAAAAATCATCTGGGAATGTTCGAAACACATGGCTACGAGGAGATGACAGCACGAGTCGAGTGGATGCAATGCAAAACCAACATCTGGCTACCTGACCTAGAGCCGAAGGTCCGTTAGTATCCTCGACAAAAAGCGATATTTCCGTTCCAACACATGGCAAAATTTAAAGCGCATCTGCAATATCCTGCCTAATTAAATTAACGGTCAGACAAAGACAGCCAGCAAGGCTGCGTCCCGTTTACCCAATAACTTAGTCGTTTGTACAGAAAGTACACGCGTGTCCAGTGGATAATACAACAATTGCAATTTATTTGCGGTTGCAAAATTAAACATGTTGCAACTTCCAATTTTGGACGGCTCGATTTAGATTTCAGCTGATGGATGTGGTAAAACTTTATCTTTAGCTCTAAGTTCAGTTTCTGTGTAATAACCAAATGTAAAACATTCCGGCTTTGAGCCGCAACTTCGGCAAAGGCTTCTCAAGTTGCGGTGGTGTGCCATGCCGGTATACACTCTGCTATTACGTAAAGGGTGAAGCAAAAGTTTTTACATTTGAAGCGCGGTCGCGGTGCTTCCCGTTCCGCATCGTGAATTTCACGAACCGGCGCTTTTGACAACACTCGCTTTGACGATGCGCCCGCTGCAAAGAGTATTAAATTTTACCTTTTCTGTCTGTCCATTCGAAAGCGGTCTGAATTAATTCTGCGTTGCGTAGATACACAGATAGACTTCGCTTTGTGCAAACTCGACTAGCGGTCGCGTCAAAGGCACGTTTGGATTCATCGCCCTGGCATAAAGTCACCAGGGACGCGTGGCGCCAAAGGTCAAAAGAATCATTAGGATCATGCCCCGCTGTTTGCGAAGGCGTAACGAAAATTGTCTTGCGGCGGGAACGGCAAGGATAAACTCAGTACACAAAAGGATGGTTGTTGGCCCCGGTCTGTGGGTGGCAGAAATTGACTCATCCAGAGATAACCGTCGGTTGCTAAGTAACGAAGCTAATACGTATTCCTTTGACCTGACTGCCTGCATAAGGTTACTTTGATTAATCATAATAAAACAAGATGAAAAGATTCAATCTAAATAAAGGTGTCTTATTAAAAACCAACAATAAGGGTTCGAGATAGGGGCAGGTGAATAAAGGAATTTCATTTAAACCATCGGAGGAATGTGGTCGTTAATAAAATAAATTACACGTTAAGGGGTGCATAAAGTAATCTTTTCATGTCACTTTTTCTGGCGAGTTAGTGTGGATCACCTGTGCGGATAAGGGCGGTGCAGGTACCCGTATGAGGGTCCCGTCACCGGTCGGAGTGACGACGGTGCGGGGTGCGCAGGCGCACGCAATGCGTTGCAGCGCGGGCGCGGGCGGCCGGTGCGTGTTGCGCGCGCGCAGGGACCCTTGACCCGGTTGCGGCGCGCAGTATTGTACGCAGCAATGACACCGCTCGCCTTGAGCCGCTAGCATTGCCGGAGATATTCGCAACAATGGAGGCCAGATAACATTTCAAAAGTTCGAAAATCCGCTGGTGGTTCCTACCGGCCGCGGCTGTCGGTCGTAATTAATAAGCGCGTTGAGTAATCCCTGCGATTGTCCTATTGTAGAACTGCATTTTCATATGCAACATACACACACATGCACTCAAGGTGCTCGCCTAAACAGCCGTACGTGAATAGGAACTCGAAGTCGATTAATGTCACTATAATTTCTAGCTTATCTAGGGCGACAACTATCACAATTAAGCCGACACGACGCGCATGTAAATTGCCCTAATGAGTCTTGTTTGATAACCGCCCATTATCGGTGTCGTACGAGGCGCTATCGACTTAACAAAGGAAATGACGCGTTCGCTACTTAAAATACAACAGTATTTCCGTTTCCTTTTCGACCTTTTAACGTCTGTTAAAATATCGTTTTTCTCACGATCGATCTCTCTAGTGGGCGCGTCAATAAAAAACGCGGAGGAAGTAATCGATCGATCAGGGGCGAGGCGGTCGATTGCAGCGCCGGGAGATATCAGTCGCTACGGAACCATTGCGTCAGTTATTTCATTGGCAGAATTTAGCACACGGTGGCAATCGGAACCGCGGCTGAGCGACTCCGGCGCAGCGCCGCTGCAATGGGAGATAATGTCGTATTCCGAGCCAATGCAACCCGTCTAGCCGAGATTTCTCTATACAATTCACTTGCAATAATATTTATTGGCAACACGTCTGGGAAAAATGGAAAACTCACCTCTGAGGATCCGCGAAGACAAACTTCCTCAACTTGAGGTCCCGTAACACGATGCCTTGTTCGTGACACGCGGCGACCGTCTCCGCCATTTGTCTGAAGAGTCTGCGTGCCTCGTGTTCCCTTAACCGTTTCCGCGCCCTCACGTACGAGTGGAGGTCGGAGTGCGACCGGGGGAAGATGAGGTACACCCTCTTCTCGCCGACTAGAACTTCGTGTATGGGGTTGACGTGCGGATGCCCGTCGAGGCGGTAATGCGCTTGGAGTAAACTGCTGCAGTCTCGCGACACCACCTAAGGAAAAAAGAGAACACGTCACTACAACAGGAAACGTTAATAATAAACCTGGGCATCTAAAAATACCCCCAAGTTATGTTGGTTTAATGTAATGAAATGTATAAATAAGCTTTCGCAGCTAAATTGGGTGAAAGGCACTTTCTGGGAAATCGAGAACGAGTTTCCTCAAAATCCTACCGAGTTGTTGAATTATTAAAACGAACTTCGTGTTATGGGGAAGCAATTTCGTTCACTGAAATGTTGTCGTTCGCTTGCGTGTTGCCGGCTTATCATTACTAATTCAAACTGGGCTCACTTCTATGTGTATTCGATTCACCTTCATTTATCAAGTTACATTATATTAGATTATCCTATTCTAACTGCAAAGCATGGTGGAAGTTCCTGTCGTTAAATAGATTCAAAGGGGTCTTATTTCAAAGAGATTTAAAAGGGCTAAGTCGGTGAATAACGAGGTAGAAACATTAGTGAATAGGGCTGAACTGACCCTTTGCAAATTTATATCGGGCCCAGTAAACTTCAAAAAGGACTCCTTGGCAACGAAAGACATCAGTTTAGGAATCAAAGGATAGATCGCTTCGGTACACTAGTGAGTTATGTGTAGCTTAGGTTCGAAGAGAACCGAAAGCCGGTAGACGTTTAGATCTTGATTTACAATGGCGATAATATTTTTCTCCAGGACGACCATTCTTTACGGGCTTAAAACTTCGGAATAAGTCAATGGTATATTGAGGAAAATAGAAGGATAAGTATAGTTATTTCAGTCATAATTTATTTTGGAACGGTCACGAAATGTCAACGACATTCAGAACGCAAGCGCAAATTTCGAATCACATTCTCCGACTCACGAATGATGAATCACGTCGCGTGCGTCGATACATTTCTTTTTGACTCATGCCACATAAATAGAAAGTTAGCTATTTCAGCGTGCCACAACCACCCCAGACATATAGTCGCGGAACATGTATAAAACTGGATTTCGCTCGGGCGTTGTACGAAAATAAAACATGACCCATTTGTCAAGGTGTTTGCGAAAAAGACACTGATAAGAATTCGCTGTTGACAGAACACTTGATAATATTTGGCATCAATGCGGTCTACGGGAGCTAACCTAGTTCTCTTATCGGTGTTCATTTAATCGCTAGATGTTGCAAAATATGTATACTTTGCTGCAATACATATTTCGGAATAACCAGGCTAGAAAATGGTGTACGCAGAATCGACGCTTCGCTTACTTTTCCACGAGCATGCCATCGTTGTAGTTATGCACATACATTTAGCATTGTCTTCGACAATCTACTTTAAAAGGCATCCGTTGTTGCCAACGCCACGATCATACATTACTGTGCAACGGTTGCTTCGATTGTTTGTAGATTGATTGCCAGACTATCCATTCTAACCTCACTGAGCGTTTCCAAACTGCCGTTTCCCTTGTTACAAATCCTATCACCGGCTGAGTTCGTTATGTTCTCGCAAAGCTCGGTGTTGGAGCAGCAATGTGCATCATTCGTGTTCCAAGCGTTGGCTTGTGAAGTGGGGGGCCGATAGGAGGGGGCCCGCTAGCCTCGGAGTGACATTCGGCGCGTTATCAACTTGCTCGTCTATTTCACAATGTCAATGAGAAGGTCACACCTATTTTCGGCGCGGCTTGAGGCGTCCACGTGTGACGCTACCATTATAACGAAGTCAAACAAAGCTTAGAGATCTTATGTTAACAAGAGCTCGGTAACGTGAGTGTGTTGTTGAACAAATTGCGTATGTATCACACACAGTACTTAAAGTACAAATGTGGCAGTCGTGTCGGCAACAGTGGAGCCGGTGTTGTAAATACGCTCGTCGTTTAGCAACGATAACGTTGCCACACTTTAACCTTGCCAGGTTCTCACGAGGGAAGTGCCTATTCTGTGCCTTGACAATACCCGCATAGGCCTTTGTTTACTGGAACTATGTATCCTGTGTTGCCTAAAATTAGTACTAGGGACGTCAGAATGTTAGAAATGACGAGTCTCTTTACGTCAATGTTGCCTGAATGAATCATTTTCAGCAGTATTAAGTTTATTTAAAGTAAGCATGAGTAATTTTTGGAGTTGACCCCACCTATCTGATTCTTGAGTTAGGTGTATGACGCATACGATAAGCTATTTGGGCGTTGGAGGTAAAATAGCGTTATTAGAGTTAATGGGTCCGTTATTGTTAGCGGATCGATTGCGAAACGCGACACATGACATTGTAAACGCGGCGATGCCTGTGGCTGCGGCACTGTGGCCTACAAGTGCGATCGAGCAGCAAGGGGCCATGACATATAAAGTGTGACACCGCGCCGGTGTGCAGCGGAGATGCGAACAGAACAATGCACGCGAGATTCATGAAAAATGGCTATTAAATTTTAATTAACAGAAGCTAATTGACTAATTAGCTGACTTATTACAACGTAATATTACAATACATTGATTCATTATTGAATTTGGGGACTATCATTATCGTCGGAGCCTTCCTTTATTATTATTTTATTAATGGACTCGACAGTTCGTCATTTGCCAATGTCATGTTACAGAATATTCAATATATCATAGTCTTCTTTTACATTGTCACAGACTCCCGAGCTTGTATTGTATCGGGACTCTTGGTTAAAGCTTGAAACTTATCTTATTCAGATCTTGCACAAATTATCCAATAAATTCACCACACTGTCATTCGCGAACATATTCTGATTAATTTAACGTGATTTTAAACAACCGTCGTTTCCCGCCATTTTCATAAGCCGAGCCTTCCTTTAATTCATTATCATTAATGGGAAAAAACATCCCATTCGTTCCAATGCTTTGACCCAGGGAAGTGGAACTAATGAACAAGTCTCACTATCTGTTTCTATATTACCATAAGTAGAATAACTTGATCTTCACAATTTTATTTATGACTCAAAGCGACCTTTTCAAAGTAATCTCAGGTGAAAATAAATAATAATGAAAATAAGGTGTAATGCAGTGTGCCTTCGTGTAGGGCAAATAATCAATAGTGGGGGTGGATTATGACAAGCCAGAGCAGAACACGCCACAATAATAATGAAGCAATAGATAGATACCTATACTTTAGTAAAATCGACAGCACATCAAATGGTCCCTTTGAATACTTTTAAATCTTAAAACGCACATAATAAAATCCAAATTCCTACATTTGATGTTGATGTTTATCAATTACAATGTGTTTTTGCTATCAAACCAGAAATAAACTGTTGATACTAAATTACTAATCAAGGACGACTTAGTGCAAAAGTGAATACGAAGTTCGGCTAACAATCATTCAATTGGATTGAAAGGGACGCGACATGTGGGCATATTGAGAGGCTGGCCTTATCTCTCCATGGGGTCTCGGTCCCGTGGGATAACGCGAACCCTTTGGATTTGCCAGATATTTATGATCATGTTTGATGTTAGATTTAAGTAAATATCAACTTCAATATTACGTACCAAAGTAAGTTTTTTACATAGTTCTATCGATTTGGAGGTAGATATAATTTCTTAATTGCTTAGTTACCTACCTTACCTATAGATACATACGCGGTGACTGAAAATTTTGTTTTTTGTATGTTTTATACTACATTAGCATAGTATTTTGCACATTGTTATACTTATAGCAAATAAGTTAATTTGCATAAACCTTGCAATCTAGACCTTATTACAGTTGGATAAATCACTTATTACATTTAATTGCTGTCGACTATGCCGTGGCTATGTTCTTGTCACACACGTGTCTTTTAAATACCTAATTGTATATATAGACAGTTAGGATAGCTTGAACAGTTGACTAAAGGATCTTTGCTAGGCTTTGCAAACAATATATGAAGAAAACTAGGTACCTACCTTTGTATTATTTATTGTAATAAAATAACTAATACTAAGTAGGTACCTACCTACGTAGGTAGGTACGTCAATAAGCTACGTAGGTACACCTATCTAATAATACGCCCCCTATAAACAGTAGGCATCACATAGGTAATTATAATTATCATCTGGCTAGTACACACGGGTACTTAAAGCGATAACAATACAGCCTACTTTGCAGTGTATTTGTGAAGATTATTGTGCTGTCGACCGTATTTACTCGTGGAATTATTTACGGTGTTTTCCCTATATTTGGATTGGAAATAAGACAAGTTTCTTGTTAATGTTTCCGATAGGACATAGGTATATCGCAGCCCAAATTAAGTGTCGTATTTTGTAAACAAATATGATCGTATAATTACCTGTTGTCATGTAATACTGAAGGAACTGATTGATCGAAATCCATTCATCATTGTGAAAATAAAGTGATCCTATCTAATAATGTGAAAATAACTATGCAATAATCACTTAAAATGTTAGTAGGGTAGGGTAGTTTTTGTTTACAAAATAAGACACTTGATACAGGCTTAGGTTTAGGTATTAATTGTCCAAACAAAATGGACCGGAGTTCGTTCGAAAACAAGGAGATTACACACTATATCAATCAAACTGGATGTGCAATAGACTTGGCTGTTGTAACCCGGTATAGTTTCGTTTCGACACGCGACACGTTACGTATCCTAGCCATGATGGATCGCTCTTTGACAATAACTAAGAAATCTATTGAAATTTGGGGTTTCACATAGGTACTTAGTTAAATAGTTACATAGATAGGTAAGTAGGTGTACACCTAATGGTGGTTTTCGGTCGGATGACGGTGTTGTAGTTTCCCGTGGGAACTAGTTATTTCTCGTAGTAAAATATAGCATATTAGTAGCCTAGATATACGTGGCTTTGACTTTGGTTAACGGTATTCAAATAGAAAGAAAATTGTAGGTGAGTGTAAATGAGATTGACATTTGCATTTTCGTTAGCAAATGTCAATCCCATTATTTTTTTCGTTCTATTCTAATAGCGTTCACGAAAGTCAAAGCAAGACAGGCAGTTACCATGGCCCTAGCTATGTGTTCGTACAAAATGTGTAGACAGAAGTAGGTAATTGAATAACACTCATACCTACCTACCCTAGGATTGTAAGTTACGAGGAATCCTTACAAGCGTTCGTTCAGGTCAGCTTAGATTACCTAACACTTGCTAAACTTACCTACCGAGGGTATTATGGTTATCAACAATGAAGTCTAGATTTGCTCAGCTAGGTTTAGTTAGTCCCCGTTTCACCTACCTACTGATAACTCTTATCTAAACCCCAACAAAGCACTACGCATATTCAAACGAAGTACTATGCTATCAGAAATGAAAGAAACTCACTTTGCAGACATACTCCTCTTGCGTGCGCACGTCCACACAGCGGCAGAGCGACGAGCCCTCCACTTGTTCTAGCAGGAGGTACTTCTCTGCTACCAGGGCCGCTTGGAACTGGTGTTGAGGGGGCGCAGGGCTGGGGGGTGGCGGTGGCGAGCTGGGGGACGTCGGCGACGCCGGTCCAGACCCTGCCAGCCGTTCCACCAGCCCAGGCGACACCGCTCCACTCCGATCCTCCGCCTTGCTGTGCTCCCCCACCACCGGCACAGTCGTCGCCGGCTTGCTCAGCCGCAGCGGCCACAACAGAGAGGGTGATCCCGGCTCCATCACTCACACAAAACACTGTCACGTAAACACAGTCCACAAACACAACACTAACACTTAACGAAGGAACTACGATGAGATGAACATGATCTGCAACCAAAACAAACGCCAAACGTTACAAAATCAAACCGAAAACGAGACAATCGACTATTTAGTAACGCAGTTGGAAATTACGACTAAAGTACGAACCTTGAAATGATTCGCCCTGAGAGGATATCGTACCAAAATTTGACTGTCCGTGGTGGCGAATATCGCTTTATTGTGTTTTGAATTACAGGAACTATCTTCGAGTAATTCGAGCACGTAGACAGGCCAATATTTTGGGCCGGTGTCCGCTCGGGTTGTTATGAAACTAAACGAACACACGACCGACTGCCACGAACGCCATTGCGAGACTGGCGCGCTTCGTTCGAAAATCCTCGAGCCGGCGACCGATCCAACGTCCAATGTCGACACACCGCCAGCTTGCGTAGTACGCGGCTACGCCATGCGGTTTGTAGACGAACAGACACACATTTAACTATCTCTCTCTATCACACGTCATCCGCAGCTCGTGGGAAAAGAACAGAGTGTGACCATTCATTACGTTTAGCAATGAAAAATTGTAATGTCAAATGTGTGCAAATATTATTTCAAGTTTGTTTTTCAATAATTTTCATATTTTGTGAATTATTTTAACTTAAGTAAGTTTAAACTATAAGTTTAAATGTTTTCATGGAGCGAGAAGAAGGTGATAAAAGTAGAACCGCACATTTTGACTATTTTGTGATGGCGCTACCAGCGGGAAACTTCAAAATATTTTACCCAAACTTGCAAAAGTTTTGAAAATAGATAAGATAAGATAAATACACTTTATTGCACCATAATACAGTATTCATTACATAATTGAGAAGCATGTACAATTTTGGCGGTCTTATCGCTAAAAGCGATTTCTTCCAGACAACCAACTGCAGAGGATATTATAAAAATATATCAGAAAGAGGTAGAAGTAATAGTTCAATCAGTTGACCATTTGTTAGGTCACATAATTATTTCTAGGTTTTAAAATGATGAATAATTTCTAGCCGTGGTTTGTTCACCGAGCATGGCATAATGAATAAAACAAATTCTGAATAATACTTAGGTTTTATTAGAAAACTTATACTTAAGTAAGTACTGAAATCTATTACGATGGGTAGGTACTTACTTACTTATCTAAATTACCTACAATTTTTAAAATGCTGATTAGAAAATAATCACATAATAAAGATTTGGTACATACTTAGGTACATTGTTTTTTAATAATTATTATATTAGAACATGATTTAAAGATTGGGTATCTCTACCGCTTTACTATGAAAGGCCATAGGCAAAACTTACATGTTTATCTCCAATGAAAACCGATGCTTTCTTTGAAATCACATAAACACAACTGTTAGCAATATTTCCTTTAGTTGTCTAAAAGCACACCTGCTGTAAGGGAAGTGTTAATTGGACTGACACTCCGATCAGAAAAATAGCAGAATCACGACTAGGTATGATTATTTAGAAAATTGCGCAACATTATTTTCTATTTATTGTTGTGCAAGTGTTTGCAAGCTATGGTGCATAGAATGAGTCCTCTTTACCACGAATGGTGTAAAGTACACTCACCAAATCCATGCATCTGCAACTGCAGTACAATTTCAAATCTTATTGCGCAGAGAGTAAGAAAAGAACGGTACAAAGTTTAATTCCACAGTTTTACGCACAAAACTCTTTTATAAGTAGGTACAGTCGATAGCACATCAACTTACCTGCTTAAATCACTTGACTAATTAGTTAGACTCCTTTATTGAATTCTTATTAAAAAAATTACACATAGTCATAAATGTTATTTTCTAACGGTTAGCTTATTGTCATTTCGGAGCATGTAGATGATGTAGTCGAGTTACCTACATGTAATTGAAGTGAAAAAATAAAATACATGATATATGTAGGTATGATGGGGCACTCGATGTGCTGTCGTCTGTACCTAACATTTCTATGAGCAATTGCACAGTATGACGTATCTAAATGACACAACACAATGAAAAGCCACGGAATAAAAAAGCCATGGAAATGTGATGAGGAGTGAGGAAGATATCTATATGACACATCGACTACGCATAGGTGACGTAGATAAGCATATGTAAATACCTATGAGTGATTAGATATTTTACAAGAGACCTACGTACGGACAACAGCAGATCAATGGTAACACTTGCAGTACGGCTTTAAATCTTACGACGCAGATATTAAGAACGATCCAAAGTCCAAAGTGGTCTGCTGTCAGCGTATGTTAACACGTTCACAGTCCCCGTATAAAAAAATTATTTGATTTCCTTGCCTATTATATCAATCGAAATACATTATGTGAGCAGTTCAACATTGGTTCGAGCACTCTTCTGAAGACAATAGGACGTGAATGGCCAGCAGCATCCACCAAGGACATCGTATTTACTTACTTACCTTCAGAAAAAAATACCGTGCTGATCTGGTATGCACATACTTTTATCATCGTGCCACATATGTGGGGCAGGGGTTTGTGAAGCTAGTTCGCCGTGCTCCATATATGGGGCACTGGACTGTGAACGTGTTAAAATACTTGTTTTATTATGGTACGCCATTTGTTTCAAATTGCCTTCCTAGAAATAAACTTATTAAAAAGAAGAAGTTCACAATAAAACACTAGCAACATTGTAATTTAATTTACGACACTGCGATCCTATGTATCCTAAATAATGAATGCGGTTTTAATTTACCACATAAATAGCAATACCGATGCAACGTTGGACACAACTTTTTAAATTAAATCTGCGAGTAATAGGCAGGTAGTGAGTTCTGAATAACCGGTCTCACCTACTGTTTTATTGTTCGTAATCAACGCAAGGCGAATAGCCTGAGACAAGATCTACTAGAAAAAAGGCTGGAGATATTAACAACATGACCGTGGAATCTAGGGCCTGGACCACCATTCCCCATGAAGGGAGATTCCCCTTGGACTTTCGTGGCTTTATAATAGAAAAGAGAGAAATAAAAAATCATTTATTAATTTGGTAATTACATTTTCTTATTTTAATCAAAATGTAAATAGCAATACACACCACTAGCGTTAACAAAAGTCAAAGTTATTAGGGGGCCGAAGTCGGCCGAACCCCTGATGCCAAAACATCGTCAGTAGATGCTTCTGAGTTCTGCGTCATTTTGTGTCAAAGACTAAGTCTTTTTACTTTCGAGCGACTCTATCAATAGAGTCGTATACTCCAACCTTTGTTTACTTCCTTCCTTAATGATTTCCAGGATCGCTACAAACGACCTCTCGATTTTGACACAAAATGACGCATAACTCAGAACCATGATGATGTCTTGATCTCAAGACATTTCCCAAATATACATTGTTATGGTGTCACTTCATGTGTGGTTGGTATGTGTGACAAAATATTCGTCTTATTTGTATGTACGTCAAGTATTTGACAAATACGACAAACATCCAATAGCGAATACGAATAGCCAAGTGAAGTGGGAGCAAGAGAGGATGTGTGTCTGCAGCATATTTTAGAGGTGACGCGACGTAGGGAGTTGAAGCGACAGGTCTAGGCCGATTAGTCATAGATAGTTTTGAGTATGAGTAGATCTAGATATCGAGTTCGGTCTTACAACTGTCACTTTTCATACAATTGCTTGAATGAATTCGTACTCAAAACTGTTTATGACTTCGCCCTCATTTATTTGTCCTTCTTTTTCTAGAGGTTGGTACCATATAGGACTATTTAATAATTCTTTTACAGTACATAGTTTTAATATTTATCTATCAAACAGTGAAATAATTTTTGCAATTGGTCAAGTAGTTTTTGAGATAACCTCAACCTTAAAAACTCTCCTGTACACCTTTCTCTGTGTTCCACCGTACCAACATGCTATATGCTCTGATGTAGCACTCACAAGTTAGTAAACTGGTGAAGTTATTTAACAGCGCTCTACCGGACGGTACACACTTATTATTGGTCCTAAAAATGCTGGGTAGTTAGTCCATCGAGCATGCTGGCTAATATTATTTATTATACGATATGAGTGACGTTCAATATAGGTATACATTTTAGTTTAGCTTGCTTGCTAAGTAAAAGGAATCCCTTGGAACAAAAAAAAACAACGAACAATCCCCTCACAAGTTCCACCACTCAAGGAAAAGTTATTTCAGTAATTCCCCTGCTTTTGTTTCTGTGAAAATGAAAGAAAAGGAATAAAATAATCCTCAAAACAAAAGATTTCGCAATCAACAACCAATTTGCGAAATTCTTTACGGATTTTATTCCCATAACTCCTACCTTCCCAGAATGCGTTCAAAATCACGCGATGGATCCACCATAACATTTTCTTCATCAAGTTATTTCTACAACAACCTGTAATTTTAAGAAATCGACGTATATTACTTTGTTGATTCGGTGGATGGAATATTTCATGTAGAGATAACACGTAATGGAAGACGTAACAACGCAATGGTTTCACAACATTATGTTATGTACTGCTTTGCTCAAGTCCCGTTGTTGGATGATTCAACTGCCTGCGATGCATCGGATTCTTTGTTCCTCTACATTAGTCAGGTTCCCGTGCATTCCCGGCCAGTGAAACATTGAGGTCTTCCTTTTGAGCAAAGTGGTGGCAAATTGTTTTAGCGAACTGATTCATCGTACCAAAAAGTGCTTACTTAACTTACACAGTCACACAGTACAGTGGTTTTTCACCTGAAATAACTCACTCATTAGTTTTCACTTTACATTTATGTGAATTTAGGTCAAAATCAAGTTACTTATTAGTCTTTATTGTATTTAGATTAGATCGTAATGTGAATAAAGTGTCATATTACACTTTATTCACATTACGTATTACATTATTTATTTAATAATAATAAAACATTTTCAATATAGGTAGGTAGTTTACAAGATAACAATTTAATAGGAATAAAGAATCATAGTGGAATAGCAAGTTCTTATGTGATCCCTTGAAGGATAAAAATAGGGGACCTAACCGGATCTATCTAGATTCTAAAATGGTTATTCAAAATATTAACCATAAGGGTAAGTAAGATATATGTATTGTGCTGCTTTATAAGAATTAGGCAAGAAGTCGTCTATTAGCTTTCGAAGTTGAAGACAAATAAGTATACAGGGGGCCTCAATAAGGTTGAGATTTTTTCAAAAACTACTGGACCGAATTTAATAATTCTTTTACAGTCACGTAGTTTTAACTTTTATCTATCAAACAGTGAAAGGATTTTAACAATAGGTCAAGTAGTTTTTAAGAAAATCTCAACCTTAAAAACTCTCCTGTACACCTTTCTCTGTGTTCCACAGAGTCTATAGGTAGTAAATTATTAGCCAAAATCAACTTACTTTCCCAATTGCCCAATGTCACGATTTCTATTGATTTGTATTGAAAATATCTATTCGCAATAAAAATATTATACTCTATTCCCTGATCCTGAGACTCTACCCGATAGTATTTTGTATAAAGATTGATAGAGTGTGAAGTATTTTTATTTTAAATTGCTTCAATTTTTTTTTTACATTTAAATATTATACCTAATCGTATTAAATATTGCAATTATTAATACTCATACCTACGACGTTACGTAAGCTTGATGCAAAGGAAAAATCTTTTTACTGAAACATTTATTTTAAAATTTTCCTGTTCGTTACGTCTAAGCTTACGTAGATGCGTTTATGCTACGTCACAGGAAAGCAAGTGGATATTTCGTTGACTTTTAAAAGATTTAAAATAGAACATTTGCACACAATTCAATTACAAGGTCTTCTGGTGGTTCTATAACAGGGGATCCCTTTTTTTCGCATAATTTTTTTGTCCTATTTTAATTTAGCATAATGAGTTAGGCATAATGTTTTTTGTCATAATCATATTTTGTCATAATTGTTTTTGGGCATACAATCTAACTAAGCATAATTTTAGTTTGGGCTAATCGTTTTTGCCCTAATTTTGATTTCCATATTGTTTTATGGCATATTGTTTATTCGTCTAATAGATATTATACATAAATAACAAAAGGCATGATTGAAACACGCTTTAATAATTTAAATGTATTTATTCATAATGTTTGTTTGAAATGAATGTAATGTTTTTTTTTACTATAATTTTCATGCAATATAATTCCTTTCATTTTAAATGTAAATTTTTAGCAATAGCTTGTAAATAGGCAAGTTTTGAAGTGTATTCTATTGTTGTGTTTTGAAGTGTATTATTTTTATTGTTGATAATTTTGTCAAGGCGGTTATGTTTGACTGTGTATTTCTTCTTTTTTGTTGGTATTGGTGTTGTATGTGTGGTGTATTAGGTAATAGTAGGTTACGGTGCGGCGGGGGTGGCCCTTGGGCCACCCGTAAGCCGCCAACATGATTATTTTATATACAAACAAAAAGTAGGTATTAGGTATATCAGATATAACTTAGGTACCATAGTGTAATAGTAGGTTACGGTGCGGCGGGGGTGGCCCTTGGGCCACCCGTAAGCCGCCAACATGTTTATTTTATATACAATCAAAAAGTAGGTATTAGGTAGGTGTATCAGATATAACTTAGGTACCATAGTGTAATAGTTGGTTACGGTGCGGCGGCCCATGGTTTAATTTTTGTTTTTAAAACTTCAGGAGTATATTTTTCGGCGAGTAATTAATATGATTATTACAATTATGTCTCAATATCATTATGACAAAGTTTATTTAGGCTTTATAATATTATTCTTAACAATCTTTATGCTGTTTGTAGTTATGCTTAATAATATTATGCCTATAAAGTTATGCCTAATGACTATTATGCGTAGTTATTACTAGGACAATTTAAAGTATGCCATGTTATATTATGACATAACAATTTATGCACAAAAATAGGGAACCCTATAACAGATATAAAAAGTCTGAAACAGCGCGACAGGTTGGGTTAAGTTATATGAAGAGTGTGATCCTATTAAAATCGGAATACACTCTAAATCCTAATACACGCAAATATTACTTTTATTATTTGTATTATTTTAAGTTTTTATATTAGTCACGCAAATATAAATAGGTAGTACTTATACCTAATTGATGACGCAATAGGGGTGGCGGATAAAGTCATAATAACTCTTATCCGCAAACTAATTGCCACCTTCATCAGGGTCGCTACGACTACGACGATGGCTCCAGACCCCCTTTGGCTGCCTACGACGCAGGCAGGGTAGCGCTATTTTTGGTCCGAGCACCTTCATCAGGGTCGCTACGACTACGACGATGGCTGCAGACCCTCTTTGGCTTCCTACGACGTAGCACTATTTTTGGTCCGAGAGGGAAATAATAAATCGCAAATTAAGGCGCAGTTGCAAAAGGGCGTGGAGTGGGAGCAGTTGCCGGATTAGTCATGTAGCTGGAGTAGCAAATGCTACGAACCCCGCGCATTGGGGCACCCCACGCTCCTATACCGGTCGGAGCATAAGAAAATGGGCCAAGAACACATTGATCTCATATAAACAACTAGAAACACAAAGGTCTTACTAAAACAATTTAAAAAACGTCCAAATAAGGGTCCATTGTAACGTCCAAATAATGTTCAATAAAGCAAATGAGGATCCATTCATCCGTTTGGACCTTCTTTGCGCTCGGATATTTTTTAGAAGGCAGACTCTGTATCTAGTTGTTTATAGGAGATCAATGCAAGAACGTCTGAATCACCTTACATTGATAAACTGGAGCATGATTAACTCAGAAGAATACTGTAGGAACTGATTGGTTGAACCTGTAAATTTTTGTGAAAATAAAGTGATTCGATCTAATAATGTGATAATACATACTTAGCAATATTCACAGAACAGCTTAAAATGTTAGTAGGGTAGTTTTGGTTTACATTAAAGACACTTGTTTTGGGCTTTGGTAGATATAATATGTATGTATGTCTCTTTTGCACGCCCTGCAGCCTAAACGGCTTGATGGATTTTAAAATATGAGGCAATGAGAAGGCAGATAGGCTGGCTAGCGAAGCCACTACTTGTGGAACGGAAGTGGTATGTAAACCGACTGCTGCAGAGCTCATACCACTCGCTAGAGTGATGTGCACAGAATTGTGGGATAAACATTTTGAGGTGAGCTCTGTAGCAAAGGGTATATGGTATAAAGCCATACAAAGCCGTCCACCACGAAAGCCATGGTTTGAGAATGTCGAGTGTCCTAGGAACACACTAGTGATGGCCTTCCGGCTGAGATCCGGTCATATTCCATCAAACAAGTTTTACCATCTAATGGGCAGAGCGGAGACACCTTTGTGTAGTACATGCAACCAGGTGGACGATGTGTATCACTTGTTGGTGGAGTGTGGCCGGGCGGCGGCCCTGAGACGGCGCTTACTGGGAGACGAGGCAGGGCGCAATGGCCAAGTCAACATCATACTGAGTAACCCCACGTCAGAGATTGCAAGAGGACTGTACGCACTCGGTAAGCGCTGTCTCACGACAGAAGGCTGAGCGCGAATGGATGTGTGCTCCTATGAGGCTGGCATGAGACATAACGGACCCAAAAGCCTCAACAAAAACTTGAAAAAAAGAATATGAGGTGTCGTTAGATTCGTCTTGATTGTAGGAAGCAGTAGGGAGTGACAAGCTATGAAAAATTAATCAAAGTGGTTACTTTTTTACAGTCGGGTTTTTTGTTTTTTGAATTAATTTTTGCCCCTAATAAATTCAGAGACGTTTAATTGTAAAAGATTTTTTGAACATCAAACAAAGGTCCTCTTGATAAAGCTACTGGCCCCGCGCTGGTTTAAGCCGGCAAGTGGGAGAGATCGCAACTTCTCCGCAAGACGTTGCACATACCACGTGAAATACATATTTACGAACTTTTAACATTGACTAATGATAACTTATACAATGATTAATACAGGTCACGCAAATATGATGAACGTGTGACTGACTAAAGTGGGTACACATTGTCAGAGGTTCTCTGTAAGCGTTAGTCAGAGAGGGGGCGGAACCCTTTGTTCAAATTAATAAGTGCGTATAGTTTCCTTGGGCTTACACCATGGAAAAATATATATACATAGTCTGTGCTAGGTATACCTGTGTTATCACCATGCCCTCCCCATATTAGGAAAAAAAGTATTGGGTAGGTACTACAATTAGGTGTTAGGTACTAATTTGCTGTATGTAACCTATTTACTATACGTATTACTTGCTTATCATCGGCAATTCGGCAGATTTCATTACACACAGAGAGTTACATTTGTGTGACACAAATTGTGTGACAATTGTGTCACCATGTTTTCGTCATCGATGACGAATTTGAAAATGGTGACGAATTTAAATAGGTACTTAACTTTTCCTACTATGATATGTTTTCAAGAGAACTAGACGCCTCAAAAAGACCGCAGATGTATATGTACCCTCATGTACCATTTGACCGAAAGGAGGAAACATAATAAATAAATACTTAAGTACATCTATTACTTGGAATTGATGATTTACTAGAGTCCAGTAACAATAAAAGTGTCTCCAAATTGAACTCTAAGTTCAAGAGGAAAAAGTTGGTTACGGTCCTCATCGAACGTTGTAAACTTTGGTTCCTCATCCAATTTATTGATGGACAAGATTGAGGGGAAAAGGCAAAATGGGGCAAAAGATAACATCGTGGCTCCGCAACTAATAGGACGACAACGAAGCCAGAAGAACTGTTCCGTCTCAAGACAGAACTCAGAAGTACAATCTTGATGGTAATTTATTTCTTGTAGCCACGGATACCGTGAACGGTGGGTAAAAATATTTATTGGGTTTTGTGTTGGAAACGGATCCCGGTATCGGTGGAGACAAACTACCGAGATCCGTTTCCAACCCAAACGGATCCCGGGATCGGTAGAGACAAACTACCGTGATCCGTTTCCAACCCAAACGGATCCCGGGATCGATATACAACCCCGTATAATCAAGTGGTAAGAAAAATTATTGCGTAACTTTCTAGTTGTCACTTGACTGGACTTATACGTCTTCTTTCATTCCCACTGTCCATTATTAAAATTGTTGAAATATGTTTACTAAGTGGAAACAAAGACTAAATTAAGTACTTACACAAATTCGTCTAAATCCAATTTGATTGCTTGCAAACAAGGCTTGGCCAACCACCGTCGATGGCAATCGCGCAGTTGCATAGCAATGGAGTCCAATGCAATTCGCTCGCAAAAATTTCGTACACTTGCATCGAGTATTGCAATTGAGCTAAGGTCATTTTAATTTAACAACTAAGCCTTTTTAGTGCTTGATTACTTTTGAGTCTATTCATAGAAAATGTGGTGACTTTCAATCAGCTGCTCGAAGGCTAAAGGTTGACAGACAAGCTAATCGGTGCACCTAAAATGTCCCAAGGAAAACTGGCTGTGCGTTCAATTATAGAGAGGAATTTGGTAGGTTTGTTTATGCGAAGGCGAAGTCAAAATTGGGCTGAGTTAAATTGTAGGCTGAAGTCATTAAACACACCTACCTACTAAAACTTAATTAATAGACGTGGAACTTAAGTTTTTAAGGTAAAGGGACATTGTCTAAAGGGAAAGAAAACTATAATTACGAGCATCATTCTCACAGGGGAGACATCTTGGTAAACGTTACAGCAGTTCTGCCGCAATAACAAGTAGAAATATGAATGAATTCGGTGTTGTAAGGTTGGCCCACACCCGCGAAATGTAATTTGCGTATAATGTACCTATGGACTAGCTAGGTCATTTGATTGGTCAAAGTTGCGGCATACTTTTTTTAATACCCACTGCTTTGAGAGTCTTTAATACTTTAGTTACAAAGAACAGCGAAAAAGGGCAAGTGATAAATTCCCATATCGATGCCAAGTATTGCCAAACGATAATAAACGATATAAAGTCAGATCTACGAGTAGAACCAATTTACGGCCTTGATCGGCCACCGATGCTGCGCCGGCGACTTGGCATTGCCACTTGGCAGCTTATTATGAATTTCACTGTTATGAAATGTTGCGTTATGTACTGAAACTATGTGTTGCTAAATAAACGTCATTGCGTCGAAAATCGAAATCGAAATTTTTGCAATCGAATTTTTGCATTACCTGAGTATTTTTAACGAAATAATTTTATTGGTAACTTGATGATCAAACCAGACGAAATCTAGAGTTTGTTGCAGATTATTTGCTTTTCGTTCAGAATGGGAATTAACCTCTTGTAGTCTAACTTTTGGTAAATATCTAAGTAGATACTTAACTGTACAATAACCGATCAAATGGTTTTTGAGAAAATGATGCCAATTGTAACGGAAAGGTACTTCGAAGGCTATTAAGCATTAAAAACCTGAAATAAAAATCTTTTGCCGTGTACTCACAACAACCATTTATTAGGAACACAATCTGACATTGTAAAATTCAAATTTAATTATTGTTTTTAAATGAAAAAATATATATAGCGAAAGGAGGCCGCCACACCAATGAGATTTTACCAAAACCGCTTGACCGGTAGTATTACTATAGTTGTACATATCTTACGTATGCGTACCTACCAACTAAATAATTAGTTTAGTAGTTAAATAGGTAGTTTTTACAACCGTTTAAGTATTTTTACAGTCTAACACAAATCAAGTGTCTTTGGCACCTTACAGGACAGTAATGTAATCTAAGTATATATTGCAATGTAGGTTGATGTAGATTGACTTTACAAATTAATTTAATATAATATAGGTAAGGGCAACACAGGTCGTGCGTCATGTCATGAATTTCATAAATAAATAATCAGAAAAATACGTCTCATATAAATTAGTCACTGTTTATGGCGCCGACGTCTTCCTACATCCTATATCTACGTATTATTGTGACTCATGTAGGAAATACTACGATTTATTTACAATTCCTACATTTTTATTCCACCAAGTATGTAAATAGTACCTAGGTATCTACGTCTTTGCTATCTACGTTATCTCTACATATCGCAGCAAACCCCATAATTCGTATTATTCTAATTCGATTCGATTTCGTGATACATGTTTCAGCCTTTTCAGGGCATGTATGTATGTAAGTACGTTATTTTGTGGTCTCATGTAGCCTATAATAAATAAATAAATTAAAACTATCTAAAAATACTTCAAAACTACCTAGAAAAAAAAACCTTGCCTAAAAACAGTCTAATAAATAAAATGGATATCAATCTTATATTACAGAATTAATTAAGAATGTATAAAATACACTATTAAATTTGTAATTCATATTTAAAAAGTAATTAAACAATTTTTGAACGAAAAATACAAAAAATTAATAAATAAATATGTCTCTTACTTGTATTGATGATGATTTACTCATCTGAAACATTGGCTGTACAGTCCAAGACAGAGATAAGTATACAGAGGGCCTTAATAAGGTTGAGATTGCTATTAATTGATTATTATTTGAAAAGCTCCCATCCGTGAAAAAATAAGTACTAGAACAAGACACTACGGTACCGGTGTTCTAAGCGGCTTCATGGTTTTTAATGGTATCGTTAAATGAACGCTACATGGGACTGTACAATGGAATGGAACTAGTGAGAACAATCTTAAACTTCAATTTATGGGTGATACGGATCGCGATCCGATTGGTGCATTTTATTCTAGGATTACTTATTTGAGATTCTGAATCCATGCTTAGTCACCTAAGCGAATTTGCTGAAATCAAAGCGCTTTTGACTGATAATTCTTAAAGCACCCATCGGATCGTGATCACGATAAATATTTATGATGCGTAACGTCTGTCTTCGTCTTGATCACGGCACTGACAAAGGATCCATTTTAGTATTGTATCTACACGTGTCGAGTGCGAATGAATCACAATACTCTTATCATCATATTGACTTGACAACTAAATACTTAATACATATATTATATATATATACATATATAGCTGCAGTGTCTCGCAGTCAAATATAGTAAGTGTTAAGTATTATTTATTTTAAAGTAAATAGGTAGCTGCCTAGGTAGAATATATCTAAGTCATCATCATCATCATCATCAGTCTATTTATATTGACCCACTGCTCGGGCACAGACCTTCCCTTACATCGAAGGAGCTGGAGCCATGATCTACCACGCGGGCCCGTGCGGATTGGCGGATTTCACATGCCTTAGTTTTTTTTTCTACTAAGGGGTATGTTACCACACCAATCGATCGATCATCAATCGATTGGTGTGGTAGCGTTGCAGGCTGATCGATTGATACCGGTCGATGAAATGCGACGTGCCGTGCGAGCGGCGGGGGTGCGGCGGCGGCGCGGCGGCGGCGCGGCGGGTGACAATAGTTCCACTAATCCAATCCGGAATGAACCATGTGGTAACACACTGGGAGATAGGAACGCCTGTTGGTGACGATTAAAATTAGTGTACCATGCTCTGCAATCGCTACAAAATATGTCGAATTGTATGTCCTGCAAAATAGGTGGTGCCCCCATTTTGGGAAAAAAACTAAGTCTTGTAATGAAAACCTATTGTATCAAACCGCCATCATTCTAAATGACCATGCCAGATTCTGCCCCACCATCAACCGCACGTTGTACAAGATAACGAATAAATGTAAAAATATCTCCGATTTTTATTAAAATTATTGGTTTAAAATAAAGTTTTGTACAAGTTCCGATTCGAAAAAACCAGCTTAATTAAGAATTCAGAAACTAGTAAGAATTCGAAGCGATTTATTCATTGTTTTTGTTATTCTTCTATAGGAGCTACGAGAGTAGTAGAAAATGATACTGATTATGATTATGCAATATGAAACCTGTAATAAGTCCCCAACAAAATGATAGGTACAGCTTAAATGGTCACGTAGTTTTGTAGGTAGAGCAAAGCTCCATTGAAATAATGCATAAAACAAATTCTGAAATGAAATGTGGCAATGTCTTTTAGTTTTTAGTAAGTATTCTTGCTGTGTGTTACGTTATCGGATTATCGTGTAATTATGACGGCTACATCACATGATACGGGCAGATAATCAATACGAAATAATGCTGAGTGTTTCCCATGATTCTTGTCGTTATTTTCGAATGACATGTAATTAACTACATAATTATGTACTTACCCTTACGATACGATATAATTAGAAAATTTTGGACCTACTTTGTGCGTAAATAAAAGCACGTTACTTCTTGGATAAAGTATTGTCCCTACTTAATGTAGGTACGCATTTGGTTCGAAACTGAGGAACATGCTCACTTGCAATAAAAGATGACCCCAGGGCAGAGTAGCGTAGTGACGTAACGTAACCCATGTAAACTTCATGAATTTTTCAACCGACTAGAATAAGGGGTACAAGACCAAGAGTGGGAGGGATTGAATGTGAAGATGGAGCTGGAATGGCTGTGTGATTTTAATGTGTGCATTAGGTTTTGTTATTATTAGAGTTTATATTGTAATTAGATTTTATGTCTATTATTATATAAGTTTATTATTATATAGGTGGAGAGACGATATCGTTAGATACAGGGATGGGTGGCTGGAAGAGGCTCACGACAGGGATGGATGGAAGAGGAGGGGGGAGACCTTTGCCCAGCAGTGGGACAATATATAGGTTAACAAAAAAAAAAAATTATATAAGTTTCTGTTATTGTCAGGCTATAGGAGGCACGAGGCCCCATACTTATCTCTGTCTTCGTGTGTTCAGTCGACGACAGAGATACGTATACAGGGGACCTAAATAAGGTTGAGATTTTCTCAAAAACTACTGGACCGAATTTAATAATTTTAACTTTTATCTATCAAACAGTGAAATAATTTATGCAATAGGTCAAGTAGTTTTTGAGAAAATCTCAACCTTAAAACCTCTTCTGTACACCTTTCTCTGTGTTCCACCGTACCTTGTCACCCGTTTATCTAAATTATTCTAAATCAATCATATAGGTACCTTCTTACTACCGTACCGTAGGTGTAAGTGTCAAAGATTTAATTCTAATATTTGTGCCCTGTTCTGATTCTTTCATCGCCGTTTGATATCATTGAGTTAGAGCATATTGGAGGAAGTACAGTGCGCGAGGCGTAAGCTCAGGTTTGCATTTGTGTGAGTGCACACAGATAGTGTAGAGTGATATTCGGCCTGACGCGTCCAATACAAACGCAACAAAATACACCTTGCCGCGCACGCACCGCACTTCACCTCTTGTACCGCTATCACTCACACAAATGTAAACCTGAGCTTACGCCTCGCGCACTGTATCCCTATTCCATTGTGCCCTGTCCAGGGCCGTGTAATATTTTATCCCGGGGACACGAAGCCGGCTGACAGGCTTTTTGTCGCGAGCTCGTGGAAACTGACAAATGCATCGAGTGGGCCGAGCCTGATTAACTGCACTGCAGTGTCTGTAATGAACGCAGCTCAAGTGTGGGTCTTTGGACCGTTCTTATTATCTGCGTCGTAAGATTTAAAATCGTACTACAAGTGTTACCATTGATCTGCTGTTGTCCGTACCTACTTATACTTGGTATAGTCGAATGTACAATAGGTACAAGCTCTTCGGCTTGCTATGTATAATAATATACTACATACTTAGCAACCCTTTCCGTCACACTCTATATGTACACATCAAGTATCACTTTGGACTTTGGACCGTTCTTATTATCTGTGTCGTAAGAGCTGAAATCTTACTGCAAGTGATAAAATTTATTTGCTGCTCTACAGGTACGGAGAGCAGCAAATAAATTTTATCACTTGCAGTAAGATTTCAGCTCTTACACATAGGGGGTTGCCTAGAAGACACAGGGGGTAGACACAGGGGGTTGCCTAGAAGAGATCGCTCTGAGCGATAATAAGGCCTTTGAACAATAATATATTTTGTAACAATTCGTGTAATGTAATACTTTTGTACCATCTATCTATATCTCAATTAAGTAGGTACAGTCGAAGACAGAGATAAGTATACAGGGAACCTCAATAAGGTTGAGATTATCTCAAAAAATACAAGACCGAATTTAATAATTCTTTACAGTTACATAGTTTCCACTTTCATCTATCTAACAGTGCAAGAATTATTGCAATAGGTCAAGTAGTTTTTGAGATGATCTCAACCTTAAAAACTCTACTGTACACCTTTCTTTGTCTTCGACCGTACATGATAAGTATGATGAGTTCCTTCAGTTACGTTACATTACATACCATCATATTTGTTTACAAAATAAGACTACGACCACCTATGCTGTGAGTTGAGGTCTGAGATCAGGGATTTATTATTTATTTATTTATTTTATTAATGGACTCGACAGTTCGTCATTTGCCAATGTCATGTTACAGAAAATTCAATGTATAATAAGTAGTCTTCTATGTTCCTCCAGGGGAGTCGCCGTAGCGTCATCACCCTGGGTAGCAGCGTCTTCTTGTCTTCATCCACAGGAGACGCCGTAGCGTCAATCACTGTGGACGAAGCAGCTCGACAGTCACGTTCACTCCCGAGCTCGTAGTGGGAATCTTGACCATGGCGCCAAACTTCAGATCCTGCTTGAATTCTATAATAACTTCACCATACTGTCATTCGCGAACATTTTCTGATTAATTTAACGTGATATTAAAAACAAAACACCCACTGTAGACATTAAACTGAAAATTATTAAATAATTTCGCAACCGTCGTTTCCCGCCATTTTCAAAAAGCCATCAGGGATTTTACTGACGTTGAGGTAGTGGTACCCACAGATTAAAGATATAAGTTTTCTATTCAAAACATTGACATGCCAAGCTGTGCTACGACAAAGGAGTATGAGGTGTCAGGGGCCTGGTGGTACCCATACATAATGTCAACTCGTGATCAAGATTAATCTGACGACACCTCATCTCAAACATCTAAAATCCATAAAAAATAGACTGCGGGGCAGAACTAAGTCAGGAGGCCTCAAAGGAACCGACATACATATACCGTGGCTGGTATAGTTCAGAATAAATACGGAAGCGTTACTGTAAGGTCATAACTAAGCTACGTAATAAACATAAAAAACCCTGTCGTTCGTCTATCTATACCTACTTAATTAAAACGTAAATTAAGTAAGAGTGACTCAACTAATACGATTAATTAAATGTATTATTTATTGCAATTAGGAAATAACTACATTATTTAAAATATATGGTGCAATCTATTGGAGGAGTAGGTAATTAAATATAATATACCTATTAAGTACTAACTATATACGTAAATAACTATATTCAAAAATGTGATTTTCACTCAAAGGTCACTTTGGACTTTGGACCTTTTTCTGTTGGTCTGTAATAACTGAAACTCAAAGTGTCACCGTTGATGTGCTATCGAGTCTACAAATCATAAGCACCGGTTGGGAAGACGCTAGTCCCCACAACACAGGGAATCCTAGTGTGGGGACTAGAGTGTTAGTTACACGCCTTAAAATATAAGTAATCATAGTTTCTAGGTTTAAGTTAAAACTGTACAAAATTTATGGTTCTTAATGATTATGCCTCTTTCTATCTAACCCTTTTTAACGAAGAGTGAAGGGTATAGCAACACGATGAAGTGAGGTTTAACTAGGTTTATTTATTTATTTACTTCGACTTCTTCCTACTTCCCTCAGGTCTGTCTGTAGTCTGTACCTATAGTCCGATATACATAAGTACGTGCTAAAATATTTCAGTTACTATTTTTAAGTTAGCTATCAGAGAATAAATCAACCATAATCATTTTTTTTAAATACTTCCTTATCTAAATTGTGGTGGGAAATTAGACACAAAATGCTAATACATTTATTAAAAATATAAAATATGAGTTATGAATTAATTTTAAAAACCATGCAAAATCAATTTATCTTTATCGGACTACTACCTACATAAGAAGATTACTTTGAATTCTGTAAGTACTAATACCATTATTATTGTCTGACCGTAAGACTTGAAATCGTACTTGAGTGCTATCATTCATGTGCTGTTGACTGTATATAGTTATAAAGTCTGTACTCTTGGCTTTAAGTTGTGAATGACGTCGTCTTACCTAGCTCGGTTTAATTTGCAAGTAAATAACAGACTGAATATATACGTCATGGCTTGTATCAGTCATACAGCGATGGACTTGTATGACGTCACATCAGTTTATTTCAATTTGTAAACCGTGACCTATTGGCCCGGTTAAGTTGCGCACGAAATCATTGCCGATCTTTTTGCCAAGTGGTCTGATTAGGACACAATTCGTTTGTTAATGTTAGGTCATTTTGTTGCATAGGTACCCTACGTCACGTACGTGCCAGCATACCGCGTAAATGAAGCAGTAGCAACTATTATTTCTTTCATAAATAGGTATAATGGTTTAAATACATACAATAATACCGTTACTTTGTAAGCTGGTGGTGTGATGGGCAACAGGGGACAATTATAAAATAACCTGCATTTAGTTCTGAGAGTTGAATTGAACACGAGTTCACGGTTCGGTGAACGGAAAATCCTGTGGGAAAATCAACAATATTTTCTTTCTAGTAATCGTAGTATAGGTACAAATAGGCCAACAAAGGTGTTTTTGCATGTCGATGACATTGAAAGGGGGGCGCTGTTCGCAACGAAAGGCGATGAGATAGCGGCGTTAGTTCCTATTTTTGCCACGTGCCAACAGACCATCAACAGACAGACCCATGTCGTTTTGTATTTTTAAGATCTTCATTTATTTAGTACATGTAACGCCATCTACTGTGTGCATGTAGTAAGTCAATAAGAATATTGTCTATGGAAATATATTTGCCGAAATGAGGGCAAAAACTGTCGTATCCAAGCCAAGAAAACGTCTAAACGTCAAATATTTTAAAATTAAAAACAATTTTTATTGTCTATGTAACTTGACAATCATGGCGAGCACGTCGAGGTCTGTTTTTCTGATTTATTTAATTTTAACTTATATAAATCGTATGAAAGTAATTGGTTTCATGTACAACAGGCTAATAATTAAGTTCATTACGATATTACGTAAGTTTTCGGTGGTGGATTATGTGTGGGAACGAGTGGGAAAAAATGTTTTTCCTGACCATTGATTTCTACTTGTTGATAGGCCTTTCGTTTGTGGTTTTAGAATCGAGACGAATAAGGTGGTATGCTATGCCCATCCGGATGCTCCTCTCATCGAGGACTACAGGGCTGGGGACATGATCTGCTCGGAATGCGGTCTCGTCGTCGGCGACAGGTTTGTAATGGAGGAACATTTTGTAATGTTTACGAAATCGAGCTTTCCATGGTTGTTGCAACGTTGTAATAACAAAGTCTCCGAACGTGCACTATGTATTTGATTTCTATATTCGAGGTCGATTGTAATTGATGCTAATTGTGCAAGGATGTATTTAGTATTCTAACTACTAATTTATAATTGTCAATTACGAAAACATGTAATCATTTTTGTTCACACTGTTCCCTTTGTAAGCAAAGTATATTTAAATAGGAGACAATGTCGCTATAGGTATAACCATATGGTCATAAGTTCAATTATGGCCGCTTGCATCAACAGTATATATAGCCTGTCCAGGAAAAGACTGGATGGTAACAGCACAAGACAAGGAGAGGTGGAAAGACAGGGAATTCTTTTACCCTAACAGACTCCATACTACCAAGTAACAAATAACTAACATAGTCATAACATACACATAGTTAAGATAAAACTAGCACAATTTGAAATGTATGTCATATGAGTTAAGCTTAATAAATAAATAGGCGTCTAGTCCTGAGTTAAGACACTAATGCCACACATTTATATGATTACATACAGGTTAACAGTGGTTGTTGCGATTGGCCCTAAAAAAGCCATGCCGTTGTATTACACAACATAGTCATATTTCAAGTTTGAACTTTCATTACATTACATTGTGTAATGTTTTCATATTCGAGATCCAGTTGACAATATCAACCTTCATAAAACCATTGCGATCAAAACCATATTCTCTTGTTCCCTATATCATGTCCTGTGACATTTCAAGAAGCTTAGGTGCCTTGACGGAAAGCGAAATATATCTCAAAGCATTTTTATTATTGGATAATATGCAAACAGCAATCTGCCTGTATCATTTGGTATTGTCAAAACAATGAAATCATATCATGAGATGGCATGCTTAACAGAGACGCTGCTATACCAACGCGATAGCACTGTGCCTGTCGTACATGCTATGATATAATATCATTCGATCATTTTGAGAAACACAAAAGCCCCACAAAAGGATGCATCCTTATTTAAATTGTCTTATATCTTATAATTGTTATTACAGAGTAATAGACGTTGGTTCAGAATGGCGTACATTCAGCAACGAGAAGTCTGGTGTTGACCCTTCTCGTGTTGGTGGCCCAGAGAACCCACTGCTCTCCGGAGGAGATCTCTCCACGATCATCGGCCCAGGCAGAGGAGATGCTTCCTTCGACAGTTTTGGCGTATCCAAGTATCAGAACAGGAGGAACATTAGCAGCACAGACAGGGCACTGATAAATGCATTCCGAGAAATAACGACGATGGCTGACCGGATAAACTTACCCAAGACTATCATTGACAGAGCGAATAATTTGTTCAAACAGGTATTGTGTATTTCTATATTTTGTGGTCTGTATTTTATTAACAGTAATAAGTGTTGTAATTAAGAAATGGAGGCATTAACGTAATCTTATCCAACCGAAGCTCTACACAGGTGGTGCAGATATACAGGTTCGTCAGATACTCCTTTGCGTCCAGGGAGGCCCTTCCTGGTCGTGTGGGGGTCTGATGGGCCTATTTGGTGAGTCCCAATGAGTCTGGCATGGTCACCACATGACAAATGCCTCGAAAACCCCCCATAGATTAAATAAAGTGTTGTACAACACAGCCAATAAAATACAAAGGAAACAAATTGGCCCCCTCGCCAAACTTATCTCATTAGATATTTATACTAGCAAACCCTTGACAGAGCAATGAGTTGGCAAACTGTTTTTATAATAGGATATCTAGGCAGGATATGTTTGGAGAAATCTCAAATGGCTTGATGATATATACAAAATGTTAGAACCACTCAAAGGTTTCATTTACTAGTCTATGTTGTATTGATTGGGAATATTGTTGTTTCTACGGAATTACGATTTCATCATTACTTCATGATAATTTTTTTGCACTGCGAAATAATTTGCATGTTTATCAAGATAACCACAGGTTCTCAACCACACATAGGTACCTAAATGCCAACAAATTATCAGTGCTTGTGGTCTATCTATAATTATTAAAACTGTCATTGACCTACTTGTGTATTGTGGGAATACCTACATGCCTATCATTCTACACAATAAAAAAAATATATTTAGGGAGGCTCGTAGTCCAGTTGCAGGTACACGTTGAAAACGATCGTACAAGTTAACGTTGGGCGAGGTCAGTACGTGGAGGGGTGACCGTTAGTGACACTTTCATCGGAGCGCCTCCGTGCCTCGGAAAGCACGTTAAGCAGTCGGTCCCGCTTGTTGTCGCTTGGCAGGACGTTAGGCCACGTCAGAGGCCACCGGGCGGCCTCAATAACTCTGACAAATAGGTTTGGTCACTAAACCACACGAGAATAAAAATGTATGTTGTGTAATGTCAAATTGACAACACTCTCATTTTGGATGTGATTTCTAAAGATTTCCCATTATTCATTCTTCTCATGGGCTTGTAAGTTATGCAGAGGTTTGGTGGCGTATTTGGCCATACAAAATTGGTAGTTGTTGAATTGACAAATTAAACCACAATTTAGGGAGATTGTAAAACAAAGTGGATCCTGTTAGAATCTTAAAATGCTCATAAAATCGCCGACTAGCCTGCAAATGAAAAATGCCTCACTGGTGGCCAAGATAATCAAGCCCTACCTATATTTTTTTTATGAGAAATGGGAGCAGGATGCTTAAGCAGACAAGCCATCTGATGGTAAGCGGTAATTGTCACCTCTGATTTCTTTGCTTGATTGAAGAGCTCTATTCCTGTTTCTCTCAAAGCATCCTATATCATATCCCTGTGGAAAGACATAACCAGCCCCCTACCATGAACTCTTATACTTACTTACTTAAATAATACTTTATTATTTAAGTAAGTAAGTAATCCGTTTATTTCGCAACAGCAAGACATTATAGTGGCTAACAAAACAACACACAAAATAAACATAGAGCTGTTGTGCTGCCGTTGCGAAAAGGGCATCAACTCAGCATAATGTTGTCGACAGGATGCCGGCAACGCTGGTATTCTGTTGGTTATTTCGTACCATGACGTCCTTAATAAACTTACTTTAAGGTCGTCATCGTATTATTGAAGTAATCCTGCTATAAGAGATGATAGTAAGGGGGCTGTCCTTATTCAATTCCAGGTACACGACGGCAAAAACTTAAAAGGCAGAGCGAATGACGCAATAGCATCCGCGTGCCTGTACATCGCGTGCCGACAGGAAGGTGTCCCTCGCACCTTCAAAGAGATCTGTGCCGTCAGCAAAATCAGCAAGAAGGAGATCGGACGGTGTTTCAAACTGATTCTCAAGGCCTTGGAGACATCAGTTGATCTCATCACCACAGCAGACTTTATGTCTCGGTTCTGCTCGAATTTGGGACTGCCGAATTCGGTGCAACGGGCAGCGACGCATATCGCAAGGAAAGCCGGGGAGCTGGATATTGTGTCGGGGCGCAGTCCCATATCGGTTGCTGCTGCGGCTATTTATATGGCTTCACAGGTAAGATATATCTTCATGCTCTTGCATAACAACACTCACACATACACCAGACATATACAGTCAAACACGCTACTGACATACAAACAGACACACCCTCTCTACATGCACATCACACACTATACCACACCCTTCGCTTTTCACACACATCACGCCACGCCATACTGTGGCATACATACATAAGTTAAACTATATTTAAGTCTGTTTGGATTCTGAATAATAATAAAAAAGACTCATATCCTAAAATAGGATTCCCAGTAGTATGGATCCAGAACGTACAGAAACCATTACAAATTACAGACACAATTTTTCCTGAAGCTTTTACAAGTACTTTTTCCTCCTGTTGCAATTTTAATGACGTCTCTGAATATATCACTCGCACCGCCCCCGCTACCTCAACTCTCCCCTCGCCATACCCAAGAATTTTTACTTTGACGCGACTCGTGACTATATTCAGATAGGTACGTCAACAAGTTGGATGCGTACGGTCTAACACAGAGAAAAGTGTTAAGGAGAGTTTTTAAGGTAGAGTTTTGATATTTTCTTGCATATGCGCTATGCGAAACGAAAATCTAACAACAAACACGAAAATTCCCGATCTGGATACGAATCACGATGGCTCTGTTGGAATAGAGCGTGCCACGGAATTGTGAGGTCCCGGGTTCGAATCCCGGTCGTGATGAATTTTTTTCTCCATTTATCTTTTTAAGGTAGAGATTATCTCAATAACTACTTGTCCTATTGCAAGAATTCTTTCACTGTTAGATAAAAGTTAAAACTATGTACTTAACTGTAAAAGAATTATTAAATTCGGTCCAGTAGTTTTTGAGAAAATCTCAACCTTCTTGATGCCCCCTGTATACTTTTCTCTGTCTTCGTTCGTATGTACTATAAAACTTATTTAAAATTAAATAAAACTACAATCCATTTTACCCAAATCATGTCTCTCTTTCCAGGCATCAGAAGACAAGCGCAGCCAGAAAGAGATAGGCGACATCGCCGGCGTTGCCGACGTCACAATCAGGCAGTCGTACAAACTCATGTACCCGTTCGCGGCCAAACTGTTCCCCGAGGACTTCAAATTCGCCACACCCATCGAGTTCCTGCCGCAAATGTAAAATGTAAGATTACCGTAATCGTATTTGTATACCTTATGTATTATTGTAATGTAAGTATAGTACAGATTCATGCAGGGATCTTGGGCACACTGAAAAGATGCGTTCAGAATGCAGCCTTTTTATCGCCACAATTTTCACGTAAGCCAATCAGAGGTCGAGGATCTATCCATGATTGACGTGACGTGTATAAAGCGGCGATAATATTTTGGCTCTATTTCCATTGTGAAAGCTGATATTCAAAGAGCTTTGCAATCCAAATATTAAATAGATAAAAGACAAATTAGAGAGAAGTTTCACCAATTAGATTCGAGTTTAACGTATACTGTTTGGTCTTTTGCGAATTGAGAATTCGGTAACTGTTGTTCGTACTTGTCATTTCGTTTACTTTCCCTCATTGCTCAAGACCCGTGCTAGTATCTGTCCCACGATAATAATGTAACAGTGGTTCAAAGATGAATTTGTTGATGGGATTGCAAGTTTTTTCTACGTAAACTTTTGACTCCAATCTCATGATTGTTAGGTGGCGATTAGGTCGATGATAGAGAACATACGGTTTTAATAGGTCATTCCATGGGCATACCCACGTTCTGGGCCAGGGGGGGCAAATCAGATTTTTTATAAGCTAAGTGTTTATAGAAATAACGAACGCGCCGCGTAATTTTTAGTTGTAAAAATATTGTATTGCAAACAAATGGCAAAAAATTCGTTTTCTAAATGTTTATCGATAAAAGTACTAGATTGGATGTTTGTCGTATTTGCCAAATACGAGACGTACATACAAATAAGACGAATATTTTGTCAAACATACCAACCACACATGGCAATTATGACAAATACGCAAATACGAATAGCCAAGTGAAGCGCCACCATAAGAATGACCACTTTGAAGAATTCGTATTGAATGTTATTATGTAAAATTCAGAGGTGTATTGCTTGGGTACTCTATGCAACGGTGTTACAGTGTAAATTCCAACGGTCATTTCTTGAACCACTGTTACTTTATAATGCTGTGGATTTGTTATCTAACTACAGTCTGTGTAAAATTATAACTATAATGTATGTGTTGTGTATTAGATAAAACTTGTTGAATCTATAATAAACCATAAACCTATTTATAGCAGCCATCTGCAATCATGTTATGGGAACAAATATATAAACTTTAGACCAGTTTCAACAATATTATTAGGTATCATTCATTAACGTATGACTTATTGATTCAAATTCTGACTATACTGGTATTAAATGCGACAAAGTACGACAAAAATCGACTAAAATGTTTGTCTATAGTTCGTCAACGTCGTGCTTGCCGCTCCCATGGGGTACAGGGGTTGGCCGGGCGAGGGAATACGGTCTCGGCGGGGCTGCGGGCGGTGTGACGGGAGGGGAGCGCGACGCGCTCGGCTATGTATAGAGTCCTCGCCAATCCCGTGGGAGCGGCAAGCACGACGTTAACGGACTATAGTCAGAATTTGCATCCAATATAGTGGCTGTATGAAGAAATGAAAGTAAGACATTCTCGTTAAGTTAAAATTGGCATGACATAACTTACAGTGATTTTCTGTAAGTGACAGACAAACTATTCAAGATACGTGCATTTTTGATATAAATATTTCGTTTTGATAAGTCAACTGTAATATTATTGGCATAGTACTTATAATACAATTAGATATTTGCATCTAATTGTATTATAAGTACTATGCCAATAATATTACAGTTGACTTATCAAAAACGTTCTAAGTCGAGTGTACTCCGTTTTATTTTATTATAATTCATAATGGCTTATAAGGCAATTAGACTGGCAGAACAAACATTGTTTATTTTTATATGAAAGCTAGGCAGTAAGTATTACCGTTGACGCCGCGTACCAACCAACATAAGTTATGTGATTTATTAAATAATACATAGATTTAGTGATGCATTACGTTTGATATTCTCGAAATGATATCATCGTCAACCCGTATCAGTCCAATGCTAAGCTGACATTGGGTCGTGGACCCGTTATGGCAGCCACACACGCTACGGTCTACCGGAGAGTTTTCACTGCACTTTTGGTGTTATTCAAGAATGTCATTCGTCATGCATTGCATTAAATTTACAGGTTGTTCTGTGTCATATTTTGCTTTAACCATGTTCTGCTTGGTCATCACAGACTATTTTTATTTATGGCTAATGTATAATGACCAAGTATGGCCCAGGAAGAAGTTTACTAAACCAACAGAACACTACTTAAGGGCTTGACATGAGCCAACTAGCGCCGCCAATCTTAAATAAATAATATCTTCCAATATAATAAATTGGAGGGGGGAGACCTTTGCCCAGCAGTGGGACAATATATAGGTTAACAAAAAAAAAAAAAAAATAATAAATTTTATTTAAAAAAACTATGTACAAAATCTTTATTAGGATAAATACTATTATTCAATATACAATACATGGCATAATTGCGACAAGTTGTAGTTCACAAATATGCCAAGAGCGGTCGTTTTTCGCAATTATGCGAACTACAACATACTGAAATTGAATCACGTTATAAATAAGCATTTAAAAATAGTATTTATCGTAATTAAGATTTTGTACATAGCTTTTTTTTATAAAATTGATTAAACGTGACTAAATTAAACCGGAACATGACTAAAACACAACATGTCCTAAGCCGAACATGACTAAAGCAGAATGTGACTAGCTCAGAATAACTCAGTTTTATGATTAAGGTGACAGTTGTATTATATTTTTGTATATATTATAATTTTCAAATTCGTTACTTTGCATAGTTGCACAAAATGAGTCTTTCTTAATCGTTACTGGTGTTTTGTCTTCTATTAAGTATTGTAATTTTATTTATTAAATTTGTGGCATGTATTTAACTTTTAAAGTAGATTAATACAACTTGTTATTTGACTAATTTCATACATTTCAGTCATACTCTTTCTTACGTTATGAATGGATGCTGGCGAGCGTTATTTAAAAATTACCTAGATAATTATAACAACCCTTGTAGCACGAGTCAGCGTTAGCGGTCGACGCAACGCCCGCCGAGCTGTCAAACTGACGTTATTACAAGGCGTTTGACAGCTCCGCGGCGTTGCGTCTAGCGTGCTATATCGCAAAATAACTTTGAATGATTACTTGCGCTTCATCAAGTTATTTGTAATTTCGATTTCTGGAGTCGCCTGATAAATGTCTCATACAAATTCGGGTTCACTCTGTACATTGCATTTTGTTAATGCTCTTGGATTAGGTTGTCTTAACATACCCATACTTTTTAAGTTCAAGTTCGTAAACTAATAAGTATATTGTTGTTTTGTAGATTATTTTGTAATTGTAAGTATATAGGTAACAAAAAAGTTTATAAAAGTAGAGAAAAAATAGTTTTTGACCACCTAGGCGTTTTTTTCAATTCATGAGTACGTGATATCAACGCTTAGAATACAAGTAGTTAGGACCTAATTACTTCGTTTAGTCGGTATGCTGCCCCTTCAGGGCGGTGAGCCCGACATAACCAATACGCTCCCCCGGGCGTGGTGACACATGATCTAGCATGTTTTACCTGGGTTAAAAAAAGGACCTAATTACTTATTACAGAATCGACAAACTCGACTGTTTATTTTTCATAAGACGTCAATCAGATTCGTATCGTTTGCAACTGTTTGCAAGTGTTAAATAAATAATCACAAATGTTGTTAGTTATAAACCTCCTTTCATTACTTAAACTTAGTCCACCGTTAGGCCTTCGGTCCCTATTTCTAACTTAACGTTTGTGTGAAAGGGACAACAACACGGTTTAAGGGATGTGAGGTTTAACGAGGTATGTGGCTAATAACAAATCTAAGATAAATATTCTTAATTGCAAAATAAAAGGAATTACACAAAAGAAATATGCTAATGTTAGTATCACAATTGGCGGTCTTGTCGCTTAAAGTGATCTCTTCCAGACAACCTTTGGTTAGAGAATTCAGCGTATTAATGTAATACAATATGTACGTGTTGTACGTCAATTTTTATTTAGGATTTGCATTTACATCATTTTGCAAGGAAAAAGTGCCAACGATTAAGAGAAAAAGCGGCAAGAAACTTCCAAAAATCTTGCAAAAATTACAAAAAACAATTTCAGTCCCATATTCTAGGTATTTTATTTAACGGTTATAATTAGAAATGCATGTGGCCTCTGATATGCAGGTATTTTTGGTCTCTGGATACATACATACTTACTTACCCGAAAATCATTACCCTTGCAGCTGTCGGGTAAAAACTTGTTGGCCATCCTCATACGAAACTAGAATACTAACTAAGCATAAGGGTCTCATCATAATCATATCTATTTATTATGTAAAACACCTAACTTAACAGACTAGGTAAGTTTACTATTTTTATGTAAGTAATATAACTGTATTAATTGTCTTGTTTATATTGTACTGGATTAGGTTTAGTTAACGCATGGAAACACAAAATAAAATGGTTAGTTAAGTAAAATACATAGAATGATTTTTATTTGAAATCCTTTTCTACAAAATAGAGCAAAGAATCCTATACTCAAGAGTCTTGCCTTCAGTAACTGCATCCTTATTCTGGCCCAGCCCCCCCTATTACCGTTCTCAAAACGATGAAATTATACAATGTCATGGCGCGCCAAACAGAGACGCCGCTACACCAATGCCATAGCACTGTCCCTTTCACGGCCGCTATGACATGGTATGATTTGATCGTTTTGAAAACCGTAATAGAGCCCCACTGATCGATAAAATATTGAAATCGTGATCGATCGGTAAATAGAGAGTCGCTAGCATTTTTTTATGTTTAGTTTATATTTCAAAAACATCGATGGAAAAATTGCGCGAGAAGTATTTCATACAATAGGTTCGATTCTGTCGGGGCGAGGCGACTCTAAATGACTGTCACAGCGAAACTCTATGATATTCGGAATTATATGCATTACTGCGTTTCTTTATCGTTTATTAAAACTAGCGAAAATATTGCAGTAATGTATCGCGTCGCGTTGAAAGAAAACGATAACGTACAGGTACGGACAACAGTAGATCAATGGTAACAATTGCAGTACGAATTCAACTCTTATGACGCAGATAATAAGAACGGTCTAAAGTGTTACACTTGATCTGCTGTTAGCTGTACCTACTATCGAACTTCGTGGTCGGTCGGTAAACGTTCCTAAACAGCGTCTTATTACGTTTTTATCTCCGAAATATCGATTTCTTCATCGTGTGACCTGAAAAGCCAGGAAATGAAATGCAAAAAACCTTTGGTAGTGCAAGTGAAAGGAAAGCCAGAAGAAAAGGTGAGTAACTGTAAATTAATCGTTTTACATTCACTGATTTACACGCCGCTGCTTTTTATTCCAGTAAAGGCGACCTCAAAGACGTGATCGAACTTGTTAAGCAATAGGCCCTTTTTGTGTTGTACAGTCGACCGTACATCAGCCTACACAAAACCATTACAAACTAGGCGGTATTGCAGTCACCTAGAGTGCCTCTTCGGACTATCTTTTGAGTCTTTGACTGTCATTTTGAATGGGCTCTTTACACCGCCCGAGGCATATCAATGCCGATGAATTGTTACGTGATGATTATAATTTGAGATAATTGATTTTTGTTTCCGATTAGATTAAGTTGGAAAGTAGGTGACGTTTATTGGAATGTATGGTAGATACAAATGTTTAAAAATATGTAAATGAACTATCAGGGAGTGAAACATGGAGCAAATAAAATAAATAGTCATTGAGTGAAGTAATTTGCTAGCGTAAAGAATTCTGGTTATGGTCGAATACCAATTTGCAAATATTTTCTAAGGTAGGTACACCACTTTTATATTGTTTTTTCTAAATATGAGGAGGATAGGTATACACGAAAGATAACAAATCATGAGACCTTCGTGGATATTGTGCATAGATGACCGCAAACTAGCAGTACCTACCTTTTTTTCCCCTCTCCCACTGTAACTCCTGTTTGATAAGGATTAACAGTGGCGTACTATTGGACCATCTCATACAGTGACGGGTTTAAGCGACACAATGGGGCTGAATGAACCTACCTAGCTATAAGTTTTGAATTAGGTTCTAAAACTGACTGATTGTTATCATCTTTCATAACATCAAATCTGAGTAGTACTCATAATTTTAATGTAGGTATTTAATTACTACATACTACTCTTACGAAAGAAACCTCTACAAAATTACTTCTCAGTTCGCCATAACAACACTCAATTATTACTCTCGTCAGACATTTCGACAGCCATAAGCCTAGCTATTAATTAAAATAACACTCAAACAAAGCTATGAAAATTCGATCAATGTACGGCGGGCTTTCCCAAACGCTACGCTCAGACTCTACGCGCCTCTACGAGCTCGATTCTGTAATTCGCTCCGCTGCTCGCTGCAATCGAATTCGAACGAATTCAGTTACGCGCGAGCTTTCGGACGTAGAGACTGTGTCGATTGCTCTACATTTCGCGCGTGTTTACGTACGTTGTCGACCTTAAATCCAATTAGAAAATAATGTAGAGTCAGTGCCCTAGTGTTAAAGGGATTAGGATTAGTATAAAAATATTAACGTTAAAGTGATTAGGAATATTAATAAATATGGGGTTAAATGTTTTTCTGTAGTTTTAAAGTTAAGGATAATTTTAAGTGTTGGTGTAAAATGCTGTGCATGAAGGATGTGAGTTTGGAAACATGTTGAGGGCGCTCCGCTGGCGATGCAAGCACCTCGGATTGCTGTGGTGGACCTTATGCCTCTGCGCGGTGGATGGACTCATAGGTACAGTCAAAGACAGAGATAATTATACATGGGGTCTCGATAACGTTGAGATTTTCTCAAAAACTACTAAACCGTTATTAATAATTATTATAAAGCTACATAGTTTTAACTTTTATCTATCAATAACAGTGAAATATTTTTTGCAATGAATCAAGTAGGTAGTTTTTGAGAAAATCTCAACCTTAAAAATTCTCCTGTACACCTTTCTCTGTGTTCCACCGTACGTACATAATTGATTACTGTTTGTTTGGTAACGACAAGTGGGCTGTTTACGATCAATAATTAATTGGCCAGAAATGTAGGCAGTAGACTGCATAGGACTACTTTTCTCTAGGCATCATTTCAGAGACAGTAAAGAGTAAGTATAATAAGCTTGAGAGTTTCTCTGAAACTACTTGACCGATTGTGAAAATTCTGTCACTAGTAGGTAGATAGCTTAGAGTGACTAAAATGTGCCTGATTGTATAGAAAAGGTCAAATAATTTGGAAAACCGGAAAGTAGGTTACTTTTATCATTTACATAGAATATTTTGAAATATTGTGAAATAAATAATGAATTTTAGTAAATGGTGTCTAAATTTTATTGTTATTTTGTCTTAAATCTTACAAAACATTGGACTAGTAATTACCAGTAATTACTAGTCCAATTAATCAGTATTGGAAAAAAAAAAATAATCAGTAATTTTTAAAACATATATTTATTTTTATTTCACTCGTTTAACACCCCAGGGACGGCACAACTGTTCCATTCTGCAACTCATCGTCAATTCAATTTTAATTTTAAAAATAGGTGACGACAATTTTGACAAATCGCCCCATCCATCCCCTACATTTCAACCCTGCATTATGATCTTAGCAAATTTCCGCACAGATGATGATTTCATTGAGACTACGGCATAAGGCCATTAGTTGGGGTGTTTTTTTTTGAAAATGTGTATAATAATAAATAATAATGTATGAAATTTGGCGAATCAATAATGTTAGGGAGAGTTTCCTATTGTGTGGGGATTCAATCGGCCTACACAGCGGTTGAATGACAAGCACGAATGTTTGCCAAACGTATCTACATAAATTTGATGTATACAATCATTGAATTCATTCGACAAAATTAAGTTGATGGTTAGGCTTGTGAGTCTTGTGACATAATTCTGTTCTGCACAGCGTTTAAACAATTTGGGGAAATATTTAAAAACAAATTACAATAAATTAAATTATTAAAAAATATCACTTTGATGTTCATCGTTACTGTGCTGTACTACTACTGTATTTTAAGGTAGTTTTAATTTTCTTTCTTTCACTGGAATTTTAGCTGAGCCAACTTCAGGCCCAGCTAAAATGCTGTTCTCGATCTTTTATAAAATTTAAGTTAATTTAGAATAGGTACGATGGGATTGGCATCGCCACTTTATGTGTACAAAAATCCCTAAACAATTTGAGATTAAAAAACAAAAACAAAAAACTGGAATTTAACCTAATGGTAATTATTATCATTTCTAAGTTAATTGTGGGACTTTTGACGTACTTAGTTAAATTTGCTGTTTTGATTTACTGAAAACCTTACCAATTCCATATTTATCATGAGTTATGGTTGTACCAGTTTCAATTTGTCGAATGAATTCAAGGGCACCCTGTATACAGCCAAATATGCTCCAGGAAACATAGACTATTGATTTAATGACGGTTCATTGCATTGAGCATAATGTTTTTTTTTAATTGTCGTCATATAAACTTTTGTACTTTAAATATACTTTACTTTTTATACTTCATTGTACACGAAAATATCTCTAGTAATTAAAGAGATTTCTTCCAGCTCGGCCAGTATCCCGACCGCCACTTCAATCGTTTTCGTTATCGTTTTCATTCTGACACTTAGACGATATACATTGCTGCATTTCGTTGTCGTTTGTTTAAATTTGCAAAAATATTCCAGTAATGTATAGCGTCCATGTATCAAATTGAAAGCGATTACGATAACGATGAAAGTCGCGGTCACCCCCTGTTCGGGATCGAGAATGTAATGGGACTTTTGTAACTTAGAGATTGAAAAGTTCGTCTTTGTCTTAAAATATTTTTATTCTCATTATAATTTATTCACCCCTTCAGGTTAAAAACGCGTACTTATCTTGAAAACCGCAAACTTTTTAATATATGCCCGAAATATTTGCATAATAATTAATTCTAATCTCAATGGAAGTTAACCCGTTCTTGCGTGACTTGCAAGCATTTCTCTACAAAGCTCTCTGATTAAATAAAATACGTGACAACATGGCATTTGATTAAATAAAATATTGACACAATATTTTATTTAATCAAATCTGAAATTGGTTTTGCGATATTTCAACTAACGCAGTTTGCAAGTTGTATTGTATGGCGACGCCCTGAAACCTGATGAATACTGAAGCTTTATGTACAAGTCATGTCATGGTTATATTAATCTAAGAATTCAAACAATCTTTATTTAAAAATATGCGTCAATAAAATAAAAAAATACCTCTCTTTTTACGGTCCAGGGTAAAATAAAAGTCGCGGGCAAAAGCTAGTAAATTCAATGTCAATCGTCAGCTATAACCTCAGGCTATAACGATCATTAGCGGTTACGTCATCAATCACTGGTTACAGAATAGCGCTGTTAAGGGTGACGCAACACCTTGGCGCACGCACCCGTTTAAGAGGGCGATTCCACAATTTGGGGTAAATGATTAATCGAGCTCATCCGATTTGTAATGCACTTTTCAAAGTTGTCATCACTTATTATTATTTATTTTATTAATGGACTCGACAGTTCGTCATTTGCCAATGTCATGTTATAGAAAATTCAATATATCATAGTCTTCTATCTTCCTCCAAAGGAGTCGCCGTGGCGTCGTCACTCTGGATATCCGCGTCTTCTTGTCTTCATCCAGAGGAGTCGCCGTAGCGTCATCACTCTGGACGAAGCAGCTCGACAGTCATGTTCACTCTCGAGCTCGTAGCGGGACTCTTGATAATTGCTTGAAACTTCAGATCTTGCATGAATTATCCAATAACTTCACCGTACATTAATTTAACGTGATATTAAACAGAAATTAACCACTGTAGATGTTAAAAGGAAAATTATCAAACAATTTCGTAACCGTCGCTTCCCGCCATTTATTTGGTTCAGAATCGATGTCGTTCTGCTAGCCCTATCACGAAACACTGAATCGAATGCGAGTTCGCTTCGACAATGTTTTCTTCACTTTAGTTCAAAATCCACATCCAATGTTCTGCTAGCCCTAGCACGAAACCCAATCGTCATCAAATCGAATGCGAGTTCGCTTCGACAATTTGTATGCGAATGTCAGTGGTGAGTGAGCGCCATCTATGTGGGTTATGTATGAAACATAGGCTATGTATAAAACTTCGGATATTCATAGACAGTTTTAAGCATGAGTTTAGCGTGAGCTCGCTCTTACAACTGTCAAATGGCTACAGGGAATTTGACATTTGTAAGAGCGTTGTTTATTTTATAATTATATACAGTAGTTCAGACATCAACATTATGTCAGTGGAGGGTGGAGTTAGGTGAATTTAGTTTATAATGAATGAAATAATAATAATGAATCGGAACTTGACTAAGACACTTTATTTGATCCTGTCCTCCTCGCCATAACGGCGTGTAACATTCTTAACCGACATCCAAAAAGGCGGACGTTCTTCTTTCAACAACTGTAACCTACTGTACCGTTTCTATAATTCAGTACGCAATTCGAGCCGTAAAACACGTGGTAAATAATTAATAGGGCCGCAGTAAACATACCCACCTGATACTGTGGAGTCCCTCGGGTAACGTTCGCCAGAAATAGGAGATGAGGGTAGATCCAAAATGACCCGGTGAAGGGAATTGTTAACTGTTCTTGTAGAGATGTAGAGATAATTTGTTGGTATTTTTAGGGTTACATGCCTTAAAAGGAAAAAAGGAACCCTTATAGGATCACTTTGTTGTCCGCCTGTCCGTCCTTCCATCCGTCCTACAGGGTACTTTCCGTTGAACTAGAATCATGAAATTTGTTAAAAATAATATGTGTTGCATGGAAGTAATGTGCTTGAATCCGACTCGAACTTGTCCGTTTTTTTAATATTAATATATTTATACTTATACTAATAATCAGGACTTAACAATGGTTTAAGTCTAGATTATAACCCAAACACAGCACACACAGCATCATTTATACACACGATTGTTATAAAAATAAAGTAATGACGTCATGGACTCTGATTGGTCTTTGCATCACGAGAAAAATGTACGAATTTAACATGACATTGACATTTTTAATAACATTACTTGAAACTTGGTTCCACAGTATAGCTTCTAAATATTATAAAAATATTATCTAAAATAAGTTAGGTACTTAAATGGAAGCAAGTAATATTATTAAAATATCTCTCAATATAGGTTAGTTAGGTTCCATCAAGTAACGACACAAAGTGTTAATTATTGAAATAAAGATATTTAAGGGTATTATGATTTATGACACATACAATCACTGTCTTGGCAACGATATGATATATTTTATTTCGGTTACTGTCAACAATTATCATTGATCGTTCTATGCCGCGATACGCACCGCTGAAGTGCTGATTAATCGTCTGCTAATTTTATTAATTAATTAAACTGAGTAGGTATGCTTCATGGCTCTAACAAAGTTGTTTTTCAGTAGCTTTCATGCCCGTGCTTATCAGGGAATCCAAAAGAAGTGGGTCAGAAAGAAATGTTCGTTTCCATAACCAGATACGACACGAATCACCTCGATCGAATTCTCTGCCTTTGTTTTGACTTAGGTACCTACATCGACAGCACAACAACCTTCACAAAACCTCCGCAATCTAGGATGTATTACCCTATCGTAGTGCCCAAGCCCATAATATGTGTTAGGGACATATTATGATGTGTTAATAGATGTATGGATGCGTACTGTACTATCTACCTATAATATCCATGGAATAGGCGAAGACAAGAGAAAAGTATATAATAAGTTAGAGATTTTCTCAAGAACTACATTTGACTATATTGTTATAGTTCTTTTGATATAGTGATAGTGTAGTTAGTGTACGTACTACACCTATGTAATTGGAAAGAATTAGTCAAGTACTTATAGAGAAAATCTCTCTGTGTTAGACCGTAACGCCGCTTCCAATGTTGCCTCCTGTCCCTACAATTCTCCCAAAGTGTTATAACAATGGAAACAAGTCGTTTTTCCCTCGATATCTTCACCCCTGTCTCCTACCAGGGGCGCTGGTTCCCCTCTTGTAATATTCGTTGTCGGTGAATTGATTTCCACAGCTTCCCTTATTTCTGACAAAGCGGCATTTCTGTCTTGCGTTGACGTATTGTCTTTTGAAATTTTGAGTTCCATCATGGTAATAAACGATAAAATAGTGAAGGGGCATTGTGGCTTGGTAAGGTGGAGCGATGATGTACACAAAGAGAGGTTTCCGTTCAATGAGAAGGCTTGAGAGAGACTTGTGGACGATAAGGGTTGACTGTCATGAAAAATGTTGGTAAGTAAGTACCTACTTGAGTTGAAAATCATATTGGTTTTCAATATTAAAAATATATTTTGTAAGTTTCTTTGGAAAGCGGGGCATTGTAAGGGCCTTGCCCAAGATTTGGCTCGGTTTTCGGCAGTGCATGGAGTTGTATTGGAAGCTGACGGTCTCAGTAGGGATTCCTACTCGTATTCTAATCAGCAATTTTCATACAGAAATGACCCTTTTGTATGAAAATTGTTGACTGGAATTAAAAACCAAGGTTCAGATGTGGCCCGGCCGAAAGAAAGTTTTTATGAGAGAATGGATGATACGTTTTTATGAAACTTCTCATAGCGGTAGAAAATAATTTATTTTGTATGTTAGGCACATAGAGTTACTATGTCGAGTTGACACAGTGAGCAGAATTACCTACGTCAATAAATACACACAGACCGGGTACCTCCGAATGATCCCCAATCTCCCCAAAACGCCGGGAAAACCGCGCCAGTTGCACCTTACAACATTAATTAATCTAAATTACACTTTAATCCGCCCATTTAACGTTTCGTTTTCCTTAATAGAGAGGGCTTGTTAATCCCACGTCCTAGTGAGATGTTAACCAAATTAAAATGAACTCCAATCATTTCTTATTTTACCTTGAAAATGTAGGAAAGCGTAGGAGACAGGGAAGGTCAACATTAAATGGGGTAGTTCCACAAACAAGGTTGTTTTGGGCGGTTGCTATGGAGACGCTTGATCCAAATTGGAAATATGCAGGGGTGCGATGTGTGCGGTTGAAAGGTGAATACTCGTTGTCGTAGGTGCGAATGAGAAGGCGTATGGGGTGAATGTTGCAGTGCGCACTTGCCTCTGTGCATGGTTAAATTGCATTAGTCTGCCTTTTGAACGACCGTCCAATTTGTTCGAGCATGGTCTTTGTAAAGGAACTTAAATATGTCTAGATGGTGTTTAGGATAATTATAGATACCGTCTATGCGCTGATGTATTTTAATTTTTATTATTTAGTTTATTTCCTCATTGTCATACAAATTATTGTAGGTGAGCCGCGTAAAGCTCGCATCAAGCTCGATTCTATAACGGCGGTGTATCGTGCTAGCCATACTGTTCGGGTCAGAAGAGCGGAATCAAAGCAGAATAGTGTATGTAGATGACAACGATGTGACCTCCCCACTGTCATGATACCGATGATGTCACTTTAAGTATTTAACCCTGTTTAAATTGTATCAGTCCCCCAATGTCTAAATTCATAATGAACAATTCCAGATTGACTAATTCCCAAAATTGAACTTTCACTTTGCACCAAAGTTAACCCCGTGTCAAATTCGAGTTAACCTTTGCCAAACACGGTTTAACCGCATTTGAACCGAGTTAACTAACCCGGTTCAAACATTTCAACCCGAACTTTATTCCAAGTCGGTGTTATAATAGACACAGTATTTCGTGTCTCGTACAAATAATGTCTGAATGATAAATGGAGAATTTTTTTTTCATCACTACCGGGATTCGAACCCGGTACCTCGCCATTACGTGGCACGCTCTATTCCAACAGAGCCATCGTGATTCGTATCCAGATCGTGAATTTTGTCTCCATATTCTCGTCTGAGGGAGGAATAGATCATTTAGATTTTCGTTTCGCATAGCGCATATGCAAGAAAATATCAAAAAATAATGTCTGGTTTTACTTTTGAACCATACGTGACAAGGTCCTTGATTTCTATGTAACTTAACTTTATTACGGTTTCGGACAAAGGGCCTGTTTAATTATTCCTCTGATCCCCAAAAACTTTTAAGGTTACGCCACATGATTCCAAAACGAGCCGAAAGGCGTAAAGGTGCGCGCACATCGCACAATGCTCGCATCACAATAAGTCCGTGCTGGCATGTAGTGCTGTTGAATTATGCAGGCAAGGGTTTAGAAGGGATTTAACTTTGATAGGTATGTTATTTAGTATTGTTAGCATGTATGAATAGGGTATTTACGCGTTTATGTAAACTCAGATTGGATTTTGAATTAAAAAGCTTCGTTTTGATGATAAACTCATTGCTTTATACCTAAGTTAACTCTGTAAAAATGATAAAGTCAAAGTACTTTATTCGATATTTATTTATTTTTATTTGGTACACAAAACAGATTACAATCATTGTATAATTGAAATATCAGAGTCTTAAATGTATGGTCTAGACAGTAATCCAAAAATATGTGTACACATTGAGATTTGTATATCGTGGAAAATAAGAGTGAATGCAGGTAATGTTACCGCCGACAACACATCAGTGGATATGGATGGTAAAAGGACTGTACCTAGTGTACCGGATGGTACCTAGTGGTCAAAACCTTCACATATACAGACCCTACATTACTCTTTCAATTTCGGGAGTCCCGCAAATCCCTGACGAAATATTCGGCGCCACCAGTTCTGTAAGCCGTTAACTTTATTGGCTTATACACTGCCAACAATGTTGCCAGATTACGAAAAGATTTTTGATAGCGCAGTGCGCCTTTTTGTGCGCCTCCACTGTAATAATGTGTGAAACTAATTGTGATTTTTTTTATAGCATTTGAATTTTTGCGAAACGAAAATCTAAACAATATTCATCACGACCATGATTCGAACCAGGGACCTCGCTATTCCGTGGCACCTCTTTACCAACCAGGCTACCGTGACTAGACTCTATCGGAGCAATATTAGATATGAATTGGGTAATTGCAATATTTCCCGATAGATACCGCTACAGTTCCTGACAAATATGGAGAAGAATTTCGCCGATCTGATCCGAGTCACGGTGGCTCTGTTGAAAAAAAAACCTTGCCACGGAATAGCGGTTTGATTGCATACCGGTCGTAACGAATTTTTTTCTCCAATTAACATGTATTATTAATTTTTATTCTATAGTGTATGTAGCAGTGTGCGCCGAACTTTATTATTCACTCAAAGCGACACATAAACATGGTGAAGTAATGCGATGGACGATGGCTGCCGATGTTTTATATTCACGTTTATAGCCGAGTTAAGTTAATGTACCTAAAACTGTACATTTATGAAATTAAGTGGCGTATAAACTTGGGATGGATATAAGTGGTAGAGTATACTTTGATGTCTTAATGCACATGCCAGATACCTATAGATAGAACATTATACTCAATTGAATGAGAGGTAAGGTGCGTTAGGGCAAGGGGAACCTGGTCAATTGATCCGACGTCGGTAACCTCTCTCGTTGACGTTGATAAAACCTCTCTCACACAATACATCATGAGGCTTTTTGGGAACCTTATTCAAGGTAGATACTATACACAAATACCTAGATTCAAAATTTCGAGCTCTAGCTAAGTTAGAGTGAGCTCGCGTTAAATTCCATAAACTTTAGACAGTTCTAAGCGCGAGCTCACGCTAAGCTCGTGCTCAAATCTATCTATGAACTTCGGCATATATGAAAGTTCTATAAGAGCGAGATTAGGTTCTGTATTTTCGCATATTTTCGGTGTTCACCATCAATTGTTTTGTTTTTAGACTCTGATCTAATCGAATTTTTTCTGACATTGTTGCAGAAATCGTGGAAGAGCAACGATGTCACGACTCCGAGTTCCGGCTGACTTGTCGGGAGCTGGACTCCCACATAGCAGTACTAGAAGTCTGGTACACCTCCACAGAACATTACCACCGTCTAACAAACACCACGCGCCCCCCAGAGAACCTGCGACTAAAAACTGAAAACGATTCAGAACTCAACCGCGTATACGTGTATTCTAGTCCAAAACATGACGGAGTTTATTCCCCTATGAACAATACCTTTGACAATACTAGTGCTGTTAACACCTCATTTGATGAGGTAAAGTTTCTGAACGATAGTGTAGAGTTTTTTAACGAAACAGCGGAAATGATGGTGGACTTTTTGAACGTTAGTGACGGCTGTGGTATGCCGTCGTTTGCTAGAAGCTACGCGAGTTGGCATGAGGGAGATAAACGGAGGAGGCCGGTAGAACGAAACTCGTCCATAAACTTAAGAGCGCCGGTCAGTTATCGGTAAGTAATTGTTTTATAATTAGCTACCATGCCCTTAGCACGAAACACTATAGTCATAAAATGGAATACGAGCTCGCTTCGAGCTATATCTATAATTTGTTTAAGCATGTTAGTCGTCATCGGTTAAAAATTAGTTTATGGCTTTATGGTACCTTATTTAGTTCCATTGTGGAACTTGATTGTGGAACGTATATTGTATGTAGTACCTATTCACAAATGACTGCATGTTTTTATTATTTATATAATTTATTGAATGCCCGATCTGGGTACACTGCAAGTGTTTCTGTACCACCTAAGCAACTGTAACTGCTACTTTATTATATACCTTACAGTGTCAATAAACGATTCTGATTCTGATTCCAAAAAACACTTGAAGCGAGCTCGCTTCGCTTCGATGACGTAAAGTGTTTTGTGCTAGGGCTCCAGTATAACAAAGTAGAACCAATATCGACGACTATTATCCATAATCTTTAGATTCTAAAGTTTAGAAGGTACACGTTTATCTTAATTGGAGAAAAGGAGACAACTGTACTGGGGGCTGGGGGTCTAATTAGAATTTAGATTTTTTCAAAAATATTGCACCTATTGTAAAAAAAAAATCCTTCAACTAGTTTGTCTAGATAGCGCATTACAGTACTGTGAAAGCATTTAAACAATCTGGTAAGTATACTTAATTTGTTTTTGAGAAATTCTAATGCTCAAACTCTAAAGGTGATTGCGATTCAACGCTAGATTAACTTGTAAATGTTAATTTCGTTGAATAATACTATATTTACTTATCTACCTAAAAAAGGGTAAGTTAAAACAATAAAATGTGTTTACTTTTTTATTAAATTAGTAGGAAGTTGCGTGACTGTAATTTAAACTAATCATGGTGTAGTATAATTTTCTAAAATTATTCACAGGTACAAAACTTCCCTAAACTATTTACTTTATTTAAGTTTTGGTTGGGTTAGCAATTAGTGTGTCACGTTGTTTGATGTGTAGATATTTAATTCTGAACCGTAGCTATAATATTAATTAGATAAAACGGGAATTACCGAGTTAAACATTTATTATTGATGTCTCGATATTTCGACAGCATTGCAGCCATCATGGTCACGAGTAGACTGAAGTCGGTGAGTGTTGAACGTCAGAATAGTGACACAAAACGATTTACCCTCTTTCGTGTTCACTGACTGCTTTGAGAAAAGTTGTTGATATTTGCAGGTACCCCCATTTTGCAAAAAGAACTAATTATATCCGCTCGTTTGTACGCACTCGCCTTTGTGCCTCGTTTACATAAGTCGATCACTGGATTCCAAGTTTTGCCAACAGAAAACCATCGTCGCGATTGAAATTTCTGTATTTCTGTATTAATATGTATACAAACAGTTTAAAAAGTGATATTCGTAGCTATAATGTTAGTGATTGGTGCAAGAAAGTTTTTAAGTATTACCTAGAGTTGCACTTTATTGCTCTCTACTTTGTCTCTACATAGGTAACTAGTAACGTTATGAAGCAATTATTATAATAAGTCAGGGATATTTGAGACAAAGGTACGATTCCCGTGGGAACATTACTTGAATTCCGAGACAATAATTCACTGCGCTGTTGTAATAAGATATAAGAATATTTTTCTTGTTAAATTAGTCACACTGCAAAAAGTGAGTTCGACATACCATCAACTTATATAAATGCAAAAGTAGGTAATATTTCCATATAGAGAGAGCGTGCTCGCTTGATGTGCTGTCGACTGTACCTATTGTAATTTTAAAAGTGTGTTAATATTATTTTAAAAGATGTGCTGCTGAGAGTTTTTTGCCACTTTTTCTCCTCAGCGTTGGCACCTTTTCCTTACAAAGTGGTGTAAATGTAAATTCAAAAATATGTTGACGTGCAAAAATGTACACAATCAACACAATGTGCTTACTTGCAATAAAGAAATTTGACTTTGACTTTGTACTCATAAGCAGTTCTCTCTTATATATTCTAAACTTTCTATTTATTTAGCGAATTTTTATAATTTACGGTTCACTTTCACGAATCCAAAAAAGTCATGCACCAATGAATACAAACAATAAGTTAACACCGGGTTAATTTTCACAATTTACTTTTAGGGACTCCTTTGGCGGGTTAAATAAGAAAGATGTATGACGTTTTAACGGGTTAAATCGCTAACTCTTGGGTTATCTTTCAGGGCTCTTAATATTACTTATTGATGAACTAAACTAAGTCTCAGCGCCAAAACTTACTTTATCTAGACAAATAGACCTTGCGTTATCACGCGCTCTAAATGCCCGATAACCCTTGACTGAGAAATTACTAAATCACATACATTATTTATTAATTATGTCATTGTGCCAACCGACCGTACGCATTCATTTGTCACTTAATTGTGTGTTTACATTATCATACACAATAGGTTAGGCATGTGTTTATTTTACGAGGAAATGAAAGTGCGGTAAAGCATAAAAATCTACAAAAAACATCCTGCGTAGGTACAGTCGACAGCAGATCAATGTGTAAAGAAAGTAAAAAGTGTTACCATTGATCTGCCGTCGACTGTACTATAGTGACTCTAAATATTATCCAGGATATATCATATAAAAACGTCAGTGTTTGTTGCATTACTCTGATTTTGTTGCACATCGCGTGGCTTCGTGGCAAGATGTTCCTGTACACGTCGCTACGTTACACGATGCTTCATTTCACATAATATTGCACCTATGCATATTGCACATCGCATCTGTGCACGTCACTTCGTGGCTAGCGTAGTGTGCAACGATACAACGTGCACAGCTGCGCGATGTGCAACATGCATAGGCGCAATATTATGTGCAACGAAGCATAATGTGACGAAGCAACGTGTACAAACGAAATATGCGACGAGGCATCTTTCAACGAAGCGACATGAATTCGAATTGCTTCGCTACACTTCGCATCGGCTTCGTTACGACACTTCGTTGCACATCGCAGCTGTGCACGTCGCTTCGTTGCACATCGCATTAAATTCACGACGCTTTGTCGCAATATCCTAGCATCATCTATCCACATCCCACTTCGTGTTTCGGTCACTAAACTAAATGGTTGTCAGTAAACGCATTGTAGATTTTATTACTTGTCGTGACACTTTCCTGAAATATAAAACGTACGCATTGTTTTACTAACATTCCTTGCCACCAGATGTGGCACTAAAGTTATTTTACGAGCGATACTACGAATATTTATGTGTTAATGTTCACTAAAACTAATATTTGTGAGCTCTAACAGCGAACCGCAAATAACAGAGAATCGTCACGTTTTCAATCCCATCCATCTACGCTTTGGTGCTCGTTTAATATCGAAGCCGGAGTATTTGCACAAAGTAATCAAATTCTCCAACTTCGTCGCTGAACATTCTACGTAACTAAGCATTTATGGAGTCCTTCGCATATTCATTTCCTTGAACGAAAGCTAGAAAGACGATGGCGACATGATGGCGGCACGCCGCGCAAGCGTCGCGTCGACGCTGAGCGGGCGCTGGCAAGACGTCGCGTCGACGCTCGAAAGACGTTTGTGTCGGGCCTCAAATGGTGGCACTTCACTTGGCTATTCGTATTTGCGTATTTGTCCATGTGTGGTTGGTATTCTTGACAAAATATTCGTCTTATTTGTATGTACGTCAAGTATTTGACAAATACGACAAACATCCAATAGCGAATACGTATAGCCAAGTGAACTGCCAGCATAAAGTTTGTCCGTACGGCCATTTGGGTCTTGCAGTGTATAATGTACCTACTAATAATAAGTACCTACTTACTTAATATACATTAACGTACGTAGGTAAGATTCCTCCCATTTGCGGCAAAGATAGTCTTTGAATATAACCTCCGTCAATAATTATAGTAATTACTTTCGTAGAAAGGGCTTTTGTGTTTCATCGGAAGCGGTTGTTAAAAGACTAATTTTCATTGTTTGTGGTTGGACGAATTTATTGTGGTACAGATAATTTAGACAGATTGCCGTGAAACAATGCCGACTCTATTATATTATTGTGGCTCTGTGCGGTAGATGCTTTGGCGGTACAGTTTACAGCGGCAGGATTTTTAAATATATTTAATATACCTAGTTGGATATAGATATAAACATTTATTGTATTGTATTTCTCAGACCTTTCACATAACATAAGAATAGGTGTGCTTCTATTATTTGTTTTAAAATCACTTTGCTGTCTCAACCATATGTTTGATGTTCCGTTTGAAAATTGGAATTTTAGATGATGGATTTAATGAAAGGATAGAAAATGGTAGCAAAAAGTGCCTAAACTCAAATTGTTCGCCGTTGTCTGAAAAACTGGGGCGCGGCGAAGCCTTGAGCGGTCACTGGGGAACGCTGTCACTTTAGGACATTGCTTCCGGGTACATACCTACGGGTGACCCTGACCCGACCCGACCAATCCCGCTAATTTCTCACGACTACACGCACGATGATTAAAACTTCCTCAGTGACAATATTAATCGTCTGAGCGTGTGACCCAGTGGTGGATTTACACATTTGCCGCCAGTAGACTATTCAGCCGCCCCATCGACGTCTACAATTCGATACTTACCCTAGTTTACAATCAAATTAATAAAAAATTTTGTCAATAAAATTGCAACTTTATGATTTGTCCTAATTTTTCCTATCGTCCTATATTTCCTATCGTCCTAATTTTGTCTATCGTCCTAATTTTTCCCGTAATTAGTATGATTGTGAAATATGGGATCAATGTGTCAGTTCTTTCCCAGACTATATTATTTTTACAACGCAACGACCAATGATTTAGTTAAGATTGCGCAAGAAATAGTTCAATCTGTAGTCAATTCGGCCAGACACCTTGACCGATTCCCTCGCCGGAACCAAACGCAACTACGCAAATTGTAGAAAAAAATTATGTAGTTTCCGTAGTCATAACGTAATAAGACAAAACAAATTGGCCCCAAATTTGCCGCCCCTAAAATTTGCCGCCCTAGGCTTCAGCTGCTGGTAAATCCGCCACTGGTGTGACCTACGTACATTGAGTTATATTTTAGAGAACATACCACTAATAATAATCCCACATTCACGTTCACATTGATGAACATTGAAATAAGTGAAATTAAGTCAATAATTTCATAGTCACTACAATTTGGCCTCAAGTCGCAAAAAAAACCATGTTTCTAAAAGTTTCATGTTTTACTTATCTAACAAAACTATACATGTAGTAAAAGATGTAATAAGCCTAATAAAGTGTTGATAATGTTGAATTATTTCTAAACGCATCTTATTATGTCACTGTCATGTGTCAGCTGTCAAGTTGTCTATTGTTGTTCTTTCTTCTTACGTCAGCCATTGCTGTGACAATATGGTCTCCGTGAATAAATCGAGTTAAATCTATCTATATATCTTTTCTTTTTGCCTAAAAACCCATCAGGTTATGGGCCCAGACATCATCAGGTCAGATGAGATGACGTGTGAACCACCGGCGGCGGAACTCATGGCGGAAGAGGTTATGTTTTATTTTATTTCGGAAATAATAATGATTTTACAAAAATAACACTTTTCCCGTGTACAGCGTCTTCTGGGCCATGTGTATATTTTAAAAGACATGAAGAGTCTATTATCATCATAGCCCTTTATGTTGACGATATTGTATTTTTTAGCTCATGTACACCTGAATTAAAAGCTGAAATAAAAGGAAAATTGATGAAAGAATTTGAAATGAAGGATCTAGGTCCAGTTCATCATATATTGGGCATGCGGGTTTGCAGAGACAATGAAAAAATCACTCTTGATCAATCCCGGTACATACTAAATATACTGGAAAGATTCCACATGAGTGAATGTAAACCAGCAGATACCCCAATGGTTTCAGGACAGAAACTAGTCAAAGAAGGGGAGAAAAATGAAGACTGTGAATATAGGAATTTAATTGGATGTCTTATGTATGTTGCAGTATGTACAAGACCAGATATCTCCCATGCTGTGAGTACACTGAGTCAGTTTAACAACTGTTACACCAATGTACACTGGAAAGCAGCAAAACGTGTACTACGCTACTTAAAAGGTACTGTAAACTATTGTTTAGTTTTTCAGAAAAATGGCCTGGACGTCACTGCTTATGTGGATGCCGATTGGGCAGCCAATGAAGTAGACCGTAGGTCATACACAGGGTTTATCTTTAAAATCGGCAACTCTATTGTTTCTTGGGAAAGTCGTAAACAAAAAACAGTTGCTCTGTCCAGCACAGAAGCAGAGTATATGTCAATTTCTGATGCTTGTAAAGAAGCTATCTTTATTCGTACCTTTATATTTGAGACTCTAGGTAAACATTGTAAAATAACTATGTACAATGATAATCAATCAGCACAGAAGTTATGTATCAATTCAATGTTCCATGCTAGAACTAAGCATATTGATGTCAGACATCATTTCATTCGTGATATTGTAAAGAAAGGCTTTATTGATATAAAATACCTATCAACTGATGAAATGACGGCTGACGTACTCACAAAACCTCTAACAAAGGAAAAACATTGTAAATTTGTAACTGCGTTAGGTTTAATTAATATAAACATGGTTTGATGTAATACATAAGGTAATTGCATGTAGTATATAACACAGCCTGTCCAGTATAGATAGTAAATAGTATATTTCTGTATGTGTACAAGTTCATAAGTTTATTATGTACATTGTGTTCATTAATGTGTCTTAAGTTGTAACATTGTTATATACAGCTAGTATATAGTGATAGTTGTAGTCAACTTGTCAGATCGTTGGTTTAAGGGCAAGTGTTGAATTATTTCTAAACGCATCTTATTATGTCACTGTCATGTGTCAGCTGTCAAGTTGTCTATTGTTGTTCTTTCTTCTTACGTCAGCCATTGCTGTGACAATATGGTCTCCGTGAATAAATCGAGTTAAATCTATCTATATATCTTTTCTTTTTGCCTAAAAACCCATCAGATAATGAGATGTTCAATAAGTAGCTGTTAAAATATAGTTATATTTCTGTAACATTTTATGTTAATTATTATTTTTTATTTAACAAAAAATGTTACAAACAAAAATATAACTTATTAGCGGATTTTTATTAGTTCTTTATTGAAGAACTTTGAAATTGAAAATTGACTAATAAAAATCCGCGTACAGTCGAAAACAGAGAAAAGTATGCAGGGGCTCGTTAAGGTTGAGATTTTCTCAAACTACTGGACCGTCTGAGAGCTAATAATGATGGTGACTGGTAGAAGTTATTAATGAAATGATATAAAACAGGAATTGCCGTTGTAAACATTATGGTTGAAACGATTTTAAGCCGTTTTAAAAGGGTAATTTAATTTAGAAAATTAATTTTAAATACCTACTTACTATTTTTCTTCGAAAGAACTGATTTTACGGAAATCTCAGACAAAAGTGTACTACTAAAACTTGTCGCTCCTCTTTTTGATACTCAAGGTCTAACAATTACAATATGATAAGAATGACAGTCTGTAAGATTTAAAAAGAAATAGTATCGATTTTGTTAAATTCCTGACTAACCTAAGTCTAAAATAATTAAGTTACGTATAAAACTAGTCAAAGAACCGGCGTCGACGGAACCTTGGCTGGAACATTTCCAACCTTGCAATTTCCTACAAGTTAATTAATGATAATTGCCTTTGAAATCGCCGATTACTTTTTGACGAACAAAGGAATACTTCGCTGGAAACCAGTATAAACTTTCCTTGAACTTATTTTTTTCAGAAATTGGAAAGTTTTTATATCTTTTTCTTTTTATACTTTGTGTTATTCGAATGTAGAATGTAACCTAGTACATACAGGGAATCCTAGCTTGATGTGACTTTTCAAAGCTTCCTTGAAAATTATTTTCGTTACAGACTGTGATTATCCAAAAATTATAGTGTAACTATTATAACTGTGGTGACCGCTCCTAGCACAAGCTTAAAAGTTGGAGTGGAACAAAATAGTACCTACCTAATGTTAAATAAAAACATTCCTAATTTTTTAATAATAAAAAATAATGATACGCTGGGCGGCGGTTCAATAATAAATGTCGGATATAAGTAAGATAATACGGGTAGTATACATAATAAATAAAAGATTGAAATTTTTTTGTGAAAAGATTCATACTTACTTCATTTTTTGTCACTTTTTCTACTCAGTGATGTGACCTTTTCCCTTCAAATCGGCGTAAAGCAATGATTTTTAGGTATATCTATAAAATTTTATGCTTACATGCAGAAATATACACAAAGTATTAAGCTGTAAGAGACAACAATTATAAAAATGAATCGAATCTTTTACCTCTTGGTATCTATCTCTATCCTACGATATTATTATCACAGGGCATCGTCGTGGCGTCTCAATTCTTTCAGCCCAAATGCAGACGCTCGTAAAACTCGTCTAGTTCCTCCGTCTATTAATGTGAACACTTTTATGCACTTCGCTATCAATATCAATTGCACCGACTGAAATAGGCGCAATGTCTGTTGTGCAACACAAATGATGATGTAGAAACTATCTGCATTTCCATAACTTTTATTGTTTCCTTTGCGCATTTCAAAATGTATTGGAAGGTTCATATTTCAAAACTGTTGCCATCATAAATGAAAAAAAAATACTTAAAAAATAGTATCGTTGGACAGTCGTTGCCACCGATTTTGTATGGCGAAATCAAGCGTACAAAATCGGTGGCAACGACTAGGTAAAGGCACCGCGTTTTTATCGCGGATTATAAATATGAGCTACGATGCTACTTTTTAAAGTTTTTTTGGCGTAGACCAGTTGCTAAAACAACTGCCTAACTTTAATCGCGTTTATCGATTTATATTTAAGATTTTAAGGTGATGTGAACTGAATTTTATGTTTTAGTACCTTGTCGTAACTAGCTGTTTTTCATTATCTGATGATTTGTTATACAAATTCGGCAAATAGATTAAAGTGCTTAGGCACTTTTGACTGTACGGTGGAAGACAGAGAAAGGTGTCCAGGAGAGTTTTTAAGGTTGAGATTTTCTAAAAAACTACTAGACTTATTGTAAAATTATTTCACTGTTTGATAGATAAAAGTGAAAACTATGGAACTGTAAAATAATTATTAAATTCGGTCCAGTAGTTTTTGAGAAAATCTCAACCTTATTGAGGCCCCCTGTATACTTATCTCTGTCTTCAACTGTACGTTCTGTATATCTTAAGAATACTTTAGATTAATTATATTAAGTACTAACTTAATAATATAAATAGTAGTTTAGATAATTAACATTTAACAAGAATTTATGTTTCGGATAAAATCGTTACCGTCCTACATCAAAGCTCCATAGCTTATGGAGGTTTCCTACAAATTGAAAGATGTAAATCAGTCGTAATAAATCTTTCCAAACCAATTTATTCGAACTAAAGATCCCATGATAACTCAATGAGTGATTTGACAACCCTATTAACTGTAATTAGTGCACTAAGACAACATTCTTATCTCAACCTTACGACTTTCAAACAACGTCTATTTTTAATCGACGGCTCCTTGGTCGATCACGGACAAGACGGTTCGAATTTCAAACAAATGTCCAGTTACGTCACAACGAAAGCACGTAACGTTAATCTATTTTTAATTCATTGCTGCTAGAAATAGAACAAGGAGCCGAAGATCTATAATTAAAGAGGCAATGGTTGATACAATTTGGGCATTGTAGGTTTGATTTTTAGGTAGAGGTTAGCTGAGATTTACGATGTCATTAGGGCACGAACGATTGGGTAAAGAAAGATGTTGTGTTGTGTTTACAAATTATTTTGAACTTAGGTACTTTGCCCCCAGTTTTATTAGATCAACCGATGCAATTTCTTAAGAAAGGTTTATACGTGACGTACGATTAATTCATTAATTAATTGTCAAGAATATAGTAACGTAAGCCGTTGTTCTACTTGGAATTTGTCCAAGCTGAATACTTTTGTTCTACGACTCTTTCGGCAATTTTTTATTTACTTTCCATCTTTCCATACATATTTGTAACGATTTGTATGAAACATTAATTTATTTTTCAATCCAAAAGTAATACATCATTACTTTATTCTTTATGTTACGCCATGTAAACAGCAGATCAAGTGCAACACTTTGGACCGTTCTTATTATCTGCGTCGTAAGATTTAAAATCGTACTGCAAGTACCGTGTTACCATTGATCTGCTGTTGTCCGTACCTACTTAGGTATAATATATTAAACTACTTCCAATAATAATCTTATTTTCTGTAGCAGATGACTGTAGTGCAATAGTTACGTAAATAGAGACAAATAAGGACAGACATCGTCACCACAAATTTTGGTTAATGATGTCACAAAAGGTGTACCTAACGAGAATGGATGCAGTCACGATCATGTCCACTTATGTGGCCTCTGTAAACGGTCCCATAGATTCCATTATAATTAGTTCAGTATATGGTATGGTCCAAATAACATTTTATTCTCAAATGAAATGATGATGAACAAGCTGGCAGGACATCTGATCGTAAGTGAGAATCACCATCCAGAAGAGTTGCAGGTATTACCGTTGACTGTTTTTTTTGTTAACCTATAAATTGTCCCACTGCTGGGCAAAGGTCCTCTTCCATCCATCCCTGTCCTGAGCCTCTTCCAGCCACCCATCCCTGTATCTAACGATATCGTCTCTCCACCTACGCCGAGGTCTGCCCCGACGCCGGCGACCGTCAGATGGCACCCATTCTGTGACAGATTATTTATAACTAAAGTAAATCTGATAGGTCCAAAAATGCTGCCTGTCTACACTGTTATGAAAAGAATTGCACTACTTGTGGAAAACCACAGACCACTGGAAAACGAATGGTTACGACACAGAGTCGTTATCATTTAGTCATTAAATTACATACCTGAGCATTGTTGGTCCTAAATTACATACAGGGATATAAAATCTTAAAAGTCTGATGTCAACCCGTGAACAGCAATGCGAATATTGCATAGCTACAGGAATTTGTTTAGAAATCCAGATATTATGGCAAAGTTGTTTACACAACGTGTGTTGGAAATACTCACGAAAGCAAGTATTCGATATTTTTACACCCACACCGACGTACCTACAGTACAATATCTAATCCATTGAATGGACCTAGCATTCGATACGCCCCATTCAATTGTTAAGCTCTATTCACTACCGTTCACGACACAAATGGCTCGTCTTTTCAATTCTTGACTTGCTCTATAAAGGAATAGCCGTGATTTGGTTTATCCTACGGAGACGAAAGTTATCACGATGGTGAGACTGACCCACAAGTTTAAAGGACTTATTCGTCAACTGCCGAGTGTGGAACTCTCGAGTGCGCGCGGGTTGGCACCTTCTGATTGTACCTATTTTTTTGTCGTCTAATAATAAATAATAAAATCTAAAAGCTATTAGGAATTGCAACGTAAATTGCAGTGGGCTGGTCACAATATCTGTCGTAGACGAGAACCTACAACCGTTGAGGAGTGGATATCACGGTAAAAGTGGTGGGGAATGACGTTTCGGGATGGAGGGATGCGTAACATGACTGGCAGGAACTAACAGGAAAGACCCGAAGATCAATTCGATGAAAAATATGCGTATTTCTAAGAATTCGAAACGAAATTGGATTTTATCAAACCCCGGACTGATAATTTTTTTACCCAAAATGATACGTTTTCCAAAAAAATACCCCTAATTTTTTTGAAAAAAAAACAGCTTAATTAAGAATTCAGAAAATAAGTAGTAAGAAATCGAAGCGAATTATTCATTGTTTTTGTTATTCTTCTATAGGAGTTGCGAGAGTAGTACAAAATGATACTGATTATGCAATATGAAATCTGTAATAAGTCCCCAACAAAATGATAGGTACAGCTTCAATGGTCTCGTAGTTTTGTAGGTGGGGCAAAGCTCCATTGAAATGTGGCAATGTCTTTTCCCCAACAGTCAAATTTTTCCCCAAAAATACGAGAAAACCCCCCAATCTGGCAACCCGACGATCAGATTTATGAACACTTATAGGAAACTCAAAATACTATGCATCTGGATCCAATATAAAGACGTTACGAAACAATTCCACCGAGGTGTTAGCCTTGCGTGACACGTGAAGTGGAATCGACCGCAGCTCTGCGGTCTGGGGTTCGATGCCTGCCCTGCTCAATGCTCTACTTATGAATGCCGGTATGATTCCACTTAGTTATTATAATTGTGTAGCTGTATGGTGCATTATACAATAGGTACTGTAGTAATGATATAACTCCGTGCTGATGTCGCCCGGTATAGTACGGTCGAAGACAGAGAAAGGTGTACAGTAGAGTTTTTAATTCTCAAAAACTACTTGACCTATTGCAATAATTCTTTCACTGTTAGACAGATAAAAGTTAAAACTATGTACTGTAAAATAATTATTAAAATCGGTCCAGTAGTTCTTGAGAAAATCTCAACCTTATCTCTAGAGATAAGTATACAAGGGTGTTCAACTGTACCTACCACCCCCATCTTTTCATACTATCTAATTTTTTTTATTCTTAGGAAGATTTACAGCTATTTCATACTAATATAGATAACGACTATGAGTAACTGTAAGGCAATTACAAATCTCCACATATGAAAATTTTGATAGTATATTGCTTTATTTGGACGATTTTTTTTACATGTATGTAAATAATGAAAATGTGTATATATGTTTACCCTATAAGATGCTATAAGTATGAGTATTTGACCCTAATTTCTAGAAAAGCAGACTGCAAAAGTATGAGCTGACTATTGATTGCTCATTGATGTGGCTTCCAGTCGTAGGAGGGGTGTGAACTAATGCTATTTGAAATCAGCACAATGTTACGTTACACCTATAGGTTTAACTTATATTGTTCAACATAATTGAAACAAAAAATATTGAAAATAAAAAGGAGAGCACTACAGCTGTTATTCGAAATATCGAAAAAGAAGGAAGAAAATAATTTAAGTATACAAATATTATTAGCCTCAATCTCAATTCTCGTCTCGGTTTTATATAAGATAAGATAAACATTCTTTATTGCACAAAAGAGAGAGAGAGAGAGAGAGCTCGGTGGCTCAGTGGTTGGGTCAATGGACTTGCAGTATGGAGGTCCCAGGTTCGATTCCCAGCCAGGGCAGCCATGTACCAATGAGTTATCCTCGGTTTTTTCGACGGAAAAACTTATGTACATTTACCGAGTGCTCTCAAAACGGTGAAGGAAAACATCGTGATGAAACCTGCATGTCGTAGAAGAAAAAAATCCAAGGCATGTGAAATCCGCCAACCCGCACTGGGCCCGCGTGGTTGATTATGGCCCCAGCTCCCTCAATGTAAGGGAAGGTCTGTGCCCGAGCAGTGGGGCAATATAAATAGGCTGATGATGATGATGATTGCACAAAACAGATACACATACTAAGCTTAAACAATTATTATACAATAGGCGGTGTTTATATGTATTCTACTAAGGACTTATTTTTATCTTACCGATACAAATCTTGACTATTACTAGCCATAAACCAGTTTAACTCACTTTCCTTAAACCGTGTTGTTGCTCCCACAGTTCTTTAAAAAACGTTAGATAGGGACGGAGGGCTTAAACGACTAACTTTAAATCAAGTTTATGGCTAACAACCTGAATGATTATGAAATTGTAAATTTAATATCAATCAAATACAAAAGAACTAAACCTTTCGAGTTAGTGTAGTGTAGTGAAAACAATTTGTAGTGATAGTGCGCAAATGTAAGACACGTGAACAAAGTGATCGCCCTTAATAGACTCTAAGTAATGTCGTTGGACTAACTCTTAGATATAAGTGTCAATTTATAGAATTTAGGGTCAAAATCAAATTACTTATTAGTCTTATTGTATTTAGGCTAGATCGTAATGTGAATAAAATATCATACTATGGCACTTTATTTAATAAAAAAATAAAAAAAGGTTTAAAAATCGTCAAGTGTGGGAAAGTAGCACTAAAACTGATATACATTCATGTTTCCAACGAATATTTACAGTTTAAAAACTGCATAATGAATGCTCATAAAATCGCACAGAGAACGGAAAAATTCAGGCTGCAATTTCATACAACTGTTGCGAAACTTTCAGCTTGATTTTAGTTCAACAATAGTGCTAAATTATTCCTCGGCGCCCGAGCCTCGGGGCGTCGCATCAACATGCGAAAATGAGATCTTTCTTCCGCCTGCTCCCAGAGTTCCGTTTGTTGAGTGTTGAGAGAAAACTTGCAAACAAATTCTAGGATTGTTGGTTGGAAAATAACTCTTTAGGCTTTTATTTATTTGAAGAGAGTCCTATTCTAATTAGATACTATGCAACCATCTTAATGAAAGCTTCCTAAAGCAGAATGCCCTTGGGCGAATGTAGCGCGGTTAGAATTCAGTGGACTTGTAATGGCAGCCCAAACAGAGCTAGACACAAAATAGGAGAGATTAAGGACTTACAAAGCCAACTGAAATGAACCTTTTATTTATTAGTTCTTGTAAACTAGTTTTCATTAGTAGACAACAGGGTTTCTCATCTCTTATAGCGATCCAGTTTAGGTTCCTAAACTGAACCGAATCGCTATTTGTTGATATCGCTACGTTTGACGTCATTGTAGCAAATTGTCAGTTTAGGAACCTAAACTGGATCGCTATAAGCGGTGGGAGTAACCCCGCCGGAGCAATCTTGTTACCGAAGTCTTGCTCAAATCAAAGAGAAAGGAAAGGATATTGCCAAAGATTCCTACTCTTATATCATCCTCCAGCCAGACCACGCCAACAAAGGCCAACCAGGCATTCACTACATTTTTTTTGTAAAATATGTTAGTTGCACTGCACTCTGTATCAAGAAAACCTTGACATGTTGGCGTTCGCTTACAAGCTTTTCAGAAAATTTGTAGGTACAAGTTATTTATGGTTTAACAAACCCTTTTACGATTGTTTACTGATCATCGCTTGCTTTGTAAACAATATTTATCATTTTTATTATCCCTGTAATTTATCACTTGCGGAAAATGGAATGGTGAGGGAAAATGGACTCGGATATATTTATCGCTTCCTGTATACTACGTATCAACTTATATACAACTAGCTGTACCCCGCAACTTCGTTTGCGTAGAGGAGGAGGATGGAGGAGATCAGGAGGTAGATCTTCCTCTCTTGATCCTTGTTTCCACATCACATACCGCCATGGCTTATAGCCTATGAGCTGTCCGGATATTTCAGCTATCTCCTAGTGAAACTCCCATCAAAATCCCTTCAGTAGTTATAGCGTGATACTTGCTTCACAGACAAACAGACAAAAATTCTAAAAATTAGTGTTTTGGCATCAGGATCGATCGATCCTAAAACACATTACAATTATTCTTTTCAAAAAATATCCAATGTACAGACACAACTTTTTTACAGTCTTATTATATGTAGCGGTAATGACAACAGGGTCTACCCTGTTGTCATGACCGCTACGTTTTCAAATAAAAATAAATTAATTCAAATTCAAACGATTTATGGCAGTCACAAAGACCATTAGGAAATCAGAAATGCCCCCACAAAAATTTCCCGCAAAAATCGAGTAATAGCAGAACAAAAGTTGTTCAGTTACTGATACTGAATATAATTATATCCGCTTACTATAACAAGGTATTCATAAAACAATAAAAATTTAAAATAACTATTATAATATTAACCTAGAAAATATAAACTAAACTGAAAACTGTATACAATAGGTCGGTTGAACTATCTGAATGGCTTAGCATTACAGATAGTTCAACCGATCCCCGTTGTCCGGCAACGTGCCCAAAATGCTGGCGGCATTTCCCCTCTGGATCACTAGGTTGATCCTTTGGGCGAAATACAGGCCAGCATTTTGGTCACGCGAACTATAACTATAACTTACTATAACTATAGGTAGCCTTTCCACGTTTTTTTTGTTTCACGATGCGTTAGTTTAACTTTTAATTTAAAAGAAAGTTTACAGGACACTTTATCGATTTTAGAGCCGTTAAAAATACTTACATCAAAAATTTTAAATAAGCTAATAATAATAAGTGTACCTTGGATGGTAGTGTGGATTTTTTTTAAAGAATACAAGAAATCACATTAATCTCCTTAATTTTTTTGCAATCTAGAACATATCACCGTCATGTAAAGTGCATATTAAGTTACAATGATGTGCTGCCGACTGTACAGGTCATGGTTTTGACCTAGAACTTTTTATGTTTAGAAAACGAATTCCGAAAACTTGTCTGTTTGCTTTTAAGCCACGAAGGCTTTGGAGTTGTGCCAAGTATGTGGATTTTGTTGCAAATGTGTTTTTAACGTTATCTATTTACTTAACTGTAGCGCAGTCACGATTGGGCTTTGATCAGAACAGAATACTAGTTTATAAGAATGTGTTGGAAAGTGCGGATAAAATGTTCTGTCGTGTAATAAATAAACATGGTTTTGTGTTTTGTTACTTTACAGATAAAAGTAAAGAACAGCCCCGAATACCTTGGAAACGTGACTTGAAAGCGTGAAAGTTTAATTTTTTTTAAAAATGATTTTGTATCCTGTATACAAAATCATTTAAAAAAACCTAGTCCTTGAGTTCATTCGACAAAATGAAACTTAAATGAAAATTGTACTCATGATAAAAATTAAATTGGTAAAGTTTTTAATAATTCAAAACTGCAAAAAAATTTAATTAAGTACGTCACAACACAACGACCTTATGGTGACACTTCACTTGGCTATTCGTATTCGCTATTGGATGTTTGTCGTATTTACTTATACTTGACGTTCATACAAATAAGACGAATACGCAAATACGAATAGCCAAGTGAAGTGTCACCATTAGATATGACCATTAGATCAAATTCCAGTAAAATAAGTCGTTGCAATAAATTAAAAATACCTTAAAATTAAAAAAAAAACTCCTAAGCACAGTAACGATGCACATCAAATTAATATTTTTTTTGATAGTTACATTAAATTCTATTGTAATTTTATTTTTCCCCAAATTGTTTAATTTACTTATACGCTGTGCACAATTAATGTATGTCACAAGCCTAACCATCCATTTAATTTTGTCGAATGAATTCAAGGCCACCCTGTATACAATGATTCTGTATAGAATTAGGTAATGTGTTGGTTCTCTTGAAAATGGCGGGAAACGACGGTTGCGAAATTATTTGATAATTTTCCTTTTAATGTCTACAGGGACTATTTTGTGTTTAATATCACGTTAAATTAATCAGAAAATGTTCGCGAATGGACAGTACGGTGAAGTTATTGGATTATTTATGCAAGATCTGAAGTTTCAAGCTTTTATCAAGAGTTCCCGCTACAAGCTCGGGAGTGAACGTGACAGCCAGGGTGAAGACGCTACTGGAGGAAGATAGAAGACTATTGAATATATTGAATTTTCTGTAACATGACATTGGCAAATGACGAACTGTCGAGTCCATTAATAAAATAAATAATAGGTAATGTGTTGTTCGTATATTCAATAATTTTGAATGGTTTCGTTCACAAACTTACGAAAGAGACAGACACAGACTTTACGTAAGAAGTAAGAATGTTCAAACTTCATGAGTTGGGTGTCTGAAATGTTGTAAGTCTGCCGTCACGTTTTGAGCGGCATAACTTTTTATTACAATTTCTCAAGTAATATGCTCCGACAGTTTCCAGCTGACGACAAAGTTTCAGTTTCATAATTTATCGTCTGAAATATTAAGAAATTACAGGTTTCTAAACTTTGTAACTTAGAAGCATTTGCATGTAAATTGATTTCAGAAGGGTTGACTAATTAATCAGGCGATGAATTGAAGATTGGTAGAATGTATTTGTTGTGTTGACTCTGGTAGAAGTTATAAATAGAGTCTGGATATAACTTGTTCTACATTCAATATGTAATATATTCATATGTCTAGATTCTAGACATACTTCCAAAACCTTGGGAGAGTTCAAGAATCAGTCAAGCATATAGAATGATGATGAATAGTACGGACAACAGCAGATCAATGGTAACACTTACAATACGATTTTAAATCTTATAACGCAGATAATAAGTACAGTCCAAAGTGTTACACTTGATTTTCTGTTAGCTGCACATAGCTGCGAATGGCTCTGGAAAACATAATTATTTTAATTGTAATTATTTATTGTAAGTAAGGACCTATTCTTAGCTATAGGCATTTTAAATAAATATTAATAAATGTAGCAAACAAAATATGAAAATATTTGAGTAATATTATAAACGAAACACTTATTTTTAAGAGCTTTTAAATTCCAATACCCAAACCTTAAAATAAGTAATCGCGATAACTCATCAACTTCTATCTGGAAATTGAAGTTTCGTAGCTAAAGGATTTTGCCCAATCGCTATCTTTGCGGGATCCACTCCACTTCTTTTAGTGATCTCATCTCGATAGCTGAACTGAATCCTTTCTGATTGATGGATTTACTTTAACCGCACTTCAACAGTCCATATATTCTATTTTGTATCTGATGGAGTAAGGTTTGTAAGGCTGAGTGTGATTGATCAGCCCCGTTACCATGAACTCTTATAGCAGGATTACTTCAATAATACTTTGTTACTTCATACAATGACGACCTTAATAAACTTACTTTAAGGTCGTCATTGTATGAAGTAACAAAGTATTATTGAAGTAATCGGTTCATGGTAACGGGGCTGGTATATGAGCTACCTTACATATACTCTATCACTATTCAAGTGACAGTAAGTAAATTCGCAAATAAAGCCCATTCGTTTTTTTTTTATTTCACATTGAAATATCTAATTTAAGTTAAAGACACGCCTAAAAATAGTCTATAAGCACCTACCATGGTATCTATGTAAGCTATATATGGGCAAAATTTATCCCTTAGGGCTAGCTAGTTATTACAATAGGATTTTTATAATTCTAACAGACATATATAAACGCTACCCAAGTCGCTCTACGAAACTTTGCAATGGAGCAGATATTTACGAGTATTTGCAATGAAATGAACGCGCCCTCGCCCTTATTCCAAAAGGTCTCCAGTGTTTGCTGTAACGCAAGCTCTCGATATTGAATTGCCGTTCAATATCGGGTCGGACCAATATTCTTTTATTTCTACAACCTGATATTAACTTTGGCCCAAGACGTGACTTTGTGTGGAAAGGTTTGTAAGAGACATAAGCTTCATTCTGCGTGCCTGCATTTATATTACTATTAGGGTCACTTTATTTTATTTATTATGTAATAGTCTGTAATGTCCCAATGCTGGGTATATGCCTCCTTCCAACCCTTCTACTCATCTCTATTCTCCGCAGAGTCGGATCACCCTCTCTTAAAAGCGACCAGTTCCTTTCGCCATCCTTTGCGGAAGCGGTCACTTGCCAAGTAAAATACCATTGCAGTGGGATGATCGCGACTTCTATCGTTTTCATAATCGCATTCAATTTGACACATGGACACTATAGGTACATTGCTGCAATGTATTTGCAAGTTTTAACAAACGACAACGACACGCAGCAGTGTACCTATATCGTTCAAGTGTCTCAATGAAAACGATAACGAAAACGATTGAAGTCGCGGTCACTCCCCAGATAAGCATGAAGAAAAATGAGGCTTTTGATATGTGACATAATGTGACTGCATAAAAAATTGCAACGGGACAGGGACCACTTGTAAAGCGACGGAATCTTCAAAATTTTGGGCACAGTATGCCCTGATAGATCGCCTAGATTATATGCTGCAGCAGGTTAGAACCTGCTGCAGCATATAATCTAGGGCAAGATCTGGACGAAGAGAAGTGTTGACCGCAGAATACACTCTTGGCTAAAGATGCTTGCGTAATTGGTTTAGCTGCAGCTCCTGCTCCTTATTCCGGGCAGCGGTCCAGAGGGTGAAGATTGACATGATTTCATCCGAGATTCACTGAGAAGAGGAACGTGAAGAAGAATTTACATTTAGGTAGGTATTTATAATATGTAATATAAATACATCAACCAATCCGTTTGTATAATTTACGACCTCCAGGAACTGACAAACTCATAAACACTACATAGTTGCATTCAGTTTGCCTTTGATCTCATAACAATGATCCAATTGTGGTTTGCCAGATTTGTTACATTGCTTTTCTACATAACAGTACCTAGGTATATAATTCTATTCAAAACCATTGCTATGTAATATTACAATCACAGACAGTTAAGACACTTATCCTCCGTTACACTAGATGTATTACAGTACAGAGTAGTACAGTGGTCGGACACTGTATAAGAAAAGACATTCTCCTTTTAATAAGTTATTTCATCATCACGAAACCAATACCCTATTTCATTCGGTTTAGTCCGACGGCGACGGATTGGTCGCAAACTGGTCGCTAAACCGTAGATACGCGTAACGTGCGGGTCGTTTAAAAAACCACAGACCACTTACCCCATAGACCTGTAACAGGACCGCCCGTGTCTGGACGCACATGAGCGCAAAATTGCTTCGCGACACGTGTGACCTAGAGATATTATCCACATGGACGCATCTCTTTAATACGGCACCCCTGTCCCCCGCTTTGTGTCTATGCGCTCATCCTTGACAGAATTTTTTGCTTGCAAAATTGTAGGTACCGATTTCATGTCTGTGGTCTGTGTAAAAAACAAATTGAACCACGCCGAATTTCCGCGACCGAACTTTTCGGCATAATATTATGACGAAGGCCTCGGATAATTCGAGTTAGTTATTAGAATTGTTGCTAGAAGTTCCAGTGATCTTTTGATCAAATACTTATTTGTGTATTTGTTAAGTGTAACAAGATGTAATTCTTATGTACACTATACCGTGTACTTGAGACATAAGCGCGACAAGGAGTGACCTTAATTTGAAAAATAAAACTCTTTATAAGTACCACACTACTGTTAGAAATATGAGCTAGATAAACTGTTTATTCACAGACCAATTAATACAAGTACGAAATACTTTATTCGAATGTATGTATGTCTGATGTCGGTAGCTTTGTGGCTTCCTGTACTACTTGTAGGTGGAATTACAAAAGCAAAATAAAAGAAAACACTCGATAAAGTTCCCTGAGCAAATTGCTTTCGCTGTAAACAAGAATACAAACTATACCTAGGTATTCCCTGGAAACTTTAGACATTGTCTCGCTGCGAGGGGCAAAATGAAACGTCGATTTAGCTACCAGCTGGATACTAAGGTTCGTAGCCATAAAAACAGCTAAACAGTGGCTTAATTTGACAATTTTAGAATTAAAACTATAGTGAGCCATTACTACAAATTATTATATATAAACGGATATCACTCACTTATATTGTTAAAGTCGGCAATTAGACCGACAGTTTCGACCGATTTCGACGGTCTTTTTCAAGGTGAGCGCGCCACGCCCGCGTCGCCGTTGACGTTTCTTCGCGCACTGCGGATGAGCGCTCTCTGTGCGCGCTCCGAGATAACTTGTCCCGCCGCCGACGACGGTGCGTTCGATGGCTGTAGCTGGATTCGTTGATCGATCTCACTTGTCGGGGAGTTACCGCCACTCCCGTTAGGTCCTGTCACGCAGTATGTACTCACTGCGTCTACTCCGCATTCACTCACACTCCTAACATCGGATACGGCCCTGAGTACGGGCTTCCACGTAGCAGGCAAGGACCAACCGCAATCTCTGTTGAAATTGGGCCGTCGTGCAATCTCAATCGCGTTTGACAATTATCAAATAACATACACTTCTACTTACAAACATATATTTAGTACACTCGTAAACCCGCCTACGGGTGGCCTGAATAACTTTTAGGCCAGTCATTAAAGGAGTTGACCCTAGCAGTAACTCATCTATCTATGAAATTTGGCACAGTGATAGAGTACCATATGTAGATTGAAATTGACATAGTATCCAATAATTTGTAGAAACGGAAGTTAGGTATTTTCAAGGTCAAACTTAAATTACGTGGTATCAATTACAGGAAAATTGCTCTATCCAAAATTCTTTTTTTACAAGTTCTAGTTACCTATAGGCATGTGTTGACAGAATATCCAACCATATTTCCATATGGAAATATATATATTTTAATAAAATGTGTTTTTTTGCCGTAATTTCCAAGGGATAATTACTCACTCCAATTTCTATTTAATTATGTATTTAAAATATTACTTTCGAAAGTAGTTATGAATTTCCAATAAAAAATCCAGACCGAAAAGCGTTATCCAGAAATTGACGAAAAATGGGGGTTTCCAAAAATGCTCAGCCCGATTTTTCTTGTCATTATGAACAGACTATCTTATTAAAACTGCTTTTCAAGTTTTCCAATAAAAAATGCAGGCGAAGCACAAAATATCAAATAGAGTTGTATTCAAATATTTCTAATCAACGCGGCGGTGCATGCGCCACTGCGCGCGGATCGCTACTGCGGCCGATTAACAACCTTATTCCTATTACACGTACAGAACAGCGGGAACGCGGACGAGAAATTGGACGGAGCGGAGGAGATATTTGGAGATGGGATTCTGTTGTCTACTCATATACAAATAAGGTTAATTGTAGATTAACTCTTTACTAAAGTCCAGTAAAGATCCATGCGGACAAGCGTTTTCTAGAAATCGACGAAAAATTAGAGTTGAGAAAAATGCTAAGTTCGATTTTTCTTATCATTATGAACATACTTACGATCTTAGTCGAACTGTTCTTCAAAGTCAAAGTCAATTTATAATAAACCTTATTCCTATACAAGTAGAAAATATCTATCGCATCGGTAACGTGGACTGGAAGTTGAACAAATATTTTGGAGATAGGATTCTGTACTCTACCTACAGTTATACGAATAAGGTTTATTTTAGGTTAACTCGTTACCGAGTGGTGAAAGCTCGACCGACCTACGCCAACATGCACAAAACCATTCTAATCTAGCCCGTATCATCGGCGCATAAGTACGACAACATTTCAAGGTTAGTACGGACATAGCAAAACAAATGGTAACACTTGCAGTACGATTTCAACTCTTACGACGCAGATAATAAGAACGGTTCAAAGTGTTACACTTGATCTGATTTTGGAATGTTTTAAGTAAGCTCGACCGACACAACAGTACCTACGCCAACATACACAAAACCATTGTAATCTAGCTCTTATCATCGGCGCATAAGCGCAACATGTCAAGTCAAGGTTAGTACGGACAAAAGCAGATCAATAGTAACACTTTCAGTACGATTTCAACTCTAACGACGCAGATAGATATATAGATTGGAGCGGCCCAAAGTGTTACAACTTGATGTGTTTTTATGTGTACTTACTAGGTACCTACTACGTGGAATGTTTAAGTAAGCTCGACCGAGACGATAGTACCTACGCCAACAAACACAAAACGTAATCTAGCCCGTATCATCAACGCATAAGTACGACAACATATGTCAAGGTTAGTACGGACAATGGCAAAACACTTTTTTTTCGCCTTGGGATCTCGTTTGGTGTGCGTGTATCAAATTATTTCTTAAAATTATAATTATCTGTTATATAAAACCCTACTGTATTGTGATATTATTAGAATCAAAATAGATTATCAGTCAATAAGTGATTCAGCGGAACGGTGCGCCGTGCTACATGCGATCGGACCCCCCTCACCCCCTCGAGTAACAAAGACAGCTTGTTATTTTTCAACTCGCTCGCACATCGACTACGGGTATATTTGCGTGCGGCATAGGTCTTATTACTTACGTCATACTGACGACTACAGCTAAGCAAATTTAAATTCTACACTTGTACGATGAGCGTGAGATATTCACCTACTAATAATAATATGTAATCGCAACTGCAACCACAAAAATCTACAAGTGAGGGTGATCTGCCTAATATACTAACCAAATTCCAAACACAAATATTTTTTCAATTCGACGAATTGATAACCTCCTCCTTTTTTTGGAAGTCGGTTAAAAATACAAAATAAAACATGAAACAAAATACAAAACAAAAAAAAAAATAAAAAAAACAAAAAAAATATATATTTAGCTAAGGATCGAACCCGGAACCGCGTGCACGGGAGGCGACCGCTCCAGCCACTAGACCGATTCGTTCGCTGTTTAGCCCGGCGAAATTACCAAGCATATCTCATGCACCAGCGTGAGACATGAACGGACCGCTCCGTCTAGATTTCGACAAAATTGCAAGTAATCTAGTACAGACAGATTCCCAGCTCTCCTAATACACCTACTTCGGTATAAATGAGTTCAGAGTTTATGCTCAAATAAAATTCAAAGATAATTACAACAAAATGTTTGATAAAATACTAACCAAATTCGAAACACAATTAAAATAAAACACGAAACAAAAACAAAAACATATATATTTAGCTAAGAATCGAACCCGGAACCGCGTGCACGGGAGGCGACCGCTCCAGCCACTCGACCAATACGCCCGCTGTTTGGCGTGGCGAAATTATCAAACACTATCTCATGCACCAGCGTGAGACATGAACGCGACTAGATTTCGACAAAATTGCAAATAATCTAGTACAGATTCACAACAGGGGCGTTTCTTAAAGCTGGAAGTAACATAAAAAAACACTAAGCGCCCAATTAAGTTAAAGACACTCTAAAGGAATCTCTGGGTTAGTTTATCCTAGACCCCGTGTCGCGAAGAAAACACACACTATATACTCAACTTATACAAGGCAATACGCATATTACATGTACTGCGTTCGTATGTTTCGAAACGATGACGATAATAATAATTAAATTGCGATGTTTAGATCAACCTCCTACATACATACATACATACATACGTATAGTACGGACAACAGCAGATCAATGGTAATACTCGCTCGCATTCGCACGATTTCAACTCTTACGACGCAGATAATAAGAACGGTACTTAGTCCAAAGTGTTGATCTTCTGTTAGCTGTACCTATTAACCTACTTGAAGAAACTCGCCCGCCGCTCGACCGGTTTTCGACGCCCCTCGCCCGCCTCGGGCCCCGCGCTGGCCTGCGCTTGATAGGTATTTCGAAATAATGGTGTTCCGCCTGGATATTTTGTTGGATTCTTTTGAAATCAGGTTATTTGTGGGTATCTCATTACAATTGTAAAAAATATCTGATAGAGTAATTTTCCAGAGATAGTTAAAAGACAAATTCTGTATAATGAATTGTTTCATTTGGATTTTTTTGTTGGATTTTCGTACTTATACTAGAAATAATAATTTGAAGGCATATTAAAAACAGAAACCCGGCGGAGCAATTATCCTATGGAAACTACGGCCAAAAAAGACATTTTATTAAAATACCTACACTTTCGAATTAAAAAGTAGTTTTACTTATGAATGTACAGAAGCACACTAATAAAATACAATTTATAGAAAAAGAATTATGACCATAACATTGTTCCAGAAAAAGATACGGTATAATGTTGAATTTCAATTAAAATAAGTAACTTCCGCCTCGAAATATTATTGGATTCTCTGACAATTGTTCTTATAAATATGCTATTAAGTATACAAAAAAGTTTCATCGATAGAGGAGTTATTGTTGGGGTCTCCATACAAACGCTCGCCAGAATGACTGGCCTATTTGACAAATAGGTTTGGTCACTAAACCACACGAGAAAAGAAGAAGACTCGTAAACCCGTAACTTTCTCGCTTCTTTATTTTTATTTAACGTAAAATACTTTACGATTTATAATAATCACTCATGCTCAAAAATTATAGTTATTCGATCGTATTTTCCACATGACAAAGCAATCAATAGAGGTAAGAAATGTAATGTTTGCGGGGAAATGCTTATGGTACTCTAGCTTCTCATATCGCATTGTGTGAGATTCTAACAATTCTAATATATATAATTGTTTTGTGAACCGCATTAATCATCCGCAGCAGTTCTATTTCAAACATAACCTCATAACCGCAACGGTCAGGGACGGCCAACTCGTGGGCCGCTGAGCGACGGACACTTGGACGTAGACCGCCGGACGTATACGTACGGTCGTAGACGTACGGTCGGACAGACGATCCGTCATACCGACGCGGCAGCGAGGCCCTGTCATGTGACACATTCTTGACAGCTATACGGAGCGGTAACTGAAATAGTTCCACGATCCCATTAACCTATTATACGGCTCTTTCAGCTAATTTTACGGGTTTGTTTCAGAAACGTCGCTTTTTCTTACTCAGTTGGTGAGAGAATAACGTGTTATTTTAGAATTTGTATTTAATTTTTTATAGCGCAAAGACTATGATAAAAATAGAAGAGAATCTCACGACTACGGAGCACGTAGGAAAAAACAAAAACAAATTAAATATATGTTTTGATTGTTTATTGCAGAACAGAAATACACATAGAAATAGTTTTATAGAATTTTTATCACCATGGACGGCAGGTATCGTCGACAGTAGAATATCGACGATAGATCGTAGACGCGATCTTTTTCATACCAGCTCTGATATTTCATGGCGGTATTCTGTGATAGGTACCTACATGAATTTACAGTGAACGCCAGTGTAGGTACTAAAAGTAGGTGCAACAAATCTTTAAATAAGGATAACCCTGAAAAGAAAAGAGCACAAGCATGTTATAAGCGAACTTATGTAATTTAGGTTAAAACTATCCAGAAATCCGGTAATGTTTAGATCTAATTTAAACCAGAATTAAAATCACAAACACTTCGCTTCCGTACGCAATAAATAAGGCGCTGATCTCAATGTTGTGGGAACCTCGATCTAGGGCAGGGGTTCTTTGACAATGGCGCCACGTGGCTCTAACTACGCAGTTTGGGCAATAAATGGGATTGTCACATAATGGACATAAAACAAATATTACGTATAGATAAAATACACGGTCTAACACAGACAAAAATATTCAAGAAAGTCATATCTTTCAGTCAAAGACTAAAATATCACAGAATATTAGCAAGAAGGTCGTTAGGTATACTTATATTATAATGATAAATCATATATTCATATATACGTACAACCAACAGCAGATCAAGTGTAACACTTTGGACTTTGAAGCGTTCTTATTATCTGCGTCATAAGAGTTGAATTCGTACTGCAAGTGTTACCATTGATCTGCTGTTGTCCGTAGTTTATTTCTATGAAAAATTACTTATTCCTTTTTATTTTCTATATGCAATTATGCATAAAACTTTTTTATATTCTGGACCACGAACTGGTGACAGAAATGTAAACGGAGTGAACAGGAAAAGCATGTGATAAAAATATTGGTGGAAATTGAAATCGCGTTACGAATTTTAAATAAAATAATGCCCGTGGGTTGTGGTTCTTTTTGCTAAAAACGGAAGGAAATGATGTAATCGAAAATGTAAAAATTAGGAACCAAAGTTAGATACGGTACTATATAACTAGTAAGTACCGTATACTTTAATACGACAAGCCCTTTTCAAAATTACTCAGAGAGCAGTGGCAGATTAGGTATTACTTATCATGATCATGAAAGAGATTTGAAAACAGGTGGATCTATTATTGTCGTTTAATACCTCAATATCTATTAGATGTCTAGCTATCACGCAAGTTATATTTAAAAAAAATATATTTAAAACAACACTATACTAAAGACAAGGAATCTCTACCGGTTATAGAGCTACAAAAACTGCAATCAATGATTCTATTTTTAAAAGCGTTGTTTTCTTTCGACACGGTTCTGCGGCCGGGCTCTCTCGGATACAAACAAAGTGCATTTGTTGGTATTGTATAGAGTTTTCTTTATTGTTTGTTATCCCGATTGCCGCGAGAAGTAGAGTAATGTTTTTCAGGTGTGTAAATAATATAAGTAAGTCTGTCGCCTCCAGTAGCCTAAACGGTTTGATGGAATTTATTGTTTAAGGTGTCGTTATATTCGATAAATTTTAGGCCAAATTTTAAATACCTTCGCATGATCCGAATGTGAGCGATAAAACAATTCCGCAACGCATTAATATAACCTACGATATTTTCCTTCATTTGGCTTTTTGTAACATAATAATGCTGTTTGATATGATAACAAATTGTATTAGGGCTAAGTGAATTACTTATTTACGCTTGAGAAGAGAGAGAGCTCCTTTTATCCAGTGACATAGATAAATTATTATTACGTACCAGTTTGTTATTCCCAAGCTACGTACCTTTATCTACGTCATCGATTATTTCCGAATGAATGATGTCACAAGTAACAGCCCAACTCAAAGATGTGTGGAATCTCACTCTTTTTGAAACCCTAAAAATCATTTTCTAAAAAAATAAAACATGACTCTTGACGGGCGACACTAATTGATAAAACCTGGAAACTGGATATTTAATTGGTATTGCTTCTTCTAATATTTTAATATAAAATAACTATAATTCAAATACCATAACGATTAATAAATTGAAATAACTTCTTCGTTCTACTTTACACAACCTTGTTCGATAAGATTCCTAGTAGGTATAATCCCCGCAATATTTGCTAACATAAATCTTATGAATTCTGTGAATGTTTGTTATGATTATGGATTTTTATCGGAGATTTATTTAGTAAAATATGAGCTTCCATTTAGAATGTTTATGAATTCCGATGACTCAGTTTTCATTACATTATGAACTTGATTCTATTTTTAACTAAAGCAAATATTATATTTTTTTTATTTCTCATAAACATATTTTTGATTACGGATCGAATTATTTTCAAACCAAAACACTGCTGCTGTTATTCATAAATCTATAGTTAAACCTCACTTTCTTTAAATCGTGTTGCTATCCCTTTCATACTTCGTTAAAAAAGGTTAAGATAGAAAGGGACAGGGAGCGTAACTTTAAACCACGCTTTATGAATACACACCTACGTTTGTATCTTATATAATATAGGCTTACAAATATCTTAATTCAAATAAAAGACAATCACAGACACATAAACTTACGATAGAGGGTCACATGAAGTACATGTGGCCCTCTATCGTAAGTTCATGAAAAACGAAAAAAAAATCTCACTATGCATGTGTAAAAAGTAAAAACCATACGAGATCTGTCGGCGGCAATTTGAACAATTTAAATGTAACTCATGTGTATCGCATTAATTAGAGACGTGATTATGGATGGGTGTTGGTAGTTCACTGACAACGGGATTTACTCACCATTAATCACTTCCGCCACTGATTTTGTTTGTTCCATATCCATACGAGATATCTACCTACCATAGCAAGTAGAACAAGTATTTAGCGCTCTTGGAAGATACTCGTGTTTACTTTCTACTTATATTGCTCACCTTTACCATTATCATCAGCCCGTATCAGTCCACTGCTGAACGTATAGGCATCTCCCAAAGCGCACCACTCAACCCTACTCTCGGCTTTCTGCATGCAGTCCCTGCCAGCCATCTTGCGAAGGTCATCCCTCCATCTGCATCTTAATATAATTAGTCAAATTCAAAGGTCAAATCTCTTTTCCGGTAATATCACTTTGAAGAGTACCAGACCGTTTAGCCATAACATTTAATTATGGACAGGCAGCTCATCGCTGATATGTCCACTTCATAGTGTTTGTAGAGTCTATCACTTAATTCGATTCAAATACACTTTATTGTACATAAAAACACAACAATTACAGAAACAAAAACAAAAAATACAAAACATAATGTACAATTTTGACGGCCTTATCGCTAAAAGCGATCTCTTCCAGGCAACCAACTATTTAGGGACTTAGTGGTATTATTCTTAGTAATGTTTTCAAAATAACTGTCCAATTTGTTTCTGAATGCGATGGCAGAGACAACGTCGTCTGGAAGTGAGTTCCAGGCCTAAACAACTCTGTTGCTCAGGAAGTGACGAGCGACATTGGTGCTGAAGGTGGTGCAGTCTAATTTCATGTGGTGTCATCGCAGCGGTCGTGTGTCTGTTCTGTCATACAGTCAACATTGCCTTATTGAAGTCTGGGAGGTTGTATCTGAACTAATCTGAAGGTCTGATTTTAAAGGTTTCGATCAAATCTCCCCTCAGTCTTCTCTCCTTCAATGTGATGAGCTGCAATATCCTCAGTCGCAGTTTTGCGCAGAATATGGTGATATTTTATCTTTTTTTGCTCAATGTTGTTGTTAGGTATACTTACCAGTTTTATTCACATCATCATACTGAAAGCTTATTTGGTTTCTGCCTTCACTTATCCGTCCTATTTCGTGTGACATAAAATATTACTCGCTACGTACCGGCTTCGCGATAAATTCGCATCACGTCACGTAAATTATCCGCCATAGCCGCAGCTCGGTTGAAAGATGGTTTGTCACAGTCTAAACTACAGGTGACAGCGATAAAATATAGGTCACCTGTTACGTAATGTCATCGTTGAACGTTACGTAACGAATCGTATCAAACCACTGTAAGCTGCCCAACCTCAGTTAACTTCATCCTGCTTATTTAATTATGTTTGCCGGGCTAGCTTATTCTGGTTACGTAACGATTCGTCTCCGTTCGAACCATTTTTTATTACCAGAATTGGGTGACATATCTATATGCTCCCACACAAGATCGTTTTCGACCTTTTATCGCCTTTCCGTTGGAAAAGATATTAAGCGACGATTCGTCTTCCCATTCCTATTCCCATCATCTCATCTGATTGATTTAAACAGTTACCTCTAAATATTTCGTTAATATTTTGTACTCTAATTCTTCGTTATACCTATCTAATTCCTTTTGTTGTTTTCTGATATTGTTTTGACTGTGTTACAGGTTTATTCGTCTTTGATTTTGGTTTATATTCTTAGTTTATCCAGGCCCGCTAATATCTTGTTACTTGTACTGTAACCTGGAGGATTTGTTACTGTCACGATTGTCCTGACAGGTATCGTAACTTAATTTACTGTTTAATTAAAACTACTGTGTGTATTGGCGTTTCGATCAAATGTTTTGTGGTAAGCTGCCGACGGTATTTAATTTTCATGTGGTTTGAAATTGCGTGTGCTTTCCGTTGTAGATAGATAACATAAATGCTGAGATTGTACATACTACAGTCACCTTAAAGCAACTTAAGAGTAAATGGTCGTAGCAACGGGCTTCAGATTAATAATAATAATAAATGTATTTATTTGGAAAAACAGAGCTCAAGTAACCTAATATTATATAAGAAGTTTATCTATTACAGTACAATAATTTGGGTATTAATTAACTGTGGGTGTGATCAGACCTTGTAGCAGCCTAGCAGGTGGCGCGGCTGAATCTACACTAGGGAAACCTGTGTCGTAGGTAACAGCAATCCTTCCGGTGAATATATTGCCTTGAATAGAAAACTTATATCTTTAATCTGTGGTGGTGGTGCAGTAACAGTAATAGGTTGGTGATGTACTGATTTCTATTGCGCTTATGTGTTGTAATTGTTGACCTACCAAGAGCTGGGCTTTGGATGGGCAATGTTTGTGTTTCTTATTTTCTTCTTTTAGGTAATTATCTCAATTTGTATATCGTTTACTTTTAAATGTCGTCAACGGATTTTATGATACTCTCTAATCATCGAACCTCAGATACAATTTCAGTTCCATTGTCATTCCAATGTGATACAATAGTAACACGACCACTTAACAATTTTATTTTATTTTGTGGTCACGAGCCTTTGGTAGTATGTACAGACTTCTTTTTTGTTAAACAATATATCGTCCCACTGCTGGGCAAATGTCTCCCTCCTCCTCGTCCATCCATCCATCCCAGTGGCTATTACGGTTCTCAAAACGATCAAATCATACCATGTCATAGCGGCCGTGAAAGGGACAGTGCTATGGCATTGGTGTAGCGGCATCTCTGTTTGGCGCGCCATGACATGGTATAATTTCATCGTTTTGACAACGGTAATAGGGATTGTCCTGAGCCATAGACAGGGATGTACAGACTTAATTATACTTTTTTGTAATTGTTTATTTAGAAAGGCCTGTCGCTATGTTCTTAATACTACGGACATGTGTGTTTATAAAAGTAAGTACCTACCCACGCCATAAAAAGACTACTATTTTATTTGATGTTCACTTCAATGTTGCTTTCACGATTTAGACTTGATGCTATCTTAACTTAATCCTATTTTATTGGTCACATTCGTAGTGGCGTCAGCAATTTCCTTGGATCACAATCGGTAGGAGCTCGGAAGTTACAGTGAGGGTCCGACCTAGTTTATCTTATCTATCTTATGGTCCTTTACTTCAGCCAGTGTTGCCAACTACTTAGGTACTTATGATTTTCAAATTCTGAGTGTGAATGCACTATTCTAGTTCGGTTCTAGAAAAGATTTTCGGAATTTTTATAATTACATTTTGAAGGTAATTTTAAATTAAATGACAATGCCAGATTCTGCCCCACCATCAACCGCAAGATGTACAAGATAACGAATAAATGTAAAAATATCTCCGTTTTTTTTATTAAAATTATTGGTTTAAAATAAAGTTTTGTACAAGTTGCGATTCGACAAAAACAGCTTAATTAAGATTTCAGAAAATAGTAAGAAATCGAAGCGATTTATCCATTGTTTTTGTTATTCTTCCATAGGAGTTGATGACTTAATGACAATTGGCCTTAGATTCTTTTTGGTTACAATATCTCCATCACCCGAACGTTGCCTGGAAGAAATCTCTTAAAGCGATAAGGTCGCCTACTGTCCACTAGCTGATTTTCGTTTTATATGTAACCGATGTATTCCTTTTGTGTGCAAAAAGGTATAATTGATTTGATTAGATTACATTTTTAGTCACGCTTCGTTGGACGAGAAATCTTTCCGTTTCCACCTCATTTCACCTAGATCTCGGGAAATCCGTCAAGTTGGCAACACTGACTTCAGCCCGCGGCTTTGGAACCCGAAAGGCTTTTGTGTTGGACGGTGGGCCCATTGAAACAGTGACCCCATTCAGAGCCGCTATTCAGTTTCAGACACATGTACAATAAGGCTTTTATTACTAAGCTGAAGTATTTTAAGTAAAAAAATACTGACATGTGGGTGGATGTTGTTTGTATGTTTACTTTGGGGTTTTTTATTTTTTATTTCCCTACCTTAGGGTCCTTAGGAATGCCTTGATTATTTGTAATCAAACCAGCATTATTTAGACCAGAGATTTTCAATCTTGTTTCGTCTACCGCCCGGCCGGCCGCGGCGCCCAATTTTAAAATCAATTATTTATGACCGCCCCACAGTTTTAAAACCACAATGACAATAATAATACTTTGCGATATATTAGTCTGGTTTAGTAGTTTAAACATACATTCTAAAATGCCCCGGCCCCCAGCGCCCACAAGTGGCCGTCATTGTCCATTTTGAGAAAGACTGATTTAGACCAACAGTTTCAACTAATTCCATGGTATTTCTGACTAAAGGTGAGTTTGACGGAGTCTCGTCTTGCACTACGTTGTAAAGCACAGCGCGTGCGACCGAAGATGACCGGCATTAGGAGTTTCGTTTATTACAACAAAAGCTACATTTCAGAACGCCTATACAATCGGGCTAATCGAAGTAGCATTCCTATATACTCGTGTTTAAATAGTAGGTTATTTTTAGAACATCAATTAGGGGATTACCCCTACTTTAGGATTAAGGAGGTTGTCACGATAAAGGGGTAGAGACAAATCCCCGCGATAAAGCCTCGTTGGGGACATGAGTATATTTTGCCGATTAAATGGCCCTGAAAATGTTGCCCTTATTTGTCATAGTATTTATCGTAATAAACATTTTGTAAATAGATTTTTTAATAAAATTGATTATATTGGAAGATATGATTTTTTAAAGATTGGCGGCGCTAGTTGGCTCATGTCAGCGCCTTAACTAATGTTTCTTAGAGGCTCATTGAAAATGGCAGGAATTGACGGTTGCGCAATTATTTGATAATTTTCATTTTAATGTCTACAGATAGGCTGCAAATACGCGTCTATAGATTAGTAAAGGCAGAATACTATCAAAATATCTCTGTAAAATTAGCTTGGCTGGTGACAGCTACAATTTTTTAAGAGCCAAACGAATTGATAATTCGTCCAATGTTGACCAATCTCAAGCGCGTCTCATCGCAATGGCAGCACTTGAAACACGATAACGAATCTTGTGACTCAGACAGTAAAACTAGTACAGTCGAAGGAGTTTCTTGTGTAATAGAATGCTACTTTTTAACTAAAGCAATTCATGTGAATGTTTTTGGACTTTGTATACAGGAGAGTTTTTAAGGTTGAGATTTTCTCAAAAACTACTGGACCGATTTTAATAATTATTTTACAGTTAAGTACAGTGCGCGAGGCGAAGCTCAGGTTTGCATTTGTGTGAGTGCACACAGATAGTGTAGAGTGATATTCGGCCTGAGGCGCGGCGCGTCCCCAGCAGGACGCCACCCTGCCGCGCACGCACCGCACTTCACCTCTTGTACCGCTAGCGATTGGCGATCACTCACACAAATGTAAACCTGAGCTTACGCCTCGCGCACTGTACTTACATAGTTTTAACTTTTATCTATCAAACAGTGAAAGAATTTTTGCAATAGGTCAAGTAGTTTTTGAGAAAATCTCAACCTGAAAACTCTCCTCTAAACCTTTCTGTGTTCCACCGTACAAAGTCCAAAAACATACACTTGAATTGCTTTAGCCAAAAAGTGGTATTCTATTACACAAGAACCTTCTAGATTATTACTCGCAGAAGTAGGACAAATATCCGGGTCTCGGCCGGCTTATAACCCACATGAATACTGGAGAGCTATCCGGCTGGCGTCGAGCCAAACCGGATTAAACCGGAGCCGGATTTGCATAACACACGTGATTTGAGAGAATGGAGCCAAATTATTAACTTAGTCTCCACTTGAGGGACTTTATGTAACTAGACCGATATCATATAGAGTTTTGGGCACGAACTCATGCGCTCTTCCTACTATTAAAGTTGTATGACAACTGTAAGACCTAACTCAAATTCTGCTCGCACTCAGTACTAAGGATTAGTATTTAAGGAGCTCAGAGTGAGCTCGTTCTTCCTATTAAAGTTGTATGAAATCTGACAACTAAGACCTAACTCAAATTCTGCTCGCACTCAGTACTAAGGCTCAGTATTTAAGGAGCTCAGAGTGAGCTCGTTCTTCCTATTAAAGTTGTATGAAATTTGACAATTGTAAGACCTAACTCAAATTCTGCTCGCACTCAGTACTAAGGCTCAGTATTTAAGGAGCTCAGAGTGAGCTCGTTCTTCCTATTAAAGTTGTATGAAATATGACAACTGTAAGACCTAACTCAAATTCTGCTCGCACTCAGTACTAAGGATGAGTATTTAAGGAGCTCAGCGTGAGCTCGTTCTTTCGGCTATTAAAGTTGTATGAAAGCTCCCATACGTTCAGTTTTTTTTTCGTGTAGTTTAGTGACCAAACCTATATATCAGAGTTATTCAGGCCGCCGTAGGTAGGCCTCTGACGTGACCTAACGACTGCTGCCGGGCGACAGCAACCGGAGCCAACTAGGTACTTGGGTGTTGGCAACGTGTTTTCCGAGGCACGGAGGGGCTTAGATGAAAGTGTCACTAGCGGTCACCCATTCCGCTACTGACCTCGCCCAGCGTTGCTTAACTTGTGCGATCGTTTTCAACGTGTACTCGCAACTGGACTACGAGCCCCTCTAACTACTTACGTTCAGTTGTAGTAAGACTTAACCCAGAGCTGTCTAAGAGGCATAGCAGTGTAACTATCACGAGTTGCAGTAGTAAAGGGCACTTACGTAGCGAGTACGTAAAATAACGAGGCTTGTGAATGCTGAGTTTTTTTTTGTAAACCTATAAATTGTCCCACTGCTGGGATATTAAATGATGAAAAATTTCTAGCCTTATCAGGACTTGAACCTGCGACCATTCTGTGATACGCTCTTACCAACTGACCTACCGAAATTCTTCATTACTAATATATATAGCTCGATTACCACTCACTGACTGACTGACTGACTGACTCACTGATTGACCGTCCCGTTTAGTCTGAAGGAGTTCCCGGAGGTGAAAGTCATGTAGGGGGGAGTTGTATAGTTTAGTGATTGGACCAGAGGAAAACTATAGGGAAGTGAAAAAAACAAGATGGCGGCGGGTCACGTGATGCCATCTCCGCCATTTTCCAACCGATTTCGTTCAAATTTGGAACACGCGTCACATGGTCGACCTACTTTGTGATGAAATTGAAAAACAAAAGAAAAACAAAATGGCGGCGGAAATATAGCCGATTGAAAATTTGGACATTTCAGACCAAACTTTGACGAATTAGCTGGCCTAGCACGAGCGCATGAGGAATATCCAACCAATTCCACTTCGTAGCACATATGATGCAGTATACCAGAAAATTGTCATTTTTGGGAAAAACAAAATGGCGGACGAGCAGTAAACCATAATATTTTTTCCATATATTTTCCTATACGAAACGAAAGGATTACTGGCGTGCGGTAAATATCTATTAGTAACTATAGCGAGGCCGAAGGCCGAGCACCCTCCCGCGAGGCCGAAGGCCGAGCTCCGCGTAGGGCGAAGCCCGAAGCGATAGAACACCGCGAGGCCGTAGGCCGAGCTCCGCGTAGGGCGAAGCCCGAAGCGTCCCCTTGTCAAGCAGAAACAACTCACCACCTTCCAAGTAATTTTTGCGAGGCCGAAGGCCGAGCCGGCCTGCGAGGCCATAGGCCGAGCTCCGCGTAGGGCGAAGCCCGAAGCGTCCCCTTGTCAAGCAGAAACAACTCCCCACCTTCCAAGTAACTTTTGCGAGGCCGAAGGCCGAGCCGGCCTGCGAGGCCATAGGCCGAGCTCCGCGTAGGGCGAAGCCCGAAGCGTCCCCTTGCCAAGCAGAAACAACTCCCCACCTTCCAAGTAATTTTTGCGAGGCCGAAGGCCGAGCCGGCCTGCGAGGCCATAGGCCGAGCTCCGCGTAGGGCGAAGCCCGAAGCGTCCCCTTGCCAAGCAGAAACAACTCCCCACCTCCCAAGTAACTTTTGCGAGGCCGCAGGCCGAGCCGGCCTGCGAGGCCATAGGCCGAGCTCCGCGTAGGGCGAAGCCCGAAGCGTCCCCACGCTACCAAAGAAAAAGATGCCCTTGCCTTTCGAATTATGAACAAAGTTATGGAAATTGTGTACAGCTAGCAACGTTTGGCTTTTGAAAACATTTTTTAAGTTTCTGGCATACGGGCATTTCGAGCGTTGCTTGATTTAAAAATCACAACAATAACCTACTTTAAATGAGCAAACTCTTTTCGAAATAAATGTTTTTCACAGAGTTTTGAACTTGCAACTTTCGGGCGGTGCTTGATATAATTAGTGGATGGCTTGCACGAATTATTTGCACAGCGAACAAACCGGATAATGTTTATTTAGTTGCGGCGCCTACAACACGAAAACAAAGCCGTCTCGCGGGCCGCGCGCGGCCCGCGCACCATGCAACACCTAGTCGTATTATATATTACATTACTAAAGATATGTTGCGCAACTCCAAATTTAAATTTGTTCGTCGAGCATGGCATAATGCATAAAACAAATTCTGGTGTGCGATATTAGTTCCGAAACTGTCCGCAAAAAATGGCAACAAAAATCTCACCAATGGCAGGCAGTAACGGTGTTTACGTATTCGTTATCGAGAAGAACTCATGGTAATTAAACAGACATAACATTGGCTCCAATGGATGCCGTTAAATTAACGGTAAGGTACTGAATTAATAATTGCTATAAAACGCGCCTGCTGGCTTGTTAAGGCCGCATTGCTGACGGCCATTACAGCCTTCGAAAGCGTAATAAGGCTCTGTTACGATAATAGGTGCACTCTGAAAGCGCACTCGTGTATGCAGTAATGAGGGTGGAATAAAGAGACCTCTAAAGAGGAAGGCAAAACAAAAAAACACCAACCGATAATATTTAACTATAAAGAGAAAAAAAGTTTTGTGCTCTTATCAAGGTTTCTTTGCATAATTCGAGGATAACGAGAGTTATTTCGTTTAGGGGTTTGGGAGGGTTGTGTCTAGGTTTAGATTAGGTTATCTTCGTATATATGAGTATGTATGTATTTATAAAAAACAGACGTTTTATAACATTAGACCAGGGGGGTGCGATGCGTAGATTTTTACTAGCCGTCAATGTCAGAATTAGTACAATTTCGTTCGCGCAGGCTTTGACAGGACATTGTGGTATTTGGCGCTGCGTTCCCACAACCTCGTCCAAACGCGGTGAGTTGAACACCTTGGGGTTTTAGTGGGTATAGGCTTTGACAGGACAAAAAAGGCCAGCCGGCTAGCCCCCCTGGCTGTATCTAGTTGGCATTGCCTAATTTTAAAAAAATATCTTCTTGAAGTGTAAAGTCGGTCCACTAATAAATATATTTTTTTTAAATACACATAAAAGTAAGATCTCGAGGCCATTTTTCTGTTCATCTTCAGACTCTTCTTTTATGTCTAAGAACCTTCTCGCCAGCACCACCTATTAAACGAAAAAATAACTTTCAAATCGGACCATCCATTATAGACAGACAAAGTCTTGAAACACCCTGTTTGCGTAGAAGTTTAGTTTGTCCTGTTTTTATTCCACAATTCTTTTATACGAAATCCGTGTAAATCTCATTGCTATATTTAGAATTCGAACATACATTTTTATACGTAGTCCGTTCTTGCATAATGTGTAAGTTTCACGCGAAGGTTTACCTTCAAGGATGTGTACGTTTACGAGGCGGGGTCAGATAAAATGCAAATAAACCATAAATAAACATACAAACTCTCTCACGCCTAATAGGTCTTGAAAATAGTTAAACAATAGGTAAGAAAGTATCATACAACTTTACCCATTCGGGTGTAAAGTAGGCGGAAAACAATTTTATCTTACATATATTCATTTCTATTTAAAATATTTATCTAATATGAAATTAATTCATACATAATTATGTCGAGACAAATAAATGTATTAAAACTTTCACACAGACCAATAATTAAATGTCACAAAAACTTCATAAAATTAAGTAAAAAATGTTTAAATACATATTAAAAGTTAAATATATTATTTATTTATTTATTTTATTAATGGACTCGACAGTTCGTCATTTGCCAATGTCATGTTACAGAAAATTCAATATATAATAGTCTTCTATCTTCTTCCAGGGGAGTCACAGTAGCGTCTTCGCCCTGGGTAGCCGCGTCTTCTTGTCTTCATCCAGAGGAGACGCCGTAGCGTCATCACTCTGGACGAAGCAGCTCGACAGTCACGTTCACTCCCGAGCTTGTAGCGGGAACTCTTGATAAAAGCTTGAAACCCCAGATCTTGCTCAAATTATCCAACAAATTCACCATACTCGTGAACATTTTCTGATTAATTTAACGTGATATTAATCTCAAAATAACCACTGTAGACAATAAAACAAAAATTATCAAATAATTTTGCAACTCTCGTTTCCCGCCATTTTCAAGAGAATCCAAGTTTAAATATAATAATAGATCTAAGTAATAATCACATGGTATTTGATGTGCTTTCGACGGTATAAGTAGAGTTAGTTCACGAATTCGCCATTTTGGACGGCAGGCGAGGTGGGTGTAAATGTACTCTAATTAAAGCGAGTAAACCCGCAGGAACGATTAGTACATGAATAAATTAATAGCAAAACAATGTTGAGAGACGACTGAAACTATGCTCGAAGCTAAAGGGATTTACGATGGTTGAATAAATCAGTTTGATGAATGAGCGACGGTTAGAGCTCTTTAATCCTTTAATAGGATGGATATTACGAATGCTCCAGTTTTACGTTGTTGAGTTGTGGGATTGTTTCGCTGTTATGGGTAGCTGTATAGCGGTCTTGAAATGTACAAAATGGCGGTTGATTTCTTATTTTGAAAATTCTATAAAAACAATGTAGGTACCAAGTAGGTCGGTCGAATAAAGAAAGGTGGACAGGAGAGTTTTTAAGGTTGATATTTTCTCAAACCAATTGACCAATTGTAAAAATTCTTTCACTGATAAAAGTTAAAACTATGTAACTGTAAAATAATTATTAAAATCGGTCCAGTAGTTCTTGAAAAAATATCAACCATATTGGGACCTGTATACCCTCTGTCTTCGACTGTACAGAGAAATGTGTATAGAAGATGTACGGATACACAGGTTATTAAGGTTGAGATTTTATCAAAAACTCCTTGATTGAAAAAATCTTTTATTTTAAGAATTTGTCATGAACTTTTTGTGAAAATCTCAACCTTAATTTAACTTTCCTTTACCTTTCTCTGTGTTAGAGCGTAGGTAGTTATATAATAGACCCATTAAAGTTATGTGACCACTTAATAAGAGTTTTCCTCCGAAAATTCCACGAATGCTTTACCTATTGGATGATTAGTAGAATGTATGATTGGTATATAGTGTTATTTGTACTTAGTAGGTACCTAATTAGGTGCGTAGGTATATACGATACGTGTAAATTAAACTGGTATAGGTAGTTAGGGCGTGAGGAGAACGGACCGTGTCCGAAACACAACCCTGCGATCGATAACTGGCGTAGAAGACGTGGCCCGCAAAGCAGCTAGGAACTATGCGGGCCACGTGTGCCGCATGCAGCCGGACCGATGGGCCCGGGCTGTCACAGAATGGGTGCCGTCGGACGGTCGCCGGCGTTAGGGCAGACCTCGGCGTAGGTGGAGAGACGATATCGTTAGATACAGGGATGGGTGGCTGGAAGAGGCTCAGGACAGTGATGGATGGAAGAGGAGGGGGGAGACCTTTGCCCAGCAGTGGGACAATTTATAGGTTAACAAAAAAAAGGTAGTATATTTTTTCTCATATAAGTAGGTACTAAAAAGTGACTATGTTTGAACAAAGAGTGGTCTCAAAATATTACGGAGCTAAAAATACATACCTACACATTGTTACGGTTAACCCCTTCAACCATTTGTAACTGTCATAAATGGATTTTTTCTTCACAAATAATGGAGTAGTCACGTCTAAAACAAGAGACCGTGTTTGCCATGAAAAATACTTGTACAGTGGAAAACACTCCTTATGGACTTTGTTAGCTCGCTCTTACGTTTGTCAAAGTTGTATGAAGTTTGACAGTGGTAAGACCGACCGAACTACTCAGCTCGCATTCAAAACTGTTAATTAATATCGGCCTTATTGCCTTCTACATATGAATTGAAGTCGTACCTCAAAACAAATACAAAATATCGGTACAGAAATTATTTTTAGTAAGTAGGTACTTATACCGAAGCCCAAATCAAGTGTCTTATTTTGTAAACAAATATGAGCGTCTAATTACCTGTTGTGATGTAATATTGATGGAACTGATTAATTGAACCTGTTCATCATTGTGAAAATAAAGTGATCCGATCTAATAATGTAAAAATAACTAGGTATTCAATAATCAAAGCTTAAAATGTTAGTCGTTTTTGTTTTACAAAATAAGACACTGGTTTTGGGGTTCGGAATAGGTTACTCTTACCTATACATCAAAACTTTCGCATTTGATGAATGTTCTCGAAGCTAGCGGATAAAACTAATGTGAATATGCCATGGTAACGCTTAGGTCGTTACGTAAAGTAGAAGAGGTAAAAAAGGCTCTTAAGGTGGGATAACAGGGGTATAAAGGAGGCTTAAGGTAACCAAAGGACCTCACTTTCCTTAGAAATACCTATCTTCTTGTCTAAAGATGTAACCCATCTTGCACCACATGTTTCTTATTTAACCATGCATGGGTCAAACGCTAATCTTCGTTGTCGCAAGTGACCCTTAGTGGACCCTTAGTGAAGTATTATTATTTATTTATTTATTTTATCAATGGACTCGACAGTTCGTCATTTGCCAATGTCATGTTACAGAAAATTCAATTTACAATAGTCTTCCATCTTCCTCCAGCGGAGTCGCAGCAGCGTCTTCACCCTGGGTAGCAGCGCCTTCCTTTGTTCATCCAGAGGAGACGTCGTAGCGTAGCGTCATCACTCTGGACGAAGCAGTTCGATAGTCTCGTTCACTCCCGAGCCACTGTCAGATTTTTGCCGAATAATATAACCAAAAATTCATGGCGCAGAATTTGACAGGATTTCAGCGCAATTAAAAATCGTTGATGCTCCTCCCTGTCTTGTAAAAAGACAGACATACCGACAACAAAGACATTGTACGTACAAGGGTTCCGCTCTTTCCTTTACGGACCCCTAAAATAATTAAAACAGGGGAAAATATTAAAACAGGGGAAGGAAAGCAATTAATGTCCAAGTAATTAATTTGAAATTTAATTTGGAAATTAATATTATCATGCTCTAGTTGGCAATTAACAAGGTAATTATAACCTCATAAACACCTACTGATTATCGTTATTTAAATTAGTTACAGTACTTATATTTTGTGGACTTCATGTTATGTTATGCTTAATTGGTAATAAATGTAAATATTATTTATTAGAAAAACAACGGCACAGGATAATAAACTAACAGCCAATTGTAGGTTCTCACTATTATAATAATTACAAAAGGAGAAAGGATTTGCTTGGATCTTCAATCAATTGAATAATTGTTTGACGTATCTTTCTCATTATGTGCCCGATATATTGAGAATTATGTGCTGTAATCGCGAGCGAGGTTGTATAGTAGGTACGGTCGAAGACAGAGAAAGGTGTACAGGAGAGTTTTTAAGGTTGAGATTTTCTCACAAAGTACTTACTTGACTGATTTTTGAAAATTCTTTACAAATTCTTACAATAGGTCTTGACCTACATATAGTTCTTGAGAAAATCTCAACATTCTTTAGGCCCTGTATACTTATCTCTGTCTTCGTGTGTACCTAATTGATGACTCTACATAACTAATAGCATGAAATATCACCCTTTATAAAACTAATCCAGGAGGAACCAGTAGTAATTTCCGTTGGCCGTTCCGCCCCGAGTGGCCGAGGCACCCCGGGGCCACCTACCGCGTGCACACTCGACGGTATCAAAGCCTATTTGTGACGTCACACGCCAGCGAGTGTTACGAGACTTACGATAACGTTTACCAGAATGTTGCACCGAGGTGTGATTAATCCAATGCAATTTTACTAACATTTGCTGTATATCATTATCATGAGTGGCTCTATAATCTATGAGTTACTCGCTAATGAGTACGTATAATTACGCTACGAATAAGGATCGTGGTTTTGGTGGGATTTATGTTGCACCCGTATAGCGGCTAGTAACGGAACAAAAGACATCTAAGTATTTCAGATTATAACTAGCTGTACCCCGCAACTTCGTTTGCTTAGAGGAGGAGGATGGAGGAGATCAGGAGGCAGATCTTCCTATCTGGATCCTAGTTTCCACATCACATACCGCCATGGCTTATAGCCTATGAGCTGTATATTTTAGCTATCTCCTAGTGAAACTCCCATCAAAATCCCTTCAGTTGTTATGGCGTGATACTTGCACAAACAAAGTCACAGACAAACAGACAATTTTTTATTTATTGTTTTGGCATCAGTATCGATCCCAAAACATGTATAGATGATAGTAATAATGCATTGGCGGCAGAAATGGATGGTACTTAGACTCTTCTTGCACCGAGGTTTTCCAACCATCATTACCTACCACGTTACAAACATTGTGGGCACGCTGGGCATGCCCACAACCCTGATAGACTTGTGACGTCACACTTTGACGGTCTATTGAGGTTGATAGGCTGATGAACTGTACAAAATCTTGGTCAGGGCGTCATATATTTTGTAAACATCTGATTTGTAGGAATGGCACTATAGATCATAAGCAAGTTCATGTTCCGACTCGTACGTGGACGATTTTCGGGTGCCTGTGACCACTACCTTTTTTGAGGACTGATTCCGCGATTTCCTGTTTCTTTCTGAGTAGGCTGTATTGCAGACATAGTTCCACTGCAGTCTATCGTAAGATACAATCGTCCTACAGGTGTAGGGCCCTGTCCGGAAGTGACGTGAGGCGCCACGTGACGTGACGGCTAACCGGAAGCGGCGCCATGTTTGTTAAATGCCGTGTTCCGTTCGACGGGCGCGCGTGCGCATAATTAACTGCTGTTTTAGGGACTGCATTGTCATAGTAAAGAGAGTGCCATTGTGGTTGCTTTTCGTATGACACGGACACAAATATATGTTCTGAAACGCATAATAAAAAGCAGTAGTTGTAATGTATGAAAGTCTTGAGAGATGACAAACTGAACAACAAATAAACACAGTACTCCATTGCTATTATTCATAAACCTAGTTTAAACCTCCCATCAATTAAATCGTGTTGCTATCCCTTTCACACTTCGTTAAAAAAGGTTAAGTAAGGAAGGGACAGGGTGCGTGCCATTAAATCATGTTTATGAATATAATAATCACACATAATCCATGTGTCAGTACACAGGTATCGATTCTGTCATGCGTTTTCAAAAGTAGTGTGACTATTAAATTTCGTAACGTGTATGGAAGGTATCATTTTTAGACCTCTCAGATTTAGATTTGTAATAAAATAAATGAAATAAAAATAATAATAAGTACTTAGATTTAATCTGCCCTAAGCTTCCGTCATTCTTTCAATATGCTTCCGTGTAAATAAACCCTCCCTAAGCGATTAAAACTGCACTATAATCACTACTTACTCCAAGGAGATAACATCAACTAATTTAAGATTGCCCCACCAACCACCGAGTCACGTTTACCAAAATTACACATAGCATCCATCATGTGAAGTGCTAGGAAGTGACTTGCTTGAATGTGTTTTAATGTTTGGTTAATGACGGCGGGGCACAAAAGAAATCGAAGTGGTTTGCCTATTTCCTCTTTGAAAAGTTTTTATAGAGTCACCACTAACACTAGGAATGGAAAATGTAGGTTTATTCCTGTTGTCCCTCACTAGTTTGTCGCCCACTAGTTTGTCGCCCACTAGTTTGTCCCCCACTGATGGTCAGTGACACATTTTTTTAAAAGTTGTGCTTTTGTCTCCCAGTGGTGGACAACAGCACAACTTTTTATAATTCCCGTTATCCCCCACTGGTGAACAGTGACACTTTTTTTTTGTAAAAGTTGTGCCGATGTCCCCCATTGGTTGACAGCGACACAACTTTTAAAATTACTCCCGTTTGTCATCTCCTTGGGTAGTGTCATTATAATAATCTTAATTTTAAATTAATAATAATTGAATTTACAGCCCGCGCCGCTTCGAAAAAGAAATTGCCCCAATAATATGAATAAAAAAAATATAATCACACGTAATTAATGTTTGACATCTGCTTTTTCGTTACCTAATGTTAATTACATACATTTTGTATTCCTATTCTACTATTGTTAACGAAAGTAAATGAATGCTACTTGGCTAAGCGAGCTTAGTATTATCTTTCAATTTCTCTGCTTGCCTAGAGGGGCCTGCCCTTGTAGCACGCGACAGCGTTAGCGATCGATGCAACGCCGCGGATCTGTCAAACTGACGTTATTACAAGGCGTTTGACATTAGTTTGACAGCTCCGCGGCGATGCGTCGTTCGCTAACGCTGCGCGTGCTATCACCGCTGGACCCTTAGCACAGGAAATCCTAGTTGGGGACATGAGTGTATTATCTTAGGTTGATATTCATAGGCAGTTTCAAGTGCGAGCTGGGTTTGAGTTCGGTCTTACATCTGTCATAATGTCATACAACTTTGACGTTTTAGTAAGAGCGATCTCACGCCACGATATTTCAGTCGATATTAAATTAATTGTAGATGTTATCATTTGAGTCTTTTAAATTAAATTAATTCCCCTTGCCTTTGAGTATAATTTTTCTACTCATTATTATGTAAGTATTCAATGATTTAAATAAATGACAATGAAGTTATAAATTAATAATCGATAATGTTGATAACATCAGTAAAAAGGGTCCCCTAGTAAAATGTAGTTAAGTGACCACCTGGCTGGGATTATTCAATAATGTTCCCCGAAATGGGTGCATTTGTTACTTTCAATGACTATTGGTTATTTGCATCATGTTTACCAATACGAATATGGAAAGGGAATGGGCGAATTTGTACCCAATAGTTACGCATGGACAGCAGCAGATCAATGGTAACACTAGCAGTACGATTTTAAATCTTACGATGCAGATAATAAGGACGGTACAAAGTGTTACACTTGATCTGCTATTAGCTGTAAGTTAGTCACAACATCTTGCAAACCATCGTAAAATAAAACATATCTAATTTATTTTAATAGAAAACTATGTAGGTACCAAATCTATATTACGACAAAGACTATTTTCTAATATCCAATACAATACAAATAATACTTGCGAAAAGGTATAACCTAGGTACTTATCTCTTCAAGGAAAGATGGTCATTAGGCATTTCCCACATAGCACAAGCCTTCCCGGATTTAATCCTCGATCCTTTTCATCCGTGGCGTGGCCTTGTGATTTATATACCAAATAAATGACTGACATAACGGAGTAATGACTGTCATTTCGTAGAGAATGTTTGGAAATTAATGTTTTTACTCGCACCATTACGCGTAATTTCGTGAAAATGAACATTTTGGCAGCTTATTGCTGTCTCTTTTGAAACTTTTCCATATTTAAATGTTCATTTATTACCAAATGCGGGAAAACCTTACATCTTAACCCATAGACCACTTAGGTATCCTGTAACGGGAGGGCGCCCGTGTCTGCCCGCAAAATTGCTTCGCGACACTGTAACCTAGACAAATTTCGACATGGACGCATCTCTTTAATACGGCACCCCTGTCCCCGCTTCGTCTTTTGCGCTCATCGTTAACAGAATTTATCGCTTGCAAAGTACCGATTTCATGTCTATAGTGGTCTGTGCCTTAACCTTACGTTAATAGGTAGAGGTAGAGGGAACTCGGGTAATCATTTAATGTAACCACAAGTACCCAGTGGAATTAAATTAGTGGATTTAAACATGCAATAGATTTTGACAGGTAACCCTGTCATTACTTTTCCGATATGAGCAATAAGTGAGCGAAAACACTAACATCACTTACGAGCTAAATTCCCTCATAGTTTTGTGTGTGATCATGGCAATGGCGAACCTAGTACCCAGGAGTCCAGTGTAATGAGCCACTGAACCCTCGCTTAACTACTTACTCATTACTTTATACCATAATATCTGCAGACATCTCATTTCTGCCGATTAAGGATGACAGCTGTCTTTCAAACATCAAAATTCATATTACTAGCCATTAGTTACAGACTTTGCTAAGCTATTCATCATCTTGTAAAAATATTTCTCCTTAACGCTTAAAAAATGTTTTACGCTGAATCCAGTACCGATCTGTAGTATAGATATTATGCCACGTTTCCACCTGCAAGAAAACTTCTGCGAGTAACGTCCGACAGTCTGCCCTTGCAGCAACTTGCAAATGTAAACTCCGCATTTGCTACGCAGTTTACTTACACTTGCAATCTGTTATCGTTTACTCTGATTGTCCGAAGTTATCCTGCAGGAGAAAATGCGGCATAAGCGACATAACTGCAAAGCGAAAAAGAAACCATGGCCCAGCCATCACACTCATGGCCCAACGAATCAGCCCCCCAATGTCAAAATCCCAGAATGACCAAGTCCCAAATTGACCACTAGCATTCCCTGCATTATGGGTACAGATTCGAGATATTATACAAATAACACCCAGACTCTAAATGATATATTGAGATTGTGCAATTACTCAAAATTACGCAAAAAATTTCTCCATTTATCATTTAGATTTTCGTTTCGCATATGCAAGAAAATATCAAAACAACACCCAGACTCGGAAAAGTGGTTAGGTAAACCGGCCGGCAATCGAACCCAGGACCCCTTCGCTTATTACCACTTGTTCAGTTGTCCAATTCTAGTTAACTGAACTAGTTAGTTGAACATCTCTACTAAATCTAGGCCCTAGATTAATGCTAGAGACTCGAGGGGTTAATTCCAGCTGAATATAGTTTGTAACATTTGCATTGTCTTGTTCCAGGTGTACAGGAGTCAATCACTGCAGCTTTATACTGGGTGAAGACTACCCTCCTGCGGTAAGCTGGTCGCCAGGGGCAGTGTACATCAAGTACGCGTGTTTTGACGGTGAGTAGCAAACGATCATAATAGCGTAGTTTTTATAGTTCTAACTGCAGTCTTTCATTTGCTAATAGTAATATCATGTTACTCGTAATAGTAGTTCATATTCTATCGTATAGTCTTCTTTCTTCCTTCAGAGGAGTCGCATAGAAGAAGCGTCTTATACCCTGGACGAAGCAAGGATCGTGACTGCACGATCCCTCCCGAGCTATGTAGTGGGACTTTTGCTGAGGACTTTTGAATCTAATCGAAACTGCAGATCTTGCATAAGTATAATTATTCGAAAATATATTGATATTCGCGAACATTTTCTGGTTGACGTGACACTAAATACAAAACATCCACTTTAGACCAACTTGCGACTGACCATTGTGTTCTATAGAAGTTTTCATCATTTAAATTGTAGCTTTTTTTTAACTATATCTGTGAATATCAAAATTTTAATAATTTACGCACGTGGTATGTGCCGTCTCGGTCTCCCTTGATATAAAATAGCGTCAATACTTTTATTAAACGGACCACATTTTCGATCATCAATTGGACACGCATCGACAATAATTGAATGTATGAAATTGATCTATTTATCAATTTAGTTGCCATATGCGGTGTAGTGACGTCATGCTTATCAGAATGCCCTGGGCCATATGCCATTGACTATTTCTCTACATTTTGAGGGCAAGAGTTGCACACATATTGTATGTAGGTATTTCATTGACAGCCAGTTTCAAATTAGGTACATCAATCATCATTCTTTCGTACGGTTTCATACAGTACCTAACTACGCAAATTACATTTCGCCGTTGTGAACCAACATTAGGAGATATGATTCTTAGGAACATGAATTAGGTTAAACTACCATTTTAGTAGGTAAACACTTGAACTATATACAATATACATGGCTGCGTTTCGTTGTCGTTTGTTAAAACTTGCAAAAACATAGCAGCGATGTATAGCGTCAATGTCTCAAATTGAAAGCGATTACGATAACGATGGAAGTCGCGGTCACCCCACAGGTTCGCCAAAAGATCCTTTTGGAACTAAAATACAGATTATTTATCCATCACAAACTTTTCTCTTCATCTGAGCATTTGCCAAGGCTAGACAGAGCGGAGTGCAGATTCGTGCTTTGTTAATTCATAAATTCTCGCCGCTTTACGACTTAGAAAAGCAACCATTGACGGTATAGTAATTTGTCTGTTTACCAGAGCTTGGGCTCCGGTATACAGACAAATTACTCAAGTGTCTTATTTTGTAAACAAATTTGATCGTCTAATTACCGGTTGTGATGTAAAACTGATGGAACTGATTGATTGCATTTGTTCATCATTGTGAAAATAAAGTAATCCGATCTAATGATGTACCAAAAACACAATAACTATGCACATACACAATAACTATGCAATAACCACAGAATAGGGGAGGGTAGTTTTTGTTTACAAAATAAGACACTTGATTTGGGCCTCGGTTTAGATTGCGGCATTTTCTGGTCGATTGAGGTACTTTGCCCACGTATCTGCGCTATTGTTAGATTTGGTTTGTTTAAGTTTGCAGTTTTGCACACGTGGTAGTATAAATAGAACCGTGAAATGGCGTGTTTTTATAAAATATTTAAACGCTTGAGAGGAAATGTCTCAGAAATTCGGTAGAATCTCAGTGGCCAGCGCTGCCTACGGGCGACTTTGGAACTAAAAACGGTAGCATAATCAAGTAGTTGGGTCAATGGACTTGCGATACAGAGGTCCCAGGTTCGATTCCCAGCCAGGACAAGATACCAATGAGTTATCCTTGGTTTTTTCGAAGGAAAATCTTACGTACATTTACCGAGTGCTCTCAAAATGGTGAAGGAAAACATCGTCATGAAACCTGCATGACGTAGAAGAAGGAAAAATTCTAAGGCATGTTGAAATCCGCCAATCCGCAGTGGGCCCTCGTGGTGGATCATGGCCCCAGCTCCCTCGATGTAAAAGAACGTCTGTGCCCGAGCAGTGGGGCAATATAAATAGACTGATGATGACGAAACGCGTGAAGGTTGCGTTGACCACGTTGATGTCGTTTCGATGATGATGATAGTGACATAATCACAATCGAAGCTGCTGAAAAATGGCTAATATCCTAAGAGCACTGCATTAAGGTAAATTTAACATGCATCGTTTCAACAACGGCAATAGGAAGACAATGCAGATTACTCTGTTTTAATAGACAATTACCTAAGTACATATAGGAAACCATTACCTGTCTACATATTCCACCAGATCTTGTATTTTATACCCGTGGTTCCCACAAATCCCACTTTCAGTGATCCCGGTGAGTCCCGCGGGAACCAGGAGTCACGTCCCGGCAATGAGTCCGCCACGTGACCTCGTGCCGTTAATCGAGTGCCAACACTCCGGCCTGATTTGAGTCGAGACAAGGGTTGATTTGGACAAATAGTTTGTGGTAACAGTTGCTAGTTTACTGACACACTGACGTGAGTTCCCTATTAGTCGAAAACATACCTTTTTCAATCTTTTGAAGTTCCCTGGAATACTTTTAAAGGGAACTTCAATTAAAGTGCTGACTATGTTAAATAGTAAAAGATTTTTAGAATTAAAACTATAGTGAGCCATTACTACAAATTATTATATATAAACGGATATAACTCACTTATATTGTTGAAGTCGGCATTTAGATTATATGTGATTATAAGTGAGTGATATCCGTTTATATATAATAATTTGTAGTAAAAGACTTTAAAAATCGATCAAGACTTTTTGAGAAAATCGCAATCATAATGAGCACCTTGTCCGTACACCGAATATAGGTATTACTTACGGCATTTATAGTACAAATCCTAGAATCCAGGTTTTATTGGGAGTTGTTAACGATTCTAATAACATCTTGTGCCAAACTCAATCCTCGCGGCCACTGACAACTATTGGTAGTATTCCCATTGCACGCGAAATGAAACAGGTTTATTCCTATCTACACTTCTAATGCAAGTAAATTAAAAATTTGGCTTCAATTTAATTACGTGAATTTATAATACATGTTAAATTATTGTTAACATGCAAATATACATGGTGTATACGAAGATCTGATTAAAAGGAATGCCATTGTATTTGATTTCTATAAATCGTCCAGCAAATGGACACAGTTTGCCCATGTAATATAGGTAACATAAGCTACACAATTTCAAATCAATTGATAACGACACCCAATTATCAAATGAACAATGTTGTCAACATGCATTTGAGATATTTACCAAAATGTGCACTTAAATTAGACTGTCTATAATTTACAAAGTTACTATTGCTTTCCATTTAACTTTTAACATCAACTCCGTAGAGTCTATTTTTGTGTTTATTAGGTAATAAACTTTAGAGATAGTGATAATTCGAAACTACCATTCCGTGGTCGTAAAGGCATTGTAACAGTGGCATTATAGCTCCCTTTGGGGATTCCCACGTGCCCTATCCTATTGTGCCGTAGACCAATTTGTTTAGACCCCTTAACATACACATGTGGAAGGATAAGCTAAGGTAAAGTTACGTTGGCTTGATAGGTTCCCGATACATTGACACATTTCACCCCAAAACTGGGGATTGTCTCAAAACGAGGGTGCAGTTAATGGAGGATGGCGGCAAACAATTTGGCAGTCTCTGCAAGTGATTTCAATGAAGTATAGCCGAGTAGATCAGTGCCTAACCTGACACTTTACGCGCTGGTAATACGGAGGAGCTTGCAGCGACAGTGTCTGTGCTGTCGACTGTACCTACCCTAAAATTTTAACTTTAACTCACGTGTATAGGTGTGACGTACGTGGAAGCATTCCAAGGTGTGACCTAAGTCTACTATGACCAAGGTGGGAATAAGCCTCTCTTCTCTCTCTAGGTACAGTGGATAGCAGATCAATGGTAACGGTTGTAGTACGATTTCAAGTCTTACGACGCAAATAATAAGAACTGTCAAAAGTGAAGTGTTACCATTGATCTGCTGTCGACTGTACCTACTCTATATACTTAAGTCAACGTTCGTTTCCTACATCTCAGTTTAGTAGGATAAATTTTAAAAGCAAATGGAACCTTCTTCTTCTTTTTTTATTAAGTACCGTACCCCATGCCATAAGCGTGTTGGCCTCACTGCACTATAACAAAAAGTATTACCTTTGCTTGTCGAAAGAGATTTTATTCGCAGCGAACTGGCCATTTATCATGAAAATTATCACTATTGCCATTTGTAATTATTTTTTCTGTAACTTTTTTATTTATTAAATGGCTTTTTCGTCACAATTTCTCGATGTCTACTGGTCAGTAATTAAGGTTTCAAGCAAATAAGTATGGATTAATCACAAATAAAATATTTTATTAGTAGTAGTAGGTACCTATTTACATATCTAATTATTTCTTACTGATTAAGTTTAAAAAATATATTTTTAACTTCGATAATACGACGATTTTATCGATAGCAGATATTGGAAAAAGTCGTTCAGCAAAACTATGTTGATTGAATATCTTTATAGCCAATAAGGATGACCGCTGAATAATAAATTCATATATCATGGACTTACTTATGGAAAATAGTTATTTCCGAGTCCATTTATATTATAGCGAATATTCCCCGAAGGCCTATAAGCGTGCGATATTTTATGCATTAGATATTTCTATTATGGATTATACGTAACGAAATCAAACGAATATAATATCGTGGATTCAATAACGGTCTAGGGATCAAATGCATGCAATTTTCTGTATACTAAATATAAAAAAATATACCCCTCATCAAAACTGTCCAAGCCTCTGTAGATCAAGAAAAAAATTAGGGCACGTGCACACATCCCGATTGTGCCTCCTCGTAATAATAACGCATCCTTGTTATTTTTTATGAACTCTACTTTTTCCAGTTTGCCGAATTTTGTGGATAAAACCCAGTACACAATAAAGCCAATTTTAGGTACCTACGTAAAGTAAGACCAAAGATACGAGATATATAATTGTAAACAAACTCTCATAGGTTCAAAACATTTTTAATTATAGAAATTATAAATACCAATTTTTAGATAGGTAAGTGTTTTAATAATACCTACTTACTCTGTTGGCTAAGAGACCCGAAGTGGATCTTGACGTCGAAACAAATTAAAACGATATAATTCTTCCCTCACGACTAGTTACAAAATAGGAATGGCTGGTTTCGTATAAAGAAAAGATGTTCTCCATCGAAACTATGGTTACGAAAAGGTTACATAGGCGGCATTGATCTCCTATAAACAACTAGATAAACAGTCTGCCTTCTAAAATGTCCAAGCACAAAGAAGGTCCAAACGGATGAATGGATCCTCATTTGCATTATTGGACATTATTTGGACGTTAACAATGGACCCTTATTTGGATGTTTTTTAAATTGTTTTAGTAAGACCTTTGTGTATCTAGTTGTTTATAGGAGATCATTGAAAAAAAATGGAACGAAAATTCAAAATAATGTTCATTTTGTCACGTTTAATGAAACATATAATAAAATTTGTTTTATTTTGAAGCCTAACTTACGTTGGTACATATTAGGTAATAATATACGATTGCGATCACACCCCATATGCAATTTACCCCATAATTTACGGGGGTAGAAATGGTAATGAAGCCAAATACCGCATTTGTGCGCCACAGTCCGTGAAATTGGTAATGCTCGCTTTTACATGCTTTGCCATCATTATACCACAAAATAGTTACCATAAATTCAAGTTACCTTCTAGGTTGGTAACTTCAACCTCAATTTTTGCACTTAAAGGGGAATTTTAACTCTTTTTGCCAGACAATTAAGAGTCGGCAGCTGTATGATAGAATTTTTTAAATATTAATATGCCAAAATCGGTTAATTAGCGCGAATCTTTCGTAGCCGCTAAATATAAATTAAACTGCCATTGTCTCTCGTATAATATTAGAGCGGGACATCCGGAATCGTCACATAGGTCTAAATACCGGTTTCATCAAACAAGCTGTCCCTCGGCAGCAGTCGTTAGATATGCCACGTTAGAAGCCTACAGGCAGCCTGAATAACTCTGACAATAGGGACCGTAATAATAAATCACTCTAAGCTCAGAAGTCAATCTTGGGAACAATTTCAAGATGGCGTTCCTATTAATAAACATAGGTGCGCGTTTAGGAATCGGGTATTACGTGAGTAACGCCTATCAAGTTAAGAGAACTGTCAAACTCACACTTGTGAACGTATTTGCTGATTGCAGGCGAACCGCGACTTGAGAATTATTATAAAAGAGGTTTATTAATAAATGACATACTTGAGATAGTGATCACGTCTTGAGACTGTATCAGCTGAATTCGATCTTGAGGGCTCAGTCACTAAACCAGTTTGGTCACTCACTAAACCAAACGAGAAAAGAAAGAATGAAGTCAAACAAATGTTACTCTGGAAGATCGAAGTACACTGCTATCGGCTACTTGAAATGGTACTTCAAGTGTTACAATCTGGAGGATTGGTTGATGATGACGAATCACAGAATAGCAAGGTACGGAGAAAGTGTACAGGAAAGTTTTTAATGGTGTCATTTTCTCAAAAACGACTTGACTTTTGCAAAAGTTCTTTCACTGTTCACTGTGAGATAGAAAAAGTTAAAACTATGTAACTGTTAAAGATTTATTCAAATCTGTCAAGTAGTTTTTGAGAAAATCTCAAATTTAATGAGACAACACAGTCTGCCTTCTAAAAATGTCCGAGCGCAAAGAAGGTCCAAACGGATGAATGGACATCATTTTATTGGACATTATTTGGACGTTAACAATGGACCCTATTTGGACGATTTTAAATGGTTTTAGTAAGACGTTTGTGTATCTAGCTGTTTATAGGAGATCAATGGGCTACCTGTATACTTTTCTGTCTTCGTGATACCAAGGTAGCAGGAGAATGATTAGGTTGTAGATAACTACCATAATATGCCAAAGACCCTTATTAGACTCTTACTGTAGGTATCTTAGAATGTGAATCCCCCAACCACGCACGATGCGTATTCTGACCCATGAGTATTTTGAACTATACGCAATCGACAATAATATGGCTATCGATTGCGTATAGTTCGCATGTATGTTTGTTTGGGGTTTGAAATTGCAATCTGAATTAAAATCTCAGTTTCCAATCAAATAAACATTGGATCAATAGGCCAGTATCTGTAGTTAGTGCAGAGGGGAAGCTTAGCGCAACGAATCTGCCAATATTCGATATCAGATTAATTTTATTGATCCGATTAGCGAATATATATCTATAGATACGAGTATTCTTCCTTATTTCTCTGAGCGAGTATTATTATAATAAATACTGGACAGTATAAAATATCTTTCTGACCCGCGACGTTATCCGCGATATTAGGGATACCATGGGTACTCTATATTTTCCCGAGGTAAATAGTTGTCTCATCTCATGCTTCCCTTACATCGAGGGAATTCGGACCATGAAAAATAAAGGCGTTAAGCCAGTTAAGTTTTTGGTGAGGTAAGATTGCACGAAAGAGTGAAATATATTATGCTCGAAATATTAAACGTCACGGAGAATCTTTGAGGTTCCTTAAAACTTTTAATTGCAATAGGTAAGTATACTTAGCGAACCTGCGGAACTGCACAAGAAATAGGTTTAGGCCCGATAACGAATGAATAACTGAATCTAGATTTGATCGTATTTGGCAATAAGCCAATCCAGAATGCCAGGCCAGTGTTGTTTTCTCTTGGACACTCGTAGGTGGGACCAAAAATATTATTATAATAACGTTTACGCTGAGATGAAAAAACTTGGTCTGATAAAGTTCAAAAACTTTGAATTTCGAAGGATCCGTAACTTCAGTTTTTTTTTTAAATTTATTTAATAATTTTTAACAAAATTGCAATGTTACATCGGTCGCCAAACTGCAATGCAGTTTGTTGGCGTAGCTCTCTTACTTAGTGTTACACTGGTAGTACACTCGACAGCACATCAATGCAATGGCAACACTCGCAGTACGGTTTCTATCTAATGGGACAGATAATAACACAATAACAAGTAAAAATAAGAGCAAAATCGTGGTTGCAATGTTGGCCCATCAATAGATCTATGAATGGTTTTGACGGTAAAAATAATGTAAATTGAATTGATATAAACCACAAATCTAACCCAGTTATTCATTACAGAATGCAAGGGTTCTTTATAAATCAATTTTATTCTGCGTGACGACAATCTCAACGTTCCAATATTGGGGTAGTCCTTAGATTAAAAATACTATAGATGCAAGGTCACTGGAAATTGCACTAAACTCGTATAGCAATTTCGCTCCAGTTATATCTCGTAGTCGTTCAAGCGTGTGGGTGTCGAAAAGCTGTAAAAGCATCACTTTATTTATAGTCAGGCAAAAGAAGGGATGGTGACTAGTGAGATTTGAGAACGATATTGCACTATCCGAAGTTGTTAGTGTAATTTTTGTTGTGTTCCAGTGCATTTACCTTGCATTTCTACATCAGTCTGTATCAGCGGGGTGATCGCGACTGCCATCGTTATCGTAATCGCTTTCAATTTAACACATGGACGTTATACATGACTGCAACGTTTTTGCAAGTTTTAACAAACGACGACTTACTGCAGCAATGTATATCGTTCAAGTGTCATAATGAAAACGATTGAAGTCGCGGACTCCCCATAGTCCACTGCTGAACGTAGGCCTCTCCCAAGGCGTGCTATTCTTTCAAACAATTTTCGGCTTTATATACATCCAGTCCCCGGCAACCACCTTGCGTTTACACTACCAATACTGTTCGTGGCCCTCGTCTACCCCATACCTTGCATCTATAGTATTTTTATTCTAAGGGTAGACACTGTTTGCCGTAGAGATTTATTTTATCGAACTTTTGGACGCACGTCGAAGCAATGTCGAATTTTCTATTGCGATGGGAAGTTCAAACAGCGGACAGGGGTAGCGTTCCAAAATTGCCAATATGAGAACTCTTATCTCTTAGTGCCAGACTGCCAATTCACATCTGGTTCAATATCTGCGAAAGCTGTGAATTGCAAATTTAGTTGTCTATATCAACCTAAGGCTTTTTATATTCTCTTGTCTGTGATATCTATGCGCTTATCGTATAGTCTAACTGAGATAAAAATACACAGCAATCAAATATTTTTTGAGCAATCTTAAGGCCTTCTTAAGATTGCTCAAAAAATATTTGATTACGTTTTAAAATTATCTGTCCATTACTTATAAATAAAATATAAAATCTTATTAAGTATAGAGATAGTTTATGTATAATAATTATAATAGACAGTAAACACACCTGTTCATCTATTATGAAATTAATTACACAATGTTTATCATTTACGAGTATCATTATTTAATTAAAAACTCATTTAATTAATTTTAATATTGACAAATACCTATTGTATATCGATTTAAAAAGTAATTTTCGATACTTAAACATTAGACTTTAGAAGCAAAGCAACATTTTAGGCATCGTCTAAGCGCCGAAGCCTTCGTGTATCGGGTCAACAAAGTTCAAGGGCGGGCTGTCGTTGGGCGGGCGCTAGTCTGGGCGGGTGAGAGACGGATTGCTATAACTTATTGCTAGTTAGTTACTTAATCAAGACGAAAACAATTACGTGTATTAAACAGCTCTAGTATTAATTGATGTTAATTTAATACGACGTTATTATTAGTACACGAGGCGTAGGGTGTGTTTATCTATTCCTACCACCTCATTTGTCTCGAAGTTGTGAAAAAATTGGCAGGCGGTGACTCGCCCCGCACTAGATGGGCCCTCAACATGGTCACCAGAAAGATAACTGAGAGCAACACCGCTGTGAGAGGCAAAGGTGTGTCGAGAATAATTCATTATTAGATATTGGTGCTAATTCTGAGAGCACATATCAAAACTAACTAAAAACTAAAATTTTCCAATTTTATTCGATTTTTAAAGCAATGTTTACAGTACTGAAACGGTAAACTAGAATACCGATTTGCATTTTAAAAGATTTTTGAATTGCAATTAAGTAATTGCATAGAATTAAAAAAACAGTTTAGAAACGTCAAATGTGTTTAGTGGTGTAATCTTAGTTTAGTAGGTTTTACAGAACGTTTAGCAACGTCAAATGCGTTTTAATAAAGTCGTTTCAACTAATTTTAGTTGGTTATACAGAATATTAAAATAGTTTAGACTATTCTAATTTTTAGTTTAGTTGCATTGCAAATTGCTAATACTGAATTAGTACGATTATTTACCTTAATTTAAATAAACAGCACGCTAGAATTACTACCAATTATTTATCTATCTTAGATATCCTTGGAATGGCGTTTTTCTGAAATTTAGATTACATGCAGTATCATTCTTGAAATGCCTCTTTAAATCTACCGACCGAAACCAAAAAAGAACACATAAACTCATCATTATGTATGTCAAGTCTGTCTGTCGACTCTACGATTGAAGACTGTTAGATCTCGTATCGTATATGTGCGTCATTTCGACGATTGAGAGAGTCGTAAAAAGGGCACGATACCCATAAAAAGGACGTCTCAATTCCGTAATAGCTCTCTCTAATAACGTTTATTGTTTACATTGCCTATTTTCTGTTAACATAACATAGGAAGGAGTTATGCTATTAAGGATGTTGTTTACCGTTAAGCCTGTGTGAAGATGGGTAATAAAATAAACCTTATGATGTAGGGGAATGTATCTATGTTCTCTTTGATTCCTATCAACGTTTGATTGCCAATATCGATCAGGTTTCAATGCGTAGGTATTTGATAATATTTTATTTGAAAGGGATTCTACAAGGTGTAACGTAAAGGGTATATGAAGCCGAAGGTAGGGTGTTCAGTATCGGTAACTGAACAACTTCTGTTCAACGACTTTTCGATTTTCGCGAATTTATTTTTTGACTTTTCATACATGTCGTACCGGTCAGCTGAACGATTTGTATGAGACATTAATTTATTTTTATTTTTTATTCGAAAAGTCGTAGAACAAAAGTTGTTCAGTTACCGACACTGAACACCCTTCCTTCGGCTTCATATACCTTTTCCGTTACACCCTGTATACAATACTCACTCATATATATTTTTTATATATATGAGTGAGTATGTATATCCTACATCCCGAAGTTAGTACAGATTATCTTATTTTCCACAGACACCGTTTCCCTCCACTACTGCAACCGTGAAGTCCGGATCGCGGAGTCCGGTCCGGATAGCGAGGGGTATATCCGGACGCCCGGTTACCCCCACTTCTACGTCGGCACCGAATGTCGCTGGCGGTTGCGGGTCAACCCGGAACAAAGGATACGGGTCACTTTGTTGGACGTCAGTTTGCGAAGTGAGTTATTTTGTGGGTTTATGGGTTTTGGCTACATAATACAGTAACGGGTGTTTATTTTTCTTTTATACTGCCTTATCCGATGGATAACTGTTTCGTCTTATCTAAAAAAAAGTTTTCCAAGGGCCAATGCGTATAGCGACAATGTTTTGAATGCTATCACTCGAATGTCGAATTTGAAATATCGATTTTCTTACAAGATAAATGATGATGCTGATGATGAGAATTTTGATGCAAATCAAAGATAGGTAGGTACCTATATTTCCGTGTCAAATTTGAGTTAACCCTTGTCAAACAATAAATAGGTTAAATACATTTGAACCGTGCTAACTTGGATCAAACTTATTTAACCCGAACTTTCGTGCAAATGCATTGTAGATACAATGGAAAACTTTTTCTCTAACCCTATGAGAACTACCCTAATTGGAGCCTTTTATCACACGACATAAAATACAATTTTGAATATTGAAACAACCAGATAAGAATTTCAGCCTATGGGATTAGAACGCTACACCTCCCGGCTTCTATGCCGTCTATTCCCACTAGTTCAGTCAACGGAACTGGACATTTGAACTAATGGGAATAAACGTTCTACGCAGTCTGTAGCCACGGCGCGAGTCTGACGTTATTCGTTCAAATTAGTCACCGCTTTCTTCACATTTGTCGTTCACAGGCATAGGCCCCTTTGAGGACCACTGCACGGACTACGTGACAGTGCAGGACTCCAACGGGGAATCCCTGGTGTCTTCGTGCGAGCAAGTGGAGCTGCCCTTGCGCCTCAGCTCAGTCACCAACACCGTAGAAGTGGTGGTAGTAGCGAGGTCCGAAGGGGCTTTCCCGAAGAGAGGAGTGCTGCTGCATTATAAAAGTGAGGAAATGGTTTAGTTTTAGAGCTATCTTTAATTTTTATGCCACGGGATACAACAGGAAGGGCCTACCATGAGCCAACTAGCGCCGCCAATCTTTGAAGTATAATATCTTCCAATTTAATCAATTTTATTAAAAAGCCATTTACGAATTGTTTATTACGATAAATACTATTTTTTAAATGCTTATTTATAACGTGATACAATGTTGGTAAGTTGTAGTTCGCATAATTGCCAAAAACGGCCGTTTTTGGCACATTTGTGAACTACAACTTAGCTTGTCGCAATTATGCCATGTATTATATATTGAAAAATAGTATTCATCCTAATAAACATTTTGTAAATAGCTTTTTTAATAAAATTGATTAAATTGGAAGATATTATTTTTTTTTGATTGGCGGCGCTAGTTGGCTCTAGGAAGGCTCTTAATATAAATTCGTGGTACTATAACTAAGTACTTATCTCACCTCTTTGTCGTAAATATTTGCAATGATCTGCTTCCTCCTCGTCTTTTTGCTGAATTGTGATATGGGATGCTTCAATATACACAGATGTTGCAGCGGTATATCTGCGACAATGACAACTTACAAGCCTCCTAATAATATTACTTACATAATTTACATAATTTATTAGCAAAATATTTGTGGTGTGAAATTCATAATTTTGTTTTCATCCTACTACTGCCCTCTATTGTTTAGTACTCTTACTATTTAGTATTCCATTTGCGCCATCAGCAATTTCGATTCGTTATTAACACCGCCATCTAGTGGTGGTGCAAGTATATCATCATCATATATTGTGTATAGCGCCATCTATCGCTAACGTCCTGTAACAGGTATAGGCTGTGTAACGCTGCCAGCGCCATCTGAGGGCTACCTAGTGTACCGGAACGAAGACGTGGCTCACTACATGTGCAACGTGAACTTTGTTTTCACCGACTCTCGACAGAGGGCGCGACTAATATGGTGCTACGACGACAATAGATGGAACGACACTGTGCCTTCCTGTGTTGGTAAGTCTGCATTTTGAATATCTTGCCTTGCATATCATTATATTGTATCACTGCAATAATAAACCTGCACTGCATATTTTAATGTGCTGTTGATATCTATTTATTCAACAATTCGAAATTTCTTAAACGTTTACTTTAATTTTCTTTCTTTATCTACAAAACTTTCTTTTGTTGAAATGAATGGTTTACTTGGCTGGCAAAAATAATGCTACTTAATTGTTAAAATAATTCGTTCTCAGTAATTCGTAGATATCGTAACAATTAAATTCATCAACTCGTACACTTGCGTGTCTATTCCAAATAGTTCCAAATAGGGTTGTCGATAACAACAAACACTGCATAAAAACTTCTTTGAGGTTATTCACTATTCAAAATCCAAGGGGGAAAAGTGCACATGCGCACATCTCCTTACCACCCTCTCCTTCATACCAGTAGTATTTAATACGAAAGAAAGAACTAGCTCTAGTTTATCAGTTACAGTATCATTATTATGATTTACGGAATTATTGTTTCCATTGTTAACTTTATTTTTATACGTCTTAAAGTCTCATTTCGATTGCGGATCGTGATTAATATTTTCATCGGCTGCAAAGGGCTTCCCTCTTCAGTTGGGTAAATACAGGCAAAGGGACTTATTCATTCTGCCTCCGGTCGTCGTGGTCGGCGGGTTCGTTCGGAATTTGAAATCTGACACAGACATTGCGATTTGTGACAGTTGAGTTGTTAGACGCGCGTCAGGGAAGCACGTGTATTTTGACGAAGTGAGTTTTATATTTTTATCGTGTTCTAAAAATATTATTTAAAGGAAGTGCTATTTTTAAAATTTTCTAGGTTTTGTGGTTTAGATTAAATATAGTTTATTTTAGTGCATTAGTGATATAGTGTCTTCTAGATATTATAAAAATAAAATAACCACGTGGTTTTACGAGAGTTTGGCGCTAGATTTTTTACATTTATTCACAACGTACGTAGGTAACGAATAAAACTGATTTACTAAGAAATAAATTAACTACCATCTTCGTCTACACAATTAAAATATGTATTTACCTATTAGGTACAATAGATAATACAAGGTAGGTAAGGTACAATACAACATAAGAATTAAGAATATTATACTTAGTTACGTAAATATACATCTTACATAATGATCAAAATAGAATATTTAGAAACAGATACGTACTAAAGACACAAAGGGAACTGTTTAAATTAAATTAAATGAAGTATTGATAAGACATTGAATATACCTACCTAAGTAAATAAAGTCTCATTTGCGATTGGTTTGGTGTGTTTGCTACATATTTAATTTAGTGATAAGTAATTTTACGTAATAACAATAACAGATTACTCAAGTATTAGAGATCCCGCTCATTTTAATGTCATAATTATTTGTAATTTGTATCTAGTAGCCGTATTAGGAATTACGAAGATAATATTAAAAAATACTAAGTTCACAGAAACCAGTTAGATAATAAAACAATGCAAGTTCAAAAATAAAATTATCAAATCGTGCTTTCATATGTTTAATTCATGCGTACACGATTTGTTGGCTACATTCCAATACGTAAGCAAAATAATTAAGTAAGTATCATTTTTTATGAATAATTGAAGATGGAGAAAGATAAAGAAATGAAGGCTTTACACAGTCGCAATTAGCACTAAATGAACAAGACGAAACTAGTGATTTAAAGAAATCACATGTCATTAATAAAATAGAAGTAGTCAACACAGATGAACAATCACAGACAACGCTGGGTTTTATTGCCATAATTTTCACGACAGCCAATAACGGACGGCAACGAAAGTAATTTTGACACAGACTTAACACAGATTTAACTTAAATTTGTGATTGTGAATTCACATTTAGTTAAACAAAACTGAAAACCTAGGTAGGTTTTCAGCATATATTCCATTTGTAGATAGGGTGATACTAGCGTGTTCTCACTTCAAATAAAGAAACTTTAGATAAAACATTCAAACGTTTCCACGCGAACGCAATTTTCTGGCTCCATTCCAATGAGAAAGCAATTAACACTTTCTCTGCAGACAGAGAACGATAATAACATTATTATAGGACTATAATAGGATACAGTCGCAGTTAGCCATGTAAAGAATATAATAAAAGTAAGGTACGAATAAAGATGAGCCTAATGAAACCAGTCAGTTAGCTAACCAGCAAGCAATTGCAATTAATTAGGTACCTATTAATAATCCAATGATAAGTAGACTACTCGGTTTTAATTGAACTTAGGTACTTGATAACGCAGATAAACTTCGCAGAAAAACGATAAACATAACCATTGAACTATTATGTAATTTATATTTACTTAGAAACAGCAGGTAAACGAATTTATCCCAACGAGCTTTTACGAATATACAAGCGTAAATAACAACGACAAAATAATATTGAGTTCAGACCAAAATAGATGAGTATCTAAACATAATTCTGTCGAGAAAAATGAAAAAGAAAAGACTGGCGACGATCAACAAACCAAACACAAATTACGTTGGAACGATGAAAAAACAAAGTCCTAACATAATATACTGGAGTCAATGGTGCTTCTTGGAAAAGTATATCACTCAACAGTCGTGGTGTAACATGTGTGAATGCGGAGAAATGGCTAAGAATATCACAAACGGAAATTATGCTCGGCATATTCACACTCTATCTATAGGATAGTTTATTATGAAAGGCAATCTTTAGACTCTAGAAAAGTATTTTCAGAAGGAAGAAACGTATAGCGTAATGCTATAAATATCCCACTCCATTTCCAGTAAAAGGAAGGAAGACTTTTATGAAAGACAAAACAAATAGAGCAGCTTTTAACGGAATGAAAATAAATTATATTTTTAAATTCAACTTCGCAATATTAGCGTCAGATAAATTGGCATTGTTTCACAAACGCCTGGGTAGATTCTATTTCCTTTATGGGCTCATAAAGAAGCAAGGCGATGGTAGACAACATAATTTAAATTAAGTCTCTAATATTGCCTTTGGAACTGTTTGATTTGTATTGGAATCTATTATGGACTAAGCCGACCCTAACATCATTGGAGACACCAAAGCAGCCCGACTCTGCTGGCTTGGTCACGTGGAGAGGATGGGAGAGGACCGCGTAGCGAAGCGAGCATATTATGTCAGAAAGCCTAGCGGACGACGGCCAGTCTGACTTCCTAGATACCGCTGGGGCGACGAGGTGCAGAAGGACCTGCGAGAGCTACAGGTGCTCGACAGGCTGCAGTGGCGCTCTTTGGTGTCGGAGGCCAAGATCCAGTTTGGGTCACTGAGCCAACGGAGTAAGTATGGAACTAAAGTGTGTGAATTTAAATCAATGCTTCGGATCAGTAAGCTGAAATGGCAGTGTCACGTTTGCCCCAGACACACCAATGAAAGAAGTTGAAAGTTCCTGAGAGTAGCTGACATCTCTAAAGGCTGGGTTTGCTCTTCAGTGAGGTTGGTGCAAATGTGACAGGATGTGAATAAATGCATCTATATACACTTTGTAAGAATACTTCATCACTTGACTGTAAAACACGATTCATTGCATTGTGGCCAAAAGGAAAATGATGACGCAGCTTCAAAACATATCGTAGAAGAAAGACAGATCCCGAGGCAGACCCAGGTTCACCTGTAATGGAGGAACGAGACAATAACAGGAATGAATGGGCATACACATGAGAGGATACTCATGACAGTGCCCAGCAGCTGGACAACTTATAGGTTACAAAATAAAAACACTTTTGTTGTAACCTATAGACACAGACCACTAGACATGAAATCGGTACTGCAAGCGAAAAATTCTGCCAACGATGAGCGCATAGAGACGAAGCGGGGGACAGGGGAAAGAAGAGATGCGTCCATGGCGATAATATTTCTAGGTTACACGTGCCGTGAAGCAATTTTGCGCTCATATGCGGGCAGACACGGGCGCCCTCCTGGGACAGGTCTATGGGGTAGTCTGTGGCTACAGACTACTAGCTGTCACTACAGCTACTGTGAATAAACTTTACTACAGCATCTAATAATAGACATAAAGCGTTAAAGGAATCGTCTCATCCCACGTACAATCACATATAAGACAAATATACGTATGTTTGAAACAGTCATTAAACTCGACACGAAAGCGATAATTTACGGAGCATGAACACGGAAGCTGTCGTTGTCGTCGTACAATCGTTGTCGTTGTACAATCGTCGCGATAATTAAACTCGTTAAGTCTCGTTGGAACCGCTTTACGATGCGTCCTCTCCAGTTGAAGGGAGATATCGTTAAAACCCCGTCAACTTTTGCTCAAACGATTAGGGCTGTCATTTTTCATGATATTTAGTAAATAATTAAAAAAAGCCGAAGTAACTTCTGTCGGCTACTTATCGACTTTGATTTTATAATGTATAAAAAATATATTAAATCGAAACACCTCTTCGGTATTACACAGTACAATATTTGTAAATCTGCTTATCAATCATTAAAGACGTAGGTAGGTAAGGTATCATTTATATGGAATTAAAAAATAAATACATACGAGTACAGGCCTACCTAGGTACATTAAATTGTACTTACTTTAATGGACATCATAAGTAAATTTATAAATTTTATTTTATCCATCCCCCGATGATTATTCACTTCATATAGAACAGAAGCATAAATAAATAGCTTGACAATAAAATAGGCTAATTACAAAAAGTCACATTCGCGTGACCAGTGTTGCGTTTTATTAACGTATAGGTACCTAGTTTTCACGTTTTTATAGCGTGTTTAGGTGGAAGTATTTCACATTTACTGAAATTCCCAAGAGCCGCGCTTACCACAATCTACTTGCTTCCAGCGACTTAATGAAGCCATTTTAAGCCTTATCTAAAACTTACAATTAGTACTTACAACAATTTTTTTAATTGTAGATCCATTTATATCTATCAATTCAAATGAAAATGTTGAAGATAAATCTGAAACTTTGAAGATAAATCTGACATCCGTTTTTTTTTGACATTAGTCGTGCAAATCCGTTTTTCGATATCTCACTACTTTAAAATTAATTATGACTCAAATGATGCAATCTTCATTTCGAAATTCCTATTTTATTTTTCCATCGACATCAATAGGTACTGTTTTCACAGTTGACTACCAATTAAGTTCGATACTTATGAACCACTCAATTCAATACCAATTAAACCTCATACAAAAGCGATTATCAACAAAATAACAATGATTACTATCGCCACTATCTTTAAATTACAATTACCAGTACCGTAGGAGGCAGCCCTAGGTCCCTATGGGGCCATACGTCACATTAGCTATGGCTCGACCTGCGAAGGGAATTATTCTCAGTCACCCTTCGAGTGCCCTCGATACACTCGAGGACAATAAAAGTATACATTCGACGTTTATTGCCGCGCTGAGTTTAATGGTGCTTCTTTATTTATAGTACCTTCGCTAGGTATAAGTAGTACTACGACGACGAATCATGATCAGAAAGTTTTTATCGTGTAGTTTACTTGTATTATAAGTTATTTAAACTGTACGTTTCACTATTAAAATACTTAGATATTTTAAAAGAAAGTCTAAAAGGCGTCTTGGTGTGCATCTTGGACGACTAACTTAGCTTAAGTATATTAGTTAAGTATATAAGTTAATAACTAATTCATGTTTTACTATTAAAGTACTTAGATATTTTAAAAGAAAAAGGCGTCTTGGTATGCATTTTGGACGACTAACTTAGCTATATTAATAATAAGTTAATAAATAATAACTAACCCTAAACAACCAAATGTCTAATGATGAGTAGATATCTTATTCGAGAACGTTTTTTTTCCATGACCGCGGAGAAACATCTCCGCGGTCATCCTATTTTGGTTAATAAGAATCGATCATTATTATAATATAAACCATGATAATGGTTCCTATCATAAATACAGTTTCTCTGTATATATCCAATAGATTCAGATTTCCATATTAAAAAGAACATTAGAACATGATGAAAAAATTTTTGCCGTGGGCAGGACTTGAACCTGCGTCATTCCGTGACACGTGTCATTCCGTGATACGTGTCACGGAATGACAAGGTCGCAGGTTCAAGTCCTGCCCACGGCAAGAATTTTTTCATCATGTTCTAATTTATTCACCGAGCATGGATAATGCGTAATTCAAATTGTGAGGGAAAAAAACTTTTTGCAAATATCATTGCAAAGTTCCGATAATCCTTATTTATACGATTTCTTTTGATTCGCCAACATTTACTTAATTTAATTACACTAATAATAGAAACAGGATGCAAATAACGAAAGTGCCTCGATTCAGGCTTTCAAACGAGGTATTTATTAGATTTTTTACGTTTCCCTCGAGGCCGCGTAAATAAAATTGCGTCGGTCTGGCTCGGCGGGTTAGAGCAGAGTATTCAGGAGTGAGATGCCTTTGTGATTTCCACTACGACTCTGTAGACTCTATTTATAATCAACATATAGTATAGGTGGACGATAAATAGAATAGTGGAAACCGTTGATAAACTCTACATATGTAGAGCTAGTCTGTCTATCTCTATTCCCTTTGCCCTCACTCTGACGGGTGACGGAGACGTCTCTTCCTATAGAGCGTATATTTATGCATAATTTCCACATTATAAAGAATACTGTCTCTCTCAAACCACCACTAATCTCTCAAATGTCTCTCGCTGATTTGTTCACCAGATTTCACGAAACGTTAAATCTCTTTAAAAAATCTCATCAAGAACTGTTTGATCATTTTATTTATTTATTCAGATAATTTGCACCTTAACAGCTAATAGTCATATATTTTTGTGGAAACCAAAGGCCAAAAATTAATGAAATAAGTAAATAGCTTGTCACTCCTATACATAATCCGTATTCTGTGCCTACACTGTATGCTTAAGTCAGCGCGTACGTTACATGCACAATAACTATTCCACAGACTCCACAGCATAATCATCCTCAATTCCTCACAAAGTATTTGCGAGAGTAGCTCAACTGAGTCTTTATAACCGAGTTTTCATTGAAGTCTCCATCCAGAATGCTCTGAGGCGTGGGCTTTCGCTCCTGGGAATAGGATATTACATTGTTAAAACGTTTTAAAAAGGTTTTCAGTTGAAATAAACGAATCAAATATGGCTTGACTTAATGTGTACTGAACCTACCTATAGGGATTTAAAACTGAATTTACCGATATTCAGTAAAATAGGAGTTATTTCATCGGGGTTACTCTCACCTCTTATAGCGATCCAGTTTAGGTTCCTAAACTGACAATTTGCTACAATGACGTTAGTTTGACGTCATTGTAACAAATAGCGATTCGGTTCAGTTTAGGAACCTAAACTGGATCGCTATAAGAGGAGAGGCGAGAGTTACCCTGAGGTCTTAAAATATGTTTAAATGATGAAAATTTTATAGCCGTGGTACCATTTTGTTTGCCGAGCAAGGCATAATGAATAAACAAATTCTTAAAATATGGTTTGGTATGATGAAATGAAATCAAACTGATAAGTAGCTTATCAGCGCATTTTTTCTCTTTTAGATATTCAGAATTTTATATTCAGATTCAATCATTCGTTGCGAGTACATTATAATTTTTTTTCCACATTAACATTTTTTCGAAACAACAAATGTTCAGTGATAATGTTCTGTCTATATCTTTCTTGATGTGTCTGGCTTTGTGGGCTGCACCCACCCACATAGTACAGAGATTCATATTTTAGGCAACGAATCCCTACTAGTACCTATGTCTTATTAAAAAGATTATTCTACCTGCATCCTTACTTATAAAATTGCAGCAATCAAAAGAACAAAATGTTACCTAAATATTATCCACAAATTAACTTTTAACCTCAAGATATTCTGTAGAGCTCAAGCCCGCTCGAGACGAGAGCGCATCTTGGCGTCTTTTATTAGCTCTCTTAATTCCCAAAGATTAAGTGAAGGGTCGTTCTGAAAATAGTGTTTCTTTTGCAGAGGAGACGGCTCTGACGGCCGCCGGGAACGATTCGGCGCCGGCAAGGGAGGATAAAGATACAAAACTGCCGCACAACGAGGATAACATGATAGTTGGTAAGTTCTTTTATTTTAGTGGTTTCAGTCGCGCATTAAACCTCCTTGGTGGATGCTGGCCGAAAATAAAAGAAGAATGCGCGCGACAGCTTTGCAAGATGGCGGTCTTAAATTAAAATGGTCGTCATATTTACTAACGAAATATTTAGTAAACTTTCGCCCTCGGCTAACATGATGGATGATAAGTTCTTTTGTATTAGGTAGTGGTTTCGGATTAAACCTCCTTGATGGAATCTGATGGATGCTGGCCGAAAAGAAAAAAAAATGCGCACGACAGCTTTACAAGATGGCGGTCTTAATTTAAATGCCGTCATATTTAACGAATTATTTAGAAAACTTTCGCGCTCTAGTATACAAAGAGGCTAACATGATAGTTGGTTAGTTCTTTTGTATTTGGTGGTTTCAGTCGTGGCGGGCATTAAACCTCCTTGGTGGATGCTGGCCGAAACGAAAAGACAAAAGGAGCATGACAGAGTGTACAAGATGGCGGACTTATTTAAAAAAAAAAATCGTATTTGTATTCTGAATATAACGTCGCTAAACGAAAACTCCCGCTCACTCCGTCTGATTTTTTTAGATTTAAGCCTTCTTTTAGCAGTTTTTTTTCTCGCTACGAACTCTTACGTACAACAGGGTTACTCTCACCTCTTATAGCGATCCAGTTTAGGTTCTAAACTGACTGTTAAGTTAAAACCTTCAAAACAGATGAAAGGGCGACCAAGACACCAGAGTTTTGAGTTTTATTGAAATATTACTTAACTGCGAGCAAGTGCTTACAAATCGTTAGAGCACTTCGCAGAACTAAATTTTAACCAGCAACCGCCTTTTAGAAGGTTTGTGACAGTAACTACCGCTACTGTACAGTAACTACGAGTAAAGTGGTAACCCATCCACTTAACGCTTTTAAGACATTTAACGCTGTCGCCCCGAGACAAAAGGAGGTATATGCAAATTGGACGCCAAGCAAATGGGGCTCGAAACTTGCGATAACTCCACCCCATTCAGAACTGTTAACTGCTTGGGTCTTACAACAATTACGTCTTGATTCCTTGCGAACAGACCCTACTATATGTTTTAATCTTTCATTTGTTGCGATACAGGGGGCTGAGCCGCGTCGATTTTTACTAGCCGTCAATGTCAGATTTTTGGTGAAAATTAGTACAAAAATTTCGTTCGCGCAGGCTTTGACAGGGCAGAAAAGGCCAGCCGGCTAGCCCCCCTGATGAAAAGAGTTTTCCTTTAGTTAGGGCACAGGCACGTTAATTTTCCTACTGCTCATAAAACGTCGAAGGAAAAATCGCCTCATTTATTCTTATGTGTGTGTGTGGATGCTGCTAGAATTGTTAAAAAAATTCTAATATAATCGGCCGAATTGGACCGAACGCATGGTTAGTTGCCCTCTTCTTCTTCTTTGTCTTTACTCTCTTGGCAGAGTGGTCGTGGTCGTTACTTCAGTCGCAGTGCCTCACAACACGTCGCCACTCGTCTCTGACGGCTGCCCTGGTGCAGACGTGCAAGGGATCGGCCACGGCTGCCCTAATCTGCAGGGTTACTCTCACCTCTTATAGCGATCCAGTTTAGGTTATTTGCTACAATGACGTTTGATGTCATTGTAGCAAATTGTCAGTTTAGGAACCTAAACTGGATCGCTATAAGAGGTGACCTGCCGCGCGCTCGGGTGCCGTCAACCTGCCCTGAACCACCAGTCTCTCAATCGAATCAACTCCTCGCCGAGACACGTGCCTAAAGAAAGTCAGTTAGCCTGCAAGGGATGTAATGTTTTGAGTGTATTGCGTGCGACATTGGGCCTCAACCTTCTAAAATCTAATTTTGTTTAGAAGCAATCAATAGTGTCCATTGTTTTAATAACTTCTTGCGTGTTCGCGTGTTGTCGCGTAGTGTCAGGGATTTCGTTTGGAATATTTGTTGAGTCGATCGGTATACCCTTAGCGTCAACTATTCGCAAAGTAGAAATTCAAGAATAATCTATCCTGTAAATGGATAATATAGAACAAAATGCATTTTATTAATTTACTTTATTGCAATTTTTGTCACCTACATGTGACCGATTTTATCTATGACTCAACGTACAAGTCCTATCTATTGGATTGGGCGACGGGGACTATGTCGGTCCGATTTTTAGAGGACAGATTATTTTGTGGAACGGCGATTAATATCGGTCATATCTGCATTGGATCTAATATGGGTACACCTGTAGTCTTAGTCGTATATATGATACTAAGTTCTATATCGGGCAATTTAGTAGTAGCACGTGTTCTCAGAATGTGTTAAAGATACGTTAACTAACTTTAGTTATTGCAAGAAGTGGATTTAGTTTCTAACTTACTTGTTAGAATCTAAACTAAGTCGTAGGTACAGTATATTTCAAGTGTCCCTAGTGGCTGGGAATCGAACCTGGGACCTCCGTATCGCAAGTCCATTGACCCAACCACTGAGCCACCGAGCTCTCAATAAAAGTCAATCCTATACTTTTTCTTTCTATTGTACAGTCGAAGACAGAGATAAGTATACAGGGGGCCTCGATAAGGTTCAGAATTTCTCAAGAACCACTAGACTGATTTTAATAAAAAATTTACAGTTTTAACTTTTATCTCTCTAATAGTGAAAGAATTATTGCAATAGGTCAAGTAGTTTTTGAGAAAATCTCATTCTTAAATACTCTACTGTACACCTTTCTCTGTCTTCGACCGTACTAGCGGTAACGAAAGTCACTTACTTGGCTAAGTGTCTGAGGTGGGAATCGAACTTACGACTCTTGCGCCGCTGTCTCTCCTATAGGCTATTAGGTTACTGTGACTTAACTTTGACCCTTAGCATTACTTATCTGTCCATTTTGCGTCCTTCTCTAACCCTGGCAAATACTAATGTGCTGTCTCTTTCCAGACATCGTGATCCCGTCGCTGCTGATAGCGGCGCTGTTCATCGGGAACGCGTTCATCGTACTTATCATATACAAGTACCGGAAACGGTGAGTTATTGTTTAATGAGTTTATTGTTAATTAATTGGTTAATTGTAACATACAAAGTGGGTTGTATAACCCCCTTACCATGAACTCTTATAGCAGGATTACTTCAATATTACTTTGTTACTTCGTACAATGACGACCTTAAAGTAAGCTTATTAAGGTCGTCATTGTACGAAGTAACAAAGTAATATTAAAGTAATCCTGCTATAAGAGTTCATGGTAAAGGGGCAGGGTATCTAACACAGATAACCGATGAGGTAGACGAGTTCTCGAATGGAGGCCGTACGGGTAAACGTAGCATGGGACGCCCCCGACTAGATGGATGGATGACCTTCGCAAGGCTGGCAAAGACTAGTCTTTGCCAGCCTTGCGAAGGTCATCCATCCATCCATTGCATCTAGATGCAAAAGGCCGAGAGTCGGATTGAGTGGCGTGCTTTGGAAGAGGTTTACATCCAGCAGTGGTGGTAGTTGGCTGATGTTGATGATGAACACAGATAAAAATACACCTTAAGCAAAGTCATTATAGGGTTGAAATTTTCTCAAAAATCATCATCATCAGCCCGTATCAGTCCACTGCTGGACGTAGGCCTTTTCCAAAGCGCGCCACTCAAGCCTACTCTCGGCCCTCTGCATCCAGTCCCTACCAGCCATCTTGCTAAGGTCATCCCTCCATCTGGTCGTGGGGCGTCCACACTACGTTTACCCGTTCGTGGCTTCCATTCGAAAACTCGTCTACCCTATCTGTTATCGGTTCTACGACAGTGTGACCAGCCCACTGCTACTTCAGTTTACTGATTCTCCAAAATAACATGACTACTTTTTAAAATCCTATCTATCTACCAGTATTTTTATTTTTACAATCGGTCAAGTACAATAGTTATTGCCAAAATCTCTATGCTAATTAGATACTCTGTATACTTTTCTCTGTTTCCGACGTGCCCTTAACTTAAGGGTCAGTCTACCATCGCTTTTCGTAGTTGTACATTCCTGTCAAAGTTTGAATTTCTTGCAACAACATTCAAATTCTTAACAAAGTTTGGATTCTGGTACTTACCAAATTGCAGGGATGATTTTACCTTCGGAATTCACTCCAGGTAATGGACAGATAGGATTTGACGACCAAAAACAAAATGGTTGTGTACGGTGGAACACAGAGATTACAGGAGAGTTTTTAAGGTTGAGATTTTCTCAAAAACCACTTGACCTATTGCAAAAATTCTTTCACTGTTTGATAGATAAAAGTTAAAACTATGTAACTGTAAAATAATAATTAAATTCGGTCCAGTAGTTTTTGAGAAAATCTCAACCTTATTGAGACCCCCTGTGTACTTATCTCTGTCTTCGACCGTACATTGCTTTCTCGCAATATGACCCAATAATGTAACTGGTCCTACAAACCTTTAATATATCAGGATATTTTCAAGTAACATTGTAACTACTTAGTTACAATCCGGCAATCTGGTCAAAATTACCCGTTCTGGTATTACCCGTATTGGTCTTATTTTTGTAAAGCAATAATTTTTGTTTATCTACTTCGAATTTACGATGACAATTACCTCTATTAATTATTAATCAGCCTTCAATCAATTACCTACCACTATTTCTTTTCTATTTATGGCTTCACATAGTTGTCTCCATGTTACATAGAATACAGAGTCGGCTCCAGGATACCTAATTCACAGAGCACCGTGTTTTTAATTTTAGCTTTGTATTAGGTGCTTTTAGGTATTCTTATCCTAACTAAACGTAAACGCAACTGTCACAGTACTAAATGCACGTTTAAAATTATCGTGCCACACTTTGTAATCACCACAGGAGTCTATTTATATTCATATCATAAGGAAAAGTACATAAATACGTTTACATTATTTACCTCATGCTTCTTACTTGACAGAAATGCAAATATATCCCAAAACCGAAATTCCGGCGCAGCTATTGATTCTATTCCCAGAATTTATCGACAAACTCTATTGATAAACAATCATTGATGTAGAGCGGAATATACGTACCCATATGTTCTAGCATCAAATATTGGACGATAACATTAATATTAGATCACATTGCTGCTGTCTATCTCAAACGTTTGTGTTCGTTGGACCATAAAACAAACGTTATTCTCAGAACGGGTCCCTGTAGAGAACCTATTTTAATTAAGGAAACCGTATGCATAGCTGAAGAGTCGAAAGCGGGCGAGTCCTCTGGACCAGGGCCGGAGTTACGGTTTAGCGCCCTTTGCGAATTTAAATTTGCGCCTCTATCTAAAGTTATTTAACATAGTTGGTTTTATTTTAGGCTTCCTAGGCGTTTAAGTAATAGCCAAACTTACTTACACAATTAATACTAGTGCTAAATGGAGAAGAAATCTTCTTCTCTGTTCTATCATACTTTGTTCATCTGTTCTGTACGATTGCAGTCCCTGATTTTGAATACATATTTCATGTGTAACTTTTCATAGGGCTCCCCACACAATAATGCGATTCGCATGGCATCAATCTGAACCTTAGTCGTATCGAAATCGTCGTACGAGCTCGCAGATTTTTGAGATGTGATGTGAACTCGCTGTTTTGTGTAACCCATAATATCACTCACTGGCACGTGAAGGAAAACGTCACTCACTATATAGGTACCTATATCTTAAGAAATTTGCGCCTGGTGGCGGATTCAACCCCACAGGGGCGCAAAATATGCCAGATGAGGTCCTGCTTTGGACTCTTCGTAGAGTGACTCGCCACGTACGGTGCTGGGTCCACAGGAAGTGGCTCCATTAGTGTTGATTTGTGCACTGCACGATCTATTGTTAGTTGTGACTGCTGGGGTCGGGCTCAGTTGGGAAATGCGGGCACGTATCCGACCGGCCATAATAACACATACCGGAATCGCTTATTACATTTAAATCTTTATTAGCTGCTAATATGTGCACAAATAACTTACATTTTTATCCTACCTAAGCGTATACCTTATATGGTGCCGTGACCAGGATTGCTTCTGCATTTGTGTAAGACTTCTAAATTAATAATGAAATTTCCCATCAAATCTTATATAAAATGCATACTAGAGTTCTAATTACAATCGACTTGAATTGACGTAAGTCTTAAAGCAAGAACGCGTAAGTATACTTAAACATTTGAATGAATAAGTTTGGCAGTCCTACTTGACACCTGAAATCCTGAATTCACTCTTGTAAAGCAAAACTCTAGAAACTCAAATTAATTATTGTCCACTCGTATTAGTCGGCCGTCTGTAAAACTTCGTAATTATCCTAACTTAGTTTTTGAACGGCAACTCCCCTCGCAACATTTGAAAACTTTTTCTTTAGATGTAGGTAATTCAACTTTTAGTTTGAATCTCTGTTAAATGCGGATTAGTAACTTTGTTTCGTTTCCCGCCCGTGGGAGCCTTGACTCTCATTAAGCAAATTAATGTAAACGTAATTTCCATTTCATTAGAGTATTAAATTATGAGTAAATCAGACTTCGTTCATTAGAGAGATGTAGGTACAAAGAGATTTTGGTTAGAAGTCGCAGTGGATATTGGATGTAGGTACTTAAGTTGATTACATTTATAGCTTTCAGATGTTGGGATAAACTCAGTGACTAGAGTTAATTATATTGAAGGTTGTTGAGAAGTATCTTAGATCGGCGTCGAGCTCAGTTATCTACGGACTTCCAATCTTCACCTAATGAATAAACTTGTCGGTACAACGTTGTCTATCTATCTTACTCTCTATCAGATTAAGCTTCTATTAGCCTTGAATCTTGAAACAAATTTTGGACAATTTATCAAACATAATTTGAAAGTTAGGTTCAACCTTAATGGTTTTGTTTATTTAGGATAATTTTACACTTGCGACTTATCTGACGCGACTCGCAAAAGTATAATCAACTTTCATAATGTTCTTTTAAGCAGTATAAAATTCGCAATGTGTGTCTTACACGATGCTATGATAATTTTGACGATGGATTTCATACTAACCCTATTATTCGATCTACTTGCACAAACGAACTATGGAAGCTGAAAGGGCCTCAACAGTTCGTTACCAGACACACCCGAACTACTGATACTAGGTGGTAGTTCTTGTTATGATACTTGTCTGAACTCTATGAAATCTTTTAAGACTAATTTTCCTACGTCCAGCAGTGTGAGACGGGCTGGTGGTGAAGACTAATTTTCATTTATTTGTTCACAGGAAAAACGACGACTTGGACGACGAATTCAACACCATTCCACTGAGTGTCAACGGCAACGTCCACAGTGCGGGCAACGCGGTGTAGTCGAGTGATATAATAGACGAACAAGGAGATTACACGGTGACGATTAAAATGTAAAGGAAAAGCTTCGCTGTATAATGCAATAGAATAATAAAGCTGCTGATTCATGTTGTATAAGTGGCGGAATAATCGTTGTTACGCTAAATTGTGTTTCTCTATTTAAAAATTAATGTCTGCGATAATCTAATGTTTAGCCTGGTAGCTGTCACATGATAATTTAGTATTTATAATGCGTATCACCTATCAAATAAAGGCTCTAAATTAAACCCGATTTAAATATTTGCGCGGTGGTTTATCCATGATTAATCTTCTAAAAGATGGTTTAGATTTAGGTCGATTGTTCAATAATTTAAATTAAACCACCATTTGAGTAGTTTTTAATAATAGATACAGAGTTTTAGAAATTCAATAATTTTAATAATAGTTTGGGCAACTGTGCAAATCTTTAATGTGTAATCTCCTTGTTCCATCCAAAGAACATTTGGGCGGCGACTGACTGACTACGCTGTGCAAAGTCGGATAGTCGGAGCTGTCGCGTCGTCGGTCTGTCGGCAGCCTTAGGCCTTAAGTTACCCTATTTATTTGTTAATTAGTATACCTCAGGAACATAATTCATTGTAGTCCAGTGAACTCTAACTTTCTTAACAGTAGGTGACCTTTTAGAAATTAAGTAAGGACTGATAATTATATTTAAACAAATTCTCGATAAAAGTCGCCTATCCTTTCTTTCGGTCGCACACACGTCTCTGCCTATGTTTGTCTCTGTCATGCGTCAATTAAGTGCATTGTTATGGCTTTATAGTTGTGACTCGGATGCGTTTATGTGATTTCGGTTTCGTCTTGAAATTGTTGATGTTTTTGTATGTATTCGACGAAGTCTGTATAGATTCTGTAACGAATAAAAGCACTTTATCTTTATTATTGCATTTTTATTTCACAGCATACTTGATTGCATGAAATGTTTCTCAAAAACAAAACAAAAATTGATACTGCTCACTCTACGATATTGCCAATGAATGACAGAAGAGGGAGAGAGAGTCAGGGTAGAGATACATAGAGGAATGTTAGCGAAAAGGTTGATAGGAGTAGAACGAAGAGGGAATGACATACATTACCAAAATGGCAATGTTTTCAATAAGGATCCAGTAAGTAGAACGTTACTAATTGTATGACAAACAGGACCCTTCTTACTAAATACTACAAACCGACCTGCATGAAGATAATATGGTTGAAGGTGCTCCAGAACCGCAGCAGATGGAAGTAAGTACCTATATTGTTTCTCTACCTACCTACTCTTACGTGACACACTGACACGCCTGAATTTACACGTAGGTATATTATATATGTACGACAATATCTCAACTACGAGTAGGTACACTAAATGGGTAATATTCCCAAAAAGTGCATCGAGATAGAAAGCAAACCAGTAATAAATATTCATAAAACTTCAGCGCTCGTTGCAAAGGCGATTAATAAAAAATGTTTTTATATTAATATGTAAACACACGGGGAAAGTCGGCGGCATGGAAATTGAAAGAAAATTAGATTTTCATGCACCGCTGCGCCCAAAGGTTACCGAATTTTTACTGCTATTCATGAAAATATATAATTCAATTTCGTAGGCTTCATTAGAAGGAAAAGCGTTTTATTTAAACGAATAAAAGGGACTTAATTTTTGAATAAAAAGTGATAATAAATTTGGGGAATAAAATGCGTATTTTCTTGCAAGAATTTCAATATTCTTGGGAGTACAAGGCAAAGGATTTGAGTTTTAAATATCTTTTTACGGATTTATGTTTGTTTAGGTATGGGTAAACACCTACTTTCTCGGAGATGGGGATCTATTTTCGGAGATTCATTTCGAAATACCGTCCTTTTCTTATGCGTCCTAACTTTGAAATATGACTTTGTACTATGTTTATATTAATAGCGTGAGAGGGCCTACTGCTGGGCTTTGTCTCTCCCAACTCTACCATTCATCCCGACTAAACCATACAATAATTATTATTAAGTGGTTCTTAGTGGTAATTATTATTATACTCATACATGCGCTGACTCAGTCCATGTCACTCCCTGATCTGAACAGGCCACTCTCTCTTAAAAGTGTCCAGTTATTCCCGTCATCGCCGGGGGTGGCCACGTAGTTCTGTGGAGATATTTAGCCCACAATTCGCTTGGTATACAAATATGGCCCACCCAGATCTTCTTTTTGGCTGCCTGTGCTATGTTGAATTTGTTTTATGTCATACTATACCCACTTGCGTTGCGGAGGTCATCCCTCCATCTGGTCGAGGGGCGACCCTCACGTTTAACCCGTTCGTGACCTCCATTCGACAACTCTTCTACCCACAATTATATGCCTTGCGGGCTAGCCAGATATTCTATTAGGATCATTTACGGTATTTCAATAGAATCCACTTGTTGACGTTTCTTATAGTGACGCAATGTCCATCTATTCCTATTCAATATTCAGACAAATGTTACCATCTTAAACACATAGAGATTCTGAACACGAATTGTAATTTTAGGACAAGGGTTAATGGCAGCTGGGACCTAAGACAACTGTTTTAGATGAGTCTCTATCAAAACATTCTCGGGTTGACGTGACGTGGGTATCGAATGAGGTAATAGGTAATCGACGTAGGTCTCTCGAACCAAATTGTATATTGATTTTGAATAGATTCCCTTGTGATATAACCCATTTCGAAGTACGGTCTATCTATAGGTACAGTCGACAGCAGATCAATGGTAACACTTGCAGTACGATTTCAAGTCTTACGACGCAAATTATAAGAACTGTCAAAAGTGTTACCATTGATCTGCTGACGACTGTACAAAGGTATTAAAGTATCTAACATCCGGCGCAAAAAGGACTTACCTCAGGGCGCCCAATAGTGATTCCCCATGACACCCCGGTGGTGTCATTTTGGGTGATGTCATTTCGGGTGGTGTCATGGCGAATGAACCGCGTAGCTCTTTACATAGCTCTGTGAGATGTAATGTAATGATTTTATTCACAGCTTTTCAACACTCGCTTGTACAATTGCACTATCCGAAGTTATCAGTGCAATTTTGGACTTTACATCTATAGTTATAAGGAAAATGCAAACGAGCACAAACAGCATGTCGCCTAGATGTCAATAAAATTGAATTCGTATTTCGCTGTTACGAAATAGAATTTATTGTTTAAGGGGCAGGGAAGTGACGGCACGCGCGGCAGAACATGTTTTATCAAAGATATATTGTTCCGGGGCCCTTGCCACCCATTTGTTACGACCTTCATGTCCTTAAGGACCGAGTGCCTAGTTATCTCTATGTTGGAAAGCGAATTCTCTCGCCATACTTATAAGGGCCTTACATGAGCCAACTAGCGCCGCCAATCTTAAAAAAAATAATATCTTCCAATTAAATAAATTTTATTAAAAAAGATATGTACAAAATGTTTATTACGTTCCTATTAATAAACGTAACTTATGGTATTACGTGAGTCACACTTGAGAACGTATTTGCTGATTGCAGGCGAACCGCGACTTGAGAAAGACATCACGTGATACGCCCTCACGATTGGTTTATTAATAAATGACATACTTGAGATGGTGATCATGTCTTGAATGTGTGATCTGCTGAATTCGCTCTTGAGGGCTGGTTTGAGCTCAGACTATTACCTAATACGGGCCCTATAGTCCTTTGATTACCCGTGAATACCTAGCTGTTCATAGGCGACTTTATTATAATAATATAAGTAGCTTCATCGTCATTTCGCGTTACCGCAAAATAATTTTCATAGCATTGTGTGTGTGACTGTCTAGGCATAGTGGAATAATGAGTAAGTAAGTAACTATGTAGTCTAGGTTTGCCCGGGCACCAACTTCATTGCACATACGACGACGTGCATCGGTAAAGTTTAATGAGTTTTACATTCTCAACATGTAGTATAAGGGTGGTGTGTCCTAGATATCACTGGGGATGAAGTGGAGAGGGATCTGCCCCAATTCTGGTTAGATAATAATAGTCGAACCGTTACATACCGCTGGGCCATCTTATACTGGTTATGTAACGGTTCGACTCCGTTCGAACCAAATTATCTTACCAGAATTGGGACTGGACTACCGACGTGGCACGTAGCTGGTATCCTCTGCGTTGCCTCCTTTGCAAAGTGGTGTAAATGTAAATTCTGAGTCTCTCAAGTATTTTCTTATTTAAAGCTAAATAATCAACGATTTCCTTTAAGTAAAATGTTTAAATAAACACACACAGGGTTCCTAAGACTAATGACGCTATTCCATCTCGGTCCCGATTTAGGTACTTCAGAGGATTGGAAGCTGTAGAAATGAGTCGAGTGGAATTTATTCTCTATCTCCTCTGAAAGTATTAATTTCAGAGCAGTTGGCTAACAGATTTAAAAAGCAGCGGAACGGTTATAATGTATGAAACAACATGACAAACTGAACGCACCAACGGAGCGTCAGCGGCAAAACAAAGGGAGCGGCAACCGCGCGCGGACCGTACCTAATATTGAATTTCGAAGAAAATTACAATGCCAGGTTCTGCCCCACCATCAACCGCATGATGTACAAGATAACGAATAAATGTAAAAATATCTCCGTTTTTTATTAAAATTATTGGTTTAAAATAAAGTTTTGTACATCTATAGCGAGTCGAAAAAAACAGCTTAATTAAGAATTCAGAAAATAGTAAGAAATCTAAGCGAATTATTCATTTTTTTTGTTATTCTTCTATAGGAGTTGCGAGAGTAGTAGAAAATGATACTGATTATGATTATGCAATATGAAACCTGTAAGAAGTCCCCAACAAAATGATAGGTACAGCTTAAATGGTCGTAGTTTTGTAGGTGGGGCAAAGCTCCATTGAAATGTGGCAATGTCTTTTCAATTTTCGATAAAGATGTTATTTCGTCGACGAAACTGTTCTCTAATAATAATATAACAGTTACCTATATGTATCTTTGTAGAGCATTTTCCATAGTTAATGAAATCTATAAATTCAGGTACGGGCTTCTAAAAACATGATTTGGAAAAGGATGGTTTCGTTTATTCAGTGTGTTTGCAAGTCGATTATGAAGGATGGATTTTAGTTTGTTTAGGGCTATTTTTAATTGAAAATAATAATTGCTAATCAATGATTTTACGGGCAAAATTTCAATTAAGTGTATAAATTTTAGGAACAAAATAATAAACATATAGAGCTCCCACCCAACTAATGATCTACAAAAAATACTGGTTTATGTCATAATTTACTTTTCGGCAGTCGTGTAAAAATTGACCATGGTACGATTTCTCTTCGTATAACAGAGGCCTGAAACTATTTGCCTTTCTACAAATGAAGGCAGTAATATTGAAGGTAGTTTCAGAACTACTTGACAAAGCTCATGCAGACGTAAAATAAGGCTGCTGTCCCACCAGAGATGTGCTACGTTGCTATGGACGATATCTACCAATCATATTTAACCTACTATATAGCTGGTGTAAACATCTTAATGCACATCTTACTCCGCTACTCTGAGTAGCATTAGTGGAAACGGTCACATAGTTTCGTAGCTTAGCTTTCGCATCCATACAGCATAGCACATCTCTGGTGGAAATCAGGGTTGTCAGATATGAATTTTTATTTACCCGCGGAATCAATTTTTTCTCAAATAAATTTTACCCAAATTACGCTAGGTATAATTAATTACGTTTTTAAAGGTTTTGTTCCTTGTAAACAAAAGAGACGCAGCGATACTCGCTCAGCGATGAACTATAAATATTATGTCGCCGAGAAATAGCTTACTGGCCGGCGGTGGGACCACTGCCTAAAGGGGGTAGTAGCAAGTCGTGGGGGCTAAATAGAGGAGCAAAGGCGACCTCAGGCGGGAAACGAACCCCTGCCCTTGTGATGCAAATGCACCAATTTGCAGTGTGAATGCTCGGACGGTGAGCGCTACGGTTATTTACCTGTTTGCGCTCGCTTTCTGTGTTATGGAAATCAGAAATGGGTTCTATGATTGCTGAACTAAGGACGAAAACTCTCTATTTACCTAAGCAACAAGTCATGAATGGTAAAGGAAATTAAGTTGGGAAAACCATTATTGAGTCTAATTAGAATAACATCAAGGTAGAGAGGTACCAACTCCTCCAAATCATAATGATGGGCAAGATTGAGGGGAAGATGCAGATTGGCAGAATGAAGAAATCGTGGCTCCGCAATATAAGAGAGTGAACAAGCGATAGCCAGCGTCGTAGAGCTTTTCCGACTGGCTCAAGACAGAGGGAGATATGCGGAGCTGACGGCCTGCCTTCATTAGTGAAGAGGTAGGTACTGCAAGAAGAAGAAGAATAACATCAATTGATCTTATTCAAATATGAAATCGAAGTGGCTCTTACAATATATGTTCTACTTTTCTACAGTGTCAAAGAGTTTGGTGACCATTCATCAGCTGCTCGAGTACACATGTTGACAACGATCGTACGGTCGAAGACAGAGAACAGTGTACAGTTGAGATTCACTTTTTAGGTAACAGCATATCTTCTTCTTCTTGGGGGTTGCCTCTCCAACTGGCAATCAGCTCATCATATTTGTGCCTATCTCTCGCGAGGCGGAACAGGTCTGCGGCGCTCGCGATTCCAGTCCATTCCCAGATGTTACGCAGCCATGACTTTTTCCTGCGACCGATTCTTCTCTTTCCGGCGACTTTTCCCATCATAATAAGTTAGTATATGGTAGTATCGGTGGTGTCACGTTGACTATCTGATGCCTCTACAAATTACATATATTAAGAACTCTATTCAAGTTCAACGTGTTACCACTGATGTGTTGTCGGCGGTAACATTGCCTGCATTCACTCCTATGCCCCACGATATACAAATCTCAATGTGTACACATATTTTTGGATTACTGTCTAGACCATACATTTAAGACTCTGATATTTCAATTATACAATGATTGTAATCTGTTTTGTGTACCAAATAAAAATAAATAAATAACAGCATATACAGAGGTGCTACTCGATCCTATTGGTCAGTGATTAGCGACTAAGTTGCAGTCTCCACAAACGACCAAGTCTCGCAACAAACTGTTTTATCTCGCAGTATTTGCTGATTTACGGGCTCAAGTTGGGTGTCGAAGTTAAGTAATTAATCAGCGGGCCGCAGATAATGTTGCAAAGCCACGAACACACAAACATTGATCTTACGACTGTTCGTTTCAACCGCAGAAATCTCAAATAACCGGGAAGAAATATTACTTTGGACGTATTTATAGACATTAGTTATTTTATTTAAACGTAGCGTGGGACGCCCTCGACCAGATGGAGGGATGACCTTCGCAAGGTGGCTGGCAGAGACTGGATGCAAAGGCCGAGAGCCGGGTTGAGTGGCGTGCTTTGGGAGAGGCCTACGTCCAGCAGTGGACTGATACGGGTTGATGATGTATGATGATGATGTTATAGACATTTTTGAGATTAGAATGAGCTCACTCTTAAGACTGTCAAAATTGTATGAAGTAAGACCGAAATCAAACTAACTTTGCGCTTAAAACTACCTTATAAAGCCAAGATTCATGGGTAGTTTTGAGTGCAAAATAAATGTGATATCGCTATTACAATTTTCAAAGACTCGCTCCAAAATTTTATCTGCATCTAGTTTTTACCTCACTTTGCAAGAAGGAGGGTTATGTTTTCGAGTGTCACAGCAGATCAAGTGTAACACTTTGGACCGTTCTTGTTATCTGCGTCATAAGAGTTGTATTCGTACATCAAGTGTTACCTTTTGTTATTGATCTACTGTCGGACGATAGCCACAATATTTTTATGAGTATTCTCCGTTCCGTAACCAGGAGTTTATTTTCTAATTTAATCAATTTTATTAAAAAAGCTATTTACTAAATAGAAGAATTTAATAGATAATTATTTCTATACGTACAACTGTTTATAAAAATGACATATTATAAAAAAAATATATCTAGCCAACACTACACCTCGTCAAGGCCCGTCCCGCGCGGCAGGGTGCCCAGCGCACTGGCCGCATTGCCCCGCTGTATAGCTTATTTTCTTGTTTGCTTCTTGTATAATAATACAAGAAATAAAATAAATGAAGCAAAATAATTATATTTAAAAAGTTACTAAGTCATTGACTTGTTTATTTAGAAGCAGGTGAAATATCAACATTTCACATCTCAATGCAAACGCGCACTCGTTTAGATAAGGAGTCCCGACTAGTGTTATTTAGTGCGGCGTTTAGCAATAAATACTTGCCCATATGAACACGGTCACGTGGGGCTACTCTCGCTTTCTCCAACTGAAGGACAATTAGTTTGACTTGCAATAAAATATAACTCTAGAGTTTACGACAAACTCCATACATTTTGCTCGGGTTAAGTCGCTAACTCTAGGGTTATCTTTTAGGGTTAGTCTAACTCTAAATTTTTACAAAAACATCTGCATTTTTGGTATAAATATCCTATGTTAGTCTAATGCTTAAGACGAATCTAACGATACTTCATTCATCAATTGAATATTCATCAACCAGCGGCCATATTATTATAATTCATCTAAGTAGCGGTCCCAATCCTAAGAAAAATCATATTTTTCGGTATTTAAATATTCGACAAATCTTCGTCAATCAAGTTTTTTGTTGTATAGTATTAGTTTTAAGCTTGACACTATTTGATAGTATTTTGCTTTATTTTCTAATATACTTAATCAATTTTATTAAGAAAGTTACCAAATTTGTATTAAGATAAATGTTCTTTTTCTTCTTCTAATATACTACAGAAATATCGCAATTGCGACAAGGTAAGTTGTAAGTAGTAGAAACTATGAAACTTTTCGTGAGTAGGAATACGATAAATTCATGTAAAACAAAATAAAAGCTTAAAACAAGACTGCAACATGAAATGGCGATCCGAACATACGCTGTCAGCAACTGACCCGAATATGATGTGTAGAGCATCCACCCCCAACCCCCAATCGAAACATTCCGACATACAAATAAGAGTCCAATAATTGACTAGGTATCGAAAATACAATCTTTATTTATTCAGTTAAAAATAGCGTAAACAGGAACGGCCCAAGGGAGGTTGGGGTGTAAATAGCTTGCGTGCGAAATAAACAGTCGGTTGGAGTTACGATTTGGTAATAATGCGTTGGTATGGCGTCGTTTACCGACGATATGGGGTCATTTGCTTCTCTGGTAAATATGGGCGGGTTTCTAAGAATTAGCTCGTGACCTGTGTGGTTATGAGGTTTTAGTTATTGGTTTTTGGTGAAACTTACTAGCCGCACGCAACGCATTTTAGACTTCTTTGTATTCGTAATATTTTGTCCATGCATCGACATACTCCTGATTAGTTGATCATCTGCAAATATAAGTTTGTAATAACAAACAAAAAAATTGTTACTACAAATACCTAGTCTGCACTCATGCATTCATAATAAATGTCAAAACGGTGGAATAAGCCATGGTTTTGTTAAATACAGTTTAACTACATAAACGACGGTTTAGGCTCATTAGGCATTTTGCGTTGCATAACAGTCGCTAATCCACTGTTTTAAAGTAGGGTCGAGGTGGTTAAACTAAGCGACCGCTTAATGCTACATTTAAGCGACCGTTTAACGCTAAATCGGGTTTTTGAATAGGTACGAAAATCCTTAAAGCGTGACATAAGGCACCTCCTAACTTTTAAATTACTATTATGAATATCAGCTATCCTAGTTTCTTTCAATCTTATATTTTTCTCTATTTTCGACGTAATACAGAAATAATGTATATGCTACAATATATCAAATGACACTATGAATAGACAGTAATTACAGTGAATGTGGGCTCCAAATTGGTTTTTTGCCATTAATAGCTTTGATGATATCGAATCGAGCGAATCAATATTGGCCTTGCGTCGTATATTTACTTACCTGATTTATTCTATCGAGGTGTTTCGTGACTGCTCTTGCGAGGCCGAGTCAATGTTGTCTTTAGTTAGGGCTTCACAGCTAGTTCTAGACGTAAATATTTATAAGTAATATTTTTTTTAAACATATGTTACGAGGTAGGTAAGGTACCTATTAATTTTAATCAACGATTAGAAATAATGCTGTTATTCATGAAAATTGGTTGTAGGTACATAAATTATAACTAGAACGGACGGAAAAGAAAGAAATATACTGGGTAACCTTGAATTCATTCCACACAATTAAATGGATAGGTTTGTGACATTTAATTCTGCACAGCGTTTAAGTAAATTAAACAATTTGGAGAAAAATAAAATATTTACAATAAATTCTACTATAAAAAAATATTAATTTGATGTGCATTGTTACTGTGCTTTGGAGTTTTTTGTATTACGGTATTTTTAATCTTTTGCAATGATTTCTTTCACTGGAATTTGACCTATGGTCATTGTGTGCTTGTGACATACTTAGACCATTTTTTTTGCAGTTTTGATTTAATAAATAAGCCTTGCCAATTTAATATTTATCATGAGTTTAACCCCCGTTTCAATTTGTCGAATGTATTCAAGGACAGGACATCCTGTATGTATGTATGGTATATAGAAATGAAAAATGCTAGTTCGTTAGCAAATGTTATCCCATACAGTTTTCTTTCTACAAACAATGCCAGTCGTGCGTGACGTGTTTGTTGCATGCATTGATGCTTCTCTTCAATTCTTATCATTATCACAGGTTTTTACGACGGGGACAGCGCGTACGCAGTCCCCACTATCAAAAATTACGCATCCGAGTTATCCACATTAGGGATAATCGCAGGGGTCAACCCATACCGCAGTGCAATGGTAAGGCCTCGCCCTGGGGGAACCGCCTATCTGATCACGGTGTCCCCTATGCCAGGTAAGTATGCTGGATTTTGCACCGGCCGGCGGTAGTCACTGTTTGACGGAAAATCTTAATACCGCGATGTAGAAAGTGCGCAGCTCCAGCACAGCGACATCTAGCGAATGTGTCGGGTTACTTTCAAACCATCATTTTAGCCACCGAATGGCTGGCCACTCGAATGTCTAGTACCTTTGTTATAATACCATTATCGTCCTTCCTTTGCCATAATACCAAGATAGTGTCATTGGTGGTACGGTGGCAATTATATTTTTACCAGATTTCCATATAGAGTGGTAATGCTTTTCAAGACAACTATTTCTTTGTCGCTAAACTAAACGATTTTAATGCATGAGGTGTCATTAGAAGCATAGAATATAAGTTATGCCAAAAACAGTCGGTTTTTGGCATAACACTTCCCTTATTCCCTTATTCCAATTCCAAATCCGTGTTCAATCTTTGATATTGTGTTTAGCCCCACTCTCCCTTAGCGTGAATCAATCAAGCTTAGTAGACCGGGCTAGTAAGCTTTTGACCTCATCCTGACCTCGTTAATCCGGCAGAATTGGGAATACACCGAGCCCTATTACCTACTAGCACGCATTAACGATCACCATACCGTGGAAACATCCTAAGCCTTACTTTCGCCTACTTTTGTGGATTGGTGGGCTTTTTACTTTAACTAGGGGAATGCGGCGTGTTATATTCGTGTCTAGTGTTACTCTTACTAAGAAGTTGAAGTACTTTTGTTTTGGTGTTGGATTATTATTATTGGTTTCTATGTGTATTAAGTTCTTAGATTGTTTACTAATGATTAATATACTCAATTTCTAATTTGCGTCATACAACAATTATTATTCGGTGCCTATTAATTATCTACGATTATCTTATATAATACACTTATCCATTAGAAACATGTGGTGTTAGATAAGTAAGTATGAGGTGTGATTCTGTCGTGGCAGCGAAATCTAATCCTAAACCTAAAATCAACTGCCTCTTTCACTCCAATGCTACATCGGGCTCCCCGTTTCGTTTAGCGATGGTGATATTTAGAATGTGACACACCGGTATCAACACAATTACCTACCTGTTTATCGATGTTGATAACTCCTATCTGAAGTGATTTGAAAGTAGAAATACATATTCATAGTTATTCATCATATTAAATCTAACTTCGATAGTAATAAGTTGTGTCAAAGGTCTGTTTAATAATGAGTTTTGAAGGTAAAGTGGCTCTTGTGACTGGTGCAAGTTCAGGCATAGGCGCTTCCATTGCTATCAAGTTCTCAGCCGAAGGAGCTAAAGTCGCATTAATTGGGAGAAATGAGACCAAGCTCAAGAGTGTCGCTGAGACATGCCAGAAAAGCGGCGGTAAACCTTTTATTATTATAGCTGATGTCAGCAAAGACGACGACGTGAAGAGAATTATGGCTGACACACTTGCTCACTTTGGCAAACTTGACGTGCTAGTGAACAATGCCGGAGTAGGCGGTCAAGCGAGCATTCTCGCTGAGAACACCATGCAAGTCTTCGATCAAGTAATGGCGACTAACCTACGTTCTGCCATCTACCTAACCAATCTAGCAGCGAAACATTTAGTCGAAACTAAAGGGAATGTAATCAACATATCCAGCGTAGCATCTTTGGGTGTCACAATGTCGTTGTCACACATCTACAGTTCGTCTAAAGCTGGATTAGATCATTTTACAAGATGTGTTGCTTTAGAACTGGCTCCGAAAGGCGTGCGTGTGAACGTCGTGAATCCGGGCCCGGTGAAAACTGATATCATGGACAACTTGGGCATGAGTGATCTTCATATGGACGCAGCATGGGAGCTGATGAGAAAAGGAACGGTTCTTGATAGAGTGTCGGATCCTGAGGAGATAGCAGACGTGGTGCTTTATCTGGCAAGCGAGAAGGCGAAGAGTATTACTGGTGCATCTTATGTTGTTGATAATGGCATACTATTAAAAGGCATGAAATTGTAAGAATGAATTTCTCTAAATTATAGTGTAATAATATAAATTATACTTACAAACAAGACGTGATAGCTCTATAATTTTTACAATGTGGTTTAGAATTTTATTCTCATTAAGAAATTACATTGCCAGTTTTCAATGGAGCTTTGCCCCACCACATACAAAACTGCGTGTACATTGAAGCTGTACATTTTGTTGGGGACTGATTGCAGATGTCATAATCATAAACAGTAAGAGTTGCAAGAGTACGCTTAGCACTATCTGTGACATCGTCTGGTGGTGAGCCCACAATAAAAAAAAATTATCACGTTACAATGAATGATTAGCGGAAAAACTAAGAGGAAAACGTACAAAAACTTTTAAAATTGATTTTTCGACGCGCAACTTGTACAATACTTTATTTAAAACCAATATTTTTAATAAAAACGGAGATATTTGTACATTTGTTCGTTATCTTGTACATCATGCGGTTGATGGTGGGGCAGAATCTGGCATTGTCATTTACATTAATATGTATAATATAAATAGTTTTCTTGTGTCAGTGTTCGCAACCGGTAGTTCGTTCATACTTTATACTCGTACGAGATCTTTTGCTAAGCGGGGTTTGAGTTCTTTTTGAAAGTATTAAATGATGTTAGATCTTCAATATTACGTATTAGGAAAATCATTGTACAGCGTAGCTCCTTCAACTCTTATATTCTTTTTAACAAGTTTTGTTCTTGTCATACTTTTACTGTGCTGTGTTACGTCCTTAATCCTTGAGTACGTGGGGTACTTTTTACCACGGGAGATATAGAATTCCCACGGGAAATTAGAATAAAAGAAAACCACGAGAACTCACCTGTAACAATGAATGAAAGTGCCTACAAATTACACGTTTTGTAATTTTGCTCGTAACATATGCGCCAAGATTTTACATATTGTCAGACCTTTTGTCAGATCATAGATATACATTTAAAGGAGCGCTAATCTGACGACCTCATAGCTTAGTCGGCAGGGCGCCTACCTTCGTTTTCATGTTGACAAATGGACTTCATGACTTTATGTCGTTATCTATTAAATATTTTTGGCATGTTTTAATGAAAGATAAAGAAACACAGTAGGTTATGTATATAATCTATATCGATATCACTCATGGCTCAAAATAAAAACGATTACGAATACGATTGATCTTCGCCGGTAGCGAAGATCAATCGTATGGTACCTCGTCCCCGCCAACCCCTGTTACCCCGTGGGACCGGCAAGCACAACGTTGACGGACTCTAGTAGAATAGAATGAAAAATGTACGGGATTGACGCTTGTTGACGAAAAAGCAAATGTCGCATTTACATTTTTTTTTTTACTTTTTACACATTAAGCTGTATTAAGGCGAACTTAATGCCTTGCGGCATTTTCTACCAGTTAACCTTTGGTGATGCGGAGAATGTTGAGGCGGTTTATTTAAGTAAAAAAAAGTAACTCCACGGCCCATCAATGGGCCTCATCATCATTATTTCTATTTGGCTTAGCGTTAACGATAGTTAGCGCCACTTGGCTGGGGGGCTGGGCCGCGTAGCCGTGGAGAATAGCGTTCCTATACAATATATCTATGTGTAGGAATCAGAAAAGACAAATTCCACCCTTCCGCTTGCGTCGAGTGTCACATTCGCGATGACAACTCGACGTGACGTCACGATCCATAATTTGGACGTCGACACACGCCGACTCGTGAAAACGTACTCGTTACGTCTCATAAATAACTCGTATCTCGAGGAATGTCCTTATGGACTTACTTGAAAGGGAAGAAAAATTTGTTTTTCATACGTAAATACTGTTATGTTTACTTATGTATTGCATAGTTTTCAAAAATTAAAAATTCTCTCATTCAAATCGAATTTATTAATGGCGGCTAGTTTCGAGTAAAGAAGAGTTTGAGTTTTGCTATGAAGACATAATAATAATTATTTTTCATTTATTCGTGAAGTTTTTTAAGTCAACATTTTAAAACAATACTTTGATGGATGAATATTTTGTTTGTGACAATTACTTATCCCTACTAGGTACAGTCGACAGCAGATCAATGGTAACACTTGCAGTATGATTTCAACTCTTATGACCCAGACAATAAGAATGCTCTAAAGTCAAAAGTGTTACACTTGATGTGCTGTCGACGTACCTAACGGTTAACATAGATCTACTAATCTTGTGACTATAAGCTGTTTAATGCGATTTAACTTCAATCTAATTTAATTTATTTATGGGATTTTATTTTTATTTATTTATGGGATTTTATATTAGAATTGGAGTAAGAAAATTGATAATAAAATGTAAAACTATGACATTAAGTTATAGTACCCTTGCAGGGTTCATGTGAGAGTCAATATAATGTAACACTCTGTAGATCAATGGTAACACTTGCAGTACGATTTTATATCTTACGACGCAGATAATAAGAACGGTCCAAAGTCCAAAGTGTTACACGCGTACCACATGAAGCAATAAATTGATTTGATAACAATTCTCTTCTCGTGCGGTTTAATGACAAAACCATAGATTAAGAACGAAACCTACATATTTATCAGACAGGCCCCCCGTAACGACTGCTGCCAAATGACAACGGGACTGCTTAACGTGCTTACAATACGTAAAACAATTAAAACACGCTCTTTGAAAATCCTCATAAATACGTTTTCACTTTGAAAGCGTGTTTTCCTATATATGACGTAGGCTTCATGTGTAACTTATTTATTATGTAAGCTAACTTGATCTCTTCGACGTAACTTTGTTATGTTGTAACTTAAGTGACGCTCCCCCGCAAGGGATAACATGTATACTCGTATAGATATGTCTAAGGGCTAGTGCACATGGGTGAGGGCTTTAGACTTTGTTTATTAGAATTATTAATATTTACTTAGAACACCAACATATATGCGAATATTATAATTATTAAAACAGTGTCGATTCCTAAGTGTACAGTCGAGGACAGAGATAATACAAAGTGCCTCAATAAGGTTGAGATTTTCTTAAAAACCACTGGACCGAATTTAATAATTCTTTTATAGTTACATAGTTTTAACTTTAATCTATCAAACAGTGAAAGAATTTTTGCAATAGGTCAAGTAGTTTTTGAGAAAATCTCAACTTTAAAAACTCTCCTGTATATCTTTCTCTGTGTTTCACCGTAGAACGCTGAATTTAATCTAAGCGAGGCGTCCTGTCTCCTGGCACGCACCAACATTAGCGACCGGCAATGGGTTGTAAGGAGGCTAGCAGAAACTTTTTTGCATCATTATGCAAAAGGCCGATAATGATGTGTGACGTGCTTTGGGAGAGGCCTACATCCAGCAGTGGACTGATACGGGCTGATGTTGATGATGAATGGTTTGACAGCTCCACGGAGTTACGTCGGACGATCGCTAATGTTGGCGCGTGATACTGGACAGCGCGCCTCGCTTAGCGACGATTTTACTCAACTGCTCTGCTCAATCTCGTGATGTAAATATGGGTGGCATTATGAAATCAGAACTTCTTATCAAATCGGTTTGGCTATGATTTTTATGAATTATTGCGATAATGTATCTGTAATTCGATTAATATTATGATTCACCATGTAAACTGAATTTTTATACCGACTCTACCATACTGTGCGCCGCGATAGTATTACCTACTTATTATTTGGCCGCGTCGCGTCTCCAGTGAGAACTGACCTTTAGTATACGTACTTACATGTAGATAATCCTTTGGAACCTTTTTGTAAGGAGTTTTTCGCGGAATAATCCGTCAAGGAGTCTGCCGAGCCCCGTACTAATGTGTGCGGAATAAATAATGATACAGTAACAACCGCCGCCTCTCACACAGTAACGTAACTATTTACCTATTAGGACCTATGCACACAACGTATGTTAAACGCGCAGCAAACGCAATGCAGTCGTTAATCCATGTATCATGGGCCCTTATACCTGGGCCATTACCATGAACTCTTATGGCAGGATTACTTCAATAATACTTTGTTATTTCGTACCATGACGTCCCTAAATAACAAAGTATTATTGAAGTAATCCTGCTATAAGAATAAGAGTTCAAGGTAAGGCTCCCAGCATGGTCTCAGCACCCGACAGCGCCATTGTCTCCGCGGCATGAAAGCTTGGCGTAGGTACTGAAGTAAGCTCCTGTGTGTGTGGATTTTTTTTTAAAGACGTAGGTACCTTATTCATACAAATTTCTGCTCGGCAACAATTTTGTTGCGGTCGCAGGTTAGTCTTTTAATTACAATACCTATGAAGAGCACTTGTATAATAGCCAACTCAATATCTATAACCACCAAATGTAATCCTAAAACTAAACGCAACCTGTCACTGTCACTCAAGCTGATCGCGTAAGAGTGAACGGGACACCTCGCATAAATTTAGCGTTCTGCATTCTAGAATTGCCACAAGTGTACACTACAGACAGACAAATGTAACTATTCGTATAGTTTTATTTATTTATTTGTATAGTTCCTAATGACTAGGTAGCTTTTAGTGTAGGTACTATAAATCGAAATAAGCTAACGAGTTATCGATTTTTTAAATAACTATCCCGTTGATTGAACCTTACACAATGACGAGTCGTCGTTGAATCGAACCGTTCACAAAATACTATGAATATTTCAAATGTAATCGTTGGAATAGTAAATTCACCTATCACTATTTTCGTATAATATCGATTAATGAAACACGCATGTCGTTCAATTAATATTAGCGATGCCTAAATAAATGTTCGATGGTTTATAAAACACACACACTCTCTCTTACACACCCTCACTCACCCTCTCAAACACACCCTCTCTCACACACACCTATATTACGGACTGGAGCCAAGAGAAATGCCTTTTTGATAGGTAAAAACGTATAATAAGTAAAATATAGATCGCGATTACAATAGAGTGAAATAACAAGTGAAGATCGGTGACAAACGTCAATTTTATCAAAAAAGTAAATATATTAAAAATAAACGTGAACTGGCCAGCACATCCCTATTTTGTGAACATTGTCTATTCAATGTAATTATTATTATATTTCAGTGGTCATGCCTTTTTTATTAAGATTAAGTTAGGCTCTGTTACAATTTTTTTTATATAATTTTCTTTCCGATGAGTTATGCAGTCTTTCTTTGTTATAATATGTGTATCTAATCTTGTTTTGGCATGCACTATTTTAAATTTATAATTATCATTAGGTATGTACTTAAACGCTGTAAGATTATCTGATAAATAAATAAATCAAACTGTGGATTGTACTTATGTATGGCTGACACCGGCGTTGGATACATACAATGGCGCATAAAGACCTTTGAGAATGACTGGTCTTGTAATCAGTTGGCTCTTAATTCTTAGATGGTGGTAAGATACTCTGCACCGCACTACTCCGTGAAGGTGGGAGTCTTGTGCTGTGGAACAATGCTAAATGCTATTACAGAGTGGATGAATTTCTAAATGAGAAAATATAATAAACAATCGCTACCTACTACTTCTTACTTATTGCAAAATTCCATTATATTTGAACAAAAAATGTCGTCTCTCTCTTATATTGTTGTGCCTAAACAAGGTCCATAAAGAACATTGTAACATTTTAATGAACATCTGTATTATAAATTATGGAATGCAATAAATATATTGAGTATTGAGTATAATGGCAGATTTAAATCCCAAATTGTGGCTTTTCTTGCGTGATTACCGTGAACCGTTCGCAAAGCTGTCCGCTGTTTGGTTGTAATCTCGAATAGGCACGACTGACGCAGATATTTTTTATCTTTGCGTCTATTCACACCACAGACCACTTACCACATAGACCTGTAACAGGAGCTCGTGTCTGCCTGCACATGAGCGCAAAACGGCTTCGCGACACGTGTAACCTAGAGATATTATCGACATGGACGCATCTCTTTAATACGGCACCCATGTCCCGCTTCATCTCAATGCGCTCATCGTCGACAGAATTTTTCGCTTGCTTTGTACCGATTTCATGTCTATTGGGTAAGTAATCTGTGATTCACACGTACCTACCTATCACTGCCGCACCACATCGCAGTGTAAAAAAGTTGCCGAACACGAAGTTGACGGCAAAATGTGGTCTAGCGCCCGACCACACGTATCGTAGTTGTCCCGTGGTTGCGATTGTGGTGTATAGTTATAGTACAGCTAACAGCAGATGAAGTGTAAGTTTGGACTTTGGACCGTTCTTATTATCTGCGTCATAAGAGTTGAATTCGTATTGCAAGTATTACCATTGATCTGCTGTTGTCCGTACGTGTGGATCAAGTCTTACTGAGCTCTAAAATACAAACAGCCTTAGGTACTTATAATCGATGATTAAAATTATTATCTTGTTAAACAATGTTTACTTATAAACACTATTTAAAGTTAATCAACTCCTGAAGAACCGAATAAGTAGCTGTCAGTTTATACAACGTCGTATGCCTAATTAACAAAATGGCGGACCGAATTCGGAACAACTGATTCCATTTGATACTGATGATTACTTTTTTAAGGACTTTGGAGTAGGCATTACCCCAATTTAGGCCAAATTTTCGTTCTTTATTTGAATTCATTCAGCAGTGTTACCGTACCTAAATATTTTTTGGTGTTTAAAATAACGATTAGCTAATCACTGCTTAAATAACGTTTATAAGTAAAAAAAGGTTAATCACTTAAGAGTTTAAATAATGATTAGTTAATATATTGTTCAGTGCTTGATTAGTGTTTTTTTTATAAGAGGGAAAATGTGGTTACACATCGGTGTGAGTGGCATCCGTTTAAGACGGATCGGATCAAGAATTGAGGTATCCACACTGCTTGAATAACACACGCGGTCTTGTTTTCCTTATCAGTGGTACCTGCTGTATAAATTGACTGGCATCTTATAATGGGGATGGGGAATTGCTGGGGCAGAGGGTTTGATATTATTATCGTCTTTATGTAACTAACATGGTCGACAGACTCAAAAGATATCATCCACGAGCTGTCTACCCGGTTGGTCCACATCTCGGGTGATCCCAGAGCTGGCAGCTACCTCGCTCAGCGTTTAAGTATTGCCATACAGCGAGGAAATGCTGCCAGCGTCCTGGGCACCATGCCACAGAACGGGGACCTCGACGACGTGTTCGTTCTTTAGTTTATAGTTTTATTTCATAGGTTTTTTTTTTTTAGATATTAAGTTAGTTTTATTTTGTAGTAGTTAGTTTTTTTGCAATAAATAACTAACTGAATGTCCCTTTCTATGTCTTAGCGTTGATGATTGAGATACTACAAAATGAAACATCGTTGGCGGCACGTAGCGAAGTGAAATTTAAATAATTAGAAAAGTTGTTCAGTTAAATTATTGATTCGAATATTTTCATAAGATTAAGGGCGGCTTGCGCAACGTTCTGAATATTGATTAGCAGTCGCCTAAACGCATTTAAACTCCTAAACCTGTTATAGCACATCAGAATTTGTGTTCTTAGACGCGTTTATCGAACAAAGTACAATATTAATATTATTTTTATTAGTATGTTTAGCGTAATAAATGCCTTTACCTAAGTAAGCTTAAAAATAATTTAAATAGACTCTCACGCAAGCCATCCTAAAAGTCCTACCTACAGGTAAGTAAGTAAGCTACATAGATGCAATATTGACGGAATTACCACATAAAGCAACGAATAAATAAATTCTAAGATATGATGTAATCCACCAATCAGCATTGGGTCCACGTGGTAAATAATGACCCAACCTCCCTCGATGTAAGGGAATGTCTGTGCTCCAAATGCTGATGATGATAGGATACTGCAAGCTCGTTACTATTCGATGTTATCTGTGATTGTCTAGTCCACCACCACTTTGACAATCAATTATTTTTCAGAGAACTAATATTTTTAACTTTGCCACAGTTTAAAACGGAAACTCCAGTATCTAGGTCACATAATGAGGAATAAAACGTACGATCTTCTACAACTGATTCTTCAGGGAAAGATCCAGGGCAGAAGAAGGCCAGGTCGAAGGTGAATAGCATGTCTCAAGAACTTACGCCAATGGTATGGAAAGAGTACCAGGTCTCTATTCCGTGCGGCGTTGTCGAGAGTGCAGATTGCCATAATGATCGCCAACCTTCGCAAGAAGACGTCACCATAAGAAGAAGAAGAAGACAGTTTAAGAACAAAATTACATTAATTACTTTAATAAATTTAATTTGTGCTATATTAGTCTGGTATTTAGTTTAAACCTACATTCAAAAATAATTCTGGAGCCTTTACCGCCCTCTATTGCCCACTTTGAGGAAGACTGTAGTCTAATAGAAATCAACACAGGGCCAATTGTTATATAACAGGTAACGTAGTAATTATTAACAACTTCCATGAATTAAAATAAGTTAACTTCCATGTATATATGTATGAAGAAAGTAATATAATAGGAATAAGTTAATTGATGTTAAAAAAGCTATTTACAAAATAAAAGAAATACCTAAATACTATTTACAATCAAAGCCCGAACACGCCGTCTAACTCCGCACTGCGCGGCAGGGACCCCAGCACGCTGGCGGGCGTTGCCCCGCTGGATAGCGAGGCTCAAATATAGTCTAATAGTATTTTTAATCTAGATAAGACAACTCAGCTTAATATAACCCTGAGCTCCTTCAAAGACTGTTTCAAGATCATAAAACAAGATTAAAGATCAAAGTATCAGACTAAGCCTTACTATTTTAGTAGAAGTACGCTGACTGAAGCCCCGTACTACGTCTTAGCAAGAGAATGTGCGCAGAACTACATTCCGTAATTGGGGCTGTCTCGCTAGAGTCCGGGCTTGGCATCAGTGCTTCCAGATCACAAAAGTAAAATTACAGTATTATCATTTTCATCACGACCGGGATACGAACCCGGGACCTCGCCATTCCGTGGCACGCTCTATTCCAACAGAGCCATCGTGATTTTTCTCCATTTATTATTTAGATTTTCGTTTCGCATAGCGCATATGCAAGAAAATATCAAAACATACAGTATTATCAGCTAAAAATTACAGTAAGGTCCAAAAAATACAGTAGATTCCAAAATGTTACTACAGTGAAATTACAGTATAGACTAGACTTTAGTTAAGGCATAATTGAAAGTTTGGAATTTTTATTAAAAATTATTTTACACGCGAAGTACGAATTAGAAACACGAGGAAATTATTAAGAATTTGTTCGTTTTTAAGCAAAATAAGTTACAAAAATGGCCTACTTAAACAAAATAAAATACCGGCCAAGTTAGAGTCGGACTCGCAATACCGAGGTTTCCGTGCAACGCAACTTAACCGTAACCTTCCTCTAACGAAAAGATAAACTAGATTTAGAAACCAACTTATCTTTGCCATTATCAAAATTTTATGTCCATACATCGATATACTCCTGATTAGTTCATCATCTGCAAATATAAGTTTGAAATAAGAATAAAATATTTGGGGGGATGCAAATTGTAATTTCAAATTTACAGTTTTCGGATTTTTTCCTTCACTTGTGCTATAAGACGTAGCTTCTTGCCTTTCATGATTCTAGGTCAACGGGAAGCACCCTATAGGTTTTGGTTTTCTTGCATTTTCATACAAATATGCGAGAAAATGCGACATAAACGGACGTAGAAGTTTGATTTTTTCACGGCTGCATCAGGTCGCAGATCTGAGTATTTTGTATTAATTTCAACTTGATCCGTCCACGTGTTTCTGAGATATAGGTTGACACACTGACAGACAGACAGACAGACGGACAACAAAGTGATCCTATATGGGTTCTTTTTTTTTCCTTTTGAGGCACTGAAAGCTAAAAATACAGTAGATACACTGTATTTTTATTAGTACAGTATACAGTCAAAATTACATTACATCTAATTACATATCATCTGGAATCACTACATGGGATGCTCTGACAGTCCACATCCCAAGGTGACTGCAAACACTCGTGTTTACTCAATCGCACCGTGCTCTGACGCTTACACCAGTTACTGAACAAACATGCAGTTAGCGAGCTCGTCAGTAGAGTAGAGGTTACAACACTGGCTTCTTATTAGGCCGAATATTGAAACTGGATACAAATAAATGTTACAAAATGGCCATTTGCTCCAAAGATTACCCGAGTGTCAAACATTTTTCTTATTTAACCCCGGATCAATCACTAACCTTTCTTGCCGCAAGAGACCCTAAAATGAAGAAAAGAAAATCTCTCATCAAATATCTCATGAAGATTTCGAAGTTTTGAGAAAAACAGTGCTCTCTATACAATCTACTGGGGCTTCCTATCTTCACAGGATTCACAGGTGACAGAAGAACCACGACGTCAATGTACACTAAGTTGAAATAAATAAATTTTTCATACCTATCACTTTTAATATTATAGCAGATAAAAATCACATTAATTTTAGCCTCAAATACGGCGTAACCTATTCTATAAATTAAGAAAGGCAAGCATCATTTATATTAGGTCACAATTCGACGCTAACTACAGTTTTATGAAAGTTCGCCCTTTCGTCAAGCCAACAACGAATTGTGACCGAATTGCAGAAGCCAAAGATATCCGCACTCTACCCGGATTGCCCGTGGGACGCGGACTTCGCAAGATTTATCCAGCAATTAGCAGTTAGTGGCAAGTTGCCGGCTCGTCCCGTCTAAGCCCGGGTTAAAGTTAAACTTAGGGCCAAGCGTTCACTTCTTTTCGAGCCTCAAAGGTACGATTGCGCATCTGTCTCCGAATACAAATGGATATTTTATATTTGTTTGCCCCGAGGGCTGTCAACTTTGGATAGATGACTAGAATTTCTTATTGTTAGGAGTTTCTCGTGGTGATTTAATTTTCAGACTTTTAGGCGACCTTTTCAGCATAACTTTGGAACACTTAAAGTTAAGCGATTGTTTATCGTTAGAATTTTAAAAATGGTTCAGAAACTATCAAATTAAGCCACCGTTTAGACATTTTCATGCCAGCGTTTACTTGGGCATATCTTTATAAGTCAATATTTGCAAACACATTATGTGCTCGCTTCAAGAGATGCAATGAGTTTTCGATTCGAGCGCCGACACTTCTGTCACTATATTGTTGTGATCCGTGGCGCCTTCGATCACACTGCGAGAAAACTGTATTTAATTCAATTTAAATAAGACCACTGGAAGACCCTTAATACAGCACCTATCCTAGAGTCAGGGTTCATATTTGATGTAATCTTTGATGCTCCCACTTCACTTGGCTATTCGTATTCGCGATTGGATGTTTGTCGTATTTGTCAAATATGACTTGATGTACATATTTTGTCAAGTATACCAACCACACATGGCAATTATGACAAATACGCAAATACGAATATCCAAGTGAAGTGCCACCATAAAATTTTCCGTTTTCATTTCATTTCAAAACAAAGAAAGCTAATGAACATTGATGAGTTCGGTCGACTTCACACAAGTGGCAGCTTTCTGTCATTCATTACAATTGACAGGCCCATGCCTCGCGAAGGAATGCGACGAGAGCTATTCGGAATATTTCCGGTCCTGTCCATCAATACGTGTCCCAAAATGAATATTAAATTATGAAATTTGCGAAATATTCCCCCTCATTGTTATTACAGGCACCTCCCGAAAATTCCGTTTCGTTAATAACTACCTACGACGAAGTTTGATAATTAAAAATTAATTATCCCAATTAGCGCTCCTTTCGGAATTATGTCCGTTTGTTTTGTTAATTTGAGCGGATTTGAGGAATATTCGACGTTCGGATTGAAGTGCCCATTTTGAAGTTTGAAGAGTTTGCGCTTATTAATTTTCTTGCGCCAAATCTAGGTTTCTTAGGCGGCTAAACAAAGATTTTGTTTGTAAAGTAAAGATCAACCGTCCAATCTCTAAAACATCTTTAAAAAAAATATGATTCCATGGTGAACAAAAAGACACCAATGATGTCGAATGAATTCACCTGGGTGAAATGATTCCAAGGTGATATGAGGATACTGTAAAAACCACTTTATTCACCTGGGTGATATCACCCAGGTGAACAAAGTGGAATGAACCGTTTCGTTTCGGACACGGCGGGAAATTCTTTTTTGTTTGAGACATCTACTCGTATACATAATAAGACTGTAAAAAAGTTGTGTCTGTCTGTACATTGGTTATTTTTTGAAAAGAATAATTGTAATGTGTTTTAGGATCCAAAACACATTACACTATTTTTTAGAATTTTTGTCTGTTTGTCTGTGACTTTGTGCAAGTATCACGCCATAACTACTGAAGGGATTTTGGTGGGAGTTTCACTAGGAGATAGCTGAAATATCCGGACAGCTCATAGGCTATAAGCCATGGCGGTATGTGATGTGGAAACAAGGATCCAGAGAGGAAGATCTGCCCCCTGATCTTCTCCATCCTCTCCATCCTCCTCCTCTACGCAAACGAAGTTGCGGGATACAGCTAGTTTACAACTAAATGAGAATAATTAAATAGCGGCTTATTCAGTCATATTACGTTAGAATGTATCCATTTCTAACCTTTGGATATTTTCCATGATTCACAAATACCTAGGAGGTATAGGTTGATAGTATTTTCTGGAAAGAGATTCGGGGGAACGTGGCAACTTATTTGATTTCATTTCCAATCTCATTTCGACGAATGTACGCGGACTTTCGGATATTAGAGACGGAAAGTTTCCTTGACGAATTCCAAATCCGAACACAAAGTGAACTAATTGAGTCTCTAATTAAGACCGGGACTTATCTCGGGGCTGCAGGTGTGAATGATTCCTTTCATTCGTTCCTTCACTTCATTCGCTCGCAAAATGTGTTATCGGAAGATTCAGAGTCATGTCGTTCGTATTTTGCATAGTATTATATTTTGAATTTTAGACATTGCCACATTTCAATGGAGCTTTGCCCCATCTACAAAACTACGTGACCATTTAAGCTGTACCTATCATTTTGTTGGGGACTTATTACAGGTTTCATATTGCATAATCATAATCAGTATCGTTTTCTACTACTCTCGCAACTCCTATAGAAGAATAACAAAAACAATGAATAAATCGCTTCGATTTCTTACTATTTTCTGAATTCTTAATTAAGCTGTTTTTATCGAATCGCAACTTGTACAAAACTTTATTTTTAACCAATTCAATTCATTGACCAACTGGGATTAGAATACAGAACGTGAAGTGAATTTCCTTTTTTTAAAGTAGTACTAGAGATACAAAGGTGTATCATTTGTACTACCAGTTGATCTTATGTTTTAATTAGAATACAGAAATTCAAGTGAATTTACTTGTATTTTTTTAGTAGTATACTAGAGATACTTAGGTGTGTCATTTGTATTACCAGTTGTACTTCTTGGTAGTACTACCGGCACGGAGGGATAATTTTAATAAAAAACGGAGATATTTTTATATTTTTCATTATCTTGTACAACTTGCGGTTGATGGTGAGGCAGAATCAGGCATTGTCATTTTTGCAAGGAATCGTGCATCGGTGAATAGAAAATGCGGAACAAAAAGTTGAATTTACTTTTGTTGCACCTTTGTCACTTTTACTATGAAGTTACTGCTTTTATAACTACATATTTGTATTTTATAAACCTGCTCCATACCTAGATATAAAAAAATCTTTATTAACTATTTCTAATAAATTTTAATTTAAAATTAAACGTACCCTATGTCCTATTCTACTACATGACTATTGTAGTGGATAGAGTCATATGTGATCGAAGGACAAATATTCAAACAAACACACATTACTAATTTAGTATACCTATAACAAGTAAGGGCTAGCGCACAACAGAACGACGACGGCGGACGGTGGACGGCGCCGTGGCCGTCCACGGTGCCGTACGCCGTCCACCGTCCACCGGCACCGTCCACGGCGCCGTCCACCGGCACCGTCAATGGCGCTGTCCACCGTCCACCGGCGCCGTCCACCGGTGACGGCGAACGGCACGGCACGGCGCCACGCCGTGACGTTGTGCGCTGAGCCGCCGACCCTAAGATAAGATAGAATAATAAGTTTATTAGTTTTTACTTTTTCTCCTCAGCGCGCTGGCACCTTTTCCTTGCAGTGTAAACTTAAAAAATCCTGACCTTTAAAAATATACCCAATCTATTTACTTGTATGTCTTGTAACAGGTATGGATCCCACTATTCACACCCATCAATAAATCGACGAAAGCTTCCAATTTTGTAGGTATATAGGTACCTACATAAAAACAGTTGCAAATCCTATGAAAAAGCGTAACATAATGACATTGTAACTTTGCTCAACGCAGCGGGATTGACTTCACAAACATCAAAATGCTTTCTCCCTAAAATGCAATTTCACGTGACAGGACAACGTATTGAATTTGTCAAGTTGCGAGGGCTTCGATACAAAGAACGGGTTACGAGCCGGTGAGAGCGATCAACTGTGCTCTGTTGCCAGGGCCGTACTGACAGTCAGGGGGTCATTACTAATTTAGTAAATCACACCAATTAATTTAATTCTTCATCAGTTTTTTTTGTCTACACTATTTGCCGCGATCTGTCCCAAGAGACATTTCTCGATAGAGCTCGGTGCCGCTGTAGTTAGGTCACTTACTGGGATGTATGAATGGCTGAGAGAAAGGTTGGCAAGAAAGAAATCCGCGCCATGGGGTGGTACGAGGCCGTGCCAAGGGCCCGGGCCCACGGACGCAGTGCGCGAACCGCACGGCGCCCGAGCGGCTCGAGGCTCAGACGGGGAGGAGGAAGGTGAGGGATGAATGGATTATACATCGAGTGCTCGGGCGCCAGTCGGGTCGCGGTTGTATCACAGTTTCCCGTGTCTCGGCAAGAATGGCACGAGGTGGAACACCCCAGGACGTTTAGTCGGTATGCTGCCCCTTCAAGGCGGTGAGCCCGACATAACCAACACGCTCCCCCGGGCGTGGTGCCACATGATTTGCATGTTTTACCTGGGTAAAAAAAAAAGGTCACTTACTGGACTTCAGTTACAGAAGCCCTCTTAGTAGAATTTGCCTCGTTTTTTTGAAGATTTTTTTTTATGTACAATGATTGCTCTCAAAACGACGAAGGAAAACATCGTGAGGAGACCTGTGACTGAGAAAAAATCTAAGACGTTTGTAATCTATTAATACGCACTGGGCCCGCGTGGTGGATTATGGCTAGTATACCCACAATATAAGGTAAGTCTACCCCATTGATCTCCTATACACAACTAGATACACAGTCTGCCTTCTAAAAATGTCCGAGCGCAAAGAAGGTCCAAACGGATGAATGGACCCTCATTTGCTTTATTGGACATTATTTGGACGTTAACAATGGACACTTATTTGGACTTTTTTTTTAATTGTTTTAGTAAGACCTTTGTGTATCTAGTTGTTTATAGGAGATCAATGGTATACCCTCAACAGTTTGACTTGGTGCAGATATTTGTTCATCTTTAATACCTTCTCTAACTCCAGCTCAACACCGTGTTGTGCCGATTGGGTGCGCAGAAAATTAAGGGCCCCTATCTCCGACTCAATTAGCCCTATTCCGTCACTGGTGCTCTCGTCTTGCCTTGCCTCGTCCGTGCTCGCGTCGACAGGGCGAGGCGAATCCAAATTGGAATTCCTCGGAAATGTCTTTGTACGAACAACTTTGTTGTCACACACAGGAGACAATTTTGGATTAGGTATCTGGATATCCATGTGTGATATTGATATATTGTAATGATGAGGAGGCATTTCTTTTCAGGCTACACAACATCGGGGACCTTACTGATATACGACGGACTTAGGAACCACTGAATTATGTAAAGTCTATTGAATTGTTTTTTTTCTGAAATACTTTGGCCATATCAGACAAGCTGAGGAGAGTAACGCCATAACAACCAAGAAGTGATCTATTATTTATATCTGAACAACTTGTCTTCTACGATTTTTCAATATCAACGTCTATTTATTTTAGAACATGATGAAAAAATTCTTGCCGTGGGCAGAATATTCTATTCGTGGCGTCTATTTATTTTGTAGTTTATGGTTATAGTTAGAGATCTTAGTGACGATACACCTTACGATTTCCTCTTTTATATATTAACCCCTCAAGACACTGTTCACTTACGTGGAGATATAGCTACTCGTATAGGGGGACCGCCTTAAACCTTGCCGTGTCGCCTGTCGTCTGCACTTCATCAAGCGAAGTGGTGTCGATCGCTCGCTGCCATTCATCACGGGATCCACGCGTCAGCAATATCGCGTAATGGAACTCAACGTACTTACCTATCTACGGGCAGATAACCTATGAAAACTGGCACTAAATGTAGCGAATAACGTCGAAACAACTTAAACTGAAGTTTGAACCCAAAATATATAAACTAAACTATAAACTATATGTCGGTAGAACTATCTGAACCGATCCCCGTTGTCCCGCAACGTCCCTAAAATGCTGGCGGCATATCTCCTGTGGATCTCTAGGCTAATCCTTTGGGCGAAATACATGCCAGCATTTTGGTCACGTGTGGACTCCACGAGCCGCCCCGACAAATCTTGAAAATTTTCCAGCGTCCCAGCCCCCACGGACCTAGCGTCTCTACCCCAAACGGCACAAATATGTAGCCTCTGTCGAGGCCACTATGCTTGCGCCGCTTTTGGGATTGGAATGTTCGATGTCAGAAAATTTAAAAGTCTATGTATAGCGTAAATACCGTTATTACGAAATCCGTATATAGACAACTTAAATTAAAAATATTACAGGCACAATTCTTATTTTTTTAAGACTTTATAAATAATTTATTCAAACATATTATATGTTTACAATTCATTGCTTAGTGCCACTAAACATATTGCGTTTATCGCGGCACGGTGCATCATCCTTGTTTTACGTTCTCAATTTTATGAGTTCTTACATATTATAGCATATTGCGTTTTTATGAGTGAATAATTCCAAAAAGGTATTTTGCTAGAGCCGGTAAAAGGTAAAATACTATTCGATTCACTATGGTTAATAATCCAACTCTGGAAGTCATACATTGATCTCCTATAAACAACTAGATACACAGTCTGCCTTCTAAAAAATATGTCCGAGCGCAAAGAAGGTCCAAACGGATGAATAGAATGGACCCTTATTTGTTTTATTGGACATTATTTGAACGTTTACAATGGACCCTTATTTGGACGTTTTTTAAATTGTTTTAAGACATTTGTGTATCTAGTTGTTTATAGGAGATTAATGAAGTCATATAAAGGTTTATCTACCATCACGAGATTCTTAATTCAGTCTACACCAGTAGGTATCTTATAAGGCTTCGTAATGGATAAGATATCACAGGTTTTTTTCCAACTATTAAGGTCTAGGGGCGGTGACGAGCTGAACATTAGCGAGACTCGTCACGTCACAATCCATACTTAGCGTCGCCCTAATGTCGTCGACATTACTTACAGAAGGCAACCCTAATTTCAGAAGACTTGGAAGAAAATCCTATGTTAATCGACCAACTTTGTATGTAGAATGTGATATGAACAAGCTTAGGTTAGGATAGGTCAATGGACACAAGAATGAAAAGGCTACGGTATGATGACGGATAGACGAGTGTAATAAAATACTACAGAGATATTGAAAATCGCTACTAACACCTAAAATGACGAATCCGTAAGGAAGAATGCATGAAATCTAAAATTTTGTATATCTATAGTGATTTTAGGTAGACACGTCGTCCAAGACAAATCTAGGCCCTTATTAAATTAAATGAATTTCAGCGAAGCATCATATCTGTCCAGAATTCGTAGTATTTATCATCAATTACTTGGAATACTAGCTATGTTTTAACTGGATTAGGGACTGAAATTCGGATATTTCCCAGAATGCTAAGTGGCATTGAGCAAATTGTGGGGATTCACGATGAACGATATAGGCGAGCCCGCTCTGCTGGATTCAACGTCAAACGATCCCACTGGAATTCGATTTGAGAAACTAGAGTATATTAACGTTCGACTTTGAAAAACCTTGAAGAGGTGACTGTGAACACTCAAATTGTAGGTTTTGTTTGGTTTGAGAGATATACAATACAATCCAAATATCTTTATTTCGGACTATTTAGTCCATATGTTGTTAGTAATACAATACTTATTATCTATGGTTATTAATATAAAAACAGCAGTAGGTACTAGGTAGTATTAGATAGGTGGCACATACCCACACTCGCGCTACCTGGCTCCGTGAAGGCGTATCCAGTGCCTCTGCACGGGACAGTGACAGTCCCACCGCTCGCCGACCACGCTCAGGATGCCGTTGTTGCTGCGGCGCACCCGGAACAGCAGCTATGCCTACCGCTGCGAAGGAAGCAACGCATCCCTTCTTTGTCATCATATTTCAGGCCACTGTCTGGCAAATGCCTTTGCGTAATCTCTCCTCGCAGCCTAATCCTACGGGTTTTACGGTCCACATCATTCCGTAAAATTTTGGATTATGTACTTACTGTTGTGAATGTGAAATAGGATATGCGCTATTAAATATAGCAGTATCCTGACCGTGCTCGCGCGCATGTCGGACAGTCGATTTCTCAGACAATGGACCGGCCTGCACGCACCAGTATGTACTAACATAGCTATTTAAGTATTTACTAATAAAATATGGATGTAAAAAAGTCTGAAATATATTTTTTTTAATATTCTCTGACAAAATCTAGCCCCCAAAGAGCACAGACCACTTACCCAATAGACATGAAATCGGTACAAATTAGCAAGCGAAAAATTCTGTCAACGATGAGCGCATAGAGACGATGCGGAGAACAGGGGTGTCGTACAGAGATGCGTCCATGTCAATAATATAACTCGGTGAGTTGCGAAAAGCATTTCCCCAAGTAAAAAAAAAAGGTTATAAGTACGTGTCGCGAAGCAATTTTGCGCTCATGTGCGGGCAGACGCGGGCCTATAACGGGTCTATGGGGTAAGTGGTCTGTGCCAAAGAGCGACATGCGATTAGCACAAATCCTATTAGATTTGTAAAAAATCCCAACATAATAAATACTAGAATAATAATAGAAGAAATAAATACCATGAGTCCATACATTTTTATGGAATGGATGTAAATTGTTAGAACCATGCCAGACGAAGACTGAGTAAAAATAATAGCCATAAGAGGAGAGATATGTCGTCATATCATAACATTTACTTATAATTTACATAACGTACTTCATACGTGAGTTATGAAAATTGAACAAATGGTAACTGACAACGGACGCCCAGACGAGGGTCATCAAAAAGCTGGAATAACTTTGCTTTTGCCCGCAAATTAACTTACTACCAACATAAATTGACTTTTCCTTGTTGAGTAATTCGCCCTTTTTGGCTCTTTAAGACAGGTCAGGTATCAGTGGTCTGTTCCAAAGGCCGGAAAAATATTTATTGTTTTGAGTTCAACTACGGTTTGGGGATTTACAAATCGAATGTATTTGGGACCATATTGGAACTGTACCTAACTATTGTTTACGTAGGTACATGGTGTATGAAATAAATATCATGAAACTTTTTCATTGGTGTACTGGTTTTCTATACTAGTTTGAAAGCATATAAAATCTTACTTATAAAGATGCTATGTTCCCACGCAAAACGGACTCCACTAGGGAATGTCGATGTTCAAAATCTCGATGAACGGTATTCCGAATTTATGAGTTAGAAGGTATCATCGGTCCATTTTAATTTAAACTAACTGTCACAATTCAAGAAATACAACAATTGTAGGTATTTAAGAGTATGACACGCTGATTTTAATCGTTGCTAAGCGATGCGTCCTAACTCTTACGCGATGTAGTATATGAGTGATAGTGTTCCGTACTTGTGATAATGTTAGCACCACGGTTAGCACAAACCAGCTTTTCAAATGTAACGTTGTTTTTAACTTGAAGGAGAGTATCTGTCACTTTGCCGATTGTGCTGCCCTCTGCCGCAGCCTATGAGAACGACTCTCTAACCGTCGCGTCGCTAGACTACTGCGCGCACAGTGCGAACCGCTCGCCATTAAATAAATTCCACATAAATCGAAACCTAATCAAATTCGGTCAAAACCCGTGCAAATCATCTACATAAAACCTAAGCCAGCCGTTGCGATCGCCTGTGGACTGCTTATAAGAATACCGGTACCCTGAGGAAGACCAAAAACGGGAGTACAGAGGTAAGTGGCAGTGTAATTTCTCAATTTCTCTTAAATTTTCCCAACAGACAGTAACAGATGTGTTTAGGATTAGATTTGGCTGGACAGAGTTACACAATTCAATTCATTTATTCATCTTTTGGTACGGTGGAAGACAGAGAAAGGTGTACAGGAGAGTTTTTAAGGTTGAGATTTTCTCAAAAACTACTTGACCTATTGCAAAAATTCTTTCACTGTTTTATAGATAAAAGTTAAAACTATGTAACTGTAAAGGAATTATTAAAATCGGTCCAGTAGTTTTTGAGAAAATAGCAACCTTATTGAGGCCCCCTGTATACTTATCTCTGTCTTCGACTGTACATATAGCACACTTAGACATGTCATACAATACAAATTATATATACTTAATCAAACTATGACAATAACAATTATTACAAACCAAACATTACATAACATTAAAAGTATTATTACACCAATAAATAATAATAAAAATGTCAAATATTTCAATACATAACAATGTCATTAAAATTAATTTCTCCCTCATGTTAGTTATTTTCGAGCTCATGAAGTGAATATATACTCATACTCATTTATTAAGATCGTAGGAACACTTCGGTACACTTGATCACGTCAGTAAACTAACAATATACTTTTTTTTTTTCTATAATTTTTTAGGGATTTTTGTACACAAAGTGACGATGCCAATCCCATCGTACCTATTCTAAATTAACTTAAATTTTATAAAAGACCGAGAACAGCATTTTAGCTGGGCCTGAAGTTGGCTCAGCTAAAATGCCGTGGAATATACCTATATCTTATATATATATAGTATAACAATATACTTAGGTATACAAATAAAAATCCTGTAACAGCGATGCGAAACGTGGCCGGAGAATCGTCCATGTGAGGCGATGCGGCAGGCAGCACCAGGTCAAACCAGACATTAGGCACATTACATTATAAACCTTTCATAAATTTAAATTAGCTCTCTCTGTGTCAAAATATTCTTGCATTGATGCTACTATTTATTTATGAACACTAGTTTAAAAGTCTAAATAAGTATAATATCGAAGTGCCTCTAACAGAATTACTTTGTTAGTTTTCAAACAAAAGATGTTCTTCGAGCAATATACTACAGGACTAGCGAAAGATAAATATACGTATTTCACAAACACCCCGTTCGTAAGTAGATGTTAGTAGCTCTACGGATCCCCAGTCGCCCTTCTGCATTCAATATTTACACTGGCAATAGAGCGGATCGGGTGTGATGTTATTATTGTAGGAATTCTCCTTCTCCTACTGAATTATTCAATTGGTCAATCCAAATAAACCCGCTTGCACAAATACGGCGATTTGTATGGACGAGTTTAGGGAAATCCCAATAATGGGCTAAATATAAAAGGGGAGAGTTGTTTAGGGTATGAAAAAAATACACGAAAATGACCTTTCAGCGAGCTACGTATGGTATACCGACATACCCTTCGCCGATGGAATGTTTCGCCGAAAACACTCTTCGCCGACGGTTGATTTTATGAATAAATCATACACTTTTTGATGCTTCGCCGAAAACGTTCCTCCTTACCGATGGTTGATATAACGAAAAATTCCAAAGTAACTGGGGGAACAACTTAGGCGGTAGTGTGCCTGCCTTCTGTGCAAGAGATTCTGGGTTCGATTTTCAATCGGAAAAGTCCTTGTACAGTCGAAGACAGAGATAAGTACACAGGCCTCAATAAGGTTGAGATTTTCTCAAACTACTGGACCATAGCTAAATGATAATAAACTACTGGATAAAACTATGCATCTGCATAATCTTTATTACCTAATAATATTTTTTAACTTAAATTACAAACTGACAATCAAGTTACCTAACAATGTGTATTTTGAAAAATGAAAATTTTTAAGTAACTTTGTAGGTAATATCGAAGAAAGAGATAAATATACAGGGAGCTTCCATAAGGTTGAGATTTTCTCAACAACTACTGGCCCGAAACTAATAATTCTTTTACAGTTACATAGGTTTCACTTTTATCTATGAAACAGTGAAAGAATTTTTGCAATAGGTCAAGTAGTTTTTGAGAAAATCTCAACCTTAAAAACTCTCCTGTACGCCTTTCTCTGTGTTCAACCTAAGATACGATTATAACCATTTTCTGAGACTGGGTGTGTTTTGTGATCAGTTTAGGTGTCTCTAGATCTATGGACCAGGGAATCCTAGTTTAGGCCCTGATTGTGATAAATGATATGATATCCAAAATTGCCTCAATGTGAGGGAGGCAAAAAATTAACATGAAATAATTAAAACAAGTAGAATTACAAAACAAAAATCATTCTTTGTGCCTCAGAAACATAGAATCGTACCTCTTTATTGCAAGCTAACTATAATTTGTACTTACGTCAATATTTTTTGAATTTACATTTACATCGCTTTGCGAGGAATGAACCCACACATATAGGTACGCTACAATCGAAGTAACACGCGTGTAGGCAAATTACGGTTACGGGAATTCAAAATTAAAAAATAATAGATGTAGCCTTCACGTGAGGCGAGCAAAGAATACGTAATTTTTCAGTGGTTTTTTGTAGACGACATTTTGATTAGATTGTGAACTGAAAGCTTTTTCATGAGATTTAAATGACATTAGGTAGGAAAATGTATGCATGAAATGTAAATCCTTTAGTATTAAGGTACATAACGAAATAGTCTAGCATCGACTCAACATATTATATTCGATCACACGAATATTCTGAGTCTATAAATTTACAGTGAAAGAATTGTCGAGTATTTATTTAATTGTAACTCATCAAATATTCGAGTTCCGTAGGTTATTACTGGGTAGGACGCACCTAAGGATGACCACGGAGCCGAAACGTGGACATTGACGGTGAGACTGGCCCACAAGTTCAAAGTCGCTCAGCGAGCTATGGAAAGAGCTATGCTTCGCTTTTCTCTGGTAGATAGAATAAGAAATGAGTATATCCGCCAGAGGACAAAGGTGGTTGACATTGTTCATAGTATCAGCAAACTGAAGTGGCAGTGTGCTACATCTGTCGTAGAACCAATGGGGCCAGGGCGAGGCATCCCACGCTTCGTTTACCCGGCCTTCAGGGTAAACGAAGCGTGGGATGCCCCCGACCAGATGAAGGGATGATCTTCGCAAGGTGACTGGCAGAGACTGGATGCGAAAGGCCGAGAATCAGGTTGAGTGGCATGCTTTGGGAGAGGCCTACGTCCAGCAGTGGACTAATACGGGCTGGCTGATGATGATGATGAAATATTCGAGCCATAGCGCTCATCGATCGAATGAATTTCGATCCTATTGGGGTACAATCGGTTATTATTGCAGTGGTGTGACGCTGAAGAGACCTAGGGCTGGCAACGCATAAGGTGTCTGATACACTGAGGGCTGTCAGCGAGGCGATAACTTTTTGATTAATCGCCCGCATGTCCGGTACACGCTTCCACCATTATCTGCCGCTCGTTAGTGCTAGGCGATCCGTCGGGAGCCGGTGTGAGCCGGTTACATCCGGATTCATGGGAGCAGATAGTGAAAGTTATCTAATTGCCAATTTATAGACCCGAACTTACCTGTATCAAGATGACCGGTCAGGCATTAATTTTAGAACTTGCTTTTACATGAGGCGTCGTTTATGTATATTGAAATTGATAATTGCTTAAAAACCTAATACGATTTACCATATCTGTTAGATTAGATTAGTAAAAAGGTCTATTAAAAAAACTGTCAAGCTTTTTTGTGTAGGTACTATAGATGGCGTTAGCTATGCTTACGGCAAATTGTTTTGGTACCAAAATAAATGTCACTAATTTTTTTAAATTTGTTATGTTAATGCCATCGGCCAAAATGTCTTTGAATTCACATTACCAAAACGTTTTATAACTTATTGTGTACTACTTCGGTCAAATAATGCCCCCTAAATATTGGGAAACTGAGAAGGACCACACTATTCCACTTTCATTCAGGTTTTTGTTTCATACTCGTGCTGCCATCTAGTTTTAAAGATGAATTATTCTAAAAGAAAACATTATTATATTGGTGGCGACAGCCCAGCTCCTATTATAGGACTATATAATGGCCATTCTCCTTTATTTCTAATATAAATGAATGTACATAGAGTAGGCACTACACTATGCACTCTGGCCATTAAGATAACACAATGGTTAAAACAAAGTCGTCCTTTGTCTGGCTGCTGGGTGCAGTCCAGCTTTGGCGCTAAATTAGTGCAGTTAGCCAACTGCTTTCATACGACTACATACAATGCCAGTGACATCTGTGCACCGTGCACTATTTTTTTAAAGTTTTTTTTTACGTTTCGTTTCGGGGTTTTTCATGTTGTGTGGCTTTCACGGCATGTATTGTAAAAAATTGGAAAACAAAATAGGTATTCTGGGTACGATCACAATGGAAAAGACAATGGTGGTATAATGATCAGCCCTTGTAGCACGAGTCAGCGTTATTTATTTATTTCAATAATGGACTCGACTGTTCGTCATTTGCCAATGTCATGTTACAGAAAATTCAATGTATAATAGTCTTATATATCCTCCAGAGCAGTCGCACAGCGTCTTCACCCTGGGTAGCCGCGTCTTCGTGTCTTCATCCAGAGGAGACGCCGTAGCGTCATCACTCTGGACGAAGCAGCCCGACAGTCACGTTTACTTCCGAGCTTGTAGCGGGATTATTAGCGGGGACTCTTGATAAAAGCTTGAAACTTCAGATCTTGCTCAAATTATCCAATAAATTGACCATACTGTCATTCGCGAACATTTTCTGATTAACTTAACGTGATATCAAAGTCGATCGTTTCCCGCCATTTTCAAGAGAACCCAAAATAGGTAATCTGGGTGCGATCACATGCAAGGCGTTTGACATTAGTTTGACAGCTCCGCGCCGTTGCGTCGATCGCTAATGCGACTCGTGCTAGCCCCGCTGAAAGTAAAAAAAAAATGTCAAAAAATGCTAAATGGCATGTCTAAAATATCTAAAATTATAACGACTTGCCCCATTCAGCACTACGCTGAATGTACCTTATCAAATTGAATCTAGAATGGCAATTAAGTATACCAAAGACATTGCAGCAGCTTTAAAATGAAAATTTAAGGTTCCTTTGTACAGTCGAAGACAGATAGGGGCCTCAATAAGGTTTAGATTTTCTCAAAAACTGCTGGACCGAATTTAATAATTCTTTTACAGTACATATTTTTAACTTTTATCTATCAAACAGTGAAAGAATTTTTGCAATAGGTCGTCAAGTAGTTTTTGAAAAAATCTCAACCTTAAAAACTCTCCTGTACCTACACCTTTCTCTGTGTTCCACCGTACTTATAGCCTAGTATAGGCTAGAATGTGTAGAAACCGCTTGATGGATTTTTGTGTATGAGGTGTAGTTAGATTCGTCTTGACCATGGGACTAACCATAGGTAGAATACATTACATGCCAAAAAGGGAGTAGTATTTTCAAGATTCAAGCTGATTCTTACATAGCATTTTGTCAAATGGAACCAGCAATAAAAACAGAAGGAACCACACTAAATACAACGATACAATGAATCCCACGACACAGGGAATCCTAGTGTGGGGACTAGAGTGTTAGTTGCACGCCTTAAAACACAAGTAAACATTAATTGTATCTAGATTTAAGTTAAAACTGTAAAAATGTCTGGTTCCAAATAAAAATTATTATTATTATTATTACAATAGATCGTACCAATTTGCTTTGAATTCATTTCGCATACCTACTCGTACTTTGTAGGCTTCCATTCCAATACTTCTCCAATAATGAAATTGTACTGTTGAACTTTCGACTTTGCAATTCCCGATGAGAAAGAAGTTCTCAGCGTAGATTCAATATTATTTTTAGGGGTCCGCACAAAGATACATTACCGTATATTGTATATGTCGTGGTCAGATCGTTAAATTGAGCATGTCATGAAATCGGCAGTCATTTCATGAAATAGTGGCATTTCACGAAATCATCAAGTTGTGCTGGGCATATCGTTTAATTCCGTTCCAACACCCTATCTTGTACAATTTGCACATTATTATTCACTTTACCACAGAATGAATTCGCATTATTTACTTACGCACACAACACAAACAATAACAAAGCGCGCTCAGCGCCTCTAGCGATAGTTATTGCAATTTTTTTACGATATGGTCGATTATGTTTGGTTGGTCATACCATGAAATAGCCGTGCGTTTGTTGGCCATATCGTCAAACGCTTTCTATTCATTGATCTGGTCAAGCTATTTCATGAAATGACCAATAGACATTTGACGATTTCGTGAAATGCCACCATTTCATGAAATCATTGACGATTTCATGAAATGCTCAATTTAACAATCTGACCACGACATATAGATTATGTTACTTAAACACTACCTAAATGGGTACATACCTAGAAAATATCAGTAATTTACGATACCTATTTAATTACAAAATTAAATATTTCCACGATAATAATAGTAGGTAGTTGACAGATACCTATTGAAAATTAATTTATTTGCACTAGTTTTATAAATTGTACATAAATTGGAGGACAATGACGAAACAGAATTGAAATCAGTTGGAAATAAAGTATAATTACAGGCATTTGAAAATCAGGAATCTGATAGAAAGAAATGACGTCACTTCACAAATAACATAACTGTACTTTTGTCAAAAAATTGGGCCCGAATGTTATTTGGAATATCGAAAAACTAATTTCAGATATATTATCACCCCTTTAAGTTGATTTAACCATTAAAACACTTTAATTAACTACCCTGTTATGATGCAGAGTTACTAAGAAAAATGTTTACATTACGGAACCCTCAATACGTAATCAAACTCGTACTTTAAGGGTTTTCTTCAATAAGTGCCGTTACGTTAACCGTACATCTGAGCGAATGCTGTTACAAAAGTTACATTTTCTTTTTACGTAGGATATTATAAAAGTTCCTGCAGCTACCTAATAATAGCTCCGTATATTTCCTTTCAAAGCACTTATGAATGAGTGCATAAATAAGCTAATAAAGAGTTTTCTTTGAGTAAGATGTAAAGGGAAGGAAATGTGAGTGGAAGTTTCGGTACCTTCACATTTATAAAAGTTAGGTATTTTAAAGTCTAAAAGGGCCTAATTTCGGTTGAGATTTTCTTAAAAACTACCGGACCATTTTAATAATTTATTTTACAGTACATAGATTTAACTTTTATAATAAGTAGACATAATATAATTACTGCACATAGATTGCGGTCCGGACATATTCCATCAAAATCTTTTGCATTCTTAATGCGCAAAGTTGATTCTCCCAACTGCGAAGATTGTGGGACCAAGGAAGACTTGCAACATATTTTGTTGGAATGTGTCCGGTACGCGACTAAAAGAGAGCATGTTATCAATAGGTTAGGTTTATGCAAATTAGATGTAGGTATATTCCACGGCATTTTAGCTGAGTCAACTTCAGGCCCAGCTAAAATGCTGTTCTCGATATTTTATAAAATTTAAGTTAATTTAGAATAGGTACGATGGGATTGGCATCGTCACTCTATGTGTACAAAAATCCCTAAACAATAAAAAAAGAAAAAGAAAAAAAAAACTTTTATCTATCTAAGAGTAAAATATTTTTTGCAATAGGTCAAGTATTTTTTGAGAAAATATCTACCTTAACAACTGTACACTTTTCTCTGTGCTAGACCGTGCACTTAAAATGATAAAAACTTCTGCGGACAGCTTACCGACTCTATGCGATGGTAAGACGTTCTAAATTGCAGTGGTTTCATATATATTTGATGTGCTGTCGACAGAACCGTACTGAAGAGTAAGTTTATCGATATTTACAATGGACATAACTTACACGCCACTGGCTCCATTCAGTTTGGCCAACAGGATGGTCCATAAGCGAAGGAAAAGGTGGTGTAGTCTGCCTTTATTTGACTGCTGTGACGTAACATTTTATCCCGGCAGGTCCATTGTGTAAATGTGTATTCACAATCAGTTTTGGCGTTTCTTGCATGGTTGGTGTGAACAGACAAATATTTTAATGTTATGAATTAAACCCTTCAAAAAATAACTTTATTTTTATATTCAAAATAGTTTATTAATAAAGCTTAAAATTACTACAAATAATAAAATGACTAAAAACTTTATTTTTGTTATCTGCCAGTTACACAATATGTCCATGATTTAAATCGATACCATAGCGATAAACTTGATTTAAAGTTAGGCGGTGTTTCAATCCATCCATAGATTTCGCCGTTTAATTAGGAGTTTTTATCGCTACAAGTCGGTGGGGTTCTTTTTTGTCCTGTTAAAGCCTGCGCGAACGAAATTTTAGTACTAATATTCGCCAAAAATCTAACATCGACGGCTAGTAAAAATCGACGCAGCGGGGCTATCACGAGTCGCGTTAGCGATCGACGCAACGCCGCGGAGCTGTCAAACTGACGTTATTACGAGGCATTTGACATTAGTTTGACAGCTCCGCGGCATTGCGTCGATCGCTAACGCGACTCGTGATAGCCCCGCTGCGTCGATTTTTACTAACTAATGTCAAATGCCTCGTAATTATTAAAACACGTTGACTTTCGGTTTACGACTGACTTTATTTTTTTAAATTAGGTATACAGTGTTGCCACATTTTGTTACCAAACAACACACCCACTTAACAAAATAAACTTAAGTTATTACAAACATTTTATGTGTACTTATTTATACCCATCATCCCCATAAACTTGTAATGCTTACTTGCTAACAAACCCTTCGTTAATAAGTCGGCAGGCATATCTTGAGTTGATGTATACTTGATATCAATTAATTTGTTTTTAACAGCATCTCTAGTATAATGATACCGAACATCAATATGTTTCGACCTATTATGTGACTGATGACTTGTTGCCAATTTTATTGCGCTTTGATTATCACAATATAATTCAATGACACACATCTTATTAGAAATCTCAAACAACAGGTTTCTTAAGTAAACAGCTTCTCTAGATGCCTCCGACAATGCTACATACTCTGCTTCGGTACTAGACAAAGAAACAGTTTTCTGTTTCCTGCTCAGCCATGAGATCACAGAACCAGACATGGTAAAGCAGTAACCAGTATATGACTTTCTGTCTAAACTATCACTCGCCCAATCAGCATCAACAAAACCTGTTAATTTTACATTTTCTTTACTGTACTTTATACAATAATTTTTAGTTTTCTGTAAGTATTTTAAAACTCTTTTTGCATAATTATAATGACTTTCATTATAACAATTATTAAATTGACTCAGGTAACTTATTGAAAACGCGATGTCAGGTCTTGTTAAGACTGCCAAATACATCAAACTGCCTATCAGTCTTTGATATGGAATATCAGTTATACATTTTTCTGATTTCTTAATGTTTAATTTACATTCAATTGGAGTATCTATGGATCTACAATCAGACATATCAAATTTGGACAATAACTGTTCTATGTACTGCTGTTGATCTACTGTAATGATATTGTTTTTCTGATCCACATTAATTCTCATACCTAAGTAACGTCTGACACTTCCTAGATCCTTTAATTTAAATTCAGAGCCTAATACAGATATAAGCTTTTCTGTCTCCTGTGTACAATTTGAATAAATTAGAAAGTCATCGACGTACAGGGTTATTATCATTTTTACATTATCAGTATTTCTTGTAAATAAACATGGTTCAAACTTACTATTTTTAAAACCTAAGTTACACAAACAATCTTTTACTCTTTCATACCAAACTAAAGAAGACTGTTTTAGCCCATAGATAGCTCTTTTAAGTTTTAAAACTTTTCCATTACATTTATCTTTAAACCCTTCAGGAATGGACATAAAAATATTTTCTTTTAAATGACCATTTAAAAATGCAGTTGTTACATCTAAGTGTGTAATATCTAAACCCCACTGTGCACTGAGAGCAAATAACATTCTCAAGGTAGAATGTTTCACAACGGGAGAAAAAGTGTCCTCGTAGTCTATACCACGACGTTGTGTAAATCCTTTTGCTACAAGCCTGGCACGATATCGCACTTTATCGTTAACATCTAGCTTTTTATTTAGCACCCACTTACATTGCACGATTGACACACCGTTTGGAATATCGACGAGCTCCCACGCATCATTGTCCTCGAAACTCTGCAGCTCCTCACGCATGGCCAGCTTCCATTGCTCAGATTCTGGTCCATTGAGAGCCTCTGAGAAGACAATCGGATCAGCAGCTTCTGGGACGGTACTGGAAACACACAAATTATTAAAACCATAACGTTCTCTGACTTTCCTCTCCCTCTTGCTTCTTTCAATCTGTGGAGGCGGTACTGGAGGTTCACTCGTTGATGTGTCCGTCTCGACAATAGTGTTAGTCAATGTATCATCGCTTTCTTCACTATATGGACTAGTGTAAATCGATGAACTTGAGCTTGATCTGTTCAGAGATTCATTCATTGTGCTTTCCCCCACTGAATCTCTGCTTTCTTCTCGCAGTTCTGATCTTTCATCACGCTGAATCAAATTCTTATCTTCTTTCTGAATTTCATTCTGAATCCAGATCACATTTTCATCTTCTTCTTTGCTATTCATGTTTGTTTTTCCTTCCATGATTATAACATCTCTCTTTACTGTGACGATTTTCTTTCTTGGATCATATATACGGTATCCCTTAACATTTTCTGAGAATCCCACAAGAATGTACTGCTCAGATTTTCTGTCCCATTTCAATCTCTTTTCTTTGGGTACATGAGCCATCACTGGACTTCCAAACAAACGAATATTGCTTATATCTGGTTTCACCCCATACCACGCTTCATATGGAGTTTTATTTTCCAAGCTTGAGGTAATACACCTGTTCTTCAAATACACTGCTGTATTTGTTGCTTCAGCCCAGAACTTCTTGTCTAACTTAGCATCAAAAATTAAACATCTGGCCTTTTCTACGATGGTTCTATTAGCCCTTTCACAGACACCGTTCTGCTCTGGTGTGTATGCGTTTGTCTTCTGGTGAATAATTCCTTCCTTGGTCAAGTAATTCTCCATTTCACCACTACAAAACTCGCCACCATTGTCTGTGCGAAGTATTTTTATTTTCTTGTTCTGCTGGTTTTCAACCAAGGCTTTGAAATCCTTGAACTTCTTAAATACTTCATTTTTTTGCTTCAAAAAGTATATGAAAGTCATGCGACTATAATCATCGATGAATAAAAGAAAGTACCTTGAACCAGCAATGGATGTCGTTTCCATGGCACCACATACATCTGCATGTATAATCTGTAGTGTCTCTGTACTTCTCTGTCCCACATGTGAAAATGGTAACCTACTCTGTTTACCTTCGCAACAGGTTATACATTTTTCTTTCATCATGTCACTAGCAGCCGGGTAAGACAATCCATTCACGATACCATTCTTCATTTTATTCAAATCACAACTGTTAATATGTGCTAGCCGTCTGTGCCACAATTCTGCACTTGCCACTGTTGCCAATAATTTACATTCTGTCACTTTTATATTCAACTTATATACACCGTTGGTTAACTCAGCTGTTCCAACCAAAATATTCTTCTTGTTGTAAATATAACAGCAACTGTCTTCGAAAATGACACTGTTTCCGTTTCGGATAAGTTCACTCACTGACAACAAGTTTGTTGTTAAGCTTGGCACGCATAACACATTCTTAACTGTGATATCAAAGTCACATTCAGTCGTCGTCGTTATCTGTACGTCTCCTGAACACAATACTGGCACTTTCATATTATTGGCAACAGTTATCTCTGATAAACTCGGCTCGCGATTTGCGTTATTTATCCAATGTTCGTTCGCCGTCATATGAGTACTCGCGCCGGAGTCCACGTACCATTCGTATTTACTATATTTTCCTGTCAAAAATACCACGCTAAAAGCATTTGATTGCTTATTTTTCTGCCGCAATGATGGACACTGGTTCTTGAAATGACCACTTTGTTTACATTTGTAACAAATTACGTTTTTCTTTTCACCTGTCAATGTCACTTTCGTAGTGTTGTCATATTTCTTTGCAGCGAATGCAGCGCCACTGGCATCCGAATCGGTAAAATTCGAAACTTCCATATCGATAAGTTTCGATTTTATAGCATCTGTGGTAATCTGAATTCCAGAGTGTTCTATGGCCATTATCATTGGAGAATACCTTTCCGGCAAACCAGCTAATAATAATGATCCTATCCACTCATCCGTGATTGCAAATCCTGTGCCTTTTAATCTCTGCGCCGTATCGACAACTTGCGTTACGTATGATGTCATAGAATCGCATTTTTCTTGCCGTATGGAGATTAAATGTCTTAACAAAGTTATTTTTCTTGAAAAACCCGAGTCATCGAACATGTTTTTCAGCTTGGCCCACAGTTCTTCTGAACTGCATGTTTCCTTTATATGCACGTACAATCCTGGATCGATGGTCAAAATCAGCTTTGCCTTCGTTTTGGCATCGTCCGCAGCCTTTCTTTCCGTGTCTGGCACTTGCTTGATGTAGTGAATCATGCCTTCAAGCACCAACAAATTTTCTGCCGCGAAGCTCCATTCATCGTAATTTTGTCTGCCCTTTAACTTCGGAATACTTTGAATATAGTTACTAGCCATGATAACGCGAAAGAACAACCACTTTTTCGAACTGTAATTACTTTTAAAACCTGAGAAATTACTGAAAAAGACACGGGATTGCCCATAACCTATTAAAACACGTTGACTTTCGGTTTACGACTGACTTTATTTTTTTAAATTAGGTATACAGTGTTGCCACATTTTGTTACCAAACAACAGTAATAACGTCAGTTTGACAGCTCCGCGGCGTTGCGTCGATCGCTAACGCTGACTCGTGCTACAAGGGCAACACAATGTTACTTACCAAAGACAATGAAAACTATTTTTTTTTTTCATTTAGGTATTAAAAATATCCCGCAGACAATACTGGCCAAAAAACATCTGCGTTTTAAAAAAAAGAGTCCCCAACTCGCTCGGATCAACATGTCCTCGGAGCAGCACAACGGGACAATGGGCGAGGGCGGTGCGTTTTGTTGCGCGGAAATACTCTATTGTACTGGACTTTCACGAATTTTCTACTCGACAATAGTTTAAAGGGTAGCCAGATGCCGCACAAAATGCATATAAAGGCAGCAACGACAGTAGATCAATGGTAACGCTTGCAGTACGATTTCAACTCTTACGACGCAGATAATAAGGACGGTGCAAAGTCCAAAGTGTTACACTTGATGAGCTGTACCATTCCGTAGCCGACTGCAGGCAGCAACAGCAGACGTACCGAACTATCGAGAGAATTGGCGTACAGTGCGCGAGGCGTAAGCTCAGGTTTGCATTTGTGTGAGTGCACACAGATAATGTAGAGTGATATTCGGCCTGAGGCGCGACGCGTCCTACGCATACAAATACAAACGCAACAAAATACACCCTGCCGCGCACGCACCGCACTTCTTGTACCGCTATCACTCACACAAATGCAAACCTGAGCTTACGCCTCGCGCACTGTAACATACTGAAAGTCTCAAGCGTGGATGAACCGGTCATGTCAGGTAATCATTGATCTCCTATAAACAACTAGATACACAGTCTGCCTTCTATAAATGTCCGAGCGCAAAGAAGGTCCGATCGAATGAATGGGCCCATCATTTGCTTTATTATACATTATTTGGACGTTAACAATGGACCCTTATTTGGACGTTTTTAAAATTGTTTGTGACCTTTATGTATTTAGTTGTTTATAGGAGATCAATGCGGGTAATAACAATAAATAATTGGAAACATATAACATAAAAGCAAAATACAACCGTTTTTCACCAACGGTAATGGGTTTAATATTTATACTGTTTAATAATTCTACTCACGTACTAATAAATCGTACCTACATGCAATAAAATAAAATTTCACAAATAATGCACATAAAATTGAAATCGCAATTCGTCGGAGTATGTAGAGCGCTTAGCAAATAAATAACTCAAATACTTGATTTTGAACAGGAAATATTTTATTCGTCTGATTTTGATGGCTCAATTATTTGCAGATATTTGTGGAATCAATCGTATTTTAAAGCATGAATGCACGAGAACGACGCATTTGGGGAAATATGTTTCATATTTCAATGTATATCTAATAGAAGATAAATCAAAAGAGAGCATAATATAGAAAATGTTAGGCACATCTTTCTTTAAAAGGACAACTATTTAAAAAATCATAACAAAGCTCGATTATGAAACCATAATAAAATTATGATTTGGTTTTTCCAAAGAGACCAACCATAAACATAAGTATCAGAATTTGGGGAAATATTTTTCCTAACCTTCACACCAGTCTGACGTGAGTTAACGTTAGTCTGTCGTGTATTTTTTTTGGATAATAATTGTCCAAAATCACGTTAAATAAATGCATTTTTCTTTTCTTTCTTTCTTTCCCGGAGCCTCCTCCCTAAGCCTTCCTCACTAAGTTGCATTGCTAAATGAAATGCAACTTATATAGTGAGTACTGATTGTTTATATAAAGGAGATGGACTATTTTTAGAACTGTCAAAGTTTAAAATAAATAAAAACAAAACATGGTACAGAATCACTACAATTATACTAATTAAGGACTCCAAGATATTAATATCGGGGCCACACAAGCAGCCATCAGTAACAAAATAATAAATCTGTCACAATGGTAACATAGTGCACTTATTACAGCTACAAAATGTACGGAAACCATACGAATACGAACGTAAAATGCCATATCACATATGCCTCGCACGCGACCCTTTGTGGCGACTCGCCGTCAAACGCTCCACGTATTGTGGCAACGGGCGATATTTCACATTCATGAGCCACTCTATAAGCTATTACACACCATGTTTCGCTAGTTCCTGTTTTGGAGAAAGTTTTGAGTGCTACTAACTGCCCTAAGATACTTAGGTTATTCCGCTGACACCGTGAAGAAACGAGACGTAACCGTGCTTACCTTTACTGATGCGATGCTGCATCGCGTCAGGGATGTTTGCGGAAGCCGGCGCGTGGACTGGTTCCATACGCAAAAGAGTCGCGTCCCTGGATGCGACGGGTTCGCGGCAGCCCTAACAGCATCGTTAAGGGCATTGCGGATACCATGGACAGTCCGATTCTGAGACCAGACTGAGATCATGCAACCCAGAGAGCAATTGTACTGTTAAAAAAAATGCCTTCTAGATGTGGATTCCAAAACGAAAGACAACACAATGCAAACCATCATCTTTAGGGCTTAGTAAATACGAACACATAACTACCATATTATGTATATCTGCCTACCAATTATTATGTATACCTGCCTACCAATTGTATATTCTGTATACCTGCCTACCAATTGCGCGTCATAATCAAGCATCACTAACGCATGAAGGCATGAGCAGATAGCATTCATCAACTAATTCGAGAACACACGTGTAATCAGACTACACGGTACACGGTGAGGAACTAATCAAACGTGGTACAGTCGAAAACAGAGAAAAGTGCAGGGGGCCTCATACGCGGACGATTGTACAAATTCCTTTACTGGCAGATATGTAGTTGCAAAGAATTTTCAAAGATCAGTCAAGTTTTTGAGAAAATATGAACCTTGTACAGCTTTGTCTATCACAGATCGTACAGTCGACAGGACATCAAATGGAGGTAACACTTAAGCATTCTATCGGCACTAATGCGTTATGCGACAGATGTTAAACTGAAATATTTTTTTCGATATGCCAATTAATGCTAGATGTTAATGGCCAAATAAGTGCTTCATCCCTTTTTAGCAATACGAATTTAGTATGGAGTTCGTACTCGTAAATTTTCAAATGCATGTACCTAATTATTTCATTAGCAATGGTTTCGTGTAGTTTGATGTGTGCTGTCGACTGTACGTTGTTCATTAGCCGTGCTTTGTAGGCCAATAACTAGAGTTCCATTGTATACAGTTTCGGCCAAAAATAGCTGAAAGATCTTAATAAAATATTATAATGACAGAAATGAATGGGTGTTTTTATTCAGTAAGAAATCAGAATCCGAACTCTTTATTGCAACTAAAAACATTTGTATGGACAACAGCAGATCAATGGTAACACGTGCAGTACGATTTTAAATTTTACGACGCAGATAATAAGAACGATCTAAAGTCCAAATGTTACACTTGATCTGCTGTTAGCGTACGTGTTAGCACGTCAACTTTTTTTGAGGTTACATTATACACCACTATGGGTGGAAAAAATTGTCAGAAAAACGATGCGAGAAAAAGTGGCAAAAAACTAAACTCTCAGTCATATAATTATAAAAGTAAAAATAAAACATAACGTCTTATGAAAGCTGTGTATGGATTCATACACAGAATTACCTATCCGCAAATTATTTGGCTTCAGATTCAACCCAAAAATTCTTCAACTGAACCCTATAAATTAACTGTGCAGAATAATTAATTGAGTTGATTTGTATGTGTTAATTAGGTGGGCTCATAGTTTAGATTAAAGTTTAAAATTTGATTCATATGTACATTAATTAGTTCATTTCAATAATTTATTCATTCCAAAATTTAATAAGTACAACATTACGTTACCGTATCAAACTTTTCAATAATATTACCAATTGTTATAATATAATATGTATAATATTTTATATACGGATGTCTCGTAAATAATACGACTAACATAAGGGGAACATTAAATAAACTATAAATAATCAGAGATAATCTTTTCTATTTATTATCTCTGATTATAGTTTTACTAAAGTATTCTTATACTGCAGCCCAAATCAAGAGTCTTATTTTGTAAGCAAATATGATCGTCTAATTACCTGTTGTGATGTAACACTGAAGCAACTGATTGATCGAACCTGTTCATCATTGTGAAAATAAAGTAATCCGATCTAATAATGTGAAATTAACTATGCAATAATCACAGAATAGCTTAAAATGTTAGTAGGGTGTGGTAGTTTTTGTTTACAAAATAAGACACTTGATTTGGGCTTCGCTGTAACTTTTTGTACTTACAGAGTTTTTTTTTTGCAAAAAGTATTTCTAGATCTCTCTTCTGTTGTACGAATAAGCAAATATCTGGTTTTTGTTGTAGTTAAAATTAAATGATCTCGAAACATTGGTCCACCGTATTCAAATATGATCGATTTGTATGACTTACGAATATTAATTATTTTTTAATTCTAATCAGAACCATAATTATATCTTTATGTTGCAATTAAATACATTTCGTGTAGGTATTTTTGCAAGTCAAATTTTTTTTAAAATTATTTACACTAGGTACTTTGGAAGGAAAAGGTGCCAACGCTGTGAGGAGAAAAGGGGGCAAAAAACTTTCAGTAGCATATCTTTAAAATAATAGCAATAAAATCAAAAATTCTTTGAACAAAAGTTGTTCAATGCTGACATAGTATTACGGTTCTCAAAACGATCAAATCATACCATGTCAGAGCGGCCGTGAAAGGGACAGTGCTATGGCATTGGTATAGCGGCGTCTCTGTTTGACGCGCCATGACATGGTATAATTTCATCGTTTTGAGAATCGTAATTGAGGGGCAGAACCCTTTTGGCTTACCTACTATACATACACCCTGTATAATAAGTATGTAAGTATGGGTTATGTTAAACGCCCATATTCTTACATACTTAGGTATTCTAATATGGGTAGGAGAAAACGCGAAGGCGGCCCAAGTCTTTGTGCTGAAGTATCCGAAGGAATATTTTCGCAATTTATTATAATTACCTACTTCACGATGTCACCCCCAAATCCAGTGAAATTTTCTTACACGGAATTTTGCAAGAAAAATTGCTTTAGGCAATTATGAAGGGCGGACTGTCAAAATCTTTTGGATAATTTGATTTTGTATGATATAGGAGCATTCTGCGACTTCGTCGACTATTACTAAGTGTTTCCTGTAGGAACAATACATTTTCCTGTGGTAAAAATATTGCCACGAGACTATATTACATTCAGTAGCGAACAATTATTACAACAATCGTGGGATAAAAATACCGCGAGTTAAATCAGAAAAATGTATTGTGTTTTTGTGACTTTTGGTTACCTAACCCGGATTAACTTATATGTTGCAAGTGGCCATAAATATACACATTATGGAGATTATCTACGTAGAACTAAAAAAAAATTAAAATTATTAATGTAAATTAAACTCACTTTTTTGTTAAAGCCGGTGTTTAGACGAACTATTTCGACCGGTTTCGGTGGTCTTTCCAATTACATAGCTATTATAATAATTTGTAGTTCTGGCTAACTATAGTTTTAAAGGGTCGTTCCCATCGGTTCACGAATCTATTGTTCTCCTTTTCCCACCAGGTCCACGGATCTCTTTCTTTAAAAAATACTATTTGTGAAGAAAAACCGATAATTATACAAACGAGCTACCCTCTAATTCCAAACGCAGACATACATGTTCTATTACAGACGTATAATCTTGTAGGTAAAGAACTAGCAAAAATTTGACAAAAAATAACAGCTCTCAACAACGCAACAGTTTCAAGTTTTCAACCCTTCTCAAAATTTTCTCTTTGAAGAGATTAGACCGTGGTGACCGCTGGCATTAGTCATTTAGAATTTAAGACCAACCTGCGACTGACTGTGATTAAATTAGGGTTGAACTTTAGGGAGGCCTGGCTCCCGTTAAAAAGTAGGCTATAGGCATCGAGGCCACGTTGCAGGTGAATAAAACGGTCGATACTCGAACGAACGATCATAGAAAAGACAAAAACAGCGTAAATGTCATTGCAATCGCAGCGATAAAACGTGGTAGTCTGTGATTGTGTGACCACGTTTTATCGCCACGATTTTTGTGCTAGCTAATCATGCAATAATCGCCACAATTTGGCTGCTACAATTTTTAAACCGCAAATAAATGGAAATCCATTTATTCGTCCGATAACCAGTAAACTCGTTAGATTCAGCGTATTCATAACTAGTTGACCTCCACTGTAGTGAGTGCAAACAATTAATCACGACTCCAGCATTGTATTGAGCGATGTGACGAGGGTCACCGCCCGCAGCTCGTGGCCCGACCCTCGACCTGTTGGCGTTTTATTTTTTAATGCCGAAATCTAACCCTGTCAGCTGTAAGGCAGAAGATGCAGCGATTCGTACGTTGTCAGAAAACCAACATAACTTAAGTAACCATCAGAGATATAAAGATAAAGAAAAATATACAAAAAAAGCCTATGTTACAAGAATTGCCCTTGTAGCACGAGTCAGCGTTAGCGATCGACGCGACGCCGCGGAGCTGTCAAAGTGACATTATTATAAGGCGTTTGACATTAGTTTGACAGCTCCGCGGCGTTGCGTCGATCGCTAACGCGACTCGTGCTAGCCCCGCTGGTTTTCAAAATAACGCGGAAGGAGTGATGTGTACGCAAATGACGGTAACTGTAAAATCACCTGACAGGTGTCAATAAATCAGTAGTTAATGAGCAGCCACGCGTTTTATTTCGATCCCGTCCATATTAGGTTTCCTATCACTATCATTTATATAATAGGGGGCAGATTTTGGCCAAAAAATAGAACAACGACGTCGTTAACCTTGACTTTACGGGACTTGGGCGCAAATAAAAATCATTTATGCTCACCCTGCGACCTCCGTTTTCGTCTCTTTCAGCTCAATACTTGGACTATGAAAGCTCACATTTCACAGTCGAGAGAATTGAGGCATTTTGAGAAGTGGCCCAATTGACCGGTTCAGCATAATGTTTGTTTGCTATATTATTGATTAATCGTCATTTTTTAAGTTTTTAGTGATTTCGTGTCGCTCTCAAAAGCTTTACACCTAATAATATGCCGTTTGTTATAGCTATATGATGGTGATTTCAGCAAGGATACCTTCAATAAAGAACGGGTATTTTTTCCCTTCAAGTCGAAGACAGGTATGACAGGTACGCTAACAGCAGATCAAGTGTAACACTTTGGACCGTTGACCGTTCTTATTATCTGCGTCATAAGAGTTGAATTCGTACTGCAAGTGTTACCATTGATCTGCTGTTGTCCGTACCTAGATACGAGTAAGTATCTGGAGAAGCGATGAGATAGGTGCTAACGGTGAGCTCTGTCTGATATCGTGTGATAAAGTCATTTTATAACGTATATTCATGTCACAAAAGATTTTGTAATATAATTTAACGGTTTACGCGCCCGTTGATATTATTTTTGTCCACATTAAAAGTACAGATATCAACCGAATGGCGTGGCTTTACTTTGGACTTCGCACGCGATGTGTCGTGTGTACTTGCTATACCAAAACTGTTCTATTTAATAATATTAGTGTTTCGGTCTAGACTGTGGGCTTGGTCTGTGGTATTAAGTTATAGTTTAATGGAGCAGAATAGATGACTATTTAAACGATGGGCATTATTGAGCATGAGCATGCATGATGTGTGTCGCCGGTTCCGCATGACGGATCAAGTTTAGTTAGTAGGTTTGCTAATAATAGGTATAATTTTGTAATTACCTAGTTATTAAGAAATTAAATTGTTATTATTTTAAAAGATGTGCTACTGAAAGTTTTATGCCACTTTTTCTCATCAGCGTTGTTGACACGTTTTCCTTGCAAAGTGATGTAATTGTAAATTCAAAAAAATGTTGACGTGTAAAAATGTACACACGCAATAAAGAGATTTGACTTTGACTTTAATGATAGAAATGATGACTTGCGCTTTTTTAAACTAACCTAAATCTGACAGCCATAAAAGTTCAGCCTTCTTTTCCTACACCAAAGTTACCTATAAAAAGGATGGCACTATTTTTAGAACTGTCAGAGTTTGCTTAAATTTAGAAAACACAACAGAATCGCTGCCGTTACTCTTACTTAAGTACTTATTTTTGCTTTATAACAATCTATTCAAACACAGGTCTGACCTACTGCAATGTTGGATATTACAATGGCTTATTTTTTATGGAGAAATAGGTTGTTATGTGTGATTCTATCATGGCCACCAAATCTAATTCTAAGCGCAACTGTCACTGTCAGACATATGCAACATCGCGTAAGAGTGAGCAAGATAGTTTAGAGATGTTTACATTTAGCGTTGCGCATTCTACAATCCGCGCAATTGTGTTTTTAATTCTGTTTTTATTTCACAGTAAACGAGGCATTGTAACTCTTTATACTCGTAACACCTTTATAGAGTTTCGAACTTTTTTCTGACTTTTCCCCATCCCAGTGTTTTATTTCCGCCTCCAAGACGTCTATGCAAAATGTTCAATAGTCCGCTAAGATCTACGAGATGTTTTCCCGACCGAAAAATAAGACGATGCCCCATCAATCACGGAACTGTTGACGGATGAACGCAATACGGTCGGAAAGACCCCCTTCTAGGGGAGGGTTAAATAATAGATCTTAACTTCAGGAAAGTGCTGAAATATTGAATAGAATATGGAAAGAAAAGTTTGAGTCAGACAGACATGAAGGAAAAAAATTATCGGCGCTCCTTGGAGATAACCTAAAGTAATTTTGTATACTTTAAATATGGAGACTGGTATCCGCCCTTGTTGCTACTTTCATTCTCATACCGAGAGAGACATACGTTTTTATATGTTCGATTTCTATTGAAAAGTCAAACAATGGACAAACGTGAATGGCAGGAGTCCGCGATTCCCCCGGGCCCACGGACGCAGTGCGCGAACCGCACGGCGCGCCCGAGTGACTCGAGGCCCGGACGGGGAGGAGGATGGTGATGGAGAATGGATGATGAATTGTGGGCTGTTACAGCCCACAATGGGGAGTACTCGGGGCGCTAGTCGGGTCGCGGATGTATCGCAGTTCACGTGGCTCGGCAACAATGACACGAGGTGGAACACCCCAGGAAGTTTAGTCGGTATTCCGCTCCTTCAGGGCGGCGAGCCCGACATAATCAACGCGCTCCCCCGGGCGTGGTGGTACGATCGAAGACAAAGAAAGGTGTACAGGAGAGTTTTTAAGGTTGAGATTTTCTCAAAAACTACTTGACCCATTGCAATAATTCTTTCACTGTTTGATAAATCAAATTAAAACTATGTAGCTGGGAAAGAATTATTAAATTCGGTCCAGTAGTTTTTGAGAAAATCTCAACCTTATTGGGACCCCCTGTATACTTATCTCTGTCTTCGACTGTACATGGCAACATGTTTTACCTGGGATAAAAAAGGAGTCCGCTATGTAAATATTACCTATATGGCTAACTTCATCGGCGGTTCTTTGATTCATGGAGTGAGGTAACATTTTGTATAGTTGGAAAAATTGGTGCAGATTTCAAGAAAAGTATCTTCGTATTACTTGAAAAACGTTTTGAGTTGGTCAATATATCTGATGTTAGGGCTAAATATTCTAGATTTCGTTTAAATTAGGATACACAATTTAGATCGCTAACGTTCTAAAAATTATTCGGAACGATGTTCAAAGCGTTTGTTTAGGTGATTTCAAAATTACTATACCTACACAAATTATGGAGGTTGCCTGGAAGACATCGCTAAGGCCATCTGCTTCTACATGGTCTAATTTTGTATACAAATACTATACTTACGTGTGCAAATAAATTGTGTATATTTTTTTGGATTTCATTATGCATGGAATATAAAATAAAACCTTTTCTTTAGGTGTAAGTAATAATGACTAATAAATTTGCAATTTAATGAAAATGTACTGAAACCGGCACTTTGACCGAAAGATAAGTTTTAGGGTTAATTTAACTTTTCGTAAACAGCGTCCCATTTTGTGGGGAGTTAAGTAGAGGCGGGTATTTGCTGAATATTTGGTTTCGATTTTGACCACTTTTGGGCTAAAAGTCGATTGGGTCCTTGGTTTCATCGGCTGGGAAGATAACATTTAAACATAGGTTACTATGTTTAAATTGGTGAAGGTCTACACTTCATTGCATCACAGATACAGTACATTATTTCTTACATTACTGAGAAACACGTACAATGTTGGAAGTAATTTTTCGACCTTCTGATCATGACTTCTTGTTTTTCTAGCAATTCTATACAGCATGCAGAGTCTATATAATATATAGACTAATATTTTACAGTACTCACACAAAGCTTGCACTCAAAATTAAGCAAATACCTAACTCAATGAATTAGCCATTTGAGTACCTCTCACAGCAAATGAATTAAACATTGCAACTAATCCGGACCTTTCTGAAACATTTGTTTACCTCTCAGGCGACTTGGGACTGTACTTATAAATCCCATCCCATTAATCCCACTAATATATAAACGCGAAAGTTTTTATGGATGGATGGATGTTTGTTGCTCTTTCACGCAAAAACTACTGAATGGATTTTAATGAAACTTTTTTAAAACATCTTTATTTAACATTGATCTCCTATAAACAACTAGATACACAGTCTGCCTTCTAAAAATGTCCGAGCGCAAAGAAGGTCCAAACGGATGAATGGAACTCATTTGCTTTATTGGACATTATTTGGACGTTAACAATGGACCCTTATTTGGACGTTTTTAAATTGTTTTAGTAAGACCTTTGTGTATCTAGTTATTTATAGGAGATCAATGTTATTTAGACAACTTTTTTAAACATCACCAATTTTATCGATGGGTCCTCTTCGGTTTCGGCTTTGGTTTCTTTTTTTTATCTTCTTGAAATGAGCCTCTAGAGATAACTCGCAACTCCAAACTAAATTATGAATGTTTTTAAATGTTACCTCTTTTGAGCCAACAAAGGAGTTTGGCCGGATATAAAAGCTTTTATACGGAATAGCATCGAGATTACAGACAGATGTAATTAAAATTACAATGTGCAATTATATGAAAACATTAGACATTTTGTAATTACGTCTTTTGTCTCATTCCCTGTGACTCTTTGTATCCAGCAATGTCATTTAAATAACTTTATTAGAATATTATTTGTAATTGTAATGTGATTTGGCGCAGGCACCAATGTAAGCTTAGGTAGATTTCAAGCACAAATTAAAAATATTGAAGATTCTAAAGACGTAGCACAAAATAATTATGCTAAGTGTCACCACAATTATAGGGAACAACGGCTTAGTAATCCAAGGATTGGGTTACAATGTTATATCGAATAATATAATATTTAATAAATAATATTTTTTTTGTAAACCTATAAATTGTCCCACTGCTGGGCAAAGGTCTCCCCCCTCCTCTTCAATCCATCCCTGTCCTGTGCCTCTTCCAGCCACCCATCCCTGTATCTAACAATATCGTCTCTCCACCTACGCCGAGGTCTGCCCCGCCGCCGGCAACCGTCCGATAATATATAATAAAAATAATGGTTGAATTAACAAAAGAAACCAATTTTTAAAATTTAACAAACAAATGTGTTAAGATATATGTTTGATATTGATAAAATAAAAATAAAGTTAGACAACAGTATAAGTAATAGTGTTAGACTTAAATGGCGGGTTATCTTTTGGTGCAAGTGATCCCTAAGTTCTAACTTAGGTTAAACCACTGAAGCCTACTAAAACTAGGGTTCAAAGGCAAATACAACACCTGCCGCCTTCGCAAAGATAGAGCCTTAAGTACGTTAATTAGGAGTATTCATTAGTAGAGGTAGCGAACTGCGCGACACCCATTTACTAGGTGTACAGATAGGAAATCTAGTATAATTGTAGTCACGTAACTTGACCCAAAATGGCGGTTATCTGCGCAGGTACCATTGTAGACAAAAGTGATGTCAAAATAATTATTTTTGTATTAGGTAACCAAAAAGTAAATACTTTTTTAGAATTAAAACTATAGTGAGCCATTACTACAAATTATTATACGAAATTATGAAACGATTTCGACGATCTTTCTCAAGGTGAGCGCGTCACGCCCGCGTCGCCGGTGACATTTCTTTGCGCATCGAAATCGGTCGAAACTCTCGGTCTAATTGCCGACTTCAACAATGTAAGTGAGTGATATCCGTTTATATATAAGAATTTGTAAGTACTTTGTTAATTATGCACATTAAATACTTACTATAGCACCGCATGACTAGAGACATTACGACTCCTTCAGTAGATGACTTTCATCGCCATAGGTTGTTAGCCACAAACATAGTTTACAATCACTTGCCTTGAAAATTGCCATTTTCACACTTCGTTAAAAACGTGAAGTTAGAATAGGATTGTGGTTTAAACCTTTTAAAAACTTTTCAGTCGCGTTTATTACTAACAGTTAGCCACCATTGTAACCTCACTTCCATTGAAGTATTGTCATTTTCATACTTCTTTAAGAAAGTGACAGGTTCTCTTGAAAATGGTGGGAAACGACGGTTGCGAAATTATTTGATAATTTGTGTTAAATATCACGTTAAATTAATCAGAAAATGTGTGCGAGAATGACAGTACGGTGAAGTTATTGGATTATTTATGCAAGATCTGAAGTTTCAAGCTTTTATCAAGAGTTCCCGCTACAAGCTCGGGAGTGACGTTCACGTTACTGTCGAGCTGCTTCGTCCAGAGTGATGACGCTACGGCGTCTCCTCTGGATGAAGACATGAAGCCGCGGCTACCCAGGGTGAAGACGCTACTGCGACTCCCCTGGAGGAAGATAGAAGACTATTTATATTGAATTTTCTGTAACATGACATTGGCAAATGACGAACTGTCGAGTCCATTAATAAAATAAATAAATAAGAAAGTGACAGTGGCTTAGGCCGTGGAATAACGATTAAATCTCGTTTATGAGTAACACGGCGGCAGATAACATCAAAGTCATATCAGTTTCTTTTTAACGTGCCTTGTCGTTCGCATACAATATGTACCCTTGAACGGACTCGAAAATAATCAAACGAAAAAGAAGACACAATACAAGAAGCCCCCTTACATAGGGACGTTTGAAGCATAGACATTTTATATGGTTTGAAATGACTCAAAGTGGTTTTCCGAACGACATCGACAATGCCCGCTTGGCTCAATACTCAATAGATAAATAAAATAAAGTCATTTAGTCATATAAAAATAGTTGTACGGTGTCATGGTTTTCAGGCATTTTTAAATCGACAAGGCCTAATTTTTTATATCCATAAAAATATAATAAAGGGGGTAGGTAAAAATATTTAAATATTAAATTAAGATCGTGAAAATTGAGTAATGCGTCCAAAATTAACCCATAGATCTCGAATGGAGGCCAGTAAACGTAGCTTGGAGCTCTCTTCGACCTGATGGAGGGAAGACCTGCACAAGCTGGCAGAGACTATGTCCAGCAGTGGACTGATACTAGCTGACGAGATTGATGAAACCCTGTATAAGACGATTGTAGTGGAAGTTTCGCCGATCTGATCCGAGTCATGGTAGATTTGAATAAATTTATCACCATTTAAAATTTAGATTTCCGTTTAGCATATCCTATATGCAAGAAACATTCAAATGCAATAAAAAATGTATCAGAAGAACGACTAACGACTAACTGGTTCACAAAAAAGCTAAATTGTTTTTTTATTGCAAAGATTACACGACCCACACGAATGCACTCCACATTAATGAACACTTCATGCACACATTGCGTACTCACCCAGCGTTTCCAACACACAATTCCGACCCATATTGTTGAGGCCTAAAGTTTAGAATCGTCTGCATTATGACACAAACATGGACCATAAGTCAACATAATGAATGCTCTCTTGACAAGATGGCGGCCATTTTTCAGCGAAATTATGCCTCATAACGAGATTAGCTCAGTTTTTCTACAGCTGCTGTAATAAAAATTTACGTTTGTGAATTTCCCCGACGAGCCCCGCCCGAGCATTGGTGGGAATCTCAGATGTTGTGTAAAAATAAATTGGCGGCTTTTTGTCGAGAAATTGCGTTGGATCCTACCCACTGTGCGGTGCGGCGCGTTGAGTTTTAGGTTAAAAAATAAAAAAATAGAATTGTTTTTTTCTTGCTCAGGCCACAGGTATCGTCAATGTTATTTTGAACCGATTAACAGACCTAATGCATAGCAAGTGTTTGTTAATCGAAACATGAATTTGTATAATATAGCACAGAAGAAATAATAGTACAGCTAACAGCAGATCAAGTCATGTAACACTTTGGACCGTTCTTATTACCTGCGTCGTAAGATTTTAAATTGTACTTCAAGTGTTACCATTGATCTACTGTTGTCCGTACCTACATGATAATAGTGTCATAAAATAAAATAAATTTGATCAAAGATTCAAAGTCATATCTCTTTATTGCAAGTAAGCACGTTGCGTACAGTTTTGCACGTCACAAATTATTCTTTTGGATTTACATTTACACCACTTTGCAGGGAAATGGTGCCAACGCTGAGCAGAAAAATTGGCAAAAAACTTATGGCGATTATCAATTTTATTAATGTGCTACGCTGCGCTACGACGTTCGTAGCATTGCCTACGAACGTCGTAGCACTTGTAAACGAATCGTTTGGAGACGGGGCGCGTAGGTCAAAATTTATATACAATTTTAACGTGAGATCACTCTTACAACCTGTCAATGGAATTTGACATTAGTAAGAGCGAGCGCATCATGCTAAGGGGTAGCGCCATAAAGTAATGAAGTACGCCCCTGACGGCCTGCCCGCCCAGGGCCGGATTCATAGCTTTATAGGTAGCGATCAAATCTGTCCATGTACCTCGGCCATAGACGTTGACAGTTGTAACACCGAACTCGCACAAAGCTTGCACTCAAAATTAAGAAAATGCAAATACTCAATGAATTTGCCATTTGAGTACCTCTCACCGCAAATGAATTAAACATTGCAACTAATCCGGCCTTTCTGAAACATTTGTTTACCTCTCAGGCGACTTGGGACTGTACTTATAAATCCCATCCCACTAATCCCACTAATAATATAAACCCGAAAGTATGTGTGTATGGATGGATGTTTGTTGCTCTTTCAAGCAAAAAACTACTTTATGGATTTTAATGAAACTTTACAATAATATGGCTCATACATTAGAATAACACATAGGCTATAATTTATAATCCTGCGCAGACAAAGTCACGGACAGAAGCTAATATAATACTGGCTTCAAACCCATGTTGTTGTTCACGGTATTTAAGTTTCTCGTGGAAAATCGGTGATTTCTCTTGGTAAAAGGTAGCCTATTCAATTTCGGGGTGTCGATATATTTTTATATTGTGAAATAACGTAAAATATTAAATGTAAAATATTGAAAGAATTTGACATTATGATTGATATTTTATTAGGATTGAATTATTTATCAGTTTGCAACAATTTTTAAATTTGTATGCCATAAATGGTGGAAAGTAGCAGAACGTATAACTAACATAAATATAAGACCGTAATCCTACTTTCAACAAATAAATATTATCTCATCTTATCTTAACGAAACTTCCCACTCAATCTTACACGAAGCACATAAATAATAGGTTTGTGATATCTGATATTAGTCGCACCGTAATAAAAACGTCAAAAAAATTCCATTAAACCAGCCAACACCTCAATTCGGGTCGAGTCGTTAGAGGCGGACAGCGAACAAGCTTTTCGAACTGTTTTCATAATTCATCCGAACTTTATGGCCGCGATGATAGCACCTGCCTATTTTGATATTCATAAGTAGAAGGAAAAATGAGCCGTTTTCTTTTAGAATTCACTTTTAAAACTAGATGGCAGCACGAGTATGAAGCAAAAACGTCAAAGTGAAAAAGTTCTTCTCAGTTTCCCAATATTTAGGGGACACAATTGACCGGAGACCACAATAAGTTGTAAAATGTACTAAACGTATTTGTAATGTGAATTCAAATACATTTCATCCAATTTGCCATAATAAATTTCTTCAAAATCAATGACATTTCTTCCGGTATACCAAAGAATTTGGCGTAAGCTACAGTTAACGCCATATATTATACTAAAGGTACTCAAAAAAGCTTGACTTTTTTTCAAACGCCTCTTCTTCTTCTTGCAGTACCTCTCCACTAATGAAGGCTGGCTGTCATCTCCGCATGTCTCCCTATGTCTAGATCCAGTCGGAAAAGATCTTCGACGCTGGCTATCACTGTCCACTCCCTTATATTGCGGAGCCACGATTTCTTTCTTATGCCAACCCGCCTCTTCCCCTCAATCTTGCCCATCAGTATGAGTTGGAGGAGTTGGTACCTCTAGTGTCTCAGCTCGTGTCTTAGAACCACTTTTCTCCTCTTGATGGTCATGAGTTCCCGGGATTTGCCGGCGCGTCGCAGGACTTCGACAATCGTGTTTCTCTGGACCCAGCGTAACCTAAGCATCCTACGATAACACCACATTTCAAAGGCCTCTAGTTTCTTGCGAAGATCTTCCTCATCGTGCTATATTTTTATCGTTTTCTGTAGGTACTTGTTATTATGTAAAGTTCGGTAGGTACGTCAATAATAAAATCATAATTTAATAAATCTTTATATGTAGGTCAGTCAAAAACAGAGAGAAAGTTAACAGGGTTATAAGGTTGAGTTTTGCTCAAGAACTACTCGACCGATTTTAAAAACGCTTATAAATCAATAAAGTATTTATTGAGAAAAACTTAAACTTAATAACTATACACCTTTCTCTTTGTTTGGCCGTACATAAGTATACATCCTTTTCTAAAGTACCTAATACATTTTTCAATTTCACGAATAACAATTCATGACGTAATGCTAAGCAATGGACCGGTTCTCAAATATTAATATTAGCATAAGCGACAAGCCAGCAAATAGCCCGCGCCCTTCCAAACCTACTTTATTACGGCAATAGCATATTTTACAAGCCATTATAATAGCTCAGAAGCTAATATCGAGCCATGAATAACGTAATACCATTTCCATTTCGGCTCACCTTGAATGGTATGATCGACAGCAAATCTATATCTAAAGTTGTTGCAATCCAGACCGTATTATTTAGGGGGCAAAGTGTCTGTGATGCTAGTAAGATGTTGTGTCGACTACACCTCTAAATATAGCCTCTAAATAATCAGGTAAGCTTACTGTCTTTACAAAAAGGCTTCCATCCTGTTCAAACATCTTTGTATGAACTTTTAGGCCCGTATTAAGAGTCTGAGCTCAAACCCGAATCAAACTCAAGAGCGAATTCAGCAGTATGTTATTTATTAATAAACCAATCTTGAAGGCGTATCACGTGATGTCTTACTCAAGTCGCGGTTCGTCTGCAATCAGCAAATACGTTCTCAAGTGTAAGTTTGACAGTTCTCTTGAGAACTGTACGGCGTTACTCACGTGATACCCAATTCCTAAACACGCGCCTATGTTACGTTTATTAATAGGAACGCTATCTTGAGGTCGTTCTCAAGATTGACTTTTGAGCTGAGAGTGATTTATTAATACCGGCCAGATACCACAGACTTAATTTTATCGACAACTCAAATTGTAATTGGGCAGATCGAAAGCGTAAAGCCGTTTTTATGGTGCGTTTTATTTTGATTGCATAAACAACAACATAATCCCATCGTTCCTTTCACGTATTATTTTTACAGCGCATCTGTCTCGCTCATACATACGGCAAACGAGGTTGTCAAATGAGATGACCGATCCCGGGGCGGATTACAGGGAGTTACGAAAGCTTTTTAGTGCAAAGCTTTTTTCCATTCAATCTAACGCGATGCTTTTCGTGTGTCCACGCAAATTTTATTTGGTCCTTCTGGGTAGGGTAAACACGAGTATTATTGCACGTTGACAGTTTTTGTAAATACTTAGGCTCAAAAACTCAAGCAGATGTAGAAACTGATTTGCTACTGCAATCCTATATATCACTTTTCCTCATTCAGCAATCTCGTCATACTATACAAATATGACAGTTTTTTAAAGACATTAGCAATAGGTACTTACAATGTATAGTTTTATGGAGATTTAGCTACCAAATTGACGACATTTCAAAAAGGTCGAATATTTATATTTATTTGAGGAATGTGGAGGAAGCGAGAGATCTGTGCCGTTCATGGAACTAAAAACTTTTATGCTACCGTTTTTAGTTCCAAAAGTGTCCATAGATGGCGCTGAAATTCTCATACAAATAGTAGTAGATTTTGTTGAGCTCGATTTCCCTTTGATATACTATCTTCATGCTATACTGCACGGACTGCAGGCACAATGTAGCTTGCAGTCGGTACGTATGGCGCGTTTTAGTTTCGGAGATCAAGCAAGAATAGATCGTAAATCCAGCGAAATAAGTAAGAGGGCAATATCTACCACGTTTACCCTATACAATATGTCCCTGTAAAACCTTTTACAAATTCTACCTTTTTTGTCGATAGCCACGTAGATCGGTAAACTTTTTTGACGTCGATTTTATTACACGCGAAAAAGAACTGAATACGAGTATTGTAACAACTCATCAGATTTGGGAGTAATTTCAGTGCTTGATTCCCATTAAATAAGGTTCCAGGATGCGTATAAGTCAACGGGGTCGGATTCGATTCCCATTGACGAGCGGTTTATTCTCTGCGTGATTCATCATTTAAAGTGACATAAACAATCATGAGATTGTATTTCAATTGTTTTGAATTTTAGTTATTATTATTTGATATCACGGTGTGGTACACGCCCAAGGGTCACTGCGACCTCAAAGGTCTATTGTGACCGCGCATCGAGTTCTTATATCTCGCTCTCAAGGCCAACGTCCTTCAGGAATCATATGATGCACTTGGGTGAGAGAGTTTTAATATCCTCGGGTGGCATTATGTTACCTAAGGCTCGGCTTCTGCTGTGAATGAGTGCTCTTGAATTTTAGTTACGTGAACGTATTTATATCGCTAAACATGTTTATCCTAAATAAAATTAACATATGTAAAATAATTATTTGTGCCTTGACAGTTTGGTAAACGCGTTTAAGAACTTTTTTGATGTGCTATATGTTAAACATCTATAGGGGTAAAAAAATATTAAAGAATATTACGCAAAATTTAGTTTTTAGTTAGTCAAATATCCAAGGTAGGTATACAAACCAAAAGGCTGTATTTATGTGTTGCGTATTTGCTTTACCACTTTTATAAGGTGACAGCTTTCGCTCCCTTAAGAGATTGGTTTGTAAATCTATAAATCATCTACCTACGGCTACGTACCGACATTTTAGATTAGAGCAGCCTTTGTGAAAGCCTCCGCAGTTTTCTGGTGACGAGAGAAAGCAATTGTTTGAGTTGTTTGACATTGACTGCTCTCTTTGTTAGATGAAGTACCTAGGCATACGTAAGTATATACAGTGCGCGAGGCGTAAGCTTAGGTTTACATTTGTGTGAGTGATCGCCAAGCTGCTAGCGGTACAAGAGGTGAAGTGCGGTGCGTGTGCGGCAGGGTGGCGTCCCGCCCCTCCGTCGTCCCCCGTCTGTGTGCACTCACACAAATGCAAACCTGAGCTTACGCCTCGCGCACTGTACCAGGTCTATGACTGGGTAGGTACCCAATCTGAGACAACAATACAATGATGTTGAGGAAAAAAAGACTTAAGGTAACCTTTTTTTGTCCCTGGTAAACGTTTCCGTGTACCACCACGCCCGGGGGGCGTGTTGATTATGTCGGGCTCACCGCCCTGAAGGGGCGGAATACCGACTAAACTTCCTGGGGTGTTCCACCTCGTGCCATTGTTGCCGAGCCACGGGAATTGCGATACATCCGCGACCCGCCTGGCGCCCCGAGCACTCCACATTGTGGGCTGTAATAGCCCACAATTCATCATCACCTTCCTCCTCCCCGTCCGGGCCTCAAACCTCTCGGGCACGGCCGTGCGTGAGCCCGGGCCCTCATTTAGGCGGCTAACCTAACCTAACCTAACCATACATCTTGTGTACTAAAATAGGACACCGTAAAAGCAATATAAATCTTTGCTTTTACTGACCTAGAGGTAATTTGAATTTATATTTACACTACTTTGCAAGGAAAAGGTGCCAACGCTGAGGAGAAAAAGTGGCAAAAAACTCTCAGCAGCACATCTTTTAAAATAATGATAATACAATTATTACTTAATAACTATATAGGTACGTAACTATTACTATTGTTAGTAAGTTTATCCCTCATGCGGAACCGGCGACACATACCATGCATGTTCATCGTTTAAATAGATGACTATTTAAACTTATTATTAATTCCAATTAAATCAACTAAAAAACAAAAAGCGCCATTCAGTATTTACGTTTCTACATCGAAAGTTATTAAGCCAAAGCCAGTATCTTCAAGTTGTTTACATTTAATTATCATTTCGCAAGTTGGAAATAATAATAAATTAATTTTAAATCAACAAAGTGGTTTTAAAATTTAAAATTTATGGTTTATATACTTTTTACATGTTTTGTAGTTCAGATTAAATTTTTATTTATTTGGAAGATATACCTCATATGTACCTACTTGATTCATAAAATAATAACATTAATATTTGCGATAAAACAAAAATTAAGTGGTGGATTGTATAAATGTTTCATTATTAAATAATCTGGTTAAATATTACTTTGTATTAAATCCTTCATAATTTTAAAATCGTTGTTTATAACTAAATAATTAAAGGTAAATGAGGTTTAAATCTTGGTATACAGTATTTAAATGACTAATTTTTATTTGTGTATTTTGTAGTTTTACAGTTATTTTTGCCAGCGATAAAGCTTATTTATTATTATTATTATCGACGTATCTGTAGTTATATCTTTCCTTACTAACTTTAATTATTAAAAGTTTAATGTGAAATAAATATTAAAACACTAGTCACAAAATTTAGTTGTCGGCTTACGACTTATTAATAAAAGTTACACTGTTAAAATATCGAAATGAAAATTGAGATTTCAATCGGATTAACATGGCACAAAAGGGGTTAATCTGATCATTTTATATGTGAATTTAATTAAATTGGGGAAATATATCAAATAAGATCTGAAACATCCTGTAAATAACTGTAATCCATGTATGGCATAATGTTAGAATGTAATTATTGATAACAATGTATGTTTCAGTCAGCGCCTCGCGCCTGAAACCTCAAACTGAAGCAGATAAAGCAACGTACACACGTAGCCTTTGTACAGCGCTGTGACGAAGATTGGGAATTACTAGTTGTTCCAGGAAATACAACTTCAAACTCACAAAATTGTCGCCAACTTTGTTTAGTTGAAAAGATAAAGCGTTTTGTTTGGACTTCCCTACCGAACGTCTCTGCATCGATTGTCATGACATGGAAAACTATCCATCGAACATTGATCTCCTATAAATAACTAGATACCTACACAAAGGTCTTACTAAAACAATTAAAAAAAACCGTCCAAATAATGTCCAATAAAGAAAATGAGGATCTATTCATCCGTTTGGACCTTCTTTGCACTCGGACATTTTTAGAAGGCAGACTGTGTATCTAGTTGTTTATAGGAGATCAATGCCATCGAAAGATCAATCCCTCGAAGGTATTTGGTAGGAGGAGTTCTCCAGCAGATCTTGAGCAATGAGGGGTTTCAAAGTGACAGTTGTAGGAAAAAAACAAGCTATTTAAGTTGATAACAAACGGCGTTGCAACGGAGTGCGATATCGTTGTAAAAAAACAGCACCATGCAAAAAAAAATCAATGTCAGCTGAATATTTTTATTGGTTTGTTTGTGTAATTTAAACAATACAGTACAAATTAATACTAGGTATGAAATATGAAAACCCCAAGTTACAAGCAATAACAATGCATTTAATATTGACATCAGACCAGTCAGTGCCATCTACCGGGGCTGATCTGCCTGATCATCTACCTGAGTTTAGGATCATGGCCCGAACTCCCTCGATGTAACGAGCTCTAATAGTGGAGACAAAAAATATGCTATTCATTACGAATTAGATACTTGAACTTTGTCGTAACACAATATCGAAAATTCGAGAACCAATGGTAAGGTCAGTTTGTCGGCCAATCGGTCACGTTTTCACTAAGAGCGCTACGTGATAAGCGTGCTTTGTTTGTTCACTATCCAATGTGCTGGTCACACCACACTTCAATCGAACGTGGATTATGGACACAAGGGACTGAAAATAAAAGGAATAATATTGTTACAAAGTCAAAGAGATACAGATCGTGAATTGATAGCGCTTCGCTCTTTCGTTCGTCTTTAGTTAATTTCGTGGTAATGTTTTGGTAAATGACAATGCCAGATTCTGCCCCACCATCAACCGCATGATGAACAAGATAACGAATAAATGTAAAAATATCTCCGTTTTTTATTAAAATTATTGGTTTAAAATACAGTTTTGTACAAGTTGCGAGTCGAAAAAAACAGTTTAATTAAGAATTCAGAAAATAGTATGAAATCGAAGCGAATTATTCATTGTTTTTGTTATTCTTCTATAGGAGTTGCGAGAGTAGTAGTGAACACAAGCACAACTTATTATACTTACGTAACCTATTTTAAAGTGACATTTATAGGTGATTTGCACCACTAATCGTTAGCTTAACCTGGTGCTTTAAAGGTACCTACAATAAACCAATATAACCTTTATCTTTTTAGTTTACAGTTGATATTTGCATGAATTGTCACGTCTCGGCGTAACGAGGGATAATTTGATTTCGCCCACACAATAGTTTGTGAGTCAAAATTTCGCTCAAACTAAATTACGTATACTACCCACTCAATGACTCGAAGGGATTTCTGATCAAAGGCTTCAATCGTAGTATTTACATATTTTATGTCTAGGAGTTCACGAAGAAATGTAGTGTAGGGACAATTAGTCGCAACCTCGCCCACAAAATATCTGGTCCGCGGGCGAGGTTACCTTTTTTAAATTTTAGTGTAGTAAACTGGCCCAAATGCTTGAATGATACTGGGCGAGTAGCCTACGGGTAAAATTACCATAGTAATGTCAGCCAAATGTTGGTTTCATATAATTATTTTGTTATTAAAAATATTTAGGCTTCTGGAGGGCTAGCTGACTGGCCCTTTTTGTCCTGTCAAAGCCTGCGCGAATGAAGTTTTTGTAGTAATTTTCACCAATAATCTGACATTGACTGCTAGTAAAAATCAACGCAGCGCTTAGAGCAAAAAAAGACGCAGTGCATCCTCCTGGTCACAACCGTCGTAGAGCTAACAACCGAAGAATAGAGACCATAGAAGGGACACCTGTAGACACCAGTGGTTCCCAATTACTATTTCCTTCGTACTTTTCAAAAACATCTCAAACTTGCGTATGTACCTACTCTTATTGAAGGAATTGGGAATATAAACTTAAATAAATTTATTTAAACATTTATTACCATCAAAATACAGTCCTTCAAATCAAAGTTCAATTAAATCAGTTTAAAGCAAGGCCGGCCCTGGTGATTCGGATCACTCTACCACTGATTTATAAAGGTGGAAAGTCATCCGCGGATATCATTTTCTTGGGACGAGTTGCCACCTAAGTTCAGGCCAGGGCCGAACTTCATTACTTCATGGTTCAATGTGACAAATGTTCCCCTTTTTGCTTTGCACAACTACTTTTTCGAGGTTTCATTGAATCTCAGACTTTACAAGTATCATAATATTTTCATGAGAACTTGGTAGATTTTATTGGGACTTATTGATGTGTAATAGAATTCCTGCGGCCGCGGCAAGATGGATTGGATTGCGCCCCAATCAATATTAGGGCGGATTGAACGATGAATTTCAATAAGTTGCGGTCTGATTACACCCTACCATGGGTTCCCATTGCTTATTCTTGCTTGCTCGTAGCAGGTAGGGCAGTCTGTTAGAAGCGCCGCCTTGAATTAAAGCTGGTAGTTGGATCGCCGTCGTAAATTATGTTCGGTGGGCAGAGCAAATGCACCTAAGGTTAATTATGTTTGACAGGCAAAGTGTATATTTATCTATTATTATTTAATAGCCTGCAATCCCACTGCTGGGCAAAGGGGCAGGCCTCCGCCCCTTCCACTCATCTCTATTCTGCGCAGACTCAGACCACTCTCTCATAAAAACGTCAAGTTTGTCTCGCCATCGTTTGCGAAAAGAGAATAATAATATGGAGTATACTATTTAGACTTCGGTCTAATGACTGCTTTATAACTTGTTATAGTGAGGCAGGCGTTTAACATATGTGGTGCTTCTGAATTGAAGTAGGTTTTGTACCAGACAGGTTGTATATCGGATCCTTTCATAACTTTTATAGCCTAATTTAGGTATTTAGAGGTATCATTATTCATCTTTATCACGGGACTGACACATGCCACATTTTGTATTAAAAAATAATAGTTTATTGGAATACCTAATTCATTGTGTCATAATTTGGTGGAGTTCAATATTAAAAGAGCTGCACTATTTTTTTGTATGGAAATGACCATGCCACATTCTGCCCCACCATCAATCGCAAGTTGTACAAGATAACGAATAAATGTAAAAATATCTCCGTTTTTTATTACAATTATTGGTTTAAAATAAAGTTTTGTACAAGTTGCGATTCGAAAAAAACAGCCTAATTAAGAATTCAGAAAATAGTAAGAAATCGAAGCGATATATTCATTGTTTTTGTTATTATTCTATAGCAGTTGCGAGAGTAGTAGAAAATGACACTGATTATGATTATGCAATAATGAGACCTGTAGGTAATAAGTCCCCAACAAAATGATAGGTACAGCTTAAATGGTCACGTAGTTTTGTAGGTGGGGCAAAGCTCCATTGAAATGTGACAATGTCTTTTATATTTCGAGTAGGTATTATTCACTTTCGCGTGCAAATAGTAGGGCCTCTCATAACACGCGGCAATATCGCAACGTGAACGTAATTTCCGTGAAACATGTGCGGTGCGGCCGTGACGTCACGTCCGCCGATACTTGGATCCCAAACTCAATATGTCACATGCAATGCAAATTAGTAGCAATATGCCCAATTTGAATTAATAGCTTCAGATCTGTTGTTATGTATTGCCTGCGCGATTATTAGAGGTGGCGTAATTAATAGTAGACGTGTAATCAACTATCATATTACATAGTCAGAGGGTGACGTTACTTAAGACCCTATAGTGAATAGGGGTGTTCAGAATCTGAAATGACTTTGGATTAACAACGTTTCATGGTTGCAACCATTTTATTTATTTATTTATTTAGGTTCTTCAATAACACATACATTATACATTTAATAACATACAGTATACAGATGGCTGGTGCTGATGTATGTGTCTTTTATAGGAGGACACAACATTTATATTATAACCATGAAAAGTTGTTAAATTCAAATTCATTTATTAATTCATAATCCATGAAACATTACAGATATTATGCCTAAATCGTCACATACATTTAATTATTTAAGTTTAATATAATACATTATGGTCATTTCATTTTTAATTAAAAAAAAATCGTTTCAGATTCTTAACTTTAGGGTAATTTTTTTATTCAGATCACTTTAGGATCTAGAACTATAGGGGTAGAATTACAATTTAACAAAAGTAACGCTAATGTCTAAAAAAATTAGTATGAATCAAAATATACAAAACGATCGAATAGTGCAATCTCACAATAATGGTATAAAAAAATATAATACCATATAATCATAGTATTATATCATTCAAAGTCGGACCTAAGTCGCATATCGTAGCGCGTAATACACCACCTGTAAACACTAACATAGTCATAAGTAGGTACTTACTAACACTTATATGGTCTTTGTGACTGCAATAAATCGTTTGAATTTGAAATTGAATAATGTAATACCATAAATAAATAAAATAGACTTTTTATTCACATTCATATTACGTTTTATGTTTTATTTTCTCAACATAAAATTGTTTAGCCGAGCCGAGGCCCATCTTCTTTTTAATAAACCAGAGCATTGCCGCAAAGTGAGGCAAACTTAATCTACTCGCACACACTCGTAGGTATTTCAGTTAGCCTGCTTTCTTTATAAAAAGCTTCCTGCTGGCTTAATTAAAAATATAGTCGCTCATCTCTTAACTGAAGCCGGGTAATCTTTTTAAATCCTAAAAAGTACAGTCAGGGGGGTGATCGCGAATTCAATCGTTTCCATTTTGACACTTGAACGATATACAAATTAATAGTTAATATGTGCTGTTTAGTGATAAATGAACACACCGTGGTTTCTATTTATTTGATTGCTTCAAAGAAGACGGGTTTATGTGTTTGTGAAGAATATAATCGTCGTCCAGGTTAACAGAATCTTCAGGCATATTCGACTGGAGGAAGATTTATTGAACAATAGAAAATGACATAAAATTATAGAGTCTATCACTAGAAAATAACTTTATAAATCTGACTGTACAAAGCTTAGCAAAGTTATGCTTTTCATGGATAAAGAGACAATGGGCGACAGGGATGTTTTTCACTATGTAAGTGAGGTCATTGTGTGGTTACATTGTTAGCGGATATTATGCGGATATATGAACGCTGCTTCAGAGGACATTCGGGGAACTGGACCTGTCGGACATGAGAGTTTGCGAAGACACCCGTCGTACGGACAACAGCAGATCAATGGTAACATTTGCAGTACAAATTCAACTCTTATGACGCAAATAATAAGAGCGGCCCAAAGTCTAAAGTGTTATACTTGATCCGATGTTAGCTGTACGTACCTATGTATAATTTCGAAATACATTCGCTCGAATAACGTTAGGTCGAAAAGAATTTCCTGCGAGTACTACTTTTTTTCGAATCGCATTTATTTCAAACCACTTTCTGTTGACTAACGCTAGTTTCTAAAATAATACTATCTATACGGTTCGGTTATGTTAAATTGCTATGAGCAACAACGCACGATGCTATCGAGCCAAGCGAGCGTGCCACGGCAGCGGCCAGCGAGTGCCAGAACCGAATTGTATGCACCATTCAATCCATACATTCAATACATTCTTCCCGCTTTACTATCGCAGAAGTTATGCGTTTGACCCGTAGTAAGTATATTTTTTAAATTGCCAGTACGAGATTGGCAAAGTCTACCCGATGCTGACACGGTCTGTGCCCAATGGAGCCGCGCTATACCCACATCCCACGAAAATGTTTGCGTAGCGCCAGGAATCCAATAGCGATAGCAGATTGTAATGTAAGCCATACACGCAACGGTCTACCGGAGAGGTTACCTGTGCAGGTTTGTCTGCGCATGTCAACCGCATGTATGGGGACGTTCCGGTGTACCGGCGCGGTCACAAGTACACCGTACGGTGTCACTTGAAAGAATTGATTTTCGATCTTGCGCCACAGGTTTATTCCCACACACGTTCCGGTCTACCTGCGCAGGCAGCCTGCGCAGGTACACCTCTCCGGTAGACCGTAGCGTGTGTGGCCGCCATAAAGCTGTACCTACCTGCTAGCACTGCGACCCAACCTGAAACATTCAGTGACTCGCGTTTTGCGCAGTGACTCTCCGCTTTATTCATTTTGGTTACGTACAATAGCAAGTTTGGGGATAATGGTTTCAGTGTTGGTTTGGTTCTGATAGCGGCTTCAAAAGACCGCTTTGTTGAGTGCCTTGAATACCTACTGAGAACACAGGTCATAGGGGTGTTAAGAGGGTAAACACCACTTAAAATTAATGACAAAGTTGTTTATTCGTTTGTTTTTCACATCTTTACATGGTAATAAACAGAGATAAACGTGATAAAAGGGATTTTCGCCATATAAAATAGGCGGTTTAGCAATTATTAAAGTAAGTCACCGTTTAGCAGTTTTACCTATCCACTTTATTATAGTTTAGAAACCTATCGTATCAGTTCAGTGACATTGGGAGCTGTCTGCATCTGGATGGGTGACCGATCAGTAGCGCCACATTCATCGTCGGAGTCGTAGAACAAAAGTTTTTCTACGGAACACGCTCCTTTCGGCTTACCTGTGTAATAATTGGCATACAATTGGCGGTCATGTGACAGAAGGCGATCTCTTCCAGACCACCATCAGCCTCGTAAATACTATGTTTGTACATAAAGCTCAAATTACCGCATATTTTACTAAAGTCCCCAATATCTCATCGAGCGGCCTATTGACTATAAATAAACTAGGAGCTTCCCATCATAATAGAGTGGCTGGAGCCTGCAATGTGGTGGTATATTGCCGACAGGGGCGTATTTAGAAGAGTTACGAGAAGATATGGGTCCTAGGCGCCTTCGAAATTTAAGGAGGCGGGCGGAGAAGTAGTAGAGAATGAAAATAAAGCAACAGTATTATATTTTTTCACATTAAACCCCCTACTCTGGCGGATCAACAGTAGCGTTTTATCGAAGCGTCTAAGGGTGATTCCAGACCAGCGTTTTTTACGAATACGTCCGCCGTGACGGCGGACGCCGTGTACCGCGTCTGTGGACGGCGCCGCCCGCCGACACGACACCGTCCGCCGGTAACTTGCGCCGTCCGACTACGTGCACCGGTGGCCGGTGCCGCTGGACGCCGTAACACGCCGCGCCATGCGACGGCCCTAAGTGTCGCCGCACACGGGCCACTCGCGACAGCCACAAACGCCGCCACGAGAAGCTAGAAGCTTGTAGCGTGTGGCCGCCACCGGCGTCAACCGTGTGCGGCGAGTCCATATAAAATGTATGAAAATTACAGGAAATATGCCAGTGGCGGCGTTTTGTGGCTGTGGCCGGTGGCCCGTGTGCGGGAGCACTAAGCCCGTGTACGCGAGTCCGGCTTATTGAAGCGCAAAATGTAGAGCGCGTATATGCCGATACGATATTAGCGTTTAGCGTTTTTTCTGCGCGTATACGACGCGCAGAAAAAACGCTAATGTGAAACCACTCTAATTTAATATCACACAACGAAGGGATACTTATAATAGGCAATAAGATTATGATTTTCTTTAGATTGAGACTGAAACTGATTGAGTCTGAGTATAGTCAGAAATTCATTCATGGGTAATGGAATTAACTTCTATAACAAGATTCCTGATGATATTTTATGCCTAACCGAAACGAAGTTTAAATCGCATGTAAAGAAAACCCTAATGAGAAAAGCATATTATACTACCGATGACTACATTAATGACAAAGAAGCGTGGTGCTCCCCGAATTCGGTCTGATACAAGTATATTCTGGTTTATTATTTTGTTATTTTAATCAATATCATATACCTAGGTAAGTACTTATAATTTTAATTGAATGACATTTACAATTAATTGAATGAATTTATATTTAATGGAATGAATTTATATTTAATTGAATGAATTTATATTTAACTGAATGAATTTATATTTAATTGAATGAATTTATATTTAATTGAATGAATTTATATTTAATATTGAAATTGGTTAATTTTAGTTTTTATATAGTTGTATAATTTTTATTATATTTTGACATGAAAAAGTATTCATAAGGATCTATTTTCAGAATAAATATTGAAGTTTGAAACTGCATTGCAATAAAATATAATGGTAAGCCTCCACTGCCCAATTCAATTAGCTTTAATAAATATTATAGTCTGTATCAAACCTTCCTAGGTCCGTCCCCCGCTTAACCGTCTCTAACTATGATATATCGTGATCGTACGAGTTTATACGACTGAAACTGATGCCCCGTTTTACGGAATATGACTTCGTTTGCAGAATAAATTGAATGTGGCCGGTGACGAATGGATGCGGTGACTTTCAAAGGGGGTAGGTGCGTCGTACCTACGTCCTACATACATAGCTATAGGAGTACCTATGTATAAACGATTTTAGATACGATCGATTGTATACATGTACTAACTACTAAACTTAGTGTAGTGTAGTGAAAACAATTCGTAGTGATAGTGCGCGAATGTAAGACACGTGAACAAAGTGATCGCCCTTAATAGACTCTTAGTAATGTCGTTGGACTAACTCTTAGATATAAGTGACAATTTATAGAAATTGAGGTCAAAATCAAATTACTTATTAGTCTTACTGTATTTAGGCTAGATCGTAATGTGAATAAAGTGTCATATTATGGCATTTTATTTAATAATAATAATAAAACTACTATGTTTAGTAGTGTTGTCAGTACAGTTAGGCTAGAATATACATGAATGCCACAATTGGTGTACACTTTTGAGCTAAATTAAATTAAGGTTGGCCCAAAGTTTTCCATATTATAATGGCTACTGACTGACAATGGAATTTACTATCAGAATCATTTCACAGTCCGTAAGCAGGCAGACATGGTTCATTCATAAAAAGTAATAAGAAAAATCTGATGTAAAAGTTGTGGCTCGACTGAAATCATGAATGAAAGAATGAACACAAACCCAGGGGTCACCATACCCAATAGAAATCCCAACCCATATTATCCCATCATACTTCCCATCCCACTAATATACAGGGTGTAACGTAAAGGGTATATGAAGCCGAAGGGAGGGTGTTCGGTATCGATAACTGAACAACTTTTGTTTTACGACTTTTCGATTTTCGCGAATTTATTTTTTGATTTTTCATACATTTCGTCCCGGTCAGCTGATCGATTTGTATGAGACATTAATTTATTTCTATTTTTTATTCGAAAAGTCGTAGAACAAAAGTTGTTCAGTTACCGATACTGAACACCGTCCCTTCGGCTTCATATACCCTTTACGTTACACCCTGTATAAACGAGAAAGTTTGTATAGATGGACGGATGGATGTTTGTTGCTCTTTCACGCAAAAACTAATGAATGGATTTCAATGAAACTTTACAATAATAGGGTGTAAGGGGTGGGGACCGACTATATTGGCCACCCAAATGCCAACCTCACCGGCACGTGGTGCACCCTGCCGACCAACGGACGGGGCTCTGGCGACCGACAGTTGGCGGTATAACCAGCTCGCACCGTGCCGGCGCCAAGTGCAGCAGGTCGGTGACGGGCAGCAGCGTCACCGGCGCGAGGTGGCCGGCTCTGCGATCGCCAACCCGCTTGCCCAGCGTGGCGATTACGGGCATCACCTCCCAAACATGATGTACACCACAAGGCCCCGGCCCCCAGTTCCCGGCCGCCCCGCTATTCCTAGCCAAGGCAGCGGCTACGGTAACGGCGGGGCAGGGGGTGCTAAGAATCCCCGGGTTACGGGAGGCTGCCAAACAAAATTGACCCTGGCTACGTACAACGGACGAACTCTGCGGCTGGACGATCATGTCACGGAACTCGAAGTAGAGTTGGAGAGGATACGCTGGCACGTCCTAGGGTTATGTGAAGTCCGAAGAGAGGGGGAGGACACACTGACCCTGGAATCGGGCCATCTACTCTACTTTCGAGAGGGCGATCAACTCTCCCAAGGCGGGGTAGGTTTTCTGGTGAATAAGGCCCTCGTAGACAACGTAATGGAGATCTCCAGTGTGTCGCCACGGGTAGCGTACCTCATTTTGAAACTTACCGAGAGATACTCTCTTAAGGTAGTACAGGTCTACGCACCAACGTCGGCACACTCGGATGAAGAAGTGGAGGCTGTCTATGAAGACATAGCCAAAGCCCTCAATCACACCACTAAGACACACTTCAACGTTGTCATGGGGGACTTCAACGCTAAAGTGGGAGTACAGAGCAACATCGAATCGAAAATCGGACCATATGGTCTTGGTTGCAGGAATCATAGGAGGCAAATGCTAGTTAACTTCCTGGAGAGAGAGGGGCTATTCTTAATGAATTCGTTCTTTAAGAAGCAACCTCAGAGGAAGTGGACTTGGCAAAGCCCCGACTCTATGACGAAAAATGAGATAGACTTCATCATAACGGACAAAAGGCATATATTCAGGGATGTCTCTGTACTTAACCGGTTTAACACTGGTAGTGACCACCGACTCGTGCGAGGCACCCTGAATATCGATTTTAAGCTAGAAAGACTCCGTATGATGAGGTCTACGCTCCGACCTAACCTGCAACAGATCATAACCGGCTCCGATAAATTTCAGCTGGAGCTGAAGAATAGATTCGATGTCTTGGAAACCACAATTGACGTTGACCAGGCGTTTGACACAGTGGTGAAGACCATCAGGGACGTAGGCGTAAGGTTTTGCAGGTCGCAACGTACTGGCACGAAGTCTAAGCTCTCAGTGGAGACTCTGGATCTTATGAAGGAAAGACGTGAAAAGGCTACGCAAATCTCTCAGACAGAACAGCGGACCCTCAACAAGCATGTAAGGAAGCTTATACGTCGTGACCTTCGTCGCTCCAATACACGCCGCATACAAGAGGCAATTGAGCAAAATCGAGGGTCAAAAGTATTCATGCAGCAGTTGGGGAGAAGCCATCTGACCAAACTGAAGTCGGCGAATGGCAGAACCGTCACTTCCAAACCAGAGATACTCGCTGAGATCGAAGACTTCTACGGCCGATTGTACGCACCTCACGCACCGCAACCTGAGCCTAGTACCGATGATCCCCGAGCCACGCTAACACGCCATTTTACCGAAGACCTGCCTGATGTGAGTCTTGACGAAATCGGACTGGCTCTCAAACAGCTTAAGAATGGAAAAGCCCCCGGTGAAGACGGGGTTACATCTGAGCTCCTGAAAGCAGGTGGTACTCCTGTCCTGATGGAGCTACAGAAGCTTTTTAACTCCGTCTTACAGAGTGGGAGAACTCCGAAGGCATGGCACAGGAGCATCGTTGTCCTGTTTTTCAAGAAAGGGGACAAAACCCTATTGAAAAACTATAGACCTATCTCTCTCCTGAGTCATGTATACAAGCTGTTTTCGAGAGTCATTACGAATCGTCTTGGACGGAGATTTGACGACTTCCAGCCCCCGGAGCAGGCCGGGTTTCGCGGAGGATATGGCACCATGGACCACATCCACACAGTGAGGCAGATTATACAAAAGACAGAGGAATACAATCGGCCCCTGTGTCTTGCATTTGTGGACTATGAGAAAGCATTTGACTCTATCGAAACCTGGGCTGTTCTGCAGTCCTTGCAGCGATGCCAAGTAGACTGGCGATACATCGAGGTGCTGAGATGCCTGTATGACGCCGCCACAATGACCGTCCAAATCCAGAACCAGCAAACAAGATCTATCCAGTTGCGTAGAGGTGTGAGACAAGGAGATGTTATATCACCGAAACTCTTCACAAACGCGCTGGAAGATGTCTTCAAAACACTGGACTGGAATGGACGTGGCATCAGTGTAAATGGCGAGTACATTTCACACCTTCGGTTCGCCGATGATATAGTGGTCATGGCTGAGTCGCTGCAGGATCTGCAGACAATGCTGGATAGCCTTAATGCTGCTTCTCGCCGTGTCGGACTCGGGATGAATTTGGATAAGACCAAGATCATGTTCAATGATCTGGTCGTCCCGGAACCAATAGTAGTCGATGCCACGGTCCTCGAAGTTGTTCAGAAATATGTCTACTTAGGACAAACTCTGCAGCTGGGTAGGAACAACTTCGAGAAAGAGAGTGACAGGAGAATTCAGCTGGGCTGGGCAGCGTTTGGGAAGCTACGTCATATCTTCTCGTCTTCAATACCACAATGCCTAAAAACTAAGGTCTTCAACCAGTGCGTCCTACCAGTGATGACCTACGGAGCCGAAACGTGGACATTGACGGTGAGACTGGCCCACAGGTTCAAGGTCGCTCAGCGAGCTATGGAAAGAGCTATGCTTGGAGTTTCTCTGTTAGATAGAATAAGAAACGAGTATATCCGCCAGAAGACAAAAGTGGTTGACATTGCTCATAGAATCAGTAAACTGAAGTGGCAGTGGGCTGGTCACATCTGTCGTAGAACCGATAATCGATGGGGTAGACGAGTTCTCGAATGGAGGCCACGAACGGGTAAACGTAGTGTGGGACGCCCCCCGACCAGATGGAGGGATGACCTTCGCAAAATGGCTGGCAGGGACTGGATGCAGAGGGCCGAGAGTAGGGTTGATTGGCGCGCTTTGGGAGAGGCCTACGTCCAGCAGTGGACTGATACGGGCTGATGATGATGATGATTACAATAATATAGCTCATAAATCAGAATAACACAGAGGCTATAATTTATAAAGATACTACGCAGACGAAGTCGCGGGCAGAAGCTAGTATACTAAAATGTATGAACGACATATTACCATCTGTAAATTAGGCGTATGCTATATTTACAGTCGTAACTTCAAACATTTCGCAAACTCACAAATTAGTCTTATTATTAATTATTTAAATTCTAATTGGTCTGCTGCTAGGGCGTCGCTACATAGAAAGCTACCAGAGAGTAGCTAACTCTTGCTAAGAAAAATCTTTTATTGTTTATCATTTATTTGTGGATCATGGCATGAGCTCCCTCGGTGACGGACCAGTGGGGCAATATAAATAGACTGATGATGATGAAATGTAATAAAATCTTATATTCACATCAATAGTCTAACGGACGATGCTTTCATCTATCAACCATCGCATGACCTGTGTAGAGTACCTTACGACCCCTCGCTCAGACCTGCATTACTTTTAACTAGTGTCCGACCGAACTTTCGGTTTCGGCCTAGTTTCGGCCAAATAACGGGTTTCGGCTTAGTTTCGGTTTCGGCTGCCAGCCGGCCGAAAGTACGGCCGAAAGCAAAACTGTGTTCGAGAGTCTATAATAAGCATATAACGTTATAATATTAAAAGCGTAAATAATTTATTTGAAATAAGGGAGTGATAATATGTAACTATAGTATGACCGTCTAAATCAGTCTTCGCCTGCGCGGTACAGGGATGCGGGGGAAGGCGACAACGGGGACCGAGAGAGGTGCGGGGGGGGGGGGGAGGGTTAACAGAAATGCGCCTGCCCCGTTGTCGCCTTCCCCCGCATCCCTGTACCGCGCAGGCGAAGACTGACTTAGACGGTATATTATAGTCTATTATACTATAGTCATACTATAGTGCTTAAGGATTACTTCAAATGTCAGAGACATAATTTTTTAATAATGTGATTTCTGAGTAAATAAAAACTGACTGTAAAAATAAATATGATTTAGTTTTTACATGAAAACATGACCTTATAAGTATGGAAGTATTCGGTTTCGTTTTCGGCCGAAACTAAGACCGTGGCCAAAATTCAGTTTCGGTTTCGGCCCTAAAACCTAGTTTCGGTCGGCCACTACTTTCAACCCTCCACTCCCGTGTGTCGCGACTTGTAAGCTGCTTTAATACAAAATAAGCGCAGGCAAAATTTAATATTAAACCCGCCGCTAATTAAGAGATTCTATCCACTCCACGTTATTGAATCAACGTCGTCGGCGGCTTAATACTTATTAGGGAACGCAAAGAGATTTACTATACTGAAAGAAAATGTAGTACACACAAACGTTTAATTTAAAAGTAAGTAGGTATTACAAACTATTATATATAAACGGATATCACTCACTTATATTGTTGAAGTCGGCAATTAGACCGTCGAAATCGGTCGAAACTGTCGGTCTAATTACCGTTTTCAACAATATAAGTGAGTGATATCCGTTTATATACCTATAATAATATTACAAAGTAATTATACCTATTAGTCTAACATATAGAAAGGTGAGGGGAACACAGAGAAAGGTGTACAGGTGAGTTTTTAAGGTTGAGATTTTCTGAAAAACTATTGCAAAAATTCTTTCACTGTTTGATAGATGAAAGTTAAAACTATGTACTTAACTGTAATTTTTTTTATTAAATTCGTGACTAATACATTTAAGTTATGTTATAACATTTTGCACCCGCTACGCTATTTTGATACAAATGTCCGTCACCCGAAGGTTGACTGGAAGAAATCGCTTAAACTGATATCGCCTGTCTATACACTAGCTAATATTGGTTTTATACGGTAAGCCAAGTATTGCTTTTGTGTGCAAATGAATTAGGTATATTTGACAGATTTGATTGGTTTCCGAGCCCAACATCATAGGCGAGATCGTCTACTCGACTTGGCTTGGTCGGCCACGTCGAGAGAATGGGTGAAGATCGTGCGGCGAAGAGAGGGTATTTATTATTATTTATTTATTTTATTAATGGACTCGACAGTTCGTCATTTGCCAATGTACACAGAAAATTCAACATATTCAATAGTCTTCTATCTTCCTCCAGGGGAGTCGCAGTAGCGTCTTCACCCTGGGTAGCCGCGTCTTCATGTCTTCATCCAGAGGAGACGCCGTAGCGTCATCACTCTGGACGAAGAAGCTCGACAGTCACGTTCACTCCCGAGCTTGTAGCGGGAACTCTTGATAAAAGCTTGAAACCCCAGATCTTGCTCAAATTATCCAACAAATTCACCATACTGCCACTCGCGAACATTTTCTGATTAATTTAACGTGATATTAAACACAAAATAGTCCCTGTAGACATTAAAAGGAAAATTATCAAATAATTTCGCAACCGTCGTTTCCCGCCATTTTCAAGAGAACCGAAGAGAGGGTATTTATTTTATTTATTTATTTTATTAATGGACTCGACAGTTCGTCATTTGCCAATGTCATGTTACAGAAAATTCAATGTATAATAGTGTTCTATCTTCCTCCAGGGGAGTCGCCGTAGCGTCATCACCCTGGGTAGCCGCGTCTTCATGTCTTCATCCACAGGAGACGCCCGTAGCGTCAATCACTGTGGACGAAGCAGCTCGACAGTCACGTTCACTCCCGAGCTCGTAGTGGGAATCTTGACCATGGCGCCAAACTTCAGATCCTGCTTGAATTCTCCAATAACTTCACCATACTGTCATTCGCGAACATTTTCTGATTAATTTAACGTGATATTAAACACAAAATAGTCCCTGTAGACATTAAAAGGAAAATTATCAAATAATTTCGCAACCGTCGTTTCCCGCCATTTTCAAGAGAACCAAGAGAGGGTATCTGGGGCGACCGAGCGGCCGACGCGACGGTCTCGGTCGGACGCCCCAGATACCGCTGGAGGGACGAGGTCGAGAAGGACCTGCACAGACTGCAGGCACACACAGAGACGGCGCAGGACCGGCACGACTGGCGCGTTCTCGTTTCGGAGGCCAAGACCCACTTCGGACACACTGAGCCAGCGGAGTAAGTAAGTATTTGACAGATTTGAAAATTCTTTAGAATTAATTTGTTTATTTCAAAAAAGTACAATATAAAATAAAAAAGAACTATTCAATATTTAAAAAACCTAATCTAAACTATTTTTAAAACATTTAGGTGCAGGAAGAGTACCCAAGACACTGGCAGCGTTACCTCGCTGGATCGCGATGCTAATCCGTTGCGCGAGGTAGCGGCCAGCTCTTGGGTCACCAGTGGCATCTACTACTCGTTTGCTAAGCTCTTTATAAAACGACCAAGCGCCGGGTCCCCACGGGCCGAGGGTCTCGACACCCGTAAGAGGGTCTTTAGAATTAGTTAAGTACCTACTAATATGCAAGTGTTTTTTTTAACAAATTTGTTAAAATACATTATTGAAATTTCGGCATCGGAAGCCAAGATCCCCTTTGGGTCACTGACCCAGTAGAGTACCTAGGTAGGGCGGCGGGCAAAAGCTAGCGAAATACGAACAATTTTCGTCCTGCTAACGTAAACGGAAGTTTGACTTTTTAATTGGTAGGTTATCCGCAAATAAAGCTGGCACGGAGTAAATTCTGTGCCTGCAATTTTCCAGTTGATATGAAGTGACGATGCCAGATTCTGACCCACCATCAACCACATGATGAACAAGATAACGAATAAATGTAAAAATATCTCCGTTTTGTATTAAAGTTATTGGTTTAAAATAAAGTTTTGTACAACTTGCGAGTCGAAAAAACTGCTTAATTAAGAATTCAGAAAATAGTAAGAAATCGAAACGATTGTTCATTGTCTTTGTTATCATTTTCTACTACTCTCGCAACTCCTACTGATTATTAATAAGTCTCCAACAAATATATGAGCTTCAATGACCACGTAGGTGACCAAATGTGGGGCAAAGCTCCACTGAAATGTGGCAATATCATTTCAGCAAGAGTTTTCATTGGGTTTTTATTTAATAATTCGAGATTATTTTCGACCAACTTCTGGGTTCATAGCATTGATCTCCTATAAACAACTAGATACACAAAGGTCTTACTAAAACAATTTAAAAAACGTCCAAATAAGGGTCCATTGTTAACGTCCAATAAAGCAAGTGAGGGTCCATTCATCCGTTTGGACCTTCTTTGCGCTCGGACATTTTTAGAAGGCAGACTGTGTATCTAGTTGTTTATAGAAGATCAATGAATCGGTGGCATAACTTTACGAAACTTAACGAATGACTTAAATCACCACCTACGTCATTTATCATAATAATATAAGTAGCATTGTACTTGTGCGGAATTCGAACCCAGCCTCTTGTTTTGAAAGTGCAATGTATCATCCACTGGCCACTGGGCCTAACTAGTGACCCCAATTAAACTCCTATACGACGGGACAAAAACAATGGCACGTTAAAGTGGCACGTGTTACGTACGGGACAATGTCCCGCAATTATGAGTTACGAGATTTGTGTAATTTCATGTGTAAACTGTACCTAAACGGGACTTAGGGACTAGTTTCGCATGCACGCTGTCGGACGGGGCCAGTCACAGGCGGACGGCGCTGCGCCGTTCACAGGCGCGGTATATGGCGCTGCCGTGCGCCGCGCCCGCCGTGGCGGTGTGCGTTGGGCCTTAGGTCGATAGTCATATGGACAATTTTGAGTACGAGTGGAGTTTGAGGTCGATCTTCCAACTGTCAGTTTTCATACCATTTTGACGCAATTCGAGCTTATGCCAGGGTTGCCAAATTGGGGGGTTTCTCGCAATTTTAGGGGAAAATTAGGCTGCTGTGGACTTTTTGAGGAAGTGTTATTGTTGGGGAAATGTCTGAGGAAAAATTTTCCTGTTGGATAAAGTGACCACATAATTAGGGTATATTTCGGCCTGGTAGTCCTTAGAAATAAGTATCTATCATACCTTCCTAGATCCGTCCCCGCAGCTTAACAGTTTCCCAAAGAAATTATTGTGATCTTCCTGAATGGCCTAAACTGAAGTCATCTCTCTAATTTATTCATTTAACTGTCTCGCAATTTCTCGAGAACGTAAAAGTGAAAATGTTAAACAAATTAGGGTAACAGCGCCATAAAATAACACTTACAAAAATATGAAAACAGCCACAAATGAGCGACAAACTGGAATTGTCTGGATAATACTGACATTATTCAGTTTTCCCATGAAATAAACATAAGAACGTGAAATTAGCTTCCGTCGTACAATGAGGATAACGCTTTATATTTTTAGTATTCCTCTCCTACGTATTAGATTGCATAATATTCTTCGCTTTATACTATTAAAATTTTTGTGAAGCTTTGTGCTCAGAATATAAATTCGCAAACTGACAATTTCTTAGTAGTAGTAGATTAAGTACCTCGACAGATTCTCAAAAATCTTGTGAGAGCTCTTGTCTGTTTGTCTTTCTGACAATACCGCTCTTAAAAGTAATTGTTTACCTTTTTATGTCAATGACGTCACTAAAATTATTCCCACAAGTATATTTTTATTGCCCTTGTAATTATGATAACTCTTCTATTTATAAATAAAATGGAAGGAAACCGCGATCCATACTTTGGTTGGAAATCTCCTTTTGCGACTTGTTTAACGCGTGTTTATTTATTTATTTAGTTATTGGTAAGTAAGCAAAATCCTCGAAATAGAAAGAAAAATAGTTTATTAAAAAGCTTTTGAATTTCCCAATACATCGAATTTTTCGCCTATTTAAAGCCCTATAACTTCTTAATTAACATCAGTCATTTCCATAAAGTGAAGGCACCCAATTATCTTAAAAACTTTACCTTCAAATTATAATTAATTCAAGATGTTTAATCAACATTTACCTAAGGAAAATCAACATGGAATAATTACTGTGCCAGACATTCGATGTTAGAACTAGACTAGGTATTTGCACTATTCTAGACTGAACCAAATTCATGGTGAAATTAATTTGCGTTTGCAGTTGGCGCATACAAGTAGGTGCCTGTCATGGAGTACAGAATACGTGAGGAGAGGAGTTATTACATTAATCGTGGCTTGTCTCTGCTATGCCTCATTCACACGCCGGAAGCTTCCTTTAATGTTGCATCATTCACATGCCGACGAGGCGTGGTTTAAAAATGCATCCTATCCCATCAATATATAAACGCGAAAGTTTGTAAATGGATGGATGTTTGTTGCTCTTTCACGCAAAAACTAATGAATGAATTTTAATGAAACTTTACTATAATATAGCTCATAAATCAGAGTAACACATAGACTATAATTTATATAGATCCTGCGCAGACAAAGTCACGGGCAGAAGCTAGTACTAAATAAAAAAGACATTTAATTTGTAAGAGTAGATTTTGGAAAATAAATGTAGTAAGTGTAATAAAGAAATACATATTTTAATCATAAATAGGTGCTTACTGTACGCTCGAAGCGTTAAGATTACGTACTGTTACCCTACCCCTGGCACGCGCCATCAGCGGTGGTCCTCGCGACAAACGCCCCATCCATCATGTCAAGAGTTCAGTTCATCGAAGTAGGCGTGCATCGTAGCTAAATTAGTAAGGGACAATTTTGATAAATTAACCTAAGGGCAGCTCCACTTTTATACCTACTCCATGGCTACGCTCAGTGATTAGCGTGTAGAATCTGCTACGGTTAATTAATTATGTCTTGTTTCTCGTATCACCTATTAGCGCGATAGCGTAGTAGTGGGACACCGGGACTGTGATACGGAATGCCCAAGTTTGATCGCCAGTCAAAAAAAAAAGTATTTAGGGGAGATTGGTCTCAAAACCGTGAAGGAAAACACCGTGAGTCTCTAAGAAAATTTCAGTCCGTACTGGATTCGCCGCGAATACATCGCGGGCTGATGACATTATATCCCCTCTCCCCCGCGTTTCATAATCTGCGTTAGGAATAAATAAAACCGGCCAAGCGCGAGTCGGACTCGTGCACCGAGACTTCCGTGCAAACTTACTTAACCCCGTAACTTTGCTCTAACGAAAAGATAAACTAGATTTAGAGACCAACTTAACTTTGCCATTATCAAAATATGTCCATACATCGACATTTTTGTAATAACAATAAAATATTTTTGGGGGGGATGTAATTTCAAATTTACAGTTTTCGGATTTTTTCCTTTACTTGTGCTGTAAAACCTAGCTTTTTGCCAAATTTCATGATTCTAGGCCAACGGGAAGTATCACATAGGTTTTGGTTTTCTTGCATTTTCATACAAATATAACGTACGTTTCTGAGATATAGGTCTTGACAGACAACAAAGTGATCCTATAAAGGTTCATTTTTTCCTTCTGAGGCACGGAACCCTAAAAATAAATTAATGTCTCATACAAATCGATCTGCTGACCGGTACAAAATGTATAAAAAGTCAAAAAATCGATTCGCGAAAATGGAAAAGTCGTAGAACAAAAGTTGTTCAGTTATCGAAGTACACCTCCTTTCCGTTACAACCTGTATACTAACTATGTATAATATAGGTATGTATATTGCAATGGGTAAGTCTGTCTATGGATACCTACCTATGTATATGCTATGCTATGTGGAACGCGGAAGCAGGTCAGCAGTGAATACGAGTCAGTGTGTTTTCATATTTGCACAATTTGAACGACGACGTGCATTTCCCGAAAGTGGTGCGGTGACCAGGACACTAGATTTAAAGAGGACAAGTATTTGTAACCACAGCTCATTGGATCGTATGGTAACAACAGCTAAAAGGTAATTTATTACCGTCAGAATGACGCGGACGAACTCCCAGGTCCTCGAGGCCTATCCTGGACGGATGTACCGCTTAAGTCAAAGTCAAAGTCAAATTTCTTTATTGCAAGTAAGCACGTTGAGTACATTTTTGCACGTCAATATATTTTTTGAATTTACATTTACACCACTTAAGCTGGAATTAGTGACGGAGTCTCATAATTTGTAACACAATAGTTTAAAAGCCAATGTTCATGTTTCAAACATAAACAGGTAAAAAATATTAGCCTTCATAGGGGGCCGTGCAGAGTATCGCTTTACTTATTCACAGTAAAACGTAGACACAATCAAACTGACTAGGTACTATAACAAGATGACAAACATTTCGTTGTTGTAAATTGAGTCCTAAATTAAAATTGTTGTCCATGTAACAGTGTCAATCGTGGAGTCTCTAGACTCTACCAATTATGGTAATGGCAACATTAGCTCAGATTACCGACTCGATCGGTATTCGGTAAACAGCGCAATACCGATCTCATAGAGCAGAGTTACAAACAATCCTACACGGCAAAAAAATCTTACGTAAAAGCTAATAATATAAATGACTATGCCAGATTCTGCCCCACCATCAACCGCAAATTGTACAAGATAACTAATAAGTGTAAAAATATCTCCGTTTTTTATTAAAATTATTGGTTTAAAATAAAGTTTTGTACAAGTTGCGATTCGAAAAAAACAGCTTAATTAAGAATTCAGAAAATAGTAAGAAATCGAAGCGATTTATTCATTGTTTTTGTTATTCTTCTGTAGGAGTTGCGAGAGTAGTAGAAAATGATACTGATTATGACTATGCAATATGAAACCTGTAATAACTATAAGTCCTCAACAAAATGATAGGTACAGCTTAAATGGTCACGTAGTTTTGTAGGTGGGGCAAAGCTCCATTGAAATGTGGCAATGTCTTTTCCTGTTCATCGTGTAACAGGAAACAGAGATTGTCTTATCTAGAAAGGAATATATTGTGCATTTAAGGTGTCACTGAATCATGAGTGTAATTTCTGATTAAACAAGTATGCTGTTACTCATAAACCTAGTTAGACCTCACTTCCCTTAAATCGTGTTGCTATCCCTTTCACACTTCGTAAAAAAAGGTTAAGATAGAAAGGGACAGGGGGCCTAAACGGTGGCGTAACTTTAAATCACGTTTATGAATACACGCCTTATTCTTCAACCTGAAAAAATGTAGCTTTTTTATAAGCAAAGATTATCTTGTTTTGATATGAAATAAACCTGCCTATCTTGATCCATTTTTATAATTATTTCATGCATAATGAAAAAATAGGTAGTTGCGTGAAATTTTTCAACCAAACACAACTGCTTCTTTGTCATAAATTGTCTGTATTTGCCTCAGATCAGTTAATAAGATCTTATTCCCTGGCCTGAGGTATTTGCTAATGTCAACCATTCATTTTTCTTTCAGCGGGGTTACTCTCACCTCTTATAGCAATCCAGTTTAGGTTCCTAAACTGACAATTTGCTACAATGACGTCAAACGTCAAAATAACGATTCGGTTCAGTTTAGGAACCTAAACTGGATCGCTATAAGAGGTGAGAGTAACCCTGCTGTTCTTCTAGCATTACCGAAAGTCAAGTCCTTTTGACTAGGGGATTGATTATCGATCATGTGAAATATTAACGTGTGTAAATTATTTTTCATCCGTGCACAGATCTATCTGTGCATTTGTTACTCTAGTAACAAACAATCCTAGGCTTAGCAAGCAATGCCGGTGGGATGCTGCAAAACCTCCAATACCGCTGTCATCTAGCCATTCAATGGTAAGCTTCGGATGGTGCCATTGCTGGGATAAATGCGATCGTCGGTTTAAGGGATAAAGGCTTTAGTTTATGCTGGGTTTGTTTTGTAGGTCACAAAGACTATGGCGCAAGCGGCGCTCTAGACTATTTGCCTGCAGAGGTTTTTGCGTTCGATTGATTTGTTGATGTATCGTTATTACTAAAGCTTTACTTATGCAATTAATATGCAAGATATTTAAGGATTCACACTATAAATCATAAGATTACTTGTAGTTTCCGCAACAGAAAAAAATCCAAAGTTGTCTCTAAAAAGAGAGCTCGGTGGCTCAGTGGTTGGGTCAATGGACTTGCAATATGGAGGTCCCAGGTTCGATTCCCAGCCAGGGCAGCCATGTACCAATGAGTTATCCTCGGTTTTTTCGACGGAAAAACTTACGTACATTTACCGAGTGCTCTCAAAACGGTGAAGGAAAACATCGTGATGAAACCTGCATGTCGTAGAAGAAAATAATCTAAGGGATGTGAAATCCGCCAACCCGCACTGGGCCCGCGTGGTGGATTATGGCCCCAGCTCCCTCAATGTAAGGGAAGGTCTGTGCCCGAGCAGTGGGGCAATATAAATAGACTGATGATGATGATACGTCTACGAGTTACATTTTCAAAATGTATATTTGTTTTAGTACTTAATACAAAAGAAATACCTGTTTTTAGTTAGGTAGATCTTTAGGTAGTTTTTAGGTAGTTTTTAATATTTTAGGTATGTTTTTTTTGTAAGTTAATTTTAGTTTTTTATTGAAGAAAAGTTAGTTTCTATAGAAAATTCCTAAATTCGCGCGCGTGCGGACCGTACTATGCATAGAATTTATTCGACAAAATTAAATGGATGGTTCGGCTTGTGACATACATTATTCTCCACAGCGTTTAAGTAAATTAAACAATTTAAAGAAATATGAAAAAAAAATATTTACAATAAAGACCGTCGATGTAGTGACTTTCGATGTCGTGAATAAATTAAACTATAGTTAGGCTATGTGGGAGAATCAAGTGATTATCCAATAAAAGTTAATTGGATTGATACGGTGGCACTGCGACTGTGGCAGATTCTCTTTGTGCTGTCAACCGTACCTGTAGAGTCGTAGAGTAGATCCTCTTCAAGATGTACAAGTGTCAAATTATCTATGAAAGGGGCTTTGATCATGTAAATGAAGTCTTGACCTCTGTTTACCCGAGGTACCCTTTCAGTAGGTATCATTAGTAAACTAGAAATTCTGTCAGGGGGACTTTTGAAAATGGCGGACAATGTGACGGTTGCAAAATTATGTCATAATATTTAATTTATTTGTGGAGTATGCCTACCTACATATTTCATTATATTGTATTGTGGACGAATATTTAATAAATCAGTCTAAGCTCAGCACTCGTGTTGTTTGATGACCTTTACATAGCGCAGTCAGTAGGATAAAACAAAAAAAATATTCACGACTGCTTAACCTTAATACTGCCCTGTCACTGGTGTGAAGGTTAGGAAAAATATTTCCTCACCTTGACACGGCGTGTCAGTGTGAAGGTTAGGAATGTTTTTATGCCGTCACACGTCAGTACATACATTCAAAAAAAATATGAGCATTATATTTAATTCGCGGAAGTCAATTGGAGTTTTCCAATAATTATATGCAAGATCTACAGTTTCGATCAAGACTTCCACTACTCTCTTACCATGAACTCTTATAGCAGGATTACTTCAATATTACTTTGTTATTTCGTACCATGACGACCTTAAAGTAAGCTTAATAAGGTCGTCATGGTACGAAATAATAAAGCATTATTGAAGTAATCCTGCTATAAGAGTTCATGGTAAGGGGGCTAGCTTGAAAGTGACCGTAATGAAGACTGTGATACTTCGTCTAGGGTAACAACGGTATACAGCGACTTCTCTGATTATTTTAAAGTTTTTAAGTGTCCATAAAATTGGCATTTGAAATTATGTAAATGAGGTATAAAATTACAGTCTAACCTTATGTTGTTGTGTCCAAAAATACACCCCCTATAGTCCTTTAGGGCGCCGTCACAATGTCAATTTCTCGAAGATTTATTCCCTGCAAGTAATCACAAATAGCTTTATAAACCTCCGTCCCTCCTGAGGCCCTGAGGGTCACAGGACTCCTTTCAATTTGAGGAGCGAAAGGGTCAAAGCCGACCTCATTGACCTATACAGGGAAGGTTGGAGAACGGTTTTTAGCCGACTACCGAAAGGCGTGCATTCGTTGTTTTGTGATTCGTGGTCACAAACTTTTGCTGTAGAATTATTCGTGGTCTTAATATTTCGCTGCTGTAAAATTTCGGCGTCATATTATTCGATATTTCGGAACCACGTAGCGCACTCAGTAGGGTAATGTATTTCCAATTCAAACATTGCTTAAATGGGTGTACAAATAATTTTTTAAAATTTTTGTAAATTTTTAAAATAATTCAACACATTTATGGCCCAAAATCACAGACAACTTACCCAATAGACATGAAATCGGTACAGCAAGCGAAAAATTCTGTCAACGATGAGCGCATAGAGACGAAGAGGGGGACAGGGGTGATGCGTCCGTCCATGTCTATAATACGTATCTCTACGTTACATGTGTCGCGAAGCAATTTTGCGCTCATATGCGGGCAGACACGGGCGTCCTCCTGTTACATGTCTATGGGGTGGTTGCGCCCAAAATGCTGTTCTCTTTCCTAATTACGTAAGTACCTAGGTAAGTACATACTCATATATCTAAACCTTCTGCACCTTGTCGCCCCAGCGGCTGTTATCATGCACATTTTGTTGTCTGAAAATAAAATAATATTATTTAAAGAAACATTGTAAAATTGAAAGTTAGGTACTCCTTACATTTTTCACGTCGTTTCTGTCAGAAAACGCCCTAATTCCGACCCTGTACGCGGCTGGGTGATCCATAAACCTGTTTACGCACTAAAACGTTACAACGTCTGCGACTTTGTCGTACAAAATAGGGTTTATATTGAGCGTAAAAGCGGTTTATGGGTTCAACCCGTAGACATGAGAGGTTCCGTTACTGCTAAATGATACGGGTTCGTAACAATGATCATGGTATTAAAATATAAAATAACTTGTATTTAAATTCACTTTACTGCACAAATTAAGGAACAAATGGCTACGAAAACAAAAGGGAGTCGGTGTAATTACGGACATATGGGGGAGGATAGGAGAGGCCCCAGATTCAGTGTCAATTTTGAATGTGACCTGAACGAGTTCGGTCTTACGGAGCTGTCTTCATACAATTTTAACAGTCGTAAGAGCGAGCTTAGAACTGTCTATGACTATCGGCCTTAGACTGAATGAATAATAATAATAAAAGTTAAGACACACACTCATGACCTAAACTTTCCCAGTGCTGTGTAGCCAGAGTGGACGTGGACATAGAAGGTGAGACTGGCCCACAAGTTCAAAGTCGCTCAGCGAGCTATGGAAAAGCTATTCTTGGCATTTCTCTGGTAGATATAGTATATCAGTTAGATAACAAAAGTGATTAACATCTCATAGAATCAGCAAACTGAAGTAGCAGCGGGCTGGTCACATCTGTCGTAGAACCGACAATCGATGGGGTAGACCAGTTCTCGAATGGAAGCCACGAACGGGTAAACAGAAGGGGGATGACCTTCGCAAAATGGCTGGCAGAGCCTGGATGCAAAAGGCCGAGAATCGGGTTGAGGGCGTGCTTTGGGAGAGGCCTACGTCCATCAGTGGACTGATACGGGCTGATGATGTGTCCAAAAACATAATACACAGTAACGGAAAGATTAGGTACCGAAACTGAATGAAATGAAGGAAAGAAAGAAACGTCACGAAAGACATTCATAGAACGGATGTTGGAGGGTCGGTAGAGGTAAGTCGAGGAGGGCATACTTGGACCAAATTGGCGATGTTTTAAGATAAGATAAGATAAATATTCTTTATTGCAAAGTAAAAGGAATTACACAAAAGAAATATGCTAATACAGTTAGTATCACAATTAAATTTAAATTAAATTAATAAATTATTAAATTAATTAATTTAAATTATTAACCTTAGCCCATAAGGGCTAAGTGCGGTCTTAGGGCTAACAAAACGACGGGCGTGCATGAAGCGATTGATGACTTTGGACGAATCGAGGGCGGTATCACAACAGATGAAGGTCTGTGTCTACGCCTATCGGAAATAGACATGACCATATAATGTACCTATGAATTAACTCACATTATCTATAAACCACATCAAAACATCAAAAACCCTTGTTACACTTTTATATCCCATAAACAGCCAGTTTGTATAAAAATTTTACAGCACCTGAGATGTTTACTCGAATATTAAACCAGATCTTACATTTTTAATACGTTCTGTCGACAGCTCGTAAAAGTCCGTTTAATCTTTCATATCCAAAGCGTAAAAACCTGGCTTAACCGACTGCGTTGAATAAAAAATGTGTTCATGGCTTTATGGATGGGATCGAGAGAGTAATTGGTTTGGAAGTCCTCAAATTTGATGAGACGAGGTGAATTGGACTTCGAGTGGGGTTCCCGTACGTAATAGGTAATTTTTTAAATGGATTTTGTATCCCCAACCACAGACCACTTACCCAATAGACATGAAATCGGGTAAGCGAAAAATTCTGTCAACGATGAGCGCATAGAGACGAAGCGGCGGACAGGGGTGCCGTATTAAAGAGATGCGTCCGTCCATGTCGATAATATTTCTACGTTACACGTGTCGCGAAGCAATTTTGCGCCCTCCTGTTACAAGTCTATGGGGTAAGTGGTCTGTGACCCCAACTGACTGTAGGCAACCTTGTGTAGGTTTACGTTACGTTATTAATAACGTTGACTATTAACGTTGGTATCCGTTATTGCATTTTACCTAAAAACTATTTTAGTAAGAGCTATAATAATTGGAAGGAGTTATGGAAACTGTCTTTTTGCTCCAACTAATAAAGTTTTCAAACGAGAGTTAAGGATGCAACGGAGTTACGGAAAATGCAGTACAGAGGAGGTCAGATGAGGTTAGACCCTAAAAATTCCTAGACGTCTTCAGGGCGATCCTTAATATGTGGTGGTCTCAATAATGTGTCTAAATTGTCGCGATTCCAGAATGTGCTACGCTTTTCGGTAAGGGAGGCGTCCCGTTACTCTTGCTCGATATACCTAGCATATGTAGAATGACCGTGACAATTGCGTTTAGGTTTAGGATTAGATTTAGCGACCACGACAGAATCACACCTTCTATTAATAAATAGACTCAGATTTCTTAAACGTAGATTAAATTTTTATTAATTTTGTCAGACCTTTGACATTGAATAGAGACGCTTTAATAAAATTAGTGGAAGCACGGACCATTTTTCCGTAATAAAATAATAAACAAGCACTTACCCGATTCTCTGGTTACGAGGCGCGATTTAATTTCCGAGCAAAGAATCGATTAATAACAAACGCGACGGGGGGCGCGGTGAGGGATGGAACGTCACCTCGATTACAAAGGAGCATTATTTAACGGTGTAGGTTGACGTTAGGGAAACATAGCGTGGCGTAACCCGGGCGGAGCTGCTTACGTAGCCACTGATGCTACGTAACCCGGGCGTAATAGCCGCTTACTTAGCCACTGTTTCTACGTAACCCACGCGTAGCCGCTTACGCAGCCACTGTGTTACTAAGTAAAGCGGCCATAGCCGCTTACGTAGCCACTGTTGCTACGTAACCCGGGCGTAGCCGTTTACGAGGCTACTGTTGCTATGTAATATGGGCGTAACCGCTTACATTGGCACTGTTGCTACGTAACCCGGGCGTAGCCGCTTACGTAGCCCCTATTGCTACGTAACTCGGGCGTAATAGCCGCTTACGTAGCCCCTGTTGCTACGAAACTCGGGCGTAATAACAACAGGATCTAGTGCGAGCAAAAGGGCTAGTACATACATACATACCTAAACGCCTGATTCCTTAGGGCTAGACAGAGATGGCCTAACCTGTATTCGTGGCTGTACCATAACGCGCAATAAATGTAATCAAAAGTAATTGCATGTTAAAAAAATCAGTTGTGGAATACTCGTATAACCTAACGTTTTCCGACATAAATTTTAGCCGTGGTTTTCCGTGATGGTGTTATAGGAAAGTTTCCGAGGTATAAGAGTTGTGATTTCATGGCGCCTATTCAGCAGTTTCCTAACTTAATTATGTACCGTGGGTATTCTAAGTCCGAAGCGGCGTGACTAGTATATTTTGGGGTAGTCTGAGAAAAATTTAGGCTGTTTTATTTAGCTTCAGAACTGAGTAAAGTTATTAATTTTGCTTCAATTTTCTGACGTTGTAATAAAGCGATTCTAAAACTTTTCAGTTAAAAGTTCTAAAAGATAACAAATACAAGAGAAAATAAACAGTATTTTATAACGATATTCATCACACCATACACAATCCAATCATCAATTATTTCTTTGAATAATGGCTAATAATTGATATATGCCCAAAAGCTAAAATGCTATTGTACAGATCTCCTGTCGACTGTATATTTAAATATCAGTTATCATGTGGCAAGCTTTAAGAACATAAAATATGAAAGTTTAGATTAATAACTATGAAAGCTTTCCGACATAACTTACATGCGATTCAATGCTATCGTCTGCAACATTGATCTCCTATAAACAACTAGATACACAGTCTGACTTCTAAAAATGTCCGAGCGCAAAGTAGGGCCAAATAGATGAATGGACCCTCACTTGCTTTATTGGACATTATTTTGACGTTTTTTAAATTGTTTTAGTAAGACCTTTGTGTATCTAGTTGTTTATAGGAGATCAATGATCTGCAAGTATAAAATTCTCAAAAATAGATAAACACGTGACTCAAAATATACCAAAATATCAATAATAAAATTAGACAGGCGTTCAACGCGTCTACCTTTTTTATGGTAAGACCTCAAACGTTTAATGGAGTGGTTCGATATCAAGTCTATCGTAAAACTTCCCTATTATATTCTTTAAAACCTCGAATAGATCCCGCGAAGGTTTTACCCGATACCAACAGTCAGCATGATCGTCAGGAATCCCCACAAAACCTCCGACAAAAGGTTTTCGGCGATTATCCAGGATAAGCCCGCCAGATAGAGATCCCCTGAGGACCGTGGGCGAAAGAAAGGGACTGAAAAGGATCGCGCATGTACCTATGCATCGTTGAAAACAAAGTAAAGTATCATTTAAGGAGCTTCAAGAAGGTTGAGATTTTTTCAAAACGATATTAATAATTCTTTAAAAGTTACATTGTTTTAACTTTTATCTATCTAAATGTGAAAGTTTTTACGGATTTCATGTTTATTGGGTAAGTGGTCTGTGGTAGTGTGGGACACCCTCCGACCATGCCCCATGTCTTGAACATTCATCGCATTTTCTATCCGACCGGTTTCTAGGAGACTTATAAAAGTCTGCTGTAAGCATTTCAATTTTGATCGGTATGCCATAGAAAAAAGTCTCCATAAATAGTAGACCCGATTACTTAGCATTACAATTACGGTGCATATAATGTTGCATAGGTATGTGTTCAGGGCCCTTACTATGAAGTCTTATAGCAGGATTACTTCAATAATAAAGTAAGCTTATTAAGGTCGTCATGGTACGATTTTTTTCCCTTGCTTATCTGCCATTAGTCCATATGGACTTTTATCAGATGTACTGAATGTCAGGTAGTATGCAGGTGCTACATTCAACAACGCAGCGGCCCTCATATGTTACTGATCGGTGGGATAAGCGAGAAATTTCTTCCGTTTTAGTCTTTTTGGACATCAAGAGGTGTCTAGCAATTCAACAGGAAGTTGGTTTGGGTGTTTTCCGAGCCGTTCCATGTATCGCACTATCTTGTTGCTAATTTCCTGCTGACTGTTGAAAAGTTCAGATATTCGTGTATTTCGTACGAAATAACAAAGTACTATTGAAGTAATCCTGCTATAAAACTTCATGATAAGAGTTCTGGTGTATTTGCAAATGGGTATTGCACGAGCCCGCTCTTGTCCATAGGTATAATACCGTATACACTAAAATCCCAGCAAATCTCTTATTGTATGCGAGCTCTACGCTCTACTCACAGCTCTACCACTACTCTCTAACAGCACAACACAAAATAAATCCGCATATTCGAATAGTTCTCCGCTCGTATGGAATGTTCGCAAATAGGGAGCCTCTCTAATATTTACCTCGTCCCCATTTTGATAAATGAATTAATTAAGGTTCCGTACCTCAAGAGGAAAAAAGGAACCCTATTATGTTGTATGTCTGTCTTTCCGAATGTCAAGACCTATATCTCAGAAACCCGTAGACGGATCAAGATCAAATTTATACCAAATACTCAGGGTCTGCAGCCGTGAAAAACATTCTACGTCAACGCAATCAAAAGATATGGTCGTTTATGTCGAATTTTGGCGCATAGTTGTATGACAATGCAAGAAAACAAAACCTATAGGGTACTTCCTGTTGACCTAGAAACATGAAATTGGGCAAGAAGCTAGGTCTTACAGCACAAGTAAAGGAAAAAAAATCCAAAAACTGTAAATTTGAAATTACATTTACATGCCAGATATAGGCTTGACAGACAGACAGACGGACGGACGGATGGACGGACAGACAGACAGACGGATAACAAAGTAATCCTATAAGGGTTCTTCTTTTTCCTTTTGAGGCACGGAACCCTAAAAAGAGTAAAATTATCGTCTATCAATTTATTCTATCGAAGAGTACAAAGCCACTCAGCGTGGGCAGAATACTCGTCAAGTTAAGGAGTACCTATCATGTCATGAATGTGTATTCTTCTGTTTATTATTTACTTGTCACTAGACTAAGTGCGGCTTGCGTAGGTAATATTCTTTAATATTGTTTGACAGTAGCCTAAACGTATTTAAACCAGATTTAAACGTCTAAACATGTTTACACAAACATCTTGCACATCGAAATTTAAGATCTTAAACGCGTTTATCGAACAAAGTAATTTAATATTGATATTGTAATTGTTGCTGCAGCAGATGGAAGTCCATCGTCTCTTACTAAAAATGTTCGTCAAATTATTTGTGGAAAATAATTTGATATTCTCCGAAAATGTCCCTTTGTTTTTCATAAATACAATTTAAAACGTTCTTACAAAGTGACTTTACTGCCACCAAATATTAGAATTGTTAAATTAAACACTGCCTTGGCGTTGAGATTAGAAAAAAATATCCATTTTTACTTTTCTTTGTTACGTGATTTTTGTTAAGTGTTTATTTTATTAACGAACAAAATAATACAATAAAATGTTCTGGCATTCACTTTTGATTAAATTATACTTACACTAGCTGTACCCCGCAACTTCGTTTGCGTAGAAAAAGTTATATGCTCAGATCACATTGCTAGCCTATGAGCTGTCAGGATATATCTCCAAGTGAAACTCCCGTCAAAATCCCTTCAGTAGTTATGGCGTGATACTTGAACATAGTCACAGACAAACAGACAAACCGACAAACATTCTACGAACATTCTAAAAATTGGTGTTTTAGCATCAGTATCGATCCTAAAACACAATACAATTATTCTTTTCAAAAAATATCCAATGTACAGACACAACTTTTTTTACAGTCTTATTATATGTATAGATATTTCTTTGACAAATTCTCTCATATCATTAGCTTTGGGCATTTAGAGATTGCAAGATTCTAAGACCTAATGCATTTATTATAAGTTGTGAATTTTTAAATTAATACACATGAATAGTAATCTGTTTAAGAGCTTTTCGGTATTTTACTACACTACTATCTATAAACACACGAGAAAACGACATTTTAATAACGATACTTAGGTACTTCTTCCTGGTGAGTACTATTTAAAAGAAACAAAATTGCGCTGCTTTACGTTTATAAGAATTGATTCTTTATTTTCCTATAGGAATTTGTAGTGTTTGTGTACCTACTTATTATCTTACAAATAGCGAGACTTGCACTTTTTTGCAGAAAATGAGCAAGGCATGACCGAGCACGTCCACGCGTACAAAGGGAAACCTACGTACGAACTGGCATTCTTTTGTTTCCGTTACCTTTGCGAGTTTCTTAAAAAAAGAAGAAAAAAAAGCAATGCTTTTCGCCCCTGTCTGCGCTAATGAGGACGGTGTAATAAGCTACGTGATCCATCTTCAGAGGGAATTCTTTGATAGTGAAGATGAAAAGTGCGAATGAGAAACGGAACGGTTTTTTTTAGACGACAGATTAAAAAGTCTTTGTGCTATTTGTGACAGACAAAGCATGGACACAAAATAAAAGCACTGATTATGCTTTTTTTTTCAAATGTAATTCCTATACTTGAGCTTACTTTTCTAAAAATGTTTAATTTTGAAATTCTGTCGACAAATAGACGAAATACGAAACGGTTCGTGGCGTGATGATTTGAATCTAAAGGCTTACGCTACAGAACTGTCCCAAAGGTTCCACTAGCTGATATAATACGCACTTTGCTAAGCGTAGTAGGTACTAATCTTGCACTATGATATTGATATGTTACCGCTAATTTTTTTCGTGTGGTTTAGTGACCAAACCTATTTGTCAGAGTTATTCAGGCCGCCCATAGGCCTCTGACGTGGCCTAACGACTGCTGCCGAGCGACAGCAACCGGAACCAATTGCTTAACGTGATTTCCGAGGCACGGAGGGGCTCAGATGAAAGTGTCACTAGCGGTCATCCAGGTCCTGACCTCGCCCAGCGTTGCTTAACTTGTACGATCGTTTTCAACGTGTACTCGTAACTGGACTACGAGCCCCTCCGGACTGGACTACGAACCGCTCATAATGTAGGGATTTGTCAGCAGTTCTGCCACAATAACAAGCAAAAAAGATATTGCCACATTTCAATGGAGCTTTGCCCCACCTACAAAACTACGTGACCATTTAACTTGTACCTATCATTTTGTTGTGGACTTATTACAGGTTTCATATTGCAAAATCATAATCAGGATCATTTTCTACTACTCTCGCAACTCCTATAGAAGAATAACATAAACAATGAATAAATCGCTTCGATTACTTACTATTTTCTGAATTCTTAATTAAGCTGTTTTTTTCGAATCGCAACTTGTACAAAACTTTATTTTAAACCAATAATTTTAATAAAAAACGGAGGTATTTTTACATTTATTCGTTATCTTGTACAACTTGCGGTTGATGGTGGGGCAGATTCTGGCATTGTCATTTAATATTAATGAATTTGGTGTAGTAATCAGGTTGTAATGTTGGCACACCGTTATTAAGGTGACTGTGGGTTAATCGAAGTTGCAGCAACATCTAAGACGGAAATACCTACCTATATCTCAGAAATATATTTTCCTAAAGGTTCTTTAGCAAAATGTAAGAGCGAATCGGAGTCGTACCAATTTCTACTTTACACGGGGCTTTGGAGTTCAATCTTATCGTCTAATTTGCATCACAAGAGTCTCAGGTTCAATCCCGGGCTGAATACAAACGAGATCGCTGCATTTGTATGCAGCTGTTCTAGTATTTAGTGGAGGACTACTCGGATCGTATACCGAGAGACGCGATTATTCCGGATCTACGAAGTTCAAAGAGATTCACTAAATACTCGTACATTCAATTGAATAAATCAGAACATCCAATCACAACAACATCCTGCTTTAAGACTTCATGGTAAGGCCATGGTATAGCAGGATTACTTCAATAATACTTGTTATTTCGTACCATGACCAATTGACCACCTTAAAGTAAGCTTAATAAGGACGTCATGGTACGAAATAACCAAGTATTATTGAAGTAATTCTGCTATAAGACTTCATGGTAAGGGCCCTGCCTATATAATAAAGTTTATTACTTAGTTAATTAAAGATTTTAAATTGAAGGAAAATAATCGCCGGATAAGACAATTTGTACGGTAAGTGTCACTCACATCATGCTACATCGCGTAAGAGTGAGCTTAGCGACGATTACATTTAGCTTGCTTACTCTGGAATCACTACCAGTTTGGGTAAAATCCCCTAATAGCTTATTTTTTGGATATAATCAGAAATGTTTTCAGAGTTCTAATAAGTAAATATACTTACCTACTTTAATTGTGTTTTTGAGCAGTGTAACAGGATCTCTGACTGGTGTAATGTAATATCCCTGTAAAGTTAATTACACGTGTAACGACAATAATTAGCCGGCTACGTGAATAAATGTTTTTACTTGGCAAAGGAGAGTAAATTCCACGGAACTGAGAAAGGTGTCGAGTGTGAAAGAATGAGAGGAATTTTGTCGGTGTTGCGTTTTTATTTGTTTAGGAAAATTATGTCTAAACCAAACTAGTCATTCATACAAAATATATATCAAATTGTAGGGTATCATAAATACGAGAGCTTGTTTAAAAAAATCTGATTTTAGTTGGTAGATTTTATTACCATGCCAAAATATATCCAAAATTAATAAAAATACGAATATGGAGTCACTGTGTTGTGCTCTTCACTCCGCCGCTGCGGAACATATGCAAATGCAATGAAGACGAAGGATTATAGTTATAAAATGTCACTAACTAAAACGGTGTCTGGTTTAAATTAGGCTGAAAAGACTATGCATTTACTCAAATAAAAAAAAACTCCAGCTGAACAAAATATTTCCTTCAAGCGTTAAACACTATTATTACTAACGATTTTCCCCTGATCTTCCTCATATTACCTCATATCTAATATCGGAGAATTCCTGCTTTCCGTTAATAATTCGTGGCCACCCCAGCGTGCGATGATAGATGTGTTTCTCAATATAGCGTGTGGCCGCAAGCCGCGTCCTAATGCTCCGGCGATACGTCAAATTGGACTATAATGAATATGTCCCGTTTTTGTCGCGTAACTCATGGTGTTTCTACTCGACACGTGTTATGGTTTTGTGGCAAAATGTTGCTGCAAAGGCCGTAGGTACAGACGAAGACAGAGAAAATGGGCCTCAATAAGGTTGAGATTGTCTCAAAAACTTATTCTTCTGAAACTGCTCTGTCGCCGAAACGATGGTCGATGGAGTAAGTGCGTTCTAATGTGGAGACCCCGGATGGGTAGAAGAAGCGTTGGCAGACCACCGGCCAGATGGTCCGACGACATCGAGAGAGTTGCTGGCTCGGTGTGGACCAGACAACCATGGAATCGGGCCACCTGGAGGATTCATGGAGAGGCATATGCCCAGGAGTGGGTTGCAGTATGCTGAGGAAGAAGAAGAATACCGAAAGAATTCTTGAAATAGGTCAAGTAGTTTTTGAGTTAATCTCAACCTCAAAAACCTCAAAGAAGAAGAAGAAGAAGCCCATTTCAATGTCCATTACTCTGTAGCTGAGCAAAGAATTATAATGTTACAAATGAAACTCGCAATGGTCTATAAAATGGGTTTCGTCTGCAGTCTTTGTCAATTACAAAATTAAATCTTTTTTTTCTTTAATTAATACGAAACAACGCATAGTAAGGATACATAAGATTTCACCTATGTCCTGTTATCTTTTTAAAACAATGTTCCCATCGGGGCTAGCACGAGACGCGTTGGCGATCGATGCAACGCCGCGGAGCTGTCAAACTAATGTCAAACGCCCCAATCCAAACGGATCCTGGGATCGGTGGAGACAACCCCCTTGCAATAATGTCACTTTGACAGCGCGGCGTTGCGTCGATCGCTAACGCTGACTCGTGCTACAAGGGCAGCATTCCTAATATAATATTTAGTAAGAACAAAAGCTTTTTGAAAATGGCGGGAAACGACGGTTGCGAAATTATTTAATAATTTTCAGTATAATGTCTACGGTGGGTGTTTTGTGTTTAATATCACGTTAAATTAATCAGAAAATGTTCGCGAATGACAGTATGGTGAAGTTATTGGAGAATTCAAGCAGGATCTGAAGTTTGGCGCCATGGTCAAGATTCCCACTACGAGCTCGGGAGTGAACGTGACTGTCGAGCTGCTTCGTCCACAGTGATTGACGCTACGGCGTCTCCTGTGGATGAAGACATGAAGACGCGGCTACCCAGGGTGATGACGCTACGGCGACTCCCCTGGAGGAAGATAGAAGACTATTATACATTGAATTTTCTGTAACATGACATTGGCAAATGACGAACTGTCGAGTCCATTAATAAAATAAATAAATAAGTAAGAACAAAGTCGCTGAGCTCAACACCCTCACAACAAAGTTATTACGAGTTAGGCACGAGTCGGCGCGTGCATTATCCAGGGTTCCGTAATTATAACTTTTAACGAGATCGCACCAAGACCAACTCATTAATAGCGAATTGATAATTGAAAGTTATAGATCGTGTTAATTTATTTAACGCTAGAACTAAGCTTAACTAGCAAGGAGATTAAAATATAAATTGCTCGTCTAAAGGAGTTTCGTTTTGAAGTCCGTTGATATATAATTTTGGTGCTAAGTTATCTCTAGGATAGGTATTTGCTATACTAGAGGTAAGAAAGTTTTATCTATTGTATGTAATTGAATAAATTATTTAGTTTACAAATTATATAGGGTTGTTTCAGCGCGTCTCATCGATGCTTCTGGTGACCAGACCAGCGCATCAGCCTGGCCACACCAAGGAGTAATGCTGCCAGTGTTCTGGGCACGTTACCTCGATGCGACGCGCTGGAGCCTGGAAGATATCTTTTATATATATTTTTTTATTTAAGTACTTAATATTTTTAGTTTTTGTTATTAATTTGTAAAGTTATTGAATAAATTATATTTAGTTTATACATGGCGTTTTATTGACATGGCATTTGTAATCTCTATTTATAAACAGTATCCAATTGTCATTCCAAATTCAAAAAGTGCTTAACAACTTCAAGTTCTGTGAATCTTGTAAAGAGGAATTGCTAACGAGCTTATAGCTTATGGGTATGCCAACAATCAAATGAAAATGAAAAAAAAAATTAAAAAAAAATCTCTATTTATAGGGATTCCTTGAAAAGCGCGCGAAACGTCATTAGCTACTTTTTTGTGAAAATTCTAATTAAATAATTTCCGCGGTATTTAGTGATTAATGATCACGTTAAGTTAATCAGTAGATGTCCGCGAACGTCGAGTGCTCGAAAGAAGTCGTGTTTGTGAAGTTTTGTGCTCTTAGCAAGGTTTCCTTTTGCATAACTTGATGCTTGCGTGGATCATTGAGTTATTTCGTTTAGGGGCTTGGGAGGGTTGTGCGTAGGTTTAGGTTAGGTTATATTCGTATATATGTATGTATTTATAAGAATGGCAGGCTGTATGCCCTAGTTAGCTTTGCCTTTCCCTATGGGAAGAATTTAACAAACAAAAAACTATTTATAGGTAAATACTTAGATCTGTGAAAGGCCCAGTATTTTTGATGATACTGTACAGTCAAAAAAAAGAGGAAGTATACATTGCCTCATTGAGGTTGAGATTATTTTCACAACTTACTTGACGGATTGAATTTTTTTTTATTAGTAGATAGTTTCCAGTACCTACACTATGACCGATAGGTAGTTATAGACAATGTTGAGTATGATTGGAGTAAGAGTTAGGTCTTCGTCTACAACTGTCAGTTTTCGTACAATTTTCACAGTCGTAAGAACGCTGAGTTCGTGTAAAAGAATTTTAAAAATCAGTCATGTAAGTTTTACGTAATACTCAACCTTAATGACTCTTGTATACTTTTTTCTGTCTTACTCCGTATCTACCTACCCTATGTCCAAAGTCTTAACCCGGCAAGAAAGGTTATTTAAGCACTGGTCACCCTATTTTTTGGACAAATCCACCTGTCACACACTAAATAAGAATGATGCTCACCCTCGTCTGGGCCGGAGTTGAGTTTGTCCCAGCAATTTTTCCACATTTTTTGTCACCCTACTAAGTAGGCGTTAGGACCCAATTTCACGGGTCTTGATTTGGCTACATTTATTTGTTTTGTATTTTACATGCGTCTGTATGTGGTTCCGTCCGCGTATATTTGTCCATCAGCAGATCAAGTGTAATACTTTGGACTTTGGACCGTTCTTATTATCTGCGTCGTAAGATTTAAAATCGTATTGCAAGTGTTACTGTTGATCTGCCGTTGTCCGTACAACAACTTCGCTGATTTATAATTTACAGTCGACAGCAGATCAATGGTAACACTTTTTACTTTTGACAGTTCTCATTATTTGCGTCGTAAGACTTGAAATCGTACTGCAAGTGTTACCATTGATCTGCTGTCGACTGTACATTGATCATGCTAATGACCTTGTGATATTGGGTATACCGTAACGCCGATGACAGTTGAGAGAAATGGGAAGAGTTTTTATTATTATTTAGGCCGAATTCGAATTTAGATTGTGTAACGGAAACAAATGGCAGAATAGAGAGTGTTAAGTATTTATTTATTTTATTACTTACTACTTAATTGAATGTCATGTTACAGAATATTCAAAATATCATAGTCTTCTCTTTCTCCAGTGGAGGCCCTGGGTACCGGAGTCTTCTTGTCTTCATCCAGGGGAGTCGCCGTAGCGTCGTCACTCTGGACGAAGCAGCTCCACAGTCACGTTCACTCCCGAGCTCGTAGTGGGACTCTTGATAATAGCTCGAAACTTCAGATCTTGCTTGAATCATCCATTAATTTCACCATACTGTTATTCACGAACATATGATTCATTTAACGTGATATTAAACACAAAATAACCTCTGTAGACATTAAAATTATTTGATAATTTCGCAACCGTCGTTTCCCGCCATTTTCAATAGACCATAGAGAGTGTTATGTATATAACTACCTATAACATTGGAACTACTAATTTTCATTGTCAGTGTCATACTCTATCAGCAGTGGGGTGATCGCGACTTCCAATCTTTATCGCTTTCAATTTGATACATGGACGCTATACATTGCTGCTATGTTTTTGCAAGTTTTAACAAACGACAACGAAACGCAGCAATGTATATCGTTCAAGTGTCAAAATGAAAAAGATAACCATAACGATTGAAGTCGCGGTCACCCCCCTGCTGATAGAGTATATATTACATTATCTTTTTTTTTTGGTCGGTATAATATACTGTATGAAACATCAAAAAAATGTCGCAAAAATCGAAAAGTGGCAGAACAAAATTGGATCAGTAACAAATACTGAAAACACAGGTTTTCAGGTTACTAGATTTCCATTCCACTACACGTACCCTAAGTATACTTAGCTAAAGCAATATGTAGACATGTTACGAATTAGAACACTTACATTGCAACCTGCCCTTATTGACTTCCTCCCTAACAATAAACAACCCAACGTTTGCTGCAATGCGCTTAGGCTGTATTAGGTGGCTGTCCTTTGCCCAATAAAGTTTTTTCATAACGCACACACCACGTGTCGGGCGCAGCTCTAATCGAGGCGTGTGACAAGACCTTTATTACTTTCACTTTGTACAAATGAATTCGTTTGGAGACCCCTTTACTTAAGACATATTTTTTCCCGTTGTTTGGTTGTGTTGTTATTCCACAGTGTCGCACCGTTATTTCAATCGTCGCTAAGCGAGGCATCTCGCTCACTCTTATGCGATGTAGATATGAGTGACAGTGGCAGTTTTTAAACCGGGTCGATATTTTAATTAACAAAACATACTCCAAATAAAAAAATACATTACTTATAATTTATTTATAGTTTTCGCAAATAAAACAATGAAAAAAATGATTGTATAAACAAGAAGCAAAAACATTGAATTTTCATTAGATCTCACTACTCATATAGGCAACATCATAATCTTCCGTTATGGAAGTTATACTGACGACCTAAATTGCAAAAAATTACGTAAGTTAACTGACGTCGACTGTACAAGGTTATTCTATGCATTGAAACAATGTATTCCTGCATTTGAAACAAGTAGAGGTATTTTATAAATGGTGTTTATTTTACGGTAATTTATAGGGGAAGTTTGCGAGAACTCGATAAATCATTACTTGTGAGTTAGAGAGTGCGAGGGGCAACATTATCAAAATACATACCGTGTATGGTAACCAGGCCAAGAATTAAAAAAAAATGATGTTAGTATGTAGCTCGTAGCTACACATTGTGCATGAAAGAGATGACGATTTTCCCATCCACATTTTCTAATAAAACTATATTTACTTACTTACAATATTTTAGATTTATTCATATCACAGAAATTCTTGTTCCCATTTGTCTAATACCTAGGCCCGTATTAATCGTCTGAGCTCAAGCCAGGAGCTCAGGATCACCATGTCATCGGCATAACTAAAGGCAACTAAGGCATGTCGCGCCAATATGGCATCCCACTTTGGTGCTTCTGAGCTCCACGATCAGTTCATTCACATAAAGACTGAAGAGGTCCGGCGATGTTAGTCCACCTTGGCGTACTCCACATTCTAACCTAAAAACGTTAGATGTTGTGTCGCCCCATCTCACACAGTTAGTCTGGTTTTCGTACCAGAATCTCAACAGATCCACGACTTTCCCCGACACGTTAGATCCTGTGAGTTTCTCCCATAGCCTATGTATGCGCCTATGTATGCGCCTACGTATGGACCTATGTATTCAGTAAAGACAGGTGTAATTTTATTATTCTTGTATTCTGAGTAGTAGATTTTACAAAATAATTAACAAAAGTTGGCTGAATAGAGTAATGTCTTTGCTGTATTCTCTAATATAAAACTTGAAATTAGAAATAATTGTAAACATGTAATTTTTATCCAATCTAACGCCTAGTTAACTTTTCCTTTACAATCATGTATCAAATTAAACAACACCCTGTGTATGTCTGGAATGGAGATATCCAGTTATTTTTGCGTTCTTGTCTGGACAAGAACGCAAAAATAATTCTGTCACTTTGTACTACATCCACATAAAAACAGTAAAATAAGGTTTAATTAATTACCATCCATAAATGAAACTTATAAACAATCATTCATAGGTTACTCATGTATTAAGTAAAACCTTCAAATCTAGAAAATACAGCTTCTTTTTATAAATAAATCGAAAAACTCTTCTCCTGTAAAATTAACCAAATGGTCGTTAGGATAAACAAGCACTGAAGCGACGGACTGCTGCCGAGCGACAGCACCCGAAAGCATCACTGGCGGTCACCCAACCAGGTACTGACCTCGCCCAGCGTTGCTTAACTTGTACGATTGTATTCAACGTGTACTCGCAACTGGACTACGAGCCCCTCGATAGAATCTCATAAAAGAAATATCCTCAAAAAATCCGTGACACTTGATCATCTCCTTATAGTAATTGAAAATACATCAATACAATCTCGCGAAGGTAGAGCACTTTGTAAAATGGAAACTTTCCTCATTAAAAACTAATTACAGGCGTTCTGTTGGCTCTTCCGGGCCAGCTGGTTTATTTTAATTGATCGATCTTGTTGTTGTGCCTCTGTATGGTGTCGGCTTTTATTAGTGTTAGCAAAGACCATGAAATCTACACTACATTGGATATTATTTGAAAAGAATACTTAACTGTAATGTGTTTTATTATCTATCGAAACCGACTCCAAACACAATTTTTAAAAATTGTTGTCGGATTTTCTGTCTATACTTACAGTGCGCGAGGCGTAAGCTCAGGTTTGCATTTGTGTGTGTGCACACAGATAGTGTAGAGTGATATTCGGCCTGAGGCGCGACGCGTCCTACGCGTACAAAGTTATACACGGGTGGCGCCCTGCCGCGCACGCACCGCACTTCACCTCTTGTACCGCTAGCAGCTTGGCGATCACTCACACAAATGTAAACCTAAGCTTACGCCTTCCGCACTGTATCTATCTGTACTCAGGGCCGTCTTAAGCAATTCCGGGGCCCTTGGGCACACAAGAATATAGGGCCCTGTTGGAAAATAAAAAATGGATGAAAAAAACAAAATTTCACTGTTTAGAAGAAAAACTGATCTGGTGTCCGATTAGCATTTTGACTTGAAAATTCTTAGTGCAGCTCAAACGTTCAAAATATAAATTAAATTGTAAAGTGTAATATCGGTCTTTCGGGGCCCCCGTGAGTATGGGGGCCCCGGGCACGGGCCCCGTGTGCCCTTATGGTAAAGACGTTCCTGTCTGTACTTCTAGGAACTTTCACTAGGAGATAGCTCAAATATCTAGGCAGCAAATAGTCTATAAGTCATTGGATATGTTGTGGACGTGGAACCACGTTATCAGAGAGAAAGAGCAACAGTAATAATAGACTGATGATGATAGTGAGGAATTTAAAGTAATCCAGGGTATATTTCATTCCTTAGTTATTTCGTTATTTCAGTCGAAGATTAACTTTGAGGTACGGTGGAACACAGAGAAAGGTGTACAGGAGAGTTTTTAAGGTTGAGTTTTTCTCAAAAACTATTTGACCTATTGCAAAAATTCTTTCACTGTTTGATAGGTAAAAGTTAAAACTATGTAACTGTAAAATAATTATTAAATTCGGTTCAGTTTTTAAGAAAATCTCAAATTTATTGAGGCCCTCTGTATACTTATCTCTGTCTTGGACTGTACTATTAACCTTTGGTCTCGATTGACTGCGAGGTCGCGGGTTCAAATCCCGCTGGGACAAACTTTGTTGTTAGGGAACTGTGGATGGATCACCCCGCTCGTAGCTGACAAATAAAATCGATCATTGGAAACAAAACTTAGTTCGTCCCGTGCCACAGTGGGTGGAAAGTTTGCAGTTTACCTTATCTTAGAGGCTTATAGAGTTAACTAGAGTTCAATGAGATTGAAATTAGAAAGAGCAGAAAAAAATACACTTAGGTAAGTATGTTATCAATTAGATATAGTTCAGACCTTGTCGGTTTGCAATAGTTTATAGTTTATTTAGTACCAGAATTTTCAATTTTATCTTTTGCTATAGAATAATACAAAACCAATACCCAACTCGCGAGATTAATAAATTAATCCATAAAAACGGGATCAAGAGCTTCGTTTATAGTAACTCTTTAAACGGAGTATAATAGAGCAGTATTCATAGCCCTGTCTGGATCGAGACGATCAATTACGGCGGCCGCAGAGCGCCCACAACTTGGATTGAACAAATTAATTTACCGCGCAAAACATCCCCGAAGGGTTGGCAGCCGAAGAGATAATTTACAGTAGGGTATTGGCGCCATTTTTCATTATTTTAACAATTAACTGAAAATTTATGAAAATATCTGGATTAATGAACACTTATTTATTACACATGTAAACCTCTTACTTTAAATTATTATGTATCTCTCAAAGTTTCACGGGTTTCAAAAAAAACCGGTCCTTTGAAAGACTTGCACGGAGACATAGGTCCAAAGTGAAGAGGCCCTTTTGAGAGCTATGTGATGCACCTAGCGGGACCTCTGAGCGTATTTGAATGCACTCAATGACCGACCCTGTCAGGTGCATAAACTATTACATTGATTGGAAATCAAAACTTAATTGGGGCTATTGGTTTGGGGTGTTAGTGGGCTGACACACCAACACCCCCAGTCTGGTCTATAGAGCGATTCGTTGGACACCTGCCATAATCATATTGTCTCGAAGTTATGAATAAAATATTATTATTATTAATTCGGGTGTGGAAGACGGTAATGGGTATAAAATCATATAGGCTACTTATATTCTTCAATAAAATACAATAAAATATATCATTCCTTCAATAATTACTTCAAATAGATTTCAAATGAGCGCGGACGATACCTTAGTCATAGAAAGTTTAGAATACCTAGGCTTACGTGCAGTTTGTCTTACAACTGTCAGATTTCATACAGACAGTCGTAAGACCGAGCTCACACTGAGCTCGTGCTCAAAACTTTCTATGAATATCTTAGTGTGACTACAACTGTAAAAGTTCATTATTTGATTCAAGAAGTTGTAAAATAAGAGCGACCGCACATTCACCTTTTAGAGCTCAAAATAGTTTCTGAGTCTCTGCCACGTCAAAGGACCAATTTTGCCATCCCTAAGACCAAGTCGGCGGATAAAGTCGGCGGGAATTCATCAAAGTCTGGCTTTTCAATTCGTTGCTGTTTTGGGCGAGAGCTAACTATCCATCCCCGCGCCGGGATGAGCAATCTTTTGTGCCCCACAAATTAGTACTAAGGAGAGGGATTATTACCGTTTTAAATGAGTGGATACCTTTTTAAATGCGGATTGTGCGCAAAAAAGGGAAAGAACTCGAACGACCAAAGAGTTGTACTTACGAACAATAGCAGATCAATGGTAGCACTTGCAGTACGATTTCAACTCTTACGATGCGACGCAGAATAGATAATAAGAACGGTCCAAAGTGCAAAATGTTACACTTGACGTGCTTTGGGCTGTACAACCTAACGAACGATGTCTGAATTCAATTCAAATACACGAACAATTACAAAACAGAAATACAAAACAACAGTAGGGTAAGAAAATATAGGTACTTACTTATATCCTGCTAAGAAAAACAAGAGCTCTACACCCGCCATTTTATAGCGTGATATTAATTTTGCTGCCAATATCAGGAGTTTGAAACTGATAGCCGACACTGCAACTTTTTATGGGGAAAATGTAAATCGATAGGGAAAGGCACATACCACTTACCCCATAGACCTGTAACAGGAGGGCGCCCGCCCGTGTCTGTCCGCAAGTGAGCGCAAAATTGCTTCGCGACACGTGTAACCTAGAGATATTATTGACATGGACGCATCTCTTTAATCCGGCAACCCTGTCCCCCGATTCGTCTTTGTGCTCATCGTTGACATAATTTTTCGCTTTCAAAAGACAATGCCATATTTCAATGGAGCTTTGCCCCACCTACAAAACTACGTGACCATTATAAGCTGTACCTATCATTTTGTTGGGGACCTATTACAGGTTTCATATTGCATAATCAACTATAGGAGTTGCGAGAGTAGTAGAAAATGATACTGAAGAATAACAAAAACAATGAATAATTCGCTTTAATTTCTTACTATATTCTGAATTATTAATTAAGCTGTTTCGACTAGCTTGATGCACAAAATTTTATTTTAAACCAATAATTTTAATAAAAAACGGAGATATTTTTACATTTATTCGTTATCTTGTATATCATGCGGTTGATGATGGGGCAGAATCTAGCATTGTCATTTGTACCGATTTCATGTCTATTGGGTAAGTGGTCTGTGGGCAAAGGAGGCAAAAACATGGCCGATGGTGCTTGTCCGTTGGCGCCATTTTTACGAAGAAAATCGAATTTTCTTTTGATTTTATGTTCATGTAAATTAGTTATAAAATGATCGCGAAAATGAGATAATCCTATGGGTTTTTACTGTAATTTTAATCATTTGAGATGTACAAAAAGGTATGAAATAAACAAACATTTAGATATTGCTTTTCCACCTTACAGTATCGCTGGATATACAGGATGGCCTTGAATTCATTCGACAAAATTAAATGGATGGTTAGACTTGTGACATACATTAATTCATAAATTAAACAATTTGTAAAAATGAAAAAAAATACTATAAAATTAATTTAAAAAACAAATTGACGTGCATCGTTATTGTGCTTTGGATTTTTTACATTTTAAGGTATTTTTAATTTGTTGCAACGATTTCTTGCACTGGAATTTGACCTAATGGTCATTTCTAAGGTCATAGTGTGACTTGTGACGGTAATTAGGTAGTTAAATTTTTAACAAACCTTACCAATTTAATATTTATCATGAGTTTCAATTTGTCGAATGAATTCAAGGACACCCTATATTATACACCATTAAAGGTTCTAGACAAAGTTTTAGAGTTTTTTTTAATATTCTCCGCACAACAACGAGACCAAGTTAGAGCGGTTTACATTATAACTTTGTTACTTGGGAAGAATTACTAGTAAAGTAGGTACCTACACACCCAGTTTCTGAAGTTATGAAAAACAAAATGGGGTTTCAGGCATTGAACTGTATTTAGGTAAGTACCTGCCTTACCATGAAGTCATATAGCAGGATTACTTCAATAATACTTTGTTATTTCGTACCATGACGACTTATTAAGGACGTCATGGTACGAAATGATTTTTAGATTTTCATAATATTACCTACATTTTCTTTTCAACCTAAAAAGCTCAAGTTAAAGCTTGGACATGGACACGGACAGTCAACGTCACAATATCATTATTACTAAAGCTCTTACAAATCTAGAACCTATGCAAACAATATTAAGTTACAGATTACTGTTTAAAAAGCAAACTAAATGTAAAATATATAAAAGCCTTCGGACATCTGCCAATACGATTGTAGCACCTTAATAAATAAGGGCCTGCTTACTCAGTTATCCCGTATTTTTTACTGTAATACGCTTTCAACTTCGACCGAATTCGGAATAAATAGGACTGATTTGTCTGTCGATACGGGAAAAAGATATAAGGACTATAGATAGTGCATTAATAGCGAATTTGACGAAGAATGAAAATGACGAATTTGGTCTAACCATGCTGTTGGGATTTAAAAAAAAAATCATAAGTAAGTACTTATACAGTTAATAACAACTAAACCTAGGTACCTACTTAAAATTATATTAGGACCATTTGTACAAAAATAATTTAAGTAAAGCATAAAACTGGCCAGTTTTTTCCCAAAAACGAATTGTAAAAGCCATTAAAATTAAGAAAAATGTTTAATTTTGTATTTTATACATACGGCCAGTCCTATATAATTACGGCATACGCTATCATAAAATATGACTTGGGATACGGAGGTCCCAGGTTCGATCTCCGGCCAGATCAGCCATGTACCAATGAGATTTCCTCCGATTTTTCGAAGGATATACTTACCTATATTTACCGAATGCTCTCAAAACGGTAAAAGAAAACATCGTGATGAAACCTGCATGCCGTAGAAGTAATGTCTGTACCCGAGCAGTGGGGCAATATAAATGGAATGATGATGATGTCTACATACTCATATAATCTAGTCTTGAGTAGATATTGTGTGCCAATTTGTGTGTATTTATAAACGAGTATTTCCTTTACCCGACTGTTGGAGAGAGAAGGGTAATCTATTGCAAGTATTATTAAATAGCGATCCCAGTGTAGTGGGGACATAAAAATAGACCGATGATGATGCATAATTACATCAACCCTTTTTACATTACCCTCGTCTTTGCACCAGTGGGCCAAAAATGAACTCGACAATACTAAAGACGAGATTGTTTCGAGAATACGCAGTACCTACCTACGTAATAAAAGGGCTGTAAGTAGGTTACGCACGTATAAAGTTATAAGCAAGACATCAGAGGGGATAACGACTATTTGTCTGAATATTTCAGCACGCTTTCAGCTCGCAAGATCTTGTTTATGGTGGTAAACGCGCTTTTGGTGAAAAACGTAAAAGGCTTTCGGAGCTTTCAGGTAAGATAGACTAGAGTTTTGTTGTGAATTTGCTCAAGGTTTATACACGTAGGTATACCGCAGCCCGAATCAAATGTCTTATTTTGTAAACAAATATGAACGTATAATTACCTGTTGTGATGTAACACTGAAGGAACTGATTGATCGAACCTGTTCATCATTGTGAAAATAAAGTGATCCGATCTTATAATGTGAAAATAACTATGCAATAATCACAGAACACGCCACGGGTTCGAATCCCGGTCGTGATGAAATTTTTTCTCCATTTATCATTTAGATTTTCGTTTTGCGTAGCGCATATGCTAAGAAAGCTATTACGGGTATGTGAGACTTATGCCGAGGATCACTGTCTTCGGTATAATGTCAAAAAGAGTGTACTAATGGTTTTTACTGCGGGGAACAAACCACCTGGCAATGTGCCTCCGGTAAAACTGTATGGTACTGAACTAAATAAAGTTTCTGAGTTCCGATACCTGGGGCACATTGTCATGGAGGATCTAAAAGATGACGCAGATATGGAGCGGGAGCGCAGGGCGTTGTCAGTGAGGGCAAATATGTTGGCCCGTAGGTTCGCTCGCTGTACGAGGGAAGTTAAAATCACTCTTTTCAAGTCGTACTGCCAGTCCTTCTACATGAGCGGCCTATGGACCCACTACACTCAAAGATCCTACAACGCCCTACGCATCCAGTACAACAATGCGTTCAGGGTGCTGTTGGGGCTGCCTCGGTTCTGCAGCGCCTCCGGCATGTTCGCGGAGGCGCACACGGACGGCTTCCACGCCGTCATGCGAAAGAAGACGGCATCGCTGCTGGCCAGAGTGCGGGGTAGCACCAACAGCATACTGAGCGTAATTGCCGACAAGTACGACTGCCCGATTATGCGTCACTGGGCGCGCGTGTTGGTGGGCTTTGGTAACATACTTGGCCTACCAACGCCGCGTCTATAGTGATGTAGATTACAATAAACCTACCCAAAACAAATGTACTAACTTAGCTTTTAAGAAAATTGTTACTGACACAAATGGACCTAGTTGTCTGAATAAATAAATAAATATTATTATTATATGCAAGAAAATATCAAAACAATCACAGAACAGTTTAAAATGTTAGTAGGGTAGGGTAGTTTTTGTTTACAAAAAAAGACACTTGATTTGGGCCTCGGTTTAGCTTTCATTATCATACGTCCAGAACACCCGTTTTAAATGTTCGATTTCTATTGAAAATTCAAACACAGCCTTTACACAGACTATCGCGCGTGATACCTACAGCTAATAGCGCGCGAAAAAGCGCGCGTGTAAAGATTGTTGGAAGGGGAAGGGAAATACCAATTAGCGATTAGCCTTTACGCGGCCACTCTTACCAATAGGTACCAATAAAACCGATCAAGTGCGAGTCGGCAGTCGGACTCGCGCACCGAGGGTTCTGTGTAACTTCACCATAACATTTGCTGTAACGAAAACATTAAACTAGATTTAGGGACAAACTTATCTTTGCGTTTACGAAACTGATAACGTCATACATCGACATACCAGGCGTCAGCAGCAAATATAAGGTTGTAATTACAAAATAATTACAAAAAATATATATTTCGTGATGGAACTCCAAATTTGTAAATTTGGTGTTTTCGGATTTTTTCCTATAGGTACTTGTGTTGTAAGACCTAGCTTCTTGCCAAATTTCATGATTCTAGGTCAACGGGAAGTACCCTATAGGTTTTGGTTTTCTTGCATTTTCATACAAATATGCGAGAAAATGCGACATAAACAGCGATATCTTTTGATTGCGTTGACGTAGAAGGTTTATTTTTTCACGGCTTGCAGACCTGAGTATTTGGTATTAATTTCAACTTCATCCGTTCACGCATTTCTGGGATATAGGTCTTGACAGACGGACAACAAAGTTATCCTATAAGGGTTCCTTTTTTCCTCTTGAGGTTCAGAGCTATAACAAGTGACGCAGAGCCGTGATTTTTTTTCATGCAAAAGCAGGGTCTGATATATAAATATGGCTAACTTCATCAGCGGTTCTTTGCTTCATGGTTTTAAATATAGATACCTTAGTTCTAGTACCAGAATAGTTCTCGCTTAAAAAAAAAACAAGTCCTTACAAAAAAACGCTATGTCCATTCCACCCACCGGAACAAGCACAAAGCTAAAAGAACTTACAACCGCAAAACAGTTGAACAATTTTAATTAAATCCTAGAACTTAAACCTAGTACATTTCCACAGGACGTTTTTATTTTTATTTTTGCCTCGACTCTGGAAAGCAATGCAATCCAATTGCACTAATGCACGTGTATACCTGAGTTTACGGGTAGCTAGGCCCTTTGGCCTCAGTTCATCCATCAAGCCTTGTATAGCCTCAGGGGCGGCTCCGGAGACTTTGCGGGGTCGCACCGGGGCCCTCGCCAGACAGAGGCGCAAGAATAACTACTTAGGTATTAATAATTAACTATTAGTGAAATCTTCTTCTTCTTTGTCGTTACACTCTTGGCAGTGGTCGTGGTCGTTACTTCAGTCGCAGTGCCTCACAACACGTCGTCACTCGTCTCTGACGGCTGCCCTCCCTCCTGGTGCAAACGTGCAAGGGATCGGCTACGGCTGCCCTAATCTGGTCCATTGCGTTGGCGACCTGCCGCGCGCTCGGTAAAATTGGCTGTCATTGGTGAAATCAGTAAATCGATAAAATACCAAAATATTACCAACCAAGTGTCTATTATTGTAAATAGCTTCAAGAGAGTAGACTTCTACAAGAGACGATCAATATTGGCAGATACAAGGTAGGTAGGTATACCTTCTTCATGAACATATACTAAAAATCTCACTTCTAGGCGAGATAATTAAAACATAAGTAAGTACTTCCATTCATTCGCCATTCTAAGAATTTGCCTTTGGAGAAGTCAGAGTTGGAGATCAATGGAAGGATGGGTCGTAGACGGTTACATACTTACGAGTAGCACGTAAAACATAGTACATAGGTACATTATATACCTACATATCAGGCTAACGATGACAACCAGACAACACTATGCGTCCTTCTCTTTCCTTCCAAAATCTGGAATGTAGTGTGTGTTTTCCGTCTTGGGGCGCTACACAGGATTTTCTAGACACTTAAAGCGGCCCTGTACCATGTTCTACAGAGTGCTATTCGCTGAATAGCTAGGTCGACTCCATTGAAAGCAAAGTGTTTGCTTAATTCAACATGTCTGTTGCCTATGTGTGCAGGGTATCACAAAACCACATGCATTGATCGTTTGCAAGGCATCCTCGTGGTTACTAGCTACGAGGAATTTATTGATTTCAGATCAATTAAAGAACACGAAACCGCCAGAAGTTTTCACATTTTTCAAAAAAATTATTCTAATAGTTACCGTGGTGTTTAGTGCATGATTGATGATGATTTGATGACTAAAAATCATTGATCTCCTATAAACAACTAGATACACAGTCTGCCTTCTAAAAATGTCCGAGCGCAAAGAAGGTCCAAACGGATGAATGGTTCATTTGCTTTATTGGACATTATTTGGACGTTAACAATGGACCCTTATTTGGACGTTTTTTAAATTGTTTTAGTAAGACCTTTGTGTATCTAGTTGTTTATAGGAGATAAATGATAAAAATGTACCGCGAAATGTACGCTTTATACATGAAATGTCCGTAATATTTATTTGGAGTGCTCGAACGAAGACGTGTTTACGAATTTTCTAGCTCGTTTCGTTGCTCTAAAATATGGGTGAAATACCATACTTCTATGGGTGAAATACCCCCTCTCCTATTAATTATTGGAGTTCCTACCTACACATTCTATGGTTTCATCATGGCGACAACTCTATTTAAGCGTTTGTTTGAAATGATCATAGAGATGGCCTTTTCTTATTTATCCTCAAAGAATCAAGCCGCAATACCCGTCGCATTGTCGTTTTGTAAAACAAGAACTAAACCAATAAATCGTCACATAAACCCGTTTCCAAAGGAGGTGCCAATGCTATCGGATATCACGCTGCACGACATCACTTATGGGACCCTGGGATTTAGAGAGCTCTTTGCTGAAACAAAATCCGTTTGTTCTTTTCTCTTAAAATTTATTATGGAAGTAAAATTTACGACTATCAGAAGACAGAGAAAGGTGTACGGTAGAGTTTTTAAGGATGAGATTTTCTCAAAAACTACTTGACCTATTGCAATAATTCTTACACTGTTAGATAGATAGAAGTTAAAACTATGTACTGTAAAAAAGTTATTAAAATCGGTCTAGTAGTTCTTGAAAAAATCTCAACCTTATTGAGGCTCCCCATATACTTATCTGTCTTCGACATTACCTACAATGTTCCGATTTTTCATTTTTCAAAATTTACCTTGGTAGGTAACTTGATTGTCAGTTTGGAATTAATAATTGTATTAAGTATAGCATAATAAAATTGTATTAAGCATAGTTTTATAACTTTGTCAAATTCAAATTCCTTAATGTACTATTCAAATGTCGTAGGTTCGATCTCCACCTCTGGATTATTATGATTTGTAACTCCTAAGCTTTTAACTCAGAGTGGGAAGAGAAAAGTCATTTCAAAACTAATACATAGGTACTTTAGTCTTCGTACTGTTCTTATTGTCTGCAGCATAAGAGTGGAAATTAACCTTAACCTTGTATACTTATCTCTGTCTTCGACTGTACCTATATATACGAATTTATCGCAACTTATTGCTCTGGTTCAGGGCCGTCTTTACCAGGGGGTGCAAGGGGTGCGGTGCACCCGGGCGCGGAGCGCCCGGGGGCGCCTGCCGAGCGCTGAATTATTAGATATTTCAGTGAACTTAACGCCATTGCACAGTTTTATATACTTGTTACTTACGACAAATACGTATGCGCAAGCAAAACAAATAGTCATCAACAATAATTTTTTTTTACTTTTATTAAACTTTCGGCGCTTGTCATACCGCATTACTACACTACACAAATAACAATTTTATTTAATACAACACGCGCGCGGCAAAATCTCTAATCCAAAGAGAGTGTATGTGTGTGTGTACCTTTGACACATTGCCGCCCGGTCGCCCGCACTTGAAGCAAAATGATCTCTAAGTCAATAGAGTGTAAGTTCATTTGAAATGGGCGCGCTGCGCGGCACCTGTGCGTCTGCCATAGGCGAGTAATTGCGCCCTTTGACATTGCCGGCCGGTCGCCCGCACTTGAAGCAAAATGATCTCTAAGTCAATAGAGTGTAAGTTCATTTGAAATGGGCGCGCTGCGCGGCACCTGTGCGTCTGCCATAGGCGAGTAATTGCGCCCTTTGACATTGCCGGCCGGTCGCCCGCACTTGAAGCAAAATGATCTCTAAGTCAATAGAGTGTAAGTTCATTTGAAATGGGCGCGCTGCGCGGCACCTGTGCGTCTGCCATAGGCGAGTAATTGCGCCCTTTGACATTGCCGGCCGGTCGCCCGCACTTGAAGCAAAATGATCTCTAAGTCAATAGAGTGTAAGTTCATTTGAAATGGGCGCGCTGCGCGGCACCTGTGCGTCTGCCATAGGCGAGTAATTGCGCCCTTTGACATTGCCGGCCGGTCGCCCGCACTTGAAGCAAAATGATCTCTAAGTCAATAGAGTGTAAGTTCATTTGAAATGGGCGCGCTGCGCGGCACCTGTGCGTCTGCCATAGGCGAGTAATTGCGCCCTTTGACATTGCCGGCCGGTCGCCCGCACTTGAAGCAAAATGATCTCTAAGTCAATAGAGTGTAAGTTCATTTGAAATGGGCGCGCTGCGCGGCACCTGTGCGTCTGCCATAGGCGAGTAATTGCGCCCTTTGACATTGCCGGCCGGTCGCCCGCACTTGAAGCAAAATGATCTCTAAGTCAATAGACTGTAAGTTCATTTGAATTTACAGCGCGGCGCGCGGGCGGCGCCTATGTAAGTGTCGGTCAGTGATTGATCTGATTTCTTCTTTTTAAGTAATTGAATTCGTTAGCTCATTTCATTTGCGACAACCGGCGAATTAGCACGGAAGTTCTTAGAGAAAATATATCAAGGTAAGTCAATTTCATTTTTTAAATGTTAGGTACATAACAATCATTATCATTACATCATCATCCATCATCACATCATTTGTTTATGAGAGAGAGTCATGATTGTTTTGTTTATTTGTTTATAATTGCAAGAATACAAATTCTTAATGTTAGAATACGTCTTTAGGTATCTATTTTCAATCAAAATTATAACGGACTCTCTATCATAATTAGTTACTGAGATAGAGCTCGACAAACTTATTACGTAGTTACTTTGGAACACTTTGTATGAAGTCAACCGCAATATTAAGTTTGTCGGCTTTTTATTAATGGAATGGCTACGGAACCCTATCATGTGCGTGCCCGACACGCGCTTGGCCGGTTTTTCATGAAATAGCCGCAGGCGAGATCCGCCAATCGCAACTAAAGTAATTTAATTTCTTACTGTTTGCGCTTAGAGCGTGCGTAAGCGCCTCGGCAATTCCACACTAACGGATTAGACTATGCCCGATGGCCCGCCTTAACTTTAAGGTGAATCGGGAGTGATCAGTTCTCATACAAAAGTTTGTACCACAACCTGCCGTAATTAAACGTCATTTCACTAAAATATTGCAAAAAAAAACGAGGGCGCAGGCTGAGTCCCGCACCCCGGCGCAGAATAGACTTAAGACGGCCCTGCTCTGGTTATCGGCGTGGGAGAAATAATTAGCCGACGTGATATCTATGTAGGCACCAGTATTATAATTCCAGTCAATCACGCGTTAGCTCATTCATATCACATCACCTCTCCCTTGTAGTTAGGTGCTCAAGCGTGGAACATTGTTAATTAATACCAAATTAATTATGTAATAGGCTTTATCATAATCTCACACAATATTAGGCATCTACCAACATATACTGTAGGTATACCTATCTGCTTCCAATATCACTTTTTAAACGTACACGGTTTGTATACATATTAATTAGATAAAACGGGAATTACAGTGTTAAACATTTACATTTATATACTTTATTACATAACAGACTTCAGTCTACTCGTGACCATGATGGCTGCAATGCTGTCTATATATCGAGACATCAATAAAATAAATGTTTAACACAGTAATTCCCGTTTTATCTAATTAACTTTACCAAATACATACTACCATAATAAATTATAGGTAAGTATAATATTAGATACCTATGCTATTCATAAACCTAGTTAAACCTCACTTCCTTTAAATGGTGTTGTTATCCCTTTCACACTTCGTTAAAAAAGGTTAAGATAGAAAGGGACAGGGACCTAAACGGTGGCGTAACTTTAAATCACGTTTATGAATACGCGCCTTAGATAATAATACTTAGTAAGTACACAAAAAAACTCATAAAAAAGTATCTATGTAAGTCGAAAGTACTACTTTGTACCTTATTAACTGCGCCATAAGAGTTGAGACTTGAGATCGCAGTTCAAGTATTAGCATTGACGGCGAGTGTAGTTTCAAAGTAAACATAAAACCAAAGTGAGGTTCACAACGCCATCTAGTGACTATTTTGGAGCACTAACTTCTTATGGAGGCAAGCGGACAGACTACAACAGGACGTTACTTAATTTTATACTAAGTACAGCATGTTCCACATAGATGGCGCTGAATACAAAATCCACTATAATTACTTGGAGTTTTCCTCCTAGACAAGAACTAGGCAAGTCGCTCATTCATAATATCAGCACGCACGTGAGAGGGATGCCTTACAGCTTTGATTAATTTTAACGTGCGACACACCGGAATCGATACCAATATACAAGTACCTTTCTTCATAGAAATAGATTAATAAAACCAGAAAATTAAGTATAACAAAATACCTATATTAAAATTATCCTTAGAAATATTTCTCAAGAGGTTCTCCAAGTATTTGTTCAAGTTTCCTGATGGCGTCCTTGGTGGCCGCTTCTATCTTGGCGTCTCCATCTTCCAGGAGTTCAGCGAGGAATGGCACGCTATCAGCCAGGAGTGGCAGCCAGCCGCTGCCGAGCTGCGTTGCCATGGCGACGAGGCAGTCCAGCGCTATCAACCTGAAAAGAGAGTGAGTGCATCTTAGTTTCATGTAGGTACGTCTACGTACTCATATAATCTACGTAGTTTAAAGTCTGGGTGCAATTTGTGTGTATTTATAAACGAGTATTTCCTTTACCCGACTGTTGGAGAGAGAAGGGTAATCTATTGCAAGTATTATTAAATGTTTGTATGTCGTGTCGGTTCCTCTAAGATCTCAAGCGGATTCATGGATTTAGATGTATGATGAGGTGACATTAGATTCGTCTGTGACTGACATAGGATATTATTTGCATCAACTGTTTACAGTTATCGAGGTATACACGAAGACAGAGATAAGTATACATGGGGCCTCAATAAGGTTGACATTTTCTCAAGAACTACTTGATGTATTTTAATAATTCTTTTACAGTTACATAGCTTTAAGTTTTATCTATCTAACAGTAAAATAATTTTTACCATCGCTCATGTACTTTTTGAGAAAATCTCAACCTTATAACTCTCCTGTATACCTAGTCCTTTGTCTTGTAAAATCTACTTTTCAACATTACTTAGAAAAATATACATCAACATAATATAAATCACTCACCTTATCTCCGCATCATTATGCCTGATCTTCAACAATATCTGATAATTCAGTAGTTTCCACAGCGAATCGTCAGCCGTCGCCACTGCGAACTGTGATATGCACGGGATAATCGACTCTGATGCCCTCTTCTTAAGTTTCTTAATACCACCGAGCGTGTTTTCCAATTGGTCGACCACTGGTTGCATCAGTGTTTCAAATCTATCCTTGTTTAGGAAGCACTGGCTGTCATACAAGAACACCATATGAAGGGTTTTGATGATGTAATTGATTAACATGATGCATTTTTTATCAGAATCGAAGTAAAGTTGTTCAGATTTGCTCATATTGCAAGAGTCCAGAAGATCTGCAGCATTCTTTATGAAATGGCCAGCGAATAACACGAAGAGACCCTTCAGTTTTTCGGCGATTGAACTGCTTAGCCTGAAAAGACAATGAAATTATAGGTTTGAATCAAGTATAACAAATTGTAATTGCTCGATGACTAATTGATTCCTAGGTAGTAAGATTTTCTTTCTTAGATTTAACTTTGATACTGTTATTCATTCACTTCTATTAAATCGTGTTGCTATCCCTTTCACACATCGTTTAAAAAGGTTAAGATAGAAAGTGACAGGGGAGGTAAACGTTGTCGTAACTTTAAATTTCGTTTAAACGTTTATGAATTCGCACATGCTCGGTTTTTAATTTTTTAGGGTAAGAGTGTGTCACGAAATGACAAGGTCGCAAGTTTAAGTACTGGCCAAGGTTAAAAATATAATAATTTAATTTTATATTTTATCATGTGTTTGCAATAACAATTTATATTATTAAATACATGAGTTATTATATTCCAATATTGTTGTTATTCCTATTACTTAAATGTTGTCTAATAATAAAAAGCTAACCCTAGAAGAGCAGCGACCGTATGCCATGGTAAAAGTATAATAATCTCTAAGTCAAGAAGTAATGCCTCTGAGTAATCAATAAAATAAGATCTCAAATTGTCTAAAACCAAAAGAGTATATAATATTACCTGTAGAATGTGATGGTACGATCTTTGTGTCCGTCAACATTGGTCCTTATCGCCCAGTCATAAATCTTGAAATAGAATGGTCTGAAACTAGTCTCAGATAGTTTGAGCACCAGACACACGAGAGCATTGACTACTTCATCTTCAGCGCGGTCGATGACTGCTGCATCCACGTCCTTTTTAACTGCATCAGAACGTAATTGCAGGGCTGACAGGAAGAAACCCCTCAGATACTGATGCATAGCATTAAAATCAGCAGTCGTCACATTGGCAAAACTATCAGCTAACACTGACGTTATAGGACCAATAGCATCAAACATCTCTTTCTCTAATAGAAGTTGATAGGTCTCATTCGTCACTGGAATTAAAACGCGCGGAGGAATAGTGCTCGCGATCTTCCGTTTTATATTCGTCAGCTTTGTCACAACTGCTGACACTTTGCTACATTCTTGATCGTAGTTCTGCCATTTAGCCAACAGAATTGAATACTCGTAGAGGATTTTGTTCAAGTACGGACTCAGGAAAAGTGGCAGACTCTCCACCATTTTGTATATAGCGGTAATTGTACTGAGCAGAACCAATTCCGGAGTTTCTGACTTTCGTTGTCTTTGCAGGACTTTTAAAAGTGCTGGCATGAATCTACGAAGACTTTGCAAGGCATGCGCTTTCAGGTTTCCACATAGCTCTGCTAAGCATAAAACAACCGACGCCATCACGTTTCCCGGTATATTTGGATTGCAAGTGTAATACGTAACACTTTCCAATACGTACATGAAAGGTGCCGGATTCTCTGATGCCAGCAGCCTCGTAAGAAGTTTCAAAGACAAAAGTGCGGTTTGCTGATTTAATTCCAATTCCTGTGCAGCGATTTCACTTAAGTTCGGGTTTTTAGTCTCAATGGTCTTTATAATATCCAAAAGAGCAGGCAGTAAGGAGTACAATAATTCCCTATCGACTTCTGCGAACATCTCTGGATTGTATTGTATTTTGGAGTTCAGCAATTCCATAGATTTCCTTCGGACTGTTGCCAAATTATGTTTTAGTAATCCTCGAACAACAGATAAGAACATAGGCGCAGACAGTAAGTTGTTCGTGTGGTCTAATAACTCGTAGCTGTGGTGCAACATCACACGCCAGTATTTAGCTGCTCGGTCGTCGCTTATTTTAGTTATGCTTTGGATGTATGTCAATATATTCACGATGTAAGTCTTGAAATATCCCCTCATTGTTTCAGCATTAGTCGCTTGACTGCAATGCTGAATAACTCTTGATGAAGCTAAGCACGTATTCATAAAGGTGACTATTACGTACTTGTAATGACGGAGCTGAAAAGCCGTATGTCCGTTCACACTGAATATGTCCCTTGGATCGACTCCAGTGTCCATAGAATTTTCATCTTTCTGCAATGGCAAAGACTTCATGTATACTATCAGATTGATCAAGCTTTCTAGTCCAATTTCCGGGGGAAATTCCAATAAAATACTCTGTCCAAAATCAAGTCGGTTGATAGGTGATTCTTGATCAGCTAAAGCTCTGTGCTGCCCTTTTCCATGCTTCTTGGGTTCTTCTTCATTAAAATGAGCGAGGTATGTCTCCAACAGCAGAGCTAAGAATACCCAAAGAAATTGTTTTGGACCGATTGTCTCTAAAAGCTTCCTGTACAAAGGCAATCTTCTATGTTCTGGAACGTGTAAAACCACATCTGCAAATATACGCAACACAGGCACCACACGGTCCTGCAACTGTTGCAGCTCTTTCTGAGTGTGATTTTTTATATCCTTGTCCATTTTTACTAGAATCGGAATCAATGTTTCAATTATATTCGTAATTATTTGGAAACTGTATGTATCGTCATGTCTTAAAATAGATGTGCCCATGAATGTAAATATCTCCATTGTATTGTGAAGTACTTGTTCAGGCATCAGGTATGCTGAATGCGACAGAAGAATCAAGGCATGATGATGTGTTTGAGGGTTCTGTGTGCCTCTAATGCATTGAACAATAAGCTCTATATTGAATATAGATTTCAATGATTTCAGCTGATCGTTATCAGAGTTATCGATGAAATTGTTGCAATAATACCACAAAGACGACAGAATAAGCTGCTTCGTATACTCCACATAGGATTGATCTTCAAACATCAAACACTTTTTCAGCACTTGGAATAACATTGCAACAAATGAGTTATCGACTGCCAATCTCTTTTTACTTTGAAGATACTCTAGAAGAGTAACTCCTAATCTCCATTCATTAGTTTCTGTAAGTTCATAAGGCAGCATAGAGATAGCGGCCGATTTATTCTTCTTTGAAACAGTGGCTCCTGGACCTTTAACTTTCAACATGCCTTCCAATATAGACTTGAAGTCCGAAAAATTTAGATGGATTTTTCTCATAACCTTCGATGCGGCGCTTGATATCTTAGGATTGTTGCTGAAAGCTCCAGCAGAGGTAATCAGATGGACCAAATCAGTTAATTTATCTTCAGGCACCTTTTTAAAAACTTCTTCATTAATTTGCCCAAGTATCAATACACAAGGACTTCTAAACGTTTGGTTTTCCTCTATAATACATTCTCTATACTCTTTCAAGCCAAGCTCAATAGAATCCCAAATTTCTTTTTCAGCAAAAGTAGAAGCCGTGACCTCATTTATGCGGTTGTAGATACTTTTCAAGATATTCGATTCGTAAATATCCAGCGAGATTTTTTTATCTAGCCTATTTTCTGCTAAAGCTTGTTCTATTGAATGCGATGATTGCAGAATGTGAGAGAATGCATTCGCATTGTTGAAATTTGAAAGGATCTTCAGAAAGCTAGATTTTATATGTGCTGGAGTGTCTCTGCTCAAAATAGCTGTAATTTTTCGAAGACAATCTTTTCTAAAATTCACTTTTCCAGGTGTTTGTTTAGTCAAAATAGTGGCCAAAACTTGAAATATTTGTTCATGATCCAATAACACCTCCTCTTTATGAGTTAACAGTTCCTTCAACAATACAACATAAATCTGATTTGTATCGGGCTTGCCTTCCAATAGGACTGTAACAAAACTGATTGTACACTGCCTAATGGCTGTAACAGGATTGTTCAAGTTAAAAAGGATCATTAAAATGGCTACATCAGATTCATAAATCCATTTGGAATTTTCTTTTGCAGCAAGGAAACTGGTCAGTAACTTTAGACTTCTGACTTGAAGTTCTGGGCTGATAACTTCTTTAGGATCTTGTGCAAACAGAATATGACCACAAGCAATATTAGCTACAAAATCAAATCTTTCTCGAGCGTTATGAAAGAATCGGTGCAACAGTTTTTGAAGCAATTTCACATAGTTATCTCTGTAATTTACGATATCGCATCCAGTAATGCATATTTCAAATAGATTTTTGAGAAGTATAGCATCCGGCGATTGGCATACATTGCACCAAGGTTTAGGAATATTTTTCACATTCACATCATCAATTATTTTGGAAAAAATGTACTCCACTATTTCAAATGAAATGTCACCATGTCTAGCAACTTTAATGAGCTCTGGCATCATGTGACTGGATAAGGGTTGCTTCTCTGAACTTTGAACTATCGCTCTGGTTTCTAGACATTCCAGAAGTAACTTTAAAGTGCCCCTAATTTCATCAACTGTAGATTTCTTGAAAGAGCGAGATTTTAGGAGTAAAAACATACAAATATCAATAGTATTGGTCTTTTTTAGTTGATTCATATCAAGTATACCATCAAAGCATAGTGATTGGTCAACAAACAGTGCTTTGAATACAGCTTGAGCTATTTCTTCTGCTTTCTTTTGCTTAAATGATGCTTTATGACCTTTAATTATTTCATTCAGTTTCAACTTCTTTCCCCAAGGTGAAGTTACTATTTGCCATGCCACCTCAGCAGTCTTTCGATCATGAGGGAAAAGATAAGGCAGTAAGGATAAAACAGTCTCTTGATTGACAGAAAGTATTTCCAGTGAACAGAATTTAGTAATAGCTTCGCTGATCAGTGGTCGCCATTTCTTAGAACTCTTAGACACAATATTAACGAAAGTACTTGTTAAGTCAGCTTCGTTCATTACTTCCATTAAATATTCATTAGGGATTGCCAAAGCTGCGGTAACCACTGCAGTATCGTCGTCATTTAGCCTGCTTACAAGGGAATCTTTCACAAAATCTGCGTTTTCAGCTTTCAAGGACTTAAACTCCTTCGCAATATAGTTTACTGCTTCAACACGTAATTCAGGATTAACATGATTCAGATTTTCAAAGAGATAAGAACCGCCAACTTTATGTGCGACTGCAGGTTTGAAGCGAAGTGCCTTTGACAGATGTTTGCGTTTTTTCCCAGAGAGTTTGCTATTTGAACTCATTTGTGTTTTTATAACTGTATCAAAGGCATCCGGATACTTGATTTCCATACTTCTAAGTATTGTGGAGTACCACATGAGCATTTTAGTTGCGAAATAATCTTCATCTACAAACTCTATGTCGCTTTCATCTCCTTCGGCAATTGTGTCGTCTTTTAGAGGTTCAAACCCATCAAGAAGACAACTGAAAAAAGAAAATATAGTCAATTATTTTTAACTACTTTGAGGTATTTTTGATTCACGTAATATAGCTATAGACCAGGGATGTTGCGGATGCGGATTTTTGAAGACTCACATCCGCGGATGCGAATATTTAAGATCTTATATAAAAAAAGTATATGAATAAAGAATTAAGGTAATGATATAGTAATTATTAACATTTTTATTAATTAGAATTAGTAAGTGAAGTTAGAAATAGGAGCATTATATTTAATAAAAAGTAATATTGTCGCTTTCTCTGATTCAAGCCGGTTACGCAGAGGTTCGTAAATTAAACCCACGTTACTAAATAATTGTTCACTAAGAACACTGCCTGGTTGAATGGATAAAAAACTTGGTGCTATCGGTGATAATATCTTAAATTCCTCTCGATGAACACTCCACCATTTAAGAGGATTTTCGATTGACTCTTTTTTTAGTGTTTTTTACATTCGCATCCGCATTACATCCGCTTCTGATTATTACGGATGCGGATGCAGATGTCCAAATCCATGCGAAAGCTCCGCATTTGCGGATGCGGATGCGAATATTCGCAACATCCCTGCTATAGACTTATGAAATTCAAAATGATAAGATAGCGGCATGAATGGTAAAAAAATAAAATCTAACATGAATTAGAATTTCATTATAAAATAAAAGAGAAGGAATTGTTTGGAAGATAATAGATATATACCTACTATATTGACAAAAGTAATCAGAATTGAAACATGACTTTTTATTTAATACAATATAACTTACTTTATAATCAGTTCAGGTTGCTGATCCTTCAAGTCCACTTCATCGATCAATATTTGAGGCAACTGCTGGAATTTCATGAACTCTTCACTGTCAGTCTGTACGGCTGAGAGAACACTAGAAAACACCGCCAGTACAAACTTCCGAACACTGACCTTGTTATCTACAAGTTTTTTCAAATGTCCGCAGACCGTGTTCATTATATCTGAAGAGAGATTGTTCAATACATCACGAGACAACTTGGTCATGTGTTCCTGGTGTGTGTAGATCAGGTTTATAAGCAAAATCATGTCATATGACAAGTCAAATTCTGTAGTCAAAAGTTTATCCATAATGACATTCAATCTGTTCTCTTTTAGATTTACCTTGATTATCAGATAACCCAAAACTATAAAGGCAGATGCTCTGAAATCCGAATCTGCTGGAAAATCTAATGCTTTGATTACAATTGGCATTAGAACACCAATCATCAGTTCTTTGACATGAACAGCAGTTTTGATTGCACCAACTGTGGTTGAACAAAAGAATGCAAATACGGTGTTGCATTGTGATGCTCGGTCTCTGAATTCGTCGATATATCTAAGCGTCATCTTTGCAATGAATGAAAAGGTAAACGAATTTGGTAATGCACATTGGTTGTATAAAACCTGCCTTGTCAATGGAATACCTTCCTTTTTAATCGGTTCCAGCCATTCCCATTTGCCACCTTTGATATGCAGCAATTGTACGAATCGGATAAATATTTTCGTTTCATGATAGGGCAGTATCAGACTCATGATAGCATTTTGGTTATACTGATGAATATGGTATCTGTTCACCAACCATTCTAGAGCTTTATGTGAAGATTCCAGTAGTAAATATGGCGATAATTGGAATAAAAATTTATCGATAACAATGTCTAGTCTTCGGTTGGCTGCTTTACTTTGAACGGCTCTTTCGAAGTCTTTTGAGGATATGTTGAAGAGAGTGTCTTCAAACATTCTGAAACCTTCGTGGAGAGTAATCAACTCCTTCAGCCCGCTGAGGCCGATCTCGAAAAATGTCTCACGGTCCTTGGAGGCAGCCTCCTTAGGGTCGAAGAGCAAGGAAGCCTTCGAATCAACATCTTTGTATATGGAAGATTGCGGTACGGTAAGTTTTTGTAATTGCTCAGCCAACGATGTGGTAGCCATTATTTGTGTTATATTTACGGGATCTATCTCCCAGTGAAATTTGTCTGTGAAAAGAAAATTAATTATGAATACCAGTAGGCAGACATAACCTCTTTGTAACTTTTTCTATGAAAATTCCATGAATACACTTACTGAATTATCACAGGAAAAGTTCAAAGTCTTCTAATAAAAGTTTGTTCTATTCACGTAAGCACAAAATTGGACTTATTAAGATATTATATCACATTTTAACAACACCACACGCACGCTCGCTCGCTTCTCGCTTCACATGGCAGCTGATGCCAACTCTACTTGTCAAAAAGTCGCTAGCGTACGCTTGAAAAGTCGCTAAATGTCGCTAGCTGTATTCAATGATCAAAAGTCGCTAGAAGTCGCTGAAATTCGATTCTCGACTCTGATTTTTATTTTACATATTCTATCTTTAGAATCTATTAATCTTTAAGAGTCGTTTCCTTCGATTTTATATCGATTTCTAGGTACATGAAACAATTATTTTATAAAAATATATAAAATCCAGTAACAAGTAGACTTGTTAAAAAAAACTAAACTTCAACTTTAACTCTTTACTTGCGTATCTACGCAAGTAAAGAGTTAAAGTTGAAGTTTAGTTGTTTTTTATGTGGGACGTATGTCCCACATACGGAGCACTACCAGAAAGGCTGGCGCGGCGGCCGAGGCAGCTGAGAAGAGTAAAGCTTTAAAATACAGGGGTCTCGACACCCTTTACAACTTTGTTGCTTTTGGTGTCGAGACCCTCGGCCCGTGGGGTCTCGGCGCGTGCTCGCTTTACAACGAGCTTAGCAAAAGAATAGTAGAGGCCACTGGCAAAATCTATTATGTACATACCGGCATTTCGTAAAGTATTAAGTGTCCATGCCCTACTCGAGTTCCCATCAAAGTTATATGAACTCGTTACTTTGTTGTGAGGTTGTCTTCTTATTTAAAGGCTACAAGTGGGAAAAAGACAGACTCCTGTCAGAATGATATCCGAATTAGGAATGCGGTATAAAAAGAGATTTCTCGGCTGAGATCTTTTCTTAGGTTGAGGATACTTTTTTCTAATATATATTTTTAGTTAAACTTTAGAAGTCGTTAGAATAGTCGCTAGATTTTTTTGTCGCTAGACACATAATTTAAGCCGCTGTAGTCAACGAAATGTCGCTAGATTTAGCGACAAAGTCGCTAAATTGGCATCATGGTGTTTGATTGATGATGATGAATAATAGTATTATTTCATTTTCAGGCAATGGGATCAAACCGATTCTAGCCTATATGTTTTTAAAACAAATTATTGCGTCGAATAATTATTTATGAGTTGACTGACTTTGTGAGTGTGTACATAGGTACTTATATCGAACTTTGTAAGTACTCCTATTTGTACTACAATGCTTTGTCATCTTTCTTTTTTGTATTAGAAAAGAGCTAAAAATGCTACGAAATAGGCTTTATGTAATAGGTCCCTTTACCATCGTAGAATACGTGTTTATGAAGTTTTGTGCTCTTTTTGTGCAAGGTTTCCTTGCATAACTCGATGATTGCGTGGATCGTTTCGTTATTTCGTGTAGGGGTTTGGGAGGGTTGTGCGTAGGTTTAGGTTAGGTTATCTTCGTACATGTGTATGCTCAGAGAATATGTATGTATTTATAAGAACTCTTCTATTAACATGGCTGTATGCCCTAGTTGGCTTTGCCTTTCCCTCTGGGAAGAATTTTACAAAAAATTGACGTCACGCACGCACGTCGTCAACGTCATTTATTTCCATCATTGTTTTTGTTTGTTTGTACTGTTTACTTCTTTACAATTTACGCAAATTATGTCCTTCTGTGCTATCTTTATCATCAGTATTTATTTAAATTGATTAGCTTTGACGTGTTTTGTTCCTATAAAGATCGATCAAACACATTACAAGTACAGACGCTTACCACTTTTCTGTACCATTTTTTCTTTGTTCATATTGGCTAAAATCTCAATAATGTCTCTGTATCTCATAATTCTTGCCACTTCGTTATTAATAGGCTCTAGTTTCATGTATAAACCAGTAGTTTTAATTCATGGCATCATGACGGGAAGCGCCAGCATGGAAATGATATCGTACAGGATTCAAGAGGTATGGTATAATATTTGTTTCATTTCTCCATTCCACCTGCTAGGGCCTAGGCAGGGCGTTGGCTTTCATGGAAACTCACCACTACCTCGCGGGCAAAAAATAGATCAGATTAGGATTTATTTATTTCAAATTATGTACGATGGAACACAGAGAAAGGTTGTACTGGTGAGTTTTTAAGATTATCTCAAAAACTACTTGACCTATTGCAAAAATTCTTTCACTATTAGATAAACAAAAGTTAAAACTATGTACTGTAAAAGAATTATTAGATTTGGTCCAGTAGTTTTTGAGAAAATCTCAACCTTATTGAGGCTCCCCGTATACTTATCTGTCTTCGACATTACCTACAATGTTGCTTAATATTTTTAATTTTTCAAAATTTACCTTGGTAGGTAACTTGATTGTCAGTTTGGAATTAATAATTGTATTAAGTGCTATGCTTAATGCAATCATAAAATTGTATTAAGCATAGTTTTATAACTTTGTCAAATTCAAATTCCTTAATGTACTATTCAAATGTCGTAGGTTCGATCTCCACCTCTGGATTATTATGATTTGTGACTCCAAAGCTTTTAACTCAGAGTGGGAAGAGAAAAGTCATTTCAAAACTAATACATAGGTACTTTAGTCTTCGTACTGTTCTTATTGTCTGCAGCATAAGAGTGGAAATTAACCTTCAGGGGTTAACTCTGATGTCAAGTGTCATTTGAATGTCCAAAAATAAGCAACATCTCATACTTTCCAGAAACATCCGGGCACTACAATCTACAACATCAACCGCTTTGAAAGCTGGTCCAGTTTGGAGACCATGTGGCACCAAGTGATGGAGATTGGCCAAGACATCGCCAATATATCTTCCATGCATCCAGAAGGAATCAACCTTATTGGTAATTACATAATACAATGACATTTATAATAACAATAATGCCAGAGATTGCTTATTTTAGTTAAATATGATGAAAAATTTCCATGACTCGAACCTACGACCTTGTCATTCTGTGACACGCTTTTAACTACTACGCCACCACAGACGCAAGTCTGACCACCGAAATGGTTCAGCGTATTATACATACTAAGAGCATGTGCGCAACGCCATCTATCGAACAATAGTAGAATTATCCCGACAACCATGTTTAACATTCAAGCATGGCATAATACATATGATTTGTCATGTGCTAAGTCCATTAGTCAGTCAAAGGCCTCCTTCAAACATACTTACCTATCTATGGTGACTCTACCTCATGTTGTTGCGGCAACCTGATAATGTCATCGTCATATTTAAGATGATTATTTAAAATACAACTTGTACCAATTACAGGGTATTCTCAAGGTGGGCTCTTAGCGCGGGGCATTGTGCAGACCTTCCCGAATGTCTCAGTCAGTACATTCATCTCTCTCAGCGCTCCACAAGCTGGCCAATATGGAGGTAAGGTAACATACTTAATCTGAACAGTTTGACAGAATTTTTCGGTTGCAAATGACAATGCCAGATTCTGCCCCACCATCAATCGCAAGTTGTACAAGATAACGAATAAATGTAAAAATATCTCCGTTATTTGTTAAAATTATTGGTTTAGAATAAAGTTTTGTACAAGTTGCGATTTAAAAAAAACCAGTCTAATTAAGAAATCAGAAAATAGTAAGAAATCGAAGTGAATTATTCATTGTTTTTGTTATTCTTCTATAGGAGTTGCGAGAGTAGTAGAAAATGATTATGATTATGCAATATGAAACCTGTAATAAGTCCCCAACAAAATGAGAGGTACAGCAAATGGTCACGTAGTTTTGTAGGTGGGGCAAAGCTCCATTGGAATGTGGCAATGTCTTTTGTACCGATTTCATGTCTATGGGGTAAGTGGTCTGTGGGTTAGGTTAGTTTCTGATTTCATTGCCAGCGACTTATTAAATATTTATATTTCCAAGAATCATTCCAGTACCACCTCATTCACAAAGTTGTCCGTCTTCCAGCTGGCTTCCTCCACGTAATATTCCCCGGGCTGGTGAAGGACTCTGCCTACGAGCTGTTCTACTCCCGGGTCGGCCAGCACACGTCCGTGGGCAACTACTGGAACGACCCCTACCACCAGACACTGTACGAGAGCTACAGCGTATACTTGCCTTATATCAACAATCATCTTTCGTGAGTACTTATTAGGCCAGGCCACCAATCCTGCTGAAATAGTTGGATAGAGCAAAGTCGAAGCGTTACAAACCAGTATAAGGTGGCCTGTCAAACTTGTCGAAGTTAACGGAGGCTCAGACAACTTTAAACTTGCGATTATGACTATTGCAAATTTTAAATTCGTATAAGTTTTGCTTTATGAACAGTGGTTCTGTGCTGCTGTTTGCTCTCATATCACCTGTGATATGAAATATAATTAATTTGTAATAAGATCATATTTTAGAATATGTAAAACACGTGACGTGACCAAGTTTCCAGAATGTACAATCGAATACAGATAAGTATACAGGGGGCCTCAATAAGGTTGAGATTTTCTCAAAAACTACTGGACAGAATTTAATAATTATTTTACAGTTACATTGTTTTAATTTTCATCTATAAAACAGTGAGAGAATTTTTGCAAACCTCAACCTTAAAAACTCTCCTGTACACCTTTCTCTTGTGTTCCACCGTACCAAAGGCCGAATAAATTATTATGAGTACTTATACTGGTTCTGGTTACATGAAGTTACTCTCTTCGATCTTAAAACCAACAAATCAAACTTACACATGATTTTCATAGACTTTTAATCAGAATCATATGTGTTTATTGCAATTAAATTACTATATATATTATATTTTTGCACGTCAACAGTTTTTGTTAGAAAAAACTACGATCATTTAGCGTGCCTTACAAGCGCAATAGTGCCACTAAACGTGCATACATAATATTGATGACGCCTGCGCGAGTTCATCGAATACGTAACATTTAGTGGGGCGGAGAAAGGATACTGCTAATTTCGGCACGTAGCTCAACCGGTTCCATGGTGTAATGGTTAGCACTCTGGACTCTGAATCCAGCGATCCGAGTTCAAATCTCGGTGGAACCTGGACTTTTTGTTTTATTAGTTTTTTTCTTACATATTGTCCAATAAATAAGTCGATTTTATTTAAATTTTTTGCGTAGTAGTAATACACATAAATATGACGTATAAAGTAAGGTCAGTAACGATTGCTATCGTATATCTACGACCTTTTATATATCAAAACAAATTCAACAGATTTACGTACCTAATATGCGTAATTCCCTAAAGATAACCTTATCAATAGCACGACTAAGTAGTTAATCTGAATTAAGGCGAGGTGTTGGGACGTTTTTAAGTTTTTCGATGAAGGCTACGGCACTAACTACTGAAATTAAAGGCCTGAAAAAAATATATATCAATCTTGGGGTATCTATTTAGGGACTGTTGGCTCCCGAAACACGATTGGACAATCTTCGCTCGATAGAAAAAAATCACAAACATACCCCTTTCCTGTCTTTTCACTGAGTAGTGTGTCTAAACTAAAACAGTTATTCATACAAAATATATATCAAAATGTAGGTTATTATAAATAGAGGAGCTTGATAAATTAAAAATCTGTTGTTTCTAACGTTTTTTTTATACCAGGCAAAATTTAAGAAAAAACACAATTTGTATAAATACAAATGCACGGCGCTACGAGCTTCAGTGCGCCGCTGGGCGCTGCCGAGGTCGGACCTGTATCGATTTTTGCCAAATGTTCCACTTTGGTCTTTACCTTGGAAATCTTGGAATGCTCCCACGATCGTCATAACGTAATAAAATTTAAAATAATACGAGTCGAATTTGGTCACACCTATACTTTAAGATTATTAGTTTACTAATCACGGAATGATTGTGCATCGTTTTGAATAAAAAAAGGACTCATAACCTAAAACAGATATTCCTTAACACAATAGATTTTTCGCGAACCATGTTTTTGAAGTCATCATATTACACGCGACACGAACACCAGTGTCGAGTGTCGTATATTGGGAGCGAGCAGTGGTCTGATAATTGCAGATGAAGACAGGTCGGCTAACATTACAGTGGGGCTATAACATTACGGTTCTCAAAACGATCAAATCAAACCATGTCATAGCGGCCGTGAAAGGGACAGTGCTATTGCATTGGTATAGCGGCGTCTCTGGTTGGCGCGCCATGACATGGTATAATTTCATCGTTTTGAGAACGGTAATAGGGGGGCTGATCAGTAACTTCCAAATTGACCAAAGTGGAACAGGCCAAAACAAATGACTATTGACGGTGATTTGTCCCACAGAGCAAACAAACAAACAGCAATCGAACTTAAAATAGTTTATACGTAGTTGCTAATTGTAAAACCATGTACAGTGAACATCACATAAAGTTTGCCACATTTTACTCTACGCACACTCGCACAGTGATAATAAATACGGGTCAGATTTCAATAGCTATGCAAGTGTAGCTGTGGTGTGTAATGTGGTGTGCGATATATACCTGTTTTACTCTAAGCACAGTGATAATACGGGCCAAATTTCAATAGCTACGTAGTTATAGACTGATTCAATATACACTGTGCCTACTTTTAAAAGTACAGTCAACAGCACATAATGTGTGTCATGTTTCACCCTACGCAGTGATAACACGGGCCAGATTTCACCATCACTGACGTCACACCTTTTTTTTTTTTTTTTTTTTTACTTGGGGAAATGCTTTTCGCATCTCACCGCGCCAATAAGGAGGGGCGCGCGGTGAGTATGTGGGACTCCCGTCACAATACGGTCCTATACCCACTAAAACCCCAAGGTGTTCAACTCACCGCGTTTGGACGAGGTTGTGGGAACGCAGCGCCAAATACCACAACCTCGTCGGCGGCCGCCCGCGTGGGCCCGTCTTCGGGTTTACCCCTAAACCTCCGCTTAAGGCGTCTCGGAACACAGGACGAGACGCCTTACAGCTCGGGACCTCTAAGCGAGCGCCGGACCCCCCGACCCGACGCCCGCAAGTCCCCGTTAGGGCGGCAGGCGGCGGACGTACGCCCGTCGCCTGCGGCCCGCTCGCCGTCGGCGGATCGGATGCGAGAGAGGGTCGACCTCGCGCTCCCGTTCCGCCGACTCTTTCGCCTTCATGATGGTGGCGCAGAAATCCGCCACCATCTTCCATCCTTCCTCGCTGCCCATTGCTCGCACTATGGCGGGCAGCGAGAGGTCGCCTCCCACTGACGTCACACCTGACACCAATAATAATAGGTACTTACCTAACATCACGTTAAAAATTTCGTCATTTATTTAGTTTTATTGATACACTTGACAGTTTGTCACTTAAATTTGTCAAAGACAGATTTGTTGTAATGTAATCTCTATGGTTATTACCATTTTAATAAATTTTGTATTTTATAAGAATTTATGCTCAATTTTTTATTAAATCGCGTGAAAGTACTTTCAAAATATATTCCCCTAGCAAATAATTTGATTATTCCAATTTTTCACTTTTATTGATTTTGTTATAACAATATTACCTAATTGACATTCCTATTATAACAGGTCCTTTTTCCGTCAGATTAGTATTAACATAGTATTTTATTCTACTACGTCATACTATCATACGTCAATAAAAATAACTTAAAAAATAATTAAAATAGACCTGTAGACGTGAATTTGACTGCACTGAACCCACTCCGGACGGTCGGTTTAACGTATGTCTGCTTATGACCTTCCGTATAAATAAATACGTTTAAAAGTACAAATTGCTTTACTTTATTGTCAACTAGCTTCTGCCCACCACTTCGTCTGCGCAGGATTATAAATTATAGCCTATGTGTTATTTTGATGTATAATATGAGCTATATTATTGTAAAGTTTCATTCAGCAACATCCATCCATCCATCCAAACTTGCGCATTTATAATATTAGTGGGAGTGGTATGGGATAGTCACGAGCACAGCCCGTGTTAGGGCCAGTGTAGAAGTTGAAGCCTGGTTGGCGGCGAGAGGTGAACAGGAGGGGTGATGATGATACGGTTCCGAGTTGACATAATGTGCGACGACATTTAGTATAGACAAAAGTTCAAGATTGAAAGAAATATTTTCCGACAATCGCGAAAATTGAAATAAGTAACTCCGAAGCTGTCAGACTTGGGATATCCCTCATCATCAGTCTATTTATATTGCCCCACTGCTCGGGTACAGACCTTCCCTTACATCGAGGGAGCTCGGGCCATAATCCACCACGCGGGCCCAGTGCGGGTTGGCGGATTTCACATGCCTTAGATTTTTTTCTTCTTCTTCTACGACATGCAGGTTTCATCACGATGTTTTCCTTCACCGTTTTGAGAGCACTCGGTAAATGTACGTAAGTTTTTCCGTCGAAAAAAACGAGGATAACTCATTGGTACATGGCTGCCCTGGCTGGGAATCGAACCTGGGACCTCCATATTGCAAGTCCATTGACCCAACCACTGCGCCACCGAGCTCTGCTGGGATATCCCTATTTGGCATTAAATGGGTCGATAATGTTAGCATTAGCACCGACAAGTGGACTTCGGTATATCGTCTATCCGTGGGACATTCTGTATAGGTATTATTATGGGTAGCGAGCTGTGACGTCACAGTGAGGACACTGGTTACGCTTACTCTGTGTACCTGCGCGAGTAATGACCCCGATCAATGCGCGTCATCCCTCTCTCGCCCCTCCCTCGCCCCGCACCTCACCCCCTCACTAGGCTCAAATGACCCAGTGGCCTCGCCTTAAGTAACCCCGTCTTACTTATAGATAACCCTAGTAGCAACTTAACACGTGAAAACGTTGTATATTATATCTTATTCAACCCCTCGTTAATGGCCTTCCATGAGCCAACTAGCGCCGCCAATCTTTGAAAAATAATATCTTCCAATTTAATCAATTTTATTAAAAAAGCTATGTACATAATGTTTATTACGATAAATACTATTTTTTAAATTCAATGTCGGTAAGTTGTAGTTCGCATAATTGCGAAAAACGGCCGTTTTTGGCTCATTTGAGAACTACAACTTTGCTTGTCACAATTATGCCATGTTTTGTATATTAAAAAATAGTGTTTATCCTAGTAAAGATTGTGTACATAGCTTTTTTAATAAAAATTAATAATTTGTAAGATATTATTTTTTTAAGATTGGCGGCGCTAGTTGGCTCATGGAAGGCCCTTAAGTACTAGTAACTCTACTTGTTGCAATATATTCTTATTATAAACATATTGAAAACGGAACAACACATTTTTTAACAGTTTACAAAAGTATAGATACATTTGGCCGTTAGCCATTTACTGGCGTCCTCATTTCTTTTATACTTATTTCTATTTTAGAGTATTTGTCTGTGTTGCGGAAGAGATCGCTTTGAGCGATAAGGCTGTCTGTTTACAAATTGTATTACACAAACTTTATCTGGCATTGTATATGGTTCAATAACATTTCTTTTTATTTTCATAGTCAAAGTCAAATTTCTTTATTGCAAGTAAGCACGTTGTGTACATTTTTGCACGTCAAAATATTTTTGAATTTACATTTACACCACTTATACATATAGAAATTATATACTACCTTTGTTGTTTTCAGATCTGCAAAATCGACAGACTTCAAATCAAACTTACTCAAGCTGAAGAGGCTAGTGCTTATCGGCGGACCTGATGACCAGGTCATCACACCGTGGCAAAGCAGGTAAGCCGGCCTCAGTGTTACCATTGCATGGATCATAGGCATGAGATGGATTAACTCTACCTAATAGATTACACTTCTACTTCTTCTCTCGTGTGGTTTGGTGACCAAACAAATTTGTCAAAGTTATTCAGGCCGCCCGTAGGCTTTGACGTGGCCTAACGACTGCTGTCAAGCGACAACAACCGGGACCAACTGCTTAACGTGTGCCCCACACACGAAGTGGCTCAGATGAAAGTGTCACTAGCGGTCACCCATCCAGGTCCTGACCTCGCCCAACGTTGCTTAACTTTTGCGATCGTTTCAACGTGTACTCTGTAACTGTCCTACGATCCCCTTATATCTACTACGCATACGAAGATACGGGCGCAGCTAATAATACAATAAAACAGGAATTTCCGCGCGTGTACTCTTTTGTCTTGTTAATATGTTTACAAACTGTACATATGTTCAAAAGGTGATATTAGGTACCTACTTACCAATTTTATTAAAAAACAACTAAAATTAATTTTATTACAAAAGCTATTAGACATATTAAACAGAAAAAACAAATATAAGTACATAATAATTATCTACCTAATTCTAGGTACGTCGTCGTCTAGGCCCGTCCCGCGCGGTAGGGTGCCCAGCGCACTGGCCGCATTGCCCCGCTGCATAGCGAGGCTCAGGCGCTGGGCAAAATACTCACCGGCTCTAAGGTCCTACTTACCATCAATTTGATCGATAAACACAAATTGTCAGTTGATTCATATCTCAATAGGATAACGGTTTCTTTATTGACCGCTACAAACATGATGGATGCTAAGCCCTCAGTGCGTCCCCGTAGGGAACTCCCACTCTATCAGTATTGCCATCACAAAGTCATTCAGCTGCTGATAACAAGGGTTATTGATTGATTGACGTGCGGTATCTTTCTCTTAGCTGTAGGTAAACCACTTGTGCTGTTAGCCATATATACTTCCCTTAAGGCTTCGTATGCGCGTATTTTCAGTTTTTCTACGAAGGCTACGGCATTAACTACTAAAATTAAACGACTGAAAAAAATATATAGCAATCTTGGGGTATGTATTTAGAGACTGATGAATACTGATACACGATTGGACAAACTTCGCTTGATAGAAAAAAAATCGCAAACATTCCCCTTCCATGCCTTAGACAAGTTAGTACAGGAGGACTACATAAATCTATTTCCCAGTTCAAGGATAGTTGTATCGTCAGAACTACTGGAATTTGTTTTCTTACATTTGACACCCGTGACAAGTTTTATGCCAAAACCAGTTGAGTTTTTGTTATAATTAGAGTTAAGTACCTATTTGCGAGGAATATGACATTCATAACAATCACAGACCACTTACCCCATAGACCATAGACATGAGCGCGAAATTACTTCGCTCCACCTACCTTACCTAGAGATATTATCAACATGACGCATCTCTTTAATACAGCACCCCTGTCCCCCGCTTCGTCTCTATGCGATCATCGTTGACAGAATTTTTCGCTTGCAAATTTGTACCGATTTCATGTATATTGGGTGAGTGGTCTGTGATAACAATAATAGCAAATAACGAAGGGGTCTCTTCATTTCCAGTCAATTCGGTTACTACGACAACAACGAGACAGTGATAGAAATGCGTGGTCAAGACATTTACAAAGAGGATCGCATCGGTTTGCAAGCCCTGGACAAATCCGGACGTCTGCACATTGTCACCGTATCGGGCGTAGACCACTTCAATTGGCATGTGAACGTGACTATAGTCGACGATATACTACTCAAGTATCTAGACTAATAGTTGCATGTAAGGTAAGCTAAGGTTTGCCGCTTAAGAAATACCTAAGATTCAATTATAGTTAGATATTATTAAAAATGATAGTTACTATTTTTATAACAAACGTAAAACCTCTAAGTGTATATTGAGGCATACCACATAACCACATAATAGTTCAAACTCGCCTTTATTACTTGTTTTTACACGAGCAATAAAGCCACCTCTTGTGAAGTGATATAATATATAATGGGAAAACTAAAGTCAACGATATGATACACTACTCAAGTAAGGATTTTATTATTATAATTTCTTCGACGTCTATTTTTGCAAGAATGTTCAAGAAACACTACTGAATTTAAGTCGCTTGGCCTGGTCAAACAGTTTAGTTGTCTATAGTAAGTTAGTAATTTAGCCATAATGCTCAAGTATTTAGAAACTTTCGTCCAATTGAAAGTGTTTCCGAGACGATCAATTATGTTTGTCAATGTTTACGTGATTTAGACTAATTGATGCGTCCAGCGATTGCCAATAATTAGCGAATTAGTGCTAGTATTGGCGGCAAATGATGAAAATGTTGATCGATGACGGTTGACGCGCATGCAAAGAGTATAATAAGTAGATATAAATAAATCAATGCGCCTACACCGACCGTCATTGATACCGAATGATTAAACTTTAAGGTGCATATGTATTAAACGCATTATGATGAATTATTATTCACACAATATGACTGAGGTGAGCGGGAATGACGCATTACTCGTATCTATCCGAGTTTCTGTTAAATCACGTAAACATTGGATCTCAGGGACTACTATTTTTGCAATAAATAATTCACATAACATGCCATGTAACCTAAGATAGCATACAATCGAAGACAGAGATAAGTTTACAGGGTGCCTCAATAAGGTTAAGATTTCCTCAAAAACTAACCGAATTTAATAATTCTTTTACAGTTACATAGTTTTAACTTTTATCTATCAAACAGTGGAATAATTTTTGCAATAGGTCAAGTAGTTTTTGAGAAAATATCAACCTTAAAAACTCTCCTGTACACCTTTCTCTGTGTTCCACCGTACCTTCCGTAGGTTTACTTTTGTATCTTATAGGTACTGTCAACAATTTCAATTTAGAACCCACCTTGAAACAATGACCAACATTGTTACAATAAAACCTAGACGCCAGTCAGACTATTCATAATTCAAAAAAATATTAATTACCTAAATGGTGAGAAAAATGAATCCTACTCATGATCAACATTTTTACAAACTTTACTGGTATTTTGTATTAGTTATACATATTATTTATGTTTGGTAATTATTAAAGTTTTTGTATTTTTGTATTTTATAAGTAGGTAGTATAATTTTTAAATGATCTTCAAGTGAACAGGAATCTAATTCGTCTACTGATTTATTATCGGGTTAAATTATTGGTTTATTAAAATTAGCAAAAGTGATAGATAGAATCTGTTGGGTTAAGTAAATAGTTGTAAGTGTCAAACTATATGTATTTTAATTTACTTTACTAACCATATTATTTACGTTTTTAGAAACAATAGTTCAAAATGTCAGTGAGTTTAGTCAAGATTAGTAATTAAATAAGTTAAGTATTCATTTACTTAGAGGTTGGATTTATTTAAGATCTGATAATAAACGTTCTCAGGTAGATTTTAACTTGTGTTTTCTAAACTAAAAGATAAAGACATTCTATACAAAAATACTGTTAGTTATATTTGTTACTATAGTTTGAAATTGAAATTATGCAAATTACAACACGTATTTAGTGATATTTAGTAATAGGTTTAGACTAAATATCGCAAACCAGTATCGACGTTGTTTGGTTTATATAGGTTTCATTCGATGTCAATTTTAGTTTAGAAAACATAAGCAAGAATCGGACCTAATATTTAAGTAAATACCTACATGTAATTGTTTATAATAAAATAAGCAAGTTATATAAATGCCAAAATATTGAATTACTGTAGTAAAATAAGAACATGGCTGTCCAATTATTTTATTAGCTGGTAATCTAGTCGTAAATAATTTATTTCTGAAATATACTTTTTACAGTACAATGACTGCATTTTGTTTCGTACTCGAGGGTGTGGGCATGATTAATCCTAATTCGTCGAATTTTTTATACTTTTTACAATTATAGATCGGTTCACTAATGTTTGACAAAAAACGTATGACAAATGATCATTTTACAAATTATTTTTGAAAAAGTAATCATTTGACAAACTTATCATTTACTAAAGTGATCGTTTTAAAAGTGATCATTTGACAAAAATCCATTTTATAAATATTTAACATAGCAAATGTTGTGAATGCTAAACCGTCATTTTGCAATTGATTAAATGACCAAAGTATTCATTTTGCAAGGTCGCCATTAGACAAAATATTGGGTAAATAAGTGGGTATTTTATATGTATAATTGTTAATAAATGAACTTGCTTTTTGAATACAAAAAAAAACCTAACATCGAAGCCAGAGCCTTCTGAACCTAAACATCCGTGTCGGATCTGGTTAGAGAGTTGGTCGGGGTGTCCCTTCATTTGATAAAAAACAAATTACAAATTTATGTATAATTGTTAATAAATAAACTTGCTTTTTGAATACAAAAAAAAACCTAACATCGCCTTCTGAACCTAAACATCCGTGTCGGATCTGGTTAGAGAGTTGGTCGGGGTGTCCCTTCATTTGATAAAAACAAATTACAATTACCAAACAATGCATTTTGTCAAAGGTTTTTATGCCTTGCGTTGTTTTATCTATTAACGTATATAATAAGTGAATAGTTTGTTAAGTGATGTTTTGAAGAAAGAAACTTTGTCTCGTAATTGTTTTGTCAAATGAATTATTTATAGAACCATTACTTTGTACAAAGATGAACTTATGAATCATAATTTTGCCAAACGTTGTTTGTGAAATGAAATGTTTGTAATTTGTTTTTTATCAAATGAAGGGACACCTTATAGATCATTATGCTGTTAGGGATATACCTATACTGAAGCCCAAATCAAGTGTCTTATTTTGTAAACTTATTGTTTGCATTGTACTTAGGTACCTATCTCAAGAAAGATTTTCCTCAAATCTAAGTACAATACGAAGATTATATTATTGTATAATAAACTGTTAGCAAATAAGAATAGACCGATTATTTTATCTGTACCGGAAAACTGAGATATCTTCTTATAAAATTTAATTTATGGACGGCGTATCCGTTGAGATAATAGATAGTGTTTACTGTTTACGTAAAACTCGGGTAAAGTTATCTTTTCAATACAACGCGAAACTTTAGTGGTTGTTTTACCGCAGGGAGACGATTTAGTCTCGGTACAGCTAACCCCATATCAAGTGTAACACTTTGAACCGTTCTTATTATCTGCGTCATAAGAGCTGAATTCGTACTGCAAGTGTTACCATTGATCTGCTGTTGCTATTATGAATGCGAATGAATGACCATTTATTTGACACAACACAGCACTCATACATATTGTACAGAAAAACGTATAAAATAAAGAAATATATAACTACGGTGCGTCCAGCCACAGACCACTTAACCCATAGACCTGTAACAGGAGGGCGCCCGTGTATGCCCGCAAAATTGCTTTGCGCCACGTGTAACCTAGAGATATTATCAACATTGACGCATCTCTCTTTAATACGGCACCTCTCTGCTTCGTCTCTATGCGCTCATCGTTGACAGAATTTTTCGCGTGCAAAGTACCGATTTCACGTCTATTGGGTAAGTGGTCTGTGCGTGCAGCAATGCCAAACAGGTCCCAGCTCAGCATGTGCTATGCCCGAGGGTGAAGCGCTGGTCTTCCGCTGAGACAGAACACGGTCGGCAGCGCAACCAAACGATATAAAGAAGAATAATAACAAGAGAAATTTTAGTATTAGCAGTTTTTTTTTCTCGTGTGGTTTAGTGACCAAACCTATTTGTCAAAGTTATTCAGGCCGCCCGTAGGCCTTTGACATGGCCTGGCTGTCAAGCGACAACAACCGGGACCAACTGCTTAACGTGCTTTCCGCGGCACGGAGAGGCTCAGATGAAAGTGTCACTAGCCATTCCTGACCTCGCCCAACGTTGCTTAACTTTTACGACCGTTTTCAACGTGTACTCGCAACTGAACTACGAGCCCCTCGATTAATAAGATAAGATAAATATTCTTTATTGCAAAAAAAAATAAAAAGTATTACACAAAAGAAATAGGCTAATACAGTTAGTATTACAATTGGCGGTCTTATCGCTCAAAGCGATCTCTTCCAGACAACCTTTGGGTAGAGAATTCGGCGTATGAATAGGTAGCTTGTTGAGCAATATTAAATACCTAACTACCTACTAATGTTAGCAGTTGAATGACAGCGTAGAGTGAAGGGGAGTAACAGTGTGGAATAAGTAAGTAAATAAATAAATAAATAATAAATAAACGTTACTCACCAAGAAACGGTTACTCATACTAGGTACTTAGTACTAAACGTAAGAGCTTCTCCTTACCCAAGATATTGTTATCTAGTTCCGGTGTGGTTATCAGTATATTGTAGGTGCTGTGTTTGGGAATTCCTAGTTGGGCCTCTTATAACACTCATAATAAACTTTACCGTAACAGTCATGAATGAGGAAATGAAATTAATGTTATGTAAAAGTATTAAGAACCGTGTAAGTAGTTCCATCGTATTCGTAATCGTTTTACTCGTATTAAAGTCTCTTTGTAGTTTATTAAAACTTGCCAAACTATTGTAGAATTTATTATGTTACTTTCATTTAAAACATCAACACTCAACATTTATAAATAAACACAAGTGGTGGACCACGGGCAATAAGCCGTAGTAACGTACCTATACAGGGTGTAACGTAAACGGTATATGAAGCCGAAGTGAGGCTGTTCAGTATCGGTAACTGAACAACTTTTGTTCTATAACTTTTCGAATAAAAAATAAAAATAAATTCATGTCCCATACAAATCGACCAGCTGACCGGTACGAAATGTAAAGTCAACAAAATAAATTCGCGAAAATCGAAAAGTCGTAGAACAAAAGTTGTCCAGCTACCGATACTGAACACCTTCCCTTCGGCTTCATATACGGTATATGAAGCCGAAGGGAAGGTGTTATTTGGTATATGATATATCCTTTACGTTACACCCTGTATAATGAGAGCGAGATGGTCAGATGAAATAGTGAAATGATGGGCAGGTCAGATAGGCAGATGAAATAGTTGCTAGTATAATAATATAAATAAATAAGTATAAATAGTAATAGTAACTATTTCATCTGCTATCAAAAACCTTGTATAGAGACAAGTGGCACTCCTTGCTTTTAAGGAGCCTAAGGGGGTACAAAATAAATAAATTACATTATGCATGTGACAATTTGTAAAGCCACCACTGAGTGGCAATCTTTTCAGACTGCGCAGGATTATCAGTATTATAAATCTTGATATACCAATATTTTATTTTCTATGTCATCTATTGCAAAAACGCATATAAACGGGAATCACCGCTGATAGCGGTTCGTAATTTTCCGATAATTCAGATGCTTTGATTTACTATGAATTATGATGTTTACTACTAAAATAGGTTATTCCCTTTATGTCCAGGTACATAGAGGTTTAGGTATAGCCTTCGAAGTATGGAAGTATTAATATTAACTAATCTATTTTGGATCTAACTACTTGTGGGATTTCCCGCAGTAAAATGCATTATTGTGTACGAGTGTGTGTAATGCAATACCTACACAGACCACTTACCCCATAGACCTGTAACAGGAGGGCGCCCGTGTCTGCCCGTGAGTGCAAAATTGCTTCGCGACACGTGTAACCTAGAGATATTATCGACATGGATGCATCTATTTAATATGACCCTGCCTGTCCCCCGCTTCGTCTCTATGCGCTCATCGTTGACAGTATTTTTCGCGTGCAATTAATACCGATTTCATGTTTTTTGGATAAATGGTCTGGACACCTACTTACCTGATATCAAATAGGTAGGTAAATGACCTAAGATTATGATGTTTGATATCTCATTTGACATCTCGGAGATAGGATATAAAAATATTACTCCAAAATGGTATTTTTGGATTTTTTTCGGTCGATTTTGTGTTCAATAAACTTATTAATTTTGGGCACATTAATACGTCGCACTAAAATAATTAGGTATCCTGTAGGTACTATACCTAAAACTACCTATTTATATTAAAAAGTAGTCCTTAGCAATTTCTTAGAAACTTACCCAATAAAATGACTTTGTATCCAATTCAAAAGTAATCTTATGATTTACATGGCTACTATAGTACGGCCGTTTTAATAGGCCCGATATGACACATGACAATATGACGTTAATAGTGATGTACCCATAGGTAACGTGTTAGTAATTGACTAGCTTTTGTCGGCGGCTTTCCTTACTAAAGATTTATTTTTAACTGTTTTGCATTTAATTTGATACAAAGATATCCATCACACCAGTTTCATTCTGAAATTAAGGCTGAACGAAAATAACGAAAAAGAATTTTGCTGTGATGATATAATAGCGATATTAGTAACTGATACCAAATATCGTCACTTAGTATTTTAATCTCTTCTCTACGATTTAATTCGGACGACATTGTAACTGTGCTTCATGGAAAACTAAATTAATTTTTTTCATAAGAAAGAATGTGAATTTACTCTGTTGCATGTTTGAAATTATTACGAAATTCTTAAATTTTATTATTTTTGTACAAAATGGATTACGTAAATGAGAATTCAATACACTAATTATTTATCCGTAACTTGTGCACCGTTTCAAAGTTATGTCGGCCGCACCTTCCCCAAACGTCATATCGGGCTTTTCTCGGCGGCTCCACTATACATTTATTCGATTAGATACAATTATTGTTCCGTAGTTTGTGACGTAGGTAAAAAAATCTTATCTTACACTATAAACCTTTAGTTAAAGACTACTGAAGCTCCCTTATCTTCTAAATCTCATCGCCCCATGCTTCCCAGGATGTCGGACCAGCTACAACGGTCGTTTTTAGACTTTCTCCGCCATACTAGGTATCTCTACTCTTGTTTTTCACTTTACGGACGCTCCCATAATCTCCGTGACCCAAAAGTCAGCGAAGACTGAATTTATTACATTGTTTACGTTTTACTGTATGAGTAGTAACTCACATCAGCGTCTTGATCAAATATTGTCCCGTGCGTCTACGCATCCGTGACTCAATCCATTCACTTCATTTAGCTACTTCCCGGACGACCGGCGGCGTTTATTCTTGATAGATAATGTGCGAACAATAGTTGCTCAGTTACCGAACAATTTTTGTTCCTCGACTTTTCGATTTTTGAGATTTAAAAAATTCATAACGGTTTATATACCAATCAGCATATTAAACAATTCAGCCTCTGATATTTGAAGTAATCCTTAAGCACTACATATTATCATTCCCTTATTTCAAATAAATTATTTACGCTTTTAATATTATAACGTTATTATCTCTGGCTCTCGAACACAGTTTCGGTTTCGGCCGTAGTTTCGGCCGGATGGCAGCCGAAACCGAAACTAAGCCGAAACCCGTTATTTGGCAGAAACTAGGCCGAAACCGAAACCGAAAGTTCGGTCGGGCACTATATGTATGAGACATTGATTTTTATTCACAAAGACGTGGAATAAAAGTTATAAGTATCTTATTTTAATTTACCCTGTAGGTAGGTATATAACTTTGAAAACTTTCGAATTTTAATGACAACAACAGGATGTTTTTACCTAAGTATGTTTTTGTTTTGACCCACGAGGCAACTCATCACAAAAACATACTAAGAGATAATCCAGTTTTTGTCACCTTTTAAGGTAACTCAAATACCAAGCTTTGGTCTGGATATCGATGAGTCACCTAATGAATGTAAAAACTTGTGCCTCTTTGCATGATGGCAACCGGTTCCCTGCGAAAAGGTTGGTTACAACTCTGGACGTCTGCGGGCAGTAACCAGTGTAGGCTAGAGTCACGGTAGGGAAACCAAAGCTTATGGGCCGACACCTTGAACGCCCATAATAAAGCCCTTCTGCGGAAGCCGCAACGGGTCATGGCGGTCAGGGTTGCGAGAGGGTACCGCACCATATCCTGTGAGGCAGCGTGCGTGCTAGCCGGGACTCCACCCTGGGACCTGGACGCTGAGGTGCTGGCGGACGCATACCGGAGGACTGCGGAAGCAAAGGCAAGGGGTGAACATCCACTTCCGGAAGAGATCAGGCGATGGAGGCAGGATTCGCGGAGGGCTCTTTTCCGGAAATGGATGGAGCGACTGGAGGAGCCGAGCGCCGGTCGACTTACTGTGGAGGCAGTGCGACCCGTCCTGGAGAGATGGGTGGACAGGCGACATGGTGTGCTCACTTTCCGCCTCGTGCAGGTTCTCTCGGGACACGGTTGTTTCGGGAGATATCTGTGCAAGGTGGCGGGAAGTGAGCCCACTATGACATGCCACCATTGCGGCTGCGCCGAGGATACGGCGCACCACACACTGGCCGAGTGCCCCGCATGGTCGGAGCAGCGCGCCGTACTTGTTGCGGCAGTGGGAGCCGTCCTGTCGTTGTCGTCCGTAGTAAACACTATGGTGGACAGCGACAGGTCATGGGATGCGATGGTAACCTTCTGCGAACAGGTAATTTCGCAGAAGGAGGCGGCGGAGAGGGCAAGGGAGGTCGACCCCTTGTCCGATAGAATCCGCCGCAGGAGAGTCGGGCGGAGGAGGCTGGCGTATGCCCGAAACCTCCCCCCGTAATGAGGGCTTCCGGGCGAGTGGACACGGGGTAGTCCAACGCCCGGTAACAGGTCCTCGAGTTGGTCGGCGTGTCTGTGTTCCAGCATGCCACTAACAGCCGGATGGGAGTCAAAGTCCCACGAGAAGGGTCCCCCGGACACCCGCTGGCGGAGTCGCGGAAGTTATACGCAAGTCTCCCCGTGACTCCGTCGTAAGGCGGCGAGACGGAACACCGAGGGGTTTTAGTCGGTAAGAGTCCGACATAACCTCTTCGCCTCCCCGTGGCAAAGAGGTATCCATGAGGATTTTCCCCTCGAAAAAAAAAAAAAAAAGGGAAACCAAAGCTTTTCATTTTTGAGCTTCATCTCCTGTGCAATCGTGATGGACCTTTTTTTTCGTGGGGAAATGCTTATGCATCCGCCGCCTCGGGGTCAGCGACGGGTTATGTCGGACTTAGGCTTGTACCGACTATAATCCCACGGTGGCCTCCTCCGCGCATTGTGGGGAACTCTGGGCTCTCAGTTGAACTACACCAGAATTCCCCACACGCTTGCTGACAGCACTCCCCGGGCCGCTCCAGGCGGGCCCAGCACGCTCGCAGCGCTTGGCTGCAGCGGGACAGGACTACTCTGTACCCGCTGCTTTCCGTGGGTCGCCGGATTTATCCGATTGGACGGCCAGATCCCCTAATCTGACCGGCCACGACCCCTGGTGCCCCTAACCAGGGGCTAGTTGTGACGCATCGGGATGGACCTAAGGTAAGTGTTACAATATTAGTTTCAGCAGTATTCCGGAAAACACTTATGGGGGGTGTTTAAGGGTATAGGATACGGGATTCACTAGCGGACATTCTCGAAATTTGTTCCCCTGTCAACAAAAATAAGGTGGTAAGGTTTACATACAAAACCAGTACTTACCTAATGATTTCAGATCACTTTAAGTACTAAATAAGACAGGTGTTGACATGACAGTGTTTTAAAAAGGGCTATGTTATGTGCGGTCTTCTGCAAACTGACAAGCGTGCATGAAGAGATTGATGAATATGGAAGAAGGAAAGATATGGGCCAAGATGGACGTCCGTCATCTCTGCTTACCTGTAACAGAAACATCTTGGCTTTAGTTTAAAGGCCTTCCATGAGCCAACTAGCGCTGCCAATCTTGAAAAATCTGTATCTTCCAATTTAATCAATTTTATTAAAAAAGCTATTTACAAAATGTTTATTAGGATGAAAACTATTTTTTAATATACAATACATGTCATAATTGCAACAAGCTAAGTTGCAGTTCACAAATGTGGCAAAAACGGCCGTTTTTCGCAATTATGCGAACTAAAACTTACCGAAATTGAATCACGTTATAAATAAGCATTTAATAAATAGTATTTATCGTAATAAACATTTTGTAAATAGCTTTTTTAATAAAATTGATTATATTGGAAGGTTTTTTTTAAGATTGGCGGCGCTAGTAGGCTCATTTAAGGCTCAAGTAAGAAACTGAATGTTAGGTATATTTTTAAACATGTGCCACACACTTACACTTCCAATATAAGTACATAAATTATTTGACTTCGCTACTTAATTTTAATACAATGGGCGGTTACAAGTACGATTGAATATCTATACTGTAACTGCTAGTGACTCATACATACGAGCCTCCCGGCATTCCTCGCATCGTAGTTACATCAATTGAGTAAGAGCCCAAGCTGATGAATCACCGCGTTCTCAGGTTCATGATTATGCAAAAATGTTAAAATCTACGATAACAATGTGTACTGTATGATTCAGTTACTAAGAAAGTTATGACAGTATTACAATATTTCATTGTGTTTTGTGATATTGGTTTGATTTCGCGGTAATCCGGATTCAGTAGACAAATAATCTACTGTAATATTTTGATGAGGAAGGAAGGATAGCTGCAGTTATGCTCCCACTTCACTTGGCTATTCGTATTTGCGTATTTGTTATACTTGCCATGTGTGGTTGGTATGTGTGACAAAATATTCGTCTTATTCTTATTTGCCTATCCGACACACAATATGTTGATAAACATATCATACCTATTTGACAAATACGATAAACATCCAATAGCGGATACGAATAGCCAAGTGAAGTGAAAAATGTAACGACTACGAATGTGTTTATAACAAAGCCATAATATGGTGGCAATTATGATGCCATCCAATGAGAAGTGGATCTTTCCTCTTGGTTGGCATTGAGGCGGTAGCTTCATCATATTGTAGCTTTCAGAATTTGAATTACGCATTATCCATGCTCGGTTTAAGTATGTATAAAGCGATGAAGATTTTCGGTGGGCTCGGCGTGGCCTGTGGTGGCTCAGTTGGTAAGAGCGTGTCACGGAATGACAAGGTCGCAGGTTCAAGTCCTGCCCACGGCAAGAATTTTTTCATCATGTTCTAATTGTAGCTTTGTTTATATGTGAATGCAGTATTGGATTGCATGCTTCGGATGTGAACCAACCTTACAACGTCGCATTCATTCGGGTTTTTAATTGCAACTGTTACAATCACAATAAGTAGATGTAGGATTGGATATCCTTTTCAAATGTTACGATAATATTATTTCAGAGGAAAACTAATAAACTATTTTTAAGATATAGTAGAGGCTACTTAGAGTCTTGGGCAACTTTACAGTCCGAATTTTAGAAATAATTTAGTTTGGGATTTCTATTGTAAATATTTTGTTAAAATTTTATATGCTTATCCTGTGGTATAATTTTGACTGTAGAGTAAATAATTATCTTAAAAATACGTTATTGTAGAGACAAAAAAACTGCAGGTTATCCTGACTTTTTTCAAACCTTTGCAAAAAGACGACATCACAATGACTTAGGTAGGTACTTAACTTACGTAGTCTACCCAATTTTTAGAATTTAGTACCATAGAAGTACTTATTTATAAGTGTCAAAACAATTCTTGTGAAAGGATTATTTTATTACGTACTTACTACAAAAGTTTTGATTCATAAATATGTTTACTGCACTCGGGACTTTTTTGACAGTGTCTACCTACCAACGTAAATATTATTATTATTTTATGATATCCGTAAAAGTTTTAGTTTACATACAATCGAAAATATAGATAAGTATACATAATAAGATCTCAATAAGGTTGATATTTTTTTCAAGAACTACTTGACCGATTCTAAGTATTATTTAATATTGTTTATTACTAGAATATAATACATATAATCTAACAAATATAATAAAACTAAACTACTTAAAAATACATTAAAAACTAAACTAAAAAACTACCTAACTAAAAACATTCTAATTCAGTAAATGTTCTCTCTAAAATAACTTTTAATCTAGTTGTCACGTTATCGGAAGGTAGGTAGTTAAAGTAATCCGAAATATAAGTAACTGAGCATTTCCATTTTCGCGATAATACGGACTCTACATTTACACACACACACACACACACATATATATATATATATATATATTTATTAACCCCCCAAATAATAATTTTCAATATTACACAAATATGATACCCATAGATTGATCGATATGTATGAGACATAATTAAAATCCAAATGGCTAAAGAAATCACATTCTAATTCCGTAAATGTTCTCTCTAAAATAACTTTTAATCTAGTTGTCACGTTATCGGAAGGTAGGTAGTTAAAGTAATCCGAAATATAAGTAACTGAGCATTTCCATTTTCGCGATAATACGGACTCTACATTTACACACACACACACACATATATATATATATATATATATTTATTAACCCCCCAAATAATAATTTTCAATATTACACAAATATGATACCCATAGATTGATCGATATGTATGAGACATAATTAAAATCCAAATGGCTAAAGAAATCAACTGAAATGTTGATTTATTTTGGATATCAATCGAAAAGTCATAGCTCAAAAAAATCAAATTACCGATGCTATTGGATCGTAGTTTAGATGATTATATAAGCCATATACCTTTATATTACACGCGGTCTGATCAAGTACTTACTTAATACAGACTAAAAATATATTTAAAGAGAGTTCATCGAAGTCGTTACTAAGGCATATTGCCTAATATAGACCCCTAACTGGTTATGGTATGTGATAAAAAATCTGGCCGAGTTCGATGTTACTCAAAGTAACCTGTTCCCAGCCTCTACCTACCTATCATTCATCACAATTTGGAGTCAAGTAGAGCAAAATAACTTTACATATTAAACTATACTAACTATAGAGCGACCTCTCATCATTGCCTCTATAATATGAGTTTTACTCAGATTGATAAAAATCGACACAAATAGGTGGTAAAGACGGCTCTACCATTGATAATTATTTATATTACCTCTACCTACAAGCCTTGGGAAAAATGTTTAAAGGCTGAAATTATTAAACTTACTTACAAAATTTTCAATACTAAACCGAGGCCCAAATCAAGTGTCTTATTTTGTAAACAAAAACTACCCTCCCCCACTAACATTTTCAGCTATTCTGTGGTTATTGCATAGTATACCAAAGTCATTTATTCCATATAACAATAATAAAAATTCTAACTATTATAATATTAACCAAAAAAATATATATATAAACTAAACTAAAAACTATAATGTACAAATAGGTCGGTTGAACTATCTGAATGACTTAGCATTACAGATAGTTCAACCGATCCCCGTTGTCCGGCAACGTGCCCAAAATGCTGGCGGCATTTCCCCTCTGGATCGATAGTTACTTATATATACCTACCTTATTAAATCGGATTACTTTATTTTCACAATGATGAACAAATTCAATCAATCCGTTCCTTCAGCCTCCAGTCCTTCAAACAGAGACGCCGCTACACCAATGCCATAACACTGTCCCTTTCACGGCCGCTATGACATGGTATGATTTGATCGTTTTGAGAACCGTAATAGCCCCACAGTTTTACATCACAACAGGTAAATAAGACGATCACATTTGTTTACAAAACAAGACACTTGATTTGGGCTCCGATATACGTAAATATTTTTAGATCACTCGGACTTTTTTTTAAATTTTGTAACTTATTTGTCCTGTTCAAAAACTCCTACAGAACCCCCCATACCTATAGACAATATAAATATATCCTACTGTACCTAAAACAGGAAGGAAACGCATGTAAATGTGGAAAGAGGAAAATAGGAAGTACGGCATAAATGGTAAGTCCCCGCTACAAATAGGTACTACGTTCTAATAGTATCTATAGTCGACAAGCCGCAATACCATCTATGTATAAAACCTCATTAACTTCACATTTATTTATACCATCAGATGAGATCGAGGTCAAACGAGTTTAGTCCGACAAAAAAAACAATTTAGTTAGACCATATTACTGGGGTACTTGAAGCTTGTAATGCTGGCTGGAAGGTTGGTAATGCCGCGTAGTTTTGAATTTACAAATAAGTAGGTACAGTCGAAGTCAGAGATACAGGGGGCCTCAATAAGGTTGAGATTTTCTCAAAAACTACTGGACCGAATTTAATAATTCTTTTATAATACATATAGTTTTAACTTTTATCTATCAAACAGTGAAAGATTTTTTGCAATAGATCAAGTAGTTTTTGAGAAAATCTCAACCTAAAAACTCCTGTACATCTTTCTCTGTGTTCCACCGTACTTACTCTAAACTATCAATTATTTCACTAAGTTCCACACACAACAATAGAGATTACAAAGAACGATCCATTGTAAGATGGATATTTTTGCATTATTATTAGATATTATTAAATATCCACTTCATTTCTGCTAAAGTGGTTAACAGTTCTAAGCGAGTTCCATATTACTTGTTAGAAATAATAATTATAATCGTTCAATTAACAAATTATTATTTTCGTTTAGCTATAAATGAAAACCACAAACATGCCCATTTGTGTTGACTGTATGTCCCACGTGTGCTTACATAACTTGACATACTTATACATTTACAAGGTTATTTACCTTATTCACTGTAACATTGGAATGGATCATATTTTAGGGAATGCCTTGCGGTCGCGATTGGTCTCAGGCATTGGCATTGCAGCATACGTCATAGTTTAGGTACTGGGCAGAATGCGCAAAATCCGGGTTTGCACATGTGTTTCATAATCCAATATCCATGTTTGGTCTGGTAGGTACCATGTGGTACACGTATTTTTGATTATTATTATCATAGTCTGCACTTTAAAACTATATTTTAGTGATCGAATTTTTACATTCGGTCAAGGTATGTAATTTTTGAAGAGAGCTCGGTGACTCATTGTTTGGTCAATGGACTTGCGATACGGAGGTCCCAGGTTCGATTCCCAGCCAGGGCAGCGAACCAACGAGTTATTCTCCGTTTTTTCGACGGAAAAACTTACGTACATTTACCGAGTGCTCTCAAAACGTTGAAGGAAAAACATCGTTATGAAATCTGCATGCCGTAGAAGAAGAAAAAAATCTCAGGCGTGCGAAATCTGCCAATATGCATTGGGCCCACGTGGTGGATCATGGCCCCCAGCTCCCTCGATGTAAGGGAAGGTCTGTGCCCGTGCAGTGGGGTAACATAAATATACTGATTATGATGTAATTTTTGATATCATCGCAACCTTAATTCACTGTACACTTTTCTCTGTATTCGATTATATACATAGGTGTAGGAGGCTCCAGGTAACAGTACGAACAACTTATGTTTTACGATTTTTCGAACAAGAAAAAAAAATCAGAATGTTTCACAGAAATCGGTCAGCTGATGATCAGTACATAAAGTGTGGATCCCATATTTTAGAAACCCACATGCCAGCCACCTTGCGAAGATCAGCCTTCCAACGATCAGATCAGGGGGACACCCCCGTTACCTATTAGTGGTTTAGAAGTCAGTCTCGGTTCTACGACAAAGTTCCTATATAACATTTTGTGACATTGAATTAAATGCGATCCCATATCTCTATTTGCCGATAACTATCTCTCACATGTTTTATATCTACTGATTATAATAACACCAATGTTATGTAAGATAATATTGATCATTTTCATCTGATTGGAGGTAGGTATCATTACGTCCGGTGATGCCCCGCCAACATCAGATTAGACAAAAATTAGATCTAACAAAGTATGAAGGATTGGTCTGGTACTTTTTGTGTTGGAGATTTGAACAATGACGAAGATAATGATTTAGTTCCTGGTGCTAATTTGAATTTGATTGAGATATGTGATCGGATTAAGTGATAATGTGGCCATTCAACTTCCATTATAAGGCTTTAGGCAAAACAAATTTTGCACTAATAAAATAGAACATTGACTTTCATAGAGCAACTTATTAAGGCGCTATATGGTTGTCAAAAGCAAGAGTGAGACAGAAGATACCCTGCAGCGGCGGAGTGAATAGCGCAGTGCTCAATATTCGTATTTTTATGAAATTTGGCAGGGAAATAAAAATACGCCAACAAAAATCAGATTTTTTAAAAACAAACTCTCGTATTTATAGTACCCTACATTTTGATATATATATTTTGTATGAATAACTATTTAGGTTTAGATATAATTTTCATTTTAAAAGACATGGAAGGGGTATGTTTGCGATTTTTTTCTATCGAGCGAAGTTTGTCCAATCGTGTATTCATCAGTCTCTAAATAGACACCCCAAGATTGCTATAAGTATATTTTTTTCAGACGTTTAATTTTAGTAGTTAGTGCTGTAGCCTTCGTAGAAAAACTGAAAATACGCGCATACGAAGCCTTAATTGATTTTGAATTTGAATCTTTCGATTATTTCGAATGCCAAAGATTGGAATATATTTGTTGATTTGTTGAGCCGATCCTACAGGTAGAGTCGACGAGTCGTATAAGTAATCGAAATTCGTCGAAATTGTATCTAATGTTTATTTAATAAGATATTTCTTTTACCTTTCGTGGTTTAATGTAGATATGAATAAACTTTTGTAAGTTAGTATCCAGTATCTATCTATACACCATGTGAAAATAAAAAATAAATAACAGTGTGACGACCTATTTTTGCCAGAGTAAGTTGTAGTACATTTATTTTTACGCACGAATATTAATTCAATGTCATTATTATTACGGTGTAACTAAGCTGTGATAAGATAAACCATATAATATAAATAGGTACTCGTACATGCACTAAATACCAACTTGATGTAAGGGAAAACGTGAATAAAAATAGATTGATTAGACTTTTTTACACACCGAGCGATAGTAGACGAAATGGTACTACAATTATCATCAATGAATGCTGATTCATCTCACTGCCTACAGGGGAGTCCCTATCGCTTGCTGCGTACCATTATACAACATACGCCCCGTTATACGCTGCTTTATAAGCAGGGCGCGCTCCAATAAAAACCATTCATTCTCTAACACTGCATCGAAGCAGACGTGCTCTCAAAAAGTGACATTTAAAATAAATATGAAGAAGTATTCAATCATCGGTAACAAGAAGAAAGTGACCATTGAAGTCAATAATGGTCGTTTGAAAGTGGTTGGAAATAATTGTATTGTACTCGTGGCTACCAATATGGGGGACATAGAAGTCATCGGTAACGAGTGCAGAATAGATGTATCAGATAACCATGGAGTCGTGAACCTTGTTGGAGGCAATGGACGTGTGAATATTAAGAAACGGTGGGATGGCGACAAAGTGCAAGTCGTCGGACCGTACTGCCATTTGAAGATCAACGGGAAGATGCAAGCTCAGGAAGCAGAACTATCGCCTTTCAGCAGAGATCTGGATGACGTCATCGAATCGGTGTTCACTTTCGTCATGCGCTGATGGAGTGAAAGTCGATTAGGTGTTTTATTGTGTCGTGATTGGAAGATGTGGAGATATCGCGTTAAGGAAAATTAGAAGTGTTTTTCGGTTGACGCTTTCGGGGCCAAGTGGGTTGCGCGTGCGCATGGACAGTTTGTAAATAACTGATAGTGATAGTAGAGTGTACTTAAAGATGTTTTGTGTTTCAATAAATTGCTTGGAGAATTTAGTTTGATTTTTTTCTTTACTAAAGTTTATTTTTTATTTTTAGCAAGTAATTTTGATAAAAATACAGTTTGTTTATATTATAATTAAATTGAAATGCATAAAGACTTATTTTAATACAGGTCAGTTTATTAGTTTAATAACTTAGGAGCTCTACATTTTTATTATTACCATGTTGGTGCCTACAGTCGGTACGGTGGAACACAGAGAAAGGTGTACAGGAGAGTTTTTATGGTTGAGATTTTCTCAAGAACTACTTGACCTATTGCAAAAATTATTTCACTGTTTGATAGACAAAAGTTAAAACTATTAACTATAAAATAATTATTAAATTCCGTCCAGTAGTTTTTGAGAAAATCTCAACCTTACTGAGGCCCCCTGTATACTTATCTCTGTCTTCGACTGTACAATAATAACGGTATACTTATTACAACTATAGAAATCTCAGTATATCAAAGTATTTTGGATGTTGACTGTATTTAATTATGCCACATGGATGAAAAATAAATTAGTATAATATTTCAGAATTATAGAGTTTATATTATAGAGTTCAGAATATCTACCTAATACTATATATCAAATAAAGAATTATTCTGATGTATGTATGTCATTACAACGCCTAACAGAACGTGAACTCTACCGCTAGAGTTTTTCCCCGGCGTAATTGAGCAAACGGTGATCTCAAAGGTCGGCGGAGCGGACTCTTTCAAGACATAAAAAACCGATCAAGTGTGAATCGTACTCGCGCACCGAGGCTGCCCTGCAACACAACTTCCTAACCCCGTAACTTTGCTCTAACGATAAGATAATTTTTTTTGGAGGGATGTAATATCAAATTTACAGATTTCAAATTTTTTCCTTTACCTAGTATTTTGCCAAATTTCATGATTCTAGGTCAACGGGAATAAGTACCCTATAGGTTTTGAGTTTTTTGCTTTTTCATACAAATATGCTCCAAAATTCAACATAAACAGCCATATGTTTTGATTGCGTTAACGTAGAAGGTTGATTTTTTCGCGGCTTCATGAGGTTGCAGATTTGAGTATTTGGTATCAATTTCAACTTAATCCGTCCACGCGTTTCTGAGATATAGGTCTTGACAGACGGACAGACAGACCAACAACAAAGTCATATAAGGTTTTTTTCCCCTTTTGAGGCACGGAACCCTAAAAACGGATTGGCTAAACCTGTACCTAAGTGGTAGGACATTATTTTTTTCTCAATTTAGAACTCTGTAACTAGGTACTTTCTTATCTTTTTAATCAATTAAAAATACTTTATTTGCAAACCAAAAAGAATACTTACATCGGTTAAGTATATAACAAAAACAAAATTAGCGAGTGTACCAGGCTTGTCCGCCGGCCACCTTATCCTAAGCGATTTCTTCCAGGCAACCTTTGGATGCTGGAAATAACGCATCAAAATAAGGATATAGCGGGTGCAAAAATGTAATAAATAAATAGATCAATATTTTTATTTGCGAATCTTTAAATTATAGGTCAAGTTTTTCCTTCTGTCGCCGGTGAGAGAGATTCCATTCACCTATAGGTACTTATATATAGGTATGTAGTTGTCTACAACAGCAAGTTTTACGCGAACTTGAAAGCAATAGCTGCGATTGACTTTTAGGCCCGTATTAATAAATCACTCTCAGCTCAAAAGTCAATCTTGAGAACGACCTCAAGATGGCGTTCCTATTAATTAATGTAACTTAGGTGCGCGTTTAGGAATCGGGTATCACGTGAGTAACGCCGTATTAATAAACAAAACGCAGTTCTCAAGAGAACTGTCAAACTCACACTTGAGTGTTGTCTTGAAAATGGCGGGAAACGCCGGTTGAAAAATTATTTGATAATTTTTGTTATAATGTCTACAGTGGCTAATTTGTGTTTAATATCACGTTAAGTTAATCAGAAAATGTTCGCAAATGACAGTATGGTGAATTTATTGGATAATTTGAGCAAGACCTGTAGTTTCAAGCTTTTATCAAGAGTCCCGCTACAAGCTCGGGAGTGAACGTGACTGTCGAGCTGCTTCGTCCAGAGTGATGGCGCTGCGGCGTCTCCTTTTGGATGAAGACATGAAGACGCGGCTGCCCAGGGTGAAGACGCTACTGCGACTCCTCTGGAGGAAGATATAAGAATATTATTATATTTTCTGTAACATGACATTGGCAAATGACGAACTGTCGAGTCCATTAATAAAATAAATAAATATTAATACGGGCCTTAGAAATATTATAGGAGATGACTACACATCATGGTGTATCATTATTTATTTTTAATTTAAAAATAATGTTTAGGATAAGATATCTTTATCATTATCAGTAATTATGTGTAACTAATTAATCGGAAAATTATGCATAATAGCAGGAAGTAGGTATTTAATCTGATTAATGATCTGATTGACTAAAGTTGACCGAGACAGATAAGTAATTAATATTTAAGTACTGAAGTACAAACAGAGATAAGTATACAGGCTGCTTCAATAAGATTGTGATTTTCTCAAAAACTACTGGACCGAATTTAACAAACAAACAGAAAATAGTATGAAATCGAAGCGAATTATTCATTGTTTTTGTTAATCTTCTACATATAGGAGTTGCGAGAGTAGTAGAAAATTATACTGATTATGATTATGCAATATGAAACCTGTAATAAGTCCCCAACAAAATGATAGGTACAGCTTGAATGGTCACTTAGTTTTGTAGGTGGGGCAAAGCTCCATTGAAATGTGGCAATGTCTTTTGGAAAATGGTCAACTCGGCACAAGCTGAGTTTTTTCTTGCCCGAGTAAGCCAAGAAACCATATTATGGAGTTTTCTAACAGGAAAAATAAATACCATTATGTAACAAACATAAATAAAATTATTCTTTTATTTCTGTGTCATTTACATTTTGTTTATGACATTGACTATTTACTGAAATTAATTTTCGTCACACAATAATTCGTTTTATTAATAAGGATTTCCTACAATCAACATTTATGATAAGTATACTTACTAACAATCATATCATATTTTTACACCCAAATAAAACAATCGTCACTGAGATATTAATAGATCTGCTGATTAATTACGTATTGTAAATCGGCAATTATTGCAGTGACGTCACATTATTGATTAATAAGGGAAATCCCCACAAATCCGTAACCCTACTGATATCAATGTTTTCAATAAAGTTCATTAAAACGTAAGTAAGGACCAGCACACAACACAACGGCGCCGGCCGGCCCTGACATATATATGCGCTGGCCCTAACATCGAACAAAATTAGTTGACATTGACAAAGTGGCAGTGGGTCCTAATCTGAAATTAATTAGTTCTTAGATAATCTAATTAACACTAAACATGGTCTGTGTTTTTCACTGACTTCAATTCTGTATTCGCAGTTAGTTAATATCGTAAACTAACGAAAATAATTTAGTTTCCAATACTTGTCGACTCCTCTATCCCTGATACTTATTAACAGGAGTGCCTTTTTGTCATGCTTATCGCAAACAATTCTCTTTAGTCGGATTAAGACATCACGTGACCGCCGGCAATTTAACCGGCCTAGTTAACACATTCACGGTAATTACTGCGAAGTAGTTCCTAACTGCCGAATATGACAGTACTCCTACTGTGTAGGGCGACAAGGCAACTCCTATGTTTGGGTCATTTCCCATTTGTAATTTTTCACAGTTCTTGTCATTTTCGACAGTTCTTGTATTTTTTGACAGTTCTTGTAATTTTTGACAGTACCTACTTATAATTTTTGATAGTTCTTGTCAAGTTTGATCAACGTCGGTCAAAAGTTATGTCGGCCATAATGTCTGTCGGGCGAAAGTCGTGTCGATCAACTGTAGTGTCGGTCAAAAGTTATGTCGGCCAAATGTATGTCGGGCGAAAGTCGTGTCGAACAACTGTAGTGTCAATCAAAAGTTATGTCGGTCATACGTCGTTCGGGCAACGGTCTGTCGATGAAAAATTATAGAATCATAAATAACTCGTCGTCTCGATTTAGTTAAGTAATTATAATCTGTAATAATAGTACGTCACAAGTCACACAATGGCCTTAGATATGACTATTAGATCAAATTCCAGTGAAAGAAAAAGTTACAAAAAATTAAAAAAACCTTGAACTATAAAAACTCATAAGCACAGTAATGATACACACCAAGTTAATTTTTTTTGTTGATAAGAAGTCGAATTTATTTTAATTTTTTTTCTCCAAATTGTATAATTTACTTAAACGCTGTGCAGAATTACCTAATGTATGTCACAAGCCTAACCATCCATTTAATTTTGTCGAATGAATTCAAGGCCCCCCTGTATTATACTCAATACGTGTTGATACATGGGGCCTGTAATGCACAGTAAGCCCGTAAATTAAGAACAACCTAATATTGTTATTAATAATTACAACTACATATTCTATAATAAACATAAACTAAAAAATATAAAAATTGTGCCGAGACCAGGATACGAATCTAGGTTACAAACGTACTTAGGCCGATAATCATGTATACCTGTACGAATGAATGAATTCAAGGCCACCCTGTATATTAAATAAATAATTATTCTGATCTAAGTATGTATGTCATTACAACGCCTAACAGAACGTGAACTCTTCCACTAGAGTTTTTCCCCGGCGTAATTGAGCAAACGGTGATCTCAAAGGTCGACGGAGCGGACACTTTTACCACACACAAAAACGGTTTGGCTAAACCTGTACCTGAGTAGGTTCAATTACCTTAAATATACTTCAAAAATCCATTTTTAATAGGACATTATTTTTTTCTCAATTTAGCTGTAACTACTTCACTTTTTTAATCAATTAAAAAAAACTTTAAAAAAAGTTCGGTCCTTCAACTGTCAGTTTTCATAAAATTTTGACAGACCTAAGTGCGAGCTCACACTCAGTTCGTGCTCAAAATTGTCTATGAATATCGACCATACTCATAAAGACTTATAGAGCTCGGAATAAGTACAAGCAATTTTATACTTTTTTACACATAATAGGCCAGGGTCCTACTTAGTGCTAGGGTTTGACCCGGGGTTTACGGGTTTGAATGGTGCATGTCCGGGCTACGCCACGCACAAAGTATTTAGTGTAATTTAATTAGCTTGGCATAATGGAAGACAGAATCGCAATCAAAAAAAAGAAAGAAATACGAATCTAATTTTCAACAATCTTGGTTAGAAAATGAGAAGTACAGAAAATGGGTCAGAAAAGTCTATGAAAAAAACGCATTGAAAAATGACATTGCCAGATTCTGCCCCACCATCAACCGCAAGTTGTACAAGATAACGAATAAATGTAAAAATATCTCCGTTTTTTATTAAAATTATTGGTTTAAAATAAAGTTTTGTACAAGTTGCGATTCGAAAAAATAGCTTAATTAAGAATTCATAAAATAGTAAGAAATCGAAGCGATTTATTCATGGTTTTTGTTATTCTTCTATAGGAGTTGCGTGAGTAGTAGAAAATGATACTGATTATGCAATATGAAACCTGTAATAAGTCCCCAACAAAATGATAGGTAGAGCTTAAATGGTCACGTAGTTTTGTAGGTGGGGCAAAGCTCCATTGAAATGTGGCAATGGCTTTTATTTAACAAAATTTGCGATATTTCCGAAATCTCCGAGTCAGTTCTTTTTGAAAGGTCTGCCACCTTAGCGCGACGTAGGTACATAGTACGTTGCAATAGCAACTTGCAGCTACCTACTGAGAAAGTCATGAGGAGTCTGCTATCATATCTTGGAAAATGGAATAAAAATGTTATCATCAGTCGGCGGTTATTTATGTTTGTAAAAATACTAAGTTGTAAATCCAAATAATACATAAGTAAGTACGTACTGTAAAATCCTTTAGCCACTAATAAGCGTTAACGCTGTAAAAATATATAGGTAGGTAGTCTTTGATAATTATGTGCAAGTACTTATATTTATTGCACAAACTCATACAATTTGTAGGTATATGAAGAAAAACCTTAAGATAAGAATATCATGTAATTAAGTACAAAAGTAAATTATCGGTATGAATAATTTCTTACAGCAAAGCTCATTAAAAATTTGTTAAACCCTAATAGGTGATTTAATTTGACCACCGGTTTATAACGTCTTTGTTTGGCTTAAGAGCCTTCATAGAGCCAACTAGCGCCGCCAATCTTAAAAAATAATATCTTCCAATATAATCAATTTTATTAAAAAAGCTATTTACAAAATGTTTCATACGATAAATACTATTTTTCAATATACAATACATGTCATAATTGCGACAAGCTAAGTTGTAGCTCACAAATGTGCCAAAAACGGCCGTTTTTCGCAATTATGCGAACTAAAACTTACCGAAATTGAATCACGTTATAAATAAGCATTTAAAAATATTGTGTACATCGCTTTTTTAATAAAATTTATTATATTGGAAGATATTATATTTTTAAAATTGGCTGCGCTAGTGGTTCATGTCATGCCCTTAAAACATCTTTGTATGGCTTAATCGTGTTTATTAAAACGAGCCATTAATCTGAATTTAAAAGTTTTAACCAAGTTTTAACCAGTTTTGTTTTACTAAAATATATTAGAGCGGTCTCACTTCTTCGCATAGCCTGGCCACCCCACCCCACTTGTTGTTATTAGGTAAATGGGTGGCCACTCGGACGTACGCTTACCCTATATGTGACGTCACACACGAACCACCAATTAAATTGTTCGGAAAATGGTTTGTTTCAGTTACAAATTACATTATTGTTTTGTCAATTTCGATGATACGAGTATATTTAGGATTCGGTGGTCATACTTCTGTAATTATATTACTTAGAGGTCCAACATCGTATCTATGTGTCGTAGTCAGATCGTTAAATCGACCATTTCATGATATGGTGGCATTTCATGAAATGGTTAAGTTGTAGCGGGTATATTGCATAATCCATATTCCAATAAAAGATTGACGTTTAAAAATGTACAAAACGTATGTTTACTAGACTAGAATAAAGACAGAACAAACAAAACAGACAGTTGGGTATCATATATTGCATAGGTATTTTCATAGTGATGAACAGGTTTAATCAATTATTTGCCACATAATAAAGACATCCATAAATTTAAATAATAAATGTAAAATAATTATATATTATATAAAAAATATATTATAGTATCATATATTAGTAATATTAGATTATTATTAAGAGAAATGGTGGAACTGTCCATTTGGAATACGAATTTTGGTTAAACACTGGGGCCGTGGGGGCCGGACGCTCGACAGCTCGTCAAAGAGCTGTCCAAGCGGCTGGTCGAGGAGTCCGGTGACCAGAGGGCTGGCAGCTACCTTTGCCAACGTATTGCGTTGGCAATTCAGAGAGGGAATGCTGCCAGCCTTCTGGGCACCGTGACTCCCGATGCCCTCCTAGAGGACATATTTTATTTATAGTTAATTTATTTATAGGTAGTTTTAGTTTTTAGTTATTTAATGTTAGTTTTTAATCATGTATTATATTATTCAATTCGTAAATAAATATGTACATGTCCATGTAAATTTTTTTTGGTTAATATACTTTACCTACATACGTTACTTCTTGAACTACCTACCTAGTTACGTCAAATTGAGACGAATGGATAGAAATAAAGACTTAATTTATACAAATGGACGACTAAAAGTCATTGTCAGAAAATAGCTCATTCTGTCGATCCATTCTTTTCTTTGTTTGGACAAGTGTTTTTATTATTGTATTGGCCACGACGTATGCATAACTAATTCGACCATTCAATAGACTTTATACAATACACCTACTTAACTTACCGTATTGGATGGAACAGGTGGTATGAATTCGTTACCAGGAATTAACTCGACGTCACATCGATACCTACATTTGCATTTATTATTGCCAACGAGTTCTATTGTAAACAAAGTTGAATATGAGATTAGCACGTGCCGTGCAATTATTATTTAAATCATAGTTAGGTTTAATTATATTGTAACTTTAATTGGCCAGTTTTTTTAAGTCAAAAACTAGTTGTTCTTATGTAGCTATGTATAAAACATAGATGTCTCAGGTAGGTACTTGTATATAATTTTAAGTATTTCAACTCTGCAGAATCATTAGCCGAAGCTACATTTTATCCAAAATGACTTACTACTTCGTCAACGAGCAGTCGATCGATAGTCAAAACGAAATTATTAAACTTAAACTTTATTTACTTTGTCTCCAAAGACGGTTTTATCTTGGAAATTAACATTTGATATTGCTTACTATGTTATTCATTTGTTTATTATAGTAGGTCACATCGGTCACGTTACGAGCGACTCACGACGTTATTGCTCGCTGTTTTAGAAGGGATCTACTAAATTCGCGTCTCATCCAATCCGGTTCCATGGTGTAATGGCTATCACTCTGGGCTTTGAATCCAGCGATCCGAGTTCAAATCTCGGTGGAACCTGACTTACTCTTTTTGTTACAATTTTTTGTGCGACTAGTTCATTGGAATTTTATTATCTTTTTTGTTTGTTTGTTAAATTAAATAGTACTTATAGGTTTACTTTATTTTATTTTATAATCATTCTATTTTCTTTCATTACGTTATTTAATTTGGATTTGATGAAACATTATCTTTCTGGTTTGAATTTTTATTTGCGTCGCTTAATTTCTTTTGACAAGAATAAATGTTCTAATAACCCTTCTTGCGTAGTCGGGTAAAAATAGGAACTTTCTGAAGTATTTACTTCACTAGTACTACTTTATTATATGTATCCCGGTAAGTATACCTACTAATATTTTCTTCAGACTATTTAGTATGGGAAATTTATCATCGATTTACATAAAAATAAGTATGTAGGTACTCAAATACCTATTAAATCTTTAGTCAGAATTTATTTTTGAAACTCTTCGTGTTTTTTCCACTCCGTTTACATTATGCCTGCCAAGATTTTTAGAGCAAACATGTTTTATAATCATTTTGATCAGATACACATACTTACAGTTACTACCTGAGTCGTAGACAGAGAAATCAGTCTACGACCTGATTGTAGCGATTCTCAAAAGGTTGAGATTTTGTCAAGAACTACTAGACCGATTCCGAAAATTGTTTTACTAGTAGGTAGGTAAATAGTTTAGAGTACACACTATACCGCAGCCAAAATCAAGTGTCTTATTTTGTAAACAAATATGATCGTTTAATTACCTGTTGTGATGTAAAACTGAAGGAACTGATTGATCGAACCTGTTCTTCATTGTGAAAATAAAGTGATCCGATCTAATCATGTGAAAATACATATGCAATAATCACAGAACAGCTTAAAATGTTAGTAGGGTAGGGTAGTTTTTGTTTACAAAATAAGACACTTGAGTTGGACTTCGGTTTACCTACATATAAATAATTTAGGTAGGTACTTAAGTACTTTTTGAGAAACTTTTATAACTTTCCTGTGCACCATTCTCTGAGTTAGTTTGTACAATTTGTACAAATATACTTACATACCCACATAGGTAAGTAAGTACATATACCTACATACTGGGACTCCTATGTAAATACCTATGTACAAATAAAACTAGGTCTAATACCACAAAAACCCGAAGCATGTCACTCTTCAATAAACCCGCCCACTAACCCAGTGGCGGGCGAGCCAGGGCCGCCTCTAGGGCGCTATAGGGTTTAATGAAAAAGCATCAAATTTCATAATTGATAGGAGCGTGACAGCATTTCACGTGGCGGCCTTCTGGGACGCACAATTTATTAATCAGAAATAATAAGTCACAGGTAACGTGGCGCGGCGATAAACATGGGTTGGGACTTGAAGGGTTAGAGGACGAGTCTCACGATATTTAGTTTAAGTTAGGGGTAACAGGCCGGAGTAAAATAAGACTGTTGATCACATACTGTCACATACGGTTCCAGCGGAAGACCAGCGCTACGCCCTTGGGCATAGCACCATGCTGAGCTGGGACCAGTTTGGCACTGCTGCATGCACCTTAGTTATATAATTTGTTATTTTGTATATGTGTACATTATGTATTTAAGTGTGCTGTATTGTGTCAAATAAATGTCTATTCATTCATTCATACAGATGCAGCTAAATTCACAATCTAAATCCCGTATTAAGAAATCACTCTCAGCTCAAAAGTCAATCTTGAGAACGACCTCAAGATGGCGTTCCTATTAATAAACGTAACTTAGGTGCGCGTTTAGGAATCGGGTATCACGTAAAGTTAGAGAACTGTCAAACTCACGCTTGAGAACGTATTTGCTGATTATAGGCGAACTGCGACTTGAGAAAGACATCACGTGATCTCAAGATTGGTTTATTAATAAATGACATACTTGAGATGGTGATCACGTCATTAGAGTGTATTAACTGAATTCGCTCTTGAGGTCGGGTTTGAGTTCAGGCTATTAATACGGGCCTAAGTCAACACACCGTTTTCTCGCCACAATTTTCACGCCAGTCAATCACCGGACATTGCCAGCGTTTCACGCTAATCACGTAAGGAATGCTCTACAACTAGTTTGACGTTAAATCTGTGATTGTGAATGCACCTACACTCACTTCGATGTAAACCTAAGATACACGTAGAGTGTAGGACTTACGCACGCTTGAAGTTTATTCAAAATCATCAGTTACGCGCATTTTAGAAGATTTAGAATTGTAACCAAAAAGAATCGAACCTTTCATGATTAATACAGAACATGACCAATCCAGAACATAGCTAAAACAGATCCTGATTAAACCAAAACATGACTAATGAAGAACATGACTTGCGAGACTACTCACAAGACACCTACACACCTATATAATGAAAGGTGACAAAACCGATTAGGTACCTATATGTACGTTTAGGTACATTTTTGAAACTTTTACTTAAACCCAGATTAACCCCCAGTTACACCGACCTCACATAGATTTTTAATCCACGTACCAACTACGCGACCCCAAATCCCAAAGCGCGCTGGTAGCGAAAGAGTTAGTTTTTTAATTAAACTAATCAGTTAATTCATTAAGGCGCGGCCTCTGACTTCACCTGCGAATACTGAATGTGGTTCGGTTATCGTGGTCCGTATATCACGGAATAGATAGCACTGTACCTGTAATAGTCCCTAGAGATGCAACAGTAATTGAAGTATGCATTTGTGCTTCTAAAACCCTGATCGTATCGTTTTAATTGTGAGAAAAGGTTTCCCTTTGTTTTTCGCTTCATAAAAAGAACCTGAGCGTTTTTAAAATCGAATTTTTGAACTCGAATCATGACCTAAGTTAAGTCATGATTCGAGTTCAGAAATTAAATAATTTGTGACCAGAATTCGAATTCAGGAACCCGCTATCTTTGAATTGAAATTGGCGACAATCCCCGTTTTGAATCTGATTGTATTACATGATTTTTTGGGAAGGGTCATCGTTATTACTTACTATAATGACTGAATTTATTGTAAGTTCTATAGACTACCCACTAGTTTCGAATCGAATAAAAATTGTTCCATCATGGGACTAAGCAGGTAAACTTGGGACCAAACGATTAACTTGAAGAAGAAGAGTAACCCCATCCCCCCAATCGTAAGTCCTTGCTTGACCGGCACCTGTCAGAAAAACGGAATATTTTAAAAGGTTCGCATTCCACTAACATTTCAGATAATATGTCAGAAGCGAAGTAAATAACCCGAAAGTGCCGAAGAGTCCCGCAGCGCCCGGCTAACCCTCATTGTAACTCGATAAGATATTTATTGGCGGGAAACATTTGAAAATGGAATGGCTCCTTGGCGGTTAGTCGGCGTCGCCATAACGGGCGCACGTCCGCTGGCATTCTACATTTTTATTTTGTCAATATTTAATGTGATGCCCAGAAACATGGGCACACACGGCATCAAATGCAAAAGAGTTGGGCTGATATTTGTAGGGATTCCAGAGCTAACTTCAATAGTCGCCAAGCGCTGACAGAAATTGCATTCAGAAAAGAAAGAAACAAGAGGAGATATTCTAGAGGATGAGTGGCCGTTTAGAACATTAAATACTCTACGAGTATCTGATAGAGTCTTTTACTACAGCACAGAGTAGCCTAGTGTAAGAGTCAAGAGGTTCATATTGAATGTAGTCTCTGAAATTCTATAAAATATACAAATATATTGTTAGTAGTACTTATTGTTCTTACTTTATATTTATTGTATCATGTAAGCTAACTACCAAAAATGAGAAGCTTTTGGTTAAACTTTTTACCATCTACCGATGTCCTATACTCACCTGTTTTCCGTAGATAGACGATAGACTTTCAATCTGCTAGGTTTGAATGTGATCTTCTTCCAGATTCTCTCTTCTTGCGTGACCGGGGATTAGAAGACCGTACTTGATCCCTTTTTCGAGTCCTCATTGATCAATCTATCTACAGGGTGTAAAGTAAAGGGTATATGAAGCCGAAGGGAGGGTGTTCAGTATCGGTAGCTGAACAACTTTTGTTCTACGACTTTTCGATTTTCGCGAATTTATTTTTTGACTTTTCATACATTTCACATGAATACACACAGATACACATGAATTTATTTTTATTTTTTATTCGAAAAGTTGTAGAACAAAAGTTCAGTTACCAATACTGAACACCCTCCCTTCGGCTTCATATATCGTTTACGTTACACCCTGTATAGCTACTGACCCTTCCATATCGCATCAATTGGTTGGTCAGAATGAAATGCTTCTTGAATTCGTATATTCTATACCACCTTTTAAATCATTCGACGTTTTCAGATTGCCAAAAAGATGTACCTATCTCGAGATAGATCTTAGGTTAGATAACCCCTTTGAACCTCGTAGGGGCGGTCCCGCGTCCACCGGCATACATTTGCTGCGAGCGCTTAGCGACCAGTATAAAATATTGTTTTTTTACCTATATCCGAACGGGGAAACACCTTAAAGCTGAGTAGACCAGGAGCTGGTGGCAAAGAATTAGTATTCAAAAAGTCGTCTCGTTTTTATGACAGCCACTTGTCATCTGGCAAGTATTTTCCCCATAGTTTTCAATAAGTTGGATCTAAATCAAACTTGATCACCATTCGGTGTTGTTAACTCACTGACTTCCTATCTTAAACGCAGTAACTTCAAATTCATTCAGTAGATTGATAGAACCTACCTGATTCTTCGTAATAGTCATCATCATCAGTCTATTTTTTGAGAGCTCGCTGGCTCAGTGATTGGGTCAATGGACTTGCGATACGGATGTCCCAGGTTCGATTCCCAGCCATGGCAGCCATGTACCAATGAGTTATTCTCGTTTTTTTTCGACAGAAAAACTTACGTACATTTACCGAGTTCTCTCAAAACGGTGAAGGAAAACATTATGATGAAACCTGAGTAGAAGAAAAAAATCTAAGGCATGTGAAATCCGCCAATCCGCACTGGGCCCCCGTGGTGGATCATGGCCCCAGCTCCCTCGATGTAAGGGATGGTCTGTGCCCGAGCAGTGGGGCAATATAAATATACTGATGATGATTGAAAGCATCCCGTATCAGTCCAATGCTCTCCCAAAGCACGCCACTCAACCCGACTCTCGGCCTTTTGCATCCAATCTCTTCCAACCACCTTATCTTTTTGAAAGAATATATCCATCAAAAAGTATGATCTCTTCTGAGATCCTTCCACTCCACAACTCCTGGCCTAACTAGAACAGGGCTAGGTGGCAATATGAAATATGAAAACGTGCTGTTCCACCCACGTTCGGAACTCAGTCACATATTGATTGATGTCGTGAATATTTCAGTTAACTCTTTACTAACATCGCATTTCGGTGCCACGGACGGGTGCTCAAATATTCTTCGGAAAAGAAAACTTATTCGGAATATTTTGACTGTTTAGGGTAATTTTGATTGAAAGGTTTGGTTATAATATGGAAAATACGACAAGTAGAGAATATGACATTCAAATTCAATGTAACTAAACATGAGAACCGGACTAGCTCTATGATATTCATACACAGTTTTAATAAATTAATTAATTAAATTAAATACATCAATATTAATAGTAATATTAGTTCATATTCTAAATAATATCTAAGAAAAAATATCTGGAATACCGCGTCCAAGTAGGTACATTTTTAGAATTTTATTTTTTAAGTATTTTATTTTTCAATATTTTATATTACATTTGTTTATGTAAATATGTTATAATTTGTTATAAATAAAGATGTTTCTTCTAGAAAAAATGATTATCTACCTAATTCTAGGCACGTCGTCAGTTTTAATTGTTTTACTGATGAAGAATATACGAAGTAGCTATGTAATAATATTATCCAATTATAAATACATGCGAAAAACGATTTCGACGCAAAAAAGTAGCAGAATTATGACGACGCACGAATGAGATTTTCGTAGATGTTCTTAGACGTGATTGTGTGAAGCACAAGCACTCTACACATCGGAAATAATGCTTAAATTGCATTGATGATGTTCTCCACGAAGTACCTGGATGCACATGATTAGAATAATGGATGCGAGTTACCTAATTGTCTTTTTTTGCCTCGCAAAAACAACTCAAAAGTCAATAGGGCATTTTTCAACAATGCAAATCAGTCAAGGGGTTGACACGCGCCTCCATTCGCGACGGCTGTCAACCAGACAAGTATTTACGACCCACGGCGGAATGAAAAAAGTTTCAAACTACCCACTTTTCATTTCAAACGTAATCTACGGCGGCGACAAATGGAGTTTGGACATGACTCGCTCCTCATTTTGTTCCATCTATTTTTTCTTAGCTCCTTTCCTTTGGACGTTTATTTACCGACTATCCATTTTGTTTTAAGACTACTAGTACCCGCAGCGTTGCGCGCAACTTCCGGCGTTTAGCCAACTCTAGGTTCTTCATATAAAAATACTTATCTATATCAAAGCGGCCATTTTGTGGTGAATAATCACCAGGTATCTAGACCATCTTATAATAAGGTTCACTGCCGCCTATAGACACTATTAAATTGACTCTACCGAATTCTCCGGGATAAAGTGCAGGTTTCTTACATAATATATAGATGGACTTTGGTATTTATGGTTCGGCCGTCTGCGTAACCGGCGTTTCGTAACCAGTTGCGAACGAGGTAAAAATGATCATCGTACGTACGTAACCGGTTTCGAAGGAAGATCATTTTTCTTTACTTGTAACTCGGTAACCATCTTACTTATAGAGATTGATGATTATATTTGTGAATAGGGAACTCTCAGTGATATAGATTATCAATCGGAGATGGACAAGAGCTGCACAAGAATAATTTAAATAAAACATATCGGAAAAAAATCTTAATGTCGCTCAGGCTGAACTGCCATCAAAAGCTATTATACTTACATTATTTTTCTCTGTCCAGGTAAGTATTAAGGTTCAGGTTTTTGGGGGACCATTCCCCCGACCCGGACCCCCTGATACCTTCACGCAAGCACCGCCGGAACGATTTGTTCACCCGTCGCCGGCGACGCGATATTGCGCCGCAAGACTGATGATGCCGCGAAAACTTGCGCCCTTTTAATAAAATATTTACGCGACAGACTCGCATTTAGGAACCGTCTGGGGTGTCCGATCTTAGGGGAGCAGCTTATTCTACGTCCGATATTTTAAGAATGGACAAATTAACTTAAATGATCAGATTACTAAGTATATTGAGATGTTTCAACCAATTAATTTACTAATGTGTGGCACAAATATGAAGAGGTCTATTCTGCAGGTGGAAACAATGGTTTATGATGGTAGGGAATTAGGACATGGATAGGGTAAAATACTATCTTTTATTGTTATACTTACAATGTTTAACTTATAAAATATCATTGCATAAACAAAAATCGATATGGAACTCCTGTATTATGTGCTTATTAACAGCTGAAGCATACCTAAAGTAGGTAATATGTGTGAGTAGTTAAGTGTTTGACTTTGCAGTGCATTGCATCAGGGCATTGTATGCATCAATAGTCACCGGGAGTTCCCTTTATCTGGTATTATCTGTAAACCTATTTAAACTACTAAGTACCTACATCCTTATTATTCCCCTAGATAATTGTATGTACCGTCATTAAACAGCTGCTACAGATTATCCAATTCTGCAGTAAATAAAATTCTGTAGCAATTGAGGAGAAAACTTGTTCAGAAAGTTCAAAGTTGATGATAATGTTGAAGGATAAAGAATGAAAGGACGATCGCAGAATTGATGTGCCGAACTGCCGACCAACTTATGGAGTCGAGAGCGTCGTGGTTCAGTGATCACTGATCATGAAATGTTGGCTACAGACACAGAAGCCGACTTTGCAGGATCATCGGTAGCTCTTGATAATATCGTCCCTCAGTGATCAGTCTTCACGATTTTCAGTCAATTAAGTCCCACTAAGAGAGCGAGATGACCCCCTATGATATACCTCTGATTACGTTCCTGTTCTTTGCTCCCAGACAGATTACATGGTGCGACAATTGTGAGGTTCTCGAGATCTCAACTTACATACTCCCACATGTATTTGTACTCTCGATTTGTAACAGTCCAACTGTGTTCAATAGTATTGTTTGTTTGAATTTTGTTCTGACTTTGTTCTTTGTGGCATTTCCCATAGGAGCTTATGACAGGATGTCTTAGATTGTTTAGGTTTAGATTAAATGGATTTAATCCTCCTCCTTATCCCTCCGTCCTCTAACTTGGGTATTTCTGGTCGATGCTGCATCAGAGATTCGAAGTGGACCGCATCTACTGGAATTATATACTAGTAAGACACTGATTCCCGAAACACAGGTCACCCGAGTTCGGGAGTCAGGGTTTATCTAAAATCGTGCTATGTTTGTCCGATGATCAATTTATGGGAGCAGAGGAGAGGGATGGCAGAATTGATATCGGCAGTAAGCTGGATTATGGCCGACGATTTTTTTAACATGGGTCTAAGTGACGACAACCGGTTATTGGTTTACTAGATTTTTGAAGATAAGTGTTACATTGGAGACATAGGCTATTATTCATAAACGTGATTTAAAGTTACGCCACCGTTTAGGCCTGTCCCTTTCTGTCTTAATCTTTTTTAACGAAGTGTGAAAGGGATAGCAACACGACTTAAGGAAAGTGAGGTTTGATGATCAAGAACTTCTTCTGTAAGAAGAAGACTTACAGTTTCTAAGGGTTAAGATTACCTGCATTAAATACAATAGTTTGGTATCCATAATACAAACTCCACACATAGTCCTCTCCTGGGAAATTGGTATCAATATCGCATTTCCCTGCGTCACTCTGCAAGATGAAGGCTCCCATCCAATCCATCGGCGGAAATCTTAATCCAATACCGGGCGACAGCGCATGATTTATACAGGGAGCCGATATCATGATCGGGGGATGTAAAATGACGCTGGCAGATGAAAATAAAGAATCATCCCAATCCCAATATCTACAATACACCATACAGACTAAAAATCCAGATAATCGAAGCTGGTGTGCAACGGAAAAGGAAATAACAGACATATTTCTTGCCAAAGGGAAAATCAGAGTTTACAGGTAAGTAAAGCCTAGGTACCTATACTCAGACGGGGTAATTGGCGATGTCTAATTATGTCTGGAAGAGGTGATGCGTCAGTGGAGGCACTAAATAAAATACAGGCAGTCGACGACAGATATATATATGGTAGTATACAGGGGGCCTCAATAAGGTTGAGATTTTCTCAAAAACTACTGGACCGAATTTAATAATTCTTTTACAGTTAATTAGTTTTCACCTTTAACTATCAAACGGTGAAATAATTTATGCAATAGTTCAAGTAGTTTTTGAGATAATCACAACCTTAAAAACTCTCCTGTATACATCTTTCTCTGTGTTCCACTGTACCATTATCTCGTCAGTGATAATGATACATTTTATTTTATAGCTCTGGATTTATCACGTTCCATACATTTGTTCTTAACAATATATCTGTGCTTCGTCCGGAAAATACATCTTAGGGCTCCCATGCTGTCCGCAATACACTCAACGTGCACACACCTGAGCGCAATCACATTATCTTGCCTCTCGCTCATGTCATGAAAGGATTTTTTTCAGATGGATTATTAAAAAAAACTTAAAACATGAATGATGTTAGTCACTTACCAAGTTTTAACCTAACTACCCTATAAATAGTGTTTTGTCCCTTTCATACTTCGATAAAAAGCACTAAGTTGAAAAGGGACGGAAGGCTTCAACCGTTCAACTTTAAATCGTATTTATGACTAACAGTGATGGAAGTGTTTGAGAAAAACTTTTTTTTTATAATTTATTTATTAATTTTTAACAAAATTGCAATGTTACATCGGTCGCCGCACTGCAATGCAGTTTGTTGGCGTAGCTCTCTTACTTCTACACTGGTAGCATACTCGGCAGAACATCAATGGCAACACTCGCAGTACAATTTCTATCTAATGGGACAGATAACAAGGACGTAGGTAAGTATATTAAGTTAGGTATGCAGAGAGTACTTTAGACCATGTTTAAACCTTACTATAAGCATTGATACCTAAACAGCAAATAACGACGCTTTCTAAAATAAAAATAAAAAATCATCAATTCTCTTCGCAGTCCAAATCAAGTGTCTTATTTTGTAAACAAATATGATCGTCTAATTACCTGTTGTGATGTAACACTGAAGTAACTGATTGAACGAACCTGCCCATCATTGTGAAAATAAAGTGATCCGATCTAATAATGTGAAAATAACTGTGCAATAATCACAGAACAGCTTCAAATGTTAGTAATGTAGGGTTTTTGTTTACAAAATAAGACGCCATCCAGTTATATCCTGATCGGAACCTTTATCAACCAGTAATTAATGAATGTATTAAACTAGAGTGAGTTTATTAAATTCAATAATTCAATTAAAAATCCTATTTACAATCATCGGTAATCTTTCAACCGCTTAAACGGTATATTACGGACTATTCTATATTTGATATATCGCCGGCGGCAACTAGGAGTTCAATTAACGGAGTCCCGTTATTAATGGGACGTTCCGGGGCGTCCGATTAAACTCAATCTCCGGTAATCCGCGGCGAAGGGCCGGTGCCACGGCTTTAGTTAAATTGTGTATTTTAAGGTAAATTAGGGTTACATAATTCGAGGCTATCTTTCTGGTCATCATCAGACCCTAGTTCTAAGGACCTTCTCGCCAACACCACCTATGAAACGAAAAAAAAAACGCTTTCAAATAGGACTATCCGTTCTGGAGCTAAGATCACGCAAACAGATATTAACGCTTGAAACTTATAACCTCTCTTTGCGTTACGTTGGGGGGTTAATAAAATCCATTTTCATCGCTAAGAGAGTCTAGAAAATTGTAAACCCTTGCTTTGCTGCCTTTGCTTGACATTGATTTCGCCTGTTTATAGGAGATCAATGCTTATTCCACCATATTATGAATAACAGTCAAAGTGTCTGATACAAAAGTTTATTCTAACGTTCCTTAATCACACTCACAGCACAATAATCGTCAAATTAATTAACAACAGCACCGGCCCCGTGCGGTAGGGCGGGGGGAGGCACGCACTAATTACCGACGGGAATTCGATGCAATAAATCAGGGACATAATATAACAGCGGACTCGTCGCGTCGGGAATGCAGCCCAAATCCACTGGGGTTCACAATTTGAATTTTCGGATTCGGACGCGCGGGTTGTGCCGCTACGGTATTCGGTGTATCACTGGCTTCCTCTTCTTTTTACACGACTGCCACAAGGAGAGTAATGTTTATCGAGGTGAATAGAGTGTTAGAACTGTTACTCCACTGTTATATTACTGCAAGCAGGCGGAATACTCGGTACAATGTGTCCCTACAAGGGCCTAACGAGACAACGTAATAGGATGAACAAAATTAAAATTATGTTATTAATCGAATAAAACGCATAAAGGTCTCTACTTCTTGCCACAGACCACTTACCCCATAGACCTGTAACAGGAGGGCGCCCGTGTCTGCTCGCACATGAGCGCAAAATTGCTTCGCTATAAGTGAAGCCTAGACATATTATCGACATGGACTCATCTCTTTAATACGGCACCCCTGTCCCCCGCTTCGTCTCTATACGTTGATAGAATTTGTCGCTTGCAAATTTGTACCGATTTCATGTCTATTTTGTAAGTGGTCTGTGACTTCTTGCCGTCACATCACACATTTCATGACGTTCGTTCTAGTCTGTTAGCATTAGGCTGCTTTTCCACCAAAGATGTGCTATGCAGCTATGCTGCGAGGATGCGAAAGATAACCCACGAAACTATGTGACTATTTCCACGTGTATAGCAGTGCCTATAAATATGCGCCGCCACGAAGCATAGCTGTGCGAGAAAGATGCGCAGCTCGAGCTATGCGATGCATCGACAGGGAAGGCGCCGGGAGCTACTCGTGCATCCATAGCTCCGATCCTGATACTCTATTTTCATAACGTCTCTTATGCGCGCGCCATTGAAACGCATACGTTGCATATCTGCAACAAAATAATGGCGCGAAAAAATCGTAGTGAGCGGTAGGCCTTAAGGGTTCTAAATTCAAATTGCTACGGTTCCGTTCCATTCAGTAAATGGCGCGCTCCCTACGGGTTATTTATGAACAGTCACTGAGCTATGTAATAATCTGAGGCGGGATTTAATTTGTCGGACTGATTTCACACTAGAGAGTGAGCGGGAGCTAAATATACCAGCCACTGGATGTAAGAAGAAGAGGGAACACAGTAGTAGGATAGAGATGTAGCCAGGAATTTCGGGGGGCCTTGTGTTATGGGGACCTAAGATCTGTAGTGCCTAGTTGGTGTCGCAATGCTCATTTAACCGGATCGTTATTGGTAATCAAAAGTGACTGTATATTAATATTTAATGTAAATGCTAGTTTCCACAAAATACATTGAATTATTTGCAGATTTAAAGGTCTGTTACTTCTCAATTAGACAATATTTTGTGGAAAAAATGTATTTTACTCCCACTCCGGAGGGAAATGATCCGGGTGGACAATATAATATTTTGTGGAATCTTTTGATTTACCAATAGGTCCGGCATTGATAATCTCAATCGCGTTTTGAGTGAGGCATACTTATGCTCACGACAAATGCTACACAAGGAATGGCAGTGTTAGTTACGTTTGGATTTAGCATTATAGATTTGGAATCACACTTAATTAATACATTCTAAAGACAAGAAAATATTTACAAATTGTCTCCTTTAAGAAGCAAGTCGTGGCCCTTATGACTCATTCCCTGACTTCATCTCTGCACGCGGCAATCGTTAGCGGTTTCAGCCGACAGGAGGTAACGGAAAATCGGCAAATGTAAATTTATTTTCGTTGTAAATTCAGAGTTACTTTTTGGGTAGATCTTTGGTTATTATAGTAATAGAGCTTACATGGTTTTCCATTAAAACCTATTTAGAAGATATGATTTTTTTACGTGGTGGCGCCAGTACTAATTCGGGTAGGCTCTATTCTGAGGCACAGGGTACACTTACATGTCCCGGGGCACAATATAGATAAGTAACCTTTTTAGTGCCCGGGTCCTCAGAGTCGGGCCTGTCATAATACTTATATTACATCACGTCATATAAACTCTAACATAGTTTTAAGTAGATACGTACTCGCGGGCTAATCCCGAGACGTTGACTATGAAATAAAATGCTAAAATTATTACTTAATTATAAAAAATACGCTTTTAACATCTGCTTTTCAACTGTCTACCCTAATAACGACAACTTAATTTTTTCCCCATATACCTAACTAAAAAGCCCACATTACAGTACTTACTAACATTTATGGTCTTTGTGACTGCAAGCAATCATTTGAGTTCTCCGGGGCTAGCACGAGTCGCGTTAGCGATCGACGCAACGCCGCGGAGCTGTCAAACTTGTAATAATGTCACTTTGACAGCTCCGCGGCGTTGCGTCGATCGCTAACGCTGACTCTACAAGGGCCTAACAGACTCAACATTACATTATACGGAGAGAGTCGTTAGGCAACACAGTCTCATCTAATCCTAACAACATTAGCGTACAATTAATCTGTCTACCACACGTATACATTGAATGAGCCAATGGTTCTGGCGCGGGATGCGGGTAAAATATTTTTGAATTTTTGTATGTAATACCTAATGCCTTCTGCACTATCGGAAATAGGAAATGAAAATAGAATAAGCTTGGAAAGACAAAGAGAGAAAAGCTTCTTCTAGGATACGCACGTACCTGCAGAATTCCAAGGTAACTGGTCGCTTTCTCCAGAGTTCTTCTACAGCTTTCAACAGGAATATTCACAGCACACGAAAACTTCACTAGATAATGTCCATTTACATACAAAACTGCGGTTTTCAAGGTAATTAGCGAGATATCTCAATTAGCGGCTTTTTAAGACAATAATATCGATTCAAGACGGTTATCGATCGGAGTTCAAATCTTAACTGAGCTGCTTGCCAAGATGACGACCAATGAGAAGCCGTGAGGGCGGTTGACGTCATACAGGCGGTTGTGCGATTTGTTAGGATAGTTTTGGAGGGAAATTGTCAATGCAGAAGCCATTACGTATTCTTTTAAGAAACAGTAAACGCAGTTGGCGTGTCCATTTATACTCCCGGGGTTGAAGGGTACCTTCAAGAAAACCCAACAAACAGCACAATAAATAATATAATAAAATATATAATAATAATTGGTTAGTTAATAATAGGTTGTCTGGAAGAGATCGCTTTAAGCGATAAGACCGCCAATTGTGATACTAACTGTATTAGCATATTTCTTTTGTGTAATTCCTTTTACTTTGCAATAAAGAATATTTATCTTATCTTATCTTAATAATAAAAGGGTGCAACCGACAAGTTACAATTATAATAAATACAAAACTACCAAATTTAAAACTAAAGAACAATATTTACTTATAGTTATATTACTTATGAATTATGCATGCTTGCATGCGATGAACATATAAATATGAATATTTGTATAGCTATTGATTAGGCAAAGGACAAAGTTTGACTACAGGTCGTTTATATACACCCTTTGTAGTGCGAACGGTAACTATACGGACAGTGCCATCGCTACCGGGGTGTACCTTCTCTACAATGCCTATAGGCCAATGCAAAGGAGGCGTATTATCGGTAATAATAATAACCACGGTTCCTTCATTTATCGGAAAGCTAGGTGAGTTCCATTTTTGTCTAGCTTGCAAGGAATGAAGGTATTCGATTCTCCAACGATTCCAGAAACTTTGTACGAGTTTATCTAGTAGAGAGTGACGCTGCAAGAGATGTAATCTATCCTCTGCTATTTGGGGAGCGGGTAAGAATTTTAACGGCGTACAATGTAAAAAATGTGCTGGTGTGAGAGCCAAAGGCTCCGATGGGTCAGACGACAAAATACAGAGCGGACGCGAGTTCATGGTAGCTTCAATTTGAGATAAAACCGTATTCAGTTCCTCATATGATAAAATTTGGGTACCAATAACACGAAACAGATGAGTTTTTAAACCCTTAATATTGGATTCCCAATTTCCACCAAAATGAGGGGCACTGGGAACATTTAAATTCCATTGAATTCTATTCTCACAAAGTTCATGGCCGAAGAATTCGTTAAACTTATATGAAGATAGAAATTTGTGGAGATCATTTAGATAGGTTTTAGCTCCTAAATAATTGCCTCCATTGTCAGTGTAAAGACATGCAATAGGACCGCGGCGGGACAGGAAACGCTTCAAGGCATCCAAGAAACATGCTGTACTTAAATCTGACGCCAACTCAATGTGCACAGCACGTGTAGTAAGACACACAAAGAGGCAAATATAAGCCTTCTGTGTACGATTTCCACGGCCTCTTGTCATGGAAATTTTAATAGGTCCAGCAAAATCTGAACCTGTATGCGTGAAAGGCTTAATCGCAGCATTAACTCTGCATGCTTTATGATCGGACATTTCAGGGTAAGTCGGTTTAGGGCGGGTTTTAAAGCAAAAATTACATTTGTGAACTCTGCTTCTAATTAAACGGCGAGCAGACAGTATCCAATATCTTTGTCTCAAAATAGACATCAAAAGATTAGGACCTGCATGACAATGTTTTTTGTGTGTATAGTCGACCAACAAGTCGATAACATGATCGTGACGAGGTAGTACAAAGGGATGCTGATGATCGTATTCTAAGTCGGAGTGATTAAGTCGGCCACCCACTCGGAGCAAATTGTTTTCATCTAGAAAGGGTTTTAGACGTTGTATTGCGGGTGTACACAGTTTGCCATTCCGTAGATTTTCAATATCTTCGCGGAAATAAATCGATTGCACATTTTGCAAAACTTTAACTTCCGCGAGATCTAAATCCAACACAGTAGCCCCAGTAAACTCTCTTCGTGGGAGTACTTTTAGAAATCTGAAAATGTACACAATGCAGCGAAGCAGCTTGGTCCACGACGAGAACCGCTTAGTGAGAGAATATAGAACTGATTCTTCTGGCACATGTGTAACTGTATGAACGTTTACCTTCTGTTCAGGTACATCTGTAGCGGATGTTGCGGTAAAAGGTTTTATAGGCCACTGTGATGAGTCTGTTTTTAACCATGGCGGGCCTTGAAACCATAAAGGGTGGTTCAAGATTTTGGCTGGAGTGAGCCCACGGGATAAGCAATCCGCCGGGTTTTCTACCCCTGCGACATGGTAGAAATCCTTTGCTGGTATATTCTCATGAATTTTAGTAACTCTATTCGACACAAAGACATTCCATCTGTGCGGAGATGAGTGTATCCAGCATAAGGCCACCTTTGAATCTGAAAAGGCGTAGACTGATGATATTTTATAACGCGGGTTAAAATTATCATGTACAATACGTAGTAACTGCGAAAGCAGTAGAGCAGCGCACAACTCTAATCGAGCTACCGATATTACCTTAACTGGGGATACTTTGGACTTTGCACATACAAGCTGTGCAAAATTCTTACCAGCATGGCTAATGTGAACGTACACTGCTCCACCATATGCCCGTTCGCTGGCATCAGCGAATCCAATTAAAACCACCGTACTTCCATCATGTACTCCCAAATGGCGCGGAATTCTAAGATCATTCAATAGCGGAAGTTCAGCACAGAATTGCCCCCACAACTCTGCAATTTCCGTAGTGGGTTGTTCATCCCAATCTATCTTCAATAACCAAAGCTGCTTTATCAGCAGCTTGGCATAAAGTATGACTGGTGCGACGAAACCAAGTAAGTCCCACAACCTAGCCACTGTGGATAGAATAGTGCGTTTAGTGCATTTTTCAACAGGAACTTTCACTTGAAATCCAAATAAATCGGTTGTAGGACTCCATTGTAAACCTAAGATTTTATGCATTTGTGTTTTATCAAACTCCAACTCAGGTGTAAGGCGATGCGAAGAAGGAATATTCTCTAGCACGACTAAAGAATTGCTTGTCCATTTGACAAGATCGAAGTCTGCCAATTTCAATAATTCAATTAACTCTTTTGCGTTAGATATCGCTTCGGGTTCAGTCTTGACTGAGAAAACGAAATCGTCCATAAAAAGGGATGAAGATACGATCCGTTTCACCTCTTCAGAAACATGCTCACTCTCATCAGTGATTAGCTGCTTCATAGTTCGCAAAGCTAAGTATGGGCTTGATTTCAAACCGAAACAAACTCTGTTGAAATGATAAACAGCGAGCGGGTCTTGTGAATTGAAGCGATATAGAATACGCTGAAAACAACGTTGTTCTTCAGTTATACATATACGCATATACATTTGGCGAACATCACTAGACAATGCAATAGCAAACAGTCTAAAATTCAGAAGAATTGTGAATAAATCACCTTGAAGATTAGGTCCGTTATATAATATGTCATTTAAAGACACGCCTGTTGTCGTTTTGTTACTACCATTTAAAACGACACGTAAACGGGTAGTGGTTTTGTCCTCTCGTATTACTCCATGGTGGGGTATATAATAAACAGGAGAATTAGGGTTCCCCAGAGAAACTGGTGCGGGTGACAAATACCCTTTTTCTAAGTACTCCCGAATCACAGCATCGTAAGCTTCTTTAAGTTGCGGTAACAGTTTAAATTTATTTTCTAAGTATAAGAATTGTTTGCGAGCTATCATATAGGAATCACCTAATAACGCGGGATCTCCACACAAAGGGAGAGCGACAGTATACCTACCACTGTATGGGTCTCGAGTGGTGGTACTTATATATAATTTCTCACACTCTATAGCTTCCTGGCTTTGCGCTGGCTTACATTTGACTTCCTCCAATTCCCAAAATCTTTTGAGAACGGATTCAATTGGTTCTTCATTAAAAGCACAACACGTCATAACAGTATGTTGCGGCGAATTTATAGTAGGTACGGAACCCATTATCACGTAACCAGGCCTGGTGCACTCCGCGCTTTAGGTATAAATCTACAGGTACATCGGGCGGGCGGCCTTGGGCCGCGCCGGCGCGGCTATTCAGTGGGCTGCTGCGCGCCAGATTGATTGCACGTAGCCCGCTATTTTGCGCCCGCGCTGCGACGTATTTAGCCGTCTTTCATTGTATCGGAAGAAAAAAATCGTGACAAGAATTTGGTCTAAATTATTAAAATATTCTTTCATACAATTTAGTACCTACCATAATAATTTATTTTATTTAGGGTGGATTCGACCAAACTTCAATTTATAGTGGAGTAACTATCCCAGGGTTATTTTTATTCCCCGATTTTATTCTCCATTAACTTACGAGTAGTTTTACCATTGATGCAATCTAGAGAATAGTTGCAGATAATTGAATGAAATTGAATGAATAATGAACGAATAATTAGATTAGATTTATATAATAAATCGCAAGGCTAGTTCTTGCATCTTAAATATGTAAATATGGGTTTCGGCTCCCGGACTAGATTGTACCTAGCTAAAACCTAAAAGAGTTATGTTTAGTATTGTAGACACCCATTAAAGTGTAAGAAGATAGCATGCCTATGGTCTTTTGTGATCTAATACCGTAGGTATATTTGAAATATCAGTTTGTTTACAAAAGTAGAATAATAGAGTGGTATAATAATATATGTTCATTAAATATTCAGATTATTTATCTTTCACAAGCCGGCAGCCCTAATCGTGTCAGAAGAGTAAAGAGCTACCCGATAGAAAGAGACGCACGTTGTAGGTGAATATAATTGTAGGCACTTCGCGCTGCGCGAGCTGAATTGTACTTTATTGCGTCGCTGCGAGACTCGCGATTTATTTTAACGGTTTTTAGGAGAGACTCTTCTGTACTTGTACTATTATATATTCTGTGACGTAACCAAGGACTGATTGGAATGCGGGCGGAGCGGACATATTGGCGTTATCAATTTTGTTACATAGTAGAAGGTGCGGAAGCAACGAGGCACCTATTAAAATATCTATAGGGCCCGGTGTCATAAACGTGTCATCGGCTAGCTGTAATTTATTCAAATACGTGAACACAGATGTATCCACCAGTGCGGTTGGTAAACTGTCCGTAATTCCATCTACGATTAACGTATCAAGATTATACGACAGGTTTTTGTCGAATCGTGAACAAAATTGCAGGTTTATCATGCCTTTAATTGTTTTTAATGATCCGCCTATACCTTTCACTAACGAGTGCGATTGTTTTATTGAATCCTTTATACCTAATTTCGCTATAAATTCATCGGTTACGAAATGACTTTGCGATGCGCTGTCCAGTAAACAACGAGCCATGTGTGTATTACCATAATGGTCATATACGTACACCTTGGCAGTCGCTAATAAAACGGTAGTCGCAAGGGGCGTGGCTTGCTCACTTAAAAACGTGTTTGATAAAACACACAGGTCGCCACTGGATGCGCTGGAGCTGCCGCTGCATTCAGTGTGAGCGCACTCGTCCGAACGCACGTTATCATTACTGTTAACAACAAAAGCGTTGTTATGTATGTTGGAATGTGGTGTTGAATGCTGTGAACTATTATGCATAGGTGCCGGTGAAACTTGCGGTTCAAAGTGTAGCATCGTGTGATGCTTCCCGTTACATACACGACAGCAAATACGTGAATTACAAGATTGAGTTTTATGCCGTGTACTCAAACAATTAACACAAAAACCGTTCTTTTTAACGTAACGAAACCTTTCCGTAGGCGATAGTTTGTGGAACTCGGGACACTTATATACGTTCTCATGTACATCATTAGCACATAGGCATTCAGTGGATGGCCTAGAATTTGATGGATCCGTATTTACATACGATTGCGAGGGTTTTAAGTTGTAATTTATTAACTGCAATTGCGGCTTTGGCTTTAAATTATCTGCGGGTTTCTTAAAAGTTGTATTATTATTGATGGGAATATTGTATGTGCGGTGTAAAATTTTAGTTTGCTCCTTAACAAAAGCAATCAAATTGTCCAGTGAAGGAATGTCATTGCTTCGTTCATTCATTTCGAACGCGCGGGCGGTCTCGCTATCTAATTTCTGCAAACCCACATACATTAAAATAAAATCAGCTAAATTATCGAGTTTGAGGTTGCGAAGGGAGGTAACAGAAGCATTAAATGTGTCAGAAAAATGTTCAAGACTGCTTGTAGATGCGGAGGTTAACTTTTTTAATGAAAATATATTATTTAAATACGACGTAGCTAACATTCGACGGTCCTCGTATTTATCTACCAGGGCCTCATACACAGTGGAATAATTTTCTCCCGAAGGAATGATACCAGAAACTACCGATTGAGCCCTACCTTGTAGCTTACCAATTAAATAGAATAATTTCTCTGAATCGGTGAGTGAATTGTTCTCGTGTACGGCGGATTTAAAACTACAATAAAACATAGGCCATGCGCTGGGATCACCGTTAAAGATAGGTATTTCAATAGGGCCTAATTGCGGCATAATTCTCCTAGGTTCAGTAACACTATCCTTTTTTGTAGGGTTAGGTTTAGTGCATAATTTATTTCTCACCCTAACTATTCTGCAATATAAATCTTCTAATGAACTCCAATTTTGAAAATTGGGTGTGAAATCAGGTTTTAAATCGAGTTTAAGAGAATTAATCTCACTTAAAGCCTCCATGAACTCATCACGAATAATTACTGCGGTTTCGGCGTTAGATAAAAACATCTCTTTTTTAATGGAATCTTCTACCGTTTTAGACATTTGATAAAGGTTTTGCATTCGTTCATAGTAAATAGCACAGCGAGCTTCTAGAAGCTTGATCTTTTTTTCCGTTCCTGCCGTTTCGACATCCCTTAAATCTTTCATATCAACTGACATCATAAATCAAGACTATGACAGGAAGAGATAAAACGAAACGAGAGGATTTCGAAATTAATTTAGAGCAGCAGTGATTTTATGATTACCTACTTGTCGGTGGATTTTTTTTTTTTTTTGTATTTCGAATATATGATATATATAGCGGGTTAGATATGATATACTAAATATATTACGATTCAATATTCGCTCGAAGGACCAAAATGAATGAGCCAATGGTTCTGGCGCGGGATGCGGGTAAAATATTTTTGAATTTTTGTATGTAATACCTAATGCCTTCTGCACTATCGGAAATAGGAAATGAAAATAGAATAAGCTTGGAAAGACAAAGAGAGAAAAGCTTCTTCTAGGATACGCACGTACCTGCAGAATTCCAAGGTAACTGGTCGCTTTCTCCAGAGTTCTTCTACAGCTTTCAACAGGAATATTCACAGCACACGAAAACTTCACTAGATAATGTCCATTTACATACAAAACTGCGGTTTTCAAGGTAATTAGCGAGATATCTCAATTAGCGGCTTTTTAAGACAATAATATCGATTCAAGACGGTTATCGATCGGAGTTCAAATCTTAACTGAGCTGCTTGCCAAGATGACGACCAATGAGAAGCCGTGAGGGCGGTTGACGTCATACAGGCGGTTGTGCGATTTGATAAAAGTGCATACGGTTGACCGAATTTAATGATTCTTTTACTGTTACATAGTTTTAATTTTTATCTATGTAACAGCGAAAGAATTATTGCCATAGGTCAAGTAGTTTTAGTGATAATCTCAACCTTAAAAACTCTCTTGTACCTATTTTTCTCAGTGTTATACCGTACAGTTTGTGGCAGCTAAGTTGTAAAAACAAACAACGATTTTATTTATTATTTATTTATTTTATTAATTAGTTCGTCATTTGCCAATGTCATGTTACAGAATATTCAAAATATCATATCGACTTCTCTTCATCCAGGGAAGTCGCCGCAGCGTCCTCACCCTGGGTATCCGAGTCTTCTTGTCTTCATCCAGAGGAGTCGCCGTAGGAGGAGTCTTCACTTTGGACGTAGCAGCTCGACAGTCACGCTCACTCCCGAGCTCGTAATGGGACTCTTGACTATAGCGCCAAACTTCAGATCCTGCAGGAATCCTCCAATAATTTCACCATACTGTCATTAGCGAACATTTTCCCATTAACTTAACGTGATATTAAACACAAAACAACCACTGTAGACATTATACTGAAAATTATCAAATAATTTCACAACCGTCGTTTCCCGCCATTTTCAAAAGCCTCCACACTTTAAACCATAAAACCAAAATTATCAAATAATTTTGCAACCGTCACATTTCTGCCATTTTCAAAATCCACCAATTCGGAAATTGGCACTTCGTTACAGCCAACATTACAGAAAGAAAAACTTACTTAGTGATTTGAAATTCGAACTCCATTAGTGACGCGACAGTCCCGCGAACACTTGTCCCACTCGTTAGTCCGGACTCCATTTGTTTGCCGCAACGCGACCTAATCCCGGGATTGTACCGGATAATCCGGGATCACGAATCATGACACTATTGTTGTAAGTGTGAAACCGACACAAATAGGCCTACGGCTTTGCGCACCCCTATTCTCAAAACCGCTGGGATTTGTGAGCGAATTAAATTCTGTTTTATTCTTAGGTCATCAAAGTTGTATTTTGGGTGAATTAAATTGTGGTTTATTATGGTGATGGCGAAATGCAGCGAATTTTTTTAACTCTCTTGATTTTCTAATTGAAATTAGACTTTATTCTTGTTGCTTATAGTTGAGATTCTAATGTTATTGACTACAGTTTATGGCATTTTTGTATGGGATTGGATCTTTATTTAAGAACGGTTCTCGTTCAAGTGAATATTTTTATTTATCAAACCTCATTGTGTCCATCTTAACAAGATTGTGAACAAAAGTGAACATTTTTAGGGTCTGAGGTCAAATATTGACGTGTTTGTTTAATGAGACGTAAAGTTAACGTTATGTTTGAGGTAGTGTTTGGTATTTGTTAAGTCGTGTCTTTATTTTCTAATGCTGTTATTCATAAACCTAGTTAAACCTTACTTCCTTTAAATCGTGTTGCTGTCCCTTTCACACTTCGTTAAAAAAGGTTAAGATAGAAAGGGACAGGGTGGCTAAACGGTCCACGGACCTGCTCGGGTGTCCGAGTGGGCGGAGAGGTGAACTTCGACGTGGCGCGTCCCCAGGTGGCGGATAGGGGAATGCCCGCCTCGCGGCGGGTAGGAGCTTGCTCCCGCGGACCAAACACTATTAGGGGGGGTTCCTCCGCGTGTCCCTCTGATTAGCAGAGAACAGTGCGGATGGAACCAGGGGGGAAGGAGATGTGACCCTAGGGGACCACTGGGTCCTACCAGGACCGAGGCAGGGCAAACCCGCAACCCAACCCGCAGGCGTTGGGAGTGGGGGTCGTCACCACTGTAGGTGGGGAGGAAGGCAACCTCTATAAAAAATGCCCCGAATCCTAAGCGGCCGGTGTAGCGTGATGGGATGAATGGCTGAACGGATTTCAGTCGCTACTGCACCACCGTCGAGCTCTGGACACTAAACAGAGTCGTCAAGTTCTAGACGTTAAACTGACAGTAATGGCGGACTTAAAAAATAAATTACCCCAGGTCGGTACCCGAAAGGGAGAATCCGACCCTCCTTCGGGAGGCTGCCCCTCGTACTCTGGGGAGGGCACAACCCGCTCCGCGGAGACTGGACCGATCCCCCCGGTCCCGCGAACAACTGGACGTAAGGCACCGGCGACTGGCATGGTTGGAGAGGAGTCTGATACTTCCTCCTTACTGACCGTGTCCAGTACTGGTAGCCGTGGCTTGGAAATGGACGCCGAAATGCTTAGCGATATGGATGAAGGGCGCCAGTTAAGGCGCAAGCGGCTGAGACCGCAGAGGAGATCAGGTGCGGGCAAGGGCAAAAGCGCGAGCTCTGGGTCTGGGTCGGACGAAAGTTTTATCCCGCCCCGGACAAAGCAGCCCAAAGGTCCCGGAAAAGGACGTGGACGACCACTTGCGGCCGGCAGGGCCGCGTACATGAAGTCTAGGCGTGAGGAGCAAACACCCGAAGGCGATGAGGAGATTGCAGAACTGAGTCGGCGAGCCCGAGAAGAAAATGAAAAGTCAGCGTATCTGCTGAGGGCTGAACTAATTAGCCACGCTGACGTCATTTTGGGAGTCGCCGCAAAGTCCAAAAATTTGAAAGGACCGCTTCAGCGTGAGTTAAAGGAGTCGGCGAAAGCCGTGAGAGAGGCGGCAGAGGCTCTGCATGGTCGCACAGTCTCCGACGAGACGAAGAGGCTGCAGGCAGATAACCTCCGCTTGCAAAGTGAGCTCAGCGAGCTTCGCAAGGAGCTGACTGAGCTCAAATCAGAACTGCAGCGACATCCGCCGCTGCTAGGCAGCAACTCCAAGGAGCAACGCCCGCCCACAGCCGCCCCGTTTGACATGGAGGCATTTGCTCGTAACATCATAGAGCAAAATGGCTCCATGATCAACGCGCGATTAGCGGCTATCGAGGATCGGCTCCTGCCGGAGCGTCGCTTGCGCCCCCCATTGGCTGCAGACAGACGCGCGAAGCAGGTTGCTGTCGAACCTCCAATTGAGGAAGCGCGATCGAAGAAGGCCCCGGCTAATTCATCCGCCAAGGCGAGTACCGCCGTCAAGGCTAATGCGCCTGCCCCTACCAAACCCCAACAGGGCAAAGGGAAGGGGTCAAAGAAGGGTAATGTGCCTGGTGCCGCCGCGGCGAATCCCGCTGCACCAACGCTGGCGCAACCACTGCCGCCGCCGCCTGCTTCAATGGACGAGGGCTGGAATGTGGTTGCTGGCCGCGGAGCGAAGAAAAAGGCCACGGGCGCGCCCAAACAGTCGCCCCCAAAGCAGAAGCCGGTGAAACTCCGTGCCCCGCGCTCCGCAGCAGTGCTGCTAACGCTGACGCAGGAGGCGCAGGAGAAGGGGGTGACGTATAATGCGGTCCTCGCCAAGGCGAAGGATCGCATTAAACTGCCCGAACTGGGCATCGAAGGCGGTGTGCGGTTTAGGACCGCAGCCACCGGCGCCCGAGTCCTAGAGGTACCAGGTGCTGCGAGCGCCGCGATGGCTGACTCCCTCGCTGAAAAGCTGAGGGAAGTCTTGGGCACGGAAGACGTCCGAGTGACCAGGCCCGTGAAGTGCGCAGAGATGCGGGTCACGGGCCTCGACGACTCGACGTCTGTTGAAGAGGTGACCGCGGCGGTCGCGAAAGCCGGGGGCTGTGTGTCCTCGGATATAAAGGCCGGCGCAATCATCCGGGGTCCTGCTGGTCTGGGAACGTTGTGGATGCGGTGCCCAGTTGTGGCTGCGAAAAAGGTGGTACAAGGCGGCCGCGTACTGGTGGGCTGGGTCTCGGCCCAAGTCAAGATACTCGAGCCGAGACCGACCAGGTGCTACAGGTGTCTTGAACTGGGGCACTTAGGAGCCAAGTGCTTGGCCGAGGTTGACCGCAGTGGATTATGTTATCGCTGTGGACAGCCCGGCCATAAGTCCAGGGAGTGCTCTGCTACGCCGCACTGCGTTATTTGTGCGGCAGCAAAGAAACCGGCGGAACACTCGGTGGGGGCAAAAACTTGCTCCGCCGGAGCGGCTCCTCGAAAGGGCGGGCGTCGGAGCGGCGCCAGAACCAGAGGACGAAAGAGGGTGGACGACAGCGATGGCCCCAGGGCCTCCTCGTTGCCGTCCCAGGGGATTGAAACGGAATCTCGCGGGGAGGACCCCATGGACACCGCCCAATAAATGGCGCTTCGTCTACTGCAGGCGAACATCAACCACTCTGCCAGAGCTCAGGACCTTCTGCTCCAGACTATGGCAGAGTGGTCGATTTCTGTGGCCGTGGTATCCGAGCCCTACTGTGTTCCCCCCCGGAATAACTGGGTGGGGGACAGGGAGGACTCGGTGACCATTATCGCCGCCCAGTCAGCCACTGGCTCCCCTTCGATAAAGTAATGTCGGGTCGAGGGTGCGTGTCGGCCGTCGTGGGCGGCGTTGCAGTGGTCGGAGTGTATGCGTCGCCAAACAGGGCCATCGCCGACCTGGAACAAACGCTCGCCGATGTCGGAACTCTGATGGGAAGAATGCACCCCGCCCCCGTGCTGGTGGTCGGCGATTTTAACGCCAAGTCAGTAGCGTGGGGCTCTCCGGCTACAAACGCGCGTGGGGTTGTGCTGGAGGAATGGGCGATGTCCATGGGGTTATCTGTTCTCAACCGGGGATCGGAAAACACATGCGTGCGACGACAGGGCGGTTCAATTGTGGACGTTGCGTTCGCGGAGGCCGCCCTAGTTCGTCGTGTGCATGATTGGAGAGTCGAGGTAGGGGTGGAAACACTATCGGACCACCGGTATATACGGTTCGATGTCTCCACCTCCGCCATCGCCCCAGGGGGAGGTAACCGATCCCCGGTTGCGGAGAGAATCCGATGGGTTCTCGGAAGGCTCGACCGCGAGGTCGCTAAGGAGGCCGCCTTGGTGGAGGCCTGGTCGATGGACTCCGGTCTCGGACATCAGGACGAGGAGGTGGACGCTGTGGCGGATCGGCTCGGCGAGGCCCTGGCGGGTATGTGATGCGGCTATGCCTAGAGCCGGACCGGTCCCCCCTAGGCGTAAGGTGTATTGGTGGCGCCCAGAGCTCCGCGAATTGCGAAAGACTTGTGTAGCAACTCGCCGCCAATACACCAGGAGTAGAAGGAGACGTGTCCGAGACCTGACTCTCGAAGACGAGCTCTATGCGACGTACAGAGCCGCGTGTACGGCCCTCCAGGAATCCATCAAGGTGGCAAAGAAGGAGGCATGGGACGAGTGGCTCGATACGCTCAACAGAGATCCGTGGGGGCGCCCCTATAAGGCCGTGACAAAAAAGCTCCGACCTTGGGCCCCCCCACTGACCACGAGCCTCGAGCCACGCTTTGTGGAAGAGGTCGTGGGAACCCTCTTTCCACAAAGCGGAGAGCGGTGGGTTCCTCCGCGGATGGGTCAGTCGGAGGTGCTCGCCGAGGCGGAGGAAGTGCCGCCCGTGTCGGGGGCGGAGCTTGGGGTAGCGGTACTGAAGCTTCGTGCTAAAAAGACCGCACCCGGCCTGGACGGGGTTCCGGGCCGTGTCTTGGCGCTGGCCTCCGTGGAGTTGGAGGCCCAGTTCTTGCGCCACTTCACGGCCTGTTTGCGGGGAGGACGGTTTCCGGCAAAGTACAAGACCGGAGGACTCGTCCTCCTGCGCAAGGCGGGACGTCCGGCCGAACAAGCTTCGGCCTACCGGCCGATTGTGCTGCTTGGCGAGACGAGCAAGCTATTTGAGCGTATCATCGCTGCCCGTCTCGTCAAGCACCTCGAGGAGGTGGGGCCGAACCTCTGTGACCGCCAATTCGGTTTTCGCAGAGGGCGGTCGACCATCGACGCCATCTCGGCGGTGATGGCGACCGCGAAGGAGCAGGTGGCCCAGCGGGGGGTGTTGATGGCGGTATCTCTAGATATTAAGAATGCTTTCAATACCCTTCCCTGGCCCACAATCAAGGAGGCACTAGTCTTCCATCGCGTCCCGCAATACTTGCGAGACGTGGTGGCGGACTATTTCGCCGACCGGGCGATTGAGTACCCGGCCAGTGGCGGCTGGGCGAGAAAGGCGATGGCGTGCGGTGTTCCACAGGGCTCGGTCCTAGGTCCGCTCCTGTGGAACATCGGTTACGACTGGGTGCTGCGCGGCGATAATCTCCGGGGGGTCGACGTTACTTGCTACGCCGACGATACCCTCGTGACCGCTCGCGGCAGCACTCACAGGGAGGCGGCCATTCTCGCCACGGCGGGAGTCGCGCACGTGGTGCGGCGTATCTCTGCGCTAGGGTTAGAGGTTGCACTGCACAAATCCGAGGCCCTGACATTCCATGGACCTCGGAACGCGCCTCCAACTGGGGCGCAAATTGTTGTTGGGGGGACCTCCATTGCCGTCGGTAAGGCGATGCGGTACCTTGGCGTCGTCCTAGACGGGCGGTGGAGGTTCGACGAGCATTTCCGGCGACTGTCACCAAAGCTGGTGGCCTTCGCCGGAATGCTCGGGACGTTGCTCCCCAACATCGGGGGCCCGAGCGGAGCTTGCCGCCGTTTGTATGACGGTGTGGTTCGCTCCATGGCACTCTACGGAGCGCCAATATGGGCGGACTCCCTGAGTGCCCGAACAACGGTCCTGCTGCGACGCCCGCAGCGGGCCATAGCGCTCAGGGCGGCCCGAGCGTACCGCACCATCTCCGGAGAGGCGGCGTGCGTGTTGGCCGGTAGCCCGCCGTGGGACCTAGAAGCCGGGGTCCTACAGACGGTCTACCGGCGCTGCGCGGAAGCGCGTGAGGAAGGCTCTTCCCCACTCCCGGAGGAGGTTAAACGCTGGCGCGAGCTGGCCCGCGACGACCTCTTCCGTGACTGGGCAGAGAGAATGGTCGACCCGGTGGTGAGCCGGGAACTCTCGGAGGCCGTTCGACCTGTGCTTCGCCCATGGGTCGAACGGAAGTTCGGGTCGATGACCTACCACCTCGCGCAGATCCTGACAGGGCACGGCTGCTTCGGACGGTACCTGTGCGAGGTGCTGGGTAGAAAGCCGGACCACCGGTGTCACCACTGCGGTGCCGACGTGGACACGGCGCATCACACCCGCGCCGTGTGCCCCGCATGGGCCGAGCCGCGGCGAGCCATTGCGGCCGCCACTGGAGGCGACCTCTCGCTGCCCGCCATAGTGCGAGCAATGGGCAGCGAGGAAGGATGGAAGATGGTGGTGGATTTCTGCGCCACTATCATGACGGCGAAAGAGTCGGCGGAGCGGGAGCGCGAGAATGACCCCCTCTCGCTCCCGATCCGCCGACGGCGAGCGGGCCGCAGGCGACGGGCGTATGTCCGCCGCCTGCCGCCCTAACGGGGACTTGCGGGCGTCGGGTCGGGGGGTCCGGCGCTCGCTTAGAGGTCCCGAGCTGTAAGGCGTCTCGTCCTGTGTTCCGAGGCGCCTTAAGCGGAGATATAGGGGTAGACCCCCGAGAAGGGCCCACGAGGGCGGCCGCGGACGAGGTTGTGGTATTTGGCGCTGCGTTCCCACAACCTCGTTCCAAACGCGATGCGTTGAACACCTTGGGGTTTTAGTGGGTATAGGACCGTATTATGGCGGGAGTCCCACATACTCACCGCGCGCCCCTCCTCATTGGCGCGGTGAGATGCGAAAAGCATTTCCCCAAGTAAAAAAAAAAAAAAAAAAGGGTGGCTAAACGGTGGCGTAACTATAAATACGTTTATTAATAACAGCCTTAGTAGTTAACACTGATGTTTTGTTTCTTAAGTTAAAAATCATTTAATTAATATTGCGTATTCTTAATCAACCGATAGACCATAAATCTATACACTTATTGCGCTCTACATTTATCATTTTACCGCAGCCCAAATCAAGTGTCTTATTTTGTAAACAAATATGATTGTCTAATTACTTGGCGTGATGTAACACCGAAGGAACTGATTGATCGAACCTGTTCATTATTGTGAAAATAAAGTGATCCGATATAGGTAATAATGTGAAAATAACTATGCAATAATCACATAACAGTCTTAAAAGTTAGTAGGGTAGGGTAGTTTTTGTTTACAAAATAAGACACTTGATTTAGGCTTCGGTTTACTTAGTAGTATTCAAACAACCAATAAGTTACTTACATCCTAGTCTGTACGTAGATTACTTAATATTCCATATACTGACAGTTAAACTGTCTGTAGCCGGAGCCAATACATGAACTGCATTCGCTGCAGCGACGTTTATGCAAACAACCACTAAACCTTATGGGCTATAACGTTAACGTTTACGGTCGCGGCCTATGACTTCTTGTGACACGTTTACAAGGAACGACTGACTGTGGATCGTAGCGAAAAAAATCGTTTTTTTTAAATTTATTTTTTGTTTTTTTAATTAACTCAACAACAATTTTACACATTTCACTTAGTTCTAAGCTTCGCCAAATTGCATAACAATTTGTTGGCGAACATTTGCACTCGCTTAACATTGGTTAAACGATGGCTTAATTTAGCAGTTGCTGAATCACCGATTTTGTATGGCGAAATCCAGCGAAAATCTTTAAACAACGGCGTAAATAAACTCGCCGATAGCTACGATACAGAGATTTAAAAAAATAAAAGACTTGACTGTTATGTCTTTGCCAATGTTAAGTAAAAGTGTAAATTGACAATGTAGTATCGAACACTTAATTATTGTCCCGCGGGAGTGACCTGAATTATATTTTTACCGTTATAGATTACTATTTACCGTTATAGTTTACTTAATTATTATTTGCCTCAAGCAACTGCAACTCTGCAAGATTCAGATTTTCGCAAATTCTCGTACTGGTAGGTACGGTCAAAGACAGAGAAAGGTTGTACTATAATTTTTAAGGATGACATATTCTCAAAAACTACTTGACCTATTGCAATAATTCTTTCACTGTTAGATAGATAAAATTTAATACTATGTACTGTAAAATAATTATTAAAATCGGCCCAGTAGTTCTTGAGAAAATCTCAACCTTATTGAGGCCCCCTGTATACTTGTATCTACTGTACGGTATGCATACTCTAATTTAGAATTACATATTAATTTAATAAATCATAAATTTTAAAAACAGATCTGACTATTTTATAAACGTTTTACAATATAGAAAGACTAACATCACCATTGAAATGTAATACTGCATCGATATCGTGTCGCACGTTCGAAACGGTCGCACCAGTCGTATACGATAACCGTTCGATAATTATCGCCTATACAGCCTTTGAAGGCACCCACGGGCGTCGTAGCGTATCGCACGCGATATAAATTCAATTTTATTTGTCGCGTAGTAAATGTAGTCTGCTACTGCTAGTGAATGTTTAGCTTAGAGAATATAGTCGATTGGTATCGATTGAAACAAGAGTCCTAGCATAAAACCTCCTTGGAACCTATAGGTATACCGATGAGAGCCGAAGAATATGGAGGCTGTATAGACTGATCTTTGCCTAAAATTAAAAAAATAAGGAGAAAAAGATGGCGGACATCTTTATTTTTATTGTCGTCATATTTTACAAACTCTCGCCTACACTTTCATTTAAAACTAACAATAGCATCTGGAACCTGTAAACTGTACCTACACAATAGCAACTCTTAAATAATTACACTTTTATCCATAATAACACTATAATTGGCAATAAAAAGAGATGCAACAAATCAATGTGCCAAATTAGTAGGGAGGCGAAATCTCCCGTTCCCCTATATCTTCGTTAGATCCCGCGAGATGGCTCTCGGCACGCGATCTAGAAATCTTTACTAATTATTTAGATGCTCTAGGGTACTAGACTCTAGTACCTATATTTAACCTGACTGAGAAGTTAATTTATATGAGAATAAATAAATAACGTAAAAGACAACTGAATTGAAAAATTGGGCCTTCAAGGAATAACCGAGCAAAAGCTTGTTATTGCGTTACCCTTGTCTTTACATACGATTATTTGTACAGGAACTTGTAAGGGAGATAAATAAATGAATTTTTAACGACACTTTCTTGGTATAGGTTACCTATTAAAATGTAAAAAAATATAGCGAAACTTTATAAACCAAAAAAGTTACAGAGAAACAAGCGACAACCGGCGTTTTCCCTTCATCCAACTTTTTTTTACCTTTAGGTATGTTCCGGAAGTTTGATTTATAAAATTGTAGGTATGAATGTTTAATGGGGCCCTACAGTATAGTTTAATTTATTTATTTAACAATATAGGTATATAAATATATAGCAACATGGTATTTTGTTATTCTAATAAGTATATCTATTGAATATATGCATGGAGAGGGTTGGGGTTTCCGCTATTGGATACGTTTACTACAGTATACCTAGTTTGAAACTTATTTCAAAAAAAGATAACCCGACCTTTTCTTTATTAACCATTAAAGTACATACAAGTACCCTAAACGTGTTCATTCATAAAACAATGTTAGTTACAATAAAACTAAATCAGACTGCAATGTTGCATGCTCCACACCCATGCAATGCCATCCTCAGGGATTACCCGGCAGGTCGGGAACTCCGCGCAATCAATTATTCTAACTAACTACTTAGCTTTCCGCAATAGTTCTAACTAATTGTCGCTATATGTTTCAATTTGCACCCGATGAGGGGCAATAACGTTAAGTTTTTAATGGTTAAGTTATAGTTATAGACGGTTTTAAGCACGAACTCTGCGTGAGCTCGCGCTTACGACTGTCTAATTTGTAAGTATGAAAACTGACAGTTGTAAGGCCGAACTCAAACTACACTCTTACTCAAAACTGTCTTACGTGTGACATGCCCTTGTACCACACAAACTGACATTATTACAAGGCAATATTTATTAGTTCAGTTCAGCAGGGTTACTCTCACCTCTTATAGCGATCCAGTTTAGGTTCCGAATCGCTATTTAGGAACCTAAACTGGATCGCTATAAGAGGTGAGAGTACCCCGCTGTTCAGTTCATTCAACAACAATCACATTATACCTATGCTATCGTCAAACGTCATTGTAGCAACTAGCGATTCGGTTCAGTTTAGGAACCTAAACTGGATCGCTATAAGAGGTGAGAGTAACCCTGCTGGATTTTTAACAGATATTAGTTTGACAGCTCTTGCATTGATCGCTAACGATCGTTGCGCGTGCTAGCACCTCTGTTAACGATTATAAGGTAAGTAGGTATTTTTTTTAATACCATAAAGTTACTGAATGTGATAAATGATAAGATAAAAGTGTTGTTTTTCTGCAGCGAAAGTGCGCAGGAATTTTTTTATTATTTTCATAAACTAATCAAAATTTCAGATTGTAATGACAATATTAATGTTTTTACGATTTAATTTGACTTGCGTTGCATTACAGATGGATAAAATTCACTTATTATGGGTAAGTGATAAATGTATTACCTAAATTAGGTGTAATTTAAGATTGATACTGGATTCTAAGCCGATTGGCACCCTGCGTAGGTAATGCAAAAGTGTACCTCTACTTAAGATTATTTTGTGCAATGTTGATAAGATAAGAATTGATAAGATAACTCTCCTGGGGGCTTTTGAAAATAGCAGGAAATGACGGTTGCGAAATTATTTGATAATTTTCAGTTTAATGTCTACAGTGGGTGTTTTGTGTTTAATATCACGTTAAGTTAATCACAAAATGTTCGCGAATGACAGTATGGTGAAGTTATTGGAGGATTCATGCAGAATCTGAACTTTGGCGCTATGGTCAAGAGTCCCACTACGAGCTCGGGAGTGAACGTGACTGTCGAGCTGCTTCGTCCAGGGTGACGACGCTACGGCGGCGGCGATTCCCCTGGACGAAGACAAGACGATATGATATTTTGAATATTTTGTACTGTAACATGACATTGGCAAATGACGAACTGTTGAGAGAATAATATTTTTTGTTGTACCTAATTACTTATATTTATTAACTTAACTTATATGGTATGTCGATGTATGACGTTTCCAGTTTCGAAAACGCAAAGATAAGTTTGTCACTAAATCTAGTTTATCTTTTCATTAGAGCAAATTTTAATGTTATGGTGAAGTTGCACGGAACCCTCAGTCCGACGGTCGACTCGCACTTGAAAAAACCGAGGGTTTGCACAAATAACCGTGGTTATGAAAATTTCTTATCTTATTACCTATACAACGATTTTTATAAAATTATTACTTTCATAAAATGTTAATTTGATACAATAAATGCATCTGCCGGGTTTCCCCTAATACTTACATTTTCTATAGGACCTACCTAGGGTTTGATACTTAAGATAAACAGCCATAATATCAGCAGTTGAAACATAAGCACCGTAAGACCAACGATTTAAAATCTCAACACTTCAGAATGTCAGCAGCTTAGTAAATCAACAGTTCATCTGACCAAAGTTTAAAATCTCAACTTATTATTCTATTCAAATTATAGGTAAGTACGGTGGAAGACAGAGAAAGGTGTACAGGAGAGTTTTTAAGGTTGAGATTTTCTCAAAAACTACTTGACCTATTGCAAAAATTCTTTAACTGTTTGATAGATAAAAGTTAAACCTATGTAACTGTAAAATAATTATTAAATTCGGACTAGTAGTTTTTGAGAAAATCTCAACCTTATTGAGGCCCCCTGTATACTTATCTCTGTCTTCGACTGTACGAGTACCTACTAATTAAAGTTTTACATAAACTTTATTTGACGACGGGTGTTTACCTTTTATGTACTTTTTTGTCTACGTACATTAAAATAAGAGATATACGATTTTACTACAAAAAATAAATAGATACGGTCTAATACAGAGAATAAGTGTAGGTACAGAAGTTAGATTATCTCATAAACTTTTGAAAATGACGGGAAACGACGGTTGTGAAATTATTTGATAATTTTCATTTTAATGTCTACAGTGGTAATTTTGTGTTTAATATCACGTTAAATTAATCAGAAAATGTTCGCATCTCAACCTTATTGAGGCCTCTTGTATTATTCTTTTGTCTTCGTATGTACAGTCGAAGACAGAGATAAGTATAGGTACAGGTGGCCTCAATAAGGTTGAGATTTTCTCAAAAACTACTGGACCGAATTTAATAATTATTGTAGTTACATTTTTTTAAAGTTTTTATCTATTTATTTTGAAAAATCAAAAAATTGTGTGTAACATTAAAAACCTAAACTAAATGAAATAAACTAAAACTATATGTACAAATAAAAATAATAATAAAATTACAGTTACATAGTTTTCACTTTTATCTATCAAACAGCGAAAGAATTTTTGCAATTTCAAGTAGTTTTTGATAAAATCTCACCATTAAAAACTCTCCTTTCTCTATGTTCCACCGTACCTATCTGCGTATTTACTTAATTCTTATTTAAAATATTGGATTCGCGATCTGGACAAAACTAGTAAAATCAACTTTAGCGATTATTTCCGATATCTGGTATCATAATATCATAAGTTGCACTTTTATATTTTTGATTAGGTACCTATGTGCTGCATTATCGCCCCTATAAGCACTAGAATAGAAATGTACCTACTTAAATATTTCTTTGATAAAATTGGCTCCCGGGGACCGAACCTGTGGTAGTGCTACAACCACTATCTTAAGTCTCAACTACCTCTACCATAGCTATTAGGTAGCTCTGAATCATAAAACTCTAAAATGTACCTACCTACCTACAATAAAATTCAATATGGCCCAATCCAAAATTTTACATCAAGTAGGTAAGGTTCAGGCAAAAATACGGTAATAAAAAAATACTTTTCCCGAATATAAAGTAGCGTGCGACGAGAATGATTGATTCTATATTGCGGGAGTGATGTCACATAAAATATTGACGTCGCTAGTGATGGGCAAATTGAGACCGAGACCAGGCGTAGACCAGACACATTTATTTGCCTAATTATTGCACCGTTCGATATCTGAAACTAGCAGAACTGCCACATTTCTTTAAATTGTATTTTTATTGGCATTTTTAGTAGCAAAGAGTACCTACAGATGTTGGTCTATAAATTACAAAAAAACAACAATCTCTAAATTCATCTCATCGATTATACTCCCTTAATGCAATGCCTAACTAACCTACCTCAGTCACTCTGGCATTGTAACAATAAGCATAATAATTGTTCTTGGTAAAAATAAAATAATTTTTATTAGGCATCCATTAAACTGATTATAATGTGCCATTTATACTAGTTGCATATTACCAAGGTTCTCAAATTCTTATCTTTATTTGCTTAAAATTGTGCAACCATTTTATAGATGCATTAAGTCAAAGTCGAATTTTTATTACATTATGTGGCCATATTAGTAGTTGTAAAATTAGCACGTGACAATAAAATGTTAGTGCAGGCAGGTTAGTACAGGTCGTACGTATTTTGCGAAAAATGGCAATTAATTACTCTTATTATTGCCAATTGTGGGGGACTTGCGCAGGTCTTTTATATACCTATAACTTTTTTCATACATTTGAAGGTTGTTAGTTTAAAAAAAACCTCTTAAATATATGTTCAAATGCCCCATAAATCCGCCATATAACGTTATCCATTGATATAATATTATGTTCTCGTAGGTCCCAGAGTAGTATTACTCTATGTTAAAAGTAAGATCGTACAAACTCGAAAACCGTACACAACTTAGACGAGCAAAACTAATTTTAAAATTAGAACCAAAAGTGTATTTATTTGCTTGAGTCTAACCCACTTGGTCTTGGTTTTACAAAACCGATACCTTACTGCCCATCACTAGCCATCGCAAAGTATCAGCTCCATGTCATAAAACGAGAACCCTTTGGAAGCTGTAACGGTCATTATGAAATAATGTACCTTACATATACCTACCTACATACTTATCTATAAATACATACCCTCGGTACATGGTTGCATTATTTAAGATTCCTCTGATCTTAAAACAAGGCGAGTAAGACGGGGCCGAGATCTTCAGAAAAAATTAAAACGCCTTACAACGTGCATTGTGTTCAGTGAAACATTGGAATTCGTCGCTTGGCGCGACGAACTTAACACTTGAAACTACGATAACAGTTTTGCTTGTGTTATGGAATGTGTTGAAAAAAATATGACGCCAACTTTCGGGGATTCCGAGAGCTGCCTGCCAGAGACTCAGGATCGAACCGGGACCAAAGCAACACGCGTAGTTTATTAGAATATAATTTAACACATTTGCGTGAGGCATAAGACCTAGATTGGTCACAAACTAGTGCAAAGCGTATATAATATATTTTTAAGGTGTTGTGCATGAGAATAATGTAATCAGGAGTGTAACTAACGTGACAGTGTGTCTACAGTGCATCAGGCGAGGGGCGTGACGCAGTGAGTTATCTTTTAAGTTGTTAGACACCGTTGTATTCCTCAACTCATACATAGAATAGGGAATTTACGTGTGATGATTTTATCTACTCTAATCACCTTAACAGGATATGTGACATCGTGCAACAGTTCCAGACCTGAATTGGGTAGTAGCATAGGTATATAGGGACTGTAGGGACTTAGGCTGTGTGATACAACAATACCATTAAGTGTGAGACATGTCACTGTTTGATGCAGACCTCGGAAAATATTTCTAAACAACTTGGCTGTATAACAGCATTACCTATGGATTCGTCACTGATACATTATTATACAAATTATAAAATGATCACCGAATACCTAATCGCAGAATATATTGTGCTAATGACAGTCGTACTGCGACCTCTAATTAAATACTTATAATGGCGTTGTGAGCCAATCAATCAATCATAAAATATATCTTCAAACAACATGATCTTCATAAATAAAACAATTACGCTTGAGCTGGATATTTTACAGTACTCTGATATACTTGTGTATTATATAGTTTTCCCTGAGATTAATGTCTAGTATTTGCTTTCGTCAAATCTCAACGGAGAATTTTGAGCTTTGCGTTCGCTCGAGATGGGGAAGGCCGGCAATTCGTTGTCGCACCGGAGTATCATCGCAGAAGAGCAAAATCCAAAACAAATTTCTTCGCGCGTTGCATAAGCACAAGCTGGGTGCTGGTACTCGGTGGACCGCGGACTGGGCGTAGTGCCGCATTGAAGAGGCAATGCGTTCATAGCCGTCATCCTATATAGCCGAGCCTGGCAGAAGAACTCGGTAAAGTGCAAGTAAATTGTAGTATTGCCGTTTATGGCATTAAGCTAGATATAAACCTCAGGGACTTATTTATATTAGTATGTATTTGTATGTATATTATGCTTGCACTAACATTAGGGCGCAACTAAGCAGTTGCACGTCTCATACGGAGCGTTTTGAGAGATGTATGAATGCGAACTGATCGGCATGGAGAGACGGTTTGACCATTAGCTTAGCTTAAAAGGTCGTAGGTCGCTCAATCGACGGATTTGCTGGGCATGGGGCTGGGGTCGCGTAGACCTGTAACAGTCCGTGCAGAGGCGCAAGTGCTAGGTTGGATGGGAGCTTGCGTGGCCGAAAGGCCAATCAAAATTGAACTAGGGTCCCCCATTCATAGACCTAAGGTCTAACTCCAAACTCATCTTATTGGAATTTTATTTGGTTGTCGGTCATATCTGTCAATGTTCATTTCTAGGTACAGGTGGCGAGCTTCATGACGAACATGGTATTTTACCATTATTAATTTAATATTTATTATGTCTAGCATTAGGCGTAACCCATTGTTATAGAGGGTGTACGGCGCGTGCGACGAAACGGGATAGTGGCGCATGAGAGGTGACCGTATGACCGAGGCACAGCTGAGCCGATGCCATTGTATGGAATCGAATCGAGCTAAGTAGCGTACTCTACCGTAACTTTTACATTTTTGTGCCATCCCTTCTAGGTATTGCAGTTTCAACATGCGGGTCTATTCTTTTAATTTGTAAGTAATTAACGCGTAATAATTTACTTTAAACACAACGTAATGGGTCATTTAGGGTAGTTAGAACTAGACGATCACACCAGGCCAATTCATTTATTTATGTTAGGGTAGGTCAGTTAGGTAGGTCATGGACGTTTACTCTTATATATCTATTGTATATAAGTAAACGCTTCTACAGTGGTGCCGTGACCAGGATGTGCGTCATTAAAAACTGAATCAATTTTGATTCAGTTACGCATATAAAAGAACCTGAGATACTACAAATCAAATCATGGTAATCCAAAATCTTAGTATTCTTCAAAACACAACGTAGGAAGCAATATTTAGAATATTAATCTCAACTCTAGAAAGTTTCAAAATTTTAATCTGCACTTAACCTTGTGGTGGATCTTCGATTGAGCCTCCCACGATAGTACGACACAAACGTAAATAAAGATCCGGGCGATACACAAAAAATGGTTCGTCTCATCAACTGTTCAGGCACACTTGCATAAATGTGCAGAACTAATACTCCTACCTGATTTTTTGTCAACAGTCGGGTCACATTTTTTTTTTGTGACGTATGTTACTTTTGTACAGATCTTTCGACTGTTCATTTTTGGAATTGGAAAAAAAGGGGTCATGTGATTAAGTAATCAGCTGAGGCCAACTTATATTACTGGTGGTGATAGGAAAGTGCAAATAAAATGCACAATTTGACATGCAAATAATCTCAAAGCATCAAAGGGTGATTAACCTAATATTGGTTATTATGTAATTAGTGGTTTAGAAGTTAGATTATCAGCTTATAGATATTATAAAGCAGAGGCGATGTATAGTTATTTACTCTTTACGTCATGCATTTTTATTATTTACGTACAGAAGTTTCTCATAATTTCCTGTGGTAGACTGCAGAAGAACTTAATCGTGAGGCCAATTTTCCCGTATTTTTCCCTTATGCGATATTTTAGAAACCTTAAGGAGGACTTAATCATGTGGTCTTATTGTGATGGTTTCCCATGTTTTCCTTTAAATAAATTAGACGTTTGTGGTTTGTCGAAACAAAGTAGTACAAATAAAAACTTATTCGCGCGCTTACTTAAACCATTTTTTTTTTTCATGATGGTTAGTCGTCGCTACCTCGAGCGCTCACTTGAGAGGACGGTCGGCAGTGGTTGAAAAAAGGGGCGCCTTGCGACCATGTGTGCTTGCGGGGTGCATCGATATTGGGGTTCGTCTCCTTTCGCACAATTTCGTTTCGGAAGAATTATTAAATTTACAAGAACTGCAATTTTTGTCTTGTTTGTCTTTAAATGTGAGTGATTACTTTTGCAAATATACCTATTTTGATTGATAAGCAAACAAGAGAAGAAGGGTGTTAATGTTACTATTTGAAGAAATTAATGGTGATGGTATTTCAAAAGAAGCCGATGCTTAACTCCTAGGGGCGAGTGCAACGATTATTTATACAAAGAAGACATTATCAGGACTGATGGTCTTGGAATATACAATATATAAATTGTAAAGTAATTTATCAATTTAGTGCGGTTGATTTTATTTCAGCTACTTTACTCATAAGCTGCTAGGGACGGGGTATGACATCTTGCAAAGAATCGAGATGTATTTACCATTTCCAATTGGAAAGATGATAGTCCTATAAGACACTCATTAGAATAGAAGAACAACCAACATCTTCCAATATAAAGCATTTTAAGTATAGTTGAGCTTGTGATTTCTTCAATTTACGTCATGCCTTCGGACAGCCAAAAATTTCTGAAATCAAGGGGCGATCTGTAACGGTCATTATGAAATAATGTACCTTACATATACCTACCTACATACTTATCTATAAATACATACCCTCGGTACATGGTTGCATTATTTAAGATTCCTCTGATCTTAAAACAAGGCGAGTAAGACGGGGCCGAGATCTTCAGAAAAAATTAAAACGCCTTACAACGTGCATTGTGTTCAGTGAAACATTGGAATTCGTCGCTTGGCGCGACGAACTTAACACTTGAAACTACGATAACAGTTTTGCTTGTGTTATGGAATGTGTTGAAAAAAATATGACGCCAACTTTCGGGGATTCCGAGAGCTGCCTGCCAGAGACTCAGGATCGAACCGGGACCAAAGCAACACGCGTAGTTTATTAGAATATAATTTAACACATTTGCGTGAGGCATAAGACCTAGATTGGTCACAAACTAGTGCAAAGCGTATATAATATATTTTTAAGGTGTTGTGCATGAGAATAATGTAATCAGGAGTGTAACTAACGTGACAGTGTGTCTACAGTGCATCAGGCGAGGGGCGTGACGCAGTGAGTTATCTTTTAAGTTGTTAGACACCGTTGTATTCCTCAACTCATACATAGAATAGGGAATTTACGTGTGATGATTTTATCTACTCTAATCACCTTAACAGGATATGTGACATCGTGCAACAGTTCCAGACCTGAATTGGGTAGTAGCATAGGTATATAGGGACTGTAGGGACTTAGGCTGTGTGATACAACAATACCATTAAGTGTGAGACATGTCACTGTTTGATGCAGACCTCGGAAAATATTTCTAAACAACTTGGCTGTATAACAGCATTACCTATGGATTCGTCACTGATACATTATTATACAAATTATAAAATGATCACCGAATACCTAATCGCAGAATATATTGTGCTAATGACAGTCGTACTGCGACCTCTAATTAAATACTTATAATGGCGTTGTGAGCCAATCAATCAATCATAAAATATATCTTCAAACAACATGATCTTCATAAATAAAACAATTACGCTTGAGCTGGATATTTTACAGTACTCTGATATACTTGTGTATTATATAGTTTTCCCTGAGATTAATGTCTAGTATTTGCTTTCGTCAAATCTCAACGGAGAATTTTGAGCTTTGCGTTCGCTCGAGATGGGGAAGGCCGGCAATTCGTTGTCGCACCGGAGTATCATCGCAGAAGAGCAAAATCCAAAACAAATTTCTTCGCGCGTTGCATAAGCACAAGCTGGGTGCTGGTACTCGGTGGACCGCGGACTGGGCGTAGTGCCGCATTGAAGAGGCAATGCGTTCATAGCCGTCATCCTATATAGCCGAGCCTGGCAGAAGAACTCGGTAAAGTGCAAGTAAATTGTAGTATTGCCGTTTATGGCATTAAGCTAGATATAAACCTCAGGGACTTATTTATATTAGTATGTATTTGTATGTATATTATGCTTGCACTAACATTAGGGCGCAACTAAGCAGTTGCACGTCTCATACGGAGCGTTTTGAGAGATGTATGAATGCGAACTGATCGGCATGGAGAGACGGTTTGACCATTAGCTTAGCTTAAAAGGTCGTAGGTCGCTCAATCGACGGATTTGCTGGGCATGGGGCTGGGGTCGCGTAGACCTGTAACAGTCCGTGCAGAGGCGCAAGTGCTAGGTTGGATGGGAGCTTGCGTGGCCGAAAGGCCAATCAAAATTGAACTAGGGTCCCCCATTCATAGACCTAAGGTCTAACTCCAAACTCATCTTATTGGAATTTTATTTGGTTGTCGGTCATATCTGTCAATGTTCATTTCTAGGTACAGGTGGCGAGCTTCATGACGAACATGGTATTTTACCATTATTAATTTAATATTTATTATGTCTAGCATTAGGCGTAACCCATTGTTATAGAGGGTGTACGGCGCGTGCGACGAAACGGGATAGTGGCGCATGAGAGGTGACCGTATGACCGAGGCACAGCTGAGCCGATGCCATTGTATGGAATCGAATCGAGCTAAGTAGCGTACTCTACCGTAACTTTTACATTTTTGTGCCATCCCTTCTAGGTATTGCAGTTTCAACATGCGGGTCTATTCTTTTAATTTGTAAGTAATTAACGCGTAATAATTTACTTTAAACACAACGTAATGGGTCATTTAGGGTAGTTAGAACTAGACGATCACACCAGGCCAATTCATTTATTTATGTTAGGGTAGGTCAGTTAGGTAGGTCATGGACGTTTACTCTTATATATTTATTGTATTTAAGTAAACGCTTCTACAAAGCCCTTCTCGGTTGACCATCAAAGCTCTTTGCATAATTTTCAAGCTCCATGCACATTGATTCTTAAGAGTGTACATAAAAAAATGTGGTATGAGATAGCCCTTTTACGAGTACAGGTTTGGATAGGCAAGGGCGATTGCATTGCGATACGTGTAACCTAGAGATATTATCGACATGGACGCATCTCTTTAATACGGCAGCCCTGTCCCCCGCTTCGTCTCTATGCGCTCATCGTTGACAGAATTTTTCGCTTGCTGTACCGATTTCATGTCTTGGGTAGGTGGTCTGTGCCACCTATAGATGGCGAAGTATGGACCAGCGACGATACTAGACAGTCGTACTCTGACTACATTATACATATCAACCAAAAGCACACTATGGTATTCCAAAATGGGCTTTGGCCGCCTATGACAGAGCGTCGTAAGCGTGGTATGGCCGTGTGCTGTCGTGTTGTGGACATATGAAGACTCCAGTCTTTGATGGTGCACACCAGAGACGGACTAGAGGGGTGTAAGTGCGACCCGTAGGAGATTCAAATGTCCTACTGTCGCACTGAAGCGAGCTCCCTCTCCCTCTGAAAAGTAGATTACGTTATAAGTGGGCAATAATTTCATAATTCCAGATATCTCTGTCAGCTCTCTAAGAGGCCGGATGTCTTTAGAAGATTCCCTGTCAACAAAATAAAGGCAGATCGCGATCAAAAAGTGAACCTTGTCTTCTGCCAATAACTCGATAATCTTTCACCGATGTTATTAGATTCGTTTTCCCTGATCAGAATATATTGAATGACGCACACGAGACGGAATATTTTATCGTCCTCCTATCACTTAGTACATATTGCTTGCCGTAAATATATTGTAGCAAGGTTGGTTTATTTACGACAGCATATAAAACCCCATGCATGCGACCAAAATTTTACTGCAGTAATCACATATTACGCGAATATTAAACATATTATTGAGGGCAGATAAAAATGTTGTAATTTTCCTAAGTACATCAGCACTTATAGAGCTTTGGTGATGCATAACATTACAATATGGGATTCACCGACGTTTTAAAGGAATAATATTGAAACCCAAAATTAGCGTTTGGCGCAAAACACATTGCCACATTTCAATCCATTGCAGCAATTTTCCCAAGCTCCAGCTTTGCCCCACCTACAAAACTACGTGACCATTTAAGCTGTACCTATCATTTTGTTAGGGACTTATTACAGGTTTCATATTGCATAATCATAATCAGTATCATTTTCTACTACTCTCGCAACTCCTATAGAAGAATAACAAAAACAATGAATAATTCGCTTCGATTTCTTACTATTTTCTGAATTCTTAATTAAGCTGTTTTTTTCGACTCGCAACTTTAATTTTAATAAAAAACGGATATATTTTTACATTTTATTCGTTATCTTGTACATCTTGCGGTTGGTGGTGGGGCAGAATCTGGCAATGTCATTTTCTGGCGATACCATGATTCATTGATAGAAAATACGTAAAGATGTAAAGAACCTCAAAAAACCACGTAGGTACCAGAATATTGGCTCACATTCTATCACACACGCATTCTCCAGAAACAATTCTATCAGCACAGGGCCGTGGGGAGGGCAAGGGGCGGTATTTGAATGCTGGGGGCGCTGTAATTGATTCGTCGTGGCGCCGTTTGAATTTCAATTGGAACGATTAAATTGATATAACTCAGTCGCGGTGAGGTATTCTGTGGACGTGACAGGGTGGGGCCGTAAATCAAATCGGGAGGTGATCGAACTGTCGTAGGGAAAAAGTGCATATAGGTATGAGTAGCAAGATATAGGCATGCACTTCGTGTGAAGATGGCAAAATAGCATAAATAAAATAAATGAGACATGGTAAAAACTGTATTTTGAACATCTTATTATTGAGTATTAAGTTTCACCAAGAAGAATGACACGTATATTGTCATCATTATCAGTCCACTAATAAAGGAAAAATATCGTTATGAGTTCACTGCTGGACGTAGACCTCTTCCAATTCAAGGCGCCCTCAACACGATTCTCGGCTTTTTTCATCCAACCCCTACCATATTAACCAGTACTTGAACAATATCAAGTGTAACATTTTTAACTTTGGACAGTTCTTATTATCTGCGTCATAAGAGTGGAATTCGTTCTGTAAGTGTTACCATTGATCTACTGTTGTCCGTACCTACCTAAGTTATACTTACCTACTTTTTCTATTATCAAATGCTTACCTATAGTTGTACGTGATCTTTGGTATCATATTCCGTTGTATTGTATCGTCGTCTTCAAGTCCAAGTCTATCTTTTCCAATGTTCCAGTCACTTCAAGCCCCAACAAGAGTGCTATGTAAATATGAAGATTACGTCCTCGCTTCGGAACAAGATATTATAATGGCGTCTGAGGCGCCTTGATGCGATTGGGCCGGAGTCAGGGAGAGTAACTCAATACGCAACTTGGACACCCCTAGTGCTGCTTTAGTGATGTGATTCAGTTGATAGATGGTATCGATACAATCTGCGAAAGAAACTGGATTGAAATCTGTTTCATTATATTGCATATCTAGAGGTCTTCATGTAGTAGGTTCTATGCTCGATCTTAGACCTCATCAAAATGCCTATGACCAGACAAGACTGAGGTAAAAACACGGGCTTAGTCACGCCAAGTCAAACACAAAAAAATATGTGATCTCGCCGACGCTCGTTTTTCATCAGTAAAATTACTCTCTACGTGTCTACGTTTATTTTCACGTTAAAAGTTCTAAAATTAATCTCGTCTTCTCTTTTCGGCAACTCCTATTCTTTGTCTAATATTTAGTCATAATTATAAACAGACTTAGTTTATTATCCCTAATTAATGTGAAGTGAAAGGACACTTTAGTACGCTTTAGTTCCATTAGTATTATGTGTCATGTAGTGATTTTGACATCATTGAACGTTATGCCACATGCAGGTAAAGGTAGAACAATAGGAATATCGATATCTCCCTCAATCCCATCACTATCTCCACGAAACTCCCGAAAATTGTAAACGGATTCGACGTCTCAACTAAGCGCCAGTTTTAAAGTGTCCCCTGCCTTCCTAACTCGATTCCAATGTGTCTCAAACTCTCACCGGCCGCCGTAGACCGTAGAGTATTATAGAACGGAGGTGCCTTCGCGTTCAGGTGGATGAAGCATAGTGCAACCATAACTTTTGCCAGTCGTACAGGGTTGCATGTAGTAGCAAATTCAATTTGTTGTTTCTATTCTTTTCTCATGTGGTTTAGTGGCCAAACCTATTTGTTAGTAGGCCCTTGACGTGGCCTGGCGACAACAACCGGGACCAACTGCTTAACGTGCTTTCCGAGGCACGAGGGGGCTCAGATGAAAGTGTCACTAGCGGTCACCTATCCAGGTCCTGACCTCGCCCAACGTTGCTTAACTTATTGTACGATCATTTTTAACTTGTACTCGCAACTGGCCTACGAGCTCCTTTATTTACTTTGTTGTTGATATCTTAGCTAAAACAACTAAAACCTTATCAGTCAGAGCAATTAATTGTAAACCATGACTACATACTAGCTAGGAAGACAAATTCTCGGCGTGCCCTTCGAAGAGGCTGCGAGAAGAGCACAAGACCGTGTCTCCTGGCGCCAGTTCATACATGCCAAGATGGCACCTGCTGTTGAGGGTCACGATCCTCAGCATTGTGGCCACGATTATGGAGGAGGAAGACAATCATTTAGCAAAACTTTGTCGCTATAGTTTGTCCATGCAGTTGCGAATACTCAACAACTAGCTTATATTTTATTTTCGTGCGTATGACTTAGGAGAACATCAGGGTCAAAAGCCGCTACAGTAGGGACTAAAACTCTTTGGAACTTTATTCGCCCATGGAAACGACTACCCTTTGGAAGGCAGCAGCATACTATGACTGCCATAGCATGCCGCAGTTCTGGGAAATGGAGCATTCGCCTCCAGGGATGGACCTCAGGTAAATGGAAATGGGGCGATGCGTTCTGTACATCTCGGAGTTGACCGAGGTCGGCTATCGATGAAGTTTTAGTGGGTAGAAGTCTCTCAATCTTCAAATCTTGTGAGGTGTTTATAAAAGATTTTAGTCTCTTACTGTTCCCATAACAAATAAAGCTGCCATTGCCTCTCAACTTTGCTACAACCCTCTGATGCATGTTTGATCTTGCACATAGCGAGAAAGTATTAGCTAAAATGCTGAAAATGACAAGGTACATACGAAGACAGAGAAAAGTATACAGGGGGCCTCAATGAGGTTAAGATTTTTTCAAAAACTACTGGACAGTACTTAATAATTCTTTTACGTTTACATAGTTATAACTTTTATCTATCTAACATTGAAAGAATTCTTGCAATAGGTCAAGTAGTTTTTATATAATCTAAACCTTAAAACTCTCCTGTACACTTTTCTCTAGACCGTAATACCTTGTAGGAGAACCCGTTAGCACCTTCAGTATTGAATACTCTAAGCCAGTCGCCATCTTTATGTAAATTCTTTCACCAACATAACCTTGCTGCCGGGCAAATTTTAAACTAACAATTTCGCAAAGAAAAGAGGCTGTTGTGTATACTCGTAGCGCCGATTGTAACGGTAACGATAAGTTGGTAGGAATGGAGAACTCTTCCCAAGACGGTTCACTCCATTGGTGTCGTGACGGGGTTTTTAAATGTTCGAGTGAGATCCGTGTGTAAGTTGATTTGCTAAGGCTTCGGAGGGAAATTTTCGCAATAACATTACATACATACGTACTTATTACTTTTATAGCACTAGCTTCCCGTATCGCCATGTTGTATGAGATTTTCGAGTGTCCCGTAGAAACCCCCTTTTTTCCTACGCTAAACAGGAAATAATATCAGATACATATCAAAAAGAAACAAAATAGATACCTACCTATGTAGAGTTACCTATATACTGTCCCTACTTTATGAAAAAACGTAGATATAATTCACACGACTGCACCAATGTTGCTCGTCACTTCCTGAGCAACGGAGTGGAACTCACTTCCAGACGACGTTGTTCTGACTCTGCCGTCTGAGTTACCGCATTCAAAAACAAATTGTACAGTTATTTTAAAACCATCAACAAGATTATTACCACTAAGTGATACTTTACAAACACTGTGAAGTGGACATATCAGCGATGAGATGCCTGAACATAATTAAATAATAATAATTTAAAAGATGCAAATGTGATAAAGAGATGACCTGAAAATGTGACTAAGAGGGCTCGGTGGCTCAGTGGTTGGGTCAATGGACTTGCGATATGAAGGTACCAGGTTCGATTCCCAGCCAGGGCAGCCATATACCAATGAGTTATCTTCGTTTTTTTCGACGGAAAAACTTACGTACATTTACCGAGTGCTCTCAAAATGGTTAAGGAAAACATCGTCATGAAACCTACATGCCGAAGAAGAAGAAAATAATCTAAGGCATGTGAAATCCGCCAATCCGCACTGGGCCCGCGTGGTGGATCATGGCCCCAGCTCCCTCGATGTAAGGTAAGGTCTGTGCCCGAGCAGTGGGGCAATATAAATAGACTGATGATGATGAAATATGACTAAATGTTTAGCATTTTATTAATTATGAAATGTAATAAACATCGCTTATTTAGTCAAACCCTTTGTAAACAAAACAAAAATTTAACTGAAAATACCTGGAGTGTCTACAACAAAAGATGACGATAAAGATCACACAATATACAGTCATCGCAGACTTTTCAATGCAATTCCCTTTGAATTCCTCAACACCATGTATACTTAATACTTCTGCAAACAAATTCGAACTTAGTTTCACAGGAATACGTTCAGAATTCCCGGAGTTCCAAGACCCGCCAACCTCTGCTAAGAGGAAACGGATGTTATTTTGAGTGGAATAAGAATTTCTATTCTTAAGCATACAGGGTGTGACTCCAACCCCGAAAAATAAAATATTTTTGACAAAATACAGTTTTTACTAAAGAAACCTACGCTTGTCTGTCTACTTGTTTGACCACAACCGTGTCTTGACGAAAGTTAAATATTAAACCTTTTTGACAAAAAAGTGCTCCCATACCCAACACATTTATTGCGGGTATTTGGTATCAATCAATCAATAAATCAATACATTTATTTGTTAGAATACACAGAATACGAGATGTTATACAATTTAATAATAAAGTCATGGTATTCAGCCTGTTAAGAGGCGTACAAATGTTATACACACTGATGACGGTCACTCGCACGGTACTCATAGTACTTACAAGAAACTACGAATTATTTTTTAAAGCAATAACGAATGTTGTCTAAAATCACGAAAGTACGTACGCAATTAAATTGCTGACTCCAACAGCGGACTCCAATCATGTTAAAGTATTTTTTTTTAATTTTTAATAGAAATTCGTCACGATACGTCACATTTTTAGCTGTTCACAAGAAAATTAATGAAAATATTGACCCTGAGATGATTGTATATATTTGCTTCGAAACGAAATAATCTAATAAATAACCCTATTTACTCAGGTAGGTACTTTCACACGTATTCAGAACCATCCTGTACTACACTATGTTCACAATTGACTCCTGACAGCTTCATCGAACTTCTAACTTTATCAATACACTTTAGGGGTGGTTTTCGAAGGCAGGTCTTGTAAAGCAGGTGGCACGGCGGTGGCGACATGGTACAATTTGAATAAATTTGATCGCGACGGCATTGTAGGTACAGTCGCCAACACAATCTACACAAAACCATTGCTATATGGATGTTGACAGTACAGTTACTAGCAGAAATTAAATATATTAGATTGTATTGTTGCCAAGTGAGTTCATCTCATAATAGTCCTTAAAAAACCTTCATTTCATGTCAATTTCGTAAGATTCATTGTAAATTTAATTAAATAAATTGTCAAGAAACAACTCAAGCAGAGCGAAATTCCTCACTGTCTATCAAAACGTTTTGGTGGCATTTCACTTGGCTATTCGCATTCGCTATTGGATGTTTGTCATATTTGTCAAATACTTGACGTTCATACAAATAAGACGAATATTTTGTCAATAATAGAGATAAGTATACAGGGGGCCTCAATAAGGTTGCGATTTTCTCAAAAACTACTGGACCGATTTTAGTAATTGTTTTACAGTTACGTAGTTTTCACTTTTATCTATCAAACAGTGAAAGAGTTTTTGCAATATGTGAAGTAATTTTTGAGATAATCTCAACCTTAAAAACTCTCCTGTACACCTTTCTCTGTGTTCCACCGTACCAACCACACATGGCAATTATGACAAATACGCAAATACGAATAGCCAAGTGAAGTGCCACCATTATGCTTTATGTCGCGTCCATCTAGATTTTCATACAATTTGTAATAATGAGTGACGTGACAATTACAATCTGTCGCAGGACATGTTGGGCGTATTGGCATATTATTGGATACTTAATAAAAATACGATTTGGGAGTTACAGCTGCATTAAAAAAATTATGAATATTAGATACACCAAAATACCTGAAAACTGTCAACATAAGATAGCCGTACTGTAACCACAATACTGTGTAACGTAATGTGTTACACTTGTGCTGTCGACTGTACGAGAGGGGTAAGTAAGGGGGTATCGGTAAGTGATATTCCGAGTGATGAAATTGGGTACGACTAGCGGATTATCAAGCCTTCCACTTGAATTGACTATTGTTATGAAAGCGAGACAGTTTGGTGACTCGTTTTTTGGGATAAGGTTTTCGTTTAAGGCTGATCCTTTTCCTTTCTCATCTGGTTTAGTGACCAAACCTAACGACTGCTGTCAAGCGACAACAACCGGGACCAACTACTTAAGGTGCTTTCCGGGGCACAGAGGGGCTCAGATGAAAGTGTTATCACCGGTCACCCATCCAGGTACTGACCTCGCCCAACGTTGCTTAACTTGTTCATCGTTTTTAACGTGTACTCGCAACTGAACTGCGAGCCCCTCTCATTTATATAGTAATAGTTTAATGATGGTACTTGTTTGATACTTATAGTAGGTATGCTTAATTCCCGGGCTCACGGACGCAGTGCCTCCGGGCCCACGGACAATGGGGAGTGCTCGGGGCGCTGGTCGGGTCGCGGATATATCGCAGTTCCTGTGGCTCGGCAACAATGGCACAAGATGGAACACACCAGGAAGTTTAGTCGGTATTCCGCCCCTTCAGGGCGGCGAGCCCGACATAATCAACACGCTCCCCCAGGCGTGGTGGTACACGTAAACGTGTTTTACGTGGGTCAAAAAAGGTATGCTTAAGTGCCTACCTATACAAAATACATACGCTCGAAAAACAATACCCTCGTCTTTTCGGCAGTCGGATAAAAAAATAAAATTGTTGATATTTTTCCCATGCATCGAATTTATCAACTTTAACAACAATTTTATCAGCGTCCTTAATAACTTCAATAACTTTTTACCAAACAGAGGGGCAATTTCCATCCCAATAATTTTTAAAATACAAAAGTTCAGGTTCCACCGAGATTTGAACTCGGATCGCTGGATTCAAAGTCCAGAGTGCTAACCATTACACCATGGAACCGTGTGTCTTCAATGCTCAAATTGCTCTACCTATCGAGTCTGCCGAGTCGAGCCTCTCACTCGTGACGTCATAGAGTCACGACTATACGGGGTCAAGCAGATGTATCGGCGAAAGGTGGCTTGGCTTCGTGCTAATATTATGATTGCATAACTGTTTAAACACGTTTAGCCTACATAAAGAGGTATAAACCTAACACGTGACACAATCATACATCATTTTTTAATGAAATAATGTTTATAGCAGATCAAAACGACACCGGACGAAAGTGACAACGTCACCTGAGCTCTATATTTTACCGGGTTTTTACTGTGGTTCACCTCGGTGGACCATGGGAAGCCCCCCCCCCCCGGTGGTATACCCAGGTGAACAACGGGAAAATATTTTTGTTCGTGGTCCACTCAGTTTTATTAAATAATGCCATAACTTTTAACGCATTTAATGGGTTAAACTAAGATTCTACTTGTATGTTACACGTATTACATGTAGGTCCTGGAAAATACATTTAACAAAACAATATTTTCAGTGTAAATATTTATAAATTCAAATATCACTATCTCTTTAAAATACTTAGGTATTACTTGCCCTATGTTTACTGATTGCAGTTTAGTTAGTGTGAAAGTAGCAAAAATGGCTACCATTTGTGATCGGTAACTAGAAGCAATCGATCACCGGCCAGAGTAGAGCCATGTAGAGCTACAGGTAATTGTGATACTCGTAGTTACAGCTTGTAGAATCGGTCTAACATAAAGAAATATATATAGGAGAGTCATTCCGGTGGAGATTTTCTCAAGAAATACTTGACCAATAAAATTATTTAACTGGTAGGTAGTTTCAAGTACACACTATGTAATTGTTAAGATATGTTATAAATTAGTCACGTACTTTTTGAGAAAATCTCAACCTAAATTGACTCTACATGCACTGTACATATACATTTTTGTCTGTTTATTTTCAACATTTATTTTCACAAAGCAATTTACAGATAATCGAATACATTTCCGCGTCAGCGCGTCTAATCATAATGACAACATAAATCCGCCAGGGCCGGTCTCAGGGCCCAAATCTTCGTGCAATCTCGCGGGACGCACAATCATCGCGGCCGGCCAGCGGTACCGCATCTATTATTCACAATACTGATTGCGTCCGAGACGCACGTGGATGCTGTTGAATTATAAATGGCCGGCGATTCTAAATGGACAGGGTCGGATGCTAATTTTTTATGGCCCCATTTGGATTTATTTAAATATTATTTTAGTGTAGTGTTAAATACAGGTTTGACTGATATATGACCATGGATTACTGAGTGTAACTTACACTAGTAACTTACACTATTTAGTACTTAATTTTATTTCTTGAATAAGATAGCATTTGTGTGCCAAGAAGTTGAAATTAATTTCAACTTTCATGTCTAGGCACAGCGAGCAACAAACATAAAAATAATTTTAATTGAAATAATTATTAGTAAGTTAATTATTGATTCCGAAACATTTCTCCGACAGTCGATTCACCTTTGGTTTGATCATCGACAGAACTTAGTCTGGCTAAATATTTCACTGACGAAATGTCTCTTGTTTACTTTTTGTTTACAAGGTACCAATTCTATCAAATGTGCCAATAGAGATAGTTTCATTCACATCTCTAAACCAGGCACACTCTCAGATATCATAGTACAGGTCCTAGTCCTATTACAAGGGCGCATCTAATCAATCTATGTAATGCTTTGCTAAATAAACAGAGGGGATGAACTGTCACAAATCAATTATCCCTAATTTTATAACACTACCTATAAGGTAATTCAACGGATCTGACAGTGACAGCCAGAAAACCCATTCCCATTGCTGGGTTTCATTGGTAACATATTCCTGTCACAGCAACCGAGCACTGGATTATAGAAAAGGCAAAGGTTTTAATGTCACTGTCAGATCCACAATACCGGCGGGGCCCCAATAGCTCCTGAAAGCGTTCCTGTGCTGCGTGCTAACAGGCGTTTAGCGTCCACTCCGGCCCCCGGGGACCCGGCTCCTTACCCGCTTTACGTCTAAATCTAACAATGTTTTTTTTTTGTTACGGGCCACATGTCGTGATCAAACAGGCATAGAAAAGTCTGATAAATAATTTAACATAGGATTTTTATACATAAAAGTCTGCGAGAACCCCCGAATGGACATCGTAAATAGACTTGGGTTATGCATCATCATCATCGGTCTACTTTCACTTTCTTGTACACACCTTTTACATTGAGGGAGCTCGGGCCATGATCCACATCTCACGGACCCATTGCGGATTGGCGGACTACGCATGCCTTAGTTTTTTGTCTATGGCTTGCAGTTTTAATCACCATGTTTTCGGTACATTCGGCAAATGTACATACGTTTTTCCTTCGAAAAAAAACGAGGAAAATAACAATATTGTGTTGGTACGGTAACACATCAGAGATAAGTATTTAGGGGGACTCATTACGGTTGAGATTTTTTCAAAAACTATTGGACCGATTTTAATAATTATTTTACAGTTACTTAGTTTTAACTTTTATCTATCTAACAGTGAAAGAAAGATAAAAATAAGTCAAGTAGTTTTTGAGAAAATCTCAACCCTAAAAACTCTCCACCTTTCTCGGCTTAAACCGACAATGGCTGACCTGGGCGGGGATCGAAGCTGAGACCTCCGTATCGTCGTAACTTGATTGACTGTTAGGTTGTGGACACATAAAGTAAATAATTTGCAGATAAATGGGCCCACAGCCTTACCTTCATACCTAATCACGTGTAGGTATTACGAACCAATTGTGTACCATTAGGTTAATGATCGATCGATCATAACATCGCAAACATGAATCACCCGTAAAAGATAGACAAACAAACTGTGTTGGTTCAGTATTGCAATCAAGTTTGTCGGATAATTGGATTGGATTAATTTTTTAAACCATTTTTCAACCATGTTGATAGATACAGTCAGACAGCTCATTAATTGCATAGGTTGATATGCATACTAACTTATAGGCAATTACCTACGTACAGTCGAAGAGAGGGCCTCAATAAGGTTGAGATTTTCTCAAAAACTACTGGACCGAATTTAATAATTCTTTTACAGTTCCATAGTTTTAACTTTTATCTATCAAACAGTGAAAGAATTTTTGCATTAGGTCAATTAGTTTTTAAGATATTCTCAACCTTAAAAACTCTCCTGTATACCTTTCTCTGTGTTCCACCGTATCTATACCTATATTTATGAGATGATTTAAGTAGGTACGTTAGTTTTATTATAGTTGATGTAATAGTATAGTGTTATGTAAGTATGTAAATAATAATTTGTGTAGATACCTACCTATCTAATTTTATTGATGTTATACCTAATTTAAAATAAATATGGAGTATGTAGGATGTTGTTATGTAGGTAATATAGGTACAACGGAAATGAACCCATTTACATTTATTACTTATATCGTATTATATTATTTTATTATAAAATCTTGATAAAATCAGTAAAGCGATATTTATCAGCGAATAAAGAATATTTGAGATAGGCAAATAGGTGATCTCCCTAATTTATAAAACATAACTTTACGTAGACACATAATAATTTTATGAATTTACGATGTTTATGTAAAAACATCACATATACTTACCTACATCTTTATGTCGATCATTTAAGTTGAGGACGGCATCAATATGGGCGCTTTTATAGTTTATCGCAGCACGGCACGGCATGGATATAATAGGAAGGCAAAATGTATGGAATAGTATGAAGACGCCTTTATATTTCCGTCTACGATAACGTCATGCCGTGCACGTCTATTCCACACATTTTGCCTTTCTATGGTATCGTGATGATAAAATCGTACCGTGCCGTGCCGTGATACGATAAATTATAAAAGGGCCCAAGGTTTTACCTGTAAGGTAACACAAGTTGAAACAAATCTGATCTACCTATATGTATGATAAGTCGATTTTAAGACACAGAATAGCTTAATTATAAGGTCAAGATTTTCTGAAAAAACTAATGGACAGATTTTTGAAATTATTTTCTAATTTCGTAGTTTTCACTTTACAAGCAGTAAAGTGATTTTTTTACAATCGGTCAATTTATTTATTTTATTAATGGACTCGACAGTTTGTCATTTGCCAATGTCACGCCTAGGCCGAAAACTCTCTTCGTTATTATTATTTCTTATTACACATCTGCCTGAAACACCAAAACCTTGTAACAAGAGATGTCGTTCTGAGGATCTTAAAATCGCGCTTCACGTTTCTCTGCTAATGGCAAAATCAAATTAAGATCAGTTACATCTTTGGAGTTAGTTAGCATAATTGGGACCTTGTTTTGTCACTCAAACCTACTTATAGACCTTTAGGGTCACCCTGGATATTTTATTGCTTAAATTAATTCATGTGAGAGGTACTCTACATTTTATGGATACTTCAGAAACAACTCTAAGTATATCGATGTTTCAGTTACCTGAATTATTGTTATTATTATAGCCTTTTTATTTCCTTAATACATAATACTTTTCATTTATAAAATAACTTAGTCTTTCACGCGCAGCGGCTGAGTCTAGCAATCCAAGAGGGCCGAATTTTTTAGACTGTTTTTAGGCAAGGTTTTTTTTCTAGGTAGTTTTAAAGTATTTTTAGGTAGTTTTTTTTGTATTTTAAATATTTTTAAAATAAATTAAAAACCTAGAGAACACCAAAAAAAACTTTGTCGAATATTAATTATGTTGTGTTTATACAATTGATCTCCTATAAACAACTAGATACACAGTCTGCCTTCTAAAAATGTCCGAGCGCAAAGAAGGTCCAAGCGGATTAATGGACCCTCATTTGCTTATTGGACATTATTTGGACGTTAACAATGGACCCTTATTTGGACGTTTTTTAAATTGTTTTAGTAATACCTTTGTGTATCTAGTTGTTTATAGGAGATCAATGGTTTATATACTAATTTAATTATTAAGATAAACAGCGGAAATGTAGTCCATCGATTGTCCGCGGATTGCCTGGAAGATATCACTTTGAGCAATAAAGGTACAAATTGTACCTATTATTTGAGCTTTACTGTGTAATAAATTTTCTTTGCGCAATAAAGAATTTATCTTTGTAATGAGTTTTTGATAAAAATCCCCAACTACATGAAACGTGATCCCACTATATGTACGGACAGCAGCTCAACGGTAACACTTGCAGTAGGATTTCAATTCTTACAACTCAGATAATAAGAACGGTCCAAAGTCCAAAGTGTTAAATTTGATGTGTACGACAGGTTTTGAAAATAATACGAAAATTGTATACATCATCATTTTATTGAAGTGACAGTTTATAATATAACTAGTAACAAGACATTAGCATTGCACATTTCTCTTTGGGTTCGTTTACATTAACTAAACAATTATGTACAATATTTACATTGAGACAGGCATTACATAGGTAAATTAAAACAATTACATGATACATAACTATATCTATACATCTACATACATTCAAAACAACGGGGGAAAATATTTTGATAACAATATAAAATAAAATTTGGATAAAATAATCAGATAGGTATAATATGAAAAATTTACTTAAACCACTATGTAACTTTGAATTTATATTAATGTTGTTTTAGTAGTTTTATAATTTATGCGAAATTGCGAACTGATTTCTATAGAAAGTGGAAATAGGTATTCTTATTGACTAGGTAATCAATGAAAATGTTGGACCAATCCAGCGCTTGACCTCAATCTCACCTGATGGTGACAATGAGGCCGATGATAAAGCACGCAGGCAAAGTAAAGGCGTATTCATTCTTGCCTTAAAGATCCCATAAGATCCCATGGTTATAATATGTACCTATCAGGAAACACCGACGCCCTTTCATTCCCTAGAACGATAAAGGACGAACACGCTTCGAACGGGTACGGGTAAGTAAAATGAATTAATGATTGATTTATGTCAAATAAATAACTCTACTTGCTATAGATATTGGACTTTCTATAGAAAGTGCAATTATTTATTCCATGGAAAAAGTCCAAGATTAAACAACGAACTAATGAGGTCGCGTCAGAATCGAAAAAGAAATGTTTTATACAAATTCAAAGCCACGCTTTATTATGTATAATTATATAGATGTGAGTATCTATTGATTATTTACAATCGTTCTATTTTGCTATGCGACTTTGGCATTATGGATTTCACGTCTTAGGTAGATAAAATGAAGATCATTATTTACTAATATTACTTCTTACATTGTATAAGATTAATGCAAAAAACAACAATTGTTTGTACATTGTGTCTTAATTTTAAACGATTTATAAAATATTTACATTATTTTAAGTAATTTTAACACATTCAAATGCTTTATTTACATACATTTAGATTTTAAAATCTAATTTAAAGTGATATGTGTATTTGTGATTTCATAAATTATTTTACAATGTGTTTCTTTGATAGCGATTCGGGTCTGTAATTAATGTTGTGACAATTTTGTATGGAGCCTGCCGCAGCTCTATACTCACTATGAGTTTCGTAGAAAGGTCGCTAGCGAATACATTACCTAAAAGCCCGGTTCGAATCTACTACATTCACTTAGCGCTCGTGTGCAATTATATACAATAAATCTCTGGATTTTGCGTCCATCTATCAAACTTACATAAATCGACGTAACAATTTAATACAAACCATAAATGTTATATGGTAAAAACTATGAAATCGTCTCCAAGCCGAGAAAATCGAATCCAAAGTTAAACAATTCCAAATCAATTCGTAGGCAATGCAATTACCCTTGATTATAATATAAAGTGTACCAGGTATAAACTACTCCACTAATTTTCTTTGAGAACAAAATTAATTAGTTTTATTCCGATAATTAAATTAATTAATTATCGGAATAAAACTGATTACAAAAACACTTTTTAATTAATGTTGGATTATAAATAGTTTTAAAAGTTAATAAAAACGTGCCCTATGTTTTAGTCGGCCAACATTACTGATCGGATACACAATTCGACTTGTAATATTTTTAATTTTATTGCGTAAGTTCGTGGAAGCATTCCAAGGTATGATCAAAGTCTACTGTGACCAGACCAAGGTGGAATAAGCCTTGAAAATAATTGTAAACCAGAATCGCTATCACAGACCACTTGGGGAGAATTACTTCTCCCCAAGAAGTGTCTCGGAAAGAAAAACAGGAATGATATTTGGAATCATTATCATTACGAAATGGCACATAGAATGTAAAGTCGTGTGTCTAGGTAACCTATGTCTAAACTAAAAATAGGTGGGATTATATCCGGAATATTGTGTCATTAATGACAACACAATATTTTTGGAATGGCATGCTCATTTACTTTCTTCAGAAAATAAGTTAATGCAAATATAGTATTATGCTAATAAAGCACCGCCGTGTAGAAAAGATACTACCTTGAAAAAGAAATGACATTGCCACATTTCAATGGAGCTTTGCCCCACCTACAAAACTACGTGATCATTTAAGCTGGTACAGTTATCATTTTGTTGGGAACTTATTACAGGTTTCATATTGCATAATCATAATCTGTATCATTTTCTACTACTCACGCAACTCCTATAGAAGAATAACAAAAATAATGTATAATTCGCTTTGATTTCCTACTATTCTGAATTCTTAATTAACCTGGGTTTTTTTTCGACTCGTTTGATGTACAAAACTTTATTTTAAACCAGTAATTTTAATAAAAAACGGAGTTATTTTTACATTTATTTGTTATCTTGTACATCATGCGGTTGATGGTGGGGCAGAATCTGGCATTGTCATTTAACAAATAAGTGATGAAAAAAATAATTATAGTATGACTTTTATAATGACTTTAGAAAGTTATTTAGCTATTAACTGTGAGTTATAATCACAATAATTGCAGATACAATAGTTACAATACAACATTAAACATCACATTGAAATTATAGCAAAATCTTTGGTAGGTAAGTATATACTTTTTGCAAATACATATTCACTGTGCAAAATTGAACTTTATATAGGTACCGTATGTAACGCAAATCCCCTAGCACATAATATACTTAAGTGATCAAGGTTCTACGAGTTTCTCATTTTTGCAATAAAAAAACTGACAGATGCTCCATGATAATTTTTGAACACCATAGCTGAGTTACTGTACATTTTTTAATGTGACTAATAAAACCTAGCAGTGCTCATCAAAATTGAACTTGATTCCCATTGCCATAGAGTCGCTGTCAGTTACAATACTGACTTGTGCAACCGCCCCCCAATTTTATTGTGGATCTGGAGTATAGAAATGGGAATGGGTTTGTGGTCACTGTCTCAAATACTGTGTCATTTGTATGACAAAGTATTTTTTTATTTTTCAAATGCGAACAAAAGTATTTTCATTTTCGATTCTCTGGGTTTATGTAATATCCCGGTAGAACTTTATCGATTAACCACAATAATTTGATTATCTCCTAAAATGTCCATTTGTAATTAAATGACAAGGTCCAAAAAATAACATAAAACGAAAAATAATAGCAACTGAAAATTGTGCTGAAGAAAATATACGATATTTATTGGCAATTTACCTCTAATATTAAAAAATTACGTAAAGGTTTATCGGAATGACCATTTACTCTGGGATACCTATAGCTATGGTATTTCTGTAATTCTGACGTCATTGTCCTTTACTTTGTCGTATAATCAAAATGGCGCCCCAAAAATCGGGCCCCATAGCTCGAGTACATTTCCAAAAAAAAAAAATCGACGAATTGATAACCACCTCCTTTTTTTGGAAGTCGGTTAAAAAATAAATAGAAAATAGACCTTGTCAACACGCGACAGACGACGAATTCTCGAAGAATCACTTCTCGAAGTCTTCACATCACTATTTTAACTATCACACCAGCGTGAAGTTAGTCCTCCTTGAGATTAGCAGCCTCAACGCCAGTTGGCCGGCGCGAAGGCTGTTGAGGTTCAGGAAGGCAGTGGCTGCAGCGGTGACACCGTGGTGCTGAGGTGCGGGGCCCTGAAGTCAGGGTGCTGGGGACGCATGTCGTGCGGGGGACGGAGATCTGAGGACAAAGAGGAGGGAATTAGATTTTTGAAAAGATTGAAAAGAAGTCTGAGAATGGTGTACAGAAGAGTTATTACGGTTGACAACATAGGTAGGTACGTACTTACACACATTTAAAAAAAATGCGTATGTACTCTAAACTATCTAGTAATTTTTTTGGAATCGGTAAGTAGGTCCTGAGAATATCTCAACCTAATTGAGTCCCCCTTATCTATACTTTTCCCTTTTTTCGACTGTACAGAAAGGTGTTCTTTTAAAATGTCGTTTTGTTTTACGTTAAACGTTCCTCGACCTTAGGTCGTGTGCTTTAGTGACCAAAACTTGTCAGACTTATTCAGGCCGTTTGAATTTGAATTTGTGAGCAGTCAGTAAAAATGTACGTAAGATTTTTCATCGAAAAAACCGAGGGATAACTCGTTTGCCCTGGTTGGGAATCGAACCTGAGACCTCCGTATCGCAAGTCCATTGACCCAGCCACCGAGCTCTACGATAGTCTACTGTTTCAATTTGTCAGTGAAATAAACATTTATCACTCTCTCCCCACAGTGGTGGTAACACACTTACCTATTCGATGATCAGCTGTAACGGCATGCATATCTGGCGCATGCATTGCATGGACATCAGTATGCGGGGGCTGCATGAGCGGCTGCGGTGGCCTCAGGTCAGCGTGCTGGGTCTCCCTGTGCCGCCTCAGGTCCACCTTCCGCTGGAACGCTCGGCCACACAGCTCGCAGGCGAAGGGTTTGAATCCGGTGTGCTTACGGGAGTGCGTGATCAGGTTCGAACTCTGGCTGAAGGCTTTGCCGCAGACTTGGCATTTGTGGGGCTTCTCGCCTGGGGACAAATATCGGGGGTTAATCTTATAGATTAGTGGTTCCTAAAGTTGTCTGGACCCATGTATAAAAAGTTTCAAAGCGAGCCACCCTGTATAATGAAGACAAAAGCATCAATATTTTGTTACAGCAGCATTTACTTATCGTAAATTCATCATCATCATAAGAATTTCGAAAAAAGAAAAAGAAAAACTTCTAGTCGCGTATTCATAAATGTGATTTAAAGTTTACGCCACCGTTTAGGTCCCTTTCTATCTTAACCTTTTTTTTAAAAGTGTGAAAGGGATAGCAACACGATTTAAGGGAAGTGAGGTTTAACTAGGTTTATGAATAACAACTAGTGTTAGGTACACTTACTTCGGAAACTTAAAATTAGAAAACGCACGACAGAATAGCTTCTATTGTATTAATTATAGAGGTCAACAAATTTAAATGGATTCTAAATCTAAGTCTAAACATTGCATAAGTTTAATAGTGATGATACGTTTAGCATGCATGAAGAGATTGATGAATGTGGAGGAGCAAGGGTTGTATGCCAGGATTGTAGCAGATGGAAGTCCATCGCCTCTGCCTACGGAAATCAGGCGTGAAGTTTATAAATAAATAAAATACGTTTATTTATGTTCCTCTCTAATCGGTGCTTTCAAATGTTAATATTAGCTCTATCTTCAAAGCTTCTTGCGTACAGTAGACCCCAAATCATGGTCATCAAACCTAAATGAATCCCAAATCTAAGCCTGGACCAAATACTTAATTGGAATTAAGTATCAAAGGATACAATTACCCGAAACCTAAACATAATGAGAATCTCCGTAACACATCCCAAACTCTATCAAAACTTATTCAGCGTAATCGCCGGCCCGATCCGGGTCCGTTCCGAACTCGGGAATAATCCGTGCCTCAGCTATCCGCCATATCGATCCGGCTGACACGACGTGCGGGGACGGCCGAGTGTGGAAACACGAGGCTTACCACACGTTGCGGGTTTTCTTGGAAAGTTTCGGATGTAGAGTGACTGTGAGAGTCTGTAGAGTTCTTTAATTCTCTTGACAAAACGGTGGCTACATTTTAACAGCTGTAAAGTACAGTCGATGATTTACAAAAACAATTTTCAACGCAGCCAGTAATAGGTATTCGCAAATAAGTACTTGATATGAAAACCTTATAAGCTAGAGAGTAAAAATAACAAACAAACATACAAATAAACAAAAACCAAAAAAAGATTGAGCGTTATTGTCCGGTAGCATAAGTTGTCGCACCCGCTCGCGCTGCGGGTCCAAAGAATTCGTCTGTGAATATGCGCTTAATGTGCTTGGGCTTGGTGCGGAACAGGTCCAGCTCCTGGCGGACGCTGGCTAGTTCATTGAGCGACGTACTGACTCTAAGGAAGAATGAGTTGCGGCGGTAGTTAGTGCTCGCTGCCAGTCTCACTAGGGGTATGCTGTGTCGAACAGGTAATCTAGATGGTGTATGGATGTTAACATTTTCCAGCAGTGAGGGACAATCTATTGTAGGTACCATCAAGTATTTTTAATAAATATACAAGAGTGAGTGGTTGAAAGGTGGTAGGCTAACTTTTAAATTAGATAACGAAATTGTTTTATTTTTCTATTTTATTCAGGAAACATAGAGTAATGTTAAAAGAAACTTAAATACTAATAGACCGATAATCCCAATTGGTACAAAGGATTCCCGTTTTTGGAGCTGAAAAAATAATATCAATCGGTGTTTCTTTCTAAGTGCTTCAAACTGTGCTTAAAAAGTCAACTACTCTCTATTGCAGGAAACCTGCATTACAGAGAACAATAAAAAAATGTAAGGCATTATGCAATCCATCAATACGCAGGTTCGGTTAGTCGAGCATGGCCTGATCTCTCTTGATGCAAGAGAAGGCCTGTTACCTCAACTGTAAGTGGTGACATTTACGCCTGCTATTACAAGCCTTTAAAGATCTAGATGTTGAAAGATCAAGAACAAAGGAAACAATAAATAAATTTCTCCTTAGCATTGGAACCTTTTCCTTGCAAAGTCGTGTAAATGTAAATTAAAAAAAAATGATGTGGAAAAATATATTGTGTTTTTTTTTTGGGGGCGGGCGCGCGAACAGAAATGTATTGTAATGTAACAGAAATGCGCCTGCCGCCCGCACTTCTCTCGGTCCCCGTTATCGTCATAGGCGCGTCCCTGTACCGCGCAGGCGAAGACTGATTTAGACGGTCATACTATAGTTACTTGCAATAAAGATATAATGAATCTGAGTTTCATAAAAAAAAACTTTGCTAGTGGTTTATTTTACGTGTCCGTTACATAACAATGTGTCCCAGTTTTACCCCACATTGTGGTGATCCCACGCTATGCGAGAAGCGCGGCCCACGTGCTCGTATTAATACACGTCCGCGTAATCTGTGCGCGGCGCGGTCCGCGGTCCGGCCCGCATTAAGGATTCGACGCGCAACCCTGTTTGCCGGACTTACAAAAATTCATTGCTTATCTGACACATCATAGAGGACGCAGGACCTGTGGCCTGTACCAGTGATGGTAATACTGGGACAGATTTATCCTAAAAATACTTAGTAGGTATATGTTGTAAAATTAATATTAAAAGTAAATAATCAAGTAATTTCTATGTGGAATTTATATTTAAGTTTTATTCCTTTATTTTTTGATTTACTGTATTTAGAGAATTTTGATTAAGGACGGATGTTGTATGTAATACCTCTGTGGTGATTACTTTTTTAATCAAAATTTATTTTTATAAGAAAATACGCTGTCCTTCTAAATTTAAAAATTGGTGTCAACAAGACTTCCAGAATAAATTCCACCAAGAAATGACTTGCTCTTTTAACTTTTAACTTTAATTATCCTACATCAATGTAGTAATTAATTTGGCTGTAATTCCAATATAAAGAAGGAGAAGCAATCATAATGATGCAATACATATAACATAATAGACTTTTGAAAATGGCGGGAAACGACGGTTGCGAAATTATTTGATAATTTTCAGTTTAATGTCTACAGTGGCTGTTTTGTGTTTAATATCACCTTAAATTATTAGAAAATGTTAGCGAATATAGCGACAGTATGGTAAAATTATTGGAGGATTCAAGCAAGATCTGAAGTTTCGGGCTATAGTCAAGAATCCCACTACGAGCTTGGGAGTGAACGTGACTGTCGAGCTGCTTCGTCCAGAGTGACGACGCTACGGCGACTCCCCTGGATGAAGATAAGACGATATGATATTTTCAATATTCTGTAACATAACATTGGCAAGTGACGAACTGTCGAGTCCATTAATAAAATAAATAATATAACATAATATTAAAAATACGTCGCTTTTATAACTGTTAATTTTCCCTCTCGTGGTATCGTAATGTAGATAGCACCTACCTATAGGCTTCGCTTTACAATTTCAACTTTATGTGTTCGTGATTCCGGATCGGGTGGTGGGATGGAATTTAATATCGCGCCTTATTGTCGAGCGGGGCTTCTGTCAGCGATTGTTTATCGATGGCATTTGTTAGGATATTTACACTTTTCGGCTCGTATTAAAAAAAGATTTATTGTGAATTAAATGCATTGCTGACATTGATCTATAAACAACTAGATACACAGTCTGCCTTCTAAAAATGTCCGAGCGTAAAGAAGGTCCAAACGGGTGATGGACCCTCACTTGCTTTATTGAACATTATTTGGACGTTAAAGGATATAATCCACTTAACTTAGGGAAATACAAAATATATTATTATTTATTTTAAGTGTTCAACAATAAGCACGGAACATTCTTAATTAAAATCTAATCATAATATTCTATGTGTACCTACATGTATACCTAATGAATTACTTATTGTCAATACATAACGTCGTGATTCAGGAAGGAAAACAATACCCGTTGCAGCCAATACGCGCCAAGGCAATTACCTACACAAATCACGGCACGGCATCGATACCTAACACTTTGGTAGCATTTCGAAAAAGGGCCGCATGAGTCCGTCAATCAAGGGGTCTGGCGACTGGCGACTTCATTAGCCAGAGCGAGAGGCCCCACACCCTCCCGCTCTAGCATTAGTGTCGCGACGCGAGAGCAATTTATATCCGTCGTGCCATTGGGCCGTGATTGGAGCGGCTCCTCCCCGCGTCGCGTAGCAACGGGAGGGGGGCACCCCCACTCCAACCTCCCCACGACCCATCCCACGTTATGGATCGCAATTTTCCTTTGAATTGGAAATCAGAGCGTTCGCCGCGAGCTCCGCTCGTTAGCTCTCTCCATCTTCGCGATACTACCGCCGCAGATTTTTACTGCCGTACGTAAGAGAAAGATGTTTCCTTTGTGGGGGTCGCAAATTGTGATGTTTGCTTTCGGCGGCCTCGTTTTTTCTTGCCTCCCTTTGCGTTTCTTTACGGTTGAACTAATACAGAAACCACGAGTGGAATACATTGAGGGAACCCCAGTTTTATATTTATTTTTCTGCCCCTATTCTACTAGGATGGGCAATAAAGACAACGTTGCTATTTTATCAGTTTTCATAACCTCAATTATTATAGCAACTGTTTTTTATTTTATTTTGAGTAATGCAGGTCTGTACTGATTAGGTATGACAAATTTTTATGCATTGCAATTATCACCTTGTACCTATATATGTAAATATGTATTAAGTAAGTAACATAAGTGTACTGAGAGAAGTTAATATGTTCATAGTTATGTTATGAAATATCATTTCAGGCTAATTTATAGGTATTTATAGTAAAGGGTATAAATGCATGTAGGTACTAGTAGGACATTTCCTTTAAATACAGTTCAAAATTGCATGCATCTCGATTGCAAAAACTTTATGGAAAGTTATTAATCAAAAGTTGTCCAGTTAATGATACCGAACACCCTTTCAACTTACTATAAATATTACGTTACAACCTGTATAAACCTTCTATAAAGCATGGACTCGTAAATCGGTATAAAAATGTACTCTTAAAATTCTAACAAAATAAAACTCCAATCAGAAATCGCTCCCAAAAAGCAGACACGACCAACTCTCGACCGACCGAGTGGGGGAAATTACACAAACTTATTACAAGCCCTTATGCGTAAGGACTTAGGCTTACGGAAGTGCGTAAAATCTTCGCAGCGCGTCTCTTAACAGCGTAATTACGGGGCGATATTACCGGCAGGGTGGGGGGCGGGAGGGGGGAGGCACTTAATTGTTTTTCGGGGAGGCGAGTGAGGAAAGAATGAATGAGTTGAATGGAGCCTTTATGGATTATTGATTTATTGGGTTGGTTTTAGGAGATTCTGATTGGATATGAAAGCCTATTTTTGGATTTCAATAGATATCGTATCAGGCAGGGTGAAACGTATCGATAACTGAACAACTTTTTTTTACACGATTTTTCGATTTTCGAGGGGGAAAAATTAGGAAACATTTGTATGAGACATTAAGTTATTTTTATTCAAAAAGTCGTACTGAACCCTCCCTTCGGCTAACATAGGTACGGACAACAGCAGATCAATGGTAACTTGCAGTACGATTTTAAATCTTACGACGCAGATAATAAGACCGGTCCAAAGTGTTACACTTGATCTGTTGTTAGCTGCATCATTTCTGTTACCAAACTTAAGTAGGTAAGTAAGGTTTATTCCCACTTATTGAAATCTTGACTATGAATGCGGTGGGCTCATACCTAAATGGTAAGACACGAGTCGTTTAGGAGCTCTATTCCAGTTTCTCTGTCTAAATAGGAAGAAATATATTTAGAGCTTAGATTCTATCTAAGCTCTAAATTCCAAATTCTACAGCGCGGTAACGCCGCTGGTATTATGGGCACCTTTGCATCGGGAACGATCAGAGGGGGCTTATTCGATTAAGTTTTTATTATTGCAGTTGTTTAATAAAATTGATTATAAGTTCTAAATAAAAACATTACCAAAATTAAATATCTAAAACTTAAAATTCATAAATCTAGGCGAATAAGATTTGTTTTAGGAATTTTCTAATTTCACGAAACATCTAGTCTTCTAGACTTTACCTAGCAAAATCTAGACAAATAGATCGTAAATAGTGATGGTAAAGCGAACCATAAAAATCTGTGAACATGCGGTAATATCTATAACCTAGTTTAATGGGGTAGCTGAGTACGCCATACAAAACGAACGATTGGAGTAAAATGCTAAATGAGATTTTTTATGGGACGTTTATATTATGGAGTGAATTATTGTGATTATGTGAGTCTCAAGACTCTTAGAGGGGTCAAATCATTGATCTCCTATGAACAACTAGATACACAAAGGTCTTACTAAAACAATTTAAAAAACGTCCACATTAGGGTCTATTGTTAATGTCCGATAAAGCAAATGAGTCCATTCATCCGTTTGGACCTTCTTTGCGCTCGGACATTTTTAGAAGGCAGACTGTGTATCTAGTTGTTTATAGGAGATCAATGGGTCAAATGAAATATTTCCATAACTATATACTATATTTACTTAACACAAGGATTAAACAGAAACTTGAAAGTGAAACATTGTAGCCCTTCCCAATTTCCTAACATTCAGGGGTCATTATTTGACCGGAGTACACACTAAGTTATAAACTGTACGGTGGAACACAGAGAAATGTGTACAGGAGAGTTTTTAGGGTTGAGATTTTCTCAAAAATAACTTAACCTATTGCAAAAATTCTTTCACTGTTTGATAGATAAAACTTAAAACTATGTACTGTAAAAGAATTATTAAATTCTGTCCAGTAGTTTTTGAGAAAATCTCAACCTTATTGAGGCCCCCTGTATCTCTGTCTTCGACTGTACTAAACGTATTTGTAATGTGAATTCAAATTCATTTTGGCCGATGGAGTTGGGCCATGTCATATAAATTAAAAAATATCACTGACATTTTTATTTGACGCATGCCGTATCTTTGACGCATCAATAGAGTTTGACGTTAACTACAGCTAACGCCATCTATTTGTACCTAATTATACTAAAAAAGCTAGACAGTTTACTTTTTTTGAAAACGCCTCAGTCTAAAAATGTCAATGCATCCAAAGCCAGACCACACGTAAAATCGATACCAGACGAAAATAACGGACACTCAAACGAAACTGCTGTAGAAGCGTTAAGTATTAAGTTCCCCGGTTGTGATTGAACGCGGGATGCGATAAGCGATAACCGTAAATCCCGGGTATCTGGATAACCCGGATCCAGGCCCGGACGTGCCGGATATAAATATAACTAATACGAGAAGGATTTGTTGTCCGGTTTTGTCTGGACGTGGGTTTTTGCGTGGGAATGATGGAATATAGAATTAAATAAATAAGATTGGAACCTAGAATGACTATAGATAAGTTGTGTAACGAAAATTGAGAGTGATGTTTTTATAAAGAACAATAATAGCAACATGCTAACAAGATAGTAATCCACCAGGTAGGTAACAAGTGTCATCTCAGAATTTGTATTACGCATTATCCATGCTCGGTGAACAAATTAGAACATGATGAAAAAATTCTTGCCTTGGTTGATAAGAGCGTGTCACGGAATGACAAGGTCGCAGGTTCAATTCCTGCCCACAGCAAGAATTTTTTCATCGTGTTCTAAGTGTCATCTCTTTACAGACACTAATATGCTTAACTATCTGATAACATATGATGATTGATGATCTTGAAATGCTATAAAAATCATTAACAGATAGGGTATGTAAGAATGTAAGTTAACGCCTTTCCTGACATCGAGAGATTTTAAAAGATAAGTAGGTTGGTAAACAATCAACAACAATCAACCTAAACCAAATAAACCTACGCTTTAACGTAGAGCGTCTTAAGTTATTAACTTATTACTTAATTTATTTATTAATCACACTCTCTTTTTATTAAGTAAAAAAAAACGGAAAAAATATCTAAGTAGGTAGTAAATCCACCTAGTACTTAGAAGTAAGAGTCACCTCAGAAGTTTTATTAATTAAGACAGAAACAACAAGTAGAGATTATGTTACCTAATCATCAAAGCATGGTAATAAATCAGTTATTAGTTTATGGAGAACGAGTAACATTATAATTGTAATATATTTTACCTATTAGGTAGGTATCATCCCATTAATGTCCAACCAAACAGCACAGCGCCACAGATTATACCAGATTACTCGCCAAAATCATTACGGCCCATTATCGGGGCACTAAACGCGAGATTCGCAATAAAACAGACATTAATACAATTAAATTATCGCCTGAAGCCGCCCCTGGCTGGCTCATCTGCACAGTATCACAGTGCCGGATTTTTATGGGGACGTACTTTGGGCGCTCCTGAATTAAATATATGATGGCTTCCAACTTAAAGTGCTTCCGTGGCAAGATTTCACGAAATATGGTATAGCAGGAGTTGGTAGGTATGCTTTATTTTGGTGAAGTAGGTGTGGGGAGATATAAAATCATTGCTAAGTGTCCAGGTCTTAAGGGGAACATACAATATATATACCTACCGGTACACACCGCAAACCGCTGAACTATAGAAGTCTCTACTCGTTATGGATAATATTACATTAGGACTAAAATTTATTTCACAAATAAAATTATTTAATACCGTTAATAGGTATTGCATATACGTACTAAAACGCCTAAGGCGTTTTCTTCTTCTTTTTACTTTCGAGGAAGGACATAGGTATTGTAATCGCAATATAAAAAAATGATTTCGAGCGAAACATATCGATCGACACAGAAACATTTTCTGACCCCAAAATAATGTTTTATAGTAACGATTTAAAATCTATTATAAATTAATCTTTAACTTTTGACGAAATCATCAATCGAAACCCCAAAAATCTTACAATCAAAACACCTCACGAAAAAGCGGCAGAACCATAACAATAATTTAAGAGACTACTCGCGCCACGTTAATAATTCAACAGACTTATAAAAAACGGTGGGCCAAATTGGGGGGAGAGCTCATGAATTCACCTTGCATTTACATGTTCATTGATTATTCAAGCCGCTATCCAGCTGTGAGACACAGCCACTGTTGAAACAAAAGGTATGAAAAATCAGTAAACTAGTTAGTGTTAAATAATCCATAATTTTATATGTACATTATTACTTATTTATCTAATTTACTACATTCTTAAACTAATCTTTTTGGAAGCGTCTTTGTAAACGCATTCAATTGTCATGTTAAAAAGTAACTGTCAAGAATGAACTTCAATATTTGAACTAACGTTCGATCAGTGGCTGTGCCTCCACGTTATATATTTTTACAGAGTTTGTAATACAGTCTACAGTTTTAATCATCAGCCCAGAACTCCCAATTACCAGTGTTAAAAGCGCTCTGGGCCTTAACAGTTAGTGGTGGGGTTAATATGGCTAGTCAATTGACCATCAATGATAATAAAAGCAATGGTAATGATATTGAAACAAATTAGCTGACCGCAAACATGAGGAAACGAAAGGTATGAACATTGAGAAACCCAGTGACGGTGGAAGAATTAAGAATGTCGTCTAATCTATAACAATTATCCTCGAGTTCTTTGTGTGTGATGGCATACATACAAAAGGTAGCGAAACAAAAGGCAGTGAACATTATAGGAAATTGGACATGGTGTACCTAAAGGTTAAAAGCTACCATCAAAAGACTATGTAGTGTTATCACAAAAGCTATGATATGATAATGATAATTAAAACCATCGTCCAGCTGGGCAATCTGATTTGATTTGTCTGTCTTTCAGCTGAAAGGCTACTATCGAGTACTTAATTCGATCGTTGATAAAAACTATGACACTGTTCAATTGTTTTTCTTTTCCTAGATGCAAAAGAACGTGATGATTGGTTAATTTAATGGTGAATGATGACATTTATTCGTTGTAGGTATAGTTAGGTTACAAGCCAAAAGCTGTGCCACTATTCGATGCAACTTTTCAGTATCCCCACAGCTCGGGTCGATGAATAGAGACTGCACTTAGCTGAAAGCAGGTGCACGATTAAAAGTGCAGGTTTTAAGGAAACTGCGAAACTGACTTAAAATATTCCTTGTGCATACGAGCGGACGGGAGTCTGAATTTATTGAGCTTTGATAATGTGGAGATTATTTTCAGGGTCCGTTTAAAGGATGGGGAGGAGATACTTGATAATTTATATGACATGCATCGTTGAAACGGATTGATTGTGATGAAGTTGCTTTTAAGTGGTTATTTAGCTTAATTGGTGTGGTCGAGGAGAACATTCTTATAAACAAATTTAATTTTCTCTGGTTAATGATTTAAGGTTAGAAATGTCATACGGAGTCGGCAGCCACTATACTTTAGCATTGTATGAGAAATTATGAGTACCTAGCTACACTTCCTCGCTCTACAGCATTTCAAACTCCTGTAGTTATTCATTCGTGTTAAATTTAATAAGGTTTTGTTATTAAATTCTAAATTTTAGTTTTTAGAAACAACAAAATTAAACCATCCTGACTACCCCCAAGTTATCAGACTTTCTCTAACATCACGTTTTCCTCATGACGTCATCGTTGAATACCAAATGATTTATGTTGCCGGAATTTAAAAGCAGCCCGCAATACAGGGTAACCCATATAACCGGGGCACGTATACATCAACAAATCCACACAAGCTGAGGCGTCGTGATTACCGGGTTCTAGTGAAGTGCGGATTTTCCCGGAGAGAATCCCGGTTTACGATCCGCGTGCCTCCTCCTTGGGGGAGGGATGACCATGCATATAAGTATAGCTACAGAAGTGGACTGGGGGGAATGGCGATTTGTTTTACTATATCTTTGCTAGCGCTAAAACTAAAGAAATTTAGAATACGGACCTTAATTCGGTACGCTATTAGCTCTTACGTACGCTCTTATTGTAAAAAATAATACATTTGAAACAAAGCAAGATAATTTGTAAATTAAGTTTTATAAATACATACTTAGGTTTAGTCGAACTTGAGATAATTATACAGGAGGTGAGACCCCCACGTTAACGTGGATATTTCTCAAAAACTACTTACTAAACCGATTTTAAATATTATTTTACGGATTCATAGTTTTAACTGTATTCTTACAAACAGTGAGACAAATCGTACCTGCTAAAATTCCCAACCCTAAGATTGTCTTGTAGAGATGGTGTTTATCATGTAATAAGAATTGCTTATAAACTGAATTATACAGGGTGTAACATAAAGGGTATATGAAGCCGAAGAGAGGGTGTTCAGTATCGGTAACTGAACAACTTTTGTTCTACGACTTTTCGATTTTCGCGATTTTATTTTTTGACTTTTCATACATTTCGTACCGGTCAGATGATCGATTTGTATGACACATTAATTTATTTTTATTTATTATTCGAAAAATCGTATAACAAAAGTTGTTCAGTTACCGATACTGAACACCATCCCTTCGGCTTCATATACCCTTTACATTACACTCTGTATAGGAATATTTTGCAACAAATAATAATATCTTTATGCGTCTCATAAACGATTTTCTTACTTTAGATTTAAATTTAGAAATACGTATGTTACTTTAAGTTAGAGACTCTCCTTTAACATACCAGATGATGGTCTCGTGATTATTTTGGATGAAATATAGATTTTACTATGAACTCCGCAGCTATGTATTCCACTTACACCATCCTTCGCCAACAGAACCCCAAACCAATCTCTCAAATTTTGATTGAATCAACAAACCACTGGTGCCAACATAAACAGTCGGAACAACGATTTAATCTCTTGTCTGTACTTATAACAACACTCGGGGGTAATGGAAAATGGCAACGTTGACGCTACGTTGGCACAATCTAGTTAGAACCACTCCGCAAACACCATCTCGGTTGAAAAACAAGAGGTTCTATCAGCGTTTGTGTCAAAAAACTGCTTTGTAACGGAGACGTAATAGATTTACAAGGAAAAGTGGATAGATAACGGTTCACGGAAAAAAAGGTTTCTTAGATCAAGACAATTGTTTTAATACCCGACTGCCCCAGAAGGAGGGTAATGTTTTTTGGGTGTATGTATGTCCATTCCTTCTTGCCATCCTGTAGCCTAAACGGCTTGGTGGATTTTGGTGTATGAGGTTTCGTTAGATTCGTCTTGATTACGGGAGTGTCATAAAAATTAATCAAAATGGGAATAGTTTTTTAGCAGTCGGGTTTTATGTTATTTGAAATAATTTCTGCATGTAATTAGTACTGTTTTATAATAATGTAAGTTAGGTATTAGGTACAGAAGAAAATCATGTCCAAAGATAGTAGATTATCTCAATGATGAGAGATTACTTCCAGTAAGTACTTCCAGTAAGTAAGTTCCATATACTCTAAGGCGCGTATTCATAAAAGTGATTTAAAGTTACGCCACTAGCCACCCTGTCCCTTTCCATCTTAACCTTTTTTACCGAAGTGTGAAAGGGATAGCAAACTGATTTAAGGGAAGTGAGGTTTAACTAAGTTTATGAATAACAGAATTAGAAACGACAATGTTATTTTAAACGGGAAATATTCTTGATTATTTTAAATCTCGGCGAACAAATTAAACGATGAAAATTTTCAAGTCCTGTCCAGAACTAGAAACTTTTCATCATTTAAATTGTGATTAAAACGTTCAACAAAGTCCCATGAGAGCTGCAAAAGTAATTCTGAACTTATGGCGAATGTTTTTTTACCATTTTTTGCCATATCACTTTAAATTTTAGCAATATTTTTAAAATTGACGATTACGGTCTGGACGTTTCCGCCCTGTATAAGGGTAAATAAATAGGTATAGTGCGGTGGAACACAGAGAAAGGTGTACATAAGAGTTTTTAAGATTCGGATTTTCTTAAAAACTACTTGACCTATTACAAAAATTCTTTCACTGTTTGATAGATAAAAGTTAAAACTATGTACCTTAATAAAAAATAAAAACTGTATAAAAAATATTTCATTCGGTCCAGTAGTTTTTGAGAAAATCTCAACCTTATTGAGGCCCCATGTATACTTACGTCTTCGACTGTACCTACCTAAGTATTCCCCAATACCCATAAGTACTTATTTCGATCGCATGCCCCCGCCCCGCCGCCGCCGCCGGGGTCACAAAATATACGGGTCGGTGAGCATTTCACGTGCGAGACATTTACGATTTGCTTCTTACTCGGAAAAGATATGTTGTGTGTAAATGCCACTTACACTGAAGATTTATTGTAGTGGCACATCGCGATGTTTTAGCTGCTTAAAGAAAGTAACGTATACTTGTTGTCATGGAAACGAGAATAATTCTTCATAATAGAGATCAAGGTTCGATGAATGGAAGTTTTTTTTCCATGAGCCAAGCGCCGCCAATTTTGAAAATATAATATCTTCCAATATAATCAATTTTATTAAAAAAAAACAGTTTACAAAATGTTTATTACGATAAATACTATTTTTTAAATGCTTATTTATAACGTGATTCAATTTCGGTAAGTTGTAGTTCGCATAATTGCGAAAGACGGTAGATTTTGGCACATTTGTGAACTACAACTTAGCTTGTCGCAATTATGCCATGTAGGTATTGTATATTGAAAAATAGTAATTATTCATAAACGTCATAACTTTTCGTGAAAAAGAAAAAAGAAAACTCGTGAAGAAGAAAGTATATCTTGAGAAAGTGGTACTTTGGGAATGTGTTATCTTGAGAATAGTAGTTTGAGAATGTGATATTTTGAGAATACGATATTAAGCGACGGATGCATTGTGGTATAAGAGTCATAGAGTCGTCTCCGGACTGACATATTTTATACCACAAAAGTGGAAAACATAAATCTAACGAAAGGGAAATAAAGAAATCAATGCATCCCTTCCACTAACTGATCTAGAAAAAGAAAATCTTTCTCCACGATTCCAAACATTCTGAAAATAGAGACATAACTAACATTCCACCAAGAAAATCATCAGAAATGCCCCTTAGAGAAACTAATAAGGTCTTTCTGCTCTGACAGTTGACAAATTCGTTAATTCCGAGCACTCATCGCCCTCGCGAGGGTTGGGTGGGAATTCTATCGAAAACACCCACCAGGAGGTTAAATATATCCAGTTAGACTGTTGAATGTGCGTTCTTGGAATTCGAGTTTCATGCTCTAAAACTTTGAACGACGTGAAAGGATCATGGAAATTGATTCTATAGAAAAGTGCTCGAATATAGTATATTATGTCATGTAGATAAGGTCTCTTGAAGTGAAGGGACTATTGACGTATCTCTGTAAATAATGATACCATTTAATTTCAATCACACTAACTACTTCTTTTTTTGTAAACCTATAAATTGTCCCACTGCTGGGCAAAGGTCTGCCCCCTCCTCTTCCATTCATCCCTGTCCTGAGCCTCTTCCAGCCACCCATCCCTGTATCTAACGGTAACTACTTATAGTTACTAATTATTTTTTTATAAGTATTCATCAATCTCTTCTCTACATTCGTTGGTTTATTAGGGAGACCAGACTTGGAGTTTCGTATATCGAAAATTGGTATAAGCGAATAAAGTCTTTCGTGACATTTTTTAAAGCATTTTTAACAACCTATTTCTATTACTAATTGGTGGGAGCCTTTAGTTTCGTATATAATCATTAATCATCTGTGAAGATTCTGATGTTTCTAAGTATCCCTAATGCCTGAGCATAGTCTGCGTATTCAATAAAAGTCGCTGCAAGTCTTCTTGACTTCTTCCATTTAAGCTTCTCTTACTCTTCTATTCTCACATTTCAATAACATGAACCGTACAAGTGAATTGCTGGCGAAAATCCCGAATTCCTGCCCGTATAACGGTCACAAATACATCGCAATAAGCGAAGTGACTGGGGCATTCCGGAATAGTTGCGAGCAATCCCGACGGGTCGGCAATCTGCCGCATTCCTTGACCAAACGCAGTGACAACTGACAATGTCCGTTTAATGCATGAAGTAAGGAACGCTCCATAGAGTAAGCATAACGCAAAGAACGTTCTTTTATTTATTTTTAATATTTGATGATAGCATCGCTCTTGCATTCGCGTCTCTGACGTTCATTCGTTTTTCCATTGAAAAATACAGTTGAAACTACCGGTGCTGTGATTGGGTGGTGTCACGGACCCCGCGGAGTTTGTGGTTGAAGTTGAACCATGAAAGACAAAATTTCACGGAGCTCAATCATTTGAATGGACAGATCTCCGCCTCTGTTCTCGTCAGAAAGAGATATCTCCTTTTATACGTTCGATTTCTATTGAAAGTTCAAACAATCGAAAAACTAATGAGTGGTAGATACGCGAAAAATTTTCATGCAAGACCGGTGTCCGAGATGTAAATATGACTAACTCTATCGGCGGTTTCTTGCTTCTTGGTTTTATGGAAGAGCTTGGCATAGTTGCCATGTAATTCGGGGCTACAAAGTAGTCGGTAACTTTAAGTATGGTGGTGATGGTCAGTAAAATTTTTAAAAAAAATTTCTGGCGTCTGCATTCTGCGTCTGCTGATAATCTTAATCTACTTACAACTACCTTATATTTTTGGCTATTAAGTATATTAGAAAATAAGTAGAGTCCACAATGGGGAGTGCTCGCTCAATGGGGAGGGGTCGCCAGCCGGGTCGCGGATGTATCGCAGTTCAACGACAGTGCAACAATGGCACACCCCAGGAAGTTTAATCGGTATTCCGCCCCTTCAGGGCGACGAGCCCGACATAATCAATATGCTCCCTCGAGCGTCGAAGACAGATATAAGTATACAGGGGGCCTCAATAACGTTGTGATTTTCTCAAAAACTATTAGACCGAATTTAACAATTCTTTTACAGTTACATAGTTTTAACTTTTATCTATCAAACAGTTAAAGAATTTTTGCAATAGGTCAAGTAGTTATTGAGAAAATATCAACCTTAATATCTCTCCTGTACACCTTTCTCTGTGTTTACGTTTAATGATAATAATCTTAGATAGGTAAATAGGTACATACTGGAGTAGGTACAGCTGACAGCAGATCAAGTGTAACATTTTGGACTTTGGACCGGTCTTATTATCTGCTTCATAAGAGTTGAATTCGTACTACAAGTGTTACCACTGATCTGCTGTTGTCCGTACTGGCACAACGTAAATATTGACGACAAAGCTAGATATGCCCAATAAAGTCTAGTTTAGTTACCCCTTTCCATACCTGCTCTAATTTAAGGTGACTTAAGAGAAGAGTTAAAATAAAATCGCCCTTACACCCGCTTATCACACTACCCGCAGCCTGACCATGATCGGATGAAGCGCCTGCCAAATGGCGCGCAAGCAATTATGTAAATTGATATTAGTTTTTAAACATTATCCCGCTTTGAGAGCACCCCTGGTTATAGTGACACCCCGCTGGGGTTAAAAGTGGGCGATTGCAAGTCGCTAGGCTATTGTTGGACTTCTGACTCACAAGTTACTACCACAGGTTGACATTGATATCGTAGTAGGTAACTCTTTTTTTAAATTATCATCATCATTATTAGTACATTTTTGGGCCCCACTGCTTGGGCATAGACCTTCCCTTACATCAAAAGAGCATGATCCACCATGCGGGCCCAGTGCGGATTAAACATGATTTAGATTTTTTCTACGGTATGCAAGCTTCATCACGATTTTTCCTTCACAGTTTTGAGCGCATTTTGTAAATATACGTAAGACTTCCTTCGAAAAACCGAGGGTACATGGCTGACCTAGCCGGGGATCGAATCTGGGACCTCCGTATGTAAGTCCAGTGACTCAACCACTGCGCCACCGAGCTCTTCTTTTTTAAACAACTTAACTGACAGATTTAAAAATGCTGCCTACTATTTGGATGGCAGTCAGTCAGCAACTGGACATGAGAAACTGGACTCATGCGTGTCCAGTAGGTTAAATGCAAAAAATTATGTAGTAACATTTATTATGTCATGTTAACTAGACAAGCTAAGATTTATACGCGTGTCCAGTTGGTTTAACTTGAATTACATCACTTCTTATGGACTTTAAATGGACACGTAAATAACGAAGTGTGAAATTGACAAAGCAGGGTTTAAGGGTCGTAATATTAAACTATAAGGTATATAGCTAACAGCAAAACAGTCTCGGATGCGCAATAAAGACTGAAGCAAATAAAATGCTCCCATCATTCAGATTGAATACAGCACCAAAACAAAGGCATCCTTTGTCTGAGACGAGAGCCCCAAAACTACAAGCATCAATTGTCACCAAGCAATAAGCGAGGTGACTCTCACATTCCCCGAGCGACACTCCGACTCCACTGCTTTGGAGACTGGAGTCACGAAACGTGGAGGCGACAGAAATGTGAATACCCATCCATGATGATGTTGCAAAAATATGGACGCTGATTGTTAGAAAAATGTTGGTTAATAAAGAGTTAAAATAAACTTAGGTAACTTCTTGCTTAATCATGATTATACTCATACTCATTTAGTAAGATCGTAGGGCCGCTTCGGTACACTTGATCACGTCAATAAACTAACAATACACTTAAGTATATATACATATATATAAAAATCCTGTAACAGGTCAGGTATAAAACGAAAATATGCGAAACGTGTCCGGTGTCCGGAGAATAATCCATGTGTGTTATACATTTAAAAAATTTAAAAATACATTGAAGATCGCAGAAATACAAAAATCTATGGTCACATTGAAGTTGTCTCTATTAAAAAAAGCAAAATAACACAACAAATAATTTAGTACAAAAGATCCTAGGAGAAGACTGACTATAAGGGAGGACCTCAAATAAATGGGAAAAGGCGGGCAGAAGAAGATGGTAACATAGAAAATATCAAGAAGAGGCTTGGCTTATTTTACCACAAAACGTACCAAAGATTTTTATTGGATGACGTCACACACATCAACAGAAATTTGGAAACATGTGCCGAAATAAATCGAATAATACATGAATTGAAATCAACAAACAAATATTTTGAAAAGAATGCATGGTGTGTGTCGCCGGTTCCGCATGAGGGACAAAGTGTAGATTAGGTAAGACTAACAATAGTAATACCTAGTTGTGTAATACCTAGTTATTAAGTAACTGTATTATTATTATTTTAAAAAGGGGGCTGCTGAGAGTTTTTTGCCAGTTTTTCTCCTCGGCGTTGGCACCTTTTCCTTGCAAAGTGGTGTAAATGTAAATTCAAAAATTGCAAAAATGTACATAACGTGCTTACTTGCAATAAAGAAAATTGACTTTGACCTATTGAGAGTTACCTAATCTTCGTAGTTCTTGGTGTTTGAGCTAAATAGTCGAGTCACAGATATCTACGGTGCTTCTGCTCTTGGCGTTTAAAACTAATGTCCACGGACAATAGTCCGTGTGTTTATACTCAGTGAGTTGAATTTAAGTTATAAACAAACGATTTAAAAGATGTTTAAAAATTATTTTGTGGCGATCACAGATCGAGCCATGATAATTTTCAATCACTATTACATTTAGGATTAGAATTGGGAAACCACGATAGTATCATTCATCATCATCGTCAGTCTATTTATATTGCTCCACTTGCTCGGGCACAGGCCTTTCCTTACACGAGGGAGCTCGGGCCATGATACACCACGCGGGCCCAGTGCGGATTGGCGGATTTCACATGGTTTAGAATTTTTTTCTTCTAGGACATGCAGGTTTTATCACGATGTTATCCTTCGCCGTTTTGAGAGCACTCGGTAAATGTACCTACGTAAGTTTTTCCGTCGAAAAAACCGAGGATAACTCATTGGTACATGGCTGCCCTGGCTGGGAATCTAACCTGGGAACTCCGTATCGCAAGTCCGTTGACCCAACCACTGTGCCACCGAGCTCTCTATCGATACGATAGTATCATTACTACAGCCGTATTGTATTTTGTATATTATAATACAAAATTCAAACCTTTACATGAAGAGCATTAAATCTTCTATAGACTATTATTAGAGAACCAATTTATCATCTAAATCCATCGCTAATGCATCTAAACCCACGACACCACGATATTACACATCAAATCCAATAAATATAAAATTATGATGACAAATAAATTGCCACTCAACAATAGACAATAATATGAGCAAGGGTTGGGTCGTCATTTGGTCGGATTATATGTACTCTCGACACCACATTGGCAGTACGATTTCAACTCTTATGACGAAGATATTAAGAGCGAAACAAAAGTCCAAACTGTTATTTGTTGCACGTAATATTCAATAAAATTTTAGAGGCTGTTTAGAGTTCACGATATTTTTTATATAGGTAAGTAAAGTGTTTCCTAAATAATATTCTAAACTTCTTGGCCATGTTTACTTGGGATATTTTAAAATACGAAAATTTTATGCCGAAAGCAATGTTTTATTTTCGATAAACTAAGGATGCGATTAATTACAATATGCCATAGTAATTAGTAAGGTACCTTATCCAGAATTTTCGAAATAAATGAGTATTTTTAACAACAAACAAGCTTGCAAATCTCTTATCGGTAACGTGTCGTGTAGTAAAGGGTTTACTACAGAGTTTACGAGATTATATTGTGTTATGAATGTAATATGACAGATCTGAGGGTGCGTGGTAACGAGAGAAGTGAGAGGCTTTGCATAATGTTCTGGAAATAGCCCCAAGGCATATCTATGGAGTTACATTGCCTTTGTAATGATTTACGATTGCATCTGGTTGCGACTTGATCGCTAATAATATATCTTGTCTGCATACGTGTGCACAGAAATAAATCTCAGTACAAATCTGTAAGCGATATCTCATCTTATAACTTCAGAAACAACACTCGTTTAATGTTACCGATGTCATATTATAATAACTATAACAGAAGCCTACAATGTAATAGTATAAAAATTTACAACAATTTAAATATTGACATTAGAGGTTGTAATAATAATAATGAATTTTGTAGAACCCTTAGAGAATATTTATTGACTAGGCCATTTTATAATTTAAAAGTTTATATTATTATAACTTAAAAGAATATTTTGCGAAACTGTATGACTGACATGAATAATTAACGATTGACATTTATTTTATTATGTAATTTAATTAGTTCTAAGATTTGACCTAAAGTTGACAGTGTTCATTGGTAACAAATTATCTACCTACCAATACTGTTCTGCATGGGTGAATTGTATACCTACTTATACTATTTTGCATGGTTTGATTGTGAACCTAGTTAATAAGCAAAAAAAAAAAAATAAGAGTTTTTCGCGATCCTATCTAAACATAAAAGATACGGAACACATCACTCGTTATTTAAACCTTTTTACATCTATTTTGGAATTAAAACTATAGTGAGCCATTGCTATAAATTATATATAAACAGATATCACTCACTTATGTTGTTGAAGTTGGCAATTAGGCCGAATCAAATCAATACTCTGTATTGCAAGTAAGCATGTTGTGTACATTTTTGCGTGTCAGCATTTTTTATTTTAAATTTACTTACACCACTTTATATTTTGTCTTGAGGTCTATCGGCAGTGTTGAGATTGGAAATTGAAGATAGCTACTATATCAAAAATATAGAGCGCGAGTAGCTCTACATTTTTGATTTTAGCCGAATGGGTCTCAATGTTTAGATTTTCTCAAAAACTATATACCGTTTGTAGAAATGATTTTACAAGTAGATAAGTAGTAGTAAGTACTTCAGGAGACCTTAATAACTCTATTATACTTGCCTACTTTTCTCTGTTACACCGTACCTAAGTAAAGTAATAAATAATTATGTTAATAATCATAGCTGTCAGCGAACCATTCTTTTTAAAAGGCAGACTATAGTCGGGTCATTGCCCCCACAGCAAATCTGCTACCACCCGATCCCGGGGCTTGGGGCACGTGTAGTACGTGCCCCAGGTAACTGAGGAAATCTCTTTAATGGTTTATATGAGGGCTGGCCCCATAATGTGCAAACTAGACTTTTCCGTGAGCTGTTGATCAAGACCTTAGGTATGGCATAACTAACGACCTAACACAGAAAACTAGAGGAGATTTTATAAGGTTGACATTTTCTCAAAAGCTACTTGGCCTACTGCAAAAAATTAATAAAAGGTAAAACTTTGTATACCTATGTAAAAGAATTAATAAAACCGTTCCAGTAGTTTTTGAGAAAATCTCCACCTTAATAAGGCCCCCTGTAAGCTCTCTGTCTTCGACTGTACAGTCGAAGACAGAGATAAGTATACAGGGGACCTCAATAAGGTTCAGATTTCCTCAAAAACTACTGGACCGAATTTAATAATTATTTTACAGTTACCTACATAGTTTTAACTTTTACTCAGACAGTGAAATAATTTTTGCAATAGGTCGAGTAGTCTTTGAGAAAATCTCAACCTTAAAAACTCTCCTGTACACCTTTATCTGTGTTCCACCGTACAACTAAGTTATCGAATAAAAAGAAAATACCTATGGATTTCGATGATGTTTTGAGGATTTCCAAGGCCATTTTTATTAAAAGGAATGCAAGTTTCGAGATTTTGAGATAATTTTTCGGGTCGAAACGCGACGTGTGGAAACGCGATCGGGTCGAATTACTATTGACCCGAGAATTCGCCTGAGACTTTCAATAAAAGATAAACAAATAACTTAAGTCGCGATAATTCGATATTTTCGATAGCTAAATTTTCTGATTTGACCACGGAAGTCGCCTAAAGTCGTTGCGCTGTTGATTAGAAAGAGTCTAAAATCTTTTTGATCAACATTTACACACGTATTTCCTTTAATTGAGTTATTATTAAACCCCCACATCAATAAGATAACATTGAAATAATAAAATAGTTTTAAAACCTGTTACGATTTTCTGTTATTCTAACAAATGCACTCACATTTGGCAGTGTTATTCCAACACTTGAATTGCACGCGCTCACATCTGACCTGCACACAATCCATTCTAGACTCTAGCGCTATCATAATAGAACTTATAAAGTCAGGCATATTGTGTTATAACACCGACGGTTTGCGAAAGCACTTGTCCAACTGGCGTTATTGTCGTCGACGAATCAAAACACTCAGAAAGCGCGGGAAGCGAGCGTGGCCAATCAAAATAGGTGTCGGATAATTTGATTATCGAATTCGTGGTTTGTTTTCGAATTCACACAAATGGCCGTGCATTCAATTTGGTTAAAAAACATTGAATATTCGGACTGTAACTTTGTTATCATAATTGAATAAAATTAACTTAGATACCTACCTACGAACTTATATTATTACTACATATTTAACAGAGCAATCATAAGTACTTAGTATCCATTTAAGTTTACGTATTCCAGTTCTGAAATTAATTGTGAAAGTATGACTTCTCTACTATCTAATTATTTATACCTACATCGTTTATATTCAATATTAACATCTAATTAGTAGGTTTTTTATACATAATTATTTACATTTGTAGGTTGTTACTTTTAGATGTGTAGTTTAGTTTTAATTTTTATTATTTGTAACCCTAATTTTAATTGTTAATTTTAATTATAAAACGAAAAGATATATTAGTAGGTAATAATTTCTACAATTAATATATACATTTCGTATAAATTAGTTGTAAAAATATACTTTTAAGTCGATAAAAGTAAAAAATTATTTCACCCGAATTGCAAACTTCGCGAACGCTGTGCTAATATCCAACAAGTGAAATAAAAAATCGAACAATCTGGAAAAAGAAAAGAAAAAAAAGAAAAAGACAATGAAAGGCCACGTGTTTGTCGTGTGCCCCACCCCTGCCGTCGAGTGCCAATCAGCGAATTGCATCGAATTAATGCACACACGACTTAATAGAGTGCAATGTGAACGTGTCATAAAATTGCAATAAAGTGAAGTGTTTGTGTAAAGAGAACCTGTTTTTAACAGGCTTTCAAAATAAACTTTGCACATTTTTTAACAGCTACCTATTCAAGTTCTGGAAATAGGTATAACTGAACATTTTTCCTGGCACCATTTTTCAAACACAACCATATTATCTGTCCTGTTGAGGATTAATTTTAGTTTAAAAATGAAGACGTGGAAAAATTAATATTTTCAAGATTTCCAATAAATGAAACGAATCTGAATCGGACATTAAACAATAAAACTATGATTTCTTGCAAGATAACCTACACTGTATGTTAGTAATTAAATACCCAAGTGGAAAATTGTTTTCCGTTTACAGTTTTGTAACTTTTGTAGACCGCAAGTTTGAATTTACTAAAATTGCGAAGAAACAAGGTCGTCAAAAGGACACATATCTTTTTAGTATATATCTCATACACAATATAAAGACAGGGATGCCAGAAGCCGATTTACAAATTAAATTTATTGTTTAAATAATCACATCCTGTTGTAGGGAGCACGCTCTGACACGTGCCTTTGGATCTTTTCGTCCACTATTTCGAGATCCCTTATTTAGCGAATGGTATCAGAAATGAAAGGTCAAATTTTTTTGGCCACTTCTAATTATAAACCGTTACATTTCGAATCAAAATGTTGCTTCCCCTTTCCGAACTCTCATACTATTTTTCAATGAAATTAAGTATTGCATGACTCATTTAGTGATGCCCCGATGCCCCTTAAATGCCTAATAAATGATTTTTGGAACAGTTGGCGACCAATGTGTGGTTTTAAAAGGAAACTGTTCGGTATTTTGTTAACAAGCGTTAATATGTTGTAAATTAATGGATTTATTCGTAAAGGAAATGGGCTGGGGAAGATAAAACGCATGCAACTTTGTTCCAATAAAGAATGACTGTTTTATTTTATCTTTAGTGATTTAGGTTCATGCATGAAATGAAACGTTATTTTGTTCTCTATCACTAGATAGTCTTATAGGCCAGTCCTTTTACTCGTAATGTGTATTTATCTGTTTAATTCTGAGAAAAGTTAGCATACAAATGATAAAGTTGACTCTATATGAGAATTATTGTCGTCTTCACAATTGGCTGTTGTTTATTTCTTACAAAGTCAAGCAGGATACTGACCGCAAAGTTTCATAGTATTTGTTTTCATTTCGGCATGATATAAGTACTTACATTGTTGCATTTCTTTATCGTCTATTAAAATTGCCAAAAATATTGCAGTAATGTGCGATTAATTTAGATTAGCAGATCCAACATAAATAGAATAAAAAGTCTTCCTAAAAAAACATATTTAATACGACACATTTGATTAAGTGTCTAGATTCACCTCCTTTCGTATGTGCACTTTATGGAGGACCATACTGTATAAAGTCTTCTCTAATATATCTTAGTTGTTCAACACCACACAAGCCTGTCTAATTTTAACCCTACCAACGGTCCATCCAGCCAATTTGAATAAAGAACTAATGATTAATATCACGAAATCAGCCGACGAAATCTGACGTGCGTCCCTTCGGGAGTACTTCGGGGCCATTCGGGTCGTTTCGGACTCAGCGGGGGGCTCACTAGCTAATCGTGATAATGTGTTTATTGAATTAGGTGGCGCGTGCGACGCGTAGAGATCTCGGGTTGCACATGGGTTACTTCTAGTTAGGAGACAAGAGTTAAGTGGTATCACTTGTTAGGGGTGATGTAGGTACACCCACTGATTTTACAATCAATATTGGTTTGGAATATTCTAAATTGAAACTAGTTCCCAGAGATATAACGGATAAATGGAGAAAGAATCTTAAAGATATAAGAGCAGGAAGGTTGACTTCAGAAAATAAGATTGTAAGACATAGGTGTAACGAGTTCCCAAAGTAAAGAAATGAAGACTTTGTGGTATACTGCTGAACTAACCTATATATGTAGATATTTACATGACTATAATTATAACGACGAACAGTTAAACGTGTAAAAAAGAACCCCAGATAGATCAAGCGACAATCTATACAAGATATCTGATTTTGATTGGATGCGAAGAAGCTTGGGAGAGGCCTATACAACGGGTGCATGCTGATGATAATGCCTATACAATAAGCAAGTATAAGACATCTAATACTAACAACGTCAAAAACAAGAAGAAAAACTATACCAAACACATCCAGAATGAAAACAATGCAGGTGTCGAATTACTAGAACCGAAACGTGGGGCCAAAGAGGGCTGGTGGACATTAATTTAATTATCCCTCTCTCCTGGGAGCGCCTAATATTATATGGGAGCGAGGCAGACGACCTCCCAGCATACAAATTCAACTGTCATTTTTTCGCGTGAGAAAAAAATCTCGAATCAGATTCTGTGTTGGTATCCCCAGTGAGATCGCGTTACGTGTATCGTGGAAAAATAAAATATAAATCTGGCTTGTGATGTTTTCGTTCAGTTGGTGTGTTGGAGATAAAAGTGTTGACGGTTGTTATATTTCTTGAAATTAGGAAAAGAAAAGAAGAGAATGAAGAATTGAAACATATTTATTTATCACCACATACTCACTACATAATATCGTACAAAACAATATCGTAGGAGGTCCTATAAACTTGTCTCAGGGTAACATGAAATAGAGTAGGTAGTAGATAATAAACTAACTATAAAGACAGACCATGAAACAGAGAGTGGACAATATTTCCTTTTCAACACTTTTGAATCTTTAAAAAGGTAACAATGTTTCACTGTTAGCTCCTGTATTACTACATTTTCTATGGTATCACTACAATGTAAAGCATCTTAATTTTTATTTCACTATCAGACCAACAAAAAATTCTATTTAATATAGTACGTATTTAACGAATTAAAAGGAGATGCCACTAAAAATCGAAGCATCCCAAGACTCTCTGGAGTCCTTAATTAAACTCGGAGCACGTACCACTCCTTGATTCAGTCCCCCCGGGCAAGAGTGACACCCTCCTCCTTCCACTTCGCGTGGACTCCCCCTTTCCTTATGGACCGCTTAGATTTCCACCCCCTCTAGGTTGTGTGGACGGAATACTTGAAGCCTGGAATCTTGTACGAAGAATTGGTTTTGAGAGATTGTTATTTATCCACTGTTAGTTTTATAGACCCTTTTACTTAGTGATAGGTCTTTTATATTTGGGCTCAGATTTATCTAATTACCCTAATGTTGTAGAAGAAATATTCATTTGGAATACGTTGATCGTATATTATGTTGTAATGTAAGTAATTATTTATTCTATCTTCGGTGACGTTACTCCCTAAGTACATGATCTCTTTTACATCATTATAAACTATAACATAATTAAGAAGTCTTTAGATTTTTATTATAGTCTTACATAATTGTTTTCTAATTTTCTACGCGTACCGTAGTATACATACTTGCTCTCGGCTTAATTTTATTCAAATTCGCAAAAAAGAAATCAAGGATTTTTTGGGCTTTTTCATTTGCATATTGCGACGATTCTAACAGAAAATTGCCTCAAGAATCCAATTACAGGATACGAGCCGCTTTTAACAAGTCTTTTTGCTATTTTTAAGTAGGAAAAGGCTTTAAGAAGTAATCAGAGGGGCCGTGAACGGAAAGTTAAGAACATTTGGCCCGAGAATTGCAATTATGAAGAGTTTTATACTTTTAATTTTGTGCTTTGCAATCTTGTAGCACTGAAAGCCATTCTATACAATTATTTATTCATTCTTGTAAGGGAAGTTGGAATATACTCTTATTAATCAACCAAATTAATATGAATTGTTATTATGATTTCCCGAATTGTCGACGATTTTTCAATCACATATTAGGTACAGCTAACAGCAGATCAGATGTAACACTTTGGACTGTTCTTATTATCTGCGTCATAAGAGTTGAATTTGTACTGCAAGGTAACACTTACAGTACGAATTCAAATCTTATGAGTTTATTGCGAATTAGTACGTGTGATAAATTGCGTATATAGCAAGCGTTTTTATTTTAAATTTACATTTAATTACGCCATCTCCTTACAATTAAAAAAAAAGTTGAAGCTGTCATATTCGTCTTCTTTTTTAATCACATCACGACCAAAACCAATTTTACAAATGCTTTTTAAATTCTTCACCGCAGACCGAGGCCGAGGGAGGTAATGCAGAATTTACAAAAAAGAAAAGAGGTTGAAACAACCGTTGTGTAATTATTCCGAGAGCTAATGTGCCACTTGTTTATTCCCTGACTAATTAAGCGGAGGAAGAGTTTTTAAAAATACCTCTAACAAGCGTTTGCCAAATCAAACATTAATAAGATAGCGTGATGGACATCCAAATGATTAATTTTACTGTTATTTTTGTTTTCTTTTCTAATTGTTACTTTTTAATCTGTCGCTTTGAATTCTTAGATGATTAAAAAAGGGGCGCAAACTGCTCCCATTATTACGAGTAATATTATGGCGTACCTCAAGGTTTAGTTATAGCTCCAATTTCTGTTATTTTAGAGACATGTGATACATTTTAGTGTCACACTTCGTGTCTGATAATCAAATTTACGTAAATTGCTTCAGCTTTAAACCCAAAATGAATAATTCAAAGCATTAACTGATATTAATTACCCTACTGTTCCCAAACTATACAGCAGCCGTAACTACTAAGTCGGAAATTGCCGTACTAACAACAGGTACAGAAGTTCAGGGGTAACAAACTTCCGAGCTCAATTAGCGTCGAATTAAACCGGCACTGGTGAGGTGACAAATCGGGGGCCGCGGTCCTACATCTTGACGTTGACTAATGTACGACCATTTAATTTCGCGAGAGTAATTATAAATAAAATTTCGACGATAAATTGTGCAGGGGTTCATTAATCAAGAAGTTGGGACACTGATTAAAATGCCGTTGAAGCAACTATTCGCTAAGTTGATATTGTTAATAATTTACACGTGGCTGGTGGCTTTAGGGTTGGATCAGGTGTGGTTGCAAAGTTATCCGTTTCAGTAGGCATAGATTATGGAGGTATACTATCAAATGCAACTGTATTTTGGAAGAAGGTAAATGTCACGACGAAGAAGATATAATATGGGTAATATTTAAATAGTTATATGTTATTTATATCCATGAATATAGGTACTTAGTATATTATTTTGATGCCCGATATTTATTGGTCTCACAACAAATCTATCTATCTATGTATAAACGGATATCACTCATTTATATTGTTGAAACCGGCAATTATACCGACAGTTTCGACCGATTTCTACGGTCTATATAATATAAGTGAGTGATATTCCATTATTATTTGTAATTATGCCTCACTATAGTTATAATTCTAGAATTTCATTAGTTTAAAATTGAATCTGTAAGCTAAATCCTCAATCCTAATGCACATTCAAATTCCTAATTTCTTAAAATATGAAAATTTATTCATCACAATGCCATCATAAACCTTTACCTATGGTAATAGTAGCATGTGCCTCAATAACTAACCCAACCCTTCAGTTCGATTTCTCTTTCACACTCAATGTCAAATCTCTTGGTGTCCCCCTCGCACCCACTGTAAGAGCAATGAAAACGGCGAATCTATGCGTCTGAATCACGGACAGACCCCCACCCTTATCTTAAATGAACTGGGGTGCAAAGTAGGTATTTCCATAGGCATGGATGGTGAAAATATCTTTAGAATATTTAGTATCTTTCTTCGTTTCCTGTCATCGTATAGGGCCTATACTATAGGCAAACCCTTAATCGTGTTCATAATTCTTTAGCGTTTGGTACGTAAGGTTAATCCAAGATTGTTACATGAATAAAAATTTCATAGAATTTGATAAAGTTAATAATAAGCTCACAGTGCTCAAAATTGTCTCTGAATCTCGGCACAGGGTGTTATTTTACGAATTCCACAAGAATTAGCAATAATGTTCTAACTATATTTTAATTGATAAACCCAACCAATTCCTGATGATTTCATTGATTAAAACATGTTGTTCACAAGTTTTCCTATCCCTTATCAACCAACACCATTATTAATGGGACAAGGGTTGATCTAAATTAATCAGCTTCGCCTCCTGCTGTTAGATAAATTGTTTAATTACATATCATCGATCTAACACTTCTAACTAGCCTGAAATATATCGTAGAAGCAAGTAAATAATATAGCGTTATTGGTTTTAAAAGGCAGGAAATCAAAAGATAGCCAAATAAAATGAATAAAATTGGTAATCTCCGGTCTCCGAAAATGTAGGGTATTAAAATATTGAAGAGTATACGTAAACAACTAAATGAAAAGCACATAAGTACGTTAATAAAGAAGTAGATATAATGTGCTTTGCAACTATTAGGTAAAGTAAACAAAAACCTTATGGATGTAAACAAAACACACAAAATAGGCGACGAAAATCATAGTAGCAGTTGAGGGTTAAGCATATGGCCTCGACGAATCTTATCCGACAACTAAAGTGTTAGAGACAACGAGATACAGACCGCAACATCTTATATTCATGAAGGGCCTTACACTGGAACACACAGATGTGAAGTTTGTAGAATAAATCGCATTACTTTGACTTATCTACTAACAGTGGTTTCAGGTAACAGTAGTCTTAGGTAATGTAGAATACCTATTAATAGATAGGTACCTAATGTACTGAATACAATTGCTCGGATTGTCTTGGGGTAGTAGAAGACATTTTTGGTTTGCAACTATAAACTAAAGGTGCAATCCCTAAAGATGTTCATCAAGTCCACCATCTCTTCGTTTATGTTTCTATTCGCGAACCCCAAAGGCTGTGTGTACTTGTAACCCAATCGCCCCTATAATGTAACCACAAACGTCTCGAGCTCACTCTCTCTCTCGGCATTATACGATTATTATAAAACACCCACCTAGCTCATCTTAGGTGGTAATGTACATTAATTATGTGCCAAGGGAGGCTGGGGAGCTTAAGATGTTTTGACAGAGTTCCCACTTTGAATTATGTTGGGTAAGTAAATGGACTTTGTGAGGAAGTTCGGCTTGAATTATTGTTGTCGCAGTGTTAATGGTATTAGTAATGTGGATTAATAAATGAGACCAAGATTGTGTTCTACGAAGAATATTGATTTTCTGTGTTCAATACAATCAGTTACCTTTTCCTAGAAACTTATTTTTCTTCTTGTAACTTAATTGATATTTTCTTTCTATGAACCGAGATCCCTAAGAGATTCTATAGTTTGTTAACTCTGCTGATACTTTTATTTTCTTCAAACCACATGTTCCAATCTAGAGAGGCGTCAAATGGATTGCGATTATTGGATTCGAACAGGGTGTTCTCTCAGAGCAAGATTATGATATACTTAACAGTCTTAGTACTTACCAGTATGAATGTAAGTGTGCTTCTTCATGTCAGATTTCTGGTGGAATCTCTTCCCGCAGTACTGGCACGGGTAGGGTCTGGTGTCGGAGTGGATCAGAAGGTGAGTGGATAAGGTGCTCGATCGCTTAAAGGTCTTCCCACATTGCTTGCACTCGAAGACCTTCTCGACACTGTGAACGGCCCTGTTAAAGGGGGAGCAGATAAATATGGTAAAAAAGATACACAAGGAAATGAAATTACATGGACTTGCAACCAATATTAGTACTGATGTTAGTTAATCTAGGACGTTTTTAATACTTCTAATCTATTACGTAAATAAACATGTTCTCCACTAACTCTCTTAGGATTGCAAGTCTTATTACTTATAGACAAATATTTTAATAACATCTCACCTGTGTTGACTGAGACTGATTTCATGTCCAAAAGTCTTGCTACACAATTCACATGCAAAGGGCCGCTTTCCATTATGAGATCTTCTAGCATGGACTTCTAATCCATGTGGAGTGCTGAACATCTTCTCACATTTGACACACGAGTAGACATCTCCAATTGGTAGATTCCTGTGCAATGGTCCTGGGGCACCTAAAACTGCTGCTCTCAATCGTAACAGTTCAGGTCCAGCTGCCTGAACAGCATGGAGATAGAAGTTGCTATATCCACCCCAGCCATGAAGACCGAGATTGCCAGCATCTCTCAGGAACTCCGCAAAAGGTAATGTAGGATATAAGAACGGCCTTTGAGGTTGAACTCTTGGAGCATCAGGTCTCAAAAGTGCGCTAACAGAAAACGCTTCAGATCTTTTTGATGGTGGTGAAGAATCTGGAGGTCTTCTTGGCGATGATGGAGGAGAATCCACTTCCAATTCAGGAGAACTTGAACGGACCGACCGAGGTGATTGTGGAGAAGATACCCAGCATGGGCTTCCACATCGCGACGATGGAGAAATCCCTTCAGGTCTAGTCTCATTGTTGTGAGTTTCATCTTCATCTTCGTCTATTCTTTCGGCTACTAAACGGTTGACACCGAATTTGATTTCTTCTGCAAAGAAAGAAAAAATATATGAGTTTTATTCAATGTTACCAACCCCTGAATTCTACAAGTATTGATGTGTTTAAAAGTAATGAGTGATTTGAAATCTCCATTCGAATTCCAATGTTGTTTTTTGTGGCCTCTGAAGCAGGGTTGCCACATCTGAGTTGAAAGATACTATAGGGTCAGATTAAAATGACACAATACAACACAATTCCACTTCTCAATTGCTGAGAGTACAATGGACAATTGGACATCCAGCCCCAGGCCCCTTTCAGAGCGAGTGAAAAAGCGCAGGTGCCACACTTGTCGCTCCCGATGAAATGAGCCGTATCATGTCGCAGCAGCAAATTGACTTTCATCTGTTGTAACCCTCCAACGCCCAACCCCCGTAATTAACACGTCGGGTCGGACGAACCCCAATCTTTTTTTACAATTCACTAATCCGCGGGCGCGACTAAACGAAACTACAGTATTGTTGTTCAGTTCGTTTTGTTTAGTTTGGTGCTTGATGTATTGTCGCTATTGTTGGCGAATATTTGCTCATGAATTTGGGTGTGCGTAAGATCAATAGTGGCCAAATGTGTGGAATAAATATTGTTTATAATTTCATTTCATAGGGATAAACGTCGGGTGCTCTTATAAACTATAGGGGCTTGGACTTGGCATTGATAAGTGCACAGTAATTTTCCATCTTCACCTACCTACTATTGGAGATACATTGGTTTGATAGTGATGAAAACACCACTGAGAGTACTGCTCGATATAAATGAATCTGTAAACGTGGTATAGGGCATCTATTAGCTACACAAAATACATGGAAAGAAATACAGACTACTCGAGGAGATCTGTTTGGACAAACATTCGATGGTGATAGGTGATTGGTATGTTACACTATAGTTTATACAATTTAAGACACTTCTGGTAAGACGTTCAACTCAAAACAAGAAAAATTGAATATCACGTAATGTCAGATACATAATTCCCCTCCAGATAAAACTTCATACATCATCAAGAAACCATCAGCCAAAACTCACGCTGTCCAAAAACAAACATCCATCTCGAGACGAGACAAGTTACACTAATGAAGAGCGACCCCCATATCTGAAATGCAGCAGCTGTCGGCATTTGGAGCGGAACCAATCGGCAACCTTCGGCTGAATTCGGGAATGACTTCGCCTGTCCCCTGACACATTTCACGCCCGGGTCTTTCTGGACAATAGGCCAGTGTTTAAGGGTTGCCTCCGTACACTTGTTTGTTTGTCCCCTACGCGACACGGTTTTATTGCCCCATAGTATTTATTACATATTAATGGTTATTTAGATTCATTGTTCCTCCCCGGCAGTATGCTCGAATTTATGGCTTCGCGAAATATTGAATAGGACCCTCTGGGTAATGAAGTGAAATGTAAAGACAGATATTATTCAGTGCTATTGTGCTGTTTTGTAATTAGATGATAGGTATAATTTTGATTTTGATTTATGTTGACTGTAATTATTAAAATTGTGACTCATACGACAGCAGGTTGTAGGTACAGCTAACAGCAGATCAAGTGTAACACTTTGGACCGTTTTTATTATCTGCATCATAAGAGTTGAATTCGTACTGCAAGTGTTACCATTGATCTACTGTTGTCCGTACTAGTTTCTATTCAGTAATAATTATGGAAATAGTGACTGACAGGGTGTAAATTCACTGGCTTCAGTCAAGATCCCTATAGTATGCAGTAATGTAAAGGCTATTGTAATGATAAAGAAAGACGCGACTATACGATAGAGAGTTTAATACATATATATTTTAATTGGTCACTTTTGATCTGACGGACCCGGATCATACTCCCAAGTCCCAACATTCAATTCAAAAATGACCGACCAATAAAATACGAAACGAATTCAGGATTTGAAAAGTCGGAACGGAGGTATTAATTAGGTAATGTTTTGACTGTATCCGCACAACTTCAAGCGACTGCAAGCGAACTGTCTCAAAACTACAGCAACTCAGAGTGAAATTAAGGCGTTTTTAAACGCAAATTGGATTACAGAGCCGTCAGACCGGTGCATTTTTCTATCCAAACAGTGCATTAGGATCATTAGCGTCCGCCTATTGTAGCTTAATGCAATTTTAATTATAAGAGGCGCGGCTCGCCATAATTGCAGTTGCATTCAGATTGTTATTTTTCCGAGAGCTTTTAACAAATTAAAAATACGCGTTTGCGGCGGTCGTTGTGGCCGGGCGCGCAATTTACATGCGAAACTCCCTGTGAATCGTGATAGAGGGATTTCGCACTGGCGTCCGATCGAGGTTAGTTAAATCGGGAATCCTTTATTGTAATTTTGATGATACATTTCACTGGCTCCATAGCCAGTCTCAAACTCAAATTAAAATTCCAACTCTATAGTTGGAATTTTAATTTGAGTCAGGTTTGTATTTACTATGACAACTTATACTAGGTAAGTACCTACCTCTAAAAGACTAACTCTGTACAGAAAACAGAAATATTAAATACTTATCCAGTGCACATGTTTCTGATTGCTCGTATAGGAGCTGTTGATCATATATTACACATTAAGCCCTTTTTTGATATTTGGGATAGGCAAGAAAGGGCTTATTGTTGCTAAAAAGGACCAAGTTCAAAATTAACAGGCAGATAATATCTCGACAGGATATTATATTGAATTAACTTGGTCCTTATTTCTCTGAGCTTTTTGCCACACTACCACTGCATTTACTCGTATTATATAGGAGAGCACACGAACCTATAAAACTCCTGCAATCTAAACCGTGTTACCGTCGCGTAGAGTTCCCTTGTTGATGACATAGACAGAAGATCAGTAAATTAAAGTGCGGGTTGGTCACATTTGTCGCAGAACCGACAACCGATGGGTTCTAGTGGAGACCATGAACAGGTGAAGTGGGACGCCATATCACATACAGGCAAGGGCGTCGCCAAGGGGGGGGGGGGGGGGGGCAGCTGCCCCCCTCTCTCTTTAGAGATTAGAAAAAATATCCAGCCCAATGCAAAGTCCTTAGTCAGGTACTGAAAAGGCGATGAGGCGAGAGCGAGCGGGGAGAGGAGTACTGTCTCTTCTATTCCGTCCACGCTGCCGTGGAGTGGAACTTTCGTGGAGTCTGTGCAAACTCTCTTACTCACCTAAGAATCAGAAAGATATAAAGAGGCTGGCTGGCAGGGGCTGGAAGCAAAAAAGCCAAGTTTTTGCTTTCAACCCCTGCCATGCACCGTACCGTGTTGAGTGGCGTCTGAGAGAGGCATACGTCCGTCCAGCTGCGTTACCAGGCGTCTAAGGCCTGTCCAGCTTTTAGTAGGCTTTTTACAATTTTAAAAAATGTTGTTATATGTTTATCTAGAATTTTATTTTGACTGATTTGGCATTGGATTTTATTTATATTTCATTAGAATTTAACAAGATTTATGGTAATAATCAAAAAAGCTTGATTTTACTTGAAAAAATTTTTGCCGTGCGCAGTCGTACGGAGACACAAAATTCTTAATAATGTAGGGTGTCCGGCCTTTTTACCCAAATGTCCGGCCAAACTGGCTATTAGGTTTGGCGACCTGGCAACCCTACGTCCAGCAATGGACTGATACGGGCTGATGATGATGGTTGATGTGCTGTTGACTAGTACTTATAGAAGACCACTAAATGTACCACTAACTGTTACTTACAATTCAGATTCCGTTCGCAGTCTAAATTATGCGGAGTCACGCACAAATCGTTTGTCAGGATTAGAGGTTTTAATATAATCTTAATATAATGCAGCTCATATGGGGACCGTGACAAATTCTTCCAGTTTAATATACTGCACATATTATAGTGCGTGTTAGGGGTATGATTGACCCACTAAATGTGAGTTCAGAATCTGAATCATATCTCTTATAAGTAATACATTTTCACGTCAAAATAAAAATGTGTCTTTTAATTCGACTGGCGTTAAGGAAAGTCAAAAGTCAAAGCCATCTTGGCTATGGGCAGTTATCGAAATTTTTACCCGACTGTGCAAAAAGGAGGGTTATGTTTTTCAAGTGTATGTATGTAAGTAAGTACCTATGTATGTATGTCTAATTCTTTGGCACGCCCTACGGCTTAAACGGCTTGATGGATTTTAATATATGAGGTGTCGTTAGATTCGTCTTGATTGTAGAAGTGACATAGGCTATAAAAATTTAATCAAAGCGGCCTAAATTTTTGGCAGTCAGGTTTTTATTTTTATTTAATATTAGCTTAATATTTATACTTCAATAATACTTTGTTACTTCATACAATGACGACCTTAATAAGCTTACTTTAAGGTCGTCATTGTATGATATAACAAAGTATTATTGAAGTAATCCTGAGAGTTCATGGTAAGGGGGCAGGTACAAGCTCGGGAGTGAACGTTACTGTCGAACTGCTTCGTCCAGAGTGATGACGCCACGGCGACTCCTCTGGATGAAGAAAGAATACTATGATATATTGAATATTCTGTAGATAACATGACATTGGCAAATGACGAACTGTCGAGGCCATTAATGAAATAAATAAATACAAATGGCATAATCCAATGGCACACGTGACCAATATCAGGGATTGGTGGATTCGGTTAAAATAATTGTTCCAAATGTATAAATCAAGTGTTATCATTCGCTTTTAGTGTCTTTTATCAATCATTATGAATGCTTTAATCCATTGTAATCGGCGTGGGATTAGCCAAATCTTGGATTGTAAATGACGAAACATTTTGGCGTTTATGACTTGATAAAGATAGTGGCACACTTGGTGGGGACTGAGTAATCCAGAGTTTGCATTGTTAGTGATTAAATCGCAGCATTACAATATTTACAATACAAACAAAATATATTTAGGAAATTATCTCGGTCTCGGGCCTCGCTCTGAATCGTTCCTGATGCAAAGGCTGTCCATAGCCATACAGCGCGGTAACGCCGCGGGTATTATGGGCACCTTTTCATCGGGAACGATCAGATCAGCTTATTCGATTAAGTTTTTATTTATTTATTATTATTATTATTATTTTGGCATGTATTTATAACAAAACAAAAAAAGGATATTATCTTAAATGTGATTTTCTATTCAATTTGTGCCAAAATTAATTATTCGCTGCATAGGGTACCAGTGACCTGTTGACAGATTTGTAATGATGATAGCATGAGGTAAACCAGTGTTGGAATTATGAACATTTTCCTAGTTCCCACTATTAGCGACAATAGAGAGCACCTCTACAGAAACGCAATTTGTATAAATACAGTGGTCGAATTCTGCCCATTGATACCATTTTTTAGCTCAAAACAATACATATTTAATAATAATATTTAATATAATAGCTTAAAACATGTCAAACAAGTCAATAATGCTGACTCTGTTATACTTGCACTATGTTACATATTAAGGACATTGTAACCATTCATTTTGTGAAAATAAATATTATTATTATATTATTATAATGTTTAGTAATGACTACAGTTCATACAGCAATGATTTTTATTGTTGTTAATGTGTTTACAACCTTAAATTACGCACACAAGAGTCCAACCATTTTGATTGGTTATCGCTTGTGACGTAACTAACTCCTCAAGCTCTAAATCCTCTATTCGTTCCTTTTACATCGAAAATCATTTTATTGTGTGTATTTTTATCTTAAACCTCGGGTTTAATCACAATGGATTTGTATCATTTACTAATCCGTTTCTGTAGATTACTGTAATCAAAGCCATATTTCGAAGGTCTACAGGACACGATTCTTTTAGGGTTCATTGAAATACGGAAACGCCAAAACTAAACGCAGTTAGTTTTAAAAAAGACTAGAAAACTGCAATGTTAGACATGAATTTGAGTAATTGCACAATTACTGGATAGATGTCGCTACCGTCCCTCAGACGAGAAAATCAAGACAAAATTCACGATCTGGATACGAATCACGATGGCTCTGTTGGAATAGAGCGTGCCACGGAATGGCGAGGTCCCGGGTTCGTATCCCGGTCGTGATGAAAATTTTTCTCCATTTATCATTTAAGACTAGAAACATTGACTTAGTGCCTACTGTGTCTAGACCTTTATATTCATGCCCATTCGTGGCCACTTTGAGTGCTAAATTACACTCAGTTTTTAGGACGCCACCGAGTTACCTAGGTATAGGTAAACCTAAACCGAAGACCAAATCAAGTGTCTTTTTTGTAAATAAAAAGTACCCTAAGTAATCCGATCTACTAATGTCTAAATAACTATGCAATAATCATAGAACAGCTTAAAATCTTAGTAGGTTAGGGTAAATTATTACATATATCACTCACTTATACCCGACGCGGGCGTGGCGCGCTCACCTTGAACAAGACCGTCGAAATCGGTCGAAACTGTCGGTCTAATTGCCGACTTTAACAATAGTCTTTATCAATAATTTAGACATTAGTAGATCGGATTACTTTATTTTCACAATGATGAACAGGTTCGATCAATCAGTTCCTTCAGTTTTACATCACAACAGGTAATTGATCATATTTGTTTACTAAATAAGACACTTAATTTGGGCTGCGGTACCTATTATGCTTTAAAAAAAAATTTTTGACAATTTTCCAGGACGTTATTTTCGTAAAAAATATACCTAACTGCATTTAAATCTAAAAGAACCCGCACTTTATCTATGAGACGGACGATATAAATTTGCTTACTTTGAAGCAAATCGATTATAGTCATAAAACGTGGCAGTAAAGATTTCTTTTATCTTTACGACCATATTTTGAACATACTTATTTGGAAGTTTTTAACGTAATATTAACATTTTATATAACCGATTTCATGTTAGGTACAGTCGACGACAGAGATAAGTATACAGGGGGCCTCAATAAGGTTGAGATTTTCTCAAAAACTACTGGACCGAATTTAATAATTATTTTACAGTTAGGTACATAGTTTCACTTTTATCTATCAAACAGTGAAAGAATTTTTGCAATAGGTCAAGTAGTTTTTTAGAAAATCTCAACCTCAAAACTCTCCTGTACACCTTTCTCTGTGTTCCACCGTACTCATAGTATTTTTATTGTAGAATCTTTATTATTTTATTTTATCATCCGGTAGGCTTTCTTCATACTCGATCTTAATATAATATTAGATACCTATCTAATAAAATGATGATCGACTCTGAATTCATAAAAAAAATCGGTTTAAAAAAAAGAAGTTTATTTTGGCATAGTGTAATAAAATTATAGTCAATAATTAGTATAGACAACAGCAGATCAATGGTAACACTTACAGTACGATTTCAACTCTTATGACGCAGATAATAAGAACGGTCCAAAGTGTTGATTTATTTATTTACATAATCTTACACAGCATTACAGTCAGAAACCAATGCGCTGTGTAATTCATAATTATTATAATAACTTAGTCAACTTATACATTGATCTGCTGTTAGCTATACTTACATATGTACATTCTCGCATAAGAAGAGGCCAATTCCGTTACAAACACATATAATGGTAGCACTTCACTTGGCTATTCGTATTCGCTATTGGATGTTTGTCGTATTTGTCAAATACTTGACGTACATAGAAATAAGACGAATATTTTGTCAAGAATACCAACCACACATGGCAATTATGACAAATATTTAAATACGAATAGCCAAGTTAAGTGCCACCATATCGGTAAATGAAAAACTTTTGTTTTAAGAGCCTTCATAGAGGCAACTAGCGCCGCCAATCTTAAAAAAATAATATCTTCCAATATAATCAATTTTATTAAAAAAGCTGTTTACAAAATGTTTATTACGATAAATACTATGCTAGTTGGCTCTATGAAGGCCCTTAAGACTTTTGTGCAGTAAGGTAATTTGGGCGTCTGGGTCTTAATCATAGTTTTTTCAAACGTATTTTTTATATAATATGAATAACATCGCCCATCGATGGCTGGAAATAAATGTTTGTGTCATAAATATGAAATATTATGTAAGTAAGTAAATTGATAATCATTTTGCCTACGTGAGACCGCGGGGGTTTCATGCATTTTTGTACTAAAAATCACAAATCCGAGAAGTATTTTTATCAATAATGTTTCGTCACATCCGTGTCAAGCCTGCCTTACCATTGACAGTCCGTCGTCTTTGATAAAATATGATAAATCAGGGCTTATTGCGGCGAGATCTGACGAGCTTAGAGTGATATCGAGAACTGGGATTAGGGTGGCCACGCCTCGCTCTCGTTTCGGGTCTACGTCACGAGTGGAAGATTACTACTATCAAAGTTAAGATTCCATCATGTTAGATTTTGACGAGATTCGTTGGGGAAATAGACGTAATTTTAGGTTAGGTATAATTGTGGCTAATTTAGTAGATTATTATGATGTTTCAACATGATGATGTTTAAAATATCAAAAATATAATTACCCAACTGTTTTTAAAATACAATGTCAAACTTAAAACTAAAATATCCGGTAAACCTTCGTCAGTCAAATAACCCGCCCCTTGTCATACCCGGTGCAAAGGTACCGGTGCGATGTTACCGCTCTGTATAGCTATGGCCAACCTTTGCACCAGGTAGGACCCGGAGCGAGAGTCACAACCTCTCTCTCTAGGCGACGGCCAATGTCTGCGACAAATTGTATGTTTAAAATGTATAAAGTAGGTATCTATATTATTAATACTTAACGTAAATGTAGGTATGACTTTTAGGCTTTCTGATGAAGAAGATAATATTTACTTTAGAGAGTCAACGTCTATATCGGCTTAGGAATAAAACAGTGTTCAATAAAATATTATAGTCATACCTGGGTATAAAATGATTGTAATTGCATTTCACCTGACGTCTTCTGACAAGTCATTTTGTTTTCAATTGTTAATAATAATCATGATGAACGCTATTTAGGTCGTGATTCGATTTTATATAATATTTGGAACTATTATATACTTACTGACGTAAGGGTAAAACTATCTAAAGTTACATAAGTTAAAGTACGTGCCAAAATTGCATATCATCACAGTATCATATGACTCGGTGCGTATTTGATCACATATCGGGGATTATTGTGACTGCACCGCGTATCAGGGTATGGCCGTCAAAAACTGTACATTTGAGAAATAGTCAGTGTCCCTCACATTTATTAATAAAAAAAATCATTTTTCTTTGTTTTATCTTAACTTGTAAAGGTGGTTCTGATTCGCGGAGTTTATGTTATAATTCATATTATATTTGATATGTTCACTTCTGTTTCCTTTTAAGCAGGTGATTAATTTTTTTAAAGAGGTTCATGTTTGTTTCCATACAAAAAGCGTGTGTCCCACTACGACATCTCGAACATTGAAGACATAAAAATACTACAAACTTTTCGAAACCTCATAACTTTTGGAGTGGTTAACGTTCTTTATAAAATTTTATATATCCTATTGAATTCTTTTTTTTAAATATCGCAATAAAACTATTTCAAAGTGAATTTTAAAAATGTATCTCAACTTTTCATCACGATTGTTACTTCACGTATGTTATCATAATGCAAGACAAATAAACAAGATTCCAGGGCCATAATATTCTTTTCCGCTTCTGGCAACACCACACTACAGGTTAGCCAACTCCTAGATAAAACCGTATATTACTTTTTGACAAAATGAACATTGAGTCGGTCAGCATTTTTTGTCTCGAGAATATTTTTGATTTTTAAAAGCGAATTGCAAGGTAAGAACATAACTTTATTCATATTTTAAATTTTATGTGTAGATATAGTCTATTCATTTAACAAATACGTACATCGGTGGGCCTTTCTGACTTCAAAACCCGCATGATTAACAGGTTTTAGGCTATGTCCACAGCAAATTTTCTTCACGACTGATACCATGTGTTACTATATGTGTTACGTAACATTCGTGATCTATTGTTAAGCTAAGTGTACACGCCACGTGGCGCCGCCAATCTTTAAAAAAATCAATTCTTCTATATTAAACCATTTATTTAAAATGTGGCACATAAAGATTGTTCCTCTAAATGAATATTATTTTTTAGTTAACTATAAAGTGATCTAGAAAGTGAACAGTAAGAAACGGGTTCTTCTGTTTCTTACTGTTCTAAAGTGAGATCACTTTATAAAGTGTAAATAGTTATTAAAAAATAATATTCATAAAGGGGAACAATCTTCATGTGCCACATTTTCAATAAATGGCTTTATTTAGGAGAATTGACGTTTTTAAGATTGGCGGCGCCACTTGGCTTACTATGGCCTCTTAAGGATAAACCGAATACTAAACAATTAAAATTGGTTAAAAAGTGGATATAAAATAAAACTATTGCAAAGCTTGAACCTCTCCTTTTATTTTGACAATTGCAAATCATAAATAAATAATTTCATATCATGTATTCTATGCTTTACAGAGTTCACGAGTGTTACCTTCATTCACGTATGTTACCATGTGTTACCAATTCACGAACGTTATTGTACAATTTTTGACGGCCATACCCATCAATATCACACAAAAGTTGTCACCATGTAGGTAATATTATCTCGTGACGTCATGGTGACCCTACTCTCGTCGGCACCTTTGTGTGCGTGCCCCGATTTCTCCTCTAAATTCCACGAAATATTTGCCGAAACAATAGCACGCTTCACGTCTATGTCAACCACGTTAAACGTGCGTCTCGGACAAATTAAACAACTTTAATTACACCTTTATTCCTCAATCGTAAGGTTGATTGACTCCATTTTGAAGTGAAAATATTATTTTGTTAGTCTGTCAAACATTTACGAAATGCATGCGGTCTCTTTGAGATTATACTCTTATAATTGCCAGTCAACAATGCCTAGATTTGTGATTATGAGTTTACGAGGTTTTTTAATGAGTGTTCAGAGAGAATTTACTTTTCATCGTTGTAAAGCACTTGTAGTTAGGCAAATTCGCCATACTTAGGTACATACTTTTTAGTATACTTTGTCTTTACGATTTGTCTTACGTCCAACAAACGATTTAGGAAATCGTTCTCGATTTAACCAAACATAAGAATTACTTGCTTTTAGATCCTGATTTATTAATTACATTTTATCGAGACATTGTACGAGAAACTGAATATATTTGCTACCAAATAAAAGTGATTTAAGTGACCCATATTATTTACCTACTCAGTCATTGCAATTATGTAGAGTAACATCCAAAATAAGTTGATTTCTTAAAAATAAATATAGAATCATACTCTACCATATATTCTAGCATTTCACAAGTAATACTTCAATACTTCATTTATTCAACCTTAGGACCTCTAGGAAACACAATGTAATAATTTATAATATAAGGTACAGAATATAGACTAGGTTATGGCTGGATGCATGAACAGAGAAACAGGGCAAAGAACCGATCCCCGGGATATAACAAAATGATGTAATAGCAGCTGTAAAGAGGCCTTGTCAATGTTTTACTTTAATTCAAATGATTACTTCAAACCCACGACAAAATTCTCCTAAACAATTGACATCAAGTGGCATTACAAACGCCGACCAAAGCAGCAACAATCACAATCCCCTGAATAATTCACAAACAGACCGACACAAAATTCAATTGTCATAGCGCAAAGTCACGCGAACTTTAAACACAAGGTTATTGAGACTTGACTCACATAGTGATGTGATGAGCATCTAATCCAGAATCGAGACCAGTGTGCTTGGTGCAAGTTCCATCGAGTCGCATTCGATACTCGATCACGAGAGAGTTAACTTATTTTTGAATTTATTTCTATATATTATAACGTTCATTGCTTAGTGCCACTAAATACTTATATTGCGTTTACCGCGGCACCTCCGTGTTCTTCGTTCTTAATTATATAATAGCAATAATACTGCGTTTTATAAAGTAAAATAGGTAGGTTGATGCAGTCGGCAGCCGTCTCCACATTTCGTTCGGATAGGCAAACTGTTATTTCCGTATAAAGTTGAAACTTCCAAACTAACGTTTCCTTCCATAATTATAACAATTTCGTGACGCAAACGCGATAGAAAAGTAAACGTGCTCGCAAAAACTCACACTGAGCCCTCTGACAACAATTCGTATTTATCGTTTCATTATTGCTCACAAAATAGTAGAAAATAACTTGAAACTCTCTTTCGTATTAGGTAGTTGTACACACGACAGCAAATCAATGGTAACACTTGCAGCACGATTTGAACTCTTACGACACAGACAATAAGAACGGTTCAAAATCCAAAGTGTTACACTTGACGTGCGCTTGACTGTACATACCAAAGTCAGCTGCAGCCCTTCAAGCTTACATACTTCTCATGTTTATCGTAAGAATTGGTATATTGTCATTAATTTATATTTGACACTTACCATGTCAAATATAAACATTTCTTAATTGTACCTATAAGTAATGCAAATATGAAGAATCATATTTCTAAATTGAGTAGGTATAATTAGAAAATCGGCCGACTATAGTAACCATAGGTATACTTTCTTTTGTCGTCACTTTAAAGTTTTGGACTTGAATTTTGACCAAATTTTAAAACCCACCCCGATTTTAAACATCACTAATCTACTTCCCTCGACTTAGCCGGGACTTGGCCAAACACAGTCGTGAATAATAGGGTAAACACGGGACAGTCCGACGATGTCGTGACCGCGTGGTCACCGCGCAAATATTGACACTTGGTGGCGTGCAGTGTTACCCTTTGATTGATCGAGCATTGTGGTCACCTTACTTTGTCTTGTTTAAAAAAAAACTTGCAGTGAACAGTCAACAGCGTATTAGCTTGTACAAGACCTATGTAATTTAAGCACTTAAAGTATCAGTCTGTACCATCGCGTAAATGGCGTTGTTTAGTGCACATGCACTAAATATTGAGAGCTACGTGGTGTTAGTAACTTAGGGTTGCTATTAAGAAATTTAACTGTTCCCTTTCACTTATAAATGGATGACGATAATATTGTATAGAGTTAAAACATTTTATTTCAAAAGTCGGTGCACATGCACTAAATATTGAGAGCTACGTGGTGTTAGTAACTTAGGGTTGCTATTAAGAAATTTAACTGTTCCCTTTCACTTATAAATGGATGACGATAATATTGTTTAGAGTTGAAACATTTTATTTCAAAAGTCGACTCCAAAGTTTGATTATTTTGATTGAAACAATATTTCAATAACCGATAGAAATCAATATCGAGGTTTTTTAATCTGATACGAGTAGTAACTACTGTTATGAAATAGATCACTAGCTATGTCTAGTATCGGAAGTCAGATTAGATAACAGTTTAAAAACATATGTCAAGCATTAAAGCAGAGCTTGGCTTTTCTATAAGATTTCATGAATTTGTTAAATAGTAAATTACTATTACTAATAGTCTACATGAATCACGTATGTAGGAATACTGACTGATTCATGATTATATGACAACTTTTTTATGTTACTACAATTTATTGTGATTAAATAAATGAAATTAAAAGACAGAGATAAGTATACAGGGGGCCTCAATAAGGTTGAGATTTTTCTCAAGAACTACTGGATCGAATTTAATAATTCTTTTAAAGTACATAGTTTTCACTTTTATCTATCTACCTAATGGCGACACTTCACTTGGCTATTCGTATTTGGGTATTTGTCATAATTGCTATGTGTGGTTGGTATTCTTGACAAAATATTTGTCTTATTTGTATGTAGGTACGCCCGTCGTCCAGTATTTGACAAATACGACAAACATCCAATACCGCGAATACGAATAGCGAAGTGAAGTGCCACCATTACAGTGAAAGAATTTTTTCAATAGGTCAAGTAGTTTTTGAGAAAATCTCTACCTTAAAAATTCCACTGTACCCTACACCTTTCTTTGTCTTCGACCGTACAAGTAGGTACGTAAAAATCATTAAGAAATCCTATAAATCCCTTTCAAGGGATTCTTAGAAATAGTTACGACAGAGTACAATCCATACCTTTCAAACAGAGAAACGACAAAACGTTATCTGGTAAGCTAATATTTGCCTACACGGGTACACATGTCCAAATCGGATTTACAACTCTAGCTACGAGGGCAGGAGAGAGACAGCAAAATACTACGTTCATATTCAGATTATATGTCTTCAGAAGTTTCCTGTAACCTCGAATTAGTATCTAAAGGGTGTGGTAGATGCACGGAAGGAAAAAAATCCTGCCCTTAATTTCTTCATGGGTAAATAAAATGCGATAAGGGACATATTCTATGCCTAGTATCATCATCAGTCTATATTGCCCCACTGCTCGGGCACAGACCTTCCCTTACATCGAGGCAGCTGGGGCCATGATCCACCACGTGGGCACAGTGCGGATTGGTGGATTTCACATGCCTTAGATTTTTTTCTACGGCATACAAGTTTCATTACGATGTTTTTTCCTTCACTGTTTTGAAAGCATTCGGTAAATGTACGTAAGTTTTTCCGTCGAAAAAACCGAGTATAACTCATTGGTTGCTGCCATGGCTGGGAATTGAACCTAAGACCTCCATATCGCAAGTCCATTGACCCAACCACTGAGACACCGAGCTCTCTCGGAAATAATATGCCAAAAAATAGGAAATAATACTGCATATATTATTTATAGTGCAGAAACATTACTATACCACTGATACCTCTATCAACTTGTGCCGGTACTATACAAAAATTAAGATACACTCGATACTCGATTGGTCAAAATATCTGTCATTTGTATGGAAAGAAGTCTCTCCTATCGCTCACCCGGGATGCCCTGCAATTTCCCATAGAAAATGTGACCAAAATCGCATTGCGCCAAAGCAGTTCGGTGCAAATCTACCATATCTCGCTCAATACTAGCGCCGTTTTTTCCCCAAAAGAAACTACTGCTTCTGTCAACCGTACCTCTTATCAGCGCTATCGAAATTCCTGTTCGATACAAAAATTACAACCATCATAACATGGAGAACATGTTTAACTGTCGATGTAGATAGATACGGTATCGCCACTACCTTTGTACCAGCCGCCTCAAATCAAAGTCATAAAACAAACGTAATTTTGCCAGCGATACGCGCTGACGGCCACAGATAAGATAATGTCATACGAAATCTGAAAGCCGTGGGATTGAGCCCGCCCGATATTGGAATTTTGTCATTGCAAGGTTTATTGGCAGGGTTATTGGATGCCGGTGGTGGTATAATGGCTATGGGATAACCTGGTGATAGAGATCGGCGCATGAAAGCATATTCATTAAAAGCTGAAAGGCAACGTCAGCGGCAGTGGTTGTAATAAGATAAGATAAATATTATTTACTAGCTGTACCCCGCAACTTCGTTTGCGTAGAGGAGGAGGATGGAGGAGATCAGGAGGCAGATCTTCCTCTCTTTCTCTTTGTTTCCACATCACATACCGCCATGGCTTATAACCTATGAGCTGTCCGGATATTTCTACTATCTCCTAGTGAAACTCCCATCAAAATCCCTTCAGTAGTTATGGCGTGATACTTGCACAAAGTCACAGACAAACTGACAAAAATTCTAAAAATTAGATCAAATTGTAGTACAAATAATGAAGAATATTTGAATCCTGTTAGCGGCGATTAGATATTTCTACGATATTTGTAAATAATCAACCTATTATTTATGTTGGACATAAATAACAGATTACAAATAGCAAGATTTGAAGCTACAACCTGCTATCTAGATAGCTTAATAGCTTAAAAGCAAGCCTCAGTTAAGCTAGTCGCATATTCACACACTGCACAATATCAAATATTAATGTATTGGATTTTGTTTTTGCGTCATTCTCTAATCATTAATGTAACGTAGGTACAAACATCGTTCTTATGATGCATTCCTCGTGTGTAGAATAAGTAATCAAAATATTAAATAGGACATAAGAGTCTCAGTAGTTCGGTGCACGTGACAGTTAACTGGCAAGGTAACATCTGTCGTAGAACCGATAACCGGTGGGGTAGACGAGTTCTCGAATGGAGGCCACGGACGGGTAAACGTAACGTGGGACGCCTCCCGACCAGATGGATGGATGACCTACGCAAGATGGCTGGCAGGGACTGGATGCAGAGGGCCGAGAGTAGGGTTGTGTGGCGCGCTTTGGGAGAGGCCTACGTACAGCAGTGGACTGGTACGGGCCGATGATGATGATGACCAAACGAACTGTCGAGACTTCTAGAGTCTCAGTAGTTCGGTCCCGGACAAAATTACCGAACTACTGAGAGTACAGGGAAAAATTTTGGTCACGGCCGGGATTCGAATCATCCATCCATCCTGATCCATCCTTAATTTCCAACAAAGCTACCGTGATTTTTTGCAAGAAAAATTCAAATCGCGGCTATCAAATCTTGTCAATTGGGAATAGTTTTGTTGAAGATTAATTACATAACATTATAGTCCTTACCTTTAACAGGATAGGTGTGGTGAATTTGAGGTGGCGGTGGAGACGCCAGACGCGGCTCCTGGCGGCTGGCAGACGCGCCCCAGAGCGACTGGCAGAGTCCATTCCTCAAGGCTTCACTAGCTGTTACTCCTGTGAACAAATTAAAACATAAATATGTTTACTAACTTACCAAATACTATCTTCGAACTGTGATATAGCGAAATCCTATCAAAAGTTTATCAAATCCAAAATTGTAATGAAACGATAACATGCGAAGATTTATTACTTTGGGCATTAAGTTATTAAAAGATTTCAACAAATAGGAAATACCAGTGACGTAATTAGTTGCAAATACTATAATGTAGTACTCGTATTACGAGCACTTAGTATCAACAGAATCAGCGAACTGAAGGGGCAGTGGTCTGGTCACATCTTTCGTAGAACCTATAACCGATGAGGTAGACGGGTTCTCGAATGGAAATCACGAACGGGTAAAACGTAGCCCTCGACCAGATGGAGAGATGACGTTGACGATGTAGCTGGCAGAGACTGGATGCACTAATATGGGCTGATGATGATGAAGAAGTAAGTATCAAACACGACAAGACATTAGATAAGACATCCTTTGACAAAAACTAGAATTCCCTGTGGATTCAGACAGAGACATACTCTTTCCATAATAAACTTCTAAAAACATAATAACAAATTACTTTCAGATTGATTGAAAATCGAACCCTCGTGCCTCGTGTTAAAGGAGTTTCCAATTTGATTCCTGTTCAATATAGTGCGTTAATAAGGTATAATCACATTATCCTAGACGTGAAGAGAGTTGTATAGATGTAAAAAGCAGATAATTAAATGTCCCATTCGTTTGTAGGCCACTTCCTCATTGATGCCTCGTCTCCTACAACAATTATGAGATGAGTCATTCACATCTGTCGTCTAATGTTTGAATCCCAGAATCAGATTTACTATAATTGCTGTAAGTAGGGTTTATGAGAATTTTCGTAAGAATTTTCATGTTTGTTATTCTGATATTCTTTGGTCATATAACTCAGATCCAATTACCAACAATACAAGATAATAACTTAATATTGACAAATTTCAAATTAAAATTAACCAGCTCTTCGAATCCTTAAAAATACAAGTCAAATTAGATATGAGGCCAACAAAACAAGGTCTTATTAAAATTGCCTAAATAAATATGAAATTTGAAGAAAAAAAAGGTAAGTATTGTAGTTCACAATGGATCATAATATTAGAATCGTAAACGATATTAATAAGAATTCTAAGCTACGTTACATAATAATAAGAAACCGAGGAAAGGAACAGAAACAAACGAAATGAAATCGTAAGAGACCGATTCAATATTGAGTGATAAAGAAATAGATAAAGAAATAAACCAAAAGAGATTAAGAACACATTAAAGTCATAGGCAATTGAGGCAAATATTACTTGAAGTAATGAAGCGTAACATGATATAGGTAACCAAGTGTTTACATAACTTCCATCGATCATAATGAAACCGTCTTACCTCAATTTAAAATTAAGTTGTTGAGTACACAATGTCTGATTTGATCAAAAAACTAATCAAGTAGGAAAATTTGTTATGGTATGGTAAATATCGACATTTACCTCAGGAAATGTTGACTCATGGATAAATCCTTTTCGCCTGCAAATTGCAAAATATTAAAGATCACGTAGGTTCGGTAATTCGGTTAGATTTAGCAATACTTATCACATGGAATCGACATTTTCCGAGGCGGGTGCTCTTTAGTTTTAAAACTAAGGCAAGTTGTATTAAAAGATGTTAAAATTACATCTTAGAAAGCTTCAGCGCAGTCTGAGGGCTCAGTTAAATTGTCCAATTGGATGTTTGTCTCATCAATGAAGTGCTCAGACTTGATTTATCTGACTCATGCGATGCCCTCGTAAGTAGGGCTTGATCACTTTCATAGCACGTGAAGTGGCAAGGCACATAATAGGTATATGTAGATTGTGCAGATAATACTACTTACTAGTCAAAATATTGTTTTGGATGTCGTTATCTCGGGTTGATCTGTGTTAGTCAAATTCTACTTTGGTTATTGTTTTGAAAGTAATAAAAGGAATTGGTAATAATCATAATATAATATCATCAAAATATTCATATCATAACACGGGAACACTAGGTACTTAGTTTAACTTAGTCTTTTATATTTTATTCGTCATAAATTATTTTCATCTGAAAATCCTTTTTGTAAAATAATATCCTGGCGAAAAGATGACCTTGATCATCATAATTACATATAAAACGATTTGTTTGTTGATAAATTATTTAATTTAATTAAAATTTAGTTAGGGAAGGATTTGAGGCAGTTAATAAAGATTATGATGGTAGATAGAGTTATCGAAAGGCGTGGATTTAGGTAATCACTGCTCGACTTACAAGATAATTTATTTTTAAATACGTTTATCAGTTGCTATTGCATGTAATACCGTGTATGTTTTGATAGAGAATTGACAAGTAACATTAAAAATTAAAGACAGTCCAATTTTTAACTTTTGGTCAGGACTATCTGAAAAGCCAATGGGCGTTTTTGGAGCCTTTTGAAAATTTCGCAGCCAGAAACCAAATATGGTTCATTAGGTACATATTGGCAAAGTAAATAAAACATATTATGGCAGCTCATCTGTAACCTCAGTCCGGGCCGAGATATTCGACTTTAACTTTTTACTTCCGTTGAACTCAAATATCTCGGCCCCGGTGGAGGGTAGAGACGTCGAATCAACATTTTTACATTCCCTATGAAGTCGTCTACAAGAAAATGTTGTTCCGGGATTTTTACCTTCAGTCAGAGCAGAGATATTTAACTTTAAGTAAATGACAAATGTGAGAGAGGGGGAGGATACGCTCATTTTATGGTGCACCGGCCATCTACTATAACTTTTGTTATAATTCATCCCGACTGGGCCACTAGAACTCCGGTTCTTTTTAGATGGCCTTTGCATCATCTAAAATGAGCACATCCTCCCCCCCCCCTCCCCCCCTCACGTTTGTCATTTACTTAAAGTTAAATATCTCTGCCCTGACTGAAGGTAAAAATCCCGGAAGGTAAGAATCCTCTCACATCCGGTGTATCCTCTACACCACACCCCCTCTCAAGTTTTATGACTTTACTTAAACTTAAATATTTATACTCTGACTGAGAGTAAGAATCCCGGACTTCACGATGAACGTAAAAATGTTGCGTCTATGTTTCCCCACTCATCCGGGGCCGAGATATTTGAGTTTAAGTAAAGGAAAAATTAAAATCGAATATCTCGCAAATTCCCATGGTTTTAAAGACCCTACTGTCGTCGAAAGGCCACGACTCGGCTGTTATAAATAAATACTTTCTCTCTCATGTTACTTTAGTTTGTCATTTTATTTAAACTCTAATATCGCGGAGACTGAAAATATTTTAAATAAAGGTTCCTTTTTTCCCTATTGAGGTAAGGAACCCCCACCCCCAAAACAGTAAAACTTTTTCCGGCTCCCCTAAAACATCCAATAAAGGATCCAGACTATCTCAGTCGTTTATTAGCATCGCCTAGCTAGGATACATAATTAATTATGCTACTATCACGAACCCCTAACATTTAAAGAAAAGTATACAGAAGCGTTAAACACGTTGGATATAAACACACGCTGACTCATATAACTATATCCAGAGTCCGACATACACAAAAATAAACTCTTAACTCCCAAGCACACCCCTAAACATAATAAAATATACCTAGACACTGAAACACGTTTGAATACGCCACCTTAATACAAAAACAACCAGATAAACATAATTACAGTCTCGCACACAAATTAAACCCTGATATATACATACATTACGATACAAAAACCCTGTTTAACGCAGAAAGAAGCAAACACACAAAACACAACTAGAAACAAAAACGCACCCATCTACACACAAACATACCTTTACGAACAACACAAAACACAGGCAACTGCATTTGTAACACACAAAATACAGTCATCTTTATGCATAAGCACACAGCCAAACAAAAATACTCTTCAGCGTACAAAATACAATATGCAAATACACACAAATACGCCCCACAAAACACGTAGAATCAACAACGCACTCCTCAAATACAAACATACCTTTACGCAAAAAAAAATACATAGACAAACTAAAACTGTAATTTTTTCGTGTCCTAACATAAAAAAAATGCTCCCAAATACTCACAACACACTCTATGGTACTTACATTCAGATTCAAAATACACTACCATACTCAGACGCGCAAAACTAATTAGTACGATATCTAGGGGAATTTTTGTGTGTAAGAGAGTTTTTATGTACCAGTATTTTTGTGTTATTTAGGGTGTGTTTTGCTCATCCGAGTGTAATTTGTGATTTACGGTATCTTTTTAAATATTACATCGCGACTGGGATTCGAACCAGAGACCTTGCCATTCTTTTTCAACTAATGTTGAGCTAGTGCACAGTTGAAAACCGTGACTCGAACCAGATCGACGATATTAGGAATAGTATCTTTTTGTATTTGGATCTCGTTTGGCGTGAGTTTGGGAGTGTTTTAATATGTAGGAGTGTTTATGTGTGCAAAAATATCCTCTAACACATACAAACACACATAAGTGTAACATACGCCGCAACAATCGATGTACGGTCGATAGCACATCAAGCGTATCACACTGGCACCATACGCAGGAGTTATACGATATATTTTGCAATGGTTTCTTTTAACAAGCCACTGGGCTTGTTACGGCGTATGTTATACATCTGTGTATTTTTTCAAAAGGTCTTAACTTTTGTGTACAGTCGACGGCACATCAACCTACAAAAAACCAAACTTTGCAAAGTACGTATAACCCCTGCGTAGCGTGCCAATGTGATACGCTTTATGTGCTGTCGACCGTACATCGATCACCTAGCCAGAGGATGCTGAGGAACCATTTAGTGTAGTTCAGTTCGTCAAGTTTACACGGGGAGAATCCAACTACACCGGACACAAGTTACACCAAGGAGGATAATTATTATGGGAAATGAAATAAATATGTTTTTTTTACGGGGGGAGGAGGAAAAAATAAATTAACATCAAAGGGGAAGTGTATTATAGATGGCAGATGCGACGCCTTATGAAATAAAATACATTTCAATTTATTTTTAGGTGAGGGGGAGGATATTATTCAATGTACATGTTGAACCGGATTTCCGCTTTGGTTGACCGCAAAAAAAAGTCTAGGGGGAGTGTATTGAACATGGCGGATGCGACATCTTAAGGAATAATAGGAAACACAATTTATTTTTGGTATGGGGGGGATATTGCACATGGTACACCGGATTTCCGCTTTTGAAGACCGGAAACCAATAAATTGTCGCAAAGGGGGAGTATATTGTAGATGGCAGTTGCGACATTCTCCTCTCTTTTGGCAAAAGTTAAACTCTATTATCTCGGCCCGGACTGCGGTTAGAACCCCGGGAACAACTTTTTTTCTCTTTTTGTATGGTCTCCTACACAGTAGATATGAAACTGATTCTGGCCGCGCGAAAAAAAAAAGGCACCACCCTCCATACGAATGTGCCCATTGGCTTTTGAGACCAAGACGAAATAGACAATTAAAACGTTGGTTCTCAATATAAGGAATCTCTAACAAGGGAATACCGCGACGTATCTCAGAAATCAAAAATAAAAATATAACTCTGGTATATTTTTTAGTTTAGTTTATATTTTTAGGTTAATATTACAATAGTTATTTTTATTTTTTATTGTTGTTTTATAAATAAATGTCTTAGGTTAATATTACAATAGTTATTTTTAATTTTTATTGTTGTTTTATGAATAAATGTCTTTATACTCTGGTATAATAGTTATTCTAGTTATGGCTTGTGCAAATATTTGTATTTAAAGGACCTACAAATAAACATACACATTTCCAAACATAATCTGAAAAGCATAGAAACATGATGATGATTAAGTAATTTTAATAAATAGGAATGGAATGCTGAAGATTTCGCAATGTATTATGTAACAACAATAATAGGACAGTCCAATCATGATACACGTTTTAGGCATAAATGGATTACAAAAATCAGAAATGCCTGCAATCATAATTATCCCTAATCAATCACGACACATGCATGCAATAAACGGTAGACATATCAATCACAGTGTCACCTCACATGACAAATTCGGAGTCAACATAAACCTATATAACATGTGTTTTTGATCAGCGACGCCTAACTCAAACACAAGTGTAGTATGTTTTGATATTTTCTTGCATATGCGCTATGCGAAACGAAAATCTAAATGATAAATGGAGAAAAATTTTCATCACGACCGGGATTCGAACCCGGGACCGGGAACTCCGTGGCACGCTCTATTCCAACAGAGCCATCGTGATAAACAAAACATATGAAAAAGGAACGCGTCATCAATTAAAAAAAAACATGATTTCTAACTGCAATGTCAGACATGAATTTGAGTAATTGCACAATTACTGGATAGATGTCGCTACCGTCCCTCAGACGAGAATATGGAGACAAAATTCACGATCTGGATACGAATCACGAATCAAGTGTAGTAGTTTAAATAAACTTAGTTCCAATTTTTTTTTAGAATATATTACTTTATATTAAAAATAGGAAATAATATTTACAAATAAATACAAATTAAATCTAAACTATCTAAACCTACCTAACGTGTAAAAATTATAAATAAAAAACCTGCGCCAAGTCCCCCACAATTGGCAATGTGCCCAAAAGGCTGGCGGCGTTGCCCCGCTGTATAGCGAGGCTAACACGTTGGGCAAAGTAGCCGCCAGCCCTTTGGTCCTTTCTTTAAATTGTGTTTTTAGGGTTCCGTACCTCAAGAGGAAAATATCAATGTTAAGGCATTTTTCTCAGAAACGCGTGGACGTATAAAGTTGAAATCAATACGAAATACTCTGGTCTGCAACCTTATGCAGCCGTGAAAAAATCAAACTTCTACGTCAACGCAATCAAAAGATATGGCCGCTTATATCGCATTTTCTTCAAATGCAATGGAACCGAAACCTATAGGGTACTTCCCGTTGACCTAGAAATCTTGAAATTTGGCAAGAAGCACGGAACCCTCGGTGCGCGAGTCCGACAGCCGACTCGCACTTGGCCAGTTTTATTATTATTTTTAACATAATTACTTTCTAAAAAAATCTCTGTTCAAGTTATTTTAATATTATCGTAGCGTATGCGCGCTGTCATTGTGCGCTACAATACGCCTGTTCTCGCTGTCAGTCATCAGCCAATACGACTCGTATTGGGTAACAACAAATTTTATTATTTGTGGATTTTTGTCATGAAAAATTCAGGTATATTTTTTTGGGCATATTATCACCCCTGAGTCGCTCGTCGTTGATCAAAACTACACCCAGTATGTAGATAAAACGGACGTACGGACGGACATCTCGAAACAGGATAAGGACGATAAGACGCAAGGACAATCAGTGCCGTCCCAAAGGAAGAGAGCGATTCGGTGGCGCCAGCGCAGCAGGATGACGAACGAAATGCTAATGTCAAGTGTAGAGACGCTTGAGTGAGATTTATACGGGTTTCGTTTGATTTGAAGATTTGATGCTTATTACGAAATTTATATCAAATTATAGGTCCAATGGTAAGTGCAATGTCGGCATTTTAATTTCGGTTGATTGGTGTCTTTAATTTTTGGGATACTCAAGTGAGAATTATATTGGAGCAATGTTTATAAGTATACTGACCAAAAGAAAAAAAATCATTTGCAAAAATTTCAATTTTGCACTAATTTTATAGGTTCCAAATTTCCAATACAATTTATCGTAAAACTTTATAAAGATTAGAACCTGCCGATAATTAACAAAGTAGCTTAGTTAGCTTCAGTGTCGCAGAATACATTAAAAATCCGTCTTTCAAAGTCAAAGTCAAATTTCTTTATTGCAAGTAAGCACGTTGAGTACATTTTTGCACGTCAATATATTTTTTGGAATTTACATTTACACCACTTTGCAAGGAAAAGGTGCCAACGCTGAGGAGAAAAAGATTCAATTTGCAACAATCTAAAATTTCTATTTTTATCAAAATTTCCAAGGCCGATCAATTACCTACTCAACCAGGAAACCAGCCAATAAAAGTGGACGATGTTGTCATTGCTTCAAGTCTAGACAATTATAATTTTACCGAAATAGACAAGTCTTTTGCTTTTGAAGCAATGAGTCAGACAATAAAACTATTGAAAACAAAAGGCAAGCCGAATGGCGCCAACGCTGCTCAAGAATCAATGACCGGCGTCCGGCCGCGGGTTCATCACTAAATTGCCGCTGACAACGCCAATTGTATCATCGCTTCCTGTGTTGCTTTAGGTGTAAGTGACGATCTTGAGCGAGATACGAACAGTAAACATGAGTTGGATAGAAAGATATAAGCTGAAAATTGAAAATCTAAATGTACTTAAGATAATTTCTTCCAATTTCATATATCTACTTATTACATAAGCACCTGTTGGGAAGACGCTAGTCCCCACGACACAGGAAATACTAGTGTGGGGACTAGAGTGTTAGTTACACTCCTTAAAACATAAGTAATCATTGTATCTAGATTTAAGTTAAAACTGTACAAATTTTTGGTTCTAAATAAATTATTATTATTATTATCTTGTATCTCTCTAGGTTTCACGGGTTTAAGAAAACCCGGTCCTTTGAAAGGCTTGCACGGAGACAGGTCCAACGCGTAGAGGCCCCATAGAGAACTTTAATTTGAAGGGATATGTGATATTATTATAATCATTGAAAATTATAAAACTATGTTTTGGCCTTAGTATTGAAAGAGATGCAAAATATATAAGTAATCGACCAGAATGTATGTAAATGTAATCTTAAACCTAATGATTTCTAAATTAATCTTCTAAGGATCCACTGTGACCCTCCTAGTGCAACTTACAATCTTCGGAATTATAGACGTTGTTTTTCTAGCAACAGGTTATGGCTCAAACCAAAACTAAATTACGTCGCGTGCTGATTCTTTAATGTCCAAACATAAACGGGTTTTACTGACCTATCTTATTGTAATTTGTGTGTTATCTCCAGGGTTAGAATTTTTTGTTTGGATTGGAAGTAACCAGACGATTTTTGAAATCAGCTCTGCTATAGACATTTAAACAATGCCATCAAATTATTACTCTAAGTAGGTACATTTTTAGGTTGTAATCGAGTGATTGCAAATAGGTCTTTGAGATCACGAATGATTGAGAAATTAAGAATGAATCGACAGATATATATTAGAGAGGAATTCGTAACGTTCCATTGTCCCTTACCCTATAAGACAGGGAGATTGAAGCAAAGAAGCAAGAAAGATTACAAAACTGGAAATGATCAATACTGAAGACCAACCTAGATAGATTGAAGCCGTGAAACAAGATGCAAAAGTTGAAATGATCGACAAAACAGACTAAACTATTAACAATATTAGTGAAAGCGCATCAAATGGTCGTATTTCTGTCACCGCGACAGATGCCGGCGCCGTATCCCCTAGAGTGCACAATGATCGAGTGGCGCCCCCTACACACATAGCATGTCCGGCACTCCCTGACCCGATGACGAGCGAATTGCATGCGACGAAGTACGAGTACCCTCAATTGATGTTAAGTTTATTATCGCCATTCGAGATGATTTGATGTGACGACGCTATGGCGATCGCAATCAAGCAGAAGTATTGTTACGACTTCGTGACTTATTGAAGATTCTCAGGAATCCAGAAGTCTGTAAGCATGAAAATGATGGCAAAAAATTGTGATGATGTTCAAACTGTGACAGGATTAGAATCTAGGGAAGACTACGTAAATCAAACGCACTTTATCTAAGTAAAACACTGCGGATACTGTACGGTACCTATCAGTAATACAGCAAGGTGATGTGTTGCAAAATTCCCAAATTCGGCTGATCTTATAAGATTTAAAAAAAAACGAATAATGTAGGGCAACATAACTTAAGCAATAAGCTCTTTGATTGAGGTAATTTCTACCAAGTTCCGGACCAAAATTGTAACTGCAACTAAAATTAACGATGTGGTTAAACTATGACGAAATAATTAGATATTTAATTGTTGAATATAATAACAGAAAAGAACAAACGAATCATGAAATGGATGTAAAATGAAGAATGCTAATATTGATACGTTTATTAATAGAACCCTTTTGATAATCTGCAACTGCAATATAGTGCAACATTATGCAATCACAAGAATTCTTGAAGATAATGCGCGTACCACCAACGTAGAGTGTTATCAACATGAAAGCTCACCGCAAACCATCAATTAGCTTAGTTGTCATAAGACAATAGGGCATTTACTGTCATCAATGGACCGGAGCTCATTCATTCGGACTATTTAATTGTTAGTGAATAGTGTCCAATACGTACACAGGTTTGACTTTGGGTTTGGTTTCTAACTGCACATTCGGTTACAGGATAAATTCGGCTTCAGCTAAAAAACAAAATTTGATTGTCGATGGGTAATTTGTCCCCACATCTTGATATCGAAAATCATTCCTATTTCAGTCCTACAGTTTCATATTTTGTATTAAGTTTAGGATACTTATATGCGGAGATGTGGTTTATCTCTTACTGTTTAAGAGGTATACATCTAGCGGATTAATGAAGTAGGCATAGGAAACATAAAGACAAAGTAAAAGTCCCTAAAAGCGTGCATCCAGCATTAGATCGAATGGCGAGTCACCTTAATTTGTAATTTAAATAGGTAAGTATATCTATAAATCACAAAGATCCATTCAAACACAAGGTGACAAATATTCAGTTAAATTCTAAAACCTTCAGGGAAAAATCAAATTAGTAAAACGACGACATCCGACATATGACTTTGGTCTGAAGAATAAAACCAACACATCTATCAGACTATTTAACGAGTGATGTACTTCAAATCATTCAATACGAGATGAATGGACAATGAATGAATGGAGAGGATCGCAATAGATTATTTATAGATAACTTACAATAAAGGAGGAATGAAGTGTCTTACTGACGTAAGCGTAGCATTTGTGTTCTGAAAGAATTAACTTAAATGCAGTTAGGACATTTTTTTATTTATTATTATTAATGGACTCGACTGTTCGTCATTTGCCAATGTCATGTTACAGAAAATTCAATATATTCAATAGTCTTATATCTTCCTCCAGGGGAGTCGCAGTAGCGTCTTCACCCTGGGTAGCCGCGTCTTCATGTCTTCATCCAGAGGAGACGCCGCCGTAGCGTCAACACTCTGGACGAAGCAGCTCGACAGTCACGTTCACTCCCGAGCTTGTAGCGGGAACTCTTGATAAAAGCTTGAAACTTCAGATCTTGCATAATTATAATCCAATAACTTCACCGTACTGTCATTCGCGAACATTTTCTGATTAATTTAACGTGATATTAAACACAAAATAAAATAAAAGACAATAAAAGGACAATTATCAAATAATTCCGCAACCGTCGTTTCCCGCCATTTTCAAGAGAACCAGTTAGGACATTGTTTGGCAATGAATACAAGGACCGTTATTATTAGTATTAGAAATTATAGCATCCTACTGGAATATAATAGTAACACCAAAATATGGATGATATAGGAAGACTAATGAACTTACAAATCTTATTAGAAAACCAAACTGTTAAACATTCCTCTCTAAAGATTTCAGTTCCTAATCCGGGTGTCACGTTACTTCGAAGAGCTTGGGTGGTCAGCTGTTACAGTAGGATTATTATTGCACACAGACCAGCTACTGAGAGTGGACAATCTAGAGAATTCTGAACGGAAACCAATAAGATGACTCTTATAACGAGGCGATATTAATTCACTGACTCTAAATTGCTACAACTTAGAGTCAGCGAATTTATATGTCCATTCGTACGATATATCTAGATACTCATTAATGTTGGATTTACAAGCTATTGTTTCAGATTTTGTTGATCTGCTCTATATTGATTTATGAACGTCAATGAGTGGCTCAGTGGTTGGGTTAATGGACTTGCGAAACAGAGGTCCCAGGTTCGATTCCCAGCCAGGGCAGCCATGTACCAATAAGTTATCCTCGTTTTTTTTGACGGAAAAACTTGCGTGCTTTACCGAGTGCTCTCAAAACGGTGAAGGAAAAACATCGTGATGAAACCTGCATGCCGTAGAAGAAGAAAAATATAAGGGCCCGCGTGGCGGGTCATGGCCCCAGCTCCCTCGATGTAAGGGAAGCTATGTGCCCGAGCAGTGGGGCAGTATAAATAGACTGATGATGATTGTCAATCTTCGCTAGCGGACTATACGGAGATGAAGATGATCTGAACACTCAACGTCCTTATTTTAGGGAATTTTAGAAATGAACATAAGTTCTGTGCAGTAGAATGTGATACTATAGGCAACAATATCCCTTTGGATAAATCTAAGGCTAGAGTGGTAGAACCGTGATGAACTGATTACGTTCTCATCGTAATTAATATTAATGACTCAAATATGTATAAAATTACCAGCGCCTAATTAAGACGCCAATACATAACGACTTATTTAATTTCCTATCGCAACCATGAGGTTTTCCTGAAATGAAACTACCTACATCATTATGATTATTTATCATTAACTAAATTAATAATTTATTTCGCAGTTAAATTTCAATTATGATTTTTGTAGCGACTACAACTGTTCTGTGAATTAGTGACTTTATTTTATATGGATTCAATGCTTTAATTATATAGATTATAAAAACATCGTCAAGATAGCTCTTCGCAAGATCATTCTTATCTTGGTGACACGCAGTCTACTAGGCAGCTGTTATCTTATAAAATACAGTCCCCATTGTGCCAAATGAGCTGGAATAAAGTTTCTTTCATTTTTATTCGCATAACATATGGCATAAATAAGGTCAAGCCAGGTCGCCGCTTCCTGACTGCAGATTATTATACTCAGGTTTTTGTTCGATAACAAAGTTGTACCTAATTAAAATTTGTAATGTTTTCTATGCATATCGCTAATAGTCGCAATAATAGAGGAAGTTGATTATGGTTATGGCTGCGCTAAAAGATTTTTAATTATAATAATGATTGCGTACTCTTTTCAACTAATTGAAGCCGATCTTAGCTTGAACAGAGCTTGTCGATAAAATTTCTTCTCTACTTCGTCACCGATTATGAGATCTACGTCCAGTTCTTTTTTGCTGACGCCGCCCTTGCTCGTAGATATTACAAGCTCCCGAAATTTAAGTGGTCGAGCTAGCAGCATCGAGTAGAATTTAGAATATCTTATAGTGATCGTACTATAACTAGTACGTACCTACAATGACTATTATTTAACCGAATGTCCGTCGGCTGGTTGGTAGGGAATCCCAGATATGGTATCGCTGGAAGGATGAGGTCGAGAAGGACCTGCACTGAATACTGGAAGACTGGCGTGCTCTTAGTCTCGAAAAACAATTTCTACTTCGGGTCTCTGACTGAGACTGCGGAGTAAGTATTCCTTTTATTCCATGTGTTAGTTAATATAACATTGTTTCTTTTACAGATTATTACCCGACTGCGCAGCAAGGAAGATTTATATTTTATCTCTAATTATATAATCAATTTGAACAAAAAACCTATTCACAACACCGAATTCGGCACGTCTGGTCAATGTCTAACCAAAAGCAAGTCACTGCCATTCATTCTAATTCTAACTAGACCAGTTCCCACGACCACGACTCCTACGCATGCTCTTAGTCACAGTTTGTCATCTGCTACTTTAATTGATACTAGAGTTCCTAGCCGTAAATTAAATCGTGGTTCATCAACGTCGACTAGTGTGTGTGTATGAGTATCACATATTTTTCTTTTTTGCAACATTACTGACCTTGGTTCGTGAATCACATAGAGTAGTGAGGATTTTTATTTACAACAAAGAAAGGTATGCAACATGGTTAATTGGATACCGGATTATTAATTAACTTCACACATTAATCATTGTTTCTCCTTTTATTATTTGCCTTATTGATTTTCCTTAATTTACGAAAGAATAAATTGCAATAAACTAACAATTATATAAGGTTTGTTTGAATACGGGGTTAGTCAAACCCTGATTTCAATTCAAACATAGAATTTTTATATTCCTCCTGCTTTCTGTTTTCCCGGTTCTGTCTTCTATCTCAGCGGAGCTCAATTTAGAGGGTAACAAGATATTTTTGAGAAAAAAAAATGATTGAGGGAGAAGATTTATCCATCCGTGTTTTCACTAACTCACAACCACTCACATCTACTAGATGCTGTCCATCAACTACCGGACCTGCTACGCTTGTAAAGTCCAAGGCATTGGCTTCGGAAGGTTTTCGAAATTGAAATTAAGTATTATCTTTTAAAACTTCAGCAATTAAACTGTGCAATCCGCTGTGGCGGTTTGATTGTCGTGCGAACGCCAGAACGGGTTAAGAGGTGTTAATTGTGCGAGATTGAATGTTTTCTCAGGGCGGAATCTCAATTGGACGCAATTGTTGATCCAGCTTCAGGCAATTTTTAACCGAAAACATTAGATATAAAAGAAAACAAATATATAAATCATGAAGGAGGAGCCACGGAAGAAGATGTAGCGAAGGGTTAGCGAAAGGATTGGCAGAGGTATAGACTGAGCATCAATTTAGCGATGTTTAAAAAAAAAGACAAAATGTGGTCAACTACAAACCGATGAGCCTGCATGAAAAGATTGACAAATGTGAAGAAACGAGAGTTGTAGGCCAGGATCTCATCTCAGCAGATAGAAGTCAATCGTCTCTGCCAACTGCTACGGGAAACTGGTTTTAAAAGAATACCGCTATTATGGGTCAAGGGCGTCATGGTACGAAATAACAAAGTATCATTGAAGTAATCCTGCTATAAGATTTCAAGGTAAGGGGGCTGGTCTCCCTTTGCTAAAGAACTTGCGAGATCGGTTCAATTGCAGCACAGTTATTGTACCGGGCAGCCGTCCAGAGGTGACGATTGCCTTGATATCCAACCTTCGATGAGAAGAGGAACTTAAAGAAGATTTTTTTATTGTAAGTAAGTACTTACCTCGACGACGAATCCTTGACAACTGTCCCAGGCTGAGCCAGCTGGTTACATAACAAGGAAAACCTAAATAAACCTAGCCATCTAATTGATGACATTGACATTAGAAGTCCAAAATAATAAAATCACAACGAAACTGATGCCCGTGGGACTGATTGAGACGAGCGAATTGAGGTCAAAGTCGTTACGTATGAGTGTAGAGTTACATTTCGCACTTTATACGAGTACGTACTCTTTCCACGAGGCTGGCACCTGATTGGGGATACAACATCAACAGCTTATAGCTTATTCATAACCCACTGCTGGGGCATAGGAACGAGCAGCCGAGATTCACCATGCGGCTTAGTGCTGATTAGGGATTACGGATTACATATCCCTTATACAGCTATTATGGCAGTGCCTCTCCACTATTTAAGGTTGGCCATTTGATTAGCTCCGTTGGCCATATCTACGTCTATCTTGAGTTGGTCGAGCTAAACGGACCAGCCCTTCAACGCTGGCTATCAGTGTCCACACCCTTATGTAACCATGATTTTCTTCATATTAGATTTTTGTACTATTATATTGCCATGAACCTACTGTGAAGTTAAATTATGTTACGTTAGGCGTTTACTAGCATCCTTCACCTAACCTTGGTTTTGAACCAACACCCTGATACTAAATATTTTTAATATCCTTTAATCGTTCCACTGATTAGCAAAAGTCTAATCCCTGTCCTGGGCCTCCTCCAAGCATCCATCTTTGTATTTAGTCTCTTCGCTAGGATGTGCCTAAAGGTCGGCGACCGTCCAGTGGGACCCATTCTGTAACGGCCCATCGGTCTGGCTGTATGCGGTAAACGTGGTCCGCCCAGTTCCAATTCAATGTAGCTACTTTGCAGGCCACGTCTGTCATAGATGGCAGGGTTTTGTTCCTGGCAACCAAGTAATACTAATGATAGTAATAAAATAATTGCTCTAATGGTTTTCAGTTACAACATCGCCACGCAAAAACAATAAAACTTGAATACAGCAGATGGGCACATGTTGCGATTCACGACAAAACGACAAATCGCATGTCCTTGGCAGCATCCTACGTCCGCTTCTCACAGTCACTCGCTGCCATTAAATCATGGAGTGCGAAATAAGAATTAAAATCTTTATTTTATGACCACAATCACATCCATCTGTTAACGTTAGATCTTGACGAGAATATACATGTTGGTTCCTTGGCCATTCTTGGGCCTTTGATTCTTATAAATATTAATATTATATTTGTTTTTCCTAGAAAAATTTAAGTAATGCTCCCAAAACGGTGATGAAAAACATCGTGAGTAAAAATCTCTTTATTACAAGTACCTAAAGGAAACTTTGCAAGGAAAAGATGCCAGGAAACTTGCATTGCATACCTTAGACAACAAATCCATAAGGTAAATGTCACATCATCACATCACATCATCAGTCTATTTATATTGCCCCACTGCTCGGGCACAGACCTACCTTTACATCGAGGGAGCTGGGGCCATGATCCACCACGCGGGCCCAGTGCGGATTGGCGGATTTCACGTGCCTTAGATTTTTTACCTATTCTACGGCATGCAGGTTTCATCAGGATGTTTTTCCTTCACCGTTTTGAGAGCACTCGGTAAATGTACGTAAGTTTTCCGTCGAAAAAACCGAGGATAACTCATTGGTACCTACATGGCTGCCCTGGCTGGTAATCGAACCTGGGACCTTCGTATCGCAGGTTCATTGACCCAATCACTGCGTGCCACCGACCTCTGTAAGGCAAATGTAATCCGCAGAAAATTGTGTCTACATAAGGGTGTGGACATGATAGCCAGCGCCGAAGAACTGATGTATCGTCTGGCTCAAGACAGGATATGCGGAGCTAATGGTCAACCTTGACTAACGTACCGATGTAATGTAGTAGAGGTGCCGCAGAACATAGCTTGTCAAATCAAAATAGGATTGGTCATAGGTCATGGTCACACTTACTGTGTGAATATGACTCACTGGCTAGGAAACGAATGCGTCTCCTGGGGTCGGCCTACCCGGAACCAGAAGACTACAGGCTCCTTCCCATGAGCTGCATAGCGGACCTATTGAGTTATATCTTTAGGGAGGAGGAAGGAGCATAAAGGAAAGAGGAGAGAACAAAAGATCCCAATGGGTCGAAGTACCGCCATATTGGCTCCCAATCAGAATAAGATAAGGGTTGGTCATCTTTGTACTACTAAAAGTTCTATTAGTAGAACAAAGACTACAAAAGTCTTGTCTCTACTACTTCCTCATTTAGTAGAACAAAAAATACTCAAAAGATCCTTTCTGCGCTATTTAGTCCACAAATTGAAATCCGCAACTACATTGGTATTTGTGATAAACGTAAAAGATTCCCGTACCCCATTAGTGTAATAGGGTACACGTGGCTTCAGTACGGACCCGCTAAATCCCTTCGTCGTACAAAAGACCGATTTGGTGCCCAAATTCATTATTAATGGGCCCTTTTGATGCGGCTGGCCCGAAAGGAGATGATTAGTTGATTGCGAACGGGATTTTTAGACAATTCATGAGTGGAACTTGGTAATTGTTTAATTAGAGCGTCTTTTGTTTGACTGTATTACGGAGAAAATGTGGTTTGTTAATAAATCAATCAATATTTTATTTCTATTGAATTAAACTGTAAAGAAAATAGAAAACTAAATATTATTCAAAAATCAATTCTACACTTCAAATTCCTATTGCTCTATGTTCGTCAACGTATTTCTTTATTAAGGGGAGTATTCAAAATCGATTACCAATGAATACCTTTTGGTCATATGTATGTAGGTATGCAGTTGACGCCTGGTGTGTCGATGTATGATGCAAAGTTTGTGCCTTGTGTGTTTGTTTGTTTTTATTTTTCTGCAAAAATCTGCCCGAATCCACGAGCAAACTAATAAGAACTCTAACAACAACTTCCTTGACCTAAAGCTTTAAATCTTAACCCTATTAGAATCTTCCTGTTGTCGAATTGGGTTGCCAAACATGCGGCGACTTCAAACAGCGGCGTACTTCTAACTAATATAGGAGTAGACTTCGTGAACAGTGAATCATGGTCACAAATTCTAATGGGATTGATTGAAGCACTGTTTATTCATTCTCGTCTTAGATTTTTTAGATTTAGACGATTGGGTGGTGGATTACACCGAATTGTATGAAAAGATTAGGTCTAACATTTTTGTGTTTTATTTATAACTTCCTATTGTTTGGAAAATTAGGTGGAAAGAAAATCATTTAAAAAAAAATATAATTCCTTTCTGTACACCGTGATTCGTGTCCAAAATTAATATAATTTATTTATTGTAGCCACGGATACCGTGAACGGTGGGTAAAAACATTGATTGGTTTTTGTGTTGGAAACGGATCCCGGGATCCGTGGAGACAACCCCGTTCAAACGAGCGGTTTTCAAAGTGACATTTAAGAAACAAAAATAGTACCGATAGCTCGGATAGATGGCTCTGATTCCTCGACTTCGCACCTCAATATTAAAGAGCATCAATGCACGGGCTAACCTTGTTTATAAATTGAATGTCTATTTTTGTATGGTACCTATTAAAATTATTAAATTGTATGGTTTAAAATTACTCAAACCAAAAAATAAATTAGTCCGCTGATATTAACAATATTTATTTCATGGTCACATGGTACACAGGGTATTTTAGTGACTTCCTGTCACGCCATCTATTATCAACTGAAAAGCAATTTTTTTCCTTTGAAATGTCACTTTGAAAACCCCTAGTTGTCGACTTTTTATTTTTTAAAGAAAAATTTTGTAAATTTTCCTGACCTTAAAAATTTACAGAATGTTTTACTTGCATCTGAATACAATATCTATATTTTCGCTTACCGTATTGTCATTGTCTTGGAATTCTTATTTTTCACGTCGCCGGACAAGTTAGTTTATATAGTTTAGAATATACACTAGTAGGTAATTGTAAAGAATTTCCAAAAATCAGTCGAGTACTTTTTGAGAAAACCACATACTTACACCTTTCTGTGTCTTCTACCGTACATATGTATGTAGGTAAACCGCAGCCCAAAGCAAGTGTCTTATTTTGTAAACAAATATGATCGTCTAATTACTTTTTGTGTGTGATGTAACACTGAAGAAACTGAATGGTTGAACCTGTTCATCATTGTGAAAATAAAGTGATCCGATCTAATAATGTGAAAATAACTATGCAATGATCACAGAACAGTTCAAAATGTTAGTAGGGTAGGGTAGTTTCTGTTTATAAAATAAGACACTTGATTTGGACTTCGGTTTAAGTACATATTTTTCAGGTTAGTTAGTTGTTTTTATTATTTGAATAACAATTTTCATGTAAGTATAGGAATAATGCAGGTAGGTATAGTAGTAGAGGTAGGTAGGTATGTAGATAGCGCATACCTACATATATTTCTATGACAAGCCTCTGATTTCACAGCCAGTCCTCCCGATCCATCATCCCGGATGGAAATCTAATTTGGCCACACTCGGCAACTAGACGTGGCCCCTAAATGAATTACCGACGACACGCGCCGCCACCATTATTGGGCCACGCGATTTGCGTTTTGCGGTTTTTATTGTAGGATATAGGTACCTACCCTAAAAACTATTGATACTATGTTGCAATATTGATATTGCATTCAACATGCTAAAACCCATGTCGTAGAATTACTATTTAAACGATGAACATACATGGTGTGTGTCGCCGGTTCCGCATGAAGGATAGAGCTTAGAACACTAATAATAGTAATAGTTAATCATGTACCTATAGTTATTAAGTTAATTATATACACACACATCTTTTAAAATAATAACAATAACTTATTATTTTAAAAGATGTGCCGCTGAGAGTTTTTTTGCCACTTTTTCTCCTCAGCGTTGGCACCTTTTCCTTGCAAAGTAGTGTAAATATAAATTCAAAAAAATATGTTGATTTGCAAAAATGTAAACAACGTGCTAATACTTGCAATAAAGTGACTTTGACGGAAAAATACTAAAAATATGAATTGTTTATAACTAAAGAATAATATTTAATTGTTTAATATTAGATGCCCAATCACTAATTTTGGCCCAAAAACCAGTTACTAAAAAATATACCTAATATAGAAAAGGAGCGTATTGACGAGATAATGGTTAAAATATAAGTTTCAAACTACATATTTTCAAAGATTTATATTTCTATGCAGTTCATATTTCTATGCAATAAAAAAGTACGAAATATTACGCAATCTCATTAAAATCAATGTCGCCCGAACGTTGTATGGCGTACAAAAATAATGGCAAATCGAATAACGGCCGGTGTTCGATCAGACAAATCGGATTACGCCCGGGATCAGATGTCTCGCAGTATCGGGAAATTATTACCAATCCCGGATTATTATCCACTTTGTTATTAATTGTTCTCTATAATCTGGTGTATTTGAGATTTTACCTCTACTTATTATGTGTCTATACTATAACCTACAGCTATATCCTCCAAACAACTCGTCAGCAATATCGATTTGTGAGGATTTTCTGTCTTTTAAGATCACTGCCTAAAGTCACTTCCATAAAACAGTTTCATAATTAATTTCGGTAATACCTTGAATATTTTTAATATAAAAAATATACATTCATTGAGATATAAAGCAGGTTGATTGAATTAAAATAATAAAGAATATTGTCTGCATGAAAATTAAGTGCCTTCTGCGTTTTTAGTTTGACAGATATACGAATCCAGAGAAAATGAATAATTTATATTTTGATTGGGCAGTTAATTTAAGAAGGCATATTATCTAACAAATATTTGGTAAATACAGTACATACAGATATTAAAAGTTAGGGATTTAATGAAAAAAATGCATGAAAGAGAGGTCTTGATTAATCATTAAAAATTAAAACATTCTTAACACGTGATAGTGAAACAAAAAGGCTAATAGATACTCTTTGCCAACACCCTAATTTAATAAACAGAATAATATAATAATAATAGTCCAAAGGGCTGGTATCTACCAAGTGCCAACGTATTGTGTTGGCAATACAGAGAGGGAATGCTGCCAGCCTTCTGGGCACCGTGACTCCCGATACCCTCCTAGAGGACATATTTTATTTATAGGTAGTTTTAGTTTTTAGTTTTATAGTGTTGTATAATAGTTTTTAGGGTAGGCCTAAAAACTATTGATACTATGTTGCAATATTGATATTGCATTCAACATGCTAAAACCCATGTCGTAGAATTACTATTTAAACGATGAACATACATGGTGTGTGTCGCCGGTTCCGCATGAAGGATAGAGCTTAGAACACTAATAATAGTAATAGTTAATCATGTACCTATAGTTATTAAGTTAATTATATACACACACATCTTTTAAAATAATAACAATAACTTATTATTTTAAAAGATGTGCCGCTGAGAGTTTTTTTGCCACTTTTTCTCCTCAGCGTTGGCACCTTTTCCTTGCAAAGTAGTGTAAATATAAATTCAAAAAAATATGTTGATTTGCAAAAATGTAAACAACGTGCTAATACTTGCAATAAAGTGACTTTGACGGAAAAATACTAAAAATATGAATTGTTTATAACTAAAGAATAATATTTAATTGTTTAATATTAGATGCCCAATCACTAATTTTGGCCCAAAAACCAGTTACTAAAAAATATACCTAATATAGAAAAGGAGCGTATTGACGAGATAATGGTTAAAATATAAGTTTCAAACTACATATTTTCAAAGATTTATATTTCTATGCAGTTCATATTTCTATGCAATAAAAAAGTACGAAATATTACGCAATCTCATTAAAATCAATGTCGCCCGAACGTTGTATGGCGTACAAAAATAATGGCAAATCGAATAACGGCCGGTGTTCGATCAGACAAATCGGATTACGCCCGGGATCAGATGTCTCGCAGTATCGGGAAATTATTACCAATCCCGGATTATTATCCACTTTGTTATTAATTGTTCTCTATAATCTGGTGTATTTGAGATTTTACCTCTACTTATTATGTGTCTATACTATAACCTACAGCTATATCCTCCAAACAACTCGTCAGCAATATCGATTTGTGAGGATTTTCTGTCTTTTAAGATCACTGCCTAAAGTCACTTCCATAAAACAGTTTCATAATTAATTTCGGTAATACCTTGAATATTTTTAATATAAAAAATATACATTCATTGAGATATAAAGCAGGTTGATTGAATTAAAATAATAAAGAATATTGTCTGCATGAAAATTAAGTGCCTTCTGCGTTTTTAGTTTGACAGATATACGAATCCAGAGAAAATGAATAATTTATATTTTGATTGGGCAGTTAATTTAAGAAGGCATATTATCTAACAAATATTTGGTAAATACAGTACATACAGATATTAAAAGTTAGGGATTTAATGAAAAAAATGCATGAAAGAGAGGTCTTGATTAATCATTAAAAATTAAAACATTCTTAACACGTGATAGTGAAACAAAAAGGCTAATAGATACTCTTTGCCAACACCCTAATTTAATAAACAGAATAATATAATAATAATAGTCCAAAGGGCTGGTATCTACCAAGTGCCAACGTATTGTGTTGGCAATACAGAGAGGGAATGCTGCCAGCCTTCTGGGCACCGTGACTCCCGATACCCTCCTAGAGGACATATTTTATTTATAGGTAGTTTTAGTTTTTAGTTTTATAGTGTTGTATAGTTTTAATTTTAGTCATATTATTGTTATTTGTTTGTATTTTTAGCTTTTAATTTGTGAAATAAATTCTTCCACTATAAACAGAATTCAATTTCAAATTCTGTCAAGGCTTTGTGCAGATTGTAATTTTTCCTTCATTTTCCATCAGCAGAACAGGGTGGTTTTATAAAAAGACAATAACCGCCTCTTACTCATCATGCGCCCAAATGGAAATTGAAAATTAATAATTGAGCACAATTCGGGAGCCGTATCGATACCGAACTCCTTTGTACACAACATAATATCCGGTACGGTAGCCAATTGGAGTATTGCAGCTTTCCTTTGACCAATCAGAAAATTAATAGAGAGCATTTTGAAAGTGGAACGTGGAGTTAACACTTCAAAAGCAGTTCGGTTTCGTTGTATATTTTAATAATATATTTTTGTTGTTAATTTTTATGTACTTTTATTGTAAAAGAAGATTTTTATTATTAGAACATGATGAAAAAATTTCTTGCCGTGGGCAGGACTTGAACCTGCGACCTTGCCATTCCGTGACACGCTCTTACCAACTGAGCCACCACAGGCCACTTTTATTATTATTAAAATTTATACATTTAGTCAAATTCGTATATAGCTTTTCCACGCTTCATGGCGTTGTTCCCGTGACTCCCGTTTTCCGATAGTAATCCGATATTTTCCCGCGGTACAAGGGTTTTCCGTTAAATGCAAAAGGTACAGATCTTAAGAAACAAAATCAGAATGAGAAAAAAATACCATTTTTTTAATAGTGAGACTAATGAGATTACTTGCTAAAATACACATGCTTACAAGAAACCTATAGGCTCCTATATAACCAGTATCTATATCAAGGGGAGTGATTTAAAAAAAAAAATTATAGATGCCAAAAATTAAGTAGGAACTTTATGTCTGTAAAGTTAGGTTGGCTGGTGACAAATTCAAATTGTGGCTAATTTTGAATGTGTCAAATGTCAAAGAATCTTATGAAATTTAGCTAAAAATTTATATTGATTCTACTTTAAATTGTTCGATGTAGTATTGTCAGTTCGGAATCATTTTGTGAGAGGGGTCGCTGGGGTGACAATTAAGTTTCCTTTGACAGCTGTATTGATTACGTGTTGTATCGGACTCCCATTGTAGAGATGGTAGGGTGAATACTACTATAAAATTAGAAGGCAATTCGGGGTGAAAATAATAATTACAGTTAGATAATTATATGAAGTAAGTATATTTTTTTTTGTGTGTGTAGGTCGAAAATTATAATCTCATTAAAAAAAAAGTTAAGTAATGTTGAGTAGAAATAAATAGAAGTAATGAATTGTAAAATATGTGTTACCTAGCTTCATCATCATCATCAGTCTATTTATATCGCCCCACTGCTCGGGCACAGACCTTCCCTTACATCGAGGGAGCTCGGGCCATAATCCACCACGCGGGCCCAGTGCGGGTTGGCGGATTTCACATGCCTTAGAGTTTTTTTTCTTCTACGACATGCAGGTTTCATCACGATGTTTTCCTTCACCGTTTTGAGAGCACTCGGTAAATGTACGTAAGTTTTTCCGTCGAAAAAACCGAGGATAACTCATTGGTACATGGCTGCCCTAGCTGGGAATCGAACCTGGGACCTCCATATTGCAAGTCCATTGACCCAACCACTAAGCCACCGAGCTCTTACCTAGCTTAATTTAACAAATTATGCGAATTATTTAAATCTATGTTACTAAGTAATATACAATTTAAAACTTTTTAGCAGATCTATAAAATATAAATTCTGCACACACTACCCATGTGGTAGGTATGTCTTGAGTAAAGTTATTAAGTACACAATTTTACATAATTTATTATTCATTAGTATTCCGGCGAAAAAAAACAATAAGTATTTTTTTTTAATAATAAATATTTTTGGTAGATATTTATCTTACCTTTTGGTGTCACAACTCTAAAAGCGCTATTAGACACAGGTCTCGGTGACCCATCCCTCAAAGATCCTCCAGGAGAGCCACTTCCACTCCTCACCATGGAGAAGTCCAGAGGCATCGGCGGCATTGCACTAACTTCCATCTTCAAAAATATTATAAAACAGTCCGACGCATAACCGACACTAAAAACAACTTAAAATTAAAAAAACAAAAGTCTATGGAATGTTCGAAATTCGAATTCGAATTTGGAATGGTCGCGGAGCGTGCGACCGCCGCGGCTTGCGAGTATGTATTAAGGCAGTCACACACTCCGTCGGCACTCGGCCGGCTTTCTGTTCGCTAAAGCCGAAAATCTCTTGAATGTCCATAGTGATTTCGACCTTATCGCTGCCGCCGTTTTTCTGTGGGCGTGGTGTGATAGGCCCCGCCTTTGTCGTCCCTCACTCCTCCGCCGCCATGTGCCTCGAGTGACAATCACTTTGTATAGGTAACACAATAATATGATTCGTGATGGATTTTATTCCGTAGGATGCATTTGCTCCTGAGCAATTGGATAAAAATATGAGAGCGTAAAAGGGTTAAGGTTTTCGTAAGTATTTACGTGACATGATCGATGATGAGATCAATATTGGGCACAGTTTTGTGATATTAAGGATTGTGTAAGTTAATAAAATTAAAAACTTTTATTCATTAACCATGATTGTAAATTAAAAATACCAATAATATTAAATAATAATAATACCTATTTTTTTATTTCATCATGTTTTATTTGACAAGACATAATATTATAAGTGAAGGAGATTTCCTTTCTTAGTTTAGGTGGCTAATAGTTTTTATTTATTAAAATTAGTAAGCCTATACTATTTTGTTAAATGAAATTTTTGCAGAGGGTAGTGATATAACATCAATCGACTAAAATATCAAATTCCTAATTTGCTAAAAGTAAAAGTAAGTAGGTATATCATCAGCTGCAGTATATTTCTTCATGTGGGGGTCATGAAGAAATATGTTTGGACCACAAACCTTCCATTACATCGAAATAACTCGGGCCATGATCCACTATGTGGGCCCAATGCGAATCGTAATAGTACTTACTACTTATAGACTATACTTCGAGATTTTCATGCAGTTTTCTAATTGCTTTTATTTTTATAGACCAAAATAATAGTGTTCGTGATCGATTTGTATTAATGTAATGATTTATTATTAAATTGTTATTATTATTTTATTTCATTATTTATTCTATTTGTATTTTATATCTCAGTTCATTAAATAAAATACCCGACTATTATTATCAGCTCAAAAATGATTTTAGTCATTGGGAATTTGTTACATAAATATTTGGGAAAACTACAATAGTATTTGTAGTTTTCCAAAATACTTCTTCATAATATTTTTCAGTTTTGATGCTATGGAGTTTGGGAATTGTGTTACAAAAATGTATTTGGAAAATCGTACTTAGGTATCCAAAAATACAATATCATCAAAATCGCCGAATCGCAACCCCTGGCAACCCTCAAAAATAACTGAAAACGCAGAAATTCGTCAAAAGATAATACAATTATCCCTCAAACGGCGAGTGACGTCCAACGAATTAAACCTACGACCCCTGGGCGTCACGTACCGACATTTAAAACAATGAACGCTTCAATTTTTCACCGGGCCAGTCCCCAAAAACGCGGCAAATACGCCCTGCTAATCCGATCCTGACGTTCCCTTAGCCGTATTCTGGTAGCAAAATATAAAGCTATAACATTGATCTCCTATAAACAACTAGATACACAAAGGTCTTACTAAAACAATTTAAAAAAACGTCCAAATAATGTCCAATAAAGCAAATGACGCCATTCGTCCGTTTGGACCTTCTTTGAGCTCTGACATTTTTAGAAGGCAGACTGTGTATCTAGTTGTTTATAGGTGATCAATGTATTATAATAATAATTTATTTAAGATAACTAGATCCATTCTGAATAAAAACATTATTTTCTTAAAATTATTGTTTGTAGTGTTACTAACATTACAAACACTATTAATAAATTACATTTTTTTTAAATAGATAGGTAGGTCTATCAAATTACACAACTTAGCTGGATGGTGATGAAATAGTCCGGAAGCGTTTTTACTGACTGTACTTTGAATAAATGTCGTGGACCTATTGGGAATTCGTGTATGGAGATTTGAAAACCATGGACCTGGTGGGAAAGGGAGAACAATAGATTCATGGACCTCTGGGAACGACCCAGTGTTTGCAATGTAACAGTAATTTTAAATATGATTCGTTTTAGCCCTTTCTGATTATTAACAGCTCAATTACTTACATCTTGTTAAACTACCTACTTACTCATAGATTATGCAATGAATAAATGAATTATAGGAAAGTTGAACTTCACGTTTTTATGAGAGGGTGGTGGCGCAGAATAGAGACGAGTGGAAGTTAGGGGGAGGCCTTTGCCCAGCAGTGGGACATTGCAGGCTATTAAATATGTCGCGGATGTATCGCAGTTCCCAACAATGGCACGAGGTAGAACACCCCAGGAAGTTTAGTCGGTATTCCGCCCGTTCAGGGCGGCGGGCCCGACATAATCAACACGCTCCCCCGGGCGTGATGGTATACGGAAACGTGTTTTACCTGGGGCAAAAAAGGCTAATTAATATAAATATATAGGTAAGTGTTTTATTCAAGAGTCGCACACTATTACTTCCAGGATGCTCTGCTAGTATTCGATTGCTTCCACACACAACTCTTCACGTAATCAGACGCTGAAATAGGGAAGTAATTCGTCCGTTAACGACAACGTAATTCATATCACATCGACAGCCCAGAATAGGTCACCTAAAGCTTTGCGAAAACTAATTACACCAGAGTTTCGCAATGATAAAGCAAAGCCGTCGTATGGGATATTTTTATTCGGGACAAAATGAAATACACAACCTTGGCAAATAACTATAGCTTCTATTCGAAATAGCATAAGGTTGAATTTGATATGCAATGCTCCGGAAAATTTTCGAGGATGTTTTTTAGAAGGTACCTACTCAGAATAAAATAATCCTGGCATAATCTCACCGGGTAAATCCCCATATTTTCATCATCCCGTGGATTGCAGGCGCACAAGATGAAACAAAAATCGCTATCGTATGGAAATCGTAATAATAATTCGGCTCGGACGTTTGATTTTCCGGATTTAGTCGTAAGCGTTTGAACGGTCAGAATTTATTGTATTGAGGCAAGTAGGCGCGTTTTTCATTTATGATTGTAATTTTAAAACGTACAAAAACCGCAGTTTTATATTTTACTTAAAGTTTAGTGGGTAGGCAGTTATTGCGTTATTAATAGTTTGTTTTTTAGAATATCAAAATAGGTTCTCAATTTGCCTGTATGATAAATTATAAATAAAGGCACCATAATACAGGCACTATAAGACAATATAGGTATATTAGTTTGTTTTTGTAAATAAATAGATAAGACCCTTTATTTACTTAATATTTTTAGTTTTTGTCATGAATTTGTAAAGTTACTGAATAAATAACTGTGAATATTATGTTACCAAGATATTTTAGAATGCCAAAATAATAATTTTGATGTTCATCTTGATGTAGCGTAAGGTTAATTATTTAAAGTTTGAAAAATAAACTGTCGACTCCATTAACATAAATATAAACCAAATAAATAATTGGCTTGCCTTTGTTTGTATGTAGGTACCTAAGTGTTATTTTATTTCGTGACATCTAATTACAAAATATTGGAGCCACAACTATATTTTACTTTATTGCATTGCAACCACAGACCACTTACCCCATAGACATGAAATCGGTACAAAAGACAATGCCAGATTCTGCCCCACCATCAACCGCAAGTTGTACAAGATAACGAATAAATTTAAAAGTATCTCCGTTTTTTATTAAAATTATTGGTTTAAATTAAAGTTATGTACAAGTTGCGAGTCGAAAAAAACAGCTTAATTAAGAATTCAGAAAATAGTAAGAAATCGAAGCGAATTATTCATTGTTTTTGTTATTCTTCTGACTTAAATGGTCGCTTAGTTTTGTAGGTGGGGCAAAGCTCCATTGAAATGTGGCAATGTCATTTGCAAGCGAAATATTCTGTCAAGCGATAGGCGCAATTAGAGGAAGCGCCATATTAAACCCGTTTCGATATCTCAAGGTTGCACGTGTCGCGAAGCAATTTTGCGCTCATGTGCGGGCAGAAACGGGCGCCCTCCTGTTACAGGTCTATGGGGATGTTACAGGTCTGTGATTGCAACCAACTTTGAACCCTTATCAATATATTTATGCAGAGATGATTTTTTAAATAACAATTTGCAATAGGTACTTTTGATTAGATAAGTATACCGCAGCCCAAATCAAGTGTCTTATTTTGTAAACAAAAACTACCCTCCCCTACTAACATTTTAAGCTGTTCTGTGATAATTACATAGTTATTTTCACACTATTAGATCGAATTACTTTAATTTATTTTCAAAATGATGAACAGGTTCTGTTCTTGTCAGTTTTTGACAGTTCTTGTAAATTTTGACAGTTCTGTAAATTTTGATAGTTCGTGTCAATTTTGACAGATCTTGCCAATTTAAAAAAAAAGATCAGTTTACACCTGAAATACTTCGATAGTGGCCCATTTCGGAAAGATCATTTTGGGAACGGTTTTTCTAGAATGTGGACGTTTTCGGAATTTGTTTTACAAAGTAGACGATTTAGGAAATGGTATTTTCAGGATGGTCTTTCTAGAAAGTAGACGTTTTGGGAAGTGGACATTTTAGGAAGTGGACGTTGTGAACCTAATCGTATCTATCGATATATCTACTTCATTCAGTGTCACAAATCACAACACGCAATTAGACGATCATATATGCGGTTTATGTGGATGGCACGTTTTTGCCACCTACACTTGTTAACACTACAGACGCTAACGCACGAAATGTGTATGAAAATTATCATTTCGGCTCTCGACTTTCGCACAATCCTTCTTTCATTTTAGTGGCCGTTAAAATTCAAGAGATCAGAGGTCATTTGCACACAAACGGGGCACTCAAAAATGAATGCGAGAAACACAGTGCAATTATGTGAAGGGTTGGTTATAAAGGCTAAAGGCTTATTAACCCAACAGTTTTGGAGATCAGGCATTTACGTTTCTAGCTACGGAAAGCCAAAATGACGTCACAAGATATGTCCAAGTCCATCTATTATATTCTAAGGATTAATAATTATGTAAATCTAGAATCGCGGTAAATATTACATTTTTATTATAAATTTTGTTAGAACTATAAAATAATTTTATATAAAAAATAGACCCCTTGCCCGTGACCGAATGTGCCCATAATACTGAACTGAAAGCATTGTATCGCATTTTAATCTATACATATAATAAGACTGTAAAAAAGTTCCTACTACATTGGATATTTTTTGAAAATAATAATTGTAATGTGTTTTAGGATCGATACTGATGCCAAAACACAAATTTTTGTCTGTTTGTCTGTGACTTTGTGCAAGTATCACGCCATAAGTAATGAAGGGATTTTGATGGGAGTTTCACTAGGAGATAGCTGAAATATCCGGAAAGCTCATAGGCTATAAGCCATGACGGTGTGTGATGTGGAAACAAGGATCCAGAGAGGAAGATCTGCCTCCTGATCTCCTCCATCCTCCTCCTCTACGTAAACGAAGTTGCGGGGTAGGTACACTAGCTAGTTACAAAATAAAATACGTACAATTTAAAATACGTCCCTATGATATTTTATAGTAGTAATAATTAAATAAATAAAATAATATATCTTCGATTCCGAATAGTGATTTATATTTTGATAATGTGGATAATAAAATATGTGGTATAATAAAATTGTGTAGAGTTCAATGTCGATAATCTCACTTATCAATGCCCTTTTATACCACCTTCTATGCTAATATTAACAGCAAAGGAACCCGTGTACAACATTACCCTCCCCTTTGTCAGTCGGGTAAAAACGGCAGAAGGACGAGCTAGTATTTTGCACACCACTTTAATTATACGAAGTTAATTAATATAAAACATTTACTATGGAGCCACGAAACTAGAGAGTAGATTGTACTGGTTTGTAATGCATGTAGTTTTGTTTGCCAACAATTATTAGCACAAAAAAGATAAATTGCCCCATGCAAATGACATTTACTTTCGTTAAAGCCATTTGCAATTTAGAATAGTAAGAAAAATGTATAAGTACTTAGGTTTGACTTTTGCCAACGAAAAAGCAATAAAAATATTTTAAGGTAGGTACTTACTAGCGGTAGTAACGAAAGTCAAAGACTTATTACCGTCAGAATCTCGCCCCCTCCCCCCTCCCCTGGATCTCGATAACCAGACAAGCTACACAACAGCGGATTGTATGAGGACATAATGCCGCAGAACGCTGAATTCGTGACGGAAGAACCGACATTTAAACCGCAATAGTTCAAAAGTTATAACCATAAGAACTTTTCGGACCGTCAGGATGGCGCGGCCCCTTACAAACGCTAATAACTCGGTAAATATCTCATCACGGACGACGTGACTACCATCAATATTTCGCCATTCAGCGGCACTAATTTGTGACGCAAGGTCCTGGGTTCCAAGTTTAATATTTGCTGAGAAAACAAAAAACAAATTCCTATATTCCTTCAGAAAAAAATACCCTTAGTGCGGATCTGGTAGGCATACTTTTATCATTGTGCCACATATGTGGGGAACACAGGTTTGTGAAGCTAGATCGTCAGCTCCATATATAGGTCACTGGACTGTGAACGTGTTAATTATTATGAAACCAAATACAAATACTAAGTACGTCCAACAAAAGGAAAACCTTTCAAATTATAGTTTAATTAACCCTTAATAAGGCAATATAGTAAAACGTTGTTACCTACCTTTCTATGTAAACAGACCATACCGGAAAATTGATTAGGTTTGTGTTATATTATAATTATAACTACTTATTTCGGTTCGGTATTTCCTTGTTTGTGGTTATTACTATAACAGATTATCGCAATCAACGCACAAAATGTTATAACATAACTTTTTGTGGTTAATAATAATAATAAACAGGGAAGTGAAAATAAAAATATTTTTTTTGGAGTGTTCTCTCAATTGTGATAAGTCATAAATACCAAGGGTTTTCGTATTATCAGACTGATATGCCAATTAAATAATCAGCCATTTATATTGAAAGGTATTACGGTTTGTGTTTCATCAAAAAATTTAATTGAAAGATCCAAAAATACTGCCTCCTTTTTTATACTAAGTTTACGAAAGAGATAACTGGTTACTGGACAAGGTTAACTAAAAATTCAAATTCAAATGTTATTTAAGTATTTTCCTTCCACATTCAGTACATTGTACATTTTGTTAGACACAGTTTGGTGGAAGACTGGTGCTCGAGCTAGGACTTGTCCTGTGTTTTGAGTCACCAGGCCAGGCAAATTGTATACAGAGCTCGAGAGTGAAGTGACTGCTGAGCTGACGCCTGGACTCCTCTGGAGGAAGAAAGGAAGACGCTGAGATCCTTCAGGCTAACGACGCCACGCCGCCCCGCCGCGACGGCCCGCCGACTCCTTTGGAGGAAGAGAAAAAACTGATATTTTATGAATAAGTACTCTGTAACATGACTTTGCCAAATGACGAACTGTCGAGTCCATTACTAAATAATATTATAATACCGAAAAGCCGCATTCGAGTACAGCTAACAACAGATCAAGTTCACTTTGGACTTTGGACCGTTCTTATTATCTGCGTCATAAGAGTTGAATTCGTACTGCAAGTGTTACCATTGATCTGCTGTTGTCCGTACCTAAATGACAATGCCAGATCCTGCCCAACCATTTTAACCGCAAGTTGTACAAGATAACGAATAAATGTAAAAATATCTCCGTTTTTTTATTAAAATTATTGGTTTAAAATAAAGTACTGTACAATTTGCGCGTCGAAAAAAACAGCTTAATTATGAATTCAGAAAATAGTAAGAAATCGAAGCGATTTATTCATTGTTTTTGTTATTATTCTATAGGAGTTGCGAGAGTAGTAGAAAATGATACTGATTATGATTATGCAATATGAAACCTGTAATAAGTCCCCAACAAAATGATAGGTACAGCTTAAATGGTCACGTAGTTTTGTAGGTGGGGCAAAGCTCCATTGAAATGTGGCAATGTCTTTTCATAAATGATGATCATATCTTCAAACGCTCAAAGCGTTTTCAAACACGTTTCTCCTGGCCGCACCTCCAACCTAAAAGCTTAACAACAAGCAGGTAGTTCGCTCCAAAAATCATTTGATCTTCGCCAACGAGAGGTGTTTTACAGAATTACCCCGCTCCTAATGTTTACTTTTAATTCACAGTCAAAATTTTATTTCAAATTGCTTTCGTAATCAAGCGACTACAGCGCTTTGTTCTTAATACCTTTTAGGTATAACAACTTTTAGGAATAATAGCTACAATGTAATGTAGCGATGTAGAGCTCGGTGGCGCTGTGGTTAGAACGATGGCCTTCCAATCATCATCATCAGTCTATTTATATTGCCCCACTGCTCGGGCACGAACCTTTTCCTTACATCGAGGGACCTGGGGCCATGATCCACCAAGCGGGCCCATTGCGGATTTCACATGCCTTAGATTTTTTCCTTCTACGGAATGCAGGTTTCATTACGATGTTTTCCTTCATCGTTTTGAGAGCACTCGGTAACTGTACGTAAGTTTTTCTGTCGAAAAAACCGAGGATAACTCATTGGTACATGGCTGCCCTGCCTTCCAATACGGAGATTCAGTTCAAACCAAAGTTCTGCGATGTACCAAAGTTTAATGATAAGTTACGTACATTTTGCAGATTGATCTCAAAAACGATGGAGGAAACATCGAGAGGAACAAACGAATTGTTATTGTGTGTGAATACGCTCTATTGTAAAACTCCTGACAGAAGCCTTCGAACGGCAACTCGACTGACTAGGCCACGTGATGCATGAGAGTTGAGCTTGGCATAAAGTTGATCGATCCTATTGGAATCGTAGAAAATCATAATACATGCTAGCCCGCAATGATTAAAATACAGCTTTATAGTTTGGCACCAAATTTGCAAACATTATAGCAATTTTGCAAACATTGTAGCAATTTTGCAAACATTATAGCAATTTTGCAAACGTTATAGAAATTTTGCAAACATTATAGCAATTTTGCAAACATTATAGCAATTTTGCAAACATTGTAGCAATTTTGCAAACGTTATAGCAATTTTGCAAACATTATAGCTTGGGTCGCGGAGGATAATTAACAATCGCGGATAATATCGCAGAGCGGAAGCTATAATTAATAAAAAGGAATAATTGTTCCATTTTTTAGCATTTTAAACAGTTATCATTATCACGTTTGATAAAAACTTTCCCAGAAAGAGTGACAAGTTTAACAGAGTGACTTTGTTCTAAAGCTTTTACAAAATATGATCGTTCACTGAACGACAGCAAAATACCTATGGTTCTTGTACCAAATTGTGTTGGTCCCATAATAATCGAAATGCGAAATATGTTTGTCACTTAATTACTGAATTTCGTATTTTTGGAAATCTGAAATACTTTTTTAGAATATCATTGGCTGTTATTCATAACCGTCATTTAAAGTTATGCCACCGTTAGTCTGTCCCTTTCTATCTTAACCTTTTTTAATGAAGTGAAATCTATATGAATGTAATATTAACGGATTATTAATAGAAGTGAAGTTTAACTAGGTATCCATTCGTTTATTCGTTTATTCTTTATTGTACACGAAACATATTTTTATATAAGTGACAGTGAGAAAGGATTTTTTAACTAGGTTTATGAATAACAGCAACATGATTTAAAAGCGCTTATGTTTAATTCGAAACTAAACCGGGATCGAATAAAAATCCGAAAGTATAACAACCGTAAATATTAATTATGACACATAATTAAGTATTTACTTATCTAAAAATATTTACGAAATTATATCAAGATTGAAAAGATTGTCACGGATATACAATTCTTTATCACAAAAATGGTTTCACAAGTCGAATGCCCTTTAAAAATACCCACAATTATTCTTTAAAAATATTCTCTTTAAAACTTTACAGCGACAAACTTCTAAAAATTCCACAAAGAAACTTCTTCAAAAGAAAATTCCAGCGTCAGCTCCGCTGAGCGGTTACCCTTGCGGTATTTACCGGGTAAAATTAGAGTTAAAATAAATACCCGGGGCCCGAAACAATTTGCATCTAGATGTGACATTAGAAGAGGGCAGGTTTTATCTTTTTGCTGTCGGGTAAAACGTAAACGTTGGGCTGACCGCCGGCCAAATTAGAGGCGATTCCATTTCACCCGGAACGAAAAAGTTTAAGTTAATTGAGAACCTTCATTTTTAAGTGTTTTTTATTATTCTTTAGTACAGAACGTAGTAAACTGAAAAGAGCACCATTGCCTTGGCGTTTGGGTGGATTAGTGCCACAATTTTTTTTATAACAACCGGCGTACATCTGGTTAGCTGTAGAATTAGAATTTAGAAACCAACGATGTGGTCTGCAAGACAATATATACAAATATTTATTTAACTAAGTTATTTATTTACAAAGTTATTATTTAATTTTCTAATCTCCATAACCATTCATGCCTGCCTTAATCCTCCTAATAAATGCATTAATTGAACGACCTATAAGTACTGCTAATTCTATTTTTTTTTTAATTTTGATAAAAATGAAGAAGAAAGGGCCAAGTACGAGTCGGCTGTCGGTTTTACAGTTTTCGGATTTTTTTTCTTTACCTGTGATATAAGACCTAGTTTCTTGCCCTTGATTCTAGGTCAACGGGAAGTACCCTATATACCCTATTGATTTTTTAACGGCTACATGAGGCTGCGGACCTGAGTATTGGGTATTAATTTCAACTTGATCCGTTCACGCGTTTCTGAGAGAGACCTATAGTCTTGACAGACAGACGGACAACAAAGTGATCCTATAAGGGTTCTGAACGCAACTATAACGCTGAATCCATTATTTAGGTACTTGATAAACTAGCTACGAAGATAAAAACACAACTTTTCACCTCAACAGCCAGTGTTTATTTGTCGTCATAGCAACCGCTACATATATTTTTACATTGCTCCAAAGAGACTTAATTAATAAGGTTTTATGTCGTGAACAGGTTACTTTTTCCTCTTGAGGTTCGGAACCCTAATATTATCATCATCCAACTTGTAACTTTTTTCCAAAGCTGTAAGATACTTACATCAAAACTTAGTAGAGCTATGTAGAGCTGACAGCTATGGCTTACTAAGTAATTAATACAAACCTAGAAGCCCTAGTGTCGCCATATTGATGGGGTCGTCGACCTATGCTCGACACATGAGCTCCCATGTCCCGCAGACTTCCTGTGCGATTCAGTCTGGTTTCTTAAGCTTTCTTATTGTTAAACGCACAATAATAATTAATTACATCCACCAAGATCCATTATAAAGATGGAGCTTTTGGAACTTCAGTAATCCTGAGTTGAGTTGTGAAGAACAGTTGTTGGGTCAATGAACTTGCGATACGGAGGTCCCAGGTTCGTTCACCGACTAGGTCAGACATGAACCAATGAGTTTTCCTCGGTTTTTCGAAGGAAACTTGCGTACATTTACCCGAATGCTCTTACGGAAAATATCGTGATGAAACCTGCATGCCGTAGAAAAAATTTAAGGCATGTGAAATCCCAACGACGACGACAACGACGGCGACGTTACCATTGAATTGACGGACACAGCGCTCAAAACTACACTTACACATTTACATTACATAACTGAAAGATTCCCGTCCGTCCGTGTGTCCACACATGTTCGCCTCGTTAATGATGTGGAACCGCGACAAATGTTTCACACTCCGTCCTATGTAAACTTACATACACCGTGAAATGATTTAGAATTGGCAAGCTGTGGCAGTTAAATAGCAGTGGGCTGGTCACATCTGTCGTAGAACAGATAATCGATGGGGTAGACGAGTTCTTTATTTATTTATATAGGAAGCCAACAAGACACCGTAATTAACAGAGTTAAAATTATTATTTCACTAACATGCATATACAATGCCTTACTTATAGGCTAACTAAACTTTTGTACTATACTATATATGATATAAACAAATACATTTTTACACTTTTATATATATTTTAGGAATATTTATACTCTAGTACTTAAATGAAAAAGAAGTGAAATCTATAATTTATATATCTCGGAAAAGAACGCCCTGAGTTTTCTTTTGAAAGATATTAGTGAATCGCCAAATATGTCTAAATTTATTTCGCCAGATATAGTGTTAAAAGATTTAGCAATTCTAGTTGTAGGTGCCGATGACCCTAGGTTAGTTATGTTCTCGAATGAAAGTAACGAACGTAGTGTCGCTTCTGAACCGGATGAAGGGATGATCTACGCAAGGTGACTGGCAGGGATGGATGCAAATAAACATAGAATCGGGAGAGATCTATGTCCAGCAGTGGACTTATACGAAGTGATGATGATGATTTGTCGCAGAAGTTCTAAACGTAAAGGCGAAAGTAAGGCGACGCAAACTGGCCTTTGATCAGTTTTTGTGCAGGTAACCATTTTGAAGTCCATTTCTCGGTTAACTTATTATGATGGGAAAAGTTGCCGAAAATATAAGAATCGGTCGCATAAAAAAGTCGTGGCTGCGTAACATCCGGGAATGGACTGGAATCGCGAGCGCAGACCTGTTCCGCCTGGCGAAATATAGGCACAACATGAAGAGCTGATTGCCAACCTTCACTGGTTGGAGAGGCAACCCCCAAGAAGAAGTAGAACCACGAATTATGATGTTACTTAACAAATCCAGCTATCATGTAAACAAATTTAACAACGAGCGACGGCAACGCGACATTTGGAACTTTAGGTAACTCTACAACTCAATAAATTACCATACACAACTTTTATATCCCGAAAGGAAAATGATAATTTTGAGTGAAATTAGATAAAAAATTGAGATAACATTATTTTCCAAACTTTTTGTCATAAAAATACGAAATTTCAAGTATTTTCTCGTTTTTGTCAGGCTGGTGCTGGTCTAACATATTCATAGCTCTATGCACGTATTATAATGAAAGACTGAATGAATGAACGGGACAGGGCAGATTGGAACCACATTTCATAGAATAGTGTGTAAAAAATTCAGAATGCTAGTACGGATTACTTATGTTACATCTCGCCATGAGACATTACGAGTTGAAATATAAGCTTAATATGTATTAGTCGATAGGACATAGGATATATACATAGCTCAGGAGTGAACGTGCACACAATTGCAGTTGCAAATCAACATCAAATCTCTTTACTGCAAGTAAGCACGTTGTGTACATTTTTGCACGTTCTTTGCTTCATAGATAGAATGCCTATTTGTTACTCTTTTTTTTTGTTAACCTATAAATCGTCCCACTGCTGGGCAAAGGTCTCCCCCTCCTCTTCCATCCATCCCTGTCCTGAGCCTCTTCTATCCACCCATCCCTGTATCTAACGATATCGTCTCTCCACCTACGCCGAGGTCTGCCCCGTTACTCTTTAACTTGCTTTTTTTCAGGTGGTTTAGTAACTAAACCTCAGATTTACCAGTGCACTGAAAACCAGCGCTGTAGTAACACTTACTACAGCACACGCTGAGCTGGGGACCGGTTTGACACCACACCACTGCACCGTCACCACTTGTAGTGTACGGTCAAAGACAAAGAAAGGTGTACAAGAGAGTTTTTAAGGTTGAGATTATCTCAAACACTACCTGACCTATTCTAAAAAATCTTTCACTATTTGATAGATAAAAGTTAGAACTATGTAACTGTAAAATAATTATTAAAATCGGTCCAGTAGTTCTTGAGAAAATCTCAACCTTATTCGGACCCCCGGTATACTGTTTTCTTCTTCTAGTGTATTGTGCATTGTTTGTGTATGTCAAATAAACGTATTCTATTCTAGATTGTCAGAGTTAATTCAGGCTGCCCATAGGCTTTTGACGTGGCCTAACGACTGCTACCACAATAACCGGGACCAACTGCTTAACGTGCTTTCCGAGGCACGAAGGAGCTCAGATGATAATGTCACTAGCGGTCACCCATCCAGGTAGGTCCGCCTTGTCTTTAACATGTACGGACAACAGCAGATCAATGGTACTTGAAGTACGATTTCAACTTTTACGACGCAGAGAATAAGAACGGTCCAAAGTACAAAGTATTACACTTGATCTGCTGTCACCTGTACTCGCAACTGGACTACGGGCCCCTCTTGACAACTTGACTTGACATTGGTATAAATGACAAAAAAGTCGAGTCCATTAGTAAAAAATACATGATGACTTGAGCAGCAACAAATCATACGTGTCGGATGTCCACATTGCACAACAAAAAACCCACAATACCACCGCTGGACGGAAGTTAATCATTGTGCCATGTTACCAGCATGTGTGGGTCTCATACATACTTACATTGATATGATTTCATTCATTAAAGCTCGTAAGCGATTGCTATAATTAGCGAGTAACACATTTTGTCGAGTAAATGTTCATATTTTGTAGCGGTTGAATCAAACTTTTAAAATTGACTGTTTAACGGTTTTTGTGACACCTAATTCAAAATCAAATTAAGAACAAACGCCTAAATTCGGCAAAGAACAGAAAAAAAACGTTGTGTTAAATTTTGAATCCCGATTGTGAACTTGGATTCCGTTACGTTAATTTTATAAAGTTTTTTTTGGATAATAATAATTCACTTGTTAGTTTTTGTTACGAAAATTCACTAGATTTTATTTTTAATTATTCTCATTTTACTATTTTAACCAAGTAATAATAAATATATTAGTACCTAACATCAATCAACATCTGTTAAATTGCGACTCTCTACTTTATTCGAGACTTTAGCTATATTACAGATGTTATTGACATGTTTTACAAATAAAAACAAAACGAACGAGCTAAACAGGATGTTTCAAAACACGACAAATTTCTGTTGCAAATGTGTCTCGCTTTTCATTTAGCACGTTCAGAAACGGGCGAGGATTATAAAAGGAGCTACAAAGAATTTATAAAACGTTCAGGAATGGATTATTGTCATAAAGAGAGGTGTAACGGCGTCGCGCGGAGTTTTGTTTTCATAAAGTTTGCGTTTATTGCGGTATCAGAACGAACGCACCGGTGTTTTCAAAGGTGCTTTCATGGTCGAATTTTAGAATTTTCTGGAAAAATTGCAAACATAGCAACTTAGTAGATAGACACGACAGAGGGCCTCAGTACCTACGGTTGAGATTTTCTCAAGAACCACTGGACCGATTTTAATAATTCTTTTACAGTACATAGTTTTAACTTTTATCTATCTAACAGTGAAATAATTATTGCAATAGGTCAAGTAGTTTTTGAGAAAATCTCATCCTTAAACACTCTACTTCTCTGTCTTATCGACCGTACCTTTTGTACAACATTCTGATAGAGAAAGCCGAAAAAAGGGTTGAACAAAATGTTCTACGGTTTTTTTCATATATTAAAAATGAAAAATAATAGTAGCAGATTTTTTCGCGAATATGTTTGGATAATTTATGTTACCGATACTGCGTCCTTATTTCTCTAAGGATACTACACACACAACAGCACACAAAGTAACTGTATTCAATAGGGAAATATCAGTTTCTTTGTTTGGAACATTGAATTAGAATTACATCCATGAAGCTCGCAACATAAACTTCATTTCCATTCCATCACACATTGAAATGTACACAATTCACCCATACCCTCAAACTTCGTCTAAATCAAGTGAACTAAAGAAAATCCCACCGATTTCCGCACTGACATCAAAGCGGCCATAACAAAGGAACCCTAAAAACATAATGAGACGGCAATAGGCGCAAGTGCTCCTGTTCGCAGGGTCCCGTAGCAATTTTAGGGATCTCATAAATATGTATGAGGCGGTACTCTTCTTTTCCTTTACTTATCAATTATGGGGCCGTTTAGGCGACACGCGGGATCACTAGGCGGAAAATATGCGGCGGCAGCGCAAGGGTTAACAGTAACTACCCCTACTATGAGTAAAGCTAGCGTATAAGATCGCTCGCTACTCGATAGCGAATAGGTTGTATGATGTACTGAAAAGACGTATGAAAAAGTGTAGTCTTTATTGACGTTAAGGTCAACATCCAGAGTTGTTGTAGCCATTAGGTAGCGTCAACGTTTGGCACCATTTCCTTGAAAAGTGGTGTAAATGTAAATTAAAAAAAAAAGATGTAGACACACTGTCACTGTAATCTAAAGATATTCCGATACAAGGATTGTTAGTTGCTAGTAATTGGTCGAACCCCCAGCGGCCGTGAAAGGGACAGTGCTATTACATTGGTGTAGCGGCGTCTCTGTTTGACGCGCCATGACATGGTATAATTTCATCGTTTTGAGAACGGTAATAGGGGGACTGAAATCCCTCCAATCACGAACCTTAGACCTACGGCTTTACGCAAGTCGCTAGCGAATTTGTCATAGCAGCTCGTCCATCTGGTAACGAACATTTAAGTGAGTTTATTTACTTACTAGCGAACTATCGATAAAAACTCGTGGTAAGGGTATAGGCTTAAGAGTGGGTATGTGTTTAGTACATCGTGGGATGACGCCAGGCGTGTTTATTTAAGATTTAACTAAACAATTATGTATTAGACTCGATTTTCTTTATAAAAAAACTAAGACGTCTTAGGTATTGCACCTTTGCCTATTCAAAAATCTTGGCACAACTTTTAATATCTACCGAATTGAATCCTATCTACATAAGTTTGCAATAATGTATGTATTTCTATTTCTAATAGTCATCGTCTCTATTTAAAAACCTTTTAAGAAGTTTATTTTACGCATCCAACCAAAATCCTCCATACAATAGGTATTATCCCTATTTACATGTAGCGCTCTCGAAAACTGTCAACATAGAGGGCGCTGCCTAACCCTTAAAAGCCCGGGGCGCGAACGACCCCACACTTTAAACCAAGGGAGAATTTTTATGCGAAAAATACGCGGCAATTTTACGCTGCGAAACAGTCCCCATGTCCCAAAGGTAGTTTCGATTCAGACTCGATTATGTTTAGGGTTAAACGTCATTGATATTGCCGATCGGTGGGCACTGGAGGGTTATTGAATTTTTTCTCGTCTCTAATTTGTACGGTCCGTGTGGCTGGGGTGCGATTGATCTTTGGCCATCGATGTTTATTGATTGTTGTTTCATAGAACTTGTTGGTTTGGCAACTTTACAATGCTTTAAAGTTCTATGTGTTTGATATAATATAAGCACATAATCTCACAGCAAGTGTCTTATTTTGTAAACAAATATGATCGTCTAATTACCTGTTATATTACCTTCTTGAACTTTCAAGCAGGAAATTAGCAACATAATCTATACATATAATAAGACTGTAAAAAGTTGTGTCTGTACATTGGATACTTTTTGAAAAGAATAATTGTAATATGTTTTAGGATCGATACTGGTGCCAAAACACTAATTTGTAGAATTTTTTCTGTTTGTATGTTTGTCTGTGACTTTATGCAAGTATCACGCCATAACTACTGAAGGGATTTAGATGGGAGTTTCACTAGAAGATAGCTGAAATATCCGGACAGCTCATAGGCTATAAGCCATGGCGGTATGTGATGTGGAAACAAGGATCCAGAGAGGAAGATCTGCCTCCTGATCTCCTCCATCCTCCTCTACGCAAACGAAATTGCGGGGTACAGCTAGTACTAAATAAAGTAATAACTCAAAGTCAAATCTCTTTATTGCAAGTAAGCACGTTGTGTACATTTATGCACGGCAACATTTTTCATTTATTTACATTTACTTACACCACTTTGCAAGGAAAAGGAGCCACGCTGAGGAGACAAAGTGGCGAAAAACTTTCAGCAGCACATCTTTTAAAATAATAACAATTTAATTTCGACTTAATGCTCGATTTAATGCTCATGGTATATGTCGATTTTCAACTTTTAATGAAAGTTAAAACACAACCTACCACTATACAAACACACCTTGTCATAATAAATCAAAAAACATTAAACAATAGAAACTATAAAATGCAGTAACCCGCATCCCTAAAAAGGGCAATCTTTAACTAAAATCGTAAACCGAATCAAACTTTACCGTTTTAGTTTAGCAATTTACTGTAAATTTACTGCTCGGGCCTTTTTACCAATTGTCCGTCGACAGGAGATCCGAGCTGATAATCTGTGGGGCCCGCATGTGCGCACACGCAATGTCGATCATACACTACACAAACTAAACAGATGTGACATGGAAGACTGAACAATGAATAGTACCTACTTGCTTGAAGCCCTGTAAATATATTCAGTAGTGAAGACAGTCGGGACTGCTTGTACCCAAGGTTTCCCTGGGTGTACCTAATTAATATGTGATCTTTTATGTAAACCCATAGCACAATGGAATACTATTCCTTCGACCTCGTCATCGATAACTTTACATAAAACGGAGAGAAGAATTTGGAGAAGACCTTATCTTGCATGGAATTGTCAAAAAAATACATGAATTTGAATATCCGCTTTCCTAGAAATATTTTTCTTGAAAAGTAAACAAATATACTTACTTTATTTTCATATTTAAGTGTCTATTTTAACAACAAAATCATGATACATAGATATAGGAGTTAGGACATGCATGACTTATGCAGCACAATTTTTGACAGTACATAATTCCACGTCTGCTCTACGAGATCTACGACATAATCTTTGCGCGCAGGATGCGTCGCGTATGCGCGTTGAGCGATTGTAATTAATAAATCGTTAATACCGAGTGGATCTCGATTGTTTTTATGCTAGTGTAACTCGGCTGCGCACGATTGGGACCCTCTTTGTCTATGAATGATGAATTGATGATACTCTGTGACGTGTTCACAGCTGTTTTAACGGAAGAGTCTACTGAGAGATTCGAGCCATAGTTATTGTTTATCGTGTAACACACGGAGACTACGCAACGCTAATACGGTCTAGATTGCAATGAGTTTGTGTGCTGTCGACTGTTCCTAATGGGGAATTCCGGATATAAAAGGCTGACTACAGGTAGAATATTAATATTTATCATAGCTTGATCTAACTTCGTCTAAAACAGAGGTTTTCAAACTTGTTTTTTTTTAACTTTTAATATCAATTATTTTTCAGCGAGATTTTTTTTTACTTTACCAAAGTTTAAAAACAACAATGACATTTATTACTTTAATAAATTTAATTAGTGCTATGTTAGTCTGGTTTGAAGTTTAAACTTAAGTTATAAAATAATTCTGGAGCCCTTACCTCTAGGCCTCCAGCGCCCACAAATGGGCATTATTGCGCAGTATGAGAAAGACTGGTCTAAAAGTATACTTATAAGTATACTACTAGCTTAGGCACTGAAGGATGACGAAAATCGACGGCAAAATGCATTACATTAGAACCTAGGTTAGTACTGATTTAAAGAAATATCTATTCTTCATTGCTGACTGAACTAAATAATGCGTGGACCTATTGGGAAACACTTTTATTATTATTATAAAATGTCGTGGACCTCTTGGGAATCAATGTATGAACTTCAATTTTTTGAGAACAATAGGCTCGTGGACCTGGTGGGAACGACCCGTTAAACATCTCCTTCGAAATTAAAACAGGCTTATTAAAACTAATAGTGTTGAAACTGATCCTCAAACCAACTCCCTGATTGTGCCATCACCATGGGTAGAGTACCCTTAATAAGCAATCTGACGCGTCGAATAATTAACTTTGTAATCAGTTTTAAGTGATAATAATGACATGCGGGTACCCACGGTTAATAAAGTGTTTGTTTTTTGTTCAACGTGCCTTCACGTCACCCTTTGTTCAATTGTTTTAAAAGATATCAACTACATTGTATAATGAAGATGTTTGTTTTCATTAAGAGCCTTCCTAGAGCCAACTAGCGCCGCCAATCTTAAAAAAATCATATCTTCCAATATAATCAATTTTATTAAAAAAGCTACGTTCACATTGTTTATTGCTATAAATATTATTTTTTAAATGCTTATTTGTAACGTGATTCAATGTAGGTAAGTTGTAGTTCACATAATTGCGAAAAACGGCCGTTTCTGGCACATTTGTGAACTACAACTTACCTACATTGAATCACGTTACAAATAAGCATTTAAAAAATAATATTTATAGCAATAAACAATGTGAACGTAGCTTTTTTAATAAAATTGATTATATTGGAAGATATGATTTTTTTAAGATTGGCGGCGCTAGTTGGCTCATGTCAGGGCCTTAACGAAGTATCGATAAGGTAGAGTTACTTATAGAACCCTTCGTTCTTATTGTAGAAATGTGTTTGGTCATTAATCGATGCTAGATTGATACCACCTTCTATAGTATCTTAGATAGTAAGTCTTCTATAGTAATTTAGTATTTATCTTCAGTTATCAAAACACTTAGGTACCTACTTGTTTTATTGCTATAGCCTTTTTGTCTATCTGTAAGCTCTCATGTACTTTTTCTTATATTCTTGCTTCTTTTACTATAAAACTCTCTTCTTCTTCTTCCTAGCCATCCTCTATCAAATTCTTGGTGTAGGCCTCCTTCAACCGCTTCCATTCCGATCTGTTTTGAGCAGTGAGAGTCCAGTTGCTGCCTGACACCTTCTTTATGTCATCTTTCCATCTCGTCTGTGACCACAGACTATAAAACTATCTTATTTTATTACCGAAATATAGTTCCGAAGTTTTGGTTCTCTTGAATATGGCGGGAAACGACGGTTGCAAAATTATTTGATAATTTTCCTTTTAATGTCTATTTTGTTTTAATATCACGTTAAATTAATCAGAAAATGTTCGCGAATGACAGTACGGTGAAGTTATTGGTTATTATGCAAGATCTGAAGTTTCAAGCTTTTATCAAGAGTTCCCGCTGCAAGCTCGGGAGTGAACGTGACTGTCGAGCTGCTTCGTCCAGAGTGATGACGCTACGGCGACTCCTCTGGATGAAGACATGAAGACGCGGCTACCCAGGGTGAAGACGCTACTGCGACTCCCGTGGCTGGAGGAAGATAGAAGACTATTGAATATATTGAATTTTCTGTAACATGACATTGGCAAATGACGAACTGTCGAGTCAATTAATAAAATAAATAAATAAGTTCCGAAGTTCATCTATTGCCTCACCAAGCATTAGCCAGTCAATGAAACAAAAGAGAGTAGGAAAAGCTAGTTTCCAGGTAGACAGTAGGTACGCCTTTAGAGTTTGTAGATACAAGAAAAATTGTAAATAACATCAGTTGAATCTTGACAGGCGTTACTTTTATGTATTTAGAAGTTTTAGTATTACTTTTAAACATTTAATCAAAGTTAATTACTTACTACATCCAACGAAATCCTTTCACTAAAGTCCGCAAATCTTCCAAGTTCGAAATTCAAATTGCAAGGACCGTTCACATACGAGCGAGTACGTCCATGCCAGTTCGGTCAAGTAGTCAAAGGGTAGCCGACGAGAAAGTTGACTCAACTCTGTTCTAGATCAACTAATTACATGTTATTCTCACTGATTAAAGCACAGCTTGGGTCTAATGAGTGAGTCAGGCTATCGGTTCGGTGGGACTTTTATTGCTTATGATGACGGATACGACACGATTATCAATATTTAATGTGTAAACCGAAAAAAGTGTAATCTAAGGACTTTTGTTAAAATATGACAGAAAGAAGAAGTAAAAATTATTATACTACGTCATAATTATTACGCAATACTTCACATGGCTATCTTGACCAATGTAGAGATGGCCTGGCAAGCAATGCTCTCTTTTGCTGTTATTCATAAACCTAGTTCAACCTCACTTCCATTAAATCGTGTTGCTATCCCTTTCACACTTCGTTAAAAAAGTAAGATAGAAAGGGACAGGGGGCCTAAACGGTGGCGTAGCTTAAAATCGTATTTATGAATGGATAATTCTCTGTTCTAACAGTGGAGAAACAGAGCACCGAATTCGGTATCTCGGAAAAGCTGAAGTAAAGGTGGAATTGGAGTCAAAAGACACTACAGCGGAATTCGTTTCACTTCATTCATTCGTGAAACAGTGAGAAATAAATATCTTGGGGAGAGAAAATATCGATATGATAGGATAAATGAGAGAGGTGAGAGGATTGACTATACTATTTTTAAACATAACTATACTTATTTAAAAAAAGAACACAAATAATCATTTGAAAAAAAACCATAGAGGTCCGGTCGATATACCGCCATTAACTGCAAATATTTAAAGATCGCAAGCTGTAAAGTGCCTTTATAATCTGGCGTAGAAAACGTTCTCACAGCGCCAGTCATCTTTCTCAATCAACGAGCCATCAGGGGCACACGATTTTTATTGTTTTCAAAGCAATTGCTACGGGCGTTGACTACTCCGGCTTTTTTAATTTCCTCCCAAAAAGCCACGATTGGATAATTAATTTTACAGCCTCTTTATTAAAGTTAATAGCGGAGAGTAAAAATCAACTAAAATCGTCTTTTGTGGGACTCTAACTGGGTTTTACTTTCATTTTTACGTGCTTCTTTTATTGCGAATAGATTGAGTTTTGTTGGTTTTATCTAGTTTTATAACCGACGTAAAATATGATCTACGATGCTTCGGTTAGCAAAGGATTATAATAAAATTGTATATTTATTGGAACCGAATGGACCACAAACAACGCGAAAAGGCCACGTGGCCGTCCCCGCAAACGATGGCGAGACGAACTTGACGTTTTTTTATGAGAGAGTGGTCTGAGTCTGCGTAGAATAGAGATGTGTGGAAGGGGTGGGGGAGGCCTTTGCCCAGCAGTGGGACATTGCTATTAAATAAATAAATAATTTATTACAATTTGAATTGACGACCTTCCCCTGATTTCATTTCACAATAATCATCATTATCCCTGCACTACAAATATCGCAACGTCTTAATATTTTATCGCCTTAGCCTATAGCTACAAGATTTGCCTGGATGCGATCGCTTTTAAGAGATAACACCACATTTTCGCTTGTTATTGTCAAGATTAACCTAGTTCCCTACCATGTACCTATCTATTTAAATACTTATTATCTACTAGTATCCAAAAAATCTAAAACCTTTTTCAATGTTATCAACACTACAATCCCTCAGGGCTGTCACTCCTCAATTCAGCCCACTTTTAATATTGTTTCTAGTTTCGTCGCGTTTTCGAATTCCCATTAGAGACAGTAATGAACATAACTTTTTACTTGTCGTCCTTGGTTGTCCGGTTGAGTGACAGCTGTGCTGGTAAAATACATAATTGGTTTTTAGGGCACAGTTTGTTAGATGTGAAATACTGACGTGCGAATAAACACCTCGCTAATAAATTATAACTAAGAAAGCTTTTAAAAAGTTTAGTAATATTTTAACATTACTTACTAATTGTCCCCTAATTATGCTAACTAATCTTGTACTGATTGGAGCTGTCTATCACATAAAATAATCCAAAAGTGGAGATTGAATCAGCGTGGATAATTTATTTAAAAGGTTCATACCCACCTCCTCCAAAATAGCATAAATGTGGAAATCCCGACAATTGACAGCCCTACCTCTAGGAAATTGTTTCTGAAAACAAAGTACATCTAGGTTCTCTTGAAAACGGCGGGAAACGAATGTTGCGAAATTATTTGATAATTTTCCTTTTAATGTCTACAGGGACTATTTTGTGTTTAATATCACGTTAAATTAATCAGAAAATGTTCGCGAATTTTCAAGCTTTAATCAAGAGTCCCGCTACAAGCTCGGGAATGAACGTGACTGTCGAGCTGCTTCGTCCAGAGTGATGACGCCACGGCGTCTCCTCTGGATGTAGAAAGGAAGACGCGGATACCCACCCAGTGTGACGACGCTACGGCGACTCCTCTGAAGACTATGATATGTTGAATATCCTTAACATGACATTGACAAATGACGAACTGTCGAGTCCATTAATAAAATTAATAAATTAGTACATCTACTCGAGTTGAAAGATTAGCAATATTACAGGCTTATATGCGCTTATTTTCTGATATAATTGTAAGTATAGGCGAGAACAGAGTGCTACTTTAAGGCTGTTAAATAACACCAAAATTGCGGCGATGAAATCCAGGTTCGGTTCAATTGTGAAGCAGCTTAAAAGAATTAAGGCGATAGTTCTAAGCAAAGTCTAGTACTTAAAACCTGACAATTAGCAGCGCGTGACTATTCCCCTTATAATCATAAAAGCTTATGGCCAAAAGGCGAGCAAATAAATATTTAGCCGCGCTACAGTGGACGAGCAAACAAGGGTGAAATTACCCCCATTTTTACAATATTTTGATATATTGCCCTTAATAACAGGCGTGGTGGTTGTCCAACGAAGTTTTACAGTAAAAAATCGGGTGCAAATATGTTTGCTTTCGAGGCAAATTACCGTTGAAGCTCATGGCAATAGCGTTTGTGAAGGGTTACTACGGATCTCTACGTGCTCTCGATTCGAGTTATATGGAACTCGAATAGTGTGGAACGAAGCACCGTTATACTCTTACACTCGACTGAAGAAATATTCGACTCTACATCGACTCTTCGTGTATCGATTAAACAAATATTCGAGCCTGTGGCATTCGACTTTACGAATATTCGAGTTTATACGAAACTCTAATCGAAATTCGAACAGAAGGGAGGTAATGAAAGCAACAGTAACTACTGAGAAGATAATGTTGTCATTTTCACTCATACGTCAGAAAGAGACATCTGTTTTTGAGGTTCCGTGCCTCAAAAGGACATCACTTTGTTGTCCGTCTGTCTGTCCATCCGTCGGACAACAGCAGATCAATGGCAACACTTGCAGTACGAATTCAACTCTTATGCTGCAGATAATAAGAACCGCCGAAGTCCAAAGTGTACACTTGATCTGCTGTTGGCTGTACCTACGTTGCTTCATGTTTTCTAGAAGTACAGAACAAATGATACCACCGCCACATGTTTGAGTGTAGATTTTTTAACGAAGGTTACGTTTCACTGTTTCCGATGGCATGAATAATGAAGTAAATGATTCCCGCGACGCACGCGCCGGTTTTATGGGCGGCGGCAGCGACCATTGATTGGACAATTTAACGTGTTTACTTATTATAAATTCAGTTTACGGACTTTACAATGTCTACATTTTCGGGCGGTATTTCCCATCGTAAAGATTGCCTACGAAGCCGAAACGTCTATTTCTACAATTTTATTTTATTTTACTACATGTAGGTAAGTAATTCAAATCTCAAAGTCAAATTTCTTTAAGGCAAGCATTATATTTACATTTTTGCACGTCAACATATTTTTAGAATTTACATTGACACCACTTTGCAAGGAAAATGTGCCAACGCTGAGGAGAAAAAGTGTCAAAAAACTCTCAGCAGCACATCTTTTAAAATATTGATAACACAACTACTTAATAACTAGGTATTACACAACTATTACTATTATAGTAATCTAAACTTTATTCTTTATGCGGAACCGGCGACACACACTATGCATGTTCATCGTTTAAGTCATTTATTCTGTAGTTCCTTTAATGAAATTAAACAAAGAAATCTACGATAGGTTCGAAAACCATCCAAAATGTATCCTTATGCAGAGTTATTGAAATAGCATAGGCATTAAAAATTGTCTGACAATAAATTAGCCCCCAAACAGCGATAGTCCGTGTCATGCTCGGATCAGTAAATATATAAGACCATGAATAATTTGCAAATTGCAAATAAATGTAAGTACAGGAATGGAGAGGACCTGGACGACGTATAGGTAGGTACTCTGGGTATCCGCGTCTTCTTGTCTTCATCCAGAGGAGCCGCCGTAGCGTCATCACTCTGGACGAAGCAGCTCGACAGTCACTTTCACTCCCGAGCCTGTAGTGGGACTCTTGACCCTAGCGCCAAACCTCAGATCCCGCATGAATCCTCCAATAATTTCCCCATACTGTCATTCGCGAACTTTTTCTGATTAACTTAACGTGATATTAAACACTGAACAACCACTGTAGACATTAAACTGAAAATTATCAAATAATTTCGCAACCGTCGTATCCCGCCATTAACAAAAGGCCCTAATATTATTTCTACGATTATATTATATTTGACATTGTGTTCATTGTGACGTAACGACTTATTCGTCAACTGGCGAATGCGGAACTCGCGAGTGCGCGCGGGTTAGCACCTTCTGATTTTACCTATTTTTTTTGTCGTCAACTCGCGCGCACGTAAATAAGGGCGTATTTATGTACAGTCAGCTACAAAAAGTTCGAATTGTATTGACCTATTCCTACTGTTTGGTATTATTTAATTGCGAACCTAGAAATGAATACTGAATTACTGAGTTACCTATAATCATTCTATGATTCAAGCTCAACTTTGCACAAATTAGACTCTACAACCAAATGTCGTGAGTTCATTATGGAATATTGAAAGACTATTTTATTCCTATAATTTGGATTGAAATATGGAAAACATAATCACTATTATAGTGGACATATAAAGCAGTGGCATAAACTTGTAGCAGGATAACGCAACCCTCCCCTTGTATTACTTAATAAGCCCGATGACTCTATTAACCCCTAAATTTTGTTTACCTAATAGAATAATGGCCTGTCGTATAATAAATTGGGAGATTTCCATACTCGATAGCGGCTACGTTTATCATTTTAATACGCCAAAGTGGCCCGGTATATTCCCGTTGTACCATATTAAATATATTATATTTTGTAATTGTTCATATTTTATTTAGTAGCCTGTAATGACCCACTGCTGAGCAAAGGCCTTCCCCAACCCTTACACTGATCTCTATTATATATGGGTTCTGCCTGAAAATCAGCGCCGCAGCCATGTACCGCGTGGCTGTGGCATTATGCTGAGGCAGCTGACCCCTTCCGGCGCTGCACATCAATGTCAGATTAGCTAAGGAGTTTGTAATATTTGTACTTGTGTATGTGCCTGAATAAATGTATTTTCTTTCTTCTTTCTTTCTTTCTATTCTGCGCAGATTTAGACAAACCTCTCTTAAATTATTTTTAATTAAATTAATGCTGCTGTGGTTATTCACATGTAGGGATTGCAATCCGGTGTCATTTTCAAACTGGCCGGATCTGGACCGGATTTCATAAATCCGGTGTACTGGTACCGGATCCGGTAGACGTATATTGATGCCGGATCCGCCAGAGTACCGGATCCGGTTTTCCGGATTGCAATCCGTATTCACTTGCGATCCAGTAAATACTAAGAAGTAATTTAATTTAAAATGTAAACTTCTTTAAAATGGCAAGTTATCTAAGAGTCAGTCTAAAAGCGTCACTAAGGCCGAGATTCATAGATAGATTAAAGCTCGAGCTTACCGCGAACTCGCTCTTACAACTGTCAATTCGTGTAATTTGACGTTTGTAAAAGCGAGCAAAGTGTATATTAAGCTCGGCCTACGATTGGCCTTTCGACTGTATTTTTAATACAATGAATAACGACTTTATTGGTTAGAGACTTCGAACAAGGTATAGGTATCCAATATTTTTGTAAATACCTGCCTAATTTGATATTTTACCTGAATAAATAACTACCGTTAAATAGACAAGAAACCGAAGATTAACTTTTACTAAGTTCTCCAAAAAAAAATCCAAGACCTCTTTAAATGAAAATGGGAGTAACCCATTACCCTCAAGGGTATCACTCAATGACGTCATTAGGTAGCACGTTTGTTTACGAACTACAAATTAAATTCTGCTGTTACCATTGTCATCCCCATTTAATTTTGAACTTTAATGTTAACGTATTAAATACAAAGGCGAGTTAGGGAGCGGCAAAGTTAACTGTGTTTATTGGACGTAAAAAGGGAGTTGTCAAAAGTTTGACAGTCCGGTCGTGTTATTAAATTGTGATACAAATAACACACTGGCAAGCAATGATTAGTAATTTTATAGCTTTGTTGGACCCATTACGGTTTCGATGGGTATGTAATAGCTTAATGTCAGTAGAAAATAGATTAGGTGGCGCAGGCGCAGTGGTTACTAGGTTACTATTTATAATAGGGGATGTAACGGTAAATCCACTAGGTAACAATAAATTTAAAAAAAAAATATTTATTTAAAACATTACTATTATAATAATACATTATTTTGATTGGCCACCAGCATCTTAAAACTTGAGAAGTTTGTCCAGATGCTGATATCCTAACACAAACCGCTGCATAATATATATAACACTTATATTAATATATGTGTATATAAAACTATTTATAATAACTTTTACGATAAGTAATATTTATACATTTTCTTTTTGTTACTGCGGGTGGAACACCGCTACTAACCGCCGCCGACACAGAGCACCTCGCAAATAGAACTGTTCATACATTTTGTAACGATCAGCTGATCGATTTGGTATGGGACATTAATTTATTTTATTTGTCATTCGTACCGTCCGCAAAAGAGCTTCCTATTGATAGAGAGACGGTACGATCTCTAGAGTTGCTAGCTTGAAAATTATAGGTAGGTACTTATATGGTGCGTCAATAAGGTTGAGATTTCTCAAGAACTATTTGAACGACTGTAAGAAATATTTTAATAGTACCTATAGCTTACAGCGCAGACGTATGTAAAGTAGAAGAATTTTATAAATCAGTTGATTATTTTTTGGGAAAATCATAAAAAGTTATCAACCACTCTTCTGTACAATTTTCTTTGAAAAGAATAGAATAGAAAATATTATGTTTATTGCCATACACCAATTACATTAGCTTACAAAAAATCAGTTAAAAGTAAGGAATAAAGTTATAATAAAAAAAAATCTAATATAGTTATGATAAGTGGTGTGGCAAAAGGTGCATGTTTCAGCTAAGCTGACACCGAGGTGTGCAGCGCTGTTTTTCGATATGCACCTCTTCCCTGCCAGAATACTATACCGTATGATAAGGGTTTGAACTAAGATAGCCTAGTGATATCTTCCCTTTGAACTATACTATGGTGGGTGTGGTATATGGGTTTTCTCGAAAAACTATCTGCATATTTTCAAAATTATTTCACAATTACATACCTAGTCCGCTATTCAACCTAATAGTGAAATATTTTTTACAACCAGTCAAGTAGTTATTGAGAAAATCTCAATCTTAATAATGTTCCTTGTACTTATACTTTTCTCTGTTATCGACTTACGTTACCGTAAAAAGCAAGAATCGATGTTTGATGACATTGATGACAAAATGAACCTTAAACCTACTACGAATACGAAGCAAACGTAACACCGAAAAACCTCCATTTCCGCAACACACAAAACAGTTTCCACTAAATTGGACTTAATTTTTAAACTGGCCACACTGTTTTTGTTTTTTATTTAACACACCATGCGATTTGGAAACATACTGGAAAATATTTTGTTTACAAACGTATCCGGTCATAGTCATTTATTTATATCTTCGAAAAAGTATTATAGATCTTAAAAGCGTAAGGTACCTACTTATACTCACTCGTAAGTCCATTACGTTCCCTTTTCATTAGATACCTTTCTGTAAAACGCGTAAAAACAAAAAGATAGAATATAATATATAGGTATATATACCTATATATATTTCAACATTATATCTAACTGATGATCGGTGAAAGCTATCTCAGGGGCCGGACGGTAGCGACGTCAATCGGTAAATATTGCAATTATCTGATTCCATGTCCAACATTGCATTGCAGTTATGCTGGCGCCAGACATGTGAGCATCTTTGCAAAGTTTTAACTACCATTGAAAGCTTTGCACAGATCTATAACTACGACGTCATAAATATAGCCGTCAATGAACATCTAATTTGAGCATATTTGGCAAACATTGGCGCACATGTCTGGCGCCGGGGTTCGAAGCCATGTAACTATGAAAACCTATCAAGTTGCAGATAAAAAATAGTATTCATGTACTTTAAGTAACTTATAATTCAGAGATTTAGTAACACCTACTTTTAATATTCTTCATGAACGTTTATCCTCAACTCAGGTATTTTTCATACTTATTTACATAATAATATTTTTTTTCATTTCATCATTTTCAGCAAAAGAAATCGAACCTTTAAAGTTTAAACACTTTCGTAGTCTACTCGTAGTGTTCCTACAACCCACAATTTACGTCCAAGTAAGTGTACGTTTACGAAAAATCTAAGGCATGTGAAATTTTCCAATTCGCACTGGGCCCGTGTGGTGGATCATGGCCCCAGCTCCCTCGATGTAAGGGAAGGTATGTGCCCGAGCAGTGGGGACATATAAATAGACTGATGATGATGATGACGAAGTAAGTTTACGGGAACAACGTCTAAACGTGTGTTTCCATGTGGACGAAACGTAATTCAATTTGAGGGTAAAACGCTTATTAGTTGTTACAGAAACTCTGCTCAGTCTCATTTTCGCGTCCAGTTAACCCTTCTTTGGGGAAGTGGATGTTTTGTAAAACATTAAACAAAAACCTGAATTTGAGGATACAATAAATGTATCTGATTATAGTGGCCCCATTATGTCTTAAACATATTTTATGGTGCCCTGTTAACATTACCTATCGATCTTAAATTACGGGTTTGTCTTGTATTGTGTTACTGGTTTTCCTATGATTAAGTAGGTACAGTCGAAGACAGTGATGTATACTTACAGGGGGCCTCAATAAGGTTGAGATTTTCTCAAAAACTACTGGACCGAATTTAATAATTCTTTTCCAGTTACATAGTTTTAACTTTTATCTATCAAACAGTGAAAGAATTTTTGCAATGGTCAAGTAGTTTTTGAGAAAATCTCAACCTTAAAAACTCTCCTGTGTTCCACCGTACCTATTATAAGGATGTATTAATAATATATATAATATAATATTTATTTTCACAAAATGAATGGTTACAATGTGCTTAATATGTAACATAGTGCAAGTATGACAGAGTCAGCATTATAATTAGCACGATTTAGATAACCCTGACTCCCGAACTAGGGTGACCTGTGTTTCTGGAATCAGTGTCCTTCCGTGTTTACTTATTGCTAGTTATTAGTATACTTTTTTACAATGATTAGAAAGAGGACCAGTGTCAGCGTATTGTAAACGTAAATGTTTATTGACTTATCTAAGACAGGCTGGTCGGCAATCAGGATTCTAGGTACCTTACATTATTCTTTCTAAATCGAAGGGACATTTTTCCTCCAAAAATCCCACTCCAATCAGCAACAAAATGTGCCATGTAGTCGACTGGTGCCGTCAACAGAATTGGACCCAGGTGTGTTTGGACCTCGTGATTTCTAATCAATGGATTGGGATAGAGTAATCACGTTAGAGAAGCAATTTCTTAGCTTTTACTGTCGACTGTGGATCTAGAAATCACCCTATAGGAGAAGCTATTGTTTGTAAAGTAAAGTGACAAGCTCTCAATTCAACAATCACTTGCTATCTGTGGTTTTCGAGTTTCCGGTGGCAACATGCCAATTTTCTGTGGTAAAAGAAACCTATGTGCTATTGAGTAACACCAACTATATGTATGTGTGCAGGTCAACATCCGTCAAACAATTCTATAGATTATTAGATTTTTATATAAAAAATTATAGGTTCTCCAAAATGGAGGACCCTATAAAAAATTTGGTATTCCAAATGGAATACCAGAACTGTCAGTTGAAAAACTCAGTTTTTGAGTATAATATTAGCAAGATTTTCCAAGCAAGATGAGCTCTGGTCATCATAATGACATGAATCAGCTGTTATACTAAAATTCCAATCGCTCTAATTGATACATTCAACCTCGCTCTCAGTCTCTTCTTATTGCAGAAGATCTTTCATCACATAAGTAGTAAAGTTGAAATTTTGAGGACAAAATTAATTCCACTTTATAATTCTAAGTTTTCAAATACAACTTATTTGAAGTGTAATGCGCCATCCTCAAACATATTATACATAATCTTTTCTTATTCTATCGTGATCGTAAGTATCTAGGAGTCGACAGCTGCGTACGTTTAGAACGTTGAACGTTTTAAGGGTATTGGAAGAATTTGTAGATATTTTTCAGCCATCTGTAAATGTTCACTATCATTATTGATGTTCTTTTTTTAGATTCGCGATTTACTAACTCCTAAATTATAATGCTAAAATCCATAATTCCAATTCGCTTAGCGTCTACTTTCTACAATGTCCAATTTTCCTCTACATTTATATCACACTATTTCGCAATATGGCTGCCATGCCATTACTTTGATTTATCGAAATATAAACTGCATTTCGATTGAAACGCTATTACTTCTATTGTGATAAAATTTCTAGAGCATGTCGCCTGTTCAACGATATATAATTTGTTTTTAATGATTTCTGTATTTATCATAGCCATATTTGTAACAAGCTTCGTTAATGACGTTCCTAGTCAATATCTTCCGGATTATGGCCCTGATCCAGAATCCGTATCGAATGAGAATTCGGCTGGAAAACGTGTAACTGTTACCATAAACCCACTAGAAACGAAAAAGGAACCACTCCTACCCGAATTAGCAAGAGATTACTTCGAAGCCTACGTCACAGTCTTCAATAAGCGGTACAAAACCCAAAAGGCCTACGAAGATCATCTAAATGTCTTTAAGAGCAACCTGGAGGAGATAAACTCGTTAAATGAACAGTCAACTTCCATATTCCATATAAACAGATTCACAGACGAGACTTTTGAGAACTTCACAAATAAATTCACGGGTTTCAATAGTTCCATGGTAACAGATAGTCCTGAGAATTATACACCGGTAGGAAATAGGACACCACGACGGGATTGGCGAAGATTTAATTATGTTACTCCTGTTGGTAATCAACTGCGTTGCAAGAGTAGTTATGTTTTCAGTGCCATTGGTAAAGATAATTTGTTTTAAGAAATCTATCTTTACACATCAAATACGAAGGTGTGTAGATTCCGTAAGGATATAGGAAGACAAACGGGGAGCCCTTCCTACTGTGGACCATACAGAGAAAGCCTAATCTTGTCTTAACCTCTTCAGGTCCTTGGAATCGTTGGACTTGGAATCCTTAGACTGCAATCCCTTTATGAACTAGGGACCATCGACTTATCTACCAGCACAGACCACTTACCCCATACCTGTAACAGGAGTGCCCGTGTCTGCCCGCACATGAGCGCAAAATTGGACCCTGCTTCGTCTTTATGCGCTCATCGTGTGACAGAATGCTTGCTGTACCGATTTCATGTCTATTTGATAAGTGGTCTGTGTCTACCAGGAATACTGGCTTACTCCGCTGGCTTAGTGACGCGACCGAGTGAAAGTCGTACCGGTCCAGCACTGACTGCCGCCATACCAGCAACACATTAGAACAATTATTTTAAAACGAGGTAATTTTATTGAACATCCATTATAATTATCAGGTAACATAGAAGCGATGTACGCAATGGAACACCTCTACCCAGCTCAATCCTTTTCGGTGTTACAAGGATATGACTGCGAAACAACTGGCTCCTGCGAATATGGCGGAGTGCCCCATCTTGTAATGCAGTACGTATTAATTACTTATTTATACATATACCGCGTTGGTTTAAAATGTCATTCCCGAGCTCTAACCAGATAATATGGTTCTGGTTCCACCTCACATTTTGGAAATAGTCAACTCACCCAGGTGCTGAGTGAAACGACCACTAACGTTTTTGTAAGGTGGCATCTCACCCATAGGTGAGATTTTTGGAGGGTGAGTGTCCATGCAAAGCATCATGATTCAGAAGGAATAGAATTCACACAAAGTTTCTGAGCATATCCTTGTCTTGACAGTCGGTTGGATAGCTGATGCTTGACCATATCCAATGGATATCCTAAACAAGTCTAATATTTTAGAATTAAAACTATAGTGAGCCATTACTACAAATTATTATATATAAACGGATATCACTCACTGTTGAAGTTGGCAATTAGACCGACAGTTTCGACCGATTTCGACGGTCAGTGCGCGAAAAAATGTCACTGGCGACGCGGCCGTCACGCGCTCACCTTGAGAAAGACCGTCGAAATAAGTCGAAACTGTCGGTCTAATTGCGGAGTTCAACAATATAAGTGAGTGATATCCGTTTATATATAATAACTCTAATATTGTATAGCAACATAAGAAGATAGTAGTACTCGTACTAGTATTAGAAGATTAGTTTGTACTCGATGACTGTGTACTCTGTATAGGTAAGTACTATAACTGTAGTGTTGCTTCCCAGAGCATTAATGGACAAAGGCGGAGTCGTGCTGAGTGATATTTACCCGTATACTGAAAGACCAAAAAAAAAGAACTGCGATAACGTGAGCGAGAGTGATATGGTGGCAAAAATAGCTAGTGTCAGGCTACTGAGTGTAGCTGACGAGAACGATTTGGCGGATATAGTCGCTAATGAAGGGCCTGTGGCTACTAGTAAGTAAAATTCCTATTACGTAAAATGATTGGTACCTGTTTATGCCTTGCATTAAATGCTGAAGCCTGTCTGTTCTGGTAAGATATTTATTTGTTACTAAGAGTTATTACAGATGTGTAGTCTTTTGGACAATTTGTTGAAGAGTCGCCTGTAATCCAAAGATTTATTCGTTGTAAAACTTAGTTGTTCGTATATACTTTCAGCAATGTTTGCGTCTTTGTCAGTAAAACACTACAGAGCTGGTATTTTGGATCCAAAGGACTGTGACGAGTCGACAAACCATGCCGTGTTGCTTGTCGGTTACGGAGAAGGTAAAACTTACTCTATCTATGTAGGTATATCCTTTGAGAGATAAGCAAAGCACCACCACCTTTTAATTTTGTAAAGATCTAGCTTGGTCCACGTCGGTTCGTGCATTTTCAATCCTCAACAGTGAACATGCACTTACTACTGCGTGTACTGGCTATGCACGTTATTTATCAGAATGAACATGACCTCAAGTAAGTCAGGCTCTAAGATTATGGTAGACATTTTTCAAAAAAACAAATTGATTATAAGTTTCTGTGAAGGTGATAATCATCATTGTTTTTTTACAGTAAGAAATGTAACTTATTGGATCATCAAGAACTCATGGGGTATGGATTGGGGTGAAAGCGGGTATCTTCGCCTCATCAGGGGGCGAAATGCTTGCAATCTGGGAACCGAATATGTCGCCACTGTCACCATGGAGAACAATTCCACACAAGGGAATGACAGTAATTCATCTAATACTACTAGTACCGAGGTAAAATCTAGAAGGGGTTTAAATGGGGATAATCTTTTTAATGTTGGCGAGCAAGTTCAAGTTCATTTATTCGATAACAAATAACTTTGTTATTCGATAAGAAATTACAATTTCTAACATCAATTTTTAAACTTACACAGTTTATATACATATTAATTAGATAAAACGGGAATTACCGCGTTAAACATTTATTATTGATGTCTCGATATTTTGACAGCATTGCAGCCATCATGGTCACGAGTAGACTGAAGTCGGTGAGTGTTGAACGTCAGAAGAGTGACACAAAACGATCTACCCTCTTTCGTGTTCGCTGACTGCGTTGAGAAAAGTTGTTGATATTTGCAGGTACCCCCATTTTGCAAAAAAAAAAATATGTCCGCTCGTTTGCACGCACTCGCCTTTGTGCCTCGTTTACATAAGTCGATCACTGGATTTCCGTTTTATCTAATTAATAAGTATACTTGAACTATTTCATCGCAAATAACAAAATTCAATGAATAATTTTAAGTAGGTACTATATATATACATATATGTATACATATACCTACTTATATTTACAACATTAAAAACTAGTGTGTGGACACCCTGGCCCCTTCCCACGTCAACAAATCGGCACGCAGGGCCGGGAGCGCTGCGGCTGAAGCACAAACTCATAAGCATAGAAAATATGCATATATTACTGCCAACTATGAGTTTGTTGCTTTGGCCGTAGAGACGATGGGTCCGTGGTCGTCCGATACTAAGATAATGGTTCGGGAGGTATCTATTCGACTGGTCCTCGCCTCGGGGAACCTTAGAGCCGGTGAGTATTTTGCCCAGCGCCTGAGCCTCGCTATACAGCGGGGCAATGCGGCCAGTGCGCTGGGCACCCTGCCGCGCGGGACGGGCCTAGACGACGACGTGCCTAGAATTAGGTAGATGATAATTTTTTCTTAGATATTATTTAGAATATGAACTAATATTACTATTAATATATATGTTTGTACTCTAAACTATCTACTAGTAAAAGAATTTATACTATCAAATATTATAATCCCTTTAAAGAATTAGGAATAGGTAAGCTTAGAGGAAATATGCCGACTTCTGGAGATATGTCTACCTTTAAATTACCTTTCATATTTACATATTGCTTTCAGATAACAACAGCGTCAGAAGAATCATCAAGTAATAATACTAATACAACAACAACAATAACAACAACAATATCGTCGTCAGAAGAAACTTCAGCTACAGAATTGACCTCACCAACAGTTACCACTTCAAGAGATCTCTTAGAAAATCTCTTTCCTACGCCTACTTACGACTCTGCTGAAATAATCAAAGCTATTGAAGCAAGCATGAAAAAACAAACTAGAATGATGAAAGCCGAAGGTTCTGAATACGACGAAGCAGCATCATGGGGTATTAAAACAACCGCACCAGATCTGGATCAAAGTATTAACTCCTCATCAGAAGAATATGAATCTGATGAGTATGCAGACACTCCAGAATCAATTATTCAATCAGCAACAACACCAGAGTTTCGATATACTCGTATTGGTCCTTATGAGATGGATTACTGAGGATTTCCAGGGTTGTAATGTAACTACTCCATTAGCATACCATTGCTTCTTAGGAAGGTGAAGATGGGCCTACTCCTGGGTACCATTATACATTTCCAAGATATAACCTGAACTATTATTAATAAAACTACAGAGGATAATGAAATATGTTGATACTTAGATATATGATGTTAAAAAAATTATTGTGACCAAATAAGTGATCAGTAGGTACGATATCGATAATCGATAAAACTAAAAAAACTACTGGATTTTCAAAAATTCTTTCGCCATTAGAATGCTACATTATCTCTTGGGCCCGTATTAATAAATCACTCTCAGCTCAAAAGTCAATCTTGAGAACGACCTCAAGATGGCGTTCCTATTAATAAACGTAACTTAGGTGCGCGTTTAGGAATCGGGTATTACGTGAGTAACGCCGTATTATATAGTATAGTATACAAAACTCAAACTCACACTTTAGAACGTATTTGCTGATTGCAGGCGAACCGCGACTTGAGAAAGACATCACGTGATACGCCATCGAGATTGGTTTATTAATAAATGACATACTTGAGATGGTGATCACGTCTTGAGACTGTATCAGCTGAATTCGATCTTGAGGGCGGGTTTGAGCTCAGACTATTAATACGGGCCTAAGTAACATAGGCTACTTTTTATCTCGGGAAAAAAATTACAACGCACACAAAAACAAACGTTATTCGTACCTACATTGGTTTAACCTAGTGATCCAACCATCTAAGTTATCTAATAATAGGACCAGCAGCAAAGTTATATCAATTCAAAGCATCCGGTCACTTCCTCACCCAGTAATTAGCCAAAATCCCCAATCAAAATGATAAACATGACACGCATCGGGTGCGCGCGCGCAATGACGTCACTTGCGCCCGCGCCGTTAATGAGGAAGGAACGAACCTCGACCGGGATGCGAACAATTAGTCCGGTCATAACAAATCCCCGGGAAACGACCATAATCAGGACGCGAGGACGAACCGGCCACGGGTATTATTAGGCGGACTCCGTACGTAACAATAAATATTGATAAGTAGGTATTATCGATATGTACTTATAATACAGCACTATTATGGCAATACTAGCGGTTTCTGAGATTCGGCATCCACCTTTAGGTGAAACCATCTCGAAGTGCTTCAATACTTCATTTATTCAACCTTAGGAGCTCTAGGGAACACTTGGTTATGTCATACATAATATAATTTTTTACAATAATATAAGGTACAGAATACAAACTAGGTTACTGCTGGATGTACGAACAGAGAAACAGGGCAAAGAACCGACCTATGGGATATAAACAAAATGAACTAATTGCGGCTTAGAGGCCTTGTCAATGTTTTACAATTTAGAGCAAATTTTTAATGGATTCACAATAATATAATTAATTGCACTGAATGTCAAAGTAAGTTTCTGTAAAAATAAATGAATTTAATTTAAATAAGGGTAGACTCAGATCAGAAAACTCTGAAATTGCCACAAAATTACCGTGAAAACGTGGGTTTTGGCTGCTATTATTCTTGGGCAGAGTTCATAATAAGTAGTCATGTTGAGGACTTTGGGGAATTTCAAAAAGATATGACCTCAGAAATACATAAACAAACACGTATTCACAGGAGAATACCGAATTTGGAGATTACTCTTGAATTATTTTGAAATTATTTTGGTTACGTAGAGAAGCTTCCGACGAGAAGTCACAAAAATATGTATGTAAAATAACATAACATGTATATAAAATACAGTAAAATAAAATAACGTGCTGTAAGTAAGTACCTACTTAACCTACTTATATTTTTTTTCTTCTTCTAGTACACCGTGAACATATAATATCCAGTGAGTGGCCAGTTACTAGTAAATAATTTGGTTGAAATGAATACTGAATATAATATAGCTTCTTTGTATGTAATATCTATTACATAATATTGAGATATGTCTACTGCCTACATAGTATACCGTCAGTGAGAGCAGATTGACTGCTAATACACAAAGATGATGTTTCAAAGGGTATCGAAATTGAATATTGACTCTGAAGAGAGAGATAGTCTTCGGTATAAGCTAAAAGCGATAAGCCACACACATACCATACCTCAGCCTATCAATGTCTTTAGGTTTTTATATGAGGATTATCATATTTCTTGAGCGGGAATTTCGGGGCGGGGTAATTCAGCCGGGTGCATTAAAAGCCTCCAATGAGCCAAACTAGTGCCGCCAATCTTAAAAAAATAATATCTTTCAATATAATAAATTTTATTAAAAAAAGCTATTTACGAAATGTTTATTAGGATGAATACTATTGGCATTAAAAATGGCAATGAACACACTCTTACAAATACCGAAAACGTCTGAAACATGGGTATTCACCGATTTTGGAACGACACTATTTCAGTAATGTGACGTCATCGTCACTTACGCCCTTTTAAATTTCACGATCTTTACTTAATTTTGAAATAATGAAAACGACGTTATTTTGATAAAATAAAAAAATTGGATATTTTAGTTTTACCTACATTTTCACAACAAAATATAATAAAGGGGGGTAAAATTAGAGACCTTGTCAATTAATACCGTATTAATTAGATAAAACGGGAATTACCGTGTTAAACATTTATTATTGATGTCTCGATATTTCGACAGCATTGCAGCCATCATGGTCACGAGTAGGTAGAGTAGTAGTAGATGTTTAACACGGTAATTCCCGTTTTATCTAATTAATATGTATACAAAAAGTGATAATTAATACCGTTTTTAATCGCTCTCCGCTCTTATTTTGGGACAACCTAAGACGCCTCAAGCGTACGGAAAGTTAAATTCGAAATCTTTGAGATTCAAATCGCCACAAATGATGTTAGAACGGCAGACGATGGGATTTCAAAGGAGTGGAAGGTCTGTTTCGTTGGTTCTGTGGTTTCGTTACTGGTTCCGCGTTTGTGTTGTGGATTTTCGCTGTCTACTTTACTTCTGCAATATTTGCTTTTACTATACTGTGTAGGGTAGGGTGTAGGTATTGTTTATATGGCTTAATTAATTCATTTAAATATTTTCTATAATTTTTACGACATGGTACTAAAACGATTTCTTTATTAAAATTGCAGATAATTAGGGGTTTCAAGGTTACATTTAAAAAAGGTCTGATGTCAACATTAAATGCGTTGTTATTGCTTGTAACTTGGACTTTTCGTATTTCATACCTAGTAGGTATCAATTTGTACTGTATTGTTTAAATTACACAAACAAACCAATAATAATAAATTATTCAGCTGACATTGATATTTCTTTTCATGGTAGGTACTGTGGTTTTTTTTTTACGATGATATCGAACTTCGGTGCAACGCCATCTATTATCAACTTAAAAAGCTTGTTTTTTTTCTTATAATTGTCACTTTGAAAATTCCTCATTATAATATTACTAGAATAGCGATTTGGCTTTTAAAACTAATTTAGGTTGATTGAATAAAATACCGTTTAGAAACGTCAAATGTCATTTTAGTCGTGTCAACTAATATTAGTAGGTTTTACAAAATAAGAAAATGGTTTAGACTATTTTGTGTGACTATAGTTTTAGTTTAATTAAATTGCCAATACAAAATTAACACCACTATTGTGTAAGTATATAGGTAATATATTAAGTAATTACTTACTTTTTTAAATTTTATGAATAAATAACTAGGTACTTATATGATAAAAAATAAAATGTCTCAATAAATCGAAATGTAGGTATGAAATCACGAGTGGTAACATGTCATCAAATTACCGAAAATAATATTTTTGCATAGCTATTTGCGTCCTCTCGACCTAAAAAAGCCCTCTGTGTGATCCTTGAATTACTCTGATTTGGTGAAAGTGTGGGCAGCTCGGAGGACCCCATAAATTGGTTTTATTTGAACTTTTCTCACATCAATTTTGTTTACAAATACAAATTCTGACAGCGATCGACGTCGTTGCTAAGGCTGTCTTTGAAGTAACCAAGACAACATCAGTGCACTGTCAGTATTGTCAAGATTCAGCCAATCATAACCACCATATATTTTGATGTACAGCGCGCGCAAGATTTCTGTATGAGACTTCAGAGACATAGAGAGCTCGTCTATGAACTGTCAAGCATGATGTCCGTCCGATTGCTATCTGTCATTTATATGTTGTTTTAGCATAATACTTTTATAGTTTTGAAATCTGATTATTTTTATATCTATAATTTTATGTAATAGGTTTTATGCTCTCTCAAAATGGGAACGTGGTGCCTTCCAGCTCTACCGCGAGCACGTCGTTGGATATCTTTCTACAATGCCATCAATGTTCCCAGCCGCGTTATTTTAAGGGGCAACGAGGCTTGCGTATTCACCAGGGTAAAATACACAAACCCCCCGATGCTCTCAGTTCTTCGACACCAACTCCATCTTCATCCACAGCCACACCTAATTTACAGCCTACACAAACATTTTGGGAAACCTTGAGCCATCTCAAAACTACTGTACCGACACTGAAGCGAATTCCTCGTGGCGCTAGAATACAGGTCGCTAAAAGTCTTGCTAAAGACATAAGGACTACTGTCGCAGAAAATTCGAAACACGCCTGGGAACATTTGCTGACTTTTCCTTACCGCATTCTGCATGTCGAAAAAGATGACAATTCTAGAATTTCATTAACAGCACGTGTAAAACAAAACTGTCTCAACAAAAATTTAGGATTTCCCAATATAAGCTTGCAGAACCGCCCATTTACATTTGTTCAGAATCTTCCAAAACTGGTTGAATCAAAAATTAGTGACGGTGACATACGAGGTGCCGCCCGCATCCTTTTTTCCAACGACGCGCTTGCGCCTGCTACACCTGCTACACTTTCTGCCCTTCACAGCAAACACCCTCTTCCTGCAGCGAACCTACACCTCCCTGATGCACCTGATCATACTGACTCCACCTTGCCATTGCAGACCAACGCGGACGCGATACGACAGGCCGTCCTATCTTTCAGCAGCGGCTCCGCCGGTGGGTTTGACGGCCTTACGCCCCAACACCTTAAAGATTTAATCAGTGGTGGCTGCGGCGAGTCTGGCGAGGCGTTGCTGGGAGAATTGACGGACTTGGCCAACCTAATGCTTGCAGGCAAGGTTACCAACGACATTGTACCAATATTATATGGTGCTAACTTATGTGCGTTAAAGAAAAAGGATGGCGGCATAAGACCAATCGCAGTCGGTACAACTTTTCGCCGCCTTGTGGCCAAAGTATGCTGCCGGTCGGTTTCAGAATACTTGTCCAATTATTTTCAACCGCTCCAGCTTGGTTTCGGCTCGAAAGGCGGGTGTGAGGCCGCTGTCCATTCTTTGCGTACATACCTTACTAATCAGGGAGGCGAGGTCCTCGTTAAGGTCGACATTAGAAACGCCTTTAACTCGGTAGACAGAGGTGCCCTGTTGACGCAAATTAAATCAAAAATTCCTTCCCTTTATAATTTTCTCTGGCAATGTTATAGTACACCGTCTAATCATTTATACAAGGAACACCTTTTAAATTCGGCAGTTGGCTGTCAACAGGGCGACCCTCTAGGGCCAGCCATCTTCAGTTTGGTTATTCATCCATTAATTGAGCGCCTAAATTCTAAATTTAATGTCTGGTACCTAGATGACGGGACCTTGGGTGGCGACGCGAACACAGTGTTGGGTGATTTGCAGGCTCTGATACAAGACCTTAAGAGCATCGGTCTTGATCTGAATACCTCAAAATGCGAATTATTCATCAGTGACCAATGTTTGGACGTTGAAGCTGTAATCACTAAATTCAACGTTTTAGCACCCAACATTACAGTAGTGGACCCAACTTCGCTGCGCCTCCTGGGGTCACCGGTGCTGGACGCTTCCCTACCCAACTTCGTTACAGACAAAATTCAAAAATTTACAGAGATTTCAGACAGATTACTCCAAATTAATACACACATGGCCTATTATATAATTCGGTTTTGCCTTTTTGTACCAAAATTTATGTATTATTTAAGATGTTGTCAATTTTGGAAATTCCCCACTCTTCTAACTAAGCTCGACGATACCATCAAGGATTCCCTCTCTTCCGTCATCAACATCACATTGGACCAAAATACCTGGACTCAAGCTTCTTTACCTATTAGGTTTGGTGGCTTGGGTATCAGGAACATTTCTGGTGTATCGTTACCGGCTTTTTTGGCCTCAGTTCATAGTACTCTTCCCCTTATCGCCAAAATCCTTGCTCCATCGCTTGATTTTGACGGTGAGGTGACGTGCTTGGCTGAGGCTAGAAACGCCTGGTTGATGGCTTGCCCTAACACAGACCTGCCAACCGCTCTCTCTTCGCAGAGACAGTGGGACGAGCCGCTCTGCAAATTGGTCCGGAATAAACTCATTGATACGGCAACCAATTCTGCAGAGCGTGCTCGTCTGCTGGCTGTGGGAGAGTGGGAGTCAGGTCTGTGGCTGCAGGCTCTACCTTCCAGACATATAGGTACACTCCTCGAACGCACCACGTTCCGTTTGGCAACCTGTTTGCGCCTGGGTGCCCCTACCAACGTTGTCCACTCATGCCGTTGCGGTGGTGCTGTCGACCAGCTCGGCCACCATGGCCTCTCCTGTGGCAGAAGTGCTGGCCGCATACCAAGACATGCCGACCTTAACGACGTCATCCGTCGGGCTCTTGCTACCGCCGGTGCGCCGGCCGTTCTCGAACCAAACGGTCTGGCGCGCGACGATGGCAAGAGACCTGACGGTATGACCCTCATGCCTTGGAAGATGGGACGGCCTTTGGTGTGGGACGCAACCTGCGTCGACACCCTTGCGCCGTCGCATCTTCCAAACACGTCCAGCAAGGTCGGCGCTGCGGCCACCACAGCCGAAAACCTCAAACGGCGCAAATATGCAGCTATCGGCGATGGCTACATGTTTGAGCCGTTTGGGGTGGAGACGCTGGGACCATGGGGGCCGGGAGCACACCGCATAGCTAGGGAAATATCGCGGCGCCTGGTCGAGGCATCGCGTGACCAAAAGGCTGGCAGCTACTTCGCACAACGTATCAGCCTCGCGATACAGCGGGGCAACGCTGCCAGCCTTTTGGGCACGCTGCCTATAGTGGGGGACCTAGGGCAGGTTTTCTATCTTTAATTTTATTTTTTTATTATTAGTTTGTTATTTGTATTAGTTTAATAAGATATTAGTGTATATATAGTTTGGTAAATAAATAAAACTTTTATATTTTAGGTATGAAATTGAAAAGTCAAAGTACTTATCTGGTTTTTTAATATATTTCTTGATATTCTATTTTTATTCGTTTGTAGGTAGAGAATACCGCCCCGAGTAATTAGTTCATGAACTCTTACTACAATAAGTACTAGAGATACCTACTTAGGTGCGTCATTTGTACTACCAGTTGTACTTCTTGGTAGTACTACCGGCACGGAGGGCTTTATTCATATTAGGTACCGAATATAGATACATATTGTTGTGTAGATACAAACATTTACGAGTGATTTTATCTACTTACGAGTAAGTACCTACCTATTCATATTTGGTAGCCGAGTTGCCAAAACGTCTACTATTTATTTAGAATATCAAAGAATTCAATGATGTAGGTATACTTACATACCTATAATAATTATCAAAATTCTCATAAAAAATAATCTGAAATTTTAATAAAGAAATCATGTAGAGCGGCATGCGTTCTAAAGCTACGCGCACACTGTACACATTTCATAAAAATAAACACTTAGGTAATGGAAATCGCACGCACCGCGCGCGCTCGGAATAATGTGAAAAAGTAAAGCGGGCTCGGAACGACACCCAGGGGGCAGAGAATCGGTTATTTGCCGGTGGATTGTTTTGAATACGGCATACGGGTTGAGTGAGCTAACTGCTGGGTTGGATATGGCTTTAGAAAAAAAAAATATTGGCCAAACAATATAAGGTCTTAAGTCATGGTAAGTCCAACCTTATTGGACACAAGTTTACATCCAAACATTAAAAATACAAACATAATGACACAAAATAGTACATCGTTTCATCGCAACCAGAAAAGGATAGCATTATTATTTTAGAAGTGTCAAATTTTATTTTAAAATAATTAGACAGTACAAACTATAATCGTTATAAACATTAGGTGGTCGTCAAATCTAATCCTAAAACTAAAGGCAACTGTCACTGGAAATAAGTAATTAGGTAACTATTAGTCATAGCATGTTAATTCAACTGAACTATATCCGAAAAGTCTAAAATGCATCCCTTTCCTACACCGAAGTATAAAAAGAGTGGCACTATTTTTAGAACTGCCAAAGTTAGCTTGAAATTAGAAAACTCACGATAGAATCGCTGTCGGTCAAGACGCCTCACTTTGCGACTTTTTTAATTATTGTAAATGGATACAATAATTAAATAAAAATTAGATAGGTATTCAATACTTCTTTTCTTGGATTGTTATCACTATTGTATATTTAAAAAAAAAGTTAAACTTTTCTTTCTCCTCCACTTTCTTTCCCATCCGTTGGTCTACACGCAATCGGCGTACGCTATGCCTGGTGCCCATATTTAATTCATGATACAACTACGACGCACTAGTGGTCGTGTTGTTGTCGTACCGTGTGCGTGTAGCCTTAGCTTTATTTGTAAAACTTGCCTTTTGACATCGTTCTGAAATACGGTCGGATTGCAAACATAATGTCGTGTGTCACGTACCTAATTCTGTCAAAATTGCTTGAAATGTACTTAAATTCGTTTGTTTTCAGTCTTTTTAAAGTACTACTGAGACACCGGGTACAATAAGCCGAAAGAATCTTCAATATACAAAATGTGAAAATTAATGTAATTTTTATTTCAAGAAATTCGAAAAGTCGTGGCATAAAAAGTTGTTTAGAATATAATAGGTGCCACTGCCGACATAGAATACCCTAATTACGGCCTCTATGCCATGTCCTTTATACCCTATATAAATACGAAAATAGATATATTTTCAGTGCTATACGCTTACCTAGGTATGTAAAAATTAGAGATTAAAGATTAAATAAAATTGATATAAGTAGGAAAGCAAAAAAAAAATCTCTAAACCTACTGATTGCGTATCAAAATTTTTCTAATATTCAGTGAATGAATCTCAAAACTCACTGATTGAATCATTGAAATTAACTATTGGCAAATTTATCAGTACTAAGTAAATTTAAAAATACTTATGCAAAAATTACATTTGTGTCTTATTCTCTCCAGTAAAAGGCTTAACCCAAAATTGAATCGTAACATATCATAAATAATAACTGTAATCTCATGCATTAGGTATTCTCCCAAAGTACCCTCATTGCAGATTACTTTCTGTATCCGAATATTATTACCATAAAATGTCTGTAAACATTTCAAGGTACGATTTGGTATGAAGATTAAACTGGGGCCATATTAGCATACGTTATATTTCATATTATTTATTGGTAACTTTGTGATCTCTTTGCTTTCATTTGCAATTTGAATTTGCGAAATTATTTGAGAAAGATCTTTTGAAAATCGCTTTTAAATTATACCTAAGTATTCCATCGATAATCATTTGAAATGTATGAAAAAATTATAATTTCTGTGGGTTTTAATAAAGATAATGATAACGTAAAGGACATAAAACAACCTTTAACGGATAAAGATAATAAAATTGTAATTTGGATTTATAATGTTGGTGTCAGTTTTGTTTCTCAATTATTTTTAATAATATGAAGAGCACGATACACACCTACACCAAAGCAATAATTGTATTATCATTGTTTTAAAAGATGTGTTGCTGAGAGTTTTTTGCCACTTTTTATCCTCAGCGTTGGCACCTTTTCCTTGCAAAGTGGTGTAAATGTAAATTCAAAAAATATATTGACGTGCAAAAATGTACTCAACGTGCTTACTTGCAATAAATAAAAACTTTGACTTAAATTAGCCAAAGTAAAAGCGACTAATTCAGCTATAAACAGAACAAGCCAACTGGAATGACCTAAATCAGCTAGAATTCCAACGAAAATCCGCCCAGCTATCCCCGCCAAAAAAACGTTATAGACAACAAACCGGAACGGACGGACGGACCAAACAATTTTCCTTATGGTTTTAATTAAACCGCGTCCACTAACCTGCCGCCATTTTTGCAGTCCCGCACCAACCGTGCAGATTGATTAAAAGTCTATGGCCCATGCTTTATAGCGAGTGTCCGTTGTTGGAAGTGATACGAGACGACATTTGTTATTATGGAGGTAAGTGAATGACAACGTAGTCACAGACAACGCCACATTTTAACGCTACAATTTTCACGCTGGCTATTTAGTATCAACAACTGAACAAGTTTATTTCGAGCAGTTGATCGTTACAAAATGTATAAAAGTCCAAAATAAAATCTTATAGTCGTAGACCTAAAAGTTGATCAAGTTATCAACATTCAACCTCCCTTTTCAGTAGGTATTTATTGTACAGTACAGGCAACAGCAGATCAATGGTAACACGTGCAGTATGATTTCAACTCTTACGCCGCAGATAATAAGAACGGTCCAAAGTGTTACACTTGATGTGCTTTGATGTATACCTAAGTATACACAAGGGTGTCAAGTAGCCAACCGAGCAAGGGGCAAGAAGTTGATATAAAATGAAGGACGGGGAAAGTATGAATTCGGAGATAGAAATATAGAATCAAAAAGTAAAATAAATAATTAAAAAAAAATCTTTGGTGTTTTTTTGTTAACAGCTAATGTTTTATTATCTCTAGGGTAGCTGCCCCTCCCTTCCCCCTTTGCGACACCCTTGCCTATACATAGGTAACTAATTATACATATATTTCACTATACCTGCAATGAATCTGAATCTAATAAATACTCGTGTCGTCCGACATTGGAAACGCTACCAGCCATGTAGCGCTCAAGCAGCATCTAATTTATGGTTGAGGTGGGCTCTCGCTCCGATAGTTACGGCCGGGCGCTAATTCCGACCGACATGGCGGTGGCTCGTTGTGTCCGGCCTTTATCTAGCCCGTGTGTAGTGGGCAACCGGCTTTATTAGGGTTATGTTACGCTGGCATTTTTCAATCTCCGTTTTATGTAGTGGCCCGTGAATTGGCAATGTCCTTTAGGTAGTTAGCAGCGTGAGAATTAATTAATCTATACATATAATAAGACTGTAAAAAGTTGTGTCTGTACATTGGATATTTTTTGAAAAGAATAATTGTAATGTGTTTTAGGATCGATACTGATGCCAAAACACTAATTTTTAGAATTTTTGTCTGTGACTTTGTGCAAGTATCACGCCATAACTAATGAAGGGATTTTGATGGGAGTTTCACTAGGAGATAGCTGAAATATCCGGACAGCTCATAGGCTATAAGCCATGGCGGTATGTGATGTGGAAACAAGGATCCAGAGAGGAAGATCTGCCTCCTGATCTCCTCCATCCTCTCCATCCTCCTCCTCTACGCAAACGAAGTTGCGGGCTACAGCTAGTTAACATATAAGTAGATTACAATATATAATATACATTGATAGGATCTCTTTTTCTTTTGGACTTTTATAATCGATCCATAATTAGTGGATTTGGTGAATTTTCATCTTCAATCAAAATGGTTTTCTTGTAATCTTTTAGATATTTTGGAACTTTCGCAGGATCTTCAATTTTATCATTTTATATATATCTCCCAAGGATTTGAAGGGTTTAAAAAAACGGTCCTTTGAAAGGCGACATAGGGCTAACTTACGAGAGCTTTAATTTAAAGGGACATATGACGCACCTTGCTAGATGCATCTCGTCCCTAAACGCATCCGAATGCACTCATTTTATTATTATTTTTTTCTTTGGTTACTTATTTTCTTTGGTAGAGTACTAATAATTAACAGATTGCAGTCTATTTAAAATACTTACCTACCTATACATACGAACTAGTATTTTATTTTACTGAAAAATATACATACTTATGTACCATCAGCAACAGCTCCGCCTGCTCACTTTTCAAATGTTATTCTTTGCACCCGAACGCGGGCCTCGTCCGGCCTCCTGGTGAGACTATTGAGCAATCAGGGGACAGTGACCCTTTTTTATGTGTCTAAGATAATTGTTTAGTTTATGAAAAAAATGTAGGAGTCCAATGATAATAACATGTATGCAAAAAAAAATAAAGGTGATCAGGCGGAACTGTTGCTGACTGTACGTATAACACCCTACATCTCCAAGTTTTTAGGAACTGTTAATAACTGAACAACATGGTGTTAATTAAGGATTTCAGCAATAATTTTTGTGTACGCCTTAGGGTAAATACTCATATACTCATACTCGTCTAGGTAATAAGTACATACCTATAATATAAAGTGGTATAAGCACCCGGTTTCTCTCAGACAATCAGTCATCACCAGTCACCACTCCCTCGATTGGCCGTTCTACGGAATGGCTCATAATCGTCGTCCTGTGTCCACCACATCTGTAACTCATCACCTAAATGATCCGCTGACGTATGAGAAATGGGTTACACCTTAATAGTTGCCGCAGATATTTGTGGTCGGCCAGTAAGATAGCGATGCGATGAGAAGGATCAAATGACAATGCCAGATTCTGCCCCACCATCAACCGCAAGATGTACAAGATAACGAATAAATGTAAAAATATCTCCGTTTTTTATTAAAATGATTTGTTTAAAATAAAGTTTTGTACAAGTTGCGATTCGAAAAAAACAGCTTAATTAAGAATTCAGAAAATAGTAAGAAATCGAAGCGATTTATTCATTGTTGTTGTTATTCTTCTATAGGAGTTGCTAGAGTAGTAGAAAATGATACTGATTATGCAATATGAAACCTGTAATAGGTCCCCAACAAAATGATAGCCAGCTTTAATGGTCACGTAGTTTTGTAGGTGGGGCAAAGCTCCATTGAAATGTGGCAATGTCTTTTATACAGGGTGGCCTTGAATATACCTTCCATTCGATATAAATCTACCCTAATTCCGTTACACCCTGCATACGACGACCGTTCGCCATTTTCTATTGTTGCTGTTATTTTCTATATTATAGAGTAGATCCAATTTTTGACATTTCTAACGTCTATTAATTTATTGTTCTTATTCTACTGAAACTGCAGCTCACTTCACTGAGACTTGAGCTCTGTGCACTGAGGCTGCTCTCTATACTAGAGACATGAGAGACAGATACCTTTTTTTTAAATACTTAAAATACTATTTTGCCATGTCAACTCGCCGATTCTATGGCCATAATATATATAGAAAAACTTATTCAGCGGAACCACCGCAGTTTTTACGCGTAAATTCGTCATAGTCAATCCTTCTCGTGCCGACAGTGTCCAGACGGAACCAGAATGATATTGTCATACTTGTAAGAGCTGTAGAATTAGTTGACCAAGGAAAGCTTATGTCTGTATTTACCCAAATAGGTAAGTACTTGGGTATCTTTATACATTTTCGAAATAAGTACCAACAGTACCTACCTACGGGGAACTTAGAGGGTGTAAAAATAGAAAAGTAAGATAAGATAAGATAAATATACTTTATTGCACAAAAAAGAATACATAGTTTTCACACTTAGCTAACATAATTTTATACAAAAGGCGGTCTTATCGCTGAGAGCGATCTCTTCCAGACAACCTTCAGGTAGAGAATTTATTCTTTTGGAAATGGCGGCTTACAGTGCAACACGTAGAAAGGAAGTACCTATGCTGGGGCCTCAAAAAGGTTGAGATTTACTTTAAAAAACCAAAATTACCTATGCTTAAAAGTTTATTACAAACTGAATCCTTAGGATACTATATATTAAATTATTAAGGGCCTTCCTAGACCCAACTAGCGCCGCGGCTCTTGAAAAATGAATATTATCCATTTTAATCAATTTTATTAAAAAAGTTATTTACGAAATGTTTATTACGATACACACTATTGATTAAATGCTTATTTATAACGTGATTAAATGTCGGTAAATTGTAGTTCGCATAATTGCGAAAAACGGCCGATTTTGGCACATTTGTGAACTACAACTTAGCTTGTCGCAATTATGCCATGTATTGTATATTGAAAAATAGTATTTATCATAATAACCATTTTGTAAATAGCTTTTTTAATAAAATTGATTAAATTGGAAGATATTATTTATTTAAGATTGGCGGCGCTAGTTGGCTCATGGCAGGCTCTTAAGTAGAGCTCTTCATATTACATAATATTACGACTCGCGTCTTATCGTTGGAGAGGTCTAGATCCACTTCAGGTCACATAGCCAGCGGAGTTGATACATAATGACAACACGTAATCTAAGGCACCTCAGCAATAGCGGCATATTTGAGGATCGAGCAAGCATTCACTCCTCGGAGCAACTTCATGTAGCCCTGTTCCCCCCAAGTCTTGCCGTAGGAATTCTTGATGATCCAGTAAGGTTGACCATTTTCTGTGGAGTAGGTATTATTTGAAACGACTCCAGGACTCCTTGCACATAAGCCTTACCGACTAAACTAAGTTAGCAGGTCATCAATTTATGACGTCTGACCCCATAGATTACCTGTTCCGTATCCTACCAGAAGAACAGCATGAGTGATTTCAGCATTTGGAGAGCAGAGAAGAGTGGTCGGTGTAGCAATCTGGCCTTTGTATGTTGAGTAAGCATTATTTGCGTGCAATCCTGGAACATTTGAAAATAAAATATTATGCAAAGACGAACGTAGAAGAGTATCTCTTCTACTACCATATGGGATTCCACAGAGCTATGATATAGGATGCTTCAAGAGAAGAGCCCTTCAAGGTCTGCAACGAAACAGCACCCCCTTCAGTGTTGCAGGTCTCCCGATAAGAGACTATAACCGCTTTTCATTAGAAGGCTCGTCTGCTGGTATTCTCGTACAAAAGTGATGGTATCTATCATTCTGTTGTAACACTCATCAACTTCTTTACTGGCCAATTTGTAAGTAAAGAAACCTGATTACCAGGATTACATAGATTTGACCAGTGACAAGGGTGTTAGACTAGCAATGTCATGACTCAAAAATGTCCTCAACGAAAGACGATCGTGGCGTCTTCGTCGAAAGTAAGTGCATTTAGGAAGCAGAAAACAATTTGCTACAGCTAACATTCTGCCAAAAATACCTAAGGACAATATTATAAAACGCCATTACGCTTTCGGTGTCTAAGGCTCGTATTAATAGTCTATGCTCAAACCCGCCCTCAAGCAAAAGCGAATTCAGCTGATACACTCTTATGACGTGATCACCATCTCAAGTATACCACTTGCTGTCTTTCTCAAGTCGCGGTTAGCCTGCAATCAGCAAATATGTACTTACATTCTCAAGTGTGAGTTTGACAGTTCTCATGAGAACTGAGTTTTGTTTATTAATACTGCGTTACTCACGTGATACCCCGATTCCTAAACGCGCACCTAAGTTACGTTTAATAATAGGAACGCCATCTTGATTTTGATCTCAAGATTGACTTTTGAGCTGAGAGTGATTTATTAATACGGGCCTAAGGGAAATATCATATTTGGTCGTTGAGTTACAGGAGAAACCCTACATACCAATAACGACAGGTCCATACTGATACACAATTTGCTTCAAGTGTTCCTCATTCTTAATAATCACTCGTTTGCCACCGTTTATTTTCACCATAAACTTTTTCCTATTTAATCCGCAGATTCCTTGAACGCTTTTGTAGGAGTACTCGGATTCCAACATGATACCACCAAACTTCGCTGTACGACTGAAATCAGAAATATCTTTCAGAATGGTCTAGTTTAAGGTACACAAAATAGTTACCTACCTAATACCAAATCCTATTAAGTTGACCTATATTTCGAGCCTGATGGCAGTCTAGTGTCCTTAACCACTGCACCACTAAATTCTAATAGAATTTCACGATGAGATGATGCAAGCTTAAGACATTCGTCAGGGTACGAGCCATGAAAAGGGATTTCAGACTACCGGAGCCGAACTCTGAGCAGCTTAAAAGAAGAGTCTGTGGAGTGACCGCAGCTTCCATCGTTATCGTAATCGCTTTCAATTTGACACATGGACACTATACCTACATTGCTGCTAAGTTTTTGCAAGTTTTAACAAAATGACAACGAAACGCAGCAATAAAGTGTCAAAATGAAAACGATAACGAAAACGATTAAAAGTCGCGGTCACCTGTGGTTAGGTCAACGGTTCTATTTTGAAGTGCCACCCAATTCAACCAATAATCAGAAAACGCTTACATATTTCAGGCATATTACATATTTACATAGTAGAGGTTACCTCAGTGCAATATCTGGTAAGCCGCCACCGCAGCTTCCAGCTCTGGAGCAGTCCAAAAGCTGCTGTGCTGATAACGTGAGCAATCTTTTATGCTTACGAGCATACTGCCCTTCAACGCATGCTTAGGAAAAACAAATTGTAGCACATTAATATTAATAGTTAAGTACTACTGTCTACACAAAACCGTGGCCAATCATGGAGAATTGGAGATTGAGGACAAGAATCATGGTTCAGGAACCATTAGCCAATTGTACTTCAAGAGTACCAGGTCGCTGCTCCGTGCAGCGTTGTCGAGAGTGTAAATTGCCATAATGATGGGCAACCTTCGTAAGAAGATGGCAAATGAAGAAGAAGAGGACAAGAACGGTCAAAAATATATCATTCAGTAGCACGACCTCCTATAAATATTTTCACATTGATTTGACCTATGTTACTAGAATAAATTATACTTACCAACAGCGCTGACTGCCCAGCAAGAACCACACTTTCCTTGGTCCCTGACTGGAGAGACTATGCCTTGCCTTCGCCAATCCCAATTGTCAGGAACGTTCTGAATATGCGCAAACCCCAGTAAAGTCTCATTGGCGATTTCCAACTTATCCAGTTGACTTCCATCAATACCAGTGTGATCTCTTAAAAATTCCTTCGCAGTTATATCCAAGAACTGAGTTATACCGTACACTTCAGAGTCACTTTTGTTGTTCCTTTCATTAACATCTTCTAGGTTTTTAGTGAATACTTTAAAACGATATCTATATTCGCTTTCGTTATTATATTTTTTATTGAAATGCTTGATGAAATCGTCAAATAGTTCTTTCGCTTCGTTCAAATCGAAATATATTTTTTCAGAGCCAAAATCTTGGACGCGAAAATTCAGGGCTTGGACTTGGTATAAGCCGAGTATTACGAAAAGGTTTAGTAAACTCATGTTTTGTGTAAATGCGTTTTACTTGATTAAAATGAGCGTTTATGTTAGGTTTTATATATTTATTTGCTATCTTTAAATTATTGTCATAAACAATGGTATGGACATAAAAATACCCAATAGGTATGTAATTTCTAAATAGCTTTTTAGCTATTTAAAAAATTACATACCTTACATAGTATTTTTATACTTAAAATTAATTGCGTAGTTCATTAGTGTAGGTAGGTACAGTCGACAGCAAATCAATGGTAACACTTTTTACTTTTGACAGTTCTTATTATTTCCGTCGTAAGACTTGAAATCGTACTGCAAGTGTTACCATTGATCTGCTGTCGACTGTACGTACGTACCAACTAGTAAGTAGGTTAGGTACCTACATGCTTTCGAAAATTTTATTATAAACCATAATATTTTTACACCTGCAGTGATTTCCAGTTAACTCTGTTATAATGTAGGTACCTATATATATTTTTATTTTCTTTGAATATTGTCTAGCCAACGGGTCTTTAAATGTAAATACGGTGCATATCTCAGTTAAAAGTGCAACCGGACTAAACCCAATTCTGGTTGAGCCCAGAGGCACCCAGGTTCACTTTTCAATTCAAATTAATGTTTATATACGAGGCAAAAATTTTGTAACCCCTTTTTAGATGTAAATTGGATGGGGTTAGATGTTAGATGTCACCGTACGGTTCTTTAACCGTTTTCTTTGTCAACAAGCAGAACAAGTGTATTTTGTTCGATGAAATTATGTTTTGAAACCATTTGGTTGAAGACAAAAATGCGAAATTGAATGGAGTAAGGTAGATCTTGTCTTTTTAAACCAAAACCAACACATCAATATTAGGTAGGTACCTACTTATCTACTTACTTAATTACAGGATAATCTAGGATAATAATTATCTAGAACCTTATAATTACCTATAATTTATTCATATGTAAATAGGTACAGTCGACAGCAGATCAATGGTAACACTTTTTACTTTTGACAGTTCTTATTATTTGCGTCCTAAGACTTGAAATCGTACTGCAAGTGTTACCTTTGATCTGCTGTCGACTGTACATACCTAAATTAATAATAAAATAATTAGGTAGGTACAGTGCCAGAGGCGTAAGCTCAGGTTTACATTTGTGTGAGTGATAGCGGTACAAGAGGTGAAGTGCGGTGCGTGCGCGGCAGGGTGTATGTTGCGTTTGTATTGGACGCGTCGCGCCTCAGGCCGAATATCACTCTACACTATTTGTGTGCACTCACACAAATGCAAACCTGAGCTTACGCCTCGCGCACTGTAGGTACTTACAAGAATTTATCTCGTTTCCATACCAATGGTGTAGGCCAATTGTAAGATCAGGCAGGTAATGGTAATTTATTTCTATTTATGCATGTTCTCTAACATTTCCAGGAGTTGCTTCGCTCTCTAGCAACTGCATGAACATCATTGGCATGATTTTTGGGTCTCCTCTATCGGCCAGTAGCAGCACTAAAATGTCACTAATGCCAAGCCTCGTAGCTACGGTTTTTAAGTACTCGCTAGCAAGCCTACTTACCTAGTGGCAGGTAGATTGTGATACCGTGTCTGTACCTACCTTGATAAGTTCTATTTTTACCTAATTTTAATAAATAATTTCGGCTTTTTATTGAAAAACTGAGATATAAAATACAAATAGATAATACAACAAAAATTATACTAATAAGTAATTATTTTTCTTTTTACTGCGAAAACGTTCGAAAGGCAAACGAATATTATTCTAAAATACTCTAATACGTAATCTTACTTCGTAAACGCACTTTGAGCTGTCAGTTTAACATCCGTCGGCAATTTTTGACAATCAGCTGTTTTCTTTTGACGTTTCGTATCGTAGGTTTATAGCAAGCGGCTTGCATAACCTAACTTTTTTTGTTTATCGTCCCTAAAAGGCATGTAATTTGTGATTTTCTGTGAGAATTAACTCCAATTAGGCTTTTAGTTGAACTGCAGTTGAATAACTATACAGTGAAAGTCTGTGTAATTCATAAATTCAGTGTTTTTATGGATGTGTTGATGAACGCGTGTGTTGTGGACACCACTATTTTAAGCCTCTTTCTAAATATCATTTTATTTGTAATTTAGGTTCTAATCTGTAATATAAGTAGTTTTAACCATTCAGCGTGTGAATTTAGTAATTTCGTTTAGATTATTCATTGTTTTGATGTAAATTTCTATTAAATATTGTGTTGTGTTTTGATGATAAAATTTTTGAAAAATCTGGTACAAATTACCACAAAATCTTACCTAAACAGATTATACTTACCAGATAGGTTTCGTTTCAAAGAAATACTAGCGATGGCAGGCGTTTCAAAGACGAAATCCGATGTTTCGATGGAAAATCCTGTGAAAAAAATTAAACTTGATAGTGATGGCCAAAATATTGGGACTAGGACAGTGGCTACCATGTGTGGAGCCTGGCGACCTGAGGAGGAAGATGGTGGCCATGTTCTTGTGTTTATAACGAGGAAGCCGTGCCTCAGTCCTGATCCAACCAACGAGTCCGACTATCCGGAGAACATTGAAGACTTCTGGGAGGCGAATTTTCAAAGCAACGATGATATACAGGTAAGTAATCTAAATCAGATAACTTTATAAACTGTATAGACCAAATAAACAGTGAACTTAAATCTGTGTGAAGTACAAATAATTGGTAATTCAAAGTATTTGTTTCAACGCCATCTAGCGATATACCTCAGAACTCTATTGAATTTACTCAACGACGCAAAGTACATGTTTCATAAGTACATAGTTTCTTGTGTAGATGGCGCGTCACTACGAGTATAGAAAAAGCGCCATCTAGTTGTAACATATTGAACGTTGTTACATTGAACTAAACACTAGACCTGAAAGTTGAACGTACTATTTTATTTCTCTCATAGATGGCGCTGTACTTTAAGCGCCATCTATTTATTATACGTAGAACTTCGTAGTCGGCAATGTCTTCCATAGTTTTAAGCAATGTTGTATAGAGGGCGCTGTTAATAATTGTATTAGGCTTTAGTTGAAATTTGCTGACGCTAGATGGAGTTAGTTGGTATGCATTTGCAATATTTTTTCATATATCGTATGAAAGATTTGTTCTTACTTTATTAAAATTAGTGCCACGTTGACTTTTGTGGTTTTATTTTGTCGGATTTAGTTAAATAATCGTATACGGATACCTAATTAGAATGAGTGTGATCCGGTACAGTCGACCAACACAGCACAGAAATATGTTTTTGATTCTTCTGTCGCATACAATAAGAACGATAAAGTCTAAAAACTTAAGTGTTATAGGTATAGGTAGGTACAGTTGAAGACAGAGATAAGTATACAGGGAAGCTCAATAAGATTGAGATTTTCTTTAAAACTACTGGACCGAATTTTAAATTTTTTTTATATATCAAACAGTGAAAGAATTTTTGCAATAGATCAAACAGTTTTTGAGCAAATCTCAACATTAAAAACCTCTCCTGTACACCCTTCTCTGTGTTCCACCGTACCTGGAACATACATACTTGAAGTGCTTTCTTCGACTATACCTCCACTTATTTTGTATTTTTTGCAAGCAGATAATATAATAATGTATTTGCGTATATATCGACATAACTACCTACCTACCTACTTACAAATATTGTTACCAGAAATGAGTAAAAGCCCGCTGTGATGTGGGGTTCATTGATTACTCCAGTAATGGACCACCGCTGAGTTTAGATGGAAAATTGGTGTGGGTAAGTGTCAGCTATGTGGGTACTTAGGTGTAATATTGGTCGTGTTCAAAGGGCGTGAGCAGGGTCCTTGAAAGCAGTGTTGCTAGTGTTAAGAATCCTAAAATCTAATGGAATTGGTATTAGAAAATATGATGATGACGATGGAAATGCTATAAGGCTGTATGATCTTTTGGCGCATTTGCCTTACTAAAAAACGCAACAACAACTGTCATACTGACTCTCGTGGTTCGCGCGAAAAACCGGTGGTGGTAATTGTGATTCGAATTGGTCAAAGATGTGGTGCTCATTGATGTAACTCAGAGAATATTGATGGCAATGTGGCTGTGGAATGGTTCAGGTGGTCCTATCTTTGTGACGACAGCGGAGCTGCAATTCGGTGAGATCAATCCAATCTAGTATTCCTTGCCATCTCCCAGAGACCATACCTCGTAAGGTGGCTGCCTTTTACAGTTCAGAATTGGTATAGACTCATGCCCGCAAATGTGACTTAACACGCTTGTAGCCATCGTACCAACCATTGGAGTGTACATTTTATTGTACCTATTTATAAGCGTCAATACGAAAATGTTTCTAGCACACTTGTTTGTTCACAAGCGATTATTTTTATATTATTTCCTGATCTTCATGTTAGCAGCAGGGTGTCTACCAACATGCAAGCGTATATACAACATACGAGTGCTCAATTTAATTATTTGGCGACTTGCTGAAGTATGCAGGTACCGGTCGGCATTATGATTATTTACACTTTATTCTATACGCCCTGGAAATTTACATGGGGACATAGATGCCAAATAAGACATACAAAGGGCATACACATAGCACTGAATAGTATTATTGATATAAATCAGTAAAGTGTGTCACATGAATCAAATGATTTAATTTTGAGGGTTGTTCACAATGACCGTGAGTTAGGGCCGGGTGGTGATCGGAGTCACGAATTAAGAATTTTCGCTGGTCTTTGTTATGACGGAATCGGTGGTTTGGGAACTGTCGAGCATCGTCTCTATGGCTGTGAGCAGAGATATTTTAGATGTACCTAGCGGTGACCAGTCTGGTCCGGTGAATAACTTGTACTGATGTATTTTATATTGCTGGCTGATTATGATATGGCAACATTGCATCATCACTGTTTAATGGTGTAACCTGAAGTTGGATGATGTTAATATAATATTTGGATATTGTTTTCTTACCCCGTTAAGTAAGTCTTCATACACCAACCTTCAGGACATTCCATTACTTTAAGTTTGATGAATTTACATACCTACCTACCTACTTAAAAAATTGAAGTTGAATATTATTATTATACATTTGATAGAACTGCAGCATAATGCTGGTGTGTCTATATCACAGTGTTGGTAAGTTCACAGCTTTGATGTCTAATGATCATGATTCACTATGTAATATAATCAAGTTAATAATGTTTATTTTTAACCACATGTCGAGGCAATTTTTAAAGGAGTTCCCTGATGGTGCAGTTACCACATCATCAGACAGTTTGTTCCATGCATGATCAACTCTGCTATTTAAGAAGTTATGAGCGATTTAGTATTGGAGACAGTGCGGTAGATTTTCATATGGTGTCCTCGCAATGGACGTATGTCTTCGTATATTAAAAGTGAATTGGGGGCAATGGGATAAAGGAGCATATTGACAGGGCGAAGAGATAAGAGAGTGTACATATCTACAAAGCTGATATACGATTTGGATGCCATATCTGGTCAGTACTTAAGATCATGAGGATGCAGACAATATTTAAAGCCATGTGGAGTATTATGCCTATATCGGTATATCTAAAGTTATGGATTGGTGGATTTCTTAAGAGTGTCCAATATAATATTGAAGGTAATGTTGGCTGGCTTTGTACATGATTTTTCCTAAAATTACATCATGGTTTTACGTGTTGTGAACGAAACAGTGACCTAACCATGGGTGGCCCTAACTAAGGGCTTGTGAATACATGGTGGCTTTGGATAATTTCATCAATTTTGCGGCATTATTTTATGGCTTTTATTCTTTGTAATGATTACTATTTGTCAGTATATTGTGGATAAAGGAGTATAGGTGTCACACAGAGGAAAATAAATGAAGAATGTCAGCCCTTGACAAACCAAGAAGCAAGTACAAATCGTCTATACTTTGTCATTCCAATCGAAGTATAAAATGGTGAAACCGAAGGAAAGAAAAGACTGGATTACTGAAGAATGGAAACTCACATATTTTTGGACGCATGGACCTATGGAACTCCTAAGCGAAGATCTTTGCAGTGATATTCTATCAAGTTTGGAGACCAATAGACATAATCGTTGGTTTTGTATTATGTTGTATTTATTTACTGATATATGTAGAGGTAACACTGTACGTTTTGTGTCACAGATCCGACTTTGTGATGTGCAACATAGATAATGTGCAATGACATCTACAACTTATTGTTACTACTGGGTAGACAGAACACTGTTCTATTATCAGATGAAAATTATGCGTACAATTATAATATTATTCATTATCAACCAGTGAATACTAATGTTTACTTTTGCAATTGATGCCTTTGAAATAGGAAACAGTCATTGAAGGGTATGATTTGTTACGCTATCTGAAGTTTGTACACCGATACTGTTGCAGTGTTGTTGCTTGTCATGCCAGTAAATGAAGTGCAGGTACCTATGTAGTTATAGTGATAAGCGCCTAGATAGGCCATTTGAAAGTTAAATCCAGATTTTACTCTCAACGTCGCAAACCTTGATATATCTAGCGCCTACGGGAAGTCATCAGCTTCGAAGAGATGTTCCGGCTAGCCCACACCAGGGGAATATATGAGGAACCGATGGAAAACCTTCAGTAGTGGGGAGGCATCGTAAGAAGTTGAAACAGCTGTGACATCTCATGTTCGAGCAAGTTCTTACAAGTTTTTGTTATCCCTAGCTGCAATACAGAAATAACTACCAACCTAGATCAGTGTTAAAATATATTTACGACAAGATCTGCTGGCCGGTGCTTGTGCGACCTATAACGGTGATTGCCCCGATCGGTAATGGCCGTTACGCGTGCAATACAGCGCTCGGCCATAGTCAACATGAGTCGAGATGAGCCAAGATGAGTCAAGAGGAGCCAAGAGGTGTCAGGAGGAGTCAAGTGGAGTCGGAGTCAAGAGAAGTCAGGAGCTGCCAGGAGGTGCTAGGAGATTTGAAGACATAGCAAGACATAGCAAGATATAGCAAGACATAGCAAGACATAGCAAGACATAGCAAGACATAGCAAGTCATAGCAAGACATAGCAAGACATAGCAAGACATAGCAAGACATAGCAAGACATAGCAAGACATAGCAAGACATAGCAAGACATAGCAAGATATGGCAAAAGAGGACGAGGGACGTCAGGGGAAATCGAGGGAAGTGAAGGGAAATAAAGAGAGGTCAAATGAAGCATACGCAAGCTGAACTCGGCGGGCATCCTCTGGGTGGCGAATTGGTGACCCGCCTACTATACGAATTTACCTTATAACGCTTATCAACTTATCAATACCACGGCGCGGCGGTATTAATACGACACCTACGTAGAGAAAGTGCAGAAAGGTCATTTGCTGTTTGAAACCAGTTGAAAACTTCCTCAAAAGTTGAAGCTGCCGACGTCTCCTAGTTTTTATAATGTACTTATTGGAAAGCTGTATGGTTGTCCAAGGAAACCCGGAGCTGTTGAAATAGTAGAATCGGAGCGTGCGACCAAGGAACACTCAAGTTAAAACTCAAATGTCCAAAACAACTCTTAAGGAAAAAGGTAATCAGTATGGCTCCTAGAGTAACAAACGTTCCGAGTAAATAAAACATGTCAATTATTTGTATCGTGTGGAGTCCGATATTATCTTCGTATGCGAAGAGGCACATTAGAGAAGTCTTATAGAAATACCATGCCACCTTATTTTACCTATGAGGACGAATAAATGATTAGGAATTGGAAAGTAATAATTAGAGGTTCCAAAAGGGATATTTGACCTGCGCCTTAACATATCCAAGGCTTGGGAGGTGGGTACTGATGGATATGGTAAGGAGTTCTAGAAGCGAATAGTGTGAGTGTTGAAGAACTTCTAAGCAAAACGTTGTAGAGTAAACAGAAAGGAATAGAATGGCATCGTCGTTGGAGCGGGAACATGCGATCAGGCAGAGAATAGATGGAATACTAACGGCGTGGCGACCTCGAGGTGGACTCATGGGGCAGATCTGAGTGACCAAAAGCTCGTTGGTCTGATGATATACAGTGGGTTACTAGGAAGCAGTGGAACCTAAGGACATCATATAGCAGAAGCTAATGACCAAAAGCTCGTTGGTCTGATGATATACAGTGGGTTACTAGGAAGCAGTGGAACCTAAGGACATCATATAGCAGAAGCTAATGACCAAAAGCTCGTTGGTCTGATGATATACAGTGGGTTACTAGGAAGCAGTGAAAATGGGGTGGATTATATCCAGTCGGCAATAGTACCAGGTCTCTATTCCTTGCGGCGTTGTGGAGAGTGCAGATTGTCATAATGATCGCCAACCTACTTAAGAAGACGCTACCATGAGAAGAGGAAGATATCCAGTTAGGCTCATAGGGGCTGAGTATGATGAGGATGAAACTTGAAAGAGCAATGAAAACTTGGCCTTAGGTAAGGAAGAGTGAAGAAGAAGAAAAAAAAACAGATCATAAGAGCGGAATATAAGAGTGAGATACGGCCAGCAAAGTCACCGTCCTTGCGTTGCATCAACAAATTTAGCGTGTATTCACATGTATCCCAGCCGCACGATGGCTCGAAAGGGGCACGCAGACACCCGGCGAAGTCACAAATTAGTACCAGCTTTTAGCGGGCCCTATCGTGTTACAGCAATATTGGGCTACGACATACGAGATTATAGTGGCATGGAAGGGAAGAATGTCTCTGATAGGAATAATAAGAACATTGTTTCAATGAACAATACTAAACCTTGAGTTAATTTTAGCGAACCCGAGTCGGAAAGTGACTATGGTGAAAGAGAGCGAAGGATTGTATTAAACTAGTACTGGCAACTGGAATCCGACTATCAAGGCGTGACCATAATTAACTATTTATCGGACCGAGAGAGACGTAAAGTAGCTGATGATGTATACGCTTCAATCACGGGGTTGAGACCATAGCACCTTGTGTGTTCAAGCGGTGCCCATGTAGACAAACTGGCTGAGGCAGTAGCACCCTGTGTGCGCAAGCGGTGGCTGAGCAAATGAACGGGTTGAGGCCGTAGCACATTGTGTGTGCAAGCGGTGCCCATATAAGCGGGTTGAGGCCGTAGCACCTTGTGTGTGCAAGCGGTGCCCATATAAGCGGGTTTGAGGCCGTAGCACCTTGTGTGTGCAAGCGGTGCCCATATAAGCGGGTTTGAGGCCGTAGCACCTTGTGTGTGCAAGCGGTGCCCAAATAAACGGGTTGAGGCCGTAGCACCTTGTGTGTGCAAGCGGTGCCTGTATGACAAACGGGTTGAGGCCGTAGCATCTTGTGCGTGCAAGCGGTGCCCGAATAAATAAACGGGTTGAGGCCGTAGCCTCTTGTGGTGCAAGCGGTGCACATATGGATTTATTCATTTACCTTGTGGAATATGGACAGTTAATTTATAATAAAAGGAAACATTACGAGTAACTGTAAGCTACTCTTTGTAATTGACAAACCTCTACCTGTGAACTTGCATTGAAAATACCTTGAGAATCGAGACGTAAGAAATACGATGATATAAATTATATGCATTTAATATTGTTAATATCGATAAGCGAGGTAGGCCGTCGTACCTTGTGTGGGCGACATGATGGCGCCTGATATTATTGACGGTCAAACCGTCGCACCTTGTGTGTGCAAGCGAACGACGGCGACACACGAATAATTAGTTGTTCTGTGGTGCATGCATAAGGAGTATGGTCCAAGTAAAAGGAGAGATAAAAAAAAATCAAATTAATTTATTGCTTCATGTGGTACATTGCATACATGGTGTTACATCTTAATGACTGTCACACGAAACATTAACACCTGGAAGATTTTGCAAGGAACAATGGACAGATAGCGGCGACTAGCCGACGCAAATATTGGCCAAATTGATATCTAAATATGGATGGATGAATTATAACGTACTATTTACCCTTGTGGCAAGCATAATCGATAGAGTACCCAACTCAGAAATCCGCCGTCGGGCAAAGCTGGTGGATTGGGGAAAGGATGGTTTCCCTGAAGGGGAGACGGGCAGGGCAAGTTGCACGTAGAGACGACGATCGCTGGGCGTACACAGCTACAGTCTGGAGGACACGCACGGGACGATGCAGCGTGGGAAGATCACCAATCGCGCACATTTGGGAAGGAATGGATGCGTCGGTCATAAATACAAGACAATGGAAGGATGGCGAGAAGGCCTACGTCCAGCAGTGGACAGATACAGGCCGACGATGACGACGAAGCATAATAAGGAATATGAATATATAGACCAGAGGCGACATTGTTCATCAGTTTCCAAATATCTCGCTGTTAGAGGTTATTGTTATTCAATGAAGACTTGTGGAAAATGAATAGGTATATCTACGTTAGGATCTTCATATAAATGGCGCGGAAACGGAAGCTGCGGCGAACATACTGAAACCAAACGGCTTATGTAAGGTTGTGTTTTTTTTTTGCAGGAATTAAGTGACTCTTCGAATGGGTCATTCTCTAATGTCGGATGGCCGGAACGGTAACACGACGACTTAATCATAATCCACAATAATACGCGGTTTTGTGGTATTGATCCAACATTGCGTTTCGATTATTTATTTATTTAAGCTTTTACACGTTAGGGTGCAAAAGTTGATCTTTATTTTCTAGATGTTTTAGCGTACCGGAATCAACGGAGTAATTTTATATGTTGTAATGACGCATTTAATCGGTTCTGTGTTGTTGTTTTGCTGTGTCTGGGACAGACACTATTTATCAGAATGGCCGAATGTTAAGAATCCTAAAATCTAATGGAATTGGTATTAGAAAATATGATGATGACGATGGAAATGCTATAAGGCTGTATGATCTTTTGGCGCATTTGCCTTACTAAAAAACGCAACAACAACTGTCATACTGACTCTCGTGGTTCGCGCGAAAAACCGGTGGTGGTAATTGTGATTCGAATTGGTCAAAGATGTGGTGCTCATTGATGTAACTCAGAGAATATTGATGGCAGTGTGGCTGTGGAATGGTTCAGGTGGTCCTATCTTTGTGACGACAGCGGAGCTGCAATTCGGTGAGATCAATCCAATCTAGTATTCCTTGCCATCTCCCAGAGACCATACCTCGTAAGGTGGCTGCCTTTTACACTAGTTCAGTTTTTCAAAATTCCGTAGGGCGAGGTTGAAAAATCCGTAGATTTCCATAGATTGACTTTAGGAAAATCCGTAGTTCTACGGGCTTTTTTAACACTGAATAAAACCATAAAATATGGTTGATGGCCGGTAAAAAAATAAAAAAATTAGAACTAACTTTGCAACTTGAATAAAAATTATAGTTTAAATGCGTTCTCTTCTAAAATTACTGCGCGATCTGCATGTAATGATGCAGTGACCCTTGGGCGTGTACCAACACCGTGATACCAAATAATAATAATGTAATGATACGTTATAGGATTATACAATACATCATTTTAGCAGTTGCTCTACGTTTTACTCATAAAAATCACCTTCGTTGTATTTTTTATATGGTTTGGTGGCAAATTTTGTTGAGGCAAAAAATCCGTAGATTTGCCATTGATTTTCGTATATAGGTATCCGTAGACAAGGCTTAAGTCCGTAGATCTACGGACTTTTATGTAGGTCTGGCAACACTGCTTGAAAGGCACGGGGGCTATGGATGGGGTTTAAGCTAAACTTTCAGGTCAATTTCCAAAGGCTTTAGGGCGTATTTTTTTAAAGCCTAATTGGGCAATTTCCTACTCATTATTTGCACATTTACCAGCTATATTAAAGTCAGTTAAGAGCTCGGTGGCTCAGTGGTTGGGGCAGTGGACTAAGAGCTCGGTGGCTCAGTGGTTGGGGCAGTGGACTTGCGATATGGAGGTCCCAGGTTCGATTTCCAGCCAGGGCAGCAATGAGTTATCCTCGGTTTTTTCGACGGAAAACTTACGTACATTTACCGAGTGCTCTCAAAACGGTGAAGGAAAACATCGTGATGAAACCTGCATGCCGTAGAAGAAAAAAATTTCTAAGGCATGTGAAATCCGCCAATCCGCAGTGGGCCCGCGTGGTGGATCATGGCCCCAGCTCCCTCGATGTAAGGGAAGGTCTGTGCCCGAGCAGTGGGGCAATATAAATAGACTGATGATGATGATTAAAGTCAGTTTGTCCGTTTACAATAGTCCAATAATAGAGGTCCATTATTGGTCCATTTCCGAGCCCAGTCCAGTTATTAACTGTGACCGACAAAATGACTGTGGACACTCTTGTATCAAGAGTTAATTTCCTTTTAATATTACGAGTAATATTAATAAAAAACGGCGAAGCTAGTCGTCTTTCGGACTCGCGCACCGAGGGTTCCGTGCAACACAACTTATCCCCGTAATTTTGCTCTAACGAAAAGATAAACTAGATTTCTTATCTTTGCCATTGTCAAAATATTAGGTACATACTCCTGATTAGTTGATCAACTGCAAATATAAGTTTGAAATAAGAAAATAATATTTTTTTATAGATGTACCTAACCCTTTGTGCTCTGTGTACCTAAAATGCATTACGTCTAAATCGCGTTATGCCTAACCTTATTTTTTAAATAGCGTTTGGTCTAAGTATTGTCTTGTCTAAGTCGATGTACAGTTTTCGGATTTTTTACTTGTAAAACTTGAACACCTAGCTTCTAGCCAAATTTCATGATTCTAGGTCAACGGGAAGTACCCTATAGGTTTTGAGATTTTTGCGTTTTCATATAAATATGCGGGAAAATGCGACATAAGCGGCTATATCTTTTGATTAGGATGACGTAGAAGTTTGATTTGTTCACAGCTGCATGAGGTTGCAGACCTGAGTATTTGGTAGTAATTTCAACTTGATCCGTTAACGCGTTTCTTGAGATATAGGTCTTTACAGACAGACGGACTGACGGACATCAAAGAGATCCTAAAAGGGTACCTTTTTTCCTCTTGAGGTACGGAACCCTAATTACAGGATTGGAAACATTAGGCTGGTTTGAGCATGTGAGCTCGCACTTACTGAATTATATGAAAACTGACGATTTCCTTGTCTCAAAAATTCAAACTCTCATACCTCAAAACTGTCAATGACTTAAGAGTGGATGAATGAAGGAAGAATCTGAAACCTAATGTTCCAATACCCATATAGTTTCTGAAATATAGCCTTTATACCTATTACCTACTTGAATATAATATATTAGGTACTAAATTGTCTCTTTGAAAGCCTCTATCAATTCTCAGACCTTCCCACATTTCCTTACAGGACGTAGCTAACAGAAATGGAACTAAAGACGTCAATTTCTCACATTCACAGGAGGTTGATGAAACGTTTTGTCGGAATAAAATTCAAATGTCTGACTGACTTCGTAGTAAAGAAGCCATTCGAAGAAAAGTCTGTCACTTTAGATTATAGTTGATATTCACTTTTTAACTACACATACAGAGGGGCTGGCAATCCAGTTGCGAGTAAACGTTGAAAACGATCGTACAAGTTAAGCAACGTTGGTCGAGGTCAGTACCTGGATGGGTGACCGCTAGTGACACTTTCATCTGAGCCCTCCGTGCACGGAAAGCACGTTATAGAGTTGGTTCCGGTTGCTGTCGTTAGGCCACATGAGAGGTCTACGGGCGGCCTGAATAACTGACAAATAGGTTTGGTCACTAAACCATACGAGAAAACAACGAACTACACATGAGGTGTGATTGTGTCGTGGTTTCCACGTCTAATCCTAAACCTAAAGTGAAACTGTCACTCACTCGAATTCTAGTGAGCGAGAACTCTCGCTTAGCAATTTATGTTAGCGTGTGCACTCTGGAATCACTACAATTCAATTTTTTATAATCATATCTATTAGTTTTGTAGACAAATATGATCGTAAAATTGTAATTACCTATCGGTGTAACTCTGAAGGAACTGATGGAATTAATTTATGTTAATCATTGTGAAAATAAAGTGATCTGATCTTTATTAGATTAGATCACTTTATTTTCACATTTAATATTTATGCAATAATTACAGCAAATTGTCACGGAATGACAAGGTCGCAGGTTCAAGTCCTGCCCACGGCAATAATTTTTTAATCATGTTTTAATTACAGCAAAGTTTAAAACGATAGTCGTTTTGGTTGACATAATTAATAAGACACAGGTAGGCTACACTATAGTCTAAGTCCGTCTAAAATCCCAAATCCCTCTTGTCGCGACTCTACTATCACAACCTAGTCGGAACTCGGAACATTATTTGATTGTCGGAGAAATGGCGCGCTCGTTAGGAAAACTGTTCTTTTTATTTTAGTGCATTCGAAGCATTGGTGCCGCGATTTATAGTAAAATCTAGACATTTTCTGCAATTTTTTCTTTGGAATGTGATTGGTTATTTGGATGGTTGAATGTAGAAGTTGATAAAAGTTTTGTAACAATCGACTTAGTGGTACCTACTGAAGCGTATTCTACAGCGATGTGAGTAAGAATCGACCAACTTAATATGTAAATATAGACTTCCCCTAACCAAACATTTTGGTTCATATGAAATGCAAATTCCTTAAATTATAATTTAGAAGTTAGAGTCTCTAATACTACTTTAAAATTAACCCCAACGTTTTCTTTATTACATCGCCAAAGTTTTGGACGGGACCGCTTCCGTTTTATCACACATTAAGAGGAGTATTACATCTTAAAATAACTTGGAACACTTAAGACACTCAAAGGACTTTGTCAAAAAGACAATAACAGAATTCCTGACGAAGTTATTTTAAAGAATTTACCGGAGTTTGGACCGGAATGTTGATAATTTTCAGCCGCTTAGGCTCTGGACAGACGTTACTGCTTTTTGTGCGACTAATGTAAGACGTTTTAATTAATGTAAGGGCTCAGTCACATGAGTGAGTCATACATTTATTTATTATAGCTTTAGAAATATAACGCGTTCCAGGCCTCAAATAAAATCCCATTGTATTATTCTATATTTGCAATCGTAGTAGTTAGCGCATTAATCTTCACAAAACTAAGGTACAGTAGAAGACAGAGATAAGTATACAGGGGGCCTCAATAAGGTTGAGATTTTCTCAAAAACTACTGGACCGAATTTAATAATTATTTTACAGTTACCTACATAGTTTTAACTTTTATCTATCAAACAGTGAAAGAATTATTGTAATAGTTCAAGTAGTTTTTGAGAAAATCTCAACCTTGAAAACTCTCCTGTACACCTTTCTCTGTGTTCCATTGTACTATTTAACTACACTTCTTGGACACTCCATCGTTATATCTTACTTTTAATTAGGTACAGGTCCCTGTAATTATTTCATATTACAATTTACTCATAATATTATCGAAATATCAAGATGGAACCATGAAAGGTCTCACTACTGAAATAAAATACAACCCTTTTTACTATCTCCGCGGCACGTCTTTTCATTTTACACCCCATTAACGCTTGGTGATGACATATTTTTATATAGAAAGCTGTCTAGCGTCGTAATTTTAAAAGCACTTATAGTTGCCCTTAATGTTGTAGCAGATAGTAATCGCATCATACAATCGCAATGCAAGGTAGTTCATATGCATACTTCCTTACGAAGAAGCCGACGTCAGGAATTCACCTTTGTCATAACGTTTTCCTTGTCCACAAGCTTTGAATTCTCTAGCTTTGAGTAACATATTTTACAAATTGACACCCATTATCAGCACAGTGTGACTACTTTCCATAAAACATAGAAAAGTACGGGTGAAATGGTACTCGATCTTGTGGTAGAGCGTTGTAAATGTTCTAGATAGCTTTTAAGGCAGTCGCATTGAGTGTTTTGGTCCACACACAATTATGTCCAGAGAATCATGTGATATAAAAGGAGATGCATTGGATTCACAATCTCTGAATACCTACTAAGACGTTGGATCAGATTTCGCATTGACCAAGAGGTAATTTAATTGCTAAAATCTGACAAACCTTTAAGAATATTTGGACAAACTGGTAATTTATGTAAAATTTATATCTTTTGCATTAGTACTTTGACTATTAGTTTACTTTAGTGTTGGATAGTAGGTACCTATTGTTCAATCTCTTATAATTTAAGGCTTACGATAAAAACTCGTACATTTTTACTATCGTAAGATATTGTTAGAGATGTTTGTGGATCACTTTTGTCCTTTCTTATATCTAATGTATAAAAGAAACCTTGGAAGTTTGTTTTGTTTTTTGTTTTTATTTTAAGATCAGGGTTCTTTGTACCTCAATCTCACCTGATGATAAGTGACACGGGGACTGGGTTCCTACCCGCGTTCACATCAATTTTCTTTGTCACCGTCGTCACTGGTCGTATCAAAGTATTTGCAACTTGCTTGAGGCGACTGGGCTTACGATTTCCTGTGGTTCACATAATATACGAGATGAAAGACAGGCTGACATGTCTTTCGGATCTGTTCATGGAATTATCTCTATCGTCAAAATAGCCCAATGATAAAAGTTTATAAGCGTCGCATGTTCGTCCAAAGTCAGTGTCATTCATTATTACTTTACAACGAGGATACAAACATACACTTGCATCATTTATTTGGAGAAAAAACAGACAATAGACACAAAAAAACCATTTGATAACTAGATAACTTACAACTTTACTAAAAAAAATAGCCTATGCCCTTTCCAATCTCACTAAGATATAATGTTACATAGAAATTTCGAACTAAGCCGACTGGACTAAATACTTAATAATAATATATTTTATTTTTATTTATAAACTCACGCCTGATTCCCGTAGGGGTAGGCAGAGACGATGGACTTTGATCTGCTGCGATCCTGGCACACAACCCTTGCCTCCTCCACATTCATCAATCTCTAATAATAATATCAATACATTAATATTTCAAACACACATACTTACCTACTTACAAGATACATAAACCACTTGACAAGAGGTATAAAAACATCATCAATATAGACTTCGCAAAGCGATTTTCCAATTCATCTAATCAGCCAAAAAAGTGTCCACAATTCAAATTCTTTATTTCCAGATTCCGTTCAATACTCGTAATCAACAGTTAGTTGCTTTGGATACCGAATATTGATCGTGATCCAATTTGGATCGCTATAACAGCTTATACGGAGTGGCAACTCTTTCCCCTTGACATCAATCTGTTTTCATCGTGTATTGTGAACAAATGTATAGGAAATTAACACAGCGACCACCTTAATTGGGATCATTTGTAGGACGCAGCCCGCCCCATTAAGCAGCCGGGTCGCTCGGCTCATTAATATCGCCCGCGGAGCGAGGAAGTCGATAGCTCCTTTAGATTCTGTTGGTTTTTGTTAACAATCGATTTTCAGGCGACTAAAGGTTTAATGGGTGCTTTACTTGTAGGTCACTTCTTAATGAATATTCCGATAAACAAACAGTCATCTTCGTCGTCGTATGCATGTCTCTGTCCACTGCTGGACGTAGGCCTTCTCACAATCCTTCCACTATCTTTTATCTCTGGCCTCCCACATTGTTCCAGATGTCGTCCGACCACTGCAGGGTGGTCTTCCCACACTGTCCCTTACGCTGCATCCAAACAGTCGGTCGCTCTGTATACGTCCAGCATTCGTCGTGTCTCCGTGCAACGTACCCTGCCCATCTCTACACAGATAGATAAATTCATAGAGTTACTAGGCCAAATAGTATTAGGTTCAAAGGTAAATCATATTACGTTCCAGCCGTTTGCGGTGTTTTCCTTCAAAAATTTACCACATCTTTGCCTCTACCATTAGTTGCTGTAGTAAGTTCGTTCGCTAACTTACGTACTGTAAGCACCATAGATTGAATTCCGCATCTGGCCGCTCCCCAGCAAAAAAATCGCACCAATGACAAGCAACGGATGGTGTTTACGCAGTCGGTAGCGAGGTAACTTACAGCAACTTATACACCTCAAATCAACCATGGACGCATCCGCAGATTATTAATCGTTTGCACATTATTCGACGAACTACGAATTTCCTCATATTCGTGTACGAAAATCCGACATGACTGACCTCTCGTCATATTCACACCTAGAATGCGCCGATTACTAAACTTGGTATCAATCATCCGACCAATCGCTGTCAGCTACCAGCAATCTTCGCAACTCGTATAATCCTCACCCAACGCCGAATTCCGCCAATCCGCTGTCAGGTTAGCGTACGGATGGTGCCTTTATGGCGTCTTGTTTGACGGATGATTGGCTTAAGTAATGGAAGTGCTTGATATTGACGCTGTGTTTCTATAAATCTTGAGCTGTGAAACCTGTTCGAACATTTTGGTTAGTGGATTGTAAAGAATGTGCTGGGAATTTTTGTTTCGCTTCTTTCACTAAATTTGTTGTTCGTTAACACATGCTCACCTAAAGGTGAAATCTATCTATCTGGTTGTAGTGTCTCAAATGATACCTGATGCTTGTCTCATGTTCTTTTTAGATTATTAATTCTCCTAATCTTCCTTCCATTTGGGCCACATATTTTCCATTACGTGGCACTTCAAGTTCTTTTATTTTCTTGGTTAAACTGTAACCTTCATACAAATATAATTGGATAATGGATACCCTTACAATTTGATTACAATTCGTAATCTGAATCAAATCGAACTCATCTGGGTCTTATTACGTACCGCAATCACAACTACCGAACTTCGTGAAATATCATCCAGTAAGTTCTCGCATTAATATTAATGTTGTTACGCCCATACCTACCATTCGAATCCCTGGAGTGGTATAAAGATAGAAAAACTGGAGTTCCGTCGTGCCCGGTCATAATTTACTAAGCGAAGTATATTTTCCTTAACCGTTTAAACGTTTCTCGAAATTTTAATTAGTTTGCTTTTATTTCCACTTTCAGGCTTTGCCTTTCGTGCTTTACGCTTTTATGGTCTTTTCAGTTGTTAGTCTAAATCATGGTGGTTTCCGGTATTACTTTATGCCGCTGACTAAATTTGTGTGACCTCAATTTATAATGGTAAGCGACGATGAAGTCGTAGATGCAGCACGCGATTGTAAATATCTATTCACTCTGACCTTGAAGATACCAGGGTTAGACACGAGAAACAGTCGTTAACAATCTATTACTTCAATACCAATAACGTCTTTAGTTTATTTCATAACACATGTTTGGTTAGTCTTTCTATTTCTTCATATCTAAGAATTAGCTAAGGATCTATAATTATCTTTAAGTATTTCTAAGTCTTATTTCAATGTTTCCTTGTGGTGCTGAAACACTTATTTTCTATGCAGATGTAATAATTTTCACATTATTAGTCACTCGCTACAAAATAGAGTAGAATTCAAATTTATAAGTTTAAGGAAGGCCAATTTGCTTACAAATACGCTTTTAGCGTGAGACCTTTTCGCTTCGCAAACTTTGTCTTGGGCGAATTTTAATTATTTATGATGTTCCAACTTTCCAAGGCTATCTATCAATGTCAACGTATTAATACTTTAACGACTTCGCCTGTGATCTTTAACAATATCAGCTGTTTGCATTCAGTGTTTACCCTTTAGATTGACTTTGGGAATTGGACAAAATTTAATCTTTCGCAATATTGTAACGGTAAATTTCCAATTTTGTGGATATCAAAGGGACGAGAAATTGTTTTTGATTAAAATTAATTGATCAAAGAAAATAAAGGTTACCCTCGAGTAATTAACGGAATTGAGGGTGCTGTGGTTGTGGAAACTTCAGGTAGAAGTAGGGACATAGTACTACTAAACTTAATAGAGTAAACTTTAGTTAATTAAACTGATTATATCAAGGTTGGTGAGTCTACTGTCACAATCTAATTTCGTATGGCTTTGTTATATAATTAAAGCTAGATTTGGGGGATGCCGGTAATTAATAAATCCTGTAGTTTCGATCGATATCGACGGAAGCGAGTGTTAGACGTGTTTATGTGTATAAATATTTTTAAGTAGGTAATGAATGCGGTTTTTTTAATTTAAACTTCAGCGACCCGAAGCTCTTTAATCTGGTTTTCTTTAATTCTAGACGGCAATTTTGATACAATAATGACCTGTCCTGGGCCACGTGTCGTTAGTTCTTCTCGACCTCGTACTTTCTGCGATATCTGGGGCACAGAGTTCAAAGTAAGAGTAAGATTTTTAGATCTATCCAATTTAGTCAAATCAGAAGGCGATTCTGCTATAAGTCGAAAATAGTTCGATATAGTAGATTTGTATTTCTATATTCATGTCTAAAATTTTCACTGGGACAAGTACCCAATATACAAGGTTAGACAAATTAAACTCAAATAATGAAATTAACATGGCTCCTATCCAACCAACATGAACTTGAGAATTTATTGTGTTACAAGTTCAAAATCTCATTTAGGAGTTTATAGATCCCTAGGCTTCCGTATTATTTAAATTGAACCTTGGGGACTCTGTTATACATAGTTAGAGGCACTGATCCATAAATACACTGAGGATTTTACATGAAGCACAAATTGTAGACTTAGAATTTGAACTTTGTTGACTTGCGATTGTCCTTCAGTCTTTCTCAAGCAATCAAGGTTGGACAATTTTTGAAGTAGTTGTGGTATTAAAAGTTTCATTCAAGCTCAATTTGAGAGTTAGCTCATTTTGGATTCAAACAATAGGTTGAAATAAGCCTGGTAAACATCTCTGTGGCCGAAACGATACTCGATATAGTAAGTGCTTTCTACTGTGGAAGAGCTTAAAAATAACTTAGTTACGATAGTTACAGATGAATAGGAAAGGCCTCGATACACTACTTTTCAGGTCTTTCCTACTCTCGTACAGTCTCGCTAATATCGAAGAGCACAAAATTAAAAAGAAATAACATAACGCTATTAATTGATTATTATTTGAAAAGTTCCCATCTGTGACATAAGTAGGTACTAGAACAAGATACTACGGTAACGGTGTCCGTCTGACAGTAACCTTCGCAAGGTGACTGGCAGAGACTAAACCGATGCAAAAGGCCGATAATCAGGTTGAGTGGCGTGCTTTGGGAGAGGCCTATGTCCAGCAGTGGACTGACACGGACTGACGATGATGATGATTAAAAAGTTGCCGGCCCGGTGTGGGCCAGAAAGGCCTTGGAAGGGGCCACATGGAGGGTGCATGGAAACGCTGGAGTTTGCTGATGATGAAGAAGAGACTTTAAATTCATTAGTCGTATCGTGACCGGCTGATACAATCTACTTTTTATGTGAATTTTCTAATAGAGTTTAAAATTTTAAATTACTTTTACTTGCTGAAGCGTGAATAGTTTCGTCTTGTGCCAAAAATCCATCGATCACTAGAATAGGCGCCAACTTTGGCGTCTTCAATTTCCGTTGTGGCAGATGCTTCCAACTGTCGAAGTTTTCTAGAACGCCAATTACCGTTTTTGGTAGATTTTCATTCGGTTTTCTTGCTGGAAATTCTAGGAATGTATCCAATCTGGGCTGACAGCTAACGCCTGTAAGAAAAAAGTTTGGCTGATCGTTGATGCCTAGTTTGAAGAGGTCTGAAGTAATATACAAAGTGTTAATTATACTTCATATTTAATTTCGACTGTACAACACAGGTGCAATCGCTGGTCAAAGCAGTTCAAAGAAAATAATGCATTATGAACACAGTACTTCATCATCATCAGTCTATTTGTATGTCCCCACTGCTCGGGCCCTTACATCGAGGGAGCTGGGGCCATGATCCACCACGCGGGCCCAGTGCGGATTGGCGGATTTTACATGCCTTAGAATTTTTCTTCTTCTACGGCATGCAGGTTTCATCACAATGTTTTCCTTCATCCTTTTGAGAGCATTCGGTATACGTAAGTTTTTCAGTCGATAAAACCGAGGACAACTCATTGGTACATGGCTGCCGGGAATCGAACCTGGGACCTCCGTATCGCAAGTCCATTGACCCAACCACTGAGCCACCGAGCTCTTCTTACAATAATCTTCTCCGAGTACTTACTTACAATAACTTATTTATTATATTACGTGTTGAAGACACTAAAATGTGCATAAAACGCAAAACTTTCATTCAAGTATCTAAGGTTTGCATTAAATTAATATTCATAAAGGCAGGTGTAAAGGCGGTACTAAACGTTTACGACTTATCAATTATTGTTTATGTTTTGTTGTCTTCTGTCCGTTACTATGCCAAAGTTACATTGATGTACTAACCATTATTTTTAAATTTCTTTTGACTCTGGAGTGGAGAAAGTCGACCATACGCATATTGAAATTGAAATGTTTTATTGTTGTACAAAAAAATAGCATAATACAATAATGTTCCTGGCTCCCAAACTAGGATTCCCTGTGCTATGGGAAGCCAGGTCTTTCGTCCTTAAGACTATTGCAGAGGTACCTCCCCGTCCATATTGCCATCAGGCTTGCCGCCCGCAGCATGCCGGAATATATTGTCATAAATACAAATTGACATGTACAGTCGACAGCAGATCAATGGTAACACTTGCAGTAAGATTTCAACTCTTATGACCCAGACAATAAGATCGTTCTAAAATCAAAAGTGTTACACTTGATGTGCTGTCGACTGTACTTATAGGTAGTATTGCTAAGCTAGTAAAGCCTTCCACACACACGCGCGACCTAGCCGCGATCTGCGATCAGTTGAAACGCATGCCCCGCCTCTTTTTCTGGGCATTTTAACGTCCGGTAGGTAGCGATCTGAGGCCTGCGATCTACGTCCAGTAGGTAACGACGGCAGAAAATGAGGCGGGGCATGCGTAAAGCGCCAATTAAGCAAAATGTCAATCTCGCAATACTGTTTATTACACTTTTGACGGTGAAGTTCTAAGAATCAATAAAACTACTAAAAAAAATAGCAAATTGTTTGTCAGGTACTTGGTTCCAGATCAATAATGTTCGATTTGTGCAAATTGTGCTGAATCCATGGATTTATGCAAAAATTAATAAGTTTTGTTTTAACGACAAAAGTTAGCTTAAGGCTTACCTACTGAGGGGGTTTTCGTTATACCCTATACGACTGGGATGTCCCTTTGTGTCTAGGGAACAGTAAAAACTCCATTTGTGGTCCCAAACAAAAGTTTATATGAAAATCCCTTAAAAACCAAGCGTTGTTCGTTACTGAGATACCTGGTACAGTCAAGAGTGCAATAAACATTATAAAAAAAATTCCGTCTTCAGGTGCGATTTTGAGGGCGATTTCAGACTTCAATCACACTCGACAGTGCATCACATTAACACTTGAAATACGATTTCGGATCTTATAACGTACACGATACGAACGTTCTAAAGTGTCTTCAGTACGAAATTCCGAAACGGAATTCCGATTCGGGATATTCAATTCAATTTATTTAATTGCAAATACATGTCAGAATGTACATTAATACTTCATTAGGTCTTAAAATATGACCCATGCACCATGTAGGGCACATCAATATGGAATGACAGAGGCAGACATTTCGGCAATAAGCAAATTATGTAGCCCAAATCAAGTGTCTTATTTTGTAAACAAGTATGATCGTCTAATTACCTATTGTGATGTAACAATGAAGAAACTGATTGATTGAGCCTGTTCATCATTGTGAGAATAAAGTAATACGATCTAATAATGTGAAAATAACGATGCAATAAACACAGAATAGCTTAAAATGTTAGTCGGGTAGTTTTTGTTTACAAAATAAGACACTTGATTTGGGCTTCGGTTTAGGTAATTTATTTATGTCATTTTATCCTCCAAAAATTCAGCGACGGTATAGTATGAGTTGTCAATATGAAAAAGTTTTAATGTTTTATTAAATTTTATTATTGTTATTTTAATTTTAAATATTTTTAGGTATACCGAACGCAGTTAAATCAACAGCAACACGATTTAAGGGAAGTGATGTTTAACTAGGTTTATGAATAACAGCATAGAAGTCTACAATCGTGTTGTAATAGTACGTATTTAAGTATTCACCTACAATACAATCTACATACATAGAAATCAGTGTAACTTAGTTATACTGTTGTATAGCTGCTGCAGTCTTTTGTCGCTTTTAAAGTCTGCAGTCGTGTCGGACTGGTGTACATTTAGGTGCCGGTTAGATTGCGCGGTGGACTGTACGTAGCGACACAGGCACCTCACTAATGAGGGGACTCTCTACCAACATTTCTTTTCGGCCCTCCCGTCTAATTACGGAGGGAACAAAGCCTCTGTAAATTAATACCGAGGTCGGCGAGGACGTAACGTAACGGAATTCGTGTTAATGCAGTAAAAAGAATTTATTATCTGAGGATCTCTTTTTAGTTTTTTTTTCCCGCTTAGATTTAATTTAATAAAGTAGATTAAAACAACCTGATTTTTGCTACAAGATTTTCATTGAAGCTACATGTTATATATAATCTTTTAATACTGATAACCATTCGCACATAGGAGGTAAGTACCTGATTTGACTATCAAATCAAAATAATAAAAAGTATTTAAGTATATTTCTGCAATTAAAGTTTTGTTAAGCCCCGACATCGGAAAACAAATAGGTAAGTATACCTACTATTTAGTTTAGGTAGATTATTTTATGAAAACTTATATATCCAAAAACATTGATCTCCTATAAACAACTAGATACACAAAGGTAAGGTAAGTTACTAAAACAATATAAAAAACGTCCAAATAATTGTCCATTGTTAACGTCCAAATAATGTCCAATAAAGCAAATGAGTGTCCATTCATCCGTTTGGACCTTCTTTGCGCTCGGACATTTTTAGAAGGAAGTTGTTTATAGGAGATCAATGACCAAAAACAACTAATTAATTTTCTCCAAACTTGGTTAACATAAGTTTGAACCAAGAGACTCCATTATTGGGATTGTTAATTATTATTACATGTTGTTGCATTTTGAATTTCCAATATCTGTTGTCAAATATTAGTAAGTAATTTATATAAGTACTTACTTAATTATGGCATGGAAGCTAAGTTCAATGAATAAGATTAAAAAAAAAATAACGCTATATACTTTCTTATATTAGTAATTAAAGTATAAAGTAATTCATTACGCCCTAAGCTGCTTTTTTTTCTTATGGTCTCGACACATTGTGCCATTTGCCAAACACAAGTTTGGGAAACGTTGTTAATTTAATATTAGTAATTTCGAAATTCGAATCAGGAATTTAGGAAACGGGTAAGGATCGTGTACAGAGGAACCTAAGCTGCTTTCTAAACATCGAATTTCCCGATCGATGCAAAGTTTACCTAAAAAGTTTACCTTTTCCAAACCCTATAAATGCTCAATTTTTCTTCTAAGAAGATTATGATAAACAGTTTGCACTTCTTGTTGGCATAGATTGATCGCTCCGATGGACTGGTTCATTGCATATTTATTGGGTCGCTTAACTCGCCAGCTATCTGCCAAGTAGTGATGAGTTAAATCAATCTTGGTCTCGACTGAGTGTTGCCATGCCAAGAACAGAAGCAAGGCTGAAATTAAATAGTTTCAAAACGAAAACTCTTTGCTGTATGTCACGAGAGACTGTGAAGAAAGTCAGAAAGTGTCAGAAATATTGGTCTGGTCGATATTGATCATCACAGACATTCTGTTCGAAACGCACGTTTTTATATTTCTTATTTATTAAGACTTAAGGCTAAAACATTTTTCCCCAAGAAAAACTAAAAGAGAACATTGATAAGAAATTACGGGACTTGAAAATTGGACTTGAATGGTTAATAATAATAAACCATAAGGACAAAATGTCATATTTTTTTTTGTGATCTTACGAGGGTTAACTGCCTATTATTTACTTGGTTCAGTCACCAACTGGACACGAGGAACTGGACTGCATGCCCAGTTGTTAAACTTGAATTATATCACTTCTTAGTTATCGCCAACTGGACACGAATTGGAATTTCACCCGAATTCTTTACAAAGTCCCGTCCCGTGATCAAGATGAATCTAACAATATATCAGTCATAAAAATCAATCAAGCCGTTTAGGACAAACACTCATCCATAGCTGATGGGGTTGCCGAGGTTCTGCAGCGCGTCGGGCATGTTTGCCGAGGCGCAGACAGATGGCTTCCCGGCCATACTGCGCAAGCGCTGCGCCTCACTACAGCGCAGGCTCCGCGCCTCCACCAACGTCATCCTGAGCACATTGGCGTCCAGGTGGGACTCGCCCATCCTCGCGCACTGGAGACACCTGCACACGACGTGCTGAGGGGCGAAAGGTGGGCGAGAAACACCTGACTTAAAATTGTGTCCGGGGTCGTCCTATTTTTAAATTTTTTACTTGTTTTTGTACCTACTAACATTAGTTTGTAAGTCATTTTATTGTATTTTACTAACATCTATGGACCATGTCCGAAATAAACAATTTTTATTTATTATTATAGCGTAGTCGGATAAACAGGCATTTTAAGATAAATACTGACCCAGCATCTCAATACCTTGGTATGGTATTTTACCACAGCCTTATATCCTGCATTTCGCATCTGCCCCTCCCTATTGCGTTATATTGGATTGTTTAAATTGAATTCCTAAAGGATGTTCCTTGCGGCCATTTGCATTGTAACAGGAATCAGAAATAAACAAAGGCTTGCTGCCATTTTCAGTTTGAACTCCAAACTATTAGCGTATTCAAGTGATTTTTACTGACTACCGGAATGGGGAGTTTCCTTTATGGTATTCTGTCTACCAGGTAAACTCATAAGTATTGATTCGTGTCTATTAACAAACGGCCTTTCTTATGCCTAAAGTATTATGCCGTTTCTTCCATTCATTCTTTCATAATTCCGTGTTATATTATTGTTAATCCATTAAAAACTTACTCTAAATTGTAAAACATTGACAAGGTCTCTTTACAGCCGCTACTATTAGATCATTTTGTTATATCCCGTGGGTCGATTCTTTGCCCTGTTTCTCTGTTCGTGCATCTAGTCATAACCTAGTTTGTATTCTGTACCTTATATTATTGTAAATTATTACATTATGTATGACATAACCAGATGTTCCCTAGAGTTCCTAAGGTTGAATAAATGAAGTATTGAAGTATAAGCTCACACCCTTTTTCCCCGCAGGGATAGGCAGAGACGATGGACTTCCATATGCTGCGATACTGGCATACAACAGCACACATAGCGATCCTGGCATACAATAGCACACATAGCGATCTTGGCATACAACAGCACACATAGCAATCCTGGCATACAATAGCACACATAGCAATCCTGGCATACAATAGCACATATATAGCAATTCTGGCATACAATAGCACACATAGCGATCTTGGCATACAATAGCACACATAACGATCTTGGCATACAATAGCACACATATCCTGGCATACAATAGCACACATATCCTGGCATACGATAACACACAAACCTCATCCAATTTATCTAACATCCCTGTCCCTCCCCATACATTCAGTGCAGCAAACTATCCGCCCTCTTTTCGCCACTACGTGGGCCATGGCGTGATGGGTGGCCAACCTCATCACCGTCGTCGAGCACATTTGTACCACGAGTATGGATGACACCGTTTCTTTTTCATCCCGAATTTTAACTTCCCGATTTCTAAATGCTTGTAACCATGCAATGGTTTTTCCCATCAATTTTGATTCGGTTTTCGAGATTGATCATTGATTTATGTGTTTAATGAAAAATATATTTTGTTGCTTCTCAATTATTTAGCGTAGGTACAGCCGAAGACAGAGATAAGTATAGAGGGGGTCTCAGTGAGGAGATTTTCTCAAAAAAACACTGGACCGAATTTAATAATTATTTTTCAGTTACATAGTTATCTAACAGTGAAATAATTTTTGCAATAGGTCAAGTAGTTTTTGAGATAATCCCAACCTTAAAAAATCTCCTGTACACCTTTCTCTGTGTTCCACCGTACATACCTACCTAAACCTGCCACATATAATTAAACTGTTACATAAGATATATAGGATTATATTGTTTTGTATGTAGCCTGTGTAATTCAACTACAATACAACGTTCCGATGTTCGAAGCTTGAATACGTCTAACTTAGATCATTTACAATGGAGCAGCTTATAAACTCGTCACATCTGACTGTAGTGTTGATAAGGCATAAACATGAAGCTGGCTTTCCAGCTTTGCCTCTTATTTGTAACAAAACTTTTAAATATTAAATAACACCTAGGAGGCGCCGTGGTATGTGTATTTGGTCAAATTCCATTGTAAACCACTAATTTGTAATATTTTAGTTATTCTAACGACCTGTTTTTGAATATAGCAGTACGATAAGACATGCCCCTATATTCCTAACTCCGAAAAGAAAGACTCCGAAAGATTTATATTTACCCTCAACTTTTTGGAGGCTTCTCTATATTTATGTAAGTACTAACATAGTTTTAAGTATAACTACTAACACAAAATGGATCTTGTTATCTGAATTAATAAAAATGTTTGATTTGATATACGGTATAAATTCTAAAGAATTAAAAAATTCTAACTTTAATTGACAAAACGTTAATTAATTAAGATTTTCTCTTTCTCTACTGAGAACAAGGTAAAACCTCTCGCTCGTTTTAAAACCTTTGGGCTCCGCAAGAACAAGCATAGGAGCAACTAGACATCACAGCGTCGTATCCAATGTAAATGCTCCAAGATGTCTAAACATGTTCCATTCGGTGAACACGAGAGACATTAGAGCTCCATTACTGAGAATGTCGCTAATTGTTTTCGGCTTTGGGTCGATTCACACTGGCGATGCGAAGCGAAACACATTTTAAAACTACGTAGATAAAATAGCTGAACTATTGATATTACTGTTTATTTATCTGTCCTACACAAAAATCTAGTTACCACCAAAAACCAGCTTGTATTGCAAGTGTAATAAATAATTTACATAACTCAGAAGAAGAGAATAATAATAAAGGTTTTTATTGACTTCAGAATTTAAGAACAGAGGAAATACGAATAGCCAAGTGAAATGCCACCATTACATTTAATAAAGTTTGTAGCGTAACCGATCACTCCAGCAGCCTTAGCAAAGGTTGTATCCATTTTACAGAGCCTCCGAAATCTCTGATGTCATCGCAATTCAGCAAACCACACCATCCGGCACACTGACGCCGGAAACCCCGCGTTGACAGTGAGCTATTGTCGAACCTAATCGATTATTCGATTCGCGTCCGCTCTCGTATTTATAATAAGAAAAATGTTTGTCCGCACGTCCATTAATAACGGAACTGTAAGTGTGAAAGCCTTTGTGAGGAGCTTTGCTCCGACTAATGTGGACACATATTTTGGACTTGTAATTTGGAAAAGGCCTAACAATTGACAAGGTCTACATTTTACCCCCTTTATTATATTTTTTTTTATGAAAATATAGGTTAAATTAAGGGACCCATATTTTTTTGTTTTATTAAGGGCCTTCCATGAGCCAACTAGCGCCGCCAATCTTTGAAAAATAATGTCTTCCAATTTAATCCATTTTATTAAAAAAGCTATATTCATAATGTTTATTACGATAAATACTATTTTTTAAATGCTTATTTATAACCCGATTCAATGTCGGTAAGTTGTAGTTCGCAAAATTGCGAATAACGGCCGTTTTTGGCACATTTGAGAACTACAACGTTGCTTGTCGCAATTATGCCATGTATTGTATATTGAAAAATAGTATTCATCCTAATAAACAATTTGTAAATAGCTTTTTTAATAAAATTTATTAAATTGGAAGATATTATTTTTTCAAGATTGGCGGCGCTAGTTGGCTCATGCTCACGTTAATGAAATAGTGTCGTTCCAAAATCGGTGAATACCCATGTTTCGGACGTTTTCGGTATTAGTAAGAGTGTGTTCATTGACTTCTCATTCTCGGAATTTTACTAAGCAAAAATTCTGATTTTTTTTCTTCTGAAAATAGTAATATTTCGAAGCGAATTATTCATTGTCTTTATTATCATTTTCTACTACTCTCGCAACTCCTACTGATTATGCAATATGAAACCTGTAATAAGTCCCCAACAAAATGATAGGTACAACAGCTTCAATAGTCACATAGTTTTGAAGGTGGGGCAAAGTTCCATTGAAATGTGGGGGTCGTTCTCATCGGTCCACGAATCTATTGTTCTCCTTTTCCCACCAGGTCCACGGCCAATTAAAATTGGTTTTCAAATCTCCATACACGAATTCCCAACAGGTCCACGACATTTATTCAAAGTACAGTCAGTAAAAACGTGTGGCAATGTCATTTCCCTTTAGTATTTCAAACTATTAGTTTATTAGTCAAAGAATTGTGTACTATTGTAGGTACAAACTCCTAAGTATTAGGTCCTAGTACCTGCTTATTAGTTTGTATTATGCTCCAATGAATGTCTATGTATATTGGGCAAATATAATTCGTGACACAGAGGACTTTGATGTATCAATAAATGCGCTTGGTTACTTGCGTTGTCTTGTCACATTTTTACTGTTGTCGTCAAAGGCGTTTCTTCAAAGAAACATAACGAGAAAGGGGAGCAAATGATGCTACAAAAATAAACTAAATTTGTTGTTCCGGAAGGCTATTTATGTACATTGTTGTTTATATTTTCGGCGATCTTCTTAATGTAGCCGTCTGTGAAAATATTTTGACGAAATTCATGAATTTCAGCTCACTGTTTTATTATTAGCATTTCGGCCTAGCGATAAGTCTGGAAGATTTTTCATTGCGATTGATATTATCTGTCGTGTTATATGATAGTAAACTTTGATGGCAGAAGAATGACACCAATATTTTGAAAATGGGCTCATTGCGTGGAATTTTTTTTTTAAATAAAGGGTCATAATATGACACTTTATTCACATTACGATCTAGCCTAAATACAATAAGACTAATAAGTAATTTGATTTTGACCTAAATTTCTATAAATTGTCACTTATATCTAAGAGTTAGTCCAACGACATTACTTAGAGTCTATCAGTGAAAACAATTCGTAGTGATAGTGCGCGAATGTAAGACACGTGAACAAATTGATCGCCCTTAATAGACTCTATCTAAGTAATGTCGTTGGACTAACTCTTAGATATAAGTGACAAGTAATTTAGGTCAAAATCAAATTACTTATTAGTCTTATTGTATTTAGGCTATTTTTATTTATTTTAGGCTTATTGTATTTTGGTGTAGGTAGTGTTACACTGACTCAAAAGGTTTGGTTCTTTTCAGTCTTGTCACTATGTCCGTGGTGCATAGATATGAGGAGTAAATTTGTATGACGAGGTAACGAATGTAGTGATGAAGGAATGAAGTGGTCTGAAGCCGTAGCAAGCATGGCAAAACAATATTTTAGGTTAGGCTCATGGCAAAACGGGCATTTGGAGAATAAAAGAAGAGATACGATACGATTGAAATACATAGTACGAATGGTAATGAAAGCAGAGCGGAAGAGATTGATGAATGTGGAAGAAGCGATATATAAATGTGTCAGACAGGATTACAGTAGATGGAAATCCATTGTCTCCGTCTTGTCTCGTCTACCGCCCACTTTAAAAATCAATTATTTTTCAGCGCCCCCATTTTTACTTTTTTTACATTTAATTTGTGCTATATTAGTCTGGTCTGGAGTTTAAACTTACATTCTAAAATAATTCTGGAGCCCTTACCGCCCTCTAGGCCTCCAGCGCCCACAATTGGGCGTTATTGCCCACTTTGAGAAAGACTGGTCTACCCCTACGATAAATTACACGTGAGGATGCGTATACACTCTACTTTTAGGTAGAAGTATATAATAACCGCATTAATAAACCCTCAGAAGCCCAAAATACTTTCATCACTCAATATGTAAACAACGTAACCCCAAATATGTATGCATGAGTGCGTTTTCCATGCGAAACCATTTTTATGCCATTAACTCCCATACGCGTTGCGTAACCCCCCGGACACGTAGCAACCTCGTAACTCAAGGTTGGCCATTCGCGAACGTGTGCATTTCCAGGAAATTAATATTGGGCAGCCCAACGCGTGAGTGGAATCCCTTGGCAGTTCAAATCATAAAACGTCTCGTATAATATGTTTGTTTGTCTTAAAAAATAGAATAGTATAGGTATTGTCAAAGTCAAATCTCTTTATTGCAAGTAAGCACGTTGTGTACATTTTTGCAAGTCAACATATTTTTTGAATTTACATTTATACCACTTTGCAAGGAAAATGTGCCAACGCTGAGGAGAAGAAGAGGCAAAAAACTCTCAGTAGCACATCTTTTAAAATAATAATAACAGAACAATTACTTAATAACTAGGTAACACAACTATCCCTATTATTACCAATATAAACTTTATCCTTCATGCGGAACCGGCGACACACACCATGCATGTTCATCGTTTAAATAGTCATCTATTCTGTAATACGCCTTCTTAACAAGTGTTCCTTTAATGAAATTTTTCATTAAAGGAACTCCCTCAACGCACTAATTGCTAGATTTTTTTTTCAATTTTTGATAAAAAATTAAGTAGGTAAGCACTACTAGGCATAATGTTTTTCATTAATCCGGTCATCATTCTTTGCATAAGTTACAGAAACTTAAATTTACAATGGCTATAGTTATTTCCCCACTGATAATGTAGAAACATAGTCCTAATCCTATCGTCATCGGTTAGTCTTGGTCGGAAAAAAAGACAGGGAACGCCACAGGGCTGAATACTATATTCGCCATACCCTCGTGTTGAATTTCTCCCATGGGCTTGAAATTCCTTATGAAGAGTCTCAAACTGAAGGGTTTCTGCAACGTGCTTTAATTACAGCGAAATTTTCCAAGATTTGTGGTGTTTAGCATTTTTTAATATGTTTTTAGCATTTAGTTAAACTGCAGCCTTTATCCTATTGTTATTTTTCTTAGAGTTTTCTTGACTTCTTCTTAATGGTTCGCTTTTCTAAAAATCTATTAGCATTGTGAGCGCGGTGGCTCAGTGGTTGGGTCAATGGACTTGCAATACGGAGGTCCCAGGTTCGATTCCCAGCCAGGGCAGCCATGTACATTGTATATTGGTACGTTATCCTAGGTTTTTTCGACGGATAAACTTACGTACCGAGTGGTCTCAAAACGGCGAAGGAAAACATCGTGATGAAACCTGCATGCCGTAGAAGAATAAAAAATCTAAGGCATGTGAAATCCGTCAATCCGCACTGGGCCCGCGTGGTGGATCATGGCTCGAGCTCCCTCGATGTAAGGGAAGGTCTGTGCCCGAGCAGTGGGGACATAAGACTGATGATGATGATTAGCATTGTCATTACAATTTTTTTTTTGCATATTAACTACATGTTGATTTAATTGGCTGCCTACAAAAGGACTTGGTATTGTTCTTAACACAATAAAATGCCGGAACATTATTTCATTACTATGGGTCCTACTCGAAGTAGACAAAGATCTCGTATTATCAGAGACAAAGAAAATTCTTCATTCATTGCTTATACAAAAATGCTTCCCTTTGCTCTCAAAAGCCTACTTCTGGGTTTGACATGAAAACCTGCGGGACCAATATTTTATTTTGAGGAATTTCAATTTTGTGGTAAGTACTTTTGACTATGTAAGTCAAAATTTTATTTATCCTACTAAAATTATAAACGCGAAAGTTTGTATGGATGAATGTTTGTTGCTCTTTCACGCAAAAACTACTGAATGGATTTTAATGAAACTTTACAATAATATGGCTCATACATTAGAATAACACATAGGCTATGATTTATAATCATGCGCAGACGAAGTCGCGGGCAGCAGCTAGTTATCTATACTTACATCAGTTGTGTATGGGCGTTTGTAAGGTATCATGTAGCATACTGAATCAGTGATCCTTTGGTATTCTAGATATCTTTAATACGATGCTTATGAAAGCATAAATTCCAGTGATACATTGAAGTCTGATTATTATTATGATTTTACTATAGCTTTCGACCATTTGTGACCGTGACTCTACATGCGATATTAGGTATAGATATATAGCCAATTAGTATGACTGAGTAATAAAACAAACATTAGCATTTACTTTAGAATTTTACTAGGAAATAATTTTGGTTTATGAATATCTTACATAAGCTCTCATACATAGTGATAGGACCGCTAATTGTGTTACTAACTGTATTAGCTTATTTCTTTATTGTAATTCTTTTTTTGCAATGAAGAATATTTATCTTATCTTATCTCATCTCACAGACAATGATGTTATTTCTAAGAAATATCTTGAATATTCTGTACAAGACATTGTACAGAATATTCAAAGCAAATGACGAACTGTCGAGTCCAATGATAAAATAACTAAATAATAATAAAAGCCAATATTCCTTACTGTCATATTGAGTTATTATTCAGTCCATCAAAAAGTTGCTTTGAAAAATTTGAAACGAAAATAGAAATGAGTTGTCTGATTAGGATAAAAGTTTTCTCATAAGATTAAACTCAATTTGTAATCTTTTGATTGGATATATTTAAAAAGGGGTTAATCGTGAACATTTTGGGCAACAAACTTATAATTATTTCTCATACATTTGCGATCAAAGACCCAGGTCACCCAATATCGACCCTAAAACTGGAGAGTAATGACAATAATTATATAAAACATAATTTAAAATGAATGCGACTAAAAGTAATAAATAATTTTCGAATGAAACTTTACGACCACGAGACGTTTTCTTAGGTCCCTCGTAGTACGTGGCATTATTGAAACTATTAAACATCTCACATTTTATCATATGACTAACATTTTTTTTTGCAAATTATTACAGCGACGGATTAGGCTAGTGAAGGAAAGAACAAAACAGCAAAAATATAAGAACGACATACCATAGTCGCTGATGAGACGTAAATTAACTTAGCTCTGGTGCAGAATGAACAGTTAAACCGCTTAATTAAATACGCTTTAATTTAATATTTCACTCTATTTTGTGAGCAAAATTTTCATTCTCCGAGCCATTTCGTTTAATTGTGAAATGAAGTTAAAAAATTATTGCTATTTTCGAAATTAAATTCGCCACGGTTTAACAAGAAGGAAAGTTTTGATTAAAATGTCACTAAAAGACATTTAATTACACTTGTTTGTGTCTTTGGAGTGTATAAAGTTTGACATTTCTGTTAATCTACTTATTTTGTTAATTGACTTTTCCTGACAAACTTTCTTTCAACTGAAATATTGTCGTTTTCCTTGTATTCAACATGTTTGATGTATAGATACATAGAGAAACGTTATTTATTCGTCTGAATTCTTATCAGATGAAAAGGAAATCCTTCAGCGATACCGCTGATTTTCAGGTTTATCTACTCTTTGTGTAACCTCGCTAATCTCGGAGAAAGTAGCATTTACAGCAACGATTCTTTACCTTTGATTGCAAACAAAATACTACGTATATTAGCAATAGCAATCTTCCATATTATGACAGACACATTACTATACTAAAGCTTTTAGGGGCCCACGTAACAAAATATATTTGATGGTGTGTAAATTATTTAATTTAGTGTCGTTAATGAAATACAGAAAATATTAGTGTTAGCATTGTGGCTGGTAAAATGGTTCAAATGTTTTAGCTTTTGGAGCAAGCGTAGAGCTACAACTTGATGAGACTATTTCAATCTTATATTACATACTATTATTATGGGTTGTATTAAGTCATACGTAATTTACGTCCACTAACGTAATTTTGAAAAGCACTTACCCCATTTTACGACGTTGCCCTCGGTAATTTATATTGCGTAAATTATAATTTATCGTCAGGAAATTATTATTTGTAGGTCATTTCATGTTTCATGTTCAGTAAAACGGTTTAATGTCCATGCCGAATGGGCGCCGGCCGAGGTATCGCCGATATAGGTGCTGAGTTACGTTTCAGTTTAGTTCAAGCTCGTTACTGGCAATTGTAACTCTACACTATTAGAACATGATGAAAAAATTATTGCCGTGGGCAGGACTTGAACCTGCGGCCTTGTCATTCCGTGACACGCTCTTACCAACTGAGCCACCACAGGTCACGCCACGCCCACCGAAAATCTTCATCGCTTTATACATACTTAAAGGTGTTGCTGAGAGTTTTTTGCCACTTTTTCTCCTCAGCGTTGGCACCTTTTCCTTGCAAAGTGGTGTAAATGTAAACTCAAAAATATATTGACGTGCAAAAATGTACTCAACGTGCTTACTTGCAATAAAGAAATTTGACTTTGACTTTGAAGGGTATGTTACGCAACTCCATCTATCGGACAATAGTATTATTATTCCGACAACCATGCCTAACATTCGGTTAGAAACATGATTTACGATGACGCGCTCCTATTACCCACACAGCACAAGCAAATATTAGGTTACGTAGGTATTGATAATTCAATTGCGACATTGGCGTTCTCTGAACATAATTGATTCGACATACGAAACTAATTATATCCCACGTTTGGGATAATTTAATGCTTACCTACATTATGGGTCAAATATTTCAAATTTTCCGAATTTTTACATTGCAATTTTATTAGGAAGTTCGATCTTCATACGATGAGTACACGGTTTGCGATAAATAATTCATTTGACAAGCACATCTTCATCTTAGAACAACTTTGTATAGCGAACAATAACAGCTATCTGCCGTGGGAGTCTGAACTTGTTTAACGAGCCTATAATTTTGTCCCAATTTGGAACGTGAACTTTCAGCAACCAACTTTGTCCTTTAATACTTACAGAGTATGAAGCTTCTATCACACTGGTGTCATAAATGCGATGTAGAAATATAGCGGCGTAGCAATAACTGCTTGGCGTAGCGAACAAGATATTTATTACATACATTCGTAGCAATGACCTAAAGATCTACGACCACTACGCGAATCAAATAGTCCATGTACATACCTATGTAAATCAAATGTCTCATTTTGTAAACAACAACTAGCATTTTAAGGTATTCTGTAGTTATTGCATAGTTATTTATACATTATTAGATCGGATTACTTTATTGTCACAATGATGAACAAATTCAATCAATCAGTTCCTTCAGTTTTACATCACAACAGTAAATTAGACGATCATGTGTTTACAAAAAATACACTTTATTTAGGCTCCGGTATAGGTGTAGTTTGGAAGGTGCTGGTCTGACTGTCTCATAAATACAAAGTATTGAATTAAAATATACATAGTTTCAAAATTTGGTAAATAATAAATCTATAGGCAAATATTTTTCCACATATCTTTTACAAACACTCCTCTAAAATAGTTTAAGGACACCGCTGAGAGAGGCAATAAGGCACATTTCTCCATACTTCTCTTTTATTTGATGATGGGAAAATTGTCTTAGCGTTTTTGCCTCTCTTACCAAGCCTACCTCAGGAAAACCTATGCTTAGAGTACTGGATACAAATAGTTATTGGCGCCATAACTATCTTCAAATGGAGCATCACATAACCTCAAATCTTGAAGCAAATCCTCAAGCACACTACAATTTGAATAGAGACTTATGGTAGGTACGACTTAAGTTGAATTTGGAATGGAATTGTAGCCCGGGAGTCCAATTTACTCAATCAAATCTAATGCTGTCACATGGCTGGTAACTATGTAAAGTGAAATTAACAGGGAATTGTTCTAGAAATTACCAAAGGGATCGTAGTCGGTCTATAGGCAATTCAGTTTAATGTACTAAGCTTGTTGTTTCTACACTGAATATAAACTCCAATAGAGATTATGGTGCTGACACTTTACTGACATGGTTAAGTGTTAGTTAGAATTCATAAAAAATGCATATTTTTCTATGTTACTAAAGTGTCAGTACCATAATCCATATTGGAATTTATATTCAGTGTAGGACAGTTACATCAAATTAAAGTATAAAAAAATTACACAAAATAATGAACAATGTTTCTTGAAAGTAGGTATACATTTTTATCAATATACCCATCTAACATTTGTTTCAAGAATGTGGAAACCACGAAATAAAGTGGAAACGATAGCATCCGTACTAGTTTAAAAAACTGTATGAAGGATAGTAACGCCTTCCATCGGAATATGTAATTTTGATTATTTATGCCAATTTTAATCTAAGTAAAAACTATCTATATTCTTAGGAGTGTTGTTTAAGAGATCCCAATAGTGTGTGAGGGTAAGGGTGTATGTGTATGATCGAAGAGGGTGTGTTAGTGATTGAGGGTGTGTATGATCGGGTGTGTCTGGGGTGTTTTAGTGTGTGTCAGAGGGTGTTCCAATCTATTGGAGATTGGACTGGATGTCATTAAGTTGTTGGCTATATCACTTCATTCACATTCAGGACTACTGTGTCTTCTAAGATTTCTGACCCACCTGTTGAAGTAGCATCAGACAGATCAGCTCAGAGTCGGAGCAGCGTATCGTGACGAGAGTGCCACCCTTATTCTTGAAAAAGAAATGCAGAATTGCAAAATATCCTTAACAGCAAATCAGAACTGTATAACGCCATCATTACAAAATGTCAGACTTCCAAAATACCATGACTACGCTTGGAATGAAATATAGCGTTTCCAAGTCAATTTTCAATTTGCGTTAACGTCTCCACCATTTGCCGAAAATCTGCAACGTTGTGAACTTATTAAAACTCATGCAAGGCACGCCTTTTAATAAGGCCTGTCGGCGTACATCGTACGTTAGACGTTAGTAGGTACATTGAAGTACCTATGTATATTGGTGGGGTGAGAGGTTTGTACGGCGAACTTTTACTGTTATAATGGAGTTTATAAGTATGTACTTGTAAGTTTAATGAATTGAGTTCCGTCATGGATTAGTAACAATGTTTAGATTTTGAGAAGTGCGACGGCTCACCTGTCTGACATATGCTGAAGATAATAGTCTTCAACACCTGTGTCTTCCAGAGTTATTGGCGATGGAGCCGATGGAGACATAATTTAGGCCGTCACAATCTTACAATCTAAGAATTTGTATTACGCATCATCCACGTTCTGTGAACAAAAAAACATGATGAAAAATTTCAAGATGTGGTGGCTCAGTTGCTGAGAGCATGTCACGGAATGATAATACAAGGTCGCAGGTTCAAGTCCTGCCCACGGCAAGAAATGTTTCATAATGTTTAAACATACAATCTAATTTATAAAATTTTGTTATAAACGAATGCAGGACTCGCAATATCAACGGAGATTATACATCACTGAAGTACAGCGCCCTCCTAGTCTAGTCGGTAGAGTGCTTGCCTTCTGTTCAAGGAGTTCTGGGTTCGATTCCCGGTCGGGTGCTTGTACTTACGGTATAACCACTGTTACTGAGTCTGTGTGAATATTTGTATGTTTCTGGACTCATGGCTCAGGGCATCCTATAGTTAAAGGCTATGAGTGTGATGATGATCTTATGTTATGTATTTGTATAGGTAGTTGTTAATAATAGTTCTGCCAGTATACAATAGATGACGATGGACTTCAATAACTTTGAAATAGACCAGCAGGGTTACTCTCACCAACGTGGGTGACGTCAAACGTCATTGTACCAAATTGTCAGTTTAGAACCTAAACTGAATCGCTATAAGAGGTGAGAGTAACCCTGCAGTAGTTGGGGATGATCGATAATGAACAAATAAAGTGCAAACTCATTTAGCGCTCCCGTACAAAGGACTCTTAGATGGAACCTCGTGCCGCCAAACACTTCAATAAGATAAGTATTTGTTCCGGCTTCGGGTGTCGTGTTTGTGATGTCTTGAATGAGGCAAAGGGTATCCTAGTTTGGGATGTTGATTGAAATGTTATTTACTTATTACCCGGCGACTCTCGACTCTACGTGCAGAGTAGGCATTGCCAGATTGTGAGACCGGTCGTTTACGTTTCCTATGGAAGATTCTGAGGGAGATCTTAAATGAGCATGAAAATAGACGCTACAAAACGAGCGAACAAAGTCTTGTAAGTTGGAGATATTTTTTTGGAACATGAAATGCAATACTACTTGCCTTAAACCAGTCCGATGATAAGGAAGATATTGATATTAAGAGGGAGTAGGTTTGATGTTTAGTTTGATTTCAACTCGTTGTGTCTTTTATTTATCTTCAAATCGTTGTTGTTCTAGGCATATTATAAATGATATAACGAGCATGGATAATGCGTAATCAAATTCTGAGCAAAAATAGGAGCGCATCATCATAAATCATGTTTCTAACCGAATGTTAGACATGGTTGTCGGAATACTACTACTATTGTCCGATAGATGGAATTGCGTAACATACCCTTTAAGTATGTATAAAGCGATGAAGATTTTCGGTGGGCGTGGCGTGGCCTGTGGTGGCTCAGTTGGTAAGAGCGTGTCACGGAATGACATTGTCGCAGGTTCAAGTCCTGCCCACGACTAGAATTTTTTCATCATGTTCTAATATTATAAATACTTAAATAGTTTTGACACGGGACGATCAATATCGTAGAATGTGAATTGGATCAAATGCGACTAAACGGTAGCTTTGTTTGCTATATACGGTGAAAACTTATATTTTGATATTCATTACCATATACAAACACTTGTGTGTTATGCCTATAATGTTTTTGTGGAAATTTTCAGAAATTTTACTAACTATAAAACAGGTATTTTCGTTTTACTGAAAATTGAGCACGTGTTCTGGCAACAGGTAGAACTTATTCTTGTCCGCAATTATACAGTCGACTGGCTATCGACGCCCACCGACCATTAAAATTTATTGAAAGTTTTCTTTGGTAGAATAATTGAGGGAATTAATAAGACTTTTCGTTCGGTATTGAATTTCAGTTTCTAAAGTTTTGTCTTATGAACTGGCTGCTATTTTTAGGTTTTTGTCAACTCTGTTAACGAAACTGTTTTGTCTAAGACTTCTGTTCCAAAAATATACAAAATTAACGTCTTCTTAAATAACCAAAGCATTTAGTGATATGAAGGCGATGATTTTGTAATACTTAGTGATTTCTAACAAATGAAAACAAAAGATTTATTTATAAGTCCATTGCGCTTGAAGTATTACATATCAATTTCGAAAAATGTAACATTTCAAATGACTACAACATCTAAAGAGCATATCACATCACAACGCATGACTTAACTATTCTAGAAACATTTGAAAGGAGCGTCTGAGCTATATTTTCAACTATAGTCGGTATTTTTACTAACTTGTCTCGTTTCTACCATAAAACCATAGCATAAGTGTCTTTAAATGATTTAGGTTCAGAGATAGCTTTCTGAAACAGGTCTTTTGTGGAAATATATTTTGTAATGCGACGCAGCAAAATCGGTTTCTGAAGATTTTACCTTTTTATTTTCAAAGGTGTCTTATCTCAAATCCGTGGCCTTTTCGTAATAACAAAGACTAGGATTTCTTTTGTCGATTTCGTCGACTATTGCGATGCTCTAGATAACTTTTCCTTCGTCGTCAATATTTTTTTTATTCGTCACCCTCAGGTATTTTCGCAATTTGTCTCAGTGTCGTATCTTCCTGAGCTCGTGTCATTAAAATGTTGTTTGCTGAAGGGACGCGTGTAGACATTCTTGTTCTTCATTCTGTTTTGGTGCAAATTATGAGCTTAAGTTGTTTATATTTTCTATACCTACCTTGGTTTTAAAAGAGGATAAGAGCAATTTTCAAATCTAGTAAGTACTAATTTTGTCTTTATCCACTTCAATTAAGCTACATATAACCTTGTATAGTAGATAGCTGTAAGGAATAGACACAGGCACCGCGAGATAATGATACTATAAAATAAAGAATTAAATATTAGAACATGATTAAAAAAAATTTGCCGTGGGCAGGACTTGAACCTGCGACCTGGTCATTCCGTGACACGCTCTTATTATTCACCGAGCATAGATAATGCGTAATTCAAATTCTGAGTAAAAATAGGCGCGCATCATCGTAAATCATGTTTCTAACCAAATGTTAGACATGGTTGTCGGAATACTACTACTATTGTCCGATAGATGGAATTGCATAACATACCCTTTAAGTATGTATAAAGCGATGAAGCTTTTCGGTGGGCGTGGCGTAGCCTGTGGTGGCTCAGTTGGTAAGAGCGTGTCACAGAATGACAAGGTCGCAGGTTGAAGTCCTGCCCACGGAAAGAATTTTTTCATCATGTTCTAATTTATTCACCGAGCATGGATAATGCGTAATTCAAATCCTGAATTAAATATTCACAAAATTCAGGCAAATTCATTCCAGTAAACTCGATAGCACATCAATGCTACACTTGCAGTACGATTTTAACTCCTACGACGCAGATAATAAGAACGGTCCAAAGTGTTACATTACTACTATATAAATTGTTATAGCGCCAATAATAAGAGGATAAAAATGTTCAAACAAATACAATTTGCTTAGGTATTTTCGATTACAATGATAACACTTGCAGTACGATTTCAATTTACAGGTCCAAAGTGTAACACTTGATCTGCTTTGCTGTGCACTGACTACATGTATCACTGTTCCACTTGTTACTGTGTGCACGCTGTCCGCTACGAGACGGCCACTAGGCCACTGTAGTAGGACAGAACTTGTATGATACAAATTCATATTAGTCAATAGTGACAAAATAATTATATGTATTGTTATGTTCTTTGTTATATGTGTATGCTGACTTTAATAAATAAAAAATATTATTATTTATTTATTATTATTTTTCGGCGATCGCTGGCCAATCATCACTTGCACCAGTCGTCGTAACGTTCATTAAATTCATCGAAAAAAGTGGCTCCTCATTTCAGGAGCGGATGGGAAAAATAAAAAGGGTGCTTTTACACGTCTTTTCTCGAGATCGTATATTAAAACGTGCGTGTAAAGAATGTTCGTTTGCAAAGACACTTTAAGCCTTTATTTGTTACGGGAAAAATATGAGAAGTATTACAGGGGCACAATGTTTTTTTTTTTTAATCAAATGAACTTGGCATCTGATTCAGAGGATTATGATATTGTGGTTTTAAAAGGTAGGTATTAGGCAAGGTACATTTCTGTTCGGTACAACATCGGCACATCTTTTACAAAAAAATTACACACCAGTGGGGTCCCAACGGTAATTATTATAAAAAGTTTTACACCCATTTAAAAAAAAACTAAAAAAACACATTTTTTTAAAAACTAGTGGGGGACAACGGGAATAAACCAAGAATTCTGGGTTTGGTATTCACATAGACGAGAGCGATAGTAAATCGACATTATAAAAAAAATTAGTGCCAAATCATCATTAGTCTATTTTCATGTCCCCACTGCTCGGGCATAACCTTCCCTACACAAGTGCAAAATCCCTTAGTTCCAATGATTTTGTTTGTAAAAAAATCCTTTTTATTATTATTTGGTATCACGGTGTTGGTACACGCCCAAGGGTCACTGCGACCTCAAAGGTCTATTGTGGCCGCGCACCGAGTTCTTATATCTCGCTCCCAAGGCCAACGTCCCTCAGGAACCGTACAATGCACTTGGGTGAGAGAGTTTTGATATCCTCGGGTGGCACCATGTGTCCACCCAAGGCTCGGCTTCTGCTGTGAATGAGCGCTTCACACTCACAGAGGACATGCATGGGGGTTTCCTCGGCTTCGCAGCAGAATCTACAGGCAGTGGTGTCAGACAGGCCCATTCTGTTCAGATGTTTATTCAGCCTGCAGTGTCCAGTTAAGGCTCGTATAAGTATCCTCAACTCCATTCGTGGTAATTTCATCGCGTGCGATGAAAAGTTTTGCGAGTAACCAGTGACAAGTGTTTTTGCGTGCCTCTGGCCAGCCATGGCATTCCAGGTGTTCCTGCTTTGCTCCACGGCCCAAGCTTTCAGCACGCCCCTCGAGGCGCTTCTGGGAATGCCGAGTATAGGCTCCGGGCCTATAGCGGGACCCTCAGCGCCTCGCCTTGCCATCTCGTCTGCTGCTTCGTTGCCCGCAATGCCGCTGTGCCCAGGCACCCACCCAAGCGTAACAGTGTTGTTATTGCCTAGTGAATTTAATGCCTGGATACAGTCCAAGGTTAGCTTGGAATCAACTTCTTCAGCTTTCAGTGCTTTAAGTGCTGCCTGACTATCTGAGAGAATTATAATGTTTTTGTTTGTGTACTGGCGGTGCAGGTTTTCATGTACACAATCAATGATAGCGTACATTTCCGCCTGGTAGACCGTGGCATGTGGTCCCAGATTGGTGAATTTCTGGAATGGAGGTGTGCTCCCACATACACCGGCGCCTGCACGACCATCTTTCTTGGAGCCGTCAGTGAACCATGTTACGTCTCCAGTCCTAAAGGACGTGGGTACCGCTTCCTTCCATTCATCCCTCTGCGGTAGGATGACCTTAAATAGCTTGTTAAAGCTATAGGACTTGACCATTGCATCCGTTGGCATTGCCATGATCGGATTTGCCGTGAGGTTACCGTATAAACGCCTCTTGGCAATTGATTTCCATCTCGTTTTGCCTCCCTCAGCCGCGCGAAGCATAGCTGCTCTGGCCTCTCGCTGGACATGAATGTGCAGGGGTACGAGGCTGAGTATGGCTTCCATGGCAGCGGTTGGTGTTGACGAGATGGCACCTGTCACCATGCGACAGGCGAGGGCTTGAAGAGAGCTCAGGGTATTGACGCATGTTGTCTGATCTGTTTTTGTGTGCCAGACTACACAGCCATAAGAGATAACAGGCCTCACTATAGCTGTGTAGATCCAAAGGGCAGATTTGGGACTTATGCCCCATCTCTTGCCGGCTAGTCGACAACATGTCCCCATCGCTATCTTAGCTTTTTTCTTCACATATTCAATGTGTTGGTTCCAAGTAAGTTTGTGATCTAGCATTACGCCTAGATATTTAACTTCCTTGGAAAACGGTATAGTTTTGCCGAAGAGAGCTGGGGGAACGAGTGCGTCCAGCTTCTTTCGTCTTGTAAAAGGAACTATGACCGTCTTGTCGGCATTCACAGAGAGTTTGAATCTCCCACACCACCTCTCTATCTTCCTCAGAGCCGATTGCATTAGACTAGATACAGTATTCGGGCAGCAACCCACGATTGATACCACCAGATCATCTGCATAGCCCTGAGTTTCTAGGTGAGCTTCATTGAGCTCACATAGAAGACTGTCAACTACTATTGACCATTCCAGAGGTGACAGGACACCTCCTTGTGGACATCCCTGAGAGACACGTACCTCTATAGTAGTGCCCATCAGGGAAGTTTTGACCGTCCTATTGCTCAGCATTGTCTCTACCCATCCTATGGTCGTAGAGTCAATGCTGCGTTTTCTCATACATTCCAGTATGATATCAGTAGAGGTATTGTCGAAAGCTCCCTCTATGTCCAGAAAGGCACACAGGGCAATGTTCTTGCTGTCTAGCGCTCCCTCTATTCTGTCGGTCAACTCCATTAGTGCTGTTTCGGTTGACTTGCCTTTCTGGTACGCATGCTGTTTCACATGAAGGGGTTTTACCGTTAGGTAAACCTCCCTTATGTGAAAATTTATTACCTTTTCCATAGTTTTTAGTAGGAAGGACTAATGGGTCGGTACGATTTAGGGTGCGACTTATCTTTATCTCCCGTCTTTGGGATATAGATTACCTTGACCTTAGTCCATTTTTCTGGTAGGTATCCCCAGGCAAAGCTCGCTCTGAAGATCTTCACTACCAGCGGTAGAATGGCATCTTTACCCTGTTGCAGCAGAGCAGGAAAGATGCCGTCCTCCCCACCGGTCTTGTATGGTTGAAATGTGTTGATAGCCCACGTGACTCGGTCGGGTTTGAAAACGGCAGCAGCCATCCTCCAGTCCTCGATTTTTGGCCTCTTATTACCGGTAATGGGTGATGCTGTGATGGCTGCAGTTCCGTCTAAGACCGTCGACCCGGGGAAATGTACTTGGGCCATGAGCTCCAAAGTCTCCTCGACAGTCTCAGTAAATGTCCCATTAGGTCTTCTCAATAGCCCCAACTGGGAGGGAGGTGATTTTGACAGGATTTTCTGAATTTTGGCGAGGTGTGTCGCTCCGTTGATTTCCTCGCAGAATATTCTCCACGAGCGTCGCTTCGATTTCCTCAGCTCCTTATTGAATTTAGTTAAAGCCCTGCTGTAAGGTTCCCAGTTCTTGTTGGCCTTTGCCCTATTAAATAGTGCTCTTGCCTCTTGCCTGAGCCTCAGCAGGTAGCTGTTCCACCAGGGCACATTCCTGTTGGAAACCGTAGTTTTAAGAGGACAGTTGTTATAGTAGGCTTCTAGCATTCCTGCTTCTACCGCCCCCACTGTGTGTTCCAGCTGTTCGCAGGTTCTTACAGTTTTGCCTATCGTCCCCAGGCTGCTACGGAGGTCATCAAGATAGCCCTCCCAATTAGTAGTCTTCGGGTTACGATATGATTCGACATGCCTCAGTCTGTTAAGGGTAACATCGAACCTGATATGTCTGTGGTCAGACATAGACACTTCATTACTTACGTGCCAGTTTGCAATGCGGTCTTCGAAACGATCCGTACAGCAAGTGATGTCCAATACTTCTTGGCGCTGGCTGGTGATAAAAGTTGGGGAACTGCCAGTGTTAAGTATGGATAGATTATTGGACATCATAAAGTCATACAGCAACTCACCCCTGCGGTTAGTATCCGTACTTCCCCAAGTGGTGTGGTGTGAATTGCAGTCACAGGCCAGAAGCAGCTGGGCGTTCTGGTCTTGACAGTATTCCACGAGGGGAGCTAGTTGCTGAGATGGGTCAGATTTCTCACCAGGCAGGTACGCAGAGCAAACCACCAGCTTCGTTGCCTCACTGCCTGGCAGAGCGACGTACGCGGCTACCAAGTCATCTGTGCACATACAAGGTATAGGTAAGAACTCAATATTTTTCTTAAAAATTATACAAGATCTGGGTCTGAGCCCGGCAGTGTTAAAGAGGACCTTACCTGCAGAACCAAGACCCGTTACCGTGTTCCTGTAGATCCAGGGCTCTTGTATAAAAGCCATGTCAAGTCTGTCCTCCAGGAATCTTTGGCAAAGGATTGTGCTGGCTGCCTTCGCATGATGGAGGTTGGCTTGGATGGCTTTAATCATGTTTGAGTGTGTGTATGTGTTGCTGTGTGTGTGTGTGTAATGTATGTGTGATGTGTGTGTGTTTTTGTTGTTTTGTGTGTTAGCGAGTGTGTGGTGTGAACTGGTTCCTGAGGGGGTCTCGGGCGGCTTTTCTGCTGGAGTGCTCTTTGGTCAGAGATGGTAGTTGCACAGGTCTGCCTCTCACCACTCCCCCAGCCACTCCAGCAGACGAGGTTGAAGCCCGCCCTCGCGGGTGTCCTCGCGCACCCCTACTCCCCCTACCCCCCCGGGTACCCTGCGTTGGGGTCAGCGGAGGCCGAGTAGGTCCTCCAGTGCCCCTTCCGCGACTGGAGCTAAGAGGTGGTCTATGGCCAGCCCTGCCTCTTGCTGCAGCTCCCCTCTGTTGGTGTTGCCGGTTGTGGGGCGGCACCGTCGCTGTTGCGGCACTGGTGTCAGCCACAGACGTCGACGGTATTTCCCTCCCCGGCACCACGGGTGCATTAGGACCTTTAATCCTAATGTGGATGTTGCCATAATTGAAAAATGGCCTGCAGTCGCACTTGCGGAGGGCCTCCAATGACGACTGGTCGAGGGAAAAGGTCACGGTCTGTCCCTTTTCGCCCGGGTTGACATGAAGCACCCTCCATCGCTCACAGTCCATTTCCCAATTCTGGATGCGGAGTCTGTGGATAATTTGCTCGTTATCCAGGAGAGGGCCTGGTATCCAAGCAATACCCACTATGGGTTTGGGCAAATCCTGCTCATCCACCACTCTCAGATCTGCCTTTTCCCAAGGCTTAAAGCCTTTTAAGAGGTCCGCTAGCCATTCCTTTGTCGCTTCGTCAAGGCACGTCATGACTAAATATCCGGCCTTGCGGAAGCAAGAAAGGAACCTAGGGCCTCTGCCAACAGTGGTGTCCAGTCTCTTCAGGATCTCCGCCTGAAGTACCTCGAGCTCTTCTCCGCTCATGTCTCGGTGGCCATCTAGTATGCCAACACGAACAGAGCTAGCAACTGCACTATATGTGCCAGAAGAAGTAGACGGTTGCGCTGTCCCGTCATCACCCCTCCTGGTTTTGCGCGGCTGCTCTTTGGGAGAATTCCCCTCCGACCGCTGTCTCTTGACAGCGAGACGTTGTTGCACTTCAGGAAGATCCTGAAGTTCCTCGTATGGTCGGCGACACAGGGTAGAGGCCTCTACATCACTCTTGCCCTGTGTGAGCCACCAGTAGTAGCGCTTCCTAGCGGCACCGGAAAAGCTGACCCAAGGTCTGTCCCTCCCGGTACGTACCCGCTCCTGATCGGATGAGTCCCCCAGGCTCTCATCCCGTGGAGCGTTAGTTTTGAGCTGGGACATGACATCACCAGCTTCTGAGGTAGCAGAAGTACTCGAGGTGCCTTCTGACCGAGCAGATGGGTCTTTCGATCCACCGCCCAGTGTTGGTATATGGACTAGGGGCCTAGAATCCCCGGCGTCCATAGCTTCGGGAGGCGAGCCCCCCTCCGCAGACAAGGTAGAGACCTCGTCTAAAAGCGTTGAAAACAACTGACTCATAGCGGATCCCACGAGAAGCTAGGGAAATAAACAGTCCACCCCCACATTGCCCCGCTTGTGGAGGTAAGGCCTTAATACTGCCCTGTGCGGCCTGGTGCAGGACAGTGATCCCGGAATGGGATCGGGTAATTTTTTAGAGAGGTTGTCTTCCTCGCAGCCCGGGCGGTGAAGCCAAGGCCCCCGGCCTCACGAGACATGACCGCAAGGTTACGGGCTATACGTAGTATGCAAAGAGGGTTAGATTCTTTACATACTACCTTGGGTGCCCTCCTCCTTTATCCGGGCTTGGGACCGGCACCATACTACCCATTGTTAGCTGAAAGCGGAAGCTAAGCAACAAAGCAATAAGCAGTATCGAGGCGGAGTTTAAAAATCCTTGGTTTTTTTTATTGTTTCAGCTACAATGATAGCTGACGAATATTCTGGCTCTTGTCGGACAATCTTTAGTAAGATTAAAAAGATGCTTCTAGCCTAAGTATTCATATTCTTTAAAGCTCAATATCGTTGCACCAGTTTGCACGTTATTATTAAGCCTTTCAAATCCTTCCTTAACCATTTCTTTGCTTCTTACACCACTTACACGTTCCGATTAGAATATAAACGACCTCTATGACGTCATAACGCAATATTACCCGAAGAATATTTTTAACGACAGCGAATCCTAAAAAAATTGTTGCAAAGTTAGATAATTCAAGATATAGGTACAGACAACAGCAGATCAATGGTAACACTTGCAATACGATTTCAACTCTTACAACGCTGATAATAAGAACGGTACAAGGTCCAAAGTGTTACACTTGATCTGCTGTCAGCTGTATCATATTCTGAATTTGAAAATTACATGTGTAAGGACCATTGATCTCCTATAAACAACTAGATACACAGTCTGCCTTCTAAAAATGTCCGAGCGCAAAGAAGGTCCAAACGGATGAATGGACCATTTGCTTTATTGGACATTATTTCGACGTTAACAATGGACTCTTATTTGGACGTTTTTTAAATTGTTTTAGTAAGACCTTTGTGTATCTAGTTGTTTATAGGAGATCAATGGTAAGGACATACACAATCACCATTGGGCCTTGATCTTGTCCAATAACAGTCGCCCACTCTCGGCTGCCACTCCGTTACGCCCTTTCTTCTTCCTTATCTGCCTGTACATCTTCTTCAAGTTTCTCTTCTTTAGTTAACTTCTTAAACTTAACAACGTCATTGCGATCTTTAGCCTAGTGACGATTGCCCCTATAAGAAGCCGTGCTCCAGCCGAATCAATCACACAGATTCTTCAGCTAAGAATGTCTCCTTCTGCCAACGCTCCTATTTCCATTGATCTTGCCCTGGATTATGAGCTTCAATAGGTGAAATCGGAGCATCAGCATGTAAATACTCATGTGTTATTTGTGTTCTATATGATGCTCCCACATCACTTCGCTATTCGTAATTGCGTATTTGTTATACTTGCCATGTGTGGTTGGTATGTGTGACAAAATATTCGTCTTCGACACACAATATGTTGACAAACATATCATATTTGACAAATACGACAAACATCCAATAGCAAATACGAATAGCCAAGTGAGGTGGGGGCATTATAGAGAAAAGGGTATATACTAGTAGGATGTATAAAGGTTACCCAATACCCACGCGCTGCCAATTTGTTTAAACGAGTTAAAGACGCCATCAGGGCACGAGGTAATGTATGAAATATATCATGTGGGGAGTCGGAACATAGAATAGTGCGAGATAATAACGTTTCCGGTATGAACACCCCTGTTCTGTGATCTTAAACATGTCATGAGGACATTTATGACTTACGAGAAAAAGGAAGTAAGTATATTTCAACTCATACACATCAAAGCAGATCAAGTGTAACACTTTGGATCGTTCTTATTATCTGCGTCGTAAGAGTTGAAGTCGTACTGCAAGTGTTACCATTGATCTGCTGTTGTCCGTACATAGCATAGACAAGCACACACAACACGGTTTACGAGAACTTTATTGCCGCCTACATGCAGAATGTGAACTGATCTGCCTGTGACGTCATTCCAAAGAGCTATTGTATGGGATACTTCAAGATTAACGTGAATAGAGCAGGGTCGGCCGCGATCCAGTAATCCCTCCGGTGGTGCATGTGTCCGAAGGCGACGATGACCGCTTACCATCAGGTGGCATGTCTGCTTATCTGCCTCTTTACACATTAAAAAGTAGTTCTTGAGAAAATCTCAATCTTAATAAGTCTCCTCTTTTCTCTGTTTTCGATTGCACCGTGCGTAAGTACTTTGATGGATTAGCCAGGCTTTTGAACATGAAACATTCCTCTTTACCAGATTCCAGCAATCTCATTACTTAAGTTGCAGCCTTCAAAGCCAGGCACGCTTTGAAGGTAATATTCGAAGCTTTTTTTAATTAAAAATGAAATAATATTCATATTTTTGTCTATATTAATTACGATTTCTATAGCAGTAATAAGTAAGTACTTAAGTAGGTTCGGTAACTTTATCGAACTTCCAATCTACTGTAGAGTTAGTCTATGACCCGGTTATCCCCCGGGAGATATACCATGTAAAGTTTCATTACTCTTAAACGTTTTTGCTCACTGCTAAGACCGGAAGCCGCTTGCGGGCAGACCCTTTTAAACTCAATTGCGCTTTCAGTGTGATGTCCTTTGGTTTCTCTCTTCTCTTCTTAATTATACGTAATATTTTAGTGTTATAGTTCGAGCACATTATGCCGGGCCGCAGCGTGTCGGGGCGGAGCGCAAAAATATGCTCAAATCACTTTAATTTAATACAATACACCCTTACTAAAATGACCCCTTCCGGCGTTTCACATCAATATCAGATTAGCTAAGAACTTTGTAATAATTGTGTATGTGTCTGAATAAATGTATTTTCTTTCTTTCTTTTTCTTTCTTTCAATCTGTATGAATTATCGCACACTGTGTCGGGCCGCAGCGGCTCGCATTATTGCAATTGCTTATTATAGAAATTGTATTAAAGCGATTTGAGCGGATTTTTGCGCTCCGCCCCGACACGCTGCGACCCGGAATAATGTGCTCGGGCCTTAAACCTTAATATTATTAAGTTACTTTCAAGGACTTGATAAGTTGTGTGCTCAGATACCTCAATATCCAGAACACACGCCCCCAATAATGACAACTAATGTTATATCCTCGGCCACGGGACCACCTACGTTAATTTGCCAAGGGATATTTTCGTTTTGCGATAAAGGACGCAGTTGTATTGGTTTACAATACCTAGTCGAAAGTTTTCCGATCCGTTTTTGTTTTTACCCATGCCACACAACACCATGCCAGTTTCTTTACATTACTGACATAGGATTATTAATGTTCTTGATACTAATTTTAGGTTTTAATTTTTTTTGTTCTCAACTTTCCAATCGCTAGGATGAGTACCTAAGTGGTTGGTCGCAGCGGGGTTAGAACAACAATTGATCTTAGCGCTGAAGTCCTATCAAAGTCAGTATCAACGATCTTTTTACCGAAAAATAGTACAAAATGCTCGTTCATTTTGACTTTGATGATGTTGACGATTTATATTAGCGCTGAAGTGCAGCCACCATATATACTAAACGATAGGACTCCGAAGTAAAACGGAAATGTTGAAATCAAGCTGCTGGTAAAGTTGCAAGAATAACTTTCCTAACCGTATATCTGATTTCGCTTTTAATTGCATGCCGATATCGAGCGGAATTTAATCATCGCAATTCACAGTTTTTGCGATGTGAAAAAATATCCCGCAGACGAAGTCCGCTATAAAATAATTCTCTTTTCATTCTTTTGCATGGCTAGGGTTGCCAATTCTAATACGCCTTAGCTTTCCTCTGCCATTAGAGGTAATCATGTTTTGAACACTAATATAACAGGTTATGCGAGAGCTCACATCGAATCGACATTACTTTTAAAAATTTAAAATAACATATATTTTGAAGGTAGCACGTTCCAAATTTTTTATCTAAAAGAAAATAGGTAAGATACTTTTATATTAAAAAATACCTTCACTTTTTACTTTTAAAATTCAATGTCGATAAGGATCGAGTTGGATTTCATGTATTTCATAGCGTGGCCACGACATAATCACACATATTAACAGTGACGTTTTGGTTTAGGATTAGACTTAGTGACTAACGACAGAATTATACCTAGTCTGCTGTCACTCATATGCTACATCGTGTAAGAGTGGACGCCTTGCTCAGCGACTATTGATATCGTGCGACACTTTGGAATCGCTACAAGTATCACACTAAAACCAACTCACATACATATAGTGCTTCGTACTCGCACGTGCCACCCCTAATCGCTTGCGATGCGGCAATTTAGAAAAATTCCCAAGTTCCCAGCTCGACTGTTAGTTATGAAAATAAAACGCAAAAGTTTAAAGTGGGAAACACAATACTCTCCGTTGTTTAGCTCGGTAGACTACTACGTAGGAATTTAAAATGTTGTCGTAATTAATATTAAGTACTTCTTAACTTGAACATTATTTAGATGGCTGCCTACTTAGTACTTGCATATTCATGAACAATTACATCTAGAGTTATTTCAAGTTCTCGTAATTTGCGAAATAATATGGAAACATTAATAGGTGGTCGTATTATCCCTTAATGCGATTCATAAATTCATCGTTCTATATTTTCTTGATAACATTACTTTTCGGACCGTGTCCTAAACACAACCCTGCGATCGATTACTGGCAAAGCAGACGTGCAGCCACATTAGAGTGGAACTGTGCGGGCCACGTGTGCCGCATGCAGCCGGACCGATGGGCCCGGACTGTCACAGAATGGGTGCCATCGGACGGTCGCCGGCGTCGGGGCAGACCTCGGCGTAGGTGGAGAGACGATGTCGTTAGATACAGGGATGGGTGGCTGGAAGAGGCTCAGAACAGGTATGGATGGAAGAGACCTTTGCCCAGCAGTGGGACAATTTATAGGTTTACAAAAACCATTACTTTTAGCCTCGTAGGAGATACCTACACAATTTGATTACTAAAGGATTCCGCCTGAATTAAAGTTATGTTAATCTAGCTTAGCGGGAAACACGAATTCTTTTACTAATGATATTCAGTACCAGCCTCTATACATAATAATTTATAATTAAAATAATCGAGTTTTAATTTAGGATCGCTAAAACAAAATTATTGCGGGTCTCCTGCCCTCAGTCAGGGCTTAGAAATTGAGTTTAAGAGCCTTCCATGAGCCAACTAGCGCCGCCAATCTTAAAAAAATAATATCTTCCAATATAATCAATTTTATTAAAAAGCTATTTACAAAATGTTTATTACGATAAATACTATTTTTTAAATGCTTATTTATAACGTGATTCAATTTCGGTAAGTTGTAGTTCGCACATTTGTGAACTACAACTTAGCTTGTCGCAATTATGCCATGTATTGAAAAATAGTATTCATCCTAATAAACATTTTATAAATAGCATTTTTAATAAAATTGATTAAATTGGAAGATATTATTTTTTCGAGACTGGCGGCGCTAGTTGGCTCATGGAAGGCCCTTAAGTAAATGATTACAATTGATTTATATTATTTGCTAATATCTTTATACTCCCACTTCACTTGTCTATTCGTATTCGCTATTGGATGTTTGTCGTATTTGTCAAATACTTGACGTATACAAATAAGACGAATATTTTGTCACACATACCAACCTCACATGGCAATTGTCACAAATAGCCAAGTGAAGTGCCACCATTATATAAGGACCAATGAACCAACATTCATTCTCAAAAATAGGTAACGTTCTAACACAGCAAAACAGTTCCTACTGCAAACACTACTAGCACCGACCATAAAGTTATTACATTACCAATTCATATATCGACCCGCGGACTGCATATTGCTTTGCAAACATCAATATTACACAGTCAGCATTCATGGAAACCCCATGAGAGTGTTTACGTTTGATGCATTAGCTCATACATCACCGTACTGCTGCAGTGGTCTGACATGATCAAGTGAATTAGGCCAGAGAATTGAACTATACACAGAAGAATAAGGATCTATTCTTTGCTTCCAGTCTCGTATAGCGAGAAGTACATAAGAGGCAAAAGGTTTCACAAAAACTAATGTATCTAAAATAGGTGCCGCGATATAGTGTGTAAGTAAATAGTGCCCGATGGGCCTGTATTTTGAGAACTTGGGCTGAGCACTGCCGTGCGCTTAGATTAAAAGTTATATCATATCTCAAGTCTATTTTGCACTAGTGTAAGGTTTTAAAAAATAACAACCAACGTTTCTTTTTGAGAAAATTTCAAAATGATGAACCTAAAGGCGCCTCTAACTACGATCATATTAAGAGTTTAGGATACCAGCCCCCTTACCTTGAACTCTTATAGCAGGATTACTTCAATAATACTTTGTTACTTCGTACAATGACGACCTTAAAGTAAGCTCAATAAGGTCGTCATTGTACGAAGTAACAAAGTATTATGAAAGTAATCCTGCTATAAGAGTTCATGGTAAGGGGGCTGTACTCATACTTATTTATTCGGCGGTTGGTACAGTCGAAGACAGAGATAAGTATACAGGGGGTCTCAATAAGGTTGAGATTTTCTCAAAAACTACTGGACCGAATTTAATATTTTTTTACAGTTACATAGTTTTCACTTTTATCTCTCAATCAGTGAAAGAATTTTTGCAATAAGTCAAGTAGTTTTGGAGAAAATCTCAACCTTAAAAACTCTCCTGTACACCTTTCTCTGTGTTCCACCGTACACTATGGAACACTTGGTTGCGTCAGTTTTTACTGAAATAAATGATATTTTTACATTCGTATATCATATCACATGGCTGAGTATTTTTCGGATTAAAAAAATATATGAAAAAGATAGGTTTATTAATTTGCAAAATTTTTGTTTTTGTAACGGGTAATCCGTAAATCCCTTTTATCTAAAGTAAAGCCGACTGACAAAATAATGTACTGATAATTTTATTAATGTATATAGGTCAAGATTGGATTAACATTAGGTTTTGTCTAGCCTAGAATTGGCCATAAGTCGGCTTATGATTTACGAATACGCAATATTACCCAGACTTCGTGATTCTCGAAAGGATTTAATGGTTAAAGGGGTCTAAAAGCTTTGGGGCGGACTTTTGTATTATGTATACCAAAATGTTTTAGCCTTGTTACTTGGTTTAAAGATATTACGAGTGAAAACGGTGCTAATTACATATATATACATACATGTCTCATGCCGTCACCTAGGAGTAGACAAGACGACGAAACTCTATCTACCGCGATCTTGACAATTCATCGTAAACTCAATCTATATAGATTTACAGTTGCTTCAGTGCAATTTCATATAAAGGTGCTCTCTCACCGGGAGCATTCGCGTGTAATGTAACGTTACAGGTTCGAGCATTACATCAGTGAGGGAGAAAAACAGCGTCAGTCAGGGAGGTAGTATTGTAATGTAATGCTCAAAGTCGAATCTGCAACGTTACATTACACGCGAATGCTCCCGGTGAGGGAGCACCTTCAGGGACAGTTTAAAAAAAAATCTTGTAAGGGACATCATTCTCGTAAACTAAGAGCTCTTTAGACACTGAATTTTTGAATGCGTAGATGCTGCGATTGTTAGTATTTCGGTAAAACCCAGACTGTAAAAACTTAAATACAGGAAAAGTTATGAATGATTAAACTTAAAAAACAACTTTGATTGCTTCTCCTGAAAAATCGTACATTGTTACACTAATTGATACTACAAGCGACGGTATTGTTTTGTAAATAGTCTATTATTATCATCAGCCCGTATAAGTCCACTGCTGGACATAGGCCTCTCCCAAACTCGTTGAACCTGATTCTCGGGCCTTTTGCATCCAGTCTCTGCCAGCCACCCTGCGCAGGCCATCCATCCGTCTGATCAGTGGACGTCCCACGTGGCCTCCATTCGAAAACTGATATTTTTTTGGTTTCCTGTAATTTATTTAGGTAAAATAAAAATAAAATAAAAAAAAAACTTTATTGTCATTATTACATTTAAAAAATTTGAGCATGCGCATTACAATTTTTATCGTTTAGTCATTTGTATGTTTTTTTTAAGTATGTCAACATTATTCTTTGATTAATATATATTACATTTCATTTAGCATAAATTAGTAGAACAATAATAATATTACATGTCATGCATTTTTTGTTGCTTAGTCTATATTTCTAAGGACCCCTTGTGGGTGAAGGCCTCCTCCAGGTTTCGCCAGTCGTCTCTGTCCTGTGTTACTTCAATCCAGTCTTGTCCAGTTTATTTAGGTAAGTGAATAAAACTATACTTTGACTTTGACACAATATAACATCTATTTATGTAACACCTTGACTTTGTTCGTTACCAAACATGTTAAATAGGCTTACTTATGCTTACCTATGTGATCCTTTTAAGCAAAGCTCCTTCAGCAGTCATAAGTCGGTTTAAAGCCCCTCGTTCGGTCTGAATGCTCCCACGCACTTGTGAATAATGAACAAGTATGTAAATCTCTGAAACATTGACTGAATCTTATCTCGTCCCCTTAATCAGATTTGCCTTTTACAAAGGGCTTAATCTCGAAAAGCCGAGTTTCAAAGGCTGTGTTGAGTGTGTTAGTTTACCTCTTATCTGTTGTATCATTCGCTTTATCCGGGCATTCGTGAAGATATTTGTGGATATAGCTACGGAAAACAGCAGATCAATGGTAACACTTGCAGTACGATTTAAATCTTACGACGCAGATAATAAGAACGGTCCAAAATCCAAAATGTTAGGGTGCCTTTCCACCAGAGATGTGCTATGCTACTTGCTATGGATGCGTTTGATATCCACCAATCATATTCATTGGTCCATATAGCATAGCTCTGCTTGCATCCATAGCAAGTAGCATAGCACATCTCTGGTGGAAATTACTTATAATTGATCTGCTGTAAGCTGTACCGTAAGTTGTCATGCCATATACTTATGTATAACTTTCACTATCTTTAATACTAAGGGCCACAAATAAACCTACTAATATACTTACATACATTTTTAGAATTAAAACTACTACAAGTTATTATATTATGTAAATATCACTCAATTGTTGAAGCCGAACATTTACATACATACTCTCGAAAATATATGTAGCTTAAACCGTAGCCCAAATGAAGTGTCTTATTTTATAAACAAAAACTACCCTACCCTACTAACATTTGAAGCTGTTCTGAGATTACTGCATAGTTATTTTCACATTATTAGATCGGATCACTTTATTTTCTCAATGATGAACAGGTTCGATCAATCAGTTCCTTCAGTGTTACATCGCAACAGGTAATGAGCCGATCATATTTGTTTACAAAATAAGACACTTGATTTGGTCTGCGGTATACCTCGTATTACGCCAGGAACCCATTTTATTATAGCAGGACACCTACGGAGAACCATAAATATCGCTGGCGGTTTTAAATCAAACAACTTTGTAATGGATGCAATATTCATGTTTCTTTGAATTTATACCTGTGTTTGCATTTTCATATTATATAAGGTGCTTATGAACCCTTCGCTTGACTGGTCTCGGTTCTGATCCTCTTAAAATGTCGTCGACATTGCTTGTTGCCTTGCACTATTATGGAGTCTTCTTGTTATAATATACGTACGAGCAGGTACATGTCTTAAATGCCATCTGTTTTTGTGAGTAAAATAACTAATGTCTTTTAAATAACCTGTATTGATTTAAACTTCTAATTCAATTATAATTTTTCTTCTAAACTGCTCTGTTTATTGAAATGAATATCTGTTACTCCATCAGATAATGTGGTATGTATAAGAGCGTCTTCGTTATCTATCTTAATGTGAGTGAAGCAATAAGTCTGTGAAATATTTCAACACGAACTAAAACCCAGTAGAAAATTCTATTGTTACATTTCTAAACGTTTTGCATGTCCATCTGTCTGTCATTGCCACACCGTCTACTGTAATGTGCGAAAATTATTTAACTGGTTTAAACTAGTCGTTTCTCGGACGAACCAGTTCTGAAAATGAACAGTATATATTAGGAAGAGCTAAATGAATAATATTTGAACATGGAAATTAAATTTTCCTTGATATGCTAATTATTGAACTGAAGTTTTATTTCAACCAATTAGAGGACATCCATTACAAATGCCGAAACCGTAATTGATGTTTCAATAATGACAAAAATACGGATTTTATACGACTCACACCTTTATTTTCCTTGACAATAAGACACATAATGTATCTACAATGCTGATTTAAAATCATTTACATCATAAATGCATATCGTTTCAGCTATTATGTTAACTTTATTATGACATTGAAAATTGTGTGTAAGAATAATCACCGGTTGCTATATCATATATATTAATTGCCGGTAATATATCTCGTTATGCCATTTTTAAGCTATTATTGTGAAAATGTATTATCCACACTCTATCGTCTGCATTTGGATCATGTCCAAACTTTCAACCGTTCCAAACTTACTCCAACAATTACCAGTGTAAACTCTTTGCTTCAGATTCCCAGACTATTTTCGATAAGTATAAATTAACTAAGAATCTGTATTTTCATTCTGGCTGTTTGAGTCATTGTTCTTTGCCAATGTCATTTGTTTTTCAGTTTATCCTTTACTTGGCATATACCTACCACTCACTTTTTCTGAGAGCCCAATAATATTTAATTTGGTTCATTAAAACATAGTGTCTTAGAAATCTCTCATAGTCATTATGGTAATATATTAGAAAAAAATATCATTATACTTTTTAGCTAGGTACGGACAACAGCAGATCAATGGTAACACTTGCAGTACGAATTCAACTCTTATGACGCAGATAATTAGAACGGTCCAAAGTGTTACACTTGATCTGCTGCTAGCTGTACATACCCTTTCATTATCAAACTGTTATAGAGAGGCAATTAAATATTAAGTTACACATTTATAGAAACAGCATAATAATTTGAGTGTTGATATTAAAAGTATAGAGAGGTCGTCATTTACAATTTCCAAAGAGTTAGTTGTCCTTTGTTTTGTTTATAAATTTAAGGATAAAATATATATTGATCGATCACTAACAATACACCTAGCTCCTAGCTGTGAATATTGTGACACAGCATTTAAAATCAGAGGAAAATTCCTTTACATATTTTCTAAAGCCTCCATATCGAGTAGATGTATTGTGCTGTCAAAATAAGGTTGCATCGTGTGAATACCCACTCCCATTGGAATACGCCTTTGCATCGATTTGTTGGGCTTATTCCAGCTATTTGTTATACGTCTTACTCCAATGTGTATTGTATTTTTCATGGATGTTTATCTTTATCTATTCTCTATTATGAATATCCTTAGTTGTTTTCTCTCTTGTTGATTATTTTTTGCTCAAATGACAATGCCAGATTCTGCCCCACCATCAACCGCAAGTTGTACAAGATAACGAATAAATGTAAAAATATCTCCGTTTTTCATTAAAATTATTGGTTTAAAATAAAGTTTTGTACAAGTTGCGATTCGAATAAAACAGCTTAATTAAGAATTCAGAAAATAGTTAGAAATCGAAGCGATTTATTCATTGTTTTTGTTATTCTTCTATAGGAATTGCGACAGTAGTAGAAAATGATACTGATTATGATTATGCAATATGAAACCTGTAAGTAATAAGTCCCCAACAAAATGATAAGTACAGCTTAAATGGTCACGTAGTTTTGTAGGTGGGGCAAAGCTCCATTGAAATGTGGCAATGTCTTTTATAAATATTTTGTCTTCTTTATTAAGAATGTAAGTCTTTTAGATATCAATGTATATTGTACGGGTGAACATTGTGGTTGAACGGAGCTTGTATTTTTTATTAAAACAATGTTAGTTTATATTTATCTTTCTTTTCCTTTTATTTACCACGGATTATTCAGTTATATTATCTATGGTAAGTATAAATACCGATTATTACCTTTAAATATCCCGTTAACAATGCGCATTGCTCCAGCGATGCAATAATTTCCCCAGTGATATTAAATACGTCACATTTAATGAGTTACGTTACACGTTGCAGCGTAATTTAATTGTTACTAGTGATGTGTTCAGTAATTTCCATTTCTGGTCTCATTTTGGTCTTGACTTTTATGCTTTAATATGAATAGACTTTGATACCGCTGTGGTCCTCACAAAGTGTGTTTAGAATCGTATGTCGCTTTTGGTCCTGTTCGTACTTATTTTAATTTATTTGTTGTTACTGACATTGAAATAACTTTTTTTAGCATCCTTACAAAACCTTCAGTTGCATATAATCGTGCAATAATACATCGGATCATTCAATCCATTAAACATATATGCTATTATTCATAAACCTAGTTAAACATCACTTCCATTAAATCGTGTTGCTATCCCTTTCACACTTCGTTAAAAAAGGTTAAGATAGAAAGGGACGGGGTGGCTAAACAGTGGCGTAACTTTAAATCACGCTAATGAATTACAGTCTTTGGGACCAAGTGCTTCCCAATCGGTTTCGAATAAATGGCTTTCTCTTCTAATTGTTACTTGAACCACATATTGAAGAGCCTGTATTTTATGAACTGGTCCCTGAAGGGCCTGATATGAGCCAACTATTGGCGCCGCCAATCTTGAAAAAATAATATCTTCCAATTTAATCAATTTTATTAAAAAATCTATTTACAAAATGTTTATTACGATAAATACTATTTTTTAAATGCTTATTTATTTTTTATGATTCAATTTCGGTAAGTTGTAGTTCGCATAATTGCGAAAATCTGTCGTTTTTGGCACATTTGTGAACTACAACTTAGCTTGTCGCAATTATGCCATGTATTGTATATTGAAAAATAGTATTTATCGTAATAAACATTTTGTAAATAGCTTTTTTAATAAAATTGATTAATTGGCGGCGCAAGTTGGCTCATATCAGGCCCTGAAACCAAGCCTCTATGTGTTTTATTCTCATCACTACTAATAATTACGGATAACACTACCGGGCAAATGGTAATATGACAGGCAACTGTACCAAATTGAATACAACGTGTACCTATAGCAGTCGTTTTGGGAGGGTTAACGCGATTTCTGGTCTATTTTAACATGTGGCCACCAGGGTTTATCAGTTGTGTATAGATTTTGTTGTGCCCAGTGTTCATGTATTGAAACATAGTTGAACACTTTTTGAATGTAGGTATACGTAAATATACTTTCATATTTTTTTTTAATCATTTGAAATCAATTATATCAATTGCAATTATTTGAAATCAGTCGGGTATTTAATATAAAAATTCGCGGGAAAAAAATATTTGAGGTGGATATCCAAAAAAATTGAGTTTCAAATGACAATGCCAGATTCTGCCCCACCATCAACCGCAAGTTGTACAAGATAACGAATAAATGTAAAAATATCTCCGTTTTTTATTAAAATTATTGGTTTAAAATAAAGTTTTGTACAAGTTGCGATTCGAAAAAAACCGCTTAATTAAGAATTCAGAAAATAGTAAGAAATCGAAGCGATTTATTCATTGTTTTTGTTATTCTTCTATAGGAGTTGCGAGAGTAGTAGAAAATGATACTGATTATGATTATGCAATAAGTCCCCAACAAAATGATAGGTACAGCTTAAATGGTCACGTAGTTTTGTAGGTGGGGCAAAGCTCCATTGAAATGTGGCAATGTCTTTTTTTCAACTTTCCTTCTTATGGCACATTTGTCTTAGTCATCTAATTTGTCACCTGTGGATAGACGTGCTCTTTTTTTCACTATTTTCTTAACGCGTACGTACTATAGTTACTTATTTACGAGTCATTTGTAATCTGGTATTGAGCCAAATTGGTTTTTCTGTTCTAAAATCGTATTTATTTTAGAGTATTTCCCTGTACGTAACAGTACGTAAGACAATACGTCACGTGCATGTGCATGTTATAATTGTACAATTTGCTTTAACATATTATTAAATATTTTTAAATTTTCCACATTAATTTAGGATTTAAGTTTGGGATTTACAGCTCACATAATTCAACGTTTCGCTCTTTATTATTATGATACGTCAATCTTAAATCCATAAAACAGGTGAACAAACTCCTCATCACGAACTTTAGTATTAAAACCATGGATTTTCTCTTTAAGCTCGTGCTTTGCATTTCAGGATTATAAAAATTCAACCGACGCGAGACTGGGAGCTCATAAAAACGCTGAAATTTCCCCCCAGCCAACTGCACAGTAACACGAAAGCGTTTAACTGTAGAACTAATATTGCATTTAATTATTGCTTCATTTTGTTTCTGAATTTGCACTTGAATTTCTATTGCACTCTGGGCGTTGCACAGAGTATTTCCGCAGGAATATTTCAAACTTCTATATTTTGCACCCTTATTTATGTGTGTCGCATTATGATAATATATTGCTTTTATTTTTATTTCCCGCGGTCACGAATGAGTTGAACGATGCAAACAGTTAAGTCTAACATTAATGAAAGTTAGGAGTAGAGTAAACGAAAGGCTAGAAGGCACCATATTATGTTGATTTTATCCGAACAAAGTGTATTTTAACATTATGGAAAGTTAGATATTAATATAACTTTCAGACTATGTGGAAGCTATTAAACGAAATTAATTTTAGCTTGGTTACTAATTATCCATACAATTTATGAGATCGGTGCTTCAAGAGGGACATTAAATGTATTTCTAAGTCAAGCATAATAGGGTTTAATAATGGGGTTTGCTGGTAGAAATCTCTTTTGAGATAAGCTCGCTCTTTGTGCCAATATGTTTCTCTTGTATTTTTATTTATTTATTTATTTTTATTTATTTAACACTTTATTGCACACACAAATTTACAAATATAGCTTAAAATAGAATTTGCACAAGGGGCGCTATTTATGTGTTGTACAATAAAATGTTAAAACAAACATAATACCGGCGATCTGATAGGCAGCTTTTAATCTGCAATAAATATTGTACAAGGATACTATAGTTAAGACCCTGTTGCTGTATAAATGAAGAAAAAAAATGCATACCCCGGAGAGAAACTGAAGCATTTTTTTTATAAAGAAGGAAATCAGATAAACTTACAAATCATCTCTGAAGGTAAGATCACTATCCTTATCAACGCACTGGATTGATACATTGGACTGTATTAAGGGCCTTACATGAGCCAACTAGCGCCGCCAATCTTAAAGAAATAATATCTTCCAATTTAATCATTTTTGTTAAAAAAAACTATGTACACAATCTTTATTAGGATAAATACTATTTTTCAATATACAATACATGGCATAATTGCGACAAGGTAAGTAGTAGTTCACAAATATGCCAAAAACAGCCGTTTTTCGCAATTATGCGAACTAGAGCTAGACTAGAATTTCGGTAAGTTGTTACCGAAATTGAATCACTTTATAAATAAGCGTTTAAAAAATAGTATTTATCCTAATAAAGATTGTGTACATGTGTGTGTTTCAAGCCGTCTCACCGTCGTTGTTGATTCGTGTTTCATGTAAGACATTATTTCAGGTCATTTCTCCCAATTTAGTGCTCTTAACTCTATGGACATGAACTTACCTAAACATTATGAACTATAAACGATTATTTATTTATCAATTTCAACCCCGTTCGCTAAAACTTTTCATTGCGCGTTTGACGTTCAATATAAGTATTAATTGGACGTCGAAACGTGAAATTGTTCTAAAAGAGTTCGTATTAAACTAACTTTGGAAGTTGGGTACCTAAGTACTTGGATAAATAAAGTTACAATTTTCACAGTTCAACTGTGAAGGATATGAAAGAAGTTCAGTTTGTGCAGAAATGACAATGCCAGATTATGCCCCACCATCAACCGCATGATGTACAAGATAACGAATAAATGTAAAAATATCTTTCCTTTTTTTATTAAAATTATTAGTTTAAAATAAAATTTTGTACATTAAGCGCGTCGAAAAAAACAGAAAATAGTAAGAAATCGAAGCGATTCATTGTTTTTGTTATTATTCTATAGGAGTTGCGAGAGTTGTAGAAAATGATACTGATTATGATTATGCAATATGAAACCTGTAATAAGTCCCCAACAAAATGGTACCGCTTAAATGGTCATGGTAGTTTTGTAGGTGGGGCAAAGCTCCATTAAAATGTGGCAATGTCATTTCTGTCTTTCTGTGGCTTTGCTTGCAATGCACTGTCTGTGCATTTCAAGCAACTTTTTCATCTTTTCAATCGACTTTTTATTCTATTAAGTATATTTTATATTCCACACATCTACTTTTTAGATACCTAATGGTCTAAGCTTCTTCGTTGTAAGGGAAGTTTACTAGTGTCCGACCGAAAAGTTTTATAGCCGAAACCGAATTTCGGTCGATAACGAAACCGAAACTACTGCATTACTATTTCTTATACTTTTACTTAATTCTTCTGTATAAGTGTATTTTGTGTATTGTACTATCTCCCTCCCTCTCTCTCTCTCTCTGTGTGTGTGTGTGTTAAATAAAAGTTTTCTATTTTAGTTTATATAATTGAAGTACTCTTTCAAATCCTTGACTTATAAAATATGTAACCTCTGTTTATAAATTTCAAAAGTCAAGATTTTTTCACGAGAGCCTATTTTAGGAATATCTGTCCTAAATTGTTATCCTTGGTCACTCAACTGTATCTATTCCATGAAAATGTTATGCCAAATGATCTGTAAAAATCTAAACCTTTCCAACTCCGAACGATGTTAATCAACTCGAAATTCCGTATCGATTAATCGACAAATTAAAACGGCAATGACGTCAGACGGCAACTGTTTAATTACCAGTGAAATTAGTTTTGGAAATAGTAAACGCTGATTAAGAGCCGGTGAAAACTGGTTTTGCACCATTGTGGACGCACTTAGTGCGAATCCGAGATTCTCCACTGGTTATTACTGAAATCTGTAGAGCTGTTCAAATGGTTGTATAGTGCAAGTTTAAAAAGTAGTTAGCGATACTGTTGTTTATAGTTTATACTCCTACTTCCCTAGTAAGTATTACATTTTGTTACTGCGTATCATATTATATATATAAAATCTAAGGCATATGAAATCCACCCACCCGCACTGGGCCCGGCTTAGTCGCAAACTCGCCCACAAAATAACTGGTCTGCGGGCGAGTTTCCCTTTTGTAAATTTTCACGTAGTAAACTGGCCCACATGCTTTAATGATACTGGGCGAGTTGCTTACGGGCGAAAATTACAATAGTAATGTCGCCCAAATGTTGGATTCTATAACTTTTGATAGACACACCGTTGCCAAAATGACAAGAACCGTCTAGAATGACAAAAACTGTCAAAAATGACAAGAACTGCCCAAAAATGACAAGAACTGCCCAAAAATGACAAGAACTGCCAAACATGACAAGAACTGTCAAAAGTCTCAAAAACTGTCAAAAATGACAAGAACTGTCAAATTTGACAAGAACTGCCAACGCGTGGTTATGGCCCCAGCTCCCTCGATGTAAGGGAAGGTCTGTGCCCGAGCAGTGGGGCAATATAAATAGACTGCTGCCGATGATGATATCATATTATATTATATACTCTAGATATGTAAACTGTAGTTTTACAACTATCTGTGAATACTTAGGTAGGTACTCTAGTTTGCATTCTTTATTTCTCTCTCTGCTATTATTTCTCTCGAAAGTAGGTATGTTTAAAATACTGAAACAGATGATGTTCTACGAATTATTCAAAACTATGTTTGTCGAGATATTATATAAAATTGAAAAAGTCAATTTCTAAATCTTAAATAAAACAACACAAATAGAGAAACGTTAATGAACATTGCAGGATTTTCAATTATACACGTTTAATGAATATTTGTGAAATAACCAGCCTCTCCAACCACTTTAAGCTTTATACTTAAACCACATTAATTGTTCGGTGCAGTATTACGAATGCCACGAATGCACTCCATCATTTTCGTGTTTCAGCATAATGAAGTTATACGATACATTGTAAATTATTGCACATTTCACTAACGATTGAATCCAACACGTATTGCGGGACTTTGCAGGTTAAATTTTCAAGCTGGATTTAAATATTTCATGAGAAATTTATGCTAGTATCATTTATATAGTTGATGATGATAGAATGGGTTGTTTGACAAGTATTGATAAATGAGTGTTTCATTAAAATTAAAGGAAAAATCATTCGACAAATTGAAATCATGATATTAATTGTACTCATGATAAATATGAAATTGGAAAGTTATTTTAGTAAATCAAACGTGAAAAAAGAATTGAAAATCCTATCTAATTACAATAAATACAATATTCTTCAAATCGACGAACGACATGAGGATATTGATAACTGTGAACGAAGTAAAGGTGGTGTTGCAGGATTGCGGCAGATGGAAGTCCATCATCTCAGCCTTGAAGGGAGAAAGGCGTGAGATTATGTATGTATGGAACATAAAAAAGATGACATTGAGAAACAAAGAAATTGACAGTCTTACAAGTCATACAAGGTACATTACATATCTATTAACAATCGACCATTTTGATAAAGAGGAACAATGAAGCCAAGTATTTATGTTGATGAGATGCTGTCGCGTATAGCAACCAAGTGTCGTGGAAATTCAAAAGTTTCATTAGAGAAAATTCTGTACAAAGTTTAGCTGTTGAGAAACATTTTCAAATTAAAATTATTCTCGTGTACCATTTCTAAAACGCAAAAAATCTTTTAAAAAGAAGTCTGGCGAAATGAAACTTTGCAACAATTTCTTGTAAACTGAATAATTATTCTCATAGCCGCCTTAGCCGGGCGAGGTGTGAACTTTGCAATAAATAGCGCAAATATGCACATAATTTTGCCGAGAGCGAGCGGACAATGTGTGCTTCCGTTTTAGTGCCTTTACTTACTTACCGCGTTTTGCCAGTCGGTGGCGGCGGGTGGTGTGAACTAACAGCTTTTATTAACACTCACCTAACATAATAGAATTTTTGAGAATTGTTGTCACTCACAGACGCATGGTGGCTGGCAGGGACTGCAAAAAGCCGAGAATTGAGATATGTGGCCGCGCCTTGGATGAGGCTTATACAAGAAAACATTTATTTGACACACACAACATATGTCCAGGATTGCTAATGATGATTGTCACTTTTATTGCAAAATGTTTAAAGTGATTTTACTTGCAAGTGCGGAGTACTAAATCTAAAAAAAAACACCAATAACAGTCAGCTTTTTTTAAAACAAACACTCGTATTTATCATTTAGATATTTATTTTGTATGAATAGCTATTTCGGTTTAGACATAATTTTCATTTTAAAAGACATAGAAAGGGTATGTTCGCAATTTTTTGTATCGAGCGAAGTTTGCCCAATCGTGTATCGGTAGTCATCAGTCCCTAAATAGACACCCCAAGATTGCTATATATTTTTTCAGACGTTAAATGTCGATGCCAGATTCTGCCCCACCATCAACCGCAAGTTGTACAAGATAGGTAACGAATAAATGTAAAAATATCTCCGTTTTTTATTAAAATTATTGGTTTAAAATATAGTTTTGTACAAGTTGCGATTCGAAAAAGCAGCTTAATTAAGAATCCAGAAAATAGTAAGAAATCGAAGCGATTTATTCATTGTTTTGTTATTCTTCTATAGGAGTTGCGAGAGTAGTAGAAAATGATACTGATTATGATTATGCAATATGAAACCTGTAATAACTCCCCAACAAAATGATAGGTAGGTACAGCTTAAATGGTCTGGGCAAAGTTCCATTGAAATGTGCCAATGTCTTTTCAGTAGTTAGTGCATTCCTAGAAAGTGCCTTCATAGAAATCTGAAAATCCACGCACACCCAGCCTTAACAGATGGTTTACTATATCATTTTGATACTATATTGAATTTTCTGTAACATAACATTGGCAAATGACGAACTGTCGAGTTAATAAAATAAATAAAATAAGGTGTTGAAAATATTACCCGTACTTGATAAAATATTACGTTATTTATAAGGTAATATTGAAGGTGCCGAGTAGACACCTGAATAGCCTGTCGTCTGATATTGTACGACCTCGTAAATGTGTTACGAGAATTTTCTGATACTAGGGCAACAAAGTTGTAACTTTAATATCAAAGACAAAGGGATAAATGGTAAATGTTATTACTTTTTCAGATCACACTATTTCTATATTTTAATTAGGTGCAACTGATATAAGTTTTGATTCGCCCATATAACTACATGATGGCTGAAAAACAGAGCTTGCTTTTAGCACTGACCCACATCTTGCCTTTTAGCTACACCCTAAAATGCATAACCTAGTAACCTATTTAACATTTTTTACATAATGTTTGTAGTAAAATAGTATTATTTAATTTATTTAATATACCCGACCTGGTGGTAAGAGCCTTTGTTTGGCTTGATATGATTTGCGTAGATATTTTGTACCTTGTTCTAAGTATTCAATATTGATATTGATAATACATATTTTTCGTCGCAACCAGACGTCGAACTACGGACTTCGCCGTTTCTTGTTGAACACAGGACTAAATATAAATAATTAAATAATACATGACATCTGTGATATTAGTCCAGAGACATACACAGAAACGATCACAAAGTGGTTATACCTTCTGACTGGAAATCAAACCCAGAACCCTTGCCCAGAAGACAGAGCACTCCTGACTAAGTTAGAAGGTCGTCTGTAGTTACAAAGGCTTAAAATTCCCAACAAAAAGAGTTTTAGCACTTGAAAAATGTACTGACTACATTAAATTAACCTAGCGTAGCGTAGCGAGCAAGTTGCAAGGGGGTTGTGAAAAATTGCAAAATGCGCTGCTTCCCGCCAAAAGAATGTAAGTCAACATAATTAAAAATTCCACCAAGCACGACGAAAGTCATATATTTGCTTGGCTTTCAAAACGAGATTACCATTCCCAACAAAAAAGTTTTCATTTGAAAAAACTTAACCCACTTGGTTGTTGGAATATACGAGTACATATTGCATATAGCATAGACTTGATAGAGCTACACGAACGAAAACAACAACACAAAAAGCTGTACTGGATTGATGAATAATGGTAGTATTGATATCTTATCAGTACTCGCGTATAGGTACTTCAATACTTTATTTATTAGGAGCTCTAGAAAACATTTGATTGTGTCATTAATGTAGTAATACGAATAAGTAATATGACAGAATACTGATACTGTTAACTTGCAGGCAATTACAAAAACAACCCTAAAACCGTCTGGTTTTTGGGTAATGTATAGGTATCCTAAATCAGTCCCTTGATCCAGATGAATTAGATCAAAATCCATCATGCCTTTTAGGCTACAAGTAACCACAAAGGGACCAATGTACATAATATTGGTCTCAATAAATATTCAAATTGCGGCTACATTTAATGCCAAAAACTTAGTCATAGTTTCTTTCTGTAATTATAAAAATATAGGTAATTATTCATGGTCACCATCTTTTGGCATTCGTTAGGTCCCTACAATCAAAACCTAGTAACCACTAAAACAGACAACTGAGGCAACCGCCCGAGAAATCGGTAAATAATAGTTACACCAGTCACTGTCACAGCACACGTTCCAGAGACAAATAACACCAGACAATGTATTTTTCAGACGGGTAATAAATTATCAGCTGTCTGCTGCCAATCCCAAGGCTGTAACTTTCACGTATACGACGAGTATAGTAAATTTAACTGTACAAAATAGTAATACTTAAAAGTGGTAGTAATTCTGGCGTGCGATTTTTTTAAAACTAACCTACGTTTGACATGTCTAAAATTGCTACCTTGTCATACACCAAAGTTATGAAAAGGATGACGCTACTTAAGAGCTGTCAAAATTAGCCTACAATTAGAAAACACACGACTGAATAGCTACAAGTACTTACCTAATTTCATTTAATTATTTGCGTTTTTGTAAATCACTGAGGGGAACCTACATACCTACTTAAAGGTTTGTACGCTAACAGCAGATCAAGTGTAACACTTTGAACCGTTCATATAATCTGCGTCATAAGAATTGAATTCGTACTGCAAATGTTGCCATTGATCTGCTGTTATCCGTACGAGTATAAAACTTCCAACGTCTTTGTAAACGCGCTAAGTAAATCCTTAATGTTAGCTGATTGGAGCTACGTATAGTACTTGTAAAATACAAACGTGAAGCAAGCAGTCACTAAATTTGACGTTTGGACCCCTTGGATAACGAGCCTTTTTTTGTTCCAGGTAAAACACGCTTACGTGTTCCAGCACACCCAGGGGAGCGTGTTGATTATGTCGGGCTTGCCGCCCTGAAGGGGCGGAATACCGACTAAACTTCCTGGGGTGTTCCACCTCGTGCCATTGTTGCCGAGCCACGGGAACTGGACACATTCGCGACCCTGGATAACGAGCCTGCTTTCTTATTTCTTTGTAAGTCTCTCTGAGAATTATGTCTTACTGTGTTTGTATTTTCATTAGGAATGCATTAGAAGCTTGCAGGTATTCGTTGTCTTTTATTTTTAGTTTATAGTACCTATGGAAGTTATAACTATGTACCTATAACATTTTAAAAATCGCATTAAACTATTCCCCGTACCAAGGTGACGTTTCCGTGGCGACAGACATGTGCAATAAATATCATTCCACATGATTAACGGGGAGTTTTGTCGGCTGCTTTTCTTAACATATAGGAGTTTGTCACGCGATGAAATGTGTTTATTTAAGTTACGAGTACCTACATACTTAGCCACTTCATCATCCTCAATTTGTATCATTTCATGATGTATCATTTTAGTTATTGAGCAACTTTTAGTTACTCGAAGTTGTGAATATTTTTAGCATGAAGCAAACAGTTCTAGAGATTTTTATCGCTGTTTTGAGAGTATGCTGCAGTCGTTACAAAACGAGGAAATATCTTTGGTATATGACTGACTTCGGATCGAACGTAGGATCTCCACATCATCAATCCGTTGTCCAAATCATTGCGCCATAGAGCTCTCACAGATTGAACCAAATTCGGCCGAAATAAAATCTATTTTAGGGTACGTTTATCCTGAAGTACCACCTTGGAAGCGCTACCCAAAAGTGAAAGACCTTGTTCAACAGTTTATATATTTACACTATCCATCACGGCAGCTCTACAACTAAGCCACTACTATTGGTTTTGTAAATACGACGTTCCACTTCGACCTGAACAGCATACGTTATGTATTTAATAGTAATCTTGGCATTTATCACTTGCGGTTATATTAGGATCTATAACGATTCACTTTGTGTCTTTGGCTACCCATCCAACTTTGGACGTTTGTGTCTTCCATTCAGATTTCTTGAATAATTATTGTGAAAAACATACAAAATAAACAGGCATAAGTATAAAAGAAATTTGAGTAATATTTACTAATTTTAACAAGAATATTCCTAACTTATTTTTCTATTTTTTTTTACGACTGGCTAACTTCACACTTACCTGTCACACTGATGTGTAAGAGCCCTACCTCACAGTGCCTTTCAATATGAATTATTTCGATACATAGATGGCGACATTGCACGTTGACGATGACGTACCGGCTCTAAGTGTGAAGGTCAGGATTATATTTTGAACGATCATCCAATTTATAATCTTTTAGGATGATCTTATATTAGTTTTAATTATCGCATGGAACTCGAATGAATTTTTGATTCGATCACACCAATGGTAGGGGCGTAGCAAGGAAATGAATAAAACACCTAAATCCTCGGGACTTGCGAGATTTTTCGCCCCAGTCTACATGCCTTCCTGGTATCTGGGGAATAAATCCAGCGAATAAATCGAATAGTTCCGAGCTACGTGTTTTACCTTGATAATAGTATCTAAGTACACTGTTCTACAGATCTAGATTGAGATACTATCCATTACTAGAGTACGGAAGTTAGTGTCTTTATCTAACTAAAAAACCGTTTGTATATTTATCTCAACTAGTCTCATTTTCTTTCAAATTCAGTCATAAAATAATTAAGTATGTAATTATTTTGAAATAAACGCTTTCTGTATTACACGACAACTTATATGCTCTCGTCAAAGTTACTTTGAACCCTTTTGAACCCACGGTTGGCTTCTTGATGTAAAATGTTTCTAACATTTCATTATTTCATTTGATATGAATGACACTCTGTCGTGTCATTTCCTTCCTTTGATACGACAAAGTCTATTTGAAAACCTGTGTCAGAATCTTATATATGCCTTACTAAATAGAAGGCAGGATATGAAAACATACGAGTCCATTTTGCGGACGGGACCTCTCATGAACTGCTTCTACATGCTAGCTAGGAGTTTATGCTGAAAAAAGCTGATGTCCGAAATTTTTATTGTAGGTAATTTATTGTATTATACATACAGGGTTCTCAGCTAACGATTGAACATACGAAAATGGCGGATAGGTGCTATATGCTCAGCCATAAAAATTAGGTCCAACTTTTTTTAATAATATATTTTTTTTAACTATGCAGAATTTCGTCACCTCCAAAACTTTAATCTCCAATAACTTAGTTTAAAATTGACAAAACTCTAAACATTTGTATTTTAATATGACTCTCGCTCCGGGTCCTACCTGGTGCAAAGGTTGGCCATAGCTTTGCACCGGGTATGACAAGGGGCGGGTTATTTGATTGACGAAGGTTCAACGGATAATTTAGTTATAAGTATATTATTGTATTAGTTTTAAGCTTGACATATTAATATTATCTAAATTAACGACAGGTTCTTACAAAAAAGATTTTTGTCTCGGGTTACACAAACCATTTCACTTACCGCAAAAGTAGTGTTTCGTCAAAAATCCATAGGACATCATATACATCCTAGAATATTATAAATAAAAAAATCTTTAGAAATATTGGGTTTGAAATTGGAAGCCATCAACAGCTGTATCAATGGAATTCGCTAACTCAAGCAAGCAGGGGCATGCGCAATACCAGCCCATATAATAATTTCCGAAATGTCATGTTTGTTTTAGAAAATCATGGCGTCCACACAGTGGTGTCGGTAACAAAGAAACCTGTCAATCTGCGTATTTGTTATCTGTGCCAGTTGGTTGGCGTATTTATAGGCGTATTCAATTAGCTTTTAACATTCTGGTGTCGAGTTACGGGACGAGTTGGTGTCGAGTTTTGTCGAACAAACGGGTGTCGTTAGTTGAGTGGTCGAAGTCTAATTTATGTTTCAGCAAATTGTTAGTAAGACCTTTGATAGTCACTTTTATTTGGGAATGTTTTAGCCTGTATAAACTATAACAAGCACAGTCCAAATCTAATCAGCGTGCATGAAGAGATTGATGGAATAGAAAACGTTTATGTGACACACACAATCAATGCACAATACACAGGAAGCAGATTAGAATCGTAGATACAAAAGGCTGTGGTGTTGATGAATGTGGAAGAAGCGAAACTAACGTATTCGGTATAAGTACCAGGATTATTGTTGACGCTAATACCTACCTATGTATTTTTAAAACCACAAATATAAACTGACGAGCCATTGAAGTGATTGATGAATGTGAAGAAAGCAAAGGTATGCCAGTAGATTTTTTACATTGTAAATGAATAGGCCCAATTAGAAATTCTTGACACAAAATGGGTCCCTTTAGAATCGTAAAAACGCTAACAATCCTGCATATAGGTCATTAGTCGAAGACAGAGATAAGTGTATAGTGGGCGTCAATAAGGTTGGGATTGTCTCAAAAACTACTGGACCGAATTTAATCATTCTTTTACAGTTACATAGTTTTAACTTTTATCTATAAACCAGTGAAATAATTTTTGCAATACCAAGTAGTTTTTGAGAAAATCTCAACCCTAAAAACTCTCCTGTACACCTTTCTCTGTGTTCCATCGTACCTAAGTCTTGATCGCATAATCTAACTTAAAACACTTTGGTATCTATCCAGGTTTCAGTAGCAGCAATTTTCTTTAACCTTGAATCGTGTGAACACATTCATTGTACGTGTCAGCTTGCGTGTCATGTTCCTGAAGCTTCATGGAATGGGAACAGCAATAAAATCAACGCTATTTGCCATTAAACGAATTCCCATAACCGTTGGCTAGGAAATGGAAATCCACTCTATGCTTCCGTGACTCCTGCCTATCAGAATGTAGCTCTGTAGTGATGGGAATCTGGTCTAGGTTTTACAGATATATGGCCAATATCAAGACCAATAATAGAGTTATACTTTACAAAATAATGTCTCGCTCTGTTAGACGCATTAAACTTTTGTTTTTTGGACATGAAAAAAACTTATTGAGTATAAGTTGAAGAGTTGTAGTAGATATCATGAATGAATGAAACTGACAGCATCTCTTATTAAATTAAATACTTGTTATTTTTTTCTAAAACTTCACGTTTTGTCATCATAAACTACAAAGGCGAGATTAAAGCGCTCCAAAACGTCTCTAAATGTTGGCCTCTTTTACGCGTACTATAAATAGGTATAGATTTTAGAAGACAAGACAAACACTGAACAATGTAGCTTATATCCAGACTCAGAAGAGTTAAATGTCGCTTTAATGGTTTGACATTTTGACGTCGATGCATGCTTGAACGTTTTGTATAATAGACGTTCCAATCTGGAGTACCTATTATAAGTTTTCATTCGGTATTGGTTTCGAAGGCTTGCCGGTTCCCATCACTAACGTGAACTATTGACCAGAATTTAATGAACAGTGGTATTGAATAGTTCCCTCCGCGGGGTTCGTTTAAACTTTTACAGCCAAGAAGGGAAGCTCTTTAATCTATTCTTATGTTAAGTCATAAAACAAACTTTAGGTGTCTCATGTACGGTCAGAAGCACAGTAACCTTCACAAAATCACCGGAATGTAGTCTGTATTACCATCGCATAAAATGGCGTGTTGTCGCCTAGGTTACGGTTGTGTATTTTCATGGAGCCTATTGGAGTAAATGAAGTTCTGAAGAGGGTTTATAATGGCTTCCGTATTGCAGGTATACGTTTCCATGCGATAATGGTTGTGTTTTGTGTTGTGATGCATAGCTCTTTACTTTCAAATTCATTTATGTTTCCAATGCATAGGGTAAATCTTTACTTATATATTGGATTCACATTGGAAAATGACAATGCCAGATTCTGCCCCACCATCAACCGCAAGTTGTACAAGATAACGAATAAATGTAAAAATATCTGCGTTTTAATTAAAATTATTGGTTTAAAATAAAGTTTTGTACAAGTTGCGATTCAAAAAAAAACAGCTTAATTAAGAATTCAGAAAATACTAAGAAATCAAAGCGATTTATTCATTGTTTTTGTTATTCTTCTATAGGAGTTGCGAGATTAGTAGAAAAAGATACTGATTATGATTATGCAATAAGTAATAAGTCCCCAACAAAATTATAGGACAGCTTAAATGGTCACGTAGTTTTGTAGGTGGGGCAAAGCTCCATTGAAAAGTGGCAATGTCTTTTCGCTAAAAGTCACAATTTTAGCATTCGTCCGTCAGAGGACAGTTTTGCTAAAATGTCACACCGAAACGTTAAAATTGTTGCGATAAATTGCTATTTTGTCTGATTGTGGACGTATAAGACCTATCTCACTAACAGTTTCGTCAATTTTATTAAAGGGGCAATACTGATGTCTGATGTCGCCTCCAATCTTTAAAAAATTCTTATAATTTAATCTAAATTTATCACTATGTTTGCCAACGATATTAGCTTTGTTTTGTAAAATGATACAAATGTCAAAACTGTTAGGGTAGTTAATTAAACAGCATAAAAATTGGTAAGTAATTATATTAGTCTTTTCCTTCATTAAGAGCGACAAAGTATCTGGAACAGAAAACCCAGTTCTATACCACTTATCTACTAATTTCCCAGTTATATTGAACCTTTCATATGACGATCTAATTCTATTTTGTTTGTATCATGACGTAAGTCTCATCTCACGTAAGTGACACTTGAGGAATATTGGATTTTGGGGGGAAGGTTTAATTAAAGGTATAATTTTCGACATCACGCAATCTACGAAGATTGTACGCTTAATGTGCCCTTAACTTGACTAAGTATTTTACAATTTTAGTACGAAATATACTCGTCAGCACATCAATGGAAATTCTCTACTATTTCAACTCTTATGGCATAGATAATAAGACCGATATTCTTGGATAGTTTTGAATGTGACCTGAGTTTGTGTTCGATCTTACAAGTCAGATTTCATACAATTATGACAGTCGTAAGATCGAGCTTACTCTGAGCTCGTGTTCAGAACTATCTGTGGCTATCGGTATATTATTTATATTGAAATGATATTTTTAAGATTAGGGGCGTCAGTTTTCTCTTCAAAAGTCAAATCAAATTTCAAGGAAGCATTTTTGCAAGTCAACATATTTTTGAATTTACATTTACATATATTTAAGTTACAAGTTTCTTCAATTACCCTTTCAGTCGTGAAAGGGTAATTGAAGAACATATCCATGCAGTAGCACATTTACCGTTATGATTATATCCAGTACAGATCCGTCGTCCCTAAGCCAGCCATACCTAATATTTTTTTTTATATTGGGGGCTACACCAGCTCTTAAAGAAAGTTCCTAGTTTCTTCAATTACCCTTTCAGTCGTGGAAGGGTAATTGAAGAAACATATCCATGCAGTAGCACATTTACCGTTATGTTTATATCCAGTACAGATCCGTCGTCTCTAAGCCAGCCATCCAAAGCGAGCTTTATACCTAATATTTTTTTTATATTGGGGGCTTTCTTCAATTACCCTATCAGCCGTGAAAGGGTAATTGAAGAAACATATCCATGCAGTAGCACATTTACCGTTATGATTATATCCATTACAGAGCCGTCGTCTCTAAGTCAGCCATCCAAGGCTAGCTTTATAATATATATTTTTTTAATTTTGTGCGCCACCAGCTCCTAAAGAATGTAGGTTCCAAGTTTTTCAATTACCCTTTTCGTCGAGTAAGGGTAATTGAAGAAACATATCCATGAACTACATTTCCCGTTATGATTATATCTAGTACAGATCCGTCGTCTCTAAGCCAGCCATCCAAAGCGAGCTTTATACCTAGTTTCTTCAATTACCCTATCAGCCGTGAAAGGGTAATTGAAGAAACATATCCATGCAGTAGCACATTTACCGTTATGATTATATCCATTATAGAGCCGTCGTCTCTAAGTCAGCCATCCAAGGCTAGCTTTATAATATATATATTTTTTTAATTTTGTGCGCCACCAGCTCCTAAAGAATGTAGGTTCCAAGTTTTTCAATTACCCTTTTCGTCGAGTAAGGGTAATTGAAGAAACACATCCATGAAGTACATTTCCCGTTATGATTATATCCAGTACAGATCCGTCGTCTCTTAGCCAGCCATCCAAGGCTAGCTTTAAAATATATTTTTTTTAGATTGGGGGCTCCACCAGCTCTTAAAGAAGGTTCCAAGTTTTTCAATTACCCTTTTCGTCGAGTAAGGGTAATTGAAGAAACATATCCATGCAGTATATTTCCCGTTATGATTATATACTGAGCCGTCGTCTCGACAGCAATTTCCTGTATGAGACAGAACTTACAAAGGCAGTGCGGTGTCAAAGACTTCATATATTTAGCTTAGAAGCCATCAAAGGCGAGCTTTATAGAGGGCAGGGAGGTTAAATGGCTCCCGACTTTCATAATGCAAGTTTATGTTATGATCGAAATTAAGATGGCGGGCTAAATACTTAGGCTTGCGGCTACTTAGGTTATTATACCTTGCGTGGTAAGCTGAGATTCTATTGGAATCTTTTACTATCCTTTTATATCAGGAATGTACGTATCCGTGGTAGTTTTAAAGTGAAGCCTATCACGGAAATGGTGTTAAGAAGTACTTCTTTAGAACATAGAAAGGAGAGATCAGATAAATATTCTTTATTGCAAAAAAAAATAGGTAGGTACACAAGAGAAATAGGCTAATACAGTAAGAGGAGAGCTTTTGGAAAGGGCAGGAAACGACGGTTGCGAAATTATTTGATAATTCTCATTTTAATGTCCACAGTGGTTATGTTGTGTTTAATATCACGTTAAATTAATCAGAAAATGTTCGGAAATGACGGTATGGTGAATTTATTGGATTATTTGTGCAAAATCTGAAGTTTCGTGCTAAAGTCAAAAGTCCCCTACGAGCTCGGGAGTGAATGTGACTGTCGAGCTGATTCGTTCAGAGTGATGACGCTACGGCGACTACTCTGAATGAAGAAGAGAAGACGCGGATACCCAGGGCGACGACGCTACGGCGACTCCTCTGGAGGAAGAGAGAATAACAGTAAGAGGAGAGAGATAATAAGGTTGAGATTTTGTCAAAAAATACTTTGCTGATTTTTGAAAATATCTGCAGTTACATAGTAAACTAAACTATCTACTAGTAAAATAATTTTTACTATCGGTCCAGTAGTTCTTAATAAATTCACATGTATAGTTTTCTATGTTTTCGTCTACCATTTCTCGCTTTCTAGCTTAGTAGAGATTCTATGATATGATATGATGATATTTTATTATTCTAATAGAATCGTAAAATATCTCACCAGCTTAAAAAATATGACATCACTCATTGTACTTACATAGATACATAGCGGTACCTCTGGTTATATCAAAACTTTATTACAGCAAAAGTTGCAGCTTTAGCACCGATAAAACTTTGACGGCCGCATGGAATAGTGCTTTTGAACTTGTTCATATTTTTAACTGGTTTCGTACTGTACCAACAAGGTGAGGTTGCGGGTAAATCATAAAAGGTTATTTGATAAATAAATAAAATAAATAATAAAATAAAATAAATTTATTTTCAAAAACACCAGCATATAGATGATACAGAAATAAGGTACCTCCTAGTAGGCAAATTAAAAATTCGCCTGTGTCAGGAGGGCCCACTCTTTCTTAGGTCTATTTAATTTTAAACTGGTAAGGGAACTGTCCCAATAACCGGCACTTTTTGAACTTTTCACTTTTGATTTTGCAGCCACGGCCGTAGTATAAGACCCACAGGGAATGAAATAGTGCAAAGATATAAACAATTTATTTAAATTTTACGTAATTAAATAATGTTTCTTTAATTTTAAGATTAAATAAGATATTTTTAGACTTATATGAAATAATACCCCTTTGCCCGGTATCCGGCATGTCCTTGTACAGATATCCGACATACCCATGTCCCAATAGCCGTCATATATGTATATAGTTTTTGTGTAGGTAATGTATGACGTATATATATGATTGATCAAAGTGTTATAGTATAAATGGAACACCTGATTGGACAAGCTTTATGTTTTCGACATTTCGACATTTCTCAAATATATAAACCAAAATAGTCAAAATATTCATTGTTGCTGTTCCAGCCAGTATATATAATTCAGGTCATTATGCCTATAATTACTAATGCACCCAAAGAAGTTTTAAATATCCCAAAGATGTTTTTTTTTCTCTACCCTCAAAAAGTGAACAGTGTTAGAATTTGTATATTGTATTAAATTAAATAAATAATTAGTTTATGTGTCTAAATTACGCCAAAAACACGTTATTTAGTGAAATTGTGCATTGTAATAGTGGACAAGTGTTATCTCGCAAAAACTCCGACATTACATAGTGTAAAATCCAATTGCATTTTTTAAACGAAAAATTAACGACTTTTTGTGGCAAACTTGTTTCCAAAATGAAGTGCGATAATGATCATAGCGATGAAAATTTGATACAGTGCTATGGTTGTAAACGGAACGTATATCTTAGTTGCAGCAACCTAACAAGCAGCGAGGCTCGTGTCATGGGGTTGAAATCCAAACGCACCCTCATATTTCTATGTTCGCCTTGCCGCGAGGCCTTATTTCAAGTGCCTAAACTGATCCAAGCATATGATTGTGTACGTGAGGAATTGGACGACGGATTTCTGCACCAGTGACTCATGCAGTTTCTACTGCTACTCCGGCCACTTCCTTAGACACTAACAATATATCGGAGGAGATGGCGGAGCGTGATCGCAGAGCAAATAACGTGATCCTTGTTGGTCTCCCTGTAATGGATACGGGTGACACAGCTATTCAAGGGCCCACTGATGAGGCCACTGTCAAAAGGATCCTGGTGGAGATTACGAGTGAACAGATATCTTCTGACAAACTGGTGAAAGTGTTGCGACTTGGTAAACGAGATAACTGTAAACCGCGCCACATGAAAGTGATTCTCAAGTCTCGGCATGATGCAGTGAAGGTCCTTAAAAACAAGAATAGAGCCATGGAGGTAAGAGTGTATGATGACAATACACCGATGCAGCGGGACGAGCTAAAGGAGCTGAGGCAACGTCTCCAGCTACGTACCGAGAGTGGTGAGTTAGATCTCACTATTAAGTATGTCAGGGGTGTGCCGAAGATAATCAAACAAAAAAACTATTTGACCCCAACAACCCCTACACTGACCTTACCTTCCTATACACCAACTTATGCTCGCTGTCATTAAAATTCGACCTATTTCTTTTATATGTAAACACCAACAAGCCATCCATTATAATTGTCACGGAGACCTGGCTGAACAGCAGAGACAGAAACAGCACATTTGCCATACCTGATTATACTATATTTAGACAAGACCGGAAATATGACCTAAGTCGCAGGGTGGCAAAACGCGTGGTGGCGTTGTTGCCATATATGTCAGAGACCGTGTCAACGGTATACCCATTATTGCAAGAACTCATAAGAAGTATGACTGTATGTGATCTTACGGAAGCCTTGTTTTTGGATATTCAATATGACTCTCACTATTTCCTTGTTGTTGGGGTCTATCGACCCGATGATATGGAACCAGATATATGGAAACGACGTGACTCTAAATTATTGGCCAAGCTGCTTCAGCGAACAATGTGATAGTTATCGCTGGTGACTTCAACTACTCCGACATCCTATGGCCTTAAGACATCGAACAGGACCTCAAGGGACCCGAGGAACTGTTTAAGAACATGTTTCTCAACAGTAATCTTCATCAATTGGTCTCCCAGCCGACACGTTTCCGCACAGGCAACACTCCATCCTTGCTCGATCTGATCATGACAAACGATGAAAACTTAATCACTGGAATATGTTGTAAACCACCTATAGGAAAGATTGATCATTGCGTACTAGAGTTCAGCATCCAATTTCTGATACTGACCGCGCTGGTTCTGGTTAGGCTGAGTTTCCTCAAATTAATAAAATAAAAGTATCCCTAGACTTTGCATCAGACATGTAACAAAGGATGGCAGACAAAGGAGGGGACTCACGTGTACGAAAAATGTCGCTCCAGAGTCCTGAATCTTCTCGGGTGGCCACCCTATGCACGTCCAGAATGCTGTGACGTCACGGGACACGGTTTGCTCACTTCACCAAACACCAAAGTATAAAAAATCCCGTAAACCGAATAATGACACCAAATTAGCAGGAAATATTGTCCTGCGCGTGCGGCTGTTCGAGAACGACTCGAATCTTCGCCGCTGACCGGTGAGAAAGGTATAGTGGACCATATAGCGGATTAGATAGGAATAAAAAGGATGGATACAAAATCTTGATGCAAAGTATAATTATAAGAAATTAAACAATAGGCGTCGCCATCCCCCCCAGCTTGACAGGACACAGGTCCTTCAATTAAATCAGCTGAGCCTATAAACCAGCGCAGCGGCGCGGATAAGTATAAATTAAACTCGCTTGTTTATTAGAAACTAAACGAATACAGATAATTGAGCGTACTCTACCTAAGCTACGAGTAAGATAATAAGGAACGTTATACCTATTTAAGGACTATAATAATAAATTAAACTAAGAGTAGTTATTGATAAAAAGTGGACTGTATTTAAAGTTATTGCGATGGTAAAGGGAAAGTCTTTACCACTGGCCGACGGTAGAGACCCGACTTAGTGCGGACGTTAACTACACGTACGACTCCATCTTTACCCGGAAAAATGTCCTCAATAATACCTAAAGGCCAATCCATGGGAGCACTGTTGTCTGATTTCAGTAATACAACAGTTCCTTTTTGAATAGGAGTGCTCGGATTTAACCATTTACTGCGGACTTGAAGCGTGTTAAGATACTCGAGTTTCCATCTTTTCCAAAACGATTGAACTAGATGGTCAACTGCGCGTTTTCTATGAAGAAGATTGACACTCTCATTGGAGAGGTCTTCTGCGGGTAATGACTTAAGCGGTGTCATGACAAGAAAGTGGGAGGGGGTCAGCGCGAGCGGTTCCGAAGGATCGGAGCTCAAGACCGAAAGGGGTCGAGAGTTGAGTACAGCCTCAATTTGTGTGAGAACTGTGAGCATTTCCTCAAAGGTAAGCAGCTGATTCCCTACGACTTTTGTCAAATGCATTTTAATGCTGCGGATGTTGCTCTCCCATATACCGCCGAAGTGCGGCGCGGAGGCGGGATTGAATTTCCATTCAATGCGTTTATCGCGTAATTCATTAGCGAATTTGTCTTGATATTCTTCAGACTCAATTAGTTGATACATATTGTCGAGATACGACTTTGTACCAATGAAATTAGTGCCACAGTCAGAGTATAGGACACTAACTGGGCCGCGGCGCGATAAAAAGCGTTTTAAAGCGTTTAGAAACGATTCTGTGCTTAGATCGGACGCCAATTCTACATGCACTGCTTTTGTCACAAGGCATATAAATAAACATATGTATGCCTTTTGGCTATGTACACCACGACGGCGGTAAGGCACTATATGTAGAGGCCCCGCGTAGTCGACACCTGTGTGACAGAAAGCCTTGGCTTCTTGCACGCGGCAAGGCGGACGACTGGCCATCAATGGGAATTCAGTCCTTGGGTTCGATCTGAAACACACGTTGCATTGTTGCACGCGTTTTCTAACGATATTGCGGGCGGACAAAATCCAAAATTTTTGTCTTATTAGGGACATCAATAGTTGAGGTCCTGTATGTAGGTATTTGCGGTGAAAATAATCAATAAGTAAGTTAACTATATGATCGCGTCGTGGGAGGAGGATAGGGTGTCGGCTATCATAATCTATATCAGCATTGGTGAGCCGCCCTCCTACACGAATAATTCCATCTTTCAAAAAGGCGTTAAGTTTGAGGAAGGCCGGAGGTAATTTTTTACCAGACTCCAAACTCTTAATTTCATCAGCGAAATGAATCTTTTGTAAATGTTTAATCACTGCGACTTCTGCTTCCTTCAAATGTGAAACTTCAAATTTATTTGGCAGTTTGTTAGCGAAGCGTAAGACATAAATCACTATACGAAGCAACTTAGTCCATGACGAAACTCGATTGGCGAGCTCGTGAAATAATTGCGGTTGTGAAGGAACGACAGTAGTAGTCAATGTAGTAGCTTTCATTTCAGGAACTTCAGATACAGCGTGCGGATCAAAGTGCTCGACTGGCCACTCGGCAACAGGTAAGTGAGCGAAGTAAGGCCCACTAAACCACAGCGGATGCTCGAGCAATTGAGCGGGAGTCAGGCCTCTGGACAGACAGTCTGCAGGGTTATCCTTGCCAGGTATATGATGAAAATATTTAGGGTCAATATTATCATGTATTTTGGCAACCCTATTTGCAACAAACGTCTGCCAGCGGGCTGGCGACGAGTGGATCCATGCGAGAGCCACTGTACTGTCAGAGAATGCAAAAATATTATTTATTTGGCATCTTTCCGAGTAGGTATTTAATACCACGCGCATTAATTTTGCGAGTACCATATTGGCACATAATTCCAAGCGGGCGAGTGAGACAGTGCGTTTCGGGGCAACCCTAGACTTAGCGCACACGAGATTCAAAACGTAACGGCCGTCCCGCGGATAGTACACATGTAAGTATACGACTCCACCATATGCACTCTCCGAAGCGTCCGCGAAACCTAATAATGAGGTTACACAGTCGTCCGCTACGCCTACGTGACGCGGCAATTTAACGTTTCGCAGTAAGGGTAGTTCAGATTCGAACTGTCGCCAGAGCGATACAACACTCTGTGGAGGTATTTCATCCCACTCGATTTGTTCTTGCCATAGATATTTAATGATCAATTTAGCAAGTAGAGTGACTGGCGCAACGAATCCCATCAGATCCCACAGGCGGGCAATGGTGGACAGGATGTTGCGTTTCGTACACTCGCGCGGTTGCGGACTGACGCTGAAAGTAAACAAGTCGTCAGCTGGGACCCAATGGAGGCCCAATATTTTCAAATGATCCTCGGGACTGAAGTCGACAGTCTCCGAGACGCGATGCGAGGGCGGAATGCTCGCCATTACGTCAGGCGAGTTACTCGAGAATTTTACTAGGTCGAAACCTCCAGCTGCAAATAATTGTATCAGCTGATTCGACATCTCGATTGCTTCGGCTGGCGTACTGCAAGTAGTACACAAATCATCCGTGTAAATGTATTTTTCAGCGATAGGCGCTGCGAGCGGGAAGCGGTCGCGTTCATCAGCGGCTAGCTGGCGCACCGTGCGGATAGCTAGGAACGGACTGCAGCAAAGGCCAAAGGGCACGCGTGTTACGTCATACAGTTGGATACGATCATTAGGATCAAAGCGGTACAGTAATCTTTGATAACGCCAGTAATTCTCATCTACTAAGATTCGTAAATACATTTGGCGGATATCGGCGCTTAATGCTATCGGAAGCAAGCGAAAATTCAATAAGATTTGAAATAAATCATTTTGTAAGTTAGGGCCGGTGTACAACAGGTCATTGAGCGACACGCCAGATGAGCTGGGTGCGCTTGCGTTAAGCACTACACGCAGTTTGGTAGTACTTTTATCTGAACGTGTGACGCCATGATGCGGTATCACGTATTGGATACTCGAACCTTCCTTGTCATTGGAGTCCTCAGTAGGAACCAAGTAACCCTTTTGTAGGTATTCTATAAATACATTGTCATAATCCGTCTTGACTGCAGGATTAGCCAACAGCCTGCGCTCCAATGACAAATATCTACGCTCCGCGACAGCAAGCGAGTTCCCTAGTAATGAGGGGTCACGCTTAAATGGCAGCGATACAACGTAGCGGCCGGTCGCGTCGCGACGCGTCGTGTTCACATAAATATCCTCGCACTCCTGTTGCTCCGGGGTGAGCGGCGCGGACGTAGTAGGGACGTCCTCTAACTCGAGAAATCGATTCATGCAATTCTCGAGCGAATCATTAAAAGTACAATAAGTGTGTACGATATCACAAGCGGGGTTAACAGCTGGAGCCTGGCCGACGATGACGTAGCCTAGCGAGGTGTCAATACCGACTGGTTCCCCAGCGGCGCGGGAAATAGTATTAGGTCGTAGTATGCGAGCGAATAAATCCGAACCTAAGATTAGGTCGATATTAGCGGGTTTATGATAATTAATATCAGCGAGCGGTATATCCTGTAAATAATGTAAGCGGGACGTATCTATTTTAGCAGTAGGTAATTCATTTGTAATGCGGTTGATAACCAAAGGTTGAATAGTGAACCTTATGGTATCGTCATAGCGGGAGCGGATTGTGAGACAGGTGACACCTTCAATAGGATTCGTAACGTCACCTACTCCAGATACGTATTTACTGTGCGGCGGATAAATAGGTAAATTAAGACTTTTACAACATTCGGTTGTAATCAAGTCTTTTTGCGAAGCGCTGTCGATTAAGGCGCGCAATACGTGCACATTGGACTGAGCGTCAACCACGTGACACTCGGCCGTGCCTAACAGCACTGAGCGGGAGGCAGGTGCGTTATCAGATAAGGCTGAGCACACACCGACCGTACATAGCGAGACATTGCGGTAAGCGGATTGACTAAGCGTTCCATCACTGGGAACACTATTCGTACTAGCGGACATAGCATTATTGAGCGATGCGTATCCATAAGCGGGAGCGGGTGCGGTTGCGGGTGCGGTGATATTAGTATCAAAGTGCAAAAGCGTATGATGACCGCGCGAACAGGTGCGGCATCGTGAATCGGATTTACACAAGCGGGTGTTGTGTTTGCTACTCAAGCAATTAACACATAATTTATTTTGCTTTATGAAATTAAAGCGGTCCTTGGGAGACATTGACATAAATAGCGGGCATTGATACAACTGTAAGTGATCAGTTGCACCACAGGATGTGCATTTATTATCCTGATTCGGAAGGCTAACGAATGTCTTCACATTATTATTAGAGCGGTATGCGGGAGCGGACGATTTCGCCGACTGCGGAGCGTTCGCTTTACGCTGCGCTTGTGGCGCGTGAGCAGCCTTACCTTGCATTCCACTATTGTTCATATTAAGCGCCCGATTTAAGATGTGCGCCTGTTTTCTAACGAAATCAATGAACTCATTGCAGGTAGGCATATATTGCGAGTCAGTTAATGAGATTTCGAAAGATTTCAAGGTTTCTAAACCAATTTTCTTAGAACCGATATGGATAAATAGAAAATCTTCCAAACTATCGAGATTTAACTGTTTTAATGCGGATAAAATAGCTGAGAACTTATCAATGAAATCCTCTAAGCTAGCGGGCGATGACTCATTAACTGAGGGTAAATTAAATAATTTATCTACATAATTAGCTGCTAACACACGTTTATCGTTATATTTGGTAACAAGTGAGTTCCAAATAATGCTATAATTATCTGCGGAAGGCATAATCCCTTGACAAATAGATAACGCTTTACCGGTTAATTTGCCAATAAGATATTGCATTTTTTCGCCGTCGGTTAAGTCGGTATTTTCGTGTATACTAATACGAAAAGATTCATAAAAGGTAGGCCATGAGTCACGTTCACCGTCGAACGAACAAAGTTCTAACCTAGGCAAATGGGAAACAGATTTAACAGATTCCGATTTAAAATCTCTCGTACACGAATTACTTTTTTGCGTAGTTAATTGATTATATTTATATTTAATGCGTGAGTACAATTCATCGAACGAAATGAGAGAATTATAATTTGGTGCGGGCGTGTCGGGATTGTTCGTTAAATAGATATTGCGTTCCTCTATGGCATTAACAAAGTCCTGACGAATGACGTCAATAGTGAAACTATTTGCCAAAAAGTTATCAATGGCATTCGGGTCATTATTAATTTTTGATATTGAATCATAAATTGCCTGTACCCTAGTAAAGAGTGCGCTCAATCTATTCTGTAGTCGAGTATATTCCCGATTTTCTACAGTTGCGGGAGGCGCGTTAGCGTTAGCCATTGTAGCGAGATAAGCAAAAATTAGCGAACAGCGGTAATGGAGGCGAAGTTAACAAAGCGGTGCGGGTTACCTAACAAACACTCGCGACTGAGATGACCAATTAATGATCCGGAACGAAGTGACCAATTTATGACCGCGCTGGTTCTGGTTAGGCTGAGTTTCCTCAAATTAATTAAATAAAAGCATCCCTAGACTTTGCATCAGACATGTAACAAAGGATGGCAGACAAAGGAAGGGACTCACGTGTACGAAAAATGTCGCTCCAGAGTCCTGAATCTTCTCGGGTGGCCACCCTATGCACGTCCAGAATGCTGTGACGTCACGGGACACGGTTTGCTCACTTCACCAAACACCAAAGTATAAAAAATCCCGTAAACCGAATAATGACACCAAATTAGCAGGAAATATTGTCCTGCGCGTGCGGCTGTTCGAGAACGACTCGAATCTTCGCCGCTGACCGGTGAGAAAGGTATAGTGGACCATATAGCGGATTAGATAGGAATAAAAAGGATGGATACAAAATCTTGATGCAAAGTATAATTATAAGAAATTAAACAATAGGCGTCGCCAGATACAAAGAGTCCACAGTCAGCCCAAACTTAAAAGATATTACCATTACATTGACTTTGACAACTACATGGAGGAACTGGAGAAGGACCTCGAAATCTTGGAATCTACTACTGACGTAGAGCGTTTTTGGAGACAGCTAAAAACCATAGTGGATACAAACACAGACAGACACGCTCCGCTTAAAAAAGTAAAGAAGAAGGAAGGTAATAAACCCTGAATCAATGACAATATATTGAAATTGTATCTGAGAAGAGAATACTTTGGGATGTTTATATTGGCACAAAGGATGACGAGGACTACCAGCGCTATAAAACCGCCAGCAATCATTGTGTGACAGAAATCAGAAGGAGCAGAAGACTGTATGAAGCAAAACTACTGGATAACGGACAAAAACCCTTCTATTCCCATCTGCGAAGGTGCATGTCATCCAAAGTGAGCATTCCACCTGCAATGAGGAACCATAATGGCGACCTTTTTTTTTTTTTTTTACTTGGGGAAATGCTTTTCGCATCTCACCGCGCCAATGAGGAGGGGCGCGCGGTGAGTATGTGGGACTCCCGCCATAATACGGTCCTATACCCACTAAAACCCCAAGGTGTTCAACGCATCGCGTTTGGAACGAGGTTGTGGGAACGCAGCGCCAAATACCACAACCTCGTCCGCGGCCGCCCTCGTGGGCCCTTCTCGGGGGTCTACCCCTATACCTCCGCTTAAGGCGCCTCGGAACACAGGACGAGACGCCTTACAGCTCGGGACCTCTAAGCGAGCGCCGGACCCCCCGACCCGACGCCCGCAAGTCCCCGTTAGGGCGGCAGGCGGCGGACATACGCCCGTCGCCTGCGGCCCGCTCGCCGTCGGCGGATCGGGAGCGAGAGGGGGTCATTCTCGCGCTCCCGCTCCGCCGACTCTTTCGCCGTCATGATAGTGGCGCAGAAATCCGCCACCATCTTCCACCCTTCCTCGCTGCCCATTGCTCGCACTATGGCGGGCAGCGAGAGGTCGCCTCCAGTGGCGGCCGCAATGGCTCGCCGCGGCTCGGCCCATGCGGGGCACACGGCGCGGGTGTGATGCGCCGTGTCCACGTCGGCACCGCAGTGGTGACACCGGGGGTCCGGCTCTCGACCCAGCACCTCACACAGGTACCGTCCGAAGCAACCGTGCCCTGTCAGGATCTGCGCGAGGTGGTAGGTCATCGACCCGAACTTCCGTTCGACCCATGGGCGAAGCACAGGTCGAACGGCCTCCAAGAGTTCCCGGCTCACCACCGGGTCGACCATTCTTTCTGCCCAGTCACGGAAGAGGTCGTCGCGGGCCAGCTCGCGCCAGCGTTTAACCTCCTCCGGGAGTGGGGAAGAGCCCTCCTCACGCGCTTCCGCGCAGCGCCGGTAGACCGTCTGTAGGACCCCGGCTTCTAGGTCCCACGGCGGGCTACCGGCCAACACGCACGCCGCCTCTCCGGAGATGGTGCGGTACGCTCGGGCCGCCCTGAGCGCTATGGCCCGCTGCGGGCGTCGCAGCAGGACCGTTGTTCGGGCACTCAGGGAGTCCGCCCATATTGGCGCTCCGTAGAGTGCCATGGAGCGAACCACACCGTCATACAAACGGCGGCAAGCTCCGCTCGGGCCCCCGATGTTGGGGAGCAACGTCCCGAGCATTCCGGCGAAGGCCACCAGCTTTGGTGACAGTCGCCGGAAATGCTCGTCGAACCTCCACCGCCCGTCTAGGACGACGCCAAGGTACCGCATCGCCTTACCGACGGCAATGGAGGTCCCCCCAACAACAATTTGCGCCCCAGTTGGAGGCGCGTTCCGAGGTCCATGGAATGTCAGGGCCTCGGATTTGTGCAGTGCAACCTCTAACCCTAGCGCAGAGATACGCCGCACCACGTGCGCGACTCCCGCCGTGGCGAGAATGGCCGCCTCCCTGTGAGTGCTGCCGCGAGCGGTCACGAGGGTATCGTCGGCGTAGCAAGTTACGCCGACCCCCCGGAGATTATCGCCGCGCAGCACCCAGTCGTAACCGATGTTCCACAGGAGCGGACCTAGGACCGAGCCCTGTGGAACACCGCACGCCATCGCCTTTCTCGCCCAGCCGCCACTGGCCGGGTACTCAATCGCCCGGTCGGCGAAATAGTCCGCCACCACGTCTCGCAAGTATTGCGGGACGCGATGGAAGACTAGTGCCTCCTTGATTGTGGGCCAGGGAAGGGTGTTGAAAGCATTACCATAATGGCGACCTAGTTACAGACCCCACCGACATAGCGGAAACCTTCGCGCAGGAGTTTCAGAAAGCCTATTGTCGTGAACCAGATGTGACCATATGCTAACAAGTGACTACATTAGCCCGTGTGGAGCACTCGATCTGTGACATAAACTTTACACCCAAAGATGTTGAGAAAGTTCTAAAAGGACTCGACACAGGCTCTGCTCCTGGACCTCACAACATTCCCAGCATTATTCTAAAAAACTACAGCAAAACACTTGTTTCTGTTCTCACTGAGCTTATGAGGGTGTCTTTTGAGGTCGGACATGTCCCACTTGACAGGAAACATGCTGTAGTTACACCTGTGTACAAATCCGGTGATAAAACAGACCCTGCCAAGTTTAGGCCAATTAGCTTGACAAGTATTGTGGGTAAGGTGATGGAGAGACTAATATGCAATAAACTGAAGAATTTCCACAACAGAGAAAATGTTATATCCAGCATAATGGCTTTGTCGAGAAGGGATCCACAATAACGAACTTACTGTCATGTTTGCACCCGTGGACTATGGACGTGGACCGTGGCAACCCGGTTGACGTTATTTACCTCGATTTTGATTTTGCTTTCGACAAAGTCCCGTATCAGCGCCTGCTTAAAAAATTTGAGCATTTTGGCATTCGAGGTCGGCCTTTAGACTGGGTAAAGAGTTACCTGTTGGGAAGAACCTTCCAGGCCAGGATCGGTTACTCCTTGTCCCAGAAGAGGGACGTCCTGAGTGGAGTTCCCTAAGGATCTGTCCCTAAGGATCTGTCATCACGGACCTTATTGCGCTGATAGACTCACAATCTGCATTTTTTGCTGACGATGGGAAATTCTTTGGCAACCCACTCTTAGTGTCTGTACAACTACAGAGCGATCTAAACAAGCTCCAGGAATGGACGAAGCAGTGGCTAGTCAAGCTGAACATATCGAAATGTGCTGTGTTGCATCTAGGTAGTAGAAATCCTGGCGTGGTATACACCATTGATGACACTGATATAAACACTGTGGAATCCCAAAAGGACCTTGGAGTTGTGGTTTAAAAAAATCTAAAATGGGGTGAACACATTAATGGCATTGTCAAGAAGGCTGATTCATTTATGTATGTTATAAGGAGATCCTTTCAATATATTACATCCGAGGTTCTTGTCAAAATCTACAAAACATACATTAGGCCTCTTCTGGAATATGGATTTCAAATATGGAACCCATATTTTATAAAGGACATCCGATCTACCTACTACCTACTTGAGAGCATGCAAAGAAGGCAAAAAAGATTCCATATATTAAACTGCCCAAAAAATCCTATGAAGAAAGGCTTAAAATCCTAGGTATTCGAACCCTTGCAGAACGTCGACTCAGAGGTGATCTAATTGAGACATATAAAATTCTCACGTACAAATATAACCTCCCAGATGTCCACCGTTTCTTTGAGACTAAAGACATACGTCCATTGCGAGGACACCATATGAAAATCTACCGCACTATCGCCAATACCAAAATCGCTCATCACTTCTTAAGTAACAGAGTTGTCCCCGCACGGAACAAACTGTCTGATGATGTAGTATCTGCACCATCAGTGAACTCTTTTAAAAATCGCCTCGACATGTGGTTAAAATCAAACATTATATAAATAAGCAATATGTGTAGAATCATATGAACATTAGACAACATAGACTGAACTTACCAACACTGTGATATAGACACACCAGCATTGTGCTGCCTGTCTATCAAATGAATAATAAAATGCACAAAAACGTCCTAAACCATAAGAAAACACATCGTAATGTTTGGGAGGTTTTTTGTGCATTTAGGGATGTTTTGTGTTTTGGGAAGTTAAAAAATATTATTTTACGGGTACTGGTGTGGAAAGTAAGCAATATCTCTATAGTTATCTATATATCATATAGATGACGGGTATTGGTACATTTTGCTGTTTGGTTGAACCAATAGCCGTCAACGAATTTAAAATGTTATTATTTAATTAATTAAAACAAATAGGCATCAAATCAAATTACAGAATGATATTAATATTAATAAAGTTTCATTTTAAACATCAACACTTACAAATAAGTAAATACACGAGCCAGCGTTGAAAAAAAACCGTAGTCAGTAAAAACAGCAGTTTAGTAATCGAACTTCGTAACTTTTTTACAAAAACGTGAACACAAACTATAAAGTGATATTATATTATGTTATTTGATGTTTTACTGTATTTTTGCCAGTTAATTAGCAGCAAAACAGTATTTATTTTCATAATATTGCAGAGAAAACGATATAAACTACCATTTTCGTGAGATATAGGTAATTTAAGTTGACTTGACGGGCATACGTACATTGACGGCTATATGTACACTTACCTTACATCGGTTCCGAAACAGCAAGAATTGGTAATGAAAAAAGAAAGAAGAAAGAAAATAAAACATGAGTTTAACAAATTAATCTTAACTTAGGCATGCTGAGTGAGTAAAAATGTGTATGTGTGTGCGCGTGTTCGCGTGTGTGAGTGTGTGAGAGGGTGTGTGTGTGTGTGAGGGTGGATGTGCATGGTTGTATGTGTGTCTGAAGTGAGTAAGATGTCTAGTGTGAGGCAGGTATTTGTGTTCTAGGTTCAGATTACATATTTTAGAATATTTTCTGTATCCGCATAATCTTTAGTTTTTAGCCAAGCCGTGATAGTTTTTTTACAGTCATGAATGTGTGATGTATGAATTTCAAGATTTTTGTTAAGTTTGTTGTAGATATATCTAGATTGTACATAAAACTGGCGTTTAGCAAAAGCTGTCTTACTTGGATTGATTAAAGCAACACAGTCCTTTCTCCTCCCAAGTGTTAATGAAGGGTCGTATGGTAGGCTTTTATGAAGTCTAAGAGTTGCAAACAGGATATACAGTTGTCGTACCGTTAGTAAGTCTGCTATTTTGTAGAGGTCAACGGTCCGATAGCGATAGGGCTTAAAGTACATTACTTTTATAAGACAGCGTTGTCCTCTCTCTACATCCAGAAATTTTGTTTTTGTTGCACCCCCCCAAATCGGAATACAATAACTCAGGACAGATTGTGCTAGTGAAATATAAATTCTATTTAAAAGTTGAGCAGTAGCAATATGTCGCAATGTTTTAAATACCCATATAAGTTTTCTTAATCTGTTTGAGACATAGTCAATATGTGGGTGCCAGGATAAGTGTTGGTCCAAAACTACTCCCAAATATTTAATGGTAGAGACTTTCTGTAATGGTACACAGGTACATAACGGATTCTTTGTACAGTTATAGTTATGAATTTTAAGTAAAAGATTTTTATCTGGTTGGGTTACTTTGTTAATTGTGAAGCATATAAAATTGGTTTTGCTGATGTTCAGTGTAAGTAGATTTTCATTAAGCCAGCTAGAAACAGTGGCGAGTCCCGTCTCTGCCCTTTTAAACACGGAGGGCCATGAATTTTCAGTAAACACTATGGCTGTGTCATCCGCATAAGAGAACACTTGACCACTCTCAATATTAATATTAGTTAATCCATTAATGTATATTAGGAATAGTGTTGGGCCAAGCACGCTCCCTTGCGGAACACCGAAACTTACTTCAGAATCCCGGCTAAAATGATCACCTATTTTGACCCTCTGTTTACGCCCTAGAAGATAACTCCTCATCAAATCCAATTGTTTCCCTCGAATGCCTATTCTTTCTAGTTTTTGTATCAGGATGGGAAGAGAGACGGTGTCAAATGCCTTTTTCAGGTCAAGAAAAACTGTGAGGCATTTCCTCCCTTTATCTAGCTGATTGGTAATTAAGGCAGTTAGAGCAGATACTGCATCTTCCGTTGAGAGTTTTTGTCTAAACCCATATTGGGAGTTAGAGAGAATATTGTTACTGTTTAAATAGTTTATCAATCGAGAGTTTATTAATTTTTCGATAATTTTAGAGATGACTGGAAGGACGGAAATAGGCCTATAATTACTGACATCGTCTCTCTTCCCACTTTTGTACACTGGGGTAACAATCGATCTTTTTAAAAGGTCGGGAAAAATACCTTCATTGAAGCATACATTAGCCAGGTGACTAATAATAGGAGCAGCAAGGGGCATACAAGTCTTAAGGAGTTTGGTTGGGATACTATCCCAGCCAGGAGCACTGTTAGTCTTCAGCGACAAGATTAATCTTTCTACTTCATGGGGGTCAGTATTCAAAAGAACAAAGGAATTCCGTTGAGACTCAGACTCCCAGCGAATATCAGTATTAAGGTTTCCAGACCGATTTTGGGAGTTCAACGTTACTATGTCGGATGCGAGAGCTTTACCTATGCCTGCAAAATATTCATTTACGAAGTTCACAGAAGCTTCAGGTGACGATTTGGCATAAAATAAATCAGTGCAGGGCGCTTTATTATTATTTAGATGTGTAACTGTTTTAATTGCTGTCCATAATGCCTTATTATTATTTGTGGCATTTGTTAATAGTTTCCTTTCATATTGTCTTTTTAATTTCTTTAGAAGTCTGTTGCAGTAATTGCGATATCTTGTAAAAGTAATTTTTAGAACTTCGTTGCTTGGATCAGATCTTAATTTAATTTGCATATCATTTCTGTTCCTAATGCAGCGTAGAACACCGGCGGTGATCCAGGGTTTGATAGTGCGTTGTTTCGAGGGCAGATGTTTTACAGATTTAGCCTCATCTAGTGCTTCCTTGAGTTTACATACTAGCTGTTCAATGATTAAATCAGAGTTGTGACATAATAACAGGGTATCTAGATTTTTATTTAATACATTGGTATAGGCTTTGTCATAATCAATAACCTCAACAGTCTTTGAATATTGATTGGAGGGTTTTGATTTACTTAAACTCAAAAATATGGTGAGATGATCTGTTATTGAAGTATCAAGTATTGCAATAGAGGCCAGAAATTTATTATTATTAATTTTGAGGATAAAGTGGTCCAGGCAATTGCTTCCTCTTGTGGGAAGTATATGACCCGGGAGTAGGCCATGTGTGGATAACATATTAAGATAATTACCCCGGTTTTTAATCTCAGTGCAGGCTGCATTAGGTTTGTAGATGAGGTTTATGTTTATGTCACCGGTGACTATTATGTTATTAGATGTACTAATGGTTTGGAGATGTGTATTCAGAGAATTAGTAAAGTCCTCTGCATCGAGCTGTGAAGGAGATCGATAAATTCCCAGTATGACCTGGTTAAAGATGTTAATTTGAATGCATGATGCATGTTCCAGTCTAACTTCCTTAATGTCAGCGCGTAAAATGGACTTTACATACACTACCACTCCATCGTTTTGGTTCTGGTTGTGTACGGTTCTAAACGATGTGTAATTAGGTATTTGGGGAATTGGTTTATTAACATCAAGTCGGCATTCAGTCAACACCAGCACATCAACACAGAAGTCCAGCCCCGCAAGAGTCGCCTGAAGGTCATCAAAGTTACGATAAATGCTTCTAATGTTTTGTGACACAATGGTAAGATCTGATTTATTTACCATTATTAGGCTAGTGAGATCTTGGACTTTACATTGTATTGAGTTTGCAACTGTAGATTTATCTATTTCATTTAGTATGTTTAGGTTAAGAGACATTATCATATATTCTATTGTTATTAAGTTTTAGATGATATTTGTGTGCGATAAAAGTTTGAGAGCCAGTTGTGGAGGAATATGTTTGGAAAAAGGTCATGATCAATGTGTGTTTTGTTTTGCAAAGAAAATCGTCCGTGATAGTAAACTTGTGGCGGACTGTGTTCCTGTAATGATGATATAAGTTGTAGTGTTTGATTCCAGTATTATTGAATTTTAGACATAAACATAAATATGTAGGCAAATATAAGCGTGTGACTAAGTGTAGGATTATATACACATATGTTATAAAGTTTGTGGGTGTGCATTGTAAGTATGTGCGTACAAAGTGTAGCATGGTACGAATTACGTTAATATAACATGATATATTGATGGAATTGAAAAATTAATATTTTTCATTATCATTAATTGAGCATGCATGGTGAATGTAACGTGTGTCGCCGGTTCCGCATGCATGAGGGATAGAGTTACTAATTATAGTAATAGTTATGTACCTAACTAGGTACCAATTAATAACTATTAAGGGCCTGATATGAGCCAACTAGCGCCGCCAATCTTGTAAAAATAATATCTTCAAATTTAATCAATTTTATTAAAATAGCTATTTACAAAATGTTTATTACGATAAATACTATTTTTTAAATGCTTATTTATACCGTGATTCAATTTCGGTAAGTTGTAGTTCGCATAATTGCGAAAAACGGCCGTTTTTGGCACATTTGTGAACTACAACTTGCTTGTCGCAATTATGCCATTATTGTATATTCATACATTTCTTTACAATGTGTCTGCCCGCGTCTGCGCGGCTCGGTACAGTAGATATAACTACGTCCATACACATTGTATAGATATAGATAATTTTATCTGCCACGGCACGTGCCGGGCACGTTCAATGTCTGTCGTAATTCAAGCTTTAAGCAATATAAAATTTCACAGATGTAAGAGCGAGCTCAAACTAACTCGCTCTCAGAGTTGTCTCTGAATACTCCTTTAAACTCCAAATTGCTCGCGCCTTATACAGGGTGTTTAATTAAACTCATATGCAAATGAACTGCAGACATATTGCGTTTGACGCACAACGCCTTTTGTCTCTGCCCTGTTGCCTTTCGCGAAAAGCTAGTTAATTTATTATTCCTGCGTGAAAACTCCGCATACAGTAGCAGAGAGCTCGAAACATGAAGGAAAAAACGTTGCTCTCTAGGAGAGAGCTTAAGGTATATTTTTAATTGAGACTAGATCTCCGCCCTTATTACTCATTTATTAGGTACACCTTATAGATAGGTACTACACACTGTAGGTAGATACTCAACACTTGTTTACCTACGTCAATTATTAAATTATCAAAATTATTTTAGTTGGTATATTAATAGCAGATTCCATAAACATCATGGCTGGATACAAAGAGGCAAAAGGACAAAAAGCAAACCATCCGTTAATATTAGTCATGATTTTTGTCACTTGCTCTCTCTTACATCAGAAAGAGACATGTTTTGTATGTTCGACTTCTATTGAAAATTCTAACAATGGAAGATAAAGGATTGTGCAAGAGCGGTGTCTGCGTTATAAATAGGCTTACTCCATACGACGTTCCTTGCTGCATGACTCGAACGCAGTAATTTAATTAAGTCTTGAGCACGATAGGGTCGCCGTCTTTGGGAGAAATTCGAAGGCAATGTTTTAACTTTAACGGGGAAGAGGCAATTTTCATATAAACTGTTTCTAAAACCTATTTCATATTTATAATAATATCTCAAAATTTTGAATAAAAATACACTGAATTTTACATAAAAATAAATATCTTATCATACTGGAATGTGAAAGTACCTATGTAAGTCTAAAGAGATTATTTTCACGTAATATGCAATTATTTAACTTAAAGGTAGAGTAACAATATTCATATATGTATGTTTTTACAATTTACTTTTAAACCTGTTTGATTAAAAGTTACTGGATAATAAGATACAAAATGTTATTTACATAAAAGATAACTGGGCCTCTTACCGTAAAAAATATCCTAAAAAAGTGGTTCTTTTTCAGACAAACACAAAAATATTCACATAAAACACAAGGAAAAAAAAATATTTTGCAGATTGTTGACATTTTTACTCTCATACGTCAGAAAGAGACATAAGTTTTTATGTGTTTGACTTCTATTGAAAATTCAAACAATGAAAAGCAAGTGATTGGCAGAGACGCGAAAAATTGTTATACAAGAGAGAAGTCTGCTATGCAAATATGGCTATTTCCATCAGCGGTTTCTTCCTTCATGATTTAAACAATAACCCTCTTACTTATAATAAAACACTAATGAAGCACTGAACAACATATTAACTAATCATTATTTAAACTCTTAATAAGTGATTAACCTTTTTTTACTTATAAACGTTATTTAAGCAATGATTAGCTAATCGTCATTTTAAACACCAAAAAATATTTAGGTACGGTAACACTGCTGAATGAATTCAAAAAAGAACGGAAATTTGGCCTAAATTGGGGTAATGCCTACTCCAAAGTCCTTAAAAAAGTAATTAGCAGTATCAAATGGAATCAGCTGTTCCGAATTCCGCTACTTATTCGGTTCTTCAGGAGTTGATTAACTTTAAATAGTGCTTATACGTAAACATATTTTTTTTAAACAATTGTTAAACAAGGTATTAATTTTAATCATCGATTATAAGTAAGGCTGTAAATAAATAATAAACTGGTATGTGGTGTGCTCTCCGCAACACTCGCAAAAAACTTGAACACCTAAGAAAAAATTCAATCAGACTTGCGTGACGTTTCTATAATAACTACTTTCATGTACAAAGTCATGTAAACTTCATCTTAGGGAAACATTTTCAACAAAGTATGTTGATATTTAATCTGCGATTAGCGTGGTTGTATGTAATAAACTAACTAACATGCTTCAACTGATGAAAATTGTTATTAGGCAATATTTTTTCGCATGGTTTTACGTTCATGTAAATTGTAAGCCGTTATGGCAATTTTCATAACTGCTAATTTGCTTTTGTCGAGCTGAAACTTGGGTTTTGATATATTTAGACAAAAAAATCAATGACATTTGTTTAAGGCGCTGACATGAGCCAACTAGCGCCGCCAATTTAAAAAAAATCATATCTTCCAATATAATCAATTTTATTAAAAAAGCTACGTTCACATTGTTTATTGCTATAAATATTATTTTTTAAATGCTTATTTGTAACGTGATTCAATGTAGGTAAGTTGTAGTTCACAAATGTGCCAGAAACGGCCGTTTTTCGCAATAATGTGAACTACAACTTACCTACATTGCATTACTTTACAAATAAGCATAAACAATGTGAACGTAGCTTTTTTAATAAAATTGATTATATTGGAAGATATGATTTTTTTAAGATTGGTGGCGCTAGTTGGCTCATGTAAGGCTCTTAAGTATTTGTTTTAATTCTTAATTTACAGTAAGTAAGTAAATAATTATTTTACTGTGTAGGTTGAGGAAGATCTTTGCCTAGCAGTGGGACGACTTTATAGGTTATTAAAAAATATTACGAATTTAATTATAAACTTATTATATGACAACGCACCTCTCCATCCCCTATTACATCACACTCTGTATGAAAACTGTCTGTAATCGTATTCAAGAACAATTCAACAGCACTAATCGTCGTCGCAGTCATTCGCTTGAGTGGTTCAATACTTAAATGCTATAAACAGTACTACTTACGACTCTTACGAGGGTAATGGAGGCGCCCCCTAGCGACTTTCAAGCTGAAACACTCAGGTCGCGTAAGCTTAAGTGACGGAGCAGGGATTCGGTTTTCAATTTGTCACGAATTGTACCAGGATGTTGGCAACTGGCTGGAGAAGTCCCATTTTTTATATTAGAATTTTATTATTTTTATGAAGGCTTTTGTTTTCATAGATTTGTCAAGGTTCCTCAAAAATTTATCTTCATCAGCTCATTTTTCGTAGTTTTACTTCTCCACCTTCCAGTCTTCATCTTTAACATTCTGCCTGAGAGAAAAGTCGATGAACAACTTTGGCATTTCCTTACAGATATAAAATTATGTCCGGACTACTACAGTTTTAGGGGCCTCAATAAGGTTGAGATTTGCTCAAGAACTACTTGACCGATTGTTAAAATTATTGTATTTGTAGATAATTTAGAGTACACACTATGTTATTATAAAGAATTTTTAAAAATCAGTCAAGTACTTTTTGAGAAAATCTCAACCTTAAAAACTCTACTGTACACGTTTCTTTGTCTTCGACCGTACTATTCCGGATAGACTGTTGCTTTCGTGAAACAAAATAGACAGATATAGTCGTTTTTAGGGTTCCGTACCTCAAGAGGAAATAAGGAACCCTCATAAGATCACTTTGTTGTCCGTCTGTCTGTCCGTCCGTCTGTCTGTCCGTTTGTCCGTCAGTTTTGAGCACTTACTCAGCTCGCTAGCGAAAATTGTATGAAATCTGACAGTGTGGTATAGTAAGACCGAACTCAAACTCAACGGGCACTCAAAACTGTGACTCGATCGACCTTGCCTTAAGTTATATTATATATTTATAAAAGTTTATTTTGGTATTTATTATTATTATTTAACAAAGTTCCTTAAAATTCAGATTTCTTTATTTCACTTTTACACAATAACATACTATACAATAATAAGCATTATGTCAAATATAGTCTTATTTGTAAAAATGATCGTCAGGTAATAAATAAATAACTTAGTCAAAAGTAAAATACAATAATATTAACTATACCATTGTAAACGCGTTATTAAAGTCATTATGATCTAGCCTAAGAACAGTACATACTAATAACTCATTTTATTTTAACTTAACTTAACGTGTTAACAATTTTTTATTTATAAGTATTTTTATTATTATTATTATTGTTCGTATTAGTTTGTTGTAAATAAAAAATTACATTAACTTAACGTGTTCTAAGAATTAATCCAACTTCATTCAGTGTCGCTCAGAAGTGTTCAGAAACTTTTATTACTAACGCTAACTGTCTATATACAAACTTTATACAGGGTGCATAGTAAAGGGTATATGAAGCCGAAGGGAGAGTGGTCAGTATCGGTGGTCGTAACTGAACAACTTTTGTTCTACGACTTTTCGATTTTAACGAATTATTTTTTTGATTTTTCATACATTTCGTACCGGTCAGCTGATCGATTTGTATGAGACATTACCTTATTGTTTAGTTACCGATACTGAACACCGTCCCTTCGGCTTCATATACCCTTTACGTTACACCCTGTATATTCTGTTCTGAGGCCTACAAAAACCTTTTCTTCAATTTTACTTGAAAGCATAAGTGTGTATTTGTAATATTCCTATCCTATCCTACGTCACTGTCTATTATAATCGAATTGGAAACATACGGGTTACAATTAGGTAGATTTTGACAGAATATAAAAAGCTTGTAGGAGTAAATGTGACTTAAAGTTGCTTAATAAAGCCATGGCGTAAATATTTTCACTGGATTTTCACATAAAAAATCGGCGATTCAGCAACTGTAAAATTAAACCACGGTTTAGAGTTTGTATTGCTAAGGGACATGGAGTCTATACGCGACAGTAATAAGGTCAAAACGTTTACTCAATTATCTCCAGACTTTTAAGGGAAACATCGTATGGAAATCTCAAAACAATAAACAAATCTACGGCATATGTTCCACTAATCAGCACTGGGCCTGCGTGGTGGATCATGGGCCCACCCCCCTCTATGTAATACTCCCACTTCACATGGCTATTCGTATTCGCTATTGAATAGTTGTCGTATTTGTCAAAATATTTGACGTACATGTAAATATGTAACAGACAAATACGACCGTCCAGAAGCACGCGGATACGCGTGTTTGGTATTTGCTGTGTGTGTCGGTTAGGCAAATAAGACGAATATTTTGTCACACATACCAACCACACATGGCAAGTAGGTATAACAAATAATCAAATACAAATAGCCAAGTGAAGTGGGAGCATAAGAGATGGTATTTGCTCCATGGGGACATACAAATAGCCTGAAGATGTTATTTCGCCCAGTATGTTTCTAATGTTGTTACTCGCTCCAAAGCTTTTTGCAAAAATTTCCACAATCTGAAACGAAGGTCTACTCAGCAGTAAATATCGAATTAGTCACGAAATTTTCATGTGCACTTAGCAGCGACGCGATAAAAATTGCTATTGCTGTAACAGCGGTCGTATAGACTATGAGATACTTTGACGACATTACAGTTTGTATGTGGAAGTGCCTCTTGGACAGCATGCACTACATCATAGTCATAGTGCTTATTTCTATGTTTTTGGGGTACCTAATAGAAATCTTCAGGGCAAGGTTGACGATACCCGAGCGCGCATCAGGTCGCCAACGCGATGGACGGACCAGATTAGGGCAGCCGTGGCCGATCACTTGCACGCCTGCACCAGGAGGGCGGCCGTCAGAGACGAGTGGCGACGTGTTGTGAAGCGGGCCACTGCGACTGAAGTAACGACCACGACCACTCTGCCAAGAGTGTAACGACTAAGAATAAGAATAGAAATCTAGAATAATAATAATAAAATAATAATAATAAAAATGTTTATTTCTCCCAACAAACAGTTACAATATTTTATATATAATAATCAATTATATAAGCCTTGTTTGTGGGGAGACTGGTGCCTAAACTAGGAATGAACCTGTATCTTAGGACACCAGGCTCCACCATTACAACAGATACATTAACTTATACTTATATACTATTTCACATTATCAGTGGTGGCAAATAATAATACAATGGTGTCGGCTAATCGCAGGGACACTGTATTCACGATACGGAAGGTTCGATCCCCGATACAGGGAATCGTAATGTGGAGACTTAGTGAAATTTAATGACACTTACCTACCTATACAATTTTTTACCTCTTTTATGATCTTTTGTATTTTGTTTATGAATTGAGTACGAAGTTAAATTGTAGGAATTTGTTAGTAGCTACTTACTTGTAATAAATGGTTATGCCTACATGTTAAATTATTATCACTTATATTGTCATTATCAAGAGAATTTGGTGGAAAGTGATTTGGTCAAGTCTTCATTGTCTATGCCGTCAACGACAACTCCAAATGATCTGCAAGTGTTATTGTTGCCGCCCTGACGACAGATAGGTACGCTTTCTTATTTGTATGATCTAAGGCTACGGTAGACGATAAAAACGAAACAGTCGTTACGAATAGAGGCTCAATTAGTCCAAATGGCTGTTACTGGTGAATTAGGCACTCTGTAGTAAAACGTAGTGGCAATTTTAGCAAATTAATTTACGCTAAAGATGGAAATTAAGATAGGGTGAAATTATTTTACGGGTGAAGGTAACCTTGTTAGCACAAAATTGTTTATTTCGCCGTTTTACTATATCGCTTCGTTTCGACGTCCATTAATAAATTGGGCTACTTCGGACATGTGCTGAGACACGAGTGTAGCATCCTTCAACTGATAATGATTATCAAGATTGAGGGGAAGAGGCGGGTTAACAGAAGGAGAAATTGTGGCTCCTGGAACACAAAGGAGTGGACAGTGGTAGCCAGAGTTGTTCCATCTGGCTCTTGTCAGAGGAAGATATGCGGAGCTGACGGCCAATTCTCCTTAGTGGAGATGCATCGCAAGAAGAAGAAGACTCATTAATTAACATAACAGAAGCCGAGCCTGAGGTGGACACATAATGCCACCCGAGGATATTAAAACTCTTTCACCCAAGTGCATCATACGATTCCTGAAGGACGTTGGCCTTGGGAGCGAGATATAAGACATCGGTGCGCGGCCACAATAGACCTTTGAGGTCGCAGTGACCCTCGGGCTTGTACCAACACCGTGATATCAAATAATAATAATTAATTAACATATTCTTTGAATTTGTATTTCAAGAATCTGAACCGACCAAATTGGTTCATCAGCTACGCGTATCATTCCACTGCTGGACGTAGGTATATCCCAAGGCACACCCTTATCCCATTTTGTTACATTGAAAGATTCAATTCCATCATGGAACTATTGGGTACTGAAGGATTTCCCCGTTACACTCTTGCTCTTTCCCTGTTACACTCTTGCTCGCGATACTAGACCCTTTCAGTCGTAATTTTGTATCCCAAACTCCCAAGACATTTAAAACGGATCTAGTACTGAGTACTCTTAGCTTAGCTCTATCGGGTACCTATTTCTTTTCGATTTACATCGGTAAAATTTATTTGCGCATCTATGTCGTCATACCCTCGGGAATTACAGTTAAGGTCATGCATGTACGTAGGTCGTACATGAGAATTTTATTAACCCATATTTTCTCCACCGGCTACCCTCAATAAGTTATAAGTTATTTATTTCGACCGCGTGGGACATTATTACTTACTTGGAAAACGGGAAAAGTGAATTTATATCCAAAGTTTGTGACCGTAAAAAGCACCTGTTGGCCACGCAAGCGTCGAAATATTATAAACAGTTCTGTAGTTTGGGGTACTTGTTTTATTTTCTTGTTACACGATATTGTTTTTGATTTATTTTGTTTGGTTCGTGTTTAATGATAATTAATTAACAACATAGTAACGTTATGTGGGTATTTAAGCACTAAAACCCTTTCGATAGTCGACCTCGGCTTTTTGGAGAGTTCCTAGATCTCCAACGGATCGCACCGGTACCTTGTTTAAATGAGGTCCGTCCCGAGAGCTCCACCTTCCAGGACCTCACTACACGACATCTGCGGCCATAGCAAGCTGTCATCTTCGCCAGGGTCGCCATTATTGTAGGCGGTCAAATCCTCCACTTTGACCGCCCGCAACCCTGAAGATCCTATTAGTATTTTACGACAGACAGGGGTTACCGTAACACTATTCCTCGCCCAACACTACAGGACTGTTTCCAGAGTCCCCACTAACTCGCTAACCCCTTGATCCTAAACAAATCCATCGGCCTAGAAGAGCCTCTATGAATTTAGGACACACAATTTAAACATGTCTCGGAGGCTCCGACAAGGCCGACTTTCAGTTAGCAGTAAAATAGTCGTAAAACCGTGAATGTGTCGCCAGCACCGAGTCGTGGCTTTAATGCTGTTCCGTCTACGATAAAATACCCAAATAGTTCTCTGAGCAATGCCTTGCACTGGAAGCATATTTAATTTAGACCTCGTTGTTGTAACAAGTGTGACCAAGATAGGTAAGTACTAGGATTTATAAACTCACGCCTCATTCAGCCGTATGTAGAGACAATGAACATCCATCTGCTCCTGGCACACAACTTTCCTCCACATTCATCAATATCTTCATGCACGCTCGTCGGTTTGAGAGAGTAGACCCACATGGCCGTCTCTGAAAACCTCGCCAATTTGATCGACGCATCTCTTCCTTGTTCTACCTCTGCCGAGCCTTACACCGACATTCGCTCTATGTAGGTACCTAGTAGTTTCATGTTTAGCTACGTTGGCGTGGTTGCGGAGAATACGTAATGTTCTTAAAAAATTACCAAAAATATTTTTTTCCTAAAATTTATTTCTTTTCTTGAAGAATATCTTACGTTTGCAACATCGCAAGAAAGTAAGGGTAAGTCGCAACAATTTTTACTAGCTAAGGACTATTTTTATCCAAAAATCAGACATGAAAAAAAAGTACAAAAATTTCGTTCGCGTAGACTTTAACAGGACTTGAGTCCTCATTACATTTAAAACACATTTTATACTCGTATGTATACAATGGTCGTTACAAGTCTCGTATGATCCCAAGGAGGCTTCAACCGGTAAAAAGTTCGGTAGAAGCACATGATCACGTGACGGCGGGATTTTGGAAATTGGAAACCGGTATTTTAGGCTATTTTCGGTTTGGGAATACGCTACGGCTGAGCCGCAACACGTTTTGCTGATGCAGCGAGATTGCATTTGCCAACTCAAATGCAATATCAAGTCTCGTCCCGGAAATAACTTCAATTCCACATGGTTGCGTAAAATAAATCATAGTCAGAATGATACAGGCTTGATAATCGTAGTGTTTATTTAAATATATATGTTTTGGGAATTAGAATATACAGAGTCTAACGAAAATGCCCATTGTCGTCGTCTTCTTGTATATGTCTTTTAGATTTTCTCGAAATTACATTGATCTCCTATAAACAACTAGATACACAGTCTGTCTTCTCTTATGTCCGAGCGCAAAGAAGGTCCAAGCAAATGAATTTGCTTTATTGGACATTATTTGGACGTTAACAATGGACCCTTATTTGGACGTTTTTAAAATTGTTTTAGATCTTTGTGTATCTAGTTGTTTATATGAGATCAATGCGAAATTGTTAATTTTAATTCTCGTAAGTTTTATTTTATTCGCTATGTTCATTTGGATCCCTCGAATCGATCCTTGTTTGTCCACTTGTATTACAAAACTTGTTCAGTCAGGTAGGTATAGATATTGTACCTGTTACCTTTCCGTAAGCCAAGCCATATAAAATAATATGAAAACGCGTTATTCTTCACAACTACAAGCAATTTGCCTAAATATTCTCTGAATTGACTCTACATTCACAAATAACGTCGACATTAATGCATATGTTAGTGAATCGTTGAAGTAAATCGTTCTGTAATGAAGTTGGTTTAGGATTCTGGTCACGCTGGTCGGGTCTAGTCGTCTGGTGTCAGTGAACTCCTCACAAAGGGCATCCTTAATGAATTGCCTTCAGTTTGAGTTAAGAGGTAAGTGCTGGACTTTTTTGCAGGAGACTTTAAATCGTCATTTGGTATTAATATTTTCGGTAGGGACTCGTAGGCCAGTTGCGAGTACCTACACGTTGAAAACGATCGTACAAGTTAAGGGTGACCGCTAGTGACACTTTCATCTGAGCCCCTCCGTGCCTCGGAAAGCACGTTAAGCAGTTGGTCCCGGTTGTTGTAGCTTGACAGCAGTCGTTAGGCCACGTCAAAGGCATACCAACCTACCTATCTTTGACCAATAGGTTTGGTCACTAAACCACACGAGAAAGGAAAAGAAAAAAAAGAATTAATATTTTGAACGCGGAGTTTCTTTAGAGAAATAAGTACACAATAATTTTTAGTCTTGAAGGAAGGAAGACCGGGGTTTGGAGTAAGCTATATTTACATGGCAAATCCGGCTGTAGCATGACAATTTTAGCATGTTCGCCGCTACGTCTTCCATTGATGAATTTTCAATAGTCGCTCGCATATAAAATGATGTCTCTTTCTGACGTATGAGAGTAAAAGTGACAAAGTAATCCATATTTACATTGCAAGTCCAGCTGTAACATGACAATTTTAGCATTCACTTGATTGAATTTTCGATAGAAGTTGATCTCATAAAACATATTGTCTCTTTTTGGAGCATGAGAGTGAAAGTGACAACAAAGGCTCTCTCCAGAAGGCACGGCGACATTTTTTCCTTCATTCACGTAATAGCGTTGCGTGTTTCTGTTATCCATTAGTGAGATAATTACCTTCTTACGTCCATGAAACTTTGGTGCTTTCACAAGTTTGTGGAAAAGTATCCATCTATTATTGGTGTTATTCAATTTAGAAGTTTTATTAGGGACCTAAAGTTCAGCCTAGGTCTTAATCATTGCCGTATCAATGTTGTTGGTGACGAAAGAGGAAAAGTTCCACCGGCCTGATAAATTATTTCCGTTGGTTCTCGAAAATGCCTTGGTACAGTCGACAGCAGATCAATGGTAACACTTGCAGTACGATTTCTAGTCTTACGACGAATAAGAACGGTCCAAAGTGTCACACTTGAGCTGTTAATTATAAACCTAGTTAAACCTCATTTTTCTTAAATCGTGTTGCTAACCCTTTCACACTTCGGTAAAAAGGTTAAGATAGAAAGGGACAACCTAACCTAATGTGCTGTCGACAGGAAGTTGGACTATTTGGAAATGTCCAACTGGTTGTATCAAGAGATTTTTCCTTTTGATTAATCAATATCTATCATGGTGGCTATTCGTATTCGCTATTGGATGTTTGTCGTATTTGTCAAATACTTGACGTACATACAAATAAGACGAATATTTTGTCAAGATTACCAACTACACATGGCCATTATGACAAATACGCAAATACGAATAGGCAAGTGAATTGCCACCATCAGCGGGGTTACTCTCACCTCTTATAGCGATCCAGTTTAGCTTCCTAAACTGACTAAATGACGTTTGACGTCATTGTAGCAAATAGCGATTCGGTTCAGTTTAGGAACCTAAACTGGATCTCTATAAGAGGTGAGTGAGAGTAACCCTGCTGGTTTCACCAACCATTGCGGTAATTAGCTCTCAGTTTCTTATAATCAAATTATGTGTTTTCCAATTACGAATACAAAGCGAAAACGAAATACAAACAATTAATAAAAACGTTATCATTAAAACAATTGCGAGAACTCTCAATATCATCAAGTTGGTTAATGACCTCAAATTAAATGTCCGCTAAAGTTAATGACTGGATGATAATTTAACTGAGGGCCTTTAGGAACATTTTTAGGAGTGCAATTACGGATTTAATCTGGTATTTAAAGTATTTATACCTAGAACTCTATAGATGATACTATTGACTTTTGTATCGAAAGTAAAATAGTGACAGGTTATAAAATAGAGATAGTTTATGAAGATTGAAATGCATTAACAAAGCAGCGGGAAGGTAACGGCAGCGGAACGGCAGCCGTTGCCTTCCCGCTGCAGGTTGTAATAAATGAGACTATATGAAAGGGGACAGAAAGAATGCAGCAACGAAGCGTCAACGGCAAAGCAAGGGAGCCGCAACCGTGTAGCGTTCAGTTTGTCATCTTTTATAGAATTTGATGCAACACAACTGCCGTTGCTTTTTACGTTTTTCATAGGATTCACTGTGTGTGAATTTTGTGTCGAGCTCAACCCTCATGCATGACTGATGGCAAAGCCGGTCGTTGCTCTTTGAGGACTAACATTTATCAAACAATTTTTAATTGGGGTTCCAGGGGCCTTCGTAACGAAAGTCCAGTTTCCTAACCATAGCATCACCGACTCTTCCTCCCCCTCCTTGCTTCGTATTCCTCATTGCTGAGGGTCGTGACCCCTCTGGATCATCTTTTCTCTTATGATGGTGCGGCATCTGTTCCTATTTTTGACGTCGTGAAGAGCATCGTAAAAATCGGTATCGAGATTGGTACAGATCTGATCGGACCAACGTATCGGGCTTCGTCCGCGAGGTCTCCTTCCATCTACCTTGCTAGTCACCATTAAGAAATTCACCTACTCTTAATACAAATTATTTTATATAAACGGATATCGCTCACTTGTATTGTTGAAGTCGGCAATTAGACCGACAGTTTCGACCAATTTCGACGGTCTTTCTCAAGGTGAGCGCGCCACGCCCGCGTCGCCGGTGACGTTTCTTCGCGCACTACGGAAATTACTTGTCCCGCCGACGACAGTGTGTTCGATGGCTGTAGCTGGATTCGTTGATATATCTCAGTTATCAGGGAGTCACCGCCACTCACATTAGGTCCCGTCACGCAGTATGTACTCACTGCGCCTACTCTGCATTTACTCACACTCCCAGCATCAGATACGGCCCTAAGTACGGGCTTACACGTAGCAGGCAAGGACCAACCGCAATCTCTGTTGAAATTGGGCCGTCGTGCAATCTCAATCGCTGGACTCTTAATACATTTAAATAATGTGTTAAGTTATTGTACTATTTAGCACCACCAAATCTTTAAACCGCTCTGGAAGACTCATCTTAAATTCAGTACAAACTGCTATTCAATCAACCGAAAAAGCCCTGAACACTCAAACATAAAACAACTAGGTACTCTGTCTGTGCGAACACAATCGTAAAATCGAAGCCAAAACAATGGAAATTCCTCGTAGGTATCATAATAGTCAGACGTTTGTGGCCACGTATAAAACTTTTACGAGGTTTACATTCGTCGTTCCAATGCCCTCCGCTTGTCCTGAGATAAGTCGCGAATGGTTTCCGCAGTTACTGTCTTCGAAAACTTTGAAGGTGCGACGTTCGTCCGGTCTCGATTTTAGCAGCCATTTGCGAGGGTAGTTCGAACAGCAATGCACAATCTGTAGGGATATTTCAAAACACTACTATTGTCATAGAATCGAACTCGAATTGTGTATAATTTAATCAACGCCACCTACCAACGTTTTTGGAACTAACACGAGCCTAAAGATTTTAGCCGCGGAACTCGTGACGGTGGGCTGTTGATACCCCATATTTTTTAATGTTAGAATTTAAGGCATCAAAAATGTTGCCATGTTATAAATGTCTACTGGGCCAAAGTTGATTGATTTAATAATTTAACTTCGTCCAACTCGTCAAAGCAAAGTTTCTTCAGTATTTTAACTGTCAGTAAATCCCGCAAGCTCTTGCAAAGTTTTATTGAATAAAACTTGTTATTACCTGTTCGGAAATTCACAACTGTTGCTTGTAAGTTAATTAAGAAGCTTTGATAATCGTTTTCATGGACACTTGGATTTCGGCTAGTAAATAATTGAAGTCTTGCATAAGCTTAATTAAATTACTAACCGTTGATGCCAGAAATTGTGTTTACCCAGAAAGTTTTGCCTAGCAAGCAAGTTTTACCCTGACACGAAAAAAGGGCAAATAACGATATTATTATTTTGATTATCGATGACAGTAACTGGATATCGGACAGGGCTAGGATGTTGATTCAAGTTTTATATGTTTTTTTACAGCCTCTTAAAATAGACTACTGTTACATAACCGTCAAATCGTATATTTACACATACATACCTCTACATTAAACGAATGGAATGACAGAAATATTCAACAACCATAAACTTATGTGACTCGATTAAAACTCTTTGAAAGAAAGAGGTTGAATATTTAGGGGTTCTTATTTAACGCAACGTATTGACATTTCCCAGGTAAATGCCGGATCGAACCGACATCAACCGGGGGACTTATATGTATATTACCTTAACCTAGGTGCTCCGATCCCTTCTTTATAGAAGCAGTTTCCCAGTTTTATGTCGATTTTGCAATTTAATTTATGTTGTAAAATTCCGGTGTCAAAGGGTTTTATGAAAATCAAGGCCGAATTAACTTAGGGAAGTTGGGAACTTGAATAAATCAGAAGGGAATTAAACTCTTTACTCGTTTCAATGGGCATTTAATATTAATCAACGCTGCTGTAAAATTTCTGAGTGATAGACCGACGGGTTAAATATTGTAAAAATGTGGTCGTTCCCAAAACCTAGTTAGGTCGAGATTCAAAGACATTTTTGAGCGTCAGTGTATTGTGCTATAGCTCTTACAACTTTTAGAATTAAAACTATAGTGAGCCATTACTACAAATTATTATTTTTCAATGTGAGCGCGCGAAGAAACGTCACCGGCGACGTGGACGTGGCGCGCACACCTTGAAAAAGACCGTCGAAATCGGTCGAAACTGTCGGTCTAATTGCAGACTTCAACAATATAAGTGAGTGATATCCGTTTATCTATACATACATATAATAAGACTGTAAAAAAGTTGTGTCTGTACATTGGATATTTTTGAAAAGAATAATTGTATTGTATTTTAGAATCGATAATGATGCCGAAACACCAATTTTTAGAATTTGTGTACAGCTAGTATATAATAATTAGCTCTTATAACAATCAAATTCCATGAAATTTGACATATGTAAGCGAGCTCACGCTAATAAGAATTGTCTATGAATCTCGTCCATCCGTGAGATCGCGCTTGAAATTGTATATAGCTCCCGGTCTACAAGTCTGACCCTTGGCATACGAGGCCTTTAGGCTAGAATAGTCGAGTCTCACGTAGCCAATCACGCTTTTGTCGCTCGCAAAACGCGCGACATGATTGGCTGAAATGTGATTGTCGCAAGTCGCAACTCGATTCACAAATCTATATTTTCCCTATAGTACCTACTTTGTCGCTCAGCTCGGTGGCTCATTGGTTGGGTCAATGGACTTGCGATACGGAGGTCCTAGGTTCGATTCTCAGCCAGGGCAGCCATCTACCAATGAGTTATCCTCGGTTTTTTCGACGGAAAAACTTACGTACATTTACCGAGTGCTCTCAAAACGGTGAAGGAAAACATCGTGATGAAACCTGCATGCCGTAGAAGAAGTAAAAAAATCTAAGACATGTGAAATCCGCCAATCCGCAGTGGGCCCGCGTGGTGGATCATGGCCCCAGCTCCCTCGATGTAAGGGAAGGTCTATGCCCCAGCAGTGGGGCAATATAAAAATAGACTGATGATGATGATGACCTACTTTGTCAAGCACTTTGTCGGTTAGACCAACTGCAAGTACAATATTCAAGTGAACACACAAAAATATACAAAAACTATCTCTATTTATAAAACTGTAGATTCTGCCTAAAATGTGAATCATAAACCTTTGATTCATAATTTCAGTTACATTGATATCACTCGATATTTAAATAACACCGACAGTACCCACTTCAGTTATCTAAAAGTACCGAAATAGCTATCTAAAAGCGAGTTATCATTATTCCTTCAAGCCAATTTGGCCGTTCCATTAATTCGAAACTAATTTATTAAATGGATTTCCGAAATTGGCTCGTATTTTAGCTTATTAGCCTAAGTGGAAAGAAGACCAAGCAACAAGCGTGTCTCCTGCCTACTCAGACAGGATTGATCAAATATGCTAATGACAATGCCAGATTCTGCCCCACCATTAACCGTATGATGTACAAGATAACGAATAAATGTAAAAATATCTCCGTTTTTTATTAAAGCTATTGGTTTAAAATAAAGTTTTGTACATCAAACGAGTCGAAAAAACAGCTTAATTACGAATTCAGAAAATAGTATGAAATCGAAGCGAATTATTCATTGTTTTTGTTATCATTTTCTACTACTCTCGCAACTCCTACTGATTATGAATATGCAATATAAAACCTGTATTAAGTCCCCAACAAAATGATCGGTACACAGCTTAAATGGTCTCGTAGTTTTGTAGGTGGGGCAAAGCTCCATTGAAATGTGGCAATGTCATTTCTAGAGTTATGAGATGCCAGTATAATTTATCTCGGTTAAGGTTTCGTTAGAGTGAACAATAGGCCAATATTTTGGGCTAATAATAATGAGAGATATGACATCAAATACGATCTTTTTCTATTGATCTTACAGAAATGATCCATGTTAGAAGATCTGTAAGAAGGATATAATGGTACTCAAGAACTTAGTGGTTCAGTCAGTGGTGCAGTAAGAGAACCTACAGCAGATCTTACTGGGTAGGTACTATACAAGTTCTTAAATATTATGTAGAAGAAAATGTTATTGTACACACCCAAGGGACTCTATAAGGAAAACTCTCTGGAAACAGTGTCTTGTATATTTAAGGAAGTGTACATAATTGATTGATAGCTTCATTGGAAGGATAGATCTAGCCTTCTGGGAGATACTCGTAGGTAAAAAAAATGGTAAATAAATTATTGTCAAAGAACTCGCAACAACAAATACAGAGCGTCACAGATGCATTACCTATTAGCCTATTAGGTATTACATATTATGCTCCCTGTAAAAATATGAAAAACTATAATTTAAATATGATGAAAAATTTCTTGCCGTAGGCGGGACTTGAACCTGCGACCTTGTCCTGCCCACGGCAAGAAAATTTTCATCATGTTTAAATTTGTTCACCGAGCATGGATAATGCATAATACAAATTAGCTATACCTATAATATTATGTAGAAAAAAGTATCTGGGTAACAAAAGAAGTAAACCTCATAAATAATTCGCATTTAGGCATAATATTGCAATTTACGAAAAGCTTTTTTCTCTCCGTTTAGCTAACCAACAAATCTGAAAGCATTCTTGCTACCACGTACGGTAGAAGATTTTCAAGTTATCCCAGGAGTGTAGAATGCCAGAGGTGTATATTTCGAACGCCAATCTCTTATGACTTCAATTTCTTACGAAATTATCCGCATATTCCAAACGTGCGTGTTGCATTCATTCACATCAAAAGCATGCTCATCATCACGATGGCGACGCATTTCATGTTCCCCTTTTGATCCACCATGTAGAATGATTCCGCGGTGTTCCGTCAAACATGATTAGATACACGTCTTTGATGCGAATATTTTCGCGTTACTTTTGATGTGTCTTCGAATGCCGCCCCTGCTTTCATTTCTGTAATGGAAGTTATGAGATTGTGATTAAACCGAAGTATACCAAATTAATTTGTCATAATACTCGGGGCCCAGAAAGTTTTTTGTCAAATTGTATTTGGTATCTATGTTATTATTCAGAATTTGAATTACCTGTTACCTATGCTCGGTGAATAAATTAGAACATGATGAAAAATTTCTTGGCGTGGGCAGGACTTGAACCTGCGACCTTGTCATTCCGCGACAAGTGATGTTATTATTTAATAAATTATTCAGTTTTTCCTGAATCATATTTGATTTGATAATATCTGTCTAATTGTGGCACTTCACTTGGCTGTTCGTATTTGCGTATTTGTCATAATTGCCATGTGTGGATAGTATGCTTGACAACATATTCGTCTTATTTGTATGTACGTCAAGTATTTGACAAATACGACAAACATCCAATAGCGAATAGCATGTGAAGTGGGGCATAAGTATATATATTTATATTTACTGATTTGATTGCATCAATTGTTGTGAACCGACACTCAAAGCTCAGACCACTCTATCTTTACCCAATTGTACCTACCAAATAAGCAATTTCTATTCTTCTTTCATTGTAATTAGTGCCGCTGACGTCAAAGATTGTCTCTTGATTATCATATTTTTAATTAATAAAATATGTATTAGGTATTATACCAGTTAATGTTTCAGAATATGTACTTGCATAATTAGTGAGTTTTGCTGTAAGCTTTAAATATTATTTGATTTCATAGCACGAGCATAATTCTAAAATATGAATCCGTAAATTGGTTTGCTAACAAAATTCTGAACTCGAACTATTCAACTTCGTTGTAATATCGACCGCATTGTTCCCATCTGCGTTCCAGCGAAACTTTAAAATTAAAAAACCAACATTTATATTGCCAGAAAATTGCTTTTCAATATCTGGTGACTCACCTCTGGGGGTTAGTTTACCTTCGCGACTTGCGAATTGTAGAAGTAACTCGATAAGAGTCGTAAGTTTACTATCCAAAACATCGGATCTGCCTTATTAGAATTTGTCTGAATTAGCATCTTAAAACTTTGTGGTTTGTGGTTGATATTCCTTTGCACACGTTTTGGTGGTGACGTCATTCTTGTTGTGGTGTCCCGTGTTAGCGTGTCTCACGCAAACCGAGCTGCATAGACGAATGGCTGCATCGCAGCGGATGTCGGCCGATATCGATTGTTGTGCTGATATTATACATGATATCCTATGTCGTTGTTTTGATTACAGGTAACGTCAGTGCATGGACACGTCATGTGATATGTTTCTCAGCCAATTATGTAATGATTACTAGATTACCTTACATCGGGTTCATTCTCAAGCTATTTAACAGCTGCGTTTGTGATAGTTTATGTTGATACAAAAAACATACTCAAAAATATAATTTCTTATGGACTTGGACTTTCCCTTACAACCAAAATTCTATTCACTAAATTGGCCCAATATTTTTTTCCATTTGCTCGACAGTAAATAAAACTGCTGTGAAGAACGAATGATGATTTCAAGAATGATTACTGTAGGTACCTACTTGTACATTTATATTATGTCTAACCAATTCGTAATAATATTTTTTTCATTCACAATAGGTAAAAAAATATATACATTCTTTCGTAATGTACCAGTGTACATGATAAATAAAACACAGTATGTTACAGCTTTACGATAGATTTTGAATTCTTGATAATGAAACTGCATACTATTTAGTAAGTAGTAGATGTCGTAGATAATAAATCCTTCCATTAATCTATTGTTCTTTCAATATGGGGGTTTAAACTATCGTCCCAATTAATTAGTCCACAGCAGCTCCCTCCCTTACCTCGTTTCCCCCTCTCCTCCATTTATAACTGACATTAGCATACAGATTGGAAAGTTTGCGACCAGGCGCTTCTATAAGTCGAACTATCTAAGTAGGCTAGGGTTGCCGCTGTTTGAGCAGTATTACGTCGAAACTTTGCAACGGTTCTCCGCACACAGATGGTGGTAGGACAAGGGTGTAAAGGAGACACAAGAGAACTGACTAAATTAATCGAATAGGAGTAATAATAACACAATCAATCAATCAAAACATATGAAATAGGAACGCGTCATCAATTAAAAACATGATTTCTGCAACTGCAATGTTAGACATGAATTTGAGTAATTGCATAATTACTGGATAGATGTCGCTACCGTCCCTCAGACGAGAATATGGAGACAAAATTCACGATCTGGATACGAATCACGATGGCTCTGTTGGAATAGAACGTGCCACGGATGGCGAGGTCCCGGGTTCGAATCCCGGTCGTGATGAAAATTTTTCTCCATTTATCATTTAATAATAACACAGTTTCTCAATCATAATTTTTGCAAAATAAACAACAGTTACAGCTATGGGATAGTTGTAATATGAAAACAGCAAACGGAGCATAAGTGAGGACGGTTATTTGTAAAATAAACGGTCTAAACAGTAAACATAAACAATTAGAAGAATTGAAATTTAAATCCGAGAAAACACTGATGGATAGATGTAAATATGAAAGCAGTAGACTAGACACCATTCAAATGAAACTAAAATCCACAGACAAAAGGGTGAATATTTTATGACTAGGTGTTATATTGAGTAGGTAATAAAATCCAGACAACACGAATTACCTTTTGATATCTATAAGAAAAAACTGAATGAATAGGTGCTTTGTTAAATTATCCCTTATGGATAGACTTTTGTTTCAAGTTTCAGAGCATCTTTTATGTATTTAAATATTAAACCAATGTTCTCTTCAGAAGCGGAACACTCGCAATTATCTCTACAACGGTTTTATATTCATAAGTCTTATTATAAGTAACTCATAAGTCGTCGTAAATAATAATTATGTCCTGACATATTATTGGGAACTGGGCGGGCCACGTGTGCCGCATGCAGCCGGACCGATGGGCCCGGACTGTCACAGAATGGGTGCCATCGGACGGAAGCCGGCGTCGTGGCAGACCTCGGCGTAGGTGGAGAGACGATATCGTTAGATACAGGGATGGGTGGCTGGAAGAGGCTCAGGACAGGGATGGATGGAAAAGGAGGGGGGAGACCTTTGCCCAGCAGTGGGACAATTTATAGGTTTCCAAAAAAAAAAATATTGGGAATTCGGGACAACCCTAGCTACGTGTATATTTTATTTATACCTAATTGAATGTCTGCTTATCTCTGGGATTAAGAATGGTGTATTTGTGCATAAAATAGGTTTACGACTCCGTAATTATTCATTAAATATTGGATTAGTAAATATGATTTAAATATTTCTTAGTAGGTAGGTTAAAATCATTGACTTTCATTGACGGTAGACATTGATCTCTTACTACACAGTCAGTCAGTACAACTAGATACACAGTCTGTCTTCTAAAAATGTCCGAGCGCAAAGAAGGTCCAAACGGAATGGACCCTCATTTGCTTTATTAGACATTATTTGGACTTTAACAATGGACGTTTTTTAAATTGTTTTAGTAAGACCTTTGTGTATCTAGTTGTTTATAGGAGATCAATAACGGTAGACAAAGATTTTATTTTTGATATGAAATGAAATGAAAAATATTTATTACTCGCTTACAAGGTGACAACCTTATTTATACACTTTTTTGCAAACCAAAAGGCAAATAACAGTCCCATATAAATTATTAGCTAGCTAGGCTCTGGGTTCGAATCCTGGTTGTGGAAGTATTGAAGTATAATAATATTTTATACGTAATTCAATATTGTTACCCAAAACGATTAGTAGAGGAATCCTTTTCGGTGATTTCAGCTACTGAATTAGTATATTTAGGTTCAGACAATATTCAGTAATTACTAACCCAAAGGCGTAAACTTAGGTAAGATTGTATGTATGTTAGATTCCCTCGAGACCAAGAGAATACACGACCGCTTTAGATTATAGAGGGCAATGAACCTGTGGCCACAATATCTACGTCGTCGCAGACGGATTTTGCTCGACTTCCGAAAGGAGAGTAATGTTTAAATGGGAAAAAAATTCTAGCCGTGGACAGGGCTTGTGAACCTGTATCCGTCTGTCTGTCTGCGGTCTGTAGCAGAACTAAATTCCCCACAAATCTCGAACGCCATATCTAACGAGCTACCTACTCGACTGATTTCTCGATGAAAACTCGTAGTAATGATACTTATAACAACGTGCGTTGAATTAGTTCAAACTGCAGGGTTACTCACCTCTTATAGCGATCCAGTTTAGGTTCCTAAACTGAACCGAAATTGTAAGTTTAGGAACCTAAACTGGATCGCTATAAGAGGTGAGAGTAGGGCTGCCATCCGTCCGGGTTTCCCCGGATTTGTCCTAGTTTTAAGGGCGTCCGGGGGCCGTCCGGCAGAGGTTTTAAAAAACACTTTTGTTGTCAGGGGAAACCTATTTTTTTTAAGATAAATTGATACAAATCTTAGTTAAAAAGTCATTCATAATACCCACATTCAAGAAGGCACGGCAAAATAGTCGACAACAGTTTATTTACAATAGGGATTTGGCTACCTAGTCAAATCACGGAAGCGCGCAAGTCTTTTTAAAAACTAAAATGAGAACAATCTACGATACTGAGGTGTCCGGGGATAAAACCATATTTCGCCCAAATGTCCGGGATTTTTGCCGTGTTTGTCCGGCGTCGGCAACTTAGGTGATGGCAGCCCTAGGTGAGAGTAACCCCGCTGGTCACCAAATATTTGAAAAACCAACAAGAAATGTCACCTAAATTATTCCGGACTCTTGTATAATAGAGGGGGCTGGAGAGTCATTCCTATTCATTACCAAGACAATGGCCCTCTGGACCTTCGGGACTCCGAGCACCCATTCTGCTCTTAACTTGCCACTAAAACAATTAGCCAGCTCAGTGTCTGCTTGTAAATGTCTTTGGAGTGCGGTAAGATTTGCTATTCTACTGAAATTACGTAGGTAATTTAATGGAGGTTAACAAAACAATAGAATATTTACTTATTGCCGAATTAAAATCATTTTGTGTATACATAAGTTTATAAACGTTCATAGTTATCATCATTTTCGATTCTAGTCTGTTGCCATAATCACATATGGATCATTCTTCGGCCCACGTTTTGAACCTATTCGTTATATAATATACCTACATCTATAGGTTTTTGACGAATACTTAGTATATTGATAGTATGTTGACGTGATCAAGTGTACCACTTAATAAATGAGTATAAGTATTATTGTACCCAGATTCAGAAACGAATTTGAACCTAAAACTGTATATAAGCAGTTCAGTTTCAGCTTTATTTCGACCTTAATGTGGTGAATTATAATCGTAGTTCTGTAATTAAGATTTTATACGTACCTAGATAATCCTACGTATCTAGATATTAGTGAGGGAAGTGAATTTACCTTTGAATAAAGTGAGAGATATTCTGGTTCTGCACTGAAATAAACTTATTTTATTTTACGAGTAATAGCATCATGTAACTCATTTCCTATGGCTGTGAGACTATTTTATAATGTAGTGTTTTAGGTCGGGCTAGTGATCTGTGTATAAGCACTACTGTCCCAGGTTGAAAGACAAGAGCTGTGCGTTTAAAAAATATAATGTTTTAAGAAAGTAAACAGTAACCGTCGTCGTACGACAATCAGGGACGTGACCGTGCCTCCGGGATTCAATCCCGGCCTTACCGGGATTGGCGCAAGCCCGTGGCGCCGCGGGATTCACGAGAGGTTGACATTTCGAAATTATTTTGCGGCAAAACGGATTCGATGGCGGATTTTGTCTTGCCTGTGTACAATAAATTTCATGTTTAATAGATTACAGTCGACATCAAATCGAACTATAAAGCCATTGCAATCTAGGTCGTATTACAGGTGCGTAGAGACTAGCAGGGAAGAATACGAAAAGACTGCCAACCTCCAGTATTGCAGATACGTAACAAAAGAAAATTGATAAAACTGAACTTTCTCTCTTTCCAAACTCGATACTAAACCTTATTAAAGTGATTTAGTAATAATTATGTCATAAATTCGCAAGTAAATGGCTGGAATTTGTACACACGAAGACAAATATAAGTATACACGGGGCCTCAATAAGGTTGAGATTTTCTCAAGAACTACTAGACCGATTTTAATATTTTTTTTACAGTACATAATTTTAACTTTTATTTAACAGTGAAAAAACTATTACAGGTCATTTCTGAGACAATATCATCCTTAAAAACTCTACTGCACACCTTTGTCTGTTTTCGACCGTACCCACAATCGATATATACGATATAAGTAGATGAACCACCGACATCACTAGCTACTTCATTATAAAAAGTTACTTAGAACAACTCAATGTTATACCAACTCAGACTACACGAGTATCAAAAGTTGGGCAATTATACCGACTTTATGATTTCCATATTAAACTTTGTCGTGAAAATAGCGCCATCTGTGAAAATACTAAGTAGCAAGTAATTCAAACAAAATAAGAAGTCCTGATACTTGATAATCAGTCATGTGTAAAACAAAGTTTAGTGGTGCTTTTCGGTAATGATTTTCATTACATTAATTTGGTAATTTACTAACATTTTAAAAAGAGCTGTTACAAGTGGTGCCGTGACCACGGATTTTAATAAGAGAGTTACATTACATCATAGTCATTTCCATTAGTATTGAAATGTTAATCACTATTCATGTAGAATATTGTAATTAAATGTATAAAAAATAGTAAAAGTACCCAATAAAATGGTTTTAATTAACTTTGGACCGAAATTACGGAATATTTCGTTCCATTTGCACATACTGTGTGCTGGAGATAACGTGCACGCATCGTTGGATATCAAAGAAACTTGGTTACACTAGATACGTGTGGACCTAAGTATGTCTTGGAAATTATTCCAAATATTTTTATTACAAGTGTATTTACCATCAGCATACTTACAACGTGACAATCTTATTTATACACTATGCGTAATAGGAACGCGATCAGCTGAAATGCTGTGCCCAGCCACTGAGGTGACTGAGCACAACGCTGATGAACACGAGACATCATCAGATTTTTTTTCTTTTTGCAGTAATTCCCTAGCCTTTGAACAAGAATGAAATCCCAAGAAATATTTTCTTGTTTTAAATAAAATCCTCAAAGCCGTTAAAGAAATTGTACGTCGACAAACTTGCTTTTTAATTAATTGCAAACGTTTAATTAAAAATCTAAAGCGAAGTTTTTCGCTTAGACTTTGTTTTTCCAAAGTATTCCATTTGTTTTAGCCACGATTTATTTAGAAATAATGAAACTTGCGATTAATTTAGAAACTGGTCTTGATCAATAAATATTACCAACTATTTTTTGTATAATTTTTAGACCATGACCCGTGACTTTATTTACGTGGTGGGCAACTAACTCTATGTCGCCGTGGAAATTCAGATTTTTTATTTCATCGTATTTGTTCACTTCTCTGCGAAATACCTGAAATGTTGTTGTATGTATCTGAAATGTGGATATTTTAACATTCTAACATAAGGAATAATTTGTAGCCGTGAGCAGGACTTGAACCTGCGACCTTGTTATTCCGTGACAACTAGTTCGCAGGTTCAAGTCATGTCCACTGCTAGAAATTCTTCATCATTTATAGGGTTCCGAACCTCAAGAGGAAAACAGTAACCCTTATACGATCACTTTGTGGTCCGTCTGTCTGTCAAGACATATATCTCATAAACGCGTGGAAGGATCAAGTTGAAATTAATACCCAATACTCAGGTCTGCAACCTCATGCAGCCGTTAAAAAATCAAACTTCTATGTCAACCCTATCAAAAGATATGGCCACTTGTCGACATAAGTTGGTTATCTAGTTTCATCTAATTTATCTTTTCGTTAGAGCAAAGTTACCGTTAAGTTGCGTTGCACGGAAGCCTCGGTGCGCGAGTCCGACTCGCACTTGGCAAGTTTTTTAATTATTCGCCGAGCATAGCTCAATGCTTAAAAAATAATTCTGAGTATAAGAAAACTTGTAGGTTAGAGAACAACGAAAATCTATGGCACATAGGAGGGCTCCTAAATCACATTGGACCCGCATGCTAGATAATGGCCAATGTATTTCCTGATGATGCCTCTTCCAGTCCCCACATTACAACGTCACTGTCGCCAACGCATCTAGTTTGCACAGTGGTACGGGCGGGTAATTAAAACCATAGTGTCATATTACCAGTACGTGTACTGCCATATTGTTTCAGGCACGGCTTGTATGAGACTTTGCTTCACTTAAAACAGTGAAAGCGGGTCCTGAAGTAAAGAGATTGTAGTTATTCATGAATTTGTGCCAGAAAGTAAGTCTTTGTTTAGTTTACATAATACTTTAAAAATTAAGGTCTCTTGACATTTTTAAGTTGCGAGGAACGAAAATATAGGATAGTTTTACGCCAGAGGTTGGAAAAAAAATACTTGTCTAATAAATATTATGAAGGAAAATACTAAGATACTTTCAAATATATCAATAGAAAAAAGAAAAGATCTTCCTTGTCCCGTAACTATCGAAAAGAAAATGCGACATAAACGGACATATCTTTTGATTGCGTTGATGTAGAAGGTTGATTTTTTCACGGCATCATGAGGTTGCAGACCTTAGTATTTGGTACTACTTTGAAAATAATCCGTCCACACGTTTCTGAGATATAGGTCTTGACAGACAGAATGATCCTATAAGGGTTCCTTTTATCCTTTTGAGGCTTGGAACCCTAAAACAGTTATTTGCACAAAGTTACAAATAATGTAGACCTTGTGTTAAAAGAAAACACAAACAAGTATCTTCTCCACAAGTAAACAAACAAAAGAAATACCGTAATCTCATTATTTATCCCCCATTTCTCCAGCTTACCGCAGATAAGGCACGTGCTGTAACCGTACCGCAGCTTTATATCGCTATAAATTCAAGAGAACACATTGGAAGGTGTACAAGACATACTCCAATACGTCTCCAGGTAAAGCATGAATAGTTAAAGTCGCCAGGAGGAAATCTAGTGACGAACTGGGTGGATACACGCGAATGCGACCGCCAACATTTTAATGGTGTGCATATCAAAAATATTCTGGTTCTGGTCTCTAGATATTACTTTTTTTTTTAATTGTTACTTTTGTAACAATTTCAAATCACTTCTTTTTTTCGTATGGTTTAGTGACGTGGCCTAACGACTGCTGCCGCGCGACAGTAGCCGGGATCAATTGCGTAAGGGCATGGCGTGGTGATCAATTGCGTAATGGAAGCATTGAATCACGTTATAAATAAGCATTTAAAATATAGCTTTTTTAATAAAATTTATTATATTGGAAGATATTATTTTTTTAAGATTGGCGGCGCTAGTTGGCTCGTGGAAGGCTCTTTGCTTTCCGAGGCACGGAGGGACTCAGATGAAAGTGTCACTAGCGGTCACCCATCCAGGTACTGACCTCGCCCAACATTGTTTAACTTGTACAATCGTTTTCAACGTGTACTCGCACCTGGACTACGAGCCCCTCACTTTTTTTTACTTTTGTAAACTTGAAACGTGTGAGTATCAAGGGTGCAACTTTTTTTGTTATTAATGGACTCGACAGTTTTTGTCATTTGCTAATGTCAAGTTAAAAGAGTGTCAATATTCTATCTTAGTTTTTGTTTCTTCCTCCAGAGGAGTCTCACGAAGCAGCTGCAACCTTGGACGAAGTAGCTAAACAGTCCATTTTCATTCCTAGAGCTTGTTATTTACTTGAAAATAGATCTTAGCCCAATATCAATTTCAAAGTCAATTTCTTCGTGTCGAAGATTGTAATAAAATGCTAAGAAGATTTTGGCTTTTTCAGAGAAACATCTCTACTAACTCTCACAGGCATTTATATATTGGTAATTTCTCATTTACAAGACACCATAAAGAATTCTTCCAACAAAACACTAGGCAAATTAATGACCGAATATTACGGGATAAAAACGACCTGGCTATGCCTTCCATGAGAATGGGAACAATCCGCAAAGGTACCTATTACTCGGCGACAAAAATATACAACCATCTCCCAATTTCCATTAGAAATACCAAAGACGTGCAATTTAAAAAAATGCTTGAGGAGCTGGCTGGTGCAACGATGTTTTTATAATTTAAAAGAATATTATGAGTGCATGACATACAACGAATGATAAAATATAATTATATATATATATTGACTTGACATCGTGATAAACTTTAATTTTTATATACTTGTTTTTAAATTTATACCTAATTAATTATAATCTGTAAATATTGAATGCTCATTTGGGTGAATTGTGTGTACGAATTTTTTGTAATTACGACCATAATTTTGCAATAAATAATTTCTATTCTATTCTATAACCCTGCTATTCTATTTTTATTTAATTGCTTCTTATCTTGGATTATTTGATACTTCAAGTGGTGATCGGTTTCGTATTTGCCCAACACTAGCCACTCTCTCCCTGCCCCTTATGAATTCATGAGTAGCCGATTTGCAATTGAAAGAGTTGTCCTGAACCGCAACCTGCAACGGATTTTATATCACTTTGTTCACGGGTTTGTTTTGATTTTAGTCTATCTTTCTGAAGTTTTTTCTAAATGTGAATAAGTGCCATAAAATTGTATGTCCCTCTTTATGTGTATAGCTTAGTTACCTAAAATAGAACATAAAGACATCAGGGTGATCCGTACATATTGGTTTTTTATTCAATTGAAAAGAGAGACCGGAGCGTCACGCAAATCTTAACACACCTACTTATCTTCATTTTGTATTATACATATTAGTTTCAGGAACATTATGCTTTGCACGTTTAAAGGCTTTAATTGTTAATTGCTATGATAATATATATAGTTGCACGTACTTATATAAAAAGGGAATATTCAAAAACCTGATCCAGCTTTTATGCCCCAGTGGTTCCTTGAAGTTATAATTTCCTTCTGAGTTTTACTAAGACTAGTTAAAGAAACTTTGAATGTAGGCATTTACCATCGTTTAAAAGCAAGTGAAAAGTTGTGAACCGATCGAAAACAGATAACGAACGAATGGTTGAGCGAATAAAGTATTCGTGCGGAGCAGAAAATCGCTTCATGCACTCGAAATGTTCGTTCAACTTCTCGAAATTAAACTTCACTCATTCTGCACTAAGACTTGGGGCTGACTGTTAATATTACTAGGAGTTCACAATTTAAATCTGGGTTTTGTTTCATGTTTATATAGATACGTGTTTTTACTTTTCTTTTCGTGATCATTCAATATAGTTATTGCAAGTAAATTACATTGTGTAGGACATATTTTTGAATAAATGATTATTGGATCCATTTTACCTTTTTATAACGCTTTAATGTCGATAGAAGCTGTTTCGGTTCAATGTAAATGAGTATACTTGTTCAATCAAATTCATAATTTCACAGCACAATATCATGAATCAAATATTTTATTTGAAGTTAGAATATTATTTTTCAAATTCTCATTATTGTTTCCTTTTGATTTATCACAGGATATTCGGTATATCTCTAAATGTATTTCCATCTTCCTTTTCACTTGTGGTTCTATCCTTGGCTCTTTCATCTACTTTAATTAAAGCCCATCTAATTTAAACGTGCGCTCCATGACTTCGTATTCTCATTAGTAACTTTGTCTTAATTTATTCGAGGTTTATGGGTATCCATGGTAGTGGTTACAACGTCAGCCGAACTTGGCGCCGTCTTGTAGTGTTTTAGTTCCGCAGAAAGTTCGAAAATGTTGTGCAAATGTCTTGTGTAAATCTGCATGCATTGTTTTGGCTTTAGAAGCCTCATTCTGCTCTTTGGTCAGGTTGGTTTTGTGAGTTTTAATTAATTTATCCTTACAGAGTCTGTTCTGTTCAATACTTTTGGTTATTTTATTATAATATGATGCTCTTATAGGTGAATATAATTTGTTATGTTTGTATACAGGGTGGCCTTGAATTCATTCGACAAAATTAAATGGATGATTAAGCTTGTGATATACATTAATTCTGCACAGCGTTTAAGTAAAGTAAACAATCTGGGGAAAAATAAAAATAAAATATTTACAATAGTTTTAACTAACGAAAAAATTATCCATTTGATGTGCATCGTTACTGTGCTTTGGAGTTTTTATATTTTGAGGTATTTTTATTTTTTTACTGGATTTTGACCTAATGATCATTTCTAAGGTCATTGTGTGACTTTTGACGTCTTGTTTAAAAAACTGTGTAGATTTAATTTAAGTACAAAAAAACTTTTGTTTCAATTTGTCGAATGAATTCATGTCCTTGAATTCCTTGAACCTGTATATGCGTTATGTCCCAATAAATGGTTTTAATTTTATAAGTCAAAATGAATATTTCCCAACCTTTTCAGCCATTAAAATCAGTCCCATTATCTGTGTAAATATCGACGTGTAGCCATCCCCGGACCAGACCTGTTGACTCCCGTTAAATAACAACCTGTTTCTTTACTCCCGGTAACATGTCGTAACATGTCCCTTTGATGTCGACCCCATATGCTACTTTCTAATAATGTATTTAACCGAAACTTGGGAAGGAACGAAATTGCCAGGGAAATTAGGTCAATTTCATTGCGATAGGGCAGACTAAAATTGGGCTGCCGATTTACGGCCCGTGAATTAGACATGTCCGGCCTTAATCACTTTTATCTGCTTGGGGTTGGAAAAAATACTACCTTCATTATCCCGTGTTTGGTTGCGCCTGGTTGATTTCAAGATAACTAAGATACACGTCAAAATGATTCACCACTACCCTTACTTCTTATAAAGATTGTCCACTTTCAATGTAATTGAAGTCGTTTTGAATTTCTTAAACAGCATTAAAAGACATTGCCACATTTCAATGGAGCTTTGCCCCACCTACAAAACTACGTGACCATTTAAGCTGTACCTATCATTTTGTTGGGGACTTATTACAGGTTTCATATTGCATAATCGTAATCAGTATCATTTTCTACTACTCTCGCAACTCCTATAGAAGAATAAAAAAACAATGAATAATTCGCTTCGATTTCTTACTATTTTCTGAATTCTTAATTAGGCTGGTTTTTTTCGACTCGCTGTACAAGACTTTGTTTTAAACCAATAATTTTAATAAAAAAAACTGAGATATTTTTACTTTATTCGTTATCTTGTACATGTTGCGGTTGATGGTGGGGCAGATTCTGGCATTGTCATTTAGATATTGTGGTCGCGCCAAACCTGTCGCGAACCTTCGTTCGGGATTTCAATCAACCCTAAGATCAGCGGAAAGACGGGACGTCGGGAACTCGGTTGAGGAGAGACTTGAGAGGAGCACAAAGTGTAAGGAAGTCGCACAATACCTGGCCAAATCCCCGCAGAGCTCGCAGGAGCCGCTGCAACCCTGGACTCCTTCAGCACCACCTTCGCCCGGGCCCGGGACACCACAATAAACCGTCTTCACTGACGAACGGAAGCCACGAGAGCTCAACGCGCCACTCGATTAAGGCCAGACCTCAACGTCAATTCGCCAAAGCCTAGGCCGCAATAGTTCACGATCACAATTAAATCGGAGTCAGTATAATCAGGATCACATCAATTCGCGACGACTGACAGATAAAGACTGAAGGTCACTTGAATGTCCTTCGATATTGCGTAGGAGTCGACACCAGGGGGCGCCGACCTTGTACGACTTTTATAGGTACTAAGGTAATTAAGGAGATGGTAGGCTGATCCAGAGTGATGACAAAATGTATTAATAGATGGCGTTACCATATTGATTGCTCTAAAATATCATAAGCTTCGCTGTAATTATTAGTGACTCGGAGTTGTGCTTTTAGTACATGTACGTAATTGATACTCACCTATTTCGTCACATACCACTTACCCCATAGACCTGTAACAGGACGCCCGTGTCTGCCCGCACATGAGCGCAACATTGCTTCGCGAACGGGTAACCTAGAGATATTATGGACATGGACGCATCTGGCACGGCACCCCTGTCCCCCGCTTCGTCTCTATGCGCTCATCGTTGACAGAATTTTTCGCTTGCAAAATACCGATTTCATGTCTATAGGTCTGGTCTGTGTATTTCGTTCACCAATTCCAGATCCAATTTGTTTTATATCGGCAACGACCGGTCCTTTCAATTCTGCTAATGCTTTGCTATTGTATTACTATGTAATAAACTATTCAGCTTTTGTCTTACACCTTCCGTTCTGGTTAAATCTCTATTCCTTATGTAGGTATTTCAAACTACTGTATTCAGCATTTCTCCTCCGTTACCTAAACTTTCGTTACGCACGTAACTTTCACGTGATTCCGTCGTATCTTCTCCATATCGTGCCCAATTTTGAAATGCGTAATTTCATAAGTACACGGGACCCCCTTCGTCTCGTGCCTGGAGGAGGTAATTTAGCGGAGCTTTGACGCTGCAAAGTGGTCGTTATAAGGATTTATTCGTGGTGCCGCGCCCGGAACGCGAACGAACCAGACCATGGGATAAATAAAATGTTATTGCCTCTTAATGGACCTATCTGGACATAGACATTGATATTATTAATATTGGAAGGAAGGCCTTCATTCTTAAACGTCCAAAAGAGCACAGAAAACTGCATGCACTATATTTCTTGATGCTCTAGTTTACTCACGCTTTGGTAGACAGACACTAAATAATAACTAATTGTATATGGAGAACAATTGTAGACGAACACCGCTGTGGCCCGCTGTGGACACAGCACATTATTACTGTTCTCAAAACGATCAAATCATACCATGTCATATCGCGTGTGACAGGGACAGTGCTATTGCGTTGGTATAGCGGCGTCTCTGTTCGGCGCGCCATGACGTGGTATGATCATCGTTTTGAGAACGGTAATAGGGGCAACGTCTCTTTTGGCGCTACATGCCGCACCAAGTACCACTGTTTTATGTGTTATATTTACTTTATGGTATGTGTATTATAGTGTCAAATAAATGTTTCTTTCTTTCATTCAAAACGGAAGTAGAAGATAAAACAATTCAAATTATCTATTGCACAGAAATGTACCTACATTTAGAATAGAATAGAATAATCGTTTATTTGACAGCCAAACAGCACACCTATGCATACACTTACAGTATAAGTAATAATATTTAAAAAGAGAAACTATATTTAGTTACAACCATGAGGTAAAATAGTAGGTAGCACAAGTAGTACTGCAGCACCAAAAAGGCCAAAGCCAATTATGTGCAAAGACGGCTTAAAACAATGTAGAGTTACAAATAAAAGTACTACTAGGTACTTATACTAGATACTAGATCTGATTCCAAACTCAAACTTCACGTTATCAAGTACCCAATGCTGTCTCTCATAAGCATTGTTCAGTTCCTTGAAATCAAACGCTTACAGTTTTGGGCCAGGTAATTTTATTAACATTATCTGTCTTCCGGACCTTTTTATGGGGATATTTGACTGTGCAATCGTTATTTCTAATGGATCATTCTAGGTAATTATGCAAATCATTGAAAAATAACGGGAATACTGCATTGTTATTAGACTTTCATGCTCTTTTGAAGGCGGATTATTTATTCCAAGCTTTAGTCGCATCCAGCATTCCCTTGCATTTGCCCTCATGTCATGTCTTTCCATCTAACGTGCTGGTTTCCTGGTTATCATAAGATGGTCAGCGTTTAGCAGGTTCTTTGTTAGGTACTTTCCCTACCTGCATCTCATCCGTCCGTTCAACTGAATCAGATCCATCTTCAGATTTTCGCGAAACTTCTCATATAGTTCCTATATATACTTATGTGGCTTAACTAGTATGTGCTATCTAAATATAACCCGTGTGATCGTTATAATCACTCACGTTCGTACCCGATGTATGGCACCCCGGGGGCTCGTTTATTTACCTCCTGTAATTATATATGTGTGAATTACGCTCTGTTGCTCTAGGGGCGCTATCTCGGGTTGGATTCTCAGTATTCTAGGATACTATTATGTTTGTTGTGGCTTTCCTAAAGGTAATGCTCAACGTTTCTTAGGAAATGTTTTTTGTATTTATTTAAAATTTACCACTTATTTCATTCACTCTTCAATTTTCATTGTAACGGAACACACTACCACGAGTCACTGTAGTATCTAAGTAGGTACTCTCGCTACCGACTACGTAAATGTCATCCCTGAAATGCGCGGGATTGGTGGAACTTGAGTTACGCTACTGACCGCTAGAGGGGCAACACAAATCCGACCAATCCCGTGCGTCTCTGCGAAGGGATTTACGTAGTCGCTAGCGATTTTACGTTGGCAACGCATGGTAAGGGTATTTACAGATCTTCATTATCATCAGCAACAAAGGCATTCCTATAAATCTCAACCCTCGGCTCTTTGCAACCAGTTCCTGCCACCTTCCAGATAATTCTTCATCACGTCACGTTGGTTAATAAGCTTGCCATCTGTCGTCGAAAAATGAAACTGGCATCATTATTTACGTATCATTTTACCAGTACGTTATACAAATGGTGAAAATTACTCCGTAGTATTTAGTTAGGTTAGGATTTATTTACCTAAGAATCGTCTGGAAGAGATTTTTCTCAACGATAACTGCCTGTTGTAAGTGTACGATTGTTTACGATATGTGTAATTAGTATTTGTTCCGTGCAATAAAAAATATCTATCCAATCTTATACTTCAAATGACAATGCCAGATTCTGCCCCACCATCAACCGCAAGTTGTACAAGATAACGAATAAATGTAAAAATATCTCGGTTTTTTATTAAAATCATTGGTTTAAAATAAAGTTTTGTACAAGTTGCGATTCGAAGAATACAGCTTAATTAAGAATTCAGAAAATAGTAAGAAATCGAAGCGATTTATTCATTGTTTTTGTTATTCTTCTATAAGAGTTGCGAGAGTAGTAGAAAATGATTATGATTATGCAATATGAAACCTATAATAAGTCCCCAACAAAATGATAGGTACAGCTTAAATGGTCACGTAGTTTTGTAGGTGGGGCAAAGCTCCATTGAAATGTGGCAATGTCTTTTAATGTCAACCCACTCATTTGGCTGGAGTTCGTAGGTCCAATTAAACTCGTTTTCTGCCTTTACAGTGGCGTGGGTGTCCGCGAAGATAATTATTTACTTTGTTCTTGTAAATGGATGTTTAATGGAAATAAATTGGACAAATAATGAACCAAGCTTTAGAATATTTGTATGCTTTATCCATAATATACGGTCTAACACAGAGAAAAGTGTACAGGAGAGTTTTTAAGGTTGATATTTATAAAATGATTTATAAAATTTCTTTAATTACCTACGTACTCTAAAGTCTAAACTATCTTCTAGTAAAATAATCTTTATAATCGGTCAAGTGTTTCTTGAGAAAATCTCAACCTTATATAATAATATACTTAAACAGTATTTTCAATAGAATAATAAATACAAAGATCATGATACTGAAAACAAGAATATTTTCTAAAATAAACTTTTTTTGTTGGTTTTTCGCGTAAATCGGAAAGTTTTGGAACAAAATTTGTTATGTTACAACTTTTGGATTACCCCTTTCCGAAACACCATGTATACCGCAGCCCAAATCAAGTGTCTTATTTTGTAAACAAATATGATCGTCTAATTACCTGTTGTGTTGTAACACTGAAGGAGCTGATTGATCGAACCTGTTCATCATTGTAAAATTAAAGTAATCCGATCTAATAATGTGAAAATAACAATGCAATAATCACAGAACAGCTTCAAATGTTAGTAGAGGAGGGTAGTTTTTGTTTACAAAATAAGACGCTTGATTTGGGCTTCAGTTTAGACTAGACAGTCGCCCGACTGAAACGACCGTGTATCTAGTACCCACTACGCATTACTCCAGCGTAAGACAATAGCAGGCTTTAACCATTACCATTTAGCACAATATTGCGTGTAGAGCGCTCCAAAACGTGAGATCGGTCGCTTTGTGCTCCCCAGACGATATTGTTACGCGTAACATTAAGTAAATGTTTGAATTAAATTTGGTATTAAACGAGAAAATTGTAGATTAAGGCCGTAATGAAACTAATGTTTCGAAAAGTGCCTTAATGAAATTTTCAAATTTAATCGTAGCGGCCATTGTATCTAAATGAATGATTTCACACTTCGGGAACGTTTTCAGTCATTTGTATAAATAGATGCTTTTGTATTTTCTAATACAAAAGCTAATAGAATGGGTGCCATTGGACGATCGCCGGCGTCGGGGCAGACCTCGTGGAGAGACGATATCGTTGGATACAGGGATGGGTTGATGATGGATGGAAGAGGCTCAGGACAGGGATGGATGGAAGAGGAGGGGGGAGACCTTTGCCCAGCAGTGGGACAATTTATAGGTTTATTAAAATTATTAAAGGATAGTGTTCTAATGTGTGAAGTGAAGTAGTGCGATAGAATGTAAAGAGTGAAGTGATCAGAGAACTGTGTGGTCTGAAAAAATGTAGAAAGCATGATTGAAAACAGTATGTTACGGAGATTTAAGCATTTATAATGAATGAAAGGAGAATCACGAAAGAGTGATATAGTGCGAAGGATCGGCAGAGTTAGGATACAAAAACTGTTATATGTATTATAATATAATATATATAAAAGGGCCAAGTGTGGTTTAGTTGATACAGTGCGCGAGGCGTAAGCTCAGTTTTACATTTGTGTGAGTGATAGCGGTACAAGAGGTGAAGTGCGGTGCGTGCGCGGCAGGGTGTATTTTGTTGCGTTTGTATTTGTATGCGTAGGACGCGTCGCGCCTCAGGCCAAATATCACTCTACACTATCTGTGTGCACTCACACAAATGCAAACCTGAGCTTACGCCTCGCGCACTGTATCGACGTGGTATCAGTTTAACCGACGAACGTGTACGGTCTAACACAGAGACAGGTGTACATGAGAGTTTTTAAGGTTGAGATTATCTCAGAAACGACTAGACCTATTGCAATAATTCTTTCACTGTTAGATAGATAAAAGTTAAAACTATGTTCTGTAAACGAATTATTAAAATATCTCCAGTAGTTCTTGAAAAAATCTCAACCTTATTGAGGCCGCCTGTATGCTTGTCTCTGTTTTCGTGTGTACGAAGACATTATTGGATACGAATGAAGCAAGAGTTATATGCCAGGATCGCATCAGATGGTAGTTCATCCTGCTCACTCCTAAAACAGGCTTGAGTTAACGTATTATTGGTAGACCAGTTTTGAGTTTGATAAAACTCCCACTCCCATCCATCCATCGTCCACCAGATGGAATGGAAACCATGATATTTATAACGAGTACATTGTTCGGATGCACTCGAACGTACGCGAACGTGTTCGTACGTTATTGGATATCTCACGGCAGAAGTTATTGCACCTGCGCCACGATATTGCCTTTGCGGCGAATAGGTACGTGAATTATGAGTGGAATGAGTTGCGCGGTAGATTTATACAGTTTTCTGGTATGGAGCAGTTTGCTGCAACTGCGATCCGGGGTTAGATTATACGCAAATACGGAAGGTATTTGACAATCGAACCTTTGTGGATGCTAGGTGTGATATTTCCACCGGAATTACTGCGCTTCGTAACCGTGCATATTAAATTACTTGAAGAATCCCTATTGCGTGGATCTTATTATCCACGCAATTCTTCAAGTATAGTCTTACCATTCACGTGCTGTAATCATCATCATCAGCCCGTATCAGTCCACTGCTGGACGTAGGCCTCTCGCAAAGCGCGCCACTCAACCCTACTCCCGGCTCTCTGCATCTAGTCCCTGTCAGCCATCTTGCGAAGGTCATCCCTCCATCTGGTCGGGGGACGTCCCACACTAAGTTTACCCGTTCGTGGCCCTATTCGAGAACTCGTCTACCCCATCGGTTCTACGACAGATGTGACCAGCCCACTGCCACTGCAGTTTACTGCTTCTGTGAGCAATGTCAACCACTTTTGCCTTCTGGCGGATATACTTACTCGTTTCTTATTTTATCTAACAGAGAAGTGCCAGCATAGCTCTTTCCATAGGTCGCTGAGCGACTTTGAACTGTCTCTTGTCTTGTGGGCCAGTCTCACCGTCAATGTCCACGTTTCGCCTCCGTATGTCATCACTGGCAGGACGCACTGGTTGAAGACCTTGATTTTCAGGCATTGTGGTATTGAAGACGAGAAGACGTGCTGTAAGCTGTACATTTACGTATCGTAATGACCCCACTATCTTAAATATCTCCACGTCTGGGGCACATACATTTCCATACATCGGGGGAGCTCTTTCCTTCTCTCTATCTTTCATTCATTCTTTATTTATTTCTCCTATATTAAGGCGCTGACATGAGCCAACTAGCGCCGCCAATCTTAAAAAAATAATATCTTCCAATATAATCAATTTTATTATAAAAGCTACGTTCACATTGTTTATTGCTAGAAATATTATTTTTTAAATGCTTATTTGTAACGTGATTCAAGTAGGTAAGTTGTAGTTCACAAATGTGCCAGAAACGGCCGTTTTTCGCTCTTGGCTCTAGGAAGGCTCTTAAATGAAAAGATTAAACAAAGTCATTATTTTCAAATGATTATTAGCAGTTATTCTTTAAGTAAGATCACACAGTGTACCGAGGCATAAAAATAATGTGGACGAAAATATTCTTCCAACATTGTTATATTTTATTATGACATACAACACATTAGCTGTAAATCAAACAAAAATACACATTTTCATAAATTAATCTCATTGCCATGACATTTATTGTCAAACGTCTGCATTCTAAAATAAACGTTGCTTTGTTCTTTGATGAAACGATTTTTTTAGGAATACAATGAGTGATATTCTGTTTGAGTTGTATTTAAATCATAACAGTCATAAAACTGGAGAATCATTACTAATAAACAGTCTATTCGATTCAATTACAGCACTAATCTTTACAAAATAATCGTCGGTTAGCCAACAACACCACACAAATCATTGTTATAATTTAAATGATAAATGGAGAAAAATTTTCATCACGACCGGGATTCGAACCCGGGACCTCGCCATTCCGTGGCACGCTCTATTCCAACAGAGCCATCGTGATTCGTATCCAGATCGTGATTTTTTGTCTCCATATTCTCGTCTGAGGGACGGTAGCGACATCTATCCAGTAATTGTGCAATTACTCAAATTCATGACTAACATTGCAGTTAGAAAACATGTATTTAATTGATGACGCGTTCCTTTTTCATATGTTTTGATATTTTCTTGCATACGCGCTATGCGAAACGAAAATCTAAATGATAAATGGAGAAAAATTTTTGTAATTGCACAATTACTGGATAGATGTCGCTACCGTCCCTCAGACGAGAATATGGAGACAAAAAATCACGATCTGGATACGAATCACGATGGCTCTGTTGGAATAGAGCGTGCCACGGAATGGCGAGGTCCCGGGTTCGAATCCCGGTCGTGATGAAAATTTTTCTCCATTTATCATTTAGATTTTCGTTTCGCATAGCGCGTATGCAAGAAAATATCAAAACATTGTTATAATTTGTCAATTTTTTCTCCAAAATTTGTTCCACGAACAAATTAAAATGATTGCACGTTACGTTCATACCCTTAGTTTGTATAATACGATGAAGAATTTCGGTGGTCGGACGCGGGCCTGTGGTGGCTCAGTCGGTAAGAGCGTGTCACGGAATGACAAGATCGCAGGTTCAAGTCCTGCGAGAAATATTTCATCATTAGGACATAATTAGTTATTTTTGCAAAATGGGGGTACCTGCAAATATCAACAACTTTTCTCAACGCAGTCAGCGAACACGAAAGAGGGTAGATCGTTTTGTGTCACCCTTCTGACGTTGATGACTGCAATGCTGTCGAAATATCGAGACATCTATAATAAATGTTTAACACGGTAATTCCCGTTTTATCTAATTAATATTTCATCATTTAATTTTTTTCCCCCTTGGATTATATTGCGATTCTAAATAGCATTTGTGTCAAACGCACTTCCCAAAGCTTCTAGTTTTACTAGAATGTTTGTACTTAGGACCGTCCTTATTATCTGTGTCGTAAGAGTTGAAATAGTACCTACTGCAAGTGTTACCAGTGATCTGCTGTTCTCAAGGTTCTTATATCCGAGTTTTTTGCGATAACCCAGCATTGGCAAGTCATGCAAAACTCATCTCAGTGTATCACAACAATTGAGGGTAAATGAGAATGGATCGACAGCGGTGTCCATATCGTTTATTATTCAGTGAAAAGGGCCGTTACGGGCCGCCAAATGGTAGCGGACATGTGGAAGGTTTACATTTTCCATTGTTTTTCTTAGCTGTGTTTTGTTTTCTTATAAGTATTGTCTTTGGTAGGTACTCGAGGAAATCGATTTTTGAATTGAATTTCATAATTGTTGATAGGGAAACGAGACTGGTTCTCGTAATGTAATTGATAACTAAGATAAGTAAATTAAGAAAATTGTTGTATTGTAGTTATGATTGATTTTTTAAATTTTCTCATGATTTGAAAAATTTGGAACGCCGAGTCATTAAGTGAATGATATTGGTAACTGAAACTGGTATAAAATGAGACTGAAATGTCTAGTGTCAGTAAAAAAGGTGGATATTTTATACATATAATCAAGACGTCTACAAACCGACGAGCATGCATGAAGAGATTGATGAATGTGGAGGAGGCAAGGGTGTGTGTCAGGATGGCAGCAGATGGAAGTCCATCGTCTCTGCCCCCCCCCCCCCCCTCTACGGGAATCGGGCGTGAGTTTATAAATAATTAAATAAATAATCCGTTATCCGACGTTAAAGAGCTGGAAATCCATGAAAAATCAAGGTATTTGAGAAAAAATTGTAGCTGTTACACAACAAGTTCCTTTTTTAAATACCTATCTATGTAATTAAGTCATCAATATCATTTCAATATGGTTCTCCAAATCTACAGCATCCTTTACTCAATTAAAAAATCTTAGTTTATGATAATTTCGCGCCATGAAAAATGCAACTAAGCTATGTATTGATAAAACATTTTATTCTCTGCAACACCTTTAAACCAGAAATTTTGTTTTTTTCAGGTACAATCGAGACCATACATCTACATGGACAGGTATCTAACAAACTAAACATACCATAAATCATGTCCAAAAGCGGACTAAACAGAATTTACCGACTACATCCATTATCCACTCCAGCCTACGTCGAATCATTTCACCGACGCTACGAGTGGGTGAGCACATAAATCAAAAACTTGTGGAATGACGAGGACTACAGCAGGTATCAAAACTTGTGTCGCAGTTGTGTTGGGACCAGAAGTTTTGAAATGGCTGAACAAAGTGTATAACAGAACCAATCGGTTGTACATTGGTTGTACAAGAGAGTCGTTGATATAATGATTATTCTATGCATTATTAATGGCTTCACCTTTTATTAAAGACTAAATTACGGCCAATGTCAAGTTCTAATTATCAAGTAAATAGAAAATGAAACTAATTAGTAAAAAATATATCCGTCGTTCCAATAATCATCATCATCAGCCCGTATCAGTCGACTGCTGGACGTAGGCCTCTCCCAAAGCGCGCCAACCTACTCTCGGCCCTCTGCATCCAGTCCCTGCCAGCCATCTTGCGAAGGTTATCCCTCCATCTGGTCGGGGGGCGTCCCACACTACGTTCCAATAATGATGGAGGATATTCTCTCGGAAATAATGATGATAGTGTATTGAAAATTTTAATATACAACATAAATAGACATAAATTGGTGGTCAACAAGAATTGGAATCAACTGAAAAATAACATAGTTATAGATATTTGAAAATCAGATAATAAGAAATCACTTCACGTCTTACTAATTCCATACATACTCCATACTTAGTTTGTTTTGCCATATTGTCTTATGCCATATTGTACGGTGGAACACAGAGAAAGGTGTACATGAGAGTTTTTAAGGTTGAGATTTTGTCAAAAACTACTTGACCTATTGCAAAAATTCTTTCACTGTTTGATAGATAAAAGTGACAACTATGTACTGTAAAATAATTATTAAATTCGGTCCAGCAGTTTTTGAGAAAATCTCTGTCTTCGACTGTGCCTACCTATGCATGCATGCTCAATTTCTCTGTCCCGGCAAAACGATGACGTATGGTTGTTCTACATCTGAGGCTACCATCTTTCGGCGAATACCTCTAGACCTAGTAGCCCCAACATTTCAGTTAAAGTTTAGCCGACCATATATTTACATTTCAGGACAGACGCGGTTAAGGAAGATTTATTATTGCAATTGTGACATTAGGCTTCTAGATAGCTACCATCACTTTGGACCGTGAATATATTTTTATCTTGTCCAACTGGAATGAACGTGAGTGGTGGGAAGATCGCTGAAAGGACTAAGTTCTTGACTTGATCGCTGAGGACATCAACTCATATCAAATATACTTGATTTGATTTGATGACATGATTAAGACATCACGTGATACGCGGAATGACATACTTGAGATGGTGATAACGTCTTGAGAGTGTACCAGCTGAGGGCGGGTTTGAGCTCAGACTATTAATACGGGCCTAAGTGTCCAAGGTACCTACGTTATTTTCAATATCGTAACCACGAAGCAAACATGAAATAGTAACATTGATCTCCTATAAACAACTAGATACACAAAGGTCTTACTAAAACAATTTAAAAAACGGCCAAATAAGGGTCCATTGTTAACGTCCAAATAATGTCCAATAAAGCAAATGAGGGTCCATTCATCCGTTTAGACCTTCTTTGCGCTCGGACATTTTTAGAAGGCAGACTGTGTATTTAGTTGTTTATAGGAGATCAATGAATAGTAATTTTAAATTGTAACACAGTTTTGTATATGCTACCGATAATTTGATTATTCCGTTCTGTTTGAACAAAACCCAATCGTTCAGGATAAGCTATTGATACATTTGCAAATTGGTTTAAGTTTCAAACCGACCAATCGTGCCGAGGAGTGCGCTCCGATGAGCGCAGACCAGATGCACATCAAAGCGGAGTAGCGTCGTTTGATTAATTGATTTCAGATTGACGTTGGTATTTCAACCAGAAATCGGGATAGCGGAGACGCAGATGTGATTTTCCTTCAATAATAGTTGGATCATGTCTCGATTTTAACGTCAATAAGGATCATCAGAGAGCTTGGTGGCTCAGTGGTTGGGTCAATGGACTTGCGATACGGAGGTCCCAGATTCGATTCCCAGCCAGGGCAGCCATGTACCAATGAGTTATCCTCGGTTTTTTCGACGGAAAAACTTACGTACATTTACCGAGTGCTCTCAAAACGGTGAAGGAAAACATCATGATGAAACCTGCATCCCGTAGAAAAAAACCGAAGGCATGTGTAGTCCGCCAATCCGCACTGAGCCCGGGTGGGGTTAAATCATGTTTCTAACCGATAGTTAGACATGGTTGTCGGAATAATACTACTGTTGTCCGATAGATGGAGTTGCGAAACATACCCTTTAAGTATGTGAACACTGTTTGTTAACCCAAATAAATAGAAAAAAATACGATGAAGATTTTCGGTGGGTGTGGCGTGGTCTGTGGTGATTCAGTTGGTAAGAGCGTGTCACGGAATGACAAGGTTCAAGTCCTGCCCACGGCAATAATTTTTTCATCATGTTCTAAGTAACGAAAATAATTTAATTTTCAATACTTGTCAACTACCGTAATCTTTAGTTTATGTTGTTTCTGTTTATACGTATGTATGTTCTAGTTTGTAATTTAGTTGTAGATTCCATGTTTATCTGTTTCGTATACAGCTGTCTGTGCTAATTAGCCGCCTGCATCTTGCAGCGCGGTTTGCATATGGCGCCGCGCACCGCACATGCGACGGGCGCCATTTGAAATTTGAATTGCAATGCGACGCGAAATTGAATGAGCAGTAATTGCTGGAATACAGTTACACGGGCTTTTAGGCAGAGCGAAATGACGGAGTGTTTCCGTGTCATGCAGGAAATCATGGATGTGCTTTGACTTAGTTTAGGTACGAGTAGATTGAATCGAATTGAGAATGCATCCAGACCGTAGACGAAGAACGCGAAATGATCAAAAAATGTTGATGATAACTGACTAAACCTTAGGAGTCAAATCAAATCATTTATTTGACAGAATACATGATATCTCAGGATGGTAAATTGCATTGTCCAGTACAGTATTCTACTTGCATACAAGCGTGCAAAGTTTTTCAATTATATAAGAAATAAAAATGTCAGAAGAAATAAAAATAATTAATGTAAATGTCATGTAGTAAAAATGTCAGTGAGAGGAATTTAAATATTCCGTAACTGTATAGTAGCAGTGATCTAATAGCCAATTGTACAATAATTTAATGTCTACCAATATTGGGGTCCTAATGACGGAGGGTCAGGCCGTTAGGCACCCATTCCGGCACGCCCCCGGCCGGCACGCTCCCATAGTTGAAAATTTGTTATTCCGCCACGCTCCCATTCCGGGACGCCCCCATTTTTGTATTTTTTTGCCAAAATACGTGAAAAAGTACAGTTGTGAACAGAACTGTAACAAATTAAATAAACCGGATGCGAGGCCATAGGCCGAGCTCCGCGTAGGGCGAAGCCCGGAGCGTCCCCACGCTACCAAAGGCTGAAAGATGCCCCGGCCTTTCGAATTATGAACAAAGTTATGGAAATTGTGTACAGCTAGCAACGTTTGGCTTTTGAAAACTTTCTTTAAGTTTCTGGCATACGGGCATTTCGAGCGTTGTTTGCTTTTAAAAAAAAACTCCTTTAAATGAGCAAACTCTTTTCGAATAAATGTTTTTGACAGAGTTTTGAACTTGCAACTTTCGGGCGGTGCTTGATATAATTAGTGGATGGCTTGCACGAATTATTTGCACAGCGAACAATCCGGATAATGTTTATTTAGTTGCGGCGCCTACAACACGAAAACAAAGCAGTCTCGCGGGCCGCGCGCGGCCCGCGCACCATGCAACACCTAGTTTAAATATATTATTACATAAAGGGTGTATGTACTTCAAATACTAATTATAAGGCCTTGCATAAAGTATACTACATTTCAAATAAAATAAATTCAAAAGTACTTCTGTTTTCACCAGTACTTGCTCAGATACCTTATCAAAAAAACGGGTGGGGGCGTCCCGGAATGGGAGCGTGGCGGAATAACAAATTTTCAACTATGGGAGCGTGCCGGCCGGGGGCGTGCCGGAATGGGTGCCTAACGGCCTGACCCATGACGGATGCTTACCCGATCAAAACGCAGATGTCTTCGCAGAAAACAACAACGGTGTTGTTCCTACTTTCTGTAATTTCCGAGTATTTCAAGTGTATATTATAATGCTTCCCCGTAGGTTTCATTGCCGTCGAGTCTCACTGACAGTGTCATACTAATGCCGTGGATAAATTATCACGGTATATAGCAGATGTAAAGACCAACACGGCCACGTATCGTGTCCATTAGCTAATTAGTCGAAGGTCCAAACCAAACCTTATCTGCCCCCTTACCATGAGCTCTTAGGCAGTGCGCAGGCCAGAGTCTCGACTGTTTTAAGACAGACTTGTCGCTGAGCAGTTCTCGTAGGTATTAGACAGCATTGTCTATGAGACGTCTCGTTTGAAGTGTGCGCGCTTCATAATGTCTGTATAGCAGTAGTCTTAAAACAGTCGTGACTCTGGTCTGCGCACTGCTTTATAGCAGGATTACTTCAATAATACTTCATAATTTCGTACCATTACGTCCTTAATAAGCTTACTTTAAGGTCGTCATGGTACGAAATTATGAAGTATTATTGAAGTAATCCTACTTCTGAACGAGACTAGGATGCTACGAGTTTATAATATACAGGGTGTCCTTGAATTCATTCGACAAATTGGAACTGGGGGTTGTACTCATGATAAATATTGAATTGGTAAGGTTTTTTAGTAAATCAAAACTACAAAAAAATGAACATAGTACGTCACAAGTCACACAGTGACCTTAGAAATGACCATTAGGTCAAATTCCAGTGAAAGAAATCGTTACAAAACTTTTTGTATAAGTAGTTGAATTTATTGTAAATAATTTGATTTTTTCCCTAAATTGTTTAATTTACTTAAACGCTGTGCAGAATTAATGTACGTCCTAACCATCCATTTAATTTTGTCGAATGAATTCTAGGCCACCCTGTAGTTCAAGATTGTCGCTGACGAAGACTAGTTTTGAGAATTGTATGTCTCCCAGCACCCACTATATTTCCACTATATTTCATCTGTTAATATTTGTAATATTCCACTTCTGATTTACTGATCTGACCCACTACCTATTGAGCATTAGGCCTCTGTCTATTTCCTTCAGTTTTTAAGAATAGAGTTCATTTTGTCTCTTTAGGTAGGCTCTCTAAAAATAAAATAAATTCTAAAAAATACAATTTGACGTTAATTATTATGTAAATGTAGACATTTCTGGCTTTTATGCAAATTATTATTTCGGTTCCTTTGTTTGGCCGTTTGAATTCCGTTTCAATTAATGACGTTATGGCCAGAGATTAAATTTCGTCTGTCAGTTTCGTTTTTGATAAATTTATTCGTAATGTTTGTAGATTAAAACGCAAATAATGAATTTATTCCTGTCCCGAATATAATCTAAGGAAATTAAGAGATTTCTGTATTTGGTTTATACTTTGATTGAGCTACTCGTGTAAAGCTGTCTGTTTACCGATATAATTAATATTCAGTGAGGTTATTTCAGGAAACAATCAGTATCTTGAGATTTGTTTATTTTTTACAAGGAAATATTATATAAATATTGCCCTCCTTCAGTCGGTAAAAACAGCTCTGATACGGACAACAGCAGATCAATGGTAACACTTGCAGTACGACTTTAACTCTTACGACGCAGACAATAAGAACGGTCCGAAATTCAAAGTGTTACACTAGATCTGCTGTTAGCTGTACCAACAGCCAAAACAGCCCTAATTATTGAAATGAATCATGACTATGAGTTAGCCAATCACTTGTGAATTCTAGACCATTTTATACACAGGCGTGATGCAGTTCTTTTGAGGAATGTTTCATATTCTGTCCCAATTGTTTCAGCATAGATGCTTACTTAGATGTTACACAAAATCAATAAGTTCCATCACGTAAATATAGATCACTTTACTGTAGGCATTTTGCAACTCAAACATTTTGAATTTTTAGCAATACTCGTAATTAGACATTTTGATTTTTAGTCACCCTTCATATTAAGACGTGTATATAGTATATATATATCTACTTCTTCTACTACGTCTATTCGGGGTCGGCTCTCCTCGTTCTTTTGCGCCAGGTCGATCTGTCCTGGATTGTCGGGTCAGTTAGTTGGGCTCTCTCCAGATCTTTGCGAACTGAAGTGGCCGGCGGGCGTCCTCTACCCCTCGGTGCGTCCGGAACTGCCTTGCGGACGACGTGATTCGTCTCGCCTCATCACGTGGCCGTACCATCTAAGACGGCTCTCGACAAGTTTTTCTGGGATAGGAGCGACCTTGAAACTACCTCTTATATACTCGTTCCGAAGACGTTTATATATCCTATATAAGTATTTATTTTCATTACTTATATTAAATGAACGAAGATTTTAACTTCTGTAAAATAAAACTACGAACTAACTTCGCTTCGTGTTGTAAACTTGTGATGTAGGTTCTAGAATCTAGCTGCGGTGATTAATTTGTCATTCACTGCGGCTTCCGTCAACGTTGACAGTTGAACTATTTGGAGACTTGGCACCGTGACGTGCTTAACTGATGGATGAGGCTGTGCAACGGAATGATGGGCAGTGACGACTTAATATACAGGGTGTGACGTTCCATTACAATCTGTATAAGCCAGTATATACCTGCTGAAACCGGTATTTAGTAGTAAAATGATCCGAAGTGGGTCTTGACCTCCGCAACGTCAAGACGCCAGTCGTGCCGGTCCTGCACCGACCTGTTACCACGCAGTTAAGCAGGTTTAGCTTCTTTCCATGGTGGCGGAGGCGGAACCATGGTGGCGGAGGCGGAACACCCCAGGAGTTTTAGTTGGTGCGAGTCCAACATAATCACCCGTTCCCCCGGAGGGGTGGTATACATTATGAATTTCGCCCGGGCAATAAAAAAAAGGTTTAGCTTCTTTACGATAACTTAATAACTTTTATCTTGGCTGACAAGATCTCTATACAGCTCAATCCAATATCTATTGGATTATGTGTACACAGCTGGTCGTCACAAAAAATCCAATGGATATTCTCCGCTTATTGTTTTGATCGCTGAACGTCCAAAATGTGCAAAGCGAGGCCCTTACGAATTCCACGATGCATCGTACGTGATTCGGGCATAGACGACCTAGCCTGGAGATACACAGATGATTGCGCACATACCCACGTCACGTAGAGCATTTTGAGATGAGGAGCCTTTCCTCTGCTATTTTCCGACACATACACACGACACAATTACTTGCGAAAGCCAGAACACCAGTGCTTGCATGGCTACCATGAGCATCTTTAAGCCAAAAGTTATCTGATAGTCTAGAGAAGAATCTTCTGCAGATGTCTTACCTCCTGGGAAGGAGACAGGGTTACTAGTATGTGGGATTTTTACCACACTAAAACCCGATCTTTGGTCGAGCTCGTGGTTTTTGGGTCTCCTATGGGACGCATGCATTTAGTAGGTTATTGCCAGGCCCTTTTACGACTGGTAGAGGTTACTTGGTCTATTATGTTCTTGTGTGTTCTTACAAAAGGTTCTTAAGGAAGTATTTTTGATAATCCCAGTACAAATACTGTTATATAAATAAAATATGTATGCTCTACAAACACGCCTACATATTATGAGCTATCGGGAAAACTCTTCAATGAAACAAGATAATGATGGGATAAAGGAAGAAGAAGGACATGGAACTGCCCCCAGACCAGTAGTTTTTAACGTCATGTGTAGCATCTACCCCATAGTAGGTACTTCTTGATATATCTTCGGGGAACGTCTTGAATTAATTATCGTCTCCACTCTAAATTATCTAATCCCCAATACCGAAGCCATACCGAAACCGATAGCTTTGATAACATACCTAGGTCTGGAATACCAATGGAATGGCTTTTGCAGTGACTGGAATTGATCGTTAAGATGAATCATGTGTTTCGTTTGATCATATAAGCTCATTGGATCACTATTCATTCGATAAGACATCGTAATAGCTCAAAATTAAGACTTCCTATATTATGTAAACTTATGTATGAGACTAGAAGGAACTTGCGAGTACAATAACAATAAGATAAATTAATAGATTTTGAAATTTTGACCAACCGCAACTTTGACCAATTGCATTTTGTGGAAACTATTTGAGAAACGCGCCTTTGATGAACATTGTTGACGAAGTATTTCTGAAGATTCTGAAAACCCTCTAGCCTAGTCGGTGATACGCCTGCCTTCGGTGCTAGTGGTTCTGGGTTTGATTTTCAGCTAGGGAGTTCTAAGGTATAACCACTATTTCCAAATCTAAATGTAATTTTTTTTATTGTTTTTTGTGTATATCTGAACAGGGCATCCTAGTTTGGGCCACGAGTGTGACGTCTTTTTTTTAACAAAGTGAATGAGCCACGCGGCATCTCGTCTTGTACTGCTCTGTAAGGCACAACGGTCGCGTTCAGAGAGCATTCTGGCTTTTTATATAAACGCTAGCGTACATATGTATAATAACTTTAAAGTAACCTGTTTTATATGATATCTATGAGCATTTTGATGTCTATCCGCGACCATTTCCCAGTCTGATGAGGGTTGTAACCCTCTGCGTGCACCAATAAGGCAACCGGAAGATGTTTTATTGCTCGTTACTATGATGGATTAGATCCTCAAGGGCTTAGCTCGTCAGAAAAATATTATTGGATCCTGGCAGTTAATTCTTGGAAGCTACGCAAAGATAAGACGTTTTCGTTCAAGATAATACAGTTTTTCTACATCCTACATTTTTAATAACCTATAAATCGTCCCACTGCTGGGCAAAGATCTCCCCTCCTCTTGTTCCACCGATCGCTGTCCTAAACCTACTCCATCCATCGAACCCTGTATTTAGTGAGATTCGTTCCATCTTCACTTACCTATAAAGTAAAAAAAAAACATTGTCTTTAACTAAGAATATCATCAAGTGAATAGGTGAGAGACCTGGCGCAAAAGAACGAGAGCCGACCCCGAATAGACGGGAAATGGCAAAGGCAAAGAAGAAGATCATCAAGCGAATACATAATATTATAGTTTTTTTAAGGACACATCTTATAATATATAAGATTTTTACCCATGTACCTTGAAGTACGATTTCAACTCTTAAGGTGCCGAAAATAAGAAAGTTGCGTTACACTTATTATGCAATCGAATTTACACGGACGAAAAAGTAACATCTAAATTAGAAATATTAATTAATAAGCTGTCGATCTAACTGGCAGGTCAACAAGTTTTGTACTTTATAAATACGTTTTGCAAACATTCATACCATGACTCCGAGGATCGCAAATGGCTTATAATTATACCGGGAATACTTAAAGGGATTACTGAGTAAACCATCTTGCTTTACATCGTGTGTGCCAATGTCAAGGCATAAACTTATAGCGTGTTGGATTTTTATAATCGCAAAATCAAATGCTGGCTTGTATTTCGCCCAAAGGATCAGCCCAGCGATCCAGAGGGGAAATGCCGCCAGCATTTTGGGCACGTTGCCGCACAACGGGGATCGGTTGAACTATCTGTAACGCAAGCCATTCAGATAGGTCAACCGACCCTTCGTACATGTAGTTTTTAGTTTAGTTTATATATTTTTTAGGTTATAATTATTTTGAATAGGTACTTATTTATAAGATTTTATTGTTATTTTAAGAAATTTTAAATTACAAGATATAAATCGCACAACTACAAGATCGGAAAACTACATAATCACACAAAATGACACGAATATATAACAACAAGAACACACAACTACAAAATCGCACAATTAGGTACGTACTCGGACAACGACAGCATTTCACAATTACTTCCTAGATCGCAAGACACGAGATCATATTCAGAAGAAGAGTGGTCCATATTCGTCGTTGGTGGTAATACGGACAACAGCAGATCAATGGTAACACTTGCAGTACGATTTTAAATCTTACGACGCAGATAATAGGAACGGTCCAAAGTGTTACACTTGATCTTCTGTTTGCTGTACATACCTACTTGCTTGGGCGGACGATGCTCGGAGTGCAAAATATTTTTAATTACAATGTTTAAACTAAGAATTCTTCTTCTTCTCAACGTTCCTCTTCTCATCGAAGGTTGGACAATATCATTGCAATTTTCACCCTCTGAACGGCTGCCCGGAACAAGGAGCCGGTGCTGCAGCCGAGCCGAACCAATCACGTAAATTCTTCGGCCAAGAGTGTCTTCTCCTGCCAACGCTCCTCATCCCACAAATCTTGCCCTGGATTATTAATTGCAGCAGGTTATATCGGGGGTTTCGCATAATGTGACCGAAATATTGGAGCTTCCGTCAGTTGACTTCCTTCAAGAGTTCCAACTTTTTATCCATACGCTATTAACATTATAAACTAAGAATTATGTAAGCTATAATGATGGAAAAATAAACTAAGACATCGTAATGAGAAATGTAATTTTATTCGTCAAACAGCTAATATACATATACAACTATCAAACCAATCTTTATGCGGTCAATTATGATAAGACATAATGATGTCTTTAGAAGATTTAAAATATTGTAAAGATAGGTGGCGCCAATCCAATCGCTCTCGTCTCATCACTTGTCCCATAAGTAACAAAATCTAATATAAATTATTTTCAAGTACCACGCTGCTGAGGTTACGCATCCCACAAACGTTTTGTTGTATCAAGTTTCACTTCAAGGGGTCTTGATGTTGGCAGTAGCTACTTGGAGGTACCTACATACGTCAGAAGCAAGAGTTTGGATAAGAACGAGTAGTTACTTCGCATAAGAGCTTTGTGCGAGGTTCAAAAGGATTGTAGATATTCTTAGTCTTGAATGCAAATGTTTTGTTATTATTATGGCGTTGGACGTTTTGGTAGAATTTTGGACTTTAGGCTCACGTAGACGTGTGATGACACGTAATGACGTCACAAAAATGAGCATCGAAACACATGTTGATAGAACGATTATTAAAAGTTACAGTCAGAAGATTTCCGCAGCCCAAATCAAGTGTCTTATTTTGTAAACAAAAACTACCCTACTAACATTTTCAGCTGTTCTGTGATTATTGCGTAGTTATTTTCACATTAGTAGATCGAATCACTTTATTTTCACAATGATGAACATGTTCGATCAATCAGTTCTTTCAGTGTGACATCACAACAGGTATTTAGACGATAATATTTGTTTACAAAATAAGACACTTGACTTGGGCTGCGGTATAGATTGTTTGTGCTGAAAAGAGCAATGGGCATTTTTGTATGGAGGGTTCGGTGCCTTTTTTGCGAGGCCAAAATTAGTTTCATGACTCACGTGTATTTGTTATTAGAATGTCTGTACAATATTTAATTTGCCAAAATCTTAAGATAAAAGGTGAGATTATGTTATTTAAGTAAGTATAAGCAAGATTACAATTTCTATGATAAATCTTGAACTATCCCTATATTTAGGATGTTTATTATGAAGCAATATGTTATTTTGAACCTTATCGCTTAAGAAATAGGTATTTTCTACCAGTAAATTGATACAGCATTAACCATGTCGTGTGGAGCCTCGCATTTCATTAGACGCAATTAAGTTGTGGAGGTGGGTGGATGTAATCAGCGTCTATTTTGGATTAGCGAAAGGCCTTCAATCGGTTGCGATGTCAAAGTTATCTTTGCCCTATCACTATTTATACAATTCAATGGGGTGGTTGACTAAATATTTCGTGATCATCCTGAAAATGTATCTAGAGTTAGTTCAATTAACATTAGGGATATTGGTCAAAGTCCTGCTTCATCATTTTTTAACAAAACGAACTTTATATAGGTATGGATTTAGTAAGACAGAAAGTCCAATCCAATCCGTTTTAAAAAAAATCCTGTAATTGTTTTTTAAACATTTTTGTAATTTGTTGTTGACTTTCAATATAAATTATAATATTATGTACGTTTTGTAAATTTCACGGAAATAATTTAAGAAATAAGTATCATTCTCTAACGACATTTCATAATTCGACAGGAAAATTTTGATTAGCTCATAATAAAGTAAGGAGAAAGAACTATGACATAGTTCTTTGAAAATATTTATTTATTTTTAAATATTTAACGCAATGTGTTCGAATTATCTCTATAACACTAGATCTGAAATGAGAAGACTCATCCGAAATCCAAACTTTAGTTGCTGATGCCAAATCTGATGACGGAATGGACGAGTTAGGTTATGAATAAGTAGACAGAGATAAGTATACAGGGGGCCTCAAATAAGGTTGATATTTTCTCAAGTACTACTTGACCGATTTTAATAATCCTTTTACAGTTACATAGTTTTAACTTTTATCTATTTAACAGTGAAATAATTTTTTATAATCAAGTCCGTTTTGAGAAAATCTGAACCTAAAAAACTCTCCTGTACACCTTTCTTTGTCTTCCACCGTACATGGAAAATGTTTCGGATAAATTTTCAAAAGTAAATAGGTATATATTACTATATATACTATCTCAATGACGTCTGTCTGACGTCTGCTAATTAAACGGTCGTTCTGCTAATTAAACGACTGTTCAAGTTGAATGCGTTTATTGCACTGCTATTATAATGTTACATGTTTGGCATTCATTATTGTGCAATTCCTGTATGCTTGCTCATACAAATAAAATTCCTAAAATTAAATAAGAACAGCCAAGTAAGTAGATAAGGAGCAAAAACATTTCTTCGTAGGAATACTTTTACAAAAGCGATTACAGTATGTAAAGTAGGCTACAGAACCGCGGCTGGAATACAATACATGTCCTCAAAGTCCTTGGTTAGGTATTAAAGACAATGCCTTCTGTGAAACGCTCTAGAAATCTCTTGGATTTGCGGAAATTTACATTTCTTGTCGAGTAAACTTCGGTTTGTTTGCATTGGCGTCAATTAACACCGACCAAGGTTCTGAGAAAAGCAAAGTTTAAGTTAATGGAGTTCCGTATTTCTATTTACATAACGTTCTCTGATATTATTACAAATTCTGAAGACAGAAACATATATCATCATCTTCGATTCTTCGCATGCAATCATTACCAGCCATATTGCACATGTCTATGTCTATGTTTGGAACTTTGGATGTCCAAAATCCATTGCTAGACAAACAAGGACATCCGTGATTAGGATAACTTATCGGACAATTCCAATTTGTACAGCTGTTTTGATCTTATAATTGGTCAGTAGAATTAACGTTACCCCATGTTGTCATCAGGTTTAATGGCACTGCAACTGCTTGACAAATATATGTCGCTAATTGAAATCATTAAATGTTCATTATTAGATATTGTAATTGCTGTACTCCATTTCAAGGCTACCCGTGTCTATAGTGTATGCTTAACATTTGTTTTTGCGTAGTGTCTATACCCGGAGCCATAAAAACGGGTAATAAGAAATTAGAGGCAACTTATCATGTTTTAAACCAAGTTGGTTTAAAGTTTAATTCTTAATGTTCATGATATAAACCAATGCTAAAGGAGTTTACAGTTCTTCAAATCATCACGTACAGTTCAATATTAGACATTTATATACTTACCTGTATCTACATGAAGCAATATATTGTATGTCTCAATTTATTGTTTGTCAGCTAATTAATAATTAGGTTTATTAATGAAATAAACATGTGTATATTATTAACTATTATTTAGATGGTCTTCATAAATAGTTTGAGAAACTCGAATCTTATTCTCATTTCGCCGTTTATTACATCTAATGCGAAACCGTTTGCAAGTGGGTCGTTCCAGAGTTACTAGGGTTGCTTATCACATAGTTTATTTTGGAAAATTTATTGTCTTTTCAAGGAAAAATATCTGAATTCTTTAACTTGAGTCAGTTTTGAATTACAGTGTTTTATTTTTAGGGTATATCTCTTTCCCACTCGAGGCGCAAGCGTAGGTACTTAGGTTAGGTACTAAAGCTTACTCATTCAGACTGACTTGTAATATTAAACATCCTTTGGTATACCCCTTCAAAATTACTTGCAAAGAAGCATTTTCTACTTAATACATTGAACTATGATTTATTTATGTTAGGAAATGGTGTTTTATCTTAACAACATTCTGCTTTTCTTGAGTTTTGACCATATAGCTACTAATAGATTCTTTCTTATGATTTATTAACTCTTTGATAATAAATTAGTCCATACACACTTCGCTTTTTAGGCAACTCACGACTTTCACTTAAGAGCCAACTAGCGCCGCCAATCTTAAAAAAATAATATCTTACAATATAATCAATTTGATTAAAAAAGCTATTTACAAGATGTTTATTACGATAAATACTATTTTTTAAATGCTTATTTATAACGTGATTCAATTTCGGTAAGTTGTAGTTCGCATAATTGCGAAAAGCACACCTTATGTACATCCAATTTTTATTTCTGGAACGTGTATTTATTTTGTGTACATTAAAGAATTACAGAAAAACGTCCGTTTTTGGCACATTTGTAAACTACAACTTAGCTTGTCGCAATTATGCCATGTATTGTATATTGAAAAATAGTACTCATCCTACTAAACATTTTGTAAATAGCTTTTTTAATAAAATTGATTAAATTGGAAGATAATATTTTTTCAAGATTGGCGGCGCTAGTTGGCTCATAGAAGGCCCTCAATTTTATTTTGTTTCATCTTTGACAACCCTAAGTATTACAAATGTTGTGCGCCACAGTGTACATAGATACGTACTATACTAGTTCTTGTTGAGTGTTCCAACCAGTGTAGCAACAACAGCGATAAATCCAGCGGTTTTGGCACAATACAGGCTTATTGAGGTTATTAATAAGCGGTCGGTCTGGATGGATCTTTAAGATTTTATGAGGCTTCATGGCTGATTACATTAATTTCGTGGAACTTCCGGAAGGGATTGATAGGATTATATTTAGAACTGATATATAACTTGTAAAGATTGTTGAGACTTCTGCCGTTATTGGATTATTAATGAGAGGGCAACAGATTCACATTAATAAAGTTTATGGCAATTTACCACTTTGGAAAGAAAAGGTATACCGTTGTATAATAAAATCCAATCTGCTCCGGTATTCTATTTATTTATGCAATAGTAATTTATAAACAACATTCACAATTAAAACCCCCTCACAATAATCCACCATCTTTTTTTTCTACTCTCCTCCCTCGGAGAGGCAAAGGTTCGATGCCAATCAGCCTAACATTATTAGTGGCCGTGTCAAATTCAATATTATAGGTATTAAATTATATTATTATTTTAAATGGAAATCATCACAGTCATGCAATAAAGTGAGATATACTTTCAGTATTGCCTATATCTATCGCTTTACAAAAACTGAGGGTTTTAAAATGTGGATATACTAACCAATGACTCAGTAAAATAATGTGCCGAGACAGATGACCAATGTTAAAGTATGGAACATACTTACTCGATGGTATTGAACCTAATAGATAAACAGTTGGAACTCCTAAACGAAGTAGAGTGAGAAAACTTCAATATCTTGATCATAATATACTCTAGAACTCAACACATAATTATTTAGAATAGTTTTTTCTCGACAGTTCGACAGAGTATACAAAATATTATAGTCTTCTCTTTCTCCAGAGGAGACGCCGTAGCGTCGTCACTCTGGACGAAGCAGCTCGACAGTCACGTTCACTCCCGAGCTCGTAGTGGGACTCTTGAAAATAGCTCGAAACTTCAGATCTTGCATGAATCATTTTCTGTTAAATTTAATCTAATAATTAACAGGAACTCACGTCCCTAGCTTTATGCTTTTGTATTCCAGATAGACGCTCTAGACATACACCTTTGTTTCATGTCCAATTAGCGGAAACTAACTATGCACGAAATTCAATTGTTTACGGAATGCAGAGTTCATTTAATAAAACCTGGACCTGTTCAATAGCAGCAGGAACACCTTCAAGAAGGATGTCGTGGCATTATTGGGGGATATGAGTACTACAGTAAATACATAACATACACGTACACACCCTCACCCACCCTCTCACACGCACATACACACCCTCTCCCACCCTCCATATCAAACCAACACACACTTAACTTCCCTAATTTTTGTGTTCATTTTTAATATTGTAAATCCGTCATTGGCAGTATGTTATGACTTAAACTGAAATGTAATTTATTTTAGTGATGTGGATTTTGTTATGACGAATAAAAAAAATTAACATGATATTAAACACAAAATAACTACTGTAGACATCATAATGAAAATTATCAAATAATTTCGCAACCTTCGTTTCCCATCATTTTCAAAAACCCTTTAGATTAGTTTTAACCACAATCCAAATCAAAAATATACATTTTACCCAATATTTCGTACTGTACATAATTTGTATTAAGCATCTTACAGCCACGACTGAATTAATAATGACAAAAGCGAAAGCACTTGTCGAAAACGTTAAATCATAACGCTCGTATTAAACGGTTCTAGTACATTTTCCGTAATATATTGCCAACATAACAATTAGATGATTATAAATTGATGAGATGTTGGCACGACTACATTCCCCTTGATGTAATCTTATTCGCTCTACCTTAACTACATTACTGAATAATTGTGTCATGGAATATTAATTTCAAAAATAAAGGAACTTCTTGATATGACTAGACATGTAGGTGTGAACGGACACGAATTATTAAATTGTCATATATTACGTTGTTGTGAATATTATCGCTAACAATATTATGGTGTTTCCTCGATTTCTCTCTTTCATACTTTTATTGCAAATCTTTTCAAATGTGTATGGAAATACAGAAATGTTCGCTATATTAATTGAACCATAAATGCGAAGATCTCTACCAAATCAAAATATTTATAAAGGTCTTTTTATTTGTTATTTAAGTTAAATCCAATGCCTAATTTTGAAATTAGACGATCAGGTTTTACTCTAATTTGATTATTGATAAATTATTAAAAAAATTCAAAGCTACTTATAAACTAAAACTATTAGGTACAGCCGCTATAAAACGCAATACATATTTCAGGTCCTGTCTGTTGAAATTAATCCGAGATCCGATTTGAAATTATGCCATTGCGTATCAATTGCTCTGACATTAACGCGTGGCCCGATGTTCGTCTACTTCAATATTACATCGAACGCGGGCGCAGACGCTGCCAAGATCTAATTATACCATCCTTTGTTATTCTAGCTGGTCTGTGCGGTCTTCCAATCTACATGGTGCAGTTATAATTTAACTGCAAACGGATTTGTATGGTCAAATGCAGAAAAACAAGAACAGGATGATTGAAAATTTCTATAAAACCAGGATTTTAAAAATTCATTCACAGTATGAACTCTAAGGCCCTTATTAATAAATGACTCTCACCTCAAAAGTCAATATTGAGAATGACCTCAAGATGGCGTTCCTATTAACCAACGTAACTTAGGTTTAGAAATCGGGTATCACGTGAGTGACGCCGTATTAATAAACAAAACTCAGTTCTCAAGAGAACTGTCAAACTCACACTTAAGAACGTATTTGCTGATTACTTGACTTGAGAAAGACATCACAAGATTGGTTTATTAATAAATGACATACTTGAGATGGTGATCATGTCTTAAGAGTGTATCAGCTGAATTCGCTCTTAAGGGGCGGGTTTGAGCTCAGACTATTAATACGGCACACTGTTAGCCATAAACGTATATTAAGGTTATTCCACGGTTTAAATCTATAGGTCCCTGTTTACCTTCACGTTTTTAATGAAATATGAACTTGACAAAACACGGTTTAAAGGAAGTGACGTTATACTAGGTTTATGGCTAACAACATTAGCTATTTACTAGTGTAATGAAACAACGAAACATAACCCGAGGGTTAGCGACTTAATCTGTGAAAAGCCCATATTTTTTTTATGTTTGACTTCCATGATGGAAGGGTTCACCTAATCCCGGGTTAAATAAGATAAATATATGGCGTTTTGATACGTATGTAGTCTCTAATCTCTGATTAACTTTTGCTGCGGTTTTAGGGAGCTGGCCAGAGATTGAATTCAAACAGATATAAGTAGAATAGAATAGAAAATATGTTTATTGCCATACACCAATTACATAAGCTTACAAAAATCAATCAAGTAGTAAGTTATAATCTAATATAGTTATGCTAAGTGGTGTGGCAAAAGGTGCATGTTTCAGCTGAGCTGACACCGAGGTGTGCAGCGCTGTTTTTCGACATGCACCTCTTCCCTGCCAGAATATATACCTGATATTCGGTATGATAACGAGCCTGAACTAAGATAGCCTAGCGCTATCCTCCCCTTGAACCATACTAGGGTGGGTGACTGGGTGTGTAAGGTAGATGAGTATTTGTGTGAAAGTGTCTGTGTAAGGTACTTATACCGAAGCCCAAATGAAGTGTCTTATTTTGTAAACAAAAACTACTAACATTTTTCGTTTTTCGGTGATTATTGCATAGTTATTTTGACATGATTAGATCGGATCACTTTATTTTCACAATGATGAACAGGTTCAATCAATCAATTCCTTCAGTATTACATCACAGCAGGTAATTAGACGATCATATTTGTTTACAAAATAAGACACTAGATTTGGACTTCGCTATAATGTATTATTTGCAATAAACGATACGAATCTTCTCGGAATTGTAAATAAACCATCAAATAGAGGCACATTGTCCTCTGTAATGTGAGAAAATTAATGTCTAACCATACATTAAACGGTGCCAATGTGTAGTATCCAGAATAGAACCGGGAAGTCTGGGTCGCAATACGTAGTTACGTACTCAAGTGTAATCGCTTAGTCATTGTCTACTTTTAGACGAATAGATTGTCACGATTCGAGTCATTTGTTTGGCGCATCAAGATTGTAATTGCCTATATTATTGATTTAGATTCTTGAAGATGATATTGACGGCCCTCTCGGTGCGTCGTCGGTGTTTCTTGGAACCTAACTTCCTAGTAACCTTGATGTTCTGAAAGTGATTTTGCCACTTTTTCTCCTCAGCGTTGGCAACGTTTCTTTGTAAATGTGGATTTAAAAAATGTTGACGTGCAATAATATACGGAATTTATTTACTTGCAATAAAGATATATAATTCTGATTCAAGGCCACAATAGTCTTTACTAGGCAAGTCTCAAAAGGATTCTTGAATACTTCGGTCACATTGCCAGGAAGAGTGGTTACAACCTGGAAAGATTAATGGTGACTGGCAAGGTAGATGGAAGGAGACCTCGCGGACGAAGCCCGATACGTTGATCCGATCAGATCCGTACCAATCTCGATACCGGTTTTTACGATGCTCTTCACGGCGCCGAAGATAGGAACAGATGACGCAATATCATCAAAGAAAAGATGATCCAAGGGGCCACGACCCTCAGCAATGAGGAATACGACGCAAGGAGGAGGACTAAATTATTAAAAAAAAATAACAGATCAGGGGACGAGTGGAAACCTCAAATATTTTTGGGGACGAGTGGGCATAGGGTGCGAATTTCAGGGGACCAGTGGGTTCTGACACGGACTAGGCAAACAAACCTTACTAATTTTATATTTACCATGAGTCCAACTCCCAATTTCAATTTGTCGAATGTATTCAAGGACCTGTATATGTAGTTTCTTAATATGGGTCTCTTCTTCGAAAGGATGAGTGAGCGTAGTCCAAAAAAATTCTAGGTTAGGCGTAAAAACACTCTGCACTTATTCTACTTTATGTAGGTATTACAGAAAGGTCGGAAAACGATATTGAAACGAAACACCCGTTTATAGTTTCTGTACACATCCCCAAATAGACGGGTCATCCTCGCTCGGACCGTATTACTCATTCATCGGAATTACCGGCGGCATATCACGCGGACCCATCTGAACCCTTATAAAAGGGTATATTATATACATAGTCCAAAATAAAACAGAAGATATACAGCTGGATATAAAAGGAACTGTGCCTTGCAAATTGAAAACAATTTTCGCAGACATTTTTCCTAATGATTTTCCTGAGACGGTCAAATTACAAATCTTTTACGTTAAAATTGTAATTTGACTAGGAATCAAATCTGTAAAGGACACAGCATGTAGAAGATATACAGTAGGATATAAAGAGGATCGCGTTTGCAAATTGAAACCAATTTTTCTGAGCACATTTTGTTAGCATTGATATCCTATAAACAACTAGATACACAAAGGTTTTACTAAAACAATTTAAAAAAACGTCCAAATAAGGGTCCATTGTTAACGTCCAAATAATTTCCTATAAAACAAATGAGGGTCCATTCATCCGTTTGGACCTTCTTTGCGCTCGGACATTTTAAGAAGGCAGACTATGTATCTAGTTGTTTATAGGAGATCAATGTTTGTTATTGATGATTTTTCTGAAACTTTCAAATGCCGAAACTTTTACCTTAAGATTGTAATTTAACTAGAAATCGAATCGATAAAGCACACACAGTAAATGCTCAGATTGTAGAAGATATACAGCAGTGTATAAAAATAACTGGGTTTGCAAATTGGAACCAATTATTATTATCCTTCAAAGTTAAAAAAAATCTTTGACGTTGGAATTTTACTAGCAACTGAACCCGAAGCACCAGCAGAAAAAGGCACAGAATGTGGCTCAGATACAATTTCAATTTCAACTGCTTTCTACAAAAATTTTCCTCGTCTTTATAGTGTATATAATTATAAATACAGAACAAAGTACCTATCTTTGTATATTAAGCAAACTGTACTTAAACATAACTGACCTTAATATTAAATCTGACTTTTGTCAGCAATTCAGGCTTAGTGGAAAGGTCAGGTGATATCTCCGCATGGACTTTAGTGGTTTGAAATGAAAATTCCTTTTACATAATTTAGGTCAACACCGCTCTCATCTCACAATATAATATTATAAATGTAAATGTTCGAATATTTGTATATTTGAATTTCTAACGAGTCGACAGATTATGCATAAAATTTTGTGACCATAAATAAACTTTATGTTCATAGAAAAACACATAATAAGTAAACTCAATGAAGCACATGATTCTATGAAACTCTATTCACTCACGCCTCGTAAATGACATTGCCACATTTCAATGGAGCTTTGCCCCACCTACAAAACTACGAGACCATTTAGGCTGTACCCATCATTTTGTTGGGGACTTATTACAGGTTACATATTGCATAATCATAATCAGTAGGAGTTGCGAGAGTACCTAGTAGAAAATGATAACAAAAACAATGAATAATTCGCTTCGATTTCTTACTATTTTCTGAATTCTTAATTATGCTGTTTTTTCGACTCGTTTGATGTACAAAACTATATTCTAAACCAATAATTTTAATAAAAAACGGAGATATTTTTACACTAATTCGTTATCCACAAGAAGTGGGCCTCCTACCACCGCCCTATAACCTGATAGTGTGGTGCATGGCGCTAACGTATGTGTCAAATTTAGCTTTAGTCTGTGCTGTTTTAGTTTAGTTTATTATTATATAAGTGCTATTTTGATTAGAAGACATACAATAACTTTGTAATTAAGCATATTGAATTCTTCTGGAAATAAACATCATTTCATTTCATTATCTTGTTCATCGTACCTTGATAGTGGGGCAGAATCTGGCATTGTCATTTCCAAGGTTAAATAACTAATGTGCCAATGTAACTTCCTTAATTTAGTTTGAGAATAATCTCAAACTAAAACCTTTACTTATTCAAAGGATTGCCACAAATTAAAACCGAGATGATCATTTGCAAATAAGAAAAGCAATTTCCTTGTCGGGCTATCCGTCCGAACTTTCGTTTTATTTTTGTTAGATAATCCTCAATTAGGAACTTTCTTCTTCGTTAATCTTCAGCTACTTAATTTGATGCGCACTTTCGAGTTTGCGTAAGTACAGCAGTTTTGGCGTCTATCTTTTCTGTTTCTTATCTCGTTGCTTGCGGTTTATTTTTAGAATCTATACATATAATAAGACTGTAAAAAGGCTCAATAATCTGGGCAAGTTACAGCAATTATACCAGATGATTAAATCATAATGAACATTGAATATGATTTCAATTAGCGACATATATTTGTCGAGCAGTTGCAGTGCCATTAAACCTGATGACAACATGGGGTAACGCTAATTCTACTGACCAATTATAAGATCAAAACAGCTGCACAAATTGGAATGGTCCGATAAGTTATCCTTATCACGGATGTCCTTGCTTGTCTAGGATTTGGGACATCCAAACAGACATGTGCAATATGGCTGGTAATGATTGCATGCGAAGAATCGAAGACGAAGATGATGATATATGTTTCTGTCTTCAGAATCTATACATATAATAAGACTGTAAAAAAGTTGTGTCTGTACATTGGATATTTTTTGAAAAGAATAACTGGAATGTGTTTTAGGATCGATAATGATGGCAAATTTTTTTTTTAATTTTTGTCTGTTTGTCTGTGACTTTGTGCAAGAATCACGCCATAACTACTGAAGGGATTTTGATGGGAGTTTCACTAGGAGATAGCTGAAATATCCGGACAGCTCATAGGCTATAAGCCATTACGGTATGTGATTTGGAAACAAGGATCCAGAGAGGAAGATCTGCCTCCTAATCTCCTCCATCCTCCTCTAAGCAAACGAAATTGCGGGGTACAGCTAGTACTATACATATGTAACATTTTGAATAAAACTGGTCTGACTGTATTCATGAGTTATTTTGATAAACGATTTCGAAGTAATTATATTAGACGTCCATTACACAAAGCTAGAAAATGGTTTAAGAAAAACTTTACTCGTAGAAAATAGTAGCTATAATCTATATTCACAGATGAAAATGTAATAAAAAAAACTGAATTTCTGAAATAATAAGTTAGCATATATGTACTTTACCGACAATGATCTCTTAAACTCATGTCTTACGGGGCAGAGATGATGTACCTACTTCCATCTGATGCGATCCTGGTACACCACTCTCGCTTCGTCCACATTATCATTCTCTTCATGCATAGTATTATGACTAACGTTAATGCAATATATATCAAAGCTTTGATTCCAAATTGTCTCAATCGTATGTAAGTACAGTGCTATATTTACGAGAAACCTTGTATACCGCAGCCCAAATCAAGTGTTTTATTTTGTAAACAAATATGATCGTCTAATTACCTTTTGTGATGTAATACTGAAGGAACTGATTGATCGAACCTGTTCATCATTGTGTAAATAAAGGTGATCCGGTCTAACAATGTGAAAATAACTGTGCAATGATCACAGAGCAGGCTAGAATGTTAATAGGGTAGTGTATTTATTTTATTTTATGAAATAGGTTACCCACAGGGTGTACACCAAAACAATTACAGTGCAACAGTCCACAAAATAATTATGCTAAGTGTCACCCCAATTATAGGCAATAACGGCATGCTTAGAAATCCAAGGAAAAGGTTGCAATGTTATATCGATCTTAACAATAAAAATAAAATTTAACAAATTTAGAAAACATTTCAGTAACTAATCTAACCAACAAAAAGTAGCAACAAAGTGTAGTTTTTGCTTACAAAATAAGACACTTGATTTGGGCTTGGGTATAGGTACTTTTAAAGTGTCTGAAGCAATGATCTGGTTTAGTCCTTCGAGAAACGATTTTGGGTGAATGCAATAGACATTTATCGAAATTATGGCATCATATCGCAGTGGAATCTCGAGTGGACCCTTTCTGGGATAGAATTTAATGAGCCGACCGAGGACACCCTTAATATATCTTATGATTTTGATGGCGACTTGGTTATTTTTGGGGACGAATCGATTTTCAGACAGTGCCTGATGTAGTTTGAAGTCTCGTGGGCGTCCGTCTAGTTACTTTATTAGGTTTGTGTCTGGTTGAAATTAAATCATGCTCCCGCCGCGTTCAGTCTCTCGCTGTATAATGGCCAGTATAATAGCTTTTTTCTCTTTTAGTCTTTGTAATAAGCCATTGTTTCTTATATCGCCATTTTACTTTTAAATAAGTATATGTCACTTCATCATCAGTCTATTTATATTGCCCCACTGCTCGGGCACAGACCTTCCCTTGCACTGGGGCCATGATCCACCACGCGGGCCCAGTGCGGTTTGGCGGATTTCACATGCCTTAGATTTTTTTCTTCTTCTACGGCATGCAGGTTTCATCACGATGTTTTTCCTTCACCGTTTTGAGAGCACTCGGTAAATGTACGTAAGTTTTTCCGTCGAAAAAACCGAGGATAACTCATTGGTACATGGCTGCCCTGGCTGGGAATCGAACCTAGGACCTCCGTATCGCAAGTCCATTGACCCAACCACTGAGCCACCGAGCTCCTCCTCCATATGTCACTTAACCTTAATAAATTTAAGGAATTATTGTTAAATCTAAAAGATAATATAATTATTACTAATTGCAAAAGTATTACACAAATAAATAAGCATATATAATTAGTATCACAGTCGGCGGTCTTATCGCTGAAAGCGATCTCTTCCAGATAACCTTTGGGTATAGAAATTAGCTGATGAATATGCAGCTTGATGTGCAATATTAAATATCCTATTTAATTGTAAAATAAATTAAAATCAATCAATCTATTTAATATTTAGAAGCTCACTTCGCATGCGAGATTTTTTCTTCTTTGGTTATTGATTATTTTGATTATGATAATTCAGAAAATTTATGTTTGAATATTTTTAAATTCTTTAGAGACGACCTCGTCAACCTTAATCAAGGCTTTGGGCTGAGTCCCAAGGGTAAACAACCTTTAACTTCTCTACACAAAGTCCAGTCTAGTCTGTTATTTTTGAAATGTCTCGATAAATAAGATCAGATTTAATCATAATTTCGTTCTGTTTGACTGCTACCTTGTCTCGTCGTCGTAAGGAGCAAATGCCAAGAATCTTGGCCGCACTTCAATAATTTGTACCGGTCGATTGTCAGGCGTTTCAAATATTTGGGCTACAGTAATCTATCGTTGCCAATCGGTTGGTTCTATTGTCTTACTGATACTGATGGTCTTACTAAAACAATTTAAAAAATGTACAAATAAGGGTCCATTGTTAACGTCCAAATAATGTCCAATAAAGCAAATGATCCATTCATCCGTTTGGACCTTCTTTGCACTCGGACATTTTTAGAAGGCAGACTGTGTATCTAATTGTTTATATATGATTTATAATATTAAAATTTTCAATTTATAATCATTGAAACTGTCCGAAGCAGTTTGATTCGCCTATAGGATGGCCTTTCTTAGTCAATTTGTTGTACAGCTAACAGCAGATCAAGTGTAACACTTTGTACCGTTCTTATTATCTGCTTCGTAAGATTTAAAATCGCACTGCAAGTACGTTACCATTGTTCTGTTGTTGTCCGTACATGTATTTCCATAAAGTAAATTCTTGTATCTTCTTCAAATATCATTTGTTTTCTACAGCATTCTGTTATAATACCCCCCATTGTGGTTTGGGCATTATGTACCCCAATTTGCTCCCGACTTAAGCCTGTGACCTTCCTGAGCGTTTATTTTAGAACAAAAACCTTTGCCCTTACTAAGGCATTCAGAAATTTCAATGGTCGGTCCCGATGGTTAGGGAAAATAATTGGACTGTCAATCTGGGGTCGAATTCTATGCGAGCTGTTGTCAATCAACGTCGAAAGCGGTGTTTTGGAGTTGGGTTGTAGTTTAACGTAACAGCTGTCATTACAGTCGTCGAATTGCGATGCAATGGGAGCCTTTGGGGAGAAAACGCCCTACAGGGAGGCCACAGAAGGGATGGCGTGATGACATCCGCAGTGCAGCCGGTTCGAAGTGGATCTAAGTGACGCAAAGTAGACGAGAGTGGAAAAATTTAAAGGAGGCCTACACCAGACTGGTAGAGAATGGCTAAGAAGAAGAAGGGAGCCTTTGAATGCCCAGTTTGTCTTCGCCTGTACAAGTCAAAGCACATAAACTCTTTGGACGTTGGACTATTCTTATTATCTGAGTCGTAAGAGTTGAAATCGTACTACAAGTGTTACCATTGATCTTCTGTTGTCCGTAGGTACCATTGCTAAGAGTAAAGTTGCCATAGAAATTAGTGAAGACAGCTCGCCTGGATTCAAAATGGACTTTCTGGAATTAGGTTAGAGAAATAAATAGAGTTAAAATTAATAAAGCACTACTGGGTGTCCTTGAATTCATTCGACTTAAAAGGTTGTACTGATGGTAATAGGAATGACACAAAATGTATTTTGGCAGTTAGTGTTTTTGAAATAAGTTTTACAGGTGTTGTAATAGACCCCTATTATTATCGTTTTAATCAAAATTGTATTTTTAGAAGAATTAACAATTTTTATATCCGTGTCAAACTGTAGTTTCAAAATATATTCCCTTAGTAAATAACTTTATTTTTCACTTTTATTAATTTTATTACAACAACAGGTAACCCAGTATTTTTCAGTGAAATGAAATTTCACTCACATGAGTGATATTCGTTTAAACAGGATGTATCGAAAAGGGTATATGACGCCGAAGGGAGGGTGTTCACACCCTCCGTGTTCAGTTTTGGTACCAGAACAACTTTTGTTTACATTTCGCGAATTATTTTTTGACTTCTCATACATTTCGTACCCCTCAGCTGATCGATTTGTATGAGACAATTATTTTTTATATGAAAAGTCGTAGAACAAAAGTTGTTTAGTTACCAATACAGAACACCCTCCCTTCGGCTTCATAAACTCTATCCGTTACACCCTACATATAAAATTCTGTACTTCTTATACTTATATTTATTTTTGTCTTAGCTTGATTTTTCTACATAAGTAATGCGAAAACAACTTGTACCTATGGGGTAGCTTTCCGTTCTCCTTAAGTGTAAAAGTTATTTTATTACAGAACCGACTCTTTATTGTTTCACATTAGCATAATCCCAATTAACATAAACTCAAATTTACTTTAACAAATGCTATAAAATAGCAAAACACGAATACCCTGAAACATTTTGCATTTTGTTTGTTATAATATATTTAAGTACTTTCGGCTGAAATTCATTCAATTTGGCCCAGAAACTCTGTCAGAGTTAAACTTTTCGAACTGTTGAATGTTTCTTTTTTTCTTTTGAATCCTCGAATGTTGGAAAGAATCGTCTTACCCTCTTATTAGTTTCCATCTTAAACTTTTATAGATTATGTAATAACAGACGCGTCATCTTTGTATGACCTTATAATTATGCCTAATGTTTTCTTACCTTCACTTCAATCTAGGAACTTATTTATGAAAATATTTCCACATTAGGAACTATTTTTCTTCTCAACCGCCAGAAAAGTTTTACACCCGGATTATTCTGTTGCGTACATCGATCTCCTATAAACAACTAGATACACAGTCTGCCTTCTAAAAATGTCCGAGCGCAAAGAAGGTCCAAACGGATGAATGGATCCTCATTTGCTTTATTGGACATTATTTGGACGTTAACAATGGACCCTTATTTGGACGTTTTTTAAATTGATTTAGTAAGACCTTTGTGTATCTAGTTGTTTATAGGAGATCAATGGTTGCGTATTAAATTGGTCACATATTTTGTTCAAGGTTTTTTTTACCAATTGCAAATTGCAACGGTAAATTTTTTTAATAGAATCTCTGACTATCCCGCAGGGGATAAATACCATATACTATAATATATGTTACAAAAATATACAAGGCTTTTGAAAATGGCGGGAAACGACGGTTGCGAAATTATTTGTTAATTTTCAGTTCAATGTCTACAGTGGGTGTTTTGTTTTTTAATATTACGTTAAGTTAATCAGAAAATGTTCGCGAATGACAGTATGGTGAAGTTATTTTTTTTATTTTTTTAAATAATGGACTCGACAGTTCGTCATTTGCCAATGTCATGTTACAGAAAATTCAATATATTCAATAGTCTTCTATCTTCCTCCAGGGGAGTCGCAGTAGCGTCTTCACCCTGGGTAGCCGCGTCTTCATGTCTTCATCCAGAGGAGACGCCGTAGCGTCATCACTCTGGACGAAGCAGCTCGACAGCTGCTTCGTCCAGAGTGACGACGCAATGGCGACTCCCCTGGATGAAGACAAGACGATATAATATTTTGAATATTCTGTAACATGACATTTGCAAATGACTAACTGTCGAGTTCATTGATAAAAATAGGGTATACAAATAAAAATTTATTATATACATAACATGACTCCCTCTCGATTAAACAGTATCTACCAACACGAGTATTAAATTGACTTAACGACTCCCATAGTACACCCACAGGCTTTCAATGTGATACATAAATAATACCCTTTTCTATTAAAAGCCGCTTAAACAAGGGCTTTGAACTACACATCCCTTTGTGAGAGAAATGTTTGGGTAAACAAACCAATACATTTCACATTGACAGAGAATTAATGACCTCGTGTATTTAAACCACATATAAGGTTTAAATTTTAAAATTATTAAAAAAACACGCTTATAACAAACCGTATAACAATTAATAGTGATCAGAAATGCAATGTTATACTTTCTATAAGTACAGCATATTTTTAAATCGTAAGCACAGTACCTTTTTTTTTACTCAGGTAAAACATGCCATACCATGTGCCACCACGCCCGGGGGAGCGTGTTGGTTATGTCGGGCTCACCGCCCTGAAGGGGCGGAATACCGACTAAACCTCCTGGGGTGTTCCACCTCGTGCCATTCTTGCCGAGCCACGGGAACTGCGATACGTCCGCGACCCGACTGGCGCCCCGAGCACTCCCCATTGTGGGCTGTAATAGCCAACTACAACTACAATATCAAAATGTATCTACACTAGGTATAAGTCAAAGTCAAATTTCTTTATTGCAAGCAAGCACGTTGTGTACTATTTTGCACGTCGACATATTTTTGACTTTATATTTACACCACTTTGCAAGGAAAAGGTGCCAACGCTGAGGAGAGTTTATGGGTGTTTTCTGGTTCTAAAATTATATTAAGCCAGGATCGTAGAGGACAACAACGTTTTAAACCTTTTTATTCAGCATTTCTACATGAGCCAGCAATTCTAAATGTCCCATCTCCGTTATATTCATCTTCTTTGACCCACCAAGACCTTATTGCAGGAAACGGAAGTTCTTTAACGCGTCGAGGCGGAATATCGCTAACTTCGACACGAGATTGTACTATACTTTAGTACCTCTAGCTGTGATACCATCTCTACATTTATTACCATTGTTCTTTTTTGTGATAAATTTCTTCCCAGGAGGAAAGGCAAGGCTAACTAGAGCATACATCCTGATCTGATGTTTATTTCTTATAAATACATACATTTATATACGAAGATAAAGTAACTGAATCTACACACAGTCTTCTCATACCCCTAAATGAAATAACTCAACGATCCACGTCCATTGAGTCATACAAGGAATCCTTGATAAGAGCACGAAACTTCACAAACACGTCTTCTTTCTATAACTCTAATAAATAGAAACGTTCGTATATTGGAGGCATTACATGGACATCACTTACCTCGTAAGAGTACTTAAATTATATACCAATGTAGAATAAGCCATTTTTTTTTGTAAACCTATAAATTGTCCCACTGCTGGGCAAAGGTCTCCCCCTTCCTCTTCCATCCATCCCTGTCCTGAGCCTCTTCCAGCCACCCATCCCTGCATCTAACTCAAGGTCTGCCAACGCGCAATGGAACGCAGCATATTGGGCGCGAGGAGAACGGACCGTGTCCGAAACACAACCCTGCGATCGATAACTGGCGTAGCAGACGTGGCCCCCAAAGCAGCCACATTAAAGTGGAACTGGGCGGGCCACGTGTGCCGCATGCAGCCGGACGGACAGATGGGCCCGGACTGGCACAGAATGGATGGGTGCCATCGGACGGTCGCCGGCGTCGGGGCAGACCTCGGCGTAGGTGGAGAGACGATGTCTTTAGATACAGGGATGGGTGGCTGGAAGAGGCTCAGGACAGGGATGGATGGAAGAGGAGGGGGGAGACGTTAGATTTTTTTTTACATTTAGAAAATATTATTTTACATTATCTAAGCTCGTTATTTTTAATCTCTATGGCGCGAATTCATAAACGCGTTTTAAAGTTACGCCACCGTTTAGGACTCCTGTCCCTTTCTATCTTAACCTTTTTTAACGAAGTGTGAAAGCGATAGCAACACGATTTAATGGAAGTGAGGTTTACCTAGGTTTTTGAATAACTACATTTGTAAATAAATGATTAGAATTAACTTTCATATTAATGTTTAATATTAATGAAACATTAAACATATCACTAGGGATTAATTCGGTTTCCAGCAAACATTGCAGACAAACCTTTACCGACTTAATCTAGATTTCCTACAAACCCCACTGGGGCTAGATCCCAGAACAATCATAAACGTTAGAAATGCTATGAGGGCCTGGCTCTTACTTGAATCCCCCGCACAATTCAAATATGAGCGTCTACATTGCCCTCAGTTTCTATTTCTATTACCGGAATGACAGGAGGCTTTGGAATTGTATGTATGTCGGCTCCTTTAAATTAACCGGCTTGATGAATTTTGATGAATGCGGTGTGGTAGATCTAAAATAGGATATATTTTATGCCAAAAAGAGGTCGTATTAAATAATTCACGTGTCTCACCTCTATAATTGTTCTGTGAGCTAGAATACGTCTACCTACGAACACGTAGCTTCGTAATATCTGGGGGGTAAACACGTTAGGGTTAACTATACAACGTATAATGTACTAAGGGTGGACTTTGCTTATCACGCGGCACGCAGCAACATCATTTAGGTACTATGTTTTATCCAATTGGTCCAAGAGGATAGTAATGTTTTACTGGTGTATGTGTGTACAGTCAACAGGAATCATCAGTCTATTTATATGTCCCCACTGCTCGAGCACAGACGTTCCCTTACATCGAGGGAGTACGGGCCATGATCCACCACGCGGGTCCAGTGCGGATTAGCGGATTGCACATGCCTTAGATTTTTTCTACAACATGCAGATTTCATCACGATGTTTTCCTTCACCGTTTTGAGAGCACTCTTTATATGTACGTAAGTTTTTCCGTCGAAAAAAACGAGGATAACTCATTGGTACGGACAACAGCAGATCAATGGTAACACTTGCAGTACGATTTTAAATCTTACGACGCAGATAATAAGTGCGTATATATAGCCACCCTATGTATACACACATTTGTGTGGCTTCCAGGATAAATAAATAAAAATAAAATAAAAAACTTTTATTCACTAGCCAATTAGAAAAATAATTTGATTTACATGATTCCAGAGTATCGCACGCTAAATGACAATGCCAGATTCTGCCCCACCATCAACCGCAAGTTGTACAAGATAACGAATAAATGTAAAAATATCTCCATTTTTTTATTAAAATTTGTACAAGTTGCGAGTCGAAAAAAACAGCTTAATTAAGAATTCAGAAAATAGTAAGAAATCGAAGCGAATTATTCATTGTTGCGAGAGTAGTAGAAAATGATACTGATTACGATTATGCAATATGAAACCTGTAATAAGTCCCCAACAAAATGATAGGTACAGCTTAAATGGTCACGTAGTTTTATAGGTGGGGCAAAGCTCCATTGAAATGTGGTAATGTCTTTTAATCGTGGCTCTTAGCTCACGATTACGCGTTTGCGTAAGGACAGTTGCGTTTAGGTTTAGGATTAGATATGGTAGCCACTACAGAATCACCCAACTTTATTCTTATTTGCTTCTCGTAGCATTTTCATTAAGCAAGTTTGGAGGAATATGTTTTTCTTCAGAAACGGGACGTCTAGGTAAAATCCAGACATTCTTTATAGCCTAGACCAGACAGCAAAAAGCACGTACCTATGTACTACTCATATGTTTCTGCAGCACCTGCCTTTGTTTGTCTGAAGGCAGGATATATAACTTTTAGTTTACTCCGCGAAATGGGAACTTTGCTTTTCATTTCACAACGCAATGCTAGCCACTGGATTTATTATTTATATGAAGGAACGTCGTATGGAGTAAGCCATATTTACATCGCAGACATCGCTCTTGCATGAGAAACTTTAGCGTCTCTGCCACTCATTTGTTTTTCCATTGTTTGAATTTAAGGCTTGCGTAACATTCTGAAATATTGTTTAGCAGTAGCCAAAACCCCTAAACTATTTAAGGCTGGGTGTGCGTGGATTTTCAGTTTTTCTATGAAAACTACTGAAATTAAACGTCTGAATAAAATATACTAATAGCAATCTTGGGGTGTCTATTTAAAGACTGATGAATGCCGATACACGATAGGAACTTCTCTCGCAAACATGAGGTCCATGTCTTTTAAAATGAAAATTATGTTTAAACCGAAATAGTTATTCATACAAATATAATATATCAAAATGTAGGGTATTAAAAATACGAGAGCTTGTTTTAAATAAATCTGATTTTGGTTGGCGTATTTTTATATCCCTGCCAAAATTATAAAAATACAAATATGGAGTCACTGTGCCGTGCTCTTCACTCCGCCGCTGCGGACATCTTCTGTCTCGCGCTTGAGTTTGACAGCTGGCAGCCCCATATCTTGCGCATCAAAAGTTAAGTTTTTCAAAGCATTTATCAAACTGTCAATACACAATATTGTTATTGTATTTAGGATAAACATGCTTAGCGACATTATTATTTACCAAACTAAAAATAATTTAAATGTAATCTCACGCCGCCAATAAAAACAGATGTCACTTTCTGACGTTATAAGAGAGCGAAAGTGGCATCAAGGGCGGAGACCTGTCCCCATACAAAATATACATTAGGCTTTCTCCATAGAGGCCGCGATGAATTTTTTCCCTTCATGATTATTTAGGTGGATGAGGGATGATTGTGGGCTGCATACATATGTATTACATATACACAAACCGTATCTATCCCGTAGGGGTAGGCATACAACTTCCATCTGTTGCAATCTTGGCTGCCTTCGCTTCTACTACATTCATCAATCATTGTATTCATTCATCATGTTAGTAATGACGTCACATTGTTGCCGACTGTTTTCTTCACTCTTGATTTCTAAATACCTGTAAGTATGTATTTTATTTTGGCGCAGGATTTTAATACATTTATACATATAATTATTTACGTAGGTTGTAAGTTTTCGATACGTAGTTTTAATTTTTATTATGTGTAACCTTAATTTTAATTGTTATAATAAATATATTTTATATTTATATTTTATAACAAATTTCATATCTTGTCACGTTGAACTTCAATGTTTAGTTTTAACCGATTGCGGAAAGCCGAAGGGTGATGTTTTTGAGTATATTATGTAACTTCTGTGGCCTAATATAGGTGGTTAAATGTTAAAGTATGAGGTATCGTCAAATTCGTCTTGATCACGGGAGTTACCTACGATATAAGAATAACATACACCGGAAATTAGAACCTTCTCCTTTTTTGACGTCGTGCGGAAGAACGAAAGTCATTTAATTTTAAGAAAATCAATATTTGTCGAAAATCCAATTAGCATATGACACTTTCACTTTTATTACAAAAAAATCACTTTAATTTGGTTGAGTAATTCATATAAAATAAAATAAATATTTTCCTAAAATATTGACAGCAATTCAGACCGAACTAAATCTTCTAAAGTATGCAGGCGTCGCCTACGAAGTAAACCCATAAAAAAGTCTTTCGAATCCGTCAAATCCCCTCTCTTTGCTTGACCTGTGTATGGGAGAACTATGGCCATTAAAAGTTCTACCAGTTTTATTGATATATTGACCTGAAGGTCGCAAACCCATGGGCAATAGGACTGTTTAGACGTGGGACAGTTACTAGTCTGATGCTTGTTTGTTTTGTTTTAACACTTTATTGCACAACACAGACAAATACATAATAACATCCAGAAGAAACAAATTGGTACAAAGGGCGAGCTTATCTCAAAATTCTACCAGCAAACCCGCGAATGAGAGAGCTGTGTTAAAAGTGATAGTCGTTGTGGTGTACAGATAAGATATGTACTTACGTAAATAAATCAATTATAACTACTAAATATATAAACAATACCTATGATACGAGAACACAACAAAATACATGCTATATTTAAAAGAATGAATCTTTACAAAGACTTAATCAAATCAAAATCAAATCTTTTTATTGCAATTAAGCACATTGTTTACATTTTTGCACGTAAATTTTTTTTGGAATTTATATTTACACCACTTTTTAAGGAAAAGGTGAAGAGAAAAAGCGGCAAAAAACTTAATTACACTAGTTTTTATGTGTAAATAAAATGTGTCTATGTCAATCTATTGATCCAAACGAATCTACCGATATCATCCTTAGGTACTAACACATAAAAAATAATAAAAATTTAGGATGAAATAATGAAAAAGTTTAGGATGTAAATAAAAATACTATCCCCAGGTTAATAAGTGACAATTAAATTAATCTTAAATTAATTTCAGAGTGTTACATCAAACAAAATCCTCAAATAACAAGCTGCCATTTCTGTAAATAATGTACTTTGATTTTATAACACCTTCGAAAACTACGACAGCCATAATAAACCGCTACGCGCTCGCTACGGACAGTCGTAGCACGTGAACGCGTAGCCATTTTTTCCGATTTTCGTAGCACGTACGAAATGAACGTCACTCGAGTTTCCTACCAGTAAAGTTCTGCTGTCCTGTACTTGATTAATGCACTGGCAGTCGTGTAAACAATCCTTAGAGCAAAACAACAACACTGGAAATAAATATATTTGGGCAAATAAATTAAGGAGTGACATCTTTAGAATTAAAACTATAGTGAGCCATTACTACACATTATTATATATAAACAGAAACCACTCACTTATATTGTTGAAGTCGGCAATTAGACCGACAGTTTCGACCGATTTCGACGGTCTTTTTCAAGGTGAGCGCGCCACGCCCGTTTCTTCGCGCACTGCGGATCAGCGCCCTCTGGGCGCGTTCCGACATAACTTGTCCCGCCGACGACATACACATCTTCTCATCGAAGGTTGGACAACATCATGACAATATTCACCCTTTGGACGGCTGCCTGGAACAAGGAGCTGGTGCTACAGGCGAACCAATCACGTAAGTTCTTCAGCCAAGAGTGGTTCCTCATTTTTCCACAGACCTTGCCCTTGATTAATAACTGCAGCAGGTTATATCGGGGGTTCCGCATCATCATCATCAGTATATTTACATTGCCACACTGCCCGGGCACAGACTTTCCCTTACATCTAGGGAGCTCGGGCCATGATCAACCACACGGGCAAGTGCGGATTGGCGGATTTCACTTGATTTAGGATTTTTCTTTTTCTGCAAGTTTCATAACAATGCGTATAATGTAACCAAAATATTGGAGCTTCCGTCGCTTGACTTCCTTTAAGGATTGACAAGTTAAACGAATTTACGAAACTTACTCTAAAGAGTAACCTAATTAGTAGTAACCTAAAGTAAAGTAATAACCTAATTCAGTGGTATCCTGTCCTACCCTTCATTCTACCGAGTTACAAACGGATTTTAGTAATTAGTTGACAAAGCTTAGAGGGTTAGCAAGCTAAGGTGGCATTACACTGGTCACATCTGTCGTTGAATCGATAATCGACGGGGTAGAGTTCTCGAGTGGATACCATGATCGGGTAAACATTGTATGGGCACGACCAGATAGACGGATGACCTACGCAAGGTGTCTGGTAAGGACTGGATGCAAAAAGCCGAGAATCGGGTTATATGACGCATGGGAGAGGCCTTTTTTGTCCCAGGTAAAACACGTTTACATGTACCACGGGGGAGCGTGTTAATTATGTCGAGCTAGCCGCCCTGAAGGGGCAGAATAGCGAATAAGCTTCCTGGGATGTTCCACCTCGTGCCATTGTTGCCGAGCCACGGGAACTGCGATACATCCGTGACCCGACTGGCGATGGCACCCCGAGCACTCCCCATTGTGGGCTGGAATAGTCCACAATTCATCATCCATTCATCCATCACCTTCCTCCTCCCCGTCTGGGCCTCAAAGAGGCCTACGTCTAGCAGTGGATTGATATTGGCTGATGATGGCACGGAAAGAAAAATCTTAAATCAAGACATATTTCTAATTTCTACAGACATTAGCTTGGTATCAATAAACGTGATTTATAGTTAAGCGGTGATAGTTAAAGATATTCGCTGGATTTTGCCATACAAAATCGGTGGTTCAACAACTGTCAAATTAATGCCCCGTAGCTTTTTTACATAATCTAATAGAAATTTTCTTTATTGCAAAAATATTACACAGAGAAATATTAATTATTATCGCAATTGGCGATCATTTCGCTGAAAGCGCATTCCTCAGTTTGTATTGTTTTTTTTTCAAATCCGATATTTTGTGACGTCACTGACCACTCCAACAGGGTTAAATAAGTTTTTATCTTGGCGGTTTTATTACTCAATCCATGCGACAGTCATGTTTACTCAAGTCTGGAAGGCCGCTCTGATTCTATCTGATCACGCGACGCGCTCATAAAAATTGATGAATGATCACAATTACATTGCTTGTGTTTTATGACAACCTAGTACTTTTAGGTGTGAATTATAATGTCAGTGTAGTGGAAAAGTTGGTTTTATTAATGAGCTTTTGAATGGAGAGTGTAAAGGTTGTATTTAATGACTTACAGGGAAGAACAGGAATAATAAAGTTTCTCAGATTAGAGGTCCATAGCGATAAACGTGACTTGAAGTCAGTTTTAAGGCCGTTTTTAAGCTTTAATTTGACAAGTGTAGATTTTGGTTACAATTTCACCGCAATTTTGTGTCCAGAAATCGTGATTACTTAACTCGTGCGTAACTGGTTACGTTGGGTTACTATTGCGAATGACTTTTAGTCGAAACACTTTTGATCGGCAACTTTTCATCGAAACTACTTTTAATCTATGCTACATTTGGTCGATTGTATGATTGATCGAAACCACGTTATCTCGATTAAGTTTACCTACACTATTATGGCGAATTATGGGGTAATATTTAATATTTACGAGAATATTTTTTTCCTCATTCACTTGGTTACGAAACTCCGGCCGAAGCGAAGAAAGCGTCTCCATTCTGCCCGCTCTAAGCCCGAAAGGACTACCTGAGTCACATCCATCCCTTAGCCTCCAGTGGCATCCCGCCCGCCCTACAGTAGTACCGCCGCCGCCGACGACGACGCACGCCCGTCTGCTCCGTATATCGACCGCGAGTGTGGTACCTACGTCACGTGATCTGTTCCCAAGTGTTACATTGCAACGGTTTGAGATAACGGTGAGTTAAACGCTTTATTTGATGACGGTTTATTTATTACGTTTTCGTATTTGATGCCTGGCGTCATTTTCTTTCAGTTGGCTTCAAAGAAAAAGGTTGTTTGGGCAGATTAAATTATGTTTATATCGCAAAGTGTACAGGAGAGTTTTTAAGGTTGAGATTTCGCAAAAACTACTTGACCTATTGCAAAAATTCTTTGACTGTTAGATAGATAAAAGTTTAAACTATGTAGTTCTAGAATTATCAAAATTGGTCAAGTGGATTTTGAAAACTCTAAACCTTATTGAGGACCCTGTATTAATAAACCTTTGTCTTCGTGGTACGAGCACTTTACAGGGTTTTGTATATTATATAAGACTCCATAATATGACACTTATTCGCATTAATATCTAGCCTGAGTAAAGACTAATAAGTAATTTAATTTTGACCTAAACTTCTATAAAAGGTTCCTTATATCTAAAGTTCAACGACTTCACACGCGCGGTTAACATAAATGTAATTTAAAGTCAGTCCATGGTTCAAGTCTTCGGTGCCTGTCTAACGAATTGTGAAAGTGACGAAACACAGTTTAACGGAAGGGAGGTTAAACCTGGTTTATGTCTAACAGAATTAAGAGTCTATTAAGGGTTCCCCTTATTAATAGACTTTGTTCATGTGTCTTTGTATTCACTCAATATCATGTTTTCAGTAGATTCAGATTTATTTATTTCACTTTCACACAATAACATACTATAAACCGAAGCCTAAATCAAGTGTCTTATTTTGTAAACAAAAACTACCCTACCCTGCTAACATTTTAAGCTGTTCTGTGATTATTGCATAGCTATTTTCACATTATTAGATCGGATTACTCTATTTTCACAATGATGAACAGTTTCGATCAATCAGTTCCTTCAGTGTTAAATCACAACAGGTAATTAGACGATCATATTTGTTTACAAAATAAGACACTTGATTTTGGCTGCGGTATACAATAATAAACATTATGTCAAATATAGGGTCTTAATTGTAAAAATTATCGTCGGGTGATAAATAACTTAGTCAAAAGTAAATGACAATAATGTTAACTATAACATTGTAAACGCGTTATTAAATTAATAAGTAATAAAAACAAAATTAAATCAGGTGTATGTCAAAAGGTTTTTAGGATAAAATTAATAAAGTACATTCGCATGGTAAGTAAATAAATAATATAAATAAATAAAAAGAACTTTATTCATCATTAAACATAATTATACAAAAATACATGTAATGTATATCGTAATAATAGGTGAATGGGTCGAGGCCTCAGCACGGGTGCTGTTTTTCAGGCTCCGCCAGAGAGTCTTGCTGCCACTTACAGGCTAACAACCTATGTATGTTACCTATAAAAAATTACATGTGATGTGATATTATTGACGTGATTGTGACATTATAAGATCTGCCAGAAGTTTAAAAGTCCGACCAGCCCAATGGATTTGTATTCTAAATTTCTTTTTTAACCCTTGACGAATGCTCAGGAATCCATAAATAATATTAAAACAAAACACAGGACGGAGACTGCCTAGGAACGGAAATAATCAAGAAATTTAAATTTAAACTAAGTTTAAATTTTTATTATCTATATAATAGTGTGCATGCTCTAAGCATAAGCAGTAAAGTTGCTATTTGAAACGTTAAAACAGTATATTCACAAGAATTCGAGATCTATTATTACTTTGAAGCGATGGAGTTATGTAGAAAGGCTTTTAAGGCCTCAATTAGACCCTTTCAGTCGTATTTACCACCCACTGTTCGTGCTATGAGGAAATGTCAGAGTGGCATGCAATGTCTTTATTGTGACAGATTACATTGTAAAAGCTTTAGAAACATGAATCAAGAAATCCACGATGGAGATAGCCTTATGTCGCAGACTCTGCTCTTATAAGTCAATTCATCGCGACTCCCGCTCACTTGTTTTTCCATTGTTTGAATTTTCACCGAAGCCCAAATCAAGTGTCTTATTTTATAAACAAAAACTCCCTCCCTGTATAATCTACTTATAGTCAGATTACGTCTTACATGGCCACTTAATATAAGTAATATATTTTTTATAATAGGCCGATAGTCATAGTTTTGAGAACTCAGCGTTAGCTCGCACTTACGACTGTCAAAATTAAAAAAAATGACAATATGTCATAATATCTTGATTATTTTCTTTCTCACAAAAAAATCGACCGCACAAAATTCAATTATACTATAGAGCATAGCTTTCTTCGGCGTTATTTTAGCGAATAAGGAAACTGGGAAAATATTACTCACGTAGGTAACGAATAACTTTACTAACAACTTACCGAGTTTAAGAAGATAAGTTTATATTCTATTTATACATGTACTATCGGTTATCGAGTTATTTTATATTTAGCCAATAAAATGTTAGCGAGCGATCTAAATATAGATATAGGTAAGTTAACAGAGGGCCTAGCTAAGCTTTTACTTTCGTTAAAGCTAGTAGAAAAAAAAAGTGTATTTTTTTTGTTAACCTATAAATTGTCCCACTGCTGGGCAAAGCTCTCCGCCCTCCTCTTCCATCTTAACTTATGTTAACGAAAATAAAGGGCTGCGAAGAAAGGCTCGGTGGCTCAGTGGTTGGGTCAATGGACTTGCGATACGAAGGTCCTAGGTACGATTCCCAGCCAGGGCAGCCATGTACCAAAGAGTTATCCTCGGTTTTCTCGACGTAAAAACTTACGTACATTTACCGTGTGCTCTCTAAACGGCGAAGGAAAAACATCGTGATGAAACATGCATGCTGTAGAAGAAGAAAAAATAAGGCATGGGAAATCCACCAATCCGCACTGGGCCCGCGTGGTGGATCATGGCCCCAGCTCCCTCGATGCAGTGGGGCAATATAAATAGACTGATGATGGTATTGTCGCAGAAAGCGATCTCTTCCAGACAACCTTTGGCTAGAGGAATCAATGGATGAATTGGCTCGGTGGTGGTGTGTTTATAACAATGAGCTTCCGTTATAAAGATGCAGGTTCGAACACGTAGGCCACGTACCGCTGATCAAGTGTAACACTTTGGACAGTTCTTATTATCTGCGTCGTAAGATTTAATATCGTACTGCAAATGTTACCATTGATCTGCTGTTGTCTGTACCAATGAGTTTTTCGAGATGACATTACGTACAGTTAGGTACAGTCGACAGCATATCAACGGTAACACTTGCAGTACGATTTCAAGTCTTACGACGCAAATAATAAGAACTGTCAAAAGTAATTTGTCTGAAGAAGTCGTTTCAGTAGTTACATTTACGAGTATATTCTTTCATCCCTTTCAATCATTCTCAGAAGACGAATCGGGATTAGAAGTGGCTTGCGCACATCTGTTCCTAAACATTAATTTAGCAAGCGGAATTATCCATAACAAATTGGATACTGCATGTCGTCTTCAAATCTTGTCTCTCGTGAATATAAAATACTTGGTCACATTTATTTTATTCTCATGAATTGCTTACGAGTTTTACTTGACTATCAATAGGTTGAGGGTAATCAGATATTGTAGTTCTTGTACAGTCGATAGTACATCATGGGTCACTATCGGAACACCCACATAGCTAAAAGGCCCATGCTGAAGAATGACGGAACTGGCAACTTGACTTTTCAGCAAAACGACTAGACTGGCAAATTGACCTTGTCAAGTCGTAACGTCAGTAAGTGACCCTAGAGTGCTATCCTGGAAGACGTTGACGCTGGTTCTGGAATTTCTGACAGTGATTCACAGTTTGTGACGAATTTGTTTAAAAGTTACATGCGTTTGATGCAAAATGCTGATAATGATGATGAGATTGAAGCCACGTGGCCTCGTATAGACATGAAATCGGTACAAATTTGCAAGCGAAAAATTCTGTCAACGATGAGCGCATAGAGACGAAACGGGGGACAGGCGTGCCATATTAAAGAGATGCGTCCATGTCGATAATATCTCTCGGTTACACGTGTCGCGAAGCAATTTTGCGCTCATGTGCAGACACGGGCCCTTCTGTTACAGGTCTATGGGGTAAGTGGTCTTTGGGTAGCACAGACCACCTATTATTCAAGATCTTTGTAGCTCTTTCAAGCTCAGCTTACTAAAGGCCTATTTTCGCAGGATGCTTTAATTGTTGTTCATAAGAAATAATTTCTTGGCGACTCTTGGCGCTTGTTTATTGCATTGTTGTGCGCCGGCGAGTTTCTAACACCAGTAATTCATTTTTGAAAGCCATTGTTAACGGTTTCTTTTGAGGTGCTTACTGTGTTGCTAAGAAAGTTTACGTGAAAGAAACATTTCCGTGGAAATATCACTTTTTTACTCAATTATTTTTTTTAAATATGTGAGGGTAATTCAATTTTTATTTAATGGATTCTACTCCTTTTAAGCAGATAATTTTGCCAATGTCAATCTAATTCAAGTATTCGTGTAAATATAATATTATTATATAAATAGTAAAAAATCAGTTCTACGAGTATATCGGTCACATAACATCACTTGAATATACACTTTCGAATATGTCGAATTTACTTTTGAACTTTTCATACATTTTGTACTGTATGTCGTACAATTATGAATTTACTAATAATAGTTAGATATGCACTGGAAGAACTGTTGAAGGAAGTTAAATTTCAAGGAATCACAAAACTTTTGAACATTCTACAAAATCTTCAAAAACTATGCAAGTTACAAGATAAAAATCTGCATTTCAACTTTCTTCCATCTTCTTGGAACCTGAAGTTACTGGTCTTAAGGACGTACTTTAAGTGCATTTCTGTGTTGGTTAGAATGAGAAAAAAGACGTTGTCACCGAGTCTTAGTGTTAGTGTAAATTTGAAAAGACTGTCTCGGAGTTGCGTACTTAACCCGAACTTACTTACCTCCATTTCTATCCACGGGTTACTCTATATTTTCTCATTCCAACTAATAGTCCGTGTTAACTTGTATATACAGGGTGTCCTTGAATTCATTCGACAAATTGAAACTGGGGGTTGTAATCAGCATCGTCGTCGTCGTCAGCCTGTATCCGTCCACTGCTGGACGTAGGCCTTCTCGCAATCCTTCCATTGTCTTCTATTGTGGCCGTACGCATCCATTTCTTCCCACATGTGCGAGAGATGTCGTCAGACCATCTCATCGGTGGTCTTCCCACGCTGCGATGTCCCGTGCGTGGCCTCCAAACTGTAGCTTTGTACGTCATTACGGTTGTAATCATGATAAATGTTAAATTGGTAAGGTTTTTTTTGTAAATCAAAACAGCACAAAAAATTTAACTAAGTAAGTACTTATCTGTTGCGGCATTTCAACATGATTGAGTAACAATTATAAACCAACCATAAAACAGTCAATCTTTAGCATTTTACAATAACAGTGGGAAATAAGATGAAGATCTCCTAATGCACCCGTAAAAGATATCTTAATTTACGAAGTTTTCCCTTTAATGGGTCATTAAGTTAAAATGTCCGTTTTCATCTAAGACGAATGGAAACGAAAGACGTATATAAATGACGAAATTGAATCCGTCTGTTCGTAATATAATTATGGACGAGCTAAAGTTTGTTACCTGTTTCGTTCAAGAAAAAGAAAAGGGATGTTTGAAGTTAATCAAATACAGATCTGAAGGGCGAATAAATTACTACATCTTAAATTTCTGAAAGGAAATAAGATAACTTTTATTAAAATACGAGAATTTTCAATCCGCTTAAAACCTCCTTGGTGATAAATATCACCAAAATCGAAGCCGAAACTAAGAACCTTTGCCTATAAGCTGTAAAACAACAGCAAAAGAAAATGGCCGACATTAGTTTATTACTTTATTGTCGTCACTCGTCGTGTTTAACAAATAGTTTGAAACTCTAAACATGCTTCATTTGTTGCGAAAATGGTTCTTATCTTGTAATAATCAAAGGTTCCATTAAAGTATTTGAACTCGTACAAGTATAATTTCGTCCGTTTACAATTTATCTAATAAGAGACTTTTGTAGCTTGTTGCGTCACTCGTAATGAAATATTCTATTAGTGCGTGAGTTTCTTCCTTACTTTTTGCTTTAGACTTGTCATCTATTCTAACCGATCATGGACAATTTAATTAAGATTCGTAGGGTTCCTCTTCTATCAAAACTTCATTGCCAAGGCGCTATATGGTTGTCAAAGGCAAGAGTGAGACACAAGATGCCCCGCAGCGAAGGAGTGAAGAGCACGGCGCAGTGCCTCAATATTCGTATTTTTATGAATTTTGGCAGCGAAATAAAAATACGCCCAGGGTACCCTACATTTTGATATATATTTTGTATGAATTGCTATATATTTTTTTTCAACCGTTGCATTTTAGTAGTGAATGCCGTAGCATTCGTAGAAAAACTGAAAATACGCGCATACGAAGCCTTAAACGACGCAGAACTGCATCCAGCCTTTCCGCACAGGGTTATCAAAGCACATGTTAACTGAATATCATCCTTCTCGTATCATAAGATTACGAACCGTAAAGTCTTCAAATCTAGAAACTTATCAAGGATGTAAATCCCGTACTAAGTTTAGCCAAGAGTTCAAGGTCAAACCTACATCTACATGTCTCTATTTACATGTAAGTGAACAGAAACCCTTTGAGCTGCGGAGTAAATGTTATATTTAACTTTGAACGCACCGTCAAAAGGGACATGCGGGTTACCGAATAATTACCAGAGGAGTTCTAAACTAGCTATTACGTGTGTTGAACGCAGATTACGCAGATAACTGTTATTATTTACTAGTTTACTGGGGTTTAAAGTAAGGGGAAGAGTTATTGGATTTAAATACTGGAAGGTTCGTTTTAGAATCGCTTTTTTAAGCCCAGATCTGCGTTTCTGGCATCGTAACTCCAAGAAGGATTTTCATTTTTGTTTGGAAGGTGATTTGATAGAGAGTATTCTTAGATTCTAGTAGATATGTCCTTTTTTTTACCCAGGTAAAACATGCAAATCATGTGTCACCACGCCCGGGGGAGCGTGTTGGTTATGTCGGGCTCACCGCCCTGAAGGGGCAGCATACCGACTAAACGTCCTGGGGTGTTCCACCTCGTGCCATTCTTGCCGAGCCACGGGAAACTGTGATACATCCGCGACCCGACTGGCGCCCGAGCACTCCCCATTGTGGGATGTACTAGCCCACAATGTATAATCCTAGTAGATATGTCCTGCCATTTGGAAATCATTAGCTCTTTTCTAATTGAGTAAGAGATTTGGGCCACTTGCACAGGTCTCATTGATTTGAAATTTGGTATCCGATGTTACTTCAATGATATTGCAAGAATATGATGACCTTGACCTATTGATGAATCATCTTATAGAATCAGCAGAATACCGAACTCACCACCAACTTACAGCAGAGGATTTAGTATTACATGGCAGAGGTTCAATATGCAACACCATCTCGAGATCTACGCCTCGTATCCAACAACAGGCAACAATTGACGCGGAACACGTGACGCTCAACAAGATCGGCAACGTTGCACAACAACGCGCGACGTTGCCAGCTGGCGCACAGCATGACAAATGGTACCAATCCGCAAGTTCCTTGTTGCCGTTCTACATGATGAGCAACATTTCGTGCGTCAAATGTTGCCTAGTGGACGAGGCTTTGAATGCTTCGATATTTACACCCACATTAGGAACGCCTTTGCTCTTTTACTCGTGAACTTTAGTAGGCGTCCATAGAGTCGAAGTTAGTATAATTTCAAGGGATTTATAGAAGCGTATGTTAAGGGCCTTCCATGAGCCAAATAGCGCCGCCAATTTTTAAAAATAATATCTTCCAATTTAATCAATTTTATTAAAAAAGCTGTGTACATAATGTTTATTACGATAAATACTATTTTTAAAATGCTTATTTATAAAGTGATTTAATGTCGGTAAGTTGTAGTTCGCATAATTGCGAAAAACGGCCGTTTTTGGCACATTTGAGAACTACAACTTTGCTTGTCGCAATTATGCCATGTATTGTATATTAAAAAATAGTGTTTATTCTAATAAATTGTGTACTTTTTTAATAAAAATTAATAATGTGTAGGCTATTATTTTTTTTAAATTGGCGGCGCTAGTTGACTCATGGAAGGCCCTTAATTGAAATGTTGGTAAAGTACGAGTATTCATAAAATTTGAAGAAATTAAATTACATCACAGTGAAGACGCTCAGTTAATTAATATTAAGTAGGTACTCATGCTGCTATAGAAACCCAATCAGGCGGTGAATTAAATTAGACTCTGAATCAATCTATGTAGGAGGACACTCGAGCAAATATTCCTCAAGAGACACTTAGCATTATTACCTTTCATAAATTGTTTATATCATTGAGTTAGGTAGGTATTAGAAGTAATTTCGCTGTTATATTGCTAGGTTTCAAGATGATTTATTGACGGATTTAATGAGTGATACAATTTGCATGAAATATTAAGGCTTGGACCCATTAAGCAAATAGCTTACTGTAGGTACGCTTTTTTAGACAGTACTTTTTTGACACTCAGCCGCAAACTGTTTGCCCGAATCATCCCTATGAGCAAAGGAAACTATTATAGTATGGTTTATACATCTAAGGTTTATTCCTACTCCTTTGCCACATGATATTTAACCTATGCAACTACCTCAATAAATATTATACTTCTTTAATTCCAGTTTTCTGTACCTGGTAAATCTCATCTTATCTCGAGCCTTTATGTGAAATTCCACCTTTAGTGATGTGCTACGTCCAACCTGATTTCGGTTTAGGTTAATAATAATTTATAATTTCCCAACCACTACCTACCTTCTAATATGTACTTCATTACGTCTATTTTACAATGCATAGGTAAGTGTCTCTGCTCATAAACACATTTAGGCACATTCCAGTAACCAGTGCCATATTTATTTCTGAAGACTGCGTTTAAAATGGTATTAATCCTTCATCATCAGTCTATTTATATTGCCCCACTGCTCGGGCACAGACCTTCCCTTACATCGAGGGAGCTCGGGCCATAATTCACCACGCGGGCCCAGTGCGGGTTGGCGGATTTCACATGCCTTAGATTTTTCACGACGATCACGATGTTTTCCTTCACCGTTTTTGAGAGCACTCGGTAAATGTACGTAAGTTTTTCCATCGCAAAACCGAGGATAACTCATTGGTACATGGCTGCCCTAGCTGGGAATCGAACCTGGGACCTCCATATTGCAACCACTGAGCCACCGAGCTCTTTCATATTTTATACATATACATACATAATTATATTCTATATAATGCATTAGTTCTTTTTTCGCTTTTTAATAGTACCTTATCAAGCACACCATCACAAAATACTGTCACATTAATCCTTAACCATATTTAATAAAAATTAAAAATAAAATCGTAGTCGTAGGTATTCTTCAATTCTGATGATACGATTGATTTAGTTTACATCATCAATTATCATATCTGGCTCATATGTAATAATAGAAGAGATATACTTTAATCCATTGGCCCTTATTTAATGATTACATTGGGAAAAAATGTACGTCATCATTAAAATGCTTTAATCAATGATCTTCATCCGTTTTTATCCTCAGCTTATCACAAGGTAGTGGTCACTCAGAGTTCTGTTGTTGCAAAAACATTGGCAAATGACGAACTGTCGAGTCTAATAAAATAAATAAAATTAAAGTTTGTAAAAAATAAATTGTTATTGTTAAAAATAACGTAATAATCCTTTTCCCCATTCAATACCCGGTAGTATCACGGGATATACAATTCCCGTTACACTACCAAGTTGTGTCACGGGAAATGCTATTTTATCTACTTCTATTAGTAGTGTTACGAGAAAAAATATCCTATGACACTGCTTGTGTCACGGGCAATTCACTGTTATATCTTGAGCTTCCTTCCCTCGTCGTTTCTCCGTACGTACCTATCTCTTCCCTTTAGAAATTTGGTCTCGGTATTTTATCCAGGATTTATTTTTGCCCAACACTATTTGGGTTTACAGAGGCGTGAGAGATAGGTACGTTAATGTCACGCAATAAGTGAGTTTGGTACTCTCGTTGTACTAAGACTGACATGACGTTTGAGATTATTTTTTGTGTGAAAAATACTCGTCGGTTTTCTACTTGTCGGCGCATGGCGATATCTTTGTTGGACGGTCTTTTGTTAGAGGCAGCAGTCGTTTGGTTATCTCTGCCTCAGCTGTTAAGAGTTTTCAGTTGGTTTATTATATTTCTATAGAAACACGTATTAAATCAATAAAACCATACACTGAATAAGCTAGGTTGTTTGTTGCTACAAACAACCTAGCTTATTCAGTGTATGGTTTTATTGATTTAATACAGCAGGCTGCTAAAAGGTACTAAACTTAGAACATGATGAAAAAATTCTTACCGTGTTATAGAATTTTTTCATCATGTTCTAATTTATTCACCGATATGTATAATGTGTAATTCAAATTCGGAGGTACTTAACTGTTGATTTTTAGCTAAAACAGCAAAACCAAGTCCCTTGGTTGTATTTGCTGTTACGAATACTTAACAACCACAGCAAAAAAAAAATCTTTCGGGGTATTTCAAAGACGTTTTAAACTTGTTGTTAGGAAAAGTGAACAGAAACGTTATAAGAAAACTATGCCCATATGCCCCTTTCGTTTCCCCAGGAACTGGTAGACCTATCAAGTTGAAATTATTACACGTTAATAAGGTATAAAGTCCCTTGGTGTTGTAGAAAAATCAAGCTTCTAAGGTAACACAATCGATAGATACCACCGTATATAATATAAGTTACTTTTACGTATATAAATAGTGACATGAAATTAGACTGGTGCATGCATAACTGAAAACAGTTCAAAAATGAAATAACAAGATAAGTACATAATGACTACAGCGACGAATATAAAAACATTTTATGTGTGCTAACTTCATGCCACTCGTGAATTTCTACTTTGCTTGCAATACGTAGCCAAAAAGCGTAAAAACTCTAATATACGACACGTGCTTACATGGTGTCCCGAGTTGAGATTGCAGAAATAAGTAGATGTGGAAAGGTTTGAAGAGGTTATATAAACTTACTTTATAAAAGTAATTTATTAAACATTATTGATTTTGTCTATATAATTACTGTATGATTCGGTGTACACTTGTTCTGCCTACTCCAGATCTCATCTCTCTATCACAATAGTTTACTGGTAAAGAACTGTATCATAGAGTTAAGCACAGAAAGCACACCTTATGTACATCTATTTTGATCTCAATGTTACTTAATGACAAGTATTTGACAGCTCCGAGGCGTCCCGTACTACATCCGCTGTTCTGTCATTTTTCATACCTACTGAGGAATATATTTACATTATTCTAAAGTAGTTCTTTATGTAAGGGAAACAATGATTATTTTGTTCTAAGAATAAAACAAATAATAGTCCTGTTGAAAGTATATTGTTTATTTAAGAATCTATTCTTTATGTAAGTAACCTCAAATTATAATTATTAGTGCATAAAGGGAGTACTTATATAATTTTATGTTCAGTAAACTTTTATTCTACAGGCATGTATTTTATCTAAGTACATTACACACATTATACACGCAGTTTGGTCACAGGTTTGGTGTTGTATATCATTGTGTACCTACGGCAAAGATTGCGTTTCCTTGAGTAGACTGGTGTGGTATCAACAGAACGTCAGAAACGGCACGCGATTTACCGAGAACAGAATATGCGTTGTATCTCCTTGTTTCTACGCCCCGTGTTCCCGACGCTGCAACCTTGTTGGTATGCAACGCAGCAATGCATTTTAAACAAAGCGAATGTTTATGTTCCTACATTATTTGCTTTGCTGATAACATCCGAGATGCAGTTGCATATTGTAAACATCTGCGCAACGATTTGCTGGGATTCTGGGATGCATTATAGAATATTTGCAGGCAAATTATTACGTAAATATAAATACGTTCAGTTCTCCAATAGAGGCTACGAACGTATGGATGCCCCTCGTCCAGATGGAGGCAGGGACTTGATGCAGAAAGTCGATAATAGTGATTAGCGCCTTGGAAGAGACCTACGTTCAGCAGTGGACTGGTACGGGCTGATGATGAAAATGAAATACATTTAGATTCAGAATCAATTTCTTTATACATTGTGTAGTGTATATTTGCATGTCACCGTTTTATTCGAATTTAGGTAGGTACATTAAAACACCGAGGAGAAACGAGAAACTTAGCAGTACATCTTTTCAAATAATAACACCAATTTCGCTGAATAACACATTTTAATTATGTACTAAATACATCGGTAACTATATAATATTATTGTGCTAATAAAAACTCAATCAGTCATGCGGAACAGGTGACACCATCCATTTATTAAATGCTTTTGGAGTCAGTGGGAACAAATGTATGAAATAAGCTTAGGAGCCGGTGGGAATAAAAAAATATTTTCTTTAACATTTTGGAGTCGGTGGGAACTAATGTATGGATTTATAAAATTTCGAGAACAATAGATTTGGAGTCAGCGGGAACGACCCGCATTTTCATCATTTAAATAATTTAAGCGGTGAAAAAGACATTGCCACATTTCAATGGAGCTTTGCCCCACTTACAAAACTACGTGACCATTTAAGCTGTACCTACCTATCATTTTATTGGGGACTTATTACAGGTTTCATATTGCATAATCATAATCAGTATCATTTTCTACTACTTTCGCAAAAACAATGAATAAATCGCTTCGATTTCTTACTATTATCTGAATTCTTAATTAAGCTATTTTTTCGAATCGCAACTTGTACAAAACTTTATTTTAAACCAATAATTTTAATAAAAAACGGAGATATTTTTACATTTATTCGTTATCTTGTACAACTTGCGGTTGATGGTGGGGCAGAATCTGGCATTGTCATTTAAACATTGTGAATGGGCAACGTTTTTAATCTACCAGGAATTCATCACAAAAATTAATCAAGAACATTGAACTCTAAATACTTACATTGTAAGTACAAATTACGTAAGTACACAAGACGAGTCCTGAAGTGATGACCGGTCAGTCTTAATGGATAAAGTTTTTCGACCACAAATCCTACCCTCCAGGGACGAACTTAACTCCCTTCAAGGTGAGTAGTGAGGTCCAACTTAACTTCGATAGAGTGTACCCAACTTCAGGGTGAACTATTGCTGTAAACAAGTGAATTACTACAAAAATAATAATAATAATTCTTTATTGCAGGCATAAAAAACCCATAAAAATACAAAATAAATAAAATAAAGCTTTCATTTGGACCTAATGGTCCTTACGTCTTAACCTACTTTCGGTTCTCGCTCCGGTGCACACACAGCCAATGACGAAATATTGGGCTGGAGAGGTCTTCACTCACCATCATCATTATGCTATTATCAGAGCTACGCAGTCTGCTCCAGAAGGAAGCAATACGAGCTCTGATAATAGCAAAGAAATCGGGCACCCGCTCGTCAGCGAACATGCTCGAGGCTCTGCAGAAGCAATAAAAAAATGCATTTTTTGGACGTAACAGCAAAGGATACAATAAATAAATAAAGAGACATTTATTCATCTGAAACATTGGTTGTACATAAACTAGAGCTTAAAAATAACTTAGTTACGATACACTCAGTCCTGCCCCTCTAGCCTAGTACCATTTACTGTCGTTAAAGCTAAGATAATATTAGAAAGATCAATGTATTGGCCGATAAATCATAAACTACTACTGATCTGAGGTCAAGGCCTTGAGCACATGACTAAGGGCCGACGCACAACGCCTTTTGCCAGAATTTTTCGCTTGCAAATTTGTACCGATTTAATGTCTATTGGGCAAGTGGTCTGTGGTTGAAGTGCTCACATAACAAATTTATTATTATTATTATTTAATTATGGACAGGCAGCTCATCGCTGATATGTCCACTTCACAGTGTTTGTAAAGTCTATCACTTAGTGGTATTGTTCTTGTTAATGGTTTTAAAATAACTGTCCAATTTGTTTTTGAATGCGTTAACTGGGACGGCAGAGACAACGTCGTCTGGAAGTGAGTTCCAGGCCTGAACCACTCTGAAATTTGATGTATTTCGACTTGTATAGAGATTGAAATAATAGGCGGGACTTACAAGGAAATCAAAACATGTTTTGTACGGGGACTGTGAACGTGTTAAACGCAATCTCTTGAGAATTAGGCTTTACCCCAATCTCATTGGAGGTGGGTGTGTGTACAAGGTTGCAGAGTTCTGAATAAATGTTCCACACAAGGTTAATGCTTGTTTACTTTTGGATTTTTACCTGAATTAGTGGCATTGGAATATCTGATATTATAGTAGGGGGGGTAACAGAAATGCCGCCCGCATCTCTCTCGGTCCCCGTTGTCGCCTTCCCCCGCATCCCTGTACCGCGCAGGCGAAGACTGATTTAGACGGTCATACTATAGTATTATCACATAGGATTTATGTTAATACAATATGCAAAATATTTATAACATCTCTTTCGTGGCTTTTGAAAATGGCGGGAAACGACGGTTGCAAAATTGTTTGATAATATTTACTTTAGTGTCTACAGTGGTTATTTTGTGTTTAATACCACGTTAAATTAATGGTGAATTTATTGGATAATTGTAGCAAGATCTGAAGTTTCAAGCTTTTATCAAGAGTCCCGCTACAAGCTCGGGAGTGAACGTGACTGTCGAGCTGCTTCGTCCAGAGTGATGACGCTACGGGGCGTCTCCTGTGGATGAAGACAAGAAGACGCGGCTACCCAGGTGAAGACGCTACTGCGACTCCTCTGGAGGAAGATAGAAGACTATTATATATTGAATTTTCTGTAACATGACATTGGCAAATTACGAACTGTCGAGTCCATTGATAAAAATAAAAAATATTATCTCTTTCGTCTCTTTTGAAAATGGCGGGAAACGACGGTGGCTAAATTATATAATTGTAATTATAATTTCTTCAATCAATAATACCTAATAGCGCTAGAGTTGAATAACTAATATCCCTCTTAATTAACATAGGTAAATTGCTTACAAACAGTGTAGTTTGATTAATAGACCGCTTCCATAATACCTAGGCATTTAGCCAAATGATGAATTATACTAAACGACAGCGGGTACAAATGGCTAGTGATAAGTTAATCATGAAGCTTTATGTAAATTAGACCTAGGTTTACGGAGATTGGGCTAATGTTACGAACTCGGTGGGAATAACGGACAATGAAATTATGTTACGGAGGTACCAGGTTCGATCTACGACGGTCAGCCGTATTGACATATTTTGCTAACGAAAAAGCAAACGTTGATTACATACATTCTTCTTTCTATTCTACTAGCGTTATCGAAAGTCAAAACCACTTGGCTAGACCCTCATTTGCGTTTTAGGTACACATAGAACACGACATCGTTCATGTACCAAAATCTATCAAGCAATTGAAGCTAGTAACATACATTTTGTAGTTAAATTCGTCTTGATCACAAGACTGAATCTGATATAGGATACGTTTTATACTAAAAACAGTCGGATTTTGTTTGTTTTTTGTAATAATTCATTTATTTACAATAATGTACAGTCGACATAACAGGTCAAATACGACCTACTTACACAAATAAACATTAATGCAATACTATAGAAAAATAAAATTATCCAATAATATTAATTATTTGCTAATTTACATACGAGTATTATATACCTATGTAACTCATTCTATCTGTGATCCCCACACCCAAAAAAAATATGTATTCTACCAATAGTATATTAAATTAAATTTTTATCTAATAATAATTCATTAATTTACATGTTCATAATTTGTATTACGCATTATCCATGCTCGGTGAACAAATTAGAACATGATGAAAACACGATACGATACGATGAAGATTTTCAGTGGGCACGGCGTGGCATGTGGTGGCTCAGCTGGTAGAGCATGTCATGGAATGACAAGGTCGCAGGTTCAAGTCCTGCCCACGGAAAGAAAAAATTTCATCATGTTCTAATTTACATGTTATACAGGGTGTAACGTAAAGGGTATATGAAGCCGTTCAGTATCAGTAACTGAACAACTTTTGTTCTACGACTTTTCGATTTTGGCAAATTTATTTTCTGACTTTTCATACATTTCGTACCGGTCAGCTGATCGAATTGTATGAGACATTAATTTATTTTTATTTTTTATTCGAAAAGTCGTAGAACAAAAGTTGTTCAGATACCGACACTGAACACCCTCCCTTCGGCTTCATATACCCTTTACGTCACACCCTGTATAACTGTATCTCATTGTATCTAATACCACAATAAGAATTATCTAACGTAACGTCGTCCAAACTATTCCAGCACATTTGGCACATGCAATATGCTATACTGAGAACTATTAATCGTTAAGATAAATGGTACTTTGTTGAGTCGACAGCAGTTAGAGCACGCGAAACTATTTCACAATCAATGTCAGTATGATGATGTATTTATAATCTTCAAAGGCAGAAAGGACTGATATGGATTTGAAATTATTATTTTTAGATAGGCTATGTGGACGAGATTAGAATCTTGGCATGACGTATTCTAAAGGCGGCTCTCGTAATGTTCTTAAATATTGTTTAGCAGTAGCCTAATCGCATAAACCCCTAAACTTGTTTAACATCTTGCACATTAAAATTTAAGTTCTTTAACGCGTTTATCGAACTGTCAAATATTAATATTGTAAGGGCCTTCCATGAGCCAACTAGCGCCGCCAATGTTTGAATAATAATATTTTCCAATTTAATCAACTTTATTAAAAAAGCTATGTACATAATGTTTATTACTAAGTCTGTAATCCGTTTATTTCGCAACAGCAAGACATTTATTTACATTATAGTACATTATGTGGCTAACAAGATAACACATTACGATAAATACTATTTTTTAAATGCTTATTTATAACGTGATTCAATGTCGATAAGTTGTAGTTCGCATAATTGCGAAAAACGGCCTTTTTTGGCACATTTGTGAACTACAACTTTGCTTGTCGCAATTAAGCCATGTATTGTATATTAAAAAACAGTGTTTATCCTAATAAAGATTGTGTACATAGCTTTTTTTATAAACATTTATAATTTGTAAGATATTATTTTTTTTAGATTGGCGGCGCTAGTTGGCTAATGGAAGGCCCTTAAGATAACCATGTTTAGCGACATGAATGAATTTTAAAAATTTCTAAATAAATTAAATAGAATCTCACGCAAGCTCAGCTCAGACTATTAATAAGGGCCTTAGGGCGGCCTAAGGCCCATATTAATAGTCTGAGCTCAAACCCGCCCTCAAGAGGTGATCATCATCTCAAGTATGTCATTTATTAATAAACCAATCTTGAGCGCGTATCATGGCTAAAGTGGAAGAACTCGAGTAAACGTCGCGGTTCGCCTGCAATCAGCAAATACGTTCTCAAGTTGACAGTTCTTTTGAGAACTGAGTTTTGTTTATTCATACGGCGTTACTCACGTGATACCCGATTCCTAAATGCGCACCTAAGTTACGTTTATTAATAGGAACGCCATCTTGAGGTCGTTCTCAAGATTGACTTATGAGCTGAGAGTGATTCATTAATACAGGCCTAAATCTGTCATCTCGGTACTTGCTTCAAGTCTGACTCTACTCGCAAATTATTTACTCACCATCTTGGCTCACAAAATTTGCTATCTTAATGAACCTCAGAACTAGCGAAAACTTTGTAAGTTTCAGTTTTAATGACACACACAGACACGAAGCAGAGGGAAACTTACGAAAATGTCGCTACTACAGCTCAAAGAAAAGTCCAAAAATATGCAAATGGAGTTGAGTCCAAATGTATCGTGACACCAAACATTTTCAATTCCTTATTATAAACTTTCCCTATCAAGTTCTGTTGTTAGGAAAGCTTTGGTGTTGCAATTAAGACCGTAATGACTTGCTTGTTTGTTTTTATAATAACAGACTTATGGATTAACGGCCGGCCTAGTTGTTGTTTTTTGGAAAATTCTTCCCAGTGGGAAAGGCAAAGCCAACTAGGGCATACAGCCTGGTCTGATGTTAGTAGAATGTCTGAATTCTTATAAATACATGCATATATACGAAGATAACCTAACCTAAACCTACGCACAACCCTCCCAAACCCCTAAACGAAATAACTCAATGATCCACGCAAGCATCAAGTTATGCAAAAGATGACCTTGCTAAGAGCACAAAACTTCACAAACACGACTTCTTTCGAGCACTCCAACTAATAGAAACGTTCGCGGACATCTACTGATTAACTTAACGTGATCATTATTCACTAAATACTACGGAAACTATTTAATTAGAATTTTCACAAAAAAGTAGCTAATGGCGTTTCGCGCGCTTAACAAGGAATCCCCGGCCGGCCTAGTATGGTACATATTTATTTTTTATTAATGGACTCGACAATTCGTAATTTGCCACTGTCATGTACAGAATATTCAAGATATCATTATTTTCTCTTTCTCCAGAGGAGACGCCGTGGCTTCGTCACTCTGGCTGGACGAAGCACCTCGACAGTCACGTTCACTCCCGAGCTTGTAGAGGGACTCTTGATAAAAGCTTGAAACTTCAGATCTTGCACAAATTATCCAATAAATTCACCATACTGTCATACTCGAACATTTTCTGATTAATTTATCGTGATATTAAACACAAACTAACCACTGTAGTAGACATTAAAAGAAAAATTATGAAATTATTGTGATTGTGATAGTTGCATTTAGGTTTAGATAATTTAGAATCGCACCAATTATCACAGTATTTTATTACTATGATATCTAATCCAATTCAAGCAACACATTTCATAGTAAAGTTCTTATTTCATGAAAAGTGGCCAGTATTTATCTACCTCGTCTATGCAATAAGTTAGTCTGTAGTCTATTCCAGGGCCGGAAGTTGTTTGTCACTGCGTCCGCCCTTGAGTTCCATTTCCGTTCTGAAAACGTTAGCTTTTTCTTTGTAGCTCTCGAAAAAATTGAGGACCTAGACAAATCAAAGGGGTTTATGTTTAATTCATATAATTTACCAGAACTGACCGTTTACGTGAATCGTTAGACTACGCAGAAAATTATTGTACTTCTCCCCATACAATTATAGAACCAAATCAAAACATAAAGTCTGTATTTTCTGCAATCAAAGTTTTGTTCAGCTTGAACTACTACTCGTCGTTTTTGGAAGTCAATAATTAACAATACTGATAGTTTGATTTGATCTCACCTCGGCGCAGAAAGTTGCACGCAGGCATATAACTATATTTGACAATTTATTGTACATAACAGAATACTTATAAAAATACCTTAGCAAATATAGGTTAGCTAGCTAATAAATAAGTCATTGAACTCGACCATCCCTATTTTTTAGCGAATTCGCGTTTCCATAATCCACTTTGAATTCGCCTACTGGGAGTTTTTACTTGGCAAGTATTTACTTAATTGAATTGAAAAGTTTGCTAATCTCTCTTCTGAATTGGAGGTTCTGGAAATTGAATAGACGTCAGCTTATTGAGGTTTCAAGAGAGCTAATAGTGTTTTAATAGAGGTATAAAATGCTGCTCAATGCCTTCTAGTTCTTTAATCGAACTTGCCACAGTTGCTATACATTGGAATGATGTGGCAAAGGATCTTTTATGTAATTTACAGACCGTTTCATGTTTACAGATTATCCTATAATTTAATTAAACAAAAAACCGAAGCAACCCTCTCCGCTTGCGCAACTTTTTAATTGTATTTCGCTTTTAATGAAGTCCGGTAAAATTTTAAGAAGCAACATTTTCTCTGTTTATATTAAGTAAGTTAATCGTGCAGTTTGAAACACGAAGATTACTTTCGCCATTTCCGTCTTGTTTTAGTCATTTGATTTATTGATGTAATTAAAGCAGCTATCGTGAACGCAGAAAACCATTGCAACATCAAGCAATTGGTACAATTTCTGCTGTTTTTAGAATAGTTTTATGCTATGTCTAGTCATTCAAAAAACATAATGTTGAATAAAAATTCTAGCCTAGTCTGTAGTGCCTTCTGTGCAAGGGTTCTGAGTTCCAACCTTAGAATAGTTATTGTTGTCAATCAATTGTTGCAGTCTTATTGGAATCAAGTCGATTACATTACCGACATAGGCAGAGTTCAATGCAAAAACATAATGACACAAACTCTGTGTAAATCAATACATATTGAGAAACGTAACTACGAGTACATGCCAGATCTCATCGCATATCACGGTGATCCAAATATTCTCGGAAAAAACACCAATTTCACAACCATGATGTCACTACACACCCTAAGATGTCAACTCTCGTTGTCTGCTGATATAACAGATGAGTTGTCGTAAGAATATCCGTCGCCGCAAAGCTATCTCATTAACTTGATTATGTTCCACCTTGAAACAGCTACGAGCTGTATTGAGAGGATACACACGAGTGGATTAGCTTCCGGGAAAACGTTTATAGGAGCAGAAACTTAATTGTCGACAGCGGTAACTTGATGATTTACACAAAACTTTGGCAATTTCGACCGTGTTATCTCCGCGTAGTGTCCATGTATACACTTGCTGCTGTAAACTGTACGAAGGAAAGGATAATATATGTGGATTTTAATAGTAGGTAGGAGTTAGAACCGGCGGGGTTTGGAGTCGATAACTTACAACCTAATATTAAAAGTACCTCGCGTCTTGACGGTTGTCTAGTATTCAAAGATCACAATGTCATACGCATAGGTGATGTTGCAATTTACAAGGTTAACAGTGCTTATAGCATTGGTCCCAGGATACTTCCTTGTGGAACACCATATCTGTATCGCTAGTCGGTATTGGTGAATCAACTTACTTAATTGAACACATTGCTTGTAATTTAAGAAAAGTATTGGTTCATGTTTCTTTTGAGGGCTATTTATATCTCCGTGATTATAATTTGTTAATTTTAGTTCTTACATGGGAACAATAACATTATCAAATGCATTTTCTAAATCCAAAAAGTTACTATTACTTATATTATATAATATATAGGTAGGTAACTTAATTCTTTAGTGAAATTTCTATACTATCGGTTAATTTTGTTTCTAAAACGATTGATATAATCAATGGATGTCAGATTGCTAACCAAGTGACTATCCAGAATATTTTCTGGGATTTGTTACAATGAAAGAAGAGTAAAGAAAAGTAAGAAGAGATAAGACCAAAAGTGGAGCCTGTAGTTGTTGACATTGACTTTGCGTCGTCCCTTTTCCGTACAAGACTTCTACTTGTACCTGATTATTTTCAACCCAACTTATCCGACCGTGTGTATAGACAGACATCTTATACGAAATTGTATTTCACAAAAATATGGTTTTCTTGGCACGGTAGATTTTATCCTATTTTTACGTCGTCAGAGTCGTTTTTTGCTCGATTATTTTAGGCTTGTAATTTCGGTTGTCGTGCCACTCTAGTTATGGAGTGAAATTGAAGAGACTGCCGCCGAACTTGACTTTTCGATCTGGTTCGGAAGGGGTCGTTGGTACATTGTGATTTTGGGGTATCTTGCTAATAACGGATTTGAAAGATTCATTCATATACACTAGTACGCTACATTAATATCATGGTTGATACGAGGTACAACATTATAATAACTCATTCACACATAATTTCTTCAAGCTATTCCTTGTAGAATTGGCAGATATTTCAGATCTAGATTTCAATCACGTATATATTATTTTGACGAAGAGGATGGGATTCCTCAGTCGCGGACACGAAACCATACTCGTACAGGTCGCATATAAGTATTATATTTATACTATGAAGAAACAATCAACAGATTTGATCTTCGTTACAAACATTATTTGTGTTTCCAATTTCGTACGTCAACAGTACGCGCGTGACTTCTTGATTGCTAAGACTATGACGTCATCGTGACGTCATAGCTTGTTCTCCTATGGAATTGGCTTTATATTGCAGACATTATTTTCCATGTCGTCGTAACTCTAATATAACATGTGAAAGGAATACTTAATACAGGGCAAACAAATAAATGTTCACTTTTTGTTACTTTTAATGATGTCGTTTATATTTTGAGTTTATTGATAGGTAAATGCTTTGGAACTAATACATTTGCGAGATATATGTAAATGACCAGAGGAGATGTAACATTGTCTTGGAAAATGATGAAGACATTGTTTTTACTGAGAATAATACATGATTGATTGATTTAAAAAATATATATATTTAAATCCTAAGGTTAGGTTACGTATTAAAAAGTAAACATATTTTATTATGAAATGTAATCTTTGCGAATAATACATGAGGGTTAATAAATGACATAATTATTCGGTGTAGTCATAGTCACACGATTACGTGATTTTGTAGGTAATGACAAATTCCGGATAAGCCTGAAACGAAAACAATAAGTTAACAATTTATTCACTGAGAAATGGACAAAGTCAAAATAATTTAGTATGGAATTCAAATATCCTAAGATTTTTGTAATTCATATTGGTAGATAAAATGACAATGCCAGATTCTGCCCCACCATCAATCATCATCTGCACGCATGATGAACAAGATAATGAATAAATGTAAAAAAATGTCCGTTTTTTATTAAACATATTGGTTTAAAATAAAGTTTTGTACAACATGCGAGTCGAAAAAACAGCTTAACTAAGAATTCAGAAAATAGTAAGAAATCGAAGCGAATTATTCATTGTCTTTGTTATCATTTTCTACTACTCTCGCAGCTCCTACTGATCATGATTATGCAATATGAAACCTGTAATAAGTCCCCAACAAAATGATATATGAGCTTCAATGGTCACGTAGGTGACCAAAGGTGACAAAGTATTTGGAAAAGCTCCATTGAAATGTGGCAATATCATTTACGAAATATAGATGCGAATAAGTTGGTTCCCAAATGATTCAGTCAGATATGACATCATACAACCAATTCAACATAAAAATTGGTACCTGGGTAGTACAAAGTTGATACACAAACTTTGTTATACAACAAGCTTCTAGACAACCAATTTGAATTTTAGTCTATTTGATATGATTTCATCTAAAATAATTACTTGGTCTTCAATGTAGACAGCATGTTTCTTATAGCGCATTCCCCCTTTGCTCGGCACTCCCGACAATGAATGATGGTCTGAAGGTGCATATGTCCATGTGGGTTGTGGATCCGACACCTCGTATTCTTTGCCAAGGGCAACTCGACAGAGTAACATTTTCCTGTCAAGAGCAAATTCTTTGATGTGATAACAGACAACAATGCATTTGATATTAAGATATGTGTCAGTTTTATTGATTTTTTTTGGAAAAAATATAGGCATATTTTTGGAAGTACATGACCAAGATTTTGTTTATTTATTTTTCTGATCTCTAACACCTGGCCTTTCACTTGTTTTCGGCTTAACATTTATTGATGGGACATCCTATATATATATATATATATGTTGTAATAGACCTCTATGGTCCATTACTTTTATAATCAAAATTGTATTTTTAGAAGATTTTATGCGTTGTCTAAATTTTCAAATTGTGTCACTATACTTCCATAATAAATTCCCAATAATTAACTTGATTTTTTTAAACTTATATTGATTTTAATACAACAATATACTTACTTAAGTACTCGTATTGTATCTTATCTATCTATTTGTTGTGGCATTAATCTTCCTCTGTTTCCAATTTTATATTTTTATCGGGTCAGCTGGAACAAATCTCGAAAGTGCGCTTTGTACCTACTAATTATTTGTATTTAGGTATTTTATATACGTTGTGTAATTCTTTAACGGCATGATTATCGTTCCATGAGGTAAAGATATTTTGATATTTCCTTCGTGTTTCTTTCTTTCGTTTCTTTCTTTTTAGTTATTATTTATTTGTTTTGTGTGTAGTTTTTAACTAGTTAGGGATTTTACACGACTTGTTTAGATACTAATTGTGAAATCGTAGACGCATGTTTTGGACTGCGACTTCCTCACCGCCATGAAACTAAATTTTTTGAACAATTATGTCAATGTCTGTTTTGTCTTTAAATAAATAATAAATATGGATACTTACAATAATAATAAAAGTACAATAAAGTGTTAAATAAATGCATACCAATTTAGGTACCAGCAACAATAACTGAGGTTTCATGATGTTACCTTGGGCAATGTCTGCAGTTTTCCTTATTGTGCTTTTTGCAACCACTGTGGGGTTGATGGCCAAAGACATCCTTGTTCGCCTCGGATGAGATCTTTGTGAAATAGTACCCGTGGCCCAGATTCCCCACTGTAATGCCAAAAACACGTAATCGACAAAAGTAAACAAACTTTTAAAATTGAAATACATGAAAATAACCTATTTCATTTTATAATTACTTAGAAATACATGAGAGTATGCGACAATAATGTCTCAAATAGAGCTAGAGAAAAAGAAAAGAAAAACGCGAATAATTAAATATCGAAAGGTATCCTGTAAGTATGTTCTTGATTTTTTTCTGATCAGAGTATCACTATCATCGTACCAAACTAACTTCACATACCTGTAACGTTATGACAATCAAATCCCCACTTAACAATCTTGTTCACCCTTGAAGAACCATGGAACAGCATTTGTTCGTTAACGAACCCTGCGTCCTTAAAGATCTCTCGCTCTCGTTCCCTGAATTGCTTCCATAAGCAACAGTTCACTACTTTCTGAATCTGAAATAGGAATAATGCTAGATAACATGGTTTCTTGTAAAAGTATCTCTGTTCTGTAGAAATCCTCTATTAGTATGTCATATGACTTGGAGGATATTTTTGTGAATCAATCAATTTATTACTCCTCGTATCTGTAGGAAAGCATAGCCGGTTAACGCATTACCTATTCTTAAGTTCGTAAAATCTGTTGGTTTATTTTCCTTTCTTCTTTCCCTACTTACTTACGAATTATTGTTTGGTCTTAGTGAAAACAATACTTTCTTAATAAGAGATTTATGTAAACAATACTACTTACCTTGATGATCTTATAACCATTTGATGATTTGCTTCGGATCATCTTCTCTGTCTCCTTCATAACAATCGTATACTCCCTCTCCCCCAATTTGCCGTCATATCTCATGGTGATAAGTCTAACCTTACCATCGCATTCGTGACCTCGTTGAATCTGTTTCAAAAGAAATCCTTTGATTATCCAAAGTTTTAAAAAAACAATATCTATTATGTCTGAAATTTCTAGGAACAGTCAAGGGGTTAAGTCTACTTTTAGACCCTTGATCATTATGTTTTGATGGTACCTACCTAATGATGTCAACTTGTACGACAAATACGTGGTCCCTTATCAAAATACCTATACCCATATGTGTATTTGATAAAATACATGCAAAAGCACTTACAGGCACAACTACTGCGAATCGTTTACCGGTCGGCATGTTGACATACGTCATCCTCAACGGCTTATTTCCAGGTTGAGAGCAAGTAGTGTTCATATTCTGTTGCTGGAACTGAAAAGTCATAATAACTTTATTTCTAAAAGACTTGTAAGCCTAAAATGGCAAAAACTCGAGAATACAACATGAAACAAGGATAATGTATTTTAATTGTAAGCTTAGTCTAAGTATAGATTATTGCGTCATTGATAATTATATATGTTTATATATATATATATGAATAATAATAATTATTTATAAAACGAAAACTATAACAATAAAATTTAGGTAGACGATTTTCCACGAGTAACAAACATGTAATTAAAACGGTACTCTGGTAGAAATTATGTCATTCCTTTGTTAAACAAAACTAAATCGACAGGCTTAAAAATGCTGCCACCTTTTCCTCCAGCAAAGCTATAAAAAAGAAGATAGCAGCACTGCTTTTAGAAGTGGTAAAATTAGGAAACACAATATATGTAGATGCGCTACCATTGAGTTCTTAAATATATAGTCTATTAAACTCCCATCGCGCGGTTTGGAAGTTATCGTAGAAATATCTAATCACGAAAGCCAATGTTACCAACAGTTTTTATATATATTTATGTATATATATAATTACTATAATTTTCAGCACTTTCTAATAAAGCTTTTGTTTCTGAGATTGTTGCTGGTTTTGAACTGTTTTGTGTCATAAAAATACAAACTACTCATACACATACCTGACTCCGAATGTCTATATTCACAAAATCATCTTCATCGATATCTTCGTGATGATCTTCGCCATCAGATGACGTTTGGTCATCACTATCGATCGGTTCCTCATCATCGGACGGTTCCTGATCTTCGACGCTATTATCACTGTCTGAATCCGTGAAATGTTGATGTTCATCGTCTGACTGTGCATTGTCTTCATCCTGCTCCGGCCACTGAGCCTCTTGCTGATCGAATTGGAATTCTTCATCATTGAAATCTTGATCGATGCATTTACACTGGCACCTGTAAATGGAGTCACAGATTAATGTCAGTCAATCAATTTATTTGCTGAAAGTAGGTACTACAATGGTCTTAAAATCTTGTGCTGTTCGCTATTTTCCTGTGAAATTTAATTGCATTTTTATATGAATTAGTTTTCAATACTTCAAGTTCACATGTTAGATCACATCAGATATCAGGTTATGTGTGAAAATTTATATATAGAGACAATATAGGTACATAGAGGGAGCTGGGCTGCTTGAATTAATTGTTACTCTATACATATTATTAAATATTCCCGAACAGGCCAATCTACTAGCGATACGATAACCTCGATTAGAAATGACCATTAGGTCAAATTCCAGTGAAATAAATGGTTTCAAAAAATAAAAATACCTTAAAATGTAAAAACTTCAAAGCACAGTAACTTCTATACACATCAAATTCTAAGATTTTTTTGATAGTTGAATTTATTGTAAAAATATATTTTTGTGAATGTGATGTAGGTATGTCTTCAAGGCCATCCTTTAGATACTGTAGGCGACACTCCATACTGTGCCGTTAAATAGGATGTCAATCATGACAATGGTCAGAAGAAGATATTTAATGCAATAGAATTCTCAACTTACGACATCGTTGGTCGAAATAATCCACCCAACACAAAACAGTTTACAAGAATGTAACTCAAAATGAATAACAATGGACTTAAATACTGGAGCGTGATTCATAGCAAATGATAACAGAAATTAATGGGACGGCATCGCACGCAACCGAACCATTCTTATTTATCTGTGGCAAAATAAAATATTGTTTAAATTAAGAAACGACCATGTTTTCGGTAAAAATTAAAAGAGTGTTGACGTTATAAAATATCTATCTACGGGACGAGCCTTAATTCTTTTAAAGGCATTACTGCTTTTGATGTGTACCCTGTTTAAGGGGCTGTCAAACTCCAGCGCGAGACAGAAGATGTCCCGCAGCGGCGGAGTGAAGAGCACGGCACAGTGACTCCATATTTGTAGTTTTATTATCTAATTTTAGATGAATATTGGCAGGGAAATAAAAATACGCCCACAAAAATCAGATTTTAAAATACAAGCACTATATTTATAATATTTTGATATATATTTTGTATGAACAACTATTTCGGTTTAGACATAATTATCAATTTAAAAGACATGGTAAGGGTATGTTTGCGATTTTTTTCTATCTAGCGAAGTTGGTCCAATCGTGTAACGGTATTCATCAGTCTCTAAATAGAGACCCCAAGATTGCTATATATTTTTTCAGACGTTTAATTTTAGTAGTTAGTGCCGTAGCCTTCATAGAAAAACTGAAAATCCACGCATACCCAGCCTTAATTAATTAAACAAAACCGTTGTCGGATTTAGGTGCAAAAGACATTGCCACAATTCAATGGAGTTTTGCCCCACCTACAAAACTACGTGACCATTTAAGCTGTACCTATCATTTTGTTGGGGACTTATTACAGGTTTCATATTGCATAATTATAATCAGTATCATTTTCTACTAGTCTCGCAACTCCTATAAAATAATAACAAAAACAATGAATAAATCACTTCGATTTCTTACTACATATTTTCTGAATTCTTAATAAAGCTGTTTTTTTTTCGAATCGCAACTTGTGCAAAACTTTATTTTAATCCAATAATTTTAATAAAAAACGGAGATATTTTTACATTTATTCGTTATCTTGTACAACTTGCGGTTGATGGTGGGGCAGAATCTGGCATTGTCATTTGGTGTCTAGCTCTCACCTTTGCCTGATGATTTATCTACCAAATGGAACAGAATCACTGGACCTATTACTTCTATAGTATTTGGCCAGCCTCCATTTTCTAGTCCCCACTGCTCGGACACAGACCTTCCTTTACATCCCACTGCAGATTGGCGGATTACACATGCCTTAGAATTTTTTCTAGGGCAGATTTCATCACAATGTTTTTTTCTAATAATGAGAGCATTCAGTAAGTTTTTCCGTCGAAAAAACCGAGGATAACTCATTGGTACGGACAACAGCAGATCAATGGTAACACTTGCAGTGTGAATTCAATTCTTATAACGCAGATAATAAGAACGGTCCAAAGTCCAAACTGTTACACTGTTAGCTGTCCTGGCCGTGGATCGAACCTGGGACCTTCGTATCACAAGTCCAGTGACGCAACCACTACGCCACCGAGATCTATTAAACTAGTATTCTATTTTAAATATTAAATGTAATTTAAAGTAATGGCTCTCTATGGTTTTATTTTTAAAATAAGTAAGATATTCAAATCATAGCAAAGGTTATCGATCGGTGCTTGTCATGCCAACGGAGCAGTTAAAGTGCGAATCTTTATTTTATCGTCAGTTTTATCCGTGGCTTGTTTCCGTACTTGGTTTTTAATACTCCCAATTGTTCTTGTACTCTGTTTCTGAATTTTCTGTCATAATGAAAAATGAAAAATTGTATATTTCATAAAATTACAGAGACTACATTCAATGTGAACCCTGACTCTTACACTAGGATAGCCTGTGCTGTAAGAGACAGTGTCTTCCAATGGTTTTACTTACCTTACTTTTAAATTAAATAACATAATGTACTTATAAATGGTATACAATTTTTTAATAATTTTTTAATAATACGCATGCATGGTGTGTGAGAGGGTGCATGAGAGTATCTGAGAGGGTGTGTGAGGGTGTATTAGGGTGCGTGTGATGTGTGTGAGAGAGAGGGTGTGTTCTAGTCATATATACTATAATTATAGTACGGCCGTTTTAATAGGCCCGATATGACACATGACAATATGACGTAAATAGTGATGTACCCATAGGTAACGGTATTAGTATTGACTAGCTTGTGTCGGCGGCTTTCCTTACTAAAGATTTATTTTGAACTGTTTTGTATTTAATTTGATACAAAGTTATCCATCACACCGGTTTCATTCAGAAATTAAGGCTGAACGAAAGTAACGAAAAAGAATTTTCCAGTGATGATATAATAGCGATATTAGTAACTGATACCAAATATCGTCACTTAGTATTTTAATCTCTTCTCTACGATTTAATTCGGACGACATAACATTGTAACTGTGCTTCTTGGAAAACTTAATCAATTTTTTTCATAAGAAAGAATGTGAATTTACTCTGTTGCATGTTTGAAATTATTACGAAATTCTTAAATTTTATTATTTTTGTACAAAATGGATTACGTAAGTGAGAATTCAAGAGAATAATTATTTATCCGTAACTTGTGCCCCGTTTCAAAGTTATGTCGGCCGCACCTTCCCCAAACGTCATATCGGGCTTTTCTCGGCGGCTCCACTATATATATTATAAAAAATATTAATAAATAATTTATGCGTCTTGCTAAAAGAAATGCCTTAAGCCATCTCATTAGGACACCAGTGGTAGCGCAACCAATATGGTGCAACTTCCGGATCAGTAATCATGCAACCATGGTGTCCTAGTGAGATAGTGCCCTTAATCACAACTTTGTGGTTTCCTTATTGATACAAGGTGTAACGGGGGGTGTTCTGTATCGGTAACTGAACAACTTTTGTTCTACGACTTTTCGATTACAAAAATAAATTAATACTCATACAAATCGATCACCTGACTTGTACGAAATGTATGAAAAGTCAAAAAAATTATTCGCCAAAAATTAGTTAGTAAATAAATTATTAAGTTTAGTTTATATATTTTTTTTAGGTTAATATTATAATAGTTATTTCTAATTTTTATTATTGTTATACGAATAAATATTTTCGCGAAAATCGAAATGTTCAGTTACCAATACTGAACACCCTTCCTTCTGCTTCATATACCCTTTCCGTTCCTGTATAATGACTTGGACATTAATTATTATGTTTATAGCCATAGAGATAAAATCGTCTTTCTTACTAACTATAAGTTACTTATCATTTCTTCGTAATAATTTATTTAGCATTTCTTAGAGTTCATTTAAGGAAAATATGTTTATTTGCAAACATTCAAATTCTATTTAAATCGTCATTTTGGTACTATGGTATTTTATTGTAAATAAACTGTATTACGTACTTTAATTATTATCGTTTAAATTTATTTCTGTATATTACCTAATTATAAATAAAGGAAAATAGTTTAAATTCCAATGGTTAGTATTCAATTCTGAGCATTCCTTTTGTTTCTAGATGTATAGGTACCTACAGCACTAACAATCAACCTAATTACTTTAAAAACCTACCTTACGTAATTATTTTAAAAAGCTTGCGATGCGTTGCCATTTACCGATCACAAGTAGTAATAATTTTAATTCAATAAAAATAGCAAAAGTGACGACTATAATTACCCCAGCCCAAATCAAGTGTCTTATTTTGTAAACAAATATGATCGTCTAATTACCTGTTGTGATGTAACACTGAAGGAACTGATTGTTCGAACCTGTTCATCATTGTGACAATAAGTGATATTTAGAGTATTCATGTAAATAGAAAATCAATCCGCCATTCCAAAATGATGGCGGAATCTCGTATAGAATAATAATATTTTGTCTGCCACGGCACGTGCCGGACACGTTCGATGTCTGTAGATGTTAATCGGCTTTATTCTAAAAGAACTCTCTCTACACCTATAGTGAATTCAATAACGCAAAAAGATAAATTTTCAATAAATATTAATGTAGTAACACCGCGTAAGCAGGTGCTTCCCGGCCTAACCCGATCGCGTAAAGCTTTCGCGTCCAGTCCATATTTTCCAGTAATGGAAAGGTCCGAGAGATGACCGGCTCACGTAATGGCGGGGTCGGTCTTACCCTTGCCTCCTAGGTCTTCATAATAAGGAATATTTATTTGCATGAAAAATTTGGAACGAGCTGCCGACCGCAAGGTCGCAACTCCAACAGAATATCACTATGTGTTCATGCACGGTTCGACCGGCAGATGGCGTTATACTTCATTCTACAACGCGGTGTTAAGTTTTTCAGGCATTTCTATAATATAGCTGAGAGAAAATATACTATTCCATATTGAACCATACGAACGTCTTCATCTTTGATTTTGTCATGGAGACACCTTTTTGGGGCGTACATCACATTCACATCTTCAAAGCCGGATCATATGATCGGTTCCAATCGGCCTAGAGGATCAATATCATGGACGACGGAACCAGCGCGACCTTCGGAACTACACTTTATTCTACTTTTTTTATATAAACTCACGCCTGATTCCCGTAGGTGTAAGCAGACACGATGGACTTCCATCTGCTGCGATCCTGGCACACCACCCTTGCCTCCTCCACATTCATCAATCTCTTCATGCATGCTCGTCGGTTTGTAGTAGTACCTTTTTATAGCTTAGTTATTACTTTAACTTCAATTCTGTTAGCCATAAACCTAGTTTAAAGTTTAAACTCGAGTCATCGAGTTGGTTACTCGAGTTGACCATCACTAGTTTAAACTCACTTTCTTTAAACCGTGTCAGTTTCACACTTCGTTAAAAGCTAGAAACATATCGATGGCCTAAACCGTGGAATAACGTTAAACCACGTTACTGCTAACGGCGTAAATCATCATCAATATATTGATATGTTAGGGCATAGGCTCTAGTTTACATAGAGGGTGATATAAAGGAATCCTTAGAGTAATTGTATCCTACGCAAGTCACCCTAAGTAATTTCTTATAGAAACCACTCCCCAATACGCCATTTTCACGTTTTCCTTTATCAGATAACGTATCTTGTTACGAGACTTTGATTTGGAGCCCTCCGATTATAAGAGGCACTTGGAGGCCTTCGACCTCGTTGTCATGGTTACGGAAGGAAGTAAGAGTCAATTAACGTTGTTGGGATTACTAATGACATCAAAAATAAACATCGTGGAAGATAGTGATTATTATTAAAAGTTATTGATGTTACTCAGGATGTTACCAAATAACAGTGATTGCACGGTTAAAGGTCGGTCTCTTATCATTTTTAATACGTGAAATAAAACACGGGTTAAGGAAAGTGAGGTTAAACTCTATTTATGGCTCACGATTGTTCTCAAACTTGTATGATATCTGACAAAAGACAGCTGTATATTACTATCGGCCTAAATCCAGGCCTTAGTTTAGAAAATTACAAATCGTTTCAATTTCATCCTGTAGATATAGATGTGTATTATACAGGGTGTCCTTGAATTCATTCGACAAATTGAAAGTGAGGATTGTACTCATTATAAATATGGTAAAATATTTTAGTAAAACAAAAGTCCAATTTTTTTTTTACAAAGTACGTCACAAGTCACACAATGACCTTAGAAATGACCATTAGGTCAAACTCCAGTGAAATAATACGTTGCAAAAAATTTAAAATATCTCAAAATATGAAAAATTCCAAAGCACAGTAATGATGCACGTCAAATTAATAATTTTTTTGATAGTTGAATTTATTGTAAATATTTTATTTCAATTTTTCCTTACAATTGTTTAATTTACTTAAACGCTGTGCAGAATTAATGTACGTCACAAGCCTAACCATCCATTTGATTTTGTCGAGTGAATTCAAGGCCACCATATATGTATAGCAGAATATATAGGTACAGTTTCGTTCGTATATATTTTGTCCGGACCTCTCTCGGACACTGAATAATAGAAATTGAAAGGACGTACCCACAGTCGCTAGGAAATGCTGGCTACACGCTTTGGGGACATAGAGCTTAGAATATTGTAGGAGATGATACCTAGATGGAGATTTCACATGAGATACGAATGGAAAAAGAATTGACCTCTGTTGACCTGTTATTTTTCTAGCTAGTCATACCCAGAGCTATTATTTTTAGGGTTCCGTGGCTCAAAAGGAAAAGGGGACCACTTTGTTGTCCGTCAGTCTGTATGTCTGTCCGATCAAGTTGAAATTAATACCAACTCAGGTCAGGTCTGCAACCTAATATCGAATATATGTTTGATGATTATATATGTTTTCAAATCGTTTTCAGTTTCGGTTTAGATTCCGGATCGTTCTGGTTTCGGAATCAAATCCTCATGGTTCGAATTTTCTCAGCAGTCTTATTCTAAATTTTTGTGATGTATTGTAATTTGTTTGGACTAACTTTTGTAGATTATGTATAAGCACTGGTAAAATAAACAATTTTGAAATCGAATATTTATTTAATATTCAAAATATTCGGCAACAAATCCTCATGAAAATATTTAAATTTATTTAATTATGTACTAATTTACTTGCTACTTAAATTGCTAGAGTAAGACTGCTGAGAAAATTCGAACCATGAGGATTTGATTCCGAAACCAGAACCTTTTCTCTAGATATTACGAATGATCCTATACCTTTTCACTTCCTCGCAACAATACATTTCTTCCTTGCTCATCACAAAGCTAGACCTCGCCGGGCCTCTGTAGATTTATGCGATACGTGAACGAATTTCAGAAGGCCTCGACAAACGCCTCGTGCGAGGCACACACCCCTTTGAGGTTACTATTCGAGGTTGCCTTAAGTAGATCACTGGTTCACTGTATTGTTTGTATTTGTAAAAGGCCGAAAGACAGGCCTTTACCGGTAAATGTTAGGCTATGTTATGTAGGTAAATCTAAAATACTAAGTTTTACGATAAATGTGTACTGTTGTCGTATTAATGACATTAAATTGTGATATTTGCTGGACTGAAAGAAATAAAATAAATATTTAATACTTCAAACATATGGTAATGGCAGCTGAGAGTTCGTGGCATAATTGATAAGTATTGAAAATGTACAAAAATCTGCAAAAATGTACACAACGTACTTACTTGCAATAAAGAAAGACTTTGACAAAATAGACAGAAATTGAAGGTCAACTGTGTAAACAGAAAAGAAATCAGTTGAAAAATAAAATAATTACAGTGATTTGGAAATCATTATCCTTACAAACACAATACCTACTAAATCCGTTGTGACAAAAAAGGATGAGACACAACTTTGACCATTATCTCCGGCGTTATTGGAATATCGAAAAGCTAACTTCAGGTAGATTTTTACCATAATGACATGAGTTAATTCATGCACACAAAAATCAAGTCAACGAAATTCCCATTTGTACGTAATTTAAAGTTAGTCCATGGTTTAAGTCATCGGTCCCTTTCTAACTTAATGTTTTTTGACGAAGTGTGAAAGGGCAACGTTGTTAAACTAATATGGCTAATAGCATAAGTTCACATTACAACGATTTCCACACAGGAAGCATCAAAATATCAGATCGTTTAACACAGTCGCACTCAGCTGAATAATATGCCGGCAACAGGTGAGAGCCTGGCCTGCAGCCAGGCGACAGCTCAAGTGCCGAGGGAAAGCCAGGGAAAGCCGCGAGAGAGTGTTGAGGATTGCTGCTCAAAAGTCAAGGGCTTGAGGGCCAGTTAAGCTTTTAGAGGGAGGTTACACGTTCAGTATTTTATCAGTTCATTCCATAAGTCTGGTCAATGGGGATTTAGAAAATGGCGCGAAACGACGGTTGCAAAATAATGTCTACAGTGGTTATTTTGTGTTTAATATCACGTTAAATTAATCAGAAAATGTTCGCGAATGACAGTATGGTGAATTTATTGGATTATTTGTGCAAGATCTGAAGTTCCGTGCTAAAGTCAAGAGTCCCACTACTAGCTTGGAAGTGAACATGACTGTCGAGCTGCTTCGTCCAGAGTGAGATGAAGACAAGAAGACGCGGATATCCAGGGTGACGATGCGACGCCACGGCGACTCCACCGTAGAAAGAGAAGACTGATATTTTGAATATTTTGTAATATGACATTGGCTAATGACGAACTGTCGAGTCCATTAATAAAATAACTAAAATCTGGTCAAACTTTGACTGATGCAAGAATGGTGGATGATTTAAACGGTTACACGATCAATCCAAGCCTGTCACCAGACTGATAAAAAGTACTTACGTCTGGCTCAATTTCGTCGTGGACGGTGACTGATGCGAGAATGATACGAGCGGGTTACACGATCAGTTTCTCATCAGTATTTCATCATTCACAATGGATTGTCAAAAAATTTGATTTTCAGAAGTTGAACAAGCAAAAATTATTTCAAAAAACGGGTGGTGTAATAATTACTGACACTTTAAATATTGATCCATGATAAATATTTTTGGGTTATTCATCATCTGGACATAAAGGACTGGACACACGCGGGTCCAGTTGGGTTTCAGTGGATCATTGCCAGATACGTCATTTCGAAATCTATTTTCAGGAAAATATACTGAATACCTTGCCTGATTGTATATCGAGTTGTCATCTCATAGCTTCAATTTGGCCTTTATCCCTTCTATTGAAGGTCCTTTGATTGATAAATTCAATTGAGTATAGGTACTTACGATTCTTATATGTATTGTCATATTTAACCTTACTCTATTTTTATGTCCCTCTGCTCGGACACATCTTCTTCTTCTTGCAGTGCCTCTCCACTAATGAAGGCTGGTTGTCAGCTCCGCATATCTCCCTCTGAAAGGTCTTTGATGCTGGATATCGCTGTCTACTCCCTTATATTGCGGAGCCACGATTTCTTCCTTCTGCCAACCCGCCTCTTCCCCTCAAACTTTCCCATCATTATGACTTGGAGGAGTTCAACATACCTTCCCATAATCGAGGCAGCTAACGTCACAAATCTGCACGTCATAGAAAAAATCTAAGGCGTGTGTAATTCGCCAAGCCTGGGCCCGAGTGATGGATCATGGCCCGAACTCCATCGATGTAAGGGTAGGAATCCCGAGCAGTTGCGAGAGGTTGTGGTATGTGGCGTTGCGTTCCCATAACCTCGTCCAAACGCAGTGAGTTGAACATCTTTTGGTTTTAGTGGGTATAGGACCGTATTCTGGCCGGAGTCCCACGTACTCACTGCGCGCCCCTTATTGGCGCGGTGAGATGTGCAAAGCATTTCCCCAAGTAAAAAAAAGGTATCCCGAGCAGGTGACAAAAAACCTAACTAGGAATCGAACCCAGGATCTCTTAAACTATAAAGGGACACTATTGACTGCGCTATAACGTCATCGTATTCATTCGTCGCATAGATTTTGATTTGTGTTTTACTGGTGACATTTAAAGTATTTCGGTCACATAGTCCATTTACTAGTTCTACTACTATTGGCCGATCGCCAGTACTCGTCAGCAACAAATCTGGTTACCTAGCAACGCTTGTGACTACTGTGGGCGGGACAGACGACGTGACATTTTTAAAGTAGGCGTATCTATTGTTTAGCCGGCCAATCAATTGTCAGATCAGTGGGATTAGTCGTGTAGTGATTATCTTTTCCTTGGGACGTTGGCAATCGTTTAATGCCAGTAACACTTTTGTTTTCAGATGTATTTTTGTCCCAATGTTGCCTTTAGTTTTAGAATTGACATCGTCTTTAAATCATAACTTCGAAAATCGAATATACGCACATTATCTATCAAATCATCAATAAAGTTTATGTTCTCAGGATTCAAAGTTATGTTAATGTATTTATTTATTTTATTACTGGACTCGACAGTTCGTTTTTGCCAATGTCATGTTACAGAATATTTAAAATATCATATCGCCTTCTCTTCATCAGAGGGGAGTCGCCGTAGCGTCATCACTCTGGGTATCCGCGTCTTCTTGTCTTCATCCTGCATGAATCCTCCAATAACTTCACCATACTGTCATTCGCGAACATTTTCTGATTCATTTAACGTGATATTAAACCCAAACACCCACTGTAGACAATTAACTGAAAATTATAAAATAATTTCGCAACCGTCGTTTCCTGCCATTTTCAAAAGCCCCTAACAAATCTTCATCTCCTACTTTGATTTAATGATAGTATGCACAAAAGAACTTAATATGGAAGTCAATTTGTAGGATTAATATTTTCTATAGTTTTAATATAATTGTTTAATCCACTTATTTCTAATTGTAAAATTTTCTTTGTAAACCACAATAAGTATCTAGGTTCACTTTATAGCCAACAGTTTCCAAGAACACGTTTCAAATTAGCTTTCATGTCTGAAGTTCACTTTTGTTTTACCTTTTACAGTTCTGAATCTGTTGTAATATTGTGTATTTTCCTTTTTTGCAGGTAAGCTTCGGTTTTAGGTCGAGGGGCCGCCATGCCGGGTTTTCCGAGAACCGGTAATAACTGGTTAGGCGTACTTGTAACAAGGGCTTATGGATGGAACGAAACAAACAGAAACAGTGACTGGCTTTGAATCTAAATGTTTTCGATGGAATGAAAAATATTCTTCTTTTTTACCCGACTGCCACAGAAGGGTAATGTTTTTCGGATGTACATATGTCAATTCCTTCCTGCCATCCTGTAGCCTGAACGGCTTGATGGATTTTGGTGTATGAGGTATCGTTAGATTCGTCTTGATTACGGGAGGTCATAGGGTATAATTTTTTTTTCAGAAAGTGTATTTTTTTTTCAGTCGGGATTTTTGTTTTTTGAAATATTTTTTTAACCCATTCCTAGTCCGTCACTGGGCAGCCTTGGGTTATACTCAAGCACCGACAAATCTGCAGCTAATGTATCTTGAGACAGATCGAGGCAAAAGCAGAAACTCTAACTAAAAAAAAATGTAACACCATAATAGATCGATGCATGGTGAGTACCTAACGCCAGTTTGCATGAATGATTAAGTTTTGATTATTATTAATTATGTATACATGTGAAGAAAATTATATTATTTTTTTAAATATGCTGCTGAGAGTTTTTAAGCACTTTTTCTCTTCACCGTTGACGCCTTTTTCTTGCAAATTGGTGTAAACTTTAAAAAAAATGTTGTCGCATAAAAATTTACACAATGTGTTACTTGCAATAAATAGATACGATTCTGATTCTTACAAAGTATGTAGTTATAGTACATCAATGGTAATACTTGACGTACAATTATAAATATTACAGCAAAAATATAATACCTTGTTCAACAATTGTTAAAACAAAATGTTTACTTATAAACGCTATTTAAAATTAATCAACTTCTGAAGAACCGAATAAGTAGCTGTCAGTTTAAAGAACGTCGTAGAGTTGTTTAAATGCTTAATTAGCAAAATGGCGGACCGAATTCGGAACAGCATTCGATTACATTTGATACTGCTAAATCCATGAAGATTTTTTTTTTTAAATGATTAGTTAATATGTTGTTCAGTGGTTGATTAGTGTTTTTTTTTTATAAGTAAGAGGATAAATAAATCAGGCAAGAAGCTTTTACAATTTCTAAAACAAAGAGCTACTGTGAGTGACACATTTTACAATTAAAATGCTCCGATTCTTCAAAGTGTTTAAATTCAACAGCCGCTTGGGCAATCTTTTAGATTTTCTAATGTTTCCGACGTTAAATGCTTTAAATCTGCGCGATGGACCAAGTGTATAGCTGCAGCAATTTTGACAATATTTATTTCTGTATTTATTTATACTACACATTCGTATACACAAGGCGAACATAATGTTTTGGGGCATTTCTACTAGCTGAGCTATGAGATATTATATCCGTCTATATAAGTAGTGTTTGCCATCGTAAATGTTGGTTTACCGCGCAATGTATTTTCTCAAAAATTACAAACAATGGGAATCTTAACATAATCAGAAAACAAAGTACATAGGAATCTGCTAAACTTACTTTTATTCACAATTTCAAGTACAGTTCCCTAATCGTAATTATTTTCATTCTTTTGACACTCCCTGCTCAAGAGGACTCGAATTAAATCGCTCCATGCTCCCCAAATATATGCGATATCTTTCAACTTCTGCCACTAATAGCATCAGTTTCTGCATATCTGCTGATTCTAATTATTTTCGTATTAAAACTATAGTGAGCCATTACTACAAATTATTATGTATAAACGGATATCGCTCACTTATATTGTTGAAGTCGGCAATGAGACCGACAGTTTCCAGTGCGCGAAGAAACGTCACCGGCGACGCGGGCGTGGCGCGCTCACCATGAAAAAGACCGTCGAAATCGGTCGGAACTGTCGGTCTAATTGCCTACTTCAACAATATAAGTGAGTGATATCCGTTTATATATAATAATATTTTCGTACTTCTTGTTTCCCATTATGGGTTGGAGATATTTGAAGTTTTCGTATTTTAATGGTCTTTAAAGAGCCCACGCGTTTACTCATTCTTTTCATAATGTATCGTTTAAGGCACGTTATAATCACACCACTCCCTCGTAATTTAAACGTCAACTCGTAAGACAGTTGTCCCACCGTCAGCGAGTAACTATGAGCTATTTTTTCGCCCAAGTAACGTACAAATGATAGTACATTCCGTGTAAACAAAAGAGACGCAGCGATACTCGCTCGGCGACATAATATTTATAGTTCATCGCTGAGCCAGTGTCGCCGGGTGAGTATCGCTGCGTCTCTTTTGTTTACACGGAATTTTCTTGGGCGAAAAAATAGCTACTCGCCGACGGTGGAACAACAGCTTGTGTCGCACGAACATCATTCGAAACTATTTACCGAACCCAAGCCAATCGCTTATCGCTCCCTCGTCCGCTCACTACTCACACCAAACACCAACAATCTTAAAGACATTTAATTTATGACGGCATTTTTATTGTTCGCCCCTTTTATCGGACGATAGAAAAAATCGCGGTTACAATAGATGCCTGACTGCAACAGATTAAACTTAATTAATTGTTTCTAAGACATTACGAGTTTCCTTTATTGTGGACATCAATTTATTTGTGTCAGCTGTTCTTCGTCATAGTGTGTTTCGATATAAATACTACCATATGTTAGGTGCCTACCTAATTGTAGTTTTTTTGTGTGACGAACACATGCTGTGAAAATGTATGACGAAATTGTTTTACGGACAAAAGCAGATCAATGGTAACACTTGCAGTACGATTTTAAGTCTTACAACGCAGATAATAAGAACGGTCCAAAGTTAGCTGTACTTCATCGAGTTTCAGGCATTTCTGAATTGAAGTTCATTTGAATAATTTATAGATAGTTACGCTTAGATCAGATTGTCTCCGCCAATCCGCTAATTTCGTGACTCTTAACCCTATACTCTATCAGAACGATAAACAGTGAAATATTATTAGGTCTTCCTTAATAGCATTGCAGGTACCTACTTACGATGTACGCTAGAAAAGAGTAGAAGAACAAACGCCTTATACATTGTGGGCTAGTACAGCCCACAATGGGGAGTGCTCGGGGCGCCAGTCAGGTCGCGGATGTATAGCAGTTCCCGGGGCTAGGCAAGAATGGCACGAAGTGGAACACCTCAGGAGGTTTAGTAGGTATGCTGCCCCTTCAGGGCGGTGAGCCCGACATAATCAACACGCTCCCCCGGGCGTGGTGGTACATGATTTTGCATGTTTTACATGGGTTAAAAAAAAGGCAACAAAGGTCAAATGTTTGAACTTCTATTCGTTTCACTTAAAATGTCCAGTGTAGTCATTGATCTCCTATAAACAAATAGATACACAGTCTGCCTTCTAAAAATGTCCGAGCGCAAAGAAGGTCCAAAGTTCCAAACGGGTGAATGGACCCTCATTTGCTTTATTGGACATTATTTGGACGTTAACAATGGACACTTATTTGGACGTTTTTTTAAATTGTTTTAGTAAGACCTTTGTGTATCTAGTTGTTTATAGGAGATCAATGAGTGTAGTGCGAGCTCCTTGGTCCCACATACACAGAAGCCGTATAAATGCGCCACAGATAATTAAACCGGCCAGGTTGTCTAACTAATACCCCGGTAATCTTGGCGACACTGCGAGTTATTGCAGTCAGCTGTGGCCGACCCACTTCTGAGTCGAAGACAATAAAATGTCTGTTCGGATGATAGTTTGGATAAGGTATGTGGTGACGTGCGTGGCGATGCTATGCTATACGTACGTACGAACGCCGTGAAAGTGACAAAAACACTGTAATGGAAGTGCGTTTAAACTTATAGATTTAAAGAGATTTAAAGTTACGCCACTGTTTAGCCTCTAGGTTAGGATCTCGTCGTATAGGTACAATTTGTATGAGAATATCAATTGAAATAAAAATTTCACAATATTTTAAATACAATGTGCGGCTTTCGAATTAAAAACGTTAGCATATAAGTTTTTAGTTCCATAAACATCAAATTGTATGTGGTCTCGAATTCGATTCGGTGACGACAGTGATCTAGCATGATTGCTAGGCTAAAGTTAAACTCGTCCAAACGCGGTGAGTTGAACACCTTGGGGTTTTAGTGGGTATAGGACCGTATTCTGACGGGAGTCCCACATACTTACCGCGCGCCTAAACTTAAACTCGTGACTAGAATTTTTCCGCGTTTAGGTGCCTAATATTTAGATTTACATAGTTTTCAATCGCTACGCTTCCCAGTGTGGCAAGACTCTTGGATTCGGAAACGATTCTGGAAATCTGGACTAAAATACACATAGTTATCAAATTGTCGGACGGTCTTAATTAGTTTTCTAAATCCCCTTTAATTCTAAAGCCGAACAGTTTTAGAACACAAAGTCGTTTTATGGTCTGGTTGGAGATCTCAACGTGGTGTAACAAAATGTTTGGTAGGCAACTTTTTCGATATTCTTACATACAGTTTTGGTAAGTTAAGGCGGTTCAACCAGATCGGAGGATGATCTGAGCACGGTTGGCAGAGACTTAATGCAATAGCTATGAATTATATTAAGTTGCGAGAAGCCTAGTCTAGCAGTAGACTGATATATGTTAAATTGAAGATCATGACAAAGGTGGTTCATAAGTTATTATCGCAACAAAGATTAGAACCGAAATTAATTGGTAAATAAACGTGATATACTGTCAATTTAAATATATAGTCCCGTGTAACAAACACAATGAGAAAATTGATGAATAAATGCTTGAAAATACGTCGAATTGTTCACAGAAAATGTTTTAGACGCAAAGGTATTCACGTACCTATATCTGCATTGTTTGTATCCGAAATCTATTTCTCTGTTATTGATCTGAATTTGAATCAGGTATTGAAATAGAGCATGGAATTTGGCGGCCCCATTTAGAAACACATGTGCGTTGCTGTCAAATGGCATGACAATAAAAAAGATTCCACAGTCCAGTCGGTGGACGTGAATGACAGCGCCGTATATTATGCCCTGTTCTTGAGGTCGAAGCGATAAAATGACAGAATCGTTTGACCAAGGTCCTCGCTTCTCTCTTTACGCAGTATAAGTGGACGGTTAGAAAATTTAGTAGGAAGACTCTTTTTCATGCGTATTCTGCCAATTTCTTTAGCCTTTGAGGCATTTGGTACAAAACCGGCCAAGTGCGAGTCAGACTCGCGCACCGAGGCTTCTGCGCATACAACTTACTTAACCCCGTAACTTTGCTTTAACGAAAAGATAAAAATACGAAAAAAAATTGGAGGAATGTAATTTCAAATTTACAGTTTTCGAATTTTTTCTTTACTTGTGCTGTAAGACCTAGCTTCTTGCCAATTTTCATGATTCTAGGTCACCGGGAAGTACCCTATAGTTTTTTTTGCATTTTCATACAAATATGCGATAAAATGCAACATAAATGGTATGGCCGATCTTTTGATTGCGTTGACGTAGAAGTGTGATTTTTTCACGGCTGCATAAGGTTGCAGACCTGAGTATAGTATTTGGTATTAATTTGAACTTGATCCGTCCACGCGTTTCTGAGATATAGGTCTTGACAGACGGACGGACAGACCGACGGACAACAAAGTGATCCTATAAGGGTTCGCTGACCATCTCAACGAAATGTACCGAGGGAATAAAGATCCTCAAAAACTCCTAATCGTCATTCACATTCACTCCAATGAGGAATGTCACATGACGTGGAAACAAACGGTTTTGTTTCCCTTTTTTTGTGCGCCGACAGATGGTCTGGCGCGTCGCCAGAACGTATCGATTATTTGGCGAGAGGCCAACTTGAAAGTTAAGAAATGGAAACAAATCGTTAATATCCCAGATCTAAGGTCCAAAGGCTCGACTGTCGGCCTACACCACAGACCACTTACCCCATAGACCTGTAACAGGAGGGCGCCCGTGTCGCCCGCACATGAGCGCAAAATTGCTTCGCGACACGTGTAACCAAGAAATTCGATCCATGAAACTCCTGTAACGGTCGACCGTGTCTACATGCCACTCACTTTCAAGGCATTTATTTATTTATTCATTAAAAGTATAGCATTACAGTTTACATACCTATGCACTATACATTTCATTTAATCATTAATTACATTATTAGAAAATTAAATCAATTATATTACCATATCTGCTTTATCAATCTTTCTCTCGCTATTTTTATGAAAAGTTCTTGCTTTGAGTTGAAGCCTACTGAAGGAACACTTGTTAAGAGTATTACAGAATATATGACTATTTAAACCATGAACATGCATGTTGGTGTGTGTCGCCGGTTCCGCATGAAGGATAGATTTTAGATTACTAACAATAGTAATAGTTAATTACGTACCTAGTTATTAAGTAATTATGTTGTTATTATTTTAAAAGATGTGCTGCTGAGAGTTTTTTTGCCACTTTTTCTGCTTAGCGTTGGCACCTTTTCCTTGCAAAGTGGTGTAAATGTAAATTCAAAAAATATGTTGACGTGCAAAAATGTACACAACGTGCTTACTTGTAATAAAGAGTTTTGACTTTGCTTGAAGGAAAATGTACAGTACTACATCGAATTTTGTTAAAAAAAAACCTTTGCAATTTAGGTCGTTACCAATCGCGTGTTACTCTTGATGTGCTGTCGACTGTTAAAAAGGAGCAATGAAAAGCATAATCCAGCTTTTTTCGTTGGAAATCATATTTAAAAACTTTTTAGAATTAAACTTTATCTGAACCACAGCTCTAAAACCGTCAGTCATTGAAATACGAGTATAGTAAGCGGTTTAAAAACGAAACACTAACCATTTGCTGAGACAAGACAGCGTTACGTAAAGTGGTCTGAACTTTTTTAGCGGTTCAGAGCGAGGCTAGGACAACATTAAACTCGTCAAAGTCACATCAAAGCATACGCCGGCCATCGGTTACAGGAATGACCACCTGCAAATCTTGGATACGTAAATGTCTATGATATAGCAACAAGAGAGACGTGAAATGTTCTGTCTAGAGCTTGATGGATTTCACCTGATATCAACTCAAAATAATCTATCCAAACTAGCGCGCATGGTGAATGTAAAAAGGGAACATGGTATACCAGGATCTTAGCAGAATCAATCCATAGGTTCTGCATACATCTATAATAATCAGGGGTGATTTCATGTCTGTCTATGTCTTCGAACATTTGTAGCAAATGAGTACCAAACTGTGATCTGTTTTGGTGTGATTTGGACGTCTTCCTCTCATTGTCTCATTCTCACACACACACCCTCACCTTATTACATACACAATTACACACCCTCTCTCTCTCTTTCTCTCTCTCTCACACACACACACACACCCTCTCACTAAATAAAATTCTTAAGTCAATAAAAACCGTTATTATTATTATTGTCGTAGATCGATTCTCAACCACATCTACGAAGTCGTATGCGGTTAATGTTTCGTTAGGATTCTTCAGGTTTGATCCGTTTCTGCCATGATAGTCTGTCGTCAATTTGCTGTCTACAATCAATATACCTATATCTACAACATTATCTTCAGCCTATAATACTCCATTGTAGATACAAGCATCTTTCTACTCACGTCTATGAATCTGTACTTCATTTCTTCGCATCCATTAAGTGGTTGGCATTTAACTTGCGTAGATTGGTATGCGTATGGTTCCTTGTATATACTCAGTGGTATCCACGTAACATACATTGGCTGAATAGCAGCGACGTCGAATGCCAGTATTTCCGGCTCCGGCTGTCTGTAGTTAGTTGCCCATCAGATGGACTAGAATTATGTTGGATAATGCACTCGAATTCATTTGTGAACTGATCTTTTGAAAGTCGTAGAAAATTGCGAAATATCTTAAGGAATTGTTAGATAATAGCTATATAGTAGTCTTTCTTTATAAGAATCACACTCAGTCACAAACACACTCTCCCTCTCTCACACACCCTCACACACTTTTGCTACCTCTTAAAAACACTCTTAAGAATATTTTTCATTAAGAATACTTATTTAATTATTTTTACTTAATATTAAATTTATTGGCATAAATAACCACAATTACATTTCCGATGGAAGGCGATAGTAATCCGTCATACAGTTTTTTAAACTAGTACGGATGCTATTGTTTCCACATTCTTGAAACAAATTGTTAGTACAATAATTGCTAAATATGTATAGTGTACCTATTTTCAAGAAGCACTGATCATTATTTTTGTGTCAATAAAAATCTTTTATCTTTTATCTTTTATCTTATCTTATCTTTATAAGAATTCTACGTTCCCAACAATAATCTGAATAAACTGAGATTTGCCAATTAAATATACGTTAAAATGTGTTTCAAATTTTCTATTTCTTAGATTTGATGACGCACTTGCAGATTTTTCAACCTCGTTAAATCTCAAAGTTTCCACGGATTAGTACGTAAGATTCATTACTCGTTTTAAATCCCTAATCCAGATGAAGGTTATTGTCCTCTCTGTCCCCAAAGCCTCTAACTAGCATTTGTCAAACTGTCCATAACATATGGGATAGACCCTTTTGGGACATACCTATACTATTTATTATTGGTGAAAGTTGCGTGGAACAACAGATCACCCACTTGGCACCAAGCCACAACGGTTGTAATATTGAACAGTGATGCACATACAACATCAATAATCGTTTATTGGGATGTAGTCACACCTATTCTAGTTTAATCTGGTTCTGTTTCGTGTCAAATGTAATTATATTCTCAATTATTTCATTGCTAATGTTCAGATTTGACGTCTACAAGCAATAATCAGTTGTGATTGAAATTTGATATTTACAATTTTTGAATTTATAGTCAAGAATATAGAAATCGAATTTGAATATTTTTGGAATAGACGAATTCTCGAATGGAGGCCACGTAGCGTGGGTTGCCCCCGATCAGATGGAGGGGACCTGCTCAAGTTGGCTGACAATGATTGGATGCTAAAGAATGAAAATCGGGTTGAGTGACGTGCCTTGAGAGAGGTCCATGTCCAGCAGTAGACTGATATGGGCTGATGATTATATTTATTGTGTGACACGAATTAGGTATGTATTGAAATACCTAACTAATCCTAGGGTAGATGACGAATCTCAATAAAATAATCCACAATAGCCTAACAGGTTCGATCCCAGCTCTGCACTATAACATTGTGGTGCACCACTCCGAGCACAAAAGCTTTTATCTTAATTTAATTGGAGTGGTTGAGGAGAAAAATATTGTAAAACATTTTTCGGTTATAAAAATAATAGTTATGTTATGTTGTCAGTAACAGTAGTAGCACAAAACATCAACTTTTAAAGCCTGAAGCGATATCAAATTGTAAACTATCTTTTGTTCTCCTAAACAAAGCTGTGAACAACTTCAGCGTGAAATTTATTTTGAAATGCATTCATGATGGCTGCATTTTGCTGTGAATGAAAAATCTGGGTGCTTTTGCATGGCCAACGGGAGATAGAAGACAATTGAGGGCCGATGGGGGTAGTACATACCTGCTAGGGATGCAAACAATAATGTTTATTAAAACATCGATTTTCGAATCTAAAAACAACGATTCATTGATGTTATTTGGACCGATGTCCCATATTGGGCTTTGGTCGGTACAGAAAAACTGGACTATCTGTTTAAAATCAATATGAAAAGGTTAGCGATGTCGAACCAAATACAGTATACCATTATGTTTTCTAGATATGTAAGAAGTTCAAAAGCAGAATCACCTGAAAAAAATTATGTTTCGATACATCGATGATTTCAGTCCAATGGTTTTTTTTAAAACATCGATACCTACATCGATTTTTTCGTTACGACCGGAATTCGAAACATGGACCTCGCAATTCCGAGAGTTTGTTTTGATTTGAGCGAGATGAATCGAGAAATATTGCAATTCATCGAACTATGTATTTATATTTCGCTTTACGATGTTTGCATCCCTAGATATTTAAACACTGCATTTATTCGGTATTATTTAAACAGTGAATTTGTGACGAAAATGTTTTACAACGAAGCGTAATGGAACAGATCGACACATGTCAAATAACACGATCGAGTTTCAGTACAAATTAATAAATCGTGTAGGATCAGAATCGCCCAAAGCCTAATTTATTGGAATATACGAAATACTAATAGTGAAACTAGGTGATTAAAATTTAGCCTCAAGCTTGTAAACACTAATGGTGTTTACATGTACAATGTAGAGATTTCGTGCAATGTTAATTAATTTGTCTGAGAACTTAATACCTAACAAACATACTCGTAGTCTAGAAATTATTTAGTTTACATCTCAACAAGCTCTCGACGTACCTATATAATGGAGATTTGTAATTAGCGTTAAGTTATTATTAAGTAACCTACAATCTTCCTAAAAATAATGAAATAAAATGAAAAATAAATAAGTAAAGACATATACGTACAGTCGAAGACAGAGATAAGTATACAGAGGGCCACAATACGGTTGAATTTATTTTAAATTCTTATACAGTTACATAGTTTTAACTTTTATCTATCAAACAGTGAAAGAATTTTTGCATTAGGTCAAGTAGTTTTTGAGATAATCTCAACCTTAAAAACTCTCCTGTACACCTTTCTCTGTGTTGCACCGTACCTCTATACCTACCATTGTGAACTACTTACATTGTAAAATAAATATAAAATAAAAACGTGCATTTGAAATGTTTTTTGCTGCTTTTTCTATTCAGAAATAGCACGTTGCTAAACGGTGTTAATTTAAAAACGATGGTATGCAAAAATACACCATAGAATATTGACTTGCAATAAACGATAAGATTAGATTGGAACAGCATACGTAATACTGGGTGGCAAAGCTCGACAATGAAGCTCAAATGCAAACAATGACGACGAAGCAAAAACGCTTTGAACGATCGTCGATTGCACAGATGTTTGAGCAAATACTCCGCCCGGGATTCCGCTAAACAATGGCGTATGTTGCGAAGGGGGAAAGGATTTTATGGGGGGCATTGGTGGCGAAGTTATCGTCTACAAAAGCCTGGGACATTGAAATGAAACTGAATGAAAGGGGAAAGATAGACGAAAATGAAACTGTAAAACAGATATCAAAGATTAATGAAATCTGTGTTACTGAGGCGCTGCAAATTGATTTCGTATTCGAAATTCGTTTTATAGACAGTTTCAGCATCGATGCTTAATTGAATTCTGGAACTGTCGAACAAACGAATGGCTGTAAATAGAACTGGAATAAAATTCGACAGGTTTATAAACACGAGGGACGCAGTGATGTTATCATATCACGTTCGAATTTTAGTTCCGCTGAATGAATGAAAAGTTAATCTTCATTCCTGCAATTTCATTTGATATCCTCAGCTTGACTGTAAACTAATAGAATCTAGAAATACAAGTTGGTGAGGATTTGAAATAATACACTGTGAATACATTCGGAATCTATGTAGTAAGTAACCATTTACCTTTGAGTATTTTTTGGAGAACTTGGATCATTTTTTATATATATAATGCAGGTAATTAAAGAAAGCTAAAGTCTATCGAACGTGTTATTCGTCGTCAGACAATTTGTATCTTCCCACTGTTGAAGCACGGACCTTCCCTCATTTCCAGAGAGCTCGGACCATGATCCATTACGTAAGAGCAGTGTGGTTGAAAGATTTTTTTTTATTGTTTGACTAAACCCGCGTTTGGCCCCGATCTCACCTGATGGTAAGTGACGATGAGGCCGATGATGAAACACACGGGCACAGCAAACGCCTATTCACTCTTGCCTTAAATATCCCAAGGTTATAAGTGTCTGGAAACACCGACGCCGGCAGGGCGTTTCATTCCCTAGCCGTTCGTATGATGAAGGATGAAGAAAAACGCTTCGTACGGGCAAACGGGATATCAAGATGCTTTTATTGTGAGGAAACTTACATGTAAGACATAATATTTTACTTCGCCGTTTTTCAGAGCATTCGGTAAATGTTCTATTCTCGTGTGGTTTAGTGACCAAACATATTCAAGCCGCCCGTAGGCCTCTGACTTGGCCTAAGACTACTGCAACCAGGATCAACTGCTTAACGGCTTTTCGAGACACGAAGTCAGATGAAAATGACACTAAATGACCGTGATACATCCATGTATCGACCTTGACGTTGAGCCCCTTCATTGCTACCAAGCTATTGCTTATAGCAGATGGAGGGATGACCTTCGCAAGATGGCTGGCAGGGACTGGATGCAGACGGCCGAGAGTAGGGTTGATTGGCGCGCTTTGGGAGAGGCCTACGTCCAGCAGTGGACTGATACGGGCTTGATGATGATGATGATGAAATATAGCTTACTCCATACCTCCGTTCCTTTCTTCCCTTATATATTCCTTGTTTCATGAAGCCTGGCATTTGTTCTGTAATGTAAACACGATCTAATCAATAGCTCACATAGACAGCTGCAATATTAATATGTAGTCAGGAGAGACGAAGTTAAATTGAGACGTAACTGGCGTCTCGCGCGACCTCGGGGGTTCAATCTCAGATATTAATGACTCTCAACTTGGCAATTTTAGGAATTTGATACGTGGCTTGGGCTGTAACTGAAATTGGATTTACCTTATTACGTTTCCTTAGATTACATTCGCGGTTTCATGTTTAGTTTCGACGGTTTCCATATTGCGTTAAATCTATAAGATATGATAAATATTCTTTATTGCAAAGTAAAAGGAATTACACAAAAGAAATATGCTAAAACAGTTAGTATCACAATTGGCGGTCTTATCGCTTAAAACGATCTCTTCCAGACAACCTTTGTTTAGAGAATTCAGCGGATGAATAGTAGCTTGTTGAACAATAATTAAATATATATCGATACCTAACTGGTACCTACTTGAATACAACGAAGTAACAATTTACATGCTACTTAAACAATAATGTAATTAGATACATAATAAATAGATATATAAAAATATACTTAACAACAACAAACAAATAATATAGGTATATATACTAAATACTGATAAATGGAATACTATATTAGTAATGTGGCCTCTGTCAGTTTGTGTTCTTGTCAGTTTTGACAGATTGTGTAATAATAATTATAGATATAATAATTTCTACTCGTTCGTACCAGAATCGACGTAAAGAGAATTTTTGATAAAAAGCCGGTGGTAACCGCAAAAGGAATCATCGCAATGATATTCACTGCATCGGGAGTCACCGCTACGGGGATAAGTAATTGATATAGTAATAACATAACTGTCAGGTTCGTGATTGGAGCGATTTTAGTTCTGCTACACGCCGCTATAGCAAAAGTCCAACCAACCAGGAACGTTGTAGCTAACGTTATTAGCTAGCAAGCGAACATACTACTTGAAACTTTGTAGTATTTATTTATTTTATTAATGGACTCGACCGTTCGTCATTTGCCAATGTCATGCTACAGAAAATTCAATATATTCAATAGTCTTCTATCCTCCTCCAGGGGAGTCGCAGTAGCGTCTTCACCCTGGGTAGCCGCGTCTTCATGTCTTTATCCAGAGGAGACGCCGTAGCGTCATCACTCTGGACGAAGCAGCTCGACAGTCACGTTCACTCCCGAGCTTGTAGCGGGAACTCTTGATAAAAGCTTGAAACTTCAGATCTTGCATAAATAATTCAATAACTTCACCGTACTGTCATTCGCGAACATTTTCTGATTAATTTAACGTGATATTAAACACAAAATAGTCCCTGTAGACGTTAAAAATTTTTTTTTCAAATAATTTCGCAACCGTCGTTTCCCGCCATTTTCAAGAGAACAACTTGGTAGTAGTACTGTTCTACTTTGCCCAATATCGCTGCCGTCTAAAAAGCACGTACACAGAGTTTTGATTAAAATCTCAAACTACACGGGTAAAATTACGAATTAAACTAAGCAACACGAGACATTCCTTACACCTTAACAAAGCACGTCATTAGATCGACGCCCCGGCATGAAGGAAAAATGTCGCGGTCCATGGAGAGAGTCTAATTAAATAAATAAATAAATAAATAAATATCACTTTTTAAACTTTCACTGTTTGTATACATATTAATTAGATAAAACGGGAATTACCGTGTTCACCATGTCACGTGTTACCATGGCTGCAATGCTGTCGAAATATCGAGACATCAATAATAAATGTTTAACACGGTAATTCCCGTTTTATCTAATTAATAAGCCTAATTAAAGTCTTGTTTTCACAGTAATCTTAGTTTCTAAAATTGTGTTTTTATTATTTTCCACGCAATTATCTAGTAACTATGTACCTACTATAAAAATATCTGTTCAAGTCATATTGAAATTATCGCATCGCGTGGGCGCTGCCATCGTACTTACTTACAAATACCAAGAACACGATGTCAATGACCCGATGGCCGACAGGTGACGCGTAGGTAACATTTTTATTTATTTATGGATTTTTGCATGAAAAATTGAAGTATTTTTATATATTTTTACATCGGTATCGTGTATGAGTCATTGACCCCCCACAGCGTGTATATGGCTGGCTCCATCGGCGGTTCATTGCTCCATGACGCCGTAGCTGGAGCTAACCCACTGTCTACAAAGCACATACATATGTAATGCTGCGCCCGCGGTGGAGAATTAATCCGACGCTGCAAGCCTTGCCGTACTTACTCTTACATCTCAATTTAAGTTGGGAACTACACGTGTGCAGTGACACTGGATGTGTCTTCTTGAGAAGAAGTTGTTCTTGTATTTTGTACGCTCGAACACAAAAAGGTGTACTTACAGGAAAGTTTTTAAGCCAAAGTCAAATCTCTTTATTGCAAGTAAGCACGTTGTGTACGTTTTTGCAAGGGAAAGGTGCCAACGCTGAGGAGAAAAAGTGGCAAAAAACTTTAAGGTAGAGATTATTTTAATAACTACTTGACCTGTTGCAAGAATTATGTCACTGTTAGATAGATAAAAGTTAAAACTATGTAACTGTTAAGGAATTATTAAATTTGGTCCAGTAGTTTTTAAGAAAATTTCAACCTTATTGAGGTTACTGTACTGTATACTTTTCTCTGTGTGTACGAGCATAATTAATTCGCGTGATTGCAATTGCATGCGCATATTAATTTGGTAACTCACTTCTCACCATTAGGAATTGTTAAAGGTTAGGCTTCATACCTTTTTATCTTTAGATATTATCGTTACTATGATTCAAATTCAAATATATTTATTTGTAGAAACGGGTTACAGTGATCTTGGTAATGTTATAGGTTTCTCCGAATCTATGACTGTATATCGTTAGTTTTTTTACCTATGACGTCTCTTGTTCTTTGCCTTTTCCTGTCTATTTGGGGTCGGCTCTCCTCGGTCTTTTGCGCCAGAAGAAGATGGAAGTCCATCGTCTCTGCCTACCCCTGTCACATAACTTTCGCTTGGTAGCATTTATTGATTCGTCATCCGTCAAACCCGAAGTTTGGTCACAACTCACAACTTAACCAATTTGTCTCTTCCAGTTGTATGCTAGTTAAGCTTATATCTTGGATCTAAATTTTAGTTTAAGATTGCGGGAAGCTACACCAGGAGTAGCATCTTGTGATATAGGTAGTATGTTTGCATCAACTTGCGAAGCATTTCTTGACTGTGATGTATAAAGTTATCATCAAAGATAAATTCGTGACGCCATGTTAGAATCTATTAAATGTTTAATGTATTCGGACATTTTGCCTGGGGTGAAATATGAGATATTTTTGAAGAATCGACATATTTAACTTGGCATAATAATATCATATTATCATCATATTAGATATTGCACTCCACTGCCTCCCAGCGACTCTTTGAATATCGTCAGACCAACGTTGGTCTTCCAAGCTTTCTAAGTTCAGTTGGAGGTAGCCACTCCGTCAGTCTACGTCAGTTACGTCAATGTCGAAATTATCGGTTCAACTATCGACTTAACCCCAAAAATTCAGTGTTATTTATACGTATATAATTTGAATGGATCACTATAGTTTTAAGGTTTATTTCTATTTGCATTACTAATTTCTCTGTTGCTCAATCTTCTCTTTTAAATAGCGTATGTCTTTCTCTTACTTCATTTATTATTTTATTTATTTATTTACAAAATCTCACACAGCATTACAATCAGAAATTATAATAGCTTAGTTAACTTATACAAATAAAAATAATAATAATTAAATGTCAGTCTATGTCATATTAAAGAAAATATATTTATACACAGTTAATTTAAGATTATACACTTGTCAAGGAAACAATATTATCAAATATAGGTATATTATCGATAATTTTATTTCAAAAAGGAACAATAAAAAATAAAAAAGAGACATTCAATATTTAAAAAACCTAAACTAAACTATTAATAAAATATTAATTAGATAAAACGGGAAATACCGTGTTAAACATTTATTATTGATGTCTCGACATTTCGACAGCATTGCAGCCATCGTGGTCCACGAGTAGACTCAGTCTACTATTTAATATGTATACAAACCGTGAAAGTTTAAAAAGTGATATTAATAAAATTTTGAGTGATAGGAAGAGTACCCAAGACACTGGCAGCGTTACCTCGCTGGATCGCGATGCTAATCCGTATATTATTAGTCAAATCTTTACACATACAAAACATACCCATTCATTCGCTAAAATCTTCCGCGAGTTCCATTATGTTAGCCTAACGGTTCGTAGGTGCTCTTAACATTTATCAAGATACCTTCTCACCTTTAGAAACCACGTTTGTGTGTTATTTTTAGCTCAACTTATAATGTCGATTCATTAAAACGCCCCCTCATTGTAGGTTCATGAGTTTTCTGTGGGTCCTTTGAAAATTGTCGCAGGGCATAAGCGGTAGCGAAAAGCTTTGAGTTAGACAGAGCATAGACCAAACATTTTGCCGAGAAACTTTTCTAATGCCCTTATACGGACAACAGCAGAACAATTATAACACTTGCAGTACGAATTTAACTGTTATGACGCAGATAATAATAACTATTACTTATTCTGTGCTAATGCGTCACAGATAAGAAAGCACCTGCATTTTTCGAAATTGTCATAACTCAAAAGTATAAATTGTAATGTAACTACCAAGTGCTGTGGATTTTGTTACGTCTTATGACAAATAAATAGGTAAGTAAATAAATAAAGCCTCGGACTTGTAGTTTCTCAGGATGCCATGTTTTCAGTAAGCTTTCTTTACTCAGATTTAATTTTTAAGCAATAATGCTCGGCAAAGTAAATTTCTAGCCGTGGACAACACTTGAACCTGTGACAACTTAAACTTGAACAAGTTTTCTTTGACTATATCACAGTCAACTGATTAAAATAGACGTTTGATTGAACAGCTATCATCGCTTTATCATATATCGCGGTTAGAAATTGACTTTCAACCAGTCAGCTGCGCGTCGTCTAGCTGTAGTATTGAACGTTGTGTTCTGTCACTCAGCTAATTGCCATTTAGATGGTTGAACGGCGTCGTTCAATTAAAGTGGTAGTTGTTCAATCACACGTCTATTTCAACCAGTTGACTGCGACATTGCATTACAGAAACGATCTAAAATTACACTTGGACTCGGAAAAGTAGTTATTCCTCCGGCACTTCCTTCTGGAAATCGTGGCCTGAAACTACGAACTAAGCTCGAAGTTTATCACATGTCCCCCACAGCCGTAGGAACCCATTCAGGGCCCGTTAGCAACGCTCCAGCGCTTACAGTTAACGAGCCTGATTTTCTTTCCTATATCACTCAAACAATTTCCCAGCTCAAGGAATAAATAACCCTTTCCTCTTTTGGGTTATTTCTTATAGAGTTTGTTGCTTGATAAAGGATTTTGAAGAGCTCGGTGGTGTAATGGAGTAGAGGTCACAGGATCCATCCCCGGTCTGGTCAATGTACCAATGAGTTTTCCAAAACTTAACGTACATTTACGGAATGTTCTTGAAACCACGGATCACATGCGTAAGTGCCCCGTGTTTCCGAACACGTTCACGGACGAGGAGTTTTGTGGCTTCCAAGCGAGCTGATGCGGTCGCGTTCTTCTGGGCTGGTGGCGTTAAATCATCCATCAATCACGAGGAAAACTCTTCTATATTTTCTTTCTATCATACTGGCGTTAACGAAACTCATTGCTTCGGCTGATGCTCAGGTCGATCATCTGCTTGTCTGTCTTCATTAAAAAATATGTCCAACGAAATTAATACTCAAAACGAAACTAACTTTTCAGCAACTTCAACACTTAAAACTAAATAAACAACAAAAGCGATGCTCGGAACTCGGTTAACGTAACATTTTTGCCTTGTGCCCTCTTTCCTCCATTCAAGAGGGCCACGGCTTGCCCTCCTGCAAAGCTAGAGGTTAATGAGCACGTTGCGCTATTCCAGGCAGAGTTTTTTCACAAACAAAACATTTACATTCGTAAAATGCCCAGCATATTTCTGGCGCAAATTGTGAGCTGTAAACGTAAGAAATGAAAATGCTGGTATGAAATGCTTTAGCAAATGAAACGATATAAATACGTGTCAGAGTGGAAAATAAAGTAGGCCTATTGTGTGTAATTGACTAATGGAAAATGATTTCATTTTTGATGACCACTAGGATTCATTTTAAAAATTACACTTTGAACTTTATGTCATGGAAGTCAATATTCGAAAGATTTTCGGAAATGCAGAAACTAGTCCAATTTACATTTATGATAACTGTTCCACTGGTTGGTTCAAAGGTCATCGATCTGTTGAGCCCATTTTATCCACCTTACATGTCTGTCTACCCCGACTCGGTATCGATCCTGTGGCATCCAAATTATACTGTAATATAGACGAGTCACATACTGAACTGACACATTACAGACATATATATTCATAGTCTGAGAGCTCTCTTAGAAAAAGACTGTTGGACGAGAAGTTACTTTGTCGCTGTCTATAGAACGATATGCTATAACGGTTTGCCGCGTTAGACACAGCAGGCGCTGTAAATTACGACCGGATACGAAATAGTGCAAACTTTGCGGTAAATAGCCAATTTCTTTGCTATTATTATCGGAATAGTATCCCAGCAATAGTGGCAAAAAGAGGACAAGATCCTAAATAATATCTAAGTAACTAGAAATACTACTCGTATTAGTAACCTCTCTCACCTAATCACACCATCATTAGATGAATCCTTTTAACACAGTAACATTATCATGTAGAAACCATTTGGCTACGAGGGCCAGATTTGAGGAGTCCATTATACCCAACACAAATTAGTTCATTACCTTATTCAACTAAATACCACTTTGTCTAGACCTGTACCTGTCGTCTAGTCGTTTGGAAACTCTATCTAATAGGGACACAGGGATATACAGCTAGGGACCTGGTTAAGCTGGTCGTATTATACGGGTTTCTTACCCGCTTTTGCCAAGGTGTTTTGTTCATTATAAGGTAGGTTCAACTCGTTATGGTAACATTAAGCGCTCCTTAAATCTTGCATGAACCCCAAACATTTTGGAGTAACAAACAGAGGTTCTTGGTTTGTCGAGTTTGTAATTTGGTCTTATTAGAGACTCGCTGGTTCAGGGATCTGAAGTACTTAGCCTTAGAAGCTTGAATTCGTTAGTTCGGCACCGACTCATCAAAGTATGCTATTGAAATTGGTGCCGATAACTCGGGATATTGTTATATTAGAGATACCTAGGAGGTCTGAGCGATGGGCAGCAACTTAGTTGTCAAACAAATAGGTAACTGTGTAATCAAATCTGTAATGCCAAAGGAGTACCACAAGGCAATGGCTTGGGACCACCATTAAACTTGTTCCACACAGAAGATATAACGTGTACTATAGAAGTAACACCAGATACATTCGCTGACGACATTACTTTAGGCATCTTTAGGGTACCTATGGCGCAAATTAATGAGCACTTAGGAAGCACTCTAAATAGGCCAATAAGTATGTTATATGAAATTCATCTATGAAACAGAGATACTCTTCAAGCTTCGTAAAGACCCTAACAAAAATGTACTTATAGAAAGTTTAACTCTACGAAGTGTAACAAAAAGAATCGAGCGAACTGATCGCAGTTCTACACATAAATTCTTTGTTTAGTTAGAGGCACGTGTCAAGGCGGATACTTAAAAACTGATGGTTAGAAAATACTTAATGATTTCAATACATCATGAATGTTGTCGAGGTCATATTGAAGATATATGAATTAGTAAGAGATCGTAGTGTTTTGCTAAAAGCTTTCAGAGCAATAGATTACCAAGGCATCTTAAATCTTCGTCTTTAATCGGCGCTAAACTTATAATAATAAATAAATTCTAGAAGTTTGAGAAGATCCATCCATGCTCCACATTTACCTACCGCGGTTTCCAAGTTTCCAGTTTCAATATCACTATTCACGATTCCGTTTCGAGTTTCAATAATATCATTATTGTGGAGTAAGATAAGTTCAACTGAAGTGAACGGGACTTTCAAGACAGTTTGCCTCCGTAGTCCGATATTCAAGTTTAGTTTTAATGATTAATTATTGCCTTTCGTAAAACAGAAATGTATCAATTGTAAATAGCATAAAACCTTCTTTACTTACATCGACGTAACCCAACTAAGCACTTTGTAAGATCCCAACGGATTGAAGTGCCGCCACACTGGCACCCTATCAGGAAAAGATGAGCACTTTATCTAATATTTCCTTTTATCTTCCCCTAATTTGGTTTTAAAGAAACGTATATTACGTTTTATCTGCATTGAGCATCCCGATGAACTATTCAATTAAGTTTACTTTTAAGTTCAGACGGGTTTATATTTCAGTGTTCACGCCAACGTTCGCTGGACCAGTTTGTTCAGCACAATGTTGTTTACAACTTCATGGAATATTAACCGAGGAGCATCGCCACGACATTAAATGCGATGCGGGGTGTTACCAGACTTCCGTTAGGCAAAGATTGTTTTTTGATTATAACATGCACGGTATCTGTTGACAAAACAAATATACTACAAGAACCTGCGCATGTGGCAGTAATCCTCGTGATGTATATCGGCTCTTAATCAGTTGCTCCCCAATATAACACCTTCCACTTGAGTCTGCTTTTCAAAGTCATCTTGTCAGAACTGTCGATGGTCCCGACCTCACAGGTGGATGTGGTTTCGACTCCATGCTTGTTCTATAGATGGCAGAACAGTAAGATTGGAGAGAACCTTGTAGTCCAGTTGCGAGTATACGTTGAAAACGATTTTAAGCAACGCTGGGCGAGGTCAGTACCTGGATGGGTGACCGCTAGTGACACTTTCATCTGAGCCCCTCCGTGCCTCGGAAAGCACGTTAAGCAGTTGGTCCCGGTTGCTATCAAGGCTACGTCAGAGGCCTTGGGCGGCCTGAATAACTCTGACAAATAGGTTTGTTCACTAAACCACACGAAAAAAGAAGTATGACTGCAATAATGATATAAGAAGAAATTTAAGTTCGATTGTCTTGGTTCACATTTTACTATCGCTCCACTGATCTTAGTGAGAGGTTATTTCATCCACCGTTCATAATCTACGTGTTCCTTTTGTTGCTGAAAATGATCTTCCTGGTGTCTTCTCACAGAGTTATGACACAAAAATAGACTTTCTTAAGGCGCTAGTGAAGCAGCAGTGCTTCTGCCTATGCTATTGCTATTTGGTCAAATATAGTAAATACCTAAGTATAGAAGTGCTGCTTTAGACATGACCTACAATCCTACATCCAGCAGTTGGTTACCAATTAATAAAGATTGACATTTTAAACGATTTCACTTCATTGTGAATTAAAATTTCAATCTTTGTTACGGTTATCTGTTTACTGTACCTTGTTGGGTTGTTGTATATTCGTCACAAAGTAAATTCGTCACATTTTTGTACACTCAACACTTGATTACTTCTAATAATATTTACAGAATGTTGTTGTTTGTCCTTTTATATCATTTTGGTTAAGTACCCTTCCGCAAACGATTCTAGCGTTTCGGGTCACTGTTCTTATGATTGCAGTTTTTTTGTGAAAAACTGCAATTAAGATATGTCTTTTGTAAGCATCATAAAATATTTGTATTTAGAAACTGGTTAGAAGTAGGTAAGTACGCCACAGACGTCAAAGGGCTCATGAAAATAAAAACAACGGCACCTAAACAAGCAGCGTCTCGCATTACACTGTGCACATCAAAGGCTTGCGGCATAAAAAGGGTTTCCAATCCCAAAGCGCGATGATGCCTTTCGCGAATTAAAGGCTCTATGTAGCGGGTTCGTGTAAATAACGTCTGTGAAACGGTATGTGGCATACGAAGCATCAGTTGTCCCACCGCCGGCGAGTAAGCGAGTAAATCCTGGCTATTTTTTCTCGAAAGAAACGTACAACAGGTAACACATTCCGTCTAAACAAAAGAGACGCAGCGATACTCGACAACACATTTTTATAGTTTATCTCTAAGCGACTCAGTATTTATATTTATTTATAAAAATAATGTGTTTAAGTCATTGATCTCCTATAAACAACTAGATACACAGTCTGCCTTCTAAAAATGTCCGAGCGCAAAGAAGGTCCAAACGGATGAATGGACCCTCATTTTCTTTGTTGGACATTATTTGGACGTTAACAATGAACCCTTATGTGGACGTTTTTTAAATTGTTTTAGTCAGACCTTTGTGTATCTAGTTGTTTATAGGAGATCAATGGTTTTGGTATATTTTGCGGGCAGACATAATGAAAATCTACGTACTTATTGTAATAAATAATTATAAGTAAAAATATCGATCTTCCGCATAAAAATAAAAGCTTTTGCAGACGCGCGATTTTACATACGAGTAATACTCGTAAAAGCGCTGTTTAGCATTTTACTTCACAATTTCACGACAGACTGTCGTTCGTAAAGTATTGAAATAAATGTCTGAAACGTGTTCGGTAGACTTTAGCGTTTAGTTTATGCTCTGATTTCGGATCGTGTTACGACGCCTTTATTTGTATCAATTACTGTAATTGAAATTCTCTAAAAGCCAACATTTTCACATAATAGATTATATTTATTTAGGACCTATTACGATTCTACTACAATCTAATTTGTATCCACTCTGGGTACAAACTGTCAACATGTCACAACTGAGGGTTACACTGTCTGCCGTCGCTTTTTGAAGGTTTTATTACGCAAATTAATAAAACTGCTTAAATACCGCACATACACGATAACAGTCCGTGCGTTTATTTATTTCTTCTCGATATTTTTCTTCGCCGTTTTGCGTTCATTCTGAACTGCCTACTCTATCGAAACACCGAGAAAAACTCTATTTGGAAATTTTCTGACTCGGGAATTGAACTTGGTCCCGAATAGTCCAGAAATAGTTACTAAAGTAAGCTTTAGTTTAAGGTCGTCATTGTACGAAGTAACAAAGTAATATTGAAGTAATCCTGCTATAAGAGTTCATGGTAAGGGGGCAGTTCCCTAAACACTAAAACCATACATATTAGGCCTAAAATGAAGAAAACAAAAATGGGTAGGTACACTGGACTGTATATTAAAGTTCTAGATCAAAATGTCTTTTGCACACATAATTTGTCAACACATTCTTGCAAGAACAGAGCAATTCTCAGTCGTAAGCTGAATTGCATATGAATGTTCATTTGAGTTTTATGTTGTTTACTTTATACTCTAAATCCAGCTTGTGTCATAACGCCTTTATAGCTGTCAATCACTGTCGCGGCGCAAACATATGTGCGTTTATTAAAACGTCCGTCTGGAAGTGTCACAATATAGAGAATTCCTTCAATTTATGTTTTCACTGACAAAAAATTACGACTCATTTTTGCCTGACTCTGGGAGTTAAGGGCCTTCCATGAGCCAACTAGCGCCGCCAATCTTGAAAAAATAATATCCTCCAATTTAACCAATTTTATTAAAAAAGATATTTACAAAATGTTTATTAAGATGAATACTATTTTTCAATATACAATATATGGCATAATTGCGACAAGCTAAATTGTAGTTCACTCGCAATTATGCGAACTACAACTTACCGAAATTGAATCACGTTATAAATAAGTTAAAAAAATCGTAATAAATGTTTTGTAAATAGATATTATTTTGGAAGATATTAGTTTTTTAAGATTGACGGCGCTAGTTGGCTCATGGAAGGCTCTTAATGGATGTACGTATATCGGTTCCTTTGTCGCCTCGTATAGGTAGTCGAGAACAAAACGTGTTCAGTAACCGATACTAAACATTGTCCCTTCGGCTTATAAGTACCATTTCCGTTACGTCGTATATAGGTGCAGCGAATGTTTATGGACAAAAACCGATGTAAAAAGGATCGAATTTAGACTTAGACTTAGGTTTAGCGAGAGTTGTGTACCAGGATCGCAAACAGATGGAATTCCATCGTCTCTTCCTACCCTTAGCGGGAAACAGATGAAAGTTTATGTATGTATTTTTATGTCTTCTAAACCTTTCTTGCAAAATTTCCTTAGATCACCTTGCGTGCCAGCAGCGTCGTATAGGTTTAATGCTCGTTTTTAACCGTGTCGTGATCGTAATCGTAAACTGTTCTCGTAACAGACGTGCTGTCGTTAACCTACGTACAGTTTGGCTGCAATGGCGTTTGTTCATTTAACTAATAGCCCTTTGAAAAACATTGTTATTCCAATTTCTCAAATAGGTAAGCACCTGATTTGCATGTGCAAGTTCTACGTTTATAAACTTCAGAAACTTGGTCAGTTTTTGAAATTATTTCACAAAGAACTAATAAAATCTAGAGTTCTACAGTGCGCGAGGCGTAAGCTCAGGTTTGCATTTGTGTGAGTGCACACAGATAGTGTAGATTGATATTCGGCCTGAGGCGCGACGCGTCCAATACAAACGCAACAAAATACACCCTGCCGCGCACGCACCGCACTTCACTTCTTGTACCGCTATCACTCACACAAATGTAAACCTGAGCTTACGCCTCGCGCACTGTACATTATTTAAAGAAACTAGATAGAGAAAACTATACATGCAGGTTGAGAATCTTGGTCAGAATAAGAAATTGTTTCACAAAGAACTACTAAAATCTAGAGTTCTACATTATGTAAAGAATCTAGATAGAAAAAACTATACCTACATGCAGATTAAGATTTTCTCAACGAATCATTCAAGCAGTGTTTATATAAATCGTAAAGTAAAATGATATTTTTCTCTAAGAAACCTACTCAATTATTTAAATATAAACTTTTGTTTACCAATATTAATACATAAGTACACCTACACATCCACATCAACATTTACACTATCCACACTACATACCCACATTACACCGCATAAACACCACATCATGATCCTTCATGTAGGTCTTGCTCTAAGCTTTAGGTATTTATTATATCTTATTTAAAAATTGTAAATCCGTAATTGGCAGTTGGTTTAGCTCATTTGTGTTTTAAGTAGCATTAAGTGCTGTGGATTTTATAATAAACAATAAATAAAAAATATTATTCGTTGTGATACCAAATTGTATAGAGCGACAGCTCGGGTCTTACCTACTTAGATTTTCTTATATACTTATGTACCAAAGTAAGTACGGTGGAACACAGAGAAAGGTGTACAGGAGAGTTTTTAAGGTTGAGATTATCCCAAAAACTACTTGACCTATTGCAATAATTCTTTCACTGTTAGTTACATAAAAGTTAAAACTGTATAATTGTAAAAGAATTATGAAATTCGGTCCAGTAGTTGTTGAGAAAATCTTAACCTTATTGAGGCCCCCTGTATACTTATCTCTGTCGTCGACTGTACCATTATCATTCCATTTCGTTCTAAAAGCTAATAAGAAATTACGTCGACGTAAAAGTTACTATTATTACTAAAGATACGAGAAATTCTAGACAGAATTTTCTATTACGAAGAAAACAAAGGTTTACAGTTCCACCTTTTACGGCTTAACCCTTTGTATAGGGGCATTGTATCCATTTGTAGCAGAGCTTATTTCTTGTGTCTTGCGTGATAGTGTTTGTGTCTTGCGAGATAGCGTATGTGTCTTGCGTGACCGCGTATGTGTCTAACGGGATTGTGTGTTTTGCGGGATAGGCCAATTAGGTTTCATTTTCCAAATTTTTGATGAATAATTTCTTCTATAATGACTCGAAAAAAGTGATAAGTATCTAATATAGATCTTAAACAAAGACCGTGATTCAGGAATGCATGGTGTCAGTGCATCGTCATACATCACTGATTTAGATTACATAAATTACATAAACCGTTGGTCTAATTGACGACTTCTACAATAGAAGTGAGTGATATCCGTTTATGTATAATAATTCAAAATTACATATTCTTCAAAATACGTGCTGCAGAAAATTTTTTGACAATTTTTATACTTATCGTCAGCACTATTTCCTTGTAAAGTAGTCTAAGTAAATGTAAACTTTAAAAAGTTGATGGCGTATAAAAGCAACGGCAGAGCGGCCCCCAATTTTTTCCCTTCAATAAACTAAAATGATAATGCCAGATTCTGCCCTATCATCAACCGCATGATAGACAAGATAACGAATAAAATATGTAAAAATATCTCCGTTTTGTATTAAAATTATTTGTTTAAAATAAAGTTGTTGTACATCAAGCGAGTCGAAAAAAACCAGCTTAATTAAGAATTCAGAAAATAGTAAGAAATCGAAGCGAATTATTCATTGTTTTTGTTATTCTTCTATAGGAGTTGCGAGAGTAGTAGAAAATGATACTGATTATGATTATGCAATATGAAACCTGTAATAAGTCCCCAACAAAATGAAGCTTAAATGGTCACGTAGTTTTGTAGGTGGGGCAAAGCTCCATTGATGTGGCGCGTAATACACCTCATGTAAACACTAACATAGTTTTAAGTACTTACTAACATTTATATGGTCTTTGTTACTGCAATAAATCATTTGAATTGAATTGAATTAAAATGTGGCAATGTCTTTTGAAGTGAACTACAGTCGGCTTTTCGGGCCTTTATGAAGCTCTCTCTTTCACTCATCACTTATCAAAATGTTTACCTGTTCATAATCATTCATAGTAGTTTAAAACTGCTTTTCCAGTAGGTACTTAGCTTTCTCACTAATTCTTAACGGGGTATGACCGGAAAACTAAAAGCATTTCAGTTAGAACTTTACAACGTCCTGTAAATCTTGGAAATGGAAGCGAACATAACGCTCGGGTTCCAACTGAGCTCTAAACTAAACAGCTGTTGAAATATGACATCGTAACCGGCATGAAGCAAAGAACGGCCCCGATGGAGAGAGTGAAAGCTACGGTGTCCAAGTTGTCTTGCACGGGCCTATCGCACCACTGGTTGAGCCAAGCCGGTTGTGTCACGAACAATAAATACACCGATAGAGAGATAACACGTTTATTCATTGCTACAACACTACAATTATTCAGAAGAAAGACACAACATACTAATACCTACTAATAATTATTATTAATAAATGAAATAATTACGAATATTATATTGAAATGCTAATATTATAATAGCAATTAACCATTGCCATACATTAAGTACGTACGTATCAACATTGTAAATTAAAATTGACGTATAATGAATATTATCATAAAGATGTGTCCATGATAGATAAATAATTAAGGTCTCCGCTCTTGTTGTCACTTTCACTCAAATACGTCAGAAAGAGACATCTGTTTTTATATGTTCAACTTCTTTTGAAAATTCAAACATTGACAGAGACGCGAAAAATTGTCATGCAAGAGCGTCTGTGATGTAAATATGTCTAACTCCATCGGTGGTTCCTTGTTTCGTGCCCTCGGGTGTGTTGGAAATGATTTATTATTAGACTACGCTGATCGCTCTTTATGTCAAGTGAAATGTCGGAATGAGTATAGAGATAAGGCGAATGCTAAGAAAGGAAACAGAGGTAGACCGCGAAGGACATACGCCGACTAAACTAAGAAAGGTCTGCTACAAACTGAAGAACGTGCATAAAGAATGTCTGTATTGCAACAGATGTAAATCTGGGAAAAGGGTTTGAGATTATGTTGGTAGTGGTAGATAATTAGACATCAAAGACATTTAAGATGAAAGTATCACTAACGGTCACCCGTCCAGTTCCTGTCCTCGCTCAAGCTTAACTTGTACGATCGTTTTCAACGTGTACTCGCAACTGACCCACGAGCCCCTTATGCATTAGTGGGTGTGAGAGACTTTGCTCAAACTCCACGTAGGTGGTAGTTTTGTGCATTTCCCCCGCGTTGTCAACTCGACCACTCCAGCTCACTTCAGTAGCGTAGCAGGGTTGCCTGCTGACAGCTTCGCTATTGCAAGCCGTGTTCTTCATTGTTTTTTCCAATAAAAGAAATAAATCTGTTCTCTTGAAAATGGCGGGAAACGACGGTTGTGAAATTATTTGATAATTTTCCTTTTAACGTCTACAGGGACTATTTTGTGTTTAATATCACGTTAAATTAATCAGAAAATGTTCGCGAATGACAGTACGGTGAAGTTATTGGATTATTTATGCAAGATCTGAAGTTTCAAGCTTTTATCAAGAGTTCCCGCTACAAGCTCGGGAGTGAACGTGACTGTCGAGCTGCTTCGTTCGTCCAGAGTGATGACGCTACGGCTTCTCCTCTGGATGAAGACATGAAGACGCGGCTACCCAGGGTGAAGACGCTACTGCGACTCCCCTGGAGGAAGATAGAAGACTATTGAATATATTGAATTTCCTGTAACATGACATTGGCAAATGACGAACTGTCGAGTCCATTAATAAAATAAATAAATAAAATAAAAAGAAATAAATCAATGATATTTGAAATGCGCGTTCAGGAAAATCTAAGACCTTCGATTAAAGCTGTTAATACGCCTATGACTCTATGATTCATCCGAATCATGTCATGGCAGCGCAAATCCATTTCAGATTTAAGTAAACCGATAACCGAAGTACACAAAACGTCAATTAATAACGTATTTATAGCTCCCTAATACGTGTACACAGTATCGCATATGTACATACAGACGTTTAATATTCTGGAAGCGATCTTCTCGGAATAGCACGCATAAATTATACTCTATACCTTTTAGTATAGCCTTGTCGCAAGGAGAAGTCGGCCTCTTTGAATATATTTAAAGGATTTAAAGTGAAGTAGTAGCGCCATTTCTAGTTTAGTGACGACGTCTTCATAATTCTTCTCGAAGCATTCATTACGTCGGCATTTGTCTTTAGATAGTCAGTGAGTCCCTTGGAATTTTCAAACATTCTAATAGGTTCTATCTTATGCCAAGTACGTTCGTTCAATTACGGATGGTACAATTTCGTTTCGTTGCTTGTACGAATATGTAAGAGCGTGAGCTCGCTGGTACACTTGTCTTTGAATGAAATCTGACAGTTTTAAGACCGAGCTCAGGCTCGGCTCACCGTCAAAACTCTATGAATCTAGGCCTAACTGTATTTCAGTTTTTCACTTTTCACTTTCACACTCATAAATTTTTTGCACTACACTACCATTAAATTTGTCTGTTGTCACTAGAGGTTACTTGGACGACAAACGCGATAAGGTCGCCTGTGTTCAAATTATATAACTCTCATTTTATCAGTATATTTAATAAAGAGTTCATTCTAAGTGTTGGCGACTGGCTGGTTCCGCGGCCATAGAAACGATTGTTGATATTAAGAAGAATATTGTTAGTTGTCAATGTGTGTAAAATAGAGACGGGTCATTTTAATTTATATATTTTCTTCATTATAATTATTTCATTTTCTTCCGAGTTTCCATCATCCCTGTTCCATCCGCAACACTAAGGTCTATCAGGTCGCTAAAAGTTATTATCCTAAAGTTTTACAACTACTTCAGTGTCAAGATTTACGTGATCCTTGTACAAAGTGTGTAGAAGAATAAACTTCTCCTTAACTTCGTTCTTTATTGCCATCTACCTAATGTTGCTGTACCTTAGTTACCCCATAAATTGCCTGAGGTAATAGACGTATTACAGAGGCGCGGATATTCGGCGTTCGCGGGGAAACTAACCGGTTCGGCGTTTGATTAATTACTGTTCTGCAACGTGTGTGCAGTTGACAATTTGCAGCTGGGTTCAAGATGCATTGGTGTGGAAGACGCCTTAATACTCAGTTTATCCGTTTTGTTTGTGTCGCGCTTTGTAGCTTTATCATCATCATTATCTTTCCACTGCTGAACCTATGTCTTGCCTCTGTACGCGCGCTTTATTTAAATATATGTAATAACTCATTTCACTCACGCATAACTCTTTATACTGTATGGACACTGTTCCTTCACTCATCCATTCATCAAGCCTTCCCCGCACCCCGCATTCGTCCTCGACCCTGTGTACCGAACAGTCGAGAATCGACATCTGTCAAATATCGATGAAAACCGCAAATCACGCGCGCGCTCTAAAACTCTCATATTATACTCAAAACGCTATACAAATCAAAAGTGCATTCATTTTTGTGAACAATTCAGTGCTGTGATCATAAATTATCATCTTTAACTCTTGTGCGGACGGTGGATACCGAACGCAGCCACTCCGAAGGAATTCTCCCAGGTACTCCTAAACTTTCCCACAGCCTCATCACTCAATGAAGATGTTGCCTAAAATGCTTATTGTATAAATCAACTCACGTTTTCATGCAAACCCTTCAACAATGTTTTACTACCTCCAACTCATCTCCAACTCACCTGCCCAGAAACTACTAGAGCCATGTCAATAGACTTCGCACATGGGCAGATGTGCTGAGCTAATGCATAGATGGCAATGTCGAGCAGATCCTCTAAACTCGTAAACCGAGTATGTTACACATCGCTGGGAAGTTCCCACTTTGCTCCATCGAGGGTGGGCTTGACAAGATTCCAGAGGACGTCACTGAATGACTTGGCGGTCTCCCATTTAGCGTCTGTACCGGAATCGCCGAAGTCATTACGCAAAATAAAATAAATAAATCATGTTGAAAGTACGTTTTCCGTCATTCTAAGATATGAATGAGCAAAATCGTGGTTAAACGAATTTAGTATGATATTTGTATGGAACTAATAAGGTATGACGCCACTTCCTATCAGATTTACGATTTTGAAATGCATGTAAATGACAATGCCAGATTCTACCCCACCATCAACCGCAAGTTGTACAAGATAACGAATAAATGTATAAGTATCTCCGTTTTTTATTAAAGTTATGTACAAGTTGCGAATCGAAAAAAACCAGCTTAATTAAGAATTTAGAAAATAGTAAGAAATCGTAGCTAATTATTCATTGTTTTTGTTATTCTTCTATAGGAGATGCGAGAGTAGTACAAAATGATACAGATTATGATTATGCAATATGAAACCCCAATAAGTCCCCAACAAAATGATAGGTACCTACAGCTTAAATGATCACGTAGTTTTGTAGGTGGGGCAAAGCTCCATTGAAATGTGGCAATGTGTTTTCTTTTCTTTTCGATTCTGGTTCCACAATTGACCTTCAATTTACGTCTATTATGAAATATTTACAATTTTCAATACTTCTGAACATTCCTATTAGGTACTCAAAAACCTTTGAATAATATTTTTGGACCAAAAACGCTCTTATATTCTTGGAACCATTTAACTTCAATAACGGAACATTCCAGAACTTCCGCCAAATATTTATAAAGTGATCGACATGTGTTGTGGCGTTTCCTCGCTCATACTTCATCTTGTCTTCAATAGATTCTCATATTACTAATCGAAAGGAAAATATTGGTTGGCTGCTAATACTAATATCTGCTGGGTTTCTGTGTATTCAGTCAGAGGTTATTAATAAATCTTACTTTGACGTCTGTGTCTAAGGGCATTCCATGAGCCAACTAGCGCCGCCAATCTTAAAAAAATAATATCTTACAAATTATTAATTTTTATTAAAAAAGCTATCTTTATTAAGGATAAACACTATTTTTTAATATACAATACATGGCATAATTGCGACAAGCAAAGTTGTAGTTCTCAAATGTGCCAAAAACGGCAGTTTTTCGCAATTATGCGAACTACAACTTACCGACATTGAATCATGAGCCATGAGCCAACTAGTCTTTGAAAAATAATATCTTCGAATTTGATCAATTTTATTAAAAAAGCTATGTACATAATGTTTATTACGATAAATACTATTTTTTAAATGCTTATTTATAATGTGATTCAATGTCGGTAAGTTGTAGTTCGTATAATTGCGAAAAACGGCCGTTTTTGGCACATTTGTGAACTACAACTTAGCTTGTCGCAATTATGCCATGTATTGTATATTGAAAAATAGTATTTATCGTAATAAACATTTTGTAAATAGTTTTTTTAATAAAATTGATTATATTGGATGATATTATTTTTTTAAGATTGGCGGCGCTAGTTTGCTCTATGAAGGCTCTTAATATCACTAGCTAGTGTTGTCTTTGGGAACTACCGCGTTGTGGTTTGCGAAGCGTAGTGTTGATTTTACGAATTTAATGCTTGCTGTCAGGAATTTGGTTTAGTATTAATTTTCAGAACCTACGTGTTTCAATATTGTTTGCGAGAGTTGCGGCGTGGAAAGGATTTGGAATCTAGTTTCGGTTGGGATATTAAAGTCAAAAGGGTAGATGCTTCTAATCTGCGGATTTCATTACTATTTACGAGTGGTCTAAAATGGAGAACAAAATACAGGGGAATTCTTAAGATTTTGTCAAAATCTAGAACTGGACCGATTTTTGAAATTCTTATAAAATGACATTAAGCATCGTCGTTCGATTCTAATCTTATCGATCACCTTGTGTTGTCATTTTCATACCAGTATACAGTGCTCGAGGCGTAAGCTCAGGTTTACATTTGTGTGAGTGATCGCCAAGCTGCTAGCGGTACAAGAGGTGAAGTGCGGTGCGTGCGCGGCAGGGTGGGGCTAAATATAAATTTGTATGCGTAGGACGCGTCGCGCCTCAGGCCGAATATCACTCTACACTATCTGTGTGCACTCACACAAATGCAAACCTGAGCTTACGCCTTGCACACTGTACATGAGCTACTGCGCTTACATTACATTCCTAGCATGTAAGAGAGGGCACTTCTTTTCGCCATACCGCAACGCCTGCAAATGCTTGAACATTACGTCTCTGGTTTACTTATTTACTCAAAGGTAAAGCTAGTATTAATTTACCAAGTGTATAGGATATAAAACTGGCCTCATTGACATCCCTTGGCGCAGTTATTGTGGATTAAGAGTCTCTGGAACATAAAAATTGTTACGACCACAAAACTTCGGTGGCGTGCGCTCAAGATGCACTAGTAGGTATATAGCGTAACCCAAATCAAGTGTCTTATTTTATAAACAATAAAAACCGGCCAATTGCGAGTCGGACTCGCGCACCGACGCTTCCGTGCAACGCAACTTACTAACCCCGTAACTTTGCTCTGACGAAAAGATAAAAAAAATATATTTTTGGAGGGATGTGGACAGTGCGACCTATTTGCGAGTGCGCCGGGATGTTTGATGGCAGAGTGTAAGAGGGTAGCAGAAAGAAGAATGCCTAAAAGTTCGATTGACCGAATGAGTGTTCAGTATTAATAATAATTTTATTGTTGTTTTATTTTATGTTTGTACTATTTGGCTACTAGCTGTTAAGGTGCAAATTATATATAAATAAATAAATATACATGTAATTTCTAATTTACAGTTTCCGGATTTTTTCTTTTACTTGTTCTGTAAGAGCTTCTTGCCAAATTTCATGATTCTAGGTCAACGGGAAGTACCCTATAGGTTTTGAATTTTTTTGATTTTTCATATCTTTTGATTGCGTTTACGTAGAAGGTTTATTTTTTTCACGGCTGCATGAGGTTGCAGACTTGAGTATGTGGTATTGATTTCAACTTGATACGTCGACGTTGTTTCTGAGATAGGTCTGGACAGACTGATCAACAAAGTGATCCTATAAGGGTTCCTTCTTTCCTTTTGAGGCACGGAACACTAAAAATGATGAAAAAGATGAATTACCTGCTGTGACTGGAGAAACTGATTGTTTGAACCTGTTCATCATTGTGACATTGAAGTGTTCCGAACTAATAATGTGAACATAACTATGCGATAATCGCAGAAAAGCTTAAAATGTTAGCAGTTTTTGTTTACAAAATAAGACACTTGATTTGGGCTTCGGTATATTTTACATACTTTCCCTTGTCGCTCCAGACCAGCAGCGGTATGTTAGTGGAACACTCAGAGAAATAAGGACGGGAGTTGCCTTACCTATCTTTAGCCGTACATATTTTTCTGCCACTTTTTGGGGGAGGTGAGGTAAACACGTACAGCACACATCTGCACATTGCTGCACACTCGCAACAAAATTTGCCACGTCCATATAAACGCACACGAAAATAATATCGTCACACAAAGATAAAACACGCACACAAATAAACATTTCGTCGTAATTACACTAATGTTTACGACAACCACAAACGAAAAATTAGTGATGTGCTATGTACAAAGAACGATTGAATTGAATGGTGAAGGAACGAATGAAATTGATATACCAAGTTTGATTATAGATTATTATTTTTGGTCTTTTAAGTAGTTTGTACTAGCTTTTCTCGCGGCTTTGCCTACGTGAATTTCAGTTATAGATGTTCTATTCAAAATACATTTTTCCTAGGGAACTATACTTTTTTCCGGAACACAAAGTATCCATATGCTAATCCAGCCCACATAAATATATAAATCCATAATCCTTGAACGGTCACGGTGTGACCTTTCGATTGACTAAAAAAAAATACAGTACATTTCCAAATAATATTACAATGAAATTACAGTACTTTAGACGTTGGATAAGGTATATAAAGAAAGAAAACATTATGTATTACTTTATCCCTTGATAAATTTGAAGAAAAAAAATGCAATTTAAAAAAAATCACATGAACTACGACCCACTTGGAGAGAGAAAGAGTGAGACGAGGAAATAATTAATAATTTGTTCGTGTTTTCGTACATTTTTGCAGAAATCAAGTCTTTTTGGGCATAAATTAGGCAAAATAAGTTACAATGACCTAAATAAAAATTACAGTAGACCCATGTACTGTATTTTTATCATTACAGTATACAGTAAAACAGTCAAAATTACAGTAGATGCATCTGGAAGCACTGCCTATACCATACGTGTTGTCGACTGGTTGGTTCCGCGGGCATAGAAAAAAACCCACTTGTTTATTTTATAAAGTTAGGTAGTTGTCAGTGTGTAGAAATAGAGACAGGTTTTCATTTTCATTGTAATTTTAATTATTATAGTATTTCGATTCATCCGAGTTTCCATTTGCCTGATCCATCCGCAACAATCCACATCAGTAGTTGCCCCAAAAAGAACTGCCGTTTAGGTACTAATGGTAATGAACGTTTCATTGCAATGAAACAGTAATAAGTATAGGGAAAATGTATATTTTTTACTTCAAGTTAAACTTCATTTATTTCATTCACTTCATTCGTTCATTTGTGGTTTGCGTGTTGCCCATCACTACTCTTAAGCAACCTCGTACCAAGAGATTTTGTATCCTCGTACCAAGAGATTTTCGGCGTTTAGACTTGAAAAACAAAATGAGTTTTATGATGTTTTAGTAGCATAAATTCATAATTAAATTGCTAATGAATGATCAAAAACACCGTCTTTTCTAAAATTTGATGTTTCTGATCGCCTTTTACATGAAACCACTGCACAATTAACCATTTTCGGGAGCTGTGTTCAGCGATACGTACGGAAGCAAAATGACGGCCGGTCGCAGCAACTAGTTTTTATAAACGGCGATGAACGATTCGTGCATGTACCTCGGCAGAGGGGAACGCCAGCGCTTGCGTACTCCCGTCATTATTTCTCTGAGGTGGAACATATATCACAATGGTTCTCTTGAAAATGGCGGGAAACGACGGTTGCAAAATGGTTTGATAATATTTACTTTAATGTCTACATTGCTTATTTTGTGTTTATTATCACGTTAAATTAATCAGAAAATGTTCCCGAATGACAGTATGGAGAATTTATTGGATAATTTGAGCAAGATCTTAAGTTTCAATCTTTTATCAAGAGTTCCCGCTACAAGCTCGGGAGTGAACGTGACTGTCGAGCTGCTTCGTCCAGAGTGATGACGCTACGGCGTCTCCTCTGGATGAAGACATGAAGACGCGGCTACCCAGGGTGAAGACGCCACTGCGACTCCTCTGGAGGAAGATAGGAGACTATTATATATTGAATTTTCTGTAACATGCCATTGGCAAATGACGAACTGTCGAGTCCATTGATAAAATAAATAAATATATCACAATTTGATTAAACTACCCACAAGTCAGGTCGTACCTGCGCTGTCCACTCTGGCACGAATAACGAAAGTTTCAAGCACCGCAACCGTCTACACCGAATACTTGGAGCGATTCGGGCGAATAGCTACGAATTGTTACCGCAACTCGATGGGCGAGTACGGTGACCAAGGGTCTAGTATTTGATAGGTAATCGTTATTTTTAATCTCTGATGCATAAAGAAAACAGGTATCTTATCGGTTTAACACTGTCTGTGTCACTGGATGTGTTCATCTACCAAGAGGGTGTACGGATTCTTATTTTTTTTTTAATTTTTAATTTTTATGTTATTTTATCTACTATGGAAAACCAACGGCACATTTAGCAATACTAGAAAAGTACAATATACTTCGGATAGCCAATTAAAGGTCTTCAATGAATGAGATTTATATTATATGTGTAAAAAAATTATTTTCACACAAAATATTACCTACTGCGGTTATAAATGTATGTATACAATACAATACAATACAATACAATCGTTTATTAATAAAATAATACATTTACAAGTCAATTCTATAGGTAAGATTACATCAAGTACATTTTGGACAGTTGAAGAATTCTTCAACTGTGTAACACGCCATGCCCATTAACATATCTTTCAGTTTTTTTATGAATGTGGTATGACTGGGAGCATCTTTTATTTCATCCGGGATTGCGTTGTAGACTTTAGGAGCCATTATTTTTAGCGTCTTGTGTGACTTTGTTAGTTTGGAGAATGGGACATGCAGCTGGTCACGTTGTCGGGTGTTGTAGTTGTGGCGCTCACCGTTTGTTGTGAGTGTGTGGAGGTTGTGTCGTGCGTACTTTGCTATCTCAAGGACATACAGTGACGGGAAGGTGAGGATTTTGTATTTTTTAAACAACTCCCGCGCTGGATGGTCCCAAGGCACTCGAGCCATAATTCGCAGGGCACGTTTCTGCATTCGGAATGGTCTAATGCGGTCCGCAGAGTCTCCCCATATGTCGATACCGTATGTTAGAATGGAATGGAAGTATCCATAGTATCCTAGGGTTAGATTTTCGTCAGATACGCTAGGCCTGAGCCTGGACAGAGCGAAACAGGCAGTTGATAGGCGTTCGCAGGTGGTGTCAATGTGATCCGACCACGTGAGTCCACAGTCAATTGTGAAACCTAGGTACTTTACTTGGTCCACCTGTGGCACCTTCACTCCATTGCATGAAGCGTTGAGATCGTGTGGTTTCATCCTTCGGAGTTGAAAATGCATAAGATTTGTTTTTTCAACATTGAGCATCATTCCGTTGGACGAGAACCAGTCTGCTAATTGATTGAGTACTAGACCTATCTTTGACTTCAACGTATCATATTTTTCTGCAGCCACTATTACGCATCCATCATCAGCAAACAAGACGTACTCAGCCTCACTGGTAGCTGCCGTCATGTCGTTCACCAGTAAGACGAATAAGTTATTACCCATCACGTAATAAAATAAGCTAGTTATATTCATTTATTGAACAATCCTATCAGGGCAGGTAGTTTTGTTATTATCTTTTTATTCGTCATTTTTAGAATTTCTAACCTCAAGAAGATAAAACTGACTTTCACAGTTGTGTAAAGGTCAGGAAAAATACTATCACTCACATCTCAAACAGGCAGGACAGTGTCAGTGTGAAGGTTAAGTCAGTCGTGTATATTTTCATAGACGATTATGTGGTATTTATTAAACGTGATCGTTTATAATAATAATAAATTTTAATTGGCATGTAGCTATTATTTCTAATTTCATATTGTAACATACGTTGTAAGTTCCCCAAATAAAAAAATAAAAAAATTAAGTTTTGTCCAATTTGGAACCCTCAGGGCACGAGTCCTACTCTCACTTGGCTAGGTTGTACTGTCTTCATTTAATTATTGTCTTCACGGCTCTTTACAATCCATGCCTTCTGCATTCGACTTTATTGGTTATTTTATCACCAAAATCGTATTATTAAAAAACTACTTCAGTGGTACAACTTATCCCATCTCCCTGGCCACCCTACTAGCTGCAGCAACAATGGCGGTCTCGTTCCATGTCTGGAATCTATCGTTTGTCCTAACGATACCCGTTCGAGTGGTCACCGTTATTTATAGTACTTATAACCGTTCCAAAAGTATATGGAGGCGACTCTAGAGAGCTTAGACGGATATTTACAGCATGTTTAATAGATTAAAACATGGTGTTTTTATACAGGGTGTAACACGACGGGTACTTAAGCCGAAGGGAGAGTGTTCAGTATCGGTAACTGCAAAACTTTTGTTTCACAACTTTTAGTTTTTCGCTCAATAATAATTGTACTTTTCGGATACATTTTATACAGATCACCCGATCGATTAGTAACATCAAAGCACATCTAGTGTAACACTTTGGACTGTCCTTATTATCTGCGTCATAAGAGTTGAAATCGTACTGCAAGTGTTACCATTGATTTGTTTGTTGTCCGTAGGAGACATTAATTTATATTTTATTCCAAAAGTCGTAGAACACAAGTTGTTCATTCTCTCCATATTCGTCAAGAATCAGATCACTAAATTATTCACTGATCTGATATTAAGAAAGATACTTATTTTCTCCCTGCATATACAGGGTGTAACGTAAAGGATATATAAAGCCGAAGGGAGGGTGTTCAGTATCGATAACTGAACAACTTTTGTTCTACGACTTTTCGAATAAAAAATTTAAATAAATTAATGTCTCATACAAATCGATCAGCTGACCGGGACGAAATGTATGAAAAGTCAAAAAATAAATTCGCGAAAATGGAAAAGTCGTAGAACAAAAGTTGTTCAGTTATCGATACTAAACACCCTCCCTTTGGCTTCATATACTCTTGACGTTACACGTTGTTATTACGAGATATTTAATAGATCTTCAGTACATTATTATAAAAGGGCATAGCAAATAATTCCACATGAAGCAGCATACATTTTGTGAGTATTTTAGGAAAAATATCATTTGTCCAAATCAAAACCTAACACCGACATAAATGTAAGAGTTATAATAAATAATAGATTGTAATATTTGGCAATACAGATAGACAATTAATCACTGGTACCTAACGTCTGACGTGGCGATTACCGGGGAATCTACCCTACAGAACAGTAGAAATAACATTCAGTAACTTCAGTTCACCAGATTTACAGAATCAGAATCATTCTCTCTTTATTAAAGAGCCCTCCTATAATTGAATTGCAAAAAATTTCAATTCACAATTATTATTATGTCACATTAGCGTAGGCACGTAAATACACTGTGTACATTTTTGCACCTCAACATATTGAATTTACATTTAAGTACACCACTTTGCAGGGATAAGGTGCCATCGCTGAATCGAATCAGTGGCAAAAAAAAACATCAGCAGCTACATTTATACTAACAAAAAGCGATTGTACTATTTTAGATAAAGATAAGGTAAAATATTATTTATTGTAAAAGTATTACACAAAGAAGTAAGCATAAACAATTAGTATCAAAATCCAAGCGATATCTTCCAGACAACCTTTGTGAAGAGAAAACAGCGTATGAATAGATAGATTCATGCGTAGTTCAGTGGCTACGGTAACGGCGGGGCAGGGGTGGTGTTCCCGTGGCTCGGCAACAATGCAGAAGGTGGAACACCCCAGAAAGTTTAGTCGGTATTCCGCCCCTTCAGGGCGGCGAGCCCGACATAATCAACACGCTCCCCCGGGCGTGGTGGTACACGTAAACGTGTTTTACCTGGGACAAAAAAGGAGTGCTGCCATTGATCTCCTATAATCAACTAGATACACAGTCTGCCTTCTAAAAATGTCCGAGCGCAAAGAAGGTCCAAACGGATTAATATATGTAATATAATGAGGGTCCCATTTGCTTTATTGGACATTATTTGGACGTTAACAATGGACCCTTCTTTGGACGTTTTTTTAAATTGTTTTAGTAATACCTTTGTGTATCTACTTAGTTGTTTATAGGAGATCAATGGGTACTGCTGACAGAGACTGGATGCAAAAGACCGAGAATCTTGTTGAGTGGCGTGCTTTGGGAGATACGTCCATCAGTGGACTGATAAAGGCTGATGATGATGCGTAGTTCACTTACTGTTTGCAAATACGTCGACTGTTGGCTGTAATCGTTCAATGAACAGAACAGATTATTGGAACCAATGGGGAAAATCTCGCTATAATGGAAACCATTCTCCAAAGCAGACAGACGAATAATAGGATATTGTAATACTGTTTACGTAAATCTTAAGAATAATGTGTTTGTGCAAAAATGTCGTTTTATGGAAAAGTCTAAATGAAAATACGAGTAAACACGATTTTCGTTTAGTGCCAGAAACATTGGTTATGGTCCATTTGAGCCCAGTCATCATCATCAGTCTATTGATATTGCCCCCCTGCTCGGGCACATACCTTCCCTTACATCGAAGGAGCTGGGACCATGATCCACCACGCGGGCCCAATGCGGATTGGCGGATTTCACATCCCTTAGAATTTTTTTCTTCTTCTTCTACGGCATGCAGGTTTCATCACGATGTTTTTCCTTCACCGTTTTGAGAGCACTCGGTAAATTTATGTAAGTTTTTCCGTCGAAAAAAAAAGACGATAACTCATTGATATATGGCTGCCCTGGCTGGTAATCGAACCTGGGACCTCCGTATCGCCAAGTCCATTGGCCCAACCACTGAGCCACCGAGGTATCTCCATATCTAAGCTTGTGTGTCTTGTTTCGTAGACAAAAATCATTTTAAACTTTACGGAAATGAAAGCAGTGATACTTCAAATTTCAATCAGCATTGAAATCAACGGATTTAAATTCAATTCCACTAAGTCACACATTCCACATTAATTCAATCTGGAATTCAGGATCTAATTCTAATCGAACTATACTAATTGATAATTAATTATAGAATGTCTAATTTCCATCAACATTCCGTCCACCTATTTTGAATAACACGAATAATTTGAATATTGTTTACTGGTAGGTATATTTGACATCAATTTGGCGTCTATTTTCAGGGTACAATACCCATGTCATTTGTCAAATTCTGTGTATTTTTTAGGTTAGGCTACTCCATGTTTGGAACAAAGAAAATCAGGTATTTATTTATTTTATTTTTATTTATTTATTGAGTAAGCAATATATGTATGTTACACACCATTTATATAGACTCGAATACACGACTAATGCGTTGGCGTGGAAAGTATAGCGGCCCAAATAGACCGTAGCCTGTTCTAGGGCCGACTAATTTGTTGGAGCGAACTTATTTAATAGTCTGGCAGTCATAGATGACGTCCGAGTGCGATGTATATGTCTTTTCCTTTACAATAGTGTACTAATTTGGATAAACATGTATGTAAATATAAATAAACAATTTGTCATAAATATATTATGATATATAAAACACAACAATATAGATATACACACAGGTGTAGTCTGTTATTCATTTAGTAATAATGTCATTCGGTGTGATTCTGTCCTAATCGCCAAATCTAATCCTAAACCTAAACACAACTGACACTGTCACTCATATGCTACAATTCGTAAGAAAGACGTATTTGCCAAATACTTGACGTACATACAAATAAGACGAATATTTTGTCAAGCATACCAACCACACATGGCAATTATGACAAATACGCAAATAGGAATAGCCAAGTGAAGTGCCACCATAAGATTCTAAACAAACAACCAACAAAGTGCTTAAGTTAAAAGCAGCCCCCTTACCTTGAAGTCTTATAGCAGTATTACTTCCATAATACTTTGTTACTTCGTATAATGACGACCTTAAAGTAAGCTAATTAAGGTCGTCATTGTACGAAGTAACAAAGTATTATGGAAGTAATACTGCTATAAGACTTCAAGGTAAGGGGGCAGGAAGCCGCTAAGCTCCGAGATACAAAAAAAACAGAAACTTTGAATAATCCGCGTCAAACAATCTGTTCCGCTTCACCAATTTCAAGGTAATTAAAGTCAACAGTTCTGTTAACTAACAAAGGAAATGGAACCCTCGCACAAAGCTTCCATTTTATTTTCTCTAAAACCCGGTTTTAAAGTACTGGACGAGTCGCATCTCAATTTCAAATTCACTACGAATATTGTTTAAACTTACTATGTAAGAGGAGCCAACTACCGCCGCCAATCTTAAAAAAATAAAACTTCCAATTTAATATTTTTTATTAAAAAAGTTATGTATTACCATCTTTATTAGGCTAAATACTATTTTTCAATATACAAATACATGCCATAATTGCGACAAGTTAAGTAGTTCACAAATATGCCAAAAACGGCCGTTTTTCGCAATTATGCGAACTACAACTTACTGAAATTGAATCACTTTATAAATAATCATTTAATAAATAGTATTTTCATAATAAACATTTTGTACATAGCTTTTTTAATAAAGTTGATTAAATTGGAAGATATTATTTTTTTAAGATTGGCGGCGCTAGTTGGTGGTTCATGTTGCCCTTAAAACGAAAATATTTTGTATCATCTGCCCTTTCGTTACTGGTATAAAGTACAGTACCTATAGGTACGATTTAATTAAACTCTGATAAAAGTAAACAATGGTCGCGTTTTGAATATAAACTTCTAGCAATAATACCTAAATATTCTGCAACTTGGTGGCACTTAGAAAAGCTTCTGAGAAAGATCTTTAGCTAATCCAATTTTAAAACGTGCAACTTTGGTCGCGAACTAACTGAAGGTTGATTTTTAACCAAGCCGTTTGGTAGCTATTCTGATTTCCACGTCTTATTACATTACAACGGGATTTAAAGTATCTTCGATGCCATCTTCGCAGCTTTAGTTGCCTATAGAAAAGGACCTGTCAAAATTGTATTGTAAACGTATTAAAAAAACTGTAATTCGTTTTTATTTGTTTTGATATTCTGAGATTAATAGCATCTTTATTACGTTTTGGGTGAAGATAAAAGAGCAATATTAAAAGGCGGATTGGCATGTCCTTGTAACTTATAAGTCTATGGTTAATCCTCTCCAATTCTTTAACATTTCACAAACAGGAGCTTGCAATGTACCGTTGGCAGTTAATGGATGTTGGTCAAACACAGAAGCAGTGAGGTACATAGGTTCGTACCTTATTTGCTCACTGTACACAAAGCCCGTTCAATATCCGCACAGTCTGCTTCCAGTATATTAGTGATGGGATAGTATTACATAGTCATTTCTGGTCTAGTAATTGCAAAAATACCGAAAAGATGCTGGCTTCATCTATCACTGGGCGCTAGATTAGATAGTCTTGTCTTTTGTCTGAATTATTTGTGTGTTTTTCTGTAGTTATGTAGGTCCCTTTTTACATGTGTGAACTTTATGGAAAAATTAAAAAATAACGCAATAATTTGGTTTCTAATTTCTGTGCCTGTGGCATCGTAGCTTCCAAACGGGTTAACGGATTTTGATTTAGTTTCTGATTTATTTGAAACCTGGTTTGTCTGAAAAAGTGTTATTATCTAATACATATCACATCAATGCCTAAGGTGTTTGAATTGGCCTTATGTCGTGCTGGTTTCCTATACCAGCCATCTACAGAAAGCCACCCGAACCGCGTCACTGGAATGAACCGGATTCACATTAAAAGTTGAAACTTTCATTTGATTCGGTTCGGTGTAAGACCACACACCCAAGCACATCACTACCCTCGTTCCCTAGGATAGAGTTTATGATCTTTATAAATCTGTTAGCGCGCTAGATTGTCTATACTTTAGGCGTTTCGTGAGCGGGTTGGGATATTTACGAGCAGGTAGGAACGCCTTTGTTGATCGATGAGTTTGTTTTGACTTAGCATTTTCATGGCTACCGTCCAGTGTCCAACTTATTTACTTTGTCCTATATCTTAGTGAGGTATTTCTGCTAGCACTATTTTTTGCGTAATATAACATCTAGGACTTGAACCTGTGACCTTGCCTATCCGTGACAAGGTCGCAGGTTCAAGTCCTTTTTTTTAACCCAGGTAAAACATGCAAATCATGTGTCACCACGCCCGGGGGAGCGTGTTGGTTATGTCGGGCTCACCGCCCCGAAGGGGCAGCATACCGACTAAACGTCCTGGGGTGTTCCACCTCGTGCCATTCTCGCCGAGCCACGGGAAACTGTGATACAACCGCGACCCGACTGGCGCCCGAGCCACTCTGTACTAGCCCACAATGTATAATCCATTCATCCATCACCTTCCTCCTCCCCGTCTGAGCCTCAGTCCTGCCCACGGCCAGAAATTTATTCATTATGATCTAATTTGTTCATCGAGCAATTCCTGCTCGAACAAATTCTGCGTAATACAAATTCTGAATAAACATCTCGTTTAAACAGTCATATATAGAAGTTTCTCCCATCACCCGCCCGGGTTTGACGGGCTTCTTGTTGACCCTTGACGTAAAAAGAAGGGTTTTAGTTCAGTCTTACAAATAACTGCCAGATTTAATATAATTTTCACAGTCGTAAGTGCGAGCTCCTCAAAACTGTATGACTATCGGCCTACGTAGCTCACAAACGAGTGACCGGATTTTGTTTTGTATGTTTGAAAGATAGATCGACAATTCGACAGTCATCTTACTCGTAACTACGAGTATAGCTGCTGCTGCTGCTATAATTTAATTTAAATTTATGAAAGGTTTATAATGTAATGTGCCTAATGTCTGGTTTGTCCTGGTGATGCCTGCCGCATCGCCTCACATGGACCATTCTCCGGCCACGTTTCGCATCGCTGTTACAGGATTTTTATTTGTATACCTAAGTATATTGTTAGTTTACTGACGTGATCAAGTGTACCGAAGTGTTCCTACGATCTTAATAAATGAGTATGAGTAAGAGTATAATTCTAGATCTGTTTAGATGTTTGAAGACCAACAGCTTTTTTCTGGGTGATGAAGGGATAACTGTGAGCAAATTCCAGTCAATTCAATCTCAAAAGTCAGAGCAAATTCATGTCTGATGATATCAAGTCTTTTCTGTTTAAGTTCCTTTATTTCTTGTGTGTAATCCAGATTTGTGAATCTAATATTTCTGTGAGCCACATTTTTTTAGAATTTACATTTATGCTTCCATAAACAAGTCTAAACCCCACAATTCTTAAATTTCTTCGCAATAAAATCATTTGTAATGCAAAGCACGGGTAACGGCGTTACCTCAACAGCCTCCGACAGCCTATTTGTATGCAACATTGGTACTGTTTATAGGCTTTTTACGCTACTGCAGTATAAAGGTTGCTGAAGGGAAGAAATGTTATTTTCTTTTTAAATTTCTTGCTGATACTGAAAGCTTTACGGAGCTTTGCAAAGAGTTTTATTAGATACGTTCATCAACATTTCGACGAAGGCACGACTGACTGTACTGAAGTTAGATGGCAATATGGTTAGGAGAAAAAATTTCATCAGGGATTCGAACCAGGCCTCGGACATTCCGTGGCACGCCACCGTCCCTAAGACGAGAATATGGAGACAAAATTCACGACCTGGGTACTATATCACGGTGGCTCTGTTGGAATAGGGCGTGCCACGGAATGGCGAGGTCCCTGGTTCGAATCCCGGTCGTGATGGAATTTTTTCTCCATTTATCATTTAGATTTTTGTTTCGCATAGCGCATATGCAAGAAAATATCAAAAGGTATGGTTAGGGTACTAAAGATCAGTACAAACCGTATAATCGATTACAGAGAAGATATTCATTTTCCGATTGCTCTTATAACTAAGAATAAGAGCCGGGCTCCTACCAAATAAAATATTGTTTATTGCATATAAAAAGTAATACATAATAATGAATAAAATTAAACTATTTCATACAATAGGCATCAGGCTCAGCATAGTGCTGGTAGGACACGCAGTGCCCCACGCAGCGCTGATTCCTGTCCATACACAATGTGACAGTATTTTGTGAAAAATTATTTTATTATAAAGTATAAACTTTATAATAAACCAAAGGTACCTTGTTGTTCACTTCTACCGTTTCTGCCACTTCATTAGGCGGTGGTAGAGACGCATTGATACTTACGGATATATTTTTATTTCATACATATACATACATACTTATATTCTATATAATGCATTAGTTCTTTTTTCGCTTTTTAATAGTACCTTATCAAGCTCACCATCACAAAATACTGTCACATTGTGTAAGGACAGGAATCAGCGCTGCGTGGGTCACTGCGTGTCCTACCAGCACTATGCTGATCCAGTTAGTGCAAGAACAGTACTCTGTTCTTGCACTAACTGGATTCTCATGCAACAGGAGATCAACAGACATGAAAAGGCTTAGTAGCAAGAACAGCGAGAGACTATGTCACCTATATAGCAATGCTTCTTACAATGTGTATTGAATTAGAACCATAAAAGATCCTAATATAAGCACAGGCTATCCAGCTAGGGGTAAATACTGTTAGTCCATATGACGAGGCAAAAAGGGAGATACCAAAAAAGATGAAATAGAGCGAGACTTCGGACGCTGAGCGTATTTGTTCGGTCGGCGGATATTGTACACAATATTTGTGAACTTGGACAAACACCACAGCCAATCAACTAGATTTGTGTGCTTAAATCTGTATGTGGAAGCCACCTAATATTAAAATATACCTTTGATTAACAAAAAGTAATGAATTCTAAACGAAACACTGCAAAAGCATAAAGGACACGATATCAAATATTTGTTTGGTTGGCGTATGTTATACAAACAATGTTTGTGAACTTGGACAAACAACATTGCCAATCAGTTCGATTTGTGTACTTATGCCTGTGTGTACCTACATATAATTTTGATTAATACAAATAGTAAAGTAAGTAACGATATTATTGGTTGGTAATTAAATCCAAAATATAGAAATAAAGACAAAGCCTGAACTCAGATGTACATTGTACGGTCTAATGCTAAGAAAGATGTACAGGAGAGTTTTTAAGCATGAGATTTTCTCAAAAAGAACTTGACCTACGGCAACGATTCTTTCACTGTTAAATAGATAAAAATTAAAGCAGCGTAAGTATCTGTAAAAGAATTATTAAAATCGGCCCAGTAGTTTTTGAGAAATCTCAACCTTAATGAGGCTTCCTGTATACTTGTCTCTGTCTTCGACTGTACACAGATATATTTAATCAACTTCACAATGGATATGCGATACGTACGACTCAATGTTTGTAAACTTTAACAAATACTGGCAATGGAGTTTACCTATATATACCAGTGTACGTAAATTAGTATCTACCTAAGCATGAGTATGAAATATGAAGTTAGGATAAAGGAAATGTAATCCGATTTGAGAGAGTTAATAGAGCAAAATATGAGTTTTATCAGTAATATTTGAGTATTTTATAAAGAAATTGATTCAAATTTCATGCAAGGGATATTTTTCTCTTATTTAGAAAGCAACAGAATTTCGTTCATGAATGCTATTCACATATGAAAACTTATTTTATGAATATGCCTTTCAATAGTTTCAATGAAAAGAATTTCAATCCGATGGAAGGAATATAAATAGGTAGCTAGCATGAATGTAAGGTAAACAGCGAAATACAAATTGTAAGTCCCAATTTGACTGATTTCAGCTATAAATATAGAAATGTAAATAACGTTACACGTATTGCCTATGGAAAAGATTTTATATGAAAAGGAATCATTAGATACAGAATAAAATTATAGAAGCAGTGGTGCAAATAAAATTACAAGGACGAACAGTTCACTACATATGTACCCATCATTTAAGAGAAATAAAAGATATTGCCACATTTCCATGGAGCTTTGCCCCACCTACTACAAAACTACGTGACCGTTTAAGCTATACCTATCATTTTGTTGGGGACTTATTACAGGTTTCATATTGCATAATCATAATCAGTATCATTTTCTACTACTCTCGCAACTCCTATAGAAGAATAACAAAAACAATGAATAATTCGCTTCGATTTCTTACTGTTTTCTGAATTCTTAATTAGGCTGTATTTATCGAATCGCAACTTGTACAAATTTTTATTTTAAACCAATAATTTTAATAAAAATCGGAGATATTTTTACATTTATTCGTTATCTTGTACAACTTGCGGTTGATGGTGAGGCAGAATCTGGCATTGTCATTTGTTCACAAGCTTTTTGTAGATTTTTGTAAATCATAATATCGGTGTTCAAAATGACACAAATGTGGCACCTAATGTAATGATTCAGGTGATTCTTATACATTTAAACAATAACTTTAGGTGAATGGTAGACAAAGAAAATCTTCAATCTCTAACCGAAATTGTAGTCTATCGGTAACCATATCTCACAGAAAGAACAGCAAGTCACGTACAGGGTAACATACCGAAAAATGCGTCAGACATAACGAAGAGAAATCGCTCTCCATGCTATAAATCAAATAGCATTGAATTACTGGTATACCCACCACCTTTACTAAGGAAATTGTAACGAACCTCGAGTTAAACCATTTAGTTAAATTGTGAATATTATTTTGGAAAAAAAATGTCATTCAGTTTTATTTTGTTACTTTATGTAGGGGTTCACATTGCTAGATATTGTACTTCTTCTTCAATCGATAACATCTATTGATGCCGTAGTAGTAGTTTTTTTCCTCCTCCCATGATCTGGAAAGCTTTCTTCGTTGAATTTCAATCATTGAATGATTTCAACTATCTGTACCTATCTGTTTTATTTTATAGTCATGCTGAGAATGCCTTTTCAATTATTCATCTCATTCAACATAATTTAAATGTATTGTTATGTTGGTTAGCACTGTCATAGTTTTAGTCGTTTTTAGTATTTTCTCCTGAAAACATTCTTAGAATAGAATAGAATAACATTTTTAAAAGGTTTAGGCTTCAGCTGATGCTGACTCAGAGTGCGTCAGCGCTGGTTTTCAGCCCACACCTTGGCTCCAAATTGGTTATATCGTACCGTATGTACGTAAGGTAAGCTCACAGCTTCCAATGGCAAACCAATGGTTACTTATTGTGTGATTGTATGTATGTGTGTAGATGACTTGTGTGTGTTTGCGGTGAATGTGAGAGGTCGGTCGATGTGATGTATGTGTGTTGTGTTAGTGTGTGTGTAAGTACAAATATAATTTTCTTTTATCTCCCATATTGTTTTCACTTTCCAAATTAATTGAAGACATATAACTGTTGGGCATCGAGAACCGTTAGTAAATTACGTATTGGCAATGGATGGGGATTTGCTCAAAATGGTTCGTCGGAACATTTTCAATTAGTATCGTTATCCATATCGTTTTGATGGTCAGTGCTCCTCTTTCGTCTGTTAGGTTACTATACGTGGAAGAGGGACGGATAGGATGATTCGATTGTTTACTCGACCTAGATATCGTACCTACGTAGTTCAAAGGTAACAAGAGAAGGCTATTGCGAATCAGATTTCGAGCGTCGACGTCCTGTCTCAAATTATGTTTACTACGAAATCGTATTTGGATGCAATTGAAGATTAAATACGACACTTATATCACGGAGAATTACTAACGTCATTTAATTGTCATCATACCTTGACCATCTGAATAATGTAGGTACGTTTTTGTGGAAATAGTCGTTTTGATATTTATACATTCTGGACTGAGACGATTTATCTGTCTTATTACATAATGTCCTCTTTTAAACTGAAAGGAATTTAGTAACAAAATTATAACCTACTCAGAAACACGCGCTTCTGATTAATAGCTTTTAAAATAACATACTCATATGTGACACAATGAAGCAAGGAACCGCCGATGGAGTTAGCCGTATTTACATCACAGTCTCCGCTCTTGCATGAGATGTGACCCGACTAATGCGTACCTACTACTTATATGTAGTAAGTTTGAATAAAAGGATAAAAGACATTGCCACATTTCAATGGAGCTTTGCCCCACCTACAAAACTACGTTACCATTTAAGCTGTACCTATCATTTTGTTGGGGACTTATTACAGGTTTCATATTGCATAATCATAATCAGTATTATTTTCTACTACTCTCGCAACTCCTATAGAAGAATAACAAAAACAATGAATAATTCGCTTCGATTTCTTACTATTTTCTGAATTTTTAATTAAGCTGTTTTTTTCGACTCGCAACTTGTACATAACTTTAATTTAAACCAATAATTTTAATAAAAAACGGAGTTACTTTTACATTTATTCGTTATCTTGCACAACTTGCGGTTGATGGTGGGGCAGAATCTGGCATTGTCTTTTCAACATAATATTACAGAAATTCGATATAACTTTGGAATTGACCTTATTACCAGTAGAAATTACACGTGGGACTTCAATATATAGATAATATCACCACATATCAGTAGTTTGGCCATCCAAACTTATCCGATTAGGATTACCTCTGGAATTCAGTTCCAGGAAATGTCTTTTATACAGCCAACACAACTGAATCAAATAGATTCGCTATGACTACGAACATGCGTGTTGCAATAGCACTATTTAAAACTATAGAAAAACATCAAACGTTCCCTCTCGAGAATAAATCACGCACAGTAGTCCACCGCTAAACGATCCATAAAATCTCTTTGAGGTCGTCAGACGTCTTAATGATTGGAGTACGTACTTACTACAAATAAATATTTTTTAGGATTGTTATTTCCACTATTGTAGTTATATTAATTAGATAAAAACGGGAATTACCGTGTTAAACATTTATTATTGATGTCTCGATATTTCGACAGCATTGCAGCCATCATGGTCACGAGTAGACTCTACGTATGTCTACTCGTGACCATGATGGCTGCAATGCTGTCGAAATATCGAGACGACTCTACGTATGTCTACTCGTGACCATGATGGCTGCAATGCTGTCGAAATATCGAGACATCAATAATAAATGTTTAACACGGTAATTCCCGTTTTTATATGTTGTACCTATACAAACCGTGAAAGTTTAAAAAGTGATATTGTAGTTAGGTATGTGGTTTAGAATTGTCCTTGGAATGTCACCCTGGCCTTGAATTCATTCGACAAAATTAAATGGTTAGCCTTGTGACATACATTAATTCTGCACAGCTTTTAAGTAAATTGCACAATTTGAGGAACAATTAAAAAAAATAGATTTACAATAAATTCAACTACTTATCCAAAAAGTTATTATTTTAAGTGCATACTGTGCTATGGAGTTTTTCACAAGTTAAGGCCTTTTTAATTTTTTGAAACGATTTCTTGCCTGGAATTTGACCTAATAGTCATTTCTAAGGTCATGGTGGCTAAGGTGTGGCTTAATGTGACGTATTTAGTTCAATTTTTTGGGAATTTTGATTTACTAAAAAACCTTACCAATTGAATATTTATCATGAGTAGGTACAACCCCCAGTTTCAATTTGTCGAATGAATTCAAGGACACCCTGTACAGAATTTACTTTATTAGAAGAATGGATATCAGTTATGCATGTAGGTAACTAAGTTATTTATCACCTAATTCCAATTCTGTATCCACCTTCACAAATTAATTACCTATTTAGGGAAATAGTAAAATAAATGTTCCAGAATTATGCGGATGCAATGATACCGTGTAAGTTCACAAAGTATTGCACCTATAAGTACTGTCCCCAAGCTCATATACTGCAACAGGTATATTGCGGGTCGACTGCGCCGTTTTGCACGGATGAGCATTTCACCTGATGCAAGCTAATGCATCCCCTGAATCGCCTGGCGAGTCGCAAATTGTGCGCGTAACAGAACGGGGAATCTGAAATTCGAACGGCAGTTTTGTTTTCATTTGTGAATTTACGAGTACGTAGTCAGAGTTTTTGTTCGATGTGATTTGGTGGTTGATTTTGGAGGTAGTTTTTGCATCGTAGTATTTTACTAACTTTATGTCATTTACCCTTCTCTTACCCTCTAAGCAGCAACTTCTGCCAATTTACATATCTGTCGAATGTTGTCTATTTTAGGGTGTTACCACACCAATCGATCGATGGTAGAACAGTCGACGTCGATCAATAGTTTCTACTAGACCGCTGACCGCGCCGCGTTTCATCGACCGGTATCCGTCGATCAGCCAACGCTACTGGTGTAGTAGCGCTGGCTGATCGACATCGATCGATTGGTTACACTTTTTTATGATATAATAATAGCCGTTATTTTACGAATCAACGCGTATCTACATATTCGTGAATATGAGTATTCCCATCCTCCCCCAAATCTAAAGCAGTTCTTGATCTGGCGACTGAAAAATCAGCTCTAGTTATATATTATTTTTTCATTCCATTGCATGTCAATGATCTTCTTACATTATATGTAGCATTAATAAACAGACTGTTTATTCACTTTCAAGAGACTTTCAGTTCAAAAGCAGAAATGCAAATATACCAATGCAAACAATTTCGATCAAACACGTAACGTTTCCAATTACTGGATAAAAACTGTCTGTGCCTCGCAAACATAATTTCACAGCTGATCGGTTCCAAAAGGGGTCTTGTCTCACTTAGATCTCCAATTCTCCAGTTAGTACAGTCGGCATCACATTGTGTAGTGTTTTCTTTACTACATGCATAATAAAAATAAAACAAGGCAATGTCTGTGTAAGACATTATTGCTCTCAAGTTTGAAAATGTCACCAAAAAAGGCTTGTTAAAAAAGCTAAATAGAAACTAAAGGCTGTAAAATGTTCTATGTTTTACTATCACTAATCAAATTACATTATATTAAAATAAACAAATTCTGACTCTAATAACTGAATTAAAAACCTCAGGGAACTTTACACGTCTGGTAACTAAACTTTTGAAAATGCATGAACTTTTAGTGGTCTACCAACCCACGCTGATCGCTCACTTAGTTCTAGTGGACATATAGACTGATTGATGATAAAGAAAAATAAGACATCACGCCAAACTGGGATATCGACAACTTGTCGGTTTAGATTAAGGGCCTTCCATGAGCCAACTAGCGCCGCCAATCTTTGAAAAGTAATATCTTCCAATGTAATCAATTTTATTAAAAAATCTATGTACTTAATGTTTGTTACGATAAATACTATTTTTTAAATGCTTATTTATAACGTGATTCAGTTTCGGTAAGCTGTAGTTCGCATAATTGCAAAACGGTGAAGGAAAACATCGTGATGAAATCTGCATGTTGTAGAAAAAATCTAAGGCATGTGAAATCCGCTAATCCGCACTGGACCCGCGTGGTGGATCATGGCCCCAGTTCCCTCGATGTAAAAGATTGTGTACATAGCTTTTTTTAATAAAAAATAATAATTTGTAAGATATTATTTTTTTTAAGATTGGCGGCGCTAGTTGGCTCATGGAAGGCCCTTAACTGATAGATATCTGATGCCGCCTGTACAAAGTTTGACTTGATATAATCTATGAGAGGCGACGAAATATAGCAAAGACACAGCTCATAAAAGCTTTATTTCTGAAAAGGGTCTCGTAGAAGTGGCGTAAAGGGAATCTGGGCTTAATATCTTAAAAGGAGTGACTCTTTAAACAGGCAAGATGGAGTTGTGTTCAAGATAAAGTTGTTCAACGGTAAGTGATTACCTTTGCTCTGGAGTCGTACAACTGTGTCATTCAGAATCTACAAGTTCGTCTGAGATTTGGAATCAGCTTTGTTTTGTATTTTGTAAAGAATTGTTGATTCTCAGATTACATTTTTCTCAGTTTACTTTTTTATATTTGACAATGAGATGTGCTTAATCAACATTTTTAAATTCAATGCCTAATTGCATTTAAAATTATTGAGTTATCAATCCACTAATCGATATGAATGATTGATGAAATAACCGCCTATAAAACTAAACTAAAACTACTGACCTATTTTCGGCTGTACTGAATTACAGTACTGAATTCACTTGAGAATTCGTTCAAAACCAATATAATTTGCTTGTTTGACTAGGCGTAGGCTACAGGAAGACAGAGAAAGGTGTACAGGAGAGTTTTTAAGGTTGAGATTTTCTCAAAAACTAATTGACCTATTGCAAAAATTCTTTCACTGTTTGATAGATAAAAGTTAAACCTATGTAACTGTAAAAGAATTATTAATTTCGGTCCAGTAGTTTTTAAGAAAATCTCAACCTTATTGAGGCCCCCTGTATACTTATCTCTGTCTTCGACTGTACGTTGTAAAGAATTGTTAATTCTCAGATTTCATTTTTCTCAGTTTACTTTTTTATATTTAACAATGAGATGTGCTTAATCAACATTTTTCATTTCAATGCTTGATTGCATTTAAAATTATTGAGATAGCAATCCACTAATCGATATGAATGATTGATGAAATAACCGCCTATAAAACTTAGTTACTCGATTACTGACCTATTTTCTGTACTGAATTACAGTACTGAATTCACTTGAGAATTCGTTCAAAACCAATATAATTTGATTGTTTGACTAGGCGTAGGCCACAGACCACTTACCCCATAGACCTGTAACAGGAGCCCGCGCCCGTGTCTGCCCGCATATGAGCGCAAAATTGCATCACGACACGCGTAACCTAGAGATATCATCGACATGTACGCATCTCTTTAATACGGCACCCCTGTCCCCCGTTTCGGCTCTATGCTGTCATCGTTGACAGAATTTTTCGCTTGCAAAAGACATTGCCACATTTCAGTGGAGCTTTGCCTCACCTACAAAACTACGTGACCATTTAAGCTGTATCTATTTTTTTTGATGGGGACTGATTACAGGTTTCATATTGCATAATCATAATCAGTATCATTTTCTACTACTCTCGCAACTAGAAGAATAACAAAAACAATGAATAAATCGCTTCGATTTCTTACTATTTTCAGAATTCTTAATTAAGCTGTTTTTTTTTCGAATCGCAACTTGTACAAAACCTTATTTTAAACCAATAATTTTAATAAAAAAACAGATATTTTTACATTTATTCGTTATCTTGCGGTTGATGCGGTGGGACAGAATCTGGCATTGTCATTTGTACCGATTTCATGTATATTGGGTAAGTGGTCTGTGGCGTAGGCTGACTAGAAGCGATCGAACGCGTTCGGCCATATTGAGTAGGCAATGAAACTTTCCAATAATCCAATGCTCATGTGAAACGCTCACTGATAATTATCGCTTTGATTAGTTTGATATGATACGTAAATTGACGCAAAGTATAGGTTGTCGTTACTGGCTTTTTAGGGCCTTGTTTTACAGCTGATATGTTGCTATAATGCAACTTTGTTAGGGCCTAAATAGAATTAGTAGGGATCGTAGCCTGTTCTTCGGGAAAGCTAGCTGTTGCTACGTTTGTCACAGCACTTGGAATTTTAGAAAACAAATGCGATTTAGAGACACTGAATCTGTATTTGGTATAAACTTGTACCTACTTAACGACCTTTACCATATTTTAAATGTGACATAAATGTTTCAACACGTAGGTACATTCAAAAGTACATCAAGTAGGTACCATTTTACAATACTTAAGTATTGATAAGAGAAGTATCGATCTAATTTTGGTTCACAAGAATTTTATAATAATCCAGAAGGTTCCATCGAGCGACAGATGTGGTATCATCAAAATAAGCCAACCAAAAACTACAACTTCTTTAAAGAATTCAAATGTCAATATCAGATTCTGCCCCACCATCAACCGCAAGTTGTACAAGATAACGAATAAATGTAAAAATGTCTCCGTTTTTTATTAAAATTATTGGTTTAAAATAAAGTTTTGTACAAGTTGCGATTCGAAAAAAACAGCTTTATTAAGAATTCAGAAAATAGTAAGAAATCGAAGCGATTTATTCATTGTTTTTGTTATTCTTCTATAGGAGTTGCGAGAGTAGTAGAAAATGATACTGATTATGATTATGCAATATGAAACCTGTAATAAGTACCCAACAAAATGATTTACAGTTTAAATGGTCACGTAGTTTTGTAGGTGGGGCAAAGCTCCATTGAAATGTGGCAATGTCTTTTTGAATCAATCATTTCAGAGCAGGCACCACCGAAGATACTTAAAAAAGAAACCGCACAAAAGCCGGCAATTCACCCCACCAAATATAGGTCGGTCGGTAGCCGGAGTAAATCCCCCCTTTTAAACTGTGTTAATCCCCGGCTTTGCAATAGGAAAACCTTTCAGATTTCCCGTTGGCATTAATTCTGGGACACAATACGGAATGTCGTGGTGTGCTATAGTTGGCACGTGATTGTGAGGGATTTACGTTGGGTACAGATTTTTTGCTTTTAGGAGGTACCGAGGTACGAGATTAAGAGCAGCTAGATTGTTTACCAATGAAATGCGAAGCTGTGTTTGGAATGTCGTTGGTCAAATCTATTTATTTACTTTATTTTATTAATGGACTCGACTGTTCGTCATTTGCCAATGTCATGTTACAGAAAATTCAATGTATTTAATAGTCTTCTAGCTTCCTCCAGGGGAGTCGCAGTAGCGTCTTCAGTCTAGGTAGCCGCGTCTTCTTGTCTTCATCCAGAGGAGACGCCGCAGCGTCATCACTCTGGACGAAGCAGCTCGACAGTCACGTTCACTCCCGAGCTTGTAGCGGGAACTCTTGATAAAAGCTAGAAACCCCAGATCTTGCTCAAATTATCCAACAAATTCACCATACTGTCACTCGCGAACATTTTTTGATTAATTTAACGTGATATTAATCTCAAAATAACCACTGTAGACAATAAAACAAAAATTATCAAATAATTTTGCAACCGTCGTTTCCCGCCATTTTCAAGAGAACCCGGTCAAATCTTGTTTTTGATATACTTGCATATGTGACTTTACCATCATTTGAATTTGTTCATCTAGTAGATGATGAATTAGGAAATAATGTACCTTGATCATTGATCTCCTATAAACAACTAGATACACAGTCTGCCTTCTAAAAATGTCCGAGCGCAAAGAAGGTACAAATGGATGAATGAACCCTCATTTGCTTTATTGGACATTATTTGGATGTTAACGATGGACCCTTATTTGGACGTTTTTAAATTGTTTTAGTAAGACCTTTGTGCATCTAGTTGTTTATAGGAGATCAAGGCCCTTGATGACATTTTGTAAAACTACTACATCAGAGGATATTTCTTAATTTTAATTAAGTTCGCTATTTTTTTGTTAGCCTATAAATCGACCCACTGCTGGGTAAAGCTACTCTTCCATCCATCACCCTCCTGAGCCTCTTTCAGCGGATCGGTCGCTGGCGTCGGAGCAGACCTCGGCTTAGATGGAGAGACGATGTCGTTAGATACAGGGATAAGTGACTGATTGCAACTAAATCTTGAATTCAAAATGTACCCTTGATTCTGAGTTACAATTGCTCTTTACGTCCTTGCAATACAGATAAAACGAAAGATAATGATTCAAAACGTAAAGACCAATAAATCTCGTAGCAGGCGCCGCTTTATACTCCCATTTAAATCCTCTGATCAGAAAATGCAATATACCAACAGCATTACTCCGAAACGCAGAAAGTGATACATAATCGTAAAGAATATTTATTTCGGAAACGTAACCGGTACAAACCGGTTCGTTTCGCATTGGTGCTACTAACTGTTCTCGAATTCAAAGCGAGGACGCATGAGCGGAAATTGGGCAGCAATCTTGGATCAAGCACTGTCTTGCATCCTATTTAATGCTATTCTGGTTTCACTAACTAGTACATTGATGTCTGCGTGACAAATTAAAGATTGTAATATAGACAATCTAATAATATTCATATGTACCTATTTAAACACGTGACTGAATTAAAACTAAAGAAGTTATTAATAATAACCAATTAAACTACATTGTGAAATTGTAAAAATGACACTGAAGATGACTAAATTAGATCTACAATAATTAGTAACATGATACTGCTTTGTGATGCATTTACTGATTATTGCATAGAAACCCTACTACCACTCTAAAATACTATAAAATACTCGTAGATACTATTATGCATAGTATATTAAAACTAGAGTTTAAATGTTGAAAAATTTCTAGCCGTAGAGCATGGTATATACATAAAACAAATTCTGAAAATTTAGAAGTAGGTACCCTGAAAGTTTCGACAACCCGTAGTAACAAAGCGAGCGACTCAATGGAGCAGTGACGTCACAACATACCGATAGCGGCCATGATTTACGAGATTTTAAAAAGTTTTTTGCTCTACGTCCATGGACGCTGTCCAACCGACGACGCGTCCACTTTTTTCACCACTCACGAGATGTACGTAAGCATCACGAGAGGAAGGCATGGCTGAAATTCAGTGTAATTTTCAGACTTTCATAAAGATCCACTGAATTTCATCCTTTCAGAATTGCGAGATTATTAAAACTTGAAGCAGGGAAATCTCCTATCTGTTGCCGATCTCTGGAAAAATGAATAAAGTATGTTTTCGTCATACATCATTGATGCAGATACTTCATGCAAGATAGGAGTTGTAATTGAGGAGGTTCTTTATAGGCCATTACGTTTAGGTACTAAACATAAGCAAAATCTATTCTGAGATATTTTTGAAGATCTACAAATTCATGCTCCCTCGATGTAAGGGAAGGTCTGTGCCCGAGCAGTGGGGACATAAAAATAGACTGATGATGAGGAGACATCTTCATCAGTCTATTTTTAAGTCTATCGACGCACATGCATACGCACTCTTACACATACACATTCGCACACCATTGTATCACACTCGAGCACACCGTCATTGTCGCCATCGTCCGTACCTAAACCAGCGCTGTGTCCTGTTATGTCAGGCCGCAGCACTATGGTGAGCTGATGCCTATTTGACACCACTGAGCAAAGCGTATATTTGTACCTCTATCTACTTGTATTTGTACTTCACTTGTTCTTGTCTTTATTCTGTTCATGTGCATCTGTAATTCGTGGTATTATATAAATATGCGTTCTTTCTTTCTCTTCTTTCTTTTCGGTATGAGGAAGCAAAATTATAAACAAGCTAATTGTTTCCCTTCGTGTGAACACCGGTCCCTATAAATTGTGCTCGGGTAATCACATGGGACAGATTGACGATGCTTTAATGACGAGTGGAACATAGTTTTATTGTGTTTATGAGATTTCGTGTAGGCGTATGCGCAGCCATTTCTCCGCATCACTTGGCAGTTGGCAACAGACACAGACGTTGTTTCAAGGCTATTGGACGAGACGAGTTTTCTCCCACTATTGTACGATTCTTGGAATTAGTGCTGGCCTCGAATTGTCTGAAAACCTGGCTGGCCAATAACTTAACGCGTCATCCTCATTTGAAGGTCATCATATACAATACTGGTCCCAAAAGCGAACCTTGCGGAATACCACGACGTGTAAACTGATAGACAGAGGTCATCGTCATCGAAATAACTGCCTATAGTATTAGAAAATTTCTACATCCATTTAAGCGTTTGTTTAAAGATTAGTAACGTTATCACTTTCACTAATGTTGTCCTTACCACTCTTACTCGGTTAAAAGCCTGTAAAGGAATGATTTTCCATAATATTGAGGAGATGGGGATTGAACCTGCGACGCTTGCACTGAGGTTTCACGCTCTAGCTATTGGACTATTGTGGCTTAAAAGATTCCCATATATCGTAAAGATGTATATACGTAAAAAAGTGAAATCAGCAACACGATCTCAAAACTACATACTTCTAAGTTTTAGTATGTATTCTATCAACAATCCTAAAGATATAACTTGTAGATCGAAATCCACGAACAAAATAAAAATGAAACTGAAATATAAAACTTATTAAACGAAAAGCAATAGTCACACACAAAGTAAACTCGAATAAAAATTGGATTAACATAGATATAAACCGAACTCACAACGACGATAGGGTTGCCAAGTCTTACTGCTACGCTGAACATATTCTTAAAAAAACTGGACAGGATTGCCAACTCGTCCATTATGTAACAATTGTTGCTACATGTTCCACTAATTCAATAAAACGGCTGATTTTTGTAGGTCGTTTAATTATCAAGTTCAATACGATAATAAATCAAGTTCAATACATCTTTCTCAGTAGTCGGAGTTTTCAAAGTAATTGTCAGACAATTTTAGTGAACCAAGTCGATTTCCAAGTTATTACTAACAATTCCAATATCCAAATCAACGCGAAATACGAGTATGTATGTGAAATGAAAACTAACTCGATGCAACTCGTGTGATGACCTTTGAAACATGATGACATGACATGCAGCTAGAAACTTTTATTCGTCATCAGTCTATTTATATGTCCCCACTGCTCGGGCACAGACCTTCCCTTATATCGAGGGAGCTCGGGCCATGATCCACCACGTGGGCCCAGTGCGGACTGGCGGATTACATATGCCTTAGAAATTTTTCTTCTCCGGCATGCAGTTTTCGTCACGATGTTTTCGTTGACTGTTTTGAGAGCACTCGATAAATGTACGTAAGTTTTTCCGTCGACAAACCCGAGGATAACTCATTGGTAATGGCTACCCTCGCTGGGAATCGAGCCTGGTACCTCCGTATCGCAAGTCCATTGACCCAACCACTGCGCCACCGAGCTGTCCGAGAATCTTTTATTACATTCTTGTAATTTGTTGAAGCGAAACGTAACCCTACATCACAGGTAATCCTACTGATTCTTGCATACATATAATGTATGAAAGCAAATTGTTTTTAACTTAAAGTCAGGGGTCGGAAGGCCAAGGCTTCGGCGGTGTTTCACCGCACAAAGGAACGAATAGTTGGGATTTTGTGGTTTCGCATTCCACTATTCGCTTCTACGTAAATATTGTAAGGTTCTTTATCACAAAAGTTAATGTATTACCAGATTTGCAGATTGTTATATGCGAACGAAATATTTCTTCTCTTCCTTTTTGGCAAATAAATCCCATTACCTATTTATTAGGTTTGCGTAAAATGATAGCTGTATTTGAAATGTATCATCTTCATCTTCACCAGCTTATTTTGCGCATAGATGTTTTTTTACAACCATTTACAGATGTATGAGACATTACGTTTGATAAAGGGTCAACCAACTCCAATTTGGTGTAAAATTTGTTAACAGCTGATGAGCTCTGACCTCTTTTCTATTATCTAACCAATGCGGTGTTTTTGGATAAGGTACAATTATTTATTTATTTGTACCAATAATAACGTATTACCAAATGTAAGTGAGCTGCGACTCTTGCAAATACTTTACAACTTTAAAAGTTCACGGAAGTATTTTCAAAACCTTCCGGAAATATTCCGGTTTGTGGAAAACCTCATCTACCTTCTCATAGGTAGCTGGTGTTGTAGCTGGTATTAGTGAAGGCGAACTATGTCCAAAGCCCCTGCATAGCCAAAGTAAAATTGAAGTTCTAATTTAGGTTTTTTATGATCGTAATCTGAACTTTCAAGCGTACTTTTTACGATAGGAAAATTTCATGTTTACACCCTTGGCATGGCTCGCTGCGTTTCTGAATAATGCTAACGGCCTCGGCATTTATTTGCACACATAAAAGGTACCTAACTTGATCGTTATAAATCGGCCATTTTTGCATAACTCCATTTCGTTGAGTAATAAACGGCACAGTGTCGTCCCTTTCATGCATGAGTTGTTTTAATGATGCCATCGCATTCTAATGTGTCGTGTTTACGATTTTGATTGCGTCACAATTCTTTCATGAGTTTTCCTTTATTCGTGATTTTAGTTGTTTTGCTTTCAGTTATTTGATTATTTCAGAACCTTGAGTTGGATATATTTTTCTTACATTATTGCACCTTGTAATTTTTTTATTTTTATGCAAAAAAAAACCAAGTCGTTGGAAACAACAATAAAGTATGAGTATATGTAGTTCTTTAAGATTAATAGTACGGACAACAGCAGATCAATGGTTACACTTGCAATACGATTTTAAATGTTACGACGCAGATAATAAGAACGAACGGTCCAAAGTCCAAAGTGTTACACTTGGTCTGCTGTTAGCTGTACAATACAAATAGTATAATAAAACCACGCGAAATTTTATAAGTCACTTCTTTGGAGTCTCTCCAAGACAATTGCGAGAATTAGGTAAATTTTTATTCGTCATTGCTCTAAAACTGTCAATTCGCTAAACTATAGGAAAGAAAAAGTTTTAATATAGAAATAGAAGACCTCTGCGAAAATAAAGAGGAAGAAGTAAATATATATGAGAATGAGAATGACTTTAAGATGATTAAGACAGATTGACAAGATAGATTGTTTACAACGAATGAAGACTTACCAAGAAGGGATGAAGAAAAAAAACATTTATTCGGGTAATAAATAAAGTTCAATTATTTAAAACTATATAAGGTCCGTTCAATTAACGATGAAGTAAAATATGTGCGTGTTGAAAAAAAAAATTGAATTTATGAGCAGGATTGATCTGTCCATCTGGTTTCCCTGCAATCTTGGATACTATACCGCACCCCAAATCAAGTGTCTTATTTTGTAAACAAATATGATCGTCTAATTACCTGTTGTGATTTAACACTGAAGGAACTGAATGATCTAATCTGTTCATCATTGTGAAAATAAAGTAATTCGATCTAATAATGTGAAAATAACCATGCAATAATCACAGAACAGCTTAAAATGTTAGTAGGGAAGGGTAGATTTTGTTTACTAAATAAGACACTTGATTTGGGCTTTAGTTTACATACTAACATGCTCTTATAACTGGTAGAAATTAAATTACTCATGCATTTCCATTTTAAGCAAGCTGGCAGTAATCTGATGTATGCAGCCGAATCTTTGCCTATGAATATACTATGATCCTGTGTGGGTTTTAAATTCCATTATTCATGACGTCATGGCGGGATCAGTTGGCCAACTGGTCGCATCACTCAGTCGCGATTCAATATTGAGTTTTCATGTCCAGGCTCACGTGAAAAATTCGATTGTTATAAGCCTTTGTTACTGAAATGCCGATAATATTGAATTCAAATTAACGAGCTTGATACTGGATGATACTGGTTTAACATTAATCTCTTTCATATGTAAATAACAGCTTTGTTTATGAAGCGAACCTTTTACGTTCATGCTTTAACTATAAGTGAATAAATAATGATGCCACTCGTAATTTTAATGGTTTTCGATAGTATGTATGTAGGTTCCTTTGTCCTATAGGCTAGAAATCTTGATGGATTTCGATGTTTAAGGTATCGTTAGATTTGTCTTTATCACGAGACTGACATAGGATTACATTTTATGCCAAAAAGTTTCTATTATTATTTTCAAATAAAACATATTAGAAACGGGTTTCACCAATTGTATGTGTACTAGTGCTAGTTCAGTAGGTACCTAATGAAGTTACTAAGGAAATGTAAATATAACAGAATGAACTGCTTTACACTAAGTAATTAATATCTTCAATACTGCTTGTCCTGAGAATTTATTCCATCATAAAACCTAAAGACCAGATCGTCTAAAGAAGCGAATATCATTCCTTAAACTTACACGGTTTGTATACATATTAATTTGATAAAACATAATTAGTTATTTTTGCAAAATGGTGGTACCTGCAAATATCAACAACTTTTCTCAACGCAGTCAGCGAACACGAAAGAGGGTAGATCGTTTTGTGTCACCCTTCTGACGTTCAACACTCACCGACTTCAGTCTACTCGTGACCATAATGGCTGGAATGCTGACGAAATATCGCGACATCAATAATAAATGTTTAACACGGTAATTCCCGTTTTATCAAGTTAATATAAAGAAGCGATGTTTAAAATTCGAAATGACTAAAATATTATACCGACTATACTAATAATTCCCTATAACAATGTTCCTAATACAGTTTTTCTCGACGTGTTATTAATTTTCATAACGATACTAGTTTACTTCATTATTGGAAATCCTCAATCAAACAAACTGTACGCCAGCGGTGCTCAACTTTTAATTGAATCTAGCTACCTTTCGCTTCGATACGCGAACTTCTTTAATAATTACTGTCCGTGGGATCAATTGCGTGGTCTATGAGCGAGCGATTGGCGTTTACCGCAGTAAAGTTCTAATTCTAGGTTTTATTTAATGTCTCCTCTTACTAAAGAAGTAATTTCGCCGATTACTACTTAGCACTCAACATAGAAATTATAGATCAACCAAACCGTCTCAATATTTTAGCGTTTACTTTAAATGATAACGTAAAGTAACGCGTTTTTGTGCATTTCTATTAAATTATTCATCTAAACTGAATTCCTTTCCGGGACAATGATAAATATTTCATAACGACCGGGATTCGAACCAGGGACCTCGCCATTCCGTGGCACGCTCTATTCGAACAGAGCCACAGCGATATCGTAAGACGAGAATATGGAGAAATAATTCACGACCTAGGTACGATAATCACGGTAGCTCTGTTAGAATAGAGCGTACCACGCGAGGTCCCTGGTTCGAATCCCGGTCGTGATGAAATATTTTCTCCTCATTTAGATCTTCGTTTCGCATAGAATAGCGCATATGCAAGAAAATATCAAAACATTTTGAACAATTTCGATTTCTTGTGATGATAAGGAAATAAAGTTTAAAATTTTGCCATATTCCCATTAGTCATCTGCCCTTGTAGTACGTATCAGCGTTAGCGATCGACGCAACGCCAAGGAGCTGTCAAAGAGACATTATTACAAGGCGTTTGACATTAGTTTGACAGCTCCGCGGCGTTGCGTCGATCGCTAACGCGACTCGTGCTAGTCCCGCTGGTCTTGGACAACGAAGTAAGAATCCTTACAACATGAGTTAATCTGTGAAACAAATATGTCGACTTAAGATAGTGAAGTAATTTAATTTGAACTTGGCCTTTTCATCAGACCTCGTGTGTTACCAAAACGCCATTTTATACCGCTTCCGCTGTCGCTTTTACCTTGTGACATACATTTATTGGCGTGAGGTGATATCACAGGCGGAGTTGCAATTAAATTCCTTCGCTATCAGTGTCCAATTATATTTCAAACTTTATTTTGATATTACTGTGCCACCCGACACGTTGTCTAACTAGTTTACAAGTTTGAATTTTACTCCAAAAATATTGGAAAACGCTGCATTCTTTATATTACAAGATTGGTGGGTCAGGGTTGGTTAATGACAAACTGACAAGGTACCTATGCCAAATCATAAAGTGGCAGAATGATGAGATTGTCCAAGCATACTATTTATTTATTTATTTTATTAATGGATTTGACAGTTCGTCATTTGCCAATGTCATGTTACAGAAATTTTTATATATAATCAATAGTCTTCTATCTTCCTCCAGGGGAGTCGCAGTAGCGTCTTCACCCTGGGTAGCCACGTCTTCATGTCTTCATTCAGAGGAGACGCCGTAGCGTCATCACTCTGGACGAAGCAGCTCGACAGTCACGTTCACTCCCGAGCTTGTAGCGGGAACTCTTGATAAAAGCTTGAAACTTCAGATCTTGCTGAAATTACCCAATAAATTCACCATACTTTCATTCGCGAACATTTTCTGATTAACTTAACGTGATATTAAACACAAAATAGCCACTGTACACATTATAATAAAAATTATCAAATAATTTTGCAGCCGTCGTTTCCCGCCATTTTCAAGAGAACCCCCAAGCATACTAGTTCGCAAAATTTTTACTTTTATCTATCAATCAATGAATGAATTTTTGCAATAGGTAGTTTTGTAAATAAGTAAGTAGTTTTTGAGAAAATCTCAACCTTAAAAACTCTCCTGTACACCTTTCTCTGTGTTCCGCCGTACATAATTTTAATTAAAACTTAATCAGTAACATGAAACTTTTGATACACTGACACGTGACACCCAGCATTTCCGTCGACCAAATAATCATACATACCTATATTCAAAATTAGCACGACATTACTATATTATTGCAATTTTCCATTAATCGATATGTGAGTTTTATTAACTTACCACTTTCGTCCAAATGACGTTGCAGATTGTCTATGGTACGAAAACATAAAAAATATAGATAAGTATACTCACATCAGGGCAAAGGGAAGTTTAAAAAAACCGCAATGCGGCCAGTTTGTTTATCAAAGCTAACCTAATGACGTTCTATTCACCCCACTCGTAGTGATGTGCTAAGTATCCAAAAACAAAACAGTGTTTTTATTTAAATTTTATTTGTAGATTCAATTTCTTCGAGGATTAAAATGCAGAAAGAAGGTTTTGTTACAAATGCCTTGTTAATATTGACGATCTCTACGTAACCCAGAGGTATCATCTATTCTCATTAAAGTTGATATTCTCTCAAGAACTACTCGATCGATTTTGGTTGCTGGCCATTTGTTCTGAACTACAATGTATTAGTTTAGTACTACTGAAAGAAATTTTACAATTACAATCCGTTAACTACAAAATCTAAACCATAATTAGGCCGCCTGTATTATTTTCTTTCGTTAAACTGTACAGAAATAAATAAAGAAAATACATTTATTCAGACAACACACCACACAAACACAAAAACCATATTAAAAAAATTGAGTTTAGGAAAAATGACTTCTACCATTCATCATTCATGAAGAATCTATTTATTATTTCTGATATGGAGTATTGGTTGAGGGACATGAATCATAGTATGACTTAATTTATGTCATATTACAGACAATAATAAAATAATAATAATATTAAATAAAATTATTACTTATATGTAAACGGATATCACTCACTTATATTATTGAAGCCCGACAGTTTGAATTCAAAAATAAATAAAACTTTGTTTTTCGTAGTATCTATCAAGATGGTGTTCCCATCCCTATCCACTCACTTTTGATTGGACACCCTATTTGTGAGAATGAAGCCTTTTTGTATAGGCGTTTCAGTCATCAGGACCCTCAAATATCTACCTACTGTAGTTTTGATTTCTTTGTCTTGTGTGTAGACTTGTATATGTGTGTATGCGAGCAAATGTATTTTGAAGACCTTTCTAGTATATTTATGTTATAAAGTTTTTTTATATTTTGATATTATACACAATTACGATTTAATTTAGTTATCTAATACCTAATAAGGTAAATTAATGAAATGTATAATGCACTAGTTTATAAGACTTTGTATAGAAAAGGTGTCAACGCTGATAAGATAAAAATTACAATAAACTTTCAGCAGCACTTCTTTAAATAAGTCAAGTATTAATAGTATTAATACATGTTTAAATAACTAATTAAGTACTAGTATGTAAGTACATAATTTTAAATTCAAATTCTTTATTTGTATTACAAAGTATGTACATAGATCTTAATATAATAATTGTTTCAATACTTTCTGCCCCTTGGGCATACAAATTGAAATATATCTAACATAATATTCTCAAGTCATTTTAAGTAGCTAGTCATTTTACATATAAATCATTAATACGTATATTTAACGGCACATTATTTTAAATTCTTACCCTCTTACTTATAGAAAAATAATCATCGATTTCTAAGTAAGGCTGTTATATAGTCATTTTCAAATTACAATAACATTTTGAACGGTACAGGTACTTATAACTAACTTATAACTATAAGGTTAATTATAACCTAATCAGTGACATGGAACTGTTGATACCGCGTTGATACACTGACTCCCAGAATTTTCGTCGACCAAATAACCATACCTATATTCAAAGAGCATTATAAACATTCCTATATTATTGCAACGTTCCATTAATCGACACATTAAAACAACTGAATAGGTTCAAAAAGCCTCCTTTCTGACCAACCCCTATAACGATTTCGTATTTTCCTTGAATTCCCTCATACTTAGTGATTTGTACGTATTATTAAGTTAATGTTATGGTAATGTTATTCTCGCCGTGACGTCACGCCTCGGTTCCGCCTTGTCGGAGTATTTTTGCATTATATCCTTGACAGCCGCGGTGTCGGTTCAAATTTTGAGTGACACGAATAACAGGGTATACTCGACATCACCAATGCGAACTTATATTAAAAATACTATAGATAAGTACTAATTACTAAAGTAGCATTAATCATTTATTATTATCATTTTTATAATATACATAACATAATTAATAATAATAATAAAGTACCTATTTACAAAATATTTACATTATAAACATATCGCCTATGTCGCCCCCGGCAGGGTTCCCAGGATGCTGGCGGCATTACCTCGCTGAACGGCTGAACTCAGCCGTTGAGCGAAGTAAGCGCCAGCCCTGAGATCCCCTGTAGCGAGGACCAGTCGTGTGGATATATTCTTAATAGCACAACAATTTATCGCCACAATTTTGGCGCTTCAGAGTGAAACTTCGGCGATGCCTTCGTCTGATTGGTTAAACGTTGTTATGCTCCCACTTCACATGGCTATTTGTATTCGCTATTGGATGTTTGTCGTATTTGTCAAAATACTTGACGTACATACAAATATGACGTACATTGAAATCTTACAGAGATTCCAGTCTAAACTGCTGCGTATAATCACTGGTGCTCCGTGGTACATCACAAACAAGCAACTGCATCATGATTTAAGAATCCAAACAGTCTGTGAGGAGATAACAGCAAGAGCCAGAACCTATGCAACCAGAACTGAGAACCACCCAAACTGATTAGCAACTGGCCTAATGCGCAGTAGGAGAGTCTTCAAGAGATTGAAGAGGAAAGCTCCACAAGACTTACTGCGAAACTCAACAGCGGACTAGTCACTGGACTCGTGCCGCGCAAGCCAATGGATAAATTCATAAAGTGCAGCTGAATGTCCCTGTGACCGATTGCGGCGGAGAAAAGAAGCTTGAAAAAAACCCCTACAAATATGCAAATACTGAAAAATACGACCGTTCTCATCAGAGCCAAATATAAAAACACAAACATCGTCGGACGTCGAAACTCGTATTTGGTATTTGCTGTCGAATAAATAAATAAAACGAATATATTGTCACACATACCAAATATATTTTCTTTCTTTTAAAATTGTGGCTTTTTACCCGACCGCGCAGCAAAGGATGGTCATTAGCAACATTTTCCAATGTGAATCCAATTTTAATGGCGTAGACAATAAGAATGGTACAACTTTAGAGTATTCTACTATAAATGCAGTTTTCGACATTATGTATCAAAGACAGTCCATGACTAACGGATTTTTTTTGTTGCAGGTTAGTACCTAAATCCTATTCAACTCTTCAATCATCGTTTTCGGTAAGTACCTATGGAAACGCGAAGTTTGCTGAAAAACTCGTATGCCAAGACAGTACCAAAGTTCATTTATTTCTTGACGTTGATTGGTAAACTTTATTGTTTGCGGCAAACATGGAGGACAAAATTTCACCGTGCTCCATGGAGAGAGCCTAAAGTTTATTGTGAATGGCATATCATTAAAATAAAATAAATACGTATTTTAAAAGATAATAAAGAAACCTCATTTATTCAATTTAATAAAATTACAATGTAAATACTATAAAATGTTAATTAAAACCCATTAGAACTAAGTATCCATAACTAAATATTTCAAATACGTATTTTAAAAACGTATTTATGGCTTTAATTAGGCCTACTTCACACATAGGCTCAAATTATAGTTCGGGAATGAGAAAGTTGTATTTAGTTTTAAAACAAGTGCTGAGCTGACGAGGGTACCGCCTGCGGGGTAAGTTTCGGGGGCACTGGCGGCCGTGAAAACTGGACGCTTTTAATCTATTTAATCACCTTTTTCAAAATTGAATCTGTGAGTTCCATCAAGTGACATTCGGTTATGAATAAAGGAACGACTATGGACTAAGCCTATTATATCGCACGGCACCGCATGTCTGCCACTCTGTTTTTCCATTGTTTGAATTTTCAATAGCAGTCGTTTCTTTCTAACACATGAGAGTGAAAGTGACAACAAGGGCGAATAAATAAATAAACCTACATTTGACTCTCTCCATTGGACGTTGAGCCACGAATTTCTTTCCTTCATGCATTCGATACTCGATCACGAGAAAGATAATTGTAATCTTTATTGCCAGAACCACCACTAGTTGCTGTGATAAATTCGCTCGCTAGCGAGTACGTAATAGCGTTACCTGTAAGGGTTGCTAGCGGCCAGTAACTAAAATCCCTCCGTAAACCGGACTACGTTATTACGCAATAGCTAGCGAACAAATTTACTATAGCAAGTCATTGTTATAATGCATATGAAGGTTCTCCTATCATCCGCCAGGCGCGCCCATTAATCCCACTCATATTATAAACGCGAAAGTATGGATGGATGGATGTTTGTTGCTCATTCAAGCAAAAACTAATGAATGGATTTTAACGAAACTTTACAATAATATAGCTCATAAATCAGAATAACACATAGGCTATACTTTATACCTAAATATTCTGCGCAGACGAAGTCGCGGGCAGAAGCTAGTTTCATAATAAAGACGTGATGTCAACGCGATTGAAAAGTAAACGTACTCGTACATACCAGAAATGACAATGCCAGAATCTGCCCCACCATCAACCGCAAGTTGTACAAGATAACGAATAAATGTAAAAATATCTCCGTTTTCTATTACAATTATTGGTTTAAAATAAAGTTTTGAACAAGTTGCGATTCGAAAAAAACAGCTTAATTAAGAATTCAGAAAATAGTAAGAAATCGAAGCGATTTATTCATTGTTTTTTGTTATTCTTCTATAGGAGTTGCGAGAGTAGTAGAAAATGATACTGATTATGATTATGCAATATGAAACCTGTAATAAGTCCCCAACAAAATGATAGGTACAGCTTAAATGGTCACGTAGTTTTGTAGGTGGGGCAAAGCTCCATTGAAATGTGGCAATGTCATTTACGCTAATTTATAAAAATTTATATTAAAATTAAAGTTGAATTCGGAGGATGTCCATTAGTTATCTATTGTTTAGTCTAGGCTAGACTCGGATACTGTTCGGATTTATGGAAACCACGTCTAGGAACAGAGAGGAAAATCATGGGCATTGTTGTTCAATGTATTATGTCACTTATAATGGGCTGCAGTGTAGAGTTACGGATTTTGAATGACATTTTGGCCGTACGAAGTCGGTCGTTATTCCTACATCATCCATCTTAATTAATGGTCACACGGCACTCTATTCCGTTATGTGTCTATCTATTACTATAGTGTAGAGTTAAAAGAGTTCAGTGTATTAAGAGTCAGTAAAAATTTGCGATTATTTTTTGATTAATTTAACGTGATATTAAACACAAAATAACCACTGTAAACATTAAAATGGAAATGATCAAATAATTTCACAACCGTCGTGTCCCGCCATTTTCAAGAGGCCCGTATTAATAGTCAAGAGCGAATTCAGCTGATACATTCTCGAGACGTGATCACCATCTCAAGTGCGTCATTTATTAATAAACCAATCTTGAGAGCATATCACGTAATGTCTTTATCAAGTGGAAGAACTCAAGTAAACGTCGCGGTTCGCCTGCAATCAGCAAACACGTTCTCAAGTTTGACAGTTCTCTTGAGGACTGAGTTTTGTTTATAAATACGGCGTTAATCGCGTGATACCCGATTCCTAAACGCGCGATAGGTACGTTATCGAGATTGACTTTTGAGCTGAGAGTGATTTATTAATACGGTCCTAATATTGTTTAGGAGCTGTAAGAACGTGTTTTACACAGTCAATGATAAACAGCAAGATAGTCGAGGCGGAAGTCCTTTGATCCAAGATTTACGGTCGAATTTATTTTATTGATAGCCACGCCATCTTTATTGCACGCGATTGCAGTCGTAAATGATAACATTATTTTTACCTGTTTACTGATAGGTACTTAAATTTTGCAGAAATACCCAAGTAGGTATTATGAATAGGCTAGTTGACTCATATCGAAATTGAATAAAACAATATTTATTTCATATAGTATTGAAATACTACCTATATGAACTACTACTACTAATACTATTGAGATCCTAATGTGAACATTAGGATCTCAAATATATCACTTTTATTACATAAAAGTAGAAGATGACTGTAAAATATGAAATTAAAATATATTTTACTCTTTTTTCCGACGCGCCGTAAAAGATAGTCGGCCATTTTCGCGAGCTTCGTGACGTCTCTCCGGGTTTTTAGGGATGCCCGATTTTTCTGGTTTATCGATCTTATCTGGGTTTTGGTAGATATATTGAATTATTAATAATAATTCAAATTTTAATGTCACGAAAATTAAATATTTACCCATTAAATGGTTATGAATGAATACATTTGAAGGCTCCATTATAGCTAGATTTAACCAGGTATTACGATGTAATCTATGTTAAGAGCAAAAAATCGATGTTTTAACGTCATGTTTTCTCAACATTGTACATCCCTAGTTTATCGGGGCCGCAATGACGTCATGCCACAGATAATCATGGCGGACGCTGTTTTGATCGAGTTTGGATTGTTGCATTTTAAGTTTTTGGTGTTTTAAAGGTCTCCAAAAATTCTGTAATTTTTTGTACGGTCTAATAGAACGATTATTAACTATTTAAGACCAAAAAAAAATTGGTTCAACTAGCCTATTGGCTTTCTTATGTACTGTCTGGTGTATGATTCTACTTGATCTCGTGTGGTTTGGTGACCAAAACTATTGTCAGAGTTATTCAGACCTCTGACATGGCCTGACGACTTCTGTCGAATTCTATGACAAAGTCTAAAAATTATTAACATCCTAAAATAAAAATCAGACGTCCAAACTCAAGGTCTGCCAACGCGCAATGGAACGCAGTATATTGGGCTTGAGGAGAACGGACCGTGTCCCAACACAGCCCTGCGATCAATAACTGGCGTAGCAGACGTGGCCCGCAAAGCAGCTACATTAAAGTGGAACTGTGCGGGCCCCGTGTGCCGCATGCAGCCGGACCGATGGGCCCGGACTGTCACAGAATGGGTGCCATCGGACGGTTGACGGCGTCGGGGCAGACCTCGGCGTAGGTGGAGAGACGATATCGTTAGATACAGGGATGGCTCAGGGAGGCTCAGGACAGGGATGGATGGAAGAGGAGGGGGGAGACCTTTGCCCAGCAGTGGGACAATTAGGTTATAGTGTAAGAATCTTTACAATCAGTCAAATATTTTTTTAGGAAAATCATTCTCGACCTAAAAAGTTTATTATCGATGATAAATAAAATTTCTTAGTATTTATTGTAATAACCATCTTAATTAATCATATTTTTCTTGCCACGGTTAAAACAATCGCACTGATATCGGATCATCGCTGTTCCCGTAATTATGAGCGTAAGGTCGGCCTTGCATTGTGTTACTAGAGTTGCTATGATTAGAGCATGCATCTTTGGTCTCGGTCACATATAAACTATAACCGGTTTGTAACCCTACCCTTTTGGTTTTCTGCTTTACAGCGCTCATAACACAAGCGTAAGTTTAAAAGGTAATAAAAGTAATATCACAGTAAAACAAACATACAATACTGCTTTTATTACCAATTAAACGTTCACTTATAACTTATTAACGCGGTTAGCGGAATACCAAAAGGATAGGGAAGGACATGTTCTAAAGCCTGTATTAAAAGCATAAAACTCCTGCCTAAAACGAAAGCATAGAACGAGTGCCTGAAGATCTTTTGACTGCATCACTGGAGGTGCTTATGTGAAACAAGGATAACGAAGTTACATGACAACCATCGTTTAATATCCTTAATTATGTCCGTAAAAAAGAGTCCAAAAAATAACGCAGCCTTCAGGAACAATTGCAAAGCCATTACAAATAGTTGTATACCTGTCGTGGTCATATCGTTAAATTGAACATTTCATGAAATAGTCGACCATTTCATGAAATGGTGGCATTTCACGAAATCGTCAAATGTCTATTGGTCATTTCATGAAATAGCTTGGCCAGATCAATGAATAGAAAACGTTTTACGATATGTCCAACAAACGCACGGCTATTTCATGGTATGACCAAACACAATTGACCATATCGTAGAAAAATAGCAATAACTACCGCTAGAGGCGCTGAGAGCGCGCTTTGTCATTGGTTATGTTGTGTGCGTAAGTAAATAATGCGGATTCATGTTGAAAAGTGAATAAAAATGTGCAAATTAGGTAAGAAAGTGTGTTGAAAACTTGAATAAGTGTTACTATACGAAACGGTGTGAATTTTATGACAGTCACGCAAAAACCAACCTTAATTTATATAAAAAAACTTGGGAATACATTTCACAGGTTTAGTACCTATTTAAATGACAATATTTAGTTTATATCCTTTTAAAATCTCATCTGAGTATCTAAAATGTACTTATTTACTTTTAATAATTGAATCCTAGAAATTTAACATACATAATTTTCATTTTTAGGTTATACAACAAATAAAGGAAAGTAGGGTGACCAGGCAACGAAAGTCGACGGACTATAATTTACTGGATTACAAAATATTACATCATGGAAAAACTGGAATTACAAGTTTTTAATATACAAGAAGAAATGCATTGCTGATCCTACTATTCGTATAATTACGATGGAGAAATATTTTGAAATACTAACGGAATTTCATAAAGGTATACCGTATGTGAAACGAAACGTTTTAACGTTCTATAATATTATAATACAATTTTGTACTTATTTTATTAGGTAATAAATATAATAATAATAAAAAACATTTAATAAAAACATCTTTATTGTCCTTTTAATTTGTTCAATATGAATATTTCGTATATTTAATTCCAGTGGACAATTGGCTTGAAATGCTTGTAAGAATTTTGTAACATATATATTTTTTTAATTTGGTACTGACTAGAACAATAAATAAGTTCGTAATAAGTATATTTCGAATTATTATTACTTACATCCTTAATGGGCACCCTACATTAATGATCTGACCAAACGTCATTGGACAAATCAACGAACGTTGACGTTTAAACGATATGCCCAGCGCAACATGACGATTTCATGAAATGCCACCATTTCATGAAATGACTGACGATTTCATGAAATGCTCAATTTAACGATCTGACCACGACATACCTACTGCGATCGATGGATAACCGGACCTTCTAATAGAATGTAATTTATTTATTTATTTAGCAAACTTCACAGCTTATTACAAATGTGTTACGTAAGCTTTATATGTAACACGAATATTTCACAAGTCTATTTTATGGTACGCATTCTGTTTATATTGATTTTTTTCCGGCTTCGGTCTCGATTACTGAGTCGAATGACTCTAGTTTCAAGTAAGGCACAAATCTGAATCACAATGCTCAGTAAAAACCCCATTTACATTAAAAGGAAGTTATTATTTTAATTATTCTTTATTACTTATGCTATTTTTTGCGCTGAGACTTAAAGAGTTGCCTATCGAGATTTTAAAACTTGATAAATCAATCAAAACAAAGCGTTGTTTGAAATTAGCTGATTTTCGCGGTAAATCATTATTATTATATACTTTACATTCATTCTCGAAAAGCGTTTTTTTAAATCTTACTTGAACACTATTCTATAACTTTATAATGGTCATTTTTATAATTGGACATTTTTATAATAGTAAATTTTTATAATTGGACGTTTTTATAATTGGACATTATTCTAAATGGTCATTTTTCTAACATGACATTGTGGCATTTTGGACATTAGTCGTACAAATCGTTAATTATTATAAGACAATTGTATTTAGTAGTTGAGTTATTTGCATGACACCTGAATGTTATAGTGTGGGGAGTGAATTTGAACTAGAGTGTACCATGCACAATTAAATTTTCATTTAATTTCAATAATAATTGTAAATAATATTTATATTTAAATGCTGTACCAAACATAATACCGAAATCACATTTATTTTAATTGTAAGTAGATTATCCTATGCTAACTTAAATATTATATTATATAGGAATCCATAGTTACAAATTATGCATAAAAGAATTTTGTACGGATGTTAAATTTCGATTAATCATAATCTCCAGTTAGATCATTAGCGTTAGGTAGTTATTAAAAGAGAGTAAATCACTTTAACCGGCCTTGCGGTTTTAAGGTTGTAATTATGACGAATATTAAATTGTATGTGCCTTTAAAAAAAACCACAGGCGTAAAAGGATGTAATCCCAAATTAATTGAAGGCTTATTTGAGATTACGTTCATTTAAACCTTAAATAAATTCCACAGCAAATACTTACTCGTGTAAGTAAATGCGTCTACTTTATTTATTTATAATGCTCGCAAATTACGGCTCTATTCAGATAAACCATGCATAGAATAGCTGATGACACAATACTCAGACAGATTCTGGAATTCGACCACCAAAACGTTATTAGGGTTCCGTACCTCAATAGGAAAAAAGGAACCTTTATAGGATCACTTTGTTCTCCGTCTATCTGTCAAGACCTATATCTCAGAAACGCGTAAATTGATCAAGTTGAAATTAATACCTAATACTCAGCGGGGCTATTACGGTTCTCAAAACGATCAAATCATATCATGTCATATCGTGCGTGACAGGGACAGTGCTATTGCGTTGGTATAGCGGCGTCTCTGTTGGGCACGTCATGGTATGGTATGATTTCATCGTTTTGACAACGGTAGTAACGGGGGGCAGGTCCGCAACCTCATGCAGCCGTGAAAAAATCAAACTTCAACGTCAACCCAATCAAAAGATATGGCCGCGTATGTCGCATTTTCCCGCATATTTTTATGAAAATACAAGGGAACTTCCCGTTGACCTAGAATCATGAAATTTGGCCAGAAGCGACGTGTTATATCACAAGTAAAGGAAAAAGTCCGAAAACTGTAAATTTATAGTTACATCTATAAAAAATATGGGCTTCCATTGCTTAAATAATTACTATCATTGACACGAAAAATTCTACAACAAAAAATACTTCTACGCATATTTACGTCGTAAATTTTCCTTAAATTTTCTTGCGTACAATCACATACTTTCCTTTCATATGAAAACTTTTCCGGAAGGGTGTAAGTGTATACTTAACAAATATTTGTTCGAGGCGAGGTTAAGCGTATAAAAATACCTTCTCGTCATATTGAATAACTTTTGTTTGACGAAAAGTTGTCAAACAAAAGTTGTTCAAGTTGCCGCTTTTAGGAAATTTTCACTTTGTCCTTTACGAAATGGTCGTTATATTTTATGTAGTCCCGAAGGTAATCAAAAGGATAATTATTTATACTTATAAAATGTTAAATACGGTAGTTGACAAGTATTGAAAATTAAAGTATTTTCGTGAATTATACTACATAATATTATACATAAATTTATGCTTTGATAATTGAAATTAGTTGAAATTAACATAGTTACAGATATGTAGACATAAGATAGGAAGAAGTGACGTCACGTGTTACTAATTCAATAAAATAAAATATTTATAATTTGCCCCATCCTTTCAGAAATAAAAGCAAAAACTATTACAAATCAATTTGTATTCTCACAACTCTGCCGCAATAACGGTGCCTGACAACAAAATCGCCTTTACTCGTGCGAAAAATAAATTGACGTCACAACTTGTCGGTCTCTATTATCTGCCACACGTGAGGTAAAATTTGTCGACATGTCCGAGACATAACCGGTGGCCTGGCATGGATTAATGGTAATACTATGCTAATACAGGCAAACGTGACGGAGTGTTTCGGGGCTAAAATTTCGCCCCGTGTGTAATTACAAAATGTCAGAGGTTACAGTGGCTCCGGGATATTCGCATCTATGTTATTGTTCCTGATGATGGATGAATGTAGATTAGTGAAGTGACCGTCGAATTTGCTGAGAAAATTGCAGGATTTAATATCAATAGGGGTCTAGAAAAAGGCATCATTGGTAATTAGGGTATCAAATATACATTAGAACATGATGAAAAAATTCTTGCCGTGGGCAGGACTTGAAACTGCGACCTTGTCATTCCGTGACACGCTTTTACCAACTGAGCCACCACAGGCCACGCCACGGCTACCGAAAATCTTCATCGCTTTATACATACTTAAAGGGTATGTTACGCAATTCCATCTATCTATAGAATATATATTACATCTATATAATTTTTTCATCATGTTCTAATTTATTCACCGAGCATGGATAATGCGTAATTCAAATTCTGATCAATACACTTATAATTAAAGTGTTAAGAAAGTCCAAAGAGTTACACATTATTATGGTTACGAATAGACACAGTTTTCAACTGTGTCTAAAATAATGTAAATAAATACACAGATCTAACGACGGCTTTAAACAACGAAGAAAACTTTGTTTTGTTACTAAAAGTAAAGTCAGATGTATTTATTTAAACGGAAAACTGGAAACAAAAAATGTTTTGAATAGATTAATAATATATTTGGTAAATATTCATTACTCAGAACCTTGACTTGGCAAAATTAGTGGTAAAAGAGTTACGTCAGACGGTTTAGAACAATAGTTTGTGTCGGCCTTGACCCCTTACCACTTTATGTAATTCTTATGTTACGGTATTCGTTTTTGATGCTTTGATCATCATAGTCATATCCTTAGCATGTCCTTAGCAATGACGGTCCTGATTATTGTGACATTGCTTAAAGTATGTATTCTCTTAAGCATCCATTTCATCTCATCATCGTCATCTTTCTTCCTCAATAATTCAATAAGTCTTTGCTAATGTACCTGTTATCCTTCTCTTGAGTAATGTAAGTCACGTCGTGTGCAACATTTTCAGTCCAATGGACATCTCTCTACGTCATTCCATTATTATCCAATTCACTACACATCCAGGGCCTATTTGAAATCCTGGTGTTATGTGTAGCTTACCTAATTCCCTCCTATTTATTATGCATCACCTCACGCTTTTTAATTGTCTCCTGCGCATATGATTTCTTATCAACATCATCATTATGCGTAACACGTTCCGTTGGCTATTTTAACACTTTCTCTTTACTATTAGACTTATCATTGACTCAATCTTGAATTCAATAGCTATGTATTTTCATTGGTTATTTTATTAGTCAACAGGTTGTCACATCCCATAAAATATTATCTTCACGCTTATCTATTGCGAAGTTACCTATGTATGTTTATTAGTACATTATTCTTGGAAATAATCTTTGAACTTCGCGGTTTATCGTCGTAAGAATCTTAACCTTGTACAAGTCACATCAATATTTTTGCTAATGCATACTTACACGGTTTTTATGATACTTATGTATTTGTTATATTCATGTATAGTACGACACCTTTGGACTCTCTTGTCACCTTGTCTTGTTCTTCATTTATTTCGCCAGAATTATAAGTCTCTTTTTTTTCGGTTTATTACCGTATGTTTTATTATTTGTAATAGGTATATTTTCGAGTATGTATTCCATTTTATGATTATATGTATTCCATTATATGTACTTAATTCGAAAGATTATGATCATCAGCTGATGTATTATGCGCAAATTATGACTGTCGAGAATCCTCGCGAACAAAGTCGCGAACGTTAATGCTTCATTCAATAGCATCATAATACCATTTTTTTATAATAAATAAAACCTTCAATCGTCAATCTGCCATTATTAAACCACAAGACGCATTTCTGCCTCATTAGGTCAGCAAATACAATGGTTCTTTGAATTGTATTACATCATTCACGTACGCGGTTGTTTTCACAGCTTCTGTACTATTAACCGCATTCAATGCTTATTTAATATCTGTGTTCAATAAAATACTGCTCAATATGGTTGATTGGTTTCAATTGATTTCATTCATTGGAGTCAGTTGCTTCTACAGTTTCAATTGCTTTATTTTCTATTGAGTTGCTTGTTTCTGGTATTTGTGTCATATTAAATTTTGACTCTTCATCATCAGTCTATATTGCCCCACTGCTCGGGCACAGACCTTCCCTTACATCGAGGGAGGTCGGGCCATGATCTACCACGCGGGCCCACTGCGGATTCGCAGATTTCACATGCCTTAGATTTTTTTTTCTTCTTCTTCGGCATACAGGTTTCATCACGATGTCTTCCTTCATCGTTTTGAGAGCACTCGGTAAATGTATGTAAGTAAAAACCGAGCATAACTCATTGTACATGGGTGCCCTGGCTGGGGTTCGAACCTGGGACCTTCGTATTGCAAGTCCATCGACCCAATCACTGAGCCACCGAGCTCTCAAATTTTGACTCTTATGTACCTCTAACTATGCTGTCTATTCCACTTGCCTATTACACTTCTATGCGAATCTTCTATCTTAAACAAGTAATGTTACATGAAAATCACGGTTCAACGATTTGAGAACTTCCTCCTTGTTGGAAGTCGTCTAATGTCATCAGCTGTTGCATGCTCAGTTAAATGTCGTGCAGTGTATTTATCTTTTATAATTTTCTTTTTTGTATTATTAAGGTGTTTATAAAGGAAGAGGATGGAGACATTTTCTTAGCAGTGGGACGATTTATACATAGTTTATAGGTTATAAATGATGTTTATATTAATTCCATGCTTGTGATTAGGAACACACTATAGTTTCAAAATTGACGACGTCACTCGATGACTCTTGATATCTGTAAATAAACCGTGTACACAAAAGTTTCTTGAACGTAAAAGGGCCGAGGTTCATTAACGAAAAAAGGTGCCATCGAAATGTCGCATCGAATTTCCTCACCAACAAAAGGACATAAACTCGATCTATTGTCCGTCGCTTCATAATGCAAAATACATACCTATTCATTCGCAGCTTTGTAATAACGCGCCCCTTTCCTGAAAACGGCTTTACCCCCGAGTTGGCTACGAGCACGTGTGTCTTCGTCTTTCTCTTTCCATCTTTCCCATGGTAAAATATCGCTCGCTCTGTCTAGTCCACCGATCAGCGCACGCACGCAATGCAGGTGAATCCGCGGTTCAGTCGCTCTGTGGCCGCTGCGTGGGTGGCACGCGTTTGGTCTCCAAACATTTCCCGCGCGAAAATTTACGTACATTTTCTACACATATTTGGTTATCCCTTTTTTCCGGCGACAAAACGGTTTCTCGTGTACCGTTCTCTATTGTAAATGTTTTGTTGATGTGTGACGTTTTGTTTGATCTGATCTCTAAGGTGTTTGCTGAAAGCTCACTGTGATTTTTGTACTGAATTGTAGAGTAGGGGGTGACACGGATTGTGTTTTTTTTTGTTTTATCTACAGATTTTATAAAGTGAGTACGTCTTTTTTCTTGTATTACTTTTAAGGCTTTATTTGTTTAGCATTTATTTATAAATACAAATTAAAGTGTCCAATCAATTCCAAGTGTTGTCGTAGAGTAGATCGCAAATGTTGCAGTTTAAAAATGATCTTATTATTTTAAAATATGTGCTGATGACAGTGTTTAGCTACTTTTTCATCTCATCGTTAGCATTTTTTTGAAGTCGTGTAAATAAAAAGTTTAATTATATATGGACGTGCGAAAATTTCTCAAAAATTTTTTTGACTCTAAATTTTCTTAAAAGCTAAGTTAGTATGTACATTTAACCTACATATGATTCTGATTCAATAAAGGGACACTACATGATGCATTAATAATGATAAAATACTTTAATTCGCATTCGAATGGTACATTCATCAATGTTCCCTAAAAGTTACTTTTGTAAAATATTAACGCTTTCTTGATCGCGACTTTCGGGATCAAACGTAAGGGCTGAAGTTTCCCAAAAGTTTTGGGTCACGTTGAATTATGGGTGGGTTTCTATTCTCAAAATATAATTTACGAATTTCGCGCGAACTCGCAGAAATATCTATTATTCTATGTCTGAATATTTGCGCTGGTTCCAAGTTTCTATTGAAATGTCAGAGCGAGGACTGCAATTGTTTCGATATTAAAGAACTTTGTACTTATTAGAATTTTACAAAATGAATTTTCAATGCACCATTTTTTTTTTCATTTGACGAATATTATTTTGTAAATTTTAATATTACCTACTAAATATAGGTTTGGTTTGGTATATTTTAACACTTCGTATTGTAGAATAATCGTAAAATAGGCTTAAAGAGTCAAAGTTCCATTAATAAAATGTTCTATAATATTTTAAACAAAAATTAACGCAAAAGTGTAAACCTATAAATTCTTTTAATAAATAAATATTACAGAGAGTAATTAAAAAACTTATTTTATGACAAAATCAATAGGTATTAATAATAAAAATGCTTATATATTTTTTAAACGTAGTAATAAAAATAAATTGAATTTCATAACTTCAATTATGTAGAAAATGTACTTTGTACTTTGATTTCGTAATAAAATTGTGTACGAAGAAGTTTAATACTAAAAGTTATGCTGTAAAGAAAGTATGAACGATGAAAATTGAGTAATCGCTTTAAGAAACTGGATTATTTCCATTTTACTTAGTGTCTCTCTGGCAACATTGTCTATGTACGAACAACAGCAGATCAATGGTAACACTTGCAGTTCGATTTTAAATCTTACGACACAGATAATAAGAACGGTACAAAGTCCAAAGTGTTACACTTGATCTGCCCCCTTACCTTGAAGTCTTATAGCAGTATTACTTTCATAATACTTTGTTACTTCGTACAATGACGACCTTAATGAGCTTACTTTAAGGTCGTCATTATACGAAGTAACAAAGTATTATGGAAGTAATACTGCTATAAGACTTCAAGGTAAGGGGGCTGTGCTTTTTGCGACGACGACGCGCCGTCCTTCAATGTGACAATGTAAGCCTACGTCTATGTTTTACTGTGGGTAAAAATCTCACCAAAACATTTATAAATGTTGAAAAATTTGGCCAATGTCTTTTCATTCCTATAAAAAAGTGCTAGAATCGAAATCAATTCCAAGTTATAAAGCTCTGTTTCAAGCAGTAACTTTTAACTTAAAAGTAAAACATGATGACATGTTACAGGAATGAGGGATTAACTTGGAAGGTTTTCGTAATTAGGGTTCATTAAAAGGTACAATACATTTTGATATTACGAAATTATTATTTGCGTGTCTTGTGCTATTTTTTATCGTAGATTACTATTACAAAAATAAATTAGAGTAAGAATTATTAATTATTATATATAAACGGATATCACTCACTTATATTGTTTTTGATACTATATCTTCATCACCCGAAGGTTGCCTGGAAGAAATCGCTTAAAGCGATAAGGCCGCCTGTCTGTACACTAGCTAACTTTGGTTTTATATGTAACTGATGTATTTTCATTTGTGTGCAAATAAAGTATATTTGAATTTATATTGTAGAAGTCGGCAATTAGACCGACAATTAAATTAGTCGAAATCGGTCGAAACTGTCGGTATAATTGCCGACTTCTACAATATAAGTGAGTGATATCCGTTTATATATAATAATTTGTAGTAATGGCTCACTATAGTTTTATTTTAATACTAAAATATAGTAAGAATTTTTAAAAGTTAAATACTTTATAGGTTTTTAGTACTTAAAGGAACTGCATAATACCGTAGTACATACTAGTAGGCACTATTAGTTATTCTGTGATAGATAATACAGGAAAAATACATTTAACCAAAACCTTCGTATATATATAAACGGATATCACTCACTTATATTGTTAAAGTCGGCAATTAGACCGTTAACCTATAGTTTTAATTCCAAAACCTTCGTCTTTAGCAAACCGCAAGAAGTGAATTAATCAACTTTGCTTACGATTGTTTAAAATATTGACATTTACTTAACTAGTTAAATAGTATAAAACATGTTTACTTACGATGAAACAGGTTATTAATCGTACCTACGTTAATAGTAATTTGTATATTTTTTTCCTATATAATCCCGTAGTCAGTAGTGTGTTATTATAATGTATGTATTTAAGTTTGACGGGGCTTTTCATCCCATAGGTATTCGAAGACAGAGAAAGGTGTAGAGTAGAGTTTCTAAGGATGAGAATTTCTCAAAAACGACTAGACATTTTTTTTAACACTTTATTGCACAACACAGACAAATACATAAATAACATCCAGAAGAAACAAATTGGTACAAAGGGCGAGCTTATCTCAAAAGAGATTTCTACCAGCAAACCCGCGAAAGAGAGAGCAGTGTTAAAAGTGGTAGTCGTTGTGGTGTACCTACAGATAAGATATTGCAGTAATTATTTCACTCTTATATAGATAAAAGTTAAAACTATGTAGGTACTGTAAAAGAATTATTAAAATCGATCCAGTAGTTCTTGATAAAATCTCAACCTTATTGAGGTCCCCTGTATACTTATCTCTGTCTTCGACTGTACAACAAAACTGTAAATACGAGAGCTTGTTTAAAAAAAATCAGATTTTTGTTGGCGTATTTTTATTTCCCTGCCAAAATTCATAAAAATGCGACTATTGAGGCACTGCGCCGGTCGTGCACTTCATTCTGCCGCTGCGTTGCACCTTCTGTCTCACTTTTGCTTTTGGTTGTCAAAAGCCAATAGCGCCAAAATTGTCAATAGCGCCTTAATTTGATAATAAATGAACTTTAATAATAAAGTATTATTGAAGTAATCCTGCTATAAGAGTTCAGGTAAGGGGGCAGATCTAGGTCGCCACTGGTTTTGTTATTCGTAATTTATAATTCAAATAAATTCTTCGTCCAAAAAAGTCCCAAGCCTAGTTTTCCTAGCGCTAATAAAATGACTAATCTAATGGCATCGAAAATAACCGTGACAAAACGCGAAACTAAAATCTCTCTAATGCATAGCAAACGATTGTCGGTTTGACTGCTAAAGTCGAACTAGAAACCGAGTCTATTTTAACACACATCCGACCAGACCGGGACAGATAGTTGGCGACCGACGAACTTTCCGTACGGTACCTACTTTATTTTTACAAAAAGACATTCTATTCACCCTTTTGTTCGCGGGTGCTCTATAAAAATTAAAATGCGTCGCCATTGCCAAGTGGCACTGGTTTCGAAGATTGTCTCTTGCATTCTAGTATTTATGGACGAGGCAGCTGTTGATTTCTTGATTGTAGAGTTCTTTGGGTGTAACAGAAAAACTCTTTTGCGAAAATGAAAAAAAATATTTGTAAATAAATATAGAGATTAAATGATAATGGAGAAAAAATTTCATCGTGATGAAAAATTTTCTCCATTTATCATGTAGATTTTCGTTTCACATAGCGCATTTGCAAGAACATATCAAAACCTAATTTGAGAGATTATTTGACATGCAGAGCAGCATATGTTCTAAAAAACGAGGATGTTTATGTTTTTTTTATTGTTGACTTTTTTGTAATAAATCTACTTGTAATCTAATATAAACCTCTGTATTTTTTTTAACTTGATGTATAAATCAGACACAAATATGATATTTTATCACATTTTAAACGATGAAACAAACAGAAACAAAACTACCCGCCATGGGAATCGAAGCCCAAACGTCCTATAACGGCGCCTAGCAACCAAACACGTAATCCATTTCAAAACCTAACCTAACCTACCTCTTCCCCTAAAATAAAATCACGAGTGGCGGAACCCAATAAGTTAAATCCCGTCTCAATTTTTAACTTTAAACATTTTCTACTTTTCTACATAAAAAAGACAATGATATTCTATTTAAATCAGCTCTCTGGAACAAATTAGTGGCCGCAAAGTATTTTAATGGTATTTCGAAATGCTTAGTTGAAAGAGATCAACTAGTCAACGAAAATAGGTGCTGAAATGCGAAGTGATCAGGGGTTTAATGTTTAACTTTTGAATTGTTTCATCGATGTATCTCGATGAAACAATTCACATTTAATTGGAAACAGATGTCTCGTGGCCATTCAATTGATATCGCTAAAGATATTGTGATAAATATTTTTAAATGAAACTTTTGCCCTTTAGTTAGATATTTAATAGTTGAGAATCAAGTTGAGGAATTTGAGTGATTGATTACTGATTATAATAATTTCATATTAATAAAAATTTAAAAATAGAAAAGACATTGCCACATTTCAATGGAGCTTTGCCCCACCTACAAAACTACGTGAACATTTAAGCTGTACCTATCATTTTGTTGGGGACTTATTACAGGTTTCATATTGCATAATCATAATCAGTATCATTTTCTACTACTCTCGCAACTCCTATAGAAGAATAACAAAAACAATGAATAAATCGCTTCGATTTGTTACTATTTTTTGAATTCTTAATTAAGCTGTCTTTTTCGAATCGCAACTTGTACAAAACTTTATTTTAAACCGATAATTTTAATAAAAAACGGAGATATTTTTACATTTATTCGTTATCTTGTACAACTTGCGGTTAATGGTGGGGCAGAATCTGGCATGGTCATTTGTACATTTTTTCGCCCGCAAAGACAAATAGTGAAAAGGATGTATGATCTGAGTATAAATTAGTATTTTTAAAATACATATGTAACTACAATCTGTCATAAAACTATACCTACATAGCTCCTATTTAAAAATGAGGAAAAACGACAATCTTAAAAACTAGAGCGAACGCAATAAAGTTTCACAAAGCTTCAATAAAACACTGAAGTTTTCTTTGTGGCGGCTTTGATTATTTTTTCTAAACGAACTCATTTTGGTTTCCATGAACATTATACTGTTTAGTTGTTTATACATTACGTCATAAGTAACTGACGTCATTGTTAACTAATATTAAATTATTTTAGGCATAAAGTATTGCACAAAGTCGGTTTTCATCTTCGTAAAAGCGCAATGCACTAAATAAGAATGTACTGGATAATCTAATACTGGATAATGATTTGATCACATTGAGTTATATTTTAACAGAGACAACTATTGAATAGTTTTATGTGAGTGAGTGCGCTTACATCATTCATTATGGCCAATACGCTACACGGATGAAAAAGTTTTCTTATGGTGGCACTTCACTTGGATATTCGTATTTGCATATTTGTCATAATTGCCATGTGTGGTTGGTATGCTTGACGAAATATTCGTCTTATTTGTATGTACGTCAAGTATTTTAATAGAATAGAATAACATTTATTGCCTATTAAGTATATACATATAAGAAATAAAAACAGTCTTAATAAATTACAATGACAATTAACAAACATATAACTTAGGCAAAAGGTTTAGGCTTCAGCTTTGACAAATACGACAAACATCCAATAGCGAATACAAATAACCAAGTGAATTGGGAGCATTAGATCAAAACAATCCCTGTCTCCTACATAAGAATAATATAGTTTCCTATACATATATGAAGAAAATATACCTATTGTTTTAATTTGAGATGACATTTTTTTAAGGTCCACTCTGTCGTGTTGCTGTTGTTAGAACTTTGTTTAATATGACCTTTCTGGTATTACGTTTTAACTCAAAGCCATAACGCGATTAAAATATGCGTCTCTCAGCGAGAGCTACATATTTGTGCCGTTTGGTGTAGAGACCATGGGGACCAGAGGCGCGGCGACTGTTCAAGGAACTGTCGTCGCGCCTAATTGACTCGTTGGGTGACCAAAGGGCTGGCGCTTACCTCGGCCAGCGTATATCGCTGGCTATACAACGAGGTAACGTCGCCAGCCTTTTGGGCACTCTCCCACAGGGTAGCGAATTGGCGTCCATTTTTTATTTATAAGTATTTTTTTATACAGTACAGTATTAATTGCAATAAATGATTAAAATATTAGCAATAAAAAGATACGGTAGCACTTTAAAGTGCGCTGGCGCATATAGCATTGCGCAAGCGCATATTCCGACAATGTCTCGTTGTTCAAGGGGAACAAGACTGGCCTTGACTATCGTATGAGGATGTACGCCGTAATTGATGAAACGAATAGGTATAGTCTAAAATAGAGAGGTATACAGGAGGCCACATTAAGGTTGGAATCTCAAGAACCCTCAGCACATCTTTAGATATTTTTTTTAAGTGTATTGAGCAAACTTCACAGCTTATTACAATTAAATTACAAAATCGTTTAATTTTAAATGGATAAAGCCAATAACGAAATTTGACATATTAAATGACAATGCCAGATTCTGCCCCACCATCAACCGCTAGATGTACAAGATAACGAATAAACGTAAAAAATATCTCCGTTTTTTTATTAAAATTCTTGGTTTAAAATAAAGTTTTGTACATCTAGCGAGTCGAAAAAAAAAGCTTAATTAAGAATTCAGAAAATAGTAAGAAATCGACGCGAATTATTCATTGTTTTTGTTATTCTTCTATAGGAGTTGCGAGAGTAGTAGAAAATGATACTGATTATGATTATGCAATATGAAACCTGTAATAAGTCCCCAACAAAATGAGCTTAAATGGTCACATAGTTTTCTAGGTGGGGCAAAGCTCCATTGAAATATGGCAATGTCTTTTTTATATATACAGAGTGTAACGTAAATGGTATATGAAGCCGAAGGGAGGGTGTTCAGTATCGGTAACTGAACAACTTTAGTTCTACGGCTTTTCGAATTAAAAGTAAAAACAAATTAATGTCTCATACAAATCGATCAGCTAACCGGTGCGAAATGTATGAATAGTCAAAAAATAAATTCGCGAAAATCGAAAAGTCGTAGAACAAAAGTTGTTCAGCTACCGACACTGAACATCCTCCCTTCAGCTTCATATACCCTTTACGTTACACCCTGTATAATACAACATAATTCTTCGGTCAGGTCATGGCCGACGACATCGTAGACAAAAGTACTAACGAGGATGCACCAATGCTTGGAGATGCTATTACATCAGCAGCTGTAGACAGATGGCCGTCGTCTCAGAACGACCGAAAATAAACTTGGATACGCCTCGCAACTTCTCTAAAATTGCAGAGCGCAGGGCTATCTTACATAGATTATCACCATTATCAGCGTATTGAAATGTCCCCACCGTTCTATAGTCGTAATATAATAATAATAATGTCTCGCTCTATAGACCAGACTGACTGACCCACCAACACCCCAAGCCAATAGCCCCAATTAAGTTGTAATTTTCAATCACTGCAATAGTTTATGCACCTGACGGGGTCTGTCATTGAGTGCAGTCAGATGCGCTCAGAGACGGGTCCCGCTAGGTGCATCACATATCCCTTCAAATTAAAGTTATCTAAGGGGCCTCTACGCGTTGGCCCTATGTCTCCGTGCAAGCCTTTCAAAGGACCGGGTTTTCTTAAACCCGTGAAACCTAGAGAGATAATAATAATAAAGGATTTTATTGACTTAAGAATTTTCTTGATTGAAAACTTATAGCTACCAGCGTTGTTTGGAAACAATTTACAAGAGTGTGAAATGATAGCAACCGTACTGGTTTAAAAAAAAAACTGTATGACGGATGCTAACGCCTTCCAATCGGGTTGTAATGTCGCATATTTTAGTTGCACTGCAAAAAATAAGGTAACTTATAAATAACTAATATCTATTAGGATGCAGTTTGTTGGTGTTGGTGGTCGTGTGTGTGTGTGAGAGAGAGAGAGAGATCGGGTGTAATTGTGTGTGTGTAATATGATAGTCTATCATTATTTCAACTACTTACACTAGCTCTTGTATCCAGTCAAATTCTAGACCTATTAAAGCTTGATTTACATCTACAGACATTGAACGTTACCGGCACGTGTCGTGGACATAATATTCTTCTTCTATACAATGTGAGAGACGGACAGACACATTGTATAGAATAATATGATTTTGTTTTCAATTAGTTACACTAGCTCTTGTATCCAGTTAAATTCTAGACCTATTAAAGCTTGATTTACATCTACAGACATTGAACGTGACCGGCACGTGTCGTGGACAAAATATTCTTCTTCTATACAATGACAGACGGACTGACACATTGTATAGAATAATATGATTTTGTTTGCCGCGTGCCACGTGTCGGACACGCTCACTAACAGTAGATGTAAACAAACCTTAATTTGTCATGTTCATTTTGCACAACCACCAAATCCTACCAATGTGTTCTAATAATACATTTCTTCTATTCGATTTCAATATTCAAATATATACATTCTAATTAACCAAAACATTAGTATGGAATTCATCATTCGTTTATTTATTTACCGTCATGCGTTGTTTCGTTAAATAAACGATAAATTTAACGCGAGCGAGGAATATGCAGTTTAATTTCCGATAGCGCCGCATTTACAAAGATAAATGCGAAATCATTTATCTGTGCTCGCAAATAGTGTAGTGAGTCGAATGTCATTTATTTGGCCGAAGTCGAATCGCAAGTCGAAGCCGGCTTTAGGCCGAAGCTAAAGGAATTGTGTCACGCCGAAAATAATTCGGACTAATAATAATTTGCATTTACAACGTCGGATAACTTATTCATTTCATTATCAATATCATCTTGTTTCCAGTATAATGAATGTATGTTACCTATCTTATGTATTGTCCTATTCCATTAATATTAAGTAGTGAATAATTTTTTGGGGATTTATTTGCATTGGCAATAGATTTACCGGGTGTGATGTATTGTAGACATTGATCTCCTATAAACAACTAGATACACAAAGGTCTTACTAAAACAATTTAAAAAAAAAACGTCCAAATAAGGGTCTATTGTTAACGTCCAAATAATGTCCAATAAAGCAAATAAGGGTCCATTCATCCGTTTGGACCTTCTTCGCGCTCGGACATTTTTAGAAGGCAGACTGTGTATCTAGTTGTTTATAGGAGATCAATGATTGTAGAACATTTTTTAGCTTCATTTTTTTCCGAGAATTATCATTTGTTTGATTTTGATATTATAATAAGAAATAAATGTTAAATTGGTAATTTAATTGAAAGATGTATCTACTTGTGTACCTAGATATTATTTCGAATGAAATGCAGATTGATGTTTTTTTTAACAAACTATGGGAGAAGTCCTATACAGGAGACTCGGATTTTGAGAAAATCTCAACCTTAATAAGGCCCCTTGTATGTATATACTAGTGCAAAATTTAGTACTTCACGAATCCAAAGAAGGTCTTACAAAGGTCGAATATAAATTCGAATTCACTTCACGAAGAGTCGTTCGGTCTCTAGCCGCCAAAGTCTATAGAAAAACACAAAGTTATTCCGACGGCTTCCTCTAACGATCCTAGAATATTTTTCCTATCCTATAAAATGCTTTAAGGGGTGTATCCGTCCGTTAATTGGTTTCGTGGTCGCATGCCATGTGTCTAAATGCAATACTTTCGATGTAGTTGCTATGCACATTGTCGGTATGTGAAGGTATAGTGCAGATACGGTATGGTAACTTCAATTTAAAGTATTTTTCTGTCTAAAAATACATTATCATGCTTTTTGGGATTTTTTTTTTTTCAATTTATATTTGCCATCGGCTCTTCAGCCATAATCAGATGTGTTCTAGGGTGAAAAAAAATTTTTTTTGGGTGCAATTCCATTGAATAACACCGTCTACTATGGTCGAAGTCAAGGTCGCTCAGCGAGCTATGGAAAGAGCTATGCTTGGAATTTCTCTGTTAGATAGAATAAGAAACGAGTATATCCGCCAGAAGACAAAAGTGGTTGACATTGTTCATAGAATCAGTAAACTGAAGTGGCAGTGGGCTGGTCACATCTGTCGTAGAACCGATAACCGATGGGGTAGACGAGTTCTCGAATGGAGGCCACGAACGGGTAAACGTAGTGTGGGACGCCCCCCGACCAGATGGAGGGATGACCTTCGCAAAATGGCTGGCAGGGACTGGATGCAGAGGGCCGAGAGTAGGGTTGATTGGCGCGCTTTGGGAGAGGCCTACGTCCAGCAGTGGACTGATACGGGCTGATGATGATGACTATGGTCGAAAGGACTTAGTCTCTTTGGTCTAGTGCAAGTATATGCCATCTTTTCAGGCGTTTCACGTTCTCTTGATCTTTTAGCAGGTCTTTAGCTAGTTTGTTGCTGTGTTTATTTAGTCTTTCTTTGTATTTCTTGCTGTAGTTGTTGACTTCCTCCTTAATGGTTGGCATCTCAAGGTACTCATGTACCTTTTGGGAATAATGACTGGCATTCTGGAATCGGTTGGTACTTTGTGTCATATTAAGTTTTGTAAAACAGAATAGTCAGGCGTCCATGGTACAGTCGATAGCACATTAAGTGTAATAATGCATGGGATTGGGTATTTTACGCGGCGGTAATAATGAGATTGCAATGTTTTTAGTTAGGTTGATATGCTGTCGACTATAAGGTGCAGAAAGACCTGTAAGAGCTCCAAGATCCGATTTCAGTCACTGAGCCAGCGGAGTAGTATCCTAAAAATACAATATTCTCCTTCCCCGTAACACATTTTCACGAAGCTGAATCTAAAAAAAACATTGTTCATCTCCTCAAAATACCATTCCGACATTTCCCACTCACTTTACTTACTAGACTTCTGACTATAAAATCAGCAACTGATATTACATTATCATGGTCTCGGTGGACTTTTAGAGGCATGAACTAATTGAGAATACGTGTATTATTTTTCTGATACACAAATTATGTTCATACCCTGGCAAATGCCAAGCCTCTTTTATGATTATTCGCAATAAAAATTCATGTGCCTTGTTTATGTTCATGAGGAGTGGAGCGCTGCCACAAATACATTCAATTCCCATTTTACCCGAGATCGCGTGTCGCGTCTGTAATGTAATGAATGTCTGTTAGATATGTCCCTACTGTATATGATTACATGGCGGCATGGCGTATACACCTGCAGTTTTAAAATAATTTGCGATAAATTTTAACTTTAAAGAGCTATGGGATGTCTATTTTACATAGTATTTCCGTTTATCATTAATTCTTTTACGAGTTACGTGGGTGAATACGGGTTTAATCATTTAAACAACACACTTTATAGCTGTTGGGACTTTACAATAAGTGAATTATGTTAATTAAAGGAGCGGCTCGTAATCCAGTTTCGAATACGCGTTGAAAACAATCGTACAAGTAAAGCAACATAGGGCACGGTCTGTACCTAGATGGGTGACCTGACCACTGGGAATTCATATACTTTAACAGTGGGAACTTTTAAATATGATTGCTGCTGATATAATATATATACCCAATTTTTATATCAATTGTCTTTCATCCACATTTATTCATATGGATGGCAAAACAATAAATATGGAGAACTTTGGTCACGGAAAGGATTCGAACCCTCGCTATTATAATATGTGGTACGCTCTATTCCAACAGGGCCATAGTAACAGTCACTTACGATATTCTATTTTGTTTATTTTTCATATATGAATTAATTGAAACAATAATAATTTAATTAAAATATAATTTTTTTAATTAAAAAATCTAATTAAAATATTTATAATCTGTGAGAATTTTATTTTTTAAGTAAGTATTTTATTTTTCCATATTTTATATCATTTTTTGTTTGTAGTAAATATGTTATTGATTTGTTATAAATAAAGAATACAGTTTAATAATTAGAATATTATAATAATTATAATTGGTGTTTATACTTTTTTTTATTGAAAGGTGTCATTGTTGTGTTTGACTTAGGGATAGATTGAAAATAAACTAAATGCCGACAAAAATTTAGATTTATAATTAATAATAATAATATTATTAATTTATTTCGTAAACATTGACTTTTAACATAATGTTATTAATAAAATATTTCATTTCGAAATGAAATGAAATATTTTATTAATAACATTATGTTAAAAGTCAATGTTATATCTATGATTTCTCCCGTAAAATAATTCTCCATATTTAATTACATCTACTTATATGTATGTAGTCCACAATAAAACTTAGCTCCGTTTGAAAAATGACCAACAAACGACCTGTCGATATCGTCCATATCACATACAGTATAAACATAAAGGCGGACAATTAATCAGATAATTCTTTGCCTGAGTCAAGATCGGAAGATTTGGGAACCCAATTTTGTGTGCTAAATCCTGAGCCCTCATTACGAAATATTATTGCTATTAAATTATGAATTATTGATAGCGATGTTAATTATGATTAAAATTTAAATGTCCACATTAGTATTGACGACGATTCAAATGAATTACATGAGAATATTATACGTATAGTAAGAGGGGCTCGTAGTCTAGTAACGAGTACACGTTGAAAACGATCGTACAAGTTAAGCAACGCTGGGCGAGGTCATTACCTGGATGGACCGCTAGTGACATTTTCATCTGAGCCCCTCCGTGCCTCGGAAAGCACGTTAAGCAGTTGATCCCGGTTGCTGTCGCTCGGCAGCAGTCGTTAGGCCACGTCAGAGGCCTATGGGCGGCCTGAATAACTCTGACAATTCGGTTTGGTCACTAAACCACACGATAAAAGTAAAAGTATTACGTATAAAATAAGGCATAAACGAATACAAAAGCAAAAACACCAAGTACAATTTTGGCGGCATTATTGTCGAAAATGATAAGATAAAGTGACATGTATTGATATTCTAACAGACACAACCGTCAATTATTTTACATAATGTAAACAGTGCCAAATAAACGTTTTTCTTTTCTTTTTCCTTTTCTAATTTTCTCAACACACATAAAATTATGATAGACAATAGTATGGAATCCGAAGGTCCGTCCTACGTCACGCTTAATATCCACTATTTCTTTGTGAAGTCATTACTGGATGACCTCTCTATTCAAGTCACATTTCGTCCGGCTGGGCCCTTTCGTAAATCTCGACTCACTCAATCATTTATCACGATATATTGCGGTCAGGGAATTTATTTCCGGTGTCCTTTTCCCAATCGGGAAAGTCAATGCTTAGAATATTGAGGCTCAACATACCTATGTACTGGTAAGTATAGATATTACAAACAAAAAAATTAGAAATTGCAATATAACAAACCTTCTGTCAAATGATATCTGAACTGAGATTTCATTGTAGATTATAAGTAATGGAATATGAACGCAACGCGTCAACGAATACCTAGATTTCAAATATTATTATCAACAATTTTATTTATTTGGATAAAAATCAGAATTATTTTCTGAGCATCTAATTTACATCTTTCTTATTTTAATTTCAATTGCTATCGACACGTAATATGCTACTTTTTATCGCCGTTTGGCCATCCTCGCATGTTTCGGGATCGTAAGTAATTACCTTACAACCCGACTTTGCTCGGTCATGGGGGATTTGATGGGGATTGAGATAGTGGAATTTTTTCACGTGCATCCCGATCCTATTAAATTGGTGGGATATTGGGGAGCCGAAGGATTACGGTATATCTCGCAGATTAAGTACATAACCAGTATCGACCATAGGGCTTTAATTGTTGAGCTCAAAATGACCCAGGCTATGCTCCTAAACAAACAAAAAATAGAGCTAACAACATCGCAATAAAAACAAAATTCCCAAGGTTTCAGTAGAACCAATAATAATATGTATATTCACCGATTCCCAGATTTATAGTTCCTAACTGATGTGTACCTATTTTAGACTAAATATATTCATCTTAAAATACCTGTAACATTCTTCCGGAATTTAGTTTTATATTAACAGTTGAAACTATGAAATTTTTTTGTTAAAATTACTTTGGGCGATGTAATGTCAGGTTCAAAATATCCGAAACGATTATCGTAACATCCTATTTGCAAGATTATATTCGTATAATTCCTATAGCTAGGTTAAAAATAAATACTAATTTTCTACTACTTTAAAATAATTTGTGCGTTTTATTCTAAAATTATATTTATTTTACAAGAGCAAATAGTTCTTGATCGTGTTTAAAACTGATGCAAATTTTAATTAATAATGGTCTATATGTTAATTTTTTTTAACAGAACACGACATGACATTGGAGGTCATTTCGATTTTAAATTACAACTATCTAATGGCGTTATGCCAGGAAAATAATTTAATAGCGTCGTCGGCTTTAGATGTATGAGATGAGATTTTTTTATTATACTGTCATCTTAGATTAGAAATGCTATAGATGCAAGATCAATGCGCCGCAAATGTCACAATAAAAATTTCACTAAAAATTATAGTGTAATCTTTTTCTCAGTCGCGTATCCTTATGCCCCATGAGTTGCCAACTTAAGCACTTCTTCTTCTTCTTTGTCGCTACACTCTTGGCAGAGTGGTCGTGGTCGTTACTTCAGTCGCACAACACGTCTCTGACGGCTCTCTTGGTGCAGACGTGCAAGGGATCGGCCACGGCTGCCCTAATCTGGTCCGTCCATCGCGTTGGCGACGGGTGCCGTCAACCTTGCCCTGAACCACCAGTAGTAACTGAACGTAAGCACTAGCGACTACGTAAATACCTTCGCTTAGACATACGGGATTGGTGGAACTTTAGTACGCTACTGGCCGCTAGAGGTGCAATACAAATCCTACCAATGCCGTACATCGTAGCTGGTTTACGTATAGCTAGTGAACTTACGTTGGCGGCTCGTGGTAAGGGTACAGACCGGTGGTGTTGTTTTCACGACTGAAAGCGAGGATTGCACTATCCGATGTGTATAGTGCAATTTTTGTCGCGTTGTTCTTGCATCTATAGCATTTTAAATTTAATATTACATTACAGTATGTGTGCTATGTTAATGATGTTAGGGTGCATTTTAATATCTCGGGTTGCGTGCTTGTTATCTGGGTCACCTGTGACATATTGGCATATGGAACTATGTCTCCTTTACATTTCACGTAACAAAAAGGCTTCGTCCAGAGTGATGACGCTACGGCGACTCCTCTGGATGAAGAAAGGTAGACGCGGCTACCCAGGGTGACGACGCCACGGCGACTCCACTGGAGGAAGTTAGAAGACTATGATATATTGAATTCTCTGTAACATGACATTGGCAAATGAAAAAAATACTAAACAGTCGCTATAGATATGCTGATTGCTTGCGAAGTTCGATCACCACCTTTGGACTATTGTGCTAAAATGGTTAAGGAAAAATTTCTACGTGATAACCATTTGCCATAGTGTCTAAACTTGTTGTAGTTATTTTTATATTGTTATTTTTATATTTGTGTATGTGTATCAAGCACAAGCTTGTTGGTTTTCCTGTTAAAATAAAATTGAGCTTATCTTTTTTTAACAAACACGTGGAGACAAAAGATGTAGATAACGAACTGGACGCTTTTAAGAGTGGTCTGAGTCTGCACGAATAGAGATGAGTGGAAGTATTGTGGGGGAAACCTATGCTCAGCAGTGGGACATCACTGATAAGTGAAGATAAAACTTACTCGTATAAAGGCGAACTTCATACCTAACAAATAAGTACCTTATTTATATTTTTTTAAAAGAATATTGTAAGACCATCGCCTTTCCATGTAAAACTATAAGAATCGTGCACAATGTCGCGCGCCTTAGTAGTTTTAATAAGTTTGAAACTAGGTTTCCTAGTTCAAAACTTATTAAAACCAGTAAGTAAGTTACTCATAAAGTTTTATGCTAACAATGTCTTTAATAATATAGCTTGTATCTTGGAATCGGTAATGTTACTACAAATATTGTAAGTCGTAGGTACTTTTATACCAAAGAAAGTTAAACGAAAATACATAAATATGAAAAGTAACTTTGAAGCAAATGATTTAAAAATTTCCAGAATTTTTCCAAACTAAGATTAACCAAAAGACGAATCTATTAAATATACTCGTCTTTGAAAGTGACAGATGAAATTCATTGTAAAAGTATTGTTTAGTAGGTCTCTCTCGGGTTCTCTTGAAAATGGCGGGAAACGACGGTTGCGAAATTATTTGATAATTTTCCTTTTAATGTCTACATGGACTATTTTGTGTTTAATATCACGTTAAATTAATCAGAAAATGTTCGCGAATGACAGTACGGTGAAGTTATTGGATTATTTATGCAAGATCTGAAGTTTCAAGCTTTTATCAAGAGTTCCCGCTACAAGCTCGGGAGTGAACGTGACTGTCGAGCTGCTTCGTCCAGATTGATGACGCTACGGCGTCTCCTCTGGATGAAGACATGAAGACGCGGCTGCCCAGGATGAAGACGCTACTGCGACTCCCCTGGAGGAAAATAGAAGACTAGACTATTGAATATATGGAATTTTCTGTAACATGACATTGGCAAATGACGAACTGTCGAGTCCATTAATAAAATAAATAAATGAGTCTCTCTCTGTGGTCGGTCCCTCATGTCTGAGGATCGTGGTCAGCGTCAGGTTTGCATCTGGAGCGAATGATTTGTCTCCACCGGTTCCTGTCCAGCGCGTCTCTTACGATCGTGTAGAATTTGGAGGACGAAGATTCTTTCACTTGATCGGTCCATCTTGTTGTTGAACGATCCCGCGATCTTTTGCCTTCGGTGTTCCCAACCACGATCAGTTTCTCCAAATTTTCGTCCCACAGTGTGACCGAAATATGAAAGAATGCGCTGTTGGCATATAGTAGACTTAGTTTAGTAGGTACTTATAGTGAAAAGTTTATTGAAAGGCATCACGTAACAAGCATAACTAGGTACATGTCCTCCATTGAATTCAAGGAACCCCTAAAAGGCGAGACAAGCCCGCATAACCATAATTTGTCATTCAGTTACCTCATAATACGAAGGACACAGCCGTTACGATAGCACCAAGTTGTTTTATTGCTATAGAGGTGAAATCGTAGAACTACTTACCTGTTCTTTGTGATGAATTATGGATGAGTGATGGTAAATTCACAAATAGTAACATTTTGAAAATTAAAAAACTTGGTCTCATATGATTCTATTTTTCTGCGAAGCAAACCCAGATTTGAACCATACTTCGTCATTAATAGGTCAATAAAGAGGTTATGTGAGGAGATGGATGAATGACGATAACTTCACATATTTTTTAGGTTTACCTACCCTGTGGTTCTACTCATTTCTGTTAGTAATTATGCTAATCTAATTTATACTAGTAAGGTACTAATCCTAAATTGTGACCTAATATTATGTAATTTCACAGTGCTTTAGTCTCAGTACTGTTATGCTGTGGAGTGTAATTTAAATAAATAAATAATAAATTAATTAATGAAAAGGCGAGGTATACAGTTCAGGGCTCTAAATCAGGTCGTGGCGACCTTTTTTCTCCGTTTACTAAAAACGTGTTGTTCTTATCAAATCAATTGAGAAAGAAATTGTTCTTTGTCATAAAACCTTAATTTTTATTTCTATAAGAGTATTGCATTGATCTCCTGTAAACAACTAGATACACAGTCTGCCTTCTAAAATGTCCGAGCGCAAAGAAGGTCCAAACGGATGAATGGACTGGTATCTCATTTGCTTTATTGGACATTATTTGGACGTTAACAATGGACCTTTATTTGGACTTTTTTTAAATTGTTTTAGTAAGACCTTTATGTATCTAGTTGTTTATTGGAGATCAATGGAGTATTGGTAATATTTTTACAAAAGAAACATCAATTTAAAGTGAATTCTAGTCTAAATATTATGATTATGACAGTTGGATCATAGATAATTTTAATTGATCAGATCAGATTACAAATTGATCTGATAAACATTTTAATTCGCAATTTGAGTTCCTACAACATCTTGCATAGAGTAAGGCCCCTCGCGCACTAGGCAGCCTGGATGCGCAGCCAGGCTGCGGCGGCCAGTAAAACATATGACGTTGTATGGGAGCCCGCGCACTAGGCAGCCGGCAGCCATCATATAGTTCGACTGGCTGCCGTAGCCTGGCTGCCGTAGCCAGGCTGCCTAGTGCGCGCGGTGTCTTAGTGTAGAAAGGTCACAGTGGATTTTGCTTATAGAGTTCGAATCCCATGTGTTGAGTGAAAAAGGTCACGCGTAAGTTAAAGTATCTTAAATAAGTATTTTTACTTTTCAAAGTCGAAGGTCATACAAATTACTCTTGGCCCATCTACATCATCAAATAAAACCTTGGTTTTTCTTCACAAAGTTTTTTAAAAGTCAACCTGTAATTACACTCGAGAAAACCTCTCAAAAAACTGCCACTAATGAATGACTCGCATTTTTCGCCTCACTAAGCCTTCGTCCCATTTTTAGGCGAAAAGAATTTCTTCTGGGATATTTTTTCACCGTGCGGCGCCATACCGAATACAGAAATAAAACGCTGGAAGAGTCGTGTGTCCAGTTTCGAAGCAATGTCTATTTTTACTATCCCTCTAATAGATTCGAGCTGACGAAAGGAACGATGTCAAGAGGTTTTGTTCGTGAATGATGTTTATTTGAATATTGGTTTGCTTACATCATTATTTAACTGTAAAGTGGTTTGTATATTTAATTCCAGTTGGCAAAACTCAGATTTGTTTGCTTGGACTAGTTTAACTATTTTATATGAACTTTAAAATTATTAGTAAAGGCTTATTCAGAGACCACATTTGTTACAGACAGTATATGTAAATTTAAAAAAAAATACGTTGACGTGCAAAAATGTACACAACGTGCTTACTTGCAATAAAGAGATTTGACTTTATCCTGTACACTTTTCTATGTTAGACCGTACACCTAGAAAACATTACCCTTCTTCTGCAGTCGTGTGAAAAATTCCGTGCTTTAAGCGAATTTAAAATAGTTATCTCTCTTCCAGTGTCGTTACATATAAAGTGTGGCCATTTCGTGACTTTGTCCCCCCTATTTGGGTCAGTGGCGCAGTGACGTTGATGACTGGGTGCGCTTTATTGTTCACCTGGTTCTTACATAATGCACCCTGACGGTGTTTCGTGCTTCATAACCACTATCTAATAACCCTTTCATATTTCTGCTGTCAAATAGTTGATGGCGTATGTCTGGTAGCACTACTAGTACGGTGGAACACAGATAAAGGTGCACAGGAAAGTTTTTAAGGTTGAGATTTGTTAAAAAACTACTTGACCTATTGCAAAAATTCTTTCACAGTTTGATAGATAAAAATTAAAACTATGTAACTGTAAAATAATTATTTAATTCTGTCCAGTAGTTTTTGAGAAAATCTCAAACTTATTGAGTCCGCCAAAAAAAAAATTGTAATACCCATGCTCCAATTTTTAAATTTAATAAGGATAACAATAAAGGCGTTTTTTATTTTATTTATTTATTGAGGCCGCCTGTATACTTATCTCTGTCTAGGACTGTACAACCACTTTTCCTATTTCTGCCGCCAAATAGGTAATAGTAAGAGTCGGCGAAGAGCCAGCTTGGAAAAATACCATCTCTTTCCTATTTCTGTCACCAAATAGGATTCTGTGAAGAGGCGCTATGAAAATACCACCCCCTTTCCTATTTCTACCACCAAGTATGTAAGTAGTGATAGGACTCATGGCAGAGTCCGTTGGAAAAAATACCACCCTATTTCTGCCGCTAAATTGCTGGCGATAAGGATCTGGTCCCTTTCGTAAAATACCACCTTCTTTTCTATTTCTGCTGCGAAATAGGTAGTAGTGTAACTTCGTGCAAAGTCTGTTTAAGTTCTAGATTTTCTCAATAAATACTGAACTGATTCTAGAAAAATATTTCACTGTAATAGATGGTTTAGAGTGCAGACTAATTTGTATAAAAATTTCAAGTTTCAGTCAAGTGTTTTTGAGATAAACCTTAGGCAGTTGTCCGACCGCCGGCGATGAGCGAGTAAAGCTATCAACTATAAAACGAGTGGGCGAGCAGCGAGTATAGTTTTGTAGCTCGGCTGTCAGCGACTCGCTCGCTTCACTCGCTCACTCGCCAGTGTAGCTCAGCGAGTGGGCGAGTGTCGCCGAGCGATGGGATGTACTCGCTCTGCGACAAAATAGCCAAGCGAGTACTCGCCCGCGGTGTGAACAGTCGGATAAACTATTAATATATGCATCTCTTTTGTTTACACGGAATGTAGTATCTTTTATACGTTTCTTGGGCGATAAAATAGCCAGGATTTACTCGCTTACTAGCCGGCGGTAGGACAACTGCCTTAATAATACCTACCTATGTATTATTATATATAAACGGATATCACTCACTTATATTGTTAAAGTCGGCAATTAGACCGACAGTTTCGACCGATTTCGACGGTCTTTTTCAAGGTGAGCGCGCCACGCCCGCGTCGCCGTTAACGTTTCTTCGCGCACTGTCGGTCTAATTGCCGACTTTAACAATATAAGTGAGTGATATCCGTTTATATATAATAATCTGTAGTAATGGCTCACTATAGTTTTCATTCTAAAACCTACCTATGTGTTTTGCTCTGAGGTATAGTTAAATATTAGAGAAATCCTTAGAGCACAAGCGTCTGTAACTTCCATTACAATTCATTATTAAAACCAATCAAGTATGGCTAAAAATACACGTTGCCATGAATCGATTGCTTAGTCTTTTTCAGTTTTTTTAACGACGACAGGATAAGCATGACTTGATTGTAGGCTTAGGCTGTTGTAACTAGCGTTTTTTCCCTGGACCTTAATTAGGGTACACGTAGTTTAATTAAAAAAGTCTTTTTATTTTTTGTCTTTTAAAAAAGGTAGATAAACAAGATTAGTCCATTAAAGGCAAGTAAACAGGCCTTTGGGAAATAGGACCTACCCTTTTTGGATTTTATTACAATGCCCGAGATTTTTTATTTATTTAAATGCAAATTAAATTTTAACTCCGTTCGCTAAGTGCTTTATGTCTATATTTATACAACTCAACTGTCTGTTCGCTTATAAACCACACGATTAGCTGGACATTAAATGATGCGTTGCCCAATTATGTTTTGTTTCGACAAAAGAAGGTTTCAGTACCTATATCAAGACTACACCAATTGGAGACGTTATTTTTTAACAAATATATATCAATCAACATCACAATCAAACTCACCATTTTGTACACAAATAAAATGTACGGATAGCAGCCACAGACCACTTACCCATAGACTTTGTACTTTATACTTTATTGTACACGAAAAAATAACACAGACACAATATTACAAGAAAGCAGATGTACATCAGTCGAGCTTATCTCTAATAAAGAGATTTCTTCCAGCCTGGCCTGTATAGACTTGAAATCGGTACAAATTTGCAAGCGAAAACAGGGGAAAATAGGGGGACAGGGGTGCCGTATTAAATAGATTCGTCCATGTCGATAATATCTCTAGGTTACACGTGCCGCGAAACAATGTTGCGCTCATGTGACATGAACACGGGCGCCCTCCTGTTACAGGTCTTTGGGGTAAGTGGTCTGTGACAACAATGAGATCAATGGTAACACTTGCAGTACGATTTGAAATCTTACGACGCAGATAATAAGAACGGTCCAAAGTCCAAAGTTACACTTAATCTTCCGTTAGCTGTACTTAGCTTATCTTTCAAAATAATATCTTTGAAATATAGTATGAAATGAACTAATAATATGAAAGCTTAGCATTACAGTTTTATCAATGAAAATTCCTTCGCTGTAGACGTAAAAAATTTCATTGCCCTGTAGATGTAATCTTCAATAGTTATTTACGTTACTACAAGCCTGAATGCCGAAACATTTGACGCAATAGAACGAGCATTGCTTTCGTCAAATGACGTAGGTTGTACCTACAATAATAAGAATTGACTGTATGAATATTGGATAAAGTTTTACGGTACGATAAGTATTGAATAAGACTCGTTAACATTAATAAATAGACATAAATGACAATGCCAGACTGGTAGAGAGTGGCTAAGAAAAAGAGAAGAAGAAGAATGGACAATAGACGTCATATGTTCCTAGAGCTGTACATGCTTCATATTAATATATACTTTTTCTGTAGCTAACTACTTATATGATTTTAATTTACATTTCAATATGCGACTGCCCAGTGCTTAAACAAAGGAAGGTTATTTAATGATAATGGAAAATCGTGTGTATTCATACTTGTCAAATACACTAAACACTAATTATTGTGTTTTGTATGATTATGTATTTTACTAAATATTCGTGATATTCTTGCAGTGTCACAAACTTCCAGACACGAACACGCATAATTCCTTCTTCCCAAATCGGATTCCATAAAGCTTTTTGTACTTATAACTCTACAATAAATTACGTTCATAATGAAGGTACTAAGAGGCCACAGCATTTTGACATCCCCGCACTTTGGCGTGTTATTTCCTTTGTGTTTGGCATGCTTCTGCACGCGATTAGGCTATTAGGTGACGTGTCAATAATGTGGAGTAGAATTATGCCGTTTTTTACGTTCGTGCCATGTCTATGAGGGTTTTTATGGCTATGTTTTGCAAAAGTTCAGTGTATTGTTTTTGTGTATTGTAATGTATCATGCCGGTTTTGGTTCAAAAGCTTAAAGTCATGCTTGAGCCAATTTAGATATTGAGTCATTCAAAGTGGACTGATAATACTGGATGCAGAGAGCTGAGGGCCGGATTGAGTGGCGCACTGCCTGGAAACAGTCTGTATCTAGACACGGTTGGGTCTAGCTAGACCTCTCCCAAGATACTGACTGATTAACAGTATCTATCGCGTATCAGCTTCTGTTTTAAACACTCTTTAAAAATGGCGTGACAATAAAAATTATGTCTTCTAAAAAGCTATGTACTCACTCAGCGATGATCTATAAAAATATGTCGCCGAGCGAGTATCGCTGCGTCTCTTTTGTTTACACCGAATGTGCTATCTGTTGTACGTTTCTTTCGCGAAAAGATAGCCAAAATAATTACTTACTCGCTTACTCGCCGACGACGGCGGTGGTACAGTCGACAGCAGATCAATGGTAACACTTTTTACTTTTGACAGTTCTTATTATGTGCGTCGTAAGACATGAAATTGTACTGCAAGTGTTACCATTGATCTGCTGTCGACTGTACAACTGCCTTATGATATGAAATTGAAATGAAAAAGTCAAATAAACGAAGTCGAATGATGATTGCTCCCACATTAAAGACAAACACATCACGCTAAATACATAATCTTCGGTTCACGGAAATGTATATTACCGACATAAAAACTTTGTAAATACGATCGTGACTACGTTTATTTTATGTTTGCTTTGGCAATAACCTTTATCAATTAGGTTTCATCTTTAAATAAACATTAGATTTAGTGGAAACGGTAGTTAATGTTCAATAAAAAATTGTTGGAAATCGTCGATAATATAAGTCCGGTCGGTTGGTATGAAATACTTAACTTTGCCGTCACAATAATAGTAGTCTAATATATAATATACATCATTCCATTGCCTTAAATGTGCTTTAAGAGCCTTTATAGAGCCAACTAGCGCCGCCAATCTTAAAAAAATAATATCTTCCAATATAATCAATTTTATTAAAAACTCAATTTTTTTATAAGAAAATTTCAAATCCACTTCTACAGTGACCAGACTCTATTTACATTAAAACACATTTGCCTAAAACAGAACGCCATATGTGGTCTAGTTAATTATTAATTAGCTGTAATTTGGTCGAGTTTTTGATGAAATAGTAAATTAACGTGTTTATACTTAAGGGCCTTCCATGAGCCAACTAGCGCCGCCAATCTTAAAAAAATAATATCTTCCAATATAACCAATTTTATTAAAAAAGCTATTTACAAAATGTTTATTACGATAAATACTATTTTTCTATATACAATACATGGCATAATTGCGACAAGCTAAGTTGTAGTTCACAAATGTGCTAAAACGGCAGTTTTTCGCAATTATGCGTACTACAACTTACCGACATTGAATCACGTTATAAATAAGCATTTAAAAAATAGTATTTATCGTAATAAACATTTTGTAAATAGCTTTTAAAAAAAAATCATTATATTGGAAGATATTATTTTTTTAAGATTGGCGGCGCTAGTTGGCTCTATGAAGGCCCTTAAACTGGCGAAAATCACTTTAATATAGATAAAACTCCCTGAGTAGGTTCCTGAGGGTAGTTACTAAGGCGTTTGAACTATAGATAAGCATTCGAAATGGTGCAAGAGTGAAGTAGTATTGTACGTCAAACACGTTGTCATGACAACTCACTTGTCTGTCTGTATCGATGTCCAAGCATCACACCAAAAGTACTGGAAGGATTTTGATAGCACTGTCACTAGTAGATAGTTCAAATATCTGTGGAGCTATTACGGTTCTTAAAACGATCACATCGTACGTGACAGGGACAGTGCTATTACGTTGGTGTAGCGGCGTCTCTGTCCGGCGGGCGATGGCATGGTATGATTTCAACGTTTTGAGAACGGTAAGCACATAGGCTATAAGCCATTGAACCAGAGAGTAAGAGCTGTCTCCCAGTACATTCAGAGTACTTTGTGGTGGTCTATATTAACCAGCTACTTCTACGCATGCGAAGTTGCGAGTACAGGCTAGTTGATAAATAAAACTGGCAAAAAATCGGTGTCCGGTCGGTTTTGTACTTCAAGTAGCGGATCAAACCCGACGGCCGTTTTACGAGCAACGCAAATAGATGCGCGGGCGCAGGCGTTTCGTACGAACGGTAGCTTGTAAGCTGTCAAGTATGCTACACTAAACGGGGCACATGCGATGGTAGATAGCCTAATTTTAATTAGGTATTACTTTCTCTAAATAATTCCATACACGAATAACACTCATCTCTAACTTTATAACTCCAAGGCTGTTTCATAAACCTGATTTAAAGTTACGCCGCCGTATAGTCACCCTGTCCCTTTCTATCTTAACCTTTTTTAACGAAGTGTAAAAGGGATAGCCACACGATTTAAGGGAAGTGAGGTTTAACTATGTTTATGAATAATAGCACAATAATTTTATCCGACTAATGGTAAATTAATATGTAATGTGGTAATTACATACATAAACTCACCTTACCTTGTAAATAGCTTTTTTAATAAAATTGATTAAATTGGAAGATATTATTTTTTCAAAATTGGCGGCGCTAGTTGGCTCATGGAAGGCCCTTAAGTATAAACACGTTAATTTACTACTTCATCAAAAACTCGACCAAATTACAGCTAATTAATAATTAACCAGACCACATATGGCGTTCTGTTTTAGGCAAATGTGTTTTAATGTAAATAGAGTCTGGTCACTGTAGAAGTGGATTTGAAATTTTCAATTTAATTATCGATATTACAATATTTTACAGAACTTACGAACTATACGAACATTGCATGGTGTCCTTTTTTTATCAGAGTTACATAGGGCCACGTATTGGCGATGTCTCTGGTTCGAATCACGGTTGTAACGAAATGTTTGCTCTATTGAATAATATTTATATATATATTTAATAATGATCTGGCCGTCCGTATAAATATAAATTAAGTCAGAAATAGCAAGTTTAGACATCCAATCACATTGTAGTTCCCTCTATAATTCCACTCGTAAAACAACCGAACTATAATTCACAGCAGAATTCAAATTCTAGGCTATAGTTAGCATAATAGTCCAGTTATGTGACTCAAAGAACACGTTAGCCGGTTCATAGATCAATAAAACCACCGTAGTAACTCGTAACCCAAATACGCCAATGTCAAGCCGATTACGCGACGTTACGCAAACGCTGCGCGTACGCATGTCTCTCCCCCTCCCCTGCTACCCGCGCATTTCTCCCCCCGCGCGACCGCAAGGTTGTACTATCACTTTCGATGAGCCTCTACTCTCTAGTTATAGTCACTAGAAGTGGCATTAGAATCGTTCAAGTTCTGATATATTTTCTGTTTGATCTTTGATGGTGTTGTGTAGAATATTTAAAATATAATAGAAAGCTCGGTGGCTCAGTGGTTGGGTCAATGGACTTGCGATACGGAGGTCCCAGATTCGATCCCAGCCAAGGTAACCATGAACCAATGAGTTATCCTCGTTTTTTTTTCGACCGAAAATCATACGTACATTTACCGAGTGCTCTCAAAACGGTGAACGGAAACATCGTGATAAAACCTGCATGCCGTAGAAGAAAAAAAAAATCTAAGGCATGTGAAATCCGCCAATCCGCATTGGGCCCGCGTGGTGGATCATGGCCCGAGCTCCCTCGATGTAAGGGAAGGTCTGTGCCCGAGCAATGGGGCAATATAAATAGACTGATGATGATGTAGAATATTTGAATGATCATACTATTGCACCGTGATATCTTTGAATTAGGGTTATTCTTTTAGCACACGTCCTTTAACAGAAAATCTTCCGGTATATCTTTTATGGTTATAGAAAACCTCGACTATAACCACATTGAAGAATTCTGACAATGCGTCATGGTTTTGAGCAACCAAAGTAAAGATGGATAAAACTTTAACTTCGTTACTTGCTTGGGTTAAATAATACAAAGGCACATAACTTCATATTCACATGCCTCTTTTGCTTCGGTTTCAGCCGTTTCCAAGACTGAATTTCAACTTGTCTTGAAAGAAAAAATTCTTTCTCGATTGTCAACTGAGAAAAATGTGCCTATTGTGATACTAACGCCATCTATCGGAAGATCTACATGCCCATCATCTTTCGTCATCATCAGCCCGTATCAGTCCACTGCTGGACGTAGGCCTCTCCCAACGCGCGCTACTCAACCCTACTCTCGGCCCTCTGTATCCGGTCCCTGCCAGCCATCTTGCGAAGGTCATACCTCTTCTTAATAAATCAATAATCAATCCTTCTGTTTTACTTTTGGCATTGCAACATACCTTGTTACTTAAATATGTTTCTTAAATCTTTGCTAACAGTTACAAAATACTATACGCATCCCAAACGTTTCCAGTTCCACTTTATATCACAGTTCGCTCGACTGGCAACTGACATAGCAGTCAAGCAGTTCTGGGTTCAAGTGGAATCTTACAAATGCCTGGCATTACTCCGTGCATCGTTTTGGAAACGATACCAGTTGAATTACGTGTAACCATGTTAAGCTAGTGCACTGGGCAGGCAAGTAGCTGGCACTCAAATGTCAGCGATTAAGTGGGATAATTGTGTCAAATTCCTACCGAGGATTAGTGTGCTACCACAAATTAATCGTCTTAAGTGGTGTGCCACGCGTTAGTAACATGTGAAGACAGCTATTTGCTAGAAGATTATTACGTTCCTCGATTATCCTAAAATGTTTGTAGTAGCTAACAGCAGACCAAGTGTAACACTTTGGCCTTTGGACCGTTCTTTTTATCTGCGTCATAAGAGTTGAATTCGTACTGTAAGTGTTATCATTGATCTGCTGTTGTCCGTACTACTGGTATCACTGGAAACAAACGGAAACTAAACCTTAATTACATTCATGATGATAGGTGTTATAAATAAATATGGTACTACTAGCAAAAGAAACTATTCTATAAGATGAAGACTCGTGAGAACGATAACTTACGACTATTGAATTGAACCTAACTATACAATTGTAACTAGAAGATAATAGTTATCCCAAACATCAAAGCTAAAATATAACTTTCTAGAATAACAAATCAAATAGACCGAAAAGACGTAGTAGATTCAACTGATAAATAATTTAAGGCATGAGATAGAAAACTTTTCAGTTGCGCATTCGGAAAATAGGACAAAGCTATTGAACTGATAGAATAGCAGTCGACATTTTAAACCTACAGACGTTTATACAATGTCAGTGGAAAACTAATAATGGTAATGTGGCGTTAAAATGGAACTACGAAACGAACGCGATCACGCGGTCCGTCACGGAACATCTGTGGACACGCCATGTTTATTTCTAGTGTTAGCGACTAATTGTAAATGTATAATGTTACCAATATACTTACAAGTCTATTCTCGTCTGTTAATATCCTATTGGAGTTGTTAAAAGATTTAAGCACATTTGTCTAAACCAAAGAAAGGCTTAGATGCTTTGAACGCTCCTTCTTCAAGCTTTTAGCTTTGTTGGGGAGAAAATATTGATACACATCGTTTCAAAAACAGAAAGAATAGATATTCTTATCTTATGATCGTGAGAGATGTTTGTATAATGGAAGATGGCAATGATCTTGCCTATAAATAATATTTTAAAAACTTGGTTATAAATATAGAATTTGTGACAAACTCAAAACAAAAGGAATATTTCCTTGTAGTCTAACCGATATTTTAAAATCTAGTTTTTGTTCCGAAATATGAAGATGATGATGAAACCACGGTCAAAGCATACAATAACAAGATCCTTATTAAATCTTGTGCACTGACAATAGGAAACAAAACAATCTGTTAATAGTGCCAATTGGCACTTAAGAAGGTCAATTCGTCTCAATTTATTGGTCGTCTGTCGATGGCTATATATTTTAATAGATTAAACTTAGTTTTCTGAAATGTCAATCTCTGATATTTACCAAATTGTTCCAGTTCGCCTGTAAGTCGTAGTCATAAAAATAAAGCGGATCCTCTACATATTCTCTTCGATGCGATTCTTGGCTCAATGTAGGATATTAGGCATTGAACTGTAATGGCCAATGGCAATCTCATACGGAACACCTGTTACCTTAGAATCTGTTCCTAAAGGTTACTTTATAGTATAACCTATCTAGATTTTAGCATTAGGAGCCTTGTATATTTTGATTATATCCTTTACACGTTGAAGCGTTAACTATCTATTATACTAGTATCTTTTGTTTTGATATTTTCTTGCATATGCGCTATGCGAAACGAAAATCTAAATAATAAATGGAGAAAAATTTTCATCACGACCGGGATTCGAACCCGGGACCTCGCCATTCCGTGACACGCTCTATTCCAACAGAGCCATCGTGATTCGTATCCAGATCGTGAATTTTGTCTCCATATTCCACAATTACTAGATAGATGTCGCTACCGTCCCTCAGACGAGAATATGGAGACAAAATTCACGATCTGGATACGAATCACGATGGCTCTGTTGGAATAGAGCGTGTCACGGAATGGCGAGGTCCCGGGTTCGAATCCCGGTCGTGATGAAATTTTTTCTCCATTTATCATATACTAGTATCCTTTAACGGTTAAAGCGGCAACATAGTAACTTGTATATAATTTCGCAATATGTAAGATATCTTCGGTTACTGTTGTACCAACTTTAATTAAACTGTCGGTTTTATGCTCAATTACGTTTTTTGTCCTGTCATCTCAACTTGCAAGGCCAATGCTACAAAACTCGTTTTCTTTTGGGACAAGTACATTGCACACATCAACGTTTTTGTGTGTTTCGTAACATCACGTTTCTATCTCTACAATATCCTTGAGGTTTTAATTTCATTACATTTCTTACTTTCTGTTTCTTTCTACGTTTACCCGCTGTCGTCAGTAAAATGATTTATTATTTACCAATTCATAACGCCTTTTAACCCATGTCAAACAATCTGAATTAATATTTACTTATTTAAAAGTATTTGTTCTGGTCGAGTATTGATTTCCATATATTAAAATAATAAAAGAGTCCGATATCATTACATCTGCATATTCAAATTGCGGTGTATTCTTTTATTGTATTTTGCAGAGGAAACGAAATTATGATCGCTAAGGGCCTGACATCAGCCAACTATCGCCGCCAATTTAAAAAAAATGAATATCTTCCAATATAATCAATTTTATGTAGAAAATCTTTATTAGGATAAACACTATTTTTCAATATACAATACATTGCATAATTCCGACAAGCTAAGTAGTAGTTCACAAATATGCCAAAAACGGCCGTTTTTCGCAATTATGCGAACTACAACTTGCTGAAATTGAATCACGTTATAAATAAGCATTTAAAGAATAGTATTTATCGTAATAAAGATTTTCTACATAGCATTTTTTATTAAAAAAACTTTAAATAATAAGATATTTTTTTTAAATTAGCGGCACTATACCGCAGCCCAAATCAAGTGTCTTATTTTGTAAACAAAAACTACCCTACCCTGCAAACATTTTAAGCTTTTCTGTGATTATTGCACAGTTATCTTAACATTATTAGATCGGATTACTTTATTTTCACAATGATGAACATGTTCATTGTTCGGTCAATCAGTTCCTTCAATGTTACATCACAACAGGTAATTAGACGATCATATTTCTTTACAAAATAAGACACTTGATTTGGGCTGCGCTATAGTTGGTTTATATTGAAGTAAACACAAAATGATTTTAAATACATCGCCATTTTGTTTAACGACGATGAGTGTGACTACAGAATAGGGGCCACGTCAGACCTTGTATAACCAGTTGTTTGTAGTTCAAGAATCAATGTTGCACTCAAACAAGTGTGAACTCGCACCGATGTGCCAATTAGGTATAATTATTATGGCTGATGTATACTGATATTAACGCCTGTCGTCTTCGAGAATACGGTCGCCTTTATAATTGCCGTGTCATTTGGTGTCAATGCTAATAATTACAGTTTACAGAAATTCACATGGAAGTCAAAATTTCTTTATTGCAAGTAAGCACGTTGAACTCTCAGCAACATCTTTTAAAATAATAATAACACAATTACTTAATTACTAGGTATTACGCAACTATTAATATTATTAGTAATCTAGACTTTATCCGTAATAAACCTACTTAACAAGTGTTCCTTTAATGAAATTTTTAAATTTCCTCTCTGTCAACGTCGTGACACTTTCTGGCAACTCCACTGTTATCAAAGCGAACAGTGAAGGATGTAATATTAAGGTGCTCCCTCACTGGGAGCATTCGCGTGTAATGTAACGTTGCAGATTCGACTTTGAGCATTACATTACAATACTACCTTCCTGACTGACGCTGTTTTTCTCCCTCACTGATGTAATGCTCGAATCTGTAACGTTACATTACACGCGAATGCTCTCGGTGAGGGAGCACCTTTATATTTCGTTTTATCAAAATTAATATAATATGGTTGAGTACATGTAAAGATCTATACCTTGTAGAAACATCAGACCATAATAATAATATAATAATAGAGTATTGGTTAATTGTTTTTCATTATCATTAAAACTGACATTGATGTTTAATTGTGAAAACCGAAATAGAATAACAATGGAACAATAAAATAGTTACAGACATTTATAAAAAGACTACAACAATGCATTTTAATGTCATACATTACAAACGTTATACAAACTAAAATATGTTTCACTAACAAGCTGAAATTATTTAAAAAAAACGACTGTCAAAAATTTAAGGTCCTGAAATTTTATTTTTATAGCCTATGTCACTCCTACAATCAAGACGAATCTAACGGCACCTCATATGTTAATTTCATTTTCATTTTTCATATATACACTCGAAAAACATAACCCTTTTTTTGCGCAGTTGGTTAAAAAAGGGAGATTCACTCGTACAAACGTCAAATTCCATAGAAGTTTGACAGCTATAAGAGCAAGCTCACGATGAGTTCGTGCTCGTAACAGTCTATGAAATGAAATTTTATTAATTGTACATTGGATACTTACACTCTAGATACAAATTCACTAGTCCCCACACTAGGATACCCTGTGTCGTGGGAGACTAGTTTCTTGCCTAGGTACAGAGTAAAAAATACGTAAATATCACAAGTACAATCGATTACACAGAAAGAACTGTAAACATAATTGTATGTACAGAGCACAAGCAGGTACTAATATAGTAATAAATATGAATATTGACGCCAAAGCCAAAAAGTTGCCAAAGACAGAAAGGCGTGGGCAACGATGGAGGAGGCCTTCACCCAATCATGGGAGAACTCACACAATAAGAAAAGGAAAGAAGAAAGAAACACAATTGTCAAGTTGTCTACAACAGCAGAATCACTAAATAACCACTAGATGTATTTATTCAAATAATGCAATAATATAATTTTTTTTTAATAATACTTATCTAATACAATCATAATTTTGAATTTTAATACTTATATTTAATCATATTTTAATTGTGAGTTTAATAAAAGGCTTTTTATTATTTATTATTATGAATATCGACCTTAGCTTTAGTGCTAGTTGAAATGTTTTTTTTATATATTTATCTGCGGTATTCATACTAGATGACTGACGCATAAAATTTGAGTCAAGTGCCCTATTAAATCAGCCCCAGAAAAAAATGCTAGATGGACTCTAATCAGTGTTTTGCCCGTGGCTATATAAATTCTAGTCCAGGCAATTTGCTCCACTTGGCTTACTGTCTCGGACTAAGTCATCTATTTTTGACCCGTTTTTAGGGTTCCGTACTTTAAGAGGAAAAAAGGAACCCTTATAGGATCACTTTGTTGTTCGTCTGTCTGTCAAGATCTATATCTCAGAAATACGTGGACGAATCAAGTTGAAATTAATACCCAATACTCAGGTCTGCAACCTCATGCAGCCGTTAAAAAATCAAACTTCTATGTCAACCCAATCAAAATATATGGCCGCTTATGTCGCTTTTCCCCGCATATTTGTATGAAAACGCAATGGAATCAAAACCTATAGAGTACTTCCAGTTGACCTAGAAACATTAAAAGACATTGCCAGATTTCATTGGAGCCCCACCTACAAAACTACGTGACCATTTAAGCTGTACCTATCATTTTTTTGGGGACTTATTACAGGTTTCATATTGCATAATCATAATCAGTATCATTTTCTACTACTCTCGCAACTCTTATAGAAGAATAACAGAAACAATGAATAAATCTCTTCGATTTCTTACTATTTTATCAATTCCTAATTAAGCTGTTTTTTTCGAATCGCAACTTGTACAAAACTTTATTTTAAACCAATAATTTTAATAAAAAACGGAGATATTTTTACATTTATTCGTTATCTTGTACAACTTGCGGTTGATGGTGGGGCAGAATCTGGCATTGTCATTTGGCAAGAAACTAAGGTCTATCACAAGTAAAGAAAAAAATCCGAAAACAGTAAGTTTGTACTTATTTAACTTATATTTACAGTTGGCCAAATAGCCGGGAAGTACGTCGATGTATGGGCACATTATTTTGGGAACGGCAAAGATAAGTTAGTCTAGGGTCGATTTAGGAAAAAAAAAAAAAAACGGAGGATCGGGGGATCCGCCGTCCGAATGAAGTGGTCCCGAGCTGGAAGGCGCTCCACGTGTTCCGGAGCGCCTTCAGCGGAGAAGGGGGAGGCACGAGGCCCCCCGGAGTCGGGCCCGAAAGGGCACCCGCCGACAGGGCCGCGGTAGTTTTCGAAAGATGTACCCGTGGTCCTGTCCATGGTGGCGGAGGCGGAACACCCCAGGAGTTTTAGTTGGTGCGAGTCCAACATAATCACCCGTCCCCCCGGACGGGTGGTATACATTATGTATTTCTCCTGGGCAAAAAAAAAAAAAAAAAGGGTCGATTTAGGAAACTAGTTTTTGTTTTCGTTAGAGCAAAGTTATGGGGGAAGTTGCATTGCACGGAACCCTCGGTGCGCGAGTCCGACAGCCGACTCACCCTTGGCCGGTTTATTTCTAAACCTTCCCACAGGGTAAGACGTGACAGTGCATTCATTAATAATATTTTTTCTTGTTACAGGTAAGTCCAGTTTTCTAACCTGATTCGCTGTGACTACTCGAGCCTGGTTTTATGGAAGCTGCTCCCTATTTGGAATATAGAGTTAATAAGAAGTGTGTTTCACTTTTAACTGGTACTTTATAGGCTGTATAATTGTATGTATAGGTAGGTATGTGGTTGTAACCAGATAATCCACTACATCTATACTAAGATATATCGCTTATTGTATTTATAGCATTATCGTTGATTTTAATGAATTAAATAGGTACCTAATGTATCGCAGTTCCCGTGGCTAGGCAATGGTGGCACGAGGTGGAATATTCCATGAAGTTTAGTCGGTATTCCGCCCCTTCAGGGCGGCGAGCCCGACATAATCAACACGCACATGTTTTACCTGGGACAAGAAGTCCTATTGAAGAAAGAAGTGAAATACTTTCCTGTAATATTTGCAATACTAATTTTGAATTACAAATCTTGTTCTTTCCAAATATTTGTCTACCGAAACCTTTATCATCTAAAATAGGGATACGAGTATTGTCGTCATTTTATCACTTTACGTTTGATTGATACCTATTATTTTATGACTTCAAGCTCAAACGAATTCCTTATAGCTCACGTCGTCACTCCATTCGAAACGATTTACAAACCTGCTTAAAATACATTTAGTGATCGCGATAAAGTTCTCTATCGTTATATCAACGTTTAATAAATGTCGATAGTATTTGCTTAAAAGAGCCTTTAATTGCTGCTATAAAACTCATTACGACTGGTTCTTTTAACTATCGGTTTAAAACCGCGACTCCACCGCAAAAGATACTCTACGGATGACGACCGATCAATTCACTAATCGGCTACAATACAACTCCCATTATTCATGTGGTTTGAATATCAATCAACTTGTATTGAAGGCTGGCATTAAAGTAACAATTATTTCAAAAAACCAAAAGCCGACTGCAATAAAACTATCCCCTTTTGATTAATTTTTATACCCTATTACACTCCTGTAATCAAGACGAATCTAACGATACCTTATACACCAAAATCCATCAAACCGTTCAGGCTACAGGATGGCAGGAAGGAATGGACATACAATACATACATACACCCGAAAAAATTACCCTCCTTATGGGGCAGTCGGGTAAAAAAATACAGTTGATTGTTTGAAATATTGGGTCTTAAAAAGCATAGTAATTACCATTGAACCACTATGGAGTTACTTTCGTTAATTGAAATATACCATTAAATTTCAATTAACGATATAGCCACCTCACATCGTGGATTCTACCTAAAACAAGTATTATACGTCAAAGTAATATAGAAACTCGGTCTTCTTATTTTATTTCTCCATCTTTATTATCAGTAGTTATATTGGGCACATGTATGTCTACTGTATCATATATCATAGTATTACGATTCCGGACCAGCCAAGCTGGAAGAAATCTCTTTATTATATATAAACTCGTCCAATGTACATTCATTATCTTGTAAATGACAATGCCAGATATAAAAAAAAATAATACCATCAACCGCTAGATGTACAAGATAACGAATAAATGTAAAATAATCTCCGTTTTTTATTAAAATTGTTGGTTTAAAATAAAGTTTTGTACATCTAGCGAGTCGAAAAAAACCCAGCTTAATTAAGAATTCAGAAAATAGTAAGAAATCGAAGCGATTTATTCATTATTTTTGTTATTCTTCTATAGGAGTTGCGAGAGTAGTAGAAAATGATACTGATTATGATTATGCAACATGAAACCTGTAATAAGTCCCCAAGAAAATGATAGATCTTAAATGGTCACGTAGTTTTGTAGGTGGGGCAAAGCTCCATTGAAATGTGGCAATGTCATTTCATCCATGTAATATTTTGTTGGCGATAAAGTAAGGTAAAAAAAAATCTTTGTAGCCTGATATAGTCTGAAGAACCAAAGACCAGAGGTGTTCAACCCCGCAACAGGTTATCACGTATGCCATATTTAGTCCTAAGTCAATTGACCGTTAACTGGACAAATAAATCAATCGCAGACCAGTCTTGGTATCCCTATTACAGATAATAAATCGAGCAAATCGTATACTGTGGCAATTTTTCCACCGTGTAATGACGGTCTTAGTGTTCAGGTTTGTTTGTTTCCAATAAAAAGTCGAAAGATTTAAAGGTTGTCAATAGGGTATAATAGTGGGCCCATTAAGTTGCCTTGAGAGACCCTAGCTGGTGTTGTTGGCTTCTTATTTTGTTTCTTTAAAGATTGATGTGATATTTTCCTCTGTTATTTATATGTCTGTATTTAGTATACAGGTTCTCTTAAAAATCATCTTACATCAATTAAAAATCGCTTGAGTCACATCGTTAAGGCCCATTGCAAAACCAAGGTTCGAAGTTTAGCGGTTATTCCGCTTACAGGTTAAACGATGCAGCCTTGGGTGCAAGAGGCACCTTAATGATGCTTTCGTTCACAGATTGTGCACTAAAATTACTGGTAATAGCCGTCGTTAAGAGATAAGCTAAATCGGTAAAAACCGGTGTCGGCTTCGAGTTCAATTCGTATTGTGTGGAATACGTTTAAGATGTAAGAGTTTATAATAGGTATTTGATAAGATTGCTCTCAGGGCATATTAGTAGTCGTTTTAATCCAAAATAACGATGTTTGATAATATTTATTTTTGCAGTATTCGAAATTCACAATACTAATTGATTTTTTCCTTTTCTACTAAATATTTATGAACTGTTGGTACTCCCTTTGGTACATGGATAATTGATTTTGTTGGATTTCGCCGAATTCAATAAGACGAGGGTAGAGCTTTTCTATTAGGTCTTAGCTGTATCCAATCTTCGTTTCGATTTAAGGTGAGCCTGACGGCGGACGTTATTTTTATTAATTCCATCAATTTTATTTCAAATGGCTCCCAAATTACTCCTTTATGTATGTAATTTGTACCTTTTTGTTAAGTAAATTATCTTTTTAGTTCTAGCAGCCTTGATAACGTCATTTACATTCAAAAGGTTCCTAAAATTATGGATTTTACTTCCTTTTGTACTCATAGTGTATTAATTTTCATGACAAGTCAAAAAACAGTCGACAACATTGAAAAATAAAATGTTCGCGAAGTTACTCTTATCGTAAGCATTGAATTACTTCGTGTGCCAGTTTGATGGGTAGATCTTTTGTTTTTGGTTTTTGGTGTATCCTGTATAATAATAGACATAATTGAATACTCCAATCCGGTAGTACGCATTGTGTTTTTTCGTCTTGCCTCCTAATTATTTAAAGTACAAATTACATGGTTGGCTTAAACGCAATATCGCGTAATGAAACTGTACGTTCTTTAATGAGGTAACAGATTGCTTCGTGCTTTTGTGTCTAGTAAAAAAGGCTGTTTTTATTTAAGGATGGTCGTTAATGTCGATAGGGTTATTCTTTAAGTGTATGTCAAGGATGTTTGGAATTAGTTTCTGATCTATTCAATTTGTTATCATTATATTCCGTTACATCTTACTGGTTGTCAGTTGCATGATTTATTGCGATTTTTATTAGTTGGCCTTATCATTCATCAATCTTTTCTAGTAATATCCTTCGTACGTTGTGTGTCTGAAGTTAATTTAATATTGAGATATTTATAATATCAATATTTTTATGATTATATCGATTACTTTGAGAAAATAATCAACACTTTGGTATACTTCGTGCCTTTAACAAAACCTACAATTTTTTAATAAAAGTTTAACGTAGCGCAATCATATCACCTGTCCGTTTCGATACAAGTCATAAAATAAAAATAATAACCAGTTAAAACGTGTGATTAAGGTACATTTTATCAGACGCCTCAAAATTGCTTTACAATGGGTTTCGAAGTTACCCCATTTATTGCAAAAAACGTATTCGATTAAATTAACGCTTAAAAATATATTGTTTTAGTATCAGAGCGAACACAGTGTTAAGGTCACCGGTGATTATTTAATTTTATTAGTTCTCAATTTAAGTTAATTGAAACGGTTGCGTATAAAAACTTTTTGATAGACAATATTTGACTACCTGCTTGATGCACTACAGGTAGTCCAAAAACTTGATTCTGTATTGAATGCTAAATATAACATTGTTTAGGATCTAATCCATTCTGAATGATACCAGCGACTGTTATCCTGGCGATGGCGATCAGGACTATCGAGTGATTTCAAATTTTGTGAATACTTTTGTACTTTAATTTCAAACACAGTCCTTCTAAACATTTATTCACATCACCTACCATAAAAAGCTTTTCTGTTTTCCTAGATTGTGTCGGCATGTTTACATAACTACTCACGTTATTGACTTCCTTCGTTTCCTCCTCCAGATCTAGTTTTCTTAACAAACTCGCTAGTTCAGGAAAAAGTGTTTGTTTACGCAAACAGTTTCTACCTTTTTACTTCCATTACAATCACATACCCTTTTATTGCTACTGGTGTAATAATATTATTGAAAAAAAAAAAAGATGAAAAAAAGTCCATTTTAGTCAATGAGTTCGAAGATATAACGTTCTTGGGTAGTAATAAGTTACATTGGCATGACATAGTTTGGATCATTGATTCTCTTGTATTGTTTACAATTGTGTTGTATTATATTTACAATTTTGTCCCTTTAGGTTAAGTTGACAATTGTTTTTAATATAAATTAAATTGTGTTTGTGGTGAGGTTTCTCTAAATCATATTCGTTGTTATCGTAGATTTCTTAATTATATTTAAGGACAATTCTTGAAGTTTTATCTGAATTGAATAATTATGGGCTGGGTCTAAGATAATACGAAACCTTGTAAATATATGTTTGGTGCGAGTGAATAAAAATAGATATTAATTTATATCTCGACGTTCTCGAAGAAATTCCTAGCTCAATTTAATATCCTATTCTATGCAAGAAATATTCTCATGCCAATATAGTAGATATTATTAATTACAAAAACATGGTAATTTTTATCGCAATCGAAGAGACAGCTCCATCCTGTGAAGCGAGAAATTATCTTTTTTTTCTTCTTAATTTATAAATGCGAGACTCTTTTTAAACAGGATAATGTTGAAGCCATTGACACTTCGAAACTCGATATTATTTTTTCATTGCGACATAACATTAAAATGATGAATGATTTTATAAATTATATCATTTGCTGGATTAAACATATACCTACCTAACATTTTGTATGAGACTACAGAATAGAATAAAAAAAACCTATACTTTTTGATATTTTCTTGCATATGCGCTATGCGAAACGAAAATCTAAATGATAAATGGAGAAAAAATTTCATCACGACCGGGATTCGAACCCGGGACCTCGCCATTCCGTGGCACGCTCTATTCCAACAGAGCCATCGTGATTCGTATCCAGATCGTGAATTTTGCCTCCATATTCTCGTCTGAGGGACGGTAGCGACATCTATCCAGTAATTGTGCAATTACTCAAATTCAAGTCTAACATTGCAGTTAGATCTCATGTTTTTAATTGATGACGCGTTCCTTTTTCATAAGTTTTGATATTTTCTTGCATATGCGCTATGCGAAACGAAACTCTAAATGATAAATGGAGAAAAAATTTCATCACGACCGGGATTCGAACCCGGGACCTCGCCATTCCGTGGCACGCTCTATTCCAACAGAGCCATCGTGATTCGTATCCAGATCGTGAATTTTGTCTCCATATTCTCGGAATAGAGCGTGCCACGGAATGGCGAGGTCCCGGGTTCGAATCCCGGTCGTGATGAAATTTTTTCTCCATTTATCATTTAAAACCTATACTGTTGTTGACAATAGCAAAAACAAGTTCTACTTCACAAGAAATTAATCAAACGAAACCATGACATTTGACCTGTATGTGACTACCTTGAAAATGTATTATAATTTCAAGATAGACATAGAAAGAACAATGAAGTTCTAACATAATCAGATTGTGTATCCAAGCATTCACGAAGGATGAGCTTGACGTAGAATGGATCCATTTAGAAACATATGTAATTATAGCAAAAGATAACTACCGTGAGTCCACATTATATCATATACAACACAAACACATATACCATCCGAGAGCTTCCCTTTTCAACGACAACTAAATCAGACTATTGAAATATACTTCCTTTTCAAGCCAACCAACGATATCATCATAAATGATTGCTCTGTTACCCAATTGAGCTCATGCACTTGTAACAATAGAGCCATCTAAGATCGGTTACATGGAGGTCATGAGCAATTTGATGATGTAAATATAGCTCGTGTTTATTTGTACGAGGTTATCGTTATGTTCTCTAATATAATATGTTATGTTGTTTAAGCTTACGATTGAGACTTTATTTATTTCATATCTGAATTTTTGCGTAACTGTTTTTTACCGTTCTTCTTGTCCGTTGTTTCACAATTCGTCGTCATTCATCTATGATGCATTGTTTATATCATTGTCTACCATAGGGCTACACCAGCTCACTACTTTCCTAATCTGGTCCGTCCATCTCTTCAGTGATCTAGAGACTGCTGTAGTTATAATGTTTAACTTTATTTAATCAATATGTATCTTTGTTGTCTTAGTGTCAGTTCGTATTTTTCCAAAACTTCAGGGATTCTTGTTTTCATTCTGTGTTACCTTACTTGTAGTCTTTGTTCACAATGTAACACTATTCTTTGTTCTTTTAATTTCCTTGTGAAACTCTTAATTTAAAATTGTTTGCTTCAATTTTCATGTATCCCAAATATCTGTGATATTTACTAAAGGTTTACCTGAAATATCCGTTATAGACGCGACCCATTAACTAGATAATTCCTTAGTGCGTCGGTATCTTTACATTTGGGCGAACAAAGGTTTTATTACGTCCCTTTATATCCCCTAAACCACTACATTCTACATTTGATAGGTCACCGGCTACAATGTAGAGTATTTTTATTGTCTGTTAGCCTTTCCGGGATATAATTTTGTGGTATTTTAGATTTTGGTATAGTTTGATCGTAATATTACGATCACACTATACCAAAATCATTATTATGTGATCGTATTATTATGTTGTAATATGTGTAATTATTATGTATTAATTACAGTTAGTTGTGTTGTGTACCATTGTGTGAATGCTGTGGGCACCTGTTATTGTGAGGGTCACACAGAACTGAACACCTGTCTGCAAATAGAGTAAGGTTTGTGATTTTTGCGTTGGTGCTCCTTATAAAATAAATAAATTAATTAATTACGAATATTCTCGTACACTGATTGAGATTTTTCTTTAACATTTATTTAGTCGTTTCTTAGTCTGCATGTACACTGTTTATTAACGATATAAACGGATATTAGGCACCGAATTTCACTTTGAAGATTGAAGAATTAAGTTTCTTTCTTCTCTTATTAAAGTATTAGTATACACTCTTGATAATTTTGGCGTGGAAGTGTCATTTGACTTCTTTTCTTCCTCGCTGTAGTTCTCAATATAGTTGTAGTTCAAATATTAGGATAATAAACAGTCTTTCTTTTAAAACCGTTAAAGTTTTCACCTTTTACTTTGACCTTTAGATTCTTCGCTATATTTTATACACCTGTACTTTCTTCGCAACAAATAATTATTGCGGAGCAATTGTGGAAGTTGACCTTTTCACGTAAGCTTGGTAGTAGTTTTAAATTAAATAGCCCATGGAAATAATATGTATCTCAAAAAATTACAACCTAACAAAAGACATTGCCACATTTCAATGGAGCTTTGCCCCACCTACAAAACTACGTGACCATTTAAGCTGTACCTATCATTTTGTTTGGGACTTATTACATGTTTCATATTGCATAATCATAATCAGTATCATTTTCTACTACCCTCGCAACTCCTATAGAAGAATAACAAAAACAATGAATATATCGCTTCGATTTCTTACTATTTTCTGAATTCTTAATTAAGCTGTTTTTTTCGAATCGCAACTTGTACAAAACTTTATTTTAAACCAATAATTTTAATAAAAAACGGAGATATTTTTACATTTATTCGTTATCTTACAACTTGCTGTTGATGGTGGGGCAGAATCTGGCAATGTCATTTGCTATGCAAACGATAAACTTTATATCAATGTTTTATTGTTAAAAAAGATATTGTTTAAATTATACCCAAATAACAATTCACGTAAGACCAAAGGCTCTTTGGTCTGACGATACGATAATAATATAGTTACCAGCAGTCACTGGCAAACAATAGAGTTAATTTACCGATAATTGAAGCATATTATGTGGATAAATTTAGGCGAAGCTTTATCCAATATTGAACCCATAAATATGGAAACGATAATGATGAACAATATTATTCAATTCAACATTCATTAGAACGTTATCTATAATAATCACAAAATCAGTATTCCTAATTAACAGCAAAATAAATCATTTTAATCCCATAAAGCGTAACGTTCAAAATAACTAACGGTGCTTACATTTTCTCATTTCACTATAACAATGTTTACATGATATAAATTGCTCTCGATAGAAAAGGTTTCACACCGTGGCTATATATAGCTTCCATAACAACGTCCTTGTGTGGCGATAACAGATTTATGATTATTAACAAGGTATGTTTATGTTTTACGTACTTCATATTGGCGTCACTGGATTCACATTTATATCATTTACAAATAATACAATACATTGTATATAAGTTTGCACTAAGGCACATAATAAAAAATAATGTACAGAATGTAGACTCCAAAGAAACATGCAAAGAAAGATACACCTCACGCACACAGGCATTTTTTGCATGATGAATCGCAGTCGCAAGTGTCAATTTTGTATTAAGAACGACGGGTGCCATTGGTCTCATTGGAATTGGTACAGTCGACAGCGGATCAGTGGTACCACTTTTTTACTTTTGACAGTTCTTTTTATTTGCGTAGTAAAACTTGAAATCGTACTGCAAGTGTTACCATTGATCTTATGTCGACTGTACGTCATTTTTTATTTGATTAAATTACTTATTATTAATTACGCCAACGTAACGCGCTTCATTTGTTCATTAATTAAACTCAGAAATACGACAGCCCTTTTTTTTACTTGGGAAAATGCTTTTCGCATCTCACCGCGCCAATGAGGAGGGGCGCGCGGTGAGTATGTGGGACTCCCGCCAGAATACGGTCCTATACCCATTAAAACCCCAAGGTGTTCAACGCATCGCGTTTGGAACGACCTGGCGCTCATCAGCCATACATACGTAGGTAATTTTTATCTAAAATACTGTGAGCCTACCTTCTGTCATTTCTTTATTTTGTGACTTATTTAGCGTTGCGTAGGTACTTACAACAGCAGATCAATTGTAACACGTCAATTGCAGTACGAATTCAAATCTTACGACGCAGATAATAAGAACGGTCCAAAGTCTAAAGTGTTACACTCGATCTGCTTAGCTGTAAAAATCAATACTTACAGAAGCGTTTCACCTAAATACATTAATTGAATTCTGCTAATTTATATGAACATTATATTCGACGAATCGTGAAAACAATAAAACAATATTCAAATTAATTTAAAAACTACAGTTCAATATTCCATTGATTTGCTAATTATGCTTAATTAAACATCCATAATGCAAAATTGCAGACTGCATTAATGACACGAACGAATATTAATCGATTTTATTCCAGTTTTGTCGGTTAAAATTATAATTTCAAATTACTTTATTATTAACCTTGCATTTAAACGTGCATCTTCACATCTGGTAAATAAATTAAACTTGTAAACCACAAAGCAAGGAACGCTTAATGGAGTAAGCTATATTTTAAATCGCAGATCTTGCATGACTTTTAGCGTCTTTGCAACGCATTTGATCATTGTTTGAATTTTCATTACATGTCGAACGTATAAAAGCACATGTCTCTTTCTGCCATAGAAGTCATGTCTCTTTCTGTCTCTTTCTGTCTCTTTCTATGAGAGTTAAAGTGACAACAAAAGCAGAAACCAGTCACAATCTATACATATAATAAGACTGTAAAAAAGTTGTGTCTGTACATTGGATATTTTTTGAAAAGAATAATTGTAATGTGTTTTAGGATCGATACTGATGCCAAAACACCAATTTTTAGAATATTTGTCGGTTTGTCTGTGACTTTGTGCAAGTATCACGTCATAACTACTGAAGGGATTTTGATGGGAGTTTCAATAGGAGATAGCTGAATAGGATATATCCGGACAGCTCATAGGCTATAAGCCATGGTGGTATGTGATGTGGAAACAAGGATCCAGAGAGGAAGATCTGCCTCCTGATCTCCTCCATCCTCTCCATTTTCCTCCTCTACGCAAACGAAGTTGCGGGGTTACAGCTAGTACAAAATATACCTTAAGTTGTCTCCATAGAGCGAGGCGAAATTTTTTCATTCGTGTCGTAAACGCATTTTGATATGTGATATGCATCTAATAATGTGCATTTAATTCTTGTGTCCTGTTTCTCAAGGTATTTTGTGTTGTTTGCAATTTTATTGCTGCTTTTGTACATGAAACATATAACATGAAGCATAAAACATTAATTTTGTGTGCACATGTTCTGCCTGCTCCAGATCTCATCTCTCTCTCACACTGGTTTGCTGGTAGAGAACTCTAATCTAGAGTTAAGCACACCTTATGTACATCTTATTCCATGTATTGTATTGTAATCAACTTTGTGTACATTAAAGAATTATAGAATTATAGAAAATGAAACCTGTAATTAATTACCTACATCAACGATACTCGCAGAACGTACCAAGAATATGAATGACCACAAAACCAAAATGGCGATGTTTTAAAATGGGCTAAGTGTCTAGGTACCTACTATAAATTTTTGAATGTAGACCATGCGAGAGTGGTGTGCCAGGGTTGCAGCATATGGAAGCTCGTCGTCTTTACTTACTAGATACCAAGTGTAAGTTGTAATAAAAACAACATAATTATGTTTTTACTTCTTATTAAGATTAGTAATATTTTTTTTTTTTAAATTTCAAGTAGGTAAATAGGTTCTCCTAACTGCTCCAACTCCATCAAACTACTGTAAATACAATACACGGACGAAATCACGATATATTTGTATTTAGGCAAAGTTTTGAACTTTGTATCGTTTTTAGGGTATTGAACCCTAAAAACGGAGGATTCAAGAGGAAAAAAGGAATGCTGCCGTGAAAAAATCAAACTTCTACGTCAACGCAATCAAAAAATATCGCTGTTTATGTCACATTTTCCCGCATCTTTGTATGAAAACGCAATGGAATCAAAACATATAGGGTACTTCCCGTTGAGCATCATATTCATTGAAGTTTATCTTTTCGTTAGAGTAATTACTGTTAAGTTGCGTTGCACGGAACCCTCGGTGGCGTGCACGAGTCCGACAGCGGACTCACACTTGGCCGGTTTTATTATCTATCATACGTCATGAAATTCTACGAGAGTTTACCACAATTTAGTCCAGTAGCGTTTATTGAACCTAAAACTTTCGTTCTGTACTCTCATACCCTAGCTTTTGGGCTATTATGGCTTGAAATTACTATTGATCACAAGATTGCAGTCTTGAGACATGACAATTACAGAGAGGATGCCTGACCAACTTTCAAGTAATTACATTCATCCTGGCTCTTGCTTGCCTCGGGTAAATGATAAAATTGTCGATTGCAAACATCCTCGGTTTTTAATGTCGGTTATTTTTCGTAAGTCAGGTCTCCAAAATGACAAGTTTTACTCTTTTGTTAATTAATATCTTTGTATTCTTCTTAACTGTAAGTATTTGATTTCCAAACGGTAACGAATATTCTTTATTTTATATTATTTGTATTTTCCTTGCAAGCCCAAATCAAGTGTCTTATTTTGTAAACAAAAACTACCCTCCGTTACTAACATTTTAAGCTCTTTTGTGATTATTGCATACTTATTTTCACAATATTAAATCGGATCACTTTGTTTTCACAATGATGAACAGGTTCGATCAATCAGTTCCTTCAGTGTTACATCACAATAGTTAATTAGACGACCATATTTGTTTACAAAATAATACACTTGATTTGGGCTGCGGTATACCTATAGGTACGTTATGCGATACGTATATCTAAATATTTAATGGAGAAAAAATGACGCCACAAACTACAGACCTGACCTGACAGAATGGTCCATGGAAATCTACGAGACGAAAATTTTCTCCATTTAATATTTGAATTTTCTTTATAAACAAAACTTCTGTCGAAGCCGATAATTGCCTTACTGTCACTCGCAAAATGATTGACACCCACTGGCTTTATTTTGAGATGCCTGCCAATAAGTTGTGGCAGCCCTGATTGTTGAGAGAACTTGTGCTACTTACTGTACCTCATAAAAGTAGGCAGGGCCTCTATTAGGGACGGAAACGAGGGGCGCATATTCTGTATAGGCCCAAACAATTACCTACCTTATGTTTCCATGTTATTTGCTTCATATTCCGTAATTACTGCTCATGTCTTATACACAATTCAATATGTAATTATTGTAATCACTCATGGAGAGTAATCAATATTATGAGTAAGTACTTATGTTGAAGATATATTTTAGGTTAGATATTGGAGTACCTTATTTAAAAATAACACTAGATATTAATTTCATAATATTTGCCGGCGATTCATAAAACTCCACTTGGTTTAACTGACTCAACCATAAGGATTAGCTAGATGAGGATGAAATCCGACCTTGAAAAGTGTTCAATAGTGTTCGAGTCTTATATCATATTGTTTAATTACGTGGCTTCCCGTTTGTGATATTTCGTAGTTTTTCTACTGAAACCTATGCGCTATTATCCTCCTATACCGAAACCTATAACCTCTCGCATTAATTTTTATTGTCGGTTATTTTTCGTAATGTCACTCTTAGGTCTCCAAAATGACAAGTTGATTCACCATTTAGTCAATTAATATCTTTCTATTTTTAACTACCATATTATTTCTAATCCAACGGTTATTGAGTTACGAACGTCCAGCAAGACGCATGTCCATATTATGTGTAGTTGTATCGACCGGGAAAAGTTACATTACATTGTTCTGCCCTATAGCTATGCTTATAGTTTCACTTACAAGGGGCGCTACGAGTTGGGGCCAAATTCCCTAACTACGGCCCTGAGAGTAAGGCAAAGTGAAGTGTCGTTATGAGGCTCAAGTACCCTCACCTTAACCTTTGGAAGTTTAAGTAGCGTAACCTTTAGGAATTACGTAATTATTCTCTTCTTTTCACTTTAGACGTCTTTCTGCTACCTTTTACGTTCCTTATTTAATCGTCTCATGTTAGAATATTTACTACTGTTTCCATAATTTCGTTATTTACTCTCGTATAAATAAACATTGCCTAACTCGTAGTTCTTCTTTTCTTTTCTCGTGAGGTTTAGTGACCAAACCTATTTGTCAAAATTAACTCGATGTTTATTCGCTGGTTTAGTTAGGGCTTTAACGCGTTGTATTATGGTTTAGTGATTACGGTTAAACCACCGCTAACTAATTGAAGTGGATTTAGTAAACCCAAGTCTTTAAATGAACCGTTCATCTTTAAATCGTATTTATCGGTATGTTGCCCGTGACACAACCTTTTGAGCTTGACACAACTATACATAGGAGATTTTTCTATTCGATATCCGCGACATAATTATTCTCTGGGCTGATTAGGCCGATACTAGATATTACCCGTGACTGTCTCATTACCCGTGACACAACTAAATTTAAAATACCCAAATGCTGCTACAACTTTCTCAGATTTTTTCTTAGATAACAATTCAACTAAGAACCTTCAAGAATATATCCAACTGTTTCATAAAATAAGGTCTAATAGATGTTGTAAAATATTACAATCAAAATATAGGATGTTTATTTGAAATCCATGCATTTAACAGGATTCCTTACTAAATTACCAATACTTTTCGTCATAGCCTGTCTAAGGAGGGGCGGAGAACTGCAGCTCCATATAAAGTGTTATTGCAATTAACATTTGAAATATGATCAATACTGGTAAAATATAAGGAATTTCCGCAAATATAAATATTCAAAAGCTTCTCATATAGCACGCCACTCAACCCTCAGCATTTTGTATCCAGTCTCCCTCAGCCACCCTGCGCATGTCATCCCCCCATCTGGTCGCGAGACCCACGCTACGTTTACCTATTCGAGAACCCGCCTACCCCATCGGTTATCGGTTCTACGACAGATGTGACCAGCCCACTGTTGCCACAGAAGCCGACTTCCTGTCTTACTGATAACAGAGAGACAGAGGACTTATTTTGATACTATTTTATTCATTCATTCATTCATAAGCTCACGCGTGTTTTCCGAAGGGCTAGGCAGACACGATGGACTTCCATCTGCTGCGATCCTGGCATACAATAGCACATAGATAGAATTGGATGATACGTTATCCCTCCCCGCACCCTCAATGCAGCAAACTATCCACCGCCATCTTTTCGCCACTACGTGGACCATGGCGTGCTGAGTGGCGAACCTCATCGCCGTCTGATAACAAGATCCTCAAAAACTAAATATAGGGGGAATAATTAGTACGCCCAATAATAAAAACCCACTATTGCCGTTGTTTATCAAAAACTCTGTGTTAATTTTAAAGTTAAAGTTTAATCGATAGGGTTCCGAAATGTTGCGATATTTTTAATTTTGACAGTGGCCTCTCCAACAGCCTACCAGGCGCTATTGGTCGTACAAGGTTGTTCGCCGAAGCCCGCTGGTTGCATGTTGACACTATGCAACAGTTGAGCAAGTCAGCGCATGCGTGATCGGACGGGACGGGCCTATGCGTATTATTTATTTTATTTTACTAGCAATTCCCGCGTGTTTCAACAGCGTATATTTAAGGGGCTGCCAGCTGTCAAACTCGAGCGTGAGACAGAAGATGTCCCGCAGCATGGAAGGGGTGTTTGCGATTTTTTTTTCTATCGAGCGTAGTTTGTCCCATCGTGTATCGGTAATCATTAGTCCCTAAATAGACACCCCAAGATTGCTATACATTTTTCCAGACGATTAATTTTAGTAGTTAGTGCCGTAGCCTTCATAGAAAAACTGTAACTCCGCACATACGAAGCTCTTGCCTATACTTACTAACTTTAGATAATAAATATTTGTATTACTAAGAACTAGTCCGAAATAAGAGACAAAAACACGGTTTAAAGGAAGTGAGATTAAATTAGGTATATGGCTAAGAACCTTGGATTGTACGAATCTGTACCTGCCAAGAAGGAAAAAATTCTATGAAGGGAGCCTAAAGCTTGTTTATGGTATGGGGACAGGTATCCTCCCTGGTAGTCACTTTCACTCTCATACGCCAGACAGAGAGATATTTTTTTATAATATATTCGTCTTCTATTGAAAATTCAAACAATGGAAAACAAATACGTGGCAGAAACGCTAAAATTTGCCTTCAAAAGCGGTGTTTGCGATGTAAATATGGTTTACTCCATAGGACGATCTTTGCTCCATGGTACACTCAAAAGCAGATTAATGGCAAAACTTGTAGTACGATCTCAACTCTTATGACTCAGACAATAAGAACGGTACAAAGCCCAAAGTGTTACACTTGATGTGCTGTCCACTGTACCTGCTCATAATTTGAGCCCAAAAGAAATGAAGTCCTATTGAGTATTATCTACAAATGAAATGATAAAAATAAAGGAATGAACAAAAGTGTTTAAAGAATTAAATGCAAAACCACTCGCAATCAGTCAGTTCTGAGTGAATTCTTTAAATAAATACCGACTTAAAATGCTGTATTTTTATCTTTAACAATACCGGAATGAATGCACCTGCATTGTCCTGCATCAAACCTTTTATACTTTACGACTGTGAACCGGTTACTTTGTAAATTACATGCGATGTACAGTACAGATACACGGGGCATTTCGAAAAAACCTCAGAGGAAAGTTGAAAAGACATTGCCACTTTTCAATGGAGCTTTGCCCCACCTACAAAACTACGTGACCATTTAAGCTGTACCTATCATTTTGTTGGGGACTTATTACAGGTTTCATATTGCATAATCATAATCAGTATCATTTTATACTACTCTCGCAACTCCGATAGAAGAATTGCAAAAACAATGAGTAAATCGCTTGGATTTCTTACTATTTTCTGAATTCTTAATTAAGCTGTTTTTTTCGAATCGCATCTTGTACAAAACTTTACTTTAAACCAATAAATTTAATAAAAAACGGAGATATTTTTACATTTATTCGTTAGTTTGTACATCTTGCGGTTGATGGTGGGGCATGAATCTGACATTGTCATTTTCACATCTATCTCACAATTTTTTAACTAGTACAGATACTGTCGTACCTATCACATTTTAAAAACTGTATCAAACAATTCTACTAGTTCATTGATCTCCTATTAACAACTAGATACACAGTCTGCCTTCTAAAAATGTCCGAGCGCAAAGAAGGTCCAAACGGATGAATCATTTGCTTTAATGGACATTATTTGGACGTTAATAATGGACCCTTATTTGGACGTTTTTTAAATGGTTTAGTAAGAACTTTGTGTATGTAGTTGTTTATAGGAGATCAATGTACGGTGGAACACAGAGAAAGGTGTACAGTAGAGTTTTTAAGGTTGAGATTTTCTCAAAAACTACTTGACCTATTGTAAAAATTCTTTCACTGTTTGATAGATAAAAGTGAAAACTATGTAACTGTAAAAGAATTATAAAATTCGGTCCAGTAGTTTTTGAGAAAATTTCAACCTTATCGAGGAACCCTGTATACTTATCTCTGTCGTCGACTGTACTAGTTACGTCTATTGTTATGTAAATTAATTCATTCAAATTTTTAAATCAATGAAAATCTTGGCGGTCGGTGATTTGCTGCTTTTGGCATTTGCATGTTTATATTTATTTTATGGTGGCACTTCACTTGGCTATTCGTATTTGCGTATTTGTCATAATTGCCATGTGTGGTTGGTATGCTTGACAAAATAGTCGTCTTAATTGTATGTAGGTACGTCAAGTATTTGACAAATACGACAAACATCCAATAGCGAATACGAATAACCAAATGAAGTGGGAGCATTAAATATCGATCACATTTGGAGCGCAAAGTAGCGAAAACAGAGCCAGACATTGAATAAATTAATCTAATTTTCAAGTGTTTTGAATATTTATTTAATTTGCTAATTATTTATAGTATTGTACATCTACTGTACATTACCTTATACTGAGATTATACTTTAGATATCAATAACCTCGTTAAAGGGTATTTGTAATTAATTAAAAATACACTTCGGTTATTCCTTCAATGTAAAAGAGGAAATGTTTTTGTGGTTTATCTTTAAACTCGTCGCTTTATTTAATTTATTATTATATTCTTCGTATCACATGTTATTATACAGATCACGGGTTCCGAACACACAAATATTTACGAACGCATATTTTGAGGTTCACTAATGTTTGACAAAAAATGTATGACAAATGATCATTTTACAAATTATTTTTGAAAAAGTAATCATTTGACCCCTTCTTACCCGTGGTGCTACCGGTGGTCCTACTGGTAGTACCACGGGAATTTTTTTTTGCCCGTAGTACTACTAAACAATCTAGTAGTACCACGGGAGATTTATTTTACCTCTGGCACTACTTACTTATAAGTCGTAACACTATCAATATTAAGCGAACAATGTTTATTTCATTTCAAGTTACTATTGGTAAGTAACAAAATCCCAAAAAAATCACAAAGAAATAAAAGAAGCGCTCATCGGCGCTGGCTCGAATATTCGTGGGGCCGAATGCCATAGGCTCGAATATTTGTTGAGTCGATACACTTACAACCGACAATTCGTTCATTCAAGTTGTTTAGTATTGAAAATCATTTACATAAAAATGTTTATAGTAGGTATCGTGTCATTCAGTTATTTAGTATTTAAACTCATTTACATATATGTTTATACTATACGTATTGATTTTTCGACGTGCAGAATATACACAATGAATATTAATTTGCGATAAAGAGCTATGATGTGATATTTAATTTATTTTTGAACTTTATAAAAATGACAAGATAAGATATATTTATTTGCATAAATTTGGTTACAATAGTTCTTAATTTCTAATAGAGTTCGACACATTTAGCCAATAAAATGACATGCATCATGCATGAGATTTTTAAAGGTTTGTTTGTCAAATCTTTAAAAAACAAAACTAATTAAATCGTAAGAAACGCAATGAGGCTTTATGTATTATCTATGTACTCGTAAATATGTAATGCCGCGATATAAAGATAAAAAATTACATATTCATATTCTTAAATCTCGTTGTATGAATAATAGAGGTCAAATTCTTTATAAGAAAGAAATTTCCCTGAGGCGATGTCAGATATTTTTGTTACAAGATTTTCTTAGCTTTTCAAATATAACACGCATATTATATTACTTAGAGTTGATATTCATTAGATATTCATTCTTAAAATTGCCAATTATTTGATAGATTAAGATATCTTTTGATGCAAGTAAATAAATTGTATAAAATCTTGCGTGCGTGTGTAACACGAGATATCTAAATAAATTGATAAACTGATTATTTTGGAGTTATTACAGTTGGAATTAGTCTCAAGTGTATTCTGGTTTACGAAAGCTTCGAAGTGATAAATTATTTTTGCAATATAAAAACGATTATTGGGTATTTTCTTCAAAAAATATAAATTCGAATCAGTTTTTGTTGCCTTATTGTGAGTATTTGGCCGAAACGCGTAAGCGACAAGTTCTGCACGGCGCTTAAGCTGTTTTGGTCGCTAACGTCGATACAGTGACGGACTGACAGAGGTAACGAGATATCATTTTACCTGCCTTCCGTGGCGTCTATCTGCCTGACTGTGGTAAACAAAGCATTCGTAATGGAATGTAAAACTTGCACTTTAATGTTAAGGCACGAAGATTGTTTGAAATGTACTGCTTGTCAGGGCACATTTCATTACTCATGCGTGAGTTTAACTGAAGCTGAGTTTAAGAAAATTTTACCCATGAATAAGCTAAAGTGGAAATGCCCTGCTTGTAAAATGCAAAAAAAGAATACTATACACAGTCCGATCATACCATCTAGCCATATTGATGATGGCGGTCAACCGCAGTCAATTATTAACATTGATATGAAGGCGCTTATGAATCATATTGACGTGCGTTTTAACAGTTTGAACGATACGATTGAATCTTTCAAAACGGAGGTCAATGAGCGGCTAAGTCAGTTGTCCGCTACTGTCGGCACCTGGGGGTCTAGGATTGTTCAGATTGAGTCGTCCATGACTTTACTAACAGAACAAGTGGAAAATCTTAACACCGAGAATCACACACTTAGGTCCGAACTGAGCGATTTGAAGTGCACAATAAAAGAGATCAACGAGAATGGCAACAAAAACGAGCAATGGGTGCGCCGCTCAAATATTCAAATAAATGGCGTTCCACAGAAAAAAGGAGAAAACCTAATTAAAGTTGTGAGATCTTTGTCAGAGATGAGCGGTTTTGCGTTGAACCCTGAAACGGACATTGACTTTGTGACCCGTGTTGCAGTAAAAAATGATAGCAACGATAAAACACCAAGACCTATCATAGTCAAAATGCAGGCGAGATACAAGAAGGACGACTTTCTGGCATCTTTGCGTAGACTTAAGGATCTCAAAGCAAGTGATCTAGGTTTTCCAGGCGTGGATAGTCGAATATATTGCAACGATCATCTTTCCACTCGCAATAAGGCTTTGCTTCAGCAAGCGAAGCGTAAAGCTAAAGAGAAAAACTATGCCTACTGTTGGGTACGCAACTGCACCGTTATGGTGCGTCGCTCGGATAAGTCAGAAGTTTTGCACATCACTTCAGAAGAATCTTTAAAGAAAATAACATAGGAGTGATCTTGACTTTTTATTTCTACTTGGTATTAAGATTTAATTTTAGTAACCTTTTCTTCTCTGATTATCTTACACTATTAAGTTTATATTCAAATATCTGTTATTGTTATAACGAGGGCTGCGGTTTTATGAAAACGGTTGTTTATTGTTTCTTAAGCATTGTTGACCGATCTGGCATTGGTTGTACAGGCGAATTCAGATATCGACGATGTGTTTCAGTCTTGATTATGTGGGTGACTATTTTGTGGTTCTTGCTGAATAGCGTTGGTTATTACTGTTTTTGTGGAGGTTTCTATAATACTATGATACTAGTACTATACATATTTTTAATTATTTATTCGATTGTTATCAATGTTACTTAGCATATTCTACCAAAATGTTCGTGGCTTACGAACTAAAACAAGCCTTTTTTATGGAAACCTCTTGAATTCGGATTATGACGTGGTATGCCTGAGCGAGACATGGCTGCTGCCTGGTATCTTTGACGCCGAGCTGTTTGATTCACGGTATAATGTGTACCGCAATGATCGCGACTATGAACGTTTGGGGATGGCGAAGGGGGGCGGCACACTGGTAGCGGTACGTCGTGGTCTTACAGTGGACATGCGCAACTCGCGCCCTCTGCCGACATTCCCCGACGCTGACGTGACTTGCGTAAACATCACACTCACTCGTGGACCTACAGCTAGGAAACTCCGGATATTCTGCTGTTATTTTCCGCAGAATGTTAGCCAGGCCTCATCACAACTCTCTTTTTTTGAATTTATGTCAGATCTGCAAATTGACCACCCCGATGATGAGTTTATATTGATCGGTGATTTCAATATCAGAGCTGCTAAATGGTCTAAAGTATCCAACGACCTTCAAAGCCCATCTATAATTGATAATCCTTCCGAGGACACGTTAACGTCGCAAATATCAACCCTTTTGTGTTTCACGGACTGGTCACAATATAATGGTGTTCGCAACCATAACGACAGATCACTGGACCTTGTAATATCTAGCTTTATGACAGGTGTGTCTCGCACTGAACCGTTAGCTTTACCAGAAGATGCTCACCACCCAGCACTCTCGATTGCAGCTGATATCGGCTCAATGGCGCCAAACCTAAAGCCTGCACCACGTGTGGTGCGGCGATTCCACGCCGCCGATTATGACCTAATTAATAATGAGTTGGCAAGTATTGACTGGGAGAATGTTTTGCCTCTCGATAACACTGAGTTGGCTGTAGAAAACTTTTATTTGGTTGTAAATGACATAGTAGATAAACTTGTACCATCCAAAGAAATTATCGGTTATAGTAGATATCCGGTTTGGTATACCCGACCTCTCATAAGGTTGATTAATAAAAAACTAAAAGTACATAGAAAGTGGAAGGTATATGGTAGATTAAATGACTACGAAGAATTCGCTAATTTGAGGCGAATGTGTAAGGAAATGCAGGAATCTTGTTACGATTTGTTTATTTCAAGAGCTGAAAATAACATACGCTATAGTTCAAAGCATTTCTGGTCCTTCGTTAAGTCCAAGAAGGTAAACAATGATATTCCTGATACGGTATACTTTGATAATAAAGTAGGTTCTGACGGTCAGTGCATTGCTAATATGTTCAACACGTTCTTCCAGTCTGTCTTTGAACTTGACACATATGCCCCAAGGATAAATCTTAATCAATCAAACAAATATATTATTGATAAAGTGGACATTAATATCAACAAAGTTGAAAAGTATTTGGAAAAGCTTGATACCACTAAGGGAAGCGGCCCAGATGGATTACATCCTATATTTTTAAAGCGTTGCAGCAAACAGCTTGCTATCCCTTTGACCGTTCTTTTCAAAATCTCATTAGATACGGGTGTGCTCCCAGTTATTTGGAAAAAATCTTTAATTGTTCCAATCTTCAAAAGTGGAGACAAACATGATGTTAGAAACTACCGGGGAATATCAAAGTTATCAGTCATACCTAAATTGTTTGAGAAGATGGTTTGCGACACTTTGTCCTCTACTATTAGACCTTGGCTAATTTCTCATCAGCACGGATTTGTTAGTGGTCGCTCTACGGAGACCAATTTGTGTGAATTCTTGGATACTATTTTGGAAGCAATGGAGGAGGGCTTTCGGGTGGACGCAGTGTATACCGATTATTCAAAAGCGTTTGATAAAATTTCGCATTCCCTTCTAGTTAATAAGCTTGAGAACATCGGTATACACGGCGATTTACTTAGATGGCTGGACTCATATCTTCGCGATAGAACACAAGCTGTAGCTGTAAAAGGTTACACTTCTAGTTTCGTTCCAATTGCATCCGGCGTGCCACAGGGGTCCCACTTGGGCCCACTACTTTTTAATATTTTCATTAATGATGTCAATAACTGTTTTCAAAATTCAAATGTCTTACTATATGCAGATGACACCAAAATTTTTAAAATAATTAAATCTGATCAAGATTGTGTTAATATGCAGTATGATTTAGATCGCTTATGTCAATACTGTTTAGATAACAAGTTGCATCTAAATGTTGATAAGTGTTGCACCATATCGTTCACAAGAAAGAAGAACAATTCATTATTTGACTATACGCTTTTTAACACGAAATTGAAAAGAGTGAAGGAGGTGAGAGACCTTGGGGTACAACTGGACAGCGATTTGTTGTTTTCTTCACACATCGATAAGATAACATCCAAAGCTTATAGAATGCTTGGGTTTGTGTTTCGACAGGGTAGAGAGTTCAGGAACCCTAGTACATTCGTTCTCCTGTATAACTCGTTCGTGAGATCACAATTGGAATTTGCTTCATTAGTGTGGAATCCGCAATACTCAAAGTATATAGACTCAGTGGAGCGAATACAAAACAAGTTCCTCAAGCGACTCCGTTACAAATACGGAAATTCCCAAACCCACAAAACAATTTCCTTAGAAAAGCGAAGGGAACATAGAGACCAGATTTTCTTGTATAAAATCCTACACAGAATGGTGGATTCCCCCTACCTTTTTAACAGAATCACATTGAGGAGTTCCTCCAGAAATACTCGCTGCAGGGACCTTTTCACATTTCCGCTATGCACAACCAATTATGCTAAGAACCGTTATCTAGTTAGAGCTTGCCGTAGTTATAACAATAATTATACCCATATAGATATACTTAATGAAGAATATAACGATTATGTATCAGCAGTCAAAAAATCATAAAATCAGATATCACATTTAGACAAAACATAGCATTATATAGCTTAATTATTATTATTATTATTTTGGTCCATTCAATAGCCTATACAATTGATTGCTATAGGTACTTAGTTATCGTTATCATGTACGCTGTTTAACTAGCAGTGAAAACTTTATTGGCTAATGTGTTAATTTTAGTCTCTATTCATAAGTATCATTAAAGCTGTATGTTTTCCATAATAAATAAATAAATAAATAAATAAATTGTGTATAATTTGCACCTAATTTTTTTATTATTTACTTTTCGACCAATACAAGGACAGTTGCTAACGTTACTAATGAGAAAAATTTACAAAAAAACTTCATAGTATTTCAAAAGGATTTTGTATTTATATAGGGAATCCTATTTGGTAACCAGGAATGTTATTTTCACTCTCGTGTTGTGAATATAAATACATTTAATTTCAAATATAAATACATTTAATTTCAGTAATACAAATGCTTGTTTTAAGTAATCGTTCAATGTCAATCGATATGCTACGGCTAACAGCAGATCAAGTGTAACACTTTGGGCCGTTCTTATTATCTGCGTCGTAAGAGTTAAAATCGTACTGCAGGTGTTACCATTGAACTTCTGTTATCCGTACACCAAGCCGATCCCATATCCCTTGACACACGATCGATTTCGACATCGAACATTCATCAAGCATCGATCGATCGAGAGACAGGCTTATTTATTTAAATACTTAAAGGTTGTTAGCAATAAACCTACATAAACTTTCCTTAAACAGTGTTTTATCAATTTCACACTTCTTTAAAAAACATAGGAAGGGGCCGTGGCTTAAACCGTGGACTAACTTTTAAGTCACGTTTATGACTAATAGGGACATATTGCTTAGGTACTTATAAATAGTTAGGTTTTTTAAATGTGATTAATTACAAACCGACGAGCGTGCATTGATAAGTGTGGAAGAATCGAGAGTTGTGTACCAGGATCGCAGAATATAGAAGGCTCTAGAAAGATAATGTAAGCTTTTGAGAAGGTATACCTATATCAAAGACAGAATACATTCAGAATATAAAAATATATAATTATATTGTAATATTAGGTTGTTAAACGCTTTGAGTGACAGATGCCAGTTGCAACTCTATAATTATACTGCACTAATGATTGTACTATTTACTCATATAGAGAGTAATTGGATACTTCAAACGGGCATTTTTAAAATTATTGTTTTATTTATTCCTGAGTACTTAGCTTGTAAAGTTTATGTTAATTTTCTTTTGTAAATTATAGAGCTGTAGATAGAAACACTTAATTGCACATGAGAATAAAATATAATGTATTCTTACAACTCTACGAACACCGCCTAATTAATATTTAACAGTAAAGTAAAAGTTAGGGTGCCTTTCATACTTTATATAGAGTCGATTTTCTCTTATATTCTTAGATACCATTATATGCTTTGTCAGCATTTGTGTTATTAGGATTCAATTCAATTCAAATATACTTTATTTGCACACAAATGAAAATACATCAATTACATATAAAACCAAAGTTAGCTAGTGTACAGACAGGCGGCCTTATCGCTTAGGATTTTCCCATTTTATTTCTTCTTCTTATGGTGCCGTCTTCTTACGAAGGTTGGCGATCATTATGGCAATCTGCACTCTCGACAACGCCGCACGGAACAGAGACCTGGTACTCTTTCCATACCATTGGCGTAAGTTCTTGAGCCATGATATTTTCCTTCTACCTGGCCTTCTTCTGCCCTGGATCTTTCCCTGAAGAATCAGTTGTAGAAGATCGTACATTTTATTCTTCATTATGTGACCTGTTTCGGACACAAACTGTGTCCGAAACACAACCCTGCGATCGATTACTGGCGTAGCAGACGTAGCCCGCAAAGCAGCTACATTAAAGTGGAACTGTGCGGGCCACGTGTGCCGCATGCAGCCGGACCGATGGGCCCGGACTGTCACAGAATGGGTGCCATCGGACGGTCGCCAGCGTCGGGGCAGACCTCGGCGTAGGTGGAGAGACGATGTCGTCAGATACAGGGATGGGTGTCTGGAAGAGGCTCAGGACAGGGATGGATGGAAGAGGAGGGGGGAGACCTTTGCCCAGCAGTGGGACAATTTATAGGTTTACAAAAAAATGTGACCTAGATACTGGAGTCTCCGTTTTTAATTGTCTTAAGAATCCAGATCCTTGCCCATTTTCTGGAGCACTGTCTCAGTTTATTTAACGGTTTGTTATTACACTGTTGTTTATGCCGAACCCTAAAAAAGAAGCATACAAAATCGTGCGCCGACGTCTATGTAGTTTGATAATAATTGAGCAGTAATATACTAGCTTTTAATTTTTTGCTCGCTCCATTTGTTCAATGCTGTACTAATGGTAGCGCTATAATAATATATTATTATCATTTTATTACCTAATGAACGTTTTAATGACCTGTTATAATTGTAAGTTGCTATTTAACATTTATGCTACTGAGTGCTATTGGGTATTTTTTTTGTTTTAAAGGATTACATCGTTTTAGAAGTACCGACAGTAATAAAAAACGGCCAAGTGCGAGTCGGACTCGCGCACCGAGGCTTCCGTACAAACAACTTACTTAAGAGCGTTCCATGAGCCAACTAGCGCCGCCAATCTTAAAAAATCATATCGTCCAATATAATCAATTTTATTAAAAAAGCTACGTTCACATTGTTTATTGCTATAAATATTATTTTTTAAATACTTATTTGTAACGTGTTGCAATGTAGGTAAGTTGTAGTTCACATAATTGCGAAAAACGGCCGTTTCTGGCACATTTCTGAACTACAACTTACCTACATTGAATCACGTTACAAATAAGCATTTAAAAAATAATATTTATAGCAATAAACAATGTGAACGTAGCTTTTTTAATAAAATTGATTATATTGGAAGATATGATTTTTTTAAGATTGGCGGCGCTAGTTGGCTCATGGAACGCTCCCCCGTAGCTTAGCAGTTTTTTGCGTTTTCATACGAATATGCGCCAAAATTCAACATACGGCCATATGTTTTGATTGCGTTAGCGTAGAAGGTTGAATTTTTCACGGCTGCATGAGTTTGCAAACTTGAGTATTTGGTATTAATTTCAACTTGATACGTCCGTGCGTTTGTGAGATATAGGTCTTAACAGACAGACAGACGGACAAAAAAGTGATCCTATAAGGGTTCTTATTTTCCTTTTGAAATACGGAACCCTAAAAATGTCGCCTAGTGTCGAAAGGACATTGGTTTTGTTGTTTTTAACCTTCTACGAAACGCAAAGAGAGGTTATAAGTTTCATGTCTAATGTATGACTGTGTCTGCGTTATCTTAGCTCCAGAACCGGGGTGGTCGGATTTGAAAGCGATTTTTTTTCGTTTGATAGGTGTTTGCATGAAACTTCCTATATATAAAGGATTCAGGGTCTAATGATGACCAGAAAAATAGGCTCGAGGTTTTTTTTGTATGTTTTTTTTTAATTTAATTGTTATTGTAATTTATTTATTCAACCATTCTACATCGCAATAGATAAACACTGATCTTCATCTATGACTCATTCAAACTATCAATTACAAGTAATACGGCTCGTAATAAAATATGGAATATTAAGTAGGGTAAACCGACCGATCGTAGCCCTAGCACGGAATCGATCCGATGACGTAATAATATCGCACGAACGCCGACAATAACGGGCCCAACTGTTTCATTATCGCGCGATTATTTATCACTGTACTACTAAATGATACAGCCTTCATTATAATACATACGTATAATGAACATTTGTATCTTTTTAGTGGGTTTCTGATAGGATAGGTTGAACTATCTATTTTATTTAGATTTTTGTAAACTTGTATAAATTGGTGTATAAAAGACATTGCCTCAGTTCAATGGACATTTGCCCCACCTACAAAACTACTTGACCATTTAAGTTGTACATTGTAGTTTCATATTGCATAATCATAATCAGTATCATTTTCTACTACTCTCGCAACTCCTATAGAATAATAACAAAAACAATGAATAAATCGCTTCGATTTCTTACTATTTTCTGAATGCTGTTATTTTCGAATCGCAACTTGTACAAAACTTTTTTTAAACCAATAATTTTAATAAAAAACGGAGATATTTTTACATTTATTCATTATCTTGTTCGTTGTTGTATTAGGTATCTTGCAATGTCATTTATGTCACCTTTCTCATTTAGGCTCGAAATCCATTTTCAGTAGTGTCATCGGGTTGACCTTGATTTGACATTATATTTATGACAGTCCACATCGCATGATACTAAGAAAACACTTCTGAAGTGTTTGAGTGACCGTCAGATAACGTGTGATTATTATAGGTAGCCACTTTCGACGACGTAAAGAGGTATTAGTTTTATCTGGTTGTATCCAGATAAAACTGCAATTATCTAATATTACTAGACTTAAGAGTTTAGTTGATGAAATTTGAATTAAATTTTACTAAATATATTATTATAAACCTGAAGGGCAATAATTCCTGTTCGTAAGGTAGTCATTTATCAAATGTTTATTTGTAATTTATTAATAATGTTTTTATGTTGATTGATTGACGCATATATAACAAACCTGTTTCTTTGAACAGACTTATATTAGAAAGTACAGTTGAAAACATGCCGAGTGTTTTATCTTAATTCATAGGATACTTACCTTTTATGTAAAAAAAAGTCATTTTTTGTTTTGTTATAATTCACATGTGACCCGACCCGAATCTTCCATTTTTGACCATTATTTATGATCATCGGAACCTCAATCCTCAATATTCAAACTGCAATTCCTATTTTACCTCATTAATATTATACTAGTCCATTAAGTATGTACGGAATCCTCAGATCAAGGCAACCCCAAGGTCGTCCTCTCCAGTTTATTTTTAAATATACCTACTCGTGTAACAGTATAATAATTGCGATAATGAGACTACAATGAATGCCTTTTAATTTTTACTCCATTTTTGAGGTGCCCTATAGGTATAATAACAAGTGCGGAATACCTATAAACTGCGCAGTGTCACGTCACGAAGTTTTGTACGATTGCTATTTGTAACAGGGCACGCGATGATTTCATTGCCATCTGTGTGAAGACGATTCCCACGGTTACGTCATCGTCCTAAGTAATCAATAAGTAACGATAATTTTTTTATTTATTTTCTCATATCATTGTTCATAATTACTATGTATTGTAATCAAATTGACCGCATCACTACCTGTCTAGTAACGGGTCAGAACCCACTGGTCCCCTGAAATTCGCACCCTGTGCCCACTCGTCCCCTAAAATATTTGAGGTTTCCACTCGTCCCCTGAACTGTTATTTTTTTTAATAATTTATATTTCCTGGCGCTCTACTATTTTGGAGATTTCTTTTCGGTCCCCGTGGTTGTGGTACAGTCGCGTAAGACAAAAATAAATAAATAAATTAAATAGGTATAATCATATTAACAGCTAAGTTATAAACGCCCAAACATATACAGACGGACGTTGATAAATATCGTGTTCAACTGTTTGTCGTGCTAGTCAAGTCTCGGAAATAATCATTGAACTACTGAAACAATCTTTTTCATCAACAATGTGCTAGTTGACCCTAAATTCTTTTTGGTCTTAAATAGTTAATAATCGTTCTATTACACTGTACAGAATATTACAGAATTTTTTGAGACATTCAAATATGTCACGATGTGACGCGCGGCTGTGGCGCTGCGCTAACATTTCCCAATCTCAAGATTCATGTCAACCCCCCACATGCGCACGCAGTAAACGGCATCCGTCCGCAAACGCCGTAATTACCCGCATTTACCCTATTAAGTACTCTACACACCACCCTAGCCAAGTGGCATTGACGGACGCTAGTACGGACAATAGCAGATCAATGGTAACACTTGCAGTACGAGTTTAAATCTTACGACGCAGATAATAAGAACGGTCCAAAGTGTTACACTTGATCTGCTGTTAGCTGTAGTTAGTGTGTCTAGAATAGAAAGAAAAATGTAATGGAATTGATATTTGTTAACGAAAAATTGAATGTCAAACCTATACCTTTGCTGTCCTATACTAGCGTTAATGAAAGCCAAAGCCATTGGTTATGGAATCTACACACCATAGCTGCCGACAGCTGCCGACATATGATGTTATTCATAAACCTGGTTAAACCTCACTTCTCTTAAATCGTGTTGCTATCCCTTTCACACTTCGTCAAAAACGTTAACATGGAAAGAGACAGGAGGCCCAAACGGTGGCGTAACTTTAAATCACGTTTATGAATACGCGCCGCAGTCCGACGGCTTGGTGTTTAATAGAAACAGGCTGTGTCGGCGGCTGTCAGTTTTTCGTGGCGGCTTTGGTGTGTTCCACAGACTCCATTAAGGGTGCAGAACTGCAAACCCACCGACATAAGTCGCCCACTTTTTGTCGGCGGGTTAGTCGACGACTACTTCATTTAAATAGTAAAATTGTTTCGGCAGCACGAGTTCAGCGACTTTTTTGGTAGATAAGCCGATAGTCATAGACAGTTTTGAGCACGAATTCAGTGTGAGGTCGCACTTACGACTGTCAAAAGTGTATGAAAACTGACAGTTATAAAACCGAATTCAAACACCACTTATACTCAATTGTCTATGACTATTGCCACATGTCGCAAGTCGACAGAAGCACAATTCGCCGACAAATGATTCTTCCAGGAAAGCCGCCGACACCAAGACTGTGTCGGCGGTTGTCGGCGGGTTTGGCGTGTAGGTAGACTCCTTTACAATTCAGCAATGATTTACACGTCCTCGACTGGATTCCCCAATGATTTGCCAACTTGCCGGACGCTTGCGACGGATCGGAAACGGTTTTTGTACGAAGACATTCGTATTTCGTAACGTACAGTCGACCGTAGAGTAGTTAGATATATGATCGATCTAATAGGCAATACCCACAGACCACTTACTCAATAGACATGAAATCGGTACAAAGCAAGCGAAAAATTCTTAAGCCTACTAACTTCGCAAATGATGGACTTATCGAAATCCAACACAATTTTTATTTTGTCTTCTATTTAAAATGAAGTATCATGAGTAACTCCTTAGACATTGGTTCCTTATGGTCCCTTTTATGCTATAGATAGACGAATAACTTTACTTATACTAGTATTATTATCAGAATTCCCAGCGCCATCCAAAACAAGTTCTATTAATTTGTATCTCAATGATGTGAGTCAATGACCTCTTTCGACAGCTAATTTAGTACATCCAATAGATATTTTTTTCTCTATAACTAAATCTAGGTATTACTGAGCTCGATAATAAAGTCTTCTTACATGGCATCCACATTGCATGTTATTGTTACAAAGAATACATTCAGTAAACCGACTGAATCAAATATTGAATATTCTTTAGTTCTTATTTAGTTTAGACTCGCTTTAATTAATAACTAGCTTTTAACTACTTTTTTATTATTAGTTTTATTATATTTTGTTTTTAAGGTTTCATTATGTGAATAAATACTCTATTCAACTACAAATAAATATAAACTAGACGTGACAAATTGAATAAAGAAATTTTTATAAAATTAAAATTCCGAAAAATATTTAATGAGCATTCTAAATTTCATCTTCTTACTAATTTTGAAACAAATTTTCTGGAAGGATAAAAAATATGTTCTAGTTTTTTTAGACAGTTACAGGAAACAGAGTTCGACCGAATAACACAAACATTTTTACGGCAATACCTATAACTTACCTATAAGTGATATAAAATACCAACAATGACTTGTATAGGCAGAAATTCTATACGACTATACGAGTGCAAACCTTATTACCACCTCGACGTGTCTTATCTCTGAGTGATGTCACCCTGGGACGTGTTGATGGCTACTCATTACCATGTCCCGTGTTATCCATAATTGAATGTACGTGTACCTATTTACCCGTCTGCAATTATTTTATTATTCCTCTTTGACCATTGTTTGGATTTAATTCTTTTGTTTTCTTGTCTTGTCACATTATATTGTCACTTGTTGAGGTTTAGTTATATTTTGTAGCAGTATCCTCGTGATGCGCTGGAGGAGAGCCCATGTTTCATGCCCAGTCTTTGTAATACTTTGTAGTACAATCGAAGACAGAGATAAGTATACAGGGGGCCTGAATAAGGTTGAGATTTTCTCAAAAACTACTTGACCGAATTTAATATTTTACAGTTACATAGTTTTAACTTTTATCTATCAAACAGTGTAAGAATGTTTGCAATAGGTCAAGTAGTTTTTGAGAAAATCTCCACCTTAAAAACTCTCCTGTACACCTTTCTCTTTGTTCCGCCGTACCTATATGGAATAACACAGTCTTAAATAATAGATTTTCTTTCCTCTCTATCTCTTGGTTGGTTGTCTCGTTTTTTTATATATAAATGACAATGCCAGATTCTGCCCCACCATCAACCGCAAGATGTACAAGAAAACGAATAAATGTAAAAATATCTCCGTTTTTTATTAAAATTATTGGTTTAAAACAAAGTCTTGTACTTACATCTAGCGAGTCGAAAAAAACAGCCTAATTAAGAGTTCAGAAAATAGTAAGAAATCGAAGCGAATTATTCATTGTTATTGTTATTCTTCTATAGGAGTTGCGAGAGTAGTAGAAAATGATACTGATTATGATTATGCAATATGAAACCTTGTAATAAGTCCCCAACAAAATGATAGGTACAGCTTAAATGGTCACGTAGTTTTGTAAGGGGGGCAAAGCTCCATTCAAATGTGGCAATGTCATTATACATAGACCTAACATTCTAAAAATACATCAATGAAAAATGTAAATGAATGTAATCGCGTTCAATCATTATCATTTTTGAAGAAATGAGGAGTTTTAGTCACCTTCCTATCATAAACTTATCATGCGATTGGTAATTTATTGCCCTGGCTTAAACTTTCTGATACCAGCGTTTACGATACTAAATATAATTCTAGATAGGAAGACCGACTTATCAATACAACTAGCGATTTTGAACCGTATACCTTAGTCATAAAGATGTAATGCAATAGCGGTAATATTCAAACATTGGTGAAATGTGGGCTGGATAGATTGGCTTCAATGCAATTACGTCAAAAATTTAGACGATGAAGTCATTGAATTTGTGAATGTCCTTCCAAAGTCACCTCTAACTTTTGTGCCATCAGCCCAACACAAATAGATGTCGTCATGCTAAATAGTTCTTGTTCATAGGATTCTAGGTATTTGTGAGGCCTAATGGTGATATTGTTTCTTCAATATCGCCATTAGGCCTTGTTAGATCTTTTTTCACCTATAAATCTAGTGACACTTTCATCTGAGCCCCTCCGTGCCTCGGAAAGCAGGTTAAGCAGTTGGTCCCGGTTGCTGTCGCTCGGCAGCAGTCGTTAGGCCACGTCAGAGGCCTACGGGCGCCCTGAATAACTCTGACAAATAGGTTTGGTCACTAAACCACACGAAAAAAAAACTATAAATCGTCCCACTGCTGGGCGAAGTTTTACCCCCTCTTCCTCCACCGAGCGCTATCCTAATCTTTGTTAAATTAGTGTTCGTAGCTGATTTTCTGGTTAAATTGAAATTAATGTGAATATTTACATACTCGTTGTGCATCGTGAAATGAATCATATATCATTGGATTAAAGTCCAGTGTCCACGATAGTCAGATGAATAACATATTTTTCTAGAAAACCAAGTTTTGTTGTAGGTATTATCTTTTTTTTGGTGGTCGTCGTATTTAAAAACCGCATTTATTATTCATCAACTCACCGCAAAGCTAAAATATTCCCGGCTTCAGAATACAGCTCGGTATTTTTTTTTATTTCGGCGAGACCTTTTCGTCCAAAAGAATCGGACAAACCAACATGTTTCGATCAAAGCGAGGCGAAATTTATGTTCATCTAATCAGAATAACATTAAGGTCCCAAAGTTAGGTCTGACTGGATGAGAGTTTGTTTTCACTGCATAGCAAACCACGGAGATATTTTATTTTTAAACGATTTCTAAAGAGGAGGGTGTTTTCAAAATCATCGAGCTTTCATGTGATCGTTCCAGGTCCACGAGCCTTCTTCTTCTTGGGGGTTGCCTCTCCAACTAGTGAAGGTTGGCAATCAGCTCATCATATTTATGCCTATCTCTCGCGAGACGGAACAGGTCTGCGGCGCTCGCGATTCCAATCCATTCCCGGATGTTACGCAGCCACGACTTTTTCCTGCGACCGATTCTTCTCTTTCCGGCGACTTTTCCCATCATAATAAGTTGAAGTAACTCATAGCGCTCGTGCCTCAGAGCATGTCCTAAGTACGCCACTTTACGCTTCTTGATGGTCTGCAAAAGTTCGCATTTTTTGTTCATCCGTCGCAGGACTTCACGAGCCTATTGTTCTCAAAAAATTGAAGTTCATACATTGATTCCCAAGAGGTCCACGACATTTTATAATAATAATAAAAATGTTTCCCAATGGGTCCATGCATTGTTTAGTACAGTCAGCAATGAAGAATAGATATTTCTTTAAATCAGTACTAACCTAGGTTTTAGAGGATTTATTTTATGAAATAAAAGACGATATAACTATGTTTGTATGTTTTTTCCTTCATCCTTTTTTCTCCTAGATGGTTAGCTTTCATACTTTCTTTCACGCGACAACAATCATCTCGAAAAATCCCTTCTGCAGCTGCGTCCGCCTTACCCGATATTTCTCATTAAAAATCATCTGTTCCTCAATATTTCAATTCACAAAATGTTTTTTTTTCTTTCATCCTTTTTTCTCCTAGATGGTTAGCTTTCATACTTTCTTTCACGCGACAACAATCATCTCGAAAAATCCCTTCTGTAGCTGCGTCCGCCTTACCCGAAATTTCTCATTAAAAATCATCTGTTCCTCAATATTTCAATTCACAAAATGTTTTTTTTCTTTCATCCTTTTTTCTCCTAGATGGTTAGCTTTCATACTTTCTTTCACGCGACAACAATCATCTCGAAAAATCCCTTCTGTAGCTGCGTCCGCCTTACCCGAAATTTCTCATTAAAAATCGTATGTTCCTCAATATTTCAATTCACAAAATGGCCCACACATCCTGACCACGTTCGCACACCAGGGAGTATCAAATTCTTGCTTCGGGCCTGTGTGTTTTTCCTCTAACAACCGAAAGTAAATGTCAAACATCCAATTTATATCATACCACGATGCTCAAGGAGGCTCTTATTGTAATTTATCGAAATAAATTCGGCTGAGGGCCGTGGGCTCGGTCGCAATTTGCAAATATTATACCTCACTCGCCTTGCGATTTACGATGCTTTTCTTGTTTTATAAAAGACATTGCCACATTTCAATGGAGCTTTGCCCCACCTACAAAACTACGTGACCATTTAAGCTGTACCTATCATTTTGTTGGGACTGATTACAGGTTTCATATTGCATAATCATAATCAGTATCATTTTCTACTACTCTCGCAACTCCTATAGAAGAATAACAAAAACAATGAATAAATCTCTTCGATTTCTTTATTTTAAATCGATAATTTTAGTAAAAAACGGAGATATTTTTACATTTATTCGTTATCTTGTACATCTTGCGGTTGATGGTGGGGCAGAATCTGGCATTGACATTTTGAATAATTTGCTATGAATTACCCAACTTTACTCACGCCCAAAGCAAAATAGTTTCCAATCGTTAAACTCAATACTTGTAAACTCAGACCCCATAACATAACCAATGGTACAGATTCCCATGAATTTAAAGTTCCTGTTATTAGTTCCCATTGTTAATTGTCGAAGGGTTTGGTCAGCTATAAATTCCGGTTCAATGATTGCTTTGTTGAACCCTAATTAGATTCCAAACTTTCGAAATGTTTTCACGCATTTAATGAATACTAAAATAGAATAGCCTTAATTAATTTAGTAGGAATTACGGTTGAATTTAATTTACAAAAGTACTTTGTAATGTTGGTTTTGGTTATGGACTCTGCTGGATCCCCCTTAGTTCCGATAGAGATCGGAAGAGGATCTTGGTCTCTGACCAATTCAGTTCAATATGCAAAAGATATAGAACAGTCTATAAAAGTACGGGAGAGTTTTTAAGGTTGAAATTTTCTCAAAACAACTGCAAAAATTCCTTCTCCGTTATATTCCGTCCTTGAATTCATTCGACAAATTGAAACTGGGGGTTGTACTCATGATATAATTGGAGGGGTTTTCAGGAAATCAAATCTGCAAAAAAATTGAACTAAGTACGTCACAAGTCACACAATGACCTAAATGACTTTCATAATTTTCATTTTAAAAGACATTGAAAGGGTATGTTTGCGATTTCTATCGAGCGAAGTTTGTCTAATCGTGTATCGGTACTCATCAGTCCCTAAATAGACATTGCGATTGCTATATATTTTTTTCAGACGTCTAATTTTAGTAGTTAGTGCCGTAGCCTTCATAGAAAAACTGAAAATCCGCCCATACGAAGCCTTAATGTGGCTCCCTGTATACATCTCTGTTTTCGATTATACAATGCTCTATCTATTCCATTACCGCAATACGGGTACCTTAAGTTATAACAATTGGTATGGATATCAGATGTTGATTGGAACAATAGAATTCGGTCTCGTTATCTCTCTGAATGTGATGAAAGGGTGCAATTAGATCGAGTGCTGGTTACGGTTTTGGTTTTTGTTCTAGAATCATATTGAAGCAGATTGGAATAGTGTTGTTACCATATTTCAATGAATGTGCATGTTTGTGTGATTGAGATATGTATACGAGTGGCATTTTTATAAACTATAATATATTTATAAACTGCCATGTTCGTTACGTACCTTTTGGTGTAATAATAGGTTATTATCGCCAAAAAAAGGTTTTGCGTAAGACTGCACTATTGGATCTCTAAATACGAAATCGCGAGGCTAGTAAAGCGTTATGCAGATCAACATTTGGACCGTTCTTATTATCTGCGTCATAAGAGTTTAGTTGGTACTGCAAGTGTTACCATTGATCTGCTGGTGTCCGTACACATATTTTTCCTGAAACAGCCAATTCGGCATATTTTTGCAAATTCATTGAAAATGTGTGTTTTTGCATTCATCTTTAAAAAATTAACAAAGTTATGGGTAGCTTGACAGGCGATGTATGTGAAGAACTTACGGTCAGTTACTATAACTTTCTAGTGTACATCCCGTACAGTCGACAGCAGATCAATGCTTGAAACACTTGCTTCAAGTCTTACGACGCAAATAATAAGAACTGTCAAAAGTAAAAAGTGTTACCATTAATCTGCTGTCGACTGTACATCAACCTACATTATCTCGGTTTCATGTATTTATCTCTTCCGAGCTCGAAATTATGCCGTATGTCTATTGAAATATAGCTGAAATTGGATTGGATTGTAAGCGAATGACAAGAGTATGAAGTTAGCTATTTAACGATACCAAATAGACGATGGTTTTATGTCAATTCAATATTTAAAAAATACAATTTGGAATTCACCGTTTTTCCGTGACGAAAAACGGTCGGTTTTCGACGGTTTTTCGAGTGATCTCGGATCTCGAGAGGAACGCAGTGATTCATCGGTGTTGGTCTCATTCGATGAATCATCTGCCCATCCCTTTGGGTTAGCTTTTGACGTGACTGATGTGATGTCCATCGACCGAATAAACCCCCATTGTGCTTCTAATTGTCCATCGGTTTATTTGGTGAACTATGACCGCCATTGTCGGTCGGACTCATGAGATTTTTTATTACTTTTTTCGGTCCAATGCTTTTGTGACCCTTTTGTTGGATCACTTTTTTATAAAAGACCATTGTTGTTTTGAAAGGATTAATTAGTATCTTAGTATTGATTGAAATTGTAACTACCGCCCTGTCGATCGTTCCTTTTCCTACAACCCGTTTTTTCATCGTGTTCTAATTTATTCACCGGGCATGGATAATGCGTAATTCAAATTCTGAATATATATATATATAACACTTTCGAAACGATTGTGGTCCTTTTCGTTTTCAGAGGTAGGGCTTTTGCATTTGTCTAGTAAGTCAATATTCTGCGAAATCGGCTCTCAACATCTCTATGGGCCATTGTTGTGTAGATAGGTAGGTACAACGCGCCTATCTGTTCTGCGGCGATGTTATTCAAATGGGCACCTAATCTAATTTTGGGGAAACGTTTCGGTTGTTCGTATAAAAAGATAGGAATAAAGGTATATGCGCACTATTGGCAATACGATTTTATTACTCAAATTCGTTACCTTTGAGTAGTCCAAGTTTTTCTTTTATATTATGAGAATTAATCAATTTTAAAAAGAAGACTTGAATTTTTATTATAACAAGTAGTAGGTAATAATAGTCATAGATGAGTGTGACTTAAATGATCAATGGGTATATAATTGAGTTACATAATTGGAGAAGACACCGCAAATAAAACTTTTGCTTGATTTTATGTAAGCGAGTGCGCTCACATCTTCTTTCACGCCAACATGCAAGCGAATCAGTTTTGTCCTATACTCAAATCGTAATGTTTATAAATATCCACCTCGACTTCCAAATTCCTAAAAAATATGCGTTATCAAAGGTTAATGACTTATCTGCGTTAATATGTCACCACTTTACAATAATAAAGAGATTTCCATTCCACGAATGATGCAATCTGTGAATGACGTACTTTCTGCGTACTCTTTTCAGTCCTATGCCAATATTCCGAGTTTTTTTTAATAACCTGTTCTGACGATTGACATAAGAATACGTCGACACCGACATAAGAGGCATCTGTGCATAGCGTCAATGCGTTTTTATTTTTAAGGTTCAGTGAAAATATAAATCGAAGAAGGAAACCTGTGGATTTATTAATAGGCGTATGCATATTCGCCAACCCTTGCCACCAGGCGATATAGGTCACCCACCATTGGACGATGGACCCACTCATTTGTGAACGGGAATTTTTTGCCAATTTTTTTCTCATATTTCTGTATATGTGTGGGCGTTGAGTAGCAACATAGTGATGCCACGCGTTTACTACGTGACACACTGATGGGCGTAGTACTTTCTCAAGGCGCGTCATTGAACTCGATCGTCCGGTTCCCGCGTTCAGCCACTGCCAAAATATTCCACGCTCATAATTATTGGGTTACGTATGGTCTGACGGAGTCCTCTTACATCCTTCATGTTCTTTCTATTTGAGAGCAGTCGATATCTTTTATCATCAATTTGTGGTCCCTCATCATTTGCACCATCATATTTGTCTATCACTTAATCAGGCAATTTGTAGGTGAGTTAATTGGTAGATGATCCTGAGGTGTCACTAAAATTTTCGGTTCTCCACACATTCCTTCTTCCTTCTTGTTAATTCACCGAAATATTTCTATTTCAACTAACGTCGTTTTCTGCTACTGCGTTGACATTAGTTTTCTGTGACATTAATGTCAAACTGTAATGGTTACTCCAATTTTCTTTGTTAAAAAGTTGGACGACGCTCAAAACCTCAATCTCATACCCTTTAAAAATATACATGTTGCGTAAGCCGTAGCACATTTCCTATGACAACTAATGAAATAAAAGAATAACGAACTGTCACAGGGAGTTTTGTTACGCCCACTTTTATTTATTGACGCCAGTTGTCTCTTTATAAATTCGAGACAGAAGTGTAATAATATTGATAATAGAATAAGTAGTAGAAACTATTACTTGTGAAAGGGGGTTCTGTTCGACCAATTTATTATTAAGACTTTATGCGCCAATATTTAGAAGATAATTGCATAGACATGAATTATTTTGCAAATTCATTAATTTAAACGCGGTTAACATCTATTCAAAATGTCATCTTATCATCAACACTCTTCAGATGTTTAATTGAGTCTTCATGCATGTTCCTTTGATCAAACGAATTCGTAACATTTTCTTAGAACTTATATAAAATGCCTTGACCACTTTAGAGCCGTTAGGATACTGTTGTAATTACTAAACTTCTAACAGCATATAAAAACAAAGATGTCAACGTCAAAATCGAATTCTCCCGTGTCGAACTTCCATCTTTCATCTTCATGTCTCATGTCAGACTTCAGGCGGTGGAACTTAATTAAAACTGCGTCCAATTTCATGGTGTCCAGCGATCGGTAAGGGGAAGCAGCCAATCACCAGCGCAATATCGCAAGTGTTTTTCAGTTTCACGATTTTTACGCTCCAGTAACTGGGTGGACGCCTTTGATCTATTTGAAGAGATTTGGCCTTAACGTCGGCTGGTCGGGAGACAAATGGCCGTTCGGTTCGCTATCCCCTCGAATTTCTAGACGAATCTGTCCGTCAATTGTTTCAGATTCCTTTGAAGATTCTGTACTTCAATGATTCAGCTTAGCAGTATTTTCTAACACGTTTAATTGTTCATCAATTTCAAGCTATGTAACTAATAATTACCGCTCTTAGGTAATTTGATGCGGCCTTGAACCGTTGTGATTTGAAGTACGTTATAAAGTCTTTATACAGCATCATACCAATTTAAATTAATAGTTTTGTATGCTATTAGCCAAATCAATCAAGCGCGGTATTGCCTTTCCAACCATTCTCCTAATATTACGGTGTCGGATCATTGGTGTCGTCTTCAGAGATTTTAATAAATTAGAAGAGCCCTCTATTTCAAAGTCATATGTCACACTTGTTGGCCAATTTCCCAATCATGCTACTATCAATCTTATACTGGACGCTGCTGGTCATTTAGCGGCTAGCTTGGGTCGGAGGTGGTCTTTATTCTGTTTCTTCTAAATTCGTGAGTTTCCATTTCGTTTTCTTTGATTTGCTTTAGGCCTTCATTAGCTGTCCGGTCTTCATCTGTTTTCTGTTTCTTTATTAAATTGTCCACAAGTTTAGTGACAAAATTATGATAAGTTAGGTATATTTATATTTCCCACCTGGATCATATTTTAAATATGTATGCAAAGGGTAGATATATCAAGAAGTCCATAAGGAGGTATTGAATAACGAACGTCTAATTTTTCGATATCTTTGTACATCGTAGGATTAAATGCTGTTTTGATGTTTTGAGAATCTTTATACCCGAACTTATCAAACTCTTCTCTTGTCCCCAGGTACATGGTGAAGTGATAACCCCGTGCTAATGCTCCACGTGCTGCAGTGTTAGTGTTTAGTGTGAATGTGGCTCATTAGCTGATCGAGCTGGCGTGGTACGGGGCGGGTGGGGGGGCGATGCAGGCCGGCGGGGGGTGGTTTGTGCCATGGACGATGGGGGTGCAGAAGTTCGCGGTGGCACTGCCGATGGGGGGCGTAGTGCCCCTGGTGCCACCCATGCTGGCTGCGTTGCCGCCTGCGCCTCCGCCACTCAGGCTGATCGCGCCGCCGCCACTGCAGCATCAGGCTCAGCCTGGGAGGAAGGTATGTTTGGTTGGAAGAGTAGCCAAGACATGGGATTAGTTATTGTGACTGAGATATTGCATGCCAATTATTATATATGCACCTCGAAGAAATGGATTTCTGACTATACAAGTATTTTAACATCCTCAAACAAGTGGTTTTCTGGAAACTTTAGATTCCTACCTGCACAGAATTTAGTGTCATATACATAATAATAATAATAAAGTTTATTTGGTCTCATTCTTATAGCCTATTTAACAATATTGTATTACATTTATATGTTGTTAGATTACAGTTTCAGTCTGTTGATCTCATTTAAATGGTGCGGCTGGTATTTAAAAAAGGAAGATCCTGTACTATAAATACCAGCCCCCTTCCTTAATGGAGTCTGATTTGCCAGTATTACCTACCTAGGTATTTCTATCTTTCTGACCATCTATAGGTATTTTCTAATGAATTTCTGTTTTATAACAATCCTTTTCATTCATTCTTAGAATAAACCTTTTGAAATGTACAAACCAAACGATCCCAAAATTACGTATTCCGTTGTACTCGATTCTATTTTTATCTTTACATTAAAATTAATTCCCTTCTAGACGATGTTTTTATAACTGGAAACCTTTTAAAATCAAATCACCATCGCACAATAACTAGTAATTGTTTAAGGGTTTGTTCGTGACTTAAATATTTATAGAAATCAGCTTCAATCGAACTCCGAGTTTTCCGTAGGGCATGATGTTTTCCTATGGTAAAATGTGAAATAAATGTTACCACAAGATAATTTTCAGCACACTTTCGTAATACGTAATATTTTATTGGTAGGTACAATTACAAGATTTCGCGGTAGATGGTGGTAGAAAAATAGTCGGTAGCATTACTAGCTTTATTGGAAAAGAGGGCAGGGGCGTAGCTATCCAAGGTCAGGGGGCCCCTGGCCAGTCAAGTCAACCTCGAATCGAACTTACCTCGCGAAACTTTTTCCCAGCTCAGAACATAATTATGGCAACACAGCATTAAGCATAACAACTCGGGTCACGGTTGCATTAGATCACATACCTAAGTATTTGGTATAATTTTCAACTTGATCTGTCCACGCGTTTCTGAGAAAAAGTTCTTGACAGACAGACAGACAGACGGACAACAAAGTGATCCTATAAGGGTTCCTCTTGCTTGAGGTACGGAACCCTAAAAATGAAGAACGAAAACGTTCTATAATTTTCTTATTTGCAATAAATATATTTGAATTTTGAAACACAGATCCCTTAGGGAAGATAGGTAGGTTCAAGTTAATTTAATGTTAATTTAGTAATAGTTAAAGTAATGTAAGAAATATCCTGGTGCTATTAAAAATCTAATCGCAATCATGAAATTCATGTTTTTTCATAAAAACCTTCCCGTTGACCAGAATTATGAAATTTGGCACAAAACAAGGTCTGGTTGTGTTTAGACAGAACCCTCAGGCCGCGAGTCCTTTTTTTATCCGCCCATTTAGAAATGGTGACATTTTAAAAAAAGAAATCTAAAAATCATCATTGTATACCACGCTAACAAAAAACTTATATCTTTAAATCAAAGACATCTTGCAATGTCTAGATAATCAAACTATACAAACTGTTTACCCTTACAAGGCAACACAGGCGCCAATGTATTTCTTTCTTGTTATCCGTCTAAAGCTGCTTATACACACAACGATTTATCTTAACATAAATATGGATGAATAAGGTATCAGGGAATGGCCTCATTTATCGTTCCTAGAGCGCTACTTTTCTTGCAGCTTTCAATTTTTTGAGACAAATACGAATGTCAGTTGTTTAGAAATATTACCGAATTACAAGTCTCCACGTCTTGAATGTTTGTAAATGTTGATGTTTGACTTTTTATTAGATGTTCGTTACTGAATAATTTGTATAGCGACACAATAACTACTACTATATACTACTATTTTATATTTTGTTCGATTTAAAGTATTTTTAATGCGATCATGGGAAATTTAAAAAGTCAGGAGAGGTATCATTCTCATGTTTTTGTTATTCCATTTCTTATTCAAAAGTAAAACGTCTTATTTTCTGGTATTCAAGACCGAACTAGGGACGACACTAGGGATTTACACAAGCCCACGTATTTTGTCATTGGCCTCATCTTCATTTTCCACCATCCATCGGGAGTTTGTTAGTATAGTGTATGGAATGATGTTATTGTTATTTTATTGATTTTGTCATTATTTAGGAATGTAACCAGACTTATTAGTGTATTTTTTTTAAAGTAATTATTGATTATATTTTAGACTTTAATATTTAAATAATTTTTTTGGGATATTTAATTAACTGCAATTTATTATTGGGTATTATCCTGTTCAAATTGTAATGGTTGTAATAATAAATAAATAAATCATATGAGATCGAACCTCCATCTTGGATGGCATCATCTCGGTAACAGTTCATCGCCTTTCTCAGCGTGTCTGTAGGTCGCTTTACCTATGTTTCTTGGCTATTAAATTTAATAGTGGTAGTGGGCCTATATACAGACTAGCTAGACTTGTCCTAGAACTAGTTCGCTCTAGGTCTAGTGCAGTAGACTAATTTCTTTTTTTAGTTATGATCACTTATAGATTGCACAGGTTCATAGCTTGTTTTATGTATGGATTCATTGCATTTATCACTCATAGGCTAGCAAGAAATTCAATTAGTATTTTTACGATTCTAATATTATGATCTATTTTGCTTTGTACCAAGATCAACCCTCATTGATGACAGGTGGTCTATTTGGGGGCTAGCTTTTATAGGACATATATCCTATTTCATACACTCAAGAAGAATCCTTATTGTACAGGTTTCCTAACGATTTTCTTTCAATTTTTAAGGACAAGAGGAGGTTCATAAGTATCTCGAAAAGCCAATAATTGGTAATAACTCCCTCGTAATCTCTTCTGAATCGCTTTTGAAGTGTGAACATTCCTAAAATGAGTCCAATCGTACCAAAATTAACATGTTGCCCGATCAACACGGTTGCAACCCTAATAACAGCGGTTTTGAAACCATTAATCATAATGTAATTGCTATGACGGGGCATGGCTGACGACCATTCGCTAACATACCCGCGAATTAGTGCCTCGAGCCGTGAATTTCGTTCTCGCATTCTGATTGAATGCCCTAATATTGCACGAATGAGATATCAAAAAGCGAAATGTATATTTTCTTTTTATAATGTAGCACAAGCCGTATGTTCTGCGTGGGAACTTTTGAAACCCGATAAATAAAGGAGTTACCAATCTGGTACCGGTGAATGGAAAACTGAAGGTCCCAGATTGGATCATTGGTCAGCACGTCCACGTTTTTGTACGCTTATCTTCTTCTTGGAGTTTCTCTCCGATCGGAAATCTTAAGGCGTTGTATGCGCGGATTTTCAGTTGTTCTATGATGGCTAAGGCACTAACTGCCAAAATTCAAAGAATAAAAATATGGAGGCACTGTACCGTACTCTTCACTCCGCCGCTGCGGGGTATCTATTATCTCACTCTTGAGTTTGACAGCCACATAGCGCCTTAATAGAAGTCTCACCGCCGTCCGTCGCCAGCTTCATTGGAAAAAAGTGTTGCATTGTCTGATAATTATCCTTTATCCGCTAATTTACAATTAAAAAGACCTATCATGGGAGTAATTCGTTCGCGATTACCGATCTAGTCGTTAGCAGTTAATCTTTTAAAAACGCCATTAGCCCTCCAATTACCACAGAGTACACCGGGGTTTAAATAATAGCTGGACCTATTAATCTGTGTGGCAGGGAATGGCATCTCCTTTAAGATTTTTTAATCCAACTTTTTATTTCACTGTTGCTAATCTGTGGTACATTGTACAGTGAAGATGGCAAGAAGATGGAGATTATGTAAGCGACTTTGTATTCGTGGCCTAATCCTAACTAGGTTTTTTGTTTCAGAATGTAATTTAATGCTCGAACATAACCAGAATTGAGATTCTCATTTTTGGAAGTAGTTTAAAAATACAAGTGGCTTGACTTGAGCAGTTTTTCCTAGCTCCCTATGCGGCTGAAAATAGAACTAAATTTCGTCAGACGATTTGCTAAAGCGTGACGCTCTCGATACCACTTGGCTAGGCTGCCCCCTAGCCAAGTGGCATTTACTTTCGTTAACGCACTTCATTGGGCTTTCCTATTAGCTAGCCCATTAATTATCTAGCTTTTTAGTTGAAGGGATTTTTACACATCTTCTTTCTTTCTAGTATTGAAAAGAGACCAAAACTTGTTGAAAACAGATATTACCCGACTCTGGTATGTTTACGGCCGCGTCCTTCACGGAGAATAGCGATCCGGTTACTTTAGTATGGAGATTGTTGCCATTGAGATCTATGAATGAGATAGTGGGACTCCCTTGTTTTGTACCTCTATTAACTGTAGTTCTTTTTTGAAAAGTTTATTAATTTATTTTATTAATGGACTCGACAGTTCGTCATTTGCCAATGTCATGTTACAGAAAATTCAATATATTCAATTCTTCTATCTTCCTCCAGGGGAGTCGCAGTAGCGTCTTCACCCTGGGTAGCCGCGTCTTCATGTCTTCATCCAGAGGAGTCGCCGTAGCGTCATCACTCTGGACGAAGCAGCTCGACAGTCACGGTCACTCCCAAGCTTGTAGCGGGAACTCTTGATAAAAGCTTGAAACTTCAGATCTTGCATAAATAATCCAATAACTTCACCGTACTGTCATTCGCGAACATTTTCTGATTAATTCAACGTGATATTAACACAAAATAGTCCCTGTAGACGTTAAAAGGAAAATTATCAAATAATTTCGCAACCGTCGTTTCCCGCCATTTTCAAGAGAACTCAAGTTCTTTTTTTGAAAAGTTGTTTCCATTCTAACTTAACGTTTTAGGGTTCCGTACCTCAAAAGAAAAAAGGGAATCCTTATAGGATCACTTTGTTGTCCGTCTGTCTGTTTATTCATTACCATTATTTATATTGGCTGAATACCGCACCACATTTGATGGTGGCACTTCACTTGGCTATTCGTATTTGCCTATTTGTCGTAATTGCCATGTGTGGTTGGTATGCTTTACAAAATATTCGTCTTATTTGTATGTAGTCAAGTATTTGACAAATACGACAAACATCCAATAGCGAATACGAATAGCCAAGTGAAGTGACACCATTACATTTAAGATCTGGCGAATAAACGAGTCTTCTCCATTAACGAAGTGTGAAAGTTATTAAACACGGCCTTCTATGCGCCAACTAGCGCCGCCAATCTTCAAAAAATAATATCTTCCAATATAATCAATTTCATTAAAAAAGCTATGTAAACATTGTTTATTACGATAAATACCATTTTTTAATGCTTCTTTATACCATGATTCAATTTCGCTAAGTTGTAGTTCGCATAATTGCGAAAAACGGCCGTTTTTGGCACATTTGAGAACTACAACTTAGCTTGTCGATATTATGCGATGTATTGTATATTGAAAAATAGTATTTATCCTAATAACGATTGTGTACATAGCTTTTTTAATAAAAAAATATTAATTTGGAAGATATCATTCTTTTAAGATTGGCGGCGCTAGTTGGCTCATGGAAGGGAAGTTAGGTTATACTAGTTGTATGGCTATCAGCCATTGATATTTGCATATTTTAAACTTTAGTGAAGTGACGCAGATCTAGTTTTGTTTGTTTAGGATGTGTTTACTGAACCCTAATATTTCATTCTGAATTTTAAACCGGCCAAGTTATTGCGGTGTATAATTAGTTATCGGAACGTGCAATTTTAAAAATTCTCACACTGCGAATTGATTTAATTACTGTGTAAATTGAAGCCACTTGCATGCAATCGTGTCTGTTATTGCATTTAATTATGTTTTCGAATAAATATTAAACATATTTATGGGAAACATATTATTTATTCACGGCCAGGATTCGAATCCACGGCCTGTGGCGAGCATGTAAGTTACATCATCATCATCAGCCCGTATCATCCACTGCTGGACGTAAGCTTCTCCTAAAGTACGCTACTCAACCTTACTCGCGGCCCTCTGCATCCAGTCCCTGCCAGCCATCTTGCGAAGGTCATCCCTCCATCTGGTCGGGGGGCGTCCCACATTACGTTTACTCGTTCGTGGCCTCCATTCGAGAACTCGTCTACCCCATCGGTTATCGGTTCTACGACAGATATGACCAGCCCGTGAGCAGTAAGTTATATGGCACCGATCTGTTGACTGTTGAAGAGATTTATTTATATTTCCAATGAAAACATAGCTTTCCAAAAACATTAGAAAATTCCCCATGCATTGATTTTATGAGGATTCACAGATCAGCAGCTCCTTTTTATTTATTACAACTTTATATTTTTATACATTTTCTCTAAGTGAAATGTCGATGACGAAAAAGGCACCAAAACGTCCATTGACTTTTGAATTCGTTGACGACGTTCGATGACGTATTTTTATGCCCGCATTTAGCAGGCATCGATGGGACACAGATTTTACCTTATAGGGGCCATGATTGACCACTCAGATTAGTGGATTACACATGTTTAGATTGTTGTTAGTTATGTAGAGAGCTCGGTGGCTCAGTGGTTGGGTCAATGGACTTGCAATATGGAGGTCCCAGGTTCGATTCCCAGCTAGGGCAGCCATGTACCAATGAGTTATCCTCGGTTTTTTTCGACGGAAAAACTTACGTACATCTACCGAGTGCTCTCAAAACGGTGAAGGAAAACATCGTGATGAAACCTGCATGCCGTAGAAAAAAAAAAAAAATCTAAGGCATGTGAAATCCGCCAACCCGCACTGGGCCCGCGTGGTGGATTATGGCCCGAGCTCCCTCGATGTAAGGGAAGGTCTGTGCCCGAGCAGTGGGGCAATATAAGTAGACTGATGATGATGATGAGATTGTTGTTAACTTTACCTACGTATAAATTCCAATGACTATTAAAATTAATATGTTCTCGTCCTAGAGTAATTTTTACTTGACGCGCACAGTTAATGCGAGACATCCCTCATACTCATGAAGCAAGGAACCCCTGATGGAGAAAGTCATATTTACATTGCAGATTCCACTCTTGCGTAAAAGTTATTCGCATTTCTGCCACTCACTTGTTTTTCTTTGTTAGTCGTCGGGCATATAAAAACGAGAGTGAAAGTGACAAGGGCGACCTATCCCCATACAATATATCCTTTATACTCTCTCCATGGAGAGCGGCAAATTTTGCCTTTTTTTGCTTCATGTTCATACTGAATATTCATGTCTTTAGTTTAGCATAATATTTCATTGTCACGATGATAATACTGTCCAAGTGCTCAATACATAAAGATAATCTCGCAGAGTTTATAAATAAATTATTTTGCATTTAACCGCCGCTTAATCTATGTAGACACGTTGAAATCCTCTTTTTTTGAACTCGGTTGAAATGCGTAATACGAGATTCTCACAGTGGCTACTATTTTTTATTATTATCTTTTTTCCATAAATGTGTACTAGGCTGCCTTTTATGATCTTACAGTTTAAAGAAGTATCCAAGTATATGTTCATTTACATACTTGTCGGAATATAAAAGTGCAATGTGCTTTTATGACTTGTAACATAATGTTACTAATAAATTCATTTCGTGTGAATTTAAAAATATAAGGGAAAAGTCCTAAAAAATTAGTAAATAAGACAAAAGAAGATATTAAAATAAAAATAAAAGTTGAGCCATTAAATCTATTTTTTCCTAGTAAAGTTTTAATATTTACAATATTTTTGGCTAACGGGAGGAAATCTCCAGCTGTCAAACTCAAGCGCGAGACAGAAGATGTCCCGCAGCGGCGGAGTGAAGAGCACGGCACAGTGACTCCATATTTGTATTTTTATGAATTTTGGTAAGGAAATAAAAATCTGATTTTTTTTTAAACAAGCTCGCGTATCTAAAATACCCTACACATAATTTTCTTTTTAAAAGACATGGAAACATACCCTGTTTGCGAGTCGCTTCGACATCTCCTCCGGAGGAAGAAAGGGAGACCACAATTGATTATTGATTACTCTGTAACTTGGGAAATGACAAATTGTCCAGTCCCTTAATAAAACTAAAAAAGCTTTATATTTCTTGGTGTTGTTTTTTTTTCAAAATTAGAACACGAGTATTCACTACGCAATATTTCGACTTGACTTTATATCCCATGTTTTGCCTAGTGGACACCCGGCTTAAGCCTAAAGAGCCTCAAAGCAGCCAGCTCTCTTCGCCTGAAGGTTTGAGTAGGCCCCCAGGGGAAGACTTGTCAATAATGTCGGTCATCGAAATATAGTGGGAATAGGGATGTTACCAATACAAGGACTGCAACGCTATGGTCTAAGACCAAGGTTTTTTTTAAACCAGATAGTCATGCCAAGCTTATGGTACAGGCGACAGCAGATAAATGGTAACACTTGCAGTACGATTTCAAGTCTTACGACGCAAATAATAAGAACTGTCAGAAGTATAAAGTGTTACCATTGATCTGCTGTCGATTGTACCTACACTGGTACAGTCGAAGACAGAGATAAGTATACAGGGGGCCTCAACAAGGTTGCGATTTTCTCAAAAACTACTGGATCGTATTTAATAATTCTTTTACAGTTACATAGTTTCAACTTTCATCTATCAAACAGTGAAAGAATTTTTGCAATAGGTCGAGTAGTTTTTGAGAAAATCTCAACCTTAAAATTTCTCCTGTACACCATTCTCTGTGCTCCACCGTACTTAACTACTTTCTCAGAAGTTTCTTTTGTACTTCTGTGCCAGATCGGTATTATTTTTGGTCTTGGTCTGACATCAGGACTAGTTTGCCCATCCCTAAATGGTAATACTCCGATATATCGCTGTTTGCCCCAAGCGTTTGCGTGCAGATTATTAATTGCTTCATTGATTTTCTGCGGTTTTTTTAGATGACATGACGTATCATCGTGTGAGAACATGGCAATTTTTTACCGTCTCCGTAAGCGGTTGAAATTAAGTCTTTTTGCGTCGGTTCCTATTTTTACGGAGCCGCTCTATAAAATATTAAACTTGCAACTGAGTTAATGTGCCAGCGTTATGAAGGGAATAAATTTTTATGACGGACAATTTTGTAGCTTATTAAAGTAGGTAATATTCAGGTCTTAATATCCTTTGGAGTTGAACAATCAACGAGGCTGGTATTAACGGAATTGTGTACAAAGTGATTGTTCTTTTAATATCAGGCCATGATGATTTTAGAATTTTATTTTATTTTTTATTAAAAAAAATCAGTTAAAACAGATGAGTTAGCATGTCCTTTAGTCTCATGGTGCTGCGCGTTTTTTTCCTGGGGAATGAATGTTTTCCTATGGTAAATCATCACCATTATTCCTTATCAGTCCACTGCTCGATGTAGATTGTCCTAAGTTCATTCAACCCAATTCTCGGCTTTTTGCATCCAGTCTTGCCAGCCACCTTGCATAAGTCATCTCTCCATCTGGTTGGAGGGCGTTCCACACTACGTTTAACATAAATATAAGCTGACGATGATGGAAACATGAGTCCGATTCGTTGCACCAAGAGACTTTCAATGAATACTCGTATAATACTCCTATATTGAGTCCTATGTCACAGGACTCAATATTGAATATTAATAGTTAAGGTAGTTGTCCCACCGTCGGCGAGTAAGCGAGTAAATCCCGGCTATTTTCTCGCCCAAGAAACGTACAAAAGATACTACATTCCGTGTAAACAATAGAGATGCATATATTAATAGTTCATTGCTCGCGAGGCTATTTTGTCGTCGAGCGAGTACATCCCATCGCTCGGCGACACTCGCCCACTCGCTGAGCTACACTGGCGAGTAGGCGAGTGAAGCGAGTAATCGCCCGTCGCTCAGCGACACTCGCTGATAGCCGAGCTAGAAAATACTCGCCACTTGCTGCTCGTCCACTCGTTTTATAGTTGATAGCTTTACTCGCTACTCGCTCATCGCCGGCGGTCGGAACACTGCCTTAGTATCATTACAAAGTTTACAATTTGAGTGAATAGTGTATTTTCTATTCAATCCTAAACCCATAGCAGTGTAAATAGTTGCTTTACGCAACTGTACATGACGACCTCGTTATCGACATATTATATTTTGTTACATACATACATAGGTCCAAGGCCTATTCAAATGTACGCATTCACTATTATATAATTAGCCCTTCTTGCGCCAATACATTCATTTATTTCAAAAGACATTGCCACATTTCAATAGAGCTTTGCCCCACCTACAAAACTACGTGACCATTTAAGCTGTACCTATCATTTTGTTGGGGACTTATTACAGGTTTCATATTGCATAATCATAATCAGTATCATTTTCTACTAATCTCGCAACTCCTATAGAATTGTAAGGGGGGAGACCTTTCCCAGCAGTGGGACAATTTATAGGTTAACAAAAAAAATACTTGAGATGGTGATCACGTGTTGAGAGTGTATCAGCTGAATTTGTTCTTGAGGGCGGGTTTGAGCTCAGACTAATATTAATACGGGCCTAGGAGTGCATTGATGTCGGTAAGAGCGCGCACCAGCGTCTACGCGCAAAGGTGTGCGCGTCGACATAATATAGGTTACATATATTACTTAATCCTCTGACTGTCAATAATTTGACCTGAAGCTTTCGGCCTTAAAATGCTCTAAAAAATCACAGGGTGTAACGGAAAGGGTAATAAGCCGAGAGGGTTATGCTAAGTATCGATAACTAAACAATTTCTCGATATTCGCGACTTTTCATTCAATTTGTACCGATCAGCTGGTCAATTTACATGATTTTGAATAGGTCTCCATAGGTAGGTATAGGTTTTTACATAGGCATTACAGTCTCCATTTGGCTTATTATGTCATTACTCCCTTTATAGCAAATACGTCCTAAATTAAACTTTGCTATAGTACCTTAAAACTGAGCCAGGAGGCTGCAGCTCGAGTTCGAGAATCAGTGACACACATAGTTATAATACAAGAAATAGGGATAAACTATCATTTCCAGGATTCAGACTACGTAAGGTTAGTACATCCTTCATGGGGCACTGTATTCGCTTTTATAACAAGTTGCCAGAAAGTGTCACGACGCTGACAGAGAGGAAATTTAAAAATTTCATTAAAGGAACACTTGTTAAGAAGGCGTATTACAGGATAGATGACTATTTAAACGATGAACATGCATGGTGTGTGTCGCCGGTTCCGCATGAGGGATAAAGTCTAGATTACTAACAATAGTAATAGTTGTGTAATACCTAGTTATTAAGTAATTGTGTATTATTATTATTATATTATTTTAAAAGATGTGCTGCTGAGAGTTTTTTGCCACTTTTTCTCCTCAGCGTTGGCACCTTTTCCTTGCAAAGTGGTGTAAATGTAAATTCAAAAATATTTTGACGTGCAAAAATGTACACAACGTGCTTACTTGCAATAAAGAAATTTGACTTTGACTTTTGATGACCAAGTCATAGTCTCGAACTGGTGCTCCCTCTTGGCGGGGAAAAGTTTAGGGCCTTTTACCGAATTCTGTGTCGATGTCATGAAGGCGGTGGCACAATTGAATAAACAGACACACACACACTCACCCTCACAAAAAACATGAATTGTGCAATGGTCTATAATAACATTTAATGATACATTGACTTTTATTACAAGGACCCCGAAATATATAAATCGGGGGAAAAAATTAAATAGAATCGAGAAAAAAAAAGTACCTTAAAACTATAGTCAGCTATATAGAACCGAACTTAATAGTAACCCATCGCTGAATAGTAATTAAACTCGGTCTCACACAAATTAGTTTCGTATCTGATGACGGATACTAATCGACTTAACGATTATCGATTCAAACGATTAATTCACGTGTCGGCGCCAAAGTTCGGGCCGAAATTGGCCTCGATTTTTATTTTAATCAGCAAATATTTGGCCAAATATGCGGTTTATCTTTTCAGACTGTTTGAATGAAAATTTCGTTTGATTTTCCACATTTTAACACGTAGGCGAGTGTTGGAAACATCCTCGACTTATTATTATTAGTTACCGTAGAAGTTACCAACTTTAGCGATCTCCTTTGTCGAGGTGAGATATTCTTTTTACTTTTATCGAAATATTAAAATGATGGATTGGACAAAAAATACGCTTAAGTTGAAGACTAAAACTAATGAATTCTATTTTTTAAACGACTGCGGGAAGAAGTGGTGTAATGTTTTTTTTCTAGTGTAGGTAGGTATGTGTGTATGTCAATTAATCTGTCGCTTCCTGATAACTAAACCGCTTAATTTATTTTAGTATATAACGTGTTATGTTCGGTTTAATCACGGGACTGACATAGATTACATTTAGATCCAAAAACTTTTTTTTTTAATTGTTCAACAATTGGCTTCGGCTTCATTTACGATCAAAATACCCGTGTCCAACTCTAAACATTGGTCACGATACTCGACTATAGCATGCAAAGTTCTTAACGTAATACGTTTACTCTACCTTGACTCTACCCGAGTATACGCATGTCGAATTTTAAATGGACGAGCCTCCTTGGCTCTATCTTATTTATATACATAATTGATCAAAGTGTCTAAAATGTAGAGTGTCTAGATACTTTTAATATCCCTAACTATATTAAGTTCCCTAACTATAATAACTTGTTGATGACATGGTCCAGTCCATTTTGATATTTTCTAGTGTTCAAATAACAATGACAGGCAACTGTTTTCCATTTTAAAGTCCATTGCTCGGTTGTAGTGACACGAATTATAATATTGCTTAAGAAATCCAGCAATGGTACTGTAAAACGAGAATCGATTAGGGTCAAATCACAATAAAACCTTACCTATACTATTTAAAATACAGTTTCACGCACGATTAACTTTTTCTGCAAGTGTAAACATCCAAATCTGTCATTATTACTCATTGACCAGACCAGACCCGCCCAACCCGTGTCCCGAACGTGCAAACTTAATTTTGCACTTCAATTCTCAGTACTGAGTTATAAAATTGAATGCAATATACACTTTACTAACCGCAAATTTAACTTGGTCTGCCAGTACGAATCAGTTCACTGGAGTTGTACGCTTGGAAACCAATTTCCGGTTGCTTTGATATTGAAATGTAAGTGGCGCCCTCTACGGCCAATAACTTTATGGGAGTTTTATGGATTTGGTCTTGCATGGGTGAACGGATTTCATAGAGTAGGTGTACAGCCCACTAGTAAAGTGGATTTTATTAATGGACTGGACAGTTTGTCATTTGCCAATATCATGTTACAGAATATTCAATGTCATAAGAAAAACGGCCGTTTCTGGCACATTTGTGAACTACAACTTACCTACATTGCATCACGTTACAAATAAGCATTATAAAAAAAAATATTTATAGCAATAAACAATGTGAACGTAGCTTTTTTAATCAAATTGATTATATTGGAAGATATTATTTTTTTAAGATTGGCGGCGCTAGTTGGCTCATGTCAGCGCCTTAAGTAAATTAAACAATTTGGGGAAAGATAACAAAATATTTGTAATAAATTCAACTGTCAATAAAAAGTTGATGTGCATCATTACTGTGCTTTGAAGTTTTTATATTTTAAGGTAGTTTTAATTTTTTGCACACCTTGTATTTATTAATTACGTGGGCCCGGTGTGAATTGCCCCTTATGTGTCAAAACAAAGAAAGTATTGTGCCGAACAAATCGTATGGGCACATAAATTGTACGGCCAGAATCCAGGAACGGTGCAAGGTCAACCGAGGCGTCAAACTTGGGTATTGGTGTAAGCTATGAGATAACAGGGAATTTGGAACAAATTGATTAAAAGACAGTCAAAATTGATACACAACCTTTGCAACTTTAAAGTCGGTTAAAATATTTTTTATTGCAAAATGGGGGTACTTGCAAATATCAACAACTTTTCTCAACGCAGCCAGCGAACACGAAAGAGGGTAGATCGTTTTGTGTCACCCTTCTGACGTTCATGTTCAACACTCACCGACTTCAGTCTACTCGTGACCATGATGGCTGCAATGCTGTCGAAATATCGAGACATCTATAATAAATGTTTAACACGGTAATTCCCGTTTTGTCCAATTAATAAATATTCGTAACCCCAAACCGCCAGGAACTTACCACTCGGCCCAGCCGTAACCGTGGCCAGTTTTACGAGCGCCAAGCCGACCATTTGGGGAACAATATGATATTAAACAGAAATCATTACTGGGCATGTGAACGTCGCAGTTTGTTGTGGAACGTTCGCGAACAATGAGCTTTTTGGACCAGTGGTACCACTGTAGCTGACATTAAGTCGAATCCTAAACCTAAACGCAACTGTAACTGTCGTTCATAATATGCTGCATCGCGTAACAGCGAGTGGGACGCCTCTACAACTGTCAGCAAGAAAATAGGTCTTATAGCACAAGTACCTAAAGGAAAAATTCCTGTATATTTGATTTGTAATCACATCACCAAAAAAGAGCGATGGAAGAGGAGCTTATATTTACCTAAAGTCAACCGGAAGTTTTTTTTTTGCGATTATTGCGATTACAAACTTATCTTTATACAGATGTCACCCATACTCGCAGGAATAATCGAACCGCAAAGACAAGCTTGTAACATCCCACCCTAGCTTCATTTATTTATTTTGTAAGACTTCATGGAATGCGCCTCTGCCACTCGGCAACAAATATTTTTTTTTTTAAGAACTAATTAAAATAATATTAGGTTTACTTTAAAATCAACTTTATGACAAGACCACAAGGTCAATTATTGATAGGTATAGTTAGCGTTAATAACCGTGAGATAAAAAGTCAAAGGCAAGCCGCTGCACAGGAGTGAGGGAAACGGAATTATAAAATAATAGAGATAGAAACATTTAAACAACAAAAGCGGCTCCTTTGTTATCCAAACCCATAAGGATACGTAAGTGCGAGAGAGTTAGCGTGTATTTGTTAAAGAAACGAGTTAGAAAGAGATGTACTTATTTACGGAGGACGCAGTGGACGAATGTGGGATTTTGGAAGGAAGAGGGGTCAGTCAAGTCGGGACCGTGGAACGATGAGATGCGCGTACGCATCTTAAGGAAATTTGGAGGTTAGGATGAAGCCGGATAGAGAGCGTGTTCAATTATTAAATTCAGTGAATGTTCTGTTAGGTGAAGATATTAAATTTCTCTGAATTATATTTTATCAGTGTTAGTTTATTTGTAATTTACAATGTGAAAGTTAGTGAAGTGATGAGTGGTTGAGTGATGAAAATAAATAGAGAATAAAATAAAATATGAAAGGTTCGCGACGCGTAAAATAATCTATTAAAATATGGATTAGTGTTGTGTTGTGTTTTTGATAGGATTTGCCTCGGCAGAGGTCGTGAGTTTTAGATATAATTATGGAATCAAATAACTTATTTTAATTATTTGATTCTACTTGTTGAAATGTCTGTCAAAACTATCTTTCATAAAACTGTAATAATTTTAATTTGAGAGACGTTTCATCAGCAATTAATTTTAAGTGTTTTTATTTTATTTTATTGTGTTGTTTTCTCGTATATTCTGTAATGAGACACTCTTACTTTACAAATCAATTTAAATTCATTGTGTTATTTTATTCTTTCGGTGAGACTATGCTTTAGTAGTTAATCGAAGAAATAATATGGATTGGTGGAGGATTTAGAATCTGAGTAATGATTTATTTCTCGAAAGAGGATAAAATGAATCAAGAATTCAAAATAGAATTAATGTTAGGTTAAATTATAAAATAATTCATGTATGTATAATAAAAATATATTACACAATTACACGTTTAAATACTCTACAAAATTGCAAACAATTGAATAATTAAATTGAAAGTAGTTTGATATCATACTCGTCAATATTTTATCTTTATCAATTATTAGCTATTATTTAAAGGTGACTATTTTAAGATCCAGAATATCAGATTCCTATATGTTTTCCTTATTTTAAGTTTAAATATAATTGTGTTATGATTTAAAGTCGCTAAGATTTGCCAAGGCATCTTTAGACAATATCTAGAAGTTTCAGGAAATTAAATGGGCAGATAATACTCAGAAACTATTGACACCGAATTACATTATTAGTAATTAAACATAGTTATTTTACAAATAGTAGGTAAGGTATGAAACAAGAAGATAGAATAAAAATGAGTATTCAGGGTTTATGTATGTATGTGACTTCAAGTAAGTAAGTGAGTGAGTTAATACTACAATTGACAATCATTCGGTTGTTTAGGAATTATCGGGTATATTGTTGTAAAAAGACGTTAAGAGTTTCAACTGTAAGTAGGTGTAGTATGGTTCGTTGAGAACATGAAGTTGCATTTAAATAAATTGGAGAAGAAGAATTAAGTCATCATAGTGAAGTGTAACAAAACTTCATTAAATAATTAATTCCGTCTGTCAGTATAAGAATTTATGTATGTATGTTTGCATGAATTTATGTATGTGTGTCTAAAATATAAGTAAGTGAGTAAGTAATTTCACTCTCTGCTATAATTTGTGTTAAGTTAAAATATCATGGGGGTGAATTTATTATAATTATCTGAGTAAGGTTAAATTGTTCTTCGATATTCCATAGAGTTTATAAGAGAATTTATGTATGTGTGTCTAAAATATAAGTAAGTGAGTAAGTAAATTCACTCTCTATTATAATTTGTTAGAAAATTATGGAGGTGTGAGAGTGAATTATAATTATTTGAGTAAAGGGAAAATAACTGTTCTTAGTTATTTCAAGAGTTCTGAGAAGAAAACTGTCAAACTATTTTTATTTCAGCGGTTTAAGTATGATAATCCTAAGATTAAAAGAAGACGACGGAGGTTTGTGTATTGTACTATTTAGCACTAACTTGGTTCTATTAATTTCTTGCAGTAATTATCATTTTCTTGATTAGCTACTAATATAATATTATACTCATCATAGAGAGAGTTAAGAACCAAGTTGGTATAGTCCATTGTCATAATAAGTGATTGTAGCAAATATTTTAACAATAGTAAAAGGATATATCACTTATTGTACAATGATAGACAACGCATGTTAGATATTATACACTTTAGTTTTAAATTGATATTTATTTACTTTACAGATGAAAATGTTTTTATGTTGATCTTTACTTTACTCATTTGAGTTATTTACAATGTTATTGTAAGTTCGTTTATTTTAATTATGAATTGCAGGCAATTATACCTTTTTTAAATCATTTAGTACAATTTCTTCCACTTAGTCATACAGGTTTAAATTGACTCTTAATTTTCTTACTTTATGACTTGAGCTTATTTATTATAATTGTTAGCGTTCGTGATTGGAGGTGAAGATACAGTGAACGAGCAAACGCTAATATGTGTTTACATTTCAGTAATTTTATAATATCTTGTATTTCTTCATACATCGGAAAAGAGAGTTTCCTGGTTTCAGTAGATGGCAGATTTCATGAACTATATGTTCATACTTTATTGTACATAGCTTTGTGGTGATGGTAGATCCTAAGTCAATGCAAATTTGACCTGTAATTGATGAACATTCTGATACTGTTTATAAGTGATCGTGTTCGTTGTTCGGACGGTAAGGTTAGGTCTCGCTCAGACGCCTATCGGTGCTTTCCTTTACCGCAGAGCTGATCATTTATAAAAATAGGTCAGCGGGCAGTGACACTTTACATGTAATTATTATTATTGACTTATTACTGAACATACATAATACACATTACATTTACATTCTGATGTGGAATTTAAGTGATCGTGTTCGTTGTTCGGACGGTAAGGTTAGGTCTCACTCAGACGCCTATCGGTGCTTTCCTTTACCGCAGAGCTGATCATTTGAATAATACATTTGCGATAAATATTCAAAGAATACATTGTTATCAAGCACATCAGTCACTTACATGGTCCGATTGGTATTATTGAAAATAAGGCGTATTGATAATAAGGCGAAGCAAAGCTTAAATGCAAAAGGCGTAAATAATACTATGTTAGTTGGGGTTCCTAAGATATTTATTTATTTAACTTAAATCAATTCTACGCTGACTATGATTAGACTGTTGTAGCGCTAAACACTCTGAGGTATATTTATGTAAGTGATCTTGTTCGTTGTTCGGACGGTAAGGTTAGATCTCCCTTCAGACGTCTATCGGTGCTTTCCTTTGCCGCAGAGCTGATCATTTGTATATATATTTCAGCTAGCAATTTACTATACCCGCAGCTGACATATTATTCCCCACACTGTACAACGTACTGAGATATAGTAGCTCGTCTAGCCAGCGGGTTAATGTGTATCAGTACAACCCATACATTATCAAACAGCCTCAGCATAATCTTAATCAGCATCATCTTAAGAGTTTCAACAACATAGAGCAATAAGCGTAGTGCGTAAGATTTCTAAGTTTGTTATTTGGATTATATTTTAATTATAGTAAATTAGTAATGAACTGACTTGGTTTCGACTGATTTACGCTTTACTCACTGGAGTATGTTCATAAGTCAGTGGCTTGTTCTGGGACAGATGCAATTGTAAGGCCCTTCAAACCGTGCAATCTATGTAGTCTGTTTCTTGAGAGCTCTGATTTGAGGAAATAATGACTGTACGCATATTACTATACACGCGGCTGATATACTTTTCCCCACACTTACATCGGGCTAATTATTCAACGATTTGTTCGGCAAATAAATTGTTGAATTATTAGTTCAACCCAATACATTATCAAACATTGTCAGCAAAGGCTGAGTCAGTTGCTTCGGAGTCTTATGCAAAATAGCAATTGGCATAGAAGTAAGTGGTGGTGGGGCATTCTCATGCTTTAGGTTAAGTAATGAAACCTATCATTTCCTTCTTTCTCTATTTTCCCTTCCATATCCTTAAATTCCTTATATTCCAAAATATAGATAAATGTAAATTCACATTTTAAGAACTGAAAACTATTTCAAACCTAGCATATTTTCTTAACTGTGATTTTATAGTCATAATTTATTAATTTGAGATGAAATGAAATATCATTCATGAGTTAATGCTCCAAACAGTGGTTATTTCAACTATATGTTATTATATTGAGCTGTTGCTCCTTTTCATACAGGGCCACTGTGCTGCTCCTACGACATGTAGAGCTAAAGCTCCATCCAACATCATTAAGAGCCATTGCTCTATTAATATATTGAGCTGTGTTGCTCCAAAGACACGTAGAGCTGTAATATTGCTCCGAATGCATATTGAGCTATTGCTCCAATTATGCATTGAACTGATGTTCCACATACTGAGCTATCGGCTTCAACTACAAGTAGAGCTGTTGCTCCAACTACATATTGAGCTGTTGCTCCAACTATTTAATGAGCTGTTGTTCCAACGAATCACACAGCTTTGCTCCAGTTTTATAATATTGAGCTTAGGCTCCAACGATGGCTACGCCTTTCATTCATTAGACCTAGTCTAATAATTATGATTATGAAATTAACAAATATGTTGGATTGAATGGTTACTTTGCTTTTGCGAAGCGTGACATTGAAGTCTATATTACCTTTGATCCAATTTCCACTCAAGGAGAGGGCATTAGGTAAAGTGGCTGGTCCTCATTGAAGTAGGGCGTTGACGGGGCTCCACTTCCCAAAACAAATATTAAATTATTTGTTATGGTATTTCTTTCCTTTCCAATCCTAGAAATCCTATCGAATTCTATCTCCTCTTCAAGCTTGCTTGAAGTTAATATTTTGCTATTTTATTTCAGCATTGTTATATTCTAATAATTATTATTCTTTATTATTTCAGCTATGTCTATATATCTTTTATTTTGTATTATTTCAGCATAGTCATACAATCATCTAATTGAATGCTTCATCATATAACTATTGTTCCTCATATTTTAATCTCTCAACTCTAAAAGTTCATGGGTTATATTTAATACGTTACGCAATGTAGAGTTCTAGTAGACGATCATGTGCCTGGAGTGTTGCGAGTTTTATTTTGGTAATTTAGGGTAAGTTTCATCAGAGGGGGTTTGTTACAATTTGGTGCCGTGACCAGGATAACTCGTAATATTCTAAACTATGTAGGCCTTTCAGGCCACAATTTGGTGTTCGTGAAATGGAAAGAGTCTGATGAGATCGAAAATGAGGAAGGTAATGAGAATGAAAATGGTGTGGATCGGAAATATAAAGTAGTACTTATAGGAACATTAAGTCAGAATTGAAAGAATGCGGTTATTAAAGTGAGTAAGAGAAGTTGATGAATAAGTTTTGAACAATATAGGATGAAGATTTGGTAATAGTATTTCTAGTTTAAAGTCGAACGAGAATAGTAGTTAGCAGTTGCCGCTGTGTAAACAGAAGTTAGCTTATGTAATTTAGTTTAATATATTTAAAATTATTATATTAATCAGTGAAAGGGAATTTTCAAGAGTAGATGGTGTCAAAGAGTCTAATTAACTTGGGGGTGTTTAAGGATGAGAACGTTTAGATTAGATTGTCAGAGTGAGAATGACTAAGGAATTAGGTAAAATGCAAATATAGAAACAAATAAAGGAAGTTTCGCTTAAGAAGGGAGACGAAAATAGTTTCAAACAAATGGACCATTCAAGAGATTAGTGAAATTATTTAATTACCATACCTTTTTATACATTGACTTAGTAATGTGTGAAATTCACACTAGGTTGGAACTGTTCCGTGTGACTTTGAAATAATTGTAAATATGGAAACAAGTTTTGTAGACGAAGTTAAAAGTACAGGGTACATTCAAAATACAAGTTAGTATGTTAAAAGTAATTATGTAAATTAAAATTATTGTAGAAGTTACTGAAAAAGTTACAATAGCATTTATATGATATCCAAAAGTTTAACTAAAGGTAGAATGATTTCAATATTATGTTTTCAATATGTTTAGTAGGGTGTGTGTGCATGAGTGTACATTTGTGTGAGGGCATGTGCGAGTGTGTAAGTGGTGTATGTTTGTAAGCATGTAGAGAATGATGGATGTTTAAAGATCAGAATGTGTAGATTATCATTTAGCGGATTATCAAGGGATGAGGTAAATTACAAAGTTAAGGATTTAATATTTTGTTTTGTAACGGAAAAGATGAACTATTAAGAGATAAAGAATGAAATAAAGTCTAAAGCCGAGGGGGTGATCAAGAGATTAATGGATTTGGGGGGTTCGACGTTTACAGGTGTTTATAATTGTTCTCATATTATAATAGTTTGCAAAATTACAATCGGTTACACCTTTTGAAATTTTGGGGGGTGAATGTAACATCCCACCCTAGCTTCATTTATTTATTTTGTAAGACTTCATGGAATGCGCCTCTGCCACTCGGCAACAAATATTTTTTTTTTTAAGAACTAATTAAAATAATATTAGGTTTACTTTAAAATCAACTTTATGACAAGACCACAAGGTCAATTATTGATAGGTATAGTTAGCGTTAATAACCGTGAGATAAAAAGTCAAAGGCAAGCCGCTGCACAGGAGTGAGGGAAACGGAATTATAAAATAATAGAGATAGAAACATTTAAACAACAAAAGCGGCTCCTTTGTTATCCAAACCCATAAGGATACGTAAGTGCGAGAGAGTTAGCGTGTATTTGTTAAAGAAACGAGTTAGAAAGAGATGTACTTATTTACGGAGGACGCAGTGGACGAATGTGGGATTTTGGAAGGAAGAGGGGTCAGTCAAGTCGGGACCGTGGAACGATGAGATGCGCGTACGCATCTTAAGGAAATTTGGAGGTTAGGATGAAGCCGGATAGAGAGCGTGTTCAATTATTAAATTCAGTGAATGTTCTGTTAGGTGAAGATATTAAATTTCTCTGAATTATATTTTATCAGTGTTAGTTTATTTGTAATTTACAATGTGAAAGTTAGTGAAGTGATGAGTGGTTGAGTGATGAAAATAAATAGAGAATAAAATAAAATATGAAAGGTTCGCGACGCGTAAAATAATCTATTAAAATATGGATTAGTGTTGTGTTGTGTTTTTGATAGGATTTGCCTCGGCAGAGGTCGTGAGTTTTAGATATAATTATGGAATCAAATAACTTATTTTAATTATTTGATTCTACTTGTTGAAATGTCTGTCAAAACTATCTTTCATAAAACTGTAATAATTTTAATTTGAGAGACGTTTCATCAGCAATTAATTTTAAGTGTTTTTATTTTATTTTATTGTGTTGTTTTCTCGTATATTCTGTAATGAGACACTCTTACTTTACAAATCAATTTAAATTCATTGTGTTATTTTATTCTTTCGGTGAGACTATGCTTTAGTAGTTAATCGAAGAAATAATATGGATTGGTGGAGGATTTAGAATCTGAGTAATGATTTATTTCTCGAAAGAGGATAAAATGAATCAAGAATTCAAAATAGAATTAATGTTAGGTTAAATTATAAAATAATTCATGTATGTATAATAAAAATATATTACACAATTACACGTTTAAATACTCTACAAAATTGCAAACAATTGAATAATTAAATTGAAAGTAGTTTGATATCATACTCGTCAATATTTTATCTTTATCAATTATTAGCTATTATTTAAAGGTGACTATTTTAAGATCCAGAATATCAGATTCCTATATGTTTTCCTTATTTTAAGTTTAAATATAATTGTGTTATGATTTAAAGTCGCTAAGATTTGCCAAGGCATCTTTAGACAATATCTAGAAGTTTCAGGAAATTAAATGGGCAGATAATACTCAGAAACTATTGACACCGAATTACATTATTAGTAATTAAACATAGTTATTTTACAAATAGTAGGTAAGGTATGAAACAAGAAGATAGAATAAAAATGAGTATTCAGGGTTTATGTATGTATGTGACTTCAAGTAAGTAAGTGAGTGAGTTAATACTACAATTGACAATCATTCGGTTGTTTAGGAATTATCGGGTATATTGTTGTAAAAAGACGTTAAGAGTTTCAACTGTAAGTAGGTGTAGTATGGTTCGTTGAGAACATGAAGTTGCATTTAAATAAATTGGAGAAGAAGAATTAAGTCATCATAGTGAAGTGTAACAAAACTTCATTAAATAATTAATTCCGTCTGTCAGTATAAGAATTTATGTATGTATGTTTGCATGAATTTATGTATGTGTGTCTAAAATATAAGTAAGTGAGTAAGTAATTTCACTCTCTGCTATAATTTGTGTTAAGTTAAAATATCATGGGGGTGAATTTATTATAATTATCTGAGTAAGGTTAAATTGTTCTTCGATATTCCATAGAGTTTATAAGAGAATTTATGTATGTGTGTCTAAAATATAAGTAAGTGAGTAAGTAAATTCACTCTCTATTATAATTTGTTAGAAAATTATGGAGGTGTGAGAGTGAATTATAATTATTTGAGTAAAGGGAAAATAACTGTTCTTAGTTATTTCAAGAGTTCTGAGAAGAAAACTGTCAAACTATTTTTATTTCAGCGGTTTAAGTATGATAATCCTAAGATTAAAAGAAGACGACGGAGGTTTGTGTATTGTACTATTTAGCACTAACTTGGTTCTATTAATTTCTTGCAGTAATTATCATTTTCTTGATTAGCTACTAATATAATATTATACTCATCATAGAGAGAGTTAAGAACCAAGTTGGTATAGTCCATTGTCATAATAAGTGATTGTAGCAAATATTTTAACAATAGTAAAAGGATATATCACTTATTGTACAATGATAGACAACGCATGTTAGATATTATACACTTTAGTTTTAAATTGATATTTATTTACTTTACAGATGAAAATGTTTTTATGTTGATCTTTACTTTACTCATTTGAGTTATTTACAATGTTATTGTAAGTTCGTTTATTTTAATTATGAATTGCAGGCAATTATACCTTTTTTAAATCATTTAGTACAATTTCTTCCACTTAGTCATACAGGTTTAAATTGACTCTTAATTTTCTTACTTTATGACTTGAGCTTATTTATTATAATTGTTAGCGTTCGTGATTGGAGGTGAAGATACAGTGAACGAGCAAACGCTAATATGTGTTTACATTTCAGTAATTTTATAATATCTTGTATTTCTTCATACATCGGAAAAGAGAGTTTCCTGGTTTCAGTAGATGGCAGATTTCATGAACTATATGTTCATACTTTATTGTACATAGCTTTGTGGTGATGGTAGATCCTAAGTCAATGCAAATTTGACCTGTAATTGATGAACATTCTGATACTGTTTATAAGTGATCGTGTTCGTTGTTCGGACGGTAAGGTTAGGTCTCGCTCAGACGCCTATCGGTGCTTTCCTTTACCGCAGAGCTGATCATTTATAAAAATAGGTCAGCGGGCAGTGACACTTTACATGTAATTATTATTATTGACTTATTACTGAACATACATAATACACATTACATTTACATTCTGATGTGGAATTTAAGTGATCGTGTTCGTTGTTCGGACGGTAAGGTTAGGTCTCACTCAGACGCCTATCGGTGCTTTCCTTTACCGCAGAGCTGATCATTTGAATAATACATTTGCGATAAATATTCAAAGAATACATTGTTATCAAGCACATCAGTCACTTACATGGTCCGATTGGTATTATTGAAAATAAGGCGTATTGATAATAAGGCGAAGCAAAGCTTAAATGCAAAAGGCGTAAATAATACTATGTTAGTTGGGGTTCCTAAGATATTTATTTATTTAACTTAAATCAATTCTACGCTGACTATGATTAGACTGTTGTAGCGCTAAACACTCTGAGGTATATTTATGTAAGTGATCTTGTTCGTTGTTCGGACGGTAAGGTTAGATCTCCCTTCAGACGTCTATCGGTGCTTTCCTTTGCCGCAGAGCTGATCATTTGTATATATATTTCAGCTAGCAATTTACTATACCCGCAGCTGACATATTATTCCCCACACTGTACAACGTACTGAGATATAGTAGCTCGTCTAGCCAGCGGGTTAATGTGTATCAGTACAACCCATACATTATCAAACAGCCTCAGCATAATCTTAATCAGCATCATCTTAAGAGTTTCAACAACATAGAGCAATAAGCGTAGTGCGTAAGATTTCTAAGTTTGTTATTTGGATTATATTTTAATTATAGTAAATTAGTAATGAACTGACTTGGTTTCGACTGATTTACGCTTTACTCACTGGAGTATGTTCATAAGTCAGTGGCTTGTTCTGGGACAGATGCAATTGTAAGGCCCTTCAAACCGTGCAATCTATGTAGTCTGTTTCTTGAGAGCTCTGATTTGAGGAAATAATGACTGTACGCATATTACTATACACGCGGCTGATATACTTTTCCCCACACTTACATCGGGCTAATTATTCAACGATTTGTTCGGCAAATAAATTGTTGAATTATTAGTTCAACCCAATACATTATCAAACATTGTCAGCAAAGGCTGAGTCAGTTGCTTCGGAGTCTTATGCAAAATAGCAATTGGCATAGAAGTAAGTGGTGGTGGGGCATTCTCATGCTTTAGGTTAAGTAATGAAACCTATCATTTCCTTCTTTCTCTATTTTCCCTTCCATATCCTTAAATTCCTTATATTCCAAAATATAGATAAATGTAAATTCACATTTTAAGAACTGAAAACTATTTCAAACCTAGCATATTTTCTTAACTGTGATTTTATAGTCATAATTTATTAATTTGAGATGAAATGAAATATCATTCATGAGTTAATGCTCCAAACAGTGGTTATTTCAACTATATGTTATTATATTGAGCTGTTGCTCCTTTTCATACAGGGCCACTGTGCTGCTCCTACGACATGTAGAGCTAAAGCTCCATCCAACATCATTAAGAGCCATTGCTCTATTAATATATTGAGCTGTGTTGCTCCAAAGACACGTAGAGCTGTAATATTGCTCCGAATGCATATTGAGCTATTGCTCCAATTATGCATTGAACTGATGTTCCACATACTGAGCTATCGGCTTCAACTACAAGTAGAGCTGTTGCTCCAACTACATATTGAGCTGTTGCTCCAACTATTTAATGAGCTGTTGTTCCAACGAATCACACAGCTTTGCTCCAGTTTTATAATATTGAGCTTAGGCTCCAACGATGGCTACGCCTTTCATTCATTAGACCTAGTCTAATAATTATGATTATGAAATTAACAAATATGTTGGATTGAATGGTTACTTTGCTTTTGCGAAGCGTGACATTGAAGTCTATATTACCTTTGATCCAATTTCCACTCAAGGAGAGGGCATTAGGTAAAGTGGCTGGTCCTCATTGAAGTAGGGCGTTGACGGGGCTCCACTTCCCAAAACAAATATTAAATTATTTGTTATGGTATTTCTTTCCTTTCCAATCCTAGAAATCCTATCGAATTCTATCTCCTCTTCAAGCTTGCTTGAAGTTAATATTTTGCTATTTTATTTCAGCATTGTTATATTCTAATAATTATTATTCTTTATTATTTCAGCTATGTCTATATATCTTTTATTTTGTATTATTTCAGCATAGTCATACAATCATCTAATTGAATGCTTCATCATATAACTATTGTTCCTCATATTTTAATCTCTCAACTCTAAAAGTTCATGGGTTATATTTAATACGTTACGCAATGTAGAGTTCTAGTAGACGATCATGTGCCTGGAGTGTTGCGAGTTTTATTTTGGTAATTTAGGGTAAGTTTCATCAGAGGGGGTTTGTTACAAGCTGGTCCATAAATCTAGTTTATTTTTTCGTTAGAGCCATGTTAGGGCAATGTTTCGCTGTTAAGTTGCACAGAACGGACTCGTGCGGTTACTTGGGCGTTTTTTTTTCATCATCATCATCAGCCTGTATCAGTCCACTGTTGGGCGTAATTTATTTTGCGTACGACGAAATGAGATTTGAATCTCCTTGTGTTATAGTGCAAACAACTGATTTGTGGGGCGATTTGTCTATTTATTCTTTAGTTGAAAATCTAATTTATAAGATATTTTTATGACCTATAAAGTTATGTTTTATTTATTTATTTTATTTGCCCGATTGACGAAAGGATGAAAATAATGTTGAGTACACCTTTTGAAAGTGATAACCTAGTGAGTAAATACAGTAACACTCCAGGTAACCAACAAAAGGCGATAACTCAACGAAACCAAAGAATCAGTTTTTACATTTAAGCGGGAAAAAAGTTACGACGCATTTTTGAAAATTAAAAAAAAAGTCTCATAATTTATGGCCTAGGTTCCTTGTCGCTGAGAACGTTGTATGTGGTTACTGTATTATTAAGAGACTCTGCAAATGACTAAACATAGATTTTTGTTCATTCCAATTCGTCCTGTTTTGTATGTTATTATTATTTTAAATAATACCTACTACATAATAGGCATGTATTTATTTTCAGTCTACATGAGATCATACTTATATTGGTGTTTTAGAATAATAGATAGATAGATAAAACATTTATTAGTTTCTGCAACACACTACAATATATACATAAAAGAAGGTACAAACATGGAGAACAGATAGGTATATACACTAAGGAAGGTAACATAAGTGTTTTAGGTACATATTGTCTGTGTGTCGCAGTAATGAAAGGGCGCTGACTCAGCATATTGCTGCGCGCGCGCACGCACGAGGCGGCGCGCGCGCAGCGCTGGTATTCTGTCAGTGCCTCAATAAACACTTACTCATAGGTACTTTACGAATTATAATCTATATTCCATAATTCGAAGGAGCGGGTATTTCAAATATAACTTTAAAAGCTCTCTCTACGAATTGGCACACATTTTGGACAACTCGTGTTGTCTTTTTATGAAAAACCTTAAATCCCAAACTATCTTTACTACGATACTACGGATAGTTCTTTCTGGGACAGTATTAATAGTATAATTATTGTACAATCGGTGGTATGGCTGGTTTCTGGCCTCTAGCGTGGTAGCTATTTCATTTCAGTGTCAGTTGATAGGTGAATAATAGTTTTCATGAACATAATTTAGTGTAAAACAGTTGGCACTGGGCACCGCTTTTTGTAATTTCTTTTTATGTTTTTAAGTTCTTTGATCAACTTCCAAAATGAATTTAATACAATCAGAATTTAGTGTTAATTTATTTAGTTTGTTTTGTTTGTTTGTAAACTCTTTATTGTACATAAATTTTACATAATTACCTCTTAACAAAAAAAGTAATAGAATAGTTGTACAAAGGCGGACTTATCCCGCTCAGGGGATTTCTTCCAGTCAACCCCTGAGTAGTTGAAAAAGAAGTTTGTGTGCGGGTGTCGCTATTTAAATAAGTACATAGAATACGTAAGTATTAGATAAGTATAGATAGGAAATAGTTTTAGTTCATAAATACTTTATCATTATTGAATACATTGTATTGTAGTTGAGGCCTATTTCCAAAACATTAGTCCAAATATTACCCACATAACATCCCAAAGCCAGGTTCGATTCCCAGCCAGGGCAGCCATGTACCAATGAGTTATCCTCGGTTTTTTCGACGGAAAAACTTACGTACATTTACCGAGTGCTCTCAAAAACGGTGAAGGAAAACATTGTGATGAAACCTGCATGTCGTAGAAGAAAAAAAATCTAAGGCATGTGAAATCCGCCAACCCGCACTGGGCCCGCGTGGTGGATTATGGCCCGAGCTCCCTCGATGTAAGGGAAGGTCTGTGCCCGAGCAGTGGGGCAATATAAATAGACTGATGATGATGATGAACATCCCAAAGCAAAATGGCCAATTAGAGTAAAATGTCGTTGTTTATTTTCTTGGAACATCTCGCCAAACAGATAGTAACGTGAGATTCGCCAACAAATAAAACACCCAGGAATATCCCCCAAAAATAAATACACGACGATAAATGGAAATACAATCTCCATCCAAAATAAAAGACGTACTATTCGGCTTAACGACGTCGAGCGAAAAAAGTCGAAACAATGCTAAACTGTGACCACGAGAGGAATGAGAATCAACCTGGACTCTGCATCTGTAAAATTCTAATAGAATCGCTAACATCCACTTACATTGCTCGTCGACGTAAAAAGATAACGATGTAACTCTGTGGTCAAGCAGCAATGTAGATGAAAACGAAGAAACCGATTCAATTACGATCGGTAATTTTGCGAACGCCGCAGGGTTCCGTCATCAAAGGAGAGCCGAGAAATGCTTCTAAGAAATTGTGTTTGTGATGTATTGGAAACAAAGATAGTGATATGTTATTATACGGAGTGTCGGAAGGCACCATTGGTTATTTTTATTACGTAAAAGTACCCACTTTGACTACCCACAGAATGAAATTACAATTCTGTATTGTGAAAATGTTTTTGTACAAAAAATGGTCAGGACTTTTGATTTAGAACCAGATGCATAAACTTGCGGCTTTCTCTCGTAGAAATAGGTAAGAACAATGAAAATCTAGATTTATACATATACCTGTGCCTATATAAACTTTGATTTTGGGAGCTTTTTTACTTTATTTATTTATTTTATTAATGGACTCGACAGTTCGTCATTTGCCAATGTCATGTTACAGAAAATTCAATGCACAATAGTCTTCCATCCTCCCCCAGGGGAGTCGCCGTAGCGTCGTCACCCCGGGTAGCCGCGTCTTCTTGTCTTCATCCACAGGAGACGCCGTAGCGTCAATCACTGTGGACGAAGCAGCTCGACAGTCACGTTCACTCCCGAGCTTGTAGCGGGAACTCTTGATAAAAGCTTGAAACTTCAGATCTTGCATAAATAATCCAATAACTTCACCGTACTGTCATTCGCGAACATTTTCTGATTAATTTAACGTGATATTAAACACAAAATAGTCCCTGTAGACGTTAAAAGGAATATTATCAAATAATTTCGCAACCGTCGTTTCCCGCCATTTTCAAGAGAACCCGCTTTTTTACTTATATTTTGATTTGGTTTGGTAGAGTTATAAAATGTAGGATGTAAATGTCAATTTAAAAAGTTATTTATTTATTTTATTAATGGACTCGCCAGTTCGTCATTTGCCAATGTCATGTTACAGAAAATTCAATATATCATAGTCTTCTCCAGAGGAGACGCCGCAGCGTCATCACTCTGGACGAAGCAGCTCGACAGTCACGTTCACTCCCGAGCTTGTAGCGGGAACTCTTGATAAAGCTTGAAACTTCAGAACTTACTCAAATGATCCAAAAAATTCACAATAATGTCATTCACGAACATTTTCTGATTAATTTAACGTGATATTAAACACAAAATAACCACTGTAGACATTAAAGAGTGAAATAATTTTAAATTGAAGTCAAAAGGAGGATTCCCGGTAATGTTAGTATTTGTATCAACTTTACGACTTACATTATTTATATTATTAAGTACCCTTCAAACGTAACATAACAACTTATAAATCAAGTCACAAATGTCTATTTGGACAAATCGTATGAGTTTTATTGCAAAATTTATATTTCTTAATATAAGATTATAATGACAGCATTTTAAATTCTAAGCTGTTTTTGTAAAGCCAGTGTGTATAATAAAACATCTTCTCAAGGAATACGAAGACTATAAATCGTATAAATATAAGGTAAGGACTAATTTGATTGCACCTTAACGCAATGTCAATACGATCACGTAGCCATGGGCGTTCCAATGCAGCGATTTACGAGACAAAAACAAAATAAGGCAAAGGCGACAGCCAAGTCAAACATCCTAATTGGTTTGAAGACAAATTACTCATTATAAGGACGAGAATACAGAAAGAAATCGCGTCGATGTATGGTAAATTTTTATTATTTACTCAATTGATTTTTAATCCAATTTTAAGTAATTGGCGAGTATGGTTAGTGTACGAAAGCTTTCCGAAGATACTTATACGAAATTGAAGTGGATAATTAACCGTAATTTAATTAGGTTGAGCGAGATAATGCTAAGTGTATACTTAATAATTAACACAATTACCTAACCTGCATTGCTTTCGCAATAAGGCAATAATGGGAACCTACAGTACTGTGTTTGGGAGGATCATGTTTTTGTCAGTAAATGGATATGTCCACAAAGTTTGATCTCATTTCCTTGAGTAAATAACAATGCCAGATTCTGCCCCACCATCAACCGCAACAACTTATTCGTTATCCTGTACAACTACAAGATGACGAATAAATGTAAAAATATCTCCGTTTTTTATTAAAATTATTGGTTTAAAATAAAGTTTTGTACAAATTGCGATTAGAAAAAAACAGCTTAATTAAGAATTCAGAAAATAGTAAGAAATCGAAGCGATTTATTCATTGTTTTTGTTATTATTCTGTAGAAGTTGCGAGAGTAGTAGAAAATGATACTGATTATGCAATATGAAACCTGTAATAAGTCCCCAACAAAATGATAAGTACAGCTTAAATGGTCACGTAGTTTTGTAGGTGGGCAAAGCTCCATTGAAATGTGGCAATGTCTTTTTAACCTAGTAATATGAAAGTATATCCATTTAAAATCTAATAGGACTGTGTTCACTGCCAATTACTAATGCCAAAGTTCTTAACGATTATATCAAATATCATTAAGAACTCACTGCAAAAACACCCACAGAAAACTAATTGTATCTACTTATAGTTACTAAAATCATTAGTCGTTAACATTTTAATCAAATTGATTGCAAACGTAATTGCTTCTGGTGTATTTTTTATTTTGTTTTAGTACAGCTTCAAATACATTACTAACAACATTTAAAGAATTAATGCAAAAACTTGAAGCTCTAAGTAGTTTAAGGATGAATACTTTCAGTACATAGGTACATTTGCCTCAATATTCACATAAAAAAAACTTTTTACTGCTCCCCCCTAAGTCACGAGTTCGCGCCAAAACTTGCGGCGGCCATTTTGGGCGCTCTCGCAAAAAGATGGTCGCGATTTTGAAGAAATTCGGGATCCGATGTCGCTTTGCCTTTAAAAAGAAAACAAAAATGCTGGGAGGCGGTTCGTTTGACCCTTCTCAAAGGCTGCAACGGGTTAAAGCTTGACTGTGGATGGATTTTGCCCGAAATTACTTAGAAGTTTTTGCCGTATCGCATTTCTGAGCTGTTCTTGCAATTAATTTTGTATAGGTTAAGTGGTTTATTCGTCAATTTATATTGATATTCTGTAAATTGACTATAGATTTCGAGATTCCCGTGGTAACCTGATTTTTTCCCGTGTTAAAATGTGGCCATGTTACTGTAAGATGCATCTTTTTCTATTAATATTGAATATTTATGGAAAATGGTAGTGGAATCTTCCCAGTCTTTTCACTCTAGCTAGTTATGACGAAACGTGATATACTGGGTGTAACGTAAAGGGTATATGAAGCCGAAGGGAGGGTGTTCAGTATCGAAAACTGAACAACTTTTGTTCTACGAATAAAAAATAAAAATAAATTATTGTATGAAAAGTCAAAAAAAAAAATCTTTTGTTCAAGGACTTTTCGATTTTGGCGAATTTTTTTTGACTTTTCATACAATAATTTATTTTTATTTTTTATTCGTAGAACGAAAGTTGTTCAGTTCAGGGAGTTCAGACTCCCTCCCTTCGGCTTCATACCCTTTACGTTACACCCTGTATATAGAGAAACGTGAGAAGCCCCCTAGCCAAGTAGCATTGGCTTCAATTCAATTCAAATACACTTTATTATACCTACATAAACGACAACAATTACAGAAACAAAATTACAAAACATTACGTTACTTGTTAGTACTTAGTTGAAAGAAAAATGTATGGCATTGACATCATCTGTAAGTCCCCTTTCTCCTAAAAAAATTGGACATCGTGTTTCTGAGTTCGGTACTGTTTAACGATAAAATGCAAAGCGATCGATTAGCGAGCCCCGTCGTCGGCCTGGCTGCAGGCCAAGCCGATAGGTCACGTTCTATGAGGGTGACTGTACCTAATGTACCCAACAGAGCGTCCTTTGTCTGTGCATTTATAGAATTAGAAGCGACACAGATACCTGTTGATTAAAGGTGAGTACACGAGCCACTTTGCGATTGCGATTTTTAATCGCAAGTATTTTTTCGGTCATGCCAGAATATCATTTTTTTAACTAATCCATATTGACGTAACTTCCGTTAATTAGATAAGAAGTATAAATATAAAGTACTTTAATTTGATCAAATTTTCCCTTTGTTTGACGACATTTTACGATAATTAATATTGCGTTGTTACACAAACTTGTATAACTTTCATGGTTATAAACATTTTGCGACGTAACTGGAATTCTTTCTGGAGTATGTTTTTTTTGTTTTGAGTCCCCGATATTTCGGCAATGGCCTTGCATGCGTCACATCCACAGGTAGTCTAGCCATCTACCGAAGTTGTAGAATGTCTATTTGTGTTATTGAGAAAACATACCTTGACCATTTAACGAATTTTTACATTTTTAACATTAAGGACTTTCTGGCTGTCAATCTTAAGCAAAATCTTGTTTGATAAGAATGTCATGGTGTGACCTAAGACTAAGACATGTCACACACAGTCATGAATATGACATGACTAAGGTGGGATAAGCCTTGTTTAGGGTTTGTACCCTGAAAGCCACAGAAGTTTTTTGAAAATCGTGTGACATGCGCAAGATAAAGTCGTCCGTATGCAAAGGTAGTTAGTATTTTATTGTTCTGGCACTAACAGCGGATTTACGAACGTAATTGTCGAGCTTTGATTAAATTTATTGAACAGTTAGTGTCGTTTAGATGAAGAACAAAGAAACTGTTTTCTATGTCTCTTATTAGCGGCTGAAAATAAACAGGAAATAATTATCTGTAGTATCCGTTTGATTATGTTATGTACGCATGTTGGTAAAATGTACGCATTGCTACCAGATTTAGGAACTGTTAAATGACCTCTGTGGTTCTTATTATTGCGTAGAAATGTTATTACAATGCTTTTAAAAGATATGCTGTTGAAAGTATTCTACTGAAAAAATATAACTGTGTGTGGTATACAATGCGTTACCCGAGGAAATAATACCCGAGGAGATAATACATGACATTGAATTATTTAAATCTAAATTGTACAATTGGCTATTAGATCACTGTTACTATAACGTTACCGAGTATTTAAATTCCTCTCACTGATATTTTTACTACATGACATTTACCTTAAATATTTTTATTTCTTCTGACATTTTTATTGCTTAATTAATTGGAAAACTTTGCACGCTTGTATACAAGTAGAATACTGTACTGGACAATGCAATTCACTTACCTGAGATTTCATGCATTCTGGCAAATAAATGATTTGATTTTCACGTGTTTACTCCCGAAAACTCAATTCTATGCTCGAGTATCTATATTAATAATTTCGTCCAGGGGTACGGTAGACTCGATCGAAACCTTACCTAAATAATAAAACATAAAAAAATAAAGAGTTCGAGTCGACAACATATGTCCGCAAAATTCGGATTGTCGAGTATTTTGTTACATTCTAATGGTGCTGACGACAGACAAATCGTAGTCGCCATAATCTAACGAAACGTCAATGACACTGACACATGACATCTTGAGTAGTTATTTTTTAATAAATTCTTCCTAGAGGGAAAGGCAAAGCCGACTATACAGCCTGGTATATTAATAATTTCGTCAAGGAGTAAGTACGGTAGACTCGATCGAAACCTTACATTTAGGTATATATATTAATTACATTTTGTACCTACATGTGTATTATGAGTCATATTTCACCCGAGCGAAGCCGGGTTTTCATCTAGTATTCTATAAATTATATGCTCGAGTTGCCTTTGGGTGGTAAATGTATTTTTTGTACAAAGAAGTAAAAACGGATACCTACAAATATTGAAGTGTTCGTGATACCTCAATAAAACCATTAGCAGTGTTCATTGCTTTATTCCTTGGTACGGATGAACTTGAATTCCCCAAATTGCTCGCGTCGGATGTCGGAATTGGCTCTTTTTGGACTTAATGAGCGCACATCACGGTTGTATCGGGGTAGGGTATGTGGGACATGCAATTAGCGTTTTTTTATAAATATAATTTACTCTAGAACATGATGAAATTTTTATTGCCGTGGGCAGGACTTGAACCTGTTGAATCAGTTGGTAAGAGCGTGTCACGGAATGACAAGGTCGCAGGTTCAAGTCCTGCCCACGGCAAGAATTTTTTCATCATGTACTAATTTATTCACCGAGCATGGATAATGCGTAATTCAAATTCTGAATAATTTACACTTCTATGTTTTCACAATACTTACCTCATTAAGTACCTCTGGGCAAAAGCCGTTTTTCCCATGGGTACCAGATGTTTCCGTAGTAAAGAGTGGTTTATGTATTAGGTCCCAGGGATACCATCTACAATCCATGAAGGTGTCGGAGCGTGTTAATAGGCAAACCAACACACTTTAGTATTTATAGTATTAGTGGTAATTATAAAATTAGTTGGTGTATAATACAATACTTAAGAAAGGGATAAATACAATAAGTAGATATTATACTATTAAAAACTCTAAAAACTAGACTGCTTTTTATGACAAATTGTATAATATTACATGTCAGCTTTATAGGCTATAGGAGCCAAAAAACCATCATATATCATTCTCATATTCAGCCAACAATGAGCCCAATACCTACTAGAAATAAGTCTCTCCCACGCCATTCGTTTCTGCTATCTGCCATTCGATTCCACTGCTTACCAGCGACTCATATCGTTAGTTAGACAGACCAATGAGCATCAAAATTCAAAACCTCAAAAACATTTACCCTCCTTCCATCCGTCAGTCGTGTAAAAGCATAAAGTAAGCGATAACAAAAACGCTACTCGCTCATGACTTTAACCACGCTTTAAGTGTGTGATATCTCCACTTAAGGGTACGAAGTCACGCGATTTTGTGTGTTCAGGTGTCTTTGAACCTACGTCGGGTGTGTTTGGTTTTTTGGAGGCATCAGGCTGTCAGGGTCACGCCGCTTATCAAAGGATAGGTGGTAAGAAGAGCCGTGGGAATACACCATTTGTAAGAGATTGGCATGAAATAAAGAATAGTTCGATTGTTTTTGTTTGTTTGTAATATAGGGTGAAATGACATTGGCCCCATTTCAATAGAGCTTCGCCCCACCTTTGACCTACGTGACCATTGGAGCTCATATATCATTTTGTTGGGGACTTATTACAGGTTTCATATTGTATAATCATAATCAGTAGGAGTTGCGAGAGTAGAAGAAAATGATAACAAAGACAATGAATAATTCGCTTCGATTTCTTACTATTTTCTGAATTCTTAATTAGGCTCGCGTGTTGTACAAAACTTTATTTTAAACCAATAATTTTAATAAAAAACGGAGATATTTTGTACATTCATTCGTTATCTTGTTCATCATGCGGTTGATGATGGGGCCGAATCTGGCATTGGCATTTAAAGGCAAACACATTTAAGACAGCAGTACGGCACGGAAGCGGCTGTGGTTGTTATGTATGAAACTCTATGAAAGATGACAGACTGCCTTTACAACTGCTTTTTTAAGGGTTAGCGCAGACCGACGGAATGGTGGCGAAGAGCCGCTTCGCCAATATATCGTATGTTGATAAAGTTGAATTCAAATTGTTACTAAATTAGTCGAATTTAGTAACAATTTGAATTCAACTTTATGTTTATGTTGAAGTAACTGCGCTCGGGGTCAAGCGCTCAATATATCGTATGCTGAAGTAAATAAAGTTGAATTCAAATTGTTACTAAATTAGTCGAATTTAGTAACAATTTGAATTCAACTTTATGTTTATGTTGAAGTAACTGCGCTCGGGGTCAAGCGCTCAATATATCGTATGCTGAAGTAAATAAAGTTGAATTCAAATTGTTACTAAATTAGTCGAATTTAGTAACAATTTGAATTCAACTTTATGTTTATATTGAAGTAACTGCGCTCGGGGTCAAGCGCTCAATATATCGTATGCTGAAGTAAATAAAGTTGAATTCAAATTGTTACTAAATTAGTCGAATTTAGTAACAATTTGAATTCAACTTTATGTTTATGTTGAAGTGACTGCGCTCGGGGTCAAGCGTTCAATATATCGTATGCTGAAGTAAATTTTAAAAGTTGTTACTAAATTGGTCGAATTTAGTAACAATTTGAATTCAACTTTATTTACTTCAACATAAACATAAAGTTGAATTTAAATTGTTACTAAATTCGACTAATTTAGTAACAATTTGAATTCAACTTTATTTCCTTCAACATACGATATATTGAGCGCTTGACGCAGTCACGCAGCTCTCACTTCGATTGCAGTCGTATGTTGCAGTAAGTAAAGTTGAATTCAAATTGTTACTAAATTAATCGCTTCGCCGCCACTCCGTCGGTCCGCGGTGACCGTCGGATAATGTCTATCAGACTTAATTTGTTTACCGTGTGTGTCTAAAAAAGAATCTGAAAATAGGTTCGGTCTTAAACCATGTGTGAAGAAAAACTTACCTACCTACTAAAAAGTACAATAATTAGGAACCATAGACACACTATAAACAAATAAGACACCGCACTAACCAGCACAAGAGCGGAAAGTCATTATTTAACGCGCCGCGCCATCAATTCACATAATCACTATTTTACAAGCGATAAATTCAAATTTAATTTCGTCGTTACAATAACGGTTAGTGGATTTATTAAGAGCAGTAAAATATACACTCAAGGACACCTGTGCGATCGGTTTGGCTGACAGGTTTATTGTCGGAGAGATTGGAGGGTGGCGTTGGCCGGTTAAAAATGTTGGTTTAGGCGCATTATGGCTAATTCTCATTATGACAACCGACTCGCTAATGGACTACTTCTCATTTTGGCTACTTCTCATTAGGGCTATTTCTCACTTGGGCTACTTCTCATTATAGTATGAGAGCCCACGACCAAAATTTTTGTCTCATAGCAATACAGCCAAAACCGCATCAAATCGATAGATACGATTATCCTGAACTCGAAAATACCAATTTCAGACATTTTCCGCGTAGCGTTTGATCTGACCGAATTTTAAAAATTGTCAAAGAATTTTACCGAACTGCATCATAGCAATATGTCTGATTTGCAGACTGTAGTTGAATGATAGTTCTGAGATACCGGAAACATATTTTTCAGACGTTAGTGGTGTAGCTCAAACCCGTAAAATCACTTAAAAAAATTAAAAATGAGACAAAAAAAATGTCTCATAGCAATACGTCTGAAAATCTTTTTTATTAGTAAATTTTGGTTATTTGATGCGAACAAAACAATTTTCAGACGGAAATGTGAACGCATTAAATTTTGAGACCGTTTTGAAAATGTTAACAAATTTTACCGATCGGTATCATAGCAATATGTCTGAAAATTGTTGAACATGATAAAATAAGTTGTCCACATGTGCGAAAAATTTATATCAGACAAATTAAGTGTAGCACCTTCTCTATCAGACAACTTTTCGATACTCAGATATCATTTAAAAATCGTATTGAGGCATCTTGAATTCTCTGTTACAAACCAATGAATACGTTGCGACCCTGAATTTATTAGATGATAATTAACAAAGAATTTACCCGAAACCGTAACATTGAAGTTGAAGGACTGAAATAAATCGCACAAAAGGAAACTGGGATGAAGTTGAAAAAAAAAAACGGTTTATTCAAAGTTACAAAATATTCTCGTATTCAATCGCTGTCGGATTCGGAATCGTCGTCTTCGAAATCACTCTCGACGTCGCTCGGGAGATCTTCAACGTCCTCTTCTGTAAAATAAACATCGTTAGTAAAAATCACGAAATTATTTATGAAATTAACAGCAAAAGCCATGTAAACTGTACCTGTTGTGGATGATGATTTGTCGTCCAAAATAACGTTGCTCAACTCAGGTAGTTGGTTGCCAGAGAACCACGAAAACTGAAATCGTCCCTCGTCTTCATACCATCCGCAATCTGCAGGGTTCAGTTCGGTTGGCGTTTCGGTATCGGCCAGGCGACTCCGAAACGTTATTTTCGTTTTTGGGAGTATATGCTACACTTAAAGTGTCTGAAAACAGGTTTTTGGTAATCATGGCAGCAATACGAAAAGTTAAAAAAAAAAATTATCCGTATTGCTATGATACAGGTCGGCTAAATTTGTTGACATTTTCAAAAATGCGCTCAGGCTATGTGCTACGCGCAAAATGTCTGAAAACAAACTTTTTCGTAATACAATTATAAAATCTATGTACATTTTCACTATCAGACGTATTGCTATAATACCGACTGCCTTTTTTTTTTGACACAGCAGAAATGGCCTCCCACGCAGTTGCTACACTTTCGACCGTTACTACACACCTAGTCGGGTTCAGAATCATACAATCTAACGATTTTATAGGGTTTTTGCCGTATTGCTATGAGACATGGTTTTGGTCGTGGGCTCTCGTACTATTAGGACTACTTCTGAAATTTCGGGAATGTTTATTGAAATAAGTACTGTCTTTATGTATATAAACATGTTTAGTTTATTCATTCATAAGAGATCAATGACATTATTTTAAGAATAAATCTACATTAATTGAACCAATGTAATAGGTAAGTATACAATATTATAAGTATTACTTCTTTAGTCTGGTTTTAATTATTTATAACAAACACAAATCAATAATTAAAGGATAGGTACAGGAAAGTAGGTATAGGAAACATTACTTTATGTAAACTGAAGCCCAAATCAAGTGTCTTATTTTGTAAACAAAAACTTCCCTACCCTACTAACATTTTAAGCTGTTCTGTGATTATTGCATAGTTATTTTCACATTATTAGATGGGATCACTTATTTTCACAATGATGAACAGGTTCGATCAATCAGTTCCTTCAATGTTACGTCACAACAGGTAATTAGACGATCATTTTTGTTTACAAAATTTTTTTTAGAAACCTTTCATACATTTTACTGAGAGGCATTGCTAAACGTTTATACGAATATATTACACTCATAATCTGATTTATCTGCTTATCTTACAGTCAAATCCGACTATTCTACCTATGATTAAAATATATTAACTATTAGTTGTAAACCTTAGAAAGCTATGGCACGATCACCTAATTACAAACAGTACACCTCTTCGAGACACCTGGTCTCCTGGTACTTTGTTACTCTACAATGAAATTCTTCAATTAGGGTTTTCAAACGCGCCCGACCAAATAATCACCATGCCCACCTATTTAAAATTCTGGTCTCCTGGTAATTTGCTGTTCTAAAATGAAATCTTTAATAATATGATTTATCGAACGGTTCCGAACCCCATCCGCCGCCCATGATAGATTACTTGTTTTTTTTATAAATAAAACAGGATATCATTTGTTTACCTGACTGTACTCACTTCAAATAAATGTTGTCGAAACGGGAAAGCAAAGTATGTTATTACTCAAAAGTTGTCGAAACGGGACTCAATGTATGGAACATAAAAAGTTGTCGAAACGCTACTTTTTGGTAGGTATAATATGAGGTTGTCGAAATGGGAAGTTGTCGAAACGGGACGTAGCCGATTTGAGCTACGGTATACAGATTAGGGTATTAGCATTAATTTATATTTTATAAAGCGTGTTTTTTATTTTTATTTAATAGCCTATAATGATCCACTGCTGGGCAAATGCCTCTCCTCTAAACTTCCACTCATCTCTATTCTGCGCAGACTCAGACCACCCTCTCTTAAAAACGTCCAGTTCTTCTCGCCATCGTTTTCGAGGGCGGCTACGTGGCCTATTCCCGTTGCTTGGGGTCCATTCGGTAGCGAGTTTAGCCCACAAGTCGCTTGGTTTATAATAAACATATTTAAAATTGTGCGCTTTTTGAGTAAAAGACGCACTTATTGCAAGACAAGGAGGCAAGAACGTGAACAGGGAGATACAACGAGGTAAATCCCTAATTTCAGACCATCCCAACTTAGGCCGTTCCTTGCTTCAAAAATGGAAATGAAATGAAATGAAAAATATTTATTACACATACTTGCTATGCTTTCAAGTTCAAAAGGATAACGTACCGTGACTCTGGCCCGTATTAATAAATCACTCTCAGCTCAAAAGTCAATCTTGAGAACAACCTCAAGATGGCGTTCCTATTAATAAATGTAACTTAGGTGCGCGTTTAGGAATCGGGTATCACGTGAGTAACGCCGTATTAATAAACAAAACTCAGTTCTCAAGAGAACTGTCAAACTCACACTTGAGAACGTATTTGCTGATTGCAGGCGAACCGTGATGTTTACTTGAGTTCTTCCACTTGAGAAAGACATCACGTGATACACCCTCAAGATTGGTTTATTAATAAATGACATACTTGAGATGGTGATCACGTCTTGAGAGTTTATCAGCTGAATTCGCTCTTGAGGGCGGTTGTGAGCTCAGACTATTAATACGGGCCTCTGAGTCCACGATGACGTAAGAACACGTGACATTACACCACGTGTTTCGTTTTCATTCTGTCTCCACGTGAACCGCGCTCTATTGTTATTTTTGGCGCTCCTCTCCCGCCCTTGATGCGGTGGGTGGCTCTCCACGGCCCGACTTGTTGATGCGTCGTGTCATCAGAGACGCCAGATGTGCCGTTTTTCTTTGGCACGCCTCAACGTTAGCGGTATGTCCTGGTTCGGTTTAACGTTGGACCATTAGCAGAGCTAAATGGCGCCTCCAACCTTAAAAAGGTATTTTTAAATGATGATTAACGAGGTAATCAAACGATAAGTTGAACAAATAATTGATTATATTAGACGAAATTATTTTTTTAAAGTTTGTTGCGTCACTTATCTCGTCCTTAATCTATACAATACATGATTAAAAAAGAGGGGTAGTCCAGTTGCGAGTATACGTTGAAAACGATCGTACAAATTAAGCAACGCTGGACGAGGTCTGTACCTGGTTGGGTGACCGCTAGTGACACTTTCATCTGAGCCCCTTCGTGCCTCGGAAAGCACGTTAAGCAGTTGGTCCCGGTTACTGTCGCTCGGCAGCAGTCGTTAGGCCACGTCAGAGGCCTTCGGGTGGCCTGAGTAACTCTGACAAATAGGTTTGGTCACTTCTTCTTATGGTGCCGTCTTCTTACGAAGGTTGGCGATCATTATGGCAATCTGCACTCTCGACAACGCCGCACGGAACAGAGACCTGGTACTCTTGCCGTACCATTGGCGTAAGTTCTTGAGCCATGATATTCTCCTTCTACCTGGCCTTCTTCTGCCCTGGATCCTTCCATGAAGAATCAGTTGTAGAAGATCGTACTGTTGTCACTAAACCACACGAAAAAAGAAGAAGATGATTAAAAAATAGAAATAAACAAAGAAATAAGTATTGCTTTTTAAATTAGGATGCTATTACTTTTATTACTGTCTTGTCTAGAGGCTTGTATTACTAAAAAGCACAATTTTCGAATTACCTTTCAAAACCGTTTCCGTTATTGTATTAATACACTACTGAATAATTGCTGTAAAACTACTATCAGGCGCTAAAAAACATCTGTCTTGTATTTTGTAAGTAGGTTCTTTGAAGAGGCTATGTAATGTAGGTAGTCGTATATTTTTTGCCTTAAGCTCCGATTTTAGTACAGTCTAGAGGCTTGGCCTCCTTTTTGTGTATCCCGGTCAATCCCTTGGGTCCCATAGTTCATACCCGGTCCATCGAAGCGCATAGATATTCCGGGACATTTTAAGACTAAAGTTACTGATACTTGTAGGCTATATTTAGAGGCATGCCATATTTTATAATAAGGTGTTACTAAATGTTTTGTACTTAGTTTATGAGCATACTGTATTGGTTTGAGAAATAAATGACCAGGTAAGTTTGCAGCTGATAGTTTTTTGTCATGCTCATTTCTCGTTTTCCTTGCAAACTGGTGTAAATATAAATTGTAAACCAAAAGTTGACGTGTAAAAATATACGCAATATTTTACATGCAATAAATGAATTGAATTTCAATCTATTTACAATTGCAAGCATATACAGGGTGTTATTTTGATCAACGACGAGCGAGTGCCCATGAGGTGCGATAATTTCAAGAAAACAGAGATTTTTTAAATAGTAATTATGTTAAAATGATAAAAAAATATTTTAGTAACAAGATTATTTAGACTACCACCTCTGAGTTGGGCGTCGCTGATCAAAAACCTTATATATGTGATATTTTAAATCACTTTTAGCATAAGTATCATAACAATCACAATTCGCAGTGACCGTGAAATCTATCTATCTCATTCGTACACGGATAAATTGTACTTGCAATGAGAATAACAGAGAGAAATGTCCCGTTTCCCCATAAAAAAAGTTTGGGTCGAAATAAACTGGAGAAAAAATACGCAAACCTAAAAAGGTGAAAGGTTACTAGGGATGGGCAAACTCCTTGCTCGAGCCACACCGAGACCTTAGAGTCTAAGGTCTCGGTGTGGCTAAGGCTTAGACAATGAATTGGGCTTGAATTCGCATCAATAGTTCGATCTGTGTAGGTATTTTATATCAGCTCATGAGTTTTATATCTTGCTACAAAAATAAAAATAAACGACTTCTCATACTTTATCCTATAGGTAAAGGTACATTTATTACAGGTAGACTGGTTCCCTGAAGGTTGTCTGGAAGATATATATCTCAAAGATAATAACGGTTTTTCGATAGAAATGTTTAAACTAACTACCATTTATTTATTTATTTTGTGCAATAAGAATAGTTATCAGATCTATCTATCTATCTTATGGAACTAACGACACCTCATACATTAAAATCCATCAAGCCGTTTAGCTGAAAGTTGGTCACAAAGGAACCGACATACAAACATACATCATCCTCGACTTCGTGCATAATACGCTCGATAATCAGTTCTTAGCCTCCTTGCGACATTCGTTTAACAAAATCCGGTCTTGGTCTCAAATGTTCTCCAACCGAGACCGAATTGGTACATCACTAACGCCGGAACATATCGTATCATTGTTACAGAACCTGGCGGCAAACCGGCTTTAGGAACCTTTTTGAATACTACTCACGGCCGATTTCACAGAAATAAATGTTATTTTACTCAATAGAACGAGAGTTTGCTTTTATTTATTAGGCAAGTACATGTTTGCTTTTGAGATTTATTCTTGGAAATGATTTTAATGCAAAAGTGGAGCATATACTCGGGCCCATATTCATGAACAGTTTTGAGCAAGATGTAATTACGGTGTAAGAAATTTGACCTAATGGTCATTTCTAAGGTCATTGTGTGACTTGTGACGTACTTAGTTCAATTGTTTTGCAGTTTTGTTTTACTAAAAAACCTTACTAATTTAATATTTATCATGAGTACAAGTTTCAATTTGTCGAATGAATTCAAAGACACCCTGTATTTATAGAATGTAAAAAAATCACGCCCCAGTTGGTACGATCTGACGTCATCAAAGGCTCGCATTGTTGTATCTGTCATCAATTTATTACGCCGAGGTTTTCAATTAAACTTCAACGAAATGTTTTTGACAACGAAAAATTAGCGAATTTTATTTTAAAAATAAATTTCCGTTTAGTTTACTTCGCAGATCTTTCTTTTCTCGCGTGATCTAGTGACCAAACCTATTGTCAAAGTTATTCAGGCTGCCCAGTTAAAGTCAAATTTCTTTATTGCAAGTAAGCACGTTGAGTACATTTTTGCACGTCAATATATTTTTTGAATTTACATTTACACCACTTTGCAAGGAAAAGGTGCCAACGCTGAGGAGAAAAAGTGCCAAAAAACTCTCAGCAACACATCTTTTAAAACAATGATAATACAATTATTACTTAATAACTATACAGTACGTAACTATTACTATTGTTAGTAAGTTTATCCCTCATGCGGAACCGGCGACACACACCATGCATGTTCATCGTTTAAATAGTCATCTATTCTGTAATACGCCGGTAACCTAATAACTTTTGTTCTACGACGAAAAATAAAAATAATTTAACTAACATTACATCATGTATAACAAAAAAATCTTGATCTAGCTCAAACTGAGGCACAGACCTAAAAAGGTTTATTTGAGAGTGGATCAAACAAACAAATGAGGTACACTAACAAACAAATTCACTGTGTAATCAGTTGGTGTAGCATCGTAGCCTACGTCCGTAGCGGCGTAGCTCGTAGTATCGATCGTAGCACCTCTAGGGGTTCCGTCCATTTCAGCGGTTTTAACGATGGGCTGCGGAGTGGTGATTTTTTTATTTGTCCTTTTTAGCCGACTGCCGAAGGAAGAATAATGTTTTTCAGAAGGAAAGTAACGTCGGTTTAGTTGTCTCTTATAGCCCAAATGGCTTGATGGATTTTGATGTATAATATATCGTTAAATTTCATCGTAATCGCGGTTTCATAGTCAAGATAAAAATATGGCAGCTTTTTTTAAATGGCTATTTATAAAAGAAATATGAATTAAATAAAAAATTTAATAAACAAATACACAGAATTATTAATAAAGATCTTATAACTATAAAAGATGGCTAAGTGGAATGTCGAGGTCATTTTGTGTCGTCTGATTATTGATCTAAAGTCCACTGCGCCTAAAACTCTCCAAGAGTCAATTTAGCTCGTCACTAAAAGAAATGCAGTTACGATTCTCATTCGTCCACCATTCTTCTCGTCACGTCACACAGTCACGTACTGAGACGTCTTCATTACGTATGCGTCACGTACCCTCACGTCACACCATCACGGCTTCATCTTTGTCATGTGACAACTAATGTTAGGGATTAACTTCGCAGACATTTTTTTGTGGACGTCAACGCGTTTATTTGGAATCAGGATGTTGGTTCAAATCCAAGGGTCACGGCGACCTCAAAGGTCTATTGTGACCGCGCTCCGAGTTTTTATATCTCACTCCCAAGGTCAACTTTAGGAATAGTATTGGGAGATTTCAGATCGTTTTTATAAATCCTCGAGTGGCATCAATCATCAACTAAGGCACAACTTCTGCTGTAAAGATGATTGACAATGTTTGTAGTTTCGTTAGCGATAAGCAGAGATAACGGATTTTCAGACATCGTCGCTTCGCCCATATTCCACACTCTTATCGTATGATGACGCTCTCGTCCGTTTTTATATTATGGACGCTATAATTTAACTATTTTCCAAAACCTCTCTGTTTTAATAAATATACCTATGTCGATGTACAGTATTACCTACACAACCTCATTGCATTCCAGGCTGTATTACCATCGCTTAGAGTACCCCTTTGTTATATTTTACTTGAAGCAGACTGTGCCTATGATACCTATATGTCTACTTACCCTTCCGATAACAGTTCTAAGTATCTTTCGTGAATTTTTCGCGCAGCATCAATGTGAAGAAATGGCACACCGGTTCGCGATTGCTTATTTGTTTCATTGATACTCATTAGTGTCGATACGAACTCGGTGGCTCAGTGGTCAATGGACTTGCAATACGGAGGTCCCAGGTTCGATTCCCAGCCAGGGCAGCCATGTACCAATGAGTTATCGTCGGTTTTTTGGACGGAAAAACTTACGTACATTTACCGAGTGCTCTCAAAACGGTGAAGGAAAACATCGTGATGAAAACCTACATGCCGTAGAAGAAGAAAATCTAAGGCATGTGAAATCCGCTAACTCGCACTGGGCCCGCATGGTGGATCATGGCCCCAGCTCCCTCGATGTAAGGGAAGGTCTGTGCCCGAGCAGTGGGGCAATATAAATAGACTGATGAGTCTCGCTAAACGTGACTTAAATATTTCGTCATACAAAACCGGTGTTTCAGCAACTGTTAAGTTAAGCCACCGTTCAGCAGTTTCTATCGTTAAGGGCCATTGTCTCGAGTTACATTTACAGGCAAAGTTTATTTTTAACAAATCCGAAACACAAAATTCAGAGCGTCACACGCACGCGTGCCGTACGAAATATTATGTGCCCGTAACTCACAAAGTTTGCTCATAATTTTTGTTTGCTTACATCATTACAGCGGAACGTACTCGTGTCGTGTGTGTGAAATTTTACGATTACTCTGTACGATATTGATGATGTTTTTTTTAATGTTTATAAAGAATGTTATGTGTTATTTTTATGTTTACTTTCAATCGTTTAATATTAGTAATGGTGCCTGTAATTAGAGCTTGTAGCGACAAAAACTTTATGAATTTGAAAGATACTGAATCACCTATTTTGTATGATGGAACCTTTGTCACCATTTCCCTGCAAAGTGGTGTAAATTTAAAAAAAATATATATGTTGACATGCCAAAAATGTACACAACGTGCTACTTGATACGGGTAACAACATACTTTTTTAAATGGAATCAATTTTTTCTCCTAGGTAATGGATAGAACCATAGAAGACCTAGCTTTTTGCCAAACATGATTCTAGGTCAACGGGAAGTACCTACCTTATAGCGTTTAATTCCATCGCGTTTTCATACACACGCGTCTCTAAATAAACTCTCTCTGAGAGAGAGAGAGACCCTCTCTGTCTTTTCACACGTATTACCTAAATCTGTTGCGGAATTTATTTGTATCCAAAAATTTAATGCCCTTCGTCCACTCCCCAACATAAATCATACGAACCCTTCGGTTGACGTATGAAAACGCAATGTATTCCTTTCTGCGATTCCACAATCTGTGGCTGCGACATTCGTCATGGAGCCAGGGTTGCCTGATACATACCGGTAGATATATGCGTTTGTCCCTTCGGCCGTCTACGTAAACCGCATTTCGTAACCAGTTGCGAATGGGGGATATTTGTAACCGATATCAAAGTAAGATTTTTTCCCCTTATTTATAAAAATATATACTTATATTATAATTCCTATTATAAACGAGTGGGCGAGCAGCGAGTGGCGAGTATAGTTTTGTAGCTCGGCTATCAGCGAGTGTCGCTGAGCCACGGGCGATTACTCGCTTCACTCGCCCACTCGCCAGTGTAGCTCAGCGAGTGGGCGAGTATCGCCGGGCGAGTGTCGCCGAGGGATGGCATGTACTCGCTCGGCGACAAAATAGCCGAGCGAATACTCGCCGGGCGGCGGTGTGAACAATCGACGATGAACTATTAATATATGCATCTCTTTTGTTTACATGAATATAGTATCTTTTGTACGTTTCTTGGGGGAGAAAATAGCCGAGATTTACTCGCTTACTCGCCAGCGCGGGCGGGGGGATAACTAAGCGCCCAGAAAGTAGGTACGTCACTTATTCTTGTCAAAATATTATCACAAAATACGTTGGGACCGCGGCGGACCTTTTACGTAGCTGACAGACAAACTGATTCTCGTTTCAAAGTTCATTTTCATTTCAGTTAAAATGTTATTTATGAAATTCAGGAACGTACTGTAAAATGGGAATTGATTTCTTGCCCACTGTCAATAACACAATAACCCGCTAACTGCCTGACCTAGTTATTGATAATCGAAGTTATTCTAAATTGGCAACAAACATTTAGTTTCCAAGAAATATAAAAATGTTGTACCATTAAGAAGTTGCAAAGCTGAGTTTTCCTATACATTGATCTCTTTGCAATAACTTTCAGACATAGATACTTTTACTTACATGCTTATACTTCATAGCCTACATAACTTCTCTAGCCTGGAATGCCAAAAAACTTTTGGCAGCCCTAACCCAGGGACTTGTGATTGATGTATGGGCCTATCATTCATAGCTGACCATTATCCTCTAACATATATGAAGATGTATGTGATATGTAATATTATATTATGTAATGGATGATTCCCAACATTTTTTCACCTGTCACTAATACCATATGAAGATTATAAGTACCTATGATAGGTGTGTAGTTCAATTGACCTGATGTTTCATGGTTGAAAGATCGCAAAAGACCATTAGGTCATCAATAATTTTGAGTAGTATTTATAATTTTTTTAATATAAATAAATCTTTATTAAGACATGCAATAGTAGCGATTCCAGACTGAGTAAGCTAATATTAGTCGCCGCTAAGCGATTACGTAATGTACCACATTATGAACGACAATGACATGATAGCCGCGTTTAGACAGTCGTCCCACCGCCGGCGAGTGAGCGAATAAATCTCGGCGTACAAAAGATACTACATTCCGTGTAAACAAAAGAGATGCATATATTAATGATGATTCATCGCCGACTGTTCACACCGCCCGCCGGCCGGCGAATACTCGCTCGGCTATTTTGTCCCCGAGCGAGTACATCCCATCGCTCGGCGACACTCTCCCACTCGCTGAGCTTCACTGGCGAGTGGGCGAGTGAAGCGAGTAATCGCCCGTCGCTCAGCGACACTCGCTGATAGCTGAGCTACAAAACTATACTCGCCACTCGCTGCTCGCCCACTCGTTTTATAGTTGATAGCTTTACTCGCTACTCGCCGGCGGTCGGACAACTGCTTTAGGATTAGCTACACTGCAGAGCTAAAATCTGGCTGGAGTTAGATGTTCAATCGTATTATAGAAGATAATATTTGACAAGTAGCCACTTGTACACAGCGCCTATATACCTACAACCGCAACACACGCCTCTGCAATCACCAATCAGGGAGCGTTTGTTACCTAGCTTCTATAGTCACTAATTGAGGGAGTGCGAACGTCACCTGTATGTCACGCTGCAGTTGTTGTTTTTGCGACTAGCTTTTTTGATTGGCGAGTGGTAGTGTATTTTATTCTCGGAATGGCCGCATTCGTTATCTACATCGCTGGAAATTGTCAGTCAAATCTCGCTACGTCGATTTTTCCACCGTAAAAGAGTTTTGGAATAGAAAATGTTATTCGAGAATCACATTGAATATTGAAATATCATACGAGTATCATTACTACTGCGTGTATTCTTAACTTATGTCTGCATCATAGCACTCTGTTAATGGGATGTTCTCAGTCGTTTTATTCGATCTTGAATCCAGGTTGTGTTCGGATTAAAAATACTTCATCGAACTGTCAAACAATCTCTTCTAACTGTTTCTGTCCACAATTTATTTCAAGGTAATGAGCACCGATTGGCGTGCCAAACTCTTAACCTGATCCATCCAACTATATATTCCAGTGGAAGTAGGAATATATTAAAAGAAGTGGAAATTAAAAGAAAATTATAACGATAACGGAAAGGAAACGAATGCATGATTAACACAGTGAGGAATAAAGATAATCGTTGTTAGCCATAAATCTAGTTTATCAATACTTTCCTTAAATCGTGTTTTTCGTGTTCAACATTAAGTTAGAAAAGGAAAGCTTTAAACCGTGGATTAACGAATATTACGTTCATGGCTAACAGGGGAATATCTCGATGAGAGAAAATCACGATGCCAATAATTAGGTAATGAGAGAGAGTGGAGTATTTTAAATCGTTTTTAATAAAACCCCTAAAAACTAGTACGCCTGAAAAAAACGATCTCTTTCCATTGACATTACCCATACTTAATAAGCAGTTTCTCCGTGATATGTCCTATTTGCCCTAATTAAATCTTGCCTTCAAAGAGGACCTACAGACTTTATTAGTTCTCAGAACCTATATTGACTTCTATCATTCGCTTCGCATAATACCTAACATTCCCTCGAGATGGCCAACATTTTTGTAATGACTTATTCTTTCGTATTATTCCCAATTTATTCCGAGTTATTACTTATTAGTACCGAAATGGAATCCGAGGTGGGCATGGAGGAATGAAGGAATGTGTCCCCAGTCTCCATTCGAAGACGTCCAGGATAAATGAAATTCTAATATTAATGCAATATCTCAGGTCCATTGGCATAATGAAATATCTCGAATTTATCTGCGACAGTCATTTTTAGGAATCCGTGCCTCAAAAGGAAAAAAGGAACCCTTATAGGATCACTTTGTTATCCGTCTGTCTGTCAAGACCTATATCTCAGAAACGCGTGGACGAATCAAGTTGAAATTAATCCCAAATACTCTAGTTTGCAACCTCATGCAGCCGTGAAAAAATTAAACTTCTATGTCAACGCAATCAAAAGATATGGCCGTTCGAATTTTGGAGCATATTTGTGTGAAAATGCAAAAAACTCAAAACCTATAGGGTACGTAACGTTAATCTAGAATCAAGAAATTTGGCAAGATGGCACAAATAAAGGAAAAAATCCGAAATCTGTAAATGAAATTACATGTCCCCAATTTTTTTGTTATTACAAACTTATATTTGCAGATGATCAACTAATCAGGAGATGTCGATGTATGGACATATTTTGATAATGGCAAAGAAAATAAAGGTTAAATTGCATTGTACGGAAGCCTCGGTGCGCGGGTCCGACTCGCACTTAGCCGGTTTTTATTATTTACGGTGTTTCTCGTTATTGCTTTTCGTGTTACGCAGTTAAAGTAAAATGCATTGTTGTTTTTCACTGGAGCGTATAACTGCGTTTTAATTATTTTATCTCATTTATTTACTTTCAGAAGAAACGAAATTTATTTGCGTTGATTTTTTGAACGTGCTCATCTCCCCATTAAGGATAACATTTATCTTTCATTATAATAAGTATTTCGGTGGTTCTCTTGAAAATGGCGGGAAACTACGGTTGCAAAATTATTTGATAATTTTTGTTTTATTGTCTACAATAAAACAAATTATTTATTATGGTTATTTTGTGTTTAATGTCACGTTAAATTAATCAGAAAATGTTCGCGAGTGACAGTATGATGAATTTGTTGGATAATTTGAGCAAGATCTGGGGTTTCAAGCTTTTATCAAGAGTTTCCGCTACGAGCTCGGGAGTGAACGTGACTGTCGAGCTGCTTCGTCCAGAGTGATGACGCTACGGCGTCTCCTCTGGATGAAGACGCGGCTACCCAGGGTGAAGACGCTACGGCGACTCCCCTGGAGGAAGATAGAAGACTATTATATATTGAATTTTCTGTAACATGAAATTGGCAAATGACGAATTGTCGAGTCCATTAATAAAAATAAAAAAAAAGTATTTCGGTTTATATTTTTCAAGATTCAATACTAAAATGTCGTAAACGGTTAATGTTGTCTCTATGGGATTACCCTTGTTGTTATTTTAGGAAACCGTTGCTATGACAACCCATTTTAATTTCGTCATATTTTTTCTGTCTTAGTTATGAACGTCCAACCTATTGTTTCATTACCTTTTTTGCGCCTCCATGGCTGAATATTAATACCGGCCTCTCTTTGTTACAGGGCGAGAAGGACAACGGCAAAAATTGTATATTGTCGTGCGAGAAGAGGAAAGCCGACGACGCAGATATAAACAAGGACTTAAAAAAGGTTTGTCACTCCTTTTAATATCGCACCTCAAAAGGTCGGGGGTCGGCGTAATAATAGCACCGAATTATGAATTTTCTAATTTTAGAAAGTGAATGGATGGTTTAGATGTGCTAATATTTATAGAGGATGTTTGCGGAAATATGGTCCAGTATTGCGATATTGGATTATGAAATTAATTAGGTACCTGAGTAAGTTACTGTTTTTCCAAGTGCCGCTTTTTTTGTATTACGATCTTGCCTAAAGAATAATAAGTATTTTAATTTTAATCGAATGTTCTTCAATATGGTATGTCGAAGATTAGTATGACATCGTTCAGTGTCTAATTGTATATTAGAAGGCGTATTACAGAATAGATGATTATTTAAACGATGAACATGCATGGTGTGTCGCCGGACATTTACACCACTTACTTACTTTAAACGTACTATAGTACGTACGCGTTAAGAAAATAGTGAAATAAAGAGCACGTCTATTCACGGTTGACAAATTAGATGACCAAATGTGCCATAAGAAAGATAGTTGGAATTATTTTTTATTGAACTTTCCTTCTTATGGCACATTTGTCTAAGTCATCTAATTTGTCAACCGTGGATAGACGTGCTCTTTATTTCACTATTTACTTAACGCGTACGTACTATAGTATGTTTTCGAATATGCATAGACACAAGAAACGATGCATCATAAACATTTTCACTAGATTTCACATCGGATTAGTCCGGTTCCAGGTCATTCAGTTAGGTACTAACGCTAAACTAAACGTATGTACCACGTGTTTGCAATCCCGCATGATTTATTAGCGGGTTTGTGTATATTTTGCTGCTAGTGTTGTTCCCATGCAAACAAATATATCAAATAAACCAGACCAAGACAGCTTGAGTAAAACTGGTTCCATTTTTTTGTAAATGATCATCATCAGTCTATTTATATGTCCCCACTGCTCGAGCACCTTCCCTTACATCAAGCGAGCTCAGCCCCCTTACCATGAACTCTTATAGCAGGATTACTTCAATAATACTTTGTTACTTCGTACAATGACCACCTTAAAGTAAGCTCATTAAGGTCGTCATTGTACGAAGTAACAAAGTATTATGAAAGTAATCCTGCTATAAGAGTTCATGGTAAGGGGGCAGGCCATGATCCACGCGGGCCCAGTGCACATCACGATGTTTTCATTCACCGTTTTGAGAGTATTCGTTATTGATGGTTGTTTTTGCAACGTTGAAGGCAAATATGAACATATGTTTACGCTTACAGAATAGGACTCCTGCGCTAATACATCACTACAACTCACAATGCTATTTTCAACTCTACTGTGATTTGTTGTATCAAATAAATATTTTATATTTTTTCTCAGCATCTTATTTTTGGGCTAAGACCATTTCTATATTGTAACGAAATCAATACGGCATTCTATTTATTTCTTGTCCTGTTATCGGGTCGGTATGTTTCGTCTGGTCATAATTTTATACCAAAAACCTAGACCAATTTTCGCCATCCCTATCCGCGATTATAGTCACACCATGCCAAAGCGTGTATAACGGAATTCCAAACCGCTTATTTACCGGGATGTTAGTGGTTCCGTATGATTTACAGCGGATCTCTAAATAAGTGGGTTAGCTGATGTTTGAATTGAGTCTGTTTTCATGTATTTCAGTTGATATTGCATCGTAGCAAATAGTCTCCGCTTTATTATACCTTAGTAACTAAGGTATAGTATAGAAAATATAGAAATATTAATCTATCTATACCATTGATCTCCTATAAACAACTAGATACACAAAGGTTTTACTATAAACGTCCAAATAAGGGTCCATTGTTAACGTCCAAATAATGTCCAATAAAGCAAATGAGTCCATTCATCCGTTTGGACCTTCTTTGCGCTCGGACATTTTTAGAAGGCAGACTGTGTATCTAGTTGTTTATAGGAAATCAATGATCTATACATGTAATAAGCCTGTAAAAAAGTTGTGTCTGTACATTGGATAATTTTTGAATAGAATAATGTAATATGTTTTAGGATCGATACTGATGCCAAAACACTAATTTTTAGAATTTTTATCTGTGTACCAACAACTGGGCTTCGGTATATGTTTAGGCTGTCTACGTGTTTAGGGCATCTTCTGTCTCACTCTTGCTTTTGACAACCATATAGCGCCTTAATCTGTATAAGTACATTCAATTACAAATCACATTAAATCCCCCTAAAAACCCTCAGTAATTAGATATACACAATGCCACCCCACATCATTGTTCTACGGAACCCCGTATTTACATAACAAAACGCACATGACACGAGAGACAATGAAAATTTCGCAGACATTCAGGTACATTACGTTCGAGTACTTGCTGGGACAATCAGCGCTCCTTTCGGGGCCAGTGATGGATTTAGAAAGGATGGGGGCACGGAATAATTACGTATTCTGGTTGAGAACTGGCTCCTAGGATACAGGATTTTATATCCTAGTTTAGGACTAGATGCTCTAGATAATGATAAATGAGTAATTAAATATAGCCATGTAAAGTGTAATACTGTTTATTCTGAATTATCTGCATCACTAGACTTTACTTTTTTTTAAATGTTTATTTTCTCACCACAACCAATAATTATATGTATGACAGATATTACAATTTTGCACTTAAATCTAATAATTGCTTGTGGAGAGACTGGTGGCTAAACTAGGAGTTAACCTGTAACTTAGGATACCAGGCTCCACCACCGTTCCTGCCTACTACTTCCTTTTTTTCTTTATTTAGGTCAACAAACAGTATACACAATGTTATATTAATTTATTGTGGCCCACATAATGCTAGAAAATATAAGAAGGGTACGTTTATTTATTATTATTATGGCTTTCTCATTTGACAATGTCGGTGACACTGACACGGGTCCGTAAGCGGATGGTTTCATTTCTCACTCTATCGCTTAGGGATACCGAGTATCGTGCGTTCCATGTTTATTTGTGCAACTTTCAACCTGTGCACCATTTCGTTGTGTGACATCAATATAAGCAAGTATATATCTAGCGTCACACATCAAGCCATACGTCGTAGTTATCATACACCTTTAACTCTCCAGCCCCCAATACCATGAACTCTTATAGCAGGATTACTTCAATAATACTTTATAACTTCATACAGTCGAAGACAGAGATAAGTATACAGGGGGCCTCAATAAGGTTGAGATTTTCTCAAAAACTACTGGACCGACTTTAATAATTCTGTACAGTTACATAGTTTTAACTTTTATCTATCAAACAGTGAAAGAATTTTTGCAATAGGTCAAATAGTTTTGAGAAAATCTCAACCTTAAAAACTCTCCTGTACACCTTTCTCTGTGATCCACCGTACCATGACGTCCTTAATAAGTTTACTTTATGGTCGTCATGGTACGAAATAACAAAGTATTATTGAAGTAATCCTGCTATAATAGTTCATGGTAAGGGGGTTGATGTTGTAATACGTGACGATAACTGTTTATCATCAAGAGGTTAATTTGATTTCCTTTATTTAAAAACAACAACTTCATAATATAACTTTGTTAGTCCTGCACTTAAAAATTAAGTTCACCAATGATATTGTGAGTTGTGAACCCCTCGCCCTAATGAAGACTATGACCTAAATCCGTACCTGAGGAAGACACGTAATGTATTTAAATTAGGGTCGAGTAGTCGGTTCTGTCGTAAATTCGCGGCGCCCCCTACACGCCGTTTTGGGCTGGTAATGAAAACAAAATGACCTGACCCTTGAGTTAGGGGTGGTACGAAAATTATTGACTTGAGAGCCGTAGCGTCTCGAGAAAAAAGACGCTCTGGAATGATAAGTAAGGCCAAAGATGAAGGGTCTATTTAAAAATGTTTTTCGATTGAGAAGTTGAATACAAGAGACTTTTGAGGCAGTATTCGTAATTTGCTACAAGATTGAGATTCATACTGATTATTGCCAGTAAATAAATATATTGTGTAGGTGTCATGTCATTTTTTGTTTAATTTTGAATTTTTTAAATATGTTTTCTGATCAAATGACAATGCCATATTCTGCCCCACCGTCAACCGCATGATGAACAAGATAACGAATAAATGTAAAAATATCTCCGTTTTTAATTAAAATTATTGGTTTAAAATAAAGTTTTGTACAAGTTGCGAGTCGAAAAAACAGCATAATTAAGAATTCAGAAAATAGTATGAAATCGAAGCGACTTATTCATTGTTTTTGTTATCATTTTCTACTACTCTCGCAACTCCTACTGATTATGATTATGCAACCCGTAATAAGTCCCCAACAAAATGATATATGAGCTTCAATGGTCACGTAACGCAAAGCTCCATTGAAATGTGGCAATGTCTTTTGAATTTGCTCCACTTTGCAAATAAAAGGTACTAACATTGAGGAGAAAAAGTGGTAAAACACTTTCAGGAGCACGTATAAACAAATTAAATTTTTCCTTCCTAATATACTACTTTATAATTTTTATTATAACAAAAAACTGTCATGCGAAATTAGCAATCGCTATGCATACTTGAACTTGTTATAGCTTATATGTCAAGGTGATAAAGAAGCAAGACCGCGTACAACCTACCTGCAAAAAAACTTCTGTGACAGTCTGTCCGACAGCCGATTGCAAATGTAGACCGCGTAGCAAGTGCGGAGTTCACACTTGCAAGCTGCTGACATTACTCGCTGAAGTTTTCTTGCAAATGTAAACGCAGCCTTAACACGACCAAATAGCGAACGATGGGTAACGACTTTTATTATAGTCGACAGCAGATCAATGGTAACACTTGCAGTACGATTTCAAGTCTTACGACGCAAATAATAAGAACTGGCAAAAGTAAAGTGTTACCATTGATCTGCTGTCGACTGCACTATTTTATTTTATTTTGTTCGGGTAGCTTACAGCTATATGCTACATAATTGTAATTTAATAACTAAGAGCTAATTACAAGCTTCCACAGATGTGTTTCAATATAATGACTTATGTTTTAATTTTTTTAATCTTTAATTTGCAACCGAAGTAGCTGCGAACTTGTGAACAAGGACTTAACTATCGAAGGGCTACTGGTAAATAAGTCTGTACAATCTTCACCCAGCTCATTAAATGCAGAGCATGCTCTAGGTATATAACTATTCTTTCTATAGTTGGTGTGTGCTTTAGGAACACGAAGTAGATCTCTCGTCTATGATCGCGTAGACTATATCATCGTAGCACCTACGGAAACTCGATGGTATACTTATTGAAACCGTAAAAATAGCTCAAGTCTACAGTCTCGTAGCCAGTCTACAGCCCTCCAGCCTAATAGATAGCCATCCGATGTGGTTGCGTGATCCAAACTATTTCGTCCCGGGGTGTACGTAATACGGCCATAATGCGCTCACCGTGTAATGTCTCTATTAGATGGGAATTACGACGAAAATAGTCGCAATGGTAGTTTAAAAGACATTGCCACATTTCAATGGAGCTTTGCCCCACCTACAAAACTACGTTTTAAGCTGTACCTATCATTTTATTGGGGACTTATTACAGGTTTCATATTGCATAATCATAATCAGTATCATTTTCTACTACTCTCGCAACTCCTATAGAAGAATAACAAAAACAATGAATAAATCGCTTCGGTTTCTTACTATTTTCTGAATTCTTAATTACGCTGTTTTTTTCGAATCGCAACTTGTACAAAACTTTATTCTAAACCAATAATATTAAAAAAAAACGGAGATATTTTTAGATTTATTCGTTATCTTGTACAACTTGCGGTTGATGGTGGGGCAGAATCTGGCATTGTCATTTCGGTTCTTTTTTTGCATTAAAAGCTACTTAGACAGCTTTGAGTGTGAGCTTAGCGTGAGCTCGATCTTACAAACGTGAAATTCGATAAATGTTTGCAGTTGTAAAAGCGAGCTTAACATAAGGTTGCGAAATTATCTATGAATCTCGGCGTTAGTATCGAGTTTAAAGTAAAAGTGAGTGATATCAGTTTACTTATATATAATAATTTTTAGTATCGATTGTAGCCCATAGGTTCGAAAATAATTTTAGCGATGAGCGCTTCATGGCTCGAAATTAAAACCTTCGAAATGTTTCGACAATTCGTTAGTTAGAACATTCGCAGAGACGAAATTCATCCGTTCCAATTTGAAACGGTCCAAAAAAATCATTTATCCCAATTTCATTATATTTTATTCTTTTCAGGAAGTGAGATCGATAGGACACACTACATCATTTCAAATGAATGTAAAATTGTCAAACGAACCGAGACCGAACTCAAACTCAACTCACACTCAAAACTGTCTATAAATATCGGCCTAAGACCCGTTATTTAAGTAAATATCTACACAAATAAACATGAAGATGTAACACTCATCTACTTAATATACTACATAGCCTTATGTATGTAAGGTATGTATAGGCAATCCAATTCAGTAAGTATATAATTCCGCTCGAGTTTGCTTTGAAGTTGCGACATCGAAAGTTGGTAACACAGTTCCGAAGTTAGGCCAACTCAAACCTAATATTGATCACTCAGGTAAAATGGAAAGGAACAGCTCTATGTAGATACATTATGCCAACTGACAGGTAAATGTAAAGTAAGAGAGGGCTTTTTGAAAATGGCGGGAAACGACTGTTGCGAAATTATTAAATAATTTTCAGTTTAATGTCTACAGCGGGTGTTTTGTGTTTAATATCACGTTAAATTAATCAGAAAATGTTCGCGAATGACAGTATGGTGAAGTTATTGGAGAATACAAGGAGGATCTGAAGTTTGGCGCCTTGGTCAAGATTCCCACTACGAGCTCTGGAGTGAACGTGACTGTCGAGCTGCTTCATCCACAGTGATTGACGCTACGGCGTCTCCTGTGGATGAAGACATGAAGACGCGGCTACCCAGGGTGATGACGCTACGACGGCTACTCCCCTGGAGGAAGATAGATGACTATTATACATTGAATTTTCTGTAACATGACATTGGCAAATGACGAACTGTCGAGTCCATTAATAATAATAAAAAAAAGTAAGAGAGCTCGGTGGCACGGTGGTTGTGTCAATGGACTGCGATACGGAGGTCCCAGGCTCGATTCCCATGGATGATGAGTGGGCTATTACAGCCTACAATAGGGAGTGCTCGGGGCGCCAGTCGGGTCGCGGATGTATCGCAGTTCCCGTGGCTCGGCAACAATGGCACGAGGTGGAACACCCCAGAAAGTGTAGTCGGTATTCCGCCCCTTCAGGGCGGCAAGCCCGACATAATAAACACGCTCCCCCGGGCGTGGTGGTTAACGTGTTTTACCTGGGGGAAAAAAGGCTCGATTCTCAGCCAGGGCAGCCATGTACCAATGAATTATCCTCTTTTTTTTCGACGGAAAAACTTACGTAGGTACATTTACCGAGTGCTCTCAAAACGGTGAAGGAAAACATCGTGATGCTGCATGCCGTAGAAGAAAAATCTAAGGCATTATAATCCGCCCATCCGCACTTGGCCCGCGTGGTGGATTTTCCTAATACGAATATACATTTACCTTAACCTCGAGTTATGGACACATTTTATAGAAAAACTACAGTATCAAATACAGCCAACTTGAAGTAGGATGCAAAACTTGTGGTTGGCAGCCATCCAACGATGTTACTCGGTCCACTTAGCTACATAAACAGTTAACTGTGGAACAAACAGGGACGAAGTTAGGCAATACGTGCAATCGTACAGGTTTTGATACCACCTCAGACCACTTACCCAATAGACATGAAATCAGTACAGCAAGCGAAAAATTATGTCAACGATGAGCGCATAGAGACGAGGCGGGGGACAGGGGTGCACGGCATTAAAGATATGCAGCCATGTCGATAATATCTCTAGGTTATTCGTGTCGCGAAGTGTGCGGACAGACACGGGCGCTCCTGTTACAGGTCTATGGGGTAAGCGATCTGTGGATACCACCAATAATCCCGACAAAGTAAAGGGATTATTTTAAATTAGGAAATCATGGAATTCGATTTCAGTTGCTTGTTCAATCTAATTCTACGGTATTTTTTCTACATTTTAGGATAAGATTCAGAGACAATTTTGAACTTAAAAGTTTGTTTAAATTTTTGGCGTAGGTGGCAACTCACCCTCTTAAAATCTCCTATGGGTGAGTTGACACATTTTAAAATTGTTAGTGGTCGATTCACCCTGCACCAAAGGTTACGTTTATGGAGATATCAAATTGATTTGTATATCTTGGAGTGTGTTTAAGTTTTGTATTGTTTTTATTACCTGTGCCATAAGAGTTGAAATCGTCTACTTATATGCTATGTCTGAAATAAAAAAAATGTTGTTTTTATCAGCTTTTTATCTATCTCAAATCTTCTGTGTTAATTTTATGACCATCATCAACTCGGTATCTTACTGATACTGCTGGGCCTCTCCCATTCAATACAATTCAGGATTTAGGATTTGCATTGTACAGCTAACAGCAGATCAAGGGTAACACTTTGGACCTTTCTTATTATCTGCGTCGTAAGATTTAAAATCGTACTGCCATTGATCTGCTGTTGTCCGTACTAATTTCATCATCATCATCAGTCTATTTATATCGCCCCACTGCTCGGGCACAGACCTTCCCTTACATCGAGGGAGCTCGGGCCATAATCCACCACGCGGGCCCAGTGCGGGTTGGCGGATTTCACATGCCTTAGAGTTTTTTTTTTTCTTCTTCTACGACATGCAGGTTTCATCACGATGTTTTCCTTCACCGTTTTTGAGAGCACTCGGTAAATGTACGTAAGTTTTTCCGTCGAAAAAACCGAGGATAACTCATTGGTACATGGCTGCCCTAGCTGGGAATCGAACCTGGGACCTCCACATTGCAAGTCCATTGACCCAACCACTGAGCCACCGAGCTCTTTAACCGTACTAATTTAAAACCCTAGAATTAATTCAATAAATTCCCCGTTTTAATTCAATAATCCCGCACGTCCTCCATTTAGTTACATACTCCATGTCGCATACACTGTAAACCGAATAAGCCCTTGACCAAAACATTCTTGTTTGCCCAAAAATATGTCAACTTTGCAACAAGATTCGAACTTTCCCAGCGCTACCTCCCTCTAAAGGCATTGCGTAAAACCGTAAACTTTCCCAAGTTCCCGAACGGCAATAGTTTACCTCGTTACCCGAGCGTGAGGAGGACGGAAATAGACCATCGAGTACAGTCGACGGCACAGTACAAAATCATTACATGTACGACACAGAATTAGACCGTTTTAAGGCTGAAATACGAAATAGGCAACGGCTGCGGAACACCTTTTATAGAGTTTCATGTACTACAACCACTACCGCTCAACGCGCTATTGTCGATGCTATTAACATCGAAACGCTGAAGAGAGCAACAGAGGATTTCAGCTGGCTGAACAACATTTGGGAAGAAATAAGGTTTCCTGTAATACCACAATACTTGAAAACAAAGATCATCAACCAGTAACCTAGCACATAAGTTCAAAGTCGCTCAGGGAGCTGTGGAAAGACCTATGCTTAAGGTTCCTCTGATAGATAGAATAAGACATGAGTTTATCCGTCAGAGAACAAAAGTGGTTGACATTGCTCATGGGATCAGCAAGCTGAAGTGGGCTGGTCGCATCTGTCGTAGATGAGGGGCTCGTAGTCCAGTTGCGAGTACACGTTGAAAACGATCGTACAAGTTAAGCAACGTTGGGCGAGGTCAGGACCTGGATAGTCGCCGCTGTTCACCATAGTTAAAACTATGGTGGCCAGCGGCGGGTCGTGGGACGCGGTGGTCGCCTTCTGTGAACAAGTAATTTCGCAGAAGGAGGCGGCGGAGAGGGCAAGAGAGGTTGATCCATTGTCCGAACGAATCCGCCGCAGGAGAGTCGGGCGGAGGAGGTTGGCGTATGCCCGTAACCTCCCCCCATAATGAGGGCTTCCGGGCGAGTGGACACGGGGTAGTCCAACGCTCGGTAACAGGTCCTCGAGTTGGTTGGCGTGCATGTGTTCCAGCACACCGCTAACAGTCGGATGGGGTCTAAGACCCCCGAGAAGGGTCCCCCCGGACACACGCCGGCGTAGTCGCGGAAGTAATTCGCAAGTCTCCCCGTGACTCCGTCATAGGGCGGCGAGACGGAACACCGAGGGGTTTTTAGTCGGTAAGAGTCCGACATAACCATCCTCGCCTCCCCGTGGCAAGGAGGTATCATGATATCTAGATGATTTTCCCCCCGAAAAAAAAAAAAAAGGTCAGGACCTGGATGGGTGGACACTTTCATCTGAGCCCATCCGTGCCTCGGAAAGCACGTTAAGCAGTTGGTCCCGGTTGCTGTCGCTTGACAGCAGTCGTTAGGCCACGTCAGAGGCCTACGGGCGGCCTGAATAACTCTGACAAATAGGTTTGGTCACTAAACCACACGAGGAAAGAAATAAGATCTGTCGTAGAACCGATAATGGGTAGACGGGTCTGAAATGGAGACCACGAACGGGTAAACTTACTGTGAGACTATTCCTGACCAGATCATAATGAGTTACTCAAGGTAGGGACTGCGGATGCCAAAAATATGAATCGTGTTGAGGGGCGCGCCTTGGGAGAGGCCTACGAGCAGTATACTGATGATGATAGCGTCGAATATCGACACTTCAGCTAATATAGTTGATGTGCTGTCGACTGTACGCTTAGTTAGGAAAACAAGCTGAGTTTTGGAGGCACTTGAACGAAGTTTTGGATCAACCGTCGTCAAAGTTGTGAGTGTTTGCCGTTGTATTTTAACAAGGTCTGGCCCCTGGCTTCGCACGTCACTCGTGGTGGAAGTGAATATATGGGATGTGGAAAATAACAAATTTTCAAACAAATTAACGAAGATTATATCGACAAGTTGAATAGATAAGATAAGATAAATACACTTTATTGCACCGTAATACAGTATTAATTACATAATTGAGAAGCATGTACAATTTTGGCGGTCTTATGGCTAAAAGCGATTTCTTCCAGACAACCAACTGCAGAGGATATTATAAAAATATATCAGAAAGAGGTAGAAGTTCATAGTAAGTAAATATAATAAATAGTAATATCTACGTTAGATAGGTAACACAATTTACGATATTTACGATAGAGTAGGCGACAAATATTAAAAATCAAATTATTTTCGTTAATGTACAAAATAGACATAAATGAATGTTAAGTCTGTGGAAGCAGAATCCATTGAAAAATTATATATATTATAATTTGTTCAGAAGTGGCGTCACATTTACTAATTCGATAAATGATTAAAGATGGGGCTCGTAGGCTAGTTGCGAGTACACGTTGAAAACACACAAGGTTGGGCGAGGTCAGGTCAGGACCTGGATGGGTGACCGCTAGTGACATTTTCATCTGAGCCCCTTCGTGCCTCGGAAAGCACGTTAAGCAGTTGGTCTCGGTTGTTGTCGCTAGACAGCATTCGTTAGGCCACGTCAAAGGCCTACGGGCGGCCTGAATAACTTTGACAAATAGGTTTGGTCACTAAACCACACGAGAAGGAAAAAAATAAAAATAAAGATTTGCACCGGCAAATTTTTCCCTCTGCTTTACAAGTATTTATGTAAGTTAAATAAATATAGATTAAAAATTATACAAAAAGTTTATTACGCCATCAAATAAATGCCCGCTTTAATCTGTACTACTCAGATTAAATAAAGCAGACTTTTATTTCAATCAGCAACAGCTGTGTCCATACGAACTGTTATTTTATTGAGCAACGAGCTTGACCACAAATGAAATCCACTGAACCGTTCAAAAATAATTTACAATTTTACTATCCAACTGTAGGATTAAGCTCGACGCACGAACCTACATAATTCCTTCATATCGAAGTTTTTTTGGCGGACTATGTAAATAACCATTTCAACAAAATTAACAATTATTACAAACGGATATCACTCACTAATATTGTTGAAGTCGGCAATTAGACCGACAGTTTCGACCGATTTCGACGATCTTTCTCAAGGTGAGCGCGCCACGCCCGCGTCGTCGGTGACGTTTCTTCGCGCACTGCGAACTATAAGTGAGTGATATCCGTTTAAGTAGGTACATATAATAATTTGAAATAATGGCTCACTATAGTTTTAATTCTAAAATTATTACAACATTAAATAGATTCCGATTTTGGACAAGCTACAGACCGATAAGCGTAGAGAGAGATTATCTCTCATGGGTCCTTTATGATACGTGGAAAAAATCGGAACTGCCATCTTGTAAAACGTTACATTTCGTTGCGAACAGCGCCCCCCTTTCAAAATGTCATCCACGTGCCAAAACATTTTTGTAGGTCTGTAAAGTGAAAAAAGAGCCTGACATGAGCCAACTAGCGCCGCCAATCTGAAAAATAAACATATCTTCCAATATAATCAATTTTATTAAAAATTGGACTTAGAAAATCTTTATTCAGATAAATACTATTTTTTAAATGCTCATTATCAACATGATTCAAGTTCGCTAAGTTGTAGTTCGCATAATTGCGAAAAACGGCCGTTATTAGCATATTTGAGAACTACAACTTAGCTTGTCGCAATTATGCCATGTATTGTATATTGAAAAATAGTAGTCATCCTAACCTAATAAACATTTTGTAAATAGCTTTTTTTAATAAAATTGATTAAATTGGAAGATATTATTTTTTCAAGATTGGCGGCGCTAGTTGGCTCATGTCATGCCCTTAAGCTCGAATGCTTTTCATCCGCTTTCTAGTAACTTTATCTGTATAACCAATATAAAGAGACATATCTGAAGTCACGATGTGCATCGAGAAAGAGTTTCCATTCAATCCCGTGATACGTAACAAAGAAATAATGGAAAGTATAAAGGTATTTTTAATTTGATTGCTACATCGTTGGCGCTCTAAAAATATACAGCGTGATCGCGGAATGAACAAAAAGCGTGTTCCAAATTGTTACGTTTAAAAACTTTTCTCATTTCGACGTGCGCGGAGTCCCTGTAGGCCAAACTTTTCGGGGTTATTCCTATTTGGTCATTCACGTATGAGTACACCGACTGGATTAATTCCATACTAATTCAGATTCATGTCGTTTATTGCAAGTAAATGCGTTGTAGGTACTGGGTGTCCAAAAAGGGTGTTGGCAGTTTATATCCGATAATCATAAATGAAAAATATATAATTTCATAATTTTATTACTATTTGCAAAAAGTACATACAATGGAAAATGGCAATGCCAGATTCTGCCCCACCATGAACCGCAAGTTGTACAAGATAACGAATAAATGTAAAAATATCTCCGTTTTTTATTAAAATTATTGATTTAAAATAAAGTTTTGTACAAGTTGCGATTCGAAAAAAACAGCATAATTAAGAATTCAGAAAATAGTAAGAAATCGAAGCGATTTATTCATTGTTTTTGTTATTCTTCTATAGAAGTTGCGAGAGTAGTAGAAAATGATACTGATTATGATTATGCAATAAGAAAACTGTATGTAATAAGTCCCCAACAAAATTATAGATACAGTTTAAATGGTCACGTAGTTTTGTAGGTGGGGCAAAGCTCCATTGAAATGTGACAATGTCTTTTACTACGAAAAAATTAGGTTGTCTATATGACGTCCATTACGTTTTTGACACTCCTCAGGTCGTGGCCGTAAATTGCCTATGACCTATACGTTAGTGAGTATCTTTATTTCTCTTGCATTGCAATATTGTTCTTCAATTGACTTAGAATTGACGGCTTATTTATGTAAACATTTTTTGCATCTTAATTTTTAAAATATACATTACTACAAAATGTTCTTGTATCTTGAATTGGATATGTGATAATGCCCCCTACAGCAGCAATTTTTTCCCATTAAGTATTGGATTATTTAATAAATACGTCCCACGCCACGGACTAGAAATAAATAATTTACTTACGTGGTGAAGTAGATGACGAAACGTTTGGTCGCCGACTGAATTACCTTTTATTGGATAGCTAATTGTATTCCTTTAAGGAATTTGACTTATTATTGTTAAAATCATAATTTATGCAATGCATAACTGTAAAAATGACATTGTAATCTGAAATAAATGAATATATCTATCTATGAATTTTGAATCTGAACAACATTATGTTCAATTGCGAATACACCGACTTTTTCAGCAATTCCAACGAATCTTTTGCCGATCTATTGTGTTTGCAGCAATATTTCATGAATTATGCCGCTCCGACGGCCTTCCACAAAACAGATTATACAGATTGTTCACACAATAGGTTTTTATCAAACGCCTTGTCGGGTTCGAGGTGTGGCGAAACACCGAAGATTCCACGACATAATATATTCAGATATTAGGCATGATTGACATGATGATGACACTTTTGTTGGGGTTGTCTCCACGGACTTTTTGAGAAAATTGTTGGGATTTTCTCAAAAAGTCCTTGATTACTTTTTTAAAGGAGATTGACCGATCCAGGCCCAGCCTTTATAAAGCCGTACTGGTTCGAAGACAATGTTCAATATTCATTCCATATTTTTCTACCTCCGGTTAGATCGCAATATTACTGGGAATATATTCAATTCATATTTGCAAATAAAGTAGATTCCATTTTGATTGCGTCATTTAATACCCATAAAATTACGAAATAAAAATGCAATTTTACTGGAACCTCCGATGGATGAGAAGTTTATATTTATTGCCTTTGTAAGTACGATATCTCTCCTATTTGGTGTGTAATTTGGGGTATCATAAAAAATCATTGGAATTGAAACTGCACTCCATACAAAAATGGGCAATCTCCTTTCTTTGCAATTACGTATTTGTTTATATTTTTCGTTTGGTCACGCATGGCAACATGACAGGAGATCAGAACGTGAGTGAGAGGTTTAATAACTCTACTGTACAATTTTTTCTTTATGTTAGACACTTAGCTTTGTTATAGACCGTACCTATGTGTGTTTGGTCCAAATATTTTTACGATTTTGGCTAAGACAAGAAGCTTTCACAAACAGATGTTGTGACTCTTCCGTAGTTTGGTAAAGGTTTTTTTACACCCTCTATACGACTAGTAAATGGGCGAAACCTTTCGTCATTCGCGTCTTGTTCGGGCAACAGTAAAACGTAACGTACGGGAAGTGGTGCCGATAAAACTGGCAAGGGTAAAGGGTGGAACTCAATTGAGGGTTGTTTACTTTGAAAATTAAATTCGGTGAAGTAATTTTGCAAATTGACGAATTTATGTCAACGGAAACGTTTGTCGGTTTGTGTCCGGGAAATGTCGAGTGCTTCAGGAAATGTCGACCCTAAGCGATAACGTAAGGTCTTCAATTGTGTATACCGAAGCCCAAATCAAGTGTCTCATTTTGTAAACAAAAACTAGCCTACCCTACTAACATTTTAAGCTGTTCTGTGATTATTGCATACTTAGATATTTTCACATTATTAGATCGGATTACTTTATTTTCACAATGATGAACAGGTTCGATTAATCAGTTCCTTCAGTATTATATCACAACACTTAATTAGACGATTATATTAAATATGGCTGCCCAAATCAAGAGTCTTATTTTGTAAACAAATTTTGTTTACAAAATAAGACTCTTGATTTGGGCTGCGGTATAGATAGAAGTGAACAATTTTTTTAGGTAGGTTAGGTAAACATTGGTTTAGGAAACTGTAGTCAATGTGCATATGTCGCAGTAAGATAGATAAAGCCGTAATATAGTTATATCCCTAGGGATATAACTATCTTTGGTATCTCTATAAGAACTGAAGATCCCACGTCAATGTCAGGAAATTTCTGTGATGAGTGGGTTTTCATTTTTTGTGCGGCTTTATCTATCTTACTGCGACACATACAAAACCAACATTTCCCGAGGAGATCGGTAAATCTTGAATTGGGCAGACCTACATAAACTTTTCTTGGTAGCTTTTTAAATGATCGAGTACAATGCCGCAACACAAATATGGAGCGCATTTATAACTATGCCGTATTCATTCGTGTGCAAAACAGTACAGACGGCATAAAGAGAGACTGCCAGCAGTCTTACGCGGTGAAGTAGATGACGAAACGTTTGGTCGCCGGCTGAAATACCTTTTATTGGATAGTGAATTGTATTCCTTTAAGGAATTTGACTTATTAATGTTAAAATCATAATTTATGCAATGCATAATATTGTTATACCTACATAGTAATTATTATATTAATTTAATTTGACGATCAAATTACTAATGTGTATTTTAAGTATTGACATAACTGTAAAAATGACATTGTAATCTGAAATAAATGAATCTAATCTAATCTAAAGAGGGCAGGTAGAGTTAAAATATGTATATTGTACTTATGTTCTTTTCTTTTTGTTACAGGCTAAATTAGAAACAAAGGCTTTGAAAGCGAAGAGGCCGGGATTCACTGATGACAGATACAACGAAACGTCATACTATATTGAAAATGGTAAGCAACTATTTTTCATCGACTGTACTTTTAGAGGTTTGCTCAAATCCAATAAACCTCGGGTCACGAAAATAGACTAGAGATTTATTTATATTAATGATTAAGACTTCACAAAAAATGGAATATTGTGGTATTAATAAAACGATACAAAACTTGGAATCCATGAAAAAATTAATTTCGCTGTTTACCATAAACGCGATTTAACGTTAACCCACGGCTTATATGTGAAGATATCCCAACCATATATCCACTCTGATCAAACCGCAAAACAAAACTAGTACCAGTTCCAGTTACAATCTCTCTGTTGAATCTCCACTTATCAGGTACATTGAACATGTCCATAAAAATATATAATCATCTTCCAAATTAAATAAAAAAACATTCACACGAATGCTAAAACAACACCTACATGCTAAATGCTATTACAGAGTAGATGAATTTCTAAATGAGAAAATATAATAAACAATCGCTACCTACTACTTCTTAGTAACTACAATTTACTTTATATTTGAAGAAGAAATGTCGTCTCTCTCTTGTATTGCTGTGCCTAAACAAGGTCCATAAAGAACATTGTAACATTTTAATGTTAAGTATGTGAACATCTGTATTATAACTTATGGAATGCAATAAATATATTTATTGAGTATTGAGTATGCCATTGGTCCCTTTATAACTTAATGTTGTATAACGAAATATGAAAGTGACAAAACACGGTTTAAGGTAAGTAAGGTTAAACTACATTTATGGCTAACAGCAAATGAGAGTAAGAGAGGAACTTTCAGAAACAGATTTAAAGCAAAAACTTCTCTACAGGCATTTATATCGTAAATTGAATTCTCATTCTGCCCGAGAAAAATATTGAATTCAATCAGGATCTTAAGTATTGAACGAAATTTTCTTTTTCAATCACATCGCCCCCATAAATAATCTCCTTGATTTCCTCTCAGGAACCCTCCTATAATCTTTCTCAGTCTCGGCTTATTAGATTACGTTGAAGCCCATAACTTAATCAATGGCGTTTCAACGAATTTTTGGGAATCCGCAGTCAAATTGTCAATATCTGTACAAAGAATTCAAGAATGGAGTCATATTTCTTGCATCAGACAATAGAGAAGTAGAAACATTCGTATCGATAGCCTCTGGGTTGGCTCATAAAAATGGTAAAGAAAAGTAATATAAAAACTAATGGGAACTAGAAAGGAACAAAGACCTAAAATACATTGCCACATTCAATGGAGCTTTGCCCCACCTACAAAACTACGTGACCATTTCAGCTGTACCTATCATTTTGGTGGGGACTTATTACAGGTTTCATATTATTAAATAATCATAATCAGTATCATTTTCTACTAGTCTCGCAACTCCTATGGAAGAATAACAAAAGCAACGAATAATTCACTTCGATTTCTTACTATTTTCTGAATTCTTAACTAAGCTGTTTTTTTCGACTCGCAACTTGTACATAACTTTAATTTAAAACAATAATTTTAATAAAAAACGGAGATACTTTTACATGTAGTCGTTATCTTGTACAACTTGCTGTTGATGGTGGGGCAGAATCTGTCATTGTCATTTAATACCACATTTATGACAAATAAAGCAATGTCGTGTTCTTTACGAAGTTATTTTTAACAATGTTAAGTAAGTATTTTCTAATAGTTACTCATAATATTGAATCTAAAACCAAAAAGATAGTTGATATTGGTGCAATAGCGAAAAGGCATCACATTAGAGCCTTGATGGGAAAATTAGAAAATATACCTGTGTATAAAACTTAGAAGAAACTTAATTGCCAATAATAGAGCTAAGAGTCCAATCCAATTAAGGGTTTGGTATGCGCTAGTCAATCAGAACAAGATGGAGATGGATGGAGCAAAATGGAGGGATGATCTGCGTAGGCTGGAAGATGTTGGGTGGAAAAGGTTGAGTGGCGTGCTTTGTCCAGCTGTGGACTGATACGGGCTAATGATGATTTGAATCAGAACTTTGACAGTTCTAGTTGTACCTTCTAATGAGAATGCGGAATCCATGCCCAACTCTTTAAACCCCCAACATTTCCAAAACGAGGTCAGAGCATACCTTATTGAATCCGCAAGTCATCGAGACTACAATAGACTTTTTTTCAATAAACGGTTCTAGTATCAGGGTCGGGAGGTTCCATTATTGGTTAACAGGCTTAGTCATCTTGCCTTGCCGCATTGCCGGTTTCTTCAAATTAATTTGCGTAGAACCTTTTAGCCGTGCAGAGGTTTGCAGTAACGAGTTATTGATTACTCTAATGCATATGAGGGTACTTAGGGCGGTAATGCATCATACTTGGCCTGATAAGCTAATGGATTTGTAAATTATTCCCACGAAATTAGAAAAAGATACTTAAACAATGAGGGTTGGAAATTACAGAAGTAATTTTGATCAAACATAACTAAAAGAGTTATAGATAAAAACTTACCTATAGTATGACCGTCTAAATCAGTCTTCGCCTGCGTGGTACAGGGACGCGGGGGTATGACGACAACGGGGACCGAGGGAGGTGCGGGGGCGGCAGGCGCATTTGTGTTACCCCCGCATCCCTGTACCGCGCAGGCGAAGACTGATGTAGACGGTCATACTATAACAGCGAGCATCCGTTTAAGATATATAAAGTTACATATTCACTAAATGACACACCTAAGCCAGAATTTAAAAAAAGTAATGAAACTTATAGAAATGTAGTAGCACCCGTTAAATCCAAACTACATGCGCCACAAAACTATACAACCGTCTAAAATATCTCCGAAATATTCAGTTGTTCTAAAAATCCTTTCTTTACAGGCCTCAGAAAAGTATACCCATACTACTTCACATTCACCACCTTCACCAAAGGGAGATGGGTCGGTGAAAAGATCCTCGATGTCTTCGCAAGGGAGTTCAGAGCCCATCCAGCAGCCGAGTACGAGAGGTGCATCCGAGCTGGTACCCTCACCGTCAACTACGAGAGGGTGGACCCTGACTACAGACTAAAGCACAACGATCTCCTTGCCAATGTCGTCCATAGGTATTGTTTTATTTACAGCTAATGTAGAGTTTTAAAGAAACTAGATTTAGCACTTACACAACACAACATCAACACTTGACAAGATACGTTTTAGCTAGAAGGAACCGCGATTGTAAATATTAACGTCTCTTCTTTCATTGTCTTCAATATCTTCTGGGAAGGTGTGGTGTTCAAACTTGTACCATAGACTTAACAAACTGTAATTTTGTTCATTGATTTGTACATTAATTTCCTAATTTAGAAACCACGTGGCGTTTGCATCAAACACAAGTCGCAAGCTTGTTTGTAAAGGTCTTATTTTGTATTATAGTTTGTTATTATTGAAACGTAAACCAAAACTTATAATAGCACCGAATGGGCATGCGAGTGCACTGATTGTCTATTTTACAAAGAAAAGCACAGTATATTTAACCACGGCATGATTGCCTTTCAAACGATTGGTATACATCTACTATAAAATTTATTTTGTGACTAACATTTTATAAATTGTTTAAAATATTTTTTAATAAAAATATACATTCATCACGTTATATTTGCTCACGCATGTTCATTTGTTGTCTGGTTCTCGTTTAAATGTAAATCATCCAAGAGAACCTAAAGGTGCATCACCGGGAGCATTCGCGTGTAATGTAACGTTGCAGATTCGACTTTGAGAATGACATTACAATACTACCTCCCTGACTGACGCTGTTTTTCTCCCTCACTGATGTAATGTTCGAATCTGTAACGTTACACTACACGCGAATGCTCCCGGTGAGGGAGCACATTTATGAGAACTGTGGCAGACTCTGAGCATTTCACGTCAATCCTAGTTTAACGTTTTCTTTAACTCGATTACCAGTCTCTGATTCATAAGTGGGTTCGATTCCTGCTGCGAAATATTTGAATTCAAGTCCGTTTGTTCCAGCCTTGGGTTATATCTTTCCTTTTTGCATCGGATTTTGCTACTTTAGGTTGTGTGTCGTCGTGTTTACTTGTCATGTCATAACCTACGTCCACAATTTCAACAATGATGTAAAAAACCACATCATCTATACAGGGTGATTGGAAATTAGATACATTCCTTGAAAGGGGTGATACTAGAGGTGGTTTGCAACACATTTTCGACCCTTCGTTAATAGGGCCTCTATTAACGTTGATAAAAAAATTCAAACCTCGTGATTTATGACCTTTTATTTTTGAGACAATGGGAATTTTAGGCTTGCATTTTATTAAGGTAATCTCTACTTTATCAGCTTTCAGAAAAGTGTTATTTCAATGCTCAGAGTAGAGCAGTTTTTTAACATCAATTTTTTTGGTGAACAAGTCAGAAAATTTCTAAATAAAATTAACACTACCGTAACTCAGTAACCACTCATTTTCGACCCCTCGTTAATAGGGCCTAATTTGTTACAAACCACCTCTAGTATCACCCCCTTCAAGGAATGTATCGAATTTCCAATCACCCTGTTATAACAAGTGACTGCATGCCGATGCAATTTCGTGTTTAGCATCCATTGAAGGTTTTGCTCAGGGTCTGGCTCCGATAAAACCCAAAAGCCTGACGTGTGTATCGTTGCAGGCACGAAGTACCGGTGACCAGCCAACCGATCACCCTGGTACATATCGACGAGGACATTGTGGTTGTCAACAAACCAGCCTCTATCCCCGTAAGTGGCAATTGAGACAGCCATGTAATGTGTACGCTTCTGTCATACTTTTTTTACTTTTAATTAACGTTTCACTCCTGTGCATGTTACTAACTTATATCTAGCTAGATGGTGTAGGTAGAAGGTTTGTATTGATAAGTATTTACATCAATTTTCTTTTTGCTTTCGTAGTCTTAATTTGGGTTATAGGTATATCTGTTTCTGCTGTTGTCATTAGTATACTTGTGTACCGGAGCCCAAATCAAGTGTCTTATTTTGTAAACAAATATGATCGTCTAATTACCTGTTGTGATGTAACACTGAAGAAACTGATTGATTAAGCCTGTTCATCATTGTGAAAATAAAGTAATCCGATCTAATAATGTGAAAATAACTATGCAATAATCATAAAACAGCTTAAAATGTTAGTAAATAAATAAATAAAAAGAACTTTATTCACCATTAAACATAATTATACAAAAATATTTCGTAATACTAAAAATAGATATAATAGGTGAATGGGTCGAGGCCTCAGCACGGGTGCTGCTTTTCAGGCTCCGCCAGAGAGCCTTGCTGCCACTTACATGCTAACTATATGTATGTTATCTAAAGTAGGGTAGTTTTTGTTTACAAAATAAGACACTTGATTTGGGTTACGGTATAGATATTTATGCTGTTATTATCTCTGAAAGTAGCAACTATGTATATTTTTAGAGCGTAAAATATTGTAATTATTTAGTTACTTTTTTTCCAGATTTATAAAAGTCCTCTCTACTCTGCATTAAGTTTAGTATTGACGTAAAAAAATAAATTGAATGGTAATCAAAGTATACTCTCGGGAAATAGGAAATTACCTGTCAATTCCATTGCGTGAAATAATTTTTCGATTGGTTTAAAGTTAATGGAAAATACAAATAACTCAAAGTCAAGTCCAATAGTCTGCAATAATCTTTTTATAGTCCTTTTTTTAATGAAGTATTTCTGGGTACTTGTTAACATTTTATATTTTTCGGCGTCTCAGACACAACTTAGATTCCGGAATATATTTGCTCTATATTTTGAATTCATGGTAGATAATTTTCAGGTAATTAATTTGTGTATATTCAAAATTAGGGGAATCCTTGAAAAGTGCTCCAATCGACATTAGCTACTTTTTTTGTGAAAATTCAAATTTAATGGTTACCGTGTTTTTTGTGATTAATGTTCACGTTAAATTAATCAGGAGATGTCAACGAACGTTTCTATTAATTGGAGTGCTCGAAAGAAGTCGTGTTTGTGAAGTTGTGTGCTCTTAGCAAGGATACCTTGGATAGCTCGACGATTGCGTGGATCGTTGAGTTATTTCGTTTAGGGGTTTGGGAGGGTTGTGCGTAGGTTTGGATTAGGTTATCTTCGTATATAAAAATGTATGTAATTTATAAGAATCCAGATATTCTATTAACATCAGACCAGGCTGTATGCCCTAGTTGGCTTTGTCTTTCCCTCTGGAAAGAATTTTCAAAAAAAATTAGGCATGAATGTTAATAATTTAGGAGTTCCTAAACGTATCTGTGTTCCATATATCTCCCGTATTTGCAGCATCTGTTCTTGCAACGAACATTGAACAAGCATTGAAGACTTAAAATACGACATTCGCCAAATGAAACATAGCCGTAGCATAAAATTATTTCATTTTCCATATAAATCTGCTGCGTAATAGCAAAAGGCTGCCTCTAAAATCCGGCTTCTATTCGTGAAAGCCAGCGCGCATCCCTCAAAGTCCTTTGCCGTTTACGTAAAGCGCTCTCTTTGGCAAGAAATATTCTGAGCTGTGTGGTGGAACACTCCTAATATTGCGGAGCACCGCCACTTTCATATCGACTTTTGACACGGAATTAGGTTGAAGACACGGTCGGGCACTGACTTGTCTTTTAAGAGTTATACTTTGATATTTAAAGGCCTGATATGAGCCAACTAGTGCCGCCAATCTTGAAAAAATAATATCTTCTAATTTAATCAATTTTATTAAAAATGCTATTTACAAAATGTTTATTACGATAAATACTATATTTTAAATGCTTATTTATAACGTATAACGTTCAATTTCGGTAAGTTGTAGTTCGCATAATTGCGAAAAACGGCCGTTTTTGGCATGTGAACTACAACTTAGCTTGTCGCAATTATGCCATATATTGTATATTGAAAAACAGTATTCATCCTAATAAACATTTTGTAAATATCTTTTTTTAATAAAATTGATTAAATTGGAAGATATTATTTTTTCAAGATTGGCGGCGCTAGTTGGCTCATATCAGGCCCTTAATTTTAAAAAATTAAGTAGGTTTCAGTTTTTTTAATCATGTGCATTGATAGAATGATGTTTTTGTGCACGATCAGCTAGTGTTATTTAGTACAATTAAATATAATAATAAAAAACTGTTAATGAGGTTTTTTTACCAATGAAAAATTTATTTAAAAAATTAAAATACCCCAAAATGTACTATTTATTTTAAATCCAGGATTTTTTTTCATTGTGAATATAATTGTTTCTTTTTTAACTCTATATAGGTGCGATGTTATATTTTGATGGCTTTGCATCTCATTCTTCAAGTAACATCGTACTTGATAAATAATTTACTTAGTGTAGACAAATAAACAAAAAGGCATCACAAATATTGAGGACACCATTAAGGGTCTGGCATGAGCCAACTAGCGCCGCCAATCTTAAAAAAATAATATCTTCCAATATAATCAATTTTATTCAAAAAGCTATGTACACATTGTTTATTACGACAAATACTATTTTTTAAATGCTTGCTTATACCGTGATTCAATTTCGCTAAGTTGTAGTTCGCATAATTACGAAAACGGCCGTTTTTGACACATTTGAGAACTACCATTTTGCTTGTCGCAATTATGCCATGTATTGTATATTAAAAAATAGTGTTTATCCTAATAAAGATTGTGTTCATAGCTTTTTTAATAAAACTGATTATATTGGAATATATTATTTTTTTAAGATTTGCGGCGCTAGTTGGCTCATGGAAGGCCCTCTTCAAAATGTTATTCAATGGATGTTTCTAATAAAACAACCTTCAATCATTAAGCCTATTGATGCAATATTTAATACTCGTTACTGTGGTTGAAATTACATTGTATTTCACCGCCCATGGCATTTTGTGAGATGAAACAAGAACTGTCGGTGTGTAGGCATCGGTGTAGGTATTTTGCATGTAAAGTAGGCTTAAAGCCGCGGGCGAAGTGTGAATTTTTCGTGCGCAATGTAATATTCAAACCAATCACGCCTATGAAAATATCGATTGGTTTACAGTTTTATGTGGGTGATATACAGGATGTAACGTAAAGGGTATATGAAGCCGAAGGGAGGGTGTTCAGTATCGGTAGCTGAACAACTTTTGTTCTACGACTTTTCGAATAAAAAATAAAAATAAATTAATGTCTCATACAAATCGATCAGCTGACCGGAACGAAATGTATGAATAGACAAAAAATTTAATCGTAGGTCGTAGAATCGAAAGGTCGATACTGAACACCCTCCCTTCGGCTTCATATACCCTTTATGTTACGTATACTGCTGGGATATAAATGCACAAACGAGGGGCTCGTACTTCAGTTGCGAGTAGGTACACGTTGAAAACGATCGTACAAGTTAAGCAACGCTGGGCGAGGTCAGGACCTGGATGGGTGACCGCTAGTGTCACTTTCATCTGAGGCACAGAGACCTCGGAAAGCACGTTAAGCAGTTGGTCCCGCTTGCTGTCGCTCGGCAGCAGTCGTTAGGCTACGTCAGAGGCCTACGGGTGGCCTGAATAACTGTGACAAATAAGTTTGGTCGCTAAACCACACGAGAAACGACGAACGAATGCACAAACATTGAAACAATTAAATAAATTTCGCATCACTCATTGATATTTCATATTGCAAATCGTAAAATGTTAAGTAGTGCATTATTAACCAATATGCAAAATATTCACTGGTATTTATCGAAATACAAATTATTTTAATTTCATAATTTGTATGGTATTTAATTTATATCAAATTATAATTTAATTCTGGGAAATATAAAAATAAGTACCACATACTTTTTATACCTGCAGCGAGATATGGAACTAATCGTTAAACTATGATTTTTGACATTTGATTGATAGCAGCTATTCATCGGCAGCGCCGCGGTTATTTAAAAAATCTTGGTAGCACTGTAATTTAATTCATTTTTCTTTATTACCGAATCCATTCTCGCAACCCAGTAGTTTTTTAACAACTTTAATCCGACATAGCAAATGGAATTCCACAATTTCGATTATATCTTCAGTTTTGCATTTGCGAAGACATATATTTTTCCTTTATATGACCATCGAAAGGGCCCAAATGACGTACTGTGTCCAATTACATTGATTGATGCCATGCCTTGATGGGGGTCCTGAGTCCAGTGAAACCGTGAGTGGCCGACGGAGGCGCCAAGTGATATATCGTGGTCATTTATCGTAAAAAACCCAACCCAAACTCTATTCGAAACGATGAAATTATTTTAGTGCACTTTGCTCGCGATTTATTGCATTCGTTTTGATCTGTTTTGTTGGAAGTTGTTCGAGACAATTTATTATCGCACATGTTGAAAACAGATATTGTTGATTAGGCTTAGGGGGCAACTCGTCCACAAAGTATCTGGACCGCGGGTGAGTTTACCCTTTTGAAATTTTCATGTAAGAAACTGGCCTAGATGCTTTAATGAGACCTGAGTTATAATATTTTCTTATATATCTGCAATAATGTTTGATCTAAAATAACAAAAACCTTCACATACTTATCCTTCTTCTTTGACATAAAATTATATTGTTTACTTTATCTCTATTAATTTTGTAAATATTTTTTATTATTTTATTTCTAGATATACTTAGTTAAGTATTTCATATTTTAGTTCATGACTGCTAGATAAGGATAGATGGACAACCGCAGATCAACAGAGGTCAAATTTTGGTCTTCAATTTGTGTTTCATGTGATATCTTCAGTACACGAGCTACTTGGGTTTATCTATATTTAATTTACAGTCCATATACACTACATACAAAACTTACACACAACATGTCATTGTGAATAACTAAAACTGCACAAATGTAGATACCAATAACTAAACCAAGGTTTCAATCTTCTGAAATCTCCCAAGTGTACAATCAACATCATAATGACTATAATGTTCGTGTCCAAGGTGTGTTCTGCTATGTGAGCACCTGAAGCCTTCAAGTTTTCCATTTGCTCTGTAAGGGTCGGACCATTTCTGACCGCTCGACACCGCATTTCTGCGTAACTGTCTCCCTCTCTTTCGCTTAGAAGACTTGTAGCGCTCTCTTCGATAGAAAGGGATAGTGAGAATATACGATGCCGAGCAGACAGATGGGCTCCGACCCTAAGTCGCTGTGGCGCTGTTACTTATCAAGTTAACTTGTAGAGTAGTTGTTTGTAGCGCTTTACGGGAGCTTTAACTTCAAGCTTGGCAAGTTACCAACGATGTGATTCAGGTATGACGTATATTAGTAAGACTTGTTTGATCGTATAGGTGTTTAAAAGAAGTTTAAAACTCAACACAGCCCTTGTGAATTTTCTTTATAAAGTTCTTTTTCATCTTTAAGTCAAATAAAATTTGAGAGACACGGATTTATGAAATCGTGGTTACTGAAAATCAAAACTATTTAGCAGTTTATTAGTAAATACAAAATGAATCCATACAAAGACCAAAAATTCTTTGTTTCCTATAAAAATAAGGAAAACTATATGAGAGGTCTGAGTATTTTTACGTATATTATCATTATCATATAAAAGATGTGCTGCTGAGAGTTTTTTGCCACTTTTTCTCCTCAGCGTTGGCACCTTTTCCTTGCAAAGTAGTGTAAATGTAAATTCAAAAATATGTTGACGTGCAAAAATGTACACAACGTGCTTACTTGCAATAAAGAAATTGGACTTTAACCTTGACTTTATCACTCTCGTCTCTGTCATCATTATTAGAAATCATTACATCTATCTCAGCTGTATTCTACTCATCATCTAGTATATCGTTATTCACATCAGTGAACTTGCCAAGCTTGATTCGATGTTGTATGCTGCTCTCATATCAGAACCAGCCTAACTATGTTATGTCGTGGTGGGCCAGGCACGAGACGCCAGTGCTCGCTAGTCCCTTGCGCATCTTACACGTGGATGAGGAGCTACTCGTGCTAGACAAGCCTTGCTCGCTGCCGGTGAGTCAATGCATTGGGACGCTTCGAACGACCGAGTGGGCGGACTCTTGACTCAAATACGATATCTTCGATTTTGTTGAACTGAAATTTTCTACCATCGATGTGTTTGTCATTTATTATGTTACATTATTCTCTGTATTTATATTTACAAATCGAGTAATGAACGGAAAAGGAAAGGTTTTCTTGATGTTGTTTAAAAATATTCATTGTAAGTTCCTAGTTAAAATTAAAATACATAATAGGGTGTATAAATCTAACATCGTAAACTTAGCTTAGATTTGTTCATTCAGTAAGTCTATACGGATTACGGATAAAAAATAATTAGGTATTGCATAAAACAACTCTTGTGTCTTAAAATGTAAGGAAAACTATATCTGCTTAGTTGGGGAATAATATTGTTGGTTTTTATTGGTTGTAATTGTAACATAATCCATAAATAGCACTTAGTAATACAAAGTACTAAAGGGCTTGAGAAACTGCCAATAATTGATTTTCTTAGTTTTGTTATTTAAGAAGTTATTCTTGATTTACCAAGTCATGATTGCTTAAATCAAGCATTCTCAAAAATCCTGTATCCTATAAGTATAGAAAAACTTAATTGCCTTGATCTAAGAAGGTTAAAGAAACCAATTAAAACAATGGAAGCATTTAAGCTACAGTAAATAGCAATCATTCTTATGATAAACTATCGTAAATGGTAGCAAATAAACATGAGCCTACCGTGGGCGTGCTCGTTAACAGTATTAATGAAAGCCATCTCCCTAATGATCGTCATGAATACACATTCTCAGCTATAAACAACAGGGTGGCCCTAAAGTAAGTAATAACACGTCTTGCACAAACTCATGAATACAAATATGTAGGGAAAATTTAAAATTGACATTGATAATGGGAAATGAAACAAAATTATTACTTTAAAAGATGTGCTGCTGAAAGTTTAGTGTACCAAAATGTAAATTTATAAAAAATGCTGATGTTAGATACTATAATATACGCAATGAATTTACTTGGAATATAGAGATCAACACAGGGGAAAATAATCCTTCCTGAAAGAAACTAATTCCAATTAAGATTTAAATTTTTCTCGGAGAAAAGTTTTTGTCGTAACGATATTTTATCATCTAACTAACTCAATGAGTAAATTTTGCAGAAAATTACCATTTGTGTGTATGTATTTATGCGTACTTTGAGACACGCCCTTCAATTGAAATTAAATACAATCAACAAAACATATTACTTTCATTGCAAAAGCTCTTCAGCAATAACAATGAAAATAAATCAACCGTACAAAGATACGTCTAAAATTCGGCGTTTACACAGTGAAAACGTTCAACAAAATCGAAGAAAAGTCTAAAGTTGGCCAAAAGATTGTGATCTGCACAAAGTTCGAATCTGTACCCCAAATAGATCTGAAATGCGGTCTTGTTGAAACCAAACAGATCTGAAATGCGATTTTGTTAAAACCAAACAGATCTAAAATACGATCTTGTTTATCACTACCACTTAAAAGTGGGATTTGAGGTTTTGCGAGCTCTGATTCCCCGTTTTACTTGACATATTTTTATTTCGATTTATCACGATTTTTTGGGATATGATTCTCACTCTATTTGTCGCTATAGGTACCTAATTTGTACAACATTTTGAGTAACACTGATTAATTCACGAAACTCGGAGTAAATTCACTTTTAATAATTTCATGCACGTGACGGCCTTACTTCATTTGCGATGGCTCAATTTAAATCTCATTTTCTTAAATTAGATGTAGCCAGGCCTTTTGAAACGATATTCAGAATATATTTGAATTTAAATTAAACAAATTGGTACCTACGAGTACGGACAACAGCAGATCAATCAATGGTAACACTTGCAGTACGAATTCAACTCTTATGACGCAGATAATAAGAATGGTCCAAAGTTCAAAGTGTTACACTTAATCTGCTGTCCCTTTCAACTTAATTAAGAAATTGTTTCAAATCAAAGTGCATTTTGGAGTGAGAATTGTACGGGGTCAAAACACTATAATTTGAGATTTTTACCAAAGCTCGCCTCTTTATTTCTATTTCCGATGCACCCTATATTTTACCTGGTAATGGAGCAGATTCTGGTTTGTGCTTTCTATGCGAAACTTACGTCACGTCTAAAAATATTGCATTATCTACTTTCATTCAATTTTTAAAAGCATTAATTTTAGTCACGTCAAGAAACGCAAATCATAATTGGACCCAGAGTCAGTGTTCAGTGCTCAGTGGAATAATTCCCTTAATGTTCCAATGTCAAAACATCCAAAGTTCCTTTGGAAACTTTCCTTCCTCGTGCAATTAGCTGCATGGTTATTTTAATTTATTGTGTAATTAACTTTGTGTTCCTATCTTTCTTTCGGAGGACTGATTGGAAGGATAAGGATAATACGTCATTCTCATTGTTGTGTATTCATTCATCGCTCATAATAGTTTTAATTCATGCTTGCGTATCATTATTATTATATAAAGTTTTTATTATAGGCGTATTCAAATTATTATCTTTCCAAAGTTGTATATTTTAATTAAGTAAAAGCACGCAGTTTATCAAACTGTAAAATTAATAAATATTCGCAGACTTTAATTCGTCTAGACATTTCTGATATTCTAGTCGGCTGATCAAATTATTGGCAAATATTTTCGTACAATGAAATGTTTGATAAATTTTCGAGTAGAGTGAATTATTTAATGGAATGGAAATTTTAAATTTTGATGATAAAACTAATGGTGAAGTATTGTTTTGTCCAGGTTCACCCATGTGGGAGGTACAGACACAACACGGTCGTTTTTATACTTGCAAAGGAATACAACCTGAAGAACTTGAGGACCATTCACAGACTTGACAGGCTAACATCAGGTATGTAATCAATATTTGTGGTTTGAACTCCATGCAATTCAATTAAGGAAGGCCAAAATGCTGGCCTGTATTTCGCCCAAAGAATTAGCTTGGCTATTCAGAGGGGAAATGCCGCCAGCATTTTGGGCACGTTGCCGGACAGCGGGGATCGGTTGAACTATCTGTAATGCAACCCATTCAGATAGTTCAACCGACCTATTTTGCACATATAGTTTTAGTTTAGTTATATTTTAGTAAGTACTTATATTTTTAGTTATTTGAATAAATATTATACCCCATATTAAGGAACATAAAGAAAAAAAACATTTTATTTAGGTATAATCAGATGTTGCATAACTGCGGCGCTGATTTTCAAGTTGAGCCCAGAAGTAAATACGCCAGTAAATACGCCTTACCATGAAGTCTTATAGCAGAATTTATTCAATAATACTTTGTTATTTTGTACCATGACGACCTTAAAGTAAGCTTAATAAGGACGCCATGGTACGAAATAACAATGTATTATTGAAGTAATCCTGCTATAAGACTTCATAGTAAGGGCCCAGGACCTACCAAAAGTAATAACTTTGAGATAAAAATATAATTTTTTTAAATACACACCGGAATCGCTACCGTATATCTCCGTCCTCAACATTGCATCGATCTTGGCTTGTAATAAAATGCAAGCAAGCACTTGAACTCATCGCTTGAATAGCAATAATACTCGAAGCGATACCAAAACAAACACTGCCAATAGAGCAGATACAAAAATAACACCAATTGTTGTTACAATTAGGCCTACTACTGTTCGGCCGGAGTCCCAAGAAGGCGAGGCAGATGGAGCACCAGATCAGAAACCGACAAGTGCAAAAAGAGTATGTCTGCAGAGTCGATGGAGCGTTCCCCGAGTGAGTAGATTTATTTATGTTAATAGTGGATAATATTGACGTTAACACTTGGATAAATCTGAAGTATCTTGAGTATCATACTCATGTTATATCGTAGAATGTCGGTACAAGAATTATTCTTGATAATATTGATTTTAGAACTTCGAATCGGTTTTTTTAATCAAACGATCGTCCAAGAATGGGATGCTCTGAAGGGGTTCTGTGGTTTCCTTCCACAAGATGCATTTATTTAAGATGACATTTTTGTACTTATGTTAAAGATTATATTAAAATATTAAATAATTTAATATTAGGTACTTAAAGAAGTAAAATTAAGTTGTCGAGAGCATTGGAGAGAATTGGAGCTTCTTTCGAAAGATACAATTATAAAGAAATCTTTACTTAGGACTTAATTAAAAAAGTTATCGAGACTTTCGTTAAATTTTTGTCTCTTAATAAAGCTCATATAAAACTTATTATCAAGTTGAAATTAATTTTCACAGTGATGAAATCGAATGTCAAGAGCCAATAGAAGTGGTCAGCTACAAAATTGGCGTGTGCAAGGTGTCTCCTAAAGGCAAGGACTGCTCGACGGTCTTCAAGCGGCTAGGGTTCAACCACAGGAGTAACACCAGCGTCGTGCTATGCAGGCCGAAGACTGGAAGGATGCACCAGATTAGAGTGCATCTGCAGTACTTGGGTAAGTGGTATTTGACTTGACATCACAATAAAAAATGGTAAGGTACAGCTCTTCGTGTACGCATGAAGACATTGATCAATGTAGAAGACTCGAAGGTTGTGTGCAAGGATCAAAGCTGATAAGTTCACTCTGACATGAATTATGCATATGTACATTAGTGGCCAAAATCCATATTCAAATTAATTAAAACACTTTTATAACGCCGAAGATATAATTAAGATAATGGTCAAGATTGTAAAATATACATCAAAATATCTGCGATTCTTGAGTGTGGTCCTTGTGTGTAGATATTTGTATTCGATTAGATAGGATTCACAATATGGAAATACGAGCATAATTTATAATAAAATCTATTTTTACATTTTTATCATCCTGATATTAAATTCCTTGTTGTCTAGTATTACAAAGCAAAGGTCAGTAGCCGTACAAACAAAGGCGATAAACTGAGAACTGCTTTTGATTTCATAAATACCTGTTTAAAAGTTTCCAAGCACCTTCCACGGGTTTTCCAACAGTGTACTCTTATTTTTCTTGTTTGATTTCGTGAGAAGACTTTGGTATTACGAAAGCGTTAAGAATTTATGGAAAAGTTATTTGAAAGTACCTACACAATATTCCAATTTATACTTTTGTCTGAAGTTATTTAGGATCTTCTGAAGTCCACGTTCTGTTAATAAACAAATCATAATCATCAGCCCGTATCAGTCCTCTGCTGGACATAGGCCTCTCCCAAGGCACGCCACTCAACACGATTGTCGGTTTTGCCTCCAGATTCTACTCTTAACACTTCTACCAATCTTACGTAGGTCATCCCTCCATCACGCTTCCTTTAACCATTAGTGGCCTCCATTAGTGACCTACTCGTCTACCGCATCGGTTTTACGACAGATACTATCCCCCACTGCCACTTCAGTTTCCTGATTTTATGAGCAAAGTCAACCAAACAAATGTTAGGTGTTATTAATATTGTTTGCGATTAGATTTGTCCGGTTAAAATTGTTAGTCCCCAAATGAAGCTATTAACTAACCCTACGTATCTTTATCAAAATTTCCATCATTTATAATAATAGCAGACCTTCCTTATCATTTATCTTCTTACTCGGATGGACCCAAGAAATGACCGCACTTGGAGAAATTACTTGAAAGGTTTTGTTTAAAAGGTGGTCCTCATCGTATTTTACTTTGAATTACTTATATATAACATTACCAATATTAAATTAACTAGTATACAGAACAAGCTGAATATATTTAGTGAAAGTTTAAATATACTGCACGCCTATAACACATATTATAATCATGATTTTACATATGTAGAAACCTCATAACATTTTAAAATTCATCAGAATTTCAACACAAATATTATTTTAAATCGTGAAAAGGTCGGATTAAGTCCACACCAAATACATAAATTATAATGAACGTCAGGAGTAATTAATTATTATATCCATAGCCTGATTTTTAATCCTAATAGTCTCATCCTATTTTGTTGCAGGCTATCTGGTAGTAAACTCAGCCTAACTTTTGACTACCCGGTAGTAAACTCATCCTATCTTGTTCCGGCTACCCGGTAGTAAACTCATCCTGTTCTATTACATACTACCCGGTAGTAAACTCATCCTATCTTGTTCCGGCTACCCGGTAGTAAACTCATCCTATTCTATTACATACTACCCGGTAGTAAACTCATCATATCTTGTTCCGGCTACCCGGTAGTAAACGCATCCTATTCTATTACATACTACCCGGTAGTAAACTCATCCTATCTTGTTCCGGCTACCCGGTATTATTATTATTATTATTTGGTATCACGGTGTTGGTACACGCCCAAGGGTCACTGCGACCTCAAAGGTCTATTGTGGCCGCGCACCGAGTTCTTATATCTCGCTCCCAAGGCCAACGTCCCTCAGGAACCGTACAATGCACTTGGGTGAGAGAGTTTTGATATCCTCGGGTGGCACCATGTGTCCACCCAAGGCTCGGCTTCTGCTGTGAATGAGCGCTTCACACTCACAGAGGACATGCATGGGGGTTTCCTCGGCTTCGCAGCAGAATCTACAGGCAGTGGTGTCAGACAGGCCCATTCTGTTCAGATGTTTATTCAGCCTGCAGTGTCCAGTTAAGGCTCGTATAAGTATCCTCAACTCCATTCGTGGTAATTTCATCGCGTGCGATGAAAAGTTTTGCGAGTAACCAGTGACAAGTGTTTTTGCGTGCCTCTGGCCAGCCATGGCATTCCAGGTGTTCCTGCTTTGCTCCACGGCCCAAGCTTTCAGCACGCCCCTCGAGGCGCTTCTGGGAATGCCGAGTATAGGCTCCGGGCCTATAGCGGGACCCTCAGCGCCTCGCCTTGCCATCTCGTCTGCTGCTTCGTTGCCCGCAATGCCGCTGTGCCCAGGCACCCACCCAAGCGTAACAGTGTTGTTATTGCCTAGTGAATTTAATGCCTGGATACAGTCCAAGGTTAGCTTGGAATCAACTTCTTCAGCTTTCAGTGCTTTAAGTGCTGCCTGACTATCTGAGAGAATTATAATGTTTTTGTTTGTGTACTGGCGGTGCAGGTTTTCATGTACACAATCAATGATAGCGTACATTTCCGCCTGGTAGACCGTGGCATGTGGTCCCAGATTGGTGAATTTCTGGAATGGAGGTGTGCTCCCACATACACCGGCGCCTGCACGACCATCTTTCTTGGAGCCGTCAGTGAACCATGTTACGTCTCCAGTCCTAAAGGACGTGGGTACCGCTTCCTTCCATTCATCCCTCTGCGGTAGGATGACCTTAAATAGCTTGTTAAAGCTATAGGACTTGACCATTGCATCCGTTGGCATTGCCATGATCGGATTTGCCGTGAGGTTACCGTATAAACGCCTCTTGGCAATTGATTTCCATCTCGTTTTGCCTCCCTCAGCCGCGCGAAGCATAGCTGCTCTGGCCTCTCGCTGGACATGAATGTGCAGGGGTACGAGGCTGAGTATGGCTTCCATGGCAGCGGTTGGTGTTGACGAGATGGCACCTGTCACCATGCGACAGGCGAGGGCTTGAAGAGAGCTCAGGGTATTGACGCATGTTGTCTGATCTGTTTTTGTGTGCCAGACTACACAGCCATAAGAGATAACAGGCCTCACTATAGCTGTGTAGATCCAAAGGGCAGATTTGGGACTTATGCCCCATCTCTTGCCGGCTAGTCGACAACATGTCCCCATCGCTATCTTAGCTTTTTTCTTCACATATTCAATGTGTTGGTTCCAAGTAAGTTTGTGATCTAGCATTACGCCTAGATATTTAACTTCCTTGGAAAACGGTATAGTTTTGCCGAAGAGAGCTGGGGGAACGAGTGCGTCCAGCTTCTTTCGTCTTGTAAAAGGAACTATGACCGTCTTGTCGGCATTCACAGAGAGTTTGAATCTCCCACACCACCTCTCTATCTTCCTCAGAGCCGATTGCATTAGACTAGATACAGTATTCGGGCAGCAACCCACGATTGATACCACCAGATCATCTGCATAGCCCTGAGTTTCTAGGTGAGCTTCATTGAGCTCACATAGAAGACTGTCAACTACTATTGACCATTCCAGAGGTGACAGGACACCTCCTTGTGGACATCCCTGAGAGACACGTACCTCTATAGTAGTGCCCATCAGGGAAGTTTTGACCGTCCTATTGCTCAGCATTGTCTCTACCCATCCTATGGTCGTAGAGTCAATGCTGCGTTTTCTCATACATTCCAGTATGATATCAGTAGAGGTATTGTCGAAAGCTCCCTCTATGTCCAGAAAGGCACACAGGGCAATGTTCTTGCTGTCTAGCGCTCCCTCTATTCTGTCGGTCAACTCCATTAGTGCTGTTTCGGTTGACTTGCCTTTCTGGTACGCATGCTGTTTCACATGAAGGGGTTTTACCGTTAGGTAAACCTCCCTTATGTGAAAATTTATTACCTTTTCCATAGTTTTTAGTAGGAAGGAGGTAAGACTAATGGGTCGGTACGATTTAGGGTGCGACTTATCTTTATCTCCCGTCTTTGGGATATAGATTACCTTGACCTTAGTCCATTTTTCTGGTAGGTATCCCCAGGCAAAGCTCGCTCTGAAGATCTTCACTACCAGCGGTAGAATGGCATCTTTACCCTGTTGCAGCAGAGCAGGAAAGATGCCGTCCTCCCCACCGGTCTTGTATGGTTGAAATGTGTTGATAGCCCACGTGACTCGGTCGGGTTTGAAAACGGCAGCAGCCATCCTCCAGTCCTCGATTTTTGGCCTCTTATTACCGGTAATGGGTGATGCTGTGATGGCTGCAGTTCCGTCTAAGACCGTCGACCCGGGGAAATGTACTTGAGCCATGAGCTCCAAAGTCTCCTCGACAGTCTCAGTAAATGTCCCATTAGGTCTTCTCAATAGCCCCAACTGGGAGGGAGGTGATTTTGACAGGATTTTCTGAATCTTGGCGAGGTGTGTCGCTCCGTTGATTTCCTCGCAGAATATTCTCCACGAGCGTCGCTTCGATTTCCTCAGCTCCTTATTGAATTTAGTTAAAGCCCTGCTGTAAGGTTCCCAGTTCTTGTTGGCCTTTGCCCTATTAAATAGTGCTCTTGCCTCTTGCCTGAGCCTCAGCAGGTAGCTGTTCCACCAGGGCACATTCCTGTTGGAAACCGTAGTTTTAAGAGGACAGTTGTTATAGTAGGCTTCTAGCATTCCTGCTTCTACCGCCCCCACTGTGTGTTCCAGCTGTTCGCAGGTTCTTACAGTTTTGCCTATCGTCCCCAGGCTGCTACGGAGGTCATCTCGATAGCCCTCCCAATTAGTAGTCTTCGGGTTACGATATGATTCGACATGCCTCAGTCTGTTAAGGGTAACATCGAACCTGATATGTCTGTGGTCAGACATAGACACTTCATTACTTACGTGCCAGTTTGCAATGCGGTCTTCGAAACGATCCGTACAGCAAGTGATGTCCAATACTTCTTGGCGCTGGCTGGTGATAAAAGTTGGGGAACTGCCAGTGTTAAGTATGGATAGATTATTGGACATCATAAAGTCATACAGCAACTCACCCCTGCGGTTGGTATCCGTACTTCCCCAAGTGGTGTGGTGTGAATTGCAGTCACAGGCCAGAAGCAGCTGGGCGTTCTGGTCTTGACAGTATTCCACGAGGGGAGCTAGTTGCTGAGATGGGTCAGATTTCTCACCAGGCAGGTACGCAGAGCAAACCACCAGCTTCGTTGCCTCACTGCCTGGCAGAGCGACGTACGCGGCTACCAAGTCATCTGTGCACATACAAGGTATAGGTAAGAACTCAATATTTTTCTTAAAAATTATACAAGATCTGGGTCTGAGCCCGGCAGTGTTAAAGAGGACCTTACCTGCAGAACCAAGACCCGTTACCGTGTTCCTGTAGATCCAGGGCTCTTGTATAAAAGCCATGTCAAGTCTGTCCTCCAGGAATCTTTGGCAAAGGATTGTGCTGGCTGCCTTCGCATGATGGAGGTTGGCTTGGATGGCTTTAATCATGTTTGAGTGTGTGTATGTGTTGCTGTGTGTGTGTGTGTAATGTATGTGTGATGTGTGTGTGTTTTTGTTGTTTTGTGTGTTAGCGAGTGTGTGGTGTGAACTGGTTCCTGAGGGGGTCTCGGGCGGCTTTTCTGCTGGAGTGCTCTTTGGTCAGAGATGGTAGTTGCACAGGTCTGCCTCTCACCACTCCCCCAGCCACTCCAGCAGACGAGGTTGAAGCCCGCCCTCGCGGGTGTCCTCGCGCACCCCTACTCCCCCTACCCCCCCGGGTACCCTGCGTTGGGGTCAGCGGAGGCCGAGTAGGTCCTCCAGTGCCCCTTCCGCGACTGGAGCTAAGAGGTGGTCTATGGCCAGCCCTGCCTCTTGCTGCAGCTCCCCTCTGTTGGTGTTGCCGGTTGTGGGGCGGCACCGTCGCTGTTGCGGCACTGGTGTCAGCCACAGACGTCGACGGTATTTCCCTCCCCGGCACCACGGGTGCATTAGGACCTTTAATCCTAATGTGGATGTTGCCATAATTGAAAAATGGCCTGCAGTCGCACTTGCGGAGGGCCTCCAATGACGACTGGTCGAGGGAAAAGGTCACGGTCTGTCCCTTTTCGCCCGGGTTGACATGAAGCACCCTCCATCGCTCACAGTCCATTTCCCAATTCTGGATGCGGAGTCTGTGGATAATTTGCTCGTTATCTAGGAGAGGGCCTGGTATCCAAGCAATACCCACTATGGGTTTGGGCAAATCCTGCTCATCCACCACTCTCAGATCTGCCTTTTCCCAAGGCTTAAAGCCTTTTAAGAGGTCCGCTAGCCATTCCTTTGTCGCTTCGTCAAGGCACGTCATGACTAAATATCCGGCCTTGCGGAAGCAAGAAAGGAACCTAGGGCCTCTGCCAACAGTGGTGTCCAGTCTCTTCAGGATCTCCGCCTGAAGTACCTCGAGCTCTTCTCCGCTCATGTCTCGGTGGCCATCTAGTATGCCAACACGAACAGAGCTAGCAACTGCACTATATGTGCCAGAAGAAGTAGACGGTTGCGCTGTCCCGTCATCACCCCTCCTGGTTTTGCGCGGCTGCTCTTTGGGAGAATTCCCCTCCGACCGCTGTCTCTTGACAGCGAGACGTTGTTGCACTTCAGGAAGATCCTGAAGTTCCTCGTATGGTCGGCGACACAGGGTAGAGGCCTCTACATCACTCTTGCCCTGTGTGAGCCACCAGTAGTAGCGCTTCCTAGCGGCACCGGAAAAGCTGACCCAAGGTCTGTCCCTCCCGGTACGTACCCGCTCCTGATCGGATGAGTCCCCCAGGCTCTCATCCCGTGGAGCGTTAGTTTTGAGCTGGGACATGACATCACCAGCTTCTGAGGTAGCAGAAGTACTCGAGGTGCCTTCTGACCGAGCAGATGGGTCTTTCGATCCACCGCCCAGTGTTGGTATATGGACTAGGGGCCTAGAATCCCCGGCGTCCATAGCTTCGGGAGGCGAGCCCCCCTCCGCAGACAAGGTAGAGACCTCGTCTAAAAGCGTTGAAAACAACTGACTCATAGCGGATCCCACGAGAAGCTAGGGAAATAAACAGTCCACCCCCACATTGCCCCGCTTGTGGAGGTAAGGCCTTAATACTGCCCTGTGCGGCCTGGTGCAGGACAGTGATCCCGGAATGGGATCGGGTAATTTTTTAGAGAGGTTGTCTTCCTCGCAGCCCGGGCGGTGAAGCCAAGGCCCCCGGCCTCACGAGACATGACCGCAAGGTTACGGGCTATACGTAGTATGCAAAGAGGGTTAGATTCTTTACATACTACCTTGGGTGCCCTCCTCCTTTATCCGGGCTTGGGACCGGCACCATACTACCCATTGTTAGCTGAAAGCGGAAGCTAAGCAACAAAGCAATAAGCAGTATCGAGGCGGAGTTGGCTACCCGGTAGTAAACTCATCCTATTTTATTACAGAGTACCCGGTAGTAAACTCATCCTATTTTTTATTACAGAGTACCCGGTAGTAAACTCATCCTATCTTGTTACAGGTTACCCGGTAGTAAACGACCCTCTGTACAACCACCCCGTGTTCGGGCCCCTCCGCGGCAAGGGGGGTGACACGGGAGGAAAGACAGACGAGCAGCTGGTCAGAGATCTGATTGCCATTCACAACGCAGAGAACTGGCTGGGAGTGGATGCTGCTGACGATGATCTGATGTTCTCTAAACCAGTGTCAGATGATAAAGGTACGGTGGAACACAAAAAAGTTTTTAAGGTTGAGATTTTCTCAAAAACTACTTGACTTATTGCAAACATTCTTTCACTGTTTGATACTATTTTTAAAACTATAAACGTAAAAGAATTATTAAATTCCGTCCAGTAGTTTTTGAGAAAATCTCAACCTTATTGAGGCCCCCTGTATACTTATCTCTGTCTTCGACTGTACAATATAACATTGAGGGCCATACCTGAGCTAAAACAGTGGCGCTCCCAACCTTTAAAAATCATATTTACTAAATTTATAAAAGCTATTTTGCCAAATCTTTATTACGATAAAGACTATATCAAGAAGCTTTTTTATTGTAAAAGGTTTCTATTATAGAAAATTTTACAAAATTACTAATGATATTTGTCTGATCGATGGATAGTTGGTGAAGACGACTGCGACACCGGGCCCGCGTCGAGGGAATCATCACCGAGACTGGAGTCACCGGCCCCAGGACTCACACCTTCGACCGTCATGACGCGTATGTACTTATAATTATTACACAGACATTAGCCGTCGCCTTAAGGGCCTTCCATGAGCCAGCTAGCGCCGCCAATCTTGAAAAAATAATATCTTCCAATTTAATCAATTTCTTTAAAAAGCTTTTCATAAAATGTTTATTAGGATGAATACTATTTTTCAATATACAATACATGACATAATTGCGACAAGCTAAGTTGTAGTTCACAAATGTGCCAAAAACGGCCGTTTTTCGCAATTATGCGAACTACAACTTACTGAAATTGAATCACGTTATAAATAAGCATTTAAAAAATAGTATTTATCGTAATAAACATTTCGTAAATAGCTTTTTTAATCAAATTGATTATATTGGAAAATATTATTTTTTTAAGATTGGCGGCGCTAGTTGGCTCTATGAAGGCCCTTAAAGAGAGCTGTTCATTTTGTCATTATTTTGTAAATTTGGTTATTTTGCCTGCAGCGACCCTACCGAGTCCATCAAGCGGTGCGGAGGCACCTGCAGAGGCGATGTCATCGCCTGCGACCTTCAATCTGGCGCTTTCCCCGGCCATTTCACCCGCCCTCAATGAGGACTCAAATGATGCTAAGGTAAGGTCAACGGAAATCTCATACCCATTTATTCCTTACTCAACCCAGCAAAGTTGTAAACTCAGCCAGAGGAATATCGGTTAATGCACAGACCACTTACCCAATAGACATGAAATAGGTACAAATTTGCACGCGATAAATTCTGTCAACGATGAGCGCATAGAGACGAAGCGGGGGACAGGGGTTCCGTATTAAAGAGAGGCGTCCATGTTGACAATATCTCTAGGTTACACGTGTCGCGAAGCAATTTTGCGCTCAAGTGCGGGCAGACACGGGCTGTTACAGGTCTATGGGATAAGTGGTCTGTGATCCTACCTAACCCATGCACAATAAAAATATTTCACAATAAAACTCTTAGTTAGAATTTATTATATAATTTATTGTTTTACTTACTGTCTGGTAGAACCACGGGCAACAGAAATTTCCCGTGTTTCTAGTAAGCGGTTGGTCCAAGCATACAATATGTTATTACTTGTATTGTCAAAAATTACTTCATCAATTGTTAAAAATATTTACAGTTCCATAGTCTGTAGCGTACTTTGATATATTAGCTAACTGGCTGCTGCCCGCAACTTCATCTGCGCAGGATTATAAATTATAGCCTATGTGTTATTCTGATGTATGAGCTATATTATTGTAAAGTTTCATTAAAATCCATTCAGTAGTTTTTGCGTGAAAGAGCAACAAACATTCATCCATCCAAACTTTCGCGTTTATAATATTAGTATGATAGTGATAGAATTTCTACAATCGCATAGTTTTTAAGAGATTCTCAATCTTAATAAAGCCAATGTATATTTTTCTCTGCTTTAGACGTTTTAGACCAGCGAATATGTATTTTAACCATTACTATATTAGAATTATACCAATGGTCTATCTTTTCTGCAGTCAGACAAAGTGACAGTAGCCACGCAGACCGGTTGCGCCGCATCTGTGACCAACGCGGCTGGCTGCTCGTCCAACGGCGTGGCTGATCCGCTGTCTTCCGACCCTCACTGCTACGAGTGCCGGGTGCGGTACAGGGACCCCAGACCCCGTGACCTGGTCATGTATCTGCACGCTTGGAAGTACAAGGTATGAGTCTGGAAGGAAGATCCTTAGATTTCCAGATCTCTTTCTTTCTAGCTTTGGGATTTCTCATACATCTCATACCCGTCTCCCAAAGGGGAAGGTAGGCATAGACGACGCAATACCATCTGCAGCATTCATTTGCCGCTTTTAGTCACTACGTGGGCTATGGCTTGATGGGTGGTAAACCTCAAGGCGGTCTTTTAGAGCACTTTAGAAATACGTGGTATATGAGACCCATGAGAAGGTTCGGTCTTATCAGAACTACAAACATGTAAGATGAAAGAAATCCTTCAAGACCTTTTAATCCATACGGTTTTAAGTATAAGGTATGGTCCTTTCAGAAACATTGCAATATGAATGAAAGGCTGAGATTCTCCCCATTCTGGGACTTTTTCTTGCAAATATTAGGTATGATCTTATTTGTGGGAAAATGGACGATGGACGACAGAGCAGAAGAAACAGGAGATCTACCTGAAGCAGACATCTTCGCCTAGACGCACTTGAAACATCTGAAGCGTTTCTGAATCGCTGCCGACCTTAGAGAGCTCTAGATTTTATTAAAGCATCCCATACTATAGCTATGTAGAAAGGCGTCGTCGGGGGGTAGATTCTTTCAGAAATATTGAAATGACTAAACTCTGTCCTTGAATTAGCAACAGGGGTTTCCATGAAAACACTTACGTAACCCATGCAATACTAAGGTAGTTTTATAGTCTAATAATAATGAATTTTCTGCTACCAGGGACCCGGATGGGAGTACGAGACCGAGCTGCCTCTGTGGGCGAGCATCGAGTGGGAGGAACCGGAGAACTCATAGTCAGAATTAACACCATTGCAGAGGCGCCTCGCTACGACACTATACGTTTCATACAAACCGAACAAGTGAACTTCAAGACTAAATTAAACGCGATGTTTCAATAATAAATCTAGGACTGATATTAATAATGATACGTATTTGATGATATTGAAGTGATAATTGATGAAAGAGACGACTTGGGTTTTATAGTAGTATAAAAATATGACTTTGATCGAGATTTAGGTCTCCAGTCTTTTAATATTGACATGACACATATGCATGATGATGTTCAAGTAGTATAAAATGAAGGGTTTTAAGTATTAAGTCATGTGAATATTAAATTTCAAAATATTGTAGTTTATATACTGAAAGTAGTATTACGAATACTGGATTGCGAGGCGCCGCAAACCAAAACGATGATGACATTGTAGTATTTTGGCTGTTATTCCTACAGTGCTCTGGGGTAAGTTTTATAATTAAATTAAGTGAGAATTTAGATTAAGATACCTTATAGATTACTTTTGCATTGTTGCCATTGCAGCTGTCTTTAATTTTCGTTCTGAAATTCAAAATGTTAGCCAACTTTAGAGCACTTGATTCGTGCTTTCATGTTTACTTTCGAATGACTTTTGTATTTTAGTATGTTTTTAGATTTGTATGATTGTTTTCAGTTCCTATCGGCCTAGAATGTTTCGACAAGCTTGTTGTAGTGTAGTGTAAGGAAATGTAACAATTTGTATTTAATATCGGTACCATTAAAATATAGTGTATCGCTTTAACGAGGCAGGGTCAGAACCACAATCATAAATGAATATATTAAAGTGAAAAATCATTTTTAAAACCACTTACTGGGATAGCTCTTCTACCGAATTCTGATAACTGATTATAGGGAAATTTTAGCGAAAATTCTACCAATAATTAGTTCAAAATATTCTGTGCCTTTTATTAACTACGATTTTCTTGAAAACACTAAGTACATTCATTTACTACGTGTTATTTTTTCTTCGGGAATTGAAATTTGTTGTCGGATTAATAAGTACATGAGGTAAATATTGGTGGAGTTTGATTTTAATTTCAGACGAAATCTTGGACCATTGCTATATTTTCTTATTGTCTTAAAATTTGATAATAGGACCACTGTTATTAAAAACCGTTTTAGGAAAGCTATCTCTATAATATTAGGCGCATAATGTTTATAATGAATTCATAGATAATATTGGTTATTAAAATAATATAACTTTGGCGCATTTTGTAGGCGGTGTTTTAGCTACGTCGTCACGTTTTGGCTTCCATAGTTTTGAGTAGTGACATATTTAAAATAACTCGAGTATTAGAGACATCTCGAAGTTTTTGTACTTTACATACAATAGCGTTCGGTGACTTTTTGCTAACTCTTATATCTTTAGTTGTCATTTGAATACTTTCCGCCCTTCTTCGTACAACTTTATTCGAGGCCAGTTGTGATATGCATTTATCATAATAGTCAATCTCATAGATTTCAAAATCATTATGTTTTAATTCTAAAAAGACAGCTACTTCAATATTGGATAGAATATCTATTAATTTAAAAACCACCAAAGTAATACAAGATGTAAAGGTTTTCTATGAAATAACTTCACTGTTGTAATATTTTTCTCATTTTAAAAGAGACGAAACGGTTTCAAATCAGTTTGAAGCAGCAGATTTAAAGACATGAATAAGGATTTTCGTTTGTTACTTTTATTTTTTAAGTTTTGCGTGTTCTAGAATTAAGTTTTTCCAATTTGGTTTCAGTTTTCTAGATTTAAATGTTTGGATTGTTTCTCAAAATTAATTTAACCAAACCACCACCATAAATGACACAAATGTTGAATATTTAAACGCTGGTTCGTTTATTTTCTTGTATTGTTTAATATGTATTAGTATATTGTAGTATTAAAAAGTAAAAGACAATTTCTTGTGACTCTTAAAATATTTTCACGAGCTTTCATAAATTAGTTTAAATATAAATATTATATATTTTTCTTACTTCTAGCGTAGTACTTAGTGGGCAAGAGTATGTGTTTGTTGTTGTCAGTGAAACTGCGAATGATATTGGAGTAAACTATGTCGATCTGATCAGCGACTTTTACGTGCAACTAGGATCATAGGATAATTTGTAACCACAGACCACTTACCCCATAGACGTGTAACAGGAGGGGCCGTGTCTGCCCGCACATGAGCGCAAAATTGCTTCGCGACACGTGTAACCTAGAGATATTATCGACATGGACGCATCTCTTTAGTACGCCGCCCCTGTCCCCCGCTTCGTCTCTATGCGCTCATCGTTGACAGAATTTTTCGCTTGCAAATTTGTACCGATTTCATGTCTATTTAGACTGAGACAAAACGTAACATTTTATATTACAGACCATAATAGCAGGTACGACAGCATGTTTTAAAAAGGCGTGTGTGCTATTTCACGCCTCGGACGTTCGCTGTCCCTCGTGAATTTTTCAATCCCATTTTGTATATTGCCCCACTACTAAAATACTGATGAAATTGAACGCAAAAGTTGGAATAGCGTTGTCCTATTTTATAAACTCCATTTTATAGCAAACTACGAAATGTTCATTATCATAGTCTATACGATTTTCTTTATTACGATTTCTTTCTTTATTACGGTCTATGGGGTAAGTGGTCTGTGCGTTTTGTAATTCACGTTATTTTTACAAGGATTCGAAAAGTTTACTCCAATTTGTCGCATTTTCTTGATGTTGTTGCTGTCGACTATACGACTGTATATACGCTAAATGTTATCCGCTACTGATTTTTTACGAATATTTTGTACTTATTTTCACTTTTCAAGCTGGCTATAATCGTATTTATCTGTTTTGGGATCAAAGTAATGTAAAATATTATCATGGATAGGTAAATTGAGATAGGCAAATTCAAATTGATTGTAATGTAACGTTTTGTTTTAATCAAATACTTAAGTACTTCTCTTAGAAAAATATCCCATTACGTTTCAATTTTCAGACCTTTTATAAGTGAAATATTGGTAGTACGTACAAAATAAGCTATTATCTGTGGCATATCACCTAGGTACCACTTAGGAACATATTTTACTGATCGATAAAATATATAAAACGACTACAGTAAAATACGTTTCTTCCGACGAAATTGTTGTATTTTTATAGTATGTAAGAGCTGTTCATATAATTATATTTATGTTATATATTATATGTAGGCGCAAACTATCGGTGACTGACTGGATTTGTAAGGCTGGTGTACACTTCTAACAACATTATTGTGGTAAATGGCATTTTCGACTTATAAATCGAAAGTTTTGTATGTGAACCCAGCCTTACCATACGACTGTAACTAATTAATACTTATTATTACTCATATAAATGTCTCTTATTATCTACTTTAATTGATATATTATTGTTCCTCCGTTTGCTTTGTGAAAAAAACATGTTTATACCGTAAAGGTATTCAGTTATATTCATTTATTTATAAGAAATTTTCATGTGCCTTCTCAAATTAAATGATGAAAAATAAAGATAAATTGTAAAAGTATGTTTTTAATTACAGTTTGTGATTGTTACACGTTGTAAACATAAGTAGTGGTACATTTGGCACTGATGAGCTTATAATTAGTGAAGTGTGATTAGAGGAAGCACTGGTAACGTAATTTAGATTTCTAAAACACTTACATGATCGCCAACCTTCGTATGAAGATGGCACATTAAGAAGAAAACACTTGGTTAAATAAATTAATGACAAGTTATATAGTATCTCTTGCGAAAGTCGAAATAATAAACATATTCATATATTTCAAGTTCGGAACCCGTGTTTAACAGTTACGATTACATATTAATTAAATAAAACGGGAATTACCGTGTTAAATATTTACCGTGACCATGATGGCTGCAATGCTGTCGAAATATCGAGAAATCGATAATAAATGTTTAACACGGTAATTCCCGTTTTATCTAATTAATATGTATACAAACCGTGTAAGTTTAAAAAGTGATAGTTACGATTACGTCAATCGCATTCAATATTCCTTCGCATATTCGTTGTTGATTTCGTGAAAGTATTGTCATTGTCAACCATTTAAATTCTTCTTCTTTTTTATTGTTTTATGGCGCCTCTCTGAAGAACTCTGCCAATGTCCAGTCGGTCATGGGAGCAACACAGAGAGCTGTTGTACAGTCTAAGAATTAACTTTGGCTTCTGGTTGTGGATTCTAAAACAAAAGACAACACAACCAAAAGTTATATCACCACCATATGTTCGTACTACTTGCTATAGTTTAATTTTGTTAATATGGATAAAATGGCAAAGCACATTAATAAAGGGTAAAAACATAACTTAACAAGGAATTAAAATTAGGACGAGGAATATTAGGAGGGAGAACATCGTAGAGGGAAAAGTGTCCTAACCTTCTGTTAGGACGGTTAAAAAATAATGATCAGTAGTCCCTTCGTTGAGGTCACATTCACATAGGGTCCCTCATCCAAACAAAATTAATTTCATGATTGTCAACTAGACTGAAATATCAAATTATAATCAAGTAGTTTGCATCCTCTACTCACTTTCAAGTTAAGCTCCTTTTCGGCACAATTTTGCAAATGATTGTGATTATATTTTGCATGATTTATAATGAATTATTTTTTACATAAGTAAATGTTTTCTTTTATACTAATGAGTGTGTTCTCATTGTGAATACGGTATAGTTGTGCCATAAAGACAAGTGTCGACTTATCGGTACGCATCGGAATTCGGAGTGATATTGTCATACAATTACATGTAAAAAACTTGTTAGATCTTGATAATTTATAAAGTTGTTTTGATATTTTCTTGCATATGCTCTATGAGAAACGAAAATCTAAACGACAAGTGGAGAAAAATTTATAACTGCAATGTTAGACATGACTTTGAGTAATTGCACAAGATGTCGCTACCGCCAAGACAAATATTGAGAAAATTATTTGGACGACCTGGGTACGATATCACGGTGGCTCTGTTGGAATAGAGCGTGACACGGAATGGCGAGGTCCCTGGTTCGAATCCCGGTCGTGATGAAATTTTTTCTCCAAATGATAACATTTAGATTTATAAAGTCTACGCGTGACCATGATGGCTGCAATGCTGTTGAAATATCGAGACATCAATAAATGAATGTTTAACACGGTAATTCCCGTTTTCATTTAATTAATATGTACAGGGTGTAACGTAAAGGGTATATGCAGCCGAAGGGAGGGTGTTCAGTATTGGTAACTGAACAAATTTTGTTCTACGACATTTCAATTTTCGCGAATTTATTTTTTGACTTTTCATACATTTCGTACCGGTCAGCTGGTCGATTTGTATGGGACATGAATTTATTTTTATTTTTTAATCGAAAAGTCGTAGAACAAAAGTTGTTGAGTTACCAATACTGAACACCCTCCCCTCGGCTTCATATACCATTTAAGTTACACCCTGTATACAATGGTTGTACTTACAAAAATTATATATATTTGTATGCGTATATATTTCGATATATGTTTCGATGCGTACCGACCGACGCCTATCCTAAAATGGCCTGCATTCGTTGTATCTTGGTTTTGGTGGACAGGGTGTAAAAATACCGATGTTTTAATATCTTTATTCAGTTTTCAATGTGTCTAAACTACAATGTAAGGAGTCTTTTTGCATCCTGTTGTTAATTTGATCGACGACATGAAAGACATTTGATTTAATAAGTATTTCGTGATTAAGAATATAATAGTGTTTCCTTCTTTAGATTCATGTTATAAGAATTCATGTTTCCACTTAAATTTAATTAGAATAAAATTCATCATTGACTTCGATTGTTTTATTTTGAATTTCACTACTAAACCGAAGCCCAAATCAAGTGTCTTATTTTGTAAACAAAAACTACCCTACCCTACTAACATTTTAAGCTGTTATGTGATTATTGCACAGTTATTTTCATATTATTAGATCGGATTACAGTGTTACATCACAACAGGTAATTAGACGATCATATTTGTTTACAAAATAAGACACTTGATTTGGGCTTCGGTATAGGTGGCAGCTCGACCACACAAATCTCGGCCGATGGTCACAGACACCTTTTGAAAAAGTAGGTGTAGTCGAGATGCCCATAACGTGCCCATTATTATAATTGGTATTACAAGTAAATTGGAATCAAATTCGATTTGTTCTCGTTTCGACCAACTTTCCAAAATTCTTGTTTCGCCCGACATTTTATTCTCGCTTCGCCCAAAATTTGTTTTTTTATTATTATTTCAAACATTTTATTATCGTTTCGCCCTATTTTTTATTCTTGCTACGCCCAACTAACTTATGTTAGGGGTTTGTATTATTTTTATGGCAAAAAAATTATAATACGTAAAATAATACGTCGTCGGTTATTAGTACTCATTGAAATATCTGTTTCTAATGCTTACCTATCTTATTAATTAGTACTATACACACCTTGATTCGTCTACCAATTCTTTTACTGACTCTACTTTTGATAGTATCTTGAAAGTTGGGCGAAACGAGAAAAACGTACAATGTTGGTCGAAACAAGAATCTTGGGCGAACCACTGGGTCGAAACAAGAACAAATCTCAAATTCACAGTTTAAGTTTCACGAACTATTTGGAAACTGATTCCATTAATCGAATGTCCGGAACATTCAAGAACAGTACATTCAAATTACACAAACGCCACACGGACCGAATAGTATTTGAAGGTTCTACCCAAAACTTTCCGTGTGCGTCGGATTTCAATCAGCCTAGGCCGAATTAGTGGGCCAACTTGTGAATAGTTATCGCCTCTATTGGAGGAAATCTTTAGATATGTAGGTATACATCAAAGCACATCGACTTTGGACCGTTCTTATTATCTGCGTCGTAGAGTTTAAATCAAATACTTTAAAGGTTCGAGCACATAATGCCGGCTGAAGCGCAGCGCAAAATGCTTACTTAGCACATTAGTGACGGGCCGGGTCGCAGCGCATTGACGGATTTTGAGTACAGTGTACTGCCAGGCCAGCACAGACCACTTACCCCATAGACATGAAATCGGTACAACTTTGCAAGCGAAAAATTCTGTCAAGCGATAGGTGCAATTAGACGAATTAGAATTAGACAGGGGCGCCATATTAAACCCATTTCGATATCTGAAGGTTACGCGTGTCCCGTTACAGGTCTATGGGGAAAGTGGTCTGTGACTGCCAGATATCGTAAAATGAACACGGGCGCGCGTGCACTCCAATCCGCTAGCTATAGCGCTGCGAGCCGCTGCGGCCCGACAAAGTGTGCGATAGTTCATACAAATTGTATTATAGCGATTTGAGCGTATTTTTGCGCTCCGCCCCGACACGTTGCGGCCCGGCATAATGTGCTCGGACCTAAAATAGGTTAGGTAGGATCACAGACCACTTACCCCATAGACCTGTAACAGGCCCGTGTCTGCCCGCATATGAGCGTATAATTGCTTCGCGACACGTGTAACCTAGATATATTATCGACATGGCACGTGTAACCTAGAGATATTATCGATATGACAACTAAATTGAACCCAAGATGATAATTAAGATGAGGGTCCTAAACATTTACCCACAGGGTCCGTAATGTACATTATTTTCATACTTCCATCTATACCGCAGCCCAAATCAAGTGTCTTATTTTGTAAACAAATATGATCGTCTAATTACCTGTTGTGATGTAACACTGAAGGAACTGATTGATCGAACCTGTTCGTCATTATGAAAATTAAGAGATCTAATAATATGATAATAACTATGCAATAATCACAGAACAGCCTAAAATGTTAGTAGTGAAGGGTAGATTTTGTTTCCAAAATAAGACACTTGATTTGGGCTGCGGTATATGTAATGTAATAACTTACGGAATGCAATAAAGAATTTGAATTTCAAGATGATCGGCACAAAAATATTTCACTGTATCCGAACTACCTACTACCAACCCTCTCTGGAAGATTTACCCTAAGTACCCAACTCATCAAACCTTCACAAAGCCTTTTTTAGCTTGATGGGGACCAGACGACTTAACAAACTTAACTTTACTGCGGAAATATCTTTAAAAACTCATAGTTACGTATTGCAAGAAGGGAAATCCGATTTTGCGAACTGAAAACGTAAGTTTGCGCAATCGTAATACGTTTTAAGCATTCATCGTGGCTTCGGAAAACATTTTTTCTCTTTCCTACGTGTTCGATTTGCTGGAATATGTTTATATTCACCTGCGGAACCCTTCTATTTGCAAAGAAATAGAGTATTTGCGTCTACGAGGGTCGGGAGTTAGAAATGGTAAGTAGAAGGAAATATACCGGTATTTTTTACCGACAGAAAATTTAAACCGAAGCCCAAATCAAGTGTCTTATTTTGTAAACAAAAACCACTCTACTGACATTTTAAGCTGATTTGTTGAGTATAATCATTTTCGCTAATAAAATGGCTGAGGAACAAGCGATAAATTGTAAATTTATTTACGGGAAATTTTCTCTTTTATTATAATATATATATGTCCAGGGTGGCCGGAAGAGTGACGTCCAACAAAAAAATTTAAGTCCCTCGTGTCGTGGGGTATCCGAATCACCCCCATGTATGTCCCGCGAATATTCGTAGTTTTCGAGTTATGAATTATTTTCTGAATTTTTAACAATTTTTGATGTGACCAATAAAATATTGAGTATAAGATTGAAGAGTTTACGTTCGGTGAAATTGACTTAATTTTCAACTTTAAATTAAAACTTAACTAGGCAACTCCATGATTCCTAAGTACATCTAAAGAATGCGCCAGACTCGCAGCTTATTTAACAATTAAAAAAAATACAACTTAAGGGGCTACTTTGGTAAATATTGGCCTTCAAAGACTGCAAGGTGGAAAATTCTGAAAATTAACCGTGTGATTAAAAACATATTTGGGCCATTTTACGTTTCCTAATGTTAATTAAAGATTGTTGGAAACTTAGCGTCAGAAGATAAGTAAGAATTTTAAGTAAGAAGTTGTTTTGTTATTAAAACACACATGTGAAGAAATTAATTTTAATGTTTTCACAAAAGGTTTTCAAATACACAATACACATTCAAACTGTCTTTCAATCTGCTGCCTCAGCTCTTGTTCGCTCGAAGATTCTTGGGCGTATGCTATTTCCTTGTAATAATAATTGAGGTCAGGTCATGTGAAAACATTAAAATTAATTTCTTCACATGTGTGTTTTAATAACAAAACAACTTCTTACTTAAAATTCTTACTTATCTTCTGACGCTAAGTTTCCAACAATCTTTAATTAACGTTAGGAAACGTAAAATGGCCCAAATATGTTTTTAATCACACGGTTAATTTTCTGAATTTTCCACCTTGCTGTCTTTGAAGGCCAATATTTACCAAAGTAGCCCTTAGTATTTTTTTTAATTATTAAATAAGCTGCGAGTCTGGCGCATTCTTTAGATGTACTTAGGAATCATGGAGTTGCCTAGTTAAGTTTTAATTTAAAGTTGAAAATTAAGTCAATTTCACCGAACGTAAACTCTTCAATCTTATACTCAAAATTTTATAACTTCCATCAAAGTTACGAAGCTGATTATTTTATTCATAAAAGTACAACTCATGAAGACTCAGTTAGAAAAAAAAAATCTTGGAAAAGGCTTCAATTTTTTTTTCTATACATTATTTTATTGGTCACATCAAAAATTGTTAAAAATTCAGAAAATAATTCATTACTCGAAAACTACGAATATTCGCGGAACATACATGGGGGTGATTCGGATACCCCACGACACGAGGGACTTAAATTTTTTTGTTGGACGTCACTCTTCCGGCCACCCTGTATATTAAAATAAAGCCTTATATTCAAGAATATGTTGTGATTATTGCATAGTTTTTTTCACATCGGATTACTTTATATTCACAATGATGAACAAGTTAGATCAATCAGTTCTTTCAGTCTTCAGATCTGAGGCCTAGGCCGCAATCCGCTACCTACTGGACGTTAAGGACGGGAGAAAATGGGGCGGGGCATGCGTTTCAACTGGCTGTAAGCCGCGTGCAGATCGCGCCTGTGTGGAAAAGATTTTAAGTCTAATTCTGGCTCCTATCCTGATCCTAATGGTGGCACTTCACTTGGTTATTCGTATTCGCTATTGGATGTTTGTCGTATTTGTCAAATACATGACGTACATACAAATAAGATGAATATTTTGTCAAGAATACCAACCACACATGGCTATTATGACATACGCAAATACGAATAGCCAAGTGAAGTGCCACCATAATCCTAAACGCAACTGTCCCTGTCGTTTATATGCTACATAGCGTAAGAGCGAGCGGGACGCCTCGCTTAAGGCTTCGTATGCGCGTATTTTCAGTTTTTCTACGAAAGCATTAACTACTAAATTTAAACGTCTGAAAAAAATATATAGCAATCTTGGGGTGTCTATTTAGAGACTGATGAATACCGATACACGATTGTACAAACTTCATTCGATAGAAAAAAAATCAAAAACATACCAAAAATATATCTAAACCGAAATAGTTATTCATACAAAATATATATCAAAACATAGGGTACTAAAAATACGAGAGCTTGTTTAAAAAAAATCTGATTTTTGTTGACGTACTTTTATTTCCCTGCCAAAATTCATAAAAATACGAATATCGAGGCAGTGCGCCGTGCTCTCATCTTGTGTCTCACTCTTGCTTTTGACAACCCTATAGCGCCTTAACGGCGACTAATATTAGTGGACGCAATCTGAAATCGATACGACTAAAATACATAGTTATCTTTACATTTCCGGTAAAAACCGTTACTATAATATCGTATCCTCAACCTCTATTCGAGGTCATGTTATTTAGGGTAAGAGGTTATTATTGTAAGACCGATTGCTTTCGTAGGGTGAATGAAATATTACTATAATCTTACCATATTACAAGGGCATATAAAATTGGTGAGACTTTTATCAGAAAAATACACAACTTCCAAATAACACAGTTGCGTAGAATTTGTATTACACATTAGGTATCCATGCTCGGTGAAAAAATGACAATGCCAGATTCTGCCCCACCATCAACCGCAAGTTGTACAAGATAACGAATAAATGTAAAAATATCTCCGTGTTTTGTATAAATTGCGATTCGAAAAAAACAGCTTAATTAAGAATTATTTCATGTAATACCGTTTATCTTTAATTGTAAATCTCCATCGATCCTCGGTTGCCTGGAAGAAATCGCTTTGAGCGATAAGGCTGCCTTTGTAAAAATTGTTTACTATCTGTGTTTTCTATGTATATACTTATAAGGGAACTGTACCAATAACCGTCACTTTTTGAACTTTTCACTTTTGATTTTGTAGCCACGGCCGTAGTATAAGACCCACAGGGAATGAAATGGTGCAAAGATATAAACAATTTATTTAAATTTTATTTAATTAAATAATGTTTATTTAATTTTAAGATTAAATAAGTTATTTTTAGACTTATATGAAATAATACCCCTTTGCCCGGTATCCGGCATGTCCTTGTACAGATATCCGACATACCCATGTCCCAATAGCCGTCATATATGTATATAGTTTTTGTGTAGGTAATGTATGACGTATATATATGATTGATCAAAGTGTTATAGTGTAAATGGAACACCTGATTGGACAAGCTTTATGTTTTCGACATTTCTCAAATATATAAACCAAAATAGTCAAAATATTCATTGTTGCTGTTCCAGCCAGTATATATAATTCAGGTCATTATGCCTATAATTACTAATGCACCCAAAGAAGTTTTAAAAATCTCAAAGATGTTTTTTTTCTCTAACCTCAAAAAGTGAACAGTGTTAGAATTTGTGTATTGTATTAAATTAATTAAATAATTAGTTTATGTGTCTAAATTACGCCAAAAACACGTTATTTAGTGAAATTGTGCATTGTAATAGTGGACAAGTGTTATCTCGCGATAATGATCATAGCGATGAAAATTTGATACAGTGCGATGGTTGTAAACGGAACGTATGTCTTAGTTGCAGCAACCTAACAAGCAGCGAGGCTCGTGTCATGGGGTTGAAATCCAAACGCACCCTCATATTTCTATGTTCGCCTTGCCGCGAGGCCTTATTTCAAGTGCCTAAACTGATCCAAGCATATGATTGTGTACGTGAGGAATTGGACGACGGTTTTCTGCACCAGTGACTCATGCAGTTTCTACTGCTACTCCGGCCACTTCCTTAGACACTAACAATATATCGGAGGAGATGGCGGAGCGTGATCGCAGAGCAAATAACGTGATCCTTGTTGGTCTCCCTGTAATGGATACGGGTGACACAGCTATTCAAGGGCCCACTGATGAGGCCACTGTCAGAAGGATCCTGGTGGAGATTACGAGTGAGCAGATATCTTCTGACAAACTGGTGAAAGTGTTGCGACTTGGTAAACGAGACAACAGTAAACCGCGCCACATGAAAGTGATCCTCAAGTCACGGCATGATGCAGTGAAGGTCCTTAAAAACAAGAATAGAGCCATGGAGGTAAGAGTGTATGATGACAATACACCGATGCAGCGGGACGAGCTAAAGGAGCTGAGGTAACGTCTCCAGCTACGTACCGAGAGTGGTGAGTTAGATCTCACTATTAAGTATGTCAGGGGTGTGCGGAAGATAATCAAACAAAAAAACTATTTGATCCCAACAACCCCTACACTGACCTTACCTTCCTATACACCAACTTATGTTCGCTGTCATTAAAATTCGACTTATTTCTTTTATATGTAAACACCAACAAGCCATCCATTATAATTGTCACGGAGACCTGGCTGAACAGCAGGGACAGAAACAGCACATTTGCCATACCTGATTATACTATATTTAGACAAGACCGGAAACATCGACCTAAGTCGCAGGGTGGCAAAACGAGTGATGGCGGTGTTGCCATATATGTCAGAGACCGTGTCAACTCATTATTGCAAGAACTCATAAGAAGTATGACTGTATGTGATCTTACGGAAGCCTTGTTTTTGGATATTCAATATGACTCTCACCATTTCCTTGTTGTTGGGGTCTATCGACCCGATGATAGGGAACCAGATATATGGAAACGACGTGACTCTAAATTATTGGCTAAGCTGCTTCAGCGAACAATGTGATAGTTATCGCTGGCGACTTCAACTACTCCGACATCCTATGGCCTCAAGACATCGAACAGGACCTCAAGGGACCCGAGGAACTGTTTAAGAACATGTTTCTCAACAGTAATCTTCATCAATTGGTCTCCCAGCCGACACGTTTCCGCACAGGCAACACTCCATCCTTGCTCGATCTGATCATGACAAACGATGAAAACTTAATCACTGGAATATGTTATAAACCACCTATAGGAAAGATTGATCATTGCGTACTAGAGTTCAGCATCCAATTTCTTATACAAAGAGTCCACAGTCAGCCCAAACTTAAAAGATATTACCATTACATTGACTTTGACAACTACATGGAGGAACTGGAGAAGGACCTCGAAATCTTGGAATCTACTACTGACGTGGAGCGTTTTTGGAGACAGCTAAAAACCATAGTGGGTACAAACACAGACAGAGACGCTCCGCTTAAAAAAGTGAAGAAGAAGGAAGGTAATAAACCCTGAATCAATGACAATATATTGAAACTTGTATCTCGTCGTCGTCGTCGTCAGCCTGTATCCGTCCACTGCTGGACGTAGGCCTTCTCGCAATCCTTCCATTGTCTTCTATTTGTGGCCGTACGCATCCATTTCTTCCCACATGTGCGAGTGTTGCTTCCCACATGTGTTCCCCCATCTCCACTTCAGGGAAGCCATCCTTTCCCCAATATCCACCAGCTTGGTCCGCCGGCGGATTTCTGAGTTGGGTACTCTATCGACCAGAGAGATGCCCAGCATAGCACGCTCCATCGCTCTCTGCGCCACCTTCATCTTTGTCATGATCTCTTTAGTCAATGTCCACGTTTCTGTAGCGTATGTCATTGTGGGTAAGACACACTGACAAAAGAGTTTTGACTTAAGATTCTGGGGTATCTCCCTGGACTTTAAGATGTCATTTAGTTTGCCGAAAGCTGCCCATCCCAACTGAATCCTTCTGGCTACTTCTTTGGTTTGATGTCCTGTGCCAAATGATAATATGTGACCTAAGTAGACATATTCTTCCACCCTCTTAACCTCGTTGTTTCCAACTGTAATGCTTGGGCTAGAGTTGGAGTTGCTCATGAATTTGGTTTTTGACACATTCATTTTAAGACCCACTAAAACGGAAGCTTGCTGTAGCTCATCCATCATAATCTTCAGGTCATCGGTGTTGTTCGCCATCAGTACCAAGTCGTCTGCAAACCTCAGGTGTGATAAAAAGGTTCCATTTATATTTAAGCCCCTGTATTCCCATGGGATAGTCTTCAGCAAGTCCTCTAGCGCTGTGGTAAACAGTTTTGGGGATAGTGTATCACCCTGACGAACTCCTCTTTTGATTCTAACAGGTTCAGTGAGGTCATGCAGCCTAACCTGTAGTGTTGCAGCGGAGTACAGCTCCTTTAGCATATCCACATATCTACAATCGATTTGACACCTTTGCAGAGATTGCAGCATTGCCCAATGCTCAACACTATCAAAAGCCTTTTCGTAATCGACAAATGCCATACATAATGGCAAGTTGTATTCTGTGCACTTCTCCATTAATTGAAACTTGTATCTGAGAAGGGAATACTTTGGGATGTTTATATTGGTACAAAGGATGACGAGGACTACCAGCGCTATAGAACCGCCAGCAATCATTGTGTGGCAGAAAGCAGAAGGAGCAGAAGACTGTATGAAGCAAAACTACTGGATAACGGACAAAAACCCTTCTATTCCCATCTGCGAAGGTGCATGTCATCCAAAGTGAGCATTCCACCTGCAATGAGGAACCATAATGGCGACCTAGTTACAGACCCCACCGACATAGCGGAAATCTTCACGCAGGAGTTTCAGAAAGCCTATTGTCGTGAACCAGATGTGACCATATGCTAACAAGTGACTACATTAGCCCGTGTGGAGCACTCGATCTGTGACATAAACTTTACACCCAAGGATGTTGAGAAAGTTTTAAAAGGACTCGACACAGGCTCTGCTCCTGGACCTCACAACATTCCCAGCATTATTCTAAAAAACTGCAGCAAAACACTTGTTCCTGTTCTCACTGAGCTTATGAGGGTGTCTTTTGAGGTCGGACATGTCCCACTTGACAGGAAACATGCTGTAGTTACACCTGTGTACAAATCCGGTGATAAAACAGACCCTGCCAAGTTTAGGCCAATCAGCTTGACAAGTATTGTGGGTAAGGTGATGGAGAGACTAATATGCAATAAACTGAAGAATTTCCACAACAGAGAAAATGTTATATCCAGCAAAATGGCTTTGTCGAGAAGGGATCCACAATAACGAACTTACTGTCATGTGTGCACCCGTGGACTATGGACGTGGACCGTGGCAACCCGGTTGACGTTATTTACCTCGATTTTGATTTTGCTTTCGACAAAGTCCCGCATCAGCGCCTGCTTATAAAATTGGAGCATTTTGGCATTCGAGGTCGGCCTTTAGACTGGGTAAAGAGTTACCTGTTGGGAAGAACCTTCCAGGCCAGGATCGGTTACTCCTTGTCCCAGAAGAGGGACGTCCTGAGTGGAGTTCCCTAAGGATCTGTTTTAGCCCCCACACTTTTTGGAATTTTCATCACGGACCTCATTGCGCTGATAGACTCACAATCTGCATTTTTTGCTGACGATGGGAAATTCTTTGGCAACCCACTCTTAGTGTCTGGACAACTACAGAGCGATCTAAACAAGCTCCAGGAATGGACGAAGCAGTGGCTAGTCAAGCTGAACATATCGAAATGTGCGGTGTTGCATCTAGGTAGTAGAGATCCTGGCGTGGTATACACTGATGACACTGATATAAACACTGTGGAATCCCAAAAGGACCTTGGAGTTGTGGTTTCAAAAAATCTAAAATGGGGAGAACACATTAATGGCATTGTCAAGAAGGCTAATTCACTCAGAGGTGATCTAATTGAGACATATAAAATTCTCACGTACAAATATAACCTCCCAGATGTCCACCGTTTCTTTGAGACTAAAGACATACGTCCATTGCGAGGACACCATATGAAAATCTACCGCACTATCGCCAATACCAAAATCGCTGATCACTTCTTAAGTAACAGAGTTGTTCACGCACGGAACAAACTGTCTGATGATGTAGTATCTGCACCATCAGTGAACTCTTTTAAAAATCGCCTCGACATGTGGTTAAAATCCAACATTATATAAATAAGCAATATGTGTAGTGAATCATATGAACATTAGACAACATAGACTGAACTTACCAACACTGTGATATAGATACACCAGCATTGTGCTGCCTGTCTATCAAATGAATAATAAAATGCACAAAAACGTCCTAAACCATAAGAAAACACATCGTAATGTTTGGGACGTTTTTTGTGCATTTAGGGATGTTTTATGTTTTGGGAAGTTAAACAATATTATTTTACGGGTACTGGTGTGAAAAGTAAGCAATATCTCTATAGTTATCTATATATCATATAGATGACGGGTACTGGTACATTTTGCTGTTTGGTTGAACCAATAGCCGTCAACGAATTTAAAATGTTATTATTTAATTAATTATAACAAATAGGCATCAAATCAAATTACAGAATGATATTAATATTATTGAAGTTTCATTTTAAACATCAACACTTACAAATAAGTAAATACATGAGCCAGCGTTGAAAAAAAACCGTAGTCAGTAAAAACATCAGTTTAGTAATCGAACTTCGTAACTTTTTTACAAAAACGTGAACACAAACTATAAAGTGATATTATATTATGTTATTTGATGTTTTATTGTATTTTTGCCAGTTAATTAGCAGCAAAACAGTATTTATTTTCATAATATTGCAGAGAAAACGAAATAAACTACCATTTTCGTGAGATATAGGCAATTTAAGTTGACTTGACGGGCATACGTACATTGACGGCTATATGTACACTTACCTTATATATTTTATATGTATATGCTTCTTCGTGCAATAAAGTGTTTATCTATCTATCTATCAGAAAATAGTAAGAAATCCAAGCGATTTATTCATTGTTTTTGGTTATAGGAGTTGCGAGAGTAGTAGAAAATGATACTGAGTATGATTATGCAATATGAAACCTGTAATAAGTCCCCAACAAAATGATAGGTACACCTTAAATGGACACGTAGTTTTGTAGGTGGGGCAAAGCTCCATTGAAATGTGGCACTGTCTTTTAAACTGTGGTGGCTCATTGCAGTTGGTAAGGGCGTGTCACGGAATGACACAGGTTTAAGTCCTGCCCACGGCAAGATATTTAAATTGCCTTAAGTCTTTTGAACGCCACAGACGGTCATAATCGACAACGGGAAATCGTGACATGTCGGGATATCACGCCAAGTTATCATTATCGCGTCAAATTATTCTTCATGTGTCATGGCGTTGAGGGTGCATCACTCTCTAAAATGACGTGGCGTTCAAAAGGTTAAACAACCCCGTATCTTTTAAGCTGCGTTTATTAAACCATGGTAAACTCGTCAACTTGTCGCCTGATTCAAAGTCAAAGTCAAATTTCTTTATTGCAAGTAAGCACGTTGAATACATTTTTGCACGTCAATATATTTTTTTATTTACATTTACCTACACCACTTTGCAAGGAAAAGGTGCCAACGCTGAGGAGAAAAAGTGGCAAAAAAACTCTCAGCAACACATCTTTTAAAACAATGATAATACAATTATTACTTAATAACTATACAGTACGTAACTATTACTATTTTTAGTAAGTTTATCCCTCATGCGGAACCGGCGACACACACCATGCATGTTCATCGCTTAAATAGTCATCTATCCTGTAATACGCCTTCTTAACAAGTGTTCCTTTAATGAAATTTTTAAATTTCCTCTCTGTCAACGTCGTGACACTGTCTGGCAACTTGTTATAAAAGCGAATACAGTGCCCCATGAAGGATGATTATCATATGAAGTAAACAACTAGAGTCAATATTATGTCGATTACCGACTGTTTGCTTCATATAATTTTGGCGTGTTTGCTTATGCTTTTCATTTCACAGTCGAGTTAATTTTGACTCCCGATGAGCTAATTACAGGAGCTAATGTTGTTATAGTTAAAATGAACTGTTTTATTATGGAAATTGAATTGCTTTTTTGTTGGTCTAACGTTTATTAAAAGCATAACGGCCATTAATTAAGGGATGAATAAGATTTCTTCGAAAACAAACGTCATATAGCTATAAGTATTGTATAAACCGTTTATTCATTATTTATTTGACATTGTAATTACTAATATTTTATTGAATTGATTGACATTTAATTTATATAGGTATTTTTTTTCCTGTATTTGTTGCTGTAAATTAATAAATAATTATAGGAAAAATTACATTTGTACGCCGCAAGGTAAACATGTAGGACTATTTTTAAATATAACATCTGTATCATTTTTATACTCATGTATTGCAAATAAATTATCTTTATCTTTATTAGAATCGGCAAACTGAGTGGCAGTGGGCTGGTCACATCTGTCGTAGAACTGACAATGGATGGGGTAGACGAGTTCTCGAATGGTGGCTACGAACGGGTACCTAATCGTAGGGGCTTCCCCCGACTAGATGGAGGGATGACGCAAGATGTCTGGCAGAGACTGGATGCAGAGGACCGAGAATCGGGTTGAGTGGCGTGCTTTGAGAGAGGCACGTCCAACAGTGGACTGATACGGGCTGAAGATGATGATGATGCAAGATAATTAACTCATTTTACTCACTCACTCACGCATCAATCTTTATACTCTGTGGACATTGTTCCTTCACTCATCCATTCAATCATTCCTTTGCCGCATTCGTCCCAAAAGACATTGCCACATTTCAATGGAGCTTTGCCCCACCTACAAAACTACGTGACCATTTAAGCTGTACCTATCATTTTGTTGGGGACTTATTTTATACTACTCTCGCAACTCCTATAGAAGAATAACAAAAACAATGAATAAATCGCTTCGATTTCTTACTATTTTCTGAGTTCTTAATTAAGCCGTTTTTTTTCGAATCGCAACTTGTACAGAACTTTATTTTAAACCAATAATTTTAATAAAAAACGGAGATATTTTTACATTTATTCGTTATCTTGTACAACTTGCGGTTGATGGTGGGGCAGAATCTGGCATTGTCATTAGTCCTCGATCCTGTGTACCGAATAGTCAACAATGAGAACTGTCAAAATATCGACGAACACCGCCAATAAGACTCTCAATAATCATAAAACCCGTGTTATACTCAAAACGCCATACAAAAAGTGCATTCATTATGTGAATCGTCTCAGTGCCGTGATCGTAAATCGTCTGTGGACGGTGGAGACCGCCGCAGCCGCTTCGAAGGATTTCCCTCAGGTAAGTACTCCTAAACTTTTAAACGCGTTAACAAAATAATTAGAATATAATATAATAAATGTTTATTTGGTAGCCAATCAACACACTTAAATTACAGTACAATTACAATTAGTAAAAGTGAGAAAAAAACAACTAAGTTAAGTAATATAAGTAATTATAGTCTACGTTACCTCCTTAGAGTTTTATTTCATTTAGTTTTTAATGTTACATGCCACATAAAAGTTTTTACAGTCATCTTTATAAAATAATAATAATAAATATATACTTATAAATAAAAAATTGGGGCCAAATCGCTGTCCTGCGGAAGAGTGCCCAAAAGGCTGGCGACGTTACCTCGTTGTATAGCCAGCGATATACGCTGGCCGAGGTAAGCGCCAGCCCTTTGGTCACCCGACGAGTCAATGAGGCGCGACGACAGTTCTTTGATATTTAGTAATTATAGTGACGTTATCGCTTCGATATAAAGAAGCCTTCCTCCTGAAACACTATGAATTATAAATATAGCTAACAAATGTTCGGAAAGCGCCTTAAGCGATATCAATAAACGCTTACTTCGCTCAGAAACCCACCATTAATAAAACAGGAGTCCTCTATAATTTTCCGACGACGCAATATTTCGGCACACCCCGTATAGCAACAAAGTAATCCAAAAACATACCTTAACGCTTACTGATAAGATTCAAAATTGACCGTGTGATATTTTTGGCGACAAGGCAACATCGATGATATTTTGACCAAGTTGTCTTTGCGGTTATTTGAGTTGTTTTGATTCTTAGGTTAAGACGGTTAAGGTTTATTATAGAGTGATGAAGTGGTAAGATGTGTATGGTGTTTCTACGTTCCTTTTCGAACTAAAACCTTTGCTAATAACTTCCCAAAATAACATAACACCACTTAGTAAAGATGCCGGGAGAATAGAACTTAGGCACGTGCCTAATTATCAACATAGCTGTCGAAACCACGTCAAGTGTATGTGTACTCTATGCGTAGGTGATAAGGCAGAGCTTGTAATGATTTTTGGTAGGATGATGTGCTGTCTACGTATATCGTAAGTAGGTAGTATATCTTGACATAGGTATTCACAAATAGTGTATTAATAGACTAATATTTCCCAACAATAGGGTATTGAACAAGCATCGAAAATTAAATGTTAATCATTATTATTACAAAATTGACACAATTTCATGATGAACTGTGAAATCAAAATTGAAATTAGTTGAAAAATGAAGTGACTGCAGGTTTAAAAAAAGTTGTGTTAGAAAGAGACAGAAACACGATGTACCCACAGACCACTTACCCCATAGACCCTTAACAGAAGGGCTTCGCGACACGCGTAACCTAGAGATAAACGCGTAACCGACATGGATTTAATATGACGCCCCTTCGTCTATTGCGCTCATCGTTTGACAAAAAAATTCGCTAGCAAATGACAATGCCAGATTCTGCCCCACCATCAACCGCAAGTTGTACAATAAATACCAATAAATGTTAAAAATATCTCCGTTTTTTTTTAAATTATTGGTTTAAAATAAAGTTTTGTTTGTACAAGTTGCGATTCGAAAAAAACAGCTTAATTAAGAATTCAGAAAATAGTAAGAAATCGAAGCGAATTATTCATTGTTTTTGTTATTCTTCTTTAGGAGTTGCGAGAGTAGTAGAAAATGATACTGATTATTCAATATGAAACCTGTAATAAGTCCCCAACAAAATTATAGGTACAGCTTAAATGGTCACGTAGTTTTGTAGGTGGGGCAAAGCTCCATTGAAATGTTGCAATGTCTTATGTATCGATTTCATGTCTATGGGGTAAGTGGTCTGTGCGATGTACCGCAGTGTTTCGTAATTAAACGATAATGTTGGCTTTTTGAAAATGGCGGGAAACGACGGTTGCGAAATTATTTAATAATTTTCAGTTTAATGTCTACAGTGAGTGTTTTGTGTTTAATATCACGTTAAATTAATCAGAAAATGTTCGCGAATGACAGTATGGTGAAGTTATTGGAGAATTCAAGCAGGATCTGAAGTTTGGCGCCATGGTCAAGATTCCCACTACGAGCTCGGGAGTGAACGTGACTGTCGAGCTGCTTCGTCCACAGTGATTGACGCTACGGCGTCTCCTCTGGATGAAGACATGAAGACGCGGCTACCCAGGGTGATGACGCTACGGCGACTCCCCTGGAGGAAGATAGAAAACTACTATTATACATTGAATTTTCTGTAACATGACATTGGCAAATGACGAACTGTCGAGTCCATTAATAAAATAAATAAATAAACGATAATGTTAAGTGTCCGTTAGGCAACCCAATCGTCAACCACTCGTCCGTACGCAACACAATTAGTTTGTTAGTTGTTAGATTATTCGTTTACGGGCCTTCTATGAGCCAACTAGCGCCGCCAATCTTGAAAAAATAATATCTTCCAATTTAATCAATTTTATTAAAAAAAGCTATTTACAAAATGTTTATTAGGATGAATAAGTACTATTTTTCAATATACAATACATAGCATAATTGCGACAAGCTAAGTTGTAGTTCACAAATGTGCCATAAACGGCCGTTTTTCGCAATTATGCGAACTACAATTTACCGAAATTGAATCACGTTATAAATAAGCATTTAAAAATAGTATTTATCGTAATAAACATTTTGTACCTAAATAGCTTTTTAATAAAATTGATTATATTGGAAGATATTATTTTTTAAGATTGGCGGCGCTAGTTGCCTCATGGAAGGCTCAAGCGAGACTTTCGTTGTGGTGATTTTCGGCATGGCGTGCATTCGGTGTTTCGTGATTCGTGGTCACAAACTTTCGCTGTAGAGTTATTCGTGGTTATAAGTATTTCGATGTTACGTTGTTTGGTGCTGTAAACTTTCGGCATCATATTATTCGAGATTTCGAATTTCGGTATCACGTAGCGCACTCCCAAAGTGTTTATTTTATGAAATAGTCAACAAAATAATTATGCTAAGTGTCACCCCAATTATAGGCAACAACGGCATGCTTAGAAATCCAAGGAAAAGGTTGCAATGCTATATCGATCTTAACAATAAAAATAAAATTTAACAAATTTAGAAAACATTTTAGTAACCTAACAAACAAAAAAATCTGTATGAAAAATCTGTTACTGATGGGAGGCAACCGCTGCCTCTTTAGAATAATCAATATCTTTAATCTGTGCCTTAAATCTACCCAAGCTATCGGAACAAATATCAATGTTAATTTTCTTACTTAAAGCGTTATACTGCCTCATTAACCTGTTCAATGGTGAAAAGTGTCCTAGATTTGTCCTGGCTGATCGTGTTACACTTGATCTGCTGTTAGCTGTACCAAGGGGAAAGGCTGGAAAATGGAAACATGGCGACTGTTACAATAAGGGGCATTCCCCTATTTTAAAAAAACCTACATGACACGGGCACCAACAAAACACTTTGTACCGGGTTACATATCGTGTTACGTCACATGGTTACAATGTTACGATTTAAAAAAGAGATTAATGACTGCTCGGCTTGTAACACCATAAAAATAACGAAATTTTATGAAAGCTGCTAAAAATAGGAGGAATCAACTTTACTGAATTTGGGGTCTAATTGTTATCCGACTGCCGGAAGAGGTAGGATGATTATTTTATCTCCATCATGAAGCAAGGAACCACAGAAAGAGTTACCCATATTTACATCAGCGACTACTCTTGTATGACAAATATTACGCGTCCCTGCAACCACTTTTTTTTTTTTGATTGAATTTTCTACAGAAGTCGAACATAATAGGTAATTTGAAAAGACGACTGCATCAGTACTTTGATTATATATTTTTTTATAGCCTACGTATATCACTCCTACAATCAAGACGAATATAACGACACCTCATATGTGAATCCCCATATACCTAGGCTACAGGCCAAATAATTAGACATACGTACTCGCTACATACACTCGAAACATCGAACCCTCCTTCCTCACAGTCGGGTAAAAACAGATGTATTTTTCTGACGTACGAGAGTGAAAGTGAGAACTAGGGCAGAGACCAACCCCCATAAAAATATACTTTATACTCTCTCAATGTTTTCTTTCATGTCACCGTGTCTATGGGACTCGCAGTCCAGTTGCGAGTACACGTTGAAAACGATCGTACAAGTTAAGCAACGCTGGACGAGGTCAGGACCTGGATGGGTGACCGCTAGTGACACTTTCATCTGAGCCCCTCCGTGCCTCGGAAAACACGTTAAGCAGTTGGTCCCGGTTGCTGTCGCTCGGCAGCAGTCGTTAGGCCACGTCAGAGGCCTACGGGCGGCCTGAGTAACTCTGACAAATAGGTTTGGTCACTAAACCATACGAGAAAAGATAAGAAGACCGTGTCTATGGAATTTCATTGATGTAATAATTTAAAAAAATACCACAATAGTCTTTTTTATTTAAATAATCAACAAGCTTCGCGTGACTCTGATTACTTACAGTCATTGCAGACATCTTGATTTATTCCGCGGGCCGCAAAAGATAAATCTACATCCGGTTAGCGGGCCGCAGTTGGCCAGGGCTGCAGTGAAGGGCTGTAATGAGGGTCGCGTGACTCTGAAACAATTTCAGCGGCTGAAGGAAGTGGCGTGATGGATGACGTCCCTTACATCGCTGGATTTTTTATGTCGCGATATGTCTTTGAATGTTTACAGCGATATGTCGCGGGCACTGTAGTCATATGTTGTGTGTATCTAACAGATAAATCAACGAATAAAAAAAACTTCTGTAAGTTTAAGGGTTCCGAGCCTCAAAAGGAAAAAAGGATCCCTTATAGGATCACTTTGTTGTCCGTCTGTCAAGACCTATATCTCAGAAACGCGTGGACGGATCAAGTTGAAATTAATTCCAATTACTCAAGTATGCAACCTTATGTATCCGTGAAAAAATCGAACTTCTACGTTAACGCAATCAAATGATATGGCCGTCGCATTTTTCGCATATTTGTATGAAAATGCAAAAAAAAACTATAGGGTACTTCCCGTTGACCTAGAATTATGAAATTTGGCATGAAGGTCTTATAGCAGAAGTAAAGGAAAAAATTCGATAACTGTAAATTTGAAATTACATCACCAAAAAAATTATTTTTCTTTTTACAAACTTATATTAGTTAAGGGTTGCACGGAAGCCTTGGTGCGCGAGTCCAACTCGTACGTGGCTGTTTTTTTTAATTTAGGTACTTACCTACCTACACAATAAATACACGTTACATGAAATCAAATTGGATGTACAGTCGACAGCAGATCAATGGTAACACTTTTTACTTTTGACAGTCCTTATTATTTGCGTCGTAAGACTTGAAATCGTACTGCAAGTGTTACCATTGATCTGCTGTCGACTACATAAGATGTGCTTTGGAAGAGCTCGGTGGCTCAGTGGTTGGGTCAATGGACTTGCAATACGGAGGTCCCAGGTTCAATTGCCAGCTAGGGAATCCATGTACCAATCTTAGGTTTTTTCGACTGAAAAACTTACGTACATTTAGCGAGCGCTCTCAAAACGGTGAAGGAAAACATCGTGATGAAACCTGCATGCGGTAGAAGAAGAAAAAAAATCTAAGACATGTGAAATCTGCCAAACCGCACTGGGCCCGCGTGGTGGATTCTGGCCCGACCTCTCTCGATGTAAGGGAAGGTCTGTGCCCGAGCAGTGAGGCAATATAAATAGACTAATGATGATGATGATGTGCTTAACTCTATATAGACCCGAGTGAGCGGGTCGAATGGACGCTTCGGAATTGACACAATTTAACTATTTAAATTCAATTCAATTCAAAATTTATTTATTGCGCCAGTTGTAGGTACAAAATTATAAGGTGTTAGTAATGTGAACGTCTCACCACAACCTGCCTTAAAGGCGTACAATATAAGATATAAAATAATGTTATATAATATCGACTTTAAAAAATATATATGCAACATCATGTCAAATTATTATAATTATAGAAATATTGCTGAACACTGGTTATTTTATTTTATTGAAATACAATTTTATCCTGATAATATTCTTCGATACTGTAATAACATTTATTAATTAAAATGTCATGCAATCTTGATTTAAATATTTTTGTATTGAGCTCCTTAAGATTGTCAGGTAAATGATTATATAGCTTTGTTGCTGTCACAAATATACTATTTTTTTTAAAAAGCTGTTCTAGGGTGGTGGTACGGCAGCACATCAATTTTATTTTTCAATTCTATTCTATTCTATTCTATTCTATTCTATTCTATTCTATTCTAATTTTTTAAAATCGACTGTACTTCGCTCTCTACATAAATAATTATGGATAAATACTTCTATACAGTTGTAAAGCTCTACACGGCTCATTAATCACAGAACTAGCGGCGTCGGCAAGCACAACATTGCGCTGATAAGTTATCCCATTTGAATATTAATTACCCAAGGTGACAGTTCCGGAGCCAACCGCCGCCGCGCCGCCGCCGGCGGCATCGGAATAGCAAATAATTTATCAATGCAATTTTCAATGGTATGTGATCTGCTGATACCTATTCAGATTTATAGTTGTTGCGATTACAGAGTGTGAGATGCACAATTTAGTGAAAATGCGGTTTTGGCTCTCACACTGTGAATTCACGCAGGGTCATAGAATAGAATAGAATCTATTCTATAAACATATTTTCTAAAATATGTTTATAGAATATGTTTATAAACATATTTTCTAAAATATGTTTATTGCCATACACCAATTACATAAGCTTACAAAAAAATCAATCAGTAGTAAGTTATCAATATAGTTATGCTAAGTGGTGTGGCAAAAGGTGCATGTTTCAGCTGAGCTGACACCGAGGTGTGCAGCGCTGTTTTTCGACATGCATCTCTTCCCTGCCATGTCATCACCCCCCCCCCCCCCCCATTTCCCACTTCTAGCTGTTATTCAACATTGTATTAAAATATGAAATCTGTTTTGGAATAGGTACAGTCGAAGACAGAGATAAGTATACAGGGGGCCTCAATAAGGTTGCGATTTTCTCAAAAACTACTGGACCGAATTTAATAATTGGTTTACAGTCACATAGTTTTAACTTTTATCTATCAAATAGTGAAAGAATTTTTGCAATAGGCCATGTAGTTTTTGAGATAATCTCAACCTTAAAAACTCTCCTGTGCACCTTTCTCTGTGTTCCACCGTACTATAGGTAGGTACTTAATTATAAAGGGCCTTGAATTCATTCGACAAAATTAAATGGATGGTTAGACTTGTGACATACATTACTTCTTCACGGCGTTTAAGTAAATTAAATAATTTGGAGAAAAATAAAAAAAAATATTTACAATAAATAAACCGTGACTCCCGATGCCCTCCTAGAGGACATATTTTATTTATAGTTAATTTATTTATAGGTAGTTTTAGTTTTTAGTTATTTAATGTTAGTTTTTAGTCATGTATTATATTATTCAATTAAAAAAAAAATATGTTTGTTTATGTAAATATGTTTACAATAAATTCAACTATCAAAAAATGTGTTTGTGATTTGTTGTGTATGATTTGTTACTGTGCTTTGGAGTTTTTACATTTTAAAGTATTTTTAATTTTTTGCAACGAGTTCTTTCACTGGAATTTGACCTAATGGTCATTTCTAAGGTCATTGTGTGACTTGTGACGTACTCAGTTAAATTTTTTTGCAGCTTTGATTTACTAAATAACCTTACCAATTTAATATTTATCATGAGTACAACTTACTTACTTACTCCGCTGGCTCAGTGACCCAAACTGGATCTTGGCCTCCGACACCAAAGAGCACCTGCAGCCTGTCCTGCGCTGTCCACCAGTCGGGCGCCTGCAGCTCTCGCAGGTCCTTCTGCACCTCGTCGCTCCAGCGGTATCTTGGACGTCCGACTGGTCGTCGTCCACTGGGCTTTCCGACGTACGTTCCTCCCCCACCCTCTCCACGTGACCAAGCCAGCGGAGTCAGGCTGCTTTTGTTTCTCCAATGATGTTAGGCTCTCATCACAGGCTTTTATGAGTACAGCCCCCAGTTTCAATTTGTCGAATGAATTCAAGGAGACCTGTATGTATAATTGTTCAACTATGTATATTTACTTAAGACTGACTTCTGAATAAATAAATAAAATATATAGTCTCATATATTATACCAATCTGTTGCCATGTCTGATAAAAATAAACATAATATGGTTACTAATTGACTGCCTTTAGCTATGGTGTAAATCCGGGCAAATTGCTTGCAAATTCACACCCATAGAGCTGGCTCAAAGGGTGAGCCATTAAGGTGTTTACTAATCTCACCATGGAACCCTTTCAATGCAGTGTACACCATAGATAAAGGTATCTATTCAGACTTAGTCGTAGATCAAACATAATACAGGAAGTGTTTTTGGTCAGCGACGCCCAACTCGGGGGTAGTAGTCTAAATAATCTCAGTACAGTCGAAGACAGAGATTACACAGGGGGCCTCAATAAAGTTGAGATTTTCTCAAAAACTACTGAACCGAATTTAATAATTTCTTTACAGTTACATAGTTTTAACTTTTATCTATCAAACAGTGAAAGAATTTTAGCAATAGGTCCAGTAGTTTTTGAGAAAATCACAACCTTAAAAAGTCTAAATTATCGAAGCGCGTGGGCACTACCTAAGGGCCGACGTACAACGCTACGACGCGGCGCCGTGCCGTCTAAGCGCGACGTGTCACGGCGTCCGCCGGCACCGTCTACCCGTGCATGATGTCGGACGGCGCCCAGTCACGACGGACAGCGTCGTGCCGGCCGACGGCGCCGTCTACATGAGCGGTACACGCCGTCAGGGTAATAGTGTTCTGTGGGTAGACGGCGCTGAAGTGCGCCGGTGGACGCCGCGCCGTTCCGTTACGTTGTGCGTCTGCCCTTAGTCGCGAACAAAACGCGCTGGCGCGACGCCCCCTGTCAATGTAGGCGCGGCGGCGCATAGTGTAACAACGACTTTTATTAAAATGTGGATTTTTTGATCAATCTTTATATAATTTTTTGGCATCAGTATTGTATATGTTATCACCCTTGAGTAGCGGGTCGTTAATAAAGCCACACCCTATATAGATGTGTCACCGTAAAATTGTATAAACCGAAGTTTGCAATACCTACCTATATCTAGCAAGATATATTTAAACTGGCGAAATATTGGAATGGTCAATAAAAATCACAATTTATCGCATTATTATTCCATAAATATAAATAACACTCTAAGACCTTAGTAATAATATAGACACCAAGTATAGTTAACCCTAATCATGCTATTAAATCTTAACGTTTATAGGAAAATAAAATGTCTCAGTAAAAAATAAATTATTTGGAAATTGCGAAGATACTAAACGCTTCCAATCGCCTGTATTTGAGACCATAAAAAGTAGCAGTCAATGGATAATGCTCGTTTTTCGTGCGAACTCAATCGTTCTGAGTTTCATTTGAAATGTTTTGCTTTTAGATTATTCCTTCGTAAGTTTATATTGCCATGTAACTCTGTAGCGGCCGATATATCGAATCCTAAATTCCTAAAATAAACCTAAACACAACTGTCACTGTCGTTCATATACTAAATTGCGTAAGAGCGAGCGGGACGCCTCGATTAGCGGCGACTAATATTAGCGTATATATGTCGACCGCAATTTAAAAAAAAATTGTAAATACATTTCACAGGTTATATCCTTTTAAAATCTCACCTAAGTATCTAAATACTATTTACGTTTAATTCATGAATCCTAGAAATTTAACATAAATTATTATAACATAATTTTAGTTTTTAGGTTATACAACAAATGAAGGAAAGTAGGGTGACCAGGCAACGAAAGTCGACGGACTATTAATTTACTGGATTACAAAATATGTCATCATGAAAAAACTGGAATTACGATTTTTTAATATACAAGAAGAAATGCATTAATGATCCTACAATTCGTATAATTCCGACGGAGAAATATTTTGAAATACTAACGGAATTTCATAAAGGTGCATGTTATATGAAACGTTTTAACGTTCTACATATAATATTTTTATTTATATTTAATTTTTTATTCGTAAAGTCTTAGAACAAAAGTTGTTCAGTTACCGATTCTGAACACCCTCCCTTCATCTTCATATACCCTTCCCGTAACATTCTGTATACTGCAGTAGACTGGATTGAAAATCCGTACTCACGCGGCCTTAAGGTCTACACAGAAATTCACCGGACATAGAGCGACTGAGTGCTTCCAAGCTATCATATTCATACCCTGTCTCCATCACCGGAGTTCCGGTTCCGACGTTACTTAGTCCCAAATAATACTGACATAGCCAGGGCCGGATTCGGCTTGAAAGGCCCAAAGCAAACCACCGTTTTGGTGCCCCAAAAATTATAATGAATGGTTTATAGTAAGCAAGACAAGAGGATAGTTTTAGGTTCGCTTTTCCTTATTTAAATCTCTTAAATATAATTATAATTAAATGTGCAGAAATACACAAAAAAACCATATGTTTATACCCACACACATGATAGTAGTCTGTCTGACACAGAGAAAAGTGTACAGAAGAGTTTTTAAGGTTGAGATTTTCAAAAACTACTTAACCTATTGCAATAATTATTTCACTGTTAAATAGATAAAAGTAAAATCTATATAATGGTAAAAGAATTATGAAAATCGGTACACTAGTTTTTGAGAAAATCTCAATCCTTTACTTTCTCTGTCTTAGTACATATGTGTATTTTTGGTGACACCCCAGGTACCAGCCCTTTACCATGAGTTGCCAACTATGTAAGCCACCAGCTGTAATATTGGGGATTGGCCTAACTTGTGTTTATTTATTTGGCAATGCACATTTGATAATTAGAGTTAACTTAAAGCTATAAAATATCCTAGTGTTGCACCTCTAACGGCCAGTATCGAAACTAAAGTCCTATCAATCCCTTGTGTCTCAGCGAAGGTGTTTACGTAGTCGTTAGCGAGCGTATTTCCGTTGCAAACTCATGGTAATTGATACTGTTCCGGTTCCTAAAATTAAAGAGAAGAAAAGGGGTAATGCTCCTCATACCATAGCCAATACACATGGCTATGAATTTGGTGCCCCCAAAACTAGATGCCCTGTTTCCCTTAAGGCTTAATCCGGCCCTGGTATAGCCAAGCCAAGGAGGGATTGCATTAATGGCTAGCGCATCTGCCATCTGTACAACGTTTCCATATTCCGGACGTGAATAACGCTTTAGGATGCATTCACAACCAAAGACAGCAACGCAATTTTCAGTGAACAGATTCACATTCACCGATCGGCTAGCTTTAAAAGTTCCAGTGATATTATCGTGGATTCCTTTCCATTGAGAATGAAGCTATAAGGTACTGACTATATTTGACATTTTAATTTAACATTTTATTAGCCAATTTGATATTTATTATAATATTATACGTATTTTGACATTTGCTACATTAGGATGCCCCGCAGCGGCGGAGTGAAGAGCACGGCGCAGTGCCTCGATATTCGTATTTTTATACATTTTGGACGAATTTTGGCAGGGAAATAAAAATACGCCACCAAAATCAGATTTATTTAAAACAAGCTCTCGTATTTATAGTACCCTACATTTTGATATATATTGTATATAAATAACTATTTCGGTTTAGACATAATTTTCATTTTAAAAGACATGGAAGGGATATGTTTGAAATTGTTTTTCTATCGAGCGAAGTTTGTCCAATCGTGTATCGGTATTCATCAGTCCCTAAATATACACCCCAAGATTGCCATATATTTTTTTCAGACGTCTAATTTTAGTAGTTAGTGCCGTAGCCTTCATCGAAAAACTGAAAATACGCGCATACGAAGCCTTAATCATTAATTAATATGTTATATAACTTTTTAAACCTGTGGAAATATAAATGTGCCTATAGATAATGTGCACAAATCGTATAAGCTTCAGTAAGTATTGCTGTGCCCTCAAGGGGTGCCATGATGTGAACTGGATAATTGTGATTTAACATATGTAACATACCATATGGTGACGCAATAAAGAATTTGAATTTGAAAAAGTGGATTCAGACCACACCGGTTTTTTTTATTGCCGCTACTGTCACGCCAGCCAATATAGGACCGGACGTCGAAATTACATGACTCAGGATCGTAAAAATAAGTAAAACAATTTTAAATATAATAATACGCTCTTAGGGCTAGTGTACAACAGAATGGCGCCGGCGGACGACGCCGTATACCGCGCTAGTGGACGGCGCCGTCCGCCGGCACGAAAGTTGTCAGCCTGTGACCGGCCCCGGCCGACATCGTGCACCGGTAAAAGGTGCCGGCAAACGCCGTGACACGCCAAGCCATGCGATGGCACGGCGCCGCGCCGTGACGTTGTACGCCGGCCCTTGTCCAACCCCGTACGCTCTAGAACAATCTATTTAAGGTGCTCCCTCACCGGGAGCATTCGCGTGTAATATAACGTTACAGATTCGAGCATTACCTACATCAGTGAGAGAGAAAAACAGCGTCAGTCAGGGAGGTAGTATTGTAATGTAATGCTCGAAGTCGAATCAGCAACGTTACATTACACGCGAATGCTCCCGGTGAGGGAGCACCTTAAATAGATTGTTCTAGAGCGATTCAATTCGATAAAGGTTCCATTTCATTCTGAAATAGCTGATTATACCAGAATTATACACTCAAATATTCTGAGGAAATTCCCTTCAATAAACTGCCGGTAAATGTTCATTTAATTCAATTTAATTACACACACGGAGCAATCGAGATCGAAATCAGTGGAAATTATTAGGCGTAAAAGCTACGAAACATGTGTAAAAGTAATAAGTCGTATAAATCGTGGTTTTTAGTGGTCTACGATCACGCGAAGGGATACGATGATTTTAAATTGTTATGTCATGAGCGAATAGCGAGTAAAGCTATCAACTATAAAACGAGTGGGCGAGCAGCGAGCGGCCGAGTATAGTTTTGTAGCTCGACTATCAGCGAGTGTCGCTGAGCGACGGGCGATTACTCGCTTCACTCAACCACTCGCCAGTGTAGCTCAGCGAGTGTCGCCGAGCGATGGGATGTACTCGCTCGGCGACAAACCGAGCGAGTACTCGCCGGCGATGTGAACAGTCAGCGATGAACTAGTAATATATGCATCTCTTTTGTTTACACGGAGTGAACTATCTTTTGTACGTTTCTTGGGCGAGAAAATAGACGGCATTTACTGCCTCAGGCTCTATTCAGACGAACCACTCGACAATCACACGAAAGTGACAAAAATGTCGCGGTGTACAAAATTCTGCCTAACTGTAGAGTATATCCTAAATAGAAGCTCGACTATAAATGGTCCCCGTCAGCCAAAACCGTGACCCAATAGATTGAGGAGTGAGGAGCACGGCGCAGTGCCTCGATATTCGTATTTTTGTGAATTTTGGATGAATTTTGCTGAAAAATAAAAATACGCCAACAAAAATCTGATATTTTTTAAACAAGCTCTCGTATTTATAGTACCCTACATATTGATATATATTTTGTATGTATAACTAATTCGGTTTAGATATAATTTCATTTTAAAAGACATGGAAGGGGTATGTTTGCGATTTTTTTCTGTCGAGCGAAGTTTGTCCAATCGTGTATTGGTATTCATCAGTCTCTAAATAGCCACCCCAAGATTGCTATATATTTTTTTCAGACGTTTCATTTTAGTAGTTAATGCCGTAGCCTTCGTAGAAAAACTGAAAATACGCACATACGAAGCCTTAATCTAGGCGCGCGCAGGCCAAGTTCTCAAAACACCAGCCCATATTTACACAAACTTTGCAGTAATTTTTGACCATCTTCTACTTCGTACCTATTTGAGATACATTTAATGTGACATAAGATATAAAACAACCCAAACTGACCGTAACTGAGATCTTCGTTCTTTTAAAAAGTTGTCTAGTTCATATCCTTTCCAACGACATGCCACATGTCGTTCATTATGTGGTCAAAATTAACTAGTTTGCACCGCAAGGAATAGTTCAAAAATTACTTAAAAAAATCGTATCTCAGTACCCGTGGCACTTAGGGACAAATAGTCACATGAGTAAAACCTTGCAAATCAACCCACCAAAAAATTTTGCCAGTCCATGTGCCGAACATCCTATAATAAAATTAAAATTATCAAATGATTAAGCGACTGTCACTTTTCTGCCATTTTTAAAAAGTCTGAGCGACATTTTATTATGTTTAAAAAATATCGTTTTAGACTTTTAATATGTCCAATGGCAAAACACTGTTTTCCGTAGTGGTACTAAAACACACGCGTCCGTCTGTCGTCAAACTCCGTGTGGAGAATAAACTTGGCGCTTATCTTGTTTCCCGCAGCTTCGCAGTGTAGCCAACTTAGCGGTTGCAGCGCTCGATTTGTAACGTTGAACTTTTTGATTTGTAAAGTTGGTGCCCCTGAAAAAACCGCATTGCCACTGATTTCTTGATGTCTTGGTAATAACGACTTCAATTCGCCGGCACGAACGTTGGTATAGCGGCGTCTCTGTCCGACGCGCTATGACATGGTTTGATTTCATCGTTTTGAGAACGGTAATTTATAGAAAAGAAACATAAACACATTTACTAGCTACGAGCGCCGTAGAAAGATGCTACACAACCGCAAACGCCGTAGCAGATGCTACGTTGTATCATACACGGGCACAGACCACTTACCCCATAGACCTGGAACAGGAGGGCGCCCGTGTCTGCCCGCACATGAGCGCAAAATTGCTTCGCGACGCGTGTAACCTAGAGATATTGTCGACATGGACGCATCTCCTTTATACGGCACCCCTGTCCCCCGCTTCGTCTCTATGCGCTCATCGTTGATATAATTTTTCGCTTGCTTTGTACCGATTTCATGTCTATTGGGTAAGTGGTATGTGACCTACACACACATACGTTACACCTACTTGATGTTACGTATGTGTGTGATGTGAAAATTAATAAAACTTGAACAGTTAAACCATTGTTGTATCACCATTTTGGCTTTCTACTTTGTTCTACAAGCGAATCAAAGTCAAAATCAAATTTCTTTATTGCAAGTAAGCACGTTGAGTACATTTTTACACGTCAATATATTTTTTGAATTTACATTTACACCACTTTGCAAGGAAAAGGTGCCAACGCTGAGGAGAAAAGTGGCAAAAAACTCTCAGCAACACATCTTTTAAAACAATGATAATACAATGATTACTTAATAACTATACAGTACGTAACTATTACTATTGTTAGTTAGTTTATCCCTCATGCGGAACCGGCGACACACACCATGCATGTGCATCCTTTAAATAGTTATCTATCCTGTAATACGCCTTCTTAACGCGCTGACATGAGCCAACTAGCGCCGCCAATCTTTAAAAAATCATATCTTCCAATATAATCAATCGGCCGTTTTTCGCAATTATGTGAACTACAACTTACCTACATTGCATCACGTTACAAATAAGCATTTAAAAAATAATATTTATAGCAATAAACAATGTGAACGTAGCTTTTTTAATAAAATTGATTATATTGGAAAATATTATTTTTTTAAGATTGGCTGCGCTAGTTGGCTCATGTCTTAACAAGTGTTCCTTTAATGAAATTTTTAAATTTCCTCTCTGTCAACGTCGTGACACTTTCTGGCAACTTGTTATAAAAGCGAATACAGTGCCCCATGAAGGATGTACTAAGAATTCGAGCCATGCTCATCGATAAAACTACTTTCAATCCCATAGGGTAGGTAGGTACAGTCGAAGTTGAATTATGAAACTACAAGGTGGTTTACTTTTAATGAAAAACATATTTATTGTGGCTGGTGCGCGATATAATTTTATTTTATTATTTATTCACTTTACTTTTTCAAACCTTTACACCTCAAATATTTAACTTTTAAAAAGTTTTAGTCGTCATTTTTAAAAATGTTACCTCTTTCACTGACTCAATATTTACAATGTGGTTTTGTGTTATACAGGGTGGACTATACACATAAAATGTAAGTAACACTTTCAACTATTCTTAATTGTCTGCGCCATAAGAGCTGGAATCCGACTTCAGGTGTAATATTTATACGCTGTAGAGTGTACTAGAAAGTTGTCCATTTGCATAAAGCCATTCCAATTTATGCCGTATTACCATCGCGCAAAGTGACCGCGTGTTACGATTGATGTTAACTAGGCACAATAGTCCCGATGTTCACCGTAACTTCAAAATTTCATCGAGTACCACTACGATACTCATCCAATGAAGGATATTTCATAACATAAATAAGTGCTTCCCGTCCTGGCTCAGGCGTTATAATTATGTTCAAATTATTCAGAAGGGAATGAAATAACTGTACTGTACCTATAACGCACAAGACTCTGACAGAACTGTTTATTTGACAGTTGTTAACAGTTAACAGTTAAACATACAGTTGTTTACAGGATAATATTTTAACAATACAAAATGTTTAAGATGAAATCTATCTGTAAGACCATGTGACTTGATAACTTATTGTGACTATTGAGTATTGATACTAGTAATAAACCTAGTTTAAACTCACTTTCCTTAAACCGTGTTTTGTCCCTTTCACACAGTTAAAAACGTTAACTTAGAATAGTCTCATGGTACTCGAACCCTCGGTATGTGAGTCAGACTTGCAGTAGTCGGGTTTTTCGTATTTTATAGTGTAGTCACCGCGACATCAATCGTTTTCGTTACCTGTCGTTTCCATTTTGACACTTGGACGACATTGCTGCGTTTCGTTGTCGTTTGTTAAAACTTACAAACACATTGCAGTAATGTACAGTGTACCTACATGTGTCAAATTGAAAGCGATTACAAAAACGATCAAAGTCTCGGTCACCCCCCATAACCTTTGTAATCGCAGAATAGCCTCATGGTACTCGATGAAGCGTGAATTTGCGGTGGCCGCCTGATTTAACACAGATATCTATAGGCAGCACATGCATAGGATGTTCTAACGGCACGAAAGTTAAACACTGCACTTGTTGTTTGTGTTCAGCATGTTCACATAATGGACAGGGAGATGAAGTAAATATTGTTTTAGGGTTCCGCGTAGCAATTACCGAAAAATAATTTAAAATAACTACCTTCGAAGTAGTTTTTTGTTTTGTTTTGAAAATGTATTCATTTAGTAATAGAAATCAAATACATTTAACACCTGCATAATCAATTTTATTTATAACAATCTTTAATATTCTTTATTTAATACTACAATAAAACTATACTTACAACTGTATATAACAATGACATATTATATAAAAAATATATCTAGCCAACACTGCACCTAATGTACATTAAATCCTAAGCTAAATTACCATGAGTGACAACAGTTTGCAGGCTAATAACCTATATAACCTTTGGAAACAGTTTTTTTAAGTAGTGGTATCAGGGATTAAGACTAAGGTTCAATAAAAACTAGCTTAAAGCATATTAATTACTATTTGAAAATATCTGAATTAGGGCACGCCAATTTTTTAGGACTTACATTTACAGCACTTGGCAATTAAAAAGTGTCAAAGGTGAGGAGGAAGGCGGATTAAAAACTCTACTGTACTTTATTTGTCACCGTACCTAAATACCTACCTACCCATTAAAATATATAAATGAGCTTTTTAAACAATTTATTTATTTTGAGTCGAGACTCATATTTCAATAATTTTGGTTGTTTCGGCTGGAATAAGGGGTACAAGACGAAGAGTGCGAGGGATTGAATGTGAAGATGGAGCTGGTATGTCTGTGATTTTAATGTGTGCATTAGGTTTTATTATTATTATTAAAGTTTATATTGTATTTAATTAGTTTTTATGTCTATTACTTTATAAGTTTCCGTTATTGTCAGGTTCTTGTATTAAGTAGGTTCATGTTATATTAATAAAATATAGTTTATGAAACAAAATCTTATTTCAAATAAGGATAAAAAATCCCGGTAATTGACATTTGTCATTGACCGACTCAAATTGGGTTATGTTAATAACAATAACTGCACCTACGGAACCCCCGTTATCCTTCCTCAATATTTTCTGCTGACGCTCCGGTTGCCTGAGGCTGGAGTTGGATTACCGACGGATTACGTCGGCCAGGTTTTAATTTCGCCGGTTCCGTACTATGCCGTCTCGGTTTAACTCAATTGTGTAAATACGAGAACGGGATGAGATGAGAAAAATTCATATTGCATTTTAACATTTTTATGAGTTTCATGGAAATGCCAATTCGATTCAATTATATTCGCTAATTTTTCAAAATAGACTTTGGAAAGGAAATGAGTTAAAAAATAAAATAATTAGATGCAGTTGAAAATCAAGACGTGACGTCATCAGTCTTTGCTAAGAGTCATTTGGTTTGATTTTTATTATTCCCCTAGCGACTACTAGCGAAACTAAAATCATAGTGGACCTGTGGGGGCTATTACGGTTCTCAAAACGATCAAAACATACATGTCATATCGTGCATGATAGGGACAGTGCTATTACGTTGGTATAGCGGCGTCTCTGTTCGACGCGCTATTATATGATTTGATTTCATCGTTTTGAGAACGGTATAATTATTGTATAATTAATATTATTCGTATTTAGTTTAATATTGTATTATCCATTTATTTATTAACTATATTCGGATAGTTACACACTATGTCTACCTCTTATTTAAGTTATCACTTCATGGGGTTTGCTGGAATAAATCTCTCATAGAGATAAGTTACGCCCTTTGTGCATGTCTTTTCTTTTTATTTTGTTACATTAATGTATCAGTGTGTACAATAAAGAGATATTATTATTATTAACGGTAATAGTTTTATAGAAAGGGAACAGAAACACATTTACTAGCTACGAGCGGCGTAGCAAGATGCTACGCAACCGCAAACGCCGTAGCAGATGCTACGTTGTATCATACACGGGCACAGACCACTTACCCCATAGACCGTACCAGGAGGGCGCCCGTGTCTGGTACATGAGCGCAAAATTGATAGATAGATAGATAGATAAAGCATTTATTCATTTCTACAACACACAATACATATACACAGAAGAAATACACAATTGGTAGATAAATATAGATAACTAGAATAAAAAAGGTTACAATATAAATAGAAAGAATACAATTATACAATAATGATAGTTCAACAAAACAAACAATTGCTTTGCGACACGTGTAACCTAGAGATATTATAGACATGGACGCATCTCTTTAATACGGCACCCCTGCCCCCCGCTTCGTCTCTATGCGCTCATCGTTGACAGAATTTTTCGCGTGCAAAGTACCGATTTCATGTCTATTGGGCAAGTATAGTATACGCGGGCATCTGTCATACATTTAGTGAAATACATAAATATGTACATAGGTGCGGACAACAGCAGATCAATGGTAACACTTGCAGTACGAATTCAATTCTTATGACGCAGACAATAAGAATGGTCCAAAGTCCAAAGTGTTACACTTGATCTGCTCCGATGATACCTAAACTCCCTATTAAAAATTATACCTAGATCCCTTCTGTAATTAAACCTAACGCTAATTATAAGTTAGAGAACTAGCGGTTAGTTGTAACCATTTAATAAAACTTGTTGGGAACCATCTCCGTAATTCAGCTACGGTTGATTGCCATTTTAACTTGGCCACAGTTCGTGTAACAAATTAAACCACACGGGTTGAAAATAGAGTCTCGCGATACGGCTTTGAAACCGAATGGGGAAAAGAGACCGACGTGCGAACAAAATTAATTTCGAATTATTATTAGCGTAGACAAGGCCTATTTACATGCCTTTGATTGGATTTAGATTGTATGGCCGATTTGATTTTTGCGATTCTAATAGAATCCATATAGTGCCCAGCTTAAAGCCGCTGCCCTACCGCTGCGCATGCTGTGCACGCGGCACATTTTGGCTGCGTTGATTCATTTGATTGACTACGTGGTCTACGCAGGTCTAAGTGTCCACTGCAGTACACCCTATACACGTATATTAACCAACGACTGTGTACAACTGTACGCTTTGTGGAACAAGCCGTGTACCGCATGCACAGTGCATGGCGTTGACAGCGTTGAGCTATGTAAGCGCCTATTTGAGCAAGCTACGCATGTATCAATGACGTCAATTGATGGTTAGCGTGTCCGTAGGTTGGAGTGGACACAATCGTAGGCGTAGGCGTAGCTTCGATGGGACAGCGGCTTAATCCTCATGTCAGGTGGCCTATCGCTACTCTTTGAGCCCTCAAAGCTTTTGTTTTGTTTTAATAAGGCCTAATGCCATACATACATAAGAATTATTGGTCGCCATTTACTAAAGAACAATCGGTAAATGTACGTCTCGAAAACTGAGAAAAACTTATTGATACATCATGGCAGACCTAGGGTTCGAAATGGGTTCGTTATTTTTTTTTATAACTACTATTTATTATAACATTAAAGCCTAATAATTAAAAAAAATATTGTGGAAAATAGAAAGTGTTTTAAAGTTTTATCACAACAAATACTACTTTCTAATATGCAATAGATAACCAATATTGATCAGGTTTGAAAGTCGTTTGCTATACCAACTTGTATTTAATTCCACCTTTTTTATTACGATTTCTCGAGACCAGAACTTCGGTTTCAGTCTCGAAAAGCCCCAATCCACCTCTAGACTATATACATTCATTGGGTTAACTCAGGCGGTGGGTTTTACCGCTCTAAACTAAAGTTTAAAGTTAATTTAGCGTAGGTATCTCTGCGAGCTCAATAATTCATACGCGATGCCGCCAGCATTCATCGTGGCGCAGATTTTTCTCGCTATGTGCATGAATATTAGGGACTTTGGCCGGCGCTCACACCGATACCAACCACTGACCCTGAGACACTGGAATAATGGATTAGAATCGAAGGAAACCAATCTTGAGGGCGTATCACGTGATGTCTTTCTCAAATGTACAATATGTACCTAAAAACTTTATATTACTTTCCTTAGTGTAGTATACCTATCTGTTCTCCATGTTTGTACACTCTTTTGTGTATGTATTGTAGTGTGTTGCAGAAAAGAATAAATGTTTTATCTATCTATCTATCTATCTAAATGGAAGAACTCAAGTAAACGTCGCGGTTCGCCTGCAATAACCAAATACGGTTTCAAGTATGAGTTTGACAGTTCTCTTGAGAACTCAGTTTTGTTTATTAACACAGCGTTACTCGCGTGATACCCGATTCCTAAACGCGGAAAAGTTACGTTTATTAATCGGAACGCCATCTTGAGATCGTTCTCAAGATTGACTTTTGAGCTGAGAGTGATTTATTAAGATATACGGGATTATAATTTTGTTAGATTGGGTTAGTTACTGAAATGTTTTCAATATTCAACATTGTAACCTTTTCCTTGGATTTCTAAGCATGCCGTTGTTGCCTATAATTGGGGTGACACTTATTTTGTGGACTATTACACTGTAATTGTTTTGGTGTACACCCTGTGGACCTATTTCATAAAAAAAAAATTATACGGTCCTTAAAGTTAAAATGACGAGGAATATCGGAACTCGAATTACGCGTCGGTGTGAGAGCCGTCACTTTAATCCCGTCCACTTTGCGGCCCATGTTTTACTAATTCAGCACCTGGGACCTCGCCAGACCATTGTTTTTAATACACCTTACATATTGGCTACACGTGTTATGTAGTTGGCTGTTCTTTATGGGGGCTATGTGTTTGCGGAGTGCATTCTGCATTGCAGGCGGGTAAAATGAAATGGCGTTTTTGGCTGCGGTATTTAAGGTTGCAGCATTCGTATTAGGCTACAGACCACTTAATACTCAATATATTTATTGCATTCCATAAGTTATAATACAGATGTTCACATACTTAACATTAAAATGTTACAATGTTCTTTATGGACCTTGTTTACCACCAATAGACATGAATTCGGTACAAATGATAATGACAGATTCTGCCCCACCATCAACCGCAAGATGTACAAGATACCTAACGAATAAATGTAAAAAATATCTCCGTTTTATATTAAAATTATTGGTTTAAAACAAAGTCTTGTACATCTAGCGAGTCGAAAAAAAACAGCCTAATTAAGAATTCAGAAAATAGTAAGAAATCGAAGCGAATTATTCATTGTTTTTGTTATTCTTCTATAAGAGTTGCGAAAGTAGTGGAAAATGATACTGATTATGATTATGCAATATGAAACCTGTAATAAGTCCCCAACAAAATGATAGGTACAGCTTAAATGGTCACGTAGTTTTGTAGGTGGGGCAAAGCTCCATTGAAATGGGGCAATGTCTTTTGCAAGCGAAACATTCTGTCAACGATGAGCGCATAGAGACGAAACGGGGGACAGGGGTGCCGTATTAAAGAGATGCGTTCATGTCGATAATATCTCACTTACACGTGTCGCGAAGTAATTTTGCGCTCATGTGCGGGCAGACACGGGCGCCCTCCTGTTACAGGTCTATGGGGTAAGTGGTCTGTGTATTAGGCCCATGCACTGTATAAAATCCAGAGGATCAGCCAAGGATAAGGAAGCTGATGTGGCAGTGACTATATCTCAGATCTGCGGGGTTACTCTCACCTCTTATAGCGATCCAGTTTAGGTTCCTAAACTGACAATTTGCTACAATGACGTCAAACGTCAACATATATAATTATATAAGTAGGTAAATATATTATTTTATAATTTGTTTTAAATTCTAGTGCCTGTATGTATTTTATATCTAATTTTATCCAGCTGTAAGCAGTAATTGTAATAAAATATATGTCTAGCAATCTGTCTTTTAAACTACAAATACATTTATCAATGATGATAAGATACATTATTTTCATGTATAAATTAGAGCGGTTTTAGAGCTAAGCAAAGCTGCATCATTTCGAGCATCAAGGATTCGATCCTTGCATAGCTTCACGTTCCATAAAGCCATCCAATTTCCGGTATTTAAAATCCATTTTCAGGGAAATAATACTCAACAATTTAATTAAGAAAACAATTTCGCCGTTGTTGTTTTTTCATCGGAATTATATTTTTTTGGGTTTGTAATTTTTTGCGTTGCCTTGGCTGGAAATAGATGACAACATAACAAACATGTTACAACCTATTACAGTTCTCAAAAATCAAATCATACCATGTCATAGCGTGCGTGACAGGGACAGTGCTATTGCGTTGGTATAGCGGCATCTCTGTTCATACCATGACATGGTATGATATGATCGTTTTGTGAACGGTAATAGAGGAGTGGGGGTGCGGGGGCTGGGGGAGCTGATATTTACCACCATTTATCATTTCCATAGACCGCAAGTTTACGTTGGTGTGCTGTCGAGTGTACTCCCCCCAGCAAGTTAAATTGACGGCATTACTAATTCAATGGCGAGGGGATCAGGGGACGGACTTGGGAAGTTGAGGTGGATTTTTAGGGGTTTTGACAACGTGTTTTCGTATGCTCGGCTGGAGGTATACTAAATCTTCATCTTGGGATAATCTGAAGGAAAAAAGTGGAAATTTTAGAAAGTTCTGTGATTAGGGGATAGGACAATATTGGACGTATGACAAAGTAAGGGTCTGATCTTAAATTATTTGTTCAACCGACTTTTCAGAATAGGAGGAATTTGTATCTTTATAATTTACATTTTTTCTCTCCGGTTTAGCGTAAAACGCTAATTTCTTTCACTCTTATATTTAGAACATCGACCTACACATAAACATTGCAATGTACACCTTGTTATTGTCGCGTAGAGTGTCAGTATGTTAAACTTGATGAGCTGTTGACTGTACTATCATATCCTGGTCCGCTGGTACGGTGGAACACAGAGAAAGGTGTACAGGAGAGTTTTTAAGGTTGAGAATTTCTAAAAAACTACTTGACCTATTGCAAAAATTCTTTCACTGTTTGATAGATAAAAGTGAAAACAATGTAACTGTAAAATAATTATTAAATTCGGTCTAGTAGTTTTTGAGAAAATCTCAACCTTATTGAGGCCCCCTGTATACTTATCTCTGTCGTCGACTGTACCAATTGCTTTGATCGGGTGTACGGTGGAACACAGAGAATGGTGTACAAGAGAGTTTTAAGGTTGGGATTTTCTCAAAAACTACTTGACCTAGTGCAAAAATTCTTTCACTGTTTGATAGATAAAAGTTAAAACTATGTACTGTAAAATAATTATTAAATTCGGTCCAGTAGTTTTTGAGACAATCTCAACCTTATTGAAGCCCCCTGTCTTCGACTGTACTACAAAGTTATATGTATTTATATTTTCTATAGTTTAGTTCATTTAGGTCCGTTTCGATAGAGTTCCGTTTTAAATATGTTTGAATCGGGTAACTAGCAGGGTTCAAACGACCCGACTTAACCTCTTGTTTGATGAGGATTAAGTTATGCTTAAGACAGGGTTATGTAGTGGTGATGCAAGAGAATTGACACTTAAGACTGCTTATTTTGTCATTTCAATGTCAATTCACTTAACCATATTTTTGTCACTTTCACACTTCGTTAAAAACGTTATGTCAGAAAGAAACTGGACTTTAAACGGTAGAATAACTTTCAAACCACCGACTTAGGTGACGTCTACACATCAATATTTATCGTGATCGCAATCTGCAGGGTGCGTTTAGAATTACCAACAAGAACAAACGTTTTCATGCCTATATCGTGGCAATATCAGCGTTTTTTGAGCTGGCTTCACCTTTTAGATTCCGTATCTCTGTTAAATCTGAATGCACCCATCTTGATCGCCTTAAAAACGCAATATCGCGATCCGCGTTGCAATAATATTGTGTAGACGCCGCCTTAGTCTAGCACTAAGCTAGTCCCCAAACCGTCCCCAAACAGTGCATTTGGCAGAGTATCAACTGAGTGCAAATGTCACATCCTGGTCGCCGGCACCGGATGTGACGATCGGGTGAGCTGTGTTGCCAGATTAAAGTGTGTCCATTAGTGTTGCCAGGATTTATAGTGCAATTCTGTTGCGATTGTGTTTGGGGAGTTAATTTATTGAACGAGTTGGAAACCTGGCTCTTATAAATCAACGACATTTAAAAGTTGAATGGTGGTTTGCCATGTTTCAGGCCTTAACATGGTAAACTAATGGGTGCACTTAATCCATATTAATGTTCTCATTTTGTAAAAAAAAAACACAGGCCCGATATTGAAAAATCTTTTCAAATTACCTTGTATGCCCTTTAAAATATCCATCTACTGCATTGATCTCCTATAAACAACTAGATACACAAAGTCTTACTAAAACAATTTAAAGAAACGTCCAAATAAGGGTCCATTGTTAACGTCCAAATAATGTCCAATAAAGCAAATGAGGGTCCATTCATCCGTTTGGACCATCTTTGCGCTCGGACATTTTTAGAAGGCAGACTGTGTATCTAGTTGTTTATTGGAGATCAATGATCTACTGAGAGTTTTTACTATCGATCAAGTATATTTTTAATTAATTGATAAGGCTCCTGTCTGCACACTTTTATCTGCTCTCGACATTAATTCATATTTAATTTAATTGAAATTATCGTAGTACATCCCAAAGCACATCAAGTGTAACACCTTGGACCAATGCCGTATTTACACATTAGATAAGATGAGGACACAACACAATACAATGGGAGATATACAACACTGCAAAAAAACACGTGTGAACGCCAATTTACCCAAATAAGTGTGTTGTATATGCACCAAGCGAACGTGCGTAATAATTAAATGTAGCATAAATACTTACGTTTTTAAATTATTTCTGTAATTTATGGACATGTAAACAAAATCTATCAGTGGCCCGGGGCGGCTCTAAACCTGAATACGCCACTGCCTTCGACCGTTATATAATCTCTGCGTCGAAAGGGTTGATATCATATCACAAGTATTACCATTGATCTTCTGTCTTTCGTAGTAGGTACATAATACTTGATTGAGCACCATCACATCCCGATTACTAAATAATATATAGAAGGAACAGAGGAACTTATATATTATCAAATACTAATCTATAAGTTCCTTTGTTTCTACGCATCCCTGAACACAAACGACAATATACGATACGTATCTACCATAGAGACACAAAGGGCGAACTCTAATAGAGCGGACACCTAGCCCATTTCTGGCGCGATCCGGCCATTTACGGGCGATTGTGGCGCCGGCTTCCTTTGGAAACAGCATAACTTTCATTTCCTGCGGCCCTAGTATCTTCAATACGCTCGAGTCATGAGCGAAAGCGATTAATGTAGGTTGTTTCCAATTGGTCAGATACCGCTATAAGATAAGTTGCGTCAATCGCGCGGCAATAGGCTAGTTGACTCATATCGAAATTGAATATAACAATATTTATTTCATATAGTACGAGTACTTCACATTAGGATCCCAAATGTATCACTTTTATTACATAAAAGTAGAAGATGACTGTAGAATATGAAATTTAAATTAAAAAATTTCCCCGTTTTCAGAAGTATAACTAAATACATGACAAATTACCGTTTTAATTTTTTAATCGAAACTATTTAAAAATGTGTTTAAATAAGTAAATAAAATGCATAAAAAGTACATTGTTACCATTTTAAAATAAATTATTATGTGAGGAGTTTGACTAAGGGACTTTGAAGATACTCGTATCTTTCTACAAATCAATCCTGTGCATTACCTACTAACTGGTATGTAAACTCCGATATTTTCACCTCACAAATTATGCCAATTCAGCCCCCTTACCGTGAACTCTTATAGCAGGATTACTTCAATAATACTTTGTTATTTCGTACCATGACGTCCATAATAAGCTTACTTTAAGGTCGTCATGGTACGAAATAACAAAGTATTATTGAAGTAATCCTGCTATAAGAGTTCATGGTAAGGGGGCAGCTCCCTTAACATGAACTCTTATGCTGTCAAAGTCAAATTTCTTCATTGCAAGTAATCACGTTGAGTACATTTTTGCACGTCAATATATTTTTTTAATTTACATTTACACCAATTTTCCAAGGAAAAGGTGCCAACGCTGAGGAGAAAAAATGGCAAAAACTCTCAGCAGCACATCTTTTAAAATAATGATAATACAATTACTTAATAACAATATAGGTACATAATTATTACTATTATTAGTAACTTTATCCCTCATGCGGAACCGGCTGTCTTGCTCCATGCCATCCGCTACATCCACCGCTACCGCTGCCGCCTATGCCTCGCCCCAACCCCTTATGTAATCGACTCCTGATAACTAACTTGATTTCCTTCACCGGATATAACTTTTTTCCCCGCCTACGACAATTTTTGATTGATGACAACTTGATTAAGATCGTTTTATTTTCGACTCTAATGGAGGTCGCGTCTGATTGGTAGTTACAACTTTCCCCATTGTCTATGGCCTCGAAGGTCTTGTAATAAAGTTGGGGATAAAGGAAAGCTGTTAAAAAGTTTTTTTATGTCCACTAATGTCCTTTGGGGTGAATGGTAGGTCGTGTAGTAATTAAAAATGTTTAGCAATTTAGTTCTTATTGGTTTGGTCCAATTTTGTAAGCTTTTCTTCCGGTTTATTCCACTTTGTTCACCTAGGTATCACCTGGGTGAATAAAGTGGAATTTTCAGTGACCTTGGAATCATTTCACCCAGGTGAAATCACCCAGGTGAATTCAATCGATATTATGGGTGTCTTTTGTTCACCTTGGAATCAAATCGCCTGGGTGAAATGTGGCGACTTTTAAACATGAAATAGTCACTATAAACTTTCAAATAAAAGCCTTTGTACGGTCGAAGACAGAGAAAGGTGTACAGTAGAGTTTTTAAGGATGAAATTTTCTCAAAAACTGCTTGACCTATTGCAATAATTATTTCACTGTTAGATAGATAAAAGTTAAAACTATGTAAGTACTGTAAAAAAATATTAAAATCGGTTCAGTAGTTATTGAGAAAATCTCAACCTTATTGAGGCCCCTGTATACTTATCTCTGTCTTCGACTGTACCTAACACAAAGAAAGACACTCTTCTAGAGTTATTAGGGTTGAGATTTTCTCAAAAAGTACTTAAAATTAAAAAAAATCTTAATTTTTGGGTGCTCTAAACATTGATCTCATATAATCATCTAGATACACAGTTTGCCTTCTAAAAATGTCCGAGCGCAAAGAAGGTCCAAGCGAATGAATTTGCTTTATTGGACATTATTTGGACGTTAACAATGGACCCTTATTTGGACGTTTTTTAAATTGTTTTAGTAAGACCTTTGTGTATCTAGTTGTTTATAGGAGATCAATGGCTCTAAACTAGCCACCTACTATAGTAAAATAATTTTAACAATCGATCAAGTAATTCTTGAGAAAATCTCATCCTTATTGAGGTCCTGTACACTTTTCTCTGTAGGTACAAGTTACAACCCAAAGCTATGGACAGTTCTTATTGTCTACGTCGTAAGAGTTGAAATCGTACTGCAAGTGTTACCATTGATCTGCTGTCGTTTGTACGGTGGAACACAGAGAAAGGTGTACAGGAGAGTTATTAAGGTTGAGATTTTCTCAAAAACTACTTGACCTATTGCAAAAATTATTTCACTGTTTGATAGCTAAAAGTTAAAACTATGTACTGTAAAAGAATGATTAAATTCGGTCCAGTAGTTTTTGAGAAAATCTCAACCTTATTTAGGCCCCCTGTATACTTATCTCTGTCGTCGACTGTACATACTCCGACAGTTTCCAAAGAAAACAAGTGTACATTTAAAGTTCTGTTTGTTCCAATCTATTGGTTCCAACTCGAAGGAGGGAGTTCTGTAACTCCTCACTGTTTGTCTGAGAGATTGTTTGCGCCGCTGCTCCTATCTTGGAGATTGAAGAAAGTACTGAGATTGTGGAGCATATTATTGGAACAACAAAACCTTTACCGGTATGTACGAAAAACAGATCAATAGTAACACTTGCAGTACGAATTCAACTCATCATCATCAGTCTATTTATATTGCCCCACTGCTCGGGCACAGACCTTCCCTCACATCGAGGGAGCTGGGGCCGTGATCCGCCACGCGCACTGCGGATTGGCGGATTTCACATGCCTTAGATTTTTTCTTCTTCTATCACGATGTTTTCCTTCACCGTTTTGAGAGCACTCGGTAAACGTAAGTAAGTTATTCCGTCGATAAAACCGAGGATAACTCAATGGTACATGGCTGCCCTGGCTGGGAATCGAACCTGGGACCTCCGTATCGTAAGTTCATTGACCCAACCACTGAGCCAGCGAGCTCTTCTCAGTATAGAATATACAAGAAACGACGGTTGCAAAATTACTTGACAATTTTTGTTATATCTAATGTCTACAGTGGCCGAATGACAGTATGATTAATTTATTGGATAATTTGAGCAAGATCTGAAGTTTCAAGCTTTCATCAAGAGTTCCCGCTACAAGCTCGGGAGTGAACGTGACTGTCGAGCTGCTTCGTCCAGAGTGACGACGCTACGGCGTCACCTCTGGAGGAAGACATGAAGACGCGGCTACCCAGGGTGAAGACGCTACTGAGACTCCTCTGGAGGAAGACAGAAGACTATTAAGTACATATTGAATTTTCTGTAACATGTCATTGAAAAATGACGAACTGTCGAGTCCATTAATAAAATAATTAAATAGAACATACAAAAGTTGAATCTTTTTGTATACAAAACAACTTTTCATGTGCAAATGACCCGACACTTTATCGTCATCATGGTGCAAACCAACTCTGAAGCACACAATTTCGAACTACCCACCAACTCTACACATTTGAATGCGAATGTTCTGCCATCTGCGGCTGTTTACCACAAAAACCTCAAATTTTTCAGTTAAATATCATAATTTCGTACAGTTTTAGACTTTATGTCTATGTTATACAGACTTGGTTGAGTTTTGGGAACGGTAAAATAATTTAAAAGTAGGCGACGAGGTAAATTCTAGCGTGAAATGTAAAGTTTGTCCGAAAAGCTCAGTTTTCCGCGTCGATAGGAACTCGGAAAATGTACTCTACTTAGGTACTTGTTTGTAGATCTTGTGGTAAATGTCTGACTCTGGTTTATGTCGGTTCGATTGAACATTAATGTTTCTTCGGAAATGTTCCACTTAAAAAATATCAAGTGACTAAGCTATTTAATGCGATTTAACTTCAATCGAATTTTATTTATTTAACGTAATTTAAAATTTATTAATATTTGATTATTTGATTTTTTAATTTAATTAATTAATTAAATAACTTATTGTAATTGATATGGAATTACAATTAGTTAATTAACTTATTGTAATTGATATGGAATTTTATTGGAATGAGAAAATGGACAATACAATGTAAAACTATTAAGTAGGTATATTAAGTTGTAGTGCCCTTGCAGTGTTCGTGTGAGAGTCATTAAAATGTAACACCATGTATGTACCACATGAAGCATAAAGGAACACTTGTTAGGAAGGCGTATTAAGGATAGATGACTATTTAAACGATGAACATGCATGGTGTGTGTCGCCGGTTCCGCATGAGGGATAAAGTCTAGATTACTAACAATAGTAATAGTTGTGTAATACTTAGTTATTAAGTAATTGTGTATTATTATTATATTATTTTAAAAGATGTGCTGCTGAGAGTTTTTTGCCACTTTTTCTCCTCAGCGTTGGCTGGCACCTTTCCATTGCAAAGTGGTGTAAATGTAAATTCAAAAATATGTTGACGTGCAAAAATGTACACAACGTGCTTACTTGCAATAAAGAAATTTGACTTTGACTTTGCAATAAATTGATTTGATTTGAATGTTGATACCCTACAATAAATATTTAAATAAAACAATATCTTGTTATCATTATTACTAAAAATACTCAAGTCAAAATTTGTTTTGGTGGCACTTCACTTAGCTATTCGTATTCACTATTGGATGTTTGTCGTATTTGTCAAATACTTGACGTACAGCTAACTGCAGGTCAAGTGTAACACTTTCGACTTTGAACCGTTCTTATTATCTGCGTCGTAAGAGTTGAAATTGTACTGCAAGTGTTACCATTGGTCTGCTGTTGTCCTTACCTAGAATAGAGCCTACCCATTAGTACATTAATCACTTGTTGTGAACCGGCCATGTATCTGAAATTCGCGCTTCATTTAAATAGACCACGTGAAGGAACACAGACCAATGTATCTCGACCTCTCTCTAGTCACAACCCGCTCCTATTCCACCACTTTGTGGAATGTTCAGATCACTAATGTAGGTCATAATATAGTGGTCATGACCATTTCACCATTTACCATTTGTCCACGGCCTGCATGTAACTGATGGGGCAGTTTAGTGGGTCATTCTGTGACCCATTAGTTTCCCTTAGATGCAAAGGCTTTTTCGCAACTGCCACAATTAACTGCTCTTCCTGCACTTAATTATTACAAATATTAAAAAAAAATACTTTTTTTAAAATCATAAATGACAATGCCAGATTCTGCCCCACCATCAACCGCAAGTTGTACAAGATAAATAATAAATGTAAAAATATCTCCGTTTTCACGCAGACATCCAAGGCTATGTAGAACGCCTCGCGACGCCCCTGTGATAATGCCTCAGCGCCCCAGGGCATCGCGACGCACAGTTTTGGAATCCCTGTTAGTCCATAGGAACACCGACCGTTATATCCTTCATGGTCTAAAATGACAGTTATATTTTATTTATTGTACTATTTACTACCAACATAACAATTCTTGTGGCAGTAAAGAGTCAGCAATAAGGTTATACCGGTCTTTACTTTATTAACTGAACATCTCGGCTTTATGAGCGCTAAACGTAATATTGTTACATTGTTTATTTTATGTAACAAATGAAAATATAAACGCCTACGGTTATAGATATCTCGCTCTTCATCGATTGCGATTCCTCAAGGGCCTTCCATGAGCCAACTAGCGCCGCCAATCTTGAAAAAATAATATCTTCCAATTTAATCAATTTTATTAAAAAAGCTATTTACAAAATGTTTATTAGGATGAATACTATTTATCAATATACAATACATGGCATAATTGCGACAAGCTAGTCTGGTCACTAGGTACTCAGCCAATCTTGGAATAAAATTTCAATTTATACCTAGCTACTCACCTGTGTTTGGTGGCCTCTGGGAGGCTGGAGTCAAGAGCCTTAAATACCATATGAAAAGGGTAATAGATCAAGCCAATTTGACATACGAGGAATTAAACACTATTATAGTACAAATAGAGTCGATTTTAAATTTCAGACCACTCACACCAATTTCTTCAGATCCAACAAAGTTGTAGTTCACAAATGTGCCAAAAACAGCCGTTTTTCGCAATTATGTGAACTACAACTTACCGAAATTGAATCACGTTATAAATAAGCATTTAAAATATAGTATTTATCGTAATAAACATTTTGTAAATAGCTTTTTTTAATAAAATTGATTACATTGGAAGATATTATTTTATTTTTAAGATTGGCGGCGCTAGTTGGCTCATGGAAGGCCCTTAATTGTGGCTATCTATCGTGCCACAGGTCCCACATGTAGTGAGACATATGTATTCTGATTTTTACAATCACACAAGTTTAAATAGTTTTTTCAGAAATTCTCTAACTTAAAAATATATATCCCCCGTATACCGCAGCCCAAATCAAGTGTCTTATTTTGTAAACAAATATGATAGTCTAATTACATGTATGAATGTAGCACTGAAGGAACTGATTGATCGAACCTGTTCATCATTGTGAAAATGAAGTACTCCGATCTGATAAATGCATTGATCTCCTATAAACAACTAGATACACAGTCTGCCTTCTAAAAATGTCCAACGGCAAAGAAGGTCCAAATGGATGAATGGACCCTCATTTGCTTTATTGGACATTATTTGGACGTTAACAATGGACCCTTATTTGGACATTTTTAAATTGTTTTTGTAAGACCTTTGTGTATCTAGTTGTTTATAGGAGATCAATGGATAAATGCAATAATCACAGTACCTACATCTTAAAATGTAAGTAAGGTAGGGGGGTTCTCTTGAAAATGGCGAGAAACGACGGTTGCGAAATTATTTGATAATTTTCCTTTTAATGTCTACAGGGACTATTTTGTGTTTAATATCACGTTAAATTAATCAGAAAATGTTCGCGAATGACAGTACAGTGAAGTTATTGGATTATTTATGCAAGATCTGAAGTTTCAAGCTTTTATCAAGAGTTCCCGCTACAAGCTCGGGAGTGAACGTGACTGTCGAGCTGCTTCGTCCAGAGTGATGACGCTACGGCGTCTCCTCTGGATGAAGACATGAAGACGCGGCTGGCTAGGGTGAAGACGCTACTGCGACTGGAGGAAGATAGAAGCCCAATAGGAATATATTGAATTTTCTGTAACATGACATTCGCAAATGATGAACTGTCGAGTGAATTAATAAAATAAATAAATAAGGTTTTGTTTACAAAATAAGACACATGATTTGGGCTTCGGTAAACAGTTTTTTGTTTTGTTTTAGATTTTCTTTACACCCAGCAAGGTTTTGTAATAGCGTGGAGTAAGCAGTCCGGGCAGGCAATTTAGTGGCGAATGGAAAATATTTTCCACCCTCGAACAACTTTTATTATGCATGGCTTATGGCTTTTAACTTGATGGATGTTTTCATATCGAGTGTAACCCGGGTTTTATGAGGTTTCGTATACAGGGTGCTACAACATGTGCCGGGTCGGTTGTTTTATCTATTTGTTCTGAAAAAGTTATAGTTATAGCAATAGTTATAATTGAAAGTTATAGGTAGTGCAGAAACAATGTCCTGTCACTTATAACTTACAATTATAACTATTGCTATCTCTTTCGGAATATTCCGTTTGTTCCCCGTGGTACGGACAACAGCAGATCAATGGTAACAATTGCAGTGCGATTTTAAATCTTACGACGCAGATAATAAGAACGGTCCAAAGTCCAAAGTGTTACACTTGATCTGCTATTTACCCCAATTATAGGCAACAACAGCATGCTCAGAAATCCAAGGATACAGTTACAAGATGACGTAACGTAAAAATAAAATTATCTTATTATTTATTTATTTTATTAATGGACTCGACACTTCGTCATTTGCCAATGTCATGTTACAGAAAAATCAATTTATAATAGTCTTCTATCTTCCTCCAGCGGAGTCGCAGTAGCGTCTTCACCCTGGGTAGCCGCGTCTTCATGTCTTCATCCAGAGAAGACGCCGTAGCGCCATCACTCTGGACGAAGCAGCTCGACAGTCACGTTCACTCCCGAGCTTGTAGCGGGAACTCTTGATAAAAGCTTGAAACTTCAGATCTTGCATAAATAATCCAATAACTTCACCGTACTGTCACTCGCGAACATTTTCTGATTAATTTAACGTGATATTAAACACAAAATAGCCACTATAGACATTAAAAGGAAAATTAGCAAATAATTTCGCAACCGTCGTTTCCCGCCATTTTCAAGAGAACCCTAAAAGTATCTTAAAACTAAGTATAAAATATTCACGTCATCGTCAACGACAATAGAGAAAGCCTATGGATTAAGCAGGCACACAGGCCGCAGACGCGACATAACAGACTCACAAGTAGGTACAAACCCGGCAGGTGTCAGGCGAGGCGACAAATCGCCCAATAATCCGACGCCTGTCCCGACGTGACGTGACCCGCCTCCGCTCAGGCTAAATTTGACACTTCTGACGCCATTTGTATGTCAAAGATTTAGGTACACTACACGTAGCAAGTGAAAGACATTGCCACATTTCAATGGAGCTTTGCCCCACCTACAAAACTACGTGACCATTTAAGCTGTGCCTATCATTTTGTTGGGGGATTATTACAGGTTTCATACTGCATAATCATAATCAGTATCATTTTCTACTACTCTCGCAACTCCTATAGAAGAATAACAAAAACAATGAATAAATCGCTTCGATTTCTTACTATTTTCTGAATTCTTAATTAGGCTGTTTTTTTCGAATCGCAACTTGTACAAAACTTTATTTTAAACCAATAATTTTAATAAAAAACGGAGACATTTTTACATTTATACGTTATCTTGTACAACTTGCGGTGAATGGTGGGGCAGAATCTGGCATTGTCATTTGACACTTCTGACGCCATTTGTATGTCAAAGATTTAGGTACACGTAGCAAGTGAATTTACCTAGGTAAAAAAACTTTAGAAAGTTGACTTGGGCGATTGTTTGAAAATTATTTAACTACTTAGTTTAAAGTAGAATGGAAAGAATTTGAAAGAAGGTTGTTCAGTGTCAATATACAATTCTTGTTCTACGACTTTTTGAATAAAAAATCAAAATAAATTATTTTCGCAAACAAATCAATCATTTGATCAGTACAAAATGTATAAAAGGTACGAAAAATCGCGAAAATCCAAAAGTCGTAAGTTAAGATAAATATTCTTTATTGCACAAAACAGATACACTAAGCTTAAACAATTATTATACAATGGGCGGTCTTATCGTTGAGAGCGATCTCTACCAGACAACCTTCGGGTAGAGAAACAGTGCGTTTGGAAGTGGTGGCATAATGGTGCAATTTCATATACTTATCGACTGTAATATCTTATACATAACATGTACTTGTTTTATATTACAAAATTGTTACATTAGCGGTATTGAACAATGTGTTCTTGAGAAATTCTCGTCCTTAAGGACTAATTTTGTATACTTTTCTGTAAGTTATTTAAATTAATAGGTACATGTATTTGTATAGTTAAATCATACTTCAAATCTTACTATTCTTTTGCTGACGTCTGTAATATTTCGTACTGAAAGAAAACATGTCAATTTCCTATGCACATAGGATAGGAATACATCAACACAGCGTCAAAATTCTAAAATCCAAATTTCTTTTAAGCGAGGCAGCCCTATTCTGTATGCAACGAAATTTAACTACCAATATTGAGCTGTACGACAAAACGACAACAAAAGCTAGGGGTGACACACACCTGAATATGTATGGAGTGGTAATTGACGACTCTCTGCAAGCGGTATGCTGCTAACCAAATTGCTGCGACTTATGACAGCTGTGTGCATGTTTGATGTTAGCTGTACACCAGAGCTATAAAGGTAAGCTAATTAAACCATAGAGCGGTCAAAGGAGTTGCATTTCTGTGCAGACTGTTTATTCGATTGCGTTGAGTGAGAGTTTGTGGATCTAAAAGCCACATTTGTATGGTAATTATGTTCTGAAAACAAGTAGAGTTGACAGAACAGAAATTTTAAGGCGCTATATATGGTTGTCAAAAGCAAGAGTGAGACACAAGATGGGGCATCTTGTGTCTCACTCTTGCTTTTGTTCAACCGACCCTTTGTACAGATTTTATTGTTGTTCAAATAATTAGGTACAATTATTTTCTTTTCTCAACTGATTTTAATTCTGTTCAAAATGTCTATTTTTTGAAAATACTGGATTTAATTTAAGCGCACGGCAATGCTCAGGCCAAGTTCTCAAATTTTCCCCGCCAACAACCCCACTGAAACTGCTGTCAGCGACAAATACAGGAAAAACAAACGCCAAAGTATTTAAATGAAACCGTTTGTTTCGGGATCTCGAAAGGAGCCCGACTAAATCCGGACATATTTAAAACGTTCTATTTTTGTTAACAAAATTAATGGCGCCTTCTTACAGCGGCCCTCGGAGAGGGAAGGAGTGAAAACCGCCGGGACGCTCGTTTCGACCTAAATAAGAAAAAGTTTCCCTCCGATATTAAGTTTTTCCACTGTGCTTGGTTTTTTACCCGACTGACGAAAGAAGCTGGGTGATATTTTTGGAGTAAGAATCTAATGTTGGTCGATATCTTTGTATACCGCAGCCCAAATCAATTGTCTTATTTTGTAAGCAAAAACTACCCTCCTCTACTAACATTTTAAGCTGTTCTGTGATTATTGCATTATTCACATTATTAGATCGGATTACTTTATTTTCATAATAATGATAAGGTTCGATCAATCAGTTCCTTCAGTGTTACATCACAACAGGTAATTAGACGATCACATTTGTTTACAAAATAAGACACTTGATTTGGGCTGCGGTTTAGCTTGGACTTGATGGATTTTGATGTGTGAAGCTGCTAGATTCGTATTTATCACGAGATTGACATTAGGTTACATTTTATTCCAAAAAGTAGCCTTTTTTTGTTTTTATAACGGTATTACAGTTTTTATATAGCGAGGGCTTGGAGCTATTTACGACGAGTTATTTAGGACGAGAATCGCTAAAGGTTCTTAAGGTAGTAGATATACTATTAGGTACTCTGTGCTTAATGCTGCTACTTTGCGGAAATTCGAGCCTACGAATTTAGATAGAACGAATACACGAATGTGACTACAAATATTGGAGGCTGGAGTTCATCGATATAATGAATTTCGATCTTATGGGGTACAATCAAATAAATAAAAATTTTATTTTATTAAATAAATAGTGACGTGAACAAAGTGATCGCCCTTAATAGACTCTAAGTAATGTCGTTGGACTAACTCTTAGATATAAGTGTCAATTTATAGAATTTTAGGTCAAAATCAAATTACTTATTAGTCGTTTTGTATTTAGGCTATATCGTAATGTGAATAAAATGTCATAATATGGCATTTTATTTATATATATATAAATAGGGTATAGATATACAATCATGGCAACAACGCATACAAAGATGATATTTCTAGAAATGACAATGCCAGATTCTGCCCCACCATCAACCGCAAGTTGTACAAGATAACGAATAAATGTAAAAATATCTCCGTTTTTTTATTAAAATTATTGGTTTAAAATAAAGTTTTGTACAAGTTGCGATTCGAAAAAAACAGCTTAATTCAGAAAATAGTAAGAAATCGAAGCGATTTATTCATTGTTTTTGTTATTCTTCTATAGGAGTTGCGAAAGTAGTGGAAAATGATACTGATTATGATTATGCAATATAAAACCTGTAATAAGTCCCCAACAAAATAAATGGTCACGTAGTTTTGGGGCAAAGGTCCATTGAAATGTGGCAATGTCTTTTATAACCGGTATCGTAGACCAATCATAGTATAGTTTGCATCTAAAATGCAGCTTCCACGTTTCAATATTGAGTGTATGGTGCTCGATAACAGCTTTTCAATTTCCTGCTTGGAATGAAGGATAGTAAGCCGGTGCTTGGTTTAAGGATTCTGCTCAGACAGGTGGTTCGGTACTGGCTATACATTTTGATGTTATACATACAAGCTTCTGTGTATCAGGAATCGAATCTGGAACCCTGAGACTGATATCTTCTTCTTAGTAGTTACAAAACGTTGAAAAACAGTACAGATGGGAGGCAACCGCTGCCTCTTTAGAATCATCAATATCTATAATCTGTGCCTTAAATCTACCCAAGCTATCGGAACAAATGGTTCACTAATGTTTGACAAAAAACGTATGACAAATGATCATTTTACAAATTATTTTTGAAAAAGTAATCATTTGACAAACTTATCATTTACTAAAGTGATCGTTTTAAAAGTGATCATTTGACAAAAATCCATTTTATAAATATTTAACATAGCAAATGTTGTGAATGCTAAACCGTCATTTTGCAATTGATTAAATGACCAAAGTATTCCTTTTGCAAGGTCGCCATTAGACAAAATATTGGGTAAATAAGTGGGTATTTTATATGTATAATTGTTAATAAATGAACTTGCTTTTTGAATACAAAAAAAAAACCTAACATCGAAGTCTCTGGCTTGGAGCGAAGCTGCGCTTCGCTCCAAGCCAGAGCCTTCTGAACCTAAACATCCGTGTCGGATCTGGTTAGAGAGCTGGTCGGGGTGTCCCTTCATTTGATAAAAAACAAATTACAAATTTATGTATAATTGTTAATAAATGAACTTGCTTTTTGAATACGAAAAAAAAACCTAACATCGAAGCCATCGCTCCAAGCCAGAGCCTTCTGAACCTAAACATCCGTGTCGGATCTGATTAGAGAGTTGTCGGGGTGTCCCTTCATTTGATAAAAAACAAATTACATGCATTTTGTCAAAGGTTTTTATGCCTTGCGTTGTTTTATCTATTAACGTATATAATAATTGAATAGTTTGTTAAGTGATGTTTTGAAGAAAGAAACTTTGTCTCGTAATTGTTTTGTCAAATGAATTATTTATAGAACCATTACTTTGTACAAAGATGAACTTATGAATCATAATTTTGCCAAACGTTGTTGTGAAATGAATTGTTTGTAATTTGTTTTTTATCAAATGAAGGGACACCGGAACAAATATCAATGTTATTTTTTTTAATTAAAGCGTTATACCGCCTCATTACGGGGCGGCGAGCTGTCAAACTCAAGCGCGAGACAGAAGATGTCCCGCAGCGGCGGAGTGAAGAGCACGGCACTCCATATTTGTATTTTTATTGATTTTGGATGAATTTTGGCAGGGAAATTAAAATACGTCTATAAAATTCAGATTTTTTTAAAACAAGCTCTCGTATATATAATACCCTACATTTTGATATATATTTCGTATGAATAACTATTTCGGTTCAGACATAATTTTAATTTTAAATGACATGGAAGGGGTATGTTTGCGATTTTTTTTCTATCGAGCGAAGTTTGTCCAATCGTGTATCGGTATTCATCAGTCTCTAAATATATACCCCAAGATTGCTATATATTTTTTTCAGACGTCTAATTTTAGTAGTTAGTGCCGTAGCTTTCATCGAAAAACTGAAAATACGCGCATACGAAGCCTTAACCTGGTAGAACAGAGCTATAACAAGCGCAGAGAGCAATCGTTACAGAATTTAAGATCGAGCGTGCGACCGTGAATGAATAAGCGAGCAAGTGAAGGTACTGAATTCTCTACCCAAAGGTTGTCTGGAAGAGATCGCTTTGAGCGATAAGACCGCCAATTGTAACATTAACGATATTAGCCTATTTCTTTTCTTTTTTGCAATAAAGAATATTTATCTTATATTTATCATACTCGTATAAGCGAGCGAGTGAGCTAACGAAACGAACGAGCGACGGACTGAAATGCAATTTTTAGGGTTCCGTGCCTCAAAAGGAACCCTTATTATAGGATAGCCCCCTTACCTTGAAGTCTTATAGCAGTATTACTTCCATAATACTTTGTTACTTCGTATAATGCCGACCTTAAAGTAAGCTCATTAAGGTCGTCATTGTACGAAGTAACAAAGTATTATGAAAGTAATACTGCTATAAGACTTCAAGGTAAGGGGGCAGTTTGTAGTCCGTCTGTCTGTCTGTCAAAATTTCAGACGCGTGGACGGATTAAATTGAAATTAAGGTCTGCATCCTCATGCAGCCGTGAAAAAATCATACTTCTACATATGAAAATGAAAAATTGTATATTTCATAAAATTACAGAGACTACATTCAATGTGAACCCTGACTCTTGCACTAGGATAGCATGTGCTGTAAGAGACAGTGTCTTGCAATGGTCTTACCTTACTTTTAAATTAAATAACATAATGTACTTATAAAAGGTATACAATTTTTTAATAATACCATGTGTGAGAGGGTGCGTGAGAGTATGTGAGAGGGTGTTTGAGGGTGTGTTAGGGTGCGGTACATCAACGCAATCAAAAGAATTGCCCTTTTAGTTCGCATCTTTGTATGAAAATGCAAGAAAACCAAACCATATGGGGTACTTCCCGCCGACTCGCACTTTGCCAGTTTTTATTGACCTTAAGGACCTATTCATACTTTGATTTTATATTTTAAACGTCATTTATTTAAATAAGATAGGTTCATGGGGACCAGAGGCGCGGCGACTGTTCAAGGAACTGTCGTCGCGCCTAATTGACTCGTCGGGTGACCAAAGGGCTGCCGCTTACCTCGGCCAGCGTATATCGCTGGCTATACAACGAGGTAACGTCGCCAGCCTTTTGGGCACTCTCCCACAGGGCAGCGATTTGGCCCCAATTTTTTATTTATAGGTATATATTTATTTGTTTTTTAATATTATTTTGTACATAGTTTTAATATTATTAATGATTAAATGAAATGTATAGTTTTTACAATAAGATAGTAAGTTCGGATTCTAGAATGCACACATTTAAACGTCGCTAAGCGAGACAGTGCAAACCAAAATATTTTACGTAAGTATCCAGATTGGGATAAATTAAGGATAATGGAGGATGCCACCTAAAATATTGCAGTTTCGAACCAAACTTTCCCTTTCACGCGGAATTTAATCAGTGTTCCTCCACTCCGAGTTCATTACATAAAAAGAATTTCCAATTGTCCGTCCGTTCCGCACGCATCTGTGTCCCGCGGGCCTCACCGCGCGTCAAATGACAAACAATGGCCGCGGGAATAGGGTTACCACAAACATCGAATACTAGGACATTTTAGTTTGAATATGGCAGGAAATGTGACTTGCTAAATAATTCGATAATTTTAATGTGTACAGTGATTGTTTTGTGTTTGTTATCACGTTAAATTAATCGGAATATGCTGGAGTTTTCGAATTTTTGCAAGATCTGCTGTTTGGAGCTTCTGTAGCTCCAAACAGCAGATCTTGCAAATGCCAGCTATGGAGTGAAAGCGACTGTTGAGCTGCTTCGTCCATGTTTGAAGACAATCAATTGAATTTTAGTTTTCAGCTATTCGTTTAAGTTATCGTGATAAATATTAGATTGCCAAGTTATACAATTTATTTTGAAATGTGTATTTTATTTGTAATACGAAACAATAATGACACTTAAATATAGGAAACTGCATTTCTTGCAGCTTGTACGAGTTACTTGCTATATCGTTTACAGCTCGTACTTATTTCTGTAACAAGCTGTCGCGACAGCACTTGCGTTTACACTTGCAAGCTGGCTGTTAAACAGACTGTCGGACATTACTCGCAGAAGTTTTCTTGCAGAAAACGCGGCCTACGAAAATAATCAGGATTGTCCTTCGATACATGTGTGAATGGTTACCCTGTGCAGGACAAAGGCCTAATGGAAGAGGACAGCAATGTCTCGGTGTTATTATATAGCCCTCAGCCCAACTTCCTTATCCGGAATACTTGCGGAAGGAATTATGGCAGATATTTATGAGCAGAATTCGGGAGGTTCTATTATTGCGTGTATATTTGGTCATATAAATTATTATTAGGGCCTCGTATGCGCGCATTTTCAGTTTTTCGATGAAGGCTACGGCACTAACTACTAAAATTAAACGTCTGAAAAAAATATATAGCAATCTTGGGGTGTCTATTTAGGGACTGATGAATACCGATACACGATTGGACAAACTTCGCTCGATAGAAAAAAATCGCAAACATACCCCTTCCATGTCATTTAAAATGAAAATTATGTCTAAACCGAAATAGTTATTCATACGAAATATATATCAAAATGTAGGGTATTATAATTACGAGAGCTTGTTTTAAAAAAATCTGGTTTTTATTGGCGTATTTTAATTTCCCAGCCAAAATTCATCCAAAATCAATAAAAATACAAATATGGAGTCACTGTGCCGTGCTCTTCTCTCCGCCGCTACGGGACATCTTCTGTCTCGCGCTCGAGTTTGACAACTCGCCGCCCCTTAAGAGATCCTATAGTCTTGTAGATTTTATATTTCAAAACAATATCAAATATAAAACAGGAACATTTATATAAATATTTAAATTAAATTGTTAATGACTTTGGTAATACCGTACGTCGTACAGTCGACAGCAGATCAATGATAGCACTTTTTACTTTAAACAGTCCTTATTATTGGCGTTGTAAGACTTGAAATCGTACTGCAAGTGTTACCATTGATCTGCTGTCAACTGTACGTCGGTCGTACCGTACCCGTTTGTGTCAAAAACTCAAAATGCCAATTCTTAGCAACCATAACGAAAATATGTAGTTACGTTACGTACAGCAGCATTTTAAATCTTACGACGCAGATAATAAGAACGATCTAAAGTCCAAAGTGTTACACTTGTTAGCGCGCTAACTACAACTAGGTACTAAAGTTTAGCGGTTCGGAGTTTATTATTTATTTTTCAGATTTTTTAAACTAAAAAAATCCATGAATACCTTCAAAGAGAAGCGGGGCGAAAGTTTTCATTTCATACTTTTTTTTCACTTTATTACCTACTTCAAAGCGAATATGCCTAGGCTCATCAGGTTTTTTCCTTGTGTTGCTTGTTTTGTAACCTCAGAATGATATATCCTAACTTATTAATAAGTTACACCAACCACAGGCCACTCGCAACGCAAACACCGATGCAGCAAACAGAATTCAATCTGAAGCCAACTTTCCGTTTCTATGCAAAGCGATAGGCGATTCAACTTGGTCGCTGCGGTTAGGGTTGGCACTGGCAGCAAATACTTTTGTACAGTCGAAGACAGAAATAAGTATACAGGGGACCTCAATAAGGTTGAGATTTTCTCAAAAACTACTGGAAAGAATTTAATAATACAATTAATCAAAGTGTGCATATTTTAACTTAAAATAATTTATATATGTTATTTTGAACTAAAAATACTTAGGTAATCAACTTTTAAAATTTCCAAATGACTACTAGTCGGAGAAATATGATTTGTTTACATATGTGGTATTTTACTGACAGTGTCGTAAAAATATTGTTTTGTAAGTTTATGTTTAATAAAGACTTTTGAAACTGAACTGAACCTTAAAAACTCTCCTGCTACACCGTACAAAGAATAATTCAGTTTGTTAAATTCATTCATGGTTTCCCAATGCAAAACGATAGTATCAACAACAAGTTAGAATAAGGTTGGTTGGACAATGATTAAAAATTGTAACTGTGGAAATAGAATTCAAATCATTTAAAAAAAATAATAAATACAGCGGGGTTAGCACGAGTCAGCGTTAGCGATCGACGCAACGCCGCGGAGCTGTCAAACTAATGTCAAACGCCTTGTAATAATAACGCTGACTCTTGCTAAAAGGGCTGAAAGTTACATTTTACTAATTCCATACAAACTTTATACCTACATACAAAAAGAGACTATGCACTACTTTGACCATAAACACGAAAATTGATTCACGCTATGAAAAAATTGTTAAATTAACATATCCATTTAAAGTATTTCATCATCATCATCATCAGTCTATTTATATGGCCCCACTGCTCGGGCACAGACCTTCCCTTACATCGAGGGAGCTTAAAGTATTTACGATTTTACAATAAGTACTTAAATATAGTACTAACCTGAATGAATTAGGTTACCTTTTTAATTGAAAACGATTCATATTCAAATATGTGCCTCAAGTATAATTACAATTAAGTACAATTTTATGAAATAACTTCAGTTGCCAACCCTAAACGTAGTGATTTAACTTTGCCATATTGCAGGCAACTTTGCCCGTGGTCTGCGGCGATAATTCCCTTAACATCGACCACATGGCCATATAGTGGTTTTCAGGTATTCGTAGTTGCATTTTAGTACAATTGCCAAGGTCTAAATACTATTAACATCCTAAAAGAAAAATACCGTTTCAAGATTTTGTCTCTCTGAATACGCGGAATTTTTTTCAGAATTTTTTCAAAGTAATTAACTACTTACCGAGAAAAAAATGTTTTCTGTAAAATTAGGCATTCCGTGGAATCTGTGGCTCTGACGTAGTAGGCAAAGGGAATCTAATCCAAGTGGAGTCCACGCGTGACCAAAATGCTGGCCTGTATTTCGCCCAAAGGATCAGCCTAGCGATCCAGAGGGGAAATGCCGCCAGCATTTTGGGCACGTTGCTGGACAACGGGGATCGGTTGAACTATCTGTAATGCTAAGCCATTCAGATAGTTCAACCGACCTATTGTATGTATAGTTTTTAGTTTAGTTTATATTTTCTAGGTTAATATTATAATAGTTATTTTTAATTTTTATTGTTTTATGAATAAATACCATCCAAGTAATACATTGTATGTTTGTTTGTAACATTTTTTCAATGCTTTCTAGGTAGTAGAATCATATTTGGCGAGTCCCCAAGAAAAATGTCAGAAACACACTCTTACAAATACCGAAAACGTCCGAAACATGGGTATTCACCGATTTTGGATTTTATTTGTTAAACATTCAAATTGCATGTAGGTAGATGCCTACTTATTCAAAACAAAATTGTTCACATTTCTTAATTTTAAGTATAGTAAGTCTTTGCAGGATTCCCGTTAATAATAATAAATTAATATTATTATGTGTAATAACAGAATACTCGTATGTATTAGAACATGATGAAAAAATTCTTGCCGTGGGCAGGACTTGAACCTGAAGTGTGTTGGCTCATGGAAGGCCCTTAACAGAGTAAGTAATAATATCGGTATTTTAGGTGCGATTTAAAAAATAAAACGCGCAATTATTTTACTTGACGCCTGTCGTCTGCAGTAGGTATGCATCTAGATCTATCTAGATGCCTAATGCAAAGTGCATTTTGTACGAACAGATGTTCTCCGCTGGGGGAAATTAAGAGCTCCTTAGCCACAACGCAAGCAAAGACGAGAGACCACCCACAGTACGCTTAACAAACAGTAACTCATCTTTCTCAGTGCAAGTTTTAATAAACGACGAAGATAGAGAGTATCCACGTGTCGAAATTGAAACTATACTGAATACTACAGTCGGTAGTAGGTACGCCTGCCTACTGTGCAAGGGGTTAGGTATGGGTTTGATTCTTAGTCAGAAAGATTAAACTAACTATGCAACTAGGGCCACTTTTTCCGAAACGGGGTGTAATTTGTGATCATTTATGTGCATGTCTCTGGGCTCCTACAAGGAACCCTAGTTTGGGACATGAGTGGGGTTTTTTTTCTATTTGAACCCCACTGCTGGAGAAACTTCTTACATCGAGGGAGGGAATCATGATCCACCATAATTAATGCTGATAGGATATTGCCTTACAATTATTTCTTAAATAGATAAAGGACAGGTTACCCAAATAGACGGCCTCAGGTGACAATTAAATTGCTATACATTATTTGAATAACGCTAGAAGTCTTTGGACTGTCTGCATTGTCACTTCTCTTCACACTCTGTTATTCTCAGAGCTAAGTTACTGTTACTTAATTGATCTGTGACTGCGGCGAGAGGTAGCTCGTTGCCAGCTTAATGAATTACTCTGTGGGGCTAGCTAGTGATTAAAAGAAGCCTTTTCATTTAAAAATCTAAGCTAAAGTGAAGGAAAATAGTGGTGTAGATAGGTATACCCTTACGAAAGAGCTGGCCTTAGGGCCGGCGTACAGCACTACGGCGCGGCGCCATGCCGTCGCATAGCGCGGCAGTCACGGCGTCTGCCGGCACCGTCTACCGGTGCTTAATGTCGGCCGGCGCCGGTCACAGGCGGACAGCGTCGTGCCGGCAGACGGCGCCTTCCACAGGCGCGGTACACGGGCGCTGACGTGCGCCGGCGGACGCCGCGCCGTGACGTTGTGCGTCAGCCCTTATTCAGGCCAAGCCATGATCGGTAAAATACTGTCGCGAAGAGCGAAAAATTATCGGTCGGTAGATTTGGGACTCAAACGGATCCCAGGATCCGTTTGATTTGGAAACGGATCACAGCAGTTTGTGTCCACCGATACCGGGATCCGTTTCCAACACAAAAACCAATCAAAGTTTTTACCCACCGTTCACGGTATCCGTGGCTACAATAAATAAATTATATTAATTTTGGAAACGGATCACGGTGTACAGAAAGGAATTATATTTGTAGATATGTGTGGCAAGACAACCTTGAAGCAAATAATAGTCATTGGTGGCAACACTGACCGTGTTAAAGGGAGATAAAAAACAGCAAGTATTTCGTCCTCAAATCAGTTTGACCGTGGTTTGACCACGAGAAAAAAAACTTTATCGTAATGATGGATACCCATCCATCATTACCTACCAGGTGGTTTGTGTAAGATGCCTACATTTTTCTCTAATTTAAGGGCCTTCCATGAGCCAACTAGCGCCGCCAATCTTAAAAAACAATATCTTACAAATTATTAATTTTTATTAAAAAAAGCTATGTACAAAATCTTTATTAGGGTAAACACTATTTTTTAATATACAATACATGGCATAATTGCGACAAGCAAAGTTGTAGGTAGTTCTCAAATGTGCCAAAAACGGCCGTTTTTCGGAATTATGCGAACTACAACTTACCGACATTGAATCACGTTATAAATAAGTATTTAAAAATAGTATTTATCGTAATGTAGGTATGCACATAGCTTTTTTGATAAAATAGGAAGATATTATTTTTCAAAGATTGGCGGCGATAGTTGGCTCATGGAAGGCCCTTAACTTACTTACCTATATATATAAAAATTACATGCCATTGGCATTCAAAATTAAAAGCCTGCTTTGCTCATGTTTTTTTCCTTATTCGTATGCATTTGAAAGCGCGCTGAATGTTTTTTTTTCTTCTATTTAGCCACGTCTCTGCCGTTAAATGGGGTGCCATTTGTAAAATTAAAGCTCTGCTTAGGGTGTGTTTTAATGAGGGGGAAAGTGGGGGCCGCGGTGTGCACCTAGCCGAATCAAATTTTTCGTTCCGCCTTCGTTTAAATTTAGAGTGTGGTATAAGTATAGGCGGTTAGCGGATGAGGATATAAGAGAACAAAAACCGGCCAGTGCGAGTCGGCTGTTGGACTCTCGCACCGAGGGTTCCGCGCAACTTCACCATAACATTTGCTCTAACGAAAAGATAAACTACATTTAGGACAAACTTATCTTTGCGATTTCGAAACTGATAACGTCATACATCGACATACCAGGCGTCAACTGCAAATATAAGTTTGTAATTACAACATAAAAAACATTTCGTGATGGAACCCCAAATTTACAGTATTCGGATTTCTTCCTATACTTGTGATATAAGACCTAGCTTCATTCGTGACATAAGCGACCATATCTTTTGATTGGGTTGACGTAGAAGTTCGATTTTGTAACGACTGCATGAGATTGCAGACTTGAGTATTGGGTATTAATTTCAACTTGATCCTTCCACGCGTTTCTGAGATATAGATAGGTCTTGACAGACAGACGGACTTCCTTTTTTCCTATTGAGGTAAACTCTAAAAATAAAAAAGGCTTCACTCTCATGGCTACGATTCCCTATGTTATGGGACCAGAGCTGTGTGAAGCGGAGACGAGAAGAGATGTTTTTCTTTCATGGTGTAGGTCTAGAGTGTATCCACTGAACCTGTGCGGAGATGCGTACTGGCTAGACTGATGCGGAGGTATGTGCTACCTAGAGTGTGACATGTGTGTAAGTATCTGACTTGTCATGACGCTTTTACAAAAACGTGCGACGCGTGAGGAACTAGCTGCGCCTCTCACTGCACGCCGTTCACATTTCCTCCCGTCTCCGCTTCGCGCCGCAGCCTAAGAGCGAGGACCCATTAGTGCGTTGCGCTGCGTTGCGTCGCGTCGTCGCAACGAAACAGCGCATTGTATGCCACACCTGCGTTGCGACGACGCACGATGTCGCAGCGCAAGAGGGTAGGGTCGTCGCAGCTGCGTCTCAGTTCAGCCTTCTCACTCATGGTAAGTTAAAAAATGTCTAGCTTCCTCCTCTAGCAGTGGATCACTGTCCGTCGTCGCAGCGGAGCTCCGACAACGCAGCGCATCACCCTTCCTCTCGCTTCGTCTCTCGTCCGTCGATCCGTTGAAATGTCGCGCGCGACGGCGCAACGGTCTAATGGGTCATGTCATAAAAAATATATGGAAAACGACGCAGCGACGACGCTGCGACGACGCAACGCAACGCAACGCACTAATGGGGCCTCGCTCTAACTCACATCTCTGCGAAGCACAGCTCACATCTCAGCTTTGAATCACGCTATACTATGACACCTCTCCTCTCTGCTCAACCGTCTTCACTGAAGCTGTGCGGAAACGAGAATAACGAAATCCTATTGGTTGTTTAAAACACGTTACCGCTCCTCTCGTATCGCCTCCGCTTTGGTGGAGTTCAGGCCTTAGATAGCGGTTACATTTAGACACGTCATAAAGTGCATAAATAGAACCGCTACTCTGTCTACGTATAATTATTCAGATAAAAGCAAACAACAATTTTCCGCCTTATTTTCCTCATAATAAATCGCCTGTACCTTAAAATGTAAGGAAAAGGTACAACCTTCGTAATCTTAAATAAAAGATGTCCCGAATTTTTAAGATGTTTAAAAAGAAGCGACCTACAGTCAGGGCCCAGGACCGGCATTATATTATTATTATAACTTGTTTGTTTGTTTTGTTTCAACTGGCCGCAAGCCGCGTGCATAACGCGCCTGTGTGGGAAAGACTTTATATCTAATTCTGTAACGGCTGTGGCTCCTATCCTGATTCTAATGGTGGCACTTCACTTAGCTATTCGTATTCGCTATTGGATGTTTGTCGTATTTGGCAAATACTTGACGTACAGTCGACAGCAGATCAATGGTAACACTTGCAGTACGATTTCAAGTCTTACGACGCAAATAATAAGAACTGTCAAAAGTAAAAAGTGTCACCATTGATCTGCTGTCGACTGTACATACAAATAAGACGAATATTTTGTCAAGAATACCAACCACACATGGTAATTACGACAATTACGCAAATACGAATAGTCAATAGTGAAATGCCACTATTAGACTCTTTATTGTACATATTACAAGTAAAATGTACATGTTATAATTATTTGGTCAGTCGAATATTCACAGAGTCGAAAATCATGCGGTCAAATACTGTAAAGGTGTTGTTAAAAATTTACTCTCGCCCCTGCAAATTGTCGAGCTTACGAATTTCGACTAAACAAATATTATGAGCCAATGGCTTTCTAGCTGTTTTATTAGCGCACATCGATAGAATGGATTTCAATCCCATGGGATACCTTCATGATCAGAATTTATTAATGCTTGTAATGCATAAAATAATCTATAAAATTTTGAAAACATTATCGCTATGTCTTCAGAACTCGTACGGTGGAACACAGAGAAAGGTGTACAGGAGAGTTTTTAAGGTTGAGATTTACTCAAAAACTACTTGACCTATTGCAAAAATTCGTTCACTCTTTGAAAGATAAAAGTTAAAACTATGTGACTGTAAAAGAATTATTAAATTCGGTCCAGTAGTTTTTGAGAAAATCTCAACCTTATTGAGGCCCCCTGTATACTTATCTCTGTCTTCGACTGTACTTTTGCAGCTGTCATATTTATTATATCAACTATATACCTACCTAGATTCGATAACTTTGTATTTGTACGAACTCAGAGCCAAGAATTATACCCAAAACGTCCGCCCAAGCTGCCTTGCCTCGGAAACAAGCTGCCACACTAAACAGCGGCGAACTACTGCATTATTCATAGTCGCCATGTGTCCTGCCCCTTACTTCAAAGATATTCAATCCTATACAGAAAGGGAGTTTGCAACACTTAGATCTATATAAGTGGAATAATCTATTCGATTCTATGACAATAATTTAGTAGAACTAAAATGCCTTAACTAAAGCGTCTCTGAGAGATTTTTGACAGTTAATTCGAAAAAGCAAAGAATGACGAGATTTTTCGAATACGTATACTGCCTAAACTCAGAGGAAAGTATACATGGGACAGCATTAAGGTTGAGATTTTTATAAACGATTTGACATAATATAAAATAAACTTTAATACTTACATATATTTTACATAGTCAACACTATAAACAGATACATACAATATTAGCAAAACAATTTTACCAATCAGTCAAGTAGTTTTTGAGAAAATCTCAAGATTAATTTCTAGCTTAGGAGCCTAAATGATATTTCACTTTGCATTAACCATCGACGTCTACCATTCGTAGTCGCCTAAAAATCATGCTGCTTCAAAAGTCTCTTAACGTCAGAATGTCGAAAAATGCCTACTGCCATCTCTGCAGACATAACCTACCCTTTGCTCCTGTCCTGCCCATATGCACGTGGATTACCACCGAAAGTGTCCCGTCGGATAAACCGGCCATGAAAAGGTTAATTACTAACCCTTCGAGAACTCTATGTTAACCCCGACCAAACAACGCAGTTGACAGTTAATTTGAAAAGTTTGAAGCCCTCTGAAGTTTGCGGGTTAATTAAATTTTTTAGGGTTATGTCAAAGCCAGTCAAGCTCTTTTAACTACTGTATTTACAAATTATAGAATAGGTAAGTAAAAGACATTGCCACATTTCAATGGAGCTTTGCCCCACCTACAAAACTACGTGACCATTTAAGCTGTACCTATCATTTTGTTGGGGACTTATTACAGGTTTCAAATTGCATAATCATAATCAGTATCATTTTCTACTACTCTCGCAACTCCTATAGAAGAATAACAAAAACAATGAATAAATTGCTTCGATTTCTTACTATTTTCTGAATTCTTAATTAAGCTGTTTTTTTTTCGAATCGCAACTTGTACAAAACTTTAGTATAAACCAATAATTTTAATAAAAAACGGAGATATTTTTACATTTATTCGTTATCTTGTACCTACAACTTGCGGTTGACGGTGGGGCAGAATCTGGCATGGTCATTTACCTATGCATGGTGTCTCAAATGTATAATTTATATGAAAATACTCTATCGTTTTCTCTTAAAATAGTTAATTCGAGGCAAATGACAACTGCAATATGGAGCGACGTTATTTTTGAATTTGCTGAATTTACAATAAACATAAAAAATAAAGCGATTTTTTTAATGACATCGTTAAGCTTTATTAGTACAATAGACGGTGTTTTAGAATTAAAACTATAGTGAGCCATTACTACAAATTATTATATGTAAACGGATATCACTCACTTCAACAATATAAGTGAGTAAATGCCGCCAGCATTTTGGGCACGTTGCCGGACAACGGGGATCGGTTGAACTATCTGTAATGCAAGCCATTCAGATAGTTCAACCGACCCTTTGTACGTATATAGTTTTATTTTATTTTAATAAGTACTTTTATTTTTAGTTTAATATTGTAAGTTTAGTAAGTTAGTTTATATTTTTAGTTATTTGAATAAATATTATACCCTAGTGAGTGATATCCGTTTATATATAATAATTTATTTTGATGTGTCTAAAAAATTATATATTGTACTATAGTACATAACTACAGAGTCTCGAATTCCCTATTAAATTCAATCCATAAAACTACGAACCTTGCACTAAATAAAACACAGCTACTTAGGTATTTTAATACATTCCACTATTTTCCTTGTGTAACCAAATATAGCTTCAATTCATGTTTCAAGTAAGGTCGGTATTGCTCTGGCAACATTTTTCAATAACACCTGTTGTGGCATGTCCTTTTGTCACGGAACCACAGGAATTTCCGTTACGTCCAAGGAGTAAGGAGTATTGCTGACTGCATAGTCGGGGTGGGGATTAAATCGATTGCAGATGTGGGTGGATGGACAATAATATTTTACAATTCCAGTCTATTCACACCCTTTACACTTAGTTGTCTGTCATACATAGGGTCCTTGAATTCATTCGACAAATTGAAACGAGGGGGGGGGGGGGGGGGGAGGGGGTAATCATGATAAACAGTGAATTGGTATTTTTCTTAGTAAATCAAAATTGGAACAAAAAATTGAACTAAGTACGAAGGACCTTAGAAATAACCCGGGAATTCTCGAAACCGAAACCCTAGTCACACATAGGGCCTTCCATGAGCCAACTAGCGCCGCCAATCTTAAAAAAAAAATATCTGTAGTATTTATCCTAATAACGATTGTGTACATAGCTTTTTTTTTAATAAAAAATATTAATTTGGAAGATATTATTTTTTTAAGATTGGCGGCGCTAGTTGACTCATGGAAGGCCCTTAGACCAAAAAATGATCCTAAATTACTGCCATAGAGTTCATACTTATTGTATTTTGAGTACGATCTATTTACTTTGTGACGTCACACCTAATACACTTTCATCAACTTTAATCTAAGAAATAGGTCTTTACGAGTAATAACATCGTAAAAGAGAAATCCTTAGTCATTCAATCAAATTACTTACAGAGTCTTTTATTAATATTAAAGGCGACGGTAGTAATTTTGGTAAAATGTGCCAGTATATAGACTTAGGCGACGACATATTAGCGTGATTCAACGAAATTTAATGTCCACACAAAGTTCTTACACCTATAGCGCAGCCCAAATCATGTGTCTTATTTTGTAAACAAATATGATCGTCTAATTACCAGTTGTGATGTAACACTGAAGGAAATGATTGATTACCTGTTCATCATTGTGAAAATAACTGCAATAATCACGGAAAAGTTAAAATTTTAGTAGTGTTTGTTTACAAAATGACTTGGTTTGGGCTGCGCAATAGCTACTTATGTCCTTACACTTTTTAATCGCACGATCCTTCTACTACTTTTTTTTTAAAACTTGTACACGGGAAGACATAGAAAACTATACAGATGGTCCAATAAGGTTGAGATTTTCTCAAAAACTACTGGACCGAATTTAGTACTTCTTCTACAATCACATAGTTTTAACTGTTCTCTATCCAACTTCAAGATAATCTCAACCTTAAAAACTCTCCTGTACACTTTTCTCTGTGTTAGACTGTACCTAACTTACGTCCTTACACTTCTTTTAATCGCACGATCCTCCTTCTACCCTTATTTTAAAACTTGTACGGTCGAAGACAAAAAAATGGTGTACAGGAGAGTTTTAGATTGAGATTTTCTGAAAAACTACTCGACCGATTGTAAAAATCCTGTCACTGTTAGATAGATAAAAGTTAAAAATATGTAACTGTAAAAGAATTATTAAAATCGGTCCAGTAGTTCTTGCGAAAATATCAACCATATTAAGACCCCCTGTATACTTATCTCTGTCTTCGACTGTACTTACAACAAAATTTTTTTTTTAATCTAGGTTTTTTTCCGAGGTTTTTGTCACTTGGTGACCATGCCTTTTCTTTTGACCCATGTATAACATGTAACCATGTACCACCGCGCCCGGGGGAGCGTGTTGTTTATGTCGGGCTCGCCGACATGAAGGGGCGGAATACCGACTAAACCTCCTGGGGTGTTCCACCTCGTGCCATTGTTGCCGAGCCACGGGAACTGCGATACATCCGCGACCCGACTGGCGCCCCGAGCACTCCACATTGTAGGCTGTAATAGCCCACAATGCATAATCAATTGGTGACCATACCAGCCTAATAAAAAGTTTATCTTGTTTCTATACACAGATTTAGAAGAACAGTGATAAAAGAGATCTAAGTTTTTTAACCCTAAACTCCCTCCCTCCTTAAGCCCTCGGGGCCCTTTTGATCCCAAATGGAAACATATTATGCAAAACTCTATTTTCACTGAAAACATATTTATTTTGGCTTGATTTTCAATAAAACCGGTTAGTTAGTTTGTTTAGGGATGTTATATTATGAAGTTAGGTTAATATTAGATAGCGTAATCTATCCAATAAAGTACATACCTATATCGAATCCCAAATCAAGTGTCTTATTTTGTATACAAAAACTACTAACATTTTAAACATTTCTGTTACTCTCTTTCTTCTTCTTCTTATCCATTCTCTACCAGTCTGGAGTAGGCCTCCTTTAAATTTCTCCACTCTCGTCTATTTTGCGTCACTTGGATCCATTTCGAACCGGCTGCTCTTCGGATGTCATCACGCCATCTCTTCTGTGGCCTCCCTGTTTTTCTCCCCACGGCCTCCACTCAACCACTGCCTTGCACTAGGGCCCGTATTAATAAATCACTCTCAGCTCAAAAGTCGATCTTGAGAACGACCTCAAGATGGCGTTCCTATTAACAAACATAACTTAGGTGCGCGTTTAGGAATCGGGTATCACGTGAGTAACGCCGTATTAATAAGGAGTCTTGTTTGCGTGCCACGTGACCTGTTTCTGTTATTATTGCATAGTTATTTTCGCATTATTAGATTGGATCAATTATTTTTACAACGATAAACAAGTTCTATTTATCAGTTCCTTCAGTGTTACATCACAACAGGTAATTAGATGATCATTTGTTTACAAAATAAGACACTTCATTTGGGCTTCGGTATACCTACCACATATCTCCGAAAGCCCTAAATATCTTTAAAAAAACGCCTTAGAACCTACAGGGTTAGCACAAACCCTGCTTAAAACAAAGTTTGGAACACCGTTTCCCTTTTATAAGTGTGTTCGCTTGATAGCAACATTTATAATAAAATAAAAAACAATAAAAATATATCTCTGAAAAAACTTCGCTACGAAGAAATTCTGTAATAATTCGGACTTTCTTTCGACTTACGATACGATAACGTTATTAAGGTTATTAAGGGTGAGATTCGTTAACAATTTTGAACACAAACTCTGCGTGAGCTCGCACTTACGACTGTCAAGATTGCATGAAAACTAATAATAATAATAATTTATTGAAGTAAGAGATTTACAAGTTTTCGACTGACAGTTGTAAGACCGAACTCAAACTCCACTCATACTCAAAACTGTCTATGACTATTAACGACCTTACATTACAGCCAAACGTCTATGGTATTTGACATTCGTAAGAGCGAGTTCATAACTTGGGCTCAAAACAATCTTGGCCTAGTACTTATGTTCCTTTCTCTGGTTCTTAATCTTATTGTATTAAATTAAAATAAGACATTTATTCATATTACAATAAAATCTTAAAAATAACTATTTTAAATATTACTAACCTAAAAAAATATAAACTAAACTAAAAACTATATGTACCAAGGGTCGGTTGAACTATCTGAATGCATTATACAGATAGTTCAACCGATCCCCGTTATCCGGCAACGTGCCAAAATGCTGGCGGCATTTCCAATTAAAATTAAATGTAACTTTATAACTGCGATGAAATCAAGAAAGTGCAAAGCCATGTATCAAGATCAGATGTGTGTTAAAGAATATACCTACAAAAACGTGTACAGTAGGTCAGTAGTGATTAAATAAAAAGATTTTTTTAGTTTGTAGTACAATCGTCAGCAGCTCATTGTAACACAGGAGGACTCTACAAGGTGTAAATACAGCTTAAATTGCAATGGTTTGTATAGGTTGATAGGAGTGGTTATGTAATAATTATCTTGCAGTCTAAAATACATGAAAATAAAAAGTTCCTTAATACAATTCCTTCTTGTTTTTATTTGCGTAATGAAACGAAATTTTATTCAATTAATTTGCATAATTTCATTTTATGAACCGACCTAATTCTTAAGAAAAATTATTTTCCATGTTTCTTGAAACGCTTACAAATGAGGCTTCTTAACCGATCATGTGCTACGAATGTATTGCTACGGGAAGCTACGCCGAAGTACTGGCTACACGAAATGTGTGTAACCGAGTACTTACGTATGTGCTACGGTACACATAAATACGAACGACGGCAGATCAATGCTAGCTTGCAGTACGATTTCAACTCTTACGACGCAGGTAATAAGAATGGTCCAAAGTGTTACATTCGATGTGCTTTGGGTTGTGCTACGAATTGCTACGCACAAACTACTTTGAAATACTCGCTACACACAGCTACGACGAAATACGAATGCAATTTTGTGTGTGTGTGTGTGTAACCGAGTACTTTTGTGCTACGAAAGACTCATTCCAATTACACAAACATAAGTACTACGAACACGAATGTCTACACAAAGCTACGACAAACAGATAATTCACAAGTAGGTATCTAAAATCGTAGTTTCGTGCTATATTATAAACTAATGTTACAGTCCCTTACAGGGTTTATGTAAGAACTAATGTTACAATATAAAGCACATTTATAAATTACATATTACTTACTGTCTTTTGTTAAATATTTTGTCGTTCATAAAAACTAACTTACCATTAGAAATACCTAAATATTATATATAAAGCAATAAATAAAGGAATTTAAATTTAATAAACAAAATGAATAATAAAAATTCTGTGATAAGTACCTACCTATAATAATAAATTTAGATGGAAAACATCGCCAAGATGCAAGATTTTGTATTCAAGTCACAGCCTTTTGTAAATCTGATGCTACAGTAATGAATAGGAAGCATCTACCATGCACTACGAACTACTAAGGCATGGGCTCATGAAGTTACAAGTCTAATAGTTTTAATATTTTTACAACAAGGTGTTACAAAGTTTTTTAGGTGAAAGGCCATGTAAAGCCTGGGGCCTATTTAATATACGTGACAATCCGACAATTATGTCAATTTTTGACAAATAAGTCGAATTGTCGGACAAATGCTGTTTAATAAAGATGACAATTATGCCAAAAGTCGACAGGTAAAAATTATCATAATTGTCAGTCTTCAAACCCGTTTAATAACGCTGACAATTGTCAATTTTTACCTGTCGGGTTTTTAAGACAGTAATATTCGTTGACTTATTTGTCATGGTAACTGACAAATTTGTCGTTTTTTTTGACATATTTGTCAGAACACAATATCAAGGCATGCGTACATGAAATTAATATTAAAAATAAAATAATTTTACATTGATTCTGTTTTTTGTTTACAATGGACGCCAAATCAATCATTTTGTGCCTTATTAACGAAAACAAAGACATTTTATTCGGCAAATAGTGCTGATCTAACACACGAAATAAAGATACATAAATGGAAAGAAATCACCGAACAATTGAGAGCATTGGGAGTATTTTATTACTAACATTGAAAGTTATCTGTAAAGAGAGCTGTAACTGTATCCGAACAGATACAGTATTATATAGGTTCTAGTGTGTACGCGTTAACAATCTACATATTACAGAATGAGTACCTGCTTGTCATCGGTTCTCTGCGAGCACGGCGCATTCCACGTACGGACAACAGCAGATCAATGGTAACACTTACAGTACGAATTCAACTCTTACGACGCAGAAAATAAGAACGGTCTAAAGTCCAAAGATACATCGGCAATATCTTTTGATTGTGTTGACGTAGAAGTTTGATTTTTTCACGACTGCGTGAGATTGAAGACCTGAGTATTTGGTGTTAATTTCAATCCGAATCGATTTGGTGTTAGTTTCAATTCGATCCGAATACGCGTTTCTGAGATATAGGTCTTACAGACAAATAGACAACAAAGTGATCCTATAAGGGTTCCTTTTTTCCTCTTGAGGTTCGGAACTCAAAAAATGGCAAAATGCGCTCTGCGTCCATCTTCTAGAATAATGATTTTGGTACGGTCGACATCATAATAATTTGTAGTAACATTTTAACTCTTATAACACAGTTATTATAAGTTCCTACTAGGTATTATTTAAGGGCTCATTCTACAAGTCATACTTTTATTATAACATTAAAATCTACGGAACATAATACGCAGGTCAAGCAAGTACCGTTTGACTTGTAAAATTGTAACTTCATGAGCCGTCAACCTTATTACGGGGTGTTTATTCCCTGCAACCTCGCGCCAAGGCGGTAACGAGCTTCATTCAAGATCACCCTTTGAATATCGACTGGCCGGTGCACTATTATGGCGAGCAACATGTAGGGGTTACTTTAGAGCATTTATTTTAAACTCAAACTATACCTTTTTAGGTATTTATTCATAAAACAATAAAAAATAACTATTATAATATTAACCTAGAAAATATAAACTAAACTAAAAACTATATATACAATAGGTCGGTTGAACTATCTGAATGGATTAGCATTACAGATAGTTCAACCGATCCCCGTTGTCCGGCAACGTGCCCAAAATGCTGGCGGCATTTCCCCTCTGGATCGCTAGGCTGATCCTTTGTATAAACTATACCTAGGTACAGTTGACAGGCGGGTTTGAGCTCAGACTATTAATACGGGCCTCATCATCATCTCAAGTATGTCATTTATTAATAAAGCAATCTTGAGGGCGTATCACAATGATGTCTTTCTCAAGAGGAAGAACTCAAGTAAACGTCGCGGTTTGCCTGCAATCAGCAAATACGTTCTCAAGTGTGACTTTGATAGTTCTCTTGAGAACTAAGTTTTGTTTACGGCGTAACTCATGTGATACCCGATTGCTAAACGCGCACCTAAGTTACGTTTATTAATAGGAACGCCATCGTGAGGTCCTTCTCAAGATTGACTTTTGAGCTGAGAGTGATTTCTTAATGCGGGCCTATGTAAGGCAGATATTCATCTAGACTCTAGATCAGTGGTTCCCAACCTTTTTTGACTAGGGACCGCTATAATTTCGTTATAATTAACATGGACCACTAGCTTAAAAAATAAACCGCCTAACTTAACAACATGTCAAGGCTAAATTCTAATCTAATCTAAATTGTAAAACATTGACAAGGCCTCTTTACAGCCGCAATTAGTTCATATCCCGTGGGTCGGTTCTTTGCCCTGTTTCTCTGTTCGTACATCCAGCCGTAACCTAGTTTGTATTCTGCACCTTATATTATAATAAATTATTATATTATGTATGACATAACAAAGTGTTCCCTAGGAAATGAAATGAATGAATGAATGAAATGAAATGAAATGAAATGAAATTTATTTGTAAATATGGGTTAATGCAGATATTATACAGTTGTGGTAGTATCACCATATTCGGCCCTAAGGCGTACAAATTTTGTAGTAGCAAAATTATTTTAATTTAATCTAAGTACCTATTATTAATTACATGTCAAAAGTCAATTTAAAATGTCAAACATATTATATCTACATTTACTATATTTAAATTTTTAAAAACACTCATGGCTAGATTTAATTGAATTAATGTCACAGTATATCATCAAGGAAGTCAGTCAATTTATAATAACATTTATCTAAAAGCTCCTAAGGTTGAAAAAAAAAACGTTTTAAGTAGAAAAGTGTCCAGGAATTTTTTTAAGGTTGAGATTATCTCAAAAACTACTTGACCTATTGCATGATTTTTTTACTGTTAGATAAAAGCTCAGCTGCGTCGTAAGAGTTGAAATCTACTGCAAGTGTTACCATTGATCTGCTGTTGTCCGTACTTAATCGTAAAAAACAAAAGTGACATTATTTAACAGCATCAAAAATCTTTCGCGGAACATATTTTAGCCTATGCGGCCACTGGTTGGGAACCACTGCTCTAGATGAATGTCTGCCTTACTATAGAAACTCATAGAAGTTATAGAATCCAACATTTGGGCGACATTACTGTTGTAATTTTCGCCCGTAAGCAAATCGCCCAGTATCATTAAAGCATGTGGGCCAGTTTACTACGTGAAAACTTACAAAAGGGAAACTCGCCCATGGACCAGATATTTTGTGGGCGAGTTTGCGACTTAGCCAAAAGTACTTAGCTTATTACTTAAATACGTTCCGTAGTCTCATTAAGTCGACTTAATGACCGACGCACAGAAAGGCGGCAAAGAAATGCGTAAGCGTTTCCTTCATAAAGAAATTCTCGGTCGTAAACTTGGAATAAACAGGCGGTAATATTTCTGTAGGCACATTTTCTTTTTAATTTTTATGTTTCGACTGTTTGGATAAGGCTTTTGAATTACAAGGCGTTAGGACTTGGCTCTCGTTAAGGCAGCTTTGAATTCATTGCATTTCATGAAATAATTCGCTACATTTTACGGAATAATTCAGACTAATCCCTTTATTGAAAGTAAAATTCATGTCAAAGTAAAATTCAAAGTCAAATTTCTTTATTGCAAGTAAGCACGTTGTGTACATTTTTGCACGTCAAAATATTTTTGAATTTACATTTACACCACTTTGCAAGGAAAAGGTGCCAATGCATGTAAAATGACAATGCCAGATTCTGCCCCACCATCAACCGCAAGTTGTACAAGATAACGAATAGATGTAAAAATATTTCCGTTTTTTTTTTTAATTATTGGTTTAAAATAAAGTTTTGTACTGTGTACTGTTGTGTACTTACAAGTTGCGATTCAAAAAAAAACAGCCTAATTAAGAATTCAGAAAATAGTAAGAAATCGAAGCGATTTATTCATTGTTTTTGTTATTCTTCTATAGGAGTTGCGAGAGTAGTAGAAAATGATACTGATTATGATTATGCATTATGAAACCAATGATATTTAATAAGTCCCCAACAAAATGATAGGTACAGCTTAAATGGTCACGTAGTTTTGTAGGTGGGGCAAAGCTCCATTGAAATGTGGCAATGTCATTTACATTTAGGTACCTACTTTCACCATTTTGCAAGGAAAAGGTGCCAACTGTGAGGAGATTAAAAACCGGCCAATTGCGAGTCGGCTGTTCGACTCACGCACCGAGGGTTCCGTGCAACTTCACTGCGCTTTTTTTGCTGTAACGAAAAGATAGATTTAGGGACAAACTTATCTTTGCATTTTTTAAACTGATAACGTCATTCATCGACATACCAGGCGTCAAATGCAAATTAAATTTGTAATTCCAAAAAAAAAATATTTCGTGATATAATTTCAAATTTACAGTTTTGGGATTTTTTTCCTTTACTTGTGCTATATGTATAAGACCTAGCTTCTTGCCAAATTTCATGATTCTAGGTCAACGGGAAGTACCCTATAGGTTTTGGTTTTCTTGCATTTTCATACAAATATGCGAGAAAATGTGTCATAAATGGTCATATCTTTTGATTGCGTTGACGTAGAAGTTAAATTTTTCACACCTGCATGAAGTAGCAGACCTATGTATTTGGTATTCAATTCAATTTCAACTTGATCCGTCCACGCGTTTCTGAGATATAGGGTTTGATATTTATTCCGTGGTCTTGACTGACAGACGGACAGACGAACAACAAAGTGATCCTATATAAGGGTTCCTTTTTTTCCTTTTGAGGCACGGAACCCTAAAAATTAACCTCCTCCATTCGAAGTCGGGTAAAAAATGGGTCTTTAATATTGTTTCACCCACAGAAAGCTATATGAATTGAGCAAATAAGTAAAAGCAGTATATTTCCCCTGGGTCCAGGGCGGACCCTACGATCCGAATGTAGCATTTTTATAGCATACCTACTGAAATTATTAGTACCTACTACGAATCATAACATTTTGCCCGTAAAATGTAGCTAAATATGCCTACGGGGTGTAGACAAACAAAATATAAATCTTTGGCGTTGCCTGACTTGAAGTAGAATAGTAAATTAATATTAATATTATTATAAGCATCTCTCCAGGTTTCACGGGTTTAAGAAAACCCGGTCCTTTGAAAGGCTTGCACGGAGACATAGGTCCAACGCGTAGAGGCCCCTTAGAGAACTTTAATTTGAAGGGATGTGATGCATACAGCGGGACCCGTCTCTGAGAGCATCAGAATGCACTCAATGACAGACCCCGTCAGGTGCATAAACTATTGCAGTGATTGGAAATTACAACTTAATTGGGACTATTGGTTTGGGGTGTTGGTGGGTCAGTCAGTCTGGTCTATAGAGCGAGACGTCGGACACCTGCCATGATCACATTGTCTCGAAGTTATGAATAAAAAATATATACATATATTAATATTATTATTAAGTATCTCTCCAGGTTTCACGGGTTTAAGAAAACCCGGTCCTTTGAAAGGCTTGCACGGAGACATAGGTCCAACGCGTAGAGGCCCCTTAGAGAACTTTAATTTGAAGGGATGTGATGCATATAGCGGGACCCGTCTCTGAGCGCATCAGAATGCACTCAATGACAGACCCCGTCAGGTGCATAAACTATTGCAGTGATTGGAAATTACAACTTAATTGGGACTATTGGTTTCGGGTGTTGGTGGGTCAGTTAGTCTGGTCTATAGAGCGAGACGTCGGACACCTGCCATGATCACATTGTCTCGAAGTTATGAAAAAATAATATATACATATATTAATATTATTATTAAGTATCTCTCCAGGTTTCACGGGTTTAAGAAAACCCGGTCCTTTGAAAGGCTTGCACGGAGACATAGGTCCAACGCGTAGAGGCCCCTTAGAGAACTTTAATTTGAAGGGATATGTGATGCACCTAGCGGGACTCGTCTCTAGCGCATCAGAATACACTCAATGATTATTAATATTCTACTAGCCAAGTATAATATAAATAAAAATGTATGGGATGTTTGGTAACGATAAAGCAATGAATTCCATAAATTTTTCTTTCAATTCTACTTACGTAAAGACAGTTGTTCGACCACCGGCGATGAGCGAGTAAAGCTATCAACTATAAAACGAGTGGGCGAGCAGCGACCATAGTTTTGTAGATCGTCTATCAGCGAGTATCGCTGAGCAACGGGCGATTACTCGCTTCACTCGCCCACTCGCCAATGTAGCTCAGCGAGTGGGCGAGTGTCGCCGAGCGATGGGATGTACCTACTCACTCGGCGACAAAATAGCCGAGCGAGTACTCGCCGGCGGGCGGTGTGAACAGTCGGCAGTGAACTATTACTATCCATATGCATCTCCTTTGTTTACACGGAATGTAGTATCTTTTGTACGTTTCTTGGGCGAGAAAGTAGCCGGGATTCACTCGCTTACTCGCCGGTGGTGAGACAACTGCCTTAGCAAAGTCAATGCCTCTGTTTTCTCTTGAGATGAGCTAAACTAATGTCAAGGTTCTCTTGAAAATGGCGGGAAACGACGGTTGCGAAATTTTATGATAATTTTTCTTTTAATGTCTACAGGGACTATTTTGTCACGTTAAATTGATCAGAAAATGTTCGCGAATGACAGTACGGTGAAGTTATTGGATTATTTATGCAAGGTCTGAAGTTTCAAGCTTTTATCAAGAGTTCCCGCTACAAGCTCGGGAGTGAACGTGACTGTCGAGCTGCTTCGTCCAGAGTGGTGACGCTACGGCGACTCCTCTGGATGAAGACATGAAGACGCGGCTACCCAGGGTGAAGACGCTACTGCAACTCCCCTGGAGGAAGATAGGAAACTATTGAACATTGAATTTTCTGTAACATGACTTTGGCAAATGACGAACAGTCGAGTCCAATAATAAAATAAATAAATAATAGCTAATGTCAAACGCCTTGTAATAATGTCACTTTGACAGCTCCGCAGCGTTGCGTCGATCGCTAACGTTGACTCGTGCTACTTGTACTTGGGCAGGAATCCTAAAAAATGATCGATAACAAGGACAACCTTGTATTTATACAGCGACAGCTATTTCTGGCTTTATTATCTATTGTCATCATCTTTTTGTTGTCTATGATCAAACAATCTTTCAGTAAGTAAATAATTATTATATGGTGCAAATATGTTGGTCACCTTTCATTTACAGCAAACAAAATGAATCTATAGTCAATACCACTCTGTCCAACAGTGAACAATGAAATAGCATCACTAAAGTATTAAATATATTTACGGTAAGTATAAATATTATCCACGGAACAGAGAAATCAGTCGAGTTGACTTAAATTTGCAAGGCCTGTATTAATAGTCTGAGCTCAAACCAAGAGCGAATTCAGCTGATACACTCTCAAGACGTGATATGTAAACCAATCTTGAGGGCGTATCACGTGATGTCTTTCTCAAGTCGCGGTTCGTCTACAATCAGCAAATTACGTTCTCAAATGTGGTTTGACAGTTCAGTTTTGTTTATTAATACGGCGTCACTCACGTGATACCCGATTCCTAAATGCGCACCTAAGTTACGTTTATTAATAGGCAGGCCATCTTGAGGACGTTCTCAAGACTTTTGAGCTGAGAGTGATATACGGGCCGAAGAGTCTCCGCACGGGGTGCGTTCCGTAGGAAATCCCGACTTCTGGAAAGCATGAGGTCGGCCATCGAGGGGGTGTAAGGCCCGCTTGCAATAAGAGATAACCTGAGACTTAGCTAGTTAATCCGAGAAAATATATAGAACTTTCACGGCCGTTAAACTCTCGGGTCAATCTTTTAATGCAAGTCCTTATGCTTAGGGCTTAGGTATAAGTTGTAATATACTCGTATCATATTATTATAGTCTAATTTTATTGTATAAGTAATTGAATATTATTACTTTACTAATATATATAGCTCGACTACCACTGACTGACTCACTGACTGACTCACTGATTGACACGCCCGTTTAGTCTGAAGGAGTTCCCGGAGGTGAAAGTGATGTAGGGGGGAGTTGTATAGTTTAGTGATTGGACCAGAGGAAAACTATAGGGAAGTGAAAAAAACAAAATGGCGGCGGGTCAAGTGATGCCATCTCCGCCATTTTCCAACCGATTTCGTTCAAATTTGGAACGCCTGTCACATGGTCCACCTACTTTGTGATGAAATTGAAAAACAAAAGAAAAACAAAATGGCGGCGGAAATATAGCCGATTGAAAATTTGGACATTTCAGACCAAACTTTGACGAATTAGCTGGCCTAGCACGAGCGCATGAGGAATATCCAACCAATTCCACTTCGTAGCATATATGATGTAGTATACCAGAAAATTGTCATTTTTGGGAAAAACAAAATGGCGGACGAGCAGTAAACCATAATATTTTCTCAATAAATTTTCCTATACGAAACGAAAGGATTGCTGGCGTGCGGTAAATATCTATCAGTAACTATAGCGAGGCCGAAGGCCGAGCACCCTCCCGCGAGGCCGAAGGCCGAGCTCCGCGTAGGGCGAAGCCCGAAGCGATAGAACACCGCGAGGCCGTAGGCCGAGCTCCGCGTAGGGCGAAGCCCGAAGCGTCCCCTTGCCAAGCAGAAACAACTCCCCACCTTCCAAGTAACTTTTGCGAGGCCGAAGGCCGAGCCGGCCTGCGAGGCCATAGGCCGAGCTCCGCGTAGGGCGAAGCCCGAAGCGTCCCCTTGCCAAGCAGAAACAACTCCCCACCTTCCAAGTAATTTTTGCGAGGCCGGAGGCCGAGCCGGCCTGCGAGGCCATAGGCCGAGCTCCGCGTAGGGCGAAGCCCGGAGCGTCCCCCTTGCCAAGCAGAAAAAAACTACCTACCTTCCAAGTAACTTTTGCGAGGCCGAAGGCCGAGCCGGGCTGCGAGGCCATAGGCCGAGCTCCGCGTAGGGCGAAGCCCGGAGCGTCCCCACGCTACTACTACGATAATGTTTATTTAGTTGCGGCGCCTACAACACGAAAACAAAGCAGTCTCGCGGGCCGCGCGCGGCCCGCGCACCATGCAACACCTAGTTTTAAGAATTATAATTATATTGTTTCCACTGACTCGGTGCTTTGGTGATATCTGTAAACCAGTCAGTTAATATATTGAATAAATTGAATTGAATAACATAACCCGTCCTATTTTATATGTTTTATTTTATCCAAGAAACTATATTAAAAATACATTGCTTAATGAGTGAAACTATGTCAATTCCTTTATTAAAAGAAAACTACTTGGCACCGGGTATAACAAGTGCCCGGTTATTCAACTGATGAAGAGCTGCTTCGTCCAGAGTGATGACGCTACGGCGACTCCTCTGAATGAAGACATGAAGACGCGGCTAGGGTGACGACGCTACTGCGACTCCCCAGGAGGAAGATAGAGGACTATTGAATATATTGAATTTTCTGTAACATGGCATTGGCAAATGACTAACTGTCGAGTCCGTTAATAAAATAAATAAAGAAGGTATTGCTGCACTTCTTTCTCTGTTCTCTGATCCAGTATAATCCGGATAGACTTTTGAGCAATAATATCCAAGCCGCCAGTTAATAGAAAACTTAATACTTTACTTTCTTAACTTCACTTTAGCTTAACTCTGAGGGTGACCATGCCTGCTCATAAAATATATTGTTTGAAGACATTTATATTTTATCACTTTTTTAAACTTTCACGGCGTAAGGGAAGCCATGAGACCATAGTGGGGACAATAAATAGACCGATGATTATGAGTAGGTACGTACTTAGTAAGTAGTTTCATTAGTGTTTTTTATTGTTGACACCATCTTATTGCTAGCGATAAAAGCTTACATTTTTGTAATATCAAATTCCTAGTTTCGTTCTAACGCGTAGTGACCCCAAGGCGTCGTGCTTAGCAGCGATGCACGCAGCTTTAGGTAACACCCTGTGTGTGGGAACACGAGATAAGCACCAATATTGACCACCATGTAGGTATGTGGGCTTGGACCAACGCGACGGCTTGGCCCTCTTGCTTATCGCCCACCAACACATTATCGGCTCTTGGCTCAAATATATTTTTATTAGTTATCGAGAAAAATATAACCAAAGAATAATAGGAAAACATTGATCTCCTATAAACTAGATACACAAAGGTCTTACTAAAACAATTTAAAAACGTCCAAATAATGTCCAATAAAGCGAATGAGGGTCCATTCATCTGTTTGGACCTTTGCGCTCGGACATTTTTAGAAGGCAGACTGTGCATCTAGTTGTTTATAGGAGATCAATGTAGGAAAAAGATAAGATAGAGTGGTTTAATTTTACAATATGACTAAATAGCGTTTATTTCTCATCCACTCTCTTTTCTTATATAGGTACACACGAATCAAATCAAATCAAATCAATTTTATTGCCAGTTACAGGTTATAAATACATCGAGATGACATTTGATACATTTTGGTGTCACTGCAACTTACCGGGGTCGGCATGCAAATAAGTTATAATATGTTTAACTAGAATATATATAAAAAATACCTACACTATTATCTAGTTATAATATGTCAATGAGTGGGCAATGCAATGAATGTCAAATACTTATTATTGATTGAAATATGTCCTCTAAGTCTAACCTATCTACTAAAATATTGCGGAGTCATGTAATTATCTATCAAATATTCGTCAAGACTATAGTAACACTTATTAATTAATAAATTGAATAATTTTATTCGAAAGTCTCTACATTTGAGTTCTTTTATGCAGTCGGGTAATTTATTATATAATTTTGGAGCCATAACAAACGCCGTTTTCCGATAAAATGCCAGTTTCGCTGTGTGTTGTGATTGTACCTCGATATTATTTCTTGTTTGTCTTGGACGTCTAGTATGTACAAGCTTGAACTTATTTAAATTCTCTCTCACAAATACACAGGCTTCATAGATATATAATGATGGTAGTGTGAGTATTTTTAATTTTTTGAAATATGGAACACAGGTTTCCCTCTGGTTAGCACCAAACATGGCCCTGACACACTTTTTCTGGGTTCTAAATAAGGGCACAATATAAATTTTTGCCGCGTTCCCCCAGTGTAACAAGGCATACCTTAGATTGGATGCCACATATGCATGATACGCACTTAGCCACGAAGACAGGGAAAAGTATACAGGGTCAAAAACTAGTTGACCTATTGCAAAAATTCTTTCACTATTTGATAGATAAAAGTTAAAACTATGTACTGTAAAAGAGTTATTAAATTCGGTCCAGTAGTTTTTGAGAAAATCTCAACCTTATCGAGGCCCCCTGTATACTTATCTCTGTCTTCGACTAAAATAAAATAAAAATCAATAAAGTGTAGGGGTTCTCTTGAAAATGGCGGGAAACGACGGTTGCGAGATTATTTGATAATTTTCCTTTTAATGTCTACAGGGACTATTTTGTGTTTAATATCACGCTAAATTAATCAGAAAAGTTATTGGATTATTTATGCAAGATCTGAAGTTTCAAGCTTTTATCAAGAGTTCCCTCCACAAGCTCGGGAGTGAACGTGACTGTCGAGCTGCTTCGTCCAGAGTGATGACGCTGCGGCGTCTCCTCTGGCTGAAGACATGAAGACGCGGCTAGCCAGGGTGAAGACACTACTGCGACTCCCTTGGAGGAAGATATAAGACTATTCAATATATTGAATTTTCTGTAACATGACATTGGCAAATGACGAACTGTCGAGTCCATTAATAAAATAAATAAAGTGTCACAAAGAGAGTTGTAGTAATGTGATCCATCGCAAAAACAACGTGATGTGACATCATTATCTTTCACTTTTAATAGTTGCCTGTTTCTAGGCGCTCAATATGGGGCAAATGACTTTATTTACACTTTTAAGCCAATTATCTCTCCTAGCGAGCGAAATTGCGACAGTCTTATCTGTGAACTCATGAACTGTCCTTGGTAACCGGAGCTGTGACTGTCTTTTATCATCTCGATAACGGTCCGTGATTATAACAGGATGAGAGTTGGGACATGAAAGGTCACTTTTGTTATTTTGTGAAAGGAGCTTGAACCTGATGCGCATAAAACCTCCTTGGTACCTGTCGATTGTGTTTATGGATGCTAGTGCTGGCCGAAAATTAAAAAGTGGATGGATAGAAAATGAAAAACAACAACTAAAGAAAATGGTTAAGGCAGGTTAGCAAGGCTGGATTCAGAATCTGAAAAATTTCACGCCAATAATACAATACCGTCCGCTGATTGGCTGGAGTGAAAACACGGGTTTTGCTAAGATTTTGAATCTAGGTAACTTTATTTTGGCTCAACTTAGTTGCCGGGGTTTATCTGTAATGTATTATTTACTCAATGGCAAAGAGTACAATATGAGCCAAGTGTGACTTTATATGATTTGATTACATAAACTTTCGTACATTGTTTTCGTAAATTTTCGTAGTTTGTTGTGTTGTCTACAATATAAGTGATGACGACCGGAAGACCAGAGGCAGACCAGATATAAATTGAAACACAACTTGTTGCCATGAAAACTTGTAATCGACTCAAAAACCAACTAAACAAAATCCTTTATAAAAAACAAAAATAAAAACCAAACATTCCAAACAAACAGATTTAAAAATATTTCGAATTATGAAACTACACTCTACTACTCTACTTCATAGAGATGTTGCATCCGCAACATGGCACCCCCTCAGAGCGAAGAATCCGTGGGGAGAGGGACGAGTTTGCGAACTGGTCGCCTGTATCTTCCAGTTCTAGTCGTCACATCGGCCACCCTTACTGTACCGTCTGAGCCCGGGTACACCTCTGATATCCTTCCCATAAGCCAGGCTCCTCGTGGCATGTTCCCATCAGCAATTAGCACAACGTCTCCAATCTTCAACTGCGGCGCCGGCAACGTTATAGGTGACCTTGGCCTTAAGGACGGTAGATACTCTTTCACCCACCTAGCCCAAAAATGATCGGCTAAACGGAGTCCCGCCTTGTATTGCGGACGACCAATTAAGTCTCTGTCAGTGAGGGACGTCACAGTTGGGATGTCATTACCCGTCGTCCCGAAAATAAAATTGAAGGGTGTGACCGCCACGGGCTCTTCTGCGTCAACTGCAACGTGGGTGAGAGGTCTAGAGTTGATAATCGCCTCTGCCTCTAGTAATAAAGTATGGAAGACTTCTTGGCGAGGGGTTCTTTCCTTTAAAGTAACAGCTAGTGCTGTTTTGACACTTCGCACTAATCTCTCCCAACAGCCGCCCATGAAAGGGGAAGCAGGCGGAATAAATTTCCAATCAATCTTCTTATTGATTGCGAATTCATATAATTTAGGTAACTCGCTCGCAGTGGCAACAAAGGCTGTGCCATTATCCGAATATACTCTCATAGGACATCCACGTCGTGCGATAAACCTTGCAGAACTTCTGATGATAATGGCGGATCGGTGACTGGGTTATTGGGTGCCGGGCATCAAGAACGATTGGATTTGGTTCCATATTGACGCCTTGGGCAGCGGAAGTTCGTCCGCTCAATCTAAGCAGGCCGTCTTCTCCAATCTTCAACTACTTCGCTCCGAGAGGGGTTCTGACATTTTAATAAGGTTTGTAAGGAAATGAACCTAGCTGAGAGCGCAAACATAGATGCTGCTCAGCAGTTACAAATTTACATATAAATTTTGAATAATAATATTTATATACAATAAATGCCGAAAGAGAAGCACGAAACGGTGCGCACACGTGGCATGGACTAAACGGAGTCGCATGCCTAGACGAGTTATCGGCAACTACCGGTGAAGGTAGCTCTACATCCGAACATTGTGCCACCAACTCTGGACTATGATCGAGGTCCAGCGCCGGTGGGAACGCCTCGGCCGACGGTTCACGAGGCCAATAATCGTTGGGATGATAGATGAGAAAAGATGGACTAATGAACTAGCGAGATGACAAAATAAATGGAGTTGAATGTTAGCGAGTATCGACACCGGCAATGTTCAGGGCCGTCGACACATAACGCCGATCGGAAGTATTCGTCATCTCAATAATTTAGCCAACTCCATGGGCAATAAAAGCCCTGAACATGCGAGCGAGCGTCGCTGAGCAACCACTATAAACCGAACGTAAAATAATAAAGCGTTGATGGTTGATGACAATGAGCTTCTATGAATTAATGAGCAAAGTGAGCTACAATGAAATAGAACATGGCCTATTGGGGTCGACTTGAGCTTTGGCAACAATATATGAGTTTGACTGCACAATCGGAGCACAAAATCGCCAATAGACCACGCATGAATAGGCGCTCTCGCTTGCGTCAGCGGATAAATGAAGCTGCCTATCCATAAAGTCATCACGTTGTTGATACCATAGATGAATTGACATGTATACCAACAACGTGAGACACACGAACCAACTACTTGACAACAAACGGTCTTTTCAACTGTTGCAATCGAATGTGGTTAATAGTGTCAACTTTAGCGGACTTCGTTGTATCAAAGGCGAAACCGTAAAGCACCCAGCCGAGGGGGGTCAAGGCGGCAACTGGCTGCGAACGACAACCAGAGCGAACCGATTGAGTCGCTGTCATATGCCAATTGTCCATACCTATGATAAGACCGGGCTTACATTTGTCGTAACATATTTTGTAAGCGATATCCGACAAATGAGAATAATTTTTAATTGTATCTACAGGAGCGCACTGTGAACCTAAACCTAGGTTGTTAATAGAGAACGCATTACTTACCTGATATTTATTTGAACTATAACGACCTTTAACTGAAAAGCTCACATACTTTATGTCCGCACTAGTTGACAAACCGGTAACACAATTTATCTTTATAGAAGACTGGCGGCCTTTGGCGCCTATTGTTGCGGCGATATCGGAGCTGATCATGGTGGCGGTAGAACCCTCGTCAAGAAGGGCGAATGTGTCCACACTACCTTTGGGGCCATCCACGGTGACAGCTATCACCTTAAGCAACGGCCGACTAACGTTATCGGCTGAACTATAGGCTAATGTTACCGATTGTTCAGATTCCGAGGCCTGTGACCGAGTATCAACGTCGACGACGTGAGCCATAGCTTCAGTAAACTTATGAAGAAGCTTATGATGATGTCTACTACATCCATCGACTTCACATCTAAACTTACAGGTCTTAAAATGATGGTTAGTTCCCAAGCATTTACGGCAAACCTTATTTTCCGTCGTCCAGCGCCATCTATCATCTGGTTCAAGAGACTCGAAATCTTCACACTGGGTCAAGTCATGTTCTTTACTCTGACAGAACGTACAAACAGGTTTCGAAGCAGTTGAACCAGATGGAGTATTAGTTTGCTTACCAGGCAAGGAGTTTTTATTCTGCTTACATCCCAAAGAACCTTTTTTACTATTTACAGACTCCTTTGCCTGGGTAGCAAATATTTTATCTGTGGGCTTACCTTTTTGAGTTTGAACGTTTTGACGTTGCTGTGGCAACGGATAAAAATCAATATGCCCATGCTTAAGGTACAAGTCAGCTTCCCTATCGAGAAAGTCTGCCAGGAGCTCCAACCTGTATTTATGAGGATGACTAGTCACCGATGCGTAGTCTATCCAGCGAGACTGCAGTAGCGGAGTCAGCTTCCCTAGGATAGAGTGTGCGAGTTCAGGCGATGCCAGGTGCTCCGATGCGAGGACTCGGATCGTCTCGACACAGTTGCGGATACGGCATGATAAAATATTTAAGCCTTTACCTGTCTCGCTACTCTGAAACCTAGGGAGCGCGCGGACCGCAGCTAACTCATGCATTACGATGAACTCTGGTCTGGCAAAACGTGTTTCTAAGGCCCTCACCACGTCATCCGAATGCTGAGCGGTAATAAGTAGGGCGGCGACGGCGTCGCGCGCCGGGCTGCGCAGCGCAGCGGTGATACGAGCGAGGTTCTCCGCATCGCTATACGACAACTTCGTATCCTCGTAGACCTTCTTGAACGGTAGCCACGACGCAGGCGAACCTTCGAAGATTGGGAGCCTGATGTCACTCACCCTTGTATTCCTCGACAGGCCGGTGTAAGCGGATATCTTTACCTCCGGATATTTGTACCGCGGGGTACTTTAATCCTAGGATATTTTCACCCCCGGGTAAGGGTACCGGGGGGGGGGGGGGGGGGGTACTTTTATCCTAGGTTATTTTTACCTCCGGATATTTTTACCGGGGTGCTTTAATCCTAGGGTATTTTTACCCCTGGGTAAGTGTCCCGGGGTACTTTTAACCTAGGATATTTTTACCGACCTGTATTTTTGGCTATTGTAGCTTCATACAAAAGAGATCAACGAGATTTACTATGGCTTCTTAAAAAAGACAGACAGACAGACAGACAGACACAGACAGCCACAGACAGCCACAGACAGACACAGACAGACACAATCAGACATACATAGACAGACACAGATAGACACGGACGGACAGACACAGACAGACACGGACAGACACAGACAGACACAGACATACACAGACAGACACAGACAGACACAGACAGACACAGACAGACACAGACAGACACAGACAGACACAGACAGACACAGACAGACACAGACAGACACATACAGACACATACAGACACAGACAGACAGACACAGAGAGACACAGACAGACAGACACAGACAGACACGGACAGACACAGACAGATACAGCCAGACACAGACGGACACAGACACACATACACACAGACAGACAGACAGACAGACAGACAGACACACACAGACAGACACAGACAGACATAGACAGACATACACAGACAGACATACACGGACAGACACGGACGGACAGACACAGACAGACACGGACGGACAGACACAGACAGACACGGACGGACAGACACAGACAGACACAGACAGACACAGGCAGACACAGACAGACACAGACAGACACAGACAGATAAGAAATATGCAAGAAAATATCAAAAGAAATGGTAAATCTACAAACAAAAACTAAAGCGACGAACTGTGCTAAGAAACTACGTCAGCGATACTTTTAGCAGTTAGTTCAGTTAGAACCCATTGTAGCGCCCCCTACCGGGTCCAATTGTATATCTAAACCATGCATTGACTCGCTCAAACGCACACACAAAATTTCATCAAAATCGGATGATCCGTGTAGGTATAGTTCAACGAGAAGTGAAATTACCGTGGGTACTTATATCCTAGGATATTTTTACTCCTGGGTAAGTGTACCGGGGGGGTACTTTCGTCCTAGGATATTTTTACCGACCTGTATTTTTGGCTATTGTAGCTTCATACAAAAGAGTTCAACGAGATTTACTATGACTTCTTAAAATAGACAAACAGACAGACGGACAGACAGATAGACAGACACTGACAGACACAGACATACACAGACACACACAGGCAGACACAGACAGACACAGACAGACACAGAGAGACACAGACAGACAGACACAGGCAGACACGGACAGACACGGACAGACACAGACAAACACTGACGGACACAGACACACAGACAGATACAGACAGACAGACACAGACAGACACAGACAGACAGACAGACACAGACAGACACAGACAGACACAGACAGACACAGACAGACACACACAGACAGACACAGACAGACATATACAGACACGGACAGACACGGACAGACACAGACAGACACACACAGACAAACACAGACAGACAGACACACATAGACAGACACAGACAGACACAGATACATACACACACATACAGACAGACACACATAGACAGACACAGACAGCCACAGACAGACATATACAGACACAGACAGACACGGACAGACACAGACAGACAGACACACACAGACAAACACACAGACAGACAGACACAGACAGACAGACAGACAGACACAGACAGGCACACACAGACAGACACACACAGACAGACACATACAGACACAGACAGACACACAGAGACAGACAGTCAGACAGAGACAGACAGACACACAGAGACAGACAGTCAGACAGAGACGACAGACACACAGAGACAGACAGACAGTCAGACAGAGACAGACACAGACAGACAGACGGACACAGACAGACAGAGAGACACAGACAGACACAGACAGACACGGACAGACACGGACAGACACAGACAGACACAAACAGACACAGTCAGATACAGACAGACACAGACAGACACTTCACACAGACAGACACAGACAGACAGACACAGACAGACAGACACAGACAGACAGACGCAGACAGACAGACACACACAGACAGAGACAGACACAGACACACACAGAGAGAGACAGACACAGGCACACACAGACAGAGACAGACAGACACAGACAGACACATACAAACACAGACAGACACAAACAGACATACACAGACATACACAGACATACACAGACATACACAGATAGACACAAACAGACAGACACCGACAGACACGGACGGACAGACACAGACAGACACAAACAGACAAGAAATATGCAAGAAATATGCAAGAATATATCAAAAAAATGGTAGATAGACAAACAAAAACTGAAGCGACGAACTGTGCTAAGAAACTACGTCAGCGATCCGTGTAGGTATAGTTCAACGAGAAGTGAAATTACCAGACATCAGTCAGACAGAGACAGACACAGACAGACAGACACAGACAGACAGAGAGACACAGAGAGACACAGACAGACACAGACAGACACAGACAGACACAGACAGACACAGACAGACACAGACAGACACAGACAGACACATACATACACAGACAGACACAGACAGACACAGACAGACACAGACATACACAGACAGACACGGACAGACACGGACAGACACAGACAGACACAAACAGACACAGACGGACACAGACAGATACAGACAGACACTTCACACAGACAGACACAGACAGACAGACACAAACAGACAGACACAGACAGACAGACACAGACAGACAGACACACACAGACAGAGAGAGACACAGGCACACACAGACAGAGACAGACAGACACAGACAGACACATACAAACACAGACAGACACAAACAGACATACACAAACAGACAGACACCGACAGACACGGACGGACAGACACAGACAGACACAAACAGACAAGAAATATGCAAGAAATATGCAAGAAAATATCAAAAGAAATGGTAGATAGACAAACAAAAACTGAAGCGACGAACTGTGCTAAGAAACTACGTCAGCGATACTTTTAGCAGGGATTTCAGTTAGAACCCATTGTTTCGCCCCCTACCGGGTCCAATTGTATATCCAAACCATGCATTGACTCGCTCAAACGCACACACAAAATTTCATCAAAATCGGATGATCCGTGTAGGTATAGTTCAATGAGAAGTGAAATTACCGTGGGTATTTATATCCTAGGATATTTTTACCGACCCGTATTTTTTGCTATTGTAGCTTCATACAAAAGAGTTCAACGAGATTTACTATGACTTCTTATAATAGACAGAAAGACAGACACAGACGGACAGACAGTCACAGACAGACAGAGAGACACAGACAGACACAGACAGACACAGACAGACACGGACAGACACAGACAGACACAAACAGACACAGACAGACACAGGCAAACACAGACAGACAGGCGGACACACACACAGACAGACACAGACAGACAGACACAGACAGACACAGACAGACACAGACAGACACAGACAGACACAGACAGACACAGACAGACACAGACAGACAGACAGACACAGACAGACAGACACAGACAGACACAGACAGACACAGACAGACACAGACAGACAGACAGACACAGACAGACACAGACAGACACAGACAGACAGACACAGACAGACACAGACAGACGGACACAGACAGACACAAACAGACACAGACAGATACAGACAGACACACAGAGACAGACACAGACAGACAGCCACAGACAGACCGACACATACACAGACACACACAGATAGACAGTCAGACTCAGACAGACACAGACAGACATACAAACACAGACAGACAGACAGACAGACACAGAGACAGACAGACAGACAGACAGACGGACGGACGGACGGACGGACGGACTGACGGACTGACGGACAGACGGACAGACGGACAGACGGACAGACGGACAGACGGACAGACGGACAGACGGACAGACGGACAGACGGACAGACGGACTGACGGACTGACTGACGGACAGACGGACAGACACAGACACACATAGACAGACACAGACAGACGCACACAGACCCAGACTGACACAGACAGACAGACACATACACAGGCACACACAGCCAGACATACAGACACAGACAGATAGACAGATACAGAAACACACAGACAGACAGACACAGACAGCGCATATGCAAGAAAATATCAAAATAAATGGTAGATAGACAAACAAAAACTGAAGCGACGAACTGTGCTAAGAACCCAGCGCCCCCTACCGGGTCCAATTGTGAATCTAAACCATGCATTGACTCGCTTAAACGCACACACAAAATTCCATCAAAATCGGATGATCCGTGTAGGAATAATTCAATGAGAAGTAAAATTACCGTAGGTACTTATATCCTAGGATATTTACACCCTTTACAAGATTTTTCAAATAGAGCTATAAACTTAGGTTTTTTTTTATCAATTCAAGTTAAAAACATGTTTAGACTTTATGTCCTTACTGTCATTGTCCGGATAGTTCCAGAACCACCTCAGAATGTGTCTGTGCTGGACACCTAAATATTTTCTGCCTTTCTGCGAGTGCCTGAGACAATATATTAGCAATTAGCACCGATATACTGTCGTTTTCAAAAGCTCTCAGACGATTCTTCTGGTTCGGGATTAGAATGATACTTTGAGGTTACAAAGAGTCGCGTTCACATAGGTATGTAACTACTGACTATGCTACGATTCTAATTCGTTAAGTATACGAGTAGTTTCGATGGTAAACTTTACCATATTCACAAATGATTGCATGCTTTTATTGTTTAACTTAGCAGTTGAACCAGGCGCGGTTGGTTCAGACAGACACAGACAGACAGACACACACACACAGATATACATAGACAGACACAGGCAGCGCATAGCGCATATGAAAGGAAACATCAAAATAAATAGCAGATAGGACAAACAAAAACTGAAGCGACGAACTGTGCTGAGAAACTACGTCAGCGATTCTTTTGTTCAGTTAGAACCCAATTGTAGCGCCCCCTACCGGGTCCAATTGTGAATCTAAACCATGCATTGACTCGCTCAAACGCACACACAAAATTTCATCAAAATCGGATGATCCGTGTAGGAATAATTCAATGAGAAGTAAAATTACCGTAGGTACTTATATCCTAGGATATTTACACCCCTTACAAGATTTTTCAAATAGAGCTATAAACTTAGTTTTTTTTTTATCAATTCAAGTTAAAAACATGTTTAGACTTTATGTCCTTACTGTCATTGTCCGGATAGTTCCAGAACCACCTCAGAATGTGTCTGTGCTGGACACCTAAATATTTTCTGTTCTGCGAGTGCCTGAGACAATATATTAGCAATTAGCACCGATATGCTGTCTTTTTCAAAAGCTCTCAGGCGATTCTTCTGGTTCGGGATTAGGATGATACTTTGAGGCTCATGCGTTTTCTATCCAAAGAGTCGCGTTCACATAGGTATGTAACTACTGACTATGCTACGATTCTAATTCGTTAAGTATACGAGTAGTTTCGATGGTAAACTTTACCATATTCACAAATGATTGCATGCTTTTATTGTTTAACTTAGCAGTTGAATCAGGCGCGGTTGGTTCAGAGAGACACAGACAGACACACACACACAGATATACATAGACAGACACAGGCAGCGCATAGCGCATATGCAAGAAAATATCAAAATAAATAGTAGATAGGACAAACAAAAACTGAAGCGACGAACTGCAAGCGATTCTTTTGTTCAGTTAGAACCCAATTGCAGCGCCCCCTACCGGGTCCAATTGTGAATCTAAACCATGCATTGACTCGCTCAAACGCACACACAAAATTCCATCAAAATCGGATGATCCGTGTAGGAATAATTCAATGAGAAGTAAAATTACCGTAGGTACTTATATCCTAGGATATTTACACCCCTTACAAGATTTTTCAAATAGAGCTATAAACTTAGGTTTTTTTTATCAATTCAAGTTAAAAACATGTTTAGACTTTATGTCCTTACTGTCATTGTCCGGATAGTTCCAGAACCACCTCAGAATGTGTCTGTGCTGGACACCTAAATATTTTCTGCCTTTCTGCGAGTGCCTGAGACAATATATTAGCAATTAGCACCGATATGCTGTCTTTTTCAAAAGCTCTCAGGCGATTCTTCTGGTTCGGGATTAGGATGATACTTTGAGGTTACAAAGAGTCGCGTTCACATAGGTATGTAACTACTGACTATGCTACGATTCTAATTCGTTAAGTATACGAGTAGTTTCGATGGTAAACTTTACCATATTCACAAATGATTGCATGCTTTTATTGTTTAACTTAGCAGTTGAACCAGGCGCGGTTGGTTCGGACAGACACAGACAGACAGACACACACACACAGATATACATAGACAGACACAGGCAGCGCATAGCGCATATGAAAGGAAACATCAAAATAAATAGCAGATAGGACAAACAAAAACTGAAGCGACGAACTGTGCTGAGAAACTACGTCAGCGATTCTTTTGTTCAGTTAGAACCCAATTGTAGCGCCCCCTACCGGGTCCAATTGTGAATCTAAACCATGCATTGACTCGCTCAAACGCACACACAAAATTTCATCAAAATCGGATGATTCGTGTAGGAATAATTCAATGAGAAGTAAAATTACCGTAGGTACTTATATCCTAGGATATTTACACCCCTTACAAGATTTTTCAAATAGAGCTATAAACTTAGGTTTTTTTTTTATCAATTCAAGTTAAAAACATGTTTAGACTTTATGTCCTTACTTTCATTGTCCGGATAGTTCCAGAACCACCTCAGAATGTGTCTGTGCTGGACACCTAAATATTTTCTGCCTTTCTGCGAGTGCCTGAGACAATATATTAGCAATTAGCACCGATATGCTGTCTTTTTCAAAAGCTCTCAGGCGATTCTTCTGGTTCGGGATTAGGATGATACTTTGAGGTTACAAAGAGTCGCGTTCACATAGGTATGTAACTACTGACTATGCTACGATTCTAATTCGTTAAGTATACGAGTAGTTTCGATGGTAAACTTTACCATATTCACAAATGACTGCATGTTTTTATACTAATTCGTTAAGTATACGAGTAGTTTCGATGGTAAATTTTACCATATTCACAAATGACTGCATGTTTTTATTATTTAACTTAACTCTAATTTATTGAATGCCTGATCTGTGTTAAAGTGGCAATACACGATTCTGATTCCTAAACGCAACTGACACTGGTACAACGCGTAAAAGTGAGCGGGATGCCTCGCTTAGCAGCGACTCTATTAGTTTACGCAATCTCCAGGAAGATGATTATTACGTCAATTTTATGCGACTATATAACCGTTCACCATCAGGAATCAGGATCGTCTACTTGTCTGGACACACTACGTTTCCATCCCGTATACTATTATACTTGTCATGATTTCGAATAGGTACAACCATACATACATTATATACATAATTATAATTGTATTATCATTGTTTTAAAGATGTGTTGCTGAGAGTTTTATGCCACTTTTTCTCCTCAGCGTTGGCACTTTTTCCTTGCAAAGCGGTATAAATGTAAATTCAAAAAATATATTGACGTGCAAAAATGTACTCAACGTGCTTACTTGCAATAAAGAAATTTGACTTTGACTTTACACGCGCACACACCCTCTTTCTCACACACACCCTCACACGCCATCTAGCTCACACACACTCACACGCCCTCTCGCGCACCCTCACTCACTCACACACACACACACACACGTCCTCTCGCTCACCCTCTCTCACACACACACTCCCGCTCATAACAAAGCCACCCACCAACCCACACAAACACACACCCTCTCACTCACACTCATACGCTCTCCGTCTCAAACATCCAACCACCCACCCACACGCCCTCTCGCGCACCCTCCTCTCTCTCTCTCTATCATACACACACGCACACCCTCTCTCTCGCGCACCCTCGCACAGCCTCGCACACCCGCAGTTGAACCAGACGCGGTTGGTTCAAGGGAAGGGGTAAACTTTTATTTCTGGATAAATTTACCGGCAGGTAAATTATTATTTCAGGATAAATCTACCTGGGGTTAAATTTTATTTCAGGATATTTTTACTCCGGGGGTAATGGGTAGTTGTCTACTGCCACACCCTTACAAGATTTTTCAAATAGAGCTATAAACTTAGGTTTTTTTTTATCAATTCAAGTTAAAAACATGTTTAGACTTTATGTCCTTACTGTCATTGTCCGGATAGTTCCAGAACCACCTCAGAATGTGTCTGTGCTGGACACCTAAATATTTTCTGTTCTGCGAGTGCCTGAGACAATGTATTAGCAATTAGCACCGATATACTGTCGTTTTCAAAAGCTCTCAGGCGATTCTTCTGGTTCGGGATTAGGATGATACTTTGAGGTTACAAAGAGTCGCGTTCACATAGGTATGTAACTACTGACTATGCTACGATTCTAATTCGTTAAGTATACGAGTAGTTTCGATGGTAAACTTTACCATATTCACAAATGATTGCATGCTTTTATTGTTTAACTTAGCAGTTGAACCAGGCGCGGTTGGTTCAGAGAGACACAGACAGACACACACACACACAGATATACATAGACAGACACAGGCAGCGCATAGCGCATATGCAAGAAAATATCAAAATAAATAGTAGATAGGACAAACAAAAACTGAAGCGACGAACTGCAAGCGATTCTTTTGTTCAGTTAGAACCCAATTGTAGCGCCCCCTACCGGGTCCAATTGTGAATCTAAACCATGCATTGACTCGCTCAAACGCACACACAAAATTTCATCAAAATCGGATGATCCGTGTAGGAATAATTCAATGAGAAGTAAAATTACCGTAGGTACTTATATCCTAGGATATTTACACCCCTTACAAGATTTTTCAAATAGAGCTATAAACTTAGTTTTTTTTTATCAATTCAAGTTAAAAACATGTTTAGACTTTATGTCCTTACTGTCATTGTCCGGATAGTTCCAGAACCACCTCAGAATGTGTCTGTGCTGGACACCTAAATATTTTCTGTTCTGCGAGTGCCTGAGACAATATATTAGCAATTAGCACCGATATGCTGTCTTTTTCAAAAGCTCTCAGGCGATTCTTCTGGTTCGGGATTAGGATGATACTTTGAGGTTACAAAGAGTCGCGTTCACATAGGTATGTAACTACTGACTATGCTACGATTCTAATTCGTTAAGTATACGAGTAGTTTCGATGGTAAACTTTACCATATTCACAAATGACTGCATGTTTTTATACTAATTCGTTAAGTATACGAGTAGTTTCGATGGTAAATTTTACCATATTCACAAATGACTGCATGTTTTTATTATTTAACTTAACTCTAATTTATTGAATGCCTGATCTGTGTTAAAGTGGCAATACACGATTCTGATTCCTAAACGCAACTGACACTGGTACAACGCGTAAAAGTGAGCGGGATGCCTCGCTTAGCAGCGACTCTATTAGTTTACGCAATCTCCAGGAAGATGATTATTACGTCATTTTTATGCGACTATATAACCGTTCACCATCAGGAATCAGGATCGTCTACTTGTCTGGACACACTACGTTTCCATCCCGTATACTATTATACTTGTCATGATTTCGAATAGGTACAACCATACATACATTATATACATAATTATAATTGTATTATCATTGTTTTAAAAATGTGTTGCTGAGAGTTTTATGCCACTTTTTCTCCTCAGCGTTGGCACTTTTTCCTTGCAAAGCGGTATAAATGTAAATTCAAAAAATATATTGACGTGCAAAAATGTACTCAACGTGCTTACTTGCAATAAAGAAATTTGACTTTGACTTTACACGCGCACACACCCTCTTTCTCACACACACCCTCACACGCCATCTAGCTCACACACACACACTCACACGCCCTCTCGCGCACCCTCACTCACTCACACACACACACACGTCCTCTCGCTCACCCTCTCTCTCACACACACTCCCGCTCATAACAAAGCCACCCACCAACCCACACAAACACACACCCTCTCACTCACACTCATACGCTCTCCGTCTCAAACATCCAACCACCCACCCACACGCCCTCTCGCGCACCCTCCTCTCTCTCTCTCTATCATACACACACGCACACCCTCTCTCTCGCGCACCCTCGCACAGCCTCGCACACCCGCAGTTGAACCAGACGCGGTTGGTTCAAGGGAAGGGGTAAACTTTTATTTCTGGATAAATTTACCGGCAGGTAAATTATTATTTCAGGATAAATCTACCTGGGGTTAAATTTTATTTCAGGATATTTTTACTCCGGGGGTAATGGGTAGTTGTCTACTGCCACACCGGCGATGGCGTGGGCTAGGCGCTCTATGTCAGTTTGTTTCGTATCTGTATTATAAGCTTTATTTGTGTTACAATCTGACATGTGTGTACCTAATGTATTGTGTACGTGAGGGTGAGCCGCCCAGCCCAACTGGGGAGCACTGGTACGCTGCTGCGACGGCAGCGGCGGTGGAGAACTGGGCGCGCCAGCCGCGAGCGCGGCGCTAGGCTCAGGCGCGTAACAATAGGGCGCCGCGCACCAGCCGCCCGCCGCTGTGTCCGCTGCGAGCGGGACCGCCGCAGCCTCGGCCGAACGAGAAACCTGTGTAAAACAAGGCGCGGGCCGCGCAACGGTATCGAACATATTATTTTGTTTAGGTGACGTACACCACCGAGACGTCGGGGCGGTCGCGGGGGGAACGATCCCCGTAACCGTATTTGCCTGTGTAACAGGCATGGGCCCCGAGCGGGTCTCGGGCAATCGATAAAATTGGGCTGCCGTGTATATAGGGGAAACCTGAGTAGGCTGACACACGGCCGCAACTGATTGCATTGCCACACTAGTCGTGATGACTTGGGGAGGCTGCGCCAGCGCGCGCGCGACGGGATACGTCGCGGGCGACATTGGTGACGCGATAGTAGTATCTACGACAAGCGGTAGAGGTTGATTAACGGAAAAAGTATCTAACCATTTCTCTACGGACCTCTGCGAGGAAGCACGTGTGGATCTGGAGCGGCGACTACCTTCAACTTCAGCGTCGATAGCAGCCATCTGCGCCTCCAACTCCAGGCGCTCAGCTTCCGCCAATCGACGATCCGCTTCTGCCTGTCTCATTGCCAATTGACGATCCGCTTCTGCCTGTCTCACTGCCAATTGACGATCCGCTTCTGCTTGTCTCTCCGTCAATTTACGATCAACTTCTTGCTGCCTTTCCGCTTGTCGCCGGGCGAACTGCGCCTGCAGCTGCAGCTTGCGCGCGCGTACGGTCGCCCCCGACGACGTAGTCGTAGCATCAGAGCCGGCATGTCGTGTATGGTGTGAGAGCGGGTTACCCTCGTCCGTCGCTGGCTGCCCAGCCGATGTGCTGGGCAACGGAGCCTGCTCCGAACGTGGAGGTATAACACCACTCGTGTATTCACCAGACATTGCCGTCTCTTCACAAGGATTCACACACTCACTATTCACTTCTAACTTTTTGGCCTGCGCCCTGGTCAACATCGATAAATACAATTTAGAAAATAATATGCTGATTCAAAACCGAGAAGGACCAATGAAGACGATGGGAAGACCAGAGGCAGACCAGCTATAAATTGAAACACAACTTGTTGCCATGAAAACTTGTAATCGACTCAAAAACCAACTAAACAAAATCCTTTATAAAAAACAAAAATAAAAACCAAACATTCCAAACAAACAGATTTAAAAATATTTCGAATTATGAAACTACACTCTACTACTCTACTTCATAGAGATGTTGCATCCGCAACAATAAGAGTAGGTAGGTATCAAGGCCTAGAACTAACGAATTATATGGTTAGGAATATAATTAAAGCTTGCGTTGCAATTGACCTGAGAGTGGTACAAAAGTTTTTAATTAGGTATTTTAATTGGTAAAGATGTAAAGGCTTGGGTATCTAATTTAAAATCAGTAGGTACTTATACCCATGGGCGTACCCAGGTAGGGGCAGGGGAGGGCAGCTGCCCCCCCCCCCCCCCCCCCCCCTGGATAATGTTGACGTCCCTACTAAGTATCTTATCTAGTACTTTTATCGATAAAAATTAAGAAAACCAATTTTTTGCCATTTGTTTGCAATACAATATTATTACAACTAAAAATTACGTCCATGCTTATACCTACTATAGTATAGGTAAGTAGGTAATATGCTTCGTGCAACTCAGGTGGGTCAAAGTCAACCACTGCGATAGCGTTTTGATAGTAATGATGAACTTGCATGTAATAAGTAGGTAATTATTATCATGAATAAGCGTTTTTGACTTTGGCAATATTATTAAATGTTTATATAAGTATCTATCTAGCTACTTCGACTGCCCAAATCAAGTGTCTTATTTTGTAAACAAATATAATCGTCTAATTACCTGTTGTGATGTAACACTGAAGGAACTGACTGATCGAACCTGTTCAACATTGTAAAAATAAATTGATCCGATCTAATAATGTGAAAATAACATGTTGGGTAGTTTTTGTTTACAAAATAGGACACTTGATTTGGGCTTCAGTTAAATTATACAGGGTGTTCGGCATATGGATCGACAAAAAAATTGGTGGGTTAGTGGTCATTGCAAAGTTTCAACCTAATATTTTTTGATGTTAATAAAACTGACTTTATTAGCCTACTTGTTTTAAAATATTATCTACTAACAAGATATAGGGTGACGAATAGTGACGAAATCTCTACTTGAGTAAATAAACATTTTCTCCAATTGTGCAATAAAATAGACAAACAACTTGTGTGAATATTACGTGTGTACAGTCGGCAGCACATGTGACATGATCAACACTAAATGCAAAATAAGTAGAATATAATATGTTTGTTATACTTATATGTTGTAATTGAACAACATTTGTTCTACGACTTTTCGAATAAAAAATAAAAATAAATTAATGTCTCATACAAATCGATCAACTGACCGGTACGAAATATATGAAAAGTCATAATAAATTCGCTAAAATTTAAAAGTCGTAGAACAAAAGTTGTTCAGTTACCGATACTGAACACCCTCCCTTCGGCTTCATATACCCTTTACGTTACACCCTGTATAATAGTACAAGGTAGTTATATGTAGGTAATTACTAATTTAGCAGTGTTGAAGGATTAGTATTTTCGAAAAAAATCCATTGCATGTAGGTATAGGTACAAGTTACAACGAGACTAAGTATTTGTTGAATTTACGCCTTATTACAAGTCGATATGTGTGTGGTTGACTGTACAAAGTTACGTAACTGTAGTCACAGTGGTTTAATAACCGGTTCACGGAGTAGGAAATCTATAGAGCTGTATAACAGTACTTTGTATCCAATCTTGTGAGGTCTAGTAATGGAATTGCACCAAGCAGGTTCAATAACATTTTGTAATTCCCGTTCACCACTAGGTAATGGAGGGAATGATTTTTTTTTCGTGTGGTTTAGTGACCAAACCTGTCAGAGTTATTCAGGCCGCCCGTAGGCCTCTGAAGTGGCCTAACGACTGCTGCTGAGCGACAGCAACCGGGACCAACTGCTTAACGTAAGGTAATGAATGAGGAATATTTTTCCTGATTGCTGACAGTGGTGGCGCTAAATGTGATGTGGCAATCAGGAATGGACCGGTGCTTTTGATGAACGTAGCTATAGTTCATTGAACAACTTTTTCGATTTAGTGAAAAAATAAAGTGACATTTCATAGGTCATTTGTACTGTTTTACAATTCTATTTATTGTGAAATACAACACAAGTTGTTAAGTAATCTAGGTACCTACCGATTACCGCTTTCTTACTTAAGTACGATTTGGGTTACACCTGTATATGGAGCTTAGGCCGAGATTCATAGACAGTTTTGAGCGCAAGCATAGCGTGAGATTGCTCTTACAATTGTCTAATTTCATAAGTTATCATTTTTACAGTTTAAATTGAAAGAGCGAGCTTGAACTCCAACTTAGGTTGACCTAAACTCAACAAAAACTGAAACGGTATTTGAATTTGGTCTTATTTCTAACTTCTTCGAACCTATCATAACATAAGTCAATCCATAACAGATACTAGTACTAGTTTGGCCTACAAAAATACTCCAATCACGAATCAAGAGCCGTGTAACCACTCTAGATATTTATTCCATACATGGGCAATTATTTAAATTATCTATCCAGTCAGACGCTGCGCTCGCGCAGTGACGAACGCATTTTGTTTTTATTTTTAATTTGTTGAGGCAAAGGGATTGAAAATGTTTCGGCCAATATTCCATTTGGCTGTGTTCCTTATCAACGCGTTTACTCTGTGGTACGACCAGGTGTTTGTGGATTTTCCATTCAGGGATGAAATCAAGAAACACAAGCTTCCTTTTAAGAACCGTATCCTGTTTTTGACAATGTGGTGCCTTGTAAGTACTTATTAGTTTTATAATCGTCATAAAACAAGACTTTTATTATGTGTAAAGGTAGTTTTCCTCCTTTACGGAAACACATTTGTTTATACCAAACTATTGAGAATTGAGTCCTTGATATTTGGACATTGCAGTCGCTCGCTATAGTCACGAAAATGACAAGCTTCAATGCTTTCAAAGTATCGGGGGTTCAATCCTCAATTCCCGTTTTACATTGTTAATATGGTAACAACCATAGTTACATATGCACATAGATAAACTGACCCTAGGTAGATCACAGAATCACAGAGCACTCAACAGATTATTCGCAAAAGTTATAAAACGCGAATAAAACTCTAAATAGATGTTACATATGTTCCTAAATAGACTTAATCATGGAAGACTGATAACCAAAGATGATTATTAAAATAATGAAGAAAATATAGAGACGAACATTCAGTTTTATTGAGATTCAAACGTTAAGTACCCCATCTTACCGAAATTCGAAATATCGAATATGACGCCGAAATTTTACAGCAGCGAAACGTAACAAAGAAATATCAAAACCACGAATAACAGATAGAAGTTTTATGGAAAATTATGAAATATAGTAGGTACATTTATTAGAAAACCCGCTACGACGAATATGAATAAAGATTTAGCCGATCCGATCCGAGTCACAGTAGCTCTGGAAAAGAGCGTGTCACAGAATGGCGACAACATTAATCATCGAATATAATTAGATCTAATTCGATGCGAGTTATACATACTTAGATAGGAACAATTAAGTACTTGCATTTAAAAAACTTTTTTTTTGCAAACCTATAAATTGTCCCACTGCAGGGCAAAGGACTCCTCCCTCCTCTTCCATCCATCCCTGTCCTGAGCCTCTTCCAGCCACTCATCCCTGTATCTAACGACATCGTCTCTCCACCTACGCCGAGGTCTGTCCCGACGCCGGCGACCGTCCGATGGCACCCATTCTGTGACAGTCCGGTCCGGGCCCGTCGGTCCGGTTGCATGCGGATTTTAATTCTTCAAAAAACTTTTATAGAATTAAAATACTTAAGTACTTAATTGTTAACTCATTATATTTATTGTAGGTACCTACACCTTCCTACCTAACTAATTCATGGTCAAGGTTGAATTTTGTTATGGATATATATTAAACAATATAGCATAAAGATAAGACTCCTAATCACACCTAAGTTACCTACTTGACTCATTATATCGTACGGCCAATGATATTATTAGATTATTACAGATTTTACAATGATTTCAGATAATAACTAGGTATTCATCAAGGATTTATGATATAATTTTTATCAGCCGTAAGCAATCTTAATTAATAATTAGTCAGATGTAAAATGTTATCAAAATAAAATTATTTTTAAGCGAACTGGCTTGACTGGCTACCTACTAAATGTATTACTTTATTTATTTATTTATGTACTTAATTTGATTTACGATTTCGAGTAGGTAGCAGATCGGATACCTACTTTATTATTTTGTATTTTATATGGCAATTGGGTTTTAGAGTATTAAGTAATTCTCAAATCAAATTAAGTGATAAGTGCCTAATTAAATTATTTTATTCAACATGTCGCCAATTTAAATGATACAAGTCTGACCCGGTCCCAGGGAAGGTAAAAAAAGGCGAGTCGAGTATCATTCTTACCCGACTCCACCAGACGGGGTTATGTTTTTCGATTGGCACACCGCAACCTAAACGGATGACGGACTTAATGGATTTTGACACATTACCTAGGTATGAGGTGTCTTAATTGTAGGAGAGACATAGGCTATAAAAATTTAATCAAAGTAATGAAGCAGTCATTTTTTTGGTGTTTTTAATACTTTCTACATGTTTACCACCTCTTCAACGCAACGAGAAATAAGTATTATAGTACGTACGCGTTAAGAAAGTAGTGAAAAAAGAGCACGTCTATCCACGGTTGACAATTTTTTTATTGAACTTTCCTTCTTATGGCACATTTGTCTAAGTCATCTAATTTGTCAACCGTGGACAGACGTGCTCTTTTTTCACTATTTTCTTAACGCGTACGTACTATAGTACCTATTTTTACGTTTTGTTATTTGTTTCAGGCACTACAAACAGTATACTTCGCTGTGGCATTTCTGAACGACATCTTCGGGACCAACTCACCTAACGTCAAGAAGAGGCCGCTGATCCGACTGACCAAAGATTACCTATTCGCCCTAGCGTTTCCCCTAGCATCATACGTGTTCATTGCATTCTGGAGCATATATGCCATCGACAAAGAGTTGATATTCCCTGCAGCATTAGCTAAAGTCGTCCCAGTTTGGGCAAACCACGTCATGCATACTTTCATAGCGCCCTTTATAATACTCGAATTGTTGTTATCGAATAGGAATTATCCTCCTAAAAAAATGGGCGTTGCTATGGTCATGCTATTCATGGTTTCTTACTTAGCGGTTTTGAGTACTGCGTTCACGAAGACTGGTGTATGGGTGTATCCTGTGTTAGATGTTATGAACTGGCCATTGAGAATAGTATTTTTCGCTTTGAGCATAGCTTTTGGTATGGTGTTGTATTTTGTTGGTGACACGTTGAATTCTATAGTTAGTGTCAGCCCTAAAGAGAGTGGGAAGAAGAGTCGTTGATTTACTTTTAAAGTTTATTTATTTATATAACATAAAACTATAATACTTAATTTACAGTATAGAAAATATAAATACATATTTCTACTTCATTTCATGTCCTTATTTATTTAATTAATGGAAGTCGAAGACAGGGGCCTCAATAAGGATGAGATTTTCTCAAAAACTACTGGACCGAACTAATAATTATTTTACAGCTACATAGTTTTAACTTTTATCTATCAAACAGTGAAAGAATTTTTGCAATAGGTCAAGTAGTTTTTGAGAGAATCTCAACCTTAAAAACTCTCCTGTACACCTTTCTCTGTGTTCCACCGTACCTAAGGCACAAAAAGGTATACTTAAAAGTTCTTAACAGTCAAATATATCCTTATAAATAACAGTAAAATGTCTAGGAATGACTTTAGGAAGGATCTAGAAACATTTAGGAAAATCTTTAAATTAATTGACTCGCAGTTTTATTATATTAATTAACTAACATTATCAATAAGTCAGTAAGTAAGTATAAAAATCCTGCTGTTCTCTAAAAATCCATACTAACTTAAGTTTCAGAAAATACCTTGATTATGTTTGACGAATTCAAAGCGGCTAACGGCCAACGCACAACACAATAGCGCCATGCCCACGGCGCCCGGTGGTGCCGTTGTGTTATGCGTTAGCCCTAACGCTGCGTTCACACCGAGACAACTGGATCTGATTTTTGCAGTATACAGCTTAAGTCACAATATTATATATATGCATGAATATGGTTCATATTCCCTATTGGATGTTTGTCGTATTTGACAAATACTTGACGTACATACAAATAATTTCGTCAAGCATACCAACCACACATGGCAATTATGACAAATACGCAAATACGAATAGCCAAATAATGCCACCAAAAAAAATCGTAGGGGGAGGGGTTCATAGTCCAGTTGCGACTACACAATGAAAAACGATCGTACAAGTTAAGCAACGCTGGGCGAGGTCAGTACCTGGACGGGTGCCGCTAGTGACACTTTCATCTGAGCCCCTCCGTGCCTCGGAAAGCACGTTAAGCAGTTGGTCCCGGTTGCTGTCGCTTGACAGCAGTCGTTTGGCCACGTCAAAGGCCAAAGGGCGGCCTGAATAACTCTGACAAATAGGTTTGGTCACTAAACCCCACGAAAAAAGTAAAAGCTTTTTTGGCCCCGCTGCTAAGCCACATTTGACCTGTCTCCTTTTTAACAGAACTTTAAAAATTTAGTCAACGTGAAGCTAGTTTCTGGCACACATTTCTTGTCATGAGTGGAGGGTTTCCCGGGTGTGTGCGTAGACCGCCCGTATGCCACTCGCTGATGGGCCAGGGTCAGCATCTGGAGGAAGTCGTACTCTTCGTGATGCTTGGCTACGACATGGCAGAGCTCCTGGATCAGCCAAGAGCCATAGACGTCCCTATAGCTTCTGAACTCTGAAATAGTAAGTTATGTAAAATGATCATTAGGTTGTATTATCATTTTTTTTTCTTTATTATAAGTTTAGGGATTTTTGTCACAATTGACGATGTCAATCCCATCGTGCCTTATTACTAGCATTATTCCTATTTATTATTAAATATATTATAGAGTATCGCATCAGATTTTGAAGTTGGGTTAGCCAGTATGCCGTGATACATCACATTCAAATGACTCAATCCCAAGCTTACAACACAATGTTGTCTTCTAGACGCGCAGCGGACACAATCCAACAGTATGTGTTGTAAGTCTTCTACTGTTATTATCATTCTTAAAAGATGTGCTGCTGAGAGTTTTTTTGTCAATTTACTCCTCAGCGTTGGCACCTTTTCCTTTTACATCTGCAAAGTGGCGTAAATGTAAATTCAAAAATATTTTGACGTGCAATAATGTACTCAACGTGCTTACTTGCAATAAAGTTTGACTTTGACTTTGGTCAATCTCTTTGCCTATATTGCTAATTGTAGTAAGCCAGCCGTCAGACATGTGCGCATCTTTGCAAAATTGTCCTACCATTGAAAGCTTTGTGAATCTATAACTACACCAAAAGCCGTCAATGAACGTCGAATTTGAGGATATTTGGCGCCGGGGGTAGAAAAATAGAATACCTTCAACTGACGAGCGCACGATGAGGAAATCCGCATGTGAGGGGGTCACCAAGATGTTATTGTCTTCAGGACCGTCCAGACATACAGTGTTGCCAGGGTCCACTTCCCTGCCCCTGCACGCCTGTAAGCAGACCACAAATTGATAACCATAACCGGGAAGTACTGCTTCCCAAGATACTACTATAGTTTGGGAACCAGTGACCATTGTAGTTAATTAAGTACAGAAATGTGTACATTATTTGTTTCAAAATAAAGATCAATTGACAAGGTCTAAAAATAATTCACATCAAAGAAAAACACCTTACTCATACCGAAAACGTCCGAAACATGGGTCACCGATTTTGGAACGACACTATTTCAGTAATATGACGTCATCGTCACTTTCGCTCTTTTTAATTTTCACGATCTTAACTTGATTTTTAAACAATGAAACCGTTTTTTTATAAAAGAAAAAATATGGGTTCCTTACACAGACCACTTACCCCATAGACCTGTAACAGAAGGGCGCCCGTTTCTGCCTGCACATGAGCGCAAAATTGCTTCGCGACACGCGTAATCTTGAGATATCGAAACAGGTTTAATATGGCGCCCCTGCCCCCCGCTTCGTCTAATAGCGCCTATCGCTTGACAGAATTTTTCGCTTGCAAGTTTGTACCGATTTCATGTCTATGGGGTAAGTGGTCTGTGGTTCCTTAAGAGTCTTCCATGAGCCAACAAGCGCCGCCAATCTTAAAAAAAATAATATCTTCCAATATAATTAATTTTATTAAAAAAAGCTATTTACAACATGTTTATTACGATAAATACTATTTTTAAAATGCTTATTTATAACGTGATTCAATTTCGGTAAGTTGTAGTTCGCATAATTGCGAAAAACGGACGTTTTTGGCACATTTGTGGACTACTACTTAGCTTGTCGCAATTATGCCATGTATTGTATATTGAAAAATAGTATTCATCCTGATAAACATTTTGTAAATAGCTTTTTTAATAAAATTGATTAAATTGAAAAATATTATTTTTTCAAGATTGGCGGCGCTAGTTGGCTCATCGAAGGCCCTTAATTTCACCTATATTTTCATAAAAAATATAATAAAGGGGGTAAAAAAATTAAACCTTGTCAGTGGAATTTTTTTTTAACAAAATCTATTTAGTATAATATTATTGATATCGTGGGTAACGATGCTGGTTGTACAATAAGTATATCTCTCATGTTAGTACGAGTACGTAAGCTTATGCTAAGTATGCACATGGTATAACTGTTTGCTTTCCCAAATAAAATAAAATATCTATATTTATATACCAACCTGAACCAGAAACAACTTGGGCTTATTGGCAAGCGTGGGGACATTCTCGAACAGCCTCAGCACGTCTATGAATGGGTAGGGTCTGTCTGCTGCATACAGCATTCCGTCCTTCCATCCGTGCGTCAGTATCACTATGCATAGGCAGGACACCGTGGAGTAGTCGGCTTTATGCACTGGAATTGTTATTATTATTTAATGTACTAATTTCTCTGGTGGATCGAATAATAAACGAGTATTAGGACTAAGATGACAGCACTAGCTGTTTAGCGGAGTCTCCAGCGACTCACTGGCTGGGAAGCGAATGAGTCTTCTGAGGTCGGCCTCTCCGGGACCAGAAGATTACAGGCTCCTTCCCATGAGCTGCATAGCTGACTTTAGAGAGGAGGAAAGAGGAGAGCATAAAAGCTCGCAATGGGTCGAAGTGCCGCCACATTGGCATCCTATCAGGATAAAATAAGATAGAATTCTACCCATGGTAATTTAGCCATGCTATTAGTACAGGTAGGCATAGAACAATGATGGATACGTATGTCCGATGCGCCGTCCAGGGTATCCGCAGCATTTTTCTCCAGCACCACATCTCGAAGGCATCAATGCGATTACAGTCCGCCTTCTTCAGGGTCCAGGTCTCTGAGCCGTATAAGAAAATGGAGAACATCAGTGTGACCACTAATTTCATTTTTGTCTTCTGGGATATGTTACTCCTCAATCCTCAAAGTGTATCCTTCCTCAAGGAGCTTAGGATAACGACCAGGCTGTTAACCATCTGTCTCAAAAGGATTCTTAAATACTTCCGTCACATTGCCAGGAAGAGTGGCGACAACGTGGAAAGATTAATGGTGACTGGCAAGGTAGATGGAAGGAGACCTCGCGGACGAAGCCCGATACGTTGGTCCGATCAGATCCAGTACCAATCTCGATACCGGTTTTTACGATGCTCTTCACGTCGCCGAAGATAGGAACAGATGGCGCAACATCATCAGAGAAAAGATGATCCAGAGAGGTCACGACCCTCAGCAATGAGGAACACGACGCAAGGAGGAGGAGAACAATGATACTTGACTTACTTTTAACGAGTATATTCCAAAGATCCCCATAGTCCTTGTCTCGATGGCTCACCACTTTGAAGCCGAGCTTGGCTCCGAAGACAGCCTTCAACCTCCTCACGTCCTCGTCGGTCCCACTCCGCGTGGTAGGAGCTTCATTGCTGGAAGTAAACATTAGCTACAATATAGTACAAAGGCTAGTTGACTAACAATATTTATTTCATAGAAGTACTTATTTCACATCAGGATTCCAAATATATCACTTTTACTACATAATAGTAGAAGATGGCTGTAAAATATGAAATTGAAATTAAAATATTACTCAGATTTCTCCCACACGTCAAAAACGCTAGTCGGCCATGTTCGCGAGATTCGTGACGTCATTTTGAATTTTTAAGAATACCCGATTTTTTTGATTTATTGATGTTATGTGGGTTTTGATAGATTAGATAATATTTCAAATTTTAATGACATGTAAATGAAATATTTAGCAAATAAATGCATATGAATACATTTGAAGGCTCCCTTATAGCCAGATTAACCACATATTACGATTTTAACATCGTGTTTTCTCAACATCAAACATCCCTAGTTTATCGGGGCCGCGATGACGTCATGCCACAGTTATAAAAAAATTACAACAAGAACATAATTAAGTACCTACTAGTTTTTATAATAATATCAAATACACATTGTTTTAAAACTTTTTAAAGGTGCCATCATCCTAATAAAATGTAGTTTTAATTATAATATGTAATCATTATAACTTTGTTAAATTAAGTGTTATTTTAATAGTATCACTAAAATTGAGAGCGATCGGTGGCGCAGTGGTTGGGACGATACGGAGGTCTCAGGTGCGATCCCCAGGTCCGAGGTGCGATCCCGGGTCCCAGGTGCACACCCCAGGTCCCAGGTGCGATTCCCCGCCCGGTCAACCATGTACCTTTGTTTTTTCGAAGGAAAAACTTACGTATATTTACAGAATTTATCAAAAAACCTAACAAAAACATACAAACAGCAAAAAACTGACCGAAAGTATCTGGTTTCCTTGAAGAGGTGGTGGTTGAATATGACCATATGCTTCTCCCCTGACATGTCATAGTAGAGGTCGTGGGGGCTGAATTTCACCTTCGGCCGCGGAGGGGAGACGACGGCATCCACTTCAGTTGTGCTTCGGCTGTAAGTATACGAAAAACGGCGTTATCTTATCTTTTTAGATTAAAACTATAGTGAGCCATTACTACAAATTATTATACTTATATAAACGGATGTTAGGAGTGTGAGTGAATGCGGAGTAGACGCAGTGAGTACATACTGCGTGACAGGACCTAATGTGAGTGGCGGTAACTCCCCGACAAGTGAGATCGATCAACGAATCCAGCTACAGCCATCGAACGCACCGTCGTCGGCGGCGGGACAAGTTATGTCGGAGCGCGCACAGAGGGCGCTGATCCGCAGTGCGCGAATAAACTGGCGCGCTCACCTTGAGAAAGACCGTCGAAATCGGTCGAAACTGTCGGTCTAATTGCCGACTTCAACAGTATAAGTGAGTGATATCCGTTTATATATAATAATTTATCTTATCTTATCCTGATAGGTGCCAATGTGGTAGCACTTCGACCCATTGATATCTTTTGTGCGCTCTTATTTCCTATATCTACTCCCTAAAGATGTATCTAACTCATTAGGTTCGCGATGCAGCTCATTAGGAGTCTGTAATCTTTTGGTTGAGGCCCAAAGTGACACCCAACGTGGTATATACCTATCGACCCACCAGGGGTCTACGACGACGCAAAGGGTCCATGCGAGCGGGGAAAAAAAACTATTCTAAGTATAATATTAAGAGCCTTCCATGAGCCAACTAGCGCCGCCAATCTTAAAAAAATAATATCTTACAAATTATTAATTTTTATTAAAAAAGCTATGTACCTACACAATCTTTATTAGGATAAACATTGCCTAATAATTTACTTATATTGTTAGTCAAATTGCCGACTTTAACAATATAAGTGAGTGATATCCGTTTATATATAATTATAATTTGTTGGCTCACTATAGTTTTAATTCTAAAAAAGGATAAACATTATTTTTTAATATACAATAAGTACATGGCATAATTGCGACTAGCAAAGTTGTAGTTCTCAAATGTGCCAAAAACGGCCGTTTATCGTAATTATGCGAACTACATTCTTACCGACATTGAATCACGTTATAAATAAGCATTTAAAAAGTTGTATTTATCGTAATAAACATTATGTACATAGCTTTTTTAATAAAATTGATAAAATTGGAAGATATTATTTTTCAAAGATTGGCGGCGCTAGTTGGCTCATGGAAGGCCCACCTAAAAATATAAACTAAACTAAAAACTATATGCACAATAGGTCGGTTGAACTATGTAATATTGTATATATAAGTTCACTTACCTAGTATTGCCTTTCAAAAAGTTGAAGGGTTTAATGTCCGAATGTGTTTCCTCCGCCATCTTATGTGTTTCCTCCACGGTTTCCTCCTCCATTTTGAAATAATCCGCTGACTGTTGATATCAGGCAATACACTCGTCAAGGCCGGAATCACGAGTACCTAGGTAATAAACCTACAGTCCAATTATAAACATAGTTATATCGTCTTTTATTTCATAAAATAACTAAATCCTCTCAAACCTAGGTTAGTACTGATTTAAAGAAATATATATTCTTCATTGCTGACTGTATAAATAATGCATGGACCTATTGGGAAGTATTTTTATTATTATTATAGAATGTCGTGGACCTCTTGGGAATCAATGTATGAACTTAAATTTTTTGATAACAATAGGATCGTGGATCTGCTGTGGGGGTGCTCTGTGGCTGGGAACGACCCATTTATTTGAACCTATGACTAACAAACAGGTTTAAAGAATGCACTGATACCGCAATATTTCAAGCAACCAAATCTCTGTTCTACAATACATACACTTATTACAAAATCGATGGTCCGGGTTTATAGATTATTTTATTAAAAAAACTTGCCACAGAAATCCTGTTTTGCAGGAAGCACACGATACACTGCCAACTGAAATTTTTGTGATATGACAAACCACGAAAGATAACTTCGATAACTGGTGGCACATTAAAAGTGTAGCGACGACGTTACACGATGGTAATACGATCTAGATTGCAACGGTTCTGTATAAGTTGATGTTCTGTCGAATTTACATCCGATAACAAATATTACCTACTATGAAGGAATTCCGCGAATTCTAATATATAAGGACACACGAAGTTTATTCGAAAGTATTTACTGTTTAAAGGGTCATAAATTTAGAAATTGCAATGATGTAATAGTTCCAAGTTCAATATCCCTCCATAATCTGTCGTATTATTTTGTAAAATATATCTGGAAGACAAAAAAATCGAGGCCGGCTGCCGTTGGTTCGCTCGTTTCTTCATGGCGAAATCAAATTAGTCATCACATCAACACCTACACCGGAAAATTGAAAGCAAGAGCTACGGAGGACATAATTATACTTAGGTATTAGAACATTTTTATTGAAACTTAGTACGTTCAAATGTCCATACTTAAAACATTGCGCACGTTATATTTTAAACTTCTCACTCAATACAGACATAAATATACAGAACTGGAGGTTGAGATTTTCTCAAGAACCACTTGACCGATTGAAAAAAAAAAATTCTCTGCGTTCGACCATCCATACATCGTTTTTCAAATGCTATGATCGCTCGACGAGATGAAAACGTAAGTGACAGATTTTCAAAAAACAATGGAGACGTAAAGATAATAATTTAAACACGACTGACTCACCTTATCTCTCTGGCGAATCTGAATACTGGTAAAAAGCTTGTACAGTGCGCGAGGCGTAAGCTCAGGTTTGCATTTGTGTGAGTGCACACAGATAGTGTAGAGTGATATTCGGCCTGAGGCGCGACGCGTCCCCAGCGGGACGCCCCACCCTGCCGCGCACGCACCGCACTTCACCTCTTGTACCGCTAGCGATTGGCGATCACTCACACAAAAGCTTACGCCTCGCGCACTGTACGACGCGACGACGTCGTTTTTGTATCGACATAGCCCATCCTGCGATGATTTCAAGACAAAGATGTACGGTGGAACACAGAGAAAGGTGTACGGGAGAGTTTTTAAGTTAAAACTATGTAACTGTGAAAGAATTATTAAATTCGGTCGAGTAGGCTTTGAGAAAATCTGAACCTTATTGAGGCCCCCTGGATACTTATGTCTGTCGTCAACTGTACGTACCTACTCGGTAGCGAGCGAAATAATTGTAGCAGAAGTGGCAGTGGGCTGGTTACATCTGTCGTAGAACAGAGAACCGATGTTGATGGGTAGTCGAATTCTCGAATAGAAACCAAGAACGGATTAACGTTATGTAACACACCTACTGACCTGATGGGCGGATGACCTACGCAAGGTGGCTGGCTGGGATTGGATGCAAAATTCCGAGAATCAGTTGAGTGGCGCTTCGGGAGAGGCCTGCAACCAGCAGTGGACTGATACGAGATAATATTATACATATTTTGCAAGTAAAAGTAGCATTTGGACTAACTTAACACTTTAAACTATTTAAAAAACGAAACAAGTAGCATAAAACATTAAACTTTATTTAGTAAACTAAAAATCAAATCGTAACTTCAAATTCGAAATCTTCTACATTAAAACCTATATTATCATTATTCTTAGCCTTTCGCCTGCGCCTGCGTTTATTTCCCGACCAACTATTTGTGACTAAGGACATTTTCTTAGAAAACTGGTCATAAACTGCACACAAACTTCTATAGAACATTAAAACTGTTGAAGCGCCTTTAAGGTACTGCTCCAAGAAAGCTGAAGGCGCTATTTGATTATCCAGTTTCAAAGTAATATTGTACACAAATGTACCGTTAAAAGATTTAGGGACATTAGTACTTTCAAAAGGATTTCGGCATAAAGTATTCAGAAAATTAAACTGTTGCAAACAACATTGGAATTGGGCAAACGAATGCATCTTTCTGATATCGTAACTCTTAGGTCTTTTCTGTATGCTTTTATCTAATTCGAAATGTTGCAAAAGTACACTTGCTGCCAATAAACAGTCTTCATATTGAACCTTATTCTTATTTAAACTTGGTTCATTATCATCTTCACTGCTTGATAGAGTCTTTTTCTTAATCTCTTCAACCTTTTTAGAATATTTATTGTGAAAGTGATTGTGACCGCGATATGTACCGGTTTTCTCATCAATAACATCGAGCATAATGTAGCAAAGAAGTAGACTATGGATATGAGCTAATGCCACTTTACAGTTGGATATCCACCATAACATTGATATCATATAGAGTTGAAAATTATTTGGCAACAATTCTATCACACTCAAATCTAAAGAAGACAGCTTTGTCTTCAAAAAATGAAAGAAATATGACTTCAATTCTTCGTTACATAAATTATCAAAAGGTTTATCCAAAAGTCTTGATACGGAATTCTCGGGTCCAACTAAAATTCTTTTATAGCTATTATTGTTATCTCTACTAACATATGTAAAACTTTCACAAGAATAGTCCGTTAAAACATCAAAAGCGAATCTTAAGATAGGCAGTGTACACATAAATGAATCCTCATCAGTATAATCTTCGGCTTGAGGTGAACAAAAATGTAGATGATGTACATAAAGGTTTATGTACGATTGTGGTATATATTTATGGCGAATACCATCTTCAAGCCATTCTGGTAGCTTTATTATTTGACTGTCATTAAGATCAATATCATCATTTGATGATTCTTCATCGTCTGAAGATTCATCTGTATTATCAACGTCAGAATCAACGCTTTCATTGTCAGGTATTTGTAAGTCAGGTTCTATTTCCATGGAATCATTATTTATATTGAAATATTTCAATGATGGGCATTGGGTCCTATTATAGCCGGCAACACTCTTCTTGATAATCGCAAAAACTTTATTTTTCTGTGCCTTCCTCAGCCTACCCAATATTTTGGCGATTGCCGAATCTAAAGTTTCATTTTGCAGCCATTTGAATAGACCATGTATGCAACGTTGCTGCTCATTTTTCTTCAACTTACTTTTAGGCATTTTCAATTGCGAAAAGAATTTATTAAAAACTCGCTTCTCCACAAAATCGTTTCCTAGCAATGTCGCTAATAAAGGCAGCAATTCTTCTTTTAGACCACCAAAATGATTTGTCAGATGTTCAACTTTGTATATTCTGCATTCCAAAGCGCATACCTTCTCACCGTCCACTTCGAGTGACTTCGGTTTGAATTCAAGGGTATTGAAAGGTATGTACAATACATTGTAAATGAAGAAATCTGAGTCGTAGCTCAATACAGGACAATTCAAATGTCTAGCCATCGCTGCAATCTCATCGTCAGCTTCAAATTCACAGATCGTGAATGGAACGTTAAGATCCAAAAGGATATCTTTGAATACGTCCCTGAGAAGTATTGGAAATATTTGGATACTGCTTTGCGTGACTGGGTCCAACCTTGAAGCACCATTGATTTTAGACCTAAGGCGACCGTACGCAGTTCTAAGCTTTCTGGTCTCATAGGCACCATCAAACAGCACATATGGGCTTATCTTGCATTTTCGCAAATTTTTGAAGAAGTTTCTAACATACGACGCGAACTTGTCATAGTCGCCTCCAAAGGCCGAGAAGCAGGTCAATGACCTGTACAGCTGGGCGCACAAACTGTGGCCGTCGATGATAAGATTCGAGTCGTGAAGAAAGAATTGGTGAAGAAAGACATCTTGCTTAAAATGTATGTAAGTGGTCAAACCTCGAACTCCCATGGGCACTGATTCGATAAACTTTGAATATTGATGGTAAACGACAAAGATTACTTTATATATATACTAAAAAGAGTACAACAAATAAATAAAAACATTACGGTACAAAGTTGAACAGGCACATTTTTAGGTTATGTTTTTTTTTTAATTTTGTTTGTAAAGAAAGACTAAACAACAAAAGGATATTGAAATAAAAGGTTCTTACTTCTTAGACAGATTCGTTCAGAAAATAGACAAATACGCAATAAATGAGGATGAAAGCGTTTAACCCATTTTTTTTTTGATGGAAGTGGCTCTCTATCAAATTATAATTGCCTATTTTGTCTCGTTTGAGTGGTTATTATTCTCAGTCTTTTATTTTATCAATCTCCTTTTGCCCTTTTTTAATTGAAAGTTTCAGAACGAAACTGACGATTGCCTCTCCTCTCCTCCCCTTCCTTTCCTACCCGCGACCCCGCGTTTTTTTTCGAAGCCGGTGCATGCGGAAAATAGGAACACGTGTTTTTATTTGAAAAGTCTTAAAATTTCATAAAAATCCGCGTCGATCGCATTTCAACGGCATTTCCGCAGATATTATCAAATATTCTACATCGTTCCAACGTATGTAAGTAGATAATAAAGCAAATGGCGACACATTGTAACGTTGCTTGCAGTGCGGTCGATCGGTAAAATGCCGAATTATTATAATTGTAAAACGTTATGTTACAGCTAATTCAATATGACTGGAGAAAAAGAAGTTGCCACCGAAAACAATGGACAAGAAAAGACTGAGGACAACACGGAAGATGAAACCGAACTTGAGAGCAGTATTATTCGCCAAGTGGAGTACTATTTCGGTATGTTTATCGTATAACATCGCTTCTTAGACTATTCATCGTACATGCCCTCATAGTTAAAAACGATTCGTATTACTATCGGCATTGTGTTTTGCCATTTAAAGTACATTTTTATGCAACTACCTTCTAGTTATTTTAAATGGTCAGTTTAACAAAACTTATTTCACCTCTTGCGCCCCATTATCTCCTCATCGCTTTTCTACAATTTGAGAAACCCTGCTGCTACGCTACATAGGGCTCCCCTAGGGTGGCATGGCACCAAGTAAGGTTAGTATTTAACCCAGTGTGTTGGCGATTTTACATGTTAAGTCGGTAACTTGTATACTCTTTGGTTATATTTTAATTATATAGTTAATCTTGGTTAATATCTGTCGTTTATTAGAGAATGAGAGTATTTAAAAATATCATTATAATTAATTATAAACAGATATCACGGATTGTCCAGGAGTGAGTTCCAAGCTTGATCAACTCAAGTTAATTGTCAAACCTTATTTACAGGTGACATAAACCTGTGCCGTGACAAGTTTCTCCGAGAGCAAGTGGGTCTGGACGAAGGCTGGGTGCCACTGGATGTGCTCATTCGCTTTAACCGTCTCGCCAAGATGTCCAAGGACCAAGATGTCATTCTCACTGCACTCAACAAGTCTACATCGGGTATACTTGAGGTTTGTACTTTGTTTATAAATGATGTATCGTCTTCCATAGAAATGATATGTATGAAAGCTAAGGATAATTTTTCTTTAAATTTTCCTTCAGATTTCCATGGAAAATAAGAAAGTACGAAGACACCCCGAGATGCCGGTGCCAGAGATGAACGAGGACCGTCGCAAGGAGCTTCAATCTCGTACTGTCTACGCCAAGGGTTTCCACAAGGACACTGTACTGGACGAAGTGCTGGACTACTTCAAGAAACATGGGGGAATGGAAAACTTGGTCATGAGGAAGTATGTCGACAAGGTCAATAAGAAGAGGTTGTTCAAAGGATCTGTCTTCGCTACTTTTAACACTAAGAACGAGGTACGATAGTTGTTATTATTAAGTAATAAGATACACATTGGTGTAAGATACTCAAAAAGGTTTTCACTTTATGACCTACAGACTGTGTTGTGATAGCCGATGACTGAACGATAAATAAACTAATAAAAGTCGCTATCTAATAATAATAAGTACCGATTGTTCCGATAGTCGTAACCGTGAACGGTTTAATAGCGAAGAGTCTCGACCAACACCTTAAGAGACTCTCGCTAGACAGTTGGGTCAAGGGCCGGATACAGAAGGCAGTGCTGCTGGACACGGCACACATTGTGAGGAGGTTCCTCACTTTGGGATCCTAGCCTCCGGCAGCTTCGATGCGTATGCATCCCGCTGTCGGTGGGTGGCTATTTTTTATATTTATATATTTTTCTATTTGTTTTTGATATTGAAATGTATAAATATATTAAATAAGAGATAAAATAAATAAAGAGAATAATAATAATAATTTATTTAGAAACAAAAATTTGTACAGTTTTAACTTAAACCTAGAAACAATGATGACTTATATTTTAAGGAGTGTAGCTAACACTCTAGTCCCCACACTAGGATTCCCTGTGTCTCTATCAATTAAATATTAATAGAATCATGTTTTCAGGCCGAGAAGTTCATGAAAGCCAAAGAAGTGAAATATGGTGAGACAGTGTTGGAGCGAATTTGGCAAGAAGAGTACTTACAGAAGAAACAGAAGGAGTATGAACAGAAGAAGGAGAAGAAAGATAAAAAGCATAAGGAGGCAAGTGCAGTTTCGTGGGGAAAATGATTTTTCACCATTTTGCGATATATTAACTTGACTTTTCTTTGATATGTTATCTATTGTCTATTTTCTTATATGTCCAGGTTAAAGAGACGCCTCGATTCCAGCTGCCCAAAGGGACCGTGTTCCACTTCAGCCAGGGTCATGACACCATGTCCAGAGAGGACGTTAAGAATGCACTCGTCGCTATAGGTAAGCAGGTTATTTGAATTTGTAGGTAACAAAGAATATTATTTTTTGTGGATTTTTGCATGAAAAATTAAGGCAAGTATACTTTTTATATTTTTTGGCATCACTATTGTGTATACTGTAGGTATACTATCACCTGAGTCGCTCGTCGTTAATCATAACCACGCCCTTGATTTTATTTGTTCGAAAACTAGATCAAATATAGGGATGTCAGATACTCCTTTGCGTCCAGGGAGCCCCTTCCTGGTCGTGTGGGGGTCTGATGGGCCTATTTGTTGAGTCCCAATGAGGCTGGCATGGTCACCAAGTGACAAAAGACTCGGAAAAAAACCTAGAGTAAAAAAAAATCTCTTTATTGCATGTACATTTCGTTTTTGCATGCCAACATTTTTAAAATGTACATTTACACCAGTTTGCAAGGAAATAGTGCCAATGTTGAGGAGAAAACAGTGACAACAAACTCTCAGCAGCAAATCTTAATAATACCAATTACATTTTTGGATATCTGATTGGATATTCAGTATTTTAAGTTATAATTTAAGCCGAAGGGTTCTGCTTATGACTACCTGGCATATATATCATGTTTTTCTCTGTGACGATCCAAATGTAACTTTACTTTTAAGACGTCATGGTACTAAATGACATTGCCACATTTCAATGGAGCTTTCTCCACCATTGGGTCACCTACCGTGACCATTGAAGCTCATCTATCATGTTGTTGGGGACTTATTACAGGTTTCATATTGCATAATCATAATCAGTAGGAGTTGCGAGAGTAGTAGAAAATGATAACAAAAACAATGAATAATTCGCTTCGATTTCATACTATTTTCTGAATTCTTAATTAAACTGTTTTTTCGACTCGCATGTTGTACAAAACTTTATTTTAAACCATAATTTTAATAAAAAAACGGAGATATGTTTACTTATTCGTTCTCTTGTTCATCATGCGGTTGATGGTGGGGCATTGTTATTAAGCGATCGAGTATAAGGAATCGCGAAGTTCTAAAATAAAGACATATTCTTCCAAAAAATTGCAGGCGCAGATGAAATATCCTATATCGAATTCAAGCAAGGCGAAACGGAGGGCTACGCGCGGCTCTCGAAAGAAAACGCCGCGAAAGAGCTAACCGAAAAGATCACCGATGGAAAACTGAAGATTGGAGAGTCAGAAGTGGTCTTCCGTCTTTTGGAAGGCGACGAGGAAACGACTTACTTGGAAAAGACCGTCGAACACATGTCCAGAAGACGCAAGAACCAGAAGACGTTCAACAAGCAGAATAAAGGTAAACACTACAAAGGACGGCAGGGCAGGAAGCGGAAACACGATAATAATGGAGACGAACCACCGAGAAAAATCAAAACGGACAGTTAGTTTAACTTTTAGTTGAGTTTTTTGAGTGTTGAGTTAGGAGTTTGCATTAGTCGGATATTACCTTTTTTTTCGCGTTTGTTGATAAGTTAATCAGTTCCTTGATTTAGTTTTTAATTAGACAGGGTTGCTGATACTATCACTGGTTTTTTTTTTAATTTTCTTGCATATGAGCTATGCAGAATTTTTTTTATCACCATCGAGATTCGAACCAGTTACCTGGTCATTCCGTGGCACGCTCTATTCCAACAGAGCCACCGTGATATCGTATCCAGGTCGTCGAATTTGTTTTCCACATTCGTCTACGGGACCTTGAATGTAGTTTAAAAAAAAAGGGATTTGCTACCCTTCATTAGTCGTTCAAACATTTTTTATTTATTTTTAGCCTTACATTAATATAGTTATCCCTTTTATTTTCCTTTGTGCATATTGCATAATATGTTTATTCGTGCCGACTAATGTAAATTAACCCTTATGATATGAAAATCTACAGCAATAAGGTTGATTTACGTCTGACTGTAAAACAGGACTTACTTTTTTATGACTTGATCCAAAAAAAAATTACAGTGAGAATGGATCCATTTCATCCTTTTTTGTATTTTGTATAAAACAATTTTTTTATTATAATCTCGATACAACGCTGTTTATAGTTAATAGTATTTTGTTCCTTGTCAAGTTACTCTAAACGAGCATTTATTTTTATATTTTGAGTAATTGATTACTGAAGCTGTTATAACTATAAATGATAACTATTAAAAAGTTAACCAAGTCGTTTAGAAATTGTATTAGTGGTTTAGCGTTGAGCGATTGTGAAGTGGTAGGGATTTTTATTTATGTTATCCAAAAAACAGCCTAAGCGTTGTCGCACACTAACGCCGCGGAAAGGGATAAAGGCCGCCTCAACTCGAGTCGTTCAGTGTCCTTTATATGAAACTCTATACTGCAATGCACACTAAGAGCCGGTATGCACCAAATAGGAGAGGTGTTCCGAATAACCAATCAGATTTCGTTGTTTAAACATCTCCTCTCTGCTTAGGAGAAGGAACGAAACTTGATTAGTTATACAAAACACATCTCCTTCGTCTCCTCCGCTTTGGTAGAAACCGGGCCTTAGGCCGATAGTTTTTACCAGTTTTGACTATGAGTGTAGTTTGAGACCGGTCTTACAACTGTTTTCATACAATTTTGACAGTATTAAGTGCGAGCTCACGCTGAGTTGCTGCTCAAAAACTGTCTATATTATATGACTATCGGGTTTAGTAGTCCCGCCTCCGACAACAGTTAATCTGAATATATGAGTGAGCGCAGACCTACGGAGTGAAGTGGCGCCGAAGCGACTAATTTAGTAATAATTTGATTCAACTTTATTTACTTCAACATACGACTGTAATTGGTATAGCGAAGTAAAATGCCACTGAGAGCTGTGCGTGGCGCTTGGAGGATCGCAATTCGTTAGGCGGCCATGGAAGCCCGCGCGCCGATCGGTGTGCCTTGCGACCGGCGAATGCTCTTCGCCGCCACTCGCCGTCTCGGTCTGCGCTGACCCTTAGTAAGCAAACCAGTGTCTTGTGGTCTGTGTTAGCAAGTGTTTTAATAAAGTAAAAGCAGGTAAAATATGCACTATATTAGATATTGGTAAGTGAGCACTTAGCTTAGCAGAAATATCTAAAACATTGATGTTTATATTAATAATAGCATAGCACTACATTTTTAGAAATGGTGCTGTTTTTCAGTGCTAAATTAAATTACAAATACTTATGTAGCTTTTTAATAAATAAATTCATTGATATTTATATGTAAGGATATTGAGAGGTCCTAATTTAGAACCAAGTTATGCTACTAATAGGCATAATCCTGTTGTACGAGCCAATGGATAAATCCTATATTAGGGATGTGTTTCGTGTACTATAGAAGTATACTTTGTATAAAGCGCGATCGTTGTTATATCCGCCGAGTAGGAACTGAGTTCCTTTTTTATCTAATCGTTTTATTGTTGAATAAACTTATATATCTCAATTTGTGGTTTTTATAATGTATTTTTTTTAATTATTCATTCCACAGAAAACATTTTTTTTTTCTTATTTGATATTTTAGGTTCACTAATGTTTGACAAAAAACGTATGACAAATGATCATTTTACAAATTATTTTTGAAAAAGTAATCATTTGACAAACTTAACATTTACTAAAGTGATCGTTTTAAAAGTGATCATTTGACAAAAATCCATTTTATAAATATTTAACATAGCAAATGTTGTGAATGCTAAACCGTCATTTTGCAATTGATTAAATGACCAAAGTATTCCTTTTGCAAGGTCGCCATTAGACAAAATATTGGGTAAATAAGTGGGTATTTTATATGTATAATTGTTAATAAATGAACTTGCTTTTTGAATACAAAAAAAAAAAAACCTAACATCGAAGTCTCTGGCTTGGAGCGAAGCTGCGCTTCGCTCCAAGCCAGAGCCTTCTGAACCTAAACATCCGTGTCGGATCTGGTTAGAGAGTTGGTCAGGGTGTCCCTTCATTTGATAAAAAACAAATTACAAATTTGTGTATAATTGTTAATAAATAAACTTGCTTTTTGAATACAAAAAAAAAACCTAACATCGAAGTCTCTGGCTTGGAGCGAAGCTGCGCTTCGCTCCAAGCCAGAGCCTTCTGAACCTAAACATCCGTGTCGGATCTGGTTAGAGAGTTGGTCGGGGTGTCCCTTAATTTGATAAAAAACAAATTACAATTAAGTACCAAACAATGCATTTTGTCAAAGGTTTTTATGCCTTGCGTTGTTTTATCTATTAACGTATATAATAAGTGAATAGTTTGTTAAGTGATGTTTTGAAGAAAGAAACTTTGTCTCGTAATTGATTTGTCAAATGAATTATTTGTACAAAGATGAACTTACGAAACATAATTTTGCCAAACGTTGTTTGTGAAATGAAATGTTTGTAATTTGTTTTTTATCAAATGAAGGGACACCGATATTTTATGGTTCAGGGTCAGAATTGTTTTACCAGACTACCGAGAGAGGGGTAAAGTTTTTCGAGTATGAACCTAATATGAAGGTTGTCTGTTTGGACCACAGACCACTTACCCCAATAGACCTGTAATAGGAGGGCCCCGCTTTCTGCCAACACATGAGCGCAAAAGTTCTATACAAACCGAACTACGTCGCCTATCAAATTAGTAGTGACCAGATATTCGACCCATAAACTGCTGTAAAAAAAAGGAAGAAAAAAATATTTTAACATGCCCAACTGTGCTATAAAGTTGTGTGGTAATGACAGTAGGAGGAACAATTACAAAAAGGATGGTATCACATTTCATCGGTAAGTATCTGATTAATAAATCAATTCATTACTTAATCCGACAAATCAATTAGGAGTTCAACTTACACTGGTTCGATTGTCGTGTCTTACGAGTAGTTCCGAGAGATCTCTCTTTCACCCACCTACTAATTGTAGCCCTATCTCACTTTTCGTTTCGCGGCACGTGTAAGCTAGAGACGTGGTATACAATCATCGATATTCTTACGTCACCTAAATAAGTTTGTGTAGATTTATGAGTTTTGATTTCATTTACTTTCTTTATAAATAGCTTTCCTGTTGATCCAGACATTAAAAGTGAATGGATAATAAAGACAATGCGGGAAAATTGGTGGCTGTCGTCTTTCACCACAATATGTTCCCGTAACTTTACGGCGGATTGTTTTATTAATATGAACTATCGAAGAAAACTCCATAGTACTGCAATTCCAACGTTATACCTACCAGTTGTACAGGTATCTTATATTTTTATTAATGCTATCTAGCTAAGGTACCTATTCTAATGCAGGTAGGTATTTAACGGGGCGGCATTCTAACCGGAATTCGGGATTTCAAGAAATCATAATATTCATATAATCATAATAATATCATAATAGTATTATTGTGTTAAAAATAATAGGTCGGTGACTAGTAAGGAGTATCATAATAAGTAAACGTAGCAAATTAACAAAGTTAGTTAAAGCTTAATTTTTTTATTAATAAAAATAGCATCGACTAATTTTTGTTCTTAACTGAATTTACCTATTTCTAAACATAAACTTTATGGCTGACACAAATAACAAATAGGCGTTCAGAAATTTTAAAAGTCAGGTTCTCTTTTAATGTATTTGGGTGAGTAAGAATCGCTAAAAATCACAAGAATCGCAAGCAATCGTTAGGAATGATCACGAATCGTCAGTCGTAACTTGTTTAAATAGCCGCGCTTTGTTTGAGAAAAACACCATAATACAAACCTTTATAGAAAGCCTACGTAATGTAATATCGACCTACATTATTTTATGGCCATGTTTATTCATCAATGCCTATTGGTTGGACTACAATCATGATGTTCGTTACGCATAATTATTATTTCACAATAATTAAATTATAAATAATGTGTTAAACAGATAGCATTGCCTCAGTAGAAATCGTTTATTAACTTTCAAATTCATACTTAAGTACATTAAGTATGAATATATATTCCCAGGCACCAGTTGACTATCTCTCAGAAGCCATAAGTACAACCAATTCTGATCTAGAAATTATTTTGGATTGGAGTAAACGTTTCGGTCTCAGAGTCAACCCTAGTAAAACTCAAACAATAGTCATTGGTAGTTCTCCATTTATTTCTAGGGTTGACTTTGATCAGTTGCCGCCTGTTACATTCGATGGTGTACACATACCCTATAGTAAGACGGTCCGAAACCTTGGTATTTATTTCGACAATACTCTGTCTTGGAACTCACAGGTTGCCGAGGTCAGTAGGAAGATGTTTGCTGCTACGGGCTCCTTACGACGACTACGTAACTTCCTTCCTACCACCACGAAGATTGCACTAGCACAGTCTCTCCTGTTGCCTATCCTAGACTACGCTGACGCCTGCTATTCTGATCTTACTGTGGAACTGCTGAATAAACTAGAACGTCTCCAAAATCTCGGAATTCGGTTCATATTTGGGCTACGTAAGTATGACCATGTGTCCGAATTCCGCAATAAATTAAAGTGGCTGCCAATTCGTCGACGCAAAGATGCGCATATTCTTTCTCTTCTCTTCTCGGTGCTGTTCAATCCCTCAACTCCTTTGTACCTAAAGGAACGCTTTAAATTCGTTTTCACTACCCACAATCGTCCTCTTCGCTCTACTGAAAATCTTTGTCTTTACCTTCCCTGTTCTACTACAAAATTCTATCGTCAATCTTTTACTTCTCAAGCTATCCAACTTTGGAATTCCTTACCCGTATCTATAAGATTATCACAATCTCTACATATCTTCAAGAGTCAGGTTAAGGAGCACTTTCTTTCACTCTAATTTCTATTTATTTTCCTCTGATGCTGTTGTTGTTTTTCTTTCAAATGCATAAACTCTGTCATATCATAATGATATATTCATAAGTAATGTATTTATTTATTCTATGATATTATTATGTAGTATATGTACGTGGTATATGTAGTATATGTACGTGGTATATATGTAGTATATGTACGTGGTATATATGTAGTATATGTACGTGGTATATATGTAGTGTATGCATTTAATATTTGTAAGTATGTAGTGTAAACTGTAATATTATTATTTATCCTTTTATATGTAGCTGTATTATTCCTACTCTCTGTGAATACCATTTATTTTTTGATTGTTTTTCTTTTTATTCTTCTTGCATTTCTAGCTCTACCTCTCACTATTTAAAACTCTTAATTTCCCTAGTTAGTTGGTTGCCTGGAAGAGATCGCTTTTAGCGATAAGGCCGCCAAAATTGTACATTATGTTTGTATTATTCTGTAATCTTTTTCCGTAATTGTTGTTTTATGTACAATAAAGTGTATTTGAATTTGAATTAAGTATTGAAACTGTGTAGGTAACAGTTCAACAATCCCCATCGATAATATATTATCGATATCGACATGGCCGCGTCTCTTTAAATGAGTTCACCGAGTGCGCCGCTGTCCCCCGCCTCGTCTCTAGGTTACCGGCCTTGACAGAATGTTTTGCTTGAAAATATGTACCGATTTCAAGTCTATTGGGGTAAGTGGTCTGTGGTTTGGACTCAACTTTGGTAGCATATTTGGCTTTTCTCATGTTGTCATGGTACCTACATGACATGCTGGTAGATTTTACATTAGCATACTGGTAACACTAGTAAAAGAAATGTAGTGTTGCTGTTAACAGCAACTTAAGTCGGGATTTCTAGGAGATTTAGATTTTTGGGTTCTTCCTCTCCCGTTAATGAATTAATGGTATGTGGATTGTGATTCTAGTAAAAATCCTTTATTTTTGGTAAAAATGCATGACACTTCCTTCATAACACATCATTTTCACTGTTTCTTGGGAGACGTGTGATTTTTTAAATTTGTATATCCTTCATTTCATACAGCACTACACTACTGACAGCTGTCAAGTCAAATTTTTGTATTGGTTTGACTTTGAGGCACCGCCTCCTATGTATTTTCATATTGATTTTCGCCATTGATTGAAAAAGTCAGTCAGTTTAAAATAGTATTCAGTCAACAATTTTAAATAATCGTATAAAAATGAAGCCAGAGGAAGTAGAAGCGAAAGATGAAGACTCCCAAAACCCATCACCTGTAACCGGCGACGCCATAGGAGACACCGCATACAGCGAACGTTTTGTTCTCAAGATTTTTCTGAAACTAGCCAATTTGGATACCTTGAAGGACGAAATCAAGGAGAAGTCCTTCGAGGACGACCTATGCACGCTATGGGACATGACCGCCGAGAGAGACGTCGTATTATTTCTCCAAAAACATGAGGCGCTGAAGCTAATTAATTTCGCACTACCAGGCATAGAGTCGCCTCGTATTATCGAAATAATGGTCGGTATTATCGGTAATATGTGTTGTCAGAAGGAGGTAGTGACTTCTCTATTGAAAATGAAGAATTTTGTACCATTTCTATTGGAATATATGAAGAGTGATGATAGTTTGATCCTCATACAAGTTCTCCGTTTGGTTAACTCCAGCCTATACTCCGCTGACGACGACGACGTGAAGATTTGGATGGATTTGTTCAAGAGCAATGGATATTCTAAAACTTTATACTTCATGCTGAAGAATTCTTCCAATAAAGAACTTCTAGTCACAGCCTTTGAGAACCTAAATACGATATGCTCCTACTGCAATACGGACAAGTCACGGACAGATTTCTTTGTACAGTTTGTTACACCAGAAGCGCTCGAATCATCATCTGCTGCTTTAACAGAAATCACTAATAATCAGGATGACTCTAATGATAAAGATGAATTGGAAAGAATATTGGTATTAAGTCTGCAAATATTACTCAACTTACTTGGTTTTGATAAATCACCGCAAATCTACAAGGACAGCAAGGATTTTGTTACAAAAATCATTAATCATATTCTCACGTACAATGAGAACAAGTTAGTCACTCTAAGAGAGATTGACTCTGACCTAGTGGATATCATTGACTCCATAAACACTATAATAGATGGTCATAGTCTCAGTGAGAATTGTGAACTCAATAAATTCTTCAATCAAGGCTACAGCATGTGGAAAGCGGTACATTTGATGAAATCAAAGAAAAACGGTGGCGAAAATGATAGCAAAGAAGACTTGGCATTTTCAAAAGTAATGACACTCCCCTTAAGTACATTAATATGCTTGTACTTGGAGAAATGTTCAGACGACAATCTCTTAAAAGCTCTGGATGAAATTGGTACCAATTACGATAATATTATACGTTCAATTAAAGATGCCAAACTGAATAAAGCAGTTACCCAAAGAGCGGCTAATTACAGAACTAGAATAAAGGATAATGTCGATTCGTAAATGTTTCAGAATTGAACTTCTAGTGAGCTATTCAAATTATAAATATGGATAGCACTCACTTTTATATTGGAACCAGTATTTAGACCCGTCGATTTTGACAGTATTTATCAAATGAATGGGCCACGCCTGTGTCGTCGTCGTCGACTTGTAGTATTACAATCATAATCAGTAAATGTTTAAGAAAATCTTGACTATTTGAACTTAAATTCTTGATGTGTATTCCTAATTAAATAGATATGCTTTGCCATATTTGAATATCATGCTTAACCATATCTGTATCACATAGGCAAGAAAAACACACTAGTCATTTAATTTTAAATCGAAATTTTTTAATTAATACTCCATGGCAAAGATCTGTGCATTTATAATGAGTAATGACTTCATTATCACTAACTTTTACATACATACCTACATTGTAGCTCTAGTTATTGTCAGTAGTTACACAGTACAGGGGCGGAGGCCTGGTGATCTGAAACAGTATGTAGTTCAGGCACCAGCCTTCCACATACTTTTAATTTATAAGACTATGTACCCAATTCTTGTAATATGTAGCAATGAATAAACGATTATGACTGTAAAAGCAAATAAATCAATAAAAATCATCAATATACAATTGTAGTCTTAAGCTTTGTTGCCTGTGTTCCTCACAAAAGGGTCTCATTTCTAGTCAGTACTTTTTGGTCCTCATAAGTAGGGATGAAACGGACAGTGAATTGGTCGTCGCGCAGCGCGCTGCGTTTTACAAGTTTAGCGCTTTTAGTTTCAATTTAGGTACTTAGTTTATTTAGTATTAATTATGTATTAAGTAATAGGAAATCAAACAGGAAAGAAATAGAAAAACTTAGCAAGGAAATTACAAAGAGTATAAGAGTACATAAAACAAAAACTAGACTAGACACCATTAGAAACGCGATAGACAAAACTGGCGGCGTAAAAAAAGCTTTTAAACTGTTGCAAGATCACTCCACATGGATACCGAGCCTGAAAAGTAAAAACATGCAGGGAAAAGAGGAATCCACAGGAAAAAGGCAAAAAATAGGAATATTAGCTACAGAGTTTTATAAAAACCTATACTGCAGAGCCAAATCTGAAACGAATAAAGAGGAAGAAGTAAACACGAAACCAGTAGAGAATATCCCGGACATACTAACGAGCGAAGTACGGAAAGCTATTATGTCACAAAAAAACTATAAAGCCCCTGGTGAAGACAACATAACCAACGAACTTTTAAAGGAAACAAGCGACCTAATTGCAAGACCTTTGACGGACCTTTTTAATGAAATATTATCGACGGAAATAATACCAACACAATGGACGAAATCAACCATTATATTATTGCATAAAAAAGGAGATAAAAACAAAATAGACAACTATAGACCTATCAGCATTATGTCAAACATATACAAGGTTTTTTCTAAAATTATTCTGGGAAGATTAACTAAAGGCTTAGATGAACAACAGCCGAAAGAACAAGCTGGTTTCCGTAGCGACTTCTCCACCAATGACCACATGCATGTAGTAAAGCAGGTAATCGAAAAATACAACGAGTATGGCAAGAATTTATATATGTGTTTCGTAGATTATAGCAAAGCATTCGACTCTTTGGAACACAAGTTTATATATAAGGCCCTAGAAAATCAGGGAGTCAGTGGCAAATATATCAACATTATCAAAAATATCTACAAAAGCTGCACATCAAAAGTTCAGTTGGAGAAAAAGGGGGAAGAGTTTGAAATAGAGAAGGGCGTGAGGCAAGGAGATCCACTATCCCCAAAGCTTTTTGCGTCCGTCTTAGAAGAAATATTCAGAAATCTAGACTGGGACAATCTCGGATTGAACATAAACGGAAGTAACTTACACCACCTTAGGTTTGCTGATGACTTAATATTGTTCGCTGAAGATGCAACAACGTTACAAACTATGCTAAGGCAACTAACAATAGAGAGCCAAAAGGCAGGACTTAACATGAACATCAGCAAAACGAAAGCAATGACCAATAGCTCTAAAATCAGGATCCTGGTGAGAGACAGGGAAGTTGAATACGTCGATGAATACATATACCTAGGACAGTTAATATCACCCAAACACCAAATGCCAAAAGAAATCCATCGACGTGTGAATAACACCTGGTCACGATACTGGTCACTGAAAGAAGTCATGAAGAGTAAGTCAATATCTATCTCACAAAAGAGAAAAATTTTCAACACATGTATTCTTCCCACACTAACATATGGATGCCAAACATGGTCACTCACCAATGACATCACACAGAAACTAAAAGTTTGCCAACAAAGCATGGAACGAAGCATGTTGAGTCTTAGGTTGAGAGATAGATGGAGGCTTACAAAAATCAGAGACACGACAGGAGTGACAGATGTGATCCGCAAAGCAAGAACGCTCAAATGGCGATGGACTGGACACATGATGAGGTCCAAAAGAAACAAATGGACAAAAGACATAACGGAATGGTACCCCCGCGATGGGAAAAGACGAAGAGGCAGACCTACCAAAAGATGGGAAGACGACCTGCCCAAAGGTTGGAGAGCAGAGGCCCGCGATAGGGAAGCCTGGAAGAAGATGGAGGAGGCCTATGTCGAAGGACAGCCTAGCAACTCGGCGCCGATGTAATAACTATTTTATATCTTAATATGTAATTTTTTTATATCTTAGTGTAAGGTCGAATTGTTAGTGGAATAAAGGCTATTTTTATTTTATTTTATTTATGTATTAAGTAGTATCATTATAGGATGCCAATGTGACGACACTTCGACCCATTGGGATCTATTGTGCTCTCCTCTTTCCTTTATACTCCTGCCTCCTCCCAATACATATAACTCAATAGGTCCGCTATGCAGCTCATGGGAAGGAGCCTGTACTCTTCTGGTTCCGCATAGACCGATCTCATAAGTATAGTATAGGATCTTGTAGCAAGAAACCGCAGATGGAGTTAGCCATACTTACACCGCAGACTCCGCTCTTGCATGACAAAACGTCTCTGCTACTCGTTTGAATTTTCAATAGAAGTGGAACATAATATAAAATCGGATGTCTCCTTCTGATGTATGCGAGTGAAAGTGATGAAACCTACCTCCATATAAAATATACTTTAGTATTAGACTCTCTCTATGGTTCGTGGCGAATTTTTTTCCTTGTCTTTTGATTTCTGAAGTGAATCTTACTTATATGGGAGGGAGTACGGTTCTTTTGAAAATGGCGGGAAACGACGGTTGCAAAATTATTTGATAATTTTTGTTTATTGTGTACAGTGGTTATTTTGAGATTAATATCACGTTAAATTAATCAAAATATGTTCGCGAGTGACAGTATGGTGAATTTGTTGGATAATTTGAGCAAGATCTGGCGTTTCAAGTTTTTATCAAGAGTTCCCGCTACAAGATCGGGAGTGAACGTGACTGTCGAGCTGCTTCGTCCAGAGTGATGACGCTACGGCGTCTCCTCTGGATGAAGACGCGGCTACCCAGGGTGAAGACGCTGCTGCGACTCCCCTGGAGGTAGATAGAAGACTATTATATATTGAATTTTCAATTTCAATATTGAACATTGGCAAATGACGAACTGTCGAGTCCATTAATAAAATAAATAAAAATAATATGGGAGTACAAAAACAAACCACAATATGTATATGGGATTATATATTTTGTAGACATTATAAAGCAACATTTACATTACCATAAACGAGTTTTACACCACCTGTGACGGTGGACTAAAACTATTCGAATGTAACAGTACATCGTATCGTAACAAACAGCCAACGAGCTTACACACAATATGGACGACTCACACTTAATATCTACTTGATTTGTCACTAAAAAGAACAAAGCACAGTAAAAAATTATCTTTTCTACAAATTGTCAATCAATCTACTAAGACTGCGCAATTTATTTTGTGCATATGAGTAACAATACGACGTAGGATCAAAATTTATTGCTGAGAGTAGTCTCATCATTTTGTCCAGCTCTTTGCAATTATTTTTCACCTATAATGCTTCCGAGTAGTCAAAAGAACAAATCACAGTACTTATAAAATCTACTTAAGAGTGATCAATTTATTTTGTGCATATGAGTAACCATGTAGGATCAAAATTTATTGCATTTATTCCGAGAGTAGTTTTATCATTTGTAAATAATTTCACCTATAATGCTTTGACTAGTCAAATCATTTGTAAATAATTTCACCTATAATGCTTTGACTAGTCAAATATCTCTCAAGTAGATATTAAGTGTCCCATCCATTGCACAGAAGCTCCATACAAACAGTCATACCGCGACTCAAATAGCCACCACAATTGTCATTTTACATGATATGCTCCTCACATACAAAAAATTACACCACAAATACTGAAAAGGACAACGGAGTCTAACTGTAATATTTTACATTTATATGTACTTAAACACTAACTAACCACGAGCCTACTAGCCCCTTGAGCGGGGCGAAATCGCACAATATTTTAAATATCAATTCGTAAATATTTAGATAATAATTATATCGTTAGAGATAATAATAAAAACAGGATAAAGACTAGACTTTACACTGATCAACGACAATCGGCTAACAGCAACGTATCGCGAGGCGGGTCGCTGCGGGCAGGGGACCAACCACTGGCATACACTAAACCGTGGTTTAGTTAAACATACCTTATCGTTTAACCATGGTATAACGATCCACGGTTAAACAACCTATATATTTAATCCATTACTATAAGTTGTTACCTCAATATTGATTGGTAATCAAATGGTACCGATACTACAAAGTAGTTTCCATACAAACACAAAAAGAGAAAGTTATGTATTGTATAATTTAATTAAGAAGTTAAGAGCTCGCATTCTTAGAAAAAATCCATTTATGGAAGAATTTCCCAAGACATGTAACTTCATTCATAGTTAGTAAATAATTTCCTTTTCTATTGTTACGGAAACAAAACTCTTTCATAGTAAAATGGCAAGTTCTGGAACGCAGGTGCGCTGTGTCGACTTTTCCTGCCTATCAATGTCAGATTTTTGGCGAAAATTAGTACAAAAATTTCGTTCGTGCAGGCTTTGACAGGACAAAAAAGACCAGCCGGCCCCAGAGTACACTTTGTTACTAATTTATAATTTCAACATTTAATTACCATTTGTGACTAACCGTTTTCGTTAAGAGCCTTACATGAGCCAACTAGCGCCGCCAATCTTAAAAAAATAATATCTACCAAATTAATCATTTTTATTAAAAAAGCTATGTTAGGATAACTACTATTTTTAAATATACAATACATAGCATAATTGCGACAAGCTAAGTTGTAGTTCTCAAATATGTCCAAAACGTTTTTCGCAAATATGCGAACTAAAACTTAGCGAATCACGTTATAAATAAGCATTTAAAAATAGTATTTATCGTAATAAACATTTTGTACATAGCTTTATTAATAAATTTGATTATATTGGAGGATATTATTTCTTAAGATTGGCGGCGCTAGTTGGCTCATGTCAGCCCTATTAGATACACCGATGACTCCAATAAACATAGCATCTAAATGTGACCCTTACCGTCCTCTGCCCGCATAGAGGCGCGTACATTTAACTAACATATACAACTTGTTACCTACTCAATAAATTACATAAATAATCTGAATTTAAAACAAGTCTTAGGCTTCTTATAAACATATTGTAGTACCATGACAAATCCCAGTTTCGCTACGTTTAAAAGTGTCTGCCCGTTAGATTTCACTTGTATAGGTATTTAAGTAAGATGCAAGAACAGACCACTTCTTACCCAATAGACATGAAATCGGTACAAATGACAATGCCAGATTCTGCCCCACCATCAACCGGAAGTTGTACAAGATAACGAATAACTGTAAAAATATCTCCGTTTTTTATTAAAATCATTGGTTTAAAATAAAGTTTTGTACAACATGCGAGTCGAAAAAACAGCTTAATTAAGAGTTCAGAAAATAGTAAGAAATCGAAGCGAATTATTCATTGTCTTTGTTATCATTTTCTACTACTCTCGCAACTCCTACTGATTATGATTATGCAATATGAAACCAGTAATAAGTCCCCAACAAAATGATATATGAGCTTCAATGGTCACGTAGGTGACCAAAGGGCAAAGCTCCATTGAAATGTGGCAATGTCTTTTGCACGCGAAAAACTCAACTCAACGATGAGCGCATAGAGACGAAGCGGGGGACAGGGGTGCCGTATTAAAGAGCGTCGATGTCGATAATATCTCTAGGTTACGCGTGTCGCGAAGCAATGTTGCGCTCATATGCGGGGCAGACATGAGGGCCTGTTACAGATATATGGGGTAAGTGGTATGTGGATGCAAGCATTGAAAACATAAATGTAAAATGGAGTTCTGTATTTCTGCTCTGCGACGCGAGAGCTCTCTCATTTACTTACTAGCACATTTTAATTAAATACCCAGACAAATATACAGGGTGTAACGTAAAGGGTATATGAAGCCGAAGGGAGGGTGTTCAGGAGCGGCTCAGAGAAATAATGACGGGAGTACGCAAGCGCTGGCGTTCCCCTCTGCCGAGGTACATGCACGAATCGTTCATCGCCGTTTATAAAAACTAGTTGCTGCGACCGGCCGTCATTTTGCTTCCGTACGTATCGCTGAACACAGCTCCCGAAAATGGTTAATTGTGCAGTGGTTTCATGTAAAAGGCGATCAGAAACATCAAATTTTAGAAAAGACGGTGTTTTTGATCATTCATTAGCAATTTAATTATGAATTTATGCTACTAAAACATCATAAAACTCATTTTGTTTTTCAAGTCTAAACGCCGAAAATCTCTTGGTACGAGGATACAAAATCTCTTGGTACGAGGTTGCTTAAGAGTAGTGATGGGCAACACGCAAACCACAAATGAACGAATGAAGTGAATGAAATGAATGAAGTTTAACTTGAAGTAAAAAATATACATTTTCCCTATACTTATTACTGTTTCATTGCAATGAAACGTTCATTACCATTAGTACCTAAACGGCAGTTCTTTTTGGGGCAACTACTGATGTGGATTGTTGCGGATGGATCAGGCAAATGGAAACTCGGATGAATCGAAATACTATAATAATTAAAATTACAATGAAAATGAAAACCTGTCTCTATTTCTACACACTGACAACTACCTAACTTTATAAAATAAACAAGTGGGTTTTTTTCTATGCCCGCGGAACCAACCAGTCGACAACACGTATGGTATAGGCAGTGCTTCCAGATGCATCTACTGTAATTTTGACTGTTTTACTGTATACTGTAATGATAAAAATACAGTACTGTAATTTTTATTTAGGTCATTGTAACTTATTTTGCCTAATTTATGCCCAAAAAGACTTGATTTCTGCAAAAATGTACGAAAACACGAACAAATTATTAATTATTTCCTCGTCTCACTCTTTCTCTCTCCAAGTGGGTCGTAGTTCATGTGATTTTTTTTTAAATTCCATTTTTTTTCTTCAAATTTATCAAGGGATAAAGTAATACATAATGTTTTCTTTCTTTATATACCTTATCCAACGTCTAAAGTACTGTAATTTCATTGTAATATTATTTGGAAATGTACTGTATTTTTTTTTAGTCAATCGAAAGGTCACACCGTGACCGTTCAAGGATTATGGATTTATATATTTATGTGGGCTGGATTAGCATATGGATACTTTGTGTTCCGGAAAAAAGTATAGTTCCCTAGGAAAAATGTATTTTGAATAGAACATCTATAACTGAAATTCACGTAGGCAAAGCCGCGAGAAAAGCTAGTACAAACTACTTAAAAGACCAAAAATAATAATCTATAATCAAACTTGGTATATCAATTTCATTCGTTCCTTCACCATTCAATTCAATCGTTCTTTGTACATAGCACATCACTAATTTTTCGTTTGTGGTTGTCGTAAACATTAGTGTAATTACGACGAAATGTTTATTTGTGTGCGTGTTTTATCTTTGTGTGACGATATTATTTTCGTGTGCGTTTATATGGACGTGGCAAATTTTGTTGCGAGTGTGCAGCAATGTGCAGATGTGTGCTGTACGTGTTTACCTCACCTCCCCCAAAAAGTGGCAGAAAAATATGTACGGCTAAAGATAGGTAAGGCAACTCCCGTCCTTATTTCTCTGAGAGGAGCGGTAACTGAACAACTTTTGTTCTACAACTTTTCGAATAAAAAATAAATTAATGTCTCATACAAATCGATCAGGTGACCGGTACGAAATGTATGAAAAGTCAAAAAAATAATTGGCGAAAATCAAAAGGTCGTAGAACAAAAGTTGTTCAGTTACCGATACTGAACACTCCCTTCAGCTTATTATACCCTTTACGTTACACCCTGTATATATAAAAGTGACTGAAAAGGAGTAAATTAGTACAAAACTCGACCTAATGAGCGTTTGAAGTCCTTCCCCAATCATATTCAAAGAGCAGACGCTTAAAAATAAATTAAAAGAATATTTACAAAAATCGTAGCCGAATAAAAAGCCGCGGACGATATGAACCCCTTTGTACTGGTAGGGATATGTATTTCATTGTGACGTACAAACTGACAATAATATAACACATTGCATTGTAGAATTGCTAACCGAAGACTTAATTATAATTCCTAAATGAAAAAAACGGAGAAAAATACCACGACCTTATTACATCAGAGTCACGGGTGGCTCAAAAAAGCGAGCCACGAAATGAGTCCTAGGTTCGAATCCTGGTCGTGACGAAATTTTTCTCCGTCCATTATAATAGATTTTCAGAAAATTAAAAATCTCTACATATTCTCAACAAAAATATTGTCTTAAAACTTAAAACCATCCATAGTTATTACAATTATATTTCGTCAACTAAAATCAAAATAAAATACACACTGTGTAAAAAAAACTTACAAATGGAACTAATAAAACTAAATCCAGTGTTTTCGTTTTTTTTCTTCTTTTAAAATGGTCCAATTTTGGCACATGTCCTCCAAAATGTAACATAACGATAATACTATGCAATAATGTGGAACGGCAGTGTTCATTAAAATTTGATCACCGTCATTTCATAATCATGCTATTTGTAAACGTTCGATAGATACAACGCATAAGAAAATATATCAAAAGTTTTAATATTCTAAGGGTGCCTTTCCACCAGAGATATGCTATGCTACTTGCAAGACGACGGACTTTATTCCGCGGCGGAGAAAAAAGTATGCTCCGCGAATAAAAAGTCCGCCGCGGATTTACCGCGTACTCAACGCACACGGCGTCCTCGTTTATCGTCGTGCATACGTACGTCACTCTCGAGCGCACAACGCGGACTAAAGGCCTCCATGTGCGTTGCTTCGCCTAGTCACAAGAGTTCTATTTTTTACTTTAGTCCGGTCCGCTCCCTGCTGATTCGGGGGACTTTTAATACGCGGTACTTTAATCCCTCGTTTGCGTTACTCGATACAGTTGTAAGCGATCTATTTTAGCGGATAAAAAAGTCTGCGGACAAAAATCCCTCGTCTGCGCAAGCTTTCATTGGTCCACATAGCATAGCTCTGGCTGAACGAATATGATTGGTGGATATCTCTGGGGGAAAGGCACCCTTATGGTGGCACTTCACTATTCGTATTTGGGTAATTGTCATAATTGCCATGTGTTGTATTCTTGACAAAATATTCATCTTATTTGTATGTACGTCATGTATTTGACAAATACGACAAACATCCAATAGCGAATACGAATAGCCAAGGAAAGTGCCGCCGTTAGATTGGTAACATTGTTACCGCTTCTTGAAATTAAAATCTTCACGATCTTAAATAGTTACGAAACTAAAACCATTGGTATATTTCCATTAAAATGGTGACAAATGTCTATCAAACAGTTACCCATAGCAATAATTAATGTTTCATTCTACAAATTAGTTTCTTTGGTACATTTTGTGAGCAACGATATGATGATTTGATTATATTACGGTTGAGTATAAACAATGGCAGCGATTCTTGTATAACGCTTTGACTAATATGCCTAGCTGCTATCTCTTTCCTATAATTACAGTAAAAGAAACGGCAGTTTTAAGACTGTCCAATTTAGTTACCAGAATCGCCACCGATCGGGACTTAAACGCGAATGAAGATACTCCATACTATACGATACCAAATACTGAAGTTTGGACCGAAAGTTCGTGTCAATAAATTAAATGTGATGAAACCTCCAAAAATTCCAAATTTCGTCTCTATTGTACAGTTTCATTGCAGCCGAGTGCACAAGGGCCTTCCAAGGTCCGTAGTCACTGGAATGTTCACATCGACACCAACAAAACTGGGAAATGTGCATTCCCTCCGCACGGCTAGGCCCCAATATATATTGCTTTCACATAAGCGTATTTAATCCAACAAGAGAAACATCCACTTTGTACTTACACTCAGACATTTAAACACGAGTAAATATATCGAAACAACCTAATTTCCCCGTCTTTCGTTGTCTTCAAGGACAGCTGTGTTACACAAGGATAGCTACGGGGCACACAGACTAACGAGTCGAATAAATATAGGAATACGTCTACACAGTCTGTTAACGGCAAGGGGTGATCAATACATCGCATGTCATTCTCACGACTAACATTTCCATTGAAATATTATCACCATTTACTATTGTGTGTGCATTAAAATATGTTACAACTAATATTTCGTTATATTGTAATAGGATTATTGTGATTTTAACGGATGTAGAAGTATGTATGTAATCTATTGATGACCTCGACCGGCACAATTGTAGCCACGATCACAACATAGCAATCTAACTCAGACAAAAGTATACAGAACATAAGGTTGGGGTTTGCTCAAAAACTACTGAACCGATTGTAATCATTCTTTCACTACAACATTAGTCAAACATTTTTTTACGAAAAATTTCATTTTTAATAAGCTCTGTATACTTTTGTTTTGAGGACTGTTCACGTAGGGGATATGACACGTTACATCGAGATTATTTCACTCCGAAAGATGAGGTTCGAGGTGAGGCTTACGCTCCGGAGAAGCCGTAGACCTCCAGGACGCGTATCTCGAAGTCGCCGCTGGGGCAGAGGGGCGGGTTGTTGAAGGTCGAACAGCGGTCCGTTTTGCCGAACCTTATGTTCTCGTCCATCCAAATAGCCTGGCCGTCTCTGTAAAATTGCAAGTCAATTATTAGCACTAATTAATAAGAAAACGATGAAACACATGCTATGATAATGATTTTGTTTCAGTTGTCAGGCTTGAAGGATATTTTCAAATCAAAGCAGTGAGTCGATTTGATGAATACATTATCTAGACAGAATAAAGAAACAATGTTTTTACGTTATATGGTTTCTTTGGCGATTCATTCAAACTGTGCATATATGCGATTCATTGTTCAGATGTTCGTATTTTAAACAGAAACCGCATGCATTTATCGATCAATAGATAGTTCAGAAATGAGGTATAATGGCATTCAACGTGTCAATCGATGGTATTTTAGTGACGAGGTTTATCTTACAAAGGGTCAGAAAGAATTAAGAAATCAGTGGCCACAAAAAAACAATTACTAATAGAAAACATAATAAAGTTAGTACAATACAGTTGTTTAGTCAACGCAAAAATACCACAATCTGGACCTTTTGCAAGGAAAAATCACCCGCACTTAGGAAGGCAGAGTTTCGTAACACCTTTTCAACAACCACCCTAAACCTGACAAACTTAATATAACTTCATGAAATATGGAACATTACTTTTCTTTTGACTATCTCGATGTGAGTCAGACAGTATATCAGCGTCGCTCAATGCGAGCTAATACAATTTGTATGATATTCTAATACAAATCATCTCATCCTCTGTCTCGACTAAATGACGATGGTATTACAAGCAAGCTTGTTAGCACTTGGACGAGTTCTAACCCAGTCATCCTCAACCCTGACATTGCAGAATCGTCCACAAGCGATAGAGCCATAAGTAATAAATTGGAACCATAAATTCGACCTCCTAGCTTAGTCAGTAGTGTATACAGAAGGCAACATGTGTTCAATGGGTTCTGGGTTTATATTTCCGGTCAAGAAGGCGTACAAACACCTTGACCTAATGTGCCATTTTTCAGAGTCTGGTTTAGTTTGCGATCGTTTCTGTATATGTGTAATACCTAGTTATTAAGTAATTGTGTTACCATTATTTTAAAAGATGTGCTGCTGAGAGTTTTTTCGCCACTTTTTCTCCTCAGCGTTGGCACCTTTTCCTTGCAAAGTTGTGTAAATGTAAATTCAAAAATATGTTGGCGTGCAAAAATGTACACAACGTGCTTACAACATGATTTTGCAAATTAATTTATATGTTGACAATATTATTTTTTTATTTAATGTATAAGAATTACTTCCTAATTATTACATTTACTTGAATATTTTTTTTATTTGTATTATTGACGGCCTGACTGACAAAATTGAATTTTTAATGTTTAAGTGTCTAATGTTGCGGTGCCCTTACAGGGTTTATGTGAGCACTTCCTGTACTATCGAAGAACCATGTTACCACATAAAGCAAGGAATAAATGAATTATGAATTACTTGCAATAAAGAAAATTGACTTTGGCTCTATCAGGAAAACCTAGTTTGGGCCATTTAAATGATATCTTATTAAATTCACCCGACGAATCTAACGATAAAGGATGAATGTTGAACACGGAATTACGAAACGCATCCCAATATTAACGTTATCCGTCATAAAACTCTGTCAAATCAAAATGCAATCTCCACGCAAATCCCGACATACCCGCCACCGATTGTAACCATCGTATTATCTGCCGCCATGAAAAGCGACTTAGCGTGAGGGGTCCTCGATTCTTCTGGCACTTCCTCTGGCTTTTCGCCTGCTTCCTTCACTTGGTTTTGGTTCCCTTCGTTCTCGACGCATCCGACCCAAGGGAACTTGGCTCGGTTGGGGTGTAGGCTGGAAATATGATTATGTTTATTGACTGACCCTCCTCCGATGGTGATCATTTTGGAGTCTGCGGCCATGAAGAGTTCTGACGCGTGCGCTACTCGCGTGTCGTCTCCCTTGTCGCCCGCCGAGGCCGTGCACCCGACCCACGGGTATTTGGCGCGCTCCGGGTAAAGGCTGCAAGGCGAACGGGTTGCAAGTGACAGTGGCATTCAGTTATGGCGGTGAGAGTGGGTGGTGAAGTTTGGGATGCTGGTTAGTAACGAACAATGGTGTGATAGTATATAGTTCAATCGAAAATAGAGAGAAAGGTATATAGGCCTCAATAAGGTTTAGATTTTCTCAAAAACTATTGGACCGATTGTTAAAATTCTTATACTAGTAGATAGGTGTGACTATGTAATTTAAAAAAAAACGGCCAAGTGTGAGTGGGACTCGCGCACCGAGGCTTCCGTGCAACGCAACTTTCAAAATTCATTTTCATACAAATATGCGAGAAAATGCGACATAAACGGCCATAACTAATGATTGCGTTGACATAGAAGTTTGATTTTTTTCACGGCTGCATGCAAGAGGTTGAAGACATGAGTATTTGGTATTAATTTCAACTTGATACGTCCACACGTTTCTGAGATATAGGTCTTAACAGACAGACAGCAAAGTGATCCTATAAGGGTTCCTTTTCCCCTTTTGAGGTACGGAATCCTATAAATCAAGTAAATACTTTTTGAGAAAATCTCAACCTTAATACCTCTCTTTTAAGGTGTGAAAACAAAAATACTCTGCGTTTTACTTTACAGTCAATATCGTGAATAGTCGACAGCACATCAAGTATAAAACGGTAATTTACGCGGCGGTAATAAGACCTAGATTAATATGACAATGATTTTGTGTAGGTTGATGTGATATCGACTCCAAAATGCTTTTTATTTGGGAATGCAAAAGAATATTGATACATACAATATAAGTTGCTTTAGTTTTACCATCGCATATTTTGTCAAATTCATTGCAATTAAAAAATGGGCCAAGTTACATTTATTCATAAAATACATTGATCTCCTATAAACAACTAGATACACAAAGGTCTTACTAAAACATTTTAAAAAACATCCAAATAAGGGTCCATTGTTAACGTCCAAATAAAGCAAATGAGGATCCATTCATCCGTTTGGACCTTCTTTGCGCTCGGACATTTTTAGAAGGCAGACTGTGTATCTAGTTGTTTATAGGAGATCAATGATAAAACATGACAAATATCACTATACAGAATGTATCATAAAGTCCCAAGGGAGGTGAGTAACCTTTTTTGTTACATAGGTACTCTTCAATTTACGGTAAAAACAACTTTCCATACATTTTACACCGTCAGTTGATATGAAGCGTCGAAAAGTCGCCAAACATAAGTTCTTTATAGTATGACCGTCTAAATCAGTCTTCGCCTGCGCGGTACAGGGATGCGGGGGAAGGCGACAACGGGGACCGAGAGAGGTGCGGGCGGCAGGCGCATATCTGTTACCCCCCCCCCCCCCCTCCCGCACCTCTCTCGGTCCCCGTTGTCGCCTTCCCCCGCATCCCTGTACCGCGCAGGCGTACCGATACTCCTGTAAACTTTCGTTTACTCTACACCCTGTATAAATCGATTATGATGAAAATCAAACATGATAGATAATGACATGAACATGAAACTGTTATGTATAAATAACTCATATTAATTATATCGTAATTAGTAAGACAAAAATAGTACAGATAGACATCGCACGCAACCTCGATTAATTCCGAAACGATAAGTCATCACAAACAAATAACATGCAAAACAAACCACATATAAAACATGCAATGAAATACAATGCAACTGAAATAATAGTTTACCTTTTACCCGAACGCACCAAACAATATAATAATAATAAATAAACACATTTATTAACAAATTATTTCTACGGCAGCGGGCGGGGTTAACAAAAACATAAGAAAAATACATAATACACAAAATATATCCTCGCTGTCACCACATTTAAACAGTAAGCTGAAGCACTATTATAGTTCCTAAAATAAAAAACAAAAATATAAAAAGCATAACAACAGTTAATTTATATGTGAAATACGGCTTATATTATTACAAAACCATTGTAGCAAATTTCTCGAATTTTTTTACTGACTACTAATTTTTTTTTGAAGCTGACGTTTTTGGCCCAAAAATTAGTAAAATATCACATGTGATTGACTAATAAATTTTGTGTGTATTTGGTATGCTTATGTGTGCTTTGGGGTGTTTTGGGAGGATTTTGTATGCTTAGGGATGTTTTGAGTGTATTTTCGTGTGTCTAGGTATGTTTTTGTGTCTTTTGTATTTTCTCTTATTGTTCAGTCAACTGAACAAATGGGAATTTTTTTCTCACTAGTTCAGTCAACTGAACTGGACTAGTGGGAATAGATGAATCAAAAGACATGCGGAAGAGAAATCTCAAATCCGTTGTTCAATATATATATTTAAATAGGTAGCCTTGTTAATTATAAATTTTAGTTACTAATTGATTTCCGACACAATAATAATTGTACATGGAATTAAATAAATGAAATGAAATGTTCGATATCTCATCTCAATACCGAACATATTAAGCGGTTAAGTTAAATGCGGCATCCATGCACCATCGTGAAAATAAAGTAATCTGATCTAATAATGTGAAAATAACTATGCAATAATCACAGAATAGCTTAAAATGTTAGTAGGGTAGTTTTTATTTACAAAAGGAGACACTTGATTTAGGCTTCGGTTTAAGTAGGCGACTTGTTTACCTAGGCAAACTTTACATCAGGACCTCCCCACGTAATGGAGATCTACAATGGTTTTCTAATAATATATTATTAGGTTACTAATCCGCCATCTCTTACCTAAACAAGAACGTTTCTCCCGTGCCGAAGTATGCCTGTCGGTTGCCGCGCTCGTCCTTCTGGTTGCGCTCGAACCACCGCGTAGAACAATACGCGCCGAACACCTGCGATACAAAAACAAATCACTTTTTTATGCATGCTTCTTTAAAACACGAGTATAAAGTTTAATTCCGATAGTCATTAATTTTGAGCACCAATAAAGCGTAAACTCGCACTTAAGACTGTCAAAATTGTATGAAAACTCAAACTCCACTCTGTACACAAATAAATCAGTCAATCATAAATTTTATTTGTGTGAATACGGGTATACAATTTAAGTGTTAAAGTTTTGTGTATAAAATGACCACTTTGTACACAAAACGACCACTTTGTACACAAAACGACCACTTTGTACACCCTGTTACCACTTTGTACGCCTTTTTTACAACATTGCACACCCGTTTAGCCTTTTCTTAACAATTGGTTACCATTTTGTACAAAAAAAACTTTGGACACAATGTCACCATTTTGTACACAAAATCGCCCCTTCAACACTAAAATGCCACTTTGTGAACACAAATGACATTGCCACATTTCAATGGAACTTTGCCCCACCTACAAAACTACGAGACTGACCTATCACAGGTTTTATATTGCATAATAATCACAATCAGTAGGAGTTGCGAGAGTAATAGAAAATGATAACAAAAACAATGAATAATTCGCTACGATTTCATACTATTTTCTGTATTCTTAATTAAGCTGTTTTTTCGACTCGTTTGATTTAGAAAACTTTATTTTAAACCAATAATTTTAATAAAAAACGGAGATATTTTTACATTTATTGGTTATCTTGTTCATCATGCGGTTGATGGTGGAGCAGAATCTGGCATTGTCATTTACAATTTGTGCACAATGTTACCGCTATGGGTGTACACAATGTTATCACTGTACACAAAATGTGACCACAAGTCTCACCTCGTTGTTGCAAGTTTTGATCATAAGCAGCGTGGGCTCGTGGTGTTCCACTCGCACGTAGAACGTGGTGAGCGAGCAGCCGTGCTCCTCGGTGGTGTACAGCAGCACCGGCTGGTACATCGTGATCCGAACAGGCAGCCACGACCAGAGGGTGAACAACTGGAAACATTACATTCGGGATTAGATTATTACGATTTTAGAGGCATTAAATTGTTTTTTTTTTAGTTAAGGAGCAATATAGAGCCAGGCGCCACTAGTCTTAAAACAATAATAATGTCAAGTCCGAGGTATCGTTTAAGGTACGATTCCGAAACGGACTGCTAACAAGAAAGATGCAATTCTTTTGAGCAGTTTACGGTTTGCAGTCTGCCGCCTGTCCCGTTTATCTAGACGAGCCGACTCTAAAGCTGCGTTCACACCCAGATAAAGGATGACTCGGGAATCATCCAAATAACGCTAATTTTGAATGCATATTTACAATTTAGTTTAAGTTAGATTCGACGGACACATCAGAATCAGACCTGTTATATTTACTAATATAATAAGTTTTATTAGATAACAGTAACTATTGTAGCAAAACTACATCATGTTAAATATTATTATTTGAAAACTAATTTGCGGTCTGATACAATTGTATTAAGTTAGGTTAATTATGAAATTTATTACGAAAAACTATTATTTATTGTGCTACAATGGTTTTCTAATAAGACCTATTTTATTAGAAAATACGTTAGTTTAAGATTAGCGGCGGCACCTGGCTAGGATTTTACCCCTTAATGATCCATGTGCAGATGGTGGTATTCAAAATAAATCTGTTGTATTATTCAAAATAGGTAATAAGAAAACTATAAATAGGATGAGTGAAATAACAAAAACATCGAAACAGCGTAATATTTCGAAATTTCCAGCCATGCAAGTCGAAAAGGGCCACAGAACGCTGAAAATTCTTAAGATTAATCAAGATATCCTAAAAATATACTTAAGGCCCTCTTGCACCAAGGAGAGGTTTAACCCGGGGTTAAATCGCTTACACCCTGGCTGTCTTTTGGTGCAATACGGGCTAAGAATATTAAATATAATCATTACAGTCGGTTTGCACAAAGGGTCCTTAAAACAAATAAACCCTTAAATTGCCCATTTATTATTATTAAGTATCTAATAGTTTCTTTGACGATTTAGTTGCTATCTTAAATTTTGATACTAGAAGATAATTCCGGGTTAAGATATTTAAACCTCAAATACCTCTTGCACCAAAGATATCCCGTGTCAAACTAGAATTAACCATTATCAAACAATAGGGCAACCGTTAATATTTGTATCGACCGAGTTTACCCGGTACAAACATTATTAACCCCAACTTTTGCGCAAGTGACCCTAAGGTACCCAAACTCATATGCCGAGATTCGTGGACAATTTTGAGTTATAAGCTTAGCGTCAGCTTGCTCTTACGAATGTAAAATTCCACAGATATTTGACAGTTGTAAGAGCGAACTCACGCAAATTAATCTAGATCTTAATGCAAGATTCACTTTAAAGACCCGTTGTGCAACCTGAGGAACGAACGCGACTTTCATAATAATAGTTTTCATTTTGATATAGGAATAATACATTACTGCGCTCCTTCATCGTTAATTAAAACTCGAATATTGCAGTAATGTGATTCAAAATGAAAACGTTACCGTAAACCACGAAAGTCGCGGTCTCACTGTCGTACAGTCCAACGCTAAACTCTAAACTAAATAGGAACATAAAGAACGGCACATAATTAGTGGTGTAATTAGTCGACTACTTTGTGCCAAGTGCGGTGTGCACAGCTAACATACATATCAGTACGATACACATCTACTAACAGATACACAAGTACATACTATCTAATATACAACGGTATTACATGCAACACTAAATATAATGACAACACAATGAGATTTTGCTGTAACAGAGTATAATATAAAAGGTCATAAACTGAAGTATATTAAAGTTCGCCAACAAAAATTAACTTTTTGTAAAGCTCAGCCGATCGGCGTAGATTTTGTATATTTAAAAGAAGAAAAGTAGGTCTAAAGTTTTCCATTCAAATTTTTCAGTTTCCTGTGCCTGAAAAACTTTATATCTAGGAATTTTCGATTAAATGATCCCAAAAAAATCAACCTGTCCCCGTATTACCGTTCTCAAAACGATTATATTATACCATGTGATGGCGCGCCAAACAGAGATGCCGCTACACCAATGCCATAATACTGTCCCTTTCACGGCCGCTATGACATGGTATGATTTGATCGTTTTGAAAACCGTAATAGTAACTGATTAATCAATCAACTGATTGGTATAAAATGTTATGAAATGGCATAGTTTGAAGAACAAAAGTTGGCTAATTACCATTAACAACTTACATACAAATAATTACGCGTCTGACCCATTATTTTACACCCTGTATAAAAGTCAATTTCACCATATTATAAAAACTTACTTGAATCATTTCGTATCGTCATTGTTATAACATTTCGCTATTATTGCGTTACTTTGCTATTCGTAATGAAATGAATGATAATAACGAAAATGACTTTGATAAAAGATAGAGGCAATTCCTAAGTGAAAAGAAACAAAGTTGCTACTTATACATCCCTAGACAAGTCTACAAATATAATTTCGAATAAAACTTCTATTACAATCATAGATTTAGGATCTACAGAGGAAAAGGAGTAAGTAATTAAACAATCGGATCAATTGAAGAGAATGCATTGAGTGGCATTTCTATCACAACATTTCGGCCGTAATAAGTTGTCAACGAAAATCCTCGGAATTTAATTTCTATACAACAAACGAATTATTTCATGCAGGTATACTGTACCTTTACACGTTTTGTTTCTGAATATTTAAAGCCAATATTTTCTCAAGACAAGTATTCTAGTTTTTAAATGATTTAAATAAAATCCCAAATCCATGATTATATTCCACCTGAAAATCTACGAAGTCCACAGCCAACTATGGTGTTCAGCCAACGTGTATTACCTACAAATTTTCCCAAAATCGTGGTGACAAATACCCAAAAATACTATTTTTTTAACATTACTCTTGCATTTGACCCTTGCGATGCGTTTTTATAAATATGAAATAAATGGATAAAAACTTTAATCACGAACGGTAAAGTAACATAATTTGTGTAACAAATGATTATTTTTTTAAAATCTATATTGACACCACTGTTCAAGTGCTGATGCTGGTGGCCAATCAAAATAATGTATTGTTATAACAGTAATGTTTTAAATAAAAAAAAATAAAAAAAATAAGTATTTCCACGTTTTGCAAATTGTGTAAGGTGGCTCCTAGCGAAGCAATCAATGGCTGGATGCAGGCGTCTCTCTCTCTCTCTCTGGTGGTAGAGTTTGGTGTTTGTGTAGAGTAAACGGTAAAAGTATTGTATATTTCTTTCTTTCTTTAATGTACACAAAGTTGATTACAATACAATACATGGAATAAGATGTACATAAGGCATGCTTAACTCTAGATTAGAGTTCTCTACCAGCAAACCAGTGTGTGAGAGAAATAAGATCTGGAGCAGGCAGAACATGTGCACTTAAATTTTATTCTATTTACTTTATTTAAAATAATTGTAAAGAGAAGAATAATAGCATTTGTTGGTATTCTACATACTAATAAATGAGAATAGACGTTTTGTCTGACATAAGTGATTATTTTCATAGATAAGTTAAGACAAAGATTTTATTATTATTATTCACTTCCGACGTCCGTGATCAAAATGCCTTCCATTTTATTTAACATTTACAACAATGCGACCAAATGACCTCCATTTGGAATATCCCAAAACGCCACCACGAATCTACGTCCCGTGATTAGTTAGTGCCAACCCTTGGTCACCTTCTGCCTGAGGTCTGATGCGTACTGGAACTGATCCTTGAAGACCGCGTTAGGGAATGGGAACCACAGGGCCAGGTGTGAGGAGCGGGGGCTCTGCAACACGACTTCGGCATGATGACGGAGCAACGGGGTCATTCACGTCGAAAAATATACCAATTGGTACTTATTACTACTTATTCGTAATATATAGGCTGTTAATTGTGCAACTGTAATATATATATTCAATTCAATATTTGTGTGCACTGTAGGTGAATAAAGTTCTAAACGGTTTGATGGATTTTAACATATGAGGTGTCGTTAGATTCGTCTTGATTGTAGAAGTGACATAGGCTATAACAAATTTAATCAAAGCGTTTTTGGCCGTCGGGTTCTTTGTTTCTTATTAATTTCTGCTTGTTATTTTTATTTATTCAATTGGATTATTTTCTTTGCTTAATTGTACGAATATTTGTAGTTATTTGCATTATTTTCACACGGGGTTAGGATTTAGTCACAGCTTAAAGACTTTCTTGATTTTTATTTACTTAAAGTTTCTACTAATACTATACTTGTTTTTGTTGATTTCGCCTTTATTTTTCGCATGTTTCTTTTATTAGTGATATAGCTAATTCGAATAGATTATATTTCCCAATTTTAAAACGTTTCTAATTATAACAGTAGCCATAATTTCTAATATCATTTATACTGCATAATGACAGCACATTTTTACAATAAATAAATACATTTTATTCATAGTAAAAACATCGAAACATACAAATCGTTTAAACATTCATGACACGAAATAAAATAGCCGTCATGCATTCTAGCTTATAACATACTTACCATGGATCGCAAAATAAAACGAAAACAAATAAAAATCGAAGCAATATGTCTAAGACACGACACTATTGTCTATTTTATCCTTAGAATAAAAATACTATAGATGCAAGATCATTGGAAATTGCACTACAAACATGGGATAGTGCAATCTCTCTATTAGTGGTGTCTTGTCGTCAATTATGTTTGGTTCCAACTGTGACTGTTGAAAATCTATTGATAATTCTTTAGTCAGTCTGTGTTGGATGACGTCAAGAAATTAATATCGTAACACTTACTGAAACTTGTTATTGACAATTAAAAGTTACTGTAAATAAAGAACTCTATTTCTCGTAAGGAAAAAAGAGAAAATAGCTGTATATTAGGTGATAAGTTACAAGTTAGAAATTTACTAATACTCTGTAACTTTTTAATTATACGACTACGTTTTTTTTTGTATCTTCCTAGCAAATATTAGATATTATGTTCTGAATTTATAGGAACTTTTGATGATCAATATGAGGTTTCAGCGCGCATTACCATAATTTGTATTAAGCGACGACTGTTGACTGAGAAGACTGATGACTGAGATTGCACTCTCCAATATTTTAATGCTGTTGTGTACTTGCATCTAGTATTTTTAAACTAAGCACGAGAACTATTTTATCGATAAAAAGGAACACCTAGTGACAAGCGGTGCATCTAAACATCGATATCGGTCGCAAGCTCGTAACGCGACACATAAGGGTTATCTTACTTCGCTCTGGTCAAGTATCTGCGACTTGATCGCCTGAATAGGGTATACGCCCATCGATAGGGCGCGCGGGCCCGGCGAATGTGAGCCCTAATGGAACACGACACACGGTTAGCACTCACACAAAACAATCGACAGCATGCTCGCATCACTTGTCGATTCACAAATGTTATTTCCTCCAAGCTATGTTCATTGGTTGTTTCAAGAAGCTTCATATACTACACTGGAGATTTCACACGACCCAAAAATTTAGCTCTGTTTTCCTGCGGTTGTATATCTATAATTTTCTTGGAGTCATGATTATGTATCTGTCATGCAATGGGGATGTTTTCTAGAAATATTATTTAGGACAAATTTTAAAATAATTCTTCGAAATACCAAAATTCGAACGACGACGACCGGGTCTTTTCACCCCTAACTTCGGGGGAGAAGTGCGGGCCTTGAGGTATACCCTCTCTACCCGAGCATGAGCTCGCCGGATAATGATACGACGGTGAGATTGGTCCCGCTTGGTATGCGGGATATGGGAGTTGGGCGGGTCGGTACGGCCGTTTGGTGCACAGCTCAAACCCGCCGCTTAAGGCGACGGGGAGCGCAGCAACTCCCTCTGGAGGCGGTGGCCTTCCGGAGGGCGCGCGTGCAGGGGTGCGAGGTTGCGGAGATGAGCGTGCCTGCTGTTGTCGGCGCGGTCAAATAGTGATCGCGTCAACCTCAGCACGAACGCTTCGATCGACTCAACCCGCACGTCGCGAGCAATGACGTCGTTACGAACGTACCGACCCGCTCCGGTACAGATACGAAGGGCAATATTTTGCTGCGCCTGCAGCTTGGCCCTCTGCCTCGTGGAGCAAAGCGAGTACCAAGCTGGTGCAGCATAAGTAAGGCGAGAGCGGATATACATCTTATAAATCCTCAGTTTAGCACGTAATGGTAGCCGTGAGCATAGCACCGGTCGCAACATGGCACGGGCGGTCTTGGCCTGTTTTACCAGGCCTTCGACCATCGGTACCATGCTAAGCGACCGGTCTATGTGGCATCCCAGGTACTTCACCGACGATTCCCAATGTATATCCTGCCCTCGCAATTTGAGTTGGGGAGGGAGTTTGCGCTGGCGTCCGGTAAGCAGTGCGGCCGTCTTCCCCACGTTGACGGCCACTTTCCATTTATCGAGCCATCCAGGCAACAGGTCGAGTAGTCGCTGCATCTTACGAGCAGCGATATCGGCCCGCCGCGACGAAGCGAAGTATGCGCTATCGTCCGCAAATAAGGCCAGCTCGACGTCCTGTTCCCACTCTTCCAGGTGACCCTTCAGGGTGGGAATGTCGTCTGTATATGCCGCATACAGGCAGGGAGAGAGGCAGCTGCCCTGAGGTACTCCCGCGCGAATAGGGCGGGGGTCCGAGATCTTGTCTTCAACGGAAACGAAAAAGCCGCGGTCTTGGAGGAAAGATGCGATGATTTTATTAATAGCCGGAGGGGTGGGGGTCTCCAACAACTTGAACAGGAGCCCCTCGTGCCACACACGGTCGAAGGCTTTCTCGACATCGAGAAATACCGCCACCGTGCGCCGCTCGAAGTTCCGCTCGACCGCAAGAAGGTGGAGCACCCGGACTAATTGTAAAGTGGTAGAATGCTCACTACGGAAACCGAACTGTTCCTCGCGCATAGGCAAGTGCGGGCTCAGTCGCCGCAGGAGCAGTCTCTCAAAGAGTTTAGCTAAATTTGGAAGAAGGGTGATTGGCCTATAACTGGAAGGAAGCCTCCGGTCTTTCCCAGGTTTGGGGAGTACGATCACCTTACCCGTTTTCCATATTGATGGAAAATGACCCGTACGCAAGATCCCGTTGAAAAGTCTGGTCAAAGCGACCAGGCCCCTCCTCGGAAGCTGCTGGATAGCGGCATTGGAGATACCCTCCGGACCAGGCGCCTTCCTTCTATTTAGACGGGAAACTACTCTGGCGACTTCGGCCGGTGAGATGAATGCATCTCCTCCAAGTGGTGGCGGCGAGGAAGACAAGAACTCGCGCACACGGGTCTCGACGGCGAGATGATGCTCGATAAAGGGGACCTCAGGTGCTACAGGGTTCGGGGTGAACTGGGTTTCCAGGTGCTGGGCAAGAATTTCAGCGCGGTCGGCCGCCGCGTAGCACCTTCGCCCCGAACTGTCCAGGAGCGGGACAAAATTCGAAAAACACAATGATTTTATCCCTTTTTGGCAAAACGAACTTAGTTTGTATTGGAATTATTACGACGTGACGTCACTTTATTCTATTCGATTTAAAAATTTCAAAATTCTGTTAACTGTATTTTGTTAAAATTTACGAAAGTAATTTATTTTTGATTACTTACTACTATTGAAGATCAAAAATTTGATCTGTGTTAATCTGCATTAATCTGCGTTTGTATTTTTATCCTTATTGTTACAATAAAGGGGGGTTTCCAGCTTCAATTCGATGATGAAGATGCAACATCTAGGGTAGTATATAAGCTTCTTTGTTATTACATTATCGCAATTTCACATTTGTAGGTATTTCTCAAAACTTCTTACACACATGCCTGGTATCTCGAAAGTTTAATAAGATAAGTATCTTACATAGTAACAACACACGTAAACACTGAAAAATACATAATAAATCAGACATTCAAAAGCCAATGAAATGGGATCGTTGACTTTAATTTTTCTCTATTGATTTCTCATGAATATTATCGTCGAATGATCACATCGAGAGAAAACAAGATGATTAATTCACATAACACAGATCGAACATAATATAACGACTCTAAGGCCCGTATTAAGTCTGAGCTCAAACCGAATTCAGCTGATACACTCTCAAGACGCAAGCACCATCTCTAGTATGTCATTTATTAATAAACCAATCTTGAGGGCGTATCACGTGATGTCTTTCTCAAGTCGCGGTTCACCTGCTTTCAGCAAATACGTTTTCAAGTGTGAGTTTGACAGTACTCTTGAGAATTGAGTTTTGTTTATTAATATGGCGTTTCTCACTTGATACACGATTCCTAAACGCGCACCTAAGTTACGTTTATTAATAGGAACGCCATTTTGAGGGTCTCAAGATTGTCTTTTGAGCTGAGGAGTGATTTATTAATACGGGCCTAAGGATGTAACTAGGTCAGATTAGGGATTGATTTTGTATCGATTCGGTATTCGAAATCGATCGTCGAAGTTAGTTGTGTTAATCGAATGACTGAATGATAAAGAAAAGCCAAAGCCACGCCTAATGTCGGGGTACTATACCATCTGTTTGCACGTTTCCTCAGACATTCTCTGCAAATTAAGTAAAATATCTTCGATATACATACGTACATTGTTTTCATATAATATAGCGTGACGGTGCTAAGTGTGAAGTTAGAGTTTCCTTGTAGCGGTTAGATCATTGAAAGCTACCCGTTTTTATATATGCAATTACATAAATATATAGGTTAAAAAAATATACTTGACAATATTCAATAAATGATTTTACATAATTAAAATTTTGTAATAAAGACCTTGAATTAGACTCAATTCTTTGCTTGCAATTGGCATCTTTCTAAGGATATTTCCATTACTTGAACATATCTGGCGAAAGACTAGTTTAGGTGCCAGCAAGAAGGGCCGTTGTCAAATAAATTGTTATCATAACACGAGTTGGAACCTAATCGATATTGGTATCGATAGATTCCTCTCGATCACAGAAGTGACATAAAATACATATGACATTGTAATAATTCACTTGTTGATTATCCATATAAAAGAAAAACTTCTTAAATTGGCCGCTAACTTTTAGCCATTCAACGGAAACAAGTAGTTTTAAATGTTTATAAGTAATTTTTGAATTAAAACTATAGTGAGCCATTACTACAAATTATTATTATACATAAACGGATATTGTCACTTATATTGTCGAAGTCGGCAATTAGACCGTCGAAATCGGTCGATACTGTCTAATTGCAGATTTCAACAATATAAGTGAGTGATATCCGTTTATAATAATAGTTTATATGTAAATTATCTTCTTGTAACCGAATAAATGTCGTTCCTTTCTTTTGTATTTCGATTATCGATCAGGTTCCAGGATTGCATTAACAATTCATACGACTGCAAACCCTTTCTGGGACCCTAACCTATAAAACTATCAACTACATCGAGTATCTCACCTCTCTAATGGTGAGCGTGTGCGACATCATCTGTATGTTGACCTGCGACTGGCTGGTGGGCAGGTTGTCTGAAGACCTGGACCTCACCAGACGAGACCCAGTGATCACCTGCTTCGACTTGAGCGTCATCTCCGTCTTTATGAATACCCTCGATATGTACTGGGAACTGGGGATTTAAGAATACTGTTAGAAATAGTGCAATAAATAATTATGACCACATAGATTATTTGACCACATTGACGTAGGCTTACTTAGTGAATTAGAATCTATCTGTCTAAAAATACCGCCATTCGTATCTCTTAGATATCTCTTGGATTTGAATTTGACATTTAATAATTTAACAATGTAATAAATAAACCCTCAGTATTGCCATACAGCGAGGAAATGCTGCCAGCGGCCTGGGCACCATTCCACAGAACGGAGACATGGACGACGTGTTCGTTCTTTAGTTTGTAGTTTAAGTATTTTATGTTTTTAGATATTAAGTTAGTTTTATTTTATAGTAATTTATTTATTTATTTAAGCTTTTACACATTGTGTACAAAAGGCGAGCTTAATGCCTTGCGGCATTATCTACCAGCTGACCATTGGGCATGCGGAGAAAGCAGAGGCAGGTGTAATAATAATAAGTAATTAGTAGTAATTAGTAGTTTTTTTGCAATAAAACTACTCTCAAAGTAAAAAAAAACCTGCATGTTACTGCTTTGAATTCATTCGACAAAATTAAATGGATGGTTTGGCTTGTGACTTACATTAATATACTGCAGTGTTTAAGAAAAATAAACATTTTGGGGAAAATTGAAATAAAAATAACAATAAATTCAACTATCAAAAAACTTATTAATTTGATGCGCATCGTTACTGTGCTTGGGAGTTTTTACATTCTAAGGTATTTTTAATCTTTTGCAACGATTTCTTTCACTGTAATTTGACCTACTGGTCATATCTAAGGTCATTGTGTGACTTATGACGGCACATAATGAAATTTTTTAGCACTTATGATTTACTAAAATCCTTACCAATTTAATATTTATCATGAGTACAACCCTCAGTTTCAATTTGTCGGATGAATACAAGGACATGTATTGCACTGATGTTTAACAGGAGACGTGGATTACCTTAAAGCGCGTATACTGAAGGCGGTGCGTAACAGTTTGGTGGGCGAAGCTGGCATGTTGCGGCAGAACTTCTCAATGGCGTGGTCGACGCCGTTCTTCGACGCCTCGGCGTACCATTCAGAGTTCTGATTGGACGAGTGCTTGTGGAATAGGATTAGCACCGAGAGCGCCACCCTGTAGAACACCTGCAATATTTTGAACAATACGTTAAGGATGTTTTATCCCTGATGCAACGGGTTCGCTGCAGACCTAATAGCATCCATGAAGGGCATTGCTGGTACGAACACAGAGACTCCTGTACAGGAGTTTTTAAGGTTGAAATTATCCTAAAAGCTACTTGAGCTATTGCAAGAATTATTTCTCTGTTAGATAGATAAAAGTTAAAACCGCACACCGACCGAAAAATCTACTTTCGACTTAGGTTCGATTTAGTTTCGGTTTCGGTCAATAATAGGCCGAAATTTAGGCCAAACCAAAACTCAGTTTTCGTGAATTATCGTGCGTGAATTAGTAAAAGTGTGAGGATACATTGGATTTGTACCATTGGGCATGTTGCGCGCCAGCTGGCAACGTCGCGCGTTGTGCAACGTTGCCGATCTTGTTGAGCGTCACACGCAATTGTTGCCTAGTGGATACGCTGCAATGAAGGTTGTCGACTGGTGTGACGCCGGCCGGCGCCGCGGAAGAAGGGCGAGATCGAGAAGGACCAGACTACCAGCTTCAAAATGTGACCGACCGACCGATGACCGACTCCAGGCCCATACGTAGCGGGAACCGGCACTGCTGACGTGTCCGAGTTTCGGAAGCGATGTAGCTTTCCGGACGAATGTTGCATCCATGTGTGTAGCCGCTTGCTGCTCGCAAGGTTTCTTTTTCTTTTCTGTGCTTCATCGAGTGTCGATGAGTGGCCGTTTAATATAGGGCGAAGGGTAAGCTTTGTGACACAGTCAGTAAGTCATCATCATCCACTGCTGGATAGGCCTCTCCTACTCTCAGCTTTTTGCATCCAGTCTCTGTCAGCCTCCTAAGCGTCAATAAATGAAAACAAACTACAAACCGACGAGCGTGCATGAAGAGATTTATGAATGTGGAGGAAGCTAGGGTTGTTTCCCGGGATCGTAGCAGATGGAAGTCCATCGTCTCTGCCCACCCGTAACCAGGCGTGAGTTTATAATGCAAACCTTTAATTAATTGGCTTTTTTTGCATCTATGACATCCTGGAATGATATAAATCGGGATATTGATAGTAAGACGTGATAAGTCAGAAGACCTACCTTGATCCCCTCGTGATAGAAGCAGTCCAGCACGCGCACGAGGTGTGGGAACGGCAGCGCAGCCAGGATCCACCACTGCCAGTCCGCGTAGATCCGCTCTGGTCCGATGGCGCCGGACAGTCGCGACAGATGCTGCGCCGCTGACTTCTGCAAACAATTCGTGGTAGTGTACGGAAAATGTTAAATAAATATCACCTTCACGGTGTCTTTATTGTTGTAACATTGTGATTATGAGCCCTTGTACATGTGAACTATTCTGAATATCTGAATAATTCGAATATATCTCAACACTGTTTTCTTACCAAGGATGACAAAGGGTATATTCAAAACTTTTTGAATTTAATATGAATCTGTTGATCATTATATGTATATAAACGAATATCACTCACTTATATTGTTGAAGTCGGCAATCAGACCGACAGTTTATACTTATATATCCGTTATAGACATCCGTTTATATATAATGATTTGTAATAATGGCTCACTATAGTTTTAATTCTAAAATCTGTTGATCATTGGGAAAATAAATTACTCGTAAAGTGATCCAGATGTAACAATAAAAAAATATTTGTGCAATAATCACGTCAAAGTTTTTAATGAGAGTCGGTTTTGTTTAAAGACACGCAATGTCTTTTGATAGTTGATGCATAACAATTTGCTTACTTTTGAATCAAAAGTAAGCAATGTATAAAAGCTCTATTAGATCAGGATCAGTTTACGAGTACTTTCACAATGATGAACAGATTCATGGGTAATCAATCTGTTCATTCAGTGTTACACCAGAACAGGTAACTAGACGATCATATTTGTTTATAAAATGAGACACTTGCTGTGGCCTTAGACAAACAATAACTTAAATATTTTTCACAACACAACTGTGGTTGTGGTCATTCAACCTTCTCTTTTCTTCTCAAGCCTGAGAGTGTGATGCAAGCGCCATCACATATGTTGCGAGGACATTTGCATTCGTTATCACTCGGAAAACGTTCAAGAATAGGTATAGTTTATCGATTTTCCAGTCGTGTCGTTCACCCGTTGCAGCAATTCTATCGATTTGATAATAAGTTATTGACAGAGCTGTACTTAGGAACGTCAAGGTTGTACATTACTTTGTAACGTGAAGTCTGTGTTTGTACAAAACAAACCGATTTTAATAGCTCTTACCATTCGGATTTTTTAAAATTAAATAAGAATTATGGATTATGTATATTGCACTTGAGATATAATTAAACGTATGAGATTGCACATTAAATGTAAACATAAATGTTATATTTCTTTATCTTAGGTCAAAGATCGTATTTTATTATAATGTAAGTGTAATCCAACAGATTAGAACTACAAAAGAGAAAACAGTCCGTATAATTTTCTAGATATAAATAGAGACATTTAGCCGTCTCTTATAATACAAATCTTTTTAGATGATGCCAACAGGTAGACAGAGGTGATGCAAAAATTGCTACATTACCGAAGTGACGATTCTATTTGCATTTATCGGTCCTTGAACGACAGTTAGAAATTATTCAAGAATAGGTCAGTGTATCGATATTTATAATTCGTGTCGTTCACCCGAGTTGCACAGTTACAAATCGATTTAATAAATAGGGTTGGTTGACTTGCACTTGAGAACAAGGTCTTTAGATCCTATTCAACTTTGTACTCATTTAAGTGTTTGAAGATTAGTCTTAAATGACTAAAATGCGTGGAATCAGTGATTTGTCAGCTTCATGTGACTGATTTATATAGTTTTAATTATCATAATAATTCTGGAGTAGTTGGTATAGTTAACAGATCAAGTGTAACACTTTGGACCGTTCTTATTATCTGCGTCGTAAGATTTAAAATCGTACTGCTAGTGTTACCATTGATCTACTGTTGTCCGTACTAAGTTGAATCATTCAGGATATTGGTATTGGGAATCTTTGCTTATATTGTAGCGGAATACAAAATCATATAGATAGACGGTTCTCTTGAAAACGGCGGGAAACGACGGTTGCAAAATTATTTGATAATTTTTGTTTTATTGTCTACAGTGGTTATTTTGACATTAATATCACGTTAAATTAATCAGAAAATGTTCGCGAGTGACAGTATGGTGAATTTGTTGGATAATTTGAGCAAGATCTGTGGTTTCAAGCTTTTATCAAGAGTTCCCGCTACATGCTCGTGAGTGAACGTGACTGTCGAGCTGCTTCGTCCAGAGTGATGACGCTACTGTGACTCCCCTGGAGCAAGATAGAAGACTATTATATATTGAAGTTTCTGTAATAAATGACATTGGCAAATGACGAACTGTCGAGTCCATTAATAATAAAAAATATATAGATAGACATTGACAGATCACGGAAGAGGCAATGCCCTCAAATACATATTCCCAAGTGAGACCCTGGAATATAACCCGAAGCCCTTCCAGATATTAATATCGTTAATTTATTGCAAAATGGGCGCGTGTCGTCGGCAACGTGATTTCGCAGTAAATTATATCAATCAGAGTAATTAATTTGACTTGTTTTGATCGCATTTGAAGTTAAAGACTGACGGAGCCATCAATGACGTCATAAGAATTTATTATCGCAACATATGCTGAAACTTGATCGATACCTAACCTATTGACAATTGATATCCTTTTAATATAAGATTTTCGTTTCCCATCGCGTCCTTCACGAAAAATTTAAACCTGGATTTTTTTCTTTTTATTTTCAAATAACTTTTTGATTTCCTACTAATGTCGATCAGGTTCCAACCGTTGTCATAACAACTTGTAGTATACCGCAGCCCAAATTAAGTGTCTTATTTTGTAAACAAATATGATCGTCTAATTACCTGTTGTGACGTAACACTGAAGGAACTGATTGATCGATCGAACCTGTTCATCATTGTGAAAATAAAGTGATCCGATCTAATAATGTGAAAATAACTATGCAATAATCTGAGAACAGCTTAAAATGTTAGTACAGTAGGGTAGTTTTTGTTTACAAAATAAGACACTTGATTTGGGCTTAGGTTTAGGTGTCATGACAACTAACCGTATCCCTTAACAAGACCTAATTCTATTTTAAAATTGTAAACAGCGTTCGTAATTGCTTTGCTATGTAAATTGCGACTAAAATTATCTTTTGTTTTGACAAAATTTGTGTTGTTTAACACACTTAGCACTAATATTTTTAGATTAGAGTTACTTAAAATAATCACATAATTACGAGTGTAGTTAATATTAATATAGGTAGGTAACTTATACATTTACTTTATTATTAAGGTACAATATAAAATAAAAAGAAACATTCAATTTTTAAAAAAACCTAATCTAAACTATTTAAAAAAAAATTAGGTGCAGGAATAGTAGCCAAGACACTGGCAGCGTTACCTCGCTGGATCGCTATGCTAATCCGTTGCGCGAGGTAGCTGCCAGCTCTTGGGTCACCAGTGGCATCTACTACTCGGTAGGTAACTATAATAGTTGCAATAAAACTTACATACAAAACAAAAGCAAAAGAGTCATAAAGAATTCCTTCGATTATTGGTCCTTCGAGCCGGATTTTAGTTTTTTTTATTAATAATTTTTAGGGTTTCGTGCCTCGAAAAGAAAAAAAGGAACCCTTATAGGATCATTTTGTTGTCCGTATGTATGTCTGTGAAGAGCTATATCTCAGAAACGAATAGGCGGATTAAGTTGAAATTAATACCAAATAATCAGGTCTGCAACCTCATGCAGTCATGAAAAAATCAAACGTCTACATCAACGCAATCAAAAGATATGGCTATATATAGTTTATATTGCATTTTCTAGTATATTTGTATGAAAATGCAGGAAAACAAAAACCTTTAGTCAGGGTACTTCCCGTTGACCTAGAATCATGAAATTTGGCAAGAAGCTAGGTCTTATAGCACAAGTAAAAAAGGAAAAAATCCGAAAAAAGTATATTTGAAATTACAAGACTACGAAAATTATTAGAAGGCAGGCACACTACCGACTACGCTAACAATTACTATTTTGATATATTTTTTGCTAAGGGTTTCTTGACCCCCTAACGTAATATATTATGCAATGCGGGTAGTACACAACCCCCTGACGTCTCGCGTGTTCCTCAGCTATGTGCATTTCCGGTTTGGTTGGGAATGAGGTTTGACGTCACGCGATGATAATGCAACTGATTATGGTCTAGGCATAGCACAGTCCACTCACCCCATAGTGTAACAGGAGGGCGCCCGTGTCTACCCGCACATGTGCGCAAAATTGCTTCGCGACACGTGTAACCTAAAGATATTATCGACATGGACGCATCTCTTTATCAATTCGACAAATCAATCAGCTGTTCGGTACAAAATAAATATAACATCATTTATTTTCTCTTCGAAAAAAATAATTACTTTCCTTTACATACAAGTAGGTACAGTTGAAGACAGAGATAAGTATACAGGGGCCCGCAATAAGTTTGAGATTTTCTCAAGAACTACGGGGCCGAATTTAATAATTCTTTTACAGTTACATAGTTTTAACTTTTATCTATCAAACAGTGAATTTTTTTTTGAAATAGGTCAAGTAGTTTTTAAAAATCTCAACCTTGAAGACTCTCCTGTACACATTTCTCTGTGTTCCACCGTACAATGATACCTTATACCTTGTATAATTTATCGTCCAGTACATATTTTGCAGGCTATAGTCGTTAAAACAAAAACACAGCAAAGACTTTTTAAATAGATCGCGATTGGGCCTGCGTACGCGCACACGATCATAATAAATCCGCGCAATGCAATGGTTGGCCAGAAAAAGCGGCAAGAATTGCAGCAGTAAATCATTTCTCAACGTCCTGCTTTACGAGTTTTATTTCGCGATTAAACAGATTAGATCTGTCTATTTTCGTTGGGTAGGCCCGGATGTCTAGCAAATATTTGTTACTGTTTAAACTTGTAATATAAACGAACACACAGCGAGGCCAATATAATCACACTAATATTCCAACTATCAATGATCACGCGGTTTCATCTGAGCATAATCTCATTGGAACGGCTGAATCATCTCGGTCTAACAGAGATCCTTTGCCTATAAAATAACAAAAAGAAAATGGCGGACAGTAATGTTATTGTCGTCGTATTTAACATTACATTTTTTAAATTTCTCGCCCGCATTTTGTTAGAGCCCGTTGGAATATCTTGATGATTTATAAGTATAATAAAATTCCGAAAGCTTTTACAATTGTCAAAGTTGCCTGCAAAGGATGATATAACTTTGGACATATTCTGTGTTTTGGTCATTGATCTCCTATAAACAACTAGATACACAGTCTGCATTCTAAAAATGTCCGAGCGTAAAGAAGGACCAAACGGATGAAACGCTCATTTGCTTTATTGGACATTATTTGGACGTTTTTTTAAATTGTTTTAGTAAGACCTTTGTGTATCTAGTTGTGTATAGGAGATCAATGGCTTTGGTGCAGGAATTTATTTAAATCTGTCAGATTTAGGTCAGTTTAACAAAAACGCACGCAATAATTACTACCATCGAGTAAGAAACCGTTACATTTTCCAACTAATTTAATGTAATGTATTAAAATTCCTTCACTTACGGCATGTTTCTTAGCGATCTGCATGACAGTCTTCCAGGTGACCTCGTTGAGGAGTTTGGTCTGTGTGATGAACATCTTCTCCTTCGACGCGACCAGGCTAGCCATGCAGTGGTAGCACTCCTCCTCTGCAAAGATGGATAAGCTGTGGTTATGATGCTGTGGGGGAACTTTCGTTGTTTGGGTTGTTGGGGCTATTACGGTTCTCAAAACGGTCAAATCATACCATGTCAAAGTGTTCGTGACAGGGATAGTGTTATTGCTTTGGTATAGCGGCGTCTCTGTTCGGCGCGTCATGACATGGTATGATATGATCGTTTTAAGAACGGCTGGTTGCAATTTCGTGCATGACCCTACAGAAAATACCTTATTTTTTTAAAGGGTCAGTTATACCTTCTTCTTGCGTTTGGGGATAACAAAAGAGTAGGTTGACCGACCAGAAAACAGTTTTGATGCTTGTGAAACATACTGGGCGTGCAGAAGAAGCCAATAGGTCGTCCGCAATAAACGAAAAATAAACAAGACAAATCCGGATCCAATTTCCATGAAACAAAAGCTGGCGTTCTGGCAACACCCGAACGTAATAAATCTGATTGTCAATATGGCAACACTAATCCCCGGGACAATCGGGCAATCCCGTGGTATAGACGCTCCGGGGAATCAAATCAGCCGGGAATAAATAGATGCAATTACGGCGGGTGTTCGGAAGCGCTTTTCAATGAGCGCTCAACGTTCTCTGCAAATTAACATTGTGACACAGTGTAGATATCTACGTAACTTGACGCAGTATCTCAACTCAATTGAATCAACCAGATCACACTCTATGCTCAGGGGTTATAAGGATGCTCTAGATTTTGATGACAACGAATGACCTCTGTACCTAGTTTCAGACACGAACCATAAAGCGGTAATGCTTGGATTTGGCCTAAGCTTTCAGGCTTTAAAATGCCAGAATTTTAAAATCACTGTGATAGCAAATGGTTAATAATGGCCTATTATATTCGTAGGAAGTGAACTAGCAGTTCAAATGATTCCAGATGCCGAGAATAGTAGCCTCTCTCTTTATCTCAGAGATGAAATTAAGAATTTTGCACTATAGGCCGAGTTGAACAGCTGTTTATTACGTCCACTGTGGTAATGTCGATCATCAGTGCTCCCATCAATCAAGCAACATCCGATGTTACCGACATTGCTGTTAACGTTCACGCAATCCAAATTGATTCTGAATACAGATTCTGTCGACTGAGCAGGATAAATTAATGATAGCAATATTCAGACATCATTAGAAAATGTGGCTCTTCTTCAAAGAACAAAATTTCCCAAATAAAACATCAGCAGCCGCTCTTTCGGCTAAAATATGAAGTCTAAAATACTTTTAAGGCAAAATACCTTATGTCAATATACGCAATGTAACTTGCAATGAAGATATGTGATTCTAAACTATTCCGATTCATCTAATTATACGATGTCCAGTCCAAATATAACAAACAGTAACGGACCCAGCATTGAGCCTTGAGCAACCCCCATCTTTTCCTCTCTCAATCAGTATTTGTACAAAATCTTAGCATTTCTCTACACAACTAGATATCTAATAAGACTAAGTCTAAGTTTGTTTTCTAATTATCCATCAAAGTCTCCTTTCCCTGAGCTAAAACGTACATCATTTTAATGACCAGTAGGCGCCCCGAGCGCGAAACTATGTTAGTCGGCATAATTTCACACTAGAAAGTGGCAACGCGGGGCAGCTGACAACACCGACAAGAGGATTAATTATAGATATTAATTAGGTCGCCACAAAACGGGCAACACCTGTATAAACAAACACGGAATAGTGTGCGGGGATTACGAAAAGTCATTGTAATTGGGCGTCAATTTTCTAGACGCGAAAAAGTGGTTGATAATTTTGAAATAATATCGTGTTCTAATTTGGTAGTCATCGTGAGTGTAGGAATTCATTATTAAAAGTTATGTATAAAGTAAAGACATTACTTAGTGTGAGAAATAAAAATTTACAAATTAGCTGTTCAGAAAGAGCCAAAACCGTTTTCGATTGAGATGTGAGCACATGTGATGATTACACACACACACATATTTTTGTTAAACTCGATGTTGCTGATCTAGTTTATTAAGATAATTGTGTCGATTACAAAGTGGCGAATACTAAAACCATAGCCAAGCGAAGGGTCTCACATTCTTACGAGATATTATAGCATAGAGTGACAATTTGGCGGCCATGATAGAATCTCCTCTTATAATCTTAGTTATCTTAAATAAAAAATGTTATTTTATTACCGCAATAAAATAAGGGCATAAGAAAGCTTTCACATCAACAATATCCAGCCATGTAACTTCATTACGGCATCCCGCGGGACACCGAGTGGTCCAACTAAGTGGCTCAGCCGAGGGAGGGACTAAAGTGGGAGGGATATTAAGAGCCGCCGTGCTATTATGACGGGATAGAGCTGAAAGGATTTGAGAGAAGGCTTTTAATGTCGTTGTGAAAAGATAAAAGAATAGTAATTTAATTGCTACCATGAGTTGCCAACGTAACTTCAGCTACGACAACGCGACGATGGGATTGCTGGGACTTTAGTTCCCCTAGATACGCAACAAAAGTTCCTCTAATCTCGAACATCGCAGCAAACGTTACGTACTCGCTAACGAGGGAATCTATGTTGGCTAGTGACCACTCATGATGCACAGTAGATTGTAATCAACATCAGCGGTAATAAATAAATGGTTTTTAAGAATACAATGCCGAAGCAAATATGTATGTAACGTGAAAATAACAAATATACAGATCCTAATATCTTTCCTAATATTTGCGCCTTTATCCCGCGAGGAACACGCATCTTGATAAAGGTAAGTAGTCGAAATCGGTCGAAGCTGTCGGACTAAATACGACTCCAAAAAGTAAGTTGACCGCGACTTTGTGTTATTTACTATTTATTTATAACACCCCTACATTCATTGTCCCAATATACAATCATCAAAGACAATATCAAGGTTCCGTAAACCCATTCATGTGCGACGGTTTTGTAAACTGAGAGGCCCCGGAAGTTCAAAGGACTTGACCTTTCCACGGCCCTTTATTGTAAAGGGATCCCATGATCCCATTAGGTAGATGGATAATGACGGATATTTTGGACATGTGCGTATTATTCAAAGAGACAAAAGGGTTAAAAGTAAAAACAATGTTACAGAAAAAAAGTGAATTGTTACAAAAACAAAAATGAAGGCTGGTTTTTTGGCATAAAATGTATCAGATGTCAATCTCCTAAATGTAACGACACCTCATACATCAAAATCCATTATGCCGTTGAAAGGACCCGACATACACTCCAAAAACACCCTTGTTCCCATCCCCATCCTTTCAGGGAAAAATATTTAAGGCAAAATATCCTTTGAAAATATGCGCAAGCTTAGGACATCAATTCTTGGGTCTGAAACTGAGATTGGGGATGGATGAGCGTATAGAACATAATCTAATGGCTTTTGAAAATTACGGAACCGCTTTTATTATTCTACATCTTACTACCTATATCTACGAGTAGTTTAACTGAGAGATTGATTATGCACTAGTTGCATAATCGGCAATCAACAAAGGCACGCCCTCAATGTTTCAAGTTAATAATACAAACTGCAACGGCGGTGAACTCGGAAAGAGGTTACATAAACTTTTCAGTGGCTTCGGGTGAACGTTCTGAAATCAAGTCCGATCGTTCCACTTTAGATTCATCACTTATTCATGGACTGTCGAGACTCGAGAGTGGAGGACACAGTATTGACGCGGGTTTATGTTTCGATTGAAGCAGAATAAGCACGGACTCCGGAATCAAGCTGTGTGACTTTTTATTTTTATCCGACCCCAAAAGGAAGGATATGTTTTTCGGGTGTATGTATTATGTCCATTCCTTCCTGCCATCCTGTAGCGAAAACGTTGATGGATTTTGGTGTATGAGGTATCGTTAGATTCGTCTTGATTGCGAGAGTCCCACGGGGTACAAAAAATATTCAAAAGGGTATTTTTAGAGCATATTTGACGTACATACAAATAAGACGAATATTTTGTCAAGAATACTAACCACATATAGCAATTATGACAAATACGCAAATACGAATAGCCAATTGAAGTGGGAGCATCACAAAACATTCATGTTTGTCTATTCGCATCTTTCACGGATCAAAAACCAAATACCTCGAAAGTCTAGACGGAAGAACATAAGATCTTGATCAGCATTATTTAGTGTTCATAAAACGGATGGATGACAATATGTCGGCTTTATGAACGCTTCTAGAGCAAAGACTAACAAGCAATCATGGAGGCGAGGCTGGCTGTAAACGTCCAGCTGTTTTATACGAGTGTGTGGCGCTTCGGACGCAATGAGAGGTCTGTCATAAATATATGGGTTTATTCGTCTAGTAGGAACTGTGCGGTTAAGATGACGTCACAGAAACTATTGTCGCAACACAAGTTGGAAATTGATCGACGTTGGTAATTAAAATTATAGTAAACTCGAGTTCGATAACTTTTGGCTGTGGTAATAGGTACTTTGTGGAGAGTCCGCCTGAGTAATTAGCACCTAGTTATCTATTTCCGTTGTTAAATATCAAGGCATTATTAGCATTGTTTTCTGTGTTTCTTTGGAACCTCACAGACCACTTATCCTCTAGACCTGTAACAGGAGGGTGCCCGTGTCTGCCCGCACATGACCGCTAAATTGGTTCACGACCCGTGTAACCTAGAGATACTATCGACATGGACGCATATCTTTGATACGGCACCTCTAACCCCCGCTACGTCTCTATGCGCTCATCGTTGACAGAATTTTTCGCGTGCAAATTTGGACCGATTTCATGACTATTGGGTAAGTGGTCTGTGGGGCTCAAAATTGCGATGCGATACGACGTACTCGTAGCATCGCAGAAAACGAAATCGTCGTGCGAGCTCACAGATTTTGGCGATGCTTAGCGAATTTATGTGGGAAACCTAAGGGAGCCTGTGTAATTAGGGGCAAACTAATAAGGATCACATCTTGGTAACTGCATCTGCAAATATTGTGACGTACATGTCTTGTATAGCCGAATGGTGAACGGTGGTAACTAACAGATTCCCACCTTCCTTCCATGGCCCTACCCACCTTTCGGTATACGGGCCGAATCGCCAATGTAATGTCAATAGGCGACGGTGACCATGACTAATCCATCTGCATGTTAGTCGTCCTTTTTAAAAATGGCGCTACGTGACTCCGGGATGACCTGCTCAAGGTGGCAGAAATTGCAAGCGAAATGCCGAGAATCGAGTTGAGAGACGTGCCTTAAGAGAATCCTACGTCAAACAGTGGACTAATACGGGCTAATGATGTTTCCGTTCGAGCTATTACGAGTTTTGTTGACCTAAATTGTCCCAACTATACCGAGCTGTCTTTCAAAGGTCTGCAGAGTTAAATTAACTTAATAAACTCGCAATTAATCAATTATTCAAACCTGCCCTTCGCCAATACGATCTAGTACTGCCCCGAGGCCCGCAAACAACCCGCCAGCCGGTGTCGGCGGTTTGATGACACTCGTAAAACGTTAACGGCATACGGCGCCATAAACCGTAAATACGAGTATCTATCGAAGGTACGCTTTCGTCGTCTGATGGTTGGGATAGTATATCTGCAGGAATAGAGGTTTAACCTCACTTCCCTTAAATCGTATTGTCCCTTTCACACTTCACAAAAGTTAACTTCTTAAAAACGTTAAGTTAGAACCGAAAGTTTACTACTAATTCCACAGAAGGAGGCGGCGGAGAGGGCAAGAGAGGTTGATCCATTGTCCGAACGAATCCGCCGCAGGAGAGTCGGGCGGAGGAGGCTGGCGTATGCCCGTAACCTCCCCCCATAATGAGGGCTTCCGGGCGAGTGGACACGGGGTAGTCCAACGCTCGGTAACAGGTCCTCGAGTTGGTCGGCGTGCATATGTTCCAGCACACCGCTAACAGTCGGATGGGGTCAAAGACACACGCCGGCGGAGTCGCGGAAGTAATTCGCAAATCTCCCCGTGACGCCATAGGGCGGAGAGACGGAACACTCTCCGGTTTTTTAGTCGGTAAGAGTCCGACATAACCTTCCTCGCTTCCCCGTGGCAAGGAGGTATTATGATATCTAGATGATTCCCCCCCCCCCCCCCCCCCAAAAAAAAAAAGGTCTTAACTTTCCTTGGCGCAAGCCAACCAATCTGCTTCAATCCCGTAAACAAAACGAATCTCATCAAAATCCATCAAGCTGTTTAGACTAAAGGAGGCCATAAAATAATCAACAAACCATCATTGGAAAAACATAATCCTCCTCCTTTCAGCAGTCAGGTAACCATTAAGACTCGTCTATCTCAAACTCAATATAAATAAAGGAAAAAGCAATACTCAAGATGACAAGCCACAAACCGCAAATTAGCGAAGTAAACAAGATTAACGCAATACAGATCAACAGACGAGCCTAACTAAACTAATTAGACTGCGACTGTTTTTTCCTTAACGGGGAAATTTTGGGGAAATCTCCACTTAACTGCTACAATACACGATTAGAATACAAAGTTGAGTGACGAAAAAGTGTGCAATCACCGCAACAAAAGATCTTCCTCACGAACAACAATTGTTGGACTTTGAACAGACGATACGACCATTCATTGATTGTAACTACTGAATTCAATAGTATTCTGATCCTGGTTGGCAACGGAATAAATCAGAATACTATTGATAAGAATTCGGTAGTATTAGTTAATTGAAAGCATTTTTGTAATTTAACAAACAGACCTCCAATATACTTACTTCTGCCATAAAATATTGAAATTAGATTATTTACTGTCAGATCAGGTAAGCTAAGTACCTATGTAACTTTTAAAAGATTCAACATTTAATTAAACAAACTAGCACATACATAATTTAATTCTGTAATTATTTAATGTACACAAAATAAATACACGTTACATGAAATAAAAATTGGATGTACAGTCGACAGCAGATCAATGGTAACACTTTTTACTTTTGACAGTTCTTATTATTTGCGTCGTAAGACTTGAAATCGTACTGCAATTGTTACTATTGATCTGCTGTCGACTGTACATAAGGTGTGTTTAACTCTACGATAGAGTTCTCACCAGTGAGAGAGACAGACGAGATCTGTAATGTAGGTAAGTCAAAGACAAATCATAATCAAGGTTAAAGCATCAAATGACGGCTCCAAACTGAATATTCCGTATAGTCTATCCATCTCGTCATACTTGGACGAGGAGAAAGGGTCGCATTGTTTGCCTACGAGTCCTACGACACATTTGATGTAATGTCGGCAATGTATGACGAAACGAGATATTTATCTGGATCCATGACTAACAGCGATGAATGAATGTGAACGTGATAAACGTCACTCGTGCAAATTAATAAAGCGTGAGAATAACTACATGTTGACACTTAAGATACATCAACTGATTTTAAAATCATGGTGACTTGCAGTTTTTTTCTTAAATTACGCAAAAAGTAACCGGCTGTAGTAGTCAGAATGAAAACTATAGGTACCGCAGGCCAAATCAAGAGTCTTATTTTGTAAACAAATATGATCGCCTAATTACCTGTTGTGATGTAACACTGAAGCAACTGATTGATCAAACCTGATCATCATTGTGAAAATAAATCCGATCTAATGTGAAAATAACTATGCAATAATTACAGAACAGACTAAAATGTTAATAGGGTAGGGTTGTTTTTGTTTACAAAATAAGACCCTTGATTTGGACTTCGATTTATATATGTCGCAGTAAGATAGATAAAGCCGTAATATAGTTATATCCCTAAGGATATAACTATATACCGTAACATAGTTATACGAAAGCGATTCTTTACTATGTCACTAGGAATATAGTTATAAAACCGTCGAAGTTAAGTGATATACTTATATTACTAGATTAAGTTTAGTGAAATAGCTTTCGGAGTGTGCGGCGCAGGCGGCGCGGAGGGGTTCGTTGTGTTTACGCACTCCCCGGTGTCCCTTCATTTGATAAAAAACAAATTACAAATGAAGGGACACCCCGACCAACTCTCTAACCAGATCCGACACGGATGTTTAGGTTCAGAAGGCTCTGGCTTGGAGCGAAGCGCAGCTTCGCTCCAAGCCAGAGACTTCGATGTTAGGTATTTTTTTTTTTGTATTCAAAAAGCAAGTTCATTTATTAACAATTATACATATACATATATGATATTTTGAGACAAACTCTAATATATTTATAACACTGAACTTAGTCTAGTAATATAAGTATATCACTTAACTTCGACGGTTTTATAACTATGTTACGGTATATAGTTATATCCCTAGGGATATAGCTATATTACGGCTTTATCTATCTTACTGCGACATATACACAGAGGGGGACGTATACCGCTGGTATTTATTAAAAAGAAAATATTATATATAATCACTTTTGTTCTCTGGCGGATTCTCATTATATCCACCAGAGAAATACGAAGCATCAGCAGGTTGCATTGTTTCTGCCTGCATTGTTAGTGCCTAGTAGGTAACCTGACTTCAACGTGGCCTACCCCTCAAATCAGTAAATTATCCATGCGGAAAACAGGCATGTATGTAGGTAATTTAAAAATACGCGTAAAGTTATTGTAAATTGAGAAATTTCAATCAAATGGTATATGATTAATGTCGCATCGGTCGTTCTTTATTTCACTAAAGAATGACTCAACGAATCAGTCAACGGCGGCGGCGAGTCTAGGTTAAATGATGAAATAAATTTTAATGTTATAAAATAAAATGTAACTCCAGAATATGACACGACATTATCACATAAGAACGACGATCCAATAGCAACCTCTTACGATTTATGAGTAAAACTATGTTTGAAACGAGAAGCTGTTTTCCGAGGCACATATTAAAGTGTCACTGGCGATCACCATCAGAAATAACCGGTTAAAAGTAACCTAATATTTAACCAAGGTATACATATAACTTCAAACTAATAAATAAGTCATCACTTTCGAAAACATCAACCCAAACTGCCGAAAGAATCAAAACAAATCAATTTACAATTAAACAAAACATTATTACATTATGTGTCATTTCGTAATTCTTAATTGCTCCCAGCCCAGACTGACTGACTCGACAATAATACTTTACAGTCAAATAAAAATACGTCGCTAAGAACTTGTATAGAATGTCTCATGACACTAGAAGCAAATTTAAAATTGTCACATTGCACAACGTTACATTTGCAGTTCATTTTGATTACATTATCTTTAAATTGTATTGAATCACTTGTGATTCAATAAGCAAATGTAAGATTGCAAGTTGTACGTCAGTTGTTAATTGCTAAGGCAAGTAACGTCTGATAACGCTACGTGATTATAGACACGATGTCTCGTAGCTAGTTGAAGTTGCCAATCACCTTTATATCCAATGGTAACCGTCGCCTATAAACGCTCCAGTCCATGAGAGTTCGCCCACAGAACTAAGATACTATAATGCCTGATATGCACGGGCAGCCCAGGGCATTGCTGTTTCAGTCAGAAGGGCAAGAAGTGTATTCACAGGTTCAATCTGGCACTCTTGTTTTTCAAACTCTTATTAATCGCTATTTTGCTACAGATAAAGGCATGGAACTATGAGTCTCACATCCCCATACCTAAATCTGTAGAGGCAGTAATGGATGATTACTGTGTGCTGGTGAGACAGTACTTTTGACAGACACTGTTTTATTGCATGCGCCATTAGATCAATTTGGGACCAAATGCGAGGAATCGATCAAATTGTACTTCGAGTGATACCATTGATGTCCTAAGTTGTACTACATTATATTATACTAGATTAAACCCGAGAAGCTGTTAACGAGGACTGAAGTCTTGATAAGCCATTCTCTGCTGCTGAAGGTTGATCATCAATCAGCTCCGCATATCTCCCTCCATCTTGAATTCTTGAGCAAACGGAACAGAACCGTCGAAGTCTATCGAAGCAGACTCCCTTCTGTTGAACAACCACGATTTAGGACGCTGATGGTCCTTATTAGAAGTAATGTAGTACTAGAAATACAGTATAATGGAGACAGTCCATTGTTTTCCAATCTAAGTGGATTTAGGTAGTGGTTTTACTCATATCAGACATAACGTAAGTTCATGTTGTTGCGTAAAATTTATCGTTATTTGATAATCTGTGACGTAGTATCAACCGTAACTATGTGAATGGACGTCGAGATACTGTATCTAGTACTTTACAACTTGATCCAGGTTAATGCCAGTTATGAATTTGTGACGTATATACCTTGTGTTGACAAAGAAGAACAATATGCCCCTCTTACGCCGTTTCCGATCTAGAGAAAATCAATAATGATGTAGAATGGGTCTGTTGACTAAGAAATTTTAATTGTATGAATGAATGAATGAATGAATGAATGAAAAATCTTTATTTCAGACACAAGTCCATAATATGTTAGTAACAATTTGCTTACAACTATGTTAGTGATTTTAATTATAATAACATTTTTTTTTGAAGTGTGAAGGAAAACATCATCACGATGTTTTCCTTCACCGTTTTGAGAGAACTCGGTAAATGTACGTAAGTTTTTCCGTCGAAAAAACCGAGGATAACTCATTGGTACATGGCTGCCCTGGCTGGTGGAACGAACATAGTATGGAGTTCCCATAAAGACGACTTTCAGTACATACTACAGTTGAAACTGTTATGTGTTCGAAAGTTACATTACTAAGTTACTTGCTGAAAGCTGAATTACCAAGATTTTAGTGAAGCTCGTGGTTCAAGTTGAGCAAAGGTAATTTAACTTAATGGATCGTATATCATGAGGGGCACGTAAGCCAGTTGCGAGTAAACGTTGAAAACGGTCGTACAAGTTAAGCAACGTTGGGCGAGGTCAGGACCTGGATGGGTGACCGCCTAGTGACACTTTCATCTGATCCCCTTCGTGCCTCGGAAAGCACGTTAAGCAGTTGGTACCGGTTGTTTTCGCTTGACAGCAGTCGATAGCTACGGGCGGCCTGAATATCAAGTTAAATCTGCCTCTTACGTAAGCAAACGTCTTATGTCCTAATTTGAAAATAATGTTTATTTAAACCTTAAAATACAATGTCAAACTTAAAACTAAAACTAAAATATCCGGTAAACCTTCGTCAGTCAAATAACCCTCCCCTTGTCATACCCGGTGCAAAGGTACCCATAACGCTTGCGGCGTTACCGCGCTGTATAGCTATGGCTAACCTTTGCACCAGGTAGGACCCGGAGCGAGAGTCACAACCCCTCTCTCTAAGGCGACGGCCAATGTCTGAAATTTGAAATTATATTTGACAAAAGGAATGACCAGCATAACAAAGGAAAAACAAGCACCCATTATCTCAAGTTAATTAATAATACACCTGTCATCACTATAACAACGGCCCCAATTAGCCCGAGCCGCGATGACAAAAGGAGACATCCCTTCCAGGATATTCCATAACGCAACAGTAGTTTAGCAGGGTTAACAAATAAGCCCTCGTATTCATTGGTGAGCGGGAGAGGAACATTAGGCGGTAGCGACAATTAATCAATACTTTATAAATCAAGGCAAATAAATAGTAAATCTAAATATGAATTCTAATCGTTAAAACGCCTGAGATGTTGTCTGAATTAGGTATATAATTGACAGATTCAATGCATTCGTGGTTTACCATGATGACGCAGACTTCAATCTTTGTGATTTGCCAGTGCAAAAGAGAGGCGTAGACTTATGTAATGACCTGGGTCATGTCACTGAATCAATGTAATTTCAAAATCTTGAAGAACGTATAAATAAATAAGTGGGGACAGCACTAAGTCCGGTTTCATCTACAAAATAGCCGACCAATCCAAACGGTCTTTTGTCCATACAATCTGCCCTGCGACTCCATAGTCGCAGGGCAGATGGGACCACAGACGCGCCATACCTACAGTACAGATCAAGTGTAACACTTTGGACCGTTTTTATTATCTGCGTCGTAAGAGTTAAAATCGTACTGCAAGTGTTACCATTGCTATACTGATGTCGGTGCGTATAAACCACTTGCGTTTTCCACTAAACATTACGTCAGCAGCGTTTCTTCAACGCTTAATGCCATATTAAGTTTTATTGTGTTCGCAATAGTGTAGACGTGTTCCGCCTGGCGTTCCTCTACCTCTCGTCACCACAACCCAGGCCTAAGATTTGAGTACCTGTCAAGGCAGGTCCGGTTAACAAATTAACGAGGTTCAAAGGAATTTAATAAACGCCCAAACCGGCAAGGCTTAGTAGGGCTTAATTTAGAATTCTGGAAATGTTTCCGTACTTAATATTTTTGTAATACCAACAAAGAGAAATGGTTGCGACCTTAAAACTTTCCGTGGTTAAATGGGTTTATTATTATTTCTACCAGTTCTTGTTGGGTACGCTTATTCTGGTCCATGAGTTTCAGCTCCCCAAAGTTCTCCAAGTTTTAGTAATAGGATTTCTTAAGGGCCATACATAACGTGGTACTCGATGACGTCAGTTTTATGCAGTGCGCCCCGGTACTAACAGAGCTAAGTGACATCCACACATTTAAAAAATCATATTGTAAGTATTCGATTAGAATCAATTTTATTTAATAAGCATACAAATCTTTATTACAATAAAACATACTATTTTCTAATATACATAATTGCGACAAGATAAGTTAAAGATAAGTTAAAGTAAGATAAGAACACAGTAAGGGATGTGATGAAAATCAGCGCTGTGTCCAGTCACCCCAGTGGCTGGGCACAGCATTTCAGCTGATCACAGGCCTTTTACTCATATTATTTTAAGTTAGTTCTAAGTGTATAAATAAGGTCAACTTGTATGTATAATATGTGTAATAAATATTTTTCATTTCATTCATTTCATTTCAAGTTGTAGTTACCAAAATTGCGAAATACGGTCGCTATTATGCGAACTACAACTTACCGAATAATAACACTTTTAAAAAAAAAATTGAGAATTGGTGGTGTCATTTAGTTCTAATATAGCCCTTAACAGCAAATCTCATTTAACTGTCAAAGCGCCTCAGGTGGGTCATTAACCTGCCTACTCGTAAAGTTAGGATGAAACAATTACGGGCGCCCTTAATAGTCACACTTTATACTGGTGCGATGAATAATTTAGAGAATATCATTGAAGAAAGGAATTATACTCCTAAATTCATCCCTTTGGGTGTCATTACGGTTTCTAAAGCATGAATAGATATTACATCGGCAGAATATTAAAACACTGACTTATATTCTCTGTAATAAATGGGAGCCGAGAATCGGGTTGAGTGGCGCGCCTTGAGGTATCAGGTATATATTCTGGCAGGGAAGAGGTGCATGTTCAAAACCAGCGCTGCACACCTCGGTGTCAGCTCAGCTGAAACATGCCCCTTTTGCCACACCACTTAGCATAACTATATTAGATTATAACTTACTACTTGATTGATTTTTTGTAAGCTTATGTAATTGGTGTATGGCAATAAACATATTTTCTATTATATTCTATTGAGAGATGCCTTTCTTCCTTCAGTGGACTGATACAATGATAAATATAGACCTAGCCTGAACACACCACTCGCAACGTTTAAATAGGTACTTACTTTATATGCCAGCGTACTTCCAGACTAAAAATCAAGCTTAGATCCCCTTGTAGAGACAATATATATGTTCAATGCAAATATTAATGAGAAGTTTTATAAATGAACTATGCTAATGCTTAACCACACTATAGCAAGATAGCACGGGTCTCTCATTGACGCAGAAGCGCTTAAATTCAAGTTCAAATGAGAAGTTACATAGGAGACTATAAAAAGCAAACAAGACTTTTCGGAATTTCACAAACAGCAAACGAAATTGTCCAAGCATAGGTCAAATCTATGTAAATAAGAACTAAAAGATCAACACTAGAAAAAAGACGACATGCACAGAACCCCTATTGTATACAAGACAACAAATGTAACTAGACCTTGACCCTGGCTGCAGCTAATCAGCTGAGATTGATGACATGAGTGGATCATTAGTATTGTTGCTCTGATGATAACGGTCACGTGAACGCAACACGCGTCGAATTAGTCCCTAACATTAGTGTATCAGAGGTAGGTATTATCGTCGTCGACGTCAGCCTATAACTGGCTACTGCTAGGCTTTCTAACACTCCTTCAATTCTTATCAATGATATCAATGGTACGTATACCCTTAAGTAAGAGCATATCTGAATGATCACAGTTGTCCGCGAAGATTTTATTCACCATCTCCCAAATTGCGTCCTGCATGCAGTACCTAGATTGTGGATCTGTACGTCCAATGATAGTCATCTGACGTGACGATGATTATAATAGGTATTTAATTGCAACGGAAAATAAAACTTTAGAATGCCAGAAGAACAAATCCCAATTCCTAAAGATATCCGCCAATAAGAGATTTTAAACAGAACATCATAATAGACAGAATACACTCTTGGATTGAAACTCTACGAGACTGGTTGAATGCATACACATATATTTCTGGACAGTCCAAAAATCAGATTGCCCTGATGGCCAACCTTCACCGAGAAGTGGAATGTAAAGAGGTAGACCACTTAACAATACACTATGAATCTGCAGCATGTAACATTGATTAATAAGTATACGATAATTTAAATGTAAATAACACTCAACGCACCAAACTAGGGATTCCCTGTATAATACAGCACAGTAGTAATAGCAACAGAAACAAAGCCAATTTGTATATATAAAAATGCTTATTTATAACGTGATTCAATGTCGGTAAGTTGTAGTTCGCATAATTGCGAAAAACGGCCGTTTTTGGCACATTTGTGAACTACAACTTAGCTTGTCGCAATTATGCCATGTATTGTATATTGAAAAAGAACTGCACTTTGGAATTGGGTTTAGGACACAATATCTTAGTCGGTCGGTACAATAATTAAACATGGAACCAACATATAGTCAAACAAGCCGATCTTTCAAAAAGTAGGTATAAGCTATAAGATGATACGGATACCTACTTAAAAATGTTCAATGAAATCATGTTTACGAGAATAAAATTGAAGTAATAATAAATTAAGGTTAATGTTAAAATAATGTTATCAAAAGGTGAATAGGTTGATATGATATCAAAATTAAAGCATTTTTAATTGGGGCCAACAAAAAAAAGAAGCCTTTGTGATGTAAACAAACGGTAAGATAACAAATGACAAATATACAAAACAAGCTCTTCAAGATTGTTAATATATAAAACAAAGAAAACAACGTATTAAACTATATTTTCTGATTCCATCACTAACGACTCCATAAAAACTTGACTAATGTGACTTGCATGAGAAACTGGTCATGCCATTTTCAGATGAATCATTAAAACGTGTAGTTTTAATGATTCATCTGAAAATGGCAGATATGTGTTTAATTAATCTACTACTATTTTTCGCGACATTGATGCAGATGGAGGGACGAGCCCAACAACTACCTACAGTATAATCATAACAGACTAATGACAGAACCCAGACGAGGAGTATGAGGGAAGGGAGACATTTGCCCAACTTATAGGTTATAAAAAACTATAATTGTAGATAGTACAAATACAGAGATACATTGATACAAGATTACATTGCCGTGAGAAATATCTTTCAAAATGCTGACTATATTTGCCCACAATACGCCACACATCTCATATTACGTCTAACTAGAACCAATGACCTCTTGCACATGTATAAAATACAAATGTGTGCTCTAATTGTTACCACGAGCGATGGCTGTTATGCAAATAATTCCAAAAATGATGAACTTGAAGAACTAGCAAACATGTATGAGTATAATGAAAGGATAGCCATATCCGCTGAACATTCATTTGAAGATATCTGGATGAGTTATTAAGGTAATGCTAAGTGTGTGAATAGTTACGGATTAAGATTATGATACAGGTTCACAAGTATACACATCCTTAAAAATGACGTACATAACCTTCACACGATGTTTCAGATCCATATTCCACAGAATAAATGAAATGTGAAACACAAAGAAATAAATAAACCGTTGCAAACTTTAATCTCGTGCTCCAGTCCTAGTGTCATTAGAAGAAAAGAGTCATTTAACATTGACACATACATGGGAGCAATAATTAATAGTGATACGACATCGTTACACGATAAAAGTCCTTGCACTATTGCCAGTCAAGCCGGCAGAGGCCGACCGCCTACATAGCAGCAAATTGTGATATGTAACAATATCGCATGCGTTCCAATGACTCAGTTCGTGATTCTATTCTGAGATATAGTGCAGAGATAATTGTAATCAATGATGATGAGAAGAGACTTGAGATAAAAATATCAGTGGCAACTGATAAATTGGCGTAAAGGTTGCAAATGTGATTTGTAAGTTGATTGTTGTGTTGTGAGAAAGTAAGAAACACATACAGTCGACGTTTAATCAGCAGCACAATATCTAAAGGAAACTCATACTCAAAGTCAATCACTAAAAGCAATATTTTTGTCACAAAAACCTCAGCCAAAATTTTGTGAACCACGAAAATATCAAAAGTTAGCGGTTGATCTTATCAACATTGACATAAACACCGAATTGAGTACCGAATTGGAAACTTTACGGACTAACTTTGAATGAATGTGCGAAATCAGAATGAACATCCGGACAGGGTGGACCCAAGTTTTCCAATCGAACTGTTGCCAAATGAATAACAAATAGTTAAGCCACCTGCACCTCGCTCGCTCCTCGGCGGATTTAGTTTAAAATGTACTGCAATATTAGTAATATCTAAGTATTAATGCTTCTCATTCTCCCTCTACACGCACTGAATTTTTGTTCTTGCCGTCAACTGTTTGTCATTAGCTTTCGCATGGGGTTGCGTGGAAGATATCTCTTTTATAAATATCTGAAGAAGTTCTTCGAAGAGAGCTTAAAATGACCCACCCCCACACGCTGAATCTTTCAGGGATCCAAGCTCTGAACTCTTAGGCATTAGGCAGTATGTTTATTTTAGGTAGCATTATCTTCAATGTTATCCCCACAACATGTGATATGAATGAAGTGGTCTATAATTGACCGATCACGCAGGTCGCGGTGTAAACACGGCGCGCTCGCGGTCGGCTCGTAAACCGGAGCTTTGATGTATGGCGCTGGCGTCGCTCCACTGTTTACACGGGCGCACGAGTCGAGCCGGCTTCCATGCTTTCGTTTCGGTTATACGCAAGGTCGCGAGATCCTTTATTTCTGTTGCAACGTCAATATTCTTCATCATCAGTCCACTATTGATCGTAGGGGTCTCCTAAGGCTCGTCATTCAACACAATTTGCATCCAGCTGCCACCAAGCGCAGATCATTCCGTCATATGGTCTGGAATTCGCCCACGTTTAACGGTTATCAGTTCTAAGACAGATGTGACCAGCCCATAGCCACTTCTGCTTGCTGATCCATCCATCTGATGTAGGTAGGTACATAAAGGTATTCGTTAGGGCATCGTTCTACAGAAACTTTTAACAAGAACACTTCTGACGAATTTAAAATGCCACGCCCAGTAAATGCCTTCTAAAAGCGCTCGACGCTAACTCAGTTACGGTGAAAGTGAAATTGAAACAATTTCCATTTGAACATTCCAACAAAAGAAAGACAAAGACCAATTAGAAGGACTTAGTTTTACCCGGGGGAAATTCAGGGCACAAAAACGATAAGAACTCTAACAGCTCAAACGCTCCAGACAGGACCGTATTTTAAATGGAGGGATTAAGCTCCCTTGCTCCCATTCCTCCCTAGCAACAAGGCGTCGAGAGAATATTGATTATTGAAGTCTCTAGGATCGCCTAGCTTTTTGTGGAAAAGGTTCGGATCTTCAGGTCGTGAATATAAAATATGCATTTTCCTGAATGCCCATTTGTAGAGCCATTAAAAGGTTTGTAGTATCATCGTCAATGATCCGATTTGTAATGATACTATAAACTTTTACATACATTTTTTGCATTGGATCTCTTGGGTATATTACCCGAAAATAAGGAACGCCACGTATCTCAATCTTGCCTGTAATGTGGATAAGTTAGTATTGAAATTGTCGAAAAGCACATTTGAAACTACGCAGGATCTCTATGAAGATTATTTCAGTTTATATTCCAACTTGTAGGAAGGTACTACCTAAAGATATTAACATGAAAGCAAGAACTCGTCCGCCGTTCCCTAGGGTGCTACAATCTCTTTTCCTTGATGGTTGTAAAGCTGCTCATTCGGACCTCCCAAAAGGCGTCCCTGGTAATAACTCTGTGCCCCATGCCCCCCTCCCCCTGAAAGTAGTGGATGAGGTCGTGACCCACATTCTTAGCCCGGGATCGCGGGTGAGGCACCCGTGAGAGGTGAAATGCAACACTTTAACCGACACCAGCGCACTCAGCGAATTACACAAAGTATCGACGTTCTGGGAGTTCAATGACCTGAATATGGAATGACAAGAAACGAGGGTAATTTTATAACTACTAACAGTAGTAAGCCTAATAAATGTAGTGTGATGATTGTAGCACCTATTTCTCGGAAATAGAAAGGGCTAGTAAGAATTCGCAAGTTCGTAAATATGCAATAGGTAAATCGACAAGTATGCTGCAACATGCAGACCAGATAGTAGCAGATCAATGGTAAGGTCGCATGAAGTTAACTTGAACTCTTATAGCGCAGACAATAGGAACGGTCCAAAGTGGTAATACTTACACTTCTAGATTGTACTTACATATTTATTTACCTAAAACTAAATAAGGCCATGATTAGACAATTCTGAATTATCATTGTATATATGTACTAGGGTGTCCCTTAAATTTCAAGTTCGGTATATTTTTATGCATACCTTCTAAAAACTTTCGTATTAACCCAATATAGTCTAAAACAAAATATTAGCCCGTTTTATAAACGATAACCCGTGCCGACTTGCGATTTAAACTTTTTCATACAAATTGCGTTATGTACATTTAACTAAAATGCGCATACAAATGGCTTATTGTAATATATTATTGTGATGTGAACTAGTGTAGTGAATTAAGATCAGTGAACAAGTTTTAAGAGGTTCGTAACCTGAGAAACAATTTAAATTCTTAAGTTAATGTAAGCCACTGCAATGTTTTTGGTATACATGTTATTGTAAGAACTTTCAAAACTAAACTAAAACTAAAGACAATTCTGAAAAGAAAATGAAACATCAGTTTATCAAAGCTATTTGCTTAAATGCTGACTACCTACTTATAGCGAGAACAGCTTTAAAAGATCAAGATAAAATAAAGGGTGTCTTGACATAAATTACTGGCAAGTATGAAGAAAAAGCCCTTTTAAAACAGCTGAGTGAGAAAAATCGCTGGGGCGTTCGCTTCACGACTCCACAATGACCTGACCCAGTTAAGCGCAGACACGTACGTACGGTAAGTGAATGAACTCGGCAGAAAATTCTAGAAAATCCCTATTCCGCCAACGCGACGTTATCTAAGTTAGTCTACATATCTGTTACTCAGTCACGTCTTCAGACATATTGCAAATTTTGTATAGTGACCCCGATAATCGTGAATGAGTAAAGAATGAAATTCTTAGAACATGATGAAGAAATTCTTGCCGTGGGCATGACTTGAACCTGCGACCTTGTCATTCCGTGACACACTCTTACCAACTGAGCCACCACAGGCCACGCCACGCCAACTGAAAATCTTCATCGCTTTATACATACTTAAAGGGTATATTAATTAGATAAAACGGGAATTACCGTGTTAAACATTTATTATTATTGATGATTAAAGGGTATGTTACGCAATTCCATCTATCGGACAATAGTAGTAGTATTCCGACAACCATGTCTAACATTCGGTTAGAAACATGATTTATGATAATGCGCTTCTATTTTTACTCAGAATTTGAATTATTAAGGTCGCAGGTTCAAGTCCTGCCCACGGCAAGAATTTTTTCATCATGTTCTAATTTATTCACCGAGCATGGATAATGCGTAATTCAAATTCTGAATGAAATTCTTCGTTATAAGTTTGTTTGTACGTTACATAATATCGAAAATCACACATAGATTGTAGTACACCGGCCGAGACTTGATAACACCCAGTTAACTAAGTAAATCTTCAGTTAAAATGTATGTTATCTTCTTATGGCCAATGATAAAGAAACATACACACATAAATAAAGTAATGCTGCTGGCTATTTTGTTCACCTATTTTAAAAAGGAAGTTTACTTTTTCGTCAAGATAACTAGAATCTCGGAAAAATAGCTTGACCTTGCCAAAGCCTCCAATGATAAAATCTCCCAGCAAATAATGGTGTAAATGTCAGAGTGATAAAAAACAATGAGACGTGACGTCATCGTGTGGGGTGTAGAGTTATAGACGACACCACATCAACGCAATTCCAAGCACGTGTCGTGAAAATTGGATAGCATCGATCTACTCAAACAATTCCTGTCGCAAACCATTTTGAATTGACGTGGAAATGGGAACCTTTCTAATGCAAAAGCCAATGTTGATGGAAATATGAATACTGGAATACAGCTACTGTTTTGTTTACGTCTGAAACAAATAAAGGCAGAAGAAATAAAGAATGCATTCATGGCTCAATGAAGCTATATAGGTTTTTCTGTGATATACGTCCACCACTCTAACAACATACGGAAACAATTAATAACCAAACTGACTGAATGATTGAGGGGATTTGAGGGGGACAAATCACATAATAGTAGTGTTGATTCAGATTACAAATAGACAAAGAAACTATCTCATGAAAGCTCCGATTCGTAGCAACTTGGTTTAATCTATTGAGTCAAAATCACTATTCGCGCATACTACAGTGAATTCAAGCTCAACCTTAATTTGACAACGTCAATGTCAACAATAACATTAACAATTGATCGAAAACCGCAAAACCTTGCTAGAAATCCCCGCAACAGACTCCGACTCCTGCATAAATTCAAAAGCCAAATTACGAGTTCCATGGACATTCGCGGATGCTTGTATTACGCGTGACTGATGGCAGTCCTAAAAGGGTTTCATCCTGACACAGGCAGCCGCATCAATCAATCCGGGAAACAGGCAGGTTTGTGCGAGTGGCAGGGAAACTCTCGACGATTAAAATCACATCGCAGGCCTCATTGTACATTACAGAATGCAAAGTTATTCTACAAACTGTCACATTTCCTAATTTTGAGTAGACATTGATAACGTTTAGCGTTGTTTTTAATATTCGCTGGAACAAAGTTAACAATAAATAGATAAGTTATGGAAATTAAAGTTTTTCAAAATTATGTTTCATCAACCATTTACTCGTACATGAGCTCAGGAAGACCTCATACATGTCTCACGTTTCAAACTAGCAAGTTCTGTCGGCGAGCCTGATTGACGCCAGACGGTCAGTCCATTTAACAATAAGGTAATAAATCAATGAATAAACTAACTTCAATCTTATTAATGTCCCTGACTAAACTGTGTACTCGTAGGTGAATAGGAATAACCATTATTTAGCTATCGTTCATAAAACTTCTGCATGAAATCAAAAATTCCCCAAACAAAACTATACAGTTGCTCTGCTTAGTATGTGGATCACACAAACGATCAGACAAAAAGTCCAATTACAAAATTGTAAAGTGAACAGAAAAAGCGTCCTTGAGCGAGATTTGTTCCGTGACAATACAAAGGTAACCGGGCTCTTGCAACAGCTTGTGATCCTCTACAAACAGTAAATACAGATATTGAACAACACTAACTAAATCCGACGTCCGTTCCGTGAAAGTGAAAAAGTATCCTGTACTTATACAAGCGTCTAACTAACGCTTTATCTAAATGAATAATTACATTACTTACGAAGGCTACTGTGCGATACTGCTCACACAAAGAATCATCGGTTACAACAATATTTGTGAAAGTACAAGAAATAAACCTAAACCAACTGGGATCTTCAGGCTATAAAAGAATCATTATAGTAAAAGATAACATAAATACACTTTATTGCATTATAAATATAGGATCAATTACATTAATGAGAAGCATATACAATTTTGAAAAAGAGAGTATATACATCTAGTGAAAATAATATAAAGCGGACTGCAAATGAAAGATTATTATATTATTACAATGAGACAATACGTAAGCACAGTCGTCACCTAGTCTAGCCACCTAACTAGGCAATGAGCTCACAGATCTGAACGTGTCAGCAACGGGACCTCAGCTCATATATGGAAATAGTTATGGCCTTGCGTTGATACCTTTATTTATTTGTATCGTGTCAATGTGATCTCATGCGTATTAAAACTAGAATACTAGAAGCTAGAGGTCTGGCAAAAACGAACGCCGCTATAATAATGTAATGTAAAGAAGATGCTCGTAAGGTGAGAGTTATCGCACAAGTTAGGGCTAAGTCCTCTTTAACGCGGCGGTTCGAATCAGGATGGGTGACCGCTTGTATCATACTTTCATATCCCTTGTTTCTGGGGATATTCGAGTTTTATCGGTTCAACAGCATTCGTTACACCATGACAGAGGCTTGTAGGAGGTCTGAACGACTCTGACAATAGGTTTGGCTACTAACCACAGACCACGAAGAATATAATTTAAATATTATAAATGCGAAGACCTAAAATCAACGCAACGAACGCTAAATAACATCGATATTCTACGAGCGGAAAGTCTTCAAATGGAAAAGAATAATTTACGTCCTACAATGTTTAAGGATTGAAAGATAAATGCTAACAACACGCAAACACAACGTGACTACAGAAAAACGGTAAAATTCAATAAAAAAGAAATGTCACAAAAAGTATCTAAAGGGCAACTGCCTCGATAACTATCAAGCGATGGAGTTTTTATGGACAATCCAAGGAACTAGAGTAAATGTCACGCGATGTATCGATAAACATCTATCAAGGGACTTACGTTATTGGAGAAAATTGCCAGACAGAAGGAAAGGCAAATAAAATAATGTGGGTTGATCGGATATAAGAAAAATGTATATAACATGAGTATACTGGTATATAATGCGTTACCCGAGGAAATAAAAATAATACATGACATTAAATTATTTAAATCTAAATTGTACAATTGGTTATTAGATCGCTGTTACTATACCGTTACCGAATATTTAAATTCCTCTCACTGACATTTTTACTACATGACATTTACATTAATTATTTTTATTTCTTGTGACATTTTTATTGCTTATGTAACTGAAAACTTTGCACGCTTGTATACAAGTAGAATACTGTACTGGACAATGCAATTTACCATCCTGAGATTTCATGTATTCTGGCAAATAAATGATTTGATTTGATATAAACTTGTCTAGAACATTTTATGAACCTACTAAAGTTGCGTCTGAAATTATTGCTAAGTTGAACATAGTGTGCATCGAATTTTGGTATAAAGTTTAGTGTACGACGTCTTCAAGATAGACATTTCTGCTGTTATTCATAAACCTAGTTAAACCTCACTTCCCTTAAATCGGGTTGCTATCCCTTTCATACTTCGCTAAAACAGGTTAAGATAGAAAGGGGCCTAAGCGGTGGCGTAACTTTACAGCCATAGAAAGTAACGATGACGAATTCCAAAACGTTGGTTAAGGCAGAGACAACGCCTGTCCAAGAAGGAAGAGTAGCTAAATACTGCGTTTCATGAAATCTGTTGATGTATCGAATGGTTCATTCGAAATGAAATCTGTTGATGGTCCAAAAACGCGGATACAAATCCGGGATCGAACCCCAGATGCTACACAATTTACGCATGAAACCGCTGTACGTGCTCTAAATCAGCATCAGACATTCGTGATGTAGGAACGGAACAGGAAGCTCTGGTGTCTCGCTCGAATGCCCACAGAGCGAACAATGTGTATTAATTCAAGCTTTTTGCACGATTGCATCGCCCTTTGTTTTTTACACCATAGCACGTCGCTTTAACCTTTTTGCATGATTGTAAGGCCCTATAACCGGTTAGCACCAGGTGGAATCGAGTTTCAATTCAATTGATCGAATGAAAGAACGGTAAAAGCTTATTATTATTACTCTGATTTGTTTTCGTATTGTTTACTTTGTTAATGAAGATAATAGAATGGTTTGTTTTTAATTTTGAGTCGAGCACAGATTATATAGTAAGAGAAATTAATAGAGGGCAAAGATTCTATTTTTACGAGCTGAGTGAGAGTTGAGACTGAGCTCGCTATTAAGACATTCAAATTTCATAAATTTGGACTGTTGTTGAAGTCTCTATAAAGGACAGAAGTGAGTTTTTGTGGGTAAATACAATACATGGGCGTACATAAGTACCCAAAAGTCATCGGTATGCAAATATATACAATTTCAACAAATTCACTAACTGATACTAACTTAAGCAAGTATAGGTCCAAAAACACTGGCTTGTACATACGCACTGGTGTAACCGGGACTCACTGGTAGCCGCAGCACAGGGAAACCTATCGCGGACACTAGAATTCCATCTATCTGCACAGTTTTCAGCCTTTCTTTGTGTAATAAATACTTAAGTCCAAATAAGTTGTTACTGCGCTTTACTAAGTTTCTAGTTTTCCAAAATATTTTTTTTTGTATTTTTGTATTTGTATTTTGTACAATAAATAACAGAGAAAACTATACAGGGGGCCTCGTTAAGTTTGAGATTTTTTCGAGAACTACGTACCTAACCGATTGCAAAAAAAAATTATTAGTAGATAGTATAAAGTGCAGACTATGTTCAGCCCAAAGCACATCAAGTGTAACACTTTGGACCGTTCTTATTATCTACGTCGTAAGAGTTGAAATCGTACTGCAAGTGTTATCTGCTTTTGTCCGTAAATGTAAAATAGTGTAAAAAATTGGTCGACTACCTTTTGATAAAATCGCAACCTTAATAAGCCCCTGTATACTATTATTCGTGTTAGCCCGACCACGATCGGCAAAGCATGCGTGGCCAGTTCCGAGATCAATACAAGAGTCACTGGCGGCCAGCCAAACACTAAAACGCGGCCCGGCACGCAGCACAGTTTACACCCGCATGGAAACACGCAAGCCGGGAATATGATGATAATAATGATATAACTATTTAGCTTAAACAATTAAATATGCCAACTACCGGTCACTATCCTGGAGGTACTCTACCGCACTCAGCGTTGCGTACTATAACAGTCATACATATAGCAATATACAGGGTGTAACGTAAAGGGTATATGAAGCCGAAGGGAGGGTGTTCAGGAGCGGTAACTGAACAACTTTTCGAATAAAAAATAAAAATAAAGTCTCATACAAATCGATCAGCTGACCGGTACGAAATGTATGAAAAGTCAAAAAATAAATTCGTGAATATCGAAAAGTCGTAGAACAAAAGTTGTACAGTTACCGATACTGAACACCCTCCCTTCGGCTTATTATACCCTTTACGTTACACCCTGTATACAATAAGCATTTTTTATCATGTTTAAAATCAAACATACTGTTTTATCTCAGTGAATCGACATTTCCCGAGTAGGTAGGTTAATGTCGATCCAACCCGACCTACACAGAAGGCAGGACATTTACAGTCGTTTAGTCGGTATGCTGCCCCTTCAGGGCGGTGAGCCCGACATAACCAACACGCTCCCCCGGGCGTGGTGACACATGATTTGCATGCATGTTTTACCTGGGTTTAAAAAAAAAAGACATTTACAGTCACAAATCCATTTAAATGTAATGGTCAACTAAATGTTGTCCGTGAAATGAATAACAAAGAGTAATTTAAAATATACCACTCTATAACACATTGTTGGAAAGAAAACAGACAACTGTTTGTTTGATCTAATTCTTTTGAATTAGATATGCATGTGTATTTTTAATTAACTTAAATTATTCAAGTCACGATAACCGCCGACCTCTTACCTATCGTTCAGTAGCTGCCAGTATCAACATTGATAACGGAGAAGGCAGTGTCACGGACGCTATGTTCAAAAATAATGAACTGAACGACATTGAACTAGCGAGTAACAATAAAAACCATATTCGACACGAGAGCGATTCCAATGTTTTCAACGCACGTGAGGCGAGAGAGCGTCACGAACTATTTTGGGGCAGTAGGCATAGGTACAGATCAAGTGGGAACAGTAAGGACACTTCCATTTCAGATGATTATTATGTGAGAAAATGTGAATTCAAATAATGTTTACCAAGATGGTCCAAATTTGATCCTACTCCAACCGTCGAATTCGTTCTACTATTCAGTGGACTGATGCAGGCTAATGATGATGTAGCAGGTGACAATAATAATCCCATCCCAACCCACTAATCCCACTAATATATACGCGAAAGTTTGTATGGATGGATGGCAGTTTCTTGCTCTATCACGCAAAAACTAATGAATGGATTTTAATGAAACTTTCAAATAATATAGCTCATAAATCAGAATAACATATAGGCCATAATTTATAAAGATCCTGCGCAGACGAAGTCGCGGGCAGCAACTAGTAATATATATAAAAATCATATCAAGCGATCTACTTTGCTTTTATTTGTAAACCGTTTGAATTTTCGGCAACGGATTGGCATTGTACAAGTCTAAAAGTTGTTCAGTTCAAATTCGAATAAGGCATTTCCTCATTCCTCTGAAGGCCCTATCATAATAGGGTCTCTAAAGGTTTCGCACATTGTTCCACCTATTTAAAAGTCGCTCATTGTGTCGCGTGACATTAATTAGTGCATTGTTTACGAGCCAGTGATATACTATAACCAGCTGCAAGCCAGTAATAGTCGTGTCGGACAAATATCATAATGACATTGTAGAACGCTGTGATGTTAACGATAGCACAACAAAAGTTTTATGCTTTGTTGATTTTAGGGATGTAAATTCAAAAGTCATAATCATAATGTTAGCTCTGCGGCCCAACGAAAACATTAGTCAACGTTGTTTGAGGTACTTCTCTGAAGCTATAAAACGGAATAAAAACAAATCAAAATAAAAACTATTTTCCATTGCTTTAAGAGAAAACGTTCACTCACTTATAATAAGAATGACGTAAACGAGATCCAGACAGACTAATTTAATTGGTCGACGCAAAATTTACAACAATGGCGTCGGTCAATTATTTGCGTTACTAATGACGTCACTGAGTGAACGATCAGTGAACACTGTAGCTTTATTGATAGTCACACTGGCCCTACCAAATGACAATAATCTATCTAAGTCGGTCAATATTATATTATCTACGTCCAACTGTACAAATAGAAGTACGTAGTAGACGAAGGAAATTGTCACTTTTAGTCATCCGGCAGCCAAATTGATACTGTTGCCCTCCCCGCCTCTTCGCGTGTCAAATGACGTGGTCTATGATAAATTGTAGGAGCTACTGAACACAAAACAATCCTAAGTCGTTCCGTACATTAAATATCTACAGAATACAAGAGCCTAGGTCGGATGTATTCCGTCGAATATCAGTAGTCACTAAAATATTCATTCCGGAGATTGATGGCCCCGATAGCTAATGCGAATGCTAACATAACCAAGCAATATCGATCTCAGATATATCTGGTCGCATTCCAAGCAATTATAGCAAAACGTGCGACCGAGGAAGTGAGACGTATGGAATTGACAGCGAAGCGAACGCGTTGCAAATCTGTGGTTTGTCGACGATCATTCCAGATCTAGATCGTTCACATTCCGGACTCAGACACGACGTGAGAGAGTTCAATTTAGATTCCGATAAGACTGAAGATGGATAAAGTTATCTGACAGGGAAGAGTGCGCCTTATAATGAAGACATAGAGTCTGTAGTCGGTAGTGATGTTACTGAAGGTGGAGCAGATATAGACGACAGAGACTGGGGCAATTTGCCTATTGCCGAGTTCAATTATCGCCCCCCGCACTCATTACTGAATTAAGGCGAGAGCGTCTGTAAATTTCGTGACGCCTCTGCTCGGGAATTGAAAGGATGCTTTATGTAACCAGTACAGTAGTTAGGTAAGTTGAAACGAATTTTGTCTAAGGAAAGACAAAGCCTTTTAGGTCTTTAAATGACAATGCCAGATTCTGCCCCACCATCAACCGCAAGTTGTACAAGATAACGAATAAATATAAAAGTATCTCCCTTTTTTATTAAAATTATTGGTTTAAAATAAAGTTTTGTACAAGTTGCGATTCGAAAAAAACAGCTTAATTAAGAATTCAGAAAATAGTAAGAAATCGAAGCGAATTATTCATTGTTTTTGTTATTCTTCTATAGGAGTTGCGAGAGTAGTAGAAAATGATACTGATTATGATTATGCAATATGAAACCTGTAATAAGTCCCCAACAAAATGATAGGTACAGCTTAAATGGTCACGTAGTTTTGTAGGTGGGGCAAAGCTCCATTGAAATGTGGCAATGTCTTTTAAATAAAGGATATGAAGAGGACGATGAAAGATATCAGTCTAAAAACAAAACTTTAGAAGAACAGTCCATAAATTATGAAAACATAAGGCAACAACCGAAACAATATCATCAAAGCAAATCCCCATTAAAGTGTCATTAAATTCGAATTACGTTAACTCTAAAGGCTCAGTCAAATAGCGGAAATGTGCAATAAACGTCTGAATAGCAATTTATTGATCATATTAAAATATTCCTCGTCATAATGCCGGTAATGACAACCAATAAAGCGTGGGAGTGCACTCATGTAACCAGAGCAACCGCAGCCGTAAAATTAACAGCACCTATTTAACTGGTCAGGCACAGACGGCGGATTCAACGAACAAAATTAATCTGTCGATCATAAAAATTAATCACTCGATGCAAATATTATTATTGCTGGTGAAAAAATTAATGAAGCGAACGATGTTCTGGTTACTATAGATACAATACAATCTTTATTGAATAATATGTTAAATATTCTAGTGTCCGACAGGTGCATATAACCTAAAGGCATAATGTCATGATAAATAATGTGAACATGACATAATTCATTCTCTGAGTTCATTTTGATATTGTATAAACACTTGCATAATCTTAGATTTTTTGTTTGTTTCATATTCATATTAGTCATATTTTTTATTTATTATGCTATAGGTAGTTACCTAATATTTTCCTGATTTTTTATCTGAATATACTTATGTTGTCAGTGTGTGTGGCAGCAAGACCCCCGGGCAGGGACTGAAAACCAGCGCTCGCTGAGGCCCTGACCCATTCATCTATACTATATATTGTTTATAATAATTAACTGGTTTGTATTTCTGTGTTGTGTTTTGAAGAATAAATGTCTTTTATTTTATTATTATTATAAGATTATGTGCCATTAGTGGCATCATATAAGAAGAAAATCTGAGTTTTAATAGGTGCTATTATTTACTTTTGGTCTCATACAGTCGACAGCAGATCAATGGTAACACTTTTTACTTTTGACAGTTCTTATTACTTGCATCGTAAGATTTGAAATCGTACTGCAAGTGTTACCATTGATCTGCTGTCGACTGTACCTTGTATTGATAAATCTTGAATTACATAAAGTCGTAGGTACACAAATGGAACACTCGACATTAAGGAAAATAGTAATAAATAAAGTGGTGGAAGTTATAAATAGGCCTGGATCTTACTTCATATAAAATAATTCGACAGTGTACGGTGGAACACAGAGTAAGGTGTACAGGAGAGTTTTTAAGGTTGAAATTTTTTTCAAAAACTACTTGACCCATGTACTGTAAAAGACTTAAGTATTAAATTCGGTCCCGTAGTTTTTGAGAAAATCTCAACCTTATTGAGGCCCCCTGTATACTTATCTGTCTTCGACTGTACAAGCAAATCCATAGCAAGGAGTAATAAATAAAATCGTACGAAATAAGTTAGCTATGGTTCTAGGGGCTGGAATTTTTAGCCGAAACATCTTCGCGTGTATACGATTTTATCAGTTTACGCTATAAATAAACATCCTATTATGCGACGAAGACGATGAGCGATTTATGACAATGATCCATGACAGATAACTTTGCATAAGATGATTTACAGCGCTTTTAAGACAATATTTTTGATCATTATCAGTCGAAAGAGGTAGAATAGAGGAGAAGAGTACAAAGACACTATGTTGACTTTGCCAAGCCCCTAAAACCAAATGAGGTTAACTTTACTTATGTAATATTAATACATGAAATTAAACTGTTTTAAAATGGTTTTAAAGTGATTTCTCAATTATTTCATTACTCACTTAAACTTACTTTAATACAGACTTCCTACGCACACATTTGGACTATCTACCAGATCAAATAATATTCTCTAAATTAATAAGTATGGAAGAAAATATAATAAATAAATGTACAGAATAAGTAAATACACAGAATTTCGATGTGGTAACGTAATTGCACTCACTATTACAACTTACGAGTATGATGTAAGTGTAAAGAAATAAACATATATTTATGGATCCCCTTAAATACAATTACGTGCTAGAAACGTTAGCGTTAAACACCTAACGCAAATTTTGTACTCGAAATACTTCTAGACCAACTGAAACAGTTCGTAAACAATTCATCGTGCTAAAATATTACTCTATGAAATATAATGGGTGGTCGGGTTCGCAAAATGGGTAGCCCACTACAAACAAACGAGGCAATAAGTCTTCCGAATATTAAATTCCGTTTGAATAACTAACTGTTCAGGACGGAAATTCAATGGGCAAATAACCCTTTAGATTAAAGCTATGAGAATTTTGATATTAATAACATGAGATACATTGATATTAATAATATAGAAGATCAATTAATAAATAAATCGAAACAAACACATATTTAAAACTAATAAATTGTCTAAAACATACTTGGCTATCAAATGGACAATTCCTAATGCAATATCATCCCAAATAGGTGAAAGATTACTGATAAACAAAATTAGGATCCATTTCCGATAACGCAAAATCTATCGGTACGTGTCGTATTCACAAACTAGGGATAAAATCGAAGACTGCATGACGTTGTAGCAAAGAAAAACAAATCAGATGAACAAAACGTGCATCTGGAGCGCACAGTAAAAAAAATCCTGGTGGTTTTGCTAAGATATCACTCACCAGGCATGAAGTGCAGCAAAGCAGCTGTGATGGGGTACAGGCTGGGGCTGTATGTGATGTCGGGGCACGCATAGCCGAGGACCGACACGACTCTGTCGGCCACGGCCCGACCCTTGCGAGTCAGGTGGTAGCCGAGGCAATGGGTTGCCTCGACGAATGGCGGCAGCATGATCGGCTTGTCAGGCAGTTCCACTGTGCCGAATACCTGGAAAAGATGGAATATGTTTAGAATTAACCAAATCAATGGTCTAGCTAGTTAATAAGAATGGGTAAGATAAAACAAAGGGTTACGATCCTTGGCTGTTGTATGAATTCAACCACACCGAGACTTTGGTTGGAATCAAACACCACATTTCCTTATCGGAATCGAAAACAAAAATCGTTGCATATAAGTCAGGTAGACTACTATAAGGCACCATCATCACACCCACCGACTTCAGGAGATTGTGAAGGCTTGCAAATAAATCATATCAATACTACGACATTTCGCTATCGCGTCAGATCTTTGTGATCCATTCAATTGTTTTGTCAGATGTCAATGAAGATTTATTTTAATAATCGCAGAAGATAATCAGGCAATTCCAATATAAATCCGAATATTGAAACAAATCTCAAAATCATAAATATTGATAATACATAATTAAAGGAAAATTATAAATAAACAGAATATCCAAAGGAGCTAAAGATACAAAATTACGTAATACCAAAAGTAAATAATGAATACGAGTACTTTATCCGCCTATTTTCCTATTCAAAATCCCATCCAAATAGACTAACCAGTGAAATTATTGTTTCCAAGCGATTGGACGGTAAGTCCAAAGAAAAAATTGCACAATTGACTTATTGAACAGCTCAGTAAGACCATTGTTAAAGTTTTTCGTAACTTAACTCGACGACCACTCACAGGTTTCCCATTTCAAAAATGCCTTCAGCCCTAACAATGAATTCATTGGGTATTAATTACAAATTCGTATACAAATAAAGAATTAGACACCCTTGAATACGTTAAAACATTTGCAAATGGTATAACATACTTCACAGAAGAGTCTAATGATACAACTATAGTTGTTTCCGAAATAGCAATCCAATCCAATTCCAAATTCAGGACAGCTAAGACAGATTTTAAAATTCTTTAATTTCCAGAAAGCAATAAAATAAATCATCAGCTTTCAAACGAGCTCGTTGACATTGTCATATCCAAGGGTCAGATGAAACCAGATCTTGCCGGTTAACAGATGATATCGTTCTCACGTCGTCGTCATCAACACTAATCTAATCCTACAATGTTGCTCTGAAAATTTACATCTGAGGAATAAACAACTTGTGTCGCAGCCGTAGTCAAACGTCTAAAAATTCAATTAGAAAAGTGTATCTAAAGAGGATGTTATTTAAAAAGGCGGTCCTTGCACACACCGCATGCAAATTGGTAAAGTAAACACTTTTAGATTTGTTATCCAATCTGACAGAGCGGGCGCAGTCGCCGGCAGCGGCAGTGGCGTGATTATCCACTTTATGAGCAAGGCCGTCTGATCCGAGACATACAAATTACACTTTTCGCCTAGTTGCGTCCGAGTCTAGCTCTGTATCAGATCAAGTCTTTTATTCAATTCAAGAGCATATAGCATATTCTGTTCTTCAACGACGTGGAAGAGTTCAATATTTTTGGGGCAATAGGGAATGAATTCAGACAAATTGCGAGTTCAATGTCAACGTTAAGGATTACAGAAAACGATGTGTGATTGAAACACTTGTTCCATGAAACAGGTGCAAAGATTCCATGGAACTGTTACTATAGTCAACATCAAATCCTGAATTTCTCGCCCAAAATAATACTGTTACGAACGAAAATGCTGACATACCTGTAAATAATTGAAAAGCTAAACAGGACATTAAGAAGCCGGCAAGCGCAATGTTATCACGTCTCCTCTCCAACTGTGTTCAAACACGCTTGGATCAATATTTTCGTCTCCGGAGATAAGAGGAACGCGTTCATTAAGTTGGAAACGTAATTCGATGCTTCGTCTCAAAGTCATGTGTGAAATTGTACTTAGATGCCTTTGATACATTATGCGTGAAGTAACAAATATCTGTTTGATCATCTGCATGAGTTTGGTTTAGAATTTAGATATACCTGAAGGGCCTGAAGCTTATGTTCTTTTGAAGTTTCAAAAGACATTTTTCTACAGGGGTTACGCTGAGGAGTAACTTCACTCCTGCTATGTGAAAACACCCGCTATACTGATATTTAGAATAAAAAAATAGTATCTCCTGTTTATCCGCTTTCAGTGGAAGGGTTTTCGGGGTCGATTCTCATGGCCGGGAACGTTCTAGTATGTACCATATGAGCACTATTGCTAATACTCCATCTGCTGGTGAACATTATCGATGGTCGCCAATCGATAGAATCACACCTAATGTCTATTGTCCAGTGTTGGTAACACTGTGTGTAAACATTATACAAATGCAATAATCTCAAATTGCGTAAAGACAGAGCAACGACCGGCACAAATGTTTGTATATCGGACGAGTGATAAACAACATAAAAGCCGCCAATAATGGTTTGTCACGGAGACAAGAGCCAAAAACCAGTGTGACCATGTGCAAATATGTAAATTAACATCGAAGAACATTATCTAATTGCAGGACTTAATTCGCACACCCAATTCTATTCGTACTGCCTCACCACCTTCTGGTTCAATATTGTCAGGTTGTCGTTCACAAGCACGGCAGATGTGTTGATTGGTCTCAAATCGGTGAAAAAAATACCACGCGAAAAACTTGCACGGCTTAGGGTATTTTGCAATATCGAGATAACCCTAGATTAAGTACTTAACCCGAGAAAACAAATATTAACTCATAGAATTAACTTATATTGCAAGAGGGTAATAGTGTGTGAAATAGGTTATATTACAAATTTGCCACAAATTAGATATTACAATCTTGTAAGAGCCTAATAGAATATCTGGCCAGCTCGCCAGCCAATTTTACATATTTCCAATTATAAAGTTTTTCAAGCAGTATGAAATTTTCCTGTAAGTAATTCCTATACTGTACGGGAAACTTCCGACCAATGGTAACCCTGAATCGGACGAGATGGTTGGCTGATGCCAGAGCGAATCTATAATTAGATGTCAACACGGCTCGTCCGTTCGCACAGAACATAATATTGAGATTAAGAATCAGAATAAAGTTCGGTATGTAATGTAGAATACTATATTATTTTACACATACGAGTATATGTACCGTACGAATAAGAACACGGAATATAAACACAATGTTTCAGTTTAACGCAAGTTGAAATCAACAAAGACATTGCGATTTAAAGGATATGTTCCTTTGTTGATTTCAAGTAAAGAAAACACTTAACATTTTGTACAGTCGACAGCACATCAAACACAAATTGGGCACGTTACGGGACGATAACATTGCTCAGGTTGCTATGTTTGGATTGTCGAGATTGACATGCTACTTTATGTGAATCGAACAACATTAAAAATGTATGCTACATTTTAAGGATTTACAGTAGGCATGCCCCGCGTAATGTTTATCTTTTGAACAATCTTAAAATACATTAATAATCAAGTAAAGACATTTAGCAAAGAAATGTTTTGATTGTCAAAGATTTAGATCAGCATTTATTTCAAAAATCAAAAAACCCGACTGCAAAAAACCCATCCCCTTTTGATTAATTTTTAATACCCTATGACACTCCCGTAATCAAGACGAATCTAACGATACCTCATACACCAAAATCCATCAAGCCGTTTAGGCTACAGGATGGCAGGAAGGAATGAACACATATCCATACATACACCCGAAAAACATTACCGTCCTGGGACAGTCGGGTAAAAAATGACACGTCTTTTTGGTGACACAGATTTTAGGGACGCTTAATATCACCAACCACTTAATCCTATGTCTACCGAGGGCTTTCATATGTGCTTATATCGAGACACTAATATCGATGTATGTCCTAACCTAGTGCCTAGTGATAAGTTGCGAAGTCTAGTCGCGTACTCCTTTATTATGTTGGCTGCGTACCGTCCGGGTCCCTTGAATAATGAATAAGCAGCGTCCAACCACTTTTTGTGGTAGTTAAAACTTCGATATAGTGTGGGCGTTTTGGGTTAATAAACTCTGTCGAAGCCAGCTTAATATTTAATGGGCGAATGCGAGGAAACAAACACTGAACGCTCCATTAGAATCGTATTATCATATTTACAGTGTTTTTGGCACTACAATGATTCAACTACATAGGTAGTAGATGCGTTAAAGATATCTAAACATATAATAAGACTGTAAAAAACTTGTGTCTGTACATTGGATATTTTTTGAAAATAATAATTGTAATGTGTTTTAGGATCGATACTGCCAAATGCCAAAACACTAATTTTCAGAATTTTTGTCTATTTGTCTGTGACTTTGTGCAAGTATCACGCCATAAATACTGAAGGGATTTTGATGGGAGTTTCACTAGGAGATAGCTGAAATATCCGGACAGCTCATAGGCTATAAGCCATGGCGGTATGTGATGTGGAAACAAGGATCCAGAGAGGAAGATCTGCCTCCTGATCTCCTCCATCCTTCTCCTCTACGCAAACGAAGTTGCGGGGTACAGCTAGTTATCAATAAAAATCCTCTCTTGAACAAAAAAACGACTGTTTTGGGCACAAATGTTAGGCTATTCCTATATTCACCAAAACGGAGAGGAGAGGAGACGAGAAAAGATGTGTTTGAATAACCAATCAGATTACGTTATGTTTTGAATAACCAATCAGATTGCGTTCCTTCTCCTAAGCGGAGAGGAGATGTGGAAATAACGAAATCTGATTGGTTATTCGAAACACATGGAGATCTCGTCTCCTCTCCGCTTTGATACCGGGCCTTAGACCAGCAATCAAGACGAATCTAATTATACCCCATATATCAAGAGCCATGAAGCCATTCTCCTTTAGGCAGTCGTATAAAAATATAGTTAACAAACAATAATAAAAAATACTGCTATTATGCAGTCTTACATAACTTGTTTTGTATGCAAAAGCTTAACGTCTATCTCTGCAGCAAAACTGAAACTAAACACACAAAGACTATGTTTTCCATTCATTATGGATGTAAAACTGTTATTAGTGGCCCGTCCAACGTCATTAGCCCGAGAGCAATGTATTATTAATTTTACTTATACAAGTTTCCACTTATAGAACAAAAACTGGAGGCAAAAAATCAGCAGTAATCCGTCCGTGAGTGGCTTTGAGCGTTTATAACAGAGGCGAATTACCATTGATTTTCTGTAGTGTTTGCTCATGTATGTGTTCTTGTGCAGGGGTTTTAATGAAAATAGCAAGGAATGGGTAAATCTTGCCTGACATTTCAAGACGTATGAATGATTACATCAAATAACTGCGCTCGTGATTGAAGATTCGTAAATGATTGGTCGGTTGACCGAGTCTTAATATCGGTGGCATGACTATGATAACTGATCTGAGACTATGATCACGATTAATGATAACTAAATTGACAATGGACTGCATAGTGCGCGACCAGCGAGTATGCAAAATAAAACCTTATAACACTTCATTCTTAAAATAAACATTATTGAAGTTTTAACACTAATCTATTTCCATGCTCAGATTAGGATTAGAAAGTTTTTATTACTTAATTGCTACATTTAATAAAGTTGTTCATTTATACGTCATACAATATATATATAATAAACAGGCAAACTTATTCTTAGCATTCTCTACCAGTCAACTATCGGTTATGTAGGCAAAATCTACTTATGTCTAGAACAATTTTCGCACGGAATTGTAGTATCCAACCTGCTCTAAGGTTACGAGCATTATTCGTTCGTAGGTACGCCATAGATATATTTGTTGATTAAAAAAAAAAACAGTAAAAATGATCCCATCCTCCTTTTCGCCTAGTCCAGTCATTTAAAGCTATCGGGACTGATACGCTTTTAAATAACCAAATTTTCACCCGATGCTGTATCCAACCAGAATGCTCTAAGATTACCATTCGTCGACGCGGTCTCGCGTGTGTGCCCCGCCCATGTGCGCGCGCGCAGCTCACCGGGCGTCCTTCGCGCAGTCAAGGCCGCCCACACGCTTAGAATAAGAACACACGAACCTGATTCCGAGCCTGTTCTGTTTTGTTTATAAACAGGTAGAGACGCCGTGTCTGTTTTAGTTTCTGGAATGACTAATCTGTTTTATATTTTATTTTAAAAGATACCTACCGATAGCGATTCTGGTTTACGACTTTTACTTAATTTTAAACTTTTGTTGTGTTTAAAGATAATATCTTTCGTAAAAATGAAATAAAATTATTTATTTGCCTTGAATGTGTAATCAAATTTGGTAAGTGATGAATGATGATTATAATTTGAATTTTATAATCCTACTAATATATAAACGCGAAAGTTTGGATGGGTGGATGTAGCTCTTTCACGCAAAAACTAATGAATGGATTTTAATGAAACTTTACAATAATGTAGCTCATAAAACAGAATAACACATAGGCTATAATTTATAAAGATCCTGCGCGGACAGAAGCTAGTTTAAACTAAATTCGACAAATCTAAAATTACTATTTCCCTCTTGTCTGTTACTAAAGGCGATACTAACTTTAGACCTGTCAAAAGTTGAGATTAGAAAATGGAATCAAAACACTAACCAGTGCCTAGTAGTAGTGCGAGGTATAGAGGTAGAAAACTGTAGTTGCCATTTTCATGGTCATTATCATAATGTCTGATATGACGGGTCACGCAAGAATTAACTAATTAATTCCCATTATATCATTGTTTATTAAATATGAATAACGTTAAACAATATTATGGTAATTTTGCTCGGTCGGCCATTTTATAATTTGCATCTAATTTGCAAGGTATTGCTGGGAAACTTTCTTGGAAATATTCCTGAATTATGAAAGGAAACATTGAGAAGTGTGACGATTACATTCAACGTTACCATAAACTAAATTCAATATGTAACAAGATACGCCAGTACGAACCATTGTTCCCATCTCTATGAGAAGCCTAAAAAAGCCCCTAAAACCAGTTTCCCAGTCATCTTCGTGTGTATTGACATTAGTAGTTGGAAGTTTTTTTAATATTTAATCATCGCTTGTCAATAAATATTAGTCTTAAAGTCCATGTTTATGTTTGAACAATGTGAAATAAGTAAGTATGACGTAAGTGAAAGATAATTACAAAGTTATTAAAGACGACGATAACAAAGCAGTAGTAAATATTAAGAATTATGTAAAACTAAGAGATTGTCAAATAAACACCGACAATGTATCTGTACAACACACAAGTCACGTTAAAAATGTCAACACAGATTTATCAGATAAGAGAAGAGAGATATAAAAGAAAAGTGTGAGCGAAAAAACAAAACAGTTTTTTTTAATAAATCTGAAGTTACCATTGTTACTAGTGACAATAAAACAGTGACATCACTAGATTCGTTGGCAATAGTTCGAAAAGTTCGCGTGCAGCCAATAAAAATGAACAGTCATTGATGTAAAGAACTGTTTGCCAAAGTATTTTCGCACTGTAACGTTCTATTTATGGAGTTTTGAATAAATTAAAGGGCGTAAAACGAAAACTTGTGCCTGATTTAAGTAATGAATGCTATTTATAATTATATCAAAACAGTATTAGGAAATTGAGAAGACTAGGTAACACAAAGACAATTTAATGATAGAATGTTGACTTGCGTCTATAAATCTCGAAACATTGTTCTTGAAATAGCTAATATAATCATTTCTAGTTCCAACTAAATCGACAAGATCGATCAAAAACTAAAAGACAGTACTTATAATTGATTTATTTACGTACATATTTTATTTATACACCACAACGACTACCTTTTAACACAGATCTCTCTTTCGCGGGTTTGCTGGTAGAAATCTCTTATGAGATAAGGTTGCCCTTTGTTTCTTCTGTATGTTATTTATGTATTTGTCTGTGTTGTGCACTAAAGTGTTAAAACAAACAAACAGCATCACAGATCAGATCATATACCTACTTGTCAGACTAGATCTATCAAATCCCCCGAGAAATTCTATAATCCATGGATCGAGTGTTTCAGCCGTATTTCAACATAACTATCGGCATGTATTTGCATATAACCTTGATGTCGGACATGAATAATGTAATGTAGTGTTATTGAGTGCTTTCAACACACGTACATTTCTATCTATTAATAGAACACAGCTAGATTTCACGGCATGATAGCTGGATATGTAAGTTTGAAGTCTAGTGCCTTGATTTATGGTAATACTCAACTCATGTAACGTGTTTGTCGAATTTTAAGAAGCCGTTTTGAAAAACGATTGGCCTAATTATTGAAACATAACTGATCCCACAAGAGAATCTACAAAAGAGGCGAATGAGAGAGAGTGAATTATTACAAAAACCAAAAACAAAGGCTGCTTTTTGGTATAAAACGTATCCTATCAATATCGTGACGAATCTAACGATACCTCATACATCAAAACAATAAGCCGTTTAGTTAACAACAGGTCACAAAATAACCGACAACTACGTACACTTCAAAAACAAGACACATAGGTAAGGTACACCCGAAAAACATTACCTACCCCTTTAGTCAGTCGAATTATAAAGTTTCTAGTTTACAACGTCAGATCACAATTATTTGTGGCTAACGTTGGCTACTTGCCCAATTACAACGAAGCAGAGACCTCAAGTAAACAAATTGATATAGAGGAATACTATATTGAAGACTTAATTAGCCATCATAGAGACATTACACGTGACCACAGATTATAGACACGTTGCAGACACAATAGGCATGGAGGTAGGGCTCCCATTAGAGGAGACAACTTATGAGAATATAACCATAAATAACAATGAAACAATAGAATACGATGGAAAGGACACGATTGTTAAAGAGATTTAATGTTACATCACCAACAATAGAGGAGCTATCAAGCCGAAAACCTATTTTAATAATACAACAGTCAGAGCGTAACTAGAAAATTGCTTGCTTATACTGCAACCCTGATAACAAGATAATAAATTAATCACGACAATGTGAACCAAAGTTAGCGGTAAGTTAAGTACAAGACTTGTAAATGCAAGAACGACTAAAACACGTGGGCGAGGCGCTAATTAGTGCGAGGTAATCTGTGTCTAGCAAAAACTACCGGACACATTCAATTGTAATACAGACTAGATAGATCACAATGGTTTTTTTTTTATTTGGATGCAAAAGGCCGAGAAGGGTTGAGTGACGTGCGTGCCTTGGGAGAGCCTACGTATAGCAGTGGACTGATACTGATTGTAATAATTTACTGTCAACTTTACAAGCAAAAGGCAGCCAGAAGCTTAAATGAGACATTAATGTCTTACTTTATGTCAGATTAAGAATACAAACATCAAGGGTGAATCTGCACTTCTTGAGATTACAGCCTACAATTGACAATAGGCACGTGGGCGAAGCGCTAAGGCCGTAATTAGTGGAGCCAACCCCAACGCGACCTCTAGCCACGGACAATCAACGCCTAATTGAATAAAGTGGACAGACTGCGGACGAATTGCGAATTTGATGCGCTTTGTTCGCGTCGTGAATAGAGTCGAGATCATAGGGTTAGCGTTTATTTTAGGCGTCTCTATTAAATACATGGATATAGTCGTGATTTAGGAGAGGCAATCAACTGTACAATCAAAGGTTCGCAGATTATAGGATCAGCTGACGCATTGATTTGTGGTCTTATCATTTCAAAATTCTGAAAAAGGTTCGTAAGCAAACAATATTTGAACGCTGGAAATTAACAAACCCTTTATTTTGCCAACGATGGTAAACAAAAAGGACACGTATTGTAATGTCGAGAATTGTACGAATTTTTCATCCGTTCAGTCAACCTAGATCAGACTGATTTTCGTAATGGGTTTACTGACAGACTAATCGCTAGCGTTTAATTGGACTAACAGTCTAGCAAATACGATGACAATAACGATGTCTACAGTATATATGTACTGTACAATGTCTATTCCCTGAACAATGTGAATGCGCAAAGCGTGAAAATAAACTTGGTCTTCATAAGCATATCATAAACATAACGACGTTAGGCAACATGAATATGTAGATATGGACCGAAAATAAGGGCAAAACTTTTCCAACGTGTGCCGTTGGGAAAATAAATAACCCAGCCGCTGTTATTCTACTCGCGAATAAGATCGATGATACTATTTTTGTCTGAGCAAATCCACAGGCGGATTCCGTCGGAAATAACTCCGTGTTTTACCATCGGGTCGGGTTGGACTGTAAATCTTTCGCAAGCGCAAGTCGATTGGCGAAAACACTCGCGTTATCTCTGAATTCTCAACCAGATATAGACCAAAGTGGGTTGATTCAATTTGGAACTGGGTGAGTCTGTTGTTAAGTGTCGGTGGCGTGGTCGGACACTGGACTCTCGTAAGAGGTTCAAGATTAAATCAGATTTCACCAAGGGGATGGGGAAGGTGCATTATCATCTTGGCTTCTTAGATGCCTGCGGTTGCAATCCACGCAAATGACCTCCTTCGGCATTAAAGTAAAAGAAGTCAAAGTCAAATCTCTTTATTGCAAGTAGTACGTGTGTACATTTTTGCACGTCAACATATTTTTCGAAATTACATTTACACCACTTTGCAATGTAATTAAATACCTACATCCCAAAGACAGATAGACAAAATGGAGGTTTTACGGACTTTGATCCTATGCCTATTAACAGTGATTATTATCCTCACATCACAACTCTAGGAATCTGCAACAAACTAGATTATACCAGTAACGTTTGCCTAACAAGTTAAACACTAATATTACATAACAAACAACTAAAATCGCATATAAGTAACACCTGTCAATGCCCAATATATCAAGTACATACGGAAGATTCATCTAAATATGAGTACGCATGTTTCGGTAATCACCAAGCAAAAGCAACAAATATTGGCACATGAATGGACTTCAACAATGAGCGGTAGTTCTTATTTGCATAACAGTAGCGAACGAAATAAAGAACAAACAGTTAAAAGACCGGCAGGCGTCGTGTCTCGGCCTTCAGATAGATAACTGAAAATATTCTGGTGCTTGTATGTAAGTAAGCAGATAATATATTTCAATAATTGAAAACCACGCATAGTGAACAATTTACGACTTTAAAAATTGCGGAGGACTTTTTTGATAGTAAAATTGTGTGAATAAATAAAATAAACGAAGAGATTTTTTAGGAAATAAAGTTGTTTTGTTCTACTTTTCAATAACACTTCATCGTTTCATTGACAAAACTTTGAATGGTTTATATATCTTGCTCCGACACTTTTAAACACTATACCTTGTAATTCAAGTTCATAACAATTAATTTTACATAATTTTATGTATATAACAAACAGATGGGAATCAAGTAATATAACTTCATTTACGTTCACATGAAAAGAAGACGTGTTACTGAAGGCATTTCCTTTAAAAGATAGAGGTATATTATTGATCATACCTCGTTTTATTATTACGTTTCTTCCTATTAAATACCCATACCGAAGCCCAAATCAAGTGTCTTATTTTGTAAACAAATATCGTCTAATTACCTGTTGTGATGTAACACTGAAGGAACTGATTGATTGAACTTGTTCGTCATTGTGAAAATAAAGTGATCCGATCTAATAATGTGAAAATAACTATGCAATAATCACAGAAAAGATTAAAATGTTAGTAGGGTAGTTTGTGTTTACAAAATAAGACACTTGATTTGGGCTTCGGTTTACGTATACACTTCTTGTGTAGATAATCTACGTTTCGTGTGGTTTAGTATACACCAAGAATTACTTTTGAGATCTTTAACTATTGTTATTAAGTACAAATCAAATTCAATTATTCATAATGATAACTACTTGTGTTGTTTGTCCATTATCAAGTTACTAAGTATCAACACTCAAAGTCTCAGTATTCCTTGGCAGCGAATTATCAATTCAGTTGCATCGTCAACACTGTCAGTCTGTCACTAACAAAGACTGTCATATAATTAACAATTAATCGTACGAGGTCTCTGAACCTCTGAGGTCGCGATGTTTCGTATGTTATCGCTGGAGTCGTGTTGATTCTGGCCCTTTGCAATCGTTATTTATTGATCTTTGTCGCCTATACTGTTGTAGTTGCATACGATTCGAATCTTATTATGTATATCTGTTGTTTTCCTTGCTATCTGTTTAATTTCATTTCTATTTTACTACACAGATCACTGTTCACACGTTTAACGTTTAATGTTGTAAGTTTTACACTTGTTTGTAGCATTGAAACACTTTCCATTTCATTTGCATCCACAAAAGTAGGGTGTGTGCAATATACTTCAGTTCTTACTATAACGTGAGTAGCTACTTCTCTTTCCAGGGACTACATTCAGCGACCATGTATTTATTCATTATACCTACCGACATTGTCGACGCAACTTATGATATTTAAAAAAAATGGTCTAAGTACCGTCTACCAACGAGCAATTTTTTAAGATCAATTCATCAATTAATGTAGAAGAAGCTAGAGTGGTGTGCAGGACCACAGCAGAGGACTCGTCTCTTCCTATCATTACGTAGTGAGTTTATGCATGTACCTCCAGGATGATTTGCCTGAAGAAAAATTTACCTGGCAATTACTACCTTGATGGTTATTTTTTTATCATTATTAAACTTTTTACACAAGTATGTATAAAGGCGAACTTAATGCCTTGCGGCATTTTCTACCAGTTAACCTTTGGTGATGCGGAGAATGATGAGGCGGTTATTCGTGAAAAATTGACGGTAGAAATTGAAATATGGACTATTGTGTGTGTGGGTGACCTTGAATTCATTCGACAAACTTAAATGCTTGTGACATACATTTATTCTGCACAGCGTTTAAGTAAGTTAAACAATTTGGGAAATTTAAAAAAAAAATATATATTCAGAATAAATTCAACTATCAAAAAAAAATATTGTTTTGATGTCCATCGTTAATGTGCTTTGGATTTTTTACATTTTAAGGTATTTTGAATTTTTTGTAAAGATTTCTTTCACTGGAATTTGACCTGATGGTCATTTCTAATGACCATTGTGTGACTTGTGTGTTGACGTAATTAGTTCAATTTTTTTGGCAGTTTTGATTTAATAAAAAACCATACCAATTTAATATTTATCATGAGTACAATCCCTAGTTTCAATTTGTCTAATGAATTCAAGGATACCCTGTATACAGAGCCTATGTGTGTTTACATCTCGCCCTGGGGTTATCTAGTATACTCTGTTTATACCAACGAACTAGAACGACGCGGAAACAGTCTGCTTAGATTATGTTGACCTACCTATTAGTGTCGTTATGCGACATATCTAATTGGAACAGTGGAAATTGCCTGTCTCTAACTAAGTACTCTACTTCTGTGATTTGTGAATGAACAAAAATTCAATGAAAATAGCAGCATTTCTCAAAAATAACGATGACGTTTGAATGAAAGTTTCAAGTTACTTTCAAGTTTGGTTTCGAATTGACGAACTAGATTTTCTGATCAGGTAATGATGAACGTGCACGGTGCAATGTTAATAAGTAAGTAAGTCGTTGACGTTATAAAATTACACGATTAAAGCTATAACTTAGGGAGGCAACGAAGCAAAATGATAGCAATTAAAAAATTCCAATAGTTTACGAGAAAACTTGTTATGTGGTGTAATCAGTAAGAAAGCCGTATCATTGTGTAACATCTCACAATCGGTTTTGCAAGGATAATTGCCTACTGATAATGGTGATTATCACGCATATTGGACACTTGGTGCATTTTTAAAATTTATTATGTGTATCGGCAATTAATTGATGTTTATTTCTTTTATTATTACAATTAGGGTCATTTGGATCAAAAGATATCCTGAGTGTTTATCTCGCGAAAAAAAACCACAATTTCTCTTAACTTCGCTAGATAGAAAAAAATCGAAAACATACTCCTTCCCTGTCTTTTAAAATGAAAATTACGTCAAACCCGAAATAATTATTCAGACAAAAAATATATAAAAATGTAGGGTATTTATTATAAATACGAGAACTTGTTTAAAAAACATCTGATTTTAATTGGCGTATTTTTATTTTCTTGACAAAATTCATCCAAAATTAATAAAAATACAAATATGGAGTCACTGTGCCGCGCTCTTCTCCGCTGCGGGATATCTTCTGTCTCACGCTCGAGTTTGACGCCAATCTTGAAAAAATAATGTCTTCCAATTTAATTAATTTTATTAAAAAAGCTATTTCCAAAATGTTTATTACGATAAATACTATTTTTCAATATACAATACATGGCATAATTGCGACAAGCTAAGTTGTAGTTCACAAATGTGCCAAAAACGGCCGTTATTCGCAATTATGCGAACTACAACTTACCGAAATTGAATCACGTTATAAATAAGCATTTAAAAAATAGTATAGTAGTAGTATAGTAATGAACATTTTGTAAATAGCTTTTATAATAAAATTGATTATATTGGAAGATATTATTTTTTTAAGATTGGCGGCGCTAGTTGGCTCATGGAAGGCTCTTAATATACACAGTCGGGTAAATAGTAAACAAGCTACTAAATAATGCAGTTACGCGATATAAAAACACTAGCGAATCGATAACAATTGGAGTACCGATAAGGGCAAGTACTTATTGCATACATTGTATTGCATGCGCGTCGTACGAATATATGTATTGGGTTAGGTCGGCAATTAAAAAGCAAATTAATTTCTATAAGGACCATTTATATCTGTCTAACTAAAGGCTGTTGGAGAGACTTGTGACGTCACAAGTTTTTATTGCAACACGTGTTGAAAACTGCTCGATATGAAATGAAAAGTGGTTGTTAATGAATTTATTAGATTACTAGCTGTACCCCGTAACTTCGTTTGCGTAGAGGAGGAGGATGGAGGAGATCAGGAGGCAGATCTTCCTCTCTGGATCCTTGTTTCCACATCACATACCGCCATGGCTTATAGTCTATGAGCTGTCCGGATATTTCAGCTATCTCCTAGTGAAACTCCCATCAAAATCCCTTCAGTAGTTATGGCGTGATGCTTGCACAAAGTCACAGACAAAAATTCTAAAAATTTGTGTTTGCCATCAGTATCGATCCTAAAACACAGACACAACTTCTGTCTTATTATATGTATAGATCAGACAAACAATACCAAAAATGTCTTAGCATAATCTATTGATCAAATCACATACACCAAATCCATTAAGGCGAGGCCATTGGGTGATTTGAGCCTAGTGAGGGGGTGAGGTGCGGGGCGAGGGAGGGGCGAGAGAGGGATGACGCGCATTGATCGGGGTCATTACTCGCGCAGGTACACAGAGTAAGCGTAACCAGTGTCCTCACTGTGACGTCACAGCTCGCTACCCATAATAATACCTATACAGAATGTCCCACGGATAGACGATATACCGAAGTCCACTTGTCGGTGCCAACATTATCGACCCATTTAATGCCAAATAGGGATATCCCAAGTCTGACAGCTTCGGAGTTACTTATTTCAATTTTCGCGATTGTCGGAAAATATTTCTTTCAAATCTTGAACTTTTGTCTATACTAAATGTTGTCGCACATTATGTCAACTCGGAACCGTATCATCATCACCCCTCCTGTTCACCTCTCGCCGCCAACCAGGCTTCAACTTCTACACTGGCCCTAACACGGGCTGTGCTCGTGACAATCCCATACCACTCCCACTAATATTATAAATGCGCAAGTTTGGATGGATGGATGGATGTTGCTGAATGAAACTTTACAATAATATAGCTCATATTATACATCAAAATAACACATAGGCTATAATTTATAATCCTGCGCAGACGAAGTGGTGGGCAGAAGCTAGTTGACAATAAAGTAAAGCAATTTGTACTTTTAAACGTATTTATTTATACGGAAGGTCATAAGCAGACATACGTTAAACCGACCGTCCGGAGTGGGTTCAGTGCAGTCAAATTCGCGTCTACAGGTTATATATTTTAATTATTTTTTAAGTTATTTATATTGACGTAACGTAGCGTAGTGATGTAGTATGACGTAGTAGAATAAAATACTATGTTAATACTAATCTGACGGAAAAAAGACCTGGAATAATAGGAATGTCAATTAGGTAATATTGTTGTAATAAAAGTGAAAAATAGGAATAATCAAATTATTTGCTAGGGGAATATATTTTGAAAGTACTTTCACGCGATTTAATAAAAAATTGAGAATAAATTCTTATAAAATACAAAATTTATTAAAATTTTAATAACCATAGAGGTTACATTACAACAAATCTGTTTTTGACTTTAAGTGACAAACTGTCAAGTGTATCAATAAAACTAAATAAATGACGAATTTTGTAACGTGATGTTAGGTAAGTATTATTATTGGTGTCAGGTGTGACGTCAGTGATGGTGAAATCTGGCCCGTGTTATCACTGCGTAGGGTAAAACATGACACACATTATGTGCTGTTGACTGTACTTTTAAAAGTAGGCACAGTGTATATTGCATCAGTCTATAACTACGTAGCTATTGAAATTTGGCCCGTATTATCACTGTGCTTAGAGTAAAACAGGTATATATCGCACACCACATTACAAACCACAGCTGCACTTGCATAGCTATTGAAATCTGGCCCGTATTTATTATCACTGTGCGAGTGTGCGTAGAGTAAAATGTGGCAAACTTTATGTGATGTTCACTGTACATAGTTTTACAAGTAGCAACTACGTATAAACTATTTTAAGTTCGATTGCTGTTTGTTTGTTTGCTCTGTGGGACAAATCACCGTCAATAGTCATTTGTTTTGGCCTGTTCCACTTTGGTCAATTTGGAAGTTACTGATCAGCCCCCTATTACCGTTCTCAAAACGATGAAATTATACCATGTCATGGCGCGCCAACCAGAGACGCCGCTATACCAATGCAATAGCACTGTCCCTTTCACGGCCGCTATGACATGGTTTGATTTGATCGTTTTGAGAACCGTAATGTTAGCCGACTTGTCTTCATCTGGAATTATCAGACCACTGCTCGCTCCCAATATACGATACTCGACACTGGTGTTCGTGTCGCGTGTAATATGATGACTTCAAAAACATGGTTCGCGAAAAATCTATTGTGTTAAGGAATATCTGTTTTAGGTTATGAGTCCTTTTTTTTATTCAAAACGATGCACAATCATTCCGTGATTAGTAAACTAATAATCTTAAAGTATAGGTGTGACCAAATTCGACTCGTATTATTTTAAATTTTATTACGTTATGACGATCGTGGGAGCATTCCAACTATTCCAAGGTAAAGACCAAAGTGGAACATTTGGCAAAAATCGATACAGGTCCGACCTCGACAGCGCCCAGCGGCGCACTGAAGCTCGTAGCGCCGTGCATTTGTATTTATACAAATTGTGTTTTTTCTTAAATTTTGCCTGGTATAAAAAAAACGTTAGAAACAACAGATTTTTAATTTATCAAGCTCCTCTATTTATAATAACCTACATTTTGATATATATTTTGTATGAATAACTGTTTTAGTTTAGACACACTACTCAGTGAAAAGACAGGAAAGGGGTATGTTTGTGATTTTTTTCTATCGAGCGAAGTTTGTCCAATCGTGTTTCGGGAGCCAACAGTCCCTAAATAGATACCCCAAGATTGATATATATTTTTTTCAGGCCTTTAATTTCAGTAGTTAGTGCCGTAGCCTTCATCGAAAAACTTAAAAACGTCCCAACACCTCGCCTTAAGCTGTAAGCGAACGATTCTGCGATGTTATTGTCTAAACTTCAGAGAATAACACTGCTGATTCTACTGCTATCTATTGTGTTACGTTCTTTTTATAACAGTGTAACACAAAGTCATCAAACAAACGTAATGGCCGCGTTATCTTTATGGGTAAAAATTTAAATAAAACTTTATGAACATTTCGCTATTATTGATAAAGAATGTTTATCTGCTCCTTTCAAAGCTTAGTATCGCATCACGTAGGCTCCAATGTTATATTTTGGCAGATAAAAATGTGTAATAAAATGCTTTATTGGTATTACTTTCTTAGAGAAGATTGTTGTGCTAGTAATGAAAAGAAGGGAACATTAGGGACAATTTTTTTTTCTATATGCATAGGTTCTTTAGTGATGTTATAGATTTAAAATCATTACTAGAGATTTAATTTAACGGATTTCAATTTTTAGGGATCCGTGCCTTAAAAGAAAAAAAATAACCCTTATAGGATCACTTTGTTGTCTGTCCGTTCGTCTGTCTCTCTAGAGCTATATCTCAGAAACGCGTGGACGGATTAAGGTGAAATTGATATACCAAATACTCAGGTCTGCAACCTCCATGCAGCCGTGAAATCAAACTTCTACGTCAACGCAATCAAAAGATATGGCCCTTATTTATTAGATTATGGCGCATATTTGTATTAAAATGCAAAAAAAACCTATAGGGTACTTCCCGTTGACCTAGAATCATGAAATTTGTCAAGAAGCTAGCTATATCGAAAAACAGCGCTGCACACCTCGGTGTCAGCTCAGCTGAAACATGCACCTTTTGCCACACCACTTAGCATAACTATATTAGATTAAAGTAGTAAGTCTACTTGATTGATTTTTTGTAAGCTTATGTAATTGGTGTATGGCAATAAACATATTTTCTATTCTATTCTTACAGCACAAGTAAAGGAAGAAATCCGAGAACTGAAAATTTGTAGTTACATCCCTCCAAAAAAATTTTTTTTATCTTTTCGTTAGAGCAAAGTTATCGGGCTAGTAAGTTGAGTTGCACAGAAGCCTCGGTGCAGGCCGACTCGCACTTGGCCGGTTTTTTTTATTTTTATTCCTAATGTGGTCGTCACATGACATTTCCATATCACCTTCATGCGGTTCGCAGCTTTGTACGGTGGAGCACAGAGAAAGATGTACAGGAGAGTTTTAATTATAATGCTGACTGTTATACTTGCAATATGTTACATATTAAGCACATTGTAACCATTCATTTTATGAAAATAAATATTATTATTATGTATCTCTCTAGGTTTCACGGGTCTAAGAAAACCCGGTCCTTTGAAAGGCTTGCACGGAGACATAGGTCCAACTATTATTATAGTTTTCGAGGTTGGGATTTTCTCAAAAACTACTTGACCTATTGCAAAAATTCCTTCACTGTTTGATAGATAAAAGTTAAAACTATGTAACTGTAAAAGAATTATTAAATTCGGTCCAGTAGTTTTTGAGAAAATCTCAACCTTATTGAGGCCCCCTGTATACTTATCTCTGTACCACCATTTTCTCTAATAGCATATTTCCAGCAACAGACCATGAGTAAAAATTGCAATACATTTACAGTACGTGCAGTGAAAAAAAGCTGTTACCATGTGGACGGGTGCAGCGTTTAATTGGTACCAATTGCGCAAACTCGATTAGCGAGAACGCACGATCCGCGGTTGCGCACGAGTCGCACAGATTACGCGGCTACTTGCAAATGAGCTTTTAATCATAGAGCTATATGAATGGAGCGTTGAGTACTCAGAGAAAAATTTACCCCTACAGTGGGGTGACCGCGACTTCTATCGGTATCGTAGTCGCTTTCAATTTGACACATGTAAGCTATACATTACTGCAATATTAATTCATAACGATTGAAGTCGCGGTCACCCCACTGATATACTTTTCTCGGGTTAGCCAAATTTTCTCAATGACCAATTACAAAAAAAAATTAACTAGTGTTTATAAGTACTGATAATTTTTATGTTCGCCGAGTATGGATAATGCATAAAAGAAATTGTAACTGTAAATTGCATGATTAATTATTGAAATAGGGCATTTGATTCAGTTTATTTTTATTACTTAAATCAACTCTCATATTCCTGCTGAAGAGAACTGTGAAATCAGTTTTTCGATTAATACCGAACATAGCTGTTAAGTCAAGTGGTGGGGGGATGCTCCATCTCTTTTTAGTAAAACTGTCTTTAGTATGAAGTTTGTACGGCGCTACCGCAGTATGACGTCAGAACCACAATATGGCGTATACTGTTTCGGTCTCTTTCTAACGAATCTTTTATAAATGCCTGTAGTTACTTTATTTTTCAACTAATTTCAATTTTATTTTCACAGTTGATCATGAATTTGTGTAAGTATATGTATAAAAGAAAGTCGTGTTAGTTACACTATTTATAACTCAAGAACGGACGAACCGAATTAGCTGAAAATTGGTGAGGAGGTAGCTTAGAACCAGGAGAAGGACATAGGATACATTTTATCCAGTTTAAGTAGGGAAAAAATTAAAGATAAATATGATGAAGATTTATATGAGAAATTCCTGACTATCGGTAATGGTCGAGTACCTGTCGACAAATCGACGAAAAAAATCTGCTAATTTATTGCCCCTAAAGCGGAACAAAGTTCGCGGGGTCAGATAGTTTTGTAATAATAACGAAAAACATTTAATTTTCGATACTTGTCAAATAACCTATTGCTGAGGCCGCCAACTGTGAAGTAGTATAGCACTTCTTTCCTATATCTCTATGTTTTTAATTTTACACTACCTTGAAAAGGAGCAGCTTGTTAGCTACCACCAGATTTACGTTTGTCTGCCAGTTATTTGCTGTCGGATTTTTATAGCATTTGTCTTGCGTGGATCGGTTTTCATTATGGCTATAAAACAACTGGTTTTCTGTCTGCATTTCATTTTATTTTATTGCCTTATTCCTAATTTATTGTGACTGTAACCACTAAACTTTGAAAACGTTTAACAAGCTATTTATATATATATTTAACAGCTAACGAGCCCATAGTGCTTTATTAGAAGTCCAAGTACAAAATTCCTTCAATAAATAAATATAAAATACCTACAGACCTCAATAACAAGCTAAGCATCTAATGGTACGGTCCAAGACAAAGAAAAGTGTGCAGGAGAGTTTTTACGGTTGAGATTTTATCAAAAACTAGTTGACTGATTGTAAAAAAAAATTCACTGTTAGGTAGATAAAAGTTAAAAGTATGTAACTGGTAAATCGGTCAAGTAGTTCTTGAGAAAATATCAACAATATTGGGACCTGTATACTTATCTCTGTCGTCGACTGTACAGCAATTTTCAATTTTTTTAGGTAATAACTTTTGGTCTTAATTTACAAAAACTTTTTCTTACAAATAGATTAGTTTGGAATATTTGTCGCGTTGATAATTTTTGTGACGTCATTACTTCAGCTTTAATATCATTCTAATGGTTGTAATATGTTATTTTAGGGGTTAGTTTAACACATGAAGACAGGGGGCCTCCATAAGGTTGAGATTTTCTCACGAACTACTGGACCGAATTTAATAATTATTTTACAGTACATAGTTTAAACTTTTATCTATCTAACAATGAATTTTGGCAATAGGTCAAGTAGTTTTTGAGAAAATCTCATCCTTAAAAACTCTCCTGTACACTTTTCTCTGCATTAGATTAGACCATACATAGAACCATTTTGTTAGAAAATGGCAACCCAATCCAATGGCCACGGAAGAGTCGTTAAAGTTATTACTGGCCAATATACCTACTTAACGGCAGCCCTTTATAAGTAAACACCGATTACGTCGATCGTAAATGCAATTAAAAGCGGAAAACAGGTTCTCCCCATCAATATTCGAACAATGCTATTGCGTAAACGAGTTTACATAAAACTAACATTACTTTTTATGCCTGTGTTTCCTTCTCACTTCAACAAACGCAGAAAGAATTTCAAGGTCGAGGATCGGGAGCACTGGAGCACCACTGACATTCTTATGTATACCGCAGCCGAAATCAAGTGTCTTAGTTTGTAAACAAATATGATCGTCTAATTACCTGTGTACCCGTTACCTAGTGGTGTAGATGTAAATTAAAAAATATGTTGACGTGCAAAAATGTACACAACGTGCTCACTTGCAATAAAGAAATTTGACTTTGACCTGTTGTGATGTAACACTGAAGGAACTAATTGATCACACCTGTTCATCATTGTGAAAATAGAGTGTTCCGATCGAATGTGAAAATAACTATGCAATAATCACAGAACAGCTTAAAATGTTAGTAGGGTAGGGTTTAGAGTATTCAAAATAAGACACTTGATTTGGGCTGCGGTATAGATAAAAAAGTCAGTGGTGCTCCAGTGCTCCCGATCTGCTTTCGTAGTTGAAATTCTTTCTGCGTTTGTTGAAGTGAGAAGGAAACACACAGGCATAAAAAGTAATGTTAGTTTTATGTAAGACAGGTTGTAAGACCACATTTCCATGTGCAAGAAAACTTATGCGAGTAATGTCCGACAGCAGCTTCCAAGTGTAAACTAAGTAGCAAGTGCGGAGTTTACACTTGCAAGTTACGGACATTACTTGCTTAATTTTTTATGCAGGTGGAAAATGCGGCATTACTATATTAGCAAAAGATGTTCAGCTATCGGTAGGTACTAAACATACCACTTTCGGCTTACAATACAATGCCGGTTTTAGCACTACTAGCGCCCTGGGCGAGATTTCTACGGCGCCCCCTAACTGCAATTCAAACCCATAGGAAAAAAACCTGGCCAAGTGCGCGTCTGACTCGGGCACCGAGGGTTCTGAGCAACGCAACTTAACACTGTAATATTGCTCTAACGAGAAGATGTACTAGATTTGTGGACAAACTTATATTTGCGGCTCGATTACTACAGCGATTATGGGTACCAGCTGCAAAGATAACTTTGTAATTGCAATAACCGCAAAAGAAGAAAAAAACGTTTTGGGGGATGTGACTACATAAGTTTACTTGTGCTTCTTGCAAATTTCATAATTCTAGGTAAACGGGAAGGTTGGTTTTGATTCCCTTGCGTTTTCATACAAATACGCAAACCCGATCGAACGGATCTGTGATCCATTCTAGTATTACCAACAAAAAGATTTTTGCCTAAAAGCACAGAATATATAATAGTAAGGGAATTTACGAGTAAGTATATACGCCAAATGTAAAAGGGCGCCCGTCTGTAGCGCCCCTTTAGGGGCGGGCGCCCTACCCTAACGCCGCTACATACCCTAACCGTGACAGTCTGTATAGGCTATTGTATTTAACAATACCGGTGGTTGGTAGCACTATATAAAATAACTATTACCTAATCATTTATTCATATCATCATAATATCCCATTTATCACCGCGACCAAAGGATAACTTACAAGGTTTTTTAACTAATAAGCTTACTTAGCTCAATTATTATAATAAACAAAAGACTTAACCGGGTGACCGACCCGTCAAGGCTACCGGAGGCGGAGAATGTAGAAGCCTTACCGGAAATAAGTTCTTTTTATAAGTATGTCTGTATCGATGACTTCCTGCGAGTCAAATGATTAGTCATAACCTGAATATTATCGGGCCAAGATATCAGGTTCTGATTCTTCCGATCCTTCCGACCCGATCATTTGGTTTGGTCGCACAAAAAGACATATGATTTGTGTAATTTTGGATTCTAAATACCTACTGGAAGCCGTCGTATCTGCCTAATATAACTAAATATTCTCTATTTCGCAACAACATACATACAAAAACAGGAATACATCATTGATCTCCTATAAACAACTAGATACACAAAGGTCTTACTAAAACAATTTAAAAAACGTCCAAATAAGGGTCCTTTGTTAACGTCCAAATAATGTCCAATAAAGCAAATGAGGCTTTCATCCGTTTGGACCTTCTTTGGGGTCGGAAATTTTTAAAAGGCAGACTATGTATCTAGTTGTTTATAGGAGATCAATGGAATACATAGACATTTTAATGAAACACGTGTCTGTTAATTTACTTATGTAAACCGAGGCCCAAATCAAGTATCTTATTTTGTAAACAAAAACTACCCTCCCCCACCAACATTTTAAGCTATTCTGTGACTATTGCATAGTTATTTATACATTTTTAGATCGGATTACTTTATCTTCACAACGATGAACAGATTCAATCAATCAGTTCCTTCAGTTTTACATCGCAACAGGTAATTAGACGGTCATATTTGTTTACAAAATAAGACACTTGATTTGGGCTCCGGTATAAGTCACAACATGGACCTGTGAAAGCTTCAGTGTAAGAAAGGTGCAGGTGTCGGACGGACACCAAGATCCAAGAGACAGCTGAATAAGTAAGTATACTGTTACTTCATTAAGTATTACGTAATTACCCAGTAGGTAGATACGTATCAAAATCCAAAGATTGTTTTATTTTTTTAAATACGCCTTCTCTGTTAAGGTGCGGCGAGCTGTCAAACTCGAGCGTGAGACAGAAGATGTCCCGCAGCGGCGGAGTGAAGAGCACGGCACAGTGACTCCATATTTGTATTTTTATTGATTTTGGATGAATTTTGGCAGGAAAATTAAAATACGCCCATAAAAATCAGATTTTTTTTAAACAAGCTCTCGTAATTATAATACCCTACATTTTGATATATATTTCGTATGAATAACTATTTTGGTTTAGACATAATTTTAATTTTAAATGACATGGAAGGGGGTATGTTTGCGATTTTTTTCTATCGAGCGAAGTTTGTCCAATCGTGTATCGGTATTCATCAGTCCCTAAATATACACCCCAAGATTGCTATATATATTTTTCAGACGTCTAATTTTTGTAGTTAGTGCCGTAGCCTTCATCGAAAAACTGAAAATACGCGCATACGAGGCCTTAAATAAAACTGGTTAAACCTCCCTTCCCTTAGGCCGTGTTCTTATCACTTTCACACTTCGTAAAAAACGTTAAGGTAGAAAGGGACAAACGGTGGCTTAACTTTAAATCACATTTATAACTACGCGCTCTTGTATTTACCAATATGACTATTTTATGGAACGGTTAAAATGGCCGCGCTGTCTTTTATTAATTTGCTGCTTTTTTATAAGTCACTTCCTTCGAGCCGAGTGCTTAGTCACACACAACCGGAATAACATCGGACCAAGGTTCCGATCCTGTGATCCGATCAGCTGACTCGGTCACAAGGATGTGCGTTCGAGCGTACGATTCAATTTCGAATGTGATTTTTTCGACCGATCATTTTATTTGGTTAATACAATTATGTTTTGTGCGAGTTGATTTGAAACGAATTGAAGTATAATAGGTTTTAATATATCATTAGGAGTGGAGATTTGCAATAAATTGTGTGCATTGTTATAGGAACTAACAAGCAAAAAATAATTTAAAAAAACAAAAAACACGACTGGCAAATATTTAAGCCGCTTTGATTAAATTTTACAGCCCATGTCATTTCTACAATCAAGACGAATCTAACGACACCTCATATGTTAAAATCCATCAAGCCGTTTAGGCTGTCTGTAGGGCGGGCCTAAGAATTAGACATATATACATAGTGCGGCAGGGGGTGTTTTCATTACGTCAAATGAAGCGAGACTTCAGTCTGGCGTCATCATCAGTATGCATGTCACTATTAGTTATTCTGTGACAGTGCACCAAAAAATTGGGCGAGCAGCTGTCCAGTCTATATCTAACTATACAGCCTATATCTACGTCCCAACTACATTGTCCCCTTACATTGCGGGCAGCTCTGGCATTCACCATTCGGACTAGACACTTTAAACAAAGTTCTACCACCAGCAAAACTTTTAACAATAGACATTCTATTTCCATAGACCACGCATTGTGCACTATGGTGCTTTTGTTCCGGCGGTGAGACTAAACATCGTAATCCCGAAGGCACGTGACCACAATGCAAGCCGAAGGTGAGAACACGATGATCGGCTATTTTAGGTGTTGGCTCATAGCCACTTCGCGCTTTACCTATGGTGGTCTAACAATTATCGGCCGTTATGGGTTTTATGCGACAGCGAACCGAAGCTAATGTATTTGCAACCGGAATAAAGCATGTTTTAATGGTCTTTAGAGCCATTGACACATACATTCCGGATGTAAAGCCCAAAGCGCAACAAGTGTAATAGTTTTTACTTTTGACCGTTATTATTATCTGCGTCGTAAGTGTTGAAATCGTACTGCAAGTACGTAGTGCTGTTACCATTGATCTTCTGTAGTTCGTAAACAATATTTTGCTACCAGGAATGGTCCACAGACTTCGAATAAAATATTGCCACCGATTTAAACATCACTCCGTAGATCAGATCAGCTAACATTCACAAGCCTTTAAAAATAAAGTTCGAATCTGATTCTGGAAAGAATATGAAGGAAGGAATAATCCGCATGACAGTGAAAGCGCACTAAGTAGTATCTAATCTACTATACTGGTTGCATTTAGGTCTCACCTAGTATAGGGGCTTCTGCAATTCTTATCAGTGACAAATTGATAATGATGGACGACTGATGATTAATAAGGAAGGATTAAAACCTCGTGTCCTCATTGCTATGCCTTTGGAAGCAATAAAGGATATAAATCAATCAATTATCAGGTATCGATTGAATATCTGATTAAATAGTAGGTATAGTTGCTATTGATTCACGTGTTATGTCCGAATCGGAACCGAAACATGATTTTGTACGGTCGTTCATTATAAGCTCTTATCTCCTCGAGTACCTCCACGTGATTATTGTGGTGTGATAAAGAATAGTCCGTATTGTAAAAATGGGAGGGTTCATAGTCCAGTTGCAATTGAAAACAATCTTCCGAGTTGAGCAAAGGGACGAGGTCTGTACTTTAAAAAAGTTAAAACTTGTATATTCCGTAAAACTTCAAAGATAAATGAACATTGACTCTTATGATTTTGAAACTAGGATACCCTATGCTGTAGGAGTCAGTGCCTTCCAATAGTTACTGGACGGGACCACTTGTGATATTTCCATCTGAGCCCGTTCGGGCTTCGGAAAGCACGTCAAGCACGTCGCGGTTGCTGTCGCTCGGCAGCAGTCCTCAGGCCATGTCAGAAATCTACGATTTGATTTTTGAATCAATCTGAGAATAATGAATATATTTTAAAATCACGATAACTCTAACACAGGCCTTGTTTTCTTATTCTTCTCTTATTGTTCAGCCCCCGTATTACCGTTCTAAATAAACGATGAATTCATACAATTACATGGCGTGCAGAACAGTGACGTAGCTATACCAAACCAATAGCACTGTCACGCACGCTATGACATCATTTGATCATTTTGGAGAACCGTAATAGGTCAAAAAATGCCGCCCGGTATGCCGCCTCTGACATTGTCTAACGACTGCTGCCGAACGACAGCAACAGGGATCAAGGTGTATGAAGGTCTATGGACGAGAGGCATGAGCATTGAGTTTAAACATTCGTCCGTCTCATCGACCTACCCAGAAACATAAAACCATTAAAAAAACAAGTTGGGCAATCTCAAAACACAGACTCTACCGGGCAATTTAAACCATATGGCCAACCGATCCACAGGTTTGGCAAAGGTCCAGAAAAGAACTTCGAGGAAAATTCAGACACTGATTTGATAAGACAGGTTTAGTTTGCTTCCGTAGTCAAATCTATTTTGAGAAGGTTTATCATTTTTAGTTGTCAATAGTGCATCACTGTTTAAAAGGGTTGGATTCTTACTACAGTTGAAAGAAGGGTAATGTTTTAGTGTGTATGTATGTGGATTCCTTTGTCGCCTTCTCGGTGAAGGATTTTGATTATATTCGTCTTGATAACGGCACATGATAATATACCTACCCACATTGTATGTTCAAAAACAGACGGGTTTTCTGTAATAATTTTAATTTAAAAACCAACAAACAAAAGCCTAGACGATATTCACCGTTAAAGGGTGAAGTTTAAAAAAGGTATTTCGGAAGCCGAAATGAAATATCGGGAGCTCAAACCTCATTTATAATCACAGTAATTCCCGTTTTAAACTCCAACGTATCAATGGCGTAGTTACAAATCAACGTAGACCCTTCAGGGATCCAATTAGAATCGTATTTTAATATCAACTTGCGAATCCCAGGCTCTAATCGGATTTGGTATAATAAGATTACAGTGACGCAGGCCAGCCTGACTGACATTCAACTTTGTATAACTTTGACCTGTCGCTCGGTAGCCGTCGTCTAAATGAGATGAAGGGAGGTATTTTCTAGGATATTTTGGAAAATTGTGACAGTACTGACAAGCAGTTTACATTAGATGCCAATTATTATTATTTATTTCATTAATGGACTCGACAGTACGTCATCTGCCAATGTCATGTTACAGAATATTCAAAATATCAAATCGTTTTCTCTTTATCCAGGGGAGTCGCCGTAGCGTCGTCACCCTGGGTATCTGCATCTTCTTGTCTTCATCCAGAGGAGCCGCCATAGCGTCGTCACTCTGGACGAAGCAGCTCGACAGTCACGTTTACTCCCGAGCTCGTAGTGGGACTCTTGACCATAGCGTCAAACTTCAGATCCTGCATGAATCCTCCAATAACTTCACCATACTGTCATTCGCGAACATTTTCTGATTAATTTAACGTGATATAAAACACCCACTGTAGACATTAAACTGAAAATTATCAAATAAATTCGCAACAGTCGTTTGCTGATGCCAATTATACACGACGTTGAAATGGTAGTAACCATGAAGTAAAAATTACGTCGTGTTCAATGGAGAGAGCATAAAGTATATGTTGTACGGGAACAGGCCCTTGTTGTCACTTTCACTCTGATATGTCAGAAAGAGACATCTGTTTTATATGTTCAAACATTGGAAAAAGAAGCGAGTGGCAGAGACGCTGAAATTTGTCATGCAAGAACTGTGTTTGCGATGTAAATATAGATAGATAAAACATTTATTCGTTTCTGCAAAACATAATTTGGCTTACTCTTCTTACGCTTCTTGGCCAAAGTGGTTGTTTTGTGTTTATTACCACGTTAAATCAATCAGAAAATGTTCGCGAACGTCAATACGTTGGAGTCATTTCATTTCAACTCCTCTGGAGGAAGAAATGAAGATAAAGATATGAAATACTCTGTGGAATTGGCAAATGGCAAAGTGTCGAGTCCATTAATATAACTAATAAGGCGCGTAGTCTGCGAGATGTCGCTAGAAGCCGTTATCGTCGAGCGGCTGACAGCGCGAGGTCAAGGCGCGCGAGTCGTTGGCACCGCACCAGGTTCAACTGACGAAGCGTGACATGCCCCTGGTCTGATAGCATTGCAGTGGAAATGGAACGCGTGGCTTCTTATAATACTATAATCATATGAGTAATGTGCATAAGAAAGTATTCAAATTACATAAATAAGGAAAATACTACAGCTTCTCATGAGAATTTCGTGATAAAGACGAAACGTAACCTCATCCATCCATTGATTACTAGTATACAATCTGAATCGATCCTAAAATAGCAAGTCAACTCAAGACTGTTTTGTCATCAAATTAACAATGCCTACTTCCAACAAGTCATTACTCTATTTACGATAGCAATCTCGGCCATAGGAGCACTTGCCAAACAATTATTAGTAATTCTGATTCCTCAAAGCGCATTGCAATAGTTGGAATCACACATTCCTGTTTGGACAAAGTGGATATTTTCGGAAAGGCATCTCCTGCGATTCCGTGAAAACCGGATTCTTGGCTTGCATTTCGAATTTTCCGTCAAACTGCCACGTGCCATTGCGGCAAGGTACTCGGATTGACTCATCTGTTAAGACTGAAAGTGTGATTTGAAGGAGGAAACATATTTTGTCATCAGATAGCCTAGATCCGGTCCAGTTCCAAGAAAAATACATCTGCATTATTAAGGAAAATTCTACGCTGTAATTAATTGCACGGGCAATTGGGCACGTAGCCCAGTGCAGTCAGAAAGCTATCAACGGCTAAGCAACGTTGAGCGCGGTACGATTCGATATGGGCGACCACTGCTGGTGCCATTTCGATTTGGAGGGTGCATCGAAAGAAAGGTTAAGAAGTAGGTCTCGGCTACTATCGCTCGACATAATCATTTACTTACTGTGGGGGACCTGAATAATCTCAAAGAATTGCAGACCCATGATCGCATGCACTTGTAAAGAAGGCACACTTTCAGACCAGAAAATCTTCATGATTAGACCCCATTTAATGACCGCATTGATAATAATGGGCTAGATTGAAGAGAAGAACCGAGTTGACAGAGGGAGTAAATCTTGGCTCCACTACATAAGATAGGGGACAGCGATAGCTTCGACTCTTCGACGCTATCGCTGTCCTCTGTTCCGTCCAGCTCAGGGCAGAAGAAGATAGCGGAGCTGACGGCCAATCTTCATTAGTGGAGACTGGAGAGGCACCACAGACGCATTTAATACCGGATATCATTAAATTCCCTGTGGCTGATGGTGAGTATTCGATCGATGCACATTGCGAGTACACTAAGACGCTTATCGGCGCGCGCGCAGCCGAAGGTGAGCCGGCTACAGTTGACGCTGTGCCAACGCACGCCGAAATAATAACACGAAAACATAATGCACTCTCGCCAAACCCGAAAAGTTTGCCGACTTTATTTGTGTGCGAACTTTACGAGCACCAAACAACCTTCATGTGACTTTTGCGCGAAAGATTAAAATTGTTACGGCAAATTATAGAATCTGGCCACTTGTTGCATTTTAAATATTTTTGAATGTGTTGAGTAACATTGTAACATCCTGAATTTATTAAACATTTCGCTCTTTATTTCTTTGCCAGTTTATTTTTTTTTATTAAATGTACATCTGAAGCAGGAGACACTTTTAATAAATTAAAGTCTAGCTTAATATAGATCTGCACCTATTTTAAAATATTCAAATTTGATACTTCATGTAGATGCATCTTCCTACGCGTTAGGCGCAATACTAACCCAAAATTATGACTGAGTTGACAATCCCATAACCTAACCCTATAACACTATCTGCTAGCCATTTAAACCGGAATATATCAATTATCACCCCAGGACACTCCTAAGCGTAAGGATAATGTATGTATTTGTAAGACAAGTCGTAATAACTTGTGGTAGATAAATACATAAATTGTTGTACGTTGGCTCCATCTAACAGGCCTGGACACCTGCGGTATAATTAGGCGTCCATTGTTATTGCCGGCCGGTTAATTAAAATGCGAGAGACGAGACAATCCTATTGTGACGCGGATTAGGGCTGACAGGTTTTAGGCATCCTAGGAATAGAATTAGACAATAATATTGTGCAATTAACTGACACAAATTATGTTTATACAATGGCACTAGCTAAAACCTGTATAGCGAGATACCAATTTACCATTAGCCATTAAAGATTGCAAGACCTAGATTGATCTTGATGAAGTTCGTCTTTGATAATCTTCATTTAGTAAACTTCATTGTCTTGCCAACTGTCATGTACACAAAACAATATTATTGAAAGAAAGATTTTAATGGTTACTCCAACATTTTCCAAATTGATGAGAAAGAAAGGTTGGTGAGCAATAGAGAGGGGAAAAAACTGCAGGATCTGAAGCGCCTGAAAATTACTAGGTATCCAAAGATTTCAAACAATGTGAAGCATTAGAAAACATGAACATTAAAAATGAAAAATCCTATACAATTTAATCAAACCCACTATCAAGAAATAGCTAAATGTTCATTGCATCGCGGATACGGATAAACGAGGAACGGCAACCCTAACCCGAGCATGCGCGTGCGCACGTTGATGTCATACGCAAGGCGCTACTGAATGATAGCCTCACCCGCGCTCCCCCAGAAAGCTACATCATCGCCGTACATTGCTGCCTACACAGCGGCCGACCAGTCAAACACTACACGTGGCCGACCCGCTCGCCGCATTGCAACACGCCGTCACGTGACCCGAATAACAATTCGTGTTTACATCAAAAACCGGCGTCGGCAACTGAAGCAGAAAATCGGCAACCTTGGCAGCGTCACCTCTTTATCTGGGGGGCGCGATATCTGACAAACATTTGGGAGCTGTTGAGTAAATACACATGACCTTGGGGATTATTTTATGAGTCGCGAGTTCGCGAGATAACGTACGAGATTGTATCGAGTTTTATTTCTATTTTTTTTCCTAAATGGAAGTAACAAAGAGATCACTCACCTGTGTGACCATGTCCCAGTAGAATCCGTCGAGCATAGACTTTCCATGTTGATGCTGTCTGCACAGGGCCGGCCAGAGTGCCGCTCGAACGGGGCTGTTGATCGGCCAGGAGTTCTCTCTGATGAGGAGCTTGAGTTCTCGTTTGCGGCCCTGCTGCAGGAGCGGCTGGACCTCCTCGAAGGTTTTGAGGGGTGCTTTCTTGCCTGCGAATAACGGTGTCGGTAAGCACTGCGTCCATACAGTTTGTTGTATTGCGAGGGACTCTGCGCTTGGTGCGCGGAACGCGGCGGGTTCTATGTACATGGCACTGGCGCGTGGCACATGCTTTCGGTGCGCGCGCGCCGGCGGCACTGACTGCCGCCAGCCTCCGGAAAATGCGATAGCACGCCCAACGCTGTCACTCTTCGATTGTTTATTTGACCGTGTGACGCCCGCTTGCGGTCTTTTAGACCGAGTCATTAGTCATATAGGGTAGGTGGATATCGAAAATCAATTAATATATTGATGCTTAATTTGTTCTTGATTATTTATTTACCTATTAATAATTAGGTAGTAGTATTCTTTTTTGTGATACATACAATTAACTGAAATAAAGAATATTTTGTACTTTATTTGATATTTAATTTAATTCATTAAATATCTATGGTGTTAATTGAGATATGGAAAAAATCGGAATACTTTCACCGTAGCTGATTTATGCAATAAGTGAAATTAGTTTTCATTACACTTTTCCCCAAATATTATTTAAAATCTAGTTAATATTCATTTTACTAACAACCATACGCATCTAAAAATATCCCCGCCACGTAATTTACCTCTGACGTGCGAAGACGTACGCTGTTTACAGAGATCATGGAGGGAGGAACGGCTTATCGGATTTTAATTATCGTATCAAAATATTGGGAAGGATGTTTATAATTTGATAAACTAAACTAGGTAACCTAGCCACATAAAGATATAAATAACGCATGAACTATGTTAATATTGACGTTGTTAACATAATGGCGCCATAGATGGCGCTGAAAACCCGAATAAAGTATACGGCCCATTGTAGACAGTTTTGTCTGTCAGTTTTCATACAATTTTGACAGTCGGATTACGTGCTGAAAACTGTTTATAACGATCGATTATACAAGTGTCAATAGTGTTAAAATCTCCATATCAATTGATGAATTTCAAAATCTTAAATACTTATGTTCTTTGTATCAGCAAAGAAACAAATTGAGTCATAAGTACGCCATTATTATTACCCGGAATGAAACGCCCACACCTATTCCCTAAGAGCGTAATTCCGAATTTTCCCTTGAAAATGAAACATTGCACTGCAATGCACTTGTATCAACAACGATGACATCACAACTAAACGCAATCATTTGGCCGAGGGCCAGGAGAACGGTTGTTGTAAGAGTTGTAAGTATACCGCAGCCCAAATCGAGTGTCTTATTTTGTATGCAAAAACTACCCTACCCTACTAACATTTTAATCTGTTCTGTGATTATTGCATAGTTATTTTCACATTACTGGATCGGATTACTGTATTTTCACAATGATGAACAAACAGGTTCGTTCACAGTTCCTTCAGTGCACTGCACACTACAACAGGTTTTAATTAATTATTCAATTATTTTATTAATCAATTAGACGATCATATTTGTTTACAAAATAAGACACTTGATTTGGCCTGCGTTATAAATACCTACTTGTACGCAATTGCATTCGGTTGATATTTTTTAACCTACACTTAAGAACAAAATAACAACAGCAGAATTATAAAGCTAAAAAGAAGAAATAATTAATGGTACTAAACCTCGAAAAGACCATTAAAATGTAACACACCAGAAAAATTTACAGCAGGAATATAAAGCTGAAAATAAGAAAAAAGGAATGAACCGTAGAAAACCGAACATCCACTTTAATTTGTGCAGGGTGCCTAAATTGTATCATTTTGGTGTCCTATTGTACCATTTTCAGCAACCCTATACAGAAACAAGGCCACCGTCAATAAAACCTAGCTAGGAGGACACAAAAAGCCTAAATACCTACACTTGAAAACATTATCCTGCTCCATCCGGTAGTCGGGTATACAGCCTTTATAGAGGCATTGATTAGTGTAAGTGATGAATTAACCCCAGGCCAAAGATATCGATCAGTTGATGTTGTTTACCAGTAATTTCTTCACTATAGACAGTTTAATCTATCAATAATTGAGTGACCTACTACCTACAAGTTCAAAGTGAAGTGACACACGCACCTTGTCATTCACAAGCGCAAGGCAATCAATTACCTAGCCTTCAGCAAGAGTATGCTAAGCTAATGAATATTTAATACCTTGAATAGGAAGATAGGTCACTTCTTCTTCTTCCTAGCCATCCTCTACCAAATTCTTAGTGTAGGCCTCCTTCAACGAAGGAAGTTGAATTTAGGTCACGTCTAATCTAAATTGTGCCACGGAATGACGAGGTTCCATTATGGACCTAGCCAATGCGTGATTCTGATTAGCCATAAACTATATTTAGGTAAATTTAGTCCACAGTTTAAGCTTTCGATTCCTAGCAGAGAATGAATGAAATCCCATGAGTTACATTTGGTTTATCGTTAATGTCAATCCCATTTTCTATTCAACTAGCGTTAGCTAAAGTAAACGCTACTTCACTAGGCCACATCTAGGCCCTCTATTCCGACTTGGTTGTAATACGAAAAAAAATCCATTAAAACATTACAGACAAAAGTCAGAAGACAACACTCGCATTAAAACGTCCAGGGAGACATAAAATCGGTATTTTCCTAAGTAAAGCTCTGAATCTTATAAATATTAACTACAGCAGACATCAGGGTATTGACATAGAATTAAAAATGTATATCTATCGATTTAGCCATTAGGCCGCCGAGACGTAACGTAACGACAAGGTTATTTTTAGCTCCATTCATTGTATCGAACTGTTGGAATTTGTCGCTGTACTGTCTACCATAATTAAAGGAATTCACAGATTCCTCAGTTTCACTGAACTAGCGCAATAGATTAATGTTAGTATTCTTCCCTTTATTTCGGTGACAAGAAAAAAAAATCTCTGACAAGAAGTTCTTTTTTGTGATGTGTTGTTTCTGGGTCTCCACGGATCCCGGAATCAGATTGAATTGGAAACGGATTATGGCAGTTTGTCTCCACCGATACCGGGATCCGTTTCCAACAAAAAACTGTATCCGTGGGTACAAATGTTAATTTTCGAAACTGATTGCATGTTTACAAGAACCCCAAATAGAGAAAAGGTTTATTTGTATTGCTTTTGTAAGTACGACATCTCCTATTTTGTGTATAATTTGAACTACCTGAAAAAAATCAATTTAAAATTTGAAACTGCGGGCAATCTCTTTTGACTCAAAATTACCTTGAATCTCGCGGTCTAAACGTCCCATAGTACGCACTGACGGGTTAAGTTTGAACAACAAATGATAACGTGAGGTTATCACTAACCGAAGTCTCGACGGACTGCGATTAACTATACATTTAAATAACTGAATTATTGTTAATGTGATTACATCAATAAATTAACAGAACCTGTATTTAATTTATTGTTTTTGTACCTAATTTTGCGTATTTGGAGATTCTGAATGCACCTGATATAAAATCTCGAAAACGCTACAATTTTGTCGTGAAAATGAAGTCCGCCGATTAGCTGATGTGAACATTGTGGCGTGAAAACTCGGGTTTTGGCTGAGACTCTGAATCTAGCTTTATGATATGGTCGTATATTGCAACACATTATGAAAAGTCTAAAAATACTTGTAAAAAAATTGGTGTATTATTATTTATTACGTGCTGTGAAAATAATGAAGACAAGAAAAATTCACAAATGGCAATTGAATTATTTAAATAAATAATTCTTATATATCAATCCATCAAATATCAATCTGTTTAAGCAAGAGATTAAACAGGTACATACACTTTAAAAACTCTAACCTCCTACCTTTCAGCAGTCGAGTAAAAATATACTTCAAGTTTCGTCCGCTGTGGCTATTACCAAGCAGCTAAGCCTTTTTTATATCTAGATTTAGGTGTTTACTGATAAATTAATAGGTACCTAGAGGGTAAGGATATTGATCTATAATACCTATAAGAACCACATTCTAATCTTTCTTTTTATTTCTAGAAATTTCGAAACATAACATTTATAGTTTGTTAATTGTTAAAGGAGGTTGCTATAGGTAAGTACCCAATTTAAATGAATCAATTTTCAATTTAAGTACCGTCTAATAATAAATAATTATTCATACAAACTACAAATTATAGAATATATTTTATGTCTCCTTAGATAATTTTATAAATTACTTAAGACTCAAAAAGTTTTAATAAACTAATTAGTACACAAAATAGTGTTCCTTAATTTCTGACTGGATCCGCAGATACATAGACGTAGCAAAATGTTAAAAAAATATATATATAGGTAGCTACAGCGTATTTTTCAGGAGAGGCTATCCCAGCATACCAAGCCTCAGCCTTCATATATCGGAAACAGAGAATGTTTGATCTAAGTTTTTTTTTATCTGTACAATATTTATACTAAAAGTAGCACAGCCTTTTAGGCATAAATGAATTATAGATAACTAATTAATGTAATGTTAGAATATAAATATAACGAAACACTAGTCACTCTCAAATCTATATTTAAAACAAGATATCCATTCCAACTCTGTAATCCAAATCATCAATGCCCTGACATCTACCGAGGTCGGCTTGAATCACGCAATTAAATCTAATAATGTAAAGTACTATCTACTGTACATTACATAGATGTTTACCTGATATAGGTTAGTTGACGCCGACATTGACAGATGTCACTAGTGGTTGCTAAATCGTAATTTATATGCGCGTGCGCTGCTAGTTTGACATGATTTGATTTGAAATGATTTAAGACACTTTCTTTCTGTTATTTAAAAGTGAAGATTTGTAATTACCGTATAGTTATATATTCATAAGGAAAATAATGATATCAAGGGCTGTTAAATCTTCCTATTTCTACCTACCACCAATTTTTTTTAATGAATAACGAAAAATATTCGCGAAAATATATTCTGTAATGTAAACCCAAATCAGGTTGTTATCGCAACGCACGATAATAATGTATGTAATGTAACATATTTTTATGAATTCTATAATACTATTTTACGATTCTAGTAGAAATCACTTCGTGCCACTTTTTATTCAATAGTTTTAATAGGACCTAATTATTTATTTATTTGTCTAGGTATTTAATCCAAACTGTCTGTGAGGAGATAACAGCAAGAGCCAAAACCTATGCAAGGAGAACTGAGAACCACCCAAACAGATTAGCAACTGGCCTAATGCGCAGTAGGAGAGTCTTCAAGAGATTGAAGAGGAAAGCTCCACAAGACTTGCTGCGAAACTCAGCAGCAAACCAGGCCCTGGACCTGTACCGCGCAAGCATTGATATCCTATAAACAACTAGATACACAAAGGTCTTACTAAAACAATTTAAAAAACGTCCAAATAAGGGTCCATTGTTAACGTCCAAATAATGTCCAATAAAGCAAATGAGGGTCCGTTCATCCGTTTGGACCTTCTTTGCGCTCGGACATTTTTAGAAGGCAGACTGTGTATCTAGTTGCTTATAGGAGATCAATGCGCGCAAGCCAATAGATAAATTCATAAAGTGCAGCTGAATGTCCCTGTGATAGATGTGGAAAGATATTTTTTTATAAATGTATTGAATAAAATGAGTTTGTATTAAAATTGTAATCACGTAGACAATTAGAATTACCATTTCAGTGATCTTGACAGTGTGCAAATGTAACCTAATCGCTAGCGATCTCTCCCAGACAACCTTAGCCTGCTGCATCCTTGATGTAATGAACTTCAAAGGCGGAACACTGAAAACAAAACCCGCATAATCTCGCGGCCGAACTAAAATAACCAGCTGATTTACTATCGTATTTTAAACTTTAGAAGCAAGTAGGTAGATACGATGATGACTAATGAATAATAGTTCTAAGTTTTACAGTTGTAACGAAAAGATAAAATTCCGAAGTATTCAATATAATATCGAATAGTTTTCAAATATATTTAATTGGATTACTTACTATTTAATGATTTGGTGAGACTTTACTCTAGCTTTTTATATGTATATCTTTGAGTAGGTATACGCGGTTCGTAAATAAACTAAAGACAATACCGGAATCTCAATCACATATCATATCACACATGGTAATTTGCGCCCGTTTAATTTTGATAAAAACTTTCAAAAAAAGAACAACTGTCAAGCCGACGCAGATAAAAACATGTACAAGTATCTATCGGATCTAAATGTCAAATAAGATAATCACATCTTTGATCCAAGTGTTATCGCTTCGTAAGACCGGCAAAATTATCATTAGTATTTTCTATAATTTTAATAATACCTAAATAACGATAGCATCTGAGGAACCACAAGATGTTAAATCAGAGTCAGCTAAAAATACCGAATGCTTTCCAATATAATTCCGAGAAGAATTCCAAATAATTCCCGAGTAGCGCCTCTCTAGAGTTTTATCTCTTTATCTGCGAGATGCCCCGTGTAAATCTTGAAGATAAAAGCGCAAATAAAAACATTACAATGACACACGCTTGGCACGATTCCTCGGCAAGAAGGAATTCCGCGTCCGAAGTTTTATTAAACAATTGGCGAACAACGCGACCTTTTCCAAGATTCTTTAATATTCTCGTAGTTGAAAGGCTAATGAAGAACATACTGAGTTATCAAATAGACATGAACTGCTGTCCTTCCCCTTTATCTTTTCTAAGTACTCAGAATGCGCATAAACTCATAATGCCTAAGCACAGACTAAAGACCACTGAAAAAAATGCCAGAATCATTGGTGTCAAGTCTCCCGGTGGACCTACTGAAAAGAAATTCAACGCATTTAAATCTTCACTAATGAAGCATTTATTGAATCGAACACTGTATTCAGTGAAGGAGTTTTTGACGAACCATTATGAGGACTTACATTTTATATCGTTGTAACTTGTAATAATCTTTTTGGCAAATAAATGTACCTATTTGTATCTTTACAAAAGCCCCTTACAAAAGATGTTTCTCCGTGAATGGCAGACCTAACTTCCAAAACCCGCATTCCAAGCTGGTGCAATCACACTGTTGAATTATTATCAAGCGAGCTCATGCCCGGGTAGAGAGGGTATACCTCAAGGCCCCGAACATCTCCTCCGAAATTAGGGACGAAAAGACCTGGTAGTCGTCGGATAGCAGATCGAGGCAAGGACCATGTTTAGTCACACCTACTTTGCTGCCGTCACGACTCCTAAAGGCGCATCAGAACATCATGGTGCACTTTGCCAATAATATAGGTCAGGGCTTCCCAAACTGTGCGTCGCGATGCCCTGGGGAGCCGCCGCGGCATTATCGCATAGATTGGATGTCTGCGTCAATGGCTTCCAAACTTGAGCCCCGTTTTGAGAAGCAATGCTCAGAAAAGCAAACACATCTGTCCCATTAATAGCCAGCCAGCAAAGTAAAATATTTCTTTTCATTCTCGTTCTTATGCTTTTTTTTTATCATTTCCTGATGAAAATAATAGACGTTATTTGGAGTTTTTCTGATAACTTGTTACTAGGCTTGAACTTTGGTAGGTACATTTTAGCCAGAGGGCGGGGTGTCGCAAAAAAATGGCAATTCTCAAGGGCGTCACAGTAAAAATAAGTTTGGGAAGCCCTGATATAGGTCATCAGTAGTGTCAGTCAAGATTACCAGTTCCATAAGCATTTGTTTGTAACAATGATGACAAAGATATTCAGTTTCAGTTTATTGCTGAAGAAATGCAATGTACATTTTTGGCACGCTAGTAAGACGCTATTATTCAACAATGACTTACCTAAATAGACTGGAAGAACCGGACCAGGCCCTAATGGCACCAAAGAGTAATGACATGGAAACTCCGATAAGTACAGTCTGTAAGTTTGCTGAGTCCTGAATCAATTTAAGGTTCCGTCAAAATCTTATACCCTCAGTATTTGGTATTAATTTCGACGTTGAACTACCTATACCGCAGCCCAAATCAAGTATCTTATTTTGTAAACAAAAACTACCCTACCCTACTAACATTTTAAGCTGTTCTGTGATTATTGCATAGTTATTTTCACATTATTAGATCGGATCACTTTATTTTCACAATGATGAACAGGTTCGATCAATCAGTTCCTTCAGTGTTACATCACAACAGGTCGATCATATTTGTTTTCAAAATAAGACACTTGATTTGGGCTGCGGTTTACCTATTATTATTATGATCGATAGCATCGATGTCGTTCAAACAGTTCACCAATAAAACCTTTACGGAATCCGCTCTTAATTTCAGACGTTCATTTTGGAGACTGTTAGATACGGCCCAAATCATGTCGATTAAGATGTCGATTATTCATGGGTTATACTTATACCTGTAAATAAAGAAATTATTATTATTATTAACGATACCCTTTCCCTATTATCCCGTAAGCCAGAAATGAGTCACTAACCGACCAAGTAATGATTCATACTATTTCATTGATAATTACTTCATAAGTTATGATTACGAAGTATTTATCAATGAAACTATTACTTATCTATTTGGATTAAAATAGTTCCCAGGATCCGAGAATCTTTAATGCGTAATCCTCTCGGAATTTTTAAGTACCGTTCTATTAAGGACACTTGCAAATTATATTGTAGGCATTTTAATTTTAAATATGATAAGTATTTATAGGTAAGTTTATATTGTTTTATGACATTTTTGCACCATCTACGCTGTTTTGATATAATATCTCTATCACCCGAAGGTTGCCTGGAAGAAATCGCTTAAAGCGATAAGGCCTCCTGTCTGTACACTAGCAAAATTTTGGTTTTATACGTAACTGTATCTACTTTTATATGAGACACATTGTGTAATTGTTTGTTATCCTGAATAAAATAAGTAAATAAACTGTAGGGTTACTCTCACCTCTTATAGCGATCCAGAATAGGTTCCTAAACTGAACCGAATCACTATTTGGTTTGACGTTTGACGTATGGGGTAAGTGGTCTGTGGCTGTTCCTTGTTGTAAAAAAAACCTACTATATTTTACTACTTTATTTTTAGCACGTAATCGTGAAGCCAATATGCAACCCACAATCAGTTTACAAACAATCTCCACACTTCAATGGGGTACGCGCACCTTTCGCCAGGTGGCGATGGCGCTCCCCCCACCACGTGCGCGGGCGCATGGCATTGGGCAGATAGCATCGGACCATGTTCAGCAAAATGCGCAAGTGTGCAAAATTATTGCATCTTTCTAATTTATGCTTGCAGAAACTTTATGTTGCGTGTTTTGCCGCTGTAATTGTATAGGGCAGTATTTAATTTATAGCGAAGACCGCAAGTATATTATCTGTACTCACAGACCACTTACCCAATAGACATGAAACAAATGACATTGCCACATTTCAATGGAGCTTTGCCCCACCTACAAAACTACGTGACCATTTAAGCTATACCTATCATTTTGTTGGGGACTTATTACAGGTTTCATATTGCATAATCATAACCAGTAGGAGTTGCGAGAGTAGTAGAAAATGATAACAAAGACAATGAATAATTCTTACTATTTTCTGAATTCTTAATTAAGCTGTTTTTTTCGACTCGTACAAAACTTTATTTTAAACTCTGTCAACAATAAAAAGAAAAATTCTGTCAACAATGAGCGCATAAAGACGAAGCGGGGGACAGGGGTGCCGTATTAAAGTGATGCGTCCATGTCGATAATATCTCTAGGTTACACGTGTCGCAAAGCAATCTGCGCTTGCGGGCAGACACAGGCCTGTTACAGGTCTGTGGCTGTACTGATAATGAGTTAGGCCTTTTTTTAACCAGGTGAAACATGCCAAACTATGTACCACCAAGCCCGGGGAGCGTGTTGATTATGTCGGGCTCACCGTCCTGAAGGGGCGGAATACCGGAAACATTCTTGCCGAGCCACGGGAACTGCGATACATTCGCGACCCGACTGGCGCCCCGAGCACTCCCCATAGTGGGCTGTAATAGCCCACTATGCGTAATCCATTCATCCATCACCTTCCTCCTCCCTCGCGCCTCGAACCGCTCGGGCGCCGTGCGGTTCGCGCACTGCTAATGAGTTACGCCTGCCTCTCTTTGGGACTTCTATTCACCCCCGTCTCCTATAGGGGTAAGCAGAGAATTCCATTGAGGAAAGGTGCGACTTGGCTAGGGGGCAGGACAGATTGTTCTGGCCCAAAAGTACGAGGAGGCACAACCCTAGATAAACTGCGAAGGTACGGCAAAAAATAAATAAGTTCGATTGATCTTAAACCACTGATCTTGAACACGCATTCACTTGGTCAAAGGCCGATATTCAAAAACGGCTCTAAGCAGGAACTCGGCGTGAGCTCGCTCTTACGACTGTTTTTGTATGAAATCTGACAGTTGTTAGACCGAACTCAAACTGAACACGCACTCAAAATTGTATATAAACATCGGCCAAAACATATATATACCGAGGTACGCATTTTTCGCCAAACGCAAAGTTTATTTTAACTAACAGGGTTAAAAATAAAGAACGGCGTCTGTTTGTCTGTCTACATTGGTTATGTTGGTTGAAGATGACTTCCTGGAGTAGCCGGTAGTGTGCCTGCCTTGTGGAAGAGGACCTTTATTTTTACCCGACTGCGAAAGGAGGGTTATTTTTTTCGAAAGTATATATATGTCTAATTATTTGGCACGCCCTACATCCTAAACGGCTTGATGGATTTTAACATATGAGGTGTCGTTAGATTCGTCTTGATTGTAGGAGTGACATAGGCTATAAAAAAATTATGTTTTAAGGCTTTTTGTTTGTTTTTTATTAAGTACTTGGGGAAATGACATTCCATCGCCGAAGGTTAGGTACGAAAACAGTGGTAAGTATACAGGGGGCCTCAATAAGGTTGAGATTTTCTCAAGAACTACTTCACCGATTTTAATAATTCTTTTGCAGTTACATAGTTTTAACTTTTATCTATCTAACAGTGTAAGAATTATTACAATCGGTCTAGTATTTTTTGAAAAAATCTCAACCTTTAAAACACTCCTGTACGTTCATCTTTTCGGATATAGAAAAAGACACGAGTGATATAAAATGTCGCCAACAAACAAAAAACCGCCAAAAATAAAGACCTAGATATCTCAATTTAATGGGGCCCTATTGATAGATAGGAATCCGAATAGATACGCAAATAACTCCTAAGTAAGCACATATAAGTACCGCGCGAAAGCGTACAATAATGGTAATTCAATTGCTCTTTACACAACTACCTAAGTGTGTACTCGAGATAAGCTACAAGTATCTTCCAGAGATTTGCTGATAACGCATCTTAGTAGCTGAAGGCATCAGTGAGAACATTTAGAAAGGAGACGGCTACTATTGATTAAAGTTATGTTCTGTTTGCTGTAGAAATCTGCTGGACGGGAGGGGATAAAGTCAGCGAACGCGTTGTACAGCCTCTCGGGTATTGAATTTTTTCCAATTCATATTTAAAGAAAGGCCTATTACTTATTATGAAAATTGATTATTTTGTACAGTCGAAGACAGCGATAAGTATACAGGGGGCCTCAATAAGGTTGAGGTTTTCTCAAAAACTACTGGACCGAAGTTAATATCTCTTTTACAGTTACATAGTTTTAACTTTTATCTATCAAACAATGAAATATTTTTTGCAAAAGCTCATGTAGTATTTGAGAAAATATCAACTTAAAAACTCTCATGTACACCTTTCTCTGTGTTTCATACGTATTGAAGAATTATATTATGATTAACAGGTGGTCGGTACTTTTTTGTTCTTAACTGACCAACCCGGTGGACAACTCAGGTGATCGGTTCGGAAAGGGCCGGTTTTCCACACCTAGGCCATTTTCTGTTGCTTTTAAACATTGGTCGATAGATTCTTTTAGCAGCGGCAGGCATTGAAGCTATCCTCTCGTTCTAGCGAACGTTGTTTCTAAGCGACAACACCGGCAGGGATAGATAGTGTTGATTCACAATGACAGCCAAAACCCGCGATTTCACGCCAATATTGTAGCTTTTTGAACGTTTTTGGGATTCTGAACCACATAAACTGCAAAATGCGATGGCAGCCGGTTAGATAAAAGGAGCGGACTCTTAAACACCATTGGCCCCTTCTCAGACTCTTTCTACCTCATGCCTTTATACTTTCTTCTATGTCATAGCACAGGTACAGTGTATTTAAGTCTTGTGTTCATTACCGTCTCCATTTTACATGCTCCAAGCTGCCGGCAGATGAACAATGTTTGTCTTATTCGACGATAGCACGTACTGACCTAAATTGTGTTGCCAATATTTGAATTGAAGGTTTGTTTTCGTAGAGCAACTTTAGATTATGTTAGTGGATTTATCTGAAAATCGGCAAACTGCACTCAGGTAGAGATTAGGTAGGTTTAAATAGAGGTCCAGGGCGAGAGTCACTGCATTTATTCCATTAGGGCTTTATTCGATTCTAATAGGATCCAGGATCTACCGTACGCGCTGTTCATTGAGTTGACCTGATGATATGTCAGCGTCGACTGGCACCTAACAACACAACAAGATAAAAACTTGTTTTGAATTTTGAATTGAATTCCTTATCTACTTAACAGTGCTAATGGAGTATGAAAGAGGAATGCACAAATATTAACTCACGCCCGTCTCCTATAGGGGTAGACAGAGCCGACATAATTCCATCTGCCGTATTCCTGACACCTCCAAACTCATCGTATCTGGCATCCCTCCATGTACAATAGCAGCAAAATGGCATACGCCCGCTTTTTGCCACATCGTGGACTATGGCGGACATCAACGTCATCTTTTTACAGCACTATAGATTTATTAATTAGATAAAACGGGAATTACCGTGTTAAACATTTATTATTGATGTCTCGATATTTCGACAGCATTGCAGCCGTCATGGTCACAGGCATTTATATATTGGAAATATGCTCATTTACAAGACACCATAAAGAATTCTTCCAACAAAACACTAGGAAAATTAATGACCGAATATTACGGGATAAAAACGACCTGGCTATGCCTTCCATGAGAATGGGAACAATCCGCAAAGGTACCTATTACTCGGCGACAAAAATATACAACCATCTCCCAATTTCCATTAGAAATTCCAAAGACGTGCAATTTAAAAAATGCTTGAGGAGCTGGCTGGTGCAACAATGTTTTTATAATTTAAAAGAATATTATGAGTGCATGACATACAAAGAATGATAATAGACTTGACATCGTGATAATCTTTAATTTTTATATACTTGTTTTTAAATTTATACCTTAATAATTATATCTGTACTGTAAATATTGCATGCTCATTTGGGTGAATTGTGTGTACGAATTTTTTGTAATTACGACCATAATTTTGCAATAAATAATTTCTATTCTATTCTATTCTATGGTCACGAGTAGACTGAAGTCGGTGAGTGGTGTGGTGGTGGTTTCAGTCTACTCGTGACCATGATGGCTGCAATGCTGTCGAAATATCGAGACATCAATAATAAATGTTTAACACGGTAATTCCCGTTTTATCTAATTAATATGTATACAAACTATAGATTTACTTGGTCTCATAGGTGTCCCACAAGTACGGGACATGGGTATACCTCATCTCATCACTACAGTAAATCGAAATATGTTACATACTCACTTATATAGGTATAATTGGCCAAACATCAGGACTTTGTCTCTCATTCCCTACCTCCTCCCATCTGTCCGGTCATAATGGGAGTAATCTACGGAATCTCTTTACAACTCAGTACTCCATGGCTCAAACCAAAGCATAAATATGGAAAACAGTTGGTAACGTAAAGTCCATTGTTGTAGTTGGGCGTGTTTAGACGTGGCGACGACAACACGTCTCCGCGTTTCACAAACAATGCTGGGACATTATGCCAATTCAGGGAAATAAGCCAGGACAGTGGATGCGCCGTCAATGCAGTTCTAGAATCAATTTATTTGGTCTGCTAAAGACTTTAAGACCTCGTTTTCAGAGTCAGTGACCAGCTGGACACGTGAAACTGAACTCACGCGTGTCCAGTTGGTTAAATGCAAAATAGTAACACTTGTCATCTCTATTCTATTTTTATTTGAATGGCTTTTACTCTTATTCAAGTGATAATTTCGCCAATGTCAAGTTATTTAGAGTATTCATGTAAATATAAAATTAAACGAATAAAAAATCAATCCGCCATTCCAAAATGATGGCGGATCCCCAATCCTTCTCCCACTTAAAATCAAATCAAAGAAATCAAAAATCATGTCACTAACTGGACACGCTAAGATTTATACGCGTGTCCAGTTGGTTAAACTTGAATTTTTCATGGCATACGTTATCATAACCACAGTCAACAGTGTCTGCTAATAAGCTATGACAGTAGGTATATCATTTAATTAAGTCATAGAATCAATTTCGTTGGTATTGAAAAGACTCGAACATTTGTTTTTTTAAATCCTAATAGCATAGGTTTTCGAAACAGGTGACCGCGACTTCAATCGTTTTATTTATCGTTTTCATTTTGACACTTGAACGTTATACATTGTACACCACGATGGTTATCCAGTAGCGATGGGTCGAATATTCGGTAATAATTCGGCAATTTTGGCCGAATAGGAAAAATATACCGAATACTGAATAATTACCGATCAGCCATATGAATTCTGCACATCTCTAGTTTCCAAATAAGACTAGTATTTTTATTTCAGATCAATATGTTTGAGTTAAAGCCATTGATCTCATATAAACAACTAGATGCACAAAGGTCTTACTAAAACAATTTAAAAAACGTCCAAATAAAGTTCCATTGTTAACGTCCAAATAATGTCCAATAAAGCAAATGAAGGTCCATTCATCCGTTTGGACCTTCTTTGCGCTCGGACATTTTTAGAAGGCAGTTTTGGGTAGGTACCTAATAGATTTTAAGACTTCCTTCTAATAACTCGCATTTTTAAAAGATGAAACCATGATGACAAATTCTCTTTGCTTTTTTCATGATTTAAAAATGATAAATTGTTATTATATGTTTAAGTAAAACACCAAGTTTATTATTAGGTAATGTCAGGTATTGTGTTATAGTAATATAGTACGGTGAAACACAGAGAAAGGTGTACAGGAGAGTTTTTAAGGTTGAGATTTTCTCAAAAACTACTTGTACTATTGCCAAAATTCTTTCACTGTTTGATAGATAAAAGTGAAAACTATGTAACTGTAAAAGAATTATTAAATTCGGTCCAGTAGTTTTTGAGAAAATCTCAACCCTATTGAGGCCCCCCTTATACTTCTATCTTTGACTGTACACGTTTTAAAATAGGTAACCTACCTAATAAGTGTTGAAACAGTGGGACGACCTTTCTCGGACTTGACGTGTATTAAGGCTCTTTATTTTGCATATGTGAGGAGTGTTCTCGAGTACTGTAGTAGTATCTGGAATCCTCATTATGTCTGCTACAAGCAAGATATTGAGCAGATACAGTCTAAATTCATCAGACACCTCAACTTCCGTACCAACCGCTTAAATGCAGGTCTGGAGTATGGTGAATCTTGCAAGTTACACAATTTAATGACACTGGACAGAAGACGGATCCTTCTAGATATCATGTTCTTGCATGATATTTGTGACGGTTCCATTGACAGCCCGGAATTGACGTCCTTGGCGTTGAGCCTCTGTGTTCCTAACAGGCGCTCTAGGCATACGCCATTGTTTCATGTACAGTTGGCACAAACAAAATATGCACGAAATTCGATTATTGGCCGATTGCAGAGTTCTTTCAATAAAACATTTTCAGGCTTGGACCTTTTCAACACTGGGAGGAACGCCTTCAGGGGGGATGCCGTGGCAGTATTGGAGGACACCATCACTGCGTAGTACGTGCACGACACATAAGCACACCTACACATACACATCAACACTTACACTATCCACACACTACACATCTACACTACACCGCATAATCACCACATCAGGTCTTGCTAAGTTTTAGGTATTTAGTTGTTTAGGCTTTATTATGTAGTTGTTTTAGGTTTATTATGTCTTATTTAAAAATTGTAAATCCGTAATTGGCAGTAGGTTTAGCTCATTTGTGTTTTTTAAGTAGCATTAAGTGCTGTGGATTTTGTAATAATCAATAAAAAAAAAAAAAAAAATAGGTATGTATACTTCAGTACTGAAACAATAAAACTAAGTGGACATGCATGTTTCATAAATTAACAGAAAAGTGCAAAAATAACATCCATACTATAAGACTTTATATACTTAGGTAGATGTTCAAATAAGGGTATTAAGTAATATTAAAGGTAATATTAAACAGCACAGACAAAGCCTTAAAAACATTTGAAGTTTAGTTTATTAAAATTAAGTTCACTTCACTTTTTAAATTATGGCTTCTACCGTGGCTAAAAATTAAGTTGTAGGTTTCATTAATTGTGAATTTAATTAGCAGTTTTAGTTGTAGTTATTTATCAAGTGGTTGGATCTGTATACAAATTATTTAACATCTCTAAAGAATCATTTAAGTTGTATTGTGGTTAATTTCTAAGAAGACTTCATTATGAATTCAGTCTTGACCTGATCTTATGTAAACTATGTATCACTTGACTTTATTTCTTCATCACCAGCATGTATCAGTCCACTGCTGGAAATAGGACGGTTTCTCCCAAACCATGCCACTCATCCCAATTCTCAGGGTTTTGCATCTATCTAGTCTCTGCTAGCCACCTGACTTTATTTGTCTCTCTATGTACCTAATATCTTTTATAATTATTAACTTTAGGGTTTAACACCATACCTACTAAAAATGAGGTAACCCATTTTTATAAACCTCTGATTTGATAAAAATATAATTGATTGATTAATTATTTAGATAATTTTAGAAAACAGCCTTCATATGGTACTGATTACAGTGATTACAAATTCTCTACTGGATGATTTATTGTAGTAATCTTGATAAAGAAAACGGATTAACAATTTGTGGAAATTTTCGGTTTAACTCGGTAAAAAGTACCTAGGTACTTTGATTTTGGATATCTGTTGAGGATTTTTTGTTTTTGGAGGTAGTTTTGATGTAATAATATTAAAAGTGACTGGCCTAGGTACCTATATCAATTAATTTACCAATAACATAAAGTTTGGAAAAAATAATGGTATTCTATTATTTTATTTTTACCTGACTTGATATAGTTATCAAAACATTAAAAAATACCAAACTTATAAAAACCCATTATTTACATAAGTTTTTGAAATATCTATAAGGCCGTTCTTACCTGGCGGGCTGTCCGTGAGGATGGTGATGCCAGTCGGGTCAACATGTGGGGGGAACGCCTCATACAGATCGGGCTCTTCCTCAAGCACGGCCGACAACATCGCTGAGGGCATTCCGGTGCCCGGCCCGGCCAGCACTCACTCACAGCACACACTACACACACCGCACGTCCACGGCTCACGAGGAGCTCACACCGGCGAGCCTCCCAGAGCCATCACCAAGTCAACTAGTCCCCGCCTAAGTCAAATCCTGCTGCACCATTTTCAAATCTGAAAACAACGAATTCAATCACTCACGGGACAACACTGCCAATTATATAGCACTCTCTGATAACATATCATATCAGTTTAAAATAATCCACCGATTTAAATGTCTAGATAACAGTAACACTGATCTTCGAGACGCCAAGTTACCTAATTGATATAATTATACTAGTGTTTGGATCAGCTGATCGCTTCCCGGTGCCAGGGAGAGAGACTTGACATTTTATCGCTATTTTTAGCCAGTCGGGCAGCTGATCGGGCGCTCTTCAATGTCAACTAGAATTAAAATGTTAACATTAGGCTGCGTGTACTCACCGTAATCCTGACGGTGTATGGTGAGGAGCAGAACTTTCAACTCCGTATTTACCGCTTTGGACGCCCCGCGACGACTAAGCCGAGAGCCCAGTTCCCGGCGCACGAATAGGATAATAGCCTCCAACGGGAGCCGCGCTTGCTTTGTCACTTAAACGAACACGGCACATCACACTGATACGCCGACGATTGACCCTGCACACGAACACATTGTGATATTGTCGTCAATTTACGACTAGGTGGGATAATTCGCAACCCCCTCGACTAGTTAATCGAATTAAACGATGTATCCGGTGAAAGTCGTTACGATTATGGTGATTTGTGTGCGTACAATATTGTCTGATAAGAGTTTAGTTTTTCGTTTTGTGTAAATTAACGGCGATCGTCAAACGAAACCAGATGCCCGTGATTTTATACGCGATTAGAGAAAATACGATCGTCCGTTCGCCTGGCTCGGCCCCACAGGAATACCATAGAGTAACTAAATGGAAACAGTAGGCTTTTTTAAATTTCCGGCATAATACACACTCTCGTATTTTTTTAGGCACAGTCTCGGAATAATAAAACAAGTTAATAATTTGGAGTTTATTATTATTACGGTTACAGTGTCATACGAAATTCTTTAATTTTGGAAAATATCTGATTTTGCTCACTGAATTCATTAACCATATAATATGTGGACTAAACAAACGAAATTATTTTTCATCCTTTAGCGATTAATTAACATAATATGGCATCCGACGTTCTATCCCCAGCTAGTCGGAGATTCCATTAGGATTTTTTTACAGTTCTAATAGGAACCCCGAACCACCTTGTGCCAAGATTTTAATGCATGGCAAGTGGAGCCTGTTGCTGCTCTTCGGCCACAGTTTTTATTATAGAATTCTTGATAATACTATCTTATTTCACACACATAGGTATCCCCAGGCATGATAAGAACAATTGGTATAATGTAATGTTAAATATGTCTCGTAAAATCGATAACTCATTGGTACAGACAGAGTTCGAAATAGTTCGAATGGCATCTATAATACCCTAACCACAGCTGCGCCATCGTCATTCGCCACCGAAGTAATCGAGCTTTTAATTAGCCATCGTTCTGTAAATTATGAGAATTTTAAAAACAATTAAGAAGGAAATTGTGACGAGAATGTGCACTACATCTTGACTACATCCCGATCGCCGCATCTTCAAGCACGGCGCCGCCGCCGCGCCGCGCCGCGCCGTCAACAACATCGGCATCGGTGCAGGCACTGTTATATTTTTTAGAACGGAAAATCGTAGCAAATCAGGGACTGAATATCTGAAATCGATCAATACAGTTTATCTATAAACAGCATTTTAAATAACAATACTTATGCCTAATATAAATCCTAGCGTAATGCGTACATAGCTTTATCATCCAATGCGTATCCGAACATACAACCGATAACCGAAACAAATCCGAACATTACGTTTATACATAGACAATATAGGACCAGAATACCAATTAATGAAAAATCTACTTATTTCGGAGATTTTTATTGACAGTAGAAAATTAACAGCCAATTCGCCCAATTTTGTGTCAAATTCAGTGTTTTTGGAGATACGGGATCCAAGTTTAAGTGAAGTGATTTAGAATGGTGGAATCAGAATCTCATAACACGCTGAAATTGCCAAGATATTGGCGTGAAATCGTTGGATTTTGTTGATTATTTTGAATCATCATCAGTCTACTTATATTGCCCCACTGCTCGGGCACAGACCTTCCCTTACATCGAGGGAGCTCGGGCCATAATCCACCACGCTGGCCCAGTGCGGGTTGGCGGATTTCACATGCCTTAGATTTTTTTTCTTCTTCTACGACATGCAGGTTTTATCACGATGTTTTCCTTCACCGTTTTTGAGACCACTCGGTAAATGTACGTAAGTTTTTCCGTCGAAAAAACCGAGGATAAGTCATTGGTACATGGCTGCCCTGGGACCTCCATATTGCAAGTCCATTGACCCAACCACTGAGCCACCGAGCTCAATGGTTGGGTCAATCATTATTTTGAATGGATCGCGACAAATATTGATGTGTAAACGTCGCCATAAAATGAGCTTTATTTGTAATTATTACTAGATAATACTATTACGACGACGACGGCACAATAATAGTGATATGTGGACCGGACGGTCCGGGCACCCGCGGCCGGGGCGTCAACGTCGTACTTATTGTATTTTTTTTTTTTACGAAAATACAAATAAGTTTTATTTTATACTAGCTTATGCTCGCGACTTCGTCTGCGCAGTATCTTTATAAATTATAGCCTATGTGTTATTCTGATTTACGAGCTATATTATTGTAAAGTTTCATTAAAAAGTTTTTGCGTGAAAGAGCAACAAACATCCATCAATCCTTACAAACTTTCGCATTTATATATTAGTGGGATGGGATTAGATTGAACTATTACTTTTTACCTCCGCTCCGCCCCGTGGACGGCGCACGTTATTTTGATAGATATGTCACAATCACAGCCCAAAACCGCGTTTTCACCTATTTTCTACATACTATTTTCGCGGCAACCAATCAGCGGACAGCAGCATTACAAGTCAGAAGTCACACAAATATCGCAGCGCGTTGCGGTCGCGGCGCTTCTAGCATTTTTTGAGATTGTGTATAATTTGAAATATTAATCTGGCAATAAAATAGTGTCAATGTCATTGTCATTTGTCAGTCAGTCATGTCAGCTTGACGTTTTCTTTCATCTTGCCTGTCTTTCTTGTTTTGTGTGTTTGTCATGAATTTTGTAATGACGAGTGGAAATATTGATGAATAATCATAAATTATACCCCGTGTAAATCCATATGCCGGTGTTAAAATGTCGGCGACAAAATCAGAGTGTTTAAAAGGTAAATCAGCGTTCCAAAAGTTCGTACCTACATTTTGTTTGCCGAATGTTTAATCGTTATCATCAAAAATATTTTTTATTTACCTTTCTAGATACTGTGACGGTGTTAATAAACTCTGTAGGCGATAGCGACAATTCGGTTAACAATGTCGTGATCAAATCCCTGACCAAAATCGCTAATACCTACCCAAACGAGGTGGTTCAAATATTTTGCGAATTCTACAAGAATTCCGCTAAAGTCAACGCGGCGCAGCTGGGAAACATTGTAAAGTAAGTTGTCGTACTTGCCTTGTCCTCTTTTAGCCTTGAAATTGTAAACATCTAATAAATCTAAATACTTAGAGTAATGCCAACATTTGTTTTGATTAGGAATTTTCTGTTTATCTTAGTGATTGAATTGGATTTTTATTGAAATTGATAAAAACATGTAATCTAGTCTAAGATAAAGTCTGTCACAATTTAGTAGGTATTAATTTTCCAAAAAAAGTCCTAAGAAGTTTTTTTGCCTTACACACTTACCTTACCACACTTGCCAAAGCATCCAATTGGAAAGCATATTTAGAGGCTCTTAGCAATAAAAACTGCTAAAAGATAGTTATTTTGAGAGTTGCTAAACCACTAATTTGTTATGGTGAATCTAGCAAAAATCCTCAAAAAATGGCTTGACCACCTAACTTTAAATTTGATTTATCTATAATAAATAGCCCTTAGGATAAAGCTTAATTGTACAACTATAAAGCTTGATTCATATTGATGAAGCCTGGAGAATGATGGACTACGACGAAGGGCAGCCTTACAATCTGTCTCCAATGTCAACAATTTCATCATTTGTCACACATGTTACATATTTATTTGTTAAAGTTCGATTTGTGTGAGACTGAAGGCTATTTTTATTTATGCATTGTCTTTCCTTCAGAGTCCTAGAGCAGACATGTGTGAACCAAGTCAAGAGGATAGAAGTGACGTCTGCAGCAGAGCTCGTAAGCTCCATGCTCCGAGCCATGACGGAGAATGCCGGGTATGAGCCAGTGGTACAGATGGGGGCATCGGCTGTGCTTGTTGCTGTCGGACATGAGTATTTGGACTTGGTAAGTATTTGTGACTCCATTATTAGATCAGTAACTTTGGAATTTAAGACTCTGTTTCGAGGGGCAGTGGACTTATAACTACAACACTTTCTGAGCGATAGACTTGTGCTTGTAACTCACTCCTCCTGGATGATGTGGTCTCTGCCATCTCAGTTAACCCAATCAACGCATTTTATCGCATATTTGTATGAAAATGCAAGAAAACCTAAACCTATAGGGTACTTCCTGTTGACCTAGAATCATGTGGCAAGAAGCTAAGTCTTATAGCACAAGTAAAGGAAAAAATCCGAAAACTATAATTTAAAATTACATCTCCCCAAAAATATTATTCTATTTCTTTTTACAAATTTATATTAAGTTAAGGGGTTAAGTTGCGTTGCATGCACGGACGCCTCGGTGCGCAAGTCCGACTCGCACCCGGCCTGGGTTTTTTTATAACAAGATTTACTCACCAAAATCTTTGTTTACGAAGTATTAGTAATTGTGTGAGATCATACGGGTATAATCACAGTCAGTTTCACACTAGACGACACGACACACCTCGTCGACGCATGTCAGCGCCCGTAAAGCGCCGACGACACGACGCTGTCCAGCTGTGACCGCCGCCGGCCGACATCGTGCACCGGTAGACGGTGCCGGCGGACGCCGGAATTTTACTACTAAAATCTTTCAGACTGTTGCCACGAAACAGTGTCGATTATGTATGGGACTATATGGAGGCTCATGAGTCGGCGTCAGCGGCAGTCCGGGAAAAACCATGCTCTTGAATAAGCTTGGACGGCCCTAGACCAGGCAGAAACCGTCTTCGTCGACAGAGGCCCTAAATCTAGTTTAACCTAACTTTCATACTTTGCTAAAAACGTTGTTTGAAAGGGATATAGTAAGTTGTGTAATAACTTGTTGGTTGCGAGGACACCACATGAAATTAGACTGCACCATCTTCAGCACCAATGTCGCTCGTCACTTCCTGAGCAACAGAGTTGTTCAGGCCTGGAACTCACTTCCAGACGACGTTGTCTCTGCCATCTCAGTTAACGCATTGAAAAACAAATTGGACAGTTATTTTAAAACCATTAACAATAATAATACCACTAAGTGATAGACTTTACAAACACTCTGAAGTGAACAGATCAGTGATGACCTGCCTGTCCATAATTAAATAATAATAATAATAACTTTCAAGATAAGATAAATACTCTTTATTGACAAAAAAATTAGGCTAATACAATTAGCAACACAATTAGCGGTCTTATCGCTTAAAACGATCTCTTCCAGACAACTTTTAGGTGGAGAAATTCAGCGGATAAATAAAGTATGAATAGGTATGTATATTAATTAAGTCATGTTTAAACTATAAACATTACGTACCTATCATTATTTATAAAACAGCGTAGCGTATATTGTTGACGCTGACGATAATGTCGGCGTCGTGTCGGAGTCGTCTAATGTGAACACGATTGGAGAGTAAAACAGATGTTGCGATGATTCATGAATTCACGATGTAAATAATATCCTTTGTTCGTGCCTGCTTTATTATCAGACCAGACAAAAGCCAATGGGCACATTCGTATGGAGGGTGGTGCCTTTTTTTTTTCGCGCGGCCAGATTCAGTTTCATATCTACTGTGTAGGAGACCATACAAAAAGAGAAAAAAAGTTGTTCCCGGGGTTCTAACCGCAGTCCGGGCCGAGATAATAGAGTTTAACTTTTACCAAAAGAGAGGAGAATGTCGCAACTGCCATCTACAATATACTCCCCCTTTGCGACAATTTATTGGTTTCCGGTCATCAAAAGCGGAAATCCGGTGCAACATGTGCAATAACCTCCCCCCCCCCCCCCCCCCCCGCCCCCCGCCCAAACCAAAAAGAAATTGTGTTTCCTATTATTCTTTGAGATGTCGCATCCGCCATGTTCAATACACTCCCCCTAGACTTTTTTTTTTGCCGTCAACCAAAGCGGAAATCCGGTTCAACATGTACATTGAACAATATCCTCCCCCTCACCTAAAAAGAAATTGAAATGTATTTTATTTCATAAGGCGTCGCATCTGCCATCTATAATACACTTCCCCTTTGATGTTAATTAATTTTTTCCTCCTCCCCCCGTAAAAAATATATTTATTTCATTTCCCATAATAATTATCCTCCTTGGTGTAACTTGTGTCCGGTGTAGTTGGATTCTCCCCGTGTAAACTTGACGAACTGAACTACACTAAATGGTTCCTCAGCATCCTCTGGCTAGGTGATCGATGTACGGTCGACAGCACATAAAGCGTATCATATTGGCACGCTACGCAGGGGTTATACGACGTAGTTTGCAACGTTTTTTTTTGTAGGTTGATGTGCCGTCGACTGTACACAAAAGTTAAGACCTTTTAAAAAAATACACAGAAGTATAACATACGCCAAGAAACCATTGCAAAATATATCGTATAACTCCTGCGTATGGTGCCACTGTGATACGCTTGATGTGCTATCGACCGTACATCGATTGTTGCGGCGTATGTTACACTTCTGTGTGTTTGTATGTGTTAGAGGATATTTTTGCACACATAAACACTCCTACATATTAAAACACTCCCAAACTCACACCAAACGAGATCCAAATACAAAAAGACACTATTCCTAATATCGTCGATCTGGTTCGAGTCACGGTTTTCAACAGAGCATTAGCTCAACATTAGTTGAAAAAGAATGGCAAGGTCTCTGGTTCGAATCCCAGTCGCGATGTAATATTTAAAAAGATACCGTAAACCACAAATTACACTCGGATGAGCAAAACACACCCTAAATAACACAAAAATACTGGTACATAAAAACTCTCTTACACACAAAAATTCCCCTAGATATCGTACTAATTAGTTTTGCGCGTCTGAGTATGGTAGTGTATTTTGAAACTGAATGTAAGTACCATAGAGTGTGTTGTGAGTATTTGGGAGCATTTTTTATGTTAGGACACGAAATAATCACAGTTTTCGTTTGTCTATGTATTTTTTTTGCGTAAAGGTATGTTTGTATTTGAGGAGTGCGTTGTTGATTCTAGGTGCTTTGTGGGGCGTATTTGTGTGTATTTGCGTATTGTATTTTGTACGCTAAAGAGTATTTTTGTTTGGCTGTGTGCTTATGCATAAAGATGACTGTATTTTGTGTGTTACAAATGCAGTTGCCTGTGTTTTGTGTTGTTCGTAAAGGTATGTTTGTGTGTAGATGGGTGCGTTTTTGATTCTAGTTGTGTTTTGAGTGTTTGTTTCTTTCTGCGTTAAACAGGGGTTTTGTATCGTAGGGTATGTATATATCAGGGTGTAATTTGTGTGCGAGACTGTAATTATGTTTATCTGGTTGTTTTTGTATTAAGGTGGCGTATTCAAACGTGTTTCAGTGTCTAGGTATATTTTATTATGTTTAGGGGTGTGCTTGGGAGTTAAGAAGTTTATTTTTGCGTATGTCGGACTCTGGATATAGTTATATGAGTCAGCGTGTGTTTATATCCAACGTGTTTAACGCTTCTGTAAACTTTTCTTTAAATGTCAGGGGTTCGTGATAGTAGCATAATAATTATGTATCCTAGCTAGGCGATGCTGATAAACGAATGAGACCGTCAGGATCCTTTATTGGATGTTTTAGGGGAACCGGAAAAAGTTTTACTGTTTTGGGGGTGGGGGTTCCTTACCTCAGTAGGGAAAAAAGGAACCTTTATTTAAAATATTTTCATCCTTTATTTTAAATAAAATGACAAACTAAAGTAACATGAGACAGAAAGTATTTATTTATAACAGCCGAGTCGTGGCCTTTCGACGACAGTAGGGTCTTTAAAACCATGGGAATTTGCGAGATATTAGATTTTAATTTTTCCTTTACGTAAACTCAAATATCTCGGCCCCGGATGAGGGGGGAAACATAGACGCAACATTTTTACGTTCATCGTGAAGTCCGGGATTCTTACTTTCAGTCAGGGTATAAATATTTAAGTTTAAGTAAAGTCATAAAACTTGAGAGGGGGTGTGGTGTAGAGGATACACCGGATATGAGAGGATTCTTACCTTCCGAGATTTTTACCTTCAGTCAGGGCAGAGATATTCAACTGTAAGGAAATGACAAACGTGAGAGGGGGGGAGGATGTGGTCATTTTAGATGATGCACCGGCCATCTAAAAAGAACCGGAGTTCTAGTGGCCCAGTCGGGATGAATTATAACAAAAGGTTTAGTAGATGGCCGGTGCACCATCTAAAATGAGCATATCCTCCCCCTCTCTCACATTTGTCATTTACTTAAAGTTAAATATCTCTGCTCTGACTGAAGGTAAAAATCCCGGAAAAACATTTTCTTGTAGACGACCTCATAGTGAATGTAAAAATGTTGATTCGACGTCTCTACCCTCCACCGGGGCCGAGATATTTGAGTTCAACGGAAGTAAAAAGTTAAAGTCGAATATCTCGGCCCGGACTGAGGTTACAGATGAGCTGCCATAATATGTTTTATTTACTTTGCCATTATGTACCTAAATAACCATATTTGGTTTCTGGCCGCGAAAATTTCAAAAGGCTCCAAAAACGCCCATTGGCTTTTAAAGGTTACCGAATTGATATGCTAAATTGATAAACGAATAAAACCACACTAAATGTATTATATCCACACTATGTAGTATGTATATAACTTGCGTATTATGTGTTAACTTTGTATATATTTGTAATGTTATGTCTGGATGCCTTTGTCAACTATCAAACGGACTTACAAAAGCTCAGCAAACGACAAATAATATGTAATTAAAAAATAGTCAAGCTACGAATAAAAGGATTTTCTGGATTTGGACCAATTTTGTCTCCATATTCGTCTTAGGGACGGTATCCAGTAACTGTGCAATTACTCAAATTCATGTTTAACATTGCAGTTAGAAATCATCCTTCTTCGTTCTTCAGGTCCTACGATCTCTAATTGACCAGCTGTCCCCCGCGTCCGTGCCGCACTACACGATAGCCCACACACTGGGCACGCTGGCCGCCGTCAACACGCACGGCGTGGTGCCGCATATCAAGGAGGTTTTGAGCAAAATGCTGCCTCTACTGCCGCTCGTCAAACAGGACGGGGTGAAGCAGGCTTTTGCTTATGGTGAGCGCTTTTATTTGTAATTATTAATAGAGATAAAAGGAAACGCGAAAAAGAGATTTTATTGCCACTTTTTCTCCTCAGTTTTGGCAAGTGATGTAATTTCAATTTTTTTTTGACTTTTTTATGATAGACCAAACCCGCGTTTGGCCCCGATCTCACCTGATGGTAAGTGGCGATGAGGCCGACGATGAAGCACGCGGGCACAGTAAATGCCTATTCACTCTTGCCTCTTGCCCAAACGCTTCGTACGGATATCAACGGTAGCGGGATATCAACGACTTGAAGAAATATACCCTATTGATATTATTCATAAACCTAGTTAAACCTCAGTTTCTTTAAACCGAAAGCAGCAAATACATTTTTGCACGTCCATTTTTTTAGAATTTCTATTCATACCACTGAGGAGAAAAGTGGCAAAAAAAAACTCTCAACAACTATGCTGCTGTCCACTTCCACATGACATTTCTTATATTTCATAACACAAGATCATCCTTTCACAGCTTTCGGTCACTTCGCAGTCGCCGTCTCCGAGCAAATAGGCGACAACGTCCAAAACGATAACATAATATCCATTAAGGACAATTTTGTCACAGAATTCTCCATAATATTCGACGTACTGTACAACCAGTGGCTTCCGTCTTACGAACCCAAGGTCGCCGAATCCGTCCTTGAAGCACTAGGACCAATAACAAGGCTCATACCAGAAAGACAATTCAACGAGACAGTCAACAAATTCGTGCTGTCATTGCTGTCTTTATACCGGAAACCTATGATCAATTTCTATTACATCAGTCAATGTATTTCGTATTTACTTTCGCCGTCGCCGCTAAATCCAAAATTGACGCTAAACGACAGTGTAATAAACTCAATAAACCACGTTTTATTCAATCTGGTGCTTCTAGAACCAGATTACGATCAACCGCATACAGTCAAAAACCATTTCGAGGTTCTAAGATGCTTCGACCATATGGCAGGACAATTCCCCGACCAAACCATTGAAAATTTGCTTCATCAATGCAAGAATAACCAGGAGAAAGAACGAATGAAAGCTGTTATCGTTTTAACTCATTTGACTACATCTTCTCAAGTGTTCATTGACACATACGCAACAAAATTCATTGTTATACTAAAAGTTATGACTGCTATGGAACAAGGGTTGAAAATGAAGAAGTTGATCGTTAAAGCGATAGTCGGACTTGTATACAGGAACTGTATAACAGGAGCTGAGGATTTCATAATGGTGGAGTTTATAATTAAACATTGTGGCTACGAGGGACCAGCGAACGCTTCTAAAGATGAAATAAGAGATTTACACGACACTTGCAAGAGTTCTTTAATACTCATGTGCAATACTGTGACTAGCGTTCGAAGTCAGCTCCGTAATCTATTGCTTACAGCGTTAACTATCGAAGAGTTCACTCCTTCCATGTCGACAGTCAGCCACTGTCTAACATCGTTGCTACAGAATAATTCCGACGTCACGAATGACGATCAAACAGACAAAGCCACAGAGCTGCAATGCTCAACGGACTTAGTATTCGTGAGATGCATTACGCATATAGCAGAACCAGAAGAGGTGGAAAGAACTAAGAATTTGTTGATATTCCTTGAAGAATTCGCAGGAGATATTCATAAGAACTTGAAAAGTTCATGGACTGTCGAGATTCAGAGGCTGTTAAAGTTCACAGAGAAGAGAGAATCTAAAGATCAATGGCACGGGATGTTGTTAGATCTCCTAATATCTGCTGTGGAGCAAGTGAATAGCAACAAATGGGTGGAAAACATCGCTATGGTGGTATCGCAGCAAATACTTTCTAAAAAACAACCGCCTGTAATCAAAGGATTGTCTTTACAATACTTAGCGATATTATCCTGTCACATGTCGAACGCTGCTGTGGTCGAGAAAGTTCTAAAGATAATCTTATTCGCATTGAAGTCGATCCCCATGGAAAGTTGCGACTACGTAAGCAAGGCAATAGGAATAGCCTCAAGGCAACACGGAGAAATCGTCATAAACGAACTAGATGCTATGTATAAAGAGAACGAAGCCAGGCGAGGCAGTAAACTTCTAAATTTCCTGTCATCCAGACATTCGAAAACGGAAATTGAACTGAGTGTTGTGAAATACGCAATAATTACTTGTTATGGCAAAGTAGCTAATGAATGTTTGGATGTCCACGTGTTGGCGAGACTAGGAGACAATGTTACATCAATTTTGTTCGAAATATTAAAGTCTAACCCTCCATTTGACTTGTGTAAAGCAAGTGTTACAACTCTATACGAGATCGCTAAAGCACTGTACCCTGCGGCACACCACAGTGTTACACTAAGGAACCGTTGGCAACTTCTAAATGCGGTTTTAGAACAGATTTACAACTCTAATTTGGACAAACGTAACGTTGAGTTATACCCGATAATAGTGAAGGCTTCCAAAGCACTGACGAAGTTGCAGAAAGGAATTTTACCCGAAGAGAGGAATACGATACTGCGAGTGTTATTCAATAGTATTTTTGGGGAACTGTCTTCGTTTAAACGCAAATATGAGGTCGAAGGTAACGGTGACAAGAATGATCTCTTAGCGAAGACCTTGAATGACAGTCTAACTTTGCTGCACCATTTGATCAGAGAACTAATCATCCAATCAACTTGTCTGAGTACGATAGACGATCTAATTGGATTACTAATTGAATGGATCAGACACGATAACGATGAAATCAGAACTGCCTCAGCCCTAATCTTACAAGTAATGTTTGAGACGTACATCAAAAACGTTAGACTCAATTACGAAACTCCCAGTAAATTTGGACAAATGGGTTATTTGCTAGGAATAATAGTCCCAGGTGTAGCGGATATTGATTTCGCAGTGAGATTGACAACTATAGACTGCATTAAACTGATAGTTCAAATCCAAGACTTGTACGAAGGCCATACGATAGAGCCTGACGACGAATGCATGGCGAATCTCGCATATTTACAGAACAATGTTTTGACTAATGATTTAAACATGATCGCTGATTATTGTATGAACTTGTGTGATACGATACAGTCGAAAATTCCTCATCATCACACGATGCAGTTTATCGAAAGTTTGTTGGAGAGTTACGATGGTCAGGAGTATAGGAGTGTTGGTATCAGTGCGGTGTTGGACGCGTATTTCGTGAAGAAAGGCCAGGATTTGTACCAGAGTATTGAGAGGATAGTCGAGGTTATTGTGTCGACGATGGACTCCGTTGGTTATGAAAGCGTGAGGCTGATGAAACCTCTGACGTCATTGACTCGTCATCACTCCAATGCTGTGACGGCTGTGCTGTTGGGGCAGAGGATTCCTTTGAAGCCGTGAGTACATTTTATTGCAGTATAATATACTTTAGATATTAAATTAAATATACCTATTTGAATGCAATATAAGTTGTATTAACATATCATTCCAACTGATTATGCATGTAGGTAAACCGAAGCCCAAATCAAGTGTCTTATTTTGTAAACAAAAACTAGGTACATTTTAAACTGTTCTGTGATTATTGCGTAGTTATTGTCACATTATTAGATCGGACCACTTTATTTTCACAATGATGAACACTGAACTGGTTCAATAAATCAGTTCCATCAGTGTTACATTACAACAGATAATTAGACGATCATATTTGTTTACAAAATAAGATACTTGATTTGGGCTGTTGTATACCTACATTCACGCAAATAGATTCCATTGTGTAAGTTTGGACCATAACACTAAATCTTTCTAATCATAATAAGAAATCAAGCGAAAAGCCTGACATTAAGCACAAAACGTATGTCACGTTTATCGTTAAGGACTAAGTGAAAAATAAGCTTTCCTTACTCTTGTTATCTTGTAGGTATGACTTTAAATGCCAGAGCATGTTTTATATTCCGAAAGTGTAGATTTTAATTTGGGCGAATTTTTCTCTTCTTATTTTGTCATATATCTTGTTTCAGTTCTATAGTATCATGTTGGCGTCATCTCGCTCAAGACGAAGCTCTCTCTGCCGCCATTGTGGACAACTTCCTCAGACTGATGACCTCCATAGAGCTTTACGAGGACCCCTATCATATCACGGAGAATCACATAGCTGCTCTCCAGCCTTTGACTGTAAGTATAATCAAATATAATATAATTTATTTGCACACAAATGAAAATACATCAGTTACATATAAAACCAAAATTAGCTAGTGTACAGACAGGCGGCCTTATTGCTTTAAGCTATTTCTTCCAGAAACCAAATTTATTTATGTATAATATTATTTATTTATTCAAAAAAGTACAGCATTACTGTCAAACACTAATGCACTATACAATTCATGGTCAAATCATTAATTATTATTAATAAAATTATTATTAATCAGATGTCATAATTTTTTTTATTAAATTATTAAATAAATAAACTACGTTTACCCTTCGTTAGTCGCCTTCATTAGGAAACTCGTCTGAATCATCGGTTATTGGTTCTTGCAGTTTTAATGCAGTTAGTACGACTGCAATAAAACTGCAATTCAACACAGCTTTTGACCCAACTGTCTAGTGAGAGTCTCTTAAGATGTTGGTCGAGACTCTTCGCTATTAACCCGTTCACGGTTACGACTATCGGAACAATTATGGTTGAGTCCACATCCCACATGGCGGTAATCTCGTGAGCCAAGTCTAAGTATTTACTTAGCTTCATCATCATCATCAGTCTATTTATATTGCCCCACTGCTCGGGCACAGACCTTTCCTTACATAGAGGGAGCTGGGGCCATGATCCACCACGTGGGCCCAGGGCGGATTGGCCGATTTCACATGCCTTAGATTTTTGCCTTCTACGGCATGCAGGTTTCATCACGATGTTTGCCTTCACCGTTTTGAGAGCACTCGGTAAATGTACGTAAGTTTTTCCGTCGAAATAATCGAGGATAACTCATTGGTACATGGCTGCCCTGGTTGGGAATCGAACCTGGGATCTCCGTTTCGCAAGTCCATTGACCCAACCACTGAACCACCGAGCTCTTGTTTTTGCTTAGCTTATTATTATAAATCTAAACTTAACCCATCATGCGGAATTGCGGGCTTTATAAAACCTTTAAAATGACAATGCCAGATTCTGCCCCACCATCAACCGCAAGTTGTACAAGATTACGAATAAATGTAAAAATATCTCCGTTTTTTTATTAAAATTATTGGTTTAAAATAAAGTTTTGTACAAGTTGCGATTCGAAAAAACAGCTTAATTAAGAATTCAGAAAATAGTAAGAAATCGAAGCGATTTATTCATTGTTTTTGTTGTCTATAGGAGTTGCGAGAGTAGTAGAAAATGATACTGATTATGATTATGCAATATGAAACCTGTAATAAGTCCCCAACAAAATGATAGGTACAGCTTAAATAGTCACTTAGTTTTGTAGGGCAACGCTCCATTGAAATGTGGCAATGTCTTTTCAGCTAATCAGTGCCTTAGGAGAAATGCTACAAGAGGAGACGATGAAACCTACGTGTGTGGCCAAGTTCTCCGACCTATTCGCAGTCCTATACACGACTCTAGCGTGCTACATAGAGGCCGAGCCGCCTGCGTACGCGCCGCAACCGAGGGGCCAGGAAAGATTCGGATTCATTCCCAATAGAGAGGCAATAAGACTCTCGCCGGCTAAGATTACCGTCAATACTTTCAACGCTTTTCTGGAGCGAGCTGAGTGTCATAAGGTAAGGGTTTTGTTCTATTAGATACTAGCGTTCCGTCCCGGCATCGATCGGTAAATAATGTAGCATTCTAAAGGTGAAAGAATTTTTGAAATCGGTCCAGTAGTTTTTGAATTTATTCGTTGCAAATATACAAAACTACAAATCCTTTCTCTTTATGATGTTAGGGTAGACTAAGCAAGTTATTTGTTATATTTTGAAGAAATACATAATTAATAAATAACAAAACGCAGAATAAATGTCATTTTAGAAACTTGTATGGTATATTACAGAGAAAAGTGTTAAGAGCCTTCATAGAGCCAACTAGCGCCGCCAATCTTAAAAAAATAATATCTTCCAATTTAATCAATTTTATTAAAAAAGCTATTTACAAAATGTTTATTGCGATAAATACTATTTTTCAATATGTTTTTTGCACTGATACTCTGGCACCGTCCCACATCCCGGTGACCTCCTCGAGCGCCGGCGCGGCAGCGGCCGCCGCAGAAAGCCTCAAGCGGCGTAAGTACAGTGGCCTTGGTCAGAGCTACCTATTTACGCCGTTTGGGGTCGAGACGTGGGGGCCGGACGCTCGACAGCTCGTCAAAGAGCTGTCCAAGCGGCTGGTCGAGGAGTCCGGTGACCAGAGGGCTGGCAGCTACCTTTGCCAACGTATTGCGTTGGCAATTCAGAGAGGGAATGCTGCCAGCCTTCTGGGCACCGGGACTCCCGATGCCCTCCTAGAGGACATATTTTATTTATAGTTAATTTATTTATAGGTAGTTTTAGTTTTTAGTTATTTAATGTTAGTTTTTAATCATATATTATATTATTCAATTCTTACTTATTATTAATAAATATTTAGTGAGTAAATATAATAATTAGAAAATTATTAAAATGTATAAATATATTAAATAAGAGAGAAACGAAATAAAAAAAATTTCAATATACAATACATGGCATAATTGCGATAAGCTAAGTTGTAGTTCACAAAGGTGCCAAAAACGTTTTTCGCAATTATGCGAACTACAACTTACCGAAATTGAATCACGTTATAAATAAGCATTTAAAAAATAGTATTTATCGTAATAAACATTTTATAAATAGCTTTTTTAATAAAATTGATTAAATTGGAAGATATTTATTTTTCGAGATTGGCGGCGCTAGTTGGCTCACGGAAGGCCCTTAAGGAGAGTTTTTAAGGTTGAGATTTTCACAACTTTCTCAGCGGCACATCTTTTAAAATAATAATAACACAATTACTTAATAACTAGGTATTACGCAACTTTTACTATTATTAGTAATCTACCGGCGGGCCACGTGTGCCGCATGCATCCGGACCGATGGGCCCGGACTGTCACAGAATGGGTGCCATCGGACGGTCGCCGGCGTCGGGGCAGGCCTCGGCGTAGGTGGAGAGACGATATCGTTAGATACAGGGATGGGTGACTGGAAGAGGCTCAGGACAGGGATGGATGGAAGAGGAGGGGGGAGACCTTTGCCCAGCAATGGGACAATTTATAGGTTAACAAAAAAAAAGAAGTAAAATACACTTTATCCCTCATGCGGAACCGGCGCGGCGACTGGCAGGACTTGGACTACAGTATTACTATATACGGCAATTGGGCAAATTAAGTTTTCTTGAAATGAATAGGCCCCTTAATATCTTCCTTAGGTAAGAGAAGCGTGCTCCCTCTGCCTCAGCATTGAGCACGGGGACTCGTCGACAACACTCCTGGACTTAGCGCCGATACTAAGCGGCGCGCTCAGCCGCTCGTGCGTTCAGCACTTAGCGCGCTTAGTGGCGCGAGTGGCTCTGTTCGCACGATCCACGTTGCCGCCGCAACGCTGCGCTGCCATCGCCTTGTTAGCTGACTTACTCAACTACAGGTACGGATAACAGCAGATCAATAGTAACACTTGCAGTATGATTTCAACTCTTCATCATCAGTCTATTTATATTGTCCCACTGCTCGGGTACAGACCTTCCCTTACATCGAGGGAGCTCGGGCCATAATCCACCAAGCGGGCCCACTGCGGGTTGGCGGATTTCACATGCCTTAGATTTTTTTCTTCTACGACATGCAGGTTTCATCACGATGTTTTCCTTCACCGTTTTGAGAGCACTCGGTAAATGTACGTAAGTTTTTCCGTCGAAAAAACCGAGGATAACTCATTGGTACATGGCTGCCCTAGCTGGGAATCGAACCTGGGACCTCCATATTGCAAGTCCATTGACCCAACTCACTGAGCCACCGAGATTTCAAGTCTTACAACGCAGATAATAAGAACGGTCCAAAATCCAAAGTGTTACACTTGATCTGCTTTGATTTAACAGACTCAATTTGATTATATATTTCACTATCATACTCTCCCATGGGCTGGCGACGCCCTTGGACGTAAAAAACTTGTGTTTCTTAGGCCCGTATTAATAGTCGGAGCTCAAACCCGCTTTCAAGAGTGAATTCAGCTGATACACTCAAGACGTGATCACCATCTCAAGTATGTCGTTTATTAATAAACCAATCTTGAGTGCGTATCACGCGATGTCTTTCTCAAGTCGCGGTTCGCGTGCAATCAGCAAATACGTTCTCAAGTGTGAGTTTGACAGTTGTCTTCAGAACTGAGTTTTGTTTATTAATACGGCGTTACTCACGTATACCCGATTACTAAACGCGCATTTAAGTTACGTTTATTAATAGGAACGCCATCTTGAGGTCGTTCTCAAGATTGACTTTAGAGCTGAGAGTGATTTAATAATATTTTCCATAATAGATGCAACGACAACACCGTCCTAATCGACACCGTCCTGACGACCCTCAACACCGGATGGAAGGACGAGAACGACCGCGTCCGCGCGACCTGTCTCCGCGGCGCGGCCAACATCGCGCGCCTGAAACCCGAGCACCGCTCTCAAGCTCTGCCGGCGGCACTGCACGCTCTCAGCCAAGGAGTAGACGCTCAGAAGACTGTGTAAGTATACCTTCAAAAATCTAACGACAACACCGATAGTCCTGACGACCTGTCTCTGCGGTGCGGCCAACATTGCGCGCTTGAGATCCGAACACCGCTCTCAAGCGCTGCCGGCGACACTGCACGCTCTCAGCCAAGGAGTAGACGCTCAGAAGACTGTGTAAGTATACCTTCAAAAATCCAACGACAACACCGATAGTCCTGACGACCTGTTTCCGCGGTGCGGCCAACATCGCGCGCTTGAGACCCGAACACCGCTCTCAAGCGCTGCCGGCGACACTGCACGCTCTCAGCCAAGGAGAGACGCTCAGAAAACTGTGTAAGTAACCGTCATAAATGCCGCGCACCTGAGACCCAAGCACCGCTCTCAAGCGCTGCGTAGACGCTCAAAAGACCGTGTGACCGTGCCTTCATCATGAATGCAACGACAACAGTCCTGATAACTCTCAACACCTGCTGGAAGGATGAGAAATCATGTTTTTAATTAATGACGCGTTCCTTTTTCATACTTTCTGACATTTTCTTGTATATGCGATATACGATTTTTTTTCTCCATTTAATATTTAGATTTTCGTTTCGCATGGCGCATATGGCCCCCCGACCAGATGGAGGGATGACCTTCGCAAAATGGCTGGCAGGGACTGGATGCAGAGGGCCGAGAGTAGGGTTGATTGGCGCGCTTTGGGAGAGGCCTACGTCCAGCAGTGGACTGATACGGGCTGATGATGATGATGGCGCATATGCAAGAAAATATCAAAAGTATAATTTTATTGTTCTCAGGCTACCGACAGACAACGTCCCACTGGCCTCTATCCAGGGCCTCAGCCGCCTGCTAACAGAAATCGACAAGCTGGACCAGGAATTTGATCGCGAACTAATAGCGATATCTCAAAAGATACGTCCGTTCATGAACACCGAGTGTGTCCAGTTAAGAGAGAGCTCTATCCGCCTAGTCGGTATCATAGCGGGAAGGGTCAAGGCGGACGCTCTGGTGGACCAAGCGGTCGGCTCTTTGCCCTGTTTCTTGCTGCATCTGTGCGATAATAACGCTGCTGTTGTACGGGTGAGTACATTTAGTTCCTGCCAATATTGAATTGATCATCTTCTATGTTCCATACTGTACGTAATGCGCATAGCATCATCATTTGATGCCAAGGCCTTCCCTCAGAAATGACAATGCCAGATTCTGCCCCACCATCAACCGCAAGTTGTACAAGATAACGAATAAATGTAAAAATATCTCCGTTTTTTATTAAAATTATTGGTTTAAAATAAAGTTTTGTACAAGTTGCGAGTCGAAAAAAACAGCTTAATTAAGAATTCAGAAAATAGTAAGAAATCGAAGCGAATTATTCATTGTTTTTGTTATTCTTCTATAGGAGTTGCGAGAGTAGTAGAAAATGATACTGATTATGATTACGCAATATGAAACCTGTAATAAGTCCCCAACAAAATGATAGGTACAGCTTCAATGGTCACGTAGTTTTGTAGGTGGGGCAAAGCTCCATTGAAATGTGGCAATGTCATTTCTGACGTTTCACTCGCACACAACTCAACACACACACACACGAAAACCCTAAAATACATGTTTTTGTTTTGTTACTCAAGTACACACAAACAAATTCTATATGCACTCATGGTTTTGTTGCAAAGTGCCTGTGACGTCACTGAGGCACAATACCAGCGCTGCGTGCGCGCGCGCAGCAATATGCTGAGTCAGCGTCCATTCATTACAGCGACACACAGACAATATGTACCTAAAATACTTTATGTTACCTACCTTAGTGTATATACCTATCTGTTCTCCATGTTTGTACCTTCTTTCGTGTATGTATGTGTGTTGCAGAAACGAATAATTGTTTTATCTATCTATCTTCCCTTAAATCGACAAAATATGGACGATGATATTTTCCTAAAAAATATTATCAAAATTGAAAAAGTGCGGAGATCTAACCATTCATATTTTTGTGACCAAAGTCTTACACAAAACTACTTACTCAAAATAAAACAAACATCTTGTTTCAGGCAAGCAAATTCACTCTAAAACAAGTGTTTAAAACTTTCAACGTCAAAAAGTCAAACGATTTCGTCCAAACACATTTATTGGACGAAGGCAGACTCTATCTGGACGAGTTCCTGTCTGCATTGCTGCGGCAACTGGCGGACGAGATGCCTGGCAGCGTGGTGAAGTGTTTACACACTGCTGTTAATTATCTCCATTGTGCAAGGGAAGAGTTGAAGCCGCATCCGCCTTTACTTCTAGGTGAGTTAGTTATGATACGAGGCAAGTTGCTGATTAGCTGCTGAGGCAACTTGTAGACTAGTTGCTGAGGCCACTTGTAATGTAATTGCTAAGGTAACTAGTAATTTAGTTGCTGAGGCAACTTGTAATATAGTAATTGCTGAGGCAGTTTGTAATGAAGTTGCTGAGGCAACTTAATTACAAACGTGCATGATAAATATGCCTGGAAGCGTTGTAAAGTGTCTTACATACTGCGATTATCTCCATTGAGCGAGGGGAGGAGTTGTAGTCCCTCCTCCTATTCCACGTGAATACGTTGTGAATGATGTAATTTGCAAACTAGTTGGTGAGGAAAATTGTTATAAAGTTGCTGAAGCAACTTGCTAATAATAGAGCTGCTGAGGCAAGTTGCTAATTAGTTGCCGAGGCAACTTGCAACTTTGTAATTGCAGAGGCAACTGGTGAGATTCAAACTAAGATGTCATCGTTTTTTCCAGGTCTCCTCTACGCAGAACTCTATCGCATCAAAGAGAAGTATCCAGAAGACACAGATCTAGATCCAGATATAACTAGAAGCGCCCGCACTCGTCTCCTACAACTGATCAAAGATTCTAACCCTCAAGTTAGACAGAACTCTGCCATGGCCCTGGCTAACATATGTCTTGTGAGCGCGCTTGATGGATGACGGAGAGCGTTGGAGGGTAAGGTGAGAGTGAGGTCGAGAGATGGAACTTATTTGGTATTAAAGAGAGATTTTATACAGAGTTTGATGTGACAAGTGTGGCGATTCCAGATTGCGTCTAATATTAGTTACCCTAAGCTGTCCCGCTCGCTCTTACGCGATGTAGCATTTACCTTAGGGCCAGCGCTCACAGATGGCATAGAATCAGGGGCGCCGGCTTTTAGAAAACCTCATGAGTGATCATGCTCATTTGATTTCCTTTCAAAACAAAAAGTTGATGCCATTCAAAAAGAGTTTTGAGGTTTCGTTTTCCTCGCATCGGCATCGCGCATCGAAAAACGAACATTTCGATAACGGATACCGGCATCAGTAACTGGCATCCGTTACCCGCATCGGTAATGAAAAAACACCCATCCCTAAAAGGCGATTACTGATCTGTTTCTTGATGGAGGGATGACCTTCGCAAGATGGCTGGCAGGGACTGGATGCAGAGGGCCGAGAGTAGGGTTGAGTGGCGCGCTTTGGGAGAGGCCTACGTCCAGCAGTGGACTGATACGGGCTGATGATGATGATGATTCTTGATGTCTATTCTGAGGGGTGCTCGGCACCCACTGTTTATTTCTCATGGGTGCTCGAGCACCCACAGAGTCGGCGCCCCTGCACAGAACAGCGTGACATGACATATATTGTATTTCTGACTAGCTGTACCCCGCAACTTCGTTTGCGTACGTTTAATGTACTGGGAGGCAGATCTTCCTCTTTGGTTTCTTGTTTCCACATCACATACCGACATGGCTTATAGCCTATGAGCTATCCGGATATTTCACCTATCTCCTAGTAAAACTCCCATCAAAATCCCTTTATTAGTTATGGCGTGATACTTGAACAAAGTCACAGACAAACATACAAGTAGACAAAAATTCAAAAAATTAGGGTGTTGTCATCCTAAAACATATTACAATTAGTCTTTTCAAAAAATATCCAATGTACAGATACAACTTTTTTACAGTCTTATTATATGTATAGATTAAGTTCTTTTCAATCTTATTACAATGAGTTTATAATTCATGTTACTTTACATGACGAAATAAAGTTTTAAAATAACAGCAAAAATGATATTCTGCCATACTTTGTAATTGTAAAAATAGTAATAGAGGGTTATGAAGAATGTTACCCAATTTTGGACTTAATTTTGCGAGACTGACAATTTGAAACAACATTGTGGAGAAACTAAAGAAAACCAATTATTTTTTACGTGCTAATTATAATGATTTGTTGCTTGTGTTTTGATTTATATTTATATGAAGTAGCGATAGTTTGTGATATTCGTACTTTAAGATATGCAGTCCCCATAAACACGTTTGTTCTTGTACTTTAATATTTTAATGTAATTCGTGCAATTATTAATATGTAATTAAGTAATTCGATTAAATATTGCATACCTTAGGATAAAAATCCTATAGATGCACGGTAACTGTGCTGAAAATGGTACCAATTTTTTTTTCACTGAAACATCGGATATTACAAACTAGCTCTCTTCGCCACTCTTCTAACCGGTTAAGGTATTGCACATTTAGGGCGAGATTCAGACACAATTTTTGGGCGCAAGCATTCCATAGAATGTTGACAATTTTTTCCATATCTCAATACCGAAGATATTAAGCGAGTGGTGGGGGGATGCTCCATCTCTTTTTAGCAACACGGTCTTTAGTATGTAGTTTGTTGCGCGACCAGCAGGTGACGTCACGGCCACAATACATCGTGTACTGTTTCGGTCTCTTTCTAACACAACTTTTTTAAATGCCTGTAATTAATTCATTTCTCAACTAATTTTGATTTCACAATTGATCATGTATTTGTGTCTATTTTGTAATGGTATAGAAAAACATTTAATTTTCGATACTTGTCAAATACCCTATTGTAAGAGCTAGATCACAATAAACTAGATAAGATAAGATAAATACACTTTATTGCACCATAATACAGTATTCATTACATAATTGAGAAGCATGTACAATTTTGGCGGTCTTATCGCTAAGAGCGATTTCTTCCAGACAACCAACTGCAGAGGATATTATAAAAATATATCAGAAAGAGGTAGAAGTGCATAGTATGTAAATATAATAAATAGTAATATCTACGTTAGATAGGTAACACAATTTACGATACTTAAACATGGAAATTATATCTATTATATACCAATATAATATATAATATTAGAATATAATACTTTATTAAATACTATTAATAAATATAATATATAAATGTAAATATATATTAATAATAAATATATATATATATATATACATACACATACATATAAATAACAGTAGTATTTATATAAACACACATAACACAGGATATCGACAACAACCAAAGTGAGGTGAGGAAAAAGAAGAATAAGTATCAAAGTGTCAGAAAATGTTCCTTTACCTGTCGTTTGAAAATGGGCAGGGACTCCGCGAATCGTATCGAGACAGGTAGGGAATTCCAAAGTCGGATTGCTTGAGACGTGAAGGATTGTCGATAGAATTTAGTAGAAGAACAAGGAAGGTAAAGAACGAGATTTTCAGAAGAGCGAAGAGGGCGATTATGAGTAGTGCAAAGGTACTGAAAACGCTCCTTTAGATATAAAGGAGTTGAGGGATTGAACAGCACCGAGTAGAGAAGAGCAAGAATGTGAGCATCTTTACGTCGACGAATTGGAAGCCACTTTAATTTGCTACGGAATTCCGAAACGTGATCGTATTTACGTAAGCCAAATATAAACCGTATGCCCAGGTTCTGGAGACGTTCGAGTTTATTTAGGAGATCAACAGTGAGATCAGAGTAGCACGCGTCTGCATAATCCAGGATTGGCAAGAGCAGGGATTGTGCCAGAGCAATCTTAGTGGTAGTCGGTAGGAAATTGCGAAGTCGCCTTAACGATCCAGTGGCAGCAAACTAGCACTTATAATTGTTCTTGAATCTCGTCCTTATTTCGCGTGAACGGCGACGAGACACATTGCACTATCCGATGTTTTAGTGCAATATGAACCTTGCATCTATAGTACATTTAACTAAGCTTTGAACCTCTAAACGGTTATATTCAAAGTGAATATTAAATAAAACAACCTTTTATTGCAGTAGACACCTATAAATTACTACAAAATTATAAACTTGTAAAATAAAGCAATGTTTACCAACTCTTTAGATTTAATCCAGTTAATCAGATATACAAATTCGTATGCACGATTGTTGCTTTGTTGATTAGAATTAATTATTAGTTATAGTCATTATGATCTATGCAATTGAAATTCTATGATGATATTCAATATTTACGTTATGTTTGACAATAAAATGATTAAAATATTATAATAAATCATTATCTTTTAATTATTTAGATCCTATTGTCCTACGACAATTATAATAAGAACCCATTTAGAATACGTATCAGTATTATAATAATATAAAAATATGAACAGTAAGCTACTCGTAAAAAGAGATTTAACGACTTTTCTGCTTCATTTCACGAAGCAATTTTCTCTGTGCTTCCACAGCAGCAGTATTATCGCATGCTTCACAACTGCGATCAAAGAAAAATCATTAGTCATTCATTACAGATATAACCTTCTATTAAGAAAAGGCAAATGCGATGGAGCACAAAAAACATCGGCTACAATCTCTCTCTCAGTTGTCTTGTCTTCACCTTTCGTTCAGGTGGTTAAAGTGCTGCTTTAACAACATTTTAATACTTCTCGTGACTTCGCGTGAACAGTAACAAGACGCGACTGAAAGCAATATTGCGCTGTACTTTTTCAATGCATTTTTTGGACCTTGCATCTATAGTATTTTTAATTTAAGCAGGTACAGTCGAATACACAGAAAAGTCCTCAATATGGTTGTGATTTTCTCAAAAACTACTTGACCGAATTTAATAATTATTTTACAGTTACATAGTTTTAACTTTTATTTATCAAAGATATTTTGCAATAGGTCAAGTAGTTTTTGAGAAAATCTCAACCTTAAAAACTCTCCTGTACACCTTTCTCTGTGTTCCACCGTACCATCTACATTTTAAATGCCTTGGTACACAAAATTCTTCGAATAAAACCGAGACAAAATCATGATAGGTACAGTCGACAGCAGATCAATGGTAACACTTGCAGTACGATTTCAAGTCTTACGACGCAAATAATAAGAACTGTCAAAAGTAAAAAGTGTTACCATTGATCTGCTGTCGACTGTACCTATATTGCGTTACGTTATAAGTCTAGACAACTAGGTACTGCGCCTACAAACTCTCAACAATCTCCCAGGGATCAAAATATTGATACTAACGGTGTAGGCTGGTGCGCCAACCAGAACCTCCTATCAGGGTCGCAGTATGTTCTCAGTTGATTTCTATCCCAACCGACAGACTCCATTCGCCACTCTGGCGGGACATACGGCGGTCGTAGCTTCGGTAAGGCCATCTGCGTAGTTATCAATTAGATAAAACGGGAATTACCGTGTTAAACATTTATTATTGATGTCACGATATTTCGACAGCATTGCAGCCATCACTGTTACAAGTAGACTTGACTCAGTCTACTCGTGACCATGATGGCCAAATTAATATGTAGGTATACCAACTTTGTTAGTCATTCTTTACCATAAATAAACACAAACAATTCTACCATACTCGTAAAGGTAGCCTTATCATATGCCTTTCCATTTATCGGTTTGTACCAGACCGTATAGTTGGTCCTCATTTAAACGGTTTTGCAAAAAAGACCCACCATATGACCAGGGGTACGGTGGGTCTGTCACAAATTTGGATAACGTAAGACCTATCTATCCTTCCGCTAACATTACCTCTTTGTGTATTCCTCGTTCTACGTATTGACTAACTTTTAGCGTAAATTCTTGAGGAACTATAAACACCTAAATCAATCTAATCTTGAGGCAATCTCTCAAGGCAGATGCCTTACTGCCTCGGTGTAATCCTTCTCATCCTATGCCTATTCGGGTCAGGAACATACGTTACCTGTGTTCTATATTGACGGAGCTCGCGTCATGATCCGTCACGAGAACCACAGTGTGGATTACACTATACAGGCATACAGGTTTCCAGTCGCAGTTTTTATGGTCTAATAATAAGTTATGAATATACCAACGGGATTGGCAGGCGCGGGAAGTCCGGGTAAAGGTGCTTTCACGTTGAAATACTTCGCCACTGCTTCTGTAGTCGACCGTGTCATGTCACTGGTGTAGGTGTCTTTAATGAGGATATCGCGCAAATCGCCGTCTTCGATGTCGTCGACGCGTATCGCTGGCGTCATCACGAGCCGAGGCCGAGTCTGTTGCACTAACTCCCGCTCTAGGTCGGGGGCTTTGTTCTGGATTTGTCGGGAAAAGAGTTTGTGACAGAAATGAAACTATATTCGAAAATCACCTTTATCTGTGTTAGATCATCCTACATGCTTCGGTCTGTAGCGTGCGATGTAAATCTAAAGTACTCTAAAAGACGGTGATGAGCTTCGCCTCCCATCAGGCCATGAACCACGTAGTGGCAGTGGGGGATATCGGGAATAAACCGTGAATAACACGCAGTCGAGCGTCCTAGATATCGCTGGAGGGATGAAGTCGAGAGGGCTCTGGCCCGACTGCAGGCACACACGTCGTGGCGCGATACGGTGCAGAACCGCATTCAATTCAAACGATTTATTGCAGTCACAAAGACCATATAAATGTTAATAAGTACTTAAAACTAGGTTAAGTGTTTACATGAGGTGTATTACGCGCTATGACATGCGACCTAGGTCCAACTCCGAGACCCCGGGACATGTAAGTGTTCCCAGTGTCTCAGAATCGGACTGTCCATGCACGCAATGCCCTTCAGGATGCTGTTAGGACATTAACTGGCGTATTCTCGTTTCAGAGGCCAAGACCCACTTCGGGTCGCTGAACCAGCGGAGTAAGTAACAGGCAGTACCTATCCCGGTTTGCTACAAGGAATGCGGCAAATGGAATTCCGTCGCCTCAGTCTACCTTCTGTGATTGTGAATTTAGACTAACATGTACAGGATTCTACTCTCGTAAACTACCCAACCAATCGGTCCTACCCTTCCACAATCATCAACGTATTCACAGATGCACAACATCTACGTTGGCTTAGAAGCAAAATTGCATGTTTTGTGCCGAAGTTCAGGTTTAAAATTTGAACCGAGTTGACTATGATCTTTAAGATTTGAACGAGGTTATTATTTTGGCTCTATTATTTGAAGGGCATTGCGGATATCATAGACAGACCGATTCTGAGACACTGGGTGCACTTACATGTACCGGGGTCTCGGAGTCGGACCTAAGTCGCATGTTATAGCGCGTAATACACCTCATGTAAACACTAACATAGTTTTAATCACTTACTAACACTTATATGGTCTTTGTGACTGCAATATATCATTTGAATTTGTACTCACATAAGCCTTCTGAACATCTCTGGGATTAATACCATGTACATCGTTAGGTTTGTGAAGCACATTGAATGGCACCCTCTGTTTCCAGTCCGTGAAGGTGTGGATATCCTTAACAGGCGGTGGTCTGACCATGAGGCAGGTCCGCTTCTCTGTAGGGGAGATCTTAACAGGGTTTTTAAACTTGAAATCCCGATAACCTGTTCTGTACGTTGTCTCGTAGTTAAAGAGCATAGATTCGTTTCTGGCTTTTTTGGTTGACATTCTTGGTAAAAATTATCGAAATTGGTGTAAAATAGGCGTAGACTCCCTCTACGAAAATAGGCTACGAACTTTGACAAGTTGTTTTATTAATAATTTTTATTATCAGTCAAATTTATGTCTATTCTATTCTATTTTTATTTGAATGGCTTCTACTCTTATTCAAGAGATAATTTCGCCAATGTCAAGTTTTTTTTAGAGTTTTCATGTAAATAGAAAATTAAACAAATAAAAAATCAATCCGCCATTCCAAAATGATGGCGGATCCTGGAATTTTCTTTGTTCATCATCAGACAAAGCAAAATCCATGATTTTTCATAAATAATAATCCAAATTTATGTCAAAACTAAGGCCCGCTTGCAATAAATCATAACCCGAGAATTAGCTTAACCCGTGAAATCTTCCATACCATTTTCACGGGCAACATCGCTCACGCGAATTTTGACGCTAGTGGGTTTGTTATAAAAGGCCGTCGAAATTATGTCCCACCTCCCGGCGAGTAACTATCGGTTATTTTGTAGCTAAACAATCGTACTACAATAGATAATACATTCCGTGTAAACAAAAGAGACCCAGCGAGTATCGCTTAGAAAATAGCCGATAGTTATCGCTTACTCGCCGGCGGTGGGACAAATGCCTAAAGTTTCACTTTTTGGTGAATGATGTTTTAATGAGGGGATTTCAAGATTACATTTAAAAAAGAAAGTACCGATAGCCCCGGTAGATGGCACTATAGTATGACCGTCTAAATCAGTCTTCGCCTGCGCGGTACAGGGATGCGGGGGAAGGCGACAACGGGGACCGAGGGAGGTGCGGGCGGCAGGCGCATTTCTGTTACACCTTGTTGATATTTTAGTCAAAAGTCAAACCAACAACTCTTTTACAATTTCAAAAATTTATTTCATAATTAATAATAATAAGTTACACACTAAGTTTCCTTTAAAACAATAAAAATAGACAAAAAAATAAATATTTTATCACAAAACAGGTAAAACTTGTAAATAAGTGGAATTCTAGACCAATAAATAATAGTAGAATAAATTAATAAAATCTCAAAATGTGGATGGATGATGAAAAGTCCTTTTTTATCCATAAGTATGTACAACCCTGTACAATTGCTATCAACCTACCGCGAAATTCAATTGTATTCGCAATCGATTTCATTTTGACATAAGAACGCGATATATTACTGCATTATTTTAGCAAGTTTTAATAAACTATGAAGCAACGCAGCATTGTATTTCATTGGTCAAATTGTAAACGAAGCGATAACCCTGGCCAAATAATAGGATCAAAAGACAAAATATTATTTCTCAAATTACAATAAGATTCATAATCTATTGATTGATTTGTAATACAAACGCACTCATCCTCCTATTCTCAGCATTATTTTTACACCTAAGGGTCAATGCACACGGCATAGACCCTTATTTAATACGTTCACAGTCCAGCCCCCTTACCTTGAAGTCTTATAGCAGTATTACTTTCATAATACTTTGTTACTTCGTACAATGACGACCTTAATGAGCTTACTTTAAGGTCGTCATTATACGAACAAAGTATTATGGAAGTAATACTGCTATAAGACTTCAAGGTAAGGGGGCAGTACCCCATATATAGAGCACGACGAACTAGCTTCACAAACCCGTGCCCCACATATGTGGAAAAAAGGAATAGCGGGCAGAACCCACTGGTCTCCTGAAATTCGCACCCTGTGCCCACTCGTCCCCTAAAATATTTGAGGTTTCCACTCGTCTTGAACTGTTATTTTATTTTTATTAATAGGGGCCGAATTTACAACTTTTAATCCGGGGGACGAATATTAGGGGACCAATGGGTTCTGACCCAAAAAAGTATGTGCCTACCTGATCCGCACTAAGGGTATTTTTGTTGAAAGTAAGTAAATACGATGTCCTTGGTGGAAGCTGCTGTCAATTCACGTCCTATTGTCTTCAGAAGAGTGCTCAGAGTGCTCCACCCAGTGTTGAAGTGCTCACATAACAAGTTTGATGTATATCGACTTGTATAGAGATTGAAATAATAGGCGAGACTTACAAGGAAATCAAAACATTTTTTGTACGGAGACTGTGAACATGTTAATAAAATATACAAGGTGTAACGTAAAGGGTATATGAAGCCGAAGGGAGGGTGTTCAGTATCGGTAACTGAACAACTTTTGTTCTACAACTTTTCATAAAAAAAAAATAAAAAAATATTCATGTCCCATACAAATCGACCAGCTGATCGTTACCAAATGTATGAAAAGTCAAAAAATAAATTCGCGAAAATCGAAAAGTCGTAGAACAAATGTTGTTCAGCTATAGGTATATGAAGCCGAAGGGAGGGTCCCTTCGGCTTCATATACCCTTTCTGTATATCATGAAATGGCGTGCGTGAACGGAACAGTACCCTTTATTATAGCGCCGTCTCTGTTCAACATGTCATCTCATGACATTGTTATCAGAACAGCTGATAAATTACCCCGAGATCATTAATTGTCTACTTACACGAATATAAAAATAAGTGAATCTCTTTTATTATCTACTATTCACTAAAACATTTGGATTTTATAGGTGCAAGTCTTTGAAATACACTTGGGCCGTTATTCATAAACGCGATTTAAAGCTAAGCCACCGTTTAGCCACCCTCTTTCTATATTAACATTTTTATCGAAATGTGAAAGGGATCTCAACACGATTTAAAGGAAGCTTTAACCAGGTTTATGAATAACAGCATTAATACAAGCTTTGAATCATTGATCTCCTATAAACAACTAGATACACAAGGTCTTACTAAAACAATTTAAAAACGTCCAATAAGGGTCCATTGTTAACGTCCAAATAATGTCCAATAAAGCAAAGGAACCCTCCTAACAGCATCCTGAAGGGCATTGCGGAATGCGGATACCACGGACAGTCCGATTCTGAGCCACTGGGTACACTTACATGTCCCGGGGTCTCGGAGTCGGACCTAAGTCGCATGTATGGCGCGTAATACACCTCATGTAAACACTAACATAGTTTTAAGTACTTACTAACACTTATATGGTCTTTGTGACTGCAATAAATCATTTGAATTTGAATTTGCTTTATTAGACCATTCACCGTTTGGACCTTCTTTGCGCTCGGACATTTTTAGAAGGCAGACTGTGTATCTAGTTGTTTATAGGAGATCAATGCTTTGAATTGATATTAGTATTATACATTATTACGTACGATTTATCTAATTAAAATAATAAGGAAAACCGGTTCAGGTACACTGTTTCGGTATTGATTTTACTTATTTAAACTTAAATAATACTTAGTGGAAGTGTCACGTTCATCGGAATACAGAAAATAATAAATTCATAAAAATGGAAGTTTACATTTGTAATTCTTGGGAGTAATATGGATAGATATTGTTTAAACCATAGGTTCTCAAAGTGGACGATAACGCCCTCTGAAAGCTTTTAGTAGAAGGCTCATTTTTTTTTTTTGGGGGGGGGGCACCAAAGAATATACAGGGTGTAACGTAAAGGGTATATGAAGCCGAAGGGAGGGTGTTCAGTATTGGTAACAGAACAACTTTTGTTCTACGACTTTTCGATTTTCGCGAATTTATTTTTTGACTTTTCATACATTTCGCACCGGACAGCTGATCCATTTGTATGAGACATAATTTTTATTTTTTATTCCAAAAGTCGTAGAACAAAAGTTGTTCAGTTACCAATACTGAACACCCTCCCTTCGGCTACATATACCCTTTATGTTACACCCTGTATTGATGGTACTGAGGTGAGGTGAGCATACTAAAAAAAAATCAATAATTGTGGCTGCAGAAGCCGATCTCATAACTGTTACCTATTAGATTGACTGTTCAACGGTTTCTGATAGCATTCTTATCATCGTAGCAATAGCTAAGATAGGATAAGCACGACTTCCGCGAAAGATGGTTAACAAAAAAATTGGGAGCTCTAGAAAAAATAGATTATCAAAGTGGGCAATATAAGTTTGAGAACCTATGGTTAAATAATGGGTAAACCAGGGTTAACTATATTTGAACTATGGTAATTGACTCGGTTTAAACATATTTATGGGTGGCTGGAAGAGACCTAAGACAGGGATGGGTGGAAGAGGAGGGGGGAGACCTTTGCCCAGCAGTGGGATGGTATGTCCTATAAATTTTATAGGTTAAAAAAACATATACACTGTGGTCTTAAGTAGCGTAGAGGAAGGAAATAATTACCGGAGCCATAGGCTAACTATAGCGTGCCCAAGCAATAAAAGTAATCTGAAAAGTATTCAAATAGAATCAATTTTATTATACAGGGTGTAACGTAAAGGGTATATGAAGCCGAAGGGAGGGTGTTCAGTATCGGGAACTGAACAACTTTTGTTCTACGACTTTTCCATTTTCGCGAATTTATTTTTTGACTTTTCATACATTTCGTACCGGTCAGCTGATCGATTTGTATGAGACATTAATTTATTTTTATTTTTTAATCGAAAAGTCGTAGAACAAAAGTTGTTCAGTTAGTGATACTGAACACCTCCCTTCGGCTTCATATACCCTTTACGTTACACCCTGTATATAAAAAATACTTACCGAATATCTGTTACGTACGATAAACACTATTTTCTAATATACAATAGATATCATAATATCGACAAGCTAAGGTTGTATTTCGAAAAAATTCCAAAAACGGATGTTCTCGCAATTATGCCAACTAAAACTTTTCGAAATTGAGTCACTTTGTGAATGTGCATTTAAAAATAGCATTTATCGTAATAGATTTTGGTAAGGGTTTTTAATAAAAGTTTTTCTAGTAGAAAATATTATATTAGCTATGATTAATTCTTTGAAGTCGAAAATTTAAAAAGAAACGCAATACAATAGAATAATTAACTAATATTGTATTGTCTAAGCTTTGCTATGCAAAGACCTCATTATTTACATACCTAATGTGAACAGCCATCAATAATATATTTAATTAATTCCATATCTAAGGACGAAATTATTTTGTGACTTTTTAATTCGATACATCCTAAGGACTTTTTATAATTCCATAAAACAGTTGATTAAATAAATAATAACATTCAAACCTACCTATCAAAATTAATGTGCCTAATTTAATTGGTAAACATATACATAGTATGTAAATTAATAGATGTCAAAGTCCAAACATACATAAAATAACAACTTGTGAATAATAGAAAATCCCTAAAATATCAATCGATGTAAATTACAATAGTATAAAAATGCTGGTTGTTGTTTTAAGAATTTTCAAATACTCGTAATTAAGGGCCTTCCATGAGCCAACTAGCGCCGCCAATCTTTGTAAAATAATATCATCCAATTTAATCAATTTTATTAAAAAAAAGCTATGAACGGTGGAACACAGAGAAAGGTGAACAGGAGAGTTTTTAAGGTTGAGATTTTCTCAAAAACTACTTTATCTATTATAAAAATTATTTCATTGTTTGATAGATAAAAGTTAAAACTATGTAACTGTAAAATAATTATTAAATTCGGTCCAGCAGTTCTTGAGAAAATCTCAACCTTATTGAGGCCCCGGCCCCGTGTATACTTATCTCTGTCTTCGACTGTACATAACGTTTATTACGATAAATACTATTTTTTAAATGCTAACGTGATTCAATGTCGGTAAGTTGTAGTTCGCATAATTGCGAAAAACGGCCGTTTTTGGCACACATGAGAACTACAACTTAGCTTGTCGCAATTATGCGATGTATTGTATATTGAAAACTAGTATTTATCCTAATAACGATTGTGTACATAGCTTTTTTAATAAAAATTAATAATATGTAAGATATTATTTTTTTAAGAATGGCGCTAGTTGGCTCATGGAAGGCCCTTAAACAAGTTGTTGAGTTATGTCGAAATTCCAATATTTTATTAGATTGCCAAATTATGCAAAAAATTATCAAAATCAATATTGCAATAAAGCAATCAATAAATCTTTTTTTAAGAAAACGTGTGATTTTTAAATACATTTGATGAATATAATATATATAATAGTTTTGTGACAAGCTCAAGATCTAATCGAAACCGACGACTATAGTCCGTCGACGTCGTGCTTCCCGCGCCCACGGGGTACAGGGGTTGACGGGACAAGGGAATACGGTATCGGCGGGGCTGCGGGCAGTGTGGCGGGAGGGCAAGCGAGCGCGACGCGCACGGCTGTGTATATAGTCACCTCGTCCCCGACAACCCCTGTTACCCCGTGGGCGCAGCAAGCACGACGTTGACGGACTATAGTTTAAAAGCATACAAGAGGCCTAATAGTGATTTCAAGTAATATACAACTCAAAAATCTCTATGCACGTTGTTAACAACCTTGAGGCCCGATCGCGACTTCAGTCGTTTTCGTTATCGCTTTGACACTTGTGCGATATACATTGCTGCATTTCGTTGCCGTTTGTTAAAACTTGTAAACATATTGCAGTAATATACAGGGTGTAACGTAAAGGGTATATGAAGCCGAAGGGAGGGTGTTCAGTATCGGTAACTGAACAACTTTTGTTCTACGAGTTTTCGATTTTTTTTTTTACATTTCGCACCGGTCTGGTGATCGATTTGTATGAGACATTAATTTATTTTTATTTTTTATTCGAAAAGTCGTTCAGTTACCGATACTGAACACCCTCCCTTCGGCTCCATATACCCTTTACGTTACACCCTGCATATGATGTTATTCATAAACCCAGTTAAACCTCGCTTCCTTTAAATCGTGTTGCTATCCATATTAATTAGATAAAAACGGGAATTACCGTGTTAAACATTCATTAATTGATGTCTCGATATTTCGACAGCATGGCAGCCATCATGGTCACGAGTGGACTGAGAACACGGTTATTCCCGTTTTTATCTAATTAATATGTATACAAACCGTGTAAGTGTTGCTATCCATTTCACTCTTCGTTAAAAAAGGTTAAGATAGAAAGGGACAGAAAAGGTGGCTAAACGGTGGCGTAACTTTAAATCACATTTATGAATAACAGCTTGTGTCAAATTGAAAGCGATTACGAAAAATGAAAGCCGCTGTGGTTCGGAAGGAGCCTACATCACCTTTATTCTAAAATATTACCCACAATCCGTCTGTAATCATTACCAAATCACCAAAACCTCTTATAACGTAGAAACCACATACCTAACTCCGGTAGTCTAACTCTGAGAGTATTCAGGGGGCCTCATCCAGGTAGAGATTTCCAAAAACCAAAACTATGTAATTATATGAGATGTCTAAAAATCAATCAATCAGTTTTTGGAAAAATCTCAACCTTATGCCAAACGCTAGCAAAACGCCAACTTCTAATAAAGCCAAATTCTATTCTCAAAATGCCAAATTATCAAAAACAAAGTTTCTAATTATAACGAACAAATTTGAAGAAGATATATCTTTTTCTTTCTTTGACTATAATCAAATTTCAAATTACGTGTTTATATTTTTTATATAAAAATAACGCCCGTCGTTTTTTTTTATTAGACCTGTGGGGTGACCGCGACTTCCAATCGTTATCGTAATCGCTTTCAATTTGACACATGGACGCTATACATAGCTGCTATGTTTTTGCAAGTTTTAACAGACGACAACGAAACGCAGCAATGTATAACGCTCAAGTGTCAAAACGAAAACGATTGAAGTCGCGGTCACCCCCCAGATCCTCTGAACCCCTTGAAGTCTTTCATCTGAGTCACATTTGCACATAATTTAATTAAAATAGAACATATTTAACAGCAGAACAAGGCAATGCAGCAGTAAAAGTACTGCTGACGGGACGCAAACATTATCATACATTAAGGTACATTTTCGTCAATCAGGCACTTTGATTTCCGCCCATATCGGGCAGAAGGGTGAGGCCGGGCCTCCCCAGGACCAGCCCCTGGGGATAGCTAGGTGGCTGAGCCCTGACCTTATAGCTCCCGAGTGGCCGTTGAAGTTTGATTGGTCCAAGGATTCAGGGCAGAGGATCGTGCTTTTGCCTGGAGTGGTGGTATCAACTGTTGTGACGATCTCTTCGGATAGAAGCGGGTGACAGGTTTTCAGAGCTGTAAAGAAATGAGAAATAAGTTATTGATAGATTAGATTCATTTATTTCAGATTACAATGTCATTTTTACAGTTATGTCAATACTTAAAATACACAGTAATATGATCGTCAAATTAAAATAATAATAACTAGGTAGTATTATGCATTGCATAAATTATGATTTTAACATTAATAAGTCAAATTCCTTAAATGAATACAATTCACTATCCAATAAAAGGTATTGCAGTCAGCGATACGATGTGTTTATGTTTGAAACATGAAAATCTTTACATTCTTCTAGGATAGGCATCGAGGACCTGGGAGTTAGTCCGCGCGGTTCTGACGCTAATTCGTCTTGATTGTAGGAGTGACTATAAAAAATTATCAATGAGGGTTTAATTTTTAGGAGTCCAGTTTTTTGGTTTTTGAAATAATTTCTGCTTGCTTGAGATGTTGTGCCGACTATACAATTAGCTCATACCACACTATATTTAAACAGAATTCAGATAACAACGACCTAGCCTTGCTTAGTGATTAGATACCGTGTTATGTGCCGTCATAATCGGTCATAGTGATTACACACATTGTTGCATTATCTACGTTGTAATTGAATTAATCCAATTTAAGAGTTTAGAATAGACGTTCTAAAAATGACGTAGTATAATTATCTAATTATCATAGTGGTTTGCTTCGTTCAGATCCTGAACTCAATGTCATGCACGCTACTAAAGATACTAACTCATTGAATTGTTGCGCGTAATTTTCAAATTCGTCCCGTTTTTTTTTTGTTTTTTTTTGTAGTTTTGTAAGTTAGTTGTGTACGGTGGAAGACAGAGAAAGGTGTACAGGAGAGTTTTTAAGGTTGAGATTTTCTCAAAAACTACTTGACCTATTGCAAAAATTCTTTCACTGTTTGATAGATAAAAGTTAAAACTATGTAACTGTATGATAATTATTAAATTCGGTCCAGTAGTTTTTGAGAAAATCTCAACCTTATTGAGGCCCCCTGTATACTTATCTCTGTCTTCGACTGTACGTCCCTAATTTTTAATTGTTATCATTTATATTTTGCTGTCATTTTCTATTATCAATAAAATAATTAAAATCACACACATCCACGTCTGTCGTAGAACCAACAACTGATGGGGTAGACGAGTTCTCGAGTGGAGGCCACGACCGGGTAAACGTAGAGTGGGACTGGTTGAGGGATGACCTGCGCAAGGTGGCTGGTAGGCACTGGATGCAAAAGACCTAGAGTCGTGTAGAGTGGCGTGTTTTGGGCCCATGTCTAGCAGTGAACTGATACGAGCTGTAAATGATGATTAAAATCGAGGATCGATATTAAATGTTGATCTTTTCGATACATAACACTAATAAACAGGCCAAGTGCGAGTCGGTGCAACGCAACTTATCCCCGTAACTTCACTCTAACGAAAAGATAAACTAGATTTAGAGACCAACTTATCTTTGCCATTATCAAAATATTTTGTCCATACATCGACATACTCCTGATTAGTCCATCATCTGCAAATATAGGTTTGTTATAAGAAAAATAATATTTTTATTGGGGAGTTGTAATTTCAAATTTACAGTTTTCGGATTTTTATATTTACTTTTGCTATAAGAAATAGCTTCTTGCCAAATTTCATGATTCTAGGTCAACGGGAAGTACCCTATAGGTTTTGACCCTATAGAATTGTACCCTATTATGTATTTGTACCCTATAGGATTGAAAAATGCGAGAAAATGCGACATAAATGGCCATATCTTTTGATTGCGTTGACGTAGAAGTTTGATTTTTTTCACGGCTGCATGAGGTCGCAGAGGCAGACCTCATTATTTGGTATTAATTTCACTTGATTTGTCTTGATCCGTCCACGCGTTTCTGAGATATAGGTCTTGATAGACAAACGGACAAGAAAGTGATCCTATAAGGGTTCCTATTTTCCTTTTGAGGCACGGTACCCTAAAAATGACGTAATAACAATTATGACCGGCACAAAATCGCACGTGCACCCGATATGGTAGATGTCTGGTAGTAAACAGATAGGTAATTAGTACATTATCATTTATCGGCCGCAGCTGTTTCAAGTACTCATTGCGTAAAGTTACGAATACGTATTGTAAGAACAAAGGAGCTAATAGCTCATAAGGTCCGAGTTACGGTAGCTCTGTTAGAAAGTACAGTCGAAGACAGAGAGGAGTATACAGGGGGCTTCAATAAGGTTGAGATTTTATCAAAAACTACTGGACCGAATTTAATATTTCTTTTACAGTTACATACTTTTATATATCTAACAGTGAAAGAATTATTGCAATAGGTAAATTTTTTTTTTTTTGAGATAATCTCAACCTTAAAAACTCTCCTGTACACTTTTTTGCCGCTTTTTCCTCCTCAGCGTTGGCAAATGACAATGCCAGATTCTGCCCCACCATCAACCGTATGATGAACAAGATAAGGAATAAATGTAAAAATATCACCGTTTTTTATTAAAATCATTGGTTTAAAATAAACTTTTGGAAAAACAGCTTAATTAAGAATTCAGAAAATAGTAAGAAATCGAAGCGAATTATTCATTGTCTTTGTTATCATTTTCTACTACTCTCGCAAGTCGCAACTCCTACTGATTATGATTATGCAATATGAAACCTGTAATAAGTCCCCAACAAAGTGACAGGTACAGCTTCAATGGTCACGTAGTTTTGAAGGTGGGGCAAAGCTCCATTGAAATGTGGCATAGTCTTTTTAATTGCAAAGTCGTATAAAGGTAAATTAAAAAAAAATTGGACATGCAAAATGTAAATAACGTACTTACTTGCAATAAAGTGATATGACTCTATTATATCTTATCCACCACTCGGACCTAGTGCGTATTGGTGGATTACAAACGCCTTAATATATCCACATAATCATCATCATCATCAGTCTATTTATATTGCCCCACTGCTCGGGCACAGACCTTCCCTTACATCGAGGGAGCTGGGGCCATAATCCACCACGCGGGCCCAGTGCGGGTTGGCGGATTTCACATGCCTTAGATATTTTTTTGTTACTCTACGACATGCAGGTTTTATCACGATGTTTTCCTTTACCGTTTTGAGAGCACTCGGTAAATGTGTTTTTCCGTCGAAAAAACCGAGGATAACTTATTGGTACATGGCTGCCCTGGCTGGGACTCCATATTGCAAGTCCATTGACCCAACCACTGAGCCACCGAGCGCTCGGATTACAAACGCCTTAGTATATCCACATAATAACATGTGACAAAGATTGTCATTGTTAGAGATGTTTTTCAACAAATCACTTTGTTCGTTTGTCTAGAACTATAATTGTAAGTGACTAAACTATCTACACATATGTATGTTGTCGTGCCGCACACGATTTACAGTGACATTGATTATTTCAAACGGTCATTTCAATACTTATGTACTTTTCCGTACTACGTTTTAGTTTACATATTTTAATGTCTCATCATCGTTATTTAGGATGAAATGAAATGTTTTATTTACCATACACTATTTCACATTATCTTAGTAATCAGTGAAGCCCACACTAGGCTAAGACTGTCCCGGATCAAATCAAATATAGTATTAGTAGGTAATGTATGCTGGCAGTTTTACTTGTGATTCTGTGATTATACAAGTGAAAAATGTCAGCTTATCAAAGTGAACATACCTATTATCATAACTTTAGATTTAAGTCAATGTATTTATATTACGAAGTTCGCTTATAGTTAATCATTTTGCTAAAGTTTTTAAATAGGCTAAGCCTGTAAAACTGTCTTATTTTTAAGTTACTTATATCTAGGAACAAATCTATACTAGATTATAAGTTTAATTGTTACACTTACTGGCAATAAAGACATTTTAAAAACAATTTGTGATTCCTATGGACTAAATATGTGAAAATTAATTTTATTACATTTTATACAATTATTAGTGAATAAATAAAATACACTACGATCAATTTCAAGTTCGGCCACGGCGCTCAGAATCCTGGCGTCATACTCCTAGTACCACGTCCTACTCCTAGTACTAAGTCCTATCCCTAGTACCGAGCCCTACTCCCAGCACCCAGTCCTACTCCTAGCACCTAGCTCTACTCCTAGTCTCACTCCTAGTACATATTTCCTGCTTTAGTATCCACTGGCCCCAGTACGCAGTGCGCTATAGCATTATCCGAGCGTCCCCACTCACCCAGAACGTTCTCCCAGCCGAGGAACTCCCCCATGAAGGCCAGCTGTAGCCTGGTGGTGGCCGCCAGCTCGGCCACGGCGCGCAGCCTGCTGGCGTCCTCCGCCCGCAGCCACTCCTTGCAGTGCACATTCACGAGGATAATCGGCCGGCCGCATAGGAGGAACGCTGCAATTGAAAATTGTTTATTCGATACTTGTAATTATGCTCACGGAAGTTGATTTACGTAATTTACTAAGATATGATCAACAGAGAAAGGTGTACAGTTAGAATTTTTAAGGTTTAAAAGCAGATATTTTATCCAAAAACTTCATTAGGTACTGATTTTTAAAATATTTTTATGAGTGGAGTTTTTTTAGGAGTGAATGGAAAAAGCCGGGAATCGTATTGAGTCGCGCGTTTTGGGAGAGGCCTACGTCCAGCAGTGGACTGATACGGCCTGATGATGATCACAAAATATCAAAATGACATTGCCACATTTCAATGGAGCTTTGCCCCACCTGGCCACCTACGTGACCATTGAAGCTCATATATCATTAGGTTGGGGACTTATTACAGGTTTTATATAGCATAATCACAATCAGTAGGAGTTGCGAGTAGTAGAAAATGATAACAAATACAATGAATAATTCGTTTCGATTTCATACTATTTTCTGAATTCTTAATTAAGCTGTTTTCTCGACTCGCAACTTGTACAAAACTTTATTTTAAACCCATAATTTTATTAAAAAACGGAGTTATTTTAACATTTATTCGTTATCTTGTTCATCATGCGGTTGATGGTGGGGCAGAATCTGGCACTGTCATTTAAACGAATACAATACACTTAAATCTAAAACTGTCGCTCGATTAACCCTATGATTTAAATTCAATTATTATTAAATAAATCCTGAACATAAAGTGTGTTTGTGCAAGTATTGCCATGACAAGTACAAAAATAGCAATTCTAGTTATCACGTTGCTTGGTTCCGTTGCAGGGCGATGGAAATAGGTAAACTCGTTATCAGCTGACAGTGGCACAGCCAACAGCTGCATGTATAAGTTATAAATCGAGATTTGAGCCATTGTATTGTTAATCACAATGCAAGCAATACTTCTTTCTTTTTTCTCGTGTGGTTTAGTGACCAAACATATTTGTCAAAGTTATTCAGGCCGCCCGTAGGCCTTTGACGTGGCCTAACGACTGCTGTCAAGCGAAAACAACCGGGACCAACTGCTTAACGTACTTTCCGAGGCACGAAGGGGCTCAGATGAAAGTGTCACTAGCGGTCACCCATCCAAATCCTGACCTCGCCCAACGTTGCTTAAGTTGTACGATCGTTTTCAACGTGTACTCGCAACTGGCCTACGAACCCCTTAATCAAGTGTCTTATTTTGTAAAGTCAAAGTCAAATTTCTTTATTGCAAGTAAGCACGTTGTGTTGTGTACATTTTTGCACGTCAACATATTTTTGAATTTACATTTACACCACTTTGCAAGGAAAAGGTGCCAACGCTGAGGAGACACAAACTACCCTACTAACATTTTAAGTTTCTCTGTGATTATTGCATAGTTATTTTCACATTATTAGATCACTATATGTTCACAATGATGTACAGGTTCGATCAATCAGTTCCTTCAGTGTTACATCACAACAGGTCATTAGACGATCATATTTGTTTACAAAATAAGACAATTGATTTGGGCTGCGATATATGTATCATATTTATGATCTGTTTTTCTTCTTAGACAATACTCTCAATTGAAACGGCGACGCATAAAGCAATATCTACAATGTGATAATCACACATAGAAGCCGATAAAACAGCTCAAGTGTTAGCCAATCATTAAAATCTGTAACTAGACTACATGACTTATCTATTCGTTTTTATTTATAATAAATGTTAACTTGTTATTCATAAACCTAGTTAAACCTCAATTTCCTTAAACCATGTTGTTGGTCTTTTCACACTTTGTTAAAAACGTTAAGGCTGAAGGCCTAAACGGTGGAATAACTTTAAATCCCGTCAATAATACGCGCTTGTTTGAAGAAAACAGATATATTTAACAAGCATATCCCGTAACCGCAGGTTTCAACTCCACACGATATTTTCTTTCACCGTTTTGAGAGCAATCCGTAAATCTATAAACATAGAAAAGTATATAGGCGGCTTCAGTTTTCAGGTCACCGACAAATCGGTACAGTGGAACACAGAGAAAGGTGTACATGAGAGTTTTAAGAATGAGGTTTACTCAAAAACTACTTGACCTATTGCAAAAAATAGTTAAAACTATGTAACTGTAAAATAATTATTAAATTCTGTCCAGTAGTTTTTGAGAAAATCTCAATCTTATTGAGGGGCTGTATACTTATCTCTGTCTTCGACTGTGCCTGCTTCTTTATGCAAGCACCAAAAAATCGTACTTTGATTTATAATTATAATAGTAATAAATGGACAAAAGGCATATCCGTAAAAGGTAAACAGGAAGACCAGCTAATGGAACGGAATGACTGTTCGAATGTATTTATAACAATGACCTAAATGCATACATTTCTAGAATACTATCCATAGTACGGTTGTCGTATGGAGAAAAGTCTCGAACCTGATAATTGGTTGGCAATGAATAAATGACACTTATGAAAATGGGTACTTGAACTTTCCAAAAGTCAAACAGGAAATTAGCACCAAAATAGTGCGATATAAGGAATGCCTACAACGTAAACCAACTTGCTGTTGAATTGCTAGACACATCCAAATCAAATTCATCAAACCACAATCGTACAAGTGAAGCAACGTTGGACCAACTGCTAGTGACATATTCATCTGAGCCCCTCCGTGCCTCGGTACGCACGTTAAGCAGTTGGTCCCGGTTGCTGTTGCTCGGCAGCAGTCGTTCGTCAGGTTACGTCAGAGGCCTACGGGCGTCCTGAATAACTCTGACAAAAGGTTTGGTCAATAAGCCGCACGAAAAGTCAAAGTCAAATTTCTTTATTGCAAGTAAGCACGTTGTGTAAATTTTAGCACGTCAAAATATTTTTGAATTTACATTTACACCACTTTGCAAGGAAAAGGTGCCAACGCTGAGGAGAAAAAGTGGCAAAAAACTCTAACAGCACATCTTTTAAAATAATATAATAATAATACACAATTACTTAATAACTAGGTATTACACAACTATTACTATTGTTAGTAATCTAGACTTTATCCCTCATGCGGAACCGGCGGCACACACCATGCATGTTCATCGTTTAAATAGTCGAAGAAGAAGAAGAAAGCACAATGAATTTCTGTGTTTCACCAATCAGTAACAAATAAGAGAGCTACGTTGCTGAATGTAGCACTTACACACAAACTGTTATTCAGCACATCGGAAAAGTCCAAATGATGTAAAGGTGGCGACCCTAATATCTCACATACCTAAGTCCATATAAAATGCCAAAACCACACGCCCGACGACTCTACTATAATCGAGCTCTTCCCCTAAGCTGATTGCCATGCAAGTCATGCCAATCGAGCCATTCATGAGTTGCTATTCATATACTATACAGTCCCTCAATATGGACATGAGCTGTGATTCAAGACCGGATTTGCCTATTCGGATGCCCTACGCTAGACACCTGGTAGATAAGAAACAGAACTTGCTTTTAGGGTTCCGTATCTCAAGAGGAAATAAAATCGGCCAAGTGCGAGTCGGACTCGCGCACCGAGGCTTCCGTGTAACGCAACTTAACCCCGTAACTTCGCTCTAATGAAAAGATAAATTTGATTTAGAGACCAACTTATCTTTTGCCATTATCAAAATATTTGTCACCTAAGTTAGTTATTTTTTCTCACTTTTACTAATTACCCATACTCATACTCATTTATTCGGCCTTAGGTACACTATGGAACACTTGGTTACGTCACGTTTTTTACATATTATATGTTTGTACACATTCATTAATTATTATATCAAATCACATGGCTGGGTGATGTGAGTGCAAAGAGCAGCACAGTAACACTGTTCTTAAACCTACATAGTTCATAATATTTAAATTTGCAATTGTCACAATTGCAAGTTTCACCTAGTTTATATACTATAATAGCAGCTGTAAAGAGGCTTTGTCATTCAGTGTATACTATACCTACTTTGTAACTGTATGATTGGCTACCAAATAAACATTTCTTCTATTCTATTCTACTTCGTTTTCCGTCTGTCTGTCCGTCTGCCTGTCTGTCAAGACCTTATCAAAAACGTGTGAAAATTAATACCAAATACTCAGGTCAGCAATTTCAGCAAAGTAGCTGTGAACAAAATCAAGCTTCTAAGTCAACGTAACCAAAAGATATGGCCGTTTATGTCGCATTTTACCGCATATTTGTATGGGAACCACAAAGGAATCAAAGTCTATAAGGTACTTCCCGTTTATCTAGAATCATGTAAGGCAAGAAGCAGTGTCTAGCCTAGCACAAGCAAAGCAAACCATACCAAAAACAATAGGTACGGTGGAACACAGAGAAAGGTGTACAGGAGAGTTTATAAAGTTGAGATTTTCTCAAAAACTACTTGACCTATTGCAAAATTTCTTTCACTGTTAGATAGATAAAAGTTAAAACTATGTACTGTAAAAGAATTATTAAATTCGGTCCAATAGTTTTTGAGAAAATCTCATCCTTATTGAGGCCCCCTGTATACTTATCTCTGTCGTCGACTGTACCTATTATTTTTTGCCGATTACAAACTTATGTGTGCGGTTGGCGAGTTTGGAACAGGAGTTGTCGAACGGCAAAGATAAGTTTGTTTGTTATATTGAAATTACGATGTTAAGTAAAGTTGCACGGAACCCTCGGTACTAGAGTCTGATTGCACTTGGCCGGTTTTTATTATATTTATTGCAGTTTGTTACACAAAGAGCAAAAATAAAATCCAATTATTATGTTAATTTGATATCTTTGTCCTCAAAAGAGATATTGACATTTCGCAGCGTCAACCTTGCAGTGGTATTCACCCTATTGCAATTATATTAGAGGTCATATTCAATTGCTTAAATTGTGCACGTTGATTGGTTGATTGCAACTAGGTATTTATATCGAGTGAATGGTCAACTATTTGTTATGTTATGTAATATGTATGTTGGCTTTGAGAGGACGAGGCGAAACACAATTTTATTATCCGACTGCTGAAAGGATGGGGATAATGTCCCTGTCATACACGCCACGACATGGTCTCATTTCATCGGTTTGATAGGGCTCGTAGGCGAAACGATCGTACAAGTTAAGCAACGTTGGGGAGGTCAAGACCTGAATGGGTGACCGCTAGTGACACTTTCACCTGAGCCCTTCGTGCCTCGGAAAACAAGTTAAGCAGTTGGTCCCGGTTGTTGTCGCTTGACAACAGTCGTTAGGCCACGTCAAAGGCCTGCATAACTTTGGCAAATGGGTTTGGTCACTAAACCACACGGAAAAAAAAGATCGTTTTGAGAAAGGCAATAGTGGTTTATGATGTAGTGTCACTTTAGATGCCATAAAATAATAATGCTAAAAACAGCTGGAATTTCAATATATAGATTCTAATACACTATATAATTTATAATATTATCTTGCATATGCGCTATACCGGTCGTGACGAAATAATTTCTCCGTTTATCGATATTTACACGAGTAAATTAATGCTTTAAGATATTTTCTACTTGGGAGTGGATGAGTAGATCTTTTTGCTCGCAAATGTGATACATTGTCAACAATGACCTATTGTAAAGAACAATTACTTCATCATGACGCCAGCCGCCAGTTCAATTAGCTGAGTGCAATGACGCCTGCGATATACCTACAGCTAAAATTACGCGCAGGTAAACTGCTTGTAAACACGCCTGTAAAACTTTGTAATTTGTCTAATAGCCTAATTATGTTAGCCATAAACCTGGTTTGTGTAAGCCGCCAATCCGCACTGGACCCGTGTGAAACATGACCCGAGCTCAACGTAAGGGAAGGTCTGTGTCAGAGCAGTCATCATCATCATCATCAGTCTATTTATATTGCCCCACTGCTCGGGCACAGACCTTCCCTTACATCGAGGGAGCTTGGGCCATAATCCACCACGCGGGCCCAGTGCGGGTTGGCGGATTTCACATGCCTTAGATTTTTTTTTTCTTCTACGACATGCAGGTTTCATCACGATGTTTTTCCTTCACCGTTTTGAGAGCACTCGGTAAATGTACGTAAGTTTTTCCGTCGAAAAAACCGAGGATAACTCATTGGTACATGGCTGCCCTAGCTGGGAATCGAACCTGGGACCTCCATATTGCAAGTCCATTGACCCAACCACTGAGCCACCGAGCTCTCAGTGTCAGAGCAGTGGTGACATCAAAATATAATGATGAGGAAACCTGTTTTCGCCTCACCTAGTTTTGACACTTTCGCGCTTTGTCAACGTCAAGTTAAAAAGTGGTCATGGCTTAAATCATTTTTAAATCCCGTTTATGGCTAACCACGTAAGTAGATTCAAACGGTCGGTAGTTGTCTGGCCTATCTCCCAATCACAATTTTAAAACAGAATTTTCAAACTTTGTCTTCAGTATGTTAGTTGATTGATGCAAGAAAATTTTTTAGTCAAATATCTATTAATGGCCTGACATGAGCCAACTAGCGCCGCCAATCTTAAAAAAATAATATCTTCCAATATAATCAATTTGATTAAAAAAGCTATGCACAAAATATTTATTACGATAAATACTATTTTTAAATGCTTTTTTATAACGTGATTCAATTTCGGTAAGTTGTAGTTCACATAATTGCGAAAAACGGCCGTTTTTGTCATATTTGTGAACTACTACTTAGCTTGTCGCAATTATGCCATGTATTGTATAAGTATTGAAAAATAGTATTTATCCTAATAAAGATTTTGTAGATAGCTTTTTTAATAAAAAAATATTATATTGGAAGTTTGGAAGATATTATTTTTTTAAGATTGGCGGCGCTAGTTGGCCTCATGTCAGGCCCTTGAGGTGAGGTGACATTTAGCATTAGCATAATTAATTATACATAGTAATTGTTTGGGTATACACCGTGGGTCACCTATTACACTCTTACACCACTGAAAATAATTGTACTTGGATATGTGGATCAAATACAATACTATACATGATAATACAAGGAATTTGTAAGACTATTGAGAGAATTAGAATCAAAATTAGCATAAACCACACAGACGAACGCAGCACAATAGTCGAGCGGACTGTGAAATACTCCTAATGAATTCTCATTGGTGCACGAATTGAATCAATTATGTAAATGGGTGATTTCGCGTCGATCATTGTTCGATTCGGGGCCGTCGCATCGGAACTATGAATATGGAATGGACATTATACAAAATTAACTGCTTTCTTTTGTAAATAGACAAGATACGATGTAGTTTCTCTGCTGTGATCCTGGCACACTACTTTGGCTGCCTCCACAATCAACAATCTTTCCATACACGATTTGTAGTAGACCGTAATTGGCATTTATTTTAAATTGTTAATTTGGTGGTAGGACTCATATGTCGTCGGTTCCACTTCTAGCTTCAGATCAGTACCTAAATAAGATCTTATTTACTGATCTTAGCCATAAATGTAATTTAAAGTTAGGTACTCCATGTTTGAAGGCTTCCGTCCTTTTCTAATTTAATGTTTTTAAGGAAGTGTGAAAGTGACGCAAACACGGTTTAACGGAAGTGAGATTAAACTAGGTATATGGCTAAACAGACACTGTAATCCTTCTAGCTAGACGCTCTAAAGGAAATGCTTCAACATAATAGGTACCATAGTAAATCGCAGTAATTTGTATGAAAAGTCTATCAAATGCGGTTTATGTGATCATGAGTCATTAGCAGATATTTGATTCGTCATTCGTCACGCTCGAACTCGGCGATATTGAGAGCAAACATGAAAAATAATCCGAGTCGACGAAAAAACTGAAACTACGAACTTTAAATGTTGAACAATTTAGATAGATGAAATTGTCATTTAATTAGAACGGTCTGGTAATGAGTTTTACACTTCTCAGAATATAGACGTACCTAATATTGGTAGGTATATATTAAGATTTTTAAGTAAAAGAGTCCCGGATATTGTTATGTACCTAAGTTTCTTTGAAAAATGTATAACATTACAAAAAGAAGTGACGGCAAACATTGTAAGACATCTTGATTGCCAATAAACATTCAAAAGCCTGTATCCAATTAAAAAACATATGAAACTAAAATTGCAATATCACTCAAGAGTCCAAGAAAACGTCAAGTAAACTGCATGCCTAATAAAAATCAAAGGCCGCAACATAGACCATAGATAGGCTATCGATATGGCCGCTATCGACGGCTTATGCACTATCGCCTAACATTTTCCGAACGATCAGCGATCACGCAATACTGCGCACGTAAGTGATCGATTATGAGGCAAATGCTTTCCGCGTATTCTTCCAAGCGTGAATGTTTTCGCGGACTATTTCTCAAACAATCGTTGGGAATCTCGGGCGTTCCGCAGGGAGAGGTGTTTGGACCACTTTTGTAAATATTATAATATCAAAATCAAATATTTTTATTGCATATAAAAAAGTAATACATAATAATGAATAAAAACTATTAAAGCTAAGTAACATGATCGCAGAGTATACCTTAATAAAGTTGAGAATTCCTCTTAAACTACTGGATCGAGTTTAGTTAAATAATATTTTACAGTTACATAGATTTTTACTTTATCTAACAGTAAAAGATGTTTTACAATAGGTCGAGTAGTTTTTGAGATAATCTCAACCTTAAAAACTCTGCACACTTAAACCGTATAAGATACGAGTATTTTCCTGAGGGTGAAATACAGTCTTTGTTAATCCATGAACCTACCTATCTGTGCCGCATTTGATATATACCTTTTTGAGCGTGATTGAACAACATACAAACTTTCTCGTTTATAATATGAGTGGAATTGAGATTAAAACACTTATAATCTACATTGCAGCACAAACAAAATCTAATAGATATCTTATCTTTCTAATATAAATCAATATTAAACATTGTCTAGACATCGCTTAAAAGTTATAAGGCCGTTCAAATTACGTCACCCTAGGTTTAACCTATATTTTTAAACTTTTGCGTCATATAAAGACTTTTATCTCATACTTTGCATCATCTCAGCTCGTATCAGTCCACTGCTGGACGTTAGGCCTCTCCCACAAAACGAATCCGGGCTTTTGGTATCCAGTCTGCCAGCTATGCGTAGATTATCTCTCCATAGAGGGAGTCCCACTGCCTTTACCCGTTCGTGACCTCCATTCGAGAATTTGTCTACCCCACGGAATAAGTCTACCCCATCGGTTATTGGTTCTATGGTAGCATAACTTCTACAAACCGATGAAAGGATTGATAAATATGAAAGTAACTAATGTGGTGTACCAGGGATAAGATCTCTGGGGTAAAGATCCTATTCGAGTCCTAATCCATTACAGCATTCTAAACAAAAGTACACAAAAACTCACCTTGCGGCGAAGCGATGTACCGCTCATTCTGCAACGACGTCAATTCGTCCACTAGAGCCCGAATGTCGCTCGCGTCGGTCAAAAGGCACACTTGGTCTATATCTATGTCCTCTATCGTGATTCCCTTATTTGTCGTGTCGTAGACGAAGCCTAGGTGTTGACTGTAACAAGGATGATAACTTTATTTACGAGTAGTTTTAATGGGTTAGGTGATTCTATTCTTATTTGAATAGCTTCTACTCTTATTCAAGAGATAATTTCGCCAATGTCGAGTTATTTAGAGTATTCCATGTAAATAGAAAATCAAACAAATAAAAAATCAGTCCGCCATTCCAAAATGATGGCGAACCTCAAGTCCCGGGTTAGGTGATAATGGTCAGTTTTTGGCATTAGCTAATGTCAAATCAATTATCCAACATTCGCAAAAACTTTCTAATTAATATGCCATGACATTAAATACAAAACAACCACTGTATACAATAAAATTAAAAAGCAAGTACTTTATACCAAGGAGCAGGTATTTAGGTGGACTTTGTTCTTAATTTACAATGATGGTATCAACATGAGTTGCGATGCGATAATAATTACAGTGACGTCATTGGCCACTTCACAGCTTAATGTACGTCATGTGCTTCAGTTTCAAATAAAGGTCAGAGATGAAAGAGATATGAACAAGTATACAGGTTTAAATGTAACATAAGGTATAAAACATATAAAACATAATTATTTATTTGATTTAAACGTCGTGTTGTTTTTCAATTAAGACTTTGTCGTTACATTACAGTATAAAATATACAACAGCTCATTACAAATGAAACAATAGCACAAACATGTGATGTGACGTGCGTGCTACACTCGTGTCGAAAGTCTAGACTAGCATATTTGCCTTTAGATAATGTAGGATAGGAACCAAGTGTCATAATGAATAAAACTATGTGGGCATAGAACGCGTTAGTTGTCAACAGAAATTATTTCATAAAACAAAAAACCCGTCTGCAGAAATTCTTAAATAACTTTTTTTTAGGGGTTCTCTTGAAAATGGCGGGAAACGACGGTTGCGAAATTATTTGATAATTTTCCTTTTAATGTCTACAGGGACTATTTTGTGTTTAATATCACGTTAAATCAATCAGAAAATGTTCGCGAATGACAGTACGGTGAAGTTATTGGATTATTTATGCAAGATCTGAAGTTTCAAGCTTTTATCAAGAGTTCCCGCTACAAGCTCGGGAGTGAACGTGACTGTCGAGCTGCTTCGTCCAGAGTGATGACGCTACGGCAGAATATTGAATATATTGAATTTTCTGTAACATGACATTGGCAAATGACGAACTGTCGAGTCCATTAATAGTATAAATAAATAAAAACTTTTTTTATACCATGTCACTTCTATAATCAAGATGGAATCTAATGACACCTCACATGACAAAATCCAGGGCGTGCCGCGCGCCAAATAATTAGACATGCATACACTCGAAAAATATAACCCTCCGTCTTGCCCAATCGGGTAAAAACTATCGACAGTTTACGACGACTATTGTATCAGATATCTTCAAGTACCTATGTATTGTTATATCAGTGAACATTGATATTGTTCCAAGAGTGTTATCAGTTCATACTGAATGAACAATGTACTACTATTGTACTGGCTATGCACTGCTGTAAACTCGCGTTTTTACGAGCTTGATAAAATACAATAAAACATACCATAAATACTGTACAAATTCCTGAATCTGAGATATCTAATGTGAACCTATGTTATGTGTTTACGCCTTTTTTATAAATATGTGATTTTATTCGTATTAACAAAATAAAATTACAAAGTGTGTACCTATACCGCAGCCCAAATCAAGTGTCTTATTTTGTAAACAAATATGATCGTCTAATTACCTGTTATGATGTAACACTGAAGGTACTGATTGATTGAACCTGTTCATCATTGTGATAATAAAGTGATCCGATCTAATAATGTGAAAATAACTAAGTAATAATCGCAGAGAAGCTTAAAATGTTAGTAGGGTAGATTTTTAGAAGGCAGACTGTGTATCAAGTTGTTTATAGGATATCAATGGAGACTGTGTGTAATGGCTATTATTAAGGCCCTGCACTTGACAACCTATTGCTTGGCTAATCTTCATCGATTAGCGGAGTCACCAACCTGCAGAGCCTGTGGTGATAAACCCGAGACCGTGAAACATTTGATTTATTTATTTCAAATTTTGTCCAACATTTGAAAGTTGCCCCAAGGCGTAGTACTTACTTACATTATAAAAACAACGTAAGTACATATGGGCTTAGAATATTAATTAAGTATTCAATAGACGAATGCAATTTATAGTTTTTCTCACAATATCTAGCACACTCTCTCACTACACTCAATGTGTGAATGTGTCACTGGCTGGGAAGCGAATGAGTCTTCTGGGGTCCGACTATCCGGAACCATTACAGGTTCCTTCCCATGAGCTGCACAGCAAAGGAAAGGGAAAGCACAAAAAATCTCAACGGGTCAAAGTATCGCCAAATTGGCACCAGGATAGGATAAGATAAGCCTGTGCACTCACCCGTCTATCTTCTCTGATATACAGTACTCCCATCTTTGACTGTTGGACCTCCACTCTCTTACTCGTCTCAGCATGGGTGAGTTCAGCTCATCACAGACTATCTTCAACGCTGCCTCATCTAGCACATCTTGTATGGCTATTAGTGATAATCTGTGGAATAAATTGGTAGCTTTAGTATCACGAGTCTTGCTCACTCTACGTGTCGCGAGTGACAGTGATAGTTGTGTTTAGAATTAGATTAGAAAGCCAGGACAGAATCAAAGCTGTTTTGTTATATGTAATACCTAATTGGTTAGTAAATGGCAAACATTCACTGTATGATATTACAATATGATCTACTAATAATAAAATCTATCCATTTGGATACTTCTTATTGTATTTTTACTAGTACAGGCATAATAGTCTGAATCCAGACATATAACAAAAACTTACTTGTTTTCTAAAATAGTCCGGCATACCACTTCTCTGACACCTGGATTGGTAACCTTGTCTATACTAAGCTGATGAAGGTTCCACGAGGCAAGCCGGCAACACCTTACTCCATCTCTTTCATATGTAAATACTTCTTCAACTATCGGCCTATGAGAATACGCCGCCAGCAAATCTAGGATATCATTCACCGGAGCAGCGGCAAAACCATTCGGCAGCGTTGGAAACTTTATTGGCATTGACAAACTCTTCCGATGAGGTGTCCTTGGTGTACTCGACATTCCATTTAACAGCGGTTCATGTAAAGATATCGTGGTAATTCCATTTATATGGCCATTTAAATTCTGTACACTTTCACACTTACGAGGCTCTAAAGTTAAATGATGTTTTACAGTACTTAATCTTATGATATCCATGCCACGTACTTTTATTAGGTCATCTAGAGACTTAAATGGGCCTTTCTTATTACGGTGATCAACGATATTAGCTGCTATCTCCTGATTAAGGCCCGGTACACATTGTAGTTGGAATACGCTTGATGAGTTTACAGAGCAAAGCCTGCTCTCTATCGTTAAGCGTATGCTGTCTAATGACTGTGTGCAAGAGCTTGCTCTAGATATCTGTTTCCTTGTGTTTGTACATATTTCTGGCCGTAGCAATTCTAGTTTTTCAGCTCCGATACCTAAAATGAAGCAGTAATGTTTTAATATAGGCCATTGATCTCCTATAAACAACTAGATACACAAAGGTATTACTAAAACAATTTAAAAAACGTCTAAATAAGGGTACATTGTTTACGTCCAAATAATGTCCACTAGGTAATGCAAATGATGCCATTCATCCGTTTGGACCTTCTTTGCGCTCGGACATTTTTAGAAGGCAGACTGTGTATCTAGTTCTTTATAGGATCAATGAATATAGGTACAGATAATACCAACTAGAATACCTTGCTTTATTCTTGGATTATAAAGAGATATTTCCAGTCTAATATTATTTTCAACAACTAATGATATATATCACAGAAAATGATATTGTACTGCTATCATTTTTGGTAGCCCATTTCCATTTGAAAATTGTACCTCTCTCTCTCTATTGACACAAAAGGGTCATCTCATCAACTATAAAGGTGGAGCCATAAACATTATTTATTTATAAATTGAATGGTAATAACTAGGCCAGGTCTTGAAATACTTAATTAGCCAAACAGAAGGGTTAAAGTACAGCAAAACATTATTTTCATGCATGGATGGAAACCTTGGCATGCTCTTGAAATTTGGTTCAACACCAAGCGATTAACTCATTCAGAATTGTTTTATATTTCCATTTACAAGTCATAATTTTAAACTCATTATCTTTAACTATCTAGTGAGTCATTATATCCATGCAAATGCATTTATATTGCATGAATTAACACAAAAAAGCTTACAAACCTGATACCAATGCAAGGTCATCCACTCGTTTGAATCTCCCAATCATCTGCCGATGGCGGACTATCTCGCGAGCCAACTGCCTGTTCACCCCGGGCAGGGTCATCAGCTGCTCCTCTGTAGCGGTATTCACGTTCATCAGCTCAGGATATTCCTCGGAAGACGGCAAATTGAACGTGTGACTCAAACTAGATTTGTTCAGTTTACTCCGTCTCACGAACGCCCGGAAAGACCTCTGTCGACCACCCTTGCTCCTCACGGAGCTCGGACTCTGCCCCATATCCACTCCCGCCACTTTCAAAGCCTAATATCGATCATTGCACCAATAAATTCACTGGACATTGGATGAAAAGAAACTATAAATAGATAATTACGTTATTCACCAGCACAGCACCGATTTATTAACACTTTATTATAAAATAACTGGATAGCTTATCTTAGCACACGAATTCCGAATAAATTCCGCGTAATTGCTCAATAAAAACGATTTATTTCAGATAAAACTCAGCGGAATCAACAAAACACAACTTCCCTCCATCAAAATCGCAAAATAATGAAGCGAGGGATGGGACCAGACGAGACAGGGACTTGCTTGCTTGAGACTTTGGTTGAGTTGAGCAGAAAACGATATCGAGAACCTCAGTCGAGAACACATAATCGAAAAATGAATCGATTGTTAATAAGTGGCTCCATCGTCGATTTTAGATATTGGTGGTGCAGTGCAGGCGCGCATTTATGAAAGAAACCGTATATCGATTGATAGCAGGAACCTTTAGTAGCAGCGTGCGTTCCTCTTGGCATATGTCTAAATCTGAGTGGCTGGTTATTTATTATGTTTTGTAGTTCTTTCTTCATATTAAATGAGTCTAATAACAGATTTGCAGAAAATATCGATAACTAATATCAATTAAAAATCGATATTCATTTGGCGGTCATAAGCACATCCCTATTACCGATGACGTTTCGCCCACTGTCAACGTTATGGGTGTGTTCAAAAATATTTGACACCTATCAGTTTGGGAGCGTTCACTTAGATGTATTTCTTAATCCGTATGTTCCCCCAAGGATGGCCTAGCCATGGTTGGTATAATCATTCAAACTCAAAGCATCAAGTGTAACACTTTGGACCGTTCTTATTTTCTGTGTCGTAACGCGCAGGCCACACCGCCAGCGGGCGGGCGAGCGAGCTAGGCGGGCGAACATCGTTTCACCTCTTTACATACTTCGGTTCTCACCGCGAGCTACCGACTGCCCTACATCGATGTTCGCCCGCCTAGCTCGCTCGTCCGCCCGCTGGCGGTGTAGCCTGCGCTAGTTGAGTTACTATTGATCTGCCGTACTACCAAGCCGTCCTAAAACGTCGTAGAGGGACAATCTAAGATAGATCTTAGATTCTCCCTCTACGTAAGACGTCTACCTACCTCTACGCTACCTACACTCTCGTAGAGAGCTCTCTACGTACACTCTACATTAAAGAGTAATAATTTAAGTACCCTCCCTACACTCTCGAAATGTGTTTAACACGGCCACTCTACATGAGGGTGTTACGTTTCAGATCACAGATTATCCTAGTTTTAGATTACAATGATTTTGCTATTGTCGACTGTACAACCCACGGAATAAAGATATTTTTTTTTATTCCATGGTACATACGAGCAATGAATTATATCTACTTACTGCGTTTTAGGTAAAAGCCTACATAAAGAAGTCGCAAAATTTTTACGTATATGTTAATTTGGTTATACGGGCTGTCTGCAGTTGGTACCATTAACCCTAACACTGGGTCGTCAGGGTCGCGGGAGGCCAAATATTGTGGCCAAAGTGGGGGCTTTGAACGTCCCTCAAAGGGCAGTAGCGACTAGCGACCCTGGGGAAGGTGGTAGTGCGCGATGGCCGCACATAAGTAAACCAGGAAACAAATAAAATAAAACACATTAAGTTTCAGAACAGTTCCAGTGCTAATTTATTCAAATTATTTTCTGTACAGTGTCGCCAATAAGCTAACAATTTATAGGTAAGCACGCTACAAAATTGAGTAAGCAAATAAAAACACTACAAGACCTCTGTAACTAGATTATATTTACAGAGGAGAGTGTATGTTGCAGACAATATATGGAGCAATATTTGACAATTAACTAACTACAAAATCATGTAAAACTTCTGCCCACATCAATTAACTAAGTAGATATATCTTCAAATCGTAATTGTTCATTGTAGTTTGCTGCATGACCATTATATATTTTGAAGTTCATTTGAATACCCAGCAATCTACTGCGAAACCAACAATAAACCGGCCGCGATGGACGCTCCTAAATATTTTATAATAAGAGATTAACATGCAAAATACAATGACGTATATGTAGTTAAATTACGTGGGTAGGAGTTTGAAAGATCTTGAATTAAAGTTAAATTTCTATGATCTCAATACCATAAAATCTGAGACACGGTATTGCTATAGTAATGCATAGTAGGTAAATGTCAAATAATTTATCTTCCTTGAATGATCATAAAGTTATAGAGATGTTTGATTTGATAGATTTAATTAGTACGATTAAGCATATAAAATAGCACTTTATTTCAAGGTACAAGGCCTATATTTAAAGGATTTAGGGAGAATTATTGTTTAGGCACATGTTTCGGCAAAAAGTGACCATACAAGGAGTTCTTTAACAAAATATTAAGGTCGGTTAAGATTATTATTAATTACCGCACCGCCCGCGCCCCGGGGATCGAACATGAAACCAAAATGCCTATTGCAAAGTAGATGGCACTGGCTGGAGTGACGAAACCAGTAAATCTCCAACCTCTCTGAATTTCCGCGACATCTAAGTGCCATCTGGTTCGCAATAGCCATTTTTGGTTTCCTCTTCGTAAGCCTTGGATAAATTACACTGTACAATTACATCTATCAAATCAAACACCTCATTTTCACTGATACTACTGTAAAAAAACACGTAACCACTTAATCAATAATTAGAAAGCATAATATCAATGTCACCAGTACATTATATTATGGATGACCACTGTTCCTTTTTATATTCAAGTTTTTAAAATAATATTTTGTTACTTACACTCAATTATAAATCGATAGATTTTAGTCATTACGACCCTCGCCTAAGGATAATTAGTAATATTCAATTTAAATAATATTTAACAACTAAAAGGTTTGTTATAAATATTGTTTTCTACTCTATCTATTGCGAAGCGTAACGAAACTATCTATTGAGAATCTAATAATAAATCACTAAGCCTTAGCAGCTTGCTGCGACTGCTTCGAATATTACAACCAAAATGGCATCTAAGTGTAATTAGTAATTTAATTACACACAATTTTCTGTGTATCAGACATTTTTTCTTGCTAATATACCTAATTCATTACTTTTGTTGTAAGCATAATCTCTTTCTATCATTTTCTTGTAGTTATGCTTTTACTTTGATAACAGGTAACAAAAATTTACACGTGGCTTTTATATAAAAAAATTATTGCCTAAACTGTGGATTACTCAGTGGTTTAGATAAAAACTTTAACATACTAATTAAACCATAGTCTGTCAAGTACATTCATTATTAAACCACTGATTAAAACCATCGATTGATGCTAAATCGCTTGGCTTAAACCATACAAAATAAGAGCCATTTAATTTACAGAATCATTAGTCTGGAAATGTCTGTTACAAGTTTCGATTTCTTTTAATACAAAACAAAATGACTGTAAACAAAAGTACTTTAAAATAACGCAAAAGTGTAACAAATAATATAATAGAGATGTCTTTTTGCAACAGTTGAGCAGAAAATCAAAGTACACGAACTTCCATTTCCCCGGCCATTTTCATCTCAATCGGCTATCAGTGCCATCTATCAGTTACGCACTAATAGATGTCACTACAGATGGTAATGATGGTCGAACGGTCATGTTTGATATCCATCGCTAGGTTCAATAGTATCAATTTTTGGCACAACTACCCAGCAACCAGATACACGATATTTCGAAACACCTTTTCTACATTTTTTAACGATCTTTTATTTCAACCATTAGAATTTATAACGTCAAGTGATTTCATCACTATGGACGCTTTTTTTATCTATCCAGTTATTTTGACAGAGTAAAAGGGCCGTTCTATAACTACGAATTCATCTAACGAACGATACTAACCCGGTGAAGTTCGATTGTTGAAAAGATGTTTCGATTAGTTAAGAAATAAATAAGGTTGCGAGAAACCCGGGGAAAACGGATATTTTCATGCATATTTGAGGATGTTACGTGGCTAATATGTATGTACGTTAAAAAAAATTATAAGAAAACTTTACTTTGTTCTATAAAGAGATATCACAGAAATAAAAAAAGAAATGTAAGTAATTAAATAAATTAAACTGATATTTTGACTAGTACATAACAGTTTAAAAGTAGAAAATAATTTTTAAAGAACTGTAAATGTGTTTTGTAAGTTTCAGACAAAGGTAAGTACCAAATATGTATTTTCTAATGCCAGTAATTTTATCGGTCAAATGCACGCAAATATACACATAATTATACATATTTGATATAATATTATGCTTAATACTTTGATGTAAAACTCAGCACGAAAAACCATTATTATAAGTATTACGGCAAAGTTTCACATACATCTGGGTCAGGCTTTTATAAATATAAGTAAGATGTATATTTGTCCAACTTGGCACTTCTCCTATAAGCATTTTGCTACAAGAAAACGCCCGTGAAAATTACTATCGCTTGTCACAGGCGAACAGCAATTTTAAGTTGTTACAGCAAAGTCCAAATTAGAAAGATTGTTTTGTTACTGCTAGCGCACACTACGTTTCGAATCATTTGCAGAATGATTTTAGAATAATAATTGCAAACGATTTTTTTGCTAAGAAAACACGTCTTAATTACTCTGTATTTTTGAAAAAAAAAATCGTTCGAGAAAATTGTAGTGCGCGCTACGTCTTATGTATTTAATTTTTTGTAGAATCGTAAGTTATTTGGTCATAGGAAACACTAAAATAATATAGTTTTGAAACGGACTTTACCCGTAACATTATATTCACTACATAATAATATTTCTATATGAGTTAAGTATATAATATTAATTATGCACTTTAGCCACCTAACATGTAACCCCATTTATAAAAATAGACATCGTCCAGCCTTTTGCGTTGATTATCATTCTCGTACAAATATATCATATCAAAACGTGCCATATACTTTATATACAATCGCATTATTATTATTATATCAATATTATATTTTTTGACAAACTTGTCTACTTACAACAATAATTTGCAGACATTATTAAACATTCAACACTTACTTCAATAAATCCTAAAATAAAAATATTCCCGTTTTACTAACATCGACCGCAAAGTACCAATTTTTTTTTAATAATTGTATTTCTGTTGTAATCGGTTTCAGTTATACTTTACTGTGTTCTTGGTTTATTAAAACTTGTAAAAATATAGCAGTAATGTATTGTGTATATTTATCAAAGTGAGAACGATTACGAATAGGATTGATCTTCGCGGCCGATGACCTCTTAATTAATTATGTAATTTGAGGTAAGTATTGTAGAAATAAATAAGTAACAAGGTAGTAATCAAATTAAATTTGACAACAAATAGAGTACAGAAAGAATGTGTTTTTGTCTATCGTATACAGAGTGGACCAACTCAAAATTCTTACACAACTCATCTTAGCTGCCAAAAATAGCTGTCAAATTACAAGTTTGTCAAAAAACATAATTGTTACGGTTAAAATTATCGATACCTAAACCTAAGCAAGTCAATAAGTTATGCAACTCGCACTATTATTTTAATAATTTTGATATAAATACTTAGGTGTAGGAATTTAATTCTGAAAAGCTAAGCCTTGAAGAATTTATTACAAAAGTCCAAGTTGATTTTATGAGGAATTTTAAGTACTCTAGGATATGATTCCGAATTAATGTAGATGGTTTTATAAAGATGTATTTTGTTAAATAAAGAACTAAATAATAGTGACCTTTAAGTGCTCTAGTGATTTTACGAAAATTATAAAATTAATAAATATAGAGAGAGCGAATAGGCAAGTAATGGAAGTAATTCTATCGTGCCTTTAAAAAAAACTAAACCGAGGCACGTACCATGAACTGTTATAGCAGGATTACTCCAATAGTACGTTGTTATTTCGTACTATGACGTCCTGAATAAGCTTAGGTACTTTAAGGTCGTCATGGTACGGAATAACAAAGTACTATTGAAGTAATCCTGCTATAAGACTTCATGGCAAGGCCCCTGACTGTTCTAAAAATGTTACCTCTCTTTCTAACACTAAAGTTGTAAAACAGATGGCACTAATAGAACTGTCAAAGATGGCCTAAAATTAGATATTGATTAGATGGCCTATATAGCTACCAGTGATAAATAAAACTACATACAATTATCCAATAATTTTACTATAATAATAAGCACCAAACCAGGTTTGGAATGTTCAGTATTGCACCACAATGAACAATATCGTTAAACACTCACATTTGTATAAAAAAATTTATGAACATATCCAATGCATACGACTCGAATCGAAATTAATAATAAATCTTCGAAAAAGAATTATAGTATAATTTTTAAATAAATAAATTCAGTTACAAGTCACAACAAAGGTCACTATTACAATCCAAATTTAAAACAACAAATATATTAGTTTACAAAAGGCGATTCACAATTCTCTCTTTCATACAATCTTCTTTAGCATAACTAACAAACTGACGACTACCAAATCAAAATGGTATTAAGTATATTTTCCGCATTTAATTTTCTGCTAACCTAGGATCGCAGAAAATACTTAAGTTTTTACATTGTAAATGATTCACACAAATATGGAAATGAAGTGATTTCTACGATCGTAGTCACATAACTCCAAATACGAGAATAATATACGTTATATTTTGTAGTTAATTTACGTGGGTAACCATCACCGTCCGAATCGAAATCAACAGTTTGTATGAGAATCTCGATGGTCAGCGCCATCTATCGGCGTTTATGGAACTAACAACTTGTTTATGACAGCGTTTTAGTTACACAGCCGCCCGTAGACGGCGCTGGCGTTTTTTCGAACTTTGATGTGTTAAAAGTTATTCGTAAGAGTTTTATATGAAAGTCGAACGATGAATCATGTTAAATTATTATGGGCGAATAAAATTAATCGTTACACAAATACATAATGCTCGTTAAACAAATAATGGTTTGTACAAATAGTGACTTCATTGTGCATAATGCGTGTCCAATCATTGCACGGCCAGTCTTCACAGAAGATCACATGTTACGGAACCTCCTAATCTCAGATGTTACCAGGCCCGTAGTCAGGCTACTTCAAAGACGTAGCCCCTGCGCTTTTAAAATGAGGGGTTTTCAAAGTGACAGTTGTAAGAAAAAAACCAAGCTTCTTAAGTTGATAATAGATGGCGATTGGCGTTGCATCGAAGTGCGATATCATCGTAAAAAAACACAGCAACATGAAAAAAACATTCAATGTCAGCTGTATAATTTATTATTGTTGGTTTGTTTGTGTACTTTAATTAAACAATACAGTACAAATTATTACTAGGTATGAAATATGAAAAGCCCAAGTTACAAGCAATAACAACGCATTTAATGTTGACATCAGACCAGTTAGTGCCATCTACCGGGGCTAGCGGTACTTTCTTTCTTTTTTAAATGTAACCTTGAAAACCCCTCATTGAAAAAAAGGTAAGGATGTATTTAAATGTAGTTTATTGTCAAAAATGCATAAAATAAAATATGTACATAATAGGTGCGATTCTCCTATGGCCGCTAAACAAAAATGATAATGTTACGGCCACTCATATACAACATTGTGTAAGAGTTGTTTCCTTTAGTGTTGATTTAATTTAGCGTGCGACATACGGGAATCGACACCGATGTCGTTGAATACAGATATTATCAGAAACGCGACCAATTATTTAGGTTTCTCGATTAAAAAATTAAGTAAGTACCTATTTTATTTATTTACATCTACGTAATTACTTTTAGTGCCATTTATTGTTCAATTTTTGAATATTTGAATTTGTCTTTCGTCCATAAGTATGTTTTCCTTTAGATTAGACTAATACTTGTTTTAGGACCCCCCATTAAATCCTGACTACGGCCCGGGGCGATTAATATTCTATAACCTTTTCACGTATAACTAAGAAACTTCTCGTAAAATTATATTCCAGTTTCACCTCGATGCTATCTAAATAAATACTTAGTTAATATCATAAAACAATATTACAAATTAAGAATTGTATTTACCGGATAGACTCAAAACTACATTAAGTCTGCGAAACAATTAACTGGCAACACAGATCTCTGACAAGCATTTGACGGCGAAAGTTCTTGCAACCAGGCTAGAAAAATTAATAAAAACATTGGTATTTCGCGGTTATTCCCCTGATATTTTCAAAATGGCCGATGCGTGTCGGACACTGGGGTTGCCAGTTAAATGTTTTACAAAATTGATAATGTTTTGTTCCCTTGTATATAACTCGTTTCGTTTACGTAGTAGCGTAATGGAAATGTAATGACAATGTTGTTCTTATTTTATGGATAGGGGCATTACTGACCAAAAATAACATTTCATAGATTTTATTCCGCCGTTGTCCGTTCAGCCAAGCACACGCGCGCTCGGATTATACCTAATAAAATTTCTACCTGCCTTCTCGATATTATTTACCTATTGCTCTCGCCGTGTCGGATAATTGTGAGCGCCGCGCACTCTTTGTGCGCGACCCGATGGCCGGCCGACAGCCGCCGCCCGCACCGCCCCGCCCGCCGCCGCCCGCGCCCACGACTGGGCGCGGTGCGCCGGAAGCTGCGGGCTCGACCTCACCACGTGGCCAGCCGTCGCCGACACCTGCGCCTCGCCGCTCGCCGCCGCTCGCCACCACCGCGACCTACGCGTCCGCCGCCAGCGGGCGCAGCTCGCTGGACACCGCGCGGACGTCCGCCCCGCGCGGCCAGTCGCCGCCCGCATCGCGCAGTCTGCTGGCGCCCCCGCCGGCCGCCGCCGTGCGCGGGCGCAGCTCGCTGGATGCTGTGCGCCTCCCCGCCCCGCGCCGCCCGCCGCTGCCCACAGTCTCGGCCGCCGCGGCCGGAAGGCGACTACTGGACGCCGTCAGACCTCCCGCGCGCGATTACCTGTCGCGCCGACGGGAGGACGACGAACCATACGTCCCTCCTTACGGGAGAGAACCCGCCGAGTATCCACCCCTGCCCCGGCGTCGAACGAGGGCGATGCTGCTCGTTCCGCCGATCGCTCCGTCGACTGCAGCCGCACCGCCTACCGCACCCAACGTGATCGCCTCGCCAACCGGTCCTGCCGCCGCGGCCGACGCCACTCCGCGCGCCGCGTCCCTCGCCCGAGGCAGGAAGCCCAAGCCGGAGGAGAGGATGCCGCCGGCCAACCCTCGAGCCACGAGGATTACGATCCGGCCAACTCTGCACCCCAAGAAGGGCCCGGCGACTGGGCCGGCACCCATTCGGACGCCCGCTCCCCGCATACGGGCGCAGCCTGCGGGCCCGTCCTCCCTGCCGACTGCTCCCGTTGCTGCCGCCTGCGTGGACCCGAGTGCCGCCGCCGCCGACCGCACCGAGACACACACGAACTCCGCCGCTATGACGGCGGCACCTGACATCCTTGTAAGTGCGGACTTGAGCTTGCCTCCTCTACCCCCGCCCCCATTAATTATTATTTTGCCCTCGGAATCGGCGAGCACTAGTGGCTCGCAGATATCGAGGGATAAGCAACCCACTTCCGGGGAATCGAGTCGCGGGATACGTCACGCGCGCAGATTGCGAGGCGTATCTCCCCCCGCTTCCCCGCAGCCTCACCCGCGTCCTATATTCGGGCCCGGGCTTCACCTGGGCGCGAATAGTGCTCGCCCCGATGAGGAGGGCGCCAGAGAGGTGGACAGGGCACAGGGCATACGACGCCGAGTGCCATCCGGATCCCGCGAGGATCCGGACGACAAGCGCGCGCGCATGGAGCCGGCCGACGTGAGCCTGCGCCCGTGCCGCCCGAGTGGCGGGTGGCTGCCGACGCGCTCCCCGCCCCCGATCGGACGCAGTGGCCCTTTTCCGTCCGATGGGGTATTCGCTTTCGGTCACAGGGCGCCGACCCCCCTGCCCTTCCCCTCGCGGTCGCCTAGCTGTCTCATTATGTCCCTCAGTGGGATGTCGACCTTATCGGCGCGGCCCTCCACTAGCATCTCGGTACCGTTTTCACACGAGACGATAGAGGAGGAGCGCGCCGTATCCCCGTGCTGGGGGACGGGGGGTGAGGGGATGGCGGAACTAGACAACATACCGTTGCCGTCCGATCCTCCCTCCCCCGCGCCCCGTAGCCCACCAGTGTCCTACGCGTCGGCCGCCGCCCGCGCCGCAGGTCCACCTCTCGTGCCCCGCACGTCCCCCCCGCGCTCACCGCCCCCCGCGCGATCGCCGCCGGCCCCCCGCTCCCCGCGGGCCGCCGCCGGGGATCGCGCGGCGGACGCTGCTCTTACAAAGCGCGCCTATCCACCCATAGTGGTGGATAGAATTCCAAATTGGACGGTGCACGTCGCTGCTCTGAAGCGCCTGCTAGGTGCTGCTCCCAATGCGAGACCCTTCGGCACAGGGCTCCGATTCACAGCGAAGTCGGCTGAGGAGTTTCGCATTGTACAGCGGTATCTGGTGGAGGCGAATCACAAAGACCCGGGGGTCCAATTCCACTGTTATTCAGTGGAGGAGGACCTACCCACCAAGGTCGCTCTCCGGGGACTGCCGTCTGGCACGCCCTTGGAGGAAATAAAGGCGGCCTTGGGAGATTTAGGCTTTGCGGTTCGCCACGCCAGGGAGATTCCCCCCGTTAGAGGCCGGCCGGGCTGCACGTTCTTCGTGGAGCTCGATCGCCTCTCACGGGAGGAATTGGCACGGTTGTACGCCACCACGGAACTCCTTTGCCTTCCAGGCATCGTAATAGAGGCCTGGAAGGGCAGAGGGGGTCCAGCCCAATGCCACCGCTGCCAGGCTTTTGGCCACTCTTCGGCCAACTGTTTCAGGCCACAGCGGTGCGTCAGATGTGGTGGCGAACATGCCGTGGCGGACTGTGCACTGCCCAAGGGGGGCGTGCCCACTTGCGCCAATTGCAAGGAGGCGCACACCGCCAACGATAGGCGGTGTAAAGTGCTGGTGAGGGAGGCGAGGAGGCGCAACATTCAGTTGCAACCGCCCTTGCCTCCGCCACCGGTTGCCCTTGCACCCCCCCGAGTCGCTAACCCTCCGGTTCCTAATTCCCAAACAAAGCCCCGCTCCATGGCCCTTGTACCACAAGCCCAACCCCATCCGCCCACCCCAACTTCGCGGGCGCCCGCTAGTGCCGGTACTGCCGGCACGACGTTGGCCCCTCCAGCCAATCCGGCGCCAGACCGAGACGCCGAGCCCAAAAAGCGTCGAAAGCGTGGTAGGCGTGGCAGGAAGGGAGCAAATCCACCTGCAACGTCAACGCCGAACTCACGGGCGGTTGAGGACCCACCGGGGCCGCAACCGTGCCAACTATCGCACATTACGCGCGCTCCCTTGCTGCCGCCGCCTAATCAACCGCCGCCGCCGCCTCTCCAGAGGTCGCGCAGCGAGCCTCAGATCCCGACAGAGGAAGAGGCCACACCCCTTAATCCCATCCCTGCCCCCATACCGCACCCCACCACACAAGTAGGCATGTGGGTGCCCCGAGACCGGCTGAGGGAGAGTACCGCGAAATTGGTACTATTCTTCAGCGATGTCCTGAGGGACCTACATGAAGCGCTAGTGGAGGGGAAGGATTCCCGTTATATTATTGTGAGGGCCCTGCATGGGCTAACAGAACTGTTGCCCCATGACGGCCCTTAGGATGGTATACTGGAATCCCGGCGGGATTACCGCCAACCTTCACCACCTGCGACTCCTCGCCCAGACGCAGGATATTCATATCGTGCTGCTGGGCGAAACCAAGCTGGCAGCTCATCATGATCTTCGTCTTCCTAATTACTCAGTGTACCGTCGCGATGAGGTTTCTCCGCAGGGCGTCCCGTACAGGGGCACTGCCGTTCTGGTGCGGAGGGACGTCATCCACGAGGACCTGGAAGCCGTGCCCTTTACCTCCACTCGCACTGTGGGTGTGAGGGTGAGGGTGGCGGGACGGGAGATGAAGATATATGCCGCATACAGGCCGCCAACCACCAACACCCCCCTCAATCCAACTGATATTCGCTCTCTTCTGAATGGGGAGCTCCCTGCTATCGTGGCCGGGGATTTGAATGCCAAGCATACAGCATGGCACTTTAAAACCATAAACGCAGCAGGTAGGAGACTGTTTGACGATTCGGATGAGGGCGGATATGAGGTGATTGGTCCTAATGCTCCCACCCACGTTCCCACTGACCCGCGCAGGCGCCCAGACGTCCTAGATATAGTTCTATACAAGGACTTACCTTGCTCCATCGAGGTGGAGGTACTGTACGACATAGATTCGCAGCACCTACCCATCCTCATCACTCTGGGACGTCCTGGCGACTGCGCGGCGAAGATACCCCCACGTCCTAAGGTGAACTGGGAGTCCTATCAGGCCGCACTCGCCCAGTTCGAGTTCAAAGGCCCGGTGTCGAGTGCGGAGGAGGTGGAAGCTGCGGCAGCTCAGATAACGAGTGTTATCTTGGAAGCTAAGGAGCTTGCCACCTCTGATGTACCCATTAGGTCCAACCGACGTGCAGGGCTACCCAGCCGCATTGTCGAAGGCCTCAAACGCAAACGGCGCCTAAATCGTTTATGGGCTCGCACGCGCTGTCCGAGGCTGAAGACCGAGCTCAACCGACTGTCGAGTGAGCTGTCGGATGAGGTGAAAGCTTTTCGCGGAGACGCCTGGGAGAGAGTCATCGACCAGGCGAGCGAAAATGAAACCACGCTCCATCATCTCAACCGACAGCTCACATCCACGCCGGCGCCGGTCTGCCCGCTCCTGGACAGTTCGGGGCGAAGGTGCTACGCGGCGGCCGACCGCGCCGAAATTCTTGCCCAGCACCTGGAAACTCAGTTCACCCCGAATCCCGCTGCACCTGAGGAATCTGTTAACGAGCACCATCTCGCCGTCGAGGCCCGGGTGCGTGAGTTCTTGTCTTCCCCACCGACGCCACTTGAAGGAGATGCATTCATCTCACCGGCCGAAGTCGCCAGAGTAGTGTCCCGCCTAAATAGAAGGAAAGCGCCTGGTCCGGAGGGTATCTCCAATGCCGCAATCCAGCAGCTTCCGAGGAAGGGCCTGGTCGCCTTGACCAGACTTTTCAACGGGATCTTGCGTACGGGTCATTTTCCATCCTTATGGAAAACGGGTAAGGTGATCGTACTCCCCAAACCTGGAAAAGACCGGAGGCTTCCTTCTAGTTATAGGCCAATCACCCTTCTTCCAAATTTAGCTAAACTCTTTGAGAGACTGCTCCTGCGGCGACTGAGCCCGCACTTGCCTATGCGCGAGGAACAGTTCGGTTTCCGTAGTGAGCATTCTACCACTTTACAATTAGTCCGGGTGCTCCACCTTCTTGCGGTCGAGCGCAACTTCGAGCGGCGCACGGTGGCGGTATTTCTCGATGTCGAGAAAGCCTTCGACCGTGTGTGGCACGAGGGGCTCCTGTTCAAGTTATTGGAGACCCCCACCCCTCCGACTATTATTAAAATCATTGCATCCTTCCTCCAAGACCGCGGCTTTTTTGTTTCGGTTGAAGACAAAATCTCTGATCCCCGCCCTATCCGCGCGGGAGTACCTCAGGGCAGCTGCCTCTCTCCCTGCCTGTATGCGGCATATACACACGACATTCCCACTCTGAAGGGTCACCTGGAAGAGTGGGAACAGGACGTCGAGCTGGCCTTGTTTGCGGACGATAGCGCCTACTTCGCGTCGTCGCGGCGGGCCGATATCGCTGCTCGTAAGATGCAGCGACTACTCGACCTGTTGCCTGGATGGCTCGATAAGTGGAAAGTGGCCGTCAACGTGGGGAAGACGGCCGCACTGCTTACCGGACGCCAGCGCAAACTCCCTCCCCAACTTAAATTGCGAGGGCAGGATGTACATTGGGAATCGTCGGTGAAGTACCTGGGATGTCACATAGACCGGTCGCTTAGCATGGTACCGATGGTCGAAGGCCTGGTAAAACAGGCCAAGGCCGCCCGTGCCATGTTGCGACCGGTGCTATGCTCACGGCTACCATTACGTGCTAAACTGAGGATTTACAAGATGTATATCCGCTCTCGCCTCACTTACGCTGCCCCAGCTTGGTACTCGCTTTGCCCCACGAGGCAGAGGGCCAAGCTGCAGGCGCAGCAGAACATTGCCCTACGTATTTGTACCGGTGCAGGTCGGTACGTTCGTAACGACGTCATCGCTCGCGATGTGCGGGTTGAGTCGATCGAAGCGTTCGTGCTGAGGTTGACGCGATCACTATTCGACCGCGCCGACAACAGCAGGCACGCTCATCTCCGCAACCTCGCACCCCTGCACGCGCGCCCTCCGGAAGGCCACCGCCTCCAGAGGGAGTTGCTGCGCTCCCCGTCGCCTTAAGCGGCGGGTTTGAGCTGTGCACCAAACGGACGTGCCGACCTGCATAATTCCCCAACTCCCAAATCCCGCATCGCAGGCGGGTACAATCTCACCATCGGATCAACATCCGGTGAGTTCATGCCCGGGTAGAGAGGGTATACCTCAAGGCCCGCACTTCTCCCCCCAATGTTAGGGGTGAAAAGACCCGGTCGTCGTCGTAGATTTTATTTCATAGACAAGTATTTGGCCCGCACTGGGCCCGCGTGGTGGATTATGGCCCGAGCTCCCTCGATGTAAGGGAAGGTCTGTGCCCGAGCAGTGGGGCAATATAAATAGACTGATGATGATGATATTCATTCAGCCAGAGCTATGCTATGTGGACCAATGAATATGATTGGCTATGGATATAGCAAGTAGCATAGCACATCTGTGGTGAAAAAGCACCCTAAGTGTTATTCAAAAAAATCGATTTAACTTTGACAGTTCCATATCCCTACAGCTGTCCTCCCTACTGCCAAGCGTCACTAAAAATTGGAAGAATCTCAAAGGCATCAAAAGCGTACATCACCGCAAACCACAGAATAAAGAAATCAGAACGGAATATCCATTTAAGGGCCTTATATGAGCCAACTAGCGCCGCCAATCTTAAAAAGAAAAATATCTTCCAAATTAATCATTTTTATTGAAAAAGCTATGTACAGTCGAAGACAGAGATAAGTATACAGGGGGCCTAAATAAGGTTGAGATTTTCTCAAAAACTACTGGACCGAATTAAATAATTATTTTACAGTTACATAGTTTTACCTTTTATCTATCAAACAGTCAAAGAATTTTTGCAATAGCTCAAGTAGTTTTTGAGAAAATCTCAATCTTAAAAACTCTACTATACACCTTTCTTTGTCTTCGACCGTACACAATCGTTATTAGGATAAATACTATTTTTCAATATACCATACATCGCATAATTGCGACAAGCTAAGTTGTAGTTCACAAATATGCCAAAAACTGCCGTTTTTCGCAATTATGCGAACTACAACTTACCGAAATTGAATCGCGTTATAAATAAGCATTTAAAAAACAGTATTTATCGTAATAAACATTTTGTACATAGCTTTTATAATAAAATTGATTGTATTGGAAGATATTATTTTTTTAAGATCGGCGGCGCTAGTTGGCTCCTGGAATGCCCTTAATGTGTGCGATTCTGTCGGGGATCGAAAATATAATATGGTGAAATACGAGTTAAAATCTAAACGAATCTAATTCCAAACTCGCCTTTTTGTATAACTTGATGGTTTATACGGGTTGGCCTTGAATTCATTCGACATAACCCTTCCTTGCTGCGCTGTCGGGTAAAAATTAACTGGATGGTTTTTGACATACATTAATTCCGCACAACGTTTAAGTAAATTAAACAATTTGACGAAAAATAATTTGATGTACATCGTTACTGTGATTTGTGGAGTTTTAACATTTTAAGGTATTTTTAACCGACTTCCAAAAAAAGGAGGAGTAAATATTATTGCTATGTACCTACTGATCTCTTTTAAGTCGGTGCCAAGCCAAATAGGTATACGATAGGGATACGTAACTTACTACTTTCGTCGCCACCCCGCTCCCGCCCCCGCCGCATCACATACATACAACACGCGCGCGCTTTGCTTGGCACCGACTTAAAAGAGATCAGTAGGTACATAGCAATAATATTTTATTTCAATATTCGTATGTAGATGTAATTAATTAATTATTTTTTGCTTTTTAGTTACTTTTTGTATATTTTTATGAAGGCGTTTTTTTATTAATTTTTTGCAACGATTTCTTTCACTGGAATTTGATCATTAGGTCATTTCTAAGGTCATTGTGACTTGTGACGTACTTAGTTCAAATAATTTTTACTAAAAAACCTTACCAATTTAATATTTATCACGAGTACAGCCCCCAGTTTCAATTTATCGAATGAATTCAAGGACACCCTGTATTGCAATGATAGTCTCTGTACAAAACGTTCTGAAATATTCCCGAGATTCCGTTATACATCTATCTATTCTGTGTTAACCCGTTGGCTTTCCGAACAGTTCTCTTACCACTGCCGCTGCCGTTAGTTACCCGGTCGCGTCCACAAGTACAAGCCAGCAATGTATAGCGTAGTGAGGATCGAGTCGACCCGGGCGGCTGAAGCGACTTAGTACGCTCGCCGCACGACTAATGTACCTGCGAATTCAAAATTGAGTCTTACAAATAAAAAACAAATAAAAAACAAATAAAAAAATGCAAATTAATTTTAAAAACACAAAACCCGATTGCCAAAATGTATGTGTATGTATGGTATTATATGTAAGTATATCATGTATTTATTTTGCATTATGGATTTACGTTTTAAGTATTAATAGTTTAAGTACCTATTTATGTTAAGTAGAATTTACTATCTATACTTATCTAATACTTACGTATTCTATGTACTTATTTAAATAGCGACACCCGCGCACAAACTTCTTTTTCAACTACTCAAGGGTTGACTGGAAGAAATCCCCTGAGCGGGATAAGTCCGCCTTTGTACAACTATTCTATTTATATTTTTGTTAAGTGGTAATTATGTAAAAATGTACAATAAAGAGTTTACAAACAAACAAAACAAACAAAAATTTAATCAGTTTTGATTAAGTTTTTATATTCTATGTCACTTCTACAATCAAGACGAATCTAACGACACCTCATATGTTACAATCCATCAAGCCGTTTAGGCTGTAGGGCGTGCCAAAGAATTAGACATACATACACTCGAAAAACATAACCCTGCTTTTTGCGCAGTCGGGTAAAAAAAGACTCGAATACTATGTCAATGACGCGATCAAGACGTATCCAACGATATTTATATAAATTTATGAAACCGTTTAGACTACAGGAAATACAAATCCAACATCATCCTGGCGTTGATGATGTTACTTACACTCACTCAAAAGTGTGTGGATGTAACTAACACTCACCTACATGCTGTGTGGATGTTGCTAACACTCCGACGAGGAGTCGAGGCAATAGGATACTCGAAACTTACTTTTACACACATGAGCCAACTTAGCGCCGCTGGATGTTACTAACACTCACTCAAAAGTGTGTGGACGTAACTAACACTCACCTACATGCTGTGTGGATGTTGCTAACACTCCGACGAGGAGTCGAGTCAATAGGATGCTCGAAACATGCTTTTACACACATGAGCCAACTTAGCGCCGCTTGATGTTACTAACACTCACTCTAAAGTGTGTGGATGTAACTAATACTCTCCTACATGCTGTATGGATGTTGCTAACACTCCGAAGAGGAGTCGAGGTCAATAGTATGCTCGAAACTTGCTTTTAAACACATGAGCCAACTTAGCGCCGCTGGATGTTACTAACACTCACTCAAAAGTGTGTGGACGTAACTAACACTCACCTACATGCTGTGTGGATGTTGCTAACACTCCGACGAGGAGTCGAGTCAATAGGATGCTCGAAACATGCTTTTACACACATGAGCCAACTTAGCGCCGCTTGATGTTACTAACACTCACTCTAAAGTGTGTGGATGTAACTAATACTCTCCTACATGCTGTATGGATGTTGCTAACACTCCGAAGAGGAGTCGAGGTCAATAGTATGCTCGAAACTTGCTTTTAAACACATGAGCCAACTTAGCGCCGCTGGATGTTACTAACACTCACTCAAAAGTGTGTGGACGTAACTAACACTCACCTACATGCTGTGTGGATGTTGCTAACACTCCGACGAGGAGTCGAGTCAATAGGATGCTCGAAACATGCTTTTGCACACATGAGCCAAATTACTGTCCCTGGATGTTACACTAACACTCACTCAAAAGTGTGAGGATGTAACTAACACTCACCTAAATGCTGTGTGGATGTTGCTAACACTCTGAAGAGGATATCACTTTTTAAACTTACACGGTTTGTATACATATTAATTAGATAAAACGGGAATTACCGTGTTAAACATTTATTTATGTGTTTAACACGGTAATTCCCGTTTTATCTAATTAACTCGGAAGAGGAGTTGAGGTCAATAGGATGCTCGAAACATGCTTTTGCACACATGAGCCAACTTAGCTGGATGTTACTATCATTCACTCCAAAGTGTGTGGATGTTACTAACACTCACTTAGAAGGGTGTGGATGTTACTAACACTCACTTCAAAGTGTGTGAATGTAACTAACACTCATCTACATGCTGTGTGGATATAACTAACACTCGCTTAAAAGTGTGTGAATGTAACTAACACTCATCTACATGCTGTGTGGATGTAACTAACACTCATCTACATGCTGTGTGGATGTAACTAACACTCGCTTATAAGTGTGTGAATGTAACTAACACTCACTTAAAAGTGTGTGAATGTAACTAACACTCATCTACATGCTGTGTGGATGTAACTAACACTCACTTAAAAGTGTGTGGATGTTACTAACACTCACCTACATGCTGTGTGGATGTTGCTAACACTCCGAAGAGGAGTTGAGGTCGATAGGGGGCGCTGGTCTCGCTTTCGCTCGCGTGAGGCGGTCGAGCTCCGCCGCGGCGTCTGACCGCGCCGCCGCGGCCCCGGGGGGCGTGTCCGCGGCTCGCGCGCCCGGCGACCCCGTCTTCTTGTATAGCAGCGAGTTGAAGAAGTTGGCGAGGACGCCTTCGTTGCCTGGCGTGCCGGGGCCCATGCCGATTTTGGTGCCGTCCAGCTGTCGAGGTCAAGTTAAACATTAGTTTGGATAAAGCCAGAAAGAAGTGTCAGTGAGCTCGGTGGCTCAGTGGTTGAGTCAATGGACTTGCGAAACGGAGGTCCCAGGTTCGAATCCCAGCCAGGGCAGCCATGTACCAATGAGTTATCCTCGGTTTTTTCGACGGAAAAACTTACGTATATGTACCGAGTGCTCTCAAAACGGTGAAGGAAAACATCGTGATAAAACCTGCATGCCATAGAAGGATAAAAAATCTAAGGCATGTGAAATCCGCCAATCCGCAGTAGTGGATCATGGCCCCAGCTCCCTCGATGTAAGAGGTCTGTGCCCGAGCAGTGGGGCAATATAAATAGACTGATCATGATTCTAAGTAGTCCCCATATCCGAGATCAGTGGCTATAGTACGTCAACATCGTGCTTGCTGCGCCCACGGGGTACAGGCATGTCGGGGAAGATCCCGAATACGATCTCGGAGGTGGTGCGGGCGGTGTTGACGGAATATAATAAATTCATATGACCTAGTGTTTTTAGTATGGATAAACAAAAATTTTTTTTAAACCGTTTTTTTCTGTTTTATGTTCTCAGTATAATTATCAAACGTAAGGACATATCTCTATCAACAACAACATCAATCAAACAGTGTAACAGCAGGCGCTGAAAGAACGCCTATTCGTCCTCGGCCTGCACCTCGGCCTCGCTAGTGTTCAGTACCAACCTTATTTTGTCCCTGGTAAAACACGTTTCCGTGTTCCACCACGCCCGGACTTTATGTCGGGCTCGCCGCCCTGTAGGGGCGGAATACCGACTAAATTACCCGGGGTGTTCCACCTCCATTGTTGCCGAGCCACGGGAACTGCGATACATCCGCGACGTTCAGTACCAACCTGCGTGTTGGCCCGCTGCGTGGCGCGGAGTGGCGAGTCTGCGCGCGGCGCGGGCGTGCCGGCCTGCAGCGCGGCCAGCTGGCGCTGCAGGAACGCCTGCTCGTCCTCGGCCTGCACCTCGGCCTCGCGACTACCGCCGCTCTAGAAACATATTAATTTATTTTATTATTAATTGACTCGACAGTTCGTCATTTGCCAATGTCATGTACAGAATATTCAAGATATCATTGTCTTCTCTTTCTCCAGAGGAGTACCGTAGCGTCATCACTCTGGACGAAGCAGCTCGACAGTTCACTCCCGAGCTCGTGGTGGGACTGTCGAGAATTGCTTGAAGTTTCAGATCTTGCATGAATTATCTAATAAATTCACCATACTTGTCATTAATTTAACGTGATACTAAACACAAAATAATGTGGACTGTGGACATTAAAATGATACGCCCCTGGGATAATGTATGGGTTAATATAAGTAGACGTTAAATTAGAGAAATTGATATTGTATAATATTTAAATAGGTTAATTATAATTTTTAGTTAATTGATTTCCGACACAATAATAATTGTATATGGAATTAAATAAATGAAATGAAATTGCCACGGCGCCCCAGGGCGTCGCGACGCATAGTCTGGGAAGCCCTTCTAATGGGTTAGAATTAGAAAGAAAGAAAGAAACATTTATTTGACACCACAAAACATACACCATGAAAACATCAACAAATAAAACAAAAAAAGACAGTGGTAGGTACTTGGTGCGGCATGCAGCGCCAAAAGAGACCAGCTCAGCATGTGCTGTGTCCACAGCGGGCCACAGCGCTGGTTTTCAGCTGGCCTCGGCGGTAGTGGCGGTCGGCACAGGCGATGAGCGGAAACTAGAAACTAAACGCAAGCACTTACTTTGCGCACCGCCGGCTGCACGATGACGTCCCTGTAGTAATCGTCCGGCTTACACGACTGCATGTTCTCGTACAGTATGCCGATCTTCTTCATGCTGTCCCAACCAGCAGGTCTGAAGATTTAAATTACAATTATTTTCAGGCCGATAGCTATAAACGTGACTTCAAGTTGGGCTAGCCATGGTTTACGAATTATCGCTAGAATGCCATTTAGGCACCGTTAAGTAGTTTTTTTGCTAAGAGCCTAAGTTATTGCATCGCGTCAAGAAACCAACGAAACCATACTCATTTATTTTAACCTTAGGTACACAGGGAACGCTAAAGAGGCAGAAGGGCAAAAAGCAGACCCACTGTATTGTGTCAGTGGTCACTAAAAGTAATTAAACTACTTACATTCATTAATATCAATTAAAAATAGTAACAATAGTAATAAATTAAGTATTAAGTAGCGGCTGTAAAGAGGCACTAACATAAACCACTATTTATATGACTTAAAGGCTACTCACAGTGGCATAAAGGCTACTCACATTAACATAAATGCTACTCACTATGACATAAAGGCTCTCACATTCTCATAAAGGACACTCACGATGATATAAAGGCTACTCATATTGACATAAAGGCTACTCATATTTTCATAAACGCTACTCATATTGTCATAAAAGCTACTCCGGTTTACTCACATAAGAACAGCGTTCTTCTCAACGATACTTGCGTGAGGTACTTGTAGGGTAGGTCACTATTCTTATCGTTCTTAGACCAGTAAAGAACTATACAATGACTCCTATTAAATGTTCCATAAAAGGCTATTCATACTGACATAAAAGCTACTTAGGTTGACATAAATGGTACTCACTTTACATAAATGCTACTCACATTAACATAAATGCTACTCACGTTAACATAAATGCTACTCACATCAACATAAATGCTAATCACTCACATAAGAACAGCATCCTTCTCAACGATAAGCGCCGGTGTTCTGAACGGCAGTCCATATATCCTGTGCGTAAGGTACTTGTATAGTAGGTCGCAATTCTTGTCCTCCTTAGCGCTGGTATAGAACAGCGCCGCGCCGTACTGCAGACAGAATCGCCGGACCCACTGCTGCATGAAGTCAAAGTGCTCGTCGCGGTAATCGTGCTCCTTTTCTAGTGTGCTCATGTAGTCAGTCTGCGGAGAATTGTTTGGGATTTTTAATCATAATAAGTATTTTAAGTAAATACAAGATAATACAACAATAACAAGTTAACAATAATGTACATAAAATTTAAAAAAAAAAACAAATGTGAAACTATTTTAGACAATTTGCAGGCAAACATTTTTGCTGTTAGCCATATACCTCACTTCCCTTAAACCGTATTTTTATTCCTTTCACACTTCGTTTAAAAACGTAAAGATAGAAAGGGACCGAAGGTTTAAACCATGGACGAACATTCAATTCGAATCACGTTTATGGCTAACCGCGCCCGAGATTAGTATCTAATCAAACAATTGCTCTGCCTTATGCGAAGCCTCCGTCACACACACTCTACCCAGCCTGAACTACCTCTCGCACACTCTGCCTCGCCTGAACCGCCTCACGCACACTCTGTCATAACAGAACTACCTCAAACAACCGCCTCGCTTTGGTGGCCACCGCCACAAGGTCCAGCCCCAGGTTGGTGGTGAGGACGGCCTCGGGCAGCGGGCAGTCCTCCTCGTCAGGGTCCAGCTCCTCCGACAGGTTCCATACCGAGCGCTTCATATGAGAAGTCTAGTCCTTGCCCTTTTCTGCATTAAGTGGCTTCTGTCTTATCTGAACCACCCCACACACAGTCTGCATCCGCTGAACCACCCTACACACACTCTGCCTTGTCTGAATCACCTTACATACACTCTGCCATATATGAGTCACCTCACACACACTCTGCCTCGCCTGAACCGCCTCACAAAACCCACTCTGCATTACTTGTACCACCTATCACACACTCCACCCACCTTGGTGGCCACCACCACAATGTCCAGCCCCAGGTTTGTGGTGAGCACGGCCTCGGGAAGCGCGCAGTCCTCATCGTCAGGGTCCAGCTCGTCGGAGAGGTTGCGAGATGAACGCTTCATCGGGGACGAGGCGCTGGCTTCCATCTCGTCCCCGGGCTCTGTATACCTCTGCCATTTCTGCACTTGCTGCTTTTTACTTTGTAGCCTTTGTTCTGGAATTATAAAAGATGGCATATGCAAATACAGTTGCATCTAGGCACGAACAACTTCGAGAAAGAGAGTGGCAGGAGAATTCAGCTGAGCTGGTAAGAAATGGGGAAGCTACGTCATATCTTCTAGTCTTCAATACCACAATGCCTGAAAACAAAGGTGTTCAACCAGTGCGTCTTGCCAGTGATGACCTAAGGAGGCGAAATGTGGACATTAAAACGGTGAGACTGGCCCACAATTTCTAAGTCGCTCAGCCGGCTATGGAAAGAGCTATATATAGTAAAATAAAAAAAGGAAAAATCAGAAAACTGTTAATTTCAAATTACATCTCCCCAAAAATATTTTTTTGTTTGTTATTACAAACTTATATTTGCATATGATCAACTAATCAGTAGTATGTCGATGTATGGACATAATATTTTGATAATGGCAAAGATAAGTTGGTCTCTAAATCTAGTTTATCTTTTCGTTAGAGTAAAGTTAAGTTGCGTTGCACGGTGCGCGAGTCGCGACTCGCATTTGGACGGGTTTTTTTCTCAACTTTTTCTATTTTTAAACAACCAAAGTACCGTAGATCGATTTGAAGATATCTAATAGACGATCTAATATCAATAGCTAAACAAAGCGAACAAACGCGGTTTGTATAGGTACAATCGACAGAACTTTAATCAGACCAACCTCAATAAAATCACTGTAGACTCGCATGTATTACAGTTGCGTAAGGTACCAGTGTTATACCTGACGTGCCGACTGATGTACTATGGGACAATTTTTCCATTGACATTTTATCTTATCAGGTCCGGCAACATGATTTAATTAAATATTACTGAACTAGTACGACTAGTAGGTAACCGATGGGGTAGACGAGTTCTCGAATGGAGGCCACGAATGGATAAACGTACTGTGGGGTGCCCCCCGACCAGATGGAAAGAAGATCTACGCAATGCAGGGGCTGGGTGCAAAAAGCCGTGAACCGTGTTGAGTTGGGAGCATTGGGAGAGGCCTATGTCCAGCAGTGGAGTTTTTTTAAAATTTATTTAATATATTATAAAGTTTACAATTCATTGATTAGTGTCACTAAACATATTGCCACAAAAACAACCCTATCCAACTAACATTTTAAGCTGTTCTGTGTTCATTGCATAGTTATTTTGACATTATTAGATCGGATCACTTTATTTTCACAATGATGAACAGGTTCAACCAATCAGTTTCTTCAGTGTTGGATCACAATATGTAATTAGATGATCATATTTGTTTACAAAATAAGACACTTGATTTGGGCTGCAGTATACATACGACTGCCGTCTTGCCATTTCGTTCGGGTAGGTACAATAGGGGTTCTCTTGAAAATCGCGGGAAACGACGGTTGCAAAATTATTTGATAATTTTCGTTTTATTGTCTACAGTGGTTATTTTGAGATTAATATCACGTTAAATTAATCAGAAAATGTTCGCGAATGACAGTATGGTGAATTTATTGGATAATTTGAGCAAGATCTGGGGTTTCAAGCTTTTATCAAGAGTTCCCGCTACAAGCTCGGGAGTGAACGTGACTGTCGAGCTGCTTCGTCCAGAGTGATGACGCTACGGCGTCTCCTCTGGATGAAGACATGAAGACGCGGCTACCCAGGGTGAAGACGCTACTGCGACTCCCCTGGAGGAAGATAGAAGACTATTGAATATGTTGAATTTTCTGTAACATGACATTGGCAACTGACGAACTGTCGAGTCCTATAATAAAATAAATAAATAAGGTACAACAGGCCGGACCAACTTAAAACACCGGGCGATAGTTTCGTAAATCATTATACATTACAGTACGATACATTATTTTATTGTGGACTGATACGGGCTAATGTTGAATGACTACAAAATCGAATGCAAAGTTAAACTAAGTATATTACTGACATTGTATTACAATCCTAAAGATTTTCTACGAAACAATGTTTAACTTTCACACGAACGTCGAATAATTGGAGTACAATTCAGAAATCTACAAATAAATTGCCAATTATACCAAACTAGAGCTCGGGTGCCTCGCGCGGTAACAAAAAGCTTTTTAGATGGTAATAAAGACTTATTTGAGAGAATGGGGCCGATTCTGACTCGTGCATTGTGAACTAAATGACAATGCCAGATTCTGCCCCACCATCAACCGCAAGTTGTACAATATAACGAATAAATGTAAAAATATCTCCGTTATTTATTAAAATTATTGGTTTCAAATAAAGTTTTGTACAAGTTGCGATTCGAAAAAAACAGCTTGATTAAGAATTCAGAAAATAGTAAGAAATCGAAGCGAATTATTCATTGTCTTTGTTATCATTTTCTACTACTCTCGCAACTCCTACTGATTATTATTTTGCATTATGAAACCTGTAATAAATCCCCAACAAAATGACAGCTTAAATGGTCACGTAGTTTTGTAGGTGGGGCAAAGCTCCATTGAAATGTGGCAATGTCTTTTATCAGATCTAAGAATATTGTCTACATTTTCTTGCACTAACTAATCTAAAACGGAATTTTGATATTCGCCGGTATTTTCGGCACGTGGCGTGGCAGACAAAGTCATATTTATTCATTTAAAATATAGTAACACAGCATTACAGTTGTAAAAACTAATTCACTGTGAACTTAATATAATTATAACTAAAGATCCTCGGGTCGCCAAGTTACCAGATTAAGTTATCAAACACAGACCACTTACCCCATAGCCCTGTAACAGAAGGGCGCCCGTGTCTGCCAGCACATGAGCGCAAACTTGCTTCGCAACACGTGTAACCTAGAGATATTGTCGACATGGACGCATCTCTTTAATACGGCACCCCACGGCGGGGCCCCGCTTCGTCTCTATGCGCTCATCGTAGACAGAATTTTTGGCTTGCAAATTTGTACCGATTTCATGTCTATTGGGTCTGTGTTATCAAATAAAATACTTAAAACGCTGGTCATAAATATAAATAATCGTCAATCGACTCGCGACCCACTAAACCACTTCGTGCGCGAATCATCTGGCATTGATTAAATAACAACTGACGCAATATGCGTGACTCATACGAGAACACACCTTTAAGTTGACATAAAGTTGGAGCTTTTAGATAAACTTACAATTTCGTCAATATATTTCACGGGTTAAGTCGCTAATCGGGTTATTTTTTATGCAAGTGGCCCTTACTTTAATACGAGAATTGTATGGGATAAATTATATGAAATTTCTGGGAGAGAGGTTAGGGTTCTCAGTGATTTTAAGGGTTCCGTACCTCAAAAGTAAATAATTATTTTAAAAAAAACACGTCTGCAAAAAAACTTTTACCTTTTGATAAATTTTTTATACCCTATTTTTACTCCCGTAATTAAAACGAATCTAACGATACCTCATACATCAAAATCCATCAAGCCGTTTAGGCTACAGGATGGCAGGAAGGAATGGACATATCTACACCCGAAAAACATGGGTTATCCTTCTTGCGCAGTAGGATAAAAAGAGATGGAGCATCCCCCCACCACTTGACTTAACCGCTTAATATCTTCGGCATTAAATGTGTAAAACTAAATTAATACGAGTATCTGCTGATCTTCATTATATAAAAATCAACACGAGAACAAGGTCAAGGCAAAGAATAAGAAAACTCATTAACAATGCATACAAACGAATGCACACATTGTAATTGTAAGTAAAACAATTTTGTGATAATGAATGTTGAATCTAATTGGAATCGTTTTAGAATCTAATAAGGATGCAATTGTCTCAGATGTGACTCATCTATTGTAGCCACAGTAGCCTTAACAATTACAGTAAGTCAACTATAAATATCGGAAGAAATGACGATAACGGAAAAATAGAAAGTGAACGCGCACCGGCGTCGTCGGACGTCAAGACTTGTACTAATCTTATTCCCAGAATAAAAACTTTAGTTAGCTATTACTTCGACGACCTTTATCTTCGACGAAACGCCCGCGACATGTATGTATGTGTTGAAATAAGTACGTGGTATTCTTTAATAGGTTTATAATTTAAAATTCAGTCACTCTCTGGTCGATATCACTTCAATTGTCTTCTTATTACCCGACTGCACAAGAAGGATGATGATTATTTAACAAACATATGTAGAAACGATTCCAGGGTGTGGCACGTTAATTTTAATCGTCGATAAGGCGTTAAGCACACATTTACGCGATGTATATAGGTGACAGTGACATTTACACATAGGTTTAAGATTAGACTTGGCGGCTACACTAGGATCACACCTATTATCTCAGGACTCGAGATGAAGATCGCAAAATATTAAAGAGAAAATGATATTTATTTGTGCATTAAAATAAAAGTCCGTCTGTCGACGCGCCTTAATGCTGAGTAGATGCGTTAGTCAGAGTACTGTAGTGAAGAGTATTTATACTGTGGTTGTTGCACTTCTATCAGTGCGTGAAGTAGGTGTCATTGATATATATTATTTTCGCTGCTTTATTGATATTGTTTTTTTTTGTTTACTTCGATTGACCGCGCATTTTCTCAACATGTTCAGTCTTTATTATCTCCTACTACTCAGGCACAGACCTTCCCTTACATCGAGGGAGCGCGGGCCATGATTCACCACGCGGGCCCAATGCGGATTGGTGGATTACACATACATTACGTTAGTTAGTCTACACCTAAGTAATCAACAGTGACAAGCCATATTTTAAAAAGTGAAGTGAACATCCCATTGAAATTAAATGTCTCAATAAGGTTAATGCATGAAGAGGACCTACATTAACTGGCGTATTATATTGTGTACATAACTAAGAACCACTTCATCATGAGCCAGCAGAGTATACACTTACCAGGTGTGAGATCCAATTTGTCTATATGGTCGCCGAGCACTGATGCCCAGCTTTGTAGCTGGTCCAGGACCCCCCATGGCGTCGTCATGGCAACCGTGAGGATGACCAGCGTGTGGGGAAACGTATCCTCGCCCAGAGCGAACTTGAGGAGGTTTGTATGCCCTGGGTCTCCGTCTAAGACCCATACGCTGAGTCGTGTGTGATCTGGTGTAAGAAATAAAATCTTTGTTATTGTGCGCTAGTCATAATTAAATTTTAAAAGAAGCCCTCGTCAATGAGTCTGATATCTATATGACAGAGGGATGGAGAATGCTGGAGAAGGCCTTTGTATTAAAAGGAGACATTGATCCGAACCCGAAGAGATCAATTTTTTATTATAATAAGACATCAAAATAAAGAAATTATTTCAAAAAACGAAAACCCAACTGCAAAAAAACTATCCTTTTTGATTAATATTTATACCCTATGACACTCCAGTAATCTAAAGATACCTCATACACCAAAATCCATACAGCAATCTAGGCTACAGAATGGCAGTATGGAAGGAGGGATTTTCTATTAATGGAAAGTCAAAAATCAAGTACATAAGTAAATGAGATTGAACTATCATAGAACCCCGTTTACATCTCATAGACCCCCAATTTTTTCCCCACTCTCATGGACCATGTGTAGTGGCCGTCGACCCCTGGGGGTCGATACCACTTTGAGAATCACTGATCTAGATAAAATATTACAAAAACTTACCATCACGATACTCATCTCTAACATCTATATATGCATATTCTAGAGCTGACCCCTTCTTGGGGTCTTCGACTCCTTGTAATTTAGCTATGAGAGTGGTTTTGCCAGTTTCATTGTCACCCAAAACTAGTACATTTTTGTTTGAAGGTAGTTTTGTGTTCCCTTGATTCTGGACTTCTTCTAAAATCGCAGACCTGGAAAAGAATAGCAAAACATTAGACCTCAATCTAGCTCATAGAAAGCTCTCTCTTGAATTTGAGGCCTTCCACATTAGTCATCATCATTATCAGTCTATTAATTTTATATTGCCCCACTGTTCAGGCACAGACTTTGCCTTACATCAAGGGAGCTGGGACCATAATCCACCACACAGGCCTAGTGCAAATTGGCGGATTTCACATGTCAAAGTTATTGCCGTAAGGCATGTAGGTTTCATCAATGTTTTCCTTCACTGTTTTGAGAGCACTCAGTAAATGTACGTAAGTTTTTCCATCGAAAAAATCGAGGGATAACTCATTGGTACATATGGCTGCCCTGGCTGGCAATCAAATCTGGGCCCTCCGTATTGCAAGTCCATTGACCCAACCACTGAGCCACCTCATTAGTACCTCTTATTAATTTATTTCATTAATGTATATGCAATTGGTATCCACAAGAACATAACGGAAACTAGGATTCTCCACAGGACGGGTACAAAAAAAAACATTGTAACTCAAAGTGGTATTGACAAGTTCAAGTGTTTACAGGACTGGGTATCAAACCTGGATCTTCCTACACAGTAGGCTGACCATGGCTAACTCATCAAAGAGAAACAAATCTATGTTACCTCAGCACACATTAGCGTAAGATATGCAGGTAAAAAAAAAGGTCTGAGTAGCTGTCAACCTCCTTTCAGATTACGCTCGAGATTCGGTCAATGGTAATGCAATGGGAAAATATTCCACGGCTGCTTTGCAAACAAAGGTAGCCGCGGCCAGGTCACATATTTCTCAGGTACGAAGCTTGACATCACGTAGGTGTGACACATTGGAAACCATACATGGGGGGCATGTTAGACGTAAAATTAACAGTGAACTTTTACCATAAGTTGTCCTTTGCGTCGCCGTTTTCCTTCTTTCTAGATTTAAGCCCATTAGCCTGGCCGTTTGTCTCCATTCTTCAGTTTTGATAGAAGATAACAACGGCACAGAGAGGCTTTTTTTTCGTTTTCGTTTCTTCTTCGGCCGTTCATACGTCACTTTGGCAATGATGTCAGTACTGCTGTAAAAAAAATTAAAATTTCCGAACTCTCAAAAATCTCTCTTCAACTTTTCCCGTTTAATATTGAAATAAAACTAAATCCTTATATGCATTATATTCATTCAATGTATATAACTGGTGATTATTACATTAAATGAACGAATACAAAAGTTAAAAATTAAATAAACAGATGAATATTTCAACTAATATATCAAATATACTTTTAAATGGGGTAATATAGAATTACTGGCAACATTATTATACTTTTTAAAAAGATTAGTCATTGCAAGGCAAAGTTATTCTCATACCATACTGCCATGTATGATTCCATCTTTATTTTTATTTTCTTTCTACAGTCATAAGTATGTGCAAAAAAGGCATTTGATAAATAAGTAAATACAATTTAGTAATAAAATTGACCTTTGTCTCCGTTTAGCTCTCGTAATGTATCATTAAAATATGTTAAAATAAAAATAAAAAAAAAAATTTTTGCGTAGCTAGGAACATGATCATGTCCCATAGTGTTGGGCTTTATTAAATTTCTAGGAGATTACAATTGTTTTTGGAATTTTTAATTTATTTCTCCTACAAGGGAATGTGGACAGCACTAGCATTTCGGTTAGTGTTGCCAACTTGACGCATTTCGTGTTAGATCAAGCGTATTTGAGAAGGTATGGAGACGGAAAATGTCTTAGTTAACGACTTGAAATTTCCAATAGGATGAAATAAGCTAAATATAACTTTGTTTTTTAGTTTAAAAGGCTCTACAAATATTGTGACTATGACAATTAACAACGTTTTATAAGTAAACTTGCAGCCTGTACTGTACGTGTAGTAAATTTAGACTATACGAAATCCTAAATTCAACAAATATAGTTGACAACACTTGTTTGTTTGTCATTTTTGCCATTCGATTATTTTTCTAATTCTGCTGAAGAGGAAAAGTTTCGAAAATCTCGTTTTATTTTTAGAGCGCAGAGTTGAATTTCGGTACATACCATTATAAAATACGCAAGTGTATCATTTATTTTATATTAATATAGCTTCAAGATGTTTAAGAAGCCTAGTTCCGGGAAAAGAAGCGGTAATTTGTCTCAGGTGAGTCACGTTATGATTTGTTTGCCCTCCAGCTGTAATCTTAGTTTATTTCTTCAGGAAAATGATACAGTTCCTTTATCAAGGCTAATCTAGGGCCAATTAGGGTCATGGAATAGTCTAGGCTGTGTTTCAAGCTAGACTTTCAGTCCAGCTGTTAATTTGTAAACAAAGGATCATTGTGATTGTATCCTGTTTCTGTTTACATAATTCGTTTGTTAGGAAGTCAATGTCAGTTAGTGAATGTGAACCTTGTGGTTCAGTCTGGAAACAGCTACACTTGATATGCTTTTGACCATGTTTTTAAATTTTTGAAGTCATGATCTATTTTCCATTTGTTATAATAAAAGCTATGGGTCAGAGTGTCGCCGAAGGGGCACTGAGGAAAAAAAAACTTAGAAAAATTTTGATCGAAAATTTCGTCTCTACATTATAACCCCCCGTTTTCATGAGGCCATCGTAGGGGTTATTTTTTATCAAGGCAATTTTTTGGTCCGATCAAAAGCACTCTAACCAAGCTATGTAGTATGTATGTTGTATGGTACCTATTTATTTATTATCAAAAATGTGCTTATTTTTTTTATTAAAGATATGCTTCTGAAAGCATATTGCCACTTTTCTTCCTCACTATTGGCATGTTTCCTTTACAAATTTATTATTATTATTACTAGCCGGTTATGACCCGCTGGTGGGCAAAGGCCTTCCAACTCTTCCTCTGCACTGTTCTGTGCAGACTCAGATCTCTCCTTAAATCATCAGTGTGTCTTGCCATCGTTTCCATTAATGCATAAAATGTAAATTCTAAATAAATGTTGACATTTTAAAGGTATACACAAGTATTTTTTTTGCAATAAACTAGCACTAAATAGTTGGTTGTCTGGAAGAAATCTCTTTTAGCGATAAGTCCGCCAAAATTGTACATGCTACTCATTAATGTAATTAATACTGTATTATTGTGCAATAAAGTGTATTTGTTATCGTATCTTAAATTGATTGGAATGCATTGCTAAGTTTTCTTTAACAAAAAATGACTAATTCCATTGTTTTTGTTTGTTTCAGTTTGGTCTACTGGACGTAGACCTAGACGATGGTGACGATGAGCCCCTGGACCTGTCGGACGATGACATTGACCTGGAAGCAGAACTGGCTGCCATCAGTGGGGAAAGCAAGAGGCCCCGGCCAAGGAAACCTGCTCCGGTGCCAGCGAGTAACCTTGACGCCATGATAGCGGAGAGCTTGAAAGATGTACCATCAGACGAGGATGTTTCAGGTGGGATTTAGGTCCAATAATTGACAAGGTGTCGAAAATAAATTATTAATATGATATTATATTTAGTATGACAGGCACATGATGTCTCTGCCATCTCAGTTAACGCATTCGAAAACAAATTGGACAGTTATTTTAAAACCATTAACAAGAATAATATCACTAAGTAATAGACTCTACAAACACTGTGAAGTGGACATATCGGCGATGAGCTGCCTGGCCATAATTAAATAATAATAATATTTATATTTAATTTAAAATTTAATTATTTATACAGTTTTTTATTATTATTTATGCACTTTCAAAACCATAACAACTATAATACCCTAAACCAGCAATCAAAAACGTTGACTGTGACTTTAAAGGTGACGAGGATGACCCGGAACTCCTAAACGAGTTGAGACAGCTGTCGATAGAGGAAGACGACGCCCCTGCGCCTCCTCCCCGCGCGTCCCGCCCGGCGCCGCCGCCCCCGGGGACGCTAAGCACAGAGAGCAGCACCGTCAGTCTGCTGCAGGACCGCATTATGAACTACGCGGCTGCTGAGAAACAGGCTAAGGAAGGCGGAGAGAGCAGTCGGGCTAGACGGTGAGCTTTGTAGATTAAAGTTTTATGTAATATCAGTTCTTTAGTTAATTGTCAGTCTAATTATATAAATAAGCCATGTGTAGTGTATCATATGAACATTAGATAACATAAACTGAACTTACCAACACTGTGATATAGATACACCAGCATTATGCTGCCTGTCTATCAAATGAATAATAATAATTGCTGGTTTCAACAATGGAATTGAGTGATATCCTAAACGGATATCACTCAATTCCATTGCTGAAAATTTAATGATAAATGGAGAAAAATTTGCGTCACGACCGGGATTCAAACTAGGGACCTCGCCATTCCGTGGCACGTTCTATTCCAACAGAGCCACCGTGATATCGTACCCAGGTCGTTAATTTTATGTCCATATTCTCGTTTTAGGGACTTTTTCTCCATTGAGGTACTGAGGTAAATATTTATAACACCCCTCTTTTTGCGTCGGTGGTTAAAAATAATACCTAACATAAGCTTACCGTACATGACAAAGCAGTCGTCGAGTGATTCCGAAAACTGTACCTACCATCTGTATGTTTAATATCGACATGAATGAACAAATTCCACTAAGAAGCCTGAAAAAATTGCATTCTACATACTCAGAATTTGTATTACGCATTATCCATGCTCGGTGAATATATTAGAACATGATGAAGAAATTCTCCTTGAAGAGAGCTCGTAGGTGATGTGGAGTAGACTGAATAGTAGTTAGAAGATGAAGTGTAGGTTGCTGAATTATTGGATTGGAATTAAACCACTGAGATATTAATAAAACTGTATTGTCTGTGTCGACCAAGAGTAGATAGCAATGAATGTGCACTGACAGGAAGTGTCAGTTTGGCACTAGTGTTGCCAATGTTGTGTTGGTTTCCAACACTCCTCACGGAATGACAAGGTCGCAGGTTCAAGTCCTGCCCACGGCAAGAATTTTTTCATCATGTTCTAATTCTACATACTAAATATTTCCCTAGATTCGGCCGTGGCTTAAAAACGCTCAACGATCTCCTAAAACAAGCTAAAGGTGGTAAACCAGTGAATGACGCAGACATTCCTCCACCGGTCGCCCTGAAGTCTGACCCTGCCCCGTCTGCCCTGCCTGAGCCTGCCAGTGCCCCAGAACCTGAAGTTGCCCCGGAGGCCCCGGAGCCACCTATAGCCCCGGAGCCAAAGGAACCTCCTCCTCCGCCTCCAGTAATCGAGGGTGAAGACATTGACCCGGCAAGACAACAGGGATTGCAGATTATTTTGAGTAAGTATGATGAATAATAGTTTTTAGGGTTCAGTGCCTTAAAAGGAAAAAAGGAACCCTTATAGGATCACTTTCTTGTCCGTCTGTCTGTCAAGACCTATATCTCAGAAACGCGTGGACGTATCAAGTTGAAATTAATCCCAAATACTCAGGTCTGCAACCTCCTATTAACGCAATCAGAAAACATGGTCGTGTATGTTGAATTTTGGCGCATATTTGTATAAAAAAGCAAGAACTCAAAACCTATAGGGTACTCGTTGACCTAGAATCGTGAAATTTGGCAAGAAGCTAGGTCTTACAGCACTAATAAATGAAAAAATTAGAAAACTGTAAAAGACATTGCCACATTTCAATGGAGCTTTGCCCCACCTACAAAACTACGTGACCATTTAAGCTATACCTATCATTTTGTTGGGGTCTTATTACAGGTTTCATATTGCATAATCATAATCAGTATCATTTTCTACTACTCTCACAACTCCTATAGAAGAATAACAAAAACAATGAATAAATCGCTTCGATTTCTTACTATTTTCTGAATTCTTAATTAAGCTGTTTTTTTCGAATCGCAACTTGTACAAAACTTTATTTTTAAACCAATAATTTTAATAAAAAACGGAGATATTTTTACATTTATTCGTTATCTTGTACAACTTGCGGTTGATGGTAGGGCAGAATGTGGCATTGTCATTTGAAATTACATCTCTCCAAAAATATTTTTTTATCTTTTCGTTAGAGCAAAGTTACGGGGTTAGTAAGTTGCGTTGCATGGAAGCCCTTTTGCGCGAGTCCAACTCGCACTAGGCCGGTTTTTGGTATATGATCTGTGTAAGTTTTTAGTGTATGATGGGTGTGTGTCTCAGGTATGCCCATCTCCCTTAGGAGTAGTAACAGATGGTGGAATTCCAATATTTGGGCTATGGCGTAATCGGTGGCGAACTTTATCGCTGTCTATTTAGAGCCTATTTAGTATTTAGGGTATGAGAAACAACCGTCCTGATGTGGGACAACTAATGAGACCTACTAAATTATTCCAGAAATATAAACTCTGGTTTTCTTTTCTCGTGTGGTTTACAACACGTGTCGTGTGGTGACCAAACCTATTGTCAGAGTTTTTCATGCCGCCCGTAGGCCTCTGCCGTGACCTAACGACTGCTGCCGAGCGACAGCAACCGGGACCAACTGCTTAACGTGCTTTCCGAGGCACGAAAGGCCGCAGATGAAAATGTCACTAGCGGTCATCCATTCAGTTACTGACCTCGCCCAACGTTGCTTAACTTGTCCAATCGTTTTCAACGTGTACTTGCAACTGGACTACGACCCCTCGTGGTAATAATAACCCTGGTGGTACAGTCGAAGACAGAGATAAGTATACAGGGGGCCTCAATAAGGTTGAGATTTTCGCAAAAACTACTGAACCGAATTTCATAATTTTTTTACAGTACATAGTTTTAACATTTATCTATCAAACAGTGAAAGAACTTTTGTAATAGGTCAAGTAGTTTTTGAGAAAATCTCAACCGCAAAAAATTTCCTGTATACCTTTCTCTGTGTTCCTCCACCGTACATGGCCGACCTGGTGTTCGAACCTGAACTTCTGTAACGTCCAGCGTCCCAACCCTAGCGCCACCGAACTCTCGCTTACTCTGAGCCTATTAAAAAACCCTTCCGATTTTGTCAAACCTTCTTATTAAATCCCACAGAACGTCAACAAGAGTTCAAAGCAGCCGCTCTGTCCGCCAAGCACACTGACAAGGCATTGGCTCTCGAATACTTAAAGGTGGTCAAACAGTTCGACGTAGTGGTCAATGCTTACAAGACCGGGGAACAGATGGACCTTAGCGAACTGCCCACACCGGAGTCATTTGCTGCTGAAATCAGGTCCCAGCAGAAGGGAGAGGACCAAACGCAGAATTCTGCAGGTATGTGATGTTAAGGAGATGAAAAGTACAGAAATTATATGTAAGATTGTATTTAGGAACTAAATATTAGAGAGTATATTATACTGGATACTAAAATTTATACTGGAGACTAATAAGTATACTGGAGAATTGGAGATTATATATTATACTGGCGGCTGAACATTATACTGGGCACTAAATATTATACTGGGCACTAAACATTATACTGGGTAGTAAACATTGTACCTACTTGAGATTAAAAAATACACTAGAGATGAAAGATTATGCTGGCTACTAAAAACTATACTGGAAAATAAATATTACACTGGAGATAGAAAGTTATGCTGGAGACTAAAAAAATTACTAGAGATGAAACAGTATACTGAAGACTAAACATTATACTGGAAACTATACATTATATATACTGGTGACTAAAGAGGATACTGAAGATTAAATCTTAATACCATACTATACTAGAATATACTATACATTATACTGGAGAATAAATAGTATATTGGAGAATAAAAATCATACTGGAAACAAGACATTATATTGTACTGGCGAGTAAAGAGGATACTGAAGATTAAATCTTAATACCAGAATACTAGAAAATAATAGAACATAAAATAAATATAAAATAATACTAGAATATACTATACGTTATACTGGAGGATAAATAGTATATTGGAGACTTAACAGTATACTGGAAACTAAAATTACACTAGAGATGAAACATACTGCAGACTAAACCTTATACCAGAAACAACACTATGATGCAGAAGAAAAAATATACTGAAAATTAAACATTAATACTGGAAACTAATCATTATACTGGAAACTAAAGAGACTATACTGACAATTAAACCTTATTGGATCAGCAGCCAACATGAATTGCCATTGCGAATATTTCAGAGCCGTCGCCCGCCCCGCCGCCGACAGACTCGGGGTCTGGCCTCATCACAGCATCGACAGTCGACGAGGCTCTGAGGCAAAGACTTGCCGCTTTCCACGTACGTTTTATTCTAAATTATTATATTATAAACAGAAAAAAAACTTAACTTGATTGCAAAGTGTATATTTCTCAAAACGGCCTCATTTTGATGCAAATGATTTCACTTAAAGGATTTTAACATATGAGGTGTCGTTAGATTCTTCTTGATTGTAGGAGTGACGTAGGCTATACAAATGACAATGCCAGATTCTGCCCCACTATCAAGGTACGATGAACAAGATAACGAATAAATGTAAAAAATATCTCCGTTTTTTAATAAAATTAAATTTGGTTTAAAATAAAGTTTTATACATCAAACGAGTCGAAAAAACAGCTGAATTAAGAATTCAGAAAATAGTAAGAAATCAAAGCGAATTATTCATTGTTTTTGTTATCATTTTCTACTACTCTCGCAACTCCTACTGATTATGATTATGTAGTGTTTTTGTTTGTTTTTTGAAATAATTTCGGCTTGTTAAATAATTATTTTTATTTATAGCAACAAGAAACCAAGGCTAAGGAGGAAGGCAACTCGTCCAAAGCGCGTCGTATGGGCCGCATCGTGAAACAGTATCAGGACGCCATTAAAATGCATGCGGCCGGCAAACCCATAGGCACGGACGAGTTACCCACTCCGGCGGGCTACGCGCCACTGCCTACGGACCACGTGAGTATTCAACATAGTCTAAGGCCCGTATTAAGGCGCTGACATGCGCCAACTAGCGCCGCCAATCTTGAAAAAATAATATCTTTATATTGTGTATACTTCATAATCTATTTATGTATTCTGTTTGCGTCCGTACGTCACTGCACCCGCGGCCCCGCTGACCACCAGCGCTGTAGTAGTACCACTACTACAGCACACGCTGAGCTGGGGACCGGTTTGGCACCACACCACTGCACCGTCACCTTGTATTGTACTATCTTTTTCTTGTGTATTGTGCATTGTTTGTGTGTGTCAAATAAACGTTATCTTATCTTCCAATTTAATCAATTTTATTAAAAAAGCCATTTACAAAATGTTTATTAGGATGAATACTATTTTTCAATATACAATACATGGCATAATTGCGACAAGCAAAGTTGTAGTTCACAAATGTGCCAAAAACGGCCGTTTTTCGCAATTATGCGAACTACAACTTACCGAAATTGAATCACGTTATAAATAAGCATTTAAAAAATAGTATTTATCGTAATAAACATTTTGTAAATCGCTTTTTTAATAAAATTGATTATATTGGAAGATATTATTTTTTCAAGATTGGCGGCGCTAGTTGGCGCATGGAAGGCTCTTAATGCTGTATTTGTTTTGCATTAGAGTGTATTTTCTTTACTTACTAGTTGTATTTTTGTGATATTGTCAGTCCGCCCCGTCCCCCCGCCCCTCGGCCGCTGCGCCCGCGCAGCCCGCGCCTTCCCCGCGCGCCCCACCCGCGCATCCCACGCGATACGACAAGCAAATACAGTTCCTATTGCTACGACAGAAGGAGTTCAAGGACGCAGCTTTGAAGGCTAAGAAGAGTGGTGAGCGATTTTGTTTATTACTTTACTGATGTTTCATCATTATCTTATCGCCTTATTGCAAGTTACATTGTGTACATTTTTGCATGGCAATTTTTTTACAATACAGGACATCTTTTAATCTAAAAATTATTAACATCCTAAAAGGAAAATACAATTTCAAGATTTTGTCTCTCTGAATACGTTGATTTTTTTTTTCAGAATTTTTTCGTACATAAATTCCGAGATTTTTTTTGTAAAATTAGGCATTCCGGAAGAACTGTGGCTCTGACGTAGTATGCAAAGGAAATCTAACCCATACAGTCAAATAATACATTGTATTTTTGTTTGTAACACTTTTTCAATGCTTTCTATGTAGTCAGAATCCACAAGAAAAATGTTAATGAATACACTCTTACAAATACCGAAAACGTCCGAAACATGGATATTCACCGATTTTGGAACTATTTCAATAATGTGACGTCATCGTCACTACACAAACGCTGTGCAGAATTAATGTATGTCACAAGCCTAACCATCCATTTAATTTTATCGAATGAATTCAAGGCCACCCTGTGTAATCGAGTCTCTTCTCTTTCATCCCTTATGTAATAATAATAAATAAAGGCTTTATTTCATTTCACTAAAAAAACATCGATTTCTTATGGTTAGGACATAAATTAGTTAGGTTAGATTAAATGTGAGAGGCTGGTGTCTGAACTAGGCAGAGTACCTGTAATACAGATCACCAGGCTCCCATCTCATAGGTAATGGACTAAAGTTAGGTATATTGCTATAAATGATTCAAATCATGAATTAAAGTCTATTCTTATGTGACTGTATCAGGTAACATAGAGCAAGCCAAGGAGTATTTGCGCGCGATGAAGGGTTTCGACGCGGTGCTGGACGCGGCGCGCGGCGGGCTGGCCGTAGACCTCAAGTCACTGCCGCTGCCGCCCAAAGCGAAGACGCAGATCGAACGCACGTGAGTCACACACATAAAAATGCATGCACCTTATCTGTATAATTCTTTGTTACTCGCTCGGTTATTTTGTCGCCGAACGAGTACATCCCATCGGTCGGCGACACTCGCCCACTCGCTGAGCTACACTGGCGAGTGAAGCGAGTAATCGCCCGTCGCTCAGCGACACTCGCTGATAGCCGAGCTACAAAACTATACTCGCCATTCGCTGTTCGTCGACTCGTTTTATAGTTGACTAGCTGTACCCCGCAACTTCGTTTGCTCTACGCAAACGAAGTTGCGGGGTACAGCTAGCTAGGAGGAGGATGGAGGAGATCAGAAGGCAGATCTTCCTCTCTGGATCCTTGTTTCCACATCACATACTGCCATGGCTTATAGCCTATGAGCTGTCCGGATATTTCAGATATCTCCTAGTGAAACTCCCATCAAAATCCCTTCAGTAGTTATGGCGTGATACTTGCACAAAGTCACAGACAAAAATTCAAACATTAGTGTTTTGTCATCAGTATCGATCCTAAAACACATTACAATTATTCTTTTCAAAAAATATCCAATGTACAGACACAACTTTTTTACAGTCGTATTATATGTATAGAATAGCTCTACTCGCTCATCGCAGGCGGTCGGACAACTGCCGGATGAAAATTATTCCATAAGCCTCGTATCCACAAATGACGCGCAACAAGAGGGGCAACGTTGCACAGCGCGCGACGTTGCCAGCTGGCGCGCAACATGACCAATGGTGTTCAACACGATGATAAACATGTCACGCGTCAAATGCCCAGTGGAATCCAGGCTTTATACATAATAATTCAGTTTCAAAAGTCTTTATTAGTAAATATATTTACGACATATAATATTTTTACGACCATTTTTTATAATACCACACTATGTAAACAAATCATTTTTCTCTGACTATATTTGGAAATTTTTAAAGTTGGTTACCTAAGTATGTATTATATTTTCTAAATGAGAAAAAATAAACAATCGCTACCTACTACTAACTTCTTAGTTACTACAAATTACATTATATTTGAACAAAAACTGTCGTCTCTCTCTTATATTGCTGTGCCTAAACAAGGTCCATAAAGAACAGTGTAACATTTTAATGTTAAGTATTATAACTTATGGAATGCAATAAATATATTGAGTATATGTTTAGTTCAAAATAACATAATGTATATTGTATAAATTAGTCTAAATTAAAATATGCAATGTTTTTAATGTTATACTACTTAAATACTGCATTCCGATTAAATAAACTTACATAAATATTAGACTTGCAACGAATAGTATATTCGGCCATTCGCCGAATACCGAATATTCGGCAGGTTCCCTGACCGAATAGCCGAATATTCGGCAAAAATATTCGGCCGGCTTGGCGCCGTTTGTGTTCTCTCCTGTCGAGAGCGTAGTTTCTTCCTACACCGCCGCTGTCGCCTGTCGCGACGCGTCTTTTGATTTTTACATTCTTAATCTCATTGCGCAACGTAAATAAAGTCCAGTTGTTATCTGTCTTTCGTCGCGTCGTATTGAGTTAAGTAGTTAAAATTTAAGTTTTGCGCCTAATCCATCATGGCCTCTAAGTCACCTATATAGGTGACTTCTTTTTAGAGTCCATATGGACATATTTTGACGACGATGAAAATGATCCCAAAACAGTCGTGTGTAATTTGTGCAAGACAAAAATTTCACGTGGTGCAGTGGGCAAGAAGGCGACTACATCAGACTGGATCGATGCTAATGCGAAAGAAAATTAATAAAACATTTTGTAATACAATAGTCAATCGTTTTTTATTAAGCATTTATCAAACTACAAAAAATATTAGGTATTCGGTATTCGGCCGAATAGTGCCTAGGTATTCGGTATTCGGCCGAATAGGACAAAAGTGGCCGAATAGGCCGAATACCGAATAGTTGCCGAATATTCGTTGCAAGCCTAATAAATATGCATACTTTGATTAAGGAGTTACATTTATGGTTATTTTTTTGTAAATTGGTTAAATGCAATCGGCAACACATACATAATAATTAAATCTTTATACAGTTTCGACGTAGTATCAGCGGAGGACTGCACTCCCCCCGAGGAGCTGGTCCCCACGGCTTCCTCGTCCGACGGCTCCGTGCTTACCAAGCTGGCGCAGCAGCTCACCGTCCAGCTCAAGATGTGTCTCACCAACAGAGACCACTACAAGGAAATGGGCAACATTGCAGAGATGAACAGATTCGAACATCTAGCGGTCACCGTGAAACAGGACTTAGATGTCGTTGTAGTAGCTAAAAGGTATGATTTTACGATAAATATATCAAAATGTAGGGTATTATAATTACGAGAGCTTGTTTAAAAAAATCTGTTTTTAATTGACGTACTTTAATTTCCCTGCCAAAATTCATCCAAAATCAATAAAAATAAAAATATGGACTCACTGGGCCTTGCTCTTCACTCCGCCGCTGCGGGACATCTTCTGTCTCGCGCTCGAGTTTGTCAGCTCGCCGCCACTTAAACCTCTGTCCGTGAAACGGAACGTATGGCGGCGGGCCATCGCGGGGTCGCTGCGCGGGGGTGTCAAAATAAAACTGTCAAAAAGTGTGAAGGTCAAAAGTGTCACATTCAATTTTTTATTAATGCACTCGACTGTTCGTCATTTGCCAATGTCATGTTACAGAAAATTCAATATATTCAATAGTCTTCTATCTTCCTCCAGCGGAGTCGCAGTAGCGTCTTCACCCTGGGTAGCTGCGTCTTCATGTCTTCATCCAGAGGAGACGCCGTAGCGTCGTCACTCTGGACGAAGCAGCTCGACAGTCACGTTCACTCCCGAGCTTGTAGCGGGAACTCTTGATAAAAGCTTGAAACTTCCGATTTTGCTCAAATTATCCAATAAATTCACTATACTGTCATTCGCGAATATTTTCTGATTAATTTAACGGGATATTAAATACAAAATAACCACTGTAGACATTAAAATAAAAATAACAAATAATTTTGCAACCGTCGTTTCCCGCCAAATTAAGGACGACGAGAACTTATCTAAATGAAAAGAGCGTAAAAATTCTGTTTCAAGTGTTTCTAAATACACCAATTAACTATAAAAATACCGTCCACTCATTTCTACCACCGACCGCAGCTACACCTCACTTCAAAAGTCAAAATGTTTTATTGCGATCATGTGGTTAATTCTAGGTGTTACATAAAAATCCAGTACTCAACATGAACCCTGTCAGGGCAATGCAACATAATTTAAACTTATATACTAAACAAAAACTATTCTAAAGTTAGCATGCAAATCCTAGTACCTATTTCTATCACAAAATATAATTGTAAAGTATAATATTAAAACTGTAAATAAGCACTTCATTAAATTTAAAATTTGTATAAATTAATTGTACTTAATAAAATTGTAAATTAATTAAATTGTAAATGCTTCTCTTAAATCGTGTTGCTATCCCTTTCACACTTCGTTAAAAAAGCCGCCTTAACGCTGGCGTAACTTTAAATCGCGTTTATGAATTCGCGCCATAATGATTGCGTCATCATCATCACGTTTCAGTCCACTGCTGGGCATAGACCTTTCCCAAAGCAACCCGACTCTTTCAACCCGACACGGTTAAACCCTGAGTCAAGTTTGAGTTAACTCGTGTCAAACAATATGTTAATCAGGGTTAAGAGCCTTCCATGAGCCAACTAAGCGCCGCCAATCTTGAAAAAATAATATCTTTCAATAAAGCTATTTACAAAATGTTTATTAGGATGAATACTATTTTTCAATATACAATAATAATAACTCTTTATTGTACACACTGATACATTAATGTAACAAAATAAAAAGAAAATACATGCACAAAGGGCGTAACTTATCTCTATGAGAGATTTCTTCCAGCAAACCCCATGAAGTGATAACTTAAATTAAAGGTAGACATAGTGTGTAACTATCCGAATATAGTTAATAAATAAATGGATAATACAATATTAAACTAAATACGAATAATATTAATTATGCACATAAATACTTAAATATACAATACATGGAATAATTGCGACAAGCTAAGTTGTAGTTCATAACTGTGCCAAAAACGGCCGTTTTTCGCAATTATGCGAACTACAACTTACCGACATTGAATCACGTTATAAATAAGCATTTAAAAAATAGTATTTATCGTAATAAACATTTCGTAAATAGCTTTTTTAATAAAATTTATTATATTGGAAGATATTATTTTTTTAAGATTGGCGGCGCTAGTTGGCTCATGGAAGGCTCTTAACCGAGCTAACTAACCCCAGTTAAATAAAACATATTTAACTTGACTAACAGCTACATTGAAGTGGAACTGGGCGGGCCCCGTGTGCCGCATGCAGCCGGACCGATGGGCCCGGACTGGCACAGAATGGGTGCCATCGGACGGGCGCCGGCGCTCGGGGCAGACCTCGGCGTAGGTGGAGAGACGATGTCGTTAGATACAGGGATGGGTGGCTGGAAGAGGCTCAGGACAGGGATGAATGGAAGAGGAGGGGGAGACCTTTGCCCAGCAGTGGGACAATTTGTAGGTTTACAAAAAAGAAAATACTTGAACTTTGCCGCAAGTATAGGTTCATCCGCTGACAACATGACAACGACAATTTTTTTCTCTTTTCCAGTCTAGACAACCCTCCACCGAAGTTCCACTACGAATCCAAGCAGTTCTCTGTGGTGCAATGCAATACGGACCTCAACGAGAACGACCTAGAGCTGACAATCGTGCGCGGCATCTCGTATAACGTTCCCAATCCAAAGGATATTGACACTTATGTCAAGTTCGAGTTTCCTTTTCCTCAAGTGAGTAAGAATTTTATATAACCAAAAATACTGGATGTCATTTATTCGACAAATTGAAACTGGGGAAACTCATGATAAATATTAAATCAAAACTGCAAAAAAAAACTAAGTACGTCACAAGTTACACAATGACTTTAGAAATGACCGTTAAGGTCAAATTCCAATGAAAGAAATCGTTGCAAGAAATTATAAATACCTTAAAATGTAAAAAAACAACTCCAAAGCACACTAACGATGCACATCAAATTAATAATTTTTTGATAGTTGAATTTATTGTAATTTATTTTTTATTTTCCCCCCAATTGTTTAATTTACTTAAACGCTGTGCAGAATTAATGTATGTCACAATCCATCTAATTTTGTTGAATGAATTCAAGGCCACTCTGTATAGAGTTGTAGACAGTCTACACTAATTAGATAAAACGGGAATTACCGTGGTAAACATTTATTGCGGCATTGCAGCCATCGTGTTCACGAGTACACTTTTGATATTTAAAACGAGTAGACATTTTTTAGGGACATTTTTTGACACTGATTATACACAGTAACATTTTATATTTGACATTTTGATAATTGATATTTGACATTTTGGTTTATATAATTTAATTGTGAATGAATGAATTGTAATTAATTAGCCGTGGGCAGGACTTGTACCTGCGACCTTGTCACGGAATTTTTAAGTTCTGCCCACGGCTACATTTTTCCATCATTTTAATTAGTCCGAGAAAGCCAGCAGGATATTGAACATATTCCGTATATTTTGAGATACAATATAGCTGCATAATCAAAGAAATACTAGTTACTTAATACCTGGTTAATTGACTAACAGGCTCGTCAAATAGCGGAGTGCCCCCTGACCGAATGTGTCCATGATCCTGGCCGCATAGCCTCTGGGCAGCGCGGGAAATCCTCTGAATGAGGAAGACGGTGGAGCGTGGATCCCCACACTTATCCTCCGTATATATATGTATTCTGTATATCATTTTGTTGTAGAGGCGCTCGTAGTCCAGTTGCGAGTACACGTTGAAAACGATCGTACAAGTTAAGCAACGCTGGGCGAGGTCAGGACCTGGATGGGTGATCGCTAGTGACACTTTCATCTGAACACCTCCGTGCCTCGGAAAGCACGTTAAGCAGTTGGTTCCGGTTGCTGTCGCTTGAAAGCAGTCGTTTGGCCACGTCAGAGGCCTACGGGCGGCCTGAATAACTAACAGATAGGTTTGGTCACTAAACCACACGAGAAAATAATTTTTTTTGTTGTTGTTTAAATAACTCCGTATTTTCAGGACACCCCCGTCTCCGACAGAACGTCCCTAGTGAAAGACAGCAATAGTCCCGTGTACAATGCAGTCTTCTCGCTGCCGATACAGCGGGGCGCGAGACACTGCCTCAGGGTCTTCAAACGGCACGGGATCAAGTTTGAAGTCTACTCTAGAGGGTAAGTGACTTGTCTATGGTATATTAAGAGATGTTTCAGAGAGAATGTCACCAGTAAAATACACAAATAGTCTCGTGTATAAGGTTCTGTCTATTCTACGACGGTAAGTGTCTATGGTAAATTCTAGAGCAGGACTTCGCAATTTTTTGTTTAAAAGTTTGGAAATTTAAGAAAAATGAAGTCAATCTTTTAACCAAAACCTTGTAAATGAATTATTTAGTAGATTTATCTACTTTACTTACTTTATTTACTTGGTCAATGTTCAACAAGTTTCATTGGTCACTTTTGGCAAGTCGTTTTAAATGAAAGATTTGACAATGGTTGTAAATGGGAAATAAATGATAAATGTCATAAAAATAGTGATTTTCTGCCTATTTTCTGAAACAAAAAATTAAAAGGTTTCGTGAATATATTTTTTATATAATTCTATTCAAAAAAAGTTGGGAAACAGTGTTCTAGAGGCTTCCTAGATATAATCAATCAAACAGTCCCGTACTCTCTGCAGCCAAGCGGCGCCCATAATCTTAAAAATATCATATCTTCTAATATATTCAATTTTAAAATGATGAAAACCTTCTGAGCCACCACAGGCCACAAGTTCCACCACTGAAATGGCGCATGCGCCGAGGCATAATGCGTAAAACAAATTCTGACATTCGATTTTATTAAAAAAGCGATGCACCAAATCTTGATTGATGATACAAAAAGGTCTTACTAAAACAATTTAAAAAAACGTCCAAATAAGGGTCCATTGTTATCGTCCAAATAATGTCCAATAAAGCAAATGAGGGTCCATTCATCCGTTTGGACTTTCTTTTCGCTCGGACATTTTTAGAAGAAGAAGCTTTTTAACTCCTTCATACAGAGTGGGAGAACTCCGAAGGCATGGCACAGGAGCATTGTTGTCCTGTTTTTCAAGAAAGGGGACAAAACCCTATTGAAAAACTATAGACCTATCTCTCTCCTGAGTCATGTATACAAGCTGTTTTCGAGAGTCATTACGAATCGTCTTGGACGGAGATTTGACGACTTCCAGCCCCCAGAGCAGGCCGGGTTTCGCGGAGGATATGGCACCATAGACCACATCCACACAATGTCCAATAAAGCAAATGAGGGTCCATTCATTCGTTTGCACCTTCTTTGCGCTCGGACATTTTTAGAAGGCAGACTGTGTATCTAGTTGTTTATAGGAGTTCAATGTTTAGGTACGATAAATTTCTATTTCCGAATATACAAATTTTGAGAAAACGGCCGTTTTGGTAATGAACATTAAGAATTAGTATTCATCGTAATAGAGATTTGGTACATAGCCTTTCTAATAAAACCTATTTTTTAAGGTTGGAGGCGCCACAAAACACAACTATCACAGCTGTATACAATTAAATCAAAATTATCGTCACGACTCCCGCCATTTAAAAAAATGCTGCTTATTTTATTTTTATTCCTATATAGGTCTCAGATGGATATCACCATATACAACATGAAATAATTATAAAAGTATCGTGTTTTAGTTAATAGCAATTCAACATGGCGAGCCACTCTCAAATGAAATGGTTTGGTAGGTAATTTTTATAGCTATTTTGGTGCATGTTGAATGTGTATTTGTCGTAACTGCCATCTATAATGTAGATACTACATCGTAATAGAGGGTTGTCCTACTGTTTTAGCTTTTAAAATAATTGGGTTTCTCTTAACTTTCTATAAGCTTTCTATGTATGAGTTTGATGTTCGTGTTGGTTTACGTATAGTCAAAAGGGACGAAGAGGAAACCAAAAATGGTTTAGTGGTTGCTTTCCCGCGGCAGAATGATTTGCGTTCAATAATACTATTTTGGAAATAAAAGTTTAGTTTTTAATTAATATTTTCAACTCGAAAACATAAGAGACGATAGGAAGTAGGTACAATCAACAACAGTTGCAGTTATAGTATGAGTTTGAGGCCCCCTGTACACTTATCTCTGTCTTCGTGTGTACGAACCCAGCCACAATCATTTTGCTAGCAGCCACTAAGTTCAGCTAACAGCAGATCAAGTGTAACACTTTGGACTTTGAACCGTTCTTATTATCTGCGTGGTAAGATTTAAAATCGTACTGCAAGTGTTACTATTGATCTGCTGTTGTCCGTACGAATGTAGCCTTTGTAAGTACGATATCTCTCCTATTTGGTGTCTAATTTGGGCTATCATAAAAAATCAATTATATTGAAACTGCGCTCCATACAAAAACGGGCAATCTCCTTTCGGGTTGTATATGGTACAGCTAACAGCCGATCAAGTGTAACACTTTGGACTTTGCACCGTTCTTATTATCTGCGTGGTAAGATTTAAAATCGTACTGCAAGTGTTACCATTGATCTGCTGTTGTCTGTACGTTCGTATCGTACGGCTATTTTGTGTGTCATCTTCGTGGGCCTTAGCGTCTGTATGTGAGTAGTGTGTAGTGACGTTTGCGCGCGCAGCTGTGTATGCGCGTGCGCTGACTGGCTGTGTTGTTGCAGCGGGTGGTTCGCGCGCGACGCGCTGCTCGGTACCGCTAGCGTCAAGCTGGCGCCGCTGGAGGCACAGGTCACGATGCACGAGGCGCTGCCGGTGAGTTCACACTTATGGGCGATAGCCGAGCTAAGTGACGCCCCAATTTTGAAAAAAATAAACCGATTGCCTATAATTTTGGCCACTAGACATTGATCTCCTATAAAAAACTAGATACACAGTCTGCCTTCTAAAAATGTCCGAGCTCAAAAAAGGTCCAAACGGATGAATGGATCATTTGCTTTATTGGACATTATTTGGACGTTAACAATGGACCCTTATTTGGACGTTTTTTTAATTGTTTTAGTAAGACCTTTGTGTAAGTATCTAATTGTTTATAGGAGATCAATGCCGCTAGAGTAGAAATCGTACTGCAAGTGTTATCTGCTGTCTGTATTAGTGAAAGAAATTTCGAGAAATATTTTTATTGAGATCCGCTGTATATTTTTCTCTATTTACGACTGTGTCTCCATCATCAGTCTATTTATATTGCCCCACTGCTCTGGCACAGACCTTCCCTTACATCGAGGGAGCTGGGGCCATGATCCACCACTGCGGATTGGCGGATTTCACATGTCTTAGATTTTTTTCTTCTACTTGCTTTTCTTCTGCATGCCGGTTTCATCACGATGTTTTCCTTCACTGTTTCGAGAGCACTCATTTGAGAGCAGTAAGTTTTTCCGTCGAAAAAAAACCAAGGATAACTCATTGGTACATGGCTGCCCTGGCTGGGAATCGAACCTGGGACCTCTGTATCGCAAGTCCATTGCCCCAACCACTGAGACACCGAGCTCTCTCCGAGCAACTGTAAAAAAATCCCTTTAAATAAGTAATATTATTTATTATCCACAGATAATGGACGGTCGTCGGCCTGCGGGCGGATCAGTGGAAATAAAGCTGCGCGTACGCACTCCGTTAGTCCAACAACAATTCGAGAACACCACACATCGATGGCTCGTCGTCGACAACTGATGCATCCGTGCGGTCAGACCCAGCATTGGAGTGAGAACTAATTGACGTAAAAGTTCATTTACAAATGTAATGATGAAGATGTTCATTTTAAATGTAATAGGAAGTGTTAAGGCGCTGACATGAGCCAACTAGCGCCGCCAATCTTAAAAAAATCATATCTTCCAATATAATCAATTTTGTTAAAAAAAAGCTACGTTCACATTGTTTATTGCTATAAATATTATTTTTTAAATGCTTATTTGTAACGTGATTCAATGTAGGTAAGTTGTAGTTCACAAATGTGCCAGAAACGGCCGTTTTTCGCAATTATGTGAACTACAACTTACCTACATTGCATCACGTTACAAATAAGCATTTAAAAAATAATATTTATAGCAATAAACAATGTGAACGTAGCTTTTTTTTAACAAAATTGATTATATTGGAAGATATGATTTTTTTAAGATTGGCGGCGCTAGTTGGCTCTAGGAAGGCTCTTAAAGAATGACATGATTTAGTCATTTTGACGGATTTGAATGTTTCTCAAGTCATTGCGCTCAGTGCCGGACTAGCTTCGGTATAGGTGTGATTCTATTGCCGCTACCAAATGACAATGCCAGATTCTGCCCCACCATCAACGGCATTATGAACAAGATAACGAATAAATGTAAAAAATATCTCCGATTTTTATTAAAATTATTGGTTTAAAATAAAGTTTTGTACAAGTCGAAAAAACAGCTTAATTAAGAATTCAGAAAATAGTAAGAAATCGAAGTGAATTATTCATTGTCTTTGTTATCATTTTCTACTACTCTCGCAACTCCTACTGATTATGATTATGCAATATGAAACCTGTAATAAGTCCCGAACAAAATGATATATGAGCTTCAATGGTCACGTAGGTGACCAAAGGTGGGGCAAAGCTCCATTGAAATGTGGCAATGTCTTTTAATCGTAACCCTATGAGACCCTTCGATGTATTGGAAAGCAAAGCTCAGATTAAATATGTTTGAACCGGGTATTACCTCTGTTAACCCTTAATGATGTTCAAAAGGAAAGACAAGCATAATGACAATGCCAGATTCTGCCCCACCATCAACCGCAAGTTGTACAAGATAACGAATAAATGTAAAAATGTCTCCGTTTTTTTATATTAAAGTTATTGGTTTAAAATAAAGTTTTGTACAAGTTGCGATTCGAATAAAACAGCTTAATTAAGAATTCAGAAAATAGTAAGAAATCGAAGCGATTTATTCATTGTTTTTGTTATTCTTCTATAGGAGTTGCGAGAGTAGTAGAAAATTATACTGATTATGATTATGCAATATGAAACCTGTAATAAGTCCCCAACAAAATGATAGGTACAGCTTAAATGGTCACGTAGTTTTGTAGGTGGGGCAAAGCTCCATTGAAATGTGGCAATGTCTTTTGGCAATATAAATTACATAATAATAATATAAAAAATAATCTCATCGCATAATGCCGTTGATCTATGTCATAATAAGTAGTCCTTTCTGTGTATATGCATTTATTGTATACATGTTGTGATATATATGTATTTTGTATAATTTATCTATACATATAATAAGACTGTAAAAAAGTTGTGTCTGTACATTGGATATTTTTTGAAAAGAATAATTGTGTTTTAGGATCGATACTGATGCCAAAACACTAATTTTTAGAATTTTTGTCTGTGACTTTGTGCAAGTATCACGCCATAACTAGTGAAGGGATTTTGATGGGAGTTTCACTAGGAGATAGCTGAAATATCCGGACAGCTCATAGGCTATAAGCCATGGCGGTATGTGATGTGGAAACAAGGATCCAGAGAGGAAGATCTGCCTCTTGATCTCCTCCATCTTCCTCCTCTACGCAAACGAAGTTGCGGAGTATAGCTAGTAATTAATATAATAATAAGTTGTTGGAAATATTTGTTAGGATTAAATGTTATTTTATTTTGTATAACATGTGACATGTCTCGGAGAGGGACACACTCTCTTCTCGTGTACATTTTCGGTATCAGTTTAAATGTTTATTAATGATTCCGATTTATTGTTATGGTCACAGAACAATAATAGAGTTAGAAATGTCCTGGGGCAGGATAGTATATTTTCATACTTAAATATTATTCAATGTTACACTGGCACTTCTAACCTTTATTATTATTCTGTGGTCTTTGTATTTCGTTTTATGATCTGCTCACAAAAATGAATCGCTTAAAAAGTGCCTACGTAAGTATTAGTTTTTTTTTAATTGTACGGAATTATAATTATTGTAGATATTATTATACTGTTAAATTGGGAATTTTATCGTGTATATTATTATGAATAAATGAAATGAATAATTTAATTATATTTAGACTTTTCTTAACCCGTTTTCCAATCGTAAAAACTCCATTTGTTATAATCATAATGTTTACCTTATTTTATTTATTTAATTAATGGACTCGACAGTTCGTCATTTGCCAATGTCATGTTACAGAAAATTCAATAGACCTCTATCTTCCTCCAGGGGAGGCGCAGTAGCGTCTTCACCCTGGGTAGCCGCGTCTTCATGTCTTCACCCAGAGGAGTCGCCGTAGCGTCATCACTCTGGACGAAGCAGCTCGACAGTCACGTTCACTCCCGAGCTTGTAGCGGGAACTCTTGATAAAAGCTTGAAACTTCAGATCTTGCATAAATAATCCAATAACTTCACCGTACTGTCATTCGCGAACATTTTCTGATTAATTTAACGTGATATTAAACACAAAATAGCCCCTGTAGACATTAAAAGGAAAATTATCAAATAACTTCGCAACCGTCGTTTCCCGCCATTTTCAAGAGAACCAATGTTTACCTTGATGTAGGTAATGATTCAGAAGGATATATGTACCACAGACAGCTTACACAATAGACATGAAATCGGTACAATTTCCAAGCGAAAAATTCTGTCAACGATGAGCGCATAGAGACGAAGCAGGGGTGCCGTATTAAAGAGATGCGTCCATGTCGATAATATCTCTTGGTTACACGTGTCGCGAAGCAATTTTGCGCTCATGTGCGGGCAGACACGGGCGCCCTGTTACAGGTCTATGGGGTAAGTGGTCTGTGGTAGTTACTCACAACAGCAGATCAATGGTAACACTTGCAGTACGATTTTAAATCTTACGACGTAGATAATAAGATAGGTCCAAAGTCCAAAGTGTTCATTTGATCTTGAGCTGTACCTATATTTGGTAAACAACTCATTAAATTCTAAGTTTAATTTTGAATAATAAAACATGAATGACTAAGTAGTGAGTTACTAAGGTAACTAATAGATCTCAAATTAATTCACCAACTTCCAAACTACGCATCAAAATAACAATAAAAAGTATAGTATCAAAGTCAAGGTTACAACTTGAAGCAAATAGCATTACCACCTGTGGACAAACTAGTTCGAACTGGATCTAATAGCTTATTTATTTAAAACTAGTTCGAACTGGATCTAATAGCTTATTTATTTAAATCAAGGTCGTAAGGAAATTACCAGTTTAAATACGAACAAAGAAATATTACATATGTATAATAAGTACTTACATATACAATACAGGGTATAACGTAAAGGGTATAAGCCGAAGGGAGGTTGTTCAGTATCGGTAACTGAACAACTTTTATTCGACGACTTTTCGAGTGCGAAATTATTTCTTCATGTACTACTAGAATGTCAGATGTAGCTTAAAATCGCTACAAAATCTACTTTTGTATGGTTTTCAGAAAATAACAAAACGATATATGTGATGGATGACCGAATGCGTTGAATTCGATATCAAAACCATTCGATGCAGCGACGATTTTCGATGTAATGTGACGTACACTTCGAGAGATAGTCAATCTCTCGATGGTAAGTTTTCGCTTACAAGATCGTCCAGAGTGATGACGCTACGGCGACTCCTCTGGATGAAGACATGAAGACGCGGCTACCCAGGGTGAAGACGCTACTGCGACTCCCCTGGACGAAGATAGAAGACTATTGAATATATTGAATTTTCTGTAACATGACATTGGCAAATGACGAACTGTCGAGCCCATTAATAAAATAAATAAATAAATAAGTTTCGATATGTATGATGTAGGAAACCCACCAAAAACACTTTTTGCTTGTTATTCGGGCATACCTTAAATTCTTTCCAAATCATTGTGAAGTTTTAGTTGTACGAAGCGTTTATACTGAAGGAAGTGTTTTAAAAAAAATAATGTTTGAAAAAAAAAATCCTTGGCCCATGAGGGGATCGAACCCGCGACCTTCGCGTTATTAGCACGACGCTCTAACCAACTGAGCTAATGGGCCGATGAAAGCGGCGACGAAATTAAGCTATCCCATCTTCTCCCGCTACACTCGGTGGGTGTGGCTATTGATTCATTTATAAGATGCCTCATAGATGGCGCCACTGGTTTATTATTGTTTGCGTAGAGCACGCGTAGACGGAGACACCTCTACTATTCTATTCCCACTATTTTCTGTTGGCCACTGTGCTGCGTGCCAAGCGTGATTCGTGTTTAATATTGTATGCCTGTCGATATTGGTAAATAATAGTTTGGTCTCCCTCCAAAGTTCATTAGCTAAATTCGAGGTGTATCTAATAAATTATCATTAGATAGTTTGTTTAAATTCAGCAATGAAGCAATTACCTATAGTTATTTAAATAAGAGACAAATAATCCCGTATTTTATGTCGTCGGCAATAATTGAATGTACTACCCAGGCCCGGATTTGGGGCAGAGCAGGTGGGGCCACTGCCCTGGGGCCTCCACAACAGGGATAAAAAATCCAAATTTTGACGGGTCAACATCACAATACTTGCACAAACATATAAATAATATTGTTCTTGAATATTGCCGCGGTTAACGCGGAAATCAAATACTCAAGTACAATTTATTAAAAACTATTTTAATTAATGAATAAATAGATATTTGTATGCTATGTGAAGTCGAAATCCGTTTGTTCTAAACTCTTATCGACATCTCAATAGTTGATACAATGGATGCTATTGTTATAATCCGACCACAACACGTGCGAATTGTATTATGACGCATTTCAATAATATCCTGAAACTACTGAAGCGCATTCACGTGCCCGTCGGGAGCAGGCGTCTTGCTGTCATTGTGGTAGAGTGACGTCATTCAGCAGCTGCTGGCTGGACGCTTACCCCTAATAAGCATCTACGTATGTGCTATATTTTATTATTATATCTATTGATAGGTATATACAAATAATATTTAGATAGTTTGGGCGGATTTTGGAGTGTAGCACGCTAAATGACATTGCCAGATTCTGCCCCACCATCAACCGCATGATGTACAAGATAACGAATAAATGTAAAAATATCTCGGTTTTTTATTAAAATTATTGGTTTAAAATAAAGTTTTGTACATCAAGCGAGTCGAAAAAAACAGCTTAAGTAATTAAGAATTCAGAAAATGGTAAGAAATCGGAGCGAATTATTCATTGTTTTTGTTATTCTTCTATAGGAGTTGCGAGAGTAGTAGAAAATGATACTGATTATGATTATGCAATATGAAACCTGTAATAAGTCCCCAACAAAATGATAGGTACAGCTTAAATGGTCACGAAGTTTTGTAGGTGGGGCAAAGCTCCCTTGAAATGTGGTAATGTCTTTTAATTGTCTCTAAGCGAGGCGTCTAGCACACTCTTGATGTCATAGGTAATTGTAGAGTGACACCACTTGTGCTTAGGTTTAGGATTAGAATCAGATCGGGAATAATAAAGTAATCTTATTAACTGATCTGATATTAGATTATTTGTCCGCGATAGAATCGCATCATGTAGAGTTTGCCTGTCTCCAGAGAGTATAGAAGATTTCACACATTTTAAACCAAAAAATCGACTACCAAAGTGCGAATAACTGAATTGCGCAAGTGCGACACCACTTTTTGGTTTTTGTAATAATTTTGATATCCTAATTTCCTTTCTTCGAGTAGCCAGGCTTGCGTGGGTGTTACAAATTATAACGTAGTAACCCAGATACACAGCCTACCGGATAAACCCAACTCTAAGTGGCTTAAAGGGCTAATTTAGGCTATTTAGGACACCAGGAATCCGAAAATAACTCCACCCCATTGTCGAACCCTTTCAATTCTATGCCGCCTACGTACTTAATTGTAGTTAGGTATAATTTCTAACTCTTATTAATTTATTCAAATAACTAAAAATATAAACTAACTTACTAAACTTACAATATTAAACTAAAAATAAAAGTACTTAATAAAATAGAACTAAACTAAAATAAAACTATATGTACAAAATAGTTCGGTTGAACCATCTGAATGGGTTGCATTACAGATAGTTCAACCGATCCCCGCTGTCCGGCAACGTGCCCAAAATGCTGGCGGCATTTCCCATTTGAAAATATCTAACTAAGTTTGTTTGGCGATGTAAATCAAATATGGCTTACTTCATAAGTTCCTTCGCACGCTACTATTAGTCGCCTCTAAGCGAGGCGTCCCGCTTGCTCTTACGAGACGTAGCATATGATCACAGGCCACTTACCCCATAGACCTGTAACAGGAGGGCGCCCGTGTCTGCCCGCACATGAGCGCAAAGCGGGGACGCCTCGCTTAGAGGCTCGCTCTTACGAGACGTAGCATATGATCACAGGCAACTTACCCCATAGACTGTACCTAACAGGGCGCCCGTATCTGCCCGCGCAACATTGCTTCGCGACCTAGAGATGTTATCGACATGGGACATCTCTTTAATACGGCACCCCTGTCACCCGCTTTGTCTCTATGCGCTCATCGTTGACAGAATGTTTCACGTGCTTTGTACTTTCATGTCTATTGGGTAAGTGTTCTGTGCATATGATAGACAATGACAGTTGCGTTTAGGATTAGAATTCGACTGACCGCTACAGAACTGTAAATAAAAAGACAATGCCACATTTCAATGGAGCTTTGCCCCACCTACAAAACTACGTGACCATTTAAGCTGTACCTATCACTTTGTTGGGGACATATTACAGGTTTCATATTGCATAATCAGTATCATTTTCTACTACTCTCGCAACTCCTATAGAAGAATAACAAAAACAATGAATAAATCGCTTCGATTTCTTACTATTTTCTGAATTCTTAATTAAGCTGTTTTTTTCGAATCGCAACTTATACAAAACTTTATTTTAAACCAATAATTTTAATAAAAATCGTAGATATTTTTACGTTTATTCGTTATCTTGTACAACTTGCGGTTGAAGGTGGGGCAGAATCTGGCATTGTCATTTCTTTATTGCCAATAAGCACGTTGTGTACATTTTTGCACGTCAATATTTTTGGAATTCACATTTTTCATCACTTTGCAAGGACCAAATCTAACTCAAATTTTCAAACAAAAGAGTGTCGTCAATCGCGCGTCCTCTACACGGCGACCTTAGCTGGGTGGGTTCCGACCTTACGAGGTCGCGCCCGTGACGTCATTGCGTGACCTTATACCTACCCGCGTTATGTAGGAGTTGTCTTTGTGATGTAACTTACAACTACGCCTATGTTTAAAATACGGATGGTGCAATTAAAGCATCCAGGGGATAAAGTCAAAGTCAAACTTTATTGCAAGTTAATAACCATTGATCTCTTATAAACAACTAGATACACAGTCTGCCTTCAAATGTCCGAGCGCAAAGAAGGTCCAAACGGATGAATGGTCCCTCATTCATTTGCTTTATTGGACATTATTTGGACGTTAACAATGGACCCTTATTTGGACGTTTTTTTAAATTGTTTTAGTAAGACCTTTGTGTATCTAGTTGTTAATAGGAGATCAATGCTGCTAGAGTTGAAATCGTAGTGCAAGTGTTTACTATTGATCTGCTGTCTGTATTAGTGAAAGAATTTTCGAGAAATAGTTTTATTGAGATTTATTGTAAAAATAATATAGTCTAGGAAGGAACTGACACATCGATCCCCTAGTTCACAATCATACCTACTAATTATGGAAAAAATTAAGACGAAGTGCACAAATCATAAAGTTACGATTTTATTGACAAAAAAAATGTAATTAATTTGATTGTGAAACTAGGGAATCGAATTGTAGACGTCGATAGGGGCGGCAAAGAATAGCCTACTGGCGGCAAATGTGTAAATCCGCCACTGCCTTCAATGTTACATCACAACAGGTAGACGATCATGTTTGTTTACAAAATAAGACACTTGATTTGGACTTCGTTATAGGTAAGTATAGTTGACATTGCTCGTAGGATCAGCAAAGCGAACACAATAAATATTTGATGTGTGCCGTTCGCCAAAGTCCATTCAAAGCATCCCTCCATTCACGGGCGAATGTAAACAGCAATAGCCTCGGCATTGCGGGGGTCGGGTCGATACAGCCTCGCGAATGTCAAGTTGAAGCGGGCAATGACGTCAGCCGCCCACGCCTCCGCGGCAGGGCGGGCGGGGCGGCAAGGCAGGGCGCGCCGGGGAGATATTTCTAGGGCTTTGGTAGCTTCTTTTAGATAATATTACTAGGATTTTATCTTGCAAGGTTTGTATTTGAATTGGAATATAAAGTAAAATGGGATTTTTGTGTGAATGTAAATTATAACGGTGGCACTTCACTTGGCTATTCGTATACGCTATTGGATGTTTGTCGTATTTGTCAAATACTTGACGTATGTACATATAAATAAGACGAATATTTTGTCAAGAATACCAACCACACGTGGCAATTATGACAAATACGCAAAGCCAAGTGAAGTGCCGCCAAGATAAAAAATTATGACATGTACAGCTAACAGCAGATCAAGTGTAACACTTTGGATTTTAGACCGTTCTTATTATCTGCGTCGTAAGATTTAAAATCGTACTGCAAGTGTTACCATTGATCTGCTTTTGTCCGCACAGAAACAGTTTTACTTGCAACTTAAACGATACATTTTATTTTCTGAAACTTTCATTGAAAGATTTAAATCTTTATTTTAAACGACTAAATATTATATTAAAGACAGTAAATATGTAAATATAAACTATAAATAAAAAAATTGCAATAAATCACCGACCGCGGAGAGTGTCCCCAGAAGGCTGGCTGCATTGCCTCGCTGGATGCGCCAGCGAGGTATGCGCCAGCCCTCTGGTCATTAGACACATCCACCAGGCGCACAGAGATCTCTTTGTGGATGCTGTGTGCGCCTGGTCCCTACGGTCCCAGGGTCTCCACACCAAACGGCACAAATATGCAGTCTCCACCGAGACCTGCATATTTGCGCCGTTTTTGTCTTTCCACCTTTCTTTGTCTTGTGCTGTTATCATACAGTCTTTACCAGCTACTTCCACTATATCGTCAGCCAATCTTTTTCTTTGTCGTCCCACACTTCTCTTGCCAATGGGGCCTGGCCAATTGGTTGCTAGTTTGGTCCACCTTTTGTCCTGGTATCGCGCAGCATGGCCTGCCCATCTCCACTTCAGACTCATAGCCTGTTGGAGGGCGTCTGTTGGTTTAGTTTTCTTTCTTATTTGCAGCGCGATAAATATGTATGTATGAATGTACATAGATAATGTAAAATGGAACAAAACATTCATAGGCACGTGTAGGCAGGCAGGCCCAAAGAATTTCTAATTTCTCCGCTTCAAAGACAAGTTAACGAGGCGTAACAATATAAATGATTTCACGAGAACGTTTTCCATTCACCAATAAATAGATATCCCGCAATTTACGATGTAGCCATTACTACAAATTATTATATATAAACGAATATCACTCACTTATATTGTTGAAGTCGGCAATTAGACCGACAGTTTCGACCGATTTCGTGCGCGAAGAAACGTCACCGACGCGGCCGTGGCGCGCTCACCTTGAAAAAGACCGTCGAAATCGGTCGAAACTGTCGGTCTAATTGCCGACTTCAACAATATAAGTGAGTGATATCCGCTTATATATAATAATTTGTAGGAATGTATTATAGGGATTTACAGAAATTGAGTATTTTTCATTATTATATCGTCGCAATTTTCTTTTGAGCTCAAATTAAGTGGTTCTAAGTCATAAGCAGTGAGCGATTTTCAACTTCTCAGAACAAAGAGCCCGTATACACGTGGTTAGGTAGGACAAGAGGTTCGTAACCTGAGAAACAATTTAAATTCATGTTAGTTTTTTTTTCTAGGTAGTATTAAAGTATTTTTAGGTAGGTAGTATTATTAGTTTGTTTAGTTTAGTTTTATTATATTTGTTTTTAAGGTTATTAATAAATATACTGTTAAATATAAGAAATAAAAAATTATACCCTATTCGATGTATTTAAATTTTATTTATTTATTTTATTAATGGACTCGACAGTTCGTCATTTGCCAATGTCATGTTACAGAAAATTTATTGTATACTAGTCTTCTATCTTCCTCCAGGGGAGTCGCCGTAGCGTCATCACCCTGGGTAGCCGCGTCTTCTTGTCTTCGTCTACAGGAGACGCCGTAGCGTCAATCACTGTGGACGAAGCAGCTCGACAGTCACGTTCACTCCCGAGCTCGTAGTGGGAATCTTGACCATGGCGCCAAACTTCAGATCCTGCTTGAATTCTTCAATAACTTCACCATACTGTCATTCGCGAACATTTTCTGATTCATTTAACGTGATATTAAACACAAAATAGTCCCTGTAGACATTAAAAGGAAAATTATCAAATAATTTCGCAACCGTCGTTTCCCGCCATTTTCAAAAAACCTTCTGTATTTAAATTCATAAGCTAATGTAAGCCACTAAAAAGTTTTGTAGGTACTTATCTTATTTCAAATGACATCCCCCTTACCATGAAGTCTTGTAGCAGGATTACTTCAATAATACTTTGTTATTTCGTACATTCGACAGCAGATCAATGGTAAACTTTTTACTTTTGACAGTTCTTATTATTGCGTCGTAAGACTTGAAATCTGTTTCGACTGCTGTCGACTGTACCATGACGTCTTCAATAAGCTTACTTTAAGGTCGTCATGGTACGAAATAACAAAGTATTATTGAAGTAATCCTGCTTATAAACTTCATGGTAAGGCCTCTGTAATGTAATTATTTCAATTTTCAACTGATTTCAATTCTGTTTCCTCTAATTTATGTCTAATATAAGTAAGTACGTAAAATAATGTAATTTACAATACTAGTCACCATTCATATTATTATAACTTACACCATCCACCAAGGCGGGCGGGCTATCGATCGTGGGCGGGCATGAATGGGTTGCTGACGTCACAGGGCGGGCGGCACGGGGTGGGCGCGGGCGGAGGCGGTGGGCAGCGGGAGTACTCGGGGGTGAAGGGGGGACCTTGAACTTGCATCGATCTGCTCTTGCACTTGACTCTATGCAGTTGGGGGAGTATCTGCAGGCTGAAAATAGCGGGGATGCATGTAGCCGCTAAACTTTTAGTGGGTCTCATTTCATCGTCAGTTTGTTATCAGGAGTGGCGGATTTACACATTTGCCGCCAGTAGGCTATTCAAATGACATTGCCACATTTCAATGGAGCTTTGCCTTTACCTTTGGTGACCTACGTGACCATTGAAGCTCATATATCATTTTGTTGGGGATTAATTACAGGTTTCATATTGCATAATCATAATCAGTGCGAGAGTAGTAGAAAATGATAATAATAAAGACATTGCCACATTTCAATGGAGCTTTGCCCCACCTACAAAACTACGTGACCATTTAAGCTGTACCTATCATTTTGTTGGGGACTTATTTACAGGTTTCATATTGCATAATCATAATCAGTATCATTTTCTACTACTCTCGCAACTCCTATAGAAGAATAACAAAGGCAATGAATAATTCGCTTCGATTTCTTACTATTTTCTGAATTCTTAATTAAGCTGTTTTTTCGACTCGTTTGATGTACCTAGAAAACTTTATTTTAAACCAATAATTTTAATAAAAAAATTGAGATATTTTTACATTTATTCGTTATCTTGTACATCATACGGTTGATGGTGGTGCAGAATCTGGCATTGTCATTTGCTGTCCTTATCGACGTCTACAATTCGATACCCTAGTTCACAATCAAATTAATTACCTTTTTTGTCAATAAAATTGAAACTTTATGATTTGTGACAGACAACATAGATAGACCTTCGGCTCCAGCGGTGCTGCGCTCGTGCAGTACAGTCAATTCCTTTATGATGTAGTCTGTCTAATCTGTGGTAATCCGCCATATCTCATCCTTATTATGTGGTCACAACTGGAAAACTTTTTCCTCAAACTTTTCCCCAGTAATGCAACTTCCCCAAAAATTCCCCAACAGCCCAATTTTCCCCAAAATGACGGGTTTTCAAAGTGAAAGTTCAAAGGAAAAAAATACAAGATTTTTAAGTTGATAATAGATGGCGTTGCACCGAAGTGCTATATCATCGTAAAAAAACACAGCACCATGAAATCAGCTGAATAATATATTTTTATTGGCTTGTTTGTGTAATTTAAACAATACAGTACAAATTAATACTAGGTATGAAATACGAAAAGCCCAAGTTACAAGCAATAACAACGCATTTAGGGTTGACATCAGACCAGTCAGTGCCATCTACCGGGACTATCGGTACTTTCTTTCTTTTTTAAATGTAGCCTTGAATACCTCTCATTGCGAGAAAAAAAACCAATCTGGCAACTCAGAGTCCAAGTAGCTTTCGTAACAGATATTTGTTCCCAATAAAGTTTAAATATAACTCACTCTTGCATTGCGACACAATATTCCGTTGAATCCCGTAAAATGATCAAAATTTCGTAAGTCATGACGAATAATCTTAGCGCGATATTCGTCAGTATGCATCACTTGTTCGTCATTCGCATCTTTTGTCGTCACGCGATGACTCAATGTCGTCAGAATGCGTCACAGATACGCAACGCTAATCGTATTTATTTCAAGTTTCTCAGAGATTATGTTCGTAAGAGCTCAGTGGAGCTGTGGTTAAATTGGACTTCCGTTCCTGGGTTCGATCTCCAGGTTATTCATGTACGGTGGAACACGGAGAAAGGTCTACAGGAGAGTTTTTAAGGTTGAGATTTTCTCAAAAACTACTTGACCTATTGCAAAAATTATTTCACTGTTTGATAGAAAAAGTTCAAACTATGTAACTGTAAAAGAATTATTAAATTCGGTCCAGTAGTTTTTGAGAAAATCTCAACCTTATTGAGGCACCCTGTATACTTAGAGATAAGTATTACTTATCTCTGTCTTCTACAATCGAAAACAGAAAAGTGTACATGGGGTCTCATTAAGGTTGAATTTTCTCGAGAACTTCTGACAGATTTTTTCAATGATAGAATGCCGACTAATATAATAGTAATTTTTTTTTATAGATTTAAAATAGTATTCATTCTAATAAACATTTTGTAAATAGCTTTTTTAATAAAATTAATTAAATTGGAAGATATTATTTTTTCAAGATTGGCGGCGCTAGTTGGCTCAGTGAAGGCCCTTAAAGTAAGCTTGTTTAAGGACGTCATGGTACTAAATAACAAAGTACCTATTATTGAAGTAATCCTGCTACAAGATTACATGATAAGGGGGCAGATGAGAGATCAGGTGGGTGCGCTGCGTCGATTTTTACTAGCCGTCAATGTCAGATTTTTGACGAAAATTAGTACAAAAATTTCGTTCGCGCAGGCTTTGACAGGACAAAAAAGGGCCGCCTAGCCCCCCTGCGTCTTATGGTCTTGATCGTAGCCAAGTTTTCATTCTTTAAATATATATATATATATATATATATATATATATATATATATATATAAGTTTAGTGTTGCAAAAAGAGCCTACAAAGTATCCGACGTACTGCCTCTGGTTGCCTAGCAGCGCGTAGGCTACGTGCCGATGTGGCCGTGCGCACCCATTATCTTCTCATGTTAGGTACAACTGCGCGCGCGCAGCTCGGCCGAGGCCTTTGATAAAAAATACATAATGCTTGTAAATAGACGTGGCCGTGATGTGTATTAAATAGGTTTATAAATAGAAATATATCTATAAACTTCGCGGTTGCCGCTTAACGTGGTCCCTTTATAATTTAACGAATTGTAACTTAGTGTGAAACTGACAAAACATCAGCTTAAGGAAAGTTATGATAAGGTTTATGGCTAACCGCCTAGCATATAAAACTAATCGTTTGTTTTGTAATATTTTTTTCTTTCATGGACTGTGTTATTTATGTCATATGCAATTATATTATGTACTATCTGACCCCGCGAACTTTGTTCCGCGTTAGGGGCAATAAATGAGCAGATTTTTTTCGTCGATTTGTCGACAGGTACTCAACCATTACTGATAGTCAGGAATATCTCATATAAATCTTAATCATATTTATCTTTTTTTTCTACTGGAACGGGATAAAAAGTACCCTATGTCCTTCTCCTGGTTCTAAGCTACCTCCTCACAATTTTCAGCTAAATCGGTTCGTCCGTTCTTGAGTTATAAATAGTTTAACTAACACGACTTTCTTTTATTGTATATATAAGTTATAAAAATAGCAATGTTTTCACATTTTAATTTTCCCCTTAATCACTCCAACTAAACTAGCAGCTAGGAGCCACAGCAATAGTCCAATTTTACCACAACACAGACAGTCCAGAGAAATATAAACTTGCAAATAGTTTCATATTAAATCAAATACATTTAAGTTTGACACACACAGCCGCGAGCTAGCCGAGATCTGCGATCAGTTTAAACGCTTCATTTTCTGCCGTCGCGTCGTTACCTACTGGAAGTAGATCGCAGGCCTCAGATCGCTACCTACCGGACGTTAAAATGCCCAGTAAATGAGGAGGGGCATGCGTTTCAACTGATCGCAGATCGCGGCCACAGTTGTGTGTGGAGGGCATTATTTGTGAGACAGAATCTCAGATCAGACTGATCTGAGGACAGAATACACAAAATGTGAGATGTTTAGTTTGCGAGCTGACTGTTTGCCTCTCTATATATTTTAAATGGTGCGGTCATACAATGTGTAGGTACTGGAGAGCTATAGCTGACCTTTTTTAGGCGCTGAAATCCTGTCAACGTCTGCGCGAACCAAATTTTTGTACTATTTTTCGTCAAAAATCGGACTAACGGCACTTGAGCCCTAGTAAAAATCGTCTATTTTACAGTAGTTTTTTGACAGCCCCACATTTGCACACAGCTGAAATGAAGATGCGTATAAGGTCTGGTGGGGTTACACGTCTGGATAAAGTCCGCAGCGAATCTGTCAGAGGCTCATTTAAGGTGGCATTGCAGAAAAGCTCTCAGAAAGCAGGCTTAGGTGGTATGGACACGTGATGCGCAGAAATGAAAATTACGCCGTAAAGAAGGCACTAAACATACCAACTAAGCCTAGGGGCAGAGGCAGACCACCTGCTACGTGGTGGTCCAGTATCGAGAGAGAGATGAAGGCTCGAGAACTCCCACAGTCGACAACTCAGGACAGATTGTCCTGGCGCCGAAGTACGAGGAGGCCCGACCCCAGATGAACTGGGAAGGGGCACGGCAAAGAAGACGACTTATTTGACAGTCAGCCGCAAACAGTTTGCCTAATGGGCCCACACCCTTAGGCATTGTGCCTCTGACTATTGACACCAATCATACGATAAAATCTACTTGTCGGTTCATTTTCAAGGGTAGTAGATAAGATATAGAGCCGCTCCCTCACTATATAATATCCACGTAACAACTTCAGTTATCTACCATAACATTATGAAGTTTTTTACGTAACGATTTTTACAGGCAAAAATAACTAACGCCACTTTAGAAAGCGGAATGAGAATAAACGGTAGACTGGTAAAGTCTCCTTATAAAGCTCTGAAATTCTGTACTATTATTTATACTCAAAACAGATCCCAAATCAAGTGTCTTAATTTGTAAACAAAATCCCTACTAGCCTACTAACATTTTAAGAATGATTAGGCATAGTTATTTTTAATATTTTGCATATTGCACACATATTTTATTTATTTATTTAGGTGTACATAACAAGTGACAATCAATACATAGTAATCAGGACACAGAACACTGGTTTAAATCTAGATTGTTACCCAAACACAGTACACACAGCATGATAATAATACACACGATATTGTTATGAAAATAATTTAGTTTAAATAAACTACTTACTTACATGATTGATGAGTATAAATAAACTACATATAAATAAACCATATAATTTATATATATAATACATATTTTTATATAAGATAATACATATACTATTTTAGGAGATCCTTTACACATTTTTTAAATGTGTAAGGTCTGGAGTCGAAGATATCCAAAACTTCATTAGCATCAGCCAGCTCATTGTATTCACGGCGCATTCTAACAATGAGATTATAATAGGATGTGTTGTTCCTATATACCTGTAATACAAAGGCTTAACCCGTATGCCACATCTAGTGCTCATATTAATAAGGGACAGCAAATAAGGCGAATCAAGTTTAGAGTGTAATATTTTGTGCAAGTAGATCAAGTCTTGCTGTTTGCGTCTTACTGTTACATTGAATTTAGACAATATCGCATTATATGATGATAATCTGCGGCCATAACCCAATCTGTATGCTAATATCTTTAAGAATCTTCTTAGTATACTTTGGACCCTGTTCGATATTCAATATTAATAAGTATGTACAGGTACCACTATAACTATTTATGTCGTCAAAATTGCAATTTCACTCATGAAGGCAGTTTGAAAAGAATTTTGCCACCCCAATATTTTTTTTATATTTTTTTTATTCTTCATAACAAAATCCACAGCACTTTAAAAAATTACATTTCAGTTTAAGTCATAACATACTGCCAATGACGGATTTACAATATTAAAAATAAACATAAAAATTAGGGAAGTTAGGTGTGTGTTGGTTTGATATGGAGGGTGGGTGAGGGTGTGTACGTGCGTGTGAGAGGGTGGGTGAGGGTGTGTACGTGTATGTTATGTATTCACTGTAGTACTCATATCCCCCAACAATGCCACGACATCCTTCTTGAAGGTGTTCCTGCTGGTATTGAACAGGCCCAGGACCATATTCTCGTCAACATTGACCCATCTGATTTGGAAAACTTCCCAACGGAAATGTCTACAATGAAATGGCAATATTTCTGTTGGTTTACTTAAAATCTATATATTTTTTCAATTACCAGTAGGTAGGTAACATAAAGCAAGCAATAATTCATTGGCAGACAAAAAGCGGTATTAGTCTAAGCCATTAAGTATCACATGTTAATATCAAGCAATGATTGTTGTGATAACTGCGTTGTTATCTTATCAATTATCGTTATCACGTGGCGACCATTGACAAAATGCGGATCTCACGGCGCGAGCACGGTCGTAATGCGTGATGGAAATTTTGGGTCTGCAATCGACAACAAGGCGGTAGGGGGAGACCCGGACGGGGAGGAAGGTGATGGATGATGAATTGTGGGCTATTACAGCCCACAATGGGGAGTCCTCGGGGCGCCAGTCGGGTCGCGGATGTATCGCAGTTCCCGTGGCTCGGCAACAATGGCACGAGGTGGAACACTCCAGTAGTTTAGTTTGTATTCTGCCCCTTCAGGACGGCGAGCCCGACATAATCAACACGCCCCGGGCGTGGTGGTACACGGACACGTGTTTTACCTGGGACAAAAAAGGGGGTGACACGAACTGGATGATTACAAAAGATGAAGCAAATGTGCAAGTGGAATAGGACCTTTGGACTGCTGTGGTGTCACTGCTAGGCCTCCCAGCACAAGATTTTAGCTTTAAAGCTAAGCTACTTGTAAATACATAGACCAATAGTGATGAGTAGAAGAAACTGAAGTTTGACCAACACCAGCAAGAAGACTTGGCAATCTGTCAAAAATCTACAGCAGTGTGCCTTTTTACAAAGTTAAACCTCAAAAACATGAAGCAAGGCACCGCCGATTGAGTTAACCATATATATAACCGCATGAATATTGCATGAATATTACTCGCGTCTCTGCGACTCACTTAATTAAATCAATAAAAGTCGAATATAAATGTCTCTTTCTAATACAGTACCTATATGAGAGTGAAAGGGATAATCAAGGGTGACCCCCATACAAATATACTTTATGCTCTCTCAATGGAGTTCGGCGAACTTTTGTCCTTTATGGTCAAAAATGTTTTATCTTGTTGATGAAATGAAAAAGAAAATTTAAATTTGTATATTTCATAAAATTTCTTAGATTACATTCAATATGAACCCTGACTACACTACGATACCCTATGCTGTAGGAGTCAGTGTCTTTCAATGGTCTTACTTTTAAATTAAATAACATAATGTGTTCTTATAAAAGGTGTACAATTTTCAAGTAACACGCATGCATGGTGTGGGAGGGTGTGTTAGGGGTGGTGTGATGTGTGAGAGAGAGTGTGTGTTCTAGTCATATATTCTATTTTCGGCGTCTTGTGATGATGTGATGGACTTTGCCCCCATCAATTAAGATTTTTATATCTATATTTGTTATCGCATTAATCTTTAACTTATCAGTATCACCGTCCTATGGGGCCAGGTCCTAAGTTATCACTCCTGGGAATTCGGAGTAGCCTTTGAAAAATCCTGGCAGATAAGATAACAATATTCCGTCACGAAATTTATTTTTGAATCAGTTTCTCATTATTTATTTTATGTAATAGCATTATTCCTTTAATTACAGAGCTAATGTTTAACCAAGATAAGATATAGGTATTAGGTACTTGTATGAAGGAAAATATTACACCGCGTTCTATGGAGAGAGCCTAAAATATATTATTTATAGGGCCTTGTCAAATTCACTCTCACATGTCATAAAAAGAGACATCTCTTTTATAAATTCATTTTAGGCCGCATTAGCACTTGTAAGAAAACTTCTGCGAGTAATGTCCGACAGTTTGTCCGATAACAATTACTTGCAAGTGTAAACTGCGTAAGTGCTGTCGCGAGAGCTTGTTTAGCACTTCCTGCGAGTAGTTACGAAAAGTTGCAGCAATTTGTACGATGATGTTTAAATAATAATAAAAACTGTAGCTCTTTGTATAACTATTGTCTTTGTATAGAATGAAAATTGTCTCTGTTTCCAAACTTACATACGCATGTAAACTATTAACTAGTTGGACTTGGCGTATAGTAATACATCTTTTTTGTATTTCTCTACAATATGTTTAACGAAATCTATCTTATAATGCCATGACATGAAATGAGTGGCATAAACGCTAAGTCATGCAAGAGCGGTGTCTGCAATGTAAACATGGCTTTCTCCATAAGGCGTTCCTTGCTTCATGTATACCTGCCTGAATTTCTAGAACGTCTGTGTTCGTAACATCAGCCTATCATGTGTTTCCCGCGTGCACGTTATCTTTCACAACAAGGCATATCTATGTAAATATTTCATTATCTGCATGATTCAAACAGTGTTATCAGATAATATTTCAATTGTATAAAAATATGTTCACTGGAATTATATGTAACCCCACCTGCCGATGATGATAAGCCTTACCACAATATACTTTGAAAGAAAGTAACCTTACTTATAGGTACAGTCGACAGCAGATCAATTTTAAAACTTTGAACTTTGGACCGTTCTTATTATTTGCGTCGTCGTAATCTGCAAGTGTTACCATTGATCTGCCGTCACCTGTACATTTATAGGATGATGTTTTAAAGGTTGTAGATTCAATGAGGGGGTTTCAAGGTTACATTTAAAAAAGAAAGAAAGTACCGCTAGCCCCGGTAGATGGCACTGACTGGTCTGGTGTCAAAATTAAAAGCATTGTTATCGGTTGTTATTGCTTGTAACTCGGGCTTTTCGTATTTCATTCTTAGTATTAATTTGTACTGTATTGTTTAAATTACACAAACAAACCAATAAAAATAAATTATTCAGCTGACATTGAATTTTTTTTCATGGTGCTGTGTTTTTTATGATGAAATCGTACTTCGGTGCAACGCCATCTATTATCAACTTAAAAAGCTTATTTATAACTGTCACTTTGAAAACCCCTCATTGAAAACAGAGAAATACAGGGAGCTTCATTGTGGTTGAGACTTTCTCAAAAACTACTGTGGGGTGACCGCGACTTCCAATCGTTATCGTAATCGTTTTCAATTTGACACATGGACGCTATACATTGCTTTTTGCAAGTTTTAACAAATGACAATGAAACGCAGCAAGTGTCAAAATGAAAACGATAACGATTGAAGTCGCGGTCACACCCCTGGACCGATTTTGATTTTTGACTTTTATCTATCTAACAGTGAAATAATTTTAGCAATAGTTCAAGTAGTTTATGAGGAAATCAACCTTTAAAACTCTCCTATACATTTTTATCTGTGTTAGATACCTACACCGAACTCTCTTAATAATATTTGGAAATATATATCTCGAAATTATACATAAAAACTTGTTTGTTTACGACCATAAAGAGGCTACGGCGTGAATCATTGAACCTATATTTGGTTTGTCCCACATACTCGCCAGATAACGTGTTACTGATGAGTATTTTGAAATACTAGCTTGTGGTACTAGGTTCACGTAACGAACGAATATTATTTTGCTTTTTGCCTGAGATGGGGAAAAACATGAACACCAATTTCGAGAACAAAATGGCACCTGTTTTTATATATGAAATTAACGTGTTTAAGGAATTTTCTTTTCATTTTATAGTTTCGCATCTTCTTCTTCTTCTCAACGTTCCTCTTCTCATCGAAGGTTGGACAACATCATGGCAATTTTCACCCTCTATCCGGCTTCCCGGAACAAGGAGCCGGTGCTGCAGCCGAACCAATCACGTAAATTCTTTAGCAAAGAGTGTCTTCTCCTGCCAACGCTCCTCTTTCCACAACTCTTGCCCTGGATTATTACATTTCCACTTGTAAGAAAACTTTTGCGAGTAATGTGTCTGTCAGACATTTATAATACCCTACATTTTGATATATATTTTGTATGAAGAACTATTTCGGTTTAGACTTTATTTTCATTTTAAAAGACATGGATATGTTTGCGATATTTTCTATCGAGCGAAGTTTGTCTAATGCTGTATAATCTCTAAATAGACACCACAAGATTGCTATATATTTTTTCAGACGTTTAATTTTAGTAGTTAGTGCCGTAGCCTTCGTAGAAAAATTTAAAATCACACACACCGCCTTAAAATTCCTTCACTTTGACAGCCTAACATACACAACCTACATAACATTGGGTACATGTGACAAGGGGTGAAGGCTGTTGCCCTCTGTAGGTGTATTTCCGACGACCCTTCATGCCCCCAATCTGCTAATTTTGGTATTGACTCTAGGCTTATTTATAACGTCCATGCCCCTCTGCCATTTGAGGTCAGTGGGGTCTTGGTTGACGTCATGAGGGATGGACTTAAAATCATCGTTCTGTTAAGTATTATAATCTGTAAAATGTTTATAATTAATTAGCGATTTTGTTAGCGTGTGGTTTCCTTTATCGTAAGATTTTAGGGAAATGCCCCGCAATTTCAAGCTTTACACTTCTACACTTTCACAATTTTTATTCAAGCTCTTATCCTGGAACATTTCTCTAAAATCTGCATCTGAACTTATTTCATCCTTATCTCAGAACTTCCAAGTGTCTGTTCAAATCCGAACAATTTTTAGAACATTCCCTTCAAAAACATTGTTTTCGGTACTATGAAGGTCCAAAGGTTTATTTTTAGTGGATGGACATGCGACGGAGTTCAAGATAATTTTCTCGCAAGCATGCGAAAGCGGCCGATTATTTCAGCGATAACACGCATCGGCCCATTAGCTCAGTTGGTTAGAGCGTCGTGCTAATAACGCGAAGGTCGCGGGTTCGATCCCCTCATGGGCCACGAACACTTTTATTTTTATTTTTGGAATTTATTCTTGATATTTTGAATCTTAAAAAAATCTTCTAAAGTGATAGGTTTTATTAAAAAAAACTAACTATGTACTAAATCTTTACGTACGTAAGTACTATTTATTATCAATGTGTTTCAATTTCGTTAAGTTGTGGAATCTCTCGGCGGTTTTTGGCATATTTGGAAAAACCAACTTAGTATCTACCTACATAGTTTTTTTTAATAAAATTGATTATATTAGAAGTTATTATGGGGGCTCAACTATTCTCAGCAGGAACGGTCCTTACCTTAAAGAATTTTAGTTGCGATTTCAATCATAAATTAATGTATACCAGGTTTTACTGTTTACTTTAATGTATTCAGGTGTGACCAGTTATTTTTAACCCTTTATCACCATACACTGCACACGACCTCACGCGGACACAAAGTCATCTATCGCATCAACAATGCGAACAGCAGTTATATCTTAGTATATATAACTACCGTAGGGATACTGTGATTTAGATTACGTATCTAAAACATCGCTTATTCTATTCACATTAATTTTTGTTTGTTAGCCGTGATTGTCTTAAATAAATAAAATAAAATAAGCCTTTATTGCTGTTTAAGTTTTTTTTTTACAATACTGCCGTATATCTCGTTACTTAAGTCTAAATTTGGAATATTTTTCAGTTATCGGCAAACGAGTCTACTTCATGACAGCTTGTCCTTCGACAAAGGCCTCCTCTAAAGCCTTCCATTTTGTCCTGTCCTTTGCTGTTCGGGTCCATACAGGGCCGGATACTTTTTTTATGTCATCCTCCCAACGTTTGGTTTGTATACCTTTATTTCTTCTGCTATCCCATGGTGATTGTCTTACTACTGGGCAAATGAAATTTACTTTCAATTAAAGACATGTATTGGTGAATTTTCGATATCTAGTTATGTAATATTCTTCCTTCTAGACTCTCGCTTCATCTACTTTATAAAGATTTTAAATATCTGTGCAGTTTAGTGCAAAGGAGGTAAAGGATCGGTCCCAGGACGGTTCCTTGTGCAACACCGTAATTTATTCGCTTACCGGAACCGGTGAGAGAATCAATTTTAACGCATTGTTTGAAGAATAAAAGTATACCTATATCTTGGAATTTGGCCAGGATCACATTTCTATCCCAAACACATAATAAGCTAAGGTGGGGTCTAGGACCGTATTAAAAGCCTATGATAAATCGAAAATAAATGTTTAACTTATTTCTCCTCTTCAACATAGATAAAATAAACAAGAACAAGAATGCAACTCTACATTCTTAGGTCTGTACAACATTTAGACAACTGTAGCTTTTATAACCAACCAAGTCTGTGTAATGTAACCAAAAAAATTAAGTACCAACAGAAAAATTGTTTTCCTTCATGGAGTAACGTATGACTTTCACCTTCTACTTTTCGTAGTGACCTCAAACGTGATCGACCCAGAAGGCTGCGACCGCAACAGTGGGCTTCCGTCTGGACTTGATCTGTCACCAATTTTGACTAATTGAAGATGCCTCCAAAAGTATTCTCCATACCAAAAGTGTCTTAATTTCTAGTTCCCAATTTAGTTTTCACCATGGCTGTAGGAAATAAAAGTTTATTACCATTGAATCAATGTGTGTTTGTTGAGTAAAATTGAGAATTAAATATTAAAATAAGTCTAATGAGTAGTTTACGAGAGCCGTTCAAAAAGTTGTATTTGGTACAGTCGACAGCAGATCAATGGTAACACTTGCAGTACGATTTCAAGTCTTACGATGCAAATAATAAGAACTGTCAAAAGTAAAAAGTGTTACCATTGATCTGCTGTCGACTGTACATTCCCACCTTAAGTTTGGACGTATGTTCTGGTTTAGTAGCAAACACTAGACCAGTTATGTACATTGTAAGTACAGTGACCCAATGATGGAGATTTGGTTGTAAAATCAACGAAATAACAAAAAAAAATTGAACAATTACTGGCAATAATGTGCAAAGAGAAATGGCGCCATATGACAACATTTCTCCGCATGATACTGTACCTACATGTAGTGTGACATCGTGATCCCAGAATCCGGTACCTTCCGGCCCGCTATCTAGGGTTGAGACCTGCCCCGGTGCCATCGCGCCCGCTACGGTGCTCTAGCTGATACGATGATAACATTGTATTGCATTAGTTTGACTAATTATTGCACTAAGGTCTGTAAGCGGCTTTTTAGGACATCGGTAATTGGGTACTTAAAACGTGACCGAGATTGGTCATGGTACTACTAAGCTATTTGTATTATTTAGTTAGCATCAAGTGTATTGGCAGATGATATGCATAGGAGTTTCGTCAGAACCTGGTACAAGAGTCAGACAAGCCCATTCTGTTTATAAGTTTTTTTAGTCTGCAGTGTCCAGTCTTACTTAGGTATGCTTGGCATTGTACAATCTACTGGCAATAGGAAAATGATTGTTGTCTTAAAGTTTAGTGTCTGCAAATTAATTGTCACATCTTAGTATTTTACCTATTTTTATTTGGAGAGTTTAAGTCTTTTAGATCTTATTTAAGATTTCATACTTACTTATGATGCCCGGAGGGTTCCTACAAATACATAAATACACTCACGGCCTTCTTTTAAAATTTATTCTTTAGGATAGGACAAAATATCCTTGAGAATTTCTAGGCAAGCTCAATGCGTATAACAGGTGGCAAATGTCTGTAGCTGCTTTTCGAGGGCTAAGCTAGTTTTTCCTGTCCTAAAAATCTCACAATTTACCCAAAAATCCATTGAAATTGACACAAGCCCGTCGACAACGCAGAGTTCAAATATCAAAGAAGAAATTCCAAAGGTTGCACAACTCAGGCTTAGTAACTCCGCACATTAGCTCATCCACGCAAATCAACTGCGCAGCACTCCACTATCACACCCCGGCAATGAGGTGTTGTTTATTTATACTGCGATAAATAAACGAAACGCCCCAAGTCTAAGGTTATCTAAAATATGTTTCAACTTTTGCACTCGTTGCAAAAGTTATTTTTAATCTCAACCTAAGTTTGACGCACAGTAGGTTTGATACTCTTTAATACTCTACATCTACAGCTCACTCCCGGGCATTAAGCCTCTCCATGTATCATCCATGTGGCCCCATCCCAGCAGGGCTATCTTATTCACCTTCTTGATATAGTCGTACCATCTGACAGGTGGACTCTATCTATATTATATTAGGTAACTTTCCATCTATTTTCGATATTTGACGCGAAGCTATAAATTCGTAGCAGGAGTTTCAAAAAAAGTCGGAGAAAAAGGAACGGTCCGAAGATGCTTCCTTGCGGAATACTGTATTGTAATTTCAATTGCAATTATAACTTGTATTGAATATTTTGGGTCGAGTATGTATGTAAATCCGCAAGTCATTCCCATTTTGGAATTTCATTTGGCTTAAGGTCAGAAGTAAGCATAACATAAAACTCTTCCATGGCCGTTTACTTTATTGTATAGTCTGGCTGGTATATTATTGAGATTATTGGGTCATTTTTACAAGAGTGCTGCCGGCTAGCCTACCATCACCTCTTATTGCGATCCAGTTTAGGAACCTAAACTGAACTGAATCGCTAATTGCTACAATGACATTTAAAACAATTCACTTGCCAACTGAATCGCAAACGGGCAACCCACGAAGTCAAATGGTCAAATGTGGAATTTATTTCTTGTGACTAAATTCCTGAATTAACTTTCATGTGTACGTTAGAGATTATTTTTAGGATATTATTTTGTCGTAATAATTGTTGCTCAGAATACCTATTTGCGAGCCAGACAAGTAGGTAGCGGTAGGTAGAAATCTTTTACAGTCGGTAGCATATAAAGGATTACTCGTATCACGAGAAACCTGAAACAATGGAATGACAATAAACATTAACGATGATAATTCGTTACCTACTGAAGTATGTTTCCCTTATAAGGCAATATAGCTCAAGTAGGCATGTACTTAACAAACACAAATAGTACCGTGACCCCGGCGCAGGCGCAGACACGTTATCATTGTTGACTGTTGCCAATCTCACTGTGGCAGGAGGCATTTGCGTAAGCGCTTATCACCCAACCTACAAACCAGTGCAGAAAGACCTGTGTCTTACTACTACAATACTCCGCAGATACCTGTATTGATTTGCTGAAGATATGGAGGGAAGGCCAATAGAGACTGGTCGGTCATATCAGTGGAATAGTCAACGTGGGGGCTCCGGAGTTCTCACGCCGGCAGTCGGTGGCGGATCGTCGCCGACTGCGGACCTCTTAGGCTTTCATACACAATTACATTTAAAAATTAGGATTGGCAAATGACAAGAGACAGGTGAAGATATCATTGTAAATAGAAACATGTTTGCATTAGGAAATATGAGAACGATTAATAATCAAACATATTTATTTATAGATGAAAATTGGTGTCAGATGTTAAGGACTTTATAATTTAATCAACGATCAGTTCATCAGTCTCGTGGGAAAATCTATACGTGTGGTGAAGACATATCAGAATCACGTATTATATTGCTATAATAGACATCGATAATGATAATAAACAATTTATTTTTAATCGTATGTTTTTTATCAATGCTCCAATTAATGTATCACAAGTCTAATTAGTGTTTACTATCGTATGATAAAGAAAGTGTTCGCACTCACTCTCAGTACGCCTGGTTACACAGCTGATAACAGCGGAAAACAATACTGTGCACGACGTAAATATGTGCTTACCCCAGGGTTGTCAGATTGAGGGGTTTTCTCGCAATTTTGGGGAAAAATTTAGCAGTTGGGGTTTGGAGAAGTGGCATCGCTGGGGAAATGTTTGGAAAAAAAGTTTTCAAGTTGTGACCATATAGGTCACAACATTAATAAAATAAAAAAGGCTTAACCTTATAAAATATTAGGAGTGTAAATTTTTTCTTAAAAAAAATTGCGGGGATTTTATTGGATAACTTATTAATGCGGGGAAATTTGAAAAATCCATTCTGGCAACCCTGGTTTACCCGTAACAACAACATGGCTGCTATCTGAGCAAAACAAAGCCACGCGGACGGCGCGTGGCCGGCGACAAAAATAGAACGCACAGCGCTAAAATCTACGTCCACTGTTAATTGACCTTCCACACCTTCCTGTTGTCCTTTCGTCTGTGACGAGGAAGAGGCTCGACTTTCTGTCAACACGGCTCGGCCTAGAGTGGTTCTTTAACGCCTCGCCTCCGAGCCACCACGCCCTGCTGATGTGTTCATTGTTGGTTCAATGAGTCTCGCGCTCTAAATTTGAAATTCTTGGCAGTGTTTTGTTTTGACATCGCGTTAGTGTTTCTTATTTAATTAAAACAAGTTTCAAACTTGTTTCAGGCTTTCTACGATTGAAACAAGTAGCTATACTTACTGTAATTTAAGACTGTTAGGTATTTTCATCTCCGATTTTCATTATCTAACTTATTTATTATTTATTTTATTAATAGACTCGACAGTACGTCATTTGCCAATGTCATGTAACAGATAGGTACCCAACTCAGAAATCCGGCGGAGTAAGCTGGTGGATATTGGGGAAAGGATGGCTTCCCTGAAGTGGAGATGGGCAGGGCACGTTGCACGTAGGGACGACGAACGCTGGACGTACAGAGCTACAGTCTGGAGGCCACGCGCGGGACATCGCAGCGTGGGAAGACCACTGATGAGATAGTGTGACGACATCTCTCGCAAATGTGGGAAGAAATGGATGCGTACGTACAAATAGAAGGTAATGGAAGGATTGCGAGAAGGCCTACATCCAGCAGTGGACGGATACAGGCTGACGACGACGACGACAACGATGTAACAGAAATTCAATATATCATGGTCTTTTAACTTCCTCCAGAGGAGTCGAAGTGGCGTCTTCACCCTGGGTAGCCGCGTCTTCATGTCTTCATCCAGAGGAGTCGCCGTAGCGTCGTCACTTTGGACGAAGCAGCTCGACAGTCACGTTCACTCCCGAGCTTGTAGCGGGACTCTTGATAAAAGCTTGAAACTGCATATCTTGCTCAATTTATCTAATAAATTCACCATACTCTCATTCGCGAATATTTTCTGATTAATTTAACGTGATATTAAACACAAATTTTATTGTAGACAATAAAATTTTCTTTAAAAAATAATTTTGCAACTGTCGTTTCCCGTCATTTTCAAAAAGTCTTACTCTATCTTATTTCACCTACCTATCGCTATTTTTCCCACGACAGTATGTGCGTCAATCCAATATCTATTATCTTGTCTCCATTAAGTACCTACATAAATATAGCATCATTTTTTACTAATTGTTTGTTATTTGCAATGTTCGCCTCTCATTAACGGCGTATTTGCGAATTTTGTTATGACTAAAGGTTACTGCTTATTTAATTATTTTAATAAGCTTAGGTAGGCAAGTATCTCCTTAAGCGGAGGTATAGGGGTAGACCCCCGAGAAGGGTCCACGAGGGCGGCAGCGGACGAGGTTGTGGTATTAGGCGCTGCGTTCCCACAACCTCGTTCCAAACGCGATGCGTTGAACACCTTGGGGTTTTAGTGGGTATAGGACCGTATTATGGCGGGAGTCCCACATACTCACCGCGCGCCCCTCCTCATTGGCGCGGTGAGATGCGAAAAGCATTTCCCCAAGTAAAAAAAAAGGTAGGCAAGTATCTATCTTGTGATTTCTATTTTTAAAATCTAGCATTTGATTCTAGTACATTTCTTTTTATACACCTTATAACATTCATCATCGTAATAATTCTAATTAGGGTTTTTACACCTTTGTAATTCAGCACACGTATCGTCTTTGCAATAGCAATAGCTAAATGTGTACTTAGTTAGCGACTAAAATAAGCGTAATATACTAGTGATTCTGGTATAGATTTCGTACTTTTAACAAATAAATTGACGTGATATTAAGTAGCTGCAATCCCTTTATTGCCTAGCCAGATGCTGGACGAAACAGTGGAGCTAACCTAACCTAACTGTCCCGCTACAAAAGAAACACGAATGAGATTGAAAACGGACACAAGCTTTCCGATATAAGACAGCCTGCTACAGTTTGTACTATTATTTCATCTGTGCTACAGTATAGGTGTCAGCCGGCAACCCTGCTGCGCTGCTGTAGTGAGCTGAGGCTGAGTTGACAGCGCGGGAGAGATGAGAGAAATGCACTAAACCAGCACTTAGTAGAGTCGGTGCAGAGAATTAGAAGTATAGTTGCAATAGTTTCCCTTTTAGTAAAAGATAGTTGACTATAAACTCAGAGTAGTTGGAATTTTAAAAACAACCAGAATCGTACCATTATCCGAGTTTAAACAGGCATTTACCTAAAACATAATTATACTGAAGGTTACCATTAGTATTAAAGGCCAAAACAATTGAAAACATATGATTTGCAAACAATAACACAAAATGAAACAAAGAGCTGCGCCCGCGCTTCCACGCGGAGTGGGTGTGACTCACTACGTATGACTCTACCATACTCTACCTACCATGACACCTTGCCACTGCAGTACAATGATAAGTTATTTTATTGTACAGTGGAACACAGAGAAAGGTGTACAGGAGAGTTTTCAAGGTTGAGATTTACTCAAAAACTACTTGACCTATTCCAAAAATTATTTCACTGTTTGATAGATAAAAGTTAAAACTATGTAACTGTAAAATAAATATTAAATTCTGTCCAGTAGTTTTTGAGATAATCTCAACCTTATTGAGGCCCCCTGTATACTCTGTCTTCGACTGACTGTATACTAATACAGGGTGGCCTTGAATTCATTCGACAAAATTTAAGGGATGGTTAGGCTTGTCACATACATTAATTCTGCACAGCGTTTAAGGGGCGGCCAGCTGTCAAACTCGAGCGCGAGACAGAAGATGTTCCGCAGCGGCGGAGTGAAGAGCACGACACAATGACTCCATATTTGTATTCTTATGAATTTTGGATGAATTTTGGCAGGGAAATAAAAATACGCCAATAAAAGTCAGATTTTTTTAAAACAAGCCCTCGTATTTATAATACATTTTGATATATATTTTGTATTAATAACTATTGCGCTTTAGACATAATTTTCATTTTAAAAAACATGGAAGGGGTATGTTTGTAATTTTTTTCTATCGAGCGAAGTTTGTCCAATCGTGTATCGGTATTCATCAGTCCCTAAATAGACATCCCAAGATTGCTATATATTTTTTCAGACGTTTAATTTTAGTAGTTAGTGCCGTAGCCTTCGTAGAAAAATTGTAAATCCGCGCATATGAAGTCTTAAGTAAATTAAACAACTCGGGAGAAAACAAAAAAAATTGAGCCTAAAGGCTGATACTCAAATCCACTGATAAAGACCTGCAACAGGTCCCTGCATGCTAATGAAATGATGAGTTTGTTCCACTGCAGTGAGTCAATTTGCACCGTGGAAACAGTAAGGTCGGACCCGTTCGTGAGTCATGTGCCTCGGCCTCGGCTGGGACTGGCTTCGTAGATGGATTCTTGTTGTTTTTCAATTTATTTTCCTCGCTACACGGAAATAAAAGACTGTGGTTAATAAGTACAAATTCACAACTGCAACTAAAATGTTTACAAATTATAGAGATAGATAAGTTTGTTTATGTTTTTTTGGTTGGTTTGGTTTTAGTTATTGTTTACAATAATTGTAAGTCAGAGCAAATAATTATTATTTGCACCGGTAGACGGTGCCGGCGGACGCCGCCCGCCGCCGTGACACGCCGCCCCATGCGACGGCACGGCGGCGCCGTGCCGTTGTATGTCAGCACTAACGCTGGCGCGTGCGTGCTACAAAAACATAGCTTTTTAAAAATTGTTGATTAAATTGGAAGATATTATATTTTAAAGATCGGCGGCGCTAGTTGGCTCATGGAAGGCCCTTCAGAGAAAATTATAAGAGAAAACTAATGACATTATCCATCACACAGAATCTGTGGATAAATACGGTAACAATTACCAATCACAATCTTTACATAAACTTTACAAGGGCTCCGTTCACTCCCAAGAACGATCTGTCGACTCATAGACCTTGTTCGAATTTATTTTTGTTCTTTTTACATCTGTTCACGTTCCAATGGCCAAGGTGTTACTATTTCATTGGAAATTGTAATTATTATCAGGAAAGTAAAGTCTACTGGAATGGGTAAAGAATATAGATTACATTGGTATACTTATATCGGAGCCCAAATCAAGTGTCATATTTTGTAAACAAATATGATCGTCTAATTTCCTGTTGTGATGTAAAACTGAAGGAACTGATTGATTGAGTTTGTTCATCATTGGGAAAATAAGGTAATTCTGTCTAATAATGTATAAATAACTATGCAATAACCACAGAATAGCTTAAAATGTTATTGGGGGAGGGTAGTTCCTGTTTACAAAATAAGACACTTGATTTGGGCCTCGGTTTATGTATAGGTATTTCGACTGCTGAAGCTCTTGATTTACCGGAGATAATTAATAAATCATGGCTAATAGGATCATTGGTAGTAAAACATCCTTAAAACTGTGTTTTAACAACTCGCCCGCTCAAAATAAATCTGATCCTTTCCTATAAGTACTACAAGTTATAAAAAAGTAACACTATTGTTTTACAGGGTGATTGGAAATTCGATACACTCCTTGAAAGGGGTGATACTAGAGGTGGTTTGCAACAAATTAGACCCTATTAACGAGGGGTCGAAAATGAGTGGTTGCTGAGTTACGGTAGTTTTCATTTTATTTAGGAATTTTCTGACTTGTTCAAATAATATTTTTCTAAAAGTAGAACTGTCAAAGGAATCACTAACTGATTAAATTGCTAGTATTTTAGTTTCAAATTCTTCTAGAATCTTCCAATTGCTGTGAAGGCCTTTCGTCATCTCCTCAAATTGTAGTAATCTCTGCACGGAATTATGACTTTCAAAAGTTATTTGGCAACGCTATCATCGATATTTTATGTAGGTTCTATGGCGCAAAACCTGCCAAAATAAGATGTCCAATAATCAATCCAGTGAGATCTGTCGATTCCCGACCTACTCCATCATTATCAGCCCGTGCCAGTCCACTGCTGGACGTGCCTCTCCTAAGGCGCGCCACTCAATACGAATCTCGGCCCTCTGCATCCAATACCTGTCGCCTTACGCAGGTCATCCTTCATCTAATCAGGGGCGTCCCAAACTACGTTTACACGTCCGCAGACTCCATTCGAGAACTCGTCTACTCCATAGGTTAACGGTTCTACGATAGATGTGAACAGCCCACTGACACTTCAGTTTACCGATCCTACGAACAATGTATACTAGGTACTTGTTAGCGTATTTTATTCTTATTTAAATATCCACCTGGCCAGAGAAATGCCAAGCATATCTTTCCGTAGCTCTTTGAGCGACTTTGAACTTGTGGGTTCTCACTAAAAACCACACGACAAAAAGAAGAATCATAATCACATAAGTAACGCGTATTCTTAGTTATTATGTGGTAATGCATCACCATAGTGACTAAAACGCAAATGAGTAAACGGTTTGCGAAAGTAATGAAGCCAATGCCACAGAATATATAATAGTACAAGTACAGAAGAGTCTCTCCTAAAAACCGTTAAAATAAATCGCGAGTCTCGCAGCGACGCAATAAAGTACAATTCAGCTCGCGCAGCGCGAAGTGCCTACAATTATATTCACCTACAACGTGCGTCTCTTTCTATCGGGTAGCTCTTTACTCTTCTGACACGATTAGGGCTGCCGGCTTGTGAAAGATAAATAATCTGAATATTTAATGAACATATATTATTATACCACTCTATTATTCTACTTTTGTAAACAAACTGGTATTTCAAATATACCTACGGTATTAGATCACAAAAGACCATAGGCATGCTATCTTCTTACACTTTAATGGGTGTCTACAATACTAAACATAACTCTTTTAGGTTTTAGCTAGGTACAATCTAGTCCGGGAGCCGAAACCCATATTTACATATTTAAGATGCAAGAACTAGCCTTGCGATTTATTATATAAATCTAATCTAATTATTCGTTCATTATTCATTCAATTTCATTCAATTATCTGCAACTATTCTCTAGATTGCATGGTAAAACTACTCGTAAGTTAATGGAGAATAAAATCGGGGAATAAAAATAACCCTGGGATAGTTACTCCAGTATAAATTGAAGTTTGGTCGAATCATTATTATGGTAGGTACTAAATTGTATGAAAGAATATTTTAATAATTTAGACCAAATTCTTGTCACGATTTTTTTCTTCCGATACAATGAAAGACGGCTAAATACGTCGCAGCGCGGGCGCAAAATAGCGGGCTACGTGCAATCAATCTGGCGCGCAGCAGCCCACTGAATAGCCGCGCCGGCGCGGCCCAAGGCCGCCCGCCCGATGTACCTGTAGATTTATACCTAAAGCGCGGAGTGCACCAGGCCTGCCAATGCTATACCTACGCGTACATGTAGAGGAGTGTCGACTGTTGACCAAAATAACGCGGTAACTGGTCTCACTCGGTGGGCGCGTCAGGCGCTGATCACGCCGGCGAAGCGTGCGCGTGACGTCACCCTGCGTCACGGTTCGCACGATCGTCGTCAAAACAACGCTGTTGCAACAATTGCCCATTTAGCGGTTTTAGTGCTACATTTGGTACTAAATTGACAGCTGCGACAAATTCGAATCCTGGACTATAAACGGAAGACTACTTATAAGTACAAACTTTTAGGTGCAATCTAATGCAATATTAAACGCTTCCCCTTTTCACTATCTGCTTAGACAATAGACAGTGTAGAGTCGAAAGACAGACATTTTTGACTCTGTCTATCGTCCTGACGCCTCAGCAAGTTTACGACCATTGTCATTTTAACCTGACATCTCAAGGCCCAAACTATTAGGATTCCCTATCTTATGGGTTCAAAGATATGACTCAGAAACTATCACAAATTACACCTAGATTGGAAAATATACTTTAGAAGCACCTTCCCGACCAAGAATCGAACTATCAACTAGGCTAGGAGCTGTCGTCATGAGATTTATTTCAATTCTCATCTGTGTTAAAGCGTCTAGTGACTATGATTATTACAAGCGCGTTTTCGCTTCAAAGATACAGCTGGTATTGGCACAAGGGCCATTCTCGACTCTACTATTGGCTCATAAGAGCGTTGCCCACGCATTGTGCAATGCACTGGCTGTAGTTTTCCGTTCATTTTGCGTGATGTAAACGGTTAAAACGTCCGTGAGCGTTTTTGGCAAGTGAAAAACGTTTAATAAGAATCCGTCGTTAATGGTTAGTTAGCTGTTTGAAGGTTTATTTTCTCGCTTCTCTGATTTCCTTCTTGAGATGAGTCAATGTTGTCTCTAGGTGTTAATTATTGTTCGTTTAGTCATCTTCAGCCCGTGTCATTCCGCTGCTGGATGAGGACCTCTCCCAAGTATGCCACTCTGCACGATTCTCGGATTTTTGCATACAAACCCGCTCCCTACCGACCCAGGTATATCATATACCACCATACTATACTTTGATCTTAGCCAAAAGGCCGAGAAACCCCCCTCGCTTCCGTTTCGCCGACGGCGAGCTGGCCGCAGACGACGACGGGCGTATGTCTAACGGGGACCTGTGGGCGTCGGGTCGAGGGGTCCGGCGTCCGCTTAGAGGTCCCGAGCTGTAAGGCGTCTCGTCCTGTGTTCCGAGATGCCTTAAGCGGAGGTTTTGGGGTATAAATGCGAGGACCCGAAGGCCCGTGCAGGGACGGCCGCCGACGAGGTTGTGGTATTTGGCGTTGCGTTCCCACAACCTCGTCCAAACGCGGTGAGTTGAACACCTTGGGGTTTTAGTGGGACCGTATTCTGACGGGAGTCCCACGTACTCACCACGCGCCCCTCCTTGTTGGCGCGGTGAGATGCGCAAAGCATTTTCCCAAGTAAAATAAAATCTCATTCCATAGGTCGTTCCATTCAATAACCCCCACTTGCAATACAAGATAACTCTAAAGTTAGCGACTGAACCCGATCAAAATGTATGAAGTTTTCTCGGGTTAAATACTTAACCCAGCGTTATCTCGAAATTGCAAGTGACCCTTCGACTTCCAAAATACGTAAGTACAGAATGGAAGTTTCCGACTCTTTCGCTATTATAATTAAATAGCCAATAATAATAATTATAATCGTTATCATCAGCCCATTTTAGTCCACTACGTGACGTGCCTCTTCCAAGGCGCGTCACTAAAGACGATTCTAGGCTTTTGAATCCAGTCCCTGCCATGCCACCTTGGCAGATCATCCCTACAACCGATCGGGGGACGTCCCACACTACGTTTGTCTTCGTATGCCACGAGGGGGAAGGTGATGGACGAATGGATGATGAATTGTAAGCTATTACACCCCACAATAGCCACATAGAGCTCGGTGGCTCAGTGGTTGAGTCAATGGACTTGCAATACGTAGGTCCCAGGTTCGATTCCCAGCCAGGGCAGCCATGCACCAATGAGTTATCCTCTGTTTTTTCGACGGAAAACTTACATACATTTACCGAGTGCTCTCAAAACGGTGAAGGAAAACATCGTGATGAAACTTAATAGCCGGATTATGGCCCATCTCCCTCGATGTAAGGGAAGGTCTGTGCCCGAGCAGTGGGGTAATATAAATAGACTATAATGATGATGATGAACATCCCACAATAGGGAGTGCTCGGGGCGCCAGTTGGGTCGCGGAGGTATCGCAGTTCCCGTAGCTCGGCAACAATGGCACGAGGTGGAACACCCCAGGAAGTTTAGTCGGTATTTCGCCCCCTCAGGGCGGCGAACCCGACACGGTGGTACACGTAAACGGTTTTACCTGGGACAAAATAAAAGGGGGATGGTAACCAGACTAGCGCAGTCAGTGACCCAGATTCTCTTATCCTCAATATCAGGTTTCGCCATCTGGATGAGGTAAATTGCAGAAACCCGGTATTTGATATGATAACGCGCCCTGGAAAAACGCTATAAAATGTAGAGTCAATACAGTTTATTTCTAGTTGTTTGTCTCTATAATACGAATAAAAGCGCGAGTGCAGATGTTTATTATCGTTGTATACTTAGGGGAAACGACAGTATTATTTACCAGCTACAGAAAACATCCAAGTATAGAAAAAATATCATAGTTCATAATATAATGGACTATAGTCACGAAAACATCATATATTTTTGTGTTTTAACTCTGGTTAACTGAAGTTAACAACAGCCCACGGTTGTAATGTAATTTCGAATAAGTATTCCAAAAGTTTAAAAATGGTGGAACCATGCAATGCAATCACAGAATGAAATAAATACCTATTTCAATTTAATGATTGTGTATGTATATTTCTGCCTGTTCAAAGAACTGTCGTCGCGCCTAATTGACTCGTCGGGTGACCAAAGGGCTGGCGCTTACCTCGGCCAGCGCATATCGCTGGCTATACAACGAGGTAACGTCGCCAGCCTTTTGGGCACTCTCCCACAGGGTAGCGATTTGGCCCCAATTTTTTATTTATAAGTATATATTTATTATTATTATTTTATAAAGTAGAAGATGACTATTGAACATTTAATGTTTTAAAGATTTTTTTTAAATAAGCTATGATACACTGACGTTATAGGCCCATCACCGTTGCCTTCAATACCAGAAGGCAGGTGACATTGTTGTTGCTCGAACGAGGACTGAACTGTCACGTGCCTCATAATTCCCAATGAGTATTCATCGTGTCTCCTGGCGCCAGTTCATACATGCCAAGACGGCACCTGCTGTTGAGGGTCACGATCCTCAGCACTGAGGCAACGATTAGGGAGGAGGAGGATTCATCACACAATTTGTTCTGTTGTATAGTTCGGTTAAGCGGGCAATAATCGTATCGTTTCCCCTACATGGTTATCAGTCCCCCGAGCCTTTATAAGCGATTGTATCGAGGCATCGGTGCCCAGTGCGGATCGCACGGGCAAACTCGAAACTAGCAACTTAGGCAGAAATATACATACACAAACAAACGTGACGACATAGCTAGCAAAATGACTATTATTGCATCAACTACCCCAATTAGTTATTAAAAACATGCCATTTAACGATAAACTTTGATACTGAATCATTGAAACACGAAAATATTCAACTGATAGTTAAATTTAGTAAGGAAATTAACTTATACGAACTTTATGATTCACGGAAATTGATATTATTTATCGATTTGGGTATCCCAATAGGATTATTGATACGCCAGATATAGGTAAATAAACAATAGTGATTTATATCATTAAAAGGAAACAATAATATAGTATTACGAACTTTATGAATCGGACTTCGACTCGATACTGTAATCGATTCTTCAATGAATAAAAAGGGGTATCCCAAACGCACTCATACGTCAAAGATATAATAATCGATTTCGAATAATTTACATTAAAAAAATACTACTTATTACCTTTATGAATCACGATTGTCTTACTCGATCGATACTACAATCGATATAACCAGTGGGTAAAAGGGGGTATCCCCAAACATAATGTTAATGATAAATGGCAGAGATACAAAAATAAACAAATTCGAATAATTTACAAGCAATCGGAAATAATTAACTGGTTAATTGAATAATTAAAGCAGCATTGTTACTGATTAATTGAAAAACAATAATGGACATTACAGGCCTTTGACTCTAACCTATGTCAATTCTCAAGACCTGGAATATTAATTTATTGTTTTTATTTATTAATTTATTGGCTTAGGCAACTCATCCTCCAAAAAAACTCACCTATGGGTGATATACCAGGTGGTAATCTAAAATGGTTAGGGGTCGATTCACCAACTACCTGGGTGAGTTGACTACTTCTAAAATGTGAGGTGGTCAACTCACCCCGCTCTTAGTCAAAAATACATCCAGTGAACACCGGAGTCGGACTTTGAATCGTTTTTATTATAGTGTATGTGTAGTAAGAGTTGAAATCGTAATCTAAATAATACCGTCAATCTGCCGCTGAATCTACCTTCACGAACTGGTTTAGGTACGGACAACAGCAGATCAATAGTCACACTTGCTGTACGATTTTACCTCTTACGACACAGATAATAAGAACTGCCCAAAGTCCAAGTGTTAGCTGTACCATCTCATCCGCGGATCAGAGGATGAGTTTTCCACTCAAAACCGAATTATTTTCGGGTGTAAACTGATGCGCAACACATAATTACTTGGAATGAGTCTTCCACTTGTTTTTTGGGCCGGTAACTGGTGGAACATAGAGAAAGGTGTACAGGAGAGTTTTGAAGGTTGAGATTTTATCAAAAACTACTTGAAATATAGCATGAATTTTTTCACTATTTTTTAGATAACAGTTAAAACTATGTAACTGTAAAATAATTATTAAATTCGGTTCTGTAGTTTTTGAGAAAATCTCAACCTTATTGAGGCCCCCCTGCATACTTATCTCGGTCTTCGACTGTACGTACATACATGTAAGTAATTTGTAAATAATAAACATATTATTTCATTTCAAAATTACTCTGAAAGCGTCTTTTTTTCTTTTTCAGAACAACAAACAAACATTAGATATGGAAAAGCCGCAAATGTTAGATTAGTTAATTAATAGGACAGTATAAGTAATTAATTAGGTACATAACTACATACCTACGACGTAATGTTACTAATAATAAACATTGATAACTATAGTTTCTGAGTAGGTGCGATTAGGTAAGTATACCTAATCAATATCACGTGTGATAAAGAACCTCCTGCATGGATGGACGGACGGCGAAGGTAGACTGAAATCTTTCAGTGTTTTTAATGTAGGTCATGGTAAACGCAACAAAATATTATATACTAGCGTATTTGCGTATTTTTTTACCTCAACCTATTAACCTCAGCTTAAAAGGTAAACGAGTAGATACCTATATAAAATAGTGTCCTTTTTTCTTTGCGACCGACTCTATCCAGATCGAATTCGCTGTATGTATTCGAATATTACTTCAATTTCGATATTTTGATTTAGAAGAACGGTACGCATGGAACAGAGAGATATGTATATCTGCTACTCTTGCCTTGTCATATGATAGCGCCAAGAAGTGCATTCTTATATATTATTGTTTAGCTGTATCCTAAAGCATTTAAACCGCTAAACATGTTAAACTTATTTAATTAACCATTGATCTCCTATAAACATCTAGATACACAAAGGTCTTACTAAAACAATTTAAAATACGTCCATTGTTAACGTCCAAATAATGTCCAATAAAGCAAATGACCATTCATCCGTTTGGACCATTCATCATCAGTCTATTTATATGTCCCCACTGCTCGGGCACAGACCTTCCCTTACATCGAGGGAGCTCGGGCCATAATCCACCACGCGGGCCCAGTGCGGGTTGGCGGATTTCACATGCCTTAGATTTTTTTTTCTACGGCATGCAGGTTTCATCACGATGTTTTCCTTCACCGTTTTGAGAGCACTCGGTAAATGTACGTAAGTTTTTCCGTCGAAAAAACCGAGGATAACTCATTGGTACATGGCTGCCCTAGCTGGGAATCGAACCTGGGACCTCCATATTGCAAGTCCATTGACCCAACCACTGAGCCACCGAGCTCTACCTTTGGACCATTGCGCTCGTACATTTTTAGAAGGCAGACTGTGTATCTATTTGTTTATAGGAGATCAATGATTAACGCACATTGTTTAATTATTGTACTTACTATCTAAATTATTAAACGCGTTTATCGAACTGTCAAAGTACAATAGTGTTTATAGCGATATAAACGCATTTACGTAACTAAAATTAAAAATAATTTAGGTAAATAAAATCTCACGAGAATTTAAAAGTATAAAGTCCAAATTGTTCGTTTATTCATTTTCGGGCTTTCGTTCGGCTATACGTTCTCAGAATGAGTTGCTAACATAAATGTTGGTATAATTCCCAATGTGTTCAAAACAAGTTTTTGTTTTATGCGAACTTTGCTCAACAATTTTTAGGTTGTTTACTGTTTTCCGGTAGTTTTCGTAATTTGGTATTTGCCAACCTTTATTTGGTATACGCGTGGTGTTTGTGTAAAGTTATGTTTTATATCGAAACATAAAACGAAATATGAACATTTATTCCCGAGATAAAAAGAAAAGTTTACTACGGCAGACTCTATGAAAATAATAGTATGATAATACGGGTTCAAAAGAGAAAAGAGTAAAACAAGTTAAAAAGAACATTAAGAGAGTTGTAAGGAAATCAGTTCAAAACACACAAACCAAAATCGGAATTAATTCAAGGTCTCTCAAAATTCATTACAATAAGGGAAGTTATCCTTTTAATTATTATTTTATTATAATAAATAAATGGACTTCTCCTATAAATCGGTAAAAAAAAAAAGTTTATGGACTCGACACTTTGTACGAGTATTTTATTATTATTTTAATTATTATTTCAGGCGTAAAACACACATACAATGTAATGTAATGTAATGTAAAATACAGCACAAATATCTGATAATAGTAAATAAACATAATATTATGACAAAGATTTATCACGAATTAGACTCAAAGTTGTAATAGCTTTTCCGATTGTCTCAAATCCTTCAAAACTCCCTAGAAACTTCGACGGTTAATTTAAACTAAAGAATTTGTGTATTACAGCCAGCCAATGGTATTTGTGTGTCAATGTTGCGGTGTGTGCGGGTGCGGCCGGTGACGTCACGCGCACGCCGCGGCCGCGTGGCGCGCACGCCCACCGCAACGATGCGCGGGCGCAGCCGGCCGGCGCGACACGCACTCGGTACGATACTATGCACAAATAGTTAGGAGGACAGTTGATAAAAATGCGAAATATCGAGACATCAATAATATCACGGTAATTCCCGTTTTATCTCATTAAATACTCAGTCGGTGAAAAGTCTTCGAGTTTCCGAGACGGTCTCTCTACTTGATTTTAATAGTCGACTGTAAATACTGGAGGCATTCGATCACACGAATTTCGACTGAACGAATAATCGACGAGTGTTGCAAATTGTTTTATGAAAAGTTAGCCTGCATGAGGGCTGAGCTTGTAAAAGTTACCTATTAGAATTGTAAGACCCGGTATCCACCAAAGCGTAGAGGAGACGAGAGGTGATGTATTTTGAATAACCAATCAGATTTCGTTCCTTATCCTAAGCGGAGAGGAGATGTGGAAATAACGAAATCTGATTGGTTATTCAAAATACATCTCCTCTCGTCTCCTCTCCTCTCCGCTTTGATAGATACCAGCGGGGTTAATCTCGCCTCTTATAGCGATCCACATTAGGTTCCTAAACTGACTATTTGCTACAATGATGTTAAATGTCATTGTAGCAAATAGCGATTCGGTTCAGTTTAGGAACCTAAACTGGATCGTTATAAGAGATGAGAGTAACCCCGCAGGCCTTAAACAATCTTGATAGAATCTCTGAGCTTCTTATGTGTGTATTTAGATGTACTTAATTATGTCTGAACCTTGATTTGACTTATAAACGAAAACGTCCAAATTGTCCTCTCTGTTATATTAATAATATTTTTTATTATTATCAGACTACGATGGTCCATAATTGTTAGTAAAACTTAAAACTACGTTAGTGTCAATAACTATATATATCTAGGGATTTGGCTCCTTCATTTCCGCTTCCCTAAAGCGTCGGAAGACCACCCCCTCTGGCCAGAAGTCCGGCTTGAGAAGCACCTTCAACTGTTTGGCCAGGACACGCAGGCAGGCAGGTTATGTATGATGCCTTCAATATGATTATGAAGAAGAAGAAGATTTTTAGAATTATCGTTAGAATTGCAGACTACTCTTCACTCCTACTTTTGAAGCTCAACGCATTATTAATAGCTTGGAGATGGAGACCTTACATAACATGTTTTAGCACGACTCCCCTCATCAACCCCTAGTTGTCCTAAGTCCAACTAAAAGCGGATATAGCACCTGCGCGACTCTACTACGACTAGGTAGAGACAGCCACGCCGCAAGTGAATGCGATGCGCGTCGCGTGCCAAATAGTCGGAGTTTCTATAGAAACACTGGAGATTTCCTTTATGACGGGCTGGGTGTAGTAAACAGTTGCTTTGCCACGAATCTTATTTATAAAACACTGCGGTTTGTAGAAGTTAGTAGATTTTCTTTATTTTTAGGAACATCCTTTAATTCAGAGGAAGGGAAGACGACGATGACTATTTAAACGATGAACATGCATGGTGTGTGTCGCCGGTTCCGCATGAGGGATAAACTTACTAACAATAGTAATAGTTACGTACTGTATAGTTATTAAATAATCATTGTATTATCATTGTTTTAAAAGATGTTTTAAAAGAAAAAAAGCTGAGAGTTTTTTTGCCACTTTTTCTCCTCAGCGTTGGCACCTTTTCCTTGCAAAGTGGTGTAAATGTAAATTCAAAAAATATATTGTTGCAAAAATGTACTCAACGTACCTACTTACTTGCAATAAAGAAATTTGACATTGACTTTGAAGGACGAATATATGCTAACATGTGTTTACAATTTTTAATTTATGTTTTCTATGACTGTGAAGTATATAGTACTTATGTGTGGACACATATAGAAGCATAGTCGGGTTACTATTGGAACACCCACATAGGGCAACACCCACAACTGGCAAATTGACTTTGTAGATAAACGACCGTGGCAAATTGACTAAATTTTTATTGATCATGCTAATAAGGATACACCGGAAATTAGTTTCTTGATATCCCATATTATCGCTACAGATATTAAAGTTGTGATTTGTCCCTTTGGAATGACCTTAACCCGAGATTCATAGAATTGAGTGCGACATCTTACAACTGTCAAATTTCATAAAATTTTGGCAGTCGTAAGAGCGAGCTCAAGCTAAGCCTGCGCTGAAAGCTAGCTATGAATATCGACCTTACCTAAGTATAATCGGTCTATCTCACGAACGAAAGGGAAAAATTAGTTAAATATTTTGCTGATTTGCTGAACTGATTTTATCTGTTTCCAACTGTCCACTTTGACAACTAATTTATGTAGGTACTTGTTATACCTACCCCTAGGTTTAGATATGGTTAATAAACAATTTGAATGGTGAGTATGTTTATTTATTCAAGGTACTTCATTTAAATATTATTAAAACTTAAACTTACGAAATGTATTAAAACATACTTAAAAATATTTTAAAATCTACCTAAAAATATTTTAAATCTACTTAACTACGAATGTATAAAAAAACTATCTAAAAACGGTCTAAAAAATTCAAATCAATTTTTTTTCTCAATAAAACGTAACCTTCGGAGCGGGCTGAGTTAACCACGTCACATTTTAGAAGTAGTCAACTCATCCATATACTGTGTGAATCGACCACTAACAAGGGTGAGTTGCCACCTAAGCCATTTTAAAAGGGTGTGACCTTTTAAGAGTGAGATTTTTGCGGATGAGTTGCCAACTTCACCTAAGCCTATTATTATACCCATGATGTAAACTATATAACGCATGTTTCATTGCAATATTTGTTTTGTGCAATAAACATGAAGTAACTATGTAGTTAAGGCACGCCAGGATGTGTGATAAACTCTTATCTCACATGGAAACTGTTGCACAAAGAGAAAATTATAAGTACTATAGAGTGTTTGCATTCGTCATTATGCCATGTAATGTAGGTTTTATGTGCTACGGTAGGATTGTTCACTGTTTATTGAATGATTGTGGAAAAGAGGCGACTTTTTTTTGTTTATTTTGAACAGAAAATGTATGTAATACAGACTAATTTGCAGTGTTTTTGTTGACGTCTCTACATACAGGGTGTAACGTAAATGGTATATGAAGCCGAAGGGAGGGTGTTCAGTATCAGCAACTGAACAACTTTTGCTCCACGACTTTTCGATTTTCGCAAAAAAAAAATTGGAATTTTCATACATTTCGCTAAGCTGATCGATTTGTACGATACATTAATTTATTTTTATTTTTTATTCGAAAAGTCGTAGATTAAAAGTTGTTCAGTTTTCGATACTGAACACCATCCCTTAAGCTTCATATACCGTTTCCGTTACACCCTGAATATCATTGGAAAATCACACAACAAACCTATGCGATCCCTCTAATCCCTTTACGAGATCCCTTCCAAATTACATAGTACGGTCTAACACCATTGATCTCCTATAAACAACTAGATACACAGTCTGCCTTCTAAAAATGTCCGAGCGCAAAGAAGGTCCAAACGGTTAAATGGACCCTCATTTGCTTTATTGGGCATTATTTGGACGTTAACAATGGACCCTTATTTGGACGTTTTTTAAATTGTTTTAGTAAGACCTTTGTGTATCAATGTCTAACACAGAAAAAAGTGTATTGATTTTTGAAATTTCTTTACAATTACATAGTGTGTATTCTAAATCTATCTACTAGTAAAATATTTTTTCAATACGTAGGTCAAGTACCTAGTTCTTCACAAAAAATCAACCTTATTGAGACCCCCTGTACCCGTTAGCAACCTGTGAATCCCTCAGTGTAATCTAATACATACTAAATTGCAGTGTTTTTGTGTAAATATGCCGACGTCTGTCCACATAACATAGGAAAATCACACAACAAACCTATGCTCGTAGATCCCTTCCAAATTACATAGTTGTGACGCCAAACAGGTTGCGCGTTTGGTTCTAACCGGAACACCTATGGATGTTTACATGTCGGTATCAGAACGTACAGTTGCGTCATTATCGAGAGGGCACGCGATGGATGCGTGTGCGCAGGTTTCACGTGCGGTGGAGTATTGTTTAGGTGCACTTGCACTGCGCTCTCAAAATCGATCTCAGAGTTTAGAGCTTAATAATACGAGCCTACGTCTATCGGCCTTATAGTATACAGCTGGTAATCAAATCTCTTTATTACAAGTGAGCATTTTTGCTCGCCAACATTGTTTTTGAATTTATATTTAGGTACGTCGAAGACAGAGATAAGTATACAGGGGGCCTCAATAAGGTTGAGATTTTCTCAAAAACTACTGGACTGAATTTAATAATAATTTTACAGTTACATAGTTTTAACTTTTATCTATCTAACAGTGAAATAATTTTTGCAATAGGTCAAGTAGTTTTTGAGAAAATCTCAACCTTAAAAACTCTCTTGTACACCTCTCTGTGTTGCACCGTACTTAACTACATTGCAAGGAAAAGCTTAGGGTGCCAACCACGGGTGCCAACGCTGAGGAGAAAAAGTGCTAAAAAAATCCGCAGCGCATATTTTAAAATATTAACAATTAAATTACATACCTACCTGTGCTGGCCAGTTTATATTTAGCTTTAATATTTAAAAAAAAATTGACGTTTAGTTCGGTTCTAAGTTAGATCACATAATAGGAGAAATATAATTTCTCCTATTATACGTTTTTACCTACGAAAAGGCGTTTCTCTTGGCTCCAGTCCGTAATATAGTGGTCCCGAACTAAACGTAAATTTTTGAAAAATGTAAAAAATATTAAAACTAAATAAACTGGCCAACAGACTACGTTAAATTAAATATTTAATTATTTGTATATGTATTCCGAACACGTAAAGTAAATAAATCTTTATTGCATTTACTTACAACTATTTTGTCAATGTTGTAATTTTAGCGAGAACAGTGGTTCGTTATTTAAACTGATTGTGACTAAAAAGCAATATAATGGGGCGCTTGTAACATTTCCGTAATTGAATTCGAATTTAATGCGCAATTGGTAAAGTTATTTCACATTATGTTGACGATTGACATTTCAATATCACGTGTAGAGGTGTCGTGTTTCAGCAACGTAGAGAGATTTTTGTAGAGTCGAGTTTTTAATTACTTAAGTAATTGTTTATACAGCTTTGTTTTAGGTACAAATAAAATAACCCATTTTTTTACCTATACCATAATTTTTTTTGTTATCGTATATATAAGTATTTTACGTATTTAAATTCTGAAAAGTTTACCTTTATTTTGGCCGTTAAAACTTATTTTAAACTATAACATCTAAGCTTCCTGGATTCGATTCCCGATGTTATTCGTATAATGTGTTTTGCAGCGAATCTGGTGTTTCGATGTATTGCCACAGAATATATAATAGTACAAGTAGTATTGCCTAATAAGACTACAGAACTATCAGAAAGCACAAAACAAACACATGACACCGATCACGACGCTAAATTAATAAATATCGTTTTTAGGGAAGCTTTTCTATTACAGTTATTTGAACTTTTAACGATTATTTAAGCACTGATCAGACATAACTGAAGATGAGATAGATAGATCACATCCAATTACACGTTTATAAAGGATGTTGTTTGAATCCTACAATATCATGTAGCTTAATGGCGAGAATAAATGGAGAGGGCGAACACAAAAGTGCGGTTGACTCTACATTTAAGGCGCTCCGGTCTTTCACCGTTTAATGGTTAAAGTCAAACGTAAAGTGTTGTATTTGCTTTAAAATGTTGGTAGTGCATGAAACAATGGTTAACAAAATAAAATTAGCCGTTTAATTATTTTAATACTTACATATTTTGTGTTCGTTTTCGGCAACTAGTAACTAGAATCGTCTTGGGTATTTGTTGCAGGGGTCTTTATCTCTCTAGCTAGGCGACTATGACTTACCATCAGGTGGCTTGTTTATCGTAAAAATATTCAAATACAATATTTATAGTTAATAAATGTTCGGTGGCTCAGTGGTTGGGTCAATGGACTTGCGATACGAAAGTCCCAGGTTCGATTCCCAGCCAGGGCAGCCATGTACCAATGAGTTATCCTCGGTTTTTTCGACGAATTAACTTACGTACAATTACCGAGTGCTCTCAAAACGGTGAAGGAAAACATCGTGATGAAACCTGCATGTCGTAGGGAAGAAAAAAAATCTAAGGCATGTGAAATCCGCCAATCCGCAGTGGGCCCGCGTGGTGGATCATGGCCCTAGCTCCCTAGATGAAAGGGAAGGTCTGTGCCCGAGCAGTGGGGCAATATAAATAGACTGACGATGAATGCAAAAGAGACACAACAGTAAATTGGTATAATAATTACATTAAAGACAATTTAAAAAAAATTACAGTGCACCCCACTACATTTAGGCTAAGCTTGTTCCGTGGGAGCAATATAATATACATATAAGCTTCACATCACGAGCTTGTGCCTTCTGGATGGCTCTACATTCTGTTTTCACGCACTGGAGGCATGATAGCGGGATCTGTACGAAAATAAATCGTGTTCCAATCATAGCGTAGGGGCTCGGTAACCCGCGGGTTGGACTTTGGCTGCGCCGGCGCACGCTATTTCGGGACCAAAACACCGCCCTCAATCACAGACACGGGTTAATTTGGGTTTCAATTAGCAGATTCACTGTCGCTCTGTTTGGTATGTTTGGTATTCTGTAACAAATGATTGATTTATTGGAGTATTTTTTCTGATGTTAACTAATTAAACAGCGACGTATTGAAATAATAAGTTTTAATTAATTCCGGTTTTGCATGTAAGTAACGTGACATGAGCCAAATAGCGCCGCCAATCTTAAAAAAAAATATCTTCCAATATAATCAATTTTATTAAAAAAGCTGTGTATATTTCAATACTTATACAATACCTACATGGCATAATTGCGACAAGCTAAGTATTAGTTCACAAATATGCCAAAAACGGCAGTTTTTCGCAATTATGCAAACTACAACTTACCGAAATTGAATCACGTTAACTATAAATAAGCATTTAAAAAATATTATTTATCGTAATAAAGATTTTGTACATAGCTTACTTAACAAAAGTCTGAGTCATCATCATTAGCCTATTTAAAATGTCCCCACTGCTGGGACACTAGTTTTCCCTCACATCGAGGGAGGACAGGCTATCCACCACGAGACCCCAGTGTGGAATGGTGGATGACACATGGTTCACGTGACTTAATCTGATCTAAGCTCTTTAAACTCGTAATTACAAGAATATTTCTATGTTTGAGTTATTTTATCGAAGTTTTGTTCGTAATTTATCATGTTTCAACTTTGTTACAATAGATCCTTTTTTTAGTGTTCGTTAGTTTTAAATTTCCTCTCTGTCAACGTCGTGACAGAGAGGAAATTTTAAACTAACGAACACTTGTTAAGAAGGCGTATTACAGGATAGATGACTATTTAAACGATGAACATGCATGGTGTGTGTCGCCGGTTCCGCATGAGGGATAAACTTACTAACAATAGTAATAGTTACGTACCTATATAGTTATTAAGTAATAATTGTATTATCATTATTTGAAAAGATGTGTTGCTGAGAGTTTTTTGCCACTTTTTCTCCTCAGCGTTGGCACCTTTTCCTTGCAAAGTGGTGTAAATGTAAATTCAAAAAATATATTGACGTGCAAAAATGTACTCAACGTGCTTTCTTGCAATAGAGAACTTTGACTTTGATAAGTTTGTGACGTCACCGGGTACTGCAACAACCTTAGGTGTGGTTCAAATGGTGTTAACATTGAATGCACGGTAACATTGTCCTATTATAAACATGTAACACGACTATCCCACACATAAACTGGATAAAACCACCAAGTATTGACTTTTACGTAGTAAAATTAAACTGCTTATTCTGTAGTTCAGTTGTGTTTGACGTAGGTACAGTCGATAACATAAACAATAGGTAATAAAAAGAAATAAATAGTTTAAGAAAGAAATGCTGGGTGTATATATTGATATATACAGGGTGGCCGGAAGAGTGACGTCCAACAAAAAAATTTAAGTCCCTCGTGTCGTGGGGTATCCGAATCACCCCCATGTATGTTCCGCGAATATTCGTAGTTTTCGAGTTATGAATTATTTTCTGAATTTTTAACAATTTTTGATGTGACCAATAAAATAATCTATAGAAAAAAAAATTGAAGCCTTCTCCAAGATTTTTTTTTCTAACTGTGTCTTCATGAGTTGTACTTTTATGAATAAAATAATCAGCTTCGTAACTTTGATGGAAGTTATAAAATTTTGAGTATAAGATTGAAGAATTTACGTTCGGTGAAATTGACTTAATTTTCAACTTTAAATTAAAACTTAACTAGGCAACTTCATGATTCCTAAGTACATCTAAAGAATGCGCCAGACTCGCAGCTTATTTAACAATTTAAAAAAAATACAACTTAAGGGGCTACTTTGGTAAATATTGGCCTTCAAAGACAGCAAGGTGGAAAATTCTGAAAATTAACCGTGTGATTAAAAACATATTTGGGCCATTTTACGTTTCCTAACGTTAATTAAAGATTATTGGAAACTTAGCGTCAGAAGATAAGTAAGAATTTTAAGTAAGAAGTTGTTTTGTTATTAAAACACACATGTGAAGAAATTAATTTTAATGTTTTCACATGACCTGACCTCAATTATTATTACAAGGAAATAGCATACGCCCAAGAATCTTCGAGCGAACAAGAGCTGAGGCAGCAGATTGAAAGACAGTTTGAATGTGTATTGTGTATTTGAAAACCTTTTGTGAAAACATTAAAATTAATTTCTTCACATGTGTGTTTTAATAACAAAACAACTTCTTACTTAAAATTCTTACTTATCTTCTGACGCTAAGTTTCCAATAATCTTTAATCTCCCTTATTTTATGAATAAATAAAATAAACTAATCACATAATAATATCAAAACTTAAAATAATACAAATAATAAAAGTTCCTATTTACAAAATATTTACATAATAAGCATATCGCCTACGTGGCCCCCATGGGGCAGGATTCCCAGGATGCTGGCGGCATTACCTCGCTGAACTGCTAAACTCAGCCGATGAGCGAAGTAAGCGCCAGCCCTGAGATCCCCTGTAGCGAGTACCAGCCTTTTGTTATCTTTAATTAACATTAGGAAACGTAAAATGGCCCAAATATGTTTTTAATCACACGGTTAATTTTCAGAATTTTCCACCTTGCTGTCTTTGAAGGCCAATATTTACCAAAGTAGCCCCTTAAGTTGTATTTTTTTTAAATTGTTAAATAAGCTGCGAGTCTGGCGCATTCTTTAGATGTACTTAGGAATCATGGAGTTGCCTAGTGAAGTTTTAATTTAAAGTTGAAAATTAAGCCAATTTCACCGAAAGTAAACTCTTCAATCTTATACTCAAAATTTTATAACTTCCATCAAAGTTACGAAGCTGATTATTTTATTCATAAAAGTACAACTCATGAAGACACAGTTAGAAAAAAAAAATCTTGGAAAAGGCTTAAAATTTTTTTTCTATAGATTATTTTATTGGTCACATCAAAAATTGTTAAAAATTCAGAAAATAATTCATAACTCGAAAACTACGAATATTCGCGGAACATACATGGGGGTGATTCGGATACCCCACGACACGAGGGACTTAATTTTTTTTGTTGGACGTCACTCTTCCGGCCACCCTGTATATAACTTCAGTATTTAAATAAATGTGTAATCATAATAAATATAAGATAAGTGTAGTAATAAATAATTGTTTTTGAGAAATTGTTGAACAATTTTCAGACAATGTATGTAGATACTAAGAAAATAATATGTGTAAGCCAAGTAAAAAAAAAAAAAAAAAATCTAAAAACAAGAAAAAACAAGAAAAAGAAAAAAGAAAGAAGAAAAAAAAAAAAAAAAAAGGCCTGGCAATTTCCATTAGAAGTAAATAGACACTAAGAAATAAATATAAGAACAAGTGATATAACACTTGTGAAAAATGTATCATAGATAAGTACGTGATGTATTGTAGCAAGTCGACTTATTTGATCTATTTATTTATTTATTTATTATTAATTATTTATTTATACATACATAGATATATATTAGATTATAACACTAGATAGCATATATATATATACTGTTTACTAAAAGCATGAATACAAAATATATTAGTAAAAAAAAAAAAAAAGTAAATTCACATAAATAGTACAGATTTGGACACTCAGGTAACCAGTGTACGCTATATGTGTGCCCTGGACCTGTCTTTCAGAAAAAGGTAGTAATTAAAAAATGTAGACAAACCATGTTAAGCAAAACAAAGACTCCGATCATCATGTCGGAGGATAGTAAGCATAACATACAAAAAAAAAAAAAAAAAAACATAAACAATAGACAGGGGTCTCAATAATATTGAAATTTATTGAGTCTGTACCCCTCGGGTCAAGTGTTTTATATATTTTTATATTGAAAATATATAAAACCAATCTTTACACCCGCCTCATCATTTTCCGCATCACCAAAGGTTAACTGGTAGAAAATGCCGCAAGGCATTAAGTTCGCCTTTATACATACTTGTGTAAAAAGTTTAATATAATAATAATAAAAAAATAAAAATTTCGATGCTTTTTAAATCACCAATGGTTATCAACCACCTAGGTTGTCAAATAAAAACTATCAAGGCTCTCATTAGAACTGCGAAATAAATTCTAAGTCTTTTTATCACTGAGGTATCAATGGTTTTTATAAATAATAAAAACATGTTTGTGCCCCTCTTACGACACCCTGAAGCACGGCCCGCTGCGACGTGTTTCAGACTTCAGTGTTACAAAACACTGTTACTTACAGTGAGTAACATGTTTTGGTAACCGAAATTGTTACGCCCCGCCCCTAAATCCTTACTTATGATTCTATAGCCTATAAGACCTTTGCTAAATAATATCATGATTCTAGGTCAACTAGGGAAACGACGGTTGCGAAATTATTTAATAATTTTCCTTTTAATATCTACATGGACTATTTTGTGTTTAATATCACGTTAAATTAATCAGAAAATGTTCGCGAATGACAGTACGGTGAAGTTATTGGATTATTTATGCAAGATCTGAAGTTTCAAGCTTTTATCAAGAGTTCCCGCTACAAGCTCGTGAGTGGACGTGACTGTCGAGCGGCTTGATGACGCTACGGCGACTCCTCTGGATGAAGACATGAAGACGCGGCTACCCAGGGTGAAGACGCTACTGCGACTCCCCTGGAGGAAGATAGAAGACTATTGAATATATTGAATTTTCTGTAACATGACATTGGCAAATGACGAACTGTCGAGTCCATTAATAAAATAAATAAATAAATCTCTTGTCACAGCTACCGAGCAATGGATGATAGAAATGGGAATGGGTTTACTGTCACTGTCAGATCCACAGTAGGGGATTTTAGTTTTATCAGTGTCAGACCGTACTTGCCATATTTCCAGTTCGCTTCGGTTGGCAATTGTGATAATATAAAGTGCACGGTGGGTGTGCGAGGTGTCACCTGTTAAACCCATGATTATGATAACACGAATGTTACATAGGAGAAGCAGATTAATCCACTCACGCGCACGCAGTTTGGGCTGTGACGTAAAGAGGTGTTTTGATATTTGGAATTTGATGAAAATACTAAAATAGAAATAATGTAGGTAGGTATTGATTTTTACTTTTTACGCGATCCTAGAATAATATAACTTTGAACACTTTGAATAAAGAATGGTAAATTATACACTTTTAAATTTTCATTTCGTAGTTAGATTGATGCGCAGGTACAAATGTTATTCGTGCAGGTAACGATTATAAATACATACGGTAACGATTTTAAATCTTACGATGCAGATTTATTTATTTCAAATTTTGTCCAACATAACGGGTTGCTCCAAGACGTAGGACAGTCATACTTAAGTACTTACATTATATATAAAATAACGTATGTAAATAAGGGCTTAGAATATTAATTATACAACAGACGAATGCAATTTATAGTTCTTCTCACAATGCCTAGCACACTCTCTCACTACACTCAAGTCTCAACTATCAGCAAACAAGTCACACTCATGAGCTGATTCTAGGGCCCGTATTAATAGTCTGCGCTCAAACCCGCCCCAAGAGCGAATTCAGCTGATACACTCTCAAGAGGTGATCACCATCTCAAGTGTGTCATTTATTAATAAACCAATCTTGAGGGTGTATCACGTGATGTCTTTCTCAAATCGCGGTTCGCCTGCAATCAGCAAATAGGTACGTCCCAAGTGAGTTTGAGTTTAATTCATAAATACGGCGTTACTCACGTGATACCCGATTCCTAAACACGCACCTAAGTTACGTTTATCAATAGAAACGCCATCTTGAGGTCGTTCTCAAGATTGACTTTTGAGCTGAGAGTGATTTATTAATACGGGCCTAGGAGTGCATTGATGTCGGCAAGAGCGGTCCAAAGTGTTACACTTGATGCTTTTAGCTGTACCGGTTGAAAGTTAGGTACTATCAACACATATCTATCTACACAAAATTGCAATATATGCTGTATTACCGTCGCGTAAAGTGCCCCTGTGAACTTTATAAAAGAAATGAAAGTTACGAAAGCCCTTAAAAACAACAAACTACAAAAATAAACGACAATAAAATGAAATGATCACAATTTTGTTTGTTATTATAAAGTTCCCAAATAAAAAAAGTCAAAAAATAATTTGAGCCTACAAACAAAATTAAAAAAAAAAGCTTCGTTTTATTTTTATTCAAAAAGCCGCGGTCATGAGGCCAATTCTTCAATGCGGAAGTTTTTAAACGTTCGCTGTTGCCACTTAAATGCAGTTACTTATGTTTTGTTTTCCTTTTTCTGGGATTAAATTATGTAAGAACACGCTTAAAATAGAATTCATCGAGCTATTAAAAGTTTTAAAACAATCCTTGGCCGATTGTATGTTTTGTAAAGACCAAGAGATAACCACAAAGCTAAAAAAACGTGTTTATAAATTAAAACTAAATTAGACTAAAGTCATCGTTAGGGTGACCATACTAACTTAGTATACCGGATCTATTCGGACAGAGTCATCTGTTATTGTCATTTTGTAAATGTCATGCATCTAAAAATCCGTTAGGTACAAACTTCCTTCCTAACGTATATAATTAGTATACAAATAACGTAATATAATTGCAAATAATGCATTACAAATTATTTTTTTCTCAGAAGTTCCATGTTGACGAAAATTCTGCACAACGGCAATACGGTACCTACCTATAGATTCAGTTCTATTGCAGATTTTGTGTAAGTCGAGGTGCTGTCGTCTGGTACTAGTGATTCAACCAATCCAACTAGACATGTTTGATACAGTTTTAATGTACTATTAAGAAATAATTTCAATATTACAGAATTTTTAATTATGTTTGTGTAACTTGTTAAAGAAAGGTGTATGTATGAAAACAGACATTACCATCCTCTCACCGACAGTCGGGTAACAACACAACGGACGACCTGCCCCCTTACCATGAACTCTTATAGCAGGATTACTTCAATATTACTTTGTTACTTCGTACAATGACGACCTTATAGTAAGTTTATTACGGTCGTCATTGTACGAAGTAACAAAGTAATATTGAAGTAATCCTGCTGTAAGAGTTCATGGTAAGGGGGCTGAATATATGATGGCATCGTAAGAAATTGTGTCCTAAGTTTGTAGAACCAAATTTTTTGGACAGTGAATTCCGTGACCAAAAGTCAAAGTAAAATTTCTTTATTGCAAGGAAGCACGCTGCTGAGTACATTTTTGCACGTCAATATATTTTTTGAATTTACGCTGAAGAGAAAAAGTGTCAAAAATCTCTCAAACCATTTCACAAACTTTTGTATGTACACAACACAGCTGATTAACTTGAACAAGTAATATTAATTTTGTGTTTAATAACTTTGGCGCATGCTAAGAAAATGTTATTGTTGTGATAAAATCGCAAAAAAACTATACATTATTTGCGGAATCGCTGGCGTTATCGGCATGAAAGTGGCATTTTTCAGCGAATGACGTCATCGGGCACGATAGAGCGTCGTGGTGGGTGCGTGTCTGCGGAGTGGCGCGGGAGTGGCTTCGGGCTCACTTTTGCACCACAGCTTAGGTGTGGTCGTGCGATCACGAGGCTTTAGTGTTGTGTATTTATTATTATTATTTATAGTTAAACCTGACAAATTACATTCTTAATTATGAAATATTTCAATCAATCAATGCAAGTATTCAATTTCAGCTCCACATATTTTCTCAATCAGAGAATTTTCATCGCTGTCCGGCATTCTGGATAGTTTCAGCATTAGGGGATTATTTGACGAGCCTCCTATACTAGTCAACAAAATCATATAGTGTTTCAACTGGATTTTCACAAATGATTTTCACATAATATACGGTCTCGGAGAAAATCTCTACCTCAATGAGGCTTTCGTATACTTTTCTGTTTTCGAGCAACACCAACAAATATTTTCTCTCTTTCTCCTATAATTTTCGTATTTAAATGACTTAACTGTCTTGTATTTGTAAATTCGAATGTACTCTTTTGGCTTTTACATTGACACCGTAGCCTCTGTAATATGTTAGAAAACAGAAATGAGATAATATTTTTTGTCTCAGCTTCTTATAAGTAGCTTTGCATGTGTTATTATGTACAACATAACAATCATTACATTTGCTGGTTATCCTTGGGTCACTTCTTCATTTGTTTTTGAATTTGAGCTATTAACTTTGTCTCTGTAGTTAGTAGGTCGTTCTCTAGGTTATGTTTTATGCACAAGTAAGTCATAACATAACATGTATTTGCTATTAACTACTGGGTATGCGACTAGCTTAACACTATGACGGTCAAATCAATTTGAAGGCAAAATTAGGAAGTGAGTTTGTAACGTCACTCCGGAAGTCAACTTTTTTACGTTACAACCTTCAGGTTAATGAACCTTAATAGTGCATTCAGCTGTATCCTTTGCTTATTTATCGTAAAGGTCACGACCCCATTCAATTCCGAGTTTAACCTTTGACGTAGGTTGTGCATTGTGGTAGAGCCATTTTCAGGCGACCTTTATTGCACAACTGGTTTTTCCGTGGGTGTTGTTTCAATTTTCCATTCAAGACCATGTCTTCAACTTAGGTTAGATTCGCATATGAGAAATGGGGGGTGACTTTATGTATGGGCGGGCAGTTATACTCGTACAACATCTAGTTTTTGAAGTTGTTTTATAATCAGAAAAGAAGAAAAAAAACTATTATTTGAACTAGCTTAATTTATGTCATATGTTTCTTCTTCTGTCGGAGTTCATATATAATTTTTGAGTATGTCGTTTCTCTTCTGTTTTGAAGCTATTATTTATTTATAAATGTAATTTTCTCCAAGAATACTCAACTTTAACGGTATCGCGGGCAAGATAAGCAATGTCGCTACGAAAAGCCTTATCAGCTGGTGCGCGCGGCGCGGGTATAGCTTCGCGCTGCCGACAGTTGCCCGCCGGCCTTCGGCGCCGGGGACCCGTCCGTGGACCTTCGAGACCCTCGTCGAGGTCGACTCGACTTCACTAGTGCCTCAAAGTGTTCAAATCAACCAGATACAGTCCTCAGCTCAACAACAGCTGAGGAAACTGAGTGTAGTGTTATCAAACTGTGTTTGAAGTGATAGTGCAAAGGAAACATCAAACATATGTATAAATTCATTTTTAATTAATCTTACAAGCTTATCATCGGCTAAACGTAACATATCTTAGCGCTAGCAACTACTTAAGTAGTAAGATAGGACAGTCTTTAGAGTGAGTAGAACTAAAACTAGGTAACGATCATGAGATCTGAATCACAGTTCTTTTGGTGCGCGGTTACTGCGCAACGGAGACAGGGACAGTGACGGCCAGAGGCGGAGAGGGAAGGAGCCGGAGGACCGGGGTCGGGGGAACTCTTTCCTTCGCGTGTCTCTTCACGTGTTTGGCGAGGTGGTCGGAGCGCATGAAGCGGCGGTTGCACACTCGGCAACCGAATTTCTTTTCGCCGGTGTGAGTGCGCTTGTGTCGCGACAGCTCGTCCGAGCGCGAGAAGCGGCGCTCGCAGCCCGGCCACGCGCAGCGGAACGGACGCTCTCCGGTGTGCGTTCGGGCGTGAGCCTTCAGGTGGGACGACTTGAAATAATTCTTTCCGCAGCCAGGGTACAAGCATTCGTACAGGCGGCGTCGCGCGGTCGGCGCAGGCGCGACCAGCCAGAGAGCTGTCGTCGGCAGGAGAGCGCCTGGCACGATCACAGCGGGAGCGGGACGGGGCGCCAGCGGCACCCAGCCGGGGGTCACGGCCAGGGACGGCATCTGTGGCGCACGATGCTCCTCCTTAGCTGGTTTGGGCGGGCACTCGGGGTGCGGAGCCGGCACGCGAGCCTCCTCGACCGGCACCGGGACTGGAGTCGGAGGACTCGCCACAACGACGGGCGGGGTCGGGTCGCTCTGCGCCTGACTCGCGATGTATTTGGTCTGAGAGTAGCTGTGGCCGCGGTTCATCTTGAATTTGAGCGTTTTCAGGATGTTCATGCTGGCGGGCGGGGGCGGCGGCAGCGGCTCAGGGCTGCACGTGCCGTCCTTGTGCGCGCGCATGATGACCGAGGGCCGGGGGCCGGGCTCGGGCGGCGGCGTGGCCAGCAGCAGCCGCGCCAGCTCACACCGAGCCCTCTTGTGGCACTCGTCTTCGCCCTCAGAGTCCGAGGGCTGCGGAGTGACGAGCCCTCCGACCCCGGGCAGCGGCGACTCACGGGCCCGTTTCACGGTGGCCTTCTTCAGAGGTAACTCAACCTGCGAGACAAAGACAGATGCACGTAAGTGAACGGTTCGCAAGACTGTGCACGCGCGCTCTGCGTGATCGCGGCGTGCGGCGCGCTACCATACTTTCGATTGCACAAACGGCACAAAACTTTTAAATATTTTATTTTTATTTTACAGGAATCATTGTTTCATTTATAAAAAAATACGAATTTCGCAAATAACACGGAATTTTGCGAAAACTCACTTTATTTTCCATCAACGGCGGCGTCGACGGCGGCGAGAGGGGTCCGCAAATTTCGAGTAGAGTGGACATCTTGATCAAAATGAGAACATTCAACGAATTAAAACTTTCTTTTTTAATTCACAAAACTTGAGTTGTGAGTACGCGTCGTTCGCTCCCGGGAGCCGTGTAGTTCGGTCGGTGAGCGGTGGACGAGTAAACCGCGCCGTTCGCGGTCGCGGCACGAAGCGGGCGCTAGTGCGGGGCGCGCGGGGCGGCCGGCCAATGGGAGCGGGCGGCGCGGCCGCGGCGGCCAATGGCGCGCGGCTGATCACGCAGGGCGCGCGTGCCGGCGCGTGGTGTTCACGTGCCGGGCGAGTGACGCGCGCGAGGCCGCCGCGTGACGTCAGCGGCGCGCCCCCGCATGACGTCGCGCACAGAGCGGCCGCGGGCGGACGCAAGGTCGCCGTGTGCTGTGTATTGCCGCGCGCCGGGCGCGGCGGGCAGCCGACCGACGACGCCGACGTCGCGCTACATCGTCGCCGAGCGACGAACCTGCACCAAACACGAGATTTTTAGGGACACCCTGTATGATCAATAAAATAATACATGAAAAAAACCTAGGTCACTCTCACGATTGTATTATGTAAATAAGTATAAGTAATGTGTTTTATTTATTTATCAGGTGTTTTTTTATTAATAACAAAAGTACCTACGTAAAGGTATTCCTATTAGTTAATATCTATTTTCCATTTCCACTATACAAATTCGTTAATGTACTCGTAGCTGGAAATGCATTATAGGTACGTAAATTTATTTATATGTAAAAATGACCAAAATCCTAACTTCCAAAAAAATAAGTTGGGCTGTGTTTCTAACTTTTGTGACTTGATGGAAGTAGAAACGAAGCACGCATAATAAAAACAATATTGTTGAAATTTTGGTCACCCTAATTTTTATAGGTGTGTCGGTGCAGTTTTTAGATGACCGGAGAATTACCCAAGCGTTCGTCGGAGAAGTAACGTTGGAGTAGGTAGGACTTACATATGTAAAGTTATGCAGATTTTATACGTAGGTACTTTTATGTTACGACATCTCAATGTATGCTTGAACTGAAATGTACGTGAACGACCTCAGTAGAGATAAGATTTTTTTCATTCAATTAATAAATAACTATATTACCTAGTTGGTCTCTTTTATTTATCATGCACCAAACGTTATTTTTTAAACATAGTACCTACTTAGTTTCATTTCGGTTGGCGGTCACTACAGCCCCGTTACCATGAGCTCTTATAGCAGGATTACTTCAATAATACTTTATAATTTCGTACCATGACGTCCTTAATAAGCTTACTTTAAGGTCGTCATGGTACGAAATAACAAAGTATTATTGAAGTAATCCTGCTATAAGAGTTCATGGTAAGGGGGCAGATTTACTTACAGAATCACACACTCTTTTTTATTATTTTAATTCAATATTATTAAGGGGAGATCTCCATTTATCAAAAGACATTGCCACATTTCAATGGAGCTTTGCCCCGTCTACAGAATTACGTGACCATTTAAGCTGTACATAGGTACAGTGACCATTTAAGCTGTACCTATCATTTTGTTGGGGACTTATTACAGGTTTCATATTGCATAATCATAATCAGTATCATTTTCTACTACTCTCGCAACTCCTATATGTAGAAGAATAACAAAAACAATGAATAAATCGTTTCGATTTCTTACTATTTTCTGAATTCTTAATTAAGCTGTTTTTTTCGAATCGCAAACTTTATTTTTACATTTATTTGTTATCTCGTACAACTTACGGTTGATGTTGGGGCAGAATCTGGCAATGTCATTTTTGTCTTTCTTTGTACAATCACAGGAGAAATAATAGTACAAGGTAGCACAACAGAAGTCTTGCAGCGTATTAGTTCAGCGTTTGGTATCAGTGTGTTAAATTTGATATGCTGTCGCGTGTACATTGATATCTACAAAAGACTTAGAAGCAGCCAGCAGGTAAAACACGATAAATCTGGATTTACGATATAGTAATCGTTTATGATTGCGATACTAGTCCAATCCGCAAGCATTCTCACGGCTGTTTGGTCGGCTGATTAGATAATAGCCTCCACTGACTGGATGAGACTGTGTGTTTGTTAAGGAGTCAGAGACAGTCGTTTATATTGCAAGTACATACAAAATAGTACCTCTACATTTCAAAGTCAAATTTCTTTATTGCAAGTAAGCACGTTGAGTACATTTTTGCACATCAATATATTTTTTGAATTTACATTTACTTTGCAAGGAAAAGGTGCCGAAGCTGAGGAGAAAAAGTGGCAAAAAACTCTCAGCTCCTCTCAACTTCCTTATTTTAAAAAATGTGCTATCTTTTAAAATAATGATAATACAATTAGTACTTAGTAACTATATAGGTACGTAACTATTACTATTGTTAGTAATAGTTACGTACCAACGCTGAGGAGAAAAAGTGGCAAAAAACTATCATTTGTATTTCGAGATAGCTCGGTGGCTCAGTGGTTGGGTTAATGGACTTGCGATACAGAGGTCCCAGGTTCGATTCCCAACCAATGAGTTATCCTCGGGTTTCTCGACGGAAAACTTAGGTACCATACCGAGTGCTCTCAAAACGGTGAAGGAAAAATATCGTGATGAAACCTGCATGCCGTAGAAGAAAAAATGTAAGGCATGTGAAATCCGCCAATCCGCACTGGGCCCGCGTGGTGGAGCATGACCACTGCTCCCTCGATGTAAGGGAAGGTCTGTGCCCGAGCAGTGGGGCAATGTAAATGGACTGATGATGAAAAGTGGCAAAAAAATCTATCAGAAGCACGTCTTTATAGGTTAACCTAATAACCTACCTACCTAAATTCATACTCTACATAATTTTTCTGCCGATTTATGTAGAGTCTACAAAGATCAAAAGTAAATGCTATTCGAAAGAAAAAGTTTGTTTTCGACTGTATACAAATATAAGTAGGTACAGTCGAAGACAGAGATAAGTGTACAGGGGGTCTCAATAAGGTTGAGATTTTCTCAAGAACTACTAGACCGATTTTAATGATTCTTTTAGAGTACGTAGTTTTAACTTTTAACTATCTAACAGTGAAAGAATGATTGCAATAGGTCAAGTAGCTTCTGAGAAAATCTCAATCTTAAAAACTCTACTGTACACCTTTCTCTGTCTTCGACCGTACCTATGTCTGTGCGGAAAGAGAATAGGCGTGGCGTAAAATGGAACTAACACCTAAACTATTTATTTCCCTTAATCAGAAAACATTAATTAATATTCTAACACAGCCTCAGTTCAGTTTTTAAAAATCTCAAAATATCAAGATATTACAGTCGAACTACAATGACCCAACGTGACAAAAACGGTAATTAAGCGCAGATGCGCCCTCAAATCCTACGCCTATTCTCTTTCCGCACAGACTAACATAAAATACAATAGACTACGAATAACATATCGCAGACCACAGAATGTTCCCTAGCCAGCCTAGCGATAGCGGTAAGACAACCGTTACAAAAGCCGACGTTACATGAGTGTGTAGAGATGGGTGTGTCTGTGTGGCCGCGACGGTCGGCTGCGCCCGCGCATTGCGTGCTGCGGGAAAGTGGGCATGCGCATGCGGGCGGCGAGTGACCGAGTGGTGCAAGTCACTGGCGGTGGCGAACGGATGCTGTGGCTCTACTGAGACGAGGTACGGTGGAACACTGAGAAAGGTGTACAGGAGAGTTTTTAAGGTTGATATTATCTCAAAAACTACTTGACCTTTTGCAAAAATTCTTTCACTGTTTCATAGATAAAAGTTAAACCTATGTAACTGTAAAAGAAACATTAAATTCGGTCTAGTAGTTTTTGAGAAAATCTCAACCTTATTGAGGCCCCCTGTATACTTATCTCTGTCTTCGACTGTACAAGTGAAAACATAGACAGGTATATAGGGGGCCTTAATAAGGTTGAGATTGTAATTTTTTAGGGTTCCGTGCCTCAAAAGGAACCCTCATAGGATCACTTTGTTCTCCGTCTGTCTGTCTGTCTGTCTGTCAAGACCTATATCTGAGAAACGCGTAGACGGATCAAGTTGAAACTCATGCAGCCTACAAATCAAACATCTACGTCAACGCAATCAAAAGATATGGCCGTTTGTGTCGAATTGTGGCGCATATTTGTATGAAGACGCAAAAAACTCAAAACCTATAGGGTATCACTTTTTAAACTTTCACGGTTTGTATACATATTAATTAGATAAAAACGGGAATTACAGTGTTAAACATTTATTATTGTTGATGGCTGCAATGCTGTCGAAATATCGAGACATCAACAATAATAAATGTTTAACACGGTAATTCCCGTTTTTATCTAATTAATACCTATAGGGTACTTCCCGGTGACCTAGAATCATAGGCAAGACATAGACAAGGACAAGTAAAGAAAAAAATCCGAAAACTGTAAGTAAACTGTATCTTTTCTTTAGAGCAAAGTTACGGTTAAATTGCGTTGCACTAAGCGTCGTCGGTGCACAAGTCCGACTCGCGCTTGGCCGGTTTTATTTACAAACTAGCTGTACCCCGCAACTTCGTTTGCGTAGAGGAGGAGGATGGAGGAGATCAGGAGGCAGATCTTCCTCTCTGGATCCTTGTTTCCACATCACATACCGCCATGGCTTATAGCCTATGAGCTGTCCGGATATTTCAGCTATCTCCTAGTGAAACTCCCATCAAAATCCCTTCACTAGTTATGGCGTGATAGTTGCACAAAGTCACAGACAAACAGACAAAAATTCTAAAAATTAGTGTTTTGGCATCAGTATCGATCCTAAAACACATTACAATTATTCTTTAAAAAAAATATCCAATGTACAGACACAACTTTTTTACAGTCTTATTATTGGCTTATTCCACTAATCCCCGTTGACAATCCCCGTCAACGGGGATTAGTGAACTTTTTGTTCACTAATCCTCAATTGTTATGTATAGATAAACGCTTCTGTATTACACCATAGCCAATGCACTTGTATTGTACTCTGCCACCTGATTACGACGTCACTCCGCGTGCACTGTACGCCACGGCAATACGGTGCAGATTGCAATGACATGTGCAGGTTGCTATCCGACTGTCCCAGTGTGTCCGGTGCGTCATCGTCACCCCAGTCACTCGGTAGTCGAGTGCTGATTTGTTTGGGTTGGGAAATGAGGACGTGACGCGAGGATGCGTCAATTTAGGGGTCCGGGGCCTATTGTGTGCTGACAATGACACAGATTGTATTATAATCGATGTGATTGTGTCATTTAGAAAACTATTTAGCAAAGAAAAATAATATAATTATAAAAAATTTATTTTAGACGATATCAAAACAAAGAAAAAAAAATACTTATACAAGTTCAAGTAGCGCCCTCTATGCGACACTTTAAAGACGAAGATAAGTATCTAAAAAGAAGGTATTTGAATAATTTACCCAACAACAACGTTTGCAACCAGTAGAGAAAACGTGAGAGAAAAGTGATATTTATTTAGTAAAAGTGGCAAAAGTCTTTATTTTTATTGTTCACGCCCTCTATACACTTACAGACGAAACTTTTCAGTTAACGCCATCTGTGTGAAAAGTTTAGAACCTTCTACACTATACGCTGCCAAAAACAATTTTCATAGTTGCGTGGTTAGATACCAATGATCATAGTTCGACGAATACTGCATAGGTGGCGCTGTTGGTTGTCTGTCGTTATTGGATCGGTTTTTTTAAAGATGGATGTTTTCTATTTTCATTGAGCAACTGTATTGTTGTTATAAACATATAAATTCTTTAAAAAAATAATGAATGCTCGCGGTTCGCTTTGTTTGACTTCATTATACTTATTCATTCAAGCAACAAACCAGTGGCGTAGCGTGGACTAATTTAGACGTGGGCGAAGGTGCATCAGCGAGGCCCTTTTCTAATTTCTTTCATTGCATTATCATTTGAAAAAACGATAAGATTTCACCAAAATCGGGGAATCCCCAAAGACATAGACAACAATAATAGATTTTTTCAAGGTTACTAGAAAGGAAGGTTGGGACGAAGTTTTGTGTCGCTGGTCTCTTTTTTGTCGCAGGTCATTTTTTTTTATGAGAATACTGCCATAACATTGCTTACTTAGATGATAACTCTGATCTTTTGCCAGTTATTTAGTAATTTTTAATACCGATCATACCGAAGAATATTTTCATTTTTTGAAACCTGTAAGATGGCGTGACTGCATTATTTAAAACTGTAATTTTTGAAAGAAAATATCAGCAAGGCTTACGTTGAAATCATGTTTGTAAAAAGAGTGTATGACACTATGTATTCTTAGTACATAGACTCATTTACACATACTTTCCTGGTTTGCAGTATTTACAAAATTGTATACCTATACTTTTCAGTATATACTTACTAAAAGCATTATAGTAAGTATACGTACTAAAAGTATTATATAAAAAAATCGATAGCTTTATTTGAGTTTTTAATTTTTTCATGTAATGTTTTTTAATAGGTACTCGTAGTATTCTTATTGCTCTGTGGGTAGTAGTTGGTAGTTGGGCACACGAACTTTCGAGTGAAAGGGGCCTCGCTTGCGCGAGGCCCCTTAAAGCGCGAGGCCGTGGGCGACCGCCCGCTTCGCCCACGCCTAGCTACGCCACTGCAACAAACCGTTGTACATCTTGCGTGCAGTACGTGCAGAAGATAGATACATATTATGCTGTTATTCATAAACCTCACCTCACTTCCCTAAATCGTGTTGCTATCCCTTTCACACTTCGTTAAAAAGTTTATCTCCTGAGCGTTCCATGAGCCAACTAGCGCCGCCAATCTTAAAAAAATCATATCTTCCAATATAATCAATTTTATTAAAAAAGCTAAGTTCACATTGTTTATTGCTATAAATATTATTTTTTAAATGCTTATTTGTAACGTGATGCAATGTAGGTAAGTTGTAGTTCACATAATTGCGAAAAACGGCCGTTTCTGGCACATTTGTGAACTACAACTTAGCTTGTCCCAATTATGCCATGTATTGTATTGAAAAATAGTATTCATCCTAATAAACATTTTGTACATAGCTTTTTTAATAAATTGATTAAATTGCAAGATATTGTTTTTTCAAGATTGGCGGCGCTAGTTGGCTCATGTCAGCGCCTTAAATCGCCAAAGTTTATAATAGGTATAACCTGAAAAAAAACTTAAACTATATTACATGTTACTTAGACCTAGGAATGAAAATGTACACTGAGAATTAAGTTGTAATGCTCCTTTGTGAAATAAAGATATTTTAAAAACTTCGTTAAAAAAGGTTAAGATAGAGGGACAGGGGGCGTAACTTAAAATCACGTTTATGAATAACAACACTCACTGTTTTAATTTCTGAACCAATTTTCAAGGTGACATGTTCATTTAGTCAACTATCGTAAATAAACAAAAATATCAATAACCTATTGGTGTGGTGAATTTATTGGATAATTTGAGCAAGATCTGAAGTTTCAAGCTTTTATCAAAATCGGGAGTGAACGTGACTGTCGAGCTGCTTCATCCAGAGTGACGACGCTACGGCGGCGACTCCTCTGGATGAAGAAAGGAAGACGTGGCTACCCAGGGTGACGACGCTACGGCGACTCCTCTAGCGGGAGATAGAAGACTATGATATATTGAATATTCTGTTCTGTAACATGACATTGGCAAATGACGAACTCGAGTCCATTAATAAAATAAATAAATCGATCGTCGACGTCGACTGTTCCATTCTACCATCGATCGATTATAGAAAGAAAGAAGAAAGAAAATGCATTTATTTGACGCCACAATAAAATAGTAACATACAGCATACAGTGAATAAATAAACGAAACACAAAAACACTAATACAATGAACACTTAAAGACAGTGTATATTATCGATCGATTGGTGTGGTAACACCCTAGCAATTTTAATAAGGCATATCCTATGTCACGAACAACCAAATTGTAGCAACTTATCTTTAGGTAGTTAGTATTAGGCCCTGTTGCGCTAGCGGTTAACCCGGGCTTAAAAGGAAATGATAAGGCTCTTGGCCATAAACGTGGCTTAAAATTAGGCGGTGGTTTAAGCAAAGATTTAAGGATTTTCGCTGGTTTGATGTATCAAACAAAATCAGAGGTTTAGGAATTGTCAAAAGAACCCACCGTTCAGCAATCTTTATGGCTACGAGCCATAGAATTTTCAAGAGTTAAATCGCTAATACATGTTAATGTGAAGCAAGATGGGGTATAAGTCATTTAGACTTATTGCAATACGCTGTTAACCATAAACGTGGTTTAAAAGGCCTATTCCATTTTGCCCCACCAAAAACGTCCCACTGGTGGGGCAAAGTGGAATCGCATTAAAATCCGTCCATTTTGCCCCACCAACGCCCCACTCACAGTTCAGTGGGGCAAATTGGAATATTCTAATGGTTATTCCACAATGCCCCACTCGTTCTTGTTGTCAAGTACAGTCACGACGCAAAGTGTTTGGAATAAATAATTATTATTGTGTTTACATAAACTTTCGTAACATAATTGTACAATTGCATAAATTAAAACAAAATTATGTTATTTTTAATAGGTAATTATTTTATTGTACTGTAAGTAATTATAGTTTTGGTGCCTGTCACATATTATCTAAGATTTGTTTTAGATATTAGGTACTATCTCTCTGATATAAAAGGAACAATTGGCACGAATAATTATTATCATAGAGGTAGAGAGCTATTTTTCTAAAAAGTGTGTGGTTATATTTCCGTTAACTTCTAGTTAACTAGTCGCACAGTATAAGCCTTCGGTCCCTTTCACACTTCGTTAATAATAGACCGTATATAGGCTTAAACGGTGGACTAACTTTAATTCAAGTTTATTGCTAACAGCCTAGGGATGCTAGAGTCTAAAGTGAGACTATCAATCTCAGGCTCGATGACAATTCATCGAGCCTGAGATTGATAGTCTCACGTGTTTTCACTGAATGCAATACGTAACACCTTTTTCTGTCATATAAAAGACATCAACGAGCGGAATGTTTCAATAAACATTTCGCTCGTTGATGTCTTTTATATGACAGAAAAAGGTGTTACGTATTGCATTCATTTAGTACCGCATATAGGGTGGCCTTGAGTTCATTCGACTAAATTAAATGTATGGTTAGGCTTGTGACATACATTAATTCTGAACAGCGTTTAAGTAAACTAAACAATTCGGGGAAAAAAATATTTACTATAAATTCAAATATCAAAAAAAAAATAATTGATGTGCATCGTTACTGTGCTTTGGAGTTTTAAATGACTACGCCAGATTCTGCCCCACCATCAACCGCAAGTTGTACAAGATAACGAATAAATGTAAAAATATCTCCGTTTTTTATTAAAATTAATGGTTTAAAATAAAGTTTTTTACAAGTTGCGATTCGAAAGAAACAGCTTAATTAAGAATTCAGAAAATAGTAAGAAATCGAAGCGAATTATTCATTGTTTTTGTTATTCTTCTATAGGAGTGCGAGAGTAGTAGAAAATGATACTGATTATGATTATGCAATATGAAACCTGTAATAAGTCCCCAACAAAATGATAGGTACAGCTTAAATGGTCACGTAATTTTGTAGGTGCTCCATTGAAATGTGGCAATGTCTTTTTAAGATATTTTCAATGAATTAACTCAAGGACACCATGTATAATATATACCACATTGGGTGATAAAGGAGATGATTGTATTAAAATAAATGGGTAGGTAATTATGATGTGGCCCATATTACTTTCTTAATAATAAAATTAGTATATAAGGCTCTTAGCCATAAACATGACTTAAAGTTAGGCGGTTTAAGCTTGACAATCTGCGACACAGGCGCGATCTGCACGCGGCTTGCGGCCTGCGGCCAGTTGAAACGCATGCCCGGGCATTATGATTATGCAATCAGTCCCCAACAAAATGATAGGTACAGCGTCAATGTATACGCAGTTTTGTATAGGTGGGGCAAAGCCTTGAAATCTGGCAATGTCATTTATTGTAAATGTTTATTTTTTATTTTTGCCCAAATTGTTTAATTTACTTAAACGCTGTGCAGAATTAATGTATGTCATAAGCCAAGCCATCCATTTAATTTTGTCTAAATGGCTTAGCATTACAGATAGTTCAACCGACCTATTGTATATATAGTTTTTAGTTTAGTTTATATTTTCTAGGTTAATATTATAATAGTAATTTTTATTTTTTATTGTTTTCGAAATAAATATTTTGTCTAATGAATGTATTCGTTAATAAACGAAACAAAATAAAAATAAAAGTCTAGAGTCAAACCATGTAGTTAGAATTTACGTTCAGGGAGGGACACAAGTGGGAAGTATATCAAATACGTAAGTGAATCATAAGATTCATTTATCAACCGTTCGGATTTTTAGGAAATCGTATCTCTGAACTTAATACAGGTCGAGCCCGAAAGGGCACCCGCCGACAGGGCTGCGGTAGTTTTCGAAAGATGTACCCGTGGTCCTGTCCATGGTGGCGGAGGCGGAACACCCCAGGAGTTTTAGTTGGTGCGAGTCCAACATAACCACCCGTTCCCCCGGACGGGTGGTATACATTATGTATTTCTCCTGGGCAACAACAACAAAAAAAGGTGGCAAGTCGAGAGGTGGTATTGAGTATTAATAATAAGTGACTAACTTATGTTCTACAACTTTTTCGACTTTTCACGGACCTTTTACGGATTAGCGGATTCAGGTGACTTCCTGCTTTAGCTGATTATAATACTGACAGTCAAATCTCTTTATTGCAAGTAAGCACGTTGTGTAAATGTTGTGACAATGCCAGATTCTGCCCCACCATCAACCGCAAGTTGTACAAGATAACGAATAAATGTAATAAGATCTCCGTTTTTTATTAAAATTAATGGTTTAAAATAAAGTTTTGTACAAGTTGCGATTCGAAAGAAACAGCTTAATTAAGAATTCAGAAAATAGTAAGAAATCGAAGCGAATTATTCATTGTTTTTGTTATTCTTCTATAGGAGTTGCGAGAGTAGTAGAAAATGATACTGATTATGATTATGCAATATGAAACCTGTAATAAGTCCCCAACAAAATGATAAATAGCTTAAATGGTCATGTAGTTTTGTAGGTGGGGCAAAGCTCCATTGAAATGTGGAAATGTCATTTTTGCACGTCAACATATTTATTTAAATTTACATTTCCACCACTTTGCAAGGAAAAGGTGCCAACGCTAGGAAGAAAAACCGGCAACAAACTTTCAACAGCACTCTATCCGTTACTTTCTTATAACAAAAACATTACCCTGCTTCTGTGGCAGTCGGGTAAAAACTCTGAAGTATTTCCCTGTCAATCTTTTCCTTGCTACGCCAACATCTACCGGCGCTACGCCTCTACGAGCGGCAGTCGCGGGTTGAGGGGCGAGAGAGCCAAGGGGGCGTTGCCAGGCCTGCCTTCGAGCGTCTCGGCTATTGGCGGCGCACCGCCCCAGTGCCTGACCGACCGCCGGCCGAGCCGCACGTGTGTCGACGACAAGTTGGATCATTGTCGTGTGTGTTGTGTGTGTTATGGTCATGGTGTCCACGGTAGAGTGCTAGGTCATGTCGCGACGGAAGCAGAGCAACCCCAAGCCGCTGAAACGTAAGATCTTTGTGAAGTTTGTACGGAAAATTATGATAGTGGTTTAAGTTTGAAAAGTTTTGAGTTTTTGTTGTGCGAAAATGTGAGTTTGGTTTGGATTTGAAAGTTTAGTCAAATGTCGTTTTGTTACGCTTATTTCTAGATGATTCGACGTGGACATTTAAAAAAAGTTTTTGGCAAACTTCTGTAAACTTTTTGTAACTATGATAACCTAATGAAATGACATCAAAACTAATCTAAGTCTGACGTATAAAATGCTCCCAAGAGAGGCAGTATTTTTATCTAAGTACAAAGTTATAAGTAAAAAGGATATTGCACTTTTAGAACTGTCAAAGTTAGCTTAAAAACGACGAAGTCGCTACGCGGATTTCATACACTGTTTGACGGTATTCCTACACAGCTTAAACTTGATAGATTTTCTTCTGGAAAAGTTCTGCTATTCCATTGTTATTCGACTGACCAAACTATTATGCATATCATGATCATCAGCACGTATCAGTCCACTGCTGGTCGTAGGCCTGAGTAGGGGCCTTACCATGAAATCTTATAGCAGGATTACTTCAATAATACTTTGCTATTTCGTACCATGACGACCTTAAAGTAAGCTTATTAAGGACGTCATGGTACGAAGTTATAAATTGTTATTGAGAAATCCTGCTATATTAAGAGATAATGGTAAGGGGGCAGTATTACGACAACAAAGTACTACACCTGCTGTTTAATAAAATGGTAACTTTTGTTTTACCGATTCCAATAAGACGAATAAGAAGTCATATACCAATTAGAACAATGCAGAGTAACTTTACAATTTAAAAGATAGATGAAAATAACATTTATTCAAACACATCATATAAACACATCTAAAACTAAACACTGATATCGATTAAGCCATTATATACGTCATTATATTGCAGGGAAATTCACCCTTATTATTCCTATAAATGAAAATTAACATTAGAAAGATAATGCAATTAATTTATCGACAGGAAGAAAATTTTGTAAGCAATAATAATCATAATTTTTAAATTGTTCCGGTTCTTTTAAATATTTATATTTACAAATAAGTGTATAAAAAAGGATTATTCTTGTACGTGAAATATGATATATACCTAGTTCGTAGTTATATATAGATATAACAGTAAAATAGTCTATTTGATCATGTAAATAAAACGTATGGAAAATTGTATATAATAAATTGGATCATACATGTTTATCAGCTATGGATAAGACTTACATGTAATGTCAGACTTTCTTTTGTAACTCTCATTACAATAATTAATTACACAAGCAAAAGATAAGTTATTATCAGAGTAGAGATTTGTTTTCACAATAATTCTGTGAAATGTAGAGTCATAATATTTAACCTCGAAATTTTGCAATAATAATCAAAACTTAATTTTTTGTTCAACTAAGTCAAGTAATGTTAAGTTAACGTTTAGTCTGACATAAAACACACTCAGAATTTTTGTACTTAGTATTACTTAATAAACTCGGACTTACCTGAAAATGGTTAAAAATATTTATTTCTCTTAAAGAAACATTATTTCACTTACATGAAAATTTATTTGCATTAAAATTATTTAATTACAAAATGTATTGAAAAGGAGTAGATAATTGGTGATTAAAGTTCACTGTAAATTTACATTTGGTCCTACTCATATAACAATTGTTTATATAAAAACTGCGAGCATTACCAGAATTATTCTTTTGTATATTTAGCGTAACACATTGTAGTAACCATTTGTGTCTAGAATAAGTAAAAAAATATTACATCATGACAACTCATGTTTCTATGTATATATAAAAAAACTATTTGGTGTTGATATGAAAAGTATTTTTTGGTGAAAGTACCTAATTAAATTAAAATAAGTGGTTTGGAATTTGTATTACGCATTATCCATGCTCGGTAAACAAATTAGAACATGATGAAAAATGTCCTGCCCACGGCAAGAAATTTTTCATCATGTTCTTATAAGTGGTTTGTTTCACATCTCAAGAACTAGATCTATAAATAATTATGAGATCAACTACTCACTTATTTGCACCAGCTAGGTACTATCAATAGTTCATTTCAGAGATAAAAAGAGAAAGTGGTGATATTTTTGTCATCATTTAACCCTAGGGCTCCACAGATAATGTTTGTACAAGTACTTTTTGTTTGTACGAACGAATCAAAGTGCGGTGGGAGTTCGTTAAACCATTATCTCCTATTAATGTATTCTTTGATTGTTTATTTATCAATGTCGTGGCGATAACGTTCAGTTAATTATATTGCTGTGGAAATGTCCAGAGATGCTACGAAAATAAGATATTGGTTTCTTCACTTTGGATAATGGGTTTGTTTCTTTGATATTTTAGGAGAATTATTTATTTATATGACAATAAAAAATAACTACTTATACTACCCTAAAAATTTAGAGTATGAATAAATTTAAACTTTGTAATTACTATTACAAAGTTTAGTACATACTTGTACTAAAGGTAGTTTGAACTGTAATAGCTGGCAATTACATATAATTAAACCACAAATTTGTGCCTTCTATGACTCTATTTTGACTTACTTATGTCAAGTAAACCTTTGAATAAGTTAGGTCTAAGTAAGTTAGTAAGCAATTAAGCATACATACCATGCATGCATGCGTGCATGTATGCTTACTAAAGCAAGTGTCTTGTTTTGTAAATAATTATGATTTTGAAATTATTAACTTCGTTAATTTTACAAAATGCACATATATTGATAGCCAACTAAAATATAAATCCGTTGAAAAACAATATACTTATAGGCATTTGAAATCAGACACAATCATATTATTAAGTAATCTTACTAATTCCATAAAAACTTCATTAGTTTTTGGCAAAACGAACTTAGTGCGTAAGTTCGTTTTGCCAAAAACGAATATTCGAACTTAGGGTGCGATATTTATTTATTACCACAATGACAACAAAAATATTGCCTAAATCAACTCATATCTTTTTGGGCACTCAATACTCAATATATTTATTGCATTCCATAAGTTATAATACAGATGTTCATATACTTAACATTAAAATGTTACAATGTTCTTTATGGACCTTGTTTAGGCGCAGCAATACAAGAGAGAGACGACATTTTTTGTTCAAATATAATGTAATTTGCAATAACTAAGAAGTAGTAGGTAGCGATTGTTTATTATATTTTCTCATTTAGAATTTCATCCACTCTGTAATAGCATTTAGCATGCAGGTGCAATCGCTGCCCTGCACTCTCCCGCAGGGCAGCGATTTGGCTCCAATTTTTGTATTTATAAGTATATTTATTTTTGTTTTAGTACTACATATGATAATTCCGAGGACATATCTAAAATTAGTGTTCTAAATGTAACCTGTGTAAGAGCTTATAAGCATTGGTTTTCGATTAGTCCGAACTATTTGATTTTCAATGATCTTTGATCTAGACATTGTTTGCACTCTTTTCTCCTATGATAGTGGCGTATGACGTGAGGGAGATAGCGTTATCGTCTACAAGTGATTGACAAGCTAAGTACACAATAATAATTGGATGACACCAATATAAGAAACGGAATTATTATCTGTAATGTTACTTAAATGATTATAATGGATAGTTGAGTTCAGATAGGTAAGAGTCTTTAATTAGGAGATTGTGGGTTCAATCCCTGAGCAATTACTAAATATAGGTGGAATCTACTTCTTCATCTTCTCCTCGTGTAGTTTAGTGTCTATTCACATGTACCACACCACATCGCAGCAGCAAAAAGTGGCCGACAAGTATAGTTGGGTTTGAATTTGCCGGCAAAATGCGGTCCGTTTGAATTTAACTATAGTACGTACGCGTTAAGAAAATAGTGAAAAAAGAGCACGGTTGACAAATTAGATGACTTAGACAAATGTGCAATAAAAAGGAAAGTTGAAATTTTATTGAACTTTCCTTCTTATGGCACATTTGTCTAAGTCATCTAATTTGTCAACCGTGGATAGACGTGCTCTTTTTTCACTATTTTCTTAACGCGTACGTACTATAGTCATCTTCATTCAAATTAGCGCCCGCTTACGTCATGTAGTTATCCCATGGTTATGGTATGGTTTGCGTTGGTTGGTGGCGTTGCGTTCCCACAACCTCGTTGAACACCTCGGGGTTTAGTGGATATAGGACCGTATTCTGGCGGGAGTCCCACATATTCACCGCGCAAACATCCAATTTTTTTTTTAAACAAGGTCTCGTATTTATAGAACACTACATTTTGGTATATATTTTGTATGAGTAACTATTTTGGTTTAGATATAATGTGCCTATGTATCGGTATTCATCAGTCCCTAAATAGACACCCCAAGATTGCTAAACATTTTTTTCAGACGCTTAATTTAAGTAGGTCCGTAGCCTTCATAGAAAAACTGTAAATCCGCGAATACGAAGCCTTAATTTGTAATAATACCTATTTTTATGTCAGGTACTTTTTCTCCTATACCTATAATATTTTTATCGTTATAAAATAGGTGCATGCAATAGTTTTATCATATGTCGTGAACTCTATCACGGTTAGCTCACCAGATAACTGATTGCCGAAATTTCTCCGCACATCGCGTCGCGGCGTGCCTAATGAAATATTTTTTTTGTGTGATACCACTATCGTAGGGGTCAATTGTGTAATTTAGGCTTTTAACCCTGCTTAATGTAAGTGGTTAATTAATTTTTATAAGTTTAATTTTTTATAATTTGAAGACGTTACGACATTGACGATTGTAGAATGAGAAAACTAATTTTCTAACTCGTACGTTTGAAGACAGAGATTTTTATTTATTTATAAACGGATATCATTCACTTATTTTGTAGAAGCCGGCAATAGGGTATTTGACTCATTTTTTTATTGCATCAAATTACATATTTCTGCTGAAAAGAACTGTAAAATATTTTTTTTCGATATCTCAATTATTACTGAAGATATTAAGCGGTTAAGTCGAGTGGTGGAGCTCCATCTCTTTTTAACAGAACGATTTTCAATATGTAGTGGTTTTTACTAAATGGCTGTCTTTATTTCATTTTTCAACTAATTTCAATTTTGATTTCACAGTTAATCATGATTTTGTGTCTATTTTGTAATGATAAGGAAAAAAAAAACATTTAATAACATCAGACAGTTAAAAAAAGAGCATAATTAAAGGTGAGATTTTCTCAAGAACTATTTATAACGTTTACTTACCTATTTGACAGATTGTAAATATTATTTCACTTACATAGTTTAGATAATTTTTAAAAATTGGTCAATGTGTTTTTAGAAATATCAACCTAAATGACTCTCATATAGACTTACCTTTACATTAGACGGTACCTATAAAAATTGTAGGGCAAAAAATGGCAAAAGCAAACTGACCACCGCATCATCACGTGGTCAAACAAAAAGTTTGTTACACCTATTAGTATCTTACTTACGTAAGCTGACCCCTGTGTTTGTATAGCGCTATCTAGAGTCCATTATCGACGGAGATAGTGGTTAGATCACCGTCCGTCGCCACACGGAGATTCGTTCACCTCGACACAATCTCGTAGGTAAGTTGGTAGGTACATACCTACACAAATTGGGATTGGTCTAAAGGTGCTCCCTCACCGGGAGCATTCGCGTGTAATGTAACGTTGCAGATTCGACTTTGAGCATTACATTACAATACTACCTCCCTGACTGACGCTGTTTTTCTCCCTCACTGATGTAATGCTCGAATCTGTAACGTTACATTACACGCGAATGCTCCCGGTGAGGGCACCTTTAAGTGACCCTACGAAATGATCGCTGTTGACAAGCATAGATAATTATCGACATGGAATTGAAGAAAAAAAACCCGGCCAAGTGCGAGTCGGCTGTTGAACTCGAACACCGAGGGTTCCGTGCAACTTTACCATAACATTTGCTCTAACGAAAATATAAACTAGATTTAGGGACAAACTTATCTTTGCGTTTTCGAAACTGATAACGTCATACATCGACTGGTGGCGTCAACTGCAAATATAAGTTTGTAATTACAAAAAAATAATTATTTGGTGATGGAACCCCAAATGACAATGCCAGATTCTGCCCCACGATCAACCGCAAGTGGTACAAGATAACGAATAAATGTAAAAATACGTTTTTTATTAAAATTATTGGTTTAAAATAAAGTTTTGTACAAGTTGCGATTCGAAAAAACAGCCTAATTAAGAATTCAGAAAATAGTAAGAAATCGAAGCGATTTACCTATTCATTGTTTTTGTTATTCTTCTATAGGAGTTGCGAGAGTAGTAGAAAATGATACTGATTATGATTATGCAATATGAAACCTGTAATAAGTCCCCAACAAAATGATAGGTGCAGCTTAAATGGTCACGTAGTTTTGTAGGTGGGGCAAAGCTCCATTGAAATGTGGCAATGTCTTTTACAGTTTTCGGATGTTTTCCTTTACTTGTGATATAAGACCTAGCTTCTTGCCTAATTTCATGATTCTAGGTCAACGGGAAGTACCCTATAGGTTTTGAGTTTCTCGTGTTTTCATACTAATATGTGGGAAAAGGCGACATAATCGGCCATATCTTTTGATTGAGTTGACGCAGTAGTTTGATTTTTAACTGCTGCATGAGGTTGCAGACCTGAGTATTTGGGTATTAATTTCATATTATGTTTGTGTTTTATCTAATTAAGTAATTTAGGTTTTACTATTATGAATGTTTCTTTTTTTAGTCATGATTAAACGATATCAATTTATTCAGTAATAAGCTAAAAATACAAACTAATAACAATAAAAACTAATACCTATAATAACAAATAAAACGTGATTAAAATAAATACTTACCTAAATTAATTAAATAACCCGCCCCTTGTCGTACCCGGTGCAAAGGTGCACATAACGCTCGCGGCTCTACCGCGCTGTATAGCTATGGCTAACTTTTGCACCAGGTAGGACCCGGAGCGAGAGTCATAACCTCTCTCTCTAAGGCGACGGCCAATTTCTGAAACAATTTTTATCGCACCCAGCAACCCGTAAAGTAATTAATTAAGTAGCAAAAGTTATAACCATTGGACCAGCGTTATGCAGCCTTCAGAGTATAGGATCGCCATCAGTTCTTCAAAAGCTGCAACTATATACAGTGCGCGAGGTGTAAGTTCAGGTTTAATTCATAATTCATTCATAATTCATTTATTCCTTGCTTTATGTGGTAACATGGTTCTTCGGTAGTTGCGGTAGCACCGCAACGTTAGACACTTAAACATTAAAAATTCAAAATTCAATTTTGTCAGTCAGTCAGTCAATAATACAAATAAATATTCAAGTAAATATAATAATTAGGAAGTAATTCTTATCCATTAAATAAAAAATTAAAATTGAAATTAAAATTGTCAACATATAAATTAATTTGCAAAATCATGTTCGAAAAACTCTTGCAGATTGTAAAAACACCTATCAATTAGTAATAATTTCAATTACATTTGCGTGAGTGATCGCCAAGCTGCTAGCGATACAAGAGGTGAAGTGCGGTGCGTGCGCGGCAGGGTGGCGTCCCGCTGGGAACGCGTCGCGCCTCGGGCCGAATATCACTCTACACTATCTGTGTGCACTCACACAAATGCAAACCTGAGCTTACGCCTCGCGCACTGTACAATATGACTATATACAGTATACTGCTATTTCTAGCACTAGAAACGGCATAGTCATTGACGTTGTACGCGACCTATGGAACTCCTGACTTATCTCCACAACACGAACTACTTTGAGATCTCCATATCTCAGCTCGTATGAAGATAACAAGATGTAGGTAATTGGTCGGTGCACCGATTTCACTTGAACGCGATAGCGGGCGAGTGGCTGGCGTGCCAGTCCACTCGACTCCACTAATGGACGCGCTGATAAGCAACTGGCATGCGGCTGAAGGGATCATATTGCATAGAGAAACATGCATTCTTATTTCATACGATCTTGACAAATAAAATCTTTTGGTATTGTTCATTGCTATATTGGTAAATATAATAACTATAATGTTTAAATAATTTAAAAAACTTCTAAATAAGGGTCCGTTGTTAACGTCCAAATAATGTCCAATAAAGCAAATCAGGGTCCATTCATCCGTTTGGACCTTCTTTGCGCTCGGACATTTTTAGAAGGCAGACATTGATCTCCTATAAACAACTAGATACACAATCTGCCCTCTAAAAATATCCGAGCGCAAAGAAGGTCCAAACGGATGAATGGACCCTGATTTGCTTTATTGATTGGACATTATTTGGACGTTAACAACGGACCCTTATTTAGTACGTTTTTTAAATTGTTTTAGTAAGACCTTTGTGTATGTAGTTGTTTATAGGAGATCAATGTATAAAGCTAATAGAATAAAAATGTATAGGATTATCTATTAAAAGTATAGAATAGATTGCCCTTCCTATTCTACTAATATTAACGAGAAGTCAATGCCAATTGTTTAGGACTGGATTCTCCTTTTCTGTCTCTTTCTCGCTCTACACACTCTACATACAGCAAAGATCATTATTTTTTATCCACAAACAAACCATCAGTAATCATGTAAACATGGCCAAGTACACCTGTTTGCTGACGGCGGCGGTATCAAAGGCTTATTGTATGCGCAGGCGCAGGGGTCGCGAGCAAACTGCGCGGCGACGGGACGCCATTGTGCGCAGAGTTATTTGGCGGTTTATATGGCATTACGGAGAGGCTTCCTGCTCCTTTGTGCTAGGTATTGATGGTGAGCTCTTGTAGATTGTGGTCGGAGTGCCTTACTTGGATACGTGGATGATGTAAGAATTATAGAAGATTAAATTAAGGGCCTTCCATGAGCCAACTAGCGCCGCCAATCTTGAAAAAATAATATCTTCCAATTTAATCAATTTTATTAAAAAAGCTATTTTTAAAATGTTTATTAGGATGAATACTATTTTTCAATATACAATACATGGCATAATTGCGACAAGCTAAGTTGTAGTTCACAAATGTGCCAAAAACGGCCGTTTTTCGCAATTATGCGAACTACAACTTACCGAAATTGAATCACGTTATAAATAAGCATTTAAAAAATAGAATTTATCGTAACAACCATTTTGTAAATAGCTTTTTTAATAAAATTGATTATATTGGAAGACATTATTTTTTTAAGATTGGCGGCGCTAGTTGGCTCGTGGAAGGCTCTTAAGTATTTACGTTACCTACTATTACAAAATAGACATAACAGGAAACGTACTTGAAAAATGACATTGTAATAGTCATATGAAAACAATCAAATAGTATTTTTACCCGACTTCGCAAGAAGGAAGGTTATGTTTTCGAGTGTGTGTATGTATGTGAGTATGTACTTATGTCCATTCCTCCCTGCCATCCTGTAGCCTAAACGGCTTGACGGATTTTGGTGTATGAGGTATCGTTAGATTCGTCTTGATTACGGGAGTGCCACAGGGTATGGAAAAATAATCAAAAGGGGATAGTTTTGATGCAGTAGTTATTATTTTGTTTTTTAAAAAAAAAGCCAAAAGGCTCATCAATATCTCTGCCCTCATAGCCAAGACATCTGTTCTAAATTGACATTCTTTAGCTATTATATACTTATAGTAAACTATTTCTATTTTACAGTAAAAAGGAAAATGTTTGGACGGAATAGCATTTGCATTTTCGTTAGAAAGAAAGAAAGAAATAAAAATGAAAGAACGAAAGAAAGAAAGAAAACATATTTATTTAGGTAACATCACAAATTACAGAAGCACATTAACAGAAGAAGAACAAGTACAAATACAAATAGGTGGTACAAATATAGGTTTGATGTTGTGGTGTTAAATGGGCATCAGCTCAGCATAGTGCTGCGGCCTGACATAACAGGCCACAGCGCTGGTTTTCAGCCGACCCCGTTAGAAGTCAATCTTTCTATTTTACAAGCGTGAATTAGATTTCAGATGTATGACAACATTTTTCTTAGAATTTACATTTGTACAGCACTTTGCAAGGAAGCGGTGCTGGCGTTGAATGGAAAAAAGGCAAAAATAGAGAGGCAAGGTTTTCCTTTATTTAGTTAGTTAGCCCAGAATGAGGCAGCTGAATCATTGCCATATTATCTCCTTCTGTCCATGCGTTACGAAACTAAACCGATAAGGAGTTCCGATAAAATATTGCAATAATTTTTAGAACACCAACAGTTAGCTGCTATTACTGTAACTCGCTGATAACACTATCTTCTCTATCTAGTGACTACTAACAGAGCAATAAATGAGTTATTCTTACTACTGTAATAATATTAAATGATTATTTATTATATATAAAAAGGTTTATCATTGCAAATCTGGGACGTCCCTGGCTCACAAGGTTCCCAGCTAACTTCAATTAATGGTTTATTCCACCTTGGTCATAGTAGACTTATATCACACCTTGGAATGCTTCCACGTACCTACTACCTATTATAGATTAAAAGTTCATCACAAAAAAATAACACGTCACGTGTCCAAATGTCAAAAGTTATTGTAATTTTTATAAAAGGCAATAGGTACAGTCGACGACAGAGATAAGTATACAGGGGGCCTCAATAAGGATAAGATTTTCTCAAAAACTACTGGACCGAATTTCATAATTCTTTTACAGTACATAGTTTTAACTTTTATCTATCTAACAGTGAAATAAATTTTGCAATAGGTCAAGTAGTTTTTGAGAAAATCTCAACCTTAAAAACTCTCCTGTACACCTTTCTCTGTGTTCCACCGTACAACGACGTCATCCATCCCAAACCGTAGAAACAAAAATAAGGTTTTAGGACCTATTTTCAGAAGTATAGTAAAAAAAAAAAAAAAAATTGTCTAAATAAAATAGATTATATAGGGTTCACGTCGTCGTCAAGCTCCCTCCACAGGGTATTAAAGATTAAAATATTACAAAGTTTCCTATAAATTAATGTAGATACCGACTGCGAGAACGGAGGAGGGTAATGTTTTTCGAGTGTATGAATTTGTCCAGGACCAGCACCTGTAGCATGACTTGTATGTAACGCGCCACGCCGTCGCCACGCCTTCGCCACGCCGTCGCCACGCCGCGACAAAGTCTAGAGACACATTTCGTAGCACGCGGTACATTAGCGATTGGCGCCTAATCGAACGTTGCATAGACAATAACCGCAGGAAGAACGCGATCTTAGTGTTCCCACCGCAAAAAAAATTGGAAGCACAATTGAAATAATCAAATAAAACAAAGTATTAAACCACTCAAATCTAAGTTATTCTGTATTTATATATTCATGGCGACATATTAAATTAGAAATAATGCTTAAAATACAACGAAATAAGGAAAGCTCGATTCCAAAAATAAAATATAAATTTTATCCTAGCAACTTTTTGTGTTGCTTTTGTTTATTTTGCTTTGTTGACGTTTTATTTGTCATTTTTGTGCGAATTATCGATTTTTACTTCTAAATTAATAAATAAATATTATATTGGTGATTGTGCTGGAGGACAATTAAGACATACGGTTTAAGTAAAACGACGATGGTACTACCCAAATGTTATTCATAGAGGATTCGAGGCAAGAAATTACCGAAATCGGCAGCAATCAGCAAACATTGGCTGAATACGTGAATATGGCAAATATATTTGCGCCCAAGGAAGACATGTAGGTATATGTTATGTATTATACAATGTAGGGACGAAACACAAAACCGCATTGCGCGCCGCGCCGAATTCTTAACCAAAATCTACGGCGGCGGCGCAGTAACCAATACTGCGTGGCGGCGGCGGACGGGCGCCGGCGATTTGGGCACCGCAACGCGGTTTTGTGTTTCAGCCCATACAGCATGACCTATTATGTGAACATCCTTTGGGTGATGGCTACCGTGGAGCATGGACGTTCATGGCCCAATTGTGTACTGGGGCCTTCTATTCTAGGCCGGTGGGACTATGGTCGACCATGCAAATGCATACATATATTGACGCATGCAGATTTCTTTACGAGGGTTTTCTTAACGTTTTGACATTGAGAGCTCTCTGTGTAACTGAAGTTTTTCTTGAAGACGAGAAAAGGTACACGGGGATCGAATTTTGGTCTCCGTATTGTGAGTCTAGTATCCTAATAACCACTGAGCCACTGTGCTCACAGCGGCATGGTACTTACAAACCACACAGCAAATTAAATAATATAATATCTATTTCAGGGCCACTGGCACACCTTGACGAGGTTGAAGAGGATACGATGAAGGCCAAAACTCCTGTTGCATCTGCATTAGAGAATACGAGTGTACTGTCGACCATATATAAAAGTTAATGCCATGTCGAGTAACGCACGCACCTACAATAAAATGTTAAATAAAATAAAGTAAACAGTTCACATTGTTGTTTTTAATATCCTGTATTCCAAATAGCTTAGAGCAGCGATTGCCATAGGTACAGTCGAAAACAGACATAACTATGCACGGGGCCTCAATAAGGTTAAGATTTTCTCAAAAACTAGTAGACCGAATTTAATAATTCTTTTGCAGTACATTGTTATAACTTTTATCTATCAAACAGTGAATGAATTTTTGCATTAGATCAATTAGTTCTTGAGAAAATCTCAACCTTAAAAACTCCTGTACACCTTTATCTGGTGTTCCACCGTATGAGGCGACACACTGGTACGATGAGCACGAATTCTTCTTCTTCAACAAATTCCACAATAAGACCCAGTGGCGAATGTTTCGCCGCAGTCGTTTGCACAAAAACATCTCGTTGTGCAGTGGTGTGTTTTGCCAAAAGTCGGTCGGTTGCTTGAGAAATGGGTTTGCAAACTTTTCAGCGCCCGTGGGTGAGATGAGAACAATTTGCCATTGACGGACGGTCTTGGGTGCATTCTGCCCGTGCAATATGGGCACGGGCGATCTTGCTCTGTTGATAATGATGTTCTAGTTGGTAACAGTGTAATCATGGTGGGTAATATCTACACAACACAGCAAGATAGACGTATAGAGTATAGTATATATAGAGGCGCCAATGGACTTTGAGTACCAAAATCGTTCTCTCCACTTTATTAATAGCAAATAATAACAATCCGATCAAATATGATCGTTGTACCACTATTTAATGTTGTTTTATTTATTATATTACTGCAAAATTAACTCGCAACCAAAGAGAATGTTACTCGAAACGCTGAAATATTAACTTTTACATGACAGCGCGCCAGCGTGTATTTTGACATAAGAAGCGCCAATAGAACCACACTCGTGCTACCAATTCCCATACAAAATAGTGCATATCGATTGGCGTAACCTTTGCCGCTATTAAAAAAAATAGATCGACCGCAAAACGACCGCAAAGTCAACTCGTGCTGCGAAATGTTGTCATTTGACAGCTCGCCGGCGCGGCGTCAATCGCGCGCCAATCGCTAACGCAAGTCGTACTAACCCTGCAGATGGGGGGATGATCTGCGTAAAGTGACTGTCAAATGAACACAAAAAGCTGAGAACTTGTGGCCTACGTCACACAGTAGACTGTTACTATTTATTTTCGATTAGAGATTGAATTTTTATATATATTTTGCCTTCGTAATAGGTACTTTATATAAATTCTATTCTCGAGTACTATTGAGAAGTAATAATACCTACTCCTTGGCTCATAGCGAACTATTTTTTCGTGTGATTTAGTAACCAATCCTAGAGCTGTAACTCATAGAGATGAAACTACTAAACTGTGGCTTAATTTGACAGTTGCTGAGCCATAGATTTTGTATGACGAATCTTAGCGAAAAACCTAATACCTGGGCTTAATAAAATCATCAGCGTTTTAAGTCGCTTTTATCGTTACGGGCTCGTGAATACCCAGTTGTGGATTTTATTGTCCAACATGTAGAACGCTTAACACACAACAAATTGTCACTAAGTGTCCATCCCCACGCGTCTCAATAACCCGTAATCGGCGAGGGTCTTTACGTCCGTATTGGCGTGGTTAGGGTTAATAGGGTTGCCAACCATCCCGGAGTCCGGTCCGTTTTGTACCAGTTCCAAACAAAACGTGACTTAAAATTATTAACTGTCCTTTTCTAACTTAAAGTTTTTAACGAAATATGAAAGTGACAAAACGCGGTTTAGGGAAGTGAGGTTAAACTAAGTTTATGGTTAACTTCCATAATCCATACACTGTTAGCTAAACACGTGACTTAATATTATTCTTCCATGGTTTAAACTTTTAAAGCCGTCGGTCCCTTAGTAACTAAACGTTTTTAACTAAGTGTGAAAGTGAGAAAACATGGTTTAGGGTAGTGAGGTTAAACTAGGTTAATGGCTACCGACCATAGACGATATCGGTATATCGTCTATGGTCGGTATATCATATACCGGAGGCCAGTTGCCATGTTGTGATGTTCCACTAACAACCGGTGCGAAGCTAGGTTCAGATTCATAAAGCTTTTTCGTTATCAAAATGTCAATCCCTGTATTTGCATTTTCGTTAGCAAATATCTATCGCAATACCATAGGTATGAATGAATGAATGAATATATACATTTATTTGACACTATACAGCACACTTAAATACAATGTACAGGCAACATACCTATATAAAATAACTAATTATAGAGCTAAGGTGCATGCAGCATTGCCAATTCTTTAAAAAATACTCTTTAAAATAATAAGCACTCTTTAAAAAATAATATCTTCCAATTTAATCAACATTATTAAAAAAGCTATGTACACAACCTTTATTAGGATAAACACTATTTTTCAATATACAATACATGGCATAATTGCGACAAGCTAAGTTGTAGTTCTCAAATGTGCCAAAAACGGCCGTTTTTCGCAATTATGCGAACTACAACTTACCAAAATTGAATCACGTTATAAATAAGCAATTAAAAAATAGTATTTATCGTAATAAACATTTTGTACATAGCTTTTTTAGTAAAATTGATTAAATTGGAAGTTATTATTTTTTTAAGATTGGCGGCGCTAGTTGGCTCATGTAAGGCCCTTAAGTATTCTGTACCATTCTGGCAATGATTTTGTGTTTGTCACCCCTAGTGTCAACCCTAACAGCGTTCGCCCCTCTGTTCCCACGAATGCAACGCGTGCCGGGTTTTGACTTTAGGGGGACACTTTGTGTTTGAGTTGCGATGGGTTGCAGTGACCCATTCACGATTTATATGGTTAGTTTTTTCAATAAGATGTAGCAACAAGTAGAATTACCCCAATTATTATAAACAAAACAAAAATGGTTGTTGCTTTTTTGGCATAAAATGTATTCTATGCAAGAGGGTCGAGCATTCACCCGATAGCTTTAAACCGCAAACTAGCTTTGTTCACGGTTTAAAGCTATCGACCTTACGAAGTTTCAAAGTGACAAAACACAGTTTAAAGCTATGTTTATGGCTAACAGTATACATGTTTTGACAATGTAGTATGTACTTACATACATAATTGTTTTATTTAATGAAACAAAACAAACAAAGGATTATCATTTGTAACTAAAACCGCAATTTACGCACGTAATATAAAATTGTACTTGATACGACTGCGTTTAGATAAATTTAAAGGAAAATGAACACTAATAAGTGGAACTGGCGCATTTTATTCATAATAAATAATATACTTGATAAGTTTATTAGGTACCTACCTACTTTAAAATAGTAAATACCTCGTAGAACACGACCACTGTGGCTGATAAAAAAATAATTCCTATATTTTAAGGGTTCCGTGTCTCAAAAGGAAAAAAAACCTTATAGGATCACTTTTCCTTGCACAGTGGTGTAAATGTAAATTAAAATCTAAGTGAAAAAATATAGTATATCAGCTAAAAACAGATCAAGTGTAACCCTTTGGAATTTGGACCGTAAGTGTCAATAAGTGTCTGCGTCGTAAGAGTTCAAATCGTACTGCAAGTGTTACCATTGATCTGCTGTTGTCAGTACATAAACGGTTCACTAATGTTTGACAAAAAACGTATGACAAATGATCATTTTACAAATTATTTTTCAAAAAGTAATCATTTGACAAACTTATCATTTACTAAAGTGATCGTTTTAAAAGTGATCATTTGACAAAAATCCATTTTATAAATATTTAACATAGCAAATGTTGTGAATGCTAAACCGTCATTTTGCAATTGATTAAATGACCAAAGTATTCCTTTTGCAAGGTCGCCATTAGACAAAATATTGGGTAAATAAGTGGGTATTTTATATGTATAATTGTTAATAAATGAACTTGCTTTTTGAATACAAAAAAAAAAAAAACCTAACATCGAAGTCTCAAGCCAGAGCCTTCTGAACCTAAACATCCGTGTCGGATCTGGTTAGAGAGTTGGTCGGGGCGTCCCTTCATTTGATAAAAAACAAATTACAAATTTATGTATAATTGTTAATAAATAAACTTGCTTTTTGAATACAAAAAAAAAACCTAACATCGAAGTCTCTGGCTTGGAGCGAAGCTGCGCTTCGCTCCAAGCCAGAGCCTTCTGAACCTAAACATCCGTGTCGGATCTGGTTAGAGAGTTGTCGGGGTGTCCCTTCATTTGATAAAAAACAAATTACAATTACCAAACAATGCATTTTGTCAAAGGTTTTTATGCCTTGCGTTGTTTTATCTATTAACGTATATAATAAGTGAATAGTTTGTTAAGTGATGTTTTGAAGAAAGAAACTTTGTCTCGTAATTGTTTTGTCAAATGAATTATTTATAGAACCATTACTTTGTACAAAGATGAACTTATGAATCATGATTTTGCCAAACGTTGTTTGTGAAATGAATGGTTTGTAATATGTTTTTTATCAAATGAAGGGACACCACATAAACATGTATTAGCAACAAACGATAATCAAACTCCAATGTTTGTACTCTTTGTACAGTGGAACACAGAGACAGGTGTACAGGAGAGTTTTTAAGGTTGAGATTTTCTCAAAAACTACTTGACCTATTGCAAAAATTATTTCACTGTTTGATAGATAAAAGTGAAAACTGTAAGAATTATTAAATTCGGTCCAGTAGTTTTGAGAAAATCTCAACCTTATTTAGGCTCCCTGTATACTTATCTCTGTCTTCGACTGTACAGTTGACAGCAGATCAATGGTAACACTTTGAACTTTGGACCATTCTTATTATTTGCGTAGTAAGACTTGAAATCGTACTGCAAGTGTTACCATTGATCTGCTGTCGACTGTACATTTATAACTCGGGATTGGCTGGACGTATTTTGATGTGGTTTACCTAATCGCACAGTACAGACAGGGAAAATGATATAACAACTGAAAATGTAGCTGTATCCTTATAGAACCTACTGAAACTACTGAAGTTTCCTGGAATTCCCGATGTACAAAACTTAGGTACCTACGGAAGCAGAAAATGTTGGTGATTTCTGCATTAAAATATCCTTATTTGTCACCGAGATTCATAGATACGGGTAGGTATTAAGGCGCTACCTGTCTATCTTAAGAGTGAGACAGAAGATGCCCCGAAGCGGCGGAGTGAAGAACATGGCACGTGCCTCCGTATTTGTATTTTAGCACAAACTTTTTGGAACAAAAATCAACTTTTTAAACAAGCTCTCGTATTTAGAATACCCTACATTTTGTAATAATAAGTTTAATAACATAATTTTCATTTTAAAAGACATGGAAGGGGTATTTTTTTTTTCGAGCGAAGTTTATCCATTCGTGTATCGGTATTCATCAGTCTCTAAATAGACACCCCAAGATTGCTATATATTTTTATTCAGACGTTTTATTTTAGTAGTTAGTGCCGCAGCCTTGATAGAAATACTGAAAATCTGAGCATTCAAAGCCTTAAGTATTGCTTAGGTCAATTAATTGGCAGGAGGTTAAATATGTTATTTCCTTGAAAACTTTAAGAGGAATTAAATTAATAAACTTATTAGGTAGTCAAAGTTTGTCACTTGTTGAATTATAAAATGGTTCAGTGAATTACGTGGCAGAGTTTGTGAACATTTTTCCTTTTTATGTACAGTCGACAGCAGATCAATGGTAACACTTTTTACTTTTGACAGTTCTTATTATTTGCGTCGTAAGACTTGAAATCGTACTGCAAGTGTTACCATTGATCTGCTGTCCCTACTAACACCAAGGATACATTAGGGGACAAATTAATTAGCTGTTCTGTGATTATTGCATAGATATTTTCACATTATTAGATCGGATCACTTTATTTTCACAATGATGAACAGGTTGGATCAATCAGTTCCGTCAGTGTTACATCACAACAGGTAATTAGACGATCATATTTGTTTACAAAATAAGACACTTGATTTGGGCTGTGGTATACGTAGGTACAGTCGACAGCAGGTCAATGGTAACACTTTTTACCTTTGACAGTTCTTATTATTTGCGTCGTAAGATTTGAAATCGTACTGCAAGTGTTACCATTGATCTGCTGTCGACTGTACGACCTAGTCTCACGGAGCTCAAACTAAGTACGCCCTTAAAATTGTCTCTAAGGCTAGTCGTAGACAATTTTGAGCACGAACTCAGCGTGACACACTTACGACTGTCAAAATTATATAAAAAATGACAGCTGCAAGACTGAACTCAAACTTAACTCAAGCTCAAAACTGTCTTTGACTAAGTATAGGCCTAAAATTCGGTCTCATAGGTGTTCCTGATTCGGTAAGTAATCATGTTATCTAATAAAATGGCCCGCGGCGCGCACGGAATAACAAATAAATCAAATCTAACGTGTGCTTGTTTTGAGTTTATTTATAACTTAGAAACCAATCTCAGATCTTATCTCGACGATATTTAAATTTTTAACACGCTATTATTATCGAGCTTCTAACTTGGTACAGTCGGAAGCAGAGAAAAGGACACAGGGATCTCATCAAGATTGAGATTTTGTAAAGAACTTCACTGATTGTCTTTTAAATCTAGATACTAGTTACAATAGTTTCGAGTATCGTGAGAATATGTACTTAATTATTGTAAAGAATTAAAAAAATATATTAGTCAAGTATTTTTGGGGGAAATTTTACAAGTCTCAACCTTATTACCATCTACTTATCTCTTTGATAAACCGTAGTAATAAAGCTAGTTTAAAGTTAAGCGGCCGTTTAAATAATTCCTGTTGTTCACGAACGGTTAAATTAAATCTTATCTATAAGCTATAGCATAGGGGAAAATGACAATGCCAGATTCTGCCCCACCATCAACCGCAAGGTACAAGATAACGACTAAATGTAAAAATATCTCCGTTTTTTATTAAAATTATTGGTTTAAAACAAAGTCTTGAACATCTAGCGAGTCGAAAAAAACAACCTAATTAAGAATTCAGAAAATAGTAAGAAATCGAAGCGAATTATTCATTGTTTTTGTTATTCTTCTATAGGAGTTGCAAGAGTAGTAGAAAATGATACTGATTATGAATATGCAATATGAAACCTGTAATAAGTCCCCAACAAAATGATAAGTACAGCTTAAATGGTCACGTAGTTTTGTAGGTGGGGCAAAGCTCCATTGAAATGTGGCAATGTCATTTTCGCCGCGCTCTATCGACAGACCCTAGAGTATATTTTGTATGGGCTGTTTTATCTGTTTCACTTCTATTGACAAATGTTAATATATTTTTTTTTAATTGAAGGGCAAAGAGTATTCTAGATACTCTGATAATACCCAAGTATTTATATCTTGATAGAAAATTTAATGCGTGATAGTGGATATCGATGTGTGGATTAAAATCGCTCGGAAATTTAGTCGATAGCGATCTATACTATAGATAAGTTAGTTTTGATAATAGGATCCGAGTCGACGCGTTCAAGTAGTTATAGACTAAAGGATTATTTTAATATATTTTAGGATTACAAACGCAGATTAGGCAATCTGAAATATACTTAAAGTCTCTAGCATTTAAGGGTCTGAACCCAATATCGTAACCCTGTCGCTTAGAAACATCGAAAGATATGTACGTATGGATCCATGTTTGCCTTGCCTTTGGGTCTCCTATAGTTTATTTTATTTATGGACTCGACAGTTCGTCATTTGCCAATGTCATGTTACAGAAAATTCAATATATAATAGTCTTATATCTTCCTCCAGGGGAGTCACAGTAGCGTCTTCACCCTGGGTAGCCGCGTCTTCTTGTCTTCATCCAGAGGAGACGCCGTAGCGTCGTCACTCTGGACGAAGCAGCTCGACAGTCACGTTCACTCCCGAGCTTGTAGCGGGAACTCTTGATAAAAGCTTGAAACCCCAGATCTTGCTCAAATTATCCAACAAATTCACCATACTGTCACTCGCGAACATTTTCTGATTAATTTAACGTGATATTAATTTCAAAATAACCACTGTAGACAATAAAACAAAAATTATCAAATAATTTTGCAACCTTCGTTTCCCGCCATTTTCCTATAGTTAAAAGGCTTGAAGAATTTTAATATTAGAAGTATCAATGGATTGATCTTGATCGATTTAGAATAAATATTTTGCCCCAAAAAGTAGTCCATGCATGACGAAAAAAAAATGTCTTCATGGGTTTTGGAATAATTAGAATTCATTATCGTCATTTCATCTGAAGTGTCAGTGTGCTGGTCACATCTGTCGTAGAACCGATAACGGATGGGGTAGACGAGTTCTCGAATGGAGGACACGAACGGGTAAACGTAGTGTGGGACGCCCCCCGACCAGATGGAGGGATGACCTTCGCAAGATGGGTGGCAGGGACTGGATGCAGAGGGCCGAGAGTAGGGTTGATTGGCCCGCTTTGGGAGAGGCCTACGTCCAGCAGTGGACTGATACGGGCTGATGATGATGATGCTCGTCATTTCCAGCCCCTATATTGGACATTAGGCCTTCCCTAATTTTCGCCGTCTCCGTTTCTACCTTTTGTCATTCGACTCTATACCTTGTGACTCTTTGTAGGTGGTGATAAATGGCAATGCCAGATTCTGCACCATCAACCGTAAGTTGTACAAGATAACGAATAAATGTAAAGATATCTCCGTTTTTTATTAAAATTATTGGTTTAAAATAAAGTTTTGTACAAGTTGCGATTCGAAAAAAACAGCTTAATTAAGAATTCAGAAAGTAGTAAGAAATCGAAGCGATTTATTCATTGTTTTTGTTATTCTTCTATAGGAGTTGCGAGAGTAGTAGAAAATGATACTGATTATGATTATGCAATATGAAACCTGTAATAAGTCCCCAACAAAATGATAGGTACCTACAGTTTAAATGGTCACGTAGTTTTGTAGGTGGGGCAAAGCTCCGTTGAAAAGTGGCAATGTCTTTTCAAGTCGAATTATGTAATGTTCAATCAGTGAAAATTAAAAAGGGCGACGGTGAATACCCATGTTTCGGACGTTTTCGGTATTTGTACCCGCCAAATATGATCCTAGAAACCATTGAAAAAGTGTTACAAACAAAAATACAATGTATTACTTGTCTGTATGGGTCAGATTCCCTTTGCCTACTACGTCAGAGCCACAGTACTTCCGGAATGCCTAATTTTACACAAAACCATTTTTTTTTCTCGAAATTTATCTCAATAAAAATTCTACGTATTCAGAGAGACAAAAACTTGAAATTGTATTTTTCTTTTAAGATGTTAATATTTAAACCTTGTAATTTTTTGCTAATTATAAGTTAAGTCAGAGATGTGTATTATTTGTTGGATTGTGATATAATTAAAAAAAATCGAGAATGCGTTCAATGTCGACCAAACCCGCAGTATTTATCTAAGCTTTGGATGTATGTCTCTCGGCAAGCTTTGCCATTCGTGTGTACAACTACGTAATCCAACGAAAACATTCTACATGCATGTAATGTGATCTTTATCGGGTTCCATAATCGGTCCGTTGCCGGCGCGGGGATTTGTCGATAGCCGCTTGATCGATGATTTCTAGATATCTATTTAGATAACGATGCTTATCTGGTGAAAGATTTATAATTCTTACCTTCGATGTGCTACAACGGAACTGCTGCCCACTGGAAACTAATGTACCTACCTAACATAACATAAATTGCCTATTTATTTTGGACAGGACTTGATTCCTAACATTAAAATTTAACTTTCAAACCAAATACTCCACATATTAAAAGATCTCGTGTATAAATACTCTGTTGCGAACACCGATACAGCAAAATAATTTTCAAGTGTCTTATTTTGTAAACATAAACCTACCGCACTAATATTTTAGGCTGTTCTGTGATTATTGCATAGTTATTTTCACATTATAGAAACGCGTAGACGGATCAAGTTAAAATTAATACCAAATACTGAGGTCTACAACCTCATGCAGTGAAAAAAAAACTTCTACGTCAACGCAATCAAAAGATATGGCCGATAGTCGCTTTTTCCCGCATATTTGTATGAAAATGCGAGAAACTCATAACCTATAGGGTATTTCCCGTTGACATAGAATCATGAAATTTGACAAGAAGCTAGGAAAATAAAATTAATTTTATTAAACAAGCCATTAGACATATAAACAGATAAAACAAATATAAGTACATAATAATTATCTGCCCCGACGCCGGCAGGGCAGACCTCGGCGTAGGTGGAGAGACGATATCGTTAGATACAGGGATGGGTGGCTAGAAGAGGCTCAGGACAGGGATGGATGGAAGAGGAGGGGGGAGACCTTTGCCCAGCAGTGGGACAATTTATAGGTTAACAAAAATAAAATCTACCTAATTCTAGGCACGTCGTCGTCTAGGCCCGTCCCGCGCAGTAGGGTGCCCAGCGCACTGGCCGCATTGCCCCGCAGTATAGCGAGGCTCAGACGCTGGGCAAAATACTCACCGGCTCTAAGGTCCTCCGAAGTCTTATATCATACATAGAAAATATACCTACATTCTTTTCGGTTTCTCTTTTCATTCATCGTTCATTGACCTCTTACCTAAAATTGATCACCCTGTATTATCCTTCTACGTGTATACAGCGTGTCCTGTCTCCAAAGGGGTCCCGATCAGTATCTGTTATGGTGAGTAATCATGCGATCCCAATTAACCATCGTTCGCACCTCAGCCGGTGCGATCGCGCGCATAGATTGCGCTAATTTATGCGTTTGCGCATTGATAAACTGGCGACGATCGTATCGGCGTGCGGGGATTTAGTGTGCGCGTACGCCTATAGGTCGCCATTAGATCCACGCATGAATCTGTGCACAGGCTGACAATATACACAAATAATTTTCTATACTTACACTGAAAGAAAAGATTAACTTGCGGTTGTTAAGTATTTGCATTAACAGTTAAAACTATTACAAACTATAGGGACACGGATAGGCAAGTATTTTGCTGTTTTTTTTATGTTGTTTGTTACAAATTAACAATGTAACGTAAAGGGTATATGAAGCCGAAGGGAGGGTGTTTAGTATCGATAACTGAACAACTTTTGTTCTACGACTTTTCCATTTTCGCGAATTTATTTTTTGACTTTTCATACATTTCGTCCCCGGTCAGCTGATCGATTTGTATGAGACATTAATTTATTTTTATTTTTTATTCGAAAAGTCGTAGAACAAAAGTTGTTCAGTTCTCGATACTGAACACCCTCCCTTCGGCTTCATATACCCTTTACGTTACACCCTGTATATAAACGAATATCACTCACTTATATTGTTGAAGTCGGCAATTAGACCGACAGTTTCGACCGATTTCGACGGTCTTTCAAGGTTACGCCCGCGTTGCCGGTGACGTTTCTTCGCGCTCTACGGATCAGCGCCCTCTGGCACGTTCCGAAATGACTTCTCCCGCCGCCGACGGTGCGTTCGAAATTACTTCGCAGTGGCAATTATTAGTATCTTCTTCGTCCCCCTTAATTTACAGTCCCACCATAAGATAAGGATTTTTATCGACATGTAATGTGTGTATTTACTCTAGCTGTCAACCATCATGATAGCGATAGCGTGATGATAGTGATAGGTATCGCACAGATTAGGTAGCTACCGATATTACGATAACGATTTACAATTTTGATAGTGTGATATTTATGTACATTTAATCGGCTTCGAGGTACATAATTAAAAATAATTAGAATTTTTCAAGGATTTCATACACTGTTTGACGGTATTCCTACACAGCTTAAACTTGATAGATTTTAAACATGATGAAAAACTTGCCGTGGGCAGGACTTGAACCTGCGCCCTTGTCATTCCGTGACACGCTCTTACCAACTGAGCCACCACAGGCCACGTCACGCCCACCGAAAATCTTCAACGTATTATACATACTAAAAGGGTATTTTGCGCAACTCCATCTAGACAATTCTTGATAGATTTTCTTCTGAAAAAGTTCTGCTATTCCTTTGTTAATGGATTGATCAAACTATTATGCATGTCATCATCATCATCAGCCCGTATCAGTCTACTGCTGGACGTAGGCCTCTCCCAAAATACGCCACTCAACCCTACTCTCGGCCCTCTGCATCCAGTCTCTGCCAGCCATCTTGCGAAGGTCATCCCTCCATCTAGTGGGGGCGTCCCACACTACGTTTAACCCTCCACTCGAGAACTCGTCTACCCCTTCGGTTATCGGTTCTACGGCAGATGTGACCAGCCCACTGCCACTTCAGTTTACTGATTCTATGCATATGATATTCTGATATTATGCATGTGAATTTACTGAATCATTACTAGCTGTACCACTAATCACGATCCATTGCTTTAGCCATCTTTGACCAACTTTAGCCAACTTCGTGCGTAGAAGTCGCTGGTTAGTATAGACCTCCACGAAGCACTTTCAATGTACTGGGAGGCAGGTCTTCCTATCTAGTTACGTGGTTCCACATCACATACTGCAATGGCTTATAGCCTGGACGCTATGCTCCCACTTCACTTGGCTATTCGTATTCGCTATTGGATGTTTGTCGTATTTGTCAAATACTTGACGTACATACAAATAAGACGAATATTTTGTCAAGAATACCAACCACACATGGCAATTATGACAAATACGCAAATACGAATAGCCAAGTGAAGTGCCACCATTAGTGAAAGTCCCATCAAATTCCTTCCAATAGTTTTGGTGTGATGCTTGAACCACACAGGCAGACAATAATTCAAAAAATTGTACTACAAGGTAGGTATGTAGGACATAAAACATGGTCAACCTCCATCAAATGCCATCACTGCATCAGCACTGTTATCACCGCTGACCATCTGCAGCGGCCATCAGATAGTGTCAGCTAATACTCGTGCCGATCCGTGAGCAATGGCGGGCGGGATCCGCGATAACGCTCTCACGCCGCGGCCGCGGATTATCGCCGCTAATTCCACGGGGTGCAGATTTGATGCTAAACAAATACTCTTGAAAATGGCGGGAAACGACGGTTGAGAAATTGATAATTTTCATAATAATGTCTACAGTCTATTATGTGTTTAATATCACGTTAAATTAATCAGAAAATGTTCGCTATGGTGAACTTATTAGATCTGATGTTTCGTGCTAAAATCAATAGTCCCACTACGAGCTCGGGAGTGAACTGCTTCGTCCAGAGTGATGACGCTACGCGACTCCTCTGGATGAAGACAAGAAGACGCGGTTACCCAGGGTGACGACGCCACGGCGACTCCTCTAGAGAAAGAGTAGACGGATGTGATATTTTGATTATTCTGTACATGACATTGGCAAATGACGAGTTGTGGAGTCTATTAATAAAATAAATAAACAAATACCTTGTGTATTTGTTTGTAAGCCGAAAGTTAACCGATGAAAACTACGTCGGTAAATAAATGACTTTTGTGCCACGCTTTTTAGATTTTCGCGATTTTTTTTAACTTTTCAACTCCTAAAAAGTAAGTCCAGTAGAGACTAAAAAGTTATAGGTGCACTTTTCTTTTCAATTGTACCTTCTATTGTTTGACGTAGAACTAAAAGATGGGTACCATAGCGGGACTTTTTGGTAGGTATTTTGCGAGGGTGCCATAGCCGGACCATACCATAGCGGAACTAACCCTTTACAACGACCAACTGATCGGTAGGTCAAAAGTAACTATCAATTAAAGAAAATTGTTTTTATCAATCGTCAATATACTCTTCCCGTTAAATAAGCTTACTTACAAAAAAATTATTACAGGTGAATTCGGGAGTTATTTTATAGGTAGGCAGAAGAGGCAGAATAGTCCTGCCTGATGGGAGTAGGTATATTATGAGAAACAACAGCCCTGATGTTATGTATAACATGTCATTGTGAGAGTTTCTGTAATGATCATGTATCACCCGTACTTGGTATTAAAAACTAAGAAAATCTTTAGTGATTTTAAAAACATGGCGCTAAGTAGGTACCCATCATGCCATGACCCACGTAGGATCACAATTTCGTCGTGTCTATATCCCTATGGGAGACAAATGTCAATGCCAGATTCTGCCCCACCATCAACCGCATGATGTACAAGATAACAAATAAATGTAAAAATATCTCCGTTTTTTATTAAAATGATTGGTTTAAAATAAAGTTTTGTACAACATGCGAGTCGAAAAAACAGCTTAATAAAGAATTCAGAAAATAGTAAGAAATGGAAGCGAATTCATAATTAGAATATTCATTGTTTTTGTTATTCTTCTACAGGAGTTGCGAGAGTAGTAGAAAATGATACTGATTATGATTATGCAATATGAAACCTGTAATAAGTCCCCAACAAAATGATAGGTACAGCTTAAATGTAGGTGGGGCAAAGCTCCATTGACATGTGGCAATGTAATTTGGGTCTAGATATGCATTTATGTAGGTACCTAAGTGGTAGAAATAATAAGTATGATGTAGATAGGTATGTAAATGATCACAAAATAATTGATCTCGAACACAAATATACAGTTTCATCGATAATCAGGGCACGATATCGTCCCACACGCGTCCATCACGCTACACCCGTCCCGCTCTCAGATAGCTATCTCTGTCTGTTATCAGTGGGTGGAGAATTAAAAAAATAAAATAATGAGCGATATCGCCGCTATCGGCGCGCGTATCGCGCAGCATCCGGCCTATCGCGCGATAAACACCATCTGTCGTGTCAACGGTCGCGATTCGAACGCTCTAATTGTGATATTTTATTGTTGGAATGATCTAATTTGTACATAGGTACATAGATAGTTGAAGATACGAAGAGCAGGATCGTTAATGGAAGCAACCCTGAAGTAAATAGCCACAGCCAGTGATGCAACATAGGTATAGGGTGGCCTTGAATTCATTCGACAAAATTAAATGGATGGTTAGGCTTGTGACATACATGAATTCTGCACAGCGTTTACGTAAATTAAACAATGTGAGGGGATTTTTTTTTACTTTAAATTCAACTATCAAAAACAATATTAATTTGATCTTCATCGTTACTGTGCTTTGGAGTTTTTACATTTTAAGGTATTTTAAATTTTTTGCAATGATTTCTTTTACTGGAATTTGACCAAGTCCATTTTTAAGATGTGAGTTGTAACGTACTTAGTTCAATATTTTTACAGTTTTGATTTACTAAAAAACCTTACCAATTTAATATTTCAATCATGAATACAACCCCCAGATTCAATTTGTCGAATTAATTCAAGGATACCCAGTATAGGTACAATTTGAACATATAGGTACAATTTGTTGATCAGCAAGCTATGGAAAGAGCTATATGCTTGGCGTTTCTCTGGTGGATAAATAAAAAATGAGATTATTCGCCAGAGAAAAGTAGTTCAGATTACTCATGAATCATCCAAAATGGCGCGAAACGACTGTTGCAAAATTATTTAATGTGAAGAGCTCGGTGGCTTAGTGGTTGGGTCAATGGACTTGCAATACGGAGGTCCTAGGTTCGATTCCCAGCCAGGGTAGCCATGTACCTACGTCTGCGACCTGCGCAGGGTGGCTGGCAGGGACTGGATGCAAAAAGCCGATAATCGTGTAAGAACCGTACCTTGGGAGATGCCAATGTCTAGCAGGGAACTGATGTGGAATGATGATAAAAGAACTGCGTTGATTCTACTCTATCTCTAGTTATTTCTTTAGTCCGAGGATGTTATCAGATGATCGACAGTGTTATCAAGGTTCAAACGTTATCGGGTAAACATATCGCAAGAAATAAGACAACTCATGATAAATTGTACGAGTAAGTACATTAAGTAACCTCTCCTCAACCAAGTATAAACATACGTTCTATGTAGGTAGGCAGAAATGGGTTGTATGAAGCACACAACAATTCAAATGAAATCAAAAACTAATAGATTGTTGTTTACAAAATAAGACACTTGATTTGGGCTGCGGTATAGGTAATTATATTTTAAATTCCTTTAAACCATGACTTAAATCATTGTTTAACTTTTAAATACCCGTTGTTATTAAACAGCCAAAGGATTTCATTATCGTAACCCATGTACATAGTTTACAATGTACTTATCTCATTCCTGCATATTGCAAAAGTGATTAGCGCGAAATATCGATAGAAACCTACCCGAGACCTATACAAAGTATAATCAATCACCTCAGAATACAGATAATATCAGCAGGCGCAAGCGATCGTTCAAGCGAAGCAAGGAAGCTATTTTTAACAGCAACTTAATGTGCAGGCAAATAAGCAGAGTTATCCACGTATGTTTCGGTAAATGTCCACAATAACAATCTGTTTTTAATGAGTCAAAGAGACACAGAATAACCAAATTGAGTAAAGACCTCGGTAGCTAAGTTGATTCAAAATGGTGGCAGAATTGTAAACAAAGTTACAATTCTACAGTTGAAAGCACATCAAATGTAATACTACTAATTAGCGTCCTTCTGGGATAGATTGCGGAGCTCTGACAACAGTATATTGAATAAGAGCGTTCCATGAGCCAACTAGCGCCGCCAATCTTAAAAAAATCATACCTTCCAATATAATCAATTTTATTAAAAAAGCTACGTTCACATTGTTTATTGCCATAAATATTATTTTTTAAATGCTTATTTGTAACGTGATGCAATGTAGGTAAGTTGTAGTTCACATAATTGCGAAAAACGGCCGTTTCTGGCACATTTGTGAACTACAACTTACCTACATTGAATCACGTTACAAATAAGCATTTAAAAAATAATATTTATAGCAATAAACAATGTGAACGTAGCTTTTTTAATAAAATTGATTATATTGGAAGATATGATTTTTTTTAAGATTGGCGGCGCTAGTTGGCTCATGGAACGCTCTCTTTTTTAAATATTGGCTCTCTGTCCACCAGAACCCGAATAGAAAATAATGAACTTTATCTGTGATACATGACTGTTGTTTTAGATTTAGTTATATTCATGGTTTATTACAATTGATTAATTCATATTGTCAATTTCACAGTAGATACTATTATTATTTTATATTTTTAGTATATATTAATGGGATATCATCATCAGTCTATTTATATGTCCCCACTGCTCGGGCACAGACCTTCCCTTACATCGAGGGAGCTCGGGCCATAATCCACCACGCGGGCTTGGCGGATTTCACATGACTTTTTTTTTTCTTCAACGACATGCAGGTTTCATCACGATGTTTTCCTTCACCGTTTTGAGAGCACTCGGTAAATGTACGTAAGTTTTTCCGTCGAAAAACCGAGGATAACTCATTGGTACATGGCTGCCCTAGCTGGGAATCGAACTTGGGACCTCCATATTGCAAGTCCATTGACTCAACCACTGAGCCACCGAGCTCTCTTATGGGATATATGATATAATGCCTTAATAAAGAAATTTATTATTATTATTTAAACCGTTTTTATTATCTGCGTCGTCAGAGTTCAATTGAAATTAATCTGTTGTCGATTCTACCTTCAAGAACTACCGCCGGTCAACTTTGCCGCCGGGAACTGTACTAATTTTGTTATCAACTGGGTACCTACTAAGCTAAAAACTTGTTGGCCACGAGTTCGACCTTGTATTAAATTGGATTCAAAATTAAAACGTATTTGCTTTGTCTTGCCATAATTGTCACGATAGCCAACTCTTGCCCCAATTGTCACGGTTTTAACTATTGTCGCCACAATGACAAATATTCGGGCGTATGAATTTCGTGCCAACGAACTTTCGACCCAGTAGGCACTCAACGACATAATATGATTCTCGATCCCAATCTGTCCTAATACATTTTCCATGGATGTTAACAAACCACTAACCACACTTACTTACTAATCACGATCCATTGCTTTAGCCAGTTTTGACCAGGGGGTGACCGCGACTTCAATCGTTATGGTTATCGTTTTCATTTTGACACTTGAACGACATACATTGCTGCGTTTTGTTGTCGTTTGTTAAAACTTGCAAACACATAGCAGCAATGTATAGTGTCCATGTGTCAAAATGAAAGCGATAACGATTGGAAGTCGCGGTCACCCCACAGTATGACTCAAATGAGTCAGTACAGAGTAAAATTATCAAAAACATTCCAATCACTAAATTGGACTATAAATATTGTTTTTGGTGAACTTTTAAACACCATGTTTGTTTACATTTTTTTAAAATTGGATTAGAATAGATAGATTATACAATCTGTCACGCTTACTTGCATGAGTCAAGCCACTACGGCTTCTGTTTACCGCTCTCAAACTCTACCTAATTATTTTTGTATTCTGTCTGTCGTTCACCTAACTGCCATACAAATTCACGTGCGCGTACGCATACGTGTCTTATCGTCTCCTCGAACAAAGCGTGTGATGTAAACTCGTGTTGCACCGCCTTTATTTATATTTACGAGTATATACGGCTCTTATCTGCTTTAGTTATCAGTAAAAATGTATTAGTTAGTAATTGCTACTAGGATCCGGGTCTAACTTGGAAGTGTGTAATTTGTAGGTAGATGATAACATGTATAGGGTGGCCTTGAATTCAGGCTAATTCTGCGCAGCGTTTAAGTAAATTAAACAATTTGGAGGAAAATAAAAGAAAATGACATTGCCACATTTCAATGGAGCTTTGCCCCACCTACAAAACTACGTGACCATTTAAGATGTACCTATCATTTTGTTGGGGACTTATTACAGGTTTCATATTGCATAATCATAATCAGTATCATTTTCTACTACTCTCGCAACACCTATAGAAGAATAACAAAAACAATGAATAAATCGCTTCGATTTCTTACTATTTTCTGAATTCTTAATTAAGCTGTTTTTTCGAATCGCAACTTGTACAAAGCTTTATTTTAAACTAATAATTTTAATAAAAAACGGAGATATTTTTACATTTATTCGTTATCTTGTACAACTTGCGGTTGATGGTGGGGCAGAATCAATAAATACAACTAACAATTTTTTTTAAAGGGATCATGGCTAAATCCGTGGAATAACTTCTAAGTTACGTGTAAACAGCGTAGAGGTTCTAGTTTAGGAGTCAGGGTTGCCACTTAATGTAATCATATCCCACTAATATTATAAACGCAAAAGTTTATATGATGGATGGATGGATGTTGGTTGCTCTTTCACGCAAAAACTAATGAATGGATTTTAATGAAACTTAACAATAATATATATTAATTAGATAAAACGGGAATTACCGTGTTAAACATTTATTATTGATGTCTCGATATTTCAAATAAAATATAAATGTTCAACACGGTAATTCCCGTTTTATCTAACTAATATGTATACAAACCGTGAAAGTTTAAAAAGTGATAACAATAATATAACTTAACAATCAGAATAACACATAGGCTATAATTTATAAAGATCTTGCGCAAACGAAGTCGCGGGCAGAAGCTATTTTAATCTAAATTTCAATTTAAAATAGATATTTTGTAAAGCCGTAACCCTATTATTTCAATCTTCATAATTTTCCACGCATCAATATCCTTAAAGATCAAATACGATTCACAATTAAATACGAATTTGAGCATCATAAATGGTGGACCGCTTTGGACGTCATGCTCTCATCTCGGACTGATAAGCCGCTGATAAGGCCAGATAGGTACTTCGTTTAATGGACACTGTTGTCTGCCAGATAAGATAACAGCTGGTAATGAATCTCCGTTTTAAAGTCATCCTATTGATAATGTATTTCGAGATAATTTCTACTTCTGTATCTGTTTTAGGTATCGTTGTTTTTTTGAATTTCCCGTGGGAATCTAATGTTTTACATTGGTAAAAAGTAGCATATTCGTTATTAAGGGATTTTATCTACATGTGTGTAAAATTTCGTGTCGATCTGTACAGTTATTCGAGAGTTATTCAATTACAAACATCTAACACACACACAACAAAGATTTTGTGAGGCAGGGAGTCAAATAGTGGGGCTGAATATGACGATGATGAAGAAGGCATACATTCTTTAAACACATAGGTATATCGAACCTATACCGAAGCTCAAATCAAGTGTCTTATTTTGTAAAAACATAAGATAGTCTAATTACCTGTTGTGGTATAGGTACACTGAAGGAACTAATTGATTGAACCTTAGGAAATGAAATTATTTATTTGCCTTGAATGTGCCTGTTTATCATTGTGAAAATAAAGTGATTTATTTAATCTTTGTTACATTTTAGGTATCGGGCGAACTTAATGCCTTGCGGCATTTTCTTCTAGTTTACCTTAGGGCATGCAGAGATAGTTTGGGCTGGTGTAACAAGATCTAATAATGTGAAAATAACTATGAAATAATCACAGAAAAGTTAAAAATTTTGTAATTTTTGTTTACAAAATAAGACACTTTTTTTTGATTTGATTTGGGCTTTGGTTTAGGTGGTTAGCCACAAACGTGATTTGAAGTTCATGCACGGCTTAAGCCCCTTGCTAACTCACGGTGTGACAAAACGCAGTTTATGGCAATTGAGGTTAAACTAAATATATCGCTAACAGCAGCAGTATAGATTAACTGTTATTTTGTTCCGTACCGTAGCTGACTATGGAACCAGCACCCAACCGAAACTTTCAGATGTTATCGCCCTCCTATTAACCAACCGCGATTAAACAATGGCGTCGTAATCGAAAAAATAATTCGCTTAATTTGTCCAGGACCGCCCTGAGTGATGCCCGGTGTATTTGTCTACCAGATTACGGATGCCCCGATTGTTAACTGGCTCCTAACGTAATTAGTACTATTTGTTTTTGCCGGTTATCTCTCAAATGCATCGAAGTTTCGGCCAGAACAATAGGGAAAGGCGATTTGGGAATGATTCGATTAGCAAGGGTTCTGTGATTTAGTTGGGGTCATTTTTTATGTTGCGGCGTTTTAGTTTTTCGACTAGTCTTGGGTAATTGTAGAGTTACGTACTTAATCAGGAGTCGAAACAAATTGTAATTGCTTATAGGCTGAGAGTTGACCGTTGCCAAGCCTACCTCATCGAGTATAACCATATGTGAGCATTCTGAGGCGATACTGATTATTATGGCCGAGATTAATAGTCAGTTTTGAATGCGAGTTGAGTTTGCTCGGTCCTACAATTGTCAGATATCATATAGTTTTTTTTAAGTAGTCCTTGATGACCTTCAACTAATGTGCAAGGTCACATGTTGGTACCCGATGACGTAAATTTTGCCAAAAAATCAACACTCATTTTGCCTCCTACACAAATGGCTCCAGGTTTAGCTCAGGCAACCCTATATAATTGAGAAGCTTATCCATCAGCTAACCACCCCATATGGGTCCCATCTTGGTACCTGATGACGTAAGTTTTTTGCAGTGCGCCCCCGTACTATAATATTTTGACACTGAGTTCGTGATCTAAACTATCTATGAATTGGCTTATGGTCTGGCGGATAAATAATAATAAATGATCATAATTCTACTAATCAGTTTGATTCTTGTTCTTTTCTCGTGTGGTTTAGTGACCAAACCTATTTGTCAGAGTTATTCAGCCCACCCGTTGGTCTCTGACGTGGCCTCGAGCGACAGTAACCGGGACCAGAGGCACGGAGGGACTCAGATGGAAGTGTCACTAGCGGTCACGCATCCAGGCACTAACCTCGCCCAGCGTTGCTTAACTTGTACGAACATTTTCAACGTGTACTCGCGACTACGAGCCCCTCTATCAGTTTGATGGAACAACCGATGGTTTTTCAGTTTGATGGAAAACCAGCTCTATGCAATCTCCTGTTTAAGGCGCTGACATGAGCCAACTAGCGCCGCCAATCTTAAAAAAATCATATCGTCCAATATAATAAATTTTATTAAAAAAGCTACGTTCACATTGTTTATTGCTATAAATATTATTTATTAAATGCTTATTTGTAACGTGATTCAATGTAGGTAAGTTGTAGTTCACAAATGTGCCAGAAACGGCCGTTTTTCGCAATTATGTGAACTACAACTTACGGATATATTGGGAGATATGATTTTTTTAAGATTGGCGGCGCTAGTTGGCTCATGGAAGGCTCTTAAGGTCTAGCAATTGTTTTTATTCAAGTACACACAGAACTAAAAATCGGTACATGAAACCTGCTTCTTATGCAACTATCCTAAGGCAAGATACTCACTCCTTACTCAAAACAAAAGAATATATAAAATAACGTATCATTTAACATAAGATGATGTAATCTAACACCTGCCACCTGATTGTTACCAAGCATTTAAATCGAAGTCAGTGCCGTGTGGCATGGCATCATGGCATGGGCATGCATCATATCATATAGGTATGAACGACAGCGGATCAGTAACACTTGCAGTACGATTTAAACACTTACGACGCAGATAATAAGAACGCTCCAAAGTCCAAAGGTGTTACACATGTGTTGGCTTTACGATACGAATATGCAACTCTCCTGAGTATCGTATTCTTGGTAACCTGTGGGTGGGTGGTCAGTGATAGCTCATTTTGATGAATTCATTGTAAATGTATTTCTGTTGAAATCGTTAGGTTGCCTTTGGGCAAGACTTCTTCAATAAGTTGATTCGACAATTTTATGTAATACTAGTTTAAAGTATTATTATATTATTCTTTTAGGTCACTTATGTAAATATACTAAAACTATATGTACAGACAATATATATATATAAAGTTATAGATAAAAAACATGCCCAAGGTCCCCCACTATTGGCAGCGTGCCTAAAAGGCTGGCCGCGTTGCCCCGCTGTATAGCGAGGCTAACGCGCTGGGCGAAGTATGAGCCAGCCTTTTGGTCACGCGATGCCTCGACCAGGCGCCGCGATAGTTCTTTGGCGATGCGGTGTGCTCCCGGCCCCCATGGTCCCAGCGTCTCCACCCCAAACGGCTCAAATATGTAGTTATCCCCGAGGACTGCATATTTGCGCCGTTTGAGGTTTTCCGCTGTGCTGGCCGCAGCGCCGACCCTACTGGACATAGCTGGAAGATGCGACGGCGCTAGTTTAAAGTTGCACTACCGTTTAGGCCCTCTGTCCCTTTCCATCTTACCCTTTTTTAACGAAGTGTGAAAGGGATACTAACATGATTTCAGGGAAGTGAAGTTTTCCTAGATTTATGAATAACAGCCTATGTGTTATTCTTGTATGAGCTATATTGTCCGACACCACTGCCTGTAGATTCTGCTGCGAAGCCGAGGAAACCCCCATGCATGTCCTCTGTGAGTGTGAAGCGCTCATTCACAGCAGAAGCCGAGCCTTGGGTGGACACATGGTGCCCGAGGATATCAAGACTCTCTCACCCAAGTGCATTGTACGGTTCCTGAGGGACGTTGGCCTTGGGAGCGAGATATAAGAACTCGGTGCGCGGCCACAATAGACCTTTGAGGTCGCAGTGACCCTTAGGCGTGTACCAACGCCGTGATATCAAATAATAATAATAAATAATGAGCTAAATTATTGTAAAGTTTCATTAAAATCCATTCAGTAGTTTTTGCGTGAAAGAGCAACAAACATCCATATATACATACAAACTTTATATTAGGATAACTAATAGTAGGATGCTACATAATATAGCTGTGGTTATATATATATATTAGTGTCTCTATCAGTATTTACCTATTTAAACTTTGATAATATTGAACTTTTTTTTAAATATTTATATACTCTACATCGTGAAGAATTTTTGCTCGAATATCGTACAGTGGACAGCACAGGCTTCATAAGTATAGACTTTGCGCTATGTTAATACAAGTCATATTGCAATGTTTTTGTGGGCTGTCGAAAGCACAACCACACAAATTTCGACAAATTTTGTACTTCCCTTAGAGCTGAAATCGTACTTTAATTGGAATTTGGATGTGATGTCGACTGTACTACGTTCGCGGTAACTTAATCACCTGCCCCATCTTAGTGTACCATTGTTGCTTCTCACTGTAAGCGATCGAAATTAACCTCTAACCCTGAGGTGTATAGTAGATTTTAGATTGAGTACTCGAGATTTGTCTTGAACTTGACCGTGGAGGAAGGAAACTGAGCACTTCTAAGAGGAGTCAGTAGATTGATAGTCTTTCGCAATAGTGTATTTTGAAACATGCCTATTGGAGCTAGCTCTCGAATAGCATAGATACAAGCCACTTGTATCATGTATGCGAGGGATATATTAGGTTTTTTAACGTCTTGCTAGCTGAAATTGTCTCTGAATATATGGCTAAGAGTCACGCAATTAGTATGAGAATGTCAGCGCCACTTACGGGCATTTATGGAACTTAAAACTTATTTCAAAATTTGATGGATATTGGATCGACAAAGTCACGAAAATTCGAGTACGGATGGGCAAGTCCCGTGAATTATTGCTAGACATCAAAAAGAGAAAAGTTGGGTATCTAGGACACCTATTCCAGAACGACAGATACCAACTTCTCCAATTAATTTATGATGGGCAAAATAGTGGGCACTTCAAGAAGAAGAAGAAGAAAAACTTATTTAGGCTACCGTTTTTAGTTCCAAACACGTAGACGACGCTGATACAGATTAGTACCTCGCCTTGAGCGGGATCTCGATTAGTTGACCATGATGCTTCATGCCCTGCTAAGCTGCCTCCTATAAGGTAACTCTTAGTACTGACTCCACCCCGTGATATATTTCCATCTCGTCCGAACATAAACTACGGGCGGGCGTCAATTGTTAACAACCTCTCGTAGTCGTGAATTCGTGTAAGCGATTCTATCGCTTAAGCCTCTAAGGTTTTAGATTCATTATCGATAGAAGATAAGAGAATCCAACATACATTTTCTCCTAAACTCTGCCGCTGTTATTCATAAACCTAGTTAAACCTCACTTTCCCTAAACCGGGTTTCTATCCCTTTCACACTTCGTTAAAAAAAGGTTAAGGTAGAAAGGAACAGGGGGCCTAAACGGTGGCGTAACTTTAAATCACGTTTATGAATATAAGCCTGCGAGTAATAACTGCTAAATGATGACGTCGAATCATTGATTTGGTATGGCGAAATCCGTTGAAAATCCTTAAGCTATGGATTAAACCACTGCCTTACTTTAAGTGGCATTTGTGGCTATGTTATGGGATCGTTAAAATATTAATATATGTACATCATTGATCTCCTATAAACAACTATATACACAAAGGTCTTACTAAAACAATTTAAAAAACGTCCAGATAAGGGTCCATTGTTAACGTCCAAATAATGTCCAATAAAGCAAATGAGGGTCCATTCATCCGTTTGGACCTTCTTTGCGCTCGGACATTTTTAGAAGGCAGACTGTGTATCTAATTGTTTATAGGAGATCAATGCATGTACATATAATTATTTTTAATATAACGAGTTAGTCGCCGTTTCAAGTTGGGTGAGTACGATTTTTATGTTGTAGGTACGCTAACAGCAGATCAAATGTAACACTTTAGACCTTATTATCTGCGGCATAAGAGTTGAATTCGTACTGCAAGTGTTACCATTGATCTGCTGTTGTCCATACCTATGATAACAATCATGTTCTATTTGTCGCCAAAAAAATGACTTTGAGACGACATAAGCGCTAATAAAAGATTTGTAGAACGCTAAATGACCATGCCAGATTCTGCCCCACCATCAACCGCAAGTTGTACAAGATAACGAATAAATGTAAAAATATCTCCGTTTTTCATTAAAATTATTGGTTTAAAATAAAGTTGTGTACAAGTTGCGATTCGAAAAAAAACAGCTTAATTAAGAAATCAGAAAATAGTAAGAAATCGAAGCGATTTATTCATTGTATTTGTTATTCTTCTATAGGAGTTGCGAGAGTAGTAGAAAATGATACTGATTATGATTATGCAATATGAAACCTGTAATAAGTCCCCAACAAAATGATAGGTACAGCTTAAATGGTCACGTAGTTTTGTAGGTGGGGCAAAGCTCCATTGAAATGTGGCAATGTCTTTTATTTCGCCAATATTTTTTGCAAAATTTACCACTGTGAATTCAACTTTAGAAGTACCTATCTGCTTAGATCAACTTTAGAAGCAAACGTTACGTCTCACACCGCACCATTTCGATTGTTTTATTCGATTCATTGCCCCAGGCTGTTTAGATCATACGTTACGTCAAGCGATCCACGTTCCAATTTATTCCTTAAGCTTTACACCTTTTGGATCAATTTCCAAACAACAATTTTGACACTCGCCATATCGATTCATCTCGTATGACAAATACCGTTGTCAGAATCGATTTAGCCGTATAAGCCTCGTTTTCATATGTATGTTTGGTTAATAGTGCAAGGGCTAGTGTCCCTTTGTTACATTTTTGATATTCTTTTTACCGTCTGTAGAAATAATGAGGGTAATATTAATATTATTATGTGAGTATAATTAATAGTTTACATAAGCATATTAAGGAATAGATAGGGAGTTTCGTGTTTGTTTTATATAACTTCTTCAATAACATTAATTTTGTTTTTGTAAGGTTTTTTTAGGATTTTGTACTTACATTAATTTAATATTAAGTATATTTAAATCTTTGTACATGTTGCTCACTTTGGCTTTGGCCCGTGAGTGATATTATACCAGTCGTGTTTGTACATACTGTGGAAAATAATAAATGAATATAATAATAATAATAGACGGCAGGTGTCCGACGTCTCGCTCTATAGACCAGACTGACTGACCCACCAACACCCCAAACTAATAGCCCCAATTAAGTTGTAATTTCCAATCACTGCAATAGTTTATGCACCTGACGGGGTCTGTCATTGAGTGCAGTCAGATGCGCTCAGAGACGGGTCCCGCTAGGTGCATCACATATCTCTTCAAATTAAAGTTCTCTAAGGGGCCTCTACGCGTTGGACCTGTGTCTCCGTGCAAGCCTTTCAAAGGACCGGGTTTTCTTAAACCCGTGAAACCTAGAGAGATACATAATAATAATAAAATCATTTATTTCAGAAACAGAGTTCCACATTATCTACAACTAGTAATGTTTTTCGATTGTTTGTATTTCCATTCCTTTATAGCTTCCCTGTATCCTAAACTTGATTAATTTTTGACCTGGTTTTCACTAGCTTTCTACACCGCTGCGCTGTTTAGTCTATAGTTTCTGAATTTATCATGAATACGTGATAATTTCAGTTGGATAATTTCAAGGTCAATATGTAAATACAGTTTTATTGTAATTTCACCCAGATCTATATAAAATGTTTAAAAATGTTGTAAAAAACGAAAGTTAATTTAATAAAGATTTGGCTTTCGGTTTAAATCACACGAAGACAGAGATAAGTATACAGGGGGCCTCAATAAGGTTGAGATTTTCTCAAAAACTACTGGATCGAATTTAATAATTATTTTACAGTCAAGTTTTAACTTTTATCTATCTAACAGTCAAATAATTCTTGCAATAGGTCAAGTAGTTTTTGAGATAATATTAACCTTAAAAACTCTCCTGTGCATTTTTCTCTGTGTTAGACCGTACAATCTCATTATCTTATTCCGTGCCGCAAATCATAACATTCATAACAATAGACCCTGAGCTCTTGGACTATAAATAAGGTAGGTGTACACTTTTTGTTGCCACTTATTGTTTAAGGAGTGTGCGTTTGTTTTGACAGCCAGTGTACGGTTACGGGTGACTACGATTATGCGATTGTGTGGAGCGTTTAGATCGACTGATAAAGGCGGGACACACGGACATATAGGTTGAGATTCATAGATTATTTTGAGCACGAGCTTAGCTTTGAGCATGCCCTTAGGCCGATATTCATAGACAGTTTGAGTGCAAGAGCTTGAGTTCGCTCTTAAAAATATATGGAATTATTGTATTTATTGAGAATTAGGGCCACGAACGAATAAACGTAGCGTGGTACGTCCGCCCCCGACCAGATGGGGGATGACCTTCGCAAGGTGGCTGGCAGAGACTGGATGCAAAAGACCGAGAATCGGGTTGAGTGGCGTGCTTTGGGAGAGGCCTACGTCCAGTAGTTGACTGATACGGGCTGATGATGATGACGATGAAGGGGTCTTGATGTATCTAGGATATTTGTGTCAAAATATAGATAATATTGTTAATACATATGTACCAAAACTTGTAAGTTTAAGCTCTTGAAACTGTCTAACAGCTATGGAATTTGACACTATAGTATACCAATCCGCATTGGGCTCTCATGGCCTGAGCTCCCTCGATGTAAGAGAAGGCCTATGCTCCAGTATAGACATATCAATAGGCTCATCATCATCACCAATAGCTCGTATCAGCCCACTGCTGGCCTTAGACATCTCCTAAGGCGCGCCCTCACCACGATTTTCAGCTCTTTTCATCCAGTTTCTGCCAACCACCTAGGTCATCTCCATCTGGTCGGGGAGCATTTGACACTACGTTTACTCTTTCGTGGCCTCCACTTGGGAACTACCACATCGGTTATACGACAGATGTTATCAGCCCACTGTCACTTCTGCTTGCAGATCCTAAGACCAATACCAACTACTTTTTTTTTCTAAATAGGCTCTTTGATGATATTTTTGTTGCTCGCCGTTCTTGCCAGCAATGTGTCCCCAAAAGTTTCACATTGTTCGCTTGCGTTGTGTGCCCGTGTGTTTTTGTAGAGTCCGTTAATGGGCTGATTGGAGATTAGATTGCCGCGCTACAACGTGTTTTAGTTTAATTATGTGTGTTAATGATTTTATTCAAATATCTATTATGATTGAGCTAGGTGTTTTGACGGTGACTGTACTTTTATTAGACTGTCGAAAGGACTATTATGGTTATGGTTTTAGAGATGTATGTATGTTGGTTCTTTTGTAGCCCCATGCAGCTTAACTTGATTGATTTTGTTGTAAAGTAAAGTAAAACATATAATTCAATTTTATTAAAAAAAAAACTAATTACTACAAAATAAAACTAACTTAATATCTAAAAAAAAAAAAATTATGAAATAAAACTACAAACTAAAGAACGAACACGTCGTCGAGGTCCCCGTAATTATAAGTAAAACATGTTTATTTATAATTAATATTATTCGCGAATGTTAATCTGATTAATTTAACGTTACATCAAATACATAATAAAACAATACACAAAAAAATCAAAAAATAATTCAGCAACCATCATATTTAGTCATTTTTTAAAGTCTCATATTTATAGGACTCATTTTGGATACATTTTATAATTTATTTAGGGTATAATGTACGGTAAAATTTAGAAGAAGTAAACATTATTTAACCCCTAAAATACTCTGGCTACGGACCTGCATTATAATTGACTTTACTCATCTGAAATAGAACAGAAAACGCGTATTTGAAATTCACACAAAATACTCAATAATAATAAAAAATTAGAGTAGGTCTTTAAAGGATTAAAGTTTTATTGAAAATTAGGGACTATTTAATTATATATAAACGGATATCACTCACTTATATTGTTAAAGTCGGCAATTAGACCGACAGTTTCGACCGATTTCGACGGTCTTTTTCAAGGTGAACGCGCCACGCCCGCGTCGCCGTTGACGTTTCTTCGCGCACTGTCGAAATCGGTCGAAACTGTCGGTCTAATTGCCGACTTTAACAATATAAGTGAGTGATATCCGTTTATATATAATAATTTGTAGTAATGGCTCACTATAGTTTTAATTCTAAAACTATTTAATTAACTTGTTACACGATATATTACTGGACTATGCTTATTCAATTCACGTAATACCTAAACACAAATCATTATGTTGACTGTCGCGCTCGAGTAAGCTCACTACAAATAGATCAAGAGCGATAGTTAGTTAATCTGCGCCCACGCACTATTGTTTTAGAGCGGAATACCCGTTTTGTGCGCACGAGTCGATTGCATCTTGTTAGCTTGTAGTGTAGTGAGGGGCCGGTGCGTAGAGATGTTCTTGGTTTGGAATTAGATTGTTTTTGGTCTTGGTACGGAAACAAAAAGAAAGTCAAAAGTCAAATTTCTTTATTGCAAGTAAGCACGTTGTGTACATTTTTGTACGTGAACATATTTTTGAATTTACATTTACAACCGTTTTGCAAAGAAAACGTGCCAACGCTGAGGAGAAATAGTGGCAAAAAACTCTCAGCAGCACATCTTTTAAAATAATGGGAACACAATTACTTAATAACTAGGTATTACACAACTATTACTAGTAATCTAAACTCTATCCTTCATGAGGTACCGACGACACACACCAAAAGAAAAATGTAATCATTAAAGTTGAGTTACCTAGTTATTAATTATTAACTAAATTGTTATTATTTTAAAAGATGTGCTGCTGAATGTTTTTTGCCACTTTTTCTCCTCAACCTTTTCCTTGTAAATTCAAAAATATAATGTTGAAGTCAAAAATTTGCACAACGTGCTTACTTGACTTTGACTTTAAGATTTTCTCGGAGAGCTCTCGACCAATTTTTTAAATTCTTCGCGCTCTAAGCCTGAAATATTTTTTACAATCGGACAAGTTGAGAAATCTCAACCTTTGATGAAACCCCCTGAATCATACTCTTATCTATTTTTCGACTGTGCCCTTAGATATAATTGAATAAAATATAAGTTCAATACGAGCTTACAATCAGTTAAGCCAAAGTTGGTTTGAAACTTTCGACAACGATGGGTGATTCCTGTCATGGCCGCTAATTCTAATCGAAACTGTCATCGTCGCTTATAAACTACATAACGATAAGAGTGGGATGCCTTGATAGCGAAAGCATGTTGCATTCCGAATTTTGAACTCAATCTTGCACCAAAAGAAACCAGAGTGTCCAGAAATGGTCTTGGTCTAACAGACTTTTGCCCATCACTAGAAACTAGTAACAAAAAGCTGTAGGTAGCTCACAGTGGTGACTTTATAAGGAGTGACCGGTTTCAGAGCTTTGGTAAATTATATGAGACTTAAATTTTATATGTGCCTAGAGCATATCATTTTGAGAGCTAACAATAGGCCTAGCATAGCTCGGTAACTTGCTAGAGTAACATAAGGTGTACCGCCAGTTCCGTAAGTTTGGATTGTTAATAATAAGACTATAGTATTTTCTTTCTTTTCTCGTGTGGTTTAGTGACCAAACCTATTTGTCAAAGTTATTCAGGCAGCCCCTAGACGTGGCCTAACGACTGCTGTCAAGCGACAACGTGCTTTCCGAGACACGAAGGGGCTCAGATGAAAGTGTCACTAGCAGTCACCCATCCAGGTCCTGACCTCGCCCAACGTTGCTTAACTTGTACGATCGTTTTCAACGTGTACCTACTCGCAACTGGACTATGAGCTCCTAAAAAGACTATGGTTATCTAGTTATATTAAAACTAATTGGTATTATTTTAAAAGATGTGCTGCTGAAAGATTTTTGCTACTTTTTCTCCTCAGCGTTGGCACCTTTTCCTTGCAATGTGGTGTTGGAAATTTAAAAAAGTTGACGTGCAAAATATACGCAATGTAGGTAGGTACTTGCAGTAAAGAGATATATGATTCTGATGATTTTAAACAGTGCCTGAAGAAATTTAAACTAACTACAAAATTCTTATAGCAATAGTGAATACAGTTTTTATATATGTTTTGTATATGAATGCCAAGTGGCAATGACTTTCGTAAACGCCAATAGAATAAGAAAAATGTATGGGATTAACAATTATTGTTAGAAAAAGTCTATCCAATACATTCTTCTTTAACCGACTTCCAAAAAAAGGAGGAGGTTATCAATTCGTCGAAATATTTTTTATTTATTCTAACATTAACGAAAATCAATGCCACTTGGCTAGGGATCCTTAAGGGCCTTCATAGAGCCAACTAGCGCCGCCAATCTTAAAAAAATAATATCTTCCAATATACTAAAGTATCTGCTCAAATTTATGAAGAAGTATGCTTGACAGAGTCAATAAGATGAGAGCATAAAACAAAGTAAGTATGCTTATATTTCGTTTAAGGGACTTAAATGAACCAGCCTCCCATTCACGGTCTGATCTCCTGTCACGTCGCCGTGACCATACGAAAAATAAAATAAATAAATGAACCCACTAGCACCGCCAATCTTAAAAAAGTAATATCTTCCAATATAATCAACTTTATTAAAATAGCTATTTACGAAATGTTTATTACGATAAATACAATTTTTTAAATGCTTATTTATGACGTGATTCAAAGTCGGTAAGTTGTAGTTCGCATAATTGCGAAAAACGGCCGTTTTTGGCACATTTGTGAACTACAACTTAGCTTGTCGCAATTATGCCATATATTGTATATTGAAAAAATAGTATTTATCGTAATAAACATTTTGTAAATAGCTTTTTTAATAAAATTGTTTATATTTGGAGATATTATTTTTTTAAGATTGGCTCTATGAAGGCTCTTAAAGGTCTTACACGCTTATCTGGTTTTATTCAATGTCATTTAAAATTAAGCTATAATTTTGTATTAAGCAGGTACCTACCTAAGGTTATGTGAATGTAACCACAAATGATACTTACGCGTTTAAAAAACAGTTAGTGTTGTCAAAAACCGATGATAATCTTTAGAAAATTATCGAGTAATCGACGTTACGGTGCGCATACGCCGGATGTCAAACTAAAACCACTGCCAAGTTTGATTTACCATCATATTTTCATACAGACACCTTTAACTGTATGTAAATAAGGGTGATTGTCAGATTGGAGAAATGCAAAATAAAATTGGTATGTTTGTGTTATAATAACAGGGAACTGTCATAGTGTGACATTTTTAAAAGATTGTAATCATGCCATTAAATGGCTGTCCGATGGAATAGGTGATAGATGTTATTTAAATCGTGAACCCATTTAGTATTTTTTATACTTCGAAATCGGAGAGAATCGTTTTTGTATGAAATACCTACAGGAATGTTTGTATGTTTCGGTTTCGGCCGTTATCACAACTGATGTTCGTAACCAGTTGCGAAATAAGATTTGTACAGTATTCCCGTGACTAAGGTTGAAAATGAAACTAAAGGGTATTTTTTTAGTATACTAATTTTAATATTATTACTTTGTTGAAGTTGTTTTCTGTAATATTATCTAAATAAGTCCTGGAAATGAATCCAAAGAATACTCCTACAAAAGTAAGGAAAGAGATAACCTTACTTCTTTAAGTAGTACATTTTTGAGTGCGAAACGAGTTCTGTCAGATTTCATACAATTTTGACAGTCGTAAGATCGAGCTCACGCTGAGATCTTGCTCAATACTGTCTATGACTATAGGCCTAAGACATATCATATTTAGTTTAAAGTAAAAACAACAATCCAGAATCGTTACTCGTGGAAGATTGCGAAACGATTTATTTATTTTATTAATGGACTCGACAGTTCGTCATTTGCCAATGTCATGTTACAGAAAATTCAATATATTCAATAGTCTTCTATCTTCCTCCAGGGGAGTCGCAGTAGCGTCTTCACCCTGGGTAGCCGCGTCTTCATGTCTTCATCCAGAGGAGGCGCCGCAGCGTCATCACACTGGACGAAGCAGCTCGACAGTCACGTTCACTCCCGAGCTTGTAGCGGGAACTCTTGATAAAAGCTTGAAACCCCAGATCTTGCATAAATAATCCAATAACTTCACCGTACTGTCATTCGCGAACATTTTCTGATTAATTTAACATGATAATTAACACAAAATAGCCCCTGTAGACATTAAAAGGAAAATAATCAAATCGTCTTTTCCCGCCATTTTCAAGAGAACCATTGCAAAACTAAATGGCAACATTCGACGACTCAAATAAAATTGACACCTGATTAAAGAAAACACATTGACTGTATAGTAGAAAATAATTGAACAGCAATACAAATAAATCCGTGTTTACACAAAAGCCCAATAAATCGCTGCGCCCGCGCCGACTTCACGCGCTATTTATGAGGCTTACGTCGGCGCAGGCGCCTATTGCTCTACCACTCTGTAGAGACCTTTCTCTGTTTAATCGATACAACTTTCGGTTTCCACATATCGATATCGGTACGTAACTTAGTTAGCTGTGAGTTTTGTGACGTAAATATGGCATTAGTAGAGTCAGTGAGTCTTTTGGTAGAGTCGAAACACAGACCACTTATACCCCATAGACCTATAACAGGACGACCGTGTCTGCCCGCAAAATAATAATAATAAAGGTTTTTATTGATTTAAGAACAGAGTTCCTTGATTGAAAACTTATAGCTACTAGCGTTGTTTGGAAACAATTTACAAGAGTGTGAAACGATAGCAACCATACTAGTTTAAAAAAACTGTATGACGGATGCTAACGCCTTCCAATCGAGTTGTAATTTCGCATATTCTAGTGTCAATGCCATAATAAGGTAACTTATAAAATTGCTTCGCGACACGTGTAACTTAGAGATATTATCGACATGGACGCATCTCTTTCGACATCTCGACATCATGCATCTCGACAAGCACCCCTCGCTTAGTCTATATGCGCTCATCGTTGGCAGAATTTTTCGCTTGCAAATTTGTACCGATTTCATGTCATGGGTAAGTGGTCTGTGAGTCGAAAGCTCATGAAGTATGTCTCTCCCAAAGCATGCCACATAACCATTAATCTCCTATAAACAACACACACATAGATATACACAGTCTGCCTTCTAAAAATGTCCGAGCGCAAAGAAGGTCCAAACGGATGAATAGACCCTCATTTGCTTTATTGGAGATTATTTGGACGTTAACACTGGACCCTTATTTGGATGTTTTTAAAATTGTTTTAGTAAGACCTTTGTGTATCTAGTTGTTTATAGCAGATCAATGCACATAACACGATTCTAGGCCCTTTGAATCCAATTCCTGTCAGTCACCTTGCACAGAACATCCCCCCATGTGGTCGGGGGACGTCCCACTCTACGATTACTCTTCTATTTGAAGGCCAAAGGATTTCCAATTGATTAGAAAATTATATAGGTATAGCAAGTTACTTGTTCTTCACAGTAAAGAGTTCTAAAAACACTGGTTACGAATTCCTGACTTATGTGATTGGTTGTTTAGCAGCTCTCGGGTTTGCGCGATCGATCAATTGGCTATGATTTAAGGGCCGGCGAAAGGTCGTGTCGATGAGTCGATAGGACACCTTAGAGCAGCCTTATAATTAATTCTTGTTCTTGTTGCGTTCAGTATTTGTTTGTGCGCTCGTGAGCTGTCCGGTGGGAAGACAGCGGCCATTATATTTCATAGATCTGACGTGGGTTTCGCACTTTCTAGTTTTGATTGTTGAAAGACTAATGTGTTTGAGAACTTGGCTTGCTCACTACCGTGCGCGTTTGTTTAATTTGCCAGTGCTTATACATACATATTTACATAAGTTGGCTTAAACGATTATTAGATTAGAAAATATCCTTTCGGCCCAGAACATTCCTAAAATGTTGAATTTTAAAATGTTAATTTCCCAAAATGTTTAACTAACAATTCCTATACTGCAGTAGGTTCAAAATTAGTTGAAGGATTGTTCTCATTAGTACTTGTGCCATAATTTACTACATTACTGAATAAGGTGAAACTGACAGGAGCGAGCGGTTCAAATGGTTGACTCTACAAATGACTGTACAGAATTCGGAAATTTTAAAAACAGAATGTCTTCATTACAGCCTTCTTTACCATCCTCGGTTCTTACAATTTGCAATTCGATCAAAGTCTCGATCAATTCATATTTGTAGATATTTAATGCTTCTAAGTTACGTTTCAATCACCATTTAGTTCAGACATCTAAAAGAGAAATACTAAAAAAGAAACGTGTTAAACCGGACAAAGAACGTTTAATTGATGACCTAGTGCTCTAACTGATAACTGGACAATTAATTCAGAATAAAACCCAGCAAACTGAATCTGGTTCACACAATGGCAAGTGTTGGAATGTCTGCGCCCAACAAAATAAGTAATAAGACAATTACTCGTTGGCAAATGTTCCCGATACGGTCCGACCGGCCACAATCGACTCGCGCGCAATCTCACCATCGGTAATTTGGTAATAAAATGAAAATACGTTCGCCTCTTATCTATAATCCACCCTATATAAATATCAACTATATAAACACTCACACTCGCGATGTAGAAGGATGTAAACGCCTGCTTAACCAAAGGAATATATTTGCTATCGAACAACCGATGCAATATCCGATTGAAGTAGTCTGTAACTCAGAGAAACGTTTACAGGAGGTCTGAATACTTTTGAGATTTTCTCAAAAACTACTTGACTGATTTTTGTATTTCTTTTACCATTACATAGTTTGCATTTTAAACTATTTACTGGTGAAAGAATTTTTATATTCAGGCTAGTAGTTTTTGAGGAAATCTCTGTACGAAAGATGGCATATTCTGTGAGTAACCTGTCCAATCTTGTCCAATAAGGATTAGTATGCCGTGATCGCTGTAGGCGCAGTCTGCTTTCGTGGATTCGTGCTTATTTCGCGTGGCTACGAATTTAATTTTCTTTAATAAGCTCTCTTGTTGTTGCAGCAATGGATTTTGAATCGTATTCCTCTGTTGCATTAGCTTTTAAATCAGTTTTTGTGTTACTTCGTGTTGGAAGGCATGTATCTAGATAGCGGGCGAGTTTCATCGGGCGCGATGCTGGGTGCGATACGGGCCCCGCCCATGCTTTTTTCGTGGTTTCTCCTAAGTAACAATGGTGATCTGCTAACTAAATAACGAGTGCGATGCATCGCGCTGTAGATGTGAGAACAATGTTGGCGGTTTGTTTCGTTTTGTGATGCTATTGACGGGCGGAGACGGGATTGTGATGGAATATCGCGGGATGGACGAGAAATAAACAGGTTGGAGTTTTGCAAGTTCAACTAAACACAATTTTGCTTACTTAAGGCCCCTTAAGGCTTTGTATGCGCGGATGTAAAGTTTTTCTATGAAGACTAGGGCACTAACTACTCAAATTAAGCGTCTGAAAAAAATATATAGCAATCTTGGGGTGTCTATTTAGGGACTGATGAATACCGATATCCGATTGGACAAACTTCGCTCGAAGAAAAAAATCGCAAACACTCCATGTCTTTTAAAATGAAAATTATATCTAAACCTAAATAGTTATTCATACAAAACATATATCAAATGTAGGGTATTATAAATACGAGAGCTTGTTTAAAAAAATCAGATTTTTGTTGGCGTATTTTTATTTCCCTGCCAAAATTCATAAAAATACAAATATGGAGTCATTTTACCGTGCTATTCACTCCGCCGCTGCGGGACATCTTCTGTTTCACCCTTGAGTTTGACAGCTATATAAATTTTATGCCCAAAAAAAGCTGAGTTATATTTGCAATAATTCATTTAATAGATATTTTCATTGTAAATTTTAATTTAAACGATCAGTTTAATTAGACGCGTGAGGTTGCGCACGCGCAGATGTTCCTACGTGGAACGATATCGGACGATATCTCTTTCCTTTTCTTTTTTGGTTTCAAATTGGTATTTGTTTTATCTCTTCTTTACCTGAGGATAACCTTTATTGACCGTCCCACGAGATTTTGGTTGGTTAGGTCTGTTTTTGTGTGACCTAAAATAATAGTTTTTATTCATTATTATGTATTACTTTTTTATATGCAATAAAAATATTTGATTGATTGATTAAAAGCGCGTTCAAAGTTGGATGGATTGTGGGCAGGACATGAACCTGCGAGATTTGTTAGCCGAGTATGGATAATGCATAAAACAAATTCTAATTATGGTTTTTTAAAAATATACTACTTATAAATGATAAATGGAGAAAAATTTTCATCACGACCGGGATTCGAACCCGGGACCTCGCCATTCCGTTTCTCCATTTATCATTTAGATTTTCGTTTCGCATAGCGCGTATGCAAGAAAATATCAAAACATATACTAAGTACTTATGTTTATTAGTCTAATAATTTTTTTTGTAAACCTATAAATTGTCTCTGCTGCGCAAAGGTCTCCCCCCCCCCCCCCCTCCTCTTCCAATATTTCATTTTACTTAGTTCTAAGCTTCGCCAAATTGCATAACAATTTGTTGGCGAACATTTGCACTCACTTAACTATTATGTGTACATATGTCGCAGTCAGACGGAATATAATATTGGAATTGGAAAATCTTCATAACCTGACGTGGACTCCATATATTCTAGGTAAACGGATTAAGATATAAAAGTACAATGGTGGTGGCGTGATGATGGATCAAGTTTAGATTGAATATTATAATTAGGTACATAATGATAAGAATAATTATGTACAGTCGACGACAGAGATAAGTATACAGGGGGCCTCAATAAGGTTGGGATTTAATCAAAAACTACTGGACCGAATTTTATAATTCTTTTACAGTTACATAGTTTTAACTTTTATCTATCAAACAGTGAAAGAATTTTTGCAATAGGCCAAGTAGTTTTTGAGAAAATCTCAACCCTAAAAACTGTCCTGTACACCTTTCTCTGTGTTCCACCGTACCTAATAATAAAATTATTGATTTAACAAAATGTTAATTAGTTTGGTTCAGTCGATAGCATATCAATGGTAACACTTTTTACTTTTGACAGTTCTTATTATTTGCGTCGTAAGACTTGAAATCGTACTGCAAGTGTTACCATTGATCTGCTGTCGACTACAACTAACTTTCGTCACTTCTCACAGCCGTTCGAAAGTAAAATGATGTTTCGTTCGAAACTTAAAGGCTTGTTGTCTAGGAGGCGTGGCCGGACCCTCCCCCGCGACGCTGTGACGTCACTTCACGAACAAGTTGGTCAAGTTTACTTCAAGTTGAGGATGTCATGCTTATTTATGGCTATTAAGTTGTTTGGGAGATTATTACATTGACCTTAAGGCCGGTAGTAATGAACGCGACTTGGTTTAAGGTTTTTTGTTTTCAGCAAATGTAATATCAAGACTTCAGCAGTTTTTATCGATATGAGCCTAGGCTTGTAGCGCTAAACGTGACTTAAAGTTAGGCGGTGCTTTCAGCCTTGGTGTAAGGTTTTTTATTGGGGAAACCATAGCAAAATTGGTGGTTCAATAACTGTCAAATTAACCGTTCGGCAGTTTTTATCGTTACGAGCCTAAATTGTAGTGTTAATCTGTGTTAAAAGTTAGGTGGTTGTTTGAGCTATTGTTTAAGGATATCGGAGCTGCCGGGATTTCTTAGTGAAATTATATTTACACATTTCTTGTAAGATATAAGAGAAAAGTCAAAGTCAAACTTCTTTATTGCAAGTAAGCACGTTGTGTACATATTTACGTCAACATATTTTTTGAATTTACATTTACACCATTTTGCAAGGAAAAGGTGCCAACGCTGAGGAGATGTGTAATGTTTAATTAGACAATAATAGCATACACATATTTCTTATACCTATACATACTATAAGACAAATGTTTAAGTATACTTTTGCTGCCCATATTCGAAAATTCTTAAGCCATGACTAAGGGCCGTCTTCTTAATTAAGCTGTTATTTTAGAATCGCAACAAGTTGCGATAAACCAATAATTTTAATAAAAAACGGAGATATTTTTACATTTAGTCGTTATCTTTCATTCTGCAACATTAAATTACAATGCCAGATTCTGCCCCACCATCAACCGCAAGTTGTACAACTGTCATTGTAATTTAAGTAACATTTTACAGATTTTCCATTCGCACGCAAGAAAAGTTAAAAAGGTTATTAATATTTTTCCAAGGCGCCGATGGCTTAAATTGACAGTTAATCCGTGTCCCCAGTGACGGGTGGCGGGTTCGATTTGTAGCGCAAACAAACAAATTAGCGCCCCGTTCGGCTCGCGACTCCGCTGGGGCGGTTATTAAGAAATAAATTGGGCCCGGAAACGTAGGGTTGTCACTTGCCAATATTTAATGCTTCCACGAAACATTTTTTTATAATTCTTTAATGTACACAATTTAAAAACTCGTTACATGAAATCAAATTAGAATATACGGTTTGCTTGACTATATGATAGAGTTCTCTCTGTGTGAGAGAGATGAGATCGAGGTGAGCAGCAATGGTTATTACTAGCGCTTGGTTCTAATTATACTCAAGAGCCTTCTATGAGCCAACTAGCGCCGCCAATCTTGAAAAAATAATATCTTCCAATTTAATCAGTTTGATTAAAAAAAACTTTTTACAAAATGTTTATTAGGATGAATACTATTTTTCAATATACAATACATGGCATAATTGCGACAAGCTAAGTTGTAGTTCACAAATGTGCCAAAAACGGCCGTTTTTCGCAATTATGCGAACTACAACTTACCGAAATTGAATCACGTTAAATAAGCATTTAAAAAAATACTATTTATCGTAATAAACATTTTGTAAATAGCTTTTTTAACAAAATTTATTATATTGGAAGACATTATTTTTTTAAGTTTGGCGGCGCTAGTTGGCTCATGGAAGGCTCTTAAGTAAATGGGAAAAGTGTTCGATGAGTTAAACAATCATTATAATTACTAAAAAAGTAATAACGGCTGATTTTGTGCATAAAATAAATCCTATGTCAGTTCCATGGATTCTAAAATTACCATAGGTATAGTTCTAAATCAATATAGTAATTTATGCTGCAGAAGGTCACAAAGGAAACGAGATAAGTACGGTTGAATACAGATAAAAGTGTCCAGGAGAGTTTTTAAGGTTGAGATTTTCTCAAAAACTACTTGATTTATTGCAATAATTATTTCACTCTAGATAGATAGAAAAGTTAAAACTATGCAACTGTAAAATAATTATAAAATTTTGTTGAGTAGTTTTTGAGAAAATCTCAATCTTTAATAATTAGTGAAATGCGTGAATATTGAATTTATTTTAATTGTGGAAATAAGATAACTTGACTCTAAATATTTTCACATCTTAAATATCTCCATAAGGAAGGGATTTTTTAGAAAACATCTAAAACCCTTCAAATTATCTTATAAATTGCAATGATAAAGTTGTGCGTAGAGGCAGCCCTAGCTGTGATCGTCGCGTGATCGTCTCTGCCCGCGGCAACGCATATAAATTACAGATTTACACACAATCTTTCATTTTTCACCGGATGCTAATGCTGTCGGCAATTGACGCCTTAGCCAAGCCATCAAGAATAAAACCAACGACAAAAAAAGTGTGATGTTTTTATGATTTAAATATTAAAAGAGATTGCCACATTTCAATGGAGCTTTGCACCATCTACAAAACTACGTGACCATTTCAGCTGTACCTATAATTTTGTTAGGGACTTATTACAAGTTTCATATTGCATAATCATAATCAGTATCATTTTATACAACTCTCGCAACTCATATAGAAGAATAACAAAAACAATGAATAAATCGCTTCGATTTCTTACTATTTTCTGAATTCTTAATTAAGCTGTTTTTTTCGAATCGCAACTTGTACAAAACTTTATTTTAAACCAATAATTTTAATAAAAAACGGAGATATTTTTACATTTATTCGTTATCTTGTACAACTTGCGGTTGATGGTGGGGCAGAATCTGGCATGGTCATTTACTGCGAGCGCCGCTAACCAGGAGTTTGTTTTGACATCGTACAGCTAACAGCAGATCAAGTGTAACATATTGGACCGTTCCTATTATCTGCGTCGTACGATTTAAAATCGTACTGCAAGTGTTACCATTGATCTGCTATTATCCGTACCTATTTAATTTAAAAATTAATCTATAGTGAGCCATTTAGTGGGCTATTCAATAATTTTCGACGATTTGTCGTAGCACGTAAACCGAAGCCCAATACAAGTGTCTTATTTTGTAAACAAAAACTACCCTACCCTGCTAACATTTTAAACTGTTTAATACAAATATAATAAAACTAAACTACTTAAAAATACATTAAAAACTAAACTAAAAATCTACCTAACTAAAAATATTCTAAAAAACTTGGCCCTCTTGGGAGGGTGCCCATCACGCTGGCGGCATTCCCGCGCTGGATGGCTAATAATAATAATAAGAACTGTTTAATGATAATTGCATAATTATTTTCACATTATTAGATCGGATCACTTTATTTTCACAATGATGTACAGGTTCGACCAATCAGGTCCTGAACCTTGAGGGTATCTATGTCTGTCGTTGAACCGATACACGATTGGCAAACTTCGGTCCATGGAAAACATCTCAAACATCCTTTGGTGTGATGCTGATGATCGCGTCTTGTCTCGTCACGATCGCAAGTTGTTGTTCTCCGAGCGTGTATAATGCAGCCCCTGTGAATTTCCGCCGCGGCCTCGCCGGAACAGACGCCATGTTTACAAATGGCGGACCAAACGGCGCGGCGAATTTTAAACAGTCACATCACGTCATGATGTTCGGAAAAGTGATTCGGGACTTCGGGAGACTGGACGTTTTGATTGAGATCATCATTATACACGGTGTAACGTAAACTGTAGGAAAGGGTTATGGCCTGCCAAATGGCTTTGATTTTCGTTGACGCTAGTAGAATAGAAAAAAAATGTATGCGATTGACATTTGCTAACGAAAAAGCAAATGTCAATCCCTCGGTAAATTTCTTGTTGAGTGGTTCAGTGACGAAATCTATTATCAGAGTTGTTCAGACCGTCCATAGGCCTCTGACATATATTTTTTTAGTTCAAAAAGTATAGCATAGTTGTACAAATGCATTATACAATTCAATTAATTAGAAAAATAAGTCATTATTAAATCATGAAATAAAAAATTAATAAGTAAAGTAATGTAATTTTAATTAATTAATAAGTCATTCATCCATTATTCTTACATGGTCAGATATTTGGCATAGCCTGACGAATGCTGCCGAACGACAAAAACCGGGACCTCCTGGATAATGTGCTTTTCGAGGCACCCTCCTCGGATAGCACATTATCCAGTGCTCATACGAAAACGAATGGAAAGAGAATTGTAATCAATTGGAAAATAAAATTATTAAGTACGGGCATTTCACCATTGGGAATCTAATTAGTTGCCAAAAGGGATGAAGGACGACTTTGACCATAAATAATATCGCGAAAGATACATAATGTACATTTTCGGCTTTAAAGATAAAGATAAATATTCTTTATTGCAAAAAAATAAAAAGTATTACACAAAAGAAATAGGCTAATACAGTTAGTATTACAATTGGCGGTCTTATCGCTCAAAGCGATCTCTTCCAGACAACCTTTGGGTAGAGAATTCGGCTTATGAATAGGTAGCTTGTTGAGCAATATTAAATAGCTGGTACTTAAGATAAGTACCTACCTACATAAAAAATAAAAAATAAAACTTATTATTATTTACCTACTAATAATAATTATACTTATGAGTATAAATAATTGTCAGCTTTATGTGAGTTATGATTGTGATTATGGTTATGCAATGATTTTAATTCAACATCCACATTGACTGACAAATCATGATCGCTCTCTGTCGATAGCTAATAGCTAAAAATGGGAAAATCACAATTTTGTATCTAAAAATAAACGAATAGATTAACTTAACGACAAACTCACGAATCAAACCATTTCTTAAACGCAATGGGTACGAGATTAGCGTTATCATTATTGTGGATCAGCGAAACAATAGCGTTGAAAACTGGAAGAAAATCTTAATATTTTCGTGAAATTTCCACGAATGTACGCCACTGTAACATAAAATGCGAAAAAATACAATTAAGCTAATTGGAAAAACCTCCAAATGTTGTTATAATTCATCGCTAAATGCCCGCCGTTTCTGTTAATGTTTCTACACGGGATTAAGAGAAAAAGTGGCAATTAAAAATAGATTTCTTGTTAATTACTTTCATGAGATATTTCGTGTTTTGTTACATACCTACCTATAGTGGATTATTATATCCTTTCAATATTATGGTAAGTATTTGGAATAGTAAATAATATTTATTAATAAATAACTATATCAATTATCAAATACAAAACAAAATAAAAATATTATAAGTAAATAACTTCAAAGAAACTCTGCTCACCCTGTGGGAGAGTGCCTAGAATACTGGTGACGTTCCCCCGCTGGATGGCTAGGCTTATGCGCTGGCCGAGGAACGCGCCAGCCCGCCTGAAACCTCTCGCGGGCGCGACGACAGCTCTTTCTTTTTTGGAATAGTAGTATTTAAAAATTAATTAGTAATATGATTTTTTCTTTGTTTTCAGGTAAGTGACTGCCGTATAACCTACGTGGGGCACTGTGAATGCGGGGGAAAAATCCACGAGAAGTAGGTAGGGTCACCGTGGGCATAATTGACCATGTATGGGTAATTGACCAATTTTGAATTTACGTGCCAATATTAAGTTTTCTAGTTGACGGATCGTTGACAATGGTCTTCTAAATTATGCTGGCGGGGCAGATTGCAGTTGATGGTGGGGCAGAATCTGGCATTGTCATTTTTAATTATACTCCCGTTTATAATTATACTCCCGTTTATAATTATACTCCCAAATTAAAACATAAGCGAGAATTTAAAATATAAAATTTGAGTGTTTTCGAGATTACTTACCGTAATAATGTACAGCAATTAATGAGTTACAAGCAAAAATACACACGCAAGTACCTAAAAATAGCCTTTCATAAAGTGCAATATCGATAAATTAAAAAAGACCTAAAGGGAAACCCCCGTCTACGCGGTTCCTCCGCATTCCTAAAGAGCCCGCCACACGGAAGCGCGAACTTTTTAATCTGCCCAGACAATTCAAATGCTCGCATTATGTACGCGCCGAGTTGCAACAATGCTAAGCTCAGTTTAGCAGTTGAGCTCGGCTTAAACAGGCGAAGTGGGCTATCTCGGCCTTTGTGCACGTGTGCTAATGGAAACTTTCAGGGAAATGTGGCTTTTTTTAAATTGTTGACTTGTTTACGTGTTGGCTGGTCATTGTTGGTGTTTTTCAATATTTATTTTTTCAAATGAAGCGTTCCAATCGTGGAATTATTTTGCAGAATAACATATACCTACCTAGATTCGACGGGATAAATGGTCTGATGAAGTTTTATGTCAATCAACTCTTGTGATGCAGAGAATTAAGAATGAATGAATTGAAATGTGTTGTTGTTTAAAATATTATTTAATGTAATATTGACATTGATATCTAATGATTCTGTGTCTGTATGTTTTCTAAATTCAGAGACATCATTTTTAGACCAGTATTGGTAACTAAACAACTATTGTTCTACTTTTCGAATAAAAATAAATTAATGTCTCATAGAAATCGATCAGCTGACCGGTACGAAATGTATGAAAACTAAAAAAAAAAACCGCGAGAATCGAAAAGTCGTGGATCAAAAGTTGTTCAGTTACCGATACTGAACACCCTCCCTTCGGCTTCATATACCCTTTCCGTTATACCCTGTATAAATAACTACGAACTATGAATGGTTAAAAACAATACAATTGCAATGATTTGCACTCTAAACTAAAGTAGGTAGGCACTTAGTGAAAGAATTTTCACAAAATCGGTCAAATAGTTAATAGAAAAATATCCCGATAACGTTCTTATTATCTTTGCCATAACTCGTGCTTCAAATATCACAATTGACGTGCTGTCGGGTATACCTAGTTAATCGTTATCTCCGAGTTTAAATTGCGAAACAAAACCGGCTGTCACCTCAGCGCCATCTGTCTGGCGCGCGGCCGAGCGCGAACTCGCGACGCCTCGGAAATGAAGGGACGCGCGTGAGTCGCATACAAAACAGCGCTCGCTCGATCGTAGCGCGATGACAAGCGCTAAGTACCGCGAGTGTGGAAGTATCTTTATGTTTGAGAAAATTGTTCATGTAATTAAGAGCCTTCCATGAGCCAACTAGCGCCGCCAATCTTAAAAAATTATATCTTCCAATATAATCAATTTTATTAAGAAAGCTATTTACGAAATGTTTATTACGATAAATATTTATAACGTGATTCAATGTCGGTAAGTTACAGTACGCATAATCGCGAAAAACGGCCGTTTTTGGCAGATTTGTGAACTACAACTTAGCTTCGCAATTATGCCATGTATTGTATATTGCCGCCTTCCTGTGTCGTCTCATGAGAGGGAAGCAGAGCTCTAACTGCTATCGGACGCGTCCACGGGGTGGCGGATAGTGGAACGTCTCTCAGATATGAGAGGTAGCTGCCGTCAGGCAGTCGCGGACCAAGAGCGGCGTGTTGTACTGGGTGCAGTGGGGTGCTCTTGGGTAATGCATCTCCAAGAAATGCTGCATGAACCCATAGGTACTTCTGCGACATGGCGAGTTGTGCCGCCATTAAATAGGCACTTACCCCGGGTGACGGGAAGCTGCGCTACCTGTGAGAGCTGCAAGTGGAGGTCGAGGGGATCGGAACAGTTGCAGCTCGGACTATGTGGAGGCGTAGTGACGGCTCCGCAACAGCGATGTGGAAAGCAAAGGAAAACTACCACATTATATTTTTCCAAGAAAACAATATCATGGCTGAACACACTAATACCACGGCCCTCAGTCCCCGGCAGGTCTTCAGTGACCAGAGGGTGCTAAGAATCCCCGGGTCAGCCATGAGATTAGGCACTTGGAATGCGAAAAGCATTTACGACGAGGGAATATTTTACAACGTACTGAGAGAGATGAAACGTATGGATTTGGGGATGCTTGGATTGAGCGATACTCGATGGCAGGGTTCCGGAACTAATGTTGTGGACGACGGACGCGTCATGTACTATTCGGGCACCGATACATCCAAACACTTGTACGGAGTAGCTGTTATTGTGGACAAAGAAGTTAATAAATCAGTACAAAACTTTGTGCCAATATCGGAGCGCGTGATGATTCTCCAACTTAAGGGAACACCAACCAATATTAATATCATACAGGTATATGCCCCAACGGCAGACAAATCAGACGAAGAGATAGATGCGTTCTATGAGTATGTAGAGCAAGCCTTGAAACTGACAAAGAAGGAGGATTTGAACCTTATTCTAGGCGACTTCAATGCCAAGGTCGGCGAAGGTACTTGCGACGACCAAGTGGGCGCATACGGTCTCGGAGTCAGGAACGACCGTGGGGACAGACTTGTGGAATTCTGTCAGGAACACGACTTCATCGTGACTAATACTTTTTTCAAATTACCTAAGAGAAGACTTTACACATGGCGACATCCAAGAGATGGTAAAGCAAAAATTCTCAGAAACCAGATAGATTACATACTTGTTAATCGTAGATACAGAAACTCGGTCAAATCATCGAAAACCTATCCTGGTGCTGATATAGCATCCGATCACAACCTGTTGGTGGCCAACGTGAAGGTGAGTCTGAAGAAGGTTAGAAAAAAGCAACACAAGTTCAAACTTGACATGAGACAATTACAAGACCCCTGTCTGCGATCAGTAGTTACGAAAGATATAAATGACAGATTGGAGGAACTGCATGTCGAAGATTGTATGCCATCGGACATTGATGAATTATATGACCGTATTAAACGAGCTTTTGTGCACACTAGTGAAAAGCATCTCAAAGCTATTAAGAATAAGCGCCAATCGTGGATGACGAACGAGATCTTGGAGCTATTTGATGAACGCAGAAGGCATAAGGGCGTCAATGAGGATATGTATGTAACTACACACTCCAAGATAAAGCTAAAGATTGCGGAGGCTAAGCACAGTTGGTGGACCCGTTTATGTGAAGATATGGAGGTGGCACAGGGAAAACATGATTCTTTCACTGTACATAGACTGATAAGGGATGTAGTGAATGTCCGTGGTGCTGCATCATGCGTTCTTTACAATGACAACAGTGAACCAGTTCTGGACATTGGGTCGAAATTGGCTGTATGGACCCAGTATATCGAAAAGCTTTTCGACGATTCAAGGCAATCAGCACCAGAATTGAACGCGGAAACAGGCCCTGTTATTAGCGAGTCAGAAGTACGCAACGCGATTAACAACTCAAAACCTGGGAAAGCAGCTGGCCCTGATTGCGTTTTCTCGGAGATTGTCAAGTTGCTCGATGATCAAAATCTTAGTTGGGTAACAAGGCTATTCAATGTTATTTACGGAACTGGATATATCCCGCAGCAGTGGCTTCAGTCAGTTTTCGTTACATTACCAAAAAAATCTAAACCAAAACAGTGTGGAGACTATAGAACCATTAGCCTCATGAGCCATGTTTTAAAAATCTTCTTGAAAATTATTCACACAAGAATTTACAAAAGGTGTGAGGAAGACATGAGCGAAACACAATTTGGTTTCAGGAACGGAATGGGGACAAGAGAGGCACTGTTCTGTGTACGAGTACTAGGTGAAAGATGTCTAGACATGAACGCAAACCTGTACGTCTGTTTTATAGACTACGAGAAGGCCTTCGATAGAGTCCAGCATGAGAAACTAATTCGAATACTGCTGGATAAGGGTCTGGACGGAAAGGATATCAGGATAATATCAAACCTGTACTGGAATCAGACTGCTAGGGTCAAAGTTGATGGCGAGCTGACCGATGGCGTGGAAATACGTCGTGGGGTACGGCAGGGCTGTATTCTCTCACCACTTTTGTTTAATGTTTACTCTGAGCAAATTTTTGTAGAGGCTCTTGAGAACACTGATGCCGGAATCAGGGTAAACGGCAGACTCGTGAACAATATTCGATATGCAGATGATACAGCCCTTATAGCAGACACCGCTGAAGGACTCCAAAGGTTGCTTGATCGAGTTAACATTGCCAGTAATAACTATGGGCTGAAAATGAACGTATCTAAAACTAAGTTCATGGTGATCAGCAAGGGGAGTGTGAACCCTTGTCGAATATTGGTTGGTAGCGAGGAGGTGGAGAGTGTGGCTCAGTTCAAGTATCTAGGGAGCTGGCTTAATGAGCAGATGAATAATTGCCAGGAGGTGAAAGTCCGAATTGAAATAGCTCGGAGTGCTTTCTTCAAGATGAGCAAGGTCCTAACAAGCAAAACGTTGCGACTCGTCACGAGGATGCGGATCGTTCGTTGCTACGTATGGTCTGTTCTCTTGTATGGTGTCGAAACGTGGACTCTCACGCAGGCGAGCATGAGGAAAATCGAGGCTTTTGAGATGTGGATATATCGTAGACTCCTGAAGATATCGTGGCGGGACAAGGTGACAAATGTTGAGGTGTTGAACCGTATAGATAAAAAGTTGGAACTTTTAAAGGAGGTCAAGCGACGGAAGCTCCAATATTTCGGTCATATTATGCGGAACCCCCGATATAACCTGCTGCAATTGATCATCCAGGGCAAAATTTCTGGAAAGAGGAGCGTTGGCAGGAGAAGTCACTCTTGGCTGAAGAATTTGCGTGATTGGTTCGGCTGCAGCACCGGCTCCTTGTTCCGGGCAGCCGTTCAGAGGGTGAAAATTGCCATGATGTTGTCCAACCTTCGATGAGAAGAGGAACGTTGAGAAGAAGAAGATTGTATATTGAAAAATAGTATTCATCCTAATAAACATTTTGTACATAGCTTTTTTAATAAAATTGATTAAATTGGAAGATATTGTTTTTTCAAGATTGGCGGCACTAGTTGGCTCATATCAGGCCCTTAAACATGTAAACAATATTCTTAGACAGCAGCTATCGTCAGACAGGCGCTAGGTGACTCCGATTGCATGCACTACCGTTGCATTACACGAACACAACACAAGGCGGTATCGCGACCGCCGCGATCACGCTATCGCACTAGTGTCACATTGTTCGATACCGCACTTTCGCTGTACAATAGGGGTGGCAACAGCGAATCGACCGGAGGCTTTGTATGCGCGTATTTTTAGTTTTTCTACGAAGACTACGGCACTAACTTTACTAGAGGTGCATGTGGAGACGCAGCGCTGCACACCTCGGTGTCAGCTCAGCTGAAACATGCACCTTTTGCCACACCACTTATCATAACTATATTAGATTATAACTGTATAATTTATTGATTTTTTGTAAGCATATGTAATTGGTGTATGGCAATAAACATATTTTCTATTCTATTCCGTTGTGTTATATTCTATTCTAACTACTAAAATTAAACGTCTGAAAAAATATATAGGTAACAATTTTTGGGTGGCTATTTAGGGAGTGATGGATACCGATACACGATTGGATAAACTTCGCTCGATAGAAGAAAAAAAACGCAAACATCCAACCCTTTCCATGTCTTTTAAAATGAAAATTAGTTATTTTATTACTACGGAAAAGGACACTTTTGATTACTACTAAGGAAATCTTTGGACATTGATGATAGAAAAACAGAGAATCGAATGAAATAAGTACAAAAGTGACAACTATTTTAAAATGAAAATTATGTATAAACCGAAATAGTTATTCATACAAAATATACATTAAAATGTAAGGTAATATAAATACGAGAGCTTGTTTTAAAAATCTTACTTTTGTTGGCGTATTTTTATTTCACCTTGGGAAGTGAGGTTAAAGTTGATATATGGGCCATTCTTATACGTCATATTATATGGCGTATAAGATTTATTATTATTATTATTCGAACCCTGTTTTATCGATAAGGGCAGGGCCAGCCCTATCTCGTCGCGCCGATACTAGTTGCACCCGATAGTGCATTGTCCGCGATAAGCTTGTTATTTTGTAGATAAAGAGAAAGTCCTTATCGACTGTTATTTGTAAAAACATTGCACTAATTAAGAGAGGTCAGTTCGGAGAGAAAGTGCATCTTGTTTCGTCATCTCATGTGAGCATTTCTTTTACGTCGCAATTCGTGGAAATTCTAATTCAAATGATTTATTGCAGTCACAAAGACCATATTATAAGTGTTTGTAACATTGATCTCCTATAAACAACTAGATACACAGTCTGCCTTCTACAAATGTCCGAGCGCAAAGAAGGTCCAAACGGATGAATGGACCCTCATTTGCTTTATTGGACATTATTTGGACGTTAACAATGGACCCTTATTTGAACGTTTTTGTATCTTGTTGTTTATAGGAGATCAATGGTTTGTAAGTACTTAAAACTAGGTATGTTAGTGTTTACATGATGGGAGAAAAATATTTTAAGTGACATATAATATAAGGCTAAGGGAGGGTGTTCAGTAACGATGACTGTGGGGTGACCGCGACTTTCAATAGTTATCGTTATCGCTTTCAATCTGACACATGGACGCTATACATTGCTGCTATGTTTTTTCAAGTTTTAACAAACGGCAACGAAACGCAGCAGTATATCGTTCAAGTGTCAAAATGAAAACGATAAGATAACCATAACCATTGAAGTCGCGGTCACCCCCTGAAAAAGATTTTTTAAGGTTGAGACTTGACCTATTGCAAAAATTGTTTCACTGTTTGATAGATAAAAGTTAAAATTATGTAACTGTAAAAGAATTATTAAATTCGGTCGAGTAGTTTTTGAGAAAATCTCAACCTTATTGAGGCCCCCTGTATTTATCTCTGTCTTCGACTATACATTACTCGTGTAAAAAGATTAATAAAAATAAATTAAAAAAAGGTGGTCAATTACCGATAGTGGATGTTCAATACAGACCACTTACCCAATAGACATGAAATCGATACAAAGCAAGTGAAACATTCTGTCAATGCTGAGCGCATAGAGACGAAACGGGAGACAGGGGTGCCGTATTAAAGAGATCGTCCATGTCGATAATATCTCTAGGTTACATGTGTAGCGAAGCAATTTTGCGCTCATGTGCAGGCAGACACGGGCGCCCTCCTGTTACAGGTCTATGGGGTAAGTGGTCTGGGACTCCCTTTCACCTTACCACCTTTCGGCTTCATATACCCTTTACATTACATCATTACAATGTTGTAAATAATACACTTGTATGATTCAATTCACAACGGGTAAAGCGTTATCCAAATTAAATCAAAATCTCAATCGGATAAATCACCCCATAATCGGACCGTTAAGGGTAGGTCGTTAGGGGTTTAAAATTTTAATATCACGCCGCCATCAGTTAAGGAGACGAAGACGGAATAATGCAAGTTTATGACAAGTTTATGAACAAATATCTGTAACTGTTTTTTCTGAAAACGACCTTTGTTTTTATAAAGTCAAAAGTCAAAGTCAAATTTCTTTATTGCAAGTAAGCACGTTGTGTACATTTTTGCACGTCAAAATATTTTTGAATTTACATTTACACCACTTTGCAAGGAAAAGGTGCCAACGCTGAGGAGAAAAAGTGGCAAAAAACTCTCAGCAGCACATCTTTTAAAATAATATAATAATAATACACAATTACTTAATAACTAAGTATTACACAACTATTACTATTGTTAGTAATAACTATGTAATAATATATGTAAGTAAGACCTATCTTTTTCCAGAGACAAGACATTCTGGAAAGCACAGGGGGAGGCCTTTGTCCAGCAGTGGGATTATTTGTGATAATTAAAAACACCAGCGCTGACACACTCTGTGTCAGCATCAGCTGACGCCTAAACCTTTTGCCTAAGTTATATGTTTGTTAATTGTCACTGTAATTTATTAAGACTGTTTTTATTTCTTATATGTATATACTTAATAGGCAATAAATGCTATTCTATTCTAAAAAAAAATAATAATGGAAAAAATATTGTGAAAATTACATGTAGGTAATTAATTAATTAACTCATTATTATAACAATTGACATGTAAATATTTAATATCGCAAAAGGCTAATAAATAAAATAATAAATAATAAAATAATAAGTACCTATCTTTAGAAATGGAACTGAAAGATAAATAGCAAATGTATTTTAACTTTCGTTAAGGTCCTGATAAATATTACCTACATTTTAAATGCTTATTATCAACGTGATTCAAGTTCGCTAAGTTGTAGTTCGCATAATTGTGAAAAACGGCCGTTTTGGGCATATTTGAGAACTACAACTTAGCTTGTCGCAATTATGCAATGTATTGTATATTGAAAAATAGTATTTATTCTCATCCAGATTTTCTAAGTAGGTAGCTTTTTATTAAAATTGATTAAGTATATTGGAAAATATTTTTTTTAAATTGGCGGCGGCGCTGGTTGGCTCATGTCAGGCCCTTAAGCCCTTAACGCTATAAATAAATCGCTCACTCGTATCAGTCCACTGCTGGACGTAGGCCTCTCCCAAAGCACGGCATTTTCGGCTTTCTGCATCCAATTATAGTAGGTAACTAGTTGAATGTTTTACGAAAAACAAACACTTAGAAAGCAGGCATGGGCGTACCCAGGTAGGGGCAGGGGGGGGGGGGGGCACCCTGGATAATGTTGACGTCCCTACTAAATCTAGTACATTTATTGATAAAAATTAAGAAAACGAATTTGTTTGCAATACAATATTTAACTAAAAATTACGCGGCGCGTTCGTTCCTTGCTATAAGCACCTAGCTTGTAAAAATCTCATTTGCCCCCCCCCCCCCCCCCCCCTGAAAGCAGGTACACTTCCCTTTAAAAAAATTAACATCGTTCCGCTATCTGTTAAGGCGAGGGAATAAGTGTAATGGCGAATAAATCAGCCGATATCAATGTTACACCGCCTCTGTCAATAGCTGTGAGGTAGGCCGGTCGGATAGACTAACGGGGATACGCCTCTTTATCTACGAGATACGATACCCTATAAATTGTGGCAATGCCAGAGATCGTAAGCTAATTTTAATCGTCGCTAAGCGAGTCTTAACTCACTCAGCGACGCTCACACTTGCATGATGTACCAAATAAGTGTCAGCGGTGGCTGAGAAACAGCTTCATGCTTTCAAATGTAATTAGATTAAGGACGAATTAGAGGAAGGATGCAGGTACAGATTCTCTTGAACTCCTTAATTAACCTGTAACAAAAATAAAATAAAACTTAAACTACCTATAAATATAGGAGGGCATCGGGAGTCACGGTGCCAAGAAGGCTGGCAGCAATCCCTAGATTTATTTGTATTGAAATTGAATACCTATTGAATATGAGTGACTGACTGACAAAATTGAATTTTAATTGTTTTAATTGTGTAACTAATGTTGCGGTGCCCTTACAGGGTTTATGTGAGCACTCCCTGTACTATCACATAAAGCAAGGAATAAATGATTTATGAGTTATGAAAAGCGGTGTCTTTTCCAATTAAAAACAAATCTATATCAAACAAATACTCTTATCAAAGCAAGATAGTCTAGCTGCTAGACTCTAGCATTTCACGAATACCTGGAACTTGGTCCATCGAGCGAGTGCCGAGTGATGATGATCCGAATGGATCTGAAGCAGTTTACATATCTTTGATATGGTTTACAATATTTATTTAATTATTTAAGAAACTTTAACGGCTGTTACAGAAACTTTTGATGCAGGCAATATACCTAGGTACAGATTATTTTCATCCTATCCTATGTTATATTGTAGGTAATTAGGTATAGTTTTATATTTGTAAGTATGTATAAGTATTTATTTATTATTATAACGGTACACACTATGTCTACCTTTCATCTCAAATTGTCGCTTCATGGGGTTTGCTGGAAGAAATCTCTGATAGAGATAAGTTACGCCCTTTGTATATGTCTTTTCTTATCTATGTTACAATGTAAATATCCAGTATGTATACAATAAAGTGTTAATAATAATAATCCTTTTATTTTAATATTTAAAACCTTTATAAATCTCTCGTCTCATCCATGTCATTCTACCGTATGCATGAGGTCCATTATCGAGAGCTAAAGATGGCTCGGATAGCGGCCATAATTTGCAATAAATATAAGGGCCGGTATCGCCCGTAGACAGAGCTTCGGGTACCGGGTTCCGATCCCGTTTGGGGCAAGTGTCACATGTATTTTAACCCTTCAGGTGCGATTCCGATCCACACGGCAGACGTCAGACGGGGACTGCATTACTTTACAGTATTAATTTATATGAGACCGTTTCCGAGTACGACTGCAGACAAGTCGCACGGCACTTGCAGTCGTAGTCGGAAACGGTATCATACAACTTTTATTATTATTAAACAAAGAGCCATAGTATGACACTTTATTCACATTAAGATCTAGCCTAAATACAATATTATTATTATTTGATATAAATTATGGATACTTATACGAGCCTTAACTGGACACTGCAGGATAAATAAATGGGCCTGTCCGACACCACTGCCTGTAGATTCTACTGCGAAGACGAGAACCCCCATGCATATCCTCTGTGAGTGTGGAGCACTCATTCACAGCAGAAGCCGAGCCTTAGGACGCATAATGCCACCCGAGGATATTAAAACTCTCTCACCCAAGTGCATCATATGATTCCTGACGGACGTTGGCCTTGGGAGCGAGATATAAGAACTCGGTGCGCGGCCACAATAGACCTTTAAGGTCGCAGTGACCCTTGGGCATGTACCAACACCGTGATATCAAATAATAATAATAAATACAATAACACCCCAAACCAATAGTCCCAATTAAGTTGTAATTTCCAATCACTGCAATAGTTTATGCACCTGACGGGGTCTGTCATTGAGTGTAGTCAGATGCGCTCAGAGACGGGTCCCGCTAGGTGCATCACATATCTCTTCAAATTAAAGTTCTCTAAGGGGCCTCTACGCGTTGGACCTATGTCTCCGTGCAAGCCTTTCAAAGGACCGGGGTTTCTTAAACCCGTGAAACCTAGAGAAATACAATAAGACTAATAAGTAATTTGTGTTTGACCTGAATATCTATAAATTGGCACTTATATCTAAGAGTTATTCCAACGACATTACTTAGAGTCTATTAAGGAGATCAGTTTGTTCTGAAAAGTCTCTGCAAGATCTGAAGTTTCAAGCTTTTATCAAGAGTTCCCGCTACAAGCTCGGGAGTGAGCGTGACTGTCGAGCTGCTTCGTCCAGAGTGATGACGCTACGTCGACTACTCTGGATGAAGACGCGGCTACACAGGGTGAAGACGCTACTGCGACTCCTCTGAAGACTTTGATATATTGAAGTTTCTGTAACATGACATTGGCAAATGACGAACTGTCCATTAATAAAATAAATAAATAACGTAATTAGATATTATTGAAAGTAACCAAAGTAATGAAATAATCCTTCGTGTTGTAAGTCTAGTGGTTAAGCTGTGAATTATGTATGCCTAGACACATAACAACTAAACAAAATACATAGGTAGGTATTTAAATTATCCTGTTAATATTGTCATCCATAAATACATTTCGAAATCGTTTATCGCCCCCGCGGCTATCGTTCCCGCCGAGCCATAACGTCCAATTAGCGCTATGGCTACCATAAGCGTTATATCAACTCGTAATTATATACAAACAAATATTAATTAGTATTTCATTAATGGACTCGACTGTTCGTCATTTGCCAATGTCATGTTACAGAAAATTCAATATATTCAATAGTCTTCTATCTTCCTCCAGGGGAGTCGCAGTAGCGTCTTCACCCTGGGCAGCCGCGTCTTCATGTCTTCATCCAGAGGAGTCGCCGTAGCGTCATCACTCTGGACGAAGCAGCTCGACAGTCACGCTCACTCCCGAGCTTGTAGCGGGAACTCTTGATAAAAGCTTGAAACTTCAGATCTTGCATAAATAATCCAATAACTTCACCGTACTGTCATTCGCGAACATTTTCTGATTAATTTAACGTGATATTTAACACAAAATAGTCCCTGTAGACATTAAAAGGAAAATTATCAAATAATTTCGCAACCGTCGTTTCCCGCCATTTTCAAGAGAACCTATTAATTAGTAATAAACATGAATATAGATAACGCTAGGTACTGAGAAGAGAATATTGTAAAGGTACATACGGACAGAGTGAGTAGTGGCCGAGGCATGCGATGCTATGCGTCTCCCTACAAAATTGCCGTTAGTATAATCTATTTTGAGAGCTCGGTGGCTCAGTGGTTTGGGCAATGGACTTGCGATAAGGAGGTTCCAGGTTCGATTCCCAGTCAGGGCAGCCATGTACCAATGAGATATCCTCGGTATTTTCGACGGAAAAAGTTACGTACATTTACCGAGTGCTCTCAAAACGGTGAAGGAAATCTGCATGCTGTAGAAGAATAAAATCTAAGCACTGGGCCAGCGTGGTGGATCATGGCCCCGGCTCCCTCGTAGGAAGGGAAGGTCTATGCCCGAGCAGTGGGGCAATATAAATAGACTGATGTTGATGATCTATTTTGCGGTATAACACGATTTATTAACTTTTAGAAATACTTTAGAAATTGGCGTAAATGTAAAAAAATCTTAGACGATTTCTTTTTACCTTAAACAAAGTCAATAGAATTTTATTGTTTGAGTTAAGTATTGACTTAACTCTTATCTCTGTATTCGATTGCACTTAATGCCAAAAGAGCAGGCGATTTATTGGTATTTAAGATAATTAGAGTGGCGTGTGTCCCATAATAAGACAGTTGAAGTAACACAACCTAATTTTTACCACGGTAAACTATTAGGCTCCCACGGGAAACTTAACTTTGACAACATCGCGACGGAAAGTTAGTAATGTATGAATTTGTTACGATCGCCATCTGAGTTCTCGCAAATGTCAATTGCAAATAAGTACAAATTCATATTCTATCGATAGTGTTATGCAAAACATTGATGTGTCGATATCGTACAATGTTGCTGTTTATCGATACTGTGATGTCGTTGCCTCGTAAATGCGCTCGATGTCTGTCGCTTTTGTAAGTTGCTTGCTAATTTTAAACTGTCATTATTTTGCATATTTATTTACATGTTTAAATTTTAAATGCAGACAAATGACCAATGACCATGCCAGATTCTGCCCCACCATCAACCGCAAGTTGTACAAGATAACGATAAAGTTTTGTACAAGTTGCGATTCGAAAAAAACAGCTTAATTAAGAATTCAGAAAATAGTAAGAAATCGATGCGATTTATTCATTGTTTTCGTTATTCTTCTATAGGAGTTGCGAGAGTAGTAGAAAATGATACTGATTATGATTATGCAATATGAAACCTGTAATAAGTCCCCAACAAAATGATAGGTACAGCTTAAATGGTCACGTCGTTTTGTAGCTCCATTGAAATGTGGCAATGTCTTTTTAAATGCAGAAGTTTTTTTCGTTACAAACAGGACTCGAACCAGGGCATTCGTAGGCACGCTCTTTCCTAACACAGCTATCGTGATGAATACCGAATTATGACAATATGTTTTACCTACGTTGAAATTATACCATGCTATGTCATTAATCTTGATCATAAAAGAAAGTCATCTGTTGATTTCTAGCTAAAACAACCGGCCTGTCCCCGACGCCAGACATGTGCGCAAAAGTTTGCAAATATGCTAACATTCGATATTCATTGACTGCTTTTTATGACGTCGTAGTTATAGTTTCTGTACAAAGCTTTCAATGGTAGTTAAGGCTTCGTATGCGCGTATTTTCAACGAAGGCTACGACACTAACTACTAAACTTAAACGTCTGAGAAAATATATAGCAATCTTGGGGTGTCTATTTAGAGACTGATGAATACTGATACACGATTGGACAAACTTCGCTCGATAGAAAAAAAATCGCAAACATACATAAAGAAAAGCTTTCCGTGTTTACTTACTTACTTTATTTTGGAAATATTTTGTCAACTCTTAACCATCTAATTCTAAGTCTTCATTTCCATTCTAAACACCTGTCCTACCATTATCAATTACATCGGACTACTCTACATGGAGTGGCGACTGTATCGCCCGGGTTAATGGCGCGAGAATCGCTGATAACGACACCCCCACCCCTGCCCACCCACCACCCCACAGTACCCCGGGGTGGCGCTAGTATATCAGAAAGTTGGCGATCTCCGATCTGTGTAATTGTGTGGTAATAGATAATGGGAAGTTGTTAGCTTTTAGTCTTTTGTTGTTTTAGTTTAGTTTTAAAGGGGATTGTCTTATACCCGTATTAATACTATAAATCGATACCTACTACTTCTTATTTATTTTATTAATGGACTCGACAGTTCGTCATTTGCCAATGTCATGTTACAGAAAATTCAATATATAGTGTTCTATCTTCCTCCAGGGAAGTCGCAGTAGCGTCTTCACCCTGGGTAGCCGCGTCTTCATGTCTTCATCCAGAGGAGACGCCGTAGCGTCATCACTCTGGACGAAGCAGCTCGACAGTCACGTTCACTCCCGAGCTTGTAGCGGGAACTCTTGATAAAAGCTTGAAACTTCAGATCTTGCATAAATAATCCAATAACTTCACCGTACGCGAACATTTTCTGATTAATTTAACGTGATATTAAACACAAAATAGTCCCTGTAGACGTTAAAAGGAAAATTATCAAATAATTTCGCAACCGTCGTTTCCCGCCATTTTCAAGAGAACCCCTCTCTCTTGTACCTATTGCTGTGCCTAAACAAGGTCCATAAAGAACATTGTAACATTTTAATGTTAAGTATATGAACATCTGTATAACTTATGGAGTGCAATAAATATGTTGAGTATTAATAGTCTGAGCTCAAACTCTCATGTATCAAGGGCGAATTCAGCTGATACATTCTCAAGACGTGATCTCAAGTATGTCATTTATTAATAAACCAATCTTGAGGGCGTATCACGTGATGCCTTTCTCAAGTCGCGGTTCGCCTGCAATCAGCAAATACGTTCTCAAGTGTGACTTTGACAGTTGTCTTGAGAACTGAGATAAGATGAGATAAATATTCCTTATTGCAAAAAAATAAAAAGTATTACACAAAAGAACTAGGCTAATACAGTTAGTATTACAATTGGCGGTCTTATCGCTCAAAGCGATCTCTTCCAGACAACCTTTGGGTAGAGAATTCGGCGTATGAATAGGTAGCTTGTTGAGGTATATTAAATACCTATCATTAGCTGGTACTTAAGATATTATATAATATTATATATGTAATACTATTTTTTACATGATAGCAAATCTAGACAATACATATGTCCATTTGTATTATTTTACAGTAAAAATACATAAACAAAGTAAATAAAACCTCGTTAATACGAGAGGGGTGCTCCATCATCGTGTGTTATCGGGACGGGCTATCTGGAGCATTGTATCGCATTTTCATGAGAGATTCATTTAGCCCACGTTTGCCTCAACCCCTGTCGAAGGGTGGGTTTCCATTGCACTTGTATTAGGTACCAGGTCAAACTGGTACCTAATACAAGTTATATAATAGAATGGGCTATAGAATAGAATGAATAGAAAGAATAGAAATATCTTTATTAGGCAACAAAATCCGGTCTTAAATAAATACAAACATATGTGAGTAATTAACTGTACAGATATGTTAGTATACGTAAGTATATACTCCACCTATGTGAGTAGGTAGGTATATACATTGTGGTTTTTGATGCTAAAAGGCCCGACGCTCAGCATAATGCTGACGGAGCTGACTCCGCCGAGCGCTGATTTTCAGCGTGGCCCTTTTCCTTAAACTAAACCCACCCCGTGTCCCTTTATTGTGTCTGTCTACAAACTAAAACACCGATAGACTCATCGCCGACCACACCACTTATTCCTACCACGACCTGTGCCGCACCACGCCCTACTTGCGATGACGATTTCTTTAGAAATTTAGATTTAGTACCGCAGAAAGTATTTTTAAACACTGTTTCCTGGTCTTGTAGAACTACTTTTTTATACAAAGTTTTAAATGATTTTATGTTTGTCATCGCACGTATGGGGGGCGGATATAGGGTGTCCTTGAATTCATAAGACAAATATAAACTGGGGGTTGTACACAATCGATTGGTCACACTACACGCCGCGCTCACGTTTGGTTGATTGTTGTTTTTATTTGCATTATATTAATTGCCTGCCTAATCTAATTTTCCTCATAAACATTCAATTCCATATTTTATTAGATCGCCTATTAAGGGACTTCCATGAGCCAACTAGCGGCCAACCTTTGAAAATTAATATCTTCCAATTTAATTGATAAATATTAAATTGGTGAGGTTTTTTTTAGTAAATCAAAACTGCATTTTATAACTAGTTATGTCATAGTCACACAATGACCTTAGAAATGATAATAATTACCTTCAGCTCAAATTACAGTGAAAGAAATCATTGGCAAAAATTAAAATGACCTTAAAATATCAAAACTCCAAAGTCGGTGTAAGGCACGGGCCCATATAACGATGGTCAAGACATGGCTCCGTAGACAGAGAAGCCTATAGACGGAGTGTGGTTTCTGTCTCGCTCTCGAGTGACAATAACAACATAATATGGATATCGTAAGCGTGAGAGAGAAAGATTCATATATCTTCTGTCCTTATCGGTGTAACCGCTTTTATTACCAAACCCTTACTGTCAAAGCCATGTCACAGCGTCAGAATGACATTGCGTGACCCAACATTGTTGTGTATTTTTACAAAATAATGTTTTAGTACCATTTTTTTGCTAAATATTGTGTTTGTGTTCATGTGTTAGTTCGAAACATTATTGTCCTTAGTATACCGTCATCATTATGGTGCTTTGTTGCGTACCGCGGTGTAAAAGTAGACGGGAACGATCGAATTATTTCGTTTCATAGGTCAGTATTTTCCAGTATGGCTCCCTGTCAATCGTATCGTGTGACGTGTGTGTATGGAGCCGTGGCTAGAGCGGGCGGTGGCGGTGCGGTGCGGCGCAGGGCGGCTGAGAGCGATAGCGGCTCACGTGCCTTTGTTCTGTGATCCGATATCGCGCGGGAATCATCCTAAATTATTTATCCTTTTGCACAAGGAGGTGTGAAGAGAGGTGGTGATGACAATGATAGTCGGTTGGGAAAGAAATAGTGGTGATACATACATTAAGTACTATAGGTACCTACAATCTACATGGTTAAATCGTTGCTTCTTTGAGTTTAATGCCACTTTTTCCCGACTGCCACAGAAGGAGGGTAATGTTTTTCGGATGTATGTCCATTCCTTCCTGCCATCCTGTAGCCTAAACAGCTTGATGGATTTGGTGTATGAGGTATCGTTGGATTCGTCTTGATTACGGGAGTGCCATAGGGTAGGCCTTTAAAAAAATAATCAAAAGGGATAGTTTTTTTGTAGTGTTTTTTTTATTAAATAATTTCTGCTTGTTCCATCACATTTTCCTTACAAAGTTATGCAGGTAAATGTAAAGTCTAAAAAAATTATGACACTTATATATTTTTTATTTTTATTTAATCTCTGTTACATTTTATTTTATACGGCGAACTTAATGCCTTGCGGCTTTTTCTTCCAGTTTACCATAAATGTACACAATGCAAATAAACATTACTTACTTATTATAAAGATACATGATTTTGATTCTGAATCATTGCTAATATTTTAATTTAAACTAACACTCGACAGTAAGTATGTTACGAATATATGTTACGAATTACATATGACTCAAATAAAAATATTTAAACGAACCATATCTTACTTTTTTTTATTTATTTTGCAAAATACTATAAGTATTGTAAATAAACAAGTACCTACTCAACTTTAATTTTCTTTTTAACTAAATTCAATTATGTTTCCACAAATTGACCACCAATTTAAGTCTATTCTGTAAAATAACGGGAAAAAAATTCTCAACCACCCATTATGTCTAGATAATTAATTTACAAATTTTGAATTTCGTATTCTATAACCCGTTACGTAATAAAAAAAAATTACAAACCATATTTAATTCAAAAAACTACTATTAAGCTTTTAATTTGTATAACTTATATTCTATGAAGAATACAGATGACGGATCTCGGAGCTCCGCTATTTCAAAAGGTATTTTTTCATCGACGCGTCCGTCTCCAGCGTATCTCTCCTACCTGGTGGCACGCGAAATATTTCACGCGAGATTACAGTGAAAAGGGCCTACAGATTGATCATGTGTGAAGGCTGCGTTATCGCGCCCTTTCAGATACCTGACGTGGCCGGCTCAGGGCTTGTGTGATCGAGAAATGGTTCGGTTACATGGGGCTTCCGTTACGGTCCGGGTTCGATATGTTTGGATAACGGCCTCGTTCAATGAGATTTTATCATACATTAGCCGTATGCTCTACGAGTATGATGATGAAGACATCGTAGGGAAACCTGCATCATCAAAAAAGTAAAAAAAATATTCAAATGACTGTCATGCTCCGCCCAAAAGTTTTAATGGCGAAAATTTTTTTTACTCTTAAATTCTGGCTACGGAGTTATTTTTGTCTGCATTTATAATAACTCACATCTCATTTATTCAGATATTAGGAGCAAAAGAAACCTTAAGATGTTTTGATTGCGGAGGCTTACACTTGAATCAAATCATACACGATTATCAAATCATACAAAATAACACTGAAGTAAATAAATAAAAAATTGTGTAGGCAAAGACAGTCCAGTACAGTCAGATTACTTATTACCTGAGTACTTAGTATAAAAAAATGTCAGTTGTTGTAAGTATAGAGCTATAGAATCGTAGTATAGACCGATACTATAGACATGGGACAAGCAGTAAAATTAGTGGGCCGTCAGTCTGACCGCTCGCTCATGCATTCCAAGGGGTATTTTGAACCTCTATTATTGTTCTGAGTACAAACATGGTTTACATTTCACGAAATCAAGATAAATGCCGTAAAAAGAGTCGAGGAGGAACAAACTGTAATGTTTGTAGGTGTCTCTCTTATTGTCATTAGGATGATGCAGTCAATTGAGCGTGAGTCAGATAAGCGGCACCGGCTTGTGAGATCCGCACTTGGGACTTAGGTGTGAAGAAGTATTGCGTCTACCTTTACAGGTATCTGTCTAGAACCGACATTTTTTCGTAGAACAAACTGTCGGCTGAAGGTTTTTTTCGGCGAAACGTTTCATCAGTGATTTTTTTTCATAAAACAACCGTCGGCGATGATAAGGATATTTCGGTATATCGTATGGAGCTCGACAACCGATGGGGTAGACGAGTTCTCGAGTGGAGGCCACGACTGGTAAACGTCGTGTGGGATGCCCTCCGACCAGATGGTGAGATGACCATCGCAAGGTAGCTGATAAGGACTGGATGAAGCTGAGAATCGTGTTGAGTGGCGTGCCTTGGGAAATGCCTATTTCCGACGGTGGACTGATACGGGCTGATGATGATGATAAATTGCATTAAATGTACCAGAAGATCTCACTTAACATCCTGCTTTTTCCCCTTGGTGAGAAGCCTCAGCTCCTTAAGTATCATTAAAAGTACCAGGATATTATGGCACGCCAAGAGTCTCATGATCATGCTGTCTAGCGTATGTATGTGGGGAGAATACTGCGCGAACAACAGCGTCGAATGTCGTGCCTTTGGAGATGTCTACGTCCAGCAGTGGACTGATACAGGCTGATAATGATAAACCACGTGTGTGCCTGCTGTCGGTCCAGGTTCATCGCGATCTGCACGACTGCTGGGTAGGTCTAACTACCGGCTTCAACCAAGAAAGCAATGTTAATCCGTTTACGTATAACATTTTTCTACAATCTTTCCACTTACCACTTCAAGCCAAACACTTCCACTTTACGACGATATGTTAGCACCACGTATAAAGCCTCAGCCTATTCAAGCTCCGGTCCAGTGGTTTTAAAAACGTCCCATTCAGGGAAGGTAGTCGACAGACAGATAACGTTATCGAGTCACGCGCAATTTGGTGCCGTTCGAACTAACGAGCGCATCTACATCGCTGATACGGATGCTTTGTGGAGGCTGCGAGAGACGGAGTAAGGAGGTTTTGTGGGAAAAAGAATTCTGGTCCAACTGCGATTTAGACCAAATGCGTATTGGACAGACACAAAATCTTTATATTTATTTCGTTATATTATATGGACTCTACCTGAGGACTCGATAGTTTTGGTCATTTCTCAATTTCAGGTTAAAGAGTTTTCCTTTCTTCTTCCAGAGGAGTCTTAAAGCGATTGCAAACCCTGGACGTTCCTTTCTTTCTCCAAAAGAATCAAGACGAAGAAGATCTTCTAAATATATATAACTTTGAATCTTTAAGACTGAGGACTTTCTTTCTCTGAGCATCCATTGGTAGATCCATTTGATCCAATGACAAGATATGTATTCTCGATAGATAATCACCCTACTAATGGTTTTAGGTAGGGCGTAATGGCGGAAAATGAATGCCGGATGATGCGATAGTTAAAAGTGGAAGGTAGCACCAGTCCAGACCAAGTAATTACTCGGAGAGTCGTGTGGAGGCTTCACACAGACGCGAAGACTGATATTGTCTTCATCATCAGCATATTCCACTCAGCAGTTCAATGCTGGACGTAGGCCTCTCCAACTGCACGCCACTCAGCTCGATTTTCGAGTTTTTGCCTCCAATCTCTGCCATGCGTTGGGAAATGTTTTTTATTATGTTTCTAAAATATCGTGGACCTCTTGGGAAGCAAAGTATGAACTTAAATCTTTTGAGAACAATAGGATCGTAGACGTGCTAGGAACGACCCTCTGTTCACCCATTCCTGCCACTCACATTATGTAAAATAACACCTATATCCTCATACATTGCCAGAACCGTACTACGTTAATCTTTCCAAAACAAAACTCGCATCAAAATTCATATCTCGCTATTGTGACAATCTTATAAGTCTGGAACTCCGCTCGGGGGGTGTGGGGGGCGGGCGAGGGGGTGCCTTGCAGCAGCGAGATAACGGGTGAAAGTGAGAATGATATGTTATAGGGGTGTTTGTTATAGATTGTCTGTGAGATTGAGGAGTTGAGAAATTATTGAGTTTATGATTTGATTTTGTTTGTTGATTTTGACTGTGAGGTTTGTTTAGGTGTTTATTTTAACCCGTGATCATTGATCTCCTATAAACAACTAGATACACAGTCTGCCTTCTAAAAATGTCCGAGCGCAAAGAAGGTCCAAACGGATGAATGGACCCTCATTTGCTTTATTGGACATTATTTGGACGTTAACAATGGACCCTTATTTGGACGTTTATTAAAATATTTTAGTAAGACCTTTGTGTATCTAGTTGCTTATAGGAGATCAATGCCCGTGATATAAGTAACGCGTGTATGTGGTATCTGTTTGTGGCATTGTAGCTTCCCAAATATAACTGGTTAGGTTAGCCATAATACCAATTAAGAGTAACTCTTAATTTGGAATTATTGTTGTCCTCAGTTTTTTGGAACGACAAACTTAAATTGATTTGGTTGGTTGATGAAAAAAGGAGGAGCTGTAGGGCCGCCGGTAACTGCAAATGAATTGGAACCTAAAGGTGATCAGGCGTAACTGTTGCTGACTGTACATACATTGGATCACTCCCAGAATGTCCTTTGTCGGAAAATTGTTCAAATCCTAAAATGTCCAACTCCAAAAATGTCCCAGTGCTCAAAATGAAAATAATTGTGATTTTCCATACATTTGTATGTAGGTGTTGAGACGTTAATTTTTTGAACATGAATGTAGTTCCGTAGAGATTAAGCCTGACACATACACGCGATCTGCACGCGTCTTGCGGCCTGCGGCCAGTTGAAACGCATACCCCGCCCCATTTTCTATCGTCCAGTAGGTAGCGATCTGAGGCCTAGGCCGCAATCCGCTACCTACTGGACGTTAACGATATGAGAGAAAATAGGCGTGGCATGCGTTTCAACTGTCCGCAAGCCGCGTGCAGATCGAGCCTGTGTGAGAAAGACTTTATGAATTTAGGGCGAAAGCTCGCACTATTATTGAAGACAAAAAGGTAATGTAATTTTTCATAATACGCAGCTTGTTTCGCCACTGTGCTAGTTGTAATTATTTTGTCGGAAAACGGTTTTTTAGAAGGTTTATATTTATTGGATCTTGACAATTAATCGAACTATAAAAGGCTTTAAAAGATAATGGAATATCTGGTTTGCCGGCTGATTCAATATCGATAGCTCGACAAGTTTTGGCAATAAATTAAAAATGGCTGTTTCAAAAAATATGGATTCGATCAACTGAGCATTTTATCTAGATGCAAATCATTTCCTTTCAAATAGTTAACAATCTATTTCCGTCATAACAGACTAACTTTACATTATTTATTTATTTTATTAATGGACTCGACAGTTCGTCATTTGCCAATGTCATGTTACAGAAAATTCAATGTATAATAGTCTTCTATCTTCCTCCAGGGGAATCGCAGTAGCGTCATCACCCTGGGTAGCCGCGTCTTCTTGTCTTCATCCACAGGAGACGCCGTAGCGTCAATCACTGTGGACGAAGCAGCTCGACAGTCACGTTCACTCCCGAGCTCGTAGTGGGAATCTTGACCATGGCGCCAAACTTCAGATCCTGCTTGAATTCTCCAATAACTTCACCATACTGTCATTCGCGAACATTTTCTGATTAATTTAACGTGATATTAAACACAAAACGCCCACTGTAGACGTTAAACTAAAAATTATTAAATAATTTCGCAACCGTCGTTTCCCGCCATCTTCAAAAAGCCAACTTTACATCTAGATGCATCAGTCTATAATTCTACATTACATCATAAAATATAGAACGAAATGTACAGTTTGTCTATTTGCTTTACGAGTGGTAAATATCTCTTTGTAGAGTTGTAGATAGAAATGATTCAATTTGTACAAAGAGGTAACGTGGCCGCTCTCTTGGGCACCAGCCGCATGGGAGCGACTTGGACGTGGTGTTCTACCTGTGACTGGTAGAGGCCACTCACAGCTGGAATACCGCGTCCAAGTAGGTACTTTTATAGAATTAATTTTTTTAAGTTTTTTATTTTTCCATTTTTTATACAATTTTTGTTTGTTTATGTAAATATGTTATTGATTTGTTATAAATAAAGAATACAATATTTCAATTTGTTTGGTCATGAAACAATTATGACAAAGACAAATAATTCAATGACTTTCATGCAAAAATATGACTGCATAAGTGTTGTTCAATCACTTATCTATAAATCTATAACGAAATAATTTCGAAATCTGCCATGATTCCAAAGATTTTCGCAGATTAAATAATATTTTGACAGAAAATGGCTGCCTCTTAAAAAGAACCACCTAATCCGTGTTAACTTTTAACCAATAGCACCCAAATAAACAGATACTTATCCGCAAATTACTTCTCCCGAGTGTCTACACCGGGTTTAGAGCCTTACGAGCTTCATCCGAAGGCTTACATTCAGGCGCGTAGAGCGAGACAGCCTGTTGCTCGCCGGATATTGCCGCTCTCTATCACGCCGGTGGCGCCGCGCGCGGGAATCCCTTGTAATTCGGTAAATTACACACGAGTTCTGTAATTAAACACTTTTACACTTATCTTTTAGGGTGTATGTAAATATTCTTATAACATGCTATGCCCTTTGAGTACGATGGTCCTCCCTTTTTCTCTAGATGTGACTTTGACACTGAGCGGTGGCAGCCCGCCAATGCATTCGACTTAGGGACCTTCCATGAGCCAACTAGCGCCGCCAATCTTGAAAAAAATAATATTTGTGAACTACAACTTAGCTTGTCGCAATTATGCCATGTTTTGATATTTTCTTGCATATGCGCTATGCGAAACGAAAATCTAAATGATAAATGGAGAAAAAATTTCATCACGACCGGGATTCGAACTCGGGACCTCGCCATTCCGTGGCACGCTCTATTCCAACAGAGCCATCGTGAATTTTGTCTCCATATTCTCGTCTGAGGGACGGTAATATGTGCAATTACTCAAATTCATTTCTAACATTGCAGTTTGAAAAGCTTTTTTAATAAAATTGTTTAAATTGGAAGATATTATTTTTTCAAGATTGACAGCGCTAGTTGGCTCATGGCTAGAAGGCCCTTAAAAAAGCTATTTACAAAATGTTCGTCGAGGGAGTGGTTCCTGATCCATATTTTTGCCAGATGGCCAGGCGTGCAAAGGTGTTTAAAACCTGAAGACCGTGTAAATAATAAAGCAGGTATAGTAATGCTTAATACTTAGGCCCCAGCCCCACACCCCGCCGTTATCAGGTCGGCGGCAGGCGCACCTTGCCGCGATATTATCTTTTTAATTAATCCTCCAAACAAATGGTGCGGTAAAAATGTGTGCTTTCCATAAACCCGCGTCAACGTGACGCACCCACGTCACTGCCCGCCACTAATTAATAATACATGCTGTATTTTATGGTACAGTCTACAATACATAAGCTACCCTAGCCTTGACTTTCGATATTACTTACATACACCCTTTGCGGTCTCTTGAAAATGGCGGGAAACGACGGTGCGAAATTATTTGATAATTTTCAGTTTAATGTCTACAGTGGGTGTTTTGTGTTTAAGATCACGTTAAATTAATCAGAAAATGTTCGCGAATGACAGTATGGTGAAGTTATTGGAGGGTTCACGCAGTATCTGAAGTTTGGCGCTATGGTCAAGAGTGATGACGCTACGGCGACTCCTGTGGATGAAGACAAGAAGATGCAGATACCCAGGGTGAAGACGCTACGGCGACTCCCATGGATGAAGAGTAGACGATATGATATTTTGAATATTCTGTAACATGATATTGGCAAATGACGAACTGTCGAGTCCATTATTAAAATAAATAAATAATAATAAATACACCCTTTGCAAACTTTGTACTTTGGACCGTCCTTATTATCTGTCCCATTAGATAGAAATCGTCCTGCGAGTGTTGCCATTGATGTGCTGTCGAGTGTGCTACCAGTGTAGAAGTAAGAGAGCCACGCCTTTTTTTACCCAGGTAAAACATGCAAATCATGTGTCACCACGCCCGGGGGAGCGTGTTGGTTATGTCGGGCTCACCGCCCTGAAGGGGCAGCATACCTACTAAACGTCCTGGGGTGTTCCACTTCGTGCCATTCTTGCCGAGCCACGGGAAACTGTGATACATCCGCGACCCGACTGGCGCCCGAGCAGTCCCCATTGTGGGCTGTACTAGCCCACAATGTATAATCCATAAGAGAGCCACGCCTACAAACTGCATTGCAGTGCGGCGACCGATGTAACATTGCAATTTTATTAAAAATTAATAATAATAATAAAAAAGGTGCGAACGTTGAAAAGAAAAAGTGCGAGTCGGATTCACGCAACGAGGCTTCCGTGCAATGCAACTTAATCCCGTAACTTTGCTCTAACGAAAAGATAAACTAGATTTAGAGACCAACTTAACTTTGACATTATCAAAATATTGTGTCTATATTGTAATAACAAAGGGAGCGGAGGGATGTAATTTCAAAAGACCATGCCAGATTCTGCCCCACCATCAACCGCAAGTTGTACAATATAACGAAATAATGTAAAAATATCTCCGTTGTTTATTAAAATTATTGGTTTAAAATAAAGTTTTGTACTAGTTGCGATTCGAAAAAAACAGCTTAATTAAGAATTCAGAAAATAGTAAGAAATCGAAGCGATTTATTCATTGTTTTTGTTATTCTTCTATAGGAGTTGCGTGAGTAGTAGAAAATGATACTGATTATGATTATGCAATATGAATCCTGTAATAAGTCCCCAAGAAAATGATGGTCACGTAGTTTTGTAGGTGAGGCAAAGCTCCATTGAAATGTGGCAATGTCTTTTGTATTGTCGGTTTTTGATAGCTCCAATATACACAGGCATAATTTAATGTGTAAGGTTGAATTGTGCCAAGGGCATCTAATTATTATCAGACACGGAAGTGTCGAATGGCCTCCAAAGGACAACCCGCGTGTATAGATATAGGTATCGCTCAATTGTAAATGGTAATTGTTTTTGTTTCCTTGTTAAACTAAGCTAATTTACATTTTCACGAGCCTCGTAAATCCTTTCTTCAGTTTTTTGTCTTTCATTGATATGTTATAGGTACAACAATGAACTTAAGTATTGTTAGTCATAAATCGAGTTTAACCTATCTTTTTTTTAAACGGTGTTTTGGCACCGTCATACTTTGCTAAAGACGGTAAGTTAGAAAGGGACCGTTGCATAAACCGTGGGATAACTTTTATTCCGCGTTTAGGAGTCACCAAATTGTGTTCAACTTTAGAGTTTCATTCGTTAAACAAAAACCAAGTCCTTTAAAAAAATTAAAACCAATTAAAATATTATATATTTTATTTATTTATATATTCAGTACAGTTATATTACCTATTCACTATACATTTCATTTTGTCATTAATTAGGTGTCATCATTATAATATCAATTAAATAATAAATAAAAATTAGTTATGTAGGTTACTTACCTAATTGGAGAAAAAATTTCGTAACGACCAGTTGGCATTCATATTCCGTTGCACGCTCTTTTCCAAATGAGCTACTGTAATTCAAAAGTCATGAAATTCAAATCATAACAAAATCTAATTTCCAATATTTGCCAGTTTCTAAGCAACTCTAAGACCTCCATAGATTTGCTATCTAAGGATGACTAGTGATGTGCCTATGTGGAGGATAGTGTGTGTGTGTGGGCGTCGCGTCGCGGCCGATAAGGATGTATTAGCACATTCCGCCCGGCGAGCGCCACTGTATTTATTCTTATCCGGAATAAGTCAGGTTACACCCCTAGTGATGTGTCCAAAATATCGAAACTTTTATCGATAAAATATTTAAGCAATATTCGTCTGTGTAAGTCCACTTCTGGATGTATTATTGTCTCCCAGTGCAAAGTTCAGCGTCCAGCACAAACTACTTTATCAACTCAAAATTCGTACACAAATTCAAAAACAATTTATCCCCACAATGGGAAAATGTATGAGGTATCTAATCTATAAAGTATGAAGGACAATGGTGACACTTTGCAGTACGATTTGAACTCTTACGATGCAGGTAATAAGAACGGCCCAAAGTCCAAAGTGTTACACTTGATGTTCTTTGGGCTGTACCATACCGATCATAAAGAAGCGCAGAATGCAAATCCATTTGACTAAAGTAATTAAGTCAACAGGCAACACCGGAAGCGCTAGAGATCAACTAACGCCGCGAAGCTGACACTTTCTATGTACTTGATAGTCTGGGCTGGTAATAACAACAGTTATAATAAATCGATATTATTTCATCGACAAATAATCATCGACAGGGTCCCATCACTGCCGAGCACAGAAGGGGGTGAAGCGACGCTTGGCGCGGCGAGATATGGCGCGATAACATCGCCGGGTGGCAGCCCTGATAGTACGAATAATAATAATTTTATTATCGCCATCTAGGGTTGTCTCACACCTAGTCTTTTAACTCTTTAATACTTTATAATATCTTTTAAAGACTTTATTATAGTACCTAAGTTATAAGTGATTAATAAATAATAATAAAAATCAACGTGGCGGACCCGTGACACCACCCAATGGCACCACCGGTGGTATCATGGGGATTTTTCAATCCCCATGGCACCACCGGTGGTACCATGGGGATTATTTTTATAACATGATACCACCAAGTAATAGAGTCCATAATGAAGTGCATTTGATTTTTTTTCTCGTTCGCAGTAGGTACATACTATACTGTACTATATTCTATGCATAAAGTTAGAAAATATGCGTTTCATAAAGGAAATTTTATTTCGTGTCACTGAGGACGCTCCCGGAGGCTTGCAGGGTCATTAAGAATCTGTTGGCCTTCCTGACTGAGCTCGGCTGGCTAGAGTAGTGCCAGCCGCCACGTGCACTATGTGCCTTGCGGCCAAAGTGTGAACGAGTCCAGTATTCAAGATAGCTAGGAAAACTACAACTATGGCCCCAGAAATATATAATAAGATACCCAATGATTTCAAGAAATTACCTACAATTCAAATCAAAGAGCTGTCCAAGTGCCGGTCGAGGAGTCCGGTGACCAGAGGGCTGGCAGCTACCTCTGCCAAAGTATTCCGTTGGCAATACAGAGAGGGAATGCTGCCAGCCTTCTGGGCACCGTGACTCCCGATGCCCTCCTAGAGGACATATTTTATTTATAGTTAGTTTATTTATAGGTAGTTTTACTTTTATATATATTATTTATTCATATAACAATAATAAAAATTCTAAATAACTATTATAATATTAACCTAAAAAAATATATATAAACTAAACTAAAAACTATATGTACAATAGGTCGGTTGAACTATCTGATTGACTTAGCATTACAAATAGTTCAACCGATCCCCGTTGTCCGGCAACGTGCCCAAAATGCTGGCGGCATTTCCCCTCTGGATCGCTAGGCTGATCCTTTGGGCGAAATATAGGCCAGCATTTAGTTTTTAGTTATTTAATGTTAGTTTTTAGTAATTTTATTATTTGTAGTAATTTTAAGCTTTATTTAAAGTTAATTTGCGCAAAATGTTAATACATAAATGTTATTATAATTTAGTGGCCTTCCTGACGGATTCATCGATTTGACATAATTTATAAGTTTTATTTATATTTTTAATTTATATGCAAATTTTAAGGCTATGACATTACGATAGATTACCATTCTCAATGAAATGACAATGCCAGATTCTGCCCCACCATCAACCGCAAGTTGTACAAGATAACGAATAAATGTAAAAATATCTCCGTTTTTTAATAAAATTATTGGTTTAAAATAAAGTTTTGTACAAGTTGCGAGTCGAAAAAAACAGCTTAATTAAGAATTCAAAAAATAGTAAGAAATCGAAGCGAATTATTCATTGTTTTTGTTATTCTTCTATAGGTGTTGCGAGAATAGTAGAAAATGATACTGATTATGATTATGCAATATGAAACCTGTAATAAGTCCCCAACAAAATGATAGGTACAGCTTAAATGGTCACGTAGTTTTGTAGATAGGGCACAGCTCCATTGAAATGTGGCAATGTCTTTTTTGTATGCTCTAGATGGGCAAGATTCGGAGAAACCTATAACATTACCAAGATCTATTCACTGTAATCCGTTTCTACAAATAAATATATTTGAATTTGAAAACAAACAACAAAACTGTTCCTATAGTTTGCCCGAAGGTTGTAGCTGGAGTTATGATGCTTAAAACTACAGCTGATCTTTTTCGATGTGTTAAATTCTATAGCCGTATGTCATGACATTACATTTAACTAATAATAACCCATTCACAGTATCAAATGACCGTCAAAAATCTCGCATCCGGCTTAGCCTCCCCGCGGCCTCCTGAGGGAATATGGGAGGGCCTTATCGCCGCCTTGCAGATTGAATATATTTCATGTGAGATCCGCTCCATCGCGCCCGACGAGTTTTTGCGCACTGTCTGACTTATATCTTGATACTTTGTTTGATGTACGTAATGTGATATAAATATATGCTTTATTCTACACTAGCGTCCCGTCCTGGCTTCGCACGCGTGAATATAGCCCATGTTACTCAGGGATAATGTAGCATTCTAATGGAGACAGAATTTTTGAATTGGCTAATTACGCACTGTCTAGTCCATTAATAAAATAAATAAATAAAGATACAAGAAGACAAGTACGTATTTTACTGGTTCTCTTGAAAATGGTGGGAAACGACGGTTGCAAAATTGTTCGATAATTTTGGTTATAATGTCTACATTGGTTATTTTGTGTTTAATGTTCGCGAATGAAAGTATGGTGAATTTATTGGATAATTTGAGCAATATCTGAAGTTTCAAGCTTTTATTAAGAGTTCCCGCTACAAGCTCGGGAGTGAACGTGACTGTCGAGCTGCTACGTCCAGAGTGATGACGCTACGGCGTCTCCTCTGGATGAAGACACGAAGACGCGGCTACCCAGGGTGAAGACGCTACTGCGACTCATCTGTAGGAAGATAGAAGACTATTATATATTGAATTTTCTGTAACATGACATTGGCAAATGACGAACTGTCGAGTCCATTAATAAAATAAATAAATAATACGTATTTTACTGCTAGCGACCTAAGTTACGTAGCCTCATGGCAGTGTCACTGTACCACAGGAGCCTATAACAATTAAAGCCCATATCTTGAGCCCCATTGCGTTATCGCCCCTCATTGCGCGCCAGACTGACTAGCTATCGCGTAATGAGCGCGATACTGCGCGCGCGCACCAAATCGAGCAATGCCGATGTGATAGCACTATCGCACCTGTGCTAATTAACACAAGGCTGTGTTTGTCTTAAAGTCATGGCAACCCTTACTCTAAGAACTCCAGAGAACATCATCATCATCAGTCTATTTATATTGCTTGGGCACCTTCCCCCTTACATCGAGGGAGCTGGGGTCATGATCCACGCGGGCCCATTGCGTATTGGCGGATTCCACATGCCTTAGATTTGTTTTCCTTCACCGTTTTGAGAGCACTCGGTAAATGTACGTACCTAGTTAAACCTCACCTCCCTTAAATCGTGTTGCTATCCTTTTCACACTTCGGTAAAAAAGGTTAAGATAGAAAGGGACAGGGCGACTAAACGGTGACGTAACTTTAAATCACGTTTATGAATAACAGCCATAATGTTTTAATTAGACATGAATAGTATCATTTAGTCAGACCAATACGCGACTAGCAACCCTATTCGTGGGGTAGTTCGTTGAAAAACGTGAAAAGTGACCGCGATAAGGCATTTTTGGCGGCGTGCGACGATAGCGGCGCCTCGGGGCGTGTGTGGCGCGATTCCAATACGCGAACGGAACAAGTATTGTGCACAAAAAGTATCGGGACACTGCCCTTAACAGAGGGCCAAGCCAAGTGGCTTTGACTGTCGTTAACGCTAGTGGAATAGAGAGAATAATATTTGGGGTAAAGGTGGGATTGACATACCTATTTGCTTTTTCGTTGGCAAATATGTCAATGAAAGCTTGTGATAGTCATTTTTGTTTTAATAAGACACGGCCACTATAGGTTTGACGGGTAGAAGAAGCGTGGACAGATCACCGGCCAGATGGTCCGACGACATCAAGAGAGTTTCTAGCTCGGTGTGGACCAGACAACCTTGGGATCGGGCCACATGGAGGATTCATGGAGACGCATATGCCCAGGAGTGGACTGCTGTATGCTGAAGAAGAAGACTATAGGTTTGCGAGAATTTAGAACCTGTAGATAAAACGTTCGTAATTGTTGTGGCTATCTCAGTGAGCAGTATAGTAGAACAAAAACACATCAATTACGAACGTCGTCGTCCAGTGTGCTGCTATGGGACACTCGTACTTATCACCTAATAATAAGGATGCTGTTGGAACTACCTCGCACTCTGCTCATAATGGACGCTACTTTTTTCTCATTATTGCGTGAAAACCGTCGGTCTTTTACTACAGTTAAAATAACAAATATGTAAATGCCTTAATTCGACTTTTAAAAAACATGCTATTTGTTAGCCCGTAGTATTGCGGTGCGCGTGTATAGTGCGCGGGCCTAGATCCCTGATAACTATGATTTGCATAATACTGCAGATTTTTTCCAGAAACTAACAATCTTTATATTAAGGTAATATGAACTTTGGGCTGTCGGCTAAGCTATGAGCGAAAGGCGGTAATGTAATAATAATAATAAGCCCGCAGGACAGCTTTGTGGCGAGCTGTTGGTGCGTAACGACACCACGGACCCGAATGCTCCAGAGAGTGGTCCAGGTCCCCGTCTCCGGCTTGCCGCAATGGCTTGTTCGGAGTGGACTCCCAAGGGGACCTGCAGGACTCTCGCCTCTGGCTTGCCTTAGCCAGCCGGCCAGAGTGGAGTCGTTAGAGCTATAACTTACATCTATATAGCTCGAAGGAAACCACAAATGTAATTTTAAAAACATACTCTATAGTCTTTGTCTTTGTTTAAATTTGAAAATGAGCTCTAACAGCAGATCAAGTGTAACATTTTTGATTTTGGATCGTTCTTATTTTCTGCGCTGTAAGATTTGAAATCGTACTAAGTGTTATCATTTGATCTGCTGTTGTCCGTACGACGCGACCATGCCAAGCTCATCCATTTGTTATTAGTTGCAATTCCGGTTTGCTATTTTTACTTAAGAAAACTCTGTTTAAAGTATCATTTTTGTAATTTAACTAATTGAAAAGGATGAAAGTATTTTTACACCAGGCAAATTTAGTTTAATTATTATTCCTGAACTAGAATCGCTACCATTGTCGCCTTGAATCAGTTTGTTGCCTTAAAGTATCTGCATTATGAAATCATAAATGTTAAGGGGAAAAATATATGAAATTTTAAACACACGAAAATGCATACAACAGTTTATTATCGCTATTTCTCATGATTTAGACCACGATTTTAGGTCAATTGCGGGTCGCGACCTAACGCTATGATCGTAATGATATTATAATTAATTTAATTCTGTTTTTTGCAGGTAAGTAGGCCGGCCGAGGCTAATGCGGTTTTAAGCCGAGTAAGTGGATGTAACCTTATGCTTCTGTGACGGAGTTATTACTCATAGGATTAAGCTGAAGTCCCGAGTGAGTACCTCGCGCAACTCTCTCAGCCTTTAAAGACCATGTCGTCGAAAGGCCACGACTCAAGAACTGTTATAAACAAGCTGAAGTAGCAGAGGTCACAACTGTCGTAGAACCGATGGAGTTGATGGTTTCTGGAGTGGAGACCATGAAGTGGTAAACGTAAGTAATAGGATACAAACTTTTGCTTCTGTGACCGGAGTTGACATTACTAATAGTTCATAGGATCAGCTAGATTAAGTGGCAATGGTCACATCTGTCGTAGAACCGATGGAGTTGATGGTTTCTGGAGTGGAGACCATGAAGTGGTAAACGTAAGTAATAGGATACAAACTTTTGCTTCTGTGACCGGAGTTGACATTACTCATAGTTCATAGGATCAGCTAGATTAAGTGGCAATGGTCACATCTGTCGTAGAACGATGGGGTAGATGGTTTCTGGAGTGAAGACCATGAAGTGGTAAACGTAAGTAATAGGATACAAACTTTTGTTCTGTGACCGGAGTTGATACTACTTATAGAATCAGCAAGCTGAATTGGCATAGGTCACAAAACCGATAACCGAAGGGTTCTGGAGTGGAATGGAGATAAGAATAAGAATAATCGTTTATTTGACAGCCAAACAGCACACCTATGCATACACTTACAATATAAGTAATAATATTTAAAATGAGATCTTGATCTGCTGTTAGCTGTACCTACGTACTATTAAGTAGGCAGCGCCCACGCGTCGATAATTTCAAGACGAATTAAACATAGATTTTTTAAACAGTAATTAAGTTAAAAATAATAAAAACACAATTTTAACTAAGATTATTTACCCCCGAGTTCTAAAAACACTCCTGTATAAGGAAAAATACTTGTATGTATACCGCAGCCCAAATCAAGTGTATTATTTTGTAAACAAATATGATCGTCAATTACCTGTTGTGATGTAACACTGAAGGAACTGATTGATTGAACTTGTTCATCACTCTGAAAATAAAGTGATCCGATCTAATAATGTGAAAATAACTATGCAATCACAGAACAGCTTAAAATGTTAGCAGGGTTTTTTTGTTTACAAAATAAGACACTTGATTTGGGCTTCGGTTTAAGTATATTGTCGCCTTCACACTCGAACAAACTAAATATAAGGAGGCAAAGAGGAGGGCGCGACGTAGAGGGGTGAGTGTGGTGGGTACGTTACACAAACACAGCAAAAGTTCACGTCCGTCTTATCTCATCTGTTTGACGGATTCGCACCGACAACGCTGCGTATTCATATTTTATGTAGCGCGATTAACATTTTAGAGGCGGCAAATTTTAAGATACTGGCAATTTTGTTTGGAAATAGCGATGTTTGCAATTGAGTAATAGGCATGTAGTATTCAAACTAAATTTTATTAGGTTAACTTCTTTAATAGCGCGGTAACGCCGCTGGTATTATGGGCACCTTTGCTTCGGGAACGGTCAGAGGGGGCTTATTCGATTAAGTTTTTATTCTTTTAGTATTACTTTGTACACATTGTTTAATACAAATATTAAAAACTTCTTTAATTAATATATAATGAAACCTTATAAACAAATATAATAAAACTAAACTAAACAAACTAATAATTATATCTAAACTAAAACTAAACCTATCTAAAAAGCAAACTTACTATATATAAAAAAATTAAATCAAACTAAATTGGTTTAATAAATAATTATTAGAAAAAATATGAAATAAATAATAATAGATGTTTGTAATATTTTTGGAATAATCAAATAAGTCTCTTTACAATTGTGGTAATCTATCTGCTATAGAAATATAATTATCTCCATCACTATATAACTACGATCACCATATACATTATACAATGATTTGATTGTCTTTTTAATTTGTGGAAAAAAATATGTGAATTCCAATATTATACATTACCTACCTATGTAGGATTACCAATTTGGTGATCATTATATAAGTTTCTTTGCATATTTTTCCTATAAATCGTCCCACTATTGGGCAAAAGTCTCCCATTCTTCCACTTATTACTATCCTGAGCTTCCTCCATCCATCCCTGTATTTAATGAGATCGTCTCTCCATTTCTATTTTCGGCATAAAATATTATTATGACACCAAATCTAAAAACCCGTTCTAACCCATCACAAGTCTATGCCCGGCAAGATCGCCGAGCTCCGTCGCCGATAGCGGGAGCTATTTAATCACAGATAGCATCTTTGGGCGGCGCGTTATCAGCGCCCCACGCCGCCCGCCCTGCCTTATCAGTCCCGCCGCCCCGGGCCTTATCAGCGGCCCGCCGCCCCCGCGTTATCGCCCCCGTATATAAATTCTCCGTCGATTCTTATCTGGTGAAGCGTTTCAAGGGCTTTTGAGTTCCAGTTATGTTGTAATGATGTTAATATGTGTGGAGTAAGTGCAGATGGGTTTAAAAAGTGTGTTGTAATGATGTTCATATGTGTGAAGTAAGTGCAGATGGGTTTAAAAAGTGTGTTGTATTGATGTTCATATGTGTGAAGTAAGTGCAGATGGGTTTATAAAGTGTGTTGTAATGATGTTAATATGTGTGGAGTAAGTGCAGATGGGTTTATAAAGTGTGTTGTAATGATGTTAATATGTGTGGAGTAAGTGCAGATGGGTTTATAAAGTGTGTTGTAATGATGTTAATATGTGTGGAGTAAGTGCAGATGGGTTTATAAAGTGTGTTGTAATGATGTTAATATGTGTGGAGTAAGTGCAGATGGGTTTAAAAAGTGTGTTGTAATGATGTTAATATGTGTGGAGTAAGTGCAGATGGGTTTAAAAAGTGTTTGGTTTTAAAAGGAGGAGGTTCTCAATACACCTGGTTTTTTGTGTTTTTGTATATATCTATAGGCATTTCTAAGGAATTTTCTGAACCATCTTCTTATGCTATTCGTATTTGCGTATTTGTTATTGGTACTTGCCATGTGTGGTTGTTACGATGCGGTCTCTTTCGGCCGCATCTTGTGGTAGGCCGCCTAACTTTAAAAATGGTAAGAAGGTTTTAAAAAAAAAACTGTGACTTATATGACGGATGGAGATGAAAAAATATTGGAATTTACTACTTGTACTATTAATAATGATTTTAAAATTAATCTGAACTAAAATAAAATATACCCATTACTATATATCTATGTTTTAATAAACCGCTCGCTCCGCAACATGGTTAGTATGTGTGACAAAATATTCGTTTTCTTTGTCTATTCGACACACAATATGTTGACAAACATATCACATATTCATAAAACCTAGGTAACGAGGTTTAAACCTCACTTCCCTTAAATCGTGTTGCTATCCCTTTCACACTTCGTTAAAAAAGGTTAAGATAGAAAGGGACAGGAGGACTAAACGGTGGCGTAATTTTAAATCACGTTTATAAATACATGCCTAAGACACTAACTATAGATAGTTTTGACTGAGATCGAGATTCATTCATATTGAGAATTTGCTCTCACGACTGACAAAATTGTATGAAATCTCACAGTTGTAAGATCGTACTCAAGCTTAGCTTCTCAAAAATATCTATAAATCTTGGTCTAGGACCATGCCTTGAGTTAGTACTCAGTGTATTCTTCTAGTAAATAACGTTTATGTATATGGTAACTTTAGCGAAGTTTAGCCAACTAGATAAAATGTATTTACAGCTTTATCTTAGTGGAGATGTGGTCGAGATTGAGTTTTATAGCCGCCGTGGGACAGACAAACAGACAGATAGTGACGTGAACAACAACTACGACTACTACGAGGATTAAGTTTGCAAAGAAAAGTAGACAATTATTTACAGTCGAAGACAGAGATAATTAAGTAATATAGAGATAATTAAACCTTAATATTAATTGAGATAATTATAAAAAAAATGTTTGCAAAGAGTATGTCCTAAAGACTGGTCCTCGCTACAGGGGATCTCAGGGCTGGCGCTTACTTCGCTCAACGGCTGAGTTTAGCCGTTCAGCGAGGTAATGCCGCCAGCATCCTGGGAACCCTGCCGCATGGGGGCGACGTAGGCGATATGCTAATTATGTAAATATTTTGTAAATATTACTTTTTATTATTTGTATGATTTTAAGTTTTTATATTAGTATGCTAATCTTATGAGAATAAATAATTGTTTTTACCAATAAATAAACTGATACACTGAAAAATTAGAACTTTTAAAACTTCAACTCACCCTAAAATCAGTACCACATGAACTCGCGACACACGTGTCCCTAGGTCACCAAGCATTGTTAATGAGCTGAAACTGCTCGCCACCGCCGCTATCGCGCGCTTCCTGCCCGTGAGATATGCGCGATCGCATCGGGTTGCTAATTAGACTTATCGTAGACCAATTATTTATAAGCAACGCTTATCGCTAGCCGCCATTGTTACACGAAGCTTGGGACACACGGAACGGTAGTTCGGCAAACATTGGGAAACAAAACAAACATAAGCAACCGATCAATATCTTATATCATCATCCTGTTACATGCATAATAATGTATAAACTTATGCCTGTTATCTGTAGCGGTAGGCAAAGAAGATGAACTTCCATCTGCAACGATACTAGCACAAAATCCTCGCTTCCTCCACATTCACCATCTCTTCATGCACGCTCGTTGGCTTTTGTAGACCTTTTTATTACTTTTATTCTTACTATTGGGGTACCTTCAGGGCCGTCTTAGGCTCTTAGGCCATACCGGGGCCCTTGGGCACGCAAGAATATGGGTCCCTATTGGAAGATAAAAAGTGGATGACCAAAAAATGAAAATATTCACTGTTTAGAAGAAAAACTGATCTGGTGTCTGATTAACATTTTGACTTAGAAATGTTGGCGGTAATTCTTAGTACAGCTCAAATATAAATGGTTCAAAATAGAAAATTAATTGTAAAGTGTAATATCGGTCTTTCGGGGCCCCCGTGAGGATGGGGGCCCGAAAGCCTGGGGACCTATTTGAGATACATAGGTAAGATTACAACAGCAGGATCATAACCTCAACCTCAAGCAGCACATCAAATTTCATGAATGTAGGTGCACTAGACCCATAAACAAAACTAAAACAAAACCAGAATTTTTTTTTCTGTAAAATTAACTTTCAACCAATGTTATTCTAATGATTAATCAATATCTTTGTACCTAATTAGTACACAGAAAAACTAATTTCAGTCTACTTACGTAGTCAACAAAATTAACATAATAATCAATGCCTAACTTTAGCCCAGCTTTCTCAGCAATTTGCAAAAACTTTCATGCGATGTTCGTGCTCGATAGTTAAGACCGTGTGTGATACTCGGGTAAATGTTTTAACTTAACTGGGTACATTCGATACCCTACACATTTCGTGGTACGTTAAAATGATTAGATAAGTATTTTTCTTTGTATTTAGTATAAGTACTTGTAATAATAATGAATAGTAATAATTTTGAAGTTTATCAATGTGAAAACATTAAGTTAGTTAATTTTCTTTTTATAAGGTTATCTATTCCATCGCAATCCAGCGCGGTAACGCGGCTAGTGTGATGGGGACCTTTCGACGAGACACGACCCGAGACGGCGCCTTTTACACTTAATTTTTTGTATTTTTCATTCAATTTTTTTTATTTTATTCAATAACTTACGATAAAGATTTTGAATGTAAAATGTAAAATACTTTTATAATTTTAATTTTAATTTCAATATTATAATATAATGTTAATGAACTATTTAGATATTAAGAATGACATTCAAATCTAATCAAAAAATATGAATAAAAATTAAATAAATAATCATTAGTTTTCAGTAGTTAACTATGGAAGGAAATATAAATTGAAATCAGTTATAAATTAAATAATTACTAGGACTAGAAAATCAGGAATCACGCGACGACGTCTATATAATATACCTTACACACTCCATACTAAATTCGTTTTGTCATTCTTTCCAAAAAGGACGGCTTTGGCCATCGCATAACTAATATCAGATGTGAGATAATTTCAATAAACTCGGTAGGTACTTTCCATTTAATTTAGTCAGGGTTCATCGAGGAACGACACAAAATGTTAATATAATTTTATATTTATGTATTTTCAGTTGATTTAAGCCAAAAAAATCTAAGCAACAACCACAACAATGCAATTCTAAATAAAACCTGCACATAGCTAAATGTTCAGTTTAGCATAAATACTGAAATGCCTGTAATTGGGCGTTTAATCTGACTCTAGGAACGAAAGAAAGGCGATATGCATTAAATTCCCATCGGGAACAGCCATCAATTGCCCGGCCCAACGTTTAGCCAGACATATGGCCCATAAAAATGTTAATACAGTAATGCAACTGCACATTCCTTATGTCTGTAATTTGCTACGTTTTGGTTGCGAAAAATGCGATATAAACCCGTACGGCGCAATTTTCAAGCGATGAGCGGATAGTCAAAATATTAGTACTTATACCAAAAAAAATCATCATATAAACCGACTTATGTCATCCTACTGAAGATCTGGAATCAGTTTTGCGATATTTTAATTAATGGCCAAAGTCGTGCTTAATCTTTTTGACAAACGAATCTAGTACGGTATGGCTGGAATTAGTAAGACGATTGAGGTTAATTCTTGGCCATTCTTTTTAAATTAGTTTTAATTTTAGTTTATTAATATTGAACTGTGACAGTTCGGGCGGGCGGAGCGCAAAAATCCGCTCAAATCGCTTTAATACAATTTGTATGAACTATCGCACACTTTGTCGGGCCGCAGCGGCTCGCATTATTTCAAGGCGGATTTGCGTCGACACAGTGCGCTATAGCAAACGGAGTGCACGCGCGTCCGTGTTCAGTGCGCGTCATTTTACGATATCTGGCTCACTGTACTCAAAATTCGGCAATGCTCGTCACTAATGTACTAAGTAAGCATTTTGTGCTGCGCTGCGGCCCGCCCCGACACGCTGCGGCCGGCATAATGTGCGCGAAGCATAAGGAGTAAATACAGTTGAGGAGCTGGGCTCGCTGGTGATTAAAATGATATTTCAATATATCATCAAGTGCTTTAATTTAGGTGTGCTTCGTGGCATTACAATGGCAGAATGGTTGACAGAGAATAAATATAAAAGTTATAAAAATATGCCACAAAGGTGGCCAGTCCCTAACAAAGGTAACTAATCTACAAAACCAGCTTTTGTTCCCGCTTCCACTCTTGCCTCGGGCCACCGCACAAAATGTCCGAATGCAGTATTGTCGAAAAATGGCCACTAAGGAAATGGGACATGTAAATGAAGGCATTGGTCGGCACGTCGAAATGTGCCAAAACCTTGCGATACCATCTCTACACCATGCGGATTTCAACAAAATATGTTTTTTATTTCAATCCTTTAGATTACCGGCTATGGAACTTTAGAAGAAAGACGTTTGTTCGGACAGAAGAGGAATGAGAATAAACCGTCCTGACGTTTGACGAATTTAATACAGAATCGGTGATTCAACGGTCAAATTAAGCCACCGTTTAACTATCGCTACGAACATACTAATATATGTATCATTTTATATTTTCTTGAAAATTAGACAATATACAATATCTAAATTGCTTTTAGATGTGACATTTTTAAGATTTCATTAGACGTTTTCCTTTATATGCATTCTGGAGTGCTAGCACGCGCAACGCTGCGGAGCTGTCAAACTAATGTCAAATGCCTTGTACCTAATTACGGCTTTTGACACTAGTTTGACAGCTCCGCGGCGTTGCGCGTGTTGAGTTATATGCCCTTAGGTGTTATGAGCCCTTGTAGCATGAGGCAGCGTTAGCGATCGACGCAACGCCGCGGAGCTGTCAAAGTGACATTATTACAAGGCGTTTGACATTAGTTTGACAGCTCCGCGGCGTTGCGTCGACCGCTAACGCGACTCGTGCTAGCCCCGCAGTTTGATAACTCCGCGTCTCAACAAGGGCTGATCATGATTCTAATTTGCGAGGTATAGAATTTATTACTATACTAGGTAGTGAAGGATTTGTTAAAATTGGCACAAGTTTGACCAGTCATAGATTAGCCATCGTTGTTGCGTACATTTTGGCAACTACCGCCTTCGATGCGAAACAAACAAAGTTGAGTCGCCAAATGGCCATTGATGTCGTACTTATACTTTTTATGGATATGCTGTTAGCCATAAACGTGGTCTGGATTAACCTTCCCTTAAATCGTATTTTGTCACTTTCAAGTTTAAAAAAAAAACCATATACGTTGAATTAGACATAGATCCTTTGAATCAGAAAAAGGAGTCTTCCTGTGTCAATTAGCCGGCGACCCACATAAGTACATTCAATCCAAGAACTACCTACCCTTACCATGAGTTGTCAATGTAAGTTAGCTAGGTGACGTACAAACCACAGCTGCGATGCACGAGATTGGTAGCACTTATGTGGCATTTTGAGCAATTAGTAGAGGAGCTGGTAGTCCAGTTGCGAGTACACGTTGAAAACGATCAGGGCGAGGTCAGTACCAGTCCGGATGGGTGCCCGCTAGTGACACTTTTATCGGAACTCCTCCGTGCCTCGGAAAGCACGTTAAACAGTTGGTCCTGGTTGCTGTCGTGTTAGGCCACGTCAGAGGCCTATAAAGAGGAATAACGCTGACAAATAAGTTTGGTCACTAATCCATACGAGAAGAAGAATAATATTTCGTCATTATTTAAACCGAGACCTAATAAACCAGACTTGGTCTTCCGTGACTTCAAATTATTTCACAAAAACTTCACATGAACTTCCTTCACCATTTTAGAGTTCCCTCGGAATAATTTTAATCCACAAAAAAGCTTAAAAGCACGTAGCTGATAAGCTCGTCGGTCGTTAGGCAGATAAGTCGGGCAGATAGGAGATCCTCGCTAGATACGGAACCCGGGGCAGATTAGTGCCGAGGCAATATATTATGGTGATGGCAGCTGATTTTGAGATACACAAACATTCACGAAGGATTATAATCGTATTTTCTCTATATTTACGTAGGGACTGCGGCATTTATCTCTTGAGGACAGAGTATCTGGCTGTTATCTATAAACGTGATATAAACTTACGCCACCGTTTAGCCACCCTGTCCCTTTCTATGTTAACGTTTTTTAACGAAGTGTGAAAGGGATAGCAACACGATTTAAAGGAATTGAGGTTTAACTAGGTTTACGAATAACAGCATATATTTGCCTACTATAGAATCCTAATTTTTTTTACCTACAGTAGGTATGCACTTTGAACCTAGCTCAAACAAAGACTACCGAAGAATAAAACGTACCTATTGTCAGTTTGACAGCTCCACGGCGTTACGCCGATCGCTACGGCTCTGGGTCGTGCGAATGAGGAAAAAATTATATTCGTACGTAACCGGTTTCGAAGGAAGAATCATTTCGATTGGCCCAGCAGTGGATAGGAACTCCAGCAACCACTGGACTTGCGCCTTTTCAAAACAATACAATTTGATATAGGTCCTGTTAAACAAAATATACCAACCGCTACTATCACTCAACACTAGACTATAAATCAAAACAATCCGACTTCAAAAAACGGGGTTATTCAATAAAACACAAATCCTAATAATGTGACAGTAACAGAATCAGATCCCAATCTCGCCGAGAACAATATTATCGATTAAATAAAATGGGAGTCGAACGCAGGTTGTGACTCGTTCTACACAGGCGTTACAAATGGGTGCGAGAGAGATGCGAGATAAAAAAAAACATTGTTGTGACTACCGACGCAAGCGCATGCCTTTGGGAATTTGATTGGGTTTACATCGAAATGTTTGGTGTAACATCGATGGCTTTACAAGCTAAAATAATATTAATAGGAACTTCTGGTGTAAGTATTTTAATCTCAATAAATTATTACAGTTCACTTAAAATAATGATTAATATTAATTAAATTGCATTCTAACTTGCAAAATAAAACCTTCTTTTCTTTTCTCGTATGGTTTAGTGACTAAACCTATTTGTCAGAGTTATTTAGGGCGTCCGTAGGCCTCTGACGTGGCCTAACGACTGCCGTTAAGCGACAGCAACCTGGACCAACTGCTTAACGTGCTTTCCGAGGCACGAAGGGGCTCAGATGAAAGTGTCACTAGCAGTCACCCATCCAGGTACTGACCTCGACCAACGTTGCTTGAGTTGTACGATCGTTTTCAACGTGTACTCGACAAAATAAAACCTGAAAGAATGACTAGGTAAATGATTTACTTTTGGGTTTTATGGAATTAGTAAAACTTGTCGCCTTACTAAGAGACGACAAGTTTTGTATTTCTGATTTTATTTTGCCTGTTTTGTTGTTTTTCAACTGTCAAATCAAAATACTTACCCTATTTACAGGAAAAACATTACAAACGGGACTTTAGAAACTGCAATGTGTCATCTTTTTGTCTTGCTACATCCATGTCACTTTATACCAGTGGTTCCCAACCAGTGGGCCGCGGACCATAAGTGGTCCGCATAAGCTAAAATATGGTCCGCGAAAGATTTTTGATGCTATTAAACATCCATGTCACTTTATACCAGTGGTTCCCAACCAGTGGGCCGCGGACCATAAGTGGTCCGCATAAGCTAAAATATGGTCCGCGAAAGATTTTTGATGCTATTAAATAATGTCACTTTTGTTTTTTACGATTAAGTACGGACAACATCAGATCAATGGTAACACTTGCAGTACGATTTCAACTCTTACGACGCAGCTGAGCTTTTATCTAACAGTAAAAAAATCATGCAATAGGTCAAGTAGTTTTTGAGATAATCTCAACATTAAAAATTCTCCTGTACACTTTTCTACTTGAAACGTTGTTATTAAGTTAGGCGGTTTATTTTTTAAAGTGGTCCATGTTCATTAACGAAATTATAGTGGTCCCTGGTTAAAAAAAGGTTGGGAACCACTGCGTTATACCCCCATATCGGTGGTCACGAATCGTGTTCTAAGTAATGGTATCGCCTCTAGATAGCGCAAGTCCATTAGTTTTCAGACAAACGGGTGTGATCTGCTGCATTGGTTAGCCGTAATGGGTAGAATCATAATCATATCAGCAGCACATCTTTTAAAATAATAACAATTACATTTTTCTAAAAATTTGTTTTATGCATTACTCCATGCTCGGCGCACAAAAGACATTGCCACATTTCAATGTAGCTTTGCCCCACCTACAAAACTACGAGACCATTTAGGTTGTACCTATCATTTTGTTGAGGACTTATTACAGATTTTATATTGCATAATCAGTATCGTTTTCTACTACTCTCGCAACTCCTATAGAAGAATAACAAAAGCAATGAATAATTCGCTTCGATTTCATACTATTTTCTGAATTCTTAATCAAGCTGTTTTTTTCGAATCGCAACTTGTACAAAACTTTCTTTTGAACCAATAATTTTAATAAAAAACGGAGATATTTTTACATTTATTCGTTATCTTGTACAACTTGCGGTTGATGGTGGGGCAGAATCTGGCATTGTCAAATGACAATGTCAATTGTTTAAATAAACATGATGAAAAATTTCTAGCCGTGGGCAAGACTTGAACCTGCGACCTTGTTATTCCGTGACACGCTCATACCACGCCCACCGAAAATCTTCATCGAGAGTCCGTATTAATAGTCTCAGCTCAAACCCAACCAAGAGCGAATTCAGCTGATATACTTTCAAATCACGATATCAAGTAAGTATGTCACTTATTAATAAATCAATCTTGAGGGCGTATCACGTGATGTCATTCTCAAGTCGCGGTTCGCCTGCAATCAGCAAATACGTTCTCAAGTGTGAGTTTGACAGTTATCTTGAGAACTGAGTTTTGTTTACTAATACTTACGTGATACACGATTCCTAAACACGCACCTAAATTACGTTTATTACTTAATAGGAACGCCGTGAGGTCGTTCTCAAGATTAACTTTTGAGCTGAGAGTGATTTATTAATACGAGCAAGACTTTGACGTGGCGTGACGTCATCATCTCGCCTAGTCAATATGATCCCTTGTCCATCAGAATTCAGCGAATCTGTATTCAAAAGCACACTGGGTGGCCAGATTCCCCCCCATTTGTCACCTCCGCTACCACGCTACGCCAGCTCGCCCCCGATACGGATCTCGACAACAATGGACTAGTGTTTATACCTTTAAACTGCTTAACACATTTGTTATCCACGACAAAGGGCCAGCCTTATTTAGAGATCGGGTTACCGAGCTTTTTACAGATATGATTCATATAGATCGGTGCAGCTTTTGTTGTTGATAGCGTGGATATGTTTCATATTGTAAACACCAATGTAAGTAAAACAAAGTAAGTGAATTATTACAAAAGTAAAAAAAGTGTTTTTGGCGTAAAAAGACATTGCCTAGATTCTGCCCTTCATCAACCGCAAGTTGTACAAGATAACGAATAAATGTAAAAATATGTCCGGTTTGTATTAAAATTATTGGTTTAAAATAAAGTTTTGTACAAGTTGCGATTCGAAAAAAACAGCTTAATTAAGAATTCAGAAAATAGTAAGAAATCGAAGCGATTTATTCATTGTTTTTGTTATTCTTCTATATGAGTTGCGCGAGTAGTAGAAAATGAAACTGATTATGATTATGCAATATGAAACCTGTAATAAGTCCCCAACAAAATGATAGGTACAGCTTAAATGATCACGTAGTTTTGTAGGTGGGGCAAAGCTCCATTGAAATGTGGCAATGTCATTTATAAAAAATCTTTAGCATGCTGTTTTGCCCAAGTAGTGATGAAATATCAGATTTGACGAAACACTTAGCTACGAATCAACAAAATCGGGATTCACTTGCTAGGTACGGACCACAGCAGATCAATGGTAACACTTGCAGCACGATTTTAAATCTTACGACGCATATAATAAGAACGGTCCAAAGTGTTAGCTGTACACACCTACTTGTATGTATAAATAAGTCGCAACAAATGAAATACTACTTTTAAATAAGACTATGCAGTCAAAGTTTATTAATAATAATTAGCAGCAAAAATATTTCCTGTCCACTACGTGTTATCGAATGTAATCGAATGAAAATTTATGGAACCCCTTTTCATATAAAATAAACATGCGCCGCTCTAGCTTATCCCTTAGGCTGCGCATGCGCACCGCGCAGTAGGTGACTGCGCGTCACCTCCGCCCTCTATCGCCCGCCCAGTGATTCACACCATGATCCCATTATGTGGTCGATTGCGATTTTATTCCTACAACTGTACGATAAACGTTTATGCCACATTTACTTCCCCCGCGGAGTTCTATAATACCGTCTGTAAAGGGAGGGGGAGAAGGTCTTCTAAACTTAAGGTAAATATAATATTTGAATTAATAAAGTTTAGACAGAAAACAAGGTGACACACTAGATAAGCAACTAAAAATTGTGTCATTGTGGTTAGATTAATACTTATTTTTGGTTTTGTACAACGTTGTTCGTCATTCATAAATGACAAATCAAAAGTATGGTACGAATACCTAGAGTCCATTCCACACGACAAAAGAAACATTATCCACGGCTAGAGCCTTATTAATTACAGATAGAGTTATTAATTATAGCTAGAGTCTTATTGGCGACGCCTATTGTTTAATTTCTTATAATTATACTTTGCATCAAGATATTGTATCCATCCTTTTTATTCCTATCTAATCCGCTATATGGTCCACTATACCTTTCTCACCGGTCAGCGGCGAAGATTCCAGTCGTTCTCGAACAGCCGCACGCGCAGGACAATATTTCCTGCTAATTTGGTGTCATTATTCGGTTTACGGGATTTTTTATACTTTTGTGTTTGGTGAAGTGAGCAAATTGTGTCCCGTGACGTCACAGCTTTCTGGACGTGCGTAGGGTGGCCACCCGAGAAGATTCAGGACTCTGGAGCGACATTTTTCGTACACGTGAGTCCCCTCCTTTGTCTGCCATCCTTTGTTACATGTTTGATGCAAAGTCTAGGGATACTTTTATTTGATTAATTTGAGGAAACTCAGCCTAACCAGAATCAGCGCGGTCATAAATTGGTCACTTCGTTCCGGATCATTAATTGGTCATCTCAATCGCGAGTGTTTGTTAGGTAACCCGCACCGCTTTGTTAACTTCGCCTCCATTACCGCTGTTCGCTAATTTTTGCTTATCTCGCTACAATGGCTAACGCTAACGCGCCTCCCGCAACTGTAGAAAATCGGGAATATACTCGACTACAGAATAGATTGAGCGCGCTCTTTACTAGGGTACAGGCAATTTATGATTCAATATCAAAAATTAACAATGACCCGAACTCCATTGATAACTTTTTGGCAAATAGTTTCACTATTGACGTCATTCGTCAGGATTTTGTTAATGCCATAGAGGAACGCAATATCTATTTAACGAACAATCCCGACACGCCCGCACCAAATTATAATTATCTCATTTCGTTCGATGAATTGTACTCACGCATTAAATATAAATATAATCAATTAACTACGCAAAAAAGTAATTCGTGTACGAGAGATTTTAAATCGGAATCTGTTAAATCTGTTTCCCATTTGCCTAGGTTAGAACTTTGTTCGTTCGACGGTGAACGTGACTCATGGCCTACCTTTTATGAATCTTTTCGTATTAGTATACACGAAAATACCGACTTAACCGACGGCGAAAAAATGCAATATCTTATTGGCAAATTAACCGGTAAAGCGTTATCTATTTGTCAAGGGATTATGCCTTCCGCAGATAATTATAGTATTATTTGGAACTCACTTGTTACCAAATATAACGATAAACGTGTGTTAGCAGCTAATTATGTGGATAAATTATTTAATTTACCCTCAGTTAATGAGTCATCGCCCGCTAGCTTAGAGGATTTCATTGATAAGTTCTCAGCTATTTTATCCGCATTAAAACAGTTAAATCTCGATAGTTTGGAAGATTTTCTATTTATCCATATCGGTTCTAAGAAAATTGGTTTAGAAACCTTGAAATCTTTCGAAATCTCATTAACTGACTCGCAATATATGCCTACCTGCAATGAGTTCATTGATTTCGTTAGAAAACAGGCGCACATCTTAAATCGGGCGCTTAATATGAACAATACTGGAATGCAAGGTAAGGCTGCTCACGCGCCACAAGCGCAGCGTAAAGCGAACGCTCCGCAGTCGGCTAAATCGTCCGCTCCCGCATACCGCTCTAATAATAATGTGAAGACATTCGTTAGTCTTCCGAATCAGGATAATAAATGCACATCCTGTGGTGCAACTGATCACTTACAGTTGTATCAATGCCCGCTATTTATGTCAATGTCTCCCAGGGACCGCTTTAATTTCATAAAGCAAAATAAATTATGTGTTAATTGCTTGAGTAGCAAACACAACACCCGCTTGTGTAAATCCGATTCACGATGCCGCACCTGTTCGCGCGGTCATCATACGCTTTTGCACTTTGATACTAATATCACCGCACCCGCAACCGCACCCGCTCCCGCTTATGGATACGCATCGCTCAATAATGCTATGTCCGCTAGTACGAATAGTGTTCCCAGTGATGGAACGCTTAGTCAATCCGCTTACCGCAATGTCTCGCTATGTACGGTCGGTGTGTGCTCAGCCTTATCTGAGAACGCACCTGCCTCCCGCTCAGTGTTGTTAGGCACGGCCGAGTGTCACGTGGTTGATGCTCAGTCCAATGTGCACGTATTGCGCGCCTTAATCGACAGCGCTTCGCAAAAGGACTTGATTACAACCGAATGTTGTAAAAGTCTTAACTTACCTATTTATCCGCCGCACAGTAAATACGTATCTGGAGTAGGTGACGTTACGAATCCTATTGAAGGTGTCACCTGTCTCACAATCCGCTCCCGCTATGACGATACCATACGGTTCACTATTCAACCTTTGGTTATCAACCGCATTACAAATGAATTACCTACTGCTAAAATAGATACGTCCCGCTTACATTATTTACAGGATATACCGCTCGCTGATATTAATTATCATAAACCCGCTAATATCGACCTAATCTTAGGTTCGGATTTATTCGCTCGCATACTACGCCCTAATACTATTTCCCGCGCCGCTGGGGAACCAGTCGGTATTGACACCTCGCTAGGCTACGTCATCGTCGGCCAGGCTCCAGCCGTTAACCCCGCTTGTGATATCGTACACACTTATTGTACCTTTAATGATTCGCTCGAAAATTGCATGAATCGATTTCTCGAGTTAGAGGACGTCCCTACTACGTCCGCGCCGCTCACCCCGGAGCAACAGGAGTGCGAGGATATTTATGTGAACACGACGCGTCGCGACGCGACCGGCCGCTACGTTGTATCGCTGCCATTTAAGCGTGACCCCTCATTACTAGGGAACTCGCTTGCTGTCGCGGAGCGTAGATATTTGTCATTGGAGCGCAGGCTGTTGGCTAATCCTGCAGTCAAGACGGATTATGACAATGTCTTTATAGAATACCTACAAAAGGGTTACTTGGTTCCTACTGAGGACTCCAATGACAAGGAAGGTTCGAGCATCCAATACGTGATACCGCATCATGGCGTCACACGTTCAGATAAAAGTACTACCAAACTGCGTGTAGTGCTTAACGCAAGCGCACCCAGCTCATCTGGCGTGTCGCTCAATGACCTGTTGTACACCGGCCCTAACTTACAAAATGATTTATTTCAAATCTTATTGAATTTTCGCTTGCTTCCGATAGCATTAAGCGCCGATATCCGCCAAATGTATTTACGAATCTTAGTAGATGAGAATTACTGGCGTTATCAAAGATTACTGTACCGCTTTGATCCTAATGATCGTATCCAACTGTATGACGTAACACGCGTGCCCTTTGGCCTTTGCTGCAGTCCGTTCCTAGCTATCCGCACGGTGCGCCAGCTAGCCGCTGATGAACGCGACCGCTTCCCGCTCGCAGCGCCTATCGCTGAAAAATACATTTACACGGATGATTTGTGTACTACTTGCAGTACGCCAGCCGAAGCAATCGAGATGTCGAATCAGCTGATACAATTATTTGCAGCTGGAGGTTTCGACCTAGTAAAATTCTCGAGTAACTCGCCTGACGTAATGGCGAGCATTCCGCCCTCGCATCGCGTCTCGGAGACTGTCGACTTCAGTCCCGAGGATCATTTAAAAATATTGGGCCTCCATTGGGTCCCAGCTGACGACTTGTTTACTTTCAGCGTCAGTCCGCAACCGCGCGAGTGTACGAAACGCAACATCCTGTCCACCATTGCCCGCCTGTGGGATCTGATGGGATTCGTTGCGCCAGTCACTCTACTTGCTAAATTGATCATTAAATATCTATGGCAAGAACAAATCGAGTGGGATGAGATACCTCCACAGAGTGTTGTATCGCTCTGGCGACAGTTCGAATCGGAACTACCCTTACTGCGAAACGTTAAATTGCCGCGTCACGTAGGCGTAACGGACGACTGTGTAACCTCATTATTAGGTTTCGCGGACGCTTCGGAGAGTGCATATGGTGGAGTCGTATACTTACATGTGTACTATCCGCGAGACGGCCGTTACGTTTTGAATCTCGTGTGCGCTAAGTCTAGGGTTGCCCCGAAACGCACTGTCTCACTCGCCCGCTTGGAATTATGTGCCAATATGGTACTCGCAAAATTAATGCGCGTGGTATTAAATACCTACTCGGAAAGATGCCAAATAAATAATATTTTTGCATTCTCTGACAGTACAGTGGCTCTCGCATGGATCCACTCGTCGCCAGCCCGCTGGCAGACGTTCGTTGCAAATAGGGTTGCCAAAATACATGATAATATTGACCCTAAATATTTTCATCATATACCTGGTAAGAATAACCCTGCAGACTGTCTGTCCAGAGGCCTGACTCCCGCTCAATTGCTCGAGCATCCGCTGTGGTTTAGTGGGCCTCACTTCGCTCACTTACCTGTTGCCGAGTGGCCAGTCGAGCACTTTGATCCGCACGCTGTATCTGAAGTTCCTGAAATGAAAGCTACTACATTGACTACTACTGTCCTTCCTTCACAACCGCAATTATTTCACGAGCTCGCCAATCGAGTTTCGTCATGGACTAAGTTGCTTCGTATAGTGATTTATGTCTTACGCTTCGCTAAGAAACTGCCAAATAAATTTGAAGTTTCACATTTGAAGGAAGCAGAAGTCGCAGTGATTAAACATTTACAAAAGGTTCATTTCGCTGATGAAATTAAGAGTTTGGAGTCTGGTAAAAAATTACCTCCGGCCTTCCTCAAACTTAACGCCTTTTTGAAAGATGGAATTATTCGTGTAGGAGGGCGGCTCACCAATGCTGATATAGATTATGATAGCCGACACCCTATCCTCCTCCCACGACGCGATCATATAGTTAACTTACTTATTGATTATTTTCACCGCAAATACCTACATACAGGACCTCAACTATTGATGTCCCTAATAAGACAAAAATTTTGGATTTTGTCCGCCCGCAATATCGTTAGAAAACGCGTGCAACAATGCAACGTGTGTTTCAGATCGAACCCAAGGACTGAGTTCCCATTGATGGCCAGTCTTCCGCCTTGCCGCGTGCAAGAAGCCAAGGCTTTCTGTCACACAGGTGTCGACTACGCGGGGCCTCTACAGATAGTGCCTTACCGCCGTCGTGGTGTACATAGCCAAAAGGCATACATATGTTTATTTATATGCCTTGTGACAAAAGCAGTGCATATAGAATTGGCGTCCGATCTAAGCACAGAATCGTTTCTAAACGCTTTAAAACGCTTTTTATCGCGCCGCGGCCCAGTTAGTGTCCTATACTCTGACTGTGGCACTAATTTCATTGGTACAAAGTCGTATCTCGACAATATGTATCAACTAATTGAGTCTGAAGAATATCAAGACAAATTCGCTAATGAATTACGCGATAAACGCATTGAATGGAAATTCAATCCCGCCTCCGCGCCGCACTTCGGCGGTATATGGGAGAGCAACATCCGCAGCATTAAAATGCATTTGACAAAAGTCGTAGGGAATCAGCTGCTTACCTTTGAGGAAATGCTCACAGTTCTCACTCAAATTGAGGCTGTACTCAACTCTCGACCCCTTTCGGTCTTGAGCTCCGATCCTTCGGAACCGCTCGCACTGACCCCCTCCCACTTTCTTGTCATGACACCGCTTAAGTCATTACCCGCAGAAGACCTCTCCAATGAGAGTGTCAATCTTCTTCATAGAAAACGCGCAGTTGACCATCTAGTTCAATCGTTTTGGAAAAGATGGAAACTCGAGTATCTTAACACGCTTCAAGTCCGCAGTAAATGGTTAAATCCGAGCACTCCTATTCAAAAAGGAACTGTTGTATTACTGAAATCAGACAACAGTGCTCCCATGGATTGGCCTTTAGGTATTATTGAGGACATTTTTCCGGGTAAAGATGGAGTCGTACGTGTAGTTAACGTCCGCACTAAGTCGGGTCTCTACCGTCGGCCAGTGGTAAAGACTTTCCCTTTACCATCGCAATAACTTTAAATACAGTCCACTTTTTATCAATAACTACTCTTAGTTTAATTTATTATTATAGTCCTTAAATAGGTATAACGTTCCTTATTATCTTACTCGTAGCTTAGGTAGAGTACGCTCAATTATCTGTATTCGTTTAGTTTCTAATAAACAAGCGAGTTTAATTTATACTTATCCGCGCCGCTGCGCTGGTTTATAGGCTCAGCTGATTTAATTTAAAGGACCTGTGTCCTGTCAAGCTGGGGGGGATGGCGACGCCTATTGTTTAATTTCTTATAATTATACTTTGCATCAAGATATTGTATCCATCCTTTTTATTCCTATCTAATCCGCTATATGGTCCACTATACCTTTCTCACCGGTCAGCGGCGAAGATTCCAGTCGTTCTCGAACAGCCGCACGCGCAGGACAATATTTCCTGCTAATTTGGTGTCATTATTCGGTTTACGGGATTTTTTATACTTTTGTGTTTGGTGAAGTGAGCAAATTGTGTCCCGTGACGTCACAGCTTTCTGGACGTGCGTAGGGTGGCCACCCGAGAAGATTCAGGACTCTGGAGCGACATTTTTCGTACACGTGAGTCCCCTCCTTTGTCTGCCATCCTTTGTTACATGTTTGATGCAAAGTCTAGGGATACTTTTATTTGATTAATTTGAGGAAACTCAGCCTAACCAGAATCAGCGCGGTCACTTATTAATTACAGCTAGGGTCTTATTAATTACAGCTAGAGTCTTATTAATTACAGCTAGAGTCTTATTAATTACAGCTAGATTCTTATTAATTACAACTAGAGTCTTATTAATTACAGCTAAAGTCTTTTAATTACAGCTAGATTCTTATTAATTACAGCTAGAGTCTTATTAATTACAGCTAGGGTCTTATTAATTACAGCTAGAGTCTTATTAATTACAGCTAGAGTCTTATTAATTACAGCTAGATTCTTATTAATTACAACTAGAGTCTTATTAATTACAGCTAAAGTCTTTTTAATTACAGCTTAAGTCTTTTTAATTACAGCTAAAGTCTTTTTAATTACAGCTAGAGTCTTATTAATTACAGCTAGAGTCTTATTAATTACAGCTAGAGTTATACTATCTAGAGTCATTTTATTACCCATGACTAGAGTAGAGCCCTATTACCCACAACTAAATATTACCACAATATTAGGTACATATACATGGTATTATGATAAGTAGCGATTAATTTGATGCCACAATGAAATTAATACCCCACTCGTGACCGCTAACTTCGAGATAGCGATCTGCTGAGGCAAAAAGGTGCAAGTTAATTGGTAGAGATCTCCGTTCGCTGATACTTAAGGCACTTGATAGTTCATATGATTGAAGTTTCTTATTACTTGGTTACTTTACAACTATTTATAGACTTCATTATGACTCCCTTGATTTCATTATGGAATTAATTAAAAAAACGACTGCCAAATTTTTAGCCTCTTTGATTAATTTTTATAGCCTATGTCACTTCTACGAATCTAACGACCCTCATATGTTAAAATCCATCAAGCCGTTTAGGCTGTAGAGCGTGCCAAAGAATTAGACATACTTACTTACACTCGAAAAACATATCCCTCCTTCTTGCGCAGTCTGGTAATAATCCACCAGTTAAAGTTTATTGTTAGTTTAATAATAATAATTCATTTGCAAAATAAATATTTAACGAATGTAAAACAATACATATCGTAAATAGATATACCTACATGTAAACGACTAGTTAAAACACTAGTTCGTACAGTCGACAGCAGATAATGGTAACACTTTTTACTTTTGACAGTTCTTATTATTTGCGTGGTAAGACTTGAAATCGTACTGCAAGTGTTACCATTGATCTGCTGTCGACTGAACCTATAGTTCTTGACATTTTTGATTAAAATCCCATTCCAAAAATAGTTTTAATATGGTAGATATAATTATAAGTAACTATCTAATCTAATACCTATTAGAATAACTCTAATAGGTAAATAACTAGACAATGTTTAGTCTAAGTATTTTATAATTAAACTAAAGGCAGTTGTAAAAATACCCTCGTTCCTCTTAGATAACTACTATACCTAATAGATACCGGTATTTTAACAGAAAAAATACTGTTTGATATCTTGGTTTTCTAATAGGAAACTTTATTCCTATTGGTATCCTTGTTCTTTACTCAAGTTAGGAAAGAGACAGAAGTTACTTTTAGTCACGTTGTTACTGGAAAATTGAACGAAATACGAAACTACGAAATCGTCAGATACGTATATAGAAAGCTCTGACAACTGATTTAATATCTATTAATTAGATAAAACGGGAATTACCGTGTTAAACATTTATTATTGATGTCTCGATATTTCGACAGCATTGCAGCCATCATGGTCACGAGTAGACTGAAGTCGGTGAGTGTTGAACGTTAGAAGGGTGATACAAAACGATCTACCCTCTTTCGTGTTCGCTGACACTCACCGACTTCAGTCTACTCGTGACCATGATGGCTGCAATACTGTCGAAATATCGAGACATCAATAATAAATGTTTAACACGGTAATTCCCGTTTTATCTAATTAATATGTATAGGTACAAACCGTGAAAGTTTATAAAGTGATATTAATTATCTCTGTCTTCGACTGTAAATAATTGCCTACTTTTCTTTGCAAACTTAATCCTCGTAGTAGTCGTAGTTGTTGTTCACGTCACTATCTGTCTGTTTGTCCGTCCCACGGCGGCTATAAAACTCAATCTGGACCACATCTCCACTAAGATAAAGCTGTAAATACATTTTATCTAGTTGGCTAAACTTCGCTAAAGTTACCATATACATAAACGTTATTTACTGCAAGAATACACTGAGTACTAACTCTTACAAGGCATGGTCTTAGACCAAGATTCATAGATAGTTTAAAAAGTGATTTAATATCATGAAGTAAGATACTTACGTATAGAGAACCCCCTAACAATTGTTTTAAAATCATCAATTCTTACACAAGCCATGTCCCGCAAGACATGACAAACAAGACACCGGTGCACCGTTGCAGGGCAGGACTCAGGACAGGACTGGATACAATCCGATCGGGACCAACCAATTTCGCAAAAACTACACAACGCGATCCGTTGTTCAGATCGCTGATAGGGTTGGGTAGCGTCCGCAGAACAAACTCTGAGGAAAAGTCATGTGTCATGACGTCAACTACGAAGTTTCTTATGCAAAGATGCAGAGACAATGAGAAATTAGATATAAATAGAAGGTCAACTTTGGAAACAGAATTTTAATCAGTTGAAAATCAACATTATTACAGGCATTTGAAAATCGGGAATCTGATAGACGCAACGAGCCTTACTACTCGTAATTCCATGCAAACTAAATAATATTTAGTTCGTTTGGTTGGCTATTATTATCGCTGGAGTTGATTGGAATATAAAAATTGCATGATCACGTAAGTAGATATATGCAATAGAACCATTTTAAGCAACTACTTATTCTATTATGAATCAGAAATAATAGTTTATTTAAGTTTTATCATAAGTACCTAACGTACCAACTTGAAACAGGAACTTAATATCCGAGATTACAATCTCACATGAGTACAATCTAAAACCATACATCTAAACAATGAGTCTGAACACGCGGGCCTTTTTTGCTAGCCGTACCCACACACTGGCCGCGTATCGGTCCATCTAATATTATTCTGGGAACGACCTTAATAAGTCACTACAGAATGTTATCTATTCCATTTTATCGGTCGACCGATAAGGATCTCTATCCAATTAGCCTCACAATGCAATATAGCCCGTCTCAGACGCAGTTATGACGGAATTCTGACTACATGAAGCGTTTTGTGCCGAGTTGTGTAACACCCTTTATGACCCGTGACGATACGTATAAGGCCGACTCATAGACAGATTTGAGTACTAGCTTAGCGTGAGCTCGCTCTTACAACTGTCAAACATCTATCGGAATGTATATTTAATATTTTATCATTTGTAATGCTAAGTCATTCAGATAGTTCAACCGACCTATTGTACATATAGTTTTTAGTTTAGTTTATATATATTTTTTTAGGTTAATATTATAATAGTTATTTCTAATTTTTATTATTGTTATATGAATAAATACTCATTTTGATCATGGATTTGCTCAAGAATAATAAAAAATAGGACTATGATTACCTACCTGTGCGATTTTATTTATTTAGTTTATTAATGAACTAGGCAATCGTCACTTGCTAATGTCATGTTACATAATATTCATGTGTTAATAGTCTCCCTTTTCCTCCAGAGGAATTGCCGTAGCTGCTTAGTCGCCGTAGCGTATGCTGACATCCAGAGTGATGACGCTACGGCGACTCTTCTGTAGGAAGATAGAAGACTATGATATATTGAATATTCTGTATGATGACATTGCCGAATGACGAACTGTCGAGTCCATTAATAAATAAATAAAATAAACAGACATACAGGAGGCCTCAACAAGGCTGAGATTTTCTCAAAAACTACTGGACCCATATTTACAATTATTTTATAGTTATATAGTTTTAAAAACTATATCGATTTAACATTGAAAGAATTTTTGCAATAGGTCAAGTAGTTTTTGAGAAAATCTCAACCTTAAAAACTCTCCTGTACACTTTTCTCTGTGTTAGACCGTACTTACTTTAGACGTGAAGTATCGTTAGCTTTGCAATAAAGTGAACAAGTGTTCTACAACTTTTGTTGGTGACTGTTCGTTACCACGAGTAATTTGATCGTCTGATTATCGCGACCACCATCTCACCATCATCCAAATGCAATGGGTACCGTTAGCACGATAATAGTTTTACACACACATTTTATACAGGCTGGGTGTAACAAAATGGATAAAGTTCTTTAAAATCAAAATTATGAAGTACAATATTCCTTGCAACCAAAGGTTTGCTAGGTTGGTTGCGCTGCACAAATCCGAGGCCCTAACATTTCATGGACCTCGGAACGCACCTCCAACTGAGGCGCAAATTGTTGTTGGGGGGACCTCCATTGCCGTCGGCAAGGTGATGCGATACCTGGGCGTCGTCCTAGACGGGCGGTGGAGGTTCGACGAGCATTTCCGGCGACTGTCACCAAAGCTGGTGGCCTTCGCCGGAATGCTCGGGGCGCTGCTCCCCAACATCGGGGGCCCGAGCGGAGCTTGCCGCCGTTTGTATGACGGTGTGGTTCGCTCCATGGCACTCTACGGAGCGCCAATATGGGCGGACTCCCTGAGTGCCCGAACAACGGTCCTGCTGCGACGCCCGCAGCGGGCCATAGCGCTCAGGGCGGCCCGAGCGTACCGCACCGTCTCCGGAGAGGCGGCATGCGTGTTGGCCGGTAGCCCGCCGTGGGACCTAGAAGCCGGGGTCCTGCAGACGGTCTACCGGCGCTGCGCGGAAGCGCGTGAGGAGGGTTCTCCCCCACTCCCGGAGGAGGTTAAACGCTGGCGCGAGTTGGCGCGCGATGACCTCTTCCGCGACTGGGCAGAGAGAATGGACGACCCGGTGGTGAGCCGGGAACTTTTGGAGGCCGTTCGACCTGTACTTCGCCCATGGGTCGAACGGAAGTTCGGGTCGATGACCTACCACCTTGCGCAGGTCCTGACGGGGCACGGTTGCTTCGGAAAGTACCTGTGCGAGGTGCTGGGTCGAGAGCCGGACCCCCGGTGTCACCACTGCGGTGCCGACGTGGACACGGCGCATCACACCCGCGCCGTGTGCCCCGCATGGGCCGAGCCGCGGCGAGCCATTGCGGCCGCCACTGGAGGCGACCTCTCGCTGCCCGCCATCGTGCGAGCAATGGGCAGCGAAGAAGGGTGGAAGATGGTGGCGGGTTTCTGCGCCACCATCATGACGGCGAAAGAGTCGTCGGAGCGGGAGCGCGAGAATGACCCCCTCTCGCTCCCGATCCGCCGACGGCGAGCGGGCCGCAGGCGACGGGCGTATGTCCGCCGCCTGCCGCCCTAACGGGGACTTGCGGGCGTCGGGTCGGGGGGTCCGGCGCCCGCTTAAAGGTCCCGAGCTGTAAGGCGTCTCGTCCTGTGTTCCGAGGCGCCTTAAGCGGAGGTATAGGGGTAGACCCCCGAGAAGGGCCCACGCGGGCGGCCGCGGACGAGGTTGTGGTATTAGGCGCTGCGTTCCCACAACCTCGTTCCAAACGCGATGCGTTGAACACCTTGGGGTTTTAGTGGGTATAGGACCGTATTCTGGCGGGAGTCCCACATACTCACCGCGCGCCCCTCCTCATTGGCGCGGTGAGATGCGAAAAGCATTTCCCCAAGTAAAAAAAAAAAAAGGTTGGTATCGCGAAAACATAAAATATTGTTGTATTTTTAAACCAAAAATTTAAGTGATTTTAAAGTATGAAGCGTCAATTATCGTCGCTAAAAGAGCACACGAGTTACATTTATATAGTTATTAAAGAAAGTGGCCAGGGCCACGACAAAATCACATCTAACGTCCGGTACTAACAAAGTTACAATTCGTGAAACTATTTACTACAATAATTACTATTTAACACAAAATCGATAGCTTACCGGGTAACAATACGAAGTGTTAATTAATTATTGACATCAATACTTCATCAATATACTTAAATAATTTTTTATTGAAGTGGGGGTTCATAAATCTGCTTTATATTGCTGTCTGTACTCGGACATTGATACACCTGTAGGGGGTATGGAGGACAGAGGGGGGGACAGGCTGCTGATAACACATCGATTGGTCACTATCGCACGATCGCACGTAAAACGAAACGCAAGTTCATTTCGTTTCGTTGTTTGTTTGTAACAGAACAAACCAGCAAGGAGAAGAAATATCTCCTTACAAAAATATTCATTAGTCCTAGCCACTAATTTTCAACAAGCCTTTTCAGAAAAGAAAAAAAAGAAGTAAATGGCTTTTCGTGAATTGTGGCCAGGATTTTATAAATCGCGAATACACTCTAATAATTAGATATTAATTATTAATCATTTAAGTACAGTTTCCGGCAGCTAATTAAACTCAAAATGGCGGCAATTCGCAAAGGTACACTCGACAGCAGATTAATGGTAACATTTAGATTGCGATTTGAATTCTTACGACACAGAATAAAATGATCCAAAGTGTTATTGACTGTAAAATTTTAGATTTTGTTTACAAAATCACCGACATTTTGGCTCAACTTAACTGCCGGGGTCTGTACTGATTTAAGAAATATAAAATCAACACCCACGCTACGTAACCATGTTTTATTACTCTTTAATCTAGAATGCAAACGAAATAAAACAATAATTAGCGTTAATTACCGGTATAAACATTATTTATTTAATTCGACTTCCACGGCGGTGTTGAATCATACTTTTATTTATTTTATTACCTCGAACATAAAAGTTTGATGTCTTTTTCGATGTGGTTGGTCTCACTAGGTGTTGGTTGAGTCATCTCATAAGATTTTGTAAGAAACATAAGCAAGCTAATTTGGATATTATAACGTTTCGTAGATGTGCTGCCGAGAATTTTTTTGCCACTTTTTCTCCTCAGCGTTGGCACCTTTTCCTTGCAAAGTGGTGTAAATGTAAATTCAAATTCTATTAGAAAAATTCTAGGCTTTTTCCGTACAACTCGACACGTAGGGTCGTAAAGACCCGGTCGACACGTAGGTAGTATTACGTGTATTCGGTTATATTTTTCCTGGTGGCCCAAACGGCTTGATGATTTTTTAAGTATGAGATATTGTTAGATTCGTATTCATCACGGGATAGAAACATGATGTATTTTATGCCCAAAAATTAGATTTATTTGAATTTGTAAGTAGTACCATTTGTTTTACAAAACTTACCTACCACATATCACTTACCCAATAGACATGAAATCGGTACAAAAGACATTGCCATATTTCAATGGAGCTTTGCCTCACCTACAAAACTACGTGATCATTTAAGCTGTGCCTATCATTTTGTTGGGGACTTATTATACAGGTTTCATATTGTATAATCATAATCAGTATCATTTTCTACTACTCTCGCAACTCCTATAGAAGAATAACAAAAACAATGAATAAATCTCTTCGATTTCTTACTATTTTCTGAATTCATAATTAAGCTGTTTTTTTCGAATCGCAACTTGTACAAAACTTTATCAATAATTTTAATCCAAAACGGAGATATTTTTACATTTATTCGTTATCTTGTACAACTTGCGGTTGATGGTGGGGCAGAATCTGGCGTAGTCATGCAAGCGAGAAATTCTGTCAACGATGAGCGCATAGAGACGAAGCGGGGGACAGGGATGCCGTATTAAAGAGATGCGTCAATGTCGATAATATATCTAGGTTACACGTGTCGAGAAGCAATTTTGCGCTCATGTGTGGGCAGACACGGTCGCCCTCCTGTTACAGGTCTATGGGGTAAGTGGTCTTTGGGGTGTAGGTAACCCAATATGTCGAATGGTCATCGCATCGAAATGACCGCGAATATTTTAATTTTTTAGAGTGCTCGAAAGACGACGTGTTTGTGAGTTCGTGAGTTCTAAGTTTCGTGATATTATGAAGGTTTCCTCGCATGACTCAGGGGTGGACGTGGGTCATTGAGTTATTTCGATTCCATGTCCTAGGAATGAGGCACGGTTGCTAAATGAAATACCTCCATGCAAACACACATCACAAGTTCTTCGTCCCGAGGAATGCGCTCCACACATTTTTTCCCTCCCAAACCATGTGACGTCGCATTAAGAATCCATTAGGTCTCTCGGTGCTGATTAATTCGTGTTATCGCACGACGACTGCTTATTATCGGTGCACTAGTCTGATTTATACCACGCGTTATCAGCCAGAGATGGGAGATGGCGCCACGGACGCGGTATCTCGGAGACAGAGGCAGAAATGTCTCCAAATGGGACGCAGTATAGCTAAATAGCTTATGTTAAGTCTCCGAGTATAGTATACAGCTCTTGTATCCTCATTATTCATGCTCCATCGATAGTCTGTCGAAGAGCATCATCAAATTAGTCACTTTAAGATTTAAAAGGAACGCTTCGTTGTTCGTCTGTGTCTGTCTATCAATTATTATTTTATTTATGTAGGTTTCCCAACAACATATAGGCTAGCTAGTTCATACTGTTTATTGCAAGTAAATAAATTATGTATATTTTTGTACGTAAACATGAGAGATATGATCTATTTCGGGCCACTGGGGTGCTAGCATGCGCAGCGTTAGCGATCGACGCAATGCCGCGGAGCTGTCAAACTAATGTCAAACGTTTGACAGCTCAGCGGCATTACGCCGATCGCTAATGGCTGCCACACACTCTATGGTCTACCGGAGAGGTGTACCTGCGCAGGTAGACTGGTATGCATGCAGGTTTTTTGAACCTACGCAGGCGACCGACGCAAGATCGAAAATCAATTCTTTCTAGTGACACCTGTGACCGCTCCGGAACCGGTACACCGGAACGTCCCCATACACGTGGTTGACCTGCGCAGACAAACCTGCACAGGTAACCTCTCCGGTACACCGTAGCGTATATGGCTTACATAACGCGTGCGCGTACTAGCTGAGCGAGAAAAGTACAAAAAGCATTCTCTCATAGGGTGTCCCAGTCCTATGCATGTGAAGAACACTCAAAACTTTCTGAATTTGAAGCACTCTGTATCAGAGTAAGTGCAGAGATATGACATGACGGACGCTTTTTAGGCGGCTTCTGTTTGAATGAGTTTAATATTTTTTTGTTATGGAAAATGTTGTCAGGATATTTTCTATTCTGATGACCTCCGTCAAAGAAAAGCACCTATACAGGTAGGTGTATATGTCGCTCAGCGAGCTATGGAAAGAGCTATGCTTGGCATTTCTCTGTTAGATAGAATAAGAAACGAGTATATTCGCCAGAAGACAAAAGTGGTTGACATTGCTCATAGAATCAGTAAACTGACGTGGCAGTGGGCTGGTCACATCTGTCGTAGAATCGATAACCGATGGGGTAGACGAGTTCTCGAATGGAGGCCACGAACGGGTAAACGTAGTGTGGGACGCCCCCCGACCAGATGGAGGGATGACCTTCGCAAGATGGCTGGCAGGGACTGGATGCAGAGGGCCGAGAGTAGGGTTGATTGGCGCGCTTTGGGAGAGGCCTACGTCCAGCAGTGGACTGATACGGGCTGATGATGAGTATTTGGTATTAATTTCAACTTGATCCGTCCACGCGTTTCTGAGATATAGGTCTTGACAGACGGACAACAAAGTGATCCTATAAGGGTTCCTTTTTTCCTTTTGAGGCACGGAACCCTAAAAATACTTGATTGTTTTTTGTAAATTCTTTACAATACTCTAAACTACTTTTACCTGTAAAATAATTTCAAGTCCATTAATATAAATAACATTTGTAATACGGACCTATTGAGATTTTAACAAATCTTCTTGACCGATTTTTAAACTAAAGCTTGGCTTGATGATAGGTAGATGTTATTTATTTAACTCTCACAGTATTTAAGCCACACCTTGTTCTGACAGACCATTTTCCTCATTACGACTTGACAAACAGGAATATTCCTAATTTCCCAGAGTCGTAGGATTCCCCACGGCTGGACAATACCACTAATTAACATGGAATTGGATGATCGTCACATTTAATCTTTACGTGCCTATTTGTATGTCTCCACCTAGATGTGTCACCAGGAGTGCATATTTGGCACAAAGTGGATCCTTTTCTTTCTTTCTTTTTCTTTCTTAAATGAACAGTTGGAAAAAGAGAAAAGTGCAGTGAGCCTCAATAAGGTTGAGATTTTCTTAAGATCTACTTGACCGATTGGATAAATTATTTTACTTAAGTAAGTACTAGGAAATAGTTTTGAGTACACACTACGTACAGTCGAAGACAGAGATACGTATACAGGGAGCCTCAATAAGGCTGAGATTTTCTCAGAAACTACCGGACCGGACTTATCTCTGTCTTCGACGTCGACAGCGGATCAATGGTAACACTTGCAGTACGATTTCAAGTCTTACGACGCAAATAATAAGAACTGTCAAAAGTAAAAAGTGTTACCATTGATCTGCTGTCGACTGTACAATAGTTTTTAAGTTACGAGTTACCTACCACCTATTATAATGAAAAATAATTTTCAAATAATGAAAATAATTTTTCCAAAAAAATATGGGGTTTGACTTTCGAGTTTGCTGTACGAAAAAAGAATAATCGATGACAAACGATAACAGACTTCTCGAAAAAATAATAGTTTAATGTAAATGAGTACGCAAGCGTAGATGTGGCGATAGGCAATCTGTGGCGAGATCGCGGCTGCCTCGTGAGCTCATAACACAGCGAGCACCTGCCCTGCCTGCTATCACACCATCATAGCCTTGTGAACACTTCTATCTGATGTATTTGGGTAGATAGGGCTGCTACATCAAAGAATAGACTGGCTGGTTGGTAGAGAGATGAAAACAAGGGCCTCTTCAGACCAATTCCACATGCATTTGTATAAAATTCTACTAATTACACGCATACTTTTGTTCGTTTTAATTTTAAGAATAAAAAAAATGATTATTATTTGATGTAAATATGTGCAATAAATACTATTCATTACTTTCGAAATCAAAATATAGGTATACTATATTATCAACGGATACAAAGTTATCTACCTTCATTTAATGAACCCGATAAATTCACTCACCCAAACAAATACCCATGATCTCGCCCTTTCATAGGCCAGAGCTACCGTAAGTTCAAACACTGTCAATGACTTTAGTCCTCCATAATGAGGTTACCCAAAAAATCTAAATACTTTGAGCTAACTTGAACTAAGGAATACTTCAAAACACTGTATTACCGTCACATAAACGTGTTTTACACTCGATGTGCTGTCGACTATACAATCTTCAAAACTACATCCTGTCTGTTCCATTCTGCCAACTCTTTGCCCTATAAACGGCTGTATGATCAGCACCAAATCTTGCTGCAACTCGTATTACCGGCGCATACGCAGCTGAACGTAGATTAAATAATAATTACACGTCCATAACCTGACTAATAGTAATGTAGGTAATGTAATAACTGGCTTGAGAACACGACTTGCACATATTAAAATATATATTTATATATTTCATATATGTATTTATAATGTATATTGTACATACGTAGGTATAGTTTCAGTGTGCCTACTCATACTGCAATCACCGCTTTAATTTTAGGTTAGCTGTAAGAGAACTCTTCTCATAGGGTTAAGGTCGCCATTGTTTACTTTTTTTCCAATTGTGTATTAATTTTTAAGATTATGTACAATAAAGAATATACACACGACTTATCTGCTTGTGAAAATGTAAAGTTGTCGATGATGTTAAACGGATTTGTTGACATTTCTATTTATAATAGTTACCATTATAATAAAACTGAGGTTTGAGGTTGCGAAATTATTTGATAATTTTCATTTTAATGTCTACAGTGGTTATTTTGTGTTTAATATCACGTTAAATGAATCAGAAAATGTTCGCGAATGACAGTATGGTGAAGTTATTGGAGAATTCATGCAAGATCTGAAGATTCAAGCAATTATCAAGAGTCCCACTACGAGCTCGGGAGTGAACGTGACTGTTGAGCTGCTTCGTCCAGGGTGACGACGCTACGGCGGGCGGCTCCCCTGGAGAAAGAGAAGACAATGATATCTTGAATATTCTGTACATTGGCGAATGACGAACTGTCGAGGCTATTAATAAAATAAATAAATAATAAATATTTATGGAAGATAACATAGATACACTTTTGTTAGTAAAACATCTTTAAATTATTTTTTACTATCTGACCCCGCGAACTTTGTTCCGCGTTTTAGGCAATAAATGAGCAGATTTTATTCGTCGATTTGTCGACACGTACTCGACCATCACCGATAGTCAGGAATGTCTCGTATAAATCTTCATCATATTTATCTTTAATTTTTTTCCTACTGGAACGGGGTAAAAAGTATCCTATGTCCTTCTCCTGGTTCTAAGCTACCAATTTTCAGCTAAATCGGTTCGTCCGTTCTTGAGTTATAAATAGTGTAACTAACACTACTTTCTCTCTCTCTCTCTCTCTCTCTCTATATATATATATATATATATTTATTACGTATATATAAATAAGCACATACATGGTAATTATATCAATCCAAAACAATACTTTGGGTGAGACTGGTGCCAGAACTAGGATTTAACCTGTATTTCATGACACCAGGGCCCACTTAATATAATATTTATTAGATAATTATGAAGATATTATTATTTGAGGCAAGCAAGACTATGCAGGGTGAAATGAGATGTGTATGTGTGTGTGATGTGTTTGAGAGGGTATATAGTTATAATAATAATAATAGATGCCACTGGTAGGTGACCCAAGAGCTGAGAGCTATAACCTCGCTCAACGGAGTAGCATTGCAATCCAGCGAGGTAAAGCTGCCAGTGTCTTGGGCACCCTACAACACAGCCCGAATTTTATTTATAATTTTATATCATACCCTTTGAAATAAAATCTTTTATTAATAAATTATTTATTTTCAGGTAAGTACCAAATTACTACACCAAGGGCATCAAAATTAAGATATGCTAAAGAAGTTATCAACATGGGAATCTCGAAAAGTGATTCGAATGAACCGTCTTGAAACTAAGTAAGTAATCAGAATTTATTAAAACGCGAAGAAACGTCGACGGCGACGCGGGCGTGACGCGCTCACCTTGAAAAAGATCGTCGAAATCGGTCGAAACTGTCGGTCTAATTGCCGACTTTAACAATACAAGTGAGTGATATCCGTTTATATATAATAATTCAGAATTTATTATTTAATATTCTTGCATAGAGGGGTAAAAAAAACATTACTCTCCACCTTTTGGTAGTCGTATAAAATTAAAAACTGCTCCGTAATTTAAAAAAAGTAATTTTAAAAACTACAAATCCAAAATTACAACTATTTTACTAGAGTCTGAATTACGTATCGATTGTCTGGTATCGCATGCCCGCTCGCCATCACAGATCGATCAATCATAGATAACGCGATTCCATAGATGCGTATCTCTGAAATCGATTGCGTATCGCGATCCAGTCTCTATTGAGCCCTCGCGAGGTTTCTCTGATAATAATAATTATACTATACATTACTTGCTATGTTTTCTGTCTGGGCTGTTGGGGGCTCTCAAAAAAATTGTTATTGCAATGTTGAAACCTGATCGATATTTGTAGGTAACACAGACCACTTACCCCATATACCTGTAACAGGAGGGCGCCCGTAAACATGAGCGCAAAATTTCTTCGCGACACGTGTATCGACATGGACGGCGCATCTCTTTAATACGGCATCCCTGTCCCCCGCTTCGTCTCTATGCGCTCATCGTTGACAGAATTTTTTGCTTGCAAATTTGTACCGATTTCATGTCTATTGGGTAAGTGATATGTGGTAGATAAGTTTTGTAAAACAAATGGTACTACTTACAGATTCAAATAAATCTAATTTTTGGGCATAAAATATATATTCTATTTCAGTCCCGTGATGAATACGAATCTAACAATATCTCATACATAAAAAAATCATCAAGCCGTTTGGGCTACCAGGAAAAATATAACCGAACATAATACATAATACGTGTCGAGTAGTACGGAAAAAGCCTAGAAATTTTATAACTGAATTTTCATTACACTAGTTTTCACAATAGATTTCCCATTATTAAAAAGAAAAGGGTGGATGAATATATTTTTAGACAATACTACTGTTTGGTTTCAAACACAATTTGTAATCGGCCCCAAAGAGTAGTTTTTGTGCTACTTTTAGTATTAATATAGATTTGGATAAAAAAGTTTGGCAATAGATTTAATGAGATATGACGTTAAATTAGTAAAGAGTCATTATAATTTATATAACTGTTGTTCGTCTTTATTATTTTTTTCTATACAAATTACAAAACCGATCGAAGTACTTTAGTTAGGTCACTTTGAACGATTTTGAAAAGTAGGTAAGTACCTATCCATTTATGAAACAAAACTTAAGCTTTTTGATAAATTCGTTAGGGTCAAAATTTAGGTAGGTAGGCATAAGTTACACAAAAATATACAGTTCAGAGAATTATTGGATTTGTCGCTATAATATATTTTATTTTATACAACAAAATATTATATTAAAGAAACAGTAAATATACAAATAAAAACTATAAATAAAAAAAATATATGTCGCTTGACATATTGCTCTATTTTATCAAAAGAATTATTATAAAGTAATTAAAGATATAAATATAAAATTAAATAGCTATTATGGAAAGTTGTCTATGTAAATTGCTAAAACAGAAATAAACTAAAACTTTATTTTGTGTAAACTCCGTACATTCGCTGAAACCAGTCTTGAATCTTGAAGGCAACTCTTAGAACTCTATTTCCAAGAACTTTTACAGCGTAGAGAGTGCTCTATCAAAAAAAAATCGCCCTCATAGATACGACGTTTATGGCGACTTGCTTTTTTATTTGACATTTTATACAAGTTTATTCAAACAACGATAGCATCGCGACTTTATCTTTCAATGCAACGTTACCGCGAGCCCGCTGTGATAGCATCTGGGGCCAGCCATTGCTAGTTAAACCGACCTGATAAGGGATCGAGGCAGTCTGTGTGTGTGTCTGTATGTGAGCTGCGGCTGTGTGCCGAGAGGGGCGCCCGTCCACAGCCGAGCCAGTCACTCAGTTTACGCGGCAAAAGAATGACGGCTCGAACGAGTATAGTGCGTTTAAAATTTTAGTTTGTGCTTTTGACACGGACCTGTGATGTTATTGTGGCTGAGGTACCTCAAACAGCTGGAGATGGCGGTAGCTGGCGCCGCGCTGCCGCCAGGTGGCGCTGGGGACGTCAAAACAATATGTAAGCGAACTTTTTGTGTTTACAAATCTATGATCTTTAAAATACTATTAGATGAAGAAGTTTAGGTTAAAATTAAATTTCCATTAGTCTCTACTTTGGGATATATCGTAATATAAATAACGTGTACAAAAAACAACAATCTAGCAACAGTTTGCGATGTTTATTTTTGTTTTCAAAGCCACTATTGTAGTTAAAAAAACATCGGTAATTTTGTTTAACGTAAAGTAAAATCTTAGTAGTTTAAGTTTTAATCGAAATAATCGGCATTAAATGTAAACAACGAAAAATACGTGTATTAAACTTTAATTAATTACATCAATGAATCATTGGAAACTTAACAATAACAGGAAAAATATATTATAAAGTAATTTTATCTGTTTTCATTTTAAGAGAGAACGTTTTCAAGAAATCGTGATAAAAACGTCGTTAGTTAGTTTTTTATCTCTGTTTGCCGGGTTGATAGCCTAACAGTAACAGTGGTTAAAGAGTAAATAAGCACTCGATTTTTATTGCATTACACCTTATCAGATGACAAGATAATTTAATCGATCGATAATTTCAAGTATCTATTAAACAGCCTTGTAAATAAATGCGATTTAAAAGTTAAACTGTAGTTTAAGTCATATATTGTAAGTCGTATTTAATAAACGTAAATTAGCGTTAACCATGGATCTATTACCTACATGGTTTTATCCATTAACCCCGTATTTAATTAAAACGCTGTAAAGTTTTAAAGGCTCAGGTAAGGAAATGTTCAACTGTATGTATTTTGTATCTTTCTTGCTTCACAAATTTACAGAACAGACAAAGACAAAAGACATTCGTTTTCATATATTTTCTAACTACTACATTTTTGGAAATCAAACTTAAAATATTTCATCGGCAGTCAATTTAAATAGTAAAGAAAGACTCTACATGCAATAATAACGAATTGAGATCAATTAAAAATACCTTTCGTGTGTGGTTTATTCCTATTTTGACAGCAGCTGTCACTGTCAAGTCTGTCAAAAGTGTGTGCATGCCTTTTTGTCTTAGCCTAACGTATCTCGTAGCCGTATCGCATGAAAGAGGCGGTTGAGCTGTCAATCTTTACGGTCAATGGATCCAGTTGGAAAGATTAACTCAGATATTTTATAGTGTAATCCGATTCTTATGTCAGGGATCGAATTTGCATCCATTATAGACGGTCTAAGGTTGCTTGAAGGTTTAGAGATGTTTTCATTGATGTTAATTCGAATGTTAGATTCAAGGTACATATATATTTTTTTTTAAATATACTCATAATTTTAATTTGTTTTAAAGTAAACCCACGTTTAACCTCGATATAAGTATGTAGGTAGGTACAGTCGACAGCAGATCAATGGTAACACTTGGCACGATTTCAAGTCTTACGACGCAAATAATAAGAACTGTCAAAAGTAAAAAGTCGAAGGCAGAGATAAGTATAAAAAGGGGTCCCAATAAGGTTGAGATTTTCTCAAGAACTACTTGACCGATTTTAATCAATTATTTTACAGTTATATAGTTTTAACATTTGTCTATCAAACAGTGAAATAATTTTTACAATAGGTCAAGTAGTTTTTGAGAAAAACTCAACCTTAAAATCTCTCCTGTACACCTTTCTTTGTCTTCGACCGTATGGTGGTAAATAAGGCCTAAATATAAACAGAGTGAAGATAATTTAAAGCAGACTACATTTACCTAGATGTAATGTAAGGAAAGGTCTGTGCCCGAATAGTGAGGACATGAAATAGACTGATGATGATGGCTTTATTTCCAAGTCTGATCCACCTAACGAAGTATATCTATGGCATAATATTAACATAAAATAATTTTATTTTTTGACATAACTAAATTACCTAAGTTTAATTATAAAATATAAAGTTTTTTAACCGTCCCTAGCTTCACACACAAATACAAAACACCCACACATCAGAACCCCACCCTTCACCTCAATTCCCCGAACACAAACACACAGACACTCAGTTGATAATGAACGTGAAATCTCAAGCGAGATAACGCTCCCGTTATCAACAGATCGGGAGTCGGTCGGCTGCGCCGGCGCACTCATTCACTTGCGCACACGTCATATTTGTGACTGCTTTGTGTTGTGTTTTGTGAGAGCGTTCAAAGGGGGAGATTATTTTTCCAATGTTTTGTTAAGGCGCTATATGGTTGGCAAGAGTGAGACAGAAGATGCCCCGCAGCGGCGGAGTGAAGAGCACGGCGCAGTGTCTCAATATTCGTATTTTTAAGAATTTTGGCAGGGAAATAAAAATACGCCAACAAAAATCAGATTTTTTTTAAACACGCTCTCGTATTTATAGCACCCTACATTTTGATGTATATTTTGTATGCATAACTATTTCGGTTTAGATATAATTTTCATTTTCAGCTCCACTTATACTCAAAACTGACTATGGCTCGGGGTTGATTCGGGTTGTTTTCGTTAAATCTTGTCTATAAAGTAGATAGTCAGAATTAGTCCAAAATAAAAGGAAATACGACAGGCTACTTCAGTCAGACTCTCTCAACTATGAATAATATAGTTACCAAAATATTATTGGTAAGTTTTACATAGCTATGCGTAGTACACGTGCCTGGTGTCCCTTCATTTGATAAAAAAACATATTACAAACCATTCATTTCACAAACAACGTTTGGCAAAATCATGATTCATAAGTTCATCTTTGTACAAAGTAATGGTTCTATAAATAATTCATTTGACAAAACAATTACGAGACAAAGTTTCTTTCTTCAAAACATCACTTAACAAACTATTCACTTATTATATACGTTAATAGATAAAACAACGCAAGGCATAAAAACCTTTGACAAAATGCATTGTTTGGTAATTGTAATTTGTTTTTTATCAAATGAAGGGACACCCCGACAACTCTCTAACCAGATCCGACACGGATGTTTAGGTTCAGAAGGCTCTGGCTTGGAGCGAAGCGCAGCTTCGCTCCAAGCCAGAGACTTCGATGTTAGGTTTTTTTTTTGTAGTTAAAAAGCAAGTTCATTTATTAACAATTATACATATAAAATACCCACTTATTTACCCAATATTTTGTCTAATGGCGACCTTGAAAAAGGAATACTTTGGTCATTTAATCAATTGCAAAATGACGGTTTAGCATTCACAACATTTGCTATGTTAAATATTTATAAAATGGATTTTTGTCAAATGATCACTTTTAAAACGATCACTTTAGTAAATGATAAGTTTGTCAAATGATTACTTTTTCAAAAATAATTTGTAAAATGATCATTTGTCATACGTTTTTTGTCAAACATTAGTGAACCCACGTGCCTACGTATTTGCACAAAAGGAACGTCGATTTTGACACGTTTTGTGACAAGCAAGTGATATTATCTTATCATTTATGTGATCTTTTGTGACCCTTGGAATAAATAAAAATTGGGAAGTTCCTCAAATATGTAGTAGTTATTTCGGAATTTCCTCTTAGTCATTTTTCTGATCTCAATTAAGACGAATTTGTCGACGTAAATAATTAATTGTTTTCGGTTTTCACACGATAATGTAGGTAAGTAAATGTTTCTAAGTAATTTTTATTAAATTGTATTTAGTTGTTTTGTTATTCTAATAAGAATGTGTCAATCTTTCTTATAGGACTTCTTTTTATTACAATTTAAATATTACAGGTAAAATTTAATCAATTTAAAAAAGTTTTTTTGTTTAGTTTTATTATATTTGTTTGTAAGGCTTCGGAAATAAATTATTTGCAAATAAATAAAAAATAGCATTTAGTTATTATACAGGTTTTTTAATGTATAATAATGCTAATTAATACGGGCGAAAATAAAAGTAGGGGAGCGAGGGGCTTGTTGTAACATTTTTTAAAAACAATCATATATCTTGAGATATATTGACTAAATTACCACTAACTAAACTTTGATCGGTACTCTAACCATTCTTTAATTAATTCTAATTGAAAAAATATCAAATCTATGTCTAATTTCTTCAGAATTAATTTTTTTTTAAAAAGAGGGAAGTGTTACATCTTACCCCGTGCTTGGGGCTTGTTGTAACATCTATTGGGGTATGTAGTAACAACAATAAAAAACGAGAATGCGACACCTTCAATCATTTATTCTCTTCACATTTAGCTTTGTTTTCAACATATCATTAGGTATTTAACAAAAATATTGACGTACTTCTATAAAATGAATCATCTATCAAGTAATCAACTAAAACATACTTTTTCTATGAGTAATCAACACTTGTTTTCTAAAACTTCAGCTGCAGCTAACTCGTATACCTCCTGGCTTTGTGTTCCCCGCTGTCTTTCTCTTATACAGTCTCATTCAAACAAAAACAAAAAAATAAGGTATATTGCATTTTCAATCACATACATACAGCAATATGGGGGCAAGTTGTAACATGTTACAACATACCCCAAGATTTTGTTACGACTAGCCCCAAGGCATAATTTTTAATATTTATAACGATAACTATTAAATCAACTTAGTAATCTCGAAAACTGTTACACCACATCGTACATAGATAAATTTAACATCAAATAAAACACAGAAAGCTCCAATTAGTCGATTATAATAAAGCCAATCGAAAGTTTACGAAAGCAAAATAATACATGACCTGGCGACAACGGAGGGCATGCACACACCCACTCAATACGCCACCTGGCGGAACTCTGACTGTGATGACGTGGCGTGGCGCGTTATAACGATAAGATTGAGTCAAAGAAATACGTTAATAAAGTTTAAATTCCTAGTGAAAAAGCCCTGTTACTACTTACCCCTGTTACATCTAGCCCCTTGCTCCCCTACTTAAATACTACAATATAATAAATAATATTATATGATAAATAATGATGCCTACATTATACTACACTTAATTTTGGGCTAATTAATCTTCCTAAAAGTATAAATTTATTTTTATCTTAGATAATTTTTCGTTTATTTCGGTCTAAGCGCACGGTAGTGTAGAGGCCAAGTTCTCAATACATATACCTATCAGAAACACTTAGCACCGTATAGCAGAAAGTTCTAACGAAAACGCTATTGTTCCTATTATAAAGTATTTTTCCCAAAATACAGAGTTATCTAAAGAAAACATCGCTCGCGCGGAATCGAACCTGCTATCAGCGGTTTATATCAACTGCGCTGGTGCTTTCGGCTTATCACTGGATCTCGGCCAGTTTTTTTTTTGTAACGATGGTATACAGGATGATGGTAAAATATTACACATTATTTTTTAAATATTTCGTAGACTACTTCAGTTATTTGTGATCGTTGGTTCGATTCTAGCCTTTTATCTTTCACATAAAAAAGATTTAAATTAAAAAAAATCCCCAAAAATCTAAATAGCTGTATTACGGCAACACTTTAATTTTTTTTATAAATATTTTTGGTGGAAGCCGATGTTAAGACCAAAAGTTTAATATTATAATTTGAAGTAATGGCTCACGTAGTTTTAATCCAAATTTTTTATTACTTACTTAATTTTCATATTACTATTTTTCTCCTCAGGTAAGTATGTACAATATTTTTTACAATCCCTTAAGTAGTATTAGGAATCTCTATATTTTGAAAAAATCTCATTCTTAATTAAGTATATTTTTCTCTGCTTTCAGTACTAACCATTGTCCCAAAATGTTGGTAGCATAGAACAATAATATAGCTTAGAAATGTGTCAGTGCACCCGCTCACACTTGAGTATAATACAATGTAAGTATGATATTCGACATGACATATTCATATTATTTATTATGCTTGACACATCGTAGAGCTCGGTGACTCAGTGGTTGGGTCATGAACTTGCGATACGGAGGTCCCAGGTTCGATTCCCAGCTAGGGCAGCCAATGAGTTATCCTCAGTTTTCTCGACAGAAAAACTTACGTACATTTAGAGAGCGCTCTCAAAACGGTGAAGGAAAACATCGTGATGAAACCTGCATGCCGTAGAAAGAAAATCTAAGGCACGTGAAATCCGCCAATCCGAAATGGGCTCGCGTGGTGGATCATGGCCCGAGCTCTCTCGATGTAAGGGAAGGTCTGTGCGTGAGCAAGGGGGACATATAACTAATAATAATGATTGTAAAAATGACTTTTAGAACCTTGTTCTTATGGTATGCTTTAGGTAGACACTTATTAAAGTTTATTTTTCCTATTTAATTGGGTCTTCTATTATTGCTTGATAGCAAACGACCAGCCTGCCCGAGACTTGAACCCGGCACATGAACCCTTGGTTCAAACGTCCTATAGACCTGAACCATGGGCTCCTATACAATTCACGTGTCGAAACGAGACTCGCTCCAGTTTATCCGTCATCTGTCGATAGTGCAGCCTCGCCCTATACTATGCACGATCGATATAAGTGCGCGCATTGGTTTGGATTCATCATCATCAGCCCGTATCAGTTCTCTCCCAAAGCACGCCACTCAATACGCATATCGGCCGTTTGCATCAAGTCACTGCTAGACCTTGCGTAGGTCATCCCTCCAACTGGCCGGTGGGCTTCCAACGCTATGTTTACCAGTTCGTGGCCTCCATTAGAGAATCCGTCTTGTTTTTAGATAGTATATTTACAAATTAATTATCATTGGGAGTGCAAAATAATCTGCAAACAGCGCCAAAAGGTGTGTAGAATTTTAATTGACAGACGACAATATTGGAACTGATTCACTTATACTTTTTTTTTTTAAATAAAATGTTCCACAGCGGAGCTCTACACACTTACTCTATATCCACTCTACATACTGTTTTGCATTCTATACAAAATACTTTCTTGCAAAATACATTGCATCCTTATACAAATTACTTTGTATTGGGCGGACTCTACATAATACTTTGAGTCCAAATTATTATGTAGAGTCTCTACAATCTGCTACAAAAAATTGTACGCTCTACAAAATACTTCGCAGTCTCAACAACATATATTTTTATTCGTACTCTTAGTTTTGTCAATTTCCCGTTCGTTGCCATCTGTAAAATAAAAGCTCGCACCCAATTCTCGCGCACTTCCTCTAAATCCCATTTAGGACTGAAGCTCGTTTAGCATCGATTTATGCGCTTGCGCAGTGGGCCGGCCGACTCACGCGCAGCCTAATTGATTCGAGATCGGGCGGGAGGCGGGGCACGCTGAAAGGTCGCGGGTTCGATGACTGACTGATACATGTGATTTCTATTTTGATGATAGACGGTTTTGTAGATAAGCATCTATTAGAGATAGTGGGTTGCCACATGGCATGGTTTTTTGAGAAACTTGTTAAGCAATGACAATTTTAATAGGGTATATGAAAATTGCAGAATGATCCAAGAATATGCATAAATTTAACACATCTTAGGATAGATATAGTTATTTTCTTTATTATATTAATGGACTCGACAGTTCGTCATTTGCCAATGTCATTTTACAGAATATTCAAGATAATATCATAGTCTTCTCTCTTACTACAGAGGAGTCACCATAGCGTCGTCATTCTGGACGAAGCAGCTCGACAGTCACGTGCACTCCCGAGCTCGTAGTGGGACTCTTGACCATAGCGCCAAACTTCAGATCTTGCACAAATAATCCAATAAATTTACCATACTGTCATTCGCGAACATTTTCTGATTAATTTAACGTGATATTAAACACAAAATAACCACTGTAGACATTAAAATGAAAATTAATAATTAAATTCGCAACCGTCGTTTCCCGTCATTTTCAAATGCTGTTAGTCACAAACCTAGTTAAACCTTACTTCCTTTAAATCGTGTTGCTATCAATTTCACACTTCGTTAAAAAGGGTAAGATAGAAAGGAACAGGGGGCCTAAACGGTGGCCTAACTTTAAATCACCTTTATGAATAGGCGCCTTAAAGTTTTAAATAATTGGAACCTAGGAACTAGGCTTTGAATTTCCTTAACGCTGGTAAGTACAGTCGACAGCAGATCAATGGTAACACTTTTTACTTTTGACAGTTCTTACTATTTGCGTCGTAAGACTCAAGACAGAAGAAATCGTACTGCAAGTGTTACCATTGATCTGCTGTCGACTGTACAACAGAAATAAAAATGCCTTTTCGATAGAAAAATGTCAATTCACTTGGCTAGAGGGCTGATAGTACACTGGGTATTAGGGATTCAACCTACACAAACAAACACTATTGCAAATCTATGCCATATTTACTACAGCATAGAGTATAAGTGCGTTCTTGACGTGCTGTCGACCTTACGACAACACTTAAAAAAAACGTCTTGTATAAACGTATTAAAAAAAGTCATTAAAACTAGATCCAGTGGGGTGATTAGAAACAAAAACCATTTTGAAAAGATACAGGCATATTCTGAGCGTTATCGCCGTGGACGATCGCAATCGCGGGGGCGATCTCGCGTCGCGATTGGGAGCGTTTTGGGCGATAAGCTCTCCACCCCAGCCAGCCTAGCGCCTCCACATAGCCTTTTGAACGGACGTAGTGTGGAAACTGTTGCGTCTCAAAATATTTTTCCTGGCAAGAAGGAGTGTTTTTTAGGGTTTTGTACCTGAAAAAAAAAGGAAAAAAGGAACCCCTATAGTTAGGATCACTTTATTGTACATATGTCTATCAAGACCTTTTTCTCAGAAACGCGTGGACGGATCAAGTTGAAATGACAATGCCAGATTCTGCCCCACCATCAACCGCAAGTTGTACAAGATAACGAATAAATGTAAAAATATCTCCGTTTTTTATTAAAATTATTGGTATAAAATTAAGTTTTGTACAAGTTGCGATTCGAAAAAAACAGCTTAATTAAGAATTCAGAAAATAGTAAGAAATCGAAGCGATTTATTCATTATTTTTGTTATTCTTCTATAGGAGTTGCGAGAGTAGTAGAAAATGATACTGATTATGATTATGCAATAAGTCCCCAACAAAATAATAGGTACAGCTTGAATGGTGACGTAGTTTTGTAGGTGGGGCAAAGCTCCATTGAAATGTGGCAATGTCTATACCAAATACTCAGGTCTGCAACCTCATGCAGCCATCCTATTAATAGTCCGAGCTCAAACCCGCCCTCAAGAGCTAATTCAGCTGATACACTCTCAAGACGTGATCACCATCTCAAGTATATCATTTATTAATAAACCAATCTTGAGGGATATCACGTGATGTCTTTCTCAAGTCGCGGTTCGCCTGCAATCAGCAAATACGTTCTCAAGTGTGAGTTTGACAGTTCTCTTTACCCGATTCTTAAACGCGCACCTAAGTTACGTTTATTAATAGGGATCATCCATCTTGAGGTCGTTCTCAAGATTGACTTTGAACTGAGAGTGATTTATTAATATGAGCCCTAGAAATCAACAGCTACTTAGCTGCTTCTGGCAACCTTGTTTAGTCAGTGCCTGTCTCAAATACCCATTTTTCATTAGACACCGAACCTCGCATAGTTATGTTCTGCCACTCGCTCCGCCACCCAGCACCCCACACTATCGCGATGTGGCGCGCCTTATCAGCGAGCGCTCTCTCCCCGATAGCGATCCGCACAAATAAATGGAGGTGGATGCGATCGTGACGGTGTGATAGCACGGAGGTTCGACGATCTGTATTGCTTCTATGGGATCTTGTAACTGTTATAAATAATGAAGAATGTTAAAAGCGATCATTCAGATAAAAGACATTGCCACATTTCAATGGAGCTTTGCCCCACCTACAAAACTACGTGACCATTTAAGCTGTACCTATCATTTTGTTGGGGACTTATTACAGGTTTCATATTGCATAATCATAATCAGTTTCATTTTCTACTACTCTCGCAACTCCTCTATATCTCCTCCATCTATAAGAATAACAAAAACAATGAATAAATCGCTTCGGTTTCTTACTATTTTCTGAATTCTTAATTAAGCTGTTTTTTCGAATCGCAACTTGTACAAAACTTTATTTTAAACCAATAATTTTAATAAAAAAACGGAGATATTTTTACATTTATTCGTTATCTTGTACAACTTGCGGTTGATGGTGGGGCAGAATCTGGCATTGTCATTTAAATGGAGAAAAACTTTTGTCACGACCGTCGAACCAGGGACCTCGCCATTCTGTGGCATGCTCTATTCAAACAGGGCAGTGGCTCGGCCTCGGCCGGGCGAAATGTGTTCTCCATATTCTGCTTTGGGACGAATATTTCCCAAAGGTTGCATTGAAGAAATCGCTTAAAGCGATAAGGTCGCCTGTCTGTACACTAGCTATATTTGGTTTTATATGTAACTGATGTATTTTCGTTTGTGTGCAAATAAAGTATATTTGATTTGATTGATTGATTGAATATTATATTTAGATTTTCGTTTCGCATAGCAGATATGGATTCAGATACTTTTACAGCGTATAAAGGAAAGGGTATATGTAAGCCAAAGGGAGGTTTTTTTATTTAGGCTGTGGGTGGGCCCTATTAAGGCTAAGACACATTAAAAAGCAGTGGAAATGCAACGGCAGTGGAACGGCAGCGGTTCTAATGTATGTAGGAATGGGACGAGCTTAATAACTGAGAGTGACAGAGGATGTGAGATTGACGCGTGAAAGAGAAGGATAGAAGATCAATAGCATTTATCGTTTATCGCACTTATTGTTTATTTTTCTAATCGAGCAACCCTGATAAATTGAATTCGCCATCGAATTCGTGCAATGTGTGGTTAGAATAAAATAAGTTTAACCGACTAAACATGATCTTTAATTCCACGAACATGGATGAAACTCTGAAGACTGAATGCCGCGCGGTTACCGCTCCCTTGCTTTGCCGCTGACGCTCCGTTGCTGCGTTTATAATGTGTTTCAACATTAATACTTAACTTGAATTGCTTCACCCGAGTGAAGGTGATGAACCAACAAATACTGGTATAGTTTGTTCATGAGCATACCATTATGGTTCATACTCGTGTAGCCTTCAGTACATATAGGGGCACAAGATAGACACTATCGTCCCATCGTCAGATAGAACCCGTATAGAGCTCAGATAACGCGCTGCGAACTTATGTAGGTTAGCTAATTTTATGTTAGAGTCATAACATTTTCGTATTTGTATTACTTACCTAAAGAAAAGAAAGAAAGAAAAGAAATTTATTTGTCATGCACATAACACCAGTTGAATATATACGTACAATACATTAACAATAATCGTTTGGTGCGGCAGTGCAGTGACAAAAGAGGCCAGCTCAGCATGTGCTGCGGCGCGCGGCGCGGACGACGCGGCCGCAGCGCTGATTTTCAGCTGACCTCGACAGAGTGTCGCCTCCGGCGTGAGCGATGACACGACAAGTACTCAAATATATAGTCGTTACATTTGTATACATAAAAATATAGACATACACATTTTTAGAATTAAAACTATAGTGAGCCATTACTACAAATTATTATATATAAACGGATATCACTCACTTATATTGTTAAAGTCGGCAATTAGACCGACAGTTTCGACCGATTTCGACGGTCTTTTTCAAGGTGAGCGCGCCACGCCCGCGTCGCCGTTGACGTTTCTTCGCGCACTGCGGGCACTGCGGATGAGCGCCCTCTGTGCGCGCTCCCATTCCGACTTTAACAATATAAGTGAGTGATATCCGTTTACATACACATTTACCCAAATACGTATAAGTATACTTACACAATTACAATATGTTCACATAAAACGAAAATACATAGATACTGAAATTAAATATAAGAAATAAATGAAAATACATAAGTAGGTTTTGCGTTAATATAAAAGAAACAAATATTTAAAAGCTATTAAAAATGAGGCCGAATACGATAGATACAAGTATGCTAGAACAGAAACTGTACAGTGTCGGACTTCTGCGCGTCGATAACATATTTTTTGAGTTTACTTTTAAAGGTTCCAATCGTGCGCGCGTCTCTTAGAGGTGGTGGGAGATTATTCCAAATTTTGGTTGCAGCACATACCTAAATGCATGAAGGAAAAAAGAGCTGCTTCGTTCAGAGTGACGACGCTACGGCAACTCCTCTGGATGAAGACAAGACGCGGATACCCAGGGTGACGACGCTTCGGCGACTCTGAAGGAAGAAATAATACTATTTTATCTTATGAATATTTTGTAACTTTGGCAAATGAGGAACTGCGGAGTCCATTTAATAAACTAAATAAGTAAGTTCTATATGCGGAACCAAGCGACATTTTTCCACGTTAGTTGCAGTGTTGATAAGCCGTCCCATAAAAAGCTCTGTATCGTTATCGCATCGCCCGCGGAAGCGACCATCGCGTCCCTATCGCACTGTACTTCCTAGCACACTGTTTTAAAATACTACGACTGCTATCGCCGCTCGCGTTTAAAACTGTTAGTACTTAGTTGCTATTTAGACTATTTTCATGAAGTAATTAAAAACTTTATTCATACAAAAATAATAAAACTAGGTATTATAATATTAACCTAAAAATATAAACTAAACTAAAAACCTTTACAACTTTGTTGCTTTTGGTGTCGAGACCCTCGGCCCGTGGGGTCCCGGCGCTTGGTCGCTATATAAAGAGCTAAGCATACGAGTAGTAGATGCCACTGGTGACCCAAGAGCTGGCAGCTACCTCGCGCAACGGATTAACATCGCGATCCAGCGAGGTAACGCTGCCAGTGTCTTGGGTACTCTTCCTGCTACTAAATTTTTTAAAAATAGTTTAGATTAGGTTTTTTAACTATTGAATGGTTCTTTTTTATTTTATATTGTACCTCTTTGAAATAAACATATTAAACTAAAAACTATATGTATACAATAGGTCGGTTGAACTATCTGAATGGCTTAGCATTACAGATAGTTCAACCGATCCCCGTTTTCATGAAGTTAATGTGGATATACCGAAGACTCCTGAAAAATATCGGTGCGTGGTGTTGAAGTGATTAGCAGGTGGAATCTCAGATATAACCTACTGCAACTCATAGACATGAGAACCTGGGAAAGTTCCTAAAATGATATAGAACATAGTTCGAAATGTTATTCACATCTTCCAGGGGGGCAAACGAACATACATCGACTACACATAAACGAAAAGACAAGAAAATCCGCATGACTGATTAAGTTTTAATCAAATAATACAAATTATTGTAAGTATGTACATAAAAAATAGAGTAAGTTCACGGTGGTCCGATCGTTAGTTCGACTAGTCGGACGGGAATTTTTATAGTTATTGAAAATAAAAATAAAATTATGCGCCGCTGAGAAATTTTTTCTCCTCAGTGTTGGCACCTTTTCCTTGCACAATAAATGAAATTTAAAAAAAAAGGTGACGTGAAAGTCTTTTATTGCAAGTAATTTACTTACACGAGAGCTCGGTGGCTCAGTGGTTGGATCAATGGACTTGCGATACGGAGATCCCAGGTTCGATTCCCAGCCAGGGCAGCCATGTACCAATGAGTTATCCTAGTTTTTTCGACAGAAAAACTTACATACATTTACCGAGTGCTCTCAAAACGGTGAAGGAAAAACATCATAATAAAACCTGCATGCCGTAGAAGAAGAAAAATCTGAGGCATGTGAAATCCGCCAATCCGCACTGGGCCTGAGTGGTGGATCATGGCGCGAGCTCCCTCGATGTGAGAGAACGTCTGTGCCCGAGCAGTGGGGCAATATAAATATGATGATATGATGATATGATGACTGAGTCCGAAGATGACCATGACAGAAACTCTTCTCTTCAATTATTCAACGACATATTACCGTTAGGAAGTAAAGGCACTTTAGGATATGTCATGTAGGTACTAGAACACCAACCTATCCCCCAATAACTCACCAATTGCCTCGTGGGCGTACTCACGACTGCGACAATGCGACAATAAAATCGGCGCATCTCACGTTAACAAGCGGCGCAGGCGCAGACAAGCGAGTCGCAGCGTTGTCGTCGCGATCGCATCGCGCCAATTTGTACGCACGTCTGGCTAGATTTATTGGGCACGCCGGGCGCGCGCACGCGACCGATAGATGCGGGGACATAGGTGGGCTTAGGGACTCACAGTAGGTCGCAATGAAAATGACGATAGAGTAGGTAGTCAATAAAAAACAAAAACCGAGGGTTCCGTGTAATTTCACCATAACATTTGCTGTAACCATTAATCTCCTATAAACAACTAGATACACAAAGGTCTTACTAAAACAATTTCAAAAACGTCCAAATACCATTGTTAACGTCCAAATAATGTCCAATAAAGCAAATGAGGGTCCATTCATCCGTTTGGACCTTCTTTGCGCTCGGACATTTTTAGAAGGCAGACTGTGTATCTAGTTGTTTATAGGAGGATCAATGGATTATAGTCAATATTTTTGGTCAACATCACCATTATTGTTTCAATCTAGCTACGACTTATATTATAACTTTTTTTTGCTGGGCAAAGGTCTCCCCCATCCTCTTCCATCCATCCCTGTCCTGAGCCTCTTCCAGCCACCCATCCCTGTATCTAACGATATCGTCTCTCCACCTACGACGAGGTCTGCCCCGATTTAATTTTCATTCTGTGACAGTCCGGGCCCATCGGTCCGGCTGCATGCGGCACACATGGCCCGCACATCATCATCATCAGTCTATTTATATTACCCCACTGCTCGGGCACAGACCTTCCCTTACATCGAGGGAGCTCGGGCCATGATCCACCACGCGGGCCCAGTGCGGGTTGGCGGATTTCACATGCCTTAGATATTTTTTTCTTCTTCTACGACATGCAGGTTTCATCACGATGTTTTCCTTCACCGTTTTGAGAGCACTCGGTAAATGTACGTAAGTTTTTCCGTCGAAAAAACCGAGGATAACTCATTGGTACGTGGCTGCCCTAGCTGGGAATCGAACCTGGGACCTCCATATTGCAAGTCCATTGACCCAACCACTGAGCCACCGAGCTCATTGGCCCGCACAGTTCCACTTTAATGTAGCTGCTTTGCGGGCCACGTCTGCTGCGCCAGTTATCGATTGCAGGGTTGTGTTTCGGATACGGTCCGTTCTCCTCACGCCCAATAAGCTGCGTTCCATTGCGCGTTGGCAGACTATAACTAATCAATTGTAAAAACTGACGCCATACACTGCCTAGCATTGCTCATCTATACAACTTCACATTCGATTTATACTCCACGTGCAAATTCAAAAACATCTTTATTACCCACAAGTCAGCAGTATCTCAAAAATAAAACGTTCTCCCATTTCCTCTAGCCACGACTCGGCTGCGCGCGCGCACGCCAATTAAATCCGCTCGCTAAAGTGTTACAAGCGCTACACTCACGCCTCCAACGAAAGGGATAGGGATTCGTAGGTCAGATTAAGACGAACCGAGGCTGAAGATTCGGCTTCAATGTTACCTTTGACCTTAACTACAAAGGGGTAGATCTATATATTTGTTTTTTTATTAGATCAATCAATTATACATGAAAATACTGACGATAGATATTATATTTTTGGATATTTTGACTAAAACCCCTGGTTTTAGTTTAGTTTATTTTACTAAAAAAAGGATGAATCCTTTTTTAGTATAATAACTTTAGTGTGTAGTTTATATTATAATAGAAAATATGTTTATTGCCATACACCAATTACAGAAGCTTATACACAACAACAACAAAAAACAATAAAGTTAACAATAAGTGGTGTGGCAAAAGGTGTATGATTTAGAGACAGAATTTTAGCGTTCGACCAATCAGAGGGCATTGCCAACGCTTCACGCCAATCAAGCGAAATGTTAAAATTGTGGCGTGATAATCCTCTTGTAAGCTGTGATCACAAATGGTTTAGTACGAGTAGATATCCAAAATATAGAAAAATTTAATTAAGAACGTTCATTGATTGTCCGCCTACCGGTCATATGACGAATTCTAATTTATCGTGATCCTGCGGGGCTAGCACGAGTACGATTGACGTAACGCCGCGAAGCTGTCAAACGCCTTGTAATAACGTCAGATTGACAGCTCCGCGGCGTTACGCCGATCGCTAACGCGACTCGTGCTACAAGGGCTGATAGCATTATTTGATGTGCATCGTTACTGTGATTTGGAGTTTTTACATTTTAAGGTATTTTTAAAAAAAATTGCATCGATTTCTTTCACTGGAATTGGACCTAAAATTGTCATTTCTATGGTCATTGTGTGACTTGTGACGTAATTAGTTCAACTATTTTTGTAGTTTTGTTTTACTAAAAAACTTTACAAATTTAATATTTATCATAAGTACAACACACAGTTTCAATTTGTCTAATGAATTCAAGGAAATTCTGTATATGCCGACTGCAGCCATACACACACATGGCATGACTGGAGTCTTTTCGATGGTTCTGTGACCAAACAGTCAAGTCAAAGTCCGGTGGAAAGATTGGTGTATTTCCACCAGAGTCCCATACCGCCCGTCCCTAGTGAAATATAAACGTTAAACCTGCGCGAGAGTCGATCTATCGCACACGGCGCACCAATCTGTTCTCGCGATCACGCGCGCAATATCATTATTGTGCCCTTCCCGTAGGATTGTTCGTAGTCGCCCTTCATTCCCAACTAGACCTCGGATTGTGGGTTTAGAATCCAGACTCCAGGTTTAGAGCTTTTGCAAAATGCTTGGTGTCCAATGTTTGGTATCACCAGTCCGAATAACTAATAATTAGGTTTCGATTGTTATAAGTAATTAAATGACAATGCCAGATGCTGCCACACCATCAACCGCAAGATGTACAAGATAACGAATAAATGTAAAAATATCTCCGTTTTTTTATTCTTCTATAGGAGTTGCGAGAGTAGTGGAAAATGATACTGATTATGATTACCTATGCAATATGAAACCTGTAATAAGTCCCCAACAAAATGATAGGTACAGCTTAAATGATCACGTAGTTTTGTAGGTGGGGTAAAGCTCCATTGAAATGTGGCAATGTCTTTTAAAAGATTGCCAATGAATTCACAAGGAAAACTATTTTGCATTAATCTAAGAAGAACATGCATGGTGTGTGTCGCCGTTTCCGCATGAGGGATAAAGTGTAGATTACTAACAATAGTAATAGTTGAGTAATTGTATTATTATTATTTTAAAAGATGTGCTGCTGAGAGTTTTTTGCCTCTTTTTCTCCTCAGCGTTGGCACCTTTTCCTTTGCAAAGTGGTGTAACTGTGAATTCAAAAATATGTTGACGTGCAAAAATGTACTCAACGTGCTTACTTGCAATAAAGAGATTTGACTTGACTTGAAGGTATTTAGCATGAAAATATACATAAATTCGGTGTAATATCGAAAATGCAAGCAAAAAAGTTACCATCTCCAAGCAAACTCTAACTTGACCGGCCAGAACAAGAATAACCCCAGAGATAAACAGAAAAATGTAAATGAGACGTGCGAAAGAATGAGATTATCTTGCTATTAGGTATAAATTAAGGAGCCAGGAATGAGGCACTGGACAATTATAATGTCACGAAGGCGATCGTGGCACCTGTAGCGTAATCGGCCGCCCATCGGCGCGCGCGCAGCCTCACGCTATACCGACCGCTTTTTGCGTACGAGCACGTACAAGACAAAAACGATATTTCGTTAATTGAGAGTGGTTTCTGTATTTAAGCGACATAATTGGCTTATTAATATGTTGCATAGTTGTGGTAAGTCTGGGTGTGATTCTTTCTTGTGTTCCGAAGGTGGTGTCTGGATTGGAAATCCTTTATCTACCTGTCAATCAATATCCTCCTTTCAATTCTGCACTCAGGGCAGTGTCACCGATAGGCATAGATACAGTCGAAGACAGAGATAAGTATACAGGGGATCTTAATATACTTAGTTGATATTTTCTCAAGAACTACTGGATCGATTTCAATAATTCTTTTACAGTTACATAGTTTTAACTTTTATCTATCTAACAGTGAAAGAGTTCTTGCAATAGGTCAAGTAGTTTTTGAGATAATCTCTACCTAAAAACTCTTTGTTTTCGACCGTACTATATAATAATTTTAATTAAACAATTTTTTTTTATTTCTAGGTAGTTTTAAATATTTTTAATTACTTTTTTAAGAAATAAAATTATTATTATTTAACAACTAAGGGCTCATTACAAGCTTCCACAAATGTGAAAGCATGTAACATGAAAGCTGTGCTGTGCTATGTATGATGTTACTCACAGCATCAACAGTCACACCAACAAACAACACATCAACAACACGCTAATAAAACACATAAGTCAAAGTTTCCTAGCACGAGTCGAAGCTAACTCTCGCACAATCACGAGGAAGGGAATTCATTTAATTGGCTCACAATAAAATATATGCGAGTTTGTGCGTCCGTGAGCGGCCGTATCGTCTCGGTTTCACGCTAGGGGCTTGTCGATGTTTGCTAGTGCAGAGATTTTGTCGATAGTTTTGAGTATTAGTGGAATTTGAGTTGTCTTACAACTGTCAGTTTTTACACAATTTTGACAGTCGTTAGTGCGAGCTCACGCTGAGTTTGTACTCAAAACTGTCTATGACTATCCGCCTAAGACATTGCGTCTTATCTTTCACGATTCTAGGTCAATGGGTAGTAACCATCACCCTATCTATATTTTTTATTTATTTATTTTATTAATGGACTCGACAGTTCTTCATTTGCCAATGTCATGTTACAGAAAATTCAATATCTTCAATAGTCTTCTATCTTCCTCCAGGGGAGTCGCAGTAGCGTCTTCACCCTGGGTAGCCGCGTCTTCATGTCTTCATCCAGAGGAGTCGCCGTAGCGTCATCACTCTGGACGAAGCAGCTCGACAGTCACGTTCACTCCCGAGCTTGTAGCGGGAACTCTTGATAAAAGCTTGAAACTTCAGATCAGTATTAAACATGGATATGACATGAAATTTCAGTTACATTTTAAACATTAAATTCAAACAAGTAATATACTCTATATTTGCATGCCATATGAGTGGTAGAATGTATTATTTATTTATTTATTTTATTAATGGACTCGACAGTTCGTCATTTGCCAATGTCATGTTACAGAAAATTCAATAGGTATATTGAATGTTCTTCTATCTTCCTCCAGGGGAGTCGCCGTAGCGTCATCACCCTGAGTAGCCGCGTCTTCTTGTCTTCATCCACAGGAGACGCCGTAGCGTCAATCACTGTGGACGAAGCAGCTCGACAGTCACGTTCACTCCCGAGCTCGTAGTGGGAATCTTGACCATGGCGCCAAACTTCAGATCCTGCTTGAATTCTCCAATAACTTCACCATACTGTCATTCGCGAACATTTTCTGATTAATTTAACGTGATATTAAACACAAAACACCCACTGTAGACGTTAAACTGAAAATTATTAAATAATTTCGCAACCGTCGTTTCCCGTCATTTTCAAAAAGCCCTAGAATGTATTAGGGGCTTATTATTGTATCATGACAACTGATTATACATGTACCTACATTCACGCAAATAAATGATTTGACTTTGACTTTGATCTTGCATAAATAATTCAATAACTTCACCGTACTGTCATTCGCGAACATTTTCTGATTAATTCAACGTGATATTAAACACAAAATAGTCCCTGTAGACGTTAAAAGGAAAACCATTTTCAAGAGAACCACCCTATCTATATATTATGTATTCTCTTTGGTGGCACTTCACTTGGCTATTCGTATTCGCTATTGGTTGTTTGTCGTATTTGAATACTTGACGTACATACAAATAAGACGAATATTTTGTCAAGAATACCAACCACACACGGCAATTATGACAAATGCGCAAATACGAATAGCTAAGTGAAGTGCCACCATTACGTACGAGTGCCCAAATATGCGGCATAAATGGCTGTATGTTTTGATTGCGTTGAATTACAAGGTGCAGTTCCAAGGGAGTGCAGACTTGAGTGTTTCAACTTGATACTTCTACGCGTTCCTGAGAAATTGGTCAGACAGACAGACATAAGTGATTTTATAAGGGTTCCTTTTTCATTTTAAGGTATGACACCCTAAAAAGCAGTCGGCTTTAAGGTTTTGGATGAAATATTCATAAATACTTAGAGATTTTGTATTAGTCACTGACGACGACGTGTACCTTTTATAATATTTTATTTACACAATTGATTATTTTAATTTTAATTATTTTAAATTTTATAAGTAGATACTTACATTGAATTATGAATAATAATTCAAATGAACATGCCAGATTCTGCCCCACCATCAACCGCAAATTGTACAAGATAACGTATAAATGCAAAAATATCTCCGTTTTTTATTAAAATTATTGGTTTAAAAAAAAGTTTTGGACAAGTTACGAATTGAAAAAAAAACAGCTTAATTAAGAATTCAGAAAATAGTAAGAAATCGAAGCGAATTATTCATTGTTTTTGTTATTCTTATATAGGAGTTGCGAGAGTAGTAGAAAATGATACTGATTATGATTATGCAATATGAAACCTGTAATAAGTCCCCAACAAAATTATAGGTACAGCTTAAATGGTCACGTAGTTTTGTAGGTGGGGCAAAGCTCCATTGAAATGTGGCAATGTCTTTTTTTTACCGACTTCCAAAAAAAAGGAGGAGGTTATCAACGAAAATGAAATATTTACCAATTAAATAATTAGTCACTCGAACTAATTAAATAAGGGTGTTTTCGTTTGCTTTTGACGCAAATGTGGTAGTAACTCTACAATTACATCATACAATAACAGTTCGATTTCACGCCCGCGGCTCCGCGACTAATGACCGCGGCGCGATAACGCAGCGATACCCACACGATAGTGACGCGATAACGAGCGATAACGCAGCTTTTGTTGGTATGCAGCAACTCATGTACTTAACCATGATGTTAAGTTGGTACAGTCAAAGACGGCAGTAAGTGTAACACGCGGGTATACATAGGCAAACTATGTATACACCGAAGCCCAAGTCTTATTTTGTAAACAAAAACTACCCTACCCTACTGAAATGGTATTTTAAGCTGTTCTGTGATTATTGCATAGTTATTTTCACATTATTAGATCAGATTACTTAATTTTCACTATGATGAACAGGTTCACTCAATCAGCTCCTCCAGTGTTACACCACAACCAGGTAATTAGACTATTATATTTGTTTACAAAATAAGACTTGATTTGGTCCGCGGTATAGTTTTGTATATTCTATTGACTATTGAGACGTTTACTCCTAATAGGTATGTAATCAAATTGTACTTACTTAGATCTAATCTATACTATTACAATTACTCAGAAAATAGTAAGTATGAAACTTTACAAAATCATCCTCATCCTTTTTCGAAGAAACAACGAAAGTACCAAAGTATTTCATTTTCATTTTTGCACTATAGTAATTTTATTAGACTCTAGTATAGACTACAGAATACTATATAGAGTCTCAACTACAGACTCTATATAGTATAGACTACAGATGGCTGCAGTATAGACTCTATACTGTCCAGCCCCCTTACCTTGAAGTCTTATAGCAGTATTACTTTCATAATACTGTGTTACTTCGTACAATGACGACCTTAATGAGCTTACTTTAAGGTCGTCATTATACGAAGTAACAAAGTATTATGGAAGTAATACTGCTATAAGACTTCAAGGTAAGGGGGCTGTACTAACAAACCTCTTAGATTGAGCGAACACAAAGATATTATACCTACATAATAATTGAAGTCCTCTTAGTACAAAAAGAATTAATTATGAATCACAGTTCTTTTAAACGCCGACAGACACGCATCGAGTTCCGTTACCGATCGTTCGATCGAATCGATCTCTTCAATTCGCTAGTCGATGCACGCGTGCACTACCTTTTGCAACACACACCGTCCCAACTAATAAACACGTAACTACCCTCTTATTCACTGCAAATTAAACCTTAAACTTTACACTAATTGGGTTTAAATTGGCGTAGTTTCAACTTTAGTATTTTAAACAATCTGAGTGTTCAAAGTTGTGTTCTAAATGTTGGAAGATACAGTTCAGTTTGCGTTCTAAAGCTAGAGTTTTGAGGTTATGTGGCACGAAAGCTGCGCGTGCGCAGATAGCCCGCGAAGGGCGGCTAGACGTCCCACAGACGGTACAAATGTCGTCGTCGGAATGCGGGCTTTCTTTTACATAATTTATTCGTAATACTTGCGGAGTGAACGGTGTACTTACCTACTATCTTTAGAAATACTAGTCTTGGCCCGAGGCTCTGATAAATAATGATTATGTTAAAATGAGGCCGCTAAAAACCTGATGAAAAAGTCAATAATGCTTCTAATTTATATGTGTACCTAGTTAGTTAGTTTTAAAAGCTCTTTATTGACATAAAATACATTGCCATATTTCAATAGAGCTTTGCCCCACCTACAAACTACGTGACCATTTAAGCTGACCCTATCATTTTGTTGGGGACTTATTACAGGTTTCATATTGCATAATCATAATCAGTATCATTTTATACTACTCTCGCAACTCCTATAGAAGTATAACAAAAACAATGAATAAATCGCTTCGATTTCTTACTATTTTCTAAATTCTTAATTAAGCTGTTTTTTTCGAATCGCAACTTGTACAAAACTTTATTTTAAACCAATAATTTTAATAAAAAACGGAGATATTTTTAAATTTATTCGTTATCTTGTACAACTAGCGGTTGATGGTGGGGCAGAATCTGGCATTGTCATTTATATCAAATAATTCAAGGACACCCTGTAGATGATACTTTGGTCTATGTTCTCGACTAACACCTAACTTTGAAGCAAAACTGAGTTGTGGAATGCACCCGGCATCGGCGATATTAAAGCAGATAACACATTGTTTGTTTGTTCGTATGTGTATTTTAGTTTGTCTGTAGGTATGTGTAGGAAGACTTTATCGGTGCATCGGTGAATCATGTGCGTTGTTGCGTTGACTCATGCAATACGACTATCAGTTTTGCATGATTAATTGTTCATTCGGTTACTATAAAGGTACGAAGAGTTCTTCTTCGTTCTCTTCTATATCATATGAATGGCCAGGGAATTGAAGCAAGCGTCGGTGTTTTTGAAACGTAGGAACAATATTAGGGCTGTTTAAGGGATTTTGATGGGAGTTTCACTAGGAGATAGCTGAAATATCAGGACAGCTCATAGGTCATCGATACTGATGCCAAAACACTAATTTTTAGAATTTTTGTCTGTTTGTCTGTGATTTTGTGCAAGTATCACGCCATAACTAATGAAGAGATTTTGATGGGAGTTTCACTAGAGTAGCGCTTTTGCGTAGAGGAAGAGGATGGAGGAGATCAGGAGGCAGATATTCCTCTCTAGATTCTTGTTTCCACATCACATACCGCCATGGTTTATAGCCATAAGTTAAAGTGTCACAATATGACACTTTATTTACGATCTAGCCTAAATAAAATAAGACTAATAAGTAATTTGATTTTGACCTAAATTTCTGTAAATTGACACTTATATCCTAAGAGTTAGTCCAACGACATTACTTAGAGTCTATAAGGGCGATCACTTTGTTCACGTGTCTTACATTCGCGACTTGTTTTCAATTGTTTTCACTACACTACACTAACTCAAAAGGTTTGGTTATTTTCAGTCTTCTCACTATATCTGTGTTGTCGAGGAAGGAAAATCTTGAAATGGTATTTTTCTTTTAGGATGTTAATAGTTTTTAGTTTTTAGAGAGACGATATCGTTAGATACAGGGATGGGTGGCTGAAAGAGGCTCAGGACAGGGATGGATGGAAGAGGAGGGGAGATACCTTTGCCCAGCAGTGGGACAATTTATAGGTTCACAAAAAAAAAAGTTTTTAGACTTTGTCAATTAGAAAACACGACTGAGAATCGCTAACCACTGTAGGTACCTATATTTTAAGCAAACCTTTCGTATCAAGGGCCACTACATAATCTTATATCATTTACGATGTATGACATATCCATATCCAAGTTAGGTTTAGGGTGATCCAGGGTGGGCGCGGGGTGTGAGGTCAGATATTTCAATTCTCGGTCGGATATTGGGTGGCGGCGTGACGACGCATACATCTAGAGGCAGCCTTTCCGTGTGTCCACCTTATCTTAATATTAAAATCTTGTGTGTGCAACGTGAGTTATGCCGGGTCGACTTTATGGACGGATGTTATGCCGATAGATATCGCGGATTGATGAAAAACGAATGAGTGGAAACCGTGGTCGGTTTTCGCGCTAAACTCAAATAACAATGCCAGATTCTGCCCCACCATCAACAGCTAGTTGTACAAAATAACGAATAAATGTAAAAAAAATATCTCCGTTTTTTATTAAAATTATTGGTTTAAAATAAAGTTTTGTACAAGTTGCGATTCGAAAAAAACAGCTTAATTAAGAATTCAGAAAATAGTAGGAAATCGAAGCGATTTATTCATTGTTTTTGTTATTCTTCTATAGGAGTTGCAAGAGTAGTAGGAAATGATACTGATTATGCAATATGAAACCTGTAATAAGTCCCCAACAAAATGATAGGTAGAGCTTAAATGGTCACGCAGTTTTGTAGGTGGGGCAAAGCTCCATTGAAATGTGGCAATGTCTTTTCGTTTTTCTTGCATATAGGTATTATATGCTATTGGGAAAATCTAAATAATTATTAAAACTTAAGTATAATTAAAACTAAAACTTATGAAATATAATAAAAACTACCTAAAAATACTTTAAAACTACCTAGGAAAAAAACCTTACCTAAAACAGTCTAAAAAATTCAGCCCTCTTGGAAACCCTGTCCATCACACTGGCAAAAAAAAATTAAAATCTAGTAAAATTCGTGTCATGCTTGGGGTTCGAACCAAGGACCTCGCCATTCCGTGATACGCTTTTTTCCAACAGAGTTATCGTGATTCGGGTCAGGGGAAGTCTTCCATATTCATTCTATTTTAATTTTATAGAAAGTATATCAAAACCTTTCGGTTCCGAACATTATCTTCCGGCGATTAGTTAATTTATACATATAGTAGAAAATACTAAAATAATTATAAAGAATTATTCGTAATTCGCCTGCTTTATTGCATACAGCAATTTAAACCTAAATGTAGTAATTTAATTACCCTAACCAGTGGTAATAGGCCTCTGGCTTACGTTTTTTAAACAAACCTTAATCAGACAAATGACAATGCTAACTTTTTGTACGTTATCCTCTTAGTTTTCCGCTAATCATTGTCTAACGTGACATATTTTGTAATTCAATTTCAATGTAACAGATAGTGCTGAGCGTTAAACATTAAGAAATCGATGCGAATTATTCGTTATTTTTGTTATCATTTTCTACTACTCTCGCAACTCTTACTGTTTATGATTATGCAATATGAAATCTGCAATCAGTCCCCAACAAAATGATAGTACAGCTTCAATGTACACGCAGTTTTGTAAAGGTGTGGCAAGGCTCCATTGAAATCTTGCAATGTCATTTAAAAATTTAAGCGTTTCCTACGCCAAAGTTATAATGCAATACGATGACACTACTTTTAGAACTTTCAAAGCTAACTTAAAATTAGAAAACGCACAGCACAATCGCTCCAGTGAGCAAAATATTCAATAACAGTAGTGACACTCGATGACAAGACCTCGCGATCCCCGCCCGCAATTTCCTACTCCGTCCGTCACAATGTCACTACCGTGTTTATTTCATTCGCGTTTTATTTATTCAGCCGAGTGGGGGGCCCCTTGATGCGTATCTGGTGAAATATGTTGCGTTGATATTTCGTAAGAGTTACGTCAGTAGGAGATAATATTATGTATGTGGCCTTAAGTCTTAGGGGGTGAATGAGTCTTGAATTGAGAAGAGGACCGGGTAAACGTAGTTTGGGATTCTCCCGAACGATCGAGATGGAGGGATACAATTTGTATTATAAATACATTGTGGTTTTTTTTTATATTTTAGAATTTTGCAAGATACCTAAATGTACCAACGCTGAGGAGAAAAACGACAAAACTTTATTAAATAAAGAAAAAATATAAGTAAGTAATAATATACTAAAACTATATGTACAAACAATATATATATAAAAAGTTATAGATAAAAAAACATGCCCAAGGTCCCCCACTATTGGCAGCGTGCCCAAAAGGCTGGCCGCGTTGCCCCGCTGTATAGCGAGGCTAACGCGCTGGGCGAAGTATGAGCCAGCCTTTTGGTCACGCGATGCCTCGACCAGGCGCCGCGATAGCTCTTTGGCGATGCGGTAATAATATAATAATTAAGTAATAATATAATATAATATTTTTACTTAATTTTAAATTAGGTAATAATACATAATTTTATTCTTATTATAACAAATAACAAAAATCATGGATGATTTGCGCAAGGTTAATGACAAGATTGCATTCAAAGATCCGATAATTCGATTGAGTCGCCTTTGGGAGAGGTTTACGCCCAGAAGTGGACTAATACAGACTCGATATAAAAGTAGCATATGTGTTACTGGAGATCCTAAGCTATATCTTTACGAATTTTGGTGCAGATCCATCGAGCCGTTGGAGCACATTGAGCAACAAACTTTCGCCTTTATTTGGCTCGTCTACCCAACTATCTCATTAAAATCCTACTACTTGTTACAAGTCAATTTATTAAATAGATTAACTTGAAGCAGAGCGTTAAACAAAATCAAATCCAAATCCCATTAAATAGATTAACTTGAAGCAGAGCATTAAACAAAATCAAATCCAAATCCCAAACAACTATCTAAACAAATCAATCGCCCAGAATTTTCACTCGAAATAATTCGAAATTCGAACGAAGAAACAAAGGAGCATCATTCAACGAACGAAATGAACGAATGAACGGAACAAATGAACGAATGAATAGATTGAGTAAACAATATCTTATTTTGCTATAATCCCGCGGAGGAAGCTGTGCTAATTTCCTGAAAGAGATGGGATGCAGCGTTTACTAGCCTGTTTTAAAGCTGGGTTTACACTTAGCGACTCCTTTGAGGCAATAAATAGTTGGAAACACATTTCGGTCTTTATTTATGTCTATGTTATTTATGGTAATAAATAATGCTAACGATAGCAATGTTTCTATGCATTGAAATCACATTTGAGTAACATTTTTATTGATTTATTAATGGACTAGACAGATCGTCATTTTCACGTGTCATGTCACACATTATTCATAATGGTGGCACTTCACTTGGCTATTCGTATTCGCTATTGGATGTGTGTCGTATTTGTCAAATACTTGACGTACTTAGATACAAATAAGACGAATATATAGTCAAGCATACCAACCACACATGACAATTATGACAAATACAAAGAGCCAAGTGAAGTACCACCATAAGATTTCATAGCCTTCTATCTTCATCCAGAGGATTCGTCGTAGCGTCGTCATCCAGGATCTCAGCGTCTTCTTTTCTTCCTCGTGTCGAGGAATTGAGTCGCGTTCAATACGCGGCCTTATCACTGGAAGCCTTGCAAACCTCAGGTGATATGATAGTATTACGTAGGTGCTTTAAACAAATCGGTAAATGTAAAGGCACCCTTGGGATCCGTTACACGCGAGCGACTTCGTCCCACTTATTGTTTTATTCAATTTTAAGACGCGTTCGGTTGATTGGATGAGTTTATCTTCCAGCTGAAGCCGGAACTTGCCGAAATGAACTGTTGCTCGATAATGTGCTGTTGTTCTAACGTTCGGTTCGAATGCTTATTGGATTGCTTCGGATGTTAATTTCAATAAGTAAGGCTTTGTTATAAAATTTAATATTTTTTTAATCTTACGTCGCCGATAATAAGCAATAAATAAATATAAACAATAAACCACCACATAAAGCAATGAATTATGAATCTAATTTTTATTTAATTATTTTTACTTAAGATTAAATTTATTGGCATAAACAACCACAATTACATTTCCGATGGAAGGCGTTAGTAATCCGTCATACAGTTGTTTAAACTAGTACGGATGCTATCGTTTCCACATTCTTGAAACAAATGTTAGTATAATAATTGCTAAAAATGTATAACCTATTTTGGCCAGTCACAGCTGGAATACCGCGTCCAAGTAGGTACATTTTTAGAATTTTATTTTTAAATTTTTTATATAATTTTTTGTTTGTTTATGTAAATATGTTACTGATTTGTTATTAAATAAATAATACCTATTTTCAAGAAGCACTGATCATTATTTTTGTGTCAATAAAAATCTTTTTATCTTATCTTAATCACTAACGGTCCAAAGAGTGTTATACTTGATCTGCTATTAGCTGTACCTACATAAATTTTATTAAAACAATGAAAATGATTTTTTTTTAACCTAATGTCTTGTCATAATATGCGTAGAAATAAATAAAACATTTTCACTTCAAAATTTGTTACCAAGCGTTGTTGGTATTATTGGAATTCAATATTTTAGGAATTAATCCTTTTGCGATTCAACATTTTAGTAGTTCAACATTTTCGAATATGCCATAAAGCTATATTTAATCTAAAAAGTTTCAAGTAATAAGTTGTAAATAACTCAATGACTGTTATATAGAAGAACTCCCCGGCGCGATTTGTCACGTTTGCCAAGTTAATAAAGCGTCAAGAAGTGGCAAGTTCTTTGTGCGAGCGCGGTCGCGTTTATCGGCTCAGGCGCGCTTCATTTCCGTGGCGCGCTTCTTGTCGAACTTGCGAAACAGCGTGATGGATAAGCTGTAGCGGGAGCGGGTAATTAGGATTCCGAATTCGGTTCATAGTCAGCGAAGTAATCTATACATATAATAAGACTGTAAAAAAGTTGTGTCTGTACATTGGATATTTTTTGAAAAGAATAATTAACAAACACTAATTTTTAGAATTTTTGTCTGTTTGTCTGTGACTTTGTGCAAGTATAACGCCATAACTACTGAAGGGATTTTGATGGGAGTTTAACTAGGAGATAGCTGAAATATCCGGACAGTTCATAGGCTATATAAGGCATGGCGGTATGTGATGTGGAAACAAAGATCCAGAGAGGAAGATCTACCTCCTGATCTCCTCCATCCTCCTCCTCTACGCAAACGAAGTTGCGGGGTACAGCTAGTGTTAAGAAAATTTGCTTTGTACGGACCCCATGTTGGGCGCCAGTGTTACAACCGATACAAACTTAGGGACAGTGTTTTGCTGTTTTTGCTAACTGTTTGTTTTCGTAGCTAGTTTGACTGGGTTTACCGGCGAGCTCTTAACATACCAATGGAAATAATCTCTGGTAGGGAACTTACAATAATTAATGTGCATCAGACAAAATATCGAATCAGAGAATTACATCCATCAACATCCATCCATTAAGCTCGAAGGACCATTATGTAGCTGCAGTCGGTGGTGGTAAATAAGTGGACTGTATATTATTATAGGTAACTGGTATATTAAAGTTAAAACACTTGAACAAATAAATTTTCCGCTTGTCAGTTTAGATAGATCCGAAAGTTCTCGTCGTTCCTAATTGAATATGACACTTTTGACTTTGACAGTTTCATTTGACACTTCACCTCCGCGCGGCGACCCCGCGATGGCCCGCCGCCACACGTTCCGTTTCACGGACAGTTATTTTTAAAATTTAAGCGGCCAGATATCAAAACTTGCAGACTTTATCGGCCCGCATCGTATTAGGTTTAAGAGATGGTGGTAGGCCTAGGTTAATAAAGCCGAATTCACAAAAAACAGACAACAGTCCACCTTAAAGTGGCAATAAATGTCAATTATTGTACGGTGGAACACAGAGAAAGGTGTATGGGAGAGTTTTTAAGGTTGAGATTATTTCAACAAGCCATCGTAATTTTCTGTTTCTCTAATTCTAAATGTATGTAGCGCATAGTACAGCTTTAAGCTTATAACTTGCACCACACGCTAACACTAGACTACGAGAGGATAATCACATTGTTTTGTTTTTGATTCATTGCAGTTAGTTATTCATAAAGTTGCATATTTCATATTGTTTCTTGTGCAATCGGATATTTGCTTTGTAAGCTTGTATAAAGAATTGAAACCATATTATGAATATTTGATTTAAGGGTTAATCCGACCAAGCCTTTATAAAATCATATCTTCTAATAGGATCCATTTTATTAAAAAAACTATGTACCAAATCTGTATTACGATTCTAATATACGATTATCATAACGTCAGTCTTATCACTAAGGGGCGTATTTCAAAAAATTTCGATTTTGAGTGAGGTACACCATCGTATTTAAAAAAGTAAGGCTCATATTGTCGCTAAAAGACGTATCTCTAAACCTTACCGTTACTAAGATTCAAATTACGCAATTATTAATTGTGACAATTCAAGTTGTAGCACAGACCACTTACCCCATATATATGAAATCGGTACAAATTTGCAAGCGAAAAATTCTGTCAACGATGAGCGTATAGAGAGACGAAGCGGTGGACAGGGGTGCCGTATTAAAGAGATGCGTCCATGTCGATAATATCTCTAGGTTACACGTGTCACGAAGCAATTTTGCGCTCATGTGTGGACAGACACGGGCGCCTTTTTGTTACAGGTCTATGGGGTAAGTGGTCTGTGAGTTGTAGTTCGAGAACTTGCGAATAATGGCCGTTTTCAGAATTTATTTTAAAAATAGGAATTTATAGTAATGAAGATTTAGAACATTGTTTTTCTAATAACCTATAATTCTATAAGTTATGATTTTTTTAAAGGATGGGGCACATATCTTAAAGTAAAGCGCATAAGTGAAATATTAAAAAATATAGAGTCTTTGTAAATTAAACTCTACTTCTTCACTGAACTGCACCTCAACCGATTAGCACTTACTAACACACACAATTACAGCTGCAAAGTTATAGCTTAGTGCTAAAGTTATAAGGCTAGCTTAGTGCCACAGCCGTGGGAATATCCTAGCATTTCGCGGTATCCGCCGCGTATCAGCTGAGTTGCGCAGGCGCAGGATCTAATCGCGATTGGTGCTGCGCGATAGACAAAGGTATTTTAATATTGTATTGTTGATAGGTTTATGATTATGAGTGCGTTGAATAGCGTTTACATTGGGGCATTATAATTTATTCAAGTAACTTGTATATATTGGTGTCCCTTCATTTGATAAAAAACAAATTACAAATTTTCATTTCACAAACAACGTTTGGCAAAACTATGATTCATAAGTTCATCTTTGTACAAAGTAATGGTTCTATAAATAATTCATTTGACATAACAATTACGAGACAAAGTTTCTTTCTTCAAAACATCACTTAACAAACTATTCACTTATTATATACGTTAATAGATAAAACAACGCAAGGCATAAAAACCTTTGACAAAATGCATTGTTTGGTAATTGTAATTTGTTTTTTATCAAATGAAGGGACACCCCGACCAACTCTCTAACCAGATCCGACACGGATGTTTAGGTTCAGAAGGACTTCGATGTTAGGTTTTTTTTTGTATTCAAAAAGCATGTTTATTTATTAACAATTATACATAAATTTGTAATTTGTTTTTTATCAAATGAAGGGACACCCCGACCAACTCTCTAACCAGATCCGACACGGATGTCTAGGGCCAGAAGGCTCTGGCTTGGAGCGAAGCGCAGCTTCGCTCCAAGCCAGAGACTTCGATGTTAGGTTTTTTTTGTATTCAAAAAGCAAGTTGATTTATTAACAATTATACATATAAAATACCCACTTATTTACCCAATATTTTGTCTAATGGCAACCTTGCAAAAGGAATACTTTGGTCATTTAATCAATTGCAAAATGACTTTTTAGCATTCACAACATTTGCTATGTTAAATATTTATAAAATGGATTTTTGTCAAATGATCACTTTTAAAACGATCACTTTAGTAAATGATAAGTTTGTCAAATGATTACTTTTTCAAAAATAATTTGTAAAATGATCATTTGTCATACGTTTTTTGTCAAACATTAGTGAACCGTATATATTAAGTGTAACCTCCGATTCAGAGGAATCCTAATAATAATTTAGCAAACGTCATACAGTTTTTAAACTACAGTTGCTATCGTTTCACACTCTTGTAAATTGTTTCCAAACAACGCTGGTAGCTTTAAGTTTTCAATCAAGAAACTCTGTTCTTAAATTCTTAAGTCAATAAAAACCTTTATTATTATTCAGAATGGTGCCTCATGCAACCGGACCGATGGGCTCGGACTGTCACAGAATGGGTGCCATCGGACGGTCGCCGGCGTCGGGGCAGACCTCAGCGTAGGTGGAGAGACGATATCGTTAGATACAGGGATGGGTGGCTGGAAGAGGCTCAGGACAGGGATGGATGGAAGAGGAGGGGGGAGACCTTTGCCCAGCAGTGGGACAATATATAGGTTAACAAAAAAAAAATCAGAATTTTATTTACGCATTATCCATGCTCGGTGAATAAATTAGAACATGATGAAAAAATTCTTGCCGTGGGCAGGACTTGAACCCAGAGTGTTGGTAGGAGCGTGTCACGGAATGACAAGGTCGCGGGTTCAAGTCTTGTCCACGGCAAGAATTTTTTCATCATGTTCTAATTTATTATTATTAATGATATTGCGAAATATTTTTTTTTAAAGTTGTGGAGTGTGTTTGTTGTAAAGGCTTGTTCCATCTAGTCATACACTTATATGTCTAAATTTTCGTGACTGTGGTGTTGTATGAGTTGAAAAAAAAATTAAGTAGGTACTTTTACATGAAATAATTGAATTTTTTAATACACTTTGCACTTACCGGTGTATACCTACTGTACTTACTGTATATCTATACGTAATTAGTAATTTGCAGACATAACTCATTCATTATCAAATCAAAAGCGCCTATAATACACCCGCTCCATACCCCCTATTAAAACCAGATTTCTTCCACTCAGTACCGTATCAATAGCTCCTCATAAAAGCGTGGCTGGCGAAAGAGCAACGCTTGATACGATCGGCTGGAGTGCCATCACGGCGAGGCTTCGAGGGGTCGGGCGCGGCTAATCTGCGTTCGTCGGCCGATCGCCTCCGCACGGCTCAGCAAGAGCTTACGACAATTAGGGAGACGATTCGGATTGGCGCAAGTGGAACTTGACAGAAAGCTTAGGTTTGCGAGCTTTTTAGTGACACGATACGGATTATAGTGGACGAAGCCAGTGAATACGATAACTAATAAAACTGCGAAAATGTGTTTGTTTACAAAATCTACAACAATACAATATAGGACTAATTAACGTCCTTTCTTTCCTACTCTCTGTGAATACCATTTATTTATTTTTTGATTGTTTTTCTTTTTATTCTTCTTGTATTTCTAGCTCTACCTCTCGCTATTTAAAATTCTTAATTTCCCTAATTAGTTGGTTGCCTGGAAGAGATCGCTTTTAGCGATAAGGCCGCCAAAATTGTACATTATGTTTGTATTATTCCGTAATCTTTTTCCGTAATTGTTGTGTTTTATGTACAATAAAGTGTATTTGAATTGAATTGAACGTCGGTCGGTTTGTTATGTTTTCAGGTAAAATAAAATAAATTAACAAATCATCTTGTGTGCGTTTTTCCATTAATGGTAATATACCACTTTGGGTATCACTGCTATAGACAGATGAAGCTGTTTAGTGACTACAAATTCAGTCTTTTCCCAATGGGTCTTTAATAACAAACAAACAAAAAACCATCACCACATTAATGCACTGAAGGAGAGGTGCAACTCTACATCTCTATCGATCGCGGCCACCCATCTCTCTCCCGCAATCTCGCATTATCTATGCGACTGCGAGGCTACAACCAGTTGACAAAGTGCACTACGTGATATTGTAGCCATTACTCCTAGTGATTCATATCGACCCCCCTCTCTAGGCCCCCCTAGCCCCCCACAAACTCAACCCCCCAGCTTTCTCGCAGATAACGGTCCGCACGTTGTCCAGATATACCTATTAAGGATGCAACATTGAACTCCGAACGTAAATAACTACGAAGTTGTATCGTATAAGTACATAACTTGCATATTGCAGTACAGGCAAAGTTTTCTTTTAGTTTTTTTCTTTGCCGATTTTAGAGCAAAATTACCTCGTTATCAGTCTATTTTTGTAGTCACAAACCTTCCCTTACATCGAGGATGCCATGGGCCATGATCCACCACGCGAGCATTTTTCTATAGCATGCAGGTTTCATAACGATGTTTTCCTTCAACGTTTTTGAGATCATTCGGTAAATGTACTTAGGTTTTTTGCCTTCGGAAAAAAGGAAAACTCATTGGTACATAGCTGACCTTACCATGAACTCTTATAGCAGGATTACTTCAATAATACTTTGTTATTTCTTACCATGACGACCTTAAAGTAAGTATTATTGAAGTAATCCTGCTATATGAGTTCATGGTAAGGCGGCTGGCCGGGGATCGAACCTTCCGAGTGTTTACAGTTAACAACTACAGAAAATTGAATAAAACTCATTGGCGCATAAGTTGTTTACCTGTGTCGTCAAACCTAGACCTCCGTAAGCGAAATCCAATGTAATAATAACCAAACCACCGAGCTCTCTAAACACAGATAATAAAATACTCATGCATAGCTATTGTTCACATTCTGCCCAGTCGAGCAAGCAGATATAAAACGAACCTTTAAAAAAAGAATGTCAATGTGACAGTTGGAAAAGCGCGCCAAAACTACCGCAACAAAGCACCGGTCGGCTGAAACAATCAACAAATTCTCATCGTACAAACGAATCGGACATTTATTGTTTGCTATCGTTACATTCCAGCTCCGTTGTTTATAACAGAGACGCCCAATTTGCTCGGGAGACTTTTTATCGCATTTTTTTGCTATTTTTGTTTCTACACGAGAAACAAAGAGCCGATATGACAGGGATGTCGTGTACCGGTATCGGCGGGCGGCAGCACGAAAAACGAGAAAGTAATCGAGCAATCGGGTAAAACAGAAGGAGCGGCGCAGCGGCCCGTGACAATTGCATCTGCAGTCGAATTGCAGACGCCATGTTGGATTATTGCGCCGCTATTTCGATTAAGTGGCTCGATGTTTGTTTTGGAACGCGCCCACAAACACGTTTCCTGTTTTTAGTTTTGTAGGTGCTGAATGTTAATGTTGTTTCTTTTCAAGCTGGCGTAACGGTTACCCCACTACTTCTGATAGACTATTTACCTAACATTGTCGGTGTTCTATAAGTTTCCCGTAGGAACTCGATATTTTCCCGTGGTAAAAAGTTGCTCATGTTCCGGGGCGCTAGCTATAGATGTGTATTAAATAACAGGCAAACCAAACTAACATACTTTAATTTTTTTTGTAAAATTCTTCCCAGAGGGAAGGCAAAGCCAACTATATATATCTTATAGCCTGGTCTGATGTTAATATAATTTCTGAATTCTTATAAATACATACATATATATGAAGATAACGTGTACCGGTCATACCGGAATTACAATAGAAAATACTTCATTTAATTTTCTTTTTAGTTCACAACCTTAAAGCTTTCATATTTCCACCTTGTCTACTGAAAAGCTACTGAATTTTCTTCGGTTTTGCATTCTTACATGTACCTAGGTAGGATTTCCCGGCGTTCAGTTTTATAATGGAATGTTCCATATAGGTAAAATTTATTATTTTAGATTATTAGGTAGGAGTTATTTAAATGTTATTCATTTAATTCTGAGATTTTATTAGGGAATAAATCACCCTGTAGTATAAAGCCTACCACAAGTAATTTCAATCGGAAGTCAATACAACGAGTTTCGACTTTAGTGTAGTAGGAATAAAGCCTAGTTGCCGATAAGTTAATTAAGCCTAATTAGGACCGGTTTTTGCATAGAGATCACGCCACGACGACACAGGTGTTCATGCGACAGGCAGGCGCCAGTGGTCGATCGTATGATTTTCATTCAATTTTCATAGGATTTTTATGGACTTTGATTTACTATACCCAAGGCCTATAGTAGCGTAGCATTTAATGTTAGTTACGTCTAATTAGGAACTATTTCAGAAAGTCACGCCACTTCGCACAGGTGGCTGGTGCGACAGACCGGCGCCGAAAAGGAGGGAATGAGAGGTGAAGAGAGGAGGGGAAGCAGCGCCTGCTTAAATAGACATGACCGAGCGTGGCAGGGGCTTCTTCTTTGGATCGCGGAACCGCTGCCGGACGTACGTGCGATCTTAGCTTAGTTTGGCGCGCAATTTGTTGTGCAGTAGTAGTCTCTCTCTCTCTTAATTTTAAACTTCTTTCTATTGAAGTTTAATTTGTGTATTTTATTTATTTATTATATTCCCCCGTAGGGCCCCTTAGGTCAAACTCTTCCTATTTCCACTACCTTATACCCTTTTTCCTGACCACAATTCCTCCTAAACCAACCAGCCCGATACAGGACAAGACACCTTTATCCTGTGTTAGTATTATAACAATCTTGCTTGAGTCTGAGTGAGAGTGTCGGGTAAACCTAATTCCTATACATTCCCATGTTCCAACTGCTTGGAATCCCAGCGATTTCAAGTGAAGAAAGGTATTTACTGTATGTATACTTATTTATTATATTATTTATTCTTTATTATTCATTCATATATTCCCCTACGGCTGAGCGGACGTGAGTAAGGTTTAAATATTTTGTTACTAATCATATTTTATTACAGCTATTCTCCGTGTTGGGTAAGTGCTACTATTGTCTAGCTCTGTGTGTACATTTTAATGTTTCATTATTTTTATCACTGTTGTGTGGGTAATTGAGATTCGTACTTAGGTTTGTCATAGCATCCTTTCTTGCGAGTTTGCGTTGCTTCATCTCGACATGAGAGACCCGTCATACACGAATTCAATATCACTTTTTCATTATGTATCGGATATTAAGTACTTGTCAATAGTTTATCTCATTATTGCAATGACAATCATTATGATGCGTATGCGCACATGTGCGCTCGCCTAGTATAGACGCTCACACAGTAGGTAAGGTCTAGTGACATGTTAGGGGTGTGGCATTACTATGAGATTATGTATGTATGCGTAAGTGTAATTTAGATTCGAAGCTATTGATCCGAGCCCATATAGTTAGTGTTTAATTATTGACTTTATAGTATTTTCTTTATCTCTAAACTACTGAACCGGATCTGAGGTTGGGCGTATTGCCACTACCGTCTTTGTCTATACTAAATTATGATGTGGGTTGGCTTGTCTTTGCTAAGCAACAAGGCTATAAAACCGATAGGTTTAGACTTTGTTTTATTGTTGGTTTATGTATGTAAGTATTCATCTACATTAGGGAAATAGTTAACGAAATTAGCAATGAAGTCTTAATATCGACCCTATCCAGTTAGCGTTTAGGTAAACAAACGTTCAACTATTCAGGTCAGATTCGAACTCTGATATTTATATAAATTGTTGAATAAGTAAAGTTTAGATTTGAGCTAGTAAGTGAAATAAGTATGTATAGGCTAGATTTCTGTGAGTAAGTAAGTAAGTAAAGTCTAGATGTCTGTGAGTAAGTAAGTAAGTAAAGTCTAGATGTCTGTGAGTAAGTAAGTAAGGTCTAGAACCTAGATTATGGGTCTCAAGCAGATATACCTATTTTGTTGCCATTTAGCAAATTGGGTTGGATGATGTTGGTGTTGAAAAGTCAGTGTTCATTCTAGATCTTAAGTTAATCTAATTTTCTTTCAGCATTTGGTCATCAATTTTAATTGTGTGTTATTTTGTTTCATTTAATATTTGCGTTGTTAATAATTAAGCAATAACCGATGGGGTAGACGAGTTCTCGAATGGAGGCCACGAACGGGTAAACGTAGTGTGGGACGCCCCCCGACCAGATGGAGGGATGACCTTCGCAAAATGGCTGGCAGGGACTGGATGCAGAGGGCCGAGAGTAGGGTTGATTGGCGCGCTTTGGGAGAGGCCTACGTCCAGCAGTGGACTGATACGGGCTGATGATGATGATGATGACCTGCTATAAAAATCTAAGTCAACAAATAGCTTTGGTTTTCGAGTCGTCTATTACATTGTTTCATTATTTTTAATATCAGTAATTATCTGTTTCTTTTTAACGTTAAATATTCCTCTAAGTGAAAAGTTGTTGTCGGTGTTGGTTAAAATCTATACAGTTGGTGTTGTAAAAATACCTAAGTAAATAAGTAGTTATCTACATATTGGCGCTCCCTCTCATACACGCTTTCGAAGCATTATCGGTGGAAGTTAGTTTGGACATAGAGTTATTTAACCAGCGGGTCCACAGCCTGCCCGTTTGTAACTCCATGGTATCGTTGCTAACCGATGCTAATAATGTGAACAGGAGATAGTCTAGGGAATGCGGTATTCTGGGACTATCTCTATACTCTACACGCAGCTCGCAAATTTTCCCTACACTATACACCGATAGGGATACACACACAGCAGTGAGAAAAGTGCCAATATGAGCCTTATTAGACCAACTATACTGGGGACTCACGATCCCTGGTATTAATGGTCTATGGTGGCATCGCGGAGTTTAATGGGTTACAACACCAGACGTAGTATGGGTTGAGACTGACATTCGGTGATAGCGGATGCGAGGTAATACACAGCTTATTCAACCTTCAACCTTCTCTCACTAAACTCATTTAGGCCAGGGTTATTTTGGTAATGAGGATGTGGATTCATCCCACTAGTACGGCAAGCTGCTGGGCTTTAGTTTAAATCTATTCCCTTCAATAATCCTCCTACTAATCATTCTCCCATCTTTCTGAACTTCCTACCAACTCCTTTCTGAAAGCATATAAATGCTTATTAAATGTAACTTATGGTTTATTTATGCACAATCACTTCGGTCTGTCTTATTCTTACCGTTACTAAAATTCATTCTATTCTTATTTTATTCCTACAGGAAATATAAAAGGTATTGAACCTACCTTTTATTTTGTGGAAGGGTATTGAACCTACCCTTTCAGTTGTGGAAAGGTATTGAACCTACCTTTCCAGTTACAAGGTATTGAACCTACCTTTTCAGTTGTACAAGGTATTGAACCTACCTTTGTACGCACAATGTGCAAATACTTCTATCAGTAACTGGGCACTCCAGAAACCACTAGAATGAATCTAGTAATATTAAGAAATTCAATGAGAGGGACTGAAAGATTATTAGTTTTGCGAAATAACAACTTTTAACATCAGATTCCTCTCCATCATCCTTTCCTGAGGAGACTCGCATTCTGGTTGGAGTCTATCCCCTCGTGGCGTGGTGTGGAGCCAGGGGGGTGAAAACATTTTTTTTAGAGGTTAATCTCTTACAGGAAATGTTCTCACGTCTAACAGTAATTTCTTACAGAGATTCTGATGTCCGAGTAATATTCTTACTTCCATCCAGGGTTCCAAACCAATAAATTGTGTTCTCTTCCATTATTTACCATTAATATTGTTTTCCTGTAATTCCCTTTCTTTTGTGTAAATCTTATCTTGAAGTCGATATTAACCTATTTTTCTGTTGCAGGAATACTCCGTTACGGTATTTATATTAGTTGTAAGAACCTCTCTCGATTCTAATTATTTATTTTCATTTTCAATATAAAATGTATAAGTTCTTTTGATTTAAAGATTTCATAGGGTTAACTCATAGTCACGGTAGTTCTGTAGGTATATTGTTGCGTTTTAGTATTGTATTCAGGCCTTGGGTATGGTCAATAAGAATGTCAGAAGGTAGGTAGCTAATTAACTTCAATTTCAAATTCGTTTATCTGTAAATAATCTAAATTAATTCTCATTTTAATTAATAACCTTTTATACTTCTATATAGGGACATTATTTCGAACTTAAGTAACTTCTTAAAAGTTGTCAGTATGCTCATTTAGATTTAAGATAACTTAGCGTAAGTTTTATTATTCGTGCTAGTAATAAGTCTAATAGTTTTTGTATGTTAGGTTATCGCAATAAATATTTTCTTTCGTTATAAACCTGTTATGCTTTAATTTATATTCATCTACCTGATCTCCTCTGAACCCTTGAAGATTCTGTGTGTTACTACATTAGGAAATAACAACGTAGGGTTAGACGATCACATTTTGGCCTTATTAATTTCTAGTAATTTAATATTCTATTATCCTTAATTTTGCTTTATTTATGATTAAATATTAGTTCCAATTTACTTTATTTCAATTAGCTTAATATTTTACATAGTAGTATAAAGTCAATTGAGTGGGTACACATAGCTTTAATTGTAAGGAAGTTAGTAAGAGCTTTGGTAAGTATCTTTTAAGCTTAATAATTTTGTAGGTTTATCTAGCTTTCACGTAGGGGTTCCAGAGCTGGTGCTTTTCGTAAGTATTTAGGTAGGTCTCTTTTAGCTTTTTGTAGGTTTTCACCCCTTCAGGGTTGCGTAGGCTTTTCGTGTAGCTCTTTTTGGGGTGGGTAGAGGTGTGTAGCTTTTTAGGGCGGGTTGGGATCGTCACAATATGGTGCCTAAATTCCCAGGATCTGTATATATCTATGTATAACGTATATTATATTGTGTATTTATGTATATTATTATGTATTTATGTATATCTTAAAGTGGACTTCGGTCCACAATATGTTTCCGTGTAAACAAATGAGGGGTTCAAGAGATCAGTTGTGGATGGATTGAATTGATGCATTACAGGTTTTACTAGGTTAAATTACAGGTTTATTACGTTAAATTACAGGTTTACTAGATTAAATTCACGCGTTAATAATAGTCTTAATAAACTAGGTACGTAAAATTACATTTTGTTAGGATTTTAGGAAACTTAAGGAATCGGGGGTGCGTTAGGGTTATGAGGCTAAAGGGCTAAGGTTAGTCGTAACTCGTAAATAGTACTAGGTAATGTTAGGTGAATAATATAGGGTCTAGGCAGCGAAGTTGGTTACGTAGGGAGCACAAGTAGCGTAGAATGTGGAGAAGATGTTATGTCATCATCGCAGTAGGCGGAATTCCGTCAGCGCTTTCAGCACTATGGCAGACATGAGTTTACGTATTGGTATTTATTCGCTTGCATTGCGTAGGTTTATTCAGGTAATTCTGTCATTTTGTCATGGTAATCACAGGAACTGGGGGGTGTTAGGACTGTACTAAATGGGGGGTGTCGGGACTGTAGGATATGGAGTGTTCTCCATTTAAGATTCTAGGAAAAATATTTTTCCGAATATGTTTCGGTCCCCTAGTTACTTCTGATACTTAGGTTAAGTCGGATAATGTGTAGGTTATCCGACTACAGATAGGAGAAGGGGTAATGTATTTCGAATGTATGTATGTCAGTTCTCTCCTGATTTCTTGTAGCTAAAGTTTTGGCTTATTAGGATAGTGTATAAGTTGGGAAGGGTAATGTTTTCGAATGTGTGTGTCGGTTCCCTCGTAACTTCTTGTAGACTAAATGTTTTGCTTTGGTCGGATAAATGCGTAGGGTCATTAACCGACTGCAGATAGAAGGTATAATGTTTTCGAACGTAGGTATGTATTTGACTCGCAACTTCTTGTAGACTAAAGGTCTTCACTTGCTCGGATAATGTGTAGGCCATTATCCGACTGCAGAAAGGACTAGGGTAATGTTTTCGAATTTCTGTATGTCTGTCCTCTTGTAACTTGTATAACTATGTTAATTTGTCAATTGTTAACAGACTACCGACAGTAGAAGGGTTCTCAGAATATGTCTCTTTGCGATTCCTGTAGGTTTAATTGCTAGTGTATTTTGATGTGTGATACGTATTATTACATTAGGTTTGATCAAGAGATTTCTGTAGGATACATGGGTACCGAGCTACCTAGCCGTGGGGGTGAGACCCCCTCCCTTAATAACTGTCACTTGTATGTAGTTTAGATGCGGTTAAAAGTGATACTCACTAGTTACTCATATAGGTTAGGTACTTATGTATGTCGGTCCGTTTGTCACTTCTAGTAGGTCTTGGAAAAATAGAAATCAGGATGGCAGCAGATGGATATCCATCGTCGCTGCCTACCACCATGTGAGGCTGGCGTGAATATTGTATGTGTGTGAATAGTGTATGTTGGATTCTAAGTTGCTTGAGAGTTTCTCAAAATGAGCGGCTACACAGGCCGGGGGTGAGGCCGGCCGTGTATTTAAAAAGGGCGTTAGCCATAAACTTAGGTTCATTGATATTTAAATCACGCGTAGTCATTTTTACATTTTGATAAAAACCGATAGGTAGGTAGGATAGGAACCGTGGTTAGATTTGAATCGTGCAATTATTTTAAGTCGCGTTTATAGCTAATATATTACGTAGTTACTTTAGGAATACTAGGTAGGTTCGTCTGTCTCGTGTCTGTTTCATGTTTTCTCTGTGTATGCGGAAACTGAAGTCAAAATGTGTTGTTGCTTGTTAGCCATAAATCTGGGTTAACCTCATTTCTGTTACTTTGTTCTGACACTTTCACATTTCCATAAAAGTCGTTTTATGTTTAGGAATAGCATTGTTTTAGGAATAGCTTACTAAGAAGGTAGGTGTGTTCATCATATCCGTCTGCGGAGATACGCGGCAGGTTGTTGTTAGTCATAAACTTGTTCATAACTTTCTTACATCAAGAAATTATGTCTAGCATTGTTTTAGGAATAGCACTAGGTAGGTAGACTATAAAATCCATTAGGATCTTATTTTAACCCGTGGGTTAACGTTAAGCCGCGGCTATATTTAGCATTGTTTTAGGAATAGCACTAGGTAGGTAGACTATAAAATCCATTAGGATCTTATTTTAACCCGTGGGTTAACGTTAAGCCGCGTTTATGTATAGCGTTGTTTTAGGAATAGCACTAGGCAGGCAGACTATAAAATCCATTAGGATCTTATTTTAACCCGTGGGTTAACGTTAAGCCGCGGTTATGTTTAGCATTGTTTTAGGAATAGCACTAGGTAGGTGGGCTATAAAATCCATTAGGATCTTATTTTAACCCGTGGGTTAACGTTTAAGCCGCGTTTATGTATAGCGTTGTTTTAGGAATAGCACTAGGCAGGCAGGCTATAAAATCCATTAGGATAGTATTTTAAAACGTGGGTTAATGTTAAATTTTGTCCAGCATTGTTTTAGGGATAGCACAAGGCAGGTAGACTATAAAATCCATTATGTTTTGAACCATGGGTTGACTTTAAGTCACGGTTATGTCTAGCACCGTTTTAGGGGTACTAGGTAGATACGTTCATCGTCGCTGTAGCTGAGAGTGATTTATTAATACGGGCCTTGCTACGGGAAACAAGTTTAAGTTTATGTATGTGGGTAGGTAGATATTTGAGCGCGTGCGCCGCGGTTAAGCTATCGTTTTATCCATTCTTCCATTTTCAGATGTACCTTTAAATTGTTTTGACTCTGCTTGTTGGTATATTTGGTTAATAATTGGAAATTCGTAGTCGAGGTGCGATTTGCGAGCACGCGTTGACATCGATCGTTCAAGTTAAGCAACGTTGGACAAGTCTGTATTTGAATGGGTGACCGTTAGGATTTAATTCGTCCTAGGTATTTGGCTGACAATGATCGTTCCAGTTTAGCAACGTTGGACGAGTCTATACTTGGATGGGTGACCACTTTATTTTTGTATCTTTGATTGTGTAGGCAATAGTAAACTAGGGTTTGAATAAGTAGTTATTTATTTTGGGTTATGTTATTAGCACTTGTTGACACTAATCGTTTCGGTTAAGCAATTGTCGGCGAGGTCTGGACTTGGATGGGTTACCGCTAGGTTTTTTTTTTTTTTGTTTGTTATTAATTTGTCTGATTGTTCCCTTTTGTTTTGTTGTTGTTGTTCCAGTTGAAATATAACGCATAATGCTTTGGTTTTAAGCTTCAAGTTAAAGTTCGTCTGTACTCTGTGCTACGTTAAGATAAGTTATTTTTGCTTGCAGTGCTAGTAGGGTAGGTACGGACTGACCTGGATGTCGAACCCGGGCCTCCGTGACCTTAGTTGTTATCATATTTTTTTAAGGTACTTATCCTATTGCTAAATTATTCGAATTTATGTAGTGTTGGGCGGCCCATCCAGATAGACAGAAGATCTGCGAAGGGCCACTGTCACTTTGAAGTCTTGTTGTGTAGCGTGTCTAGGGGAGGTATATGTCCAGCAGTGGAGTACTTGTGATTATGTCGATAAAATTAACCTAGCTAAACTAGTAGGTAGGATTTTCGACAGACCTCGTATTTTTCTTTGTTATAGATAGATGTGTAATTGCACTTGTATTAGGTAGGTAGTTGTGCGTGTATCACCACAGGTGGAGCTAGCGTCGCCGGTATCGTTAGTTGTGTGGATATAAACACAGGTGGAGCTAGCGTTGTCGTGTCATTTTTTATTAACAGCGCCATCTATCGGCCTTGGTAAATAGTTTTAGGTTTGTTACCAAGTAGCAGACCTTGCAGACGTGGGTTGTTCGATTGTCGATGTTTAATTGAATTAGCAGTTATGTAGTGGAGTAAGGTGTTACTTCGATTGTCGTTAGTGTAGTTCAAATTATTTAAACTTTTATTTGGTTGTATGGTTCTTATGACCTTTACCTATCTCCTGAAGTCGAAAACAATGTTGTCGTTTTTGATCGGTGTTACCAGATTGGCGAATTAGTTACAAATTCAGGTGAATTTTTATAGATAGTATATTTATTAGATTCCTCGGAATTGTTCAGGTTTAATTATACTAATTGTAGTGCGTTCAGACATGCAGTGGACAGTCTGTTGCTTGTTGTAGGCGTGTTGGTTTTACAGCAACACGTTGTTTCTTAGGTTTCCGATTGAGTATGGTTAATAGGGAGGTCTTTTAGAGTTCAAATTCGGTGAGTCGTACAGTGGTTCAACATAATCGTTCGATTTCTTAGCTTCGATAATCAAGCTTAGGATAGTATTTATTATCGTGTAGATTTTTTAATCGACGTCGCGTCTGTTGTCATTATGTACGTTTAGGAAATGATAGACGAGAAGTAGGTATATGGCGTGCTTAGGGCCGGATCGTGAGTTAGGTAGTGAATTGTAATTAGCAGTAGAAAGATAATATCTTTCATCGTATTATGTGTAGGTTTTGTGATAGGCTGGGAGGTAGCTTATTGTTACGTTAAGTGTTGAATTCTACTTAGAATTCTATTAAGAAGTATTTTCCTTGAATGGTTGGATAATCAAGCCTCAGATATTATAGATAATATCTTCGGTTAATTCTCCAGGGGGTGGTGTACCGGTCATACCGGAATTACAATAGAAAATACTTCATTTAATTTTCTTTTTAGTTCACAACCTTAAAGCTTTCATATTTCCACCTTGTCTACTGAAAAGCTACTGAATTTTCTTCGGTTTTGCATTCTTACATGTACCTAGGTAGGATTTCCCGGCGTTCAGTTTTATAATGGAATGTTCCATATAGGTAAAATTTATTATTTTAGATTATTAGGTAGGAGTTATTTAAATGTTATTCATTTAATTCTGAGATTTTATTAGGGAATAAATCACCCTGTAGTATAAAGCCTACCACAAGTAATTTCAATCGGAAGTCAATACAACGAGTTTCGACTTTAGTGTAGTAGGAATAAAGCCTAGTTGCCGATAAGTTAATTAAGCCTAATTAGGACCGGTTTTTGCATAGAGATCACGCCACGACGACACAGGTGTTCATGCGACAGGCAGGCGCCAGTGGTCGATCGTATGATTTTCATTCAATTTTCATAGGATTTTTATGGACTTTGATTTACTATACCCAAGGCCTATAGTAGCGTAGCATTTAATGTTAGTTACGTCTAATTAGGAACTATTTCAGAAAGTCACGCCACTTCGCACAGGTGGCTGGTGCGACAGACCGGCGCCGAAAAGGAGGGAATGAGAGGTGAAGAGAGGAGGGGAAGCAGCGCCTGCTTAAATAGACATGACCGAGCGTGGCAGGGGCTTCTTCTTTGGATCGCGGAACCGCTGCCGGACGTACGTGCGATCTTAGCTTAGTTTGGCGCGCAATTTGTTGTGCAGTAGTAGTCTCTCTCTCTCTTAATTTTAAACTTCTTTCTATTGAAGTTTAATTTGTGTATTTTATTTATTTATTATATTCCCCCGTAGGGCCCCTTAGGTCAAACTCTTCCTATTTCCACTACCTTATACCCTTTTTCCTGACCACAATTCCTCCTAAACCAACCAGCCCGATACAGGACAAGACACCTTTATCCTGTGTTAGTATTATAACAATCTTGCTTGAGTCTGAGTGAGAGTGTCGGGTAAACCTAATTCCTATACATTCCCATGTTCCAACTGCTTGGAATCCCAGCGATTTCAAGTGAAGAAAGGTATTTACTGTATGTATACTTATTTATTATATTATTTATTCTTTATTATTCATTCATATATTCCCCTACGGCTGAGCGGACGTGAGTAAGGTTTAAATATTTTGTTACTAATCATATTTTATTACAGCTATTCTCCGTGTTGGGTAAGTGCTACTATTGTCTAGCTCTGTGTGTACATTTTAATGTTTCATTATTTTTATCACTGTTGTGTGGGTAATTGAGATTCGTACTTAGGTTTGTCATAGCATCCTTTCTTGCGAGTTTGCGTTGCTTCATCTCGACATGAGAGACCCGTCATACACGAATTCAATATCACTTTTTCATTATGTATCGGATATTAAGTACTTGTCAATAGTTTATCTCATTATTGCAATGACAATCATTATGATGCGTATGCGCACATGTGCGCTCGCCTAGTATAGACGCTCACACAGTAGGTAAGGTCTAGTGACATGTTAGGGGTGTGGCATTACTATGAGATTATGTATGTATGCGTAAGTGTAATTTAGATTCGAAGCTATTGATCCGAGCCCATATAGTTAGTGTTTAATTATTGACTTTATAGTATTTTCTTTATCTCTAAACTACTGAACCGGATCTGAGGTTGGGCGTATTGCCACTACCGTCTTTGTCTATACTAAATTATGATGTGGGTTGGCTTGTCTTTGCTAAGCAACAAGGCTATAAAACCGATAGGTTTAGACTTTGTTTTATTGTTGGTTTATGTATGTAAGTATTCATCTACATTAGGGAAATAGTTAACGAAATTAGCAATGAAGTCTTAATATCGACCCTATCCAGTTAGCGTTTAGGTAAACAAACGTTCAACTATTCAGGTCAGATTCGAACTCTGATATTTATATAAATTGTTGAATAAGTAAAGTTTAGATTTGAGCTAGTAAGTGAAATAAGTATGTATAGGCTAGATTTCTGTGAGTAAGTAAGTAAGTAAAGTCTAGATGTCTGTGAGTAAGTAAGTAAGTAAAGTCTAGATGTCTGTGAGTAAGTAAGTAAGGTCTAGAACCTAGATTATGGGTCTCAAGCAGATATACCTATTTTGTTGCCATTTAGCAAATTGGGTTGGATGATGTTGGTGTTGAAAAGTCAGTGTTCATTCTAGATCTTAAGTTAATCTAATTTTCTTTCAGCATTTGGTCATCAATTTTAATTGTGTGTTATTTTGTTTCATTTAATATTTGCGTTGTTAATAATTAAGCAATAACCGATGGGGTAGACGAGTTCTCGAATGGAGGCCACGAACGGGTAAACGTAGTGTGGGACGCCCCCCGACCAGATGGAGGGATGACCTTCGCAAAATGGCTGGCAGGGACTGGATGCAGAGGGCCGAGAGTAGGGTTGATTGGCGCGCTTTGGGAGAGGCCTACGTCCAGCAGTGGACTGATACGGGCTGATGATGATGATGATGACCTGCTATAAAAATCTAAGTCAACAAATAGCTTTGGTTTTCGAGTCGTCTATTACATTGTTTCATTATTTTTAATATCAGTAATTATCTGTTTCTTTTTAACGTTAAATATTCCTCTAAGTGAAAAGTTGTTGTCGGTGTTGGTTAAAATCTATACAGTTGGTGTTGTAAAAATACCTAAGTAAATAAGTAGTTATCTACATATTGGCGCTCCCTCTCATACACGCTTTCGAAGCATTATCGGTGGAAGTTAGTTTGGACATAGAGTTATTTAACCAGCGGGTCCACAGCCTGCCCGTTTGTAACTCCATGGTATCGTTGCTAACCGATGCTAATAATGTGAACAGGAGATAGTCTAGGGAATGCGGTATTCTGGGACTATCTCTATACTCTACACGCAGCTCGCAAATTTTCCCTACACTATACACCGATAGGGATACACACACAGCAGTGAGAAAAGTGCCAATATGAGCCTTATTAGACCAACTATACTGGGGACTCACGATCCCTGGTATTAATGGTCTATGGTGGCATCGCGGAGTTTAATGGGTTACAACACCAGACGTAGTATGGGTTGAGACTGACATTCGGTGATAGCGGATGCGAGGTAATACACAGCTTATTCAACCTTCAACCTTCTCTCACTAAACTCATTTAGGCCAGGGTTATTTTGGTAATGAGGATGTGGATTCATCCCACTAGTACGGCAAGCTGCTGGGCTTTAGTTTAAATCTATTCCCTTCAATAATCCTCCTACTAATCATTCTCCCATCTTTCTGAACTTCCTACCAACTCCTTTCTGAAAGCATATAAATGCTTATTAAATGTAACTTATGGTTTATTTATGCACAATCACTTCGGTCTGTCTTATTCTTACCGTTACTAAAATTCATTCTATTCTTATTTTATTCCTACAGGAAATATAAAAGGTATTGAACCTACCTTTTATTTTGTGGAAGGGTATTGAACCTACCCTTTCAGTTGTGGAAAGGTATTGAACCTACCTTTCCAGTTACAAGGTATTGAACCTACCTTTTCAGTTGTACAAGGTATTGAACCTACCTTTGTACGCACAATGTGCAAATACTTCTATCAGTAACTGGGCACTCCAGAAACCACTAGAATGAATCTAGTAATATTAAGAAATTCAATGAGAGGGACTGAAAGATTATTAGTTTTGCGAAATAACAACTTTTAACATCAGATTCCTCTCCATCATCCTTTCCTGAGGAGACTCGCATTCTGGTTGGAGTCTATCCCCTCGTGGCGTGGTGTGGAGCCAGGGGGGTGAAAACATTTTTTTTAGAGGTTAATCTCTTACAGGAAATGTTCTCACGTCTAACAGTAATTTCTTACAGAGATTCTGATGTCCGAGTAATATTCTTACTTCCATCCAGGGTTCCAAACCAATAAATTGTGTTCTCTTCCATTATTTACCATTAATATTGTTTTCCTGTAATTCCCTTTCTTTTGTGTAAATCTTATCTTGAAGTCGATATTAACCTATTTTTCTGTTGCAGGAATACTCCGTTACGGTATTTATATTAGTTGTAAGAACCTCTCTCGATTCTAATTATTTATTTTCATTTTCAATATAAAATGTATAAGTTCTTTTGATTTAAAGATTTCATAGGGTTAACTCATAGTCACGGTAGTTCTGTAGGTATATTGTTGCGTTTTAGTATTGTATTCAGGCCTTGGGTATGGTCAATAAGAATGTCAGAAGGTAGGTAGCTAATTAACTTCAATTTCAAATTCGTTTATCTGTAAATAATCTAAATTAATTCTCATTTTAATTAATAACCTTTTATACTTCTATATAGGGACATTATTTCGAACTTAAGTAACTTCTTAAAAGTTGTCAGTATGCTCATTTAGATTTAAGATAACTTAGCGTAAGTTTTATTATTCGTGCTAGTAATAAGTCTAATAGTTTTTGTATGTTAGGTTATCGCAATAAATATTTTCTTTCGTTATAAACCTGTTATGCTTTAATTTATATTCATCTACCTGATCTCCTCTGAACCCTTGAAGATTCTGTGTGTTACTACATTAGGAAATAACAACGTAGGGTTAGACGATCACATTTTGGCCTTATTAATTTCTAGTAATTTAATATTCTATTATCCTTAATTTTGCTTTATTTATGATTAAATATTAGTTCCAATTTACTTTATTTCAATTAGCTTAATATTTTACATAGTAGTATAAAGTCAATTGAGTGGGTACACATAGCTTTAATTGTAAGGAAGTTAGTAAGAGCTTTGGTAAGTATCTTTTAAGCTTAATAATTTTGTAGGTTTATCTAGCTTTCACGTAGGGGTTCCAGAGCTGGTGCTTTTCGTAAGTATTTAGGTAGGTCTCTTTTAGCTTTTTGTAGGTTTTCACCCCTTCAGGGTTGCGTAGGCTTTTCGTGTAGCTCTTTTTGGGGTGGGTAGAGGTGTGTAGCTTTTTAGGGCGGGTTGGGATCGTCACAAACCTAACCTAAACATACGCACAACCCTCCCAAACCCCTAAACGAAATAACTCGACGATTCACGCAATAATCGAGATATGCAAGGGAATTTTAGAATTAAAACTATAGTGAGCCATTACTACAAATTATTATATATAAACGGATATCACTCACTTATATTGTTAAAGTCGGCAATTAGACCGACAGTTTCGACCGATTTCGACGGTCTTTTTCAAGGTGAGCGCGCCACGCCCGCGTCGCCGTTGACGTTTCTTCGCGCACTGCGGATGAGCGCTCTCTGTGCGCGCTCCGAGATAACTTGTCCCGCCGCCGACGACGGTGCGTTCGATGGCTGTAGCTGGATTCGTTGATCGATCTCACTTGTCAATTATCACCGGTATTGAGGACTCTATATCGCGAAACAAGTTGACCGAACTTGATGCAGAGTGTTTGAGACAGGATGTGGCGACACTTGTACGTAGATTGAAGCCAACTAAATCAAACATCACTAAAGAGGAGATACGAGCACTATCACGTCTACGTGAGAATCCGGACATTTTGGTCTTACCGGCGGACAAGGGCAATGCGACTGTCATCGTGGATACTACAGCCTACGAAGATAAGGTATTACAACTAGTTAGTGATACGAATACATACAAAAAGGTGAATTACAATCCCACATCCAGAGTGACTAACAAATTGGCTAAGTTGTTGCGTTCGTTACCTGACGATTTATATAAGAGGTTACGTCCGCAAAACCCGACTCCACCAAAAATCTATGGTTTGCCTAAAATTCATAAGCCCAACTGGCCGTTGAGACCTATTGTTAGCCAGATTGATTCACCCACATATAAGGCCTCACGTTACATGTCTGATGTACTGCAGCCCTTGACAGGAACGACGGAGAGTTATGTCAGGGACTCAACGCATTTCATCCAGTTGATTGAGGACGTACGGATTTCAAACGATGAGGTAATGGTCAGTTTCGATGTGACTTCACTATTTACGAATGTACCGGTGCAGGAGACTCTGACTATAATCACAGATTTGCTGAAGTCGTCTGATGTCCCTAATGACTACATGGGTCTAATTAAGTTCTGTCTCGAAAGTGGTTATTTTGTCTGGCGGGGAGAGTATTACTTGCAGATTGACGGAGTGGCGATGGGGTCACCCATAGCCCCAGTGGTAGCGAACATCTTCATGGAATGGTTCGAAGGAGTGGCCTTGAAAAAGACCTCGGCTGGGCCTAGACACTGGTGGCGATACGTGGATGATGTGTTTTCTATCATGAGGAAAGATGATGTGATGCAATTTTTGACCGACATTAATCAGATACATCCAAATATTACCTTTACGATCGAGGAGGAGAAGGATGGTGCCCTCCCCTTTTTGGACGTATTGGTGAAACGGGTAGTCGGAGGTCGACTGGGTCACACGGTTTATCGGAAAGCTACTCATACGGACCGATATCTAAGGGCGGACTCGCATCATCACCCTGCACATCTTTACTCAGTGCCACGGGCTCTCATCAATAGAGCGTTACGCCTATGTGACGCACAGTATGTGAACGATGAGCTATCACATGTGAGACAGGCACTTGAGAGCAACGGTTACCGGTGGAGGCAGAGCTGGAGAGTGGCACACAGGACTGAGAGCACACGTTGGCCGTCCGTAGAGAGATCCCCAGTATACTTACCTTTTGTGAAGGGGGTGACGGATATAATTGGAAACTTATTACGCCGGAGATATAGCATTAAGACAGTTTTCCGTCCCCTTACACAACTAAGACAGCTTTTACGCTCGCCCAAGGACAGAGACCCATTGAACGTCCCGGGTGTATACATGGTGCCTTGTGACTGTGGCAAGAGTTACATAGGCGAAACGAGGCGAAACGTGGCTACAAGATTGTCAGAGCACATACGGTCAGTGAGAACCCTGGATAGCGTTGGATCAGCAGTCGCAGAACACGCTATGGATACGGACACGGGTCATTACATACGCTTTGACAAAGCAACTGTTCTTGCGCGAGAAAAGTTCTTTGTGCCACGCAAGATCAGGGAAGCGATTGAGATTGCACGACGGCCCAATTTCAACAGAGATTGCGGTTGGTCCTTGCCTGCTACGTGGAAGCCCGTACTCAGGGCCGTATCCGATGTTAGGAGTGTGAGTGAATGCGGAGTAGACGCAGTGAGTACATACTGCGTGACAGGACCTAACGGGAGTGGCGGTAACTCCCCGACAAGTGAGATCGATCAACGAATCCAGCTACAGCCATCGAACGCACCGTCGTCGGCGGCGGGACAAGTTATCTCGGAGCGCGCACAGAGAGCGCTCATCCGCAGTGCGCGAAGAAACGTCAACGGCGACGCGGGCGTGGCGCGCTCACCTTGAAAAAGACCGTCGAAATCGGTCGAAACTGTCGGTCTAATTGCCGACTTTAACAATATAAGTGAGTGATATCCGTTTATATATAATAATATGCAAGGGAATCCTTGCTAAGAGCACAAAACTTCACAAACACGACTTCTTTCGAGCACTCCAATTAATAGAAACGTTCGCGGACATCTCCTGATTAACTTAACGTGATCATTAATCACTAAATACCACGGAAACTATAATTAGAATTTTCACAAAAAAAGTAGCTAATCTCATTTTGCGCGCTTTTCAAGGAATCCCTGACATACTTTTATTTGAGATGGATTTTTACTTTATAATCTGAAATAAAAACACGGTAATGTTTATTAAAAAAACATTTTCTGTCTGGCTGTTTGATGCAAAGATAATTTTTGATAAAAAGGCGATTGTAATCGCAAAAGGAATCATCATAATAAAATTCACTGCAAAGAGAATCCAACGTAAAGAGAAATCAATGCTAGGGTAAGAACTCGTAAAAATCTAACATTCCTTGCAGTGCTTTCCATGAAAAATTTTCCATGGTATGTCCAGAAGCACCCCAAACATTTAGCTATCTTCACGCCGAATGACTTCATCTTCGAACGTCCACTTTAATTTACAAATACACACCTCGAAGAGAACACGTGTACTGTCGTTCGCATGTCTTGAAAACACGATATCAGCTTACAACCTTTCCGAGAAGGTCCTTGGCTCACAATAGTGTTGTGCTTTGCCACTATTCTTATTTTAATCGAGGAGGTATCGAGGCGGCAGCATCGCGCACTCGTGTGGAACGCCGATAGTGACGGCCGGTGGACGCCCGCCGCGCGATACGCCAAGAAAACCTATTCATATTTTTCAATTTTTACCCAATTTTTACCTTAAAGAGGTCGGCGAAAGCTTTTGCTCGATTCGCTAGACATATTTCAGAATTCAGCTTCAGTTGAGTTAAGAAAATCGCTACCTACCATAGAAAGCTACATTTATAGTCATGTGTAAATTAAAGGAGTGTATTCGCAATTTATAATAACCTGGCCACTTTGCGAGAAAAAATATTTGTAAAAGCCATTAGCTTTTTTCTTCTTTTTTTATTGAAAGGCTTGCAAAAAAATTGTTTAAAGGTTTATGGCCAGGACATGATTAACGAATATTTTTGTAAGTAGATTTTTTTGTCCTCCTTGGTACATAATCTTAAGTTGATTTTTGGACCTTTCTATACACACAAGGCAGCTTACTAACCTACATTTATTGAAAATTTCACATGAAACACGAATTGATTACCGATTTATTCTCCGCTGTTGTAAGTACTGTAATATTGTCATTCTTATCTACCTATATTTAAATATTATTATTCATAAATAAATAATTAAGTATTATTAAGTGATCATCTGTTAACTTATGAAACGCAATAAATATATTAAGTTTCATATACCTACGTATTACTTACGTGACGAAATTCAAAATATTTTTTCGTTTCAAATTCGGTGTCAGAGGTAAAAATCTCGAAAGCTTCCTTCCACCTATAAAAGTTCAAATTGGAATCAATCAATTTCAGAAAAGCTTTGCTCGCAAATGCGGTGCGATGGCACGTCAGTCAGGCAGTTTGACAGTTCAGAAAAAGAATCTTTCGCGTGCGGAGGAAGCAATCGGGATGTCGATGTGACGTTTGTTACAAAAACGCGAGCGGCGACGAGTCTCGTCATGACGTCAGCCGCGGGATGGATTCGAAAATTAAAATCTCGCGTTAGTTGCACCGTCGGCGGTGACGGCTGTCGGCCAGCCGGCGTGCTGCCGCTCGATTTCAGGCTTGTTCTAAATATGTCAACACTTCTTTGTTATCGAGCGACGTGTGCGCGGAAATGAAAGTCCATCGAGTAGGTAGACGACTCCATTATCGACGCATCGCATATTATATTGCACTGTGTAGCGGACTAGCGAATTAACGATTCCATTTTGAGATTATTTTGCTTGCAAATCGAGAATGCGACAGTTGCTAATGTTCAAATATTTGTTCTGAAGACTGTCACTTTAAACAAGTAAGGTTTGAATCGAACATTATCTTGAAGAAAAAAATCATGACTTATCGTAGGTAATATTTTTTTAGGTTCTGAGATTTTTATTTTTTTTATTTCGATAAGATTTTTGTGTATTTTATTCGCTTGACAGTCTTTCAGCCATTGACCCGCCGTTTTGTCGATGCTTTGAGCTAAACTTTTCCCTTACGTAATTTAATAACTGATCAAAACATCAGGATTTGTAATAAGTTTCTAAATATACGAACTTATTCTCAATCCTAAAAGCTAAGAGGAACAAACTGCGGTTTTTTAAAGTCTTTTAATTTTTAGACTTCTCGGTTCCAACCCTGGCAAAAATCCATTCCAACTTCCCGCGCGATAATTCGTCAAAGAAAACTTACATGAGTGACGTATCTATTTGCGGCAGGCGGTGATACCCCCGTATTTACCTGCGTCGCTCTCTCGTCACGTCAGTCTGCCAGCTAAGCCGTTCCCGCTCTATTGCCTGCGTAGTTGAAAAACTTTTCGACTGCGACGTGTGATAGCGGCATTGGAACTCGAGCTCGTGTCAACTGTCGCCTGCGGAAAAACTGCAGGGGACGGGAAAAGTTACAGCTTCATCCTTGCTATTTAGCTGTTAGGTTTAGGAATTGTCGTAATTGCCTATTTAGTACAAGCAGTTTTTATGATTTAATTTTACGTAAACAGTCACCATATACCGCAGCCCAAATCAAGTGTCTTATATTGTAAACAAATATGATCATCTAATCACCCGTTGTGATGTAACACTGAAGGTACTGATTGATCGAACCTGTTCATCATTGTGAAAATAAAGTGATCCGATCTAATAATGTGAAAATAAACTATGCAATAATCACAGAACAGCTTAAAATGTTGGTAGGGTAGGGTAGTAGACACTTGATTAGGGCTTCGGTTTAGGTACATTGTGATACTAGCTATATTTTATAAGAATTTTCTAGGCAATTTTAGAGCCAGAACCAATATAAAAAAATCCTTAAGGACTTTCACTTTAGTAATTTAATAATTACTCTTTGGTCAACGACGGTAATATCGAGTAAAATCCACAAGATCGACGGGTCATGAATTTTTAGCGTCGAAGTAATATAACGCTGTGAAGCATGCTATACTGTACTATGTTATCTTGACTTGTTGCTTCGCTCGCTAGCATAGCTACGAGGATAGTGAGTTGTAGGATTTTAGTTCCAGTAATGGCCGCTAGAAGAACAACAAAAATTGCACCAATCACATGTCTCTACGATGTTTACGTAGTCATCATTCAGGAGGTTTGTGCGCTCATGAGCTTTTACACCCTAATCATTATCTAATAATTTATGATTCAAAAATAAGAAGCAAAAGTTACCAATTATACACTGATGAAAATATCGACAGGCTAAAAAATCGTCGCGTTTTCTGTGGTGTATCGGCACCCGTTGGGCACGACACGTTACGTCACCTGTCCGAGACGAGATGCCGATCGTATCCGCACGTCATTATGTTTGCTCAATCGTCAAAAATTCTTTTGTCCGCTCGAGATAAGCTCGCGCCACTGTGCGTAGCGTACCTTAGCGTTGTACGCTGGATAGGGATGTTTACCAGTGAAAAATATTTTATTTAAGTATTTATAAATTAGACATAAATTAAGGTCAACTGTGGAAAGTGGAAACATACTTAATTAAAATGTGTTGAAAAATGTTTTGAAGTGTTTTGATGAGACTATAGAAACTTTACGATATAGAATGAGACTTTTAATTTAAATTATAATCAATGTCAGAATTATTGTTCGATGTATAATAAAATACTTACTCGAAATAAGAACGTAAGTACCTATTTAATTAAAATAGGACCAAATATAACCAAACGTAGTTGTTTTAGCTAAGAAATCAATAGCTAAATGAATTTAGCTGTTAAAGGCAACTTCTGCTGTTTTTTTCCGCCGTTCGATAGTCAAGTATGAAATGTAGTAGCAAGTATGTCACTCAATTGTATTTCCCAGATAAAATATCAGTTATTCCGATCACACAGGAGTCACAGCACAATATTGGTTGATCTTTATCGTGCGTGTAATCCACCGTGTCGGCTGATAAGGGGCGGTCGTAAAAATCGCGCTTGATTAAACTGTTATCGGTAAAAATAGCGATAACCGAATAGGCGTTGCGGTTGGGTGCATGTTAGTGCTCGGTTTGATGTTGTCGCGTTGTACCGTGCCGGCATGGTTTGCGAGTCGATGGTTTTAATTTATTATTTAATTTGGAATTTTAGAAAAAAGTTTTTTTGGCTGTAAATTTTTTTGTGTTTATATGACTTGGACTTATGTGTAGTTTTGAAGCAGTGTCGTATATTTCAGGTAAGTTAAGAAATATGCGTTGTTTATTTTAGACATCCAAGAGTAGGTAAGTAATGGATGTGATTCTATCGTGGTCGCTAAATCTAATCCTAAATCTAAATGCTGTCACTCATATGCGACATCACGCGAGAGTGAGCGGGACGCGTCCCTAAGTCAAAATTAAATTTATCTGGAATGGCCACAAATAATTAAATAGGTAAGTAGAAGTAGTGACCAAATCAAATGTTATTTTTAGGGTTTTTGAAAATGGCGGGAAACGACGGTTGCAAAATAATTTTTATTTTTATGTCTACAATGGTTATTTTGTGTTTAATATCACGTTAAATTAATTAGAAAATGTTCGCGAGTGACAGTATGGTGAAGTTATTAGAGGATTCAAGAGCTCCCACTACGAGTTCGGGAGTGAAAGTGACTGTCGATCTGCTTCGTCCAGAGTGATGACGCTACGGCGTCTCCTCTGGATGATGAGAATACGATATGTGATTTTGAATATTCTGTAACATGACATTGGCAAATGATGAACCTCGACAGTTCGTCATGCGTTCCATTAATATAATAAATAAATAGCGCAAATTACCAAGCTATTGTTAGTAAAAATTACAAAAAAGAGAAGAGAGACTGAGGATATTGCAGCTCACCGCATTGAAGGAGAGAAGACTGAGGGGAGATTTGATCGAAACATTTAAAATCATAACCTTCAGATACAACCTCCCAGACTTCAATAAGGCAATGTTTAGTATGACGGACACACGACCGTTGCGAGGACACCATATTAGACTGCACCACGTGCAGCTGTCGCTCGTCACTTCCTGAGCAACAGAGTTGTTCAGGCCTGGAACTCACTTCCAGACGACGTTGTCTCTGCCATCTCAGTTAACGCATTGAAAAACAAATTGGACAGTTATTTTAAAACCATTAACAAGTGATAGACTTTACAAACACTGTGAAGTGGACATATCAGCGATGAGCTGCCTGTCCATAATTAAATAATACTTAATAATAAAAAATATCATTGTCAAAGATTTTCCCAACAGCCTTTATTACGAAGTCTATCGAAAATCTTACTAAACCAAAGTGATAGATAAGAAAGCCGTAATCACATCCAATGACAATTTATATGTTTATTATCTCTTATTGTGAATTTTTATATGTTTTTTTATCGTTTATTCATAGTTTTCTTATCGAACACAATACGCATTGTTTGACTACGTTATGTTGGCTCTTATCTGTCGTGAAATTGTTTCAGGAGCCATAGATAATGCTTGTGCGGGCTTTATCGGTACGAATGTTTGACCAAATGTTGGATGAATATTTAAAGTTGCAATGGGACAACTTCGATTCATAGAAATACTGTAATATAATGCAAATTGTGTGCTTTACTGCAATATTATTTTCTGCGTTTTCCTGCTGATTAAATTGTAATCTAGGTACTATTTAAAAACCTGATAATCCAATAGATAATCTTAATTGAGTTATCTTTTAGATATTTTTTTTCCATCTACATATTACGCGATATGCAAAATCGATATTTAGATAATAAAAAAGCTTTATATGTATCTGCCTAAGAATAAAGAGACAATAGTTTATTTCCATACATTCCCATAGAGTTTATAATACAAATAAATGGTATTACTTATCAATGTATGAATTTAAATAAGTTTCTCTGTTATAACCTGTAACACACCATTTGTTTGTACAAACTATTGGGCCAAGTCACAACCCAAAGCTTGGCCAAGCCGAACCGCCCGCGTCGCGTCGTGCATTTTTCCGATTTTCGCGCACTGCATTGCGATAACAAACGATTTCTTTGTTATCAGTGTACGCCCCACGCCCGGCGCACCCCCGCGCTATCGGCGACCACCACGTTTGTATGTTAGTGTTACCAGTGTCGTAACGTAGGTACAGTCGACAGCAGATCAATGGTAACACTTGCAGTACGACTTCAAGTCGCAAATAATAAAAACTGTCAAAAGTGAAAAGTGTTACCATTGATCTGCTGTCGACTGTACTTATACGGATTACGAGACCAATTTGTGTGTGGCAACCTACAACTTAGAAAATACAACATTTTATTTTAAATAAGGTCCCAGTTTTGATTCCCAGCCAGGGCAGCCATGTACCAATGAGTTATACTTGGTTTTTTCGAAGAAAAATCTTACGTAGGTACATTTACCGAGTGCTCTCAAACGGGTCGACAGCAGATCAATGGTAACACTTTTTACTTTTAGACAGTTCTTATTATTTGCGTAGTAAGACTTGAAATCGTACTGCAAGTGTTACCATTGATCTGCTGTCGACTGTACGTATGAGTGACCGCTAGTGACACTTTCATCTGAGCTCCTCCGTCCCTCGGAAAACACGTTAAGCAGTTGGTCCCGGTTGCTGTCGCTCGGCAGCAGTGGTTAGGCCACATCAGAGGCCTACGGGCGGCCTGAATAACTCTGACAAATAGGTTTGGTCACTAAACCACACGAGAAAAAATATATTAACCACTAAATACATAAGCAATACATATGATATATATCTAGGTACATACATAACAATAATTACTTTAAATAACGAAATAACTAAATAATGAATAAAGTGTCCACATAATTACCAAATAATGCGATTAAACTGCGGTCTAAAACATGTTGTCATTGTTATCTTGATGATAACAGATAAGAATCCTTATCGCCACTAATTACAGACAATATCTTGTAATCTGCTCTAATAGATAGCTGTGTATCACGTGGTTAATCTGATAACAGTTGTTAAGTACATAAGTGATAACAACACAAATAGATGTAAGTACAAAAACGTCTTATCGAGTATGAGTAATTATAAAGAAATATTTAATACAAAAATATTGTATATGCTTCTGTAATTAAGTAATTACATAATTATTTATATCTATATGTAATATCTATACCTACTCATTGATCTCCTATGAACAACTAGATACACAGTCTGCCTTCTAAAAATGTCCGAGCGCAAAGAAGGTCCAAACAGATGAATGGACCCGCATTTGCTTTATTTGACGTTAACAATGGACCCTTATTAGGACGTTTTTTAAATTGTTTTAGTAAGACCTTTGTGTATTTATTTATTTATTTATTTTATTAATGGACTCGACAGTTCGTCATTTGCCAATGTCATGTTACAAAAAATTCAATGTATAAATAGTCTTCTATCTTCCTCCAGGGGAGTCGCCGAAGCGTCATCACCCTGGGTAGCAGCGTCTTCATGTCTTCATCCACAGGAGACGCCGTAGCGTCAATCACTGCGGACGAAGCAGCTCGACAGTCACGTTCACTCCCGAGCTCGTAGTGGGAATCTTGACCATGGCGCCAAACTTCAGGTCCTGCTTGAATTCTTCAATAACTTCACCATACTGTCATTCGCGAACATTTTCTGATTAATTTAACGTGATATTAAACACAAAATAGTCCCTGTAGACGTTAAAAGAAAAATTATCAAATAATTTTGCAACCGTCGTTTCCCGCCATTTTCAAGAGACCGACCTTTGTGTATCTAGTTGTTTATAGGAGATCAATGTACCTACTACACAAAAAAGATATTTGTTCATCAGAGTAATCGTAGAATTCATAATCTTTCATTTCAGCTATGGAAGGTCATAGGCTACAAGAAACAGGAGTGAGTTGCTTATGTATGTATATAGACAAAAAATCACAGAATTAAAATCCTGTCTGATGAAATCACAGACCCCATAGACATGAAATCGGTACAAATTTGCAAGCGAAAAATTCTGTCAAACGATGAGCGCAATAGACGAAGCGGGGGGCAGGGGCATATTAAATCCATGTCGATGATCTCTAGGTTACTCGTGTAGCGAAGCAATTTTGCGCTCATGTGTGGGGCAGACACGGGCGCCCTCCTGTTACAGGTCTATGGGGTAAGCGGTCTGTGGATGCAATACGTCAGCAGCATCAGCCCGTATCAGTAAACTGCAGGATTTTCAAAGCGCGCTACTCAAGTATACTCTCGGCCTTTTGCACTTTATCCCTACCTCGCTTTGCGCATTACCCCATCTGATTGTAACCCAGCGAATAGAAGTCAAAATTCATCATCATCATCAACCTGTATCAGTCCACTGCTGGACGTAGGCCTCTCCCAAAGCGCGCCACTCAACCCTACTCTCGGCCCTCTGCATCCAGTCCCTGCTAGCCATCTTGCGAACCACACTACGTTTACCCGTTCGTGGCCTCCATTCGAGAACTCGTCTACCCCTCGACCAGATGGATCGATGACCTTCGGTGGCTGGCAAAGACTGTATGCAAAGGGCCGAGAGTCGGGTTGTGTGGCTTTGGGAGAGGCCTACGTCCAGCACGGGCTGAATAATGTAGAGTCCTTTGTTAGTTCAGTCGAAATTTGTCACCTCGAATATTCATAGGGTCGAAAGTCTGGGACGCTTTTCGTAGTCTCTTAATAACCCGTCAGATTGGCCTAAACAGCTAATCAAAAGTATTAGATGGCGATAATTAAAAGTATCAAATGAACGAAGATGAATGAAGAATGACGAACGGAGATGAATGAAGATGAATATTTGTTGAGTCGATTGTAAAGTCGACTGTAGCGTCGACTGTAGCGTCGACTGTAGCGTCGACAGTAGAGTCGATTGTTAGTTCAGTAGAACCGGAATTCGTCACCTCGAATATTCATCGGGTCGAAAGTCTGGACGAAGAGCGTCCCACACTCAGATCAGGGATTAACTGATCTCAGGTCCCACACTACCTTTACCCATTCGTAGTCTCTCAATAACCCGTCAGATTGGTCAGCTAATCAAAAGTAATAGATGGCGATAATCAAAAGTATCAAGTGAACATTACCTAATGTTCGTATAACGCTCGTTTGACACGTAAAACACCTGCTTATGATGTTATCTGATTCGATATTAGGAACTTGAGTGTAGCTGATTATATCTAACGTCAAATATTACATGTTGATGACCTTCGGTTGGTAAAGCACCTGTATTCTTTCCAAATATCCACTTCACATTCTGTAGTTGAATTATTACTGAAAAATAAAGATTTTTTTGTTGTAAAATTCTTCCCAGAGGGAAATGCAAAGCCAACTAAAACATGACATTAAAAACATTGCCACATTTCAATGGAGCTTTGCCCCACCTACAAAACTAAGTGACCATTTAAGCTGCCCCTATCAATTTGTTGGGGACTTATTACAGGTTTCATATTGCATAATCATAATCAGTATCATTTTCTACTACTCTCGCAACTCCTATAGGTACAAGAATAACAAAAACAATGAATAATTCGCGTCGATTTCTTACTATTTTCTGAATTATTAATTAAGCTGTTTTTTTCGAATCGCAACTTGTACAAAACTTTATTTTAAAACAATAATTTGAATGAAAAACTGAGATATTTTTACATTTATTCGTTATCTTGTACAACTAGCGGTTAATGGTGGGGCAGAAACTGGCATAGTCATTTGAATTATTAATAATAATTCAATGTATCTACCAAAACTCACATAAGATCGATATATCCAAATAATCGAACATCCCTAAAAAATCACAGTGACGTCACGGATCTCGCGAAAATGGCCGGCTAGTGTTTCAATTTCATTTTGTACAGTCATCTTCTACTTTTATGTAATAAAAGTGATATATTTGGGATCCTAATGTGAAATACTATATGAAATAAATATTGTTTTATTGAATTTCAATGAGTCAACTAGCCTATGAGTACCGGTGAGTATTTTGCCCAGCGCCTGAGCCTCGCTATACAGCGTGGCAATGCGGCCAGTGCGCTGGGCACCCTACCGCGCGGGACGGGCCTAGACGACGACGTGCCTAGAATTAGGTAGATAATATTTTTTTCTTAGATTCTTTAGAATATGAACTAATATTACTATTCATCATCATCATCATCAGTCTATTTATATTGCCCCACTGCTCGGGCACAGATCTTCCCTTACATCGAGGGAGCTGGGGCCATAACCCACCACGCGGGCCCAGTGCGGATTGGCGGATTTCACATGCCTTAGATTGTTTTTTTCTTCTACGGCATGCAGGTTTCATCACGATGTTTTCCTTCACCGTTTTGAGAGCACTCGGTAAATGTACGTAAGTTTTTCCGTCGAAAAAACCGAGGATAACTCATTGGTACATGGCTGCCCTGGCTGGGAATCGAACCTGGGACCTCCGTATTGCAAGTCCATTGACCCAACCACTGAGCCACCGAGCTCTCGAGTAATATTACTATTAATATCATGCAAATAAATATATTTTACTAGCCTATTGTTCAATGATGTAAAGTACGCAATATTAATGTCCCTCTCTAAACCTTACGAAATCGAAATATCGATGTTGTGATAGGCATGCTTAGAGTTTTAATATGTTGAATAGTAATAAACAGTCGATAGTAGATCTTAATTTGTGTTTATTCTCGATGGGAATGCGAATGGCATCTTCTGACGGCTTTCTAACTACCAATTTGTGCCGCCTTATACCAGGGCCCACCCATGTACTTCAAGGTGTAACAAATATGGTATTACACAGGCTGTGTCAAAAATTACCTGTTACTTAATTAGTTTGTCGGTGTGTTCGTATCGAAGACTAAATAAACATATTTTATGGTCCTTGGATAGCTTATTACCATGTGATTCAAAACATATACGATGCAATGGAACCAATTAAGGATATTAAATAGGCTAAATTAAAGTAGGAACAGCTAATTTTTTTTCTTCAGAATTTAAATATAAGTAACAGGGGGAGGCCTTTGCCCAGCAGTGGCATGATTTGTGATATTTAAAAATCTATTTTTCAAATGACATGTAATTAATTAATTGATTCGTTATTATAACAATTGACATGTAAATATTTAATATCGCAAAATGCTAATAAATAAATAAAACCAAAAACGTAGCATTTATTTAATTAATTGACATTTAAATGTAATTAATTTACTAATTTTACCTCCTAACTCAAAAATGTATTATATCATATCTTAGAACATCCTAAACGACCATCGAAAATGCCACACTAATCGACTAAGAAAATCGATTTTCGAAAATTCCAATAAAACTCATCGAATCTGACAGATCTACTCCCGTTAACCAATATTAAAGTCGCCGCTACGATTTATTAGAAATCGATAGCTGAATTATTTTATTTGTTTTCAACCAAATTTGTAGTAACGATCGAATTGATTAACGAAAGATTAAAATCCTGTTACGGCATTTTCAACTATAAAAGTATGTAATTAAGTTAATTTATATATAAAAACCTGAGGTCTTTAATATTAAAACAGTAACTAATTCATTCGATCGTAACTCGAGAATCAAATATTCGAGATAAATAAATAATTCGTCTAACACAAATACTTGGAATTTTATTATATCTTCTTAGCTTCTGTATTTATTTAAGGTTCCGTCAAAATTGAAACTGGTAGGATATAATCATAAAACCCGGTTAAGAAAAAAGGTTCCTTGCTAACATATGCTGTTATTCATAAACCTATAGTTAAACCTCATCATCATCAGTCTATTTATATTGCCCCACTGCTCGGGCACAGACCTTCCCTTACATCGAGGGAGCTGCGGATTGGCGGATTTCACATGCCTTAGAATTTTTTTTCTTCACCTACGGCATGCAGGTTTCATCACGATGTTTTCCTTCACCGTTTTGAGAGCACTCGGTAAATGTACGTAAGTTTTTCCGTCGAAAAAGCCGAGGATAACTCATTGGTACATGGCTGCCCTGGCTGGGAATCGAACCTGGGTTAAACCTCACTTCCATTAAATAGTGTTGCTATCCCTTTTACACTTCGTTAAAAAAGGGTAAGATAGAAAGAGACAAGGAGCCTAAACAGTGGCGTAACTTTAAATCACGTATATGAGTAACAGCCTAAGTTTATAACGAAGTATGAAACTGGCAAGACATGGTTTAATTAATCGAAGTGTGGTTAAATCAGGTTTATGTCTGTTTATATTAAGGCGCTATATGGTTGTCAAAAGCAAGAGTGAGATACAAGATGCCCCGCAGCGGCGGCGAAGTGAAGAGCACGGCACAGTGCCTCGATATTCGTATTTTTATGAATTTTGGCAGGAAAATAAAAATCACATTTTTTTTTAAACAAGCTCTCGTTTTATATATCAAAATGTAGGGTACTACCTTACATTTTGATATATATTTTGTATGAATAACTATTTCGGTTTAGATATAATTTTCATTTTAAAAGACATGGAAGGGTTATGTTTGCGATTTTTTTCTATCGAACGAAGTTTTTCCAATCGTGTATCGGTATTCATCAGTCTCTAAATAGATACCCGAAGATTGCTATATATGTTTTTCAGACGTTTATTTTTAGTAGTTAATGCCGTAGCCTTCGTAGAATACGCGCATACGAAGCCTTAATTGTTAGGTATCGATTTAATAGGATGGTACCATACCATTATCAACTACCTAAACGGATGCGATATCAATCGTAACGGTTGTTATTTATCTTGGTGGTAGCTTATCGTTTCACTGATTGTAAAGATAAATAATATTTATCGATCGATATGATAAATAGTTTATCTGCCACAGTTTTAGAGTAGTATAATATTGAGTCCACATAATAGATACAGGTGTACCTATAGGTAAGTAAGATACCTAACGGAAATAGACAAATCTAACTAGAATGATAAATAAAAAAATCTTTTGCAGTTCCTCCGTTTTCGCGAACTTAGATTAATGTTCTAATATTGTCCAATAGATGGCGCTGCGCGCATACCCTTAGTATGTATAATGCGAAGAATTTCGGTGGTCGGGCGTGGCCTGTGGTGGCTCAGTTGGTAAGAGCGCGTCACGGAATGACAAGGTCGCAGGATAAACCTCATCTGGTATAGGTTATGGGTCCTTTTTAAATTCGAAACGCTGCACATTCATTCCGTGAATGGTAAACTATAATCTAAAAGTATAGGTGTGACCTACGTGGAAGCATTCCAAGGTGTGACCAAAGTCTACTATGACCAAAGTGGAATAAGCCTCCTGCCCACGGCTAGAAATTTAAATTTTTTACATTAAAAATAAGTGATTACATTAAATCCCAGGAAACTTACAATGGCTAGGTTCGATTCCCATCCCTGGACTATTGGTGACCGCTATTGGCACAGGTTTTTAAATTCTTTGAATAATAAATAAAATAGTTATGTGAAATGTTTGCTAGTTGTCTTAAAAATATTCTTAATAGACAATCCTATGTTTAAAAGAAAAGTATGTAAAGTGTTATGTTTTGTTACAGCCCTTCAGAGTAAGCACCCCCCAGCTCCTTCGATACCCCCCGTTTTGGATCCGCCATCTGCTACTGAAGCGTGTCTTCGCGTTTGCGAAAAAGATGTTCTTTTCGCGATCGCCTCTTTTAAAACTGGGTCCGCTGCTGGTTTAGACGGAATAAGTGCCCAACACCTCAAGGACCTCACAGTTCGCTCTGTAGGAGAAGCTGGACAGCATCTTGTTTCTTCACTCACTCAACTAATTAACTTTATACTCGAGGGAAAAGTTAACCCTGAAGTAACTCCGATTCTCTACGGAGCGAACCTAATAGCTCTTTCGAAAAAAGATGGCGGAGTCAGACCAATAGCCGTAGGTTCCACGATCAGACGCATCGCCTCAAAACTTTGTGTAAAACACTGCTTATCAAAACTACAACCCATTTTTGAACCTGTTCAGTTAGGTTTTGGTACAAAGGGCGGATGCGAAGCTGCCGTACATTCGCTGCGAACTTTTTTGAACAGTAGTAGTTGTGAGGTTTTGCTGAAAATCGATGTCAAAAATGCATTTAATTCTGTCAACAGGGACACCTTGTTGCAGGAAATCTATAATAACGTGCCAGAAATATACAACTACCTCTTTCAGTGTTACGGCAGTACTTCTAAACTACTTCACAGGAGTACTGAAATTCTTTCCGCCACTGGTTGTCAACAAGGTGACCCACTCGGACCAGCTATATTTAGCCTTGCCATCAATCCGGTAATTCAAAATTTACAGTCAGTTTTCAATGTTTGGTACCTCGATGACGGCACCCTAGGAGGCAGTATACACGATGTATTATTAGATTTATCAAATATAATAACCAAATTTCGCATCCTAGGATTAGAACTAAATTTGGACAAGTGTGAATTGTTTATATCTGAGAATATACCACAATCTGACAAAACTGACTTATTTCAAAAATTTTACGATCTTGCTCCTGGAATCAAAATTGTAAATAAAACATCCCTTTGTCTTCTAGGATCCCCTATTTGTAACGAATCAGTGCCTACTTTCATACAAAATTCAATTTCTAAATTTCATGAGTATTCAGACCGCCTTCTTAAAATCAACTCTCATTCGGCCATATTCATTTTAAAATTTTGTCTTTTTGTTCCGAAATATACATATTTAATCCGTTGTTGTCCACTTTGGACTCACAAAAATATCACCGACTCCATTGACCTTTTAATCAAAAACACAATAGAATCAATCATCAACATTCATCTTACAGATCACAGTTGGACCCAAGCCTCACTACCCATACGTTTCGGTGGCTTGGGGATACGAAAAATTTCAGACGTAACCCTACCGGCTTTTATATCCTCCATCCATAGCACATCAAACCTCATAGGAAAAATTTTAGGGTTTATGTCCCGTCCAAACTTTGAGGTGGCTTGTCTGGATGATGCTTTAAAGGCTTGGAATATAGCTGTTCCGAGTCCAAATTTCCCTTCAGTCCCTACGCATCAAAGGAGCTGGGACGACTTACTCTGTAAAAATATACAGACCGAACTGCTGAAAAATACCGTCGGTTCGTGTCGCGCCAGGCTGCTCGCAGTGTCCGCACGTGAATCCGGTCATTGGTTACACGCATACCCCAATCCAAACACGGGCACTTTTTTAGATAATGAAACGCTTCGTATTTCGGTAGCCCTCAGGATCGGAGCGGAGGTCTGCACCCCTCACAAGTGCCTGTGCGGCACTTCCGTCGACAGCTTCGGCCACCACGGGCTGTCCTGTCAAAAGAGCGCCGGCCGCTTCTCCCGCCACGCCGCTTTGAACGACATTCTGCGCCGCTCTCTTGCCACCGCCAACGTGCCGGCTCTTCTCGAGCCGAACGGTATCGTACGTGACGATGGCAAGAGACCGGACGGAATGTCGCTCATCCCATGGAAGATGGGGCGTGCTCTGGTGTGGGACGCTACATGCGTAGACACGCTGGCTCCGTCCCACATACGGAGCACTACCAGAAAGGCTGGCGCGGCGGCCGAGGCGGCCGAGAAAAGTAAAGCTCTAAAATACAGGGGTCTCGACACCCTTTACAACTTTGTTGCTTTTGGTGTCGAGACCCTCGGCCCGTGGGGTCCCGGCGCTTGGTCATTATACAAAGAGGTTAGCAAACGAGTAGTAGATGCCACTGGTGACCCAAGAGCTGGCAGCTACCTCGCGCAACGGATTAGCATAGCGATCCAGCGAGGTAACGCTGCCAGTGTCTTGGGTACTATTCCTGCACCTAATTTTTTTTACAAATAGTTTATATTAGGTTTTTTTTTTTTTTAATTGATTGTTTCTTTTTATTTTATATTGTACCTTAATAAATAAAGTAAATATGTAAAGTGTTGTAAGTACTTATTTATTTAGGAATTATTTATTTATCCATAAACTAAACGAACCACCTCGTTATTATCAAACAAGATTCACTCACATCGGCCGCCACTACAGGAAGTGCTGAAGTAGAGACGCGTGCGCGTGCGCATATTATCTTCACTTCGAGTGCACTTCGTACGAGCGTTTCCCGGATATTTGAGATAAATGGTTTTGTTGCCTACATAAATATAGACACGTGGCTAGATTGCGTATGATAAGATGATCCTCGACTATGACTATAGATAGAGGATTATTTAAACGATGGACAATTGGACGGGTCGTTCCCAAAGGTCCATGAAATGCATGGTGTCTGTTCCGCATGAAGGATCAAGTTTAACTTATTAATAATAAGAATAATTTAGTTATTATGGTGGAACTTCACATGGCTATTCGTATTTGCGTATTTGACAAAATTGCCATGTGTGGTTGGTATGCTTGACAAAATATTTGTCTTATTTGTATGTACGTCAAGTATTTGACAAATACGACAAATATTCAATAGCAAATACGAATAGCCAAGTGAAGTGCCACGATTAATTAGGTAATTTAATTGTAATTATATTAAAAGATGTGCTGCTGAAAGTATTTTGCCACTTTTTCTAATTGGCGTTGACCACATTTTCCTTGCAAAGTGGTATAAATGTGTAATTTAAAAAAAAATATAGATATGCAAAAATGTACACAACGTGCTTACTTCCAATAAAGAGTTTTGATTTGATTTAATTAGGTATTAAGAGCGAGATTAAGAGGCATTTTTGAGCTCCAGGCTTAGTGCGAGATCGACCGCACAATTGCCACATTTTAAAGTGTTTTTTTCATGCAATTAATGATACAAAATATATGAAAAGTAAAAAAAAAAAATAGACAATTGAAAAGTCACATATTCCCTTCCAAATGACCTATTCTAAATATTTGTTTTTCTTATTTGCAGGTAAGTTCAAAAGAATCAAACCCCATACATCACTGTTATCATCCAGAGAGTACCCAACATTAAAAATGTAAGTACCTACCCAGAAGAAATGCTTAGCCATTAGCACACGTCGATGTGAAGTCGAAATAAGATGTATTAGCGGAAACATTACCCGTGTGTGGTAAATATATGTTTATTTATGGTAAATATATCGAGTTGTAATGTATGGAGAGGTGAGAGATAATTTCTGGGAGGCCATTAGAGAACCCTCCCGTAGACAACGATGACGTATTTTTTTTTTGTAAAATTCTTCCCAGGGGGAAAGGCAAAGCCAACTAGGGCATACAGCCTGGTCTGATGTTAGTAGAATGTCTGAATTCTTATAAATACGTACATATATACGAAGATAATCTAACCTAAACCTACGCACAACCCTCCCAAACCCCTAAACGAAATAATTCAATGATCCACGAAACCATCAAGCTATGCAAAGGAAACCTTGCTAAGAGCACAAAACTTCACAAACACGACTTCTTTCGAGCACTCCAACTAATAGAAACGTTCGCGGACATCGCTTGATTAACTTAACGTGATCATTAATCACTAAATACCACGGAAACTATTTAATCAGATTTTCACAAAAAAGTAGCTAATGTCGTTTCGCGCGCTTTTCAAGGAATCTCACGATGACGTAAAATATTTACTAGAGGTGTACTTAAAAGTAACGAAAAAAAGGGTACCCATATGTATTCGCTACCATAACAATTAGTACGCTTTACTATCGTATCGTTACGTTACTCGTTACTTCTGTGGGGCCGTGAGCTGTACTTTGAATAAATGCCGTGGACTTGCGGGGAATTCGTGTATGGAGGTTTTATGAACCAATTTTAATTGGCCGTGGACCTGTTGGGAAAAGGAGAACAATAGATTCGTGGACCGATGGGAACGACCCAGCTTCTAGTTATATCACAATAACATTTATTATTATTTTTTTTATTAATGGACTCGACAGTTCGTCATGTAATAAGTCCCCAACAAAATGACAGGTACAGCTTAAATGGTCACGTAGTTTTGTAGGTGGGGCAAAGCTCCATTGAAATGTGGCAATGTCTTTTTAATTTTTTAATTTATAATTTGACTTTTGCCCAGCAGAGGTAGGTACGCAGCAGAGGACTTATAGGTTATTAAAAAAAATCAACTCGAAAGTAACACAGATTGATATGTATGAGAATTTATTAAATATAATATTTTTTACTCATTTTCTCAAGACACGTCCGGAAACGGACACGGAAGCGGAAGTTAATCCTGTGAGATTAGATACCCCTGTAGATAGGCCTTGGTGCAAATCGCCGAGAGACATCTTGAATCGGTCGGCTAATCTCTTAATCCCATACATTTACTCGATCATTATTTTTGGGTCGCTATTTCGATAATATCTTTTATAAATAAAAAACCATACAAACTAACTGTTACAATATTAAACTAAAAATAAAGGTACTAAAATATATCTAAACTAAAATATAACTATATCAAATATTCATTCGAGTAAAGCTTGATACCTACTGGACGTAGATCGCAGGCCTAAGATCTACTGGACATTAAAATGCCCAGAAAATGAGGCTGGGCATGCGTTTCAATTGATCGCAGGACGCAAGCCGCGGCTAGGTCGCGGCTGTGTGTGAAAATCAGCGTCGATTTGATTTTATGAAAATATCGCTTTTGCCAAAACCCTTCCTATCCTATGTGTGAAATATGGATTTTCTTGAACAAAGAATAAAAATTTTTTTTAAGGGAAATGTCTCCGAAATATATTTAATTGACTTGTACACAGCAGATCAATTGTAACACTTGCAAAACGATTTCAAGTCTTACGACGCAAATAATAAGAACTGTCAAGTAAAAAGTGTTACCATTGATCTGCTGTCGACTTTAGGTACTAGGTACCTATTGTATTTATTTAATTTACTATGTCGGTACTATTAATAATAGCTTAAGCTATTGGTTTTAATAGTTCTAATAAAATTCAGTTGTTATATTCAACTTTATTAAATTAAAAAATTAAAAATGTCTCGTCAAAACGCAGATAAAGCGACCTATTCCCTGTCCGATTCTCTAGGCGGCGCGGCGAGGGCGAGTGAGACAAATCTGCACAATTACTTGCGCGCTAATGACGCCGCGATACGGCGGCGATGGAGCACGATTTATAGTCTGAGCATCGGTGGCCGGCTTTACATACATTTTCATATTCACAGATAGTCAGGAAAAGGATTTTGTTCGAGACTTTTTCGCATCGATAATGTAGCTGATTTAGTGTATGTGCGATAGAATTTTTTAGAAGAAAAACTTATGCTCCTAAAACGGAAACCATCGTGATATAACATGCATGCTGTAGAAAAATGCTAAGGCTGACTGATGATGATGGAATCACTTACTCCGCTGTCTTGAAAATGAAAATGAAAAATTTATTTATAACATTATGTTACAGGGGCCTGAGCCGCGTCGTCTTTTTTAACCGACTTTCAAAAAAAGGAGGAGGTTATCATTAGGCGCTCAAGTCCTGTCAAAGCTAGCCGGGTGGAGGTTTTTTGGCGTTTTGCTAGCGTTAGCGTTTTCAAGATTGGTAGCCGCGTCGCCCAAAAATAGGCGTTCAAGTGCTGCCAAAGAGGATATACGAACTACGTTAAAGCAGCGTACTACTAGTTGTCATGGAGACAATCACAAATAAGACAACCAAAACAAAATGACATAGATTATAAATTAGAATTATGTCATTTTACAAGGGGACGGCCAACATAATAACAGCGAATTTAACAGGTCATTTAGTGTACAGTTGACGTACTGTATAATATAACATTACTATATAATATAACCTAAAAATATCATTTGATTATAAGTATATCAATCATTATTATTATAATTCATTAGTTTATATAAAAATGTGTATCTTGGTGAGCCAAAGGAAGTATTGGCCTCCGAAACAAGAAACAGTCGTGTCGAAAATCCGAAAACCATTAGTTTTTCTACTTTATTAATCAATAAAATAAAATCAGATCACATCCTTGAATTAGGATGTATAATAATTTTATTTATACGGAAAACACTAAAATGTCAATGGACAGAACATACCTACCTATATTTAATGGCGGCACTTCACTTGGCTATTCGTATTCGCTATTGTCTGTTTGTCATATTTGTCAAATACTTGACGTACATACAAATAAGACGAAAATTTTGTCAAGAAAACCAACCACACATGGCAATTATGACAAATACGAGATAAGAATCGTAAATTGACTAAAATAATATCAGAGTGGGTACCTTTTTTTTTACTTGGGGTAATGCTTTTCGCATCTCACCGCACCAATGAGGAGGGGCGCGCGGTGAGTATGTGGGACTCCCGCCAGAGTGGGTACCCTAGGGATTGTAAAAGAAGTAAAGGGGTAAAATGAGACATTGCTGGGAAGATGATCTAAAAAAAGTTGCTGGTCTAGAATAGACAAGGATAGCGAGAGATGGAGAGAGATAGAAGGCTGGGAAATAACCGATCGTCAACGTTAAAGTTATTGTTACTTGTTTTTGTTTCAATAACATTAATTGGCATTGGCCTATTTTATTTATGTGTTTACCTGTATTTGTATACAGAATGATTGGAAATTCGATACATTCCTTGAAAGGGGTGATACTAGTGGTGGTTTGCAACAAATTAGGCCCTATTAACGAGGGGTCGAAAATGAGTTGTTTCTGAGTTACGGAAATAAAAGGTTAAATCACGAGGTTTGGTTTTGTTTATCAATGCTATGTTTAAATCGATCAGGACTACTCTAAAAAAATGTAATTTTCGACCCCTCGTTAATAGGGCCTAATTTGTTGCAAATCACCTCTAGTATCACCCCTTTAAAGGAATGTATCGAATTTCCAATCACCCTGTATATGTATCTAACATTGGTCACATTCTAATCAACAAATCATATGAAAAAATACTTCTCACAGCATCTAAAGCCCACAAACTTGCTTCAACTCTTGTTCCCTTCCCATCAACCAGCCCAGTCCATCAGCTAGCCCCCGGAGCCCGGGGCCCGAAGTTAACGCAAACTCCGACTAAACTCCGGTTAATGTATTAACCTCGTTTAGGAGACTTATCGCCCGACAATTTATCCGGGCGAAAAAGCTAATGCAAAAAAGTTTAATAAAGTCGCTTCGCCGCGAGACACGTTGGGGTTGCGGCTTTGTTCAACACATTATGCATGTACTCAAGAATATGTCTTTATTACATTGAGATTTGTAGTTTACTACACTAGAAATAGGGATAAAGTTACATTTACACGATTATTGACTATTAAGTTCATTTAGTTTCAAATCAAATCATAGGTATATATTTATTGCAAGTAAGCACGTTGTGTACAATATGCACTTCAACATTTTTGAATTTACATTTACACCACTTTGCAAGGAAAAGTTGCTGGCAGTGTCATACAGTTGCGCGTAGACAGTCCGCGCTCTTACCGACATCAATGCACTCCTAGAACCAGCACCTGAGTGTGACTTGTTTGCTGATAGTTGGTTGAGTGTAGTGAGAGAGTGGACTAGGTATTCGTATTGTGAGAAGAACTATAAACTGCCTTCGTCTATTCCACAATTAATATTCTAAGCACTTATGTATTAACGTTGTTTTATAATAATGTAAGTAAGTATGACCGTCCTACGCCTTGGGGCAAACCCGTTATGTTGGACAAAATTTTAAATAAATAAATAAATTGAGGAGAAAATAAAGGCAAAAAACTGGACTCATCTGTTTCTTATTTATTTTATATTTGTTTTTATACATGAGTGACAGTGACCGTTGATTTTAGGTTTAGGAATAGATATGCCGTCAAAATCGTCGCTACAAAATCATACCTAAAAACAAAACGTAACAATATTTTATTTTAGAGATATCTTGCTGTCTTCTTCTAAATATAATTCTGCTTTACAATATGGTCAAAATGTTCTTAAATTATTTTCCAGTACACTAAGTACTCAAAGTGGATCTTGATAGCAGATAGATGCAAACAAGCTCGTAATTGGGTTGAATGGCGTGCTTTGGGATATAACTTTTCCATCAGTTTAATGGTACAGGTTGATGGTAACTATTTATTTATTTTATTAATGGACTCGACAGTTCGTCATTTGCCAATGTCATGTTACAGAAAATTCAATATATTCAATAGTCTTATATCTTCCTCCAGGAGAGTCGCATTAGTGTCTTCACCCTGGGTAGCCGCGTCTTCATGTCTTCATCCAGAGGAGACGCCCCGTAGCGTCATCACTCTGGACGAATTCTTTAATACCTGACATGTCTAACTTCGATACCAAATATCTTCCATCAAAAAGTCTTGTAAAACTTCCCGAACCCCATCAAACCGAATCAACTTCCCAGAGAGCAATTACTAAAGTTTGCGACGCCTGACAAATACCTAGTCGGCCCTAACAAATACGGCTGGCGCGATTTTTTCGCTTTATCGCACCGCCCAGCCGCGGGCGAGGCTTGATACACAATTTTTCAGCGCGATATAACCGCTGCCAGGAGTCTTTAAAAAGTTTATCGCTGAAAGTTCGCGCACCTCCCGTGTCGCGGATGATATATCGGACTGCATTAATCTTCGTTTAACGTTAGTTAGGTATACGACTGGTGGGACTTGGCTTTCTTTGTGAATGATATCTATCTACGTACCTACACCGAAATAAAAGAGCGGATCGGTCGCGGTTCGTGCGTCGGTGTTTTTGAGTAAACAACTAAGTTGGTCGCGTTTCGTGCGTTTTATGAAAACAATAAAAAAAACTACCTCCACTGTTGGTCGCGATTCGTGCGTTTAATAGTTTGGTGATCTTACTACCGACGTTTGCAGGTATTACCATAGAGTTATAAAAACCCTGTGTGGTTGTTAAGTAGGTATTCACACTTGTACCTAACCCGTTACAAAAAATACAGCCAAGTGTTTTGCTGTTTTTGCGAACTATTTGTTTCCTAAGGTAGTTTGATTGGTTACAATAAGACCTGTGGTCGCCGCTACGCGAGGCATCCCGCTCGCTCTTACGCGAGAATGAATGAACGACAGTGACAGTTGCGTTTAGGTTTAGAATTCGATTTAAGGGCCTGATATGAGCCAACTAGCGCCGCCAATCTTGAAAAAATAATATCTTCCAATTTAATCAATTTTATTAAAAAAGCTATTTACAAAATGTTTATTAGGATGAATACTATTTTTCAAGATACAATACATGGCATAATTGCGACAAGCTAAGTTGTAGTTCACAAATGTGCCAAAAACGGCCGTTTCATGGAATTATGCGAAATACAACTTACCGACATTGAATCACGTTATAAATAAGCATGTAAAAAATAGTATTTATTGTAATAAACATTTCGTAAATAGCTTTTTTTAATAAAATTGATTATATTGTTAGATATAATTTTTTTAAGATTGGCGGCGCTAGTTGGCTCATATCAGGCCCTTAAATCGAATTCTAAACCTTAATGAAATAATAGTTTTAGGATTCGATTTAAGGCCGCTAAAGAATTAGCTACACTTTCCTTTTTTTTACATTTTGTTTACATTTAGTTTTTTTTTCACGATTTTATTATTTAACGGCATTCAATCGATCGTAAAACTAGAGGGTGATCACTGACCCGGGCCGATCGATCGGTGATAAAGGTGTCAATATCCGTTGGAAAAGTATCCGAGGGCGTATCGCGGTGAATATCTAAATTAAATGCACTTTTAAAAACGGATGTTAAAAAGGTTGGTATACAATACAGTAATAAAACTCAGAAAGAAGCTATATAGCAGCTAGCTTTAGCTTTTCTAATAAATATTTTTTTAATAATAGAATGTAGGTACCACTAATAATTTCCTTTGTTTTCTAATAAATGCTTAACGAATTATTAAATTTATTTTAATTGCCTACTCTAGTCATTCTTAGGCCGACATATATAGACAGTTTTGAGAGCAAGTAGCGCGATTCTGCTTATCTTCGATTAAATTTAGCTCCACTCTGGAATCGCCACAAATAAAAGGCATTATACAGGGTGTCCTTGAATTCATTCGACAAATTGAAACTGCGGGTTGTACTCATGATAAATATTGAATTGGTAAGGTTTTTTAGTAAATCCAAACTGCAAAAAAAACCTAGGTGTAACACTTCTGACCGTTCCTATTATCTGCGTCGTAAGACTTGAAATCGTACTGCAAGTGTTACCATTGATCTGCTATCGACTGTACGTCACAAGTCACACAATGACCTTAGAAATGACCATTAGGTCAAATTCCAGTGAAAGATATCGTTTCAATTAAAAAAACACTTAGAATATAAAACAAAGCACAGTAATGATGCACATCAAATTAATAATTTTTTGATAGTTGAATTAATTGTAAATTAAATTTAATTTTTTTGTTAAATAGTTTAGATTAGGTTTTTTAAATATTGAATGGTTCTTTTTATTTTATATTGAAAAAAACTGTTAAAAAGAAAAAAAATTTGAAAATATATATTTTTTATTTTTTCCAAATTGTCTAATTAACTTAAACGCTGTGCAGAATTAATGTAGGTACCTATGTCACAAGCCTAACCATCCATTTAATTTTATCGAATGAATTCTAGGCCACCCTGTATTAAAGACTACCTTTATAATAGTAAAATAATATTTTCCTGTATCTCCATACTACCATTGTAATAGTTTAGCTTATCTAAAGGCGGCTACACACTACATCCAACGCGGGCACCATCCAATTTCGGCGTTCGAAGCGCGATAACCATCTGTCTCGCTTTTTATTTATGGCTCGGTATAATACCGTATCTAGCGCGGTATAAATAAAGCGGATCTATAGTTTTATCTCGCGGATCGCGAGATCCGACGATAGGCCTTATTTATTCGCTGACTGAAACACCCACGTGACGTCGCCTTAACAAATATGTTGAGTATTTCTCATATTTTATAGAGGTCGGTTTGTTTGTTGTAGAAATAAAAAGAGACAATGACTTATTGGAATATCGATTTCAATAATAACAGGATATAATAAAATATTCAAATGACAATGCTAGATTCTGCCCCACCATCAACCGCATGATGAACAAGATAACGAATAAATGTAAAAATATCTCCGTTTTTTATTAAAATTATTGGTTTAAAATAAAATTTGTACAACATGCGAGTCGAAAAAACAGCTTAATTAAGAATTCAGAAAATAGTAGGATGAGGAGGAGGAAAAGCTACAGGAACCGTCATATACTCAAAAACACTATTTTGTATCCTTGTAATACAAGTTACACACATAATATTTTTTATACATACTCAAATACTCAAGTTTCTTCACTTCAAACTTAAAATAATCATCATTCCCCTTATAATCTTTACAGTACAGTTATTCCAAAAAGCCAAGTGTCTCCGATTACTTGTCGACACATCGGAACGCCCACAAGACGTGTTCCGAATCACCTGACAGTAGACCACCATGGGAACATCTCGCGAGCAATCTCAATCGACACTCAAGTACTCAGGTTACAGATACCTTCCATACCTTCACCTGTGAAGCTTACATGCTGCAAATACTAATTAACTATTACGATACAAACCACTTGAAAAGTTAAGAAAAAGTGAGTCAGGAATGACCTTATACCACGCGTCCTGGCATCGCGTTGTAACACGAATTCCTCAACTGAGACAAGAAAGTATCAAATATTGAGGATCAAACACACCTGAAGGCAGACATCCTGGCATGCATATGAAAAGGACAGAAACCCCATTACAACGATAAATTCGAATCAAAACAAAACATCTAAAGTCTGTATTCGAAAGCAGCAAAGTCCTAAATTGATTGAGATGAACGTTTAACAACTGCACAAACACATTTGCATCGCCGTGTAAGATAGTATCGGCTTGTATGTTAGCAAGAAACACATTTCGAGAGAAACATGGTCGAACGCTGGGCCCGAATCGAAACAAAGCGCTGTGACATCGAGATAAGAATCGATTGGCTCGCGAAACGTCGCGCCGAAACGGACCGAACAAATTATCGATTCATAAAAACATCGATTTTAATATATTGCCGCGTGTTATCGCATTTTTCCGCTCGCGATAGCCTCGGACAGTTTTATATTGAACAACGCACACGCGAGAGGCGATATTGTCATTGCGTTAAGTTTGCTTACAGTAAAACCGGAGTAGGTACAACTAAATAGGTAACGTGTATATTGTCTAACATTCTGGTGAGACGTGATGTTGAATCTTTATTACGAAATTGCAGAACTTTATACCTTCTTACAAAATTAAGAAAAATAATTACAACCTTAGTTTCCTTGCATAATAAGGTACATTCGACGAAAAATCAAGTGTAACATAAGGGTTACATTGCATTGGTTTTGTATAGGTTGTTACGCTTGATACAGATTGAGGTTTTCTAGATAAGTACTTTACTGATTTTTGAAAATTCTTTACTGTACTTACATGTATTATGTACTTTAAAATATCTATTAGTAAGTAAACTAGTTTTTGCAATCGGTTGTCGAGAAAATCTCAACCTTATTGGGCCCCCTATATACTACGTTTTCGCCTGTAGTTACGGTTTAACTCAGAGAAAGGTGTACATGGGAGTTTTTAAGGTTGAGATTATCCCAAAAACTACTTGTCCTATTGCAAGATTTCTTTCACTGTTAGATAGATAAAAGTTAAAACTATGGAACCTTAAAAACATTATTAAATACGTTTTGATATTTTCTTGCATATGCGCTATGCGATACGAAAATCTAAATGATGAATGGAGAAAAATTCTCGTCACGACCGGGATTCGAATCTGGGACCTCGCCATTCCGCGGCACGCTCTATTCCAACTGAGCCACCGTGATTTCGTACCTAGATCGTGAGTTTTGTCTCCATATTCTCCATTTATCATTATTATATTCGGTCCAGTAGTTTTTGAGAAAATCTCAACCTTATTGAGTTGAGGCATCTTATATACTTTTCCCTTTTTTGGACTAGTCTAGTGAAATATTTTTATTTACGTCCCAGTTGTCACTGCTCAAACTCGCACAGGGCCACCCTCACGCTGCGCCCGCGCACCTTCTCGTATCGCGCCCGTTCGTCATGCGATATCGCGCGATCACTCGCTCGCTATGCACACCAACAGTCTGTTCTATAGGAAAATAACGAGTATCATCCGTGTGAACGAGGCATTACATCACAGTTATTTTATTTTCACGGCTGTTCAGGCGTTGCGTTGTAACTTGTAGGTAACATACTAAGTTTTAAATGACCATACCAGATTCTGCCACACCATCAACCGCTAGTTGTACAAGATAACGAATAAATGTAAAAATATCTCAGTTTTTTACTAAAATTATTGGTTTAAAATAAAGTTTTGTACAAGTTGCGATTCGAAAAAAACAGCTTAATTAAGAATCCAAAAAATAGTAAGAAATCGAAGCGATTTATTCATTGTTTTTGTTATTCTTCTATAGGAGTTGCGAGATTAGTAGAAAATGATACTGATTATGGTTATGCAATATGAAACCTGTAATAAGTCCCCAACAAAATGATAGGTACAGCTTAAATGGTCTCGTAGTTTTGTAGGTGGGGCAAAGCTCCATTGAAATGTGGCAATGTCTTTTGTTGTGTGCTTGTTATACGGATAGGATTTATTGCCGATTTAATTTAGCGTTTGACCCATCCAGAATTTGTCGACGAATTCTGGCTGGAAATTATATCGGCACTAAATCCTACGCGTTACCTACTTGAAAATGAAAAATTACTATTATATTGTGCCACTACATGTTCAGTACCATGTACAGCTGACAGCAGATCAAGTGTAACACCGTTCTTATTATCTGCGACGTAAGATTTAAAATCATACTGCAAGTGTTACCATTGATCTGCTGTTGTCCGTACTTGTGTTTACAATCTACCTATCACGGTCCCTATCATAATTAAGGTTAGGTTTAGATTTAGCGGTTACGACTAAATCACACATAAAATAATTAATTTGAATAATCGGTCAAGTAGTTGTTGTGCAAATCTCAACCTTAATGATGTCTCCTGTAGATTTTTCTTTTACACTGTAGTACTTCCATATAGTTAGTAGACTAGTAGCGGTAATGAGTGTAGATAGCGACATACGGGCCGACACGTTACTCGTGTATCTTAGTAGGTACCGTGCCACGCAACAGGTGCAAATGTATACGAAATTACGAGTGCCTTGTGCATTTTTGCTGTAGTTTGTACTGGTTTTTAAATGTTGTAAAAATAGGGTCATTTCCCGTATTCTATTTAAGTTGTGTAGGGCAAGCTCGGTGGCTCAGTGGTTGGGTCAATGGACTTGCAATACCGAGGTCCCAGGTTCGATTCCCAGCCAAGGCAGCCATGTACCAATGAGTTATCGTCGGTTTTTTCGACGGAAAAACTTACGTACATTTACCGAGTGCTCTCAAAACGGTGAAGGAAAACATCTTGATGAAACCTACATCCCTTAGAAGAAGAAAAAATCTAAGGCATGTGAAATCCGTCAACCCTGGATCATGGCCCCAGCTCCCTCGATGTAAGGGAAGGTCTGTGCCCGAGCAGTGGGGCAATATAAATAGACTGATGAGATGAGTCATGAGGGCAAGCATCTCCTAACAACTAGATACACAAATTTCTTACTAAAACAATTTTAAAAACGTCCAAATAAGGGTTTATTGTTAACATCCAAATAATGTCCAATAAAGCAAATGAGGGTCCATTCATCCGTTTCGACCTTCTTTGCGCTCGGACATTTTTAGAAGGCAGACTGTGTATCTAGTTGTTTATAGGAGATCAATGAAGGCAAGGCCTCTTTTCAGCCGCTACCTATTTAATAATAACTTAACTAACACTGCCGATCGGCTATTGGATCCCTTACTTTATGTAACGCTATTAACAGTTTTGAGTCCAAGCCACGACTTTTGTAAATATCAGTAACCTGACAGTTATTTATTTATTTATTTTATAATGGACTCGACAGTTCGTCATTTGCCAATGTCATGTTACAGAAAATTCATTGTATACTAGTCTTCTATCTTCCTCCAGGGGAGTCGCCGTAGCGTCATCACCCTGGGTAGCCGCGTCTTCTTGTCTTCATCCACAGGAGACACCGTAGCGTCAATCACTGTGGACGAAGCAGCTCGACAGTCACGTTCACTCCCGAGCTCGTAGTGGGAATCTTGACCATGGCGCCAAACTTCAGATCCTGCTTGAATTCATCAATAACTTCACCATACTGTCATTCGCGAACATTTTCTGATTAATTTAACGTGATATTAAACACAAAACACCCACTGTAGACATTAAACTGAAAATTATTAAATAATTTCGCAACCGTCGTTTCCCGCCATTTTCAAAAAGCCTAGGCCTTAATTTATATTAAAGTAAAATATATTAATTCATAAATCAACAACAAAAATTAAAAATAACTACTTATTATAAAGATCTGTCGGCGCGGCTCGTGGAGTCCACGCGTGACCAAAATGCTGGCCTGTATTTCGCCCAAAGGATCACTAGGATCCAGAGTGGAAATGCCGCCAGCATGTTGGGCACGTTGCCGGACAACGGGGATCGGTTGAACTATCTGTAATGCTAAGCCATTCAGATAGTTCAACCGACCCTTTGTATATAGGTATAGTTTTTAGTTTAGTTTATATTTTTTAGTTGTAACCTAAATCTTCGAAATGAAAACGTAAGTTTACAAGAACCCCATATAATAAAAGGTTTATTTGTACAGCCTTTGTAAGTACGATATCTCTCCTATTTACTGTCTAATATGAGCTATCTCAAAAAAAAAAAACATTCATTTGAGCCTGCGCTCTATGGCGCTTTGGCCAATGTCCTTTCAGGAATTAACGTGGAGTAACCCATCTGAAAGTAGAAAGGAAGACTACGATAGAATATTGTAACCTTACATTGGTAAATGACAAAACTGTCGAGTCCATTAATAAAACAAAATGAATAAACTATGGACCCCTGACCGTCAGAGGTCGTGCATTGGGCCCTGACTTCTACGAACATTGACAAATCTCTGTCTCCCAAACTTGCGATCGTCCATCAGTTAGGGGCGAAACAACCCTTATTATGAAGATGTTAAGGTTGGGGCAGACAGCAAAGTTAATTTGGTGTCGCTATGATGGCTGACTATTACACCGTAGAGTAATATGAACTATGAATATTTTAGAGACAATTTAGTACGTAATTTACAACTCTACGGTTGTAAGGAGAAGGTTTGTACAGTCGAAGACAGAGATAAGTATACAAGTCTTAATAAGGTTGAGATTTTCTCAAAAACTACTGGACCGAATTTAATAATTCTTTTACAGTTACATAGTTTTAATTTTAATCTACCAAACAGTGAAAGATTTTTTGCAATAGGTCAAGTAGTTTTTGAGAAAATCTCAGCCTTAAAAACTCCTGTACATCTTTCTTTATCTTCGACTGTTACCCCACAGTGTGGACGGAAAAACAGATTGATGTGATGATGATAACCCCTTGCTACAATTCCACTCGTTTCAATGAGGCTAAGTTTGCAGCTGACATATATTTAAGATGGAGCGTTCAGTACAGTAGGTACCTACACCGTAGATTCGCTTGCCGACTCATTCAGTCAGCGGACGATTTTCTGCAAAGATTCGCGAGCAATTTGATTCAGTCGACGCGCTCGCCATTCCCTGTGACTACAGTTTACATCCAACCTAGAGCTCAGAGTCAGCTAACCGACAGTGAGTCGCAAACTATTTGCTTAACGGTTCCAAAACGTTCAAACCTTTATTGACACAGCTTTATCCCACTTAGGCTCGTAGCCATCATAAAGATTGCTAAACAGTGGCTTACTTTGACAGTTACTAAACCACTGAGTTTGTATAACGATAACCCTTAAAATTTATTTATTTATTCTTAAGATTTACAGCTTTTTCTTATAGATAACAATTATGAGTAACTGTAAGCTAATTACAAATCTCCACATATGAACGTCGTTGTGAATTAATTGTGGCTTAAACCACCGCCTTACTTTTAGTCACGTTTATGGCTAAGTTTATGTCAAAATGGTTATGTATCCTATACAAAACTGCAATGCGATATGACGTCGCACAGACCACTTAGGTACCCCATAGACATGTAACAGGAGGGCACCCGTGTCGCCCGCACATGAGCGCAAAATTACTTCGCGACACGTGTCACCTAGAGATATTATCGACATGGACGCATCTCTTTAATACGGCATCCCTGTCCCCCGCTTCGTCTCTATGCGCTCATCGTTGACATAATGATTCGCTTGCAAATTTGTACCGATTTCATGTCTATTGGGTAAGTGGTCTGTGATTTCATCAGACAGGATTTTATTTCTGTGATTTTTTGTCTATATACGTCACTCCTGTTTCTTGTAGCCTATGGCCTTCCATAGCTGCAATGAACGATTATGAGTTCTACGATTACTCTAATGGACAAATATCTTTTTTGTGTAGTAGGTGTAGACATCGCAGAAATCTGGATTCGTAATCTTAGTGCGAGCTCTCAGATTCGTGCGATGCGAATTCGCGTCTGCTCGCGTCGGTGTGACCGCGCGCCGTTATCGCGGTATCGCGCGCGGGGTGGCCGCTCGTCGCGCGATCCCGCGGCGCGATTGCCGCGTGGACGGCGCGATATTTCGCGGAATGACACGACCGTGTCGCTCGCGTCGCGTCGTGGGCAGCTGTTTATTGTCTGCATTGGGCCTTATGATGGTTTATAGTAGTCTCCTAGTAAACACAGATAAAAATGTGGGTACAGTAGAGTTTTTAAGGTTGATTTATCTCAAAAACTACTTGACCTATTGCAAGAAGGCTTACACTGTTATATAGATAAACGTTTAAACTATGTAACTGTAAAAGAATTACTAAGTTCGGTCTAGGTTTTGAGAAAACCCTAACCTTTTTAAGGTTCCTTGTATACTTATTTATTTATTTTATTAATGGACTCGACAGTTCGTCATTTGCCAATGTCATGTTATAGAATATTCAAGATATCATAGTCTTCTCTCTTCATCCAGAGGAGTCGCCGTAGCGTCGTCACTCTGGACGAAGCAGCTCGACAGTCACGTTCACTCCTAAGCTCGTAGTGGGACTCTTGATAATTGCTTGAAACTTCAGATCTTGCATGAATTATCCAATAACTTCACCATACTGTCATTCGCGACATTTTCTGATTAACATAACGCACTGTAGACATTAAAAGGAAAATTCTCAAATATGGTTTTAGCTCTTGTGAGTGTGATAAATAATAATAATAATAACAAGATTAATATAAAATTATCTGGCGTGGCGTATGTGGGACACAGTCAAACACATGAGTATTTAACAACCACATCTGTCCATAACAAAACTTTTGTATGTCCAAGGTTTGTACTTTCTCATACATCCCACCAGAGGCGTTAAACCCTGGGTCTAATGAGACGTAGTATCGGCTGCGGGCCGCGCTTGGCTGCGCCTGCTATCGGCTAATAACCGCTTTGTTAGCCAGCCTTGCGCCGGCTTCCGATGACGCAACCACGTGTGAAGGTGGAGCTAATATTGATGCAGTTTGCAGAGAAATGCATCTGTAATTTGATCAGTGTCTCAATACGGGAAATGTGTGTGGGATATACAGGGTAGCCTTGAATTCATTCGACATTAAATGGATGGCTAGGCTTGTGACATACATTAATTCTGCACAGCGTTTAAGTAAATTAAACAGTTAAGGAAAAATAAAAAAAAATATTTACTTACTAATAAATTCAACTATCAAGAAAAATTATTCATTTGATATCGATCGTTACTGTGCTTTGAAGTTTTAACATTTTAAGGTATTTTTAATTTTTTGCAACAATTTCTTTGACTGGAATTTGACCCAATGGTCATTTCTAAGGTCAAGGCGTGACTTGTATTTTTTTTAAAGTCAAAAGTCAAATTTATTGCAAATAAGCACGTTGTGTACATTTTTGCACGTCAACATATTTTTAAATTTACATTTACACCACCTTGCAAGGAAAAGGTGCCAACGCTGAAGAGATAAGTTTAAGTTTTGATTTACTACAAAACCTTACCAATTCAATATTTATCATGAGTACAGCCCCCAGTTCCAATTTCTCGAATGAATTCAAGAACTTGTAGAGAATGGTCCAAAATTCGGATCGAACTTTGAACCTCTGCTAGGTCGTTGTAAAACTATGACGTATCTGTCCGGCTGTACTTATCAAGCGGAGCCGCAGATAGGGCGGGCGTGCGCGCCGCTGATAACGACCGCCCCGCCCGCCCACCGCGTGTGTATATCACAGCAGAACGGGCACAATGCATAAGCGGTTACCAACGGTTGGGTATAAGAGTATTGAGTGGAAATCAACTTTTTTACCAAACAAAGGCCAGCTTACATTTATTTAAGGCTTCGTATGCGCGTATTTTCAGTTTTTCTACGAAGGCTAAGGCATTAACTACTAAACATAAACGTCTGAAAAAAATATATAGCAATCTTGGGGTATCTATTTAGAGACTGATGAATACAGATACACGATTGGGCAAAATTCGCTCGATAGAAAAAAATCGCATACATGGAAGGGTTCATGTCTTTTAAAATGAAAATTATATCTAAACCGAAATAGTTATTCATACAAAATATATATCAAAATGTAGGGGTACAGCTAGTATGTTAATAAGAAATATACAAATAAATGTTCATTCCAACCACCTTCTGTTCTGAGCCTCCATAGCGGTATCTGTGATATAGTCTCTCCACATCTCTTTCCATATTCTCTCTATCTTTCTCTCCAATATTTGTATTTTTCTGATTAATTTAACGTGGCATGAAACACAAACCAACCATGCTTTCAATAACCGTGAATACATTGCAAAGAAACCTGCATGCCCGAGAACAATAAAAAATCTAAGCCATGTGTAAATCTACCAATTCGCACTTGACCCGCGTGGTGGGTCGTGTCCCGAGCTTCCTCGATGTGAGGAAAGGTGTATGACCCACTCTGATGATAATGACGAAAGGAGGTAATGTTTAGATGAGGTTGCAAATGGAGTATCTATTCTCTATTTTGCGCCCCACGCCTCGCCGCGCCGGCGACGACTAATAAAACGATTTAATATCCACTTCCGAGCTGCTTTATGCATAGTGGTGTCGTTAAAAGTGATGCATCTATGTTTAGTTGGAAAATTAGTAACTAGTCTAACTCAGATTTTATAAGAAGTTTTTATTTTGATTGCATTTTAATGCTGCTAAGCCCAATAGTGTAGTTGACTATGACTGAAATTAGTTTTTCGATGTTCCGAAATGAATGATGAATTAACATCAGAAATATTCTGAATTGGTATTACGCCATTGCTCCATCCATGCTCGTTCAAAACTGGATGATAAATTTCTAGCCGTGGACCTACCCTTTAAGTACCTATGTATAATACGATGAAGATTTTCGGTGGGCGTGGCGTGGCCTGTGGTGGCTCTGTTGGTAAGAGCGTGTCACGGAATGACAATGCAGGTTCAAGTCCTGCCCACGGCTAGAATTTTTTTATGGTGGAGTTCAACTAAGTTAGCTCGTTTCTACCAGTGCTATCCTATGTGTGCCAATGAATATGATTGGGGTCAAACGCATCCATAGCAACGTAGCATAGCATAGCTCTGGTGGAAAAGCAACCTAACAGCTTTAAAATGCAAACAAAATAAAAACAGAATAGCGACCTATTCGTATTCGAGAGCGCCAAAACAAAACTTGGTCAGATAGTGTTGCACAAAGACAATGTGTGGGCGCTAGATAGAGGCTCGCTACACAGGGGGCGATAACACCGCATGCCGGGGCCCTGATAGCGCCCCCCAGCGCCCCCTGAGTCCGGGGGTGGGCGCCACCGCCTCTATGATTCAATGCGATAATATAAATGCCGTAAAATGGAATCGAGCTTTAAGGAAATTGATATGAAATTGTATATTTGTTTTGACGACGTGAGTGGATATTATGATGAGTATTTATGACCTTTTTTTCATCATCACCCGAATCAATGCACTGCATCGAGTTTCATCATCATTTTTCATCATAGCAAAAGGAATATCGCGGCCAAAACGTGACCAAAAGGCTGGCAGCTATTTCGCAGAACTCATTAGCCTCGCTGTACAGCGGGGCAACGAGGCCAGACTTTTGGGCACGCTGCCTATAGTGGGGGACCTGGGTCAGTTTTTATTTATTTATTAAGTAAAGTGCCATAATATGACACTTTATTCACATTACGATCTAGTCTAAATACAATAAGACTAATAAGTAATTTGATTTTGACCTAAATTTCTGTAAATTGACACTTATATCTAAGAGTTAGTCCAACGACATTACTTAGAGTCTATTAAGGGCGATCACTTTGTTCACGTGCCTTACATGGACGCATCTCTTTAATACGGCACCCCGTCCCCCGCTTCGTCTCTATGCGCTCATCGGTGACATAATTTTTGGCTTGCAAAAGACATTGCCACTTTTTCAATGGAGCTTTGCCCCACCTACAAAACTACGTGACCATTTAAGTTGTACTTATCATTTTTTGGGGGACTTATTACAGATTTCATATTGTTTAATCATAATCAGTATCATTTTCTACTATTCTCGCAACTCCTATAGAAGAATAACAAAAACAATGAATAAATCGCTTCGATTTCTTACTATTTTCTGAATTCTTAATTAAGCTGTTTTTTTCGAATCGCAACTTGTACAAAACTTTATTTTAAACCAATAATTTAAATAAAAAACGGAGATACTTTTACATTTATTCGTTATCTTGTACATTTCGGTTAATGGTGGGACAGAATCTGGCATTGTCATTTGTACCGATTTCATGTCTATTGGGTAAGTGGTCGGTCTGTGAGGACGATCGATTGGATGTCCATCCGGTCGTCCCAGGTTCCTTTTTGCAGCACAATCGTCTTCCACTCTCTCGACGTTGCCAAGCCAGCGGTGTCTAGCAGCTGTTCGATTTGATTAAATAAAATGAAACCTAATTTTGTCTGTGACAAGGTATCAGTTAGCTAATAATCATCATGTGCACATCAGTCTATCTGGGTGCAGGAGGCGGTGGTCCCGACTCCCGAGTGAGTCCCGACACAAAACCCTGGAGATACAATATTTGGAGAGAGCGATAGGGCGGGTGTTTGGAGCCGATAACGACGCTCCGGCCCGCCGCTGTAGGGTTGCCACGCAGGGAAAAAGTCTGCCAAGTTAAAATATGGAAAACAAGTTTGATTAACTGTAGTTGTACTAATAAAATAATACGTAAGCCGTGAGCAGCGTTTTCATGTCTTTATCCAGAGGAGTCGCCGTAGCGTCATCACTCTGGACGAAGCAGCTCGACACGGGACAAATTTAATATATGTAAACTTACCATGATTAAATATTAAGTATATTAAGTAAGTGCTAAATTTAATTAGGTAAATATTAAGTTTAAAATGTCGCCACTACTGGCGACCTCTTCCGGCTCATATAATCTCTCACAAATAAACTTCTCTAGGTTTATTTGTAAGAGAATTTATAAATTTAAAAATATCTCTAGGTTTCACGTGTCGCAAAAGCAATTTTGCGTTCATGTGCGGGCAGACACGGGCGCCCTCCTGTTACAGGTCTATGGGGTAAGTGGTGACAAGGAAGTGTGAATGTTAGTAAGTTATTATTTTTTCATCGATTCTTTGTGAGTGGCAGCCCTATTACGGGTGCAGCGTCTCGCCCGGTATCTGCGCCGCACAGCCAGTATCGCCTTATCAGCGCACACCAGACGCCATTTTAAGTTTTATAACGCGATGTGTGCACTCATTTATGTAGCGTACAGCCTTCAACCACACGTTGTATATACAGCTTTTCCGTGCGTTATTATTTCTTGTTTGACTTTCATATTTCCTCTGTTGTGTGGTTTAAAAAAAATTCAAGTCCACTTGTCTTATTTTGTAAACAAAAACTACCATACCCTAACTAACATTTTAAGCTTTTCTGTGATAGTCATTTTCATCTTTTGAGATCGGATCACTTTATTTTCACATTGATGAACAGGTTCGATCAATCAGGTTCCTTCAGTATTTATTTATTTTATTATCTATCTATACATATAATAAGACTGTAAAAAAGTTGTGTCTGTACATTGGATATTTTTTGAAAAGAATAATTGTAATGTGTTTTAGGATCGATACTGATGCCAAAACACCAATTAATAGAATTTTTGTCTGTTTGTCTGTGACTATGTTCAAGTATCACGCCATAACTACTGAAGGGATTTTGATGGGAGTTTCACTAGGAGATAACTGAAATATCCGGACAGCTCATAGGCTATAAGCCATGGCGGTATGTGATCTGAGCATAGAACTTTTTCTACGCAAACGAAGTTTCGGGGTACAGCTAGTTTATAATAAAATAATATACTCGAGCCAAATAAAAAGGTTTCGGACATCACAGAGCCGGTGAGCAGATCTTATGTACCTACAGATGGAATTTCGGGTCGGACCCCCACTGTTCCTGTGGCGAAATCCAGAGCATATCACACGTCACCTATAACTGCTCGCAATGGTCAATTGAGGGTGGTCCTGTCAAGATTCATAAGGCTGACGAGGACGTGATTGAGTCGCATAGCCTCCCACTCACGGTCTGATCTCCTGTCACGTCGCCGTGACCATACGAAAAATAGATAAATTAGATGATCGTATTTGTTTACAAAATAAGACACTTGATTTTGGCTGCAGTATACATCTGTCTCATATACAGTTTTGAGTACGAGGTACAGTCGAAGACAGAGATAAGTATACAGGGGGCCTCAATAAGGTTGAGATTTTCTCAAAAACTACTGGATCGAATTTAATAATTATTTTACAGTTACATAGTTTTAACTTTTATCTATCGAACAGTGAGAGAATTTTTGCAATTAGGTCAAGTAGTTTTTGAGAAAATCTCAACCTTTTTAACTCTCCTGTACACTTGTGTTCCACCGTACATAGAGCTTAGCATGAGCTCGCACTTACGTCTGTCAAAATTGTATGAAAAATTATTGTTGTAAAACAGAATTCAAACTCCACTCATTGGTCCTACTCAAAAGGGTCTATGACTTAGCAGGCTAAGTCTTTTTATTATGTTATTATTATTAGAATCAATGTTTTCCCACAAGCAACAATCGACTATTAATATTTAAATCTTATAGGTGTGAAATAATATTCAAAGTACAAAAAGAAAACTTCGAACCCGCGATCTCCGATCGAAAGTCGTGAAATGCTTATTATAACCGCAGCGAGAATCAGCGCTTACATCTCAATTGTAAAACAATGTTATCTATTGCAATGGAACTTACTTTGTACTCTAACAACTCACAACTAACTCTATCCCAATCCTATTAGACGCAAAATCGATTATCACAACATTTCTCCGAACATTGAAACGTTAGTTACTAAAAGTTGTAAATCCAGTTTCGCGAACAGTTAAAATTATATTGTATTAGTGTTTGTATAAGGTTGAAGGTGGTGTGGGAGGTGGGAAAGGTTATTTATTGGGTAAAGGGTGGAAGAACGCCCCCACAATGCAGAGCTGAGAGGTCTGAATGCAGAGATAATATCGATGTTGAACTTAATACGTGCAAAGTTGCCTAAGGACGGACCTGTGTACACTTGCCACTTTCTAAGGCTTAGGACACTACAGAGGGTACTCTTAAATAATTTGTACACATAATTACAATAAATTAATTAATTAAATTAAAAAAGTATACAACTAAGTATACAATACTAAAAACTTAATCTAATAAGCCCCCTCTGATCGTTCCCGATGCAAAGGTGCCCATAATACCAGCGGCGTTACCGCGCTGTATGTATAGTCTATGCATCAGGAACGATTCAGAGCGAGGCCCGAGACCGAGGTCCCGCATTCGCCGCCCAACGCCACGCACAAACTCCCTGGCCTCCGCTCCCCAAGGACCCGCTGTCTCAACCGCAAAGGGCACAAACGTGTATATTCTTCCTATGTCAGCATATTTGGTATGTTTGAGTCGCGCCTGAGATTCGGCGGCCGAACCTGCGGCTTTCAAAGTTTGGGGGAATAATTTGTTACTTATAGCATTTTGTAATCGACATTTCTATTCAAATGTTATTTATTGTAAATTGAGAACAAAACAATAAAATAAATCGATAATTCACAGATAATGGAAAATAATTATGAAATGGCTTGATTTCCTTAAAATCTTGTAACTTTTTTTTAAATTCTCTCACAATGGTAATATTGACAAAAAAATATTATTTTCGACTAATTTAAAGTCTGTTTCACAATAATTCATCTTCAATTGATGTATATTTTGTAAATTTAACCAAATTATTAACTTTTTAATACTTCTAAACTACTATTAAAATAATTTTTACAATAGGTTTAGTAGTTTTTAAGAAAATATTAACTTTGTAATTTCACTTTTTAAACTTTCACGGTTTGTATACATATTAATTAGAAATAATACTAAAGTAATAATACGAAAGAGGGTAGATCGTTTTGTGCCACCCTTCTGACGTTCAACACTCACTGACTTCAGTCTACTCGTGACCATGACGGCTGCAATGCTGTCGAAATATCGAGACATCAATAATAAATGTTTAACACGGTAATTCCCGTTTTTATCTAATTAATTTGTATATTTCTCTAATAATTATACATATACAGACTGTAAGCGTCTTTATTTAATCCCTGTAGTACATCATACCCAAAGCCTAGGTTATGCCCCGCGTAAAGTACAGACCTAAACCGTTATCGCGGCGATAAAAACGGCCAACTAGAGCGGTGACGTGTGGCGTTAACGCCGGCTGAGCAAACGTCGTTCCGTTACTAAATAAATCGTTAGCGCCGCGTGAGCCGCGCGCGAGATACGGCACGTAACGCCGCGGGATTACAGCGCCTGGAAGTGACAGAACTTGACGTGAGTGGCGATGACTTCCCGACAATTTAGATCTAGGTTCTCTTGAATGGCGGGAAACGACTGTTGCGATATTTTCATTTTATTGTCTACAGTGGTATTTTGTGTTTAATATCACGTTAAATTAATCAGAAAATGTTCGCAAATGTCAGTATGCTGAATTTATTGGATAATTCACCCAAGATCTGAAGTTTCAAGCAATTATCAAAAGTCCCACTTTGAATATTATGTACATGACATAAAATATATAAATAAGTTAGATCGACCAACGGATCCAACTGCAGCCGTTGCACGCACCTTCAGTCGACGTCGGCGGTACAAGTAATTTCGGAATGCACCCATAGAGCGTTGATCCGTGAAGGAACGTCACCGCAACTCAGGCGTGGCCGCTCACCTTGAATAAAACCTTCGAAATCGGTCGAAACCTCGATCTAATTGCCGGTTTCAACAATATTAGTGAGTGATATCCGTCCGCGTAATATGTCACTGCTTTTTTTCATGTGACCAAACCTATAAGTAATCAGATTTCTTCAGTTCGCAATGCCTCTGGCATGGCCATATGATTGCTATCGAACTTTGAAATCGTATTTTGAAGCGCGGACAACCTCCTTTATGTTATTCTGTTACCCGGGTTAACCTGGTTTTCAATTCGAACGAATATGATTATGCTATACAATTGGGCCTCAGAATAACAAAAATAATAATCAAAAGATCACCGAATCAATTGGGTCTCCATAATTAAATCAAATCCAGTTGGGACAATTTTTTTTCCACATTCGTTATCGCTTCCAGCAAACATCTTTACTTCCATATTTCTCGTAAACCCGCCCGCCCAAACACACTAACACTCAGAATTATTAGTGTTTTTCGGTTTTGTAAGGAACAGACCGAATTACATAAAAACCTACATAATATAAGTGTTAACTCTATTGAGGAGGTCTTCAGGGGAAGAATGAAGGAGCTTTACCTCTTTTAATTGGGTTGACGTAGAAGTTTGATTTTTTCACAGCTGCATGGGGTTGCAGACATGAATCACATCATCATCATCAGTCTATTTATATTGCCCACTGCTCGGGCACAGACCTTCCCTTACATCGAGGGAGCTGGGGCCATGATCCACCACGCGGGCCCAGTGCGGGTTGGCGGATTTCACATGCCTTAGATTTTTTCTTCTTCTACAGCATGTAGGTTTCATCACGATGTTTTCCTTCACCGTTTTGAGAGCACTCGGTAAATGTACGTAAGTTTTTCCGTCGAAAAAACCGACGATAACTCATTGGTACATGGCTGCCCTGGCTGGGAATCGAACCTGGGACCTCCGTATTGCAAGTCCATAGAGAGCTCGGCGGCTCAGTGGTTAGGTCAATGGACTTGCAATACAGACTTGAATATTGGGTATTAATTTCAACTTGATACGTCCACGCGTTTCTGAGATATAGGTCTTGACAGACAGACGGATAACAAAGTGATCCTATAAGGGTTCCTTTTTTCCTCTTGAGCTACGAAACCCTAAAAATCCATTAAGTATTTTTAGAGAAAATGTCAACCCTAATGACTCTCCTCTATACCTACTGCTCTCTTTATGCTGCGGCAAAACACTTAAACTCTCCTTTTTCTAGCCTGCATTTTAAAAATACAATGTTATTTTCAAAAACTACAAAACATTAGATAGAGCGGCGCTATCTAGAGCCATTAGCGGTTCGCACGTGGCCCCAGGTGCCTTCGATATATATTCAATTAGAGCTGGGGCGGGCGGGAGAGATGCTATCGCCGGAAGGGCGGGCGGCTAGATAGTTACACTATTTTAATTTAGCGCTAACTACTGCTGTGATGTAGAGACTTTGTTTTGTAGGGATTGCAAAAGATTGTAGATGATTATAGATGAATATTCAAAAGGATGAACATGCATGGTGTGTGTCGCCGGTTCCGCATGAAGGATAAAGTTTACATTACTAACAATAGGAATAATTATTGTAATTACATAGTTATTAAATAATTGATTTGTAATTATTTTAAAAGATGTGCTGCTGGGAGTTTTCTGCCACTTTTTCTCCTCAGCGTTGGCACAATTTCCTTGCAAAGTGGTGTAAATGTAAATTTTAAAAAAAAATTACTTGCAATAAAGATATTTAAGAAGAAGATAAGATAAATATTATTTATTGAAAATAAGGAATTACTCAAAAGAAATACAGTTAGTATTACAATTGGCGATCTTATCGCTCAAAGCAAACTCTTCCAGACAACCTGTAGATAATTCAGCGTATGAATAAGTAGCTTGTTGAGCTATATTAAATACCTATCATTAGGCTAAACTTATTAATCTCCTATAAACAACTAGACACAAAGGTCTTACTAAAACAATTTAAAAAACGTCCAAATAAGGGTCCATTGTTAACGTCCAAATAATGTCCAATAAACCAAATGAACCATTCATCCATTTCGACCTTCTTTGCTCTCGGACATTTTTAGAAGGCAGACTGTGTATCTAGTTGTTTATAGGAGATCAATGGCTAAATCACTGAATTAGCTACGGTTTAAGCATACTTTGAGTATGCAGTAGTATAGTATAGTATGCCTATGAGTTCGTAAATATATTTTGTACAGTAGGTCCGCCGGCGGCCGCCAAGAGTCAGTCTCGCAGACTATTCAATAGACTTTTTGGCCAATATTGTCCATTAAAATGATTTGTAACGGCAATTTGCTTTGAGTTTGCTGCCTGCTTATCTTTATAGGAGATTTTCGTATTAAAAACGGATCGAACTAAATTGTATCTATGTTATTTATTGCATATAACACCTATTAGTTAAAGTGAAGCATTCACTACGTTTTTATTATTGCTTTAATAATTACTTAAATTAGCATTTCCCGCGCTTACACTTGCGTTTAAAACCTCCTTGGTATCTGGCCAGAAAAAAAATCGGATTACAAAATGGCGGATTTAATTTCAAACAGGATTTAATTTGATAATGGCGGAAAACGACGTCTACGAAATTATTTGATAATTGCCATTTTAATGTCTACAGTGGTTATATCACTTTAAATTAATCAGAAAATGTTCGCGAATGATAGTATGGTGAACTTATTGGATAATTCATACAAGCTGCTTCGTCCAGAGTGACGACGCTATGGCGACTCTTCTGGAGAGAGAGAAGACAATGATATCTTGAATATTGTACATGACAATGGCAAATGACGAACTGTCGAGTCCATTAATAAAATAAATAAATTAACTTATGTATGTACAATAATTTTGGGAAGAATTATACGCAAAAAAAAGTATGTATAATAATTATTAAACATATATTGAGTAAAAACAATTAAAAGACATTTTGTACAGAAAACGATATGTTTCAAATTATAAGGCCGCGTCTGTACAGGCCATCTCTGGCGATAGGAGAGTATAAATTATTAGCGGCAGACCATAGAATCTGAATCAGTCGGTAAACAGCATACGATCATTCACTTAACTCTATTCCGTGCGAAGAAGATGAATACAAAGAGGACGGCAAAATTATCTCCGCTGCGCTAACTTAACATACTTCCGATCGGCAAACACGAAATTTACGATCGTTCACTTTTTAGAAAGTTCGGGCCGGTCGGTATCTAGTGTCGCACAAAGCAGGAGGAAGCGGCCGCCTCTAACGGCCTCGTTATGGCCTCTAACGGCTGTTAACGGCCGCTATCTGCGATACAGGGCGGGCGGAAGGCCACCTGCGGCTAACGCCCGCCCAACCTCCCGACACAGCCTTAATGCATCCGCACTTATTTATTCGAAGCCAACGCCCGATATGTTTCCTGAGATCCTTATCGGCTCAAACCCAAAGGGTCATGTTTGGTTTTTCACGGTTTTAAAACGACCGTAAACGGTTATTGTTGGCGTAATGCGGATGTTTCGGTTTTAATGTCCTGTTAAATACTGGTAATGATGGTTTTGTTACTTTGAATTTGGGTAAGCATCTTATGTTTATAATTTATGTGCGCCTGGTGGATGTGTCTAATGACCAGAGAGCTGGCGCGTACCTCGCGCAACGCATTGCCTCGCAATCCAGCGAGGCAATGCAGCCAGCCTTCTGGGGACACTCCCCGCGGTCGCTGACCTGGGTCAATTTTTAATTTATAGTTTCTATAAACATTTTTACTATATTTAATTATGTATTTTGTTTCCCGCATCATAATATGCGCTAATAATGTAAAATATTATCGTGGGGCCGCGTTTTCACCTTTCAAAACTGCTGCGAGTAATGTCCGACAGCATCTTGCAAGTGTAAAGTCCGCACTTGCTACGAAGTTTACACTTGCAAGCTGGCTGTCGTATTAGATCGGTTATACGACATAAATACAGGCTGTCCTTGAATTAATTCGACAAATTGAAACTTATGATAAATATTAAATTGGTAAGGTAAATTGGTAGGTTCTTAGTAAATCAAAACTGCAAAAAAATTTAACTAAGTACGTCACAAGTCACACAATGACCAGTAAGTTAAATTATAGTGAAAGAAATAGTTGCAAAAAATTTAAAATACCTTTAATGTAAAAAAAACTCCAAAGCACAGTAACGATGCACATCAAATTAATAATATTTTGACAGTGTGGCTTGTGATGTACTTAGTTAAATTTTTATTGCAATTTTGATTTACTAAAAAACCTTATCAATTTAATATTTATCATGAGTACAACCCCCAGTTTCAATTGATCGAATGAATTCAAGGACACCCTGAATGTACGTAGAACTATTGTCTGTATATAAAAATAGAGATAATAAGTATTACAGAGGGCCTCAACAAGGTTGAGATTTCAAGAACAGATTGTAAAATTATTTTACTAGTATTGCCTTAGAGTACACACTGCTTATGTAATTATAAAGAATTGTAAAAATTCAGTCAATACTTTTTTAAATCTTAACCTTAAAAACTCTCTTGTTCGACCACAGTTCGACCGTAGAGACAATAGTTGCACTTCTCTTTTAAAATAAGATTTGAGAACATTTTTCTTTAAAGAAATGCAGTTGAAAAATATTTGTCTGCGAGACGTTATCTCTGGAAACAGGTGACCGACTGCCTGGAGACATCGCACCTTTTAGGCGCTTCAAAGGCTATTCAGCTTTGTGTGAGGTGCCGGCGACACCTAGGTGCCTAAATACACAATTTGTAAGCGCTGCATTTACTTTCAGTCTGTATTTTTAGTTTAGTTTAGACCTGATTGACGTGCGCTGTTGGTACTACTTATTAGTACCAACAGCGCAGGAATACCGCCAGTGTGATAGGCACCCTTCCAAGAGGGCCGACTTTTTTAGACTGTTTTTACATAAGGTTTTTTTAGGTAGTTTTAAAGTATTTTTAGGTACCTAATTTTAAATATTTTTAAGTAGTTTTTAATTTATTTCATAAGTTGTAGTTTTAATTATATTTTAATAAATAAAAATCAGTATCATAGTAGCACTTAGTATTCCTAATATTGAATAAATCAGTCATGTATTTATGAGTGGCAAAACTGAAATGGGCCTGGGCACCTCTGTCGCCGAAAAAATGGTCGATGGAATAAGTGCGTTATAATGTGGAATCCCCGGACGGGTAGAAGCGTGGGCAGATCACCAGATCAGGTCAGATGGTCCGACAACATCAAGAGAGTTGCTAGCTCGGTGTGGAGCAAACAACCTTGGGATCGGGCCACATGGAGGATTCATGGAGAGGTCCAGGAGTGGGCTTACGGTATGCTGAGGAAGAAGAAGAAGAGATTTATGCTTTTCCCTGGTATTAAATAAAATGCAAAGGATAACACAGGGGTCTCATTTAGACTGATTTTTTATTATTAAACTTTTTACACAAGTATGTATAAAGGCGAACTTAATGCCTTGCGGCATTTTCTACCAGTTAACCTTTGGTGATGCGGAGAATGATGAGAATGAAAACGCTACGTTGACATGGGTCCCTTTGTTGAAATGGAAATTTAGAATTGCTACATTTTATTATTATTAAAAGACTTGTTGTATATATCAATGGTTGCCCAACACTATTTACAAACAATTCACCGAAATCTAGAACTTTTAGTTCAAAACTCGCTATCTCCCTTGAATATATCAAGTTGGCGTATCTAGAAGAGTACGTACAATGTGAAAGTTTCGCTACGATACGCCCAGCTTCCGATCTGCACGTGAAATTTTTAAACTTAAACTAACTCCACTAAACTGTGGACTGGCATTTTTCATCCTAGGATCCACGATAAAACTAAAGGCTATCTGTTTCTTGAACCAAGTTGTTTTGAGATATTGTGAAAAGTGACACAGGTAAAGTTGGGGCAGCCCTAGTCTTGCAAGAATAGTGCCAATGCCTGTCGACAGACCAAGAAGGTCCAATAGCGACCCTAGGGAATGCCACGAGAGATAGAGCACCTCCATGGACGGACCTCTGGTAAATGCTTGAGGGGACCGGTGTGGGAAATCCCGGAGCCCTACGCAAAGGACGACGTCGGTTATCAAAAGGGTTGTAGTGGGTAAATATAACCCCACATAGGTACTTATATATAATAAAAATTGTAAAATAAATAATTTCATATTTGCAGAGAATCCTAAACTACTTTGGCCATATCGATAGACCCAGATAATCTAGAGAATCTTCTTGTTGGCAAAGTCGTCGGAAAGAGTCACCAAATCATTGGGCGGAACGCGTTTAGAGTTTGATGGGTTAATAGGTGGCCTCCTTGAGACGTGCTGAAGACAGAAATAGATGGAGGAATTTGGTGGAAAGCTAGATAAAGGATTTTCAAGCCAGACACGACATTTATTTATTTAATGTTAAATAGCGGCGCAAATGTGCGGCTCTCAGCGAGAGCTACATATTTGCGCCGTTTGGTGTAGAGACCATGGGGCCATGGGGACCAGAGGCGCGGCGTCTGTTCAAAGAACTGTCGTCGCGACTCATTGACTCGTCGGGTGATCAAAGGGCTGGCGCTTACCTTGGCCAGCGTATATCGCTGGCTATACAACGAGGTAACGTCGCCAGCCTTTTGGGCACTCTTCCGTAGGGCAGCGATTTGGCCCCAATATTTTATTATTATTATTTTGTACATAGTTTTAACTTTAATTATAATTGAATGTTGTTATCCCACCTAGTAAAAATACACGGCTAACATTTCATTTCATTTTCATAAATATTGAACTTGGGCGACAATATTACAGATAACAAAACTTTCCATACACAGAAGCGTAACCGAACTGCAGCAGATATATATTTGCGCTAACTGTACTACTGTACGGACTATTCAAAGACATTGGCAACGATACGTTCGGAGATACCAACTTCGTAAGATCCAATACGAACTACCGAAAGTTAGTCTGAGGGGGAGTGGGATAAGTGAGATGATTGCAGCGGAAAAATCGCAGAGGCTCGTACTTAGTTCAATTGCATTGTTAATAACGATATTCAACCTTAATAACACTGATAATAGGCGTGATCCACATGCAAAAATCTGTCTGTATCATGAGGGCTGGCGCGTACCTCGCGCAACGTATTAGCCTCGCAATCCAGCGAGGCAATGCAGCCAGCCTTCTGCTGACACTCCCCGCGATTGCTGATCTGTGGCAATTTTTTTATTTATATTTTATTACTGTCTTTAGTTAAATATTTAGTCGGTTATAAATAAATAACATGTAAAAACAAACAAAAAATAGCTAAATAAATAAAAATATAAACGGTGCTTTAAATTTTACAGTTGCTCAATCACTGATTTGAACCATCTTTGTCTGACGTAATCCAGCTAAATCGTTACCCATCATCATTAGATTATATTTCTTCGCGTAGGTTATAGTAGGTGGAATCTGTGAAGCTTTATTGAAGTACACATACTTCAATAAAGCATCACAGATTCCAAATACAAATGTATCTTTAAATTAAAGAATACCGCTAGGTGTAACACAAAAAAATAATAGCTAGGTACTGTCGATCTAATTGCCGACTTCAACAATATAAGTGGGTGATATCCGTTTATATATGATATTTAATAGCTAGTACATTTTAGTACATATAGTTTCGCAAAATTCATTTGATAAGGTTGTCCGACCGACCGACCACGAGACGTCACCGTAAGCGCCTGACTGACAGCTGCCCGAGGCGATGCCGTTACGATCGTAATTAATGTGCGTTAAAATATGGAATTTCGTACAAAGAAAACTGAACGACTCGAATTGAGGCGGTGCTTACCCTGTGCCGGGGCGATACGTCTGCCGCAACCTATACGTTGACTCGCTTTTCGCTCCCTCCTGTGCCTTCCACCGCGTCACCACACGACACCATTGCAACTAATACGCGTTAGATGCACTTCTAATTAAACTGTTATGTTGGCAATGCTGGTGTGTTGTGTGTGTAACGTGGCGCGAATGTGCCACAGTGTTGTGAATGTTGCTCTAACGGCACGTCGCGAGATAAGTTTGGCACTTCGGGTTATTGGCGAATACTTGCCGGTGGGCGTTAGACAATGTAGGTAGGACTATATTACTACTTATTACAAGAGGATAGATATGCCTATACCGGGGCCCAAATCAAGTGTCTTATTTTGTATACAAATATGATCGTCTAATTTCCTGCTGTGATGTAAAACTCAAGGAACTGATTGATTGAATTTGTTCATCATTGTTAAAATAAAGTAATCCGATCTAATAATGTATAAATAACTATGCAATAACCACAGAATAGCTTAAAATGTTAGTGCTAGTTTCTGTTTACAAAATAAGACACTTAATTTGGCCTCTGTTTTTCGAATGAAAAACTTACGTACATTTACTGTATCCTCTCAAAACGGGGAAGAAAAAACTTCTTGATGAAACCTGCGTGCCATGGATAAAATCTAAGGTATGTATAATCCGCCAATCCGCACTGGTCCCGCGTGGTGGAAATTTTTTGAGAATAAATAAGCTTTAATATACTACAATATGATGACAATATGGTACAATATGATTTATTTGAGACAAACTCTAATATATTTATAACACTGAACTTAATCTAGTAATATAAGTATATCACTTAACTCCGACGGTTTTATAACTATGTTACGGTATATAGTTATATCCCTAGGGAGATAACTATATTACGGCTTTATCTATCTTACTGCGACAGATCTATTATCAACGCCATCTATTATCAACGCCATCTATTATCAACGCCATCTATTATCAACTTAAAAAGCTTGTTTTTTTTTCTTACAACTGTCACTTTGAAAACCCCTCATCTCATTACGTAAGAAAATCGAACATTATACCTATCTGGTTTGAATTCCTACTTCTTTATCCTATCTGCAACTCACAAAGCGAGTGTTTCTATAAAAGCTCATGTACGATAATATTATAATAATTAGTTAGACCGCATTCCTTGCACCTAATGGAGCGTTATCTATCGGATAGGGGCAAGTGAGGCATTAATTTGGCCATGCCTTATCGACGGATAAGCTTAAAACATTCGGATAGCCGAGACGAATGTATCACTTCGCCATTACGGTGAGAACGGTTTATAAGGCGCGGGTTGCCTTTAGTACTCAACTGATGGAAGAAAGGTAATGTTTTAGAGTGTATGTATGTTCGTTTGTAGCCTCCTAAATGGCTAATGGCCGCCACACACGCTACGGACTACCGGAGAGGTGTACCTGCACAGGTATGCCTGCGCAGGTGTCACCGGAACGTGTGTGGGAACAGACTTGTGCAGTTTTTTGAACCCGCTCAGGCGACCGGCGCATGATCGAAAATCAATTCTTTCGAGTGATACTGTACGGTGTACCTGTGACCGCTCCGGTACACCGGAACGTCCCCATACACGTGGTTGACCTGCGCAGGCAAACCTGCACAGGTAACCTCTCCGGTAGACCGTAGCGTGTATGGCTGACCTTACGGTCACCGATAACTGCCCGCAATGGTCAACTGAGGGTGGTCTCGTCAAGATTCATAAGGCTGACGAGGACGTTATTGAGTGGCTGCATAGCCTTCCCCCTCACGGTCTGATCTCCTGTCATGTCGCCGTGACCATACGAAAAATAAATAAATAAATAACGGCTTGATATTTGTCTTGATCAAAGAACAACGTAGTATTTTATATGCTCCATTTAAAGGATTTATTTTCTTTACAAGCAGATTTTTAATTTCAATGATGTTATATCATGTACACAGAGAAAGGTGTACAGGAGAGTTTTTAAGGTTGAGATTATCTCAAGAACTACTTGACCTATTGCAGAAATTCTTTCACTGTTTGAAAGATAAAAGTTAAAACTATGTAACTGTAAAAGAATAATAGAATTCGGTCCATTAGTTTTTGAGAAAATCTCAACAGAGGCCCCCATTCATAGACAGTTCTGACCGCGAGCTCAATGTAAGATATCTCTTACAACTGTATAAATAGTATTGATTTTGACAGTCGTAACAAAGAGCTCAAGCTATGCTCGTGTTTAAAACTGTCTATGTATATCGTCCTATGAGTCTCGACCTCAATATCGGCCTCAGTTTCATCCATATGATATCGCCCCGTGCCTTATGCGGCTTGTTTACTACAGCTACATAAGCCTGCGCGTGCGCCGATAGCGGGGAGTGCTCTGGGCGATACGGCGCTCGTGTCGCGATCCGCGTATGATTCAGCGCCATCACTTGGTGCCATCCGCGGCTTATCGCGGCTAAATGTCAACAGATATGGATGTAGGGTCAACTTACATTGAGCGACGCGGCGCGTAGTCCTGCCGAGATACTAGTTCTTTAATTTCACGATTCTTTCTTATTAATTCGATTCTATTGGTTTTTTTTGTAATCAATATTTACCCTAATAAATAAAAATTAGATATCACACTTAAGGCCCAAACTAAGATTTCCGAGATATATGTCTACAGGTCACAAATTACACAACACTTTTTATTTTATTTTCTAGTGTGGTTTAGTGACCAAACATTTGTCAAAGCTATTCAGGCCGCCCTACTGCTGTCAAGCGACAACAACCGGGACGTGTTTAACGTGCTTTCCGAGGCACGAAGGGGCTTAGATGAAAGTGTCTCTAGCGGTCACCCATCCACTGACCTCGCCCAAAGTTGCATATCTTGTACGATCGTTTTCAACGTGTACTTGCAACTGGCATACTGTGGCTCTATTTTAGACACGGTCTAACCCAGCCAAAAATGTTCACGAGCATCAGGTTTGTGACTTGAGGTTATCGTAAAAAGTATTTGCCGATTTTTACTTTTTACTTGCATATTTGTATGAAAATGCAAGAAAACCAAAACCTATAGGGTACTTCTCGTTGACATAGAATCATGAAATTTGGCAAGAAGCTAGGTCTTATAACACAAGTAAAGGAAAAAGAATCCGAAAACTATTTTGGGGTTCTATCACGAAATAATTATTTTTTGTAATCACAAACTTATATTTGCAGTTGACGCCTGGTATGTCGATGTAGACGTTATCAGTTTCGAAAACGCAAAGATAAGTTTGTGCTTAAGTCTAGTTTATGTTTTCGTTAGAGCAAATGTTATGGTGAAGTTGCACGGAACCCTCGGTGCGCGAGTCCGACAGCCGACTCGCACTTGACAGATTTATTTTGCGAATAAGTAATTACTTCCTCCACAAGCCGGCAATGTCCTCAGGGCAGTTCATAGAGGAAACACCACACCAAACAGGCATAGAAACCGAAAACCAGCACAAGAAAATGCGTCGCGTCGCCAAGTGTAAATTGACCTTTATCGCGTGTAAATGTTACTGATACTTATTACATTAAACACAGATTGATGAGATAAAATCTTGTTTTTGAAATGCTTTTAGAGGAAACTGTTGTTTTATCATCAAGTAATTCATTATACAGGTTGATTATGAATTCGTGTATTTGTTAACAGTTTACTATTTATAAAACTACAGGGGGTATGTTTTTCAACATAAATAATAAATATTATTTCGGTTGAATTATTAAATTATTATAATTCTCTCGCATGTTTCTCGTAGCGATCAGCAGAGACGACGAACTTTCATCTGCCTCGATCCTGACACAATGCCTACTTTCGCTTTCTCCACAGTCATCAATCTCTTCACGCATGCTCGTTGACGTCATTATTACAAACAATATAAATTAAATATATTGTGAATATAAACGTAAATTCTGTAATTATATCACGCCTGATTCCCGTAGGGGTAGGGAGAGACGATGGACTTCCATCTGCCGCGATCCTGGCATACAGCCCTTGCCTCTTGGTTTTTTAAATTAATCTCCAATTTTCAGTCAGTCCAATTTATTTGTATTTCTATTCTACTAGCGTTAATGAAAGTCAATTCTACTTCACTAGGAGGCTGCACTACATTTAAGGCTTTGACATCGCTAGGGGTGTCACAGAAATCAATCGTATGTCTTCACCATCAATCCGTTGGGCAGGTGGCCGTTATCGGGCGGGCGGCTCAAAGGGCGGCTATCTGTATTCATCACAGGGCGGGCGGCGGCGGCTGGGGCAATAGGGTTGCCAACACACTATGGTGTAGGTAAAAAATATAGCATGTCACTTTTTAAACTTACACGGTTTGTATACATATTGATTATATGAAAACGGGAATTACTGCGTTAGACATTCATTTATTGATGTCTCGATATTTCGATTACTTATGTCTATTTTATAAAATAAACAAACAAAAAAATATTTTCCACTATACAATTTGTCTCAATATTTTATTACATACTTCTTTAATTATTTATAAGAATGTAAATAATTAAAATAAATATTATTCAAGGAATTTAACATTTAATCTAAAATATGTCTGTTTTACAGATTATAGAAAAAGACAAAAAATTGGTATAAAATCAAATATAAAAGGCGCCGTCTCGTGTCAAATTACCATTAAATTTTTTTGTCTCAATATTTTATTACTCACTTCTTTAATTAATTATAATAATGTAAATAATTAAAATAAATATTATGCAAGGAATTTAGCATTTACATCTAAAATACCCGCCAAAACAGATTACTTATAGAAAAAGACAAAAATATGGTATAAAATCAAGTATAGATAGGCTCGGGTCGTGTCTCGTCGACAGGTTCCCATCACACCAGCATTTAACCATATAATTTCCATAGTAAAATTCAAATAATGTGCTGTGGTCAAATTAAAATAAAGTCTAACATGAACAGGCACAAAACAGTAACGTATAAAGTTGGTCAGTTTTCAACTCCTAGAAAAATGTGTGCTGTGCGGCAACCCTACTTATCAGTACGACGCACGCCGCTAACTCGTTTATTTTGTCGCATATGCTGCGAACAAATATCGTGTAGGCGATTGTTTTAAACTTACTTTAGGCAGCTGTTTGTTTTGTTTGTGCCAGCCCTTAACATTTGCTCTTAGGGTGTAAATAGTTTTGTTATTTCAGCTTCTTAAACTTTTTTGAGTAAATATTTGAACCGATTGTAGAAATGAGGAGGGTTGTGTTTTATGTTTTTGTTTTTTGTAGCTTAAAATTACGATTTGTGATGTATTAGGTTAAAAGACATTGCCACATTTCAATGGAGCTTTGCCCCACCTACAAAACTACGTGACCATTTAAGCTGTACCTATCATTTTGTTGGGTACTTATTACAGGTTTCATATTGCATAATCATAATCAGTATAATTTTCTACTACTCTCGCAACTCCTATAGAAGAATAACAAAAACAATGAATAAATCGCTTCGATTTCTACTATTTTCTGAATTCTTAATAAAGCTGTTTTGTTGCAAATCGCAACTTGTGCAAAACTTTGTTTTAAACCAATAATTTTAATAAAAAACGGAGATGTTTTTACATTTATTCGTTATCTTGTACATCTTGCGGTTGATGGTGGGGCATAATCTGGCATTGTCATTTATGATCACGGTAGGATAATTTTAATATCAAAAGCCATTCGAGTTTCTTGCTTTTGTAATAATTCACTAGGTATGTCAAATCATTTTAGTATCGACGGGTCTACAGCCAATACCAATAACACAGATCGATAGTCCCGTAGAACAAAGTCGTATTTGCAAAATCATAGTTTTGCGGTAGAGCAGTTCAAAGATTGTGCCAAAGATTTCTATTAATATTGTTCAATGTGAAATGCAGATTGCTAAGAAATTTTATTATGTTACTAAATTATATGAGACGAGTCTATATTTATAATAAGATATAAAAATATTTAAATTTTTGTCCAAAAACGGGGGCCTATAATCATATGCGCCGTTGTTCTATGGCTAAGTGATCGCTTTATAAGCACATACGTCATTGTTCAATGTACTTCCGATGCAAAAAAGATGTAGTATATGCATAAAAAACTTTTTTCTTCGGTATTTCGTATGTTCATAAAATTAGCTGTAATTGACATATTAAATACAAAATCAACACTTTTATTCAATAATAACACTTCTCTAAATTAAACAGGAACAAAATTAAATAAGCTATTTTGTTATCTAAATTTAAAACAAAACTCAATTTAAATCGATAAATAATTATACCATCAAAGTCTAAAGTAGCCAGGTAAGCACTTCGAGTTTTACTTAATTTAATTTGTTGTAGTATAAGTAGTCAAAAACCTGTATTTTTTGTCAAAATAAACGTAACTTATTATTAAAGATTTAGTTATAAGACACCTACTCTTAATAGTCTCAAAAAGTTACAATTTGTTTCAATACCTTCTCACATACAGAGATACTAGATACTAATGAGAAATAGATCGTGCTATAAAAGTATAAGAAAATAATTAAGTAAAATTTTGTCTGACAAGTACATCATTAATTAGTCTTTACTATTCTACGGGTAAAGATTTAAAATATATATATGTTCCACAATTATCTCTACGGAATCGCACATACCTGCTGACCAAATCGTCTATTATTAATTATAATACGTATAAGTATTTTAGGAATATTCGGTAAAGACCGTATATATCAGGTAGAGCTGATGCATTGCTGGTTCCGCTACGAATGATCAAAACATCACATTGGAAACTTATTTTTAACTATGTTTTTAAGACATTTATTTTCGCGTCGGACTATTCTTCACGCCTCTTGATACGATTCTTTGATCGCCTTGGTTCGGTGCTTTTAGACTGCTCTTGACTACCATTAACATTAGTGCTTGAATTATTGCAAGATGTAGACAGCGTACCAACCGAATCAGCCCAGTTATTATGAAGACAGCAGACAGACATGCATCTTCATAAGTTCGATGGACGTTAACTGGAGATATTGGTTGTTAACTCCGAGCAATTTAATGGAGAATTATTTTCAATGTTTTCAAATTCCTCAATTTGAAAACGTACATATACTAACTCGTAAGAGAATTTTCGCAATCAGTAGAAGATGAATAATAGAAAAGGGGATAATGTCTTTAGTTGCAGGGTATTGTCGCTGGATATGCAGGTTAGTGGAAAAGAAAGACAACTGTTTACCCGCAACGTCATATTCCATAGCAGGTTTTTAGGAACGAAGGCAATATTAATATCTTGTTGGTTGGTAGGAATCAATCAAAAGCAGTTTTTCACTGGCCACCTCTCACTCTGCAGTAGAGATGGCATGGCAAGCAACATACCGGGATATTGACTCTCTTTACCAACCAAATACGTCTTTCCACACCTCGGCCATGTCAGTATGAATATTTTGTGTTGTTGCATGTAACTACCGGAGACATCGTGCCATGGAAATATAAAAAAACAGAGTTTATGATTTACTACAAAACTGGAAATCAAGGAGGTATTATAAATAATCAAAATGTATAATTCGCCGTGGATTAAAAAAAAATATCATGTGTATTCTCAAAATTAAAAGTCGAACATTGTCGCATATAAAAAGCGATTGCAAAGAAAATCGTAGCTTGTGCACATACGATGTTATTTTGTTCATTTGAGTTCGGAGAACAACGTCTCATATGCACAAGCTACACCATTTGTCTTTACAACTAACGACGAAAATTGTCTTATCTACTTATAATACCACGTAATAAAAATATTTTTGTCGTTGTATTTATTCTATTGCTGTTGAACATAACCGCATTTTGAATCATTTTATTATGTTTATTAAGTCTGTATTTTAATTATAGTTTATTCCATAGAATATTGTAGTATATTACTTTGAGACGATACATTAAAGTAATTTAGCAATAAAATCAAATAAACAGAAAAACATGCAAGCAGGTAACATAAAATAGAACATAACTGTTATAGTTATTATAAATTTAGTAAATCGTGATTTATTACTTACCGGTATCCACAGAATTTGCTAGTAAAGAAATTTCGTTCTCATTGTCCTCTGCTTCATATTGAATATTTCATGGTGAAAAATATTTTTTAAGTGCTAAAGATAAAATATATTATGATCTTGTTAGAGGCATGATGATTATTTAAAAAAATACAGTACAAATTCGCGTAAAACACAACTTTTAAAACAGCGTGACCAAACGACCTTCCTGCCGCGAACAACGGCGCACCTGCATGTGAGGCGCGGCGCGGGCCGCGCTCACAATGTCGCGTCTGAACATGCTTCATTGTTCTGCGTAGAAAAAATCTTATGCTACGTTGTTCTACTGAGTATCTCATTAATAAGATAGAATACAGAAAAAATAAAAATTATGCCATGAAGCTTGGCACCTTAGGATGCTTAAATAATCAAAAAACTACTTTTGCTTTATGATCACAAGCGACATTGTTCTACGGGACTATCGAGATGGAGGGATGACCTATGCAAGGTGGCTGGTAGGGTAGAGACTTTTTTCGTTCCAGGTAAAACACGTTTACGTGTACCACCAACTGTGGGCCGATGATGAAATTCCACATATATCGTAAGTACACTACTTGCAATAGTTGCAATTATATCAATATTAGAGGAAGAAAAACTATATCTTCAACTAATTGTCTTCTCGTTAATTACCTTAACTTTTTAAATCTCATTTCCTGGCTCTGGTTTCTAGACCTTTGGCCGTACCTTTACCAAAATACGGAATGACCATATTATACATAATAAATAGCGTTCTCACAAACCAGCATCCCTAGCTACGTAGCGCTACGGGTGCTACGAAGTGCTACGGGCCGGCCGTTATCGGCGCCTCACAGCCGCGCCGTTGTCGCCTTTTATTTTACACACACCCGGCCAAACCGGACTGTTTAAGTTGAGGTTCCGAGTTTCAAGTTTTGATACGACTATTAGTTAAATAAATAATATCTAAATGAAAAATTAACAACCTAGGTCTAAAATGGCACTATTTTTAGAACTGACTTTTCTCTTTTGCCTTCTCGCATGACTCCCATGAACCCTTCTGAATCCGCCTTAGGCCCGTATTAATAAATCACTCTCAGTTCAAAACTCAATCTTGAGAACGACGTAACTACGCACGTTTAGGAATCGGGTATCACGTGAGTAGCGCCGTATTAATAAACAAAACTCAGTTCTCAAGAGAACTGTCAAACTCACACTTGAGGACGTATTTGCTGATTGCGGGCAAACCGTGACGTTTACTTGAGTTCTTCCACTTGAGAAAGATATCACGTGATAGATAGGTACGCAATCAAGATTGGTTTATAAATAAATGACATAATTGAGATGGTGATCACGTCTTGAGAGTGTATCGTATCAGCTAAATTCAGACCTACCTACCTATACCGAAGCCCAAATCAAGTGTCTTATTTTGTAAACAAAAACTACCCTATCTTACTAACATTTTAAGCTTTTCTGTGGTTATTGCATAGTTTTTTTTTTTTCACATCATTAGATCGGATAACTTTATTCTCACAATGATGAACAGGTTCGATCAATCAGTTCGTTCAGTGTTACATCACAACAGGTAATTAGACGACCATATTTGTTTACAAAATAAGACATTTTCAACACCGGTTGTGTGACAGCGAGGCGGTTGTTGAGTACAATGTTTTTCGATGAGTGATGTAGTGTAGGTATGTGTGTGAGTGCAAATAGTGCCTAGTTGAGTGCTTGATATAGTTAATTTAGTCTATAATCTAACAGCGAAAACCTGTAATTGGCTATCAGTTTTATATTGTGTAACTTACCCTTTAATAATTGCCGTTGGGTTTTCAATAAATTAAAAATTAAAAGACACTTGATCATTGACACTGTTCACACCCCACCCCTAACATGGCCCATGTGTGTTATTCCTAAACCCGTGCCATTAGCCAAGTCCACTCCACTTAGCGGCCCATTAAAGCTGCCCCTATTAAAGCTAGACTGTTAACAACAGCCTTAAGTACAGATACGATCTCGCGTCGACGCTTTAGGAAATAGTGTTTGAGTTGCTTGCTAGATGACCTGGGATATGGTTTAAGGTGATTATTGCTTTCTTTCATATGAATTTCTTTAGTAATGGCTCGAATATTTGTTGAGTCGATATACGTAGAGTCGACTATTCGTTCAGTCGAAAATCGTAGACACAATAAAACTCCATCTAATCACGAAAGCAACTATCACCTAATAGCCAAAACAAATAAACCGTAATCTCTGCAGATCACTAAAGTGCTCAGAAAAAAACCCTCCACAGCTTTTAAGCATTCTTATCCTTACCCATCCCATTAGCCTTATCTGGCCAAATAAAAGGGGAACCGGTCCATATGATATAAATAATAAATAAAGAGAAATAATAAATAAGAACAATAACGATAATTAGGCAATAAATTCCTCGGGCAGATATGAAAGATATTGGAGAAAAAAACAGCTTGATCCGTTCGCGATGAGTCGACGTTTGGACGCGTGTCCATTATATTGTAGTCCATCAACTTGCGAACGCTATCCTTCCCTTTATTCCTTATCATTGAGGAATACTGGGCATAACGAAAATGGTAGTACTTAGTAAGCTGAAAGGAATGGTTTAGTTCAAATTCAATTGCAGTCACAAATACCATATAAGTGTTAGTACTTAAAACTATGTTAGTGTTTACACAAGGTGTATTACGCGCTATGACATGCGACTTAGGTCCGACTCTGAGACCCCGGGACATGTAAGTGGCTCAGAATCGGACTGTCCATGGTATGCGCAATGCCCTTCAGGATGCTGTTAGGGCTGCCGCGAACCCGTCGCATCGGGGACGCGACTCTTTTGCGTATGATGGCATGGTTTAGTATCGCTTATAATAGGTACGTAACTTTCGCACCTATAATTTTGAAGCCGGGTTTTGTTAAACTCATGCCATAAACCAAACTTCTCTTGAACTATTATAATCCCTTTCATACTCCGTTAAAAACGTTTTATTAGAAAAGGACCGAGGGTTCAAAAGGTGGACTAATGTTAGACCACGTATATGACGTAGCAATGTCACACCATACTGCCTTTGTGTTAAGAAACCCCGAAGTAACGTAAAAATATAATAAAAGTAATACTTATATAAATAATATTATTGATAGTACATAACTTAGAAATATATAGGTACAAAAATAATATTTATTGGCAAGTAAATTAAACATAGTGAAGTGTTAGTTTTGTATATTCTAAAAGACTTAAAGGAACACTGTTAAGAAGGCATATTACAGGATAGATGACTATTTAAACGATGAACATGCATGGTGTGTGTCGCCGGTTCCTCATGAGGGATAAAGTGTAGATTACTAACAATAGTAATAGTTGTGTAATACCTAGTTATTAAGTAATTGTGTATTATTATTATATTATTTTAAAAGATGTGCTGCTGAGAGTTTTTTTGCCACTTTTTCTCCTCAGCGTTGGCACCTTTTCCTTGCAAAGTGGTGTAAATGTAAATTCAAAAATATTTTGACGTGCAAAAATGTACACAACGTGCTTACTTGCAATAAAGAAATTTGACTTTGACTTATGAATATCGTATCGTCTATCGGCAATGTAAACGCGCTCTCACAACTCTACCGCGATAAGACGCTTTCAGTTTTATACTCTCCGACAGATAGCGAGGGGCCTGCGCATCGATTAGATCTGTCTGTAGCGGCTTCAAGTTTTACCCGACTGACGGAGGGAGGAGGGCATCGGTTGTCTGTTGTCTTTCTTATATTCTTCTACTTACTTCTTATTTTTATAAGATTAGATAAATATACTTTATTGCACAAAATGAGATAGTTATCAATTATCATACTTAGCTTACACTCAGAATTTGAATTACGCATTATCCATGCTCGGTGAATAAATTAGAACATGATGAAAAAATTCTTGCCGTGGGCAGGACTTGAACCTGCGACCTTGTCATTCCGTGACACGCTCTTACCAACTGAGCCACGCCAACCAAAGATCTTCATCACTTTATATATACTTAAAGGGTTATGTTACGCAATTCCATTCGGACAATAGTAGTATATTCCGACAACCATGTCTAACATTCGGTTAGAAACATGATTTATTACGATGCGCTCCTATTTTTACTCAGAATTTGAATTACGTTAATCCATGCTCGGTGAGTAGCTTACACTATTTTATACAATAGGTGGTCTAATCACTGAGCGCGATCTCTTCCAGACAACTTTCAGATAGAGAAGTGACCTATTAATTTGGAAGAGGCAGCTTACAGTGCAATTACCTACGTAGAAAGTTCACGTTTTTATCTTAGGTTTCTTAAAGTTCCTATATTTAATTTTGTCACACAAATGAAAAAGTTATTAGGTGATACATATAGGCTATGCCATTATCACAGCTGCTGTTAACCATATACCTAATTATCCCGTCTTACAACCAGAGTTGTAAGTACTAATACCGTTAAAAAGTGCCCGTGTTACTACTAGTAGTAAGACTGGTAGTAACACGGGTAACGAAGGGTTTAACCTCATCCTTAAACCGTGTTTTGTCATTTTAACACTTCGTTATAAAACTTTCGATGTTATAATTATTCCACGGTAATTCCATAAAAGTTATTCCACGGTTTAAGCCAAGTTATTTAACGAAGTGTGAAAGTGTATCGAAGAGCGTGAATGAAGCGATTGATGAATGTGGAGGAAGCGAAGGTTGTGTGTCAGGATCGCAGCAGATGGAAGTTTATCCCGTAGGCGTCTACGGGAATCAGGCGTGAGTTTATATCATCATCATTTATTCGTAAACAATTATTACATTGTGTTCGAAATAATAAATTCCTATAAAATTACAATATTTCATTTCATTTATTTAATTCCATGTACAATTATTATTGTGTCGGAAATCAATTGGTAACTAAAATTTATAATTAACAAAGCTACCTATTTAAATATTATACAATGTCAATATCTCAAATTTAGCGTCTACTGATAGTTATTTATATAATATGTATTCCATTTCAATTTTTATTACAATGTCACATCCAATTCACAATTTACATTTTGTTATTAATAATATACCTAGTCAGTAATATGTCCGATTACCTAAATAAGCTAGGTATATTAAATAATAATTGATTAACTTTACAACTAAATAACTTGTCACATACATACTTCGTCCACGGAATAGCAACACCTTTTCAACAGCAATGACTTGAGTTCATTTCACATAAGTAAATAAATAACAGAGCTCGGTGGCTCAATGGTTGGGTCAATGGACTTGCAATATGGAGGTCCCAGGTTCGATTCCCAGCCAGGGCAGCCATGTACCAATGAGTTAACCTCGGTTTTTTCGACGGAAAACTTACGTACATTTACCGAGTGCTCTCAAAACGGTGAAGGAAAAACATCGTGATGAAACCTGCATGTCGTAGATGAAAAAAAAAATTCTAAAGCATGTGAAATCCGCCAACCCGCACTGGGCCCGCGTGGTGGATTATGGCCCCAGCTCCCTCGATGTAAGGGAAGGTCTGTGCCCGAGCAGTGGGGCAATATAAATAGACTGATGATGATGATGATGATGAAATAAATAAACAACTTTTTTCAACCCATATCTTGTATGTGCGATATCGTCGATCTTGCATGCACCCCACGCTCCACGCTCAACTGTCGACTTCCCGTCGCCCGATAGACCGACAATTCCGCCAAAGATACTGTCAAATTCGCATTGTTTTGACAGGCATCGCCCACCCACGTCAAATGCCCTCGACATACCTTCCATGCAGTTGAGAGATTGAGTATGGCCACTCAAAAGTTACTGGAAATTATGAATAAGCCCAGAAATAAAAGAGAATATTGTTAGAGCTCGGAAATTTAATTGCAATTCACATGATTAAGGATTCCGATGAAGTCCATCATCTCTATCCTAGTGTCGTATTGAAAAATAATATGCCATTACCGAAGTTCGTCGTCTCTGCCAGCTCCAGTATAAATCTTAAAGCTTAAGTAATAAGTTTTGGACAATTATCACACTTCAACAGCTATTTCTTGTAATTACATGCAAATTATTACAAACCTCCAGGGGTGCTGATTGATCGAACCTGGTCATCATTGTTAAAATAAAGTAATCTGATGATAATAATGTGAAAATAACTATGCAATAATCACAGAACAGTTTAAAAGGTTAGTAGGGTAGGGTAGTTTTTGTTAACAAAATAAGACACTTGATTTGGGCTTTGGTTCCCCAGGGCGTCGCGACGCACAGTTTGGGAAGCCCTATACTATCTAACAGTGAAAGAATTATTATTATAGTTCAATTAGTTTTGGAGATAATGTCAACCTTAAAAACTCATGAGTACATTTTCTCCGTGTTATGTATTAGATCGATATCTGAGTCAAACTGCTTACAAACAATTTACTAAACCTTCATAAAACGTAGCAAATAATGTGACATAAATTACCTTAATGTTTCATAAATGAACTACTCCATTTAAGGTTTTTCAAATGACAACTCGGGCAATCGCATTCCCATTTTCCGTCAATACAATCTAATTCTACCATACTTAAATTAGCTTTGCTGTGCTATGCGAAGCGAAGATACCGCTCGGCCCATGTCGGCACACTTCGGGCGCGCTCGTAGATGCCTGCGATATTGCCCACGCGCAGAAAGATTGAAACGTGGAAAGCACCACTGTCATATTTTAGATTACAGATATTCGATGCTATGCAAATAGTGGACATTTCAAGAATTTGTGGTATCTGTACGTATTCACTATACTTACATAGGTACACACGAAGACAGAGAAAAGTATACAGTGGCCTCAATACAGTTGAGATTTTCTCAAAAACTACTGGTGGGAATTTAATAATTATTTTACAGTTACATAGTTTTAACTTATATCTATCTAACAGTGAAAGAATTTTTGCAATAGGTCGAGTAGTTTTTGAGAAAATTTCAACCTTAAAAACTCTCCTGTACACCTTTCCATGGTTCCACCGTACATACGAAAGCAGAGAAAAGTATACAGGGGGATCAATAAGGTTGAGATTTACTCCAAAATTTCTGGTGTGAATTTAATAATTCTTTTACAGTTACATAGTTTTAACTTTTATCTATCTAACAGTGTAAGAATTCTTGCAATAGGTCAAGTAGTTTTTGAGATAAACTCAACCTTAAACACTCTTCTGTACACTTTTCTCTGTGTTAGACTGTACATTAATAAACGACCCTTGACCCTTCTTCTTTCATCCTCATCAGTCTATTTATATTGCCCCACTGCTCGGGCACAGACCTTCCCTTACATCGAGGGAGCTCGGGCCATGATCCACCAAGCGGCCCACTGAGGATTGGCGGATTTCACATGCAATTCTTCTTCTACGGTATGCAGGTTTCATCACGACGTTTTCCTTCACCGTTTTGAGAGCACTCGGTAAATGTACGTAAGTTGTTCCGTCGAACAACCAAGGATAACTCATTGGTATGTACTTGGCTGCCCTGGCTGGGAATCGAACCTGAGACCTCCATCGCAAGTCCATTGACCCAACCACTGTGCCACCGAGCTCTTCTTCTTTGCAGTCGGGTAATTATACAAACAATTCCAAATATAATTGCACTATTTTAACTCCGCATCTATCAAGATTGCAAAATTGTATCATCAAAGCTATCTGCAGACTAGTTCCTATCAGTAGGATCTGTAGTCTGTGCTTGGTACTAGTTGCATCTGTAAATCGAGCTCTCGGCAACAACACGTGTAGCGATAAGCTGCGCCTGCGCCGGTCCACTGGATACAGGCGATCACTTTGTTCGCCAGTATAAATAGCTGATGTATAATGATTATCCCTCTTACTTATAAAAAACACTAATCAAGCACTGAGCAACATATTAACTAAGCATTATTTAAACTCTTAATAAGTGATTAACCTTTCTTTTTACTTATAAACGTTATTTAAGCAATGATTAGCTAATCGTCATTTTAAACACCAAAAAATATTTAGGTACACTGCTGAATGAATTCAAAAAAAGAACGAAAATTTGGCCTAAATTGGGGTAATGCCTACTCCAAAGTCGTAAAAAAGTAATCAGCAGTATTAAACGTATCAGCTGTTCTGAGTTCGGTCCGCCATTTTGTTAATAAACCATTTAAACAAGCCTACGACGTTGTTTAAACTGACATCTACTTATTCGGCTCTTCAGGAGTTGATTAACTTTAAATAATGTTTATAAGAAAACATTTTTTTTAACAATTGTTAAACAAGGTATTAATTTTAATCATCGATTATAAGTAAGGCTGTATATGTCTAGAACTAGGTAATACTCATTTATTACGCCTTGAATACTTGCTTATATAATTATTGGTTGGTTTTATAATTATAGTTATGTAGTAACCCAAAAGTGCTACCTACTATTTTAACTCATGAATGTAACTAAATTTAGTTTCTCTTTTTAAATATTATATTGTAAGTGTATGCATAGGTGTGCTGTTTGTCAAATAAACGATTATTCTATTCTATTCTATTCAAAAATCATCATGAAATCAAATTTTTATGTCCCACTGTTGGGGCACAGACCTTCCCGTACATCTAAGAGCCCATTGCGGATTGGTGGGTTACACATACCTTAGATTGTTCGCAGGTTTGCTCGCAATGTTTTTTATCGCTATTTTTGAGAGCAGTAAACGTTATTTTCCATAGAAAAAACGAGGAATAACTCATTAGCCCATGGCCGATCCGTCCTCGAACCCAGACCTTGATTCATTTTATAAAAATACTATTTCCTACCAATACTAGTAGTAGTATCTTCGCTAGTAATATTACTAAACCTATGCAATGTTGTTTTAGTCCATATCTACATGGGCTATTTTCGCCATGCGGCATTTAGTTCATCAGCCCGTAACAGTCCACTGCTGGACGCGGGCCTCACCCAACACCATACAATCATTATTTATGAATGAACATAATCCAACAGCAAAAGCTGAACTAGACTGAGCAATTAGTTTCAAAAAAGCCAGTGTTATCCGACCCGACATCTTCCGGGTTCGCGCTGTAAATTAAGACGCTACCGATAGGGCCATAAATCTCCGCTATCGACCAATGGGCGATCGCCATCGCATCCCCACCCCCCGCTATCGGTGCATGCTACGACCAAGTTCGGTTTCCTGGTGTATGCAGTATTGCAACAATGTATTTTGTGATCTGATTTGTCAATTTTGTAACGGCGAGGGCGTCACTAACACGTCTCTCTATATCTTCCGCCCTGTCTCCATCAAAGATGAGGACAACATCGTCTGCAAAAGCCTGGCAATTAGGCCAGTCATTAAAGGAGTTGACCCTAGCAGTAACTCATCTATCTATGAAATTTGGCACAGTGATAGAGTACCATATGTAGATTGAAATTGACATAGTATCCAATAATTTGTAGAAACGGAAGTTAGGTATTTTCAAGGTCAAACTTAAATTACGTGGTATCAATTACAGGAAAATTGCTCTATCCAAAATTCTTTTTTTACAAGTTCTAGTTACCTATAGGCATGTGTTGACAGAATATCCAACCATATTTCCATATGGAAATATATATATTTTAATAAAATGTGTTTTTGGCCGTAATTTCCAAGGGATAATTACTCACTCCAATTTCTATTTAATTATGTATTTAAAATATTACTTTCGAAAGTAGTTATGAATTTCCAATAAAAAATCCAGACCGAAAACCGTTATCCAGAAATTGACGAAAAATGGGGGTTTCCAAAAATGCTCAGCCCGATTTTTCTTGTCATTATGAACAGACTATCTTATTAAAACTGCTTTTCAAGTTTTCCAATAAAAAATGCAGGCGAAGCACAAAATATCAAATAGAGTTGTATTCAAATATTTCTAATCAACGCGGCGGTGCATGCGCCACTGCGCGCGGATCGCTACTGCGGCCGATTAACAACCTTATTCCTATTACACGTACAGAACAGCGGGAACGCGGACGAGAAATTGGACGGAGCGGAGGAGATATTTGGAGATGGAATTCTGTTGTCTACTCATATACAAATAAGGTTAATTGTAGATTAACTCTTTACTAAAGTCCAGTAAAGATCCATGCGGACAAGCGTTTTCTAGAAATCGACGAAAAATTAGAGTTGAGAAAAATGCTAAGTACGATTTTTCTTATCATTATGAACATACTTACGATCTTAGTCGAACTGTTCTTCAAAGTCAAAGTCAATTTATAATAAACCTTATTCCTATACAAGTAGAAAATATCTATCGCATCGGTAACACTTGCAGTACGATTTCAACTCGTACTGCAAGTGTTACCATTTGTTTTGCTATGTCCGTACTAACCTTGAAATGTTGTCGTACTTATGCGCCGATGATACGGGCTAGATTAGAATGGTTTTGTGCATGTTGGCGTAGGTCGGTCGAGCTTTCACCACTCGGTAACGAGTTAACCTAAAATAAACCTTATTCGTATAACTGTAGGTAGAGTACAGAATCCTATCTCCAAAATATTTGTTCAACTTCCAACATACACAAAACCATTGTAATCTAGCCCGTATCATCGGCGCATAAGCGCAACATGTCAAGTCAAGGTTAGTACGGACAAAAGCAGATCAATAGTAACACTTTCAGTACGATTTCAACTCTAACGACGCAGATAGATATATAGATTGGAGCGGCCCAAAGTGTTACAACTTGATGTGTTTTTATGTGTACTTACTAGGTACCTACTACGTGGAATGTTTAAGTAAGCTCGACCGAGACGATAGTACCTACGCCAACAAACACAAAACGTAATCTAGCCCGTATCATCAACGCATAAGTACGACAACATATGTCAAGGTTAGTACGGACAATGGCAAAACACTTTTTTTTCGCCGTGGGATCTCGTTTGGTGTGCGTGTATCAAATTATTTCTTAAAATTATAATTATCTGTTATATAAAACCCTACTGTATTGTGATATTATTAGAATCAAAATAGATTATCAGTCAATAAGTGATTCAGCGGAACGGTGCGCCGTGCTACATGCGATCGGACCCCCCTCACCCCCTCGAGTAACAAAGACAGCTTGTTATTTTTCAACTCGCTCGCACATCGACTACGGGTATATTTGCGTGCGGCATAGGTCTTATTACTTACGTCATACTGACGACTACAGCTAAGCAAATTTAAATTCTACACTTGTACGATGAGCGTGAGATATTCACCTACTAATAATATGTAATCGCAACTGCAACCACAAAAATCTACAAGTGAGGGTGATCTGCCTAATATACTAACCAAATTCCAAACACAATTATTTTTTCAATTCGACGAATTGATAACCTCCTCCTTTTTTTGGAAGTCGGTTAAAAATACAAAATAAAACACGAAACAAAATACAAAACAAAAAAAAAATAAAAAAAAACAAAAAAAAATATATATATTTAGCTAAGGATCGAACCCGGAACCGCGTGCACGGGAGGCGACCGCTCCAGCCACTAGACCGATTCGTTCGCTGTTTAGCCCGGCGAAATTACCAAGCATATCTCATGCACCAGCGTGAGACATGAACGGACCGCTCCGTCTAGATTTCGACAAAATTGCAAGTAATCTAGTACAGACAGATTCCCAGCTCTCCTAATACACCTACTTCGGTATAAATGAGTTCAGAGTTTATGCTCAAATAAAATTCAAAGATAATTACAACAAAATGTTTGATAAAATACTAACCAAATTCGAAACACAATTAAAATAAAATACAAAATAAAACACGAAACAAAACAAAAAACATATATATTTAGCTAAGAATCGAACCCGGAACCGCGTGCACGGGAGGCGACCGCTCCAGCCACTCGACCAATACGCCCGCTGTTTGGCGTGGCGAAATTATCAAACACTATCTCATGCACCAGCGTGAGACATGAACGCGACTAGATTTCGACAAAATTGCAAATAATCTAGTACAGATTCACAACAGGGGCGTTTCTTAAAGCTGGAAGTAACATAAAAAAACACTAAGCGCCCAATTAAGTTAAAGACACTCTAAAGGAATCTCTGGGTTAGTTTATCCTAGACCCCGTGTCGCGAAGAAAACACACACTATATACTCAACTTATACAAGGCAATACGCATATTACATTTACTGCGTTCGTATGTTTCGAAACGATGACGATAATAATAATTAAATTGCGATGTTTAGATCAACCTCCTACATACATACATACATACGTATAGTACGGACAACAGCAGATCAATGGTAATACTCGCTCGCATTCGCACGATTTCAACTCTTACGACGCAGATAATAAGAACGGTACTTAGTCCAAAGTGTTGATCTTCTGTTAGCTGTACCTATTAACCTACTTGAAGAAACTCGCCCGCCGCTCGACCGGTTTTCGACGCCCCTCGCCCGCCTCGGGCCCCGCGCTGGCCTGCGCTTGATAGGTATTTCGAAATAATGGTGATCCGCCTGGATATTTTGTTGGATTCTTTTGAAATCAGGTTATTTGTGGGTATCTCATTACAATTGTAAAAAATATCTGATAGAGTAATTTTCCAGAGATAGTTAAAAGACAAATTCTGTATAATGAATTGTTTCATTTGGATTTTTTTGTTGGATTTTAGTACTTATACTAGAAATAATAATTTGAAGGCATATTAAAAACAGAAACCCGGCGGAGCAATTATCCTATGGAAACTACGGCCAAAAAAGACATTTTATTAAAATACCTACACTTTCGAATTAAAAAGTAGTTTTACTTATGAATGTACAGAAGCACACTAATAAAATACAATTTATAGAAAAAGAATTATGACCATAACATTGTTCCAGAAAAAGATACGGTATAATGTTGAATTTCAATTAAAATAAGTAACTTCCGCCTCGAAATATTATTGGATTCTCTGACAATTGTTCTTATAAATATGCTATTAAGTATACAAAAAAGTTTCATCGATAGAGGAGTTATTGTTGGGGTCTCCATACAAACGCTCGCCAGAATGACTGGCCTAAATAGTCTCCTCGTTTCTCTAATCCTTTCAGCAATGGGTCCAGCAGCAAGTTCCAGAAAATTGGACCCCCGATCGACCCTTGTACACAACCTTTTGTTGTCTCTCTGGTACACTCTTCTCCTGCATATCTCACCCTTACCACTCTATCCTGAAAGTAGCTGTCGACCACCCTTCGAATGTTTACAGGACACTTTTCCTCAGCCAGTCTGAGTCTTAAAAAAAACGGGTAAGTGCTAGTCGGACTTACTCACCGAGGCTGCCGTGCAACGCAACTACTCGTAACCCCGTAACTTTGCTCTAACGAAAAGCTATAAAAAATTTTTGTGGAGGGATGTAAATTCAAATTCACAGTTTTCTGATTTTTTCCTTTACTTGTGCTGTAAGACCTAGCTTGTTGCCAAATTTCATGTTTCTAGGTCAACGGGAAGTACCCTTATAGGTTTTGAGTTTTCTGCTCTTTTTCATACAAATATGCAAGAAAATACGACATTAACAGCGATATCTTTTGATTGCGTTAACGTAGAATATTGATTTTGTCACGGCTGCATGAGGATACAGACCTGAGTATTTGTTATTAATTTCAACTTGATCCGTCTACGCGTTTCTGAGATATAGGTCTTGACAGACAGACGGACAACAAAGTGTTATGGGTTGCTTTTTTCCCATTGAGGTTCGGTATCCCTCTAAAAATATTGTTTTGTTATTACAAACTTATATTTGCAGATGATCAACTAATCAGGAGTATGTCGATGTATGGATGTATAATATTTTGATAATGGCCAAAGTTAAGTTGGTCTCTAAATCTAGTTTATCTTTTCGTTAGAGAGAAGTTACGGGGTTAAGTTGCATTGCACGGAAGCCTCGCTGCGCGAGTCCGACTCCCACATGGGCGGTTTTTTTTTGGTATTTGTGTTGTCTCATAAAATGTTATTTAAAACAAACAAACAAAAAACAAGTAGTACATATTACCAGCGTTAGTGAATAATGCCAAACAAAATGACAAATGGTTGATAAGGAATTAACCTGGTTACAAAAACTGGTCCCCTATATCACCATGCGGTCGCGTGATAGCCACCTATCATATCCGAATTGGAATAGTTCCAGTTGTTCAGCGATTTGCATTAGTAACCCATTTCAGGCGAGACTTGCGGCTTACTTCATCGACAACCAAAAAGAAAAACTAGCTGGTGAAATAACTATGAACTTATCCACTAAAGACATGAGGCAAAGAACGGCGTATGGAGTTAGGCAGTTTGCAAGACTCAGAGGGAGAGAGAGTTTATCGAAGACTTAGCTGTTTCATGACATCAATGGCGGAGACCTGTCTCCATGCAAAATACCCTTTAGCGTGCCTACCTAAGGGGCTCGTATGCCAGTTGCGAGTACACGTTGAAAACGATCGTACAAGTTAAGCAACTGGACGAGGTCAGGACCTGGATGGGTGTTCGTTAGTGACACTTTCATCTGAGCCCCTCTGTGCCTCGGAAAGCACGTTAAGCAGTTGGTCCCGGTTGTTGTCGCTTGACAGCAGTCGTTACGCCATGTCAAAGGCCTACGGGCGGCCTGAATAACTTTGACAAATAGGTTTGGTCACTAAATCACACGAGAAAAGAAAATGAATACTTTAGCGTCATTTCATTAGGAAGGAATATCCATAATCACATTTTGAATAATATTAATCTAGAAAATAAACTAAAAACTATATAATTATACAATAGGTCGGTTGAACTATCTGAATGGCTTAGCATTTTGAATGTGAACTATTGAATTTTGAACATTTATGAATGTGAACTGTCAAAGTTATTTATATTATATTATATTATATTTTTATTTGAATGGCTTCTACGCTTATTCAAGAGATAATATCGCCAATGTCAAGTTTTTTAGAGTTTTCATGTAAATATAAAATTAAACAAATAAAAAATCAATCCGCCATTCCAAAATGATGGCGGATCCTGGAATTTTTTCCCCTATATTATATTTGTTTTTCAACTGATTTCAATTCTATCTTTACAGTTGACATTTTTCCTTCATTCCCTTATCTCTATGACAAACTCTGCCCTATATTTCAACAGCATATTCAAACTACTGCCATTTAGCTAATAAAACGTTACGTGAAATGAAAGCTCCCAACAGGTTTGCCAGATTGTTTTTTTTTTCTCTCAATTTTGGGAGAAAATTTGGCTGTTGGGGAAATTTTGAGGAAGTGGCATAGCTGGGAAAAAGTTTTCAAGCCGTGACCGTGTTAGGGTGGGATATGGCTTAAATTCCCGTGGCAGACGCTTAAACTTATTGACGACTGCTAAAATTCAACTCAGAAAACGTTATATATAAATAATCATGTCTCTTCTTGACAAGTGGGCTTGTTGGTGGTGTTTTTAAACATAAATGTTATTATAGTAAATTTTGGTGTTTTTTTTGTAAACACATCATTTTGGGGGAAAAAATATAAATTCGGGGAAATTTGAAAAATCCCATCTGACAACCCTGGCTCCCAATGCGTTGACACGTGCCGTAAGCTCACGCATGCCGCTCGCGTGACGTGTGATGTGACGTGATAACAGTATCACGTGATAGATAACACTCACTATCACGCGAGGCCTCAGCATAAACATTTCTATGAGTTTCAAGGGAGGAAAGGTCGATGAAAAAGCGTTACTACAAAAATGATTTAGGCCCCTTGCAATAAAATAGAACCCGGGAGTTAGCGAATTAGCCCGTGAAATTGTATGGAGTTGTCACGTGTTAAAGGGCTGCCAGCTGTCAAACTCAAGCGCGAGACAGAAGATGTCTCGCAGCGGCCGAGTGAAGAGCACGGCACCAGTGACTCCATATTTGTATTTTTAGGGTTCCGTGCCTCAAAAGGAAAATAAGGAACCCTTATATGATCACTTTGTTGTCTATCTGTCTGTCTGTCCGTCTTATATCTCAGAAACGCGTGGACGGATCAAGTTGAAATTAATACTAAATACTCGAATTAGGCCTTTAGAGAATTAGCCATTCTGAGAATTGGGCATTTTGGAAATTAGCCCTTATGCGACACGGTTGCCATTTTGAGAATTTGGCTTTCTGCGCCTAGACCATCACAAACCTTGTAGCTAGTTACCTACTACACTCGCTAGCAAACATAATACAACAACTTTATTTATTTATTTTATGAAATAGGTTACCCACAGGGTGTACACCAAAACAATTACAGTGTAATCCACAAAATAATTATGCTAAGTGTCACCCCAATTATAGGCAACAACGCCATGCTTAGAAATCCAAGGAAAAGGTTGCAATGTATATCGATCTTAACAATAAAAATAAAATTCAACAAATTTAGAAAACATTTCAGTAACTAACCTAACCTAACAAACAAACAAAAATCTGTTTGAAAATTCAAAATTATGGTAGTAGTACTGAGATATTTTCCTATTTATAATCGGATTTTTTTCAAGGTGCCACAAATTACGTCTCCTATTGTTTGGACAAACCTACGTACAATGTTATGGTAATTAGCTGTAGGTATTATCTAGTGGATAACACTAGCGGGTGCGCCCGGCCCCGCCTGTAAATACCGTGCCGCGATTGTCCACCAGATATGACGATAGAAGCACATGCTTAATTAACACGACCTATTTTTGACAGGCTTATAATATTACCTATATGGCTTATATACAGGGTGTAACGTAAAGGGTATATGAAGCCGAAAGGAGAGTGTTCAGTATCGGTAACTGAACAACTTTTGTTCTACGACTTTTCGATTTTCACGAATTTATTTTATTATTTTTCATACATTTCGTATCGGTCAGCTGATCGATTTGTATGAGACATTAATTTATTTTTATTTTTTATTCGAAAAGTCGTAGAACAAAAGTTGTTTAGTTACCGATACTGAACACCCTCCCTTCGGCTTCATATACCCTTTACGTTACACCCTGTATAATATTATTGGTATTGCAAAGTACACGCGAAGACAGAGAAAAGTATACAGGGGCCTCAATAAAGAGAAAGGCTCGTAGTCCAGTTGCGACACGTTGAACACGATCGTACAACTTAAGCAACGCTGGGCGTGGTCAGTACCTGGATGGGTGACCGCTAGTGACACTTTCATCTGAGCCCAGCAGTTGTTAGACCACGTCAGAGGCCTACAGCCTGAATAATTCTGACAAATAGGTTTGGTCACTAAACCACACGAGAAAAGAATAAAGGAATCCCAAGCCCCGTAATGAAATAACTCTACGATCCACGCAATCTTCGAGTTATGCAAGGAACCTTACTAAGAGCACAAAACTTCACAAACACGACTTCTTTTGAGCACTCCAATTAATAGAAACGTTCGACATCTACTGATTAACTTAACGTGATCATTAATCACTAAATACCACGGAAACTATTTAATTAGAATTTTCACAAAAAGTAGCTAATGGCGTTTGGCGCGCTTTTCAAGGAAATCGAATGCCTCTAATTTTGGAACTGTTGAAGTTAAAATTAGCTAACAATCAGAAAACACACCATCTCTACAATTTTATGCTAAAAATCTAGGTTTTTTAGTTTTAGAATTAAAACTATAGTGAGCCATTACAACAAATTATTATATATAAACGGATATCACTCACTTATATTGTTAAAGTCGGCAATTAGACCGACAGTTTCGACCGGATCGACGGTCTTTTTCAAGGTGAGCGCGCCACGCCCGCGTCGCCGTTGACGTTTCTTCGCGGGCGTGGCGCGCTCACCTTGAAAAAGACCGTCGAAATCGGTCGAAACTGTCGGTCTAATTACCGACTTTAACAATATAAGTGAGTGGTATAATAAGTAGTATAATGTTATTAATAATAAACCTTAATCTTACCTATACTTGAATATATAGTGAGTGGTATCCGTTTATATATATTAGTTTTTTTAGTTTTTGAAATGAAACTTTAGGTTATTTTTATACGACAAATGCCATTGAGAAACAAACTTCAGTACTTGGCTATTTCCTCTGCATGTCGGCTACAAAGCCTCGTCGGCGTGGGCGCCTGCGATACAGATCTAGGCATTGTCGACAGAGCCTAGGTCCCCTAGGTTAGGTCTTGGAGTCAGTTAATAGATTTGCCTATCTACGCCTTGTTCCGATGTCGCCTTGTCTTGCCTTGGATTTATGGTGTTTCAATGATACGAAAGAATGAGTTAGGTTTTATTTCAGTACGTACTTAAAACTGAATGATTATAGATAAAATGTAGAGTTACCAGTTTTTAATGCGTTGCTGAAAGTATTATGAAACTTTTCCTCGTCTATTCCGTGGAAAGTGGAAACTTTATTTTTATGAAAATGTAAATTTTTCCAAATAAATAAAAATTAAATCTAAACTAACTAAACCTTATTTTAATTCTCTAAACAAAGGTTGTCTGGAAGAGATCGCTTTAAGCGATAAGACCGCCAATTGTGATACTAACTGTATTAGCATATTTCTTTTGTGTAATTCCTTTTACTTTGCAATAAAGAATCTCTTATCTTATCTTAATTTTAATTATTTTAAATTTTATGAATAAAAATAAGTCTAGGAAATATATATTTAGAACTAAACCTAAAAATATGTAAAAATTAAATATAAAAAGTGGTGTGATTGTAAATTTTAAAAAACACAATCACTAGTAATAATCGAATAGTCTGTTTGGAAAGAGGATCGACGCGACGCGACACGGCTTTATTTGACAACTCTTATTAAATCATAAAAATTATCAACAAACGCTAATTCTAGTCTAATTCGTCATAGACTGTGTTATTTCGTCTCTTAATTACTGTCATTATAATAGTCATTATAATATTATAAATATTTATTAGGATGAATTATGTTAAATACAATTACACAATATATACATTACTGTTTATAAATTAAAAAAAGCTATTTACAAAATAAAATAAATACTTACCTAAATTGTAAATAGACAATTAAAGTCCGAACACGCCGTCTAACTCCGCACTGCGCGGCAGGGACCCCAGCACGCTGGCGGCGTTGCCCTGCTGAATAGCGAGGCTCAGCCTTTGCCTGAAGTAGGCGCCAGCTCTGGGGTCACCCGAGGCGAGGATCAGGCGGGTGGAAATATTATAAATTGCATTCGTCTATTGTGTAATTAATATTCTAAGCACTTATATACTTACGTTATTTTATATATAAGTAATGTAAGTAAGAATGACTGTCCTACGCCTTGGGGCAACCCGTTATGCTGAACAAAATTTGAAATAAATAACCCTTCCTTGCTGCGCAGTCGGGTAATAAAAATTACATCCAGAGGTAAAACTCTACTCTACATTGGTTCATTTTTGGAACGGACTCTACCTATATTTTTTTTTTAAATTTGCTGCTGATAGTATTTTGTTTTTCTTTTCAAATTGAAATTAAGCTTCCCGACCATTTGTCCTATCAGCCAGTACCGAGGTAAAACTGGCACCGACTACATGAAATACATGAAAATGAATTCATAGTTCAACTTTCATTTAAAAGTTTACAAAAAGCTAGGTCTAATAAAATATAGGGTTAGGTACGCATCCCCAGGGTGTGTTTCATAAAAAAAGTTTACATAGACACAGTAGAGGTCGTGCGTGCGACCACAGATAAGCATCTATTTTCACTGCGTTCCCTCTTCCGTGTCTATGGGCTGACGTCATACCGCATGACAAGAGAACTATGTCGCGAATTTAGGAAATATGTCACGAATATGTGAAATTAAGGGCTGTAAAACTTTATGATTGTTATGAGTTGTTTGCTGTTTATTTATGTACTCCTACTTATGTAAAAAAACAAAGATACTTGTAAAAATAACTAGCCACGTAGCTACATTGATACTGACTTTACATATTCTGAAGGAACATTTATCTGGTGAAAACGACATGTTTCCAGGCCATAAAGTCTTTAAAAAGTTGGCAATTTTGCGCGGGAAATAATTGAAGAAAAAAACCGACCGAATAACCTCTTGATTAGAAATTAATGGCAGGCTAACTACATTTTAGCATTATTAAATTATTATTTCATTTATTTTCAGGTAAGTGTAACCTTCGGTTGGTGCGAGCTTCAATCTCCTCTACACTGAATCACCTTCAAAACGCTTAAAGGTAATGCGACAATTCAAAAGAGTCATGATGCATTTCCATATGCACAGCCTCCGGAAAGTCGACCACTCCTTAACGACTGAGAAATGCATTTTAAATTCACCTAAAAAGGTAAGAATATGTCATAGATTATACGAGGCAACGGCGAATGCACCATTAATTCTGCACAAAGCAGCGCCGAACTACATTCAATTTTCTTATTTTATCCATAAGCCAAATACATAAAATGCGCATAAAAACACAGATACGACAACCGAAATAAATATCGATTCATAACACAATACAATCTATAATCGATTAGAGATGCACCGGTGTTTGGTTTCTGTGCAAACTTTTTGAAACCGAAACCAGACAATAATACTGGGTGGTGTAACAAAAACCGACCGTAACTATATTCATTAAAAAAATCACAGATCATTCTAAGGTAATGTCAAAACGTATGAAGATTAGGTAGTGATTTTGAAGAAAGAAAAAACACTCTTTAAAATATTACTCATCTGAAATAATACCAAATATTACTTAGATAAGAAATTAAAGCATAAACAAGATTAAAATGAAAAACAGATTAGGGCTAGAGAATCTAAAAAATACTGAAACGCCACAATATGGGCAAGAAATCTTAGCAATGCCATTCGTTGATAGAATGGCGTGAAAATTGTGGCGTGAAAACGCGGGTTTTGGCTGAAATTCCGATTTAAACTTAACCACGAGACTCTCAAATAGGTGATTTCAATAGACAAGATAATAGAAACCGAAACGAACATCGAATCTCTGGCTGTTCTCTACCACGAGCAAAAAAGTAAGGGTGGCCACACATTGAGTATCGTCGCGGACATCGGCGGCTGTCGTGGTGTTGTCATTCGCCTCGTATCGCCGCGGCGATCGTGCGCCGCGAATCGAACGCGAGGACAGGTCAAAAGTACACACGGTAATGATACAATCTGTCAAAATATTCCGCAATATCCAGATAGCTTTTAAAATCGTTGAATTTTAAAATAGCTTGAATTGCATTTAAAGGACGATGCTGATGCGTGGTCATTATACGAATCTTTAATAACTATATTTTTTCTTCGATGTTAAAGATTATAGTTTGGCATTGGCAGACAGCAGATTGAAGCAATAGCCCTAAATTCCCAAATACAAATCTATATAAATTGAATCAATCAATTGAAAATCACGCGAATTGTAGAATATTTCAGAAATATCACGAATTCACTTGAAATTAGCACTATTTTTGTAAATTTATAACCTAAAAATAGTGCCCGATGTACCGGTGTTCGGTGTTTTGAGAATTTGACCTGCAAATCGTGTGCTTAGACAACTTTTGAATATTTTAAAAACTTACAAGGCAAGAAAAATGTATCACATAAAGTCGCCTCGCTTTGCTGACACCTTTACATTTGCATTCGATAACGACTATTGATTCAACATGGATGCTAATTGCCCACGCGAATAACGTTGACATTTCTGCACCATTGGTTTGCGTCCATATTTCTGAAATTGCAACCCTATTCACAAGGAAATTAAGCCAGTATAATATGCACAAGATCAAATGTGCGTGCGCAGAGTTCGTGCAGATTTATAGACCGGTGATCGGCTTGTATGAACGCGTAGGTACTAAGGTATTTATGTATAGAATTTACGCAGTCGATACCTATTTGTAGTCTATTTGTTAACGCATGTCTTTCTCTCTTCGATGTGTTTAAAATGTATTTATCTTATAAACAAACTAGAATAGAATCACTTATTGCACTCATGTTGTTATACACGTGTTATAAAACATGTTGTAGCCTCATTTTATATTGTATTCTTTCTATTGATATCAATTGATGTCACACTATTCAGGGTGCCTTCCACCAAGTAGTGTTAGAGCGTGGTTAATTAAGAAAAAATGTATGTCATTTTCAGGAGTTAAGTCATTAACGCGCTCATTTTATCTTTTAGTATATTGCAATACAATACAATATTTATTATTTAGTCCGACTCGAAAGACCTTTATAACATTATTTGAGGCTTTGCAATACATCAGCGAATTAAATATCTGTTGACAATGAAAAAACGTGAGAAAAACACCTTGAATTGTCTTGTTCAATATCAACTTTATTTAACCATTAAAATCTTTATTTTAAGGACAATAAAATCGACGCTTTTAAACGTTTTTGATACTAATCCTTACAAATATCGTAGAAGCAATTTAAACGGGATAGTGTATGGAGCGAGCACAATCGATCGATTACAAATCACCCGGATCGATTCTCTCGATTCCCGCAGAATTGCACAATTTCCCGGCCCGCGAACGCGTATCTCGACAAGGCTAGCTAATGAGAGCGTGGCCCGTACCATTGTTTACAGATTAGTGATGGGAAGGAATCGGTCTTGGTCTTATTCTGAGTTATCTCTACTTTTATCCTACAGATGTGTTACATCTTACAAGTTTTGTGAAATGAGAAGTAGATTTTAGAAGACATGCTAAGAAGAAGAACAATTTTTTTGACTGTGTAGGCATTTAAGCCCATGCCGAACAATGAACATGATCAGCTGTGCAGTATCAAATTAATAAACTAAGTATTTTTATTCTGAGCAATTGGTACATTTTAATATTTCAATTTTTCGTTTCGGATCGCGTATAATGTCAGTAGAAGTAGTTTCTATTGATGAAAATACATTGGTCATCTTGCCTATTCTTTGCATTTTTAGCCGCATGCATAAATAAGGAGGGTAATATTTTACTTTGTAGTAATATTCAAATTATTCAAAGTCTAAGAAAAAAAGTTAAGGAAATACATTTTTGAAACCAAAACCAATAACTCTACTGTCCATCCCTATCGACGATAGATGCAATCGTGGAATTATCTCTCGAGTATTTTTGTCCGGTAGCCGTGTTTTACTTATCGTGTATCCGAATAAGGCGTTTGCCAATTGTTTTCTTTCCATTGACTCTACCACGACAGAAGTATGTACATTTTAGTATCGTAATTGTAACAACATGATCCCAACTTTTTGGGAAAAGCTTTCGAAAGAGTGGTTAGATTAGGTACGGCGGAACACAGAGAAAGGTGTACAGGAGAGTTTTTAAGGTTGGGATTTTCTCAAAAACTACTTGACCTATTGCAAAAATTCTTTCACTGTTTGATAGATAAAAGTTAAAACTATGTACTGTAAAAGAATTATTAAATTCGGTCCAGTAGTTTTTGAGAAAATGGCAACCTTATTTAGGCCCCCTGTATACTTATCTCTGTCGTCGACTGTACAATAATAGAGAAGATTAAAGAAGCATAAGCCATCATTGAAAGTAAGATAAGTAGACAAATTAAGGAAAATGTTAAATATTTTTTGTTAACATTACAAAATAGATATAAGTTAAGTTGATGTTGTGAAAACAGGATTGTAATTGCTTTAGAAAAGAAAATAATTACCAGTCATTTAGAAATGGTAGTCACAGAAGTCCGCGTTACTGAACATTTTATTTTACTTAGGTACTTATAAATTGACAAGGTTTAGCTGCAAGTGTTGTTATGAAAATAAATATATATATTAATTACTTAAATAAATGACAATGCCAGATTCTGCCCCACCATCAACCGCAAGTTGTACAAGATAACGAATAAATGTAAAAATATCTCCATTTTTTATTAAAATTATTGGTTTAAAATAAAGTTTTGTACAAGTTGCGATTCGAAAAAAACAGCTTAATTAAGAATTCAGAAAATAGTGAGAAATCGAAGCGATTTATTCATTGTTTTTGTTATTCTTCTATAGGAGTTGCGAGAGTAGTAGAAAATGATACTGATTATGATTATGCAATATAAAACCTGTAATAAGTCCTCAATAAAATGATAGGTACAGCTTAAATGGTCACATAGTTTTGTAGGTGGGGCAAAGCTCCATTGAAATGTGGCAATGTCTTTTTGAAGATTAATAGTTTAGTTTACTTTTATTTATTGAAGTGATGATCAAGTGCTGTAAATCTTTCTAAAAGTAAATAAATTAATTTAATGACCAACCATTTTGCTACTGATGTTACCTGGTTCAAATATCGAAAAATACTAATATTTATCTCTACACAATGTGACTTGATTGATGTAAAAAAACTAAACCTCTATAGGTCAGCCCCCTTACCTTGAACTCTTATAGCAGTATTACTTCCATAATACTTTGTTACTTCGTACAATGACGACCTTAATGAGCTTACTTTAAGGTCGTAATTGTACGAAGTAACGATTGTACGAGGTAAAACGACAGTTGTTAGTCTCATCGAGACTCTACCGTGGTAATCCAAAGTTTACATCATCGAGCTCTTGTTTGTTGAAGATTGAGATCGAAGAATGCTGGAGATAATGGCGCATTGATTGTTTTGGTAACATTGTTTTAGCAATGCTGCTTGTTGTAGATAATTATCGGCTAATGACTGGTTCGTTGTTAATGAAATTTCACTTTTATTAACCTCTTTAGTTAGGTTACTTTCCTTTATTTAAATGACGAATCATTAAGGCTCTTTCGGATTTAGTAGAATACTTATTTATTTATTTTATTAATGGACTCGACAGTTCGTCATTTGCCAATGTCATGTTACAGAAAATTCAATGTATAATAGTTTTCTATCTTCCTCCAGGGGAGTCGCCGTAGCGTCGTCATCACCCTGGCTGGGTAGCCGCGTCTTCTTGTCTTCATCCAGAGGAGACGCCGTAGCGTCAATCACTGTGGACAGTCACGTTCACTCCCGAGCTCGTGGTGGAAATCTTGACTTATGGCGTCAAACTTCAGATCCTGCTTGAATTCTCCAATAACTTCACCATACTGACATTCGCGAACATTTTCTGAATAATTTAACGTGATATTAAACACAAAACACCCACTGTAGACATTAAACTGAAAATTATTAAATAATTTCGCAACCGTTGTTTCCCACCATTTTCACAAAGCCCAGCCTAAAGTATATTTTGTATTAGGGCCTTGTTGTCACTGTCACTCTCATATGTCAGAAATAGACATCTGTTTTTATATTCGACTTCTATTGAAAATTCAATGGAGAAACAATTGAGTGGCAGATATGAGAAAAAATTTCATGCAAGATCGAAGGCTGCGATGTAAGTACCTATAACTATCTCCATCGGAGTTTTCTTGCTACATGACTTTAAGGCGTTATATGGTTGTCAAAAGCAAGAGTGAGACACAAGATGCCCCGCAGCGGCGGAGCGAAGAGCATGGCGCAGTGCCTCGATATTCGTATTTTTATGAATTTTGGATGAATTTTTGCAGGCAAATAAAAATACGCCAACAAAAATCTGATTTTTTTAAAACAAGCTCTCGTATTTATAGTACCCTACATCTTGATATATATTTTGTATGAATAACTATTTCGGTTAATACTTACATAATTTTCATTTTAAAAGACATGGAAGGGGCTTGCGATTTTTATTTCTATCGAGCGAAGTTTGTCCAATCGTGTATCGGTATTTATCAGTCTCTAAGTCTAAATATACACCCCAAGATTGCTAGATATATTTTTTTCAGACGTTTAATTTTAATAGTTAATGCCGTAGCCTTCGTAGAAACACTGAAAATACGCGCATACGAAGCCTTAAGGGAGGTCTCGCAACAAAACCGCTTTGAAGCAATAACAAAAGCAGCAAAACCAACATAAATCGCATAACAAACGAATTGAACAGGTGCTGAATAAAGCACGAAGCAAATTAGGGTGGTCACAGATCGCGCGATAGAACGCCGAGGCGCGCGTCAATCGCGACGCGAATCGCTCGTCCATCGCGCGTCAGCCGCGTCGTAACGAAGCGTATTGTATGCAAAGCGCTACGCATGTGCGCATGCGCATAGTTATTGGAGATCTAAAGCATATTTTATATGGAAAAGTCTTGTAGGGCGACACAATTTCTTTTGTTATAATTAATTTAAATATTTAGGGAGACTTGCGTATAGGGTTGGCGCTTGACCCGGGGTTAAATAAGAAAATTGTATGGAGTTTTCACGGGTTTAGTCGCTATTCTCGGGTTATTTTTTTATTGCAAGTGGAATAAGAAATAATTATTAGATAAGTACGGTCGAAGACAGAGAAAGGTGTACAGTAGAGTTTTTAAGGATGATATTTTCTCAAAAACTAATTGCCCTATTGCAATAATTATTTCACTGTTAGATAGATAAAAGTAAAAACTATGTACTGTAAAAGAATTATTAAAATCGGCTCAGTAGTTCTTGAGAAAATCTCAACCTTATTGAGACCCTCTGTGTACTTGTCTCTGTCTTCGTATGTACAGTGCGCGAGGCGTAAGCTCAGGTTTGCATTTGTGTGAGTGCACACAGATAGTGTAGAGTGATATTCGGCCTGAGGCGCGACGCGTCCAATACAAACGCAACAAAATACACCCTGCCGCGCACGCACCGCACTTCACCTCTTGTACCGCTATCACACACACAAATGTAAACCTGAGCTTACGCCTCGCGCACTGTACCTACACTAGAATAAGAAAACACATTAATGGTAACAACTTTGTACCTTTTAACTCCAGGTAATGGATATAGTAGTTAGTATAGGTACCTTAATTTATTGGTATATGACATGCTCATTCATGAGAAGATTGTACCAAATTCTTATCAATGTCAAAATTGATCGTTCGTATCTCGCTGTTTCACAGTGTCCAATATTAAAAAGCAAATACCGCAGTTCACATTCTTTTCACCAATTTCCCGCAATCACCCATATTATAAGTCCCATTGTTGGCCGCGATAGCCCGCAGCCTCGACTCAAACTGATCCGTTCCTAAACCGTCCCCGTCGTCTTGTAATCCTGGCCCAACGATTTAAACTCAACTCTATAACTTTCAATCCTGCGCTCATAATGCCTCGCTCCTTTGTAACTTATATGACGTTCTGTCATTATAGCTTAACGGCGTTTTCCGTGTAAGCGACATTTTGGTCCCTCGGAAACAAGTCCGTAACCTTTCGTTCTAAGGTCGATTTTTGTAGGAGTTTCGGGTTTACATAGGTCATTTGTTTTGCATTGAGGCTGGCGCTATCGGCATCACCTTAATGATGTCTCGATGGTGGATAGCCATTGTGTTGGATGTAAATTTGTAGCCGTCGGCGCGGGTAATGATGTGAGAACAAACTGAGATCCCGATAGCCAGATCTGGATCGCTTTCGGCCCACTGTGCTAGGGATTGTATTCGGCTTTCGGCTTCAGCTCGTGCGATCACATTGTTAGGCTTTTTGTTTTTGAATATCGAATCCAGCATTCGTTTTTATCGGTTGTCTTGTAAATCATAAACAGTCAATGTTTCGTTTTGTTGTTTTAAAAACTCAACATGGGCTTCCAAGAACTTAGATTCCGATTCGTATCGTTTATTGCGAGTAAGTAAATAAGTACCTATATACTGTGTTTATACAAGTATTTCTTTAGAATTAATGTTTACGTACGGTGGAACACAGAGTAGGTACAGGAGAGTTTTTAAGGTTGAGATTTTCTCAAAAACTACTTGACCTATTGCAAAAATTCTTTCGCTGTTTGATAGATAAAAATTAAAACTATGTAACTGTAAAAGAATTATTAAATTCGGTTCAGTAGTTTTTGAGAAAATCTCAGCCTTATTGAGGCCCCCTGGATACGTATCTCAGTCTTCGACTGTACGTAACGTATGTACCTACCTACCTATATAGCATAAACAAGAATCAAGGAAAAGTTGCTATATCTGAGTAAAACGGTTTTTACTTGTGACAAACAAATCACTTTTTATATCAAAACACTAGTTACCAAACAAATCTTCATGTCTTCATCCAGAGGAGTCGCCGTAGCGTCATCACTCTGGACGAAGCAGCTCGACAGTCACGCTCACTCCCAAGCTTGTAGCGGGAACTCTTGATAAAAGCTTGAAACTTCAGATCTTGCATAAATAATCCAATAACTTCACCTTACTGTCATTCGCGAACATTTTCTGATTAATTTAACGTGATATTAAAAACAAAATAGTCCCTGTAGACATTAAAAGAAAAATTATCAAATAATTTCGCAACCGTCGTTTCCCGCCATTTTCAAGAGAACCCTTTTTATTTTAAAACAAATCACTTCTTGGTTGCCTACGCTATGGTTCTTTTATCTTTTATTACAAGGTGTGCCTGTAGTTTAAACTTCGTGGTGTATTATTTAAAAGGGTAACCTATTAGTCGTAAATTATCTTTCACTACTCATTAGCGATGGATCCTTTTTGCCTTTTAGCGCCAAACAAAAACTAAACAAACATGCATTGAGGCGCAACCCGAAACCTTTTCATATTTTCACACGACTAAACAAACAAACCGTTAGATTCAAAATGGCGTCCGCTAAAATGGCCGCTGTGACAGTGTCATTAGCACACAGTTATCGCACTATTTTGTCGACTAGACAAAATTTTCAGTCTTTCAACGTGCGTCGGCGTAATGAAAGCGTAAATAAATGATGTTTTGGGGAAAATACGATAAATAATAAACCCACTAAAATGAGGTTGATGAAAAACGATGGGAGATGCGGGTTTATTTTCAGCGGGAAATTAGACGGCTGTTTTGTTTCGTAGACGGCTTTATAGATTAGGTTTGGAAACTACAAAGTCGCACAGTCTTAGCTTAGAGTGTTGTGGTGATGTACTTACTCAGACAAGCTTTTAGGGTTGGCACGAAATGAACAACGAGATCTGTTTGTTACTAAATCTAGCTTTTTACCAGTGACAAGTTACTACAACAATTTTTGTTATAAATAATGTCTCTACCTGCGATTAAGCCGAGAATCGAATGGACTAATACGGACTGATGATGATGAAATTTACACTTAATTAATAATAAAACAAAAAATGGAAGAGCAACTATGAGGGCTGTTTCGTCGTGATTCTATTTTTATTTATATGCTGTGGTAGACAGGATAAGCATGATAAGAAAAAAATATATTCTATCTAAGTATAGGTACCTACCTATACCGCAGCCCAGATCAAGTGTCTTATTTTGTAAACAAATATGATCGTCTAATTACCTGTTGTGATATAACACTGATGGAATTGATTGATCGTACCTGTTCATCATTGTGAAAATAAAGTGATCAGCGGGGCTAACACGAGTCGCGTTAGAGATCGACGCAACGCCGCGGAGCTGTCAAACGCCTTGTAATAATGTCACTTTGACAGCTCCACATTTTGCGTTGCGTCGATCGCTAACGCTGACTCGTGCTACAAGGGCCGATCTAATAATGTGAAAATAACTCTGCAATAGGTTCTCTTGAAAATGGCGGGAAACGACGGTTGCAAAATTATTTGATAATTTTTGTTTTATTGCCTACTACTAGTGGTTATTTTGAGATTAATATCCCGTTAAATTAATCAGAAAATGTTCGCGAGTGACAGTATGGTGAATTTGTTGGATAATTTGAGCAAGATCTGGGGTTTCAAGCTTTTATCAAGAGTTCCCGCTACAAGCTCGGAAGTGAACGTGACTTTTTTTTATATTTATTTATTAATTTTTAACAAAATTGTAATGTTACATTTGTCGCCAAACTGCAATGCAGTTTGTTGTCTACTGTCGAGCTGCTTCGTCCAGAGTGATGACGCTACGGCGTCTCCTCTGGATGAAGATATGAAGACGCGGCTACCCAGGGTGAGGACGCTACTGCGACTCCCCTGGAGGAAGATAGAAGACTATTATAAGTATATTGAATTTTCTGTAACGTGACATTGGCAAATGACGAACTGTCGAGTCCATTAATAAAATAATAAATAAATAACTCTGCAATAATCACAGAACAGCTTAAAATATTATATAGGGTTGGGTAGTTTTTGTTTACAAAATAAGACACTTGGTTTGGGCTTAGGTTTACCTATCTATTGTATACAAATTACTCAGACCCACTACATTTTATCACTTTACGTACATAACACAGGAATCTACAATTAAGTAACTTAACTACGACAACAAGCCATAACATCTTTATCTGGACGAATCGATTCTTTTTCCTTTTATATCGAGGGAGTAATCTGAATCGAGCGTGGCGCCGCCCGATCTGTTTTTATCGTTGTATTATCGAAGACTAATGCACTGGCCGAGATAAGACGGACATAAGAGCAGAAGCAGATAACTCGGTGTGGCCATGTTAAAAATAGTTTACACGCATAGTTTGTCTGCTGTAGGGTTAATGAAAATTTTATAGATATAACGACGTCCAAGGATATCTTAATATTTGTATTTACAGCCGGTATTTCTTGCTCTTTTTCACGAACTTACGATTTAAATAAATAGAGTTGCTGTTATTCGTTAACCTAGTTAAACCTCAGTTACCTTAAATCGTGTTGCTATTCCCATCACACTTCGTTAAAAAGGGAGCTTAAACGGTGGCGTAACTTTAAATCACGTTTATGAATACGCGCCGGTGTGTTTAAGCAATTTAACGAGGTATTTTACCGATCATGGGGGTGATCGCGACTTTAATCGTTACGATTATCGTTTTTATTTTGACACTTGAACGATATACATTGCTGCGTTTCGTTGTCGTTTGTTAAAACTTGCATAAACATAGCAGCAATGTATAGCGTCCATGTGTCAAATTGAAAACGATAACGAATGCAAGTCGCGGTCACCCCACATGATCGGCCCAGAATAAGGTTGCTATTTCAACTTGGAAGTGAACGTTTCTTTTGTGAATCAATTTACTTTACCTACTAAGTAAGTGATTATTTGTCAATTACATAGGTATAAGTACTAACTTAGAGTTAGATAATTTTTTTTTACTTCAAAAATGTGGTCGCCATTTAATTATTACTGATGAGAGTAAGTACCTATTTAATTTAAAAAATTTAAATATATAGTGATTGACATTCGTTACACACGGATCACCCATTGTAAGCTACATAAATGGCAATTTAAAGTACATAATAAGTATTTAATTTGCTTATATTAAATAAAAACAATAGAATAATTCGATCGATTTAAAGGCAACAATTAGATGCCCAACCCTAGAGACAATTTTAAAAAACCGAATTCCGTTCCACTTACAAACTTCTAAATTCAAATTTGAACTTATCGACCGCCGAAAGGAATACATCTTCCTTATTTAAATTGTCATTACGAACTCTTTCCTTCGGCGGTTATCGTCTGCGGCCGGCTCCGAAGAGATGGCAATAATAAAAATTATCTATACAAATGGGCCCGGATTACTCGACGACATAAATTCGGCTCTGGCCCAATGAGCGCGAGCTGGCACAGAAAAGATAAAGGGTCAACGGATTTTAGAACAGAAAGCTTTTGGTTTTTGCTAGATTTTTTGATGGTCGTTTGATTTTACAGGTACAATAAGGATTACGTACGTTTTTCAATTGAAGATAATAAATAATAAGCACTTGCTTACTATGCAACCATACGAGGATATTGTAATTGGCCTTCCGGCACCTGCAGTCTATCTTTCGACTCAATCAGCTTTTATATCTACCTAATATTAGGCTCGACATTCTTACGAAGGTAACGTTCTTCTGAAAACATCCAGATCGTCTCGCCATTTATAAGTAGGTAACTTATAATAAGTACTTTAATTAACAATGTCTAATTTTTAGGAAGCAATATGTAAACTGCTACGTTCTAACCACCTATAGATAGCTAGCCTTTAGCAGAGAATAGAGAAATATTTTAAAGTCCAATCTGGTCGAAAAACGAAAAAATCTCAGCTTGGGCCGGCTCGTCGGTATCGGGCGCTCAGCGAGACACCGCCGCAGAGTTATTCGACAAAAATGCTAATTTTCAAATCTCGAACTGTGCTCGCCCGCCGCGATCGGAACGACACCACTTTTTTTCAAGCAACAATCCGATTTTATCCCTCGATTCTGTTCTTTGCTTGTACAGCACTATCGCTGCTTTTGTAATTGACCAATCGGAACATTTTTGTTGATAAATACTCGTGTTACATTTTAACATCGTATAGGCATTCGATTACGATCATACAGTTCTCTTTAATTATACAATTTACATTGTGGAGGAGCGCAAATCGCTGCCATCTCGGACCTCGCTAGCAATTTCCGAGATAGCGGATGCGATTGACGGTTAAATGTGAATTTATTAAAAAATAAATGCCACCATGTCGCCTTCGACTGAGCTTTCGCAATCGCTTTTATGAAACTGCAGTAAAAAATATTATGTCGCGTTGATATAACAGCCCGGACAAGTTTATGCGATTTATTCATGAATTCAATTGATTTCTTTCGCTGTATCAGCGAGATCTGTTATTGTGCATTGGCGGTGGCCGCAATAAGTTGTACATAACGTGTCGGGTAATAAAGTGTAATAAAAACTATTTGTTGTAGTTCATGAAAATTGTAATAGTCGTTACAAGTAAGAACATCGTATTAGATTGTAGCTCGATCCATCAAAGGCTCGTTAACACGTTCGCTCAGAGGCGAGCGGCGACTTTTTTCTTTTTCAAACCAGTCGGAGCTAGTGTTGGGAGACCGTTTTGTGATCGCCACAGAGTCGATCGATTGTCGGTAGTAATTGGTATGGGAGTAGCCGATGTAAACATGATGTTTGACGGTGAGCCCCGTTAATTATTTTCGTGTCGTAGGCGTGCCGCGACCGTTTCGAGATGCTATCGCTGATCGAGATTGTGTACGGCACAAAAAGGAAATGGATCATTTTGACGCTATTGTTTCATTGTTACGATAAACGTTGTTAGTTTAAATTCAATTATTTCAGCTCAGATCTACCTACCTAGTCATCTCACAAGCTGTAGAATGTTTCTAATCGCAATCTGTTAACAAAGTTATAGGTAAAATTGTCAGGAATTACCTCGTAAAATGCAAATAAACTTATGTAAGTTGAATCAAGATCATTCTCGCCGCCAGCAATGTTGCAAGGTATAATAAATTGCGCTTTTATTTTTCCAGTTAAATATCTGCAATCTTTTGCGGAAGGGCCATATCTAGCGCATCAGTTTCACGGAATGCCGCAACAGTTCCGCAAATCAAATTACGCATTCCAAATTCGAAACTCAAGCGGCGGACAAATCAAAGCTCGAGTGACGCTATCGCCGCATTCGCAATCGACATATTAATATTCGATCTAGAGGCGTCTCGATGTTCTCGATTCGTATAATTAAAATCGAGATCGATCCGATTGGACGCCGGATTCCGTCACGTTGTTCATCATGAGAACCGCCTACTTTTGACGCCTCCAGCGATGCGTATACGCAACTTTTTCGAGCTGTTTATTTATTATTTTGATTTTATCTCGCTTATCTTGGCGACATTAATTTCGCGCGCCATTTTGCGCCGGCCATTTTGAAGTGTATTCTTATTGCTGTAATTAAAAAGTCGTAAGTGTATTCAAATTATGTTTTAATCGCGTCCTTCGTAATCCGGGGTTATTAATCAAATGTGGCACACACGAGTGGCATTACGGGGTCGTATTATGAAATCGCATGTGTTTGGCCGAAGGTGCGGTCGCGGGGGGCTGCTCGTGAGCCCGTGCAACGTATCGTCGCGTTTTGCATAGATTTAAAAACTCGATAGCGATGCAAATGTCTCGGCTGCCGTGTTTACTTGTTTCTGAGTTACGGCGTGCCTCGGTAATAGACCCGCGCGCCTATCAGAATTAGACTTTTTACAGTATTTGCTTTTTCTGCACGTTTCTGTGATTGCAGATTGCATGTCCGGAGGATATATATGATTCAGGGAATTCAAATGATTCACACACACGCACGCATTTGAAATCAAGCCCCCCAATGAATAATATCAAGGCGCTGAAAAATGTTTTCTACATTTGATACACGCACGCACGCAAAATCTGCGCTGTGCAACATAGAACGCTTAACGCTACATCAAATAAATGAGTTTACAATCAAAACAACACAGTTTTATCCTCCAAATCATATTGGAACAGACTATTTAAGATCCCACTATTTCAACAGGCTAAGTCCCCACTATTGGGACAGAAACGTCTCCCTCACATCTAACCTGAGGCCCAAATCAAGTGTCTTATTTTGTAAACAGCGTCTTATTGTGTGGTTATTGCATAGTTATTTATACATCATTAGATCGGATTACTTTATTTTCACAATGATGAACAAATTCAATCCATCAGTTCCTTCAGTTTTACATCACAACAGGTAATTAGACGATCATATTTGTTTACAAAATAAGACACTTGATTTGGGCTCCGGTATACGTAGGTACGAGCTACCACACTTACTCAATCATTGGTAAATACTCTGGCATACAGCTCTCACGAAATTTTCAATCAAACGGCAGAGGAAAGCTCAAACCTGGCGTCCTTGGCATTGTCTAAATAGTCTGCATAGGGTACAACAATTTCTTCCTCTAAGCACAATCAAGATAATAAGATAGTCACACAAAGAGCAATGGCAAAACCAATGGCACAATTTCACAACAAACACCACCACAGATAGGCAAAGGTTGAAAACCGAATGGACCGGACACTTGGTACTTCTTCTTCTTGTGTGGTTTAGTGACGTCACCTATTGTCAGAGTTGTTCAGGTTGCCCGTAGGCCTCTTGAATAGACTACCTACTTGAAACCGTAGAAGACCAAATGCTTGTTTCTTTCATGAAAATCTTGTTAGGAAGCAGTGTAGTCGAAAGCTTATCAGTAGACGCCAATAGGGTATTTAACAAATATAGAAACTTAAATGTTTTTCATTATTATTACAAAATAGACACTTCATGATCAACTGTGAAATCAAAATTGAAATTAGTTGAAAAATTAAGTAACTACTGGCATTTTGAAAAATTGTGATAGAAAGAGACAAAAACAGTACCGCCATATTGTGGTTCTGACGGACCGTTTTGCTAGAAGGAGATGGAGCATCCCGGCACCACTTAACTGCTTAATATCTTCGGTATTAGTTGAGATATCGAAAAACTGATTTCACAGTTCTCTTCAGCAGAAATATGAGAGTTGATTGATGCTTCTTGATTTTTGTCTTCGGGATTCTAAACTTTCGGCCAAATGAACATTCGGGATTTTAACCGTCGGCATTTAAACCTTCGGCGTTTCAAGCTTTCGGTCAAACGTACATTCGGGATTTTAAACTTTCGGCCAAATGAACATTCGGCGTTTTGATATTCGGCCTTTCGTGTGTAGGTCTTATGAAATTCGGTCTTATGAACTTCGGCGTTATGATGCGTAACCAATATCCTATAGGGAGTCCAATATGGACCCGTTAGGACTGATTATGATGATGACGAAGCATGAACTGTACTAGGCAATCATCACCGATAAAGCGACCGCATTAACTCGTACAAAGACCATATGCAAAATAAACGGTCTCTTTCGTTCGAAATATAAAAATAATGTCACCAGTGCTCAGTGCGCACGACAAGGGCGTGGCCCGGATTTACATAGCGAACGGCTAATTACTCCACACAAATCATGGTGCCCTGGTACTTGAGTAATATGTCGCGGAGTCAGTTCGTTGGTTCTTGGTTCAAATGAATTAATTTAGATTGCTCATGGTTGGCGTATGTAATAATTTAAAATCATTTATTGACCTGAAAACAAAGGAATACATATAATACAGCATTTAGCAAGTATAGGAGAGCATTTATGACTTGATTTGCCTAATTCCGCCTCTTGTCGAAGAGAAACCCATGTTTGGCGTGGAAAATCTTCTTGGAGGCGAGACCAAACTATGTTGGGTTTTTATTCACTGAAACCCCCTTAAATCCGACTTTCTACTTTATTGGTTGGTTTGGTATCTGGCACCGATTGAAACAATAAAACCAATACATACCTACGAGTTCAGTCTAACCAAAAACTGTTGAAATATTGCAACTAAAATAATTGTAGAGTCGTTCGTAAAGTCACGGATCATGGGTATAGTAAAAGACAATAACATGTAGACTCACAGGTAGAGTCACAGATAGAGTCACAGATAGAGTCACAGATAGAGTCACAGATAGAGTCGCAGATAGTTGAGCTACTGCACGCAATTTTTTTTTTTTTTAAATAATGCATAATTCGAATTTGAAGATCACCCAGCAATTATTACTGTACCTACCCCTAATCTTGTACAACATAAAAAAATAAAATCCCCAATCTAAATCTCATTAAATTAAAATAATAACAGATAGAGTCAGAGATAGAGTCAGAGATAGAGTCAGAGATAGAGTCAGAGATAGAGTCAGAGATAGAGTCAGAGATAGAGTCAGAGATAGAGTCAGAGATAGAGTCAGAGATAGAGTCAGAGATAGAGTCAGAGATAGAGTCAGAGATAGAGTCAGAGATAGAGTCAGAGATAGAGTCAGAGATAGAGTCAGAGATAGAGTCAGAGATAGAGTCAGAGATAGAGTCAGAGATAGAGTCAGAGATAGAGTCAGAGATAGAGTCAGAGATAGAGTCAGAGATAGAGTCAGAGATAGAGTCAGAGATAGAGTCAGAGATAGAGTCAGAGATAGAGTCAGAGATAGAGTCAGAGATAGAGTCAGAGATAGAGTCAGAGATAGAGTCAGAGATAGAGTCAGAGATAGAGTCAGAGATAGAGTCAGAGATAGAGTCAGAGATAGAGTCAGAGATAGAGTCAGAGATAGAGTCAGAGATAGAGTCAGAGATAGAGTCAGAGATAGAGTCAGAGATAGAGTCAGAGATAGAGTCAGAGATAGAGTCAGAGATAGAGTCAGAGATAGAGTCAGAGATAGAGTCAGAGATAGAGTCACAAGATAGAGTCACAAGATAGAGTCACAGATAGAGTCACAGATAGAGTCACAGATAGAGCCACAGGTAGAGCCACAGGTAGAGCCACAAGTAGAGCCACAGGTAGAGCCACCGGAAGAGTCAAGGGAGAGTCAAAGAAATGTTTCCCGAATCCCGACCAAAGCCTGTAAAAGCTATAACCAGATAATACTAGTTAAAGCAATTTTTATCATAGTCATCTAATGCCATAAGTACAAAAGGCGAGCTATTACCAAAAATCTGGTTAATTTCCTTAGCAACTTATCTCTACTGGATCTCCCCCGTGGTACTCCAGTGTTATTCTTTAATTATAAATATGTACTGTATTACACGCACTACTGTATGTTTATTACGAGGAATAGAGTCAGCGCCTAAAGCTAATGGATACGGTAATTACGATTCTCGTAAATCAGAAATCAAAGCTTTTTTGTTGGTTGCACCTTTGAAGGTAAAGTTCAAGTTTGGCCTACTACATTTATGGAATGTAATTGTTTTAAATAGATGGGCTGCTGAGCTATTTCTATAGTGCTATTTCTTCTTCTCAGCGTTGGCTTTTCCTTGCAAATTTAAAAAAAAAATTGAAACTACCTAAAAAAAACTTTAAAACTACCTAGAAAAAAAAACCTTGCCTAAAAACAGTTTAAAAAACTCGGCCCTCTTGGGCCCATCACACTGGCGGCATTCCCGCGCTGTATGGCTAGACTCAGCCTCTGCGCGAGAAAGCCATCTAGAAAATGAAATCTCTTCAAGATTACCGCCTCCACGTGTGTTCCTACCGTTCCACATGTGGCAACACCTCATGAATATTAACTCACATTCTACATCCATCATACTCGGGAGATCCGGCACTGCGATTACACTTGGCACTCGTTTGCGAAGGGTTGAACTATTTATACTTTACTTAAAGTGGGTTAATGAATTTGTCTAAGTGACTCTTTCTTTGTTAGGTGATACCGAATGTTTCCGCCGTCGATCATTCCTTAATTAATGCAAAAGTAGTCCTTAGGGGTCCGTACATAGAGAGGAAAAAGGAACCCTTATAGGATCACTTTGTTGTCCGTCTGTCGGTGATCCTATAAGGTTCCTTTTTCCACTGGATGTACTGTCTGTCAAGACCTTTTTCTCAGAAAGGCGTGGACGTATCAAGCTAAAATTAAAAGCAAATACTTACTTATATCATGCAGCCAACACAAATTCAATCTTCTACGTTAGTGGTGTAAATGTCAATTCAAAAATATGTTGACGTGCAAAAATGTACACAACGTGTTTACTTGCAATAAAGAAATTTGACTTTAACGTAATGCAAAGATATGGCTGTTTATTTCGTATTTTCCTACGTATATTACACAATTGAATACCAAATATCTATAATATACCTAAGTACCTACTTCCCGTTGACTTAGAATTAGGAAAACAAGAAGAAGGGTCTATGTAAACCGAATCCCAAATCAAAACTACCTACCCTACTAACATTTTAAGCTGTTCTATGGTTATTGCATAGTTATTTTCACATTATTAGATCGGATTACCTTACTTTCACAATGATGAACAGGTTCGATCAATCAGTTCCTTCAGTGTTACATCACAACAGGTAATTAGACGATCATATTTGGTTACAAAGACACTTGATTTGGGCTGCGGTATTAAACATTTTCTCTGTTAGACTTTTCGGAGCGATAACTCTACAACTGTAGTAACTATATCTATATAAAGTCCTGATAACGAACTAACATTACTCTCCCTCATACCACCACAAGCGGGCTGCTATCGTCGCAACGGACATCAAGATTTATTCGTCATGGGACAGGAACCAGTATAAGGAAGTCTTATCTAGTACCAGTGTTTTTGCAGTCCTACGTCGCGTCGTAGCGATAACGCGGCGTTGACTGCTCATAAGTCTGCTTAGTCGTTTAGTATGGTTATTACTTAGAAATATTATAATAAAGCTATGAATTAATAACTACTCTAGCTAAAGGTTGTCTAGTACAACCATAGCACCAAAAGTTCATGGCTTTTTAAGCTAATTGAGCCTTTTTAATTTTGTGCTAATGATAATATATATCTTATCCCATTTTATCTTTTTATTTAAGCAAGTAGATTGTAGTTAAATCTCATCCTAGAAATAATTATATAAACAATTGTGCAATGTCTAATTAATCATTTTATTGGATTGATTAAGTTACCTATTAAAGTGGTTGTTTAGTTTAGGTATATACATTCATCACACACTATTATAAGTTTTATTTAAGTTTCTTTTCCTCTTAATAACATCGGGGTGAAACGGAACGCAGCGGTTTGCAATAAACAAAAGACGAAAAAAAACTTCATTGTCGCTGGCTGGCGCGACCGGTACGCAAATTCGGAAGCCATTTCGGAAAATTCGGAAAACCCTAGAAAAACGTTGAACCTACGGTTCCTCGGCATCAGATCGGCACCCAAAACATCAGAGCAAGCCATCACCCATCAGGGGTGAGTTCAGGGTATATTTTAAAGGTTATGTAGGTATAATATTTTTCTGCAGCCAAACTTTTCACTTCACGCAACTAAAATATCAACGACGAACGACGAAACATTCACGGTATAAACAGTGGTCGTTACGAAGGAGTCTGTAAAATTGTACCAAGAAGAGCTCTTGAAAATGGCGGGAAACGACGGTTGCGAAATTATTTGATAATTTTCCTTTTAATGTCTACAGGGACTATTTTGTGTTTAATATCACGTTAAATTAATCAGAAAATGTTCGCGAATGACAGTGCGGTGAAGTTATTGGATTATTTATGCAAGATCTGAAGTTTCAAGCTTTTATCAAGAGTTCCCGCTACAAGCTCGGGAGTGAACGTGACTGTCGAGCTGCTTCGTCCAGAGTGATGACGCTACGGCGTCTCCTCTGGATGAAGACATGAAGACGCTGCTACCCAGGGTGAAGACGCTACTGCGACTCCCCTGGAGGAAGATAGAAGGCTATTGAATATTGAATTTTCTGTAACATGACATTGGCAAATGACGAACAGTCGAGTCCATTAATAAAATAAATAAAAATTGTACCAAAAAATATAAAATCAAATCGCACTCATGCATGATCCCAATGGTAATATTTAAAGTAAAACAAAAACAAACTTGAAAATTAATATTACCTAAATAATAATAGGATATAATGACCCCAAATAATCTAAAGGTAATTAAGCATATGAAACAAATGACTAAATGTCGGTACCTTTCTAATAGGTAACTGGTATATTAAAGTTAAAACACTTGAACAAAGAAATTTTACGCTTGTCCGTTTAGATAGTCGTTCCTAATTTTATGTGACACTTTTGACCTTCACACTTTGACAGTTTCATTTGACACTTCACCCCCGCGCGGCGACCCCGCGATGACCCGCCGTCATACGTTCCGTTTCACGGACATACCTCGTTTCGTTTAGTATATAATTCCTGTATGACAGGACGATAACTCGATGGGAATCGAACCCGCGATATGTTAATGTGCGATCGTGACGCACGACGTCCGTCCACAGGACACTCGACAGATGGAGGAGTGTGATAGCTAACTGATAGTTTTTTCCTACTATTTTATGAACGCTTCATAGTCTTTAGTTCTCAGGCTTGTGTTAGGTATCAGACTTAGGCCGGACCACTTACACAATAGACATGAAATCGGTACAAATGACATTGCCACATTTCAATGGAGCTTTGCCTTTTGTTGGGGACTTATTACAGGTTTCATATTGCATAATCATAATCAGTATCATTTGCTATTAGGTACTCTCGCAACTCCTATAGAAGAATAACAAAAACAATGAATAATTCCCTTCGATTTCTTACTATTTTCTGAATTCTTAATTAAGCTGTTTTGTTCGACTCGCAACTTGTACAAAACTTTAATTTAAACCAATAATTTTAATATAAAAGCGGACATACTTTTACATTTATTCGTTATCTTGTACAACTTGCGGTTGATGGTGGGGCAGAATCTGGCATTGTCATTTGCAAGCTAAAAATTCTGTCAACGATGAGCGCATAGAGACGAATCGGGGGATAAGGGTGCCGTATTAAAGTGATGCGTCCATGCCGATAATATCTCTTAGTTACACGTGTCGCGAAGCAATTTTGCGCTCATGTATAGACACGGGCGCCCTCCTGTTACAGGTCTATGGGGGTAAGTGGTCTGTGACTGTACTGTAGTGTTGATTCAATTTTAGAGGTTATGGGCCCAGACCCTAAATATTTAACTCTCATTTCTCACACAACGAATTAAAACTGTTTATTGAGTGGTATGTTGACTAATCTTCAAAAATCATTGAACCCCAAAAGTTATCTCCAAACAGCCCTGTCAACTTAGCGTCAATACAATCTTTTTCTAAGCGACGCTATTAGCATAGTGTTGCCAGTCCACAAAATAAAACAAACATAATAATAAGTAAGTGAAGTGACGCTTCGATTATCATCATAGGCATCTTGATTTATTTCGTTTGTTGTGTGAGCGTGGCTTGTCCATCTATCATACGTGTGTCGAGACGCAGTTATCCGCGACAACATCGACGCATTCAAATGGTCACATCTAGTTTTTTTCATCGTTTATTTTTATATCAATGGCTACTGTAGTTTTTGTATCGTATACAAAATACAGTGAGCTACTAACTTCCGCCCTGTGATTTTATTAGGTTTTCAAGATTCCCGTGGGAACTAGATGTTTTCTCGTGGTAATAAGACGATCTCCTAGCCTAGTTGGAGATGTTACTCGTTGTCCAACTACCATAACCCACTGGTGGATCCACGGCGTAGGTCCACGGGTATTTTTTTTTTAAATTCTCTAATGGTTTTTTTAGATACAGGGATGGGGGCTGGAAGAGGCTCAGGACAGGGATGGACGGAAGAGGAGGGGAAGACCTTTGCCCAGCAGTAGGACAATTTATAGGTTAACAAAAAAAAATGGGTTTTGAAAGTAACATTTAAAAGAAGAAGAAAAACGAAGACCATGAAACAAATATTGTTAATATCGGCTGAATAATTTATTTTTTGGTTTTTGTAATTTTAAACAATAATTTAATATTTTTAATAGATACCACAATAAAATACGCATTCAATTCTTAAACGGTTAGCCCGTGCTAATGAAGCTTTATAATTTTGACTTCATACCGTAGAATCAGTGCCATCTACCCGAGCTATCGGTACTATTTTTGTTTCTTAATTAACGGTCACTTTGGTAAAACCGTAGTCCCGCTCAAAATAGAATGGAATTTAATAAGTATTTAAATAAAAGAAACACCAACATATAACGTGGAAGGTCAAAACAGAGATTTTATCTAAAATAAATTAATTCTTAATTCAATCAAATAGTTCTATTTGATTGATTGTAACAAAATCTGAATTTCGAGTATTGTATGAAAATTTGCAATTGTAAGAGCGAGCTCAAGCGTCTAAAACGCGTGCCAATAGACTTACACGCAAAATCAATTAGGTACCGTTTAAAACTTACTTATCTACATATAGATATGAGTACCGTAGTCATTGAATAATTAATAAAATCTATTCACTGAGATAAGTTTTTGCCTCCAATCATTATCATGGAATCATTTTAGCTCAAGGTGTATCGGTTTGAAATGTCATTTAGGTACCACTACTATTGTTGTTGGATTACTTCTAACTGTATTACGTACCTACAAGAAGACATGAATCTGAACAGCATGAGCTAAACTGCAACTGATATGAACCCTTCGAAATTCAAAATGTTCAAATTTGTTTTATTTACCAAGTAGGTTCTCTTGAAAATGGCGCGAAACGACGGTTGCGAAATTATTTGATAATTTTCCTTTTAACGTCTACAGGGACTATTTTGTGTTTAATATCACGTTAAATTAATCAGAAAATGTTAGCGAATAACAAGTACGGTGAAGTTATTGGATTATTTAAGCAAGATCTGAAGTTTCAAGCTTTTATCAAGAGTTTCCGCTACAAGCTCGGGAGTGACTGTCGAGCTGCTTCGTCCAGAGTGATGACGCTACGGCGTCTCCTCTGAATGAAGACATGAAGACGCGGCTACCCAGGGTGAAGACGCTACTGCGTCTCCCCTGGAGGAAGATAGAAGACTATTTGAATATATTGAATTTTCTGTAACATGACATTGGCAAATGACGAACTGTCAAGTCCATTAATAAAATAAATAATTACCAAATAGTTTTCCTGTAATTAGTATCTTAGAACTAACGTGGTTAGTTTTATATGTGATTTAAAGTTATTCCCACTTTAAACCACGGTCTTTTTCTAAATTAGCGCTTTAACGAAGTAGAAGAACTAACCGCTTGCAGGTATAGCTTCAGAAAACGTGCAACGTTACAGTACAATATTATTTTTGTACCTAATTGTGTTTAAGCTAAACATGTTAGCGACATAAACGTATTTACCTAACTAAAATTAAAAAAAAATTAAAATGAATCTCACGCGAGCGAATAAGTGAAAACCCACGATTTACGGGAAGTGAGTTTATATCTACTAGGTTTATGGCTGCATTAGTGATTAAATTCTCTGATTTCGAGAACTGTTAGTAGGCGCTCCGAGTCCTAGGGTGATCGCTCACGGAGTCACGGGCGTCACAGTCACAGATTTGTATCAGCGCGATTGTGACGCGAGCGATGCACGACTATTTTAATTGGGCTCCGATCTTCTATCTGATAACCTTAAAAACAAGATGGCGGCTTTGTTTTTTTCTCTCCTTCCTTGCTCTGAAGCACGTGTTTGACGCTTGTCGGTCGTGTTATTGATTCTGTTCAATGGCATTTTAATAGTGTTTGGAATGGTATTACAACGAGATCAATCGTTTCACTTTTCCATTCGAGAACAGGCCCAAGAATAGGCGTAGGCTTCAGAGCACAGTGGGAAACTGCGATGCAGTTCAAGAGGATTGCTCAAATGACCTCCTTATCCGTAATCGTAGCCTTAGTGCTAAGGATTGTGACCCACAACATCAGGTGCCGTCTTAGTATATACGAAATGGTTCTCAAAAGCTCTCCTCTTCAAAGCAAATGTAGGGAAATCAGAAAGTACAAGCAGTATGTAGCGAGTAAGTATACAGCGTTCAATTCAACTCCCGCAGTCCATAAAGATCCAGTCGTCGAAAGGCTCAAGAACTGTTACAAATTTTTTCGATCAAAGATTTTCTTTTCGTTCATCTTGCTGTGAACTTAATATTTCTTTGTTAGTATGTAGGTACCTACCATAATGCTCCTGCATTATTTGTGGGTACATTTCGTTTATGCCATTGCTCTCTGTGACTATTCAAAGGGTAGGATAAACTCCACATGACCTGTCAAGGATCTAAGTCAATGCGGGTCTTAGCACAGTCCTAGGTTTATGTTTAAAGTTTAAACTAAACAATGAATTGCATTGCAACTTCAGGCGTTAGGAACATTGAGAATTGCCCCATTTGACATGTTCATAAAGGCAGGGGCCAGATGAATATCATTTAACGAATCGACGACGCTCAGTTTCGCGAACGGCGCATAAATGACACCAAGTCACGCCATCTATCTGATCGTACCCAACCTTCAGTCCAACAATCATGGACTTATAACTTATTTAGTCGAATACAGAAGCTGGAACGCAACTAACGAACCGCGATAACTACCGTCGGGTATGACGCCGACATTAAGCTGCCAGATAAAGTGCATTAGCTGACCAATCGCGCGGCACCGCTGAATCGTAACGACCAATCGCGCTCGCGAAGACTATGATAGCGTGACCCGAACGCAATCCGATTGGACTCGTATTCGTTACCGCGAGATGGCGGGCGCGCGCGCACCAATCGTCGCGTCCATCTCGCTGTCGTGCCCATATAATGATCTTCACAGGGGCAGGAGAATGAAGTTGAGCCTCTCATTAATTGGCGTTTTGAGTCGAGATCGCAGCGCGAAAGATAGGTTAATTCCTCGCTCGGTCGAGATCGTTGTCGCTCCAAAAGGAAGGTGAGCGAACGTTTTCTGGAAATCAGATCCAATTACATGAGGGCCCGTTAAGGTTTTGTTCTCTTTGGCCGCGGGCCCGCTCACGATATTGACGGACGGGTATTGTTAGTCGTCAGCTAGTCACTCGATTAACTCAACAAATCGGAGCATATGCAAAGGCGAAGCTAATCTCGTTTGTTTCTCACATTTGTTGCGAGTTAAAAGGAATCTCGCCCCACCCACACGGTGACATTTACATAGCGCGGGCACGTCTCAATTAGGAGCGCTAATGTATGCCTCGACTCGCGCGGCTGGATGGCTGCATCTGAGTGACGGCCCTGATAGCGGGGAAACGTGACGAGCGACGACTATCGCGACTGCTGCCGGCTTAACATCGCCACGCTGTTAAAGACACTACTCTAGAGACCGATATCTTGATTTGTGCTTTCAATGTTAACTTAACAGTATGAATAAAACATAGCTTTTGTTTTTTTCCAGGTGAGGACGAGGAATGGGGAAACGAGAACGAGGCGATGCCAGTAGAACCTCGCACACCGAGCTCAGGGGGCGAGCGCGCCGCGTCCAGTGGAGGGGCTTCACCAGCGTCGGGGGGCTCGGCCGGGTCGCCCGCCGCGTCGCCGCCGCGACTTCGCCTCAACACCAGTTTGGCCACGGACCCCGCGCTGGCACCACAGGCCACAACACTGAAGCGCGAACCACCCTCACCATCGCCGCCACCGCCACCGACCCCTCAACAGGCAAGAGACTACCTCGCGCTAACAGCGGCCGCCTTCCCGGCGCTCTTCCCTACCGCTCCCACGGGATACATGTGCCAGCCATGCGGCATCAGATACTCCTCTCTGAGCACGCTACAGGCGCATCAGGAACATTACTGCTCGAATCGGAGGCCTAAGCCTACTGAGGCGACAGATTCACCGACCGACGCGGCCGCGGACGAGTCGAGTAGCGACGCGAAGACCCCGCGGCCGCCAGGCAAACAGTATGCTTGCACTTTTTGCTCATATAGCGCTGACAAGAAAGTCAGCTTGAACCGCCACATGCGGATGCACTCGTCCTCCCCGGTCAGCAGTGGCACGCCAGCGCCCACGCCGACTTCGAACGGCGAGGCCACGGATGGTCCACCACCTCAGGACCGGTACTGTGCGGACTGTGATATTCGATTCAGCTCCATCAAAACTTACCGAGCTCACAAAACTCACTACTGTAACACTAGACAAGTCGTGAAACAAGTTCTAGCTGCAGCCAGAGGAGGCTCTGGTACATCAGGGTCGGCCCCGCCGTCTCCCGGAGCCACACCACCAGCGCAAAACCAATACGCGCTTGCGTTACCAACAAATCCAATTCTCATCGTACCATACTCTTTACTACGGAGTGCGAGCACCCTTCCAGGAGCGACTTTACCAGACCCTGACACGCCATGCTTCCTTTTACCTAATGGAACCTTCCAGCCCCTCAGTCGGGCGTTACCAAATATGAACTCAGATGGAAAGGAGCCTGAAGTATTGAAGTCTGCTAATCGTCCTCGTGAACCTCCGAGAGACGGAGCCACGCCTCTAGACTTGAGTATGCGACGGTCTCCAGAATCGGCCACAATCGATGAGCATGAAAAGGAGAATAGACTGCGATCAACGACTCCAGAACAGATCGTTTGTGCGCCATCGTTACCAGGATCTCCAGGAACGCCATCTCCATCGAGACGGTCCTCGTCACCTAGCGGGGAAAGTTCTCCAAAAAGACGGCGGCGGAATTCCAGAGGGCCGACACCGAAACCGCCGAGCATTCCTTCACCCCATGAGGAGAAATTCAATCCAGTGGTTTCGCCTGCACTTCTCCCGCCGGGCTTAGCGCTCCGTCTGGCCTCAGAGTTGCCCATGGGTGTCGTGGCACCACAGGTCTTAGTCAAACAAGGAGTTTCTAAATGCAAAGAATGCAACATTGTCTTCTGTAAGTACGAAAACTATCGGATCCATAAAAGACATTATTGTTCAGCGGGTGGTGGAGATGAACGAGCGAGTCCTGCGCCTCCGGAGCCAGGTCCCCCGCCTCAATACCGTCAATTGATCTGCATGGCGTGTGGAATACACTTCAGTTCGCTGGACAACTTGACTACTCATCAATCTTTTTACTGTACGAAGAGAGAGACCCGATCTCCGCGGACTGTACCTGAAGTTCCAAGGCCATCTTCAGGGTCTGAAGGTGGCTGGAAGTGCCCTTGCTGTGAAGTGGTATCTCCAACGGCTGCGGCTGCTCAGCGTCATATGGAGGCCCATGCCGGGGTCAAGGCGTTTCGCTGCACGATCTGCCGATACCGGGGGAACACGCTCAGGGGCATGCGGACCCACATACGCATGCATTTTCCGAAGAAGCCTGCCGATTTGCAGGTGAGTTGATGGGCATGTATGTTATCCTTTCTTGCCTTCTAGTTTTTAAGCTTTTCCAAAATCTCTTTTCAATATAAAATCCTATTTAAACTTGGGGTCGACAGTTGAAACCCAATGTCCTACAATTAATTTGGCCTGCAGTATTAGCTGCCTATAAATGGACCTCCTCCACCTTGAGTCGTATTCCTCATTGCTGATGAGAGGCGTGACCTCACGGGACCACTTCCATGATTATGTAGCTCTATCTTCACCTGTTCTTAGCGACATAATTTGAATCAATAGAACCACTATCAAACTAAAAACCCCAACCCAATCATCACTATCATTTCTAACCACAGACCTTTCTTTAAATTTCAGGAGGAGAGTTACATAGCTTGCGTGCTGGAAGAGGAAAGCCGTGAGACGACTTCCCCTAGCCCAGCAGTGGGGGGCGAAAGGGTCCATCGCTGCAACAGCTGTGCCTACACCTCTACTTACCGAGGGAACGTGGTCCGTCACGCCCGTCTTGTCCACGCCACGGACGAGCCTGAGCCAGAGGAACATACCTCACCCCCCATCCCAGCTGTGGACATCAAGAAGGAACCAGAAGCAGAACAAGAAGAGACCCCAAATTACTGCAAGTCTTGCGACATATCCTTCAAATACGTGAACACTTATAAGGCGCATAAGCAGTTTTATTGCACAGCGAATAATCAGGACGCGGCAGCGAATAATAATGTGGTAGCGCCTCCTCCTACGGCCAGAGTCAACGATACGCCCGTACTATGAATACAGTTGAAAAGTGATTATGAATCTATGAATACTCCGATTGTGAAGGTAATTGACTATAAAATTCCATAAAGTGGCATAAACAGGTACTAGTTTCACGTTTTGCAGATTGTTTTTTTATATTAATCGATTTTAACGTTTCTTTGGTCGAAGACAGAGAAAGGTGTACAGTAGAGTTTTTAAGGTTGAGATTTTCTCAAAAACCACTTGACCTATTGCAAAAATTCTTTCACTGTTTCATAGATAAAAGTGAAAACTATGTAACTGTGAAAGAATTTTTAAAATCGGTCCAGTAGTTCTTGAGAAAATCTCAACATTATTGAGGCCCCTGTATACTTATCTCTGTCTTCGACTGTACCTAGCGCTTCTAATTAATTTGTCTAGACGATTTTGACTTCTATTCTATAAACTGTTTAAGAGGTCTATCTATATGGTTCCTAATTTAAGTTTTTTAAAAATGGCGGTCATTTTAGACCTGTCAAACAAATTTTAATTAGAATCGCTATCATGTTTTTTACCTATATAATTACTATCATGTCTATTATCTATAGAATCGGAGTATAAACTAATGGACTTAACTAATAGCTGGCAAAACTGAAATGCTTGAATCGCTTGGTGGGCATTTTGTATAATTATAAATTATTAGAATAAGAATGTATCGTCTCGTTTTGAATTTATAATCAGAAATTGTGCAATAACACTTATTAATAAAAATGATATTTACACTTGTATGCATATCAAAGCCAAATTGATGTTTTCTCGGAAATCGATCGATGATTGACAGAGAGTGAATGGCGGATTTAGGTTGGCTATTGGTAGCGATTGTGTTTTTTTTATCTAAACTTTTCTTGCATGCGATGGAGAAAAAACTTCATTACGACAATAATTGCACAATTACTGGATAGATGTCGCTACCGTCCCTAAGACGAGAATATAGAGACAAAATTCACGATCAGCCCTTGTAGCACGAGTCAGCGTTAGCGATCGACGCAACGCCGCGGAGCTGTCAAAGTGACATTATTACAAGGCGTTTGACATTAGATTGACAGCTCCGCGGCGTTGCATCGACCGCTAAAGCGACTCGTGCTAGCCCCGCTGGATAGGATATCACAGTGGATCTGTTGAAATAGAACGTGCCACGGAATTGTGAGGCTGGTTCGAATCCCCGTCTTGATGAAAAATTTCTCCATTTATCATTTAAATTTAAATGATAAATGGAGAAATTTTTCATCAAGACGGGGATTCGAACCAGCCTCACAATGCAACAGAATAGACAGGTCTAAAATGTCTAATGTCCTTTTCAATCACTAAAATAATAGTCCAACTAAAGCAGAATCGCTACCATTGTATAAATACAAGGCCTCAATTACCTTAGATTTGTTACAAACCTTGTTATTGTAAAATACTAGTTGTAAAAGTTAATCCTCTTCGTCTTTGTATTAGTATACGTTAAAAATTACCAAAATTGTAAATATTTGTAAAGATATTATTACATTGTAACTAAATTTTATTACCATTTGTTCTAAGTGATTGTTCTTTCTTTGTTGTTAATTTTTGTTTAATTTTAATCATTATTCTTAGGGTGGGTCGTTAATGCGAGCATTTTGTTGTGAGAATTCTAACGAGACAGCCATTCTATGGCGATAGGTTTTCGTGCTAAGGCTATTAGGAAAGCGACAAAATTTTCGTTTCTCGATTAAGAAACTTTTGTTATAAGTACCTATATATAAGCTGGTGAAAGAGCTGTCGTCGCGCCTGCGTGAGGCTTCCGGGGCCAGGCGGGCTGGCGCGTTCCTCGGCCAGCGCATAAGCCTGGCCATTCAGCGGGGGAACGTCGCCAGTATTCTAGGCACACTCCCACAGGGTGGGCAGAGTTTAAACGAAATTTTTTATTTGTAATATTTTTTTATTTACTTACTATTGTATTATAATTATTATTGTGTATATAACTAACTTAAATTCTATCTTAATAAAGTATCTTACTTTAGTACCTATCACTAAATCGAATCCTAAACGCAACTGTCATTGTAGTTCATATGCTACATCGTAAGAGCGAGCGCGACGCCTCGCTTAGCGGCGACTAATATTAGCGTACCTATCTGGAATCCCTTCGCTACTAATCATTCACCCACAGACCACTTACCCCATAGACCTGTAACAGGAGGGCGCCCGTTTCTGCCTGCACATGAGCGCAAAATTGCTTCGCGACACGCGTAACCTGGAGATATCGAAGCGGGTTTAATATGGCGCCCCTGCCCCCCGCTTCGTCTAATAGCGCCTATCGCTTGACACAATTTTTCGCTTGCTTTGTACCGATTTCATGTCTATGGGGTAAGTGGTCTGTGCATTCACTCTTGTCGCTGCATTTTGATGTCTAGCTTTTATTATGCAAGTTTATATATTTTGTATCTATTAAGTAGGTACCTATTTCCAAAAAATACAGTTCTATAGCCGATATCATAATATTATCCATATTATTTATATCGTAATTTTAAACGTCAAAACTTCTAGAATGCTCGCATTGAGAACACACCATTAGGCGAATTTAAAACTCCTAGCATTTGAATGCTCATTCTGGGAACATTTTCTTTACCTACCAGTGGTATCTCAATTACTGTCATATTAAAGGGACGGAGGGGGCACGCTCCATATAAATTGTTATCGTAATTTACGTTGGAACCAAAAAGTAAATTAAAAGGTAAATTTACAACAAAATTTACGATATACTTGCACCAGGAAGGGTTGGCTTAATTCGGGGTTAAGTGGTTAGCACTCGGGTTAAATAACTTTTGTTACAAGACGGGGTATTTTCAAAAATTATAATAAGAAATTTTCAAGCTATGTACCTAGTTGTAATTTCTCTTCTTTAGCAATATTTTCTCCTAAGTAGGTACACTTAAGTTGTTTTATCTATTTTAAAACAAATTGGTCTTTAATTATTACAGAAGCAATTGATTCTGACGTGGGTAATTTTAATAGTAAACTAAATGTGCAAGTTTTAAAACATGCTCCCTTTCGAAAACTAAAATTGTGAAAAGTTGATTTTAGAAATGTAAAAAAACGCATCCCATAGATCGTTAAATTATCAATGTAGATTAGGTTTCGTTTCCTATTGCGATAACAAATTATTTGACAGGGTGACCTCTCCAAGCCATAATGGTTTATTGTGATTTCCTCTTTAAAATCTGCTTAAGCTGAAAGCTTGAATAGGTTTTAACTTATTGTAACAAAACAGGTATTGTGATAGAAGTATACTACCTACCTGGTACTTATAATAAATGTTATATCAACTCATACCTTATGTAATACTGAAGTCTTATTGCAATCTAATTGACTACGAAATAAAACTAACTCTCACCTAACAGCTTTTTTGGGCCTAAATGTCATTATAATTACATTTTATGCCTAAAATGGCAGACGATTTTATTTTTTAGTACAAAATAATTAAAATATTTCAATGAAAACTTCCGAATTATTGCGAAAGATTTCAGTATTAAAATACATGCTGTAAAATACAATTTGCCCTTGAGGAATCTTCTTACCCACAGACTGCCTACATAATCTTCCAAAAATTATCTATTCCCATACGATACTGCTAAAAAAATTTATAATAACAATTTTTCCTGTTAATTTAATCGATTAATTATTAGAAACAACAGTTTTCCTATTCAACCATATCCAAAATAACTGTTGAAGCTAAAAATGTAAGATTTCCATGCAAAATACCATGTTTTGTCTATGCCAAAGCATCGCTAGAGTAATTGTAATTTGCATTTATATAGGTATCTCACTAATTATAGTTAATAGGATATATAAGTGAATACAAGACTTATTCCGTAGATATACCTACGTGTAGGTAGGAAACTATGTGTATTCATTTGTGTTCGTCTATCTGTACGAGTATTTAAACTTTGGAATGAGTCTCGAATTTTCCATTTTGAAATGTTAAAAACAGGATTAACGTCAGAAATGCGCGGTCGAGCTCCTAGGCTCTCGAGACTTATCCTGGAAGGATGTACCGCTTAAACTGGAATTAGTGACGGTAATCTCATAATTTCTGACGCAATAGTTTAAAAGTTATAATACACGAGGACCATACAAAGTCATTCCTAAAACACTGGTTCGCCATGCACCGATGTGAGAACGGCAAATTTTAATTTTATTTTATTTTAATATGGGTGTATAACTGTACATTTTGTGTAAAAGTTAATGCCTGAAATAAAGATTATTATTATTATATTATTATAAGTTTTGATCAGTCAGATTTTCATTAATTTTGAACAGTCAGATTTTCAAGCGTCAGGTTGGCGCGGCCTTCTCAAACGCTTATAACTTTTAAACTATTGCATCACAAATTATGAGACTCTACCGTCACTAATTCCAGCATAAGCGGTACATTCCAGGATATGCCTCGAGGACCTGGGAGCTCAGCCGCGCAGTTCTGTAGCTAATAAGACAGGTGTGGAAAATTAAAAGTTGATCTTCCATATTGTAAACGTAATTACTAATTTTTGTTCAGTAATTATATGCAGTTGTCGGTAAATTGGTTTATTGTAACTGAGTAGATACGTATTTTTGGATCAATTATACTTTTTATAGTTCGGTCTAACACAGAATAAAAGTTTACTTACTTATTAAGTTTGAGATTTTCTCAAAAAGTATCTACTTGATCGATTTTTAAAATTAGATTCATACATACATAGTCTGCACTCTAAACTGTGTGCAATAAAGATTTTTAATTGAATTGAATATCTAAGTACTTTACTTACTGTGAACATATTTTTTCTAATCAATAAAGTAGTTTATGAGTAAATCTCAACCTTTTGAAACCAATAATAAATGAATTAACAATAATTTAAAACAAACTTTTAAATTAAAAAAATTGATCAGTAAAAAGTTCATTGACTGCTTAGACTTGTACCTGCCTATCGTATATTTTATACTTATTCAACGATTAAATACACTCTAAAATGCTACTTAGGTATGTAAGTATTTTTATCGACAACTGTACATAAAACCAAAGACAATTTGAAGTATATTGTCTTTGATAGAACGTAAAAATCATGACATTAACGTAAAATTTCCTTAAAATTACAGTAAAGGAACGTTCCGATAATTGCTGCAATGTTTCTGTAATTACCGGAAAGTTTCTGTAATTGTTGCAATGTTTCTATATTTACCGTAAAGTTTCTGTTATCGCCGTAAATCTGATGTAAAGTGCCATAAATCTGTGTTCTCGAAAAAATAGTTTGATAAGACGGCGACATCTCGAATATTACTGAAATAATAATAACACAAACGCTGTTAATTGATATCTTTTTATTGGTCATATTTATTATAGTAAGTTATTTAGTAATTTCAAGGTTTTATACAGGATGTAATATCACGGAATGATAAGGTCGCAGGTTCAAGTCCTGCCCACGGCAAGAAAATTTTCATCATGTTCTAACAGGATGTAATGTAAGCCAAAGGAAGACTGTTCAGTGTCTATCAATGACAGCTTTAGTTCTATGATTTTATGAAAAAAATATTCGAATAAATTAATATCTCCATCAGCTGATTGGTACAAATTTATGAAAAGTCCCAAAACAAATTCCTAAAATTCGAAAAGTCGTAGAGCAAAAGTCGTTCATTTAGGTTCTGAATTCTGATAGCCTACTTACTAAACTTCATTCATCTCTCTTTTCGTTGCATCCTGTAAGATAACATAAGGTCGACTATAATTTGCCTTTGGTGCCTAATAGGTACGGTGGAACACAGAGAAAGGTGTACAGGAGTTTTTAAGGTTGAGATTTTCACAAAAACTACTTGACCTATTGCAAAAATTCTTTCATTGTTTGATAGATAAAAGTTAAAACTGTATACAGTAAAATAATTATTAAAATCGGTCCAGTAGTTCTTGAGAAAATCTTAACCTTATTGAAGCCCCCTGTACACTTATCTCTGTCTTCGACTGTACAATAATTATTCTCTTTTATACAAATAAATAACTTATTCAATATAACTTATTAGTTATAAATATGACCCATAAAAGTCTGTTTCAAGTTATTTTTCCAGTCACTTCCCTATACTTATAAATTGCAATGTTAAGATGTTAAGTGATATTGATATAACAGGTTCGATAACTGAAGTAGTTATGATGATATTGTAAAAATACGCCAGACAATAAATTATTTATCACATATTAAAAATGCCTTTTTTGTTAATTTCCTTTACAAAACAAGAGTCGACGACTGGCTATAACTCTTAGTTAGTTTTTTATGTAGTGTTAAGGTATATCTACCTCGCGGGACCACTTTGAAACCAAGTCAATCTAAAGTTCTCTTAAAAATACAGGGGTCTCGACACCCTTTACAACTTTGTTGCTTTTGGTGTCGAGACCCTCGGCCCGTGGGGTCCCGGCGCTTGGTCGCTTTATAACGAGATAAGCAAACAAGTAGTAGATGCCACTGGTGACCCAAGAGCTGGCAGCTACCTCGCGCAACGGATTAGCATCGCGATCCAGCGAGGTAACGCTGCCAGTGTCTTGGGTACTCTTCCTGCACCTAATTTTTTCAAAATAGTTTAGATTAGGTTTTTTTAAATATTGAATGGTTCTTTTTATTTTATATTGTACCTTTTTGAAATAAACAATAAGTTCTCTTTAAAATACTTCGATATTCTTCACCCATCACAGCATGGCCCATTCAATTGAATATTTAGATGGACTCTTTTACCAAAAGCAGCCCAAACCAAGGTATTATTTTGTAAACAATTATGATCGTCTACGTCTAATTACCTGTTGTGATGTAACACTGAAGGAAGATTGGTCGAACTTGTACATGATTGTGAAAATAAAGTCATCCGATCTAGTGCGTAATGTGAAAATAACTATGCAATAATCACAGAACAGCTCAAAATGTAAGCAGGGTAGGGTAGTTTTTGTTTACAAAATAAGACATTTGATTTGGGCTTCGGTTTACATATCAAAGGCTGTTATTAATAATCGTAGTTTAATTAAATGACCGTTATTGAATTAGGTCCTACAATGCATGCGACATTTTTTTGGGGTATGCGGTAAAAATCGGAACTAATGTCGCCATCTTGTAAATCGTACTACATGACAGTTCGATATTGTACTGTTCATTGCGAACAGCGCCCCCTCCTGTCAATGTCATCCACATGCCAAAAGATTCTTGTCGCGCTCGCTCTAGTCGTTGGCTTCAGTTAAAATGTGAAGAGGGTAGTCTGACGAAACGTAATAACATCGGTGTTTCATCAAGTTAAATTCAAACTAGCAATTTTTTAAGATACCAATTTGACCAGTGTTAACATTTTTAAGTGTCTACAGAGTTTACAGTTGAAATATTTTATAGGCGAACTAGAATACATCTACCTACCTTGGTTTTGAATGTTCTTAGTTATCTAAAAAGCGATGAATCTGAATCCTGACGAACCTTGGCAGCTGTGGATGCCACATTGGGAGCGAACGAAATGGATCCTAAAATTGTAAGTACTTAATTCAATTTTACATTTTCACTAGAACGAGTAAGATACTTACCTATTTACAAAAACTAAGGCTATTGGCTATATAATAATAGCATTTGTGGCTATTATGTGGCCAGTCAGTGGCACTGGACTCGCAGACATACCAGGAGAGACATAAACACTTGATATTACTATAGGAAAGTAATGTCTTCGTCTCCCCCAAGGGTGCCACGACCACAAGGAGTTTGTCCTTATCTCCCCCAAGAGAGCCACCAGGGGAGACACGGCCCCGTCACCTAATTTTACTACCGCATAGGCATGTTTAAAATTACTACAAAAAATCTAACAGAATCTCGAAAATCATGAGGTACAAACATTGATCTCCTATAAACAACTAGATACACAAAGGTCTTACTAAAACAATTTAAAAAACGTCCAAATAAGGGTCCATTGTTAACGTCCAATAAAGCAAATGAGGGACCATTCATCCGTTTGGACCTTCGTTGCGCTCGGACATTTTTAGAAGGCAGACTGTGTATCTAGTTGTTTATAGATCAATGACCGCATAGGAATGTTTAACAGCACTATGCTGAGCTGATGCCCATTTAACACCACAACAACAAACATATATTTGTACCACTATTTGTATTTGTACTTTACTATTTGTCTGTGTTCTTCTTCTGTTAATGTGCTTCTGTAATTTGTGGTGTTGAATAAATCTGTTTTCTTTCTTTCTTTCTAACATTACTACAAATAAAAACCGGCCAATGCGAGTCGGCTGTTGGACTCACGCACCGAGGATTCCGTGCAACTTCACCATAACATTTACTAATGAAAAGATAAACGGCCATATCTTTTGATTGGGTTGACGTAGAAGTTTGATTTTTTAACGGCTCCATGAGGACACAGACCTGAGTATTGAGTATTAATTTCAACTTGATCCGTCCACGCGTTTCTGAGATATAGGTTTTGACAGAACAAAGTGATCCTATAAGGTTCTGAAGAACCCTAAAAATCTAAGGGAATCTCGAAAATCATGAGGAGTCAACTCATTTTCTGCTCAATTAAATCGTCGCTAATGGTTCGTCCCGCAAACTTATACGCGATGAAGGGTGGTAATTAAAAAAAATCAATTAACAAAATAACAATTTACATTTAATTACAGCCAAAAATACATCCATACAAAAAGATAAACCATTTCAATCCGGACTGAACTCGTCCCTTGAATCATTCTTATATTGATCCTTGAATTGTTCTGTATCTTGCTCTTCCCCATAATAGAATCCATCGTCACTATCTTCTTTATATCCTTCTATCGATTCTTCATCAAGATCTTTGACCGTCGTGCAATGTACAAAGTTCCTGGTATCTGATATATCGGGTGCCTCGGATAGTACCTTTGCTTTGTACTTAGCGTAAGCAGCTCCATAGCGTTTTGCGTCTTCATTGAATAAATCTGGAGGGTCTTCGTAGATCTTGTCTTCGCCTGTGTCACTTGATAGATCGTCTTCTGAAAACGGAATTTAGTTTCAAAGTCTTCGAATAAATAGCACTAATATCAAGATTCTTAGACAGATTTGAGTGCAAGTGCAAGATTAGAGTGAGCTCGCTCTTACTGTCAAGCTGCATAGACGTATGACAGTTGTAAGAGCGAAATCAGTCACGTTTCAAATTCTACGGTAAAAATATTACTCCAAGTAATATCATACCATAACCATTATAATCATAATAGTTATTTTAAAAAACAAACTTGCAAAAATGTTTAGCTGGAATGAAATATATTTTTATATTACGGTTATTATCATAGTGATTAGTAATAGATATATGTTTTTTTAAATAACTTCTATTAAAATCATTGATCTCCTATAAACAACTAGATACACAGTCTTCCTTCTAAAAATGTCCGAGCGCAAAGAAGGTCCAAACGGATAAATGGTCATTTGCTTTATTGGACATTATTTGGACGTTAAAAATGGACCCTTGCTTGGACGTTTTTTAAATTGTTTTAGTAAGACCTTTGTGTATCTAGTTGTTTATAGGAGATCAATGACTGGAACGGAAACACTTTGCAATGAATTAAAACTATAGTGAGCCATTACTACAAATTATTATATATAAACGGATATCACTCACTTATATTGTTGAAGTCGGCAATTAGACAATAGACGGCAATATAAGTGAGTGATATCCGTTTATATATAAAACATTGCAATGAATTACTTACCTAATATGTGAGATATTAAAAATTTCATAAGCAATTACATTATCTTACCTATATCACACCTCTGCATGGCTCTAATCATATCTTCCTCATCAATACTGCTGGGCTCAGAGTCGGGGTAGTCATTTCTCCAATTGTTCTCATCATTGGAGTCATCATCATCATCTGCGTCAGACGGAGTCTGTCGGCCATTGTCCCGGTAAGAATCGAGTATTAGGTCTGTTTCATAGTTCTCAATGCTGGAATTAATACAGATTTATATTTTTATTCTGCATAATTACACAATAGCATTATAGTAAGGTTGTACATTTATTGCCTAACACATCTCAAAACAAACACTTGAGCTTGGTGGCTCTGTCATTACGACAATAGATTTCCATTATGGAAACCCCGGATTCAATCCTCAAATCAACAAAATCATCTTTCATCAGTTCTCATGGCCGGATATTATCATGTCCAGTGTACAAAAGAGAAATGCATACAGAGAGGCCTCATTAAGGATGAGAGTTTCTCAAAAACTACTGGATAGAACATTTTTTCTATGTGTTAAAAGTTTAGACTGTTCCAATGTGTTTTTTATTGAAGGAAGAACATTTTAATCTGCAGTACATTTACTGAACGCCCTCAAAACGGTAAAGGAAATCGTCATGAGGAAACTGGCATGCCTGAGAGCAATAAAACATCTAAGGTGTGGGTAATTCACATATCAACACTGGGCCCGGGTGGTTAACCATTGCCAAAGGTCCCTTGAAGAAGTCCCAATAGTAGGAACGTAAAAATAGACTAATTTCTAGGCAGAGACTGACCTCACAAGATTATCTATCATAGAAATATCAAAGTCCTGTTTGGCAGCAGTATACAGGTCATATGCATACTGCACATCCTTGTTTTCGTCTGCAATCTTCTGCTGTAAGTCCACCAAATCGAACAAATCTTCTTCCTCTTTCAATCCTCTAGAACAATTGACGACTTCATAACGATTTTCTGATGATAAATCCTTCCTTTCTTTCCGTATTTTCTGGATAATATCGTTGACATTGTGAGTAGATTTCAACTTAATATTAGTTTTAGGTACTATGTTCTTCACATTATTCGTTTCCTGAAAAGATAGCTTATGAAAATATCTAAAGAAAAACAAATTACCATATCATAACCTACAAATCGTGTGGATATTTTGAAAGTGATGAAATGGATGACAAGCTCATAGAATTACATCAACTAGTTATTATATCCCACGATACCAACCCCCTGAAAAGAAAAAATACCGACTTAACAACCACATTTACCTGGTTATCAACAGTTCCTCGAAACACAAATAGTGAGGGCGATATTTCTTCCGTATCTGTTTTCATACGCTTGCATACGAGGACCAAAGCATCCTGAGGGTTGTCTTCGAGCCTGCGTTTCACTCTCAAGACAGTGGAGGTGGTCATTTTGAAGAATTATCAGTAAAATTGGAAAAACCACTTCCGCACAAACCACAATCACAAACAAATAATCTAGAAGTAGAATGAATGAATGAATGAAATGAAATGAACGAATGATGAAACGAATGAATGAATTCTTGAATATCGATGTTGCCAGGTGGAAAAATATTATGGCTGCGTTCTCGTCCGTCTAAAATTGTTGTCTATGGGTCGACCTTCAATTTAAAGACGTCACATCCTCATTATTTCTCTTTTTATATTATGGTTTTAGAAAGAGATAGAACTAGTTTCGGCGACTGAATATTTACTTTCGAAACATAGATTAAAAATTAAAAAGAAAAGCGCTTGCTTTGCTTGCTCGCTTGGGGGGGTTCTGCGTTTTTACTGATTTTCATCAAAATTTTCAATTAAAAGTGCCCGTAAATAACACAAGATAGCCTTTTTCGTGCAAGATGGATAACCAGTTGAAGCAGTTCAACACAATGGGGTCCGAGGACAACTGGAGGACGCATAGCTTTCGTCAAAGTGTCGTCTCGAAAATGTGCGTATTTCTGGTGTTTTTGTCTTTATATCGCAAAGAAATTCATCGTTATCGCTTCGTGAAAGATATTATCAAGGTTGTGCCCTGTCACGGACAATTCTGTGCTTATCTCCCCATTGCGCATCATTTGATAGATTTGTAAACATACATATGGTGTTTATGTTCAAATATTACAATAATTATTTGCATCTATTAGAGCCATAGTTTGGGACTAAAATACGCAAGAATGATACATCGACACTATAGAAAATCTACATACATATTGTGATCTCACGACATATTTTAGCCTTTCTGGACTAACCAGAGAATCTAAGTGAAATTAGGTTCCTTACCTCAAGAGGATAAAAGAAACCCTTATAGGATCACTTTGTTGTCCGTCTGTCTGTCAAGACCTTTTTCTCAGAAACGTGTGGACGTATCAAGTTGAAATTAACACCAAATACTTAGGTCTGTAATCTCATGCAGCCGTGAAAAAACCCCAACTTCTATGTCCACACAATCAAAAGATAGGGCCGTTTTTGTCGCATTTTCTCAGCAGAAGCTAGTAGTTATATCATAATGCCCTTTGTGCCAGCAATTAGGCCACCTTCCCATTTCCCAGACATTATGAAGGTAGTGCAGTCCAATTTCTTATCTTACCACTACTTGTAAATCTTATTCGCCAGCGAGGAGGTAATCCAGCGCTCCGGCATGCATGTGGCACGAAACAGCAGTGACATGGAGAACCATGTATTTATGAAGGCCAAGACACGCGAGGAATACATGAACATGGTCGCTAAACTCATACTGCATGTTAGAGAGATGTGTAAGTGACGGTTACCTATTTATTTTTTAAAGAATAAAGGCAAAGGATCGTAAAGCAAGTGTTACGATTGATCTGCTGTCAACTGTATCATGAATATAATCTTTATTGAATGTGAATTTCCTACGTATTATATTCAAAAAGGGTAATTGGACATAATACGGCACTGGCATTTAAACTTGTTAATTAGGTATTCAAAGACACTCTTGAATACATTGATCTCCTATAAACAACTAGATACACAGTCTATCTTCTAAAAATTTCCGAGCGCAAAGAAGGTCCAAATGGATGAATGCCTGCTTTATTGGACATTATTTGGATGTTAACAATGGACCCTTATATAGACTTTTTTTTTAAATTAAGACCATTGTGTATCTAGTTGTTTATAGGAGATCAACAACACTAACTTTCCTATTCAACAGAGTTATCAAGCTATCTGTAGCAGCAAAGTAAATGTTGTTTTAAGGTGTACGACTGGGCATAGCAGAGATAAATGAATACTGATAAAATGCGAAAACTAAGCACCTAATTATTTGTATTATACTATTATGTTATAAACGGATATCACTCACTTATATTGTTGAAGTTGGCAATCAGACCGACAGTTTCGCGTGGTGCGCGAAGAAACATTACCGCGACGCAGGCGTGGCGCGCTCACCTTGAGAAAGACCGTCGAAATCGGTCGAAACTGTCGGTCTAATTGCCGACTTCAACAATGTAAGTGAGTGTAGTTTTAATTCTAAAATATTTGTATCATTATTTCAGCGCAACCAAAACCAAACCAAGGTGCACCAAATCTCCAGGGACCCAACCAGAACCCCTCAGGACCCAACTCTCAGGTCCAAAGCCAGCAAGGCCCAAACAGCCAGTCCGGTCTCGCTCCGGATCCGATCAATGCGTTGCAGAACTTAGCGTCTCAGGGGTCGAGGCAGCAGATGATGAACATGCCCCAAGGACAGATGCAGCAACAGATGGGCCCGAGGCCAGGCATGGGACTGCAGGGACAGATGGGGCAACAAGGACCGATTGCCTCTCAAGGTATTTAGCAAATAGTGGTTGTAATGGGACACTACTCCCTGACACTTAATACTTGTTATTATACTGCAACCCAAATCAATCAGGCAGCCATGTACCAATGAGTTGGCCTCGGTTTTTCGGAAACTTACATTTACAGAGTGGTCTCAAAACGGTGAAGGAAAACGTGATGAAATCTGCATGTTGTAGAAGAAGAAAAAATTCTAAGGCATGTGAAATCCGCCAATCCGCACTGGTCTGGGCCCGAGCAGTGGGGCAATATAAATAGACTGATGATGAATCACAGAACAGCTGAGAATGTTAGTAAGGTAGGGGCGTGGGGTGTGGCCAGAACGTCGCTTGTCGTGTATCGAGAGGGAGGGACCCGCTCCTTTTGATATGTTCTTAATAGGCCAGGCTTGTACTCTAGTATTAAGTTACTATTGTAAAAAAAATATTGGGGCAATAAATGAATTTATTATATATACTATTCTCTTTTGCGTCTAGGGAGCCCTTCCTGGTCTTGGGAGGGTCTGATGGGCCTATTTGGTGAGTCCCAATGAGGCTGGCATGGTCACCAAATGACAAAGGCCTCGAAAAAATCCCTAGATTAAAAAATATATATATTTATTAGCTTCTGCCCGCGACTTCGTCTGCGCAGGATCTTTATAACCTATGGGTTATTCTGATTTAGGAGCTATATTATTGTAAAGTTTATTATTATTAGTGGTATTTGATTTCATTATAATCTAAGAATCCACTCATTTCTCTCCAGGTCTGCAAGTACAACCGGCAACAAATCTCCTTCAAACTCTGAACCAGCGACCCCAAATGAGTATGCAACTTCAGAACAAGCTCGGTGAGATGGGAATGGTGCCCAACCAACAGATGGGAGGCAACATGGGCCAGATGGGCATGGGGAATCCGATGGCGAGCCAGCTGCAGAACCAGTTGGCTGGGCCCATGCAGGTTTGTTTTTTAAATAATAACTGCTCTGTGGACCGGATTTCTGTCAGGGTGTCCCAGAAAGCGATGTCAAGTCGAAAACGCGTGATAGGCCAAGTGACAACAGTTATCAGAAAAATATAGAAAAAGTCATGTATTTTGATAGTTATTCGCATACAACAAAATTCAAGAAAAACGACATCCTTTGATGGTTTTTTAAGTACAGTTATTACAAATCTTTACTTTTTTAATATGTTTATTATGATGAATACTATTTTTCAATATACAATACATGGCATAATTACGACAAGCTAAGTTGTAGTTCGCAAATGTGCCAAAAACGGCCGTTTTTCGCAATTATGCGAACTACAACTTACCGAAATTGAGTTACGTTATAAATAAGCATTTAAAAAATAGTATTTATCGTAATAAACATTTTGTAAATAGTTTTTTTTAATAAAATTGATGATATTATTTTTTTAAGATTGGCGGCGCCAGTTAGCTCATGGAAGGCTCTTAAGATTTGGATTTGTTTTATTTTTAAGATTTAAAAAAAATGAAACATCCATTATCACATTACAAAATTTATTTAAATTAAATGTTCAAATTGCCTTCCTTCAGCCGCATTATATTATATATATATTTGATTTTCAGGGTCAGATGATGCCCAACATGTCTATGCAGCAATCCATGCAGGGTCCCATGGGCGGCGCCAACTCCATGGGCCAGATGGCGTGCAACCAGGTGCAGATGGGCGGACAGATGGCGCCCAATGCCATGCAGGGGCAGATGCAGGGACAGATGGGTGAGTGCTATCTAAGCAAAGAAATGTGGTGCTTGGATTTAACATTAATTAAATTAAAAAAAGAGAGCTCGGTGGCTCAGTGGTTAGGTTAGAAGTGGACTTGCAATACGGAGGTCCCAGGTTCGATTCCCAGCCAGGGCAGCCATGTACCAATGAGTTATCCTCGGGTTTTTCGACGGAAAATCTTACGTACATTTACCGAGTGCTCTCAAAACGGTGAAGGAAAACATCGTGATAAAACCTACATGCTGTAGAAGAAGAAGAAAAAATCTAAGGCATGTGAAATCCGCAGTGGGCCCGCGTGGTGGATCATGGCCCCAGCTCCCTCGATGTAAGGGAAGGTCTGTGCCCGAGCAGTGGGGCAATATAAATAGACTGATGATGATGAAATTAAAAACTCTCCTGTACATCTTTCTCTGTGTTCCACCGTACAATGGCTGCCCTGGCTAATAAAAGAAAATATATACCCTTAATTTTACCTATTCTTTTCTTTTCTCGTGTGGTTTAGTGACCAAACCTATTTGTCAAAGTTACTCAGGCCGCCCATAGGCCTCTGACGTGGCCTAACGACTGCTGCCAAACGACAACAACCGGGACCAACTGCTTAACGTGCTTTCCGAGGCACGGAGGGGCTCAGATGAAAGTGTCACTAGCGGTCACCCATCCAGGTCCTGACCTTTATTTTTTTTTTCGGGGGGGAAAATCATCTAGATATCATGATACCTCGTTGCCACGGGGAGGCGAGGAAGGTTATGTCGGACTCTTACCGACTAAAAACCCCTCGGTGTTCCGTCTCGCCGCCCTATGGCGGAGTCACGGGGAGACTTGCGAATTACTTCCGCGACTCCGCCGGCGTGTGTCCGGGGGGACCCTTCTCGGGGGTCTTTGACCCCATCCGACTGTTAGCGGTGTGCTGGAACACATGCACGCCGACCAACTCGAGGACCTGTTACCGAGCGTTGGACTACACCCTCATGAAACCCTCATGGGGGTTACGGGCATACGCCAGCCTCCTCCGCCCGACTCTCCAGGTCCTGACCTCGCCCAACGTTGCTTAACTTGTACGATCGTTTTCAACGTGTACTCGCACCTGGACTATGAGCCCTTCTAACCTATATTTTCATAACAAAATATAAGAAGGTGAGTAAAAAAAATCTTATCTATTCTTTATTTCAGTGGGCGGTATGGGAAACAGTCAGATGATGAACATGCAAAGTATGCTGCACATGCAGGGGCGTGTGCAGAGCAAGCCTGACGTCTCCATGATGGGTGGGGGGTACCCGCCGAACAGGGCGCCGCCCCCCAGCCAGTTCCTCCGACAGAGCCCCTCGCCATCCACGCCTACTCCTATGGGGGGCCCGAGCCCTGTTTCTATGGGTAAGTAAACCTGTCTGGGATTATGGAATTCTTACGTGCGTTTTCTAATTTTAGCGCCGACTTTCAGTTTTTTTATGACGGCTACGGCACTAACTGCTAAAATTAAACGTCAAGCCTCGGCTGTTTTAAAGAAAATAAAAAAAATATGAAGAGGTGGTTGTAAATCACTGCTGTGAGCTATGGTCCGTAGAGAAGAGACATGTGATATTGTCCTGATTGTGCAGGAGTGATGGGCGGCGCGATGCAGTCGCCGATGTCGTCGCTGGGCGCGCTGGGCTGCCCCTCGCCCTCCGCGCCGCACCACCCGCACCACCCACCGCACCCGCAGAGGTAGGTAGTTTAGCAGGATACCATCCCAGAGATATGTAATGGCATCACTCTGCCTGCAGAGATTTGTAGTGGCATCACTGTGCCCGCAGAGATTTGTTTTGGCATCACTTTGCCCGCAGAGATTTGTAGTGGCATCACTCCGCTCACAGAGATTTGTAGTAACATCACTGCGCCCGCAAAGATTTGTAAGGGCATCACTCCGCCCGCAGAGATTTGTAGTGGCATCACTCTGCCCGCAGAGATTTGTAGTGTCATCACTGCGTTCGCAGAGATTTGTAGTGGCATCACTGCGTTCGCAGAGATTTGTAGTGGCATCACTCTACCCTCAGAGGTATATAGTGAGTGTGGCACCACTACATCCGCATGACTATATTGTGTGACATCGCCCCACCCGCAGAGGTATATACTCCACCCGCAGAGGTATATAGTGTGGCATAACTACACCTGCAGAGGGATGTAATGTGTCAATATAACGATTCTGAGACACTGGGTACACTTACATGTCCCGGGGTCTCAGAGTCGCATGTCATAGCGCGTAATACACCACCTCTACTAACATAGTCTTAAGTACTTACTAACACTTATTTATATGGTCTTTGTGACTGCAATAAATCGTTTGAGTTTTAATAAACTATGCAGCATTTTAAACTATTTATCAACCTACTGTTCTTCGACAGTTACATGTACCCTATTTTATTTGTATTATAATGTGTAGATATTATATTTTGATGTAAGTATATATTGTATGTATGACTATGTATATGCAAAATATATAATTATGTATACGTTAATATGTATGTAAGTATTTGTATGTATATATTTGAATGTATATAATATTATGTAGGTATCGGTGTAATTTAATTATATCCACATGAATGTGTTGCCATAGTGCCGAAATGACAATGCCAGATTCTGCCCCACCATCAACCGCAAGTTGTACAAGATAACGAATAAATGTAAAAATATCTCCCGTTTTTTATTAAAATTATTGGTTTAAAATAAAGTTTTGTACAAGTTGCGAGTCGAAAAAACAGCTTAATTAAGAATTCAGAAAATAGTATGAAATCGAAGCGAATTATTCATTGTTTTTGTCATCATTTTCTACTACTCTCGCAACTCCTAATGATTGTGATTATGCAATATAAAACCTGTAATAAGTCCCCAACAAAATGATAGGTACAGCTTCAATGGTCTCGTAGTTTTGTAGGTGGGGCAAAGCTCCATTGAAATGTAGCAATGCTTTTTGCTGTATTTATTATGTAGTTACTATTTGTGAAAACCTGTAATTCTGTGTTGTTTTTCTGTGGAAAAAAAACTTGACCCCCTAACTCCGTAACTTTGTCCCCAGCCGTGGCGTCGGCATGGGCATGGTGGCGTCTCCCTCGTCGTCGCTGAACACGCCGGTGGGCGCGGGCGTGGCGTCGCCCGGCGGCGAGGAGGCGGCGTACCGCGAGAAGGTGCGCCAGCTAGCCAAGTACATCGAGCCGCTGCGCAGGATGGTGCACCGTATGGTCAGCGAGGGAGAAAGTGAGTCGCGAATGCAGCTCTATTATTAGCCTCGCAAGGTTGTCATTTGACAACAAAGTAATGTCCCCTAAAAATTTCCAATGGCCACACTATTTTAACTTTGACGTTTTTGTTTCATACTCGTGCTGCCATCTAGTTTGTTATTTGCCAATGTCACAAAGGAATGAGGCGTGTTTAAAGTTTTTTTTGAGTTCAATAGGTGGCATTAGCTATTAACGAAAGCGTAGAAAACGAAAGGAAACAGTATTTTGACTTTTTTTAATGTTGCCAGTGAATAAACTTAAGAGCGTTCCATGAGCCAACTAGCGCCGCCAATCTTAAAAAAATCATATCTTCCAATATAATCAATTTTATTAAAAAAGCTACGTTCACATTGTTTTTGCTATAAATATTATTTTTTAAATGCTTATTTGTAACGTGATTCAATGTAGGTAAGTTGTAGTTTATAAATGTGCCAGAAACGGCCGTTTTTCGCAATTATGTGAACTACAACTTACCTACATTGCATCACGTTACAAATAAGCATTTAAAAAATAATATTTATAGCAATAAACAATGTGAACGTAGCTTTTTTAATAAAATTGATTATATTGGAAGATATGATTTTTTAAAGATTGGCGGCGCTAGTTGGCTCATGGAACGCTCTTAATTACTCCCAATATATTGGTGCTAATAATCTTTTTTAGAGATAATAAATAGTCGAAAGACAATTTTCAGCCTTTAATTATTGAATACAGTCAATTAATATCAAAAATAATAATTATAAAATAAATAATGACAATTAGTAAAATACCCTTGTGATACTAATTGATGCCTACTTCATTGAGTAATACTTTTGCAATAAAGAATATAATAAATAACCTATTGTTCAATTTGCAGACGTGGAGAAGCTGACCAAGATGAAGAACCTGCTGGATATCCTGAGCAACCCGAACAAGCGCATGCCGCTGGAGACGCTCATCAAGTGCGAGGTGGTGCTCGAGAAGCTGGACTTCAAGCGCAGCGAGGGAGTCGGCCTCGCGCTGCCCAGCCAGGGGAAGGTACGCACAACTTCTTATACTTGGACTAAAGAAACGTACAATCTATACATATAATAAGACTGTAAAAAGTTTTGTCTGTACATTGAATATTTTTTGAAAAGAATAATTGTAATGTGTTTTAGGATCGATACTGATGAAAAAACACTAATTTTAGAATTTTTGTCGTTTTGTCTATGACTTTGTGCAAGTATCACGCCATAACTACTGAAGGGATTTTGATGGGAGTTTCACTAGGAGATAGCTGAAATATCCGGACAGCTCATAGGCTATAAGCCATGGCGGTATGTGATGTGAGCATAGAACTTTTTCTACGCAAACGAAGTTAGAACAGCTAGTAGATAATACATTCATTGTCACATAATCTATTGCATTATCATTTAATTTAATCTACTAATGAAATATATAGTGCATTAGAGAGTATAATGCTATAAACTGTCGGTCTAATTGCCGACTTTAACAATATAAGTGAGTGATATCCGTTTATATATAATAATTTATAATGCTATACTTTTAGATTAAATCAATGAATAATTTGTTTAACAGGAACAAATATTCAACCCTCTCTTGGAGGTGGTGAACAATTGCCTGCAGTCTCCGCTCGCGAACCACACGCTCAAGCGAACATTCGGACCCACACTGGACGCTCTCAATGGACCTGAAATCAAGTAGGTACCTACCTTTAGGCAGTTAGGTTCGGCGACATAATATTAATAGTTGATCGCCTACTGTGTTCATACCGCCGACTAGTTTGTCGCTGAGCGATGGGATGTACTCGCTCAGCAACACTCGCCCGGCGATACTTGCACAGCAATACTCGCTAAGCGACACTAGCTCAGCGATGCTCGCTTGTCGGTCGCGCCAGCGGTCATTACCTGCCTCGAGCAAATGCAGCGAGTAATCGCCCGTCACCCTAGAACACTCGCTTATAGCCGAGCTACTAAATTATCACTCGCCAATCGCTGCTCGCCAAGACGCCAACTCGTTTCTAGCTCTACTCGCTCATCGCCGGCGGTGGAACAACTGCCTTAGTTAGCTGTGCGGCGAGACGCGAGGGTGGAGCAGCTCGCTTCACTCTGTCATTGTGTCGGCCGCTCTCTGTCGCACTCTCTTTTTTAGTGTTTTCGCGAGTCTGTTTGTTTTATTTCAACAATTAATATTTTGGAAACTGCAGGAATCTGCCGCCACCTCTGAAGATGCCAAAGTTAGAAGAACCCACGATGGAGATACCAGACGTATTGCAGGGTGAAATAGCACGTCTGGACTCCAGGTTTAAGGTACGATATCGCATGCTAATGGGCCGTCACAAACATACAACAATTTCGTCATGAGTTATAGTATATTATTGACTAAATGTAATTCTTTTGAAAATGACAATGCCAGAATCTGCCTCACCATCAACCGCAAGTTGTACAAGATAACGAATAAATGTAAAAATATCTCCGTTTTTTATTAAAATTATTGAGTTAAAATGAAGTTTTGTACAAGTGCGGTTCGAAAAAAACAGCTTAATTAAGAATTCAGAAAATAGTAAGAAATCGAAGCGATTTATTCATTGTTTTTGTTATTCTTCTATAGGAGTTGCGAGAGTAGTAGAAAATGATACTGATTATGATTATGCAATATGAAACCTGTAATAAGTCCATAACAAAATGATAGGTACAGCTTAAATGGTCACGTAGTTTTGTAGGTGCGGCAAAGCTCCATTGAAATGTGGCAATGTCTTTTGATTTTGAAAAGCTTATTGGTGTCGATTTCGCGGTGTCACACGCTAAATCATCATCGTTAAACGAATCGTCCGTCCCGTTCACTCGAACACCATCTGATATGTTACTCACATTCAGATGGCATGTGTGACACATAGACCTCAGGGGGCATCCGTGTCTGCCCGCACATGAGCGCAACATTGCTTCGCGACACGTGTAACCTAGAGACATTATCGACATGGACGCTTTAATATAATATATAATATCTTTAATACGACACGCCTGTCCCCCGCTTCGTCTCTATGCGTTCATCGTTGGCAGAATTTTTCGCGTGCAATTTTGTACTGATTTCATGTATATTCATTCATTTATTCAGTTATTACAATTTCATTACAGATTAAGTTCCAAAGCGAAATTGTATCCATACAATAGTAATAAAATATTTAGTCAAAAACTAATCTAACATAATCAATTATTAAATTGTATCAATGTCAAAAACAATAAAAATTAATTATTAAATAAAATTACAATACAATCAAAATACAGTTCATATACCAATATAATAATATGAAGTATATAAAATATAAAATTATCACAAATACAAACAATGTCAGTTACTCAGATTTATACAAATCTATGACATAAACATGTGATACGATAGGTGGTAAGTCAACTACTAGTACAGTTGGCATATCTCAAAATATGCTTTCTTCAGAAATATGCCAACAGTATCAGCGAATACGTTGGGTAAGTGGTCTGTGGATATGACCATGACAGATTTCTTTAGTGTAATTTTTTACTTAAGTTTGTTGATCATGGTTTACTATCATGGTTGTAACTTAGTGTTGCATGCGACGATGGCTAATCAGTTGCCTCGTCAATAGACAGACAGGAAATATCTCTCTGCCTTCGTATGCTTCTCATAATATTTCATTTATTTAATAAAACAATTGAGGTTCACCAATTTTTGAATTCCGTCGTCTCTAGATAGAGACGACAAATATATTTGACGCCAATTATTATATATAAACGGATATCACTCACTTATATAATAATCACGGATATAAACTGTCGGTCTAATTGCCGACTTCAACAATATACGTGAGTGATATCCGTTTATATATAATAATTTGTAGTAATGGCTCACTATAGTTTTAATATTTGGTGATGTTTTATCCGACATTGCTAACAAATGTTTATACAGGTGTCACTGGAAGCGATGCAGCTATCTGGCGGCACTGGAGCGATATCGCTGATAGCGCAGCTCGACGACGCGCGTCTGCCGTGCGTGCCCAGCGTGCACGTGTCTGTGCCGCGCGAGTACCCTCGCGCCGCGCCCGCGCGCCTGCGCCTGCGCACCGCCAGGCCAGACGCACCGGACTCGTTCCTAGCCAGGGTGGAGCGGGCCATGGACGCCAGATGTGCCAGGTTTTATTTATTTATTTTATTAATGGACTCGACAGTTCGTCATTTGCCAATGTCATGTTACAGAAAATTCAATATATTCAATAGTCTTCTATCTTCCTCCAGAGGAGACGCCGTAGCGTCATCACCCTGGACGAATCAGCTCGACAGTCACGTTCACTCCCGAGCTTGTAGCGGGAACTCTTGATAAAAGCTTGAAACTTCAGATCTTGCATAAATAATCCAATAACTTCACCGTACTGTCATTCGCGAACATTTTCTGATTAATTTAACGTGATATTAAACACAAAATAGTCCCTGTAGACATTAAAAGGAAAATTATCAAATAATTTCGCAACCGTCGTTTCCGGCCATTTTCAAGAGAACCCCATGTGCCAGGTTAGTACAGCTAGTAGCCACAAGAGGATTGCATCCTCAGGCAAAGGTACTTATATCATACAGCCATGTGCCTGTGCATAGATCACGATCTGATGCCCCGGACTCGGTTCTCGCTAGAGCGAGCTATAGACGCAAGATGTGCTAAGTTAGTAGATACAAGAGGATGGTAATCGTTTATGTAGGACTTTTCCTACATAAATATCAAATCTATGACAAATTAAAATTTTCTGTAAAACACATTGTTAAAGTTTCATTTCTAAAGTCATTTTTGTAACATTATACAATGTACAGCAAGCGCGTTTGATAAAGCTGTTTTTTGAGTAACAGGTTGATGGTACTGTAGTTGAGAATTAGTTCTTAGGGCTGACGTACAACGTCACGGCGCGGCGTCCGCCGGCGCATGGCGGGCGCCGTGTACCGCGTCTGTGGACGGCGCCGCCCGCCGGCACGACGCCGTCCGCCGGTAACTTGCGCCGTCCGACAACGTGCACCGGTGGCCGGTGCCGCTGGACGCCGTTACACACTGCACCATGCGACGGCCGCGCCGTGGCGTTGTACGCTAGCCCTTATTTTGACAGGTTCGCTCAATTCTGCGAGGGCAACTCATTTCAGGGACGGTCATGTTTCACAACAATCAATTATTATACTCCGCAGGTTACCAAAAAGCTGTTCCGTTGGCCAACTCCTCGACGCGTGGGAGATGAGCGTGCGCCAAGCGTGCGCGCCCAACCCCATGGCGTACGCGGCCGTGCCCGCGCTGGGACTGTAGGCGTCACGGCGACGGCACGCCGGCGTCACAACGACGTGGGCCAGTATAGTGACAGGTTGCTGAATCATCAGACTATTTTTATGTTCCCACTGTTTTGGCAAAGATTTAACTTCGAGGCGACACGACAACGTCACGACGACGGCGCTACAGCGTCACGACGACGTGTGACAGTTGTGCTGAATAATCAGACTATTTTTATGTTCACACGGTTGCAAAGACCAGCACTTGTAGCACGAGTCAGCGTTAGCGATCGACGCAACGCCGCGGAGCTGTCAATGTGACATTATTACAAGGCGTTTGACATTAGTTTGACAGCTCCGTGACGTGCGAGTCGCGGAGCTGTCAAACTAATGTCAAATGCCTTGTATTAACGTCATTTTGACAGCTCGGCGGCGTTGCGTCGATCGCTAACGCTCTGTCGCGTGCTACAAGGGCTGATCACTTCGAGTTCAAGCGTCAGTGTGGATTGGGGGGGTGCCTGAAATATTTTATTGTTCTCTGACATACATAGGTGTTACGAGAGTATTCGGGTCTCTAAAAACAAATCATTGTTTAACACAGAGGATAGATTAAGAAGAGAGTTATATTACGGGCCTGACATGAGCCAACTAGCGCCCGCTAATCTTAAAAAAAAAATGTCTTCCAATTTAGTAAATTTTGTTAAAAAACCTACTCAATAATATTTTTTAAATGCCTATTATCACCGTGATTCAAGTTTGCTAAGTTGTAGTTCGCATAATTGCGAAGAACGCCCGTTTTTGGCATATTTGAGAACTCCAACTTAGCTTGTCGCAATTATGATATGTAAATTGAAAAATAGTATTTATCCTAATAAAGATTTTCTATGTAGCTATTTTAATAAATTTGATTATATTGGAAGATATATTCTTTTTAAGATTGGCGGCCTAGTTGGCTTTGGAAAAGGTTTTAATTGTTTTTATTTGGTTGGCCAGTTTAGATGTTATTGTATTTAGTTGGAAATTTTATTGTATACTTACACATGAACAAAAACTGGAGCTGCTTTTGCGAAGGGGATGATAATGTTTTTTATCCTGCCCACAGGGTGTAAAGTAAGGTATATGAAGCCTAAGGGAGGGTGTTCAGTATCGATAACTGAGCAACTTTTGTTCTACGACTTTTCGAATAAAATATAAAAATAAATTAATGTCTCGTACAAATCGATCAGATGACCGGGGCGAAATGTATGAAAAGTCAAAGAATAAATTGCCGAGAAACTAAAAGTCGTAGAACAAAAGTTGTTCAGTTACCGATACTGAACACACTCCCTTCAGCTTCATTACCCTTTACGTTACACCCTGTATAGTGATTTAGTCTTTTTTTCTAAATTTTAATGTATATTCATTATGAAATGATTAGATAATGTCTTGTTCATTATTTGACATCTACAAATATTAGATTATTATTAACCAATTTGAAGTTTTATGAAATTATTTATAAAAACCGTCTTCCTTGTTTTGTAAATACATTCTTTTATACATTTATTACTGGCCAATCGCAAAGTTTTTTAGTTTTATACTACTAGGAAGTAAGCGTACGATATTATAATTTATATTTTGTAAGTTTGGTTGTGTTCCGAAACATTTTAAACACCGGGTGAATGTCGTCGAGTGAAGTTTAGTTTATGCCTTTTGTTTCGGACCTACCTGTTGGTAGTGTTTACTCATTTTATCAGTCCACTGCTGGATATCGACGGCGAAGTGCTCCTAAGTGTCATAGTCATAAATGACAATGCCAGATTCTGCCCCACCATCACCCGCATGATGAACAAGATAACGAATAAATGTAAAAATATCTCCATTTTTTATTAAAATTATTGGTTTAAAAAAAGTTTTGTACAAGTTGCGAGTCGAAAAAACAGCTTCAGTAGGAATTCAGAAAATAGTATGAAATCGAAGCGAATTATTTATTGTTTTTGTTATCATTTTCTGCTACTACTCTCGCAAACTCCTACTGATTGTGATTATGCAATATGAAACCTGTAATAAGTCCCCAACAAAATGATAGGTACAGCTTCGTCTCGTAGTCTTTTAGGTGGGGCAAAGCTCCATTGAAATATGGCAATGTCATTTACACAAATTGAAAAAAAACCGTTTAATTTCTTAAATAGTTAAAAATTACTTAATATATTTATTTAATTACAATAATAATAAAATTTTAATTTGATGCTGTTGCAACAAAAACATACTTAGAAGATTTCACTAAAACATGCGAATAACGCCTTTAAATTCACAGTGATAAAAAAGTGAATTACTCAACAAAAACAGGTCAGTTAGGAGGTATTGGCACTTTGCCGTCGATATATGCCTATCCTAAAGCAGGCCACTCAACCTGAAGAGTCAGGTTGGGTGCTGAGAGCAGCATTTTGTATCCAGTCTCTGACAACCTTACGCAAGTCATCCCTCCATCTGTTATTATTGTGGACTGATACAAGTTGATGATGACGACCCATTTTATGACTAGAGGCTACTGCTTGGAGCGACACCACTGCCTATAGAATCTGCTGCGAAGCCGAGGAAACCCCCATGCATGTTCTCTGTGAGTGTGGAGCACTCATTCACAGCAGAAGCCGAGCCTTAGGACGCATAATGCCACCCGAGGATATTAAGACTCTCTCACCCAAGTGCATCATACGATTTCTGAAGGACGTTGGCCTTGGAAGCGAGATATAATAACTCGGTGCGCGGCTACAATAGACCTTTGAGGTCGCAGAGTCCCTTGGGAGTGTACCGACACCGTGATATCAAATATAATAAAATACCGCTTGGAGTTTGAAATGACTCCCAAATGATATTGTTATTCTTTGAGATATTGGCAAATGATATAACTGTCAAGTCCATTAATAAAATTGAAAAATAAATACTTTCGCCTGGCGATATTTTACCTGGTAAAGTTTTTGAGTGTTGGAACCTAATCTTAGTATTAATTTATTAAACTTTGTTTTAAGGGATCTTCGCAGTAAACAGTTGATTTTAAACTATGAATTGTAATTAAAACAATATATCAATGAAGTTTCTTTACAGATGTGATATTAGACTGTGATAATTTAACAAACAAAAAATATTGCTACAATTTCATACATTTTGTATTCAATAGATAAATTAGACTATTAGTGATTCGTAGCAATCAAGTTGGAAAGACAAAAGAAAAACTATGTTATATGGCCATTAGGCTCAGCTCAGACCGACGTAGCGCTGCGGTGGAGCGACTAATTTAGTAACAATTTGGATTCAACTTTACTTACTGCAACATACGACTGTAATCGGTATAGCGAAGTGAGAGATGCGCGTGACGGTGCTCGGAGTCGCGCGGAGGATCCAATATATCGTGTTGAAGTAAATAATAATATAATAGTAATTCATTCTTATTTTCCACGATATACAAATCTCAACTATTTTTGGATTACTGTCTAGACCATACATTTAAGACTCTGATATTTCAATTATACAATGATTATAGTCTGTTTTGTGTAGCAAATAAAAAAAGTTGAATAAAATTGTTACTAAATTAGTCGTTTCGCCGCCACACCGTTCGGTCTGCGTTGACGCTTAGTGATTCGTAGCAATTAAGTTTGATAGACAAAACAAAAGCTATGTTATATGACCATGATGATTTTTTGTCAATAGTGTGCCAAAAATTATGGTGAATTTAAACTATTATAATGCAGTTTATACCTCAATGAAATAAATGTCATTGATTTTCTTACACTGTAGATTATTTTATTCTTTTAAAATCAAATAATAGGTACCTAAAACCCGTAGAAACTATTATGTAAACAAGAACGACTAACATTTTAAACTTTTCTGTGATTATTGCATTATTAAATCGGTATCACTTTATTTTAAGAATTATTAACATATGTTTTGATATTTTCTTGCATATACGCTACGCGAAACGAAAATCTAAATGATAAATGGAGAAATTAAAAAAAATGGAAATTCACGATCTGTGTACGATGTTACGGTAGCTCTGTTGGAATAGAGCGTGCCACGGAATGGCGAGGTCCCTGATTCGAATCCCGGTCGTGAAGAATTTTATTCTCCATTTATCATTTAATGAAATAACATATTAATTCAAGCAGTTTACAAAATAAGACCTTGCTTTTGTATTCTAAAGCACAAAAATACACTTTGGAATTTGTAGGGTTAATCTCACTTCGAGATTTTACTCACAGAATAATAATAGAGGTTAAAATTGCCCTCTGTTATATAACAGACTATTATATTATATACCATTATATAATGGTGGCACTTCACTTGGCTATTCGTATTTGTCATAATTGCCATGTGTGGTTGGTATTCTTGACAAAATATTCGTCTTTTTTGTATGTACGTTAAGTATTTGACAAATACGACAAACGTCCAATAGCGAATACGAATAGCCAAGTGAAGTGCAAATAACTATCAGTCTAAATACCTACCAAACCAAAAATTTAGTATTGTATATAGGTAATAATTTGACTCGCTTTAAACTTTTAATTCTGAAATTACATGAAATATAAAATCAACGAAAAAAAACACAAAACAATATTTATTGCATTATTTATTATACTTATTCATAACCACGGGATCAATATATTGTATAGAATAAATTATTAATAGGTAATTAAATAGGAGGTCCCTTTCCATGAATAAGTTGATATCGATGTTGTGATGTGAATCGAGCTAAGAGAACATTGTTTACCGAGATGGAAATTAAATGTAATTGTACAGAAATGTTTGGATTTTATTCACTCTTCCCCTTGGTTGTTCAAAACAAAAACTGTAAATACATTGAAACCAAAGATAGGTATGTAATACTATCTTGAAACTTGCAGAGGGGCTAGGCGGCTGGCCTTTTTTGTCCTGTCAAAGCCTGCGCGAACGTAATTTTTGTACTAATTTTAAAATCTGACATTGACGGCTAGTAAAAATCGACGCGGCTCAGTCCCCAGGGCGGGCTAAGCTGATAGCGTTCTTAAATTCATCACATCCTATAGTATTGTTATCATGATTATAATTCTTTTTAAAAACGAATTTAAGATTGAATTTGAACAATATTCAGATAACAGCAATTTAAACAAAAATCGAACAAATGTGGAAATATTTCTAAACTATTTGAACTTATTAAAAAACTAACTCTTTACATTGAACTGGTAATTCACAATGAGAACTGGTATAGCTGGCTGCGCGTGCGCTGGTGCGGCGGCGGTAGGGGTGGGTGCGTTGCGCGCGCGCACGGCCCGCGGCGCTGCGTGCTCCCACAGCACGACCAGTGAGACGCGCCAGGCCAACCGGAGTGGCCGTGGCCGCAGCCTAAGGACAAAGTACTTAATAAGAGCCTTCGAGGGACCTATGAATAAGAGCCTTGGAGTTGTAGGATAAAATAAGAGCTTTTCGGTAATGGATGAATAAATTATGAATGTACAGTCGAAGACAGAGATAAGTTGTAGTAATAGTTTCAACTTTTATCTATCAAACTGAAAGATTTTTTGCAATAGGTCAAGTAGTTTTTGAGAAACTCTCCTGTACACCTTTCTCTGTGCTCCACCGTACCTGCGACCTAACACAAAGAGAGATGTATACCGCAGCCTAAATCAAGTGTCTTATTTTGTAAACAAATAAGATCGTCTCATTACATGTTGTGATGTAACACTGAAGGAACTCACTAATTGAACCTGTTCATCAATGTGAAAATAAAGTGATCCGATCTAGTAACGCGAAAATAACTATGCAATAATCACAGAACAGCTTAAAATGTTAGTAGTAGTTGTTAGGGTAGTTTTTGTTTACAAAATTTGACACTTGATTTGGGCTTCGGTTTAGGTGGTCCACGGGCCATAATCCATTAAACCAGGTAAATGGCTAACCTTAACAGCAAAGTGGCGCATATTCATAAATGTGATTTAAGAGCGTTCCATGAGCCAACTAGCGCCGCCAATCTTAAAAAAATCATATCTTCCAATATAATCAATTTTATTAAAAAAGCTACGTCCACATTGTTTATTGCTATAAATATAACTACAACTTACCTACATTGAATCACGTTACAAATAAGCATTTAAAAAATAATATTTATAGCAATAAACAATGTGAACGTAGCTTTTTTAATAAAATTGATTATATTGGAAGATATGATTTTTTTAAGATTGGCGGCGCTAGTTGGCTCATGGAACGCTCTTAAAGTTACCGTTTAGGCCCCCTGTCCCTTTCTAACTTAACCTTTTTTAACGAAGTGTGAAAGGGATAGCAACACGACTTAAAGGAAGTGAGGTTTAATTAGGTTTATGAATAACAGCAAGTGTGTATAGGTACATACTTACTCGAAGGTCTACTAGTAAATTAATATCTACCATCGATTAAGTATTGTTGAGAAATTCTCAACCAAGATAAAGATCAAGTTCAACCGTAGTTTTATTCTGAGCTAAACTTGCCACACACATGGCTGTTATTCATAAACGATTTAAAGATACGTCACCATTTAGCCACCCTAAAAAAAAGTTCAACACATCGCGTTTAGAACGAGGTTGTGGGAACGCAGCGCCTAATACCACAACCTCGTCCGCGGCCGCCCTCGTGGGCCCTTCTCGGGGGTCTACCCCTATACCTCCGCTTAAGGCGTCTCGGAACACAGGACGAGACGCCTTACAGCTCGGGACCTCTAAGCGAGCGCCGGACCCCCCGACCCGACGCCCGCAAGTCCCCGTTAGGGTTTCCCTTCAAAACGCAAAAATCTTTCGCCTTTTACCGTTTAGTCACCCTGTCCCTTTCTATCTTAACCTTTTTTAACGAAGTGTGAAAGGGATAGCAATACGATTTAAAGTGAGGTTTAACTAGGTTTATCATCATCAGTCTATTAATATTACCCCACTGCTCGGGCACAGACCTACGCTTACATCGAGGGAGTTGGGGCTCCCTCTGAAACTAGGTTTATGAATATAGTCTGTGCGGAAAGAGAATAGGCGTGGCGTAAAATAGAACTAACATTATAATATTATATTAATATTCTAACACAGCCTCAGTTCAGTTTTTAAAAATCTCAACATATCAAGATATTACAGTCGAACTACAATGACGTACATGTGTTGCCAACGTGACAAAAACGGTAATTAAGCGCAGATGCGCCCTCAAATCCTACGCCTATTCTCTTTCCGCACAGACTCTAACAGCAAATACGTTACCTTTATACCCCCCACCCATGGAGGAGCCGCATCCACAAGTGACATCTCTTCTACCACCGGACGAGCAAAACGCGCAGCAGTGGAACTGCCCAGTGTGGGACTGGCACACCCTTACAGCACACGGGAATGGACTACCCTGCAATTAGACCAAAAATAAAACAAATGCCGCTTACCCTCAGCCATAGAAGGCTTTGGCTTTCGTTAAAGCTATTAAAATAGACAGAAAAATGTATTGACATTTGCTATCGAAAAAGAAAATGCCAATCCCAGATTTATTTCTATTCTACTAAATGCTGGTGGCTTTGACTAGAAGGCTGCTCGTCTGCATTGTCATAAAAAGTGGTTTCTCAGTAATCAGATTCATATAGACCTTTTTTTCAGGGAGAAATTCATCTAGATATCATGATACCTCCTTGCCACGGGGAGGCGAGGAAGGTTATGTCGGACTCTTACCGACTAAAAACCCCTCGGTGTTCCGTCTCGCCGCCCTATGGCGGAGTCACGGGGAGACTTGCGAATTACTTGCGCGACAGATTCATATAGACTAGTCTAACCAATGGGAACTTTTGTTCCCGTGATCTGAGATCGGTGTTCAGACGAATCTGGCCAACGGGAAGATTTAGATCTTTTTGAAAATAATAAACAGGCGACGACTACGACGACGAATAGGACTTTAGGTGCTTTGTATATTTGCCCTTCACCACAGGGATCCAGAAACACACAAAGACAGCCCACACCACACAGAAACATCCTAAACAGGAGGCGCTTCCGGCATTATAGAAATGACATTTAATTTAAGACGGTAAATAAATAACGGTAAGTAGATCATTTATTTAATTATAGAAGTAAGTAGGTTCTAAGAAAGGAAATACATAAATTACGAGCTAAAACAACAAATAACAATAAAATGACGTTGTTTAATTTTTAGTTTAGTCGAAAATGGCCATGTCCTTGAAACTGTTTCTCTAACAATGTCATAACTGCAAGCTGGTAGCTTCAGAAAACTGCAACGTTACACTTACCTTAATAGGTTTATTATTGAGCGTCACAGCCAGTAGATAAGCTCCAGGACTTGGTGGTGTGAAGACGATGGAGTAGGTTCCGTCTGCCCGGTCTGTGACCTTTGCTATGGCCGGCCTCGCGCTAGAGTCCCGGCGTCTGAAGTATCCTGCCACCTGGACGAGAGCATAAATCCTAATGATAATTTCGCCAATGTCAAGTTATTTAGAGTACTCATGTAGTTAGAAAATTAAATAAATACTTATTAAAACATTAATCCGCCATTCAGAAATGATGGCGAGTAATCTAAATAAATTTCAGCTAATTTTTATATAATATCATATCTAAATAAATATCAATGCATCTACTTAAAATGAAGCCCAAATCAAGTGTCTTATTTTGTAAACAAAAACTACCCTACCCTACTTACATTTTAAGCTGTTCTGTGATAATTGCATAGTTATTTTCACATTATTAGATCGGATCACTTTATTTTCACAATGATGAACAGGTTCGATCAATCAGTTCCTTCAGTGTTACATCACAACAGGTAATTAGACGATCATATTTGTTTACAAAATAAGGCACTAGATTTGGGCTGCGGTATACGTATATTTGATGATCACTTATCATCATATGGCCAACGGAATATCTGTCCCATGATAGTCATATACAGTTTTTAGTATGGTGGATTTTGGTTCGGTCTTGCAACTGTCAGTTTCCATGCGATTTTGACACGATTTTGTACGAGCTCACGTTGAGTTCATGCTCAAGACCCTCTATGACTATCGGTCTAAGTATATTTATGTACCTATTGTTATGTTACCTGCTCACCACCGCACCATATTCGTTCACCGCTGCTGTCTCGTAGTTCCATTACTGCTTCATGCTGGCAATCCACTCTAAGGTCTTGCAGACCTGTAAACGAAGAGTATTGTAACTTCTAACGAAGTCCACTTTACAACGGACTAAGTTCTTTAAATGCTTAAAGGCTTCCGGAAAAGTTTCTTTCAATATTTAGGTATGTTTGAGTATTCAAACTAAGTAACTGAGTTATCTCTTCTTTCACATAAAGAGTGGACCCTCTGTGGGATGACCGCGACTTCCAATCGTTATGAAATGAAATGAAAAATATTTATTACACATATTATACATACAAGGTGACCTTATTTATACACCTAGAGCTAACTTAAAATAATATGAGTAAAAGGCCTGTGATCAGTTGAAATGCTGTGCCCAGCCACTGGGGTGACTGGGCACAGCGCTGATTTTCATCACATCCCGTACTGTGTTCGTTCGCGGTGTTATCGTAATCGCTTTCAATTTAACACATTGCTGATGTGTTTTTGCAAGTTTTAACAAACGACAACGAAACGCAGCAATGTATATCGTTCAATTGTCAAAACGAAAACGATTGAAGTCTCGGTCACCCTTATAGATATCTTCAAAGTTAACTAATTACTTTCTATGAACTGCTTACGACTACTCGAGATTATAATCTTCGCTGTGATTTCATTGAGCTGTTAATAGTTGAGCTAATAAGCGGGAGAAATGACTCCTTTACATGGTATCGATTTATATCTCATGACGAAAAAATAGCAAAGGATCTCAAGACGTTGAAGATATCTGACACAAAATTAAGGTTACCTTCAATATTAAGGACGCATTTCTCAATATCAGGCGCCTGCGTCAGTAGTCTGCCGAAGAGTTTGGAGTCGCTTCCCACTGGCGCCGCGGGGACGAAGCGGAGCTCACAGCGAGGCGGCTCCGACAGTGGCTGCAGCTCAGTGAGACGTTCGAGGCGACGCAGCACTGGACCACTGAGTGAGAGCAGCTCATCTTCTTTCGCTTCTGTTAGGAGCTGAATTACAAGAGGATTTGTGAATATCAGCAGGACCAATGGCGTCTATTTTTGTGGGAATCAACTTCATTTTTGATACACATTGCTGGGTAAATTATTATAAGTATATAAACGGATATCACTCACTTATATTGTTGAAGTCGGCAATTAGACCGAAGTGCGCGAAGAAACGACACCGGCGACGCGGGCGTAGCGCGCTCACCTTGAAAAAGACCGTCGAAATCGGTCGAAACTGTCGGTCTAATTGCCGACTTCAACAATATAAGTGAGTGATATCCGTTTATATTTAATAATTTGTAGTAATGGCTCACTATAGTTTTCATTCTAACATTGCTGGGTTATACCAGTCTTAGACCTGTATTAATAAACCTTTCTCAACTCTGACATTGATCTTGAGAGCGATCTTAAGATGGCGTTCCTATTAATAAACATAACTTAAGTGCGCGTTAAGGAATCTCGAGTAACGCCGTAATAATAAACAAAACTCAACACTCAAGATCACTCTCAAGCTCACACTTGAGATCGCATTTGCTGAGTGCAGTCGGACCGCGACTTGAGTGTGTGTTTAGTCAAGATTGGTTGTTGCCTATAGTGGATCGACGCTTAGCTTGACTGACACACACAGCCGCGACCTAGACGCGATTTGCGATCAGTTGAAACGCATGCCCCGCCTCGTTTTCTGCCGTCGTTAGCTATTGGACGTAGATCGCAAGCTTCAGCTACCTACCGGACGTTAAAATGCCCAGAAAATGGGTTGAGCATGCGTTTCAACTGATCGCAGATCGCGGCTATGTGGGGCATTACGCATCTTACCTCCTCAGCGAATTTGACAGCATCCATCGCCTGCTGAGCCCTGTCAGCCAGCTCCTTGCTCTGGTCCTCCACCCTCTGCCTGTGGCGCGCCCTGGCCCGCGCCGCAGCGGTGCACAGGGCTCGTCCGTGGGCCTCCACAGCGAGGCGGTACTGCTCCGCCCACGTTTGGACCTCGGCTTCTACGCGGGCCGCTTGTGTCTGAGGAATGTACCATAGGGTCTGCGAGCGAACTTAAATTATGGTTACAAAACAAACGATGATTCCTCGACAGACGAATACGGCCAAATCTGCTGAATTTCTGCCGTCATCTTCTTCTTCTCTCGTGTGATTTAGTGACCAAACCTATTTGTCAAAGTTATTCAGGCCGCCCGTAGGCCTTTGACGTGGCCTAACGACTGCTGTCAAGCTACAACAACCGGGACCAACTGCTTAACGTGCTTTCCGAGGCACGAAGGGGCGCAGATGAAAGTGTCACTAGCGGTCACCCATTCAGGTCCTGACCTCGCCCAACGTTGCTTAACTTGTACGATCGTTTTCAACGTGTAGGTACTCGCAACTGTCCTAAGAGCCCCTTCATTGCTGGCGATTTGCAGAACTTTACAAAGGCGCAAATAAACGGCTCTTGGGAATAGCATCCAATGGCTACCATGAAAACCTATAGATAGATCTACATTACACCCTAGAAAAATATTGTACCCTCCCCTTCTGACAGTCAGATAAAAATTGTCGTTCTCAAATCCATGCAATGATATTTTCAACAAAGACGCTGATGAATACATTGACGTCGAATACGTTGATGACAAACTATCCTAGATCTGCCTTCATATAGCCTGTGCGCTCAAGTTCCTGCGGGACTAGGACCAATATCAAACGTCTTGTGATAACGCCTCGCTCTCTGCTAAAAGCACGTGCATTGCTCGCTCGCACATGTCGCAAAGCAGTCCCGTGCGAAATCACTCACTAACTGCGGCACAGATCACTTACCCCATAGACCTGTAACAGGCCCGTGTCTTCCCGCACATGAGCGCAAAATTGCTTAGCTTCACGTGTAACCTGGATATATTATCGACATGGACGTATATCTTTAATACGGCACCCGTCCCCGCTTCATGTCTATGCGCTCATCGCTGACAGAATTTTTCGCTTACAAAAGACATTGCCACATATCAATGGAGCTTTGCCCCACATACAAAACTACGTGACCATTTAAGCTGTACCTATCATTTTGTTGGGGACTTATTACAGGTTTCATACTGCATAATTATAATCAGTATAATTTTCTAGTACTCTCGCAACTCCTATAGAAGATTAACAAAAACAATGAATAAATCGCTTCGATTTCTTACTATTTTCTGAATTCTTAATTAAGCAATTCGAATCGCAACTTGTACAAAACTTTATTTTAAACCAATAATTTTAATAAAAAACAGAGATATTTTTACATTTATTCGTTATCTTGTACAACTTGCGGTTGATGGTGGGGCAGAATCTGGCATAGTCATTTTGTACCGATTTCATCTAGTCTATTGGGTAAGTGGTCTCTGAACTGCGGCATACCACCTGTGGATATTGGGTACTCACGTCTGCCTCCATAGCCTGTGCACTCAAGTTCCTGTTGGCTCTCTGAGCGTTCTCCGGCACGTGCATGGCTCGCTCGCACGCGTCGCGAAGCAGTCTCGCGCGCTCGGCGGCCGCGCGCGACGCGTTGGCCAGCGCGTGCCCAGAGTGCGAGACCACGCAACAGCTGCGGCATACCACCTGGGGGATTGGGTTGGAGAATCACATTTGGGCGGGGTGACGTGATTATGGCTAAATTCACATTTATTTCGTGTGTTATGGCGTCACAAGTTTACAACAAATCTTTAGCTTCTGCAAATTCTATACTCATATTGATCCTCGAATCAAGAAGAGAGGTATTATAAGTTTAATGTTTCATAGTTGTGTATGGTATCGTAGTTCACAAAAGCGTCTAAACTGACGATTAAAATTTGAATTATTCTAATCTAATAATTCAATGTATCTACCAAAACCCACATAAGATCGATAAATCTAAACAATCGAGCATTCCTAAAAATGCAGAGTGACGTCACGAATCTCGCGAACATGGCCGACTAGCGTTTTTGACGTGTGGGAATAAACGGGAAAAATTTTATTTTTAATTTCATTTTTTACAGTCATCTTCTACTTTTATTACATAAAAGTGATACCTATATTTGGGATTCTAATGTGAAATCCTATATGAAATAAATTTTGTTTTAGGGTGACCCTCGTGCTGGCGGCTTTCTCGCGCAGAGGCTGAGCCTAGCCATCCAGCGCGGGAATGCCGCCAGCGTGATGGGCACCCTCCCAAGAGGGCCAAGTTTATTAGAATGTTTTTAGTTAGGTAGATTTTTAGTTTAGTTTTTAATGTATTTTTAAGTAGTTTAGTTTTATTGTTTTATTAAATGTCGATGAGTCAACTAGCATTACATCTCTCTTCTGCATACAACGGACATTCCAACAACACATGATGAACAACAAACTTTCTGTTACGGACTAGCCACCTTTGGGCCATGTGTTTTTAAAATTAATTTATTTCTCTCTGTCATCTTCATTCCACTTGTCATCGCCACCGCATAAACATACACCAATAAAAAAACTACCTGATATCCTGAAATAGAAGTCTATCATTACCAGCGAGCCCAGCTCCTTAACACTTTCCTCAGCCTCAGCAGTAAAGGGAGATAGTGCTAACCTGTTGGCAAGTGGCACAATAGACGCTGAGTTCGATCCTCGGGTGTTGACTGCAAAACTTCACCGGCGCCGGGTCCAGCGGGTGCAGGGAGTGTCTGGCTGTGGCCTTCTGGCGGCCGTGGGATTCCCCGCAGGAGGTGCAAATGCTGACCAGACATTGGCTGCAACGGCTTTCGGCCTGTGGGTTAAAGATCATTTGGGAAAAGACTTGAAAATTGCATAAAATATGCGTATATATAAAATGGAAATATAAGATATAATAGATAGAAAGGTAAAAAGGCATACTTAAGGGCCTTCCATGAGCCAACTAGCGCCGCCAATCTTGAAAAAATAATATCTTCCAATTTAATCAATTTTATTAAAAAAGCTATTTACAAAATGTTTATTACGATAAAAACTATTTTTTAGATTTAGATTTTTTCTTCTTCTACGGCATGCAGGTTTCATCACGATGTTTTTCCTTCGCCGTTTTGAGAGGTCTCGGCAAATGTACGTAAGTTTCTTCGTCGAAAAAACCGAGGGTAACTCATTAGTACATGGTTGCCCTGGCTGGGAATCGAACGTCCCAGGTTCACAGGTCTCCGTATCACAAGTCCATTGACTCAACCACTGAGCCACCGAGCTCTCCTTTATATTCCTTTCTAATTATGGGGTATCTCAGATCCGCTATGCAGTTCATGAGAAAGAATCTGTACCTAATCTTGTTTGTATGAACTAATAATTAGTGCGTTGGATGGCTGATGCCTAATTTCGGAAAGATTAGAACTTCATTTTTCATGGTCGTAGAATACTGTTGTTAATAATCAAACCTAAGTTACACATGTGCCTAAATACATTATTTTCGGAAGCCCCCAAAAGCACACGTGTTCGCAACTCACGCGCATCGGTTCCTGTCAAACTGGCGCGATTTCCACAAATTCCACATTCGTCATGCGATGCTTCATTTAGTTTCACTTTTATCTCTGTCATTGTCACACTATTTTTAACTATTCCTGTACCTACAGCGTCGTGTAACGTAAATTAATCATCAGTCTAGTTTTCCCTTATGTCGAAGGAGCTTGGGCCATGATCTACCACACGGGCCCAGTGAGGATTGACGGATTACACTGCGCTCTATGTCCCAATGAACAATGTTCTTTGAAATTACATTCCTCCAAAAAAAATTCTATTACAAACTTATATTGCAGATGATCAACTTTATTTATTTAAATAACGAAACCTTAAAACAAATAAAAGTAAACGAAACAAACTAATAATTATAACTAAACTAAAACTAAACCTATCTAAAAAGCAAACTTACTATACATAAAAAAATTAAATTAAAGATAAAAAAAACCTGCCCCAGGTCTCCCACTATAGGCAGCGTGCCCAAAAGGCTGGCAGCGTTGCCCCGCTGTATAGCGAGGCTAATGCGTTGTGCGAAGTTAGCTGCCAGCCTTTTGTTCGCGTGATGCCTCATGATCAACTAATCAGAGTATGTCGATGTATGGACATAATATTTTGATAATGGCAAAGATAAGTTGGTCTCTAAATCTAAATAGTTTATCTTTTCGTTAGAACAAACTCGCACTGGCCGCTTTTTATTTGAGATAAACCAACCTTAAAAACTCTCCTGTAACTGTTTTCCTGTCTTAGACCGTACCTACGTATATGGCTAACAGTATTAGTTGGTCAACAATCGGCTGTAAAACTACTTTATAATCATACTCGCATGTCTTGCTCTAGTATTCACTATCAGTGAACATGTTTGGACATACCTTGTTATCACAATTGCATAGATCGCACAGCACACTGGCGCGGTCCTCCTGCCCGTCAGACACCATCTTCCTTAGCAGCACGTAGTTGAGTGGCAGGGCAGATATCCCGCCCAGGGGCAGCTGGCTCTCGTAACCACACGTGGGGCAGAGGAGGAACTGGATGCTTTTGCCTGATATCTGGTAAATATATGAAGGGGAAAAAGTTTTGGCGCGTCCTCGTCAAAACAATGATCATATTCATCACTCAAACCCAGAGTAGCGGACACGCGAATATAAAATCAGTTTAGGTACGGGATTTGCGATATAAATGACAATGCCAGATTCTGCCCCACCATCAACCACAAGTTGTACAAGATAACGAATAAATGTAAAAATATCTCCGTTCGTTATTAAAATTATTGGTTTAAAATAAAGTTTTGTACAAGTTGCGATTCGAAAAAAACAGCTTAATTAAGAATTTAGAAAATAGTAAGAAATCGAAGCGAATTATTCATTGTTTTTGTTATTCTTCTATAGGAGTTGCGAGAGTAGTAGAAAATGATAGGTACTGATGAGATTATGCAATATGAAACCTGTAATAAGTCCCCAACAAAATGATAGGTACCTACAGCTTAAATGGTCACGTATTTTTGTAGGTAGGGCAAAGCTTCATTGAAATGTGGCAATGTCATTTGGATTGATCTTAGCCCCCTTAAACCCCTTCTTCACGCCAGCAAACCAGCGGACGGCATTGCTATACGATATCAGGCCAATATTGTGCCTTTTGTAACGCTTTTTGAGATTCTTACGCCACACAGACCACTTACCGGGGTGCCGTATTAAAGTGATGCATCCATGGCGATAATATCTCTATGTTTCACATGTCGCGAAGATATTTTACGCGCATGTGCGGACAGACACGGGTGCCCTCCTGTTACAAGTCTATGGGGTATGTTGTCTGCGTTACGCCACCTTTATAGGGGGGCCGAATCGTTCCTTCGTCAAAGAAGTGGCATGGCGGACTAAAGGCATTTATCCTCTGCGGGATACCCAGAGTTTCTAATAGGATCCACGAGTACCTACCATAAATATAACTTTCGATATCAGATGCAGGACTATTAGGAGTCTAGGTATATGATATGACTAACCTTTCTAGTAAGGATGCCATATTTTTGCGGCTTCTGCTCCCAGCTGCCCTCAGAGCCGGAATGTCGCAGGTCACTCTCGTAGCCAGACCCTGCCGAGCCGTTAGCAGACCCGGAACCAGATTCCCCAGGATCTAACTGGATGGACCCTGGAATCATTTTTTATTATATTAGATAACAAAAGTAGTCGACATTGCTCATAAGCTGAAGTGGTAGTCGGCTGGTCACATCTATCGTAGACCGATAACCGTCGGGGTAGACGGGTTCTCGAATAGAGGCCACGAACGGTTAAATGACAATGTCAGATTCTGCTCCACCATCAACCGCAAGTTGTACAAGATAATGAATAGATATAAAAATATCTCCGTTTTTTATTAAAATTATTGGTTTAAAATAAAGTTTTGTACAAGTTGCGATTCGAAAAAACCAGCTTGATTATGAATTCAGAAAATAGTAGGAAATCGAAGCGAATTATTCATTGTTTTTGTTATTCTTCTAATAGGAGTTGCGAGAGTAGTAGAAAATGATACTGATTATGATTATGCAATATGAAACCTGTAATAAGTCCCCAACAAAATGATAGGTACAGCTTAAATGGTCACGTAGTTTTGTAGGTGGGGCAAAGCTCCATTGAAATGTGGCAATGTCTTTTGTATGGGGTGGAGCCCGGTTAACATCAAGATGCACAGAAACATCTCATAACACAGAAGTTTGTGTGTGTTTGGGATTTTCGTGTATTCCCGTCGTCCCCCAAGCGCCCTCCCCACGTGGGGGAGGATGGGAACTTTTTTCCCATCCGCCCCCTCGTGGGGAAGGGAGCGCTTGAAGGATTGGGAATAGGCGGGATTTTTGGGCATAATTTGGTGTTGCAATAGATATTTTGAATGTTCATGGGTGTTATTTATTGGTTCTGTCGATAGGTTCCATTGAGTTCGTTCAAGTTTCCCACGGAAAATGTAAGTACTGACTTAAACCAATCAACCATGAGCCAGTGCTTTGGTCGATAGTAAATCTAATCAACAATGGTTTTACTCAAGGCCTCCATACTATACAATATAAAATGCCCTAGATAGGTACCGTATAAAATTCCTATATACCTAATATTCCTGACAATAAAATGATTTACTTAAGAGCCAACTAGCGCCGCCAATATTAAAAAAATAATATCTTCCAAAATAATCAATTTTATTAAAAAAGCTATTTGCGAAATGTTTATTACGATAAATACTATTTTTTAAATGCTTATTTATAACGTGATTCAATGTCGGTAAGTTGTAGGTCGCATAATTGAGAAAAACGGCCGTTTTTGGCACATTTGTGAACTACAACTTAGCTTGTCGCAATTATGCCATGTATTGTATATTGAAAACTTATATTCATCCTAATAAACGTTTTGTAAATAGCTTTTTTAATAAAATTGATTATATTGGAAGATATTATATTTTTAAGATTGGCGGCGCTAGTAGGCTCATGGAAGGCCCTAAAGTATTGATATAGAATTTATTTGTCACGTGTATATTCCTGTGAAGTTTACCAACAAGGGAAATATCAGGAAGGAACCGGCATATTTTTTTTCCTATAATAGCTTGAGTCATGTTCACGAATTCAGATGTGGAGCAAATACTCGCAACGCCTTGACCTTCTACTGAATCATATTCGCTATAATTAGAACTCGAACAGCTGCCTAGATGTAAGCCGACGAACTTTTATTAGATAAGCTTATTCTTTCCATCGTTTATTTTCACTTATCTAAGATCAATAAATAAGCGATTCTTATAATACTATACCTGCCTACCTATCAGCAGTATGTACAATATAAATGAGTGTATGTAATTTTGTCCCCAAGTAATAAATGAGATTACCTAGCCATCTCGGTTCTCAAAAATCTGCACTACAACCGGGTCATTAAATAATTTATTAGATCTCATTTTAGCATTAGATCTTAGATCAAAACAATTAATTTTTTAAGCTGGGTCGATGGGACGTATAGGGGCGTGGCGTAACATTTTCTTTGTAACATGTTTTGTAACACTGAAACACGGCGCAGCGGACTCTGCTTTATAGAAACTTATTACATACTTGCCTACTTACATTAGTCGAATCATTTTGTTAAGAATTTCTGACTTAAGGGCCTTCCATGAGCCAACTAACGCGCCAATCTTAAAAAAATAATATCTTACAAATTATTATTTTTTATTAAAAAAGCTATGTATGTACACAATCTTTATTAGGATAAACACTATTTTTTAATATACAATACATGGCATGATTGCAACAAGCAAAGTAGTTCTCAAATGTGCCAAAAACGGCCGTTTTCGCAATTATGCGAACTACAACTTACTGAATCACGTTATAATTTAAAAAATAGTATTTATCATAATAAACATTATGTACATAGCTTTTTTAATATAATTGATTATATTGGAAGATATTATTTTTTTAAGATTGGCGGCGCTAGTTGGCTCATGGAAGGCTCTTAAGAAATTGGATTTTAATTATTTTTAAGGACGGATTTAAGATTGAATATTCAAATATAACAACACACATAGGTACATAACATACTGAATAAATACCTCTTTGCCATAAAGCAGATCTAAACAAAAATCCTCGACTAAAACAAAGAACGGAACGATAATAAACATCGGTTTCATAATCTACGAAGATTTGTTAATGTTTCATCGTCGAGGGGATTCCATGAATGATAATAACATAAATATACGTTTGGTTTGGGTTGCATTGCATTTCCATTTCGTGATCTGTTTTATGCCATTGGCTGTTTATTATAAATAATAGGTTCAGTCAGGGATCTGATCTTTCAGTTGGTTCATGCTTTCAGTTTTAAATTTATACTTAAGTACTTCGCTGGTACGGTTGAAGACAAAGAAAGGCGTACAGGAGAGTGTTTAAAGTTGAGATTTTCGGAAAAACTACTTGAGCGATTGTGAATATTCTTTCACTGTTAGATAGATAAAAGTTAAAACTATGTACTGTAAAAGAATCGTTAAAATCGGTCCAGTAGTTCTTGAGAAAATATCAACCTTATTGAGGGGCCCCCTGTACGCTTATTTCTGTCTTCGACGTACCAGGGTAGTGGTAGACTACGACTTTGTTCTAAGTAACTTTTCCAGACCTTACCATTTCGTTAAGTACATTCGACTAGTGCCTCCACCAAACTTGAAATGATGTCACAATAATTTGGTGACATCATAGTCACAGGCGGAGATTCAACAACAAGAGAACAAGCTTAATAGCGCAGGCTAGTTATTACGACTGTGAGAATTGTATGACACCTGACAGTTGTAAGATTGAGCTCAAACTAAGCTCGCACTCAATACTGTCTATGAACCTTGGCCATACAGTTTTGAACACGAGATCTAGCGTTACAACTATTCTTTCTTGTAATAGTTTGGAAAACAACATATCAACAACTGCTTTCTCGCTATTTTATTTTATTTATTTTATTAATGGACTCGACAGTTCGTCATTTGCCAATGTCATGTTACAGAAAATTCAATATATTCAATAGTCTTCTATCTTCCTCCAGGGGAGTCGCCGTAGCGTCTTCACCCTGGGTAGCCGCGTCTTCATGTATTCATCCAGAGGAGACGCCGTAGCGTCAATCACTGTGGACGAAGCAGCTCGACAGTCACGTTCACTCCCGAGCTCGTAGTGGGAATCTTGACCATGGCGCCAAACTTCAGATCCTGCTTGAATTCTCCAATAACTTCACCATACTGTCATTCGCGAACATTTTCTGATTAATTTAACGTGATATTAATCTCAAAATAACCACTGTAGACAATAAAACAAAAATTATCAAATAATTTTGCAACCGTCGTTTCCCGCCATTTTCAAGAGAACCCCTTTCTCGCTATGTTTCGATATGTTTTCCAAACTCGTATGCTGTTATTCTTAAACCTTAGTTAAACCTCACTTCCTTTAAATGGTGTTGCTATCCCTTTCACACTTCAACAAAAAACAGACATGTCCCTTTCTAGGTATATATCCTAACCGTAACCGGTATATATCCTAACCGTAACCGGTGGCGTAACTTTAAAATCACGTTTATGAATACGCGAGAACTCTTCTCAACTCTTCTGAGTTTGTATTAGTGGTAGGTACTTGTGGTAGTAGTAAAGTGGCTATTGTCAACTATGGAATTTGACGTTTGTAACAGCGATCTCACGATTAGTTTATATTACGCTCAAAATTGTATATTGACTTAACTATACATTTCGTCCGAGACTCATCTCGGCCGACGTTCTGAATCCTTCTCAAATCCAGAGTTTCTCAAGTATATGCGATCGATCACAAAGCTATTACCGCCCAGTGTCGTAATTGCGATGCATTTAGAATCTCATTGATGGTACTGCCGCCGGAACTTAGCTAATGTGTCGCTATATTTAGCCGTACCACCCTGCTCGTTATGACATGACATAGAAACAGACTAGAATATGCCATTGATTAACTACTGCGTACTAGATAGAACATGGGCTTTTGAAAATGACGACGGTTGCGAAATTATTCGATAATTTTCAGTTTAATGTCTACAGTGATTGTTTTGTGTTTAATATCAAATTAAGTTAATCAGAAAATGTTCGCGAATGACAGTATGGTGAAATTATTGGAGGATTCATGCAAGATCTGAAGTTTGGCGCTATGGTCAAGAGTCCCACTACGAACTCGGGAGTGAACGTGACTGTCGAGCTGCTTCGTCCAGAGTGATGACGCTACGGCGACTCCCCTGGATGAAGAAAAGACGATATGATATTTTGAATATTCTGTAACATGACATTGACAAATGACGAACTGTCGAGTCCATTAATAAAATAAATAAATATAACAAATCTCAAACAAAATGGGAATAGGCCACAGCGTTGCCAAACGTCCGGATTTGTACACTTTTCTCTGACCGTACCTAGCTCAATAAATAAGTAAACTTATAATATATAAAATGGGAAAATATGGTTTTACTACATCTCGCCACTCCGATTGCTTTTCGTCATTGTGATTTTAACACTTGTACATTAATACCTAAATTAGTTAAATGACTATAATAAATTATCCTAGCTAAGATTAGAAATAGGTAGGTACCCACTTACTACTAAGATAACGATAAGATTAACCTTTATTTCGCAGTAGCGTCTTCACTTCAGATCTTGCTCAAATTATCCAATAAATTGACTATACTGCTATTCGCGAACATTTTCTGATTAACTTAACGTTATCATTAAAGCATGTGGGCCAGTTTACTACGTGAAAATTTACAAAAGGGAAACTCGCCCGCGGACCAGATATTTTGTGGGCGAGTTTGCGACTAAGCCGATATTAGTATAACCAGACTTATAACAAAAATTATCAAATAATTTTGCAACCGTTTTTTCCCGCCATTTTCAAGAGAACCAACTACCATTTATTCCATTATTTTCTTGAATTCAATGAGTGTGAGTCATGGAACAGTGTGGAAGGCCGACGATGAAATTATCGGATTATAAAGAGACGTCTAGGTCAAATGTGGCCGCGTGCGACCTATTAAGGCTTCACAGACTTCAGTGTGGGGTGTATTTTATTTAAAATAGCAAGTTAATTTACACGTATTTAGCAGAATTGTTCGAGTAAAATCTCCTTGGAATTGAGGCTGTATGATCTAAGATTCTTTGCCTATAAACTGAAAAACACATGAACAAAAGAAAATGGCCGCTTTAAAAGAGTTGCAAAACTCCATTCTCCCACACTAAACTTAACAATTCCTGGTGGTATGCTACTTAATATAACGTCGTATTGACCTATTAATGTACCATAAAATGTGTTAATAGCTTCTCCAGATGGTTCTGTAGCCAGTAGGGCTCTATAAAACATGTTTTATCAACATTACACTAAGACCGCTCACTTAAGAGCTCTGTTAATCATTTTCTCCAGAACTTTGGTGAAGGAATAAGAATTACGTAATGGACCTGGTTTATTTGGAAGGCTTTATCTTATCGTGCAATTTTATGTTAATGAGGTGTTAACAATATTTTTAATGGGATATTAAAATCTAGTTAAAGCATTGTTAGATGATAATAAAGATGTCCTTCCTACGAAAATTTATAGGCCTTAATTAATAGTACTCCTATGGTAATTATTAATATCAAAAGCAGCGACGACTAAAAATTCCAATTATTAAACTAAAATAACTCTTATTACCACCCCTCAGGGCACAGGCTTTCTCTCCTGGGCCTGCGTTACGAAAGTTCAGCGTCCCAACCACAGTGCCATCGAAGTCTTTATTACTGCTCATTGTGTGAGAAGGGAATGAATCCTAAAATAGGTAAGTATACTCGTACTTAATACTTAGTTTTATTTATTTACTTATTTATTTATTTCATTAAAATTACAATCCCAACGCCTTTACAGGTTTTCACCCAAGTCGACTATGGTAACTTAATTAATTACAATTCATTCATTCACTATTAAATTATATAAACCAAAATGTCAAAGTTTCTGATTCCATCCATCAGGGAAATAGGTACTAAGCATAGCTCTGCATCTGGCTATAATAAATTAACAACGTGTTCTAAGTACTCAATGTATGCAGACCGGAGTCTGATGTTACACCATAACGCCAACTGTCGCAAGAGAACAGCCAATGGATATCGTAAGTGACTTCAACCACATGTCATTAATTTTCCAGGTTTTTATATCGTTTAACTACCACCTTCGAGGAGTCGGTGCAGAGTCATCGTAATAGGAATAGTTAGGTACTCACCACCATCCACTTCGCTCCAGACTTCCGCCTCGCCCTCTTGATGCAGACCTTGCAGGCATCTCGTGCAGAAACTGTGAAGGCATCCCAGAAGTCTCGGTTCTACCAGCTCTTTCTTACACAGGCCGCACTCCCACTCTCGTATCACCTGGCTCTTTCTCCCATCGGCGTATGCCGAGGTTCTTGGCGGGATGTTTAGGTTCTGACTATGACTTAAGACTTGGCTGACGGGACGTTGGGTTCTTGAGATATGGAGAGGACTGTTGCCAGCACTGATTGAGGATTGTTCTAAGGACTTCCTTTTGTCTTGTTTCTTGCGGGTAAAGCTTCCGAAAATGTAAAGAAGACGGTCTACTTCCATGGTATTTTTAAACTATCTCGACTATTGTGTTAGAAACTCTTTGGTGTTTTTGTTTGTTTTTATTGCCAGAATGTTTTAACAGCAGTCATTTGCTTTTGTTTTAATCGTCATCTTTTCTATAACTATAAACTTTTTAGAATTAATCGTAAAGCATTATTTTATTGTCGCCGCGTGCCATAGGTTTTATTATGTAATAAAAATGTTTTGTTTTAAATGTTTTTGTTATATTTCCCTGTTCGCCGATCGCGAAGGGCGAACGTAACGCAACACGATAAAAATAAACGTATTCTCGTGACGATGTACCGAGTACGACTGCGTGAGGGGTGTGTGTATTTACATTCTTTGTAAGTTCATTATGACAGGTTACGTTGCATTATCCTACAGTTACAAATAAGTAGTACCCCCCTATCATTTAACTTTTTAACGAGCTTATTAAAAAAAACTCTTGCTTGCAAAATAAAAAGTGCGTCTCTACCATTGATCTCCTATAAACAACTAGATACACAAAGGTCTTACTAAAACAATTTAAAAACATCCAAATAAGGGTATATTGTTGACGTACAAATAATTTCCAATAAAGTAAATGAGGGTCCATTCATCCGTTTGGACCTTCTTTGCGCTCGAACATTTTTAGAAGGCAGACTGTGTATCTAGTTGTTTATAGGAGATCAATGGTCTCTACTAATTATGATGACGGATTTTTGGTATCAAAAATATTTCGGTGTCAAAAACATCTCTAGAACTATTGAGATTCATTAAATGCATTTTTATTGTAAATTAATAAATAGGTCTAAATCTACAAATAAATATTTCATTGATTTATTTTTATTTTAAATAAACTTCACCCTTTTCATTTTAGACTTAAATTTTAAAGTCTCAAGGTACAGTCGACAGCAGATCAATGGTAACACTTGCAGTGCGATTTCAAGTCTTACGACGCAAATAATAAGAACTGTCAAAAGTAAAAAGTGTTACCATTGATCTGTTGTCGACTGTACAAGTGCAAGTGCTAGGAGGGCACCGGTGCGTCCTGTAGGAGAACCCGGAACCCTCCGAACAGGACGAGGTCGGCTATCGAGGGGGTTTTAGTGGGTACAAATCCCACACAACCCGTCCCCAAGGAGGTCGGGTATCTTTAGTAGTTATTCTTTATTTACCTACCACTCTTGTACTTTATATTAGATTATCTTAGCCTTATACGCGTACGCTGTAGGTACTAAGGAAGTAAGTATAATTTTATGGAAACCGACCGTTCTCTACATTTTATGTAAGCTGTTACAGTCGAAAGAACCTCAATTGTAACACTTTGGAGTGGTATGGGGCTTATTTTCTGCATCATAGGAGTTTAAATCGAACTTCAAGCTGTTCACTTATGTGCTGTTGAGTGCACTTACACCTAACAACAACCTAGTAGGTACCTAACTAATAAAGTGCAATAAAAACTTATTCAAAGCATTTACCAAATAAAAGACATCACATATAAATAGAAGCTATAAATTAAAAGTTTATATGTGCGACTAAATTATTATTGTTTCAGAACGAATTAAATAGGGCGCGCGTTGACCCAGTTTGGCGCGAAAACTAATGTCAGCGCTATTTTTCGCGCGCACCCGGCTACGGCAGCGCGGTGCGAAGTTCAATCGGAAACTGTGCTTTGCCTTCCGATATTCCTGAACTACGGAAGGATTCACCTTGATATGAATAGCTCGATGACAGAGTAGTCCCATGAACCGTAACAATTAAATATCTACGTAATAAACAATCGCTTCCACTGTTTATGTGGCCTAAAATGCCGATATACAGACTTTTGAGTTCTATTATCTTTCACCAGAAAGAAAGGAGCGCCTCTTTCCCATCTCTTACTTTTTCATGACACAATTCCTTGGCGTCAACCAAGTCTCGACATTTACATGAGAAAACGTAACTTACCCTTTTCTATATCAATAGGAACTTCTTCAAATCGTTATTAAACAAAGACGTGTGATCGAAATCAATAAATAAAACAAATTAACCTGAAATAACATGATTACCTCGTTAGACTGTATGATTTAACACTAGACTTTGCCTGAGTTGTCACTGTTGACATTGACATTTGTTTATTTGACGTTTCGTCGCATGGCGTCTCGCTCGTCCGTTTTCATCGGTCGGTGAACTATTTATTTTCTTGCGTAGGCGTCCTAAATAGTGAAAACGAATGTTTTATTTATAATGAACTCGCTTCAATAACATTACCGATCGCTTTAGCGTGGAATAGTGTTATATCGACATGTTGAACGTACACAAACTATGGTTGTTTTCATGCCTCTGTGTTATTGTTGTTGTGGTGCTGTATTTTCAATCAGAAATAGGCCGTTTAGAAGAAAATTATCACAGACTTGGTAACTACACTTTCCCTTATTATATTACTAAAATATTCTGGTATTTGGCTAACATAAAACATGTTTAATTTCCAGAATACAGACTAGCCCAAAGTCATGTGGAATCTCGAAATTTTTTCCCTAAATCGCTGGAAAAAGTTGACGATGACTTGGTAGTGATATACAACAGGGTTCCCAAGACGGGCTCGACGAGTTTCGTGGGCGTAGCGTACGATTTGTGCAAGAAGAATAACTTCAAAGTGCTGCATATCAATATAACGGCGAACATGCACGTTATGTCGCTCAATAACCAGTATAAGTTTGCTCAGAATGTTACGAAGTGGCAGGAGGTGAAGCCGGCCCTTTATCATGGCCATATGGCCTTCCTTAACTTCGATCGGTGAGTTTATAATATGCTAAATCTGCAACGTATCAAAGTTGTTATGGATAAAAACTTAACTACCACTAATCCACAGCCCACTAATGAACAGGAACAAATTGAACCAAATGTCATCTTTGTTATGTAGGTATTTGGTAAATGCATTGTAATTCTATTTCAATTGTAATGTTAAAGGAATCTGGTCAGGATGGCAATTTTTTATATAATTATCAACAAACTTACCTACAATCTGTTCCAGGTTGGGGACCACGTCAAAACCTGTGTTCATAAACCTAATTAGAAAACCCTTAGACAGGCTAGTGTCATATTACTACTTCCTCCGCAACGGAGACAATTTTCGGCCTCATGTAGTTCGAAAAAAACACGGTGACAAAATGGTAAGCTAATGCACAATTTTTTTGTATAAGTCTTAACTTGCAGCAATGTAAGATAGACTAATCAGGGATATCTCTATGTTATGTATGGTTTGGTAAATGTCAAATCTAGGTTTAACATTTTTTACATAAATGCTAGTTAAGATAAGTCATATTTGAAATAGAATCCTCAGCTGATGCTATTAAGAGCCTTCCATGAGCCAACTAGCGCCGCCAATCTTTGAAAAATAATATCTTCCAATTTAATCAATTTTATTAAAAAAGCTATTTACGAAATGTTTATTACGATAAATACTATTTTTTAAATGCTTATTTATTACGTGATTCAATGTCGGTAAGTTGTAGTTCGCATAATTGCGTTTTTAGCACATTTGTGAACTACAACTTAGCTTGTCGCAATTATGCCATGTATTGTATATTGAAAAATAGTATTCATCCTAATAAACATTTTGTAAATAGCTTTTTTAATAAAATTGATTAAATTGGAAGATATTATTTTTTCAAGATTGGCGCTAGTTGGCTTATGGAAGGCCCCCTTAATTAATTATACATTTTTAATTGAGTCTTTGGGGCTCAAATAAAAATAATACCTTTTTGGTATTATTATAATGGCAGGATTTTCATTATTTTTTTGACTTGCCATTAGCTAATGCTTGACAAGTCTCTTACAGTAGCTTATTAAGTAGCTTGAATAACTCTATGTGACAGCAATATGAACTAGATTGCAATGGTTTTGTGTAGGTTGATGTGCTGTTGAATGTACAATATTTCTTGACTGGCATATAGGCCAGCGTTCTATATAGGATGGTCCATGGCAGTATAGGTATAGAATGAAGAATGACCATTTATTTGACACAACATATCACACATACGTACATATTGTACAGAAAAACTTATAAAATAATGAAATATTAAATAGTACGTGTAGCACTAGCAGTGCCAAACAGGTCCCAGCTCAGCATGTGCTCTGCCCGAGGGCGGAGCGCTGGTCTTCCGCTGAGACCTGGACCACGGTCGGCAGCGCAACCAAACGACAGAAAGATTAATAAGTAATAACAAGATAAATTTTAGTAGAAGAAGTTGAATGACAGCGTAGAGCGAAGGGGAGTAACAGTGTGGAAGAGATTAATACTTAAGTAATAATGTAAATATTATACAGATAAGAATTATAAGCAAACGCAGCAAACAGCACAGCAGAGAAAAACAGTGAAATATGAGAGTAAATTGATATATAAATTGATATTGGTATAGGTCAATCATTAAAGTATTACTGTGTCCTATTATCGACTTCCAGTCAAATGTCTGTGCCAAATTCATCAAATTCGACAGCCATTTAACCGATACACAATACGTATTGCACCAAATAACATTTATTTAGCCCAGTTCACTAAATGGACAGTACATTAACATTGATATATTATCGGCAGACGTTTGACGAGTGCGTGGAACGGGGCCAGCCGGACTGTGACCCCAATAACATGTGGCTCCAAGTGCCATTTTTCTGCGGACACGCTGCACAGTGTTGGTAAGATATTATGATTTAATTTTAATGTTAATTAATTAATTCTTATCTAAATCACCTATGTATCTGTGAATTGTATGAGAAAAGCTAGAGAGAAATTACTAGTTACTCAATGATGCTATAACGGCCTAACGAATTTGAGATATTTGTAATTTTGCACATGAAATTGTGCTAAACAGCGATGAAGGATAATTTACATTTAAATGAACTACCTATGAATATGTCTGGAGTAAATGACAATGCAAGATTCTGCCCCACCATCAACCGCATGATAAACAAGATAACGAATAAATGTAAAAATATCTACGTTTTTTATTAAAATTATTGGTTTAAAATAAAGTTTTAGTTGCGAGTCGAAAAAACAGCTTAATTAAGAATTCAGAAAATAGTATGAAATCGAAGCGAATTATTCATTGTTTTTGTTATCATTTTCTACTACTCTCGCAACTCCTACTGATTAAGATTATGCAATATAAAACCTGTACTAAGTCCCCAAGAAAATGATAGGTACAGCTTCAATGGTCTCGTAGTTTGTAGGTGGGGTAAAGATCCATTGAAATGTGGCAATGTCATTTGAAAAACTATTTTCAAATATATCTTCAGCATGTGTGAGCTGAATGAATATTTCTTTTTGACGATGTCTTTGTCAAATATTTTTGTAATACATCAGCTGTTAATAAATAAATGTTTATCGTTTCAGGAAACCGGGTAACCAGTGGGCTTTACAGCAAGCAAAGCACAACCTAGTCAACCACTACCTAGTAGTAGGTATCACTGAAGAAATGCTAGACTTCATCGCTGTCCTAGAAGAAACGTTACCCCGTCTCTTCAAGGGAGCAACGGAACACTACTTAAATAGCAACAAATCACACTTAAGACAAACTAGCTCTAAAATAGAACCGAATTCTAGAACCATAGAGATAATTCGAGAATCAACAATATGGAAGATGGAAAATGAACTCTATGAGTTTGCGTTAGAACACTTTCATTTTATCAAAAAGAAAGTTTTGTTAAAAGAAATCAACGGTGTAGCTCAAACTTATTTCTACGAGAAAATACGGCCTAAGTGAGAGTAATCTGTTTTAGAATTAGATGCGCACTTGTTATTTGGTCGTAACTACGATTCTACTTATTGGGTAAGTAGTTTTTATTTGTACACTACAGCCCAAATCAAGTGTCTTATTTTGTAAACAAATATGATCGTCTAATTACCTGCTCCGTGAAAGAACTGCCCCCTTACCTTGAACTCTTATAGCAGTATTACTTTCATAATACTTTGTTACTTCGTACAATGTCGACCTTAATAAGCTTACTTTAAGGTCGTCATTGTACGAAGTAACAAAGTATTATGAAAGTAATACTGCTATAAGAGTTAAAGGTAAGGGGGCTGATTGATTGACCCTGTTCATCATTTGCAAAAATAAAGTAATGGATCTATTATTGTGAAAATAACTATGCAAAATCACAGAACAGCAATTATGTATGGTCACAGCTGAGGATGTAAAAAAAACTTTAATATTAAAACTATTTAATTAAACAATTAAAATTACAATATAAAACTATTACAATGAAAAGTGAGACTCAACCGATGTGAGGTACAAGAATGCTTACGAAAGTCGATCGCGACGCTTGCGTTCCCGCGGCGGCACGTTGGCGTTGGTAAGGTAGGGTAGTTTTTGTTTACAAAATAAGACACTTGATTTGGCCTTCGGTATATATCTTGTTATCATTCCATGAGTGATGAATAGTGACTTTTATATTAGGGGTCGCGGCCTAAATATTTACGGTCTTGAGCGTCGAATAAGTTTCTAATTGTTTCATAATCACTTCTTATTAAGAATCTAGGACAAAACATAGTTAGAAGTTTTGATATTTTCTTGCATATGCGCTATGCGAAACGAAAATCTAAATGATAAATGGAGAAAAATTTTCATCACGACCGGGATTCGAACCCGGGACCTCGCCATTCCGTGGCACGCTCTATTCCAACAGAGCCATCGTGATTCGTATCCAGATCGTGAATTTTGTCTCCATATTCTCGTCTGAGGGACGGTAGCGACATCTATCCAGTAATTGTGCAATTACTTATTAGTTAGAAGTTGTTTGATAGTTTTTGAAGCCACGAACGAAATGTTCATAAGAAAATGAATAGGTTGATATTTATGGGATCGCGAAGTAATATTTATTATTGGAACGTTTAGAACGATGGTCTAATATTAGTTCCTTGAGACATTTTCATACTTATTTTTGTAAATAAAAGAATTATAATATTACTTAAAGCAATAAAAATCAATTATATTCGGTAAAATTACGTGTAAAAAGACAATTCTACAATTTTAGCTACAAAAAGACAGAGACTAGACTAGTATTTAAATTTGATGAAACATTTATTGCCGTTGGGCAGGACTTGAACCTGCGACCTTGTCATTCCGTGACACGCTCTTACCAACTGAGCCACCACACGCCACGCCCACCGAAAATCTTCATCGTATTATACATACTTAAAGGGTATGTTACGCAACTCCATCTATCGGACAATAGTAGTAGTATTCCGACAACCATGTCTAACATGCGGTTAGAAACATGACTTAACGATGACCTATTCTCGGAAATAGGTTTTAAAATTAAGGTGCTCCCTCACCTGGGAGCATTCGTGTGTAATGTAACGTTGCAGATTCGACTTTGAGCATTACATTACAATACTACCTCCCTGACTGACGCTGTTTTTCTCCCTCACTGATGTAATGCTCGAATCTGTAACGTTACATTACACGCGAATGCTCCCGGTGAGGGAGCACCTTTATGTTTCACAACTCTTGGTTAGGTAGGTCGGCGCCCATTGGTCGTTTAGCCGTAGGGGTCCTATTGATAAACTCGATTTTAAGTTAAACTTGTTTTAAACCAGTTTCAACTAAACACGCGTGGTCACTTCAAGCCACATGAGACGGGCGACATTTTGTGGTTCGTCTTAGAAGCCGGACTGATAGAGGCAAAATGTGTTTTTGAGAGGCCTAATTTTAGTAATATGTGAATATATATTACGGATCAATGACAAGTTTTAGTAACATTTTAGTCGTTCATTAATATTTTCTGAATAAAAGTTTAGATAAAAACATTATTAACACGTAATAAAGAAATCGACAGAAAATTTCGCGAAGGACGAAACGAAACACTCGTTAAATTCCCTTCTTAAGAGCCTTCCATGAGCCAACTAGCGCCGCCAATCTTGAAAAAATAATATCTTCCAGTTTAATAAATTTTATTAAAAAAGCTATTTACAAAATGTTTATTAGGATGAATACTATTTTTCAATATACAATACATGGCATAATTGCGACAAGCTAAGTTGTAGTTCACAAATGTGCCAAAAACGGTCGTTTTTCGCAATTATGCGAACTACAACTTACCGACATTGAATCACGTTATAAATAAGCATTTAAAAAATAGCATTTATCGTAATAAACATTTTGTAAATAGCTTTTTTAATAAAATTGATTATATTTTAAGATATTATTTTTTTAGATTGGCGGCGCTATAGTATGACCGTCTAAATCAGTCTTCGCCTGCGCCGGTACAGGGATGCGGGGGTAGGACGACAACGGGGACCGAGAGAGGTGCGGGGGATCTGAGTTGTAACAGAAATGCGCCTGCCGCCCGCACCTCTCTCGGTCCCCGTTGTCGTCATACCCCCGCGTCCCTGTACCGCGCGGGCGAAGACTGATTTAGACGGTCATACTATATGTTTTGATATTTTCTTGCATATGCGCTATGCGAAACGAAAATCTAAATGATAAAATGGAGAAAAAATTTCATCACGACCGGGATTCGAAACCGGGACCACGCCATTCCGTGGCACGCTCTATTCCAACAGAGCCATCGTGATTCGTATCCAGATCGTGAATTTTGTCTCCATATTCTCGTCTGAGCACTTACTGTGCAATTACTGGATAGATGAAAATTTTTCTCCATTTTATCATTTAGGTCATACTATAGTTGGCTCATGGAAGGCTCTTAACTCGTTATTATATTTAGTAAAGTTTTTTTCATCATTATTATACTCATTATTGTGATATTGTAAAGTCCATCCATCGACTCGATTGTTTTATAGTTATTTTTGTTATTCATTTTGTAAGGTTATGTTATCTTATCATTTTGATATGCACTGTTTTGTCGTTGAAATAATTGTGTTTGTACAATGTTTACACCTAGTTTAGACTATAGAATTATATTTTTATTAATTGGGACCATGAATATGGTAAATATTTGGTACTTTTAAGATATTGTAGAACTATTGGAATTCAAATGTTTTTCTGAATATTATAAGTGAATGGAGAAAAATTCGTCGGAACCAAGATTCGAACCTAGAACCCACTTGAAATCGGTACAAAAGACAATGCCAGATTCTGCCCCACCATCAACCGCATGATGTACAAGATAACGAATAAATGTAAAAATATCTCCGTTTTTTATTAACATTATTGGTTTAAAATAAAGTTATGTTACGAGTCGAAAAAAACAGCTTAATTAAGAATTCAGAAAATAGTAAAAAATCGAAGCGAATTATTCATTGTTTTTGTTATTCTTCTATAGGAGTTGCGAGAGTAGTATAAAATGATACTGATTATGATTATGCAATATGAAACCTGTAATAAGTCCCCAACAAAATGATAGGTACAGCTTAATTGGTCATGTAGTTTTGAAGGGGGGGGGGGGGGGGGGGGGCAAAGCTCTATTGAAATGTGGCAATGTCATTTGTACCGATTTCATGACTATTGGGTAAGTGGTATGTGTGGAAGGCATAGTTCTAACTACAGTGTCATTGAAACTTGGAAGAAAGTTAAAGTTTGATGAATTACCTTCCCAAACCTATTAGGACATGGAAAGAGTTGTAACTCTACTTATTATTTACGCTTAATTACTAGACAATGACATTTACTATTAATAGCACTCGAGCATATTATAAAATTACTTAAGTAGTAATTAGTATTTAATTAATTACATACAGTCTGAGAAAAGTATAAATTTCAAATTTTCTATAAAAATATGTGACTGTTTTTGAGAAAATGTTTACCTGAATAAGGTCAGCACAGACCGATGGAGTGGAGTGGAGTCGCGGCACATCGACCGCCGCTCGGGCTTCCACGGTCGCCTAGCGAATTCTCCGCGCAGCTCTCAGTGGTATTTTACTTCGCTATACTGTCGTATGTTGAAGTAAATAAAGTTGATTTCAAATTGATACTAAACTAGTCGGCTCGACGCCACTCCACTCCGTTGCGTCGGCTTGCGCTGACTCTTAGGCTACCTATATACTTTTCTTTTAGACTAATACTAAATCGATACTTTAAACAAGCAGAAAATATTTCAAAAAAACAAAAAACCAGACTACTTCAAAACTATCCCCTTTTGATTAATTTTTTATACCCTATGACACTCTCGTAATCAAGACGAATCTAACGATACCTCATACACTAGAATCCATCAAGCCGTTTAGGCTACAGGATGGCAGGAATGGACATACATAAATACGCCCGAAAAACATTACCCTCCCTCTAGGGCAGTCGGATAATAAACCATACACTTATACAGGGTGTAACGTAAAGGGTATATGAAGCCGAAGGGAGGATGTCCAGTATCGATAACTGAACAACTTTTGTTCTACGACTTTTCGATTTTAGCGAATTTATTTTTTGACTTTTCATACGTTTCGTACCGGTCAGCTGATCGATTTGTATGAGACATTTATTTATTTTTATTTTTTATTCGAAAAGTCGTAGAACAAAAGTTGTTCAGATACCGATAGTGAACACCCTCCCTTCGGCTTCATATACCCTTTACGTTACACCCTGTAGGGTAATAAACGTAAACATAGTACATTTAACTACGTATTTGTTCATTCTGTCAGTACTTATATATTAGTGTACATAATTTATTAGGTTCTAAGTGAAATTGTTCTTCCATACTATGACTAAGTAATCACTTTTACTTAGTACCCACAGCGAGCATACATATGTTACAGTCATTACCCGGAAACTGGAACTAACAACCGCTGGCCAATGCTCTCATTCACATGGGCTCGTAGCGATAAACGCGACCTAATGTAATATATACAATAGTACAGTCGAAGACAGAAATAAGTGTACAGGGGGCCTCAATAAGGTTGAGATTTTCTCAAGAACTACTGGACCGTACATAGTTTTAACTTTTATCTATCTAAGAGTGAAAAACTTATTGCAATAGGTGAAGTAGTTTTTGAGAAAATCTCAACCTTAAAAACTCTCCTGCCCCCTTACCTTTAACTCTTATAGCAGTATTACTTTCATAATACTTTGTTACTTCGTACAATGTCGACCTTAATAAGCTTACTTTAAGGTCGTCATTGTACGAAGTAACAAAGTATTATGAAAGTAATACTGCTATAAGAGTTAAAGGTAAGGGGGCTGTACACCTTTCTCTGTGTTCCACCGTACGTACGCGTTAAGAAAATAGTGAAAAAAGAGCACGTCTATCCACGGTTGACAAATTAGATGACTTAGACAAATGTGCCATAAGAATGAAAATTGAAATTTTTTCTTATTGAACTTTCCTTCTTATGGTACATTTGTCTAAGTCATCTAATTTGTCAACCGTGGACAGACGTGCTCTTTTTTCACTATTTTCTTAACGCGTACGTACTATAGCTGTATATATATACTAGCTGTACCCCGCAACTTCGTTTGCCTAGAGGAGGATGGAGGCAGATCTTCCTCTCTGGATCCTCCACATCACATACCGCCATGGCTTATAGCCTTGATCTCCTATAAACAACTAGATACACAGTCTGCCTTCTAAAAATGTCCGAGCGCAAAGAAGGTCCAAACGGATCAATGGACTTATTTGAATTATTTGGACGTTAACAATGGACCCTTATTTTGACGTTTTTTAAATTGTTTTAGTAAGACCTTTGTGTATCTAGTTGTTTATAGGAGATCAATGTTATGGAGGCATTAAATAATTTATAAAACAAGTTTTACAGTAACTTATTTAAATTGTATCATAATTAGTAACAAATAATGGTCTAAGTAGTTACTACATATAGATATGCAAATAATAATAGTTATATGATATTATTTTTAACTAATTCTAATAGAATATTGTACCTTATCAAGACAATGTCTTAGTCTATTTTGGCTTTAACTGTACTTTAGCCTAATTACGTTATAGTAGTAAAAGACAGATAATTATACACATGTACATAATCATATTTATACATTAGTTTTATTAGCTGTATGGATATTGTTGTTATTTGGCAATTGTTAGCAATCACGTATTTTGTAAAGTCGACAGCACATCAAGACAGTCGAAGACAGAGATAAGTATACAGGGGGCCTCAATAAGGTTGAGATTTTCTCAAAAACTACTGGACCGAATTTAATAATTCTTTTACAGTTACATAGTTTTAACTTCTATCTAACAGTGAAAGAATATTTGCAATAGGTCAAGTAGATTTTGAGAAAATCTCAACCTTAAAAGCTCTCCTGTACACCTTTATCTGTGTTCCACCATGCTTACCTAGTTTAAATTTTCTGTTACAATACAAAAATCATTTAATTTTATTTATTCCTCACCACAAACAATAAATACTAAACAAACATCAGATGTAGTTGTATTCAAAAGTTTCCTTATTTGACGTAAATAACACCCTTTTTTTTCATTTTAACTCTTTTTTTCTGCCCTTATTGATTATTTATATTGTTATATTTATGTGCTGTTGACTGTACATAAGCACGCCCTCTTTCTATGTACAAATTACGCAATTTTATGTACTTAAAATGATACAAGCTGAGTATCAGAATTATATTGAAAATCAGTTTTCAGATTGTTCAGAATCTCTGCACCAAACTAGATTACCGTGCAAAAAATAAAAATGAAATTGATATAACATAAGACTTTGTTTGGTCCTTCGAAACGAATCCTCTAATGGCCATATTGAGTAGTAACTTAACTTTACTTAAATGTCTTATTTTGTAAACAAAAACTACCCTACCCTACTAACATTTTAAGCTGTTCTGTGATTATTGCATGGTTATTTTCACATTATTAGATCGGATCTCTTTATTTTCACGACGACGAACAGGTTCGTTCAATCAGTTCCTTCAGTGTTACATCAGAACAGATAATTAGACGATCATATTTTTTTACAAAAGAAGACACTTGATTTGACTTCGGCGTAGAAGTCACTGGTTAGTATAGACCTCCACGACGTACTGTCAATGTACTGGGAGGCATCTCTTACTCTCTGGATACGTGGTTCCACGTCACATACCGCAATGGCTTATAGCCTATGTGATGCCCAGATATTGGAGCTATCTCCTAGTGAAAGTCCCATTAAAATCCTTCCAGTAGTTTTAGCGTGATGTCTGAACATCGACACAGACTTCTTCTTGCAGTGCCTCTCCAATACTGAAGGCTGGCCGTCAGTTCCGCATATCTCCCTCTGTCTTGAGCCACTCGGAACAGCTCTTCGACGCTGGCTATCGCTGTCCACTCCCTTATATTGCGGAGCCACGATTTCTTCCTTCTGCCAACCCGCCTCTTCCCCTCCGACAGACTTACAAAAATTATAATAATTAGTGTTTTGGCATCCAGTGTCGATTCTAGACATTGCAATTATTCTTTTTCAAAAATATTCAATATACAGACTACAGTCTTATTATTCAATTCAATTCAAATGATTTATTGCAGTCACAAAGACCATATAAGTGTTAGTAAGTACTTAAAACTATGTTAGTGTTTACATGAGGTGTATTACGCGCCATAACATGCGACTTAGGTCCGACTCCGAGACCCCGGGACATGTAAGTGTACCCAGTGGCTCAGAATCGGACTGTCCGTGGTATCCGCAATGCCCTTCAGGATGCTGTTAGGGCTGCCGGGAACCCGTCGCATCAGGGACGCGACTCTTTTGCGTATGATGGCGTAGAATCCGTCTACGCCGGCTTCCGCAAACATCCCTGACGCTGTATTATAAGTATACAGGGTGTCCTTGAATTCATTCGACAAATTGAAACTGGGGGTTCTACTCACGATAAATATTAAATTGGTAAGGATTTTTAGTAAATTAAAACTGCCAAAAAATTTAACTAAGTACATCACAAGTCACACAACACAGACCACTTACCCCATAGACATGAAATCGGTACAAATGACAATGCCAGATTCTGCCCCACCATCAACCGCAAGTTGTACAAGATAACGAATAAATGTAAAAATATCTCCGTTTTTTATTAAAATTATTTGTTTAAAATAAAGTTTTGTACAAGTTGCGATTCGAAAAAAAAACAGCTTAATTAAGAATTCAGAAAATAGTAAGAAATCGGCGAAGCAATTTTGCGCTCATGTGCGGCCAGAAACGGGAGCCCTCTTGTTACAGGTCTATGGGGTAAGTGGTCTGTGTCACACAATTACCTTAGAAATGACCATTAGGTCAAATTCTAGTGAAAAATAAATTTCATAGTGCCTTAAAATGTAAAAAAAAAACTCCAAAGCACAGTAGCGATGCACATCATTTTTTTTGATAATCAGTTGAATTTATTGTAAATATTTTTCCCCAAATTGTTTCATTTACTTAAGCGCTGTGCAGAATGAATTCAAAGCCAGCCTGTAGATGTTTGGCTTTGTGTCGAGCAAGTCTCATTTGACGTGAAATATTCATGCATATATTGGTCATACGATATTGGTCATACGATACGTGAGTCATTTCAGCTACACGCGCTAATGAAGTTTACGGTCGGGGTAATTAAGCGCACGCAGGGCCGGATTAGCCACATAGCTAAAGTAGGTAGCAAAATAATGCTACGAGCCTAAAAAAAAGCTTGAACTGCAATTTTATAAACTTTTAAGGACCTTAGGGCTGACGTACAACGTCACGGCGCGGCGTCCGCCGGTAACTTGCGCCGTCCGACATCGTAACGTGTACGTCAGACCTTACATGAGCCTAACTAGCGCCGCCAATCTTAAAAAAAATTATTATCTACTTACCAATATAATCAATTTTAATAAAAAAGCTATTTACAATTTTTTTATTACGATAAATACTGTTTTTTAAATGCTTATTTATAACGTGATTCAATTTCGGTAAGTTGTAGTTCGCATAATTGCGAAAAACGGCCGTTTTGGCACATTTGTCGACCAAATTAATAAATTATTTAATAAACCAATCTTGGGGGCGTGATGTCTTTCTCAAGGGGAAGATCTCAAGTAAACGTCGCGGTTCGCCTGCAATCAGTAAATATGTTCTCAAGTGTAAGTTTCACAGTTCTGTTGAAAACTGAGTTTTGTTTAATAATACGGCGTTATTCACATGATACCCGATTCCTAAACGCGTACCTAAGTTACGTTTAATAATAGGAACGCCATCTTGAGGTCGTTCTCAAGATTAACTTTTGAGCTGAGAGTGGTTTATTAATACGGGCCTTAGAAAGAGACAGACAGTACACGGTATTGTAAAAGGCAGCCACCCTACGAGGCACTGTCTCTGGGAGATGGCAAGGAATACTAGATTGGATTGATCTCACCGAATTGCAGCACCGCTGTCGTCACAAAGATAGGACCACCTGAAGCATCGAACAGCCACACTGCCCACATCAATATTCTCTGAGTTACATCAATGAGCACCACATTTCTGACCAATTCGAATCACAATTACCACCACCGGTTTTTCGCGCGAAAGGCGAACCACGAGAGAGAGAATGACAGTTGTTGTTGAGTTTTTTAGTAAGGCAAATGCGCCAAAAGATCATACAGCCTTATAGCATTTCCATCGTCATCATCATCTTTTCTAATACCAATTCCATTAAATTTTAGGATTCTTAACAGTATACTGTGGTCGTGACGTCACAGGCAAGTAGAGTAGCGCCAAGTATCTTGATAGAATTTGGCACTTAATCCGGCACTGAGTGCACGCAATTCTTCAAACTCGAACATTGAATTATTATTGGTATCAAAGTAAAAGACACGAAATAATTAAATACCATTTACAACTTCTTAGAACTTTCTTCTAAGTTGCTTTGTGTCAATTATGGCATATGTAACGCAGCTGAATTAATAATTGTAATGGCCCTTGTCGAGTGAAAAATGTGTCATGTGACCCTAATCGCTGTATGAGTTAAGCACATTTCTTATGAGCAAATACGCCATCAGTCACACGTAGGTCTTGCAAGGCCCTGCATTTTGTACGGTAATTACTCACGCAGCCGTTTCATTCAGGGGGACGACGCTTTAATTATTCAATTGATTCGACATCTCCCTCCCACGTATGAAACTAGTCGGGGCGAAGCGGGAAAGTAAGTGTTTTGATAGGTAAAACTAGTGTGAAGTGAAGGTGTTTTCGGTGTAAGTTCCAGTCGTGTATTAGAGCTGAAAGAGAGCGGTTGGCCCGCGATGCCAGTTAGATTCAAACCGCTGGCAGAAATGCTATCACGGAGGCACAACTTTCGAATAACTAGAAGAGTAACAATCAGTTAAAAAGAAGATGAGATTGCAGAGTTCGAATGCAACGGTTTTTTATGTTTAGTTTCGTTTTGAGGTCCGTTTCCGAAGGTCGCGTCCTTCAATCGATAGACTATTAATTGCGACAGCGTGTGATTGTCCGTGGCCTGTAGACAGTTGTGTTTTGGATATATTATTTCCTTTTCGTTTTCGACAAGTGCCAATTTAAAGTAGTCGTAGAATATTTGCTTAGTATCTCAGTGTCAATAGTTTGCTGTGAAAGGACTTGATAATAATTTGTATCTTCATGGAATATGGGCATCTGTTTGGACACAGGTAAGTTTTATTCAGTTATTTATATTAATGGAAGTCGTCCCAAGTTGGGCGCCAAAGTAGCTAATAACTCCTCTTGGCGCCCAACGTGGGGTGTAAAAGTTTCACCTAATTTATTCGTACGTGGGTTTAATGTTTATTTCTAAATAACTTACCATTAACGCGAACCTCGCTGGTATAATTTACATAATTATAAATAGTCTTGTCGTGTCGGCAATAAGATTTAAATATACTGTGTTTAATGCTAAGAGGGAATTTTATTCAAATTACGTTAAGATATTAAAAATAACTACTTTAAATAATACTAACCTAAAAAAATATAAACTAATCTAAAAAACTATATGTACTTACAAAGGGTCGGTTGAACCATCTGAATGGCTTGCATTATGGCTATTCGTATTTGCGTATTTGTCATAATTGCCATGTGTATTCTTGACAAAATATTCGTCTTATTTGTATGTACGTCAAGTATTTGACAAATACGACCAACATCCAATAGCGAATACGAATAGCCAAGTGAAGTGCCAGACAGTTCAACCGATCCCCATTGTTCGGCAACGTGCCCAAAATACTGTTTTATTTAAATTTCTTCCGCAAATTAACAGCACGTGTAAGTCTGGGCACTCTACGCGACAGTAAAGGGCTTAGATTGCAATGGCGTTGATGTGCTATCGAGTGTATGAAGGTTATTTTATCTTTGCACATTTTAAAGAAGTAATGACTAGTTTTATTCTCAACCGCGCCACAGACTTACACACTAGCCATTGGAGTTATTTTCTTCTTCTAAAAGTTTATAGATACCTTTCTGGTTTTATCTAGCCATTGTGCTATTATTATTATTAATAATATTTATTTTATGAAATAGGTTACCCACAGGGTGTACACCAAAACAATTACAGTGTAATAGTCCACAAAATAATTATGCTAAGTGTCACCCCAATTATAGGCAACAACGGCATGCTTAGAAATCCAAGGAAAAGGTTACAATGTATCTTAACAATAAAAATAAAATTCAACAAATTTAGAAAACATTTCAATAACTAACCTAACAAACAAACAAAAATCTGTTTGAAAAATCTGTTACTGATGGGAGGCAACAGCTGCCTCTTTAGAATCATCAATATCTATAATCTGTGCCTTAAATCTACCCAAGCTATCGGAACAAATATCAATGTTAATTTTAATATAATTCTTTATTCAGGTAATAATCCCAAAATACAAATAGGTAATGTAGACGGATAAGATAAAATTACAATAAATGAAGATTAAAATAAGATTAAATAAAATTAAACATTAAATATTAACTCCATTAATACATACGCTAGTCAGCCAACCTTGATTGGCATTATCAATTTACCACAGATTTATTTTCGGTTCGCGTTCTGGTGAACGGAAAGCCAATAACTAAAAATTGGACTTCTCAAGTCCTCACTCACAGCTTTTAAAATACTGTTGCCTGAGTTCCGCAATCTTTGCCAGAACTCCAGAAGGCAGCTATGCGGTTCCTCATGACAGCGAAGAAGTCTTGTGCCTTACAGATTAAATTCCAAATTGGCGACCTTCGCAAAGTGAGTTAGCTGCCATACATTTCAATATGAATTGTTTGGATACGTAGCTGGTGACTTTGTACTGACGTCCCGGTGAGGTAGGGCTGAAGTATCACGTGTCCGCAGAACATAACAATGATGAGCTGGAGACCACGGGCGGGGACCGCAGCCGGCGCGACAGCACGTGGGTGGGGCGCGCCACGCCGCCCACCGCAGCGTTCCCCATGCAGAACTCCAGCCATGTCAAGTTCGAGCCACCAAACGTGCCCGTCATATTTGTGCTGGGTAAGTGTTTAGTTTATTAATGGACTTGACCGCTCGTTATTTGCCAATGTCATGTTACAGAGTATAAAAATCTAAATAGATTTTCGTTTCGCATAGCGCATTTGCAAGAAAATATCAAAACATTATGAAAAAGGAACGCGTCATTAATTAAAAACATGATTTCTAACTGCAATGTTAGACATGAATTTGAATAATTGCACAATCACTGGATAGATGTCGCTACCGTCCCTAAAGACCAGAATATGGAGACAAAATTCACGATCTGGCTACGAAATCACGGTGGCTCTGTTGGAATAGAGCGTGCCACGGAATGGTGAGGTGCCGGGTTCGAATACCGGTCGTGATGAAAAATTTTCTCCATTTATCTTTTAGAGTAAAAGAAAAAATATTCTTCTTCATTCTTCCTTCCTCCAGAGGAGTCGCCGTAGCGACGTCACCCTGGATATCATCGTCTTTTCTTCTTCTTCTTCTTCTAAAACAAACGCCATAACGAAGCTGCTCAGAAGTCAGTTTCACTTCTGAGATTGTAGTGGGACTCTTGACTTAGTTCGAAACTGCAGACCTTGCATAAATTATCCGAGAAATCCTCCATATTACGGTCATTCGCGAACATTTTCTGATAATACGTTTATTTGCAAAAGGAACAACATATGTAAGTCTGGGTTTATGTATTAGTACACACGAAGACAGAAAAAAGTATACAGGTACTTCAATAAGCTTGAGATTTCCTCAAAAAACACTAAACCAATTTTAACAATTCTTTTACAGTTACATAGATTTAACGTTTATCTATCGTACAGTGAAAGAATTCTTGCAATAGGTCAAGTAGTTTTAGAGATAACCTCAACTTTAAAACTCTCTTGTACACTTTACTCTGTACCTACATGTCCCAAGAGCGCTGGACCTGGATCGTCCAAGTAATGGCTTTTTGTAACCTGGTGTTCGTCCCCAGGCGGCCCCGGCAGCGGCAAGGTGACCCACTGCGACAACCTGATGCAGGAGCGGCGCGGCGTCGTGCACATCAACATGACGGACCTGCTGCAGCAGTACGCCATCGGCAACGGTACAGCGCTTGCGCACATAGCCGGTTTGCACTAGAATACATTAGATTACACACATAAATTAATGTATAGTTTATAATCAATTAATCATCGATCAAGTGATGTATAGATCTCAGAATTATTTTTAATTCATTATGCCAAATTTTAAATACGCACGTACCTTTTATCATCAGTCTATTTATATTGCCCCACTGCTCGGGCACAGACCTTCCCTTACATCGAGGGAGCTGAGGCCATGATCCACAGCGGCCCAGTGCGGATTGGCGAATTTCATATGACTTAGAATTAATTTCTTCTTTTACGAAGTTTTTCCTTCGAAAAACCGAGGAAAATGCATTGGTGACTGACCTGTGGAGCTATTACGGTTCTCAAAACGATCAAATCATACCATGGCATAGCGGCCGTGAAAGGGACAGTGCTATTGGCATTGGTGTAGCGGCGTCTCTGTTTGGCGCGACATGACATGGTATAATTTCATCGTTTTGAGAACGGTAATGACCCTGACCGGGGATCAAACGGGACCTTCGTATGTTAAGTCACTGTCCCAAGTAAGTGCCCACTGCGCCAGCGAGTGCTCACCGGCCAGCGCGGCGGTCACTGTCAATGACTGTCGCATCGCAATCGATCAATTGCATTATTGAGCTCGGTCACGGCGTTACGAGTAGGTCTCGGGCCTCGCGTGACACGACGTGACGAGCAGCTTTTTTTATAAAGTTAATAACTAATTACAGCACGCTGTGTAGATACTACATATTTACAAAGGTACATAACTATTAACGACATACATAAACTCACCACCGTATCCCATAGGTAGATAAAACGGAATTGACAAGGTCTAAAACGTATTAACATCCTAAAAGAAAAATACCATTTCAAGATTTTGTCTCTCTGAATACGTAGAATTTTTTTCACAATTTTTTCGTAGATAAATTCCGAGAAAAAAAATGTTTTCTGTAAAATTAGGCATTCCGGAAGTACTGTGGCTCTGACGTAGTAGGCAAAAAAAATCTAACCCATACAGCCAAGTAATACATTATATTTTTGTTTGTAACACTTTTTCAATGCTTTCTAGCTAGTCAGAATCCTATTTGGCGATTCTAAAAGAAAAATGGCAATGAACACACTCTTACAAATACCGAAAACTTCCGAAACATGGGTATTCACCGGTTTTGGAACGACACTATGTCAGTATTGTGACGTCATCGTCACTTACGCCCTTTTTAATTTTCACGATCTTAACTTAATTTTTAAATAATGAAAACGACGTTATTTTAATATAAAAAATATGGATCCCTTTTAATTTTACCTAAGTATATTTTCATAAGAGCTCGGTGGCTCAGTGGTTGGGTCAACAGACTTGCGATACGGAGGTCCCAGGTTCGATTCCCAGCTAGGGCAGCCATGTACCAATGAGTTATCCTCGGTTTTTTCAACGGAGAAACTTACGTACATTTACCGAGTGCTCTCAAAACGGTGAAGGAAAACATCGTGATGAAACCTGCATGCCTTAGAAGAAAAAAATCTAAGGCATGTGAAATCCGCCAATACGCACTGGGCCCGCGTGGTGGATCATGGCCCCAGCTCCCTCGATGTAAGGGAAGGTCTGTGCCCGAGCAGTGGGGCAATATAAATAGACTGATGATGATGATATTTTCATAAAAAAATTTAATAAAGGGGGTAAAAAAAATAGACATTGTCAATTCTATAGAATTCGCCAGTTAAATCTGTTGCATTCAAAACGGCTTACTGTACGTGGCGAATCTTATCGTAGTCTTTTAGAGCCACTTTAGATGCACTTGGTAGGTATCATAGTGGTCCCACGTATTCCTTTCACAACTGCTGCCGAACAATAGCAACAGGGCCAATTGCTTAACGTGCTCCAAACAAATCAGGGGCTACAGGCGGCCTGAACAACTCTGACAAATAGATTTGCATGGTCACAAACCAAAAAGAAGAAAAAGGTTTCCTCTTTTTGGTTTGGTCGCTTCCTCCATGATATTCAATCTCTTCATGCACGCTCGTCGGTTTGTAGACCATGAAAACCGCACATGGCTTTTTTAAATTTATTTATTATTATTTATTTTATTAATGGACTCGACAGTTCGTCATTTGCCAATGTCATGTTACAGAAAATTCTAGTCTTCTATCTTCCTCCAAGGGAGTCGCAGTAGCGTATTCACCCTGGGGAGCCGTGTCTTCTTGTCTTCATCCAGAGGAGGCGCCGTAGCGTCATCACTCTGGACGAAGCAGCTCGACAGTCACGTTCACTCCCGAGCTTGTAGCGGGAACTCTTGATAAAAGCTTGAAACTTCAGATCTTGCTCAAATTATCCAACAAATTCACCATACTGTCACTCGCGAACATTTTCTGATTAATTTAACGTGATATTAATCTCAAAATAACCACTGTAGACAATAAAACAAAAATTATCAAATAATTTTGCAACCGTCGTTTCCCGCCATTTTCAAGAGAACCGGCCTTTTTTTTTAAACATCGCCAATTTGATCGACATAAATAGATTATAATATGTAAAAAGAATTACCTTAATTATATAGATAATACATAATAAGCGCTGAAAGACAAATTACGGGCTTCGTAAGACAGTATGGTTTTAGTCTATAATTATTTAGTCACTCGAGCATCCCCAGCGCTGGGAAAGCACACGTGTTCAGCCTCAAGGTCCCAACACACTACATACTAAATTGTGTATTTATTCGTATTTAACAAACCAATTTGAACTGTAACTTCGTCGAATTAAGACTTTGTTTATAGTTTTTTTGAGTATTCAATTTCGTCGTAGAATTTTAATATGTAATACGAATTACCAGAATATTCTTAGAAAGTACAGTGGGACACTAGTTGATATGATATGCTATTAGATTGTATTGAAATGGAACAAAATATAGGTTGTAATAGGTTGTCGATTGTACCTGTAGGGACTGACCGATTGATATTCGTTTAAATATCTACCAACCTAAGTACCTATTGAATTTTCCATATGGAATGGAATATTTTGGTTTTAGGTCACTTTAAAACCTATTATGGGTTTAAAATATAACACTTGACATATATGTCTGTAACTATGGTTACCTTAAGAAAGGTTAATGTACAATTTCTGCCCTAGAGTTTCAGAATTCGATGCAAAAAATCACATAAAAATACCTACTTAATATTATGCATTTTGGTTAGTTACCTAAGTATCTAATATACATAATATAAGTATCTAATCACGTAGAAGTAGAATTATTTCAAACTTCACGTCCTGTTGACCTGATTCTGATAGTCTGACCGCAAGATACGCTTTACCGCGAATTGGGTAGCGACAGACGTACGGATCAGGACTTGAGCGAGTGCGAGAGAGAGCGGACGACGATATGACAGAGTGAAGCGAGCTGCTCTACCGCCGCGTCTCGCCGCGCAGCTACCTAAGGCGCAGTACAGCGCATGCGCCAGACTATAACACAAAATGGACCATTGTTGTTCGAAGAATCGTCATTATCATCAGCCCGTATCAGTCCACTGCTGGACATAGGCCTCTCTCAAAGCACGCCACTCAACCCGACTCTCGGCCCTTTGCATCCATTCTCTGCCAGACACCTTACTCAGGTCTGGGATTCTGGTCGGTTATTCAAAAATAAACATTATTGTCTCTTACCTAACAGACATGCAGGACTTCGGCACGTTGTCCAGCAAGACTGTGACCGAGGTGCTGATGCTGGAGATGAAGATGGCTCCCACAGCCAAGACCTACCTGGTCTCCGGCTACCCTCGCTCCATGAGGGACGTCGCGGAATACTCAGATAAGGTGAGCCTATACTTAACTAGACGTGATGATCTAAGGCCGACAGCAAAAGTTTTGAGTGATCTTATCTTTTCCTGATAGTGTGGCGACACGACACTTCGATTCATTGGCAGCCTCTACACATCAATATTTATAGCGATCCTGCGTTTTCAATTAAGGGTTTGTATGGGTTCATTCAGAATTATCAGCCAATCTGCCCAATATTGTGTCAAATTCAGCGTTTTTTGATTGAGATACGTAATACAAGTTTAGGTGAAGTTAAAATAGTTATAATTGTGGAATCCGAATCTCAAAAAATGCTGAAGTTGCACCGATATTGTCGTGAAATCATTTGATTTTATTGATTATTTTGCACGCACCCTGCGCGATAAATACTGAAGTGTAAACGTCGCCATTGGGATCTTTTGTGCACTCCCCTTTTCTTTATAAATACTCCCTCCTCCCTAAACATATAACTCATTAGGTCCGCTACAGTTTTGAGCGAGCATATCTTATATTTTCCTGGTAGGGTGCCAATGTGGCGGCACTTCGGCCAATAGTCATTGACAGTTCTGAGCTTGAGTTTGGTCTTACAACTCTCAGATTTCATGCTATTTGGACAGTGGTATTCGGTTACATCTGTAATCTTCTGGTTCCGGATAGACTACCTAACCCTTGCGAGCTTTTGAATTCGCTCTTACAAAGATCTGTCAAAAGTAGAGAATACAATCCCGAGCATTCTTTTCAATCCCGGGATTAGTTTTTGATGCGGGATCCCGGGACTATCCCGGGATTAGCCTAAGTAGGCAATTTCCAATTGGGCTCCATAAAATCCGCATTTCTTAAAAAAAGTTTTTTTAATATTGTTGTTACACAATACAATATTTAGAATATGGACAAAGAGACGAGACCAAAAAATATGTACAAAAAATATGTTGCAATGGCAGAAATATCAAAGCATCCAACTTTTCCATTAGTGTCAGTCAATTATCGGGGTTAGGAGGTTTATGGCCTCGGCTCATCCATCATATCCGATAAATAACTACTTTTCATCATCTTTTGTTAATAATTCAACTTCCATTGTCAAGGCGCAACGTACAACGGAATGCAAAGTATAACTGTTTGTGGCAATCCCGAGATTAGCCAAGTACAGTCCTGGGATTTTCGGGGTCAAAATACGGCCGAGATCCCGGGATTCGGGATCCCGGGATTGTATTCTCTTGTCAAAAGTCTATGTTTGACATTTTATGAGAGCAAGATTACGATAAGCTCGCGATAAATATTCTGTGAATCCTTATTGGCTCGCAATGAAATTGTCTCAGAATCTCGGCCTTAAATCGAATAATTGAGTACCTCTAGGTACCTAATTTTATTGAACTCGTATTTTTGGGGCACAACCCCCAATTATTTAGCATTTAGTTGTTGAATTCACAATTTCAATCGCACCGACAATACGGGACGAATTTTTCCATTAAACTTACAGTAACTTTTGATTACCAATATCACTCAGGGTAACCGACCGCATTTTGACACATCGATGTCATATCTCTGTCTTCGACTGTACTACATTGATATAACTTGTATTTAACTCTACACGAATATAATAAGGCACTGTCCTCAATTTAATTTAATTCAGTTACAGTTCCGTCTAAAGAACCTATATATTTTAGTACTCTCACCTCTTATAGCGATCCAGTTTAGGTTCCTAAACTGAACCGAATCGCGTTTGACGTCATTGTAGCAAATTGTCAGTTTAGGAACCTAAACTTGATCGCTATAAGAGGTGAGAGTAACCCCGCTGGTCTAGGTGGAAGAACGACTGACACATTGTATAACTCTTCGTTAGAGCCGACACAATCGTATTTTCTATCTACCCGCTAATGGAATTGTTAGGTTTCCGTCGAGACTTCAAGAATTAGTGTTGATAGCTGCAAGTTTATTCGGTCCTTTACTGGACAATACTTTATTGTTAGTAATGTTGACCTGAATAGGATGTTAGAGGCATCACTTGCATTACTTAACACACAAAATTCTATCTTACACAATGAATTTGAAAGCACACAATCCAACTATAACATGTAAATGTAAATCAAAAAAATGTAAAATCTATTGCTATTAGACATACCTAAGCGTAGAAGCCATTCAAATAAAAATAGAATAGACATATCTATATCTTTTTTTTTCACTGTAATGTCCCAGACGCGTTCCTCTTTTTTAATATTATTTATTGTACCCTAGCTCTCGCACCACACCTTGAACACAGTAAGGCAGGGTTTCTCAAACTTTCGGCTCCACGAACCCCTGTTAAAATTTCCAGGTGACATCCCTGTCACCCGGAAATTTTACCCCTAACGGACCCCTAAAATGAAATTGACTGTTGAAGAAAAAAAGGTTTTTATTTGAATAAAAGGTACCAAATAAAGTGCCAAAAGAAATGTCTTTTTAACATTAATGTGATGGGTGTGCTTGTTTCTTGCCGCAAATGGATTCAATTTTAGGAGTAATTTTGGAAAATTTTAACCTTAATTCTGACTCGGTATCAAGTCGATTTCTGTATTTAGTTTTTATCATGACCAGGTGTGACCCACTCTCACATAAGTATGTTGTAGCAAATCTTGTCGCGAACCCCCTGCCGTCGAATGGCGAACCCCTAGGGGTTCGCGTACCCCACTTTAAGAAACCCCGCAATAAGGGATGTGATGAAAATCAGCGCTGTGTGCAGTCACCTCAGTGGCTGGGCACAGCATTTTAGCTGATCACAGTCCTATTACGCATATTATTTTAAGTTAGTTCTAAGTGTTTAAATAAGGTCACGTTGTATGTGTAATATATATTTTTCATTTCATTTCATTGACCAGGAGAAATTCATAATGTGATTATGTTGGACTCGCACCATCTAAAACTCCTGGGGTGTTCAGCCTCCGCCACCATAGACAGGACCACGGGTACATCTTTCGAAGACTACCGTGGCCCTGTTGGCGGGTGCCCTTTCGGGCCCGACTCCGGGGGGCCTCATGCCTCCCCCTTCTCCGCTGAAGGCGCTCCGGAACACATGGAGCGCCTTCCAGCTCGGGACCACTTATTAGACTATACCTTTTTTTTTCGGGGGGAAAATCATCTAGATATCATGATACCTCCTTGCCACGGGGAGGCGAGGATGGTTATGTCGGACTCTTACCGACTAAAAACCTCTCGGTGTTCCGTCTCGCCGCCCTATGACGGAGTCACGGGGAGACTTGCGAATTACTTCCGCAACTAGACTATACCTAATTTAACTTCACTTCCCTTAGACCGTGTTACTGTCCCCTTCACACTATATTAAAAACGTTAAGTTAGAAAAGGGCCGAAGATATAAACGTAGACTAACTTTAAATCACGTGGCTAAAAACCTTAGAATACTAGCCTAAACTTATTAGCGGACTTATAACCTGTCTGCTTGAAAAATACCAAACCAATATAGAAAGTTCAAAGGCTAGAAAAATTAAACATATCAAGAATCAACCTTGATGTCATGAGGTTAATCTATTTTTTCTGCGAATATTCGTGTACGGCCCAATTCTAGAGTAGATGCCGTGACGCAAAAAAAACCGAATTGATTTTTTGCAATCTCACCCCAATCAATGGCTTACGAATAGAACACGATAGTCATGTTTTCACATTCCGTTCACCCCGAGGTGGGTTTCATGAATTTTATGATTCACGTGTGGATACGTGACGTGATAATATGACTTAATGATGACAATGTTTGCCTTTAAAAGGGCTTGTGCCATGTCATTGTTGGTATTAGAAAATAATAACGAGTCACAAACAAATTAAAGCTTTATCTCATATTTGTCGATAATTTAGAACCCAAAATTATATAAATTGTATGTAGTTGACGTAGTCCCATGTCGGGCGCCAAAATATTGAGAACCTTGGCGCCCAGCATGGGAGTTCATTGTCTACGTATCTACCAATATTATGTGATTTGCTCCTTTGTATAACATCATGATCATGAACCCAGGGCGGTACCTGGGAAGTTCTATCATATTCGTAATCGTTTTCAAATTGATACAGTTATGGGTTATATTATACAGGTGTAACGTAAAGGGTGTATGAAGCCGAAGGGAGGGTGTTCAGTATCGGTAACTGAACAATTTTTGTTCTACGACTTTACGATTTTCGCGAATTTATTTTTAGACTTTATTCTGTACTACTTCATTTCGTTCTTCTTCGAACTCCGCGGTCGTGGTACCCAGCCAGATCAGTATACAGAATGTACCGGAAAGGATAAAGGAAGCTGAAAATCGACGGTCTTCGGTATCAATAAATGAGCAGCTTAGGTTAACTTTTCTAATTACGCGAAAAAAAAATTGACTTTTCATAGATAATTTCTACGGATCAATTGATAGGTTTGTATGGGACATTAATCTCTTTATATTTTTTATTTGAAGAATCGTAGATGAGAAGTAGTTCAATTACCAAAACAGATCACTCTACCTTCGGCTTACTACCATTTCTGTTGCATCCTTAATTACTATTACTCTTTTACTGGCAAATGACGCAATTATCGAGCCAATTTTAAAAAAACACAATTGTCTCCAGATCCAAACAATAACCGGCGTGGTGCTGGTGAGCTGGCGCCAGCGCGTGCTGGAGCGTCAGATCGAGTACGGCGCCCGCCTCGGCCACGTGGTGCTCAGCCTGGCGCGCATGGAGCTCAGCAACTTCTACAAGCACGTGATGCCCGTAGCAGACTACTTCGATCAGACCAACATGCTCATTGCGGTCAGTAATCTGTGCCTTCTTTACACGTTTATCGTCACCATCATCATCAGTCTATTTATATTGCCCCACTGCTCGGGCACAGACCTTCTTTTACATCGAGGGAGCTCGGGCCATGATTTATCACGCGGGCCCAGGGCGGATTGGTGGATTTCATATGCCATGGAATTGTTTTTTCTTCTAGGGCATATAGGTTTCATAACTGTCAGTGGCTTGAACTGGCAGTGAAAGCAAACGCCTTACTTCGAATTATACATATAGAGTAACCGTAAATTATATAATTGAATTCTTCGTTATTTTATTTATGGACAGTTCGGTCAATGATAAGAAGTGACCCAACATAATATCAGATAAGTCATAAGCCTTTAATTCCCCTCAAGACTGTTGAAAAAGTGCCAACTGTAAAATAAAATGTGAATGTCGTACGATTAATAGTAGGTACATGTAGGTAGGTCATCGTCAATGGTGCCTAATTTGAAGTAAAGTTCAATTTTTATGGCATCTTTTCTCAAGACCGAAAAGCTTTAAAGTATAGTCGAACCATCTGGCATGTGGTATGTCCACGCTCCGTCTATCCGTCCGAGTACTCCACAAAAGACATGTTTCAATTGCCTTACAATTACAATACACAATGGGCTGATAATAAGAGAAGACAGTTGATAATTTGGTGCGTAATTCCAAAGTTGCAGACCTTCTTTTGCTGAAACTGTATTTATGATTACGAACATATCATGCTTATATGGGTTGCGATAACAACTTGTATGAAGCAGCATCTCTCCGTCCCACTAAGTCAAGCCATAAATTAAATACAATCGTTTTCAAGAGACACTGGTATTTATTTTTATGAACTAATTTTAAACGAAGGGAGTTGGCACGTGACGGGCTATTTCGGCTCTCCCCTCAACCGGCCCATTAGCTCAGTTGGTTAGAGCGTCGTGCTAATAACGCGAAGGTCGCGGGTTCGATCCCCTCATGGGCCACGAAATATATTTTTTGCCTTTTTATTTTTTTATTTTATATTTTCTACTGAATATTTTTTGGCGATTAAGTAGTTTCGGATGATAAAAATTAAATTGATTATTTATTTATCATAATATCTACTTGTTATTTGTAAAATAGTCGCATTCTGATTATAACTTACCTGTGTATAAGCCACAGAATAATCCATAAAATCAAGGATAAACTAATTTCTATTAGTTTATCTTTTGGTAACGCGCGCTGTTTAGGCACAATCTTTCCATCAAGGTAGCTGATTCATCATTATAACTAGGGCACAGATTGGTGCCCTTCACCAATTGAGAGCGATCTAACCTAACCTGTATCTAGTCTGTAAATACTTATGTGTAATTGTTTCTTAATATAATATTTAAAATATAAAATAAAACCGGCTACGTGCGAGTCGGACTCGCGCAACGAGGCTTACGTGCAATGCATCTTAACCCCGTAATTTTGTTAAGTAAGTTAGTTAAGTTTGTAATAACAAAAAAAGTATTTTTGGAGGGATGTAATTTCAATTGCGTAACGTAGAAGGTTGATTTTTTTACGGCCGCATGAGGTTGCAGACTTGAGTATTTGGTATTAATTTCAAATTGATCCGTCCACGCGTTTCTGAGATATAGGTCTTGACAGACAGACAACAAACAGTTCCTTTTTTTCCGAGGCACGGAACCCTAAAAAAAGCAGCGACAGTGAATCACTTGGTAGACGATCAATATTATACCCTGCCATCTGTATCACCCCTATGTTTATGGAGCACACAGTCTACTTAAAAGTACATAAAATACTAATGAACATGTATGTTACGTCCAGCTTTCCACGTAATAGATGCTTATAAAAAAGACATTGCCACATCTCAATGGAGCTTTGCCCCACCTACAAAACTACGTGACCATTTAAGCTGTACCATCATTTTGTTAAGGACTTATTACAGGTTTCATATTGCATAATCATAATCAGTATCATTTTCTACCAATCTCTCAACTCCTATAGAAGAATAACAAAAACAATGAATAAATCGCTTCGATTTCTTACTATTTTCTGAATTCTTAATTATCCTGTTATTTTCGAATCGCAACTTGTACATAACTTTAAATTAAACCAATAATTTTAATAAAAAACGGAGATACTTTTACATTTATTCGTTATCTTGTACAACTTGCGGTTGATGGTGGGGCAGAATCTGGCATTGTCATTTACTCCAGAGATATTCATAGTTCATTTCTTTTTAGCACAATTTCATGTGCAAAATTGCAAATGTTCCAAATTCGTTAGGCGGTTATAGCATAATTGAGTAACTAGTATTTTCTCTCTAGCTTTTATCGTGCAATTCACAGATACATAGGTGATTTAGATAAGAATTATTAATTTAACATTAAAATTAAATCATAATATCTTACCAACACTGTGCAGCGTGTCCGCAGAAAAATGGCACTTGGAGCCACATGTTATTGTATCTATGTGTATGATGGTGGGGCAGAATCTGGCATTGTCATTTGATTGAAACACGGGTATACAAACTCATTTTAAAGGAAATGCTGGGTTGACTCGTTACGTTTGCATATTTTATGTCTAAATCACCGGTTGTATCGTGAGACCAGTGTCCACTGCCATTGTGTGCAATCCCTACTACAGACGTCAGCAAAGCTTTACCAAGAGATCACGGTACACTGTCCTCTCATCGAGTACTATCATTCTAAATCGAATCACTATTCTAATACACGTGAAAAACATTTAAAATACGACCATGCCGCAGAAGATCTTAGAGCATCATTTACGCCACTCGTAATTTCCTGTGATGGAGCAATTGGGACAGAATACGAAACATTCCTCAAAAGAGCCGCATCACGCCTGTCTATAAAATGGTCTAGAAACTAGTCCCAAGTGCTTGGCTGGCTCAGAGTCAAGTCTCAAATATCAATAATTAGGTCTGTTTCAACTAGAATAAGGGGTACAAGACGACGAGTGCGAGGGATTGAATATGAAGAGGGAACTGGTATGTCTGTGTGATTTTAATTAGGGTTTTATTGTTATTATTAGAGTTTATTATTATTATTGTATTTAATTAGGTTTTTTTATGTCTATTATTTTATAAGTTTCTGTTATTGTACATATTTTAAATAAATGTTGTAACTGCTATTCTAATAGAAATAATAATAAAAATTAATCACGATATTCTGCTACTGATTCAACAACTAAAGATCCAGGGCAGAAGAAGGCCAGGAAGAACAAGAATATTATGGCTTAAAATGGTACAGTCGAAGACAGAGATAAATATACAGGGGGTTCAATAAGGTTGAGATTTTCTCAAAAAGTACTGGACCGAATTTATTAATTATTTTACAGTTACATAGTTTTAACTTTTGTCTATCAAACAGTGAAACAATTTTTGCAATAGGTCAAGTAGTTTTTGAGAAAATCTCAAATCGGAACCAGTAGTAGTCGATGCGACGGTCCTCGAAGTTGTTCAGAAATATGTCTACTTAGGACAAACTCTACAGCTGGGTAGGAACAACTTCGAGAAAGAGAGTGACAGGAGAATTCAGCTGGGCTGGGCAGCGTTTGGGAAGCTACGTCATATCTTCTCGTCTTCAATACCACAATGCCTAAAAACTAAGGTCTTCAACCAGTGCGTCCTGCCAGTGATGACCTACGGAGCCGAAACGTGGACATTGACGGTGAGACTGGCCCACAGGTTCAAGGTCGCTCAGCGAGCTATGGAAAGAGCTATGCTTGGAATTTCTCTGTTAGATAGAATAAGAAACGAGTATATCCGCCAGAAGACAAAAGTGGTTGACATTGTTCATAGAATCAGTAAACTGAAGTGGCAGTGGGCTGGTCACATCTGTCGTAGAACCGATAACCGATGGGGTAGACGAGTTCTCGAATGGAGGCCACGAACGGGTAAACGTAGTGTGGGACGCCCCCCGACCAGATGGAGGGATGACCTTCGCAAAATGGCTGGCAGGGACTGGATGCAGAGGGCCGAGAGTAGGGTTGATTGGCGCGCTTTGGGAGAGGCCTACGTCCAGCAGTGGACTGATACGGGCTGATGATGATGATGATGATGATTATTTTTTATTGATTGACTAAACCCGCGTTTGGCTCTGATCTCACCTTATGGTAAGTGACGAGGAGGCCGATGATGAAGCACGCGGGCCTAGTAAATGCCTAGTAATTGTCTTAGATGAGTATTATATGGGATTAAGGAACAAAATTAAGCAGTTGTCATATTTTATATACCTTGGCTTGGGGGCTATAATTACATGGGGCGTTGTCGAGAGTGCAGACTACCATAACGATCGTCAATCTTCGAAAGCAAAGTTAAAGTTAGGGACGTGGGGCATTCCGTTCGTTCTGCCTTCCCTACAAGAATAATGCGCGATGAAGTAATGTGCTAAGGAGAAGAAAGTTAGGTTTACCCAGCACGGGAATTGTTTTTTTGGCATCCCATCTTTATGGGATGCCATCTATTCATGACTGCTACTTTATAAACCCCTACTTTTTGTTAGAGATGTCACATTCTGTTCTTTAACACGCGTGTTATTCTCACGATGGTACTCTATGAGGCAGAGTTGATAAAGTGGGCTCGTAGTCTATGTGTGTTAGCTTAGCTTTTCAGATTATTTTTGTAGTCTTTAATGACGTCAAACGGTTTGTATGGACTTGTGGCTATTCTTGTATAACTTTTGTGAACCTAGTCGTAGTCAAGCATTGAAAAATACGTATCTATTTTAAAATTTTATTACCTTTGTTATGGTTAGGTTAGTTAAATGATAAATGGAGAATTTTTTTTAAATAATTAGGTAATATCACGGCTCAGTTGGAATAGAGCGTGCCACGGAATGGCGAGGTCCCTGATTCGAATCCCGGTCGTGATGCATTTTTTTCTCCATTTATCATTTATATTTTTGTTTCGCATACGTTGTTGACACTTCTTTTCGTAAATAAAATCAAAGAAAGCATTTTACTTTTCTTTATAAACAGGTATTAGGTAGTTTTACCATTACATAACTCATGTCAACGTCGCTTGCCCTTTCAAATATTTGCTGAATCACTACGTTAATACAACTCTCAGTAATAAGTACTTCCGATTTTCATTATAACAGGGTCAACGAACTATTAATTTATGTTTCCCTTAACGTGTTTATTGTTATTTTATACACGAAAGTTCAATAAACAAGTTAGAGAATACAGATGAAATACCTTTTTTAGGTTTAGTAATAGATACAATAAGAATTGAGCCGCAATAACCCAATAGTTATGGTGTCTCACAGCTTCGCAAGTGTAGCAGGTTCGATCCCTTACTGTGTACTTTTGTTATGAACCGCTGAACAGTAAATTAGTCATGTGAAATGCTTGCTAATCTTATTTTTAACAGACTTTCAAAATTGTTAGGAAGTTTTCAATTCGTCATGTCAAGTACTTATGTATATATTTTCATACCATCTGGTATAGTGAAACGCAATTTCCCACAGCTATCGGGAATTGATCCGAATTATCTTTTGATCTTTACCCAAATAATTGCTACTAAAATATAAATGATATATTCTTGAAAAGTCATTGAACATCTATTAAAGACTTACTTAATAGATTACGGACGGACGTAGTTGATATAAAAATATCACCTCAGACGCACCTCGATACATCAAGCTAATGATTATTTTACCGAAGAATTACTCAGCAAAAAGCTACCCGGAAATAAATGGTTTATCTGACAAAACATCGATTTGCGTGTTCATCAACGCATAATTTATTACGGAATAATTTCATTTCTATTAGACCCAGGTTGGGCGCCAAATTAAAACTTCTGGCGCCCACCGTGGGACATCATTATTAATTGAAATAATGATAATATGTTTTGAAGAAATTCCTATAACCTATAACTTTCTCAGTCTTGGGTAAAGTATCATTTTTCTATAATAATAATGTTCGGAATCGTGCAAATTAACGTTCATTATAAGTAGCATTGAATAGCATATAATTAAGTGAGCTTTCAAATGATTGCTAGCCATTTAAATTGACACACCAGCATTGTGCTGCCTACCTATGAATTAAATAATAATAATAATTCGAAAATTACTCGTATGATATGTAAAAATGACAGTAACAAATAGTAGTCGTAATACAATCGTTTATTTAAGTGAACACATTAGATGGCCCAAATCGGAGTGACTGCTATTAGAAGCAATTCCATGTTTACTTTGAGCGAGTTGATGGTGTCCTCAAGGTTGTAAAGGGCATGACAAACGGTGCGAGACAAGTTGCCCTGGAATGGCATTCACCGGGGAGGCGTAAGCCTGGATACCGATCGCAAAATTCCATCGTATTCGTTTACATGACTTATTACCGTAGCAGTGATTTCACTTTCCTATGAGTTCCCGTATCGGTATGACTCCCTATGCAGTGAGTATAATTGCGATGATTTCTTCTGCGGTTACCACCGCCTTTTTATCAAAAATTATCTTTACGTCGATTCTGGTACAGCCAGACAAATTTTGGCACATGGACAATATTACGACTTACGGCTCATAGATCAGTTGAAGGTATCGGCTCAAGGAAAAATCTGTCGCTCGTCGTAGACTGTAAAGTTGCGATTCCGATCCACGCGACAGACGGCAGATAGTAACGGCAACTGCATCTGCCGCGACGACAAACGGCATTGCTTTACTAGGTTTTAACCTGTCACGACCGGACTCGCGGCACTTGAAATTGTAGTCTGAAACGGTCTCATACAAATAAATACTGTAAAGCAGGGTTTCTTAACGTGGGGTCCATGGACCCCTTAGGGGTCCGTAGCATGTGTGTCAGGGGTCTGCAGTAGGTCAGTCAGTCTAAAAATATTGCCTTGCCTTGTCGAAGACTGTCCCACAATTTAACGTGCTCATTGAGGCCAAACAGCAGCAACCTTCTCATTAACGTAGTAAGTGTAATAAAAGTGTCAATAAAAGACTTTTTTTTTATTTCCAAAAATATTTATGGCTGGGGTCCGTGGAATAGTTTAAATTGTGAAAGTGGTCCGTGACTGCAAAAAGGTTAAGAAACCCTGCTGTAAAGTAATGCCGTCGCGGCGCAAATGCCGTCGCCGTCAGCTGTTGCTGTCTGACGCGTGGATCGGAATCACACTTTAACTCTCATCGTTCGAGTTTAGTATCCAGTCGAGTCCATGAGTATTCAGTGCGAACGAGTAGATACGTGTATGTAATGTAGTTAGCGCGCACAGAGGGCGCTCATCCGCAGCGCGCGAAGAAACGTCAACGGCGACGCGGGCGTGGCGCGCTCACCTTGAAAAAGACCGTCGAAATCGGTCGGTCTAATTGCCGACTTTAACAATATAAGTGAGTGATATCCGTTTATATATAATAATATGTAGTTAGCTATTCGAATCGCGTGCCTCGTTCGTCGCGACATTCGTATGTGCCTTAATAAGTACTATGCTATCATGTGTTTTAAAAGATACACAGCTACGTCCATTATTATTAGCATTTAGTTTGTTTACGTACTTTCAAAATAGTATTTGAAAATATCTTTATTTCCACATTTATCTACAATCTACAATACACATTTAAAATAATTTTTTTGTCGCATACTAAATTGCTGTCTTATGTCTGGGTATTTTGTGAATCCTAATAAAACTGGCTTAAAGATTGCATCTGGAAGATAGTAGAAGTTGTATTATTTATATTATATAAAAGAGGATTAGACGAGCTACCTGATGGTAGGCGGACATCGTCGCCTAGGGGTTGCTGGATTGTTGCAGACTTTGAAAAACTGTATTTACGTTTCTCTTGAAGCACCTAACATCTATGATAGCTCCGAGGAAAGACGTCAAGGGACAGATCATTCCATATTATACGCGGCAAGAAAGTTCGCGTAATGCCTGTTGTGGTAGACAGATTGCCACGGGTTTATAACATGAAATCTTGGACGAATTCTAGAAGAAAGTAGAAAGACTGGTTCTAACTGCTTCTAACGCCGCTCGAAACAATAAAACCCAAACCGCCACCACCAAAAATTCACGAAGTCACAATTGAATATGACATCATGCGTCATTATCCGGACAATCGATGGCCATCAATAAACCAGCGCGTTGTTTTGTGTCGCGCTTTATCGATCGCCTATCTACGGTCAACGTACAATGTCACCATCTTGCTGGTAAACACCGAACACCTGTTTGTTCGAGGGTCTCTTAGTCCATGTGCGAGTACACGTTGAAAACGATCGTACAAGTTAAGCAACGTTGGACGAGTACTGTACCTGGATGGATGACCTAGTGACATTTTCGTATGTCTATTGACATTCTCAAAACGATGAAATTTACCATGTCATGGCGTGCTGAACAGAGACGACGCTATACCAGCGCAATAGCACTGTCCTTGTCACGCATGCCATGACATGGCATGATTTCAACGGTTTGAGAATGGCAAAAGCCCCACCGGTCCCAGTTACTGTCGCTCGGCAACAATCGTCAAGCCATGTCAATGGTCTTAACAACTCTGACAATGTCTTTGGTTGGACCATTTGGTAACTAAACCACACGAGATGAAGAATAGATTATAGCCTATTCCCCCATAAGAGTATATTGTGTAAATGTTGATTTCACGATGTTTTTCATCACCGTTTACATAGGAATTGGTAAATGTGTGTAACATATACCGATAATAACTGACGTCTGCTCAAATCTATTGATAGATGACTGACCTGGGAATCCTATGTCTCCCAGTAAGTAATCTACCACACCGTACCGTCTATATGTCATTGTTTATACGGCATCAGATTGAACCGAATGATTGGATAATGTTTGGTCAAACTAGTGTGACGACGAGGAAAAACCGAATTAAGACGTGACAACAAGCAATCACAACTCTCCGAAGACATAGCGAGGATCATCCATCCACTTAGGACCATCGGTCTTACTTATCGATACCAAGAGAAGTTCTCATTTACAATACAAATGACTAAGGATTGTATTGTAATACTTCGAGTATTTCCCGATACGTACAAACAACCTTGGGATCTTCAAGGCTAGAATAAATAACCATTTACTAACCCAATGCTCTGTTTTAGTCCTTGTCAAAGCTTACCATCGGGTAAGGTTGAGGTTAAACATTTCGGGTACCCTCTCCTATTGTAAGGGATCTTTGCCTCCGTGAACAAAGCACCAACATAACAATGAAAGATATCAAGCATTTAGATGTGGATGCTGAGTTTGGAAAGAAAGGAAGAGTAATACAGAGTAATGAATGGCAATATGGAGGAGACGATACAGGGGGAAGGAGAACGAGAAACGTTTCTGGAGTGGCTATAGCGGTGGAGTAAGAGTGTGTCCTATCGGGAGCCTGGATAGACCGAAGGTAGAGCCTGAAAGACTGCAAAGACAAGATACTCCTTATATTAATGTAGATCAAGAATTGAACATAGTCCCATAGTCGCTTTAGTACAGCCAACAGGACGTCGACTTGCACAAACCCATTTCTATAATATCTAAATAGGTACAGCGTATTGCTTGTAAAACGATCTTATGCTGCTAATGATACGGTAGAGTCTTTTATTAATAAAACAATGTAGTATCAATCGATATAACATATAAAATGTCTTGTAATTTTCATAAAGAACATTAAATTAAATATACCTTTCAAAGGTAGCTCCTTCGTGTCATTGAACAAATACAACCAATAATGGCCCCTAATAACAAATCAATAGATTCTAACATGGTTCTAACTGGCTAACTAAATTTCAGCAATTACCGTCGCCTCTCATGCATATTTGACAATCAAATAATGTAAGGTGGATACCTATTCCTAGAACGATGACAGACCTATTGGTATCGACTATGGGTGGAGTATGTCGATTTTTGAAACATGTCAACATAATACTTAAATGAATCAGTCTTACCTAAATATTCATTAGCAAGAACTTCGACGTTTAAGGGAAAGAGGAGGTGGAGTTGTGGGGATTTTTACCAATAAACCCCCTCGATGGCCGATGTGCTGTTATACTGCACGGTATGATACCATTTATCACAGCGAAAGACATTTTCCTAGTGAGTAGTGTAAAAAGCAACCACCCTACGAGGTATGGTCTCTGGGTGATGACCATGAATGTGAGATTGGATTGGTCTCACCGAATTGCAGCTCAGCGCTCGTCCCAAAGCTAAACACCCTAACCATCCCACAGCCACACTGCCAACACCAATATTCTCTGAGTTACATCAATGAGCACCAATTTTATGATCAGTATCAATTCGAATACGACGCCTTTTTTGCGCGGGCCGAACAAAGACAGTTGACAGTTGTTGTTGTTTTTTGGTAAGGCAAATTCGCTGAAATATCATACAGTCTTAAAGCGTTTTAATCTTTTCTAATACCAATTCCATTAGATTTTAGAATTCTTAACAGTAGATACAATTACAAAATGAAGAGGAAGAAACACGTACCTACCTATATTTGAAGATCGAATAGTATGCGTGGATTGTCAATTTGTCACATTGAAATATTGGATGCAAAATTCAAAGAGATTTGTCCAATCTTGTTTGCAGAGCTCAAGGTCAGGGATAGAAAGCAGAAAACGAAAGGAATCTTTGAGCATGTGTACCTGTCGTGGTCAGATCGTTAAATTGAGCATTTCATGAAATCGTCAGTCATTTCATGAAATGGTGGCATTTCATGAAATCGTCAAGTTGTGCTGGGCATATCGTTTAAACGTCAACGTTCGTCGATTTGTCCAACGACGTTTGGTCAGATCATTAACGTAGGGTGCCCATTAAGGATGTAAGTAATAATAATTCAAAATATACTTATTACGAACTTATTTATTGTTCTAGTCAGTACCAAATTAAAAAAATATATATGTTACAAAATTCTTACAAGCATTTCAAACCAATTGTCCACTGGAATTAAATATACGAAATATTCATATTGAACACATTGAAAGGACAATAAAGATGTTTTTATTAGATGTTTATTATTATTAATATTATATTTATTACCTAATAAAATAAGTACAAAATTGTATTATAATATTATAGAACGTTAAAATGTTTCGTTTCACATACGGTATACCTTTATGAAATTCCGTTATTATTTCAAAATATTCCTCCATCGTAATTATACGAATAATAGGATCATCAATACATTTCTTCTTGTATATTAAAAACTTGTAATTCCAGTTTTTCCATGATGTAATATTTTGTAATCCAGTAAATTATAGTCCGTCGACTTTCGTTGCCTGGTCACCCTACTTTCCTTTATTTGTTGTATAACCTAAAAATGAAAATTATGTATGTTAAATTTCTAGGATTCAATTATTAAAAGTAAATAAGTACATTTTAGATACTTAGATGAGATTTTAAAAGGATATAAACTAAATATTGTCATTTAAATAGGTACTAACCTGTGAAATGTATTCCCAAGATTTTTTTTGTAAATTGAGGTTAGTTTTTGCGTGACTGTCATAAAATTCACACCGTTTCGTATAGTAACACTTATTCAAGTTTCCAACACACTTTCTTATATAATTTGCACATTTTTATTCACTTTTCAACATGAATCCGCATTATTTACTTACGCACACAAACATAAACAATGACAAAGCGCGCTCTCAGCGCCTCTAGCGGTAGTTATTGCTATTTTTCTACGATATGGCCAATTGTGTTTGGTCATATCATGAAATAGCCGTGTGTTTGTTGGACATATCGTAAAACGTTTTCTATTCATTGATCTGGCCAAGCTATTTCATGAAATGACCAATAGACATTTGACGATTTCGTGAAATGCCACCATTTCATGAAATGGTCGACTATTTCATGAAATGTTCAATTTAACGATATGACCACGACATACCTATTCAATCTTATAGTCTTTTTAAGTTTAACGATATGCGATGTACTTATTGCGACCAATAACTGAATTGAGGGGGGAGTGAAATCTGGAACTAGCAAATACATCGAAAAGTAATACCAAAGCCATTATTAGGTCTTACATTTATATATTATTGCGACTGTGGAAACCGTCAGCTGGAGTAACCTGGTGTAATGAATATTTAATAACACTAATAGGTACCATTTAAAAATGTATTACGAAGTTTGATTTTTAAATCAATCGCTAGCATTGATCTCCTATAAACAACTAGATACACAGTCTGCCTTCTAAAAAGGTCCAAACGGATGAATGGACCCTTATTTGCTGTATTGGACATTATTTGGACGTTAACAATGGACCCTTATTTGGACGTTTTTTTTGTTTTAGTAAAACCTTTGTGTATCTATAGTTGTTTATAGGAGATCAATGATCGCTAGTCAATATCTGATGTATGGAGGCTGAAGGTTAATAAGTACTATTCTCGTAGGGTCCGTCGGGATTGCAGGCGGTTAAATTAGGGGATCAGTACTTATATCATGAGTTGCCAACGTTGCCAACAAAATGACAATGCCAGATTCTGCCCCACCATGAACCGCAATTTGTACAAGATAACGAATAAATGTAAAAATATCTCCGTTTTATTAAAATTATTGGTTTAAAATAAAGTTTTGTACAAGTTGCGATGCAACAGCTTAATTAAAAATTCAGAAAATAGTAAGAAATCGAATCGATTTATTCATTGTTTTTGTTATTCTTCTATAGGAGTTGCGAGAGTAGTAGAAAATGATACTGATTATGATTATGCAATATGAAACCTGTAATAAGTCCTTAACAAAATGATGGTACAGCTTAAATGGTCATGTAGTTTTGTAGGTTGGGCAAAGCTCCATTGAAATGTGGCAATGTCTTTTGAAATAAATAAACGTGAATTCGCTCGCTAGCTACTACGTACAGTCGAGTCGAGATAAGCATACAGGGGGCCTCAATAAGGTTGATATTTTCTCAAAAATTACTGGACCGAATTTAGTTATTCTTTTACAGTTACATAGTTTTTAATTTTATCTATCAAACAGTGAAATAATTTTTGCAATAGGTCAAGTAGCTTTTGAGAAAATCTCAACCTTAAAAACTCTCCTATAGTACTGTAAAAAAGTTGTCTGTACATTGGATATTTTTTGAAAAGAATAATTTGTAATGTGTTAAGTATCGATACTGATGCCAAAACGCCAATTTTTAGAATTTTTCCTATAAATACCGAACGTCTCAGCTAAAATATTTACGTAGTCGCTACCGATCGAATTTACGTCGTGAGAATGGTACTGGATTTATTTGAACGCGAGTAACGAAACAAAAAGCTTGTGAAATACATTTTAAATATTCTTTAATGTCAGTGACATCTTATTATAAGATATTCATGCCTTTCAACCCTATTAATTAATATTTAAAACACCTTTGAATTTATGATTGAAATGAAAAGGCGTGGATGGTACGCTGCCGCTACAAAGAAGTCTTTATGAATTTTTAGTGAGATCCACGTGTTCGTAGCGAATGACCCAAATATGTGTCATTTTCTATGCAGCCTGGCAGCCTGATATAAAATGTGGAAACGCCTCACTTTCAGAACGCCCCTAACTATACAGTATGTTTATTAATTAGATAAAACGGGAATTACCGTGTTAAACATTAATATGTATACAAACCGTGAAAGTTTAAAAAGTGATATACAGTATGTTGTTGCTGATATCTTCAAGGCAACAGCGATACTATTATTATTGTAAGCATACAAACTCTGTTATTCGTCGCTAACATAATATAAGTATACTATTTCTCGCTCTTGACAATAAAATCGCTCTCGAACGCCAATTTTAAAATCATATTCTGTCTGTGCAATCTGTATTATGCCGTAGATACTATGTACAGCCGAGGACACACATATGTCACAGGGGGGGGCTCAATAAGTTTGAGATTTTCTCAAAAACTACTGGACCGAATTTAATAATTATTTTACAGTTACATAGTTTTAACTTTTATCTATCAAACAGTGAAAGAATTTTTACCAGATGAAAGAACCTTAAAAACTCTCCTGTACACATTTCTCTGTGTTCCACCGTACTATGTTAAGTTGGGATCACAGGCCGCGACAGGCACCGTCGCGCAGCGCCGCGATTTTGACCGACTCCCGACGACGGAACGGACGAGCGATAACAGGCCACCACAGGCCTCATCAGATGCACTGTTCCCACGGCCTGTCGGCCTGGCCTGGCGCGATCTGGCCCGTGATAAAGCGGGCCGTGGGATCCCAGCTAAATGTCTCGCCTCGGGTTATGTCCGTTCAATCCGACATTTGTACATCTATCGGAAAATGTCGATCCGCTTTAATACTCATTGTATTCTGCTCATTGCATTATTTTCTATACTCCATATTCTGTCAAATGACAATGCCAGATTCTGCCCCACCATCAACCGCTAGATGTACAAGATAATGAATAAATGTAAAAATATCTCCGTTTTTTATTAAAATTATTGGTTTAAAATAAAGTTTTGTACAAGTTGCGATTCGAAAAAAACAGCTTAATTAAGAATTCAGAAAATAGTAAGAAATCGAAGCAAATTATTCATTGATTTTGTTATTGTTCTATAGGAGTTGCGAGAGTAATAGAAAATGATACTGATTATGATTATGCAATATGAAACCTGTAATAATTCCGCAACAAAATGATAGGTACAGCTTCAATGGTCACGTAGTTTTGAAGGTGGAGCAAAGCTCCATTGAAATGTGGCAATCTCATTTCGTTTTCTTTTTAACTTTTTGACTAGATATTATAACTTTGGTAAGTATTCCAACTTGCTTGTCCCTTTGACCATTTCACAGATTAGAGATACAAAGAAGAGAATCTGTCCCGAATTTACCTACTTATTGATTTTTATATTTCGTCTGTTTCCCAGCATAACCTAATAATTGTGTTTTAATTATTTAATAACGAGTCGGTATCCGATAAAACACCTGTGAAGTTTTACGACTGGTAGGTCACATTTATGATGTATAAATGTGACCCAAATATCTGGGTCAAGAAGTGGTGTGCCACCGAACAGTGCCAATAAACATTTGACTAACCGTAATTACCACATTTAAAATTCAGTTCAATAGGTTTACTCAATTTTAAATTAGTTCCAAGAACATTTTATTCAATGATGATAGGACAATTTTGTGTCGTAATACAGCAATATTAATTACTGCCGTTGTTAGAGTCTCTGATTGGTCTAATTATTAACACGTCATCCGTAAGCCACGGTATTGGTCTAGAGACGAGTGACGATTGACCAATTTTGTGGCGTAAAAACGGTAATTGCTACAGTGTTCTTTTGATTGGTCTATTTTTTTTTATCACGTCACGCGGAAGCCACGCCATTGGTTATTGAAATATTAATAAGCTATTACGATTACAACCTCTGATGATACAATATTATTTTATAGAAGCATTTAATTACGAACCCTCATAAAACTCTGAAATTACTGGTTACTGACGGACATCATAATGTCCGTCAGTAACCAGTAATTTCAGGGTTTTAAACAACACTATTAATTTTACGACAGAACCGTAAACACGTATGTCTTCTTTACAGGTAAACGGCGAGCGTAATCCTGAAGAAGTGTACAAGGACTTCAGAGCAGCCGTTCTTCAGATCCTCGGCACACAAGATGACGAAGCAACTGTCAACGGAGTCAGCGGGGTGGGAGTCGGTGCGGGAGGAATCCCTGGTGAAATAGTCGGGGTGGAACCCGCGCCACTGGCCAGCGGTCTAGGAATAGATAGAGGGAATCTAGAGAGATTGGGGAGAGATACGGGAGGATTGAGAAGAGACGCAAGAGTGAGAGAAAGTGAAGATATGACCGTGTTGCCAATGGCAGCGCCCGTTGTAGTGCCGGTGCACCAGGAGAGCAGACAAGTGGAGAGGATAGTTACTCCTAAGGTAAGTTTCGAGATTGCTATCATCATTATCAGCCCGTAGCAGACCGCTGGATATAGACCTGTCCCAAAGCACGCCACTCTTTGTCGGCCTTTCACTCCAGTGAGATGACTGGAGTGAAATGCCAGCCTAAAGTAGCCAAAACGCCATTGTAGTTCAATTAAGAATGCCTACCATCCTACTCACACTTCCTGCTTTTCTTTTATATTAGGTAGATATGTATTAATCTTATACTCAAAATTTTGTAACTTCCATCAAAGTTACGAAGCTGATTATTTTATTCATAAAAGTACAACTCATGAAGACTCAGTTAGAAAAAAAAAATCTTGGAAAAGGCTTCAATTTTATTTTCTATAGATTATTTTATTGGTCACATCAAAAATTGTTAAAAATTCAGAAAATAATTCATAACTCGAAAACTACAAATATTCGCGGAACATACATGGGGGTGATTCGGATACCCCACGACACGAGGGACTTAAATTTTTTTGTTGCACGTCACTCTTCCGGCCACCCTGTATACATATCTACCTAATATAAAAGAAAAGCAGGAAGTGTGAGTAGGATGGTAGGCATTCTATGTATATTGTTCTTCTTCTTCTTGAAGTGCCTCTCCGCTAGCGGAGGTTGGCTGTCAGCTCCGCGTACTTGTCCCTGTCTTGAGCGAGCCGGAACAGCTGTTCAGCGCTCGCGATGCCCGTCCATTCACGAATATTACGGAGCCAAGATTTTATCCGGCGTCCAGGGCCCCGTTCTGCCCGCTATTTAGTCCATCATAAATTAATAGGAGAAGTTGGTATCTGCCGTCCCGGAATATGTGTCCTAGATATCCAACTTTTCTCTTCTTGATATCTAGCAATAATTCACGAAACTTCCCCATCTGCTCCAGTACTCGATATTCGTGACTTTGTCGATCCATCGAATTTTGAGCATGCGCTGGAAGCACCACATTTCAAATGCCTCTAGACTTGTATATTGTTATTGTTAAGTATGTTAATCGCATAAATAGACCTAATGCGACGACCTAATTTCCCAGACGTTTTATAAATTGATTTTTAATGTAAAAGCCCACAGTACCTAGTCTTTGTGACAATATTTGCCGTAAAAATAAACAACAATTGATAGGCAAAATCAAAATAAAGCAGGCGGTGCTTAACAGCGATGACTAGCCGAAAAAAAATATATAAGAAAAAAGGAAGCGATCGTTTGATAGTGAATAGGAGAGGTCATGTGACCTCCTTGACCTATTCAGACTTGTTTGTTTGGGTAACCTTTACGAAGATTCAAAGATGTATGAAAACCAGCATATGTTGACCTAAGTTTCATAGAAAAACTCAAAAGATAGAGGTCAAGATATCCTGGAAGGCTATGTACGTACGGGACTGAAAAAAAAGCTAAAATGATCCTGGTCATGGCACCAGATTGTACCTATTCAATGTTCAAACCAAGTTGATCGATTAAAATGTTAGGAAAGTTTATAACTTGGTTTGCGACTTTCAGACCAACAGTAAAATGCAGCCTCTTGCATAGGCAGGAGATAATTGTAGCTACCAACCAAATCAAATCGATTTTATGATTTAAAAAGCCTTTAAAGCCCCAGTTGTCGGAAAGCCATGAGTCAAGATCTCTTAATAAATCATTATTAAGAAGTAGAACCTGTTCTTAATTTTTCTCTCCGTATAAATAGACTATCCCCTCCATTAATGTAATATTTGGATCGAACAGAGTCGTACGATTACGTATCCAGTATAAGCCAGCATGACGAAGTTATCCAGGCCAGGCCAGCATATACTGGTTACATAATCGTTCGATCCATAATTAAGTATCTTAGAAGAATTGAGGGTTGGCACCATCTAAATGACATATCATAATGTCTTTTCTTTTTCTTTACATATGACATTGCCACATTTCAATGGGGCTTTGCCCCACCTTTGGTCACCTACGTGACCATTGAAGCTCATATATCATTTTGTTGGGGACTTATTACAGGTTTCATATTGCATAATCATAATCAGTAGGAGTTGCGAGAGTAGTGGAAAATGATAACAAAGACAATGAATAATTCGCTTCGATTTCTTACTATTTTCTGAATTATTATATATAAACGGATATCACTCACTTATATTGTTAAAGTCGGCAATTAGACCGACAGTTTCAGTTTTAATAATTTGTAGTAATGGCTCACTATAGTTTTAATTCTAAAAATTTCTGAATTCTTAATTAAGCTGTTTTTTCGACTCGCATGTTGTACAAAACTTTATTTTAAACCAATAATTTTAATAAAAAGACGGAGATATTTTTACATTTATTCGTTATCTTGTTCATCATGCGGTTGATGGTGGGTCAGAATCTGGCATTGTCATTTAAAATTGTTATCGCTCATTTGTGTGGTCCTCTAAAATTAGTATACCATACATAACGGTTTTAGGTGGTTATTATATGAATATTCTTTTATATTTTATTTCCAGCCCGAAATAATACGGGTCCGAGGCGCAGTGACCACGCCAGCTATGTTATGGGTGGTAGGCGGGCCGGGAAGCAACAAAGCCACGTTGTGCCAACGCGCCGTGACTCAGCGGAACGGGTGGACACACTTCAGGTAATTAGCTCGAACTGTTTGTCATTTTAGCCAATTATTAAAATGCCTCAAAGTGCCTCAAACCCTTTTTTGATCAGCACCCATTGATCTCCTATAAACAACTAGATACACAAAGTCTTACTAAAACAATTTAAAAAAACGTCCAAATAAGGGTCCATTGTTATTGTCCAAATAATGTCCAATTAAGCAAATGAGGGTCTATTCATCCGTTTGGACCTTCTTTACGCTAGGATATTTTTAGAAGGCAGACTGTGTATCTAGTTGTTTATAGGAGATCCATGTCAGCACAACAAAAGTAAATTTCCTAAATTAGAAATGTATGTACCTACTTACTTACATAGGTTCTTTCTTTCTTCTCGTGTGATTTAGTGACCAAACCTATTGACAGAGTTATTTAATAAGCCTCTGACGTGGCCTAACGACTTCTGCCGTATGACAACAACCGGGACCAACTGCTTAAACTGCTTTCCGAAGCACGGAGCGGTTCAGATGAAAATGTCACTAGTGACCATCCAGGTACTGACCTCGACCAACGTTGTTTAACTTGTCCGATTGTTTTCAATGTGTATTATTTATTTATTTTATTAATGGACTTCATTTGCCAATGTCATGTTACAGAAATACAATATATTATATTATATCCGACTCCTCTGGAGGAAGATAGAAGACTATTATATATTGAATTTTCTGTTGTTATTGGCAAATGACGAACTGTCGAGTCCATTAATAAAATAAAATAAAAACACAACTGGGCAGCCTAGCGCGTTCAAAACTGTTTCTGAATATCGGCATAAGTGCAAAGCTAACCTACAAATTAAGTCTTTGTTAATGTCATCTTCTTTCCCCAGCCTTGGTCAACGTCTCCGAGCGCTGGCTGACGCAGGCGGTGGCCCAGCCTCTGACGGAGCACTAGCCCGTTCATCCGTCAGCGGCGGGGAGCTGGCGCCAAGAGACCTCATCTCCAAACTCATACGAATAGCAGTCACAGATGCCAGCAGAAGTGGGAACGGCTTGGTGCTCGACGGCTATCCAAGAGATATTGAGCAGATGGAGCAGTTTGAGAAAGATGTAAGTTTTATGTTAGCGATAGCTTAGATCAGATAGATCAGCCATCAGACGTCGCTAAGATATTCGTCTCGACCGGAGTGGAATCCCCTGCCCGTGTATATCGACCTAGCGTCGACTAGGCTAACATACATGCAGAAGAAGGCCGGGTAGAAGGATAACATCATGGTTCAGGAACTTAGGCCAATGGTACGGCAAGAGTACCAGGTCTCTATTCCGTGTGGCGTTGTCGAGAGTGCAGAGTGACATAATGATGCCGTAGATAATCATGGCGGACTGTGTTTTTATGGAGTCTGTAATGTTACATTTTGAATGTTTTAAAAGTATTAAAAATTCTGTAATATTTTGTACGGTGTAATAGAACGATTATTAACTATTTAAGGCCAATTTTTTTGGGTCAACTAGCCTATTCTCATGTCTAGACAACTTATCTAATTTCCGATATCCTGGGACCCCCTTAGATGTCACTTAAACAAATTAATTACGAGATCAAAAGCAGGCAGTAACTCCTCTTAAACTTCCAGTTCAAAGTCTCGCCCCGCATGGTACTCCTGGACTGCTCCAAGCTGCAACTAGGCCGGGGCCGTCGCGACGACTCGGTGGCGGCGTTCCGGCGGCGGCTAGAGGTCTTCAGGGAACTCAGTCTGCCTATGCTGAAGAACTTGGACCAACAGCATAGGCTGGTTATTGTGAGTGTGAACTGTTGACTCTTTCCTATTGTTGAATAATTACCGATGTTGTTTCGAATACCCTCGAATACCTTCGAGCATATTGAATGCACCCTTAATGCAAATATGCGAGACTTTGCCCCGGACATCCCTGCATCTATTACCCGTTCGTGGCTTCCGTTCAAGAACCTTTGGCGTCGCCATTGGGGATATCTGGCTAAAATATGCCTCATTAAAGAAACTCTTAAGGTTATCGCAGACGTAACGGGATAAGCGTCAATACTGAACACCTCAACTCAAGGTGTTCAGTATTCTTTGTGCAACGCACACTAATCGCCTCGCATTATTTTAACAACCGGTTGACATCGAGTTGAGTGCTGAGCCAATGCCGTCTCTTCATGTTCTCTCTGTCTTGCAGGTGGACGGTGACACCGACTCCGCGGACGTGCAGTCTGAGTTCACTCGCGTGGTGGTGGACGAACTGGAAAAGGCTGAGATTATAGCCGCGATGCCCGCGCAGCCGCGTTCACCCACGCCGCCCACAGGTACGTAGGTGCGTATACGCGCCGTGGGGCAGAAACATTTCCTCATATTTATTTATTTAATACCTACTCACATCCTTCTTTACCTCAGACACATCGACGATGCAGCAGTTTGCCCACGCCATGTCTCGAATGGGCGGCGGAATGGCCAACGGGTTCGCCAATGGAGTCGTGCGCAACGGGAGCGTGCATAACGGGACCATACCCAACGGGAACGTAGGCAACGGGTACATTGGCATGGCTAATAATAAGGTTAGTCGCTACCACCCAATATCTCAAATCCACCGAACACCGAACCTCCCAAATCTATGATTCACCGAACATCCCAAATTAATGTCCCACTTGAATATCATAAATCAATGATACACCGAACATTCCAAATCAATGACCTACTAAATATACTAAATCAATGACCTTACGGAATCCCAAATCAATGACCTGCTGATCGCAAGTCAATGACTCACCGCATATCCTAAATGCCCCACCCACCAAACATCTCAATTAAATGACCCACCGAACTTCCCAAATCAGTGGTTCACCGAACATCCTAAATCAATGACCCACCGAACATCCTAAATCAATGACCCACCGAACATCCTAAATCAATAACTCACCGAACATCATAAATCAATGACCCACCGAACATCCTAAATCAATGACCCACCGAACATCCCAAATCAATGACCCACCGAACATCCCAAATCAATGACCCACCGAACATCCTAAATCCATGACCCACATAGCCGGTCCCCAGTTTTTGTCGGTCCGAAAACAACCTCTAGAAACTGTTATGAATGTTAAATGTTGTTTCAGGTTAAACCGCTAACAAACAACATGCCAAAGGTGCCCACCGTGTCTCAGATGACGCACGACGAGGTGAGGCATCTCTACGAGCAGAGCTCGGGGGAGGTCACCATTAACACGCACATGTAAATACACCCTTAGTTGTACAAAATAAAGGCGTTGATCAGTTGCAAGGTGATTGAATTAGTAAAGAGGTTGGATTTTTTTCGGAATAGTAGGTACTTTGAATAAGAACTATTGGACAGCATATGGTAGTTTTCAGCCACTTTCCTAAAAATAAGGTAAGGCGTGTATTTTAAATATTTCTCTGAAGGCTACAGCACTAACTACTAAACTGGTGAAAAATATATATACTTAGCAATATATATAATTTGCAGTGGAGTAAATGAAACTATGAGCTCTTACAGTCACCTTGTAAATGATCAATATAGTATTTTACAAATTGTTTAAGGTATAACATATTATACAGTACGTACAATATACATATTTATTAGGTAATATACAACGTGAAAGTTTAGTGGTTGTTTCCCCGCGGCAGAATGATTTGCTATCAGTAGTACTATTGAATTATCGAGTTAAAATTGAAAAAAATAAAAGTTCAATTTTACCCGACAGCCCCAGAAGGAGAGTAATGTTTTTCGGGTGCATGTATGTTTGTTTATTATTTTCGTAATCGTTTAATTTATTTTCAAAGTCTTCTTTGAACTTTATTTGCACTCAAATCACCGGTATGTTGCTACATTATTTAAGTTTTAATACTGGTTAATTATTTATTTACTGTAAAATAAAACCACTAGTAACGTTCAAATAATATCATCTGTTGACGCCATCTTCTAAAGAAAACGAAGCTAGCGCCGCCTGGCGGAGAATCATACTAAGTCAACACTACAGCGGCTTTTAAGTCAGTTGAGATGATGAACGTTTTATGCGCCATAATGATCCACAAAACTAGAGGCTTGGTTGAAAGGCGTCGTTCAATTAAAGCGCTAGCAGTTCAATCAAACGTTTATTTCAACCAGTTGACTGCGAAATTACTATCGATTCGCGAATATCGAGTTCAGCCCCCTTACCATGAAGTCTTATAGCAGGATTACTTCCATAATACTTTGTTACTTCGTACAATGACGACCTTAATAAGCTTACTTTAAGGTCGTCATTGTACGAAGTAACAAAGTATTATGGAAGTAATCCTGCTATAAGACTTCATGGTAAGGGGGCTGTTATTCACAATTCTTACTGACATTTTACTTGTTCATTTAACAAAAATATATAAGTATTTCTAATCGATACTAAATCGTCTCGCTGCTGGAAAACAACCACTGAAATTTCACGTTGTAAGTGTCGGGTATATAATGCCTGTGGACGCTGTGAGAGATAGTGAAAAGTGCCGAATTTGTTAGTTTAAGGTAGAATTAGAATAATTAGTAGGTTAGAGTGTTGGGAATAAGTTGGGAAAGACAACTGGCGAATGAAATTATTATCAATGTTACTACTACTCGTAATTACAGTCAGTTCATTGAATCTGGGTCAAGTTTCTACAATATCTGAACTAGACAAATACTAAATATAACTTGTACTGTAAATGGCGTAATAATTGCTATGAAAACTTGATTTGTAGACTAACCATATTTATCACCATCTATCAAATCAAATTGTTACATTTTCTGTGGCCAGAATCACACTATCAACATTCGATGCCAGACCATTTAGCCAATAGACATGAAATCGGTACAAAAGACATGGCCACATTTCAATGGAGCTTTGCCCCACCTACAAAACTACGTGACGATTTAAGCTGTACCTATCATTTTGTTGGGGACTTATTACAGGATTCATATTGCATAATCATAATCAGTATCATTTTCTACTACTCTCGCAACTCCTATAGAAGAATAACAAAACCAATGAATAAATCGCTTCGATTTCTTATTATTTTCTGAATTCTTAATTAAGCTGTTTTTTTCGAATCGCAACTTGTACAAAACTGTATTTTAAACCAATAATTTTAATAAAAAACGGAGATATTTTTTACATTTATTCGTTATCTTGTACAACTTGCGGTTGATGGTGAGGCAGAATCTGGCATTGTCATTTGCAAGCGAGAAATTAAGTCATCGATAAGCGCATAGAGACGAAGCGGGGGACAGGGATGCCGTATTAAAGTTCGATTGACTGTAATTACGAACTGTATGTATTACATTAAGTATGTATTAATAAATTGTAAGACTTTGGAGGTATCTCTGGTCGTCGGAGAACCGGGATGGGAGGATAGTTAGATTTTGTACGGTACGATAAATTAGATTTAACTGTATTTTAGAATTAAAACTATAGTGAGCCATTACTACAAATTATTATATATAAACGGATATCACTCACTTATATTGTTAAAGTCGGCAATCAACGGCGACGCGGGCGTGGCGCGCTCACCTTGAAAAAGACCGTCGAAATCGGTCGAAACTGTCGGTCTAATTGCCGACTTTGACAATATAAGTGAGTGATATCCGTTTATATATAATGGGGAAAGCAAAAATGGAATGCACTCATCGGGTTAATTCGGTAAAAGTAGTCATTTAACGTTACGTAAGTATAAAGTAGTACCTAATTCATAGCTGCATACAAGCATATAGGTATTTATGGAGATTTGTATGGATTTACTGGTATTACAGGCTTATTCCAGAGAAAAGTGTAGTACAGGAGAGTTTTTAAGGTTGAGATTATCTCAAAAACTACTTGACCTATTGCAAGAATTATTTCACTGTTAGATAGATAAAAGTTAAAACTATGTAACTGTAAAAGAATGATTAAATTCGGTCCAGTAGTTTTTGAGAAATTATTATATACAGGGTGTAACGTAAACGATAGAAGAAGTCTAAGGGAGGGTGTTCAGTATCGGTAACTGAACAACTTTTGTTCTACGACTTTTAGATTAAAAAATAAAAGTAAATTAATGTCACATACAAATCGATCAGTTTACCGGTACGAAATGTATGAAAAGCATTGATCTCCTATAAACAACTAGATACACAAAGGTCTTACTAAAACAATTTAAAAAACGTCAAAATAAGGTTCCATTGATAACGTCCAAATAATGTCCAATAAAGCAAATGAGGGTCCATTCCGTTTGGACCTTCTTTGCGCTCTGACATTTTTAGAAGGCAGACTGTGTATCTAGTTGTTTATAGGAGATCAATGATGAAAAGTCAAAAAATAAATTCGTGAAAATGGAAAAGTCGTAGAACAAAAGTTGTTCAGTTATCGATACTGAACACCGGCTTCATATACCCTTTCCGTTACACCATGTATAATTTACACTTCAAAGTGTACCTAAAATTTAAAACTGTTCGTGCCGCAGTCTCATTGAGCTATTTGCTACAATATTACTATATTTGGCTACTTTTACCAAATTATTTCCCTTGCATATAGAAAAGAAACATTACTAACAACTTAAATTTCACAAATCAAATTGTAATAATTTAGGTAAATTAGTTCAAACGTTTAAAAGTAAACCAGTGGACCACGAATTAAGTCGAATTCGATAAATTATTGAAATATTTTATACGTTATATTATTGTAAAATGAAACGCACACGTTACCGTAAGAAGTGCCTTAGCACGAGGTATATTTTTTAGATATATTTAACTAATAAATTAGATTTAAATTATATAATGGTTAAAATTACTATACATTGATTGTATTTGGTGTAAATTATCTGCAACACGAATCATCAAAATACAGGGTGATTGGAAACTCGATACATTCCTTGAAAGGGGTGATACTAGAGGTGGTTTGCAACAAATTAGGCCCTATTAACGAGGGGTCGAAAATAAGAAAAAAAAATTCAAACCTCGTGATTTATGACCTTTTATTTTTGAGTTAATGGGTATTTTAGGCACGCATTTTTTAAAAGTTATCTCTACTTCGTCAGCTTTCAGAAAAGTATTATTTCAATGCTCAGAGTGGAACAGTTTTTTAACATCAATTTTTTTTGTGAACAAGTAAATAAAATTAAAACTACCGTAACTCAGAAACCACTCATTTTAGACCCCTCGTTAATAGGGCCTAATTTGTTGCAAACCACCTCTAGTATCACCCCTTTCAAGGAATGTATCGAATTTCCAATCACCCTTATTATAATAAATTAGTTAAATTAGACGAAAAATACCTTTTTAGATCAAGACAATTAGCTTTTCTTATAGGTAATAGGAAACAAGGATAAAGTAAAAGAATGTAATAGGTGAGATTCTTTAAATTAATTGAATTAAGATATTAAATATTATATAAGTAAGTATTTCAAACGATAACTATACAGGATGTATCGTAAAGGGTATATGAAGCCGAAGGGTGGGTATTCAGTATCGGTAACTGAACAACTTTTGTTCTACGACTATTCGAATAAAAAATTAAAATAAATGAATGTCTCATACAAATCGATCAGCTAACCGGGTACGAAAAGTATGAAAAGTCAAAAAAAATATTCGCGAAAATCTAAAAGTTATAGAACAAAAGTTGTTCAGTTACCGATACTGAACACCCTCCCTTCGGCTTCATATACCCTTTCCATTACACCCTGTATAATTATATACTTCGTCACTGCACGATTCTGTCTGACGTGGTCTCTAAAACTAAACCTAAATGAATCTGTCGCGGTCATAATAAACGGTTCATTTAACGACGATTATAACCATGGAATTTGTAATAAGGAAATAACTTATTATTAATTTAATAAATCGTGATTATTTATATCAAATACATTCTGTACATAGGAAAAAGCTATTGTCTTGAACTAACATCTATGAAATCACATATATTTGTACATACTTAAGTATATTTGAAAACAAAGCCTCAAATTGAACGATTTTATTAAGATTAACGCATTAAAAAACTATTTTAGTTATAGTTAATTTGCACTAAAACACAGAATATGATATCTGAGTACACACGTCATAATGTACAATTTAGATAACATAAGGTGTGATTCTGTCGTGGCCGCCAAATCTAATACTAAACCTAAACGCAACTGTCACCGTTACTCATATGCTACATCGTGTAAGAGTGGGCAGGACGCTCGCTTAGCCACAATTAAATTTAGCATACGACACTCTGGAATTACCATAGTTTAGGGCCTGATATTAGCCAACTAGCGCCGCCAATCTTGAAAAAATAATATCTTCCAATTTATTCAATTTTATTAAAAAAAGCTATTTACAAAATGTTTATTACGATAAATACTATTTTTTAAATGCTTATTTATAACGTGATTCAATTTCGGTAAGTTGTAGTTCGCATAATTGCGAAAAACGGCCGTTTTTGGCACATTTGTGAACTACAACTTAGCTTGTCGCAATTATGCCATGTACTGTATATTGAACAATAGTATTCATCCTAATAAACATTATGTAAATAGCTTTTTTAATGAAATTGATTAAATTGGAAGATATTATTTTTTCAAGATTGGCAGCGCTAGTTGGCTCATATCAGGTTGCATAAAATAAATTGTCAACATAGACAGGTGTCCTACCGCCAGCGAGTAACTATGGGCTATTTTATCGCGCAAGAAATAAAATCAGCAGATCAATGGTAACACTTGCAGTACGGTTTTAAATCTTACGACGCAGATAATAAGAACGGTCCAAAGTGTTATCTACACTTGATGTGGTTTGGACTGTACAAGTATAATCTAATTTCAGTTCCGTGGGGGACTGAAATTATTCAATTTATCTGCATGTATCACAGACAAGTGGTTTGTGATACATAGACATGAAATCGGTACAAAAGCCAATGGGCGGTTTTGGAGCCTTTTGAAATTTTCGCAGCCAGAAACCAAATATGGTATTTAGGTACATATTAGCAAAGTAAATAAAGTCCAAAGTGTTACACTTGATCTGCTGTTAGTACGGTGGAAGACAGAGAAAGGTGTACAGGAGAGTTTTTAAGGTTGAGATTTTTTCAAAAACTACTTGACCTATTGCAAAAATTCTTTCACTGTTTGATAGATAAAAGTGAAAACTATGTAACTATAAAGAATTATTAAATTCGGACCAGTAGTTTTTGAGAAAATCTCAACCTTATTGAGGCCCCCTGTATACTTATCTCTGTCGTCGACTGTACAATAGATAGTACATTCCTTGTAAAGAAAAGAGACAAAGCGATACTCGCTCGGCTATGTAATATTTATAGTTCATCATCACTCGCTTTACTCGCCGGCGGCGGTGTGACAAATGCCTTAATCTCATTTTACTGATCTGATGCTTAAGACCGAGATTCATAAACAGTTTTGACTGCCAACTGAGTTTGAGCTCGGTATAACAAACTTAAATGTCAGATTTCATACATTTTTGACAGTCAGAGCTTGCTCAAAACTTTCTATGAATATCGCTAAAACTCATCCTACGCCACTGTAATTGTTACCTTCTTAATTTATTACTCACTAATTTAGACGTAGCTTAGTTAGACTTTAAGATCACAAATCAGGGGCCAATTTAGACTTAGAATTAGACAAAATACTTAGATAGATAAATACATTACACTAGTCTAGTTTAAGGAAGCACTAATTTTATATGACATTTTGTTTTTAGTTTTGATATGCTCTAAAAATGATGCTGTGAAAAAGTAGGTTGAATAGACTTATTCTAATTTTATCTACGTACTGACAACAGCAGATCAATGGTAACACTTGCAGTACGATTTTAAATCTTACGACGCAGATAATAAGAACGGTCCAAAGTCCAAAGTATTACACTTGATCTGCAGTTAGCTACGACAATGTTAACTAGCGCCGCCAATCTTGAAAAAATAATATCTTCCAATTTAATCAATTTTATTAAAAAAGCTATTTACAAAATGTTTATTAGGATGAATACTATTTTTCAATATACAATACATGGCATAATTGCGACAAGCTAAGTTGTAGTTCACAAATGTGCCCAAAAACGGCCGTTTTTCGCAATTATGCGAACTACAACTTACCGAAATTGAATCACGTTATAAATAAGCATTTAAAAAATAGTATTTATCGTAATAAACATTTTGTAAATAGCTTTTTTAATAAAATTGATTATATTGGAAGATATTATTTTTTTAAGATTGGCGGCGCTATTTGGCTCATTTAAGGCTCTTAAGTGGTATTGTACTTAAAGAATGAACTTCGTTTATCGGTCTTTGAGAAGAATACGAAGTCACTCGAACCACCAAAGAATATTAAATCCATAGTTCATTCTTTAGATAACTATTAATATATTTTAAATAATTACAAACTTAACTATACAATTTAATTAGTTTAAAGTATAATATTTTACATTAACAACTTACTTTACCTAACCTACTATTGTTTACTTATTTAATTACGTACGTATTATTATTTTAACTGTTTTACAAATTGACATTTTGTTTAAAAAATTGGCCTTCCATGAGCCAACTAGTGCCGCCAATCTTAAAAAAATTATATCTTATAAATTATTAATTTTTATTAAAAAAAGCTATACACATATGTACACAATTATTAGGATAAACACTATTTTTTAATATACAATACATGGCATAATTGCGATAAGCAAAGTTGTAGTTCTCAAATGTGCCAAAAACGGCCATTTTTCGCAATTATGCGAACTACAACCTACCGACATTGAATCACGTTATAAATAAGCATTTAAACAATAGTATTTATCGTAATAAACATTATGTACATAGCTTTGTTAATAAAATTGATTAAATTGGAAGATTATTTTTCAAAGATTGGCGGCGCTAGTTGGCTCATGGATTGGAAGGCCCTAGCGAGGTCCTATTTTCGATTGAGATTCAGTCTTTTTTATTTAAAAAAAAATTAACGTTTTAATTTATATTCTATTGTTGGATGTTATATTATTATTAAGGTATTATTTATAATTAGGAATCACTGTGGGAGTCCGGCTACCGTTGGTTAGCTAAACACTTACGTGTTGGTAGAATTGGTTACTATTTTAAAATAAACGAGCACTTTTCTATTATAAAAATAAATGCTTTCTTTTAAGTACCTACCTGCTTATACATTTTAATAAAGACATTCATTTTTAGAATTAAAACTATAGTGAGCCATTACTACAAATTAATTACTTAGGGCCGTATCCAATGTTGGGAGTGTGAGTGAATGCAGAGTAGACGCAGTGAGTACATACTGCGTGACGGGACCTAATGTGAGTGGCGGTGACTCCCCGACAAGTGAGATCACCCGTCAGGGTAATAGTGTTCTGTGAGTGAGATCGATCAACGAATCCAGCTATAGCCATCGAACGCACCGTCGTCGGCGGGACAAGTTATTTCGGAACTCGCCCAGAGGGCTCTGATCAGTAGTGCGCGAAGACACGTCACCGGCGACGCGGGCGTGGCGCGCTCACCTTGATAAAGACCGTCGAAATCGGTCGAAACTGTCGGTCTAATTGTCGGCTTCAACAATATAAGTGAGTGATATGATATCCATTTATATATAATAAAGCCATTTATCTATCTCGATAACGAAGAAATAGTTAATAAGACGAATAGGAGGAAAATTTTGCCGATCTGGACCGAGTCACGGTAGCTTTGTTGCCAAAGAGCGTGCCCCGAAATGGCTAGGCCATGTTCGAATCAAAGTCGCGACGAAAATGTGTCTCCAGTTAATGTTTCACATAACGTATATACCGAAGCCCAAATCAAGTGTCCTATTTTGTAAACAAAAACCACCCCTACCCTACTAACGTTTTAAGCTGTTCTGTGATTATTGCATAGTTATTTTCACATTATTAGATCGGATCACTTTATTTTCACAATGATGAACAAGTTCGATCAATCAGTAATCGATTCATAAGGCTGCCGAGGACTCACGGTCTGATCTCCTGTCACATCGCCGTGACCATACGAATAATAAATAAATAATCAGTTCCTTCAGTGTTACATCACAACAGGTAATTAGACGATCATATTTGTTTACAAAATAAGAGACTTGATTTGGGCAGCCCAAAGCAAACCAATTGTAGGTAACTTTATTGCACTTCGGACCGTTCTTATTATCTGCATCATAAGAGATGAAATCGTACTGCAAGTATGCTTAATACTATCAGTATGCTGTTATTCTTACCTATGCAAGAGAAATTCAAAGCCTATGTTAATAAAATATAACTGCTATTTAGCTTTAAATTACAATTCAATTGGTAAAAATGCATTAATATTTAATAGCAAACCGATTGCTTTTGACAAAAAACTGTAACTGCTTGAACGATACAAATCGATACTTCAAAATTCAAGCTCAAAAAAGGTTAGATTGTGGCCTTTAACTTTTGACGTTACCTTGGGCGGGCGGGCCGCCCTTCAGGGTACATTTCCCGTTACTTTCCTCCATGCGGCGGCTTTCCCGCCCTACGCTTGGCTGGGCTTGACATAGTTTCCGCGCCCTTGACCGAGCCAACCCGCAGTCAGTGTTGCCAGCTTAACGGATATCTCCATATTCTAGCGTATTTGGATGAGGTGGAAATGAAAGATTGTCTCACGGCTAACGGACTTCACCCTTGAACTATCCGAACCACAGTCTGAGTGGTAGTCTGTGGAAAACGGAAAATAATTATCATCAAACCGCATTTTCCAACACTTCTAAAAATTAGAACATGATGAGTAAAAATAGGAGCGCATCCTCATAAATCATGTTTTTAACCGAATGTTAGACATGGTTGTCGGAATACTACTACTATTGTCCGATAGATGGAGTTGCGTAACATACCCTTTAAGTATGTATAAAGCGATGAAGATTTTCGGTGGGCGTGGCGTGGCCTGTGGTGGCTCAGTTGGTAAGAGCGTGTCACGGAATGACAAGGTCGCAGGTGCAAGTTCTGCCCACGGCAAGAATTTTTTCATCATGTTCTAATTTATTCACCGAGCATGGATAATGCGTAATTCAAATTCTGACTTCTAAAAATATAACAGATACCTACAGTCGTACTTACTCAGAGAAAGTTATTCAGTCAGACAATGATTATGGCTTAGGAACTTACGTGAGTACAAGAGTACCAGCACCTCATTTCTGCTAAGGCAATTCAGTAAGACAATTTAGTTTATAAATTCACGGAGAGAATCTGGCGAAATGTTTGAGTGCAATACGGAATTCTAATTTTAGAGTTGGCAACACCTCAGTTGGCCCGCTTAGCTTGCGGTGAATGGACGTGTGAAAGTATTCTAATTCAACAATCGGACGCGCTAAATTCAAAAATGGTAAGTTAATTTCAATTTTCACTCATTATTATTTGATTTTTGTGTCATAATGAGTTAGAAAATAATAGTATTTGTCTTTCTTAGGGATTTGGTGGTGAAATTAGTTGTATGAAACAGCTGAAGATTTTCAATTTTCTGCGAGACCCGGCGTATCACTGTTACGTAACTTATCACGTTAATAATAGAATTGTAGTGAGAACGCAGTGGGTACCTAGAAGTTATTCTCGGCAATCTAGGTAAAAGAGTATAAACTTATGAATTTATGTTGGTAGGTAGAATTAAAATAATAGGGTGCCAGCTATCGAGATCTATGTTATCAGGTGTCTACCTGCTTTATTTTATTATTTACTACAGCTATACACATCTTGTATGATACCCACCCAACCTATACCCAGTTTAGTCCCAGGGCCACTTACGCCGAGGAGGGTTAGCGCTTGAACCGGGGTTAAATAAGAAAAAACATGTCGTTTTACGGGTTAAGTCGCAAACTCACGGGTTATAAGTATTCATCTACGTTAAATGACGCTTAGGAGACTATCAAACCAAAGCAGACTTGCAACTACGCCTCTTCTGAATTTGGTGCCTAATTACAACGGCTCTCTTGAAAATGGCGGTAAACTTATTTGATAATTTTTATTATAATATCTGCAGTGGTTATTTTGTGTTTAATATCACGTTATTATTATATTTGGGTTCTGGCGTCTCTTTGTAGAATTCTGCCAATATCGAGTCGGATATGGGAGAGAATGTCATTAATCAGAAAATGTTCGGGAATGACAGTATGGTGAATTTATTGGATAATTTGAGCAAGATCTTAAGTTTCAAGCTTTTATCAAGAGTCCCGCTACAAGCTCGGGAGTGAACGTGACTGTCGAGCCGCTTCGTCCAGAGTGATGACGCTACGGCGTCTACTCTGGATGAAGACAAGAAGTCGCGGCTACTCAGGGTGAAGACGCTACTGCGACTCCTCTGGAGGAAGATAGAAGACTGTTATATGTTGAATTTTCTGTAACATGACATTGGCAAATGACGAACTATCGAGTTCATTAATGAAATAAATAAATGAATAAATTAGACGATAAAATACGAGTACCTACACCAACATTTGTCGAATGCGATGCTGCAAAAATCGCCGTGTTTTAGGATCCACTGGAGTTTTCTGTGATCAATGCACATACAATGTACAATCATCGTTGTTTCTTTGTTCGTATAAATGACAATGCCAGATTCTGGCCCACCATCAACCGCAAGTTGTAGTAACGAATAAATGTAAAAATATCTCGGTTTTTTATTAAAATTATTGGTTTAAAACAAAGTTTTGTACAAGTTGCGATTCGAAAAAAACAGCTTAATTAATAATTCAGAAAATAGTAAGAAATCGAAGCGATTTATTCATTGTTTTTGTTATTATTCTATAGGAGTTGCGAGAGTAGTAGAAAAAGATACTGATTATGATTATGCAATATGAAACCTGTAATAAGTCCCCAACAAAATGATAGGTACAGCTTAAATGGTCACGTAGTTTGGTGGGGCAAAGCTCCATTGAAATGTGGCAATGTCTTTTGCGAAGCAAAGCGTCATTGGATATGTAAATTATGGATAATTTAGCCAGTTGTCATCGATCGATATTTCGCAGCTACAAAGCAATGGAGTAAACTACTGCAATCATTTCTAAAATTTCTACCGATTTCAACGTTCACGTTTTGCCAATTGTGGCGGATTTGGCGCAGGTTTTTTATTTATAATTTTTGTAGGTTTATTTAGTTTAGATTTAATTAATAATAATTTATTTCTATATCATAATAACTACTTAAAAATATTTAAAATATCTACTAAAAAAATTAAAACTACCTAAAAATACTTTAAAACTACCTAGAAACAAAAAAAAACCTTGGCTAAAAATTAGATTAAATTAGATTTAATTTGTATTTATTTGTAAATTATATAAGTAGGGGAGCGAGGGGCTTGTTGTAACATTTTTTAAAAACAATCATATATCTTGAGATATATTGGCTAAATTACCACTAACTAAACTTTGATCGGTACTCTAACCATTCTTTAATTAATTCTAATTGAAAAAATATCAAATCTATGTCTAATTTCTTCAGAATTATTTTTTTTATAAAAAGAGGGAAGTGTTACATCTTACCCCGTGCTTGGGGCTTGTTGTAACATCTATTGGGGCATGTAGTAACAACAATAAAAAACGAGAATGTGACACCTTCAATCATTTATTCTCTTCACATTTAGCTTTGTTTTCGACATATCATTAGGTATTTAACAAAAATATTGAGGTACTTCTATAAAATGAATCATCTATCAAATAATCAACTGAAACATACTTTTTCTATGAGTAATCAACACTTGTTTTCTAAAACTTCAGCTGCAGCTAACTCGTATACCTCCTGGCTTTGTGTTCCCCGCTCTGTCTTTCTCTTAAATACAGTCTCATTCAAAAAAATAAATAAGGTGTATTGCATTTTCAATCACATACATACAGCAATATGGGGGCAAGTTGTAACATGTTACAACATACCCCAAGATTTTGTTACAACTAGCCCCAAGGCATAATTTTAATATTTATAACGATAACTATTAAATCAACTTAGTAATCTCGAAAACTGTTACACCACATCGTACATAGATAAATTTAACATCAAACAAAACACAGAAAGATCCAATTAGTCGATTATAATAAAGCCAATCGAAAGTTTACGAAAGCAAAATAATACATTACCTGGCGACAACGGAGGGCTTGCACACACCCACTCAATACGCCACCTGGCGGAACTCTGACTGTGATGACGTGGCGTGGCGCGTTATAACGATAAGATTGAGTCAAAGAAATAAGTTAATAAAGTTTAAATTCCTAGTGAAAAAGCCCTGTTACTACTTACCCCTGTTACATCTAGCCCCTTGCTCCCCTACTTCCTTAATTGAATAAAATATAAAGTATTTCAACGTTTATAAATTGTTGAATATGCAGTAAATGTTCTTTAAAAAAAATCACAACTTTCACAGTTTTTGAGAGCTTTCGGCAAAAAACTCAGGGGATTTTAGAAAATCTCAACGTTGTACACCTTTATGTTAGATCTGTAGACCATACATGGTTGACCTGGGGTTCGAACCCGGACCTCCGTGACGGAAATCCAGTGTCCTAGCCAAGCTATGAGCGCCCGAGCTTTTCGTGTATACGTAAACAACTATGCTTTATAGTGAAGTCATTCCTACGTCACAGGTATCCCACTCTTACCAAAACAACACGTTGTATTCCTCCAAAATAATCCAGTGTGAACAGTGGCTGGTCTCCGTACGATCGTATTCCTGCCAGTTGGCACAACACTCTTGTTTATTTGAGCCAAAATAGTGAGATGGTTGTTTAAAGAAAAGTCCCCTAATTTCCGTTTTACTCGGACTACCTTGTTTATGGACAGTGAAAAACGTGTTCGGTAAGGTTTCTTTAAAATATTGTAAAGATAGCTTCTAAAGTACAGTTGAAAATATTGGGCCAATAAAAATAATATAGATACCTAATGGTTCCATATAAATAAATCGTTTGTGACACTAACGAAGTTACACAGCTGAAGACATTTTTGTTGGTCTCTTAATAAACTTGCATGTAAGTAATTCACACAAAGACATCAGAAACTGCTTGTGTTTTAGAATAATTCTAATTGAAATTATAGTACGGGATTGACACATTGCCAAGCACAACTTTTCACTCCATACCAAAGTCTTTATAGCTAGACCACACGTATCAAAATCTTTGTTTATTTCAATAACATGTCTACATAACAAGTTTATTATTATTTTTCTATACTTACATCAACTACGACATCTGAAATCTGCTTTGTCTTGCGACAAGCTACAATTTTACATCTTATATAAAAAAATATTAGGATCTACATTACTAGCTAAAAAAAACCTTACTGAACACATTTGCATAGCGTCACCAAAGTCCAACTAAAACCCGAAACCACAGCATCCGCGACGCCACTACAAGTGCGCGAACGCTGTTTTCGGCGCAGACCTTCAGTCGGCCGTCGCACGCGCAGCTTTAAATGAAAACCCACCATCTCGAGGACAGTGTCGGGAAGTGCAAGCTCGTGTATGCTCTGCTGGTGGTCGTCGCCTTCTGGGCCGAAGTCAGGGATTGGACGAAGGAGTACACTCGTATTTTACAGGTGATCGCAATCTTCCTTTTATTACAATACAAGTAGGATTGTACCTATATTATTTGCACGTAACCATTTTTATGCCAACGCCGGGGAAAAAATCATCAGCACATCTTTATAAATAATTACAATTACCTACATTTTTAACAACTACATAAATCTAAACCGAAGCCCAAATCAAGTGTCTTATTTTGTAAACAAGAACTACCCTACCCTACTAACATTTTTAACTGTTCTGTGATTAAGCATAGTTATTTTCACATTATTAGATCGGATCACTTCTGTTTCACAATGTTGAACAGGTTCGATCAATCAGTTCCTTCAGTGTTACATCGCAACAGGTAATTAGACGTTCACAGCGTCCACTTCCTAAAATGTCCACTTCCCGAAACGTCCACTTCCTAGAAAGACCATTACTCAAAAGACTACTTCCTAAATCGTCTACTTTGTAAATCAAATTCCCACAACGTCCATATTCTAGAAAAACTGTTCCTAGAATGACCTTTCCTAAATGGTCCATTATTGAATTATTTTGTTTACAAAATAAGACACTTGATTTGGACTCCGGTACCTGGCGTCGGCTGGGGTTCCATCTGCATGTCGTAGATATCCCGGTTGCCCGTACGAAGCGTTTTTCTTCATCCTTCATCATACGAACGGCTAGGGAATGGAACGCCCTGCCGGCGTCGGTGTTTCCAGACACTTATAACCTTGGGATCTTTAAGGCAAGAGTGAATAGGCATTTACTAGGCCCGCGTGCTTCATCATCGGCCTCATCGTCACTTACCATCAGGTGAGATCGGGGCCAAACGCGGGTTTAGTCAATCAATTAAAAAAAACCTATACATTTACAATACCATCAACCGCAAGTTGTACAAGATAACGAATAAATGTAAAAAATATCCGTTTTTTATTAAAATTATTGGTTTAAAATAAAGAGTTGCGATTTGAAAAAAACAGCTTAATTAAGAATTCAGAAAATAGTAAGAAATCGAAGCGACTTATTCATTGTTTATGTTATTCTTCTATAGGAGTTGCGAGAGTAGTAGAAATTTATAACGGTATTTATAAGGTCACGTAATTTTGTAGGTGGGGCAAAGCTCCATTGAAATGTGGCAATGTCTTTTACAATTACATGTGTCTACGCAAGCATTTTATTTTATTATTTTTGTATCAATAATAAACAACCTAAGAAATACTTCAAGCGTTGCCTTGAAGCCAAGATGTTACGTTCACAAATTCTAATCCAATAAAACGTTCATTCTATCTATGGAACTTGGCATCTACTCTAATTTTCTTTACATTTGGTGAAATAAATTAATGTCAACATTAACGACGCTCGCGGCCGTTCCGCTCATTACAAACCAAACTACTCATAGGTAGATTGTATGTTTGTCTGTCCGCGTCGCACCTCGGTCATTGTCAATGGCTGGACAGAAATAGATGCGACCGCCTCACTGAAATCGCTATCAGACAGTGATACTAAACCCGCATTCACATTTTTCTCAGTGTGTCACGCGGGTCACCACTGGCCTCCTGAAATTCGCACCCTGTGCCCACTCGTCCCCTAAAATATTAGAGGTTTCCACTCGTCCCCTGAACTGTTATTTTTTTTAATAATTTCTATTTCCTCGCGCTCTACTATTTTAGAGATTTCTTTTCGGCCCCTGTGGTTGTGGTACAGTCGCGTCATTCATCGAACAGCCATTCGTGTTGGAGCACGCTTTTGTTATTAAAATTCCTGGTAAAATTAGAAATGCAGCCCCCTTACCTTGAAGTCTTATAGCAGTATTACTTTCATAATACTTTGTTACTTCGTACAATGACGACCTTAATGAGCTTACTTTAAGGTCGTCATTATACGAAGTAACAAAGTATTATGGAAGTAATACTGCTATAAGACTTCAAGGTAAGGGGGCTGTTTGTTGCCTAACATGAATAGTCATTTTAATTTATCAACGATACAATATAATTTTCATAATACATATTTCTTAATTAATTTCGAAGTTTTGTTCACAAATGTACTGTGTCAGCGCTATTTATGTAAAAATATGGCTGGTTGTCTATCAGGGAACCAAAAAGTACCTGACCAGGTGCCGAAGACTGAGCAGGGGACGAGTAGGTACCTTAAAAATAAATTAATATTGCCTCGTCTCCTGCCGGGGGACCAATGGGCACCTATATAGGGGCCGAATCTACAACTTTTAAACCGGGGGACGAATATTAGGGGATCAATGGGTTCTGACCCGTCACGCGCCCACGCGCTGAGCTACACTGACAGTGAAGCGAGTAATCGCCCGTCACTCAGCGATACTCGCTGATAGCGGAGCTACAAAACTATGCTCGCTGCTTGCCTACTCGTTTTATAGTTGATAGCTTTACTCGCTCATCGCCTGCGGTCGGACAACTGCCTAATGGGTTCCTATGTTGGAAACCTGTTGACAGGCAACGCTGGTATGTCTTTGAAAAGGGAGAGGCCTAAGCCAGCAATTTTGAGCACAATCTTAACGTGAACTAGCTCTTACAGTCAGACGTCTATAGAATTTGACACTTGTAAAAGTGAGCTCAAGCTAAGCTTACGCTCAAAATTGTCTGTGAATCTCAGCCTAAATATATCGGTTTCATTTCACTATACAATATACATGACTCGTACGGACAACAGCAGATCAATGGTAACACCTGCAGTACGAATTCAACTCTTATGACGCAGATAATAAGAACGGTCCAAAGTGTTGCACTTGATCTGCTGTTAGCGTACAACGTCGCTTGAGAGTGAAAACCACGTATGTGCACAGAGGAAGATATTTTACACGAGTAAAAAACTTCTACTGTATTGTATGGAAGAAAATCATAAATTATTCAGGATTTTAATAAGTCTTTATACTTTAAATTTAGTGTGACGAAAATGTAAATGTAATTTGCAAAATAGATAAAACTGGACTCAAAGAAAAAGCGTCATACGAGGTTTTCACTCTCAAGCGACGACATGTATATGGTATGTAGGACCTACCTACAGCACATACTCGTACTACGAACGACAGCAGATCAATGTAACACTTGCAGTACGATTTTAAATCTTACGACGCAGATAATAAAAACGGTCCAAAGTGTTATCTACACTTGATGTGGTTTGGACTGTACGTACAATCTAATTTCAGTTCCGTGGGGGAACGAGGTGCGAACTGAATTATTCAATTTATCTGCATGTATCACAGACCACTTACCCCACAGAATAAAAACAAACAATATACCTGTTTCCTATGAATGCGCTCGGCAACAAAAATGCAATACTGACAAATTTTCACACTTACCCACTTTTGTTGTTGTTAATGTTTGAATGTTTGAACATCAAATAGATTTTGGTAGCATGTTTGGTAGAATGCCAATTTGTTATTAATATTAATCATTATCTCTAAGTGAAATGTAATAATTTCTTGAGATGAATAAAGATCTTAAACCACAATATTCCTGTCTCTATTCCGTGCGGCCACAGACCACTTACCCCACAGACATGAAATCGGTACAAACTTGCAAGCGAAAAATTCTGTCAAGCGATAGGCGCAATTAGACGAAGCGGGGGGCAGGGGCGCCATATTAAACCCGTTTCGATATCTCAAGATTACGCGTGTCGCGAAGCAATGTTGCGCTCATGTGCAGGCAGAAACGGGCGCCCTCCTGTTACAGGTCTATGGGGTAAGTGGTCTGTGTCATGTATGATCTGAACAAGCGATTACCTACATCTTTTATCGCTTCATCGACCTATTTAAATACCTACCTATTAAGATGCAATGATAAAATTGCATTGAATTTTCATGTTGATAAAAACGATAGTACCGTCCTAGTACTCTTCTTACCTACCTATCAGAGGTAGGTACACATACGCGCGCGATCTGCACGCGGCTTGCTGCGGCCTGCGGCCAGTTGAAACGCATGCCCCGTCCCATTTTCTCCCGTCGTTAATGTCCTGTAGGTAGCGATCTGAGGCCTAGGCCGCAATCCACGTGCAGATCGCGTCTGTGTCGGAAAGACTTTATCCACCTCCAAAAACTCCAACCTCCAAAAGCGGCCAATCGGATGCATCGAACCTCGCTCCTTCGTCATTGGATGTCATCGACCCATGTGGTCTTGTTGCTTATTGGCTAGTGTCATCTATGTATAGTTTAGTTTACTAATTAAAAGACATTGCCACATTTCAATGTAGCTTTGCCCCACCTACAAAACTACCTGACCATTTAAACTACCTATCATTTTGTTGGGGACTTATTACAGGTTTCATACATAATCATAATCAGTATCATTTTCTACTACCCTCGCAACTCCTATAGAAGAATAACAAAAACAATGAATAAATCGCCTCGATTTCTTACTATTTTCTGAATTCTTAATTAAGCTGTTTTTTTCGAATCGCGACTTGTACAAAACTTTATTTTAAACCAATAATTTTAATAAATAATTTTTACATTTATTCGTTATCTTGTACAACTTGCGGTTGATGGTGGGGCCGAATCTGGCATTGTCATTTGAAAAATCTTAAAACGCCAATACTCGTATTTTTGGTTTATATTGCTATGCCTGGTGGCTCGTCCTAAAATATCTTCACGTGTGGAGATGAGCAATTTGCGTCATCTAACTCACTAGTATAGCTATAAGGTAGGTAGGTATTGAAGTTTGAGATGACGCAAACTTTTGTTCATTACATTACCCATTGTTCTCTTTCAATCGCTGAACTAGCATACTATAAGCGAAACAATCCTAACTATAACGTTGACCACACGATATTATTGAAATGATTTGCGCCACCAAATCCCTAATAAAATATGTGTACAAAAGAATACGACTGTGTTCACTAGAATTATAAACGTAGGCATTCCTACCTAATTGCGGATGACGTACGGACCGAAACATGGGCATTGACGGTGAGACTAGCCCACAAGCTCAAAGTCGCTCAGCGAGCTATGGAAAGAGCTATGCTTGACATTTCACTGTTAGATAGAATAAGAAACGAGTATATCCGCCAGAAGACAAAAGTGGTTGACATTGCTCATAGAATCAATAAACTGAAGTGGCAGTGGGCTGGTCACATCTGTCGTAGAACCGATAACCGATGGGGTAGACGAGATCTTGAATGGAGGCCACGAACGGGTAAACGTAGTGTGGGACGCCTCCGACCAGATGGATGGATGACCTTTGCAAGATGGCTGGCAGAGACTGGATGCAGAGGGCCGAGAGTAGGGTTGAGTGGCGTACTTTGGGAGAGGGTTATGTCCAGCAGTGGACTGATACGGGCTGATGATGATGCAATTGAAACCAGCCCACTCGACGTTTGGGTCTAAGTATTGCATCCAAAATACCTATTAATGATTAAACTACTTCAACATCAAGAACAATACCGTTTCAGCGGGTAGTGAAACCGCTAAAAGCATCCAAGAGTTTCAATGTTGTATGCTGCCCTTATTTACTTTCTGACAACTCGTTCTTTCAGGCCCCAGTCGAAGTATCAAAGAAGCCCATAGTATGGGTGCTGGGCGGCCCCGGCTCAGGCAAAGGCACTCAGTGCGAACGCATCATAGCCAAGTATGGGTTCACGCATCTGTCCAGCGGCGACCTGCTCCGGGCAGAGGTCAAGAGTGGCTCCGACAGAGCCAAGAGTCTCACGGCTATCATGGAGCGGGGTACGTTGCAGAATATCTTTAAGTAGCACAAGGAATCAAATCATTACTGGTATTCCTCTCAATGCCACTAGTGGTTCATATCTTAAGGAATCTCGGAAATCATGAATCCTGATGATATTTGACCGTAGTCCAGTATTTAAAGTGTAATAATAATATGACCATTAGGCATCAGTAGGTACATCTGCTCCTACGCAAGGGTTCCGAATTCGATTCTTATGCTTGGGTATCATTTTACTGCGCAAGAGGTCAAGTTATATGTTGGAGGTTTTATGTCTTCTTCATATTGTAGTCTTTGGAGTACCCATTACCTTTGCACTATCCGTAATAATCATCTTGACACATTTAGGTACTCACTGACTGGATATGGATCTCTTCTCTGTGTAGTTTTACCTACGCTCTGTCTTCTGACCTACGAGCTAGTAGACTTTGCATCCGATCTAGTTTTTACTCCTGCTTAAAAATTATATGATCTTGGTTTCCAGGTGAACTGGTCCCGAACGAGGTAGTCCTGGACCTGCTGAGAGAGGCAATTCAATCGAGTGCCGCCACAGCCAACGGTTTCCTCATCGACGGATACCCTCGCGAGAAGTCGCAAGGCGTCGCCTTTGAGCAGTCCATCGCGCCTGTTTCAGTAAGTAAAGAAGCTATTATATCATGGTCAACTGTAATCGAACTACTAGATGGAGTGTTTGAACAAATTGACCAGGCTCCGCCATCCAAGCCTTTTGAAGCTGAAGATTTTCACATGGGTATCGCCTGTGGGTATCGCATATAAGCAATGAGTTTATATTATGTCAGAGAACAAAAGTAGTAGACATTGTTCATAGGATTAACAAACTGCTGAAGTGACTATGGGCTGGTCACCGTAAAACGATTGCCGGACAGACGAGTTCTTAAATGGTAGCCACGTAATGTGGAACGCCGCAGATGGAAGAATGTCCTGCACAAGGTGTCTAGTACGGACTTTATAAAGTCGAAAATCATATTGTGCGGCGCGCCTTGGGAGAGGTCTGCGTCCAGCGGTGGACTACTAACATCAAAGTTCTTACTTTACTCTCCAGAAAATATCAATCTATTTCGACATCTTTCCACCATTTGCATTACAGGTAATCCTGTACTTCGAAGCGACACCAGAGACGTTGACGAAGCGACTGTTAGGACGCGCAATCAGCTCTGGTCGCGCTGACGACAACGAGGAGACCATCAAGGCCAGACTCAAGACCTTCAACGATAACAACGACAAAGTCCTCGAGCAGTACCCACAGAAACTTGTCAGGGTATGTAATATCATCATCAGCCTAATTTAAGTCCTCACTATTGGGAGACAGACCTTCCCTCACATCGAGAATTCAAGACCTGTTGGTACGGAAGATCAGAAAGCTTTTGTTTTCGGATATTCATACTATAGTTTAATTTCAATGTTGGTTTAATGGTGTTAAGGCTAGGAAGGCGGGCTAGATAAAATTTATATCCTTCACACCCCATTGTGACAGGAGAGTGTAAAGTTTAGTCAGTCATGGGAAAGAACGTAACAGGGGGATGCGCTGCGTCGATTTTTACTAGCCGTCAATGTCAGGTTTTTGGCGAAAATTAGTACAAAAATTTCGATCGCGCAAGCTTTGACAGGACAGAAAAGGCCAGCCGGCTACCCCCCCCCCCTAGTCTTTATTAATAAGGTTTATTTTACGCAGAAAGGGTCAAAAGAATCGTGGATGTCTGATAAGTCATCCCTTTGTACCAGTTCATAATCACCTTCGTCTTTCTGCCTAGGTGTATAAATCGACAATCTAACTTATTAATCTTTTTATTTCCAGATAAACGCAGAGCGAGACGTGGACACTATCTTCGCGGATGTCACAAAGGCGTTAGACCCCCTTGTAGCCTAATTGAAACCCTAATCTGCACATATATCAGCATGTACATATACCGCTATTTTAATTAATTTTAACGTATTGTTGTTTAAATTAAATATTTTATTGTTTTTATTCCGTTGTATGATTAATGTTCATTTCAAACCTAAGCACGCTGCTTAAACCTCATGGATCTCAAGAGCGGAATATTTGGGATTGGTTCACTAGTCCTAAGTGTATGGATGGTGTAAGCGTATGAACGTAGTTCTTTTTGCATGTGTGTTCTAAAATATTTTTTTGTTAACCTATAAATCGTCCCACTGCTGGGCAAAGGTCTCCCTCCTCCTCTTTCATCCATCCCTGTCCTGAGCGTCTTCCAGCCACCTATCCCTGTATCTAACGACATCGTCTCTCCACCTAAGCTACGCCGAGGTCTGCCCCGACACCGGCGACCATCCAATGGCACCCATTCTGTGACAGTCCGGGCCCATCGGTCCGGCTGCATGTGGCACACGTTTCCCGCCCAGTTCCACTTTAATGTAGCTAAAATATATGTAGTATACTATGGTGAAATAATGCATTGGTGAAAATATTTGAATTGCCATCTCTTTGTAACCCATGAGAAATAAACATCCTCATATGCTCCTTGTTATTTGTTAGCTCAAAGATGTGAAAAAGATCTCATTCATATCTACTTTACCTACGTCAAAAATGTTTTGGTCAAGTTAAAAGATGTTTTTACGAAAGCTTTTAAGCTAAAGTAAAAATATGTACAAGTGAATCAATAACCCGTTTCTTACATCAACCCGCTTGGTATCATGTCCTGCTGAGGCATTGGGAAATTAAATTCTCCACCAAAAGACAGAACAAAATAATTTTGGAGCGATGGATGATAAACTCTGCCAGCCGTGTGAAGAGGTCATCAGAGAACAATCGCCACGTTGTCCTTTGCAATGTGGAACACAGCCGTGTAAATCCTTCAAGATAAAGGTACTATAGGCACCAATATAGGCACAAACAGGTACCTCCGTTCTGAGTAGGTAGTATCTCGTCCAGCGAATCTAGCCATTCAACGCAATGGTGCTTGCAATGCAGTTTGGACAAAATTTGAATCACAGGGTCTCCGATAAAGAGGGGTAAACATTGTAAAATGAAAATTCCTGCCATCTTCACTGACTTCATTTTTGAGTAGTTTAGGATTATTTCCTGTTGGCACGGAAGAAAGAACTGAGACTGACAAATCTCCACTCTAGAAACCACTGGTAGATTAACGTATCTGACCAAATGCGACGACGATCTGTGTCTGGCCGTGACTGGAAGTGAAGAGACCTAGATCGGATTCTGTAATTTTGATATTTAGACCCTATAATAATTACACTTAGGTACCTTTTCCTCATCCTAGAAAGTACACTTTACAAGATGTTCTGAAGAGGTGTATTGAAAAACATCAAAATCTGGCTAAAATATAACAAAAGAATTCAAAGGAAACCCGCCTAGTAACCTAAGAGTTGTATCTTCAGCAAAAACATTTTCCCCACCAATCAACCCCCTTTCCTTTCCCCAGCCTGCAGTAGATCTTTCAAGGACACCCATAATCTGGATCCTGGCTGGCCCTGGTTCGGACAAAACAGTACTTTGCCAAAAGATTTGCGCCAAGTATAATTTCGTCCATCTTTCTACCGCTGACTTACTGAAAGCGGAGGTCAAGAGTCAAACCATCCGGACCAAGTGCCTTGAATCTGTTATTGCGCGAGGTAGGTAGTAGATAATTATGTACCTACCTAACCTGAAAGTATGATGAGTGATGACGTTCTTCAAATACAAATCCTGTTGAAAAGACAACGGGATCCAGATTAATTACGAGAATACAATGCATCACATCTTAGTCTACCTTCAGCTAAGTTGGAACATCCCACCACTTTCCACATCCTAAGATAAACCCTCTAAAAGTATTTCTAGATACGAAGACGTTTATCCTATTCAAACCCCTGTCATGACTTCCAGGTGAACTGGTCCCAAATGACATAGTTCTAGAACTGCTCAAGAAAGCAATAGATACGTGCGGTTCGTCCAAGGGTTATGTCGTCGAAGGATTCCCTCGTGAGAAGAGTCAGGGCTTCCTGTTTGAGAACCGCATTAAACCTGTTACGGTCAGTATTTTGGTACAGCATATTCTAGAATAGCAGGTAGTGCAATTGAAGTACTAAACTCTTATTCGACAAGGTGACTATACCATCTGTTTATTCTCAGTTGATCCTATACTTCGAGATGACACCGGAGACTCTGACCAAGCGGCTCCTGTCACGCCCAAACCCATGCCGTGACAGCAATATCCTCGACACTGTCAAGGGCAGACTGAAGATATTCTTCGAGAATAATAAGAAGATTGTGGAGCAGTACCCTCACAGACTTATCACGGTGAACATCCATAATACTAGCCTGAATCATTAGTGAGAAAGAGGTCAAAAGGTTCTAAGACTTAGCCATGCTTACCGTTGCAAATTCTCCTCTAAAAATCGGAGCTGACTTATCAGATAAGTTTTTGATTCCAGATAAATGCGGAACGGGATATTGAAGCAGTTTTTGGAGACGCCGTTCGGGCGATAGACCCCGCCGTTGCTGCGGCCATCGCACCACCAAAAAGTCTGTCAGAATAATTGGTTAATACAATAAATTCACAAGAAAAAGGATATTGTAGGATCAACATAACATCAATGATAAAAATACGAATGTATACCTACTTATACCATCATACTCCTTGGTTTACCAGCAACAACAAAGAATGTCAAACTATTTTCATGATTTCATCACGGTATCACAATTCTCAATGTAAATATGTAGTCCCATAGTGAAAGGGATGTTTACTTTCAAATGTAATATACAATGTAAATTCATACTCTGAAACTCTGAAAAAATGGAAAAGAAACTATGTCAACCATGCCAAAAGCCTGTAGCAAGCAAACCCCCGCGATGTCCCAAGCAATGCGGCTCAGAAAAATGTAAGGAAAAGAAAAAGGTATGTTTTATTTAAGTAAATACACTTGACCAGACCAATTCGTCCTAAAAAACCTTCTACATTGAGTTGTCTTTCTCTAGGATCTGTTAGATGTCGGAAAGAAGCCCATAGTATGGGTGCTGGGCGGCCCCGGCTCGGGCAAAGGCACTCAGTGCGAGCGCATCATAGCCAAATATGGGTTCACGCATCTGTCCACCGGCGACCTGCTCCGGGCAGAGGTCAAGAGTGGTTCCGACAGAGCACAGCATCTTTTGTCTATCATGAACCAAGGTACAGTTGCAATCTTAGAAGACTTTAATGCCAACTCTACGTTACGTGATCTGAAATGGGTACTCCACCTTTCCTATTAGGTTATCCCGTTGATCTAATAACTCGGGCTAGAGACGATAGTTCATGCACAGAGGCATTGTTTTCTGGATTTTAAAGAGACATTTGTCTGACTGGATGATATTAATAGGTTACGAAAAGGTAAATGAGATGTATATCCACCAAAATGACCACATATTGACCAGGATTATGACAATCCACGCAAAATGCCTTTCAGTACTCTACTAGTGTAGGGAGATACTAGTTGTGTCGTGCATTTTTCTTATTGTTTTTAAACTTATGGGTCAGGATAATGCACACCGTTTATGTTCGACTGTCAGGTGAACTAGTTCCTAATGAAGTGGTTCTGGATCTTCTGAGAGAGGCGATGGAGGCGCTCGCAGCCACAGCCAATGGATTCCTCGTCGATGGGTACCCTCGTGAGCAGGCGCAAGGCATAGCCTTTGAGCAGACTATCGCACCAGTTACGGTATCATCTTAAAACATAATTCCGTAGCTTGCAATAAACGTAATAGTGTTTGCAATAAACGTAGTGCTTATATACTCTTTGGTTTCCATGCCGGACCCACTACCACAGAGCACCGTACCAGGGCTGAACAATCTTCGTATGTTCTTTTCAAGTCCATTTCAGTGCTGAAGATGGTTTTCACGGCCCCTTGCCATTCTTACCCCTACTTACAATATTAAAGAACCGACAACTTTCTACTAACTAGCATTTATGTTCTAACTTCAACCTCCCGAATACCTACAGGTAATCCTGTACTTCGAAGCTTCGCCCGAGACGCTGACAAAGCGACTCCTGGGCCGAGCAGTCAGCTCCGGTCGGGATGATGATAACGAGGAGACTATTCAGGCCAGACTCAAAACATTCTACTGCAATAATGACAAAGTTTTGGAGCAGTATCCGGACAAACTTGTTAGGGTTAGTACGTAGGCAAGAGTTAGTAGTTATTCCGTGTGGTGGCTTATAGACCTTCGAAATGACATGACGACTACAGTTCAAAGTGTTACCATTGATCTGCTATCGACTGTACGATAGTTTTCAACATGTACTTGCGACTGGACTTGTTTACCCCCCCCCCCCCCCCCCCCCCCCCCCAACTTACTTTTGCCTTCATTAGTGTCTCTAATCTAACCATAGACTGCCTTTGATCGTTATCAAGACTGTAAACTGCAAATAAGTACGCTCAACAACAGATCAATGGTAACACTTGCAGTACGATTGTAAATCTTACGACGCAGATAATAAGAACAGTCCAAAGTGTCTGCTGTTAGCTGTACTTATAATAATTTCTGACAGTGCATTTGCTGTGTCTAGGCGACAATGCCCCTTTCTCATTAGCATAAAGCTTGACCAATAAATAGTACTTATGAGGTTACCCTTTTGTTTCTTCTAACAAAGTCATACACATGCAGAATCGATCACAAATTATAAGTCTGGAAAAAGTGGTTATACTTGAGGCACAAAGGCCTTCAGGCCCTCTTGCTCAGAAGGTAAGCGCACTACGGACTATAGGAGATCGTCTACTTTATTAGCTCATCCTTCGTTTAATTTCAGATAAATGCGGAGCAAGACGTAGACTCTATCTTCGGGGAAGTTGTAAATGTTTTGGATCCCATCATGGTCGCCGCGGAAACATCTGACATGAGTAACACAAAATAAATAGATGGATAAAAAGAATTTGAGAACTTTTGATAAGAATATCACTTCGTAAAACCCCTTTACGATTCAACCGCAGACCCTGTACCTAGTTGTCTACAGAGTATAACTACGTTTGAATCGATCCGTAATCGTAGAATTTGTTCTACGATCGGATTCAACCGTAGGACCCTGGTACTTCGTAGAACTGCCCCCTTACCTTGAAGTCTTATAGCAGTATTACTTTCATAATACTTTGTTACTTCGTACAATGACGACCTTAATGAGCTTACTTTAAGGTCGTCATTATACGAAGTAACAAAGTATTATGGAAGTAATCCTGCTATAAGACTTCAAGGTAAGGGGGCTGTTCTACGATTCAACCGTAGGACCCTGTGCTGTAGACATCTTACTTCGTAGAACCGTTCTACGATTCAACCGTAGGACCCTGTACTGTAGACATCTTACTAAACCGTTCTACGATTCAACCGTAGGACCCTGTACTGGTAGACATCTTACTAAACCGTTCTACGATCCAACCGTAGGACCCTGTGCTGTAGACATCTTACTTCGTAGAACCGTTCTACGTTCAACCGTAGGTCTAGGGTTGAAGCTTGATATACATCTACAGACATTGAACGTGTCCAGCACGGGCCGTGGCAGACAAAATATTCTTCTTCTATACAATGTGTATGAACGTATTTGGCTTATTGCCCGTGGTCCACCTCGGCTGTTCATCTCGGTGTACCACGTTATATCTACCGCAAACGCGGACAAACACATTTTTATTGTATAGAATAATAGGAAAGTACTTGAATAATATGATTATGTCTGCCACGCCACGTGCCGGACACGCTCATTAAAAAAACTAAAGGTGCTCCCTAACCGGGAGCATTCGCGTGTAATGTAACGTTACAGATGCGAGCATTACATCAGTGAGGGAGAAAAACAGCGTCAGTCAGGGAGGTAGTATTGTAATGTAATGCTCAAAGTCGAATCTGCAACGTTACATTACACGCGAATACTCCCGGTGAGGGAGCACCTTAAGGGTGGCATTTTCCTAAGAAATCATATGAAGGGTAACCTTTTGAGTAAAATTCAAATTATTAAAATCGATCATTTTAATGGACGTTATATACTAATTCGATCTTACACATTGTATTTTAATAACGCTTAACTTATACTTTGAGAAAACTTTAAGAAGTTTGCATTGCACCTCTCGTTAAAAGAAAAATAAACAAAACCACTCGCTCGCGTGTCTCCCCCAGTCTCACCCCGCACGTATGTCGACACCCATGGTGCGGTACACTGCATGCGGTCAGACTAAAATGAAAATGCGAGACGGAAAACTTGTCTTCCGATTTTAAACTCTATTTTGCTGAAATTTATTGATTTAATAAAAGTGTATCTCGTTTTGTTCCTGTTCCCTCTGTCGCACGGCGACTGCAGTCTCGACAAGCAAGTCCAGGCACCTGAACTGGTCTCCCTCGCCCTCCGCACCCCGCGCCACCGGCATCACCTGCTATCACCACCATCAACTGTAGTTCATCGTCTTAGTTGTTACACTTGCCATGGAATATTGATATTTTAGTTTAGGCTGTTGTGGCGATTTCAGAATGAGGGGTTTTCAAGGTTACATTTAAGAAACTTGGGTAGATGGCACTGATTTCTCGACTTCGCACCTCAAAACTAAAGAGCATCAATGGGCGGCTAACCTTTATTTATTAATTGAATGTCTATTTTTGTGTGGTATCTATTAATGGAATATTGATATTTTAGTTTAGAGCCCAAAGGCTGTTGTGGCGATTTCAGAATAAGGAGTTTCATTTAAGAAACTTGGGTAGATGGCACTGATTTCTCGACTTCGCACTTCAAAACTAAAGAGCATCAATGCTCACCTTTTTTATTAATTGAATGTCTATTTTTGTGTGGTACCCATTAAAATGATTAAACTGTGTGTTATTACAACTACTGCCGCTACCTGAGAGAGGATCTAATCCTCTCTCTACGTGGTAGCTAAAAACAATAACTGCAACTATCGCTCAATATTTGCGTTGACGCATCGCTGCGAAGATTATTTTTCTCTGGAATCGCCAAAATGATATTCCCTTTTGTTTATTTAAAATTGTGTAGCAAATCCATAGCAAGTGACAAAATAAAAATAGAAAATTATAATCGAAACCAACTGCGAGGTGATGCCGGTATTAAAACACCCATTTACAATAAAATACACTAGTTTACAAAAATCTATCGACTACCATCTAAATACTGATTGAAAGAAAGGCACAATGTCTCAGACTTTATTGAAGTAACAACTCGAATAAAAATATAAACGAACAATTTCTTTCATCGTAAAACTAAATAGGTATAACCTATGAATATAACATAATATTACACAGGAGATACACAACTCACTCACCAAGTGAGAGGAGAGGTTTCCCTTAATCTATAACTGTGTAACAAAGTAATTTCAACTTACTTTCCACAGATTTTTTACACAGTTTCATGACGAGGGGAAACGTAAAACCCAGAGAACTATTTATTATAGGTATTCTTTTCAATAACTAAAATGACTGTGTTTTAACACCGACGTCGCGCACAGTTACTAAATAATAAAGTTTGCTAAGTACGAAGGGTGAATTAGCGTTGCCGATCGATAGTCGACTATCGATAGGCCTATCGATAGTATCGATACTATTGATAGCTCGGACCGTGGCAATACTATCGACCGAATGCAATACTATCGATAGTATTGTTTCTCATAAATAACAAACTATCGAAGCTCATAGTAACAATATTATCAATAGTCCAAATAGTATGGGCTAATTAATACTATTGCAAGTTGGCTAACTATCGATAGTCCAAAACAAACGATACTATCGATAGTATTATTACCAAGAACTTCGATAGCACCGATACTATCGATACTTTGTTATTTACGAGAAACAATAATCGATAGTATCGATAGTATTGCGACGGTCTGAGCTATCGATAATATCGATACTGTTGCTTTCGGCAGACTATCGATAGGCTAAAAAACTACTATCGATAGACCTATCGATAGTAGTTTTTTTTTCAGATGAAAGCCATCGATAGTAAAACTATCGATAGTTCGGCAACGCTAGCCTGAATTGCTGCACTTAATACGGCGCGGCGACAGTCCAATTCTCATTATTTCGTATGCTCCCTAATTTCAAATGGAGCGAACTAAGTGTGCTGGAAACACATCCCAATTCCGGATATCTAACTACGAAATCCCAGAAATTATTACTTTGTTGTAATTGGAAACCCTATCTTTAATCACCCACAATGGTATCATTACCTATATTGGTGTACGTATTATGGCACCACATGTCTGTGGTGGAGACCTCAAGCTCAACGGCAACCGGCGGCGGTGGCGGCGGCGGCGGCGGGCTTACCTGCACCTGACACGGGTTCATTGGACGAGGCAGCTGCGGGAGATGAGCTAACTGGGGGTGCCAGCCGCCTGGATCACCGTTATACGTCGTCACTGGCATAGCTTCTTCAAGAGCTTCCGATTTTGTCACAGTTATAATCGGTCCTGTCCTGAAAAGTTTCATTTACAATCATAATGTATGACAATTCGAACTGATGAAGTAGACGAAAGTTCAAAGTCGCTCAGCATGGAAAGAACTGTGCTTGGCGTTTCTCTGGTGGATGCACAGACCACTTACCCAATAGACATGAAATCGGTACAAATTTGCAAGCGAAAAATTATGTCAACGATGAGCGCATAGAGACGGAGCGGGGGACAGGGGTGCCGTATTAAAGAGATGCGTCCATGTCAATAATATCTCTACATTTCATGTGTCGTAAAGCAATTTTGCTCTCAATTGCCCTCCTGTTACAGGTCTATGGGGTAAGTGGTATGTGGCTATAATAAGAAATTAGATACGCTAGAGAGCAAAAGTAGTTGACATTGCTCATAGGGTCTGTAATGACAGTGAGATGGAAACATATTTGTCATAGGACTGATAGCCGATGAAGTAGACGAGTTCTCGAATAAAGGCCATGAACGGGGAGGCCCCACCAGATGAATGGATGACCTACGCAAGGTCACTGGCATGGATTGAACCCAAAAGCCAAGAAATGTTTTCAGTGTCGTGTCTTGGAAGATGCCTAAGTCCAGCAGTGGACTGATACCGGCTGATTACTGCTGATGATAACTCAGAACAAATGCTATGTAGGGAACTCTCAAAATCAACGGAATGTTATTTACCCTCTGATCGCTGGATGCATGTCTCGATCATCCGGACAGTATCGTATGACAGATTGCCACACAGAGGGATCGTACTTGACCTCCTCCTCGCTGATGGCGCTGGAGTAACCCTCCTCGGCGTCCACCAGCCCATCTCCCTCGTATCGGTACACCAGCAGACCATCGCCGTAGTCGTGACCTCGGATGTGATGGCCAGGGACGCTCTGCATTGAAGGGTAGTAGCCCTGACGAAAGACAGTAATGTTACAAGTTTTGACTGGAGAAGGAATACATATTTCATGGGGAAGGCGTCTTGCAATCCTAGCTACGGCGGGTTCATGCCCCGTACTCAAACCGAAAGTTTTTAGGCACTTTTGAGAACGAGCTTGCTGTTACAACCAGTCAAACGTCTATGGAATTTGATGGTTGTAAAAGCGAGCCATGCTAAGCTTGCGCTCAGAACCGAATCTCGGCCTTAGAATGCGAGATAAACAGGGAACTATTTTACAGAATATTGAGCAGAGCATTCCACTGTGCACTTCATCTTGGTTTTAATGAAATACTCGCAAATGAACCATGCAAATGTGCCTTCATTTGCAATGTCCGGCATTCAAATGTTTCAAGAATGGTTCTTTGAAGTGATAGGAATGTATGCACACACGCGGCGCGAGTCGATGCAGGACCATAAAGACTGGCGGCTTCTCGTATCGGAGACCAAGACCCACTCGGGTCACTGAGCCAGCGGAGTAATTAAGGAAATTGGAGAAGACTTTATGTGTCTACTTGAAAAAAATACCTGTACTTCCACACTGTCCCAAGCAGCGACGGTTACGTTAGCAGTAGAAGCTAACATTCCCGATGAGGAAGGTCCGGGAATGGTCACTATCTGTCCAACTCCAGGCATGCCCAGGGTCTTGCGGCCGCGCCGCGATATCGTGTAGTGCAGGGGGTCGTGACCCTCACGACGGATCATGTCTGGGAGAATGCGGCGACGGGCGTTTATGAACCAGTTGCATACCTATAGGAGGAAATGCTATTGATGATGGTATTCTAGGTTAGGAATTAGTTCCTGACATTCTTGGACGAACTAGATTGGATCATTGAAATGGACAATGGCTATCCGGAAATAGGTAACTGATGGCTTCGGAGACAGCGTATAAATAAAGCTAAGTAATGATGCATTTAGTGCATAATGGATTTCTGCAGAGAAATCCTTACCTGAATGTTGACGATACTGCCTAGATACCTGCAATACAGTAAGATTCGCCTCCTGACTGAGAGCAAGCTTCTCCGCATCGCTAGGATACGCGTTGAACCGGTGATCGTACAGCCAGCGCTTCAAGATCTTGACAGAGTGCTTCGGAAGGTTCCCACGTCGCTTGCGCACGGATCCGACCAGAATGCTCTGTGATAGAGAAATTAGTTTTAACCGTGGCTTTGATAATCTAGTTGGCTTTTTAAGGCACGATTCTGAGGACGGCAGACTGCACACCGAATCGCAGGTTGCCGCCCGTCTCGGAATCGTACCTTTAATGACATTTGTGGCTTGGTGTTGGATAAACCCACAAAATTGGTGAAGGTATTAAGTAGCTCAAAAGCCACAGATTTAGGTATCAACGTAGTTAGGACTATTATAAGTAACATAGAGACTCGCAGTTGCGGGTAGGTACGAGTTGAAAGCGATCGTACAAGATTATGTAATTTTCAGCCATAGCTTAGCTATGTGTCAGAGAGGGCGAGCGGTCTGAACAGCTCTGATAATAAGTTCTAACCATACGACAAAAATATCAATTTTCAACTCATGTATGGACAGCAGCAGATCAATGGTAACACTTGTAGCACGATTTTCAATCTTACGACGCAGATAATAACAACGGTCCAAAGTCTAAAATATTACTTTTTAGCTATACCCACAACTGTATTACGAGTATCTACGTTACTGAATAATTCGTACTTAGGTAATAGTCCTAACCACGTACGCTGTTATTCATAAACCTAGTTAAACCTCCCTTTCCCTTAAATCGTGTTGCTATTCACACTTCCTTAAGAAAGGTTAAGATAGAAAGGGACAAGGAGCCTAAACGGTGGCGTAACTTTAAATCACATTTATGAATACGCGCCGTAAAGAACTACGTTTGTACCTACCTATATCTGTGGCAGAAAATGAGATGGGCTCACTCACAGTAACTGCATGAGCCCATATCATTTACTTCCCAATCTACATAAGTTTACATTTGAATTTACGTCTGAAGAGCTCAGCACAGCGATTTTTTCTCACACAACTACAGTGGTCAACCCCTCCTTAGTCCAGTAACGACATCTGGATCTGCAGTCTAATTGTGGAACTGACAGCAAGCCCATTTCTATAGTCCATCGCTGGCTTTCGTTAGTAACATAAAAATAGTTGTCACAACGACCGAGCAATGGATTGTATTTATTTATTTTATTAATGGACTCGAATTTGCTAATGTCGTGTTACAGAATATTCAATATATCATAGTCTTCTCCTCCAGAGGAGTCGCCGTAGCGTCATCACTCTGGACGAAGCAGCTCGACAGTCACGTTCACTCCCGAGCTTGTAGCGGGACTCTTGATAAAAGTTTGAAACTTTAGATCTTGCTCAAATTATCAAATAAATAAACTATACTGTCATTCGCGAAATTTTTCTGATTAATTAAACGTGATATGAACCACTGTAGACATTTAAATCATCATCAGTCTATTTATATTGCCCCACTGCTCGAGCACAGACCTTCCCTTACATCGAGGGAGCTAGGGCCATGATCGACCACGCGGGCCCACTGCGGATTGGCGGATTTTACATGCCTTAGATTTTTATTCTTCTACGGCATGCAGGTTTCATCACAATGTTTTCCTTCACCGTTTTGAGAGCACTCGGTAAATGTACGTAAGTTTTCCGTCGAAAAAAAACCCGAGGATAACTCATTGGTACATGGCTGCCCTGACTGGGAATCGAACCTGGGACCTCCGCATTGCAAGTCCATTGACCAAACCACTAAGCCACCGAGCTCTTCACATTTAAATAACAATTTACAAATAATTTTGCAACAGTCGTTTCGCGCTATTTTCAAAAGCACCGCAATGGATTGTAAAAATGGGAATGGGCTTGCTGTGACTGTCAAATGCACCCCTTTACCTGTGGCGGTGGCGGCAGGTGTTGCATCTGCATCATGGCCGCCCGAGCCTCGGTCTCCCAGTCAGCGCAGCTTTCGTTCTCGTCCATACATGATGACAGGAAGCGGTCGCGGGCTGTAGAAATATAGGTGGGCTTTTCTTTACACTACCTTATGTAGGTACCTATAGCTAATGCATGTTTTGAGATTCAAGTTTCCTGTAACCGTAAAAGCGTGATATTTAAAGTAAGCGTGAATGGACAGCAGCATCCACCAAGGACATCGTATTTACTTACCTCCAGAAAAAATACACTAAGGACGAATCTGATGGGCACATACTTTTTTCATCGTGCCACATATGTGGGGCACGGGTTTGTAAAGCTAGTTCGTCGTGATATATGGATATATATATGGATATATATATATCGTGTATATGGATCACTGGACTGTGAACGTGTTAACTCTGTTATTGAAATATCTTGCAGCGTGAGAGGAAAGGTGGAAGAGAAGGTTCACCTCTTTCCTCATCAGCTCATTCATCACAAAGATAAAGTAATCGACGATTTTTAAAATTATTTTACAATAGGTAAGTATAGAAAGAATTGTTACAATCGGTCTAATTAATATTCCTTGAAAAAAAACTGAAACTTTCCTGGTTCGACTCATGTTACTAATAATAGACATCACAATCATTGCTCAAAGTTTGGATTCCCTGTGCTAGGGGCCCAGAGACACAAACTAAATCGCTTATTCATTGCTTTAATAACTTATTTATTCATCATCAGTCTATTTATATTGCCCCACTGCTCGGGCACAGACCTTCCCTTACATCGAGGGAGCTGGGGCCATAATCCACCACGCGGGCCCACTGCGGGTTGGCGGATTTCACATGCCTTAGATTTTTTTTTCTTCTACGACATGCAGGTTTCATCACGATGTTTTCCTTCACCGTTTTGAGAGCACTCGGTAAATGTACGTAAGTTTTTCCGTCGAAAAAACCGAGGATAACTCATTGGTACATGGCTGCCCTGGCTGGGAATCGAACCTGGGACCTCCATATTGCAAGTCCATTGACCCAACCACTGCGCCACCGAGCTCTCTCTTACTTATTAATCAATCTTACTTACTTACTTATTTATTAATCAATCGTAATTCGTAAGAAGGTACGGTGGAACACAGAGAAAGGTGTACAGGAGAGCTTTTAAGGTTGAGATTTTCTCAAAAACTACTTGACCTATTGCAAAAATTATTTCACTGTTTCATAGATAAAAGTTAAAAGTATGTAACTGTAAAAGAATTATTAAATTCGGTCCAGTAGTTTTCGAGAAAATCTCAACCTTATTGAGGCCCCCTGTGTCTTCGACTGAAAAATAAGGCATTCTTTCAAAGGTGAAGAAGGAACAAGGAGGGTCAAGAAGGAACGTAATAAGCAGAAGTACGTAGGTATATTTAGGAAGTTACAAACTAAAACTCACGCAATTTAATCTTCATAACTTTGATGACCGATCTCCTCAGGGTAGTAAACGTCCCCTGCGCTGAAGTCAGGTTCCCGCGCTGTTCACTTGACGGAATTGACATAAACTATCAGTTTATTGATAACAAATCAAATATTCATTAAAACCTCGACATATTCAGATGAAATATGACAAAACCGACAGCATTCCTTCAAGCTGAAAAACGTAAAACGATCCTATTTGAAACAGCGATTTCGAAATGAATGTTTTTTTGTTTCAAACATTTTGAAAATCGATGCGCTTTTTGTGACAATTGACAACGACATGCACTGTCTCTTGTCACGTTGTCAATTTTGAAATTTGAATATTTTTCTTTTATAACCGGCCAGCTCGAGAGTTACGAAGGAGTTTTCAAGCGAAGTACTTAGATTGTATTTCTTTGGTTTAGCTTTTGTATTACATTCTCTTTGGTTTACCTTTTTGTAACTTTCGGAGGGAATTTTTCAGACTAACTTGCAACCGAACTTTTGTCACTCTACGATCTTTAAACTTCGCTGCTCTACCTATAGTATTCGTATCTACCTACTCCGCGCAACCCAATGTAATTTATGAAATGATATCAATGAGTTAAATAAGTACAGCTAACAACAGATCAAGTGTAACACTTAGGACTTTAGACCGTTCTTATTATCTGCGTCGTAAAATTTAAAATAGTACTGCAAGTGTTACCATTGATCTGCTGTTGTCCGTACCTACTACCTAATAGTATAAGGAAAAAAATATATTAAATCGTCTTCTAAAAATGTCAGCTGCTGAAAATTTCCAAATAAAACTCGATATAAAATAAAAAGTAACATTACATTAAAATTACCAAAAACAAAACACGTCTCAATTAACATATTACACTACAAAAGTCATTTGTCTGTATCACTGATTTCCACTTCTGGGGCAACCGACACTGGGGTTAAACACACCGCGGTTTGGGGGACAATAGGGTTGGGGCAAACGGGGTCTGACGCTAGGAAAGGTTTGGGTTCAAGGCATTCTGATTTCTTCTGGCTTTTCTCGATGGTGTCAGATAATATATCTTTTAGGGCTGTCGCCAAGGCTGTTGGGTTTCCGCTGCTGTTCAACTGTAAAAGAAACCAAAAAAGTTATTACTGATTTAAAAAGATATGGGCCCCATCATCATCATGAGCCCGTATCAGTCCACTGCTGGACGTAGGCCTCTACCAAAGCACGCAACCCAACCCCAGTCTCGGCCCTTTGCATCCAGTCTCTGACAGCCATCTTGCGAAGGTCATCCCTACATCTGGTCGGAGGGCGTCCCAACCTTCATTCGAGAACTCGTCTAACCCGTCGGTTATCGGTTCTATGACAATGGGCTGCGTCGAATTTTACTAGCCGTCAATGTCAGATTTTTGGCAAAAATTAGTACAAAATTTCGTTCGCGCAAGCTTTGACAGGACAAAAAAGGCCAGCCGGCTAGCCAGATATGTGGCCAGATTGGTGGTGTGGTAAGTCTGCCACACCATGTGCTTGACGCATTCACTGCCGGCAACGCATACTATATGCGTTTTCGTTACATCTGCAGTGCCTTGAACGCGTCTGTAAGTTGAACGCACATGTAAGTTTGACGCATATAGGAAAGTGCGGAACCTGGCGAAAGTCTAGGGAAAAATACCGGCAGTGAATCGAGGCAATTTCTTCAATACATGGTCAATACTAACTGTAATGACATGCCCTGCAAACCGTTTGTGCACGCTTTTCACTTTGTGCGCCGCTTCCCGAACGATCTGTCTCGCCGCGTTGATTTCTGACTCTGGCCTGCCCAGTTCAGATAGCTTGTTCTGTAGTCTTGTCGCTGCCACCTGCATAAAAATTAATGATATAGCAGACCGTTGATTGACTGCTTGGAAGAATTTTATAGTTCACATCTCGGGCGCGGTCACTAAATATCCAAGATGGCAATGTTCACGTACGATATGCAGGTGCGGTGTACGTCACAGACCACTTACCCAATAGACACGAAATATATAGAGCGCATAGAGATAGCGGGGGACAGTATTAAATAGATACGTCCATGTCGATAATATCTCTAGGTAGGTAATTTTGCGCTCATGTGCGGGCAGACACGGGCGCCCTCCTGATACAAGTCTATGGGGTAAATGTTCTATGGGTGTAAGTCCACCGCGCCCGCCACCGTACACGTGTACTACGTGAATAAGCACTTATTTATAGTGTTCACCCGCCGTGATTGTTTTAAGATTATAGTAAAAATGAGTTATCAGAGTCGCTTGTCTTAGGATACATTACTTGACATTGCCCATGACAGTGACGACCCCTGGGGAAGCGGCAACGTGCTTTCTGGAGTAGTGTCTTCTAGCTAGAGTCTCTCTACTACTAAGATCACCTAAATCCTCACCTCATTGTCAACTTCCAACGCGACGATCTTCTCTGGCCACTTGACCTGTCTGTTGAAGATATTTGACATGCGAGGGTTCTTCGGGAAGCCCACTAAGATGAAGCCCTTAACATCCTTCAGCACCAGCATCGACTCCTTTATCAGGTCTACTGTTAGTTGCTGGAAAATAACGGGAATAGAATGTTACCAGCGAAGGCTCGAAGATATCTCGAAAAGCTTGATGTTTGACTGACTATAAACTCTGTCCCAGAAATCCAGAATTCAACACAACAACCATTCCTTCTATGACAACACTTTTAACACATTCAACACCAAAGGAAATTAGGGGTCTTGGTCTCCAGAACGAGGCACGACATTCTCGGCCTTTTGCATGCAGTCCTTGCCAGTCATCTTGCGTATAGGTATCTCGTTCATCTGGTCCCACAATACGTTTCCCAATACTGCTGTGATCTTCATTCGATAACTCGTTTGCCCCATCGGTTCTACGACAGGTGACCACTCCACTCAGCTCCAACTTACCTCTGGTATAACCTCCTGCGCCTGCAGCTTGTCAGCAATGCGCCTTCCCCTAGCCGTATCTTTCTCGGCCTCCGCTCTGACCAGCTCACCGGGCCGGATCATCGTGTACCCGGTGATGCTGGAGATGGCCTGCGCGACCGTCTGGTTGCCGGCGCCGGGCACGCCGTTCACGAAGATAACAGGAAGGTTCCGGATTGGTGTCATGTCGTATGTCTCTTCCTGAATTAAGATGGGTTGTATATAATATATAAATAATTGTATATAAATAAAATTAAAATAGTCTGAGCTCAAACCGGGCTTAATCAAGAGCGAATTCAGCTGATACACTCTCAAGTCGCGGTTCGCCTGCAATCAGCAAATACGTTCTCAAGTGTGAGTTTGACAGTTCTCTTGAGAACTCAGTTTTGTTTATTAATACAGCGTTACTCACGTGATACCCGATTCCTTAACGCGCACCTAAGTTACGTTTATTAATAGGAACGCCATCTGGAGGTCGTACTCAAGATTGATTTTTGAGCTGAGAGTGATTTATTAATACGGGCCTAAGTTTTGTTTATTAATACAACGTTACTCACGTGATACCCGATTCCTAAACGCGCACCTAAGTTACGTTTATTAATAGGAACGCCATCTTGAGGTCATTCTCAAGATTGACTTTTGAGCTGAGAGTGGTTTATTAATACGGGTCCTAAATCTGCTCGGGGGGGACGTATCATAGGTAGGTACTTCGTTTACAGTTCGTGCTCTTCGCCCGAAAATCCATCACCTCTATTGGTCGACAGATGTGACCAGCCCACTGCCACTTCAGTTTATGAGCAATGACAACCTACTTTTCCTTCTTTCTCTGGCGAATAAACTGGATATCATTTCTTACTCTCTCTACCAGATACTATACAATACAAGGTTTCGGCACTTTATAGGTCATCATTGATAGGACGCATTGGTTAAAGACCTTTGTTTTCAGGTAGTGTGGTATTAAAGAACAAAAGGTATGACTTCACTATCATCACAAAACTTACCTCCTCAAATTTCGTAGAGAAAAAGCACCCCATTCCTTCTAATAATAATTATTCTGGAGAGTTTATAACTTGTAAAACCAATTATATTTCCCAATAAGGTTACCGTAGTAAAATGACATTTCCAAATAATTGACAATAGTTTGAAATACCTGTGTGACATTCAGGATGATTGATTTTGAATTTTCTTTCGGCCAGTATCCAAAGAAATTTTAATATTATTCAACTGCTGGGCAAAGGTCATCCGGTGATCCTCCCTTAGGGCCGGCGTACAACGTCACGGCGCGGTGCCGGCACCGTCTACCGGTGCACGATGTCGGCCGGCGCCGGTCACAGGCGGACAACATTCGTGCCGGCGGACGGCGCCGTCCACTGGCGTCGTCCTTATGGTCATCTATTGCTGTCGCAATGTTCACTATGAGACTTTCCAGTGCTATAGAGGACGCAAAGTCGCAAAGTAATGCGCACCATTAAGAAGCTTGACAAAGCCAAGAAGGCTGCTTACCACCTTTACACGTAAAAAAAACTAGTCATCTACTGATTCTCCAAAGGCCCTACCTCCTCTTCCACTGCTATCTGTCCTGAACCTCCAATCATCCATTCGTGTATCTAGCTAGTGTAGAAATGTGGTGCTGGAGGCGAATGCTGCGTATTCCGTGGATTGGACGTGGAAACGCACAAATGCCTCTATCTTGACAGAACTAAAAAAACATAAAGACCGACTACTTTATGTCTCCAACGTACAATGACACACTTTGGTCACGTAGCCAGGCGAGGCGATGACAACCTGGAGAAGCTGGTCATAGTGGGTAACGTCGAGGGCAAGAGAGCGAGAGGCCGATCCCCGACAAGATGGACTGACCAGCTTAAGGAGTCCAAAGCGTCAAGACTGTGCGACGCTGTACGCCTGGCTGGTGACAGGAGCCGATGGAGACGGTTCGTGCGCTCCCGAGTGATACCGTTACGTGGTGGTCACGATCTTCAGTCATGAAGGATCGACCAGAGAGAGAGAGAGTATCTAGCTAGTGAGATCGTCTCTTCACCTTCGCTAGGGTATGCCCCGTAGGTACCGTCCGTCGGTCCGTCCCCATGCGACCGTCCACTAGTTTCCATTTATTACAGAGAATTATTTGTCTTTATTATTAGGTATCTAAGACCATTGATCTTGATCTTCTGCAAATGAATGCAGCCCTCAGCTTAATTTTCCCAATTTCTATGACAAAACTAGTTGAACACAATGCAAACTACAGTTTGGATAATACAATGCAAGTCAATCAACATTACGTAAGCTGTCCACCGAAGGTAATTGTCTAGTAATTTCAACCATATACTGGTCCATTGCAATCATCATGTCAATGTGCGAGGTTATTTCCGACATATTTAGGTGGATAGGAAATAATCATTAATTCTGATACACATTTGATTAGAAGTCACCGAACATAACCAGTCCATCAGTGTTACATAGATACAGCTATTGACCAGTCGCTTTAAGTCTCTTAAACCATGGAATAAGTAAACGGCCGCGTAATTTAGATCGCGTGATTAAAACAAAAGCAATAAGTAGTCAGAGAAATAATACTTTAACGCGGTAAAATATCCAACAAATCGTACTGATGATGGAGTTAAAAAGTCGATTAAATACCGGGAAATCTTTTGGACAGCAGTCTCATTCAATAGCAACTTTTAAACATAGCCTAGGCTAGGCTAGGGTCCACACCCTATCAGGATATAACCCTCTCTCACCTCTATTTCTAATACAGGCTTATTTAGCAACTACTTAAGCTTAGTGGAGTGATTAGGGAGAACCATCCTGAAAACATAGTCGTTTCATTTTAAAAGCAATATCAGCCAGTTAATTCCATAATTACAATAATGATAATCCACCTACTCTGCCTAAGCTATCTTCTAACAACAACTGCGGCCAATTTGAGGTGCTCAAACGAATCGCCAGCCCTCATACCAAAATACCATTTAATGGAGAAATGCCATCGGTCCAAGCTTGGCATCGCTGCGAAAGCCAACTACGCATCCCTGACCAGCTGCCAGCGGCTTGGCATCGAGAAGAAGGCTCTAGCATTGAACTTCAGTCCACCAGAAGCCGTCAAGGATGGTAACGATACTCTGGAAACTCCGGAATATACTTGTGAAGTTCTGAAGTGTGCTGAAGCTGACGGGGGGCTATCGTTAATGAATGACACGAGATTTGATTATTACAGTATTTATGCTAAACCTTTACGTGAGTATTCTTTTTCTTTATTGTCAGAATCAATTGCCCTATTCTTTGATAGATGCTCGATGATAATTGAATCAAGCGATTCAACCCTAATATGATAACCATTGCTGGAATGTTGTGCAAAATGTACAGATTCGTGGTATTTTTCACATAACAATAAATTCTTCTCTAAGAAAGAGGCACTTCTGCATCATCAAAATGGAACAAATGACATATCACCTTTCAGTCTTTTCAGGAGGAAAGAGCATAAAGGAAAGATCAGGGGAACAAATTCAAATATATTCGTTAACAAAGTACATTGTTTTCGATAACGCACACGATATTGCAATGGGTCTAAACTCTGGCACCCTATCAAGATAAACGTGGTAAGATATTTTCTCGTGTAAATAACCTTTTCTCTTCTTCCATTCTAAGCTGACGTAAACTCTACTTGCGTACCAGCAACCGGCATGTTCTACTTGCTGCCCAAGAAACTAAATTACACCCAAGCTCTGAACGAGTGCAAGAACATGAGTGGGGTTTTAGCTGACGTGGCGAGTGAGCAACGAACTGATGCCTTGGCGAATCTCCTGACAGGAGCCAGTACTGACGCTGCGTATGCAGGACTGAGGAGGATTAACAGCAGCGTTTTTACTGGTGTTAATGGTGAGATTTAAGCGTGCCTTAGGTAAGTGTAGGATATCGCCTGGTAAGACGAGATCGAGAAGGACCTGCACCGACTGCAGGCATACACGTGGCGGGAGTCGGCGGCTGCGGGACTTCGGGTCGCTGAGTCAGCCGAGGAGTGAGTGTCAACCGTGACTCTCATTTTCGTTAGGTATCGTTTTCATGACAATAAATTGGACGCTAAACTAAGTTGTAATACTTAAACGGTAAAGAATCGCAGTTCAACCAAGTGTGTCCTTGGCAACCTACGGAAGCGAAAAGTAGACACTGGACAATGAGCTAGCCCTCAATTTCAAAGTCACTTATCAAACTATGAAAAGAGCTATGCTTGGTGTATCTCTGATGGATATAATGGTTAGGCCATTCATAAACCATTGAGTGCGAGTAGAATTTGAGATAGGTCTTCTGTCGAATTTCATACCATTTTGACAGTCGAAAGAGGGATAAGCTATCGTGCTCATAACTATCTATGAATATCGTCGTAGCCTAGGATTTGTTTTTCCACCAGAGAAGACCGAAAATCATGTCTAAAATATTCCAGGAGATTCCCTAAGCTGTACGACGTACAGAGCGTGGGCTCCGGGGCATCCCCGACGATACCCAGACAAGTTCGACTGCGTGGTCATTACTCGTCAAAGGACTTGGCGCTCAGTTTCGTGCTCGAAACGCTACCCCGTTCTGTGTGAGCTGGTGCCAGGTGGACCGTACCGGGTAGGGTCCATCTTCGCTAGTAGGAAACGGAACGGTGAGTTCAAATAGGGCTTTCGATTTTCCATAACGCTAGTAGGTAGAATAGGATTGACATTTGATTTTTACCCGACTGTGCAAGGAGGGTTATGTTTTTCGAGTGTATGCATGTGAGAGGATGTGTGCGTGAGTATTATGTCTAAAGACCGAAGCGGCACTTGCTTGCAGTCGTATCTTTGCAGGACGACGTGGCTTCAAATTTTATTTTTGTTTTTTAAATTGAATTTCAATGGTAAATGGGTCAATGATTCATTGGTATGATGACTGATTAAATAAATCGAAAATACTACATTTACCTAAGTATTTCTGTATTTTGATTGGCTTGGTTTCATGATCTAGGTACTTACTTATTGAGATTGAATACGTCGATGTATACTTTTTAGTTTACAGTGCTGTATTAATTAACAATGAATGGTTTTATTTATTTACAGATACGGACGTGGAATCTAATAAAGTGGTTAATAGTAGTGATAATAAAAAAGATTCAAAATAAACTAAAGAACTTTATTTCTAAGTCTACTTAAACGACGAGATAACTTATTAGTTTTGTATGGGAGCTATGTATAGCCGACGTAGCCGTAAGGCTATCGTATTACATTATCTTTGGGGGCTATCTTCGTATAATATGTTTGTATCTATGTATTTATAAGAAAACAAACATAGTACATCAGACTAGGCTGTATGCTCTTGTTAACCTTGCCTTTCCAAATATTCTAATTTCCGCTTCCGCCGTTTGCGTAACATCATTAACGTACAGGCGTAGCGTGAATTTGCAATTCCGTCCTTATTACCGCCACATAGAGCACATATGTTAAATTTGATGTAATGTTAATCGTACTTGTACAGCCGTACATATACGATATGATTGCACGCGTGTGCGTACTATAGGTTATTTATCATCCTCCCTCCGCCGCGCCCCTCTCCCTCTCGCTCGTTCCCCGTTTTGTTTACAAAAATAAATAGGTTTAGGTTTTCGTTAAATCTAGTTATAATTAAAGTTTGTTATCTAAAAATGGGTCAAGGCAAAAGCCAGTTCACAGAAGAAGAGCTCCAAGATTACGAGGTACAGTAATCTTTCGTTAAAATGCATCTTTCTTTAAGACTTGTCAGCTCTTAACAAATTATGTCTAATTTTCACGTTTTCTTTACAGGATCTCACCTATTTCACTAAAAAGGAAGTGCTTTAGTAAGTATACAACATTAATAACCGTAGGCTTCTATCAGTCTAATAACGGATGAAGTGTTACAGTGTTAAATTCATCTCATGATGCCCTACCTACTTACCCCGCTGACTCAGTGGCCATAGATCTGTTCGAAAGATTTTTTACCAGACTTCGCAAGAAGGAGGGTTATGTTTTTCGACCGTATGTATGTCTAATTCTTTGGCACGCCCTACAGCCTAAACCGCTTGATGGCTTATAACATATGAGGTGTTACATTCGTCTTGATTGTAGAAGTGAGTAGGCTATAAAAATGTAATCAAAGCGGCTTAAATTTTTTACAGGCGGGTTTTTTGTTTTTTATTCTATTCTATTTTTATTTGAATGGCTTCTACTCTTATTCAAGAGATAATTTCGCCAATGTCAAGTTTTTTAGAGTATTCATGTAAATAGAAAATTAAACAAATAAAAAATCAATCCGCCATTCCAAAATGATGGCGGATCCTCCTCTTTTTGTTTTTTAAATTATCATAATACAAGTATACAGGATAATTTATAAGGTTTAGATTTTCTAGAAAAGTACTCTACTGATTTTTAAAAGTGTATGTACTCGAAAGTCGGAACTATTTAATTAAGAAAAAACATCGGTCAAGCAAATGCTTCTTGAGAAAATCTGAACCTTAATGAGGTTCCCTGCATTCTCTGCTCAACCCCATCTCTCGAGATGAGGATCCGGAAATTATAACCACTTTAACCACATTATTTTTAAGTGATAATATTTCTTTGTATATGCTTCTTTGTATATTAGTGTTTATCTATCACTTTATTTCTACAGCGCACATCAAAAATTCAAAGCCCTGGCACCAGAGAAAGTGGGGCACAACAAGAACGCCAAGCTCCCTATGGCCAAGATTCTCCAATACCCTGAACTACGGGTGAATCCATTCAGAGATAGAATCTGCAAGGTAATTTTTTTTAATCTAGTTTTTTTTCGAGGCTGTCACTTTGTGACCATGCCAGCCTCATTGGAACTCAACAAATAGGCCCATCAGACCCCCCTACGACCAGAAAGGGGCTCCCTGGACGCAAAGGAGTATCTGACGAACCTATATATCTGCACCGCCTGTGTAGAGATTGGGTTGGATAAGATTACATTAATGCCTCCGTTTCTTAATTCCAATCCGACTATGTACAATTGTACATGTCTCTGTTGGCTTTATTTCGGTCACACTCCAGCACAAAATGTAAAAGGTCCTCTGCTGTGTTACAAGTACTATAATCTGCTGACTGAATCACACGCATCACTTTAAAAAAATTATTGACTGGAACATGACCGGCTCTCACACGCAATGCAGACACAAGTAAGTCCCTGGGGAGGCTGGCACTGTATTGTATTTTACCACCGAACCAATGTCAATACATGCCACCCATGTCCCTACAGAAAACATATCTAGCATTGAACTCTTATGTATTTCCAATTCTTTAAGTGAGTCATGGACAGTGATTAACATTGGTTTAGTTTTATTGTTCCAATAGAATTGCAAGGTAATTTCATATAATATAGGTAGCATGTAACTGGTAGGAATTTAACCCTTGTACAGGCCAATGATTGTTGTAACTATCATACATAATACTGGCTTGCGTAACGGGCTTTAAACGCATTAATGTTGCACCTTAATTTATTTTTGGACTAAATATTTTGTCAGGTCTTCAGTTCGAACAACGATGGCGACTGCACATTTGAGGACTTCCTAGACATGATGTCGGTGTTCAGCGAGACAGCTCCCAAGGCGGTGAAGGCAGAGCATGCTTTTAGGATATTTGGTAAGTTTGCAAGAGACTGCAACCAATTAGCTGGAAATGCAAAAGTAACCTTCGAGGCACCCGGTGATTTGGAGCTAGTCATAAAATAGATGGTGTACATGTCGTGGTCAGATCGTTAAATTGAGCATTTCATGAAATCGTCAGTCATTTCATGAAATGGTGGCATTTCATGAAATCGTCATGTTGCGCTGGGCATATCGTTTAAACGTCCGATATGACCACGACATACATACAATGACCCATGATCATGAACCAACAGTTGATACCAAATGATAATTATGATAATAAGGCTCGATGTATTTTAACATATGAGATTCGTCTTGATTGTAGGAGTGACATAAATTAATCAAATGGGGTTAAATTTTTTGCAGTTTTCTGTTGTATTTTTAGGTTTTTAGGGTTCCGTGCCTCAAAAGGAAAAAAGAAACCCTTATAGGATCACTTTGTTGTCCGCCTGTCTGTCAAGACCTATACTATATCTCAGAAACGCGTAAACGGATCAAATTGAAATTAATACCAAATACTCAGGTCTGCAACTTTATGCAACCGTGAAAAAATCAAAATTAATGTCTACGCAAAATGCAAAAACACCAAAACCTATAGGGTACTTCCCGTTGACGTAGAATCATTTGGCAAGAAGCTAGGGCTTATATATAGCACAAGTAAAGGAAAAAATCCGAAAACTAAACTTGAAATTACACCTCCCCAAAAATACATTTTTTCTTTTTACAAACTTATATTAAGTTAACGGAATGGGTATCGACTTCTTATTCACCTCATTTAATGCGTCCGTCTTTCTACCAGTCACCATGTATACACGCTGTGTTGTGTCACCTGCTGACTAAATGCTAAATAATTTACTTATATTCTTCAGATTTCGATGGCGACGACATGATAGGAGTATCAGACTTACGTGAGGTGATAGAGCGTCTCTGCGGCCCCGACAACAAGCTCAGCGACTCCGAGATACAGCAGCTCGTCCAGAACGTGCTGGAGGAAGCAGACCTGGATGATGACGGGGCGCTGTCCTTCGCAGAGTTTGAACATATTATTGATAAGAGCTCTGATTTTTGTCAGTGAGTATTATCACATCATAAAACTTACGGAGAGCTCGGTGGCTCAGTGGTTGGGTCAATGGACTTGCAATACGGAGGTCCCAGGTTCGATTCCCAGCCAGGGCAGCCATGTACCAATGAGTTGTCCTCGGTTTTTGCGACGGAACTACTTACGTACATTTACCGAGTGCTCTCAAAACGGTGAACGAAAACATCGTGATGAAACCTGCATGCCGTAGAAGAAGAAAAAAACAATCTAAGGCATGTGAAATCCGCCAACCCGCACTGGGCCAGCGTGGTGGATCATGGCCCCAGCTCCCTCGATGTAAGGGAAGGTCTGTGCCCGAGCAGTGGGGACATATAAATAGACTGATGATGATGATGATGAAAACTTACGGTTGGAAGCAGGGCGGTGCGTGACAGAACCCAGTAGAAAATGTTGGAGAACGCCTATGCCAAGAGGCATACTGAACTACGGGATATACTATAACAAACCCCTCAACAATCAGAAATTACTTTAAAAAACAAAAAACCCAACTGCTCAAAATGACAATGCCAGATTCTGCCTCATCATCAACCGCAAGTTGTACAAGATAACGAATAAATGTAAAAATATCACCGTTTTTTATTAAAATGATTGGTTTAAAATAAAATTTTGTACAAGTTGCGATTCGAAAAAAACAGTTTAATTAAGTATTCAGACAATAGTAAGAAATCGAAGCGATTTATTCATTTTGTTATTTTTCTATAGGAGTTGCGAGAGTAGTAGAAAATGATTCTGATTATGCAATATGAAACCTGTAATAAGTCCCCAACAAAATGATAGGTACAGCTTAAATGGTCACGTAGTTTTGTAGGTGGGGCAAAGCTCCCATTGAAATGTGGCAATGTCTTTTAAGCCCCTTAGATTAAAGTTTTATAGCCTATGTCACTCCTACAATCAGACGAATCTAATGACACCTTATTTGTTAAAATCCATTGAGCCTTTAGGCTGCAGCGCATGCCAAAGATTTAGACTCGAAAAACATAACCCTCCTTGTGCAGTCGGGTAATACATTTTATATTTTGTAGTTCAGACTAAGTCTTATTATTATTCATAGGCCTATTTGTATGTCCCACTGGGTAACCGCTACTCACAGATAAAATACATACATAAACTCACGCCTGAACCCAGTAGGGGTTGGCAGAGATAATGGAATCCCATCTGCTGCGATCCTGGCACACAACTTTATCTTCATCCACATTCATGCATGTGAAATAAAAATATATATATTTTTGATGCTGCATATAAATATCGAATCACGATGCTATGGGTGTATTCAGAATTATAAAATCGCTCGTTTTCACGACAATACACAATTTCATCATTTATTGAGATTCTAAATGCTGCAACAGAGTGACCGTGACGTCACTAGGCGGCACTGACAGAATACCAGCGCTGCGCGCGCGCCGCCCCGTGCGTGCGCGCGCGCAGCAACATGCTGAGTCAGCGCCCATTCATTACTGCGACACACAGACAATACCTAAAATATTGTTTCAACTTTCTTTGTTGTATAATTGTATTCTTTCTATTTATATTGTAACCTTCTTTATTCATCATCATCAGTCTATTTATATTGCCCCACTGCTCGGGCACATACCTTCCCTTACATCTAGGGAGCTCGGGCCATAATCCACCACGCGGGCCCAGTGCGGGTTGGCGGATTTCACATGCCTTAGATTTTTTCTTCTTCTACGACATGCAGGTTTCATCACGATGTTTTCCTTCACCGTTTTGAGAGCACTCGGTATTTACCGAGTACGGAAAAACCGAGGATAACTCATTGGTACGGTGGAACACAGAGAAAGGTGTACAGGAGAGTTTATAAGGTTGAGATTTACTCAAAAACTACTTGACCTATTGCAAAAATTCTTTCACTGTTTGATAGATAAAAATGAAAACTATGTAACTGTAAAAGAATGATTAAATTCGGTCCTGTAGTTTTTGAGAAAATTTCAACCTTATTGAGGCCCCCTGTATACTTATCTCTGTCTTCGACTGTACATGGCTGCCCTAGCTGGGAATCGAACCTGGGACCTCCATATTGCAAATCCATTGACCCAACCACTGAGCCACCGAGCTCTCGCTCTCTTTATTCTAGTTATCTATATTTATCTACCAATTGTGTATTTCTTCTGTGTATATGTATTGTGTGTTATAGAAATAAATAAATGTTTTATCTATCTAAATGCACCCTTAGAATCATTTCACAATATTTTTAACTACATTCGCCTAATTAACTGTTTTCTTTTTCAGTGCATTCAGAATAAGGTTGTGAGGCTGTGACACCATTCGGAAATTGACCACACGACATAGGCACAAACTTTTTATACTTAAGTACTGATATCGAATATTCAAAGTTAATCTCAATTTACAATGCATTTACATGATGATAGGAGTTAATAATTAATTAAAAAATAAATACATAAGAATTTGTATCTCATAGGCATAAGTTTATTATAAGTTGATGTTGTATTATTGTAATGAATAGTCTTCCTTGTTAATTTATGTGATTTTAATTTATTTAGATAATTATTTCAACAAATTCTCTCATATTTACAAGTAATGAGTTTTGTCATTTTAATCTTAATTAGACAAGGATTTTGGTGTAAGTATACCAATTTGTATTACTGCCAAATATGAAATAAATATTTATTATCAAATGCAAAATATTTTTCTATTTTTAGTAGGGATTTTAAAATTACAAAATATTTTAAAATGTCCTAGCTTTAGTGGTCTTCATTTCAGAGATTTTAGGCCAAGCCAGCTTCGAGTTCAACCTCGGCATGAGCTTGCTCTTACAAATGTTAGTTGTTTAACATTGTAAGAGCGAGGTCATTATTATTATTTGATATCAGGGTGTAGGTACAGTCGACAGCAGACCAATGGTAACACTGGCAGTACGATTTCAAGTCTTACGACGCAAATAATAAGAACTGTCAAAAGTAAAAAGTGTTACCATTGATTTGCTGTCGACTGTACAAGTCCAAGGGTCACTGAGCCCTCAAAGGTCTATTGAGGCCACGCACAGAGTTCTTATATCTCGCTCTCAAGGCCAACATCCTTCAGGAATCGTATGATGTACTTGGGTGAGAGAGAGAGTTTGAATATCTAAGAGCTCATGCTAAAATCTGCCTATGAATGGCCTGAGAATTGCATAACATTAGGCAGGGCTTATATGTATGTCTAGCTAGGGAGTTGCATTGTCCAATAATTAAAATTATATCCCTTTCCATCGCTTAGAAACATTATAAGTGTTCGAACTTACTTCCATATAGTGCGCGAGGCGTAAGCTCAGGTTTACATTTGTTTGAGTGATCACCAAGCTGCTAGCGGTACAAGAGGTGAAGTGCGGTGCGTGCGCGGCAGGGTGGCGTCCCGCTGTGCATAAATTTGTATGCGTAGGACGCGTCGCGCCTCAGGCCGAATATCACTCTACACTATCATGTGCACTCACACAAATGCAAACCTGAGCTTACGCCTCGCGTACTGTACCATTCTAAGTTTGTACCTACGAGCTACGTCTTTCTGTTTATCAGCTTGGATGTCTTTTACCTTTCTATTATATCTTATACTAGCTGACCCCGCGAACTTTGTTCCGCGTTATAGACAATAAATGAGCAGTTTTTTTTCTTCGATTTGTCAACAGGTACTCAACCATTACCGATAGTCAGGAATTTCTCATATAAATCTTCATCATATTTCTTTAATTTTTTCCTACTTGAACGGGATAAAAAGTCTCCTATGTCCTTCTCCTGGTTCTAAGCTTCCTCCTCACCAATTTTCAGCTAAATCGGTTTGTCCGTTCTTGAGTTATAAATATTGTAACTAACACGCCTTTCTTTTATATATATAGATTTCCATTTTATATGTGTATTTTATTCAATCCTCAAGTGGAAGCTAGATTGAAAAGAAAGTTTACAGTTACACTTTGCAAGCTACAACACTATGGTTCAATAACATATGTACCAAAAAATAAACAATTAAAATCCAGATACAAAAATATGTATTCAACATACAAAATACACTTGAAACATAAGAAATCCAAAATTAATCTCATACTATAAATAAAATATCAGTTCTGTAAATAACCTGGGAGTTTCATCCTCATGAAAATCCAGGTGGTGAAGAAAGATACAAGAATACATAGGAATGCTACAGAAATCAATAAGATTCTGTTGAGTTTTGGAGTCGTAGGGTTATGCGTGCGATCTAGTACGATGAAGCCGAGGCCTCCGAGGGAGAACAGGAAGCTGGAAGCCAGGCCTTCCATGATATACTGGCCATTCACGCGATTCGGCATAAAGGCGACCGGCCTGCTGTGTCCATGCTCATCTGTCGTTGAACCCACACTCGGCGGCTCGACAATCACATCATATATGATCCCTATAACAATTAACACGTGATAAGTAACCCAAATACATCAGTCCTATGAATTTCTTATAAGAAAATAGCGGTATAATTCTAACCTCCAGTCACCAAGAAGTATGATAGAAGCACAAATGAAAAGGTAGTCATTGCTGACGGAGCCTGTAGCCATGTCGGCTTCTTAATTTTAATGTTCGGGATTTCGAGAACTGAGAACGGTAGAGCGAATAGCGCTTCCATCTTATTTTTATTAGTAAAACGGAAAAACTGAAATCAAAAGCCTACTGACGTCGATGCCATGACAGACAGATGACGTTGACAGCACAGCACAGTATGACAGTTTGTTTGTCTTGCTTGTCTATGGTCGACTAGTGGCTCCATCTGCATTCGGCTGTCAAAAAATCATAGAAAATTAGGGTTCCGTAAGCCAAATTGAAATCAAACCTCCGCATCTACTTCGCCTGCCTGTGGAAGATGCACAAATATTCAAATAAAACAAAACAAAAAATCGCATGAAAACAAAGTAGCAATCGAAATATTTAATAGCGTGGACATTTTACTGAGGTATTTTATGATAACGTCAGAAAATATATTTTACTCCGGATACTTAATGGCAAGGGTTCAGTATTCCAAAAGGTTACTTACGTTGTTTTCCTAAATAATTATAGAGAATTAATATTTATAGAGAGATTTGAACTAGGTAGTACAGTCGACAGCAGATCAATGGTAACACTTCTTACTTTTGACAGTTCTTATTATTTGCGTCGTAAGACTTGAAATCGTACTGCAACTGTTACCATTGATCTGCTGTCGACTGTACCATAAATAGAAAGCTACGGAATTTGAAATTAACTGTCCGAGACACACTTGACTAAGATTTAAAAATACATATTCATTCAATGACTATGAATACTTGCGTGAAAAGGAACGTCGGAAGCATTAGACCAATTTTATCGACCAATCAAAATTCAGTATTCACGCTAAATGTCGAATTTCTATTGGTGAGAAACGGAAAATCGATTTCGTTTTACATATTTTGTCCAATCAAATATATTTTTTTAATAAGATTACCACAACGAAAATCCTAATTTTTTTCTTTGAACTGTCAAAAAATTATTGCAAAAAATGTTCGTTCTCGAATTTTTGTCGCTCGTATTTCGTTCCGTATCAGTAATAACAGCTGTCGCGTTTAAAAAATCAATTACTCAAATTGTGTAATAAATCATTGTTCCCGTCGTAAACGTCCAGTTAGAAAAATCAGTGTGACCGTTGAATTTATAGATATGAAAAATTTGTAACTAATTTTGCGCACAAAATGAACTGTACCGTGGATATTTCATTGATATTACGATGAAGGGCGGGTTGCGTATTATTTATACGTCTCTGGTGACCGTTTTACTGCTCTCGAGGTAAGTACAATCCTTCAAAAAGTTTTAAAATAAAATCAATTTCAACAAGGCTATCTATATGATCTACTCTTCCTGCCAGCCTCATTAGACGACATAGGCTGAGAGACTCGGAAACAATTTTGGAGTACCAGCATGAGCCTGGCCTTTACAACTGTCAGAATTCTGTGCATTGACAGAGTTGTAAGAGCAATGCTTACGCTCAAAATTATACAGTTTTGAGCGCAAGCTCGCTTCAGCTCAATTGCAGTTACTTACAATTTCCATAGACGTTTGACAGTTGAAAGAGCGAACTCACACTAAGCTTGGGCTCAAAACTGTCTCTTAAGCCTGTGGTGAATAGGCCTTAGTTTGGCAGATATACAAGATTGCACACCCTATTTTTCCTTAATTATTTATTTATTATGTACAAACTTGCACCAAACAGTTAAGTTAATACACCATACATGCAAGTCACATCAGAATACATTAGTCAGAACATTATGAACATGATAAATTATTAAACAAATATAGGTATCACTTTTTAAACTTTCACGGTTTGTATACATATTAATTAGATAAAACGGGAATTACCGTGTTAAACATTTATTATTGATGTCGAAATATCGAGACATCAATAATAAATGTTTAACACGGTAATTCCCGTTTTATCTAATTAATAAATATAGGTATCATTGATCATTAATTATATGAAGATTATAAATTACAATTAATTATTAACCTAAATAACAAACACACATGAATCACATTCATTTCGTCCTGAGTGCATTTTATTTACTCAATCTCAGAACACATGCTTTTCTCTTTTAGAAGACTCAACCATATTCAAAGAGTAATCATACCGAGCAATTACACCCGTACATACCGTACTCAGTGCTCTCAAAACGGTGAAGGAAAACATCATGAAACCTGCATGCCTTAAAAAAATCTAAGGCATGTGAAATCTGCCAATCCACACTGGGCCCCAGCTCCCTCATTGTATGGGAAGGTCTGTGCCCGAGCAGTGGGGCAATATAAATAGACTGATGATACCGTGTCATCTTCAATCCTGACATTGGCAGAATCATCAACAAAACAATGGAGCCATAAATATCAAATTGGAATTGGAACACATGCTTCCAGCTGCTCAAGGTGTTTCTGTTGTTGATTCACTCTCGTATTATTATTCTTTGGAATCTCTGACGTCTCTTTTCTAGAATTCTGCCAATGTCGAGTCGGTTATGGCAGAGACACACGACGCAGGTGATCGGTCCAAAAGCTAGAAATACCTACTAATAAGTCTGATACGGGCTTTTCGACCAAAAAACTTACGTACAGTCATGTAACAACTTTAAATCGCAAAAATAAGTATGCTAAACTGTGGCCAATAATTATGTAAACGCTAAATTGTATCAAAATAAAGTACACACCCCTTGTACAACATTTGCTTGGTGGGGTGTGTACTTTATTTTGATACAATTTAGCGTTTACATATTAATTGGCCACAGTTTAGCATACTTATTTTTGTGATTTAAAGTTGTTACATGAATTTGAATTTTAAGGATGTTTCTATGTTATTGCTCATGACTGTACAGTTACTGAGTGCTCTCAAAACGGCGAAGGAAAACTTTGTGATGAAACCTGAAAGCATGTGAAATCCGCACTGGGCTTGCATGGTGGATCATGGCCCCAGCTTCCTCGATGTAAGGGAAGGTCTGTGTCCGAGTAGTGGGGCAATATAAATAGAATGATGAAGTCTAATACATTTTTTTCCTTCCAGTTGGTTCCTCGTTCTAGTGCTGTGCGAAGCCATTCAGGGGAACGACGTGAAAGTCGACCTGTCTGGTTTGCACAACGTCAGCAACAAAGCGAAGGCTGTGCACAATGAGCCACAGACGACTCGAGACCAGGCTAGCAGGGCTACGGAGAAGATACTGCTGGAGGAGCAGGAGTTGACGTTCACTGATACCCTGTCGTTGAATTCAGTGACAACTGATGGGTGAGTCTTTGTGTTATTTATTATTATTAAGCCTTTTATTCCTTTTATACTACCTGACATTCAGCACATCTGATAAAAGTCCATATGGACTGATGGCAGATAAGCAAGGAAAAAAAAAAGCCTTTTATTCGGAACAATATAGGTATGGTCGAATACAGATTAGGTGTACGGGAGAGTTTTTAAGGTTGAGATTTTCTCAAGAAGTACTTGGCTTAGGATTAGGATTCGACTTAGCGGCCGCTACAGAATAGGCCAGTTGAAAAATTTGGTCTTAATTTCGTACAAGTTAACCAACGTTGGGTGAGGTCAGGACCTGGATGGGTGACCGCTAGTGACTCTTTCATCTTAGGCGCTTCGTGCTTCGGAAAGCACGTTAAGCAGTTGATCCCGGTTGTTGTCTCTTGACAGCAGTCGTTAGGCCACGTCAAAGGCCCATGGGCGGCCTGAATAACTTTGACAAATAGGTTTGGTCACTAAACCACACGAGAAGAGAAAAAAAAATCGTTTACACCGCACAAAAAATTACAGAATTTTTTGAGACCTTTCAAACAACAACTTTAATTTAAAATGCAACATTCACATTCATAACATTATTATCTGTGGCATGACGTCATCGCGGCTAGGGGTGTCGATGTTGAGAAAACACGACGTTAAAATCGCAATACCCTTAAATCTAGCTATAATCCCGAGCCTTCAAATGTAACAACAATTTAATTGGTAAATATTTCATTTAAATGTCATTAAAATTTGAATTATTATAAATAATTCAATGTATCTACCAAAACCCACCTAAGATCGATAAATCAAAAAAATCGGGGAACCCTAAATATCCAGAGTGACTCCACTTACGCAGAGGTCTGCCCCGACGCCGGCGCCCGTCCGAAAAAATCGGGGAACCCTAAATATCCAGAGTGACTCCACCTACGCCGCGGTCTGCCCCGACGCCGGCGCCCGTCCGATGGCACCCATTCTGTGCCAGTCCGGGCCCATCGGTCCGGCTGCATGCGGCACACGTGGCCCGCACAGTTACACTTCAATGTAACTGCTTTGCGGGCCACGTCTGCTACGCCAGTTATCGATCGCAGGGTTGTGTTTCGGATACGGTCCGTTCTCCTCACGCCCAATATGCTGCGCTCCATTGTTTATTGAAATTCGATATGAGTCACTACCAGCCTATTAGCTACACTATGTATGGGTTCTCTTGAAAATGGCGGGAAACGACGGTTGCAAAATTATTTGATAATTTTTGTTTTATTGTCTGCAGTGGTTATTATTTTGAGATTAATATCACGTTATATTAATCAGAAAATGTTCGCGAGTGACAGTATGGTGAATTTATTGGATAATTTGAGCAAGATTCAAGCTTTTATCAAGAGTTCCCGCTACAAGCTCGGGAGTGAACGTGACTGTCGAGCTGCTTCGTCCAGAGTGATGACGCTACGGCGTCTCCTCTGGATGAAGACAAGAAGACGCGGCTACCCAGGGTGAAGACGCTACTGCGACTCCCCTGGAGGAAGATAGAAGACTATTGTGTATTGAATTTTCTGTAACATGACATTGGCAAATGACGAACTGTCGAGTCCATTAATAAAATAAATAAAATAATACACTATGTATACTCCAGTTAACCTAAGATCTGTCAAGTTTCTTCCAAAGATGTAATTACTAACATTTTCAGTGAAAGTGAAAGGCAGTATTGACCTTGTAAGGAAGTTTTTTATTGCCAGTAATTGCAAGTTATTTTGCAATACTATTTTCCGCTGACGGAAGATAAATTTAGATGTGAAGGCTACTGACTTTGAACAAAACAAAATAGGTATTAATTATAAGTATACTTTTGTGGCATTAGGACAGGAAGAGATAAGTAAGTATACAGTGGGCCTCTATAAGTACTGGACCGAATTTAATAATTCTTTCACAGTTACATAGTTTTAACTTTCATCTATCTAATAGTGAAAGAATTATTGCAATAGGTCAAGTAGTTTTTGAGATAATCTCAACCTTAAAAACTCTCCTGTACATCCTTTCTCTGTGTTAGACCGTACCTATTAATTTATGTATGTATTTATTATTATATGATATAGGTATCGATCGATGATAAACCAATCATAGACCTATCAGATAATCTAGATAAATCTACAGGCGGGCTGGCGAATTCCTAACCATTCAACGAGGGAGCATCGCCAGTATTCTAGGCACACTCCCACAGGGTGGGCAGAGTTTAAACGAAGTTTTTGTTTGTAATATTATTTATATTTATTATATTATTATAATTATTGTTTGCTATTAGGTAAATAAACGAAAGATGCTTGAAAAAAAAATCTATTCTATTTTTATTTGAATGGCTTCTACTCTTATTCAAGATATAATTTCGCTAATGTCAAGTTGTTTAGAGTATTCATGTAAATAGATAATTAAACGAATTAAGAAAAAAAATCAAAACGTTTGGTTTAACTGTAGCCAAACGATATATCCGGCAAAACATATCACATAACAAATACATTCAGTAACAATATGCTGTTATCTCTGATGCTTATCGACAGCCGAAACTATGTCGATAGCGGGTTTCCCGCTACGCATAGCGCGACTTTTTGACGTCACATATCTGTGACATGTGGAGTGGGCGGGTCAGAGCGGTCGCGTGATCTATTAATGCATTGTATAAAACATTAATTTAGGAAACGAAGAAACTCGACTGCCAAAAAATTTAAGCCACTTTGAAAAAAAATTATAGCCTATGTCACTTCTACAATCAAGACGAATCTAACGACACCTCATATGTTACAATACATCAAGCCGTTTAGGCTGTAGGGCGTGCCAAAGAATTAGACATATAACGCAGCCCAAATCAAGTGTCTTATTTTGTAAACAAATATGATTGTCTAATTACCTGTTATGATGTAACACTGAAGTTTTCTATTCTGCCTTTTATTTTCCTCATAAAGCAATTTCCGCATAAAACCTGTGCTGCCATCTATCTGTTTTGTTGGATTACTTAACCTTTTTTTTGGTTTATTTCGTTTAACCGTGCATTTACTCAATTCGTTGGTCATCACCTAAGTACTCGACACTGGCAAAATTACTGTGCCAGCCACGGTAGAAGCCATAATTTAAAAAGTGAAGAGAACTGATTGATCCAACAACAAAATTGTTCATCATTGTGAAAATAAAGTAATCCGATCTAGTAATGTGAAAATAACTATGCAATAATCGCAGACCAGCTTAAAATGTTAGTAGGGTAGTTTTTGTTTACAATATAAGTAAGCTACTTGGTTTGAGCTTCGGTTTACATACATACACTCGAGAAACATAACCTTCCTCTTGCGCAGTCGTGTAAAAAGGGATGAGGTGATTCTAGTTCGTCGCTGGCTATCTGAATACTATAAGATAGGTTACTTTTATTTATTTTATTAATGGACTCGACAGTTCGTCATTTGCCAATGTCATGTTACAGAAAATTCAATATATATTCAATAGTCTAGTCTTCTATCATCCTCCAGGGGAGTCGCAGTAGCGTCTTCACCCTGGGTAGCCGCGTCTTCATGTCCAGAGGAGACGCCGCCGTAGCGTCATCACTCTGGACGAAGCAGCTCGACAGTCACGTTCACTCCCGAGCTTGTAGCGGGAACTCTTGATAAAAGCTTGAAACCTCAGATCTTGCACAAATAATCCAATAACTGCACCGTACTGTCATTCGCGAACATTTTCTGATTAATTTAACGTGATATTAAACACAAAATAGTCCCTGTAGACAATAAAAGCAAAATTATCAAATAATTTCGCAACCGTCGTTTCCCGCCATTTTCAAGAGAACCCCGATAGGTTACTTATTTTAATATAAAATAATTTTACGACCTCTACCCATATTGAGAACAACACTTGAAATTGAAACGCGCAATACGATTTCGGTACATAAGAGGCGCGATTGCGAAGGTCATCGATGTTTATCTGATAGTGTTATGCGATTTGCGACTGTATAGGTACTTCCAAATAACGTCGTAGATATAAACTTCCTAACGGCATAGCTTGAATATTGAACTTCTACGCATGTACCACATCGAAATAGCTACTATAATAGTACGTACGCGTTAAGAAAATAGTGAAAAAAGAGCACGTCTATCCACGCTTGACAAATTAGATGACTTAGACAAATATGCCATAAGAAGGAAAGTTCAATCAAATTTTGTTTCACTTTCCTTCTTATGGCACATTTGTCTAAGTCATCTAATTTGTCAAGCGTGGATAGACGTGCTCTTTTTTCACTATTTTCTTAACGCGTACGTACTATAGTTAGGTATTCTCGCAATTAAAGTTACTGAAACACTGCAATTTTCTATATAGGTAGGTACTTATATACAATAACTTATTACTGTGTCCCAGGTCCCACGTATACGGAGGCCCAAATCAAGTGTCTTATTTTATAAACAAATGATCGTCTAATTACCTGTTGTGATGTAACACTGAAGGAACTGATTGATGGAACCTGTTCATCATTGTCAAAATAAAGTGATCCGATTTAATAATGTGCAAATAACTATGCAATAATGCTTAAAGTGTGGTAGTTTTTGTATACAATGTCTTATACACTTGATTTGGGCTTCGATATACGTAAGTACGTACTGAGAAAGGTATAGGTTTCTCAAGAAATATCTACTTGATCGTATGTAAAATTATTTTTACAAATAGTTTACTATGTAATTGTGAAACAATTTTAATAACCGATCCAGTAGTTTTTATAAAAATTGAACCTTTAAATACTGTTCTGGTTTAGACTTTACAATGAACTTTAAAAATGTAACAAATGAAAAAGCATTCATGCGACTGCTAAAACAACACCTACATGCTAAATGCTATTATACAGTAAAGGAATTTCTAAATGAGAAAAAATAATAAACAATCGTTACCTACTCTACTACTTCTTACTACTACAATTTACATTATAATTGAACAAAAACTGTCGTCTCTCTCTTATATTGCTGTGCCTAAACAAGGTCCATAAAGAACATTGTAACATTTTAATGTTAAGTATATGAACATCTGTATTATAAGGAACGTAGAAAGGAATTTGCGATTTGTTTTCTGCGACCGAAGTCACCGAATAAACATTTCAAGTATGTTGATAAACATTATCTAAGTTATCTGATAAGAACGTCCACCTAGTGAAGTACACGTGTTGCTTTGTAATCAGTTGTAAGTCTTATCTCGATTGGATAACAATCAGAGTGACGAAATATTTACAATACAATGGCAACTATTCTCAGACCTTTGATTAAAGGGTTTCTGGGAAATTGTGGCAATTCAATTTTTTTCAATTCAAATGATTTATTGCAGTCACAAAGACCATATAAGTGTTAGTAAGTACTTAAAACTATGTTAGTGTTTACATGAGGTGTATTATGCGCCATACATGCGACTTAGGTCCGACTCCGAGACCCCGGGACATGTAAGTGCACCCAGTGGCTCAGAATCGGACTGTCCATGGTATCCGCAATGCCCTTCAGGATGCCGCTAGGGCTGCCGCGAACCCGTCGCATCAGGGACGCGACTCTTTTGCGTATGATGGCATGGAATCCGTGGCAATGCCGTCCGCTTTTGGCGTAAAAATTGTGGCGTCAAAACGCTTGTTTGGGCTGATATTCTGAATCTAACTATACCCTAACCTATTGTGACATTTGATTAAATTCCATGTCTCCAAAGTGAGCAATTAATTTTCCGGTCTATGTATTTTCAATGGCACGCTTTTCTCGCACAGAAATAACGCCCATTGCCACAATGTCAATAAGAAAACAGGTGGAGCAACATCTAACCGAAAATACGCTACTCATACATCGCGTGTCAGAATTATGACGTTGGCGACTTTGGCAATGTGCAGTCCGTTACAGATAATATTAGAATGAGTAAGGGTTTCGTATTTGTTAAATGTTTTGTGGGTATTTGGCGCCCTGGCGCCCTGATCTACTTTTGGCGCCCTTGGCTAAAACAGGGCCTAGCTAACATACCTACTTTCTCACAGCAGATAGGCCCCACATTTTTTAACTGTACTATCAACACACCACCACCATCATCATCAAGCACACCACCACGGAAGACTGTCTGTATAGTTTCATATTTATTATAGGATAAGGACAGGCTGTCAATCAGCACTGCGCTCTACCAGCACTATGCTGAGCCTGCTGCCTAGTGCATGGAATTTTTGTTTGTTTTTGATTCACACTTTTATATGTATTTTTTTTATGCAATAAATAATATTTGATTTGATTTTTTTTACTAATGGACTCGACAGTTCGTCATTTGCCAATGTCATGTTACAGAAAATTCAATATAGTCAATAGTCTAGTCTTCTATCTTCCTCCAGGGGAGTCGCAGACAAAAGTGTAACAAACAACCCCTTTAAGGGTCATCTTGCAATTAAATATAACTCAAGACTTAACGCGTGAAAACTCCATATAATTGTCTTGTTTAACCTCGGGTTAAGCGTTAACCCTCTTTATTGCAAGTTTTTGCACATTATTTCCATCGCGTTTCTATTCATTATTTCAGTCTCGTCTGGTCATCATATTATTATTCTTCTTCTTTGGGTTCTGGCGTCTCTTCGTAGAATTCTCCCAATGTCGAGTCGGTTACTGGAGAGTTTAATGTAATTTCTTGATAATTATTACTTTTGAACATTGATCTCCTATAAACGACTAGATACACAGTTTTCCTTCTAAAAATGTCCGAGCGCAAAGTAGGTCCAAACGGATCATTTGCTTTATTGGACATTATTTGGACGTTTTTTAAATTATTTTAGTAAGACCTTTGTGTATCTAGTTGTTTATAGGAGATCAATGGGTTTCATACATTACAACCACTACCGTTGGCTTTCTGCTGCTTTTAAAATGAGTTTCAACCTTTAATAGTTCTCCTTTCACCTAACAAATGTCCTTGCAGTGGTTTGCCATCAATTACAACGATACCACAGACAAGGCATAAACAAACCTTGTCATTTACAACATCTACATTACCAAGATCATGTCTTGGAATGCTTGAAAGCGAGCAGCAGTTAATTCTTGTCACTTTCAGACGCTACGTAGGTACAGTCGAAGACAGAGATAAGTGTACAGGGGCTCTCAATAAGGTTGATATTTTCTAAAAACTCCTGGACTAACAGATATGCGCCTGCCTCCCGCACCTCTCTCGTCCCCGTTGTCGCCTTCCCCCGCATCCCTGTACCGCGCAGGCGAAGACTGATTTAGACGGTCATGCTATAGCCTATTATGAAATACCACATAAGCTCATGAGAAAGATAACTTTTATCATAAATACGTATATCTCTTGTAGATTTACGTAAATTAGTAAACCCTAATAAGAGATAGGTAAGTAATAAAAATAATCAGGACTTTCCTAATTAGATAGATAATGAATTCTATTGAACTTTTGGCAAATCTCATACTGATAATGTAATTAAAATTCCTAAAGTTAAGTAGGTATTGATAATAGCTTATCATACTGTATGTGTAGACAACTAGCTCGCTTTGACGATTGTCAAAGCATGGTTTAAGGGAAGTAAGAGTTAAACTAGGTTTATGGCTAGCAACCCAGGTTATTTATTTTATTAATAGACTCGACATTTCGTCATTTGCCAATGAATATTCAAAATATCATAGTCTTATCTTTCTCCAGAGGAGTCGCAGTAGCGTCGTCACTCTGGACGAAGCAGCTCGACAATCACGTTCATTCCCGAGCTCGTAATGGAACTCCTGATAATAGCTCAAAACTTCAGATCTTGCATGAAACATCCAATAATTTCACCATATTGTCATTCGCGAACATTTTCTGATTAATTAAACATGATTTAAATACAAAATAATTTAGCAGCCGTCGTTTCTTGCCATTTTCAAAAGTCTCCAACAACCCAGGTCGTTAGCTAATTATACTGATCTGATCTCCAATAACCACAGGTAATGTTTTAACGGCCTTTTCACTACACTAACTGGCAGAACGGCTACATTGCTTTACAGCTTCTAAGCTGTGGTTTACAGCGTGGAACATACAAAATGGAGACGGTTTTAGAAACTCTCGTGCAAACATAGGTGACCAACCCCGTATTACCGTTCTTAAAACGATGAAATTATACCATGTCATGGCGCGCCAAACAGAGACGCCGCTACACCAGTGCAATAGCACTGTCCCTTTCACGGCCGCTATGACATGGTATGATTTGATCGTTTTGAGAACCGTAATAGCCCCACTGTAGTGTAAAAGTTAACACACTGGCTCGTCGTATTTTGCTCGCTAGCGAGTACATAAAAACAGCTATACATTCATGATTGGTGGGATTTTTGTTCCACCCGTAGCTCCCAGTAGCAGAGCCTCGTAGTTACGTTTTTAAACTAGAAAACTTTCTATAGCAACTTTTCATGGTAATTTAGTATTTATTTTATTAATGGACTCGACAGTTCGTCATTTGCCAATGTCATGTTACAGAAAATTCAATGTATAATAGTCTTCTATCTTCCTCCTTCCGCCGTAGCGTCATCACCCTGGGTAGCCGCGTCTTCTTGTATTCATCCACAGGAGACGACGTAGCGTAAATCACTGTGGACGAAGCAGCTCGACAGTCAGTGACTGTCAGTCACGTTCACTCCCTAGCTCGTAGTGGGAATCTTGACCATGGCGCCAAACTCCTGCTTGAATTCTCCAATAACTTCACCATACTGTCATTCGCGAACATTTTCTGAATAAAGTAACGTGATATTAAACACAAAACACCCACTGTAGACATTAAACTGAAAATTATTAAATAATTTCGCAACCGTCGCTTCCCGCCATTTTTAAAAAGCCGGTAATTTAGTATTCTATGGTACAAACGACAGCAGTGGGGTGACCGCGACTTCTAATCGTTATCGATTTCAATTTTACACATGGACGTTATACATTGCTGCTATGTTTTTGCAAGTTTTAAAAAACGACAACGAAACGCAGCAATGTATATCGTTCAAGTGACAAAATGAAAACGATAACCATAACGATTGAAGTCGCTGTCACCCCCTGATCAATATTAACACTTGCAGTACTATTTCAACTCTTACGACGCAGATAATAAGAACGGTACAGAGTCCACAGTTACACTTGATGTGCTTTGGACTCTACCAGGCGTCGGGTGTGGTATGCGATAAAGGTTGTGCAATTTCAAAAGTCTCGGGGAAATATACGTAAAGGCGTTTCCAATTTAAATGCTCTAAGGTTTACAGTCGATAATGAAATTCTAATTTCGCTGGCAGTCACATAAACATTGGCAACGATCATAGATTTATTGATGTGAGTGATTCGGATATGATAGCGAAGTGGTATATATCTGTGTTGATGGAATTTAATAGATATACTGGAAGGAAAAGACTTTGGTGCGGCGGTTCCTTGCTTCATGATTCAAAAGGATTTTTAGTCGCCGATAACATTACAGCTAGGTGTTTAGGATTATACTTATTATTGCATATCAAATCAAATATTTTTATTGCATATAAAATAAGTAATACATAATAATGAATAAAAACTATTTCATGCAATAGGCAGCAGGCTCAGCATAGTGCTTGATTTATTGCATATAATTACGCTATGCCAGACGAATATCTAAATATTAAATGGATAAAATATTTTCGCTACGATCGGTATTCCACCATCCGCATAGGCGGAATGCCTATCTATTTTACAATTTTACATACGCTTAGAGAAACATTGAACGTGTCTATGATAGAAAATCTTACCAGCTATTCAATAGAGAATTAGAGATCGACAGCTGTGTGAGATTTGATCAATATTTTGCTCATGCAGCTGTCTGTCGAAGAGTATCCAACGCCACATCTTCTCGTTTCAGCGGCCCTAGTCTGTGATAATGGTGATCGGTATAAAACTCGATAATTTACGATAACGAGTTGCGATTGCCAGGGCGCGGGAAAGTTGTCGGTTTGAGTTATTTATTTATTTTATTAATGGACTCGACAGTTCGTCATTTGCCAATGTCATGTTACAGAAAATTCAATATATAATAGTCTTCTATCTTCCTCCAGGGGAGTCGCAGTATGGTCTCCACCCTGGGTAACCGCGTCTTCTTTTCTTCATCCAGAGGAGACGCCGTAGCGTCATCACTCTGGACGAAGCAGCTCGACAGTCACGTTCACTCCCGAGCTTGTAGCGGGAACTCTTGATAAAAGCTTGAAACTTCAGATCTTGCATAAATAATCCAATAACTTCACCATACTGTCATTCGCGAACATTTTCTGATTAATTTAACGTGATATTAAACACAAAATAGCCCCTGTAGACATTAAAAGGAAAATTAGCAAATAATTTCGCAACCGACGTTTCCCGCCATTTTCAAGAGAACCCGTCGGTTTGAGTTAATCTGCTCTTACACTGACGCAGGGATTCAATAGGGACTGACGCCGAGCGAGCGAATTGAATATTGAAAGTTCATTAAATTTTGACAATAAGGGTCAGCGCAGACCGACGGAGTGGAGTGGCGGCGAAGAGCATTCGCCGGTCGCAAGGTACACCGACCGGCACGCGGGCTGTAAAGTCAAAGTCAAAATGTTTTATTGCGATCATGTTAATTCTAGGTGTTACATAAAAGGCCAGCCCCCTTACCTTGAAGTCTTATAGCAGTATTACTTCCATAATACTTTGTTACTTCGTATAATGACGACCTTAAAGTAAGCTCATTAAGGTCGTCATTGTACGAAGTAACAAAGTATTATGGAAGTAATACTGCTATAAGACTTCAAGGCAAGGGGGCTGTACTCAACATGAACCCTGTCAGGGCAATGCAATATAATTTCAACTTATATACTAAACAAAAACTATTCTAAAGTCAGCATGCAAATCCTAGTACCTATTTCTGTCACAAAATATAATTGTAAAGTATAATATTAAATCTGTAAATAAGCACTTCATTAAATTTAAAATTTTTATAAATTAATTGTACTTAATAAAATTGTAAATTAATTAAATTGTAAATGGTAAAAATTTAAGATTTGTACAGGATAAATGTAAATAGTTAAATATATATATAATAAATTCAACTGCAAGTTGCAGTACGATTTCAACTCTTACCACGCAAATAATAAGAACGGTCCAAAGTAAACTGATCTGCTTTGATGTATACAACTGCCAATTTCAATTTGTCGATTGAATTCAAGGACATCCTGTATACAGCAAAGACCGACTAATGGCGAAACATAATGAAAACGGTTCTCTTGAAAATGGCGGGAAACGACGGTTGCAAAAATAATTGATAATTTTTGTTATAGTATCTACAGTGGTTATTTTGTGTTTAATATCACGTTAAATTAATCAGAAAATGTTCGCGAATGACAGTATGGTGAATTTATTGGATAATTTGAGCAAGATCTGAAGTTTCAAGATTTTATCAAGAGTTCCCGCTACAAGCTCGGGAGTGAACGTGACTGTCGAGCTGCTTCGTCCAGAGTGATGACGCTACGGCGACTCCTCTGGATGAAGACAAGAAGACGCGGCTACCCAGGGTGAAGAAGCCACTGCGACTACTCTGGAGGAAGATAGAAGACTATTATATATTGAATTTTCTGTAACATGACATTGGCAAATGACGAACTGTCGAGTCCATTAATAAAATAAAATCCCTCCTCCCTAATCGTTGCCTCAGTGCTGAGGATCGTGACCCTCAACAGCAGGTGCCGTCTTGGCATGTATGAACTGGCGCCAGGAGACACGGTCTTGTGCTCTTCTCACAGCCTCTTCAAAGGGCACGCCGAGGATTCTGCCAACCACATCAGTCCAGCGGGCTGGTCTCCGGCCACGTGGTCTAGACCCCTCAACTTTGCCGAGCAGTATAGTTCTCTCCAAGTTGGAAGGGTCCATTCTTATGACATGGCCGAAGTACCGCAACACATTTCGGGTAACCGTTACCGATAATCTGTCTCTACGGTTCAATTCAGAGATTATCGACTCATTTGTTCGGCGTGCAGAATAAAATAAAATAAATAAATAAATAATGAAAACTTTCATGAAGCCTATGCACTGCGGTGTTAGCGAGTTAGCAATACCATTAAGCTTATTGGACGATATAAAGCGCACCATAACACCATGCTAAACGGATGCCCGACGCATTATTATAATAGTGTTTTTGAGAAAGCCAGTAAAACTTTCTACTTCGCAAGCTTTCAGATGCGAGAAAATGTAAAGAGTTAATGCGTAATTGACGGGAACAAAAGTTTTGCAAGTGTCATTGGACAAACATGTTCACCTCACCACGAGTAATGAAAATTAAACGCTGTTCGTTAACATTATTAATTCATGGTCGCCAAAATTCAATCCTAAACGCAACTGTTAGTCTCACTTATGCTACATCGCGTAAAATTGAGAGGGAGCTTTTGAAAATGGCGGGAAACGACGGTTGCCAAATTATTTGATAATTTTCAGTTTAATGGCTACAGTGGGTGTTTTGTGTTTAATATCACGTTAAGTTAATCAGAAAACTGTTCGCGAATGACAGTATGGTGTAGTTATTGGAGGATTCATGCAGGATCTGAAGTTTGGCGCTATAGTCAAGAGTCCCGCTTCGCGCTCGGAAGTGAACGTGACTGTCTAGCTGCTTCGTCCAGCTAGAGTGACGACGCTACGGCGACTCCCCTGGATGAAGACAAGAAGACGCGGATACCTAGAAGACGCCGCTATGGCGGCTCCTCTGGATGAAGAGAAGACGATATATTTTGAATATTCTGTAACATGACATTAGCAAATGACGAACCGTCGAGTCCATTAATAAAATAAATAATAATACCGAGAGATAGACAAATTGAACATCGACTGCAAAAACAGGCAAAATAAAATAATCACAGGCTTTTATAAATCAAGAGTGAGAAAGAGACGACAATACGACAACAAAGCATCATGCATGACTTCACAATAAAAGACTACTTTGCCAAAAAGAAATGAAGAATTTCCACCTTGACTTCAATAATTTTAATATCTCTGGTAAAACGCTCTTGAACACTTCATCCAACAAGATTATTTTTGCTTCAAACCCAATTACTTCATGTAATATAAGTTATTATTCTATTAGGAACGCAAGCAACGTAACATTACATCAATTATTGCGGGCTATTACTTCGGAACCATTAATTTCAGTGAATTAATCATCGTCAAACACGAGAACGTTCTTATCGCAGGAAATACTTTCACTGTCTAGCGCCCGTCTGGTCAAGGGGGTTTATAGATGATCCAACGCAATCAACCGCATTTCTCAGATGACCTAAATTCCATTCGCATAAAAGCTTAAAGGGAGGAATTCCTTATAATTCCTTACAATGTCTGCTACGGCGTATAGGGGTTTCCAGATGTCTATCAACCGCACTGGTGACCTACATTCCTCGATATTTTGCTTCGCTTCAAAGTGTATCGTAAAAAGCGTAAGAAATACTTTCACTATCTGTCGTCTGTCTGGGAGCTAAGTTAAAGGGGCTACATACCATGCTACTTAATCATTCCAACTGAATTACTTCCCACAAATCTTGTAACTTTTAAATTACTTACTTACTTCTAAGCTTTTTATGCTTGCTTCTATCTGTACTCATAGTTCTTGGACTGTTTCTCCTGTTAGAGTTTAGATGGATGTATCATGATATTTTGTTTTCATTGTTTTGACAACGGCAATGGTGACTGATCATTTGACATTTATTTCGACGTACCTGAATCCGTAGCTCACTGTTGATGACAGAATTGGTAACGCGTAGCTCCCTTGAACCGAATGATTGTCCAGAATATGGTGTAATTCAATTCAGTTTACTGTCTGTTCATAAAATTATCGTATTTTGTAATCACGGAAAGAAATGTCATTTTATTACAGATTATTATGTCTTGCTTATTTCCAGTCATAACATAATATATTATTGTTTCAGAAAGTCTTTCATTTTATTGCATTTCCAAAGAATTGCTTTCACTGCTGTCAGATCTCAAGTAAGGCTAGGTATTTGCCAAGAACAAATTCGAAAGCTGGTGTTTAAGTTTTTTCTATCAAATTATAGTACACAGTAAAACTTTCATAAATCCATGCGGACCCAGACTCATTAAATAATGTTTAGGCCTTAAAATGTCAAATCTAGCGCGTGATGATAAGTAGGATCGAAGACAAAGAAAGGGGTACATGAGAGTTTTTAAGGTTGAGATTTTCTGAAAAAACTGCATGACCGATTGCAAAAGGATAGACAAAAGTTAAAACTATGTAACTGTAAAATAATTATTAAATTTGGTTGACTAGTTCTTGAGAATATATCAACCATATTGAGACCCCCTGTATACTTATCTCTGTCTTTGACTATACATAGATGGATACTGTCTGTAAAAGCTCCACCATTAGTATGTTTTGTAATTAGCATGTAATTTAAAAATCTATTCATTACATTATACAATATGTAATCAAACAATATCAATAGTTCAATAGGATCGGACGGACATTATGCAATATCAGATTACCTGCCATTCCACACGTTCACTTTAATATTAATCTATCTAGACTTGTTGAGTTCATTTCAATGGTTGAATAATGTTGTCTGGTGTTTTGACTATTCATCATTTGCCACTGGAAACCCTAGGGGGTCTTCTCGGTCCGTAGGAACTTGTCTCTGTCTAAGTTTAACGTTGAGTCTGCGTCTGGTTTATGCTTCCTTGATTATGATTATCAATTATACCAGTCGTTAAATGTCATATGTGATGTTCTAGACATTATTGCTTCCTTATTTCCAACTTTCATTAAGTAAAATGGGGTTTTCCTAATCTTCTGTTGGAATAATATTTTACGTTTGTATGTTTCTTATTATTGATATTTATATGTAAATATTAATTATTACTTGCCTTAGATGCAGTGTTTTCAATATATTTTTAAACTATATCATATCTATATAAGGTTTCAATGTATTTGATTTTCTCATTCATTACCACTGGTAATGAGAAAAATATTAATGAAAGTTGGAAATAAGGAAGCAATAATGTCTAGAACTCTTTATGTGACGAGTAAAGTAGTAACTTTACTCGTCACATAAAGAGTTCATTCATTATCTTTTGTTAGAATTAGCATCTAAGGATCTTTGTGTTTCGTTTTGACTTCTAGTTCATTCAGTACATAAATCAGTTTTTATTTTTCCATGGTATTTACATACAGCTACCTACGATTTTTGCTCATCGCTACTTCTATTTGTAAAACAGAATAAGCAGTTCAAATTGAGCTTATCTAGCAGTCTTGTGCCGAAGGTCACCGAACTGACGGGTTTATTTGCATCCTTCGTTCCTTCTTGGTTACGTGCCAAGTCTCATCCTCCAGGGTTCATCGTTTCTACGTCAACGATACTTGTGGTGTCGTCAACTTCAAATAAAGTATATTTTTTAATCGTTCATGTTGGCTGAATTATTCCGCTGAATTACACGCTTTTGAAATTTATACTTCATTTAAAAAATCTTTGTTATTTTAATTTTAGTAACCATTATGGTATAAAATAATCTTCTGACTAAAGATGTTTTTATGCATAATCTCATCACTCTCATCAAGCAATAGTCACGTTTTCAATATTTTATATTGTTCACGTCTCCAAAGACATAAGACAATGAACACTTGATTAATGTTAAGACCATGGATATGCATAAGGGTTCATAGGACGAATAGGTGTCTCAAAAAAGATTATGCTGTGCAAAGATCTGGATATGTGGCGTTCCGTTCTCTGTCTCCCCAAGGAATATTCCTTATGAAGTCCAGGTTTCACTTCCTGGTCACGGCACCACTTGTAACCATCACAGACGTTATAGCCCTCATCTAGTGGAGCTATGACCTCGAGCCGTCAGCTGATCGATACGGTTCTGGCAGCTGTCCAAACAGCCTCCCGCGGTCACTGCCGCCAAACGGGTATTGATCTGGAGACACGCATTGCATAATACAGCATGGAAAACGCCTGGAACTCCACAATACATATTGAAAACTTCATTTTGAACTTCCGTGGTTAAGTTCTTTCTTATAGATCCGTTTATTGTCGCAGTTTCAGGAACTATAATAATAATAATAATAATAATAATATAGCCTTTTATTCAGATCGCTTAGTACAATGGATTTTTAAACTTATTTAAACAACTAACATTGAAAACTTAGACTTATTAAGTATGAATAAAATTATACTAATATTTGTTGCTTTGTTATCTTTCCTAGATCTGTTTGCCAGTCGGCAAAGGCCTCCTCCAACCTTTTCCATTCCTTTCTTTCTTGAGCCACTCTGTTCCATGTGACTCCCGCCACTCGTCTAACGTCGTCGTCCCACCTTTTCTGTGGTCGGCCTCTTTTTCTTTTACCTTCCCTTGGGTACCACCATGTCACCCTTTTGCTCCATTTATCTTGTCCTCTAACCAGGTGACCTGCCCATCGCCATTTGAGTCTTTTAATTTTGTGTGTTACATCGGTAGTTTTTGTTTTGTTTCTAATGACGATATTTTTAACTCTGTCAGACTTTTTGATATTTAGCATGCTCCTTTCCATTGCATACTGGCAAGTTGCTAGTTTGTTAGAGGTGACCTGATTTAAGGACCATGACTGACATCCGTACGTAAGGACAGGTAGTATGCAGTAGGTTTCAGGAACTACTAAGGCATTAATAAATCACTCTCAGCTCAAAAGTCAGTTTTGAGAACGACCTCAAGATGGCGTTCCTATTAATAAACGTAACTTAGATGCGCGTTTAGGAATCAGGTATCACGTGAGTAACGCCGTATTAATAAACAAAACTCAGTTCTCAAGAGAACTGTCAAACTCACACTCACACTAATTGCAGGCGAACCATATTTATCTCACTTATTATAATAATATTGATACCTGTCGCCTAAAATCACGTAATATTTTATCTATGAGTATCAACTGAATATTAATCAAGACTAACAAATCATGCTATCATATTAAAATACCTGAAAGTATTATGTGATACGATACAATGAATAGCTACTCCAAGAATGTAAACAAGACATTCTTTTATGTTACAAGATTTTATGTTGCAGTCATATTTTGAAATCAGGCAAATCGTATATTTTCAATTTGCTCCGTCGCGGCGTCGCTCGGTCGTATGCATTTAGATTTCAGAGAAATTCGCGAATGTTAAACCTCTGGTCATAAACGTGACTTAAAAGTTATTATACAGTTTAATCCACGGTCCTCTTTTAACTTAACGTTTTTTAACGAAGTGTGAAAGTGACAAAATACTTTTTTTTTAAATTAGACTACCTACATTCCCACGGACGCTTAGTCCGTGCTCCTATTAGATTTATGTTTTGATTGTTATAGTACATTTTTTAATTACTTATTAATACGTTACTCCTCACCACTACTGCGCGCCAGTGGTGGTGAGGAGCAGCATCCTGACCATTTTATTTTATTCCCTGATCTGAGATCCTGACCGTGCTCGCGGACAGTCCGGACAGTCAATTTGTCAGACACTGGACCGGCCTGCACGCACCAGTATATCCTATATACTGGTGCGTGCAGTATATCCTATATAAACTAGCAGGTGGTTCTTGAAATTATGGTTAGCTGGAAAGAAATTTCGACAGTTTTGTCTGTCGTTTAGAGTAAGTACTCATAGCTAAGAAGTCATTGTGCGGTTTTCCGCCTGCCCTAGAGACATTCTATCGGGCAGTTTCCAGTTGAAATATCCTCAAAATGAACTCTCTGCATTTTACTACTCACACTACAAAATGTAGAGTCGAAGACAGAGATAAGTATACAGGGTGCCTCAATAAGGTTGAGATTTTCTCAAAAACTACTGGACCGACTTTAATAATTCTTTTACAGTTACATAGTTTTAACTTTTATCTATCAAACAGTGAAAGAATTTTTGCAATAGGTCAAGTAGTTTTTGAGAAAATCCCAACTTTAAGAACTCTCCTGTATACCTTTCTCTGTGTTCCACCGTACAGTCGACGTCAGATCAATGGTAACACTTTGAACTTTGGACTGAATTTGCGTAGTAAGAATTGAAATAGTACAGTCGAAGACAGAGATAAGTATACAGGGGGCCTCAATAAGCTTGAGATTTTCTCAAAAACTACTGGACCGACTTTAATAATTCTTTTACAGTTACATAGTTTTAACTTTTATCTATCAAACAGTGAAAGAATTTTTTGCAATAGGTCAAGTAGTTTTTGAGAAAATCTCAACTTTAAAAACTCTCCTGTATACCTTTCTCTGTGTTCCACCGTATAGTCGACATCAGATCAATGGTAACACTTTGAACTTTGGACTGGATTTGCGTAGTAAGAATTGAAATCGTACTGCAAGTGTTACCATTGATCTGCTGTCGACTGTACTAACATAGTTGTTTAAGTGTGTAAAAGTCTGAATTTTTTTATTTATTTGCTACATCTAATTTAATTCTAAAAGTTCCTTCTTATTTTCGTTTTTCATGGTTATTCTTTCCTTTAAATATATATTTACGAAACACTGTTACGCGTGAGGTTAAACTTAGGTTTATGGCTAACGGCCATAGTGTTAGGACTGGTTGCGGCACTCAAAAGGGGGAAACGTAGGTCTCGATTTCGAATCCGTAGGCGTAGACTATAAATTATATTATAAAGCACGAACGCACAAGCATTTACAACCACGGGTTGCCTTAAGTCGATTCCTAGATTTTCGTATTTCATACACACTTTTAGGCGTAACTTCGCATTTTCGTCCACCGTTTTATTCAACTCCAAATCAATTTTTTAGTAAAGATTGTCCGCAAATACCCGTATGTTAAATAGGCTCTAGGAAAATGCATTTTTTTAGATCTTTAAGAAATATTCAAATAAAATGTTCTTAGTGACCTTATTTAGGGCCTTACATGCATGCATTACATGCATGAGCAAACTAGCGCCGCCAATCTTAAAAAAAAAATATCTGCCAATATAATAAATTTTATTAAAAAAAGCTACGTACTATGGCAAAAACGGCCGTTTTTCGCAATTATGAGAACTACAACTTACCGAAATGAAATCATGTTGATATTATGCATTTAAAAAATAGTATTTATTTTTAAAAAAATATATTTGCCTGCCAAAGAGACATGATACTACTATACTACCTTGCAATAAATAGACATGATTCTAATGAATCATTATCCCCTTAAATGAGAAAAGGAGACGAATTGCCGCCATTTGTAGCAATCTCCTTGAAAGTAGTAGAGGCCCACGAGTTTCACGACTACTGATAGAATACTCAGTGTGTTGTACAGTTATTCCTACAATAATATGTACCGTTTGCAGGTAAATTAGCTATATTCCCACAAATCCGATATTTTTTGTGACATCAAGATGGTGTGCGTTTTCAATTTTTTTTTGTAAAACTGTCACACTGGTGGACAAAAGTCTCCCCCCTCCTCTTCCATCCATCTCTGTCCTGTCCTGTTCTAGCCACCCATCCCTGTATCTAACGATATCGTCTCTCCACCTACGCCGAGGTCTGCCCCGACGCCGCCAACCGTCAGTTTTCTATCGACCATACAATACTTCATTCTACTCGTGACCATGATGGCTGCAATGCTGTCGAAATATCGAGACATCAATAATAAATGTTTAACACTGTAATTCCCGTTTTATCTAATTAATAAGTATCGTCGTCGTCGTCAGCCTGTATTAGGCCTTCTCGCAATCCTTCCATTGTCTTCTATTTGTGGCCGTACGCATCCATTTCTTCCCACATGTGCGAGAGATGTTGTCAGACCATCTCATCGGTGGTCTTCCCACGCTGCGATGTCCCGTGCGTGGCCTCCAAACTGTAGCTTTGTACGTCCAGCGGTCGTCGTCTCTGCGTGCAACGTGCCGTGCCCATCTCCACTTGAGGGAAGCCATCCTTTCCCCAATATCCACCAGCTTGGTCCGCCGGATTAATAAGTATACATTAAGTTTAATAACTATGTTAGTACTTAAAATAATCTTTCAGTTGCAAAGCAATCTGAAACAGGGGCGCCGACTCCGTGGGTGCTCGAGGGCTCGATCAGCCATGAGAAATATACAGTGGGCGCCGAACACCCCTAAGAATAGACATCAAGAAACAGATCAGTAATCGCCTTTAGGGATTAGGGTGTTTTTTCATTACCGATGCTGGCAACGGATGCCAGTTACTGATGCCGGTATCCGTTATCAAAATGTTCGTTTTTCGATGCGCGATGCCGACGCACGCGAGCAAAACGAAACCTCAAACTCTTCTTGAATGGCATCAACTATTTGTTTTGGAAGGAAGGGACATCAAATGAGCATGACCCATGAGGTTTATAAAAAGCCCCTGATCTGAAGGCATATGAGTTTTAGCCCAATGCCTCCAGATTGCGCAGCATGGTTTATTAGATACCGCATTCGGGATGCCATTGGGGCTGTTTCTTACTCTGCGCATCAGGGACGCCACTCTTAAAAGGGTACGCCGAATCACTGTTATTAATTATGTAATTTATAATTAAAATGTGAAAAGTTGCATTCAGAATGCAACGTCTTCTTTATTGCCGCAATTTTCCTCTGAATCTGTCTGTGGGGTTTCGTAAAAATTACGCCGGTAATATTGTGGTATTTTTTTATTATTATGAATGCACTGTATTAAATTAAATTTCAAAGTGGTAAAAAATTAAATGACGTAGCAACTAAACGTCTTTTTCGATTTAAAAAAAATAACGATTTGGACTTTATTGTAAATGGCGTAAAATTCTTCGAACTGCAGCATTGCAATTGTAGCATTACACATTGAGGCACGTAGCCAAACACCTTAATAGCAATCAACACGAACGTTGAAAAGTTAATGCTATTGAACACTTTCGTGTGCGCAAGCGCAACAGTGCAAAATTCGATGCCAAAAAGTAGATGTTCTATTTATTGAGTCAATAAATATGTCATGCATAAATAGGTGTGGATTTTTAGACATAAAGTCAGTACTCTCAAGTGTTATTTAATGCACGAGTTTATTATGTACCTAAACTGAAGCCCAAATCAAGTGTATTATTTTGTAAACAAAAACTACCCTACCCTACTAACATTTTAAGCTGTTCTGTGATTATTTAATAGTTATTTTCACATTATTAGATTGGATCACTTTATTTTCACAATGATGAACAGGTTCAATAAAGCAGTTCCTTCAGTGTTACATCACAACAGGTAATTAATTAGACGATCGTATTTGTTTACAAAATAAGACACTTGATTTGGGCTTAGGTATATTCTTATTCATCATCAGCCCATTCCTGATTAATATTGAATAATATTTTTAAATTTTGACATTGAAAACTTTGTAAATTGAATATTCATCTTATTTCGTATTATTATCATAAAATAGGGAATATTAATGTACTTATTTGTACACACAGCAAAAAAGACAGATCAAAATGCAAGATTTTTCGAAATTTGAATAACTAAAATATAATATCAAAATTCAGCTGAGGCATAACGTGACTCACAAACGCCAAAGTACTCGAGAAATCAACATTTTACATTAATGGGCGGCGAGCTGTCAAACTCGAGCGCGAGACAGAAGATGTCCCGCAGCGGCGGAGTGAAGAGCACGGCACAGTGACTCCATATTTGTATTTTTATTGATTTTGGATGAATTTTGGCAGGGAAATTAAAATACGCCAATAAAAATCAGATTCTTTTAAAACAAGCTCTCGTAATTATAATACCCTACATTTTGATATATATTTCGTATAAATAACTATTTCGGTTTAGACATAATTTTCATTTTAAATGACATGGAATGTTTGCGATTTTTTTCTATCGAGTGAAGTTTGTCCAATCGTGTATCGGTATTCATCAATCCCTAAATAGACACCCCAAGATTGCTATATTTTTTCAGACGTTTATTTTTAGTAGTTAGTGCCGTAGCCTTCATCGAAAAACTGAAAATACGCGCATACGAAGCCTTAAGCGAGCCAGCATTCGGTCGTTCGGTACGATACGTACGACGCACAGACCACTTACCCCAATAGACTTGAAATCGGTACATATTTGCAAGCGAAACATTCTGTCAAGGCCGGTAACCTACAGACGAGGCGGGGGACAGCGGCGCACTCGGTGAACTCATTTAAAGAGACGCGGCCATGTCGATATCGATAATATATTATCGATGGGGATTGTTGAACTGTTACCTACACAGTTTCAATACTTAATGTACTTAAGTATGAATTTGAAAGTTAATAAACGATTTCTACTGAGGCAATGCTATCTGTTTAATATTAATACAATAAAACAAGAACTTCTCATTATTAACGTATCACAAAATTTAATAATTACACATTATTTATAATTTAATTATTGTGAAATAATAATTATGCGTAACGAACATCATGATTGTAGTCCAACCAATAGGCATTGATGAATAAACATGGCCATAAAATAATGTAGGTCGATATTACAATACGTAGGCTTTCTATAAAGGTTTGTATTATGGTGTTTTTCTCAAACAAAGCGCGGCTATTTAAACAAGTTACGACTGACTATTCGTGATCATTCCTAACGATTGCTTGCGATTCTTGTGATTTTTAGCGATTCTTACTCACCCAAATACATTAAAACAGAACCTGACTTTTAAAATTTCTGAACGCCTATTTGTTATTTGTGTCAGCCATAAAGTTTATGTTTAGAAATAGGTAAATTCAGTTAAGAACAAAAATTAGTCGATGCTATTTTTATTCATAAAAAAAATTAAGCTTTAACTAACTTTGTTAATTTGCTACGTTTACTTATTATGATACTCCTTACTAGTCGCCGACCTATTATTTTTAACACAATAATACTATTATGATATTATTATGATTATATGAATATTATGATTTCTTGAAATCCCGAATTCCGGTTAGAATGCCGCCCCGTTAAATACCTACCTGCATTAGAATAGGTACCTTAGCTAGATAGCATTAATAAAAATATAAGATACCTGTACAACTGGTAGGTATAACGTTGGAATTGCAGTACTATGGAGTTTTCTTCGATAGTTCATATTAATAAAACAATCCGCCGTAAAGTTACGGGAACATATTGTGGTGAAAGACGACAGCCACCAATTTTCACGCATTGTCTTTATTATCCATTCACTTTTAATGTCTGGATCAACAGGAAAGCTATTTATAAAGAAAGTAAATGAAATCAAAACTCATAAATCTACACAAACTTATTTAGGTGACGTAAGAATATCGATGATTGTATACCACGTCTCTAGCTTACACGTGCCGCGAAACGAAAAAGTGAGATAGGGCTACAATTAGTAGGTGGGTGAAAGAGAGATCTCTCGGAACTACTCGTAAGACACGACAATCGAACCAGTGTAAGTTGAACTCCTAATTGATTTGTCGGATTAAGTAATGAATTGATTTATTAATCAGATACTTACCGATGAAATGTGATACCATCCTTTTTGTAATTGTTCCTCCTACTGTCATTACCACACAACTTTATAGCACAGTTGGGCATGTTAAAATATTTTTTTCTTCCTTTTTTTACAGCAGTTTATGGGTCGAATATCTGGTCACTACTAATTTGATAGGCGACGTAGTTCGGTTTGTATAGAACTTTTGCGCTCATGTGTTGGCAGAAAGCGCGGCCCTCCTATTACAGGTCTATTGGGGTAAGTGGTCTGTGGTACGACGCAATATAAATTGAACTTTGGTTGTAGGAATAGTAATTTCAGTAATTACACTTCATTCCAATTATTTCTGTGAAACATTACGTTCGATAAGACCTAATTGAACCTAATTACTTTTTTCACCGCACATGAATACTGTTAATCCATGTAATTTTTTTGATATTTTCTTGCATATGCGCTATGCGAAACGAAAATCTAAATGGTAAATGGAGGATTTTATTTTTCATCACGACAGGGTTTCGAACCAGGGACCTCGACATTCCGTGGCACGCTCTATTCCAACAGAGCCACCGTGATATCGTAGCTAGGTCGTGGATTTTGTCTCCATATTCTTGTCTTAGGGACGGTAGCGACATCTATCCAGTAATTGTGCAATTACTCACGGAATGGCGATGTATTCCAACTATTCCAAGACACACTAAATGACCCAATCATCTGTAGTCGCGTTTTCCTCAAATAGGTAGGCGTTTCTCAAAGAGACATGAAAGTAAACTATTTTAACGTAACTTCCAACTACAATCGCAGCCAAATAGGTTAAACCGGCAACTCACCAATATTTCGGCCTAGTCTGTAGGTAAACTTACTCGGTTTCATTGAACTCTAAGCCTTAATTACATGTTTACAGATAAGCACGTTAAACGGGCAGGACAATGAACTACTTTGTTTGGTTAAGACTCTCTGCGCATGCGCGTGTTCGACTAAATTTTTAGACATCGTAAGGGCCTTCCATGAGCCAACGCCGCCAATCTTGAAAAATAATATCTTCCAATTTAATCAATTTTATTTTTTAATAAAATTGATTAACTATTGATTTATTATTGATTAAGATATTTATAAAATGTTTATTAGGATGAATACTATTTTTCAATATACAATACATGGCATAATTGCGACAAGCTAAGTTGTAGTTCTCAAATATGCCAAAAACTGCAGTTTTTCGCAATTATGCGAACTACAACTTACCGAAATTGAATCACGTTATAAATAAGCATTTAAAAAATAGTATTTATCGTAATAAACATTTTGTAAATAGCTTTTTTAATATAATTGATTTTATTGGACGATATTATTTTTTCAAGATTGGCGGCGGCGCTAGTTGTCTCATGGAAGGCTCTTAGCCGAGTTTTCATAACTATTAGTAAGTATATTAATTAGATAAAACGGGAATTACCGTGTTAAACAAGTAGACCAGTCTACTCGTGACCATGATGGCTGCAATGCTGTCGAAATATCGAGACATCAATGTTTAACACGGTAATTCCCGTTTTATCTAATTAATATGTATACAAACCGTGAAAGTTTAAGAAGTGATATTAGTAAGTAGTAGTTTAAACCATTATAAGTATTTTATTACGTAAAACATTGTCATTGACACTGTCGCTATCGATATACCTACATAATATAAATCTGTTGCGGGAACTAACAAGATCAATACCTATACGTTGCCACGTGTTTGCAATCTCGTGTTGTGTGACGTCAGACTTGAGCGAACTCACTGCGGCTTTATTCATGTGCTTCTTACAATTATCAACATCGACTGTATAAATAAGATTGTATTTTTACCCTACTGGAGGAGGGTTATGTTTATTGATACCGCAGCCCAAATCAAGTGTCTTATTTTGTAAACAAATATGATCGTCTACCTGTTGTGATGTAACGCTGAAGGATTGATTGAACCTGTTCATCATTGTGAAAATAAAGTGTTATGTAATAAGACTAATACTAACACTAAGTAGATTAAGCTAGCATACTTTATTTTAACTAGTTATATAATTTATCTTACTTTGGACCGCTGCGCCGGCCCCGATATCTATAACTAACATTCCATTGCACATGCCAAACCCACTCTATTCCGTACTTAGGTAAACATTACTCGCAGACTGTTGTTTGTTAATCTTCACCTAATCGCAACACGCCTCACAGCCAGTTCCCAGATGCACCTGACTAACATCATCCCTAAAAGCTCCGTAATCTTAACGCTTCACCCTCCGATAACCGATTCCCAGACACCGAAGCCTCCCTTCCAAAACCGCTCAGTAAAAAGCACTGACGCGCGTCCACCACTAACATTATGCTACTAACTTCCTTACTTGAGACTTCTCTGTAATTATCTTTAAGTTCATTCAGAATAAATATCTTATTTTCTAAAAACGCGAGTTTGAGTTTCGCCACGTAACAAAAGTAATCCGATCTAATAATGTGAAAATATCTATGCCATAATCATACAATAGCTTAAAATGTTAGTAGCGTAGCGTAGTTTTTGTTTTTAAAAAAGACACTTGATTTGGACTTCGGCATAATTATGTATGTATGTATGTCTAATTCTTTAGCACACCCTACAGCTAAACGGCTTATTTTAACATATGAGGTGTCGTTAGATTCGTCTTGATTGTAAGAGTGATATAGGCTATAAAAATTTAATTAAAGCGGCTGAAATTTTTGGCAGTCGTTTTATAAAATTAATTTTTGATAACTATGTCTTCTTAGCCAGTGTGATTGATTCTTCTTCTTCTTTTTAGCCATTCTCAACCATTCTGTATGCCTTTAAATTTCTCCACTCCCGTCTATTTTGCGCCACTTTTAAAGCTGGTACGGTGGAACACAGATAAAGGTGAACAGCGGAGTTTTAAGGTTGAGATTTACCAAAAACTACTTGACCTATTGCAAAAATTATTTCACTGTTTCGTAGATAAAAGTTAAAACTATATACTGTGAAAGAATTATTAAAATCAGTCCCGTAGTTTTTGAGAAAATCTAAACCTTATTGAGGCCCCTGTATCTCTGTCTTCGACTGTACAATAGAAACATAAAAATTAGGTAAGCTGTGAATTTAACAAGTTATCTATCACACTCGCTCATGTAATTAGATACTTAGGTATTGATGATTGAATGTGGCAAACGATATACCAATTGCTATCTTCGTATTGTTCTTAAATTGCTCACATAAATCACTTCCGCGCAGCCAACTAGGTTGAACGCTCGGATTTTTATCAATTTTGTTAATGAAACGGCTAACTACGTATCACTGAGCACATTATACGCTATTGTGACGTAATAATGGCGCTTTGTTATCTGTTACATTGGCTAATTATAACTTGAACTAAATACCAATTCGCGTGGAGAGTTAAATGTCAAAACATTATACGTCAAAAGATAGGAAGTGGCTTCGGTCATCCATCAATCAATCAGTTTTTGTAGCTGCACGTATTTAAGAGCCTTCATAGAGCTAACTAGCGCCGCCAATCTTAAAAAAATAATATCCTCCAATATAATAAATTTAAAAAAAAGCTATTTACAAAATGTTTATTACGATAAATACTATTTTTCAATATACAATACATGGCATAATTGCGACAAGCTAAGTTGTAATTCACAATTGTGCCAAAAACGGCCGTTTTTCGCAATTATGCGAACTACAACTTGCCGACATTGAATCACGTTATAAATAAGCATTTAAAAAATAGTATTTATCGTAATAAACATTTCGTAAATAGGTTTTTTTAATAAAATTGAATATATTGGAAAATATTATTTTTTTAAGATTGACGGCGCTAGTTGGCTCTATGAAGGCTCTTAATATAAATCATTGTTATGTTTTCTGGCTACCTATACTTATTTAGCAACGTTTGAAACAACGTGCTTATAAATTTCTCTTTTAGATCTCGCTCAAGATATAAATTGAGATATTTAGTTTTTGTAATTTATAGGTTTGAGTTACTGAACCTATGTCTGTAAGATTGCACCACCAGAGCCTGCAGATTCTGCTGCGAAGCCGAGGAATCCCCCATGCATGTCCTCTGTGAGTGTGAAGCACTCATTCACATCAGAAGCCGAGCCTTAGAACACATAATGCCACCCGAGGATATTCAAACTCTCTCACCCAAGTGCATCATACGATTCCTGAAGGACGTTGGCTTTTTTTGCCACTTTTTCTCTTCAGCGTTGGAACCTTTTCCTTGCAAAGTGGTGTAAATGTAAATTCAAAAAATATATTTACTTGCCAAAATGTACTCAACGTGCTTACTTGCAATAACGAAAAGACATTACCACATTCCAATAGAGCTTTGCCCCACCTACAAAACTACGTGACCATTTAAGCTGTACCTATCATTTTGTTGGGGACTTATTACAGGTTTCATATTGCATAATCATAATCAATATCATTTTCTACTACTCTCGTAACTCCTATAGAAAAATAACAAAAACAATGAATAAATCGCTTCGATTTCTTACTATTTTCTGAATTCTTAATTAAGCTTTTTTTTTCGAATCGCAACTTGTACAAAACTTTATTTTAAGCCAATAATTTTAATAAAATACGGAGATATTTTTACATTTATTCGTTATCTTGTACAACTTGCGGTTGATGGTGGGGCAGAATCTGGCATGGTCATTTGACTTTGAGGAATCGAACGTTAAAACGTATTTGAGACGTCGTAAAGTCACATTGGCTCGGTTGAACCCACTAGGCAGTAAAGTCGTACGTGCAACCTAGATAGCTCGTGAGCCACGGAATAGGGTCGCTCGGGGTCGCAAACCGGTTCATAAATTGGAAGCATTCATAATGCATCGGGTCTTCCGAAACTTACTACACGACTGGAAAAACATTCGGTGAATAAATAACACAGCGAAAAGCTAGAGGAACACTGCTACTGAATTTCAGAAGAATTCTTAGAACGGAACATTGTATACTGCAGCCCAAATCAAGTGTCTTATTTTGTAAACAAATATGATCGTCTAATTACCTGTAGTGATAAGTGCTAATATTAGAACTACCAATCCTCGTGTTATTCTCATTGTGGGCTTAAAGTTGAATCGACTACTTTCTCGGTAAGTATATTATTATTTCCTCGTCTTTATACAATTTTGACGTCAACGTCTGACCTCTTGTTTGCGTCATCTATTGTGTCAGGTTAGTCTACTTCCAGCGTTCTATTAATTGCATTGTATTCTAAGGCACTTTACTTATTACTAAAAACAGTCTTTTTGTAACATTTAAAGCTTTAAACATTGACTTGTGAGTTTTCAACGATAATGTTATTTTACCTGCTATTTTCTGAACCAGACAATACCAAATATTCTGCACTGCCCTGCCAACAGTGTCTATAAATATCCACGATATTCACAGAATAGCACTTAAGAAGTTAAAAATAGCAATATAGCTGCTATTTTTCGCTCATAAAGCTTTCATTTATTCGATGCGGCCTACGCGTTTGTCAAGTGTCACGAAATCATTGGACCGAGGTACACCTTCATTCCACGACACTAGTCTGACGCTTACAACGCACGTCATACCGCTGCCAAATGATTTGTAAATGGAATTAGGGCTGTATAAATGTTACATTACAGGTTTCAGTAACAATATAATAGGAATAGCTGAGTCTCCCTGCGTGAAAGCGAGAGAAAGAGTATAGACGCCCTCGAAATGTGGTGCTGGAGAAGAATGCTTGGAATATCATGGACTGAATTTCGTACAAATGCATCCATACTACAAGAATTGGGCCTCAAGCAGCGTCTATCCTCTGTAGTTCAGGCTCGCATTCTGACTTTCTTTGGACACGTGTCTCGGCGTGGAGTTGATCGATTGAAAGACTGGTGGTTCAGGGCAAGGTTGACGGTACCCGAGCGCGCGGCAGGTCGCCAACGCGATGGACGGACCAGATTAGGGCAGCCGTGGCCGATCCCTTGCATGTCTGCACCAGGATGGCAGCCGGCAGAGACGAGTGGCGACGTGTTGTGAGGCGGGTCAATGGGACTGAAGTAACGACCACGACCACTCTGCCAAGAGTGTAACGACAAAGGAGAAGAGTCTCCTTTCAGGGCTTGTGGTGATAAACATGAGTCAATGAAAGACTTGTGTGAATTTGACCCTACTGGCTAGAAAGCGGTTGAGTTTCCTGGGGTCAGCTTATCCGGAACCATGATAACTCTTTGATGATTCTTTCCTATATATTCCTTTCCTTCATAGCGGGCCTAATGAGTTATTTAGGGGAAGGAGTATAAAGGGAAGTGGACACAATAAATGCTATTGAAATGGGTCGCACAGGCGCCACACTGGCATCCTATTAGAATAAGCTAATTTAAAAGTCGTAAACGGCATTGACGGAACCGTCGCGTCGTCAATCATTCAATGACATTACAAAGATTATCGCAACACATGTTGAAACTATTCGATATTGGTCCCGAAGGCGTTATGAGTCGTAACTTCAAGAAAATTACATATACTCTTATCAATAATGATAACATTGCCAATATTATGTCAATGTACGAGTACGTTATACAATATCATATAACTCGTTCTATGAATCTGCACCCTATTATAATAATAAATATATTGATGTGGACTCAACCATAATTGTTCCGATAGTCGTAACAGTGAACGGTTTAATAGCGAAGAGTCTCGACCAACACCTTAAGAGACTCTCGCTAGACAGTTGGCTCAAGAGCCGGATTCAGAAGGCAGTGCTGCTGGACACGGCACATATTCTGAGGAGGTTCCTCACTCTGGGATCCTAACCTCCGGCAGCTTGGATGCATGCGCCATCCCGCTGCCAGCGGGTGGCTATTTTTTATATTTATATATTTTCTAAATGTATTAAATAAGAATATGTGTAAATAAAGAGAATATAATAATAATAAAACTTTTTATTGAAGATAACATGGATCTACTTTTATTAGTAAAACACCTTAAAATTATTGTTAGTGAGTTATTTGGTTGAGGTGCTGATCAAAAAGAGTTAGCTCTTTCTGATCAACAGCCCAACGAAGTGTTTTATCATTGGAGAGTTGTACCTCTACGCGATTACTTCCATGATGCTATCATGATGCATATGCCACAAATTCTCCTCAGCAAGGAAGCCGTCTTTTTGCGCATTATAAATGAACAAAGTGTGGTAGCAATAATAAACTAAATAATACGAAATCATCTCACCACTATTTGATTTGAAAGCACTTACATCTTTATTTTGAGCTGGAATTTTGTAGCCAGACTAAAAATGACCTACCGTGTAAATAACGCGCAATAGATACTTCCACAAGAGTGCCAATTTTTAAATCGAGGATTCGCAACCTATACTTGCTGTTTGTTTGTTTTTCCGCTATTTTCAGGCAGAACTCTGTGATTCTTATCTGACACTCTGATAATCCCTTCCTACGGACGCTAGCGACATCTTCTGAGATTCATAATTCATTTATTCCTTGCTTTATGTGGTAACATGGTTGTTAGATAGATAGTACAGGAAGTGCTCACATAAACCCTGTAAGGGCACCGCAACATTAGACACTTAAACATTAAAAAATCAATTTTGTCAGTCAGTCAGTCAGTCAATAATACAAATAAATATTCAAGTAAATATAATAATTAAGAAGTAATTCTTGTCCATTAAATAAAAAAATTAAATTGTCAACATATAAATTAATTTGCAAAATCATATATAATAATTTTGCAAATATATTTCAGCAACCCGATGCTATGTCTAAAATGTCAGATCGAATACAAGTTTATGATTTTTATGGCGTTTTCTATTGATGGTGACTATTGTACGGACACCAGCAGAACAATGGTGCGATTGCAGTACGATTTCAAATCTTACCACGCATATAATAAGAACGGTCCAAAGGCCAATAGTGTTACACTTGATCTGCTGTTAGTTACAGAGATAAGTATAATCAATAAGGTTGAGATTTTCTCCAAAACTAATGGACCGATTTTAATGATTATTTTACAGTATATAGTTTTAATTTTTATCTATCTAACAATGAAAGAATTATTGCAATAAGTCAAGTAGTTTTTAAGAGACTTTCAACCTTAAAAACTCTACTGTACCTTTCTCTATCTTCGACCGTACTTCTGTTGGGAAAATGCGTGCTACGAAATGACGAGACGAAAAGTGTTCAATTCCTCTATTTACATGTAACATGACGCAAAGCATGAAAAATGTAAATCGTAGTAACGTTATTTTGAGCACTGCTTATTATAACAATAGTCCCATTAATATCTTGACTGGGGAAACAGTGTTTATCAGAAGTCACGGATAACATCTGTGTAAATAACGATCCGAATTTTGCGTCACACAAGTATTCGTATTGTAGACATTGAACACAATCGCGAAATTTCTACAAATGTTTGATAAGACAATTAGCGACAGTATTGTATGCTGATATAAGTAACCAGCTGTAGTCCGCGGCTTTGGATGCATGTGTTTATTTATCTATATCAATAATTTGTGTGTTTATGTCATTGTAATATGTATAATCCCGAAAAATAACTAAAATAAATTTAAAAACATTTAAAATCACCTTCAGATTATTATTATTATTTGATATCACGGTGTTGGTACACGCCCAAGGGTCACTGCGACCTCAAAGGTCTATTGTGGCCGCGCACCGAGTTCTTATATCTCGCTCCCAAGGCCAACGTCCCTCAGGAACCGTACAATGCACTTGGGTGAGAGAGTCTTGATATCCTCGGATGGCACCATTTGTCCACCCAAGGCTCGGCTTCTGCTGTGAATGAGCGCTCCACACTCACAGAGGACATGCATGGGGGTTTCCTCGGCTTCGCAGCAGAATCTACAGGCAGTGCTGTCAGACAGGCCCATTCTGTTCAGATGTTTATTCAGCCTGCAGTGTCCAGTTAAGGCTCGTATAAGTATCCTCAACTCCATTCGTGGTAATTTCATCGCGTGTGATGAAAAGTTTTGCGAGTAACCTTCAGATACAACCTCCCAGACTTCAATAAGGCAATGTTTAGTATGACAGACACACGCTGCGAGTACACCATATGAAATTAGACTGCATCATCTTCAGCACCAATGTCGCTCGTCACTTCCTGAGCAGCAGAGTTGTGCAGACCTGGAACTCACTTCCAGACGACGTTGTCTCTGCAGTCTCAGTTAACACATTCAAAAACAAATTGGACAGTTATTTTAAAACCATTAACAAGAATAATACCACCAAGTGATAGACTTTACAAACACTGTGAAGTGGACATATCAGCGATGAGCTGCCTGGACATAATTAAATAATAATAATAAAATAGGGATTTGGGCTGAATAAGTTCTCTTAAATCCAAGCAAACGTTTTTATTTTAGGTTACCGTTATGGGATGATAAGTCAGCCTATTATAATTGGTATACGAACAATATGATGATCACTTGTTTGTAATTGCCTAACGTCTACGTTTAACTTTGTTATAATAAAATCCATACACAATTTATGAAGTGTTGTTTTAAATCTGTTTGCGTTTAATTAAGATTACTTCAATGAACTTATACCAATGTTGGTTTTGTCACAATGGAATGTGTTTTCGCTTCATCAGTAGTACTGATTAGGCTGTTAAAGTGATTTTACGTTAATCACCTATTAACACAATCATGTCTGTCTGTTCTTGTTGTTAGCAGCTGTACTTACTTAACATTTACATATTACAATGTCATTCAGTGATAGCTTGTGACATTTTCAATTAAATATAGCCTAAGATATTTATAATAACTTATATGATAATGTGTAATTTTTTTTGCAAAGTTTAATACTTTTGAATGTTTTATGTTGTGACATTTAAACTATTTTATTTTTATTTTTGCGATAATTGACATAAAGTAAATGTAATTCTAATTCAAAAGACTTCCACAAAATTTGTACGCTTTCGGGCTGAATATGGTGGCACTAAGACACAAATATGATATCTGTATTGTTTACCCATATTTACAAATAAATGACATTTCATTTCTTGTCTTGTTATCTCAGGCAGTAGTTCTTCAGGCAAATGCCTTTCCATAGTCACCACTAGGGCTTCCAATCCCGCAGTTTTGGTTTGGAAAGCCGTGAGATCGGGCCACATGGTGACTATCACAGACCACTTACCCCATAGACCTGTAACAGAAAGGCGCCCGTGTCTGCCCGCACATGGGCGCAAAATTGCTTCGCGACAGATGTAACCTAGATATATTATCGACAAGGACGCATCTCTTTAACACGGCACGTCTGTCCCCCGCTTCGTCTCTATGCGATGATCGTTGACAGAATTTTTCGCTTGCAAATGACCATGCCAGATTCTGCCCCACCATCAACCGCAAGTTGTACAAGATAACGAATAAATGTAAAAATATCGCCGTTTTTTATTAAAATTATTGGTTTAAAATAAAGTTTTGTACAAGTTGCGAGTCGAAAAAGAACAGCTTAATTAAGAATTCAGAAAATAGTAAGAAATCGGAGCGATTTATTCATTGATTTTGTTATTCTTCTATAGGAGTTGCGAGAGTAGTAGAAAATGATACTGATTTTGATTATGCAATATGAAACCTGTAATAAGTCCCTAACAAATTGATAGGGACAGTTTAAATGGTCACGTAGTTTTGTAGGTAGGGCAAAGCTCCATTGAAATGTGGCGATGTATTTTGTACCGATTTCATGTCTATTGGGTGAGTGGTCTGTGATTTCAACCGACTTTTTATATTTATAAAACACAGCGCATGTTAGCAATCTACATTATCGGCGATATGTTCATGTGGAACCCTATGGTTATCGATCCGTCACGGTACACTAGTTTTGCATTAACTTACAGCAGCTGTAAATCTGTATACTTCGGCTAAATGTGGTATTTGTATTTAGCAGACGATGAGCTATTTGCGTTTGTAAGCTGGGTCGAAGGTCGACCGCAGCAAGGTCGACGAACTAAACAAATGACAGTGTCATTTTCTGTAGGCGTGGAAATCAGTAACCAATTGTCTGAAACTTTAAGTAAAGTTGCTTCTTAAATCCAACTAATTCCCACCGTGGACAAATGGATTCGTATAAATTGCAACCACCATCTTTTTTTCTCGTGTGGTTTAGTGACCAAACCTATTTGTCAGAGTTATTCAGGCTTGCCCAGCGTGGCGATTACGGGCATCACCTCCCAAACGTAGTGTGGGACGCCCCCCGACCAGATGGAGGGATGACCTTCGCAAAATGGCTGGCAGGGACTGGATGCAGAGGGCCGAGAGTAGGGTTGATTGGCGCGCTTTGGGAGAGGCCTACGTCCAGCAGTGGACTGATACGGGCTGATGATGATGATGATGATGATTCAGGCCGTCCGTAGGCCTCTGCCGTGGCCTAACGACTGTTGCCAAGCGGTAGCAACCGGGACCAACTGCTTAACGTGCTTTCCGAGGCACGGAGAGGCCCAGATGAAAATGTCACTAGCGGTCATCCATCCGGGTACTGACCTCCCCAGCGTTGCTTAACTTGTACGATCGTTTTCAACGTGTACTCGGTACTAGACTATGAGCCGCTCACGAGCAACCACCATGAAATGGACATGGTAATTCCCCGTTTTATCTTTCGTATTGGTTTCAAACAGAATTTGTTTCGAATGTGTTTGCAAAGAAGTAGGAACACGAGTATTTTGTTCACATAATGGTTACTGCTAACTAACCCCAGTATCAGACATTTTATTTTATTCGGGGAACTTACAGCGTATCTATACATATAATAAGACTGTAAAAAAGTTGTGCCTGTACATTGGATATTTTTTGAAAACAATAATTGTAATCAACAGATCGATACTGATGCCAAAACACTATTTTTTAGAATGTTTGTCTGTGACTTTGTGCAAGTATCACGCCATTACTACTGAAGGGATTTTGATGAGAGTTTCACTAGGAGATAGCTGAAATATCCGGACAGCTCATAGGCTATAAGCCATGGCGGTTTGTGATGTGGAAACAAGGAACCAGAGAGGAAGATATGCCTCCTGATCTCATCCATCCTCTCCATCCTCCTCCTCTACGCAAACGAAGTTGGTACAGCTAGTGTTACACTATGAACTTATAAATAATAGTTACATGCCAATTACAAGTTTCCCTTATTACTTTGGCGGCTCTCGTCTCGACCACCAACTCGTAATGCCAATTCATTTAGAGCGCCAGTTTCTAAATTGCGCAATTCCTCGCGTCTGAGATAAAGCGTTGAAAAAACTTGGTAGCGGTAGCGTTATCGGTCAAAGCAAGGCTTGGCGATTTCCTGACGCGGATTTCTCGTGCCGGACCTGTTTGCATGCTCTAGCGAAAGAAGCCTCGACCTTGCTTCTCGAAGTACAACGTTAATTTTACCGTCTGAGAGCTGAAATTGATCCGCCTCAGGCTCAGGTGTTCGGAAACCAATTTCGCTCTCGTCTAGCTTCTACATTGCGTTTACTGTACTTACTCCTGCATTAGTAATTCAGTATGCCGCGTGAGCGCGTGCCGAGAGGACGTGTCGTGTGCCAGTGTCTCCATGGATTTTACGATGCGATTTTGCAACGTCAGTGAATTTCGCGAGTTTTCCATTTCTTGTTTACGAATCTTTTTGTGTTTCAACGCCATTTATTGTTAGTAAATATTTAGTCTGTTAGGAATGTGTAGTTTCGCGTGCGTTGTGGGAAATTCCTTTTTGCATGTGATTTGTCGGACGTTACTTGAATCGTTGTCGTGAAAATGTATTGCATTAGTTCTCACGTTTGTTCTGTATCGGAAAGGTTTACTGCCGGCGATTTGCGTGATAATATGTGCTGTACTCATGTTTATGCTGGACTTTATTTCCGCTGAGCAAATACTTCTCTTTAACTAGAATTTTAGTTTGTTACATACGTTCAATTCAATGTTTAATATGGACACAAATAAGTCCAATTAAAATTAATTAATACAGGGGTCTCGACACCCTTCACAACTTTGTTGCTTTTGGTGTCGAGACCCTCGGCCCGTGGGGTCCCGGCGCTTGGTCGCTTTATAACGAGATAAGCAAACGAGTAGTAGATACCACTGGTGACCCATGAGCTGGCAGCTACCTCGCGCAACGGATTAGCATCGCGATCCAGCGAGGTAACGCTGCCAGTGTCTTGGGTACTCTTCCTGTAACTAAAATTTTTAAAAATAGTTTAGATTAGGTGTTTTAAATATTGAATGGTTCTTTTTTTATTTTATATTGTACCTTTTTGAAATAAACTTACAAAAGACATTGCCACATTTCAATGGAGCTTTGCCCCACCTACAAAACTACGTGACCATTTAAGCTATCATTTTATTGGGGACTTATTACTGGTTTCATATTGCATAATCATAATCAGTATCATTTTCTACTACTCTCGCAACTCCTATAGAAGAATAACAAAAACAATGAATAAATCGCTTCGATTTCTTACTATTTTCTGAATTATTAATAATTAATAATAAGCTGTTTTTTTCGAATCGCAACTTGTACAAAACTTTATTTTAAACCAATAATTTTAATAAAAAAGGTACCTAGATATTTTTACATTTATTCGTTGTCTTGTACAACTTGCGGTTGATGGTGGGGCAGAATCTGGAATTGTCATTTACTCTTTTGTAAAAAAAAATAGGTATTGAAACATTAATTATTATTATCGATCGAATAATCTTTTCATCGTTCCCGTCGCAAAATTGCTCGTAGTGCCATCACTGATACGAATTTCCACGGACAACACAAGGAGAAGTCGTGGCCAGTATTTTACTATTTTATTTGCCTATATTATAGTAAGTAGGTACTATTAGGCATTGTGAATACTCTCTTTTAATGACTTCCTATCAATAACCTATGATTATCTATCACCATCCTATATCGCTTATGGAATATGTGGAGACCGGACCATTCATTTTATACACCTTTTTCTTAATTGACGTTTGCCTTTTTGCGTTCTTGCTTTTGAATAATCCATACTTCTATAGTTATTTTGTGTAAATCTATTTTATTCCTCATACTTATTTGCTTATACATAATGGTCTCCAATAGTGTAGGAGCCGATTCTATTCTGGATTCGTTCACATTATCACTTACCAATAGTATTTTGAGTTATCCACGCTTCTTTATCTATCTTATGTAAGTTCTCACATTCTTAGTACTTATATTCTCTCTATTCTAGGTCTCATTATCACTTACCATTACCATTTTGAACGGTCTACCTACAGGGAGGCCTTGAATTCATTCGACAAAATTAAATGGATGATTAAGCTTGTCACATACATCAATTCTGCACAGCATTTAAGTAAATTAAACAATTTGGGGAAAAATAAAAAATGAAATATTAACATTAAATTCAATTATCAAAAACATTATTAATTTGATGTACATCGTTACTGTGCTTTGGAGTTTTTAACATTTTAAGGTATTTTTAATTTGTTGCAATGATTTCTTTCACTGTAATTTGACCTAAAGGTTTTTTCTAAGGTGTGTGACTTGTGATTGTGTTCATTTTTTTCGAGTTTTGATTTACTAAAAAATCTTGCCAATTTAATATTTATCATGAGTACAACCCCCATTGCAGTTTCAATTTGTACTAGTGCTTATACATTTCTTCAATAGTGTAAAGCAAGAGTTAATTATTAGTGGATTCTCTTTCCTAGGTCTCATTGTCACTTTACATTAGCCAGAATTCAGGTCAAACGCATGTTTAGTCTTCTATAAGGTGTTTCGTAATCCTTACAAATCTCTGAGCTTATTTCCATTTGTCGACATAATGAGAGGATTTGTTACGTGTTGCGTTGGCGAAAACATGAGGATGTATTCGTAGGACATAATGTGGCTTTGAATTACAGGGAAATAACAATGTCAAATTGTCTTCTATGACTTTAGTGTCATTTATTGCGTCAGTTTCTGCTCTCGTAAACTGGTACTGTGATTTGCATGTTTTAAGCTTACATCGACCGATGGGCCAGGACTGTCACAGAATGGGTGCCATTGGACGGTCGCCGGCGTCGGGGCAGACCTCGGCGTAGGTGGAGAGATGATGTCGTTAGATACAGGGATGGGTTGAGAGTCTCAGGACAGGGATGGATGGAAGAGAAGGAGGGAGACCTTTGCCCAGCAGTGGGACAATTCATAGGTTTACAAAAAAAGCTTACATTACTGTCGTATTCATTAGTTTTCAGCTATTTTGTTGATATTTAATTACTGTAAACATATTTGCTAATTTCTTTTTAAGATTGTTGTAGGTAGGTAGTGTTTAGGTATTTTTTTTAAATATGTGAAGCTGATAAAAGCAGCCTTCTAGGCTTTGTAAAATTTTCCCGTTTAAAATTGCCGTTATCATTGTTCAAATTCAATATTAAATTCGTGCTTAAAAAGAATTAAAATCATGGAACGTGCGTGACGTTCTAAGTCGTGTAATTGCATGTCGTTAATTTTCTTGAAATTATGTTATCTTATCGTAGAGTATATTCTAGACTTTTATTATTTGCGAACATTAAAATGAACTCGCCCGTGCCGCGCGCGCTGGAGATACTCAACTCCGTTCTCGAAGAGGCACCGCACTCTGATATGTTTGTGACTGGGATTGGGAAAATGATAGATGAATGTAAGAAGATGCTTGAGAGGCAAGTGAATAATAATGTGAAATATGGTATAATGATAAAATAAATAATATGTGTAATGGTAGTGAATGACATTAGTAATACTATATTTATTAAATAATTAATTATATGAATTGACATTGTATCGATATGGAAATATTTAGCTTATTTATTTTATTAATGGACTCGACAGTTCGTCATTTGCCAATGTCATGTTACAGAAAATTCAATGTATAATAGTCTTCCATCTTCCTCCAGGGGAGTCGCCGTAGCGTCATCACCCTGGGTAGCCGCGTCTTCTTGTCTTCATCCACAGGAGACGCCGTAGCGTCAATCACTGTGGACGAAGCAGCTCGACAGTCACGTTCACTCCCGAGCTCGTAGTGGGAATCTTGACCATGGCGCCAAACTTCAGATCCTGCTTCAATTCTCCAATAACTTCACCATACTGTCATTCGCGAACATTTTCTGATTAATTTAACGTGATATTAAACACAAAACACCCACTGTAGACATTAAACTGAATATTATTAAATAATTTCGCAACCGTCGTTTCCCGCCATTTTCAAAAAGCTTCAAATATTTAGCCGTTATTGTAATTGAATAAATAAATAAACAAATGAACCATCACTATGACGACAATGTCATCTACATACAATACGATTCGCGACCTCGGAACTGCCGTTGCCTGTCTGCCACCGTGACTGTCGGATAATGTATTATAATATTTAATAAACATCGCCCAATGTTATTTCAATGCATTTGCTACGTGTTACATATTATTGTATGACCAAAGAATTGTGTAATCTAGATTTGATACACTAAACCTGTCGTGCGTTTTGTACGGTCGAAGACAAAGTAAGGTGTACAGTAGAGTTTTTAAGGTTGAGATTATCTCAAAAATTTTTAGACTCTTATTTATTTTACAACAGCAAAAGGTCAAATAGTTTTTAATATAATAATAATAATAAAGTATATTCACCAAAAAATTAAACTACTTAGACAGTTTTACAACAGCTTAGATAGTTACTAAAAATATATCCGCTACGAGACGGCCACTAGGCCAGTGTAGTAGGACAGAACTTGTATTATACAAATTCATAATAGTCAATAGTGACAAAATAATTATATGTATTGTTATGTTCTTTGTTATATGTGTATGCTGTCTTTAATAAAATTCTTTTATTATTTTTATTATATTATATATATTTATTACGAAAATATATTTATTTATAATAAACACAAGACAGACTAAATAATCCAACTCAGGAATAATTTAAGGGTTGAGAGCTGGCTCTTAAGATAGGATTTTATATCCTAGTTTAGGACCAGATGATATGCGTAATAAATATATATTTTTAAGTAACCATCTAAGCTGTTGAAAACTGTCTAAGTAGTTTAATTTCTTGGTGAATAAACTTTATTATTATTATTATATTAAAAACTACTTGACCTATTACAAGAATTATTTTACTGTTAGATAGATAAAAGTTGAAACAATGTACTGTAAAAGAATTATTTAATTCGGTCCAGTAGTTCTTGATAAAAACTCAACCTCATTGAGGCCTCCTGTATACTTATGTATGTCTTCGTGTGTACCAGACAAGCCAACGCTGCTGAGGAGAAAAATTTCAACATCTTTTACCGCTATGGGAAACATACATGTTTTCATGCATGTATTATAATGTAATAGAAAATTACCTATTTACATTGATCGTGATTGAAGAGTATCACGTCACTAGGCTTCCTATCGTCACAATCACAATATAGACTCTTTATATTGTGCTATCGTGCACTATTATTAACGATAACATACAATGGAAATTATCGTATGGTTTATCGAGATTTTAGCGAGAGATAATTTTGGAAGAAGCATAGAAGTTTCTAGTTCAATAGCGTTTATTTGTATTAATTATGAATTTTGGATGAATTTTGGCAGGTAAATAAAAATACGCCAACAAATATCAGATTATCGAGCGAAGTTTGTCCAATCATGTATCGATGTAAAGCTTGTGACATACATTAATAACTGAAAGGATATAAGTAGTAATCCGAAAGGAGGATGTTCAATATCGGAACAACTATTGTTTCAAAAGTCTAGTTTCGAAAAGAAATGACTTGGGTATGTGGAATACGTGCGTGTATATATCTACATAGGTAGTAAAACTAGGTACATACCACCGTTAGTATTTAGGTCACTAGAGCCTTGGCGGGCCTCCTACGGTCCGCTTTAAATCTAACTTTGGACAGTCGTCGCTATTTTTAGACATTCAATGCATAGGTAGTCCAGTTGCGAGTACACGTTGAAAACGATCGTACAATTTAAGCAACGTTGGACAAGGTTAGGACCTGGATGGGTGACCGCTAGTGACACTTTCATCTGAGCCCCTTCGTGCCTTGGAAAGCACGTTAAGCAGTTGGTCCCGGTTGTTGTCGCTTGACAGCAGTCGTTAGGCCACGTCAGAGAGGGCGGCCTGAATAACTCTGACAAATAGGTTTGGTCACTAAACCACACGTTGGATGGTGGTAGTTCTGCAATGCGGTTTTTTTAAACGAACCTAATTCTTAAAGGTCTAAAAATTATGTTTCTATTCCGTTTCAGTGTCTGTGTGTTTATGAAAGATCATAAAACAAAGTTATGAGTAGCAGTTAGCTTAAAATTTTAAATGGCACATAATTCAATTCAATTCAAATACACTTTATTGTACATAAAAGACACAAACAATTACAATACAGAAATACAAAACAATATGTACAATTTTGGCGGCCTTATCGCTAAAAGCGATTTCTTCCAGGCAACCAACTGTTGATGGAATTTAACATAGTAAAGTGAAAGAGGTAGAGGTAAGTAAGTAAGTAAGTAAGTAATCCGTTTATTTCGCAACAACATTTACATTGTAGTGCATTAGAGTGGCTAACAAAATAACACCATATATATATATATATATATATATATATATATATATAAGGTAGAAATACAAGAAGAATAAAATGAAAAATAATTGAAAAACAAATGGTATTTACAAAGAGCAGGAATATACATTATATTTATATAAATAATAATACAATAAACTAACTACAATATAAGAACAAAAAACAGTCGTTTTTTTTGGTATCAATTTCTACTTGTTAATTGTCTTTCTGAAATAGGATGAGGTACTCAATTCTTATCTATTGATGCTCGACTGTTTTATTTATTTATTTTAATTTTTGACACCGTGAGCGAAATAACAAAAATCGAGGTATTCCATGTTTTCTAGCGCACCATTCGAAGCTCACCAAAATCTTATGAATCTAATTGTTCAAAAAACCAAAGCAAAACACGTAAATTAATTTACAAAATCTGGATCGGCTTTCTTTAAAATCATTATTGAAACGAAAAATATCCGAATAAAGTCGCTGGAAAGCTGACGGTGATTAACCTAGTAAACATGATCCCAGCGACCCAGTTTGAAACTAAAACCAACAAACATATGTGAAACATTGACCCAGCGACCCATATGATGCTGATTTCTAAGAAAGATCTATGATTAAAGGAATCAGTCCCACAATGTAAAAATCCCAGAATGACCAAGTACCAGATTGACCAATTCCCAAAATAGATAGATAAAACATTTATTCGTTTCTGCAACACACTACAATACACACAAAAGAAGGTACAAACATGGAGAACAGATAGGTATACTACACTAAGGAAAGTAACATGAAGTGTTTTAGGTACATATTGTCTGTGTGTCGCAGTAATGAAAGGGCGCTGACTCAGCATGTTGCTGCGCGCGCGCACGCACGGGGCAATGTCCAATTCCCGGAATGACCGCCCAGATTGACCATTTCCCAAAATGTCCAATTCCCAGATATTTTTCGCTTGTCATGTCTGCTAAAGAAATGTTTCGGAAACGCGGATTTTGAACCAAAAAGCTGAATTGTCCTTTCTTAGGGTCAATTCATGGTACAGTAGAGACGGTGCGCATCGAAGCGTCTACCCAAAGCTAACACTTATCTCCACAACGTAATGCACATATTTGCGCTGGTCGCTTGTAGACTCGCATATTCCGTCGAATGTGCGCGAATTCGCGTCTTTTAAGGGTTCCGTATCTCAAGAGGAAAATAGGAATCCTTATAGGATCACTTTGTTGTCTGTCTGTCTGTATGTCAATACCATTTTCTCAGAAACGCGTGGACGTATCAAGTTGAAATTAATGTCAATTACTTAGGTCTGTAAGCTCATGCAGCCATGAAAAAAAATCATGCTTCTACGTCTACCCAATAAAAAGATATGACGGTCATATCTTTTTATTGGTAGTTATGTCGCATTTTCCCGCATATTTGTATGAAAACTCAATGGAATCAAAACCTATAGGATACTTCCCGTTGACCTAACTGAAAATTAAGGTAGGTATATGAATTAAAATGAAAATTTTAGGTCAAGTCAATTTAATAAAAGATCTATTACTCTATACTGTTACCTAACAGAATTGGTTTCTCTAATATTATCTAAGTATTATCTCATACATAATAGACAAATATTTGTATAGGCTAAACTAAGATCAAGCCAAAAGTACACAAAACTGTTTGAAGTTTTTAACGGCTCATAGCTATTTTTAGTTTCATCGTATTTTAAATGTTATCTAAACTTGCTTTTCCTCAACTTATTAAATGACTCTGGATTTTAGAACACGCTTTATTAAATCTTCGCCTTTTCTAGAAAGGATTAAATGTTTTTGCATAAGTAATAATTTTTGTTGTTGTATAAGGAAAAAAATTCGCCGTGCTCTATGGAGAGAGCTTAAAGTAATTTTGTGTGAGGACAGCAGGGTTACTCTCACCTCTTACAGCGATCCAGTTTAGGTTCCTAAACTGAACCGAATCGCTATTTGCTACAATGACTTTTGACGTCACTGTAGCAAATTGACAGTTTAGGAATCTAAACTGGATCGCTATAAGAGGTGAGAGTAATCGCAGGTCTCCGCTCTTTTACTCATACGTCAGAAAGAAACATCTATTTGTGTATATGTTAGGCTTCTATTAAAGATTGAAACAAGGAATCAACAAATTGTGGCTGAGACGCTATTTGTCATCAGGAGCGTTGTCTGCGATGTAAATATGCCTTCCTCCATAGTGCGTTCCTTGCTTCATGGTGTCCGCTCATTTGCACGCTATGCCTCGTTTACAAAAGTCAATGACTCCATGATTAAAATATATTGACTAATAGAAAGGCATCGTATAAACTTTTTTAATGAATAATTAAATCGTCGTCGATAATTCCCATTTCGTCTCCTTAACATTGTCACATTTATTTTATTTTATACTATTCGCTGGTTACTATAGACCTCCACAAAGTAAGTACTTTCAATGTAAGAGGCAGCTCTTCCTCTGTGGTTACTTGGTTCCATGTCACATATCCGAGGGCCGAGAGTAGGGTTGATTTGCGCGCTTTGGGAGAGGCCTGCGTCCAGCAGTAGACTGATAAGGGCTGATAATGATGACGACATCATATATCGCAATGGCGTATAGTCTATTTGCTGCCCAGATATTTGACCCAGCTCCTAGTGAAAGTCCAATCAAAATCCTTTCAGTGGTTTGACGTGATTCCTGTACATCGAAACAAACAGACAATAATTGGTGTTTAAGCATCATTATCGATCCTTATGCTTCCATTTCACTTGGCTATTCGTATTTGTCATAATTGCCAATAATTGTGTGGTTGGTATGCTTGATAAAATATTCGTCTTATTTGTACGGTGGAACACAGAGAAAGGTGTACAGGAGAGTTTTTAAGGTTGAGATCTTCTAAAAAACTACTCGACCTATTGCAAAAATTATTTCACTGTTTGATAGATAAATGTTAAAACTATGTAACTGTAAAAAATATTAAATTCGGTTCAGTAGTTTTTGATAAAATCTCAACCTTATTGAGGCCCCCTGTATCTCTATCTTCGACTGTACGTATGTACGTCAAGTATTTGACAAATATGACAAACATCAAATAGCGACTACGGATAGCCATATGTAGTGGGAGCATAAAACACATTACAAAGATGAAAGAGAGGAATTAAAAAATAATATGTGAATCCACTTAAGTGAGTATTACGTATTTACGTACTTACGTGAGTCGCGCGATTAAATTGTTTCTATTAGCCACAATTGTGCAGCTATCACTATTCACTAGTAATTGAATACTCGTAGCCATATAATACCGCCCATAAAACAATAATAGCTTTCATAAATTGATTTACAGTATCAATTAACTTATTCCCGGTAACTATCAAAGCGACCGCTTGCTTAGTTGCGTTTTACAGGCACGGAGTTAGGTTGCCGGTGTCTTGAATGTGGTCCTCTGGCCAGCTCGTAGCAGCTTAGGTACTGATTGCAAAAAAAATATCTTTCTACGACGTAACCAGCTGGCATTGTCATTTCATCATAACCGATATCGCAGATCAACGGATCGCAGGATAGTCGTAACAAGTTGTGAAACAAAAATAGAATACCAATTGAAAATTATTCACTGTTAATTTTATATAAATGCTAAACTTAGCTTAACTCAATATATTTTCTGTATACAGAATTTGGAAGAGCGGGACCTCGTATTACGAGTATCCACATACTGAAAAGGTCCCAACAAGGTATAATGTTAACATTAAGTTTAGGTTAACGGAAATAAACATTTTTTAATTTTCATTCAATTCTGGCAACCAATTACTTGTACTGAGAAAATTTAATTTTTCACTTTCTGAAGTGTTACACTTGGTGAGCTTTCCACTGTACTTGCAACGGGTGTATCTCACGTAATGATCGTCTTCAATTTGACATCCTGCCTGGCACACCACTCCAGCTTCCTCCATATGAATAAAATAATCTCTTCAAGCAGTAGGTTTGTAGTAGTCTGAATTTGGCCCTTCTTTAAAACATCGCCATTCTTCCTTGTTCTACTCCTGCCGACTCTTCCACCATCATTCGCTACATTCCTTTCGTGACTCTCCTTTCATTCAGTCGCTCTAAATGCGGGCACCAGCATAACATACTCTTTTTATTCCTGGTTCCTACATAATTATAATGAGAAAGCATTGGTTTCATTGATTTTTAACCGACAGACCCAAAAAAGGGTAATGTTTTTCGGGTGTATGTATGCCCATTCCTTCCTGCCATCCTGTAGCCTAAACGGTTTGATGGATTTTGGTGTATGAGGTATCGTTAGATTCCGTAGTCCCTCTACGTTAGATTCGTATTGATTACGAGAGTGTCATAGGGTATAAAAAATTAATCAAAAGATGACGTTTTTTTTGCAGTCGTTTGTTTTTTGAAATAATTTCTAAAATACATACGGTGGAACACAGAAAGGTGTACAGGAGAGTTTTTAAGGTTGAGATTTTCTTAAAAAACTATTTGACCTATTGCGAAAATTATTTCACTGTTTGATAGATAAAAGTTAAAACGTTAAGTTATTAGTGATTTTGATTCCTAAGGGCTCTGTAACAACCGGGGCCCTAAATCCCTGTCCTAACTCCGTTTCCGACTTCTCAAACAATGGCCAGTAAACAGCGTATTATTGCGACCTGTCGCTGCAAGTAATGCAACCGTTCGGTTCATTATATTGCGCCCACGGAGACACCATTTTCGCGAATGCAGTGGGCGTTAGGTGGGATTTGATCTAATACCTCCGTTGTGAAGCAAGTTCGTATTGTCCCTTTCTAAGCGTGAGAGTTGGAAAGGGAGGAGGCACTTTCCAAATGGTCGTCTTAATTGGAGCGGAGAACATTCCGGCTGTTGCAATGCGGTGATATTTGACTGCGTTTTTATTGCACTGATATTAATTTATATTTATTTCTTATTCGATAAGTCGAAGAACAAAGTTCAGTTACCGATACCGAACACCCTCCCTTCGGCTTACTATCACCTTTGTTACACCCTGTATAGACTTTAGGTTACGTTACACCATGTACCTACGTAGAAGTACAGTTGAAAACATCCAAAGGTATACAGGGGACCCTCTAAGGTTGACATTTTCTCATGAACTACTCGACTGACAAGGTCTAATTTTTTTTACCCCCCTTTATTGTATTTTGTTTATGAAAATATAGATAAAATTAAGGGACCCATATTTTTTCTTTTATTAAAATAACGTCCGGTTTCATTATTTAAAAATTAAGTTAAGATCGTGAAAATTAAAAAGGGCGTAAAGTGACGATGACGTCACATTACTGAAATAGTGTCGTTCCAAAATTGGTGAATATCCATGTTTCGGACGTTTTCGGTATTTGTAAGAGTGTGTTCATTGCCATTTTTCTTGGGGACTCGCCAAATATGATTCTGACTACCTAGAAACCATTGAAAAAGTGTTACAAACAAAAATACAATGTATTACTTGGCTGTATGGGTTAGATTCCCTTTACTTCCGGAATGCCTAATTTTACAGAAAACATTTTTTTCGCGGAATTTATCTACGTAAAAATTCTGAAAAAAATTCTACGTATTCAGAGAGACAAAATCTTGAAATGCTATTTTTCTTTTAGGATGTTAATTTTTTATATACCTTGTGAATTGTAATTTTTTTTAATCAGGCCATGTGGGCTATGCGGCTTGCCTTTTTTGTCCTGTCAAAGCCTGCGCGAACAAAAATTTTGTACTAATTTTCGCCAAAAATCTGACATTGACGGCTAGTAAAAATCGACGCGGTTCAGTCCCCAGTACTTTTTAAGAAAATCTCACTCAACCTGAATAACTCTCCTGTACACTTCTCTCCGTGTTAGATCGTTCACCACTGAGGTGGTCTACCGCACAATTTGTGTCGCTAATGACCCTTACAGCCTTAGATTAATACCCATAGACGTCAACGTGCAATGTTTCTGCCCATTGCGCAGAACCAGCCCGCCTACTTCGGCCGTTGCTCCTTTGCACACAGTACAATTTGTAGTGTAAATAGCAAAGTGCAGAGAACATGTTTATTTTGAGGATAATTGAATCAGAAAAAAAAGTCCCATAGGTACATTATGATTATGATGAGACTCAAGTGTTTCTGCAGAGTAGTTGTATCTACAAACTGCGCATATTTTGGTGGCACCAAGTTATCATGGGATAAATGTGTGTGTGTGAGAGAGAGAGAAAGAGGGTGTGTATGTGTGTGTCAGGCGTTCATTTAACTGTTTTCTGTCAAGCAACACCCTTAGAAGTTCAAAGTCAAATCTCTTTATTGCAAGTAAGCACGTTGTGTACTTTTTTGCACGTCAACATATTTTTTTGAAATTTTTTACACCACTTTGCAAGGAAAAGGTGCCAACGCTGAGGAGAAAAAGTGGCAAAAAAAACTCTTAGCAGCACATCAGCAGTTTCTATGTGTTGCAGAAAATTCATATTAACTGTTTCTTCTTCACGTTCTTCTAAGCGAAGGTACAACATCATGGAAATTGGAAATCTTCTGCAGCCGAACCAATCACGCAAATGCTAGCCAAGATTGTCTTCTGCTAACACTCCTTTGTGAGAGAAAGAGGAGAGAGAGAAAGAAAGAAGAGAGAGAGAAAGAAAGAAGAGAGAGAGTATGTGTGCAAGGCAATTATGTTCATGGGTAATTGCATGTGTGCAAATGTAGAAAATACTATTAGATGACATTCTTTACAACACATGCGGCGTTTTAGCTTTCATTACTAAACATTTACTTTTACTGTGGGCAGGGAAAGCCTTGAGCCTGTATAGTTAATGTGATAGATCGTTGGTTTGCGGTGGCACTGCGCGGGAACACCCATTCGGAGAGACAGATAGATTGACTGACGTTTCACCCAACACGACCGGGGAAATTGTACCAGGTTGGACAATGTTTATGTTCATTTGACGCTCGTTTGTTTGCTGACAAATTGACTGGTTATGGTAGTTTTCACTGGTCTAGAAACCTTATAGGCCAGTCATTCTGGCGAGTGTTTGTATGGAGACCCCAACAATAACTCCTCTATCGATGAAACTTTTTGTATACTTAATAGCATATTTTATAAGAACAATTGTCAGAGAATCCAATAATATTTCGAGGCGGAAGGCGAGTTGTCCCACCGCCCGGCGAGTAAATCCTGGCTATTTTCTCCCCCAAGAAACGTACACAAGATACTACATTTCGTGTAAACAAAAGAGATGCATATATTAATAGTTAATCGCCGACCGTTCACACCGCCGCCGGCGAGTATTCTCTCGGCGATACTTGCTGAGCTACACTGGTGAGTGAAGCGAGTAATCGCCCGTCGCTCAGCGACACTCGCTGATAGCCGAGCTACAAAACTATACTCGCCACTCGCTGCTCGCCCACTCGTTTTATAGTTGATAGCTTTACTCGCTCATCGCCGGCGGTCGGACAACTGCCTTAAGGTACAAGTCAGTAGCCGACCGCAGACAGACGGCAACAGCAGGCGACGTGTCGCCGCGACACACGAAGCCAGTATTTTATGTATTTCTATGAAATACCTTCCATAGCTAGCGAAGTAGCGATACGGCGTCTGCCGCTACGGGCTGGGTTGCCAGGTCGCCAAACCTAATAGCCGGACGGACCAGCCAGTTTGGCCGGACATTTGGGTAAAAAGGCCTGATACTGATAACATTATTAAGGGTTTTGTGTCTCCGTATTAATTAATTGATTTTTTTTAAAGTAAATCTAGCTTTTTTGATTATTGACACAAATCTGATTTAACCTGTATTTTATGACACCAGGATATACAGAATAAAGTTCACAGTCAAAATTAAATTCTAGAAAAACATTTAAAAAAAATGCAAAAAGTCTTACAAAAGTCGGACAGGCCGGACACCGGTTATATTGGCCGGACAAGCAAACAAAAAGCCCAACCATGTCCGGCTTTATCCGGTCGCCTGGCAACGCTTGGGCGGCAGACGACACGTAGCCCAACCGCGACCAGACACGTCGTCTGCTGTTGCTGTCTGCCATTGGCTACGGAATGCTACCTTGAAGGTCATAGATACTATTCGCATTTGCCAAGGTAAACAAATACAAAATAACTTTTCATTTTCAAAGCAATTGCAAAACGTATTTGTGTGCACAATGACATGTAACTGTAATACCTCGTCGTGTGTGAACCTGCTGTGTGCGTAAAACCAGCTGATCGTTAGCAGTTCTAAATTAGTTCGGAAGGTCGCTAGAATTATGTCGGATGTTGTTTTGTGAGCAATTGTGTGCATAACTGTTCTGTAAATATTAAATCGAGAAACATTATCGTCACCACCGTGATTCGAACCAGGGGTCTCGCCATTTCGTGGCACGCTTTTTCCAACAGAGCTAATGCTCTGACCAGTGGGGCTATTACAGTTCTCAAAACGATCAAATCATACCATGTCATAGCGGCCGTGAAAGGGACAGTGCTATGGCATTGGTGTAGCGGCGTCTCTGTTTGGCGCGGCATAACATGGTATAATTTCATCGTTTTGAGAACGGTAATACAGAAAGGCAGACTGCAGAAATCTTCCTACATACGATTGTGTGTAAAAGAGCGAAGTCCCTGGCTCGAATCCCGGTCGTGACAAAAATAATATTTTTTATTCATTTCGCTCTTTTCGCATAAGTATGCAAGAAAAGCTCAGATCCTATATAAAATGACTATTTCTTAGTGGACTTTTAACCGATTTCCAAATAGAATATCTTCTTCTCTATCTTAGGAATAGTTACCTAATTATTGCATGATTAAAAATGCCTTTAGCATACATTATCTAGTAACTGCGTCTAATTAACAAATCTTGTTATATAAATCCCGATATTTACCTAACAGTCCCAGATCTATGATGTCATACATAACTTAATATATTAAAATAGTTATCTAAATTCTTTTACAAATATTTTCGACTTGAGTCTAAGCTGTGAATTCATATTTACAACCAGTCAAGTAGTTCTTGAGAAAATCTCAATAATAAGGATTTAGGCAGCTCGACCGATACAAATCTCTTCCGAACGGTCGAGCAGCCACCTTCGACCAAAAGGTCAAAAAAAATGACCAATCATTTAGGACAGTTCTTGTCAGTTTTGACAGTTCTTGTCAATAAGGCGTAGATTCCTTGAAAAGCGCGCGAAACGACATTAGCTACTTTTTGGTGAATTATAATTAAATAGTTTCCGTGGTATTTAGTGATTAATGATCACGTTAAGTTAATCAGGAGATGTCCGCGAACGTTTCTATTAATTGGAGTGCTCGAAAGAAGTCGTGTTTGTAAAGTTTTGTGCTCTTAGCAAGGTTTCCTTTGCATAGCTTGATGGTTGCGTGGATCATTGAGTTATTTCGTTTAGGGGTTTGGGAGGGTTGTGCGTAGGTTTAGGTTAGATTATCTTCGTATATATGTATGTATTTAGAAGAATTTAGACATTTTACTAACATCAGACTAGGCTGTATGCCCTAGTTCACTTTGCCTTTCCCTCTGGGATGAATATTACAAAAAAAAACAATAAGGCGTAGGCACAGAGCACCCCCACTAGAGTCCGCATATGAGGGCCCCCGCTGCTGCCAAGCATAGTAGTAAGTACTACTATAATAGCGCCACGCCTCAAAACATCGTTTCATTCGCCTATTGAACGTCCTCATGAGTTTGTGAGTGAAAATGAGGTAAAAAACTATCTAAACATGTCTTACTGTGCGGTAAAATTATGTGGAAAGTCTTGTAGAACATCGAATCTTCAAAAGGATGGTATTTCCTTTCATCGGTCAGTTGAATTTCCATATAAAAAGATTAAAATAATAAAATAAATTTTGCTGCATAATGTGTACCATTTCAGGTGAGCACGTTGATGTCTTTTTTACGAATCTCTTTCTTTCATGTGTTAATTCATATTTAGACATCCCGCTTTCTCCCCGGCACGTGTAAGTTAGTGCTTTCAGTCACCCGTTCGGGAATTGTCGATGTCGATGTTGTTAGCATATTCAAAGGAGATTGATCAAACCAGGCCCACCCTTTATATAAGTATACTGTTATTAATTTAATATTCATATTTTTCTACCTCCTGTTAGATCGAAATATTATTCGGAATACATTTAATTTATATATCAATGTTCTTGGAGTTCAGTCAACTTCAGTAACGTCGCCTATGATTTCCCAACCAACTTTGGAGACAACATTTATGTCTAAGGTATGTTGCTTGAGCATAACTATAAACTTTGATAATTTTATGTCCTTCAAATTAAGATTAACATGTAACTATTACACTTTTACAGAACTTTATTGAAGATGAACAGTATTCAAAACATGCCGTAGTACCGCCAAGAACAAACCCAGCATCTTCTGAACATTTCACGCTGCCAGAACCACAAAAATTCCCCGAGATAATACAACCGGATACCAGTATTGATTTATTAAATTTGCCAACTCATTGGAATACTCCACGTAAAATGCGACTTAGGAAAAACAAAGCTTCGGTGCATTCATTTGTGCAATTGAATTTAATAAAAACAAGTGGTACTTACAGAAAAGTACGTTGATTCGAAGGAACATATTCAACTTTTTTATTTTGATTCATCAAATGTTAAGGTTAATTAATTCAACTTTGCATTGACTAGCCTTGTGTTTAAGAGCAATAAACGCGTTAGAAAAATATGGGATTAATATTGTCTCAATAACAGGACAGCAAGGGTGGGCCTTAAAGGTATGGGCTCCTTTGAGATTTACCTGTTTTAAGCTTATTTATTTTTATGTCCCCACTGATTGGGCACAGACTTTCCCTCTCATCGAGGGAGCTCGCACCATGGTCCACCACGCGGGCCCAGTGCCGATTGGCGGATTACACATGCCTTAGATATTTTTCTTCTACGGCATGAAGGTTTCATCACGATGTTTTCCTTCACCGTTTCGAGAACATTCGGTAAATGTACGTAAGTTTTTCGGTCGAAAAAAACCGAGTATAACTCATTAGAACATGGCTGCCCTGGCTGGGAATCGAACCGGGACCTCCGTATTGCAAGTCCAGTGACTCAACCACTGCGCCACCGAGCTCTCTCTATCTATAAGCTATCAAGTATCAGTATTATTTAATTTAATAAAACTAATTTATTTCTTTACAATTTGCGCTGTTTTATTTATTAATGTTTAGTATCACATAGTAGTAGACATTTGATGTCACATCAAATTCCGCAATATGACTCATCCTAACAATTTTCTAAATTCAAGTACAAAATCGCTTATCGACAGAAAATGTCGATAATCGATACATCCTATATTATTATCCCATCCTTGCGCTGCATTCGTTCTGCGCTTACGACGTGCGACGACCTTGAATTGGCCAATCAGGATGTGGCTTGTCCCGCCCCGCACCTCGTTCCTGTGGCGATTTCGTTTTCAAACAAAAATTTGTTAATGCGGACTCTAGTGGGGGTGCTCTGTGGGCGTAGGTAACCCGATCGTCAACCCTTCGGGCTTTTGGTCGACTCGACGACTAACAGTTCAGGTAAGTTGTTCACTCGACCATCGGCCGAGAGATTTGTGGTCGAGTGGTCGACTTTTCAAAAGGTGTCTGCTCGATCGCCGGACGAGATTTGTGCGGTTGATCTGCCACCTAAGTCATCTTAAGGAGGCCTTCAGTAAACTTTACTCTGTTTTTGATTGTAGACCCGTTTCGTTACATCCTGTATGATAATTTCAAATAAGGAATATTTGTGCCCAATTTGACACATAGTTGGATGTTACTAGTCTGACAATGCTAATTGAACTATGAGACGCTGATGAATAAACGTTACTTGCAGAGGCCCCATTCCGACCGTAATAGATTTGTTGTTGCGCAAACGCAATATGGTTCGTAGAGATATTTGTCGCAGTTTGGCTCCAGGCTTCTTGCCATGTTATTTTTAATATATGGACTCGACAATTTTATGTCATTTGCCAATTGTAGCATTATCTACGTTTCAAGCAACATTTAAGACCTGTTGTAGTTTAATTTAAAAGAAAGCACTCCGTCCGAATTACTAACATTGTCAGTAAATTATTTCAAAAAACAAAAACCCGATTGCAAAAAAACTATCACCTTTTGATTAATTTTTTATACCCTATGACACTCCCGTAATGAAGACGAATCTAACGATACCTCGTACATTAAAATCCATCATGCCGTTTAGGCTACAGGATGGCAGGAAGGAATGGACATACATACACCCGAAAAACATTACCCTCCTTCTGCAGATAGTAACAACAATATTATACGATAACAATAATATAATATCTTCCTCCAGCAATTGCTTCCCTGAAAGATGGATGATAATGGCTAAATTAAATAACTCAACGATACGTCCACCACTGAGACATGCGAGGAATCCTTGATAGAGAGCCCGAAAACAAACACGTCTTCTTTCGAACACTCCAATAAACATCTAGGAATAATTGTTCGAAAACTTGAAACTTTTCAACGTCTTATCCAATCTTTGAGAACGCTATTTATAGCCGTTGAAACACAAATATGATTCGCAAACAAATGTATGAAATTAACAGTTTCTAACTTGGCAGATTGTACGCGAAGTGACGGAATTTGATCGAGTCTGTGAATTTATCGTGTAAACTTGGACCGATTAAACAAACGAATGCTAAATGACTGACGCCTATAAAAGTGAAAACGACCAATTCAAAATAAACGCTAGGAAACTTCGTGTAAAACAAAACACTGTCGTAAATAGAAAAAAATCTAACTCTACGTTAAAGTGTCTTGAATGACGGTGAATGTTCTGGAATCTTTAGTTGCCCGACTTTTCAATCGTGCATCTAATAATCAATTTTGAAACCATCTACTGGACGTGTCTAGAAATGGATGTGTAAAGCTAAAGACCCAACGCGATTTTAAAGTACCAACCATTTGATCGTGTATAAGCAATAAGCAAACAACTTTGTGAATGTGCGTGAACTGTAATGTTCTGCCGGTGCATTTATCCCGATTCGGTTTGACGGCTTTGGCTAGGTCGTTCTCATCTGACCCAACGCGATTTTGAAGTGCCGACCATTTGATCGTGTATACGTAATAAGCATACAACGTTGTGAATGTGCGTGAACTTTTCTGCTGGTGATATTGCCCCGATCTGGTTTGAGGGCGTCGGCTAGGTCGTTCGGGATAGGTGTTGCGGTGCGCCAATGCGGCGGCGGCGGCGTGCGTGCGATGTCGCCGCCGCGGGCGTTGCTGGCGGCCCTGCTGCTGTGCCAGTTACTCTCTTACGGTGGCCACCAAGGACTCACCAAGATATTCTACACGTAAGTATTGCGGGTTCAATCCTTCTTGCAGTACCTCTCCATTAATGAAGGCTGGCCGTCAGCTCCGCATATCTACCTCTGTCTTGAGCCAATCGGAAAAGCTCTTCGACGCTGCCTCTCGCTGTCCACTCGCTTATATTGCGGAGTGACGATTTCTTCCTTCTGCCAACCCGCCTCTTCCCCTCAATCTTGTCCATCATAATGAGTTGGAGGAGTTGGTAGCTCTCGTGTCTCGGCACGTGGCCGAGATAGCCCACTTTTCTCTTGATGGTGGTCATAAGTTCCCGGGACTTACCGGCGCGTCGCAGGTCTTCGACATTCGTGACTCTCTGGACCCAGCTTATCCTAAGCATCCTACGGTAACACCACATTTCAAAGTTCAATCTTAACATCGGATTATTCTCTGCCGAGCTCATGCCCGGGTAGACAGGTAGTTCAAGGCCCGGACTTCTCCTTCAAAGATCTGTAGTCGTCATTACATTAAACGAAGGTGGGAGGAACAGCTATGGTGGCAGTCTTGACTCTTGACCCTCTGGATAAGGCTGCTTACCACCAGATATGTGCGAGGTAGCTAAGCGATGAGCGAGGTCAAAGCGAAACTGTCTCCACCAGAGCGAAGCGGGTAAGATGTGTGACGCGAGTTCTACAGTGTCTCTGGCACTTCTCGACGTTCATAAATACGTAGAAATTCAAGTAGAAGAACTGATAACTCGACTTGCGAAGAAGGCAAAAGAGAAAAAATATTTGTGTAAAAATATTAGTTAAAAACTTCGTTGAACCGTTGTGAAAAAGACGCGAAATGTTTTCCTAGTTTAGCTCTAGTGACAAACGGAGCGGTTTGCCTTTGATTAACCTCAGTATCTACCGGTTTAGTAATCTTTAAGTACTTAAATGTCACTAGTTATAAAAATATATGGAGTACACCGCAAGGCCATTATTCGTACTGAACTTGTCCCATTATCGCCATTATATCCGCCCTGTGCTATTAAATAAATAATTGAAAAATTAGGTTGACCTTCTATTGATTTCATAACATTGGAGCGATAAAGTGAAAATTGGAGTTTATCACAACTTTGATTAGTTTAGTACACATTTGTATTATTCTTTTCGTTTCGATTGTGAATCAATTATCGCGCTTCATTTACTGAATAGTGAAGTATTATAAATGTTTATTTTGTCAAATAAAAATTAATCATTTTGCAACACTTACAACTGCTAAAATGCTATGAATATTGACAATTGTGAGAGCGATAACACACTCCTCAGTGTCTCGCCTTTCAAATTGTCTCCGTATCTCGGCCCTATGTTATTGAATGGGCCCCTTTGATGCACAGTTGTGCGAACGACGACGCTTTAGCCATTTATCTCAATTGACTTTCGATTTTACGAGCGGCCAATGAAAGTAAATGAGCCACAATCCAAATCAATGAGTCGGTTTAATAGTACGCCGAACAAGTGCCACTGTTACTTTCAATAGGTCGTCAATATTAAGTTCTTCCGCATTAAATATCACCGCCTATGCATTTCTATAAGAATTAGACTTTTTACGCAAAATTATTTTATCGTTGCAAAAGTTTCTAGCGTTAAATTAAGCTATTTCGCAAATTGCCGTCCTATTCAAATTTAACAGCTGTGTTTATTGGTAATTTCCTTTATTAATTACTACAATTACCACCCGTTTAAGTGTTAAGTTTTGACGTTTAACTAATATTAAATTTTTATTGTTACAGGTTACCTGACACGGGACAGCCGCCTATCCTCATCTCGCTAGGAGACAATGCCAAATTAGACTTGAAGAATACAGACGATCTGTTGTTCGCCAACGACTCTGAACAGCACAATGAGACACACACTTTCACAATAGCAGAAGAAGAGAAGGACAGAGAAGCAGAGAAAGAAACTGAACCGACGCTCGTAGTCAAGGCGAAACCTATGCATGAAGCAAGACAAACCGAAGATGCATTTCAATCCCCGACTCCTATATTAGAAGTAGAGGCCGAATCTCAGGAAGACAGAGAACCAGAAAACATTCCAGTCAAGCCAGAAACGCCGCAAGAAGACATACCTTCGTTCTCGGAATGGGCACAGAAACAGCTAGCTGAGGCAGAGAAAAAAGACACAGTCCTAAATCACTCAAGTCAACCTAGTCATAGTAATACTAATTTTAGTAGTAAAAGCACTAAAGTGCGGTCAAAGAATTACGCCTCGCTCGCTTGTGGAGCTAAAATTGTAGCCGTGAACCCTGAAGCAGGGTCTGCGAGCTCCATTCTGTCCCCCAACAGGGACGAGTACATGCTCAATACTTGCAACAGCCGCATCTGGTTCGTAGTGGAACTCTGCGAAGCTGTTCAAGCTCAAAAGATCGAAATTGCCAACTTTGAGCTATTTTCCTCTACGCCCAAAGATATCGCTGTGTACTTCAGCGATAGATTCCCCACGAGAGACTGGGCGAGCGTCGGTCAGTTCACAGCCAAAGATATGAGAGACGTGCAGAGTTTCGACCTCTACCCGCATCTCTTCGGAAAATTTATCAAAGTCGAAATGTTGTCGCATCACGGCTCCGAACATTACTGCCCTATTTCGCTGTTCAAAGTTTACGGAACGTCAGAGTTTGAGGTGTTGGAGAAAGAGAGTTCGCAGCATCCAGCGCATATCGACGAGGACGAGGACGAAATAACTGATGTTCCCGACATCCCTGCAGTCGAATCGGAGCCGTCAAAAAACCTATTCGGCTCAGCGAGAGACGCAGTCATGTCTATAATGAAGAAGGCGGCTCGAGCGCTAGTAAAAGCTGAAGTTCCTAAGAATGTATCTAGTGAATACAACGATACATCGACCGATAAAATGTACAAACGGTGTTGCTCCCCCAGCCATATAATAGTGTGTGATAACTGCAGTGAAACTCTTTACAATGAGGTTTACGAACTTATTAGTTGTAGCTCGGACAAATTGACTAGTTTAGTGAGACAGGTATTCCTCCGAGAGACACTCAAGTGTACGGGGATCTGCCAACCTTATGGTTTAGATTTTAAAAGTACAAAAACTATTGAATTCAGTAGCGAGCGCGTTGCTTACATGAATGCTTTGCTTCCGCCTAAGTACTTGGCGGCCTTATGTAATATCCTAGCTATCAAAGAAAAGAAGGTTGTTCTAAACACAAGCTTTGAAAGTGAATCTAATGTTACCACTAATATTACTATCGACGAGTCGCCACATAAACTTGACAGCGAAACAAATACAGAACAAGACGTAAGATTAATACCTGATAAGAATAATGCTTCTACTGAGGAGAATGCCGACGAAACTGTACCTTCAGAATCGGTGACAGAACAGGCAACTGAAAGTAACTCAGTATCAACAGACCTACCAGATGATGGCAAAGAAAATATACAAGAGAAGAAAGAAGACACTTCAGCAGTCACTGAAGAAATAGTACAAGAGCAACCAGACGATACAAAAGTAAATCCTGAACCAGAAAAGGTTACAGAACCTGCTATTGAAGAGCAAAAGGACGCATCTCCAAAAACTGATACCAAAAATGGGAAAATTGATAGTGCAGAGAAACCAAAAGATTTAAATGGGAATGCGGTGGAGGAAAATGATCCGCTGATGATTGACAGCGATAGTTTTATGTCTGATTTCGATCAGATGGCAGTGGACCCCACGCCGACTGGAGCGCCGCCCTCACAGAACCAGGGGCAAAACACTTTCCAAAAGGAGTCGGTGTTTTTGAGGCTATCCAATAGAGTGAAGGTATGTATTATACCTAGTTCTTTAGAGCCAATTTTGATCAATATATATCAAATATCAGTGAGTTAATAAACCTCATGATATTCTATAATTACTTAGTACTCCGTTTGACATATTCACTTATAACTTTCAGTCTACTTGATGGTTTATATGGAGGGTTTGATTATGATATATTATCAAATAGACAATATACGTAGTTACGTCCTTCTGGTTTCCTGTTGATTGTAGCATCAATTTTCCCTACCGGTATTGTCGCGATTGCTTACGATATGCAACATGCAGTTAAAGGACTAGATTTTATTAGGGCCCATACATTATACCATCACCATACATGATGTAAGTAAATGTAAGTTCCCTCGAAAAACAGAACTTTGGTTACCAATCTGGGCCTCCGTAATGAAAATCCAGTGTCCTGACCAGTTACAAACAAACCTTTCCTTTACTATTGCAAACATATTCTCATACTCTAATTTTTCAATTTCAGACACTAGAACGCAACATGTCTCTCTCGGGGCAGTACCTCGAGGAGTTGAGCAGACGCTACAAAAAGCAGGTCGAGGAAATGCAGAAGACCTTCGAGAAGACCGTAATACAGATGACAGAAGAACGCCGAAAGAGCGTAGAGAGGGAACAGAAGTATCTAGAACAAATGGCCACCCTCCAAGAGCAGCTATCTCATATGGCTGTGGTCACAAAAATATTGATGGAAGAACGTGACAGCTGGTTCGGGAACATCAGCTTTTTCAAATTCATCCTCTTCCAGACAATAATAGTAACTGTAGTCTTCTACTACGTAAACAGAAGACGCAGAAGCGAACCTATAATAATACCAGTTTCAAGACGAGCTAAGAAAAAGCAAGATAAGTTTAGACGCAAATCTGTTGAAGGAGTCAGTGGACATGAAACTCCGTTAGCGAAGAAACGAAGACCGAGTGAGGAGGCCTTGCAAATAGCCAGACAATCGGCCGAGGAAATGAACAGAGAATCAGATGATGGTGAATGGCAAGTAGCTAGAAGGAATCGACGAAGAAAGACGTCCATTTTACATAGAAATATAGACGAGAATAAAGTCGATTGGACGCGGCGTGACAGTATCGGGAAATTACGAGAAAATCCCATCCCGTTGGACGAAGAAGAGTTCTTCGCTCCAGTATCGGAACCTGTCAAATTTAACGGCGACGATGAATTTCCGCCTAAACAAGAACCTAAAACTAACGGGTCGTTTTTCAATAACCTCAAATCTAAAACTCTGAAGACGAGACGGCTGTCTTCGCCAGCGTTTCTAAGAACTTTCAGTCGACAGAGTACCAGAAGCACTCCTAGCCCTGTCGTTAGGAATCCAGAACCCATTTTTAATGGTAAGTTAAATAAGAAAGTTGAGTCAGAATCGCCTACAGGCAGCCTGTGGTCGGAGTCAACGGAAATATCACAAAATGGACTTCAGGATAATGAAAGTGGTGGTAGTAATAATAAAAAGAAGAAAAGTCTGAAAAATATATTGAAGAAAGTGTTTTGAGGACAATGTTTTAATTTAATCGTTGTGTAAACTTATTATAATAGTCCGGGGTCAAAGTTAATCGACCACGATGACTGTGTATCGATCGTTTTGTAAACCGTTCGAAAATCTATTGTAATTTATTTCCCTGCGAATATTAATTGTATTGTATTGTAAATGTATTTAAATCTAAATTATTGTATATTCGTATTGATTGTTGTTCTATAGGTGCCAATTGTGATAATTAAAATATATTCACTCAACATTGGATCCTGACATATCCAAGTACGGTGGAACACAGAGAGAGGTGTACAGGAGAGTTTCTAAGGTTGAGATTTTCACAAAAACTACTTGACCTATTGCAAAAATTCTTTCACTGTTTGATAGATTAAAGTTAAAACTATGTAGCTGTAAAAGAATTATTAAATTCGGTCCAGTAGTTTTTGAGAAAATCTCAAACTTGTTGAGGCCCCCTGTATACTTATCTCTCTCTTCGACTGTACGTTGACTGAGTGATAAGGCCGATATTCATAAAACATTCTCAGGCTATTCAGAAAGTTTTGAGCTCAAACTCAGCGTAAGCTCGTACTTAGGACTGTCAAAATTGTATGAAATCTGACAGTTGTAAGACCTAACTCAAACCGCACTCAAAAATGTATATGAATCACGGCTTTAATGTCTATGTAACTATACCATAGCCAAAATCAAGTGTCTTATTTTGTAAACCAAAACTACCCTAACCAACTAACATTTTAAGCTGTTCTGTGATTATTGCATAGTTATTTTCATATTATTAGATCGGATCACTTTATTTTCACAATGATGAACAGGTTTCATCAATCAGTTCCTTCAGTGTTACATCACAACAGACCACTGACCCCATAGACCTGTAACAGGAGGGCGCCCGTGTCTGCCTGCACATGAGCGCAAAATTGCTTCGAGACACGTGTAACCTAGAGATATCGACATGGATTTAATATGGCACCCCTGTCCCCCGCTTCGTCTATTGCGCTCATGGTTTGACATAATTTTTCGCTTGCAAATATGTACCGATTTAATGTCTATGGGGTAAGTGGTCTGTGAGAGCAGGTAATTAGACGATCATATTTGTTTACACAATAAGACACTTGATTTGGGCTGCGGTATACGTATTTTATTTTACAATTTCAATGAATTGATCAAATTAAATCAATTTTATTGATTTTAGAATTAAAACTATAGTGAGTCATTACTACTAATTATTATATATAAACGGATATCACTCACTTATATTGTTGAAGTCGGCAATTAGACCGACAGTTTCGACCGTTTTCGACGGTCTTTTTCAAGGTGAGCGCGCCACGCCCGCGTCGCCGTTGACGATATAAGTGAGTGATATCCGTTTATATATAATAATTAATTTTATTGATGTATATTTTGTTATGTGAACATGCAATAGGTAGTATTTAATTTTCGATACTTATAAGTTTTTTTTGAATATGTCAGGACTTGATTTTGAGTGAATAGAAATAGTGGGCCTAATTTGTTAGCCTGTTAACGATATTATGTTGAGTGCTGTTTGGTATACGATGCGAATATGTGCTGTTTATCAGAGGGCCGTAAGGTTGAGATTTGCTCAAAAACTAATGAATTTTTAAATTATTTTAGGAACGGATTATTTATACATACATACATTTTTTTTTCTTTCTCCAATTTATATCTGCCATCGGCTCTTCAGCCATAATCAGATGTGTTCTGGGGTGGAATTTTATTTTGGGTGCAATTCCATTGAATAACACTATGTCTAGAGACACATTATGCGGAAAGTACGCGACGGAATTCACAAACCTCAAGTCAAAAACAGAACTTCTGCTTATAGCTGTAACGCTGCTTTTAGCCTGTAGCGGTGACCCGCTTTTGTTTCGACGCCGGACTCATTCCTGCCAGACTGAAAGCAGCGTTACAGCTATAAGCAGAAGTTCTGTTTTTGACTTGAGGTTTGTGAATTCCGTCGCGTACTTTCCGCATAATGTGTCTCTAGACTATGGTCGAGAGGACTTAGTCTCTTTGGTCTAGTGCAAGTATATGCCATCTTTTCAGGCGTTTCACGTTCTCTTGATCTTTTAGCAGGTCTTTAGCTAGTTTGTTGTTGTGTTTATTTAGTCTTTCTTTGTATTTCTTGCTGTAGTTGTTGACTTCCTCCTTAATCGTTGGCATCTCAAGGTACTCATGTATTGCCGAGTTTCTCACGAACCAGTGTGCGCTAGAGACTGTCCTTAGTGCGATGTTTTGAAATCTCTGAAGTATCTCTAAATTAGAGTTGCTAGCAGATCCAATAGATACAAATACATTTAACGCAATAGATATTAATGGTCAAAGTTGAGCTTTATCCCTTTTTACCTGGCTGCGCAAGAAGGATTATGTTTTTCGAATGTATGTATGTTGTATGTCCAATTCTATGGCACGCGCTGCATTTTAACATATGAGGTGTCGTTAGATTCGTCTTGATTGTAGAAGTTACATAGGCTATAACAATTTAGTCAAAAGGGCTAATTTTTTTTTGATTTTTTAAATAATTTCTCCTAGGAGAAAAATGTTACTACGCATGTTCGCTGAAAGATTTTTGCATGCCGTTATCGGCAGTACATATGATACACATATATATATATTCTTGCTGTTCTGTCAACTATGTACTAGCAAATAAACCATTTCATTTCTAGTTGCAAAACGAATTTAGTATGGAGTTGATAACGATTTTGAAATGTCTGTAATTATTCAATTTTTTTACTGATTTCTATTCTGTTCCTACAATTATGTGTAATAATGAAAATTATTTAATTTTTATTACTTTTAAAAAATTAGTTTAATGTTTTTGAGAAAATCTCCATGTTACGGGTCCCTGTTATATTTTTCTATAGCCGGCGCCATACATGTGAGCATCTTTGTAAAGTTTTAACTACCATTGAAAGTTTAGTACATAATCTAGAACTACGACCTTATAAAAAGCCGTCAATGGACATCGAATTTGAGCATATTTGCGTACATTTCTGGCGCCGGAAGAATGTTGCGAAGGTATGACAATAAGATTGTGGATGAAGTAAGATTATCGCGAGACGCTTGGTGAGAAAATGACAGCATTAAATGCATTGGTTTTATTTTTGTGTTTTATTCTTATTACCGAACATTATGTCTGAAACACAACCCTGCGATCGATAACTGGCGTAGCAGACGTGGCCCGCAAACAAAGCAGCTACATTGAAGTGTCACTGTGCGGGCCCCGTGTGCCGCATGCAGCCGGACCGATGGGCCCGGACTGGCACAGAATGGGTGCCATCGGACGGGCGCCGGCGTCGGGGAAGGCCTCGGCGTAGGTGGAGAGACGATATCGTTAGATACAGGGATGGGTGGCTGGAAGAGGCTCAGGACAGGGATGGATGGAAGAGGAGGGGGGAGACCTTTGCCCAGCAGTGGGACAATTTATAAGTTTACAAAAAAAAATATTACGCTGCGTTTCCAACTGCAAGAAAACTTCTGCAAGTAATATCTGACAGTGACTTGCAAGTGTAAACTCCGTAGCAAGCGCTGTCGCGACAGCTTGTTTAGCACTACGAGTAGTTGCAATGTGTAAACGACATTGCAAGTAACTCATGCAAGACTTGCGCGAGTTTACTTGTAGGTGGAAACGCGGCCTTATAGTCAAAGTCAAATTTCTTTATTGCAAGTAAGCACGTTGAGTACATATTTGCACGTCAACATATTTTTTGAATTTACATTTACACCACTTTGCAAGGAAAAGGTGCCAACGCTGAGGAGAAAAAGTGGCAGAAAACTCTCAGCAACACATCTTTTAAAACAATGATAATACAATTACTTAATAACTATATAGGTACAGTCGAAGACAGAGATAAGTATACAGGGTGCCTCAATAAGGTTGAGATTTTCTCAAAAACTACTGGACCGAATTTGATAACTATTTTACAGTTACATAGTTTTCACATTTATCTATCAAACAGTGAAATAAGTTTTGCAATAGGTCAAGTAGTTTTTGAGAAAAACTCAACCTTAAAAACTCTCCTGTATACCTTTCTCTGTGTTCCACCGTACATAACTATTACTATTGTTAGTAAGTTTATCCCTCATGCGGAACCGGCGACACACACCATGCATGTTCATAGCCAGCTTTTGGTAGACATAAATCTAGTTTAACGTCACTTTCCTTAAACCATATTTTGTTACTTTCATACTTCGTTAGCTCGGTGGTTCAGTGGTTGGGTCAATGGACTTGCGATACGGAGGTCCCAAGTTAGATTCCCAGCCAGGGCAGCCATGTACCAATGAGTTATCCTCAGTTTTTTCGACGGAAAAACTTACGTACATTTACCGAGTGCTCTCAAAACGGTGAAGGAAAACGTGATGAAACCTGCATGCAGTAGAAGAAGAAAAGGTGAAATCCGCCAATCTGCAGTGGGCCCGCGTGGTGGATCATGGCCCCAGCTCCATCGATGTAAGGGTAGGTCTGTGCCCAGGCTGATGATGATACTTCGATTCTAGCCAAGATTGTGGTAAAATTGGTCGAAATTCAATTATTTTTCCATACATTTAAATGAAAATACGAAATAATAAACATAAATTGTAATATATTAAACAGTTGGTGCAATTATACCAACTTAGAAAAGGAAATATTTACAAACTTAATTTACATAGATACTATAGTATTTACAATATACAATAATCATATATCTTAGGGCTGCCGCAGACGTTTATGTCACTAGCGGTCACCCATCCTCGCCCAACGTTGCTTTGTTTGCTGACAGCAGATCAAGTGTAACACTTTGAACCGTTCTTATTATCTGCATCGTAAGAGTTGAAATCGTACTGCAAGTGTTACCATTGATCTGCTGTTGTCAGTACGATCGTTTTCAACGCGTACTCTATGCCAGACCTCATGCGACAATGCTAGATTCTGCCCCACCATCAACCGCATTATGACAAAATAACGAATAAATGTAAAAATATCTCCGTTTTTCATTAAAATTATTGGTTTAAAATAAAGTTTTGTACAACATGCGAGTCGAAAAAACTTAATTAACGATTCAGAAAATAGTAAGAAATCGAAGCGAATTATTCATTGGCTTTGTTATCATTTTCTACTACTCTCGCAACTCCTACTGATTATGATTATGCAATTTGAAACCTGTAATAAGTCCCCAACAAAATGATATGTGAGCATCAATGGTCACGTAGGTGACCAAAGGTACAAAGTTCCATTGAAATGTGGCAATGTCATTTACGCTATAATGATGTAGTTTATTTATTAATTAGATAAAACGTGAATTACCGTGTTAAACATTTATTATTGATGTCTCGATATTTATACATTCTACTCGTGACCATGATGGCTGCAATGCTGTCGAAATATCGAGACATCAATAATAAATGTTTGACACGGTAATTCCCGTTTTCATCTAATTAATATGTATACAAACCGTGAAAGTTTAAAAAAGCTGTTTATTTGCAACAGTTGGTGTTTGCGTGACAACTTTTGTATTTCACGTGGTGTTTTTTTTATATAAGGAGCACCAACGCAAAAATCACAAACATTACTCTATTTGCAGCCAGGTGTTCAGGTCTGTGTGACCCTCACAATGACAGGTGCCCACAGCATTCACACAACACAACTAACTGCAATTAATACATAATAATTACACGTATTACAACATAGATTATTATTTGGTATCACGGTGTTGGTACACGCCCAAGGGTCACTGCGACCTCAAAGGTCTATTGTGGCCGCGCACCGAGTTCTTATATCTCGCTCCCAAGGCCAACGTCCCTCAGGACCCGTACAATGCACTTGGGTGAGAGAGTCTTGATATCTCGGGTCGCACCATGTGTCCACCCAAGGCTCGGCTTCTGCTGTGAATGAGCGCTTCACACTCACAGAGGACATGCATGGGGGTTTCCTCGGCTTCGCAGCAGAATCTACAGGCAGTGCTGTCAGACAGGCCCTACAACATATATATGTCGTGGTCAGATCGTTAAATTGAGCATTTCATGAAATCGTCAGTCATTTCATGAAATGGTGGCATTTCACGAAATCGTCAAGTTGTGTTGGGCATATCGTTTAAACGTCAACGTTCGTCGATTTGTCCAACGACGTTTGGTCAGATCATTAATGTAGGGTGCCCATTAAAGTTTTAAGTAACAATAATTCTAAATATACTTATTACGAACTTATTTATTGGTCTAGTCAGTACCAAATTAAAAAATATATGTTACAAATTGACCACTGGAATTAAATATACGAAATATTCATATTTAATTTCTTTTTTGAGACATGTTGGTACTTACCTAATAAATATAATAATAAAAAAACATTTAATAAAAATTTCTTTATTGTCCTTGAAAGTACAAAATTGTATTATAATATTATATAACGTTAAAACGTTTCATTTCACATACGGTATACCTTTATGAAATTCAGTTAGTATTTCAAAATATTTATCCATCACAATTATACGCATAGTAGGATCATCAATGCATTTCTTCTTGTATATTAAAAACTCGTAATTCCAGTATTTCCATGATGTCATATTTTGTAATCCAGTAAATTATAGTCCGTCGACTTTCGTTGCCTGGTCACCCTACTTTCCTTTATTTGTTGTATAACCTAAAAACGAAAATTATGTATTGTATGTTAAATTTCTAGGATTCATTAATTAAAAGTAAATACATTTTAGATACTTAGGTGAGATTTTAAAAGGATATACTTAAACTAAATACTTATTGTCGTTGAGATACTAACCTGTGAAATGTATTCCCAAGTTTTATTTTTGTAAATTGCGGTCGGTTTTTGCGTGACTGTCATAAAATTCACACCGTTTCGTATAAGTAGTAACACTTTTCCAAGTTTCCAACACACTTTCTTATATAATTTGCACATTATTATTCACTTTTCAACATGAATCCGCATTATTTACTTACGCACACAAACATAAACAATGACAAAGCGCGCTCTCAGCGCCTCTAGCGGTAGTTATTGCTATTTTTCTACGATATGGTCAATTGTGTTTGGTCATATCATGAAATAGCCGTGCGTTTGTTGGACATATCGTAAAACGCGTTCTATTCATTGATCTGGCCAAGCTATTTCATGAAATGACCAATAGACATTTGACGTTTTCGTGAAATGCCACCATTTCATGAAATGGGCGACTATTTCATGAAATGTTCAATTTAACGATATGACCACGACATATATATATCTAATAATAAAATAATATATACTATAAATTGTGTTGAAAAGGTAAAACCGTTATACTACGAAACCACAGTAACAGATTGCAAAAAGTCCTTTAAATCAACACACTTAACAGACACGAGCTGTTTCTGTCTCGCCGTCGTATTCAACGCCTTAACCGCCGACTCCAAGTCCTCCATACTGTATTTATTGCTATTGGTAGCGAATATGATCTCATTCACTTCCTCATACAGTTTGACGGTGATTATGTGCTTGAAGTGAGCTTTGAGGGTCGTGATTGTTGAGTCGTGGAGGCCTGTGTCACGGCATACCAAGTTCAGGATAAAGTGGCCTGGAAAGTAAGTTTAGAATAATTAGTTATTAGAATTTCAATTACGCATTATCCATGCTCGGTGAATAAATTAGAACATGATGAAAAAATTCTTGCCTGTCCACGGCAAGAATTTTTTCATCATGTTCTAATTAGTTATTTATTTGATAAATGACGAAACAGTTCGTCATTTGCCAATGTCATGTTACAGAAAATTCAATATATCATAGTCTTCCTTTCTTCATCCAGAGGAGACGCCGTAGCGTCATCACTCTGGACGAAGCAGGTCGACAGTCACGTTCACTCCCGAGCTTGTAGCGGGACTCTTGATAAAAGCTTGAAACTTCAGATCTTGCTCAAATTATCCAATAAATTCACTATACTATCATTCGCGAACATTTTCTGATTAATTTAACGTGATATTAAACACAAAATAACCACATTAAAATAAAAATTATCAAATAATTTTGCAACCGTCGTTTCCTGCCATTTTTAAGAGAACCCGAATAATTAGTTTCGATACAAATACAATGCGGGGCTTTCATAGTGACATTTAAGAAACTAAAATAGTACCGACAGCTCGGGTAGATGGCACCGATTCCTCGGTATGAAGTCAAAATTATAAAGCTTCAATGCACGGGCTAACCCTGTTTAAGAATTGAATGCGTGTTTTTGTGGTATCTATTAAAAATAGTAAATTACAAAAACCAAAAAAATTAATTATTCAGGTGATATTAACGATATTTGTTTCATGTTCCGTGTGTATTTTATCGTAATAAACATTTTGTAAATAGCTTTTTTAATAAAATGGATTTATAATTTTTTAAGATTGGCGCTAGCTCATGGAAGGATCTTAAATAGCTAGTTTTTCTTTCTTTATGTCACTTTGAAACTCTGTAGAATTAATTATTATCATTCTGACTTGTAGTAAAGTTAATAGCAGGTATAGAAGCCGATGGGATTCAGTATCGGTAACTGAACAACTTTTGTTCAACGACTTTTCGATTTTCGCAATTTTTTTTTGACTTTTCAGCAGATCGATTTGTACGAGACATTAATTTATCTTTTATTCCAAAAATCAAAGAACACAAATTCAGTTACAAACAATGAACAGCCTCCCTTCGGCTTCATATATTTTCCGTTACATAGTACAGTATATTATAGAGATGCAAAATATTTAATTCGAATATAATTACCGTCATCGCTTAGTATGGTCTTGACGTGGTCCAACGCCTCTGCCTCGAGGAACTGTCTCGGCGGACACGAGAGGCCCACGGAGCGGTCCTTACTGTCCATGTCAAACATCACAGCGCCATAACGGGTATCTACAACATGTATATGTGATACTAGCTGTACCCCGCAACTTCGTTTGCGTAGAGGAGGAGGATGGAGGAGATCAGGAGGCAGATCTTCCTCTCTGGATCCTTGTTTCCACATCACATACCGCCATAGCTTATAGCCTATGAGCTGTCCGGATATTTCAGCTATCTCCTAGTGAAACTCCCATCAAAATCCCTTCAGTAGTTATGGCGTGATACTTTGCACAAAGTCACAGACAAACAGACAAAAATTCTAAAAATTAGTATTTTGGCATCAGTATCGATCCTAAAACACATTACAATTATTCTTTTCAAAAAATATCCAATGTACAGACACAACTTTTTTACAGTCTTATTACATGTATAGATTAGACAGGGTGTCCTTGAATTCATTGGACAAATTGAAATTGGAGGTTGTACTCATGATAAATATTAAATTGGTAAGGTCTTTTTAGTAAAATTGAACTAAGTACGGTGGAACACAGAGAAAGTGTACAGGAGAGTTTTTAAGGTAGAGATTTTCTCAAAAATTACTTGACCTATTAAAAAAAATATTTCACTGATAATATAATAGTCAAAACTATGTAACTGTAAAAGAATTATTAAATTCGGTCCAGTAGTTATTGAGACAATCTCAACCTTATTCAGGCCCCCTGGATACTTATCTCTGTCTTCAACTGTAAGTCACAAGTCACACAATGACCTTAGAAATGACCATTAGGTCAAATTCCAGTGAAAGAAATCGTTGCAAAAAATTTAAATACCTTAAAATGTAAAAAAAAAATCCTCCAAAGCACAGTAATGATGCACATTAAATTAATATTTTTTTTGATAGTCGAATTTATTGCAAATAACTTTTTAATTTTTCCCCAAATTGTGCGAACTACAACTTACCGACATTGAATCACGTTATAAATAAGCATTTAAAAAATAGTATTTATCGTAATAAACATTATGTACATAGCTTTTTTTAATAAAATTGATTAAATTGGAAGATATTATTTTTCAAAGATTGGCGGCGCTAGTTGGCTCATGGAAGGCCCTTAATTATAAAGTTAAACATTAAAACTGACCGCTTTGCGCTTCATCCTTCAAGAAGTCCATGCCGTCTTTGACCTGAACTTCGAGATGCTCATCGACCTTCAGCTCGAAGTGGTTCTTCGCCACTTCCACCATCGCTGGGTCCAGGTCCACAGCCGTCACCTTCAGACCCTCATAGCATTTCCTGGAGATTAAAGTAGGTATTATTGTTTTGATATTTTCTTGCATATGGACACAGACGTTTTCGGTATTTGTAATAGTGACACTTAGCTATTCGTATTTGCGTATTTGTCATAATTGCCATGTGTGGTTGGTATGCTTGACTAAATATTCGTCTTATTTGTATGTACAGTCGACTGCACATCAATGGTAACACTTTGTACTTTGGATCGTTCCTATTATTTGCGTCGTGGATCATGTGCCCAGACTGATGATGATGATGATACTTCGATTCTAGCCAAGATTGTGGTAAAATTGGGCGAAATTCAATTATGTTTCCATAGATTTGAATGAAAATACGAAATAATAAACATAAATTGTAATATATTAAACAGTTGGTGCAAATATACCAACTTAGAAAATGAAATATTTACAAACTTAATTTACATAGATACTGTAGTATTTACAATATACAATAATCATATATCTTTTTTATTACATAAAAAAAATCATATATCTTAGGGCTGCCGCAGACGTTTATGTCACTAGCGGTCACCCATCCTCGCCCAACGTTGCTTTGTTTGCTGACAGCAGATCAAGTGCAACACTTTGGACTCTGAACCGTTCTTATTATCTGAATCGTAAGATTTGAAATCTTACTGCAAGTGTTACCATAGATCTGCTGTCAACTGTACCTATTTCTGTCAAAAAATATAATTTTAAAGTACTTAGGTATAATATTAAAACTGTAAATACATCATAAAACTCACTACCCATCCAGGTCCTGACCTCGACCAACGTTGCTTAACGTGTACGATCGTTTTCAACGTGTACTCGCAACTGGCCTGCGAGCATCTCGGAGTAACGGTTTACCTGAGGAACATGCACAGGCCGCCGCCACCCAGGCCGAGCACGGCCGCGCGCGCGGGCGCTCCGCTCGCTCCGCCGCGCGACAGCTGCACGCCCACGCACATGAACGAGTGGTACAGCGATATGTGGCCGAAGTCAACCACACTCTTGCTCTTGTTCTTCTTTTTCACTGTAACGGGAATATAGGTTTTATTTTATTAATGGACTCGACAGTTCGTCATTTGCCAATGCCATGTTACAGAAAATTCAATATATTCAATAGTCTTCATCTTCCTCCAGGGGAGTCGCAGTAGCGTCTTCACCTTGGGCTTGGGTAGCCGCGTCTTCATGTCTTCATCCAGAGGAGACGCCGTAGCGTCATCACTCTGGACGAAGCAGCTCGACAGTCACGTTCACTCCTGAGCTTGTAGCGGGAACTCTTGATAAAAGCTTGAAACTTCAGATCTTGCATAAATAATCAAATAACTTCACCGTACTGTCATTCGCGAACATTTTCTGATTAATTTAACGTGATATTAAACACAAAATAGTCCCTGTAGACATTAAAAGGAAAATTATCAAATAATTTCGCAACCGTCGTTTCCCGCCATTTTCAGGAGAATCTCAATATAGGTATTGATTAGATAAAACGGGACTTATCGTTTATGACGTACATGTCGCAGTCAACTGGTTGAAATATACCTTTGCTTGAACAGCTAGCACTTTAATTGAACGACGCCATCCAACCAAACATCTAAGTGTCAACGCTAATAATGATGTCACTGACCAGTCTTAAGCCTGGCCTCTGACTGCACGAGGAACTGGTTGTCGAGGAACACGAGGCGGCGGTGCGTGGCGCCCTCCACGGCGACGTCCTCCACCACGAAGTCACCGGACACCTTGGACGAGCCGGCGTGCACACGCTCGCGACGACCCACGTCATTACCGATAGAGAGAAATGGGATCTGAAAAATGTATGTATTGTAAATATATCACAATTTGATTAATGATCTAGTTTGCCAACGTCATGCTTGCCGCGCCCACGGGGTTGGCGGAGACGAGGGAATAATGTCTCGGAGGGGCTGCAGGCGGTGTGAAGCGAGCGCCCCCGCTCCCGCCACACCAGTAGCCCCTCCGAGACAGTATTCCCTCCATGCCTGTACCCCGTAGGCGCGGCAAGCACGACGTTGACAGACAGACTTAACAATTTACTATTCCACTCAATAATCTCACTCGACCACTCAATAATCTCACTCGACCACTCAACAATCTCACTCGACCACTCAACAATCTCACTATTCCACTCAACAATCTCACTCGACCACTCAACAATTCACTATTCCACTCAATAATCTCACTCGACCACTCAACAATCTCACTCGACCACTCAACAATCTCACTCGACCACTCAACAATCTCACTCGACCACTCAACAATTTCACTATTCCACTCAATAATCTCACTCGACCACTCAACAATCTCACTATTCCACTCAATAATCTCACTCGACCACTCAACAATCTCACTCGACCACTCAACAATCTCACTCTACCACTCAACAATCTCACTATTCCACTCAATAATCTCACTCGACCACTCAACAATCTCACTCTACCACTCAACAATCTCACTATTCCACTCAATAATCTCACTCGTCCTCTCAACAATCTCACTCGACCACTCAATAATCTCACTCGACCACTCAACAATCTCACTATTCCACTCAACAATCTCACTCGACCACTCAACAATCTCGCGTTCTTCCATTCCTACCTGTCCTGCAAACCCGCTCGGTATGAGCATCTTGGCGGAGTGGGCCAACTCTTCCTTCACAGCGTCGAGACTCTGGAAGTGGTGTCCTCTCCTCAGCACCACTATCACCAGCCGCCCGAAGCGCGCAGAGTCCTGCAGCTGACGCCGGCCAGCTGGCGTGCCGAAGAGCCACTCCGATTCTCTGCGCAGAAGATATTATACGGACTTATGAATCATTGGTATGGTTAAGGCACAGACCACTTACCCCATAGACCTGTAACAGGAGGCCGCCCGTTTCTGCCCGCACATGAGCGCAAAATTGCTTCGCGACACGCGTAACCTTGAGATATCGACACGGATTTAATATGGCCCCCCTGCCCCCCGCTTCGCCTATGGCGCTCATCGTTTGACAGAATTTTTCGCTTGCAAATTTGTACAGATTTCATGTTTATGGGGTAAGTGGTCAGTGGGTTAACGGGTTGCCAGCTGTCCAACTCAAGTGCGAGACAGAAGATGTCCCGCAGCGGCGGAGTGAAGAGCACGGCACAGTGACATATTCGTATTTTTATTAATTTTGGATGAATTTTGAAAGCGAAATAAAAATACGCCAACAAAACCCAGATTTTTTTAAACAAGATCTCGTATTTATAACACCTTACATTTTGATACGAATTGGTATGAATAACTATTTCGGTTTAAACATAATTTTCATTTTAAAAGAAATGGAAACGTTTGCAATTTTATTCTATCGAGCGAAGTTTGTCCAATCGCGTATCGGTATTCATCAGTCTCTAGATATACACCCCAAGATTGCTATATATATATATTTGCCGTAGCATTCATAGAAAGAATGAAAATCCTAAAGGGCGCCCTATTGCATAAAGGGCGTGTCAAAGAATTAGACATACATACACTCTATAAATATTCTTGTAAAAGGGGTTCTCTTGAAAATGGCGGGAAACGACGGTTACGAAATTATTTGATAATTTTCCTTTTAACGTCTACAGGGACTATTTTGTGTTTAATATCACGTTAAATTAATCAGAAAATGTTCGCGAATGACAGTACGGTGAAGTTATTGAATTATTTATGCAAGATCTGAAGTTTCAAGCTTTTATCAAGAGTTCCCGCTGCAAGCTCGGGAGTGAACGTGACTGTCGAACTGCTTCGTCCAGAGTGATGACGCTACGGCGTCTCCTCTGGATGAAGACATGAAGACGCGGCTACCCAGGGTGAAGACGCTACTGATTTGATTTTAAAAATTCTTTATTATGCATGATTTTAGTTATAATAACAAAATAACACTTAATTAACAAAGTTATAATGATAGACATGATAATAATAAAACTACACTTTATTAGGCTGATGGCACCTTTACAAGTTTTCTAACAGTGGGTATTTGGAGACTCTTTAACATTATATTTTTATAAAAACTATTAGTTAAGTTCTTGTCGTAATTTTTGTTTGCGAAATTATTGTTCTAATTTTACTTGTATCATGTTCTTATTTATAGAGCTTTAATGTATAATAAAAACAATTATTATACATTAATAATTAAAGAAAACTTGTATCATCATTGGGTACAATATACGATTTCGTAAGTTGACAACCAACACAAGCATAAAATTACCTTCAATTACAAAAATAAAATTAATTGCTATTAGCACCAGTGAACCGCGAGACGCCTCGTCCCCCGCAGTCTCGTCACATTGGGACGAGAGAGGGGTAACGATACGGCGGGTCGGGACCGCTACACGGCCGGTGCTCATTGTGCATCCTCGTTGCTAGGCGAGTACAATAGATAGTGATGCGGTAAACGGTAGGTACCGTACCTGTCGATATATGGTAAATCAGTGATACGTGTTTGGCCAATATTTGAAACCAACTTATTACAATTTATTTTACTTTTGGAATAGAAATTACACATTTGTTTGTGAATAAATTGCTTAATAAAGGGAAGATTAATTATAATTTGAAGTTTGCTTAAATTGGTTTTAAAAGGTGTGTTATATGCTACTGCGACTCCCCTGGAGGAAGATAGAAGACTATTGAATATATTGAATTTTCTGTAACATGACATTGGTAAATGACGAACAGTCGAGTCCATTAATAAAATAAATAAAAATTCTTGTAAAAGTCATTCAGGTAAAAATCGACAAATATGTATATTTAAAGAAATTGGTCTCGAATAACTGAAAGGGAAACCTACGCCCAGCAGTGGAATGTGCGAGTTTATAAATATAAAAATCTTAAACGTAAACACGTTTCGGGGTTCGTCGACAGCCAGCTCCGAGCGCACAATAATATTGGTGTTTACGCGCGGACGGAATTAGCCGGCCCGATATACCGCTGCACTATACCGCGTAGGCGTGGCGCGGTGAGCGATGGCTCACAATGATATGTATAGGATAATAGGTAATATGCGACGTAAACAAAGTCATACGATTAGGAACAAACACAATTAAGCTATGCCGTCGTGACGGACGATGTCTCCGCTAGGGAATATTTTCGGCGATACCAGATTATGACACTCATAAGCATATTAATATACAGGCAATATTTGAACACACGAACCTGTCGTGTTTCAGGAAAAACGGCGACAACCATTCATACAATACTCGTTGTAAAAATAAACTGGCACCGGTGCAGTGTAGATTAACGAAGTCTCAGAGGTCTGTACATCCTCGGGCCCCAGGTCTACAATAGGCTACCGGATGAAGTGGTTACCGCATCTTCCGCCATGTCTTTTAAAAATAAATTGAAGGTCTGGCTGCTAGAAAAACAATTTTATAGCACCAAGGAATTTATTGATCAAAATTTTTAATTTAATTGTCGCTCATCCCATGGAAGATGGGGCGTGCTCTGGTGTGGGACGCTACATGCGTAGACACGCTGGCTCCGTCCCACATACGGAGCACTACCAGAAAGGCTGGCGGGGCGGCAGAGGGGGCCGAGAAGAGTAAAGCTCTAAAATACAGGGGTCTCGACACCCTTTACAACTTTGTTACTTTTGGTGTCGAGACCCTCGGCCCGTGGGGTCCCGGCGCTAGGTCGCTTTATAAAGAGCTTAGCAAACGAGTAGTAGATGCCACTGGTGACCCAAGAGCTGGTAGCTACCTCGCGCAACGGATTAGCATCGCGATCCAGCGAGGTAACGCTGCCAGTATCTTGGGTACTCTTCCTGTAACTATTTTTTTTTAAATAGTTTAGATTAGGTTTTTTAAATATTGAATGGTTCTTTTTTATTTTATATTGTACCTTTTTGAAATAAACAATGATTTAATTAAATATTAATTGTACAAATTACATATATAGAATAATTTATCATTACAATCATAAATTGTCCTGTTATATTGATTAATTATAAAATGTGTGACGAGTAAATTATTTTTTACGAATAAATCTGAATCTATGTGGACAGGTGCTTCAGTGCGGAGTCTGTGAATTCCCTAAGCGAACACTGCACCAAATCACTAATGGGAGCAAACCGGTGAAACCCACACACGCGGCATGGTTGCCGGTGCTAAGCAATATCCTACCGCCAGACCTACGCATGGAAGCGGCATCGAGAAGACAATTCGACAGGATCTGCCACTCTCCACATCTCCCGATCTCTGTGGACCTACCACCAACCACCCACGATCTCAGGCTGAGATCTCGAACGCCTTTTGGTCACACCGCCCGCCAGCTGGTCCTGGACAATAAAACACCGGAGGAGAAATGGACGGAAAGGTGGAGATCCTCGCCAGCCCCCAACCGTCACTTGGTCCAGAATCCCAACGACAAAATAAATGGATACCATTTGCCAAGGACGTTGTGGACAAAACTAAACAGACTAAGGGTTGGCCAGGGGCGCTGCGCCGAGTTGATGCACAAATGGGGCTACAGAGACGACCCGACATGCACCTGCGGAGCGATACAGAGCATGGCCCACCTCGCGAACGACTGCCCAAACTGGCCTATAGAGGGAGGACTGGCCAGAATAAACACGGCGGATGACGAAGCCATCGCGTGGCTAAGAAAAGTTTTGCCTTTGTGATACACGCTGTGTTGTGGCAGCTGACGACCGAACGATAAATACCGGAGAACAGTTGTCCTAGCGAACGGTATTTCAAAAAATCTCAACACATATTTGACTAAAGCCTGAAAAACTCTGAACACATATTTGACTAAAGCCTCCTGTTTTTGAAACCACCTGTATATATGTACAGTCGAGTACAAATCATCTTTAGTGACGTGATCTTAATCATAAATTCAACTGGACCGAAAATAGTGTTTTGTCGTCGTGTCGGCCGTTGACTGAAATATACGCGAGGACAGCGCACCTGTCATAGTCATAATTGGACGATAATTATAAAATAAATGGCATTTGCTTGTCATTTCTTTTAATAGATAACCTGATTATTAAACTTCTAATTATGAAAGGAATATTAGGAAAATATAGTTAACCTATCCAAAAATTGCGAGCTTATCGCAAAAGGGATTTCTACCAGCATAGCGAGTTATTTATACCATTATTGATTCAGATATTTGTCTCGAATTATGTAGTTATTAAAATGTAATTATTATTAATTAAAAGAATGTGCTGCTGTGAGTTTTTTTTGCCACTTTTTATTCATAGAGCTTACCTTTTCCTAGCAAAGTGGTGTAAATATAAATTCAAAAACATGTTGACGTGCGAAAATATACAAGTCTTAAGAAGAGGCCCAGACAGGGATGGATGGAAGAGGAGGACCTTTGCCCAGCAGTGGAACGATTTATAGGTTAAAAAATACTTGCAATAAAGAAAGAGGTATAATATAGAGGTGCTAATTATATTATTTTCATTAAGTTTACTAACATTGACATTGACGGTGAGACTGGCCCCCAAGTTAAAAGTCGCTCAGCGAGCTATGGAAAGAGCTATGCTTGGCATTTCTCTGTTAGATAGAATAAGAAACGAGTATATCCGCCAGAAGACAAAAGTGGTTGACATTGCTCATAGAATCAGTAAACTGAAGTGGCAGTGGGCTGGTCACTGTCGTAGAACCGGTAACCGATGGGGTAGACGAGTTCTCGAATGGAGGCCACGAACGGGTAAACGTAGTGTGGGATGCCCCCCGACCAGATGGAGGGATGACCTTCGCAAGATGGCTGGCAGGGACTGGATGCAGAGGGCCGAGAGTAAGGTTGAGTGGCGCGCTTTGGGAGAGGCCTACGTCCAGCAGTGGACTTATAAGGGCTGATGATGATGATGATGAAGTTTACTAAATTACTAGATACGTTATATGTATTAAACTGTTTATAGATACCCAAATAAATATTATTAAGTACTTACTACTATCATAACCGTGTCTGTTTAAAAATTAAAATATACTTAGATATAAATATAAAATACCTACCGGACAAAATCAAGTAAGTAGACGTATCAATCCCAGAGTACGTATATTAAATTATCACAAATTATAAATCAATTGCTTTAATTTATATGGTATACCAATAATGAAAAGGAAAAAGTAATTAATGTGTATTAAACTTTATATTTTAAATTCAATTTCCTTCAATGCAACAATTCACTGTGAAAACCAGCGCGTTATAAGACTGTGTGGATATACGCCGAGCTCAGGACTCGGTTTATGTAGGATGCTGTTTTTGTAATGTCTTAACGCCTTAAGACGATTGCTCGATTTGAGTCTTTCAGACTATATTTGCACAACATTTAATAATACAGTCCTAACACAATTTCTGTTTCTTATTAGTGCCGTCTTCTCACGAAGGTTGGCGATCATTATGTCACTCTGCACTCTCGACAACGCCGCATGGAACAGAGGCCTGGGGGATGACCGCGACTTCAATCGTTTTCATTTTGACACTTGAACGGTATTCATTGCTGCGTTTCGTTGTCATTTGTTAAAACTTGCAATAACATAGCAGCAATGTATAGCGTCCATGTGTCAAATTGAAAGCGATTACGATAACGATTGGAAGTCGCGGTCACCCCACTGGGCCGTACCCATGAAGTCTTATAACAGGATTACTTCAATAATACTTTGTTATTTCGTACCATGACGACTTTAAAGTAAGCTTATTAAGGGGACTGGTGCTCTTGCCGTAACAGTGGTGAAAGCTCCTGAGCCAAGATATTCTGTTGGCCTGTATGGCATGTGTTGGCCTTTTCCCATAGATATTTCCTTGAAGAATAAGTCGTAGATCGTTTATTCCTCATTTTTTTTGTAAACCTATAAATTGTCCCACTGCTGGGCAAAGGTCTCCCCCATCCTCTTCCATCCATCCCTGTCCTGTCCTCTTCCAGCCACCCATCCCTGTATCTAACGACATCGTCTCTCCACATACGCCGAGCCGACCTATTTAACTGCGGGTTAAGCACTAACTCTCCTTAGTGCAAGTTTTTAAACGGGTAGTTATTTGTGAGTCAGTGTTCCTAACCAAATCAAATGGTCCTTTATACCGTATTCCACGAGACGGAGCCCACACAATATAATATTGAACTTATACCACTAGGTAGGAGTTCCTTTTTTGAACTCAAAAATATTAAAAGTTATGTACGAAAGAGTAACTGATGATCCCTCTTAACAGTGGGCGCGGCTGCGTGCACCAATCGTTAGCAGTCACGTAAGCATTTGCGTAAAAAAACTTTACTGAATCACTGAAAATTCGTGAAAACTTCGTAAACATGTTATTAAAATTATAAGATGTTATTTTAGCCGGAGGCCAGAGCTCGGGAGGTGTTGATCGGCCTACAAGATTAAGCATTGAACACTTTTATAAAACTGTAATGTACTTTAACCAGAAACGGAAAAAGAGACAGAGGGAGACCAAAGGAAAGATGGCTGGACGAGATAAATAAAACTGCTGGTATAAGTTGGGTAGAGAAGGCCAATGACAGGGAAACTTGGAGTAAAATGGAGGAGGCCTTTACTCGTTGAGAGGTCCTTAATATTATTTAATATAAATGCAAATAATTAAATTAAATTAGTATACATGACATAATTAATATTTGACTAAGTTATTTTATAAATGAAATGTACAAATGAAATATATTAAGGAATAAAAGGCTATAATAATAATAATAATGTACTTTAACCGACTGCCGAAATGGGAAGGGTAATGTTTTTCGACAAAGACAGACAAATAACTCTCCTGCACACCTTTCTCTGTGTTCCACCGTACCTACGGGGCCATCCATAAAGTACGTCACACGAATTTCATGATTTTTTGAGGCCCCCCCCCCCCGTCCTTGTCACAGGTGGTCACATTTCTGAGACCCCCCCTCCCTAGTGTGACGTCACATGTATTGCAATTTCACATCGAAAAATTATTAAATTAAAACAGCAGTTCCGAAATTAGTTTTATTTCCATTTAAATTAAGTACTTTTTTATGAAATCAACATTATATCAAATATTTGAAACAATAACTAAAGATAGAGTTGGAAATATTTTTTACTTTAATTAATATTTCAAATTACGCGATTAGTACCTCTAGATATATTATATTTTGAAATGTGATGTCACGAAACTTAGGACCCCTCCCACCCCTTGTCACACCATGTCACACTTTGTCGCCCCCTCCGCCCCCCTTTACGTGTGACGTACTTTATGGATGCCCCCTACTGGGTTCGATACAAATCCGGCTATAAATTAGGTAAGCTTTTCAATGAGTACCTAAGTAAGGTCTCTCAGTTTGTTCATTACGAGACAAAAGCTGGTTTTCCCCGGAACCGTTTCTAAATAAATGATATGAGAATAGCTGCCATTGTATCTATATCTATACATATAATAAGACTGTAAAAAAGTTGTGTCTGTACATTGGATATTTTTTGAAAAGAATAATTGTAATGTGTTTTTTAATTTAGGATCGATACTGATGCCAAAACACTAATTTTTAGTATTTTTGTCTGTGACTTTGTGCAAGTATCACGCCATAACTACTGAAGGGATTTTGATGGGAGTTTCACTAGGATATAGCTGAAATATCCGGACAGCTCATAGGCTAAACCATGGCGGTATGTGATGTGGAAACAAGGATCCAGAGAGGAAGATCTGCCTCCTGATCTCCTCCATCCTCCTCCTCTACGCAAACGAAGTTGCGGGGTACAGCTAGTAAATAATGAAATGCTTACCTGCCCTGTGGTACTATGAAGACCGCATACTTATTGATGGCTTGCGCCTGCTTCTGGTCCACTATGTACAGAGTGTAGCGAGGAATGTCTTCTCCGGGCTGCATGAGGTCCAAGGAAACCTGTCAGGAAGACCAGACAATGTTGCCATTATAATATTTTTTTATTTTTTTGTATGTTATGCCTGCATTCCTCTGACATGGTGGTCGGAGTCTTTATTTGGCTTAACATGGTTTGTCTACTTTTTATTATTATTACCTTGCTCTGGGCGTTGGGGTCAGTATATACACCTGTATGTACTGGTATTAGAAGTGACACACATATATATATACATCTTTTACAATTTGGTTATATCTTACACATTTCGTTATTTACTAATTAACTGTCTTAAAGGCTAAGCACTGTTTAGAGACGCTTTTTTTCTTCTTGATATTATGTATATACAGGGTGTAACGTAAATGGTATATGAAGCTGAAGGGAGGGTGTTCAGTATCGGTAACTGAACAACTTTTGTTCTACAACTTTTCGAATAAAAAATAAAAACAAATTAATGTCTCATACAAATCGATCAGCTGACCGGTACGAAATGTATGAAAAGTCAAAAAATAAATTCGCGTAAATCGAAAAGTCGTCGAACAAAAGTTGTTCAGTTACCGATACTGAACACCCTCCCTTCGGCTTCATATACCCTTTACGTTACACCCTGTATATATATGCCCTTATAATATTAAATCCAATTTCAATCAAAAGGATTTCTATTACGTTTGTAAGGCGACATACTTACAAACGTATTATTTGGCCCTGGCAGCCTAAACGGCTTGCTACTATACATTTTAAGGCTTCGTATGCGCGGATTTACAGTTTTTATATGAAGGCTACGGCACTAGCTACTAAAATTAAACGTCTGAAAAAATATATAACAATCTTGAGGTGTATATTTAGGGATTGATGAATACCGATACACGATTGGACAAACTTCGCTCGGAATTTGAATTACGCATTATCCATGCTCGGTGAATAAATTAGAACATGATGAAAAAATTCTTGCCGTGGGCAGGACTTGAACCTGCGACCTTGTCATTCCGTGACACGCTCTTACCAACTGAGCCACCACAGGCCACGCCACGCCCATCGAAATTCTGCATCGCTTTATACATACTTAAAGGGTATGTTACGCAACTCCATCTATCGGACAATAGTAGTAGTATTCCGACAACCATGTCTAACATTCGGTTAGAAACATGATTTACGATGATGCGCTCCTATTTTTGCTCAGAATTTGAATAACGCATTATCCATGCTCGGTGAACTTCGCTCGATTGAAAAAAAATCGCAAACGTACCAAATTATATATGCGCGAGCATTCTAAGCAAACAGACGTGTAGCAAAATTTTAAATACATTTGTTAAATACAGCGTACACAAAGTTGAACTATACTAGTCACGAAATAAATGTTATTCGAAAAAAACTAGTGCCCCATAGATTATACCTTTTGCTCCTGGATACATCCACACCTTAAGCAACTGCGGCGCCCCGCACCCCCTCGAGTAAAGAGGACAAACTGTGATTTTTCAACTCTGTCACACGATACTTACCGCAGGCACGTAAAGCAAATTAAGCCTTATTAAAACTGCAAAAAAATGAGTGTTAGACGATCACCAACTAGCGGGGGTGGAGGCTGCGGCGGGGGTTCGCAACCGGATATGTCTAAACTGCGAGACTCGGTTGAGCAAACGCAGCTTACCTTTAGAAAACGGAAACAACCAGAGTCGGACTGCAATTGTGGAAGACAACTAACAAACTTCCGTCAAGAACTCATGGATATGTTAACGAACTTTACAACTTCCCAAACAGGACTTATGACTGCAATCCGTGAAGACATTACCGGAATGAGGTCCAAAATAGATACTATACAATCTGAACAAAAAGCATTGATTACCGAACTCACAGAACTAAAAGAAAATAATACAGCTACTCAATCAAAATTAATAGATTTGGAAAAAGAAATAAATATCATAAAGAACGAAATGCCTTCTAGAAGCAACCTCTCATGCAGCGAAAACCTTATAACTGAAATACGTGACCGGTCTGAAAGGGAAAGAAACATTATAATCTCAGGTATTCCTGAAATACAAAGCACTGACACGGAAGAAAGAAAGTCTCATGATAGAAGGGAAGCAGCATCTGTAATCAGAGAGATCATAAAAAATGCGGCTGATCCTACAACGATCCATAGAGTTGGGAAATACAAACCAGGTAAAGACCGTCCTCTAAAGGTGTCCTTTGATTCGCCAATAATACCAAAACAATTACTCCGTCTGAAAGGGAATGTAACCAATAAGAACATAAAGATATACTATGACCAAACACCTATTCAACAGACGTACATGAAGAATCTACGTGAAGAACAGAAAACCAGAACAGATAATGGCGAAACAGACCTTACTATAAAATATATAAAAGGCCATCCAAAGATAATTTCATCGCTTCTAAAAAACGACAATCCCAACAAACAGACACAATAAAACCACAACTAAATCCCAATGCCGACCACGACACAACATATCAACTACTGGATACTTACGGAGATTTTAAAACTGACAAGAACTCCCTAAACTTCCTCTACACAAACATTAGAAGCAGTGTGAAAACCGGAAAGATTGATGAAATTCGATGTGTAATAAAATCAATAGAAAACAAAATTCATTTAATATTACTTACAGAAACTTGGATTAAATCTGAACAAGACGCGAAAAACCTGCAAATCCCCAACTATACGCACTACTACAATTACCGAACAAACGCCAGAGGAGGGGGAGTGTCCATATATGTCCATAATGACCTTAAACACGAAATAACAGAAGAAAAATACAGCAATGGGAACAATTACTTATGGATACACACCGATAAACTTGGACTAGATATAGGACTGGTGTATAAACCAGGTGACACTAACATAAATGCGTTCTTAGAAGACTTTGAGGAACAAATACAATCTAAAAAAAGGGCAATTATATTTGGCGATTTTAATCTAAATTTGCTAACGATGGATAGAAACACAAAGAAGTACCTAAGCATGATAAAGGAAAATGGCTATATATGCCAGAATAAGATTGAAGACAAATACTCGACGCGTACAACAACGACAACGAAAAGCATACTAGATCATGTCCTAACAAATATCCAAAACGTAAACATCCATTTAGCCCTCATAGACTCTTCTATATCGGATCACAAGCAGTTACTGGCTGAAGTTAAAAAATCCAGACCTATTTCTCTTCAACGTTACAACTACGAAGCTATCGACTACGCATCTCTGTACAAATCTAGAAAAAACTATACTTTCGTTTCGGAGAACCATGATTATACTACACTACAAAACTCGATTAAACAGATACTGAACGAAAACACGACGAATAAAACTAAAATTATGAACCTACCACAAAAAGACTGGATAAACAGAACTATTATTAACCACATAAATGAAAGAAATGCTATCTGGAAAAAGCTGAAAGAGAATCCCGACGACATGAACATTAAAGCAGATTTTTTGAAAAAAAGAAACGAAACTACTAAAATAATAACAAAGACTAAAAATACTTACTACTTTGAGGCCTTCGGTAAATGCAAGAATAACCTCCAAAAAACGTGGAACCTAGTAAACACCCTGTCAAATAATAAAATTAAGCCTGACCGTGCTCCTCCAAAACTTACAACCCATTCTGGAAAACTCACTGACGGTAATGAAATATGCGAACATTTCAATATATTCTTTGCATCAATTGGAACTCACTTAGCTAACCAAATCCCAGCCAATTTCCACAATAACACTACATGTACTCTTACCTACACTGAGAGCGCCACTAAAAGCAATCAGTTATCACAATTCAAACCCTGCAATGTAGAAGAGGTCTCAAAAATCATAGATAATCTTGATTCTAATTCTAGCACTGGAATTGACGGTATCAGTACAAAATCTATCAAGTGTATAAAAGCTAACATTATCCAGGAATTAACAAATTGCATAAATGTTTGTTTGACTGAAGGAGTATTCCCGAATGAACTGAAGATAGCAAAGGTTAGTCCTATATACAAATCTGGTATTAAATCGGATCCTGGAAATTATCGGCCAATATCTGTATTACCGGTAATCTCCAAGGTATTCGAAAAAATTATTTATAACCGTCTTAGTAGCTTTCTCAATGAAAATAACTTTCTTTTTGAAAGGCAATACGGTTTTCGCCCTAAATCAAATACACTATGTGCCACAGTAGATTTAGTGACTAAAATAAAAACCAACATAGATGCTAAGAAAGTTGGCCTAGGGATATTTATCGATTTAAAGAAGGCCTTCGATACGGTTAGTCACTCCCTCCTACTGAAAAAGCTTTCGAATATTCAAATCACTGGTGCTGCCTTTAGAATCCTTCAGTCTTACCTAACAAATCGCCACCAAATAGTTAAAATCGATAAATATCAAAGCTCAACTCAATCTGTAACCTGCGGCGTCCCGCAGGGCTCAATTCTTGGTCCCTTACTATTTTTAATCTATGTAAACAACATTAGCCAATTATCCTTGCACGGAGAAATCACCCTATATGCCGACGACACCTCTATTTTTTACTTCGGGCACTCAATTACCGACCTTCTTAAACTAGCACAAGACGATCTGAATATCCTGAACATGTGGTTCCAATATAATTTACTCACCATCAATACTGCTAAAACCTCATACATAATATTTAAAGCCAAGAATAAAAAGTTACATGACCAACAGCCACTTTATATCAATAATGTAAAATTAAATGAGACAAAACAGGAAAAGTACCTTGGACTCATATTAGACAGCGGCCTGACGTGGAAAGCACACATAGATAAAGTTCGTTCCAAGCTGTCATCCTTACATGGCTCAATACGGGGATTTGTAGGATGCCTGCCACGCAGAGTTCGTTTCTCAATATATAATTCATTAATAAAATCACATTTAGACTATCTTATCGAAATATGGGGGTCTGCTGCTAAAACAAATCTGAAAGATTTGCAAATTACACAAAATAAATTAATTAAAAAACTTTTCAATTACGATTTTTTAACATCAACGAGCAAAATATATAAAGAAACTCAAATATTTAATATCAACCAACAATACAAATACAACACATGCGTCCTTATAAGAAAAATAATAAACGAAAAAATACATACAAATATTACCTTTCAAACTAACAGGGAAAAAGGGAAAAGACGGCTACGTAATTATAATGATCTAGCTATACCAAAATCGCGCACTAAATCTGGTAGCAAAAACATAAGTTGTGAAGGAGCACGGATCTATAACACGTTGCCGAGGGAGCTAAGGGAGACAGGTAGTTTGAATGTATTCAAAAATAAACTAAAAATTAACATCAGCCGAGATCCGGCCCTGTGCTGAACAACTAACCTGTTTCCTATGAATGCGCTCGGCAACAAAAATGCAATACTGACAAATCACACTTACCCACTTTTATTGTTGTTAATGTTTGTCTACTTTTTAATGTTTGAACATCAAATAGATTTTGTTAGCATGTTTGGTAGAATGCCAATTTATTATTAATATTAATCATTATCTCTAAGTGAAATGTAATAATTTCTTGAGATGAATAAAGATCTTAAACCACATTATATTTAAACCGCAATAGTTATTCACACAAAATATATATCAAAATGTAGGGTATTATAAATACGAGAGCTCATTTAAAAAAAATCAGATTTATTTTCCCTGCCAAAATTCATCCAAAATCAATAAAAATACAAATATGGAGTCACTGTGCCGTGCTCTTCACTCCGCCGCTGCGGGACATCTTCTGTCTCGCGTTCGAGTTTGACAGCTGGCAGCTGTTTTATTATGATTTAGTTTTATATGCTGAACCACTAATGTTTCACCTTAATTTGCTTACCTCGTCTTCTCCATCCAAGCTGGTCCTAGCGAGGCCATTGGTGACGAACGCTGTGTCCTGCACCGACTTCACGCAGTCCCGGACCTCAGCGGCGGACTCCAGCCTTTGCATCTTGTCGCCAGCCATGCACACTTCTAATATCTGTGGATAATGCTGCATCCTAAATCCCTATCTTCCATAAACAGTATTAATCAATCAAGCAAGTCTCTTTATTGCAAGTAAGCATGTTGTGTAACATTTTTGCACATCAACTTTTTTAAACACTACCTTTTTGTAAGGTAAAGGTGCCAACAACGATAAGAAAATAATAACAATTAAATTATTTAATAACTAGGGAAAATTGCATCTCTTCCATAATAATAGCTGTTGGGAATTAAATAGGCAGAAACGTCTCATTAAAAATTATTTCAAAAAACAAAGAACCCGACAGTATATACTTTTGCAACGGCTTTCATTGCTGCCTTTTCGTAGTCCATAGTTATAAGACTAAAATAACAAAGGAGTTCTTAATATTGAATTTGTTGCGATTTCAATAAGTAAGATATGTAGGTAAATATAGTATAGGTACATATAAAGTTATCAGAATCAGTTACCCACAAATTGCTTTATGAAGTAATCGCAGTCGGTTTCCTACAAGCACATCAAAAGCCTCGATCGAAACTAATTACGTACAAGTAAAAAAAAATACTTGATCGAAGCCAGTTACGTACAAGTACTACAAAAGCCTCGATCGAAGCCAGTTTCGAAACTCCGGTTTCGTAGACGGCCGAAGGGACTGCAAGCAACTAACCCCTTTTGATTAGTTTTTTATACCCTATAACACTCCCGTAATCAAGACGAATCTAACGATACCTCATACACCTACTGTGTGAATGTGACTCACTGGCTAGGAAGCGAATGAGTCTCCTGGGGTCGGCCTATCCGGAACCAGAAGACTACAGGCTCCTTCCCACGAGCTGCGTAGCGGACCTATTGAGTTACATCTTTAGGGCGGAGGAAGGAGCATAAAGGAAAGGGGAGAGCACAAAAGATCCCAATGGGTCGAAGTGCCGCCACATTGGCACCCGGATAAGAAGAGAAGAACGATACCTCATACACCGAAATTATTCAAGCCGTTTAGGCTTCCGCAGGAAGGAATGGCTATACATACATACACTCGAAAAACATAACCCTCCTTCTTGTGCAGTCTGGTAAAAAGTAGACATAAATTGTTTAAAAAGTTATCATCATCATCAGTCAATTTTTATGTCCCTGCAAACCCAGTGCAGATTGGCATATTACTCTTCTTGTACTGCATGCAGTACATTTTTTTTCCTTGCTTATCTGCCATCAGTCCATATGGACTTTTATCTTATCAGATGTGCTGAATGTCAGGTAGTATGTAGGCGCTACATTCAGCAATGCAGCTCCCTCATGTGGTACTGCTTGGTGGGACAAGCGAGAAATTCGTTCCGTTTTAGTCTTTGTGGACATCTTGAAGTATCTAGCAATTCAACAGCAAGTTGGTTTGGATGTTTTCCGAGCCGTTCCTTGTATCGCTCTATCTTGTTGCTAATTTCCTGCCTGACTGTTGAAAAGTTCAGATATTCGTGTATTTCTTGATTTCTAGTGAACCACGGGGCTGATGCCAGGCTGATGCATGCAGTACATCACAATGTTTTCCTTCACTGTTTTGAGAGTTTTCGGTAAATGTACGGTTTAATTACACATGCTTTATATTTTTTGGTGAAATCTCGGCAAATCCCTCACCAATTTCGGCATCTCCTTAAACTTGGTAGCAACGACAACGAACACGGGCAGTGTTGTTCCATCTCCTTCCTCGGCACTCTTCTCCTCTGCCTCGTGACACCGCACCACTCGGAACATCCACGCCTTGTCACAGAACACATCTAGCAGCTTAGTGAGGATATGGCTCTGTAGCAGCGAGATGCACATGTAGCGGCCACCGAGCTTCAGAACACGCTTGATTTCTGCAAAATATCTGTGAATTTCAAAGTGAATCTTTGAAAGATAACCGAGAATTAGCGATGAATGTAAAGAACAAGCAGAAATTAAATCAAAAAAACAGAAGCTGTTTTTAATTCATAAAAAAGAATTAAAGACACCATCGTTTGGCCACCCTGTCCCTTTCTAACTTAACCTTTTTTAACGAAGTGTGAAAGGGATAGCAACACGATTTAAAGGAAGTGAGGTTTAACTAGGTTTGACATCCTTCTTCCTGAAAACCTTGGAAAAAATGGTAGACAATCACATAAGGCAGGGGCCGCTAAGGAACAAACCCCTGCACAGGCTGCAATGTGCCTATCAGCCTGGCAAGTCCACTGAGACTGCGCTTCACCATGTAGCGAGCAGAGCTGAAAGAGCTTTAAGTAGCAAGGAGGTCTGTGTCGGAGCATTTCTCGACATAGAGGGAGCCTTCGATCGCACAACTTTCGATGCTATAAACATTGCAGCATCAGAGCATGGCATTGATAACACTATATGCAGGTGGATTCAGTGCATGCTGAAGGGCAGAGTTGTTAAATCAACACTGCTGGGAGACGAACTATGGGCAACAACTACAAAAGGATGTCCGCAAGGGGGAGTGCTATCACCCCTTCTTTGGAGCCTAGTGGTCAACTCACTCATAGACGATCTCAATAAAGGGCCACTATACACAGTGGGATATGCGGATGATCTTGTCGTATTAATAAACGGGAAATTCCCAAATACAGTGACAGAACTGATGCAAAAGGCTCTGGATACGATAGAGAGATGGTGCAACAAAAAACATCTATCTATCAATCCTAGCAAAACAAAGGTAATTTCATTTACAAGGAAAAGGGACCTTTCGGGACTAAGAGACCTGACCCTATACGGTGCCCGGATCGAATGGTTCAGGTCTGTGAAATATCTGGGTGTCACCCTGGATAGAACACTGACCTGGAGTACACATGTGGACGATATAATATCAAAAGCGAACAGAGTTTTTGGGATGTGTCGTTCCACTTATGGCAAAACATGGGGTTTAAAGCCAAAGGTCCTAAGCTGGATATACACGATGATGGTAAGACCAATACTTATGTATTGCTGCATCGTGTGGTGGCCTAGGACGAAAGTGGCAGTATGCAGGACAGAACTCACTAAGGTTCAGAGGACTGCATGCATGGCCATAACGGGGGCGTTCAGAACTACACCCACGGCAGCACTGGAGATCTTGCTGGATCTACAACCGCTGCACATTGTGATTCAGTTAGAGGCAGCCAAGTCCCTGCACAGATTAGCTGCAAATGGGATATGGAATGATAATATGCTAAAAACTGAACACACAAATCTGGAGGGACTAAAAGACCTCAAGGGAATAATGAACATGGGCTGCGATAAGATCCAGCCCCAGTTCATATTCAACAAAAAGTTTAAAATACAGGTCCCTACACGGGACGAATGGAGACGTGGTATGCAAGCTCCAGACAACGAGAGTCTTATTTGGTATACCGATGGGTCCAAAATGGAATCTGGTACTGGAGCGGGCATATACGCTCAAGACTGTCACATCAGTCAAAGCATGGGCATATATGCAACGGTCTTCCAAGCTGAGACATATGCTATTAATGCCTGTGCCAGGGAGAACATAGACAGGGGTGTCCGTGACAAAACTATCTATATTCTCAGCGATAGCCAGGCAGCCCTCAAGGCCCTTGACACACCGCGAACGGACTCTGGCCTGGTCCTCGATTGTGTTAGATCACTAAACAAGCTAGGTCAGCACAATCGGGTACGGTTGGTCTGGGTACCGGGGCATGTGGGCATAACGGGCAATGAAGCGGCTGATGAACTGGCTAGAAAGGGCTCACAGTCCTCGCTAACAGGACCTGAGCCATATGTGGGACTCTCAATGAGTACCATCAAAATGGCCTTACGGGCCAAGGCCAAAGACTTGCACAACCTGGAGTGGAAAAACATCAAAGAGCTGAAACACTCCAAACTTTTCATTGGCGAGACAGACACAGGCTGGTGCAGGAAAATCTGGAAACACAACAGAAACCAGATGCGGCTCATAATTGGGGCACTAACGGGACATCAAGCAACGAACGACCTGTTGCACAGGATGGGGTTAGCTGTATCTCCAACCTGCAGAGCCTGTGGTGACAAAACGGAGTCCATGAAACACCTACTGTGTGAATGTGACTCACTGGCTAGAAAGCGAATGAGTCTCCTGGGGTCGGCCTATCCGGAACCAGAAGACTACAGGCTCCTTCCCATGAGCTGCATAGCGGACCTACTGAGTTATATCTTTAGGGAGGAGGGAGGAGGAAGGAGCATAAAGGAAAGGGGAGAGCACAAAAGATCCCAATGGGTCGAAGTGCCGCCACATTGGCACCCAATCAGGATAAGATAAGAACTAGGTTTATGAATAACAGCAAAAAAGTTTAACCCCTTGTGATAAATTTTTTATAGCTCCTATATCTCCTATCTTTCATAGTTTCATACATTAAAACATTGCCGCTGCTATTCCGGTGCCTTTATTTGGCTTTTTAATGGATTTCTGCATTGTATAAGATTTCACAAGATAGAGCTCGGTGGCTCAGTGGTTAGGTCAACAGACTTGCGATATGGAGGTCCCAGGTTCGATTCCCAGCTAGGGCAGCCATGTACCAATGAGTTATCCTCAGTTTTTTCGACGGAGAAACTTACGTACATTTACCGAGTGCTCTCAAAACGGTGAAGGAAAACATCGTGATGAAACCTGCATGCCCTAGAAGAAGAAAATCTAAGGCATGTGAAATCCGCCAATCCGCAGTGGGCCCGCGTGGTGGATCATGGCCCCAGCTCCCTCGATGTAAGGGAAGGTCTGTGCCCGAGCAGTGGGGCAATATAAATAGACTGATGATGATAAGATTTCACAAACGTTTACCTGTCGATTCTCTCGTTCGTTTCCGGCGAATCGTCTGGCATGAGAGCGTCCAGCGTACCTTTGTCGAGAACAACACTGAATTCCTCTTTTTCGAACGTCATTTTCAAAGCGTCCATGCAAAGGAATCTCATATTAGTTCTATGTGAGTTCACAGTCTTCATCTGCCTTATGACGACTTCTGAGACATCTATGTTGGTGATATTGCTATAACCAACATCATACAGATCGGCACTTAGACTAGAGTTTCCACATCCAGTTATCAGGATGTTATCTCTGTGTTTTATGTATTTATGCAAATGTGCGCATAGTTCTAGGTATTCGCCGTACCTGTAAAATACGAACATGTGATTTATTCGAGATGTACAAGAGTAAAATATGTAAACACAATACAAAACATAACCTACCACTCAAAAGCTTTATTGCCGCGTTTCTTGAAAAATTTATTCCAATAATCTTTTTCACTGAACTCTTTGTGGCTTTTAGGTAAAAGATTCATGTTTTTATAATGTATTTACGTGTTATTTTGCTAATAATTTAGGGGAAACAAAAACAAACACACGGCAACAGCTGTCTGTACCATAAACAATAGACATACAATTTTTTTTCTTAATAATAAAAGGCAATGCAAACTGGAGACCATTCTTCCAAGTCTGTAATAAAATTATTGTCTATGTACTCATTGACACAGTGTTGCCATGTGGATAATAAACGTACGAATTTGTACTATTTGTAGTAACACTACGATTCACAATGACATCCAAAACCCGTGTTTTCACGCCACAGTTTTCATGCCAATAATTCGCGTTGCCAAGGTTTCACTACACTCCAATATCCTCAATATTGGCGTGTTATAAAATTCTGAATTTATCGTCCGTTACCTTTAAATTTCATTTTTATAGGTGAATTTAATATATCAATGCATTGTTTTCGCAAGTTATACTAATGTTAAAGAGACGCAGTAATGTATTTCATCTATGTGCGAACACATTTAGCCGGACTTAAGAGCCAGACGCATTTTGGCAGCGAAACGTGGCAACACCGAATGAATGCTACTGTCAAAAAAATTGTGGAACGAGTGATGTGATTGTGCGTGTGATTTTACTTGGATTTTACGTGTTTATATTTTATTTTCCAAAGTAAACATGGTTTTTTTCCCCAAAAACGTTGCTTTTAAGCCTTTTATTGCGTGAACGAACATGAAAAGGAAAGACGTCAGCTAAATAAAAATTTGGGACCATCGCCATCAGTGAAAGACTTCGTACAACAACATGGAAAATCAAAATCATGACAAATGGGACGCCCTTACTACTGTTAAATCCTTTGATTTAGGTAAGTAGTTTAACTAGAACCCTTCTTCATTTGTGGCTTGTGATATTTGCATTGATAAATATGGGAAAATCTCATTATTTGGTGCAAAGTTGTAACCTTGAAAATTTTAGTTAGCTAACTGTATTTGAGGGCTCTAGAACGTTTGCGCTTGTAATTTTAATACGCTATGTATTATTCTGAAGCATACAAGTATCATTTGTATTAAAGACAAAATAAATCCTCAGATTTGTAATATAACCATGGGGTACGTATTATTATAAACATGTATTAACATGTCAACAATGATGAAACTGTGATGTTAGATTCATATCTAATCAATATCCGAATTACCTACGTAACTTAATCTAATTTGGGCTTTGTTTTGTTGTACAATCTAAATCTAATGACTCACAATATGGTTATGTACAGTGGAACTCAGAGAAAGGTGTACAGGAGAGTTTTTAAGGTTGAGATTTTCTCATAAACTACTTGACCTATTGCAAAAATTCTTTCACTGTTTGATAGATAAAAGTTAAAACTATGTAACTGTAAAATAATTATTAAATTCGGTCCAATAGTTTTTGAGAAAATCTCAATCTTATTGAGGCCCCCTGTATACCTATCTCTGTCTCTGACTGTACTATTTTGATTATTTTTCTTTCATATATTTTTATGTTAAGCCTGTTAACCTACATTACTTTAATAAAATTGTAATGAATAAATAAATTCACTTTTTAAGTCACTTACTCTAGCTTGCTATCTCTTATTGCAATCATGCCTTAATTTAAGTTGGTGGTTAGATAGATAGATTCATTTATTTCGGATTACAATGTAATTTTTACTTGTATTTTTTATTAGTAATTTGATTGTCAGTTTAAATTAAAATAATAACTATGTGTATAACAATATTATGCATTGCATAAATTATGATTTTAACATTAATAAATCAAATTCCTTAAAGGAATGCAATTCGCTATCCAATAATAGGTATTTTAATCGGCGACCAAGTCGGAGTTTAAGTCATGGTTTAATTAAGGATTTTAACGGGATTTCGTCAACAACGCCTACCAACGCCGCGTCTATAGTGATGTATATTACAATAAACCTACCCAAGACAAATGTACTAACTTAGCTTTTAAGAAAATTGTTACTAACTCAAATGGACCTAGTTGTCTGAATAAATAAATATTATTATTATAATCAGTAGTTCTGTAACTTTCAAATAAGGCCACCGCTTAGCCATTTTCTGTTTGTTATGAGTCATTAAATAACCTAAAATGTAACCCTTTTTGTTATTCATTAATAAAAGTCTTTGAAAGCTAGCTCAATCTAGCTACATTCTTAAAAATAAATAATAACGGGTATGCTGTATTTTTTCAGGTATAACCCACAACAGCCACCATGAATCAGTATTCCACCAGAGAATGCACCAGATCGATGTCGTCCGCTCCTCAGCCACCACACCCATCAGCCTCCTCGTCCAGTCCCTCGTCAAACAACTCTGCACACTCCTCGAGAAAGACACCTCCAGAGCCAACTTCCTCTACAACACAATCTGCGAGAAATTACACAGTATGAATCTGATAGATAACTCGTATGCTATGGGAGAATTTGAGGTTATGCGAAGCCAATACCAAAGAGCTTTATATCAGTTGGTCACAGTCGCAAATGGATCTGAAATACCCATATCGCTGCCAGCAACGTGGCCCATAGTCCAGCCTTCAGGCCTCGAATGGTCGCGGTACCATAGAGAGTTTGAAGAACTATATTTTATCGCTGGAGGAGGCTTTGGCAAAGTATTTAAAGCTAGACATAGACTAGATGGCGTAGAATACGCTGTCAAAAAAGTCTTCATAAAATCCTCAAACGTAGATTCAATCATGACTCATTTAGCCGAAGTAAAGACTATAGCAAGCCTCAATCATCCGAACATAATAAATTACAAAGCGGCATGGCTGGAACCGATGATAGAATCAACAGTGAAAAAGAAACGCAAATTCCAAATGGATATGGACAGCGATGAGTTTTCAGCTTTAAATCCTGATATCATATCTTCAGCGTACCCCGACATACTCACATCTTTCAAAACGCATAACTCCAAAGAACTAACTAAAAACAATAGTCAGTCAGACTTCGAAATCTCTTTTAAGAACTCGAACAGCTTTGAGCAGCCAGAGAGTACAGGAAAAGAATCCGTTGAATCTGAGAGTGACGAGGATACACAAGAGGAAGAGAATGCCGTTTGCAACTTATTCTCTGGCAAGGAATACGAAAACTGTTCACGTGTCAACTTAAAATGGGCTACGCTTTACATTCAGATGACGTTTTGCGAGCAAACTTTGAAGCAATGGTTGGATGACCGCAACAATCGCTTAACGCTGTCGCGAAAGGGTTCGGAAGATCTGACTCTTCATCACAGTGATTCATGCAGCTCTGCCTGTCTCGATTCTCCGACTTCTGACATGAATTACCCGACATCGTGGACCCATATTGACGTTATTGTAGACATGTTTACGCAGCTAGTGCATGGTCTACACTACATACATTCGAGGGGTATTATCCACCATGACATTAAGCCTAGTAACGTGTTTGTGGCTCATGGAGAGAACGGACTATTGGTGCAGTTGGGTGACTTTGGACTGGCATGTCCGTTGCAGCAGTCTCATAGCGGATTGGCGTTGGGAACACATTTATACGCTGCACCTGAGCAATTAGAAGGACAATGTAACCCCAAGGTAATTAATATTCATATACATTTTATTTCTGAGAAATCTTTAAATATAAATGATTGTTTAAACTTAATAGCACAGACCACTTACTCAATGAACATGAAATCGGTACAAAAGCCAATGGGCACATTCGTATGGAGGGTGGTGCCTTTTTTTTTTCGCGCGGCCAGAATCAGTTTCATATCTACTGTGTAGGAGACCATACAAAAAGAGAAAAAAAGTTGTTCCCAGGGTTCTAACCGCAGTCCGGGCCGAGATAATAGAGTTTAACTTTTACCAAAAGAGAGGAGAATGTCGCATCTGCCATCTACAATATACTCCCCCTTTTCGACAATTTATTGGTTTCTGGTCTTCAAAAGCGGAAATCCGGTGCACCATGTGCAATATACCCCCCCCCCCCCCCCCCCCCCCCCCGTCCAACCCAAAAATAAATTGAGTTTCCTATTATTCCTTAAGATGTCGCATCTGCCATGTTCAATACACTCCCCCTAGACGTTTTTTTTGCGGTCAACCAAAGCGGAAATCCGGTTCAACATGTACATTGATCAATATCCTCCCCCTCACCTAAAAATAAATTGAAATGTATTTTATTTCATAAGGCGTCGCATCTGCCATCTATAATACACTTCCCCTTTGATGTTAATTTATTTTTTCCGACCACTAAAACGGAAATTCAATGCACCATGTACAATATACCTCCTCCCCCCGTAAAAAACATATTTATTTCATTTCCTATAATAATTATCCTCCTTGGTGTAACTTGTGTCCGGTGTAGTTGGATTCTCCCCGTATAAACTTGACGAACTGAACTACTCTAAATGGTTCCTCAGCATCCTCTGGCTAGGTGATCGATGTACGGTCGACAGCACATAAAGCGTATCACATTGGCACGCTACGCAGGGGCCGTCGACTGTACACAAAAGACCTTTTGAAAAAAATACACAGAAGTATAACATACGCCGTAACAAGCCGTAATAAGCAGGCTTGTTAAAAGAAACCATTGTCAAATAAATGTTTTCTATTCTATTGCAAAATATATCGTATAACTCCTGGTGTGATACGCTTGCTGTTCTATCGACCGTACATCGATTGTTGCGGCGTATGTTACACTTCTGTGTGTTTGAATGAGTTAGAGGATATTTTTGCACACATAAACACTCCTACATATTAAAACACTCCCAAACTCACACCAAACGAGATCCAAATACAAAAAGATTGTTTCAAATAAATGATTATTATTATTATGATACTATTCCTAATATCATCGATCTGGGCCGAGTCACGGTTTTCAACAGAGCATTAGATCAACATTAGATGAAAAAGAATGGCGAGGTCTCTGGTTCGAATCCCAGTCGCGATGTAATATTTAAAACGATACCGTAAATCACAAATTACACTCGAATGAGCAAAACACACCCTAAATAACACAAAAATACGGCTTATTCCACTATTCCCCGTTGACAATCCCCGTCAACGGGGATTAGTGAACTTTTTGTTCATTAATCCCCGTTAACGCCAATTGGAGCTTGTAATGGGGATTAATGAACTAAAAAGTTCATTAATCCCCATTACGTTAAAAATAAAATACTAATGTAAGAATCAGGTACCTTCTATTTATTATTGGATAAGAACTCACTTATTGATTATTTTTATAATCAAATTAAATTAAATTTAAGCCTGATTACAATACTTAAAAAAAAATTACTTAAAATTTTACAAAAAAAAAAGAAATCAGAGTCACAAACGTTGCTATCAACTTTTATATTACCTTGACTATTTTAAAAACGTTCAGAGCTCCTCGGAGCCTGAACAACCGATTCATCACCATTTATAATAAAATCAGATTTTTAACTATTAGTTACGTTTCTTCAGTAAAATGACAGAGCTATTAATAAGAAAACATAAGTACTATAAAATAAAATACAGATAGTTACTTTCAAGTAATCACAGATTTTACATTTTAATAGTAGGTATTAAAATCACAGTTTAATAGTTAAAAGACATTGCCACATTTCAATGGAGCTTTGCCCCACCTACAAAACTACGTGACCATTTAAGCTGTACCTATAATTTTGTTGGGGTTTCATATTGCATAATCATAATCAGTATCATTTTCTACTACTCTCGCAACTCCTATAGAAGAATAACAAAAACAATGAATAAATCGCTTCGATTTCTTACTATTTTCTGAATTCTTAATTAAGCTGTTTTTTTCTAATCGCAACTTGTACAGTCGAAGACAGAGATAAGTATACAGGGGGCCTCAATAAGGTTGAGATTTTGTCAAAAACTACTGGACCGAATTTAATAATTCTTTTACAGTTACATAGTTTTAACTTTTATCTATCAAACAGTGAAGGAATTTTTGCAATTGGTCAAGTAGTTTTTGAGAAAATCTCAACCTTAAAAACTCTCCTGTACACCTTTCTCTGTCTTCCACCGTACCAAACTTTATTTTAAACGAATAATTTTAATAAAAAACGGAGATATTTTTACATTTATTCGTTATCTTGTACAACTTGCGGTTGATGGTGGGGCAGAATCTGGCATTGTCATTTGTCGCGATTAATGCTTTTCATTGTTTTTTCTGCAATGCTGCTGTGAGTAGATATGTATTATCTATGGTGAGTAGGCGACTGAGCAAACCATTGGAATTAGGTAGGTACCGAAATAGTAAAGGTAATATAAAAGTTGATAGCAACGTTTGTGACTCTGATTTTTTTTTTGTAAATTTTTATGTAATTTTTTTTAAGTATTGTAATCAGGCTTAAATTTAATTTAATTTGATTATAAAAATAATCAATAAGTGAGTTCTAATCCAATAATAAATAGAAGGTACCTGGTTCTTACATTAGTATTTTATTTTTAACGTAATGGGGATTAATGAACTAAAAAGTTCATTAATCCCCATTATAAGCTCCAATTGGCGTTAACGGGGATTAATGAACAAAAAGTTCACTAATCCCCGTTGACGGGGATTGTCAACGGGGATTAGTGGAATAAGCCAAAAATACTGGTACATAAAAACTCTCGTACACACAAAAATTCCCCTAGATATCGTAATAATTAGTTTTGCGCGTCTGAGTATGGTAGTGTATTTTGAATCTGAATGTAAGTACCATAGAGTGTGTTGTGAGTATTTGGGAGCATTTTTTATGTTAGGACATTTGTCTATGTATTTTTTTTGCGTAAAGGTATGTTTGTATTTGAGGAGTGCGTTGTTGATTCTAGGTGTATTGTGGGGCGTATTTGTGTGTAATTGTATTTTGTACGCTAAATAGTATTTTTGTTTGGCTGTGTGCTTATGCATAAAGATGACTGTATTTTGTATGTTACAAATGCTGTTACCTGTGTTTTATGTTGTTCGTAAAGGTATGTTTGTGTGTAGATGGGTGCGTTTTTGTTTCTAGTTGTGTTTTGAGTGTTTGCTTCTTTCTGCGTTAAACTGGGTTTTTTGTATCGTAGGGTATGTATATATCAGGGTGTAATTTGTGTGCGAGACTGTTATTATGTTTATCTGGTTATTTTGTGTTAAGGTGGCGTATTCAAACGTGTTTTAGTGTCTAGGTATATTTCATTATGTTTATGGGTGTGCTTGGGAGTTAAGAGTTTATTTTTGTGTATGTTGGACTCTGGATATAGTTATATGAGTCAGCGTGTGTTTACGTTTAACGCTTCTGTATACTTTTCTTTAAATGTTAGGGGTTCGTGATAGTAGCATAATAATTATGTATCCTAGCTAGGCGATGCTGATAAACGACTGAGTTCGTCTGGATCCTTTATTGGATGTTTTAAGGAAACCGGAAAAAGTTTTACTGTTTTGGGGGTGGGGGTTCCTTACCTCAATAGGGAAAAAAGGAACCTTTGTTTAACATATTTTCAGTCAGGTCCGCGATATAAGAGTAAATAAAATGACAATCTAAAGTAACTTGAGAGAGGAAGTATTTATTTATAACAGGCGAGTCGTGGCCTTTCGACGACGGTCTTTAAAGCCGTGGGAATTTGCGAGATTTTCGATTTTAATTTTTCCTTTAATTAAACTCAAATATCTCGGCCCCGGATGAGTGGGGAAACATAGACGCAACATTTTTACGTTCATCGTGAAGTCCGGGATTCTTACTTTCAGTCAGGGTATAAATATTTAAGTTTAAGTAAAGTCATAAAACTTGAGAGGGGGTGTGGTGTAGAGGATACACCGGATGTGAGAGGATTCTTACCTTCCAGGATTTTTACCTTCAGTCAGGGCAGAGATATTTAACTTTAAGTAAATAACAAACGTGAGAGGGGGGGAGGATGTGCTCATTTTAGATGATGCACCGGCCATCTAAAAAGAACCGGAGTTCTAGTGGCCCAGTCGGGATGAATTATAACAAAAGTTATAGTAGATGGCCGGTGCATCATCTAAAATGAGCATATCCTCCCCCTTCTCACGTTTGTTATTTACTTAAAGTTAAATATCTCTGCTCTGACTGAAGGTAAAAATCCCGGAACAACATTTTCTTGTAGACGACCTCATAGTGAATGTAAAAATGTTGATTCGACGTCTCTACCCTCCACCGGGGCCGAGATATTTGAGTTCAAAAAGTTAAAGTCGAATATCTCGGCCCGGACTGAGGTTACAGATGAGCTGCCATAATATGTTTTATTTACTTTGCCAATATGTACCTAAAGAACCATATTTGGTTTCTGGCCGCGAAAATTTCAAAAGGCTCCAAAAACGCCCATTGGCTTTTGATTTGCAAGCGAAAAATTATGTCAATGACGAGCGTCTAGAAACGAAGCGGGGGACAGGGGTGCCGTATTAAAGAGATGCGTCCATGTCGATAATATCTCTAGGTTACACGTGTCGCGAAGCAATTTTGCGCTCATGTGCGGGCAGACACGGGACCTGTTACAGGTCTATGGGGTAAGTGGTCTGTGTTAAATGGAATAACACACTGACTTCGTTCTAGTCCCATTCCCATTTGTCTTTAGTGTTTATAACAAATCGTAATCTGACCCGATAATGTCATAGTGCATAATATACAGGGTAATAATGTGCATAGTACACAATATACAGGGTAATAATGTGCATAGTGCACAATATACAGGGTAATAATGTGCATAGTGCACAATATACATGGTAATAATGTGCATAGTGCACAATATTCAGGGTAATAATGTGCATAGTGCACAATATACAGGGTAATAATGTGTATAGTGCACAATATACAGGGTAATAATGTGCATAGTGCACAATACACAGGGTAATAATGTGCATAGTGCACAATATACAGGGTGTCCTTGAATTCATTCGACAAATTGAAATTAGGAGTTGTACTCATGATAAATATTAAATTGGCAAGGTTTTATAGTAATTCAAAACTTGAACTATGTACGTCACAAATCACACAATGACCTTAGAAAGATAATAATCACCATTAAGTCTAATTCCAGTAAAAGAAATCACTGCAAAAAAATAAAACATAAAAACTCCAATGATCAAATTAATGTTTTTCCGAGCGTTCCATGAGCTAACTAGCGCCGCCAATCTTAAAAAAATCGTATCTTCCAATATAATCAATTTTATTAAAAAAGCTACGTTCACATTGTTTATTGCTATAAATATTATTTTTTAAATGCTTATTTGTAACGTGATTCAATGTAGGTAAGTTGTAGTTCGCAAATGTGCCAGAAACGGCATGACAAATACGCAAATACGAATAGCCAAGTGAAGTGCCACCATTACAATACACTAGACAAGACATGTTTTAACAAGTAATATCTTGTATAACTCAGTCAGAACAGAAAAGAGATATTGATGATTCATTGATAACAGTTACAATAATAGTTTTTTAAAATTAGAATCATTATCTTTATTGCAAGTAGGTAAATACATTGATTGATGTACAGGGTGGCCTTGAATTAATTCCACTAAATTAAGTGGATGGTTAGGCTTGTGACATACATTAATTCTGCACAGCGTTTAAGAGCCTTCCAAGAGCCAACTAGCGCCGCCAATCTTAAAAAAATCATATCTTCCAATATAATCAATTTTATTAAAAAAGCTACGTTCACATTGTTTATTGCTGCCAGAAACGGCCGTTTTTCGCAATTATGCGAACTACAACTTATAGCAATAATTATTAAACTTATAAAAATAATATTTATAGCAATAAACTTATTTATTTATTGCTATAAATATTATTTTTTAAATGCTTATTTGTAACGTGATTCAATGTAGGTAAGTTGTAGTTCGCATAATTGCGAAAAACGGCCGTTTCTGGCAGCAATAAACAATGTGAACGTAGCCTTTTTAATAAAATTGATTATATTGGAAGATATGATTTTTTAAAGATTGGCGGCGCTAGTTGGCTCATGTCAGCGCCTTAAGGAAGGCCAGTGTCGTACGCTATCGCAACCACATCATTTTCAAGTGTTTTTTTTTTACATATTTTGCAATATAATCCTTTCCCGTTACAGAGCGACATGTACAGCCTAGGAATAATACTCCTGGAGATGGTTGAACCCTTCAGCACTGACATGGAACGTGTCAAAACGATCTCAGACCTTCGTAAAGGTCAGATACCAGCCCACCTCACCGCTAACTGCCCAAAAATAGCTCACATCATCGGAAAGTTAGTTCAACGGCGACCAGCGAAAAGACTTGACACAAACCAATTGCTTGAAGAGCTTAAGACTTTAGCGGAGAACAAAGATGACACAATCAAGTCGTTGAAGGAAGAATTAGCTGCGAAGGATGACGAAATTGCTAAGTTAAGAATGATGCTCGCTAAATTTAATTATAATAGTTAGGAATTTTAAATTTTCATTGCCCATACACATTTATTATTTATTTGGACTTAAGTATTTATTACACAAAGAAATGCTGAAAACTGTGCAGATGGAATTGTAGTATCCGCGATAGGTTTCCCTGTGCTGCGGCTACCAGTGATTCCCGGTTACACCAATGCGTATGTACAATGTGTATGTATGTATTTCTTTAGAGACATAGGCGCGTATTCAGGCAGGGCAGAGCAGAGGGGCTCGCGTACACGTTGAAAACGATCGTACAAGTTAAACAACGCTGGGCGAGGTTAGTACCTGGATGGGTGCCCGCTAGTGACACTTTCATCTGAGCCCCTCCGTGCCTCGGGGCGCACGTTAAGCAGTTGGTCCCGGTTGTTGTCGCTTGACAGCAGTCGTTAGGCCACATCAGAGGCCTACGGGCGGCCTGAATAACTCTGACAAATAGGTTTGGTCACTAAACCACACGACAAAAAGGCGCGTATTCATAAACTTTAAAGTTACGCCACCGTTTAGGCCCCCTGTCCCTTTCTATCTTAACCTATTTTAACGAAGTGTGAAAGGGATAGCAACACGATTTAAGGGAAGTGAGGTTTAACTAAGTTTATGAATAACAGTATTAGACTTTTAATACTTGGACTACGTAATCAAAATACCTATAAGGTAATTCTGAAACGACTGACGAAGCCGTGGTTGACGTCACGAAAATAGATATTTCTACGTAAATGTTCAGTATTTAAAAGTTTAGCAATGAAAGTGTATGCAAAATACATAAACTGAAGTCCAAATCAAGTGTCTTATTTTGTAAACAAAAACTACCATAACCTACTAACATTTTAAGCTATTCTGTGATAGTTATTTTCATATTATTATTATGTATCTCTCTAGGTTTCACGGGTCTAAGAAAACCCGGTCCTTTGAAAGGCTTGCAGGGAGACATAGGTCCAACGCGTAGAGGCCCCTTAGAGAACTTTAATTTGAAGAGATATGTGATGCACCTAGCGGGACCCGTCTCTGAGCGCATCTGACTGCACTCAATGACAGACCCCGTCAGGTGCATAAACTATCTGCAGGCAGACAGGCAGATAATATTATTATTATTATTTAATTATGGACAGGCAGACCATCACAGTGTTTGTAAAGTCTATCACTTAGTGGTATTATTCTTTGTAATGGTTTTGAAATAACTGTCCAATTTGTTTTTGAATGCGTTAACTGAGACGGCAGAGACAACGTCGTCTGGAAGTGAGTTCCAGGCCTGAACCACTCTGTTGCTCAGGAATAGACGAGCGACATTGGTGCTGAAGGTGGTGGTTAGATCGGATTACTTTATTTTCACAATGATGAACAGGTTCGATCAATCAGTTCCTTCAGTGTTACATCACAACAGATAATTAGACGATCATATTTGTTTACAAAATAAGACGCTTGATTTGAGCTTCGGTATACATGCTTATACTATTGAAATTATTCGTTTGTGTGTGTGTTGATTATTCTCAGTATTCTAATCGCCTAATTAAAAGTCAGTTAATTTTAATCGTAGTTTTAATTTTGTTAATTAAAATAAATAAATACAATGTGATAGTTATAAAAAGTTTATTTACAAAAAACACTAACAGCGTTTATAAATTATTATCTTATTCTAGTTTTATATTTACAGTCTTAATAATATTTTTATTGAAGAATGTGGAACGAACCACATTTTTAGAAGAAAATTTATATCTTTTTACTTCAAATACTCAGAATTCAGAACAAACCAAGCTGAGCAAACAGCATATCGTCCTAGGTGCATTCAGAATGCTGCGTTTTTATTACATAGCTACTTTTATTCAATTTCAAATGACAATGCCAGATTCTGCCCCACCATCAACCGTATGATGAACAAGATAATGAATAAATGTAAAAATATCTCCGTTTTTTGTAATAAATTAAATAAATCAATTTTTTTTTTTAAAATAAATCCAAGGTTTTTAATAAATGTAGAAATCGTTGATTTGCCCCCATTGATCTCCTATAAACAACTAGATACACAGTCTGCCTTCTAAAAATGTCCGAGCGCAAAGAAGGTCCAAACGGATGAGGACCTCATTTGCTTTATTGGACATTATTTGGACGTTAACAATGGACCTTATCTGGAGGATCTTATTTTCAAGCCATAGTTTTGTTTTGGCGTTTCTTGCTTGATTTGCGTTAAATTTTAGGGCATAAGGCCCTCTGACAGTACAAATAAGTGACATTTCGTTTCTCGAACGCTAAAATTGTAACGTCTCGCCAATGTTGTGGCGTCATTTATCGCTAATTCTCGTTGTGAATCAAGCTTTAATGTGCATTCAAAACCAGTTACAATTTTGACGTTAGTCCATATGTTGGCGTGTTTTATACCTAGTATATTTGAACACTTTGTCACTAACATTCTGTATTCAGCTTCGAATTGACGGTATGTTCTGTATTCTGAGTGGGAAATGGTCTAAGCTTCACTGAAGCTAATTTGGCGGGTAAATGCATGCGCGCGCGCACGTTACAGGAGCGTGTCGACGGCGTGGATCACGCCATTGGTCGCCGGGATGTTGTGCGTTATCACTTGCGCGTTGTTCACTTTGATGCGACCTGAGGAATAAAGGCAGCTATTAGTAATTATTAAGTACAACTAAAAAATAACTGATACTAAAAATAGCAAAACAATGTCTGTCTGTCATTGTGTTTTGGTAGGTGGTTTTCTTGAAAATGGTGGGAAACGACGGTTGCAAAATTATTTGGTAATACTTACTTTAAAGTTACCATTTATCACGTTAAATTAATCAGAAAATGTTTGCGAATGACAGTATGGTGAATTTATTGGATAATTGTAGCAAGATCTGGAATTTTCAGAGTCCCGCTACAAGCTCGGGAGTGAACGTGACTGTCGAGCTGCTTCGTCCAGAGTGATGACGCTACGGCGACTCCTCTGGATGAAGACGCGGCTACCAAGGGTGAAGACGCTACTGCGTTTCCTCTGGAGGAAGTTAGAAGACTATCATATATTGAATTTTCTGTAACATGACATTAGCAAATGACGAACTGTCGAGTCCATTAATAAAATAAATAAATAAAAGCCATAGATAAAAGAGAACTCACCAGAATTCTTCTGCAACGTCAACGGCTTAGCGTCCTCCATTGAGTTCCTCAGCTGGTAGTATCTCATGCCCGCGCTGTACAGCGTGCCCGGGAGCACGTGTCGCGCGACCAGCGCACGCGCAGCCGCCTTGTCGGCATAGCGCGCAAGTTCCGCGGGAGGAAGTCGCGCGAATGCCGTGTCCGTTGGCGCGAAGACCGTGTACGTTTTGCTTTCTGCGGAGTGGATATTGAGGCAAATATTAATAAACTGCTCTCAACTCTGAGATCGATCTTGAGAGCTATCTTAATATGGCGTTCCTATTATGCGCGTTAAGGAATCGGGTATCATATGAGTACTTAGATTTTGAATTAAAACTTAGCTTCATATTACGAATGCGCCCGGAGAAACATCACCTTGAATAATACTGTCGAAACTCTCTGTCTTAAACACCGGCTTCAACCCAGCAAGTGAGTTTAATCCGTGTACAGATAATACTTTTATTATGATTATGTATTTACTTACATTTAAAAAAATATCAATGTTTTGTCATTACTAATTTTCGCCTCAAACACTCCAAGCTAAAAACTTGTGCCTATCATTGTAACAGGATCAATCAGCCCTGTGGTAGTTGCTGCCATCCCTTCTTCAACTAGAGCCGACTAGATCTTTAAACTGCTGAATAGATCTTCTAGAATCATGGCAAAGCCCAAGAACACTAGATCAAATCATCGTTCAAGCGAAGAAAAGTAAATAAAAATCCGTCCGTTTAAGAATCTTATTTCGTCGAGGGTTCAAAGCAAGACTATAAGTATGAAAATGTTTGCATAAGGCTTCCTTGTCTAATTCCAATGATCTGTTCAAAGTAGTTCTACTATTGTGGTCAGTGTATTCTCACCTGCCAGAGTATCCGCGAAGCCGCTAGCGAATATCGCCTTGAGGAAAGTCGTGAACCTCCTGTCGCGGTCTGCCTGTAGGGTTTGCACTAAATCGCCAACGGGAAGCGGGAACATCACTCGATCCACTGCATGTGCTATGCCCTGAAACATAATTTAGAACTTAGAACATTACGTGACTCGGTCACAGAAAACCGCCAAATACATACATACACCGAAGCTGGTCTCTTGAAAATGGCGGGAAACGACGGTTGCAAAATTATTTGATAATTTTTATTTTATTGACTACAGTGGTTATTTTGAGATTAGTATCACGTTAAATTAATCAGAAAATGTTCGCGAGTGACAGTATGGTGAATTTGTTGGATAATTTGAGCAAGATCTGGGGTTTGAAGCTTTTATCAAGAGTTCCCGCTACAAGCTCGGGAGTGAACGTGACTGTCGAGCTGCTTCGTCCAGAGTGATGACGCTACGGCGTCTCCTCTGGATGAAGACATGAAGACGCGGCTACCCAGTGTAAAGACGCTACTGCGACTCCCCTGGAGGAAGATAGAAGACTATTATATATTGAATTTTCTGTAACATGACATTGGCAAATGACGAACAGTCGAGTCCATTAATAAAATAAAGTGTCTTTATTTTGTAAACAAAAACTACCCTATTCTGTCAAAATCTCCTCGGTATTAATTCATTACCAAGAAAATGACGATCATTGCAAAATAATTAATTGTCTTGAAGCCGCAGCAGGGCGATCTACGATTTGTAAACAATTTTAGAAATACATCACGAGTATTTAAATTAAATAGTCATTTTATATCCACACTATAAATAAGTATTACATAATTTTGACCCCATCATCTGCAGTTAAAAAGGCAGAAAGTAGCTCAGTGCTAAAGGTAACGTTACATATACGTAATAATGCGTGAAATATTGTTATTGCTTGTTAGATTACATAAGTTGGCTTTGGAACAAGATTAAGGTATTAGGGCCATCTTTAAAGGTATAACATTGATGCAAGAAGGCTGACACGACCTCATCGATTACGAAACCGTTTCACCGAGATAATTAATTGACCGAACCTAAAGGGGCCTACTTAACGAATCAGTTCAGCGTCGATATCTCGAACGAAGCGTTGTTGAGTTCATAATAATAAATATTCACCTGGGGTATGTGGATATCCTTCTTGTCCTCCAGGATTCTGGCTCCATTGATGGTGGTGACTCGAACCTCGTTCCATTCCACATCGTGCATATCATATTGGTTGACTCTGAGCTGCGTGCCGGCGAGCGATACGCCGGTCATCTCGTCTTGTAAGGACCCGATGTCAAACGCGCCTGGGATCACGTGGTGGAGGAGGAGCTAAGAAAGAAAGAAGCACGTTTTAATACCAAAGCATTAAACTTTTAAACAACGAAACTTTGTTTAAAACACTTACTCCACTCAGCAGTCTTGGGTTATCCCGGAATTTCTCTTCAGCCTTATCAGGACCGCCAAGCTGAACCAGCAAAGTTCTGAAAGCCTTATCTGTAGGCGCAAATATCGTGTATGGTCCTGTCTCATTCAAAATGGTATCTAAGCCTGACTGATGCAGGTATTTTGCTGTTGCGAACAAACCGTTTTCTCTCAAAATCTCCACCAACCCTGGGTTAGCTTGTCTCGATTGGAAATTCAAGTGTGAGTTTGTGGAGTCCAAACTTGGTGATGCTGTGCTTGATCCGATTACGACCAAATCTCCAGGAGTTGAGCGATAGAAGGGTGTAGTGTTCACGATTGTCGAACTGGGGAACGGGTTTCGCTGTGACGGACTATGGCTGTTTCTCGATGACGTAAAAGAGGGAGATGTCGATTGAGCGATGAATCTTTCTGTCGTTGATACAACATTTCGTGATGTAGGACTGAAGGATTGGCTTTGCGTCGGACTAGCTCTTGTTGACTGAATATTTGAGCTGCGGTAAGTATTTGGCGACGATGTCGTGTGAATTATTGGGTTGGTATGCCCCGTGGAGCCATGATTGGAAGTTGTCACGTAGCTCGAGTAACTCGATGGAATCGATGACTCGGCTATGTAGTCGGTCGCGTCTGTTGTTGGGTTGGCGGTGGTCGAACTAAACAGACCGTTTGATATCTTTGTTTGTCCAGGCAACTGGATTTCACCATTCTTTATTTTCTTCAAGATATTCTCAACTTCAGGGCCCTCTTCTGTTTGTTGTCCGTTGGCCTTCACGCCTTTCACTTTGTACGTTCCATCGTCTTGCTCTTCAAGGAAAACGAAAGTAACCTTCTTTTTGTTCTGGATGCTATTTGGTAACTTCGATACTTCCTCGAGTTTTCCGTTGTCCGACTGTTTGATGAGCTCGAAATCTGCGCCCGGAGGCAATACACCTTTAGTGAAGTCGTCAAAGTTGATGCGACTTTCCTTTTGCAATAGAGGCTCCGCCGTTGACGCCATAATTCGTGCAAAGTTAGACCCATCAGCAGTTATAGCTCCTTTCGGTATCAGATTGGGGTTAGTTGTCCTAATGACTTCGAACTTCTGGCCGTTCAGTGAAATCTCACGTGATGTGAAGTTTTTTTCGTTGAAATCTTCAGGGTTTTCAGCTAGGGCGACTTTAAGTTGTTTCAAAATGTCCGGCTTTTGTAGTAACGCCACGCTTTTTGCACGTAGACTGTCATCGAAGCCCTTCGTTTCGCTTTCCTCTAACAATGTTTTGATTTCATTGTAAAGTTTTTGCTTGTTTCTATCTTGAGGAGGACCCCTTGTCTTTGTTTTTGGCCTTGGAGTATACCGGGGTGGCGGCGGCGGTGGAGGTTTGACCGTTGTCGTGGTGGTGGTCGTAGTGGTCGTTGTCGTAGTGGGATGCTCCATTTCGTACAATTCGACAGCTTTCCTGAATAAATCCGTCTCATGTTGTTGAATTGGTCTGCGTTTGGCTTGGTTTCTGTAGAAATAGTCTTCGTAGCTTTCTGTCGTAGGTAGGGTGGACATTAACTTTGTGGCTTGCTTGCTGAGGAACTCCTCGTGAAGTCTCTCCACTTTCTCCTGTTGCTTTTGTTGCTGCTTCTGGACGAATTCCTGGTGTTTCTGGATTATTCTCTGCCTATCTTGCAGCTCCTTCAGCTTTTCCAAGTTTTCTTTAGACTGTTGTTCGAGACTCGGAATTGCTGAAGCATGGGACGCTTGATCGTTGTGGAATATTTGAGGTTGGCCCAAATTCCGTTGGAAAGAAATTTGCGCGTTGTTCACGTTGTGATTCTGTGGCGCTAGATTAGGGGCAGGTTGGATTGTGATCGGGTTAGGTTGGCTAAAAGATTGTTGGCTTTGGGAAGTAGGTATCGTTGGTAAGAAAGCAGCCTGAGTTGGTCTTTGCTGACCAATATTGACTGTGTGTCCGATATTTTGATTGTGATTAAAACTTGGAGCCTGTTGTATCGGAGCATTACTTTGGAACGTTGGTAACGTCGGTATTTGTTGCGGCAAAATGTTCTGATTTTGCTGTAGTTGTCTCAAATTTTGTTGAGGAAAATTGTTTTGCAACACTGGCGCACTGATGCTGGGGACTTGGCCGAATTGGAAGGCATTGTTGTTCAGATGATGGTTCTGGAGGACATTGTTTTGTGGTTGTGTGGGAAGGAGATTTGTGAACTGAGGGACGTAGGGTTGTGGCTGAGGTTGTTGGAATAGGGACTGCTGGAAATTCAGAGGCGCAGACGTTGGATGAATCAGACCAGGTTGCTGGAAATTCTGAAGAGGTGAGTTCAACCCGAATCTCGTCTGATGCTCGGTGAATCCAGGGTGTCCAAGTGATACTTGTCTTCTTCTGTCGAAGTCATTTTCTGTCTGAAAAGAAGAGAGAAACGTGGTTAATAGGGCTTGATATGGATGCAGTTGAAATCACACCGAGTGTAAACATTTTATTCTTTTGTAACCACTCTTTTGGTCGGAGAATTTCAAGTGTCATTACCATATAATATTCGGAAATTGGCAAATCCCTTATGAGGCCTTATGTGACATGAGAAAGCAAACTGGTTTATTTTGTAATGATGACTAATAGAGATTGACCAGGAAATGCTGTTGCTTTTGCAATACGTGATGTCTTGTGGGTCAGGTTTATTGATTTATTAAAAAATGCCTTGCGAAACAAATATTACACAAGTTAGATAACAGTTTAGTGATTCATTATGTGTATGTAGCGAAGTATTTCTTTTCTTGTGAGTAATTCAATGAACCCTATTTCCGATACCTTTTTTTGTCTTCAACGAACAAACTCCGCTACATCAAGTTAAATTCACAGACAGCATCACACAAGAAACATGACTAGGTTGATGACAACATGCCGTTAATTTTTAAAGGATTTTCTCCTTAAAAACAGGCAATTGCTTATCATTAGATTACTAACGCATGAGCCGTGTGTCCGTTACATTTTAGATGAGAAAAACGCGTATGATGATGATAATTCTCGATTTTTGCCGATTTATTAGAGAACAGTTAATTAGGTACCAAAATAGCGGTAAACGATACTATATTGCTCGTGTTTCACAGTACATCTCACACGAGGAAGATTGCTCCGTGACGCATCAGTAACATGAAAGTGCATTCTTGCGACGCCTGCGCAGCGCCCGCGAGAGATTATACTTATGAGCATGCGCAGTTACACTGACAATATTACATTTTCGTTTATAAGTAGTGGGTTTGGGAGGATTTTTGTTTTGTTTTTAGTCATCTATTAGGTTTTTAGTTGTTTATAGGAAATCAATGGTTTTTAGCTATTTATATGGATCATGTAAGTAGGTACCTACCTATGTACTTAATTTCAATTCCAATGAAAAATCTACTCCTCGTAAGAAATTAATGGCATGGATTCGTAATTTTGTATGAAAAGGTAATAGGCAGGTACATATTTAAACATCTGCGATAATCAGATTCTGGATAGGTAATACGATTTCACTGCAAGCTTACCTTAGAATAATTAGTTATCCCACTCTATTTTTTAAAACGGCGGAGGCGGCCGTTATTCATAAACCTAGTTAAACCTCACTTCTCTTAAATCGTGTTGCTATCCCGTTAGTCGTTAAAAAAAGGTTAAGATAGAAAGGGACCTAAACGGTGGCGTAACATTAAATCACGTTAATAAATTGGCGCCTTTGTGTTTTGCACTAATTTTCATCCACCATGATGGCTGAGTCAAAAAAGGCCATTGCCAAGTGTGTTGATAAAAATAAAATATTTTAGTTTTTTTTTTACATTACGTACACAAAGCGCTATTTTTAAAAGCCTTCTTTTGTGCCTACCTATTTTACTTGTTTGAAAAATCGACGGATCATTAGAAAATACTTGACAAACAATCAGTTATCTATTTAACGATTTCGCACTTGGAGCGAGAGAAAATGCTTACACTTGCACAATAATGGATTATACACACGAATGCTAATAGGCACGTGTCGTCAACCTTTTATATTCTGAAACAAAAAGGTTGCAATATGTATTTTTGTTATTAGCCAAAAATTCGAGGCAAAGTCGCAATTCTTTTGCATCATCAAATCTCACGGTTCCTTGCGTTTGGAAATATTAAAAGCTAATTACATTTACGGTTGCCTATTGTCATTTTTTTGTAGACAGTTTGTTAAGAATTTTATTAGGTAGGTACCGGATTTTTAATAACCACAAGAAAGCGTTAACATTTTCTTTACTTCTAGTTAATTACAAATGCTATACTTAAACTAAATTACCAATTAAAACTATTAAATATTTACGTTTTCTATTAAGCGATTTACTATTTTGGGATTGACGAATATCCGACGGATCTAAAAAAATTTATTGAGGCTGAGACTTAAGTATCTCCGTCATTAGATGGTCCAAAGTGTTACACTTGATCTGCTGTTAGCTGTACCACCCGAAGACAGTTAAAAGTATAAAGGGGGCCTCAATAAGGTTGAGATTTTCTCAAAAACTACAGGACTCAATTTAGTAATTATTTTAAAGTTACATACTTACTTAGTTTAAACTTTTGTCTATCCAACAGTGAAAGGATTCATGCAATAGGCCGAGTACCTATAGTTTTAAAATAATATCAACCTTAAAAACTCCTATGTACGTCTTTTTCTGCAATTACACCGTACCATGAGAAGTAACTGGGAGTGGATTTATAATCTGTATTAAATCTCTTCTTTTTTTAAACTAGGTACCTAAGTAGGTTCTCTTGCAAATGGCGGGAAACGACGGTTGCGAAATTATTTGATAATTTCCTTTTAATGTCTACTATTTTGTGTTTAATATCACGTTAAATTAATCAGGAAATGTTGACAGTACGGACCAGGGTAATAGTGTTCTGTGGTACGGACGGTGAAGTTATTGGATTATTTATGCAAGATCTGAAGTTTCAAGCTTTTATCAAGAGTTCCCGCTACAAGCTCGGGAGTGAACGTGACTGTCGAGCAGCTTCGTCCAGAGTAATGACGCTACGGCGTCTCCTCTGAATGAAGACATGAAGACGCGGCTACCCAGGGTGAAGACGCTACTGCGACTTCCCCTGGAGGAAGATAGACGACTATTGAATATGTTGAATTTTCTGTAACATGACATTGGCAAATGACGAACTGTCGAGTCCATTAATAAAATAAATAAATAGGTAAGTATATAATAGGCTCACTGCTAGGTTTAAGGGCCGCTTCCATAATTGGAAAAATAGACCTTTAAACCGAGCAGTGAGCTTAGTTAAAAGATTTTTAATGAGGCTACAATGACCATCTAACTCTGTCATTAGATGGTCATTATCACTTCTAGGTTTAAGCTATTAAATCCTTGACCGTGTGGTTATGTTAATAGTACATTTTCTTCCGTTATGCTACGTTGATGTAACTCAAATTATTTACTTACAAGTAAATTGTTACATTTATATTTCGTCTCGGTTATTTGTTATTCTCACGACACAGATGTGAACTGAGCCGTCTCGCCGCTTTGTAGAGCAAATAGTTTGCAAAAAGTGCAAGTATCAGAAGATAGCACTCAGTATTTGTTCCGAGTATCTAGTGATTTTCGCGAGTGTCTCGGTTATTGTAAAATCGTTTATATAATGTGTGCCTTCACTCATATTATGTACACACGAAGACAGATAAGTATATAGGGAGCCTCAATAAGGTTGAGATTTTCTCAAAAACTACTGGACCCATTTTAATAATTCTTTTACAGTAAGTACTTACATAAGTATAGTTTTAACTTTTATATTCCACAGCATTTTAGCTGAGCCAACTTCAGGCCCAGCTAAAATGCTGTTCTCGATCTTTTATAAAATTTAAGTTAATTTAGAATAGGTACGATGGGATTGGCATCGTCACTTTATGTGTACAAAAATACCTAAACAATTATAGATTTAAAAAAAAACTTTGATCTATGTAAAAGAATTATTGCAATAGGTCAAGTAGCTTTTGAGAAAATCTCAATCTTAAAAATACTGTACACCATTCTCTGTCTTCGACCGTACCTAGGTGCTTCATCTAAGGTTTTGTAAATATTTATTTACATACAAATGTATCCTTACCTCTCGAAGCGGCAATTTAAGGATATAATAATAGGTAAAATAAACAAATTGCGATTTCCCCTGTAAAAAGAGGGTGTTATAAAATGACGTCAACAGCAGTCATCATCATCATCGTCCAGTCCACTGATGGACATAGGTCTTTCCCAAAACACGCCACTCAACCCGATTCTCGGCCTCCAGTCTCTGCCAGCCATTCGCAGGTCATCCTTCCATGAATGCGGGGGGCGTCCCTCGCTACGTTTTTATTCGTGGCCTCCATTGGAGAACCCGTTTACCCCATCGGATGTCGGTTCTACGACAGTTGTGTGTGACCAGCCAGCGCACTGACACTTCAGTTTGCTTCTATGAGTAATGTCAACCACCGTAGTCGGCGGTACCTACTAGTGATTTCGGAACTCGCCCAGAAAGCGTTGATGCGAAAATGTCACCAGCTACGCGGCCGTGGCGCGCGCACCTTGAAAAAGACCGTCGAAATAGGTCTCTAAACTGTCTGTCTAATTGCCGGTTTCCAAGTTTTTATAAGTGAGTGATGTTTACAGATTCATTCCCGTAACCTCGCTTTCCCGTAAGCGCAACTCTCTTTACGTCGCTTTCCCATTACCGCAACTCTCGTCGATTGAAGGAATACGCACACGTCTGGCACAGCAGGAGGTGCAGACTTCAGAGCTTAATCAAGCAAAAAGGTCAGCCCGGTATTGAACCGCGTACTTGTGACGTGTACCCCTACAGTGGGAGACTGCAATGCAGTATAAAAGGATTGCTCAAGCTAATGTAGGGAGCCTGTAAAATGCCCGCTGGAAAGAGCTCCGAGTGATAGTACGGGGGCGCTCTGCAAAAAACTTACGTCATCAGACACCAAGATGGGACCCATATGGGGTGGTTCGCTGATGGATAAGCTTCTCAATTATATAGGGTTGCCTGAGCTAAACCTGGAGCGTTTTGTGTAGGAGGCAAAATGAGTGTTGATTTTTGGGCAAAATTTACGTCATCGGGTACCAACATGTGACCTTGCACATTAGTTGAAGCTCATCAAGGACTACTTAAAAAAACTAGGTTGCCTCATCCTATCTTGGAGCTTTTTGGATCCGGCCAGATTTAGTGGTTGCAAAAAAAAAGAAATTTACGTCATCGGGTACCAAGATGAGAGTCATACCATGGGATAGTCCTAGTGACCTAACTCATAAAAAAAATGGGTTGCCTGGCCTCAGCCTGGAGCATTTCTTTTCCGGCCATGTTTAATGTTGCATGGACGGCCCACTATTAAGTCCCAAAACCGATCCAAATTTAGCGCGAGGATCCATGGTTTTTCTATATGTTGTTAGGACCCCTAAGAGTAGTTTATGCCCAAATTTGCAACACTGTATACCCTGTGCTACTTCCATGGTGCTCGAAAAACTGCGTAATTCTGGCACCATTTGCAGATTTTTCAAAATAATTGCCATAACGAAGCGTTTTCGGGTATCTTCATAATATAAGCTTATAAAGTTAACTAAATCTGCTACAATTTGGACCTAACACCAGCTCTCTACGTCTGTTGGCTTCATAGATACAGGCTGTCAAAGATTAACATTTTCATCCGTAAAGTGATTTATTTTGCAGATTTTTCGAAATAAGTACCTTAAGGAACCATTTTGGGGTATCTTCGTTGTATACGCTCATAAAGTAAACTAAATCTGCTACAATTTAAGCCTAACATCGACTATCTAGGTCTATTGGTTACAGAGCTAGAGCTAGTCGAAGATTAGTAGTTTTATCCATAACGTAATTTTTCCGGTAGGGTCACATTCTAAGACGCACTGCAAAAAAGTTACGTCATATAGGGCCATAAAAATCACACCATGGGATAGTCCTAGTGTCCTTACTCGTAAAAAAATTGGGTTGCCTGGCCTCAGCTTGGAGCATTTCTTTTCCGGCCATGTTTAATGTTGCACGGACGGCTTACTGCTAAAGTCTAAAATCTATCAAAATTTCGCTCGTAGATACATGGTTTTTATATATATTGTTAGGACACCTAAGAGTATTTTATGCCTAAGTTTGCAACCCTGTAGACCCTGTGCAACTTCCATGGTGCTCGAAAAACTGCGATGTTCTGGCACTTTTGGCAGATTTTTCGAAATATGTACCCAAGGAAGAGATTTTGGGGTACCTTTATTATATGCGATTATAAAGTAAACTAAATGTGCATAATTTGAGCCTAAGACCAGCTCTCTAAGGCCATTGGTTGCAGAGATAGAGCCATTCAAAGATTAGCATTTTTGTCCGTAGCTATTTTCAATACTGGCGGACGTGGCGTTATACGAAATATCATGGTATAAGAAATCAGCAGATCGTGGTAGAAGAGATCAGCCTAAAACATTTTTTGCAACGGGACCGAATTGAGGTGGGTCTTACTACAGACTGTAAGAAAGCGCGGACGAAGTCGCCGGCCGGCCCCCCATGCGGGCGCTCGCTAGGGAAATGTTTATATTTAAACCAGGTAAATTTTTAAAATCATTTCATTTTTTATACAGTCATTTAATTATTTGATACTTTAAAAAGTCACCATGCCTAATGTGAAGTGTCGAGCTTTTGCACGAAAATGTGCGAAAATTTTAAATACTAGCAACACTAATATAAGTTTACTTCGTCCGCGCTTTCTTACAGTCTGTAGTGAGACCCACCTCAATTCGGTCCCGTTGCAAAAAATGTTTAGGCTGATCTCTTCTACCACGATCTGCTGATTTCTTATACCATGATATTTCGTATAACGCCACGTCCGCCAGTATTGAAAATAGCTACGGACAAAAATGCTAATCTTTGAATGGCTCTATCTCTGCAACCAATGGCCCTAGAGAGCTGGTCTTAGGCTCAAATTATGCACATTTAGTTTACTTTATAATCGCATATAATAAAGGTACCCCAAAATCTCTTCCTTGGGTACATATTTCGAAAAATCTGCCAAAAGTGCCAGAACATCGCAGTTTTTCGAGCACCATGGAAGTTGCACAGGGTCTACAGGGTTGCAAACTTAGGCATAAAATACTCTTAGGTGTCCTAACAATATATATAAAAACCATGTATCTACGAGCGACATTTTGATAGATTTTAGACTTTAGCAGTAAGCCGTCCGTGCAACATTAAACATGGCCGGAAAAGAAATGCTCCAAGCTGAGGCCAGGCAACCCAATTTTTTTACGAGTAAGGACACTAGGACTATCCCATGGTGTGATTTTTATGGCCCTATATGACGTAACTTTTTTGCAGTGCGTCTTAGAATGTGACCCTACCGGAAAAATTACGTTATGGATAAAACTACTAATCTTCGACTAGCTCTAGCTCTGTAACCAATAGACCTAGATAGTCGATGTTAGGCTTAAATTGTAGCAGATTTAGTTTACTTTATGAGCGTATACAACGAAGATACCCCAAAATGGTTCCTTAAGGTACTTATTTCGAAAAATCTGCAAAATAAATCACTTTACGGATGAAAATGTTAATCTTTGACAGCCTGTATCTATGAAGCCAACAGACGTAGAGAGCTGGTGTTAGGTCCAAATTGTAGCAGATTTAGTTAACTTTATAAGCTTATATTATGAAGATACCCGAAAACGCTTCGTTATGGCAATTATTTTGAAAAATCTGCAAATGGTGCCAGAATTACGCAGTTTTTCGAGCACCATGGAAGTAGCACAGGGTATACAGTGTTGCAAATTTGGGCATAAACTACTCTTAGGGGTCCTAACAACATATAGAAAAACCATGGATCCTCGCGCTAAATTTGGATCGGTTTTGGGACTTAATAGTGGGCCGTCCATGCAACATTAAACATGGCCGGAAAAGAAATGCTCCAGGCTGAGGCCAGGCAACCCATTTTTTTTATGAGTTAGGTCACTAGGACTATCCCATGGTATGACTCTCATCTTGGTACCCGATGACGTAAATTTCTTTTTTTTTGCAACCACTAAATCTGGCCGGATCCAAAAAGCTCCAAGATAGGATGAGGCAACCTAGTTTTTTTAAGTAGTCCTTGATGAGCTTCAACTAATGTGCAAGGTCACATGTTGGTACCCGATGACGTAAATTTTGCCCAAAAATCAACACTCATTTTGCCTCCTACACAAAACGCTCCAGGTTTAGCTCAGGCAACCCTATATAATTGAGAAGCTTATCCATCAGCGAACCACCCCATATGGGTCCCATCTTGGTGTCTGATGACGTAAGTTTTTTGCAGAGCGCCCCCGTACTATGAGTACCGCAACTCCATAAAGACCATGTCGTCGAAAGGCCACGACTCAAGAAATGTTATAAGTAAAGTGAGTGATATCCGTTTACATATATCCGTGCTACTACACCGTATAGTGCAGGGGGCGGCCACCCGCGTCTGCAGCGCGCTGCTGGTGCCGGGGATCGGGGAGCTGTGTCTCTCGTGGAGCTGAAGCCTCTCTGTGGAAGGACGCCGCGCGCGTCCTCTGGTGGGGGTTGGTGACTCCGTGTAATATACTTACATATTATATTAAAAATTAGAACTCCCCATCGGCATACAAACCATACGTGGTTTCGCCTAAGATGAGAAGGTAGATTTCACATGTATTTTTATAAAATGTTATTAAACAATAAATTTAAAATTTATATATAAATTCAATGTCAACCACCTTTGTTCACTGGCGGATTAAACTCATGTTTTTCCATTAATCTCTGCATGTTTAGCACAAATTATGTTGATAGTGCGTCGACCTGCGTGCGTGAGCGACATGATACCCATCAGCCAGTGATATTGAGATGCACGACATCACACATGCTAATGCTACTCCTGTGCGCACGCGCATGGTAGTCGCATAAAATATGGACAAAAAGGTAGTGTTAAGAGAAACTTAAGAAAATGTTTTGGTTATTACTTTAATGATTTGCAAGATGCTGAAGATGTACCATCAAAGAAAAAATAATTCCAAATTAACATCAGTTAAGAGTCAGAAAAATTTAACATAACCGCCGAATTAGCCGTGGGCAGGACTTGAACCTACGGCCTTGTCATTTTGTGTCATTTCGGTGGTCGGACTTGGGCCTGTGGTGGCTCAGTTGGTAAGAGCGTGTCACGGAAGGTAAAATAACCTAACTTCCAAATGGAAGTTAGGTTTTTTTTTTCACACTTCGTTAAAAAAGTTTAAGTTAGAAAGATATACGTGCCTTAGCAATTTTAAGTTGTTCAGTAAAACCCCGTCTCGTATTATTTACGTAACGTTATCATACATTCGTCTGCAAATCTAAGAATAAATCTAGACTAGAAACCAGCCAGAGATGCACATCCCATTAATAAACATAAGTTAGGAATCGAAAGCGCTGCTTTCTGCATTTTGTGGAAACTCACACAAGACATGGAAATTATAATTCAGACTGAGTTTTCGGCGTTACTTTGAGCTAGGTGTTGCTGCATTTCAATTACGAGTAGGTTATATTTATGCAAACCTATCTCGAGCGTAAAACGCCTCATCCGGATATCTAAGGTCTAACACCCACTTGCAATATACGTGTAAGTACGGTGGAACACAGAGAAAGGTGTACAGGAGAGTTTTTAAGGTTGAGATTTTCTCAAAAACTACTTGACCTAGTGCAAAAATTATTTCACTGTTTGATAGATAAAAGTGAACACTATGTAACTGTAAAAGAATTATTAAATTTGGTCCAGTAGTTTTTGAGAAAATCTCAACCTTATTGAAGTCTCCTGTATACTTATCTCTGTATTCGACTGTACGTATAACTTTAGAGTTAGCGGCTCTAGAGTTAGTTCTCGGGTTAAGTACTTAAACCCAGGGTTAGCTCGATATTGCAAGCGGCCTTAAGGGTGATACTCATAGATAGTTTTGAGCACAAGCTCAGCACGATGAGCTCGGTCTTAGGCCACTTTTAAAGTAATTTAAACCTGCTATAAAACTTGCTACGCAGTTCACATTTCTGCTGTCGGACAGACTGTCAGACATTATCCGCAGAAGTTTTCTTGCGGACCGTATTATTGCGGGAGTCCCACATACTCACCGCGCGCCCCTCCTCATTGGCGCGGTGAGATGCGAAAAGCATTTCCCCAAGTAAAAAAAAAAAGGTGGAATCGCGGCCTTAAGCCATAGACCGGTTTGAGTGCAAAGAGTTTGAGTTCGGTCTTACAGCTGTCTGATTTCATACAATTTTGACAGTCGTAAGGCTGGTTTGATTTTGATAGTCATATACAGTATTAATAAATAAATGTAACTTATCATAAGGAATACTATGTAAGCTCGTGCTTCGAAAACTTGTAAATCTCTTTCTTCAATAAATTATTATTATTATTGAGCACAAACATCAGCGCGAGCTCGCACTTAAGATTGCGAAAATTGTATGAAAACTGACAGCTATTAAGAGCGAACTCCGTCACACTCAAAACTGTTTCTATCTGCCTATGAATCTCAACTAAGCCTATTCATCAAACCAATCCCTCACAATACACCATTAGATAAACCTCGACTAACCAAACGTCGGCGCATGCGCACACAATGCCGAATCATTGACCTTTCCAACCAAAGTTACGTGTCCAATGAAACCGAAAGCTTCCAATCCAATACCGGTATTCCGCGCGTCGCCTACATGCGCGGGAGTGGAGTGAAAGTGACGGGCGATGAAGATCTTTGGTGACTGATGACTGAGATTTCAGGGTAGTAGTGGTCATAAAGTAATAAGTACTTATTTCCATCGCTACTGTTGGAGACCTTTATAACTATTACCCTATGGTAGAAGAATTGTCTTGTCAGATCGTTCTATTAAATTGTGAGTGTTTTTTTTATTAAAAATAATCAATCCTAACCATATAAAATATCCAGACCCTCATTTCCTAACAGCTACACCGCTCTTGCATGGTTTTTCGCGTCTCTGGTTTTTCCATGGTTTGAATTTTCAAAAGTCGAACACAAAATGGTCTTTTGAAAATAGCGGGAACGGTAACGGTTGCGAAATTATTTGAAAATTAATATTTTATTGTTCAGTGATTCTTTTGTGTTTAATTTCACGTAAATTAATCAGAAAATGTGTTGGAGCTTCCAAATAATTAAATGCGAGATCTGTAGTTTCGAGCTATTCAAGACTATTACATAGCTCAGGATTGAACATGACTGCTGAGATGCTTCGTCCAGGGTTGTAGTCCCTCCGAGCTCATTTTGAGGAAGAAACGAAAACTACAATCGAATATTGTTACTCTTTCACTTGATATTGGCAAATGACAAATTTTCGAGTCCATTAATAAAACTTTTAGGTATACCGCAGCCCAAATCAAATGTCCTATTTTGCAAACAAATATGATCGTCTAATTACCTGTTATGATGTAACACTGAAGGAACTGATTGATCAAACCTGTCCATCATTGTGAAAATAAAGTGATCCTATCCGAAAATAACTATGCAATAATCACAGAAAAGCAAAAAAAAGGTTAGGGTAGAGTAGTTTTTGTTTACAAAATAAGACACTTGAATTAGTCTTCGGTTTAATGTCAGCCAGGCGGTATCAAAATAAGTAATCATCAAACTTTTCAATCTTATATTAAGTTTATAACCGAATCTCTGCTCTATTAAAACGTTTCAGTAAAATTAGATAGTACGGTTCAAAAGCTTGAGTAGGTAAACATTCCCCGGTCTCGATTTCAATCACTTCCTATTTCGTTATGAAGTCGATAAACCGCGAAATCTAAACAATGCTTTAACTTACATTAAATAATTTCTGTTTGCAAAACAAAAGGGGTCAGAACAAACCGCGGAATAGCAATAAGTAAGCTACGGAAGTATGCACCACAGGGCTGGGACACGTAATAGTTTGCGCAAATTGCGTAAGCCAATCGAACAGGTACTTAGTCTTTACATTAGATGCATCTCGCAACTCGGCCAGGCGGATACGATGGGACGAACTTAGGTTATTACAAAATTCTTCACCTTAGGACCGATAGGTGCTTATAGAAAGAACGAACGCGCCGCGTAATTTTTAGTTTAAAAAAATATTGTATTGCAAACAAATGGCAAAAAATTCGTTTTCTTAAAAAGTAGTAGATAGATAGTAGGAGGGGGGGGGGGGGGGGGGCTACCTGGGTACACCCATGGACCGATATATATAGACAGCTTTGAGCGAGCTTATCGTGAGTTCGACCTTATGACTGTCAAAACTACGCGTGTTGGGTGGCGAAGCTTATCGCCGTTTTAGAGCAGTTCGGATTTAAGTACTTGATCTTATAGTATAGTGGTCCCATGAGTGGGTACGGGTATACCTCATCACTACAGTTAAGTAAACAATGTTGTAGCCAAAACTAAATGTCAGGATAGTTCAGGATTTGTTTTATACATCTATGCCACGCTCGGCTAACTTAAACATGATGAAAAATTTCTTGCCGTTGGCAGGACTTAAAAGTCAGGACAGTTAATAATTGTTTCTCATTCCCACCTCCTCTCATATATCCGGAATTTGGACGTCGTATACTAGCTGTACCCCGCAACTTCGTTTGCATAGAGGAGGAGGATGGAGAGGATGGAGGAGATCAGGAGGCAGATCTTCCTCTCTGGATCCTTGTTTCCACATCACATACCGCCATGGCTTATAGCCTATGAGCTGTCCGGATATTTCAGCTATCTCCTAGTAAAACTTCCATCAAAATCCCTTCAGTAGTTATAGCGTGATACTTGAACAAAGTCACAGACAAAAATTCTAAAAATTATTGTTTTGGCATCAGTATCGATCCTAAAACACATTACAATTATTCTTTTCAAAAAATATCCAATGTACAGACACAACTTTTTTACAGTCTTATTATATGTACTAGGTGTTACATGGTGCGCGGGCCGCGCGCGGCCCGCGAGACTGCTTTGTTTTCATGTTGTAGGCGCCGCAACTAAATAAACATTATCGTAGTAGTAGCGTGGGGACGCTCCGGGCTTCGCCCTACGCGGAGCTCGGCCTATGGCCTCGCAGCCCGGCTCGGCCTTCGGCCTCGCAAAAGTTGCTTGGAAGGTAGGTAGTTTTTTTCTGCTTGGCAAGGGGACGCTTCGGGCTTCGCCCTACGCGGAGCTCGGCCTATGGCCTCGCAGGCCGGCTCGGCCTTCGGCCTCGCAAAAATTACTTGGAAGGTGGGGAGTTTTTTCTGCTTGGCAAGGGGACGCTTCGGGCTTCGCCCTACGCGGAGCTCGGCCTGTGCCTCGCAGCACGGCTCGGCCTTCGGCCTCGCAAAAGTTACTTGGAGGGTGGGGAGTTGTTTCTGCTTGGCAAGGGGACGCTTCGGGCTTCGCCCTACGCGGAGCTCGGCCTACGGCCTCGCGGTGTTATATCGCTTCGGGCTTCGCCCTACCCGGAGCTCGGCCTTCGGCCTCGCGGGAGGGTGCTCGGCCTTCGGCCTCGCTATAGTTACTGATAGATATTTACCGCACGCCAGTAATCCTTTCGTTTCGTATAGGAAAATATATGGAAAAAATATTATGGTTTACTGCTCGTCCGCCATTTTGTTTTTCCCAAAAATGACAATTTTCTGGTATACTGCATCATATGTGCTACGAAGTGGAATTGGTTGGATATTCCTCATGCGCTCGTGCTAGGCCAGCTAATTCGTCAAAGATTGGTCTGAAATGTCCAAATTTTCAATCGGCTATATTTCCGACGCCATTTTGTTTTTCTTTTGTTTTTCAATTTCATCACAAAGTAGGTCGACCATGTGACGCGTGTTCCAAATTTAAACGAAATCGGTTGGAAAATGGCGAAGATGGCATCACGTGACCCACCGCCATTTTGTTTTTTTCACTTCCCTATAGTTTTCCTCTGGTCCAATCACTAAACTATACAACTCCTCCCTACATCACTTTCACCTCCGGGAACTCCTTCAGACTAAACGGGCGTGTCAATCAGTGAGTCAGTGAGTCAGTCAGTGAGTGAGTGAGTGGTAGTCGAGCTATATATATTAGTAATAGATTAATATATGTATGTATTAATAATTAATGTATTATTGATGTAGTTGTCAAATTATGTCTACTTGATGTCCATAAATCATAATCGCCGAGATGACACTCGGACGCGCAGCGCTAAATGCGCGCGCGCAGCTCAGGGGTGAAAGTAGCCTCACTGTTCGACTGACGATCACGCAAGCCTTTATTATGCTTGATAATAACTGGGTAATCGCCAGGGCCCACACATTTAACATTTAAGGCACAGACACGTGGTACCACGAAAGTAATATGACTCAAATTGACAAACGTATTAGATACTTACTACAAGTTAATAAACTTAGAATTTCAACTTTAGGGAAGGTGAGAGTTGAGACATGATTATGTAAAGAAATACTTTACCGATTGTAAAAATTATCCCACTTAAAGATAGCTGAGAGCGGAAAATTCAAAAAAATCGGTATCGGTGAATGCGGAGTAGACGCAGTGAGTACATACTGCGTGACAGGACCTAACGGGAGTGGCGGTAACTCCCCGACAAGTGAGATCGATCAACGAATCCAGCGACAGCCATCGAACGCACCGTCGTCGGCGGCGGGACAAGTTATCTCGGAGCGCGCACAGAGGGCGCTCATCCGCAGTGCGCGAAGAAACGTCAACGGCGACGCGGGCGTGGCGCGCTCACCTTGAAAAAGACCGTCGAAATCGGTCGAAACTGTCGGTCTAATTGCCGACTTTAACAATATAAGTGAGTGATATCCATTTATATATAATAAAATCGGTATACTTACCAATTATTGTATATCACCTGGGTGAATCAAGTCTGCTAATAGTGTACTTAATGCACCTGGGTGAATTACCCCTTATGAATTAAGTATACCGCCCCATACTTTTTTAAAATGATTTAAACCGAAGCCTAAATCAAGTATCTTATTTTGTAAATAAAAACTACCCTACCCTACTAATATTTTAAGCTATTTTGTGATTATTGCATAGTTATTTTCACATAATTATATCGAAGCACTTTATTTTCACAATGATGAATAGGTTTAATCAACCAGTTCCTTCAGTGTTACATCACAACAGGTAATTAGACGATCATATTTATTTACAAAATAAGGCACTTGATTTGGGCTTCGGTATAAAGTCAGAAGTGTTACACTTCGTGTGCTTTTGACAGTACAAGAGGAAACGCTGACTGAATGTAAACAAGTAATGGTGATAATGACAAACAAAACTACTGACAATGGCACAAACATCCATTATATGAGATATACCGAGCGTGAACTTAAAATCACACATTTCCACTTTCTACCTCAGTCACAGTCATCCCAGGACCGGATTTAGGTCTACCAAGGTAGAGTAAAACGTTTTTGCGCCCCCCCGTTTAAGGAATACCTACTACAAGCAAATGGTGTACGCTATCGTTTATTATGCTTGCCTCGTAATTGTTACAGTTTTAGTATGTACGGTGGAAGACAGAGAAAGGTGTACAGGAGAGTTTTTAAGGTTGAGATTTTCACAAAAACTACTTGACCAATTGCAAAAATTCCTTCACTGTTTGATAGATAAAAGTTAAAACTATGTAACTGTAAAAGAATTATTAAAATCGGTCCAGTAGTTTTTGAGAAAATCTCAACCTTATACTTATCTCTGTCTTCGACTGTAAATACTTAGTGCATGGCAAATAGAGAGAGGTCGAAAACAAAACAAATACACGTGGCTTTAATAAGGTTCAGATTTTCTCAACAACAATTTGATCCCCTGTAAATATTATTTTACTAGTAGATATTTCAGAGTACACACTGTAAATTATAAGGAGATTTCAAAAATCATTCATTTAATTTTTGAGAAAAATTCAACTTCTACTAACGTTCCTGTACTTATTACCTTTCTCTGTATAAGACCGTATATTAAATATTATCTTTAATAACTTATTAAATAAAAACCGAAATCATTTATTTATAATTACATAAGTACTTATTATAAGTTTACATTTATTCACAAAATTTAAAATAATTAAAATAGGGTAAATAGAACATTACAAAAGGTACACGTCGTCGTGCAGCTCCCCTCCACAGAGCATCGTGCCGAGGACGCTGGCTGCATTACCTCTATAAGTTATAAGTTGCAAATAAAAAAATTTAAACTAAACTATCTAAACTACCTACCTACAAATGTAAAAAAAAATTAAAAAAAAACCTGCCCCCCATAATTGGCAATGTGCCCAAAAGGCTCTAATAACTATCTAGTACCTACTTATTATCGTCTATTATAGAAGACAGATCATGAGCCTACTATTATGAGATGCTTATGCACTATTTATCGAAGAGGAAATGGAGAAGTTTGTGCCAATTTTTCAGTCTTTAATTTTGACGCCCCTTTTCGTCATTTCTAAAGCCGCCTCTGTGCAACCATTACATGCTTACATTACGAAGTTCAAGGCTTATACATATTTAAGCAACCTTCGCAATTTAAATAAATTGTGTGCTTTTTAAGTATAGTCTGCACTGCATTAATGGTTATAGTGCTCGTGAAATTTTAAGTGGGTGCAGTTAAGATTGAGTTGCATTGCAAGTCACTTTCAATTGGATTCTTGAGAAAGGTCGTTACGAAACAGTTTCGATTGTTTGTTGCTGAATTTTGATTTATAAAGGTGCTCCCTCAGCGGGAGCATTCACGTGTAATGTAACGTTGCAGATTCGACTTTGAGCATTACATTACAATACTACCTCCCTGACTGACGCTGTTTTTCTCCCTCACTGATGTAATGCTCGAATCTGTAACGTTACATTACACGCGAATGCTCCCGGTGAGGGAGCACCTTAAAAGTCTTTGTATGTCATATAACTTTACCAAGTAAGAATTACAATGTACAACTTTTGTTCTACGACTTTTCGATTAAAAGATAAAAATAAATTCGCGAAGATCGAAAAGTCATAGAACAAAAGTTGTTCAGTTACCAATGCTGAAGACCCTCCCTTCGGCTTCATATGCCCTTTCCGTGACACCCTGTATAATTATGATATTCCTAGCTCGTAATATACTATTAATAATTTGTTTGTTACTGTAAGTAGAGTAATGGAAAAATTACTAAAAAAGCAAAAAAACGTGAATGCATCATTAAAGTGATTAAATTTTTATAGGTCTCTCCTAAAATCGAGACGAATCTAACGGACACCTCATATGTTAAAATCCATGAAGCCGTTTAGGCTGCACCGTATGCCAAAGAATTAGACATACATATGTACGGACAACAGCAGATCAATGGTAACACTTGCAGTACGATTGCAAGTCTTACGACGCACATAATAAGAACTGTCCAAAGTACAAAGTGTTACACTTAATCTGCTGTCAGCTGTACACTCGAGAAACATAACCTTCCTTCATGCACAGTCGGATAAAAAGTAGGATGAATGAACCATGCGATCAATCATTTTTCATTATTCATTTATTACTAAGGCCCATACCTCTAGAATTCGCGACTTACCCGTTAATATAAATTTATTATAATAATATATATAATTTTATTTTATTTATATTTGAAGAAGAAATGTCGTCTCTCTCTTATATTGCTGTGCCTAAACAAGGTCCATAAAGAACATTGTGACATTTTAATGTTAAGTATGTGAACATCTGTATTATAACTTATGGAATGCAATAAATATATTGAGTATTGAGTATTAATAATTGTGTCGTGTTCACGGGTTATATTGCAAACTCTCGGGTTATCTTCTATTGAAGTTGTGGCCACTAAATGGACAGGTGAAAGAGAGAAAGGGTTCCGTACAAGGAAGCAATTACTATGAAATGAACGTAGGAACAACATTTTAGTTTTTTTTTCTGGAATAGATACTTGAATCGTTATTGTAATGGATGATGCAGTCGTGATAGCGATCGACGCTCATTTGTTTCTCGGTCGAGTTAATTACCGGCTATCAGCTTTCTTTTGTTTTTTATACGAAAGATATTATTGATGTTCGAATGTTTTATATTCATGAATGTGAAGTTTTGATTGTTCTGTTTGCTACTACTACTACTGATGCCAAAACACTAATTTTTAGAATTTTTGTCTGTGACTTTGTGCAAGTATCACGCCATAACTACTGAAGGGATTTTGATGGGAGTTTCACTAGGAGATAGCTGAAATATCCGGACAGCTCATAGGCTATAAGCCATGGCGGTATGTGATGTGGAAACAATTATCCAGAGAGGAAGATCTGCCTCCTGATCTCCTCCATCCTCCTCCTCTACGCAAACGAAGTTGCGGGGTACAGCTAGTAAATAATATAATTAAAAATAAGGTCATGTTAAAGCCCTTGTCCTAAAACAAATAAAGAAACCTACGGACACAAAACTACCTTGTGTTGTATTGTTTTAAGATTCTTTCACACTATAAATCTTAATGAGACGTGAGACAATGGTTATTGATGAAATCTTTGACATTTTTGTCGAAGGACCGCGAAATCATTGTCATCTACAACTTATTTTTATCACGCTTTTTTATTTTATTGTGGGAATTATTAAAAAAAAAACATGTAAGTACCTACGTAATTTACGTTGATAACTTTAAACATGGTGAACTTAACATTGAGATGTACTCAGGTTCCTTAAGAGCCTTCATGGAGCCAACTAGCGCCGCAAATCTTAAAAATATAATATCTTCCAATATAATCAATTTTATTAAAAAAGCTATTTACAAAATGTTTATTAGGATAAATACTATTTTTCAATGCATACATGGCATAAACGCGACAAGCAAAGTTGTAGTTCACAAATGTGCCAAAAACGGCAGTTTTTCGCAATTATGCGAACTACAACTTCCGACATCGAATCACGTTATAAATAAGCATTTAAAAAATAGATTAAATTTATTGTAATAAACATTTCGTAAATAGCTTTTTTAATCAAATTGATTATATTGGAAGATATTATTTTTTTAAGATTGGCGGCGCTAGTTGGCTCTATGAAGGCCCTTAAGGCTTTGTATACACGTGTTTACAGTTTTTCTATGGAGGCTACGGCACTAACTACTAAAATTAAACGTCTGAAAAAAAAATATAGAGCAATCTTGGGGTGTCTATTTTGAGACTGATAAATACCGATACACGATTGGACAAACTTCGCGCTATGCGTAATTCAAATTCTAAGCAGAAATTAATTTAAAAAAATCGTCCGCTAAAAAGTTAAGCCGCTTTGATTAAATTTTTATAGCCTATGTCACTTCTACAATCAAGACGAATCTAACGACACCTCATATGTTGAAATCCATCAAGCTGTATGGCGTGCCAAAGAATTAGACATACGTAAGTACATAGATACATAGTACATACTTACATACACTCGAAAATCATAACCCTCCTTCTTGCGCAATCGGGTAAAAATTCCCAACCAAGTAATGCATATATTTTATTTGCTAACTTGACTTTTATGTTAATTTGTGATAAGATAATTAATTAAACTACTTAATTCATATTGTCGATGTCATTTAGCTCGTAAATAAATTTAATTATGCAAATGTTTTTGAAAGTTTTAAAGTAAATAATAATTATTTAAATGATAAAAGCTTTCATTCGTATAATGTTATGCAATAAAATAATTAACAATCGTAAAAAATCATATTGTATAACTTATATTTTAATATGTGCTGCTGAAACTTTTTATCCTCAGCGCTGAACTTTATTACTTACTTATACATAAATTAAAAATTTATTACTTATTTATTATGTCACCTAAGTAGCCGCTTGAGAAAACTTTTTTAAGGATTGCACATTATTTTTGGATTGCACTCTACATATATACAAAAAGTTATTGTAAGGATGGCTTGCATTAAGGAGCGTTAACCCAGGGTTTAAGTAAGTAAAATGTAAGTATGTATGACGATTATAGGGTGGCTAACATTCGACTTGTCATTCGAGCAAATGGCCATAAGTAGATATTTAAAAACAAAAATCTATGGGAGTTCTACCTGTGACTGGTAGAGGCCACTCACAACTGGAATACCGCGTCCAAGTAGGTACTTTTATAGAATTTTATTTTTGAAATATTTTATTTTCCATTTTTATGTTTGTTGTAAATAAATAAAAAATCGTTCTTAAAAAATCTACAATATTTTCAAACTAAAACAACAAAAAATGATTCGGCAACGGTTGATGAATACGTTGACGAGTTTTTTTTTTATAAAATTAAACATCAATTTTCTTTTTTCAGTGGGATTTTCGCAGAAATTACGAAAATCGAAAATTACTTTTTAGTTTTCAATAACTTTCGATTTTGGTAACCTATTTACAATTAAATATTGATCGGGTTTCAACAGTCGTTGTCAAAAATGAAAAGTCATGTATAAAAAAATTAACATAAGTACTCTAAAACTATTTAAAAAAAATCAATACTGACCCTAGGTCCTGTAATGGCGCAGACCGCATGCGCCAGGAACAAAACCCAAAGTACACGTCCCCTCATGCTGCACTCTTTACTATAGAGCGGCAGAGTACATCACACACTACACTGTTCAAACAAAACCACCTTTGCCACTAGACCACAAAAAAACACTTTCACCTCACTGGCCGAAAAGGATTTTAAAAAATAAAAATTGGCGGGAAACAAAAATGTCAAAGTGACAGTTTTTATTTTTTATATTATTTACTTCTCGCGTGGCAACGGCTTCGCGCGGCGACAGTCTCGGCGGCAGTATCGCGAGCGGAGAGCGCGCCGAAGTTTTACCACCCCTACTCTTAGATCCCCTACTCGATGTTTCGAAAGGATTCCTCACAACAGATGATCGTTTAAAATACTTAACCGTAATTGTGGGACGTTAATAGGATGTTGCATAAAATGTGGGATTCCTGGGTTTGCTAACTTTATAAGTACCTTACTTACAAATCATATTGCTTTAACAAGTTAGGTAAGTAAATATAATTTTTTTGACAGATCAGTCGTTCATCTCTATAGTTCACAAAATCAACTTTTCTCGTACTTAGCTCCTAATTATAGGTACCTATTTTTTCTTCTTCTAAATAACGGTATATATTTATTTAAAATTAGGAAATAATATTTACAAATAAATACAAATTAAATCTAAACTACCTAAACCTACCTAACATGTAAAAATTATAATAAGTAGAGGTATCTCAAAATATTTTTTGTAAGTTTTAGGGAGACTTGCAATATAAGATAACTCATTAAAGAGTTAACGACTTACCTAACCCGTGAAAATTCCATACATGCTCGGGTTGTCCATACAACATTGTGGGTGTTCCATACAAGTCGCTAACCTAACTCTAGTGTTATCTTTTATTACAAATGGGGATTAGAAATATAAATGTCGGATGTCCCTTCATCAAATTATCATCAACGATCGGTATTAGATTAAGGTCAGTTCACACAAGTACTTTCATCGTCGAGCGGTTTACCGTGGTTCTAATTATAGACCCAGGCTAGACCATTCAGGTCTCACCTTGGGTACCTGTTGCTCTACTTAAGTACTACCTTATCTTTCCCGTGATTTTCCCATCATTAAGACCTAACAGTTTGTATCTTTACCATAGAATAGAGCTAACAAATCCCAGGGTTCCTGGCGCAATAATTTCAAAACCTAGGCAAAACGGTTTTCGAATTACCCAATGCAAAGCAATAAATCGCTAATAGAATAGATTATTATTTAAAATAAATGTCGTCATTCTATTCTTAACGGACAACAATTCTTTCTAAACATCCCAGAGTCAATTAACATGTAATAAACCCGTAATGGGCCGTAAGAGATCTTTTATAAATAAAAAAGGACTTGACCGTTGGCGAATAAAAAAAGAAATGTTGCATCAACATCCGTTATTGCGGTCGATTCATTCAAATTAGTGGAAATCTTATGGTAAAATCATTAATCAAGCGAGGTATCTCTGGTTTTGAAACGTAACGCACCGTGAAGGAACACAATGGGCAGAACGCAGAATTGTGCCATTTGCCTGTGCATAGTGAAAAGAATGGTATATATGTCTCACAGACTAATTGGTGTACAACAATCGTTTTACACCATTTAAGGCCGTTGAAAAGAGGCCTGCTGTTAATAAATTGTTATTGTGTAGGTGGATTCACAAATTTTACGCCTAAAATTTGGCATTTCTTGCGTGATAGGTAGACGATAATACGAGTAGGTACCGTTCGGTGATTAGCTCACGTAGAAATTTTGACGTTACGACGTGGTGTTAAAGTTCATTGTCTCTGTTTGCCTACACATTACATCGCATTACCTAGGTTCTTATTATTCCTTTTGTCTCTACATTATTACATACAATATTTTTAATAAACGACAAAGAAAGGCAGCAATAGCTACTATCCAATTGTCAAAATGAAACCTAATACGGATACGAATACGATTGAACATTCCAAATTGTTATCGAAAGATTCGCAATTTGCAAAATTAAAAAAAAAAATAGTAAGTAAATGAGAAAGATCTATTTTAGGGGTTCTCTTGAAAATGGCGGGAAACGACGGTTGTGAAATTATTTGATAATTTTCCTTTTAACGTCTACAGGGACTATTTTGTGTTTAATATCACGTTAAATTAATCAGAAAATGTTCGCGAATGACAGTACGGTGAAGTTATTGGATTATTTATGCAAGATCTGAAGTTTCAAGCTTTTATCAAGAGTTCCCGCTACAAGCTCGGGAGTGAACGTGACTGTCGAGCTGCTTCGTCCACAGTGATTGACGCTACGGCGTCTCCTGTGGATGAAGACAAGAAGACGAGGCTACCCAGGGTGATGACGCTACGGCGACTCCCCTGGAGGAAGATAGAAGACTATTATACATTGAATATTCTGTAACATGACATTGGGAAATGACGAACTGTCGAGTCCATTAATAAAATAAATAAATAAATCTATTTTATTTAATTAAAAGTGGTAAACAGCATAATTTTCCATGAAAAGACATTTACTTACATACAGTATCTGAAAACGTATTGGTATGGGGTGGCAGCCCTCCGGCCTCTTAAATGTAAGAGAATGAGTGTTGAAATCGGTTATCTGCATACATCAAGTGTATAATATATGGAGTGTTATAAAAAGTGGGATTTATTGTAAGAACAGACAGACAGGTTGCAGAATATTGTATTCAAAAGGCGGGCGCTACGATTTGCATTGCGTCCGCTTGTAGGCCAGTCAATTGATGCAAAAAGAGTGGTCAGTGGTCCTTAACCTCTTTCACTTTTTTGGCATCGTCACTTTATGTGTACAAATATCCCTAAACAATTATAGATAAAAAAAAAACCTTTTTCACTTTTAGGGTGATAGGTTTTTTTTTAATTTATTTATTTATTCACTATACAGAAATATATAACAACATGGTATTTTGGTTATTCAAATAAGTACCTATATCTATTGAATATGCATGGAGAGGGTTGGGGTTTCCGCTATTGGATACGTTTACTCCATCCCCCTTCCAAATTAGGTAGTTAGTCAGGTAATAGGTACAAACTCGTATGTTTGTATTACCTGACTAAATAAAAATTGTTAACCTATTAGGTGCTAGGTTTGAGGTGCTTATTATATATGAACGATCCATATTCTTTGAGTTACCTATAGATTAGATCGTAATTGATTAAGAAACATCCAAAACCCTAACCTTCTTATAGTGGAATAAAAAAAAGTTGACAGCTACGTGCTCTCATCTTGTTACAGCCACTATGCAATCTGAAGCCTGTCTCAATGTAACATGTTGCCAAATTCCACTTCGAAAGTGTGTAGGATGTTTTGTTTGTTTTTAATTTATAGTCCGCGGCTTTGGAAATCATGTCATATCTATTAGCAGACTGAAAATTGATTTGACTTTGATATTTTTTTATTACCGATTGGAGTAGCCGTGCGAAAGCCGTTCGCCTTTTAGGAGGTTGTAGTACGGATATTAGCCCTTCAGTTGCAGGCCGGCATCCGAGCTGCCCGGAAATTGCGTGGATTTAAAAATGCTGATGGTAGAGGCCCAGGTCTATGATCCGTTCCGTGCAGCGTTGTCGAGAGTGCAGATTGCCATAATGATCGCAAACCTTCGTAAGAAGACGGCATCATGATAGAGCGGAATTAACAAAGCTTCTATCAAAGATAATGTAATACTACGTACCAAGATACGTGACTCAAGAGAACAAAATGCCTATCGAAATTGAGGTGGTTAAAATTAAGTATTATTTATTTATTTTATTAATGGACTCGACAGTTCGTCATTTGCCAATGTCAGGTTACAGAAAATTCAATCTATAATGGTCTTCTATCTTCCTCCAAGGGAGTCGCAGTAGCGTCTTCACCCTGGGTAGCCGCGTCATCTTGTCTTCATCCAGAGGAGACGCCGTAGCGTCATCACTCTGGACGAAGCAGCTCGACAGTCACGTTCACTTCACTCCCGAGCTTGTAGCGGGAACTCTTGATAAAAGCTTGAAACCCCAGATCTTGCTCAAATTATCCAACAAATTCACCATACTGTCACTCGCGAACATTTTCTGATTAATTTAACGTGATATTAAACCCAAAATAGTCCCTGTAGATTAAAAAGAAAATTATCAAATAATTTCGTCGTTTCCCGCCATTCACAAGAGAACCGACTTTGATATTAAATTTAAAAAACCATGACACCAAAAAATTACTTATTAAAAATCAAAATACCCGACTGTATCATTACTTCCCACCTCACCTCATATGTTAAAATCCATCAAGCCGTTTAGGCTGCAGGCCGTGCCTAAGAAGTAACCTACATACCGGGGCCCAAATCAAGTGTCTTATTTTGTAAACAAAAACTACCCCACTCTACTAACATTTTAAGCTGTTCTGTGATTATTGCATAGTTATTTTCACATTATTAGATCGGATCACATTATTTTCACAATGATGAACAGGTTTGATCAATCAGTTCCTTCAGTGTTACATCACAACAGGTAATTAGACGATCATTTTTGTTTACAAAATAAGACACTTGATTTCGGCTCCGGTTTACATACATACACTCGAAAAAATAACCCTCCTTGCGCAGTCGGGTAAAAACGTAGGTAAGATCTTTCTGGTCCTCATTAAACCCTGGATCCTTTATGTCTAAGATAAGAACCTTGTTTAAAAACAAATATGATCATCTAATTACTTGTTGTGATATAACACTGAAGGAACTGATTGATTGAACCTGTTCATCATTGTGAAAATGAAGTGATCCGATCTAATAATGTGGAAATAACTAAGCAATAATCTAATCACAGAAAAGCTTCAAATGTTAGATTTTGTTTACAAAATAAGACACTTGATTTGGGATTCGGTATATAGTTCCATCTCCGCTCGAGAACTCGTCTAATCGGTTGTCTTATTATTTCTTTGCATTTATTAAAAAAAATCTGTATTGCTTGCTATAAAAATAAAATAATATTTCCTAACCAGGAATAAAATAAATGAATTACATAATCATTTAAAAAACACATTAATAATTGAGTTCCTAGGTCATGGATTTAAATAGTAGTAGTTAATTGTCATTTAAAAAAGTCTAATTGCCAACTCGATAAAAAGTTTGCAAAAATACAATAACTTATTACCGTTTACTTTACAACACGACGGTAACACTTTAAAGAACAATTTCTATTTCCCCGAAATTACTGTTTTGTAATAAAATCAAACACCTAAGTAAATAAAAATAAGTTTGCGGATAAAATTAATGATATTTATTTAGCGGAAAATCAATCTGTCGTTGGCCCGTGGACAATGTCCGTTCCGGCTCAAGTTGAAAAGAAACAAGAAATAGATTTGGTTTGCGAAATATTGTCGTTTCTAGTAGTTTCGAAGTTAAGTTTCGAGAATTGAAATGCGTCAGGGAAGTCTTATTTGTTTACAGACAGAATGCATCAAATATAAAAGACATTTATTTATTTTATTAATGGACTCGACAGTTCGTCATTTGCCAATGTCATGTTACAGAAAATTCAATGTATAATAGTCTTCTATCTTCCTCCAGGGGAGTCGCCGTAGCGTCGTCACCCTGGGTAGCCGCGTCTTCTTGTATTCATCCAGAGGAGACGCCGTAGCGTCAATCACTGTGGACGAAGCAGCTCGACAGTCACGTTCACTCCCGAGCTCGTAGTGGGAATCTTGACCATGGCGCCAAACTTCAGATCCTGCTTGAATTCTCTAATAACTTCACCATACTGTCATTCGCGAACATTTTCTGATTAATTTAACGTGATATTAAACACAAAACACCCACTGTAGACATTAAACTGAAAATTATTAAATAATTTCGCAACCGTCGTTTCCCGCCATTTTCAAAAAGCCTATAAAAGACATACCTACTGATGGCTGAAACTATGAGCCCCAGAGACATCATAAACGATCACAATTTACACCCATACTCGGTAAAAGTGGTTCCTGCCTTAGGTACTAAGGAACACAGTGAAAGGTGACAACATCTGACTAGTAAATTAAGACAGATTTTGTAACAAACTCGAATTGAAAAGTACTTATAGGTACAGTCGAAGACAGAGATAAGTATACAGGAGGCCTCAATAAGGTTGAGATTTTCTCAAAAACTACTGCACCGAATTTAATAAGTCTTTTATATTTACATAGTTTTCGCTTTTATCTATCAAAGAGTGAATTTTTTTTGGCTATATGTCAAGTAGTTTGTGAGAAAACCTCAACCTTAAAAACTCTCCTGTACACCTTTCTCTGTGTTCCACCGTACCTACTCAAATATGCATAGTATAGCACCTACGGTGGAACACAGAGAAAGTTGTACAAAAGAGTTTTTAAGATTGAGTTTTTCTCAAAAACTACTTGATCTATTGCAAAAATTATTTCACTGTTAGATAGAGGGAGCCTCAATAAGGACTTAGTAACAATGTCAATCCCATCGTACCTATTCTAAACTAACTTTTCTACTTAAATTTTACAAAAATGCGGGAACAACATTTTAGCTGGGCCTGAAGTTGGCTCAGCTGAGAAGACCGGATCTATCCAGTCATATAGTAAAGCCCATGATGTGCAATTGGCTGCGCGTGCGCCGCTTCGCTGACACAACCCTCTTAGTCACGGTCAGATGCCAAAATGTTATGTAGCGTGACTAGAGGCGATACACTTTTACATTTACTTAGGACACAGTGACAGAAATTGACAGAATTAGACCGTATTTATAATTATGTCTATTACTCGCATAGGTTATGGGATTTTTACCCAATAAAGCCCCATCGATGGTTAACCTCGTGCTGTTCGGTGGACTCACCTTCTTCTTCTTCTTGAAGTGCCTCTCCGCTAGCGGAGGTCGGCTGTCAGCTCCGCGTACTTGTCCCTGTCTTGAGCGAGCCGGAACAGCTTTTCAGTGCTCGCGATGCCAAGCCATTCACGAATATTACGGAACCAAGATTTTTTCCGACGTCCAGGGCCGTTTGCCCGTTATTTTGCGCATCATAATCAGTTGGAGAAGTTGGTATCTATCGTTCCGGAATATGTGGACTCACCAAAGAGTAATATTTTCTATGAAAACTACGGCACTAACTACTAAAATAATATAAATAAAAAAATGTATAGCAATCTTGGGGCGGGACTGATGAATACCGATACACTATCGCAAACATACCCCTTACCTACATGTCTTTAAAATTAAAATTACGTCCAAACCGAATTAGTTATTCATACAAAATATGTATCAAAGTGTAAGATTTTATAAATACGAGAGCTTGTTTTAAAAAATCTGATTTTAATTGGCGTATTTTTATTTCCCTGCAAAATTCATCCCCCCCCCCCCCCCCCCCCCAAATGGAGTGACTGTGCCGCGCTCTTCTCTCCGCCGCCGCTGCGTGACATTTTCTGTTTCACGCTCGTTGACAGCTCACGAAATGATGATAATAAGTACCTACACACAAGCACTTAATTATTAAATGTCAAATGTCTTATTGCAATCATGTTTTTTTTTAACTAAAATGGATTTTTGGTTCTTAACTTAGGTACATCAGTAAGTTTCAATGCATTGAATAGCGATAGGTTTAACGTGCATTGTGGAACTTTTATTGGAAGACTTGACAGTTCTATGGTCTTCTAACATCTTAAGAAGCGATGGTCACCCTAGCAACAGTTAGTCACGCGACAAGCCGAGATGTTCTTTTGTAAGGATGTCAAACGGAACTAATTCTGTGATAGATCGGGGTTTTTTGCTATACGTTGATCATCTGTTTAAAAAGTTGGACAAGCTATTACCGAATGCAATACCTCTACCTGTCTAAGTAAGCTTATTTATAATCTATTCCTTACGGTAGTATAATTCGCGCGATAGCGAGAGCGTATTTTTTATATATAAAATTCTAGCCAGAGGGAAAGGCAAAGCCAACTAGGGCATACAGCCTGGTCTGATGTTAGTAGAATGCATTGACTTATGTAGAATGTCTGAATTCTTCTAAATACATACATATACGAAGATAACCTAACCTAAACCTACGCACAACCCTCCCAAACCCCTAAACGAAATAACTCAATGATCCACGCAACCATCAAGTTATGCAAAGGAAACCTTGCTAAGAGCACAAAACTTCACAAACACAACTTCTTTCAAGCACTCCAACTAATAGAAACGTTCGCGGACATCTCCTGATTAACTTAACGTGATCATTAATCACTAAATACCACGGAAACTATTTAATTAGAATTTTCACAAAAAAGTAGCTAATGTCGTTTCGCGCGCTTTTCAAGGAATCGCGAGTGCGTAATTAAATTACGTTAGCAACTCGTACAATCGTAAGGTTGAGATTAGCTCAAAAACTACTTGACAGATTGTAAAAAATATTTTTTACGGACGTATTCCTCTCCCAAAGCACGCAGTTGGGTAAAAAGTGTCAAACGCGATCTACTGCCATGCACATGAAGATATTGATGAATGTGTAGAGTAAGCGAGATTTGTAAGCCAGGATCGCAGCAGATGGAAGTACACCATGTTTGCCTATCCCTATTAGATATTGGAACCTGATTCCAGTGAGTTTATGTACAGTCGAAGACAGAGATACAGGGAGCCTCAGTAAGGTTGAGATTTTCTCAAAAACTACTGGACCGAATTTAATAATTCTTACAGTTACATAGTTTTACCTTTTATCTACAAAACTGTGAAAGTATTTTTGCAATAGATCAAGTAGTTTTTGAGAAAATCTCAACCCTAAAAACTCTCCTGTACACCTTTCTCTGTGTTCCACCGTACCTATATTAATATCGTAATGAATTATAAAAAATTGAAATGGATGTCAAACTTCCTTTATTTTGGACAATAATTAATTATAATTGCATTCGCTACATCCGATTGCATAGTTGGTGTGTATAATTAGTATTTATTGGCTACACAACACATGATAGCGATAGTTTAGCGCACGAATACGACTTAATATCGAGTTCCGTCACGCTCTCAACTTGCGGAGAATTTGTACATTAAACTGGTGTTAGTTTACTTGCAAAAGATAACCCGAGAGTTAGCGACACAACCCGTTAAACTCCACAAATATTCCTTTTTTGAAAATGGCCGAAATTGGTTATAAAATTATTTTATTATTTTCAGTTTATTATCTAAGTTTGTTTTGTATTTAATAAATTAATCAGAAAATGTTCGCGAATGTTGGAGTTATCGAAGAATTTATGTGTAATATCTGCAAATTCGAGCTTAATTTAAGACTAGCTCGGAGCTCGAGAGTGAATGTGACTTGCTGAACTGCTTCGGTCTGGGGGCTGAGTTTTGAATAGAAAACTTATATCTTTAATCTGTGGGGGTGAGCCGCGTCGATTTTTATTAGCCGTCAATGTCAGATTTTTGGCGAAAATTAGTACAAAAATGACCATGCCAGATTCTGCCCCACCATCAACCGCAAGTTGTACAAGATAACGAATAAATGTAAAAATATCTCCGTTTTTTATTAAAATTATTGGTTTAAAAGAAAGTTTTGTACAAGTTGCGAGTCGAAAAAATTAGCTTAATTAAGAATTCAGAAAATAGTAAGATATCGAAGCGAATTATTCATTGTTTTTGTTATTTTTCTATAGGAGTTGCGAGAGTAGCAGAAAATGATACTGATTATGATTATGCAATATGAAACCTGTAATAGTCCCCAAGAAAATGATAGGTACAGCTTAAATGGTCACGTAGTTGGGGCAAAGTACTTAATGCACCCGGGTGAATTAACCCAGGTGAATTAGGCATACTGCCCCAAAATAAATGGCAGAAAAGGGACTCTGCCATATCTCTACCACAACATTGGGCACAAGTATTGGCTAATTGGTCAAACACATTGGCACACGACAAAATCAATTGACAAACGTTTGGCAGCAACTTTTATTAGCCTAGCTTTGCTACGATGGAATTGGAACGCAGCTAATTTCTTAGCTTGTCTAATTAGGTAGGTACTTGTAATAATTATGTGCCTTCCTTATGTAATTCCACTTGCAACTTTATAGAACGGGAGCTGACTAACAATTTTCACCTTACAAAATACTTGAATGCATTGATCGTATAACACAGTAAAACTTAGACCATTAGGCTTCAAAAAATTTTAATGGGGGGCTAGCTGGTTGGCCTTTTTTGTCTTGTCAAAACAATGCGCGAACGAAATTTTTGTACTAATTTTCGCCAAAAATCTGACATTGACGGCTAGTAGAAATCGACGCTCCTTAGCTAAAAATTGGACCATTTTTTTCATATTTCTGTCTCATCTACAAATGAACACGGCACTTTTTATCGCTTAATCTAAGGCGAAACCGTGAAGTCCCTTTTTATTCACTTTTAATTATATTCAATCTTCAGATGTAAGTTTTGGACCCTGGCTTTAAGTACCAAAATAATGGCTGCAATTTGGTCCACGGTCCGCGCGGGCTGTGATACCAGCCATTGTAGCATCACCGTTAGCGATCGACGCAACGACGCAGACCTGTCAAAAATACATTATTACAAGACATTTGACATTAGTTTGACAGCTCCGCGGCGTTGCGTCGATCGCTAACGTGCAGCTTCCCAGCGCTACGCCACTGTGTCTAATTAATAATTTATAACTCTTTTATTAAAGCTATAAATGAGAAGTGTGACTCCCGTACTGTGACATCGTATTTGCGGCGCTTACATAGGAATTGTGTCGGAATCTGACATAATACTACATTGTCTTGAGACCAAACACCTTTCTCGACGCAAAGTGAGGGATGTGTAACATAAACCATTGATAATTGCTTTTGTTTTAAGGCGGACATGGTATTTAACAGCTAATAAACAATAAGACAGTGATGTCACGCAATCCAAGTGACATCGATATCTATACATATATTAAGACTGTAAAAAAGTTGTGTCTGTACATTGGATATTTTATGAAAAGAAATTTTTAATGTGTTTTAGGATACTGATGGCAAAACATTTTTTTTTAATTTTTGTCTGTTTGTCTGTTTATCTGTGACTTTGTGCAAGTATCACGCCATAACTACTGAAGGGATTTTGATGGGAGTTTCACTAGGAGATAGCTGAAATATCCGGACAGCTCATAGGCATGGCGGTATGTGATGTGGAAACAAGAGTCCAGATAGGAAGATCTGCCTCCTGATCTCCTCCATCCTCCTCCTCCTCTACGCAAACGAAGTTGCGGGCCGGGTACAGCTAGTTGATAATAAAAAGATAGGTCGACATTAAAGCCGTTAGGCGTATGTACACAGTTTTGAACCTATACCTACCTGCCTATTTTATACTTACTTAATAATTAAAACTTTAACTATTTTTGGCGGAAATTATTATGTATGTTATGAGTAAGTAGGTAAACCGAAGCCCAAATCAAGTGTCTTATTTTATAAACAAAAACGCCCCTACTAACATTTTAAGCTGTTCTGTGATTATTGGATAGTTTTTTCACATTATTAGATCGGATCACTTTATTTTCACAATGATGAACAGGTTCGATCAATCAGTTCCTTCAGTGTTACATCACAACAGTAATTAGACGTGCATTTGTTTACAAAATAAGATACTTTATTTGGGCTTCGATTTACATGTAAGTATTGTAAATACATTTACCGAAAGACATTGCAATATTCTTTTGCCATAGCCCAAAGCAGAGGTTCTCTTGAAAATGGCGGGAAACGACGGTTGCGAAATTATTTGATAATTTTCCTTTTAATGTCTACAGGGACTATTTTGTGTTTGATATCACGTTAAATTAATCAGAAAATGTTCGCGAATGACAGTACGGTGAAGTTATTGAATTATTTATGCAAGATCTGAAGTTTCAAGCTTTTACCGAGAGTTCCCGCTACAAGCTCGGGAGTGAACGTGACTGTCGAGCTGCTTCGTCCACAGTGATTGACGCTGCGGCGTCTCCTGTGGATGAAGACAAGAAGACGTGGCTACCCAGGGTGATGACGCTACGGCGACTCCCCTGGAGGAAGATAGAGGACTAGTATACAATGTATTTTCTGTAACATGACATTGGCAAATGACGAACTGTCGAGTCCATTAATAAAATAAATAAATGCATGAAATGAAAGTACCGCGAAAGCGACATTGAAAGTAATCGAGTAAGTAATAACAATTATCAATTATTATTCAAAAAGTCGGTCTTTCAATTAAAATGTTATTTTACGAAAGCGTAGAGCCAAAATCGGAAGATATAAATAAATCGTTAAAGATTAACCCACATTTACCTAAACCAGCGTTTGACCTCAATCTTGAAAGCAAGTGACGACATTGACGCGTGGGTTTAAATAATAGAATAACTATGTGAAAACTAGACAAAAGATATAAATATAAAATTTTCTGATTATGTAACGTGATATTAATCTCAAAACAACCACTGTAGACAATAAAACAAAAATTATCAAATAATTTTGCAACCGTCGTTTCCCGCCATTTTCAAGAGAACCTTCCAAAATTATTTATAAATAAAAAATCAAACCTTTTGGTGCTCCATTCTGTTTTCCTATCAATCGAGTGACTTATTCTAGAAGACATATTATTTTCAACAAACCAGGATGCAACTTCCTCAGTCCTTCGTCTACGGTTGACGCAATCATTTCGCTCTTGGCAAGTTGTATCGCACACGGGTCATGCAATCTCGTAAGCTCACTTTCTCCGCCGCATCCCAAGGTTAGAAAGTGACAGATGGATGTTATAATGACTGGTTATCAAATTCGCATACCTTTTATTTATTTTATTAATGGACTCGACAGTTCGTCATTCGCCAATGTCATGCTACAAAAATATCAATGTATAAATAGTCTTCTATCTTCCTCCAGGGGAGTCGCCGTAGCGTCATCACCCTGGGTAGCAGCGTCTTCATGTCTTCATCCACAGGAGAGCCGTAGCGTCAATCACTGTGGACGAAGCAGCTCGACAGTCACGTTCACTCCCGAGCTCGTAGTAGGAATCTTGACCATGGCGCCAAACTTCAGATCCTGCTTGAATTCTCCAATAACTTCACCATACTGTCATTCGCGATCATTTTCTGATTAATTTAACGTGATATTAAACACAAAACACCCACTGTAGACATTAAACTGAATATTATTGAATAATTTCGCAACCGTCGTTTCCCGCCATTTTCAAAAAGCCTGCCCCCCTATTGTATATCTGACGGTGACAGTAAGCCCATTCCCATTTCTATCAACCATTGCGGTTCTCTTGAAAATGTCGGGAAACGACGGTTGCGAAATTATTTGATAATTTTTGTTTTATTGTCTACAGTGGTTATTTTGAGATTAATATCACGTTAAATTAATCAGAAAATATTCGCGAGTGACAGTTGGGTGAATTTGTTGAATAATTGATCAAGATCTGGGGTTTCAAGCTTTTATCAAGAGTTCCCGCTACAAGCTCGGGAGTGAACTGTGTAATTGTAATTCACAAATGTGCCAGAAACGGCCGTTTTTCGCAATTATGTGAACTACAACTTACCTACATTGCATCACGTTACAAATAAGCATTTAAAAAATAATATTTATAGCAATAAACAATGTGAAAGTAGCTTTTTTAATAAAATTGATTATATTGGAAGATATGATTTTTTTAAGATTGGCGGCGCTAGTTGGCTCTAGGAAGGCTCTTAAAGTAATAAATCACACATTATATTGCCTTGTCTTGAAAAATATGAATAGAATAATGACAATTCATTCTTGAAATACTCGGTCAAAAGCCACTAACTCCAGAAATAGTTCTTAGAAATCTAGTCAAGGCTAAAAAATAATTCATCAGCAGAAATTAGTCAACTCCTTTTATGAGGTTAACCTTGAAACTTCAAAAAGGTTGACAACATCTGACTAGTGATGTGCTAAATTAAGACAGATTTTGTAACAAACTGGGTTTGTAACGAATTGAAAAGTAGTTATAGGTAGATACCTACTCAAATATGCATAGTACGGTGGAACACAGAGAAAGTTGTACAATAGAGTTTTTGAGGTTGAGATTTTCTCAAAAACTACTTGACCTATTACAAAAATACTTTCACTGTTTGATAGATAAAAGTCAAAACTATGTAACTGTAAAAGAATTATAAAATTCGGTCTAGTAGTTTTTGAGAAAATCTCAACCTTATTGAGGCCCCTGTGTACTTATCTCTGTCTTCGACTGTACAGTGCATTTATTTTCAACCCACCCAATGAATTAGCTACATAAACAAGCAGAAATACCAATAATTTAAGCAGCTTTGATTAAATTTTTAAAGCCTAAGTCACTTCTGCAATCAAGACGAATCTAACGCCACCTCAAATGTTAATAAGCATTAAGCCGTTTAGGCTGCAGCGCGTGCTAAAGAAATAATAATAGCTTTCAATTTGACACATGGACGCTATACATTGCTGCTATGTTTTTGCAAGTTTTAACAAACGACAACGAGACGCAGCAATGTATATCGTTCAAGTGTCAAAATGAAAACGATAACGAAAACGATTGAAGTCGCGGTCACCCCCCTACTTTCGGTGGTCCTAAATTCATCCTAATCACGATTTTAAGGTCATTTTCAAAAGATGGGTCTCTTTAATGCAAAATGCGCTTACTTGCAATAAAGATTTTTTTTTTGTAAACCTATAAATTATCCCACTGCTGGACAAAGGTCTCAAATAAAGAAATATTATTCAGAATTTCTGTTTCTAACTTTTGCTCATCACTAAACTTGTCGCCAGAAAATCGTTTGAACTGCACATAATTATATTAATGACAACATCTGGCTGTCTGTTTGTCTGCTCCAAACCTCGGAGCCGACCTCTTGAGCTTTGCGAAACGGAAATCCATTTGTAAGATACGCACGTAGTTCGGCTAAATAGGGATTTGCCTAATCCTAAAAGCTGATTTAGTATTTACGGCATCGTAATATGTTGGTAAGTATATATTTGTCAACTTTTGTCATTTGTCAAGTTTAAAAAAGAAACGAACTTAAGTATATCGTTCTGTAAGTATCTGTTTATAAGCGGAGTGTTGACAGTAAAAATAATGACGAATTTCTAATTTAATGTTTTTCAATCTGTTTCTACGGCAATTATACTCAAATATATCATTACGGTGCACTACAAATATTTGTACACTAGATTTTAATACGAGTTTGTTTGATTTCTCTGTTTTTGTTGAAAACGTCTTGACAATTTGTGACTAATTATTTCTTACACTAGCAACATATTAGGCGCTTTCCTAAAATCCATCGTGCTACCAATCCTAGAAGTTCTCCACGCCTATTTTGACGTTTACAAAAAATCGACGCGGCTGCCCCTGTATATGTTTATAAGCGAACTGCAACCTTTCCTTACCTTTTGAATCTAGATCGAAATCTGTGCCTACCTACTGGAAGCCGACAGCAGATCAAGTCTAACACTTTGGACCGTTCTTATTATCTGCATCGTAAGAGTTGAAATCGTACTGCAAGTGTTGCTGATCTGCTGTTGTCCGTAGCTATTTAAACCCCTCTAATATATTACGAACATTTTGTGATAAATTTAATTTAAAATAAGCATCCGCTGTATTATATATTACACATACATATTCGCGTCCACCATACAACCTCCTTGGTATCCGTAAGGCTCAGTGGCACTCGGTGCTGGCCGAAAAGAAAAGAAAAACTATCCTTTCCGTGGAACCCCGCATAAGGTTTCTCTTGAAAATGGCGGGAAACGACGGTTGCGAAATTATTTGATAATTTTCCTTTTAATGTCTACAGGGACTATTTTGTGTTTAATATCACGTTAAATTAATCAGAAAATGTTCGCGAATGACAGTACGGTGAAGTTTTTGGATTATTTATGCAAGATCTGAAGTTTCAAGCTTTTATCAAGAGTTCCCGCTACAAGCTCGGGAGTGAACGTGACTGTCGAGCTGCTTCGTCCAGAGTGATGACGCTACGGCGTCTCCTCTGGTTGAAGACATGAAGACGCGGCTACCCAGGGTGATGACGCTACTGCGACTCCCCTGGAGGAAGATAGAAGACTATTGAATTCTCTGTAACATGACATTGGCAAATGACGAACTGTCGAGTCCATTAATAAAATAAATAAAAATAAACCCCGCATAAAACCTCCTTGATACATAAACATAAATTCAGATTGCTGGCCGTCTGGCCGAATAGAAAAAAATCGCATATCTAATATGTAAATTATCTAGTACTTTTTGATTGTTAATAATTAATAGTTAGGTAAGTACTTACCTAACAAACATTATGTTTCTCGTAAAAGCTAACTTCGACTTTGGGTATTTGCAAAAAATGAAGCCATTGGCCAGTTCTCACGGTTTCACCGATACTAAAATAAAAGTGGATGCGTTTTGTGTAAAATAAAATTGCTAATAAAATTGAACAAGCTACTGGCTGCACGTTTCGAAAGCTTTCACTGCATTATGGAAATTCGCTATAAAATCAAAAAACAACTTTTATTTTCTTATAATTTTTATTGTTTGGAAAATTATGTGTAAAGAAATCGGTTTTTTTTCTCTACACCGTGATCAGTTTCCAAACTTAATATAATTTATTTGTTGTAGCCACAGATACTGTGAACAAACTACCGTGATCCGTTTCCACCCCAAACGGATCCCGGGATCGGTGGAGACAACCCCATCTTATTTAGCAAATATTTAAATAGAAGACATAGATAGGTGTTTTTTTAAATATTAAACCAACCTGTATTTTTTTTTTTTTTTAATTTAAACTACAAAATATTAAGATTATTTTTAAATCAATCAGAGGCCAGGCACAGTACATTTGCATCGCAAGTGTGACAGTACTTATCAGGGCTCCGCCCCATGTGTTTGTGACCCTATAGTCGATACGAATCAGCTGTTTCTATGATATCCTCAAAGCCTCTGAAAATGACAACTCGCCATCAGTGTTGATTGCATGACAGATATTTTTTGTTTGACGTGTTACCCCGACAACGAGTTGGTCGGCATGGAGATTTTTCGTTTGCATCGCACCTATTGGTCGATTTGTTGCTGAGATTTGCACCGCGCATGCGGATTGCGGAGACATCCGTCAAACAGAAAAACAAGACTAGGTGCCATAACAACAACAAACCATCGTGTTGTGTATTTGTGAAGTTTTTTTTAAATGTTTTTATTTTTCTATTTTTCCTATAACATATTTTTGAATGTTCTTTTAGCCGTAAGTATTAGGTAGGTTTCATAAATGCAATGCCCAGACAACCGGAACGTGACGCCATCCAGCAGCAGCCAGCCATCTTCTTCGCTAGAAAGTTTTGTGCAGTGTCCGAAGTGCTCCCAGCCGCGATTTTTCAAGGGACAGAGAGGCCTAAACATCCATATTGGCAAAATCCACCAAAATCACGCTGGACTGCCTAACTCGGTCCCTTCTCAAGCTACGTCCACTCCGAACACAGTATCTGGCCAGCCATTCTGCGACCGGCTCAGCGTTTATAAACATGCCACTCCGGTTTTAAAACGAATCCCACGCGGTGCTAGGAACATAGTGGCACATAAACTCTCCGAATGCATTGACCAGACTGTTTCGGAGAACTCTACCTGCGCTTGGGAGCTCTTGCTCACCTTCGCTTACAGAATTCTACATGTTTCAGATGACAACACTTCTAGAGTTTCACTTACTTCCAGAATTAGACAAAATTGTAACATTCCAAATCATATTGATCCTCATTTTCGCCCTTCATCCCTGAATAACAGAAACCTGTTCAAGCGCGTAGAATCCAAGCTAGGCGAAGGTGACATTAAGGGCGCTGCCAGACTTCTTTTTTCTAGCGATACTGTTGCCCCAGATACCCCTGACACATTAGCCACATTACGCGACAAACACCCTCCACTCACAGCGAACCTTACACTTCCCGATGCACCAATTTCAACCGACCCCTCATTACTCGTTTCTTCAGACGCCGTTCGCGAAGCAATTTTTTCGTTTCGCAGTGGTTCTTCAGGCGGCTTAGATGGCCTGACGCCTCAGCACCTGAAGGACCTGATCGGTGGCAGCTCTGGTGAGGCAGGAGATGCACTCTTAATGAGTTTGACCTCATTGGTAAATTTAATGCTCGCAGGCGGCGTCAATGAGTCGATTACTGACATAATCTATGGTGCTAACCTGTGCGCACTCAAAAAAAAGGACGGCGGCATCAGGCCGATCGCCATCGGCACCACATTCCGTCGTATTGCAGCAAAATTGTGTTGTAGAGCCATGGCTGATCACCTCTCCGATTATTTCCAGCCCATCCAACTAGGATTTGGTTCAAGGGGTGGTTGTGAAGCCGCCGTCCATGCGCTGAGGACTTTCTTACAACACCATAAGGGGGGCATCGTGCTGAAGGTGGATGTAAAAAACGCCTTTAATTCGGTGGACAGAGCAGCCCTGCTGACACAAGTGAAATCAGAAATGCCGACTGTATATAAGTTTCTTTGGCAGTGCTATCACTTGCCAACGAAACTTATGTACAAAAGTAACCACTTATTGTCATCAGTGGGTTGTCAGCAGGGCGACCCTCTTGGGCCTGCAATTTTTGGCTTAGCCATCCACCCTATTATAAAACGTTTAAGTTCAAAATTAAACATTTGGTACCTGGATGACGGAACTTTCGGCGGCGAAGCAGATACGGTTCTTGCCGATCTGCAGCTCCTCATTCGAGAGTTTCATTCGATTGGCCTAGAGCTAAACTTCTCCAAGTGCGAGCTGTATATCGGCGATAACTGTCTGCAAAAAGATTCCGTCATCTCGGACTTCAATTCCGTTGCTCATAACATCAAATTAGTCGACCATAGTTCATTACGCTTATTAGGGGCTCCGATTCTCGACGAATCTCTACCATCCTTCGTTGATGATCAAATTCAAAATTTTGACTTAGTTTCGGACCGACTTCTCCAAATTAGTACCCACGTGGCTTATTTCATTCTTCGCTATTGTCTTTTCGTACCGAAATTTACTTACTTTCTTCGGTGCAGCCCTCTTTGGAAATTCCCTAATCTTTTGTCTAAAATTGACGATACCATCAAATCAACTCTTGTTTCGGTTTTAAATATCAATTTAAATGATGTTTCCTGGACGCAGGCCACTTTGCCCATCCGACACGGAGGTCTAGGTATCCGTCGAGCGTCGTGTGTCTCTTTACCAGCATTTGTATCTTCGGTCAATAGCACTCTGCCCTTAATTACTAAAATCCTGGCACCAACCACAGACATTCCCATAAATATCGCATGTCTGACCGAAGCTACAAATGCTTGGTGTTTAGCATGCCCCAACACCCATTTCCCAGAAAATACTTCATCCCAAAGACAATGGGACGAGCCGCTCTGCAAATTGGTACGGAACAATTTGCTAGAAACGTCAACCAATTCTGCAGAGCGCGCCCGTTTACTTGCTGTGGGGGAATGGGAGTCGGGGCTTTGGCTCCATGCTCTGCCGTCCGCCAACATCGGCACCCTGCTGGACCGCAACACGTTCCGCATCGCGACGTCCATTCGTCTGGGCATCCCGTGTAATGCTCCACACACATGCCGCTGCGGTAGCGCCGTAGATAATCTCGGCCACCACGGCCTATCATGCTGCAAAAGCGCCGGCCGCATCCCTCGCCATGCGGCCTTAAACGAAATCATCCGTCGGGCTCTTGCCTCCGCCCGCGCGCCAGCCGTTCTCGAACCGATCGGTTTGGCGCGCGACGACGGCAAGAGACCCGACGGAATGACGCTTGTGCCCTGGAAGATGGGACGGCCCCTAGTATGGGACGCCACCTGCGTGGATACTCTGGCGCCGTCCCATCTTCCAGCAACATCATCAAAGGCCGGCGCTGCAGCAGCCACCGCAGAGGCAAGTAAACGGCGCAAATATGCAGGTCTCAGTGGAGACTGCATATTTGTGCCGTTTGGTGTGGAGACCCTGGGACCGTGGGGACCAGGCGCACACAGCATCCACAAAGAGATCTCTGTGCGCCTGGTGGATGTGTCTAATGACCAGAGGGCTGGCGCATACCTCGCGCAACGCATTAGCCTCGCAATCCAGCGAGGCAATGCAGCCAGCCTTCTGGGGACACTCCCTGCGGTCGGTGATTTAGGGCAAATTTTTTATTTATAGTTTTTATTTGTATATTTACTGTTTTTTAATAATATTTTGTAGTTTAAATATTAAATGGAGAATAATTTTCGTGACGAACGGGGTTTGAACCAGGGACCTTGTCATTCCGTCTCTGCTCCAAAAGAGCTGCCGTTACTCCTCTCTCCATATTAGAACTGATAAACATAAATAAGGCCAAGATTCAACTTTATTTAATTAAAATATGCGTTAGCACCTGCCCAGAAAATACTATTATTTAAAACTGCACAGTGTTAAATAATCAACTGCCTCAGTCAGATATCATCTTTCCATTGTATTGTAGACCTATTTCTGGGCGGAAGTTACGTTTATAAATTGTCGGTATACTCCCGCTTTCACCACCTGTTTGCCCCCGAAACGACAGAGCAGTTTTTCACGTTTGTTCCCAGTTACCCTAAGGGAGGCAGCGGGATGTTTTCCTTTTAAAGTTGTGTGAATTTACCGACGATTTTTAGAGTGCTACATTATGGAATCGGCACAAATGAGACTGACATTATTTTAGTTTGAAGCGGTCGAATAGATTAACTTTGTGACTCAATTTGAGAGATTCTACCTACAAACTTTATGCAATATTTTTACCTCTGGTAAATAAATGATCATCATCATCAGTCTATTTAGATTGCCCCACTGCTCGGGCACAGACCTTCTCTTACATCGAGGGAGCTGGGACCATGATCCACCACGCGGGCCCACATGCCTTAGATTTTTTTCTTCTTCTACGGCGTGCAGGTTTCGTCACAATGTTTTTCTTCACCGTTTTGAGAGCACTCGGTAAATGTGCGTAAGTTTTTCCGTCGAAAAAACCGAGGATAACTCATTGGTACATGGCTGCCCTGGTTGGGAATCGAACCTGGGACCTCCGTATCGCCAGTTCATTGACCCAACCACTGAGCCACCGAGCTCACCAATAAATGATAAATAAATAAAATTTCTAGAATACATTTGGAAGAACTTTAATCAATACATTATCCATATCGATTAAATCGAAATAATACACATTGAATACATACCTACTATGATATACATACATATTAAATAGGTATAACAACCACTTACTAATTCTAACGCCTTGAAAATCACACAACACGTAGATTTCCTAATAACTATAATAATAATATTTATTATTAAGAACCTCTAATCAATTCAGTTTTGGCTTGGCCTAAATACACTATGAATAGAATTATTTACACAATATTTAGACCATTCTTCTACGAGTAATAAAATCTAACTTAGTCTAAAGAAATCTAAGTATAATATTGAATAATATATTTCTACAACATCCTGTTATTAATACATACATTTTATTCTATAACACAATTTAAATACTTATTAAATTTTAAATGGAAAGAGATCAGAGAATGAGAATATAATATGAATCTAAAGTTACGTGCTACATATTACAACTCTATCTAGATTTATTTAAAGCATTAATTTCATTGAGATCTTACTCAATAAGTCAATAAAATGACTCTTCAAATACTAAAATAGGTCCAGTTACATAGTCCAGGAATTTTAGCACGAACTCATCCCTGAGGTCGCATTTACGACTGTCAAAACTGACTGTCTCACTGACAGTTATAAACTTGAAAGGCCTTGTATTTTTTTTTTCAGATTTTGCGAATCGTATTGCAATCTTAGTGCGATATAACTGCTAATAATAAATTATTGATAAGTTATTAACAGTGACTGTACCTATCTAAGTTATACACACTATTAATAAAGTAAATACCCGAATGAATTAAGTCCACTAACGTAGTGTACTTAATGCACCCAATATCACCTGAGTGAATTAAGTCCACTAATTTAGTGTACTTAATGCACCCAATATCACCTAAGTGAATTAAGTCCATAAATGTAGTGTACTTAATGCACCCAATATCAACTAAGTGAATTAAGTCCATAAATGTAGTAGTACTTAATGCACCCGATAACACCTGAGTGAATAAAGTCTACTGTGTAGTGCACTTAATGCACCCCGTAATGACCTGAGTGAATCAAGTATGCTAATAGTGTATTTAATGCACCCGGGTGAATTACCCCAGGTGAAATATATATATACCCTATTTTTTGGCTAAACATTACAAATAAATAAAAAAATGTAACGTTAAATCTTAAATAAATGTCTATGGTCCAAGATTTTTGGTCCAGTGTCCAAAACTTCACAGTAATTCTACGAGTAGAGACTGGTATCAACCTTACGTCGAACTTAGTATAGACGCCGGCAGCTAAGTTGACCAAATATGGCGGCGAAATTGTGAACAAAATCTTCAGATTTACAGTCAATAACACATCAAGTGTAACACTTTTGACTTTGGATCGTTTTTATTATCTGTTTAGTAAGAGCTGAAATCATAATAGCATCAATATGCAGTCCAGTCTACCTTCACGAACTGCCGCCATTTTGGGTCAACTTAGCTGCCGGGAACTATAACTCCAGCTAGCTAGCTAACATTCGACTTACAAAAACTTCTACACATCACATTTACTACATCTTAAGTAAGTACAACAACGGCCGAGATCCATAGACAATTTTGAGTGCGAGCCGAGTGAGTTCGGTCTTAGTACTGTCGAATTTCTCGTTGTCGAAGTCTCTACTAAGCTCATGCTGAAAATTGTCTAAGTAAATCTCGGCGCAAAAGACCGACTTTCACTATTTGGTATTCGATTTATTTATTTTTGTTGTGTTAATTATGATTACTTACATTTAATTACTTTGGTGTGACGTAGTTTTTTTTATGAGGTATGTCTTTATTTAATTTAAAATAGTGCTACCACGTTACAAGTAGATATCTAAAAGATGCTAATCATTGTATTTTATCTAGGCTACGCGATTTTTGTCACGACCAGGATTTTCCAATTTAAGTAACTATCGTTAAAGTAAATCAATAATAAAATTACTAAGTCAGATTTGATTCGGTTCATTGCCGTTATAACCGTCAAAAGGAAAAATATATTTGTCTCGGTCGAATAAAAAATAGAACCTTTCGATTCAATTGATGGAAATATGCATATAGATATAATACAAACATTTGTAGGTAAGTACATATAATGTGGTAACACCATTTGTACAGTCGAAGGCAGACATAAAGGGGGGCCCATTGAGGTTAAGATTTTTTCAAAAACCACTGGATCGAGTTCAATAATTCTTTTACAGTTACATAGTTTTAACTGTTATCTATTTAACAGTGAAACAATTTTTACAACCGGTCAAGCAGTTTTTCAGATAATCTCAACCCTAAAAACTCTCCTGTACCTACACCTTTCTTTGATCTTCGACCATACCTACCTTACACATATTAATATATAATTAATTTTAAATTGCTATTTTATCTATTGAACAAACTAATACGTAGGGCCGTTGATATGACAATCCGTAAACGTATACGTTCTTGTACTAAGGATCAGTCAACTTCATAATTACATTCGTTGTCTAAACTAAACGAAACACTACCGAGAATCGAGATTCATAGACTGAGATTGAGGTTGGTCTAATAACTGTCACATTTCATGCAATCTCAGACTCAACGCGCACTCAAAGTTTCTATGAATCATGGCTTAGAACGCTACACATCAATGTTTATCGTTATACTTGTCATGGTGGCATTTCACTTGGCTATTCGTATTCGCTATAGGATGTTTGTCGTATTTGTCAAATACTTAACGTACCTACATACAAATAATACGAATATTTTGTCAAGAATACCAACCACACATGTCAATTATGACAAATACGCAAATACGAAGACCCAAGTGAAGTGCCACTATTAACGGATCGCGATGCCATGGGTGCATTCAGAATGATACTTGTAAATAAGTCAAAATCCAGGGGGGCTAGCCGGCTTGCCTTTTTTTGTCCTGTCAAAGCCTGCGCGAACGAATTTTTTGTACTAATTTTCGCCAAAAATCTGACATTGACGGCTAGTAAAAATCGACGCGGCTCAGCCCCTGGGGCTGTATACTTAATTCACCCGGGTGCATTAAATACACTATTAGCAGACTTAATTCACCCAGGAGATTTTCGCGCGCATTAAGTACACTACACAGACTTTAATCACTCAAGTGATATCGGTGCATTAAGTACACATATTTAGTAGACTTAATTCAATTAGGTTTTACTCACAAATTATGTGTAGGTAATCCAATCTACTTTTTTTTTAAACGTGTGAAGGTGATAACAGCCTTTGTCAAATTTTCCCGCACCAGTATTTTGCGATCTCTATAGCTCGGGAAGTAGCCCTTAGGTCATCTTGAGTGCACGAGCTTGTACAATGCAATCTACTGGGAATACATTGAAGTGTTTCCACACCAATATTATGTCAAATTCAGTGTTATTTGACATTATTACGACACGATTATGGGTGAATCCAAACTTAAGGGCAGATTCAGAATGTCAAAAATCACTGAAATCGACGCAATATTGGTGTGAAAATGCGATGCGAGGGAATACTTTGCACTATATTTTGATCTATATTTTATTGATGTGTAGCGTCCGCATATCTAACATAGTTTTAGGGGATATCCTTAATTTACTTTACAGGAAGAGCAGGTAAATAATTATTAATTCTGAAAGTGAATCCCCCTGTTCTAGATTACAATATCCATAAACAACTGACCGACCTTGATATTTTGTTCTTTTACTCTATGCAATACTGATAATTAAAGCGATTTCAACAAAACCACTTTTACTTTTAAACAAATAGAGGAATCAGTAATCGCTATAGTCCGTCTTCATATATAATATACATGTCGATATGAGGCATTTCAAAACTCGACCATGATATTAATAAAATATAACACAATCTCTAGCTTTGCCCAATTAAGGCGATTCATCAAATCCTCTCTTTCATAAGTTATGCATAACGTTTAATGTTACACACACAATTTGTCTACAAGTGTGGAAGTGGATTCAAAGCATTATTAGAGCACGAGCTCAACGTGAGTGCGCTCTTCCAACTGTCTATGAAGATAGGCCTTATATTTTTTTAAATTTATTATGGCATGGCCCAAAGCCATCGGCCAAAATGTCTTTGAATTCACATTACAAATACATTTAGTACATTTTATAACTTATTGTGTACTACTCCGGTCAAATAATGACTCCTAAATATTAGGAAACTGATAAGGGCCACTCTATTTCACGTTTTACTTCATATCGAAGCCCAAATCAAGTATCTTATTTTGTAAACAAAAACTATCCTACCCTCTAACATTTTAAGCTGTTCTGTGACTATTACATAGTTATTGTCACATTATTAGATCGGATCACTTTATTTTCACAATGATGAACAGGTTCGATCAATCAGTTCCTTCAATGTTACATCACAGCAGGTAATTAGATGATCATATTTGTTTACAAAATAAGACACGGCTACGGCATAGTTACATTCATGATGTTTCCACTTTAATGTAATAAGTACTTTATACTCTCACAGCTGAAGTTTTATTTTCCACCTTGATTTAAGACGCATTTTATTTTATTCCTAGGAGAGAGGAATTTATGAATCCCCTTAATAATACAATCGTGCTGACAACTTGTTAATTCGATACTTAACTGTTTTCCTTAATCTAACATTCAAATAATGTTTAACTAAGTACCTACTTATTATTACTTAGATTTTTTATTATTATTATTATCTCTCTATTCAAAATGCAGGAGGCCTCAATAAGGTTGAGATTTTCTCAACAACTACTAGATCGATTGAAATAATTATTTTACAGTTACATAGTTTTAACTTTTATCTATCTAACGATGAAAGAATTCTCGGTAGTACTATCAATTTAATACTATAAAATTTTGTTAAATTAAGAAATGTCAGTTTAATTAAATTGTGCAAAACTGAACTCGATAGCGATCGCGAATAAATAGTAACACCGCGATATCGCATCGTACCTACAACAGCGCGGAGCGGCCAGCAGACGAGGCGCGCTGCGAGGAACGTGCTGTTTGGTAATTGGTAGCCTACGTCCAGTGAGTTACTATCGTCGCTTGAAAAAAATAATTTAAAAAATGAACTTTTATTTTTCAAGTTTAACATTCTGCCACGGGAAAGCAATCACTAAAATTTCACGTTGTATAGACCTAGTTCTCGTAAGGGGCTCGTAGTGGCGAGTACACGTTGAAATGATCGTACAAGTTAAGCAACGTTGGGCGATCATGACCTGGATAGGTGACCGCTAGTGACACTTTCATCTGAGCCCCTTCGTGCCTCGGAAAGCACGTTAAGCAGTTGGTCCTGGTTGTTGTCGCTTGACAGCAGTCGTTAGGCCACGTCAGAGGCCTGAATAACTTTGACAAATAGGTTTGGTCACTAAACCACACGAGAATAGAAAAGGGGTTTAGTTATTGTATTAATCATTATTGCATTCAATTTCTTGAGATCAAATGTAGTCTCAATGCAATAGTCTTCATAATACGAGTAAAATGATACCTATTTCGCAAGGCGTAGAGTGCAATGCAACTTCGTAAGTAGCGCGTAACAGATTGATCTGTGCTCTAACAAATAGATTGATATGCTGATTATCCATCTAACTTACCAGCGGACGAGATAGGGAAACATGGAACGTAATCTGGTGGGTTTCGTCATCAACCTGTATCAGTCCACTGCTGGACAGTAGCGGATTATCCTAAAGGCAATCTAGGCACGTGCCTAGGGGCGCGAGGTCACAAAGGGGCGCGCACGGAAGGCGTTTAGTTGACGAAAACCCAGAATAAGTACCTATTTAGTACTTACATAAAATAAAAAAGTCATAATATAAAGCTAGATTTGGACTCTGGTAGTCCCTGCGTTTTCACGCCAGGCATTGCCACGGATTCGCTAATATTATGTGGTTTTCAGTGTTTTTTGTGATTCTAAATCCACCTTTAGAGCTTCCTAAGTGCGCCCCGTCTACTTCAATACGCCTACATCGCCAGATTCTATAACAGTTGGTAAAACCGAGGGGCGACGATGAGTTGATAGCCTAGGGCGCTGGCGACATTAAATCCGCCCCTGGGACTCTCCCAAGGCGACAGTAAACACGATTTTCGATATTATTTTCGATTCTTTGCATCTACCTATCTCCTGCCACCTTGCCAATCCATCACTACGAAAATTCTCGAAATTTCACAAACTAAGTATCATCTTTATTAGACTGGATCCCCAAAATTCCCCATCCAAATTTTTTTTTTATCGACTTTCAAAATTACAGATAAACAGGTTAGTTATTCCTAATGACTCCAATGCATCTATACAGGGTGTAACGTAAAGGGTATATGAAGCCGAAGGGAGGGTATTTAGTATCGTTAACTGAACAACTTTTGGTCTACGACTTTTCGATTTTCGCGAATTTATTTTTTGACTTTTCATACACTTCGTACCGGTCAGCTGGTATATTTGTATGAGACTTTAATTTATTGTTTATTCGAAAAGTCTTAGAACAAAAGTTGTTCAGTTACCGATACTGAACATCTTCCCTTCGGCTTCATATACCCTTTAGTTTACACCCTGTATAGAGCTTAACAAAATGTGTTTCAAAACCATTTCACTCGTATCGTATTACTTCCGAAGCATAGTATTAAAACCGTTGAGTTGTATTCCCATCAATTTGGGAACGTTTAAACCTACATACACTTCGTTAAGAGTCAGATAAGTACCTACTCATTGTCTCGTAACTTATGTTACCAACCTTTAATCTCAAGTGAACTAAATAAATTCAACTAAAATTAAATATATAAACGGATATCACTCACTTATATTGTTGAAGTCGGCAATTAGACCGATAGTTTCGACCGATTTCGACGGTAGACGGTACATACTGCGTGACAGGACCTAATGTGAGTGGCGGTAACTCCCCGACAAGTGAGATCGATCAACGAATCCAGCTACAGCCATCGAACGCACCGTCGTCGGGGGCGGGACAAGTTATGTCGGAGCGCGCACAGAGGGCGCTGATCCGCAGTGCGCGAAGAAACGTCATCGGCGACGCGGGCGTGGCGCGCTCATCTTGAAAAAGACCGTCGAAATCGGTCGAAACTGTCGGTCTAATTGCCGACTTCAACAATATAATATAAGTGAGTTTATATATAATAATTTAAATTAAATAAATATATTAGCACTGAATATGTCATCAGACGTATATCTTCTATATTCCCTTCTACTTCTGCGTTATCACTTGTATAGGCATGCTCTATTGTGATAAGATAGACTAATCCACTAATGAAATACTAGAAAAACTTAAATATGACTATCAAATCTACGTAACCAAACACAACTAAAGAAATAATATATGTTTTGGTAGTTTCTGCTTTGCTATACAGTAATGAGGTCTGAAATTCAATAAAATATGAGCTAAATATTTAAAATTAACGTAAAAATCGTTAGCCTTGATTCAAATAGGCAATGTATTAACGTCATAGTATTATGTCATGTCACATGTGAGCTGCGAAGCTCATTTTGGCCATCCTTGCAATGAGGGGGTTTCAAAGTGAAAGTTCTTAGGGAAAAAGAAGCTTTTTAAGTTGATAATAGATGGCGTTGCACCGAAGTGCGATATCATCGTAAAAAAACACAGCACCATGAAAAAAATTTCAATGTCAGCTGAATAATTTATTATTATTGGTTTGTTTGTGTAGTTTAAACAATACAGGACAAATTAATGCTAGGTAAGAAATACGAAAAGCCCAAGTTACAAGCATTAACAATGCCTTTAATGTTGACATCAGACCAGTCAGTGCCATCTACCGGGGCTAGCGGTACTTTTTTAAATGTAACCTTGAAACTCCCTCATTACACTAAGTTTTCTACACAAGAAAATCACATTTACACATTATTACAATCAGTATTCAAACTTCATACTGTCGCGTATTTAGAAAATATCTCTCTACATATCACGGTTTTGTTTCTCACATCGCATGGGAACCATTGTCGAGTCATTGGTTTAGTAGATTATACTCTATGGTATAGATAGGTCTTATGTCTTTCTTTACTTAAGTCATGTTCTGGTGTAGTCGTGTTCTGGTTTAGTCATGTTCACCTGTAGTCATGTTCTGGTGTAGTCATGTTCTGGTGTAGTCATGTTCTGGTGTAGTCATGTTCTGGTGTAGTCATGTTCTGGTGGTCATGTTCTGGTGTAGTCATGTTCTGGTGTAGTCATGTTCTGGCATAGTCATGTACTGGTGTAGTTATGTTCTGGTTTAATCATGTTCTGGTGTCATGACTCGTTTTTCGTGTAGATATATTTTTTCAATCGCATGAAGTGTGAGTACCGATATCGGTTCTACGACAGATGTGACTAGCCCACTGCCACTTCAGTTTGCTTTCGACTACTTTTGTTATCTGACGTATAAACTCATTTCTTATTTTATCCACCAGAGAAATGCCAGGCACAGCTCTTTCCATAGCTTGCTGAGCGACTTTGAACTTGTGGGCTAGTCTCACCATCAGTGTTCACGTTTTGGCTCCGTAGATGGAGTACTAAAGCTATCCTACTACTTTCTACGTATAGTTCTATTCTAGAAAGGTTTGTTTCACTCCAGGCCGCTAGAGGGCGCCCTGCCTCAGCTGCGTAGTCACGCTCGGCCCAGCATTGCGGCCACGTCGCCTGCCGACTGGGAGTGCAGCAGGGCCGCTCGCGCAGGCCGAGGGGGGGCCAGGCGAGGGAGAGCCATGACCCCCTGGGGCGTCGAGCCGAGGGGGCAGCCGGTGACGAACTCGTGGCGCGTCGCTTCAGTTGGCGTGATGCGTCGCTTTGGGTCCCATCTAGAATTAAGAGAAGAGTTTGTTTATGGAGGATTTTCTTTTTTGTGGTGGTTCAATCGCGGATGCAACATAATAGGCTTGTGACGTCACACTTTCACGGTCGATAGGCTGCTGAATATTGACGTAACCAAGTGTTCCATAGAGTACCTAAGATGTAATAAATGAGTATTAGTATTAGAATATTAGATGAACTGTACACTGTACAAAATTTAGATGAGGACGTCATAATAAGAAGACAGAGAAAAGTAAACAGAGGGTCTCTCATAAGGTTGAGATTTTCTCAAAAACTACTCGACCGAATTTAATAATTATTTTACAGTTAGGTCATTGATCTCCTATAAACAACTAGATACACAAAGGTCTTACTAAAACAATTTAAAAAACGTCCAAATAAGGGAACATTCTTAACGTCCAAATAATGTCCAATAAAGTAAATGAGGATCCATTCATCCGTTTGGACCTTCTTTGCGCTCGGACATTTTAAGAAGGCAGACTGTGTATCTAGTTGTTTATAGGAGATCAATGAGTTAGGTACATAGTTTTAACTTTTATCTATATTATAGCAGTGAAAGAATTCTTGCGATAGGTCAAGTAGTTTTAGAGATAATTTCAACCTTAAAAACAGGAGAGTTTTTCTATGTATTGAGTTTTCTTCGAGTTTTTCGAAGGAAAACGACAGAACAGGATCATAGAGGAAGCAATCACTACGTTCTATGGGCAGAACTAAAATGCTTAACAAGAATTACTAATATTTTATTCAATCGTTATCTCCGTCTAAATCAAGACATTAAATTGCCCACATTTAATCCAATATATTAAACGCATTTATCAGATATTCGCTCGTGCAGTCATGTGGTCTAGTTCGGTTTTGATATACAGGGTGTTACGGAAAGGATTAGAGCCATACCTCACTTGGACATCAGCGCAACGTTGCCAGCTACGTCATCATCATCAGTCTATTTATATTGCCCCACTGCTCGGGCACAGACCTTCCCTTACATCGAGGGAGCTCGGGCTGGATTTCACATGCCTTAGATTTTTTTCCTTTTCCGTCACCGTTTTGAGAGCACTCGGTAAATGTACGTTAGTTTTTCCGTTGGTAAATGTACGTAAATTTTTCCGTCTAAAAATATATACGTAAGTTTTTTCGTCGGCTGCCCTGGCTGGGAATCGATCCTGGGACCTCCGTATCGCAAGTCCATTGAGCCACCACTGAGCCACCGAGCTCTTTTCGCAGTTTTCTTTGCCAACCGGCAAACGGACTTGCAAAAGTTCAGCAAACAACAAAATGTGACTAAAATATGCAAGCTACGAATAAAATGGCTTTATTGTACACGTAATACAGCTAACAGCATATCAAGTATAACACTTTGGACCGTTCTTATTATCTGCGGCGTAAGAGTTAAAATCGTACCTACTGCAAGTGTGACCATTGATCTACTGTTGTCCGTACATACATAGTTTAGGCACGTGGCTTCTTAATTTGAGATGTTAATTTATTTAAAAAAAAATATTTAATCGATAAATCATACCACCCTTTATGTTACACTATATATAAGTGTCCCAGATATAAACGCGCCCGGTATGGGCTTGTACTTAGTGCTTATAGCTTATATCCTGCGCATAACAGGAAATCTTAAAGTATTTAGGAATGACTAGACATGTCTACTTTAATCTAGTACACACCTACCTGACTTTTTTTACTTATTTATTTATCTAGCTAGGCCGCCCCTTATTGTAGATACAATGTTCAAACGTAAGGTACCTACTACTTTCGTTTGTGCGAAACCGTTCGGACAAAGATCCACTAGACCTAGCTTATATATAGCGATACCTACAAAAAGTAATGACGCGCAGTCACAAATAGTGTATCTATTTAATTAATTGATTAGGTACTTGACAAGTATGGAATATTCAATTATTTTTGTTAATTTTACAACATGCTCGTAAAACAGTTGAAAAATAACATAGTTTTACAAACATTTGAAAATTAGAAGTCAGATAGTAAAAACTGGCGTTAGTACGTCTTACTACTTCCATACAAACTCTATGCTAAATTCGTTTAACATTCGTTTTAAAGTTTAACCTCACTTGCTTTAAACCGTTATACAGAGACCGAATATTTACAAATACAAAATCATTTATTTAACCAACAGAGTTGTATAGATACAAAAATATACACATTTATATAGACATAAATATTCCAGATTATTACTTATATAAAATCTTATGTTTATGATTGCCTAGTCTGCCTGTAAATATTCCACATTGATTATCTCCTGGCACCCGCACTGGCCATACAGCCGTCACGCAGCGTACCAGACGTTTAAGGCTAACGGCGTAACAAACGCGTAATTATCCGATTTAGGTATGGTCATGTCTATTGGATTCTAAGTACAATTATTTCTAAGCTCATATGCAGGTCAATGCCCGATAAACGCCTGGATCTAGATCAAGGTGCTTAACTGTCACTTTTACGTTTGATGGACCTTCTATAACCTATTTATGGCATATAACGTTTATGAAGCTATTAAACTGAGCTTTATTGATTATAATTGAAATTGTGGTAATTTTAGGTCTTCCGGTGGGTTAATAATCAAGATGGCCTATCATGGTTGTTGTTATGTAATAGGTTTTATGTCCAAAAATACGGAGTATTTATTAAGTACCTACCTACTTCATTATTTTATTGTATACAGCTAAAAACGCAGTACCTACTTGCAAAAGGACCGAAGGAACGTAAGTAGTGTATACCGCTCCCCAAATCAAGTGTCTTATTTTGTAAATAAGTATGATCGTCATCACCTGTTGCGATGTAACACTGAAGGAACTGCCCCCCTATTACGGTTCTCAAAACGACGAAATCATACCATGTCATGGCGCGCCAAACAGAGACGCCGCTACACCAATGCCATAGCACTGTCCCTGTCATGCGCGCTATGACATGGTATGATTTGATCGTTTTGAGAACCGTAATAGCCCCACTGATTGATCGAACTTGTTCAACATTGTGAAAATAAAGTAATTCGATCTAATAATGTGAAAATAGTTATGCAATAATCACAGCACAGCTTAAAATGTTAGTAGGGTAGGGTAGTTTTTGTTTACAAAATAAAACACTTGATTTGGGCTTCGATTTAGGTACGGTGGAATACAGAGAAAGGTGTACAGGAGAGTTTTTAAGATTGATATTTTCTCAAAAACTACTTGACCAATTGTATGAATTCTTTCACTATTAGATAGATAAAAGTTAAAACTATGTAACTGTAAAATAATTATTAAAATTGGTCCAGTAGTTCTTGAGGAAATATCAAACAAAGGGGTCCCCTTGTATACTTATCTCTGTCTTCGACTGTACCTATATTGTTGCCTGTATAAATAAAAATGCTGTTTTATGTTGAATATAATATTTTGGGGAGAGATTAGTGAGAGTCTTTTAGAGATTAGAAAAAAAAACTATAGGTAGCTAATTAAATTTAATATCTCGCAAAAGTTATCAACATCCGGTGTCAAATGTTATGGTTATGTCACTTAAGATTACAATAGTTACGTTTTCCTTGATAATAGATGTTAATTCAGTCACCCATAACTTAACGGTATCATTAAGATTGCTGATAAAATCTTATAAAATGACTGCTCGGGGCTCCGCTCACATTGACTTTGAATGAAATATTTAGATTATTACGTAAGTATTATAGCTATTATGTCTGAAGAAAGTTTCGATCAAGGTAGTTAATAACTTTGGTTAAGAATTTATTAAAATGTTATGAATGAATGGACATACTTTGACACAAAACGCACTTAATAGATTGGTCAGTCGTCAACTGGACACGATAGGCACTGGACTCACGAATGTCCAGTTGGTTAAATACAAAATAGTAACATTTGTTATTTCACTGACTGGACACGCAATGATGTTAAAACTATGTAACTGTGAAATAATTATTAAAATCGGTTCTGTAGTTTATACCTTAATGAGGTAATCTATACCTTAATGAGGTTTCTGTATCGACGGCGAAGTGCCAATAACTCCTAAGTGTCAAAGCATTGATCTCCTATAAACAACTAGATACACAGTCTGCCTTCTAAAAATGTCCGAGCGCAAAGAAGGTCCAAACGGATGAATGGACCTCATTTGCTTTATTGGACATTGTTTGGATGTTAACAACGGACGTCATTTGGACGTTTTTTAAATTGTTTTAGTAAAACCTTTGTGCATCTATAGTTGTTTACAGGAGATCAATGTGTCAAAGTGGGTTCACCTCGGCTGTTCACCTCGGTGTACCACGGGAATAATTTTTTCCCGTGGTAAACCGGAAGGTCCATAACAATACATATTGTAATACTAAAGAAAATTATGGAATAGTCAAAAATCGATTTACCTACTGAGAACATTTTTTTATAATAAAAATTTTTATAATAATAAAATTCTTCCCAGAGGGAAAGGCAAGGCCAACTATAGGTACACAGCCGTCATAAACTTACACAAACTGAAAGAAACGTTAAATAGTTAAAAATTATTATTATTTATTTATTTTAAGGAAGATATACAGCTACAATAACTTTAGGTTACTTAATAATGTCTAGAAGCTAATTACAAATCTCCACCTATAGACATCAAGATGTGTCTCAAGATTTAAAAAATAAAAGTGACTTAAATAGGTTATGTTAAATTTTTTATAAAAATCTAAAAAATATTTTAATGATAACTGTACACCTACCTAATATATTACCTAATATATTTATTTATTTAGAATAATAATAAAGTATGCTTTGCAAAAAAAATACTTTCGATACATACTTATACGAGATTTCCCTAAAACATGCGAATAACGCCTTTAATTTTTATTATTATTTAAATATATCAATTTAATTTCTCAAACAACCATAATAAAATTTAAAAATAACAATAATACTTAAAAATTAACTACGTCTAAATATATACAAATTACTTATAAAATAAAACTAAATACTACAGAACGAACACGTCGTCAAGATCCCCGTTCTGTGGCATGCTGCCCAGGACGCTGGCAGCATTACCTCCTTAAAAATTAAATAAATAAAAAGTGATAAAAAAGTGAATTTCTCAAACAAAAGGTCAGGAGGTGGCACTTCGCCGTCGATATACTTTTTTCTGTTTTCGAAATTACTTACGTACAATTAGCAAGAATCCAATTACAATCATTATAATTGAATGAGCATCTAATCTAGCGATCTGGCACACGACTGAATGTGAAACCTACATAGTTGGTCATCTCATCTCATCAGATAGGCGTATGGTGCGTTACATAAACCTACTGCGTAGTGTATCAACTATTTGATGGGTTAAGAAAGTATAGACCTGCCATTAAATTGCCATTAAAACTTTTAGAAATAATAATAAAAATAGAAATATGAAATACTTATTAATTAGATAAAACGGGAATTACCGTGTTAAACATTTATTATTGATGTCGACTTCAGTCTACTCGTGACCATGATGACTGCAATGCTGTCGAAATATCGAGACATCAATAATAAATGTTTAACACGGTAATTCCCGTTTTATCTAATTAATATGTATACAAACCATGAAATACTTATTCAGTGGGGTGACCGCGACTTCAATCGTTATGGTTATCGTTTCATTTTGACACTTGGACGATATAAATTGCTGCGTCTCGTTGTCGTTTGTTAAAACTTGCTAAAACATAGCAGCAATGTATAGCGTCCATGTGTCAAATTGAAAGCGATTACGATAACGATTGGAAGTCGCGGTCACCCCACGGAGGTAGGCAAAATATTTTTTTTATGTAAAACTATGACATTTTATGGGAAATAATTTGTTTAACTCATATTATGTCAGTTGTTACAAATCTAACCCCATCTTGCACCAATAGATAGACCGAGTGTTAGCGACTTAACTCGTGAAAACGCTATACATTTTCTTATTTAACCCCTGGATTAGGCGTTCACAGAAATTACATTATTACTTGAAACCTACCTGATTGATATTATACCTAATCTGAGGATTATTGTAGTACCTAGATGTGGATATGCATGGCACCGGCTGCATCATGATTGATTCATCATGCTTTTTCAAATATACCTACTGGAACTACGATTTATCGATTTTCGTTACCGTTACCGATAAAATCCGACCACATCCGACAGGAAGCCGAAAGGGGTTCGACTTCCTATGCCCTTTCCGTTACACCCTAGTTTATTGTGTTTTCGGAATAAACGTAGGTATTTCTTTCTGTCCATGTCTAGACGTTGTTAAGTGCGGGGTCGTCGGCTGGCGCGGCTCGTCGCGGTTGCGTCACCCCTAACCTTTCACTGGCTGCCTGCGGGCTGCGTGTGCGCAGCCGCCGCTTCGTGAATTATTTCTGCGGTTCGCGAGATTGTGGGAAACAATCTACACTACTGGCGAGATTTATATCGGTTTTGAGGACTACGAAATTAGACTTTACTGGACTCTACAGGGGAAGGGTAATGTGTTTCGAGTGTACGGTGGAACACAGAGAAAGGTGTACACTGTACAGGAGAGTTTTTAAGGTTGAGATTTTCTCAAAAACTACTTGACCTATTGCAAAAATTCTTTCACTGTTTGGTAGATAAAAGTTAAAACTATGTAACTGTAAAATAATTATTAAATTCGGTCCAGTAGTTTGTAGAAAATCTTAACTCTGTATACTTCTTCTTCTAGACGCAGGCTATTTCCCGCACTTAGTCGCATGAGTGGCAGCCACTGTGAGTGAAATGTTGCAAAACCGCAGTCTAGTTGAGCCAGCCCAGCTCCCTCCAGAACTTCGACTATACGAGCAACCCCTGATTTTTCTACCCAAAAGTTGTATGGAAGAGATAGCATTCAGCGATAAGACTGCCAATTGTGCAAGTAACATTAGATCACACAGTTAATTTAATTTATCACTCTTTGTTAATTTATTATACTATCTTATATTACTCTATCTTATATTTATTTATCTATATATCTTATATCTATCTTAATGCATAAATATATTATGTTTGTAATCTCTGCATGGGCGCTGTTATGAATGTTGTGTCCTCCTATAAAATACACATACATCAGCACCAGCCATCTGTATACTTTATGGTACTAAATATATAATGTATGTTTTGTTGGAGAACCTAAATAACTAAATAAATAAGTAAGTACTTAATACTTTACCTAGCAATAAAGAATTATATTTTCTTATTTTTGTTACATATTCTCCTCTCTAAAGATATAGATTACGATATGAATCTGTGAGCGGTCGATCGAAAGTGTGTCCCTATATCCAGTTCGCTGGCAGAATTGCTGTGACCAAATGAAAGTGGTATTATACTGAGAGTGCAAGCTCTGAGGTCAGCTGCGGACCTCAGGCTATATCTACAGGTAAGGCATAACTTGCACTTTCACACTCAACCTTGCACAAGTTGGACAACTTTAATATAACTAGCTTAATCCTTCTTAAAGTATCCGGCTGAAAACCAGCGCTGACGCACTCTGTGTCAGCATCAGCTGAAGCCTAAACCTTTTTGCCTAAGTTATATGTTTGTTAATTGTCATTGTAATTTTTATTTCTTATATGTATATACTTAATAGGCAATAAATATTATTCTATTCTATTCTTATGTAGGTAAGTACCTATACCGAATCAAGTGTCTTATTCTGTAAACAAAAACTACCCTACTTTACTAATATTTTGAGCTATTCTGTGATTATTGCATATTTATTTTCAAATTATTAGATCGGACTACTTTATTTTCACAATGATGAACATGTTCAATCAATCACTTCCTTCAGTGTTACATCGCAACAGGTAATTAGACGATCATATTGGTTTACAAAATAAGACACTTGATTTGGGCTGCGGTATACGCTTGTTCGTCTAATACAGATAAAGGTATACAAGAGAGTTATAATAAAGTTGAAATTTTCTCAAAAAGTAATCGATATATTTTTAAAATTATTTTACAGCTTACAGCGAGCTTGTATCAACTTCGCTGGTTACTTAGTAGCCTATCTCGCAGTGAAATAATTTTGTGGTTTTCGAGAAAATCGTGTATTGCGTGACATGTAGATAGTGTCATGGTGGGTAAAATAGCATATCCTCTTTTTCCTACTACAGACAACCCTGTTTTTCAGTGCATTTAAAGTGTCATATTTCATTACTTACGATTCACGAACTCCCCATTAAAACCTATAGGGATATTGGGAAACACATGTGGGGAAAATGTGTGGGTAAGTTTGTATGGAATCCCGTCCAAATAAAGTCTTCTATTCCGTCATAGCTTGACCTCGAGTACTTGTTATCCTAATGCTAGCTAACCAACCTAAATTTGGTATAATTTACATCTACCTACCTACCATAAAATGTCGATTGCAAGTCTGTCTTTACTTTGTAAATTGTATTGCATTTTAATGCTCTATGGTTAATTCTCTATTGTAAATGCTCTAGTACGATGGAAATAAACCTGTATGCATGGTATTTTTTTTAAATAGCGGGAAACGACGTTTGCGATATTATTTGTGAGTGAACGTGACTGTCGAGCTGCTTCGTCCAGAGTGGCGACGCTACGGCGACTCTGGATGAAGACAGGAAGACGCGGATACCCAGGGTGACGACGCTACGGCGTCTTCTCTGGATGAAGACAGGAAGACGCGTATACCCAGGGTGACGACGCTACGGCGTCTTCTCTGGATGAAGACAGGAAGACGCGGCTACCCAGGGTGACGATACTACGGCGACTCCTCTGGAGAAAGAGAAGACTATGATATTTTGAATATTGTGTAACATGACATTGGCAAATGAGGAACTGTCGAGTCCATTAATAAAATTTATAAATAATAACATCTATGGGATTGGTCCATGTCTCTGGCGATACCAGGGCTGGCAGGTACCTCGCTCAGCGACTAAGCATTGCGATACAGCGAGGAAATGCTGCCAGCGTCCTGGGCAGCATTCCGCAAAACGGGGATCTTGACGACATGTTCGTTCTTTAGTATTTAGTTTATTATTATTTTATAAGTAGGTAATGTATTTTTAGATAGTTAGTTTTATTTTAATAAATGACTCTATTGGATATGGATATAGGATGAAAATAACGATATCTTGATGTGCATATTCTTTACTTAGAATGCAACTGGATGTTTGTTTACAAGTAAATGCCGTGAATTTGAAATGATGGCAATAATAAGACTTTCACATCAAGTTCACACCTTCTTGTGATAAGTCCATCAAACAGGCGGAACCAGGAAGTTAGTAGTTAATATTCCATTACGTAAATGAATGAATAGAATGCTTAGGCATGAATAGAGTTCGTGTTTGTGTTACAATGAGTTTTTGAGCTGTCTAGGCTGTTGAAGTGGCCGACAGGCAGTGATTCTGCACGTACACTTGCTAAATGACAATGCCAGATTCTGCCCCATCATCAACCCCAAGTTGTACAAGATAACGAATAAATGTAAAAATATCTCTGTTTTTTTTATTAAAATTATAGGTTTAAAATAAAGTTTTGTACAAGTTGCGAGTCGAAAAATACAGCTCAATTAAGAATTCAGAAAATAGTAAGAAATCGAAGCGATTTATTCATTGTTTTTGTTATTCTTTTATAGGAGTTGCGAGAGTAGTAGAAAATGATACTGATTATGATTATGCAATATGAAACCTGTCATAAGTCCCCAACAAAATGATAGGCACAGCCAAGGGCGTCGCCAGGGGGGGGGGGGCAGTAGGGGCAGCTGCCCCCCCCTAGAGATTAGAAAAAATATCCAGCCCAATGCAAAGTCCTTAGTCAGGTACTGGAAAGGCGATGAGGCGAGAGCGAGCGGGGAGAGGAGAGTGCTACTGTCTCTCCTTTTCCGTCCACGCGGCCGCGTCGTCGCCTGTTCTCACACACAGCTGTAATTTATATCGACTTGCCCCCCCCTGGGCCATCGGCTGGCGACGCCCTTGGGCACAGCTTAAATGGTCACGTAGTTTTGTAGGTGGGGCAAAGCTCCATTGAAATGTGGCAATGTGTTTTAATCGTTGCTAACTTGATGTAGCATGATATGAGTGACAGTTGCGTACGATTAGATTTAAAACAGAAACTTGTGAGTGAGGGTTCTCTTGAGAATGGCGGGAAACGACGGTTGCTAAATTATTTGATAATTTTTATTATAATGTCTACATTGGTTATTTTGTGTTTAATACTTTAATATCACGTTAAATTAATCAGAAATATTTATCTTGTGACTGGTGTATTCGATAATAAGTATTCAACAGTCGATTTCCGTAAGGTATTATTTATTTATTTTATTAATGAACTCGACAGTTCGTCATTTGCCAATAGGCTTACTCCATATGCCGTTCATTCCTTCATCCATAAGTTTTAAAGTTAAGTAATTTTAGCTAGGTAGTACAATACATCGTGACATGGTGTCATGTCATGTGTCCCCGCGGCTATGTCACGAATGTTGTCGCCATGTTGACCTTTCGCAATGAGTGAAAGTGGCCGTGGTTTACAGAATTTGTGTGATTTCATAGCATCTTTGGACTGTATTCTTATTTTTGAGGAGATTTATCCAATGAAATATTGTGAAATGCAATGAAATGAAATTCGTTTATTCGTTCGAGAGTAGTACATACATGATACATTAGCCCTCTGACTTATAAAAAAACGCTAATGAACAACATATTTCTTTTTTCTTCATGGATTTAGCAGTATCAAATGTAATCAGCTGTTCTGAACTCGGTCCGCCATTTTGCTAATTAAACATTTAAACAACCCTACGACGTTCTTTAAACTGACAGCTACTTATTCGGTTCTTCAGGAGTTGATTAACTTTAAATAGCGTTTATAAGTAAACATTTTTTTTAAACAAGGTATTAATTTTAATCATCGATTATAAGTGAGGCTGTAGATAAGGATTGGAAGGAGTCTTAGGATAAGGTTATTGTCCTGTTACTCAATATTAAAGTAAGTACCTATTGATTTAGATATTCACCGATCATGGATAATGCGTAATACAAATTCTGAGTATCTATAAGTAGTTTAATTTCTTGATGAATAAACTTATTATTATTTAAAAAAAATTGTAATTATAATATATCAATGTTCGTGTCCATTTTTTTATTAAATTACATTACACTACCGAATAACAATCTGTCTACAAAATCTCTCCCGATTCATCTCAGACTATGATAAACTCAGAAACGTGTTTTTGTATACTTTCTACAAATAGATAAGGTTGTTATATAATGTAGAAATCACATATCGCATCCCAGACGTTGCCAAGTAGGAAATAAGGCATTCGTATTACTTACTTGCCAAGCTTGTTTGTTACTTATATGCTAGGTGTTTGCAACATAAAATCTCCTTTACATAAGTATATATTCTTTTTGGTTCACATGTTTAGCTTTTTTAGTCTATATTCTTTTTGTTGTCATTCTTCTTTTGTTTTTCTTTCATTATATATCGATTCTATTAATTTACAGTATTTTATTATATAATTACATAAATTACCGCTGAACGCCCACATTAACCAGCCCTACTAGCTTATAACACCCAGCAGCGTATTAAACATGGTCCTTCGACAACTTTGTGAGGCCTGAAGATAAAGGTAACTAAGCATTGCAAAGACTACAGCCCCGGCGATCTGAGCATGCCCATTTCATATGAATATTCAATAATATTCTTTTATATACAATACAGCGAGTGATAAACTATACAATTATTAAGTTTTCACTTGGCAGCCGATTGATTACATATTACATATTTTACATTGAATGATACAGATTGATTTTACAAATTGTTTAAGATAAATATTACATTGGGATTAATACCGTGGAGATGCGAATGCTACAATCTTTCATTTGCTCTTCACAGGGCTGATTGGTATCTTACAAGTGACCGAGTTAAGTTGCCGTTTGACTAATACGTACGTATTTCCGGAACATATTGTTATCAAGATGAGTGACGACGGTGAGGATGCTAGCACCATAAAGGCTGCTATAAATCAGAGTGTTGAATATCTGAAACGCCTGAGAGGTACTTATAAGGCTTCTTTGACACGGCAAGACAATGTTCTGCATACTTTTAGTTCTTTAACACTGGAAGAATTGGAGCTACGGAAAGACCGAATTGTGACTGCGTTTGAGCAATATGAAACACTGTCAATGAAGATCGACGACAATGAGGATCCGTCAGAGATGGAGGGAAAATACTTTAGAACGCTATCTGCCATCAACAGGCTAATTAATGACAAGAAGCCAACAACACCTCAGGTAAAAAAAAAAAAATTTAAAATTAAAATTTAAACTGTTTATTTCATAGGGTTACAAAGAATTATAACACTTTCCGGGCTCTAATCTCATATGTAAGAGATTATATGAGCCGGAAGAGGTCGCCAGTGGCGCCATTTTACTTAATATTGACTTAATTAAATTTAAATTTAGCACTTACTTGATATGTAATCATGGTAAGTTTACATATATTAAATTTGTGGGCTTTGTAGCACATTTATTTGTATGAAAAAGATAAGCAGGCAAATTGAAACTATGATTCGACTTACATTATGCAGCATATTTATCCAATAGTATTTTTTTAAGATGATTTTGGACATTCTTGGAGTTTTTGTTATTTAATTTGTCTAGTGATTCAGGCGGAAGGCTATTCAGAAATACAGGTAATAGGTAGTTGCTACATCTCTTTCCATATGTATTTTGACACTCGGGTAAGTTAAACATTGGTAAATGCAGCTGCTGTCTTAGGTTTATAGGTCTTTCTGTTCTCACTAGTGATTGTATACTACTACGGTTTTGTGATATTACTGATATTTTAACTTTATCAAACACATTGACAACCCTGCAGTGTCCAAATAGCTGCTCATATTGATCTTTATACTTATATTTAATTTTCAATGGTACAATAGTCTTTAATAATCTGATCTGTATATCGTATATGTTTTGTAAGTATGTTTTATAGGTTCTACCATAGCTTGATAGTCCATAGTTGATTATGGAATCAGCCATTGACATGTAGAGTAACCTTAAGGTGTTGTATGGTAACATAGAATTTAGTACAGTTAATTTCGCTAGTATTGCTCTCAGCCTGCCGCAAACGTGCTCCACGTGCGCTTTCCAATTGAAGTGGTTATCGATAATGAGTCCCAGATATGTATGTTGGTTAACTAGTTCGAGCGGTTTGCAGTTACAGTTGGCTACAGGCTGGTGCATACATAAATGCTCGTGGGCAACGATGGTTGGCATGACATTGGTTTTTAAATATGGAGAACGTATATGCATCAATTTAGTTTTATTGTAGTTGATTGATAACCCAGCATCATGAGCCCACTTGCACAGTAGGTTAAACTCTTCCTGTAATATGCTTTGTGCGGTCACTACATCTTTGTGTGCCACTATAATGCAGGTGTCGTCAGCAAACTGGTATACAGAGCTGTGCTTGAATATATTGCACATGTCGTTAACATAGATTATATATTCTGTAGGTCCCATTATGGATCCCTGCGCTGTTCCATGTGTAGTTAAAGCGAGGTCACTAAATTCACCCGATATGTTGACAGCTGTGAAACGATTTTTATGATAATTTTTTAGTATATCTAGCATTGGGCCCTGTATACCATTCTGCTGCATTTTTTTGTACAATGTTTGGTAATTCAAGGTATCAAAAGCCTTACTGAAGTCAATCATTACAACAAGAACATGTTTTTTCTCATTGAGATATTTGTTTACTTCATCTGAAAACAAGGACAACAGTTGTGTAGTACTTTTATTGCTTTGGAAGCCAAATTGTCTTTCATGTATTATACCATTGCTTGATAAGAAGTCAGTTATAACTTTTCCTAAGTACTTTTCAATTATTTTGTCTAGGCATGATAAAATTGTAATTGGTCTGTAGTTATTTGTATCGGTGTAACTACCTTTCTTGTGTATTGGCCTTATTAGTCCGATTTTTAGTTGGTCAGGGAAGGAGCATGTATCTATGCAGCTATTTATTAGATGTGTGAGAACCGGTGCTATACCTTCACTGATAGATTTGATATCCTTTGCACGAATTCCATCATAACCTGGACTCTTTTTGTCATTTATATTTGATAGGTGCTTTAAAGATTTTTCATGTGTAATTTTTTTTAAGTATAGTGAAACATTAGGGCTGTTTGAATATGATTTCTCATCAAGCAATGGCTCATCACATGTGTTTAATACCTTAGTGACATTTAGTTCGAATTCTTTAGCAAATTTTTTAGACAGTTGTTCTGCTTTCATATTAAAAGATTTAATTAAAACATCATCAATGGTTTTTATAATTCTTCCCGTTAATCTATTTATTATTCCCCACATTTTCTTAGGATTCTTAAAGTTATCTATTATTTCTTTCTTAGTATGCAAGTTCTTAGTTTTACTCATTAGCCTGTTAGTTCTATTTCTGTATCTTTTATATATCAATTCTTGGTGCTTATTATGTATATCACTGTGATGGATGCGTAGTAACTCCATCTTTTTCTTAGACATATCTACCAACTTATTATTGATCCAATTGCAGTTGTCACGTCTGTTAGTGTTTATTCTTATTTAGGTTATCAATGTTGTCAACCAGGTACCGTCAACTTCTAGATCTTTGCTTCCAACTCCCAACATTCCGACTTACGACGGCAAGAGTTGTGCTGAGTATACACCATTTATTAATATGTTTAAATCTATAATTGACAGTGATTCGTCCCTATCGGCAGTTCAAAAACTGTATTATTTGAAGTCGTTCCTTAAGGGTGAGGCATTGCAATTGATTGATAGCTTGCCGCTTACTTCCGAAAATTATCCGGAAGCAATAATTATAATAGAGGAGAGGTACAATAATAAATACAGGCTTGTATGTGATCATATTCAAACAATACTTAACATTCCGTCTATTACCCAAAAAGGTGATTCAAATTCATTGAGAGGTTTCATAGCAAATGCCAAACAGCATCTCAGTGCTTTGAAGCATCTGGATCAACCTGTTGATAGCTGGGATATGATCATTATATGCATTTTATCTAAGAAGTTAGATATCAATTCTTTGCGCGAATTTAATATGCAAAGAGATTCAAAATCCATTCCCACAATTACAGATTTTTTCACCTTTCTTGAGAAGAGAGCTGCCGCACTAGAGAATTCAATAACGGATTATAGTACTGGGAAGGTGACTGCAACGATGGCAATCACTACTAGTAATGGAGGCTGTTCATTCTGCGGGTCTAAGCACAGGTTGTATAAATGTCCGACTTTCAAACTTGCTTCTTTTTCGGACAAAATCGATTTTGTAGCTACCAATAATTTATGCAACAGGTGTTTAAACGACCATACTGGGAAGGTGTGCAGGTATAATTTTGTTTGTGTTCACTGCAAACAGGATCATAACTCGCTCTTGCATTCAAATACAAGTTCTAAATCACAGAAACTAGATGATTCACAGATAAGCTTAGCAGCTAGCGAATGTAACGACTCTACACACTTCTACCAACGGCAAGAGTGAAGGTCATTGGTTCTGATGGAAGATTCCACATTGCTCGCGCTCTTCTCGATAGTGGAAGTCAGTCGTCTCTTGTAACTTCAAATTTTCTCGACCAATTAAATATCAAACCTGTTGCCAATAAGACGGCTGTTGTAGGTATAGCCAAGTCAAAAACTACATTGCAGCACTCTGTGAATTTACAAATACAGTCATGTCATTACCCTTTTACAACTGCTATCAACTGTCACGTGATAGATGTGATTACATCAGCTCTCTTACCACAAAATCATGTCGATGTTAAAAGGTTACAACTGCCACCCAACATAAAGTTGGCTGACGAAGAGTTTAATGAACCCAATGAAATTCAGTTATTGTTAGGAAGCGATCTATTCTTTCGGGTTCTTCTAGGAAAACCAGATCCGTTAGTTGGTGGCGTAGGCTACGTCGTACCAACATTGCTTGGTCATATTGTTACAGCAAATATAATATCCTCTCAGCCCAAAGACGTAGTCTCACTCTTTTGCCGGTCTTGTGACAATGACCTCAATCGAACACTCGAGCATTTCTGGCAGACGGAGAAGGTACCAGAGATATATACCGAAGCCGCCTCTGAGAAGGAATTGTGTGAGACTATATTTCAGTCTACTACGACATTAGATGAGAACAAATTTTCCGTTTCTTTACCATTGAAGTTGGATTTGATTGATGTCAATGACACATTAGGTGACTCATTTACGGTGGCCTTACAAAGATTTATTAATTTGGAAAAGAGATTACAAGGCGATTCAAATTTATATAAGCAATATAAAGAGTTTATAGACGAGTTCATTCGACTGAAGCATGGCGAGTATATAGACATCAACACGTTAGATCTCTCACGTGATCCTGTATATTTTTTAGCACACCATGCTGTTTTAACAGAGAGCAAAACCACTCCATGTAGAGTAGTGTTGGACGGTTCAATGCGTACTAAAGATAAAAAGGTGTGTATAAATGATTTGATGCTAAATGGTCCAACGGTACAGAATGAGCTGTTTGACATTTTATTGCTGTTCCGTTTCGGTAAATATGTTTTTATGACGGATGTTAGGAAAATGTTTCGGTGTGTACTCTTACACCCACAATACAGGTCATTACAATTGATATTATGGAGAGATGACCCTACCGCAGATATAAAATGTATTCAATTAAACACTGTTACATATGGGCTTAAGAGTTCGTCCTACTTAGCAACAAGGTGTCTCATTGAGCTTGCTAATAGATTTGAATGTGATTTTCCACTGGCAGCTGAATGCTTACGTGCTAATGCGTATGTTGATGACATCTTGCAGTCCCATGATGACCTGCCCACCATAATTCGTATCAAAAACGAATTAATTCAGCTTCTGCGATTAGGAAGTTTTCACTTACACAAATGGAGTGCTAATGATTCTAGGATACTTGATGATATTCCACAAGAAAACCAACATTTTGATCCCGTGGATTTTGATAAGGATAGTGTCACTGTGAAGACTCTAGGTCTGATATACGAAGTGAACCAAGACAAGATTAAATTCACCTGCCCTGGCCAATATGTGCCGAAAACATACACGAAACGGGAGGTATGTAGTTTTATTAGCAAGATTTTTGACCCTCTAGGTTTGGTAGGGCCAGTCACGGTTTCAGGAAAAATTTTATTGCAAAGATTATGGATCGCAAAGCTAGATTGGGACAGTCCCCTTACGCCTGACCTGGAAAAAGATTGGGAACATTTCGCTGCAGGGTTGGTGAATATTAATGAAATCGAATTGCCACGCAATATTGACATAGCTGATGCCGTCAAGGTTCAACTGGTAGGTTTCGCTGATGGTTCAAATACGGCTTATGGATGTTGTATTTACACTCGTGTTGTACATGTTGACGGCAGTGTGCGCAGCAATCTTTTGTGCTCAAAGTCTCGTGTGAATTCGATAAACAAGCCTTCTACCATACCTAGGGTCGAACTTAATGGTGCCTTGCTTCTATCCTCCCTTATGGTCAGAGTATACAATACATTAAAAATGAAATTACATATCAATGACTCTAATGTGCATTTATTTCTTGATTCAACTATTGTGTTAGCATGGCTGAAGACTGACTCTATTAAGCTGAATACATACGTTGGGAATAGGGTTAGGCGGATCACTGAGCAATGTAAAGAATTTGTCTGGCATTATGTTAATACAGTCGATAACCCAGCTGATCTCATCTCCAGGGGGGTTGAACCACAACAGTTGTTACAAAATGAAATGTGGTGGCATGGCCCGGATTTTTTATGTGACCCAGAACTTGTATTTGAAAATCATGCAGCAGAGCCTCGCAATATCCCTCATGCTTTACCCGAGTTAAAGTTAGGTGAACAGCCTTCACACTGTATGGCCCTTTTTATTCCCGATGATTTTATCAAATGCTTCAATGTTGAAAAATACTCAGATATCAACAAACTTAAACGAATTGTAGCCTTTTCTTTAAGATTCATACACAATGCTAGGAATAGGAGCGACAAGCTTACAGGTTACCTTTCACCTCTCGAATTAGAAACCGCATTGCGTCTGATTGTAAAATATGACCAACAGAAACATTTTAATACAGAAATGCATTCTTTGATTAACGATACGGCTCTTAACAACCGTAGCGGTTTGAGGTCTTTGCAACCATTTATTGATAAGGATGGTTTGCTACGGGTAGGCGGCAGGCTGCATAACTCTGTAATGCCTTTTTATGAAAAACATCCAATAATATTAGCAAAAAATTCATATATAACGGGTTTGATTGTATGGAATGAGCATAGATTACTTTTGCACGCTGGAAACAAACTAGTTTTGGCCAGCTTAAATAAAAAATATTGGCTGATGAACTCTACAAGGGAAGTTAAACGTGTTCTGCATAGATGCATAACATGTTTTAGAATGAAGGCTGCGGTCTCTAAGCAGTTAATGGGTTCTCTACCGTTTGAACGGTGTACTAAAGCGCGAGTTTTTCAAAGAGTCGGAATCGATTTCTGTGGGCCTTTCCTGGTAAAACAATCCAGACTTAGAAGTGTAATCAGCACAAAGGGTTACATTTGTGTTTTCGTTTGTTTTGTTACCAAATGCATTCATATAGAGCTTGCATCGGATATGACTACTGAGTGCTTTCTAGCTTGTTTAAAAAGATTCATCTCTCGAAGAAATCTACCGAGCGACATATTTTGTGACAATGGGGCTAATTTTAAAGGTGCTAAAAGTAAATTACAGAAGCTATATTTACTGCAGACTTCTGATGACCATCGAGGTGCCGTAATCAATTATTTTGGAAATTTAGGGGTTAAATTTCATTTCATACCAAGCTACTCGCCAGTTTTCGGAGGTCTGTGGGAGGCTGGGGTTAAAAGTGTGAAATATCATTTGCACCGGATAGTGGGCAATACAATTCTTACATATGAAGAGCTCAATACAGTACTGGTTCAGATTGAATCTATATTAAATTCTAGGCCTCTAACGCCAATAACTTCAGATGTAAATGATCTTTCGTACTTGACTCCAGGCCATTTTTTGACTGGTGAGCCATTCAGTACTTATCCGGAAGTAGATGTTACTTTGATTCCTACCAATAGGCTTAAGTTTTGGAACATTTGTAGACAAATGCAGCAGAATTTCTGGAAAGTGTGGAAAAATCATTATTTGAATCTGCTTCAAAACAGACCTAAATGGAGAGATTCGTTGCCTAATATTCCTATAGGTTCTTTGGTAATACTGAAGAATGAAGATACATCACCTTTGCATTGGCCTATGGCGCGTGTAACCAATGTATTCCCTGGCAAGGATGCCAAGGTGAGAGTAGTGGAAGTCAGGACCAATAAAGGAACGTATCTTCGTTCAATTACAAAAATATGTTTGTTACCTATTGAAATGGATTAGGTTTCTGCCGCCTAAATTTTCCTACATTGTTTTTTAAATAATATATTTAGAAGTTGTTAAGCCTTATAATTGATATTTTGTTTAAATAGAAGCTAAATTAATTTAGAAATAGTACAGTTGTACTTAATAAGTATGTATCATTGTGTTAAAAGCTGATTTAATTTAAGTTTTAATTTGAAGTTAAGTTTTAGTTTGTTTGTTTTTAATTAGTTGTTAGGTTTCAAGGTTGTAGTCGGAAATATGTTTGCAACATAAAATCTCCTTTACATAAGTATATATTCTTTTTGGTTCACATGTTTAGCTTTTTTAGTCTATATTCTTTTTGTTGTCATTCTTCTTTTGTTTTTCTTTCATTATATATCGATTCTATTAATTTACAGTATTTTATTATATAATTACATAAATTACCGCTGAACGCCCACATTAACCAGCCCTACTAGCTTATAACACCCAGCAGCGTATTAAACACTAGGTACATCTGCTTTGTGCAATAAGGAAATCGTAGCAATGCGGTTATTATAGTAACTTAATAGACGATAATTGGGTCGACAGTACAAAAGATCGCGATTGAACATCACTAAAGAAATATGGCATTTGTTATTTCATCAATCAATTCGCTCACTGCTGATATTTTGTAATTATTTTAACTAACACTAAATATATGAAACGAATGATTTGAGTTAGGTCGTTTATGTCACATCATCATCAGTCTATTTATATGTCCCCATTGCTCGAGCACAGACCTTCCCTTACATCGAGGGAGCTCGGGCTCACATGGATCCACCACGCGGGCCCACTACGGATTGACGGATTTCACATGCCTTAGATTTTTTCTTCTTCTACGACATGCAGCGCGATGTTTTTCACTCGGTACGTAAGTTTTTCCGTCGAAGAAAAAAACGAGGATAACTCATTGGTACATGGCTGCCCTAGCTGGGAATCGAACCTGGGACCTCCGTATCGCAAGGACTTGCGATACGGAGTCAATGGACATACAATGGACATTGACTCAACCACTGAGCCACCGCTACTTACTTTAAATACGGAGAATTTTGATTTGTTACGACAGCTTTGTCGAAAAGTATCTTATATCAGTCAAGACTTGGTCACTTGGAGGCTACGGATGGCAAAGAAACCGAGGTACACACAAAGACAGCGAAGTATACAGAGGGCCTCAATAAGGTTGAGATTTTCTCAAGAACTACTGGACCGATTTTAACAATTCTTTACAGTTACATAGTTTTCACTTTTATCCATCTAACAGTAAAATAATTTTTACAATCGGTCAAGTAGTTTTTGTGAAAATCTTAACCTTAAAAACTCTACTTTCTTGGTCTCCAACCGTACATATATTCAACAAATATTTGGGTAGTCGGTTAAAAAAATAGTTGAAAATATGATAACGAATAAATGCCGTATCTGTTAATATTGATTCTATTGTTCCTAAAAATAATTACCTAACCATTGCATTATCCAGTACTAAATGAATATTTATGTCTATAAGGCGCAGGACTTCTTTAACGACAGTTATCATTAAAGTGTTTTTTTAGATTTATATAACATAAGTACCTAATTTAGTCACTTTTATTTTTTTTAAATCTTGAGACACATCTTGCTATCTATAGGTGGAGATTTGTAATTAGCTTCTAGACATTATTAAGTAACCTAAAGTTATTGTAGCTGTAAATATTCCTTAAAAAATAAATAAATTAGAAAACTGATCATTTCTATCATACCTCCTCAGCGTTGGCACCTTTTCCTTGCAAAGTGGTGTAAATGTAAATTCAAAAGAATATATTGACGTGCAAAAATGTACTTAACGTGCTTACTTGCAATAAAGAAATTTGACTTTGACTTATATTTTTTTATTTATTAAGATTTTAGGAATTCATCATTTACTCCTTATACTATAGTTCAACAACAAATTAACTAACAGTTGCTGCGTTAACCACGATTAAGTAATATAACTGACAGATTTTCTAATTTGTTATTAGACCTCCATTATACTATTGAACAGCAAGTTTCAATTTACCTCATCAACTGTGCGAAATTATCAATAAGCAAAATTTTGACAAAGCACTAAGTACAGTTTGATTCAGAAAAAAGTACCTATACAACCTCATTATGGTTGAAAATTTCATAAAAATTCTTCTCAGTGTCATAGCCAATCTAAAATTAGCGCAAGTTCTCTCTTACTTTCATCCATAGACGGTTGACATTTACAAGAGTTTGATAAATGCTTTTCTATTTTAATCGGAAACAATATTCTTCGTAGATATCCCAGTTAGAACCAGGGGGGTGCGCTGCGTCGATTTTTCATTTATAGAGTCCTCATTGATGAATGATAGGTGAATTCATTCGAAATTATGGGTGTCTTTTGTTCACCTTGGAATCAAAATGATTTCAAAAAGAAATTGCGGCCTTTTTCACTATAAACTTTCACAAACAGTAATATTACTGACCCGATATCAATAGATGCCTAACTTAGTTTTCTTATGTGAGTTAGACTGTAGATATTTCTAAATAGCCCGTTGACAGCACAAATTATAACTCTTTACAATTTATAAAATCGATTGGGATTGGTTGCCGTAACGAAGCTGAGGCTGAAAAATCATTTAGTTTTTGCTGCACTCGCAAGAATTCGGAAAAAGAATTAAACTGTCATTTTTGCTATTTCCCAGACAAATGATTGAAGTTGACGGAGTCGCCGATGACGTCACATTAACTGTTATCGTAACAATATGCTTTATTTTTATTTATTTATTTTTTAATTTATTTTATTCAGGGAAACACACAGTCATATACAGACAATGATAAATAAAACCTAAATACTATTAGACCTATAGTCCCATAACTTACAAACGATGCTGAAATCTAATTAACATAATAATCTGACATTGACAGCTAGTAAAAATCGACGCAGCGCATCCCCTTATAGATAATGTTAGTAATGCACAAATACCTACAGCGGAGAACCTCAAACAGCCCAAATATGCAGTCCCCGGGGAGAACTACATATTTGAGCCGTTTGGGGTGGAGACGATGGGTGACCAAATGTTGGCACATAGGTCGAAGTACCGCACAGCGGGGCAACGCAGCCGGCCTTTTGGGCACGCTGCCTATAGAAGACCTTGGGCAAGTTTTTTAACTTATAACTTTTTATATATTTTCATTTGTACATATAGTTTTACGTTTTTAGTAAGTATATTTACTTTAATTTAGTTCTTAATGCTGAAATAGTACATTCTAAATACGTTGTTTCATGCTCATATTACTCTGGTATTACGAAAGGATTCACAAGGTGTCATCGTATTCTAAACATACAAGTATGTTGTGTTCGTTAAACAACGTGCGTTACAATAACAACAAGTATAGGGTGACTGCTCTCAGCTCACCTTAAGTGTTGCATGATTATAATTATCTGGGCCTAGAGCAAAAGAAAACTAAACATAAATGTAGGTTAATTTGATAGATCGCTCGTTCAGTTCGGGAAAAGATTGTGGCGGTAATCAATCATTGGGTGAACAATAAGTAATATAAGAACATACTCACAAGCTTTCCTGCGAAAATAAATTAATTCATAAGCTTTTAGTGATAAACTTAGCAAATCGGTGGTTCAGCAACTGTCAAAATAAGCCACCATTTAGCAATCCTTATGGCTTGGCGACTGTCCCACACCGCAGAAGCGATGCGAGCTTGCGCTATTTTTCGCGCAATAGATAGTACATTCCGTGTTACAGATATAAAAGAGACGCAGCGATAATCGCTCGGTGACACACGCTCAGCGATGAACTATAAATATTATGTCTTTAAGGTGCTCCCTCACCGGGAGCATTCGCGTGTAATGTAACGTTACAGACTCGAGCATTACATCAGTGAGGGAGAAAAACAGCGTCAGTCAGGGAGGTAGTATTGTAATGTAATGCTCAAAGGCGAATCTGCAACGTTACATTACACGCGAATGCTCCCGGTGAGGGAGCACCTTTAAGAAAACATTTTGTTCATAAAATACGTCACTTCTTCCGTCTTAACTGGATTGGACACTTGTTAAGAATTCGTTGGTCTCTTGAAAATGGCGGGAAACGACGGTTGCGGAATTATTTGATAATTTTCCTTTTAACGTCTACAGGGACTATTTTGTGTTTAATGTCACGTTAAATTAATCAGAAAATGTCGCGAATGACAGTATGGTGAAGTTATTGAAGAATTCAAGCAGGATCTGAAGTTTGGCGCCATGGTCAAGATTCCCACTACGAGCTCGGGAGTGAACGTGACTGTCGAGCTGCTTCGTCCACAGTGATTGACGCTACGGCGTCTCCTGTGGATGAAGACAAGAAGACGCGGCTACCCAGGGTGATGACGCTACGGCGACTCCCCTGGAGGAAGATAGAAGACTATTATACAATGAATTTTCTGTAACATGACATTGGCAAATGACGAACTGTCGAGTCCATTAATAAAATAAATAAAATAAGAATTCGTTACGCTGTCTGTGGGCGCCACAATTTAATTTGAAGCGGAAATTACGATCTTCAATTAACAACTCTTAAGTAGATATACAGGGTGTGTTTTTGTTCAGCGACGCCCGAGCTAGTCCAAATAATCTTTTTAAATAAATGATGAAAAATTTTTAGCCGTGGATAGGACTTGAACCTGTGACCTGTATCCGTGACAATGTCACAGGTCCAAGTCCTGCTAACGGCATGAAATGACATTGCCACATTTCAATGGAGCTTTATTTATTTATTTAATTAGAATTACAATGTCAACTTACAGCTAACACCAAAACATTCTGGTGTACGTAGTTTAAGGTCACCATTTATGGTTGTCTATCAGAAGGTTTTGGGTTGTTCAATAAAACGACTTCATGAATGAACGATCGGTGTCTATTCAATAACTTGAGCTATTACAAGATCGCGTGTGGTTTGCGCGGACGGCGGCTAACGACTACTGTCGCGCCCCGTGCTAACTAGAAATGCTTACATTTACAAGTGTGCGTGTGCCGCTACAGTAGTGTGGGATGCTCCTTGACCAGATGGAGGGATGACCTTCGCAAGATGGCTGGCAGAGACTGGATGCAGAGGGCCGAGAGTAGGGTTGAGGGGCGCGCTTTGGGAGAGGCCTATGTCCAGCAGTGGACTGATACCGGAAGAGGGCGCGGGCAGCGGTAGCGGACTTATGTGATTGTAAAATACAGACCACTTACCCAATAGACATGAAATCAAATTTGCAAGCGGAAAATTCTGTCAACGATAAGCGCATAGAGACGAAGGGGACAGGTGTGCCGTATTAAAGAGATGTGATATCGATAATAGCTAGCATCGATTAGCAGTCGATAATATCTCTAGGTTACACGTGTCGCGAAACAATTTTGTGCTCATGTGCGGGCAGACACGGACCTGTTACAGGTCTATCGTTGACAGAATTTTTCGCTTGCAAATTTGTAACGATTTCATGTCTATGGGGTAAGTGGTCTTTGAATGTAGCAAGTCTTACACATCGGGGCCCCCAAACCTTAATGCTGCCCATGTAACTCTCGTCTTCTAAAGTATATAAACAGACTTGAACCCGCTCGATGGGCTGGTTACCAAACGTTTCCGGGTTCTCAATTTATGGCTTATAAAGTCGTAAATTGTTTACGCAATAATTAGCATTTGGGTACAAATTGCGGCTCGCAACAGGCTTGAGGTTAGCTTATTGTAAACTGATATTGTTACGTCATTACCTAATTTTAAAAATGCGGTTAATAAGATTAATGTTCCTGGCTTGTATGGACAACAGCACATCAATGGGAACACTTGCAGTGCGATTTTAAATCTTACGACGCAGATAATAAGAACGGTCCAAAGTCCAAAGTGTTACACTTGATCTGCTGTTAGCGTACAATAGTCATGTTTATTGGTAGCACTTGTAAGATTTCAACGCTTGCAGACATGACTGAGCTTCATAGACCGTAAACTTACCGATCGCTCTTACAAGCATCAAATTCCATAGACGTTTGACAGGTTGTAAGAGTGAGCTTACGTTAAGGACGTGCTTAAAATTGAGATGAATGTAGCCTAAGAACGCTTTATGAGGAAGTCACATTCAAGAATAGAATAGAATAGAAGAATAGAAATATCTTTAGGCAACAAAATCCGGTCTTAAATAAATACAAACATATGTGAGTAGGTAGGTATATACATTGTGGTTTTTGATGCTAAAAGGCCCCACGCTCAGCATAATGCTGACGGAGCTGACTCCGCCGAGCGCTGATGTTCAGCGCGGCCCTTTTCCTTAAACTAAACCCACCCCGTGTCCCTTTATTGTGTCTGTCTACAAACTACAACACCGATACCCATCGCCGACCACACCACTTATTCCTTCCACGACCTGGTAGGATTTTTTCAACCGAGTGTAGTAATTGCCTTTACCTAAAACTCTCACTAGGTCAGTCAACTTAATAACTAGAGAACCCGAATTAGAAACAACCCACCCTTCTGTTTAAAGTCTTTCCCCCGGGTGCAATGTGCACGCGGCGGCGATTTCAACTCTTATGACGCAGATAATAAGGACGCAGGTCCAAAGTGATCTGCTTTGTTGTGTACTTATTGCATATTGACTCACTCTAGACATCTGTGCAGAAAGTGTAAGAAGGCCGGGTCATCAGTCCGTACAACTCCCGAGAGAGACCTGGATCCGGGTCTTCGCTTTCTGCCTTTGGAGTTAGTCACGCTACGTGGTGATCCTTTTGAGTCTAAAACAGAAATTAACAAAACCCTTAACCACACGTACGGACTATTAAATAAGTATTACAGAAAGAATATCTTCGGAACTGATCATTCAAAGGCGTTTGACTGAATAGCACACTGTAAACTTACCAAAAAACAGTCTTTTTCTCGTGGCATGTAGCAATAGGTCCGGTGGAGGTGGTCCCAGCAGTTCCATAATGCAGGCCAGCTGCTCTGCTTCGTTCTCCCCCGGGAACAGAGGGTAGCCCGTATGGAGTTCCGCAAGGATGCATCCTGGGACCACATCAATTCATTAGACAAACAAAAAATAGGCCGTAGAGTTAAATTAATTTGAAGGCAAATATAGGTTAGGTATAATCGGCAGCAATCAACCGTAACATGTGGACACTTTATAAGACCGGAATATAGCCTAGATTGCAATGGGTTTGTGTAGAACGATGTGCTTACAACTAAGTATACTAATCTTCTTTGCCGGAACACAACTGTTTCTTTTTTGTATTCATTTGCAGGACAAAAGCATTTCAATTTATTAATTTTGGGTGTTAATACTTTCATACTATTTAAACGATGAACATGCATGGTGTGTCGCCGGTTCCGCATGAGGGATAAACTTACTAACAATAGTAATAGTTACGTACCTGTCTTTATTAAGTAATAATTGTATTATCATTGTTTTAAAAGATGTGTTGCTGAGAGTTTTTTGCCACTTTTTCTCCTCAGCGTTGGCACCTTTTCCTTGCAAAGTGGTGTAAATGTCAAAGAATATATTGACGTGCAAAAATGTACTCAACGTGCTTACTTGCAATAAAGAAATGACAATGCCAGATTCTGCCCCACCATCAACCGCAAGTTGTACAAGATAACGAATAAATGTAAAAATATCTCCGTTTTTTATTAAAATTATTGGTTTAAAATAAAGTTGCGATTCGAAGAAAACAGCTTAATTAAGAATTCAGAAAATAGTAAGAAATCGAAGCGATTTATTCATTGTTATTCTTCTATAGGAGTTGCGAGAGTAGTAGAAAATGATACTGATTATGATTATGCAATATGAAACCTGTAATAAGTCCCCAACAAAATGATAGGTACAGCTTAAATGGTCACGTAGTTTTGTAGGTGGGGCAAAGCTCCATTGAAATGTGGCAATGTCTTTTGACTTTGACTTCATTTTACAGGTACAGTAGGTAACTAGGTAACTATTATCGCATACCTACATCATTAAGAACGTTGTCTCGTTAACTTTTGATCTGTTTCCCCTTACAAGGGCAACTTTACGTCACAGCCTCCATAAAACACCTCCTAACATAATAGAACATAAAACCTACATCACCATAAACTGATAATTAACTAGATACAGCCGTCAAACATTGCGTAAAAACGAGATTTTTACAAGTTGCGAGCTCGCCGATATTTGCTGATCGCGACTCAGGTCACCTTTCTCTCGGCTTTCTACGACATTGCGTAATGTAATGTGTGATGGGTCGGAAATATTATCACTAGCAGATCTAACTGTCACTGTATGCGGTCACAATTTAGAGGCATTGAAGTGGCTAAGTGTTTTTGAATCATCATCATCATCATCATCAGTCTATTTATATTGCCCCACTGCTCGGGCACAGACCTTCCCTTACATCGAGGGAGCTCGGGCCATAATCCACCACGCGGGCCCAGTGCGGGTTGGCGGATTTCACATGCCTAAGATTTTTTTTTTTCTTCTACGACATGCAGGTTTCATCACGATGTTTTTCCTTCACCGTTTTGAGAGCACTCGGTAAATGTACGTAAGTTTTTCCGTCGAAAAAACCGAGGATAACTCATTGGTACATGGCTGCCCTAGCTGGGAATCGAACCTGGGACCTCCATATTGCAAGTCCATTGACCCAACCACTGAGCCACCGAGCTCTTTTTGAATGGGAGTGATAAATGCCAGTAGTAAGCAACCCATTTGACGGTCATCGACTTCAAAACTCAAAGCTCTGAAGCTGGTGGGAACAGAGAAGTCCAGACCTGAATGAACACTGTATTTGGTCTTGCTTTTGAAGTGGCTAACTGTTTTTGAATGAAAGTGATAAATGCCAATAGGAAGCAATGCATTTGAGGGTCATCGATGTTAAAACGCAAAGCTCTGAAGTTGGCAGGAACAGAGAATTCTTATCAATACCTTTAGGCAAACCCAATGAAATGAAATGTTTATTAATTGTACATTGGATAGTTACATTCTAGATACAAATTCACTAGTCCCCACACTAGGATACCCTGTGTCGTGGGAGACTAGTTTCTTCCCGAGGTACATAGTGAAAACAACACTACACTACAATCGATTACACAGAAAGAACTGTAAACATAATTATATGTACAGAGCACAAGTAGGTACCTACACTAATATAATAATATAACTTAATAGATATCACATTCAATACAGTAGGTATATATAGAATATATGAGTATTGTATATAAAGTATATAATGTAGTAAATGTATAATTGTATATATATGTACATATACACGGAGTATATGTGCATAGTTGCCATATTCTAAGAGGTAATAGTAATCAATGTTAACAATAATTTAACATGTATTATAAATTCGCGTAATTAAAGTGCAGCCAGATTTTAATTAATTTAGTTTTTAAGTGTAAATAGAAAGAAACCTGTTTTATTTGGCGCAATGGGATTATTTACTACCAAAATACTACGAGTTACTCACGTGACCGAGTGAAAGAGACAGCAAGCAAACATAGATAAACAGCCAGCCCCTAGAATACTTCGACCGATTTCAGACTTTCCTTCCTATTTTTACGGGCTTGACCGACAAAAATACCTAATTTATTGGTACTTAGCACCAAGTTTAGTTCGTATTTTAGCGAAATTTAAAATTAGCGATACTCTGACCGGTTTTTGGCGTAGACATTGAAAGCATAATTACAAATTATTTACATTTACTCACCGGATGTGTATCGGGGTAATAGGTGTTAAGAATGCCTTCCATTTTAGTCCAGCCAGGCACAATTTTTCTTTAATTTCCTCAACACGTTTGTAAATGTTTTGTTTTACCGTGTCGAATGCAGAACTAATTATTTGACGTAAGCGTAACACATCAACACTCTCAATTTCGTGGTGCACACCACTTTCACATCACGTCACTCCACAATTCGAATAAGCGTAATGTTTACTGCCCGGAGCCTGCTGCTAGGGCGGCGGCACCGCGCTGCGCGTGCTCAGTACGCGGTATCAAAATCCGTGGACCCGTGCGTCCCGGGACAGCGGCGCCGACTGACTGAACCGACCGGCGCGGGCGGCGAATTCAAAGGGGCGAGGTGGCGCGCGGCACGCCTTTGATTCATGTCAACCATTGACCTTTGACCATTGATGCCTACGTGTTAGAATAGTGATGGGCGCGTAGCCGCGAACGATAAATTAGTGATTTGCTCGTGGAATTGTCGATGAAATAAAATTACGAAATAAAATTAGTAAAAAAAATGGTATTTATTTTATAATTGATTTGTATTCAGTATCAGCAGTATAGTTGCCCCCATGAATATGGCAACGATGCAAATATACACCCTGTATATCGCTGGCTATACAACGAGGTAACGTCGCCAGCCTTTTGGGCACTCTTCCGCAGGGCAGCGATTTGGCCCCCATTTTTTATTTATAGGTATATATTTATTTGTTTTTTAATATTATTTTGTACATAGTTTTAATATTATAAAAAAAATTTACGTGATGAAACATTGTATATCAAATATATATTTTCCGAGGACAATGTTACAAAAATCGTGTGTGTGTGAGTGGGAGAGAGGGTGTATGTGAGTGGGTGTGTGTGTGCTGAAAGTGTTCACCAAAAATTTATTATTACTATGTGACAGACGACACAATGCGGATATTTTTAAATATGTTATTTTGTGTGGACGATGTCGCATAGGTCGCGTCGGAACAAATGAAATATTTGTTAATTTACAAATAACCCGAACAAGATAATGTACTTAACATTGTAACTATGAAACATTCTAACCAGGTATTACAGGCTCATAAAACATCGTTTAGAAAATGGCAAAGCCGACCACATTGCGTTAGATTATAATCTGCATAACAGAACGATTAGCGAAACTATAATTTGATCAAATCACAGCACGTCTTCATAAAAACTATTAATATTTGATTTCCTTCTGATTATGCAAATGCATACATTCATTTCAATATTATTATTTTGACCAATGGTATGTTATGTAATATGACACATGTTATTCCTAACCGATTACTACTAATTGTATCAGAGTGAGTGCTTGTTACGCTGTAAGATTGTGATAATTAAGAATTTGAATTACGCATTATCCATGCTCGGTGAATAAATTAGAACATGATGAAAAAATTCTTGCCGTGGGCAGGACTTGAACCCTGGGCGGTGGGCGCGGCGTGGCCAGTGGTGGCTCAGTTGGTAAGAGCGTGTCACGGAATGACAAGGTCGCGGGTTCAAGTCCTGCCCACAGCAGTCGGGTAATAAGAAAATGATTACGAAAACAATAGCATATCACAATCGGTAGGTACAGTCGAAGACAGAGATGAGTATACAGGGGGCCTCAATAAGGTTGAGGTTACCTCAAAAACTACGGCACCGAATTTAATAGTTCTTTACAGTTATATAGTTTCAACTTTTATCTATCTAACAGTGAAAGAATTCTTGCAATAGGTCAAGTAGTTTTTAAGAGAATCTCAACCTTAAAAACTCTCCTGTACACCTTTCTTTGTCTTCGACCGTACTCTGATCGTTAAAATTAAATACCAATACAGTTGTAGTTGAAACAACAGCTATTACAATAGACATATCAAATATGGTAGAAGCAGATAAAATTATCAAATAGTATGACGATGATATAATGTAATTGAACAATACCATAAACCACACTGACACCGCAGACTGCAATCGGGGTCAAGATAATTTTCATCAACATTATTATCATGGAAGAAACGAACAACGATTTGCAGAAAGCTTTGTTACAAAATTAATGGATTACGAAATTTGAAATGACAGAAGAGCGTACCAATGTAAAAAAGATATGGACATCAACAAGATAAAGAACAGACGGACAGCCGGTTGAGATACGGAACCTTGAGAAGTATTTGGGGTTTCATAATTAGGATCGCCAATTTATGATTGTTAAAAGAAATGTAAGTAGAGCGAATATTGGTGGAAAGGCCTGGCATAGGTAGACTAGAGGATATACGTTGACCAAATTGGCGATTTTTTTTTAAACCGGCCAAGTGCGACTCGGCTGTTGGACTCGCGCACCGAGTCCGTGCAACGCAACTTAACCCCGTAATTTCGCTCTAACGAAAAGATAAACTAGATTTTGAGACCAACATATCTATGCCATTATCAAAATTTTATGTCCACACATCGATATACTCCTGATTAGTTGATCATCTGCAAATATAAGTCTGTAATAACAAAAAAATATTTTTGGGGAGATGTAATTTCAAATTTACAGTTTTCGGATTTTTTTTCTATACTTGTGCTATATAGCTTCATGCGAAATTTCATGATTCTAAGTCAACAGGAAGGTCCCTGTAGGTTTTGGTTTTCTTGCATTTTCATACAAATATGCGACATAAACGGCCATATCTTTTGATTGCTTTGACGTAGAAGTTTGATTTTTTCACGGCTGCATGAATTTGCAGACCTGAGTATTTGGTATTAATTTCAACTTGATCCGTCCACGCGTTAAAAAGGCAGGAGTTCATGTATGTAGATTGTAGGTATGGGCTTACCACTCATGATCAATGAATATTGTTACCACAAACCCTTCCCTATACGACGAGATCAAGGTGAAGCTGCCTGCCGACCTTGGGAACAGCACCAACTCCACCAGGATCGAAGCAAATGACAGCATTACAACTGTATCTGCATATCTCATGAAAATAAAGTCGACTTACCCACACTCCACATATCAATTGCGGTCCCATACTGCAGCCCCAGTATAACCTCAGGACTTCGGTAGAACCGCGACTGGATGTAGGTGTATACTCTGGAATGGGTGTAGCATGAACTGCCGAAGTCAATGACCTTGATGGAGGAGCTGCCTCGGGCCTTCAGTAGTATGTTCTCCTGGAAGACAGAAAAGTATAAAGATCTCATTAAGGTTGAGATTCTCTCAAGAAGTGCTTGACCTATTTGTAAAAAAAATATTTCAATCAAAAGTAGATTGCTTGGAGCGGCGAACTATGCAATGAACCGTTTTCTTTTAGAATCCACCTTTAAGACTAGATGGCAGCACGAGTATGAAGAAATAACGTCAAAGTGTAATTATTGTGGTCCTTCTCAGTTTCCCAATTTTTAGGGGTCATTATTTGACCGGAGTAGTACACAATAAGTTATAAAATGTATTAATCATATTTGTAATGTGAATTCAAAAACATTTTGACCGATGGCATTGGGCCATGCCAAATAAATTTAAAAAAGCAATTAGTTTTTTTTGGTATAGGTACCAGAATTTGTCGTAAGCATAGCTAACTCCATAATAATTTATTATATTAGGCTCCAATAAAATGGATAATTTTTTTTTAAATCGCCTCAACCAATAAATATACTTTAAAAGATCGATAGTAGGATCCGCCATCATTTTGGAATGGCGGATTGATTTTTTGTTCATTTCATTTTCTATTTACATGAATAGGTACTCTAAATAACTTGACATTGGCGAAATTCAAATAAAAATAGAATAGAAGCTCGATAGTAGTAACCAACATTGTTTAATTAGTATATTTGTCTGTTGCTACACTGTACCGGGGCGGAGGCCTGGAGACCTGAAACACAGGTGTTATTTACCTAGTTCAGGCGCCAGCCTCCCCACAAGCTTATAATTGTTAAGACTGATTACCTACCCAATACTATTATGTTACCTGTGTGTGGTGAGGAAATAATAGTAAATGATTATTATGATTCTCTCTAGGTTTCACGGGTTTAAGAAAACCCGGTCCTTTGAAAGGCTTGCACGGAGACATAGGTCCAACGATTATTATTATGATTATTATTATTGCAATACTTACTGGTTTTTTTTTTTTTTAATCTTGGTTGTTTACTCGTTTGGGTTTTTGTGTTAGTTCTTAATGTTAGTTTTGTTTCCCAGAGGGGGTGGGTGGGCCGAAGAGTGTCGCGATTTGATACGAATCTTCTCTCCGACCCATATGAATACTTACTGGTTTCAAGTCACAGTGTATAATATTCTCCGCCTCCAGTAGCCTCAGACACCGGAGCAGTGAACTGGTAAACCTTCTGATGAGGCTCAAACTGAAGCCCTGGTAGTTGTTCTTCTTGATTAACTCGTACAGGTTTATACTGGAATTGAAAATTAGGTGTTTCGAATAGAGTCTTGGGGATTTAAGTTAAGATAAAACTATTCTTTATTGCTAAAGAATTACACAAAAGAAATACAGTATTATTTATTTCAAAAAGGTACAATAAAAATATTAAAAAAAAAGAAACATTCATTATTTAAACACCTAAAATAAATTATTTTTAAAATTTAGACTTATGCGAAGAGTATTCAAGACACTGGCAGCGTTACCTCGCTGGATCGCGATGCTAATCCGTTGAGCGAGGTAGCTGCCAGCTCTTGGGTCACCAGTGGCATCTATTTCCTTATAAATTCCAAAAAATGTTGACGTGTAAAAATGTACACAATGTACTTGCTTGCAATAAAGAGATAATGATTCTGATTCATTAAGTTGAAAAAGTGAGCTATGGAAAGAGCTATGCTTGGCATTTCTCTGTTAGAATAAGAAACGAGTATATCCGCCAGAAGACAAAAGTGGTTGAGATAGCTCTTAGAATCAGTAAACTAAAGTGGCAGTGGGCGGGTTACATCATAACCGAGGGGGTAGACGAATGGAGACCACAAACGGGTAAATGTAGTGTGGGACGCCCCCCGACCAGATGGAGGAATGACCTTCGCAAGATGGCTGGCAGGGACTGGATGCAGAGGGCCGAGAGTAGGGTTGAGTGGTGCGCTTTGGGAGATGATGAAGTTGAAAATATTGCAAAAGATACCTAGTAATTTTCCATCACCTTAGCTTCTGCAAGTCATATAATTTCCATGACCTACCTTTTTTTACTTGGGGAAATGCTTTTCGCATCTCACCGCGCCAATGAGGAGGGGCGCGCGGTGAGTATGTGGGACTCCCGCCATAATACGGTCCTATACCCACTAAAACCCCAAGGTGTTCAACGCATCGCGTTTGTAACGAGGTTGTGGGAACGCAGCGCCAAATACCACAACCTCGTCCGCGGCCGCCCTCGTGAGCCCTTCTCGGGGGTCTACCCCTATACCTCCGCTTAAGGCGCCTCGGAACACAGGACGAGTAGCCTTATACCTTTTTCATTTTCATGCGTATTACGTTACGAATAATTATTTTTTATAAAGATTAGGTACAATGACATTATATTGACAAACATCATCACATCACAATCATAAACTAGGAGTCTCCCAAGGCGTTTAAAGTTTCCTGCGAGTTTACTAAACCAAAATAGTTACCTCATAAGCTCAAAACTGATGCACAAATGGTTCCTAAAGTAGAAGTAATCCAGCATATGTATCACATTGTGCATTTGGTCCTTGTCCTTCAGCCTCAGGTGATCCAGCACCCTGACTTCCACCAAGGCCTGGTGGTGGAACCTCTTCTTGTTCCTGATGATCTTGATGGCCACCTGATTGCCGGTGCGGTGGTCCAACGCCCGGATGACTTGCCCGAAGGAACCCTTGCCAATCACCTCGAGAATTTCATATCTGTATGCTATGTGGTCGTGGATTTGCTGGAAGTTTGAAAGAAATAAATGAAATGACATTGCCACATTTCAATGGAGCTTTGCCCCCACCTACAAAACTACGAGAACATTGAAGCTATCATTTTGTTGGGGACTTATTACAGGTTTTATATAGCATAATCACAATCAGTAGGAGTTGCGAGAGTAGTAGAAAATGATAACAAAGACAATAAATAATTCGCTTCGATTTCATACTATTTTCTGAATTCTTAATTAAGCTGTTTTATCGACTAGAAACTTGTACAAAACTTTATTTTAAACCAATAATTTTAATGAAAAACGAAGATGTTTTTACATTTATTCGTTATCTTGTACATCATGCGGTTGATGGTGGGGCAGAATCTGGCATTGTCATTTCTACTGGAGAGATAATTTACGTTACTAATTCAATTATTATCAGAAAGGGAAGGCTTTATACCTATTACAAATGGAGAAGTTTGCATCGTATCAATAACTTTCGGTATTACGTAAATTATGATAGATTTTTAGCCTAGACAGACATACGAGCGTGCATGAAGAGATTGATTTGTAGAATTTGAAGGAAGCAAAAGTTGTGTACCAGGATCGAAGCAGATGGAAGACCTTCTCTGCTTACCCCTACGAGAATCGGGCGTGAGTTTATGTAAGTATGTACTCACCTTATTATCATTTATGGGCTCTTACAAGAAACACAATAACCAAACTCGCCACGTGTCAACGCGCGATGGAAAGAAGTATGCTAGGAGCCAAGAAAGCCGACAGAATCGGAAATAATAATATTAGGAACAAGACCAAAGTACAGGACATAACGCTAAAAATTAGAAGGCTAAAATGGAAATGGTCGGGCCACATAATAAGAGGAAGGGATAAATGGAGCAAAATGGTTACAGAGTGGTACCCAAGAGAAGGTCAAATAAAGAGAGGCAGACCACAGAAAAGATGGGATGATGATATTCGACAGGTTGCCGGGACAACATGGGGTAGAGTTGCCAGAGATAGACAAGAATGGAGACGGTTGGAGGAGACCTTTGCCAACTGGCAAACGGACTTGCAAAAGCTCAGCAAACGGCAAATCATTAGCCACTAAAAAAAACAAGATCCGAATAAGAGGCTTTATTATTATTACCAATAACTTTCGGCATTACGTAACTTATGATAGATTTTTAGCCTAGACAGACGAGCGTGCTTGAAGATATTGATTTGATGAATGTAAAGGAAGCTAAAGTTGTGTACCAGGATCGAAGCAGATGGAAGACCTTCTCTGCTTACTCATACCTACGAGAATCAGGCGTGAGTGTATGTATGTACTCACCTTATTATAACTGCCGTTATCGTCGTCGAAGCCACAGTTGTTAGCGAGGGTCGATCGAGCTTGGATCTTGTTGGCTTCCAGCCCCAGGAACCACAGCTCGGGGTATTTGCGGATCTCGTTCCGCTCCCATTCCGTCAGTCTATCGCTGTATAGCTTTAAGGCTTCTGAAACAACATGAGAATCTCACGTTAGCTTGTAAGTAAAGATACAAGACACCTTCCATGTGTCTTGGACCTTCTTCTAGTAGTGTCGCGGTGGCATGGACATGTCGACAGCAGGCTATCTACGGTCGCCTACTGACTGCATCTGTATGGGAAGTATTAGAGGGATCCGTGGCGCTGTTATGGTTCCCAAAACGATCAAATCATACCATGTCATAGCGGCCGTGAAAGGGACAGTGCTATTGCGTTGGTGTAGCGGCGTCTCTGTTTAGCGCGCCATGATATGGTATAATTTCATCGTTTTGAGAACGGTAATGCAGGAAAAATAAACGTAATCTGTTACGTTACTCATGAAGGAAATCAAGCGATGAAAGCTTATTTCGGTCACATTATGTATTACTAATCCAGGGTAAGATCAATGGGGGATCATTAGAGTGCTATATTCAAGCTATATGTGGTGGCTTGTAATTGGCTTTGTGTTAATTTTTAAGATGTTATATATTTGTAGCTGTAAGCCTCCCAAATAAAATAAAATAAATAAATAATAAATAAATAAATAATATGAGCGTTGGCAGGAGGATACATATTTATTTGGCTGCAGCACCGGTTCCTTGTTCCGGGTAACCATCCTAAGGGTGAAAATTGCCATGATGTTGTTCAACCTTCGATGAGAAGAGGAACGTTAAGAAGAAGTTACGTTACGTCACGTCCCGTCGGGTTAGCTAAGAGAGGCCTAAGTTCAGCGGTAACTATAAGTACAATTTGATGGTGAGTGTGAGCAAACATGCGATGTATTAAGTAGCTTTGCAAACCTGGCATCTTGCTTTAGGTAAAACTAATAACATTGAAAGAATAGTCGTTTAGCTCCCGCGTGAAGAATCCATGCAACATGGACTGTGTGATACACGTGTTACTAGGTACTATATACGGATTTATTTCTATCTTTCTGTTATTTCTGAAGCAAACAATATATTATAGTCACCGGCTAGAAGTCTACACCCTTTCCTCCTAGGCTACTCTACATTGTACCGATCCATTGAAAATCCCAACCTGCTATTCCATTATAATTTAATAATTAGAAATCCTTTTGCAATCCACTACGTCCACAAACCGAACAAAAGTAAAATAAATAATAAGAATTGCGTAGAAATACCGAGTTTGTTCCGCACGGAATCAAATTGAAATTGAAACCGCATTAGGGGATCGAGCGGTAATAAAAAGTCCCTCAAACAAATTCCGGAATTCTCATAGGCATTGCCCGGGGATCCGAGGAACCTACTGAGAATGCCCCCCTCCTAGGCTGACGCATAACCGAAAGAACCTAAAGCTAAACCTAACCTAGATCTAGTCTAGGTCTAAGGTAAAGCCTAGATACCTAACCCCCTCAGAACACCAAAACCTATTGATACCTAAAGTCGTGAATGAAGATCTAAATAATTAATAAAATGATTAGTGGCGTGATCGTCTATAAATATTATTGTTTAATTCAAAGTCCGTGATCGTCTTAATGCTTTTGCTCATAAAATAAAATGTATTACAATTATATGTTTGATTAATTCAATTATTATTACGCGACTATTAACAAACGCAAAACGTCGAAGTTGTTTTAATACGGAATTTATGGTGGTATTATTCGCATGTAAAGGCATGCAACTAACCTGTCGGGGCATTACTGGGTGACTCTCCGCTAGGGCACATGTCTCCGCCAGGTGTCTCTCTCAGCGTCCTGTAGATTTAAAATAACAATGCTAACCAAGTTCCACTTTCAAACAAAGGTGATTTATCATCGTAAAGATGAAATAGAAACATAATAATTATAAATCAAGATGAGTATTATATAACATTTATAATATGCTTGGGATAATATAGGATCTCTAAAAGTTGTCAGATTAGAGTTCGTGATAGTCAGGTAAATACTCAAAGTAACAGTCAATGAACAGCTAGGGTACGTTCCATTCATAAGCTCACGGCACGCGCGAGTATATTTGTTGTTGTATGGCGCCAATTTCGGTACAATAGTTGTCATGCTTAAACAGGTAGATTCCTTACGCTATTGTGTAATTTATATTAACAGGTGTCAGCCTCGGCGACTCGTAACTGGACATCGTCTCGTTCAGATAGCTGTAAGGGCGAACTTACATAGGCCATTTCGTTTGAATATAATTCTCGCGATTTTAATATTTCCCCCAATACGTATTCGGCGTACGTCATGTGTGATATTGTGAGTTTCTGTATAGATAGGTTGTCAGAGAGTCTTAGCTTACAGTACCTATAAAGGTAGTACGTCCCTGTTTGCACGCGAAGTGCGGAGGGCGCAAATAATAAATAAGTATGTGTTCCATAGGTATTCCAGTTTCGTAGGTATTCCAGTTCCGTAGGTATTCCAGTTTGTTGGGGCTTTGCCCGGTTTTGCTGCCGCCAACCTCCCACTATAGCGTGTCGTAGGTGCAGGGGTACAGCTTCGACTACATCTGACGTGTATCCCTAAGGATAAGGCAAGGTGCTGGTTACAATATAAAAGTGTTTGTTATCCTCCTTCCATAGAGGCGTGGTAGCTTCGTGGACGTCACTTTTGGATCGTTCACTCTCGTTATATTAATACATATGATAGATAGAGTCGTATCAAGCACTGGCGACAGTTTACCCTCCATACATGAGCGATTACAGAAGGCTGGAACCGCTTTCCTAGGACTATGAATCGGCTCTGCGCGGGCGAGATGACGAGAGTACATAGATAAGTATATAGTGTACATTTCTGTATTTTTACCACACCTCTTACATCATATTTAAAAAATGAGTGTGCCTTCGGCAGTGTCGATGTGTATGGCTTATGTTCATTCATACATATTTCATGCGAATGCCATGCAAATACATTAAGCTTCCGTGTAGCTGTAAGGAAGAATTATTATTATACATATACAAGGCACTCAGCTGTCGTAGCCTTATGAATGGTTCGTTTTGGTAATACTTAGGACGGTGTCCACTGTGGTATCGAATTGACCTTGTCATTGTGGAGTCATTAAATCCACTTGTAATAATATCATTAAGTACGGGTATCGTCGTGTAAATCGTCGTCACACATTAATTAGTTGTCTGTAATATATCGCATAACGTCAAGTATTTTGGTCAGGTAGTCAGTTGCGATATAAAGTAAATATAAATAGTATAGTTCGATTATATCGTTTGGACAGATCATGTGGCCGTTATAAAGCAGCTAGTCTAACATAACATCAATCTGGACTCATTGTCGTCAGTAGAAGCCGAATTTACACTATTTAGTGTGAATAATAAGTTATAGGAGTACAATAGATGGGTATTGTCGTCAGTAGAGCACTACTTAGTTTCATTAATAGACTTTTGTCATAGACAGAACACATGTACTTAGTGTCAGTATAATTTATTCTAGTTGATATTGTGAACTTTTGCCATCGGTGGAAAGCGGCCAGCACTACTTAGCTTTAGATCTCCGTTGCGATGAGGTTTCCGGGCTCCATATCCATATATACAACACTCACTTTGTCACAATACGTTCGTTATAAAGATCTCATCTTTATATTAATTAATAAAATATATTGTCACTAATGTAACTAAAACTGTAACTTATAAATTTATACTTTCACAGTAGTCCGGCGTAACTTTTAACCAACTTATCGAAAGTTATGCGAACTTGACCACGCTCCGAGACAAACTAACTAGATAATTTCATCCCCTAGTGACGCAAAAGCGTCTGCGCATCCATGGCGTCCCCGCTTTGTGATTTAGCTATTGGTCAATATTGGCTCTGCAAAAAACCTAAAGGCGTCGACATTATCTTTAGGGGTTCATTATTGGTTGATTAGGTTTTGGGTGGAGTTTTCCCATGAACTGTGAAAAAGAGTATTTTTAAGTAATTTAGTAGATTTTTTGTCGCGCCAAATGTTGAAACCACTTACTTTGTCCCCAATGTTTCAATAGATCTCTCAATTGGCGTCTTAGGTTACAACTTTAAAATAACAACGTTAGTTTCCAAAGAATAACCCTAATAAATAAAACAATTGAGTCTTCGAACTGTCACTTTTAAATATCGCTTTTAAGAAACACACTTTTAGAGAATTTATCGCCTTTCAGAAATACTTAGGACCATAAAATCCATTTAAAAAAAAAAGTAAATAACCTCCAGTATTTTTGGAACTAATTCTTGTCCCTTGAACGCGTCTGTCCAATATAATTTGTATTAAGTACGTAACTGCCATTGCAGTGTACCTATGTCATAATATAATTAGCTCAGTACTTTTTGATTTCCTGCGTTGGGGTGGGTAGCGGTCCATTACACTACCGCGTACCCATTAAATAATGAAACACACAGAGAAAAGCAAAGCAACGGAACAGCAACGGAGCGGCAGCAGCATTGGTTGTAATGTAAAATTTAAATGATAATGTCAGATTCTGCCCCACCATCAACCGCATGTTGAACAAGATAACGAATAAATGTAAAAATATCTCCGTTTTTTTATTAAAATTATTGGTTTAAAATAAAGTTTTGTACAAGTTGCGAGTCGAAAAAGAATTCAGAAAATAGTATGAAATCGAAGCGAATTATTCATTATTTTTGTTATCATTTTCTACTACTCTCGCAACTCCTACTGATTGTGATTATGCTATATAAAACCTGTAATAAGTCCCTAACAAAATGATAGGTATAGCTTCAATGGTCTCGTAGTTTTGTAGGTGGGGCAAAGCTCCATTGAAATATGGCAATGTCATTTGAAATTAATAAGTTGATTATTAATAAAACCTTCTTGATATGAGATACGAACGGTGTACAGCCTTACAACAAGTAGGTAGTCAATACTCAACAAGATAAGATAAAATATTCTTTAATACCAATAAAATCATACAAAATGTTAATACAGTTGTTATCGCGTAAATTGATATATTTCAGATAACCTTTAGAGATTTAAGAGGATGAATAGGTAGGTGTTGACAAGGTACCGGTGCGGGACTAGGAAAGGGTCAAGGTCGGGTCGCCACTCGACAGGTGCCGCATTGGCTCCGAGGATGGAAAAGGACGCCGCCCACTGCCGCGCCGGGAGCATCCGACGGGATCGCGAATGTTCCCTCAAAATCCGGGCTCGGCCCACACAAAATTGTCAAGTACCTCGTTATTATTTTGTGAAAGCCTACGTACAGTCGAAAATAGAGAAACTTATACCGAGAGTCTCATTAATGTTGAGATTTTACCTTAAACTACATAACCGGTTACAAAATGTATCTCCCTAAGGCTATAATATGGTTTTATGTGTTGAAAACGATCGTACTTGTTAAGCAACGTTGGGCGAGGTCTGAAACTAGATGGGTGACCTCTAGTGACATTTATTTTCATCTGAGCAGAACCCTGACAATATGTTTGTCAATAAATTAAATGATGATTTTTTCTAGCCGTGGACAGGACTTGAACCTGCGACCTTGTCATCCGTGACACGCTCTTACCAACTGAGCCACCACAGCCCACAGTCCGACTTACGAAACAAAGTCAATAAACTTCACAAATAGAAGGTATGTAGACTATTCTTAATAATTAATTAATTTTAAAATCGTTCAGGTACTTTTTGAGAGAATACTCCACCCTAATGAAGCCATCTGTACCTACAATGTTCCTACTAAGGGTGCTTGAAAACTCTCTTTATAAAATATTTCTGATACGAACTGTTTTAGAATTCACAATGCAACGTTTCAGGGTGAACAACATTGTGTTGCTATTTATATCCGAAGGTATTCTTAAAATGAGAAAGAATGTTTTTTTCTGAATTAGAATAATGTGATACGAATAGCCCGAGAGGAAAGTACTTTTATACCCAACTTTACCTATGAGAGTTTTTATAGATATACTTTTTTTTTGAGTCAACTTAAGATTTCACGAATAAAAATTAAAATACATGGGTTTGGTATGATAAGATTAGATAAGATAAATATTCTTTATTGCAAAAAAAAAAGAATTACACAAAAGAAATAGGCTAATACAGTTAGTATTACAATGGGCGGTCTTATCGCTCAAAGCGATCTCTTCCAGACAACCTTTGGGTAGAGAATTAGGCGTGTGAATAGGTAGCTTGTTGAACAATATTAAATACCTATCATTAACTGGTACTTAAGATAAGTACCTACATAAATAAAAAAACTTATTTACCTACTAATAATAAGTATACTTATGAGTATAAATAATTGTTTTTACCAATAAATAAACTGATACATTACATACTAATAAATACTTAACATAAAAGAAATATGCTACTTACTATACAATACAATAGACTACTTACAATACCAATACTGATCATGAAGGATAATGTTATGAATGATTTAATGTTATGAACTGGGGTTTGAGGGTTTTTTCATAGTGATAATTATGTCGGGCGGCGGCGGGTATGCACAAGCATTTCCACACGAAAAAAGGTAACATACAAAAATAGACATTCAATAATTACTCATGGTTGGCCCGTGCATTGAAGCTCTTTAATTTAGAGGTGCGAAGTCGAGAAATCAGTGCCATCTACCCGAGCTATCGGTACTATTTTTGTTTCTTAAATTAATATCTCGGGGGTATCGACGGGTTATGTCGGACTCGCACCGACTACCCTACGGTGGCCTCCTTCGCGCATTGTGGGGAGCTCTGGGCTCTCTGCTAAACTACACCAGAGTTCCCCACGCGCTTGCTATACGCACTTCCCGGGCTGCTTCAGTCGGGCCCAGCACCCCCGCAGCGCTTGGATTTGTGTGATTACTAAATTGTATTGTTTAAAATTACTTAAACCAAAAAAAATATATATCCCGCTCGCTCTTCCGCGACGTAGCTTATGAACGACAGTGACAGCTGTGTTTAGGATTAGGATTCGACTTAGTGGCCTTACGGAATTAGCTGTACCGCGACTTCAATCGTTTTCGTTATCGTTTTCATTTTGACACTTGAACGATATTACATTGCTGCTTTTCGTTGTCGTTTGTTAAAACTTACTAAAACATAGCAGCAATGTATAGCATCGATGTGTCAATTTGAAAGCGATTACGATAACGATAGAAGTCTCTGGGGTTCTCTGGAAAATGGCGGGAAACGACGATTGCGAAATTATTTGATAAGTTTCCTTTTAACGTCTACAGGGACGTATTTTGTGTTTAATATCACGTTAAATTAATCAGAAAATGTTCGCGATTGACAGTACGGTGAAGTTATTGGATTATTTATACAAGATCTGAAGTTTCAAGCTTTTAGCAAGAGTTCCCGCTACAAGCTCGGGACTGAACGTGACTGTCGAGCTGCTTCGTCCAGAGTGATGACGCTACGGAGTCTCCTCTGGATGAAGACGCGGCTACCCAGGGTGAAGACATACATACATAGGCGCGACTCCCCTGGAGGAAGATAGAAGACTATTGAATATATTGAGTTTTCTGTAACATGACATTGGCATATGACGAACTGTCGAGTCCACTAATAAAATAAATAAATAAATAAATAAATAGAAGTCTCGGTCACTCCACAGTCTAAAATAGCTACAAAAGTTCTAATACAATGCGTGATGAAGTGAAGGTTAGGTAGTTGGTTTTTAGTTATTTTTGATATCATAAGCGTGGGAGGGTTCTGTGTGCGACCAATCATGTTATTCCTGTTAACGGATCCGGAAAGTAGTCATAATCTATTTTTGGAATACACCCCCTTCCCACTCTGATGCTTCATTTGGTGCCTACTTCCGTTTTACACGTTTTTCCGCCTTCCTTTTATTCTGTCTGCGTAAAACCCGGCGTATAGGTCTGCCGGATACTAAATTAAAGAGGATTGTTTAATAATAAAAAATTGTAAAGTTTTTCCCAGAGGGAAAGGCAAAGCCAACGAGGGCATACAGCCTGGTCTGATATTAATAGAATGAATTCTTATAAATACATACATATATACGAATATAACCTAACCTAAACCTACGCACAACCCTCCCAAGCCCCCTAAACGAAATAACTCAATGATCCACGCAAGCATCAAGTTATGCAAAAGGAAACCTTGCTAAGAGCACAAAACTTCACAAACACGACTTCTTTCGAGCACTCCAACTAATAGAAACGTTCGCGGATGTCTACTGATTAACTTAACGTGATCATTAATCACTAAATACAGCGGAAACTATTTATTTAGAATTTTCACAAAAAAAGTAGCTAATGACGTTTCGCGCGTTTTTCAAGGAATTCATTCTTTAATCAATTTCAATGAGGGGTTTTCAAAGTGATAGTTGTAAGAAAAAAACAAGCTTTTTAAGTTGATAATAGATGGCGTTGCAGCGAAGTGCGATATCATGTTGTAAAAAAACACAGCACCATGAAAAAAATTACAATGCCAGATTCTGCCCCACCATCAACCGCAAGTTGTACAAGATAACGAATAAATGTAAAAATATCTCCGTTTTTTATTAAAATTATTGGTTTAAAATAAAGTTTTGTACAAGTTGCGATTAAAAAAACCCAGCTTAATTAAGAATTCAGAAAACAGTAAGAAATCGAAGCGATTTATTCATTGTTTTTCTTATTCTTCTATAGGAATTGCGAGAGTAGTAGAAAATGATACTGATTATGATTATGCAATATGAAACCTGTAATAAGTCCCCAACAAAATGATAGCTTCAACAGTCTCGTAGTTTTGTAGGTGGGGCAAAGCTCCATTGAAATGTGGCAATGTCATTTGTACCGATTTCATATCTATTGGATAAGTGGTCTATGGATAGCTCCTTTGACTGGAGTCTGTCTGCCGGCACGACCGACCCACATCATAAAACATCGTATAACACAAAACTGTCACTCGTGCAGACACAATTAATCCTACGTTCCTGCCACTTAATTAGCGTCAAGGCATATGTGACGCCTTCATGTTAATACCGCGTGATGAGACAGACTTTATATTTTAATCATATTTTAACTTTGTGTTGAGTTAGGTACGGTCGCCTACGCATCTACACAAACCCATTGGAATCTGTACCATGTTACCGTTGCATAGAGTGTCCGTGTTGACACTTGATATTGACTGTACAATATACATACTGTCGAAGACAGAGATAAGTATCTTCTTCTTCTTATGTTGCCGTCTTCTTACGAAGGTTGGCGATCATTATGGCAATCTGCACTCTCGACAACGCCGCACGCACAGACCACTTACCCCATAGACATGTAATAGGAGGGCGCCCGTTTCTATGAAATCTAGCAGGAATACTTCAATAATACTTTGTTATTTCGTACCATGACGACCTTAATAAGCTTACTTTAATATTTTAGATTATAATTTTCTATAAATTTAATAGATAATTATTTCTATACGTACAACTGTTTATAAAAATGACATATTATATAAAAAAATATATCTATAAAAAGGCCTCAGTGCCAGTGCGCTGCCGCGCGGGACGGGCCTTGACGAGGTGTAGTGTTGGCTAGATATATTTTTTATTATAATTTAATTTAATTTTGTGTTTGAATTGAGTAAACATATTTTCATTAGGTAAAAGAAATATCCACAATTACATTTCAACGTATCGGCAAAAAGCGCTGAAGCAATTTTTCAGGCTTGCTCTCTCGGCGTTGGGTGGGTCTTCAGAAATCGCCCAGTCAGTCACTCGCACCATTGAAAGTGACGGTCGAAATAACAAATCACTTGGAAAACTTCGCGAAGAATTTCCAGAATTCTTGGCGTTTTTAGGACACGGCTTTATTTCGTAGAGATGAGTTTTTAGGGTACGGTTTTAGCTAGTAAAGTTAGGGCCATATTGATAAATCACTCTCAGCTCAAAAGCCAATCTTGAGAACGACCCCAAGATGGCGTTTTTATTAATAAACGTAACTTATTCCATAAACTATTAATAATTGTTTTAATGTAGGTACTTATATGTGTAATATAACGTATTTTAACACTTTTTACTTTTGACAGTTCTTATTATTTGCGTCGTAAAACTTGAAATCGTACTGCAAGTGTTACCATTGATCTGCTGTCGACTGTACCATTATTAAACGGGCGGTACACAGCGAAATTGAAAGATTTAAGCTCGCTGGTGGTACAGTCGAAGACAGAGATAAGTATACAGGAGGCCTCAATAAGGTTGATATTTTCTCGAAAACTACTGGACCGAATTTAATAATTATTTTACAGTTACATAGTTATTAACTTTTATCTATCAAACAGTGAAATAACTTTTGCAATAGGTCAAGTAGTTTTTGAGATAATCTCAACCTTAAATACTCTCCTGTACGCCTTTCTCTGTGTTCCACGGTACATTTAATTATATTTTGTAAATCTGTGTAATGGTATTTTGAGAGCTAAAATGAGCGCTGGCTCAGGTTACAATTCGAGACATTTTAGGTCGAGGTTTTGTGATAAATAGCCGATCGCCTCTCAAATTACCCAGGCCAGTGCGGCTCTGGCTCAATTCGCCCGCAGGCTCTACAGCGCCTTGTGTATTGTGTAGAGCAAAGTCAAAGAGACGATACGTATTGAATTTCGTCAATGAGGCGCGACTAGATTGAATTTACAAGGGTCTATGCGATCTCGGTTTGGAATTGTATTGAGAAAAATACGACAGGCGGCCGATGTGAATGTGATAAGGCTACTTACATAGAAAATACATTAGAGCTCTCGTCTGTACAAGTACATAGACACATACAAACTTAATATTATATTTGCCACATAAAAGTATTTACAGTCATCTTTATAAAATAATAATAATAAATATATACCTACTTATAAATAAAAAATTGGGGCCAAATCACTGCCCTGCGGCAGAGTGCCCAAAAGGCTGGCGAGACGTTACCTCGTTGTATAGCCAGCGATATACGCTGGCCGAGGTAAGCGCCAGCCCTTTGGTCACCCGACGAGTCAATGAGGCGCGACGACAGTTCTTTGACCAGTCACCGCGCCTCTGGTCCCCATGGCCCCATGGTCTCTACACCAAACGGCGCAAACATGTAGCTCTCGCTGAGAGCCGCATATTTACGCCGCTTGAGACTTTCCGCGGCGCCGGCCGTCGCCCCCGCCGCCCTGCTCGTGAACTGCACATGGGAGGGAGCCAGCGTGTCGACGCAGGTAGCGTCCCACACTAGCGTCCTCCCATGCTTCCACGGTATGAGCGTCATCCGACACATACATGAACTCAATAAGTCTGCTTCCCGTAGCGGAGAGATAGTCCAATAGTCAAAGTTTTGAGTATGTGATGATTTCCATTTAAATAAATACCTCTAATATTGTATTTGACACTGGCCACTAATAATGTTAGGCTGATTGGCCTCGAACCTTTGCCTCTCCGAGGGAGATGGGTGAAAAAAGAGAGGTGTCATGGAGGATGGTGGATTATTGTGACGGGGTTTTAATTGTGAATGTTGTTTATAAATGTCTTGGATAAATAAATAGAATACCGGAGCAGATTGGATTTTATTATATTTCAGAAGTGGGATTACTTCTACGCTAAGGACAACAAAGATGGTACGTGTACATGAATGTTTCATTTTTCAAATGCAAAACAGAATGAGTTGAGTAACTATGATGTCCTATTTAGACTATGAAGGGTGATGCTTGTATGATCAGTTAAGTTAATATGATGACATTGATACTCTAATATGATACTGTCAATTAATTCGGATGATGAAATGATTCGTAGGAATATCCGCCTACATTTAGGCAGATTGATTTTTTTTATTATTTGTTTGATTTTCTATTTACATGAATACTCTTAATAACTTGACATTGGCGAAATTATGTCTAGAATAAGAGTAGAAGCCACTCAAATAGAATAGAAGTGATACCTATAATTATTTAATAAAATTATCTGCTAAAAGTATTGGTTGAGTATAAAATAAGTACATGAGCAATGAACATGTCTTGATTATATTAAAAAAGGCTTTATGCGTACTAAGTGCTCACTTAGCGGATGTTTTCTGCTGAGTAGATATGATTTCTACTGGATTTTGAGTGAGTCACTTAGCCGCTGGTTTTGAGTGAGGTTTATATTGGATTGATCAAGCTATGTATGCTGGATACTTGCATGGGCAAGGATGCCCATGGGATTATTGACCGGAGAATATTTTCCTCACTGGATTAAGTTGAACACTGATGACAGTGTTGGTTGTAGAGCATATATGAAATTTTATTATTTTATACTCAAACAAGTTAATGTGATGCATGATGAATATAATGTGTGAATGAACCTTGAATACTTATATTGTCTTCGCCGGATTATTTCCCTCTGGAGTGAGAGTTTATTAATATCCACTTACATATACTGGCATATAAAATTAAATTTAATAATTAGTAAAATACACATAGTTTACTAGGTATTTGTGGCTAACAATTATTACCTAATTGATATGATCTAAGATGTAGACTATTGTAAGTATTATGAAGTTGTATTTTGTGGACTGGAGTCAGGGTCGTCGTAGGCCATTCCGGGGCCCTTGGGTACACAAGAAAATGGGGGCTGGGAAAATAAAAAGTGAATGAAAGAAAAAGAAAAGAAAATTAAAATTTTCACTGTTTAGAAGAAAAACTGACCTGGTGTCCGATTAGCATTTTGACTTGGAAATGTTGGCGCTAATTCTTAGTGCAGCTCAAATATAAATGGTTCAATATATAAAATAAATTATAGTTCCGGGACTTGGTTTAAGCGCCTTGTATTACTGTTGATGTACTCTTCTTGCTATAAATTCATATGGTTACAATTAATCTGATTCTTACCATGAATGAAAACGGTAATTCATGTATTGTATAATTAAACTACTGCTAACATCAGCAAGTTTAGTGGCTTCGTCTGCTGCCTGTTACGGTGTCTGTTATGGTTTAATCCATAAAAATTTACTGTTGTGAGATTTCAAGTTTGTAGAGAATATTATAGATTGATACTGCAATGAGATCTGTATTACTACTGTCTTGTATGGCTTTCAGTGAAGATAGACTGTCGGAAATAATCGCGGTCTGTTATGCGTTATTGTTTTGAAATGTCCATGAAAGAGCTAACTTTATTGCTTGTAGTTCTGCGATTAACACTGAAGTTGATACTGAAGTTGGTCTGTTCGCGGGGTGAAGCTATTCATACACGCGCACTGGTCTACGGAGTGTGATGTCGTCGGGCAGAGCATATAATGTTTCGGAATGTTTCATAATTCATTTATTGCATAACACACACATATTAGGTACCTACATACCACAAGTTAAAGTTCGCAATACATGTCGGGCAATATGGGAAGGCAGCTCGACATTGTACTATTTGAAATAATCTTCTAAAAATTTCTGTAAATTATGGTAACACTATTACTTATTAACATTTGCTACAAAATTTAGGAATAGTTTGTTATTAGTTTCGTTTTTTTTCTTTTAAATTTTCGGGTATAGTTAATACCTATATACTTTTATTGATAAGGCGCATGGGCTCTCACTGTGTAATTTAAATTCGGATTTTGTTGGTATTAAGTTTCGACCGTGTCTTGTTGGATATTGGCGATTGTAATGTAATTACATCTTTTATTTTTGTGTAGGAATTTGGAGATTTTCGCACGAATTTACACATTTCTAATATACAAAGTGTCTAAAATATAAAATACTAACACTGTCATCGTTAGTATTTTGTTCTCTCAAAAATGTGGTTCAATTCAATTCAAATATACTTTATTTGCACACAAATGAAAATACATCAGTTACATATAGAACCAAAATTAGCTAGTGTGCAGACAGGTATTATCGCTTTAAGCGATTTCTTCCATGCAACCTTCGGGTGATGGAGATATTGTATCAAAACAGCGTAGCGGGTGCAAAATGTCATAAAAGATTATAAACGCAATAAAATACCTATCGTACTAAAAATAATGTTAAATAAACCTAATACCTACAATATAATATAAAAACTAATTAATAATAATGTAATTAAATTACATACCTTTTATTTTATTTAATAATAAATATTATATACCTAATTAACTAAAAATATACATATTTACACTTAAATAATTAACACATAAATGTAGGGAGGATAAATATAGAAAGAGAAGAGTAAAATTACTTCTTCTCATGTAGGTAGATATCCACATTGAAATTGATAGTGTTGGCGCAAAAGATTTAAAAAAAAAAAAATTACCAGTGACTTGTCCTGTCTGATAGCTGACGGGTGATCGTTCCACAGTTTGACAGCATTGATTGTGAAAGACCGGCTGTAATACTTAGTCGGTTGTGGGGTGTACTTCAACAGCATATGTGTCGACTCACAAGGTGGATGGATAGAGGGATTGTGGTTCTCAACTTGCACGTATTTATTTGTTAACTATGGTTCGCACACGTAACTGTTTAACTTGATGAAGTTCGTAAGCTTCTTGTACCGAGTAGCAACGTCCTCAAGTTGTATTTTTCGTTTAGGATCGACCGAGATTTCAATGAAATAGGCCGAATTTTTGGCCGCACAAAACTCCATTTTCGGCTAACTTGACTTAACGGGTCACGACACGTCATATAGGCTCACAGTTAACATGGTTGATGAGTCAAGGATATGTTTTATATATTATTTAAATGATTAGGTAATATTATTTAATTTCAATGGCAGTTATTACATATAGAACTTACATCTGTTTAGTTATATTTTAAGCGACAAATAAAATTGATATATAATGAAGTATATTAGATTCAGTTATTACATGGATTTGCGTGTTTGTATTTTGTAGGTAAACGTTGCTGGATTAAATTCTGTACTTACCCCTTATATAAGTAGGTTAGTTTCGGGTTCGGTTTCGACTTTCGGCTGAAAAACATGTTTCGGTCGGACATTATTTACATTTCATATTTAGTATATTTATTTATTTTATTTATTTATTTATTTATTTTATATATACAATACAGTTCACAGAGTGATATCTCCAAAACACTATATGTCATTCACAAATAATACAAAATATAATAATCTATATAAATTAACATTACAAACATAAAAAATAACATTACAAACATTCACTTACGTACCTATAAAAGTGGCCAATAAAAGGACCGATTTTGTCGACAAATATATCGACGTCCTCGCGTGCAGCGAGCATATCACCGAGCAGCGAGCGAGCGCGCGCGGTGGGCGCGTTGCGTGCGCGGCGCGTGCGCGTCAGGGGCCGCGCGAACAGGCGCGGGGCGCAGCGCGGGCCGCACGCGCCGCCGCGCGGCACCTGCAGCGACATCCGCTCCAAGGCAGACACGTTGTCGACCTCGTTGTGAAGCAACGAATAGTAGTGCACTACAAGCAGCAGTCTCCGCCTCAGAACTAGTGTGTCCAAGCCTACCATTCCCGATACGAAGAGCGAGGGGTACAAGAAAGGGTAGTACCCGTACGTCCGCTTATACACCCATCGCGCAAACTTTCGCTGGACCCTTTCTATCATGAGGGAGTACTTACTCTCGTAAGGGTCCCACACGATAGCGCCAAACTCGAGTGTACTCCGAACGTACGCATTGTACAGAACCTTGGCCACACTGACATCCCCGAACTGCGAAGCTACTCTCATAATGAAACCTAGTGTTTTGTTTGCTTTTTTGCAAACATTGGTCATGTGAGTTCGAAAGTCCAGCTTGCAGTCCAGGGTTAGCCCTAAGTCGCGAATTTCGGTCACTCTTGCCAAAGGGGCATCAGGCAAGCTATAAGTAGCGCATATAGGGGCACGGGAGCGCGAGAACGTAATGACCTTACATTTGGAAGCATTGAAAGGCAATCGGTTAGCACTGCTCCACTCAGCCACAGCGTCGATGTCCCTCTGCAGGGCTTCGACGTCGGCATCACCACCGACCCCCAGGCACAGCTTCAAGTCATCCGCAAACATAAGGCACTTCGCAGCGCTTACGGTCCTCGGCAAGTCGTTTATCATCAGCAGAAACAAAGTGGGTCCGAGGGTACTTCCCTGGCTGACTCCAGACCGAGTGTAATAGTCGCCGGACTCGTGACCACCCACTCGAACGAACTGGCAGCGGTTGCATAGGTAGCTCGAGAAAAAATTTAGGAGCTTGGGAGCAAATCCTACCAGTGCCAACTTCTCGAGTAGAATGTCGTTATCTACCAAATCGAACGCTTTTTTAAAGTCGAAATAGGTCGCGTCGACTTGCCGACCTGCATCCATTTCGGTAGCGACATAATCCACGAGGTTTACGAGATTAGTGGTGGTCGACCGAGCCCTACGAAACCCATGCTGGCAGTCATCCAGAACAGAACCAACCTGCTGACTAATACGACGATCCAGAATGGACTCAAAGAGCTTACCGAAGACCGACAGCACCGCAATAGGCCTGTTATCGGATACCTCAGTGCTGTTGCCAGTCTTGGGGACCGGAGTCACCCTGGAGGTTTTCCAGCGCTGGGGGTAGACCGACTCGCCAATAGAAAGATTGTACAGGTACAACAGGGGCAACTCCAGAACACTCACGCAGTCCTTCACGAGAAAACACGGGATGCCGTCCGGCCCGGATGCCGAGCGCAGTTTGAGGCGTTTCACTGCGGCCCGCAGGTCTGCCTCGTCCACCGCCTCGACCGTGACCCGCGCGGCGTCGCCCCCCGCGCCCGCGCGCTGAGCCGCCGCCGCGTCCAGCCGCGGCACCTCGCGCTGGAACACGGAGCTGAAGTAGCGCGCGAACGCGGCGGCCGCCTCCGCGCCCTCCACCTCCTCACCGTCGCACGTGAATGTCCCACTACGCCCTCTGTCCTTCCGCTTATCCTTGACGTATCTCCAAAACTTTGCAGGATCGTCAATAATTTGCTTTTCGGTGGTTTTGATGTGCTGTCGGTGCGCCCTGGTAATCAACTTTTTAACGTGCGACCTGTAGTACCTGTACATTTCCCTGTTAAACTCTTTAGCTTCACATTTGTACCTAACGAAATGAAAATGTTTGTACTTAATATTCTCAATAATATCCGGGGTGTACCAAGAGGGATACGTGTAGCGACTTGTATATGTAGGACGTTTCTTGACCGGTACATGTCCGTTTAAACATGCATAAAACATTTTGTAAAACATCTCCGTTGCAGAATCGACATCTCTAACATTTAGCAGGTCGGACCAGTCTAAGTCGGCTAATGCCGCATATAGTGCACTAAAGTTCGCTTTGTCAAAATTCCAATCTGGAGGCGCGTCCGGCCGCGCGCTCGGGGGCGGCGGCGGGCGCGGGCGCGGGGCGGCGGCGCGCGGCAACGACACGCGCACGCTCAGCGGCGGGTGGTACGCGTCGGCCGGCACCAGCGCGCCCGCACCCGCACCCGCACCGCCGCACACCGAAACGCGCTCGCTCGCTACTCCGCTCAGTACGAGGTCCAATAGACCGTCATGCGAATTTAATACATTATTGTATTGAGTCAATTTACAAAAGTCAGTAAAAAAAGAAAATTGCATTTTTACGTTCGCACTGCAAGAATTGAGATTGAAATCACCTAAAATAATTACGTCCATGTCAGAATATTTACAAATAGCATTTTCGATACATGTCAAAACATTTAAATATTGTTCGTCATTATAATTAGGCGGTAAATAAACAACACAACACAAAATTTGAACATTTTTCCAACCGACCACAGAGAATAATAGTTCTTTATCGGGTGTGAGCCCGTCTACGTCGGTGAGAGTGCGCAGTGTGTACGGGTGCCTGGCGGCGAGCAGCACGCCGCCCCAGCCCGCGTCTCCGGCGCGGTCGCGGCGCGACACCGTCCACCCGGCGGGGAACAGCTCGCCGTCGCACACGGAGCTCACGAGAAACGTTTCCGTCAATGCGATGATGTCGTGACTGGATGACGTCACATTGTTATTGAACAATGTTGTCTTCGATCTGAGTCCCCGAACATTCTGATACTTAATATATATATTTTTAGGTTTAGTCGGATTTTCGGCTGGCACGAAAGCTCTGTCGCCAGGGCTTCACACATATATCCTCGGCCCAGTTCGTTGGGGCCATGATTTGCGCTGCAAGTTTAGACGGCACTCCCAGTTTGAACGAGGCGTAGTTCCCGCGCGCCTTGAGTGCCTCCACGGTGCAGACGTCACCGCCACAGATGGTGTTGAGGTGCGCGTGCACCTGGTCCACTGCGGTGCCCTCCTGCACGTAGTACAGGTGCAGGTGCTGGCGGCGCTCGGCGGCGCGCAGCAGCGTGGCGCCCGGCGCTGCAGTGCCGCGCAGCACACCGCGCGTGGCCGCCTGGGACTCCCGGCTGTGCGCGCCGCGTCGAGCCCCTCTCACCTTAGTCCAGCCTCCAGAAGCATCGGAGTCCCCCGTGTCATCATTCGTTACAACAGCAGTAGCCGTTGGGGTAGGGGTAGGACGAGGGGCGGGGTTGAACGGGGATAGCGGCGGCTCCGCAGGCCTTGTGGGTGCACACTGTGAAGGCGAGGGCGTTTGTTGTGATCGCGGCTTGCGCCCGCTCCTCCTCTTTCTGCTCACACTGACTTCCACTTCCGGCGTGGGACAGACCGTTTCTAATTCGGGTTCCTTGTTACTGCCCTTGACGAGCAGGTCCAACTTCATCTCCAGGGCCGCCACCGCACCGCCCAGTTCCGACGTGGCACTCTGTGCACTGACGCAAACTGTCTCCACCTGCTGCGCTATACGGTCGGAAACAGAGTTAATCAGTGTCTCGGTCAGTATGGCGCGCAACTCCTCCCTTATGACCGTTCTGATGTCGTCCAGCTGGCCACAGGCACACCTGCACTGACACTCCTGTTGCGCCTCGCGAGTTTTCCGCCGCTCCTGTTGTTTCCATACGCCATAGTTCCCACGGTGCATAGTGACGTTATCCATATCGGATAGGGAATCGTTGATTGTGCCATTAACAATCGTGTCATTATTATCATGAGTATTGTCATGAAGATGAGTCTTTGTGTCCTCATGAGTACTCATCAGAAAGCGCACAGGAGTATTTACATCTCTGGTTTTTGGCAACTTACTCCGGCATGAGACACAGATCCAGTTCCGCTTGAAGTCTATTGTCAGGGACTTGTATTTCATTTCATCCATACCAGCACATATGAGGTCATAACGGTCATCACATTTAGTGCATTTCATAGCACCGCTCACTGCGTCTATTCCCTGATTGCATCCCGCACAAGTCGTATTTTGTGCCATTTTAGAAAGTTTGTCTCTCAGAGACATACAATTCACCAAACGCACGATGTCCGCTCTGCGTTAATTGATCTATACCGTGTGACGTAGCGGTCGGTGCACGGCGCGGCCGCAAGAGACTTTCGCATTTACGCAGTGCGCATAAGGTCGCGAGTCACATGCGTGGGCGCGCGGCACTGGTCATCCGCTGATCAACTGACCGCAATTAAACAGTTTTTATTTAGCACTTTATTCGCTTATTTTACATTAATTTGCCTCAAATAGTTTAAAAACACTTTCCACTAATATATATTAGTACACTATTTTAACTTTAGTTCCGAAAAAAGTTTATAAACATACGTTTTAGAATAAATTACACAGAGCACTAACAAAACAAATACACACGAATCGGTAGCCGGTCAAAGAAAAAATATATATTATATTTAGTATATTTATATTTTTATTGAGTATAATTTAATTTACATTTCACTTCATTCATATAAGTATTATTATTGCATTTCTATATTAACATAACATATTTAATTATAGTATATTGTTGTACACAGATTACAATTCACAATAATGAATACAATTAGCATACTAGGTTTTGAGTCGCAATTTTGACATTTTGTAAGTACCTAGTGTGACACTTGTCAATACCAGCCGCTGCACTAGGCATATATTTGAATGTAGTGTTGGTTTTATATGATGGTAAATGGTTTTTCATAGATATTTCGAAGTCGATAGCGTTTTGATCTGATGGTGGGCATCGATGAACATTGCATTGCACTTGTTCTTGGTGTGTCCATGATTTGAACACTTCAAGTAATGCTTTAAATTATACAAACCTTAATTATAACCTTAAATTATACCAAAAGAGTATTGTTCTACATACGGTGCTCTAAAACTGCATCCTCAGGTCGGGCGACACTTCTAGAACGGTGTTGTAGAGTTTGTCGTTTTTGTTTCTGAAGAGAATGCATATACGGATGTCCGGTTCTGAGACAAAGTTTTACTAGTTCCTCTTTCTCTATTTCCTTGTTTATTCCCTTCAGACTAGTGGTAGTCTCAGTTTAGCATCTTCCGTTTCTAGGCCTGAAACGGCGGATACAAGCTGGATAGTTTCAGTGCATTGTTTTTGTTATCAAATTTAATTCGGATCAATTTATTAGATATATTTTGAATTATTGCTGGTGCGTATAAGTATGACTTTTTAAATGAAACATTCTTACGGAATAATTCCAGAGCTTCCTGTGGCTTGGTCTCGGTATCAGATGGTTTAATAATAATTGCACAATTCTTATTTGTTGTTTTCTTTGGAGTTGTGGCTGTTGCCGCTGAGTAGGATTTGGAAGTATTGGTTCTTGGTGATTCACTCGTCTTTAATTTGTGTATTTCTTCATGAATGCAGCCAATAATGTCTCATTTGGTACTGGTTCAGCACAGTACTTGGTGAATATCTTGTTAGATGAGGACACTTTTATCCTCTGATACGGCAGTGACTATCGCTTTACTGAGTTGGTCACAACGCTCAAAAACGTGGGGATGTTTTTGATTTCCTTGGCCAACGCCATTGGTTCAATCGGATCAGGCGACATCCCGCGGGGACGGGTCTTCAATGTCTGGATGAAGGTCCCCTGGGCGTGTCCAAATTATTTATAAATAGGAAAATACTTACAATTATTTTAAAATATATTTCGGAGTCATATTATTCGATATTTCGAATTCCTACGTACAATACAACTAATAATCGAACTGTTGTATGTATTTCAACATATTTTGAATACTTACCGCCCTACCCTACTTAATTATTAATAATGAATAAATAATAATGAAGACATTATTTGACAGATCTTTTTGCGTGATGTTGTAATTTAGATTTGACGGACTCTGTCGGTCGAGTATGATGTTTCAGTATGATCGTGAGATGGCTTCCGAAGACGGAGCTGCGGTATTCCGCCTGGTTCCTCCACGCCGACTACGGCGGCGGCCAATGAAAGTTAAACGGAGGAGTTCATTTACATCGACAACCTCCAGTGAGGATGTACGTAAGACTCATAAGACAGCAAGCAAACTTTCTATTGAAGATGTGTTGAAGCTACTAAAGGACTGCAGAGGAGACTCCAATAATAACTTGAACAATCAATTCAAAACGAACGGGTTGAATTTGACTTCGTCTGGTGCGTTGTACGCCTTAGTTTCGTATAGGTAAATATTTAAGAAGATACCTACTGAATGCAATGTGATGATTAAACGTTTTAGAGTAGAAATTATGTTCATATAAATATTTATAAACGGTGTTCTTTAAAGTTAGTACTTATAGTATTCGTATTTTTGTGCACAAGAAATGTAAGCTGTCAGGAGAAATATCTAGTTGATGGTAGTTATTTTGCGGACTGACTGTTTATTGCGTAAACTCACATTATAGTGTAAGGTGCCAAATCAAATCTTTGTATCGTGACTAAATGATTCAAATGCTGTTTATGTGATTAACCAAACGGCTACGATTTTAATTATGTACTTCTCATTCACAAATTGATATTTGTACCTATAATATTATGATTACGGCATTGTATTAGAACTATCCACTGACTTGTGCTGTTATTCATAACCCTGGTTAAACCTCACTTCCATTAAATCAAAGTCAAGTCAAATCGTGTGGCTATCCCTTTTACACTTCGTAAAAAAAAAAGGTTAAGAAAGCTGTCCCTTTGGGGCCGAAACGGTGGCGTAACTTTAAATCACGTTTATGAATAACAGCCTACGTGCTTTGATGCAAACTGTAAACCAGTCAGTTTTAAATGAAATGAAAATAGATTTATTTTTAATATTAATAATTTTATATATTAATTTTAATAATTAAGGCTATAACAAAATGTATTGTATATTAAGTTTGTTTATTATCATTTATAACGTGAGCCGCAGCACACATATTATTTCAGAATCAGAACCGTTTATTTTTCAATTTAAAATTGTAATTTAAAAAACAACAAGTTTGTAAACAGTTTTGAAAAAAAACAACATTCATGTTATTATTTAAATTTCAATAATTTTAATAGAGTTCATATTGTAATAGGTACATGCGCCAGGAGGCAGCATGTTGTCTGATGGCCGAATGTGATGATTTCCATTTAAATAAATACCTCTAATATTGTATTTGACACTGGCCACTAATAATGTTAGGCTGATTGGCCTCGAACCTTTGCCTCTCCGAGGGAGATGGGTGAAAAAAGAGAGGTGTCATGGAGGATGGTGGATTATTGTGACGGGGTTTTAATTGTGAATGTTGTTTATAAATGTCTTGGATAAATAAATAGAATACCGGAGCAGATTGGATTTTATTATAAGTAGGTATGAGTGGGTTTGAATTCGGTCTTACAACTTCCATTTTCATACAATTTTAGTAAGTGTCAGCTCACGGTGAGCTCTTGCTCAGAATTGTCTATTAATGCCATCGACTTCCATCTTCTGTTATCCTGGTACAATCGAAAACAGAGATAAATATTGGGGTCCCAATAAGTTTGCTCTCTCTCATCTCAATCTCAATTTTCTTCAGAACTACTTGTCTTTTTATAAAAAAAATATTTCACTGGTAGATCGGTTACAATGTCGTCCACGTAGTTGTATAAGAATTTTAACAAGCAGAAATTATTTCAATAAATAAACCACGACTGCAAAAAAACTATCCCATGTCATTTTATAAGAATTTAAAAAATAAACCAAATTTTTCAGATATTCTCTTAACCTTCATGATTTTTACTGATATTTATTCGGAGCCGGCTGAGCTAACCACCTCACATTTTAGAAGTATTAAACTCGCCCACGTACTGGGTTAATCTACCACTAACAATTTTATAAAGTGGAATATCACCCATTATTCGTGTAGGTATTCTCATCCACGGGTGAGTTGTCACCTAAGCCCATTTAGGTCCACATTTCATAGTCAAAATGGAACATTGTACAGTGGGGCGAAGAAAGTCTACGTCATTAGTCCCCCTCCCCCCTTCCAGCCGTAAGACCGCGTTTTTTTTCCCTTCCAATTAAGTGCGGCGGATGTTGACCTACATCCGGCCCCGTCTCTTGAGATAAATGGGGGGTCGGTACTGCGGCATCGATGTATTGTTTTAAATAAGACGTCAAGCAAGTCACACAAAATTAATCTTGTATTATGGCGATATATAGTTGTCGAAATAACGTTATGTCGAGTCGATCAAATGTTTTTCGCAATTATATATTCCGCATACACCTCACTCACACACCCTCTCTCACACACACATACATACATACACACATACACACACACACACACACACACACACACACACACACACACACACACACACGTTATTATCGCCAGCTAAATGTTTTTTTTTTGTTATTTGTAATAATAACAATCATTCAACGATCATTTGTACTCCAGGGAGAGACTAGCCTCCCACAACACAGGGAATCCTAGTGTGGGAGCTAGCGCTCACCAATATAGTTTAACTCTAGCCCCACCTATAATTTAAGCTGTACTGTGGAAATGCTTATGTGAAAATAAACAAATTTATTTATTATTATAATTACGTTATAACCTTACCATGAACTCTTATAGCAGGATTACTTCAATAATACTTATAAGCTTACTTTAAGTTTTACATAAGCGTAAAGCTTTCATTTTAAAAGACATAGAAGGCGTAGGGTATGTTTGCGATTTTTTCTATCGAGCGAAGTTTGTCCAATCGTGTATCAGTATTCATCAGTCTCTAAATAGACACCCCAAGATTGCTATATATTTAGTAGTTAATGCCGTAGCCTCCGTAGAAAAACTAAAAATACGCGCATACGAAGCCTTTTTTTGTTTGTTAACCTATAAATTGTCCCACTGCTGGGCAAAGGTCTCCCCCCTCCTCTTCCATCCATCCCTGTCCTGAGCCTCTTCCAGCCACCCATCCCTGTATCTAACGATATCGTCTCTCCACCTACGCCGAGGTCTGCCCCGAAGCCTTAAATATTTATATTTCTAGAACATTGCCGTGGTACCTAACCTCGCGATCTAGAACCCTAATATACGAAAGGCTCGTACATACGCCCTGGGGCTTCCAAATGGCTTCTGGAACTTAGTTTATAGCCATTGATTACATTGGTCGGACTTTCTGCGAATTTTTAGTACTATTCCTGCATTGATCTCCTATAAACAAGTAGATACACAAAGGTCTTACTAAAACAATTTAAAAAACGGCGCTTACTTCGCTCAACGGCTGAGTTTAGCCGTTCAGCGAGGTAATGCCGCTAACATCCTGGGAACCCTGCCGCTTGGGGGCGACGTAGGCGATATGCTTATAGTAATGTAAATATTTTGTAAATAGGTACTTTTTTTATTATTATTATTATTTGTATAATTTTAAGTTTTAATATTTAAAAAACGTCCATATAACTTCCAAATAATGTAAAATAAAGCAAATGAAAGTCTATTCATAATAATAATAAGAATAATTCATTTATTCATTGCTTTATGTGGTAACATGGTTGTTAGATAGTACAGGACGTGCTCACATAAACCCTGTAAGGGCACCGCAACAAAATTCAATTTTGTCAGTCAATCAGTCAATAATACAAATAAATATTCAATAATACATTCATCATCATTCATTTATCCGTTTGGACCTTCTTTGCGCTCGAACATTTTTGAAGGCAGACTGTGTATCTAGTTGTTTATAGGAGATCAATGTATTCCTGAGATGTGGTAAGAGGAATTAAAATGTTATTGGGCATTTAGACGAAACGAATGAACGGCAGAAGATCTCTTCGGAATGAATGCTTTAGTTTCACAATGATGAACAGATTAAATTAAATAATAATAAGCTCGCAGGGGCCTCTACGCGTTGGACCTATGTCTCCGTGCAAGCCTTTCAAAGGACCGGGTTTTCTTAAACCCGTGAAACCTTGGGAGAGAGGTACATAATAATCTATACATATAATAAGACTGTAAAAAAGTTGTGTCTGTACATTGGATATTTTTTGAAAAGAATAATTGTAATGTGTTTTAGGATCGATACTTTTTTATTATTATTGATTGACTAAACCCACGTTTGGCCCCGATCTCACCTGATGGTAAGTGACGATGAGGCCGATGATGAAGCACGCGGGCCTATTCACTCTTGCCTTAAAGATCCTAAGGTTTTAAGTGTCTGGATACACCGACGCCGGCAGGGCGTTCCATTCCCTAGCCGTACTGATGCCAAAACACTAATTTTTAGAATTTTTGTCAGTTTGTCTGTGACTTTGTGCAAGTATCACGCCATAAACTACTGAAGGGATTTTGATGGGAGTTTCACTAGGAGATAGCTGAAATATCCGGACAGCTCATAGGATATAAGCCATGGCGGTATGTGATGTGGAAACAAGGATCCAGAGAGGAAGATCTGCCTCCTGATCTCCTCCATCCTCCTCCTCTACGAAGTTGCGGGGTACAGCTAGTAATAAATAATTTAGAAGAGAAATAATAATTTAAAGAATAAACGTTTTCTTTTTGTTACTTATACGATATAATTACAATCCGTTACAATCGAATACCAAAAACATGACATTTATTACCAGCAGGGCCTTTGTAAAAACCCGTAGACAATGGCCGTCTGGCAACCCTAGCAGGATTAATGGCACGTTTAGCACTAATAATAGACTGAGGCTACGCCGCGCCAGCCTTTGGGCCAAGAAGTACGGAATAAGAGAGGAGGAGCCATTAAACATGGATTTGTTAGTCGTGTCGTAAATATCTACGCACAGGCGCGACTTCAGCCTCCAAAAATGCTTGTGGTCACAGCCATCCGAAAATCCCTCTATTCCCATCCGTCCCCAAGCGCCGTCTGGGGTCCGCCCCACATGGGGGAGGATGGGATTTTTTTTCCATCCGCCTCACAGGTTACGCATCATAAGACCGAATTTCATAAGACCGACGTATAAAACGTCGAAAATCATAACACCGAAAGTTCAAAATGCCGATACCCGAAATATCGAAGTTTGAAACATCGAAAATTAAATGACCGAAAGTTCATAAGGCCGAAAATTAAATGACCGAATCTTCATAAGGCCTAAAGTTCACATGGGGGCAGAATGATTTTTTTGCCCTAATGGGAAAAAAATTTCATCCGATTGAGTCGGAGTATACACTCGCTCGTGATCGATATACTGCATGCATTCCTACAAAGGAGATGTTTATAAAATATATGACCAAGATTTTGTACAGTTCATCAGCAGCCTATCGACCTCAATAGACCGTGAAGTGTGACGTCACAAGTCTATTAGGGTTGTGGGTATGCCCATCGTGCCCACAACGGTGGATCCGCGCTCGGCTACACAGCCAATTAAACAAAGAAATACCCATAAACATCGAAGTTGCCTCACTGCCTATGAAGGAAAAAGCGCTCTATGGAGATACCCTAAAGTATATTTTATCACTTCCATTATCATACGACGTCAGAGAGAGACATCTGTTTTTACATGTTCGACTTCTATTGAAAATTTAAACATTGACAAAACAAATGAGTGGCAGAGTGAGAGACGTTAGAGTGGCGTTTGCGAAGTAAACTTGTAGTTTTTGTCTTTGTAAGTTTTTTAGCCTGCTCCACATGGAGCAGGTATAATTTATAACTTCCTCATATAAATATGGTTGGATTCGCTGACAATTGTATGTTTAGATATGTTATTAAGTAGGTATATTAAAAAAATTCGGCGACAGGAATTATTGTTGTGGTCTCCAACTCTCCATACAAACACTCGCCCGAAGAAACAGATTTTACAGAGAGTGACTTAACGGCAGCGCCTCTCTTATTCTGTGCTCCGCGCTTTGGGCCTTTGGCGCCTCCGATAGTGATTAATCGACGTGAGTGCACAAATATATTGAAAGCCTGGATTCCCAAAAGGAAAGACTTCACACAGAATGGTGAAACTCCTTTTCAGGTAGTCGTTTAGTTTGATTATAAATACTAGGTAACCTAAATATAGAGCGCCTAAAGCTGAGATCCCACGGCCCGCTTTCGCACAGGCCAGACCGCGCCAGGCCAGGGCGCCAGGCCCTGGTAACAGTGCATCCGATGTGGCCCCAACAGGTGTTCAAAATCGCGGCGCAGTTGCGCAGGTGTAAGATCCATCTAAAACTCAGCTCGCACTCAAAACTGTCTATTGATCTCGGCCTTAGCTTGATCCATCTAAAGCTGGAATCCTACGGCCCGCTTTATCACACGCCAGGCCAGGCGACAGGCGCCGTCACGTCGCGCCACGCCGCCGTGACTTTGAACTTACCGACTTCCGATAGATCGGACGAGCCGCAACAGGCCACATCGGATGCACTGTTCCCAGGGCCTGGCGACCTGGCCTGGCGCGGTCTGGCCTGTCAGAAATCCCAGCTTAAGATCGCGCTCTTTCAATTGATTTTCTCTGAATCTAATAGAAATTCATCCACACGTTATCGTCCGTAGCGATAAAAACCTCCTGAACGGATTGGAGAGTTGCTGAAACACCGATTTCGTATTCAGCGGAAAACCTTCAAGCATGGCTACGAGCTCTACTAGATACGAGTCAAACGCTGTTAGTCATAAATGTGACTTAAACGTTATTCCACCCTATCTAACTTAACGATTTTTATAGCAGGTGAAAACGTGACAAAAAGACCGTTTAGGGAAGAAGGGTTAAACTTTTTTTGCCACTTTTTTTGAGAGTTTTTTGCCACTTTTTCTCCTCAGCGTTGGCACCTTTTCCTTGCAAAGTGGTGTAAATGTAATTTCAAAAAATAAGTTGACGTGCAAAAATGTACACAACGTGCTTACTTGCAATAAAGAAATTTGACTTTGACTCTGAACTAGATTTATGGCTATCACCTTTTACAGCTAATCACAATTTAAATCATATTGACATCGATAGACGAGATTACGAGCGGAATCTCCCAAAACATTGGGAAAATGGAGCGCTGAGCCTATAACGACATTGGGAATATCAATTCCTATTTAGGGGGAAACGAAAATACTGTTTGCGTACGTGCCGTGGGGAAACGTGATAACAGCGGCAATGACTCGTTGTGGCATAGACCGGAGCACAACAGCGGTTTTTAACCTACGACGCACAAGACGGCTTATAAGTTATACAGTAGGGCTTTTTGAAAATGGCGGGAAACGACGGTTGCGAAATTATTTAATAATTTTCAGTTTAATGTCTACTGTGGGTGTTTTGTGTTTAATATCACGTTAAATTAATCAGAAAATGTTCGCGAATGACAGTATGGTGAAGTTATTGGAGAATTCAAGCAGGATCTGAAGTTTGGCGCCATGGTCAAGATTCCCACTACGAGCTCGGGAGTGAACGTGACTGTCGAGCTGCTTCGTCCACAGTGATTGACGCTACGGCGTCTCCCCGTAGTGGAGGAAGATAGAATACTATTATACATTGTATTTTCTGTAACATGACATTGGCAAATGACTAACTGTCGAGTCCATTAATAAAATAAAATAAAAAAAGTATACAGTAGTTCTTGAGAAGAAGAAGAACTACTCGAACGGTTTTTATAATTCTTTTACAGGACTTAGTTTTAACTTTTATCTATCTAACAGTGAAATAGGTCAAGTAGTTTTTGTGAAAATCTTAACCTTAAAAACTCTCCTGTACACCTTTCTCTGTGTTGGACCGTATCTATCTGTGTGTCTGTTTGTGGCATCGTACCTCCAAAACAAGTGAAGGGATTTTGATTTGATTGATGGTGATTTGATCAAGAGTATTTCAGCTATTTATTCTAGAAAACCTCTTCAGCCAAGTTCAGCCGTTTGAAGATTATTCAGCTCCTTTCTACTAGTTGATAAGTCCAAAACAAAACGTGTTCAAATTGAATAAAAAAAAATATCATAAACATTAAAGATGCAGATGCATTAAATTAGCCGTGATATATTTTTTTTAATTTCTCTTGTTTTCGATATATTAAAAATCATCTTCTTTCAACAATATACAATTTTCGACGAAATATACCGTAGAAATATACCTACCTTTTTGGTTGGCAATCAACAGCAAACGAATCAAATTATTAGAATACTATAGCACTGAGGCCAGTTACAAAAGTGTGAAGAACGATTTAGCCGTATCAGTTTTATATCATTCAAAGCTAAATAACTATTTATCTTCAATCAAACATTCTTACTTTTTACGCGCAAATCTTCCATACATTTTACTATGGAGCGCGCGCTTGTAAAATTAAAGCTCTAAACAGCGGGCCTCTCTCAATAATATTAAGATTTTCTCAATAACTTTTTGACTGATTGTAAATATTAATTAACTAGTAGATGTACCTATACAGTATATTTTACTAGTAGAAAGTACACATGCAATTTAATACAAAGCATTTTCAAAAATCAGACAAGAACTTTTTGAGAAAATATCAACCCTGGACTGAACTCTGTAACATTGGCAAATGACGAACTGTCGAGTCCATTAATAAAATATATTTTGACCGTTGTCTTACCGGAAGGTGTGACCAGCGTGGGCCGGTATTCAGGTGGGGACAGGGCCGCATTGTGGTTCTTGTCCCGAGGGGGGCTGGCGACGGCCCCCTCCGCGTTGTTGTTGCCGGGGGGCCCGGGGCCCTCGCCGGAGCCAGCCTCTAATTGTAACTGTAACAAGGTAACAAATATTAGGATGTATTAAAGTCTAACCCTCTTACTTATAAAAAAACACTAATCAAGCACTGAACAACATATTAACTAATCATTATTTAAACTCTTAATAAGTGATTAACCTTTTTTTACTTATAAACGTTATTTAAGCAATGATTAGCTAATCGTCATTTTAAACACCAAAAAATATTTAGGTACGGTAACACTGCTGAATTAATTAAAAAAGAACGAAAATTTGGCCTAAATTGGGGTATTAGCCTACTCCAAAATCTTTACAAAAGTAATCAGCAGTGTCAAATGTATCAGCTGTTCCGAATTCGGCCCGCCATTTTGTTAATTAACCATTTAAACAAGCCTACGACGTTGTTTAAAATGACATCTACATGTTCGATTCTTCAGGAGTTGATTAACTTTAATAGTGTTTATAAGTAAACATTTTTTTAAACAATTGTTAAACAATACCGCATCTTCTGTCTCGCGCTTGAGTTTGACAGCTGGCAGCCCCTAATAATATTTGTAACAAAATCACCTATTAAAATAATCTCTGTACAATTTCTCTTTAAATTATCACAGCACTAGCTGCCTGATCACGCTGTCAGACTCGACCGACAGGCGTAGTAGGTAACAACAAATTTTATAATTGTGATTATTTCATGAAAAGTAAAGTAAGTATTTTAAAAAAATCGTATCGTGTCGTTTCGTAACCCACTTTGTTGATCAAAACCACACCCATATTTTTGAGTAAGTACATCATCTGAGGTTTTATAATTTTATTGTTACAAAGTTCATCGTTCCCGGAAGTAGGTCGCAATATTTAACCCCTGTCAGGCGATGTTTGGAGTAAGATAGAAAATAAAACAGTTTGCATGCGATTCGACCGCACGCTACGTTTTTAATTTACATTGTTGCTTTGATGCAGTGAAGTTTGTCACGGTTCATATCGAAACTTAATTCTTTAGGCTTTTAGCCATAAACGCGACTTAAAGTTAGTCCACGGTTTAAGAATTTTCGTACCTATAAACAGGGTCCTATAACGCCATTCTGGGGCCCCTTGGACACACAAGATAGGGCCCTGTTGAAAAATAAAAAGCGGATGACAAAAAAATTAAAATTTTCACTGTTAATAAGAAAAATTTATCTGGTGTCCGATTAGCATTTTGACTTGGAAATGTTGGCGTTAATTCTTAGTGCAGGTCAAATGTAAATAGTTCAAAATATAAAATAAATTGTAAAGTGAAATATCGGTCTTTCGGGGCCCCCGTGAGGATAAGGGGCCCTGGGCACCCTTGTGGTAAAGACGGTACTGCCTATTAACCCGATTTAGCGTTAAGCGATCGCTTAATCAAATGTAGCGTTAGGCGGTCGTTTATTTAAACCACCTCGTCACCTAATTTAGCGCCGTAAAACGGTGGATTAGCGACTGTTATGACTACGATGAGCCTAAAACGTGAGACTTTCTAGTCTCAGTAGTACGGTTATTTTACCAGGTGCCCAACAAATCAGACCCTTTTAGTCTCAACAGTCGGTTAACTGTATTTAACTAAAACATGGCTTATTCCACTGTTTAGGCATTTATTATGGCTAAGTCTAGTGAGTTTGTGAGCTCAAATAGACTTTTGACTAATATTATATATATATATATATATATATATATATATATATATATATCCATTCGACTGGTCCTCGCCTCGGGGGACTTCAGAGCTGGTGAGTATTTTGCCCAGGCCCTGAGCCTCGCTATACAGCGGGGCAATGCGGCCAGTGCGCTGGGCACCCTGCCGCGCGGGACGGGCCTTGACGAGGTGTAGTGTTGGCTAGATATATTTTTTTTATAAATATGTAATTTTTATAAACAGTTGTACGTATTGTATGTATATATGATTCTGAAACTCATGCTCCCACTTCCGCTATTGATTGCCGTATTTGTCAAATACTTGACGTACGATCGAAGACAAAGAAAGGTGTACAGGAGAGTTTTTAAGGTTGAGATTTTCTGGAAAACTACTTGACCTATTGTAGAAATTCTTTCACTGTTAGATAGATAACAGTTTAAACTATGTAATTGTAAAAGAATTATTAAAATCGATCAAGTAGTTTTTGAGAAAATATCAACCTTATTGAGGTGTATACTTATCTCTACATACAAATAAGACGAATATTTTGTCAAGCCTACCAACCACACATGGCAATTATGACAAATACGCAAATACTAATAGCCAAGTGAAGTGCCACCATTACAAATACGACAAACATCCAATAGCGAATACGAATAGCCAAGTGAAGTGGGAACATTAGAGTTATTGCATATACAGGGTGTAACGTAAAGGGTATATGAAGCCGAAGGGAGGGTGTTCAGTATCGGTAACTGAACAACTTTTGTTCTACGACTTTTCGATTATCGCGAATTTATTTTTTCACTTTTCATACATTTCGGTCCGGTCAGCTGATCGATTTGTATGAGACATTAATTTATTATAATTTTTTATTCGAAAAGTCGTAGAACAAAAGTTGTTCAGTTACCGATACTGAACACCCTCCCTTCGGCTTCATATACCCTTTACGTTTACACCCTGTATATCTCCTACTTTTCTCCGTGTTCGATTATAACCTAGGTACCTACCTAACAACTAACTAATGATGTCTAGATCCATCGTTACTCGTAATTGGATGTTATCGAGGTCATAGTTTGCAGAGATGACAGATATGTCACGTTGTCAGGTCAGGGTCGACTGGATGGGGGCTTTTCCTACTCTCGTATCATCATCAGTCTATTTATATGTCCCCACTGCTCGGACAGACCTTCCCTTACATCGAGGGAGCTCGGGCCATGATCCATCACGCGAGCCCACTGCGGATTGGATTTCACATGCCTTAGATTTTTTTCTACGGCATGCATGTTTTCCTTCACCGTTTTGAGAGCACTCGGTAAATGTACGTAAGTTTTTCCGTCGAAAAATCCGAGGATAAAGGCGCAAACATTCTTTTTAAACGCCACGTGACGCATGTTGAATAAATCAAGTCGTTACATTTTCTATAGCCAGGCTCACACTATGAACACCCGACGTGTCCGAAAAATGTACGGTAAATATGCGTTGGGTCGCGTGGCGTTTTGACAGTATGTTTCAGCCTTTACTCATTGGTTGAGTGCCCTGCCTGGGAATCGATCTGGGACCTCAGTATCTCGAGTCCATTGGCCAACCACTGCGCCGTCGAGCTCTCGTATATTCTCGTTAATCCCGCATCATCAAATCCTAATAATTGCAAAACAAATACTCCGACCCTCTCCCGTGGAAACCGCAAATATTTCCCTGTCAGCGTCGTAAATTTCGCAAACCCAGTTTACGGGTGGCCATTTATAATGTTCTTTTAGTGGGAAAGTTGCCAGGTCTTTGCCCTTAATAAAGTTATTTCGGAGGAAGGTGTGACAGGTGTACAACGACCCTAAGGGTCACCGCAGACCGAACGGAGTGGAGTGGAATGGCGGCTTCACTCCGCCGATGAGATCTTCTGTCTCGCTCTTGAGATGACTCTCGGTATTAGAGCTATTTCCAATACAACTCTATTGGAAATAGACCGATTCACTTTTATTGAGTCGCGAAGTTCGTTTCCTCGTAGCTGCCTACGCTCCGCCTACGCCGTAGCAGCAGCGTAGCAATAGCTACGAACCGCGTGATTTTTGACGGCCATTTGTTTATTTGGGTTCACTAATGTTTGACAAAAAACGTATGACAAATGATCATTTTACAAATTATTTTTGAAAAAGTAATCATTTGACAAACTTATCATTTACTAAAATGATCGTTTTAAAAGTGATCATTTGACAAAAATCCATTTTATAAATATTTAACATAGCAAATGTTGTGAATGCTAAACCGTCATTTTGCAATTGATTAAATGACCAAAGTATTCCTTTTGCAAGGTCGCCATTAGACAAAATATTGGGTAAATAAGTGGGTATTTTATATGTATAATTGTTAATAAATGAACTTGCTTTTTGAATACAAAAAAAAAACCTAACATCGAAGCCTTCTGAACCTAAACATCCGTGTCGGATCTGGTTAGAGAGTTGGTCGGGGTGTCCCTTCATTTGATAAAAAACAAATTACAAATTTATGTATAATTGTTAATAAATGAACTTGCTTTTTGAATACAAAAAAAAACCTAACAGCCTTCTGAACCTAAACATCCGTGTCGGATCTGGTTAGAGAGTTGGTCGGGGTGTCCCTTCATTTGATAAAAAACAAATTACAAATTTATGTATAATTGTTAATAAATAAACTTGCTTTTTGAATACAAAAAAAAACCTAACATCGAAGGCCTTCTGAACCTAAACATCCGTGTCGGATCTGGTTAGAGAGTTGTCGGGGTGTCCCTCCATTTGATAAAAAACAAATTACAATTACCAAACAATGCATTTTGTCAAAGGTTTTTATGCATTGCGTTGTTTTATCTATTAACGTATATAATAAGTGAATAGTTTGTTAAGTGATGTTTTGAAGAAAGAAACTTTGTCTCGTAATTGTTTTGTCAAATGAATTATTTATAGAACCATTACTTTGTGCAAAGATGAACTTATGAATCATAATTTTGCCAAACGTTGTTTGTGAAATGAAATGTTTGTAATTTGTTTTTTATCAAATGAAGGGACACCGTTTATTTGTTATACTTATTGAAAGTCGAAACTGTATCAAATACCTACAATATTATCTACAATACCATAGCTATAAATTATTATTATTTAATTAACGGACTCGACAGTTCGTCATTTGCCAATGTCATGTTACAGACTATTCAAAATATTATAGTCTTCTTTCTCCAGAAGAGTCGCCGTAGCGTCGTCACTCTGGACGAAGCTAATTTATTGGATAATTCATGCAAGATCTGAAGTTTCAAGCAATTATCAAGAGTCCCACTACGAGCTCGGGAGTGAACGTGACTGTCGAGCTGCTTCGTCCAGAGTGATGACGCTACGGCGACTCCTCTGGATGAAAACGCGGAACCCACGGTGAAGACGCTACGGCGACTCCCTTGGATGAAGAGAAGACGATATGATATTTTGAATATCCTGTAACATGACATTGGTAAATGACGAACTGCCGAGTCCATTAATAAAATAAATACACGAGCAAAGAAATCAGGTAACAATTTTATTTCAGCGAGATTTGGTTTGATTCCTTTGAAGGCACCGCTCATCCATTAGTAAACACATCGAAAACAAGTTCCCTTATCAATAGAGCTTATTGTAATCCTCAGGAGCCTCCAATTTATGCGGGATTACTGCCTATTGATCACGGAATATCCTGTTATAAGTGGGTATAGTCGCCGGCGCGTCAATCATAACACGGGAGAACTCTACGTAGAGGTAATACGGCCTAGATTACAAAGGTTGTGTGTAGGCTGAATGAAGTACCTACTGATGATTGAAATAAACTATACCTACGCATAATTTATGTAAGTACGTATTTTAGGCGGAGTTTTTTGCAGTCGTTTTTTTTTAGATAATATGCTGCTTGTTTTATTTTATAAGTACAGTCGACAGCACATCAAGTGTAACAAACGAGTACTACTCGATAGTAATACGTCCTAGATTGCGATGTATTGACGATTGAAGTATTGCAGTATTCTTTTTTTCATATCGCAGCATTGATCTCCTATAAACAACTAGATACACAAAGGTCTTACTAAAACAATTTAAAAAACGTCCAAATAAGGGTCCATTGTTAACGTCCAAATAATGTCCAATAAAGCCAATGAGGGTCCATTCAACCGTTTGGACCTTCTTTGCGCTCGGACATTTTTAGAAGGCAGACTGTGTATCTAGTTGTTTATAGGAGATCAATGTGTAGCAGTTATTAATAATATGAGCGAGTACTATAAACCATGTCTATCTCCTTCGTTAATTATAAAATCGATAAGAGAGGTAGTAATCTAATGCACAGCACTTGTTTATAGACGGTTCTTGGAAAATTGCAGACTTAACAAATTAATAATATAATATTAAATAATTAATAATATGTTACGGTAAATGTCAAGGTTTTATCAACATTAGTCATTTTATGTCCCCACTAGATAACATTTCCCACTACGAGCTCGGGAGTGAACGTGACTGTCGAGCTGCTTCGTCCACAGTGATTGACGCTACGGCGTCTCCTGTGGATGAAGACAAGAAGACGCGGCTACCCAGGGTGATGACGCTACGGCGACTCCCCTGGAGGAAGATAGAAGACTAGTATACAATGAATTTTCTGTAACATGACATTGGCAAACGACGAACTGTCGAGTCCATTAATAAAATAAATAAATAGATAACATATGTTGGGCTGTTGCAAAATGGCGGGAAACGACGGTTGCAAAATTATTTAATAATTTTTATTTTAATGTCTAAGTACAGTGGTTATTTTGTGTTTAATATCACGTTAAATTAATCAGAAAATGATCGTGAATGACACGTGTATGGTGAATTTATTGGATAATTTGAGCAAGATCTGAAGTTTCAAGCTTTTATCAAGAGTCCCGCTACAAGCTCGGGAGTGAACGTGACTGTCGAGCTGCTTCGTCCAGAGCGATGACGCTACGGCGACTCCTCTGGATGAAGAAAGGAAGACGCGGCTACTCAGGGTGATGACGCTATGGCGACTCCTCTGGAGGAAGATAAGACTATGATGTATTGAATTTTCTGTAACATGACATTGGCAAATGACGTACTGTCGAGTCCATTAATAAATTAAATAAATAATAACACCTATGTTACCACATAAAGAAATGAATCAATGATGAATTCGCAGACACAGTTTTTAAAACTGCAATTCCCGTTTTTGTACCCTTTTTCTACAAATTACAGCCTACATCCTGTATAAAGACTGTACAATTACCATTGTCAGAATAACCTTTTATGAATATCAACCCCGCATCATAGAGTAACTAGGAAAAAAGCATATTTTAATTCACGTATGACTAATCAGCGATTTTATGCTACACCCTGTAGAAAGGCTGCAGTAGGAAATGCAGTATAACAGTATAAATACTCACAGTAGGTCGCTGCGGAGGCAAGCTGTCCACACCCATACTGGAAACTACACTAGCACTACTGGTTCCATGATATTTAGCTATTTGCTCCACTGATTGTGTTTTGTGTTTCAGGGAATCCTTTCAGACATACGCGACCGTAGCCTCCGTTGGGAGGGAGAGTACTGAATACTAGTGAGGAGAAATAGTCTTAATGTTTATTTTATTTCATTATCGATACTTTTTGACAGATATCGATCTTTCTAAAATGTTTTTGGTCGTCTTTGTAGAATTTTGTCAATATCCAGTACCGTCTTTACCATAACATAACCCATCTTAACGGGGGCCCAGAAAGATCGATATTACACTTTACAATTTATTTTCTAATTTGAACCATTTATATTTGAGCTGCACTAAGAATTACCGCCAACATTTCTAAGTCAAAATGTTAATCGGACAGTTGCAGGTTCCCACAAAGAAACCGACCCTCATACATTACATTCATCAGAAAACATTACCCTCTTTCATTCGTCTGTGGTTTTTTTTTCAAAACAACTATTTAATTGATGCTGTCTTGACCAGTCAGATTCAGAGCTATATCAATTCATAAAATAGGTTTTAATAATGGAGTAAAACTATTAACTTTTTTATCGATACGATAACTTTCCCAACCCTAAGACTTCTGATCCTGCGCGCGCCGACACAGCCTCCGCCTAATCCCCTTTCACCAACGCACTCCCCACTCTACTCCCACGACATAAAGTACAATTTACATCGTAATCCCCTCGCCCTTCGGAATTTAAAGTTCACTAGCTACTGCCGACTATACTTGAGGATATAAATTGTAGCATAATTGTATACCTTATCTCAAGGAAATAAGGTTGTTGTAAGTTGATAGATGATGATTGGCAGTGGCACGAAAGTCAGGAATTGTAAAGCTTTGCTTCTTTTATACGAATTATGGCGAGCGAGGCTCTATTCAAACGGATAACGTGATCTAACGACAGCGTTGCGACACGACAGTGACAAAAATGTCGCTGTTCTTTACAGAACAGCTCCTGAGTTTACACTCAGGAACTCAGCTTGCAGCAACGGCACGCGTTATAAAATGTAAATAAGTGCACCTACATGTACTGTTCGTCAGGTCCTTACAGGGATTCCTTGAAAAGCGCGCGAAATGACATTAGCTCCTTTTTGTGAAAATTCTAATTAAATAGTTTCCGCGGTATTTAGTGATTAATGATCACGTTAAGTTAATCAGGAGATATCCGAACGTTTCTATTAATTGGAGTGCTCGAAAGAAGTCGTATTTGTGAAGGTTTGTGCTCTTAGCAAGGATTCCTTGCATAACTCGATGATTGCGTGGACCGTTGAGTTATTTTGTTTAAGGGTTTGGGAGGGTTGTGCGTAGGTTTAGGTTATCTTCGTATATATGTATGTATTTATAAGAATTCAGACATTCTATTAACATCAGACAATGATGAATGCCCAAGTTGCCTTTGCCTTTCCCTCTTAGAAGAATTTTACAAAAAATAACTTACAGGTACAGTCGACAGCAGATCAATGGTAACACTTTTTACTTTTGACAGTTCTTATTATTTGCATTCGTACTGCAAGTGTTACCATTGATCTGCTGTCGACTATATGTACATAGCAAGCAAGATAAGTACATGTAACCATATACATAAGCCTCCAATCCCTTTAACATTGAACTTGACAGTGACGTCCGAACCAAGTGGCCCGTGAAAAGGATTACGGGCTAAGTATTTATAGAGCTTCATAATTTAGCTGCGTCTTCTAATATTGGAAAGTTATTTTTATATTCGTTAAAAAAAATTAAAATTCTCTTATCGTGTGGTTTAATGACCAAACCTATTGTCAGAGTTATTCAAGCCACCGTAGGTCTCTCTCTTTTTTGTCATTTTTGTCAGAAATTTTCATTTTCGGCAGTTCTTGTCATTTTTGGCAGTTTTTGAGACTTTTGACAGTTCTTGTCATTTTTGACAGTACATGTCATTTTTGACAGTTCTTGACAGCCCTTGTAATTTTTGACAGTTCCTGTCATTATGTAAAAGTTTTTGAGAAAATCTCAACCTTAAAAGCTCTCCTGTACACCTTTCTCTGTGTTCCACCGTACCTCTGCTGACCTCGCCCAACGTTCCTACTTATACGGTTTTCAACGTGTACTCGCAATGTATTACGTTACGACACGGATAGATAATAGATCAAGATTATCAAGACAATAAGAAAAACTACAAAAGAAGTTTTTAGCGTAACTTATGATATTAGGTACCTATATAAATAGGTACCTACAGCCACAGAGACACAGACCACTTACCCAATAGACATGAAACATTACAATGGAGCTTTGCCCCACCTACAAAACTACGTGACCATTTAAGCTGTACCTATCATTTTGTTGGGGACTTATTACAGGTTTCATATTGCATAATCATAATCAGTATCATTTTCTACTACTCTCGCAACTCTTATAGAAGAATAACAAAAACAATAAATAAATCGCTTCGATTTCTTACTATTTTCTGAATTCTGAATTTAGCTGTTTTTTCGAATCGCAACTTGTACAAAACTTTATTTTAAACCAATAATTTTAATAAAAACGGAGATATTTTTACATTTATTCGTTATCTTGTACAACTTGCGGTTGATGTTGAGGCAGAATCTGGCATTTGCAAGCGAAAAATTCTGTCAACGATGAGCGCATAGAGACGAAGCGGGGGACAGGGGTGCCGTATTAAAGAGCTGCGTCCATGTCGATAATATCTCTAGGTGACACGTGTCGCGAAGCAATGTTGCGCTCATGTGCGGGCAAACACGGGCGCCCTCCTGTTACAGGTCTATGGGGTAAGTAAGTGTCTGTGGGTACAGTCGAAAGCAGATCAAGTGTAAAACTTTGGACATTGGACAGCTCTTATTATCTGCATTGTAAGAGTTGAAATCGTACTGCAAGTGTTACTATTGATCTGCTGATGTCCGTACAAATTAAATTCGCTCAGGCACGATTAAAAGAGTAAAGAAAATATAAAGTATTTGACATTGCTCATAGGATCAGCGTGACATTGAAACGTGGACATTGACGGTGAGACTGGCCCACAAGTTCAAAGTCACTCAGCGAGCTATGGAAAGAGCTATGCTTGGCATTTCTCTGTTAGATAGAATAAGCAACGAGTATATCCGCCAGAAGACAAAAGTGGTTGACATTGCTCATAGAATCAATAAACTGAAGTGGCAGTGGGCTGGTCACTGTCGTAGAACCGATAACCGATAAGGTAGACGATTTTTTGAATGGAGGCCACGAACGGTTACGTAGTGTGGGACGCCCCCGACCTGATGGAGGGATGACCTTCGCAAGATGGCTGGCAGGGACTGGATGCAGAGGGCCGAGGGTAGGGTTGAGTGGCGCGCTTTGGGAGAGGCCTACGTCCAGCAGTGAATGATGATAGGATTAGCAAACTGAAGTGGCACTGGGCTAACGTATGTGGGACGGGTGTGGGCGCCCCCGACCAGATGGAGGTATGACCTGAAATGTGGTGGATGAGGTGGAATAACTTTTAAATCACATTTATTGCTTACAGCACTAATATTAGTAGGTACTTACGTCATATAAAATCATATCTGAAGAAGTTGTTCCAGGTATATTGTTTATTACTGTAAAGTGGCAATAAATCTATCTATATCTCACTTGTTGCACTGTCTATCGTTGTCTAATTCACTGAACGTATTGTTTCTTTTGGGAAAAAATTACGAACTCAATATCAGAGGTCAAAATAAATCGACGATATTATTTATTAGAGAAACTTTGGCGTAAATCGTAATTAACTTACTTAAGGGATTATTTTTAAATAAAATTTTTTAACTACGCAAAATGTCACTGCCTCGTAATTTTTTGCAACAAGTAATTGATTTTTTAAAAGCCTGTAAATTTGCTTTGTATCTTAAAGGCAAGGCAAAGACGACGACTGTGCCTTCCAAGAGTTCAGTAGGTACTGAACGGGCCGCCCTTCGAAACCTTAGGGCGGGGGCGGCGTCAGACAGACGTACTAATATATTTTAATTCAGTTAGTGTTTTCAATAGCTCCTTGAAATCTATTGTTTTGAGAAGTTAGATAAGTGAATTATCTGTCAATTAAAAGGAACAATTTGACTAAGTATTTTAAGTAATATAGTTCAGAAACTCTGTTTCCCGTAGCGACAAGCAGAAACGATGAACTTCCATCTGCTATTGGCAGATAACTCTCGCTTCCTCCACATTCATCAATGAAATAGTTACATAGTGCAGGGATGATTCAAGAGAAATGCCATTCAAAGTGATGGATTAGGTACCTTACCTACCTAAATACTTATACCCATACCATCTCGAGGGACCACAATTGCTGTTATTCATAAATCTAGTTAAATCTGGTTTTCATTAAACCATGTTGTTGTCCCTTTCAGAGACCCTTGACAGAGAGGAATTTTATTTTTTATTTATTTTATTAATGGACTCGACAGTTCGTCATTTGCCAATGTCATGTTACAGAAAATTCAATGTATAATAATAGTCTTCTATCTTCCTCCAGGGGAGTCGCCATAGCGTCATCACCCCGGGTAGCCGCGTCTTCATGTCTTCATCCACAGGAGACGCCGTAGCGTCAATCACTGTGGACGAAGCAGCTCGACAGTCACGTTCACTCCCGAGCTCGTAGTGGGAATCTTGACCATGGCGCCAAACTTCAGATCCTGCTTGAATTCTCCAATAACTTCACCATACTGTCATTCGCGAACATTTTCTGAATAATTTAACGTGATATTAAACACAAAACACCCACCCACTGTAGACATTAAACTGAAAATTATTAAATAATTTCGCAACCGTCGTTTCCCGCCATTTTCAAAAAGCCGACAGAGAGGAAATTTAAAAATTTAATTAAAGGAACACTGTTAAGAAGGCGGATTACATTAAATGATGAACATGCATGGTGTGTGTCGCTGGTTCCGCATGAGGGATAAAGTGTAGATTACTAATAATAGTAATAGTTGTGTAATACTTACCTAGTTATTAAGATAAGATAAATACACTTTATTGCACCATAATACAGTATTAATTACAAAATTGAGAAGCATGTACAATTTTGGCGGTCTTATCGCTAAAAGCGATTTCTTCCAGACAACCAACTGCAGAGGATATTATAAAAATATATCAGAAAGAGGTAGAAATGCATAGTAAGTAAATATAATAAATAGTAATATCTACGTTAGATAGGAAACGCAATTTACGATACTTAAACATGTAAATTATATCTATTATACCAATATAATATATACTTGTAAGAATATAATACTTTATTAAATACTGTTAATAAATATAATATATAAATGTAAATATATATTAATAATAAATATATATATTAATAATAAATATATATATATATATATATATATATACAAACACATACATATAAATAACAGTAGTACTTATATAAACACACATAACACAGGATATCGACAACAACCAAAGTGAGGTGAGGAAAAAGAAGAGTAAGTATAGGTATCAAAGTGTCAGAAAATGTTCCTTTACCTGTCGTTTGAAAATGGGCAGGGACTCCGCGAATCGTATCGAGACAGGTAGGGAATTCCAAAGTCGGATTGCTTGAGACGTGAAGGATTGTCGATAGAATTTAGTTATTATTATTATTTATTGTGTTATTATTATTTTTAAAGATATGCTGCTGAGAGTTTTATTGCCACTTTTTCTCCTCAGCGTTTGCACCTTTTCCTTGCAAAGCGGTGTAAATATAAATTCAAAAAATATGTTGACGTGCCAAAATGTACATACACAACGTACTTACTTGGAATAAAGAAATTTGACTTTGACTTTTCACACTTCGTCAAAGACATTGAGCGGAAGATCTAAACGGTGGAATAACTTCGAATCATGTTTATGAAGACCTATGAGACCAAGCCGTCAATCTATAGTTCTCTAAAAAGACGGCGACGAAGTTCGCGGCCCATCATCAACGTAAGCCATTTCTCTGCAATGAATGCAGCAGATGGAATTCCGTCGTCTCTACCTACCCCTATGGGAGAGGGGCGTTAGTTTTTGTATTGTATTTTCATTACCACACGAGCAATCCTCGTGCGAGGTCTCGTGTCCGTGAAGCCCCGTCCACGCGACGTGACGGCAAATGGAAAAGCCAATTAGCGATGTGCGACGCCACGCTCGCTGCTCGTTGAGGGACGCACGGATTACAGATATATATGCGTAGTTGGCAATAGTTTCTATGATTTCGCAGCAATCAATCATGTTTATAATATTAGATGTATTACTTACAAACTTTATTTCATCATGTACTTAATAAAAAGTCTTTCCTAACGTTTGGGGCATCTTTAAAAAAATAAAATAAAAATAAAAGATCATTAATTTGCCACATAATCAAGACATACATAAGTTTAAATAATAAATATTAACTTAAATTATACAGTCAGACTGTAGCAAAAAGGCTGAGAGTGGCTCAGTACTAAATGTAGCATGTAATGCAAACACATAGTTCTAATTTTCAGCCACCGCCCTGGTGGCTGACTCTAGACTCTTTTACATTGAATGAACATATCCTAGCCCAAAGATAAATATGGTGGTCTATCCCTAAAAGCTAGCTAATTCCCAAAACTTTTGCTTCATAAACATATTCATTAATCTCTCAATGCACACCTTTTAATTGTAGGTTGGTATGTATGTACAAATGTATGTAAACCACAAATTACTAAGAGGATATACTATCTCAATCTGTCGATATTTCAAGTAACGAGCGGGCGTGAGCGAAGAGGAATTGATTCAAAATGGCTTATACCCAGAGCTGTAAATTATGCAAAAAATCGAATTATTTTCAAAAATCCCGGCAACCAGGCCAGAAAACTTTATAAAAATCACAAACGTCAAAATTGTTTCTGTAAACAATTTCTTTTTTCTTCGAGTTTTCTCACAATTTTAATGAAAATACCAACAAAACAACAGATTCTTACTAGTATTAAGGTTTTTTTATAAATAGATGACTCTCGGACGCAAATACCAGCAGTCTTACGGGTAAATGGCTTTATTATTTACATTTGGGTGGGTCCGAATTAACGATGCATAAACTAGGGTCAGGTGTGCGTAATTATGGCCAGGATTGATTTTTCTCTATTTATAGGAATGCTGGGGACCCTCGTAAGGTCTATGCTAGCCAGTCGAAGGTCGGCAGTCTATCTGGTTGCTCGTCTTCGGTGAGTAAAACTTATATTCCCCTAGTACTTTTTTAGAGTGTGAATAATTTATTTTCATAGAAGGACTTGTAGAAAACAGTTTTTGTCAAGTTGCAAGTGAAGTGACGTTGGGTTCGTGGACCAGTATGGGAGGCTGCTAGTGACATTTTCATATGAGCCCCTCTGTGCCTCTGGGCAAACGTTAAGCAGTAAGTCGACAACATTAAGCTGAGTTGAGACTCTTTTCACAACAGCACAGCCGCTCTACGTTTATTTGGTGTGTTGTCAGCCACTATCATCATCATCAGTCTATTTATATTGCCCCACTGCTCGGGCACAGACCTTCCCTTGCATTGAGGGAGCTGGGGCCATGATTCACCACGCGGGCCCAGTGCGGATTGGCGAATTTCACATGCCTTAGATTTTCTTCTTCTTTTACGGCATGCAGGTTTCATCACGATGTTTTTCCTTCACCGTTTTAAGAGCACTCGGTAAATGTACGTAAGTTTTCCGTTGAAAAACCGAGGATAGGTACTCATTGGTACATGGCTGCCCTGGCTGGGAATCGAACCTAGGACCTCCATATCGCAAGTCCATTGACTCAACCACTGAGCCACCGAGCTTCTCTCAGCCACTATAATGTACCAATATCTTGCTGTTGCGAAATAAACACCTTACTTATTAATACAAACCACCTCACCTGCAGATATCCCTGTGCGACATGATTGAGCCCCCGGACTATGAGGAGGTGTGCGAGCGGCTGGTGGGCGCGCGCGACCCGCTGGCCTACCCCCCGGCAGACGTGGAGCTGTGCTGCGTACCGCGACGCATACGCACGCTCACACACATCCTGCCCGATGAGGACCTGTGAGTACTTCCTACACATTACCATCATGATTAGAAGTCAACAATTTTATTATTATACAGGGTGTTGGACTGGCAATTCTTAGGGTTTCTCCAAAAGGAGAAAAGGAACCCTTATAGGATCACTTTGTTGCCCATCCGTCTGTCAATACCTATATCTCAGAAACGCGTGGATGGGTCCAGTTGAAATTAATACCCAATACTCAGGTCTGCAACCTCTTGCAGCCATTAAAAAATCAAACTTCTACGTCAACCCAATCAAAAGATATGGCCGCTTATGTCGTCTTTTCCCGCATATTTGTATGAAAACAAATGGGGTACTTCCCGTTTACCTAGAATAACGAAATTTGGCAAGAAGATAGGTCTTATATCACAAGTAAAGGAAAAAGTTACTGGTATCTCGATGTATGACGTTATCAGTTTCGGAAACGCAAAGACAAGTTTGTCCCTAAATCTAGTTTATCTTTTCGTTAGAGCATATAATACAATGAAGGGCCTGCAGTGACTCAGTTTGTAAGGGCGTGTCACGGAATGACACGGTCGCAGGTTCAAGGCCTGCCCACAGCTAGAAAAGTTTCATCATTTTAATTTATATTATTATTTTTCCCACCAATAGGAGCAAAGCGCCTATGTTCGTCCGCGACTGCATCCGTAGCTACACGTCCGACTATACCGTGGTAGAATACAAGTACCGATCGTACTCCGGCTCGCTGTGCGGGCGCGAGCGGCTCGCCGAGCGCGTGGAGCGGCTCCTGGCCGCGCCGCGACAGCAGTACGAGGCGGACGAGGACGCCACACAGGTATGGTGACGTCACAAACCAGGAGATTATAGACTCGTTCCGAGGAGCTGCACAGTCAGGATCCGGAGGCCCGGGGGGAGGGAGACATGCCCTAAACACACCTCTCACTCGGCAAATGTAAGTAACTTACATAAGACCCTCGAATATGGCTTCCAGGTATGGAATCCCTACTTTGTGAAGGATAAAGTCAAAGTCAAAATGTTTTATTGCGATCATGTGGTTAATTCTAGGTGTTACATAAAAATCCAGTACTCAACATGAACCCTGTCAGAAATATAGACCTAGAGAGCGTGCAGAGGAAAGCAACTAAAATCCCATTCACATTAAGACGGAAGCCCTATGAAGAGAGACTGAGGATATTGCAGCTTACCACATTGAAGGCTGAGGGGAGACTTGATCGAAACATTTAAAAGCATGACCTTCAGATACAACCTCCCAGACTTCAATAAGGCAATGTTTAATGACAGACACACAACCGCTGCGAGGACACCACATGAAATTAGACTGCACCACCTTCAGCACCAATGTCGCTCACTTCCTGAGCAACAGAGTGGTTCAGGCCTGGAACTCACCGCCAAACGACGTTGTCTCTGCCGTCTCAGTTAACGCATTCAAAAACAAATTGGACAGTTATTTTAAAACCATTAACAAGTATAATACAACTAAGTGATAGACTTTACAAACACTGTGAAGTGGACATATCAGCGATGAGCCTGTCCATAATTAAATAATAATAATGTCTAGTGTTCGGCCTTCTTCTTTGTCGTAACACTCTTGGCAGAGTGGTCGTGGTCGTTACATCAGTCGCAGTGACCCTCACAACACGTCTCCACTCGTCTCTGACGGCCCTCCTGGTGCAGACGTGCAAGGGATCGGCCACGGTTGCCCTGAACTGTTCGAAACTACGGCTGAAACCAAAACTCACACTCATTTATTCGGCCTTAGGAACACTTGGTTACGTCAACCTGTGTTCGAGAGCCTATAATAAGCATATTCAATTCAATTCAAACGATTTATTGCAGTCACAAAGACCATATAAGTGTTAGTAAGTACTTAAAACTATGTTAGTGTTTACATGAGGTGTATTACGCGCTATGACATGCGACTTAGGCCCGACTCCGAGACCCCGGGACATGTAAGTGCACCCAGTGGCTCAGAATCGGACTGTCCATGGTATCCGCAATGCCCTTCAGGATGCAGTTAGGGCTGCCGGGAACCCGGCGCATCAGCTATCATATAACGTTACAATATTAAAAGCGTAAATAATTTATTTGAAATAAAGGAGTGATAATATGTAGTACTTAAGGATTACTTCAAATATCAGAGACTGAATTGTTTAATATGTGATTTATAAATAAAAACTGACTGATTATAATTACCTTTCTGACATATACTTCAAATGCTTTCTCCTACTCTGTTCTTCTACTAAATCATCCTAACCATTTCTCGTCTCCCCCAGTTTGAATCTCAATCTCAGCCGTCGAGCGGGCGGCAGTCAGTCGCCTCGATCTCATCGTCGTCATCATGCAACGAGACCCTGACTCCGCGCGGGTCCTGGGCCAGCCTGGACCTCCGGAGCTCATCATCAGACCCTCTGCTGCCTGACCTGTTTGAGAGGAAACCGCTGGAACAGGTCGATGCCACTAATGAAGCTAGGAGGTGAGGAATTTATTATATTTTTATTTTTTGGAAAACCAACGGCAATATACAAAGGTAAAGTAAGTAACATAATACAATACTGATAGCATTGATCTCCTATAAACAACTAGATACACAAAGGTCTTACTAAAACAATTTAAAAATCGTCCAAATAAGGGTCCATTGTTAACATCTAAATAATGTCCAATAAAGCAAATGAGGGACATTTTTAGAAGGCAGACGGTGGCTCTCGCCTCAGCGCCTTCTCACTACCTTACTAAGGACTTTGCATTGGGCTGGATACTTTTTCTAAGCTCGGGGGGGGGGGGGGGGGGGGGCAGCAGAGAGGAGGGAGAGGGGAGTACTACTGTCTCTCCTATTCCGTCCACCCTGCCTAAATTAGACCGTCTGCTACTGGACCTCTTTGAGAGGAAACTATCAGTTTCCAGCACCACCATTCTCTCTCTTATTTCTGTTCTTCCTAGTCTTCCTCTTTTCTTACTTTCTACCTTTCTTAAAAACATGTTTATTTATAAAAATACAATTACATGTCAAACTAAAATATCCGTTAAAACTTCGTCAGTCAAATAACCCGCCCCTTGTCATACCCGGTGCAAAGGTACTCATAACGCTTGCGGCGTTACCGCGCTGTATAGCTATGGCCAACCTTTGCACCAAGTAGGACCCGGAGCGAGAGTCACAACCCCTCTCTTTAAGGCGACGGCCAATGTCTGCGGTATATTTTATGGCTTCCGCCAGCAACCCGTCGTCTCCACCGCGAACGGAACAAACAGATAATTCACTGATACGCGTCTGGGCGCTTCACGATTATAGACAGTACCTAAATGTTAGAATTCCTAAAATTGTAAAATAAAATAATTAGTAATAATTGTAAATTAATTAAACTAAATATTATTGTTTAAGTATTGAAATTGTTAATTAGAAAGACAATCTGTATGGTTTAATATCACCTATTTTGTTAAGAAAATGACTTGTAAATTTTTATTTATTAATAAATTACTGAACTGAACTGAATTTTGCTGGAGAGCGGCATACTTTTCGCGCTTCCTGGCGGCTGCGAGCTCCGCTGCTGCCCCGGCCGTGCGCGTCGTACGGCATTACCTTTCTTTCCATTGTTTATTTCATCAACTACCGAGTGCTGCCCCCCCTACCGTTCTCAAAACGATGAAACTATACCACGTCATGGCGCGCCAAACAGAGACGCCGCTACACCAATGCAATAGCACTGTCCCTTTCACGACCGCTATAACATGGTATGATTTGATCGTTTTGAGAACCGTAATAGCCCCACTGATCTCTTATCATCCCACCAGACTGGAGAACCGTCAAGCGGACCTGCTTGGCCTGTACACGCCATACCTGGACGAAGAGGAGGCGGTGGAGCGGCGGCTGCCGGCAGAGATGCCCGCCGAGCTCATGGGACACAGGATCTTGGTCGTCTGCCACCAGTTGAAGTGAGTGGGTTTATTCCATGAAGTTCTACTCGACACGAAACATCTATAAGTACACAAAACCCGCTAGATTTTACAAAAAACCTATCAATTTGGCAACGCTAACTATCGGCTCCAACTAAACGTGATTAAAAGTTATTCCACCTTTAGGCCTACTGTCTCTTTCTACCTTATGTATTTAAAGAATTGTGAAAAGGACATAGTTTGGCAATTGAGGTTTATCACTTTTTAAACTTTCACGGTTTGTATAACACACACCGACTTCAGTCTACTCGTGACCATGATGGCTGCAATGCTGTCGAAATATCGAGACATCAATAATAAATGTTTAACACGGTAATTCCCGTTTTATCTAATTAATTGAGGTTTAACAAAAAAGCATATAAGTTTTCATTTTGTTTAAATTACTTTTATATATCCCTATTCCAGATTAGAACTCGACGTGGAACCCCTATTCGCCTCAATGGCCCTCTATGACGCCAAAGAGCGCAAGAAGCTATCAGAGAACTTCTACTTCAACCTGAACTCTGAGTGCACGCGTCAGATGTTGTCCTCGCACGCGCCGCACGCCGACCTCGCGACCCTCAGCCGGAGCGCGGTGTTCGACGTGCTGCACCCGTCGCCGGACGTGTTCCTCGTGGTCAGGGTGGAGAAGGTCCTGCAGGGAGACGTCAATGAGTGCGTGGAACCGTACATTAAGGATGATAAGGTTTGTTTGTTTGGAAAGACCTTTGTTCCAGGTTAGAACTCGACGTGAAACCACCATGGAACTGTCTATCTATCGAACTGTCTCTCTATCTGTCTATCTATCGAACTGTCTATCTATCGACCTGTCTATCTATCGACCTGTCTATCCATCGACCTGTCTATCTATCGACTTGTCTATCCATCGACCTATCTATCGAACTGTCTATCTATCGACCTGTCCTTCTATCGACCTGTCCATCTATCGAACTATCAATCGAACTGTATATCTATCGACCTGTCTATCCATCGACCTGTCTATCCATTGACCTATCTATCGAACTGTCTATCTATCAACCTGTCCATCTATCGAACTACCCATCAACCTGTCTATCTATCGACCTGTCTATCCATCGACCTATCTATCGACCTGTCCATCTATCGAACTATCAATCGAACTGTCTATCTATCAATCTGTCCATCTATCGAACTTTCTGTCTATATATCTGTATATCTTTCGAACTGTTTATCTATCTCAGAGTCTATATATCGAACTGTCTATCTAAATAAATTAATTAAATAATTTACTCAATTTCTTTTTTGTAGAACCGCGAGAAAGTGCGTGCTGGCGCGCAGGCCGCGTGCACCCGCCTGGGCAAGTACCGCATGCCGCTGGCGTGGAGCTGCGTGTCGCTGCTGAACGTGCTCAGCGGCTCCAACAGCATGGAGCGCGAACAGGACAAGGACACGGCGGCCGCGGGCTCAAACACTAACAGCTTGGGTATGGACACAACCCTTATGTAGTTAATGCTGTAATAATAATGCTTAGGGCCCCCGCTGGCATACGAAATACTACGCCAAAATGAACGGGCATTCAAACCGTGAAAGCTGCATACATTTACCTCGGGATAAGTTACTCTAGACTTATATTTTATTGCGAAAGGGCTTTTGAAAATGGCGGGTATCGACGGTTGCCAAATTATTTGCTAATTTTCATTTTAGATAGATAGATAACACATTTATTTGTTTCTGCAACACACTACAATACATACACAAAAGAAGGTACAAACATGGAGAACAGATAGATATACTACACTAAGGAAGGTAACATGAAGTGTTTTAGGTACATATTGTCTGTGTGTCGCAGTAATGAAAGATTTTAATGTCTACAGTGGTTATTCTGTGTTTAAGATCACGTTAAATTAATCAGAATAAGTTCGCGACAGTATGGTGAAATTATTGGATGATTCATGCAGGATCTGAAGGCGTCAAGAGTCCCACAACGAGCTCTGGAGTGAACGTGACGACAGCTGCTTCGTCCAGAGTGACGATGCTACGGCGAGTCCTCTGAAGGAAGAGAGAAGACTGATATTTTGAATATTCTGTAACATGACATTGGCAAATGACGAACCGTCGAAACCATTAATAAAATAAATAAAACTTACGGGCCCTAATGTATCTGTCTACCTATGTGCAGACCGCAAAGCCTCATCCAGCAGCCTCGAGCAGCTGCGGCGTCGCGCCGGCGAGGTGGGGGGCTCGCTCACGCGCAAGGGATCCATCGAGCGGCGCAGCACTCCCTCCCATGCGGCGGACGAGGTCGCCGCGCAGCTGGACTCCTTCAAGCCTATAGTCATCACTGTTACTAGCTTCTTCAAACAGGTTCGCATATGGTCTTCTTGAAACGGGTTGGTGTATGGTCTTCTTCAAATAGGTTGGTCTTTGGTCTTCTTGAAACAGGTTGGTCTTCTTGAAACAGGTTGGTCTTCTTGAAACAGGTTGGTCTTCTTGAAACAGGTTGGTCTTCTTGAAACAGGTTGGTCTTCTTGAAACAGGTTGGTCTTCTTGAAACAGGTTGGTCTTCTTGAAACAGGTTGGTCTTCTTGAGTCGCGGAAGTAATTCGCAAGTCTCCCCGTGACTCCGTCATAGGGCGGCGAGACGGAACACCGAGGGGTTTTTAGTCGGTAAGAGTCCGACATAACCATCCTCGCCTCCCCGTGGCAAGGAGGTATCATGATATCTAGATGATTTTCCCCCCGAAAAAAAAAAGGTTGGTCTTCTTGAAATAGGTCGGTCTTCTTGAAACAGGTTGGTGTTCTTGAAACAGGTTGGTGTTCTTGAAACAGGTTGGTCTTCTTGAAATAGATTGATCTTTGGTCTTCTTCAAACAGGTTGGTCTGTCTTTGACCCCGCTACTAGAGTCTAGAACCATTCAAACCTTAGTCATCACTACCACTAGCTTCTTCAAACAGGTTGGTATATGGTCTTATTCAAACAGATTGGTCTGTCATTGGGTTTCTTCAAACAGATTTGTCTTTGGTATTTCTCAAACAGATTGATCTTTGGTCTTCTTCTTTGTCAAAGTTATTCAGGCCGCCCGTAGGCCTTTGACGTTATCAAGTGACAACAACCGGGACCAACTGCTTAACGTGCTTTCCGAGGCACGGAGGGGCTCAGATGAAAGTGTCACTAGCGGTCACCCATCCAGGTACTAACCTTGTCCAACGTTGCTTAACTTGTACGATCGTTTTCAACGAGTACTCGCAACTACGAGTCCCTAAAATGGTTCCCTGAAATCTTCATTAAATTCGCAGGAAACGGACAAACTCCGCGACGAGGACCTTTACAAGTTTCTGGCCGAGATCAAGCGGCCGAGCTCGGCGCCCAAGAAGCTCAAGTGCATCCCGGGCACGCTCAAGATCGAGGTGTGCCCGTGCCCGGACGAAGTCAAGAACGGACTGACGCCCGAGCTGGCCAAACTCAGTCCGTATGGGGGTGAGTCTAGGCTCTGTAGCCAAGTGGCTTTGCCTTTCAATTTCCCGCAGAGGTAGTCAGAGACGATGGGGTTCCATCTGCTGCGATCCTGGCAAACAATAGCACATAGAGTCCTGGAATAAGTAGACTATAAATGCCTGAACTTCGAGTAACAGATACCGAAAATGGAGACTTCTTTACAACATTTTTTTCCGGGACAATTTCGGGACACCACTTAAGTACCTGCGACAGCAGATCAATGGTAAAACTTGCAGTACGATTTCAAGTCTTATGACGCAAATAATAAGAACTGTAAAAAGTGTAAAAAAACGTAATAAGTAGACTATATTTACCTATACTATACGACTTTCATATATGATAGTATTTAAGTACTTTTATTAATAAATTAATTAAGTTTATTTCAAAAAGGTACAATATAAAATAAAAAAGAACCATTCAATATTTAAAAAAAACCTAATCTAAACTATTTAAAAAAAAATTAGTTACATGAAGAGTACCCAAGACACTGGCAGCGTTACCTCGCTGGATCGCGATGCTAATCCGTTGCGCGAGGTAGCTGCCAGCTCTTGGGTCACCAGTGGCATCTACTACTCGTTTGCTTATCTCGTTATAAAGGGACCAAGCGCCGGGACCCCACAAGCCAAGGGTCTCGACACCAAAAGCAACAAAGTTGTAAAGGGTGTCGAGACCCCTGTATTTTAGAGCTTTACTCTTCTCGGCCGCCTCAGCCGCCGCGCCAGCCTTTCTGGTAGTGCTCTTTTATTAATTATATTATTTTTTATTTTAAAAAAAACTCAATAATCTATATTAAACAGCTGTTTGTTTCCCAGACGACAACGTGCGTCCGACCAAGGAGGTGCTCCCGATCCCTCTGCACCCGCCGCTGTTGCCGCACTACCAGTACCGCAGCCTGCTCTTCCTCAACGTCAGGGAGATCAACCTCAACGCGTACACATCCAGAGCAGGGTCCGCTAGGAACATCACGGTCAGTGCAGCAATATACATAGCTTTTTTAGTATAATTGATTATATTGGAAGATATTATTTTTTTATGATTGGCGGCGCTAGTTGGCTCATGTCAGCCCCTTAATAACAAAATTATCTAGTTAAGGCGCTGACATGAGCCAACTATGCAATGTAGGTAAATTGTAGTTCACATAATTGCGAAAAACGGCCGTTTCTGGCACATTTGTGAACTACAACTCACCTACATTGAATCACGTTACAAATAAGCATTTAAAAAATAATATTTATAGCAATAAACAATGTGAACGTAGCTTTTTTAATAAAATTGATTATATTGGAAGATATGATTTTTTTAAGATTGGCGGCGCTAGTTGGCTCATGGAACGCTCTTAATATAGTACGCCGTACTACGTAGTAGTGTAGTAGAATCTCTCGGAAGTGGGTGTCTAAGGTCCTCAACGATTTTTTTAAAATTTCCTCTCTAATAATGGTGATCTTAGTTAAACTGCTGTTCCTCCACACAGGTGCGCATTCAGCTGATGTGCGGCGAGCAGCAGTCGGGGGCGCTGCCGGCCATATTCGGCCGCAGCTCGTGCCCAGAATACACGACAGAGGCGTACACAACAGTCTTGTATCATAACAAGTAAGTTATTTACAGGGACTCTATGGGATACGGTGGCGAAAAAACCGTCGAAGTGCGAGTAGCTTTTTCTCCTCAGCGTTGGCACCTTTTCCTTGCAAAGTGGTGTAAATGTAAATTCAAAAATATGTTGTATGTTGACGTGCAAAAATGTACTCAACGTGCTTACTTGCAATAAAGAACTTTGTAGGACTCGTGCGAAGCAACTTCGCTCTAACGAAAAGATAAACTAGATTTAGAAACCAACTTATCTTTGCCATTATCAAAATATTTTGTCCATACATCGACATACTGATTAGTTGATCATCTGCAAATAGTATTTTGTAATAACAAAATAAAATTACAGATTTCGGATGTTTTACTTTATTTGTGCTTATAAGACCTAGCTTCTTGCCAAAAGACATTGCCACATTTCAATGGAGCTTTGCCCCACCTACAAAACTACGTGACCATTTAAGCTGTACCTATCATTTTGTTGGGGACTTATTACAGGTTTCATATTGCATAATAATAATCAGTATCATTTTCTACTACTCTCGCAACTCCTATAGAAGAATAACAAAAACAATGAATAAATCGCTTCGATTACTTACTATTTTCTGAATTCTCAATTAAGCTGTTTTTTTTTCGAATCGCAACTTGTACAAAAAATTATTTTAAACCAATAATTTTAATAAAAAACGGAGATATTTTTACATTTATTCGTTATCTTGTACAACTTGCGGTTGATGGTGGGGCAGAATCTGGCATTGTCATTTGACTTTATAGGACTCGTGCAACGCAACTTTGCTCTAACGAAATGATAAACTAGATTTAGAAACCAACTTATCTTTGCCATTGTCAAAATATTTTGTCCATACATCGACATTAGTTGATCGAGGATCCGCCATCATTTTGGAATGGCGGATTGATTTTTTATTTGTTTAATTTTATATTTACATGAATACTATAAAAAACTTGACATTGGCGAAATTATCTCTTGAATAAGAGTAGAAGCCATTCAAATAAAAATAGATTAGTTGATCATCTGCAAATATTATTTTGTAATACCAAAAAGAAAAATACAGATTTCGGATTTTTACTTTACTTGTGCTATAAGACCTAGCTTCTTGCCAAATTTCATGATTCTAGGTGATCGGTAGGTTTAGATTATATAGGTTTAGATTTCTTGCATTTTCATACAAATATGCGAAAAATAAAAATGCGACATAAACGGCCATATCTTTTGATTGCGTTGACCTAGAAGTTTGATTCCACGGCTGCACGAGGTTGGAGACCTGAGTATTTGGTATTAATTTCAACCTAATCTATCCACGCGTTTCTGAGATATAGGTCTTGACAGACGGACTGACAACAAAGTTATACGATAAGTGTTCCTTTCGAGGCACGGATCCCTATAAATGACTGTTGTCTCCAGAAACCCGTCCCTCTACGACGAGATCAAGGTGAAGCTGCCTGCCGACCTTGGCGACCAGCACCACCTGTTCTTCACGTTCCTCCACGTGTCCTGCCAGAGGAAACCGGTGGCACCAGAGCTGGAGAAGAATGTGGAGACCATTGTCGGATATTCGGTGAGTCTACGATGGCATGTCAATGGACTAGAGTGTACGCGTCTGAATATACAGAGTGTCCTTGGATTCATTCGACAAATTGAAACTGGAGGTTGTACTCATGATAACTGTTAAATTGGTAAGGTTTTTTAGTAAATCAAAACTGCAAAAAAAATTAACTAAGTACGTCACAAGTTACACAATCAAATCAAATATTATTATTATTAATTTAGATAACAAGATCCATTTTGTGTTAGCAGTTGTACTTAAAACTAAGTTAGTACTTACAGGCAGGCAGTACACAGGCACAATGACATGATCCTAAAACACATTACAATTATTCTTTTCAAAAAATATCCAATGTACAGTCGAAGACAGAGATAAGTATACAGGGAGCCTTAATAAGGTTGAGATTTTCTCAAAAACTACTGGACAGAATTTAATAATTCTTTTACAGTTACATAGTTTTCACTTTTATCTATCAAACAGTGAAATAATTTTTGCAATATATCAAGTAGTTTTTGAGAAAATCTCAACCTTAAAAACTCTCCCGTACACCTTTCTCTGTGTTCCACCGTATACAGCTTTTTTACAGTCTTATTATATGTATAGATTAATGTATTTCATTTCCCCCAGTGGCTCCCGCTGTGCCGCAACGGCAAGCTGACGTGCGGCGAGTTCAACCTGCCCGTGATGGTGGAGGAGCCGCCTCCGAACTACTCCTACATCTTCCCCGACGTCCAGCTGCCGGGCACGCGCTGGATAGACAACCATAAGCAGATATTCAGCATCTCGCTCGACGCCCACACCACAGTGCACCCGCTGGTGAGTTTTTGTTTTTCAAAGCTCTTTATTATTATTATAGCCTTTTATTCCTTAATATATTTCATTTGTACATTTCATTTATAAAATAACTTAGTCAAATATTAATTATGTCATGTGTTTATACTAATTTAATTATTTGCATTTATATTATCTAATATTAAGGACGTCTCAACGAGTAAAGGCCTCCTCCATTTTACTCCAATTTTCCCTGTCATTGGCCTTCTCTACCCAATTTATACCAGCAGTTTTATTTATCTCGTCCAGCCATTTTTCCTTTGGTCAAAGCTCTTTATTTATGTGTAAATAAAAAAGTAGTGTCCTGCCGAACTTTCGGTTTTGACCAAATAACGAGTTTCGGCTTGGTTTCGGCTGCCATCCGGCCGAAACTGAGTTCGAGAGTCTATAATAAGCATATAACGTTATAATATTAAAAGCGTAAATAATTTATTGAGTGATAATATGTAGGTGCTTAAGGATTACTTCGAATATCAGAGACTGATTTGTTTAATATGTGATTTATAAATAAAAACTGACTTATTGTAATTGCCTAATTCTTTTTTCTACGTATCGGGGTTGAATTTTTTAGGCAACTACTTATATAACAAAGCCTCAATGGAACACACAATCTATTCACTCACCATATACAAATGCAAAACCGTAATAATAAATTGGCTCCTAACATTAGGGTATGAAGAAACCGAAACTCTGCTTAAAAGGATAAAGTGATTGATCTACAACTTTACATTCAAAAGCACAGACACACGACGCATACACCCTTACACACCCTCGCTCACCCTCCCTCATCACCCACCCTCACACACTCTCACACACCCTCTCTCTCACACACACACGCATCTTGCTCTCTTGATTGTATATATGAATATGATTATATTTATTTAGTTTGCTCCTTTTCAAATCTCGCCATACTTATAGTATTAATTATCCATACAATAAACAGTTTATAAATTATAATAAGTAATCTATTCAAATATTCATGTACCTAATATACCTCGGGACGGAGGCCTGGTGACCTGAAATACAAGTTATTAACTTAGTTCAGGCACCAGTCTCCCACAAATGTCAATGTACAACTATTGAAATTGTTGACTGATATTTATGATTGTGGTGAGAAAATAAATTATATATTGATTGATTGAACTAAAAAAACCTTAGCAATTTCATATTTATCAGTAAAATATTTATTTATTTATTTGATTTACTAGTATTACAGATACACTCTTATTCACTAGGTAAATCTACGTCAATCAATTATTATACAATTATATGAAATTGGTAAGGTTTTTTTTTAGTAAATCAAAACTGCAAAAAAATTAACTAATTACGTCACAAGTTACACAACGACCGTAGAAATGACCATTAGGTCAAATTCCAGTGAAAGATATTGTTTTCGCAGGATGGTTACATCGAGCGGTTCGCAATGGCGTGCGAGGCCGTGCAGGAAGGAAACATACCGCCCAGAATAGGATTAGCCAACATGGAGGCGGAGCTACGCGCAAGGTACGTACCTACGAGTATATAGTCCTACGGCTCTGTAAATCTATACATATAATAAGACTGTAAAAATAGATGATACGCATGGGTAGGCAGAGACGATGGACTTCCATATGCTGCGATACTGGCATACAATAGCACACTTATCTGGCATACAATAGCACACATATCATGGTATAGCGTCCGTGGGCCCGGGCCCTTACTTAGGCGGCGGCACCTCGTACACTCCGGTACGCTTGGCACCGCCTCGTACCACCCCATGGCGCGGATTTCTTTCTTGCCAACCATTCTCTCAGCCATTCATACATCTTCTGCGTACATCGTCACCGCGCCCGACACGGGCCCCGCGGCGCGCGCGCCACAGACAGACCCGGCCGCATACAAGCCGTTCACTCATACCTCTCATGCTGTCGTCGCCGTGCGGGAACACGTGACACGACGACGACCCTCCCCACGGGTCCGTGACTTCACCCCGAATCACGGGCCCGAGGACTGCTCACCTAGGGAGGCAGGCGACGATCCTGTGCCGCCCTGCGGCCCGCCCCCGGCCTTCTCCTCCTCCTTCCGGGGCGCGCGGCGGGGTCGCGCTCGCGCTGTCGCTCCGCCTCCTCCTTGGCGGACATGACTCGCTCCGCAAACTCGGATACAGCGCGCCAGGCTCTCTCGCTAGTCACCATAGCGCGCACGACCGTGGGCAGAGTCAGGTCCGCCCCGACCACCGAAACAAGCGTCGCTCTCTCAGCGTTCCAGCCCGGGCACTCCGCCACCGTGTGCTCAACCGTGTCCTCGACACACGCGCAGTGAAGCACACATATCCTGGCATACAATAGCACACATATCCTGGCATACAATAGCACACATATCCTGGCATACGATATAACACATATCCTGGCATACTATAGCACATATATCCTGGCATAATATAGCACACATATCCTGGCATACAATAGCACACATATCCTGGGATACTATAGCACACATATCCTGGCATACGATAGAACACATACCCTGGCATACATTAGCACACATATCCTGGCATTCAATAACACACATACCTCATCCTCGTATATTCAATGTCCATTAATAAACAATAAATTATTTTATATTATCCTGTGTAGTATATCCGAGTTGTGCACGGCTAACGTGGAGTCGTTGTCTCGCTACCTGCCCGTGCTGTGCGACCGGCTGCTCCGGCTGCTGGTCGCGCCGCCCGCGCTCGCCGGACACGCGCTGCACGTCTCGCAGGACGTGTTCACGTGTCTCGCGCACGTGTTCACGGACATCACGGTACGACACTATGACAACTCTTATACGGCTACGTATTTATTTTATTTTTATTTTACATTTTCGGAATACCAACAGCTGTAAAGTACAGTCGATGATTTACAAAAACAATTTTCAACGCAGCCAGTAATAGGTATTCGCAAATAAGTACTTGATATGAAAACCTTATAAGCTAGAGAGTAAAAATAACCAACAAACATACAAATAAACAAAAACAAAAAAAACGATATAGAGTATATAACGTATGAGAGCAGCGAAGGGTTCTCTTGAAAATGGCGGGAAACGACGGTTGCAAAATTATTTGATAATTTCTGTTATAATGTCTACAGGGGCTATTTTGTGTTTAATATCACGTTAAGTTAATCAGAAAATGTTCGCGAATGACAGTATGGTGAATTTATTGGATAATTTGAGCAAGATCTGAAGTTTCAAGCTTTTATCAAGAGCTCCCGCTACAAGCTCGGGAGTGAACGAGCTGCTTCGTCCAGAGTGATGACGCTACGGCGTCTCCTCTGGATGAAGACAAGAATGCGCGGCTACCCAGGGTGAAGACGCTACTACGACTCCTCTGGAGGAAGATAGAAGACTGTTATATGTTGAATTTTCTGTAACATGACATTGGCAAATGACGAACTGTCGAGTTCATTAATAAAATAAATAATATTTATCTTAGTATCAATAAAAGATATACCTTTGCACAGAATATGAGCGACGGCGCCACCTGTGACCCGCACGGGCGCAGCAGCCTCATCAGCACCTACATCCAGTACCAGTGCACCATCCCGCGGCCCTCACTCACGGACAGGGACATTGGCCTGCCGCTACCACCAGCAGGTACGATTCAACCGCATTTATTTCATCATCATCAGTCCGCATCAGTCCACTGCTGGACGTAGGCCTCTCCCAAAGCGCGCCAATCAACCCTACTCTCGGCCCTCTGCATCCAGTCCCTGCCAGCCATCTTGCGAAGGTCATTCATCGATCTGGTCGGGGGGCGTCCCACACTACGTTTACCCGTTCGTGGCCTCCATTCGAGAACTCGTCTACCCCATAGGTTATCGGTTCTACGACAGTGACCAGCCCACTGACACTTCAGTTTACTGATTCTATGAGCAATGTCAACCACTTTTGTCTTCTGGCGGATATATTCGTTTCTTATTCTATCTAACAGAGAAATGCCAAGCATAGCTCTTTCCATAGCTCGCTGAGCGACTTTGAACTTGTGGGCCAGTCTCACCGTCAATGTCCACGTTTCGGCTCCGTACGTCATCGCTGGCAGGAAGCACTGATTGTACGTTTATTTATTTATTCAATTACAAAAGGAATTGACTCAATTTTTTTTATTGCATCACTCAACTCTCAAGCTTCTGCTGAAGAGAACTGTGAAATCAGTTTTTCGATATCTCAACTAATACCGAAGATATTAAGCGGTTAAGTCAAGTGGTGGGGGGATGCTCCATCTCTTTTTAGCAAAACGGTCTTTAGTATGAAGTTTGTATGGCGCTACAACGCTATGACGTCACAGCCACAATACGTCGTGTACTGTTTTTGTCTATTTCTAACATAACTTTTCTAAATGCCTGTAGTTACTTCATTTTTTTAACTAATTTTGATTTTGATTTCACAGTTAACCATGAATTTGTGTCTATTTTGTAATAATAATGAAAAACATTTAATTTTCGATACTTGTCAACTAGGCAATTGTCGCCCCTCTGTCGCTGGTCGTTGATCAAAATCACACCCTGTATTTAAGTACCTGTTCGGTACCTCCTATCGGTTACATGAATTATTTGCAGTGATGAGCGACGGCTCGTGCAAGATCCTGCATGAAGAGTTGGCTCTGCAGTGGGTGGTCGCCAGCGGAGCCACCAGGGACCTGGCCATGCAAAATTCTTGGTAATTATTTCTGAGAGAGACTATGCACCGACTCCACGAAGGTATGAATTTTTATTTGAATTGATTCCGGGAGTGTCATAGGGTATAAAAAATTTGTCAAAAGGGGATAGTTTTATTGCAGTCGGGTTTTTATAATTAATTTCTGCTAGATTTAATATATTTTTAAATAAATAAATAAAAGATCATTTATTTGCCACATTATTCGTACATAAAATTAACATAAATAATTACATTGCATCTATCATACACTGTGGCAAAAAGGCTAAGAGTGGCTCAGTCCTAAATGCATATAATTATTTAATGCAATACAAATAATACTGATTTTCAGCCACCGCTTTTTTAAAGTTATTGACAAAATAAAATGTATGTATGTCTGTCGCAGGGCCCTGTTCGAGCTAATGAACAAGTCTATGGTGGAATACCTGTACTGGAGCGGCGCGCACGAGGCGCCGCGCAAGTCGCGCTTCCCGGAGCAGTTCACGGATGACGTCACGACGCTAGTCAACAACGTCACGTCGGAAATTATAGCCAGGTGTGTATGGTATAGGTGCTATAAATCGTCAAAGTCAAATTTCTTTATTGCAAGTAAGCACGTTGAGTACATTTTTGCACGTCAATATATTTTTTTGAATTTACATTTACACCACTTTGCAAGGAAAAGGTGCCAACGCTGAGGAGAAAAGTGGCAAAAAACTCTCAGCAACACATCTTTTAAAACAATGATTACTTAATAACTATACAGTGCGTAACTATTACTATTGTTAGTAAGTTTATCCCTCATGCGGAACCGGCGACACACACCATCGTCACCACCGTTGTAAAGGTCCCCCCCCCCCTCCTCTTTCATCCCTCCCTGTCCTGAGCCTCTTCCGGCCACCCATCCCTGTATCTAACGACATCGTCTCTCCACCTACGCCGAGGTCTGCCCCGACGCCGGCGCCCGTCCGATGGCACCCATTCTGTGCCAGTCCGGGCCCATCGGTCCGGCTGCATGCGGCACACGGGGCCCGCACAGTGACACTTCAATGTAGCTGCTTTGCGGGCCACGTCTGCTACGCCAGTAACGTTACGCCTGCTACGTTAGCAGATATGACAGAATAATTTAATTCCAACTATATTACTTCTCGAGACGAGAGCTCGGTGGCTCAGTGGTTGGGTCAATGGACTTGCGATACGGAGGTCCCAGGTTCGATTCCCAGCCAGGGCAGCCATGTACCAATGAGTTAACCTCAGTTTTTTCGACGGAAAAACTGACGTACATTTACCGATTGCTCTCAAAACGGTGAAGGGTAAACGTGATGAAACCTGCATGCCGTAGAAGAAAAAAAATCTAAGGCACGTGAAATCTGCCAATCCACAGTGGGCCTGCGTCGTGGATCATGGCCCCAGCTCCCTCGATGTAGGGGAAGGTTTGTGCCCGAACAGTGGGGCAATATTAATTTCGTGTGGTTTAGTGACCAAACCTATTTGTCAGAGTTATTCAGGCCGCCCGTAGGCCTCTGACGTGGCCTAACGACTGCTGTCAAGCGACAGCAACCGGGACCAACTGCTTAACGTGCTTTCCGAGGCACGAAGGGGCTCAGATGAAAGTGTCACTAGCGGTCACCCATCCAAGTACTGACCTCGCCCAACGTTGCTCAACGTGTTCTCGCAACTGGACTACGAGCCCCGCTATCGGCTATAAATTTGGAAAACTAGAAACTAAGTACAGCTCAGTAACAACTTATTTGGACTTAAGTATCAATTACACAAAGAAAGGCTGAATACTGTGCAGATGGAATTCTAGTGTCCGCGATAGGTTTCCCTGTGCTGCGGCTACCAGTGACTCCCGGTTACACCAGTGCGTATGTACAAGCCAGTGTTTTGACTGACTATGACGAATAGTGAATAGACTGATGATTATGATGCGTGGCAGCTAGGGTTCCGGGCGGGGATTGAAAAACAGCATCTGTGCTGAGATCTCGCCCGTTCACCCACACATAATCTTAATGTAGTATGTTTAATTAGTATTCTAAATATTATGTAATTGTATTTATTATGTGTGATGTGAATAAATGACTTTTATTATTATTCTCTCTATTTATTTTATCTCTTATTTAATATATTTATATATTTCAATATCAAATATATCTTTGTGATACACGCTGTGTTGTGGCAGCTGACGACCGAACGATAAATAAATAAATATCAAAAACAAATAGCAAAATATATACATATAAAAAAATAGCCGCCGCCGCCGGATGCACATGCATCCCGCTGCCTTAGGTTAGGATCCCAGAGTGAGGAACCTCCTCACAATACGTGCCGTGTCCAGCAGCACTGCCTTCTGCATCCGGCTCTTGACCCAACTGTCTAGCGAGAGTCTCTTAAGGTGTTGGTCGAGACTCTTCGCTATTAACCCGTTCACTGTTACGACTATCGGAACAATTAAGGTTGAGTCCACATCCCACATGGCGGTAATCTTGTGTTATTATTATTTATGTTACTTCCCCAGATACGGCAAAGAGAGCCGGCTGACGCAAAGCCTGAACAACAGCCTGGCGTTCTTCCTGTTCGACCTGCTGAGCGTGATGGACCGCGGCTATGTGTTCAACCTCATACGCAGCTATTACAAGCAGATGTGCGCAAAGATAGCCTCGCTGCCCATGGCAGTACCCTTGGTGCACTACAAGGTAATGTCTCAGTATTATACAGTGCGTAACGTAAAGGGTATATGAACCCGAAGGGAGGGTGTTCAGTATCGGCAACTGAACAACTTTTGTTCTACGACTTTTGCTCAGGTAAAGCTCTATGATGCGCTCAAGGCATCCGTGATGCGCTGAGACCATCCGCGATGCGCACATTCCCTCCATGATTATGCTCAAAGACCTTCATGACGCGCTCAGTACATCCATGATGCGTTCAGACTGTTCGTGATGGGCTCAGACCACTCATGCATGATGCACACAGCAATCGTGATGCGCTGAGACTATCCCTGATGCGCAGAGACTATCCCTGATGCACTGAAATCATATCTGATGCGCTGAGACCATCCGTGATGCGATCTAACCATCCGTGATGCACTGAAACCATCCGAGATGCACTCTAGCCACTCGTGATGCGCTCTAGCCACCCGTGATGCGCTCTAGCCATCCGTGATGCAATGAGACCATCCGCGATGCGCTTCTAACCATCCGTGATGCGCTATCATCCCTAATACGATGTGCTCAGAGTGTTGCGGAGCGAGCAAATTATTAAAATAAATAGAAATATGTGGATACTGGGTTTATTTATAACAGATTCTTTACAAGAGGATTTTAAAAAAATCTTTAAAATTAGAAAACGTGAAAATCAACCATTCAAAACGAAATCCGTTTAAAAAGTAATGTCACAGCTTTTTTTAAACATTCCTATTAATTTTAAATTCAACTACAAGATGCGTCCAAAAGAGACCGCATCGTAACAAGACCAACCATGATGCGCTCATCTACTCAACACGCCCTTAAACTTGCAGCAATAAAACTTGAGCTATGTTTGTCCTTTTTTTTTAACCCAGGTAAAACATGCATGCAAATCACGTGTCACCACGCCCGGGGGAGCGTGTTGGTTATGTCGGGCTCACCGCCCTGAAGGGGCAGCATACCGACTAAACGTCCTGGGGTGTTCCACCTCGTGCCATTCTTGCCGAGCCACGGGAAACTGTGATACAACCGCGACCCGACTGGCGCCCGAGCACTCCTCATTGTGGGCTGTACTAGCCCACAATATATAATCCATTCGAGCTATGTTTGTCCTACAGCTAGCATTCCTGCGCATAGTATGTTCTCACGAGCACTACGTGTCGCTGAACCTGCCTGCGGGCGGCGGCGCGGGGGGCGCGGCCTCCCCCGCGCCCTCGCACCACTCGCTCGCGTCGCACTCGTCCGCGTCGCCCGCGCCGCCGCACCAGCTCAGCCACGAGTTCCGCTCCAGGCACTACCTCGCCGGGCTCATGCTCACTGAGCTCAGCAACGCGCTGGAACTGCAGTAAGTCTTCTACACGACACAAGCTCACACAGTCTCATGTAGTCTACCCTACCTGTGAATCATTGGGTCCCCTGCGCCATATCGAATACCAATTCATCGAATATCAATTAATCGACAACTCGTAAATTAATATCGTTGTTTAAAATACAAAATACGTTGTTTAAAACATGGTTAATCGATATTTTATAATTTCGATTACATAAATGTTCGATATTATGATTATTCGATATTCTGAACGTTCAATCATTTAAACTTTCGATATTTTGGAGATTCGATGTATTGACATTTCGATTTATTGAGCTTTTGATTATATGAACGTTCGATATATCGTTGTCGATTAATTGATATTCGATGAATTGGTATTCGATATGGCGTAGGGGACCCGCAATTATGTCCAATCGATCAGTCATTAAACAAGTTCAGCGTTTTTTGCCATTCTGATTCCACCATTGTAGATGGCTTCATCACCTAAACTTGGATTCCATATCTCAAAAACGCTGAATTTGATACAATATTGGGCTAAAACCTATCAATTCTGAATGCATACATCCACAGACCACTTACCCCATAGACCTGTAACAGGAGGGCGCCCGCACACGAGCGCAAAATTGCTTCGCGACACGTGTAACCTAGAGATATTATCGACATGAACGCATTTCTTTAATACGGCACCCCTGTCCCTCGCTTCGTCTCTATGCGCTCATCGTTCACAGAATTTTTCGCTTGCAAATGACATTGCCCCATTTCAATGGAGCTTTGCCCCACCTACAAAACTACGTGATCATTTAAGCTGTACCTATCATTTTGTTGGGGACTTATTACAGGTTTCATATTGCATAATCATAATCAGTATCATTTTCTACTACTCTCGCAACTCCTATAGAAGAATAACAAAAACAATGAATAATTCGCTTCGATTTTTTACTATTTTCTGAATTCTTAATTAAGCTGTTGTTTTTTTCGAATCGCAACTTGTACATAACTTTATTTTAGACCAATAATTTGAATAAAAAACGGAGATATTTTTACATTTATTCGTTATCTTGTACATCTAGCGGTTGATGGTGGGGCAGAATCTGGCATTGTCATTTGTACCGATTTCATGTCATCATCATCACATCACATCATCATGTCATCACGATGAATGCATGCCTCGTGTTTCCTCTCCCCAGGAGCCCAGTCCTGCAATGCGCGGCTGTGAACGCAGTGCTCTCGCTGATGACGGCTCACGACGCGGACCCGCGCCTCGCGCACGCCGAGGTGAAGGCTCGCGTGGCCGCGCTCTACCTGCCTCTGCTCGGCATCGTGCTAGACGCACAGCCGCTGCTGTACAGGGGGTTCACTGGAAGCAAAGGTGAGTTGAAATTCCATAGTATTTTAGAATTAAAACTATAGTGAACCAGTACTACAAATATGCCTACACACCTTTTTTTACTTGGGGAAATGCATTGCGCATCTCACTGGTGAGTATGTGGGACTCCCGTCACAATACGGTCCTATACCCACTAAAAACCCCAACCGCATTTGGACGAGGTTGTGGGAACGCAACGCCAGATACCACAACCTCGTCGGCGGCCGCCCGCGTGGGCCCGTCTTCGGGTTTATTTTATTTATTTATTTTACATTTTCGGAATACCAACAGCTGTAAAGTACAGTCGATGATTTACAAAAACAATTTTCAACGCAGTCAGTAATAGGTATTCGCAAATAAGTACTAGATATGAAAACCTTATAAGCTAGAGAGTAAAAATAACAAACAAACAAAAACCAAAAAAAGATTGAGCGTTATTGTCCGGTAGCATAAGTTGTCGCACCCGCTCGCGGGTCCAAAGAATTCGTCTGTGAATATGCGCTTAATGTGCTTGGGCTTGGTGCGGAACATATACCCCTATACCTCCGCTTAAGGCGCCTCGGAACACAGGACGAGACGCCTTACAGCTCGGGACCTCTAAGCGTATGCCGGACATGCCTACGGGAGACCCGCATGAGTTAATTCATGTATACATGTATAAGTTTTAAGCTTTTTTTGTGATTATTGCATAGTTATTTTCACATTATTAGATAGGATTACTTTATTTTCACAATGATGAACAGGTTCAATCAATCAGTTCCTTCAGCGTTACATCACGACAGGCAATTAAACGATCATATTTGTTTACAAAATAAGACACCTGATTTGGGCTGCGGTTTATGATGTGCATATGCATTAAAGGATTTTGTGTGTAAGTTAAATCTCTAATTATAAGTTATTCAGACCTCATGTGTCCATTTTCGCATTTTTATTATATTTCCAGAAATACCTCCCCTGGACAGTGAAGTCGGACAACTGGGTAGTCTGTACACAACGACTGCATCCGAAGGAGATTTCAAACAGGTAGGTAGTTCTTAAAAATGCAATTCTTATTATTTTCTCAAAGATGTGCTTCTGATTTTTTGTATCAACATTGGTACAGCTAACAGCAGATTAAGATTCAATAAGGTATTCATAAAATATATATATCCAATATTAAATTAAAATTAAATTTCAAAATTTAACAACAATTGCTAAACGAACCCATCTACTATAGAATAGATGTCGCTACCAGCCCTAAGACGAATATGGAGACAGTATTCACAACCTGGGTACGATATCAATGGTGCCTGTTGGAAAAGAGCGTGCCACGGAATGGCAAGGTCCCTGGTTCGAATCCCGGTCATGATGAAAAAAATTCTCCATTTATCATTTATATATGCAATTACTTTTATTCTCAATATATTATTTGCAACCCTGCGATCGATAACTGGCGTATCAGACGTGGCCCGCAAAGCAGCTACATTGAAGTGGAACTGTGCGGGCCACGTGTGCCGCATGCAGCCGGACCGATGGGCCCGGACTGGCACAGAATGGGTGCCATCGAACGGGCGCCGGCGTCGGGGCAGACCGCGGCGTAGGAGAGACGATGTCGTTATATACAGGGATGGGTGGCTGGAAGAGGCTCAGGACAGGGATGGATGGAAGAGGAGGGGGGAGACCTTTGCCCAGCAGTGGGACAATATATAGGTTAAAAAAAATATTATTTGCAGAGCGGTCGTCCGCCGTTCAACAGCGAGACCAGCCGCAACCTGCTAATGTGCCTGGTATGGGTGCTGAAGTGGGCTGAGCGCGGCGCGCTGTGCGCATGCGCCGCGGAGCTGCCCCCCGCGCGGGTGCTGTCCCTACTGGCCCTCATTGACTTGTGCTTCAAGTGCCAGGAGTATAAGGTACGTACTTCTTTCTTATTTATTTTATTAATGGACTCGATAGTTCGTCATTTGCCAATGTCATGTTACAGAAAATTCAAAATATTCAATAGTCTTCTATCGTCCTCCTCCAGGGGAGTCGCAGTAGCGTCTTCACCCTGGGTAGCCGCGTCTTCATGTCTTCATCCAGAGGAGACGCCGTAGCGTCATCACTCTGGACGAAGCAGCTCGACAGTCACGTTCACTCCCGAGCTTGTAGCGGGAACTCTTGATAAAAGCTTGAAACTTCAGATCTTGCATAAATAATCCAATAACTTCACCATACTGTCATTCGCGAACATTTTCTGATCAATTTAACGTGATATTAAACACAAAATAGTCCCTGTAGACGTTAAAAGGAAAATTATCAAATAATTTCGCAACCGTCGTTTCTCGCCATTTTCAAGAGAACCTACTTCTTTCTTTTCTTTAAATAGCCGAGGCATGACTATGTACAGGATGATTGGAAATTCGATACATTCCTTGAAAGGGGTGATACTAGAGGTGGTTTGCAATAAGTTAGGCCCCATTAACGAGGGGTCGAAAATGAGTGGTTTCTGAGTTAATTTAAACAGAACATTGATAAAAAAATTCAAACCTCGGGATTTATGACCTTTTATTTTTGAGTTTTACGCCGTCCGCCGGTAAATTACGCCGTCCACAGACGCGGCACGGACGCTGCGCCGGGACGTTGTAAGTCAGCCCCACAAATTACTAAGAGGATATTCTACGAATAGATGGGACTCTGGCCTTGCCTGGAGATGGCGTTACTGGATCACTACTGGATTGGTTAGTTCCGGCATCGTCCACATGGCCCTAAGACAGTGGCGCCGATGACGTCAAGAATTAGAGACGGGGACATGTCGATAAACCGAGTTCGATGTTTTTCACTAGGGGTGTCCCACGATAAAAATATATATCGATGCCTCTGCATATTTAAAACCATAATATTAAATGTTTTCTTAGGAATCCATTAAATAAATAAAAAAAATTACAATTATACAAACTTTTATTACTTGACAATATATCTACTGAATGAAATTAAAAAAAATTCTTCACAAGAGTACTGAGCCAATGCTGTGTCTTCAGCCCCTTCAATGGAGAACAATTGCGATACAAACTGGTGGCATTGAATGATTCATCTGGCGCCGTTGAGAGATTCCCTGAACCATCTGGTGACGTTAACGTTGAACGGTTTCCTGAAACATTTATTAAACAAATCCTACTTAAGGTGACTTGCAATAAAAGATAACCCTAGAGTTGCCGACTTAACCCGTAAAAGCTCCATATATTTTGCTCGGGTTAACTCTTTTGACTCTAGGGTCATCTTTTATTGCAAGTGAGGTTAATTTATGGGTATTAACCCAACTATGGGTATTAACGCATGCAACTTAGGCTGTGGCCTATTAATATAGGCCACAGCCTAAGTTGCTGTTTTGTTTATTTTTTTTCTCTGAAAATAACGGTCGCAGAGAAAAGTGTTTCAGGCACCAATAAAATTGGTGGGGGTCACCTGCAACTTCCAGGTGGTGGCTCGGGGGGTCACAAAACGGACCCGCACAAAAAAAAGTTTCAGACAAAAGTTGTTGCCCTTCAGGTCCTTGGTCCATTGCGATGATAAAAAGGGGGGGTCATCATGACATCGGAACTGGTCGAAATTTTTCTAAGTATTTTTTTGATGAAAAATTTTCTTAAGTCTTTTTTGGAAAAAAAAATTAAAATAAAAAAGTACCTAACAACAATTCATCCCCAAAGTGCCCCTTCCGATGGTATCATAAAAAGGAGAGGTTATGTAGATAAGATAGTATTTTTGTCAGCGTCCGACCCTATTTTTATAACTAGAAGATATACATCATAAAATTCAAATATATTTCTGCATACGGGTTGCGAACGAACCAATCTAAATAGTATTTCTTACCTTTTGTCCAGTTCTGTTGTGGGAGGTACAACAAAGTAGGGTTAGACTTTGTTAGAACTTTTAACCACCCTTCACTGACATTTTGACTATGTGGCCGTTTGTAAAGTTTCCTCGTAGAAAAAATGGACTAGCAGTCCCCACGCACACCGCGTTAAGCATCTTTGAAAATAAAAACAAACAGTATTCAGTTGGAAAACAAACGCCGCCGTCGCCATATTTAATTTTTTTTTAATATGGCTTTGCAGTTTGCTGTGTTGCTAGCACACAATGTTGTCAATTTAGGGCGTTTCATTATGAATCATGAATCTTAGAAATTGCTGCAATATTGTTGTAAACACGTTGAAATACCATTGATTAACTGGCTGGCGTCGAAATTGCGGTGAAAAAAGTGGGTTTGGGCTGAGATTCTGAATTAAAAATTAACATGCATTCATAATTAAATACGGTCTCGTGTTTGTCAAATATATGACAGTTTTTTTTCTAAAAGGATCTTTGATGCCGGCCCCACTAGCCATCTCATTGGCTGAAGGCTCTGTCACTCCCCTGGTCAGCCCTAAGTGACGATGACGTCACATTACTGAATTAGTGTCGTTCCAAAATCGGTGAATTGAATACCCATGTTTCGGACGTTTTCGGTATTAAATTTGTAAGAGTGTATTCATTGCTATTTTTCTTGTGGGTTCGCCAAATATGATTCTGACTACTTAGAAAGCATTGCAAAAGTGATACAAACAACAGGAATTCTTCCGGAATGCCTAATTTTACACAAAAAAAAAATTCTCGGAAAATATCTAATAAAATATTTTGAAAATATTACAACGTCAGAGAGACAAAATCTTGAAATTGTGTTTTTCTTTTAGGCTGTTAATAATTTTTAAACCTTGTCAATTGGTATTATATCCCAGGGCCGCAAGGAAATATTGAAATGCGCGCAGCAGAACATGCGCAAGACGACCGACATCAAGTCAAAGCTGGAAGACGTCATACTGGGTCAGGGCTCGGCGCGATCGGACTTCATCATGCGACGGAAAGGTAAACTTCCTGGATATTTGGTAACCTTTATATATATAGTACAAGGATTTAAACTCTTGTGACATATGTGCTCGTATAATGAACAACATAATTTCTGACATTTTCTCAAATTTGATCCAGCTAAAAGTTTTTCTACAAGACTAAAGTGCACGCACAATGCACGTATTTTCGTCTATTCCCACTAGTTAAGTTGGCCAGTTCAGTTGACTGAACTAGTGACAAAAAAAAATCCAGTTGTTCAGTTGACTGAACTATATTTACTTAGAAACTTTTTACATATATTTTATCCATTTATATATCTTCCTTATCTTACCCCTACATGCGCGTCATCGCTCTCTCTCACACACGTACGCGAGTGCGCTCGCAACGTTCTTATTTGTTCGCCTGATTTTCCCGACTAAATTGGCCCTTATTTATTTACATTTTATTTCAACCATTCCGCTCCGAACCGTAGGTTACCCCGTATTTGATGACCGTACAACAGGCACGTCCAACGTAGGTGGGTGCAAGCGCGAGCGCTGGCGCAAGGACTGGGCGCGCGGGCGGGAGCAGCCCGCGTCCCCCGCACACTCGCACCCGGACCTCTCCGCGCTGCTCTGCGCGGAGGTCTCGCTCACACTGCTGCACGCCATCGAGACCATCGTGCAGGTATGTGGCATACTGTACTGGTGCTCACTGCATCACATACTTACAAATCAAATCAAATATTTTTTTGTGCACAAAAAATAGGTTACATACATATAGGTTACAGAGTGTGCGTTGAAATCCGCACTAGGCCTGTCTTTCAATACATAATACCACATACAGGCACCTTCTTACATACTTATGCCTTTCTCACATTCTTATAGGCGGCTACTCACATATTTACAAGCGCCTTCTCACATCACTCACCTTTTTACATACTTGCACGCACCTTCTCATTTACACGCACCTTATCACAACTTGCACGCACCTTCTCACTTTCTTACACGCACCTTCTCACATACTAGGAAGCACCTTCTCACATACTTACACTCACCTTTTTACGTACTTGCACGCACCTTCTCATTTACACGTAACTTCTCACAGACTTGCATGCAGCTTCTCACATACTTACAAGCACCTTCTTGCATACTTACATGCACCTTCTCACATACTTACACGTACATTCTCACATTTTAGCACGCAACTTCTCACATATTTACACATAACTTCTCACATACTTACACGCACCTTCTCACATACTTAGAAGCAACTTCTCACATGTTTGCACGCACCTTCTCACAGACTTGCATGCAGGTTCTTACAACTTACACGCACCTTCTCACATACTTGCCGTACCTAAACTGAGTTTATAATTCTATAAATAAACTATTATGCATTATCAGGCAGTCAGCAATTTGGAGTGCGGCCAAAGCGTGTGCAGCACAGCTTTGCAAGTGCTGCTCCGCGCGCTACAACGCAACCAGAGCGTCTCAGTGCTGCAACATATGTTCGCCTCTGTACGAGCGCTCATACTCAAGGTAGGTGGTACACACGATGAGAGAGATAAGTATCCATGGGGCCTCAATAAGGTTGAGATTTACTCAAGATCTACTGGACCGATTGTCAAAATTATTTTACTGTTAAATAGTTTATCACACTTATGTTTGGAAACTATAAAAAATCAGACCATGGTGGCTGCAATGCTGTCGAAATATCGAGACATCAATAATAAATGTTTAACACGGTAATTCCCGTTTTTATCTAATTAATATGTATACAAACCGTGAAAGTTTAAAAAGTGATATAAAAAATCAATTTGAAATCTTAAATCTAGCATTTTATTATCCTTAATACTCTAGTTGTAAATTAGAAATAAATGATAAATACCTTGAATATCTTGAAATTTTTTATGTTTATGTTGTGACATTTAATCTATTGTAATTCTGTTTTTGCGACATTTGACAGAAAGTTTTCGGGCTGAATATGGTGGTAGACACAAATACGATATCTATAGTTGTTAGAGCTGAAGGCTGGATGTGGAGGAGTAACTGCAGAAATATGCTGATGAAGATGTGGTTTATTAGAGGACCTTTTACAGACTAAAAAATAGAAACGTAAAAGAAAAGCATTCAAAAAGTAATATAAAATTCCATATAAAAATGACGTCACCTTTCCAGCCAGTTACCAACAATAGTGTTTACCCATATTTACAAATAAATGTCATTTCATTTCATCGTGTTTTTCTACTTGTACAGTCGAAGACAGAGATAAGTATACAGGGGGCCTCAATAAGGTTGAGATTTTCTCAAAAATTACTGGACCGAATTTAAAAAAAATTTACAGTTACATAGTTTTAACTTTTATCTATCAAACAGTGAAATAATTTTTGCAATAGGTCAAGTAGTTTTTGAGAAAATCTCAACCTTAAAAACTCTCCTGTACACCTTTCTGTGTTCCACCGTACAATGAAATAAGCGTGAGTATAAACCAGCTCGGTTCAAACAAAGGGTTGGAACCCTGGTGTAATCCATTAAACTAAATTAATATTGTTGTTTTCTGTATTATAGCTGGGTTGGTCGTGTTGCGGCGAGGAGTCTGGCGTGTGTCGCGTGCTGCTGCGTCACTGCGCCGCGCCCGCAGCGCCGGCGCGCGCGCACGCGGCCGCCGCGCTGTACGCGCTCATGCGACAGCACTACCACCTGGGGAACGTGAGTATTAGCAAATAAACAAACAGAAATGATTTCAAATAACAAAAAAACGACTGCAAAAATACTATCCTCTTTTGATTAATTTTTTATACCCTATGCCACTCCCGTAATCAAGACGAATCTAACGATACCTCATACACCAACATCCATCAAGCCGTTTGCCATCCTGTATCCAGGAAGGAATGGACATACATACACCCGAAAACATTACTCTCCTTCTGGGGCAGTCGGGTAATGATAAAATATAGTGTCCGATCGAACTTTCGGTTTCAGCCTAGTTTGGGCCAAATTTTTTCCACGAAAAAATGACCTTATATGGAAGTTTCGTTTTCGGCCCTAAAATCTCGTTAAAGTTTCGGTTGGACACTAATAATATAAGCCAAAAGAGACCGAAACTAGATTTTAGGGCCGAAACAGAAACCTTCATCATCATCATCAGTCTATTTATATTGCCCCACTGCTCGGGCACAGACCTTCCCTTACATCAAGGGAGGTCGGGCCATAATCCACCACGCGGGCTCAGTGCGGGTTGGCGGATTTCACATGCCTTAGATTTTTTATTTCTTCTACGGCATGCAGGTTTCATCACGATGTTTTCCTTCACCGTTTTGAGAGCACTCGGTAGATGTACGTAAGTTTTTCCGTCGATAAAAACCGAGGATAACTCATTGGTACGGTGGAACACAGAGAAAGGTGTACAGGAGAGTTTTTAAGGTTAAGATTTTCTAAAAAACTACTTGACCTATTACATAAATTCGATCACTGTTTCATAGATAAAAGTTAAAGCTATGTAACTGTAAAATAATTATTAAATTCGGTCCAGTAGTTCTTGAGAAAATCTCAACCTTATTGAGGCCCCCTGTATACTTATCTCTGTCTTCGACTGTACATGGCTGCCCTAGCTGGGAATCGAACCTGGGACCCCCATATTGCAAGTCCATTGACCCGACCACCGAGCCACCGAGCTCTCCTTCTCTTGCTCTAACCTTACCGTACCTAAAATAGGTAAATATTTGTGACATGTGGTATCGTTCTCCCGTTGTTCAGAACTTCAGCCGCGTGAAGATGCAGGTGACCATGTCCCTGTCGTCGCTGGTGGGCACGTCCACCACGTTCAGCGAGGAGTCGCTGCGGCGCGCGCTCAAGACCATTCTCGTGTACGCGGAACACGACGAGGACCTACAGGACACCACGTTCCCAGAACAGGTAAACCTAGGCCTGTTGCCAAAGAAAGAAATCCGCGCCATGGGGTGGTACGAGGCGGTGCCAAGCGTACCGGAGTGTACGAGGTGCCGCCGCCTAAGTAAGGGCCCGGGCCCACGGACGCAGTGCGCGAACCGCACGGCGCCCGAGCGGCTCGAGGCTCAGATGGGGAGGAGGAAGGTGAGGGATGAATGGATTATACATTGTGGGTTAGTACAGCCCATAATGGGGAGTGCTCGGGCGCCAGTCGGGTCGCGGTTGTATCACAGTTTCCCGTGGCTCGGCAAGAATGGCACGAGGTGGAACACCCCAGGGCGTTTAGTCGGTATGCTGCCCCTTCAGGGCGGTGAGCCCGGCATAACCAACACGCTCCCCCGGGCGTGGTGGCACATGATTTGCATGTTTTACCTGGGTTAAAAAAAGGCCTGTTGCCAATCTATGGTATCTATCGTTTTCTTTTAAAAAGTTGCTTAGTTTATGCCCTTTCCAAAGGCATGCCACATGTCGTTCAAGTAACTCATTATGTGGTCAAAATTAGGCATACTAGTATGCAAGGATTACTAAGGAATAGTTACAAAATGATAACTTTAAAATATCGTCTCTCAGTACCCGTGACACTTAGATCAAATGGTCACATTAGTTATAACATTGGGATCTTTTTGGGTGATTCTTGTAAATGATCCCACCAATTCACCAAATAAAATTGTCGGTAAACCCTGTATAATTCATAGTTTTACGTCGTAATGTTATAGGTAGGATCTAGATCTATTTGCAAGTAGTCCCGCGTCGGCGAGGCGCGCCATGAATCTACTGTTCTTCGACAGTTAGAGCACGTACCCTAGTTTATGTGTATTATAATGTGTAGATATTATTTGATGTAAGTATATGTATGTATGATATGATATACTTTATTGGTAAAAAACAAGTTTACACGTCAGATGGGCATTTCATTTTTACACTGTCATATTTTCATAATTTATAATAATTGTTTACAAATTTAATTAATAGTAGAATAGTAAAATAATAGTATAATAGTTTCATACTAAAAATGTATGTGTAATGTCATTGTGTCATGTTGGGCGGTGTACATATTCATCGATGGAATACAATGGATTCTGCAATAGCCACTTTTTTAATTTATTCCTAAACACGCCGGTGGAAGAAGCAGTGTATGACTATGTATATGCAAAATATATAATTATATATACGTTAATATGTATGTAAGTATTTGTATGTATATATTTGAATGTATATAATATTATGTAGGTATCAGTGTAATTTAATTATAATTATATCCATATGAATGTGTTGCCATAGTGTCGAAATTTGCTGTATTTATTATTATGTTGTTACTATTTGTGAAAACCTTTATTTAGCTTTATGTTACTATTGTAGTATATGTCATAGTTTTGCTGTTGGTTTTCCTGTGAAAATAAAATAAATAAATAAAATAGGTAAGAGTGTGTGATCAATCGTATATGACCAATCGATCCCTAGAGCTCCTGAGGTTAAATAAATGAAGTATTTTAAATATTCAACAGTCTGTAATTGAATTCATTTTGCAGGTGAAAGATCTAGTGTTCAACCTGCACATGATCCTCTCGGACACGGTGAAGATGAAGGAGTTCCAGCAGGACCCTGAGATGCTGCTGGACCTGATGCACCGCATCGCGCGCGGCTACCAGCACAGCCCCGACCTGCGCCTCACGTGGCTCAACAACATGGCGCAGAAACACATGGAGGTCAGTGCTGGCTAAGACCTGGAGTTGCTGCTGGACGCGTCTGTGAAATTGCTACTGCAAGTGTATGTCGTAAACCTACAGGTGTATACGCTGACTACCTAATAAAATAAAAAATAAAAAAAGCCTTATATTTCTTGCATAATGTACATGCTAATGTGAATGTGCAAATGTTAGTTTGGTTAGTTTGTCTTAAAATTAAGTATTTGTTAGTTTTGTTATGTGTTGTCTTGTAATGCAAGAACCCCGGGATGGGTAAAGGCCTCCTCCAAAGATGCCCATTTGTCTCTCTCTTGTGCTGTTTGTGTCCACTTTGGGCCGGCTATTTTTTGTATCTCATCCTCTCAGCGTGTCAGCGGTCTTCCTCTGCCTCTTTTGCCCTGAGGGCCTGGCCATAATGTTGTTTTTGCGGTCCATCTTTGGTCTGTAAGTCTCGCAATATGGCCTGCCCATTTCCACTTGAGTTTTAGTGCATAGCTCAAGGCATTGGTTGCTTTTGTTATTGCTCTTATTTTTGTGTGTCTTAATTTCTTTATCTTGAGCATGCTACGTTCTAGTCCTCGTTGGCAGGTGTTGATTTTGTTTCTTGCTTTCGCTGTAAATTTCCATGTCTGGCATCCGTATGCATGGTGCCACCCGAGGATATCAAAACTCTCTCACCCAAGTGCATTGTACGGTTCCTGAGGGACGTTGGCCTTGGGAGCGAGATATAAGAACTCGGTGCGCGGCCACAATAGACCTTTGAGGTCGCAGTGACCCTTGGGCGTGTACCAACACCGTGATACCAAATAATAATAATAATAAAAATCCGTATGTTAGGCACGGTAGGTGACTACCTATAGACTATATATAAAACTGATACGGCTAAATCGTTCTTCACACTATTGTAACTAGCCTCAGTGCTATAGAATTTTAATAATTTGATTCGTTTGCTGTTGATATTGCCACCCAAAAAGGTATATTAGCGTAACGTATAGTAGTATACTTGAATATTTATTTGACTGACTGACAAATTTGAATTTTTAATGTTTAAGTGTCTAATGTTGCGGTCCCTTACAGGGTTTATGTGAGCACTTCCTGTACTATCTAACAACCATGTTACCACATAAAGCAAGGAATAAATGAATTATGAATTAACGTCGAAAATTGTAAATAGTTGAAAGAAGTCGGTTTTGTTTTATATCGAAAATAAGAGACATAAAAAAAATCGCTGCTAATTTGTTTCTACAGATATTTATTTTATTCAATTTGAACACGTTTTGTTTTAGACATGGGATGCCAACCGTAAAGGTCCTTTCAACCGTTTTCGAATCTAACGTCCTTCATTGTGAAATTCAGAAATTTTCATTATTTTTGTTATTCTTCTATAGGAGTTGCGAGAGTAGTAGAAAATGATACTGATTATGATTATGCAATATGAAACCTGTAATGAGTCCCCAACAAAATGATAGGTACAGCTTAAATGGTCACGTAGTTTTGTAGGTGGGGCAAAGCTCCATTGAAATGTGGCAGTGTCATTTGACCATTAAAATGTGACCTTTAAAAAAATTGGCCATTGTTGCGAAAAATCACCGTTTCATTATTCCCCCAGCGCTCCAACCACACCGAGGCGGGCATGTGCCTCGTGCACGGCGCCGCGCTCGTGGCGGAGCAGGTGTGTGCGCGCGGGCGCGGCGCGGCCCTGCTGCAGCGCGTCACGCACAACGCGCTGGACGAGAGCTGCGCGGACGCGCTGCACCACCACCTCACGCACCTAGAGCTGCAGGTAGGCAACGCGCACGGGGAACATACAGCCAACAGTCTGGAATGCAGATAGGCAACGCCACAGATCACTTACCCCATAGACCTGGAACAGGAGGGCGCCCGTGTCTGCCCGCACATGAGCGCAACATTGCTTCGCAACACGTGTAACCTAGAGGTATTATCGACATGGACGCATCTCTTTAATACGGCACCCCTGTCCCCCGTGTCGTCTCTATGCGCTTATCGTTGACAGAATTTTTCGCGTGCAAATTTGTACCGATTTCATGTCTATTGGGTAAGCGGTCTGTGGGCAACGCACACTGGGAACATACAGTCTGGAACATACAGCCAAGTCTACACCGAACTCGGTATGGGATTGTTGCCGGGTGCTGCTGTAACGTTGCACGCACAATGGATTAGGCGAGGACTGCGCGGACGCACCACCTCGAGCTGCAGGTAGGCAACACGCACGGGGAACATACAGCCAAGGCAACGTTCATTAAGAACATACAGCCGAAGCTGTGAACTCCTTTTTATATTTTCGCCAACTGACCAAGTGTGATCGTTGCAGGCGTTACTAGAGCACGCGGCGAGCGAGCTGATGACCGCAGGCATGTACGAGACGGTGAACGAGGTGTACAAGGTGCTGCTGCCCATCGCGGAGGAACACCGCGACTACAAGAAACTAGCTAACATTCACAGGTTAGTAAATACGGCCTCGAGTAGAGCTCGGTGGCTCAGTGGTTGGGTCAATGGACTTGCAATATGGAGGTCCCAGGTTCGATTCCCAGCTAGGGCAGCCATGTACCAATGAGTTATCCTCGGTTGTTTCGACGGTAAAACTTACGTACATTTATCGAGTGCTCTCAAAACGGTGAAGGAAAACATCGTGATGAAACCTGCATGTTGTAGAAAAAAAAATCTAAGGCATGTGAAATCTACCAACCCGCACTGGGCCTGCGTGGTGGATTATGGCCCCAGCTCCCTCGATGTAAGGGAAGGTCTGTGCCCGAGCAGTGGGGCGATATAAATAGACTGATGATGATGAAATACGGCCTCCGAACAGATGGAGGGATGACTTTCGCAAGATGGCTGTCAGAGATTGGATGCAAAAAGCCGACAGTCGGGTTGAGTGGCGAGCTTTGGGAGAGGCCTGCGTCCAACAATGGACTGATACGGGCTAAAGTTTTTCTGGGGTATATATTTAAACCGCAGCCCAAATGAAGTGTCTTATTTTGTAACAAATATCTACTTACCCATTGCGATGTAACACGAAGGAACTGATTGATCGAACCTGTTCATCATCGTGAAGAGAAGTGATCCGATCTAATATTGTGAAAATATCTATTCAATGAGCACAGAACAACTTAGAAAGTTAGTAGGGTAGGGTAGTTTTTGTTTACAAAATAAGACACTTGATTTGGGCTGCGGTATAGGTATGTCCATTCCTTCCTGCCATCCTGTAGCCTAAACGGCTTGATGGATTTTGGTGTATGAGGTATCGTTAGATTCGTCTTGATTACGGGAGTGTCATAGGGTATAAAAAAATTTATGAAAAGGAGACAGTTCTTTTGAAGTCGTTTTTTTGTTGTTGTTTGAAATCATTTCTAATTGTTTGCATAGTTTAAGTTTTTATTTCTATCAGGGTAGCTTCAAACACATGTATTTCTTATTCTTTCCTTTAGTAAACTCAACGAAGCATTCACCCGTATCGAGCAGCTCCACGGCAAGCGTGTGTTCGGCACGTACTTCCGCGTGTCGTTCTACGGCGCGCGCTTCGGCGACCTCGACGGCGAGGAGTTCGTGTACAAGGAGCACGCGCTCACCAAGCTGCCCGAGATATTCAGCAGGCTCGAGGTAATATTGCCTGAGTTGTTCATCATGCTCGAGGTAATACTGCCTGAGATATTCAACATGCTCGAGGTAATACTGCCAGGGATATTCAACAGGCTCGGGGTAATACTGCCTGAGTTATTCATCATGCTCGATATAACACTGCCTGAAATATTCAACATGCTCGAGGTATTACTGCCTGAGATATTCAACATGCTCGAGGTAATACTGCCTGAGTTGTTCATCATGCTCGAGATACCTGAGTTTTTTATTTATTAAATACTGCCTGAGTTATTCAGCAGGCTTGACGTGACTGCCTGATATATTCAACAGGCTTGTTGTGACCTATGTAATATCACTGGCGGTGGTTTATCCTAGCTAGATGACATTAGCAATATTGCCTGAGATATTCAGCTGGCTCGAGGTAACACTGCCTGACAAGCTCGAATAATACAATACAATTAAGGTTTTATTGACAACATACAATTTTTTATATATTAAATACTAGACCAGAAAATGTATCGATTTCTTTAAAAAATACCTGACATGGACATGCTGAGAGTTTTCTTGCCACTTTTTTTCCTCAGCGTTGGCACCTTTTCCTTGAAAAGTGGTGTAAATGTAAATTCAAAAATATATTGACGTGCAAAAATGTACACAACGTGCTTACTTGCAATAAAGAAATTTGACTTTGACATGTCACCTTTTGATATTCACCTCCTCAATTGTTATTATTTATTTTATTAATGGACTCGACAGTTCGTCATTTGCCAATGTCATGTTACAGAAAATTCAATGTATAATAGTCTTCCATCTTCCTCCAGGGGAGTCGCCGTAGCGTCATCACCCTGGGTAGCCGCGTCTTCTTGTCTTCATCCACAGGAGACGCCGTAGCGTCAATCACTGTGGACGAAGCAGCTCGACAGTCACGTTCACTCCCGAGCTCGTAGTGGGAATCTTGACCATGGCGCCAAACTTCAGATCCTGCTTCAATTCTCCAATAAATTCACCGTACTGTCATTCGCGAGCATTTTCTGATTAATTTAACGTGATATTAAACACAAAACACTCACTGTAGACATTAAACTGAATATTATTAAATAATTTCGCAACCGTCGTTTCCCGCCATTTTCAAAAAGCCCTCCTCAATTGTTTTGTGTCTCAGAACTTCTACAGCCAGCGCTTCGGCGCCGACAACGTCGTGATAATCAAGGACTCTAACATCGTGTCGGCGGGCTCGCTGGACGCGGACAAGGCGTACATACAGATCACGTACGTGGAGCCGTACTTCGAGCCGCACGAGCTGCGCAAGCGCGTCACGCACTACGAGCGGAACTACAATATCAGTGAGTGGTAGTGACGTATTTCAAAGTCAAAGTACTTTTTATTTATTTATTTTATTAATGGACTCGACAGTTCGTCATTTGCCAATGTCATGTTACAGAAAATTCAATATATTCAATAGTCTTCTATCTTCCTCCAGGAGAGTCGCAGTAGCGTCTTCACCCTGGGTAGCCGCGTCTTCATGTCTTCATCCAGAGGAGTCGCCGTAGCGTCATCACTCTGGACGAAGCAGCTCTACAGTCACGTTCACTCCCGAGCTTGTAGCGGGAACTCTTGATAAAAGCTTGAAACTTCAGATCTTGCATGAACAATCCAATAACTTCACCGTACTGTCATTCGCGAACATTTTCTGATTAATTTAACGTGATATTAAACACAAAATAGCCACTGTAGACATTAAAAAAGAAAATTATCAAATAATTTCGCAACCGTCGTTTCCCGCCATTTTCAAGAGAACCTCAAAGTACTTTATTTGCTGTAAATGTGGTGATACAGGATGGTAGTACAGATTATGTTCGCACATTTAACCCGTTACGGCATGCAAATGTTACACATTATTATTAATATTATTTTTTTATTATTTTTATATGAAAGATTGTTACTTTTTATTTTTATTTATGTAGGTAGGTACTTAATGTAAGTACCGTTAGTGATATATATTTATTATTGCTCAACAAGCTACCTATTCATACGCCGAATTCTCTACCCAAAGGTTGTCTGGAAGAGATCGCTTTGAGCGATAAGACCGCCAATTGTAATATTAACGATATTAGCCTATTTCTTTTGTGTAATTCTTTTCTTTTTTGCAATAAAGAATATTTATCTTATCTTATCATAGCCTAATTCCAGCAGTACATATTTTTTATTAATATTATATCATTTAAGATTACATTATAAAAATATTTAAATAAATAGAATATTATTTGTATTTAAAATGTCAATAATTTATACAATACAATGTCAAAAAGTAACTAAAATATTTAACAATAATAGTCGATATGTCATGTATTTACGTATCATCATCATCAGTCTCTTTATATTGCCGTACTTCTCGGGGCAGACCTCGGCGTAGGTGGAGAGACGATATCGTTAGATACAGGGATGGGTGGCTGGAAGAGGCTCAGGACAGGGATTGATGGAAGAGGAGGGGGAGACCTTTGCCCAGCAGTGGGACAATATATAGGTTAACAAAAAAAACTGCTCGGGCACAGACCTTCCCTTACATCGAGGGAGCTGGGGTCATGATCCACCACGCGGGACCACTACGGATTAACGGAATTCACATGCCTTAGAAAAAAAATTCTACTATGGCATGCAGGTTTCATCACGATGTTTTCCTTCACCGTTTTGAGATAAGCTAAATGTACGTTTTTCCGTCGAAAAAACCGAGGATAACTCATTGGTACATGGCTGCCCTAGCTGGGAATCGAACATAGGACCTCCGTATCGCAAGTCTATTGACAAACCTAACCCAACCATTGCGCCACCGAGCTCTTTAGTTACGTATACTGCAGCCCAAATCAAGTGTCTTATTTTGTAAACAAATATCATAGTCTAATTACCTGTTGGGATGTGACACTGAAGGAACTGATTGATCGAACCTGTTCATCATTGTGAAAATAAAGTGATCCGATCTAATTATGTGAAAATAACTATGTAATAATCACAAAACAGCTTAAAATATTAGTAAGGTAGTTTTTGTTAACAAAAAAGACACTTGATTTGGGCTGCGGTTTGTAGGCAAATTCAACCATGACCCAGGCCGGCCGAATAGGCATGACAAAAATTTTTTATTGCATCAATCAACTCGAATAGACACTGAGGCAGTTGTCACACCGCCGGCGATGAGCGAGTAAAGCTATCAACTATAAAACATTCAACAAAACAAAAAAATATATAACCATTTTGATCAACGCGCTCATTGAACTCTCTACGCGATTTTCTATAAGCTTAAAATCGAGCGCTCCCTAATGCGTGTGTTTGCAGAGCGTTTCATGTACGCGACCCCGTTCACGGCGGACGGGCGCGCGCACGGAGACATCGCGGAACAGTGCAAGCGCAAGACCATTCTCACCACAGCGCAACACTTCCCATACGTCAAGACACGCATACAGGTATCCATTTGATCGACAGTTTTAAATAAAATAAATAAAAAAGTTTATTTTCAGAACAACTTTTAAACATTTAAAATCATGACCTTCAGATACAACCTCCCAGACTTCAATAAGGCAATGTTTAGTAATGTAAGTAACTTACATTAGACCCCTACTCGAATATGGCTTCCAGGTATGGAATCCCTACTTTGTGAAGGATAGCTCCTAGAGAGCGTGCAGAGGAAAGCAACTAAAATCCCATTCACCTTAAGACGGAAGCCCTATGAAGAGAGACTGACGATATTGCAGGTCACCACATTGAAGGCTGAGGGGAGACTTGATCGAAACATTTAAAATCATGACCTTCAGATACAACCTCCCAGACTTCAATAAGGCAATGTTTAATATGACAGACACACGACCGTTGAGAGGACACCACATGAAATTAGACTGCACCACCTTCAGCACCAATGTCGCTCGTCACTGCCTGAACAACAGAGTGGTTCAGGCCTGGAACTCACTTCCAGACGACGTTGTCTCTGCCGTCTCAGTTAACGCCTTCAAAAACAAATTTGACAGTTATTTTAAAGCCATTAACAAGAATAATACCACTAAGTGATAGACTTTACTAACACTGTGAAGTGGACATATCAGCGATGAGCTGCCTGTCCATGTCCATTAAATAATAATAATAACTTTGGTCCAAATTATTATATGTAAACGAATATCACTCACTTGTATTGTTGAAGTCGGCAATTAGACCGACAGTTTCGACCTGATTTCGACGGTCTTTCTCAAGGTGAGCGCGCCACGCCCGCGTCGCCGGTGACGTTTCTTCGCGCACTACGGATCAGCGCCCTCTGGGCACGTTCCGAAATGACTTGTTCCGCCTCCGACTATGCGTTCGACGGCTGGATTCGTTGATCGATCTCACTTGTCGGGGAGTCACCGCCACTCATATTAGGTCCCGTCACGCATAAACGACAACTGATTTTTCTCTCTTTCTGCCTAAGCGACCGGAGAGGGATTTATTTACAGGTCGTTATACAGCATGTTACATTTGAAAAAAATACATGTATAAAAATATATAATGCCAATTACTCACTCGGAGGTTTGCGTCACGGTGCTTTTTTATAATCATTAAGTTAGTTAAGTTAGTACTACTTTTATTCCGAGTTATTGTGATGTTTTGTAATTTGTTTCGACTAACTTTTGTAGATTATGTATAAGCACTGGTAAAATTAACAATTTTGAAAGAGAAGGACCCTCTTATTGTATGTTATTTTGACGTCACATGCCTGTAACCGCCTCATATCTTTCGCAGGTTGTTCAACGAACTCAAATTATCCTCACGCCTATTGAAGTTGCTATAGAGGACATACAGAAAAAGGTAGGTATCTTACATTTTACATTATCATGTATGTTTTACATTATCATGTATTAACGGTAATCGCAACACCCATACTGTTGCGATTACCGTTAATACATGATAATTATACACTTATGTAGTCTTCCTTTGTTATAATATGTGTAATCTTGTTTTGGCATGCACTATTTTAAAAGACATTGCCTGTTAGACTTCATGTATCGCTAGATGGCGTGTCGATCAATATAAAACGCGCTATCGCTTGTGTCAGCATCAATCTTCATTTAAATGGGTTAGTTCCTAATATGTACCGCTAGATGGTGCTAATAGCTAGATAGAACGCGCTATCGTTTGTGTCAATTCTTATTCATATAAGATTTATTGAAGTTTGAATAAATGTCTTCGTTTTGGAGATCGTCTTTGCTTGAAATCTCAACAGACGATCCATGCTTGGGAGCATTTTGTACTACCAGATTGTACATTGCCACATTTCAATGGAGCTTTGCCCCACCTACAAAACTACGTGACCATCTAAGCTGTACCTATCATTTTGTTGGGCACTTACTTAGTACAGGTTTCATATTGCATAATCAGTATCATTTTCTACTACTCTCGCAACTCCTATAGAAGAATAACTTCGATTTCTTACTATTTTCTGAATTCTTAATTATGCTGTTTTTTCGAATCGCAACTTGTACAAAACTTTATTTTAGACCAATAATTTTAATAAAAAGCGGAGATGTTTTTACATTTATTCGTTATCTTGTACAACTTGCGGTTGATGGTGGGGCAGAATCTGGCATTGTCATTTATGATTATGTACTTAAATGCTGTAAGATTATCTGATAAGTAACTAGTCAAATACAATTTGGTCTCCTATTTATCCCCTTGCAGATCAACGAGCTGGCCGCGGCCACCAGCCAGGAGCCCGCGGACCCCAAGATGCTGCAGATGGTTGTGCAGGGCTGCATCGGCACCACAGTCAACCAGGGGCCGCTGGAACTCGCGCAGGTACGCTCTAACAAACTTCAAACTTCAATATTTATTCTGAAAATAGGATTATGAATACTTTTTCATGTCAAAATATAATAAAAATTATACAACAATATAAAAACTAAAATTCATTCGATTAAATATAAATTCATTCAATTAATTATAAATGTCATTCAATTAAAATTATAAGTACCTATATGATATTGATTAAAATAACACACAGAAAAGTTTACATCATTGCTCCATTAACCCCCACTTGTAATAAAAGATAAACCCAGAGTTACTCAACTGTTACTTAGTTACTCAAGTATTATATATGCACTCATAGTTTTGTTGCAAAGTGGCTATGGCACAGTCGCAGCAACGGGGTGACTGTGACGTCACTGACGGCACTGACAGATTACCAGCCATCGATCTCCTATAAACAACTAGATACACAGTCTGCCTTCTAAAATTGTCCGAGCGCAAAGAAGGTCCAAACGGATGAATAGATCATTTGCTTTGTTCGACATTATTTGGACGTTAACAATGGCCCTTATTTGGACGTTTTTGAAATTGTTTTAGTAAGACCTCTGTGTATCTAGTTGTTTATAGGAGATCAATGATACCAGCGCTGCATGCGCACGCGCAGCAATATGCTGAGTCACTTGAGTCAGCGCCCTTTCTTTACTGCGACACACAAACAATTTCTATTAATTGGATGTGCTCTTATCAAAGTTTCATTGCAAAACTCAAAGATGGCGTGGATCTTAGAGTTATTTCGTTTAGGGGTCTAAACCTCCCAAGGGTAGGTATAGATTAGGTTATCTTCGTATATATGTAGGTATTTATAAGAAAACAGACAACATATAACATCAGACCAGGCTGTACCTGTTGGCCTTACCTTTCTCTTTGGAAACAATTTTATTACTTATAAAAAAATGCACCTGGATTTGATTTTTTTTTTTGATTTGATTTGACCGCTAATGACACTTTCATCTGAGCCCCTCCGTGCCTCGGGGCGCACGTTAAGCAGTTGGTCCCGGTTGTTGTCGCTTGACAGCAGTCGTTAGGCCACGTCAAAGGCCTACGGGAGGCCTGAATAACTTTGACAAATAGGTTTGGTCACTAAACCACACGAGAAAAGAATAAAAACATCTTTATCTCAATGATAAATGGAGAAAAATTTTCATCACGACCGGGATACGAAGCCGGGACCTCGCCATTCCGTGGCACGCTCTATTTCAACAGAGCCATCGTGATTCGTATCCAGATCGTGAAATTTGTCTCCATATTCTCGTCTGAGGGACGGTAGCGACATCTATACAGTAATTGTGCAATTACTCTCCATTTATCTCCATATATTTTTTTTTCTCCATTTATCATTTAGATTTCGCATAGCGCATATGCAAGAAAATATCAAAACATCTTTATCTCTTTATTTGGTTCATTGCGCAGGTGTTCCTGGCTCCGGTAGCGGACGGCACGGCGCCCGCCTCGCGACTCACAAACAAGCTGCGGCTCGCATTCAAGGACTTCTCGAAGAAGTAAGACACAAGATAACACTGCTCTCTCTCTCTCTCTCTCTCTCTCTGTCTTACTTATTTAACTTTCAGATAAAACGCTGGTTGTTCTGCATTCAAACAATGTCGCCATAAACTTACGAAAACATCTTGAAAAAAGCTTTAAAAAATTTCATTTGTAATTGTATTGTGATTATTTTAAAAGATGTGCTGCTGAGAGTTTTTTGCCACTTTTTCTCCTCATTGTTGGCATTTTTTCCTTGCAAAGTGGTGTAAATGTAAATTCAAAAGTATATTGACGTGCAAAAATGTACTCAACGTGCTTGCAATAAAGAAATTTGACTTTGACTTTATCAACCCGCGTATTCTGCTTGAGAATTTGTTTTATGCATTAAGGGCCTGACATGAGCCAACTAGCGCCGCCAATCTTAAAAAAATTATATCTTCCAAAATAATCAATTTTATTAAAAAAAAAAGGTACGGTGGAATACAGAGAAAGGTGTACAGGAGAGTTTATAAAGTTGAGATTATCTCAAAAAAATTTACTACTCCACCAGATGCCATGACGCGCTGAAGAAGAACAAGAACCTGATCGGCAGCGATCAGCGCGAGTACCAGCGCGAGCTCGAGCGCAACCTGCAGCGCTTCACGGAGCGCCTGGCGCCGCTAGTGCACGCCGGCACGGGGCACGTCGCGCAGCTCAGGTACACCTAGCGCCACTCAGGTACACCTAGCTCTACTCATGTACACCTAGCGCAACTCGGGTACACCTAGCGCGGCTCAGGTACACTTAACGCGACTCAGGTACAAATAACGCGACTCAGGTACACCTATCGGAACTCGGGTATACCTAACGCGATTCGGGTACACCTAACGCGAATCGGGTACACCTAACGCGACTCAGGTACACCTAGCGCAACTCAGGTACACCTAACGCAACTCAGGTACACCTAACGCAACTCAGGTACACCTAACGTAACTCAGGTACACCTAACGCAACTCAGGTACACCTAACGCAACTCAGGTACACCTAACGTAACTCAGGTACACCTAACGCAACTCAGGTACACCTAACGCAACTCAGGTACACCTAACGCGATTACCGGCACGAGTTCGAGCGCAACCTAGCGCGAGTAGCCACAAGAATAGTAGGTATCGGAAAGTCAATAATAGATCCTCACTAATATTTACTTTTTCTTTATCTTGCAGCAACGGCGTAACCAAACTCGATTACAAGTATCAAGCTTAAGCAGACAAGTGACCGGTAGTTGATGAGTTTCAGTATATTCAGTATATATCGTCTTTGTGTTAACCGTAAGATGGTTTTTATGAAAATCGAAGTATATTATTGTGTAATTATTTTTAAGTACAAAGTAATATGTGTCTATAAGTATGATTATTTTAGTATTACTTAGTTTAATTGTCTTATATTTTTTCCGCCTATATGAACAAAATTACAATATTGTAATTGCAAATAATTCAAAGTATTGGATCGATAGCGAATGATGACTGAATGCGTGAATGCAAGTCTAGAATCGATAGCGTTAAAGAGATGACTATGTCACCTTCGCATAGGTTTATCACTCTTTTCCACGTCGTGGTACACCGATTTGGACCGTTCTTATTACCTGCGTCGTAAGAGTTGAAATCGTACTGCAAGTGTTACCATTGATCTGCTGTTGTCCGTACATACAAGTAGTGACGATGCAGTGGTGATGTCAAACCTGACCACAGTACAGCGTGTGCTGTAGTAGTACAGTCGACAGCAGATCAATGGTAACACTTTCAAGTCTTAATCCGCAAATAATAAGAACTGTCAAAAGTAAAGTGTTACCATTGATCTGCTGTCGACCTAGTAGTGTAAGCCCCACTTGCAATATAAGAATTAGCGGCTAACCCAAGAAAAAAAGTACTTTAACCCAGGGTTATCTCGATATTGCAATAGACCCTTACTACAGCGCTGGTTTTCAGTGGGGCCGCGGAATTAATTGATTTATTGACTGATGTGCTGTCAACTGTATATTAAAGGTCCGAGCACATTTTGCCGGGCCGCAGCGTGTCGGGGCGGAGCGCAAAAATCCGCTCAAATCGCTTTAAATACCATATGTATGAACTATCGCACACTGTGTCGGGCCGCAGCGGCTCGCAGCGGCTCGCATTATTGCGAGGCGGATTTGCGTCCGTGCGAACCGGCCCGCCCCGCCCCGTCACTGTGTGCTATAGCAAGCGGATTGGAGTGCACGTGCGCTTGTGTTCATTTTACTATATCTGGCAGTACACTACTCAAAATTCGTCAATGCGCTGCGACCCGGCCCATCACTAATGTGCTAAGTAAGCATTTTGCGCTGCGGCCCGCCCCGACACGCTGCGGCCCGGCATAATGTGCGCGAAGCATTAAAAATATTTTCTCTACATGTATTACCGAATGTGTATAATATATAGTCACGAACCGAGATTATCTCGACAATTACGAATAGAGATTAGGCGACCAGAGTTCTAGACTGTACCTTTGATTGTAATTAAATAAAACATTATAGTCCACAAATAGTTTGTTTTCATTAATCAACCGAATTAAGTACTTTCTCAGCGCACAATCATAAAAACAGTTTTCCCTACTAGTGTTACCCGACTGCCCTAGAAGGAGGGTAATGTTTTCGGGTGTATGTATGTATGCATGCCCATTCCTTCCTGCCATCCTGTAGGTAATGGCTTGATGGATTTCGGTGGTACAGTGGTTGGGTCAATGGACTGCGATACGGATGTTCCAGGTTCCCAGCCATGTACCAATGAGTTACGGTTTTTTCGACGGAAAAACTTACGTACATTTACAGAGTGCTCTCAAAATGGTGAAGGAAAACAATGTGATGAAACCTGCATGCCTTAGAAAAAAAAGTCTCAAGGCATGTGTAACCCGCCAATGCAGTGCCCGCATGGTCCCAGCTCCCTCGATGTAAAGGAAGGTCTGTACCCGAGCAGTGGGGCAATATAAATAGACTGATGATGATGATATTTTAGGGCTATATCTCATTAGGATTCCAGTAGTGACCCAACCAGTCGCGTAATCAACAAAATACAACGGTATGAAAACCCAACTGGTGTCCTCTTGCCGCGAGTCTTCATTTGGTTCGCTCTGTCATTAAAACATAAAATGCATAAAAAAACATTCTGTAATTTTCAATATTATATTTCTAAATAAACTTAACCTAAAGATGCACGGAGAGATGTTCCCCCATAGAACTTGTTATCGCAACACATTGGAAGAACACTTAATTATAGTTGTCGCAAAGAATATCCATAAAATGGGGAGTTTTCCGAGATCGATAATTTCACTTAATACAACAATTTATATTATGTTTTGCGATAACTATAATCTGTACACTAACAGCAGATCAAGTGTAACACTTTGGACCGTTTTTATTATCTTCGTCATAAGACTTGAATTCGTACTGCAAGTGTTACCATTGATCTGCTGTTGTCCGTACCATAATTTCAAACAGCGATTTTTGCAGTGGCACTTCTATTTCAATAATCCATTGCTAGGTTGCTATGCATTGATCTCCTATAAACAACTAGATACACAGTCTGCCTTCTAAAAATGTCCGAGCGCAAAGAAGGTCCAAACGGATGAATGGACCCTCATTTGCTTTATTGGACATTAACAACGGACCCTTATTTGGACGTTTTTTAAATTGTTTTAGTAAGACCTTTGTGTAACTAGTTGTTTATAGGAGGCGGGGCACGCGTTTCAACTGATCGCATATCGCGGCTAGGTCGCGGCCAAGCTTAAATCGTGTTGTTGTCCCTTTCACAAACACGTTAAGACAGAAAGGGACAGACTGCCTAAACGGTGGAATAACTTTAAATCAAGTTTATGAATTGAAGTATTTATCAGCACGCATGTTATCAAAAATCACTGGGTTGAAATCCCGATTATGACCAAAAATATACAACAATTTACATTTTCGTATAAAAAGATAAGTTTTAATCACAGATTACGAATCCATACAAGTGTTGCAATAACATCTTTCTTGCAGGGTCCTCTCCGCCCTCGTCACAATTACCATTATTTTAATATTTCTATTTAAACCTTCAACATAAACTCGGTGGTCAAACCAGAGAAAAGTATACAGGGGGCCTCAAAAAGGTTGAGAAGCACAGACCACTTACCCAATAGACATAAAATCGGTACAAATGACATTGCCACATTTCAATGGAGCTTTGTCCCACCTACAAAACTACGAGACCATTTAAGCTGTGTACCTAACATTTTGTTGGGGACTTATTACAGATTTAATATTGCATAATCATAAATCGTAGGAGTTGCGAGAGAAAATGATAACAAAAACAATGAATAATTGGCTTCGATTTCATACAATTTTCTGAATTCTTAATTAAGCTGTTCTTTTTTACTCGATTGATGTACAAAACTATATTTTAAACCAACAATTTTAATAAAAAACGGAGATATTTTTACATTTATTCGTTATCTTGTTCATCATACGGTTGATGGTGGGGCAGAATCTGGCATTGTCATTTGCAAGCGAAAAATTCTGTCAACGATGAGCGCATAGAGACGAAGCGGGTGACAGCGGTGCCGTATTAAAGAAATGCGACCATGTCGATAATATCTCTAGGTGACACGTGTCGCGAAGCAATGTTGCGCTCATGTGCGGGCAGACACTGGCCCCCTGTTACAAGTCTATGGGGAAAGTGGCGGCGAGTAATAATAACGAATTTTCAAAAATCAGTCGAGTATTTTTTGCGAAACTCAACCCAAACTCTTTTGTACACTTTTGCCTGCGTTAGACCGTGCGTCCATCCTTAAATATAAGTCCAAGAGATTTTATGTTACACAAAACGAGTCGTAAGTAATCGTAAATAGTTCATTCTCTGATAACAGCAGTCACCTCTCCTTTTCTATAGGTTCTTTTCAGCCACCTATTCACAAACTGATACTAACTTAAGCAAGTATAGGTCCATAAACACTGGCTTGTACAGTCGAAGACAGAGATAAGTATACAGGGGGCCTCAATAAGGTTGAGATTTTCTCAAAAACTACTGGACCGAATTTAATAATTATTTTACAGTTACATAGTTTTCACTTTTATCTACCAAACAGTGAAATAATTATTGCAATAGGTCAAGTAGTTTTTGAGAAAATCTCAAATGTAAAAACTCTCCTGTACACCTTTCTCTGTGTTCCACCGTACATACGCATTGGTGTCACCGGGAGTCACTGGTAGCCGCAGCACAGAGAAACCTATCGCGGACACTACAATTCCATCTGCAGTTTTCAGCCTTTCTTTGTGTAATTGATACTTAAGTCCAAATAAGTTGTTACTGCGCTGTACTTAGTTTCTAGTTTTCCAATTTTTTTTTCTTCTTTATATTTAAAAAAAAATCCCTTTTGTTTAAATTTGTATACCCTATGACACTCCCGTAATCAAGACGAATCTAACGACACCTCATACACCAAAATCCATCAAGCCGTTTAGGCTACAGGATGGCAGGAAGGGATGTACCTATACCGCAGCCCAAATCAAGTGTCTTATTTTGTAAACAAAAACTACCCTACTAACATTGTAAGTTGTTCTGTGCTTATTGAATAGTTATTTTCACAATATTAGATCGGATCTCTTTCTCTTCACGATGATGAACAGGTTCGATCAATCAGTTCCTTCGTGTTACATCACAATGGGTAAGTAGATATTTGTTACAAAATAAGACCCTTCATTTGGGCTGCGGTTTACATATGTACCCCAGAAAAACATTATGGGGCAGTCGGGTAAAAACATTATGGGGCAGTCGGGTAAAAACATTATGGGGCAGTCGGGTAAAAATGACAATCCCACATAATTTTCTTTCTTTCATTAGAAACGCGACTAACCAAATTGGTCGAAACTTTCGGCTTCAATAATGTAAGCGAGTGATATGCCAGTAATAATGGCTCATTATATTTTTAACCGACTTCCAAAAAAAGGAGGAGGTTATCAATTCGTCGAAATATATTTTTTTTAATACTAAGGAAATACCTTATTGATTGAAGAAGTTATGTTTTGTTTGAGGTGACCACTCTCTTAATTCAGTGATTTTGAGATTATTTGCGGTTTACAGTTTTACAATAGGCGGTTATATTTTATTATAGCGAATATTAGGGACAGTTGAAGACAGAGATAAGTATACAGGAGACCTCAATAAGGTTGAGATTTTCTCAAAAACTACTGGACCGAATTTAATGATTATTTTACAGTTACATAGTTTTAACTTCTATCTATCAAACAGTGAAATAATTTTTGCAATAGGTCAAGTAGTTTGTGAGAAAATCTAAACCTTAAAAACTCTCCTGTACACCTTTCTCTGTGTTCCACCGTACCTTTAATGGTGGCACTTCACTTGGCTATACAAAGTCGCTATTGGATTTTTGACATATTTGTCAAATATTGGACGTACATACAAATAAGACGAATATTTTGTCAAGCATACCAACCACACATGGCAATTATGACAAATACGAATAACCAAGTGAAGTGTCACCATAACATTATTTCATTCACATGTAAAATCAAATTTTGGAATGAACGAATAATCACTGGGCATAGAACATTGTATCAATTAAGCAGTTAAAGAAATCAGGCATGTCTTAATCGTATTCAGGAGAGATGCCACCGATTTAATAACATCGTATCTTCTAATAAAAAGGCAGAGATTCCTAGACAGTTTAGAGCAGAGTTCCCTAAACTTTATTGCATTGGACCCCTTCGGATCGGATTTTGGGTAGACCCAACAAAAAATAACAAATAAACTTTGTACGGGGTTATTCCATTAAGGGCCTCACATGAGCCAACTAGCGCCGCCAATCTTAAAAAAATAATATCTTCAAATATAATCAATTTTATTAAAAAAGCTATGTACACAATCTTTATTAGGATAAATACTATTTTTCAATATACAATACGTGGCATAATTGCGACAAGCTAATTAGTAGTTCATAAATATGCCAAAAACGGCAATTTTTCGCAATTATGCGAACTACAGCTTACCGAAATTGAATCACGTTATAAATAAGCATTTAAAAATTGTATTTATCTTAACAAGCATTTCGTAACATAGCTTTTTTAATAAAATTGATTAAATTGGAAGATATTATTATTTTTAAGATTGGCGGCGCTAGTTGGCTCATGGAAGGCCCTTAATGAAACGAGATCGGAGTATCGTAGACCTCTGTTTAGAGGTCTATTTTTATTTCAATAGGAGGCCGACCTCCGCGTAGGGCGAAGCCCGAAGCGTCCCCACTGTAGCAAATGAGCAAGATGACAATGCGTTACAAATTATGACCAAAGTTGTGAAAAGACATTGCCACATTTCAATGGAGCTTTGCGCCACCTACAAAACTACGTGACCAGTAAGCTGTATCATTTTATTGGGGACTTATATAGCATAATCACAATCAGTAGGAGTTGCGAGAGTAGTAGAAAATGATGAATAATAAATAACTCGCTTCGATTTCATACTATTTTCTGAATTCTTAATTAAGCTGTTTTTTCGACTCGCAACTTGTACAAAACTTTAATTTAAATTAAACCAATAATTTTAATAAAAACGGTGATATTTTTACATTTATTAATTATCTTGTTCAGCATGCGGTTGATGGTGGGGCAGAATCTGTCAATGTCATTTGTAAAAAGTTGGCAACTCTTGGCTTTAAAAAAACTTTTTAAATATTTACAGAGTCAATGGGCCGTTTAAGCTCTCTAGAAATGAGTCTGAATCTCTAACCTAATCTAGAAGATACCATTTCTATAATATCAGTGGTTAAATTCCCGTGAATATGAAAAATACTTGTAATAAACATTGAATTTCGTGTATTTTACCCGACAATCGTTATTAATTCACGCTGTTAGCCATAAACTTCACTTAAACGTTAGGAACCGTGGTTACTTCACAAGCCTCGGTTCCTAACGTTTTTAAGAGCCTTCCATGAGCCAAGTATAATATCTTCCAATATAATCAATTTTATTAAAAAAGCTATTTACAAAATGTTTATTACGATAAATACTATTTTTTTAAATGCTTATTTATAACGTGATTTAATGTCGGTAAGTTGTAGTTCGCATAATTGCGAAAAACGGCCGTTTTTGGCACATTTGTGAACTACAACTTAGCTTGTCGCAATTATGCCATGTATTGTATAATGAAAAATAGTATTCATCCTAATAAACATTTTATAAATAGCTTTTTTAATAAAATTGATTAAATTGGAAGATATTATTTTTTCAAGATTGGCGGCGCTAGTTAAAGTCTGCCGTCTCGGCTTGCGTAGGCCATTAGTGACAAACCGCGGTTTAAGTTTATGACTAACAGCATTTACGTGTATACTCTCTGCACAGTTTTTGTCTTAGCTCATTAGTCGCGGCGTCACTCGGCGTCCGCGGGCGTGTGCCACGTCAACCGCTCCTCGTAGAACGCTATCACCTGGGGACAAGCCATGCTTTGAGTACAGACAACAGCAGATCAATGGTAACACTTGAAGTACGATTTCAACTCTTACGACGCAGATAATAAGAACTGCACAAAGTCCAAAATGTTACACTTGATCTGCTTTGATGTGAATACCGCAGCCCAAATCAAGTGTCTTATTTTGTAAACAAATATGATCGTCTAATTACCTATTGTGATGTAACACTGAAGGAATTGATTGGTCGAACCTGTTCAGCATTGTGATAATAAAGTGATCAGATATAATAATGTGAAAATAACTATGCGATAATCACAGAACAGCTTATAATGTTAGTGGGGTAGGGTAGTTTTTGTTTACAAAGTAAGACACTTGATTTGGGCTTCGGTATAGGTACGGACATGGTCACCTTAAGACGGAAGCCCTATGAAGAGAGACTGAGGATATTGCAGCTCATTGAAGAAGCTGAGATTTGATCGAAACATTTAAAATGTCATGTCATGACCTTCAAATAATCCCAGACTTCAACAAGGCAATGTTTAGTATAACAGACACGCGACCATTATATAACCTAACTAGCTGTACCCCGCAACTTCGTTTGCGTAGAGGAGGAGGATGGAGGAGATCAGGAGGCAAATCTTCCTCTCTGGATCCTTGTTTCCACATCACATACCGCCATGGCTTATAGCCTATGAGCTGTCCGGATATTTCAGCTATCTCCTAGTGAAACTCCCATCAAAATCCCATCAGTAGTTATGGCGTGATACTTGCACAAAGTCACAGACAAACAGACAAAAATTCTAAAAATTAGTGTTTTGGCATCAGTATCGAACACATTACAATTATTCTTTTCATAAAACATCCAATGTACAGACACAATTTTTTTAGTCTTATTATTTAGTATAGATAGATCCCATAAGGTTCACATCGTCCACTTCCTAGAAAGACCATTCGTGAAAAGACCATTTCCTAAATCGTCTACTTTGTAAATCCATTTCCCAAAACGACCACATTATCTCCATCTATTGCGGACTGACCTGCTGTGGGCACCGTAGGTTGGCCACCTTGGCCGGCACCAGCTCTGCCTCGTCCGAGTCCGCCCACTTTATGAGGAACATCAGGTCCCCGGTCGCGTCAGATGCACCTGGGGACAATGCGCAAACGGGAAACATTGAAACTAGTGTCCAACCGAAAATAGGTTTTAGGGCCGAAACTGAATTTCGCCCACGGTCTTAGTTAAGATAAGATAAATATTCTTTATTGCAAAAAGAAAAGAATTACACAAAAGAAATAGGCTAATATCGTTAATATTACAATTGGCGGTCTTATCGCTCAAAGCGATCTCTTCCAGACAACCTTTGGGTAGAGAATTCAGCGTATGAATAGGTAGCTTGTTGAGCAATATTAGTTTCGGCCGAAAACGAAACTTCAATATAAGGTCATTATTTCGTGGAAAAAATAAATAGGCAATTATAATCAGTCGGTATTTATTTATAAATCACATATTATAAATTCAGTCTCTGATATTTGAAGTAATCCTTAAGCACTACATATTATCACTCCATTATTTCAAATAAATTATTTACGCTTTCAATATTATAACGTTTATTTGCTTATTATAGACTCTCGAACTCAGTTTTCAGGCCGAAACCGAAAGTTCGGTCCGACACTAATTGAAACTATGGGACTAGAAATCCGAACGGTATTATGTTTTGACTAAGTTTAAGGTCTATGTAAATATAGGATGTAAGGGTCACCAGTGCACTCGGCGGAACGGGAGCGCGAGGTCGATCCTCTCTCGCATCCGATTCGCCGACGGCGAGTGGGCCGCAGGCGACGGGCGTATGTCCGCCGCCTGACGCCCTAACGAGGACTTGCGGGCGTCGGGTCGGGGGGTCCGGCGTCCGCTTAGAGGTCCCGAGCTGTAAGGCGTCTCGTCCTGTGTTCCGAGACGCCTTAAGCGGAGGTTTAGGGGTATAAACCCGAAGACGGGCCCACGCGGGCGGCCGCCGACGAGGTTGTGGTATCTGGCGTTGCGTTCCCACAACCTCGTCCAAACGCGGTGAGTTGAACACCTTGGGGTTTTAGTGGGGATAGGACCGTATTGTGACGGGAGTCCCACGTACTCACCGCGCGCCCCTCCTTATTGATATTTAGATATATAGATTATTGATATATAGATGTGAAAAGCATTTCGCCAAGTAAAAAAAGGGTCACCAGTGCATGCGACATATTGTATGCATTGATCACAATAAGTAGTCAGAGCATAGTTTTGTATGCAGACAGGAATGTGACGTTCCCCTGTAACGTTTAGATTATCATTTCGCGCAGCAGATATGGAAGAAAATTCAAATCGTATTACCTATAATCTTCTCAGCCTTCAGTCCTTTATCGAAGCCAGTTTTGGCCTTTTCGTCCTTGCGTTCCCTTTTGTTCTCCTTCGGCTCCTCGACGGAGGAGACGCTGGCCCCCCGGCCCTTTCGGCTGGTGCTCGTCTCCTCACTGGACTCGCGGACGCGTTTCTTGGCTCGCTCTTCGGGTTTCTTCACTTTCTGTTAACGCAAAGTTAGAGGACTGTTTAGTAAGGTTGGTTGATAGGTCAATGTATCTGTTATATCATTATCCTGATAGAGTGCCAGTATGGTGGCACGTCAAACCATCGGGATATTTTGTGCACTCACATTTACAACGCCCCGCCACATGTTAAACAAATACTACCTACCTACTGGGGAATATGAATTGATAAACATCGCGAAATTGCAGACTTTATTTTTCTATTAAAAATTGCCTCCAACTCTATCGAGTTATTGTCACTGTTAACTATTACGTATTATTCTTATTGTTTTTAAATAATTGTCCAATTGTTTTTTCAATGTGTGACTGAGACGGCAGAGACAACGTCACCCGGGTGTGAGTTCCAGATTTGAACAACTCTGTTGCTCAAATGACGTGCAACATTGTTTGTGTTTCAAAACTGTCTATGGTTATTGGCTTTACTATGCACATATTGCACTTGCCTCTTTCTCCTTCTCCTTCCTGTTGTCCTCGAAGGTCTTGATCAGCTCCTCGCAGTCCAGGTTCTCCACCGGCTCCCATGTGCTCTCCTCCTCTTTATAGCCTTTCCATTTCAACAGGTACTGGATCTGAACACAAAATAATCAGGGTTTGAAGATATGCAGTATTTCTTTCTTTTTTTTTGTTTCCTTGCTTATCTGCCTGGACTGGTTTCCTTGCGGGTCTGCCTATCAGATGTGGTGAATGTCAGGTAGTATGTAGGTGCTACATTCAACAACGCAGCTCTCATGTGTTACAGCTCGGTTGGACAATCAATAAATTCATTCCGTTTTAGTATTTTTGGTCATCTTGAAGTGTTTAGTAATTCAACAGCAAGTTAGTTTATTATTATTATTCATTTGATAGACAGGCAGCATAATGCTGGTGTGTCTATATCACAGTGTTGGTAAGTTCAGTCTATGTTGTCTAATGTTCATATGATTGACACATATTGCTTATTTTTATAATGTTTGCTTTTAACCACATGTCGAGGCGATTTTTAAAAGAGTTTACTGATGGTGCAGATACCACATCATCAGACAGTTTGTTCCATGCGTGGACAACTCTGTTACTTAAGAAGTGATGAGCGATTTTGGTATTGGCGATTTTCATATGGTGTCCTCGCAATGGACGTATGTCTTTAGTCTCAAAGAAACGGTGGAGACCTGGGAGGTTATATTTGTACGTGAGAATTTTATATGTCTCAATTAGATCACCTCTGTTTGGGTGTTTTCTGAGCTGTTCCTTGTATCTCTCCATCTTGTTGTTAATTTCCTGCCTGTGGGATACTAAGTTAATGGTGGCTTGCATAAGATTTGGTATAAATTATGTATAATTTTATTTACGTACCCACCTAAATTTTAGGTTATTCTAAACACTATTGTACTGACAGTTCGAGAAACATGTTTAAGAACTTGTTAAAAGCGCTTTGACTGCTAAACTTATCGCACCTTTATAAAATGATGATGAAGAGCTCGGTGGTTCAGTGGTTGGGTCAATGGACTTGCAATATGGAGGTCCCAGGTTCGATTCCCAGCCATGGCAGCCATGTACCAATGAGTTATCCTCGGTTTTTTCGACGGAAAAACTTACGTACATTTACAGACTGCTCTCAAAACGGTGAAGGAAAACGTCGTGATTAAACCTGCATGATGTAGAAGAAAAAATCTAAGGCATGCGAAATCCGCCAATCCGCACTGGGCCCGCGTGGTGGATCAAGGCACCAGCTCCCTCGATGTAAGGGAAGGTCTGTGCCCGAGCAGTGGGGCAATATAAATAGACTGATGATGATAAAATGATGACAAATTCAACATTTCGCCAAAATGAGTTTTTGTGAAATACTGACCTAAAAGAGCATGCTTCACAACCTAGTTTAATAAGTTGAGTCTATGTTGTTTTAGGTCCATACCACCTGCTTCCTCCGTCAAAATTAAATAGTGAAGTGGCCGATTTGGTGTATGTACATGTACCGCGACACTCGTGTCGATTCCGCGGTACCCCATGCTCATATCATCACGAAACGACAGGTCCTAGTCACTCTTGCAAAAGGCTATTAAATGAGTGAGAGACAGTTTCGTTTAGCTTTTTAGCGACCACGACAGAATCCCGCCTTAGAGTTTACACTTGACGGGGTTACAAAAATCTAAATCGTATCGATTCAGTACCTTCAACCATAATAATTAGTATTATACTTTCATGAAAATGTTTTAAGTGTACAACGCTGTGTCCTGGCAACGCGGAAAGCTGCTGCTGGACCCTAAGCTAGCTCATTATTTACCAGTCAAATAGAAGCTGAATAAACACAAAAATACATTTGTAAGTATAAGAATAGCGTCTCAAAAGACAAAAGACGGGTCGTCTCAAACTAACCTTGCCTTTCACTGTTCGCCTTTCCAAAACCTTCTCCACAACGTATTCTTCCTCACTGGATTGATCAGAGGCATCTCCTTTTTTATCCTTCTTGCCCATGTTTCAGATAATTACAAGTAAATTTACAAAATACAAAAACGACGCGTTCTGCAGAGTACGGCGTTCCCAGAAAAAAGCAAAATGGCGCGGCCGGCGCCGCGCCGCTACAAAAAAAAGTGGGTTTCTAAAATGTTGCCATTATTAATTTTATAGTGACACAATGTATGTATGGTATGTAGTGACATTTTGGAGAGGTCACGACAACTTTCATCGCATTCGATAACGATTATAAGCGTTTATAGCGATACGTTTTCAGTAGGAGAAAATTTGGGAGAAAATATTACAATTGGATCAAAATGTCGCAACGCAATCCAAAGCCTTTTAAAAACATAATATTTTATACTAGCAACATTATACATGTTCGCCAACATTGACGAGCTACCATACCAATCAATGTAGCCAACATCCACAAAATGCCGCAGTTATTTTATTCACAAGTTGTTATAAGAAAAAATAATGTTTTCTTCACATTTTAGCTATCTTTCATGAAATTCATAGAAAATAGTACAAAATTATGTAAGTACCTATTCAATAAATGACGCTAAGGAGACAATAATGTGCCTTGAACTTGTTATCAATATCAACATTGTTTTGCAAAGAGTGAACAAGACAACTATACGCGCGATGTTCTTTTCATACTTGTTTTGCTTTCTTGCTTGTTGCTTTTGATGCTATCTTGCTTGCTCTCGTTTTCCTGCAATCTAGCGACTTGCGACAGATTTCAGTTCAGTCTGGTTCTGACTGCGTCAAGAAAAACAAGTGCCGTTCGCTGTTTTGCAGTCTGAGATTTACGAAGGATTGTCCATTAATTTGTGCAATAACAGTGTCCTAATCGTGTTGTGTTAATAAAAACAGTTTTGAGGTTAATACGTGTTTGAATCTTGATGGTTTTAAGACTGGTTTAATTATCAAGTTTTTGTGTCGACTGGAGTGGTTTCAAATTGACTTTTGACGTCACTCGGGGCGACCAATCAGTTGGCGCCAAAGAAAATAACACTTGTTGAGTTGAATGCCGAGTGTTTTGATACAATTTTGGTCCTTCGTATCGAAACTGTGTCCGGTAGCACCTTCATTAATTTAAATGGATGGGACTACGTAATTCTACGTTGAAAATATGTTATTAAAATGCACTGCCGATGGACGGCCTATTAAAGTGAACGGATCGCCGGTGGCGCAAGGAAATGTGGCGAGAGGTAAGTTATTTTATACATAAACCTATAATATGTTATTACGATATCTTATAGTAATTAATTACGCATTTCTTGCGGGCCAACGCGGTGACAGCTTAGAAAATAAAATGACCGGCGAATTGCGCGTTTTTAAAATTCGTGTAATCTATCAGCTCATTTTTATATTATAATTAAGATTACGGTTTTCAAACTTCCGATTTCCCTTGGTGACAAGTTGACACATGTCACGTTAAGTACCTATACTTAGGTACTGATACCCCCCTACTAAGTATACCTACCTACTTACTGATATTTACCCGAACTGTCCACTTGAATGTACGGTTAACTGAATGTTCTTAGGTACTTTAATATCCAATTACTTGAATGGCCAATTACTAAATTAAAATTAGTGGGTGTAAGTAGAGTACCTACCCATAGACTTTCTGAGGGAATTAGGTACGGTGGAACACAGAGAAAGGTGTACAGGAGAGTTTTTAGGGTTGAGATTTTCTCAAAAACTACTTGACCTATTACAAAAATTATTTCACTGTTTGATAGATAAAAGTTAAAACTATGTGACTGTAAAATAATTATTAAATTCGGTCCAGTAGTTTTTGAGAAAATCTCAACCTTATTGATTCCCCCTGTATACTTATCTCTGTCTTCGACTGTACCATACCATACATAGGTGACATCTTCTGTATCACTGTTTTTAACATGATTTTAGTATTTTAATCAACACGGTCAGATTATTGTAATTACTATTTACAAGTTTGATTTAAGATAATAAAGACTTTGCCCTGATCCACAAAAGAAAACCAACAGTTTTATTTAGAGCGAAACATACCTACCTAAGTAGACGCAAAATATAAATTGGACTTTAAATTATTTATTCAATTTTATATCTATCAATATTATTACTAAGTAGATCAAAGGACTGGTCCAGTCCAGATTTGATGGGACGCGGTCGCGTTGGATATCTGCCTAAAAATATCGTCGAGAAATCGTAACAAACAAGTACGATTAAAGCCCACTCAGTCGTCGGGACAGACTCTTTTTGAAGGACTCAATAACATACAAAGATGCACATGTTATAGTCAAAGACCGAAGCTAGGTCACTCCTAGATTCGACGAGTCGATCCTCAGGTCTGACCACCTCCTAGTAGTTCGAGAAATGAATTGTCTTCAGAGGAATTGCACAATCACGCCTTTTTAGAGCCCCAAGTCTTAGTCAAATGAATTAGTTATTTCGACCTTTGACTAACGAATTTATGTCTAATCCTAGGAGAGACTACGGACCTAGGCTAAGACAAGTTCTAGAGTGGAGTAACGTATAAACTTAGCGCCCTCGGATCAGATATAGGGGTGATATGCGCAAATAGCTGGCAGTAACTGGAAGCACAGAGCCAACGATCGGGCTGAGTCGCTCGCCCTAAGAGAGGCCTACACGTCCAAGACGATCTCGGACGATACTAGATGTACAGAACTTACCGAAGAAACCCGAACGGGGATGGGTATGGATAAAAGCTTTCCAGAATCGGAAAGCCTACAATAGTTGAGCTGTCAGCTGACAACCTTGCTACGCTACTTCAGCGAGCTATGGTGGTTGAGCTGACAGTGCACAAAACTACCATCTTCGCGGAGTCGGTACAGAATCTTACCCTCACCTAATAATAAGACTAGAACTTAAAGTACCGAGAACCCTATTTTCTTTTGATTTGGTCAAAGTCCAGCGGGGTTACTCTCACCTCTTATAGCGATCCAGTTTAGGTTCCTAAACAATTTGCTACAATGACGTCAAACGTCAGGAGTAACCCTGCTGATCCTCTTTTCTGTACAAGTTTTTACAGAAGAGACGATGTTTAAGAGTCACCTTTAAATCTGTATTAATTAATTATAGGATGAATAAAAGTTGAAACAGACCTTTGATAAACATCAAAGGTTACATAATGTACGTACAAAGCTAGCTTACCGTTACAATACCCTTGCATAATTAATGTCTCACTAATAATGCATGAATTTGACCGGGAGTCGAGGATAACGGGCTTTGCCTTAATTGGGTGGGTGTAGTAGATCGCAGGTCCATTACGTAAAAACAGAAATAGAGCCTAATCTTGGTAACGGAAATTAATACGTGACACTACCTAAATAAAGAATATTAGGTAGGTGGGTGGATATAAGCCTCGACAAATTCTTGTCACAAAGTAATCGCCACTGTTCTCGCTCTTTGAGAGTATAATTTGAGGTATCCCATGTTGTTGCGAAATGTAAAGGATTCACAATAGTCAATATAACCCACAAATTCTGTGACAATAGTCCAATGGTTACTAGGATGTGAGCATCGCTGGTTCGATCTCCTCCGGACTATGGTATTGGAATGGACCGATCCTAGTACAAAATTTAAACTTAATTGGAGTGGCGATATAGCTAAACATCACTGTATACTACTATTGTAGTCTAAAAGCTTGTCATACTGTTGCCATAATACTAAAATTCGATCGGAATCAGGTGAACAATCCGGTATGAACTCGCTGCCCAGTCATATGATGAGCGCGTGCGCATATCGCTTCTGTAAACAGAGCGGAATGCGCTTCTGACCCCTTGATAGTGATTGGCTGGTCGGCGCGATGATAAAACCCCGGCAAGATAACTCGCAAGTCGTGGGTCGCACGTCAACCGACTAGCGACTGATTCAAAACTACAGTACTCCATTAACGAAAACAATGTAAGTATGTTTCAGCGTAAATTGGAAGGGTTAGGCACGGTTAAGTATAAACTGGACAATTTTATACATTAACATTTGTTCAAAACTCTGGTTTTCAATTTATTGATTCAATTGGACTCTTGGCACCAATCGCTTTAAAAGATTAGCAGTTTATCAATGAATCATGTGTCTCTATTATCCAAGTTTAAGTCTAACAATTATTTAGTTCCATTTACCTAGTTTCGAGCTGATAAAAATAATAGACATTGATTTGTTTCCTGTTCTATTATTGTTGATTGCCGATTTTGTTGTGAATCATCAACATTTTAGAATAGAATAAGTTATTAATAAGTCAATGAGTCTATACGTCCCGTCTCTAATCTCGCTACCTAATTTCTGCCACTCTGACAACACAAACACGACATGTAGGTAGGTACCCTAACAGCAGATCAAGTGTAACACTTTAGATCATTCTTATTATTTGCGTCGTAAGATTTAAAATCGTACTGCAAGTGTTATAATTGATCTGCTGTTGTCCGTACAAGAAGTAAGTTGTTACCAAACAATTAATCGAAGGCTCATAATGAACAAGCAACAGTCATTTTGAATTAGGTAGTCTGAAGAGACCCCATTTACCCGTGTCTCTAATAAATTAGCTGCGTAATTCATGCCTAACTAGTAAATAATATTTAAATATTTACGGACGGCAAGAGGCCGGACGGTCTAACACTTGTTCCTTGGCAGAGAGACCGCTGCCACATATGGGACGCGACATGCGTATGCACGTACGCACCCTCGCATCTTAGCCTCACCATTCGTGCCGCTGGTTCTGCTGCCGAGGGTGCAACCTCGCCACGCTATACGATTTTGTTCCGGTCGCTGTGGAGACAGCGGGGGCGTGGGGACCTGTGACACTCTTAAGTTTCTTGCGGATTTGGGTCGCCGCTTAAGGGACAGTGGTAGTGACCCCACTTAGTTTCCACATTCTTGAAACAAATGTTAGTATAATAATTGCTAAAAATGTATAAGTACCTATTTTCAAGAAGCACTCATCATTATTTTGTGTCAATATAAATCTTTTTATATTTTATCTAATTCATCAGATACTTAAAATGTATTTCGAACAAGGGTTAAATATTGTGCCCTCGAGGCGTTTTAAAGTATTTACAAACTGCGCAAAGCCGCAAACATCCGGCAGAAGCTGGATTAGTTTTCGTTTGGCATTTAATCGACAAACAGTAGAAGACGTCATATCTAATTGAGTAAACGTAAAAGGGAAGCCACAGATAAGATAAGCAATTTAGGTCCATCATGAATGAGATGTCAACGACCGGTGAATGTGACCAGTCGAGTCGATAGCGTTTGATGGATTTGGTGAAGAGAGAGCCTATTCGGGCATAGTTGTTAGATTTTATGATTCGTCATTTATCCCTTGCCAGAGGTTCTATTATGATCTAAAGAATCCACTTTATGCCAAACACAACCCTTATACGTGTAAGAAGTGGTACAGTGTAGCTTATTCTGCGTAGCGGACACTAAGTCTAAACCTAAACGCAACTGTGCGGTGGAACACAGAGAAAGGTGTAAAGGAGAGTTTTGAAGATTGAAATTTTCTCAAACACTACTTGACCTATTGCAAAAATTATTCCACTGTTTGATAGATAAAAGTGAAAACTATGTAACTGTAAAAGAATTATTAAATTCGGTCCAGTAGTTTTTGAGAAAATCTCAACCTTATTGAGGCCCCCTGTATACTTTTATCTCTGTCTTCGACTGTGCCTGTGTCTTTCAAATGCTACATCGCGTAAGAGTAACACAATTATGTCAATAAATGTGGTTCTACCGTGTCCAAAGTCTAATCCTAAACCTAACATGCTATTTGATGTACCTATTTACCTACAGTCTGTTGGTACTTTTAATATTATAAAACAATCATTTGATTTCGTAATTCATATCGGTGGCGAGAATACAGACAAAAATATAGGTATCGATCAGGTAACCAGATTGTGTTACCTATGCTCCGCAGCTAAATTTAAATTTTATTTTCTTGAAAATTATCTCTTATTATCATAGCCGTTGTGTCGATAACTATAACTAAGTCGGTTCACACAATACATAGGTGGGTTATTATCATACATATGCTAATAGTAGCGCAAGTTATCACCACATATATCAGATAACTAGGCTAGTCAAAAACTAGGCATTACTTCACGTTCTAATACGTCATATCAGTGCTACAAGTTTTACCTTAAACTACAGGAAAACTGGCAAAACGACGAAAATGAGTTTGAATTGGTCAAACATAGCCACATGGCAAGAGAAGAGAGATTCAGCTAAAATAAAAATGGCCGAGTAAATCTGGTAATAGAATTTCGCCGAGATTCATAAGACACTTTTGAGCACAAGCTTATCGTGAGAATCTTTGATCTAGACTTAACAGAGCTTCCGTAAATATGAGGTTGAAATGCAACCAATAAGGAAGTCGATAAGGAATTGATAGGAATAGCAAAAACTAAAGTGCCTACGTTTTATTCAATGCCTTCCTGTGTTTTCGTATAAAAAGCCTGAAAAGTAGGTAAAGTTTCGAAGTCACTTGATCTTTTCAGTGCTAATAATTCGATACCTATTGCTGATGAAATGACAGTGATTTTCGACATGTTCACTGCTCTATCTAAGCCAGAATGATTTTTTGTTACTTGTCAGATATTACTAATTGACACACATGAGATATCGTACGCTAACCGCAGATCAAGTATAACACTTTGAATTTTGGACCGTTCTTATTATCTGCGTCGTAAGATTTGAAATCGTACTGCAAATGTTACCATTGATCTGCTGTTGTCCGTACAAAGGTAAATTCAAAATCTATTTGACTCTAATATTCGAGCCAACGCGATAGAATGAATTCCGAACCTATGCGGTACAATCCTCATGTCTAGTAACCTATGTAACAAATTGGCTAATGAGAGTGACGGATTCTACCACCTGCAGGGCCTGTGATAGACGAGTCCTTGAAACACTTATTGTGTGAATGTGACTCACTAGCTGGAACGCGATTGAGTCTTCTGGGGTTAGCCCAAGGTTAACCTATCCGGAACCAGAAGATTACAGATTCCTACCCATGAGCTGCGTGGTCTTTAGGGAGGAGGAAGGAGTATAAAGGAAAGGATCCCAATAGATCGTAGTCCCCGTAATAGCACACTTATAAGATAAGAACAATTTGGGTGATGCTACATTTCTGATTGTGAAGTACTGCATGTCAACAGAAACCTATATACGTTTTAGTTAGCAACAATTTATCAGTCAGTAGAAATTCATTGCACAACTCAACTTGAATTACGGGTCGCTATTTGCTGTAATTTGTTCAATGGCCACTCATTGGCTGTGGACATTACATTGGTTTCAAGTGTTCAGTGGAATGAATAGCAAGATTTACACTTGCTGAAATGCATAGAGATGAAATTATTAGGCTGTAGAAAAACTTTTAGGCCCGTATTAATAGTCTGTGCTCCAACCCTCCCAAGAGCGAATTCAGCCGATACACTCTCAAGACGTGATCAAGTATGTCATTTATTAATAAACCAATCTTGAGGGCGTATCACGTGATGTCTTTCTCAAGTCGCGGTTCGCCTGCAATCAGCAAATACGTGCTCAAGTGTGAGTTTGACAGTTATCTTGAGAACTGAGTTTTGTTTATTAATACGGCGTTACTCACGTGATACCAGATTCCTAAACGCGCACCTAAGTTACGTTTATTAATAGGAACGTCATCTTGAGGTCGTTTTCAAGATATTTTGAGCTGAGAATGATTTCTTAACGGGCCTTAAAGTCAAGAGAATATTGGGGCTAAGATTCAGTGCCAATTTTGAGCACGGACTTAGTGTAAGCGCTCTTACAACTAGCAGTTGTATGAGCTAGCTCGCGCTCTTGCGATATCTCTTGTACCATCCCATTTGTGCATTCAAAATCACACCTGGCATGGGCGTATAACCCCTTAACGTGTTTTGGAGGTCCGGCTCTGAACGTTGCTTAACTTGTTCAATAGCTTTCTGAGCTTGCTTTCAACTGTGATAGCGCTGCCCTCAATCAATTACTTGAAGTCATATTTTTTTGTAAATCGTAGATTCTTGCCTTGGTACAGCCAAACCTTCACAGTTTAATTTTACTTTAGGAGCACTAAATAATGGTAGTGTTTCCTCGTTGGCACGCTTATCTATTTGCCAAATAGCGGGATGTTTATTGTTAAAGCTTTGCGCTTACAGAAGCAATCAATAAATCAACAAACGCTGCTTTTCCGCAATGATAGCTGAATGTCAGGGGTTCAATACTCTGAAAAACAACATCTAGCCTATTATGGATCGAATATTATATCAAGTTTCAGCTTGGAAACAATTACCATTAGTGGGTTGTCGCAAGCAAGAGTGATGTATCATCATCAGTCCCACGTCTAATTTCACTAATGATTTATTTTCAGTAAAGGAATGCGGACAAAGTCTTGTGATGGATCTGTTAGGCAGTTTGCGCACACCCACTGATTAGATTACACGTCCCGCTCTAATCAGTTTGCTAAAGATACGAGTAAGGGAGATGACTATGGTTTCCGCAAACTGTTGTAAAACATGTGCGAGCGCAGCGTTCTAATCAGCCTTGGGCCTTGACCTTGAGGTTCGCTATCACTGTTCTAGTGGCGACTAGCGATTCGCTATTCCTGCTAAATAACTCTTACGGCATCTGTTACAGTAGCCTCCTTCTGAATCATCGGATCATTATCATTCGCTGTTACTAGGTCCGTTTCATAACCTTAATCTTATCTGCATATAACCAATAAAATATTATTTTTAGACATTCGCACCTAATTAGGATTAGATATTCTTATGACCGTTAGGTATTTGTAATAATATGGCAATATAAGATACGTTCGATATTGATTCTACTTCAATATTAAGGAAGGTATGCCAGGATCGCAGCGCAGCAGATGGAAGTCCATCGTTTCTGCGTACCCCTACTGGAAACAGGCGTGACATGTATTTACTCCTCTCGGTCAGCGACCCGAAGTGGATCTTTGCCTCCGTATAAAGACGGCAGTTATTCCCAGCCAGGGCAGCCATGTACCAATGAGTTATCGTCGGTTTTTTCGGTGGAAAAACTTTCGTACATTTACCGAGTGTTCTCAAAACGGTGAAGGAAAACATCGTGATGAAACCTACATCCCTTAGAAGAAGAAAAAAAAAATCTAAGACATGTGAAATCCGCCAATCCGCAGTGGGCTCGCGTGGTGGATCATGGCCCCAGCTCCCTCGATGTAAGGGAAGGTCTGTGCCCGAGCAGTGGGGCAATATAAATAGACTGATGATGATGATTCCGCTCCCGCAATAATTCCTTTCACATGTTTGCCTGCAGTCAGTGCTGGTCCTTCTAGGCCTCATCTCCAGCGATTAAATTTAATTGGTAGTCCCAATGCTCTTCAGGGGTTGGAACCTCATAATTTACAATCCTAAGACTACCTACTACTACTAAACTGCAGGTAGAACTGTAATTTTTGTTGTCCCTTTCAAGTAATGTTTCGTGACCGCGACGACGCGGCGAGCCTTTGCCAATCTTTTGCATGGCCTCGGGTGTCTGGCAAACTTGAAATTGGTCTTCAAGATCACAACGATCGATCACTGGCATTCTTACTACCATTATTTTACATATCTAAGTATGTCTCATACTAAGTAAGTACCTGTATAGATATTGTATTGTAGCACTTGTGTGTTAGTTTTATTGTTTGACAATTGATACTAAATGGCTAGTTCTCTGTTGTACTAGTTATTTGTTCAAGTGCGCCTACGGAGAGATACTACGCCGTAATAAGTTTAACTAGTATTCAGTTGACTATTCTGCTAGGCGCTTGCGTCTATTCTATAAATTATATTGCGTAAGTAGAGCATAGCAAATTACTTAGCATGATGTAGTAAAAATGACAATCCTTCTGCCCCACCATCAACCGCAAGATGTACAAGATAACGAATAAATGTAAAAATATCTCCGTTTTTTATTAAACTACTCGGTTTAAAATAAAGTTTTGTACAAATTGCGAGTCGAAAAAAACAGCTTAATTAAGAATTCAGAAAATAGTAAGAAATCGAAGCGATTTATTTATTGTTTTTGTTATTCTTCTATAGGAGTTGCGAGAGTAGTAGAAAATGATACTGATTATGATTATGCAATATGAAACCTGTAATAAGTCCCCCACAAAATGATCCAGCTTAAATGGTCACGTAGTTTTGTAGGTGGGGCAAAGCTCCATTGTAATGTGGCAATGATTTTTGATATTGGCCATCCTGCTACGATTTCCTCAAGAATTACCTACTTAAGATACTCTAATGATGTGCTACATTGGCCATCCTTGATCCTTAGTAGATCCTTGATCCAGTGGTATTCAAAGACTAAACAGTTCGTACTCATACTCATTTATTTTAACCTTAGGTACACAGTGTTCCACTTGGTTACTTCATAATATTGTAATCATACAGTTTTAATAATATACAGGGTGTAACGTAAATGGTACATGAAGCCGAAGGGAGGGTGTCAGTATCGGTAACTGAACAACTTTTGTTCTACGACTTTTCGATTTTCGCGAATTTTTTTTCGACTTTTCTTACATTTCCCTCCGGTCAGCTGATCGATTTGTATGAGACATTAATTTATTTTTATTTTTTATTCGAAAAGTCGTAGAACAAAAGTTGTTCAGTTACTGGTACTGAACACCCTCCCTTCGGCTTCATATATCATTTACGTTACACCCTGTATATTATATTACATGGCTCGATAGACAAAGAGGCAGAAGGGCAAAAAGCAGACCCACTGTATTGTGTCAGTGGTCAACTAAAATTAATTAAACTACACGTTCGAACTGATGCTGTTAGCCATATACACATAGTTTAACATAATTTCCCTTCAACCGTGTTTTATCACTTTCCGCCGTCGTTAAAACACGTTAAGTTAGACAGAGACCGAAGCCAGAAGGAAAATCTTTTAAATCACGTTTATTGTTAACTGCGAGAGTCGATCGCATAGGTTTGCAAAGCATTTGCTCAAACAGCTTCAAAAAAAAATTGATTTGGAAGAACTTTGAAGCCTTTCTTCCTTGCAAACGGACGGAAGTCAAAAGGATAGTTTGCCATAGAAACGATACGATTCTGCTTTTATCAGCGTTGTAGGAAGTGTAGGTTGTTTTTCCTCAAACGATTAAATAAACAGTAATCGTATTTACTAGTAAACAGTAGTTGACCTCTTTAGTATCATCCTCATGTCTGACAATATTATTTCGTTGTTATTTACTTTCTGTAAGTTTTTACTTACAATATTGCAAAAACGCTCAATATAATTGGACTGCGTTCACTTCCCTGTAAAGCTGAAGCAATACCCGATCCAATGTCATTGGCTTGCAATATTGTAGTCGCCCTCATATTGTGTTGTTATTTATTTATTTTATTAATGGACTCGACAGTTCGTCATTTGCCAATGTCATGTTACAGAAAATTTAATATATTCAATAGTCTTCTATCTTCCTCCAGGGGAGTCGCAGTAGCGTCTTCACCCTGGACTAGTCTGGACGAAGCTCGACAGTCACGTTCACTCCCGAGCTTGTAGCGGGAACTCTTGATAAAAGCTTGAAACCCTAGATCTTGCTCAAATTATCCAACAAATTCACCATACTGTCACTCGCGAACATTTTCTGATTAATTTAACGTGATATTAATATCAAAATAACCACTGTAGACAATAAAATAAAAATTATCAAATAATTTTGCAACCTTCGTTTCCCGCCATTTTCAAGAGAACCTATTGTGTTGTTCAAGGGGAATGAAAGTGCTGGTTTCACTTGTTTATCTTGTAAACTCGCAAGCCAGCGCTACGATTGGTGTTTACCGTTTAACAGAATTACCAATGAGATATCATCTAAACTAAATGAAACATAATAATGGCGTCTGTACGGTGGAACACAGATAAAGGTGTACAGGAGAATTTTTAAGGTTGAGATTTTCACAAAAACTACTTGACCTATTGCAAAAATTCTTTCGCTGTTTGATAGATAAAAGTGAAATCTATGTAACTGTAAAAGAATTATTAGATTCGATCCAGTAGTTTTTGAGAAAATCTCAACCTTATTGAGGCTCTGGATACTTATCTCTGTCTTCGACTGTACCATACCTCAGCTCATGATTTCTTTGACTAAATCTTAAGGGCTAACGCTTGGGCCCAATGGTGTAACCAGTAGCGGATTATCCTAAAGGCAAACTAGGCATGTGCCTAGGGGCGCGAGGTCACAAAGGGGCGCGCACGGGAGGCGATTAGTTGACGAAAACCCAAAATAAGTACCTATTTAAAATAAAAAAGTCATAACATAAAGCTAGATTCGGACTCTGGTATTCCCTGCGTTTTCACGCCAAACATTGCTACGAATTCGCTAATATTATGTCGTTTTCAGTGTTTTTTTGTGATTCTAAATCCACCTTTAGAGCTTCCTAAGTCCCCGTCTACTTCATTACACGTAGGTACATAGCCAGATTCCATAACAAAAACCGAGAGGCGCCGGTGTGGTGCTAGCCTAGGGCGCTGGCGACATTTAATCCGCCTCTGGGTCTAACTAACCATTTTGATCTAACAGTAACATAGACGATATGCGAGTGTTGTCATTGATGTGCTGTCGAGTGTGCTACCGGTGTAAAACTACTAAGTAAGAGAGCTACGCCAACAAACTGCATTGCAGTTTGGCGACAAATGTAACATTGCAATTTTGTTAAAAATTAATAAATAAATTTAAAAAAAAAAACTTACTGTATATTTTATAAGGAACTCATTTCATTTTATCCCATCATGCCCGTACTACATATCTAATATTAAATATAGAAGCGGTGAACAGTTCCATATATTATCGCCATTATCGAAATTAGCTGACAATTTCGCAAGCTGAAACACTCGTCGCAACCACGATGTGATACAGTTTGTATTCAAGGTCAATACTCGTTTCTACAGCATTCAATAGACATAGGTATTGATTTTGTCCGTTAGCGGAATACATGAAATGGGTCAGAACCCATTGGTCCCCTAATATTCGTCCCCCGGATTAAAAGTTGTAGATTCGGCCCCTATACAGGTGTAACGTAAAGGGTATATGAAGCCGAAGGGAGGGTGTTCAGTATCGGTAACTGAACAACTTTTGTTCTACGACTTTTCGAATAAAAAACAATAAAAAATTATTGTGTCATACAAATCGATCAGCTGACCGGTACGAAATGTATGAAAAGTCAAAAAATAAATTCGCGAAAATCGAAAAGTCGTAGAACTAAAGTTGTTCAGTTACCGATACTAAACACCCTCCCTTCGGCTTCATATAGCCTTTACGTTACACCCTGTATAGGTGCCCATTGGTCCCCCGGCAGGAGACGAGACAATATTAATTTATTTTTAAGGCTCAGTCTTCGGCACCTGCTCAGGTACTTTTTGGTTCATGCACTGCACATATTATTCATCAGGACAATGAGTCTCTTTTTATTGTTCGAGAAATGCTTATATCATATATTTTTGTTTCAATTTGAGTTTCAACAAAACATGAACGTTGTTCGCACTCTTGTCGGCAGTGCTGTGTTGACTTGACGCTCATTTTACCAATATGTATAGAAAAACCATATGTTCAACTATAAAATGCACCTGCATTTCTATAGGAAACGTTGATCTAAATGATAAATGGAGAAAAATTATCATCACGGATATTGGACCGAGAATATGGAGACAAAATTCACGATCTGGATACGAATCACGATGGCTCTGTTGGAATAGAGCACGGAATGGCGAGGTCCCGGGTTCGAAACCCGGTCGTGGTGATATTTTTTCTCCATTTATCATTTAGATTTTCGTTTCGCATAGATAGTGCATATGCAAGAAAATATTAAAACATAGGAAACATATACGCAATAGGCCGATGCGAATTCAATATATTAGGTACCCTCTATCCTTGAAGACTTTTGAGATCATTAATTCCGAAAGCACCTGCTGAAACTGAAACCATATTTTATTATTATATATAAACGGATATCACTCACTTATATTGTTAAAGTCGGCAATTAGACCGACAGTTTCGACCGATTTCGACGGTCTTTTTCAAGGTGAGCGCGCCACGCCCGCGTCGCCGTTGACGTTTCTTCGCGCACTGCGGATGAGCGCCCTCTGTTTACATATAATAATTTGTAGTAATGGCTCACTATAGTTTTAACCGTATTTTATACTGAAATCATCGTATCAACCAACATTTATCCACTTTTGGATATAGAACTCCTGCAATGACCGCCATTGAATCCTATCTCCAGCTCTCCGCATCCAACTACTGCTTCATCTAGCTGGGGGGCATCCCACACATCTACCCACGTCTTTTAAAATAGACGTTTGTTTGTACAGCTGACGGCATTGGTGAATATGTCCGATGTTTCAGCAAATGCCATACAATAACTGTTTGGTTGTTTGAGTTGAGTAGTGCATCAAACAGTTTTCTATTCGCATGAAGTACGGTGGAAATCAAAATATCTTTTATTTATTTATTCTATTAATGGACTCGACAGTTCGTCATTTGCCAATGTCATATTACAGAAAATTCTATGTATAATAGTTTTCTATCTTCCTCCAGGGGAGTCGCCGTAGCGTCATCACCCTGGGTAGCCGCGTCTTCTTGTCTTCATCCACAGGAGACGCCGTAGCGTCAATCACTGTGGACGAAGCAGCTCGACAGTCACGTTCACTCCCGAGCTCGTAGTGGGAATCTTGACCATGGCGCCAAACTTCAGATCCTGCTTGAATTCACCAATAACTTCACAATACTGTCATTCGCGAACATTTTCTGATTAATTTAACGTGATATTAAACACAAAACACCCACTGTAGACATTAAACTGAAAAATATTAAATAATTTCGCAACCGTCGTTTCCCGCCATTTTCAAATAGCCCAAAATATCTTTATTGCAAGATTGCGAGTTTGTACATAGGTCTTATAATAGATTTATCCTTTCCACAATCTACCTATAGCAGGCGTACAATATTTATTATACTTACATAGCTAATTGTAATTGAATCGAAAAATATTAATTTGGTACTAAAACATTAATTCAGACACAAAATCAACATAAGACAATTAATTAAATGTCAAAACATTATACTTAGTCAGATGTCAACAATTAAATTATAAAATGTCAAAATTTACTAAGAAATTAGTGTAACTGGAAGCCGTAATAATGCGACGCGACACACAGAGAAAGGTGTACTCATGTACAGTGAGTGAGTTTTTAAGGTTGAGATTTTCTCAAAAACTACTTGACCTATTGCAAAAATTCTTTCTCTGTTGGATAGATAAAAGTTAAAACTATGTAATTGTAAAAGAATTATTAAATCCAGTCCAGTACTTTTTGAGAAAATCCCGCGATTTCCAATCGTTATCGTAATCGCTTTCAATTTGACACATGGACGCTATGCATTGCTTCTATGTTTTTGCAAGTTTTAACAAACGACAACGAAACGCAGCAATGTGTATCGTTCAAGTGTCAAAATGAAAACGATACTTAACGAAAACGCGGTCCCCCCCCCCCCCCCCCCCCCTGAAGTTTCAAGCAATTATCAAGAGTCAAAAAAACTTTTTTACGATTGTTTTATTTACTTGTATTGTATACTTACTTACCTATAATATTGCATAATACCTACATAGGTAGACTGAAGTCACGTTGATATTCCAAATTAAATACAATAAACATAGCTGACATTTTATCTGCTACTGATAAACTAGGTATACCTACGTATTATGTTTGTGAATATTATCTATTTATTATATTGTATAATTTAAAATTTATTAACTTCGTAATTTAATGTGTGACGCAAGTTGCTACTTTTAGAATTCAGTTTTATGTCCACAAGGGCCCTTCCACACGCAAATGTTTTTGGTAACAATACCGTTTGATACAGTAATATAATTAAATCCTAATAAAATCATGGAGTCTGATAACAACAGAAGGAAAACAAAGAAAAAAGGACTGTGACCAGGCGCACACAGCATCCACAAAGAGATCTCTGTGCGCCTGGTGGATGTGTCTAATGACCAGAGGGCTGGCGCGTACCTCGCGCAACGCATGCCTCGCAATCCAGCGAGGCAATGCAGCCAGCCTTCTGGGGACACTCCCAGCGGTCGCTGACCTGGGGCAAATTTTTTATTTATAGTTTTTTTTATTACATATTTTACTGTGTTTTGTTAAATATTTTGTCGTTAATAATTAAATGATAGATAAGAAAAAAGTATCTACAGGGGGCCTCAATAAGTTATAAGATTTTGTCAAGAATTACTAGACCGATTGTAAAAAAAAATAGGTACGGCAACAGCAGATCAATGGTAACACTTACAGTAAGATTTTAAATCTTACGACGCAGATAATAAGAACGGTCCAAAGTGTATAATGGATTTGTAAAGATTTTTCCAAAATCAGTCGATTACCTATTTTTGAGAAAATCTTAACCTTAAAAACTTCCGAGGGGTTAACCGTCTGGCCTTATTTATTATTTTATTTATTTTATTAATGGACTCGACAGTTCGTCATTTCCCAATGTCATGTTACAGAAAATTCATTGTATAATAGTCTTCTATCTTCCTCCAGGGGAGCCGCCGTAGCGTCTTCGCCCTGGGTAGCCGCGTCTTCTTGTCTTCATCCAGAGGAGACGCCGTAGCGTCATCACTCTGGACGAAGCAGCTCGACAGTCACGTTCACTCCCGAGCTCGTATTGGGAATCTTGACCATGGCGCCAAACTTCAGATCCTGCTTGAATTCTCCAATAACTTCACCATACTGTCATTCGCGAACATTTTCTGATTAATTTAACGTGACATTAAACACAAAACACCCAATGTAGACATTATACTGAAAATTATTAAATAATTTCGCAACCGTCGTTTCCCGCCATTTTCAAGAGAACCCGTCTGGCCTTTATTAAGCGCTCAAGTCGTGTCAAAGCCTGCGCGAACGAAATTTTTGTACACTAACAGCAGATCCAGTGTAACACCATAAACAAATAACATTACTTACATAAAAACGAATTACATAATAATCACTTACGATAGTGCAGTTAACATTATAACTACATTAGATTGTGTCAGACAGTGTTGTGTGAACGCCGAAATCGTTGCCCTCACGAATGAAGCAAGGAAAAGCTATGCAGTAAGCCATAATTACATCAGTCTTGCATGACTTTCAGCGTCTCTGCCACTCATTTGTTTTTCCACTTTTTGAATTTTCAATAGAAGTTGAACATATAAAACAGACGTCTCTTTCTGGCGTATGAGAGTGAAAGGGGACAACAATGGCGTAGAACTCCCCTTGTAGTACGCGCCAGCGCGCTATTCAGTATTCAAGCGAGCCTATCGGGAGTTCTCTTGCATTAGTAACAGAATGCTTCTTACACATTGATTTCCTATAAACAACTAGATACACAGTCTGCCTCCTAAAAATGTCCGAGCGCAAAGAAGGTCCAAACGAATGAATGGCCCTCATTTGCTTTATTGGACGTTAACAATGGACCCTTATTAGGACGTTTTTAAAATTGTTTTAGTAAGACAATTTTAAAAACTCTGTGTATCTAGTTGTTTATAGGATATCAATGTTCGTACATTTATAATTTAATATCAACGTGAGCATTTTTAGGGCAAAAAAAATACGTTCAGCATTAGCGATCGGCGTAAGGCGTTTGACATTAGTTTGACAGCTCCGCGGGCGTTGCCCATACACCATAACTTTAGGCTCTCTCCACAGTGGGCGACGAAATTTCTTCCTTCATGGTATTTATGTAATAGAGTCCAAAAACAAAACAAAGTAAGCAAGTGTGTTAACATGCATATGATGAATGTTTCCTATCTGTTACTGGCCCATTCTGGTTGTTATTGTTGCGCAAACAAAAGGTCGAAGGGGCAAGAGTTTCTGCGTCTTTTTTATCTCTTCAAGAGTTATTAATATAGCTTTAAAATAATGCAAATATTGTCACAGGTTATTTATATCATTTCATAGTCTTGTGACACACCTCCAATTTGGTAGCTTACGAAATACAAATACCTAAGTCTAAGTACTCCATTATTATTTAATGAAGTCAGGTGAGCGCTAATTTACATTTGGTTAAGCCTCTATTTGTTTAGAACTTACGGTGTATAACGCAATACTTTTGCAAGCCAAACAACTAGGTACTTTGTAACATTGACTTACAATTTGTTCTTGATAAAACAAAACTCGGAGTTCCTATGAGTCCTCCATTGATCTCCTATAAACAACTAAGATACACAGTCTGCCTTCTAAAAATGTCCGAGCGCAAAGAAGGTTCAAACGGATGAATGGACACTCATTTGCTTTATTGGATGTTAACAATGGACCCTTATTTGGACGTTTTTTAAATTGTTTTAGTAAGATTTGTGTATCTAGTTGTTTATAGGAGATCAATGTAGTCCTCCGACAATTTCAATATGAATCTGCCTTAAAACACACTTAACTTGTAACTTACTTTTCTTTTTAACACCACACTTAGCAATGAAGTGTGGAAATATCAAGACAAGGTTTGACAGTGAATACTGCGGGGTTACTCTCACCTCTTATAGCGATCCAGTTTAGGTTCCTAAACTGACAATTTGCTACATAGCGATTCGGTTCAGTTTAAGAACCTAAACTGGATCGCTATAAGAGGTGAGAGTAACCCCGCAGAGCTATCTTTGTGGCTAGTAGCTGTGGTAAATAATTGTTACAAAATAGTTTGTCATTATGCTGAATGAAGTGTTGAACTGTTAGAATAGAATAGAATAGAATAGAATAACATTTATTGCCTATTAAGTATATACATATAAGAAATAAAAATTACAGTGACAATTAACAAACATATAACTTAGGCAAAAGGTTTAGTTAAAGTTATCTTAAGTATTATTATGAAGATTATTGATCAGTGAAGACCTTTTATTTTCTATCCGAAGTATATTGTCTTCTTCTTGGGGGTTGCTTCTCCAACTAGTGAAGGCTATCAGCTCTTCATATGCCTATCTCTCGCGAGGCGGAACAGTCTGCGGCGCTCGCGATTCCAGTCCATTCCCGGATGTTACGCAGCCACGACATTTTCCTGCGACCGATTCTTCTCGTTCCGGTGACTTTTCCCATCATAATAAGTTGAAGCAACTCATAGCGCTCGTGCCTCAGAGTATGTCCTAAGTACGCCACTTTACGCTTCTTGATGGTCTGCAAAAGTTCGCATTTTTTATGTTTTGATATTTTCTTGCATATGCACTATGCGAAACGAAAATCTATATGATAAATAGAGAAAAAAAATCGTAACGCATAGCGCATATGCAAGAAAATATCAAAACATATGAAAAAGGAACGCGTCATCAATTATAAACATGATTTCTAACTGCAATGTTAGACATGAATTTGAGTAATTGCACAATTACTGGATAGATGTCGCTACCGTCCCTCAGACGAGAATATGGAGACAAAATTCCCGATCTGGATACGAATCACGATGGCTCTGTATGGCTGAAGACATGAATACAGAGAAAAGTATATTTACAGAGTCCTAAATAAGGTTGAGATTTTCTCAAGAACTACAAGACCGAATTTAATAATTATTTTACAGTTACATACCTAGTTTTCACTTTTATCTATCAGCGAAATAATTCTTGCTATAGTTTTGATATTTTCTTGCATATGCGCTATGCGAAACGAAAATCTAAATGATAGAGATGATAAAATGATAGAGCGTGCCACGGAATGGCGAGGTACCGGGTTCGTATCCCGGTCGTGATGAAATTTTTTCTCAATTTATCATTTAGATTTTCGCATTTTTGTTCATCCGTCGCAGAACTTCGACGTTCGTTATTTTGTCAGTCCAACTGATGCGTAACATGTATATTGTGCTTTTCTATTATTGTTTAATGTGCCGTTAGTTTTCCACTGGGTGCAAATGAATTACACGACTAAGAAGAGATTTTTTACTACCCATAACTTTTCAACATAACTACCACAGTAGGATTTGTTAAATATTAGATAACTGTGCCCTTTCAAGAGTTGCGTAGACTCATAACTGGTTGCAATGCACTTAATTAACATACATATTCAGCTGTCCGTTTGATGACGGTCGATTTTAACGGTGATTTGCTAAGAGGGCCACAAATACACGATTGGGCCGATTGTCTCAAGAATGCGGTTAATGTTCGTAAGCATATATTTATATTGTAATCGGCAAAGAAAAACAAATGTTATACAGTTTTTTTCACAATGAAACCACGAAATTAACGATGTACACATAGAAAGGTGTACATGAGAGTTTTTAAGGTTGAGATTTTTTGAAAAACTACTTGACCTATTGCAAAAATTCTTTCACTGTTTGAAATATGACTATATTTGACATAATGTACTACACTACTCGGTGGCTCAGTGGTTGGGTCAATGGACTTGCAATATGGAGGTCCCAGGTTCGATTCCCAGCCAGGGCAGCCATGTACCAATGAGTTATCCTCGGTTTTTTCGACGGAAAACTTACGTACATTTACAGAGTGCTCTCAAAACGGTGAAGGAAAACATCGTGATGAAACCTGCATGCCCTAGAAGAAGAAGAAGAAAAAAATCTAAGGCATGTGAAATCCGCCAACCCGCACTGGGCCCGCGTGGTGGATTATGGCCCCAGCTCCCTCGATGTAAGGGAAGGTCTGTGCCCGAGCAGTGGGGACATATAAATAGACTGATGATGATGATGACTACACTACTACCTATATTACTGTATAGTATTTTATTATGTAAAAATGAAATAAAGAAATCTAAATCTACTTACTTACATATTTACATTAAAGGATTTAAAACAGATATAAAAGGGGACCTATACTATATGTTTATTATTATAGCAGCAGCACAAAAACAGTTATTTGCGGTTTTTATACGTCAAGCATTTATGAGAATGAAGCTTGGATATAAATTTTGATATTACAATATAAACGCGCGATAAGATCCAGTTTAGCGCCAAGTGACAACCCCTTGTGCGTCAGAGCACGCACACGTCTTTATAGCAGCTCTCGTAAAATACATTTTATAGTCACTCACACTGGCACAACTTGACCACCAGGTTTTACCCATAATATACACGTCCATTAATGTATGTACGGTGGAACACAGAGAAAGGTGTACAGGAGAGTTTTTAAGGTTGAGATTTTCTCAAAAACTACTTGACCTATTGCAAAAATTATTTCTCTGTTTGATAGATAAAAGTTAAAACTATGTACTGTAAAAGAATTATTAAATTCGGTCCAGTAGTTTTTGAGAAAATCTCAAGCTTATTGAGGCCCCTTGTATACTTATCTCTATCTTCGTGTGTACAATCGAAAACAGAGATAGTATGCAGGGGTATTTAGTCAGACGCACTACGTCTACGAGCTCGGGAGTGAACGTGACTGTCGAGCTACTTCGTCCAGCCAGAGTGACGAAGCTACGGCGACTCCTCTGGACGACGAGAGAAGACTATGATATTTTAATACTCTGCAACATGACATTGGCAAATGACGAACTGTCGAGTCCATTAATAAAATAAATAAATAATGCCGTTGCCGCTCCCTTGCTTTGCCGCTGACGCTCCGTTGTTGCATTCAGTCTGTCATCTTTCATACACTTTCATACATTATTGCCGTTGCCTTTCCGCTTTTATACAGTGTTTCAACCCTAACTGGTATTATTAATTTTATTAATGGACTCGATAGTTCGTCATTTGCCAATGTGTTACAGAAAATTCAATATGTAATAGTATTCTATCTTCCTCCAGGGGAGTCGCAGTACCGGTGTGAAGTTAGCGGCCAAAAGTAGCGGCGGATTATAACCCGACCAAATTGAAAAGGCTTGCGCATACTTTCGCAATTGCCGACGATATAGGTCCTATACGGGCTGGGTATGAAAGTAAAGAGGGGGAGGGGGGATAATAAGGGTGAAACAACGCAATTGAAAAGGAAATTCAAGAATAACAGCAGTTGTGAACTTGGCGGCAAAAATCAGCGGCCGAAAACCTTACTTTAGGGCTATTTCTAAACGCTGCATACAAAGTCCACGAAACTTTTACCGAGCATAGAACTGTCCCCAATGCTGAGGTGTTATGCAGTGAAAGTGACTTGAGCGGACGGATAAGACCCGAAATATTTTTTTACAATTTATAGCAGAAGAAAATCGGCCGCCAAGTTTATTTCTAAACGCAGTATACAAAGTTCACGAAACTTTTACCGAACATAGAACTGTCCCCAATGCTGAGGTATTATGCAGTGAAAGTGACTTGAGCGGACGGATAAGACCCGAAATATTTTTTTCCAATTTATAGCAGAAGAAAATCGGCCGCCAATTTTATTTCTAAACGCAGCATTCAAAGTTCACGAAACTTTTACCGAGCATAGAACTGTCCCCAATGCTGAGGTGTTATGCAGTGAAAGTGACTTGAGCGGACGGATAAGACCCGAAATATTTTTTTACAATTTATAGCATAAGAAAATCGGCCGCCAAGTTTATTTCTAAACGCAGTATACAAAGTTCACTAAACTTTTACCGAGCATAGAACTGTCCCCAATGCTGAGGTGTTATGCAGTGAAAGTGACTTGAGCGGACGGATAAGACCCGAAATATTTTTTTCCAATTTATAGCACAAGAAAATCGGCCGCCGAGTTTATTTCTAAACGCAGCATTCAAAGTTCACGAAACTTTTACCGAGCATAGAACTGTCCCCAATGCTGAGGTGTTATGCAGTGAAAGTGACTTGAGCGGACGGATAAGACCCGAAATATTTTTTTACAATTTATAGCAGAAGAAAATCGGCCGCCAAGTTTATTTCTAAACGCAATATACAAAGTTCACGAAACTTTTACCGAGCATAGAACTGTCCCCAATGCTGAGGTATTAGGCAGTGAAAGTGACTTGAGCGGACGGATAAGACCCGAAATATTTTTTTCCAATTTATAGCAGAAGCAAATCGGCCGCCAAGTTTATTTCTAAACGCAATATACAAAGTTCACGAAACTTTTACCGAGCATAGAACTGTCCCCAATGCTGAGGTGTTATGCAGTGAAAGTGACTTGAGCGGACGGATAAGACCCGAAATATTTTTTTCCAATTTATAGCAGAAGAAAATCGGCCGCCAAGTTTATTTCTAAACGCAATATACAAAGTTCACGAAACTTTCACCGAGCATAGAACTGTCCCCAATGCTGAGGTATTATGCAGTGAAAGTGACTTGAGCGGACGGATAAGACCCGAAATATTTTTTTCCAATTTATAGCAGAAGAAAATCGGCCGCCAAGTTTATTTCTAAACGCAGCATTCAAAGTTCACGAAACTTTTACCGAGCATAGAACTGTCCCCAATGCTGAGGTATTATGCAGTGAAAGTGACTTGAGCGGACGGATAAGACCCGAAATATTTTTTTCCAGAAGCAAATCGGCCGCCAAGTTTATTTCTAAACGCAATATACAAAGTTCACTAAACTTTTACCGAGCATAGAACTGTCCCCAATGCTGAGGTGTTATGCAGTGAAAGTGACTTGAGCGGACGGATAAGACCCGAAATATTTTTTTCCAATTTATAGCAGAAGAAAATCGGCCGCCAAGTTTATTTCTAAACGCAATATACAAAGTTCACGAAACTTTTACCGAGCATAGAACTGTCCCCAATGCTGAGGTATTATGCAGTGAAAGTGACTTGAGCGGACGGATAAGACCCGAAATATTTTTTTCCAATTTATAGCAGAAGAAAATCGGCCGCCAAGTTTATTTCTAAACGCAATATACAACGTTCACGAAACTTTTACCGAGCATAGAACTGTCCCCAATGCTGAGGTGTTATGCAGTGAAAGTGACTTGAGCGGACGGATAAGACCCGAAATATTTTTTTACAATTTATAGCAGAAGAAAATCGGCCGCCAAGTTTATTTCTAAACGCAATATACAAAGTTCACGAAACTTTTACCGAGCATAGAACTGTCCCCAATGCTGAGGTATTATGCAGTGAAAGTGACTTGAGCGGACGGATAAGACCCGAAATATTTTTTTCCAATTTATAGCAGAAGCAAATCGGCCGCCAAGTTTATTTCTAAACGCAATATACAAAGTTCACGAAACTTTTACCGAGCATAGAACTGTCCCCAATGCTGAGGTGTTATGCAGTGAAAGTGACTTGAGCGGACGGATAAGACCCGAAATATTTTTTCCCAATTTATAGCAGAAGAAAATCGGCCGCCAAGTTTATTTCTAAACGCAATATACAAAGTTCACGAAACTTTTACCGAGCATAGAACTGTCCCCAATGCTGAGGTATTATGCAGTGAAAGTGACTTGAGCGGACGGATAAGACCCGAAATATTTTTTTCCAATTTATAGCAGAAGAAAATCGGCCGCCAAGTTTATTTCTAAACGCAGCATTCAAAGTTCACGAAACTTTTACCGAGCATAGAACTGTCCCCAATGCTGAGGTATTATGCAGTGAAAGTGACTTGAGCGGACGGATAAGACCCGAAATATTTTTTTACAATTTATAGCAGAAGAAAATCGGCCGCCAAGTTTATTTCTAAACGCAATATACAAAGTTCACGAAACTTTTACCGAGCATAGAACTGTCCCCAATGCTGAAGTGTTATGCAGTGAAAGTGACTTGAGCGGACGGATAAGACCCGAAATATTTTTTTACATTTTATAGCAGAAGAAAATCGGCCGCCAAGTTTATTTCTAAACGCAATATACAAAGTTCACGAAACTTTTACCGAGCATAGAACTGTCCCCAATGCTGAGGTGTTATGCAGTGAAAGTGACTTGAGCGGACGGATAAGACCCGAAATATTTTTTTCCAATTTATAGCAGAAGAAAATCGGCCGCCAAGTTTATTTCTAAACGCAGCATTCAAAGTTCACGAAACTTTTACCGAGCATAGAACTGTCCCCAATGCTGAGGTATTATGCAGTGAAAGTGACTTGAGCGGACGGATAAGACCCGAAATATTTTTTTACAATTTATAGCAGAAGAAAATCGGCCGCCAAGTTTATTTCTAAACGCAATATACAAAGTTCACGAAACTTTTACCGAGCATAGAACTGTCCCCAATGCTGAGGTGTTATGCAGTGAAAGTGACTTGAGCGGACGGATAAGACCCGAAATATTTTTTCCCAATTTATAGCAGAAGAAAATCGGCCGCCAAGTTTATTTCTAAACGCAATATACAAAGTTCACGAAACTTTTACCGAGCATAGAACTGTCCCCAATGCTGAGGTATTATGCAGTGAAAGTGACTTGAGCGGACGGATAAGACCCGAAATATTTTTTTCCAATTTATAGCAGAAGAAAATCGGCCGCCAAGTTTATTTCTAAACGCAGCATTCAAAGTTCACGTAACTTTTACCGAGCATAGAACTGTCCCCAATGCTGAGGTATTATGCAGTGAAAGTGACTTGAGCGGACGGATAAGACCCGAAATATTTTTTTACAATTTATAGCAGAAGAAAATCGGCCGCCAAGTTTATTTCTAAACGCAATATACAAAGTTCACGAAACTTTTACCGAGCATAGAACTGTCCCCAATGCTGAAGTGTTATGCAGTGAAAGTGACTTGAGCGGACGGATAAGACCCGAAATATTTTTTTACATTTTATAGCAGAAGAAAATCGGCCGCCAAGTTTATTTCTAAACGCAATATACAAAGTTCACGAAACTTTTACCGAGCATAGAACTGTCCCCAATGCTGAGGTGTTATGCAGTGAAAGTGACTTGAGCGGACGGATAAGACCCGAAATATTTTTTTCCAATTTATAGCAGAAGAAAATCGGCCGCCAAGTTTATTTCTAAACGCAGCATTCAAAGTTCACGAAACTTTTACCGAGCATAGAACTGTCCCCAATGCTGAGGTATTATGCAGTGAAAGTGACTTGAGCGGACGGATAAGACCCGAAATATTTTTTTACAATTTATAGCAGAAGAAAATCGGCCGCCAAGTTTATTTCTAAACGCAATATACAAAGTTCACGAAACTTTTACCGAGCATAGAACTGTCCCCAATGCTGAAGTGTTATGCAGTGAAAGTGACTTGAGCGGACGGATAAGACCCGAAATATTTTTTTACATTTTATAGCAGAAGAAAATCGGCCGCCAAGTTTATTTCTAAACGCAATATACAAAGTTCACGAAACTTTTACCGAGCATAGAACTGTCCCCAATGCTGAGTTGTTATGCAGTGAAAGTGACTTGAGCGGACGGATAAGACCCGAAATATTTTTTTACAATTTATAGCAGAAGAAAATCGGCCGCCAAGTTTATTTCTAAACGCAGCATTCAAAGTTCACGAAACTTTTACCGAGCATAGAACTGTCCCCAATGCTGAGGTATTATGCAGTGAAAGTGACTTGAGCGGACGGATAAGACCCGAAATATTTTTTTCCAATTTATAGCAGAAGAAAATCGGCCGCCAAGTTTATTTCTAAACGCAATATACAAAGTTCACGAAACTTTTACCGAGCATAGAACTGTCCCCAATGCTGAGGTGTTATGCAGTGAAAGTGACTTGAGCGGACGGATAAGACCCGAAATATTTTTTTCCAATTTATAGCAGAAGAAAATCGGCCGCCAAGTTTATTTCTAAACGCAATATACAAAGTTCACGAAACTTTTACCGAGCATAGAACTGTCCCCAATGCTGACGTGTTATGCAGTGAAAGTGACTTGAGCGGACGGATAAGACCCGAAATATGTTTTTCCCATTTATAGCAGAAGAAAATCGGCCGCCAAGTTTATTTCTAAACGCAGCATTCAAAGTTCACGAAACTTTTACCGAGCATAGAACTGTCCCCAATGCTGAGGTATTATGCAGTGAAAGTGACTTGAGCGGACGGATAAGACCCGAAATATTTTTTTACAATTTATAGCAGAAGAAAATCGGCCGCCAAGTTTATTTCTAAACGCAATATACAAAGTTCACGAAACTTTTACCGAGCATAGAACTGTCCCCAATGCTGAGGTGTTATGCAGTGAAAGTGACTTGAGCGGACGGATAAGACCCGAAATATTTTTTTACAATTTATAGCAGAAGAAAATCGGCCGCCAAGTTTATTTCTAAACGCAATATACAAAGTTCACGAAACTTTTACCGAGCATAGAACTGTCCCCAATGCTGAGGTATTATGCAGTGAAAGTGACTTGAGCGGACGGATAAGACCCGAAATATTTTTTTCCAATTTATAGCAGAAGAAAATCGGCCGCCAAGTTTATTTCTAAACGCAATATACAAAGTTCACGAAACTTTTACCGAGCATAGAACTGTCCCCAATGCTGAGGTGTTATGCAGTGAAAGTGACTTGAGCGGACGGATAAGACCCGAAATATTTTTTTCCAATTTATAGCAGAAGAAAATCGGCCGCCAAGTTTATTTCTAAACGCAATATACAAAGTTCACGAAACTTTTACCGAGCATAGAACTGTCCCCAATGCTGAGGTATTATGCAGTGAAAGTGACTTGAGCGGACGGATAAGACCCGAAATATTTTTTTCCAATTTATAGCAGAAGAAAATCGGCCGCCAAGTTTATTTCTAAACGCAGCATTCAAAGTTCACGAAACTTTTACCGAGCATAGAACTGTCCCCAATGCTGAGGTATTATGCAGTGAAAGTGACTTGAGCGGACGGATAAGACCCGAAATATTTTTTTCCAATTTATAGCAGAAGCAAATCGGCCGCCAAGTTTATTTCTAAACGCAATATACAAAGTTCACTAAACTTTTACCGAGCATAGAATTGTCCCCAATGCTGAGGTGTTATGCAGTGAAAGTGACTTGAGCGGACGGATAAGACCCGAAATATTTTTTTCCAATTTATAGCAGAAGAAAATCGGCCGCCAAGTTTATTTCTCAACGCAATATACAAAGTTCACGAAACTTTCACCGAGCATAGAACTGTCCCCAATGCTGAGGTATTATGCAGTGAAAGTGACTTGAGCGGACGGATAAGACCCGAAATATTTTTTTCCAATTTATAGCAGAAGAAAATCGGCCGCCAAGTTTATTTCTAAACGCAATATACAAAGTTCACGAAACTTTTACCGAGCATAGAACTGTCCCCAATGCTGAGGTATTATGCAGTGAAAGTGACTTGAGCGGACGGATAAGACCCGAAATATTTTTTTACAATTTATAGCAGAAGAAAATCGGCCGCCAAGTTTATTTCTAAACGCAATATACAAAGTTCACGAAACTTTTACCGAGCATAGAACTGTCCCCAATGCTGAGGTATTATGCAGTGAAAGTGACTTGAGCGGACGGATAAGACCCGAAATATTTTTTTCCAATTTATAGCAGAAGCAAATCGGCCGCCAAGTTTATTTCTAAACGCAATATACAAAGTTCACGAAACTTTTACCGAGCATAGAACTGTCCCCAATGCTGAGGTGTTATGCAGTGAAAGTGACTTGAGCGGACGGATAAGACCCGAAATATTTTTTCCCAATTTATAGCAGAAGAAAATCGGCCGCCAAGTTTATTTCTAAACGCAATATACAAAGTTCACGAAACTTTTACCGAGCATAGAACTGTCCCCAATGCTGAGGTATTATGCAGTGAAAGTGACTTGAGCGGACGGATAAGACCCGAAATATTTTTTTCCAATTTATAGCAGAAGCAAATCGGCCGCCAAGTTTATTTCTAAACGCAATATACAAAGTTCACGAAACTTTTACCGAGCATAGAACTGTCCCCAATGCTGAGGTGTTATGCAGTGAAAGTGACTTGAGCGGACGGATAAGACCCGAAATATTTTTTCCCAATTTATAGCAGAAGAAAATCGGCCGCCAAGTTTATTTCTAAACGCAATATACAAAGTTCACGAAACTTTTACCGAGCATAGAACTGTCCCCAATGCTGAGGTATTATGCAGTGAAAGTGACTTGAGCGGACGGATAAGACCCGAAATATTTTTTTCCAATTTATAGCAGAAGAAAATCGGCCGCCAAGTTTATTTCTAAACGCAGCATTCAAAGTTCACGAAACTTTTACCGAGCATAGAACTGTCCCCAATGCTGAGGTATTATGCAGTGATAGTGACTTGAGCGGACGGATAAGACCCGAAATATTTTTTTACAATTTATAGCAGAAGAAAATCGGCCGCCAAGTTTATTTCTAAACGCAATATACAAAGTTCACGAAACTTTTACCGAGCATAGAACTGTCCCCAATGCTGAGGTGTTATGCAGTGAAAGTGACTTGAGCGGACGGATAAGACCCGAAATATTTTTTTCCAATTTATAGCAGAAGAAAATCGGCCGCCAAGTTTATTTCTAAACGCAATATACAAAGTTCACGAAACTTTTACCGAGCATAGAACTGTCCCCAATGCTGAGGTGTTATGCAGTGAAAGTGACTTGAGCGGACGGATAAGACCCGAAATATTTTTTTACAATTTATAGCAGAAGAAAATCGGCCGCCAAGTTTATTTCTAAACGCAATATACAAAGTTCACGAAACTTTTACCGAGCATAGAACTGTCCCCAATGCTGAGGTATTATGCAGTGAAAGTGACTTGAGCGGACGGATAAGACCCGAAATATTTTTTTCCAATTTATAGCAGAAGCAAATCGGCCGCCAAGTTTATTTCTAAACGCAATATACAAAGTTCACGAAACTTTTACCGAGCATAGAACTGTCCCCAATGCTGAGGTGTTATGCAGTGAAAGTGACTTGAGCGGACGGATAAGACCCGAAATATTTTTTCCCAATTTATAGCAGAAGAAAATCGGCCGCCAAGTTTATTTCTAAACGCAATATACAAAGTTCACGAAACTTTTACCGAGCATAGAACTGTCCCCAATGCTGAGGTGTTATGCAGTGAAAGTGACTTGAGCGGACGGATAAGACCCGAAATATTTTTTCCCAATTTATAGCAGAAGAAAATCGGCCGCCAAGTTTATTTCTAAACGCAATATACAAAGTTCACGAAACTTTTACCGAGCATAGAACTGTCCCCAATGCTGAGGTATTATGCAGTGAAAGTGACTTGAGCGGACGGATAAGACCCGAAATATTTTTTTCCAATTTATAGCAGAAGAAAATCGGCCGCCAAGTTTATTTCTAAACGCAGCATTCAAAGTTCACGAAACTTTTACCGAGCATAAAACTGTCCCTAATGCTGAGGTATTATGCAGTGAAAGTGACTTGAGCGGACGGATAAGACCCGAAATATTTTTTTACAATTTATAGCAGAAGAAAACCGGAAGGGTCTTATCCGTCCGCTCAAGTCACTTTCACTGCATAACACCTCAGCATTTGGGACAGTTCTATGCTCGGTAAAAGTTTCGTGAACTTTGAATGCTGCGTTTAGAAATAAACTTGGCGGCCGATTTTCTTCTGCTATAAATTGGAAAAAAATATTTCGGGTCTTATCCGTCCGCTCAAGTCACTTTCACTGCATAATACCTCAGCATTGGGGACAGTTCTATGCTCGGTAAAAGTTTCGTGATTTTTGTATATTGCGTTTAGAAATAAACTTGGCGGCCGATTTTCTTCTGCTATAAATTGGAAAAAAATATTTCGGGTCTTATCCGTCCGCTCAAGTCACTTTCACTGCATAATACCTCAGCATTGGGGACAGTTCTATGCTCGGTAAAAGTTTCGTGAACTTTGTATATTGCGTTTAGAAATAAACTTGGCGGCCGATTTTCTTCTGCTATAAATTGGAAAAAAATATTTCGGGTCTTATCCGTCCGCTCAAGTCACTTTCACTGCATAACACCTCAGCATTGGGGACAGTTCTATGCTCGGTAAAAGTTTAGTGAACTTTGTATATTGCGTTTAGAAATAAACTTGGCGGCCGATTTGCTTCTGCTATAAATTGGAAAGAAATATTTCGGGTCTTATCCGTCCTCTCAAGTCACTTTCACTGCATAATGCCTCAGCATTGGGGACAGTTCTATGCTCGGTAAAAGTTTCGTGAACTTTGAATGCTGCGTTTAGAAATAAACTTGGCGGCCGATTTTCTTCTGCTATAAATTGTAAAAAAATATTTCGGGTCTTATCCGTCCGCTCAAGTCACTTTCACTGCATAACACCTCAGCATTGGGGACAGTTCTATGCTCGGTAAAAGTTTCGTGAACTTTGAATGCTGCGTTTAGAAATAAACTTGGCGGCCGATTTTCTTCTGCTATAAATTGGAAAAAAATATTTCGGGTCTTATCCGTCCGCTCAAGTCACTTTCACTGCATTATACCTCAGCATTGGGGACAGTTCTATGCTCGGTAAAAGTTTCGTGAACTTTGTATATTGCGTTTAGAAATAAACTTGGCGGCCGATTTTCTTCTGCTATAAATTGGAAAAAAATATTTCGGGTCTTATCCGTCCGCTCAAGTCACTTTCACTGCATAATACCTCAGCATTGGGGACAGTTCTATGCTCGGTAAAAGTTTCGTGATTTTTGTATATTGCGTTTAGAAATAAACTTGGCGGCCGATTTTCTTCTGCTATAAATTGTAAAAAAATATTTCGGGTCTTATCCGTCCGCTCAAGTCACTTTCACTGCATAACACCTCAGCATTGGGGACAGTTCTATGCTCGGTAAAAGTTTAGTGAACTTTGTATACTGCGTTTAGAAATAAACTTGGCGGCCGATTTTCTTCTGCTATAAATTGTAAAAAAATATTTCGGGTCTTATCCGTCCGCTCAAGTCACTTTCACTGCATAACACCTCAGCATTGGGGACAGTTCTATGCTCGGTAAAAGTTTCGTGAACTTTGTATACTGCGTTTAGAAATAAACTTGGCGGCCGATTTTCTTATGCTATAAATTGGAAAAAAATATTTCGGGTCTTATCCGTCCGCTCAAGTCACTTTCACTGCATAACACCTCAGCATTGGGGACAGTTCTATGCTCGGTAAAAGTTTCGTGAACTTTGAATGCTGCGTTTAGAAATAAACTTGGCGGCCGATTTTCTTCTGCTATAAATTGGAAAAAAATATTTCGGGTCTTATCCGTCCGCTCAAGTCACTTTCACTGCATAATACCTCAGCATTGGGGACAGTTCTATGCTCGGTAAAAGTTTCGTGAACTTTGTATATTGCGTTTAGAAATAAACTTGGCGGCCGATTTGCTTCTGCTATAAATTGGAAAAAAATATTTCGGGTCTTATCCGTCCGCTCAAGTCACTTCCACTGCATAACACCTCAGCATTGGGGACAGTTCTATGCTCGGTAAAAGTTTAGTGAACTTTGTATATTGCGTTTAGAAATAAACTTGGCGGCCGATTTGCTTCTGCTATAAATTGGAAAAAAATATTTCGGGTCTTATCCGTCCGCTCAAGTCACTTTCACTGCATAATACCTCAGGATTGGGGACAGTTCTATGCTCGGTAAAAGTTTCGTGAACTTTGAATGCTGCGTTTAGAAATAAACTTGGCGGCCGATTTTCTTCTGCTATAAATTGGAAAAAAATATTTCGGGCCTTATCCGTCCGCTCAAGTCACTTTCACTGCATTATACCTCAGCATTGGGGACAGTTCTATGCTCGGTAAAAGTTTCGTGAACTTTGTATATTGCGTTTAGAAATAAACTTGGCGGCCGATTTTCTTCTGCTATAAATTGGAAAAAAATATTTCGGGTCTTATCCGTCCGCTCAAGTCACTTTCACTGCATAATACCTCAGCATTGGGGACAGTTCTATGCTCGGTAAAAGTTTCGTGATTTTTGTATATTGCGTTTAGAAATAAACTTGGCGGCCGATTTTCTTCTGCTATAAATTGTAAAAAAATATTTCGGGTCTTATCCGTCCGCTCAAGTCACTTTCACTGCATAACACCTCAGCATTGGGGACAGTTCTATGCTCGGTAAAAGTTTCGTGAACTTTGAATGCTGCGTTTAGAAATAAACTTGGCGGCCGATTTTCTTCTGCTATAAATTGGAAAAAAATATTTCGGGTCTTATCCGTCCGCTCAAGTCACTTTCACTGCATTATACCTCAGCATTGGGGACAGTTCTATGCTCGGTAAAAGTTTCGTGAACTTTGTATATTGCGTTTAGAAATAAACTTGGCGGCCGATTTTCTTCTGCTATAAATTGGAAAAAAATATTTCGGGTCTTATCCGTCCGCTCAAGTCACTTTCACTGCATAATACCTCAGCATTGGGGACAGTTCTATGCTCGGTAAAAGTTTCGTGAACTTTGTATACTGCGTTTAGAAATAAACTTGGCGGCCGATTTTCTTATGCTATAAATTGGAAAAAAATATTTCGGGTCTTATCCGTCCGCTCAAGTCACTTTCACTGCATAACACCTCAGCATTGGGGACAGTTCTATGCTCGGTAAAAGTTTCGTGAACTTTGAATGCTGCGTTTAGAAATAAACTTGGCGGCCGATTTTCTTCTGCTATAAATTGGAAAAAAATATTTCGGGTCTTATCCGTCCGCTCAAGTCACTTTCACTGCATTATACCTCAGCATTGGGGACAGTTCTATGCTCGGTAAAAGTTTCGTGAACTTTGTATATTGCGTTTAGAAATAAACTTGGCGGCCGATTTTCTTCTGCTATAAATTGGAAAAAAATATTTCGGGTCTTATCCGTCCGCTCAAGTCACTTTCACTGCATAATACCTCAGCATTGGGGACAGTTCTATGCTCGGTAAAAGTTTCGTGAACTTTGTATACTGCGTTTAGAAATAAACTTGGCGGCCGATTTTCTTATGCTATAAATTGGAAAAAAATATTTCGGGTCTTATCCGTCCGCTCAAGTCACTTTCACTGCATAACACCTCAGCATTGGGGACAGTTCTATGCTCGGTAAAAGTTTCGTGAACTTTGAATGCTGCGTTTAGAAATAAACTTGGCGGCCGATTTTCTTCTGCTATAAATTGGAAAAAAATATTTCGGGTCTTATCCGTCCGCTCAAGTCACTTTCACTGCATAACACCTCAGCATTGGGGACAGTTCTATGCTCGGTAAAAGTTTCGTGAACTTTGTATACTGCGTTTAGAAATAAACTTGGCGGCCGATTTTCTTCTGCTATAAATTGTAAAAAAATATTTCGGGTCTTATCCGTCCGCTCAAGTCACTTTCACTGCATAACACCTCAGCATTGGGGACAGTTCTATGCTCGGTAAAAGTTTCGTGAACTTTGAATACTGCGTTTAGAAATAAACTTGGCGGCCGATTTTCTTCTGCTATAAATTGGAAAAAAATATTTCGGGTCTTATCCGTCCGCTCAAGTCACTTTCACTGCATAACACCTCAGCATTGGGGACAGTTCTATGCTCGGTAAAAGTTTCGTGAACTTTGTATATTGCGTTTAGAAATAAACTTGGCGGCCGATTTGCTTCTGCTATAAATTGGAAAAAAATATTTCGGGTCTTATCCGTCCGCTCAAGTCACTTTCACTGCATAACACCTCAGCATTGGGGACAGTTCTATGCTCGGTAAAAGTTTCGTGAACTTTGTATACTGCGTTTAAAAATAATCTTGGCGGCCGATTTTCTTCTGCTATAAATTGGAAAAAAATATTTCGGGTCTTATCCGTCCGCTCAAGTCACTTTCACTGCATAACACCTCAGCATTGGGGACAATTCTATGCTCGGTAAAAGTTTAGTGGACTTTGTATACTGCGTTTAGAAATAAACTTGGCGGCCGATTTTCTTCTGCTATAAATTGTAAAAAAATATTTCGGGTCTTATCCGTCCGCTCAAGTCACTTTCACTGCATAACACCTCAGCATTGGGGACAGTTCTATGCTCGGTAAAAGTTTCGTGAACTTTGTATACTGCGTTTAGAAATAAACTTGGCGGCCGATTTTCTTATGCTATAAATTGGAAAAAAATATTTCGGGTCTTATCCGTCCGCTCAAGTCACTTTCACAGCATAACACCTCAGCATTGGGGACAGTTCTATGCTCGGTAAAAGTTTCGTGAACTTTGAATGCTGCGTTTAGAAATAAACTTGGCGGCCGATTTTCTTCTGCTATAAATTGGAAAAAAATATTTCGGGTCTTATCCGTCCGCTCAAGTCACTTTCACTGCATAATACCTCAGCATTGGGGACAGTTCTATGCTCGGTAAAAGTTTCGTGAACTTTGTATATTGCGTTTAGAAATAAACTTGGCGGCCGATTTGCTTCTGCTATAAATTGGAAAAAAATATTTCGGGTCTTATCCGTCCGCTCAAGTCACTTTCACTGCATAACACCTCAGCATTGGGGACAGTTCTATGCTCGGTAAAAGTTTAGTGAACTTTGTATATTGCGTTTAGAAATAAACTTGGCGGCCGATTTGCTTCTGCTATAAATTGGAAAAAAATATTTCGGGTCTTATCCGTCCGCTCAAGTCACTTTCACTGCATAATACCTCAGCATTGGGGACAGTTCTATGCTCGGTAAAAGTTTCGTGAACTTTGAATGCTGCGTTTAGAAATAAACTTGGCGGCCGATTTTCTTCTGCTATAAATTGGAAAAAAATATTTCGGGCCTTATCCGTCCGCTCAAGTCACTTTCACTGCATTATACCTCAGCATTGGGGACAGTTCTATGCTCGGTAAAAGTTTCGTGAACTTTGTATATTGCGTTTAGAAATAAACTTGGCGGCCGATTTTCTTCTGCTATAAATTGGAAAAAAATATTTCGGGTCTTATCCGTCCGCTCAAGTCACTTTCACTGCATAATACCTCAGCATTGGGGACAGTTCTATGCTCGGTAAAAGTTTCGTGATTTTTGTATATTGCGTTTAGAAATAAACTTGGCGGCCGATTTTCTTCTGCTATAAATTGTAAAAAAATATTTCGGGTCTTATCCGTCCGCTCAAGTCACTTTCACTGCATAACACCTCAGCATTGGGGACAGTTCTATGCTCGGTAAAAGTTTCGTGAACTTTGAATGCTGCGTTTAGAAATAAACTTGGCGGCCGATTTTCTTCTGCTATAAATTGGAAAAAAATATTTCGGGTCTTATCCGTCCGCTCAAGTCACTTTCACTGCATTATACCTCAGCATTGGGGACAGTTCTATGCTCGGTAAAAGTTTCGTGAACTTTGTATATTGCGTTTAGAAATAAACTTGGCGGCCGATTTTCTTCTGCTATAAATTGGAAAAAAATATTTCGGGTCTTATCCGTCCGCTCAAGTCACTTTCACTGCATAATACCTCAGCATTGGGGACAGTTCTATGCTCGGTAAAAGTTTCGTGAACTTTGTATACTGCGTTTAGAAATAAACTTGGCGGCCGATTTTCTTATGCTATAAATTGGAAAAAAATATTTCGGGTCTTATCCGTCCGCTCAAGTCACTTTCACTGCATAACACCTCAGCATTGGGGACAGTTCTATGCTCGGTAAAAGTTTCGTGAACTTTGAATGCTGCGTTTAGAAATAAACTTGGCGGCCGATTTTCTTCTGCTATAAATTGGAAAAAAATATTTCGGGTCTTATCCGTCCGCTCAAGTCACTTTCACTGCATAACACCTCAGCATTGGGGACAGTTCTATGCTCGGTAAAAGTTTCGTGAACTTTGTATACTGCGTTTAGAAATAAACTTGGCGGCCGATTTTCTTCTGCTATAAATTGTAAAAAAATATTTCGGGTCTTATCCGTCCGCTCAAGTCACTTTCACTGCATAACACCTCAGCATTGGGGACAGTTCTATGCTCGGTAAAAGTTTCGTGAACTTTGAATACTGCGTTTAGAAATAAACTTGGCGGCCGATTTTCTTCTGCTATAAATTGGAAAAAAATATTTCGGGTCTTATCCGTCCGCTCAAGTCACTTTCACTGCATAACACCTCAGCATTGGGGACAGTTCTATGCTCGGTAAAAGTTTCGTGAACTTTGTATATTGCGTTTAGAAATAAACTTGGCGGCCGATTTGCTTCTGCTATAAATTGGAAAAAAATATTTCGGGTCTTATCCGTCCGCTCAAGTCACTTTCACTGCATAACACCTCAGCATTGGGGACAGTTCTATGCTCGGTAAAAGTTTCGTGAACTTTGTATACTGCGTTTAAAAATAATCTTGGCGGCCGATTTTCTTCTGCTATAAATTGGAAAAAAATATTTCGGGTCTTATCCGTCCGCTCAAGTCACTTTCACTGCATAACACCTCAGCATTGGGGACAGTTCTATGCTCGGTAAAAGTTTCGTGAACTTTGTATACTGCGTTTAGAAATAAACTTGGCGGCCGATTTTCTTATGCTATAAATTGGAAAAAAATATTTCGGGTCTTATCCGTCCGCTCAAGTCACTTTCACTGCATAACACCTCAGCATTGGGGACAGTTCTATGCTCGGTAAAAGTTTCGTGAACTTTGAATGCTGCGTTTAGAAATAAACTTGGCGGCCGATTTTCTTCTGCTATAAATTGGAAAAAAATATTTCGGGTCTTATCCGTCCGCTCAAGTCACTTTCACTGCATAACACCTCAGCAGTGGGGACAGTTCTATGCTCGGTAAAAGTTTAGTGAACTTTGTATACTGCGTTTAGAAATAAACTTGGCGGCCGATTTTCTTCTGCTATAAATTGTAAAAAAATATTTCGGGTCTTATCCGTCCGCTCAAGTCACTTTCACTGCATAACACCTCAGCATTGGGGACAGTTCTATGCTCGGTAAAAGTTTCGTGAACTTTGAATGCTGCGTTTAGAAATAAACTTGGCGGCCGATTTTCTTCTGCTATAAATTGGAAAAAAATATTTCGGGTCTTATCCGTCCGCTCAAGTCACTTTCACTGCATAACACCTCAGCATTGGGGACAGTTCTATGCTCGGTAAAAGTTTCGTGAACTTAGAATGCTGCATTTAGAAATAAACTTGGCGGCCGATTTTCTTCTGCTATAAAATGTAAAAAAATATTTCGGGTCTTATCCGTCCGCTCAAGTCACTTTCACTGCATAACACCTCAGCATTGGGGACAGTTCTATGCTCGGTAAAAGTTTCGTGAACTTTGTATATTGCGTTTAGAAATAAACTTGGCGGCCGATTTTCTTCTGCTATAAATTGTAAAAAAATATTTCGGGTCTTATCCGTCCGCTCAAGTCACTTTCACTGCATAACACCTCAGCATTGGGGACAGTTCTATGCTCGGTAAAAGTTTCGTGAACTTTGAATGCTGCGTTTAGAAATAAACTTGGCGGCCGATTTTCTTCTGCTATAAATTGGAAAAAAATATTTCGGGTCTTATCCGTCCGCTCAAGTCACTTTCACTGCATTATACCTCAGCATTGGGGACAGTTCTATGCTCGGTAAAAGTTTCGTGAACTTTGTATATTGCGTTAAGAAATAAACTTGGCGGCCGATTTTCTTCTGCTATAAATTGGAAAAAAATATTTCGGGTCTTATCCGTCCGCTCAAGTCACTTTCACTGCATAATACCTCAGCATTGATGACAGTTCTATGCTCGGTAAAAGTTTCGTGATTTTTGTATATTGCGTTTAGAAATAAACTTGGCGGCCGATTTTCTTCTGCTATAAATTGTAAAAAAATATTTCGGGTCTTATCCGTCCGCTCAAGTCACTTTCACTGCATAACACCTCAGCATTGGGGACAGTTCTATGCTCGGTAAAAGTTTCGTGAACTTTGAATGCTGCGTTTAGAAATAAACTTGGCGGCCGATTTTCTTCTGCTATAAATTGGAAAAAAATATTTCGGGTCTTATCCGTCCGCTCAAGTCACTTTCACTGCATAATACCTCAGCATTGGGGACAGTTCTATGCTCGGTAAAAGTTTCGTGAACTTTGTATATTGCGTTTAGAAATAAACTTGGCGGCCGATTTTCTTCTGCTATAAATTGTAAAAAAATATTTCGGGTCTTATCCGTCCGCTCAAGTCACTTTGACTGCATAACACCTCAGCATTGGGAACAGTTCTATGCTCGGTAAAAGTTTCGTGAACTTTGAATGCTGCGTTTAGAAATAAACTTGGCGGCCGATTTTCTTCTGCTATAAATTGGAAAAAAATATTTCGGGTCTTATCCGTCCGCTCAAGTCACTTTCACTGCATAACACCTCAGCATTGGGGACAGTTCTATGCTCGGTAAAAGTTTCGTGAACTTTGAATGCTGCGTTTAGAAATAAACTTGGCGGCCGATTTTCTTCTGCTATAAATTGGAAAAAAATATTTCGGGTCTTATCCGTCCGCTCAAGTCACTTTCACTGCATAACACCTCAGCAGTGGGGACAGTTCTATGCTCGGTAAAAGTTTAGTGAACTTTGTATACTGCGTTTAGAAATAAACTTGGCGGCCGATTTTCTTCTGCTATAAATTGTAAAAAAATATTTCGGGTCTTATCCGTCCGCTCAAGTCACTTTCACTGCATAACACCTCAGCATTGGGGACAGTTCTATGCTCGGTAAAAGTTTCGTGAACTTTGAATGCTGCGTTTAGAAATAAACTTGGCGGCCGATTTTCTTCTGCTATAAATTGGAAAAAAATATTTCGGGTCTTATCCGTCCGCTCAAGTCACTTTCACTGCATAACACCTCAGCATTGGGGACAGTTCTATGCTCGGTAAAAGTTTCGTGAACTTTGAATGCTGCATTTAGAAATAAACTTGGCGGCCGATTTTCTTCTGCTATAAAATGTAAAAAAATATTTCGGGTCTTATCCGTCCGCTCAAGTCACTTTCACTGCATAACACCTCAGCATTGGGGACAGTTCTATGCTCGGTAAAAGTTTCGTGAACTTTGTATACTGCGTTTAGAAATAAACTTGGCGGCCGATTTTCTTCTGCTATAAATTGTAAAAAAATATTTCGGGTCTTATCCGTCCGCTCAAGTCACTTTCACTGCATAACACCTCAGCATTGGGGACAGTTCTATGCTCGGTAAAAGTTTCGTGAACTTTGAATGCTGCGTTTAGAAATAAACTTGGCGGCCGATTTTCTTCTGCTATAAATTGTAAAAAAATATTTCGGGTCTTATCCGTCCGCTCAAGTCACTTTCACTGCATAACACCTCAGCATTGGGGACAGTTCTATGCTCGGTAAAAGTTTAGTGAACTTTGAATGCTGCGTTTAGAAATAAACTTGGCGGCCGATTTTCTTCTGCTATAAATTGTAAAAAAATATTTCGGGTCTTATCCGTCCGCTCAAGTCACTTTCACTGCATAACACCTCAGCATTGGGGACAGTTCTATGCTCGGTAAAAGTTTAGTGAACTTTGAATGCTGCGTTTAGAAATAACCCTAAAGTAAGATTTTCGGCCGCTGATTTTTGCCGCCAAGTTCACAACTGCTGTTATTCTTGAATTTCCTTTTCAATTGCGTTGTTTCACCCTTATTATCCCCCCTCCCCCTCTTTACTTTCATACCCAGCCCGTATAGGACCTAAATCGTCGGCAATTGCGAAAGTATGCGCAAGCCTTCTCAATTTGGTCGGGTTATAAATCCGCCGCTACTTTTGGACGCTAACTTCACACCGGTAGTCGCAGTAGCGTTTTAACTCTGGGTAGCCGCGTCTTCTTGTCTTCATCCAGAGGAGTCGCCGCAGCGTCGTCACTCTGGACGAAGCAGCTCGACAGTCACGTTCACTCTAGAGCTTGTAGCGGGATAAAAGCTTGAAACTTGAGATCTCGCTTGAATCTTCAGGCTATTGATAAAGGCTTGAGACTTCAGATCTTGCTTAAATTATCCAATAAATTCACCATACTGTCATTCACGAACATTTTCTGATTAATTTAACGTAATATTAAACACAAGATAACCACTATGGGGGGGGGGGGGGGGGGGGGGGGACAGAAATGCGCCTGCCGCCCGCACCTCTCTCGGTCCCCGTTGTCGCCTTCCCCGCATCCCTGTACCGCACAGGCGAAGACTGATTTAGACGGTCATACTATAGTAGACATTAAAATAAATATTATCAAATAATTCTGCAACCGTCGTTTCCCGCCATTTTCAAAAGAACCCTGGTATTAGGTACTATTGAATGAATTTGTATGTTTGTTTGAGTCGCGGTCACCCGTACTATCGGCTGCATGCCTAGATAGTCAAGATTATATGCTAACAGATAACGCACGGGCTACCTCACCGTATCAACGATACTGCGCCGTGAAACTGATAAGGCTCTGATATTGTACTTTCTACTTTAGCTTGAAAATATATTCTCTAAATGCGTAAACTTGGAGACTCAGGTATTGATATAAGAAGGCCTTAAGCCTTATACTGTCTCAAAACTTCATTCAGAGCAAGTTGCCGCAGTGTTCATAACACTCTTGAAGTTGATAATAACTTCGGCTGTAAAAAGAATTGAAGATTTTAAGAAAAGTTTATTACAAAAAGACATTGCCACATTTCAATGGAGCTTTCTTTGCCCCACCTACAAAACTAAGGTAGCCATCTTTCTGTTGGGGACTTATTACAGATTTCATACTGCATAATTATAATCAGTATCATTTTCTACTACTCTCGCAACTCCTATAGAAGAATAACAAAAACAATTAATAAATCGCTTCGATTACTTACTATTTTCTTAATTCTTAATTAAGCTGTTTTTTTCGAATCGCAACTTGTACAAAACTTTATTTTAAACCAATAATTTTAATAAAAAACGGAGATATTTTTACATTTACTCGTTATCTTGTACAGCTAGTGGTTGATGGTGGGGCAGAATCTGGCATTGTCATTTCTTCCTTCGTGGTATTTATGTAATAAGAGTCCAAAAACAAAACCCGCTTCCTGTTACAGGTCTATGGGGTAAGTGGTCTGGGAATGTTTCTCTGTGTTGTCTGCGTTATCGTAGCTTCAGAACGGATGGTTCGATTTGAAAGCGATTTTTGTTTGATACATGGTGTTTTAATAATAATTCCATGTACCATTGATCTGTTCGTACAGTCGAAGACAGAGATAAGTATACAGGGGGCCTCAATAAGGTTGAGATTTTCTCAAAAACTACTGGACCGAATTTAATAATTATTTTACAGTTACATAGTTTAAACCTTTAGGTATCTATCAAACAGTGTAAGAATTTTTGCAATAGGTTAAGTAGTTTTTGAGAAAACGTCAACCTTAAAAACTCTCGTGTACACCTTTCTCTGTGTTCCACCGTACATTCAATAATGATTTGCAAAAAATAATTTCGGTGATTTACATAACGCTTCGTTCGTGTCATCTGCGCGTGCGCTGGCTGGACGTTTCATAATGCTTTATCAAACGTTCTCGGGTGCTAGCTCCTTTATCTAATCGTACATTATCTGAAGACCTTGAGAATCGCGTCTGCCGTCTGTACACAGAGGTGTCTGACTTACTATGTGCAACAGTAAACGATTCGGGATTTTGAATTAAATTGTAAGAATGCTTAAATGGCGCTCGTATTATGTATGTGTTTATAATTAAAATAAATCCTTTAAAAAAAAGTAAAAACGGGCTTCGGTCATATTTACGCGGCAATCTTCAGAGTGGTGCAAAAAAAGTGGTTTTCAGCACTTCCTAAGACTGTATTTAGATTTTTGATGGAAATAAAAGTTAATAAACTGATTTTAAAGGAGTACATTACCCCGGCAGCTATGGTGTGGTGACCCAAAATGGAGGCGAATTACAGTGCTTAAAATTAAGAAGCCTAAATTACAATGCTTAAAATTAAAGTAAATTAATCAGCAACTCTGCAATGCACAAGGCAGTGTGACGTATGTCCTACTTATTACTGCTGACTTGTATTGCATACGAATGCTAGTTTGAAAGGTTGGTCGCATTTAACCCGTACCCCTTGATGCGAGGGTACGCGAAGCTTCTAGTAGGCTAGCTAGTCTATATGTCGCAGTCAACTGGTTGGAATAGACGTGTGATTGAACAGCTAGCTCGTTGGTTGAACGACGGCATCCAAGCAAACCAGCTCTCGCTCCACACCGCGAACGAACACAGTACGGGATGTGATGAAAATCAGTGCTGTGCCCAGTCACCCCAGTGGCTGGGCACAGCATTTCAGCTGATCACAGTCCTTTTACTCATATTATTTTAAGTTAGCTCTAAGTGTATAAATAAGGTCACCTTGTATGTGTAATAAATATTTTTCATTTCATTCATTTCATTTCAAACATCTAAGTATCAATTAGCTGAGTGGTTGAACACAACGTTCAACACTACAGCTAAACGACGCTCAGCGGACTGGTTGGAAGTCAATTTGCTTTTAGTAACAGGTTCGTACCGCGATTTAGACTGAATTATGAGATATTTCGACACCGTTACAATAATTATGATCACAAGACATACTAACTGTGTTATCATTAATTTTGAAATAGCATTATTCACATACAATAGCAAAAGATCAAATTACCGTGATAATTATTTTTATACTTAATTGTTTGATTGGATGCCGTCGTTTAATTAACGTGCTAGCTGTTCAATCACACGTATATTTCAACCAGTTGACTGCGACATATACATATAAGTAAATATACTTACATCTTCTTTAGTTGTTATTCCAATCGCTTAAAAATATTTGTCCCACTATACATGTATAAGTAAGTGGCTATAGTAGTGGAGGTAGAGTGCAACGAACTCCGCCACCCAGACGACCGATAATATTCGCTGTTTGTTATGTTATTTATCTAGTAAAACTAGCGCCACTCAAACGCTTGCTATTTTTCACTTCACCTTTTGCTGTTATGTTGACTACGCAATTTGTTTTATGAAGAATTAGTGAATTATAAAGATTCTTAGGACTCGCATACGTCACTAACTTAACACAGAGAAAAGAGTGTTGCCAATTGCTACCGAAGGCCTGTTGCTAAGAATTATTATATTATATAGAATTTATTATATTATATAATAATTTAATTAAGAATTCAGAAAACAGTAAGAAATCGAAGCGAATTATTCATTGTCTTTGTTATCATTTTCTACTACTCTCGCAACTCCTACTGATTATGATTATGCAATATGAAACCTTTAATAAGTCCTCAACAAAATGATATATGAGCTTCAATGGTCACGTAGGTGACCAAAGGTGGGGCAAAGCTCTATTGAAATGTGGCAATGTCATTTAACCTAGCGATGGTGAAAGTCAAAGTCACTTTACCAGGCGCTCTGTAAAAACAGTAAATGCAAAGAAAGAACCTATAGTAGTGAAATAGGAGGAAAACGCGATAGTGAAATTACGGGAGAACCATTCCATACATTAAGTATTCAAATTTAAACGAAACCGACACACTTTGTTGCAGAATCAATAAATATCTCGTTGCAAAACCTACCTACGAAATACCTACTAAACTCATATATTATATTTGCATTACGAACGAAGAGAGTTCTTCATATCACTAGCTACTCAAACTATCTTCTATAGCATTAGTGAAGTCTATTTTTGTTTTACTCGGAGGTGTAGTACGCTACTGCAGTCTATCTCGTGTCGCCAGATTGAAGCTCTCGCAGGTCCATCTGCACCTCGTCTCCCCAGCGGTACAGGACGTCCGACCGGCCATCGTCCACTGGGCTTTCTGACATAATTATGGTGCTACTGTGCGCTCCTCTCCCATCCTCTCCACCGAACTAGCGGAGTCAAGCTGATTTGGTTTCTCCAATAATGGAGACAATTGGCAAGGTCTAATTTTCAACTGGAAGAGTACCCACGACACTGTCAGCGTTACCTCGCTGGGTCGCGATGCTAATCCGTTGCGCGAGGTAGCTGCCAGCTCATGGGTCACCAGTGGCATCTACTACTCGTTTGCTTATCTCGTTATAAAGCGACCAAGCGCCGGGACCCCACGGGCCGAGGGTCTCGACACCAAAAGCAACAAAGTTGTAAAGGGTGTCGAGACCCCTGTATTTTAGAGCTTGTTATTATATTACAAACAAAAATACAATGTATTACTTGGCTGTATGGGTTAGATTCAGAGAGACAAAATCTTGAAATGGTATTTTTCTTTTAGGATAAGTATTAAGTAATAATTTTTAGACCTTGTCAAATTGATGAATGATGATCGTTGGTAATCATTACTTTCCTCCCTCCGTGAACAAATCTCGTGGCGCCACAGATTTTCCAAATTGCACGTTATGCGATTACAAGATGGCCGTTTTCCTTGCACAGGTATAGCGTGCGATGTTTACAATGAGCCCATCTGCGTTGCATTAGATACGTCGTTACGCTGCACGTGCCTGATATGAATCTTCGATAAATGCTAGACAAATGGACTACTATAGTTGGTAGGTCTGACTTCTTTGCGGGAGGTCTCGGGTTTTACGACTTTCTTCTTCTTCTCGTGGGGGTTTGTGACCAAACCTATTGTCAGGCCAGACATGTGAGCGTCTGCAAACATTTACCTACCATTGACAGTTTTGTACAGAATATATAACTACGACATCAGCCTAGCGATCCAGAGGGGAAATGCCGCCAGCATTTTGGGCACGTTGCCGGACAACGGGGATCGGTTGAACTATCTGTAATGCTAAGTCATTCAGATAGTTCAACCGACCTATTGTACATATAGGTTTTAGTTTAAAAATATATATATTTTTAGGTTAATATTATAATAGTTATTTGTAATTTTTATTATTGTTATATGAACATATACGTAATATAATAAGTAGGTATCTAACTTAGAAATGTGCTAAAACACAATTTGTTATCTACTTATAATCTGAATTCTGGATATTAGTTTATTTTGTACTCTTTATACTTAATGATAAATGGAGAAAATTTTACTACGACATCATAAAAAGCCGTCAGTGAACATAGAATTTGAGTGTCTTTGACAAAGACTTTGACTATGTCTGGCACTGGGGTCAGAGTTGTTGAGGCGTCTGTAGGCTTGTGACATGGCATGACCGGGACCAACGCCGGAGCAACCCCTGAATAAACTGACTGGCCTACTCTCCATGTTTCTTAACTTTTTTGTTGGGAGTACGCAACTGGACTACAAGCGCCTCTCTTTTTTTTTGTTGCCCAGGAGAAATACATAATGTATACCCCCCGTCCAGTGGAACGGGTGATTATGTTCAACTCGCGCCAACTAAAACTCCTGGGGTGTTCCGCCTCCGCCGCCATGGACCACGGGTACATTATGAGCGCCTCCCTACTGTATCTTAACTGACTTATTGAGACACAGTAACGCCTCTTTCAATGGTTCACTCACTTGTAAGCTCTAAATGGCTAATTAATCGTAAAGCCCGTTAGAAATGTAAGAAATGTCAAATGACCGACTTCAGTTCAAACCGGTATCAGTCGAGCATTGAATTTAATTTGAGAACGAATTGCTGTTATTAATTAATTAAGTGGTTATTTTTACTGTCGATCAATCAGTATAAGCAAAGAGTATTTATACGATAAAATATAATAAATGCTACATTTTTTTCCTTGTTCTCGAAGCTTAGATCCACGTTCCGCCAACGTGTTTACGCCATGAGTAGCTCGTTTGCAATAGGCATTACATAAACTCATTATGTCCTTGATTGCAGGATAATGACCATAATTACGATGTACTACAGTTCAACTAACAGACAAATATCTAGTTTGGAGATTATCTGGATGGAGATTGAAAGCGGTTTAATAATTTGTGGACATTAACAACTCTAATTATTAATATATTTACCTACTTGTAGTCTAGTTACTTGTATACGAATTGAACTCACTTGATTTGGACCTTGAAAAAGAAAGATGTCGGTCTAAACATCGGTTTCGATCAAACAAGCGAGTTTGACGATTTAAAATGAGTTTACGACATGGTAATCATGTCGTCAGAGTCCATGTTATATTCCTACTCTCTTGGATCTTGTTATAGTGGACTTTGAGCCATGAATCATGTCATGATCCTCGTAGTTTTCAAGAATTTTCTGGCTTCCGGCGTAAAAACCTATGTACAAGCCACGAGTAGGTATTAAATTACTAAATGAACGCTTATGATAATGGTGCATGCTACTAAGAACCGTCTGCGGTCGAATTAATCACTTAGAACTTCATTGGCTGTGAAGGGTCGGCATTGAAAGCGCTGTCTGGCTTAGCATACCGGAGTGAATTAAAAAGCACTTTATTTCACTTCAACCAGTCATGGCTAGTCGCTTCTTGATTCAGCAGTATTCGTATTAACCCTACTTTATGTGCAAACCAAGCTTGTACACTTGTACTTGCACGAACTTCCTACGAATGTCAAAAGTTGCAAGACCGAACTCAAATTCAGCGCCCATTCAAAACTGTCTAATGACTATTGGCCTAACTCCACACCCCTCAACACTATTATGGACTTTTTGCATTCAAATCTATATTCTAAACCAACTGACCACACCTCTTTTGTATGCAGCCGATGCCTCTTCAACACCTGGTTTCCAGGACTCCCGAACAAAGGAAGGAGTAGGAAGGTTCACGTTTCGCTTTCACGACTGGTTCGCCAAATTCACAAATAACTTTAGCACCAAACACCACATTGCTATTCCGTGTTTACCTCCGCTCGGGGAGCCGTTGTTCCGCAGAGATTACTACCAGTAATTGAGATGGATGGACAGAATCGAGAAGGCAGAATGGAGACGCCAGTAAACCTTTTTAATCCAACATCATCAGTCTATTTTTATGCCCCCACTGTTTGGCGTTCCCTTATAATAATAATAAATAATAATAAAAATCTTTATTTATCTCACATCAAAGAATGGTAGGTACAATATACAACTAGCAATAACAATGTATGGTTCCAAGATGCGAGAGTCTGGTGCCTGTGCTAGGAGGCGTAAGCCTGTGTTACAGATCACCAGGCCCTCCCCATTTAGAAACAGAAATAGTAAAATAAGAAATTAAGCATTAGGTACTAATTAGGTGTATGTGAGTAGTGATGGTCGTGGTTAGTGTGTGTGTGTGTGAGGGTGAGGGTGCGAGTGAGAGGGAGTGAGTGTAAGGGTGAATTATATTGAGGGAGCTCGGGCCATGATCCACCACGCGGCCTTAGATTTTGTTTATACGACATGCAGAATTTATGATGATGTTTTCCGCTTTGAGAACATTCGGAAAATGTACGTAAGGTTATTCTTCTAAACCGACATTTATGTCGTTGGTTTTGATTGAAATTTTCTTACATATACGCTATGCGAAAAGAAATTCAAAATATGAAATGGAGATTTTTATTGAGTCACGATCGAGTTTCGAACCAGTGACCTCCCCATTCCGTGGCACGCTCTTTTCTGATATAGATACCGTGTCGGGTAATTGCATAATTTCCCATTGATGTTGCTACCGTCTTAGACGTCTATAGAAAGAGCGTGCCACGTGTTTTTGAATAGAAAACTTATATCTTTAAGAGCCTTCCATGAGCCAACTAGCGCCGCCAATCTTAAAAAAATCATATCTTCCAATATAATTAATTTTATTAAAAAAGCTACGTTCACATTGTTTATTGTTATGAATATTATTTTTTAAATGCTTATTTGTAACGTGATTCAATGTAGGTAAGTTGTAGTTCACATAATTGCGAAAAACGGCCGTTTCTGGCACATTTGTGAGTGTGAATGGAAGATATGATTTTTTAAAGATTGGTGGCGCTAGTTGGCTCTTGTCAGCGCCTTAATCTGTGGAGCGCGCCACAGAATGACAAGGCCCAGTTCGAATAGTTGCGAATTTTCTCCATTTCATATTTAGAATTTCTGTCATTTTCAATCGGAGGTTGTCTCACTTCCTCTCCCTATTGCTGTTCATTCTTTCCAAGAACACGCAGAATTTAAACGCGTTTGAAGTGGCAGTAGCAAAACACGCAAACGCTGCTCCAATTGCAATTCTCCAAGTATGACCAGGGATGCCGAGCCCTGTTTCTTGGAAAACTCGTGTAATGCCCGATAATGGCATCGAATACGTCACGAGAGCGGTTTTCGCGTAATTGTCTACAATTAAATTAATATACTCTGTTTACGTTTGCACGCTTGTCACTGACTCGGTGCATTGTGTTCAGTTTATGTCTAACCGCCGCGAATGCAACCTGCTTAGATGTGCAGGCCTTTTAGCGTTAAAATCTATGTGAATAAGTGCTTTGGAATGTTCAGTGACTTCAGTGGCAAGTGAAAGAGGATTGTCTATTTAAGAAGTTCCAGTATTGGTATGTATTTAATTGATAATTAAGTCAATCTGCTATTTATACCGATTTAATTCAAGGTTTACCAACTCTATCAAGTGTTAAATTGCAGGTATTAATAGGCTTAAATAAGTTCTTCGCAGTTTCAGGGTTATCAGAGTCATGTAAATGATTGTATGCTACTCGCCGACCTATATTAGGGTTATCACAACCAGAATTAACGTCAAAATTATCCCTTATCATTAGTGTATCAAAGTCTCCTCTGACAGATCTTTACAACGTTGCAGATTTGGTCATAAAAAATCGTGAGTTTTTTTATTCTTAATTTGTTAACATATTTCAGGCAAGGGACCAATTGCATACCTCAAACTAAAGAAGTGATAACACCTTCACATTCGATATTTAGGATACCTAAATAAATACCAGTCGACGACAGAGATAAGTATACAGGAGGCCTTAATAAGGTTGAGATTTTCTCAAAAACTGCTGGACCGAATTTAATAATTCTTTTACAGTATGTAGTTTTAACTTTTGTCTATCAAACAGTGAAATAATTTTTGCAATAAGTCAAGTAGTTTTTGAGAAAATCTCAACCTTAAAAACTCTCCTGCAGGGTTACTCTCACCTCTTATAGCGATCCAGTTTAGGTTTCTAAACTGAACCGAATGTCATTGTAGCAAATTGTCAGTTTAGGAACCTAAACTGGATCGCTATAAGAGGTGAGAGTAACCCCGCTGTACACCTTTCTCTGTGTTCCACCGTACATGTTTGTCATGGATCTTATTTATATTCAGGCAGATTTCTGATTCAATTTCATTCCGGAATTTTCTTGAATGTTTAAGATTATTTTCCGTATTGGCTTTCATAGAATACACTACGGTTTTCCTTTTCATGTGTAACACATTTCAGTTACCAGTAAACGGCAAATAAAATATAATGCCATGTGATAAGATGTCCGTTGTATCATAAATTGGCGTCAACGCCCGTATAATTTCAAAATTACTGTATTCAGGTCGGCTTTTCATGTTTTTCCTCATACGTTCAATTAACTACACCTAGTTATACAATAATCCTTTAATATTCAAAACACAGGAATTAATATTCAAAACAATACCACTAAACCGTTAGTTTTATTCGGCTGATTAAGAGTTTACATCAAGTGGAGTCTTTGGCTCCCGTGATCCATGATAATTATTGCATGCAAGATACCTCCAATATCTGCAGCGATGAATTCTATTATTTGTTATTATTTATTTTATTAATGGACTCGACTGTTCGTCATTTCCCAATGTCATGTTACAGAAAATTCAATATATTCAATAGTCTTCTATCTTCCTCCTGGGGAGTCGCAGTAGCGTCTTCACCCTGGGTAGCCCCGTCTTCTTGTCTTCATCCAGAGGAGACGCCGTAGCGTCATCACTCTGGACGAAGCAGCTCGACAGTCACGTTCACTCCCGAGCTTACAAGTGGGAACTCTTGATAAAAGCTTGAAACTTCAGATCTTGCATAAATAATCCAATAACTTCACCGTACTGTCATTCGCGAACATTTTCTGATTAATTTAACGTGATATTAAACACAAAATAGTCCCTGTAGACATTAAAAGGAAAAGTATCAAATAATTTCGCAACCGTCGTTTCCCGCCATTTTCAAGAGAACCCTATTATTTGTTATAATTCAATCTTGTAAAATCTTAATAAGGAAAGGAGAAGGATCGATCTGGTTATCACACCTACTCGTAGTAAGAAATTAATTTAGGATTTCTGATTTGTGTTCACTTCCTGAGTTGGATTCACATTGTCAGTTGTACCATTAGTTAGCTCGCTAGCGACTACATAAATACCATTGCTATGTATGAGACTGTCATAGTGCGGTTTATGTTGCCGTAGCAGAACTAAAATCCCATCATATCTACGGTATTTACATACTCACTCGCGAAATTGCGACAGCAACTCAGGTAGTGACACTGTTCCTGTTCTGTCTTTCATCAAAATTATGATGAAATATTTTATCAAGTTACATTTTTCAGCAAGTGCGTCACAGTCATGTGCTAAAATTATCAAGTGCAGAGTTCAATCTACTAAAATAAAATCAGTATCTTAATAGGTGTTACATCAGAGCTCAGACGTCATTTTTGGTCGATCTCTTGACGTCTCCTTCCAGACAAGCCGTGGCAAGGTCAAGGCAGGTTGATGAAACAATCTTGGGGCGCCTGATCAGGTTCATAATTCATTATCGTCAGGAATATGTCCAAGTTGTTAGGTAAGCGTTCAAATTGATGTCAATCTTGTTTGCACATGCCTTCCCAAAGCCTAAACAGTGGTTCATCAACATCACGGTATATCAGTCCATTGCTAAGCATCTCCCAAGGCGCGACACTTAACAGAATTCTCGTCTTTTTGCATCTTGTCATCCTCTGTGAGTGTGGAGCACTCATTCACAGCAGAATCCGAGCCTTAGGTGGACACATAATGCTACCCGAGGATATCAAAACTCTCTCACCCAAGTGCATCATACGATTCCTGAAGGACGTTGGCCTTCGTGGCTGCCATTCGAGAACTCGTCCACACCAACAACGGTTATAGGTTCCACGACAGATGTGACCAGCAAACAGTTAACCTTGGTTAGGTTACCTGAATAGACGGGGCTGATAATGATGCTAATCTTAATGATATCTTTCGACCATCCACAAATCTACATGGTGGATCATGTCATGACCTAAGATCTCTTATTGTGGAAATACCTGTGTGTGCCAAAAAAGTGGGAACATAAATAAACTGTTAATTTATTTATTTATTTTATTAGTGGACTCGACTGTTCGTCATTTGCCAATGTCATGTTACAGAAAATTCAATATATTCAATAGTCTTCTATCTTCTTCCAGGGGAGTCGCAGTAGCGTCTTCACCCTGGGCAGCCGCGTCTTCTTGTCTTCATCCAGAAGAGACGCCGTAGCGTCATCACTCTGGACGAAGCAGCTCGACAGTCACGTTCACTCCCGAGCTTGTAGCGGGAACTCTTGATAAAAGCTTGAAACCCCAGATCTTGCTCAAATTATCCAACAAATTCACCATACTGTCACTCGCGTGAAAATAAAAATTATCAAATAATTTTGCAACCGTCGTTTCCCGCCGCTTTTCAAGAGAACCATGTACCTAATTAATTAATTCGACTAATAAGTAACGATGTACTGTCGAAACCAGAATATTTTAAAGTTTCTTGTCTCGATCTAGCAAATTGTTATACATGTGAATGACCATGACAACCATATTTCTATATTTAAGTTTAAAGTTCACTTTGTAGACGAATCCAGTTGAACAAAATGTCGAGTCATAGGCAACTCGTAATGAAACACCACATTTTATTTACTGATGAGGGATGGCGCTGTTGGTAAACAGGATGGTAATTTCGCTAAAATCCATACATTAGGAGTTAGTTCCACATTTTGCCACCGGCAGAAATAAGGTGGTTCTGAGCTCATTACGCTTTACGTACGCTTACACGTGGAGTTTCCTAGAATCTAAGTATATCTGCGAATGACAATGTTTTAGCTGGAATTGGGTATGACGTATCAAATTTTGTGCAACTGAAGTACTGATCCACCAGAATTCTATGAGCTTTGCGGTTTAATGATACCTGCTCCGCAGGGATACCTTTAGGCCTCTGCGAGGAGCGGGTGGGTAGATCAAGTTTTTGTGGTTACAACGAGTGACCTTCATCAGGTCACTATTGCAAAACGGCCTTAATTGGGCGGTAATTAAATACAACTTTGTAAACAAATCGCGTGCCGTGATTCATGGTAGCTTCTATTGACAGATTGGGTTGCACTGTCAGCGGCATTAACTATTGAATATCAATATTAAACAATGAATCATCAAAGCATTATTAAGTGTAACATGTTGGTGCTGTTCTTATTGTCTGTGCTAAAAGAGTTGGATTTGTCTGTCTGTATGTCTGCCTGTCTTATTGTAGGTCCAGAACGGATTGTCCCCTTTTGAAAGCGTTTTTTTTTAATTGTTTGATAGGTGGTGTTGACGAGAAGGTTCTTTCTTATACATCCAGGGTTCCGGTTACCAGACAGATAGCTTCGAGATCTTACTTTATTTTTAAATTTTAATTTAATAGTTAGATAGTATGGTATGTACATTCCTTGATCGAAACACAGACCACTTACCCCATAGACCTGTAACAGGAGGGCGCCCCGTGTCTCACACAGAGCGCAAAATTGCTTCATGACACGTGTAACCTAGAGATAATCGACATGGACGCATCTCATTAATACGGCACCCCAGTCCCTCGCTTCGTCTCTATGCGCTCATCGACAGAATTTTTCGCTTTCAAATTTGTACCGATTTCATGTCTAGTCTGTGGATCGAAACGACGAATTTTACCATAATTTCTTCTGTTCTGATGTAGTCAGCTAAAACCCGCTCGTCTTCACGCTCCGCTTATGTCAAAACCTCTGTTAGTGGAACCACACCCCACTCGGCCGGAAATCGTTAGGTATTTACTACGTAATTATGTAATTTCATTACTAATACTTAACGTTGTAAGTAAATAATAGAGCGCCAAGTCAAGATGCGATGTCATATAAATCGTACATACCTACTGTACTGATACTGGTACGGTCGAAGACAAAGAACTTTAAGGTCTACAGGAGAGTTTTTAAGGTTGAGATTTTCTCTATTCTATTTTTATTTGAATGGCTTCTCTTATTCAAGAGATAATTTCGCCAATGCAAGTTATTTAGAGTATTCATGTAAATAGAAAAGTAAACGAATAAAAAAATCAATCCGCCATTTCAAAATGATGGCGGATCTTTTAATCTCCCTCTTGCACAGAGTGCGGGGCAGCCCCAACAGCCTCCTGGAGGTCATCGCCGGCAGGTGAGATTGCCCGCTGCTGAGGCACCTTATCAAAATTACTAAAACTAGTCTAGTGATTAAGTAAGGGAACTGTCCCAATAACCGTCACTTTTTGAACTTTTCACTTTTGATTTTGTAGCCACGGCCGTAGTATAAGACCCACAAGGAATGAAATGGTGCATAGATATAAACAATTTATTTAAATTTTATTTAATTAAATAATGTTTATTTAATTTTAAGATTAAATAAGTTATTTTTAGACTTATATGAAATAATACCCCTTTGCCCGGTATCCGGCATGTCCTTGTACAGATATCCGACATACCCATGTCCCAATAGCCGTCATATATATATAGTTTTTGTGTAGGTAATGTATGACGTATATATATGATTGATCAAAGTGCTATAGTGTAAATGGAACACCTGATTGGACAAGCTTTATGTTTTCGACATTTCGACATTTCTCAAATATATAAACCAAAATAGTCAAAATATTCATTGTTGCTGTTCCAGCCAGTATATATAATTCAGGTCATTATGCCTATAATTACTAATGCACCCAAAGATGTTTTAAAAATCCCAAAGATGTTTTTTTCTCTAACCTCAAAAAGTGAACAGTGTTAGAATTTGTGTATTGTATTAAACTAATTAAATAATTAGTTTATGTGTCTAAATTACGCCAAAAACACGTTATTTAGTGAAATTGTGCATTATAATAGTGGACAAGTGTTATCTCGCAAAAACTCCGACATTACATAGTGTAAAATCCAATTGACTATTTTTTCCAAAAATTAACGACTCTTTGTGGCAAACTTGTTTCCAAAATGAAGTGCGATAATGATCATAGCGATGAAAATTTGATACAGTGCGATGGTTGTAAACGGAACGTATGTCTTAGTTGCAGCAACCTAACAAGCAGCGAGGCTCGTGTCATGGGGTTGAAATCCAAACGCACCCTCATATTTCTATGTTCGCCTTGCCGCGAGGCCTTATTTCAAGTGCCTAAACTGATCCAAGCATATGATTGTGTACGTGAGGAATTGGACGACGGATTTCTGCACCAGTGACTCATGCAGTTTCTACTGCTACTCCGGCCACTTCCTTAGACACTAACAATATATCGGAGGAGATGGCGGAGCGTGATCGCAGAGCAAATAACGTGATCCTTGTTGGTCTCCCTGTAATGGATACGGGTGACACAGCTATTTAAGGGCCCACTGATGAGGCCACTGTCAGAAGGATCCTGGTGGAGATTACGAGTGAACAGATATCTTCTGACAAACTGGTGAAAGTGTTGCGACTTGGTAAACGAGACAACAGTAAACCGCGCCACATGAAGGTGATGCTCAAGTCACGGCATGATGCAGTGAAGGTCCTTAAAAACAAGAATAGAGCCATGGAGGTAAGAGTGTATGATGACAATACACCGATGCAGCGGGACGAGCTAAAGGAGCTGATGTAACGTCTCCAGCTACGTACCGAGAGTGGTGAGTTAGATCTCACTATTAAGTATGTCAGGGATGTGCCGAAGATAATCAAACAAAAAAACTATTTGACCCCAACAACCCCTACACTGACCTTACCTTCCTATACACCAACTTATGCTCGCTGTCATTAAAATTCGACTTATTTCTTTTATATGTAAACACCAACAAGCCATTCATTATAATTGTCACGGAGACCTGGCTGAACAGCAGGGACAGAAACAGCACATTTGCCATACCTGATTATACTATATTTAGACAAGACCGGAAACATCGACCTAAGTCGCAGGGTGGCAAAACGCGTGGTGGCGGTGTTGCCATATATGTCAGAGACCGTGTCAACCCATTATTGCAAGAACTCATAAGAAGTATGACTGTATGTGATCTTACGGAAGCCTTGTTTTTGGATATTCAATATGACTCTCACCATTTCCTTGTTGTTGGGGTCTATCGACCCGATGATAGGGAACCAGATATATGGAAACGACGTGACTCTAAATTATTGGCTAAGCTGCTTCAGAACAATGTGATAGTTATCGCTGGTGACTTCAACTACTCCGACATCCTATGGCCTCAAGACATCGAACAGGACCTCAAGGGACCCGAGGAACTGTTTAAGAACATGTTTCTCAACAGTAATCTTCATCAATTGGTCTCCCAGCCGACACGTTTCCGCACAGGCAACACTCCATCCTTGCTCGATCTGATCATGACAAACGATGAAAACTTAATCACTGGAATATACTATAAACCACCTATAGGAAAGATTGATCATTGCGTACTAGAGTTCAGCATCCAATTTCTGATACAAAGAGTCCACAGTCAGCCCAAACTTAAAAGATATTACCATTACATTGACTTTGACAACTACATGGAGGAACTGGAGAAGGATCTCGAAATCTTGGAATCTACTACTGACGTGGAGCGTTTTTGGAGACAGCTAAAAACCATAGTGGATACAAACACAGACAGAGACGCTCCGCTTAAAAAAGTGAAGAAGAAGGAAGGTAATAATAAACCCTGAATCAATGACAATATATTGAAACTTGTATCTGAGAAGGGAATACTTTGGGATGTTTATATTGGCACAAAGGATGACGAGGACTACCAGCGCTATAGAACCGCAATCATTGTGTGGCAGAAAGCAGAAGGAGCAGAAGACTGTATGAAGCAAAACTACTGGATAACGGACAAAAACCCTTCTATTCCCATCTGCGAAGGTGCATGTCATCCAAAGTGAGCATTCCACCTGCAATGAGGAACCATAATGGCGACCTAGTTACAGACCCCACCGACATAGCGGAAATCTTCGCGCAGGAGTTTCAGAAAGCCTATTGTCGTGAACCAGATGTGACCATATGCTAACAAGTGACTACATTAGCCCGTGTGGAGCACTCGATCTGTGACATAAACTTTACACCCAAGGATGTTGAGAAAGTTTTAAAAGGACTCGACACAAGCTCTGCTCCTGGACCTCACAACATTCCCAGCATTATTCTAAAAAACTGCAGCAAAACACTTGTTCCTGTTCTCACTGAGCTTATGAGGGTGTCTTTTGAGGTCGGACATGTCCCACTTGACAGGAAACATGCTGTAGTTACACCTGTGTACAAATCCGGTGATAAAACAGACCCTGCCAAGTTTAGGCCAATCAGCTTGACAAGTATTGTGGGTAAGGTGATGGAGAGACTAATATGCAATAAACTGAAGAAATTCCACAACAGAGAAAATGTTATATCCAGCAGAATGGCTTTGTCGAGAAGGGATCTACAATAACGAACTTACTGTCATGTGTGCACCCGTGGACTATGGACGTGGACCGTGGCAACCCGGTTGACGTTATTTACCTCGATTTTGATTTTGCTTTCGACAAAGTCCCGCATCAGCGCCTGCTTATAAAATTGGAGCATTTTGGCATTCGAGGTCGGCCTTTAGACTGGGTAAAGAGTTACCTGTTGGGAAGAACCTTCCAGGCCAGGATCGGTTACTCCTTGTCCCAGAAGCGGGACGTCCTGAGTGGAGTTCCCTAAGGATCTGTTTTAGCCCCCACACTTTTTGGAATTTTCATCACGGACCTCATTGCGCTGATAGACTCACAATCTGCATTTTTTGCTGACGATGGGAAAATCTTTGGCAACCCACTCTTAGTGTCTGGACAACTACAGAGCGATCTAAACAAGCTCCAGGAATGGACGAAGCAGTGGCTAGTCAAGCTGAACATATCGAAATGTGCTGTGTTGCATCTAGGTAGTAGAAATCCTGGCGTGGTATACACCATTGATGACACTGATATAAACACTGTGGAATCCCAAAAGGACCTTGGAGTTGTGGTTTCAAAAAATCTAAAATGGGGAGAACACATTAATGGCATTGTCAAGAAGGCTAATTCATTTATGTATGTTATAAGGAGATCCTTTCAATATATTACATCCGATGTTCTTGTCAAAATCTACAAAACATACATTAGGCCTCTTCTGGAACATGGATTTCAAATATGGAACCCATATTTTATAAAGGACATCCGATCTACCTACTACCTACTTGAGAGCGTGCAAAGAAAGGCAACAAAGATTCCATATATTAAACTGCCCAAAAAGTCCTATGAAGAAAGGCTTAAAATCCTAGGTATTCAAACCCTGGCAGAACGCCGACACAGAGGTGATCTAATTGAGACATATAAAATTCTCACGTACAAATATAACCTCCCAGATGTCCACCGTTTCTTTGAGACTAAAGACATAGGTCCATTGCGAGGACACCATATGAAAATCTACCGCACTATCGCCAATACCAAAATCGCTCATCACTTCTTAAGTAACAGAGTTGTCCACGCACGGAACAAACTGTCTGATGATGTAGTATCTGCACCATCAGTGAACTCTTTTAAAAATCGCCTCGACATGTGGTTAAAATCAAACATTATATAAATAAGCAATATGTGTAGTGAATCATATGAACATTAGACAACATAGACTGAACTTACCAACACTGTGATATAGACACACCAGCATTGTGCTGCCTGTCTATCAAATGAATAATAAAATGCACAAAAACGTCCTAAACCATAAGAAAACACATCGTAATGTTTGGGACGTTTTTTGTGCATTTAGGGATGTTTTGTGTTTTGGGAAGTTAAAAAATATTATTTTACGGGCACTGGTGTGAAAAGTAAGCAATATCTCTATAGTTATCTATATATCATATAGATGACGGGTACTGGTACATTTTGCTGTTTGGTTGAACCAATAGCCGTCAACGAATTTAAAATGTTATTATTTAATTAATTAAAACAAATAGGCATCAAATCAAATTACAGAATGATATTAATATTAATAAAGTTTCATTTTAAACATCAACACTTACAAATAAGTAAATACATGAGCCAGCGTTGAAAAAAAACCGTAGTCAGTAAAAACAGCAGTTTAGTAATCGAACTTCGTAACTTTTTTACAAAAACGTGAACACAAACTATAAAGTGATATTATCTTGTGTTATTTGATGTTTTATTGTATTTTTGCCAGTTAATTAGCAGCAAAACAGTATTTATTTTCATAATATTGCAGAGAAATCGAAATAAACTACCATTTTCGTGAGATATAGGCAATTTAAGTTGACTTGACGGGCATACGTACATTGACGGCTATATGTACACTTACCTTACTAACATAGGGCACCTGTTACTAACACAAAATGGACCTAAGTTGTTCGGCAATAAACGTTTTATTATTATTATAATCTCGAATTTTCTCAAAAAGTACTTGACCTATTGTAAAAATTCTTTCACTGTTAGATAAATCAAACTTAAAACTATGTAACTGTAAAATAATTATTAAATTTGTCAAGTAGTTCTTAATAAAATTTGAACTTTATATATCTGTCTTCATGTGTACAACTAGGTAAAAGGTCTTGTCCTGGGACTTTTAAACTGTCGAGACTAGTTGAAACTATATCAATGAGCCCCAACCGTAGACAGATTATCCTATAGACGGAGTCCCCGCGTAACCACATTTACCCTTTCTTTCTGGCAGCCAGGTGTTGCCTAGGAAAAACTATTACCAAACATTAAGGGTATTTTTCACAATAAAATTATAGATATGAATATGCATAAAAATGCATTGGATATGTTTTTGGTAAAACTATATTTAGTCATATAATATAATAATATGTAATTTTCTAAAAAGTCGTATTTTGAAAGTGTGATTTTTTCATTTCCGCCAATTAGTGTATCTGACAGTGACAGCAAACCCATTGCTATTTTTATAATCCATTGCTCGGATGCTGTAACAAAATTTTTAATGAAAGTCAATTTAATAAGTACGGTGGAACACAGAGAAAGGTGTACAGGAGAGTTTTTAAGGTTGAGATTATCTCAAAAACTACTTGACCTATTGCAAGAATTCTTTCACTGTTGGATAGATAAAAGTTAAAACAGTGTACTGTAAAAGAATTATTAAATTCGGTCCAGTAGTTCTGGAGCAAATCTCAACCTTATTGAGGCCCCATGTATACTTATCTCTGTCTTCGACTGTACGTCCACGCGTTTCAGAGCAAAAGGTCTTATACATACAGACAGACGAACGGACAGACAGACGGACAACAAAGTGTCCCTTCCTATAAGGGTTCCTTTGTTTCCTATTGAGGTATGGAACTCTAATCATGACAATCGAGTGAATCAATCCTTTTGCACAAAGTAAATGATCTAGTATCTAATGAATTAGACTAGGTATTTAAAATTAGGGCTAGCTAAATAGTACTGTAATTCCCATACATATATTGTGGAACAAAATATTTTTTAGGGAATTTTTTACCAACACTGTTGACAACACTGAATTTTATGTCATACATTTTACAAAAAACTTTTCGATGTTATTTTGATATTTAGGCACTGTTTTCAAGCAAAATTACAACGCGTTGCAACGTGTTGATTATGTATAAACTATGTACCGTACGTTTTAAAACATAGAAAGTTAAGGAATGGAAAATACTGACCTATGAAACGAAATATTTGGATCCTTGCGTTCTCATCTATTTTTACACTCCTGTACACAACAAACCCCCTCAGCAATGATGATATAATAACGACAATATGTTTCGATCTAATATATGACTACAAACACGAAATCCAACACATAAAATGCTGCTAAAACAATAATTTATCATAATTTACAACAACGTAAAAACAATCTGTCATTTTGGTGCCGGTGACAGTTAGTTTTAATAACGAAAAACTGGCTACGCCGATAAGGACAGAAGATATATGAATCTTTCTCTCTCACGCTTACAATATCCATATTATGTTGTTCTTGTCACTCGAGAGCGAGACAGAAACCACACTCCATCTATAGGCTTCTCTATCTACGGCCCCAACAATGAATTTGAAGTGAGACGTCATGCATGTCTTATTTATTTATTTTATTAATGGACTCGACAGTTCGTCATTTGCCAATGTCATGTTACAGAAAATTCGATATAATATAATAGTCTTCTATCTTCCTCCAGAGGAGTCTCCGTAGCGTCTTCACCCTGGGTAGCCGCGTCTTCATGTCTTCATCCAGAGGAGACGCCGTAGCGTCATCACTCTGGACGAAGCAGCTCGACAGTCACGTTCACTCCCGAGCTCGTAGTGGGAATCTTGACCATGGCGCCAAACTTCAGATCCTGCTTGAATTCTTCAATAACTTCACCATACTGTCATTCGCGAACATTTTCTGATTAATTTAACGTGATATTAAACCCAAAATAACCACTGTAGACAATAAAATAAAAATTATTAAATAATTTTACAACCGTCATTTCCCGCCATTTTCAAGAGAACCCATGCATGCGTGTCTTACTAATTCTGTAAAACTCCAAAAAGGATAAAGCACAACTTTGACCATCAATATTTCTGTTAATTATAATATCAAAAAAATAATCTCTGATATGATCACGTGAGCTGGTATGTGCTATAAAAATTCTTAATCAACATCCCGTTTAAAGACTGAATTAATTTAACTACATTTTTTTTTAAACTGTGAAGCTTCGGTGATTTGTTTAAGAACTTTTACCGACTTCCTATACAAATTGTGTTACAATGAAATTACTTTATGTAAAGTTCAGTTTCTGTGTTACAGTGTTTCTTTTGAACTTAAATGTCAACCGAAACGTCATCACATTGCAAGCGTGTCGCCAAGCAAACTTTTGCCCCGTTTAACTTTGCTACTTCATAAAAACTTTGGCTCTTAGCAATAGAAACTTCCTTAAACACAGGTGGTTCAATTTATCAATGAGCCTTTTTCTTGATTAACGTTTTTTTTAATTAGATGGCTGAAACTACAAGGATGAAACAAACAATTTGAAAGTGAAATATTGTAGCCCTTCTCAATTTCCTAATATTCAGGGGCCACTATTTGACCGGAGTAGTACACAATAAGTTATAAAATGTATTTGTAATGTGAATTAAATTCATGTTGGCCGATGGCATTGGGCCATGCCATAGTAAATTTAAAAAATCCATGGCATTTTTATTTGATGTTACAATAGAATTTGACGTTAGCTAACGCCATCTATTTGTACTAAAAAAAGCTTGACAGTTTTATTTTTTGAAAACGCCTCATTGCTGAACTAATTTTGTATGATGAAAACCATCGAACATTCTTAAGCCATGGCTTAAAACACCGCCTTAAAAAGTAGCGCCATAAAGCTACGAGAGTGGCATTTTTATTTTTGCAGTTTAGGGCCTTGATAATCTCAGATTATTAATCTGTCTAAATATCTTCCACTCAAAAAAGGAGAGTGTCATTGTCATCCGTGGGTTTTTATTCTCAAATAAGTCAAAATATAATTAGGTATCTATATACCGAGTAGGCTTGTACAGTTATTATTACTTACTTGGCTCGATGTAATTACTTACTACATGATATAATATCATCTGGTTCTAAACCATAGAATCCTCAATATGTATTAGGAAAACAATCCTGTATCTTAGAACTTATATTGTGCACCATAAGACTTGAAATCGCTCAAGCGTTACTATTGATATGCTATCGATAATACTTAATTAGGTTTATGATTACTGCAGGGAGCAGGTGGTCCCAAGGCTCCATGATCGCTCTTATGTAAACAAAATCATGCTGCGACCGATTCGACATTGACAGCCTGCGTATTTATTTCCTTACTGTTGGAAATTAGAGCACAGGCTTTCCCTCAAAGGAGAACAGCCGCGGATTGGTGGATTGCATATTATTAAATAATTTCGTTTAAATTCATTCATTCAATGTCATTCCATTACCTATCTTATTAAATATATAAACGTATATCACTCACTTATATTGTTGACAATTAGACCGACAGTTTCGACCAATTTCGACGGTCTTTATCAAAGAATGCAACCAAAGCAATGAATACAATAAAAAAAAAAAATTATTCCCAGAGGGAAAGGCATAGCCAACTAGGTTATACAGCCTGGTCTGATGATAATAGAATGTCTGAATTCTTATAAATACATACATATACACGAAGATAACCTAACCTAAACCTACGCACAACCCTCCCAAACCCCTAAACGAAATAACTCAATGATCCACGCAACCATCAAGCTATGCAAAGGAAACCTTGCTAAGAGCACAAAACTTCACAAACACGACTTCTTTCGAGCACTCCAACTAATAGAAACGTTCGCGGACATCTCCTGATTAACTTAACGTGATCATTAATCACTAAATACCACGGAAACTATTTAATTAGAATTTTCACAAAAAAGTAGCTAATGTCGTTTCGCGCGCTTAACAAGGAATCCTGAATAAAATAAGGTAAATCTAGTTTCATTTTGCGTTATTTTGGGTTTGATCCAAAAAGATTGTAGTGGTAATCTAACCTACATGGTATATATTTTTTCACGTCCACATTTTTATATAGAATTTACATTTACGTTACCACATTGCAAGGGAAAAGGTAGGTAACACGATATTTTCGAGTTGAGAGTATTCGGTAAATGGACGTATTTCCCTTCAATAAAAGCGATGAGAACTCATTCCGATCGGACTTGGCACCTCAGTGTCTTGAATCTAGAGTTCAGTGCCCTGACAGCGAGCATAAACAAGGCGTTGATTAACTAATACGTGAATTTCGTAACGCTGTCGGTGAGAGTTACCTACTTTGCGTAACATTATAATAATTATAACACATTATTCCAGTTTCTTTTACTAAATACGCAATTATTTCTCATTAATCGGACCGTAAACAATAACAAAAAACTTCTAATTTGTAATTAAATATTTAAATTAAGAATATTATAATTATTACTTATGTGTACCTATATTTAAATTAGAAGATTTCTATGCAAGTTTTTTGTTGAATTTTTTGTCAGTTTCCTTTAGGCAGCCGAGGGCTTTACAATTGTGTCTATTCCAGAGTGTGCACGGTAACCTTAATCGTCGCTAAGCGAGGCGTCCCGCTCACGCACCCATATGTTGTGTTGCGTTAAGTTTATGATTAGACTTGGTGGCCTCAACAGAATCGCATTAAAGTTTGATCATTGTCAATATGAGTTATTTTTTATACGTAATAATATGCCAACTGTTAGGTAAAGTTTGTAAAGATATCCTACCTTTTTTTTACCCAGGTAAAACATGCTAGATCATGTGTCACCACGCCCGGGAGAGCGTGTTGGTTATGTCGGGCTCACCGCCCTGAAGGGGCAGCATACCGACTAAACGTCCTGCGGTGTTCCACCTCGTGCCATTCTTGCCGAGCCACGGGAAACTGTGATACAACCGCGACCCGACTGGCGCCCGAGCACTCCCCATTATGGGCTGTACTAGACCACAATGTATAATCCATTCATCAAGATATCCTACCTACTAATATTATAAACGCGAAAGTTTGTATGGATGGATGTATGTTTGTTGCTCTTTCACGCAAAAACTACTGAATGGATTTTAATGAAACTTCACAGTAAGCTCATACACCACAATAAAACATAGGCTATAATTTAATAATCATGCGCAGACGAAGTAACATAATAAAATCAATACCTACGGGTTTTGTCGGGAATAAAATCCATTCACTAATTTTCTTTGTGAAAATAAAATTAAGTAAGTATTAATTATTAGCTACAGCGACGGGAAACTAATAAATATCAGAATAACAGCTAAAACTTGTTAGATTTATCTAATTGCAAATTAATATCATTGTTACCATACGCGTCATGTTTACGTAATGATATTAGTGGTTGATCCGATAAAAAAACGTTTTCTATTGAACAGCAAGTCATCGATGTATTCACATCACTATTATATTTACAAATACATATGCGATTTATAGTTAGGGGGATACACATTAACTGTTTAAGGTAAATCCTTAATTTTAATTTCTAATTATAATCCGTTAAACTGTATTTTATAGGATTTTTTTGTAAACCTATATATTGTCCCACTGCTGGGCAAAGGTCTCCCCCCTCCTCTTCCATCCATCCCTGTCCTGCGCCTCTTCCAGCCACCCATCCCTGTATCTAACGATATCGTCTCTCCACCTACGCCGCGGTCTGCCCCGACGCCGGCGACCGTCCGATGGCACCCATTCTGTGACAGTCCGGGCCCATCGGTCCGGACTGTCACAAAATTTATTTATTACAGAAAAATTTCACAGCGATTTAAAAAAAACCATGTCATATTGTGCATGCCAAAATTTAGAGATTTCACATATTTTTAATTATATTTGTAATCCCTACAAAAGAATATGATTGTTTTTGTTGAATTTGTAACTATGACATTGTTCATATTTTATACATTTCATATACGTCTATTTTCGATTATCTTTAAAAAAACCAGCGAAACACCGCACCATAGGCGCTTGGGCATTCTCCTTTCTTTACATCTATACTCTTCGTACTTACTTGTATGCACGTAAATTAACTACTTACTAAGTCAAAATGTATAGGTTTGAAACAGTATGCAAACAAATGAAATATGAAAGAAGCTACTTATGCTATTAAGTATTATAATAGGTACGTCGACAGCACACCAAGTGTAACACTTTGGACTTTGGACCGTTCTTATTATCTGCGTCGTAAGACTTGAAACTTGCAGTGCGAAGTGTTACCATTGATCTGCTGTCGACTGTACCTATCCGAAATTGGTAAATCCTGGTCACTTTTTCGTAACGCCAAAAGTAACCAATCCTAATTACGTGGTTCACAAACGTCCCCTCAACCACAACGCCTTGTATTTAATTGGCCAAATGAATTAATTAATACTTATCTCACAAATACGTTTGAAAAGTGGACCTTATAAAGGCTTGGCAAAGGTTCAATTTTGTATTTTAATAGTGTGGTTTTTCCTCGACACCGCGACCGAAGGTAATCGAGGGACGTGCGTCATCGACTGTCGATTTAGCAACCCTTCGGTTCTCTTGAAGTCCTTATGTGAATCAGTGGTCAGTTTGCGTCAAGATTTTGTAATTGGTCTACAGCAGGGGTCGCCAAATGGCGGACCGCCGCGCCGACCCATTTTGTGCGGACCGCGAGAACACAGCAACTTGCACAATAAATTTCGATCTCGACTTACTGATGAACATTACCAAGATTTAATGTTAATAGCTTGCACCAATTTTACTCCAAACTTCAGACATATAGTCCGCAACAAAAAAAATGCCATTTTTTCTCATTGATATGTAAAACAAAATTACTTAGTTAATTAATTAAAATAAACAAAATTAATTACTTAGGTAATTACATTTGTTTAAAAAAAAAATTATATAAAATGTGCGGATCTTAAATGTAAATGACCATCGCTCATTTCATTTCTTAAAACGGCCCCCGAGCGAAACTAATCGGTGACCCCTGGTCTACAGTGTAGAACCCTGGTTTTTCACTGTAGACTCTACAACTGAAACTTAGTTGTAAATTTCTAGCTAAAACAACTACGTCCTTAACTTGAATAAAAATATGAACAATGTATTTCTTTTATTAATAGACTCGACGGTTCGTCATTTGCCAATATCATGTTACAGAATATTCAAGATATCATAGTCTTCTCTCTTCATCCAGGGGAGTCGCAGTAGCGTCTTCACCCTGGATAACCGCGTCTTCATCCAGAGGTGTCGCCGTAGCGTCATCACTCTGGACGAAGCAGCTCGACAGTCACGTTCACTCCCGAGCTCGTAGCGGGACTCTTGACTTTAGCACGAAACTTCAGATCTTGCACAGATATTCCAATAAATTCACCATACTGTCATTCGCGAACATTTTTTGATTAATTTAACGACACATAATAACCACTGTAGATACTAAAATGAAAAATATCAAATAATTTCGACATTTTCAAATGCCCAAACAATAAATGACAATGCCCGATTCTGCCCCACCATCAACCGCAAGTTGTACAAGGTAACGAATAAATATAAAAATATCTCCGATTTTTATTTGGTTTAAAATAAAGTTTTGTACAAGTTGCGATTCGAAAAAAACAGCTTAATTAAGAAGTCAGAAAATAGTAAGAAATCGAAGCGATTTATTCATTGTTTTTGTTATTCTTCTATAGGAGTTGCGAGAGTAGTAGAAAATGATACTGATTATGATTATGCAATATGAAACCTGTAATAAGTCCCCAACAAAATGATAACTTAAATGATAGCTTAAATGGTCACGTAGTTTTGTAGGTGTGGCAAATCTCCATTGAAATGTGGCAATGTCTTTTACTGGCAATATAAAGACAATATTATGATAATGTACCTATCACTACAGTTTCAAATGAAATTATACAATGGGCCAAAGCCATGAATAAAAAAATTCGCCGCGTTCGTTGCTTCATGGCCAACTAAAGCACATTTTTCAGCTTCTGGCAACGTGACCGATACTAAAGATTATTTAATCGCTATCGCAGTTGTATAAGAGATTTGCACAGGTGACAATAACAATTGAGGATAAGATACTAACGGAATGTGTGTCTGTCGTGTGATGAGGAAAACAAAGACATTATATTTTGGCCTTACGAAGTCATATTTAAACTAAACAAACTACTTAATAATTATATCTAAACTAAATCTATCTAAAACGCAAACTTACTATACATATACAGGGTGTAACGTGAAGGGTATATGAAGCCGAAGGGAGGGTGTTCAGTATCGGTAACTGAACAACTTTTGTTCTACGACTTTTCGAATAAAAATAAATTAATGTCTCATACAAATCGATCAGCTGACCGGTACGAAATGTATGAAAAGTCAAAAAATAAATTCGCGAAAATCGAGTAGTCGTAGAACAAAAGTTGTTCAGTTACCGATACTGAACACCCTCCCTTCGGCTTCGTATACCCTTTACGTTACACCCTGTATATATAAAAAAATAAAGATAAAAAACCTGCCCCAGGTCCCCCACTATAGGCAACGTGCCCAAAAGGCTGGCAGCGTTGCCCCGCTGTATCGCGAGGCTAATACGTTGGACAAAGTAGGTGCCAGCCTTTTGGTCACGCGACGCCTCGACCAAATATATCAGTCATATTGTTTTATCTCCCATAGGGGTAGGCAAAGGCGACGGAATCCATCTGAACCCCTAAACGAAATAACTCAATGATCACCTTTTCCTTGCATAACATCGAGTTAATAAAATAAAAAATAAAATAAGGAGACATTTATTCATCTGAAACATTGGTTGTACATGATTTAAAACTTAAAAATAACTTAGTTATAGTAATATTGTTACAGATGAATAGGAAAGGCCTCAGCGACACGCTGCTTTTCAGGCCTTTCCTACTCTCGTACAGTCTCGCTAATCGCGAAGAGCACCCAGTAGTGGATTATCCTAAAGGCAAACTAGGCACGTGCCTAGGGGCGCGAGGTCACAAAGGGGTGCGCATGGAAGGCGTTTAGTAAACGAAAACCCAAAATAAGTACCTACTTAGTACTTACATAAAATAAAAAAGTCATAATATAAAGCTAGACTCGGATTCTGGTAAAACCTGCGTTTTCACGCCAGACATTGCCATGAATTCGCTAATATTAAGTTGTTTTCAGTGTTTTTTGTGATTCTAAATCGACCTTTAGAGCTTCCTAAGTGCGCCCCGTCTACTTCATTACACCTACATCGCCAGATTTCATAACAGAAGTTGGTAAGGCATAAAAACTGAGGGGCGCCGATGAGGTGCTAGCCTAGGGCGCTGGCGACATTCAATCCGCCTCTGAGAGCACCAAAAAAGAAAAACTTAATGCTATTAATTGATAATTGTATGAAAGTTCCCATCTGTGATCAAGCACTAGAATAATGCACCACGGTAACTATGTCCGTCTGACAGTAACGTCACTCAATGATCGCTCCAGTTATGCCAGAAAACCTTGCTAAGAGCACAAACTATACAAACACAGATTCTTTCGAGCACTCCAATTAATAGAAACGTTCGCCGACATCTCCTGATACCTTAACGTGATAATTAAGCACTAAATACCACGGAAACTAATTAATTATAATTTTCACAAAAAAAGTAGCTAATGGCGTTTGGCGCGCTTTTCAAGGAATCTGTTTTTGTTTGTTTTTCGTGAATTTAAAACAAACAAAGAAAGAAAATGGAAAACTGAAAAAGATGAAAGAAAAAAGATTGTTGTGACTATTCGTGACAAATAAGAGTAAAAAGATGAACTATTGTGCGTGTGCCGTCGTACCGTAAATCTCCATAATATATTTAACGAGAAAGCTGAATGTGTATCTCCTATAATGAAAACCCCGACTGTGCAGATACTTCGCCCACGTCATTCACGCTCAAACAAAAACACCGTGGTCAAACAAAAACATATGAAACCCCCGGAGTCTCAATTACTTATTTATAAACCCACATTCACCAAAAGCTATTTTTAGAATACAACATCGTTACAAATTTCTGCACGTCAAAATAGAAAAAACTAGTCACAAATATTTCGCGGAATTCCAAAACTTGTTCAAAAACTCTATGACGTCTGTCTAAGAAACATAATGCTTTGCCTGACCCTCGAAATTCGGCAAAGGCTTTTTAGATTCGCCAGCCGATTACGATGCAAAAAGGCCGTAGCGCGTGAGAGTCAGTTATTTTTAGAATACCAAAAATTGAACGTACACTAAACCAGTGCGAACCGGTCGCGAATACGTAACATATCCTACTCTATCACACGATATGGTTCGAGTTGAACGTAGTCAAACCTTTGCCGTCAATGAAAACGTTTCGTCTGTGTTGGTGTTTACGTAGAAATTATCGAGAAAAACAAAAACTCTAATTAAAATAAGTGATATTCATTCAAAGAGATCTGTGTCATGTGTTTGTTGTTTGCAAAAGTGATTGTTTTACGGTAGTGTTTGGATGTTACATTCAGAGGTAAATGACATTTTACTTATTATGTTGATGAAACTTCTCGGTATTAACGCGGTTATAAAAGATTCGTGGTTCTCTTGAAAATGGCGGGAAACGCCGGTTGCAAAATTATTTGATAATTTTTGTTTTAGTGTCTACAGTGGTTATTTTGAGATTAATATCACGTTAAATTAATCAGAAAATGTTCGCGAGTGACAGTATGGTGAATTTGTTGGATAATTTGAGCAATATCTGGGGTTTCAAGCTTTTATCAAGAGTTCCCACTACGAGCTCGGGAGTGAACGTGACTGTCGAGCTGCTTCGTCCAGAGTGATGACGCTACGGCGTCTCCTCTGGATGAAGACAAGAAGACCCAGGGTGAAGACGCTACTGTGACTCCCCTGGAGGAAGATAGAAGACTATTGAATATATTGAATTTTCTGTAACATGACATTGGCAAATGACGAACTGTCGAGTCCATTAATAAAATAAATAAATAAAAGATTCGTGGTTTTAGTAATGGTTTAAAGTAATTCAAATCGGCGATTTACCTTAAATAGGTGACCATTTATGTTATTCTAATTAATTAAAATAAGATTATAATTAATGCAAATTGTCACTATTTGTTACGCTTAGCCCACTTTACTTACAAACAATAAAAAAAATGTTTATACCAGATTTTACGGATACGTTGAATAAAATTTGGATTTTTACGAGTTCTGTGAATTGTTGATGTAGTGATAATGCGATGTGTTTGACCACCTTGGGTGATGGTGAGGAATGATGGACGTTTATGGTGTCATATTATGTTGTTATATTGCAGGAAAAAAATTCGCGAACCATAGAGAAAGCCTAAAATATATTTTGTATAGGGACACATTTAGGGCCATGGCACATGACCGATAGTCAACTCAATTAAACTGTTTAATTCAATTGGTAGGCGCTCACCGATTGTATTCGCGCCTGCTCGCGTCCTGCGGCCAGTTACTAGCGCCGCCAATCTTAAAAAAATAATACCTTCCAATATAATAAATTTTATTAAAAAAGCTATTTACGAAATGTTTATTACGATAAATACTATTTTTTAAATGCTTATTTATAACGTGATTCAATGTCGGTAAGTTGTAGTTCGCATAATTGCGAAAAACGGCCGATTTTGGCACATTTGTGAACTACAACTTAGCTTGTCGTAATTATGCCATGTATTGTATATTGAAAAATAATATTCATCCTAATAAACATTTTGTAAAAAGCTTTTTTAATAAGATTGATTAAATTGAACGATATTATTTTTCAAAGATTGGCGACGCTAGTCCTAGGAATATCCTTAAATGTCTGAAATATAAAATTAAAAAATTCGACAGTATTAGTGAAAAACTAGTTTTTCCTTACGTATCGTGAGCAAAAACCAGTAACATCACTGATGCGATGAAGCTTCGATTTTCTCAACAAATCCGGTTTTTAACTGGAACTAATCTGCTCTTACCGGATCTTTACCCGTATAACGGCATGAAGAAACCATAAAATGGTTTTTCGTATGTTTTGAATAACATTAAACGTTTTCATAATCCCACGTTATTAAAATCGCCGTTGTTGGGCCATGATTGTGACACCAATTGGGACGTCTGCACGTTTGAAACTTCGTCGTATCTTCCTCTAGCCACGTGGCATTGACTTCCGTTGACGCTAGTAGAATAGAATAAAAGTGTACAGGGGGTTATTATTGAGACTTCTCAAAAACTGTTTGACTGATTGTAAAAATTACTTCAATGTTAGATAGATTAAAGTAAAACCATGTAGGCAGGTACAGTCAAAAACTATTGGATTGAATTTAATAATTCTTTTACAGCTACATAGTTTTAACTTTTATCTATCAAACAGTGAAATAATTTTTGCAATAGGTCAAGTAGTTTTTGAGAAAATCTCAACCTTAAAAACTCTCCTCTACACCTTTCTCGGTGTTCCACCGTACGTAACTGTAAAAGAATTTTTAGAATATAATATAATTATTTATTCCACTACAATAAGGTCAAAAAATATAGTGTTGTCCTAAATATTGTATACTTACATAATTGTTTGACGTAGATTTACCTAGTGAATAAGATTGTATCTGTAATACTAGTAAATAAAATATCTTTATTGTACATAAACCTTAAAATACAATGTCAAACTTAAAACTAAAATATCCGGTAAACGTTCGTCAGTCAAATAACCCGCCCCTTGTCATACCCGGTGCAAAGGTACTCATAATGCTTGCGGCGTTACCGCGCTGTATAGCTAGGGCTAACCTTTGCACCAGGTAGGACCCGGAGCGAGAGTCACAGTAAATCAAATAAGAAATAAATAAGGTCGAGTAGTTTTTGAGAAAATCTCTACCATAATAAGGCCCTTATTCTTATTGTATTATATTCTAGTTTCTACTGTACGATAGAATTTCGCGGTCGGCACCCAGACCATTCAAATGAGTCTTCCTCCACGTATTTGTAGTGTTGTATGACTTCGTGTCGGTCGATTAAGGCGCTCGATTCGATGCAGCTTGTTTGTCCAATCGATTCGATAGCAAGTGCGTTGACCCTTATGACGTCTGTGGCCAGCTCGGCTCGCCTCTCACTCGTCCACCGTCACAGGAGTTCCCAGTGTCGTTAATTTATCTGTTTATTACGCAAAAAGTCTGAGATATTTTTTTCAATTTGAACTCTAATTATGTCTAATTGATTCCGGATTCGAATGAATGGGTTGTTTTTCTTATCTTCTTGACGTACTATTATAATTCTTACGAATGTAGGCGATCGTCTTGATATTGATCTCTTTCTTTACGCTTCCTGTACCATTACCATAAGTTGTTATTCACTCGCTAGCGGCTACGTGAACTACAGCCGTGACGTATTTGGTCGTGATTGGTCAGATTTGTGTTGCACCTCTAGTGGACAGTAGCGGAACTAGAGTCCCACCAATCCCGTACATCTGAGCGAAGGCATTTACGTAGTCGCTAGCAATTACGTAATTATGTTGGCACCTTTCCATTGTGAAGTTGTGTATGTACATGTAAAATTCTACAAAAAATGTTGACGTACAAATATAAATAAAAAAATAATAATACAAATATTAATATCAATTCAATATACTTTATTGTACAAATAAAAATATACACAATACAGAATTATATGACAGCAGTACTTATGTACCATTTTGGCGGCCTTATAGCTAAGAATCATTCAATACACAACATAATACTACTTGCAATGATTACCTAGATACGATTCTGACTCTTAAAATGCTTTTATTTTTCCAATTTCATCTAAACCCTTAACATTGGCTATTTCTGCAACCCTCCCTCGTAACCTTGATTTCCGGTCCGTCACGTCAAGGGTGGCACCAAGGCCGTTATCCAAGGGAATGACGTAAGGTCTGAGGTTGTAAATGTAAGGATGCTCTTAAAAAGCGTTATTTTGAGAGTTGCAACGATTCAAGAATTATGCTTTTACAAGTGTTTTCGGAAATCAGTTTTCGAACTTACAGCCTATTGACGAACAGCCAGCCCCTTACCATGAAGTCTTATAGCAGGATTACTTTAATATTACTTTATTATTTCGTACACACGAAGACAGAGATAAGTATACAGCGGGCCTCAATAAGATTGAGATTTTCTCAAAAACTACTGGATCTATTTTAACAATTCTTTACAGTTACATAGTTTTCACTTTTATCTATCTAAAAGTGTAATAATTTTTACAATCGGTCAAGTAGTTTTTGAGAAAATTTCAACCTTAAAAACTTTACTGTACACCTTTCTTTGTCGTCGACCGTACCATGACCTCCTTAAATAAGCTTACTTTAAGGTCGTCATGGTACGAAATAACAAAGTATTATTGAAGGAATCCTGCTATAAGAGTTCATGGTAAGGGGGCAGTTCTTTCAAGAAAGAAAATATAAAGTTATTCGGCGAACGCGAACGGTAGAAACTTGCGGCGTAGTACGGACTCTACGGACAACAGCAGATCAATGGTAACACTTGCAGTACGATTTCAATTCTTACGACGCAGATAATAAGAACGGTCCAAAGTGTTACACTTGATCTGCTGTCGGCGTACCTACATAGATATATCGGAACTCTCGCCTTTATAGTAACTTGCAAGGGTGTCGCCAAGGGGGGGGGGGGGGGGGGGGGGGTAGGTAAGGGCAGCTGCCCCCCCAACCTAGAGATTAGAAAAAGTATCCAGCCAAATGCAAAGTCCTTAGTCAGGTACTGGGAAGGCGATGAGGCGAGAGCGAGCGGGGAGAGGAGAGTACTACTGTCTCTCCTATTCCGTCCACGCGGCCGCGTCGTCGCCTGTTCTCACATACATCATGTATCTTTTATCGTATTGATTAAGGATCATCTTTTGATAATGAGACAATGTTTCTTTGCAACTATTATTATAATATTTGAACCTAACTTGATTAGCTTTACTTGAAATTTTCATTTAGAAGGCCTATAACTACCTCAGCAAGTCTGCACCAAGGCAGACAATTCATAAACGTGATTTAAAGTTAGCCACCGCTTAGGCACCCTGTCCCTTTCTATCTTAACCTTTTTAACGGAGTGTGAAAGGGATAGCAACACGATTTAAGGGAAGTGAGGTTTAACTAGGTTTATGACTAACAGCACTAGAGTTTAATGACTCGTCATTTTTTTTCATTCATCATTTTGCATGACGCGAGGTAATCTTAAGTGCAGAATTAACGCTATATTAACACATCCCAATCTCAGTGAATCATCTGAGTCCATCAATCAAGAACCTTTAGAATACGTGGTGTGTGGTTGATTGAGGTTATTTATTTGATTTGACGGGAACTTAGGCTTACAGTTCGGTCTTACAAATTTCGGTTTTCAGACACTTTTTACAGTGGTAAGTGCGAGCTGGCTACATAGAGTAAGAGAGGAATTAGGTACAGAACGCCGTGCTTGGCGACGATTAAAACTCTGGAATCCCTACAAATATTTTCCTGTAAAGGTATAGCCGGATACTCGGAACTCGGATACGTATCAGAAGCCAGTGTCCCGTAAAAATCACTACAATGCCAACAATAACTTTCTGATACCCTCGCTTCCCCGAATACAAACGATCAAAGCGCTGTTTACGGCTAAGGCCTGTACCACTTGACCACTACCATGAGGTGCTACCTCGGATAAGTAAATCTGAAGTTACCACCGTAAGTTGGCGCTAGCGACTACGTAAATATCACAGTACACGTCAAGTGTAACACTTTGGACCGTTGAAATGAAATGATGTTTATTTGTCTGAAGCACGGTACAAAATTTTATATAAATGCACTGTACATGTTTCACCAAGTGATTGGCATGCAAAAAGACATTGCCACATTTCAATGGAGCTTTGCCCCACCTACAAAACTACGTGACCATTTTAAGCTGTACCTATCATTTTGTTGGAGACTTATTACAGGTTTCATATTGCATAATCATAATCAGTATCATTTTCTACTACTCTCGCAACTCCTATAGAAGAATAACAAAAACAATGAATAAAATCGCTTCGATTTCTTACAATTTTCTGCATTCTTAATTAAGCTTTTTTTTCGAATCGCAACTTGTACAAAACTTTATTTTAAACCAATAATTTTAATAAAAAACAGATATTTTTACATTTATTCGTTATCTTGTACAACTTGCGGTTGATGGTGGGGCAGAATCTGACATTGTCATTTATAATACTTAATCTATTAAGATACAATGTCTCTAGTCATAATCATAATAATAGAGTCATCCTTATTATCTAGTCAGTCGTTCTTATTATCTGCGCCGTAAAAGTTGTAATCGTTCTGCAAATGTTACCATTGATCATTATCATGAGTTGCCACCGTAAGTTCTCTTGGTAGCGACTACGTAAATTCATTCGCTGAGACGTACGGGATTCTGGGACTTTAATTTCGTACTGGTCGCTAGAGATGCAACACAAATACGACCAATCCAGAAGACAATCACACGAAGACAAAATATAAAGAGACTGGACAGATTTTAATAATTATTTTACATTTACATAGTTTTAACTTTTATCTATCTAACATTGAAAGAATTGTTGCAACAGGTCAAGTAGTTTTTGAGCTAACCTCTACCTTAATTAGGAAAAAAACCGACGGCCAAAAATTTAAGCCGCTTTGATTAAATTTTTATAGCCTATGTCACTCCTACGATCAAGACGAATCTAACGACACCTCATATGTTAAAATCCATCAAGCCGTTTAGGCTGTAGGGCAGGACAAAGAATTAGACATACATACATATATACACTCGAAAAACATAACCCTCCTTCTTGCTCAGTCGGCTAAAACTCTCTTGTACACTTTTCTCTTTGTGACCTTACGTCGTAGCTGTGGTTTACGTAGTGGCCAACGAGCGGGCCTGTTGGCTGTTAACTCATGGTAGGGGTGCTGGGTGCGAACTACGTAAGGTTTTCCTCGACAACGGCACTTGCTATGGCACTTGCCTCCCGGCAACAGGTGGGCCTTGGGGTGACGATGGGGCGGAGCGGGGTGCAGGGTTGCCGGATCGAAACATCTAAATATCTGGGTTATATTTTAAACTGTCGTCATAGAAAAGTATATACGCATTAAGGAGTTGTGACTTGTGATGTAGGTACTTAGTAAAAAAAAATTGAACTTGGGGGGGGGGGGGGGGGGGCACCTGACTTAAAATTGTGTCCAGGGTCGTCCTGTTTTTAAATATTTTACTTGTTTTTGTACCTACTAACAATAGTTTGTAAGTCATTTTATTGTATTTTACTTACATCTATGGACCCTGTCCGAAATAAACAATTTTTATTTTTTAACTTATCTCTGTCTTCATACAAGAGACTGACAACCCTAGTTGCAGGGGTGGGGTTTTACTCGATAAACACTCGACACCCGACTTGTAGCGGCCTCTCCCTATTTGCCCCACCTAATAGCCCTCCATTTGATCCGTATTGCGGTAAGCAACTGTTGAGTTCACAGACCACTTACCCCATAGACCTGTAACAGGAGGGCGCCCGTGTCTGTCCGCACATGAGCGCAAAATTGCTTCGCGACACGCGTAACCTAGAGATATCGACATGGATTTAATATGGCACCCCTGCCCTCCGCTTCGTCTATTGCGCTCATCGTTTGACAGAATTTTTCGCTTGCAAATGACAATGCCAGGTTCTGCCCCACCATCAACCGCATGATGAACAAGATAACGAATAAAAGTAAAAATATCTCCGTTTTTTTAAGTAAATTATTGGTTTAAAATAAAGTTTTGTACAAGTTGCGAGTCGTAAAAACAGCTTAATTAAGAATTCAGAAAATAGTATGAAATCCAAGCGAATTATTCATTGTTTTTGTTATAATTTTCTGCTACTCTCGCAACTCCTACTGATTATGATTATGCAATATGAAACCTGTAATAAGTCCCCAACAAAATGATATATGAGCTTCAATGGTCACGTAGGTTACCAAAGGTGGGGCAAAGCTCCATTGAAATCTTGACTGAGGCATTGTCATTTGTACCGATTGTTTGATACGCTGCTGGGTGTTATGAGCTAGTAGGGCTGGTTAATGTGGACGTTCAGCGGTAATTCATGTAATTAATGAATAAAATACTGTAAATTAATAAAATGCTCTAGGGCATACAGCCTGGTCTGATGTTAGTAGAATGTCTGAATTCTTATATATACATACATATATACGAAGATAACCTAACCTAAACCTACGCACAACCCTCCCAAACCCCTAAACGAAATACCTCAATGATCCACGCAAGCATCAAGTTATGCAAAAGGAAACCTTGCTAAGAGCACAAAACTTCACAAACACGACTTTAGAAACGTTCGCGGACATCTCCTGATTAACTTAACGTGATCTTTAATCACTAAATACCACAGAAACTATTTAATTAGAATTTTCACAAAAAAGTAGCTAATGGCGTTTCGCGCGCTTAACAAGGAATCTTAATATTATTTATTTTATTAATGGACTCGACAGTTCGTCATTTGCCAATGTCATGTTACAGAAAATTCAATGTATAATAGTTTTCTATCTTCCTCCAGGGGAGTCGCCGCAGCGTCATCACCCTGGGTAGCCGCGTCTTCTTGTCTTCATCCACAGGAGACGCCGTAGCGTCAATCACTGTGGACGAAGCAGCTCGACAGTCACGTTCACTCCTGAGCTCGTAGTGGGAATCTTGACCATGGCGCCAAACTTCAGATCCTGCTTGAATTCTCCAATAACTTCACCATACTGTCATTCGCGAACATTTTCTGATTAATTTAACGTGATATTAAACACAAAACACCCACTGTAGACATTAAACTGAAAATTATTAAAAAATTTCGCAACCGTCGTTTCCCGCCATTTTCAAAAAGCCGAATCTTAATAAAATGATGTGATAGTAAAAGAAAACAAAAGAAGAATGACAGTAGAATAAAAAAGTAAACATTGGAACCAAAAAGATTTTATGTTGCAAACACCGATTTCATGTCTATGGGGTAAGTGGTCTGTGGTTGAGTTGGACTTTGGTCGGAGGCGTGTCATTGTAAAGTACAATGGTTACAGGGGTCACTATCGAAACACCCACGTAGCCAAAAGACCCATGCTGAAGAATGGCGAAACTGACAAATTGACTTTGTACTTTGGACCATCCTAATTATCTGTCCCATTAGATAGAAGTCGTACTGCGAGTGTGGCCATTGATGTGCTGTCGAGTGTGCTACCAGTGTAGAAGTAAGAGAGCTACGCCAACAAACTGCATTGCAGTGCGGCGACCAATGTAACATTGCAATTTTGTTAAAAATTAATAAATAAATTTAAAAAAAAAACTTTATAGCAAAACGTTTAAAAATCAAATGGTCAATATGTAACACGACAAGTAGGTAAGTATCTATCTTATGCCACTTCACTTGGCTATTCGTATTCGCTATTAAATGTTTGTCGTATTTGTCATATAGGGGCACTTCCCTTGGCTATTCGTATTTGCGTATTTGTCATAATTGCCATGTGCGGTTGGTATTCTTGACAAAATATTCGTCTTATTTGTATGTACGTCAAGTATTTGACAAATACGACAAACATCCAATTACGAATAGGTACGAATAGCCAAGTGAAGTACCGCCATCAAATACTTGACGTACAAATAAGACTAATATTTTGTCAAGCATACTAACCACACATACGAATAGCCAAGCGAAGTGCCACCATAATATCGAATCCCAAATCAAGTGTCTTTATTTTGTAAACAAATGTGATCGTCTAATTACCTGTTGTGATGTAACACTGAAGGAACTGATTGATCAAACCTATTCATCATTGTGAAAATTAAGTGATCCGATCTAATAATGTGACAATAACTATGCAATAATCACAGTATAGCTTAAAATGTTAGTAGGGTAATCGTAATCAGGTAGGGTAGTTTCTGTTTACAAAATTAAGACACTTATTTATTTATTTTATTAATGGACTCGACAGTTCGTCATTTGCCAATGTCATGTTACAGAAAATTCAATAGGTATATAATAGTCTTCTATCTTCCTCCAGAGGAGTCGTAGTAGCGTCTTCACCCTGGGTAGCCGCGTCTTCATGTCTTCATCCAGAGCAGACGCCGTAGCGTCATCACTCTGGACGATGCAGCTCGACAGTCTTCACTCCCGAGCTTGTAGCGGGAACTCTTGATAAAAGCTTAAAACCCCAGATCTTGCTCAAATTATCCAACAAATTCACCATACTGTCACTCGCAAACATTTTCTGATTAATTTAACGTGATATTAATCTCAAAATAACCACTAGACAATAAAACAAAAATTATCAAATAATTTTGCAACCGTCGTTTCTCGCCATTTTCAAGAGAACCATTAATACACTTGATTTGAGCTTCGAGGTTTAGGTATGTTGGTACTGAACTGAATGTGCGTGACGTAGTAGGTAGGCTATCTAGGTATGTATTTATGGTAGGTTCTCTTGAAAATGGCGGGAAACGACGGTTGCGAAATTATTTAATAATTTTCAGTTTAATGTCTACAGTGGGTGTTTTGTGTTTCATATCACGTTAAATTAATCAGAAAATGTTCGCGAATGACAGTATGGTGAAGTTATTGGAGAATTCAAGCAGGATCTGAAGTTTGGCGCCATGGTCAAGATTCCCACTACGAGCTCGGGAGTGAACGTGACTGTCGAGCTGCTTCGTCCAGAGTGATTGACGCTACGGCGTCTCCTGTGGATGAAGACAAGAAGACGCGGCTACCCAGGGTGATGACGCTACGGCGACTCCCCTGGAGGAAGATAGAAGACTATTATACATTGAATTTTCTGTAAAATGACATTGGCAAATGACGAACTGTCGAGTCCATTAATAAAATAAATAAATAAATTTACGGTAATTGCGTACAAATTCATATGTAAATTGTGTTGACATTTCAACCATCGCACGGTTAAATAATATGTAAATTAATAATGCATTTGGAATTGTGTAATTGTGAAATATATCCCTGTTTGTTTGTGATATGGAATAGGATACGTTGTTAAATAAGTAATATTAAGGCTGTGCGTCCATCAGGCAAACAGTTTGTGGCTAACTGTTAAAATAAAACCGGCCAAGTGCGAGTCGGACTCTCGCACCGAGGCTTTCGTGCAACGCAACTTAACCCCGTAACTTAATATAAGTTTGTAAAAAGAAAGAAATATTTTTTGGGAGATGTAATTTAAAATGTACAGTTTTTCAGATCTTTTCCTTTGGTCTTTCCCTTCCCCTTTCGCGCACTATTTGCTGTATCACGCGCGATAGTGTCTGTGTAAAGGCACCTATTGTATGACCGCTACATCTAAATAGAATATATGGGAGGCAAACAGCCAGCCCGCAAACTATTGGCTTAATGTCCACAACCCAAATAAAAACTAAGACTTAGCGTAGCGACTCAACCCGTGAAAACATTATACATTTTTTTTCTTATTTAACCCCGGCAAGCCACTTGGCTGTATGGCAATTTAAACTGTATTTGGTTTGGGCTGATGTGGCTATGTACCCAATGCCCTGAAACAGTTGAGTTTACAAATCGTTCATTGCCATTGATGTGATTTGATTGCACGTGTCGACTGTCGGCCATGTCGCGGATCATACGAGCCGTTTTACGATTTTGTCCTCCCTTTGTGCTGTAATAGTGATGGCTGAACAAATCTCAAAATTCTTTATCGACAAAAGCGCAAGCATTTTATTTATTTTTATTTTATAATTTTGGGAAGACCAACAAATAGACATAAGTAAAAATAATAACAGTAAGTTAATAATATGTCCTCACCACTGAATGTACAGTATCTAAAAAGTAATTAATATATAATATTAGTAAGTATGTAAGTGAGTAATTGCACAATTACTGGATAGATGTCGCTACCGTCCCTCAGACGAGAATATGGAGACAAAATTCACGATCTGGATACGAATCACGATGGCTCTGTTGGAATAGAGCGTGCCACGGAATGGCGAGGTCCCGGGTGCGAATCCCGGTCGTGATGAAAAAAAAACTCCATTTATCATTTAGATTTTCGTTTTGCATAGCGCAATAAATGCATATGCAAGAAAATATCAAAACAGTATCTAAAAAGGTAATAGAATCATACCTAACTAAAACATTACACATACTTAACAGACTGGTTAAAACTAAGGCTAGAACGTATGATAGACAAGATTTTCCTCATCCTCAGCCGATTCAGTCCACTGCTGGGCATTAGGCCTCTCCTAAGACCTGCTACTCAACAAGCCAGCCATCTTGCGTAGGTCATCTCTCCATTATGGCCGGGAGACGTTACACACTATGCCTGCCCGATCGTGGCCTCCAATGGCCTCCATCCTAGATGGTGTCGGTCCCCCGTCTAAAGTATATTTTATTTTATTTTTATGTAATCGGATAACTTACAGTTTTTATGTAGTAGTTGAGTGGAGGCCGTGGGGAGAAAAACGCCCTACAGTGAGGCCACAGAAGAGATGGCGAGATGACATCCGAACAGCAGCCGGTTCGAAGCGGATCCAAGTGACGCAAAATAGACGAGAGTGGAGAAATTTAAAGGAGGCCTACTCCAGAATGGTAGAGAATGGCTAAGAAGAAGACGAGAAGACAGCTTTTATGTATGTAATATGGGTTGAAAACTTAAATTGAAAACCAAGCCATTTACATGTTTTCACCAATAATTTAAACATATGGGTTAGTTTAACTAAATTATTCATGAGCCAGTGTTTTAATTCATGCAAATCCAGTCTCAGTTCTCAAGTAGTGCAACCTCACAATTCTCGAAACTTACAACTAGTGTGTCAACTTGTCGAGCAACCAGTCTTGCATATCGATCGATCATCAGTCGTCAATCGGCATGTCAGTCGCACAAATGCGGCGGCGTGCCACAGGAAGTTCTCCTTTCACCCGATCAGCCGGTTTGACGTAACTCGGCCAGCGTACGCGCATGTCAGGTGTATCGGACTTGTCTGTGCCACTCACTACCATGAGTTCCGTAGTATAGGTATTTCAAATCAGAAATCAAACCGATCGACATAAGTCCTCCTCGGTCTACCTCTGCCTTCCATCAAAAACGCTCTGTATAATTATTTCGTTACCATCTTTCACTTATCAGCTCCAAGTGCCCGAACCAGCGTAATTTTCAATCATATTTACTACATTTACGCAATTCCCGTCTAATCTATCATAAAACTAAAATTCAGATTTTTTAAAACTTAGTAAAATAAAAACTTTAAACCGAAGCCCAAATCAAGTGTCTTATTTTGTAAACAAAAACTACCCTCCACTACTAACATTTTAAGCTGTTCTGTGATTATTGCATAGTTATTTTAACATTATTAGATCGGATTACTTTATTTTCACAATGATGAACAGGTTCGATCAATCAGTTCCATTACAACAGGTAATTTTCGGTCCGAACATAGCCACGTTACATCGATGCAAATGTAGTCAAATCAGTGACTGTACGTACGACTGTTCAAGAGCTTAATTCGCAATATATTATGGTTCTAGCGAAGGCTCAAATACCTAAATAAGACACTTGAATTGGGCTGCGGTCAATTGTATCGATGTTTTTCCCATCCCTGCTCCACGCGTCACACTGTAAGTCGCCATGAGACGATCCAATGTACAAGACAGGACGGTGCAATTTATCTTATGCGATTGTTGACCTTTCGGAGTGGACTAGTGATTTGATTCTATTGTCTGTGTATTTTTATCTGACTGCAGTTACTTATTATAGAATATTTATTATTGCTAACGTAAAACCTGTCCATCCCATACATTCTCTTTCTGTTATGTTCATTAACAACTACTATACTAGCTTTAACGAAAGTCATAACCATTTGGCTAGGGGAATGCTGAAACACATTTAATGGTGGCACTTCACTTGGCTATTCGTATTTGTCATAATTGCCATGTGTGGTTGGTATTCTTGACAAAATATTCGTCTTATTTGTATGTACGTCAAGTATTTGACAAATACGACCAATATCCAATAGCGAATACGAATAGCCAAGTGAAGTGCCACCATAATAAAGCAGCGGAATGGCAGCGAACGGTGGTTGTTTTGTATTATATGAAACTCTATGAAAGACGACAGACTGAATGCCGCGCGGTTGCCGCTCTCTTGATCCGCCTGACGCTGGTTCGTTACATTTTTCATAGCGTTTCACATACATTACAACCACTGCCAATGCCGTTCCGCTGTCGTTGCATTTCCGCTGCTTTTTGGTGTGATTATGCCTTTATTAAGGCTTCGTATGCGCGGAGAGCTCGGTGGCTCAGTGGTTGGGTCAATGGACTTGCAATATGGAGGTCCCAGGTTCGATTCCCAGCTAGGGCAGCCATGTACCAATGAGTTATCCTCGGTTTTTTCGACGTAAAGACTTACGTACATTTACCGAGTGCTCTCAAAAACGGTGAAGGAAAACATCGTGATGAAACCTGCATGTCGTAGAAAAAAAAAATCTAAGGCATGTGAAATCCGCCAACCCGCACTGGGCCCGCGTGGTGGATTATGGCCCGAGCTCCCTCGATGTAAGGGAAGGTCTGTGCCCGAGCAGTGGGGCAATATAAATAGACTGATGATGATGATGCGCGGATTTACAGTTTTTCTATGAAGGCTACGGCACGAACTACTAAAATTAAACGTCTGAAAAAATATATCAATCTTGGGGTGTATATTTAGGGACTGATGAATACCGATACACGATTGGACATACTTCGCTCGATAGAAAAAAATGCCAAATACCCCTTCCAATGTCTTTTAAAATGAAAATTACGTCTAAACCGAAATAGTTATTCATACAAAATATATATCAACATGTAAGGTATTATAAATACTAGAGCTTGTTTAAAAAAAATCTGATTTTAATTGGCGTGTTTTTATTTTCTTGCCAAAATGCATCCAAAATTCATAAAAATATAAATATGGAGTCCCTGTGCCGCGCTCTTCTCTCCGCCGCTGCGGGACATCTTCTGTCTCGCGCTCGAGTTTGACAGCTACACTACGTACACTGTCGCAAAGTACTTCGCTAGGAAATCCTCCGTCAATGTGGTGGCGCTTTAGACTCTCATACTCAGTAAAACACCCACACCCATGCGGTGGGAGGTAACGAACGTCATATGTATGACGGGATCTGGGGCAAGTGCAATTTGTCGTATGCGATTGTTGAACTCTGGACGTCCACTTGGCTTTTTACGTCAATGCGAGAATGGAAACCCTTAACCTGTATCATTGTCGTCTTATTATTACGTGAACTGAACTATTTCAATGAGAGGTTACATTTAAAAAAGAAAAAAAGGACTTATAGCTCCCGTAGATGGCACTGACTGGTCTGATGTCAACATTAAATGCGTTGTTATTGCTTGTAACTTGGGCATCTCGTATTTCATACCTATTATTAATGTGTACTGTATTGTTTAAATTACACAAAGAAACCAATAATAATAAATTATTCAGCTGACATGAATTTTTTTTTCATGGTGCTGTGTTTTTTTACGATGATATCGCACTTCGTTGCAACGCCATCTATTTTTTTTTTGTTAACCTATATATTGTCCCACTGCTGGGCAAAGGTCTCCCCCCTCCTCTTCCATCCATCCCTGTCCTGAGCCTCTTCCAGCCACCCATCCCTGTATCTAACGACATCGTCTCTCCACCTACGCCGAGGTCTGCCCCGACGCCGGCGACCGTCCGATGGCACCCATTCTGTGCCAGTCCGGGCCCATCGGTCCGGCTGCATGCGGCACACGGGGCCCGCACAGTTCCACTTTAATGTGGCTGCTTTGCGGGCCACGTCTGCTACGCCAGTTACCGATCGCAGGGTTGTGTTTCGGACACGGTCCGTTCTCCTCACGCCCAATATGCTGCGTTCCATTGCGCGTCACGCCATCTATTATCAACGGAAAAAACTTGTTTTTTTGGTTAGAACTGTCTCTTTGAAAATCTCTCGTTGGTAACTATAATAATAAAGACCTCACAAGCATGGCCCCAAGCAGAAATATCTAATGGTTTGATTTAGCCGCAATTCACTATCTTGCAGACTATTTCTCAGAAACATTATAAACATTGTAAATCAGTCAGCCAAGTATACTCAATACTATTTCGAATTGATACAATGTATTTTATTCCTACAATGTATATTGTATGTCTATTGTGATGGCTTCGCGAATTATTCTACTTGAACCGATTTCCGTAGAATTAAAGCCAAGGATACATTAGGGGACAAATGTCCTGCGACACGTGTCGACTTCGCGCGACATGTCTGGCAACCTGACGTCGCTACGGACATAAGTCGCGCGATGTCGCCAGATATGTCAGGCGAAATCGGCCGGCTTCGCTTGACATGTCGCCGATACATGTCGTAGGACATTTGTCCCCTAGTGTATCATTGGCTTAAATCAACTTGTGTGTCTGTAACATCGAGTTTTCAATGAAATAATGCAGTTTCATAAAGTTTTGTACACTCGAAGACAGAGATAAGTATACAGGAGGCCTCAATAAGGTTGAGATTTTTTCAAAAACTACTGGACCGAATTTAATAATTTTTATACAGTTTTAAGTATTAACTTTTATCTATCTAACAGTGAAAGAATTATTGCAATAGGTGAAGTAGTTTTTGAGATAATCTCAACCTTAAAAATTCTCCTGCACACCTTTCTCTGTCTTCGACCGTACGGACTAAACGTAGAGTTCTAAACCGCAGCCCAAATCGAGTGGCTTATTTTGTAAACAAAAACTACCCTACCCTACCTAACATTTTAAGCTGTTCTGTGATTATCGCATAGTTATTTTCATTATTAGATCGGATCACTTTATTTTCGCAACGATGAACAGTTTCAATCAATCAGTTCCTTCAGTGTTACAACATAACAGGTAATTAAGACTATCATATTTGTATAAAAAATAAGGCTGCGGTATACGATAACGTCATGGCCTTCTTCTTCTTATGGTGAATAGAATAGAATAGAATAACATTTATTGCCTATTAAGTATATACATATAAGAAATAAAAACAGTCTTAATAAATTACAATGACAATTAACAAACATATAACTTAGGCAAAAGGTTTAGGCTTCAGCTGATGCTGACACAGAGTGCGTCAGCGCTGGTTTTCAGCCCACACCTTGGCTCCAAATTGGTTATAGAGGAGCATCGTACCGTACGTACGTAGGGTAAGCTCACAGCTTCCAATGGCAACCAATACAAAAACCAAAAAACCAAACCAATGGTGCCGTCTTCTTACGAAGGTTGGCGATCATTATGGCAATCTGCACGACAACGCCGCACGTCATGACAGGCCCTTGCAAAAGTCCATAAAAATAAATGCGTAACTACGAGTATCTATCTATGATGCGTACATTGGAACGCTTAGTCCAGTGGCGTAACTACACCTTCGGGGGCCCGTGGCAAATTAATTGGATGTGGCCCTTCCCTCAATGAAAAAAAAACAACAATGTTCTAAAAATATCAATAAATTCTAAAGCCTTTTCTGATAAATTGGCGTCATTTAAATTTAGCAAAGTTTCAGGTTGCAAGATACTGAAATTGGAAACAATTTCGTTCAAATCGCGATACATTTTTAGTTAGCAATATTACTAACTATACTTTGAAATAATACAATTTCGGGTTCCTTCTTCTGTTCGTGGCCCTCTGGGGGCCCTCTCGGGCCCGGGGCCCCTGGCATTTTGCCCGTTATGCCACCCTATTGTTACGCCACTGGCTTAGTCCATACAAGGTTTAACACAAATGCTTAATGAAACCAATGTTCTCATTGCTTGTAATCTAATTACCTTAAGGGCCTTTATAGATCCAACTAGCGCCGCCAATCTTAAAAAAATAATATATTCCAATATAATTAATTTTATTAAAAAAGCTATTTACAAAATGTTTATTACGATAAATACTATTTTTAAATGCTTATTTATAACGTGATTCAATTTCGGTAAGTTGTAGTTCGCATAATTGCGAAAAACGGCCGATTTTGGCACATTTGTGAACTACGACAAGCTATGTCGCAATTATGCCATGTATTGTATATTTAAAAATAGTATTCATCCTAATAAACATTTTGTAAATAGCTTTTTTAATAAAATTTATTAAATTGGAACATATTATTTTTTCAAGATTGGCGGCGCTAGTTGGCTCATGGAAGGCCCTTAAATATATTAAGGGCCTTCCTGTCTATGGCAGGGCCCAAGGTGAGCCACAGCCACAGGTGACACGTAATTACAGAATGCCCAATTCGCCAATAAAATAAAGGCAAACAGACTTGTCAGAACAAATAAATGACACCGAACAGTTGTAAAACGTTCTCGTTAAGTTAACGATCGTTTTACGCGCCGACTCGCTGCCGACGATAGCCGTAAAACGCCTTCACTGTTATGCTAACTATGACAATGAATCGATAAATAATACATTGAATGGATACTTGACTACAAAACGATTATATTTTTATGATTGAACTCCTAGTAACAAGGGAGATGGGATATATTATATGATAGTGCCTACTAAGGCAGCATATTTATTACCTTAACACACATTGCCTGAAGAGCCTTCATAGAGCCAACTAGCGCCGCCAATCTTAAAAAAGTAATATCTTCCAATATAATCAATTTTATTAAAAAGGCTATTTACAAAATGTTTATTACGATAAATACTATTTTTCAATATACAATACATGGCATAATTGCGACAAGCTAAGTTCTAGTTCACAAATGTGCCAAAAACGGTCATTTTTCGCAATTATGCGAACTACAACTTACTGACATTGAATCACGTTATAAATAAGCATTTAAAAAATGGTATTTATCGTAATAAACGTTTTGTAAATAGCTTTTTTAATAAAAAAATTTAAATTGAAAGATATGATTTTTTTAAGATTGGCGGCGCTAGCTGGCTCTAGGTAGGCTCTTGATGAATTTTCCTATTTTGCACATCTGCCATCCGCGCTTTTCTTTTTCTTTTCGGCCAGCATCCAGCTAATCCTACGGTTGCGTGAGATCGGTATACCAAGCGAAGAAGGTTAATGCTCGACTTGAACAGAGGTAAATGCGATTCCTTGAAAACCGCGCGAAACGATATTAGCTACTTTTTTGTGAAAATTCTAATTAAATAGTTTCCGTGGTATTTAGTGATTAATGATCACGTTAAGTTAATCAGGAGATGTCCACGAAGGTTTCTATTAATTGGAGTGCTCGAAAGAAGTCGTGTTTGTGAAGTTTTGTGCTTTTAGCAATGTTTCCTTGCATAATTCAATGATTACGTGGATCGTTGAGTTATTTCGTTTATGGGTTTGGGAGGGCTGTGCGTAGGTTTAGGTTAGGTTATCTTCGTTTATATGTATGAATTCAGATATTCTATTAACCTCAGCCCAGGCTGTAGTTGGCTTTGCCTTTCCCTCTGGGAAGAGTTTTTTTTTTAAAACGAGGTAAATGCTCATTATTTTTCAATCTTGCCATTTTCCAATTGTTGTGAAGTATGAGATTAGACTTCCAGTTTTCCACCAATAAGAGGATCACTGCTGACGTTTGCTAATCGAACCAACCAATAGCAAGGCGCGATTATCTCATAAGGGCGTAGACAGATTATCCTATAGACGGAGTCCCCGCGTAACCACATTTACCCTTTCTTTCTGGCAGCCAGGTGTTGCCTAGGAAAAACTATTACCAAACATTAAGGGTATTTTTCACAATAAAATTATAAATTATAGATGTGAATATGCATAAAAAATGCATTGGATATGTTTTTGGTATAACTATATTTAGGCATATAATATAATACCTATGTAATTTTCGAAAAAGTCGTATTTTGTAAGTGTGATTTGTTCATTTCCGCCAATTAGTGTATCTGACAGTGACAGCATGTCACCATTGCTATTTTTATAATCCATTGCTCGGATGCTGTAACAAAATTTTTAATGAATTTCAATTTAATATGTACGTCCACGCGTTTCAGAGCAAAAGGTCTTATACATACAGATATACATACAGACAGACAGACAGACAGACAGACAGACGGACAACAAAGTGTCCCTTCCTATAAGGGTTCCTTTGTTTCCTATTGAGGTATGGAACTCTAATCATGACAATCGAGTGAATCAATCCTTTTGCACAAAGTAAATGATCTAGTATCTAATGAATTAGACTAGGTATTTAAAATTAGGACTAGCTAAAACTACTGTAATTCCCATACATATATTGTGGAACAAAATATTTTTTGGGGAATTTTTTACCAACACTGTTGACAACACTGAATTTTATGTCATACATTTTACAAAATACTTTTCGATGTTATTTTGATATTTAGGCACTGTTTTCAAGCAAAATTACAACGCGTTGCAACGTGTTGATTATGTATAAACTATGTACCGTACGTTTTAAAACATAGAAAGTTAAAAAATGGAAAATACTGACCTATGAAACGAAATATTTGGATCATTGCGTTCTCATCTATTTTTACACTCCTGTACACAACAAACCCCCTCAGCAATGATGATATAATAACGACAATATGTTTCGATCTAATATATGACTATAAACACGAGATCTAACACATAAAATGCTGCTAAAACAATAATTTATCATAATTTACAACAACATAAAAACGATCTGTCATTTTGGTGCCGGTGACAGTTAGTTTCAATATCGAAAACTGGCTACGCCGATAAGGACAGAAGATATATGAATCTTTCTCTCTCACGCTTACGATATCCATATTATGTTGTTCTTGTCACTCGAGAGCGAGACAGAAACCACACTCCATCTATAGGCTTCTCTATCTACGCATAAGGGTGTGTACGAATACGTCTAATAAAACATACATAACAAGATGTCAGCAGTTATCGACGAGTCGCTGATAATTTAATTCAATTTTAATAGCGTATTGTTATCAAGTGCTAACGCGCTTGTAACGATGCCAAATCGTTTAATAATCACTCGGGTTAATGACGGTTGGTAGACGACGCAACTTTGACAGACTTTGGACATGTAAAATGCTGCTAGGCATACGTAAAGTCAAAGTCAAATTTCTTTATTGCAAGTAAGCACGTTGTGTACATTTTTGCACGTCAAAATATTTTTGAATTTACATTTACACCACTTTGCAAGGAAAAGGTGCCAACGCTGAGGAGAAAAAGTGGCAAAAAACTCTCACGCATGAATGAAGCCGTATTCCTACTCACGTAGGAATGAAGTTTAACTATTATCAGTTTTTAAACTTTCACGGTTTGTATACATATTATGTCTACTCGTGACCATGATGGCTGCAATGCTGTCGAAATATCGAGACATCAATAATAAATGTTCAACACGGTAATTCCCGTTTTATCTAAATAATAAGTTTAACTATTGTTGGGTTGTTGTGTAAAAAAATGAATACTACTACTAATAAAATAGAATAGAAAACATTTATTTGACACACACACAGAGCACAGTACATAAGAGATACATAGAATAAAAATTACAAAGAAAAGAGATACATAGTGCAGTGGTGTGGTGCCAAACAGGTCTCCAGCTCAGCATGTGCTGCAGTAATTGGACATTACTGCAGCGCTGGTTTTCAGTGGAGCCGCTGATGCAATGACGTACAGACACTGACGAAGATACGAATACATATGAGAATGCTATATAATAATAATAATAAAAATCTTTATTCATCTCATATCAAAGAAAGGTACGGTGGAACACAGAGAAAGTACAGGAGAGTTTTTAAGGTTGAGATTTTCTTCACTGTTTGATAGATAAAAGTTAAAACTATGTAACCGTAAAATAATTATTAAATTCGGTCCAGTAGTTTTTGAGAAAATCTTAACCTTATTGAGACCCTATGCATACTTATCTCTGTCTTCGGCTGTACAACTATGCCACCCGAGGATATTAAAACTCTCTCACCCAAGTGCATCATACGATTCCTGAAGCACGTTGGCCTTGGAAGCGAGATATAAGAACTCGGTGCGCGGCCACAATAGACCTTTGAGGTCGCAGTGACCCTTGGGCTTGTACCAACACCCTGATATCAAAAATTAAAAGGTTTCTTTCTTTCTATTTAGATATTCTGTGCTATTTATAAACATCTGACGAGATGCGTATTTGACGAGTAGAGATTCTGACGAGTTGCGTGTCTGTCCAATTGCGAACCTGACGAGTTGAGTATCCGTTTTGATATCTGACGAAATGCGTATTTGACAAGTTGAGTATCTGACGAAATGCGTGTGATCCGGTTCAACTAGCAATAACAATGTTATAAGAACTAACGGCTAACAGGTTCCTAATAATTACTAATAAAACACTGCCCTCCAAGTATGCGTATAAATACGTTTAATGCTGACACTTCACTTGGCTATTCGTATTCGCTGTTAGATGTTTGTCATATTTGTCAAATACTTGACGTACATACAAATAAGACGAATATTTTGTCAAGAATACCAACCACACATATGACAAATACGAATAGCCAAGTGAAGCATATAAAATACGTTCGTTGTTGATCTCTTATAATATAATATAAGCCTTTATTCCCAAAATATGTACATTGATAATATAATAATAATGGAACCATTTAATTAAAATAAATTCGTGCATATTATAGACATAGGCCTCCTCCATACTTTTCCAATGTTGGCGATCTTTCGCCAGTCTAGTCCATGTGTGACCAGCCACCTGCACTATGTCCTTGCACCACCGTCTCTTCGGTCTACCGCGCGTTCTCGGAGCATCTCTTGGGTACCAGTGTAGGACTCTCTGATCTCTTAGTCGTGGTTATTATACAATAAACTGTTCATCACGCATTGAAGACAAAGTCAAAATAAATACTTATTGTAGGTCACAAATATGCTTGTATTTGTACTAGATACTTGTAGGTTATCAGCTGAGAGTAATGGCTACAGAGGGATACTCAAAGAGCTCTATTATCTAACGCTCATTTTGTCGGAAAACAACAAGTGCTTTAGAAATAATTTCACATCTAATAGAGTACAATTTGCAGTCACTTAAAATAATATGTGTACTTTGTTTTGTACACACGAAAGCACATCAAGTGTAACGTTTTGTTCTGGTATCGTATTATTAGCACGCCAATTGAAATTCACGTATCGTCGATTGTACGTTAAGTGAACCAACTTAAATGGGGAATTTATGTGTGTCAGTTGAGTTTAATTTAAATTATTTTATTAATTTAATTAAAAATAATAATAATTTAAGTATTGTTAAATAATACAATGATGTTTATCATCATTGTATTATAGTAGACTTTTCTCAGTCAGAATCACATCCTATCCTAAGTTCATAATAATCACAAAAGCTTTTTTATGAATAAAATTGACGTGACGCTGGCAGAAATGTCCAAATAGGACGATTGCCATAACATAAAAAAATCTCGTAGCAGTGTTTGAGAAAATGTCTACCTTCATCATCATCATTAAACAAATAACCATATTTGCATATTTATTATTTATTTCTAATAATATTTGCACCCTTACAGTTAAGACCATCGTGGTACAAACTTCGTAATTAATTGACAAGACAACGTATAAATCACATCGTTTACACCTATCTCCTGCCTCGTCAGCATCATAATCATCAGCTTCTCACTGTTATCTTTCTTCTGGTGCCAGTCTCAACGACATTTCGTATAGAAACCTACGCAGCATCTATTTCTGTTTATTCTACGAGTATCTGCTGATCTTCGATCCGTGCCCCTTGCGGCTTTATCGGGATCTGCGTGCGCCATCTTAGACCCCCGGTCACGAGGCAAGCGCGTGTTCACCACTTGATTAAATGTGACGCAATTGGGTTTAAATTTGACAGCTTCTTGATCAAGAAGCTCCCATACCGTAGTTATGCCCATGCCCATAGTTAGTGACACCCATACCGATGATGTTAAAACTCAAATTGCCAATGTACAGTCAGCAACAGTTCCGCCTGATCACCTTTAGGTTGCAATTCATTTGTAGTTACCGGCGGCCCTGCAGCTCCTCATTTTATCATCAACCAATAGCAAACCGGCTATGTGATTTACGATAGTTAACAACAAAAGATTTTTTGCAGCATTTTTTCAATAAGAGTTTACACAAACAAAACAATTATCATAGACACATAAAAAGGGTCACTGTCCCTGATTGCTCAATGGGTCAGGTAGTCTCACCAGGGGGCCGGAAAAAGCCCACGCGCAGGTGCAAAGAATAACATTTGAAAAGTGAGCAGGCGGAGCTGTTGCTGATGGTACTTCTTCTTCAAGTTCAAAGTCGCTCCACGAAAGAATTTTCTCTTCCTTGACCTCAAGTCAATAACTTGTAACTGTCTCACAGAGTAAAGTATACGTACACGAGAGTTATGAAGGTTGAGATTTGCTCATGCCTGATATTAAGAATTTTTTTTACAATTAATCTATTCGAAACTCTATGAGTAATATATTTTTTTAAAGTCAGTGATATAGTTCTTGAGTTAATATCAACTTTATTAAGGCGTCCTGTATACTTATTTCTGCTTTCGGCTACCCAACAGTAGATCGAAGCCCAAATCAAGTGTCTTATTTTGTAAACAAAAACTACCCTACTAACATTTTAGGCTGTTCTATTTCGTAGTTATTTTCACATTATTAGATCGGATCACTTTGTTTTCCCAATGATGATCAGGTTCGATCAATCAGTTCCTTCAATGTTACATCACAACAGGTAATTAGACGATCATATTTGTTTACAAAATAATGCACTTTATATAGACGTGCGATCATCCACCAGTGGCTATCGTGGCTCATTGCGAACATGATGCTGATGATCTGCTGCAACAGTGTCGTCAATCGGCTCGTCAGCTTGTCTCAGTGAACAATTATCATCATCAGCCTATTTATATTCAAATTCAAACGATTTATTGCAGCCACAAAGACCATATAAGTGTTAATAAGTACTTAAAACTATGTTAGTGTTTACATGAGGTGTATTACGCGCCATAACATACGACTTAGGCCCGACTCTGAGGCCCCGGGACATGTAAGTGTACCCAGTGACTCAGAATCGGACTGTCGATGGTATCCGCAATGCCCTTCAGGGTGCTGTTAGGGCTGCGGCGAATCCGGCGCATCAAGGACGCGACTCTTTTACGTATGTATGATGGCATGGAATCCGTCCACGCCGGCTTCCGCAAACATCCCTGACGCGCTGCAGCATCGCCCCATATATGTCCCCACTGCTCGGACCTTCCCTTACAGAGGGAGCTATGGCCATGATCCACCACGCGGGCCCAGGGCGAATTGGCGGATATCACTTGTCTTAGCTTTTTTCTATGGCATGCAGGTTTCATTTCATCACGATGTTTTCCTTCACCGTTTTGAGAGCACTCCGTAAGTTTTTCCGTCGAAAAAAGCCGAGGATAACTCATTGGCTGCCCTGGCCAGGAATCGGACCTGGGACCATATTATCGCAAGTCCATTGAGCCACCGAGCTCTTCAGTGAACAATCGTCGAGGATTAATTACAAAACTCTTTATTCGTCAATTAGAGATAGAGCCGGACGGATCCCATTATCGCGTAAGACACAAATATTAGTTGTAAACACATTAGTCCGCTAGAACTGGGTCACGGAGAGAGCGAGGCCTTATTTATCATGATGTGACAGATACGGGTGCCGCTGCCGGACGGCTATCGGTGCGATGCAACACGGTAATGTTTTTTTTGTTAGTTTTCCTCATGATATCTAGTTCTACCGGTAAAACGCCTCTATCCTCAGTCAGAGGCGTTACCGGTAGAAAAAAAAATGATACTCAAATCAATTTTGTTATTATTTTCGTGTGTCAAGCGAAATGTATTCCTGAATTAGTTTTCTGAAAGTTCAATGTGCAGTCTTTAAATGATCAACATCTTTTGAAAATTATGTACGACATATCGCGATATAGTTATAAATCGTCGGTATTTCTAATATTTCCACTGTAGCTGAAGTGAGTGTTCGTTCCTCGTTCCTGGTCCCGCCGGACTACAACTCGGGTCCAACAGAATACCAGCGTTGCCGGCATTCTGTCGACAACATCATGCTGAGTTGAGGCCCTTTTCGCAACGGCAGCACAACCACTCTTTTTGGTGTGTTATCTTTTTAGCCACTATAATGTACTAATTTCGCAACAGCGAAATAAACGGATTACTTACTTACTTACTTACTTACTTACTTACTTACTTACTTACTTACTTACTTACTTACTTACTTACTTACTTACTTACTTACTTACTTACTTACTTACTATATAGCTATGTAAAATATCTACCTATTGTCTTTTGTTGATAATTGAATATTTTATTTGTATTGTCTATCTAGGTTGTGTTGCATTTGAGGTTATCGTTGTAGGTAATATTTACCACACTTAATTAAATTAATATCGACTATAAATAATTAGTTATATTGCTCTGCTATTTTGATGTACGGTGGAGCACAGAGAAAGGTGCACAGGAGAGTTTTTAAGGTTGAGATTTTCTCAAAAACTACTTGACCTATGAAAATAATTCTTTTACTGTTAAATAGATAAAATTTAAAACTATGCAACTGTATAAGAATTATTAAAATCGGTCTAGTAGTTTTTGAGAAAATCCCAACCTTAATGAGGCTCCCTGTATACTTATCTCTGTCTTCGACTGTACAATTATCAGGTTTTTGAAAAGTAAATCTTACTAAGCAAATATTTTTGCTAATCTTGTTTTTGAAATCTTCGTTGCGATCCTCTTTGATTCTTTAGTTTTCCTTTGCAATCAAAAAGGAAATATTTAATATTAACTTTCGCATTTTTTTCACAAATGCTGTCGCTACTCTCAATATACGAGTATCTTCTCTTCTAAGTGAGTTCTTCTGAAGTTCTGAGTTTGTTTCTTTCTTTAATTGAATAGCTCCGTAGTGGTGGTGTACTGGATTCACCTTTCTATGGTCCGAGGTCCCAGTAAGGATCAGTTTTTCATACATATGTCTTGAATTATTCTTCTTGACAAAAAGGGAAATCCTTTCATTTATAACCTTCCAAACGGTCAGTTACCTAGACTTAATTTTTTTCAGATCTACGTCATCAGAAATAAAAGTCACCTTACAGCCTTGAGGCTAAGTTTGATATTATAGCTGTTTCGTATTAATTATGTCCAAAAATAAACAGCTATGTCTTTGGTAATAATTACTACTTAGCAGTGGTTTATTTTTAGTCAGAAGGTACTTAGTACCTTGAGTTTATGTCATTCATACCTTTCTCTCAAAGGCTGAGCTGGTTTCTTTTAACACTGGTCATTAAATCTCGTGTAATAAATATGTATAAGCTCTGTATTACACACAAAAGCCGTTAAAAGCTTTACTACAGTTGTGTCATAATTTCATTTTGGATTTTTTTGTTAAGAGTACAATTTACTGCCTTTTCTTTTTTATAGTATTTTACTATAGGCCGTTTTTGGAGAGGCCTACGTCCAGCAGTGGACTGATACGGGCTGAAGATGATGATGATAAATTTCACGCTTCCTTAAATTAGAAATCGACCTATGGCTTAAACCGTGGAATAACATTAAGTCATCTTTATGGCTAACGTACCTAAATTAAAAATATACCGAAGGCTTAAACTGTAGAATAGCGTTAAGTTATGACTAACGTACCTATATTAGAACGATACCGAAGGCTTAACCTAATCACCTATTAACGATTCCTACACAGGAATTCAGGCTCTGGTTTTGTTACATATTATTGAATCACGAAGGGACCTATATGGAGTCAGGACCGCAAAATATGTAGATTACCACATAAAAATAGACGCATTTTATTCAGCGACCAGAGTGTAATGACGTCACATAACCCTATACGACAGTATCTACGAACGAAACACTAACTACATATCGATTATTCAGTATTTGACCCATACCCGTTTTCGTGTCTCAAGCAGTTTGTTGTGTAACATTTACACGATACATTAGATGCAAATCGATAATGTTTACAGATATAAAGACGAGCTTGTGAAAACAAGGAAATGATGTAATCGAAAATTAAAGCATGCTTGCAAATTTAAAACAGGAATCTGCTGAAAACGTAAGCAGTTTGCAAAAATGGTGTCTCATAATTTATACTTCACTTACACAGACGTTTTACGTAATATTTTAAGATTACACTACGCTACTACAGTGAACAATCTGCAAACAAGCATGATTCGCTACTTGACACTTGTCAGTGTATATCACAACTTTATTCGTTTACCAATAAAACCGTTTATGTAAACAAGAGATGGTGTTTCCTGAAGCGTTCGACACTGTCAATCGCGTCCAACCTTTGCACACTGGAAGTTTTGCCTATCAAATTGTGACGAACGGTCAGGTGGGGCTGGCAGACGAAAGATGGACTTTCACCGGCTGCTCGATGTCGACCGATAACCGAACGATAGCTTAGGTCGCGTGCGGAATGCCACAGGGCAACGAACTCGTCCCTATACTGTTTAATGTCAATACACCACATTAGTGCACTCAATCTCTAATGAGCTTACATATCAATTTCTTCTTGTCATTTCGTTTAATTTATTGACAAATTAGCGTTGTGAAAAGAGTCTAATTAACGATTATTTGGATTCCGTGCTAACTAAAATATTTATGTTTATTTTCTTTAAAGTAAACTGTTAGAATGAAACGAAAATGTTGTTTTTCTGTAGGTCTGAGTCATCCTTTTCTAGAACGAGAATATTGATATTAAAATAGGTACCTACTTATATCTTTGTTTATGTTGAATGATAATAAACTCTTATTTATGGAATTATTGCCTCCTGATGGTCCGTTGTTCAAAAGCAACATTTTAAATTTAATTATTTCGTGTAACGATAGAATAAGGCATAAGAATATTGGTAGTAGATAATTAAGTAAGTATTCTGTGCTATTTGCTAGACATTTCTTAAGCTAAGATCCAATTTTTCGAAGCAATGTTAGTAGTAGTAACTAGTAAAACCATTTTAATTTATATGTATCCTGTATAATACCCTGTTTATTCAAAATCCTGCGAAGTGCTACAAATTCAACGAATATTAAGTGCGTGACAACGACCTGTAGGCGCGTCATCACAGAATCTGATTTCAGATTGTGCCCAAGGTCATGTTTTATGTTACAATGTCCGATTTTATTGTTTCCTGTCGCGTAGCTACTGAAATATTCAGGTATCTTGGTATCTCTAAATTATATTGTGTGTTCATACAACTTTTACGACTTTGGAAGCGATTAATTCAGATTATATCTATGATACATATTGAATTAACGTTCCTTTTTTGCTGTATAGTGTCTTCCTTATTATTTGTAGGATAGTCTCAATTGCTTTTGTCACTGTCAACGTCGGCACATTTTAATTTTACTGCTGCTTTGGCTCTTTCAAGACCATACTTAGGCCCGTATTAATAGTCTGATCTCAAACCTGCCCTCAAGAGCCAATTCAGCTGATACACTCTCAAGACGTGATCACTATCTCAAGATTGTCATTCATTAATAAACCAATCTTGAGGGTATCACGTGATGTCTTTCTCAAGTTCGCCTGTAATCAGCAAATACGTTCTCAAGTGTGAGTTTGACAGTTCACTTGAGAGCTGAGTTTTGTTTATTAATACGGCGTTACTCACGTGATACCCGATTCCTACGCGCACCTAAGTTGCGTTTATTAATAGGAACGCCATCTTGACGTCGTTCTCAAGATTAACTTTTGATCAGAGAGTGATTTGCTAATACGGGCCTTATAATATTTTGTCATTATTATCCTGATCCGGATTTGACAAGGCATATTTACACCCGCTTTACTTTGGTAAATATGTTCTTACTTAATTCTGCTTTTGACATTGTTATAAAAAATAGTTGGCATTTAATAATAATAATGTATTTCCCTAATTGTATTCACTGAATGACAGCCTCTTTACAGCTGCTACATAGTATACACGAAGTGAAACGTGCAATTATGACAATTGCAACTTTAAATTCGTATATTATGTACTAGGTTTAAGAGCAGTGTTACTGTGCTGCTCTTTGCTCTCACATCACCCAGCCATGTGATTTGAAATATAATTAATTAATATTGAAAAATATATAGTTATGTAAGAAACGTGACGTAACCAAGTGTTCCATAGTGGACATAAGGCCGAATAAATGAGTATGAGTTTGATGTTTCTTTCAATCAGCATAGTAAATAGTTTCTGTGTTAAGTCTGGCTCTTTTGCATGTCTCTGAACCCAGATTACAATCCTTATTATTGTAACCGAAAAGATGTGTTGCTGAGAGTTTTTTGCTTCTTTTTCTCCTCAGCGTTGGCACCTTTTCCTTGCAAAGTGGTGTAAATGTAAATTCAAAAAATATATTGACTTGCAAAAATGTAGTCAACGTGCTTACTTGCAATAAAGAAATTTGACTTTGACTTTTTGACCGTGTATGTATCGCCCTTGTTACCTGTAAGTTTAACCTTCTCACCGAATTTATATGGTAGGCTTATGTACGTACTAAATGACGCTAGTGTGGTTACTCTATATTTTATCAACCTTGAACATTATGAAGTAACAGATTCAAAGAGTCAATATTTATCGCAGTAAATCATTACCATCCCAACTTGTGCCATTGCTATCGTAAACTCAATCAATCGAAACATATTTATGGCGACGATAGAATTAATTTTATGTATTTTGGCATAAATACTAACTGGCCAAAGATCTTCGGCCAGGCAATGTGCAGTTTCTAGTGTAAACTCTATTTGAAGTAATAATTTGGAGCATGTTAAATATTTGTCTAAGTATTTCTATAATATAATATAAGGTTTAAAATGATGACAAATGACAATGCCAGATTCTGCCCCACTATCAACCGCAAGTTGTACAAGATAACGAATAAATGTAAAAGTATCTCCGTTTTTATTAAAATTATTGATTTAAATTAAAGTTATGTACAAGTTGCGAGTCGCAAAAACAGCTTAATTCAGAATTCAGAACATAGTAAGAAATCGGAGCGAATTATTCATTGTTTTTGTTATTCTTCTATAGGAGTTGCGAGAGTAGTAGAAAATGATACTGATTATGATTATGCAATATGAAACCTGTTAGTAAGTCGCCAACAAAATGATAGGTACAACTTAAATGGTCACGTAGTTTTGTAGGTTCAATTGCTTCAAAAGCTTCGTTGAAATATGGCAATGTCTTTTCTAGCCACGGGCAGGACATGAGCCTGTGACCTTGTAATTTTTTTTCATCTTTTTAAGTTGTTCTAATTTCACTAATGCTCTGATTGTTACTGGTTTGTGTTGCGACCTTGACAAAACCCATTTTGCGACGGTCGTTAGCTTACTGTTGATGATTGCCGGCTCGTGCGTTCACTGTAATCCTTGTTTATGTACGGCTTTATGTATTCGTAGTCGCGTCTCACTTTATGGTCGTGTTATGGCACCCGATCTATAAAGTTGAGATTGATATCAGGCCGTGACTCAGAGGGTAAAGTGCTGTGACGCGATTGAAATATATTTGGTGTTAGAATGAGAATAGGGACGTTACCAGACTCGTCATCATCACCGAATGCCTCAATTTTAAAATCACAATTATTATTGGCACACACATATATGAGCATACATACACACTCTTGCACACACCCTCTCTCTCTCTCACACACACACACACACGCCACGCACTCACCCTCGCTGTATCTGTAACTATTAGGTATATTGTATTAGTCCATTACCTAGAAGACCATGCGGGGCTATTAAGGTTCTCAAAACGATCAAATCATACCATGTCATAGCGGCCGTGACAGGGACAGTGCTATGGCATTGGTGTAGCGGCGTCTCTGTTTGGCGCGACATGACATAGTATAATTTCATCGTTTTGAGAACGGTAATAGGGGGGTTTGTGATGTGTACCACAGGTATTTTTACCTAGTTCAGACACCGGACTGTCACCTACCTAACTAATAATTTATTGTCCTAATTCTAAGCAAACTGTTATTTTTTATTGTGAGATGAAATAAAGACTTATTATTATCAGCCCGTATCAGTCCATTGCTGGACTTTGGTATCCACAGTTTATGCCTTACGCAGGTTATACCTCCATTTCCTCTTCCCACGCTACCCAGAAAATGTTAAGATTATGTTGAAATCATTGATCTCCTATAAACAACTAGATACACAGTCTGCCTTCTAAAAATGTCCGAGCGCAAAGAAGGTCCAAACGGATGAATGGACGCTCATTTGCTTTATTGGACATTATTTGGACGTTAACAATGGACCCTTATTTGGACGTTTTTTAAATTGTTTTAGTAAGACCTTTGTGTATCTAGTTGTTTATAGGAGATCAATGGTTGAAATGTAAGAAAAGTAATACTTATCTGTTAAGTAATAATTAACTGATATTTACGTTTTGATTCTTGTATAGGTACTTCAATACTTCATTTATTCAACCTTAGGAGCTCTAGGGAACACTTGGTTATGTCATACATAATGTAATAATTTATAATATAAGGTACAGAACACAAAGTAGGTTATGGCTGGATGCACGAACAGAGAAACAGGGCAAAGAACCGACCCACGGGATATAACAAAATGATCTAATAGCGGCTGTAAAGAGGCCTTGTCAATGTTTTACAATTTAGATATCTTAGATAATGCAATGTTTACACTTATGACTTATAATAATAATAATTAAACGCGTAAACGCGTTGGACCTATGTCTCCGTGCAAGCCTTCCAAAGGACCGGGTTTTCTGAAACCCGTGATACCTGGAGAGATGCATAATAATAAAATCATTTATTTCAGAAACAGAGTTCCATATTATCCACAACTAGCACAGAAATGTAAAAATAAAGTGAAATTATGCTACACGTGTCGATTTGCTAAAAATAAATCGTAGAGTGCAAGTACCTAATTAATTACATCGAGATAATTAGACTTTCGGCCCAAAATGATCAATATGGCGAGAAAATGACGCGCGTCGGATTATGTATCGCTTCCGCGAAGCGTGTGTAAAGTAAACATTGTGTAATTGTTATGCAATCATTACACCGCTGCTCTGAGATAAAGATATAAAGCAACAGGCGTGTGCTGTAAAAATTAAGGTTTATCAATTATCTATTGCCTTTGAAACTCGAAAGACAGACAGCAAAGTGAAAGGAACAACATTGCAATACGTACAGTCGAAGACAGAGATAAGTATACAGGGGGCCTCAATAAGGTTGAGATTTTCTCAAAATCTACTGGACCGAATTTAATAATTCTTTTACTGTTACATAGTTTTAATTTTTATCTATCAAACAGTGAATGAATTATTGCAATAGGTCACGTAGTTTTTGAGAAAATCTCAACCTTAAAAACTCTCCTGTACACCTTTCTCTGTGTTCCACCGTACCATTATTAGTAAAAACGGTCCGGATTTGTCCCACTTGTAATGTCTGACATAAAGAAAAGTTTACAGGAAGCTCATCAGATTGTCATTTTCTCAAAAAAAAACGATCAATTTTTACAATTCTTTTACATCTATCTGCTAGTGAAAGAATTTTAACAATCGGTCAAGTAGGTAGTTATTGAGAAAATCTCAATCTTAATAAATATTTTCTGCTTTCGACTGGACACTTTGTACCGTTCTTATTGTCTAGATCATAAGAGTGAAATCGTATTGCAAGTGTTACCATTGATCTGCTGTCGACAGCACCATCGAAAGTTCTTCGTTTGTTTGTTGCATAGTTTTGATATTCGACTACTATTCGATCGTCTTTTGTTTTTCCTCTATATATAATTCCCATTTTCTTTGTTCGCAGGCATGAAAATGACCATGTCCACTACAGCAACGATGAGCGCCCGCGTCCACAGGAAGGTGATACGGGCGCCGCACAAGCGCGCGCACCCGGGCAAGACGCAGCACCCGGGCAAAACGCAACACCCGGGCAAAATGTCGCACGCGGGCAAAATGGTGCACCCGGGCAAACTGACGCACCTAGGCAAATTCGGCAAGCTGGCGCACTACGCACACACACACGGCATCAGGCCGCCGGAGCCGTGCGAGAATAGTAACGACAGTGGTCTCGGCCCGGACGCTGTTCATAGGTGAGTCTCGAGTTGTGAGTTTAGTTTTTTTTTGGTAAACTTTAATTTATTTATGTAAACCAGCAGTTTTATATCCGATATTGTGCTCGAAGACTTTGTGCGTATTGTACAGTCGAAGACAGAGATAAGTATACCGGGGGCCTCAATAAGGTTAAGATTTTCTAAAAACTACTGGACCGAATTTAAAAATTCTTTTACAGTTACGTAGTTTGAACTTTTATCTATCAACAGGGAAATAGTTTTCGAGAAAATCTCAACATACATATAAAACTCTCCTGTACACCTTTCTCTGTGTTCCACCGTACAAATGATAAAACTAAAGAATAGTAATGCAGCAAGTACAACGATGTACCGTTAAATATGTTCAAGTATGTTTGATACTAAGTTATGTACTGTTAGTAATGCAAGGTGCCCAATTAGTGCACGCGGGCAAAATGTGGCACACGGGCAAACTAAGGCACCCGGGCAAACTGAGGCACCTGGGCAAATTAAACAAGCTGCAATGTCGCCGCTCATACTTAAATTGTTTGAGTACACGTGGATGGATTGATTTATAAGTGGCGTTTTCATACAAGTACAAGGCAAGTAACTTTGTCGCTGTCGTGTAGTCTGATGTCTGAATAGAGCCACCTAGTGTCCGTCCGAAACTAGGTTTTAGGGCCGAAACCGAATTCCGGTCACGGTCTTAGTTTCGGCCGAAACCGAAACTTCCATATAAGATAAACTTACTAACAATAGTAATAGTTACGTACCTGTATAGTTATTAAGTAATCATTGTATTATCATTGTTTTAAAAGATGTGTTGCTGAGAGTTTTTTGCCACTTTTTCTCCTCAGCGTTGGCACCTTTTCCTTGCAAAGTGGTGTAAATGTAAATTCAAAAAATATATTGACGTGCAAAAATATACTCACGTGCTTACTTGCAATAAAGAAATTTGACTTTTGACTTTGACTTTAAGGTCATGTTTTCGTGGAAAAAATAAATAGGCAATTATAATCAGTCAGTTTTTATTTATAAATCACATATTAAACAATTCAGTCTCTGACTGATGTAAGTAATCCTTACTACATTTTTTATTCTACTTATTGTTTGATTTTTCTGCTGTCTATACTGAAAATAACAATGTGACGAACTCACAATAATCAAAATTAAAAATGAAGAATTCACTTCATAAAATTAGAACTGTGACGAATTTACACATACTATTTTCCGTGACGAATTTACTTTGGGACGAATATACAACAACCCCATATTATCATTCCCTTATTTCAAATAAATTATTTACGCTTTTAATATTATAACGTTATTTGCTTATTAGGCTCTCGAACTCAGTTTCGATTTCCGCTGAAACCAAAACCGAAAGTTCGGTTGGACACTATAGCCACCTTTAAGGTTTTTTTGACCTAATGACATCGACCACCTTTGACTGTCATTCTGTTTTATAACTCTTCCGTATTTAATATTCTAGGCTTCCGTTATGCTAGTCTAGTTAGATAACAGTTGCATTATGTATATCAACATATTGCATTGGTTATCTCTGATAGCACACATACCTTGCATCGACTACAGTGACGGATTAAGGGGGACATAAACCTATCGCCACATATCACGTACCCCATAGACCTGTAACAGGAGGGCGCCCGTGTCTGCCCACACTAAATTGCTTCGCGACACGTGTAACCTAGAAATATTATCGACATGGACGCATTTCTTTAATACGGCACCTGTCCCCCGCTTCGTCTCTATGGGTTCATCGTTGACAGAATTTTTCGCTTGCTAATTTGTACAACGCCAAATATTTTGCACGCCAAATATGCATTGAAAAAGTGTCACAAACAAAAATACAATGTATTACTTGGCTGTATGGGTTAGATTCTCTTTGCCTACTACGTCAGAGCCACAGTACTTCCGGAATGCCTAATTTTACAGAAAACATTTTTTTTTCATAATTTATCTACGAAAAAATTCAGAAAAAACTTCTACGTATTCAGAAAGACAAAATCTCGAAATGGTATTTTTCTTTTAGGATGTTAATCATTTTTAGACCTTGTCTATTATGCACATATTAATTAATTAATTTATTTAAAGGTGTACATAACAAGTGACAATCAATACATAGTAATCAGGACATAGAACAGTGGTTTAAATCTAGATTGTTAACCAAACACAGTACACACAGCATGATTTAAAGAAATATCTATTCTTCATTGCTGACTGTACTAAATAATGCGTGGATCTATTGGGAAATATTTTTATTATTATTATAAACTTCCGTGGACCTCTTGGGAATCAATGTATGAACTTCAATTTTTTGAGAACAATACCTGGACCTGGTGGGAACGACCCAATAATACACACTATAATATGATAACAATTCAATCAGTTCTTCAGTATTGCATGCAACACAACAGGTAATTTGACAATTATATTTTGTTTACGAAATAAAATAAGATACTTGCTGGGGAGTTGGGGGCCCCCTATCTATAGGTACTGAATTCGCCTCTGGCAACCTATACATACATTGCACGCTAGCTTGCATACACACACGTCCCCTCCGGATGCTCTTTGTCTATCACTCGTGTAATCTTATCAGATGGACAGACAGACATACATGATTTATCGTACAAAATGTAGTTAACCACACATGACTGACGAAAGGCGAGTGATGTTTTTCGAATGTATGTATACAATTTAATTTCCTTTGTGGCTATAGGTACCTACATTTAGGCGCGTATTCATAAACGTGATTTAAATTTAATTTACACCACCGTTTAGGTCTCCTGTCCCTTCTGTCCGTGTCCTTTCTATCTTACTATTGATGACTATTTAAACGATGAACATGCATGGTGTGTGTCGTCGGTTGTTTGATTGAAGCCGGTGTTTAGTTAGACCGACCGACGGTATTTTTCAAGGCGAGTACACCACACTCATGTCTCGTCATTCCAGTGACGTTCAGTCTCCTACTGAAATCGGTCGAAACTGTGTCGGTTTAAACATCGTCTTCAACCAAAAAAGTCAGTTTAATCCGTGTACTTATATAAATAATACCCCCTGTATACTTTTCTCTGTCTGAAATGAAATGTCTTCGTTTTTTATTAAAATTATTGGTTTAAATCAAAGTTTTGTACAAGTTGCGATTCGAAAAAAACAGCTTAATTAAGAATTCAGAAAATAGTAAGAAATCGAAGCGAATTATTCATTGTTTTTGTTATTCTTCCATAGGAGTTGCGAGAGTAGTAGAAAATGATGCTGATTATGATTATGCAATATGAAACCTGTAATAAGTCCCCAACAAAATGATAGGTACGGCTTAAATGGTCACGTAGTTTTGTAGGTGGGGCAAAGCTCCATTGAATGTGACAATGTATTTTTAATAATTCTTTTACAGTACATAGTTTTAACTTTTATCTGTCTAACAGTGAAAGAATTATTGCAAATATTGCAATAGGTCAAGTAGTTTTTGAGAAAATCTCAACCCTAAAAAGTCTACTGTACACCTTTCTCTGATGTCTTCGACAGTACCTATCTATTTCAATTATTATTCCGTGATTATAAGTCTGTCTTTGTCATGGTTGTGGCCTGTGGACACACCTCCAATATAGCTGACACAACGCAATGATTTAAAGTCACACGTTCGTTCGTTACCATTACGTCACACACAATAGCCGACGAAACAAAACATTGCGTGTCACTGTCAACATTCCACCGACCAATCAAAGGCGAGGAGAATTACTTATTTATACTGCCAATGTCATGCTACAGAATATTCAAAATGTCATAGTCCTTCTCTTTCTCCAGAGGAGTCGCCGTAGCGTTCACTTTGGATATCCGCGTCTTCTTGTCTTCATCCAGAGGAGTCGCCGTAGCGTCGTCACTTTGGATATCCGCGTCTTCTTGTCTTCATCCAGTAGAGTCGCCGTAGCGTCGTCACTTTGGATATGCGCGTCTTCTTGTCTTCATCCAGTGGAGTCGCCGTAGCGTCACCACTTTAGATATCCGCGTCTTCTTGTCTTCATCCAGAAGAGTCGCCGTAGCGTCGTCACTTTGGATGTCCGCGTCTTCTTGTCTTCATTCAGAAGAGTCGCCGTAGAGTCGTGACTTTGGATATCCGCGTCTTCTTGTCTTCATCCAGAGGAGTCGCCGTAGAGTCGTGACTTTGGATATCCGCGTCTTCTTGTGTTCATCCAGAGGAGTCGCCGTAGAGTCGTGACTTTGGATATCCGCGTCTTCTTGTCTTCATCCAGAGGAGTCGCCGTAGCGTCGTCACTCTGGACGAAGCAGCTCGACAGTCACGTTCACTCCGAGACTCTTGATAATAGATCGAACCTTCAGATCCTGCATGAATCATCCAATAATTTCACCATATTGTCATTCGCGAACATTTTCTGTTAATTAAACGTGATTTTAAACACAAAATAACGACTGTAGACATTAAAATGAAAGTTATCAAATATCGCAACCGTCGTTTCCCGCCATTTTCAAAAGCCTCGGCGAGGAATACACGGTCAGAAACGTTCCTTTTTTGCTTTTGAAGTCTTCTTCTTTGTCGTTACACTCTTGGCAGAGTGGTCGTGGTCGTTACTTCAGTCTCAGAGTGTCCCGCCTCACAACACGTCGCCACTCGTCTCTGCCGGCTGCCCTCCTGGTGCAGACGTGCAAGAGATCGGCCACGGCTTCCCTAATCTGGTCCGTCAATCGCGTTGGCGACCTGCCGCGCGCTCGGGTACCGTCAACCTTACCCTGAACCACCAGTCTCTCAATCGAATCGCTCTTGAAGTACGGAATCACTCTTTACGACTTTGAATCCAGTTAGTTTCACGTTTCGTATGTGCACTGTATGAAAATCATACAAAATATTTGGTTATTATGTATAAACGGATATCACTCACTTATATTGTTAAAGTCGGCAATTAGACCGACAGTTTCGACCGATTTCGACGGTCTTTTTCAAGGTGAGCGCGCCACGCCCGCGTCGCCGGTGACGTTTCTTCGCGCACTCGGTCGTCGAAATCGGTCGAAACTGTCGGTCTAATTGCCGACTTTAAAAATATAAGTGAGTGATATCCGTTTATACATAATAAGTTGTAGTAATGGCTCACTATAGTTTTAATTCTATAATATTTTGTCGCCTCGGTATAGCCTTGTCGAAAGCAGACATTCTTACAGTAAACCACAATAAACACTGAATTTTTGTTATGTTTACATTTGTTATTTATCTCAAGATTACAGCGATATGTGGGTCATCTCGTCACATCAGTCATCACCATTATTAAAGACACGTTTCTCTGCCTTTTGCCATCCCTCTTGGCCGTCTGCCAGCAAACGTTAGAGATACCTATGTCATTGTCCCACAATAAAGTGAGCAATAGACGACGGAATGCCATCTGCTGCAATCCTGTCACGTCTCCTTCAATCTCATGGTCTCTCGCATCAAACCTCTCCACGAAATCAAAAAAAATATGGAGTGGTACCGCATTTTGATATTTTCCCAAGAACACCTACACCGGCCGATTTCGATTACACTTTACATAAGTCATTTAAAGAATTTACAACTCACTCTTAGGTACTTTTTTTTAGCAAATCTACATTTCTCGTGAGTGTTAAACCGTAGGTATACCGAAACCCAAATCAAGTGTCTTATTTTGTAAACTAAAATCGTACAGTTGTACATAGTCGTGGGTTAATATTCGTGTATAGGATGTAATGCAGTGGAAACGTAGACCCACGTAAACCGAGGCCCAAATCAAGTGTCTTATTTTGTAAACAAAAACTACCCTAACCTACTAACATTTTAAGCTGTTCTGTGATTATTGCATAGTAATTTTCACATTATTAGATCGAATTACTTTATTTTCCCAATGATGAACAAGGTCGATCAATCAGTTCCTTCAGTGTTACATCACAACAGGTAATTATAGTATGACCGTCTAAATCAGTCTTCGCCTGCGCGGTACAGGGACGCGGGGGTATGACGACAACGGGGACCGAGAGAGGTGCGGGCGGCAGGCGCATTTCTGTTACCCCCGCATCCCTGTACCGCGCAGGCGAAGACTGATTTAGACGGTGATATAGACGATCATATTTGTTTACAAAATAAGACACTTGATTTGGGCCGCGGTATAGTCAATCAAATGAATCAACGCAGCTAAAATGTGCGGCATGCGCAGCGGTGGGACAGCGGCTTTGTCGTAGCCACGCAGGCGCGAGCGCATCTATCGCCCGCCTATCGCGGTGCTAATTTATATTTTTGGCACGTCCGCACGCATGACTCACGTGCCTACAAGATGCTATCTCACTTGCACGCGTTAATCTTGTTTATTGCTCTTGAACTTGCGTTGCCTAGCCTTGAATACGCTACGTTTATGACTATGTTCACGCTGCTTCTTTAACGCTACCACACCACGAGTTGCTGAAGCGAGTTCGTTCGCTAGCGAGTGCGTTAACGTGAGCTAGGTATACTATACAGGATGTAACGCAAAGGGTATATGAAGCCGAAGGAAGGGTGTTGAGTATCGGTATCTGAAAAACTTTTGTTCTATAAACAAATTAATGTCTCATACAAATGGATCAACTGACCGGTACGAAATGTGTGAAAAGTCAAAAAACAAATTTTCGAAAATCGAAAAGTCGTAGAACAAAAGTTCAGTTACCGATACTGAACACCCTCCATTCGGCTTCCTTTAGAGAAAAAAGAGCTATAATTCCCTCCAACTTTTCTTATTGTCACTCTTCCCTTTTCTTATTATCCGTGGCTTTTGATTTGAAATCTATACTTTAAAGTTCAACCCCTATAGCACAGTCATGTTCGTTGACGCGCTGCGCCTACGCCACGCCCACGCCACACCCACGCCACGCCGCCACAAAGTTGAGAGTCACATGAAAGATCGCCCGCAAACGTGTAATCGTGCTACGAAATGTTGCATCCACAGACCACTTACCCCATAGACATGAAATCGGTACATATTTGCAAGCGAAAAATTCTGTCAAATGATGAGTGCAATAGACGAAGCGGGGGGCAGGGGTGCCATATTAAATCCATGTCGATATCTCTAGGTTACGCGTGTCGCGAAGCAATTTTGCGCTCAAGTGCGGGCAGACACTTGCGCCCTCCTGTTACAGGTCTATGGGGTAAGTGGTCTGACAGCCATTTGACAGCTCGCCGACGAGGAAGCTGGTCACACAGAAAACGATAGGTACCGGGAGCGAGAGGGATATTTTTGTAACGATTTAAAAACGTGATTTAGATAAAGAAGACTTAATTGTTTGTTAATTTTTTTATCTCGATTATTAACGTTAATTGTCCAAATATTATTTTGAATATTTTAGTTTCATATTTTTTTCAAATTAACATATCCATCTTGCCTTATTATCTTACCGCCAGGTTTCAGGCATTATTTTACACGCCTTGTCATAATTGATTGAGTAACATTCTAATGCATGTTACTTCATCTAATTTTGGCATCGCATCTCATACAAATTAACACCATTCGTTAGCAATCAGCTATTTTTGTGGCATTACTCAGTTATTTAGAACCTTGACTTTGAACTCGCTACAAATACAATTCGGCCGGCGCTTTATCGATTTATTCCGTTTGATGCTGTGTTTTTTTACGATGAAATCGCACTTCGGTGCAACGCCATCTATTTTATCAACTTAAAAAGCTTGTTTTTTTTTCTTATAACTGTCACTTTGAAAACCCCTCATTATTCGAAAACTGTAACACATTGATATTCACGAATATGTTCTGATTTCTGATTTCATGATCTCATTTAAGTAGTAACTGATACTTTCTTACATTATCATGCATTTGTTATTTTTTCGTTCATTAAACAGGTATTGTATTAACCCGGGTTCTTTTGGTGATAGTGACTCTTTAGGTACTCTACACTTTACACGATAGTGTGTGCTTTTATTTTCTGACTCAAATTATCATTTCAGAATGCGTTTTAAAGCATACCCAAGCCCTGTTGAAACACTCGATAAAAATAAACCGCAGTTTACGAGCAGTACCTCTAAATTGCCAAAACCCACGCCACACAAATCCAATATTCGCAACATGTTAAATAAACTATTTTTAGCCTCTGCCACCGCTATCGCTCTTATCTATGATCACAACCTTATCTAAAGCCCATAAAATGGCGTGTGCGCAGATTATCGGACTCGCCGGAGGAGTGGGATCACGGGGAGTCGAAGCGGCGGCGCGAGAGCGGGACAGCGGTAAACTTAGAGTGCGATGACGCGAATGACGCGTACACGTTTCTTGCGGCGCCCACTGCCGCCACCGCCACCGCTACCGCTCCGCTCGACACGCCGCCCGCTACCGCTTACGCGCCGCTTATGAGCGTGCAAGGTCACATGCTGCCGTTACCCGTGTAGGTTTATTTTTATTTTTTATTTTATTTTATACAAATTTTTGGTCGACCTTGTTGACAATGTGACTTTATAGGGTTCCCAAAGTGATTTGAATAATTAACCGTAGGAAGTTAGTATTACTTACATTACAGGTTAAGGAAATTAAGAATATATTTTGTTTTAATAGCTGTACTTACCTACTTAAGTACCTACACCAAAATTTTGCAGTTATAAGAGTACATTTATGACGTATAAGTTTTGAACGTTAATCCTATTATATTGATGGTAGGTATGGTAAGTTGGACTCTTTGCATCCCCGGTAATTTAACCACGATTAAGAAACAGCGGCAGCGGTATTTATAACAATTCCTATCGTGACCTTTCGGCGACATGGTCTTTAAATACCGAGGGAGTTGCACGCGGTACTCATTCGGGGCTCTTTCCCACGTACACTTTACAAGGCACGGTAAACTTAGAGTGCCCTGAAGCGTACTAAACTTATACATTCGTGTAGCGCCCCCCGAGTTGCCACGGCTACCGCTCCGCTCGACATGTCGCCCGCTACCGCTCCGCTCGACATGCCGCCCGCTACCGCTCCGCTCGACATGCCGCCCGCTACCGCGCACGCGTTGCTTATGAGCAATGAGCATGCCCTGGTCCATGCTGCCGGTATTCGCGTAGCTTGATTTTAAGTCTTTATTTTGGTCGGTAATCGAAAATCTATGAAGACCCAAAAAATAAATACGCGAAAATCAACTGTTCAGTTATGGGCCTCTAGGAACGAGCCATAATTAATACCCTCCATTCGGAATCCTGTACACTTTCTGTTACATCCTGTAAGTTGTAATTAGGGGCCATCCATAAATTACGTCACACGGAGGGGGTCGATGAAGTGTGACATTGTGATTTGTGTGACAAGGGGGTGCCAAGGGGCCCTAAATTTCGTGACATCACATTTCAAAATCTATTATAATCTAAGTGTTAAAACACGAACTTTGAACTATAAACGAAAAACTCAAAAACATTTACAACTGTATCTATACAGGATGGTCTTGAATTCATTCGACAATATTAAATGAGTTTATTTGCTAAAATTGCAATTTTGCAATATTTCACATATTTATGTGACGTCACACTAGGGGGTCTCACAAATGTGACCAGCTATTACAAGGACGGGGGAGGGGTAAAAAAATAATGTAATTCGTGTGACGTAATTTATGGACGGCCCCTTATTTAAAAAGGTACTTATATTAAGTAATTTATTGTATAAACACGGATAACCCTCACTTTTTTGTTGAAACCACTATTTAAACTAAAAAAGTTATTAAGTACCTTCTTAAATAGATTGTTATCAACGCCAACGTCCTTGATAGTGATCAATGAATCTATTTTTATATCAATTTGCTTAATGTCTACGCAAACGACTCGGTAATTTAGCATCCATAATAAAAAAAACTGCACGCTCGCCGCATGTGATGTTTCACGGCCAACATGCGTCATCACCCGCCATCATTTATTATCATCATCTATCATCATCGTTTCTGATAGCATGATTAATTGATTGACTATTTATTGCGTAAGAGCTAGGTGAATTAGGTGTCTAATTATTGGTCCGAGATTCTCTATCGAGACTATCTATAGGCTGACCTTGAATTCAATCGACAAAATGGATGGTTAGGCTTGTGACATACATTAATTCTGCACAGCGTTTAAGTAAATTAAACAATTTTGGGAAAAATAAAAAAATATTTACAATAAATTCAAGTAAGAATCAAAACAAAATTGATGTAGGGTATTTTTAAATTTTTTGCAACGATTTCTTTCACTGGAATTTGACCTAATGGTCATTTCTAAGGTCATTGTGTGACTTGTGACGTACTTAGTTCAATTTTTTTTACTAAAAAAACCTTACCAATTTAATATTTATCATGAGTACAACACCCAGTTTCAATTTGTCGAATGTATTCAAGGACACCACGTATACACAGTTTTTAGTTTGAGTTCGGTCTTGCAACTGTCAGATTTCATCGCATTTTGACAATCGTAAGTGCGAGCTCACGCTGAGTTCGTGCTCAATACTGTCTATGACTATAGGTCTATGAGCTATATCAACTAGGTAGGTATTTATTGTTATCTGTCGAATAAATTAATTTCCTATTATTGCGATGGATATCGTTACGTTTTATTTAAACTAAACAAAGAAACCTTTCTTTCCAGAATACGGGCAGGCTGCAGTATATCTAGTCCAATAACAGAATCACCCGGGAAGAGGTTCCAGGAGTCCTCCCTGAGGTCCTGCGGGAACCTGGGCAGCGGGAAGCTGGCCAACAAGTACGCTGGCGGGGGGAAGCTATCTGGGGGGAAGCTATCGGGTAAACTGGGGGGGAAGCTGGGTGGGAAGTATGGGGGGAAGCTTGCGCAGGCGCTGGCGAGGCGGCGGGCGATGGCGATGACGTCAGGGCCGCCGGGACTGGCCGCGCCGCTGACCACCAGGTCGAGGGACGGGTCCGTGGAGCTACAGATACTGTGTCAGCCGGAGACTCAGCATAGAGCGAGGTGAGGACTCGGCGGTATTCACGCGATGATTTAGATTTCATTTATTTCATCTTTACATAATTGTCTCACAAAAGTATAATTTGTAGTCATATTTGTAAGGATGATCGTCTTATTTTAAATATAATAATAAAAGTTAATATGTTGCAATTTATTTTATTTATTTATTTATTTTATATATACAATACAGTTCACAGAGTAATATCTCCAAAACACTATATGTCATTCACAAATAATACAAAATATAATAATCTATATAAATTAACATTACAAACATAAAATTACAATAATAACTATCAGGGGGGTGATCGCGACTTCAATCGTTATGGTTATCGTTTTCATTTTGACACTTGAACGATATACATTGCTGCGTTTCGTTGTCGTTTGTTAAAACTTGCAAAAACATAGCAGCAATGTATAGCGTCCATGTGTCAAATTGAAAGCGATAACGATTGGAAGTCGCGGTCACCCCACAGTTACACAAGACTAAGTAGTAGACGATCTTGAAAGAAATGAAATGAAAGAGACATTTCATTTCAGAAAGAGAGAAGTATACAGCGGGCCTCAATAAGGTTGAGATTTACTCAAAAACTACTGGACCGAATTTAACGATTCTTTTGCAGTTACATAGTTTTAACATTTATCTAACAGTGAAAAAAATCTTGCAACAAGTCAAGTAGTTTTTGAGATAATCTCAACCCTAAAAACTGTCCTGTACACTTTTCTCTGTGTTAGACCGTACTTTATATACAGGGTTTACCGTATTGATTGCAGATATCAGACTGAGGGCAGCCGGGGGGCAGTCAAGGATAACTCCGGGAACGGGTTCCCGATAGTCAAACTAGTCGGCTACGACAAGCCGGCTGTCCTACAGGTAACACACAAAACTTGCACTACTGACTTACCTTCAGACTGTCCAGGACACGCGCGCCCTGCGGAAGGTCGCCCGGTCGCCCTCCAGAGAGAGCTGCTTCGCTCCCCGTCACCTTCTGTGGCAGGTTTGAGTCACGAGCAGCCTAGCGCGCCTGCAAGCTTTAACTTTTATCTATCAAACAGTGAAAGAATTTTTGCAATAGGTCAAGTAGTTTTTGAGAAAATCTCAACCTTAAAAACTCTCCTGTACGCCTTTCTCTGTGTTCCACCGTACCTAACAACAAGAAGAAAAGAGCTAGAAAACCGCCATACACAATATTGCATTACAGTATCGTTATTAATCATGCGATAACATTTGCCATAACCTCCTCCCTCTGAGGGGCCACATCACCGACGAGACCCTGCCGGGACAACAAGGGCAACCTTAAGGCCCCCACGCTCGAACCCAAGATGGGGAGCAAAAAGACCTGTTGTCGACTGTCCAGGGTCAAACTGAACAGACGGAAGAGGCCGACAGCCGACAGGTGCATTTCAGTTTAACATCTCTGTGAGACCGTATAGTACAAGTGTTTGACTCAGTTAGAGAGGTTAAGGAAGAGGAAACAAATGAAGAATAAAGAACTTCGAAAACAAAACGCATCCCCATGTCATTCCAGGTGTTCATCGGCACGGACACCGGTCGCGTGGCGCCGCACATGTTCTACCAGGCGTGCCGCGTCTCCGGCAAGAACTCCACGCCGTGTAAGGAGCGCAAGGACGACGGCACGGTCGTCATCGAGATCGACCTCGAGCCGGCCAAGAACTGGCAGGTCACCTGCGACTGCGTCGGCATACTCAAGGTGGGTGGTCAGGCGCGGATTCTACCCTTAAATGTACAATCTGTTATATCTCTTCTCCTCAAATTGCCCTCTCGCAATACTGTAACCTATGGTTATTCCTTCATGGTCCACGCCGCAAGGCTGTGGAATTCACTTGCGCATACGATCTGTGCGAGTCCGTCGCTGGAGGTCTTCAAAGAGAGAGTGAAAGAGCATTACCTTTCCTTGTTATATGTATGTATTGTATGTATCTATTAAGTAGTGTTACAGACCACTTACCCAATAGACATGAAATCGGTACAAATGACATTGCCACATTTCAATGGAGCTTTGCCCCACCTTCAAAACTACATGACCATTGAAGCTGGACCATTTGAGCTATATCATTTTGTTGGGGACTTATTACAGATTTCATGTTGCATAATCATAATCAGTAGGAGTTGCTAGAGTAGTAGAAAATGATAACAAAAAACAATTAATAATTCACTTCGATTTCTTACCATTTTCTGAATTCTTAATTAAGCTGTTTTTTTCGACTCCCTTGATGTACAAAACTTTATTATAAACAAATAATTTTAATATAAAACGGAGATATTTTTACATTCATTCGTTGTTGTACAACTTGCGGTTGATGGTGGGGCAGAATCTGGCATTGTCATTTGCAAGCGAAAAATCCTTTCAACGATGAGCGCATAGAGGCGAAGCAACTTTGCGCTCATGTGCGGGCAGACACGGGCGCCCTCCTGTTACAGGTCTATGGGGTAAGTGGTCTGTGTTAATTAGTCTAAACGCCATGTTTGTTTATATCTTTCGAAAATTGGATTGGGGCAGATATAGTGTGACATATATATTTATTTGTATAGTTATATAAACGTACTATGTATTATAGTATAGATCTCTATGGGGTAAGTGGTCTGTGGCTAGTACTAACCAACGTGTGTTACCAGGAGCGCAACGTGGACGTGGAGCATCGTTTCGGCGAGTCCCTCGGCGCTGCGCCCGCGCACCCGGCGCACGCGGCGCGCGGCAAGAAGAAGTCCACGCGATGCCGCATGGTGTTCCGCACAGACATCGTCGGCGCGGGCGGACAGCCGGAGACGCTGCAAGTGTGCTCCACACAGATTATATGCAGTGAGTCATAATGCAACATCTTTAAAATATTTAATGTAGAAAGGTTTTCTCCACGAAACTAATCAGATTCAGAATCTCTTTATAGAATTTCCCACCGTTTTGCAAAAAAAACTCTCATCACATCTTTTGTTAAGAATAAAATAATAGCAATAACTTTTTGTTATAAGCAACCTCGCGGCGGAAATTAACAATAGGTTGTACTAATTTTTTGGAGTTCGATGGCCGTTTATTGGTGGATTACACGACTCATGCACAGAATGACAACTTCGCAAATTGTCTACCATGCGCTACTTCTCATAATGTGCCTTTGGCAAAATGTCCCTTTCTCATAATGTCTACTTCGTAAAATGTAATTTTCTCGTAATGTCTATTTCGCAAATTGCTGTATCATAATGTCCACTTCATAAAATGTCCCTTTCTCATAATGTCTACTTCGTAAAATGTCCTTTTCTCGTAATGTCTATTTCGCAAATTGCTGTATCATAATGTCCACTTCATAAAATGTCCCTTTCTCATAATGTCTACTTCGTAAAATGTCATTTTCTCGTAATGTCTATTTCGCAAATTGCTGTATCATAATGTCCACTTCATAAAATGTCCCTTTCTCATAATGTCTACTTCGCAAAATGTCTCTTTTCTCATAATGTTTACTCCGCAAAATATTTGGGGTCAAACTGCTCTTAACCCTAACCCAATATCCCCAGCTCAGCCGCCCGGCGTGCCAGAGGTATGCCGCAAGTCGCTGGTCTCCTGCCCGGCGACCGGCGGCCTGGAGCTGTACCTCCTCGGCAAGAACTTCCTCAAGGAGACCAGGGTGGTCTTCTGTCAGCGGCAGGACGGACGCAACGCGTGGGAGGAGGAGGTCGTACCGGATAAAGAGTTTTTACAGCAGGTAAGTCAGTTTGCCAGAAGAGAAGAATGTCTCCATAGAGGGGGACAGTTTTTAAGCCTGCGCCATACATTTGAGCAACTTTTATTTATTTATTTTATTAATGGACTCGACAGTTCGTCATTTGTCAATGTCATGTTACAGAAAATTCAATATATAATAGTCTTCATGTCTTCATCCAGAGGAGTCGCCGTAGCGTCATCACTCTGGACGAAGCAGCTCGACAGTCACGTTCACTCCCGAGCTTGTAGCGGGAACTCTTGATAAAAGCTTGAAACTTCAGATCTTGCTCAAATTATCCAATAAATTCACCGTACTGTCATCCGCGAACATTTTCTTAAGATTAACCGGTGTTTCCCAGATGACTACTTGATTGATAGACAGACGATAGTCAAATCTGAATTTTGGAGCTATACTCAAGAGTCCCACTTCGAGCTCGGTAGTGAACGTGACTGTCCGGGGTGACGACGCTACGGTGGCTCCTCTGGAGGAAGAGAGAAGACTATAACATCTTGAATATTCTGTAACATGACATTGGCAAATGACGAACTGTCGAATCCATTAATAAAATAAATAAATAATAAAAAATACTTACAATTATAAAGTCTTGAAGCTAATATCCATCACGTCACCATCCATCCATTAATAAAATAAATAAATAATAAAAATACTTACAATTGTAAAGTCTTGAAACTAACATCCACGTCACCATCCCCAGACGCACCTAGTGTGCTGCGTGCCCCCGTACGCTCGCCCCGACATCGTGGAGCCGGTGTCCGTGCAGCTGTTCGTCCGCTCGGGGGGCAAGGCCTCGGAGCCCCACGCGTTCTACTACACGCCGCCCAGCCTTGACACGGGGCCCCTGCATAGCACGCGACATCACTCGCAAGGTATGTCGGATGGGGGTACTCCTGCTGGTGCTCTTGTAGCTGTAGAGGTCTGGTTTGGGGGCAATGTGAGGCGTGGAAATGACAAGGTCTATTTTACCCCCCCCCCCCCCCCCCCCTCCTTATTATATTTTTTTATGAAAATATAGGTAAAATTAAGAGACAAATAACGTCGTTTTCATTATTTAACTCTGTTCCATCCATTTACCATCCATTTCTGTGGGGTGACCGCGACTTCCAATCGTTATTGCTTTCAATTTGACACATGGACGCTATACATTGCTGCTATGTTTTTGTAAGTTTTAACAAACGACAAGGAAACGCAGCAATGTATATCGTACAAGTGTCAAATTGAAAACGAAAACGATTGAAGTCGCGGTCACCGCTTTTTCTTCGCTGATTGTTCGACTAAGTATACGTATATTTTCTGTATATACGAATATAGTAGTAGTATATACAGGGTGTAACGTAAAGGGTATATGAAGCCGAAGGGAGTGTGGTCAGTATCGGTAACTGAACAACTTTTGTTCTACGATTTTTCGAATAAAAAAGAAAAATAAATTAATGTCTCATACAAATCTATCAGCTGGCCGGTACGAAATGTATGAAAAATCAAAAAATAAATTCGCGAAAATCGAAAAGTCGTGGAACAAGAGTTGTTCAGTTACCGATACTGAACACCCTCCCTTCGGCTTCATATACCATTTACGTTACACCCTGTATAATATAATATGCTATGATTGAAAAGATTTTCACATTATTTCGATATTTTTTGACCACTAAAATGGATGCCTGAAGTTATTTCGATATAATTTGTAAGATCCATCGCTTCACACTTCGCGTTTCAAACCAGGCCCTTGGGTGGTGCATGACTTTAGTTGGTGGGGTACTGATGGTCGCTCTTGCTATTCTAATGGCAATCGTACATACTAAAGTAATTAAGTAGTTGGAAAAGCTCCAAGAGTTTTCAAGGTTATATTTAAAAAAAGAAAGAAAGTACCGCTAGCCCCCGGTAGATGGCACTGACTGGTCTGATGTCAACATTAAATGCGTTGTTATTGATTGTAACTTGGGCTTTCGTATTTCATACCTAGTATTAATTTGTACTGTATTGTTTAAATTACACAAACAAGCCAATAAAAATCAATTATTCAGCTGAAATTAAATTTTTTTTTATGGTGCTGTGTTTTATTTACGATGATATCGCACTTCGGTGCAACGCCTTCTATTATCAACTTAAAAAGCTTGTTTTTTTTCTTACAACTGTCACTTTGAAAACCGTCATTGTCGAAAGGAGTAGGGAAGAGAAAACATTTTCTATATTTATACTTTTTAAAACTTGTCTTAACGTTAAATGGTCCAGTTACCTCTTCTTTAACCAACCGAGTACTCGTCCGAAACGGTGTACTAGACAAAGTACTCGGCCTAATAATACATCGTTCTGACCGAGCACTCAGCCGAGTACCCCGATGTACCAGGCAAAAGACTCGGGTGTAAATCGATGTACTAGGCAAAAGACTCGGGTCTAAATCGATGTACTAGGCAAAGCACTCGCTTGGTACATGTCGAGTACTCAGCCTACTTTGTTTTGGCAGACTCATTTGGTGTAAATAAGACCTAAATGTCATTGTATTAGTGAAATCGGCCATTAGTTTTGAGTTCTACAATTATATCGCTTCGCATTAGTATTAATCGCTTTGTATGTTTTAATGGATTAACAAACGTAACACGTCGCTTTATATGACTGGTAACCGGAGCTTTTAGGGTTATATAGTTATTATAGTTCTAATAAAAGCTACATTATAATTTGAAATATCAAATAGTTGTTTTTAAATCATGTGACAACGTAATGGATCACTGGGTTTCTATGAGCCTTGTATTATGGCAAAAAACATTATGTAGTTGCCTATAAATCACAGAAATTATAAATAAAGTATTATGTTTGTGAAAGTATAAAGTAGCAAAGAATATATATTCTTACCTACGGAATAGTAGGCACAAATATATTATACAAGTTTGCTTATTACAGTTCCTAAATAAATATTTACAACTCTATGAAGTAGTTACTAATCGTTAAATGTAGCATGGTGCTTATAAATAATACATAAAGTAACTGAATACTTAAGAAGTTAAGATGTTGCTTTGAAATGCAAATGAAATATATATTGCTTTAATTGGATGTGAGAGTCGATTTTACAATATCATATGGAAAGCCTTTGATACCAATTTGGTACAATTACGAAATTGTAACAGGATGTTGTCATAAACCATGTTTTGTCACGGTATTTTAAAGAGAAAGGCTTAAACCGTGGAATAACCATTGTTACGCGTTTATGAGGACCTATTTTCCTAACTCCTATTGTGAAAACGTCTCTCAAAGTGCATGTTATTGTAAATGTTACGTGTAGAAGGTGAAAAGTATCATATTTTATTGAAATATATGAGAAATACTTTTTGGAAGAAATCACTGATGCGACAATGGCGTACTGTTTCTTTTTCCCTTCTGTTCAAGCTAGGTCTGTCTAGGTAGCGCCGGCCGCCGCCCGCCGCCGCCGCGCGCCGCGCCGCACGGTACTGGCACTCACACCACACCCGCTCACACAACATACACACCCTTACTCACCATCATGCACCAGACAGAATTGGACAAATGACTCGACTTTAATATCCTTCCAATACTAATGACTCGAAACGCGATGTAACACTTTGGACCGTTACAATATCTGCGTCGTAAGACTAAATCGTACTGCAAGTGTTACCATTGGTCTGCTGTCGTCCGTACCACATTTTATAATAAACAAAGTATGGAGCTAAACATATGTCAATAACCATGGCGTGTTACCCCAAAGTTATCGTCAAAGATTTTTTCGACTTTCGAATATTTTATTATTAAATGATTGTATTGTAAAAGACATTGCCACATTTCAATGGAGCTTTGCCCCACCTACAAAACTATGTGACCATTTAAGCTGTACGTATCATTTTGTTGGGGACTTATTACAGGTTTCATATTGCATAATCACAATCAGTATCATTTTCTACTACTCTTGCAACTCCTATAGAAGAATAACAAAACAATGAATAATTCGCTTTGATTTCTTACTATTTTCTTAATTCTTAATTAAGCTGTTTTTTTCGAATCGTAACTTGTACAAAACTTTAATTTTAATAAATAACGGAGATATTTTTACATTTATTCGTTAGCTTGTACAACTTGCGGTTGATGGTGGGGCAGAATCTGGCAATGTCATTTAGGCGGTGATTTAAGTCATGGGTTAATAATTATCGCTGGCTTTCGCCATATTTAGCAGTTTTTTTTATCGCTATGAGCGTTACATCTTCTATTAGAAAAAAAAAATATTCTTGTTTCTACTGCCAATCCATAATGGACCCTCATCAGTTCAATAATAACGGACCCTCAATCATCACCCTTTCATCATCAGTTCCAGTATTTGATCAATGAATAACAGACAAGGACCGACTGATTCTGAAATTAATAAAAGACTAAATTTCATCACATAACACACACGAAAACATTTAATAATATACTTTTTCTTTTCAATACATTACAAGACACACTAATACAATTTGTAAAATATACATTTTATATTACGAAGAAATAACCACGGTTTATTTGCGGAAGATTTAATTTTATGTAACAGGCGTATTCTAAACTATATTACTCATATACAAAGCTCACTTTTCAATAACACATCGGCCGAGTTTTCTTCAAGGCTGTAGAATCGGACGCTAGACAAAATAGTTTTTTCGTAATTGTCTCAGACCATAAAAATAAGAGAGAATACATTAAATACCTTAGTGAAGCTTATTTGACGAAGCACGGACGAAATGCTATAGCTTGCTCGCTGAAAGCGAATGATTAAAAGAATCGATCGCTCCCACTGAAGGTCATCGCCTTGATCTTGATACCAAAGCTTATAGATTAATGTGCTTGTTAGCGACTGGCCATAACTTTATGTTTATTTTTAATATTTTTCTAAACTATTGTTCTTTTATAATGTCAATCAGTTGCGTCCCTGCGAGGTTACTCTCACCTCTTATAGCGATCTAGTTTAGGTTCCTAAACTGAACCGGATCGCTATTTGCTACAATGACGTCAACGTCATTGTAGCAAATTGTCAGTTTAGGAACCTAAACTGGATCGCTATAAGAGGTGAGAGTAACCCCGCTGGCCCCCTACAAATAAGTCTATTTTACGTTATTATATCAGTTTTTCACCATATTTTCAGTATTTCATTTAAGTATAGCATTCAGCGAGCCTAGCTCCTCAATAGTGCTTGAACTTCACATAATTGATTTCTTAACTAACAGTACTTACTTTCACATTTACCATATTTCACGAATAAACCCATTTAATCAATTAAATTTTTATTAGTTATTCATTAACGTAGGCTGAAATATCCTTTAGTGGCTCATTATAAGGTATTCTATGTCATCAGTCTTATTCTTAGTGTGAGATGTTTATAAATTATTAAAATAAAAGGCACATATTCTTCTAAACAGGGTGTATCCAAACGGTAGACACTGTTGATCCATCAGTAGTGACGATATAGGCCACAATGAGGGGATTTCAAGGTTACATTTAAAAAACAATAAAGTACCGCTAGCCCCGGTAGATGGCACTGACTGGTCTGATGTCAACATTAAATGCGTTGTTATTGCTTGTAACTTGGGCTTTTAGTATTTCATACCTAGTATTAATTTGTACTGTATTGTTTAAATTACACAAAGAAACCAATAATAATATTTTTCATGGTGCCGTGTTTTTTACGATGATATCGCACTTCGGTGCAACGCCATCTGTTATCAACTTAATAAGCTTGTTTTTTTCCTTAGAACTGTCACTTTGAAACCCCCTCATTGCTAATAATAAAAATATATTCAAGAATTAGAGAAAAAAATCAAAATGAAATATTAATTTGTCATTTGGTTACACCCTATTTTAAAATAAAAGTTTCAAGCTCAGTAATCGTAATAGACCGAAAAGAAAGTCTATACTATACTGTCTACTGTCCAGTCCTACTGTCGTAGTAAACTCGACCTTACGGTACACATTTTTAGGTACAGACTAAACAGACCCTGTCCCACATCACGTAGCTAGTCTCGACCGTGCCTTAACAAGTCTTCGGATCCAATATTTCCATACGAACAGTCGATCTCCATTTTAGCCGGTCTCTCCATCCCTATTCCTTCTCAATGTATTCCTGTTTCAATCCTCACATTGTCTAAACAGCGTGTTTTCTAATGTTAACTAAGTTTGCAGCTCAATACTTCCATCCTATTCTTTTACTAAGCTTAGGAAAGACATTAAAATTTAGTTTGAAGTATGAATCGTATATCAGAATAAATACCCAGGGCCGCTCGAAGGGATTAAGAACTAATAAATGCGCCATTTTATTACTCTATTGTGTATGCAAAGTATTCTTATCTCTAAAGAGATATTTCTTCCAGCAGAACCTTTATGATTTACCATTATTAGTCGTGAATGATCGATTCCTTATAGTCCCTTGATTCTCGTAATTATATGTATATTTCTAACGCTCTCGTTCCAACCCATCTGCTGCTGTGTTCGCTTTCGTCGCCCCACTTCTAAAGCCTTGTTTCCACTTACCGAGTACTCGACCGATACAGTGTACTAGGCCCAGTACTCGGCCGAGACATTGTACTAGGCCGGATACTCGTTTGATTTGACTACCTCGAATATTTAAGCCGATTTAGTACAATGTCCTAGACCAGTGGAAACGAGGCGTAAGTTGCAACCGTACCTTCGCCCGGCTCTGCGACCCCACAGCGCACTTTGAACTAAATACTCGATCGGCTAAAATGAAGACCGACTACCGGGACAGTATCGAAGACGGAACGGCACGCAGTTAGGATGACGTGTTACGCGTAGGTGTTATATATGATGTGTGTGCCTACATTCCGCAGGCTGCGACGAGGCGCGCCCTGTAATGATGTGGGGTGGACTCATGCCGCCGCCCGCCCCGCCAGGCGGTGCGCCCGCCCCCGCGCGACGACCCTCGCTCATCGTGCCCGACAACTCACCGCTCGGTCTCAAGAGCGAGGCTGACGACTCGTCCCAGCACTCGCTGCTCGAGCACGCAGACTCCAGCTGCGGCGCCGACGGGCCCGACAAGCCGATGCTCTCCGATGACCTCAAGGTCGTCGACTTGCGCCTCAAGGCCGAGACCGTGACGCGGGAAACGCAACTAACGTTCGGCTACGACGCAATGAAGCTATCCCCACCCACGCCCGCGCAGAACGAGACTCCTTCCCCGCTCGCCTCCTTCACTCAACAGCTCCAGGCGATCCAGAACCAGGTGCAAACAGACAAGATGGTCGAGAGCGTCACCGCCGCCATCTTCAACTCGGACGACAACGCCAGCCAGATGTACGTCGACCAGCCGATGCTGTCGATGCCCACGATAGAGTCGATGCGGCAGCTGATCTCCTCCAAGGCGAACGCTATGCAAACCGAAATGAAAGTGCTCAATCGGGAGCTCATGATGACCGACGCGGCCATGCAGTCGACCGTGCAGACCGTGCTGCAATCCACGACCGAGCAACGCCTCATTGCGTACAACCATATGCAGAACCAGATGCACGGCGGTCGGCCCGAGGACGGGTTCAACCCGTTCTGCGCCATCACCAAGATGGAGATGGAGCCGAATCAGATCGAGCAGCGGCTCGCGCAGCAGAGTGCGCACATGGAGGCGCTAGTGGAGGATGCCATGAAAGCCACTGCGGCGATGCTGCCCTCCGACGCGGCAAAGCTGGACGCGTTAGTCAATTCCCGCGTCGACGACCACCTGTCCGGCTCGTCGTCATCCCCTACCGCATCCCACGCGACCGACGTGCTGCTCAGTCCGAACGCAGCCGTCGTCCGCAACCCCACTGCCGAACTCCTCCCCCCGATGCCGACGTCTATTTCCCCCGACGTCATCCTCAACCCTCAAGTGTCCCCGAGCTTGCTCTGTGACGGCAACCAGCGCATAGTGATGCCATCGGGCCCCACGCAGGAGGAGCTAATGATGATGCCCGAGCTGCCGACGTCGGTGAAGACGCCGCCGGCGGCCGTCAAGTCGATGATCCTGAACGCTGCCGCGGAGATCCTGACGTCGGACTCGACCATGAACGCGCTGGTGACGTCCGCCATCAACACGGCCAACATCCTGAGCACGGAGAGCGCGGGCCAGCAGGCCAACGACGCGACGCCGCCCGCCGAGCCGGCCGCCGAGACGCCGCTCGTGGCCATGTCGCAGGCGGTGTCGCAGGCCGTGACGCAGGCGGTCTCACAGGCCGTCTCGCAGGCGGTCTCGCAGGCCGTCTCGCAGGAGATGACCGCGCCCGTGCAGAGACTCACCGACATGAGCGACCAGGACCTGCTCTCCTACATCAACCCCAGCACCTTCGACCAGGGTGAGTACGCTATGGAGATGTATTACTAACGACACCGGCTCGGCGGAGATACGATCCGAACAGTGATTATTGTGATATCGAATAGTTTTCCGTGAAACCTTTACAGGTTCACAGTCTGTTACTATTAGTATTAAATGAAGTGTCATCTAGCTTTAACTAGTGTCATTTGTTAATTATTCTTATTTAAACTGCCAAAGTAATACCTATTATTAACTTTATATATATGGTAAAATTAATATATTTATTTATCTCTTCCAGTGTAAACGGCAGACCGCGCCGCGTCGCGTCTGAAACCTTCGCGAACTGTATTGCGTACATATTATATGGATTAATGTATTGTAATGGAACTCACTGAATGAGACTATTTTTTATGCCTATATTGAATGCATTTTAAAGTGTCGTGATAAGGGCTCAAAAAGCAGTTTTTATGTGAATTTTTAATGGATGTTACTGTAGACTAATTGTTATTGTAAACTAAATGTAACCATGTATGCCGTAGGACTGTATAATCTCCGTATGTAGAGTGCGTTGAGCGATGGTAGTCCGTGTGCTATTAAGTTTTTATGATTCTCATATTAAGTTTACTTCTGAACAGAAAGTGGAAAGTCAATTATTTCAACTTGTGAGTCAGTATTACAGGGCCTATATATACACAGAAAATCAGATGAGAGTATGTATTTTTTGAAAGAAAAAATATATAATATTATTCTTTAATGCAAAAGTTGGGATACGTGTGATTGTTCAGGTTTTTTATTTCGAATTTTATCGTGTAAATAATAATAATGATTAGTGATAGCTTTGTATTTATGTTGTTATTGTTAATCGATAGTTAAGTAGTCATGTGTCAGGCGCGAGGGAGTATCAAAATATATCATGAAATAGATAAATATAACATGGATAGATGTCGCTACCGTCCCTAAGACGAATATGGAGACAAAATTGACGACCGGGTACGATATCACGGTGGCTCTGTTGGAATAGAGCGTGCTACGGAATGGCGAAGTCCCTGTGGGGTGACCGCGACTTCCAATCGTAACCGCTTTCATTTTGACACATGGACGCATTGCTGCAATGTTTTTGCAAGTTGTAACAAACGACAACGAAACACAGCAATGTGTATCGTTCAAGTGTCAAAATGAAAACGATAACGATTGAAGTCGCGGTCACCCTGGTTCGAATCTCGGTCGTTATGAAAAAAATTCTCCATTTATATCAGGAAAAATATATAATAGTACCCTACCAATCTTCCGAAATTGACAATCAAGCCAAATCACAGTGATATAAATCTTGATACAATTTATAACAAAATATACAAAAATAGAAAACTTTATGTATATTTTTGAATTCGATATACTAGTAAAGTTTAAAATTAGCAAATTATACGTCTTGTTCCAAAAGTTGTTTTTTCTGAATATAATTATTATGTTACTTATGCAAAGCATATATTATTATTGAATATAAGATAGAGTACAAAATGAAGGCATTTATAAGGTGTCGTACTCACTAGTTTACATTCGTTTTCGACCAAAAAACTTGTGACTATTTAATATTTGCACAGGAATTAAGAATCAAATTACACATACAAGCGTGTTACAAAATATTTCTACATCATTTGGTGCATGTATATAAATATATACCATATAATTTACAGCAAATGGCAACAAGTCTATTGGTTCATTTATTTTTAATAGGACGAGTTTTGTCGCATATATTTTCATGGACAGTGTCTAGATACAATTATATGAATGTGATAGTGTACCTACAAGATTATTACGTTAAACAATTATATACTAACCGGTGTTGTACATAACGGCAACATTCTACAATGTGCAGATAAACCTGATCGCAATTAAATAACACCTATTAATATATAATTTGTATTTATTCAATATCCGTAGCTAATTCTACATGTAAGGAAAACTGTACTGACGTGTGATCGCAAAGATTTATGTAAAATGAACTGTGTTAATCATGCAGAGAGTTCAATTTTATAGTTAAGAGTCGGATGCTACATATTTAATGTGCCATTTATATGTAATGTTAGAGTAGACGTTCGTGTTAAGCATATCGTATGAGATATACACGGGGTTAGGAGTGACGGGTGTGGATCGCAATGGTATTAAAATATTTATAAACGATTTGATAACCACCTCTATTAAACTAAAACAGAACTAATGAGTAATTATATACAAACGGATATCACTCACTTATATTGTTAAAGTCGGCAATTAGACCGACAGTTTCGACCGCCACGCCCGCGTCGCCGTTGACGTTTCTTCGCGCACTCGAAACTGTCGGTCTAATTGTGGACTATAACAATATAAGTGAGTGATATCCGTTTATATATAATAATTTGTAGTAATGGCTCACTATAGTTTTAATTCTAAAAGAACTAATGAGGTTTAATTGTCTATTTTGAGACAGCGGCGTCTTTATAATATTGCAAAATGGTAGTCAAAAATTAAAGTGGTGGTATTATTAATGGCTGAATGGTGTGTAGGTGAACGGCAGGTTCCGTTAGCTAAAAATAAAATAAATTTATATTAAAGTTGAATGTATTTTGTGGAAAAACTTATCAACCACTTTTTTCGTTGACGTAATCGTTGGAACAAAAAACCAACTTCCAAAATTGCAAATATTAGACACGTAAATCTTTTAATATCCTTGTGACTTCATACTCTTCATTGGCCTGCATCGGTATGATTGTTTTGACCGACAAATATATATATTTGGTATTTGGAAGCATATACAAATGTTGCTGTGCCTTTAGAAGTCATATACAAACCCAGACCATTATTAGATAAATATATAAAAATATTTACAGTATTCTGTCTAGGGGACCATGTGGAACAATATATATTTATATACTAATATAGTATAAAAGATATATTACACATAATATTGTGCAATTAAAACAAGTCATGGAAAAGCGTGCTTTGTTGGCGTATTATATTTATTTGCGACCAGTTAAGGCCAGCGAGATATTATAGAATGCCTTTAAATTTAATTATAATGTTACGATATAAATATATTGCATAAATTGACCATAAACAATAAAAATCTTCGCTCGAGTGAATTATTCTGAAGAAAAAAATTATGTCTGTATGATGCCTTAAGGGCCTTACTAAGAGCCAACTAGCCCCGCCAATCTTAAAAAACTATCTTCCAATATAATCAATTGTACATAAATACTATTTTTTAAATGCTTATTTATACCGTGATTCAGTTTCGCCAAGTTGTAGTTCGCATAATTGCGAAAAACGGCCGTTTTTCGCATATTTGAGAACTATAACTTAGCTTGTCGCAATTATGCGATGTATTGTATATTGAAAAATAGTATTTATCATAATAAAGATTGTGTACATAGCTGTTTTAATAAAAATGATTAATTTGGAAGATATTATTTTTTTAAGATTGGCGGCTCTAGTTGGCTCATGACAGGCCCTTAACATTCTATCATATCTTGTTGGCTTATTCCGTCCGATAAATAAAATCTAATTTATTCAAGCACAAAGGTTGATGGTGATCTGATCACATAGCTAATGAAGTAAATAATAATAAAATATTTGAAACTGGGCGATTTTTTCGTTATTGCTTTTACATGCTGTTTTTAAAGTGAATTATTTATGATATTATATTTTCAATTCGGTAGCTTTGCACAGATAAAGACAAATTTAATCTACGTAATTTATTAAAACTGTTGAAAATATTCATTTATCTATTATATCTATAATTGAAATCATATTAAAATAAGTCCTGAAATTAAAGTTAGAATATAACTAGCAAATTATTCCAAATTGGCTAGCTTCATATTTTGGAAATAAACCAACGCATTTTATCAACGATAAGTAAATAAATTCAACGAATCAAAAATATTTGTAATACCTAATTAAATCCATCGTCTTCCATTATATTTTTTCAACTGACAAAATGGCGACGACCATTGAATTTAAGTTTCTGTTTACAATAACCGAGTGCTCGACTTATACACTGTACTAGGCTAAGTACTCAACTTATACAATGTACTAGGATAAGTACTCGATCTAGTACACTGTTCCGTACGAGTAGGTACTCGGTCAGTGTAAACAAGACTTTATAACGGAGTGATCCTGAATTTCATACATTTTATATTAAAAGATCACCCTTCCCCGTTTTAAGTAAAAACTTCTTCTTGTCGATTTTTTATTACGTAACAAGGAATTTTGTCGAAGATATTTTTGTTCAAAATAGTTAGTATTGCGGAAGTTATTACTAAAAATATTTAATATACAGTACAGTACAGACTAAGGCTGTTATTCATAAACGTGATTTAAAGTTACGCCACCGTTTAGCCACTATCCCTTTCTATCGTAACCATTTTTAACGAATTGTGAAAGGGATAGCAGCACGATTTAAAGGAAGTCAGGTTTAACTAGGTTTATGAATAACAGCATAGAATGCATTTGTATTTGTGAAAGCAAGATTTTTAATTAGTTGATTCAGTGTGTGAGTTCGGCCTTACAACTGTCAGTTTTCGTACAATTTTGACAGTCGGTAAACTCACGCCGAGATCTTGGCTTCGTGCTAACTTCGTACTATCGGCCTAAAAGAAAAGCCATCCTTTTCACTACTTTTTGTTGGAAAACGGAGGCAACATGTAGACCTATCAGATATAGATGAATGCTTCGCGCACATTATGCCGGGCCGCAGCGTGTCGGGGCGGGCCGCAGCGCAGCGCAAAATGCTCACTTAGCACATTAGTGACGGGCCGGGTCGCAGCGCATTGACGGATTTTGAGTACAGTGTACTGCTAGATATCGTAAAAGGAACACGGGCGCGCGTGCACTCCAATCCGTTTGATATAGCACACTGTGACGGGGCGCAGCGGGGCGGGGCGGGCCGCATCGCACTGACGCAAATCCGTCTCGCAATAATGCGAGCTACTGCGGCCCGACACAGTGTGCGATAGTTCATACAAATTGTATTAAAGTGATTTGAGCGGATTTTTGCGCTCCGCCCCGACACGCTGCGGCCCGACAAAATGTGCTCGGACCTTTAAACCCCACACCAGAATTATTACTAATATGTATAATAAAACGTTTCGCTTTCGAATGTTCGCTTACGAATGCTCGCGTAGATAAAGTCTGTCCCAATCCAATTTTACATGGACGTAAACAAACCACTAACCGCACTTACTTGTTTACTAATGATCACGATCCATTGCTTTAGCCAGCGTTGATCATAGGGACACTATCGAAATTTCCAATCATTAATAAGCACAGACCACTTACCCAATAGACATCGAATGAAATCGGTACAAAGTTACAAGCGAAAAATTCTGTCAACGATGAGCGCATAGAGACGAAGCGGGGGACAGGGGTGTCGTATTAAAGAGATGATAGATAATATCTCTTGGTTACACGTGTCGCGAAGCAATTTTGCGCTCATGTGCGGGCAGACACGAGCAGGCTCCTGTTACAGGTCTATGGGGGTAAGTGGTCTGTGTTAATTAGTCTAAACGCCATGTTTGTTTATCTTTCGAAAATTGGATTGGGGCAGACTATAGTGTGACATATATATTTATTTGTATAGTTATATAAACGTACTATGTATTATAGTATAGATCTCTAGTCGGTCTTATCATTCAATGCAACTTGCCGAGAGGTTAATGGTGAACATGTGTATGTTATTTGTTTTGATGTAATTGATTAAATGTTATGAAAAAATTATAAATGTTATTATTATTGAATTATCCCTACAATTTATATGGTGTAAGCTGTAGTTAGGTACGGCTGTAGTAGGAAGCTACGTCATATCTTCTCGTCCTCAATACCACAATGCCTGAAAACTATGGTATTATTATTTATTTATTTTGGACTCGACAGATCGTCATTTGCCAAGGTCATGTTACAGAAAATTCAATATATAATAGTCTTCTATCTTCCTCCAGAGGAGTCGCAGTAGCGTCTTCACCCTGAGTAGCCGCGTCTACATCCCAAGGAGACGTCGTAGCGTCAATCACTGCGAACGAAGCAGCTCGACAGTCACGTTCACTCCCGAGCTCGTAGTGGGAATCTTGACCATGGCGCCAAACTTCAGATCCTGCTTGAATTCTTCAATAACTTCACCATACTGTCATTCGCGAACATTTTCTGATTAATTTAACGTGATATTAAACACAAAATAGTCCCTGTAGACGTTAAAAGAAAAATTATCAAATAATTTTGCAACCGTCGTTTCCCGCCATTTTCAAGAGACCCCAGTTCTACTAATTTTTGACAGTTCTTGTAATTTTTGACAGTTCTTTCAGTTTGACAGTTCTTGTCAATAAGGCGTAGGTACCCCGATCGTCTTTTTTTTTTTTTTTTCAAAAGTTGGCTGCTCGACCATCGGCCGAGATTTGTGTGGTCGAGCTGCCATCTAAGTCCAAATTTATTTGGTGTAAGCTATAGTTAGGTATCCCACAGGGTGCATATCGTCGCTTGAGAGTGAAAACCACGTATGTGCACAGAATAAGAAATTATTCAGGAGTCAAAAACGTTTACTGAAAATTTTTGTATGGGAGAAAATCATAAATTATTTTAATAAGTCTTTAAGCCCACACTAGGGGACAAATGTCCTACGACATGTATCGGCGACATGTCAAGCGAAGCCGGCCGATTTCGCCCGACATATCTGGCGACATCGCGTGGCTTTAAGTCCGACTTAAAGCCAAGGATACATTAGGGGACAAATGTCCTGCGACACGTGTCGCCAGGGACGTCGGGTGAAGTAGCGCGACGTTGCCGGACTTCGCGCGACATGTCTGGCACGCTCTGGTCGTTACGGACATAAGTCGCGCGATGTCGCCAGATATGTCGGGCGAAATCGGCCGGCTTCGCTTGACATGTCGCCGATACATGTCGTAGGACATTTGCCCCCTAGTGTATCATTGGCTTTATACTTTAAATTTAGTGTGACGAAAATCTAAATGTAATTTGCATAAATAGCTAAAAAGGAACTCATAGAATAAACGCCATACGAGGTTTTCACTCTCAAGCGACGAAGAGAGGTAAATTAAAAAACAAAAATTAGCAACATTGCATTTATATTCAATTGATCCTATTTATACATATGTATTATACAATAAAATATGAGCAGGTGTCCATAATATTTCCTATTATATTTAAATTATTCTAGCCCCAAGGTACTTTCAGTAAAAATATTTTGATGGACCACTTCACAAAATATTCCGGTGTCATAACGCTATTAGCGTAATATTTGTAACTTGTAAACGTATTTAGACCTTCAGATTCATAAGTCGTATTATAATAATAAATAATCATATTTTTATTATACAGGGTGTAACGGAAAGGGTATATGAAGCCGAAGGAAGGGTGTTCAGTATCGGTGATTGAACAACTTTCGTTCTACGACTTTTCGATTTTTTTTGTTAACCTATAAATTGTCCCACTGCTGGGCAAAGGTCTCCCCCCTCCTCTTCCATCCATCCCTGTCCTGAGCCTCTTCCAGAATTCACTTTTCGAATAAAAAATAAAAATAAATTAATGCCTCATACAAATCGAGCAGCTGACCGGTACAAAATGTATGAAAAGTCAAAAAAATCACGAAAATCGAAAATTTGTAGAGCAAAAGTTGTTCAGTTACCGATATTGAACACCCTCCCTTCGGCTTCATATACCCTTTCCGTTACACCCTGTATATAAACGGATATCACACACTTATATTGTTGAAGTCTGCAATTAGACCGTAAGTTTCGACCCAGAGGGCGCTATGCGTAATGCGCGAAGACGCGCCGGCGACGCGGGTGTGGCGCGCTCACATTGAGAAAGACCGTCGAAATCGGTCGAAAATGTCGGTATAATTGCAGACTTCAACAATATAAGTGAGTGATATCACTTTATGAATATAATAATTTAATTTGTAGTAATGGCTCACTAAAGTTTTAATTCTGAAACCTTATAAGATAAGATAAATATTCTTTATTGAAAAGCAAAAGGAATTACACAAAAGAAATATGCTAATACAGTTAGTATGTGCGGTGTTATCTCTTAAAGCGATCTCTCCCAGACAACCTTTGTTATATATATTTATTTCGCAAAAATAAATAGCTTCCGTTTTGTTATGACTCGATGTTATGATTATTATAACGCGCCAAGTGAATTCAGTCATAAGAACTTAAACGCAACAGGTAAATCATGTAAAGTAGCCAAATATTATGGCGAATATGAACATAGGCACAAGTCACGTCGCAATACTTTAAAAATCTACAATTTGTCGAATCTCATAACTTTCGTTCTAGTAATTGCAGAGTTCTAGTAACTTTATAAGTGAAAAGTTGAGTTATATTATAGAGAGAAGAAGTGTTCTGACTTACGAGAGTTTTTGTCGCAGTTCGATTCTTATTATAAATAGAGAGAAGATAAAGTGTTCCGACTTCCGATTCTTAGAGGAATCATTGTATTTATTAAGTGAGTAGCTTTTTTAATAAAAGGGAATATGTTAAAGATTAAATATTATATATATATATATATTAAAGATTGCGGGCGCTAGTTAGGTATGATTTGGGCCTTATGTCATATTACATATTTCTTGAAGTGGACCATCAACGTAATAATAATATTTAAATTAATTAATTTATAACCTAATAAATACGGGCATTAGATGCCCAAATATGAACATAGTGTGAATGTACAGAACAGTACGAAAATAATGAGTAGGATGGCGACCCACGCGGGTACGGTACCTGGGGACAAGACATGTTGCAAGTTAGTACGCACTTCTGTAAGTTGTACAGTAGATCTGTACTCAGTTCGATAAGTTGTACAGTAGATTTGTACTCAGTTCGATAAGTTGTACAGTAGATTTGTACTCAGTTCGATAAGTTGTACAGTATATGTGTACTCAGTTCGATAAGTTGTACAGTAGATCTGCACTCAGTTCGATAAGTTGTACAGTAGATCTGTACTCAGTTCGATAAGTTGTACAGTAGATCTGTACTCGGTTCGATAAGTTGTACAGTATATGTGTACTCAGTTCAATAAGTTGCACAGTAGATGTGTACTCAGTTCCATAAGTTGTACAGTATATGTGTACTCAATTCGATAAGTTGTACAGTATATGTGTACTCAGTTCAATAAGTTGTACAGTAGATCTGTACTCAGTTCGATAAGTTGCACATGACACGTGAATTCACTTTGATAAGTTGTACATGACATGTGTACTCACTTCGATAAGGCAGGCTGTGTACGCAGACGCAGTTGTCGACTGATATGGAGAGCAGGGCCGCCTCGCTCCGACTGGTGATGGGGGGCCCGTAGCCGCGCACCGGGAGGAACTCGAGACCAGTCACGAACATACGATGCGCGCTCTTCACGTGTAATACTCGCTGCGAAAGATATACCGCATTGTAAGGTTACTTATACTTCATTTATTCAACCTTAGGAGCTCTAGGGAATACTTGGTTATGTCATACATAATGTAATAATTATCCATTGGGTCAATGGACTTGCAATATGGAGGTCTCAGGTTCGATTCCCAGCCAGGGCAGCCATGTACCAATGAGTTATCCTCGGTTTTTTTCGACGGAAAAACTTACGTACATTTACCGAGTGCTCTCAAAAACGATGAAGGAAAACATCGTGATGAAACCTGCATGTCGTAGAAAACAAAAAAAATCTAAGGCATGTGAAATCCGCCAACCCGCACTGGGCCCGCGTGGTGGATTATGGCCCGAGCTCCCTCGATGTAAGGGAAGGTCTGCGCCCGAGCAGTGGGGCGATATAAATAGACTGATGATGATGAATGTAATAATTTACAATAATATAAGGTACAGAATACAAACTAGGTTACGGCTGGATATACGAACAGAGAAACAGGGCAAAGAACCGACCCATGGGATATAACAAAATGAACTAATTGCGGCTGTAAAGAGGCCTTGTCAATGTTATTATACAGTTGACATTAAATTTTAAACTTTGTAACATAAATTTTTGTGTTTGTATGTTACCGCCAACTAGGTTGCAATCGCTGAACATGAAATATATATTGAAATTTTAATAAATAATTTAATAGAATATCTCAGGGAGCCTGTCCCTAGTAGCATATTCTATTGTACGTATACTAACACACAATATGGACACTCAACATGTATATACGCAACGCCATCTATCGGATAATACTAGAATTTTACCGACAACAATGTCAAACGTTCGGTGAAGGTGAAGACTTACTAAAACAATTTAAAAAAACATCCAAATAAGGGTCCATTGTTAACGTCCAAATAATGTCCAATAAAGCAAATGAGGGTCCATTCATCCGTTTGGACCTTCTTTGCGCTCGGACATTTTTAGAAGGCAGACTGTGTATCTAGTTGTTTATAGGAGATCAATGGACCTACTGCAATATTTAAAATATTTCGCTGTTAGATAGATAAAAGTTAAAACTATGTACTGTAACAAAAAAAATTATTAAAATCGGTCTAGTAGTTCTTGAGAAAATCGCAGCCTTATCGAGGCCCCCTGTATACTTATCTCTGTCTTCTACTGTACAGTCGACAGCAGCTCAATGGTAACACTTTTTACTTTTGACCGTTCTTATTATTTGCATCGTAAGACTTGAAATCGCACTGCAAGTGTTACCATTGATCTGCTGTCGACTACCTTGTTTTCATTAGAATATACACTACGTAGTAGTAAAAAAAATTATAGGAGATCAATGGTTAGAATGCATGGTTAGAGCAAAGTTACAGGGTTAAGCTACGTTGTACGGAACCCTAGGTGTACGATTCAGACAGCCGGCTCACACTTGGCCGTTTTTTATACATTAAGCCGTACCCGGCGAACAAATTAAATTAATGTCCGATAGATGGAATTGCGTAACATACCCTTTAAGTATGTTTATTTTATTTATTTTTATTAATGGACTCGACAGTTCGTCATTTGCCAATGTCATGTTACAGAAAATTCAATGTATATAATAGTTTTCTATCTTCCTCCAGGGGAGTCGCCGTAGCGTCATCACCCTGGGTAGCCGCGTCTTCTTGTCTTCATCCAGAGGAGACGCCGTAGCGTCAATCACTGTGGACGAAGCAGCTCGACAGTCACGTTCACTCCCGAGCTCGTAGTGGGAATCTTGACCATGGCGCCAAACTTCAGATCCTGCTTGAATTCTCCAATAACTTCACCATACTGTCATTCGCGAACATTTTCTGATTAATTTAACGTGATATTAAACACAAAACACCCACTGTAGACATTAAACTGAAAATTATTAAATAATTTCGCAACCGTCGTTTCCCGCCATTTTCAAAAAGCCCTTTAAGTATGTACAAAGCGATGAAGATTTTCGGTGGGCGTGGCATGGCCTGTGGTGGCTCAGTTGGTAAGAGCGTATCACGGAATGACAAGGTCGCAGGTTCAAGTCCTGCCCACGGCAAGAATTTTTTCATCATGTTCTAAATTAAATTAATTTGAATTATTATTGACGTACCTGCAAACTAAACGCAATATAAATATCCACTGATCCAGAGAACATGGTCCCTACGCCCACGTATCGCCCGTCGTCGCGCACCGCGAGCGACGATAGCGATTCGTTGACCACCACGGTCTGCTGCAGCGCCCCGTCAGCCGGCGCCCAGCGCTGCAGCAGCCCGCGCAGCTTGCCCGAGCGCGCCAGCGGGTTCGCGATAGTGAACATGCGGTACACGTCGGGTTTGTCTTCTATTAGGCCGAACCTGCACAGGGGCGTGAATTAACATTTTTGAATTAAATAGAGAAGCATTACATGCATTATGGCGCAATTTCATTAGTCAATATCTCGGTCGATATACAGTTTCATTTCATTTCATTTATTCTTAATACACAATATATGTATAGGCGGACTTAATGCCATGCGGCATTCTCGACCAGTCAATCTTTGGCTTGCAGACAAGGTCAAGGCGGTGCGATGTTTACCAGAGAATCGTAACAAAATTCAAAAATTTAATTCTACTCTTTACATACATACATACTTTATTTATATATATATTACATACCACATATTTATCATATAATACATACCATACATACACATATATATATATATATTATAATATACTAAATACTTATACCTACATAACATAATACAGCATACGGGGACTCCCCGCAGGCGAGATAACGACCTATGAAAGTTACAAAGTCGATACGCGTTCGTTACACCGCCTGTGCGGGTCGAGAGTCGAAGACAGCTTGACCATATTTAGTAGATTTCTAGTCTTTGTGAGGAATTTGTAACAGTGTCTAGTAAAAAAAAGGTGGTAGATTTTAGTAGATTTCTTATTCTTTTAGTTTATTGTGTGTTTCTCCGCCACACCCCGCATGGAGGCCTCGACTAATGAAAACGGTTCCCCGAATGCGGGCCCTATGGCATGCGTTCCAGAAATCTCTCGCACCCCGAATACGGGCCCTAATGAAATTGCGCCATTACGTTCCGCATGAGGGATAAAGTCTAGATTACTAACAATAGTAATAGTTGTGTAATACCTAGTTATTAAGTAATTGTGTATTATTATATTATTTTAAAAGATGTGCTGCTGAGAGTTTTTTGCCACTTTTTCTCCTCAGCGTTGGCACCTTTTCCTTGCAAAGTGGTGTAAATGTAAATTCAAAAAATATGTTGACGTGCAAAAATGTACACAACGTGCTTACTTGCAATAAAGAGATTTGACTTTAATTTTACTGTTGGGAACACTAATATTAAGAGCCTTTGCCTAAAATAATTACAACAACAACATTGATCTCCTATAAACAACTAGATACACAAAGGTCTTACTAAAATAATTTAAAAAAACGTCCAAATAAGGGTCCATTGTTAACGTCAAAATAATGTCCAATAAACCAAATGATGGTCCAAACATCCGTTTGGACCTTCTTTGCGCTCGGACATTTTTAGAAGGCAGACTGTGTATCTAGTTGTTTATAGGAGATCAATGGCTATTGCAATAATTATAATATTTCACTGTTAGATAGATAAAAGTTAAAACTATGTACTGTAAAAAAATATTAAAATCGGTCCAGTAGTTCTTGAGAAAATCTCAACCTTATCGAGGCCCCCTGTATACTTATCTCTACTGTACAGTCGACAGCAGCTCAGTGGTAACACTTTTTACTTTTGACCGTTCTTATGTAAATCGTACAGCAAGTGTTACCATTGATCTGCTGTCGACTGTACCTTGTTTTCATTAGAATATACACTATGTAGTAGTAAAGAATTTTCAAATATCTATCGAAGTTCATTTTCGGGAAAATCTCAACCTGTATAGTTTTCCCTGTTTCCGATCGTCTGGTGGAACACAGAGAAAGGTGTACAGGAGAGTTTTTAGGGTTAAGATTTTCTCAAAAACTACTTGATCTATTGCAAAAATTCTGTCACTGTTGGATAGATAAAAGTTAAAACTATGTACTGTAAAAAAACCATGTTAAAATCGGTCCAGTAGTTCTTGAGAAAATCTCAGCCTTATCGAGGCCCACTGTATACTTATCTCTGTCTTCGACTGTACCTGCATCGTCTGAAGAGGTACTTGTTCCCGTTGGGCGGCGTGCACGTGAGCTGAAGCAGCGGCTCGCGCTTGGCCGCCGTGGCCCACACGCGAGCGAGTCCGTCCTTACCGATGCTCACCAGTGAACGGTCGCACGGACTAAAGTCAAGGTCATCCAGCTAAGATAAGATAATTTATTCATATTAATTAGATAAAACGGGAATTACCGTGTTAAGAGCCTTCAAAGAGCCAACTAGCGCCGCCAATCTTAAAAAAATAATATGTTACAATATAATCAATTTTTAAAAAAGCTATTTATATATATAACCTATATATTGTCCCACTGCTGGGCAAAGGTCTGCCCCCTCCTCTTCCATCCATCCCTGTATCTAACGATATCGTCTCTCCTCCTACGCCGAGGTCTGCCCCGACGCCGGCGACCGTCCGCTATTTACAAAATGTTTGTTACGATAAATACTATTTTTGAATATACAATACATGGCATAATTGCGACAAGCTAAGTTGTAGTTCACAAATGTGCCAAAAACGGCAGTTTTTCGCAATTATGCGAACTACAACTTAACGACATTGAATCACGTTATAAATAAGCATTTAAAAAATTGAATTTATCGTAATAAACATTTCGTAAATAGCTTTTTTAATAAAATTGATTGTATTGGAAGATATTATTTTTTTAAGATTGGCGGCGCTAGTTGGCTCTATGATGGCCCTTAAACATTTATTATTGATGTCTCGATATTTCGACAGCATTGCAGCCATCATGGTCACGAGTAGTTTTAAAAAGTGATATCATTTATTCATTCAAGATGTCGTTATCCAATACATAAGTGCTTATGATATTATTATTAGAACATGATGAAAAAATTCTTGCCGTGGGCAGGACTTGAACCTTGTCATTCCGTGACATGCTCTTACCAACTGAGCCACCACAGGCCACGCCACGCCCACCGAAAATCTTCATCGCTTTATACATACTTAAAGGGTTCCCTATTTCTGTGCATAAATTTTTATGTCATAATATAACATGGCATACTTTAAATTGTCCTAGTAATAACTACGCATAATAGTCATTAGGCATAACTTTATAGGCATAATATTATTAAGCATAACTACAAACAGCATAAAGATTGTTAAGAATAATATTATAAAGCCTAAATAAACTTTGTCATAATGATATTGAAACATAATTGTAATAATCATATTAATTACTCGCCGAAAAATATACTCCTGAAGTTTTAAAAACAAAAATTAAACCAAGGGCCACCCCCGCCGCACCGTAACCAACTATTACACTATAATACCCACTTTTTGATTGTAGGTATATAAAATAAACATGTTGGCGGCTTACGGGTGGCCCAAGGGCCACCCCCGCCGCACCGTAACCTACTATTACACTATGGTACCTAACTTATATCTGATATACCTACCTAATACCTACTTTTTGATTGTATATAAAATAATCATGTTGGCGGCTTACGGGTGGCCCAAGGGCCACCCCCGCCGCACCGTAACCTACTATTACCTAATACACCATACATACAACACCAATACCAACAAAAAAGAAGAAATACACAAACAAACATTATTTATGTATAATATCTATTAGACGAATAAACAATATGCCATAAAACAATATGGAAATCAAAATTAGGGCAAAAACGATTAGCCCAAACTAGAATTATGCTTAGTTAGATTGTATGCCCAAAAACAATTATGACAAAATATGATTATGACAAAAAACATTATGCCTAACTCATTATGCTAAATTAAAATAGGACAAAAAAATTATGCGAAAAAAAGGGATCCCTACTTAAAGGGTATGTTACACAATTCCATCTATCGGACAATAGTAGTATTATTCCGACAACCATGTCTAACATTCGGTTAGAAACATGATTTACGATGATGCGCTCCTATTTTTACTCAGAATTTGAATTACGCATTATCCATGCTCGGTGAATAAATTAGAACATGATGAAAAAATTATTGCCGTGAAATTCTGATATTATTATTATTTGTTTTATTAATGGACTCGACAGTTCGTATTTGCCAAAGTCATGTTACAGAAAAATCAATAAGTATAGAATAGTATTCTATCTTCCTCCAGGGGAGTCGCAGTAGCGTCTTCACCCTGGGTAGCCGCGTCTTCATGTCTTCATCCAGAGGAGTCGCCGTAGCGTCGTCACCCTGGATAGCCGCGTCTTCTTGTCTTCATCCAGAGGAGACGCCGTAGCGTCATCACTCTGGACGAAGCAGCTCGAGCTCGTAGTGGGACCCTTGGTAATAGCACCTAATCTTGCACAAATCATCCGAAAACTTTAACATTTTAGATTTAAGGCTCAATAAATAAATATAAATAAAACATGTTTTCATTCGAGAGTATTTGTAAAACAATACAATACCTCCTTAGTGTGTCCTTTGAGTTCGAAGAGTAGCTGCATCTTGGGGAAGTTCCAGACTCTGACGACTCCGTCCACACCTCCCGTGGCCATCAGCTTGCAGTCGTGGCTGATCCGCACTACCCGCTGGAGTGGATCATCGCTGGAACACACCATCATATGCGCTGTAGAACCTTGCCACAGTTACTAGCAAGGGCGTCGCCAAGGCCCGGGAGAGGCAGTCACAGATTAAAGATTTATTTTATTAATGGACTCGACAGTTCGTCATTTGCCAATGTCATGTTACAGAATATTCAAGATATCATAGTCTTCTCTCTTTCTCCAGAGGAGTCGCCGTAGCGTCTTCACGCTGGGTATCCGCGTCTTCATGTCTTCATCCAGAGGAGACGCCGTAGCGTCATCACTCTGGACGAAGCAGCTCGACAGTCACGTTCACTCCCGAGCTCGTAGTGAGACTTTTGACTTGACAGGAGGGCCCTGTTACAAGTCAATGAGGTAATGGTGCCATGCATGGTCTTTTCTACTATGCTCTTAGATAAATCAATTCTTACCCAAAATCTGTCTGTACACTATCGCTTGGCCTTATTTCGAACTGTATCCGTTTCTCTGTGGTGTTGCTATTGCTGTCTCGCTTGGATATGTTGTCGTTCTCCGAGACGGTGCGCCGGCGCCGCCGCACGAGCCCGTTCTCGGCGCGGAAGCTGCCTCGCCTCATCTCAGCCGCGTCCACCATACGCATATTCACCTTATTGGAGGCATTAGACAGATATTGGAGACATTAGACAGATGTTGGAGACATTATATAGATGTTGGAGACATTAGATAGATGTTGGAGACATTAGATAGATGTTGGAGACATTAGATAGATGCTGGAGACATTAGGTGCATATTGGAGACATCATATAGATGTTGGAGACGTTAGAAAGATGTTGGAGACGTTAGAAAGATGTTGGAGATATTAGATAGATGTTGAAGACATTAGATAGATGTTGGAGACATTAGATAGATATTGGAGACATAAGATGAATATTGGAGACATTAGATAAATGTTGGAGATATTAGATAGATGTTGGAGATATTAGATAGATGTTGGAGACATTAGATAGATGTTGGAGACATAAGATGAATATTGGAGACATTAGAAAGATGTTGGAAACATTAGATAAATGTTGGAGATATTAGATAGATGTTGGAGACATTAGATAGATGTTGGAGACATTAGATAGATATTGGAGACATAAGATGAATATTGGAGACATTAGAAAGATGTTGGAAACATTAGATAAATGTTGGAGATATTAGATAGATGTTGGAGACATTAGAAAGATGTTGGAAACATTAGATAAATGTTGGAGATATTAGATAGATGTTGGAGACAGTGGATGCATGTTGGAGATATTAGATAGATGTTAGAGACATTAGATCGATGGGGATACGATAGATATATGTTGCAGACAATAGATGCATATTGGAGACCTTAGATATTGGAGATATTAGATAGATATTGCGGACATTAGATAGATATGGAGATATTAAATAGATATGGAGATATTAGATAGGTGTTTGAGAATGAGACATTAGAGATGTTAGATGAATGTTGGAGAGATTAGATAGATATTGGAGACATTAGACATAGGTATGTATATTGCAGATATTGAATACATTATTATTATTATTATACATTAAATAATAGGCAGGCGGGCATAGGCAGGTTTTATAGTATATTTTTTAATACTAAAGGAATATTAAAGTAAAGATGTACGTAACAAAATTTGTTTAACTAACCTTATAGAGTTGACAGTGACTCTCCTGGCCGGCCGTGAGATATGTGCGGTTCTGTGCGCTCCGCACAGCACAGGTCATCACCACATTTGGCCCTGTTTCATGCCTCATCACCTCCTCGGCAACAAATCTTGTCCCATTATGTGATAACTCAAATATCTCCTGTAGAAACCATAAAGGAAAAATGTTTTTTAGGCAATTTTGATTTTACATATCCTAAAATAAATAAAACATTTTACAATCAAGTCGAATCTTTTTAGCCCCTTCGTGCCTCGGGGCGCACGTTAAGCAGTTGGCACGGGTATTGTCGCTTGACAGCAGTTGTTAGGCCACGTCAAAGCCTACGGGCGGCCTGAAAAACTTTGGACAAATAGGTTTGGTCACTAAACCACACGAGAAAAGAAAAAGAAGTTAATAATCTTTATATTACACCATACAAAAAATTACAGAACTTGTTGATACACTTAGAACACCAAAAACTATTTTTTTTTTTTCTAGGTTTTTTCGAGGCTTTTGTCACTTGGTGACCATGCCAGCCACATTGGAACTCAACAAATAGGCCCATCAGACCGCCCTACGACCAGGAAGGGGCTCCCTGGACGCAAAACTTAAATTTAAAATGCAACATTCTAAACTCGATCAATAATACCCAGAGTGACGTCACGAACCTCCCGAAAATGGCTGACTACCCTTTAGGCGCGTCGGACAAAACGAGTAAATATTTCAATTTAATTTTTTACAGTCATCTTCTACTTTTATGTAATAAAAGTGATATATTTAAGACTTATTTGTGACTTTAAGACGGAAGCCCCATGAAGAGAGACTGAGGATATTGCAGCTCACCACATTGAAGAAGAGAAGGCTGAGGGGAGATTTGATCGAAACATTTAAAATCATGACCTTCAGATACAACTTCCCAGACTTCAATAAGGCAATGTTTAGTATGACAGAAACGCGACCGTTGTCTCTCCCGGACGATGTTGTCTCTGCATTCTTGGTTAACGCATTCAAAAACAAATTGGTCAATTATTTAAAAACCATTTTCCAAACCACTTTCGTTGCCATAGTGGGAGACTGCTCCCTGACCCCTAGTGTAGATTTATTGTTAGTAGTTTAGGCAAAATTACTGTGCCAGCCATGGTAGAAGCCATATTTTAAAAAGTGAAGTGTTTGTTTCTAATTGTATACCATTTTTTTTTTCAAATGACTGTACCTACATACATTATCATATTGGGGATACCTGTCAAGATATTGTAGTTGTAACAAATAAATAAAACCTCTGACCATAATACTGACATTATTACTTATTAATAAAGTCAACAGACATTAGACATCCAGCATAATGCCGGTGAATCTACAAAGGATATATTTGATGGCTAAAAAAATAAGAAATCACTACACGAGAGTTTAACACGTGATTTAATTCACTATACTGGTGTATGAAGTTGCTGACGCGTATCAGCAGTTAACTTTCGCAAATTGTTTTAATGGTGGTAGGGTGAGGTTATACTTACGAATCCGTTTGCCACGCCTGTGTTCGATGCTCCACCGCCTCCGGCCACGAGTATGTGGCGGTTTGTGAGCGTCTGGAGGGTGTAGAGAGGAAAATCAACCCTCGCCAGTAAACCATCGAATCTGTTTCGAGACATCGCGAACTATCACATCTAATTTACTTATACTACACGCCCTGAACACACATTCAGAAACATACAGATCTATCTGGGTGCCGACTAAAGCCACATGAGTCCGTTTTTGTTAATAATACAGAAGTAATTCCATATGACAAAGCTAAAACAACACAATCTCAGGAACAAAACTTTCGTGAATTTCCCACAGTTCCAACAGGACAAAAGTCAATTCTGACAGTTCTATCTTTGACAGGTGGTCATACATCGTGTTTACGAATAATGCTGCATTTTTTAAGATGATTTTTTACCATGGGATTTCTCAACGATGAGCGGGCATCGTTGAGTTATTACGTTATGTTGACTTTAGTTGAGTATGGGAGGACTTTGGGTAGGTTTATTACGTTATTTTCGTTTAATAGAACTATTAATAGAAAAAAAATAGGAACCTATGTGTTTTTAACAAAAACTTCAGCCCAGGCTGTATGCTCCAGTTAGCTTTGCCTTTCCCTCTGGGAAGAACTTTACAACAAAAAAAACTATTGTCCCCTATATACGTAGATAGAGAAGCCTATAATCTGTCTACGCCTATATATATCCGAATCCGAATATCCTCTTAGTAATTTGTGTATATATCCTCGTAATTTGTATTGGCTTAATAAAGTAATTTGTGGTCCCCTGTGGCTGTGGTGTGGTTGTCCCCGCGCCCCGCACCCCATGGACCGATTCCAGCTCGATGTGACTGTTATTAACACAGATTACCCCGTTATTAAACATGAGCCGGAATATTATCAGGTAGAAGACGGCAACAAAGCGGAAGAACTACTAAAAAGTCCAGATTTAGAGATGAAGAAAGCTAAACAATGTTGTAATCAAAAGTTGGTAGATAGTTCTAAATCTTCTACATCCTGTCAAGACCTGCTGACATTTGACCAGCTAAAGAATGAAGGTGGATTCGTAGAGATATCTATCGGTGCCGCTGGTATCAAAGAGGAGCCTGTGGATGATCAAGAAGCGCAAGATTCCACGGAAGATCTGTATGCTGGGCATGAGGTCAAGGAGGAGATGGTTATAGGGCCCATGGTTCTGCAGCATGGAGTCACGCTGACACCTAAAATTGCTAGAGGTATGTTTTTATTGACCTAATTCGGTCAGAGTGTCGCTAAGGGGGCACTGAGGAAAAAAGACTGAAAATTTTTGATCGAAATGCGCCAATTTTTATACCTTCAGAAGAGTGCAAATATAATTTAACATTATTACATAAAATTTCGTCTTTCAGATAGTACTGGTACACCGATAAGCACACTATCTCGCTATAGCTGCCAGCTGTGCCACGAGCAGCTCCAGAGCACGTCAGCTTTGCGTGCACACCGACTACTGCACAAAGACTCGTCAAGCAGTGATGTGGCCCATCAAAACCAGGAATCTTACGTTAAATCTGAAACGAACGAACAAGGAACTAAGATAACCATTAAATCTGAAAACGAGGAAGCAATCTCATGTGACATCTGTAACAAAAAGTTTATTAATAAGGAAAGGCTTAGACGACACATGCGCCTACACACCGGCGAGGAATTCTTATGTGATGTGTGCGAAAAGCGGTTTACCAATAAGCAATATCTTATTAGACACCTGATCATTCACACAAATGAAAAGCCATTCGCATGTGATAGCTGTGAAAAACGTTTCACGCAAAAGGTGCATCTTACTGCCCACCGGATTAAACACCAATCCCAGCCCATTGAAAAGAATTTATCGTGTAACATCTGTGGAAAAGGATTCATTACAAAGGTGGGTCTTAATCGTCATGCTTACATTCACTTAGACAAGAAGCCGTTTACGTGCGATATCTGTAAAATCGGGTTTGCTTGTATATCAAGGTTGAATGCGCACCGTTTTGTTCACACCAAAGAAAGGCCATTCGCTTGTGATGTCTGTGAGAAACGGTTTCCTCGTAAGTCATGCCTTAATAGACACAAACGAGTTCACTCTAGTGAAAGATCTTACTCGTGCGATATCTGCGAAAAACAATTTCGGCGACAGCGTACTCTCACTATTCACCAGCTAGATCATAGTAACGACCAACCATTCCCATGTGATGTGTGTCAAAAACGGTTTACGTGTAAGGAAAAGCTTACTAAACACCAGCAGAATCACAAAATTGTGTTACCAATTGAAAAGCCATTCAAATGTGATATCTGTGAAAAAAAGTTTCCCCGGAGATCAGATCTTAACAGACACCAGCGGCGTAATCACTCCAACAAAAAGCCGTTCTCATGTGATATCTGTGAGAAACGGTTTACGGAAAAATCGACTCTAAAAGTACACAGGCTAATTCATACTGATGAAAAGCCGTTCTCATGCGATGTCTGCCAGAAACGGTATTCTACTAAGGCACAGTTTACTAGACACCAGCTTATTCATACCGCAGAAGAATATTTCTCATGTTTAATCTGTTCAAAAGTGTTCAGTACTAAGTCGTCTCTAACTCACCATCAGTATGTTCACACGATTGAAAAGTCATTCGCATGTAATATCTGTAACAAACAGTTTAATTGTAAGTCAACGTTTCTTCAACATCAGTCTTTTCACACTGATGCGAAGCAATTTGTATGTGACATCTGCGATAAGATCTTTCGTTTTAAAAATAATCTTGCGAGACACTTGCTAACTCACAACGATGTCATGCCGTTTACATGTAACATCTGTAACAAAGGCTTTAAATGCAAGTCGAGGATTACCCAACACTACCTTAGCCATACCGGTGTAAAGCCGTACACCTGTAATATTTGTAACAGAGGATATACTCGTCCGTCAAATCTTGCAGATCATAAGCGAAGTCATAGCAATGAGAAGTTGTTCTCGTGTAACATCTGTGACAAAAGGTTCAATTTAAAGTCCACTCTTAGTAAACACAAACTCAATCACACCGCTGAGAAGCCGTTCAAATGTGATATATGTAAGAGACAGTTTCGATTTAAATCACGTTTTATTGTACATCAGTATGTTCATAGCGTTGAGAAGCAGTTCTCCTGTGATGTCTGTGAGGCACGGTTTACTCATAAGTCTTGTCTTACTAAACACCAGCGCGATAGTTGCAAACAAAGCGATTCAATTGAAGGAAATTGAACAATACTACCGGACGGGTAGAAGAAGCGTGGGCAGACCACCGGCCAGATGGTCCGACGACATAGAGAAGGTTGCTGGCTCGGTGTGGACCAGACAACCTTGGGATCGGGCCACATGGAAAATTCATGGAGAGGCATATGCCCAGGAGTGGGCTGCTGTATGCTGAAGAAGAAGAAGAAGAAGAACAATATTTCAATCAATCAACCAATGATAATATTCTTTTTATTGCATCAATCAACTCTCATGCTCCTGCTGAAGAGAACTGTGAAATCAGTTTATCGATATCTCAACTAAAACCGAAGATATTAAGAGCCTTCACAGAGCCAACTAGCGCCGCCAATCTTAAAAAAATAATATCTTCCAATATAATCAATTTTATTAAAAAAGCTATTTACAAAATGTTTATTACTATAAATACTATTTTTTAAATGCTTATTTATAACGTGATTCAATTTCGGTAAGTTGTAGTTCGCATAATTGCGAAAAACGGCCGTTTTTGGCACATTTGTGCTCTTAAGTTGTCGCAATTATGCCATGTATTGTATATTGAAAAAAGGAACTAATTTTTTGAGCTGTTATTTAAATATTCGAGACGTTATTATTATCAGTTGGAAAACATATTGAGCAGTTATTTAATTTAATGGCGGTTGATTAATTATTGCGACAGTAAAACATGGACAGTAATAAAAAATCAATTAGTCGGTTATTTTATCATACAATGTCAATTTTAAAAATAATTGAGCAGTCCAATAACTGAATGAGCGGTAAAAATGATGGAATGAGCGGTTCGATAAATAGTTTGGCAGATCATAGCGAGCGGTGACACCCGAACTCAAATTCATTGAACAAGAGAGGTAAATGTTCGTAAGTTGGGCGGAGCTTATTAGCGCGGTTGGCGGAAGCGACCAATCACAGGGTTGGTAATCGTCTCGCGTGAGCTCGCGTTTTGCATTCTTGAATTTGTTTTCGTAATAAGCGTGCGAGTGCATTGTTGTTATCAATATTTTGTTGTTATTGTTAATTAATGCCATAATTGTCATGATGTCTTATTATTATGCAGGAAAATATCGTTACTGACTGCAATATACCAAGCACATCGCAATTAAACACATCTGTCGTGCCATTGCTTCAATCGGATAGCGACAGTGAAAATAGTGGCCAAGAAGAAAAGCTCCCGGTCAAAAAGAAGCGTGTTTATCAATCTTGGGAATTCGTGAAGAAGTTTGGCAATAGCGGCCTAGCTCAAAAAGCTTTAGATCTAGAAAAAATTTGGTCTATTAATTATTCGAATGTATCCGAAGAAGGCAAGAAAATATATTACAGATGTAATAAAGCTAAGAGACGTGGCTCTCAATGCTCAGCTAAAAGGTATTTACTATATGATTCTTTGTCAGATGCTGTGTTTTTGTACCAAACTGAAAATGATCATGACCACGACAGCAATGAGTCCACTGAACGTGGATTATCTGAACGATTGAAGGAAGAAATAAATAAGCTGTTTGATCTTCATTTAAAGCCTAAAGCTATAATGACTGCCCTCTCCAAAGTTGAAGGTCTCAAATTACCAAAGATGTCTCAATTAAGAAATTATCTCAGTGATCGTCGCCGTGCTTTATATGGCAATTATACTATTAGTCTTGGCGAATTAGAGAGATGGCTTCAAGATAATTCAACATTACCAGAAAATTCCCATGAAGCATTTGTGACAGCATATGAGATTTCAGAAAAAGAGGCAACTTTTCGTTTCGTATTGTCGAGTAAATACCTTCTAGAGTTAGCTCAAGAGGTAAATATCTTACACGCAGACGCTACCTACAAACTAATCTGGCAGGGGTGCCCTGTCCTTATTGTAGGAACTACAGATAAGCACAGAAAGTTCCATGCTTTGTGCTTGGCTGTTTCTACCACAGAACAAAAGGATGATTTTAAACTAGTATTCAAAAGCATGAAAGATAATATACAGTTACTATTCAGTAGTGCTTTCAGGCCGACTATTTTGGTTGCTGACGCTGCAAAAAACATTCAAAATGCTTTCAATGAAGAATTTGAAGATACCAAGGTACGCATGTGCTGGGCCCACGCCAAAAGAAACATACAGTCTAAAGTTGAAAGCCTTGTAGAGAAAGATGCTCAAAGACAAATTTTGGCAGATATTGACATCCTACATTCCTTAACTGACCAAGATGCTTTTGACAAAGCTACAGTATACTTTTTACAGAAATATGAACATGAAAAAAGGTTTGTTGAGTACTTCAGAGATCAATGGCTGTTGCAAAACCGTAATTGGTATCTTGGTGCAGCGCCATCGTCACCTTCGACGAATAACGCTCTTGAAGCTTTTAATAAAGTAATTAAAGACAGCAACACTCTGAGAGAACGTTTACAGCTTTCACGCTTCTTGGTCCTAGCTAAAGAAATTGTGAACGAGTGGTCCCTGAAGTATACACAGAACCCATCTGAAAACTATTTTGCAAAATTGCCGGAAATAACTTTGAAAGACTGGACAGATTCATATAATTGGGCCAAACTACCGAAAGAGATTGTAATCATACATAATAATAATAATGATAATTTGCCGCATTATCAAGTACCTGCTGGAGAAGCTAAAGAATGCGCAATATTTGAAAATCCACCAGAAAATTTTGATGACTTTAAAGACCACTTTTTCAATAAATGGGAAGTTATATTGCCGCAAAATAAAGAAGAATGGACTCAAGGAACATGTACTTGCCCAAACTTTTATAAAATGTATATGTGTAAACATATAATTGGCCTGTCCATACGCTTGAAGTACGCCGTACCTCCAGTTGAAGCGAAAAACATTCCACTCGGACAAAAAAGGAAGAGAGGCAGACCGTCGAAAGCCAAACCTGCTCTTATTATACAATAAGTTTATTTTAACTGCTACTACGAATTACGAATAAAAGTTCCTATTATTATTATACAATTTGTTTTATTTAATTCCTTCAGTCAAAGCAAAAGTAATTTAATTTTTCATTAATATTTAAGTACTGTTTTTTTATTTTATTTTACCACCTCTTTGTTTATAGAATTGCTTAGAATGAGATGTCTTACCGACAAATTCCGATATATTACTAATACGTAACCGCTCGTTCAATAATTTTTACCGCTCATTTAATTATTTTCCTGCTCAATTATATATTCACTGATCCATTTCATTATTTTTTATTATTCATTTTTGTTTACTTTACTGCTTAGTTTTAACTGCTGAACTAGTTATTAAACGTGCCATTTATAATTTTTAACTTACCAAAACTGCTATTTACAACTGCCTCTTTAAATCAGTGCCATTGAAAAATAGTATTCATCCTAATAAACATTTTGTAAATAGCTTTTTTCATAAAATTGATTTTAAATTGGAAGATATTATTTTTTCAAGATTGGCAGCGCTAGTTGGCTCATGGAAGGCCCTTAAGCGGCTAAGTCAAGTGGGGATGCTCCATCTCTTTTGAGCAACATGATCTTTAGTATGAACTTTATATGGCGCTACCACGGTATGACGTCACAGCCACAATACGCCGTGTACTGTTTCTGTCTCTTTCTAACACAACTTTTCTAAATGCCTGTAGTTACTTCATTTTTCAACTAATTTCAATTTTGATTTCACAGTTAATCATGAATTTGTGTCTATTTTGTAATAATAATGAAAAAGTATGTATAAAGCGATGAAGATTTTCGGTGGGCGTGGCGTGGCCTGTGGTGGCTCAGTTGGTAAGAGCGTGTCACGGAATGACAAGGTCGCAGGTTGAAGTCCTGCCCACGGCAAGAATTTTTTCATCATGTTCTAATAATGAAAAACATTTAATTTTCGATACTTGTGAAATACCTTATTGGTTATGTCTACATAATTATTGTATCATAAATTAAGTACTTATAGGGTACTGTTAAAAATTGTACGTGCTTCTCATTAATGTAATTATTAAAATATTTAAAGTGCAATAAGTAGATATTTACTTACATATTCACTCTTTATTATACTCACTAAAACACACCTACCTGTTTCCGATATATTTTTATAATATCCTCTGCAGTTGTCTGGAAGAAATCGCTCTTGGCGATAAGACCGGCATAATTGTACATTAGCATTAAATGTACAAATCAGATTTTTTATAAGCTAGGTGCTTATGGAAAGAACGAACGCGTTGTTAGTTTGGAAAATATTGTATTGCAAACAAATGGCAAAAAAATCGTTTTCTTTATAATAAAAGTACTAGATAAGATACTTAGTAGGGACGTCAACAATATTGACAATGATTTGCCTAATAATACCAAACGATAACGAAAGACCTAACATCATTCAATACTTTCAAAAAAGAACTCAAACTCCACATAGCAAAAGATCTCACACGAGTATAGAGCATGTATGTACCTGTTGCGAACACCGGTACAGGAAAACTATTTATATTATATTAATTTTAAGTCCTCATTCTAAGTGAAATGTAATTTCTTAGGAGCCTTCCATGGGCCAACTAGCGCTGCCAATCTTGAAAAAATAATATCTTCCAATTTAATCAATTTTATTAAAAAAGCTATGTACACTATCTTTATTAGGATGAATACTATTTTTCAATATACAATACATGGCATAATTGCGACAAGCTAAGTTGTAGTTCACAAATGTGCCAAAAACGGCCGTTTTTCGCAATTATACGAACTACAACTTACCGACATTGAATCACGTTATAAATAAGCATTTAAAAAATAGTATTTATCGTAATAAACATTTTGTACATAGCTTTTTTTATAAAATTGATTATATTGGAAGATAAATGTAGAATATTAAAATATTGAAACTTGTAAATGTATTATTAACTAATTAATGTATTATTAAGTATCTATTGCATGCCCACAAAACGGGTAGGTTATGTATGAACATGTAATAATTTAAGACCTAACTTTGTATCCCGTAACCGATTGCAATAAAGACGCTTTGACTTTGATATTATTTTTTAAAGATTGGCGGCGCTAGTTGGCTCATGGAAGGCCCTTAATGAGAATAAATTCTTTAACCACATATATAATTTAAACTCGCATGTATTATATCGTATAATACACGCGCATTTGAATGTGTTTCTTTATTGTCTGGGCTATAAAGCTATATTTACAAAAGAAACAATTATCGGCGCCAATTTCCACGCCTTTCCGTCCGTTCATTGGTTGCCTTGAAAGGTGGATTCAGAAGTCACTAATATTGGCGTGAAATGTTGGTAAAGCCGTTGCGTGAAAATTCGGGTTTTGACTGAGGGTTTCAAATCTCAATCCACCTTTAAACGTCTCGTAGCGGGCATACGAGCGACTTTGCCTCATGCATTACACAATAAAACTACAAATATTTGTAAAAATACAATTGTCTATTTCATAAACAGTTCCGTAAGCTAATAAACGTTTACAATGGTGTTCTAATTTATTATTTTTCTACGCCACATAAATACAATTGAGTAATACTTGATAAACAGTACATTATTGATTGTATCAAAATGCAAACATATTTTTTTTTAAATCGTACCGCGCGGTAGTATTTTTATTGCCCCACTGCTCGGGCACAGACCTTCCCTTACATCGAGTGGGCTGGGGCCAAGATCCACCACGCGCCCCAGGGCGGATTGGCGGATTTCACATTTAGATTTTTTCTTCTACGGCATGCAGGTTTCATTACGATGTTTTTCCTTCACCGTTTTGAGAGCACTCGGTAAATGTACCTACGCAAGTTTTTCCGTCGAAAAAACCGAGGATAACTCATTGGTACAGTCGAAGACAGAGATAAGTATACAGGGGGCCTCGATAAGGTTGAGATTTTCTCAAAAACTACTGGACCGAATTTAATAATTATTTTACAGTTACATAGTTTTAACTTTTATCTATCAAACAGTGAAATAATTTTTGCAATAGGTCAAGCAGTTTTTGAGAAAATGTCAACCTTAAAAACTCTCCTGTACACCTTTCTCTGTGTTCCACCGTACCAATAACTAATCGGCACTGGGCCCGCGTGGTGGATCATGGCCCGAGCTACCTCGATGTAAGAAGGTCTGTGCCCGAGCAGTGGGGTAATATACAGGGTGTAACATAAAGGGTATATGAAGACAATGGGGGGGGGGGGGGGTGTTCAGTATCGGTAACGGAACAACTTTTGTTCTACGACTTTTCGATTTTCACGAATTTATTTTTTGACCTCTCATACATTTCGTACCAGTCAGCTGATCGATTTATATGATACATTAATTTACTTTTTATTCGAAAAGTCGTAGAAGAAACGTTCCGTTGCCGATACTGAACACCCTCCCTTCGGCTTCATATACCCTTTACGTTACACCCTATAGACTGTTGATGATGAAAATAAATAAATACCGTAACCTGTGTCTACACTAGTACGTGAATATGATGGATCGTATGAGCCCGTCGCGCACCGAGTCGGAGCTCTGGCCGATGCCGAAGTTGAAGAACACTGACTCCGCGGCGACCTGCTGCGCGCACGTGCCCAGCGGGTACCAGCCCACCTTGTTGAACACTATGCCCACCTTGTACACCTGGGAATAACATTTTATTGGGTTTATAGTAAATTCGCATTACCCACCTTCTACATCTGTTAACACACTTCGTCCCCCCGTACCCACCTACATCTATACACACTTCGTCCCCCTGTACCCACCTACATGTCTACACACTTCGTCCCTTTCCATATAGCTTCTACATCTACACACACTTCGTCCCCATACATCGATCTACATCCGAGACACCGACTCCCTATCCTGCCTGCATCTATACACACTTCGTCTTCTTGTACTCACCTACATCTATACACATTTAGTCCCTTTCTATATTTCTTATACATCTATACATACTTCGCCTCCTTTTACACACCTTCTACATCTATACACACTTCGTCTTCTGGTACCAACCTTCTACATCCACACGCACTTCGTCCTCTTATACCCCCTAAATCTACACACTTCGTCACCCTATACATACCTTCTACATCTATACACACTTCGTCTACACACACTTCGTCCCCCTCTACCCACCTTGTTCCGCTGTATGTACACCGGCCTGTTGAACATGATGTCTAGCAGGTGTCTGTACGGGACGCGGTTGGTGTAGTGCGTGTACGTGAGCCGCGCGCCGTCCGCGTCCAGCAGGTGTGCGTACAGTAGCTCCGAGTAGCCGCTGTGCGCGCCCGCGAGTGAACATACACCGCTCTCTTCGCTGGGGGCTTGAGTTGGTACCTATAGGGATGCTAATATTATTTATTTAGGCCCGTATTAATAGTCTGAGCTCAAACCCAATCAAGAACGAATTCAGCAACACGTGACATTACACAACATTCTCAAGACGTGATCACCATCTCAAGTATGTCATTTACATTGATCTCCTATAAACAACTAGATACACAGTCTGCCTTCTAAAAATGACCGAGCGCAAAGAAGGTTCAAATGGATGAATGGACCCTCATTTGCTTTTAGACCCTCATTTGGACTTAACAGTGGACCTTTATTTGGACGTTTTTTTAAATTGTTTTAGTAAACAAATATATATCAGTATTTAATTAACCATAATACACTGGCCTTGAATTCATTCGACAAAATTAAATGGATGGCTAGGCTTGTGACATACATTAATTCTGGGTCTATTCCACTAGTCCCTACCAGCTGTCCCCCCTAGGGGGGAAGAGTGGAATTTTTTTCCCACCCATCCCTACCAAACCTTCACTGGTAGGGATGAGTGGAATTTCATTTCCACTCGTCCCTACCAAGCCGCTTTTGGTAGTAAGTACAGTCGAGAATAAACACATGCTAATGAAAAAAATATGACATTACAAGAGAATAATATTGTTTTAATTATTAATAATAAGTTAGCGTAATTTTTCCAAACATAGCCCAACATCAATGTCCCCGGTCACTAGCTGCCTTTGTATATATTGTATGACTGTGTCCCGGATTATGCATTTCCGTTCCCATATTCAATAGTCTTCTATCTTCCTCCAGGGGAGTCGCAGTAGCGTATTCACCCTGGGTAGCCGCGTCCTCATGTCTTCATCCACAGGAGACGCCGTAGCGTCATCACTCTGGACGAAGCAGCTCGACAGTCACGTTCACTCCCGAGCTTGTAGCGGGAACTCTTGATAACAGCTTGAAATTTCAGCTCTTGCATAAATAATCCAATAACTGCACCGTACTGTCATTCGCGAACATTTTCTGATTAATTTAACGTGATATTAAACACAAAATAGTCCCTGTAGACATTAAAAGAAAAATTATCAAATAATTTCGCAACCGTCGTTTCTCGCCATTTTCAAGAAAACCCACCCTGTATAATATGAATAAAACTAAATACTCTCACCTGAACACCTAACAAGCATATATTCTTGTCCACCATAAACGTGACCGAGCAGTCCAGAGCGCTCGTGTTGAGGCAGTCCGTCTGCTGGATGATGGCTCGCTGGCAGTAGATCTTGTTGAAGTCAGAGTTCCGCTCCAGGTGCTCGGAGAGACCTGGAGGCGGGATCGAGGGGAACAACGCCGGGATGATGGCGGGTATCGGCGGGTTCTGGATACTCGAAGACAGGCGGACACCTGGATATAAAGAAAATTTAATTTAAATTATTTATTTTAAGGAAGATTTACAGCTACAATAACTTTAGGTTACTTAATAATGTCTAGAAGCTAATTACAAATCTCCTCCTATAGATAGCAAGATGTCTTAAGAATTGAAAAATAAAAGTGACTTAAATAGGTACTATATAATATATATATATATGTATCCGCTCGGCTCCCGGCTGTCCTGGAACCGCATGACGTTGGGTCCGTGGAAGCTCGGAAAGTCGCTGGTGTGGGATGCTACCTGCACTGATACTCTGGCACCGTCCCACATCCCGGCGACCTCCTCGAGCGCCGGCGCGGCTGCGGCCGCCGCAGAAAGCCTCAAGCGGCGTAAGTACAGTGGCCTTGGTCAGAGCTACCTATTTACGCCGTTTGGGGTCGAGACACTGGGGCCGTGGGGGCCGGACGCTCGACAGCTCGTCAAAGAGCTGTCCAAGCGGCTGGTCGAGGAGTCCGGTGACCAGAGGGCTGGCAGCTACCTTTGCCAACGTATTGCGTTGGCAATTCAGAGAGGGAATGCTGCCAGCCTTCTGGGCACCGTGACTCCCGATGCCCTCCTAGAGGACATATTTTATTTATAGTTAATTTATTTATATGTAGTTTTAGTTTTTAGTTATTTAATGTTAGTTTTTAATCATGTATTATATTATTCAATTCTTACTTAATTAATAAATATTTTTAACAGGTACTTATGTTAAATTTTTTATATAAATCTAAAAAATACTAAGGCGCTGACATGAGCCAACTAGCGCCGCCAATCTTAAAAAATCATATCTTCCAATATAATCAATTTAATTAAAAAAGCTACGTTCACATTGTTTATTGCTATAAATATTATTTTTTAAATGCTTATTTGTAACGTGATTCAATGTAGGTAAGTTGTAGTTCACAAATGTGCCAGAAACGGCCGTTTTTCGCAATTATGTGAACTACAACTTACCTACATAAAATTGATTATATTGGAAGATATGATTTTTTTAAGATTGGCGGCGCTAGTTGGCTCTAGGAAGGCTCTTAATGATAACTGTCGTTAAAGAAGTCCTGCGCCATGATGCGTCTCACTGTCAAAGTATATAAGTGTATTTTGTCAAGCTGTGCACTTGACAAAATATCGAAAATAAATGCTTTTCATTCAAAGCCAAAACACTTTATTTGCTGTAAATGAGGTTATCAACGTGGCGGACCCAGTACCGGTTTTAGCACCACCAGCGCCCTGGGCGAGATTTCTACGGCGCCCCCTAACCCCTAAAAAAACCGGCCAAGTGCTGGCCGAGGGTTCCGTGCAACGCAACTTAATACCGTAATATTGCTCTAAAGAAAAGATGAACTAGATTTGTGGACCAAATGATCATGCCAGATTCTGCCCCACCATCAACCGCAAGTTGTACAAGATAACGAATAAATGTAAAAATATCTCCGTTTTTTAATAAAATTATTGGTTTAAAATAAAGTTTTGTACAAGTTGCGATTCGAAAAAAACATCATAATTAAGAATTCAGAAAATAGTAAGAAATCGAAGCAATTTATTCATTGTTTTTGTTATTCTTCTATAGGAGTTGCGAGAGTAGTAGAAAATGATACTGATTATGATTATGCAATATGAAACCTGTAATAAGTCCCCAACAAAATAATAGGTACCTACAGCTTAAATGATCACGTAGTTTTGTAGGTGGGGCAAAGCTCCATTGAAATGTGGCAATGTCTTTTTATTTGCGGCTCGATTACTACAGCGAGTATGGGCCCCAGCTGCAAATATAAGTTTGTAATCGCGATAACCGCGAAAATACAAAAAAAATGGCTGTGGGGATGTGACTACAAATTTAAAATTTTCGGATTTATTCCTTTACTTATGCTAAAAAACCAACTTCTTGAAAAAAAGACATTGCCACATTTCAATGGAGCTTTGCCCCACCTACAAAACTACGTGACCATTTAAGGTGTACCTCTCATTTTGTTGGGGACTTATTACAGGTTTCATATTGCATAATCATTATCATTTTCTACTACTCTCGCAACTCCTGTAGAAGAATGACAAAAACAATGAATAAATCGCTTCGATTTCTTACTATTTTCTGAATTCTTCATTAAGCTGTTTCTTTCGAAACGCAACTTGTACAAAACTTTATTTTAAACCAATAATTTTAATAAAAAACTGAGATATTTTTTACATTCAATACTTAGGTATTACTGCGCACCGCCTAACTTTATTTGCACAACCAAAGGTTGACTGGTTGAGAATGCCGCATGGCATTAAGTCCGCCTGTACATTCAATGTTTGTGAAGAATAAATAAATAAGCTTGTTACCTTCAAACCTGGCCGGTCTAGGGCACTGCAGGGCGCAGCCGGGCTGCGAGGCGGACGTCGCGTGCGTCCCGCGGGGCTCCGCCCCAAACACCTGCTCCACCATCACGGGGCTAGGCGTATCCACGGTGAACGTTGGCATCTGGTAGACGACACGTATGCGTTTATTATAGTTCTCATTCTCAACCGGTCGATTAATTTTATTTTTTATTTTATTTTATTATTAAATCTAAGACTGTCAGTATAATATAAAAGAACGAAGCGGGGGACAGGGGTGCCGTATTAAAGAGATGCGTCCATGTCGATAATATCTCTAGGTTACCCCATAGCCCTGTACCAGGGCGCCCGTATCTTCCCTCACATGAGCGCAAAATTGCTTCGCGACACGTGTAACCTAGAGATATTATCGACATGGACGCATCTCTTTAATACGGCACCCCTGTCCCCCGCTTCGTCTCTATGCGCTCATCGTTGACAGAATATTTCGCGTGCAAACTTGTACCGATTTTATGTCTAGTGGGTAAGTGGTCTGTGCCCTGTGGTAACATTAGACGAAGGCCCTAAATTCTTGTGGATAACTTACATTGGACGAGAACCCTTAGTTATTCCGATTGTCTGACTAACATTAAGCGAAGGCCCTAAGTTGCTCTGATTGGTTAACCCACATTAACCGAAAACCCTCAGTTGTTCTGATTGGCTGACACACCTTAGACGAACACCATAAATTGTTCTGATTGGCTGCCCACATTCCACGACAGCTCTAAACTTCTCTGATTGGCTAACTCGCATTAGAAGGCGAAGGCCCTAAGTTACTCTAATTGGCTAACCCACATTAGACGAAAACCCTCAGTTGTTCTGATTGGCTGACACACCTTAGACGAAAACCATAAGTTGTTCTGATTGGCTGCCCACATTCCACGACAGCTCTTAGCTTCTCTGATTGGTTAACTCGCATTACACGAAGGTCATAAGCTTCTCTGATTGGCAAACTCACATTAGAAGGTCCTCCACCAATCAGCTGCTTGCGCGGCACCCTGCAAGTGGAGAAGCCGCTCGGCATTGGCACGTCGCTGCTGCTGGACAGGATATTCATGAGCACAGCGAAGGCCTCGGACTCTGACAGCAGGGTGGAGCGCGCCGGGCCTTCTGCGAACTGCTGCGGCGGCAGCGTCAGGAAGCGGATTTTCTCGATTGCTGGACGGATCTTTGAGTTGCCATCTAAAAACATTCATCATCAATATATTTTTATCGCACAAAAGTGGTTGACATTGCTCATAGAATCAGTAAACTGAAGTGGCAGTGGGCTGGTCACATCTGTCGTAGAACAGATAACCGATGGGGGATAATAAAAAATCAATACACCATTCCAAAATGATGGCGGATCCTCCTTTCTTTCGTCGTTATTGAGTTTAAGGCCGATAGTATTCGACAGCGTAAGATTTAGAAAGAACGCAAAAATTGAGCTGGTGTCCGAGCCCAACATTATAAGCGAGATCAAGTTGCTAGTTGCTGGGGTAGACGAGTTCTCGAATGGAGGCCACGAACGGGGAAACGTAGTGTGGGACGCCCCCAGACCAGATGGAGGGATGACCTTCGCAAAATAGCTGACAGGGACTGGATGCAGAGGGCCGAGAGTAGGGTTGAGTGGCGCGCGATGTAACCGCGCGGTTAAAACCGAAACTTCGCATCTATAGCTCGGACACACCTTCTTACGTTGTAAGATTTCGGATCATGATCCTCCACGCCGGCTCAGCGCGGATTGGCGAATATAATAACACATATGCCTTGGATTTTTCGGATCAGTGGAGTGACCGCGACTTCCATCGTTATCGTAATCGCTTTCAACTTGACACATAGACGCTATATATTGCTGCTATGTTTTAGCGAGTTTTAACAAACGACAACGAAACGCAGCAATGTATATCGTTAAAATGTCAAAATGAAAACGATAACCATAACGATTGAAGTCGCGGTCACCCTCCAGTCCCAGAATGTCCAAATTAGTCGAAAGATTGTCCAAATCCCAAAATATCCAACGATAGGTTTTGTCTGTTTGTTCCGGCTAATCTAAGTTTGGGAAATTGTCAATTTGGGACTTGATCTTTCTGGACTTGATCATTACATTCTGTAAGTGTAAATTCAAAAATATGTTGACGTGCAAAAATGTACACAAAGTGCTTACTTGCAATAAAGAAATTTGACTTTGACTTTGGGATTTTGACATCGGGGGACTGGGGACCAACCGCGACTTCAGTCTTCAATCGTTTTCAATTTGACACTTGAACGATATACATTGCTGCGTTTCGTTGTCGTTTGTTAAAACTTGTAAAAACATTGCTGCAATGTATAGCGTTCATGTGTCAAAATTGAAAGCAATTACGATGGAAGTCGCGGTCACCCCAATTTGATTTTTCTTGACGATATTTTCCTTCACAGTTTTGGGAGCATTCGGTAAATGTACAGTCGACAGCAGATCAATAACACTTGCAGTACGATTTCAAGTCTTACGACGCAAATAATAAGAACTGTCAAAAGTAAAAAGTGTTACCATTGATCTGCTGTCGACTGTACGTAAGTTATTCTTTCGAAAAACCCGAGTATAACTCATTGGCTGACCAGTGGGGTGACCGAGACTTCCAATCGTTATCGTTATCGCTTTCATTTTGACACATGGACGCTATACATTGCTGCTATGTTTTTGCAGTTTTAACAAATGACAACGAAACGCAGCAATGTGTATCGTTCAAGTGTCAAAATGAAAACGATAACGAAACCCATTGAAGTCGTGGTCACCGCCCTGGACTGAACCTGGGACCGCATAAGTCCATTGACCACTGCACCATACTAAAAAAAGTATTCTTGACATTTGATTGGCTTTCTTCAGTACTCCTTGCCTCCCTCTGTGGTTATGTTGAAGATATTTACCAGAGCGGTCGTCCTTTTTCTTGTCATCCTGCGTCGGCTCGGGCGCGGCCGCGTCACTGTCGGCCTTGCACTGCTCCGTCACTGCCACAGGACTGTTCTCGGCACTGCTCTCTATGTTCACCACCTGGGTGACATTACTAACATATTTACTGGCTAAACAATACATAATTTCTAGGAGCATTAGCATATTCATACTCATATACATATGAGTATGAATATTATAAGCCATTACTACAAATTATAAGAGCTCGGTGGCTCAGTGGTTGGGTCAATGGACTTGCAATATGGAGGTCCCGGGTTCGATTCCCAGCCAGGGCAGCCATGTACCAATGAGTTATCCTCGGTTTTCTCGACGGAAAAACTTACGTACATTTACCGAGTGCTCTCAAAACGGTGAAGGAAAACATCGTGATGAAACCTGCATGTCGTAGAAGAAGAAAAAAATCTAAGGCATGTGAAATCCGCCAACCCGCGTGGTGGATTATGGCCCGAGCTCCCTCGATGTAAGGGAAGGTCTGTGCCCGAGCAGTGGGGCAATATAAATAGACTGATGATGATGACTACAAATTATTATATATAAACGGATATCACTCACTTATATTGTTGAAGTTGGCAATTAGACCGAAAGTTTCGACAGATTTCGACGGTCTTTTTCAAGGTGAAATCGGTCGAAACTGTCGGTCTAATTGCCGACTTCAACAATATAAGTGAGTGATATCCGTTTATATATAATAAAAATTATGAAGTTGCGTTTTAATTGCTGTCACTGGTAAAATATTTTTTGACGTGGCCTGACGACTGCTGTCGAGCGACAACAACCGGGACCAACTACTTAACATGCTTTCTGAGGCACGAAGGGGCTCAGATGAAAGTGTCACTAGCGGTCACCCATCCAGGTCATGACCTCGACCAATGTTGCTTAACTTGTACGATCGTTTTCAACATGTACTCGCAACTGGACTACGAGCCCTTATGCCCGATAGGCATATGCCCAGGAGTAAGCGGCATGCTGAAGAAGAAGATCAAACCTTTTCTTTGAAAGTGGATGGTCCCGGGCTCGGTCTGCCGACTGGGCTGACGCTCCTCTCCGAGCTCCTCTTGTCCTGAGCCTTGGCGTACCTCACCGCCGCCTCGAAGAGGTCCAGCTCACTGTCCACGTTCAGGTGGTCGAGGGAGAACACGGTGATCAGGGTATTGAGTTCTATGTCCTCGAAGCTTTGGTCATTCAGGACTTCTTTGGTGTTTGTGCTGATTATCTGAAATGTTAAGTGTTGAAGAATGAAGTTAAATGTCCAAATATTTTATTATTGCCGACTGACCCAGAAGGAAAGTAATGTTTTTCGGGTGTAAGTATGTATACTGTGAATGTATTATTTTATAACCAACCTGATTACAAAAAACTCAGTAACTTTAACTGGTAGAAAAGCAAGGCGTTCCCCTTAATACATACTTGTGTAAAAAGTTTAATATTAAAAAAACAAAAAACTATCCCCTTTTGAGTAATTTTTAACAACCTACGACACTCCCGTAATCAAGACGAATCTAATGATACCTCATACACCAAAATCTATAAAGTTGTTTAGGCTACAGGATGGCAGGAAGGAATGGCCAAATCAAGTGTCATATTTTGTAAACAAAAACTACCCTACCCTGCTAACATTTTAAGCTGTTCTGTGATTAAAATGTAAAAATGTACTCAACGTGCTTACTTGCATTAAAGAAATTTGACTATGACTTTGATTATTGCATAACTATATCCACATTATTCGATCGGTTCACTTTATTTTCACAATAATGAACAAAGTCAATCAATCAGTTCCTTCAGTTTTACATCACAGGTAATTAGACTTATCATATTTGTTTACAAAATAAGACACTTGATTTGGGCTTCGGTATACATGTCCATTCCTTCCTGCCATCCTGTAGCCTAAACGGCTTGATGGATTTTGGTGTATGAGGTATCGTTAGATTCGTCTTGATTACGGTGTAGAATATTAAAAAAAATATTTAAAAGGGGATACTTTTTTGCAGTTGAGTAGGATATAAAATAAGACACTTGATTTGGCTCCGCAATATAAGGGAATGGACAGCGATAGGCAGCGTCGAAGAGCTTTTCTGACTGGCTCAAGACAGAGGGAGATATGCGGAGCTGACGGCCAGCCTCCATTAGTGGAGAGGCACTGAAAGAAGAAGACATACCTGTATACACTTATCCATAAGCACGCTTTCCTCAAACAGTCGAGCGAACTCGTAAGCCCTGCATGCGTTCCGAGGATAAAGGTCCGACCACAGATATCTAGTGCACTCCTTCACGAGGTGAGGCAACATGTACTTCTTGGCTCCATAGCAGAGTTCGCACGCCTTGTCGAATGAGCTGATGTTTATGTTGTCTGTGTAGATATATCTGGAAGGAAATAATGATTTTTTTTATATACAAAACAAAAAACAGACTATTTTTTTTTAACTTTAATAAAAAAAAATTTTAACCCTCTATATTGACTTTGTTTGAATTTTTATAGCCTATGTCACTCCTACAATCAGGAGGAATTTTTGTTTGATAGATAAAAGTTAAAACTATAATAAATGATTATTATTATTATTCCTTTATTTCTTTTTTATCTTATTTAATATATTTATACATTTCAATATCAAAAACAAATAGAAAAATATAAAAAATAGCCACCCACCGGCAGCGGGATGCATGCGCATCCAAGCTGCCGGAGGTTAGGATCCCAGAGTGAGGAACCTCCTCACAATACGTGCCGTGTCCAGCAGCACTGCCTTATTATTATTATTATGTAACTTTAAAATAATTATTAAATTAGGTCTAGTAGTTTTTGAGAAAGTCTCAACCTTATTGAGGCCCCCTATATACTTTTCTTTGTCTTCGACTGTACATACACTCGTAAAACATAACTCTCCTTGCGCAGTCAGGTAAAAAAAAACGCTGATAAGAGTGATAAGGACATTTATGTTATAACAATTTTAAATTATTTAGCTTTCATTTTCTTATGTTACAAGTTGATTTGTTAGAGATTAAAGCCTACTTTCATTTTATTTATGTTGTATATTAACAGGTACTCACTCCAAGAGCGCTCTGAAGGCCTCAGGCTGAACATCTAGTATCGGAATAGGTCCATCCCTCTCAGCCATGCCACCATAGAACATAGCTTCGAAAACTGGCGACGCCATGGCCAATATGATCTTATGGCCCGCGATTAAGGTCTGGTGAGACTCCGTGCCGACAAGGAACGTGCAGTCTGACCATTGCCCGGACTGGAGAAGGTGGGACCCTCGCTGCTTCATCTCCGTACAGGCCAATTGCCAATCATTTGGTGATGTAGGATTAGCCATGTCTACTGTATAATAACGATACTTGGCCAGCCTTCAATATACTTAGCAGACACTTTAAACAGTCATTATATTATAGAAGCAACAAAATGATAACGCAAATGCAAGAAAATACTAGACAAAACAAAACGAAGAATTTTTGTTGTTGTTGTAATAATAATTTGTGCGTTTACGAAGTTAGTTTCCTTTTTATTACATAATAAGAATTTATAAATGAGTAGGCGTGTGTCTTGGAGAGAGTTGTGTATTTTTATGCAGACATTATTATGCTGTAAGAAGGTAATGAAAAATACAATTTCTTCCATAAATACCGATCAAACTGCAACAGTCGTTATCAAGTTGTTATAGTGAATAGTCATCTTTATACACGCACACAATTATGTCAATGTCACTATTTTTTTAAGGTTTACGGCTGTGGATACATACTTTCATAAACAGTCTTTTTTTAGAATTTTTCTAGAAATATTAATTAGTTTCATATTTATACGTTATTTATATGAATAACTTTAATGCATTGCTATGACTGGCTATGACGATAACAACGCGACACTATCATTTCTTGAATAATAATAATTATTTATGAAAATTAGTGATTTCGAACGACAGTTGTTTAATTTAAAAATAAAAAAAATGTCAGAATTTGCGGACGATGTCGAAAATATGTCGAATCAATTTATATCTATTTTGTAATTTTCTGAAACAAAATGAATCACGAGGAGATCAAATCGGTGGTACAAGAGAAGTTCCTGTCCAGTGAGCATGTCACGGCATTTCTGTGCGACGCCAAAGTGCTGCAACCCGAAGGGGTGAAGACGGACAGACTCCTTGCGATCGTCGAATATGGTGATGAAAAGGCAGTTTTTTGTCTATTTACGTCGTGCTACCCACCTAAATCCTTCACCGACTTATCTATAGAGATAGTGCTGCCTATCGACGGAAGTTTCAAGTGCGAAATCGATAATAAACCGTCGGATCCAGAAGCGGTATTGTACCTGAACTTGCAATCTCGTAGTCACAAGTATAAGTTCGAGATACAGATGACTCCACGGGTGGACAACTTCGTGGACGATCTGTTTCGAGGAATAGAAGCGGTCAACAAGGTGCCAACACAGCCCGAGTTCATCTGGCTTAAGAAGTACAACAGTAAACAGGATGACGCCGTTATCGCTCAGACGATGGTTCTCCCTAGGAGCGGCGTCGCACAAACGCAGGGTTCTGCCCCCGTGGCCATCAGAGAAAGCCTCATAAAAAGTAAGATGAACGATAGGGAGTATGATTACACATTTACCAAGAGATTCTCAGTTTTCTGTGGCACTTGGAATGTTAATGACAAGTCTCCTGTAATACCATTGCAAGGCTGGCTGAGTGTCGATAAGGAACCTCCTGATATCTATGCAATCGGTTTCCAAGAGCTTGACTTGTCAAAAGAGACGTTCCTCTTTGATCAAACGTTCAGAGAGGACGAGTGGTATAATGCTGTTATTAACTATGTGGATCCGAGAGCCAAATATGTCAAAGTAGAGAGGGTGAGGCTAGTAGGCATGATGCTTATTATCCTCATCAAGGAGAAACACATGTCTCATGTACGTAATGTAATCTGTGATACTGTCGGAACAGGGATTATGGGCAAGATGGGGAACAAAGGAGGAGTCTCTATAAGATTCGACCTTCACAATACATCAATGTGCTTCGTAAATTCACACTTAGCTGCCCATGTGGAGGAATATGAACGTAGGAATCAGGATTTCAGAGACATCTGTAATAGGACAAGATTCATACAGCCAAACCAACAGCCTAAAGCCATAAAAGACCATGATCAAATATACTGGATAGGAGACCTTAACTATCGTATCACTGAGATGGATCCAGTTACCGTTAAAAAAATGGTTAACGAGAACAATTTTGCTCCGGTCCTCGAATGGGACCAACTGAGGCAACAACATAGGAACAATTTTGTTTTCGCTGGTTATACTGAAGGCACGATTAATTTCAAGCCTACATACAAGTATGATCCTGGCACTGATAATTGGGACTCCAGTGAGAAGAACCGCGCGCCTGCCTGGTGTGACCGTATATTCTGGAGAGGAGAAAAGATCACCCAATTAGGCTACAGAAGCCATCCAGCACTAAACATTAGTGATCACAAGCCTGTTTCTGCCATATTTACGTCGTCAGTAAAGATTATTGACGAAGAAAAATACAGGAAAGTGTATGAGGAGGTCATAAAACAACTTGATAAATTGGAAAATGAGTTGATACCTCAAGTAAAGGTGGACGTAACAGAAATAGATTTTGGTACAGTGCAGTACCTAGAATTACAAGTACGTACTATCACAATAAAAAATATTGGCAAGCTGCCAGTAGAGTTTGAATTCATAAGGAAACTGGATGAAACTAGCTTCTGTAAAGATTGGCTCATAGTTGAACCGTACAAAAAATGTATTTGTGCCGATGAAACCTGTGAAATTCAGTTGAAAGTACTTATAAACAAAACTTCCGCTTGCAAGATGAACGCTGGAACAGATAAACTATATGATATTCTAGTACTACATCTGTATGGTGGAAAAGATATCTTCATAACAGTCAACGGTACATACCAAAGAAGTTGTTTCGGATGTTCTATAGAGGTTCTAGTTAATTTAAATATGCCGATAAGAGAGGTACCTGTAGGGAAACTAATTGAGCTTGAGAATAAGAGGGACCAACGTCCATCTAACCAGTCAACTTACTCCATACCGAAGGAGATTTGGTTTTTGGTGGATCACATTTATTTGCACGGATTGAAGGAGCCCAACTTGTTTGAGCAGCCAGGTCTTCACTCTGAAGTTCTGCAGATACGTGATTGGCTGGACAGTGGCTCTGTGGACCCGATTCCTGGCAGTATTCACTCCGTAGCTGAAGCATTGTTGCTGCTACTCGAAAGTACAGCAGACCCGATCATTCCATACAATCTCCATTCCGTGTCTCTTAGAGCATCTGCAAATTATTTACAGTGTAAGCAAATTGTTATGGAGTTGCCAGAATTTAGGAAGAACGTATTTCTTTATCTCTGTGAGTTTCTGCAAGAAGCTTTGCAGCATAGTGCCGAAAACGGGCTTGATGCGAAGACCCTGTCCACATTATTCGGTGCAATATTTCTTCGTGACAATCCGAATATAATGCAGGAGCCCCAATCGCGTATAAACAAGCAAGTCATTGACAAAAAGAAGGCCCAATTCGTCTACCACTTTTTGGTAAATGATCATAGTGACTTAATATTTTCAAGATAATTTTTTACACTATTCGTTTATTTCTTCTCTAAGTTATTTAAATACTCAACATTTTTCCATTAGTATTGTTAGTAAAGATTTTATTTTTTAATCACATCTTTAATTTTTTGACACAAAGTAATCTCATTATCATTTAATTAGAGTACTAAATTAAATTATAAAGTACATGTATTACGGTCGAAATTATGCTTGACGGTAATTGTATATAAGTAGATCATGTAGCAATAGGCAAAACAAAATATGACACTTAGTTTATCATTTATTTTATTTTGATAAAATTTTGATTGATCATTATGATAAATGAATAATCTTTTAAATTAATTGTTTTGATGTATACGTGATTTAGTCCACAGGACGTCTTACGTGCTTAGTTTAAAAAGTATGTTTCAAGTTTGTGCCAAGCGTCAATCCAAGTTATAGTGACTCCCTGTATAAAATCACTAATACGCCATACACTTTTGTGATTTAACACGGATTAACTTTTAATCCGCAATTGACGCTATTGGGCCTAAGGGCTAGCGTACAACGCCACGGCGCGGCGCCGAGCCGTCGCATGACGGGGCGTCCAGCGGCACCGGTGCACGTTGTCGGACGGCGCAAGTTATCGGCAGACGGCGTCGTGCCGGCGGGCGGCGCCGTCCACAGATGCGGTACACGGCGCCCGCCGTGCGCCGGCTGACGCCGCGCCGTGACGTTGTACGTCAGCCCTAAGGCTGCGAACTCTTTAGGTAAATAGTTTGCGGCTGACTGTCGATGTTAGATAGCTGACTCTGAGTCAAGTTTGCTTGCGTAACGCCGGGTGCAGTGAAAAGGGCGCCGACTGAATCAAATTGCGCGCTAATTTTTGGTTCAAATCGGTCGCTGACTGAATGAGTTTGCAAGCAAACTGCGTACAGTAAGCATTGTATGGACGCTTAATCTAAAATATATGGGAGGCAAACAGCCGCAAACTCTTTCTATTCGTATTCATACACGTGATTTAAAGTTATGCCACCGTTTAGGCCCCCTGTCCCTTTCTATCTTAACCTTTTTTAACTAAGTGTGATAGGGATAGCAACACGATTTAAGGGAAGTGATGTTTAACTAGGTTTATGAATAACAGCATAAGTCTATAATTCAACGAATTAGACTAAAGTGGCCAATAAAAAAACGATTAGATTTAAATCTTAGGTACGTTGTTGTATTATTGTCTTTTTTATTATTTAACTTCAATGTTTTAGCGATAGGTGCCCATACTAGTAATTAATTAGTAGTACTTTAATATTGTTTATCGTTAAAGGGCCTTACATGAGCCAACTAGCGCCGCCAATCTTAATCTTCCAATATAATCAATTTTATTGAAAATGCTATGTACACATTGTTTATTACGATAAATACTATTTTTTAAATGCTTATTTATAAAAGTGGTTCAGTTTCGCCAAGTTGTAGTTCGCATAATTGCGAAAAACGGCCGTTTTTGGCATATTTGAGAACTACAACTTAGCTTGTCGCAATTATGCGATGTACTGTATATTGAAAAATAGTATTTATCCTAATAAAGATTGTGTATAGCTTTTTTTTTTTAATAAGTGATTAATTTGGAAGATTTTTTTTTAAGATTGGCGGCGCTAGTTGGCTCATGTAAAGCCTTGAATTAAAATGCCAATAATGAAATTGTGTTTATTAGGTTGGGACTTTGGGACCTAGAATAGATATATGGGTGTCTATTTAAATAGTTATTTTTATACATATATATTGTAAACTTATTAGGGTTTCACATAGGCTGATAGGCAGGACATGTATGTCGCTTATATTAATTTTGTTTTGACTATCGATTATGGCTCAATTTTTTTATATGAACACACTGAAGATAATCTGAAAATCGACATAAGATAACTTTATTTTCATATTATGTCTGTTTTTACCTGTTCATTATCTGTTTGCGTACAGTTAAAGCCTTACCAATCCTACCGAATAATACTTACATAATAGCGATATTTAGTACCGACCGAATTTATTCATACCAATTTATGTTACTTAATACTAATACTAATCAACTAAGTATAGTGGTTAACAAAATAACGCAAGCTTGGCCAAGTGTTTGTAATATTGTTGACTATGTCCGTGAAACCGTTGTTATTAATTTATTAAAATATGAATGTGTAAAATTAAGTCAAATTTATTTATTTAAACATACACCGGTCTATACTATTTATTCATTTGGAATAGAAAATTGTGCTTGACCTGCTCCCCAATTCTGTTAACATCGCACCGCCTTACTGACAAAGGTTGACTGGTCGAGAGTGCCGCATTAAGTCTGGCTATACATTATATTGTGTATGAAGAGTAAGTGCTCCCGCACACGGGCCACCGGCCACAACCACAAAACGCCGCCACTGGCATATTTCCTGATATTTTCATACATTTTATATGGACTCGCCGCACACGGTTGGCGCCGGTGGCGGCCACACGCTACAAGCTTCTAGCTTCTCGTGGCGGCGTTTGTGGCTGTCGCGTGTGGCCCGTGTGCGGCGACACTAAGTGAAATGAAATTCTGCTAACTTCGTCATGCTAGCATTACGAAATCATTCGACTCTGTATAGAGGCTGGAAATTCAAAAAATGTGTCAAACTAAGGGCTATTTGCGCCAAGGGGGGTTGGTGCTAGACCCAAATAAAAAATATACCGTTTAAAGCGCTAACTCTCGGGTTATCTTTTGGTGCAAGTGCGCGACTATAAAATGGGGACCATCAATCTTTTGGGTTGTCAGAGATTCGTCTTATTTATCATCAACATAGTAACCTAATTACGACTATGTACAAGTCTACGCGGTAGGTATTTGTGTATTTACCCTTACTGCAAGAAAGATGGTCCGGATTTGATTTCCATCCCATCCATCACGCTACCTATATGGTAAACCGTTTTGTCTAGTTTAGGCTTGTAATTTTGTTCGCACTAAGGACACAAGCCACTGGGACAAAGATAACAATAATAACTGCGCCATTTGAATCCACAGTACACTGAATCCGTCGAGATTTAATTATAATTTTCCTTGTAATTGTTTATTAGTTTATTACAACATTACTAAAATAATTAATTTATATTCCTATTTGCAATTGAAATGAAACACAAGAAAATATTCATTTCTGAACGCAACCGTATAGATCATTGGCCGATCGAACACGAAAGCGCGGCAAATTTGATTTCGACCAATAGCGTAGCTGCATTTCACCGTTACGTCAAATGCGACTATTCAAGCGAAAACTTCATGTTGTTTCTTGAAAACATTTCGTAGCTTACCGATTTTACTTCACTTCCTGTCTTTGTTTGAATTGAAATTCATAAAATAACTGTTTCATATTAATTGTGGACGGCTCGCAAAAGTTAAAAGACGCTGTAGCGGATGAGATTAGTTTATAATTCGGTAATCTTTCGCGTTCAGCGGTCGTGTGCCCGTAAAGTTTCGAAGTTCTTTGTGTTTTGAAGTGCATCAGACATGGAAGTTGAAATCAAATGTGAGTTTTCTTGTCTGTTTCTTGTTGGATTTTATTTGGTTTTTCTTATTTGTGTAGCTATTTTTAGGTATTACTTTGGCGAAATACTAAGCTGCAAATGATTGTGTCAAACAATGATTGTGCTACGCTACGATTTCTGTATTATTATTTTTTTCATTTTTTATTAAGTAAAATTACTTCTGCCTACTCTAGGCAATAAAAAATAATAAAAAATGAAAAAAATAATAATACAGAGAGTCTACATTGTACTGCTGCTAATTTTGAGAAAATAATCTCGTATTTCTTTTCATTAGGTTCCTACTTATAAATAAACCGAGGTGACTGGGTGCTTAGGTAAAATTTAAATTTACCTACAAACCCAAAAATAAAATAAATATAAAATATTACCTACCTACATTTTTTAAATTTAATTATTTGGTTTGGTACTGGGTACACTGAGAAAACATTACTTAGGTGTTTTTTTTCTAGTTCTATTTCTTTTAAATTAATTACAAGCACACATGATATCTTAAGTTATTTTTACCTTTACCGATTTTTTTGCCAGAGATGGGAAGAAATTAATCAGGTACCCACTTAATACAATATTAGATATGGAGAAAAATGTTGGTTACTATCACCATGATTTGAGTCCGGGATCTCACCATTCTATGGCATGCTATATCCCTCAGATCACTGATCTGAGTTGGCTATATCCCAAATCCCAACAGATTTTTTTAAAAATTAAGTAGCTTTGCCTGAAATATGTTTTTAAATGTGGATTTTTATTCAAATCTACTCAAGTTATTTACTACCCTTGGTTTGTAAGATCCAACTATTTTGGAATATAGGTAGTAAGTACTACAAATACTTAATTTGCTAGCCCAGATTCCCAAAATGGATCTTGACCTCTGACACTAAATAATACCACTAAAATACCTACCTACATAATAACAGTCGAATATACCTATGTAAATTATCTCAAAAAGCTGACAACAAAATCAAGGGTACAGTTGACAGCACATCAGTTATCATTGTTCAATCTGAGCCATATTACAATAGCTTAACCATAGAAATTGATAGCATTTGATGTGCCCTATTGCCTGTACAGTGTACATTGTTGCCCGGGAATCCAATCCAGGTCGGAATATCATAGCTCCAATCTAACTATACCACTGAGCTCATTGAGTTCTCGGTATTTTATTACACTCAATTAAAACAGACTAATTTAGTGCTTTGATAATAGTATTGTATAGATTAGGTATCTGTTATTTATTTATTTATTTATTTTATTAATGGACTCGACAGTTCGTCATTTGCCAATGTCATGTTACAGAAAATTCAATGTATAATAGTCTTCTATCTTCCTCCAGGGGAGTCGCCGTAGCGTCATCACCCTGGGTAGCCGCGTCTTCTTGTCTTCATCCACAGGAGACGCCGTAGCGTCAATCACTGTGGACGAAGCAGCTCGACAGTCACGTTCACTCCCGAGCTCGTAGTGGGAATCTTGACCATGGCGCCAAACTTCAGATCCTGCTTGAATTCTCCAATAACTTCACCATACTGTCATTCGCGAACATTTTCTGATTAATTTAACGTGATATTAAACACAAAACACCCACTGTAGACATTAAACTGAAAATTATTAAATAATTTCGCAACCGTCGTTTCCCGCCGTTTTCAAAAAGCCTAGGTATCTGTTCCTGCAATTATCTATCATCATAGTACGGTCAAACACAGACAAAAGTGTAAAGGAGAGTTTATAAGGTTCAGATTATCTCAAAAACTAGTTGACCTATTGTAAGAATTCTTTAACTGTTAGATAGATAAAAGTTAAAACTGTGTAACTGTAAAAGAATTATTTAATTCGGACCAGTAGTTTTTGAGAAAATCGCAACTTCATTGAGGCCTCCTGTATGATTTTATCTGTATTCGTGTGTACCTATATCACCACAAAACGACGGTTATACCGGTCGGCATTTATCATTTAAGCCGGCTCCAGTACAGCCAATGAGAAAGTTTGTTTTTGCGCATGCGTGTGTCATCCGCGGGTCGAACGACCGTTGGCCGCAAGGCCGGAGCAAACCGCCACCGAATGACTCACGCGCAGCTTCCGAGACTATTCTATATTTGAACTTTTGAATGCACCTTTTATGAACAATATCTACGCAGATGTTATCTACTGCGATCCTGTGTACCCTTCGCTAAATTCACATTGATCAATATCTTCATGTACGCTCGTCGTCGTCGGTTTGTAGTGGACCGTATTTGATACCTTTTAAAGCCAATTTGATTAACATATCCTTCTTGGTCTACCTCTGTCTACCGAATTCCCTTTCTTTCGTCTATTCTATTTTTATTTGAATGGCTTCTACTCTTATTCAAGAGATAATTTCGCCAATGTCAAGTTTTTTATAGTATTCATGTAAGTAAATAGAAAACGAATAAAAAATCAATCCGCCATTCCAAAATGATGGCGGATCCTCCTTTCTTTCGTCGTTATTGAGTTTAAGGCCGATAGTATTCGACAGCGTAAGATTTAGAAAGAATGCAAAAATTGAGCTGGTGTCCGAGCCCAACATTATAAGCGAGATTAAGTTGCTAGTTGATGGGGTAGACGAGTTCTCGAATGGGGCCACGAACGGGTAAACGTAGTGTGGGACGCCCCCCGACCAGATGGAGGGATGACCTTCGCAAGGTGGCTGGCAGGGACTGGATGCAGAGGGCCGAGAGTAGGGTTGATCGGCGCGCTTTGGGAGAGGCCTACGTCCAGCAGTTGACTGATACGGGCTGATGATGATGATGAAGTTGCTCGACTCCGCTGGCCTGGCCACGGCGGCGAGAGAATGGGAGAATATCGAGTTGCGAAGAGAGAATATCTGATACGGCCGTGGGCCGGCCTGGCGCCCCAGATAGCGCTGGAAGGACGAGGTCGAGAAGGACCTGCACCGACTGCAGGAACACACGTGACGGCAGTCGGTGCAGGACCGGCACGACTGGCGTGTTCTCGTTTCAGAGGCCAAAGCCCACTTCAGGCCACCGCCAGAGGGAGTTGCTGCGGTCCCCGTCGCCTTAAGCGGCGGTTTTGAACTATGCACCAAACGGAATGCAGGTCGGACGTACCGACTTGCATAATTCCAAGTCCCAAATCCCGCATTTCAGGCGGGTACAATCTCACCTTTCGGATCATAATCCGGCGAGCTCATGCCCGGGTAGAGAGGGTATACCTCAAGGCCCGCTCTTCTCCTTCAAGGTTAGGGGTGAAAAGACCAGGTCACTTCATTTCGCTGAATTGTATGATATCTGACAGTCGTAGGACCGAATCCAAACTCACCTCGGACCTGTCTGACTATTGGCCTTAGACTAGATCTTTGCATAATAATCATAAAAACCACTTGCGAGTTTTAAAACGCTATCCAATTTTTTTTTGTGTAAACCTATGAATTGTCCCACTGCTGGGCAAAGGTCTCCCCCCTCCTCTTCCATCCATCCCTGTCCTGAGCCTCTTCCAGCCACCCATCCCTGTATCTAGCTATCCAATTATAAAACGTTATTAAATTGACAACAGATTACCAATTCCTTAAGGGAGAGGCTTGATTAAAAACACTGGAGGCTGGGAAATAGCCTTCTTCGCAGGTTCTCAAAGTTGTATAACATAGAACGTATTATTACGTTGAAAACCTCAGATCTATTGAAAACCTACAGCTGGATGTGGCTCTCAATCTCAGTATTCTCAATTGTTGAATAGCAATGTTGAGTCTAAACTTTAGACTATATTCGAACCGCTACCAACGCCGAGCAGTGGAGATGGAAGGATGACCTGCGCGAGGTAGCGACTGAATGCAAAAAGCCTTGGGCGAGACCTATGTTATATTTCGACTGAATTCAACTATTTCCACAGTCGTCCTTTTTATGTGATAACGTTTAAATTTTCAGTACGTTAGCTGCCCTATTGGGCCTGATATTCAAAAGTTGAGAGCCGCAGCCCTAAAGTGCCGTAGCTGTAGGTAAATTCCAATACAAGCGGCGCGGTAATGTAATTCCTCGCCTAATGTAACGACCCGTTGCGAGGCGCCACTTTATTCCTCTTATTTTGTTTGTTTAAACCTCTGAGAGGCTTAAAATAATGAATCCGTAATACAACCCTATCCTACGTAGGTCTGAGCATTGTCCATAGAAAATTTCTGGTCGATTAATAAAAAAATTGGTTTGATTTAATCAACCGGGATTAGCATCAATTTTTACCCCTAACGATGGGACAGGTCATGTCAGTCGAAGACAGAGATAAGTATACAGGGGGCCTCAATAAGGTTGAGATTTTCTCAAAAACTACTGGACCGAATTTAATAATTCTTTTACAGTTACATAGTTTTAACATTTATCTATATCTTAGAACAAATTAACTAATATATAACGGCAAGAACAATGCCAACGCCGAGGAGAAAAAGTGGCAAAAAAACTCACAACAGCATTTGTCTTGTTTGTTTTTAAAAACGCCAGTACCTACTATTGTTTGATCATATTGCGACGTTCAAGTAACCAAGAGGAAATTAAGAGATTCTTTCAGACGACGTCGTTGTAACGAACATTTTCCCCTGAAATTTCATCAAACAAATATTGTCCCGAACTTCCTGACGTCGCGAACTTCCTTGCATTTTCTCTCCTTGATTAAAAACGCGGAGAGCGGAAGTGAATCTTTTTGACGAAAATATAAATTTAAAACTTTTGGCATTTTTTTGATGAAGGCATCTTTAGGAATATTACACGATAAATAAATACCAAAGTTGTAGAATTAAAGTACCTAATTCTGACGTTTTTTTATAACTAGACTAAAAACACTGTCTCTCTTGTCTACACTTAAAAGTTAAAAAAAAACCACTACTTTTAGAATAGTCTAAGCTAGCTTAAAATTAGAAAACGGACAACAGAATCATTACCAATGTGTGAAAAACATGTGTAGACAGTTAGCCATACATGCGATTTAAAGTTAGCCTACGGTTTAAGCCAAATAAGGAAAGCGATATAAAACAAAGTACACACCCATAGGCTAACAGCAGTAGGTTAGAGTGTTAGGATTGAAAAATTGAAAAATATAAAAGTACGATTTAGAATCTGACAAACTCCAAAGGAAACCCCTTCAAAGACCAAACAACTAAAATAACGGTAACAAAAGCCTTAGGCTTTAACCTAGTCTTAATCTAGTGTTATTAACCTGAAAACTAGTACAGTCTTTCTCTGAACGAACAAAGGATCCATATCCTTTGTTAGTATGTCAAGAGCTGTTTACTGCCTCGTCGAAACTTTCGACGTGTCATGTTAATCGATCAGTCCAATTCGCTCTGAATCATTCTAATTAATGCGAAATCGAGTGCTGTGAGAATAACAGCTCATCCTCCTACGCTGCTTTCTTCTGGGAGACCGGGTTGCCTCTTTGTGTCACAGTATAAGGTCACAGTAGAGATACTGATGACTAGAGAGCTTCGACTTTCGGTGATATGTTACGTTAGAATTATAATTTTCATCGAAGGAATACTCATTATTTTGAATTAATGTAATGTAAACAATTCGAAATTTCAATATTTTAAAGTAAATTTTAACAGTTATGTGATCTACTTATTTATGATGACTGATTGATGCGTTGAAAAACAATATGCAATACAATAATCTAAATATTAAATAGAGATCAATTTTTTTGTCACAACAGGGATCGAACCATTGGGAAAAGAGGCGAACACTCTATTTTATAGTTCTAACTGAATAATCTCTATTTTTTATTTACACTCGGTTCGAGTAATCGCTGAAAAGCCCAGATATTTTAGCATATTTGCATTGCCATAAGCGAAATCACACTTAAACTGCGACTGTATCAGAACAATAGACCTGTATATTCCTTTGTTCAAAACTTTCGGAAACCGACTTACTGATTGATAAAATCTCCTCTCGCACCGCCATTTGCATCGAGACCAACCCAAGACATTTTTAATCTGTCACAGTAACTCGATTGTGCAGTAAATTGTACCGTGGTTGTATGCAATGAAAGCCGGTCGAGTACAGTATCCAGAAAAGGCAACGACGACGTGGGCGCAACCGGCTGCGCCTACGCACTCGAGAGCGGGTACTACGAAACGATTTGCAGTTGTTTTAAATACCGCAAAAACACTGCATTATAAATCAATTTTTAACTTGCCCTACTGGTTCCGAAATCTCAATTGATTTCTAGCATACAGTTTTTGACAACCTATAACCGACCCAGTCTACAGTTTTATATCTTGTTAAAATAGCCCTTTCTTATATCTATTCTGAATTCATCAAACTAGCTTCTGCCCGCGACTTCGTCTGCGCAGGATCTTTATAAATTATAGCCTATGTGTTATTCTTATTTATGAGCTATATTACTGTAAAGTTTCATTAAAATCCACTCATTAGTTTTTGCGTGAAAGAGCAACAAACATCCATCCATATAAACTTTGGCGTTTATATATTAGTGGGATTGGGATTGGATGGGATTAGTGGGAAGTGGGATGGGATTAAATTATTTTTTTACAAAACAGTCAAAAATATAGTTAGTCAACTATGGAAACATAATTGAAATTAATCAGTTCGAAATTAACATCGTTACAATGCATTTGAAATCAGTAAGAAGCGACGTCACATCTTACTAATTCCATACTAATTTCAGACGTGTCTTCAGCATATGACGTATGTTTAACTTTTGTATTCCATTTATCAGTATGTTATCATTTGTATCTAATTACATTATTGTTTAAGTAGCATGTAAATTGTTACTTCGTTGTATTTAAGTAGGTACCAGTTAGGTATCGATAGGTATTTAATTATTGCTCAACAAGCTACCTATTCATCCGCTGAATTCTCTAAACAAAGGTTGTCTGGAAGAGATCGCTTTAAGCGATAAGACCGCCAATTGTGATACTAACTATATTAGCATATTTCTTTTGTGTAATTCCTTTTACTTTGCAATAAAGAGTATTTATCTTATCATGGTCATGCCATTTGATTTATGCAATAAAACCTATAATCAATCACTCTACCTTACTATTATTGATTACCACCGTTTACTATACCGTGGTTGGTCACACATGAATACACTTAGCGTGAAATCGACGTTCTTGTAAGCATTATTGAGTTAATAGTGCGTTTAACATTAACATTCTCAAGTCATGTTATGTAGAATGAAAGTGAAACATGGAATCTGCGTCTACTTGTAGTTGGAACATTGGTTTTGTTTGATCATAACTCATACTCATTTATTAAGATCGTAGGAACACTTCGGTTGATCACGTCAGTAAACTAACAATGCACTTTTTTTGTTAACCTATAAATTGTCCCACTGCTGGGCAAAGGTCTCCTCCCTCCTCTTCCATCCATCCCTGTCCTGAGCCTCTTCCAGCCACCCATCCCTGTATCTAACGACATCGTCTCTCCACCTACGCCGAGGTCGGCCGGCGACCGTCCGATGGCACCCATTCTGTGCCAGTCCGGGCGCATCGGTCTGGCTGCATGCGGCACACGGGGCCCGCACAGTTCCACTTTAATGTAGCTGCTTTGCGGGCCACGTCTGCTACGCCAGTTATCGATCGCAGGGTTGTGTTTTGAATCCGAAATACACTTAAGTATACAAATAAAAATCCTGTAGCAGGTCAGATATAAAACGAATAGATGCGAAACGTGGCCGGAGAATGATACATGTGAGGCGATGCGGCAGGCATCACCAGGACAGACCAGATATTAGGCACATACATTATAAACCATAATTATTTAGAAGAGAAAAACTCCACAAGATTTATTGCGAAACTCAACAGCGGACTAGTCAATGGACTGGTACCGCGCAAGCCAATTGATAGACAATTCTAAGTACAGTCGACAGCAGATCAATGGTAACATTTTTTTTTACTTTTGACAGTTTTTATTATTTGCGTCGTAAGACTTGAAATCGTACTGCAAGTGTTACCATTGATCTGATGTCGACTGTACAACTGAATGTCCCTATGAGACAGATTACGACAAAGGAAAATAAAAATAAATAAAAGTAAGTACGGACAACAGCAGATCAATGGTAACACTTGCAGTACGATTTTAATTCTTACGACGCAGATAATAAGAACGGTCCAAAGTCCACTTGATCTGCTGTTAGCTGTACCTATAAAGTTTCAAATAAGTAATATAACAGTTGCCTATTTTGTATAGCGAAATGTGATTTTTTTCTTCAATATACAGGTTTCCTCAGGATGTTTTCTTCCATTGTTTTGAGAGCTCTTTTAGTAGTTTTCGTCTATTTTACGTAATGTAAGTCCAGGCCAGTCTGAGAGTCACAATGGTCAATAAAAGCCAACCAAAACGCTGCTAGACCGACTTTATGTTGACGTTAAAGTACAAATTAATGGCCGACGTGGGGGCTACGGAAGTACCTACGGACATTTATTTATTTTTATTATCTAATGGACTCGCCAGTTTTGTCATTTGCTAATGTCGAAGTACTAATATTCTTACGTATTATGTCTTCCTTTCTTCCTCCAGAGAAGTAACCTGAAGAGAATGCAACCATCGACCAAAGACCTCAGCAGTCTATAGATCTATATTCACTCCTTAGCTGTGACTCTTGAAACTAGAAACTGCTGACATGGTTCTCTTGAAAATGGCGGGTAACGACGGCTGCAAAATTATTTGATAATTTTTATTTTAATATCTACAGTGTTTAATATCACGTTAAATTAATCAGAAAATGTTCGCGAATGACAGTATGGTGAATTTGTTGGATAATTTGAGCAAGATCTGAAGTTTTAAGCTTTTATCAAGAGTCCCGCTACAAGTTCGGGAGTGAACGTGACTGTCGAGCTGCTTCGTCCAGAGTGATGACGCTACGGCGACTCCTCTGGATGAAGACATGAAGACGCGGCTACCCAGGGTGAAGACGCTGCTGCAACTCCTCTGGAGGAAGATAGAAGATTATTATATATTGAATTTTCTGTAACATGACATTGGCAAATGACGAACTGACGAGTCCATTAATAAAATAAATAAATATGCTGACATATTAAAAAACTTTATCATTTTGAAATGAAATGACTTGGACCGTTATTATCTGCGCTGTAAGAGTTAAAATCGCACTGCAAGTGTTACCATTGATCTGCTGTTGTCCCTACAATATAGAATTATCAAATATTTAAGTTACTTCGCTATTTTCATCAGTCTTTCCTAGTCTTTGATTTGCCTGCTTTCATCTCCCTCTGGACTTAAGGTTTTTTTTGTAAAGAGCCACAGTTAAGGGCCTGACATGAGCCAACTAGCGCCGGCAATCTTAAAAAAATAATATCTTCCAAATATAATCAATTTTATTAAAAAAGCTATTTACAAAATGTTTATTACGATAAATACTAATTTTTAAATGCTTATTTATAACGTGATTCAATTTCGTTAAGTTGTAGTTCGCATAATTGCGAAAAACGGCCGTTTTTGGCACATTTGTGAACTACAACTTAGCTTGTCGCAATTATGCTATGTATTGTATATTGAAAAATAGTATTTATCATAATAAAGATTGTGTACATAGATTTTTTAATAAAAATGATTAAATTGGAAGATATTATTTTTTCAAGATTGGCGGCGCTATTTGATCATGGAAGGCTTTAAACAATATATTTAAAAAAGTATAACTGTCTCGCCATTTTCATCAGTCTTTCCTATTAATTAGATAAAACGGGAATTACCGTGTTAAACATTTATTATTGATGTCTCGATATTTCGACAGCATTGCAGCTATCATGGTCACGAGTAGACTCTACTACACGGTAATTCCCGTTTTATCTAATTAATATGTATACAAACCGTGAAAATTTAAAGTGACCGTCGTTCCTAGTCTTTGATTTGCCTGCCTTCATCCCTCTGAACTTAAGGTTTTTTTTGTTAAGAGCCACAGTTAATAAAACAAAGAGCTCAAAAATCGCAGAGAAAAGGCGCTATCAGTTCATAATCTAACCTGATTATGTAAATTGTAAATAGTCAATCCAATTGCATTGCCGTTGACGATCCTTCCCAATTTGTCGGCGGCCGACCATGAAGTTTGGCCGGTGCCCAATATCGTTGGCCAACCGTCTGGGTTCATTGCGCATGCGCATGACCCAGCAATGAGAGCCTGGGGTGAATAATCTATGACTGTATGCTTAGTGCTAACTTAGGGTTGCTAGATAACTAACTGGATCAGATACTATAGATAGTCGATATAAATGAAAAAACAGTACATTTACATATATCAAAGATTAGCGGCGACTCCCACACTAGGCTAGGCCTGTCCCGTGGGAGCCAGTAGGTACAGATTATATTAACTGTATGGTTGTTAAGTGGCTGCTCGATATAGCTTTATCTACATAGTTTACAAGTAAGTAAGGTAAGTGTACATATAGCCGTCAATGTACGTATGCCCGTCAAGTCAACTTAAATTACCTATATCTCACGAAAATGGTAGTTTATTTCGTTTTCTCTGCAATATTATGAAAATAAATACTGTTTTGCTGCTAATTAACTGGCAAAAATACAATAAAACATCAAATAACATAATATAATATCACTTTATAGTTTGTGTTTACGTTTTTGTAAAAAAGTTGCGAAGTTCGATTACTAAACTGCTGTTTTTACTGACTACTGTTTTTTTTCAACGCTGGCTCTGGTATTTACTTATTTGTAAGTGTTGATGTTTAAAATGAAAATTTATTAATATTAATATCATTCTGTAATTTGATTTGATGCCTATTTGTTTTAATTAATTAAATAATAACATTTTAAATTCGTTGACGGCTATTGGTTCAACCAAACAGCAAAATGTACCAGTACCCGTCATCTATATGATATAAAGACAACTATAGAGATATTGCTTTCTGTCCACACCAGTACTCGTAAAATAATATTTTTTAACTTCCCAAAACACACAAAACATCCCCAAATGCACAAAATGTCCCAAACATTACGTTGTGTTTTCTTATGGTTTAGGACGTTTTTGTGCATTTTATTATTATTATTATTCATTTGATAGACAGGCAGCTCAATGCTGGTGTGTCTATATCATAGTGTTGGTAAGTTCAGTCTATGTTGTCTAATGTTCATATTATGATTCACTACACATATTGCTTATTTATATAATGTTTGATTTTAACCACATGTCCAGGCGATTTTTAAAAGAGTTCACTGATGGTGCAGATACTACATCATCAGACAGTTTGTTCCATGCGTTGACAACTCTGTTACTTAAGATGTGATGAGCGATTTTGGTATTGGCGATAGTGCTGTAGATTTTCATATGGTGTCCTCGCAATGGACGTATGTCTTTAGTCTCAAAGAAACGGTGGAGATCTGGGAGGTTATATTTGTACGTGAGAATTTTCTATGTCTCAATTAGATCACCTCTGAGTCGACGTTCTGCCAGGGTTTGAATACCTAGGATTTTAAGCCTTTCTTCATAGGATTTTTTGCGCAGGTTATATGGAATCTTTGTTGCCTTTCTTTGCACGCTCTCAAGTAGGTAGTAGGTAGGTAGGGTGTCCTTTATGAAATATGGGTTCCATATTTGAAATCCATGTTCCAGAAGAGGCCTAATGTATGTTTTGTAGATTTTGACAAGAACCTCGGATGTAATGTAATGAAAGGATCTCCTTATAACATACATAAATGAATTAGCCTTCTTGACAATGCCATTAATGTGTTCTCCCTATTTTAGATTTATTGTAACCACAACTCCAACTCCTTTTGGGATTCCACAGTGTTTATATCAGTGTCATCAATGGTGTATACCATGCCAGGATTTCTACTACCTAGATGCAACACAGCACATTTCGATATGTTCAGCTTGACTAGCCACTGCTTCGTGCATTCCTGGAGCTTGTTTAGATCGCTCTGTAGTTGTCCAGACACTAAGAGTGGGTTGCCAAAGAATTTCCCATCGTCAGAAAAAAATGCAGATTGTGAGTCTATTAGCGCAATGAGGTCCGTGATGAAAATTCCAAAAAGTGTGGGGGCTAAAACAGATCCTTGGGGAACTGCACTCAGGACGTCCCTCTTCTGGGACATGGAGAAACCGATCCAGACCTGGAACGTTCTTCCCAACAGGTAACTCTTTGCCCAGTCTAAAGCCGACCTCGAATGCCAAAATGCTCCAATTTTATAAGCAGGCGCTAATGCGGGACTTTGTCGAAGGCGCGCTCAAAATCGAGGTAAATAACGTCAACCGGGTTGCCACGGTCCACGCCCATAGTCTACGGGTGCACACATGACAGTAAGTTCGTTATTGTGGATCTCTTCTCGACAAAGCCATGCTGCTCGACAGATATAACATTTTCTCTGTTGTGGAAATTCTTCAGTTGGTTGCATATTAGTCTCTCCACCACCTTACCCACGATACTTGTCAAGCTGATTGGCCTAAACTTGGCAGTGTCTGTTTTATCACCGGATTTGTACACAGGTGTAACTACAGCATGTTTCCAGTCAAGTGGGACATATCCGACCTTAAAAGACACCCTCATAAGCTCAGTGAGAACAGGAAGAAGTGTTTTGCTGCAGTTTTTAGAATAATGCTGGGAATGTTGTCAGATCCAGGAGCAGAGCCTGTGTCGAGTCCTTTTAGAACTTTCTCAACATCCTTGGGTGTAAAGTCTATGTCACAGATCGAGTGCTCCACACGGGCTAATGTAGTCACTTGTTGGCATATGGTCACATCTGGTTCACGACAATAGGCTTTCTGAAACTCCTGCGCAAAAGCTTCCTCTATGTCGGTGGGGTCTGTAACTAGGTCGCCATTATGGTTCCTCATTGCAGGTGGAATGCTCACTTTGGATGACATGCACCTTCGCAGATGGGAATAGAAGGGTTTTTGTCCGTTATCCAGTAGTTTTGCTTCATACAGTCTTCTGCTCCTTCTGCTTTCTGCCACACAATGATTGCTGGCGGTTTTATAGCGCTGGTAGTCGTCATCCTTTGTGCCAATATAAACATCCCAAAGTATTCTCTTCTCAGATACAAGTTTCAATATATTGTCATTGATCCAGGGTTTGTTACCTTCCTTCTTCTTCACTTTTTTAAGCGGAGCGTGTCTGTCTGTGTTTGTATCCACTAAGGTTTTTAGCTGTCTCCAAAAACGCTCCACGTCAGTAGTAGATTCCAAGATTTCGAGGTCCTTCTACAGTTCCTCCATGTAGTTGTCAAAGTCAATGTAATGGTAATATATTTTAAGTTTGGGCTGACTGTGGACTCTTTGTATCAGAAATTCGATGCTGAACTCTAGTACGCAATGATCAATCTTTCCTATGGGTGGTTTATAACATATTCCAGTGATTAAGTTTTCATCGTTTGTCGTGATCAGATCGAGCAAGGATGGAGTGTTGCCTGTGCGGAAACGTGTCGGCTGGGAGACCAATTGATGAAGATTACTGTTGAGAAACATGTTCTTAAACAGTTCCTCGGGTCCTGTTCGATGTCTTGAGGCCATAGGATGTCGGAGTAGTTGAAGTCACCAGCGATAACTATCACATTGTTCGCTGAAGCAGCAGCCAAGTTAGCCAATAATTTAGAGTCACGTCGTTTCCATATATCTGGTAACATCGGGTCGATAGACCCCAACAACAAGAAAATGTTGAGAGTCATATTGAATATCCAAAAACAAGGCTTCCGTAAGATCACATACATACTTCTTATGAGTTCTTGCAATAATGGGTATACCGTTGACACGGTCTCTGACATCTATGGCAACACCGCCACCACGCGTTTTGCCACCCTGCGACTTAGGTCGATGTTTCCGGTCTTGTCTAAATATAGTATTATCAAGTATGGCAAATGTGCTGTTTCTGTCCCTGCTGTTCAGCCAGATCTCCGTGACAATTATAATGATTGGCTTGTTGGTGTTTACATATAAAAGAAATAGGTCGAATTCTAATGACAGCGACCATAAGTTGGTGTATAAGGTAAAAATGTTGGGTAAGGTCAGTGTAGGGGTTGTTGGGGTCAAATAGTATTTTTGTTTGATTATCTTCGGCACACCCCTGACATACTTAATAGTGTGGTCTAACTCACCAGTCACCACTCTCGGTACGTAGCTGGAGACGTTGCCTCAGCTCATTTAGCTCGTCCCGCTGCATCGGTGTCTTGTCATCATACACTCTTACCTCCATGGCTCTATTCTTGTTTTTGAGGACCTTCACTGCATCATGCCGAGACTTGAGGATCACTTTCATGGGGCGCGGTTTACTGTTGTCTCGTTTACCAAGTCGCAACACTTTCACCAGTTTGTCAGAAGACATCTGTTCACTCGTAATCTCCACCAGGATCCTTCTGACAGTGGCCTCATCAGTGGGCCCTTGAATAGCTGTGTCACCCGTATCCATTACAGGGAGACCAACAAGGATCACGTTATTTGCTCTGCGATCACGCTCTGCCATCTCCTCCGATATATTGTTAGTATCTAAGGAAGTGGCCGGAGTAGCAGTAGAAACTGTAGTCACTGGTGCAGAAAGCTGTTTTTTTTATTTCGTCCAATTCCTCACGTACACAATCATATGCTTTGATCAGTTTAGGCACTTGAAATAAGGCCTCGCGGCAAGGCGAACACAGAAAGATGAGGGTGCGTTTGGATTTCAACCTCATGACACGAGCCTCGCTGCTTGTTAGGTTGCTGCAACTAAGACATACGTTCCGTTTACAATCATCGCACTGTATCAAATTTTCATCGCTATGATCATTCTCGCACTGGAAGCACTTCATTTTTAAAACAAGTTTGCCACAAAAAGTCGTTAATTTTTCGTGAAAAAAAGTCAATTGGATTTTACACTATGTAATGTCGGAGTTTTTGCGAGATAACACTTGTCCACTATTACAATGCACAATTTCACTAAATAACGTGTTTTTTGCGTAATTTAGACACATAAACTAATTATTTAATTAATTTAATACAAGACACAAATTCTAACACTGTTCACTTTTTGAGGGTAGAGAGAAAAAAAACATCTTTGGGATTTTAAAAACATCTTTGGGTGCATTAGTAATTATAGGCATTTAATTATTAGTAATTATATATACTGGCTGGAACAGCAACAATGAATATTTTGACTATTTTGGTTTAATAGTGATTTGAGAAATGTCGGAATGTCGAAAACATAAAGCTTGTGCAATCAGGTGTTCCATTTACACTATAACACTTTGATCAATCATATATATACGTCATACATTACCTACACAAAAACTATATACATATATATGACGGCTATTGGGACATGGGTATGTCGGATATCTGTACAAGGACATGCCGGATACCGGGCAAAGGGGTATTATTTCATATAAGTCTAAAAATATCTTATTTAATCTTAAAATTAAAGAAACATTATTTAATTACGTAAAATTTAAATAAATTGTTTATATCTTAGCACCATTTCATTCCCTGTGGGTCTTATACTACGGCCGTGGCTACAAAATCAAAAGTGAAAAGTTCAAAAAGTGACGGTTATTGGGACAGTTCCCTTACATCATATTATATTATCTACTATAGTGAGTATTAACAAACAAAAGTGGATAAAAGAAGAAGACTCATCTATACGATTTCTGGTGTGTGATGTGATTGTTTTGTGTGTAATATAGGCATATGCTGTTATTCTATTAATAAAATAAAAATAAAATCCATAAACCTAGTAATCTCTCTCGTTGCGTCCCATTGTATGCTATGTAGTTCAATATTCAGTTTTTGTGAGTTAAATCGCGTAATACATTGAGGAGCCGCCTACACATACATTAAACCTCACTTCCATTAAATCGTGTTGCTATTCCTTTCACACTTCGTTAAAAAAGGTTAAGATAGAAAGGGACAGGGGGCCTAAACGGTGGCATAACTTTAAATCACGTTTATGAATACGAGCCATAGAGTCGTATACTAGTCGTAGGTTTAAGTATGAGTTGAGTTTGAGTTCGATCTTATTACTGGCCGATTTCATTCATTTTAGACAGTCGTACGTGCAACACTGAGATCGTGCTCAAAACTATCTAAGACTATCGGCCTTAGAGACAATATTGAGCACACTCTTAGCTTGAGCTCGCTCTTACAACACTGTCAAGATGTCGTCTTGCAAATGTCACAATGCTATGAATTGTGACAGTTGTAAGAGCGAGCTCGCACTAAGGCCGATAGTCGTAGACAATTTTGTGTATTAGTGGAGTTTGAGTTCGGTCTTACAACTGTCAGTTTTCATACAATTTTGACAGTCGTAAGTGCGAGTTCACACTGTGTTTGTGCTCAAAACTGTCTATGACTAAGATCGCGCTCAAAGTTGTCTCTCATTTTAAAACTTATATTTATCCCAAGTTTCACTTAGCGCAATGTTATGTGACACCCCTACCTACATCCACATTATACTCGTATTCACAGTCAACAGCTCATTAATAACACTTTGCAGTACGATTTACGGTCTTATGGCATAGAAAATAGAGCAGTACAGTGTCCATAGCGTGTTACACTCGATGTGTAGGTACAAAACATTTGTAGCGGTCCTAGCACTCAACGGTACTGCCAACAGATTACAGCGTGAAATAATTTGCGTGGCCGCTGACTTAGATGAATTGTGGCACAGTGCAGAAACTTCAGTAAACCAGTATACTCACTTATCTTATGCTAATATAGTGCCAACGAGGGCCTCGTCGTCCAGTTAGAACACGTTAAAAAAAGCAATCGTAGAAGTATAGCAACGTTGGCTGAGGTCAGTTCCTGGATGGGTGACCGCCCGCTAGTGACTTTCATCTGAGCCCCTCCGTGCCTCCCAAAGCACGTTAAGCAGTTGGTCGCGGTTCTTGCCTTTCGGCAGCAGTCGTCAGGCCACGTCAGAGGCCTCTACGGGTGGCCTGTATAACTCTGACAATAGGTTAGGTCACACACAAGAAAAAAAATATGCCAGTTTGTGGCGGTACTTCTATCCATTGGGATCTTTTGTGCCCTTTCCTTTATACTCCTTCCTCCTCTCATTGGATCCGTTATCAGTTCATGGGAAGGAGTATGTAATCTTTTGTTTCCATATAGGCTCTGGCTAACCTCAGAAGACCCAAACGAAGTAACTGGGCGGTCGTAGGTTATAGATTTTGCATACTACGTGCTTATGCAAAAATACTTCTGTACATAAGAGATGAGGCAGTCTGACGACACCCCTGCCTAATGCGTTCAAAATGGGATCCCTTTTTTTCGCATAATTTTTTTGTCCTATTTTAATTTAGCATAATGAGTTAGGCATAATGTTTTTTGTCATAATCATATTTTGTCATAATTGTTTTTGGGCATACAATCTAACTAAGCATAATTCTAGTTTGGGCTAATCGTTTTTGCCCTAATTTTGATTTCCATATTGTTTTATGGCATATTGTTTATTCGTCTAATATATATTATACATAATTACACTTTAATAATTTAAATGTATTTATTCATAATGTTTGTTTGAAATGAATGTAATGTTTTTTTTTTACTATAATTTTCATGCAATATAATTCCTTTCATTTTAAATGTAAATTTTTAGCAATAGCTTGTAAATAGGCAAGTTTTGAAGTGTATTCATTTTTATTGTTAATAATTTTGTCAAGGCGGTTATGTTTGTCTGTGTATTTCTTCTTTTTTGTTGGTATTGGTGTTGTATGTATGGTGTATTAGGTAATAGTAGGTTACGGTGCGGCGGGGGTGGCCCTTGGGCCACCCGTAAGCCGCCAACATGATTATTTTATATACAAACAAAAAGTAGGTATTAGGTATATCAGATATAACTTAGGTACCATAGTGTAATAGTAGGTTACGGTGCGGCGGGGTGGCCCTTGGGCCACCCGTAAGCCGCCAACATGTTTATTTTATATACAAACAAAAAGTAGGTATTAGGTATATCAGATATAACTTAGGTACCGTAGTGTAATAGTAGGTTACGGTGCGGCGGGGGTGGCCCTTGGGCCACCCGTAAGCCGCCAACATGATTATTTTATATACAAACAAAATAATATGATTATTACAATTATGTTTTAATATCATTATGACAAAGTTTATTTAGGCTTTATAATATTATTCTTAACAATCTTTATGCTGTTTGTAGTTATGCTTAATAATATTATGCCTATAAAGTTATGCCTAATGACTATTATGCGTAGTTATTACTAGGACAATTTAAAGTATGCCATGTTATATTATGACATAAAAATTTATGCACAAAAATAGGGAACCGTTCAAAATAAATCAATTAATTTTTCGTCGCGTCGCGATCCATCAAAAATGCAGAAGCATACTTCTTGGTCCCTGAAATAAAATAAAGAATTATATTTATTGACTGATGTTACTGCTTTTCTTCTACTGTGCCTTTAACAATACCTCTGTAGTTGGAAGATTTTTTGCAATGGAGTAATTTGGTGCGAGTAAATGCATGTTTCTTTTTTGTCTCCTATGTTTATTCGCAAAGGCCTTAACAAAATGTAAGTAGTTGTTCTCGCCATTTCAAAATGTTGTTAGACTTGTTAATATTTACGTAGGTTTTATTGAAATATTCAGAACTTTTTATATAAGTATAATAATTAATGTATCACACTCATTGCGCAAACTAAGATTCCCTGCTATGGGTCCACAGAGATATACAGAAACGAGCACAAATTATAATCATATTAGGTAAAAGTGGTACAGCGGAACACAGAGAAAGGTGTACAGGAGAGTTTTTAAGGTTGAGATTTTCTCAAAAACTACTTGACCTATTGCAAAAATTCTTTTACTGTTTGATAGATAAAAGTTAAAACTATTTACTGTAAAAGAATTATTAAATTCGGTCCAGTAGTTTTTGAGAAAATTTCAACCATATTGAGGCCACCTGTATACTTATCTCTGTCCTCGAATGTACCTTAAGTACAGTACGACCAAAAATTGAACCCATAACTCGTACAGAAGGGTCACTACCGACTGCTATAGGAGTTCATCGTAAATAAATCTTTATTACACTAACAAAAAAGTGAATTCTTATTGGCAAAAATAAAATATATCCATGTCCAGAACGATACCACATAGGTAAAGACGCCCGGCGGCTATGTGGACCCAAAATGGCGGCGAAATTGTAAACAAAATCTTCAATTTTACAGTCAAAAACATCAAGTGTTACAGTGCGCGAGGCGTAAGCTCAGGTTTACATTTGTGTGAGTGATCGGTAAGCAAGAGGTGAAGTGCGGTGCGTGCGCGGCAGGGTGGCGTCCCGCTGTGTATAAAGTATGCGTAGGATGCGTCGCGCCTCAGGCCGAATATCACTACACTATCTGTGTGCACTCACACAAATGCAAACCTGAGCTTACGCCTCGCCTGTAACACTTTTGACTTTGGATCGTTTTAATTATTTAGTATGAGTTGAAATCGTAATATAAGTGTTACCATCAATCTGCAGACCGCGACTTCAATCGTTTTCGTTATCGTTTTCATTTTGACACTTGAACGATATAAGTACTTTGCTGCGCTTCGTTGTCATTTGTTAAAACTTGCAAAAACATAGCAGCAATGTATATTGTATAGTGGTTCTCTTGAAAATGGCGGGAAACGACGGTTGCGAAATTCTTTGATAATTTTCCTTTTAATGTCTACAGGGACTATTTTGTCTTTAATATTACGTTAAATTAATCAGAAAATGTTCGCGAATGACAGTATGGTGAAGTTATTGGATTATTTATGCAAGATCTGAATTTTCAAGCTTTTATCAAGAGTTCCCGCTACAAGCTCGGGAGTGAACGTGACTGTCGAGCTGCTTCGTCCAGAGTGATGACGCTACGGCGACTCCTCTGGATGAAGACAAGAAGACGCGGCTACCCAGGGTGAAGACGCTACTGCGACTCCTCTGGAGGAAGATAGAAGACTATAGTCATGACATTGGCAAATGACGAACAGTCGAGTCCATTAATAAAATAAATAGCAGCAATGTATAGCGTCCATGTGTCAAATTGAAAGCGATAACCTTCTCGAACGGCCGCCATTTTGGGTCAACTTAGCTGCCGGGAACTACATACATCACGGTCCAGTGGCCAGTGTACTCGTACATGTGTACAAGGAAAATAAATACAGTTCTTTGACCGATAACAATATTATCCTAATAAACAAACTAGGTACATTAAGTACTTATGTTTATGAGTTTATTTATACACATCTCTTTGTCTGCGGACGCATCAGCGATTATGTCTGATGTGATGAGTCAGTCATAGAGGACCCAGCTGACTAAAGGAGTAGAGTAATGTTTTATCCAGAAAGTATACAGGAGAGAGAATGTCATTTTCACAAGAAGTACGAGTACCTACTTGACAGATTTTTGAAAATTATTTACAGACTACTTCCTACACTGTGTACTCGATCGATAATATCTACAAGAGTTTTTTCAATCGATCAAGTAGTTCTTGGGTAATTCTCGACTTCAATGATGATACTTTTCTCTGTGGTATCTTAAAACACGAAAATCTCACAAAACAGTACTTAATGTATAATTTTTGCTGTGTTGAATTGGCAAATGCGGATACGCCGGTTTTCTTGTCTGAATCCTTTGTTTTATTTATGCTAAAATCCTTGAAAACAATTTCAAGGTATTTTGCGTTTACTATTATGTATCGTGCATGTCATGACTCAAAATTCAAATCAATTCAAATATTATATATTTCGTTTATTTTTTGTTAATTTCCATTGACCTCGGTTGCCTGGAAGAAATCGCTCTGAGCGATAAGGCCGCCTTTGTACAAATTGTTTACTCTCTGTTTTCTATGTATATGCTTCTTTGTGCAATAAAGTGTTTATCTATCTATCTATAATAAAAAGATAAGTTTTAAAACAAATAGAGGCTATATTAGGTACAAATAAAATGCACGACTTCCGCCAGACATGTGAGCGTAGCGTCTTTGCAAACATTTACCTACCATTGACAGCTTTGTACAGAATATAACTACGACGTCTAAAAAAACCGTCAATGAACATCGAATTAGAGCGTCTTTGACAAAGACTATGTCTATGACTAAAGACTATGTCGGGGTAACTAACAGTGCCCTGTCCACAGACCACTTACCCCATAGACCTGTAACAGGAGGGCGCCCGTGTCTGCCCGCACATGAGCGCAACATTGCTTCGCGACGCATGTAACCTAGAGATATTATCGACATGGACGCATCTCTTTAATACGGCACCCCTGTCCCCCGCTTCGTCTCTATGCGCTCATCGTTGACAGAATTTTTCGCTTGCAAAAGACATTGCCACATATCACTGGAGCTTTACCCCACCTACAAAACTACGTGACCATTTAAGCTGTACCTATCATTTTGGACTTATTACAGGTTTCATATTGCATAATCATAATCAGTAGGAGTTGCGAGAGTAGTAGAAATGATAACAAAGACAATGAATAATTCGCTTCGATTTCTTACTATTTTCTGAATTCTTATTTAAGCTGTTTTTTCGACTCACATGTTGTACAAAACTTTATTTTAAACCAATAATTTTAATAAAAAACGCATATATTTTTACATATCCGTTATTCGTTATCTTGCTCATCATGCGGTTGATGGTGGGGCAGAATCTGGCATTGTCATTTGTACCGATTTCACGTCTATTGGGTAAGTGGTCTGTGGCCCTGTCACACTGGTGTGAATGTGGGGAATATCTTTTCCTAACCATAACATTGGTGTGAACGCGAGAACTTTGTTCAACATCGCCATTCTGCATTTAGTTTAGTTTATTTTCTTCGCCATGTGGGATACAACAAGCTGCCAAATGAAATAAAATAGCTACCCAACCCCCTCTTTAAAAGAAAATTGCATGAGTGGTTACTTGACAAGCGATTCTATTCTGTTGACGAATTTTTAAATTATAGCTAGGATTATTTTATTAAACATGGATGGATATGACATGAAATTTCAGTTACATTTTAAACATGAAATTCAAATAAGTAATATACTCTATATTTGCATGAGTGGTAGAATGTATTAGGGGCTTACTATTGTATCATGACAACTGATTATACTTGTATAATACCTACAATCACGCAAATAAATGATTTGACTTTGACATTAAAGAAGGAAATTACACATGTGTTAAAAAATATTACAGACGTAGGCGTCTGGGTCTGGCCGGCCTTGATCGATCCGCGTGCGTGTCATTCGCTTTACGACTGTCGTCGCCGACGGTCGTGCCTTATAGCAAAATAAACCCTTTTTATAGTCGCTAGCTAAACTTTACCCGCAGATTCTGTGGCGTAGAGAGATTTTACTACACTACTAGTATACCATTGCCATTTCGCTGGATAGGCTAAGCTACTATCGTTAAAAACCTTAAGTTAGAAGAGACTTAGCGTAGAATAACTTCAAGGCACGTTTTAGATATTTTTTTGAATTTTTCAATTCAATTCAAATACACTTTCGGTCGATACCAAGAGTCGCTGGCACCCAGAAGCACAATTGTTTAGAAGGCGGTGCGTACCTACGCAGTGTGTTCGCTATATAAGATCAATTGTAATTTATAATGTTCATAATTAATTGATGATCAATGATATTTGTATTCTGATATTTTAATAATGTATAATGTAACCTAATTATGATTTGTGAATTGTGACTTGCATGTATGGTTTATTAACTGTTAGGTGTAAGTTTGTACATAATAAATAAATAAACTTTATTGTACATAAAACACAACAATTACAGAAAAAGATTACAGAATAATACAAACATAATGTACAATTTTGGCGGCCTTATCGCTTAGCGATCTCTTCCAGGCAATCAACTATTTAGGGAAATTAAGAATTTTAAATAGCGAGATATTTCGTCCCCATTATCTGTCTGCTCCTATCATTAGTATCGCACGGAATCAATTTGTATGAGACATTTACATATTATGGACTTGTGTATGATATAAAAATTTATTAATTCATTCATTTATATTTATTTTTTGTTCGAAAAGTCGTAGATCAAAAGTTCTTTAGTTATGGTCCGTTCAGATTACTATAAGCTACACCCTGTAGGTGTGTATAAAAACCTTCCCATAAATATAACTTACCTATTAAATATAAATATAAAGGGGCTCGTAGTCCAGTTGCGAGTACACGTTGTAAACGATCATACAAGTTAAGCAACGTTGGGCAAGGTCAGTACGTGGACGGGTGACCGCTAGTCACACTTTCATCTGAGTCCCTTCGTGCCTCGGAAAGCACGTTAAGCAGTTGGTCCCGGTTGTTGTCGCTTGACGGCGGTCGTTAGGCCACGTCAAAGGCCTACGGCCTGAATAACTTTGACAAATAGGTTTGGTCACTAAACCACACGTGAAAAAAAAAGACCTATTTCCATAAATCATCATCATCATCAGTCTATTTATATTGCCCCACTGCTCGGGCACAGACCTTCCCTTACATCGAGGGAGCTCGGGCCATAATCCACCACGCGGGCCCAGTGCGGGTTGGCGGATTTCACATGCCTTAGATTTTTTCTTCTTCTACGGCATGCAGGTTTCATCACGATGTTTTCCTTCACCGTTTTGAGAGCATGTACGTAAGTTTTTCCGTCGAAAAAAACCGAGGATAACTCATTGGTACATGGCTGCCCTAGCTGGGAATCGAACCTGGGACCTCCATATTGCAAGTCCATTGACCCAACCACTGAGCCACCGAGCTCTCTTATTTCCATAAATAAGAGTCATCAATACAAAATAGAAACCCCCATTGAGACGTCTAGCGCAGATCTATCAAAGTAAACCAGGCGAAACGGAGAGGGCGGAAATAGGCTACAGTAAAGACGTATCACAAAGTGTGGAGGGTCATTATAATATCGCCCCTAACCCACCCCCAAATATTGGATGTCGTATTGATGGCGGGGACAAGATTGGCCGATAACTCTTGGGTTATGAATTTCAGTATTTTCAGATATACAGGGTGTAACGTAAAGGGTATATGAAGCCGAGGGGAGGGTGTTCAGTATTGGTAACTGAACAACTTTTGTTCTACGAGTTTTCGAATAAAAAATAAATATAAATTAATATCTCACACAAATCGATCAGCTGACCAGTATGAAATGTATGAAAAGTCAAAAAAATAAATTCGCGAAAATCGAAAGTCATAGAACAAAAGTTGTTCGGTTACCGATACTGAACACCCTCCCTTCGGCTTCATATACCCTTTACGTTACACCCTGTATATTCAGACATTCTATTAACATCTGACCAGGCTGTATGCCCTAGTAGGCTTTGCCTTTCCCTCTGGGAAGATTTTGCATAAAAAAAAATAAAAAAACTCAAATTGGTGAAGATCAAACAAGACTTGCACTATGCAAGTATTTCCGATAATTCCGAACCGAAACCGTTAATAACTAACAGATTCCCATAAGCCCTTGCGAAGTTGATTCTGGCCAGATGCGCAGTGCCATGAAGGAAGCAACCGCCGATGGAGTAAGCCATGTTTGCATCGCAGATTCCGCTCTTGCATGACAATTTTTCGCGTCTCATTGTTGTACCATTGTTTGAATTTTCAATAGAATCCTTGTAGTAAACTAGTAACGTCTTTGACTTGACAGCTTCGCGGCGTTATACCGATCGCTACTGCTACACTGACGCGTTAGAGCTTGATTTACATCTACAGACATTCAAATCAAAATCAAATCAAAATATTTTTATTGTGCATAAAAAATATAGGTTACATAATTGAGTGTGCGCTAAAATCCGCACTAGGCAAGCCTGTCTTAGGGGCATCAGCGCCCCCACTCCACGCCTAATACAATTCCGCTAACATCAAAATTAAAACATAGATCACTATCACAATGTTACACATGGATGGCGTGTGAGCGAGCAATGTATGTTTATATATATAAATATGTAAGTATATGTTGAACGTTGTATATGTTATGTAAGTATATGTTGTACATTGAACGTGTCCGGCACGTGCCGTCGCAGACAAAATAATATGCATTGTATTATGTATATGAACGTAATATAATTTTGTGTGCCACGCCACGTGCCGGATACGCTCAAATGTCTGTAGATGTAAACGAAGCTTATATAGAAAATATACTTAACGCTTTCTCCATGAAGCGTTGCGAATTTTTTTCCTTCATGCGTTGAACGGATCCCCGAGGTGGTTAGTGAGTAATAGCCGAACGGCGCGCAGAACTTTGCGATTGGATATTTGCCGAATATTGGAACTTATCCCGAGATTACCGACACATCATGTGGCCAAGAGATATGCCCTCTATGCGCCAACATAATGCGACTTATAGGCAGGTAGCCAGGGTCAGCAGTCGGTGGTCTTCGGGTTTTAGGCTGACGAGTCTTCAGATAGTAAATGTTTCGATAAGAAACCTGTCCGAAAAGAATTAACTGTAATAGTTGGAAAGGTTTTACTTTTAGTATTATCATGGGAGGCTGTATGTTCAATATACTTAGCCTCAAATGGCAAACAAAGAATTATAATTTCATAACCTCAACGTTGGATTCCTTGAAAAGCGCGCGAAACGACATTAACTATTTTTTTGTGAAAATTCTAATTAAATAGTTTCCGCGGTATTTAGTGATTAATGATCACGTTAAGTTAATCAGTAGATGTCCGCGAACGTTTCTATTAGTTATATTAGGAAATAAGTCGTGTTTGTGAAGTTTTGTGCTCTTAGCAAGGTTTCCTTTTGCATAACTTGATGCTTGCGTGGATCATTGAGTTATTTCGTTTGGCTTTGCCTTTCCCTCTGGGAAGAATTTTATATAAAAAAGAAAAAAAATAGACATCTCTTTGAAAAGATTATGCATATTTAGTTATTTACTACATACAAACGCAAAAAGACATTTATAGTGAAAGTGTCTAACTAATAAATACAAAGTCTAAAGGTATATTTGAGCATTTCATTTGCAAAACTATTGAAGTAATCAAGTCAACAACAAATCTATGAAATAAATCTTTTTCAGAAAGCGAATAACAACAGCTGAATATTTTATGTCCCTATCAATATTAATGACGCAACTTTTCAACTCTGATTACGTTTCTCTGAACGTGATTTTCATAATTAAAAGCCAATCGATGCCACCTTATTGAAAGACCCTTAGCCTGAATAACAAACCCTTTGCCTTATTTGCATTTTAATCTATTCGTGTCTCGCAGCCCTCAAATATTTTTAACCGAAAAGTTTTTACACGAATACCATTTTCCGCAGTACACAATATGTCGTCAAATTATTTAACTCACGTAGGTAATTCGTTCTGCTTCCTGTACATATTATAATGTCCTTTGACGTTCTCAAAATAATCTCCATTAAATATTTGTAGAAGGTTACCAGTATGTTTAGATTTTTTCTAGGTATTCGGATAGTCTGTGTCCGTGGGTTAGCGGTGTTTGTACAGAGGTTGAAACAAGGCAAAATCGATACGGATACCGTCGCAGGCGGACGCGCGCCGCTCAGCCTCGGAATAGGGATGTTGACAGTCACTGAAATAAAATATAATATTATTGTTGCCAAGTGATAGTTTGTATTATTATAATCCTAAAAAATCATCATCAGCCCGTATCAGTCAACTGCTTGACGTAGGCCTCTCCCAAAGCACGCCACTCAACCCGATTCAGAGCCCATGGCATTGCTAATCACTATTGCTGTTATTCATAAACCTAGTTAAACCTCACTTCGTTTAAATCGTGTTGCTATCCCTTTCACATTTCGTTAAGAAAGGTACAGGGTGGCTAAACGGTGACGTAACTTTGAATCACGTTTATGAATAACAACCTATGTCACAAGCAGTGCGTTCTTCTTTTGGCGGTCATTTTAAATTCCTACAGTTTTTTGTAATGAATGACGTCACAGAAGATGTCGCGCGACGCCAACGTTTGAAACGACATAATGACCACATAATTTTTGAAATTTTAGCTGCACTTTAAAAATAATAATAATAAATACTTTCCCAAAAACTGACAACATCCCTATTAGATTCGGAGCCAAATCCAGCCGGCACGTGACTCAACTTGTTGCCGGTGGGAGGGGGACGAGGCTCTGCAGCTGGAGACTCGAGATGGAGCAGATTATGGTGTGGGTAGTCTGCGAGGTGTCTAGGTAAATGGGAAATTCGCGAAAAGAGATTGCTATACATCGTCCATTCTAAATATGTATATGGTTACTCAATGGTGTAATAATATCATTTTAGTAGGGAATTGGTTAGTGTTGTGTACGAAAAACAATTAGTATTGGGCCTTCCTAACACATATGCGAAAGAAGATGATAGTCATTTTAGAAGCCGGTTGTAGAAGAAATAGTTAATAGTAGGAGACGAATTATTTACTTACAAGAAGTAGGAATTACTTTTTATTATTATATATGTCTTAAATCTAATAGTAACTAAAATAAAACCAAAATACTGTATACATACATGCACTTCTAGTACCTATAGATAAAAGGTAACTAACATAATGATGGTAATTCAACCTACATTTAAAATGCGCTGTCAACTGTACATCGGAATAACACAGTAGCAATAATTATAAAGCCGATTATAAATCTATTAGCATAGCAACCATAGAATGTATGCAATTATAACGGTACGAGTAGGTAGTATCATTAATTTTTCAGTCCCACGTCGGGCGCCAATAGGTCGACTATTTAAAATTGTTCGTTTTGTGACAGAATACCTCTAAATGCTCCAATGGAATTAATCTCTGATGCATCTATTTTAAGATACTTTATTTAATGAAATTTTAACTCAAGTAAAGTAATGATAAAATATAGAGGATTTGTATTAAAAGTTTTAGCAAATAAAAACTCATGGTAAAGTTACATTAGTCACTTCATCCTCGGGGAATCACCGACAAAGTTTTATTAAGGAAAGTAATTTATCACGGCAGTGATATGATCTATGGAGTGCAGACATCCGAGAGGGTGGACGGGGTTACGAGTTGTCTCGGATTTCATGTTCTTTTAATGGAGTGCTCAAATTGTTGGGACAGTTTATTAAAATACAACCTTTAAAAATAGCAACCTTTTAAAATACAGTAGAATACAATTAGTTTTGACATGATGGGGTTGTCTAGAGACAACCAATTGCACACTCAATTGAAACACGGATACAACAGCATTGATCGGTTTGCCAGGCGGTATCGTATCGGTACCTAATCACAAGAGCGACAATCGTCAGGCTGGCGGACGCCACGGGCGGTATTCCCACTGCACCCGTGCATATGCATCGGCTAAGCGAGGCTAAGTCCTGGTATTCCCAGTTATTACCGCAGGGGGTGGCCTCGAATAGCGAGGGGTTGTTGCCCCATCGATCGCCGCACCACGTTACCGGTGCACGGGGTTATAGCACCATGCCCACTGCAGTCAGGCTTCAAGATTTCGGTAAACAAAGCTATGTGTTCAGTTTCAATACGCTCGACGGTAAGTTCAGATCAGACGTAGTTAGTGGAAAACTATTTCTGGCTGGATGTTGTCGTGTTATCAGCCAATATCTGGAAGGCGTTAGCGAGTTCATCGATAGATTTGCGAACCGGAAATCAATCGGAAGCAATTGAAGTGGCGAAACAAATTCAGCGTGGCGTTGCCGACTGTTAATTGGCTGCGGGTGGTGGCGGCGGCGCCGAGACGGCGGCGGAACCTCCGCATGGCCCCCCTCGAACCCTCCACCGCCCCCCAGGCAGCGCGGCGTTTTTATGAGCGAGAAGCCCGTCGAGACCCGCACGAGTCTGGGCGGCTCTTAAATTAGTACTCTTCCCCGACCCTAGACCCCTACAGTTGCTAGGTGCGTGAGAAGAATTAGCTCTTTCTTTGCTTGTAGGTATTCTCTTCGTTCGAACTTAATTCTCTTCGTTCTAATCTGTGACAATCCAATATTTCTATTTGCCGACCGAGTCAGATGTCTTCACCAAAGCTATGCTGGCAATATGGCAACCTCGGGAATCCATTTACAGGAAAAAAGGGTAGGTTTACAAAACATCATCGCGACAGGGCAACTCGGCACAACGTAATAGATGTCATGGGTAACATTATTTTTCCATTTGGTAGGCTTATTTCTTGTGCGAGTTATCAAGTTAGGGCCGGTAGCGCGGTGTGGGGGTGGGTGCGGGTGGGCCTGCAGGACGGGGTTGCGACGAGCGGGGTGCGTGTATCGACCGGTGGTGGTAGCCTCCCCCCCGTTTGCTCAGTTTCCGGGCGTGAGTCGCGTAGACCGCACGCCGCGCCGCGACTCCGTCACGTTAGATAGACAAATCGAATCCGCCAACATGCTGATAGGACTCGTTCGGGACTCGGTGATGCAGTGCTTCTGCCACTCATGCCGCGCACCCGTTCTACCCGCAGGTTGGCCTTGCGCCCTTGGTTTCTGCGTCTTCGATGTTAGCCGGCGACGCCGTTGCTACTTTCGCTGCGGAGACAAATGCCCGATTAACCCAAAACTTTTTCATTTCAAGTATTTACTAAAGAAACCTTTTATTCATCTTGATTTGGTACTGAATGCTGAAGATAAGATAAGGTTGCCTAACTAATTGCTTCAGAGAAGTCAAGTTCATCAATAACTGTCAGTTAGGTCAGGTGTCGTCACAGGAAAGGTATATAAAAGCCTACAGCTGATACTGTGAACTCGTATAGGCATAAGAGAATTTATAAAACTTATTTCGTCATAGATGTGTATGCGGCAAAGAGTTTACGTCAGAGACGCCGGCCGGCGAAAGTTCCCGGCCGGTTACCGGTGTTTCAAGTTTAGATTTATCACGTGGTCCTTTGTAACTTTTTTAAATCTATATTAAAGTACAGTTCTTTTCATGCGGCGAGATGTCAAATGTTGTTGGAAGGCAGAATTCTGGTAACTTTTTGTCGAAAACCTTTGCTTGTCTACGAATGGTTTTCGAAGCTTTTCAAGTTTTCGCTTGTCGTTCAGTCAATGTCGTCTCTACTCTTGAATATTTTATTACAATGTAGTTTCCAAATTGAAAGTACATAAGTCAAGGTTTCAATTTTGGAAGTGGACTTCGTTATTTACATTCCCAAAACTTGTGTATGGTTGTTGGCTTCAGGCTTACAAGATATCGTATCAATTGTCATGTAAAGTGTCTAAGATCAACTCTGTTGGTATTCAAATTGTGCATTGAATCAAATCATCGGTAGTAATCATTTGTTCCAACGTTTTATTTGTATTCCCAATACCGGTTTATTGTATTGTATGTCTGTTGTCTGTGTTTTACTAGACCTATCGATTTAACATTATACTGTCCACCATTTTGCGCACATCGAACATGGCACCGTCTGCCTCTATAGCTATTTTACTTGCATCAGCTGAGAGAATGGTGACTTTCGTTTTATCCTGGATGTCTTTGATATATGTTACAGTATTTATACTTTCAGATATTCAACAAAAAAATTATCATTCATTTTATAAGAAATCCTTTCGAAATTTTAATTCTACGTCTGCAATTGTCTTCGGTTCATGTTTTAAGAGAACTGTGATGCTTTTACAAAGCATTATGCTTTATTAACTCCGTGCACGCGAAATTGACATAACCATTCGATAGCTTTCAGCTGTTCCAGTATTTTACGATTCATTATAATTTGCATTTATGTAGCCTTAAATTGTTAGAAATCAATATGATATCAATGTCAAGTACTATAGTTAAATCTAAAACGGTTACTACCTAACTCTACGTTACTCTCTTTAATTTAGATTATTTTATCTTTCGTTTCAGCTACGTCGCCTACTTACTTTACTTAATCAACTTCAGCATACTCTAGTAGTTTACAAAAAATCTTTCAACAACCACAAGCCAAGTTTTGCGTCGTATTATAATCCGTAAAGCCCAGTCATAAATCATGAAAATTGACTGTCCCCAAAGTCCACAATTGAGCTCAATTCATTTCATTAATCACTTTATTTGCCCTGTTCGTAACCTCATTTAAATGTCGGCGGCACACGCTTTCAAGTGTTTGCACTGAACATGTCAACACGCCATTTGGAAGATATTTTGGGGTTGCGATCACATAATTGTTTAGGGGTTTATAACAGGCGAGCTAAATCGACGGGTTTAATTGACTCAACAAGTTTGGGACCCCTTTGAGGCTTAAAGCAACAGGAGTTGGATCATCCCCTTCAAATTGGCGTGTCATTCGTTTAATGCCATCATCGGATTTCCTCTTTGTGAGCTGTTCTGTTACGAAAATGGTGAAATTTGGGGGAATTACTGTTTTCCTTGTCCTTTAATGTCAAGAAAAGCAAGAATAGTTTATTTTAGCTAACGCTTTCAGTTCAGTCACGTACGCGTCAGTGATGCATTGCAGGTCTCAGGTCGAAAATTAACTTCGAGCATTTCTAACTTTCGCAAAGTTTATGATTTAACTTTAACGATATACACTCCTGTCTGGAGTTCACTTTATAAGACAGTAACAGGAATCGTGATCATATCTAACATGATATTCATCTAATCAACGTCATATAGCGGCAAACTTTTTCTCAAACCTCGAGCATTCCATCGTGCTAATGAACATCATAAAGTAACAAACCCTGTGTGTTCTAGAATGTTCTCCGCTTCTGAATAGCTCTCGTATGAAAGCCTTTCGAGCTGCGTCTAAAGCACTCAAACGTGGTTTAATTTTCCCAGTAGCAGTAAATTTTCTTTCGGCTCTCCCCTCGCGAGTTTAAAGCCTGGCATTAAATATTTTATCAGTTTTCATGTGGTATCGTGCGGCGCCAGAGGGGGCTACGGCTACTAACAACCGCCCTTTTCCTTGTAATTCCATTTCAAACATTTATTCGATTACAAAGTTTGGCGTCGTTTCATTGTTTGTTTTTGTTGCTCTTGTTTAAAGCAAATTCTATAGATAGATATAGCTTCTTTATCACGGATAAGGCAGGAAGCTGCGATAATCACTAGAAGAAATGAAGCTTGAACCATGTATTAGGATTGTAAACACAAAGGCTAAGGATGATGACGTTTGATGATATTTGGAAGATAATGAGATAATGAAAGACAAAGATAATGGGTCTTGCAAAGGAAATTGCTACAGATAAACCACTATAGAGACAACTAAAACTTAGAAAGTATCAAGGCGAAGCATAGATTTATGTCAAAGACAGAAAGTGTATTGGAAACCTTCCAACTTTCCAATTTGATTTTTTTTCTCTCCGTGTCTTAATCCCTCTACACGAATCTCCTCTTTAGCTAACACAAGTCTCATAGTACAGTTTCCAGATTAGGGTTTACATTGTTATTTGAAATTCAGTAGGGGTTGTTCCGCTTAGTCGTACCATTATTATGCTCCCAAACCCAATTGTCCCTACTTTGTTGCATGGGACAGTCTCACTTCAGTCTAGTTCATTCGCGAGCTTCCCAGAAAACTTTCCGTGACATTTTGTTCAATTATAATCAGCTAACCAAATAACTTTACTATTATTATGGTCCTTGAGAGCCACCTAGTTTTGGTTAGCCTTTATACACAAGCCGTCGAGTTACATATTTGCGTCTTGCGGTTATGTAAACTAGGGGTTGGCGGTACCTTGAACGGAAAGCCGATTTGACCGCAGTATTCTGACTTTAGTTTCCATATCGCACTTATATACAATATTGCTGTTTCAAACGCTTTTACGATGCTATAAAATTGTTTTACTGTAACCTTTGGTCTCAAAGCTATCTTTATTGTTTGTTCTATTCGATTTGACTTTCGTTAATGTTATATCTTCCTCAAGTTAGGTAATTTTCTCACATAATGTCGATGTTTTGATAGCTCATGTCTCCTTGACTGCTTCTCTTTTAGATTTATCGTTTGCGAGACTTTTATTGTCTTTTCCCTTACAAGATGAATGTTATTGTTATATTGCTTAATACAAAATATTCGTTTGTTATTATCTTATTTTATTATGGAATTATATTTGTCCGCCATTACTTTTCTTCTTCTTTATCTGCTTTCCATCTCAATTATTTGGAGTTCGGAGTTGTCTCCATGATTATTAGCTCCAGGCCTCTAGATATTCGATTTAATATCACAAATTTGTATATTCTTCTTTACAGTTTTGACTACCTGCTACTATTTGGGTTCTTGCCCAGTGTACTGTACTGTATAAGTAAAAGCAGGTATATTTTTACAGTGCAGTGTTTACTGTAACGCCAAGAATATTATTGCTCTTTCCTAAAACTCAATCCATAATCACCCAGCCGACCTCCGCCCGTCTCCGTGTCGTCTGGTGTAAACTAGGGCTTAGCCTTGCCGAGAGGGATTATCCATATTTGCGGCAAATTTCTCACTTATTCACCATTCGCGTCACGTGCCCGCCTCTCATCTCGTCGGTGTCCCGTCGCCTTATTACCTCGCAACTCACAACTATTGCTCCGACAGCCGACACCCCTAGTCCCTTGGGCTGTGTAGGGCTGTCGCTTTGAATTATCTGGAAATAGGTTCAAGGTCTAGACTTGTAAGTTTCTAAAGCATTGTTTGTATTATCTAAATTATAGCCAAAAATGATCGAGAATAAGAAGAATATCGTGTCTAGGATCTTACGCCAATAGTACGGCAAGAGTATCAAGGGTCTCTGTTCCGTGCAGCGTTGTCGAGAGTGCAGAATGACATAATGCTCACTAGCCTTCGTAGGAAGATGGCACCATAACATGTATAAGCTCTTCAATCAGTTTAAAAAAAACAGTTCCATTCCCAGCCACAAATCTTACGTTATTGCCCTGATTAGGTCATAGGATTCTGTCTGATGCTACTTAAAGAATGTAAAGCTTATCTAGATTTACTTACATGGGCACTAATTAAGCAAGAGTAAGGCAAATTACGAATTGGAATTCAAATATCCTGAAACATCATAATAGAACAATACAAAAACTAGCATAACATAAATTCTAGGTGACAGACGGCATCCCTAGATCTCTTTCGTACCGAAATACCTATAAATGAAGATTTATTTGTCGAATTCTTTAACGTCATTTCGTTTCCATTCTCCAGTACAGGTACGTCTACTGAATTTATTATTCGTTCGTAGACTTTAACGTCACAACATGAATTATTTCGTTGAATAATTTCAGCTTGGTCTATAATTAGGTCTGTTGTCGAGTTGACAATGCAACAGAGCAGCTACCGATCGATACTGAGGGCAGTCACGCGACCATCACTGGTCAAGAGCCATCGATTCATTACTGCCAGCCTTAATGCTGTTCAAATAAGCATTAGCGTCCAAATGTGTCATAATCGTTTTTCGATTGTCCTCCACCGTTTTGAAGGTTGACTTTACATGGCATTGGAGCTATGCGACCCTTTCAGCTTTCAGTTGTTAATGTGATTCCTAATGGCCTCGCCGGTTATTAAACGAAAAATTTAAGAGTGATTGATATACCGTCTTACGGGTTTTGGGTCGTAAAAGTTAATTTGTCCAAGACTTGGGGACAGTTTTTGCTGCGTCCTCGTCTCAATGCTATTTAGACGACGTTTCGGTGACTGGAATGATAAATAGATGAGGGTGAAGATGGTCTGCGGTTGTGTAGTTTTATAGGGTTTGTTTCTGTATTTTTGGGAAGGTGTTTTGGTTCTTCAATTGAGGAACTTCTTCAGTATTCTCAAATTGTAGGGTTGACCGATCGCTAGCAAAAATGATGAACATGGACACTCTCGCACTGCAGTCAACAGTTTCTGTTTTCGTAACCTATAATTTTGTCTTACCGCTGGGCAAAGATCTTCCCACTCTTCCTCCACCGATCCCTGTCATAAGCCTGTCCTGTATTTCGTGATATCGTATTTCCACCTTTGAGCCTTGGGCTCTGCCCTGACGCCGGAGCCTCCTCCAGCCATCCATCCCTGCCTGGATTTGTTGAGATCGTCTTTCCGTTTACGTTTGTTATATTTTTTTAAAATAGGTCCTTCGAATTATTATATTAATAGGCATAATTTTTGAGTCTCAATGGTGGTGATGTCCATCAGACAATTAAAGGTTTCAAAACGATTACAAGGCATTTGTCTCCCAGTTGATGAGTGGCCAGTGTCGCGGGCTCGGGCCCCGCTGATGTCTGGTTCCGTTCCACAGCGCATCGGCGATCAGCGCCGGTGAAGAAGCCTCTCGGCAAACCCAGGACCAAGCAGCCCAAGAAAGTCAAGTTTATAAGTAAGTGTCGTGACCCCAAATCTACACGCAACTGTCTCACTACACTATGCTACATCGGTATCCACCAAAGCGGAGAGGAGAGAAGACGAGAGGAGATGTGTTTTGAATAACCAATCAGATTTCGTTATTTCCACATCTCCTCTCCGCTTAGGAGAAGAACGAAATCTGATCTCTCGTCTCCTCCGCTTTGGTGGAAACCGGGTCTAAGAGGATGTGGAACGTCTCGCATAGCTACAATTAAAATTGGCGACCTAGAATCGCTACAATTTAATAAGTTTGGCTTAAAAAACTGGGCGCCAACCAATGCAGGTATATCTGCCCGCTCCAAGTGCTCTTATAATATATTATAGCATAATTATTGTATAGATAAACAACACATTGGCCCCGGAACACATGCCTGCAACAATGTAGGTATGCTAAGTATGGTCTGATACCATATACCCGTGAATTGAACTGCCACTATAAATAGTCGGAAGGTGAACGGGATGCCTTCATACGAGGAAGCCACTTGTACGTCTTATATAGCTTCGAACTACTTCGAAGGGCCTTATAGTATGGGAGCTTTAAGCTGCGTTCTCAACATTATTATTAGGTCCATAATTCATTGTCGCCATTAGCGTTCGGCCAAACAGAAGACGTTCTTGTTTGTCGAACGTGAAAATTGTGGCTTTAGCGATTTTTTCCAATATGAATTGAATTATGGACTGAGAATTAAAGAATGAGATGAATTAAAGCAATTGGCATACATTATTATCTATCACGCACTGATGCTATCGTTTTAAGTTTTTGCAACTATTTCAAACAATATTAGTTAGGTGTAATAAGTATGATTTTTATAATTTAACTTTAACATACTTTAAACACAGAGAAAAGTCTACAGGAAAGTTTTTAATGTTGAATTTATCTTAAAACTACTGGACCGAATTTAATAATTCTTTCACTGTTTGATAGATAAATGTTAAAACTAGTAATAGTAAAACAATTATTCAATTCAGTCCGTTAGTTTCTGAGAAAATCTCAACGTAACTAAGGCTATGTATACTTATCTCTGTTTTAGAATAGAATAGAAAACATTTATTTGACACACACCCAGAGCACAGTACATAAGAGATACATAGAATAAAAATTACAAAGAAAAGAGATACGTAGTGCAGTGGTGTGGTGTCAAACAGGTCTCCAGCTCAGCATGTGCTGCAGTGATTGGTCATTACTGCAGCGCTGGTTTTCAGTGGAGCCGCTGATGCAATGACGTACTGACACTGACGACGATACGAATACATATGAGAATGCTATATAATAATATCAATACATGTTAATAGAAGCTATTACAGAAAAAGGAGACAGTCGGTGTATGTCAATGAGTTATGCATGAATACATACATATCTTCGTGTGTACCTTAAATTCTTCATCGCTTATAGTAAACCCTAAACTGGTATCGGACTCCCGTTGCATGGCGAAGGGTTTCGTATCTCGCGACATGAGTATGTTGATTCAAGTACTTTCTTTTGTGAGTCGCGCTCGAGTCGAGCTCCAACGCCTACAAGCGTAGCTTCGCATGTGGGAAAATTAAAGATTAAATGACAATGCCAGATTCTGCCCCACCATCAACCGCAAGTTGTACAAGATAACTAATAAATGTAAAAATATCTCCGTTTTTTATTAAAATTATTGGTTTAAAATAATGTTTTGTACAAGTTGCGATTCGAAAAAAACAGCTTAATTAAGAATGCGGAAAATAGTAAGAAATCGAAGCGATTTATTCGTTGTTTTTGTTATTCTTCTATAGGAGTTGCGAGAGTAGTAGAAAATGATTATGATTATGCAATATGAAACCTGTAATAAGTCCCCAACAAAATGATAGGTATAGCTTAAATTGTCACGTAGTTTTGTAGGTGGGGCAAAGCTCCATTGAAATGTGGCAATGTCTTTTGAAATCAGTTACAATGTCATTTCTTTACACCCAGACTAGGATATATTGTTAGGTAGAGATATTATCGACATGGGCGCATCTCTTTATTACGGCACCCCTGTCCCTCGCTTCGTCTCTATGCGCATAGTATTAACCAATTAAACTTGGTTTAATTAATTAACACGTTCACAGTCCCTGTACAACAAATGTTTTGATTTCCTTGTAAGTCCCGCCTATTATTTCAATCTCTATACAAGTCGAAATACATCAAATTTGTTATGTGAGCACTTCATCACTGGGTGGAGCACTCTTCTGAAGACAATAGGACGTGAATGGACAGCAGCATCCACCAAGGACATCGTATTTACTTACCTTCAGAAAAAAATACCCGTAGTGCGGATCTGGTAGGCACATCCTTTTTTCATCGTGCCACATATGTGAGGCACGGGTTTGTGAAGCTCGTTCGTCGTGCTCCATATATGGGGCACTGGACTGTGAACGGCCGATCCCTTTTTTAAGGAAGTGACAATGAAGAGAAAATGAACCAATACGGTTTAAGAGAAGTGAAGTTAAACCACATCAAAGTTTTGGCGACCTTTAAAATCATAAAAATGAAAGATGTTGACTAAAAAGTCCGTCATCGTAACAAATTGGTGCTGTCAGTCGACTGTCTAATACCAGGATATTAAGAGATTAGCTATTATCTATACATATAATAAGACTGTAAAAAAGTTGTGTCCGTACATTGGATATTTTTTTTAAAGAATAATTGTTATGTGTTTTAGGATCGATACTGATGCCAAAACACAATTTTTTTGAATTTTTGTCGGTTTGTCTGTGACTTTGTGCAAGTATTACGCCATGACTACTGAAGGGATTTTGATGGGAGTTTCACTAGGAAATAGCTGAAATATCCGGACAGCTCATAGGCTATAAGCTATGGCGGTATGTGATGTGGAAACAAAGAGCCAGAGAGGAAGATCTGCCTCCTGATCTCCTCCATCCTCTCTATCCTCCTCCTCTACGCAAACGAAGTTGCAGGGTACAGCTAGTCGCAAATAAATACCCAGAAATCACCTATCTTGCCAATTTCTTTGTCAACAAACTAATCTAGACTTCAATCGTATTACTCACTGTCCCGCAAATAATCCTACACGGGTGCAATTCGTGTGAGTCACCGGCCGGAGCCCTCCCCCACCCTCTCGGGCCCCTCGTCACGACAAAGGATTCCTCGCTAAGGAACCCATATGACCTTGAGAGGTGAGGAAGGACTGAAAGGAACCGCTTTGTTATTGTAAGAGTATGGAGATGGAAGGATAAACGCGCCTGATAGGAACTGTATGCAAAGAGCTGAAGATATTCTTAGGTATTAATTCAAATTCAAATGTAATTTATTTACTTTCACATTCAGTATATTATACATTAGCCGCAGTTTGATGACTGACTGGTGCTCAAGCTAGGAGTTCTCCTGTGTGTTGAGTCACTAGGCCGCCCCCTTACAGTCATTCATCATCATCATCATCAGCCCGTATCAGTCCACTGTTGGACGTAGGCCTCTCCCAAAGCGCGCCAATTAACAGCAGATCAATGGTAACACTTGTAGTACGATTTCAAGTCTTACGACGCAAATGATAAGAACTCTGTCAAAAGTAAAAAGTGTTACCATTGATCTGCTGTCGACTATACATGAATCAAATTATAAATACGTATTTTATAATCACTCCCATTAGGGGATAAAAATATACCCAGACAGTTTTTATAACTGCGAGGGTTAAACGTGGAAGTTTAATGAAATGACTTCGCGAAGTGTCGCCGCGGCGTTAATTGGCCCCGTCGGAATTTATAATTTAATCGGAGACTCCTTTTATTCATGAAGGGGACGTTATTACAGCATTGTGGACTGAAATAACCGCATATTTTGGGTTGTGGACATGTCGCTTATGGGTTTATTTGGTAGGTGGTTATAATACAGGGTGTAACGTAAAGGGTATATGAAGCCGAAGGGAGGGTGTTCAGTATCGGTAACTGAACAACTTTTGTTCTACGACTTTTCGATTAAAAAATAAAAATATATTAATGTCTCATACAAATCTATCAGCCAGCACGAAATGTATGAAAAGTCAAAAAATAAATTCGCGAAGATCGAAAAGTCGTAGAACAAAAGTTGTTCAGTTACCGATACTGAACACCCTCCCTTCGGCTTCATATACCCTTTACGTTACACCCTGTATATTTATAAGTACCTATATTTATGTCTTTTTTTTTGGAGAAACTGATCGTGGTTGGTAACACCGAAGGCCAAAGATTCGGGGGGTCGTTCACCAACAAGATGGACCGATCAAGTAAAAGAATCTTCGTCCTCCAAATTCTACACGATCGTAAGAGACGCGCTGGACAGGAACCGGTGGAGACAAATCATCCGCTCCAGAAGCAAACCTGATGCTGACCATGATCCTCAGACATGAGGGACCGACCACAGAGAGAGATACTTATGCCTGAATTATTCCTTTACTTCTACTGCTTCCTGCTCGGGATACACTGCAAGTGATTCAATACCACACTACAAAGTAACTGCTACTTTGTAGTGTGGGCTAACAGCACATCAAGTGTAACGCTCTGGACTTTGGACCGTTCTTATTATCTGCGTAGTAAGATTTAAAATCGTACTGCAAGTGCTACCATTGCCGTGCTACAAGTGCTGTTGTCCGTACAAAGTAGCAGGGGCTCGTGGTCTCGACCAAACCTATTGTCAGAGTTATTCATGCCGCCCGTAGACCTCTGACGTGGCCTAACGTCTGCTGCCGAGCGACAGCAACCGGGACCAACTGCTTAACATGCTTTCCGAGGCACGGAGGGGCTCAGATGAAAATGTCACTAGTAGTCACCCATCCAGGTCCTGACCTTTTTTTTTCGGGGGGAAATTCATCTAAATATCATGATGCCTCCTTGCCGCGGGCAGGCGAGGATGGTTATGTCGGACTCTTGCAGACTAAAAACTCCTCGGTGTTCCGTTTCGCCGCCCTATGGCGGAGTCACGGGGAGACTTGCGAATTACTTCCGCGACTCCGCCGGCGTGTGTCCGGGGGAACCTTCTCGGGGGTCTTTGACCCCATCCGACTGTTAGCGGTGTGCTGGAACACATGCACGCCAACCAACTCGAGGACCTGTTACCGAGCGTTGGACTACCCCGTGTCCACTCGCCCGGAAACCCTCATTATGGGGGGAGGTTACGGTCCAGGTCCTCCACCTCACCCAACGTTGCTTAACTTGTACGATCGTTTTCAACGTGTGTATCTCAGTGGTGTACTAGCAACTAGCCTGCGAGACCCTCGTCAAACACTATTACAATTGTCGTATTACATTTGCCCTCAGCCACCGAGATCCGTTGCCAAGAGATGTCCAAAGGCGGTCTGGCGTACGAGGTGATCCTGGCTGAGCCGGTGGGTGTGCCTGCGCCCGTGCCGCGGCGAGCTGACTCCCCGGACAAGACTCCCTCCGTTGAGGAGATACAGGAGAAACTCAAGGCGGCTGAGGAGAGGAGACGGGTGAGTTTACAGTTTATTTACAGCTGAAGAGAGCTAGTTAGGTTGCTACTGAAATAGTTGGACTTGGATTAAAACAGTGAGTTAATTAAATAGAAACTGTATTGTTTGTCTGTGTCGACCAAGAGTTAGATAGCAAATTAATTGACAGGGAGTGTCAGTTTGGCTTTAGTGTTGCGAATGTTATGTTGGTTTCCAACAACAGCAAACAAGATGGCGGACAATGGTCGGATGTCCTAGATGCCGTTAGGGTGACAAGGTGTAGAAGGACCTGCGAGACTGCAGGCGCCCGACTGGCGCCAGACAGGCTGCAGTGGCGCTCTTAATTACGCTCTCTCACAATTCATTCGACAAATTTAAATGGATGGTTAGGCTTGTGACATACATTAATTCTGCACAGCGCTTAAGTAAATTAAACATTTTGAGGGAAAACAAAAATTTTTTTTACAATTTAATTTATTTAATTTATTTTTATTTATACAAGATAGTTTACAGAGTAATATCTCCAAAACACTATATGTCATTCACAAATAATTCAAAATATAATAATCTATATAAATTAACATTACAAACATAAAAAATAACATTACAAACATTCACTTACGTACCTATAAAAGTGGCCAATAAAAGGACCGATTTTGTCGACAAATATATCTACGTCCTCGCGCGCAGCGAGCATATCGCCGAGCAGCGAGCGAGCGCGCGCGGTGGGCGCGTTGCGTGCGCGGCGCGTGCGCGTCAGGGGCCGCGCGAACAGGCGCGGGGCGCAGCGCGGGCCGCACGCGCCGCCGCGCGGCACCTGCAACGACATCCGCTCCAAGGCAGACATGTTGTCGACCTCGTTGTGAAGCAACGAATAGTAGTGCACTACAAGCAGCAGTCTCCGCCTCAGAGATAGTGTGTCCAAGCCTACCATTCCCGATACGAAGAGCGAGGGGTACAAGAAAGGGTAGTACCCGTACGTCCGCTTATACACCCATCGCGCAAACTTTCGCTGGACCCTTTCTATCATGAGGGAGTACTTACTCTCAATACATTCAACTATCAAAAAAATTATTAATTTGATGTGCATCTTTAGAATCTTTACTGTGCTTTGGAGTTTTTACATTTTAAGGTATTTTTAATATTTTGCAACGATTTCTTTCACTGGAATTTGACCTAATGGTCATTTCTAAGGTCATTGTGTGACTTGTGACGTGCTCAGTTCAATTTTTTTGCAGTTTTCATTTACTAAAAAACCTTACCAATTTAATATTTATCATGAGTACAACCATCAGTTTCAATTTGTCGAATGAATTCAAGGTCACCATGTAGTATCTAACCAGTGAATAACTTCATTGGTATAACTAGAACTAGGTTATGGGCCTAGAGCCTTGAACAGTGTAATTGTAAAGCGATGTAACAAGCACCACCCTTGCCTTGGCCTTAATTACTCGTCATACAATGCATTATTGTAGTGCAAACTATCCTCCATTCCCACCTTACATTACTAGTACAGTCGACAGCACATCAAGTGTATCAAACACGTATATTACGCGGATATTTTATGCGACGATATTCGTAATGGGTTTCTGGGTTCACTAATGTTTGACAAAAAACGTATGACAAATGATCATTTTACAAATTATTTTTAAAAAAGTAATCATTTGACAAACTTATCATTTACTAAAGTGATCGTTTTAAAAGTGATCATTTGATAAAAATCCATAATATAAATATTTAACATAGCAAATGTTGTGAATGCTAAACCGTCATTTTGCAATTGATTAAATTACCAAAGTATTCCTTTTGCAAGGTCGCCATTAGACAAAATATTGGGTAAATAAGTGGGTATTTTATATGTATAATTGTTAATAAATGAACTTGCTTTTTGCATACAAAAAAAAAACCTAACATCGAAGTCTCTGGCTTGGAGCGAAGCTGAGCTTCGCTCCAAGCCAGAGCCTTCTGAACCTAAACATCCGTGTCGGATCTGGTTAGAGAGTTGGTCGGGGTGTCCCTTCATTTGATAAAAAAACAAATTACAATTACCAAACAATGCATTTTGTCAAAGGTTTTTATGCCTTGCGTTGTTTTATCTATTAACGTATACAATAAGTGAATAGTTTGTTAAGTGATGTTTTGAAGAAAGAAACTTTGTCTCGTAATTGTTTTGTCAAATGAATTATTTATAGAACCATTACTTTGTACAAAGATGAACTTATGAATCATAATTTTGCCAAACGTTGTTTGTGAAATGAAATGTTTGTAATTTGTTTTTTATCAAATGAAGGGACACCGGGTTTCTGTAGGTGATATGATATCGATTTTATTGCTATTTATACATATAACAAGACTGTAAAAAGTTGTGTCTGTACATTGGATATTTTTTGAAAAGAATAATTGTAATGTGTTTTAGGATCGATACTGATGCCAAAACACCGATTTTTAGAATTTTTGTCTGTTTGTCTATGACTTTGTGCAAGTATCACGCCATAACTACTGAAGGGATTTTGACGGGAGTTTCACTAGGAAATAGCTGAAATATCCGGACAGCTCATAGGCTATAAGCCATGGCGGTATGTGATCTGAGCATAGACTTTTTTCGACGCAAACGAAGTTGATAGAATATAGATGATGATTGATGAAGTGATATTATAAAATGTATATTCAGAATCATTTCTGAACGGCTGCGGAGAAAATGTGGCAAAAACTCTCAGCAGCACATCTTTTAAAATAATAAGTTGGTTTACTTTCCGTGATTAGGTCATTTAATTCACGCGCTCCAATGACTCAATCTCGGCCTACGTTCCACATAATTCCGTGTCTGTCGCAGAACTTGGAAGCGAACAAGATGGCAGCGATCGCCCAGAAGATGGTAAAGATCGAGGAGGCTTCGCGCATTCGCCAGAACCAGACGAACAACTTCATCACGAGCACCAAGGAGGCGCTGAATGCCAAGATGGAGACGCACGAGGAGAAGCGCGAGGCGTACATCAACGAGCTGCGCGCGCGCCTCAAGGACCACCTTGAGGGAGTCGAGAAGACCAGGTCGGTCTTCTTTTTGTGGAACTCTTTTAGAATTAAAACTATAGTGAGCCATTACTTCTGATTATTACATGTCTCTCCCTCTTCCACCCCGGCTTCCACCAAAGCAGAGAGGAGAGAGATCCGATTTCGTTATTTCTACATCTGTTCTCCGCTTAGGAACGAAAACTGATTGGTTATTCAAAACACATCTCCTATCGTCTCCTCTCCGCTTTGGTGGATACCGGGCCCGAGCTCTTCTAATTGAAGATTGGACAAGATCATGTAAATCTTCTCTCTCTAGTCGACTGCGTGGGACAAGGAGCCGGTTCTGCAGCCGAACCAATCGCGCAAGTTCTTTGGCCAAGAGCTCCTGCCAACACTCCTCTTCCCACAGATCCCCCTGGATTATTAACTGCAGCAGGTTGAGGGTTCCGCATAATGAGACCAGAATACTAAAGCTTCCGTCGCTTTACTTCTTTTAAGAGTTCCAACTTTTTATCCATACGGTTCAATACCTCCATTTAGGCCAGTCATTCTGGCGAGCGTTTGTATGGAGACCCCAACAATAACTCCTCTATCGATGAAACTTTTTTGTATACTTAATAGCATATTTATAAGAACAATTGTCAGAGAATCCAATAATATTTCGAGGCGGAAGTTACTTATTTCAATTGAAATTCAACATTATACCGTATCTTTTTCTGGAACAATGTTATGGTCATAATTCTTTTTCTATAAATTGTATTTTATTAGTGTGCTTCTGTACATTCATAAGTAAAACTACTTTTTAATTCGAAAGTGTAGGTATTTTAATAAAATGTCTTTTTTGGCCGTAGTTTCCATAGGATAATTGCTCCGCCGGGTTTCTGTTTTTAATATGCCTTCAAATTATTATTTCTAGTATAAGTACGAAAATCCAACAAAAAAATCCAAATGAAACAATTCATTATACAGAATTTGTCTTTTAACTATCTCTGGAAAATTACTCTATCAGATATTTTTTACAATTGTAATGAGATACCCACAAATAACCTGATTTCAAAAGAATCCAACAAAATATCCAGGCGGAACACCATTATTTCGAAATACCTATCAAGCGCAGGCCAGCGCGGGGCCCGAGGCGGGCGAGGGGCGTCGAAAACCGGTCGCGCGGCGGGCGAGTTTCTTCAAGTAGGTTAATAGGTACAGCTAACAGAAGATCAACACTTTGGACTAAGTACCGTTCTTATTATCTGCGTCGTAAGAGTTGAAATCGTGCGAATGCGAGCGAGTATTACCATTGATCTGCTGTTGTCCGTACTATACGTATGTATGTATGTATGTATGTATGTATGTATGTATGTATGTATGTATGTATGTAGGAGGTTGATCTAAACATCGCAATTTAATTATTATTATCGTCATCGTTTCGAAACATACGAACGCAGTAAATGTAATATGCGTATTGCCTTGTATAAGTTGAGTATATAGTGTGTGTTTTCTTCGCGACACGGGGTCTAGGATAAACTAACCCAGAGATTCCTTTAGAGTGTCTTTAACTTAATTGGGCGCTTAGTGTTTTTTTATGTTACTTCCAGCTTTAAGAAACGTCCCTGTTGTGAATCTATACTAGATTATTTGCAATTTTGTCGAAATCTAGTCGCGTTCATGTCTCACGCTGGTGCATGAGATAGTGTTTGATAATTTCGCCACGCCAAACAGCGGGCGTATTGGTCGAGTGGCTGGAGCGGTCGCCTCCCGTGCACGCGGTTCCGGGTTCGATTCTTAGCTAAATATATATGTTTTTTTGTTTGTTTCGTGTTTTATTTTGTATTTTATTTTAATTGTGTTTCGAATTTGGTTAGTATTTTATCAAACATTTTGTTGTAATTATCTTTGAATTTTATTTGAGCATAAACTCTGAACTCATTTATACCGAAGTAGGTGTATTAGGAGAGCTGGGAATCTGTCTGTACTAGATTACTTGCAATTTTGTATAAATCTAGACGGAGCGGTCCGTTCATGTCTCACGCTGGTGCATGAGATATGCTTGGTAATTTCGCCGGGCTAAACAGCGAACGAATTGGTCTAGTGGCTGGAGCGGTCGCCTCCCGTGCACGCGGTTCCGGGTTCGATCCTTAGCCTAAATATATTTTTTTTATTGTTTTTTTATATTTATTTTTTGTTTTGTATTTTGTTTCGTGTTTTATTTTGTATTTTTAACCGACTTCCAAAAAAAGGAGGAGGTTATCAATTCGTCGAATTGAAAAATTAATTGTGTTTGGAATTTGGCTAGTATATTAGGCAGATCACCCTCACTTCTAGATTTTTGTGGTTGCAGTTGCGATTACATATTATTAGTAGGTGAATATCTCACGCTCATCGTACAAGTGTAGAATTTAAATTTGCTTAGCTGTAGTCGTCAGTATGACGTAAGTAATAAGACCTATGCCGCACGCAAATATACCCGTAGTCGATGTGCGAGCGAGTTGAAAAATAACAAGCATCAAAGTACACACTAGCACCACATAAACACAGAACAGTCGCGTTTAGGGGAAGTTTCCGATACAGCGCAACAAAGTGTTGGAACAACCTGCCGCCTCCAATTCGTGAACTGAAGACAGTAAACGCTTTCAAGGCTAAACTTAAGATCTACCTACTTGATATTCAAAAAAGTAACAGGAACACATATTTGCTCCGTGACGTGTTTAACTCGTAGGGTCAGTATAGCTAGTCTAGTCATACTTTAGTATAGCTTCCATTACAACACTCTACTTATATCTAGGCACATACTCATAATAATCACATACACCCTCTCATACGCACATACCTACACGAATATACATGCATGCACACATTTACAATATTTAACTAGTATAAAATTATACACGGTTATTTATAACATTATCTACACCTCATAAACGCTATATATTATTACTAATTTATATAACTCGATTGCTTTCCTTCCCTTATGTATTTCCCAACTGTAGTGTTACTGATATTGCTCTTTCTACAGTTTTATTATATTTATTTACTCGTATTATACTTATTCCATTGTTAATTTCAACCCATATTATTGTTTATATTGTGTATACTTCATAATCTATTTATGTATTCTGTTTGCGTCCGTACGTCACTGTCCCGCGGCCCCGCTGAAAACCAGCGCTGTAGTAGGTACCACTACTGCAGCACACGCTGAGCTGGGGACCGGTTTGGCACCACACCACTGCACCGTCACCTTGTATTGTACTAATCTATTCTTTTTCTTGTGTATTGTGCATTGTTTGTGTGTGTCAAATAAACGTTATCTTATCTTATCTTATCTTATCTTAAGCTGTCTTTGTTACTCGAGGGGGTGAGGGGGGTCCGATCGCATGTAGCACGGCGCACCGTTCCGCTGAATCACTTATTGACTGATAATCTATTTTGATTCTAATAATATCACAATACAGTAGGGTTTTATATAACAGATAATTATAATTTTAAGAAATAATTTGATACACGCACACCAAACGAGATCCCACGGCGAAAAAAAAGTGTTTTGCCATTGTCCGTACTAACCTTGACATATGTTGTCGTACTTATGCGTTGATGATACGGGCTAGATTACGTTTTGTGTTTGTTGGCGTAGGTACTATCGTCTCGGTCGAGCTTACTTAAACATTCCACGTAGTAGGTACCTAGTAAGTACACATAAAAACACATCAAGTTGTAACACTTTGGACCGCTCCAATCTATATATCTATCTGCGTCGTTAGAGTTGAAATCGTACTGAAAGTGTTACTATTGATCTGCTTTTGTCCGTACTAACCTTGACTTGACATGTTGCGCTTATGCGCCGATGATACGGGCTAGATTACAATGGTTTTGTGTATGTTGGCGTAGGTACTGTTGTGTCGGTCGAGCTTACTTAAAACATTCCAAAATCAGATCAAGTGTAACACTTTGAACCGTTCTTATTATCTGCGTCGTAAGAGTTGAAATCGTACTGCAAGTGTTACCATTTGTTTTGCTATGTCCGTACTAACCTTGAAATGTTGTCGTACTTATGCGCCGATGATACGGGCTAGATTAGAATGGTTATGTGCATGTTGGCGTAGGTCGGTCGAGCTTTCACCACTCGGTAACGAGTTAACCTAAAATAAACCTTATTCGTATAACTGTAGGTAGAGTACAGAATCCTATCTCCAAAATATTTGTTCAACTTCCAGTCCACGTTACCGATGCGATAGATATTTTCTACTTGTATAGGAATAAGGTTTATTATAAATTGACTTTGACTTTGACGAACAGTTCGACTAAGATCGTAAGTATGTTCATAATGATAAGAAAAATCAAACTTAGCATTTTTCTCAACTCTAATTTTTCGTCGATTTCTAGAAAACGCTTGTCCGCATGGATCTTTACTGGACTTTAGTAAAGAGTTAATCTACAATTAACCTTATTTGTATATGAGTAGACAACAGAATCCCATCTCCAAATGTCTCCTCCGCTCCGTCCAATTTCTCGTCCGCGTTCCCGCTGTTCTGTACGTGTAATAGGAATAAGGTTGTTAATCGGCCGCAGTAGCGATCCGCGCGCAGTGGCGCATGCACCGCCGCGTTGATTAGAAATATTTGAATACAACTCTATTTGATATTTTGTGCTTCGCCTGCATTTTTTATTGGAAAACTTGAAAAGCAGTTTTAATAAGATAGTCTGTTCATAATGACAAGAAAAATCGGGCTGAGCATTTTTGGAAACCCCCATTTTTCGTCAATTTCTGGATAACGCTTTTCGGTCTGGATTTTTTATTGGATATTCATAACTACTTTCGAAAGTAATATTTTAAATACATAATTAAATAGAAATTGGAGTGAGTAATTATCCCTTGGAAATTACGGCAAAAAAACACATTTTATTAAAATATATATATTTCCATATGGAAATATGGTTGGATATTCTGTGAACACATGCCTATAGGTAACTAAAACTTGTAAAAAAAGAATTTTGGATAGAGCAATTTTCCTGTAATTGATACCACGTAATTTAAGTTTGACCTTGAAAATACCTAACTTCCGTTTCTACAAATTATTGGATTCTATGTCAATTCCAATCTACATATGGTACTCTATCACTGTGCCAAATTTCATAGATAGATGAGTTACTGCTAGGGTCAACTCCTTTAATGACTGGCCTAATTAGTCACCCTGTCCCACCATGATATCTTCAGGAGTCTACAATATATCCAGATTTCGAAAGCCTCAATTTTCTTCATGCTTAACTGTGTGAGTATCCACGGATTAAAGTCACTTGTTTGGTTGAAGCCGGTGTTTAGACCGGCAGTTTCGTGTCACGGTTCAAGTCCTGCCCACGGCTAGAAATCTTTTCATCATTTAAAACTACGTGACCATTTAAGCTGTACCTATCATTTTGTTGGGGACTTATTACAGGTTTCATATTGCATAATCATAACATAATCAGTATCATTTTCTACTACTCTCGCAACTCCTATAGAAGAATAACAAATACAATGAATAATTCGCTTCGATTTCTTACTATTTTCTGAATTCTTAATTAATCTGTTTTTTTTCAACTCGCAACTTGTACATAACTTTAATTTAAACCAATAATTGTAATAAAAAACGGAGATACTTTTACATTTATTCGTTATCTTGTACAACTTGCGGTTGATGGTGGGGCAGAATCTGGCAATGTCATTTGTTCGCCGAGCATGACGTAGTGCATAAAATAAATTCATACTGCAAGTGTTACCATTGGTCTGCTGTTGTGCACAGACTGACGCTGGAGCAGCAGACGGCCGAGGTGTACAAGGCCATTGAGGACAAGCTGAGCACGGCCGCCGACAAGCGAGACGAGAACATCAAGAAGATGATAGAGAGACTGCGGGAACATGTAAGTCTAAGTCATACAAAACTTAAATTCATGGAGTGTATTTTGTATTGGGACATCCATTGTATGTAGGTAGTGTCTGACCTAACTTTAGGTTTCAGCCAAATAACGGGTTTCGGCTTAGTTTTCCGGAAACCGAAACTGAGTTCGAGAGCCTATACTGTATCATTTCAAGGCTCACTTGCAACCCGAGTGTTAAAAAATAAGTCAGAGTTACGTACAAATTTACTCTGGTCAAGTCATCAAACTATTATTTAACCAGGGTTATCTGCCATCTAATCTAACTAACTAAGGGATTGATTGAACGAATTGGTCGCGGTTCGTGCGTCGGGGTTTTTGAGTAAACAACTAAGTTGGTCGCGTTTCATGCGTTTTATAAAAACAATAAAAACCTACCTCCACTATTGGTCGCGATTCGTGCGTTTAATAGTTTGGTGGTCTGGCTACCTACGTTGGCAAGTATTACCATAGAGTTATAAAAACCGTTAAATTGTCAATGGTTTAAGAGAGTTCTGTCGCGACGCCGCCGCCGCTAGTAGCGCTGCTCATGGGCGTACCCAGGTTCTGAGCCGGGGGTAGATGAACTGAGTTTACCAACCCGATTCTAAACTTGATTCCAAGCGTGCCTAAACATGTTCATGTGTGCTGAGTCTCATTGGTGTGTTTAAATGTCGCCGCTTGATGTGCCGTCGTGTTGCTTAGGAGGAGCAAGTGCGCAAAGTGCGCTCCGGCAACCAGGAGCGCTTCCAGCAGCTCGAGAGCACCATCCAGGACAAGCTGCAGCAGGCAGCCGACCGGCGCCTGCAGCTGGAGAACGAGCAGAAGGAGAAGCTGCGCAGCCACGTGAGTACAGCGGCGTGACGTCACAGCTGTGCTGCCAGCAGCTTGAGAGCACCGTCCAGGACAAGCTGCAGCAGGCAGCCGACCGGCTCCTGAAGCTGGAGCAGAGGGAGAAGCTGCGCAGTCACGTGAGTACAGCGGCGTGACGTCACAGCTGTGCTGCCAGCCAGACAGCAGCTCGACAGCACCATCCAGGACAAGCTGCAGCAGGCAGCCGACCGGCTCCTGAAGCTGGAGCAGAGGGAGAAGCTGCGCAGTCACGTGAGTACAGCGGCGTGACGTCACAGCTGTGCTGCCAGCCAGACAGCAGCTCGACAGCACCATCCAGGACAAGCTGCAGCAGGCAGCCGACCGGCTCCTGGAGCTGGAGCAGAGGGAGAAGCTGCGCAGTCACGTGAGTACAGCGGCGTGACGTCACAGCTGTGCTGCCAGCCAGACAGCAGCTCGACAGCACCATCCAGGACAAGCTGCAGCAGGCAGCCGACCGGCGCCTGCAGCTGGAGAACACGAGCAGAGGGAGAAGCTGCGCAGCCACGTGAGTACAGCGACGTGACGTCACACCTTGAGCATGAGTTAGAAGGAGCTCATCAACTACATAACTACAGTGGTGTGACGTCACAACTCAGGCACCAGCAGTGACGTACACTATTGTGACGTCACAGAGCAACCCTACCTTCAACCGTCCAAGTATCTCGAGCATGAGTAGAAGGTATTTTTCTTCTTTTTAAAGACATTGCCACATTTCAATGGAGCTTTGCCCCACCTACAAAACTACGTGACCATTTAAGCTGTACCTATCATTTTGTTGGGGACTTATTACAGGTTTCATATTGCATAATCAGTATCATTTTCTACTACTCTCGCAACTCCTATAGAAGAATAACAAAAACAATGAATAAATCGCTTCGATTTCTTACTATTTTCTGAATTCTTAATTAAGCTTTTTTTTTTCGAATTGCAACTTGTACAAAACTTTATTTTAAACCAATAATTTTAATAAAAAACGGAGATATTTTTACACTAATTCGTTATCTTGTACAACTTGCGGTTGATGGTGGGGCAGAATCTGGCATAGTCATTTATTGTATGCCATCGTAATGATTGTTAACTACAAGAAAAGTTCAGCTGCTTAAATTCTCTTTCTAGAAAATGAATTGATTTGTGCAATGCCTAATTCATCTCCAATAGCATGTGCATCATTTTGTTATCATCCATTTTGTTTTGTCCTATTGTTTTATCATGCTTTATGTCCGTCGCTCGTAGAACCTTAAGCTGGCGGAGGTCCGTTCCACGATCACGGCCAAGATGGAGGAGATCACCAAGGATATCGAGACGAAGCTCACGACCGCCGAGCAGAATAGGGAAAAGGAGATTCAGAAGAAACTCGACTTTGTTAAGAAGGAGGTTGGTATTAGAATTGCTTGGGCTGTGTGTTGTTTATTTTCATCTCATTTAGCGCAGAGTGGAGTGGCGTCGAAGCAACTAGTTTAGTATCAATTTGAATTTAACTTTATTTACTTCAACAATTCAATTCAAATGATTTATTGCAGTCACAAAGACCATATAAGTGTTAGTAAGTACTTAAAACTATGTTAGTGTTTACATGAGGTGTATTACGCGCCATAACATGCGACTTAGGTCCGACTCCGAGACCCCGGGACATGTAAGTGTATCCAGTGTCTCAGAATCGGACTGTCCATGGTATCCGCAATGCCCTTCAGGATGCTGTTAGGTTAGGTCAACATACGACTGTAATCGGTATAGCGAAGAAAAATGCCACTCGTGCGGATGATGTCAATTCCTTAGGCGGACGTGAAAGCTCGCGCACCTGTCGATGTGCCTTGCGACCGGCGAATGCTCTTCGCCGGCACTCCACTCCGTGTCTGCGCTGACCCTTATGGTTTATTAGCACGATTAAAAATTAAAATTAGGGGTTTTCAAAGTGACACGTTGATAAAAAAAAGTACCGATGGACCCGGTAGATGGCACTGATTCCTCCAAAATTAGATTTGTGTGCGACGTTGACATCTGGAAACTTGAGACATCATTAAAGTAGATTATGGACATGGTAGTGTATAATTTAAGTACATCTACCAAATACTTTCTAGACGGTGAAGGAAAATATCGTGAGGAAACTTAGGAGGACCTTCTCTTGGGAAAATTTAATCTTAGACTCTCCCATATACTTTCATCTATGTTAGACTGTGCTTACAATAAGTTTTAATGTACTTTAATATGTATGTATTTAGGTTTCACGGGTTTCAGAAAACCCGGTCCTTTGAAAGGCTTGCACGGAGACATAGGTCCAACGCGTGGAGGCCCCTTAGAGAACTTTAATTTGAAGGGATATGTGATGCACCTAGCGGGACCCGTCTCTGAGCGCATCTGACTGCACTCAATGACAGACCCCGTCAGGTGCATGAACTATTGCAGTGATTGGAAATTACAACTTAATTGGGATTTATTCATATTAATTATTATTATTAAGGGCCTTCCATGAGCCAACTAGCGCCGCCGCCAATCTATGAAAAATTATCTTCCAATTTTATCAATTTAAAAAAAAGCTATGTACATAATGTTTATTACGATAAATACTATTTTTTAAATAAGCAATTTATAACGTGATTCAATGTCGGTATTACCGACTCGGTAAGTTGTAGTTCGCATAATTGCGAAAAATTGCCGGTTTCGGCACATTTGTGAACTTTGCTTGCCGCAATTATGCCATGTATTGCATATTAAAAAAATAGTGTTTATCCTAATAAAGATTGTGTACATACCATTTTTAATATAAATTAATAATTTGTAAGATATTATTTTTTTAAGTTGGCGGCGCGGGCGCTAGTTGGCTCATGGAAGGCCCTTAAAACCAAAACAAAAAAAGTAGGAATGTCTTTTTGCCTTTCTGAAATAAAAAATACATTTATTGCTGTAACATTGCAGGAGCGCCGCGCCGAGATGGTCCGACAGAACAAGACCGCGCGCGCTGAGAGTGACGCGTCGCCGACCACCGGCTAAGCACGCGTCGCACAGCCTCCACGCATGCGCACCTACCATACACCAGGGACGAGTCATTAGGGGAGCTAAGGCTTTGGGAGGTTACAGGTAGCTTGATGACGTAACGATGACGAATGGACGTCAGTGTTACGTCATTGACGTCATTATGCTACCTGTGGGGTGACCGCGACTTCTATCGTTATCGCTTTCAATTTGACACATGGACGCTTTACATTGCTGCTTGGATATTGGCAGTTTTAACAAACTACAACGAAACGCAGCAATGTCATTGTTACTTTAATGAGGTTTTTTCATTTGAAATTTGTCCGTTTTCAGTTGAGTTTGCTAGGAAAGTCGCCCCAATGCCTAGTCGTGATGTTGAGTTTGACCTTTTTGGTTATTGCTTAGACTTGCTACACTGCTGTTATATCGTTCAAGTGTCAAAATGAAAACTATAGAAGTCGCGGTCGGCCCCCTGTTACTTTAGACAGTGTTGCCAACTGTAAAAAAATATTTATTGGCAATTTTAGTAATGATTTAATGAAATTATGTAAAGTTAACAGCTGCCTGACAGAATTCTGATGAAATTATTCAGAGGACCGAATGAAATTTTTTCATTATAGTTGGCAACACTTGTTTTAGGTCACTTGGGGATTTAAGTGGAAAGCTAAAGAGGCTATATCATTAGGGTTGCTAGAACATCGTTGGAATGACTCGTCTAGCAAAATTGTACGGCAAAGTGCACCGTGGAGGCGACTATATCAAGGCCTATAATGCATTGTAACATACAAAATATTGTGATAAAAAACATATTTCTGTAACTGCATATTCACAATATTATGTTACATAGAGCGCGCTTGTGACACCAAAATATCACTTGTTGCTTCAATGGTAAAAATATATATTAATTTTAAAAAGTATTTTTTCATAAAAAGTCTTTATATACTGACGTAACTAATCTTTCATGTGAGTTCAATATTTTAACAATGTCATTTACAAAAGTTCAAAATGCAGGCTCACCCAACATTAACCGCAGGTATTTTTATCCCTTTATAAACATCGCCGCAACGTTAGAGTCGCATAAATATGACGTTAAAGGCACATAAATATGACGTTAAAGTCACGTTAGTACGACGTTAAAGTCACGGCACTGTGACGTCATAGTCCGTTAGAGTTACGTCATTGTGATGTCATATTCACGTTAGAGTCACGTCATCTTGACGTCAACATCACGTCTCCCTGCAATACTAGTGGTTTGCCAAGCCTGATATATCTAGCGCAACGCTTTGGTTAAAATAATATGAGTTCGATTTGCACGAATAATAATCGCAGTTGAAATGTGCGTCACTCGTTTCGACCAATAGCATACGATTGACTTCGTGCCTCAGAAAGCACATTAAGCAGTTGGTCCCGGTTGTTGCCGCTTGACAGCAGTCGTTAGGCCACGTCAAAGGCCTACGGGCGGCCTGAGTAACTTTGACAAATAGGTTTGGTCACTAAACCACACGAGAAAAAAAAGATACGATTGACGATTTTTTTTCTTACCACACTTTCATATCCTCACATGATTGATAACAGCATCGGTTACGTTGGCAAATAGATACGTTTTTCACCAATTATGGCAACATTGCTGTCACTATGGCCGTATTTCACTATTTTACTAACATAAAATGCCCTAGGCGTGATCTCACCTAACTCCAACTTTTAGTAAATCAAGTACAAATTTTAAAAATTCTAGTTTAATTGCACATCACTGTTGGCCTACTAAAAGTTGGACGGAGGTTTTCGGTTCCGTATTTTCATAGATTTAAATTCGCCTGCATTTATTAGTGGTGTATAAAGAGGTATAATTGTTTGGGTGTCAGTTTTATAAATTTTATTTCCAAGTACGGAACCTTCGGCAAATGAATGCGCTCACATTTGACCGGTTTTATTGTAAGGACGAGGTGGCTCGAAGAGATAACTAACCGTTAGTTTATAGTATTAGAGCTCTTTCTGGCTTGCGTATGTCGAGAGTAGACGTCAAACGGACGTAGAGGTGCCGTTCGTGCCACGTTATTGTGACGTCAAAATGACGTTACGGTCAATTTAATGACGCCTTTAAAGTTTTAATGCAATTAAAACGTGTTGTCATTAAAGTAAAACTAATGCACATTGGCCTTACAAATGAACAATTTAAGTCCAATAATTCACGTTAACTTACGTTAGCTATACGTCTTCTCTAAGCATACGAAGGCACGCAGGAGCCTATTATATCATTATTTTTAACGTTTAACATAACGCAGCAGTATTTTTAGGAAGTATGATATTTACTAAATTTAAGTTCACCCACTAAATTACCGCTGGCTATCCATATTTTACTAATTATTATTATTATTTAGAAAACTACTGTCACAGTACGTACAAGGAATGATATTGATATATCGTATACATACAATGCCGGTGTCGAATAGGTTTATAGCATGATGACGTTAAATAGACGTCACACGTCAGTATTACGTCATTGTCGTCATTTTGCTGCCGGCCTCGTGCGTACAGTCTTTTCCTGTGGCAAGTTGAAGTACCAATACCAGACTTATTTTACAACAACTTTGCAATCCTAGCAGTTATGAGGTACAAAATAATCCGTAAATTTTCCAGCCAAAGGACATGTAACCAAGCCCCATATGTATGAGTATGATGGCCAAGGCTATTGTAACCATGCCAAATATTTTAAAACTGCAATTTTATCAGTGTTGCCATTTTATGAAAAAAACTTCTAAAATGGTAGTTTATTAAGCGTATCCCGTATTGACTTGGTGGGATACGAGTGTCGCTGCGTCTTGTTGTCGTCGAGTGTGTCGCTTACGCTCGGTTTTGTTAAATATAATATGCGGAAGTCACGGTTTTCATTCAGTGTTTTGTGTTAGCATGTGACACGCCATTTCATTTCGTTCAAAAACATTTAGTGGATTATCTGCTTAGTATAAGAGCTTGTGTCCTGTTATTTCAGACATTTGCCTACCAGTTATTATGGATCTATTTACATTAACCAGTGTGGTCTCTTCAAGCGACATGTATTCTCAGTCCCGTGACACATTTGTCGCTATTACATAGTCAAACTGTATACAGTATATTACCATAAGAATTCCATATAAATGATGGTAAGGAACAAAGTATGTGTAATCACCAAATATTGATAATCTTGCGGTACCGTTTCAGACCTTTGGTACACCTAGATATCGTCGGTGGTACCATACGCATGGATATTTTATGCGTAGACAGATCTGTATAAAACAGGACACGATCTCGCATACTAAAAGAATCTCATTGTGAATGCAATATTAAAAAATATATAATGGAAGCGATATTTAACAGCGAAAGTGCCTCTATTACATAAATTGGCTCTCGGATATCAATAAAGAGTAATATGGAGCCTTCATAGCGTTTTATATTTTTTTAAGTGTAGTGTGTCGGACACAAACCGCTTCTGTGATGTTTTGCTCTAACTAGTGATATGGATGTCGGGCGGGTCTGCTCGGGGAGGCTCGCGGTACATTTACAACATACAAAAAAAAATTGGGACATGATAATCCTACCTACTGACATTGCTAGATTGCCTATGGCAAAAGCCATTTTATTTAAAAAACATATTTAGAAATCACTGAACTATGGTCACTGAAAATTGGGCTGAATCTGGATTTCGCGATGACAGCGAAATGAGTGCACAAAAGCTGTAAAAAAGTAGTCCGAAGAAGGGTGATGAACTGGTCAATCGTTATCGTTTTCATTTTGACACTTGAACCGTATACATTGCTGCGTTTCGTTGTCGTTTGCTAAAACTTGCAAAAACATTGCAGCAATGTATAGCGACCATGTGTCAAATTGAAAGCGATTACGATAACGACAGAAGGCGCGAACAACCCAGTGATGATTGATAACGAATTGAGGACTGAAAGCAAGATTGCACTATCCCGTTTCAGTGCAATTTTTCGAGTGTCATTTCCAGCAACCTTGCATCTATAGTATTTTAACCTGCAGTAGATGAATATCGATCAACCTACCCGAGTTGAACCTAGTATTTCGGCTAAGCACAAATAAAATAACCAATACGTAGGGTACAGGCGGCGAAGAATGTGCGTTTGTGGAGCGAGATGACGAATTCCTGTAATTCCATAGTATATTTTTGCCATTCGGTTAGCGTCGGTATGTTGTAACGTCAAAGATATGATAACAATTGTATATAAATAATAATAATACACCGAGATGTCATAGTCGCCAACCTTACCCCAATGGAGTACCACAATTATAATATGTAGTTAATAATAAAGGCATATAAACTATCAAAAGTATGCCTCTCCCACATAACTAACATTATGGGTTATTTTTACCATTTTTTTTTTTGGCACAAATCACCTTCATTCATCGTCATCTTTGCAACATTATCATCATCATCAATCAGTCCATTGCTAGCCAAATGCCTTTATTATTATGTAGTTAATAAAGTCGGCAAATAAAATTGCTTAAAGAAGTTTGCCTGTCCCATTTCACATCATTGGTTATTAACAAACTTTTTGTTGCACAGATCTCTTTCATTCATCGTCATCTTTAAAATATCATCATCATCAATCAGTCCATCTTCATTCATCTTTATTATGTAGTTAATAACGTCGGCAGATAAAATATCAGACAGAAGCTTGCCTGTCCCACTTCACATCGTGGGTTATTAACCAACTTTTTTGGCACAAATCTTCATTCATCGTCATCATCATCAATCATTACTTTACATAGGCCAAATGCCTTTAGAAACTCCAAATGTCAATGCTATGCAGGGCTAGTATGCGCACGCGTTAGCGATCGGCGTGACGCCCAAATGGCTGTTAGACGCAAGATTTCGTAGCACGACTAGTACTACACGTTTGCGGCCGATCTTTCATATGTGATTCTCAACTTTGTCTCGGCGTCGCCTTGGCGTGGCGTGGGCGCGGCGCGTTACAACGAACATGGTCTCAACTTCACCAACTCATTTTCATATTGTCAATTCATCAATTTTCGCAACAAATAGTCTGATAGTAGTAGTGGTACTCTATGAACGAAGGTTGACGAGAATGACTCCCGGTATATAAGAGGTGATGTATCAAGCTTGCGCGGGTGGCGAGGCGTGCTTGCCTGCTTCACTCTATGTTACTAACGCAAAGCTAACGGTAATGATTTAGGTGTAAGGTAGCTTTTTCGGTGGAGACATAATTCTGACCAATTTGCCTTCGATATTGTGTAGCCTTTTAGAATCGCACGATCTAACAAATCATGTGAAGCGATTGTAACGTTGAGCTTTGAGAAATATTATTATTAATAGTTGGGGTAAGTGGGATCGGCGGGGTAAATGAGTAATATGCGTACATAACCAAAATTCTTTCATCGGAATAATTAAAGACTTCGACGCCGATATTGCGACGACGACGCGACGGTCCCACTTACCCCAACTGCCATTACTTATATTTTTTTCCCTAAAGTTAGTCATGATCATTATCCTAACTAATTATGTTAATTTTATATTTTATTGTGATTAAATGTGCTTAAGTTGTGAGGTAATGAAAATTGCTGTTTTCGAAGTGCAGGCAACTTTTGTAGTTTCATTGTCGTATTAAATAAAGTTCTAAATACTAACTGTATGTGTGTTTTATTTATAACTAAATGTTTTCCCAATGCCTATCCAAATACTTACTCGTCTTTAAGAATAAGTAATGAATGGTTATCCCAGGCAGGGGCCCCAAGGGAGGCATTGTTGTCGAGTTGGTAGTTTTTGGAGATGTGAATGAGTACAAACAACGGCTTTCAAATTACAAGCAATACAATGTCTCATTAATTAAATTACTCTTTGAATACAAGTAACTGTAGGTAGGTAATTCTACCTCCATGAGTAGATATTATGTTCCATTTCAACATAACGGTAAAATAAGAACACAAGCTGTGGTATGACCACGATGAACACCCCGTAATGCAAGTGACGTCACTATCACAGAATCAGATTCAAAGTCAACATTTTTGCGTTTCTTGCGTGAAACGTAGGCAATGCCGTCCGTGGATTGACAGACGTGAAAATTGTAGCTTTAAAAGCGGGTTTCTCTGTGATTGTGAATTTAGCTTTATGAATTTTTGCCATCAACGAATCAAGAAAGGCCGTCATGTAGTGTTGATGGTAGAAATAGTTACTCTGATATGGTCACACTGGAACAAAATATGTCAAAATGACAAAAATGGCTGCCACAATTTGTTTCCATTCCGTTTTCGTGTGGCGTTTTCACGTTTCGTGCATTGTAAATTAATATTAATTCAATTTGATAAGTAAAATATACTATTTTACAATTGTTTTATAAGTTACCAACTAAGTGCGAATCTTTTATTGGTGTGAAATGGGTGATAACAAAGAAGGAAAGCGTAAGAAAGATAAAAACAACGATGATGACGATTATAGCAAGGAAAAGAAGTCAAAAAGGGCCCGAACGAGGTCCCGCTCGCCTGCCGAGGCCCGCGAGAGAGATAACAGACGTAAGCGGAGGCATTCCAGGTCACAATCTCCACAAAAACATGTCAAACAGGAGAGGCCGCGTGATGATGTTCGATACGAGAATGAAGTGAAAAAAGATGTCCCAGAGAGGAAAAGCAAGCAAACAGACATGTTAAATACACGTACTGGTGGGGCCTACATCCCCCCTGCGCGTCTCCGGATGATGCAAGCTCAAATTACTGACAAAAACTCCGTTGCCTACCAGAGGTTAGCTTGGGAAGCTTTGAAGAAATCCATACATGGCCATATCAACAAAATTAACGTCGGTAACATCGGCGTTATTATCAAACAGTTGCTGAAAGAAAACATAGTTCGCGGTCGAGGTTTGTTGTGCCGATCCATCATACAAGCACAGGCGGCCTCTCCGACATTTACTAACGTTTATTCTGCTCTGGTAGCAGCAGTCAACTCTCGATTTCCAAACATCGGCGAGTTACTATTAAAAAGACTGGTCATACAGTTTAAACGAGGTTTTAAGCGTAACGATAAAGCTATATGTATATCCGCAGCTTCGTTTATCGGTCATCTTGTGAACCAACGTGTAGCTCATGAGATTCTCGCTTTGGAGCTTCTTACATTACTCGTAGAGACTCCGACGGACGATTCTGTGGAAGTATCGATAGCCTTTTTGAAGGAGTGTGGCCAGAAGCTAACGGAAGTGTCCTCGAAGGGTGTGAATGCGATTTTTGAGATGCTGAGGAATATTTTACATGAAGGCCAATTAGACAAAAGGGTTCAATACATGATTGAGGTTATGTTCCAAGTGTGGAAGGATGGTTTCAAGGATCACCCGGCGCTCCTTGATGAGTTGGAGCTGGTGCCAGAGGAGGAGCAGTTCACACATCTCCTGATGTTGGATGATGCCACAGATCCACAGGATATCTTGAGTAAGTTCCCTGTTTTTATTTATTTATTAAATAAAGTGCCATAATATGACATTTTATTCACATTACAATCTAGCCTAAATACAATAAGACTAATAAGTAATTAGATTTTGACCTAAATTTCTATAAATTGTCACTTACATCTAAGAGTTAGTCCAACGACATTACTGAGGGTCTATTAAGGGTGATCACTTTGTTCACGTGTCTTACATTCGTGCACTATTTTGTTTTCACTACACTAACTCAAAAGGTTTGGTTCTTTTCAGTCTTCTCACTATGTCCGGGTTTTTAATTTGAACACATTTTTTGAAGCAAGAAGTGACCTGTCACAGCTATATTCTGGGAAGAAAAATGGTAGACTAAACTATAAAATAATATAATCTAATATAAAAGTAAACCTGGTATATCTACTGAAATGAAACTCAAAAGTGTAAATATGCTGGCTGCATTGTATGACCAATGAGATACTTTGAGCCAAGAATAATCTCAAGTGAGTATCATATTATTATTAATTTAATTAGTATTACCATTTTTCAGATGTCTTCAAGTTCGACGAGAAATATGAAGACAATGAACAGAAGTACAAGAACTTGAGCAAAGAGATCCTTGGGTCTGACGCAGAGTCAGATGGAGAGGGCTCCGGAGAAAGCGGCAGTGAGGAGTCTGATGACGAAGAGGAGGGAGAAACAGAAAAGAAGGAAATGACCATCATAGACAATACGGAGACGAATCTAATCGCACTACGAAGAACCATATACCTAACCATAAACTCCAGTTTAGACTTCGAAGAATGCGCGCACAAACTCTTAAAAATGCAGCTTAAACCCGGCCAAGAAGTAGAACTCTGCCATATGTTTCTCGACTGCTGTGCTGAACAAAGAACCTATGAGAAGTTCTACGGGTTATTAGCCCAACGCTTCTGTAACATCAATAGGATATACATCGGACCGTTCGAAGAGATATTCAAGGATTCATACGGTACAGCCCACAGATTGGATACGAATCGGTTGAGGAACGTTAGCAAGTTCTTTGCTCATCTCTTGTTTACCGATTCGATTGGTTGGGAAGTGTTAGATTGTGTCAGATTGAATGAAGAAGACACAACGAGCTCCAGCCGTATTTACATCAAGATCCTCTTCCAAGAGTTAGCAGAATACATGGGATTGAAGAAACTGAACGACCGTCTGAAAGATCCGTTAGTTACTATCGCTATTTCCATATATTATTCATTTTGTGGTCGAAATTTTAATGGTTTTCTTGTTTTTTCAGGACTTTGCAGGATGCGTTTCTGGGTGTATTCCCGAGGGATAATCCGAAGAATACGAGGTTTTCTATCAATTTCTTCACATCGATCGGTTTGGGAGGTCTCACTGATGAGCTGCGCGAACATTTAAAACAAATGCCAAAGGTACGTAATGAAATAGTGACTTATTCTTTGTGTTTTATTTTTTAGAAGAATCTCAGTTAAAGGTTTGTTCTCAAAATGTTGAAGGAAACCCTTATTTTTTACTATTTAATTATGAAAACGCAACTCATTACGATATGTCAATTTCAGAGTGTTTGTAATGGCTATCGACTATTTATTATCTAGTATTTTATTTAGTTTACCCTGAAACCTACCTATACATATTTTTCTACTGCTTTAGACTAAGCCATACTAGTATATCCTGGAGGATACGTATTCTTATTAGGATTAACTAGTTCGGCCTAGACAATACTAGTTTATCCTATCGGAGTTCGGACGAACTAGTTCGGCCTAGGCTATACCGGTTTATCCTACCGCGTGTAGGCAGAACTAGTTTATTATTATTTCATTATGTACAGGCAGCTAGAAATAAAGTATATGAATATGATTTGTCATTGTTGCAGAACGTGCCGGCACCCACGACAGAGATCAAACTGGACAGCTCTGATTCCAGCTCTAGTTCCAGCAGCTCGGATTCTTCTTCCAGCGATTCCAGCTCTAGTGGTTAGTTTATTTTTATTACAATTTATTATCAATTATTATTATGTATAAACATATCACTCACTTATATTGTTAAAGTCTGCAATTAGACCGACAGTTTCGATCGATTTCGACGGTCTTTTGCAATGTGAGCGCGCCACGCCCGCGTCGCCGGTGACGTTTCTTTCCCGCACTCATTTGTGCTAATTGCCGACTTTAACAATATAAGTGAGTGATATCCGTTTATATATAATTATTTGTAGTAATGGCTCACTATAGTTTCAATTTATTATCAGTATGTCCTATTGCATCAGCCCCGTGGTTCGCTAGAAATCAAGAAATACACGAATATCTGAACTTTTCAACAGTCAGGCAGGAAATTAGCAGCAAGATAGAGCGATACAAGGAACTGTGTGTGTATTGTATTTTTGTATATAACGAGCTCTGACACGTGATAATTATTCATCATTCTCTTTCAGATTCAGAAGAAGATGGCGATAAGAGGAGTGACAAGGATAAAGCTAAAAGCAAAAACAAGGACAAAAGACCCAAGACACCAGAAGAAGCCCCGCCCAAGGATGTCGAGAGATGGGGTCACGACGGATTCTACGACACTTACGGCAAAGACGCGCGCAGAGTCGAACCCAGACCCGCGCCAGATAGACCTGAGAGATTCGAGAGAGATAAAGACAATTTCGTCAGACCACGAGATGTCAGACGTAACGATGATAACAGAAAAGATTTCGAACAAAGAAACGGGGACCCAAGACGCAATGAAAGAAGGCAAGATGATGAATCTGATAGAAATCGTGATAGGAATGATAGAGGTGACCCTAGGAGCGCTAGGCGTGACGGGGATGACCCTAGAAGGCGTGAAAGCGATAGAGAAGCCGATCCAAGACGCAATGAAAGAAGGCAAGATGATGAATCTGATAGAAATCGTGATGGATCACGTGATAGGAATGATAGAAATGACCCTAGGAGCGCTAGGCGTGACGGAGATGACCGCGATAGCGCTAGAAGACGTGAAAGCGATAGAGATGGCGATACAAGAGGCAATGAAAGAAGACAAGACGATGAATCTGAAAGGAATCGTGATGGATCACGTGATAGGAATGATAGAGGTGACCCTAGGAGCGCTAGGCGTGACGGAGATGACCGCGATGGCGCTAGAAGACGTGAAAGCGATAGAGAAGGCGATACAAGAGGCAATGAAAGAAGACAAGACGATGAATCTGAAAGGAACCGTGATGGATCACGTGATAGGAATGATAGAGGTGACCCTAGGAGCGCTAGGCGTGACGGAGATGACCGCGATGGCGCTAGAAGGCGTGAAAGTGATAGAGAATATTCTAGAAATCCTAGGCGAGATGACGACGATCGACGCCGCGATAGGAACACAGAAGATCCCAGATCGAGAAAGGATGAAGAGAGATCTAAAAATGACGATGACTCAAGGGAAATGCCAACTAGACGTGACGGCGACCCCAGATCCAGAAACTACTTGGATTCAAGGAAAAGAGCGGCGGAGTTCTGGGCAAGGAAAAGCGAGTCTAGACCTAGAGATGACGAACATTCATCTAGGAAAGATGGAGACTCAAGAGCGAGAAAAGACGATGACGTCAGATCAAGAAGAGACGATGAATCTAGATATAGACAAGAAGATCAGCCTAGATCTAGAAGAGAAGATGATTCTAGACCCAGGAGGGAGGACGAAAGGTCTAGAAGAGACGATGATAGACCTAGAAATAATGAAACTCGGTCTAGAAATGACGAGAATTCAAAAACTAGGAAGGAACAAGAATCTAGGTCCAGAAAAGATGATCCTAGGGCAGGAAAAGAAGACTCAAGGTCTAGAGACGAAGAACTTACACCCGAAAGAAACGATGAACCAACGTCCAAAAAGGATAAAGACAGAAATGATGAACCAACATCCAAAAAGGATAAACACAGAGAAGACATGTCTAAACATCAAGATGATGAAGATAGTTCCAAGAAGAAGAAAAGTCGTAAAGAAGGCAAAAGGAACAAAGATGAATCGGATTCCAGTGAAGATGAAGCAACTCGACGACAAGAGAAAAGAGACAAACGTAACAAGGAAAAGGTGAACGAGTCTAAAAGTAAAAGGGAGAAGAAGAAAAACGTAGAAAGTAGCTCAAGTGATGACGAGGCAAGAGGTCGACGAGAGAAAAAAGATAGAAATAATAAAGAAAAAGACGAATCTAGAAGTAAACGTGATAAAAAGAAGAAAGCAGAAAGTGACTCCAGCGAAGATGAAGGACAGAGTTCGCGACGAGAGAAAGACAGAGATGCAGGAGAAGGCAAAAGTAAACGCGATAAGAGACGTAAGATTGCAGAAAGTAATTCTAGTGACGGTGAGAAGAGGAAGCTTGAGAAGGAGAATAGACAAAAAGATAATGATGACTCCAAAAGAAGAGATAGGAAGAAAGATTCAGACGATTCAAGTGATGATGGTTCTAGCAAGAAGAGAACAGAAAGTGGGAATGATGAAGGATGGGATATCAAAAGGGAAAGCAGCCTACGACGTGAAATCGCAGTGGGAAGATATTGGGACAATTGAGGAACAAATGAAAGACACAGACTTACCCAATAGACATTGCCACATTTCAATGGAGCTTTGCCCCAACTTCAAAACTACGTGACCATTTAAGCTGTATCTATCATTTTGTTGGGGACTTATTACAGGTTTCATATTGCATAATCATATTCAGTAGGAGTTGCGAGAGTAGTAGAAAATGATAACAAAGACAATGAATTCGCTTCGATTTCTTACTATTTTCTGAACTAGTTTGATGTACAAACATTTATTGTAAACCAATAATTTTTATAAAAAACGGAAATATTTTTACAATCAAAAATAAATGGGACAGAATCTGGCAAGCGAAAAATTCTGTCAACGATGAGCGCATAGAGACGAAGCGGGGGACTGGGGTGCCGTATTAAAGAGATGCGTCCATGTCGATAATATCTCTAGGTCACGTGTCGCGAAGCAATGTTGCGCTCATGTGCGGGCAGACACAGGCGCTACTGTTACAGGTCTATGGGGTAAGTGATGTGGGGTAAGAGTATCAAAAGCGTAGGCATTTAGAATTTAATAATAAGCTGTAAATATTGTATCGTGTTTCCTCTCGTTACTTTTACTATAAACATTTATGTTGTGAAATAAAATTGATGTAAGCAACAATTTTAGTTTGATTTTTACTTAGGATTACGTTAGGTTCTTGAGTACTTAATAAAAACATGAAGAAAATGAATTCCTCTAAGCTACGAAATAATAAATCACTCTCCAGCTCAAAAGTCAATCTTGAGAACGACCTCAAGATGGCGTTCCTATTAATAAACGTAACTTAGGTGCGCGGTTTAGGAATCCGGTATCACGTGAGTAACGCCGTATTAACAAAACTCAGTTCTCGGGAGAACTGTCAAACTCATACTTGAGAACGTATTTGCTGATTGCAGGCGAACCACGACGTTTACTTGAGTTCTTCCACTTGATAACGTGATACGCCCTCAAGATTGTTTTTTTTAATAAATGACACACTTTCAAGACGTGATCACCATCTCAAGTATGTAATTTATTAATAAACCAATCTAGAGGGCGTATCACGTGATGTTTTTCTCAAGTCGCGGTTCGCCTGCAATCAGCAAATACGTTCTCAAGTTTGAGTTTGACAGTAAAGTTATCTTGAGAACTGAGTTTTGTTTATTAATGCGGCGTTACTCACATGATACCCGATTCCTAATCACGCACCTAATAAGTTATTATAGGAACGCCATCTTGAGGTCGTTCTCAAGATTGACTTTTGAGCTGAGAGTTATTTATTAATAAGGGACTTGGTTACGTAGGCGACAATGCAAACATGTATTTCTTTGAAAATTAACAATTTATTCAATCTATTTGGGATTTCTTTCGTAAAAACTATTTGCTGTTACCCATAATTAGTTAAACCTATCTATCTACGGTTAAACCTCACTTTCCTTAAACCATGTTGTCCCTTTCACACTTCGTTAAAAACGCTAATGTAGAAAGGGATACGGAATAACTTTAAATCACGGAACTACTTTAAATCACGTTTATGGCCAACCGCCTATAATGTCATAATTATTATCATAAAAACGATAAAAGGTATTTCTTAGTACGTTTTTACTTAAATATTACCCTTTGAGTTGGTTCTTCTAATTTTATTACGCAGTAGGTACGTACTTATATTTCTCGGAATACCTTTCTCAGGGAATTGGTGAAATATATGGTTACGCAATTTCTAACCTAAAAACTACCGATATGAATCAATCCGACACGAGCCCTATAACAAGCTCATACGAATTCGACACCGCTCAAATGAAAGCAGCGTCTATACCCATCGCAGCTTTAACCGAAGAACTTACAAAACTAAAGCCTCAGATATCCGCACCTTCGTATCTTAACTCCTTGAAGGAGAATGAGGCTCCTCCGTTTAGGATACCAGGGCGGGAGACGAGACCTATAATAGTGATAGGTACGATTATGACAGAGGAAGATGCTGTTCTGATGGTCGCCGCTGCTGAATCGGATCCGGTTGCTGGGCTGAAGAAGTTTTTAGGTTGGTATCACGTTGGTATTGATGTCCACTACACTACAAATTATTTTATTAGTAGTTATTTAGATAGTTTTTAGAGTAAGTAAATGTACACACTGTCAAGTACTTTTTGAGAAAATCTCAACCCTAATAAGTCTCCTACACAGCTTTATCTGCATTAGACCGTACCAATAGAGCAAGGTTGGTAATAGAATCAGCATTTTAATTTCTGTGCTGATTGTCTGTCCCATTGTCAGCAACGTATTCATTGGAAACTACTTGGAACTATAGGTATACAGGTTTTGATTGGAAATTCGATACATTCCTTGAAAGGGGTGATACTAGAGGTGGTTTGCAACAAATTAGGCCCTATTAACGAGGGGTCGAAAATGAGTGGTTTCTGAGTTACGGTAGTTTTAATTTTATTAGGAATTTTCTAACTTGTTTACAAAAAAAAATTATGTTAAAAAAACTGCTCCACTCCGAGTTTTGAAATAATACTTTTCTGAAAGCTGATAAAGTAGAGATTACCCCCCGACCAGATGGAGGGATGACCTTCGCAAGATGGCTGGCAGGGACTGGATGCAGAGGGCCGAGAGTAGGGTTGAGTGGCGCGCTTTGGGAGAGGCCTCAGTCCAGCAGTGATGATGATGTAACAAGATGATATTAAAATATAGATACACAAATAATCATAGGTCAATTAAACCTCATTGAAAGTTCTCTTTCTAGGTAACTTCCTAGTCGAAAAGAAAGTCATACCGAACTACGCGCTATCAGAAAAGAAATTCCTCATCAACCTACTAACGGAGACTGTACACTACTCCGCGCAGCGCGACTTCAACGCGTGCAAGCTCGCCTGTCTCTTGACGATATACCTGTGTTCACATATGTATTTCAAGTGGTACTACTGGTCCACGCCTGAAGCAGTTTGGGGTTACTTCAAGGAATTGTTGATTAGGCATACTATTGAGGTGATTATGATTTTTAGGGGCATTTTGTAGTTAAGTGAAGAAATGAATTAATATGTCGGAGAACGCGAATGACAGTACGGTGAAGTTATTGGATTATTTATGCAAGATCTGAAGTTTCAAGCTTTTATCAAGAGTTCCCGCTACAAGCTCGGGAGTGAACGTGACTGTCGAGCTGCTTCGTCCAGAGTGATGACGCTACGGCGTCTCCTCTGGATGAAGACGCGGCTACCCAGGCAGGGTGAAGACGCTACGGCGACTCCCCTGGAGGAAGATAGAAGACTATTATATATTGAATTTTCTGTAATATGACATTGGCAAATGACGAACTGTCGAGTCCATTAATAAAATAAATATATAAATGTCGGAGAACAAAAGTAGTTGATATGCTCATAGGATCAGCAGACTGAAGTGGGCTGGTCACATCTGTCGTAGAACCGATAGGGTAGACGAGTTCTCGAGTGGAGATTACGAACGTAGTGCGAGACGTCCCCAGACCAGATTGAAGGATGACCTGCAAAAGGTACCGTAGCTTTTCAGGACAGGGATTGGATGCAAAAGGCCTCGGGGTGGCGTGTCTTAGGAAGCCTTATGTCCAGTTGTGGATTGATACGGCCTGATGATGATGGGCAAGGCACCTATCTGGATGGCTGACTGGACCGTTCTTATTATCTGCATCGTAAGAGTTGAAATCGTACTGCAAGTGTTACCATTGATCTGCTGTTGTCCGTACGACTGGCAGTGGGATTTTATTGTAATCGTAAAAATGTTGCTTTGTGTTTAACACGTTCTTAATCAGAAAAAGTTTGCGAATCTCAACATGTTGGAGTTTTTGGATAATTTATGCAAGATCTGAAGTTTCGAGCTAGATTCAAGAGTCCTACTAAGTTAAAGTCAAATTTCTTTATTGCACGTAGCACGTAGAGTACATTTTTGCACGTCAACATATTTTTGAACTTACATTTTCACCACTTTGCAAGGAAAATGTGCCAACGCTGAGGAGAAAAACTGGCAAAAAACTCTCAGCAGCACATCTTTTAAAATAATATAATAATACACATCAACCGATAATATAGTAATACAATCTACAGAGCTCGGGAGTGAATGTGACTGCTGAGCTGCTTCGTCCAGGGTTGAAGACGCTTTTGCGACTCCTCTGGAGGAAGAAAGGAATACTCTGAGTTCCTTCGTCGACGTGACGACACTACGGCGACTCCTCTGGAGGAAAGCAGTAAGACAACGCTTTGTTGAACTCTGTAACATGAAATTGGCAACAGGCGAATTATGGAGGCCAATAAAATAAATAACAATCTGTCTCCAGGATTCCCCTGATGGCCAGGAAGTGTTCGATCCTCAAGAGTCCTACGACATCGTGACCCATTTCCACACTGCGTACCTGACCAACTTGCCTCTGGTGCATCTGGCCACCTACGGGGCGCACCGTCTGAAGTTCATGTGGCCTTTCAAGACTAAATAACTGTATTCTTCAAATTATTATATATAAACGGATATCACTCACTTATATTGTTAAAGTCGGCAATTAGACCGACAGTTTCCACCGATTTCGACGGTCTTTTTCAAGGTGACCGCGCCACGCCCGCGTCGCCGTTGACGTTTCTTCGCGCACTGATTCTTCAACATAAACATTACGAAGAAAGACAAAATAAGACAGTGAAAGGTATATTAAGGTTGAGATTTTCTCAAACACTACTGGACCGAATTTAATAATTATTTTACAGTTACATTGATCTAAGTTTTATCTATCTAAGAGTGAAAGAATTCTAGCGATAGGTCAAGTAGTTTTAGAGATATTAGTTTTCTTTGACCGTTAAAATTATTTTAAATGCGTCCACATTAGCGTTTTCTGCGCGTATACGGTCGTACGCGGGCGTGTTCGCTCGAACCGGCGGTCTATCGCGCATGTACGAGCTCATAAGCGCGTCAGCCTACGCTCGGATCTGTGGTTCGTACGGACAACATCAGATCAGTGGTAACACTTGCAGTACGATTTCAACTCTTACGACGCAGATAATAAGAACGGTCCAGTGTTACACTTGATGTACGTTGCACGTGTGGCAAAAGGTACACGCGCATCCTAAAACGAGATTATACGCGCGTATAAAACGCTGGTCTGAAATCGCCCTATGTAATTATTATAATGAATTTACAAAATCAGTCTAGTACTTTTTAGGAAAACCTCAACCTTATTGACTCTCCTGTATACTCTGTTTTTGACTGTCGAAGACAGAGATAAGTATACAGCGGGCCTCAATAAGGTTGAGATTTTCTCAAAAACTACTGGACTGAATTTAATAATTATTTTACAGTTACATAGTTTTAACTTTTATCTATCAAACAGTGAAATAATTTTTGCAATAGGCCAAGTAGTTTTTTAGAAAATCTCAACCTTAAAAACTCTCCTGTACACCTTTCTCCGTGTTCCACCGTACGTTAGTATAAATATAAATAAAACACAATGTCATTAAAAATACTTAGTTTACTTAACATTAACAGAACTTTTCAACTGCTCTTTCAAATGTTCAGGCAACTTCTTCCGTTTCCTAACCTTTCCTTCACTTACACCCTTGTTATTTCCACTTTTCCCGGCTCTCTTCTTCTTTTTACAAGACAAAGGGTTGGGGTTACGGGTCTTTTTCCTTTTAACCGGAATCTTCTTTTCTTCCACTGTTTCTTCTACACCGAGAGCTTTCTTCATAGTCTTTAAAGCCTCATTCTGAGTTTCACTAATGAACATAAACGGGTTCGCTTCTAAACCTACATTGGCTTTCTCGTAGCTAGCTTTGGAAGGTTTTTCTAACGTTGGCGATTTGTTATGCAAGTAAAGTAGAGGTACACCAGCTTTTTGTCTCAATTTCTCTTGGAGATCTCTGTCTTGCGATGCTAGAACGTAATGCTTATCATTTCTTTTACCGATCATTGTTAGGATGCAGTTGGATCCATTTATAGGGTCCTTATGACCACATTCATGTATGCCGAATTGTTTTAGTATAGTTAGTGCTCCGTGGGTTTTCTTGGCAATCTTTTCAGTTTCAATTATAATACATCGTGTCGTCAACAGTTTCGCTTGCCCGTTTAGGTATTTAGGGAGTTGCTCTCTGATGTTTATTTGTTCCTGAAAAACACTATTAGTTATTTTGAGTTAGCATAACTTATAATAATAATTTATCTCTCATCTCATTAAATATTATCTTCACACAATAGTTTGTAATTGACTTCAATAATTACAATTATGGATAGGCAGCTCATCACTGATATGTCCACTTCACAGTGTTTGTAAAGTCTATCACTTAATGGTATTATTCTAGTTAATGGTTTTAAAATAACTGTCCAATTTGTTATTGAATGCGTTAACTGTGACGGCAGAGACAACGTCGTCTGGAAGTGAGTTCCAGGCCTGGACAACTCTGGTATTATTTGGTATTTTATCTAGGAAAGCAGAAAACACTTAGGCCAGGATACACAGATAGTTTTAAGTGCAACGTTAGAGTGAGTTCGCTCTTACAAACTTCAAATAAATAGACCTTTGTAAGAACAAGCTCATTTTCAAAACAGTGTAATAATTCTCAGTAAGATTTCTTGTCAACAATCTGCATAAACTACTTAGATTTAAGAAGATTGAAGTACCTAGTTTTGACTATTGCTAGCTGGTTCCGGAAAGTTTTCCTGCCAGCGCATGCTCTGCTCTTTGAGGGTGAGATGGGAGTCCGCAGAGTCTGCCTCAGGGTCCGGCAGCTCCTCCACTGGGACCTCAATGTCCTCGTGCGGGAGACGCTCGGTGCGCCAGTCCTCGTCCACTATGTCTATCAGGCGACCGTTGCGGCGGTATTTACTGTCCATTCTGACAAAGATTTAAATTGTTCGATGGGCCTGTGACATATATGTATGTACAGTATGGCACGGGCTCATTTAACAATTTAAATCTTTGCATTTTGCACCTAATTTAAATGATTTTACTGAAGTTTCGACCAAATTAGGTGGTTAGAGGAGCTGTTACTTAACTGTGTTGATTGGGGTTTCGTTAGCGGGCCAGTGAAGGAAAAAAGATAGACATATGGGGCGGGAGCGAGCGAAGTGAGCTCGAGGGGAGATATCAATCACAGATTGTTGGGGCTTTGCCACATTCTTCAATATCAGTTGTTAGTATTTTTTTTGAATTAAACTAATATCTTCGAATTTATAGGTTCTTCAATGCCAACATAACCTCAAAATATTTCAAAACTCCAGTTTTTCAGCCAATTATCAACCGAGAAACAGTCAAAACTAGGTCTTCTCCAAGGTATAGAGGAAGACTCACTTTGAAAGCAGCGAAACAGAAGGTCCCATCGATCAAAACCTGGTACGGTTGATGAAAACCAAAGTTGTTGTAATAGAATTTGAGGTACTTCTGAACCTTCTTGTACCGTGTTATCTTCATTACGGTAAATTACTGTACCTTTTTATGTGAGGAAAATAGAAGTCTGGTGCGAAAATTAGGAAAAACCTCACAAACCTAATCGGAAAACACAACAAAGCACCAAAAAAATTTTTTTTTTTGGTTTTTTTAATAATATTTTCTTAGTTTTTTTAGGGCCTTGACATTTCCATTGAACAAATATTTGCTGAACAAAATAAAGAATTAATATTTTATTTTAATATGATTGAACATGACTTTATTACGGATACATAACTTCAAATTTCTCTTCGTTATCTTGTTTTAATAGAAATATTATAATTTATTAAAAAATAATTTTATAATCGCACTACCGTAATGCCTATAGAGTTTTGTAAATGACGTATTGTTGACCATAGACATTTTTTGTGAAACGTCTCGCTCGCTCGCTCGCTTCCATGTTTGTTCGTGGTCATTTCGCTTAGTGATGGGCCAACTCGGAAAAAACATAACTCGATTTAACTCGAGTTAAAATTCACGTAACTCGGGTTGAACTCGAGTTACGTAACTCGAGTTAACTGGATGGAAGAGTGCATGTCTTTTTTTAATTTTTACTAATTTATTCCCTCAGCTTTGCATTACTAGTTAAAGAAGGAACGTACCATTTTTTTATCTGTTAAACAGATAAGAAAATTGTCAGTTCAAATTTTCTTCAAAATCCACTCAATAGTTTCTGCGTGAAAGAGTAACAAACATACATCCATGCATTCTTACAAACTTTCGCGTTTATAGTTTTAGTAAGATTGGAAGAAGAGTATTACTGACTAAAGTAAAAATCTAAGTCGCTCCATGTCGGTTCCATTCGGTTTTCGAACTCGAGTCAAAGAGAATTCAACTCGAGTTGGCTCGAGTTACGCCTAACTCGAGTTAACTCGAGTTGGTTACTCGAGTTGACCATCACTAATTTCGCTTTTATGTGCTAGATTTTTCAGTTTTACCTTTAGAATTAATGATTTTATTCATATAACTGTGTAATTAATGATATTTTCGGCAACACGGCGACCTCGTGAGGATCTGTCGCCCGAGGATAAGTGTATAACGGCGATATAATAACAGGGAGGGTACGTCTCATTTCATATCCTTATAATCTAGTAAATGCGTCATTTTATCGAATATCGTGAAGACTGGACGTAAAAGATAATTAGTACGTGTAGTATTTGCTTTGTGATAGCATCTGCGATATATTTCGTTGTGTGATGGTGGTTCGAAAGTGGTTTTTGCGACGTACAGCTGATCCGTCGGAGGGCGTCTAGTAATGTGTGTTGGTCAGTCGTCAGCGGAGGAAATGCTTCGATACGGGCAGACTCAGTTAGTCATCCCCGCAGCAGACACGTTTGCGCCGATAAACTGATCGGGCAATCGTGATTTGAGGTCTCGAGGCCTGCGCCGAATAATCGCTAGATAAAGAATCATTAGTCTTTTGTTTCTTTGTGATACGAAAGCAGAGATAACATGCTATTGTTTACCTACTTAGTTCTCTGTGAGATTTCTTTATTAGTTGTTTGTTTGTCAAGGCTCTGATGCCCACCGAGTGTGCTATCCTGAAGGTTTTTGTGTGTGCAGTGTTACAGATTGTTAATTTGTTAGTGATTGTGAACGTCAATGGTTTCTAATTGTGTGTTCGTTGGTTTGTTAGCCGGTGAGTTTGATGTTATTCAAGATGTAAAGGTAAAACGGCCCGTGGGATCCACCAATCTGCAGTAGGACTGCATGGTGGATCATACTGCCTGAGCCCCTCAATGTGAGGGAAAGTATGTGTTTCAGTAATGCCAAAGTTACCCGAGGAAATAAAGATAATACATGACATTCAATTATTTAAATCTAAATTGCAATTGGCTATTAGAACACTGTTACTATACCATTACCGAATATTTAAATTCCTCTCACTGACATTTACATTAATTATTTTTATTTCTTGTCATTTTTATCGCTTATATATTGACAAACTTTGCACGCTTGTATACAAGTAGATTACTGTACTGGACAATGCAATTCACCATCCTGAGATTTCATGTATTCTGGCAAATAAATGATTTGATTTGTAAATTGGATGCTAATGAACCAATGGAAGAAGTACAGTGGTAGCGATTATAATAGGTTAACTTGAGTTTTGGCAACTACATGTTATGACATTGTTGATAACATCAAGTCTTGAGCGATGATCTTGTATATTTTGTCTTTAGAGACCGGCAAAGGTAGTTAGTCATACAGCTTTGTGTTTCATGTTATCTTCTTTCTTTTGAATGACGCAATTACTTCACAGCAGAAAATATGACTGTCCAATCTCTAGGAGAAGTAACTTAGCAGACCACAAACTCTTAAGATGTATAGTAGGATAGCTTGACGCTGCAGATGCTTATATATTAGTGATGGGCCAACTCGGAAAAAACATAACTCGATTTAACCCGAGTCAAAATTCACGTAACTCGGGTTGAACTCGAGTTACGTAACTCGAGTTAACTGGATGGAAGAGTGAATGTCTTTTTATTATTTTTACTAATTTACTCCCTCAGCTTCGCATTACTAGTTAAAAAAGGAACATACCATTTTTTTATCTGTTAGATAAGAAAATTGTCTAAATTTAAAAGTGTTCAAATTTTCTTCAAAATCCACTCAGTAGTTTTTGCGTCAAAGAGAAACAAACATACATCCATGCATTCTTACAAACTTTCGCGTTTATAGTTTTAGTAGGATTGGAAGAAGAGTATTACTTACTAAAGTAAAAATCCATGTCGCTCCATGTCGGTTCCATTCGGTTTTCGAACTCGAGTCAAAGAGAATTCAACTCGAGTTGGCTCGAGTTACGCCTAACTCGAGTTAACTCGAGTTGGTTACTCGAGTTGACCATCACTATTATATATATTATTTTTTATTTTTAATAATATCAAATAAAGTACCATAATATGACCCATTATTATGACACTGTGAAGTGGACATATCAGCGATGAGCTGCCTGTCCATAATTAAATAATAATAATAATTATTCACATTACGATCTAGCCTAAATACAATAAGACTAATAAGTAATTTGATTTTGACCTAAATTTCTATAAATTGGCACTTATATCTAAGTCTAACTACATTACTTAGAGTCTATTAAGCACAATCACTTTGTTCATGTGTCTTACATATGAAGTAACTTAGCAGGCCACAAACTCTTAAGCTGTGTAGTATGATAGCTTCACGCTGCAGATGATTCTGGCCACTGTAAATATATGGGTACATTACTAGCTAGGTAGCTAGAGTAGCAAATACTATGCGCCTCTTTCACTAAGGGTCCTTAAGACTGCCTGAACATAAAAATGGGCCACTAAATCACCTCACCTTGATGAATATAGCTAACATAAGCGATAAGACCGCAAAAATTGTACATGCTTCTCAATGTAATTAATACTGTATTTTGGTGCAATAAAGTGTATTTATCTTATCTTATAATTTCCTCAGAGAAATTGATATGGATAGTGTTATCTTTTTTGCCCATAATAAATCCAGAAAAGTTTATTTACAACAGTTTTTTTAACACCCTAAACTTAAGAATTGAAATCAAACCAAGGGTCTCTTCATAGAAGTTCCTTCAGGCCCTGTGCTGTCTTAATCCAGCACTGAGTAAACATACATATTCTAAAAACATTACTCTCTTACTTTCAGCAGTCTAGTTAAATAACTCTCTCTCTGAAAGAAAATAATCTAACAGACATATATAGGTCACTGGCTGATCATAATGACTTCTTTTATTGTATTGTTAGACACTTGTTTGTATTATTATGATTTGTGTGTATGATAATAATGAGTGAGTGAGCTAGACATGGCCAGCTATCAGCACAGCGCTGGTATTTTTGCGATTACTGTCTGGGGCACCGACCTTAATGAATAATGAGACATGTCTTCACACTATAAATAGAAAATAAATCTTTACTTCATGCAAATAAACCCATTTTATTATCTACGGTTGTAATGTTATTTTGATGAAAGAATTAATGAAAGGCAACCTTCCATTGTCACTAAAGAGGAAACTTATCGACATGTGTATATTGCCTATCCTAACCTACGGAGCCCAGACATGGTCTCTTCTTCTTCTTCTTCTTGACGCGGGCTATTTTCCGCACTTGGCCGCATGAGTGGCAGCCATTGTGCGTGAAATGGTGCAAAACCGCACTAGTTGAGCCAGCCCAGCTCCCTCCAGAACGCCAGCAGCCTGCGGATGCCACATGCGGCCTGGGGGAGGGACCCCGGGTTGTTCAGGATCTGGGCTCGTTGTTCTGCCAGCCCTCCGCACTGCAACAGTACGTGGGCAGGTGTTTCCTCAGCCTCTAAGCATCCCCTGCAAATTGGACTGTCTGTTATACCCATATTGAACAGGTGTTTATTTAGTGGACAGTGGCCTGTGATTGTACCTATCACAATGCGCAGGTCATTTCTACCTAAGCGCATTAGACTCTTACTGAGACGGGGATTTGGAAGCGGTATCGCCGCCTTTGTCTGTTCGCAGTCAGTTCTGTCACACCAGGTTGTATTGTGTTTGTTGGAGGTTCGTTTACGCAGCCAAGTTCTTATTTGATTGAAGGGTATCGGAACGATGGGCTCCGGGCCCAACACCTGTGATTCCGCCCCTCTTTTCGCTAATTCATCGGCTGCGTCGTTTCCCAGCGAGCCACTGTGCCCCTTTATCCACTGGAGGGTGACTCTGTTGGTGTGCGAGATGTCCTCCAGTGCATAATGGCACTCGCGCACCAGCCCTGATGAACATATATTGTTCCTCAGGGCGTGCAGCGTTGCTGCGCTGTCCGAGAGTATCCTGATGCCTAGATCAGATACTCCTTTGTTAAGTATTGCTGTTGCCGCCCTTGTGATGCCGATACATTCTGCTTGGAATATTGAGTTGTATCTGCCCAGGGTTGTTGATATTTGTATGTTCAGGTCTGCGGAGTAGACACCAACTCCCGTACCTGTGTCGGTTTTAGAACCATCTGTGTAGACGCGTACCTCGTCCACTCCAGAGTATTCTTTGTTGTTCTCGTGGAATTGTACCTTATAGTGTCTTTCGAAAATGTATTCACGAGGTATACGATCGCATGTCGCACTCATGAGTGGTCGTTCTGACAGAACGTCCTCCAGGAGTTTGCTGTGCGGTGTATGTTCGTTTGTCTTCCACAGACCAAGATTACGAAGCCTGAGAGCTGCCACTGCCGCCTCCTGTTGTATAAACAGGTGGAGGGGGGGAAGGTTCAGTGCCACTTCTAGTCCTGCCGTGGGGGTGGTTCTCATGCAGCCTGTGACGGCGATGCATGCTAGCCTTTGTAAGCTGGTCAGTGTAGTCTGTGCAGTGCTCAGCTTGGTTCTAGGCCACCACACTATTGCACCGTACAGTATTATGGGTCTGATGACCGTTGTGTAAAGCCACATTGTGATGCTTGGCTTTAGGCCCCATGTTTTACCAAGGAGCCTTTTACACTGAAGCATTGAGATACGAGCTTTGTTTATAGTTGTGTCTAGGTGTTGCTTCCAGTTCAACTTTCTGTCAATAGTGATGCCTAGATATTTGACTTCAGTTGAGAGGGTCAAGGTAGTTCCAAAGAGACTCGGTAGCTGACGTACTGCTTGATTTCTTTGGTTGTTAAAAAGGACAAGTATCGTTTTGTTCGGGTTTACCGACAATTGGTATTCGTCGCACCATTTTTCGACGATTCTGAAGGCGGTGTTCATGATGTTACAAAGGATGTTATCATGTTTGCCGCTGATCAGTATCGCTAGGTCGTCTGCATAGCCGACTGTGGTGAAACCACCATTGTTTAGACGACTAATCAAGTCGTTTACAACAATGTTCCATAGGATTGGTGAGAGGACTCCCCCCTGAGGGCAGCCCATCTCGACAATTCCCCTGGTGGTGGAGTTCACTGTAATTTGTATTGCCCTAAATTTAAGCATGTTGTTTATCCATTCGCATAGCGTTGGTTGGACGCCATGCTTTTTCAGGGCTCGGCTGATGCTGTTAAATTTTGTTTTGTCGAAGGCGCCTTCAATGTCAATGAAAGCTCCTAGGGTTGATTGTTGTTGTTCTTTAGCGCTTTCGATTTTTGAAACTACTCTGTGCAGCGCAGACTCTGTTGATTTGCCAGAGCAGTAGGCATGTTGTTCCGGGTGAAGTGGGTTTTGTATCAGTGCTGTGTCTCTAATTGCCCTATCGCATAGTCTTTCCAATGTCTTTAGTAAGAACGATGTAAGACTGATGGGTCTGTAGGACTTAGCCTGTGTATAGTCACCACGTCCGGGTTTCGGTATGAAGATTACTTTCACCTCTCTCCATGCCTTTGGCACATATCTGTGCGCCAGACATGCCCTTAGGGTGTCCACCAGCCGCTCTACTATGAGGTGTATCCCCCATTGGAGCATGGCGGGGAAGACTCCGTCGAGGCCTGCCGACTTGAAGGGGCGAAAGGATGCGACAGCCCAGCGTACTCTGTCCTGGGTGACCACTGTACTTGCTGTCTGCCAATCTTCATTGCTTGGTACTGGGCTTGGGGTGCTATCCCAGTCGTTGTTCTCAGTTATGAGACAGCCGGGGAAGTGCGTCGTTAGCAGTACCTCGCTTGTTTCTTTGTCGGTTTTTGTGTAGGTGCCATTTGGTTTTTGCAGCGAGCCTATGCTGTTGTCGTGTCCTTTGGCCAGGACTTTATAGATTCTCGCCGCCGTGTTGTTAGACTCAATGCCCTCGCAAAAACGTCTCCAAGCCTCTCGTTTGCGTGTTTTAATCCGGTTTTTATACAGGCGCTGGGTATCGTTGTAATTTTCCCAGTCGGTTGTGAGTCTGGTGTTTTTTGCCCTGTTGAACAGTTTCCTTAGTTTGCGACGTAGACGTTCCAGCTCTGGCCCCCACCAGTGCTTCGAGGAATCCAATGGCTTGGGTGTCGTGAGTGGACAGGCCTGTTCTTGGCAAGTTTTTAGGATGTTTGTTAATTGGTTTATGTTTCGGTCTATATCGTCGGTGTTTGCCGCCACAGCCCCAGACATGGTCATTGACTAAAGATCAGACGTCCAAACTCAGTTTCATATTGCATAATCATAATTAGTATCATTTTCTACTACTCTCGCAACACCTATAGAAGAATAACAAAAACAATGAATAAATCGCTTCGATTTCTTACTATTTTCTGAATTCTTAATTAAGCTGTTTTTTTCTAAACACAACTTGTACAAAACTTTATTTTAAACCAATAATTTTAATAAAAAAACGGAGATATTTTTACATTTATTCGTTATCTTGTACAACTTGCGGTTGGTGGTGGGGCAGAATCTGGCATGGTCATTTACTGCATCAACTTATTTAATTTAATTGTTGGCAGGCAATGTCTACCAGCAGGAGCGGTCCCGCGTCGCGGCCGAACGGCGCGCCTCAGACCAAGGTCTGTCAGTTCAAGCTGGTGCTACTGGGCGAGTCGGCTGTGGGCAAGTCCTCGCTGGTGCTGCGCTTCGTGAAGGGCCAGTTCCACGAGTACCAGGAGAGCACCATCGGAGCAGCATTCCTCACACAGACAGTGTGCCTAGATGACACTACGGTCAAGTTCGAGATTTGGGACACGGCGGGGCAAGAAAGGTAGGAACTTTTATCTATCTAATAGTGAAAGAATTAATTAGAACATGATGAAAAAATTCTTGCCGTGGGCAGGACTTGAACCTGCGACCTTGTCATTCCGTGACACGCTCTTACCAACTGAGCCACCACAGGCCACGCCATGTTAGACATGATTGTCGGAATACTACTACTATTGTCCGATAGATGGAATTGCGTAACATACCCTTTAAGTATGTATAAAGCGATGAAGATTTTCGGTGGGCGTGGCGTGTCCTGTGGTGGCTCAGTTGGTAAGAGCGTGTCACGGAATGACAAGGTCGCAGGTTCAAGTCCTGCCCACGGCAAGAATTTTTTCATCATGTTCTAATTTATTCACCGAGCATGGATAATGCGTAATTCAAATTCTGAGTGAAAGAATTATTGCAATAGGTCAAGTAGTTTTTGAGAAAATCTCAACCTTAAAAACTCTCTTGTACACCTCTCTCTGTGTTCCACCTTACGGGCTACAGAGAAAGTATACAGGGGGAGTAACTACTGGACCGAATTTGATAATTCTTTTGCAGTTACATAGCTTTTATCTATACACAACTTTTATCTATTATTTATACTTATATAATTACTAGCTGTACCCCGCAATTTCATTTGCGTACATATACACTCGTAAAACATTACCCTCCTCCTCAACAGTCTGGTAAAAATAAAATATATGATTATGTCAATAACCACATCGAAATTCCATTCCATCTGAAACCATCTGACCAAACAGCGATATCGTATTTCTACAATATTATGATTATTGATTAGCGTCCAAATTATTCAGTTATTACATGATAATTACTCCACACGCACGGGATTTGTGTATCATTATGTTTCATTTACAATGCATGCATTATGCATGGGTGTAGATTGCGTAACACATTAATCGGAAAGCTGCATTCACAAAAATAACGCGATTTATTCCCACAATTTTTACGCCAGCCAATCAGACGACTCGGATTTGTCGCGATAAGACGCGGTTTGTCTGTGGTTGAATTTACATTTACACCACTTTGCAAGGAAAAGCTGCCAACGCTGAGGAGAGAAAGTGGCAAAAAAACTCTCAGCAGCACATCTTTTAAAATAATAACAACATAATTACTCAATAACTATTACTATTTTTCAATATACAATACATGGCATAATTGCGACAAGCTAAGTTGTATTTCACAAATGTGCCAAAAACGGCCGTTTTTTGCAACTATGCGAACTACAACTTACCGACATTGAATCACGTCATAAATAAGCATTTAAAAAATAGCATTTATTGTAATAAACATTTCGTAAATAGCTTTTTTAATAAAATTGATTATATTGGAAGATATTATTTTTTTAAGATTGGCGGCGCTAGTTGGCTCATATCAGGCCCTTAACAAGTGTTCCTTTAATGCTTAAAGAAAGGCCCTTTCTTTAAGCTTTAATGAAATTGTTTAAATCCTCTCTGTCAACGTCGTGACACTTTCTGGCAACTTGTTATAAAAGCGAATACAGTGCCCCATGAAGGATGTACTAACCGTACGTAGTCTGAATCCGGGATATGCAAGTTTATCCCTATTTCTTGTATTGTAATCATGTGTGTCAGTGATTTTTGGAAATAGAGATATATTCTTACGTACGTACAGTCGACGACAGAGATAAGTATATAGGGGGCTTCAGGTTGAGATTTTCTCAAAAACTACTGGACCGAATCTAATTATTCTTTTACAGTTACATAGTTTTCACTTTTATCTATCAAACAGTGAAATTTTTTTTGCAATAGGTCAAGTAGTTTTTGAGAAAATTCCAACCTTAAAAACTCTCCTATACACCTTTCTCTGTGTTCCACCGTACATGATATTTTCATAAATGAATTGGCTAGTTACAGTCTCCATTTATATCAACCCTGGTTTGAATTGTAATAATTAGTGTACACTAAGTTTCCTTCTAGAATATTCTAGATCGTGTCGTATTACCTGAATGTTGAAAATGAAAATGAAAAAAATATTTATAACATTATGATACAGGTCATTAGTGTACAGTTGACGTACTGTATAATATAACATTACTATATAACACAAGCTAAAAATATCATTTGATTATATATAAATCATTATTATTATAATTCATTAATCTATATAAAAAATGTGTATTATTATTATTATATCATAACATTAGTGGCAGTGTCAGAAAATCACCGAGACTATAGAAACCATGTTCTAATAGCCACACCTTAAGCCTACTTTTAACTTTTTGTTTTTGTTGTTGTTTATGTTTTTGTTGTTTGGCAGGTACCACAGCCTGGCGCCCATGTACTACCGCGGCGCGCAGGCGGCCATAGTCGTGTACGACATCACTAACCAGGTAAATAGAGCTTTAGTTGCCTTATACATAAACGATAACGATGGTGGGACCATGCACCATACATGCGTTTTACAGCGCAGTGCAAGACGAGACGATGCGGGCGTGGCGCGAATTACTGGAAAATTGCGAAAAGACATTGCCACATTTCAATGGAGCTTTGCCCACCTACAAATCTACGTGACCATTTAATCTGTACCTATCATTTTCTTGGGGACTTATTACTGGTTTCATATTGCATAATCATAATCAGTATCATTTTCTACTACTCTCGCAACTCCTATAGAAGAATAACAAAAACAATGAATAAATCGCTTCGATTTCTTACTATTTTCTGAATTCTTAATTAAGCTGTTTTTTTCGAATCGCAACTTGTACAAAACTTTATTTTAAACCAATAATTTTAATAAAAAACGGAGATATTTTTACATTTATTCGTTATCTTGTACAACTTGCGGTTGATGGTGGTGCAGAATCTGGCATTGTCATTTATTGATGAAGTCTGACAGATATAAGATCGAACCTATTACCTTTCGTACGGACAACAGCAGATCGATGGTAACACTTGCAGTACGATTTTAAATCCTACGTCGCAGATAATAAGAGCGGTCCAAAGTCCACTTGATCTGCTGTCAGCTGTACAATGTTTCAACTACTGAGCTCTAGCTCTAGTAGTTAGTAATAATGTAATTAAAAAATTACATTATTACTAACTACCCATTACTCTCAAGCTACTGAAAGTAACTAAACTATATAATGACCCCGCATGTGTTATGTTCCCTACTCAAACGTTTATCCCTCGGGTTTTCCTTTTTTCCTTCTGTAATATCCTATCCACAATAATACCTACATTAATTTACCTACCTACTTTTTTAAATCAATACTAATGTCCACTTAAAAGAATCCCACCCACTAACAATACATTAAATTAAATTAGAAATAAGTACTCATGTCAGTGTAACGTATGTTTTTTAATGAGAATAAATATCTTTAAACACAAGCTCTTAACTCTCTTATCTATAACTACAATGTTGTTGATTTTTAACTTTATTATTAAATTGTGTACAAATTAGCTGGAAATATGAGTCATTACTTCCTTATTAGTTTTGAATGCGATAAGAATTTGGGAATTCCTGATTCATTACAGCAGGGTTACACTCACCTCTTATAGCGATCCAGTTTAGGTTCCTAAACAAAACCGTCATTCATACAAATAGCGATTCGGACCTAAAACCAGATATTATAGCAGAAGCATATATACAATGGCTGCCAAACTGTTTAATCACTTGCCAGATGAGAAAAAAAGTCTAAAAGAATCTTTGTTTAGGAAATTCCTGTCGGACATGTTAATTAAAAAGTGTTACTACAAAATAATAATAATATAATATAACTAATAATAATAATAATGGACATAATAATGTAATGATTTAATATAACATTAGATATTTAAGTAAAATTCAACTTATTGTACGCCTACCGGCAAGTTATAGTTGGACATAAAAAATGTAAAACCTGATTGTAATTGACCTATAACTAGACAATAAACTTTCATTTCATTTCGGTTTTGTTTAGGAACCTAAACTGGATCGCTATAAGAGGTGAGAGTAACCCTGCTGTTTCCAGATATTGTAGCTGCCCTTATTTGACTCGAGATGACCCGACTACGCAAGAACGAGGGTTATGTTCTTCGACGGCTTAATGGCTTGATGGATTTTAACATATGAGGTGGCGTTAGAAGTCTTGATTGTAGAAGTGAATATTTTGGCATTGCATTTTCATACAAATATGCGAGTAAATGCGATATAAACTGCGATATCTTTTGATTGCATTGACGTAGAAGGTTGCGTGAGGGTGCAGACCTAAAGTTTCGCAAGTCTCCCCGTGACTCCGCCATAGGGCGGCGAGACGGAACACCGAGGGGTTTTTAGTCGGTAAGAGTCCGACATAATCCGACATATGATTTCTAATATTAATCTCGCTCTGTATGAACTCATCGTCATATTCCCTAATGTATGGCACTCACTAATATAAGCATTGGTGTAATTTTTATAACCTTAAGATTAAGTACACTCTGTTTAAGCATAAGGGTATATCTATAGTTGTAAACACTCCAATTCATTAATAATTTACTAAAACTAACCCACATATTTAAATTATAGGCGAAAACTTGTAAATGGCTTAGTTTTTAACTTAAGTTTATAACCCATATTACACACATAAAAGCTGTAAGTTTTCCTATCAAATAAAAAATATAAAAAATATAAAAAAATAACCATCCTCGCCTCCCCGTGGCAAGGAGGTATCATGATATCTAGATGATTTTCCCCCCGAAAAAAAAGGGTGCAGACCTAAGTATTTGGTATTAATTTGAACTTGATCCGTCCACGTGTTTCTGAGATATAGGTCTTGACAGACGGACAGACAGACAGACGGACAACATCCCGTAAGGGTTCCTTTTTTCCTCTTGATGCTGAACCAGCACCCTAAAAATGTTGATGTAAAAAAAATCTACACAACGTAGCAATAAAGAGATTTGATATGTTTGATTTGGAACTTGAAAAAATAAAATAGAAATGTCTGGGCCGCGGCCGATTCACAATGTTGCCGCCAGGCTAAGGCCACGCGTGTTTGCAGGCCGTTTAGTGCCACTCGGAGTCGCGTACTCGTACTAGACAACACGTGACTGGCTGACACAAGTACGCAAGCAAGTCCCTCATCTTGATATATTGAGAAACTTATTGGTGAAGTCTGACATATATAAGATCGAACCTATTACCTTATGTACGGACAACAGCAGATCAATGGTAACACTCGCAGTACGAATTCAACTCTTATGACGCAGATAATAAGAACTGTCCAAAGCGTTACACATGATCTGTTAGCTAATTGAATTATGAAGATGTTTGCAACGTTGTTTGTTAAAATATCTAAAAGCGGAAAGAAATATGGAGATTATACAGAGTGCGACGGACAGGGTCTGTGTCACAGACATCTTACCCCATAGACCTGTAACAGTAGGGCGGCCGTTTCTGCCCCCACATGAGCGCAAAATTGCTTCGCGACACGCGTAACCTGGAGATATCGATACGGATTTAATATAGCGCCCCTGCCCCCCCCCCCCCCCCCCCCCCACTTCGCCTATTGCACTCATCGTGTACGTGTGCGGCAAGTATTAGGCGAAAAAGGCAGCCGTTCATGAGAAGCGACGTCACAAATTCTCAATCTACATTGATTTACTAAATAAAAACAAAAGCAATCCGCCGGTCAGCCACTTCACCTTAATCATACATTCCTTGTCTGACCTTCACTATGACGTCGCTCGAAACGGGTCTTCCTTCGGCGCATACTAATTATTGCATGCTATCATCGCATCGTTCGGGCTCTATTCAGACCTACGCGAGATAAATATTCATTCATCAGTCCGTATCAATCAGTCCATTTCTGGACTGGCCTCTTCACAAAGTTATTAAGGTTGAGATTTACGCAAAAACTACTGTACCGATTGTACAAATTCTTTCACTAATAAATAGCTTAGAGCGCAGACCTTGCAATGTAAAAGAATTAAAACAATCGTTCGATTACTTCTCGAGAAAATCCTACCCTAAATAATCCAGTATAATCAGTCTATTCTTATGTCCCCACTGCACAAGATTGAGAGCTCGTCATCTCGATTGCATTCTCCATCATTATCAGCCCGTGTCAGTCCACTCAACCCGTTTCTCGGCCTTTTGCATCCAGCCTCTGCCAGCCTCCTTGCGAAGGTCATCCTTACATCTGGTCGAGGGGCGTCCCACGCTACGTGTAAACCGAACGGTTCGTGGCATCCATTCAAGAACTCGTCTACCCCATCGGTTGTTGGTTCTACGACAGATTTGACCAGCCCACTGCAACTTCAGTCGCTGATTCTATGAGCAATGTTAACCACTTTTGTTATCTGACGGATATACTCATTTTTTTATTCGATTCACCAGAAAAATGCCAAGCGTAGTCCTTTCCATAGCTCGCTGAGCGACTTTGAACTTGTGGGCCAGTCTCACCGTCAATGTCCACGTTTCGGCTCGATATGCCCACAGAAATTTGAAACGGTTGGAGGCTTGTAATAAGAAATACGTTATCGCATGGGGCGTTTCGTCCGCGCCCGTCAAATGATAACCCTTATCAGTAAATGCTTATTAATTGTCCTAGGTTTTATTTCAGTCGTATCTTTTACGTGCTTGATTTATGTTTGAATTATAATCATTATCTCTTTATTGCAAGTAAATACACAGTATACAGGATGTCCTTGAATTTATTCGACAAATTGACACTGGGGGGTTTTTTAGTAAATCAAAAACTGCAATTTTTTTCATCTAAGTACGTCACAAGTCATACAATGACCTTAGAAATGACCATTAGGTCAAATTCCAGTGAAAGAAATCATTGCAAATAATTAAAAATACCTTAATATGTAAAAAAACTCCAAAACAAAGTAACGATGAAGATCAAATTAAGAATTTTTTTGATAAGTTGTATTTATCGTAAACATTTATTTTTTATTTTTCCCCAAATAGTTTAATTTACTTGAACGCTGTGCAGAATTAATGTAGGTATGTCAGCTTAACCATCCACTTAATTTTGTCGAATGAATTCAAGGCCACCCTTCATTCCATGCATTTTTTTAAATTTTACCTTTACACCATTTTGCAAGAGAAAGGTGCCAACGCTGAGGAGAAATGTGGCAAAAAACTCTCATCAGCATCTTTTAAAATAATAACAATTACATTTTTAGGGTTCCAAAAGGAACCTTATACTCTTGTGGTGGTGACAAAACGGAGTCCATGAAACACCTACTGTGTGAATGTGACTCACTGGCTAGGAATCGAATGAGTCTTCTGGGGTCGGCCTATCCGGAGCCAGAAGACTACAGGCTCCTTCCCATGAGCTGCACAGCGGACCTATTGAGTTTCATCTTTAGGGAGGAGGAAGGAGCATAAAGTAAAGGGGAGAGCACAAAAGATCCCAATGGGTCGAAGTGCCGCCACATTGGCACCCAATCAGGATAAGAAGAACCCTTATACTCTTAGGATTCGTTACTAACTTACATTTACGGTTGGCGACCTATGTTCTGTATAGCGACAGCAATTTTCGAACGGAAAAAATTAGTTTATCTTTTCGGTATAGCAAAGTAAGGGTGTTAAGTTATACATGAATCCCTCAGGGGGCTAGATTTCATGTATATTGGGTAAGTGGTCTGTGTCCCCGGGCAAGCCTTTCAAAGGACCGGGTTTTCTTAAACCTTGAGAGAAGTTATAATTACTTAGTCGTACCTATATGTGGCATGACGTGACTACTCTAGGTATTTCGGGCCTGCATGCCCAAGTGCCCACGCCCGTACAGGCAACCGCGCAGTGTACAAAGGCTCTATTGCTATCGTATGAGGAGCGTGTGCGTCACGTGCGGTAGGCTGTACGCTGTATCGACAATCATATTACGCGCATGTATAAGTCTTCGCGAGTTCAAGGTCAATATGAAAGCAACGTGCGTACAACTAGATTCATACGTCTCGATTACATCATAGTAAGAGCTCGGTGGCGCAGTGGTAGTCACTAATTTACGATAGGTCCCAGGTTTTATCCCCGGGCCAGGTGCGCCAATGACTTTTCCTCGGTTTTTTCGAAGGAAAAACTTTCACGTACATTTACCGAATGCTCTTAAAACGGCGAAAGAAAAGGTCGTAATGGAACCTGCGTGCCGTAGAAAAAATCTATGCATATGTAGTCCCCCAATCCCCGCTGAGCCCCCGTGGTGGATCACGGCCACACCTCCCTTGAAGGTGGTTATTTTGTGTTTAATATCATCATTAAATTAATCAGAAAATGTTCGCGAATGACAGTATGGTGAATTTATTGGATAATTTGAGCAAGATCTGAAGTTTCAAGCTTTTATCAAGAGTCCCGCTACACGCTCGGGGGTGAACGTGACTGTCGAGCTACTTCGTCCAGAGTGATGACGCTACCTCCTCTGTATAAAGACAGGAAGACGCGGCTACCCAGGGTGGCGACGCTACTGCGACTCCTCTGGAGGAAGATAGAAGACTATGATGTATTGAATTTCTGTAACATGACATTAGCAAATGACGAACTGTCGAGTCCATTAATAAAATAAATACTTCCACTCATAGATACGGTTGTCATTGGCAATGAACTGCATTCACTGTATTATAAGCAGCCTCGCATTCTTCGCGGTGACTCATCGCTGGACAATAGGGGCACAGTTAGATAACACAACTATACACTAACCATACTGGCTTGATGGTATATGTCGGCAATGAGAAGGCAACACCTTCTAGCGGGTCAGGTTCGGAATTTACCATACTGCTGAAGTGCTGTGCCACGTTTGCGTCTAAACAAATAGTAATTGTGTTTTAAATTGTTGTATAAATTCAATTATTTCAGTGCCTGACATAGCCAACTAGCGCCGTCAATCTTAAAGAAATAATATGTTCCAATATAATCACTTTTATTAAAAAACTTTTATAAAAATGTTTATTGAAATGAAGACTATTTTTCAATATACAATACATGGCATTATTGCGACAAGCTAAGTTGTAGTTCACAAATGTGCCAAAAACGGCCGTTTTTCGCAATTATACGAACTACAACTTATCGAAATTGAATCACGTTATAAATACGTTTTCAGTAACTTGTAATTCGTATAATTGCGAAAATCTGCCGTTTTGGGCATATTTGTGAACTACTACTTAGCTTGTCGCAATTATGCCATGTATTGTATATTGAAAAATAGTTATTATCCTCCTCAATTCTTCTTCTTGCGTAATTTCATATACAGGGTGTAACGTAAGGCTATATGAAGCCGAAGGGAGGGTGTTCAGTATCGGTAACTGAACAACTTTTGTTCTACGACTTTTCGATTTTTGCGAATTTATTTTTTGACTTTTCATACATTTCGTATCTGTCAGCTGATCGATTTGTATGAGTATTTAATTTATTTTTATTTTTTATTCGAAAAGTCGTAGAACAAAAGTTGTTCAGTTACCGATACTGAACACCCTCCCTTCGGCTTCATATACCCTTTACGTTACACCCTGTATAGCAAGTACTTATTAATGAATGAGTATTATGAGTACAGCTAGCCCTTTAGAGGGGCTCATAGTCCAGTTGCGAGTACACGTTGAAAACGATTGTACAAGTTATACAACGTTGGGCGAGGTCAGGACCGGAATGGGTGACCGCTAGTGACACTTTCATCTGAGCCCCTTCGTGCCTCGGGGCGCACGTTAAGCAGTTGGTCCCGGTTGTTGTCGCTTGACAGCAGTCGTTAGGCCACGTCAAATGCCTACGGGCGGCCTGAATAACTTTGACAAATAGGTTTGGTCACTAAACCACACGAGAAAAGAAGCTAGACTCTTATTATCTGCATCGTAAGATTCAATATCGTACTGCAAGTATTAAGATTGATCTGCTGTTGTCCTTACCAGTGTACCCTTGTTTTCAGGACACATTCGGTCGCGCAAAGAACTGGGTGAAGGAGCTGCAGCGCCAGGCGTCCCCGTCCATTGTGATCGCTTTAGCGGGCAACAAGAGCGACCTGGCCGCCAAGCGCATGGTCGAGTTCGAGGAGGCGCAGAGCTACGCGGACGAGAACGGACTGCTCTTCATGGAGACCAGCGCCAAGACCGCCATGAACGTTAATGACATCTTCCTGGCCATCGGTGAGTGGAACGACCGAGACTTCCTAGTCTAGTCGGTAGTCCTAGGGGTTCTAGGTTAGATTGCTAGTGGGAGAGGTGCCTGTTCATAAGAGTTCGAGGAGGCGCAGAGCTACGCGGACGAGAACGGACTGCTCTTCATGGAGACCAGCGCCAAGACCGCCATGAACGTTAATGACATCTTCCTGGCCATCGGTGAGTGGAACGACCGAGACTTCCTAGTCTAGTCGGTAGTCCTAGGGGTTCTAGGTTAGATTGCTAGTGGGAGAGGTGCCTGTTCATAAGAGTTCGAGGAGGCGCAGAGCTACGCGGACGAGAACGGACTGCTCTTCATGGAGACCAGCGCCAAGACCGCCATGAACGTTAATGACATCTTCCTGGACATCGGTGAGTGGAACGACCGAGACTTCCTAGTCTAGTCGGTAGTCCTAGGGGTTCTAGGTTAGATTGCTAGTGGGAGAGGTGCCTGGTCAGTCTAGGATAGATAAGAGTTCGAGGAGGCGCAGAGCTACGCGGACGAGAACGGACTGCTCTTCATGGAGACCAGCGCCAAGACCGCCATGAATGTTAATGACATCTTCCTAGCCATCGGGGAATGGAACGACCGAGACTTCCTAGTCTAGTCAGTAGTCCTAGGGGTTCTGGGTTAGATTCCTAGTGGGAAAGGTTAGTTTAGTCGAAAATATAGAAATGACTTGATTTCCGAGCCTAGTCGGAAGTCATAGGCGTTCTGGGTTAGATTACTAGTGGGAAAGGTGCTTAGGGTCCAATACTGATAAAGGTTAGAAAAAACGCTGACGAGAACTTTAACGGCATCTTCCTGGCCATAGGTTAGTGGATCGAGCGGGGATATACTCTTATTGGCTTGGTCTCCTAGCCTAGTTGGTTCTAGGTTAGATTCCTAGTGGGAAAGGTGCTTGCAAGGGTCTAAGACAGAGAAAAGTTCGAGAAGACGCTGACGAAATGTTAACGACAACTTCCTGGTCATCGGTGAGTAGAACGAGCGGGATCTCCTAGTCTAGATTGTCTAGTAGGTGGTCCTAGGGGTTCTGGGGTAGGAGTGTTGGCAGGATATACTCTAGGAACGTGAAGAAGAGATGAGTTTGAAGGGCTTTAATGTTGTTTTTGTTTGTTACAGCGAACAAGCTACCAAAGAGCGACGGTGCCGGCGGCGGCGGCGCTGCGGGCGCGGGCGGCGCGCGGCGGCTGGCCGACGGCGAGCAGCCGCGCGCCTCGTCCTGCTGCAAGTGATACCGACAGGTACATTGACTACGACTTGATTCTTGCACTTCTAATGCCCCAAAGTTACTATGTAAATACAGGGTGTAACGTTAAAGCCAATGATACACTAGGGGACAAATGTCCTACGACATGTATCGGCGACATGTCAAGCGAAGCCGGCCGATTTCGCCTGACATATCTGGCGACATCGCGCGACTTATATCCGTAGCGACGTCAGTTGCCAGACATGTCGCGCGAAGTCCGGCAACGTCGCGCTACTTCACCCGACGTCCCTGGCGACACGTGTCGCAGGACATTTGTCCCCTAATGTATCCTTGGCTTAGGGTATATGAAGCCGAAGGGAGGGTGCTCAGTAACTGTAACTGAACAACTTTTGGTATACGACTTTTCGAATAAAAAATATTTTTATTTTATTGTCTTGCAGTGGTTATTTTAAGATTAATATCACGTTAAATTAATCAGAAAATGTTCGCGAGTGACAGTATGGTGAATTTGTTTTTGGTTTGTTTGATAATGCGTAATTCAAATTCTGATTAGTTGTTTTGTTATAGGTTTTCTGAACAAATTAAAATGGCATACGTTTTCAATTCTCAGATACAATCGCAACACGGTGAGGGCGAGTGCGGGGGCCGAGGTATGCAGTAGGTTATTCAATATACGGGCGACGCAATGCGACGTAATACAATGCGGTGCGACGTAACGCAATGCGGTGCGACGTAACGCAATGCGGTGTGACGTAACGCAATGCGGTGCGACGTAACGCTATGCGGTGCGACGTAACGCAATGCGGTGCGACGTAACGCAATGCGATGTGACGTAACGCAATGCGGTGCGACGTTACGCAATGCGACGCGACGTAACGCAATGCGGTGCGACGTAACGCAATGTGACGCGACGTAACGCAATGCGGTGCGACGTAACGCAATGTGACGCGACGTAACGCAATGTGATGCGACGTAACGCACAGCGAAGCGACGTAACGCAATGCAAAGCGACGCGAGGTAACGCGGTGCGACGCAGCACCGCCGCTCGTCAGCTGCCGGGCTGGCCTCGTGTGGACATACCTTTATCATTCTTGGTAATATGAAATGACTAACTTCTCAGAATACGTTACTCAATGTAATGTTAGTGACGAGCTGGGGCAAACGTTGGCGCTTCTTCCAAAATGGAAATAACTGTTGTTATTATACTTGTATTTTAAAATAACTTTTGTTATTGAAAGCGAAATCACAAAAATCGGTTATTTATAGGACTGATTGAATAATACTTAATGGCAAATATTTACCGCGTCTTGTGTTTCAATAAATTAATATCTATACTAAAATGCAATGGGAACGGGCCTTTGAAATATAAAATCAAAAAAATGTAATAAAATGTAAATAGCGAAGATGAATTAATCGATTGTTATCATTTCGATCATATAATGAAATTAAAAAACTCGGACTACATAACAAGTTAGACCGCGCACGGTACAATGAAGTGAAGCTAACTTATTCGTTGCAAATTATTACGAAAATAAAACACTGCATTTATTAACGCATTTTTGCGCTACGCTGTTTTGATACAATGTCTCCATCAACCGAAGGTTGCCTGGAAGAAATCGCTTAAAGCGATAAGGCCGCCTGTCTGTACATTATTATTTGATATCACGGTGTTGGTACACGCCCAAGGGTCACTGCGACCTCAAAGGTCTATTGTGGCCGCGCACCGAGTTCTTATATCTCGCTCCCAAGGCCAACGTCCTTCAGGAATCGTATGATGCACTTGGGCGAGAGAGTTTTGATATCCTCGGGCGGCATTATGCGTCCTAAGGCTCGGCCTCTGCTGTGAATGAGTGCTTCACACTCACAGAGGACATGCATGGAGGTTTCCTCGGCTTCGCAGCAGAACTGTCTGTACGGTGGAACACAGAGAAAGGTGTACAGGAGAGTTTATAAGGTTGAGATTTTCTCAAAAATTACTTGACCTATTGCAAAAATTCTTTCACTGTTTGATAGATAAAAGTTAAGACTATGTAACTGTAAAATAATTATTAAATTCGGTCCAGTATTTTTATTAGAAAATCTCAACCTTATTGGGCTCCCTGTATACTTATCTCTGTCTTCGACTGTACACTAGCTAAGTATTTTTTTTCTTTTCTCGTGCGGTTTAGTAACCAAACCTATTTGTCGAAGTTATTCAGGCCGCCCGTAAGCCTTTGACGTTTGACACTAGCTAATTTTGGTTTTATATGTAACGATGTGTTTTCATTTGTGTGCAAATAAAGTATATTTGATTTGATTAAATTCTCTTCTCACTGTAAGGCATGTCCACACGCCGCCGGCCGCCGCAGCCAACATTATAAAACAAAAAAGCTAATTATAAAATAATACCTAGACATAAAGTTATTTGTAATGTAATGAGATGTAATAAAGATATATTTAATTTCGTTTCTATCATGTTAAGCTGCAATCGGGCAGAGCGAGGCATGCGGTTCGAATGCCTCGCTACGCAGGCTTCAAATGACAGACTGCGACACCTTTAAAAAGAGACAAGGGCGTCGCCAGCCGATGGCCCAGGAGAGGGGGGGGGGGGGATATAAATTACAGCTGTGTGTGAGAGTTTGCGACGACGCGGCCGCGCGGACGGAATAGGAGAGACAGTAGCACTCTCCTCTCCCCCGCTCGCTCTCGCCTCATCGCCTTTCCAGTACCTGACTAAGGACTTTGCATTTCGCTGGATACTTTTTCTAATCTCGGGGGGGGGGGGGGGGGGGGGGCAGCTGCCCCTACCTGCTCCTCCTTGGCGACGCCCTTGTCTATAGATGAATGATTAGCCTAAAATTGCCCGCCCAGTAATTGAAGCTTTAATGCAATTTTGGTTGTCTCAAAATCGTGGGTGCTAATTAGTGGTCTCTAAAATCAGATATAGTGCGTAAACTATCATACGAATAGTTCTACGACTCGATCGGATGCAGTGTGAAACCGCTGCAAGTCATCAGTCTCCGCATTTTCGAAGCAAGTGTAGCGAGCCACTCGACCCGCATGCCTCGCACTGTTCGTATGCACTAGAAGCAGTCATCTGCACTGTTCCCGCTTAGATTAAGGATTACTTAACGAGATTATCGGTTCTTTAGCCGTATCGTGTCGTTTCCAAGCTATGTTATTCCATGAGAAAACAGAACAAATCAGCCCCCTATTACCGTTCTCAAAACGATGAAATCATACCATGTTATGGCGCGCCGAACAGAGACGCCGCTATACCAATGCAATAGCACTGTCCCTGTCACGGCCGCTATGACATGGTATGATTTGATCGTTTTGAGAACCATACTACACAGACTTGCGTTGGTGAGTGAAGGGCCTTGTCTGGATGTGTTCATTTGTCAGTTGTCTCGCAATTACGATTGCTCGTGCGTTCTGGTTCGTTCTGAATTCTTGGTTATTCCGATACTGTGATTTTTTGGAGGTCAAAATTATGTTCCAGAAATATTACTTAGCCTCTTAAATCTTGGTTTTTAAATGCCGTTTAACTAACATTTTGACCTCAATGAAACCACACTGTTCTTACGTTTCTCACAGAAGCCTAAGCTTCGTATGCTATACAAATTATGGTGAGGGTGCATTTACGTTCGCGTTTCATTGGTAACGATTCTGTTGTGCGTTTTCTAAATTTTAAGTTAACTTTGATAGATCTAAAAGTCGTGCCATTGAATTCAAAATTCATTTATTTCGCCCAAATTTTAACTCAAATTATTTTTTTGCAATCGGTCCAATAGTTACGGAGAAAATTCAACCTTATTGAAACTTCCTCTATACTTATCTGTTTTCGATCGTACAATATTAACATTTGAAGCCTGACACATATACAGGCGACCTAGGCCTCAGATCGCTACCTACTGGTCGGTAATGACGGGAGAAAAGAGGCCGCGGGCAGGCCGCCTGTATGTGAGTAGGGCAAAGAACTGTTATGCCAAATTCATATTCAATCATCGTGTCATCCTTTTGGTTATTTGGTGTCAGAGAGGCGACATTTTTAGACCTGTCAGATTTCATTTAGTTTAAAAAAACGCATGTCAGAATTACTACCATTATCGAGTTATAATTATAACTTCACTTCATTCACATTTATTTTATCGTTTTTCATTTTATATTACGGATTTGGTCCGTAACAATCGTAGGCACCAGCGGCTCCTATTATTAACAGGGATCCTTCGAATTCGATTTCCATACAAAATTCTTTTGTAAATAACTTTTAGTATTATAAAATTCTACACATACTCAAAATATGCAGATTTTTTTCCGGAATCGCAGATTTATTAATATCGGTTCGCGTAAAATAAAATTCTGAGGAACATCCTAAAATACCGCGATCATAGTAATATAACTTTGATCCGGAGAAAGATAGTCGTAATATTTTTATTTGGGAGTTAGATTGTATTCTATTCGTACTAGTTTTGTATTAAAAGCTATGGATGAAAGAATTATGTTATAGGAAAAAGAGTTCCGTTCCAATTTGGAATGTAAAAAACTGCAATCGAGCTGGACTCTGGATTGTGAACCACCTAGACTATAACGTTTGATCGCGCTAGTTTCGTGCCATCGGGGCCTGAGGCACGGAGGGAATATTTACACCCATTATTCACACTCTTACTGCGTGCCATTTAAAAATAAACAAAAACCCGACATGTTTTTGGCATAAAATGCATCCATTTTATTTCCAATTTGGCACCACGAGTACAATGCGCCAGAGATCTAAAGTTGGCACGATCATCGCGCGCGTACTTTAACACCAGTGTTCCTTTGGCACGAAACTCGCGCCCGTACTTTGCACCAGACATACTTTGGTACGAGACTCGCGCGCTTAATTACACCAGTGTCCCTTTGGCACGAAACTTGCGTGCACACTTTACACCAGAAATCCTTTGGCACGAAACTCGCGCGCTTAAATTATGTAAGATCCAACGCTTTAACGTTTGTTTATTGATAATTTGGAGGCGTGTATCGGTCGCTTTCGCTGCGTTAATAGTTATTCCAATAAAGTATAGGAGGATCGAGTAATTTTGATTGAATGGACCATCACAGGAAATGGGATTTAAGCTCAATCACATTAGCCGTTATGACTGAGCGCGATGATTTGTGATACGCAATCTGTTTTAGTCTAAGGCGATTCCTCAATTATCAATTGTCATCTACATAATTCATTTACGAAATTTTAATACTGAATTCTAAGCCTTATTAGGTACTGCTTTCTCACAATAATAAAGTATTCTGTGTAATAGAAGTTACGTTAATCTAAGGTTGCAATAATTAGAACAGTTTTATATTTTTATTTGACGGAATAAAATTTTGCGCAGTCATAAATCGGCATAACTTAAGGGCCTGATATGAGCCAACTAACGCCGCCAATCTTGAAAAAATATCTTCCAATTTAATCAATTTTATTAAAAAAGCTATTTACAAAATGTTTATTACGATAAATACTATTCATACGCCGAATTCTCTACCCAAAGGTTGTCTGGAAGAGATCGCTTTGAGCGATAAGACCGCCAATTGTAATACTAACTGTATTAGCCTATTTCTTTTGTGTAATACTTTTTATTTTTTTGCAATAAAGAATATTTATCTTATCTTACTATTTTTTAAATGCTTATTTATAACGTGATTCAATTTCGGTAAGTTGCAGTTCGCATAATTGCGAAAAACGGCCGTTTTTGGCACATTTGTGAACTACAATTTAGCTTGTCGCAATTATGCCATGTATTATATTGAAAAATAGTATTCATCCTAATAAACATTTTGTAAATAGCTTTTTTAATAAAATTGATTAAATTGGAAGATATTTTCGTTTGATAATCGAATTTCAAGCGCACGATTTAAGTATTAAAAGTGTTACTGTAAATAAATCTGTATGAAAGAGACTAATTGAGTAATCGCCTTACACTTTCTGTAACAAAAATTACCGACATTTCACTGCATTAGAGTTATGGTTGCCGTGTAATATATTTTTTTTTATTTTGTCATTCGCTTTTATCATTTTAATCACAACTTCTTAGGGTATTTTTTATCACATATTTCACAACAAATATTGTACTACACTTTTCAATTATCAATTATATGAATAATACGACTATTTTGTATCTATGTAATAGTGAAACGAAAGCTAAGAGATCTTTTCCATGAGATTTTTTTCCATTTTTGTTGATTACACATTATACTCTCTTCCATATAAATATCAAGTATACTTTTAATACCGAATTCGTGCATAATTTAATTTTATATTAATTTAAAGGCATTTAAAGTTATATTAAATTTAGAATCGCAGAAAATCCTTTTTTTTTGTGTTCCTATAAATTGTCCCACTGCTGGGCAAAGGTCTCTCCCCTCCTCTTCCTGGGGATGGGTGGCTGGAAGAGGCTCAGGACAGGGATGGATGGAAGAAAATACTTAAAATTAAAAAAATATCAAGACGTTCAATGCCAGATTTTGCATCAAAAAGATAACTTACGTTAGTTCAGTATTGTTAGTTAGGCGCGAAAGAATTTTGTATGGAACTTAAATATCGTTGGATCACGTTAAATATATTTTTTGTTATTTTGATATTGAAAAGTGTAGGGAAAGATTTAGTTCAAAACATGCTTTAGTTATGTAAAAATTAGATATACTCTCAGTTAGAAAGTTATAGTTATTTTACTAATTATATTATTGGATGGACAAATTTGTTCTATTTTATATAAATTATGTATATTATTATTCGCTGTATAATATTATACAATATCTATTTTTAAGTAAAAGCGTACTTTGGTGGGTTTATAGAACATACGACATGTAAATGAGAAGTGGTCCTTTTGTTTTTTCTTTTGTGCGTTGTGATAACGATTTGTTTGGGGCAACTTCCCCCGGTCCGGTCTTAATGCGTGATGACGTGCAATATTTACGGTTAATTAATAATAATATAAACTTAAATATTATTAAAATTAAAACCATTACTAGGCCGACATTAGGAATCGTTAAGTAGATATACTATGTATGAATTTCAGACATTTTCAATAAAAGTTAAACAAAATCGGTCGCAAGCGAAAGGACGCTGTTCAGGGCATATTGTATGTTTTTGTATTGTGTACATATTTTGGATTTATTAAGATTATTATATTGAATAAAAAAATATTGTAAATGGATTGGTTTTGAGTGTTTTATTTATACTTATACAAGACAAGAAACCTTGACGATTGATTATAATGATAAGCACTTTCCAGAACGACTTCTTAGAGCCCTACTCTAATAATTGTCTATGTTTTGTGAATGCCTACTAACCCAATTATATTAAGTACTAAAACATAAAGCACGATTTAGATATAATAATAACACACTAACAAACTTGTGTTGTCCCATTTATCTCTCAGAAAACTCAACCATATCAACGAGTAATCAATCGTACTGAGCAATTGCACCCGTAATACCGTGTCATCCTCAACCCTGACATTGGCAGAATCATCGACAAAACGATGGGGCCATAAACATCAAATTGGAATTGGATAGAGCCCTACTCACCGGGACATGTCGCCAGCTACGTATCCAAACAATTCATATTGATGAAATTTCAAATTGGCGACGTTGCCAAACCGTCGCCCAGTTGCCATACATTTCAATATGAATTGTTTGGATATGTAGTTGGCGACGTCGCACCGACATCTCAATGAGATATTATGGTTAGGAGGCGTTCAACTCGTGAAGTTTACTGCCGTTGCTTCAATATTGTTCGAATTCATTGTTAACTAGTCTTTAATAGAAAATCATTCCAGTGAATTTAAGTGATAAATGCATTGATCTCCTATAAACAACTAGATACACAAAGGTCTTACTAAAACAATTTAAAAAAAACGTCCAAATAAGGGTCCGTTGTTAACGTCCAAATAATGTCCAATAAAGCAAATGATCCATTCATCCGTTTGGACCTTCTTTGCGCTCGGACATTTTTAGGAGGCAGACTGTGTATCTAGTTGTTTATAGGAGATCGACGGATAAATGTTATATTCAAGCCACGGCAAGTAGAACTTCACAATTAATGCATCTGATATTACGATTCTCAAAACGATCAAATCATACCATGTCATATCGTGTGATAGGGACAGTGCTATTGCGTTGGTATAGCGGCGTCTCTGTTCAGCGCGCTTTGACATGGTATGTTTTCATCGTTTTGAGAACGGAAATAGGGGTTGGTTTAAAAAAAAGTTAAGCAACGTGTTCTGCGTGAATTTATGCCGACATAGTTTTGTATGCAGGCCCTCGCTGGCGTTTCACCTTAAGGTGCTCCCTCACCGGGAGCATTCGCGTGTAATGTAACGTTACAGACTCGAGCATTACATCAGTGAGGGAGAAAAACAGCGTCAGTCAGGGAGGTAGTATTGTAATGTAATGCTCAAAGTCGAATCTATAACGTTACATTACACGCGAATGCTCCCGGTGAGGGAGCACCTTTTAGAGCAAAATAAAACACAAGTTATAATAAATACGTATAATTTAAAATAATAGGTAGGTAAAATACATCATTTCAATCATCAATCATTTCAGTAGGTACATTTGGGACTTTCCAAACGTTGTGTTCAGCTAATTGACGTTTAGATGTTTGATTGAAAGCTGGTCAATCAAACGTCTATTTTAACCAGTTGACTGCGACAGATATAAAATGAGGCATGAAAAATCCCACTAGTTCGATGTGGAACTATTGGGGCCATCGCATTTCGTTTTGAGCCGCAGCCAAACTGGCAAGACCTGGCGGGAAACGGTTTTTATTTTATTTTAATGTCTACAGTGGTTATTTTGTGTTTAATATCACGTTAAATTAATCAGAAAATGTTAGAGAGTGACAGTATGGTGAACTTGGATTATTTGTGCAAGATCTGAAGTTTCAAGCATTTATCAACAAGCTCGGGAGTGAACGTGACTATCGAGCTGCTTCGTCCAGAGTGATGACGCTACGGCGTCTCCTCTGGATGAAGACATGAAGACGCGGCTACCCAGGGTGAAGACGCTACGGCGACTCCTCTGGATGAAGAGAGAAGACTATGATATCTTGAATATTCTGTAACGGTGGCACTTCACTTGGCTATTCGTATTTGCGTAAGTATTTGTCATAATTGCCATGTGTGGTTGGTATTCTTGATAAAATATTCGTCTTATTTGTATGTACGTCCAATATTTGACAAATATGACAAACATCCAATAGCGAATGCGAATAGCCAAGTGAAGTGCCACCATCACATGACATTGGCAAATGACGTACTCTCCATTAAGAGCCTTCCATGAGCCAACTAGCGCCGCCAATCTTAAAAATAATAATATCTTCCAATATAACCTATTTTATTAAAAAAGCTATTTACAAAATGTTTATTACGATAAATACTATTTTTTAAATGCTTATTTATAACGTGATTCAATTTCGGTAAGTTGTAGAAAAACACAAATGTGCGAAAAACGACCATTTTTGGCACATTTGTGAACTACAGCTTTGCTTGTCGCAATTACACAATATATATAATTATACAATACATGTATATTGAAAAATAGTATTCATCCTAATAAACATTTCGTAAATAGCTTTTTTAATAAAATTTATTAAATTGGAAGATATTATTTTTTCAAGATTGGCGGCGCTAGTTGGCTCATGGAAGGCTCTTAAATAAAATAAATATGTTTGACATCCGCGTGGTTCGCGCCTTGGACTGCGCGTGGTTGGACTTCACCTCGCCGTTCATTAGTTTAATAACATTAGTCCTATAAGTACTTATTACTTTTATGGCACACATACTTGGTTAATTCGTAAAACACAACATTATAATTAATAAGCCATGTTTTAAGAAAAAAAAATATAAATTATAATGACGGCTTCACTTTCTTCAAAAGGCCTCATATGCATTTTAAACTACATTTAAGGCCCTGATATGAGCCAACTAGCGCCGCCAATCTTGAAAAAATAATATCTTCCAATTTAATAAATTTTATTAAAAAAGCTATTTACAAAATGTTTATTAGGATGAATACTATTTTTATTTTTTCAATATACAATACATGGCATAATTGCGACAAGCTAAGTGGTAGTTCACAAATGTGCCAAAAACGGCCATTTTTCGCAATTATGCGAACTACAACTTACCGAAATTGAATCACGCTATAAATAAGCATTTAAAAAATAGTATTTATCGTAATAAACATTTTGTAAATAGCTTTTTTAATAAAATTGATTAAATTGGAAGATATTATTTTTTCAAGATTGGCGGCGCTAGTTGGCTCATGGAAGGCCCTTAATGATTTCGACGCAATTTTGTCAGGCTTAAAGCTCCCTTAAGATTACTTTTTTTCATACATTTTGTACCGATCATCTGATCGATTTATACGAGAGAACAATTTAATTTTTTTCCATAGAATTGAACGTAGTTCTGTTATCAATACTATACATCGGATTATATACCGTTTAAATACACTCTGTATTAAAACTTATATCATAATTACAAAAGTATCGACGAAGCCCTCTAAGATCTATATCTCATTAGGACACCAGTGGTAGCGCAACCAGTTGCGCCACCAACAAATTGTATACAGTTGTACGCCGGTTACTCTACTGCTTGGCTGCGCAACCAGGCGGACACCAGGCGAGGAACTCTAATGGAGATAAAGGCCCTAACAAGGCGTCCAAATCAGGCTTAATATCTAAATAAATATAGGTACCTATGACTACACTCAAATACATATAACTAGATCAGAAACATAAGTACATAAACAATTATATTTTGCATGTAAAATCAACCGCAATGACTTGGCGCTTTCTCGTTTCGGAGGCAAAGACTTCGGGTCACTGAACCAGCAGAGTATTTTATTTATTTAATAGCCTGCAATGCCCCACTGCTGGGCAAAGGCCTCCCCCCAACCCTTCCACTCGTCTCTATTCTGCGCAGACTCAGACCCTCACATAACAACGTCAAGTTCGCCACGCCATCGTTTCGTGGCCGTAAGTATTGTAACGTTGCACGTTTTTTGAAGCTACCTGCAAGCGGATAGTTAGGACGATTTTAACAGCATAGCTCCGTTTCTTGACGAGCAGCGCCTCCTCGCGTCGATTGCGTCCGACTACCGCGATTTTCTCAGTTTACCTACAGATGGATTTCGCGAATGTTATTGCTGATGACGTTACTCGAGTCTAACGGTTTTAACGGCCATCGGACATTTCCTCCCGCATCCAGCAGGTAAAATCAAATTAACACATCGACTATATTTAACTACTAAAATTGTTAATAAATACACATATTCACACTTACACTATGCTATATACAATCGACTCACAAGAATATGATAAAATATCTTCGAGGATGAAATAACGAAATCTGATTGGTTATTCAAAACACATCTTCTCTCGTCTCCTCTCCGCTATGGTGGATACCGGGCCTCACAGTTGGTCGCGCACCATCCGTGATCCACAGTTGGTCGCGCACCATCCGTGGTCCACAGTTGGTCGCGCACCATCCGTGGTCCACAGTTGGTCGCGCACCATACGTGGTCCACAGTTGGTCGCGCACCATCCGTGGTCCACAGTTGGCCACGCACCATCCGTGGTCCACAGTTGGTCGCGCAGCATCCGTGGTCCACAGTTGGTCGCGCACCATCAGTGGTCCACGGTTGGTCGCGCACCATCCGTGGTCCACAGTTGGTCGCGCAGCATCCGTGGTCCACGGTTGGTCGCGCACCATCCGTGGTCCACAGTTGGTCGCGCACCATCCGTGGTCCACAGTTGGTCGCGCACCATCCGTGGTCCACAGTTGGCCGCGCACCATCCGCGGTCCACACTCGTTCGCGCACCATTCACACTCGTTCTTACACCGTTCGCGTCTCACAGCTCGTCGTCGAAGTGTTCGCCGAGCGCGTCCCCGTAGCCGGCCGCCTCGCTGCCCACGAACACGTCGTGGTGGTCCAGGATCTCGTCGTACGACAGCTGCCCGTCGTGGTCGTCGTCGGCCGCGGCGAACAAGTGGTCTACCTCCTCCTCAGCTATTTCACTGCGGGGGCAACATGGCATTTGCGTATTTATTTTACTTGCCATGTGTGGTTGGTATGTGTGACAAAATATTCGTCTTGTTTGCCTATTCGACACACATAATATGTTGATAAACATATCATATTTTGGTGTCACTTCACTTGGCTATTCGTATTCGCTATTGGATGTTTGACGTACATACAAACAAGACGTACATATTTTGTCAAGCATGGCAATTATGACAAATATGCCGTGCGTGCGCGCGCGCAGCAACATGCTGAGTCAGCGCCCTTTCATTGCTGCGACACACAGACAATATGTACCTAAAACACTTATGTTACCTTCCTTAGTGTAGTATATTGTATACCTATCTGTTCTCCATGTTTGTACCTTCTTTTGTATATAGATAGATAAACACTTTATTGCACAAAGAAGCATATACATAGAAAACAGAGAGTAAACAATTTGTACAAAGGCGGCCTTATCGCTCAGAGCGATTTCTTCCAGGCAACCGAGGTCATACGGTGGTGTCATGGGGAATGCCCCGGGGATATGGGTGCACTCACTTGTTGTCCGGTATGACCCACGCGTGAATCTCGCGCTCGTCCAGCGTACCGTCCCCGTTCGTGTCGAGCTCGTGCTCAAACTTGTCACGCTCGGCCACCAGCCACGCCTTGTCCTGCTGGATACCTGACACCATACACGAAGCACTGGTAAATATTTTTATTTTATTTTTACATATTCGGAAGACTAACAGTTATTTATACAAACATGTGCCTATCTATTTTACAAACAAAACCATTTACAAGTCTTCACCTATAACACGATAATGCGTCTTTCTACATCGATATATAGGATTTGAGATAGCAGGGGGGGGGGGGGGCGTTAGGGGCAGCTGTCCCAGTAGAGATTAGAAAAAGTATCCAGCCAAATGCAAAGTCGTTAGTCAGGTACTGGGAAGGCGATGTGTCGAGAGAGTGAGCGGAGCGGGGAGAGGAGAGTACTACTGTCTCTCCTATTCCGTCCGCGCGGCCGCGTCGTCGCCTGTTCTCACACACAGCTGTAATTTATATCGGCTGGCGACGCCCTTGTATATAGGTATACCAATAAGAAATCCAATACAGCATAGGTAATATGTAAATTACCACATATCCGATATCGTACGCATACCCTATAGCCCTGAAAAGGATTATTTTTGAAACATAGATTGTAGCCCTGAAAACACAGACCACTTACCCCATAGACCTGTAACAGGAGGGCGCCCGTGTCTGCCCGCACATGAGTGCAAAATTGTTTCGCGACACGCGTAACCTAGAGATATTATCGATATCTTTAATACGGCACCCCTGTACCCCGCTTCGTCTCTATGCGCTCATCGTTGACAGAATTTTTCGCTTGCAAATTTGTACCAATTTCATGTCTATAGGGGAAGTGGTCTGTGAAGAGTACTATTTTCGTGAATAATAAATTGTATCCATGCAAACGACTATTTTGGTGAATCAGACTGCAGCCTTGAAACGTATGTTGAAACATAAATTGTAGCCCTGGTAACGGCGAAAGGAAACACATCAAATCGCATCAATTGTAACACTTTGGACCGTTCTTATTACCTGCGTCGTACCAGTTAAAATCGTACTGCAAGTGTTACCATTGATCTGGTGATGTCCGTACTGTTGTCACTCACCCCGCTCGCCGAGGTACTCCTTGAAGTCGATCCGTCCGTCGCGGTCTGCGTCCTTCTCCCGCAGCGTCTGCTGCACGAGGAACGGGTGCATGGACGCGTGCTCCTCGGGCGCGTTGAACACCTGCACAGGGAACAGTTTCCAAGGCAACACATCACACCCACCCTCTCACACCATGCATGCGTGTTATTTGAAAATTGTAAACCTTTTGGCCCCAGCTCCCTCGATGTAAGGGAAGGTCTGTGCCCGAGCAGTGGGGACATATAAATAGACTGATGATGACACAAACCAAAAAATAAATTCAGCTGATATTAACATTATTATATTTCAGATTGATGAACGCATGACACACATAAGCGGTTGGAAATATTTTCGCTGTCTGTATTTTGAATTCTGTAGCTGTAGTGCGGAGTTGGAGTAACAATTAAAACTTAAACTTTAGATAAACAAAATACTTTAATCCACGTCTCATAATTCTAAAAGACATTGCCACATTACAATGGAGCTTTGCCCCACCTACAAAACTACGGGACCATTTAAGCTGTACCTATCATTTTGTTGGAGACTTATTACAGATCAGTATCATTTTCTACTAATCTCGCAACTCCTGTAGAAGAATAACAAAAACAATGAATAAATTCCTTGGATTTCTTACTATTTTCTGAATTCTTAATTAAGCTGTTTTTTCGAATCGCAACTTGTACAAAACTTTATTTTAAACCAATAATTTTAATAAAAAACGGAGATATTTTTACATTTATTCGATAGCTTGTACAACTTGCGGTTGATGGTGGGGCAGAATCTGGCATTGTCATTATGTTATTTATTTTAAAGAAGTACACACGAAGACATAGATACAGAAGTATACAGGGGGCCTCAATAAGGTTGAGATTTTCTCAAAAACTAGTCCATGCACATAGATTACTATTTTTAAATAAAAAGCTTTATAATTTATTAAAAAGTAAGAATATTGGAAGACACTGACTTCTATAGCACAGCAGGGTATCCTAGTTTAAGGCATGGTTCATATTTAATGTACTCGTAATCTCTGAAATTTTATGAAATATACTTTTCATTTTCAATATCGACATAGAATATCATATCATAACATATGTCAAATATACAGGGTGTAACGGAAAGGGTATATGAAGCCGAAGGGAGAGTGTTCAGTATCGGTAACTGAACAACTTTTATTCTAAGACTTTTTGAATAAAAAAAATAACACGTGGCCATTTCATTGTAAAATTCAAACATGCCACATACAAAACATTAAAACGCTATAAATCACAGGCCGTTCGTTGTATCGCCGAAGGTCGCCGTTTAATCGAATGTTTATCAGCTGTCCCATTTCGGGCCTAATCGCGTCCTACTATTGTTTTACAGCTCAAGTGTACAATACTATAGATGGAAGGAGAATATTATATAGAAATGACGCAACAAATAATAATAAAATATATAATATTTTATGGATGCAATTTCGCATTGGATTTTATTCTGAAATGAATTGAACAAAAATCGTACTACAACGCTTCTTAAATGTTTTTCTCCATTTATCATTTAGATTTTCGTTTCACATATGCAAGAAAATATCAATACATATGTTTACATGTATTTAAAATTAATTTATTCTTCTTCGAGTAGATATGCAGGGGCGCCGACTCCTAGGGGGCTCGAGCATCCATGAGAAATAAACAGTGGGTGCCGAGCACCCCTCAGAATAGAGAATGAGCTTCCGCTAACACTAATGAATAAGTACATAAACAGTAATAGATATAAAAATGAGCTGAAGAAGCACTTCATTGTCGATGTATCGTGACATGTAGAGCGACCTCACCCAGGCGCATAAATCACTGTGTGACTTAAGCTAGGGTGATAATATTATAAAAAATGTAAAATTTATATATTAAATAAACTGAAAAAAAAAATAGACTACAAGAAACAGATCAGTAACGATCAGTAGCGACACGCGTAATCTTGATATATCGAAACAGGTTTAATATGGCGCCCCTGCCCCCCGCTTCGTCTAATAACGCCTATCGCTTGACATAATTTTTCGCTAGCGAATTTGTACCGATTTCATGTCTATGGGGTAAGTGGTCTGTGGCCTGGACCCACCTCTGTCGCCGAAACGATGGAGTAAGTGCGTTCTAGGCTTTTTGAAAATGGCGGGAAACGACGGTTGCGAAATTATTTAATAATTTTCAGTATAATGTCTACAGTGGGTGTTTTGTGTTTAATATCACGTTAAATTAATCAGAAAATGTTCGCGAATGACAGTATGGTGAAGTTATTGGAGAATTCAAGCAGGATCTGAAGTTTGGCGCCATGGTCAAGATTCCCACTACGAGCTCGGGAGTGAACGTGACTGTCGAGCTGCTTCGTCCGCAGTGATTGACGCTACGGCGTCTCCTGTGGATGAAGACATGAAGACGCTGCTACCCAGTGTGATGACGCTACGGCGACTCCCCTGGAGGAAGATAGAAGACTATTTATACATTGAATTTTTTGTAACATGACATTGGCAAATGACGAACTGTCGAGTCCATTAATAAAATAAAATAAGTGCGTTCTAATGTGGAGACCCCGGACGACAGAAGAAGCGTGGGCAGACCACCGGCCAAAAATACAAATATGGAATCACTTTGCCGTGCTCTTCACTCCACCGCTGCGGGATTTCTGTCTCGCGCTTGAGTTTGACAGTTGGCAGCCCTTAATGCTTACTAAACGCACTCTTACCGCAAATTCCTTAGCGTCCAGCACACCGTCTCCGTTGGAGTCAGCTACCATCCACATCGCCTTCTCTTCATGGACCAGCTGTGGGATAAAAACAAACAATTGCTGTCTTCTGGGCTGGGTTTACATATAGAAAGGTATAGAACAGTCGACGACAGAGATAAGTATACAGGGGGCCTCAATACGGTTGGGATTTACTCAAAAACTACTGGACGGAATTTTATAATTCTTTTACAGTTACATAGTTTTCACTTTTATCTATCAAACAGCGAAAGAATTTTTATAATAGGTCAAGTAGTTTTTGAGAAAATCTCAACCTTAAAAACACCCACCTTTCTCTGTGTTCCACCGTACTAAAAACTTTACAAATTCTTAAATTTAATTTTTAACGCGTTCACAGTCTCCGTACAAAAAATGTTTCGATTTCCTTGTAAGTCCCACCTATTATTTCAACCTCTATACAAGTCAAAATACATCAACGTTATGTGAGCACTTCAACACTGGGTGGAGCACTCTTCTGAAGACAATAGGACGTGAATAGACAACAGCATCCACCAAGGACATCGTATTTATTTACCTTCAGAAAAAAAAACTTAGTGCGGATCTGGTAGGCACATACTTTTTTCAACATGCCACATATGTGCCACGGGTTTGTGAAGCTAGTACGTCATGCTCCATATATGGGTCACTGGACTGTGAACGTGTTAAGCATTAAGTAAAGAAAAAATTAAATGATGAAAAAATTTCTGAACGTTGAGAAATTTTTTCATCATTTAATATTGAGATATTTGTATATATCTCTCAAATTCGATGTTCATTGATGGCTTTTTATGCGTCATAGAAGGAGATGTAGAATCAAAAAATATAAATATAGAATGAAACTGTAAAATCAGTTAATTATAACATAATATTCGGTTTTTTGGTCAATGCTAGGTTTTTTAAAGCTCTTGATTGTGGGGGCCATTGCCGATAGCCCTCTTGATTGTGGAGGGCATTGCCGATAGCCCTCTTGATTGTGGAAGGCATTGGCGATAGCCCTCTTGATTGTGGAGGGCATTGCCGATAGCTCTCTTGATTGTGGAGGGCATTGCCGAATGCCGATAACCCTCTTGATTGTGGAGGGCATTGCCGATAGCCCTCTTGATTGTGGAGGGAATTGCCAATAGCCCTCTTGATTGTGGAGGGCATTGCCGATAGCCCTCTTGATTGTGGAGGGTATTGTCGATAACTCTCTTGATTGTGGAGGGCATTGCCGATAGCCCTCTTGATTGTGGAGGGCATTGCTGATAGCCCTCTTGATTGTGGAGGGCATTGCTGATAGCCAATGTTAAGTGACTATAAATGACATACCAATCCAGAGTCCCCGGTGTCCTCAGAGTCAATTTCCTCCTCGGTGTCGACTCCAAAGGTATCGTGGATGTACTCCACCCATGTGACCACACCATCCTCATTGCCATCGGCATCTAACAGGCGCTCGTCGGCTTCCTCACGAGAGAGGTTTCTGAGGGAAATGATCAAAATAGAGTTGATATTATTGATGAGATAATTCATTTAGATTATGAGCTCGGTGGCTCAGTGGTTGGGTCCCAGGTTCGATTCCCAGCCAGGCCAGGTACCAATGAATTATCCTCGGTTTTTTCGACTGAAAACCTTACGTATATTTACCGAATGCTCTCAAAATGGCGTAGGAAAACATCGCGATGAAACCTGCATGCCGTAGAAGAAGAAAAGTGAAATTCGCCAATCTGCACTGGGCCCGCATGGTGGATCATGGCCCCAGCTCCCTCGATGATGATGATTATTGACAAGACAACATTAAGTTTGACGGTGCTGAGAGCTCAGTAGCTATCTGAGTCATTAGGACATTGTATGGAGTCCCGGGTTTAGTCCCCAGGGCAACAATGAATCAAAATGGGCCTTTCTGTTTTTATTTGAAGCAAAAAACGTCACGAAATCTGAGCTAATTTCACCTGTGAATAGGTCACGTGGTATCATATAAGCTCCTAATTATGAGACGCATCGGGTTTCATACTTGCTTAGGTACCTACTTACTCCATTTCCCAGATTCAGACTACATAAGGTTAGTACATCCTTCATGGGGCACTGTATTCACTTCCATAACAAGTTGCCAGAAAGTGTCACGACGCGACGTTGACAGAGAGGAAATTTAAAAATTTCATTAAAGGATCACTTGTTAAGAAGCTGTATTACAGAATAGATGACTATTTAAACGATGAACATGCATGGTATGTGTCGTCGGTTCCGTATGAAGGATAGAGTTTAGATTACTAATAATAGTAATAGTTAATTATGTACCTAGTTATTAAGTATGTGCTGCTGAGAGTTTTTTTGCCACTTTTTCTCCTCAGCGTTGGCACCTTCCCTTTGCAAAGTGGTGTAAATGTAAATTCAAAAAAATATGTTGATGTGAAAAAGTCGAAAAAATGTACACAACATGCGTACTTGCAATAAAGAAATATGACTTTGACTCCATTGGCTCAAAGTGTATCTTGGTTTCCGACACCGCAGAGCGCCACTGCGGCCTGTCCGTTGTCAGTCGGACGTCAGACTGAAGCTAGAGCAGGTATTAGGCACTTAAGATAGTATGGAAAAATATTGCTACTCAAAAACTCACATAAAAGAGTTCAATATCCATTTAGTGAGCTCCAAACGGTCAATAAACTTGTCATTGTTGAGGTCCATCCTCGGCACCAGCTTACTGAGCCGTCTCCTCGACTCCTCGGGCTGCAGCTTATCATATGTCTCAGCCAATTTCACACTGCCTATGGAATAATAATATGTTGCTATCAGAAAAACTGGGAGAAGAAAAGCGAGGAAGTATTTTAAAGCCATTGCATTACAGCATGCCTTATCTGAGACTGTGTTGAAATACTTTGTGTAGGAAAAAACGCCGCGCTCTATGGAGAGATCCTAAAGTATATTCAGGCTCTTGTTGTCACTTTCACTCTCATACAACAGAAAGAGACATATGTTCGACATCTCATCTATTCAAAATTCTAACAATGCAAAAACAAATGACACAGAGACGCTAAAATTTCAAATGCACGAGCAGTGTCTGCGATGTAAATATAGTTTACTCCATAGAGCGTTTCTTGCTTCATATAATACTTTGTGATATCTCAATCGGCGCGCGAGCAACTCGCCTCGCTAACGTCACAAGATGTAAACAAACTAGGTAGGCACCTAAAATGGCTTCATGATCAAACTCCACGTTATGTCCGGAGTCTCCGTAGTGTCCCGAGTCTTTCGGGCGATAAGCCCCATCGGATTCTCGCTCGTTTAAATCCGTATTATGTCCATGGACCGCCGCCGAAGCACAATTCAAAAGATTGTGAGTTGTAAGCAACACGACCGCTATGAAATGTGTCGTAGACATTTTTATACACTTCCGCCGGCGTAATTTCCGTTTTAGAGCTGATGCGATGGCTTTATTATGCAAATCTCATTGTGCAAGTTTATTTTCTAAAATAAATTTGATATAAAAGGAACGGGATGACGGATGGCGGAGCAAGTTTATTAATTATTTTCATTTACAATGTCTCAAAAACATAAATAGGATAAATGATCCCATTGGTCCACTTTGATTACTTCTTTTTATCTTGTCTTGTTCGACCAATCACAAGCGAGCAAATGAGATTCCTATCTCTTGTCACCAATAAAAACAATTTGCTTTATACAGATGACAGCACATCAACCGTACAAATGTGCACTTTATTGAGCGGTAATATAACCTAAATTGGAAACATTTTGTTTTGCATGGTATGTTGTCTACTACACGGAATCTATTTTTTAAAATTATTTTCTTGGCTAGGGACAACTGGTGATTGACGTTATTTTATACAGTGCCGTAATGAGGGATAGAAAATGGGTCGCCAAATAAAACAAAAATCACAAAAGTGGATAAAAGTTTTTAATGAAAGCAGGCGAAAATCAACTAAGTACAAGCAAATATTCTGTATATCTATTATTTATTCTAAACCTATGATTTCAACAAGTTATCAGCGGCCATAACGATCATCCTAATTTGGCGGCTGGCCATGTGGGCCGGGTACGTGGTGAGGAATTTGGTGAGATGTTTGCGGACCTCTCCCACTACTAGCGGCAGGTGCTCGCGAGTTCCAGGATCCGAGGGTTTTAGGTTCATCAGGGCTTCCTCCAGGTATCTGTGGGGGGAAAAAATTGGTTAAAAGAAATAATACCTAAGGATTTCAATTTTCAATGCATATACGCCGTGTGTGTGTGTCAGAGTTAGCGACTTAACCAGATCAAAATGTATGGAGCTTTCACGGGTTAAGTACTTAACACAGGGTTATCTCGATATTGCAAGCGGGCCTTACAATTGCTAGTGCACTTACTTGCATTTAAGTTGCGTCTCATGCACCAAGTCAGTGGCTAGCTGCTGGCACAGCGACAGCATGACGGGTTGTTTCAGGTGACAGGGCGTGAACACGGCCCCGGGGTCTGCGGCCCTGCACGCCACCATCACCAGCGCCAGGCTCTCGGCAGACAGGGCACGTTCGAACGACCCGTTGATGTCTCCGTCAGATAGTTGCTTCGTGATTAGAGCTGCCTCCATCTAGATGGAAGATAAGAGCGATTCCAGATGATTGGGCACGCTAATATTATTCCCCGGTAAGCGAGGCGTCTCGCTCGCTATTATGCGATGTAGCATATGAGAGACACTGAAAGCTGCGTTTAGGTTCGACTTAATGGCCGCTAGAGAATTAGCTACAGTGTCACTGTAGTGTATAGCGCCAATAGCTACAAAGTCGCTAGCAACCGAAACTACAGGGTGTCCTTGAAATAATTCGACAAAATTAAATGGATGGTTAGGCTTGTGACATACATTGATTCTGCACAGCGTCATTATGTGACTTGTGACGTACTACCTACTTAGTTAAATTTATTTTGCAGTTTTGATTTACTAAAAAACTTAACCAATTTAATATTTATCATGAGTACAACCCCCAGTTTCAATTTGTCGAATAAATTCAAAGCCACTCTGTATAGTAACTTGTGGTAAGAACGTCGGGAGTAGCGGGCACGTGGAGGAATGATCGGTGAAGAGAGTCGAGTGAATAAGACTAATGACTTTGGTTGCTTTGCATTTGGCTACATTATTTGGACCCCCTTGACTCATGATAAAGTGTTGGTACGCGTCAAACTCGACGGTGGATCCTACATACTTTTAAAAAACCATTGCATTTCAACTTATAAAAGTTGGTCCTTCGAGCCACATAAATAACAACTAAAAAAAAAGCCTTTATAATCCTTATTATAAATTGTGTTATTATAAAATGTAATGTTGCAGTGCCCTTTCAGGGTTTATGTGAGCACTATAACAAACCTTAACACCTATTGTACCGATTTGTACCACATACCTAAGGCAATGAATAAATAAATTATGAATTATTAAATTATCAAAAAAATTAGAGCATGAATACTTATTACAATATTTATCGAGCCACATAAAGCGTTCCACACACAGCCGCAACCTGCCGCCTGCGGCCAGTTGAAACGCATGCTCCGCCACATTTTCTGGGCATCTTAACGTCCAGTAAGTAGCGATCTGAGGCCTAGGCCGCAATCCGCTACCTACTGGACGTTAACGACGGCAGAAAATGGGTTGGGGCATGCGTTTTAATTGGCCGCAAGCCGCGTGCAGATCGCGCCTGTGTGTGTCAAGCTTAAAGCGACACAATACAACAAAGTTAACGCAATTATCAATGTATGAAGCTACGTACCAATTGATCAATAGCTGATATTTCATTGCCAGGCTGCGGCACACACGAGGGGCTGTAGGCCAAGGACGAAGGTGTCTCGGGCGTCTCTCCCTCACAGTAGTCCTCCGTCGGTGTATCGCATAGTGCGTCTACTGCTTGTTGTCGCCATTGCTTCAGCTCTTTACCTACCAGCCTGTAAGAAAGTTGACAACCAAGCATTTTGTAATGATATGTGTTGGGTCTTCGTTTTATTTATTGGCTTTATTTAAGTAATAAAATCCATCGTATATTGGTATTATAGTCTATTAAGAGAACTGTAACCTCACGCTTCAGTGTATATTTAATACCAGCTGGACGGCCAATGCAGTGCAGCAGGTAGAGTCGAACAAAGCTATTAACATCCAATCTTTATCACCAAGAAAAATGGATTTGGTGAAGTTATATCATGGCTGTTTCTGCGATTGACATTCCGTTCAAGCTCTTAACAATGGCAAAAGCGCTCTCATGCTATTTAAATGCTGATAAAATTACTTTTCTAAGCTTTTAAAATCCACAGTTAAAGTTTACCCAACTACCTATGCGTTTATGTCACAGTCCATACCCGTTTAAAGGCACATTTATTTCCTCCGAATGCACGCTGCAGCCCTCTTCTGCTTCCCTGCTGATCAAATATATTTAAGTAGATTTATACATACTCTTCAAGACTTTGCTGCAGGGTTCCTAAGTCTTGGCTGCGAAACCCCGCTGAGTCCTCCAGTAAGGTCTGATGGCGCTCCAATGCGCGCCGCAGCGACCGGGACGTTTTGTATACCGCGTTAGAGAGCGACGCTGAATTCTCTTCCACTGAAATGGTACAAAATTGCAAGTGTCATGTAAAGTGATAAGAATATCTGCTGGCATTAGGTAAATATTTTCCTGTGTTGCATAAATATTTTTTGGACATCATTGTGCCCATAACATAAGATCCATAACATAAAAACTCCATACTTACCTTTTTCACGGGTTAGTCGCTAACTCTCGGGTTATCTTTTATTGCAAGTGGTCTTTAGTTAACCAAGGTTGACTTGACTATATTCGAGCCCGGATCAAGCAGGTTTAACCCGAACCTTGACGCAAAGTGAACCTTAAATACCTACATTCAATAAAAGCTGATTCCAGCACTCGAGCGAGATGCTTCGCCATGCGCTGTTGCGAGCGCTCCAGCATTGGCAGGTACAGAGTGGCAACGTCGCGCGAGAAGTGGCCGTTGACCATGTCGCGCACCGACTCCACTGTCGCCGATACCATGTGCTGCTTCAGCTCCTGGGGAGAGGTGCTTGTATGTTTTATGGCTGTTACTATTGAATTATTTATGATTACTTAATTGACAGTTTATCGCTGATAATGTAAATTCCACAGCATTTGCAGAGGTAACGTCGCGTCGCGTTTATTTTCATAATAATCGTGCCCAAGATTTTGAATGTTTCTATCACAAGTAAATAATTTCTATTCTCTTTAACCGTTCCTGAATTGCGCCCCATTTGATTGCTCTTAGTGCGTCCCTGGTCCGCTGGCGTTGTGTAAATAACAGATGGGAAATGAAGTTCATTTTACTAAGTTTAGACTTAGTAAAATGAACTCTTGTGTCTCTTGAGTCTTAGGGCATTTTGCGTCAATACACATATGGTGCCTTAGATTTATTTGTTACTCACGTCGCTCTGCAAGAAGTCCACGAGCGCGTCTCGTATCTCCCTGTCTAGGCTGAACGCGTGCTTGGTCTCGATGGCGGCAAGCAGGCTGCGCGCGCGGCTGTTTAAGCCACCAGTCGCAGACTCGGAGCTTTCTAGCTCCTTCACATCACTGTAAGTATTGTTTGATGATTTAATTAAGGTATAATATAATGTAATGTGTCCCGCTGTAGGCAGGGTGCGTAAAAGTTCCTTGGCGGCTGTATGGACTAACATCCTTTGCCTATTGAAAAACAACAACAATAAAAATGGCGGCTACTTTTAAAAAGTTTTCGCAGGTTGTTTTCACCAACCAGTATATTACTTTCGTTATATAAAAAGTACTCCGTGATTACTTCTCTACTACCGCAAAGCAGCGTGATAGCGATAAATCAATATTATGTAGGTAAGTACAGACCTCGGCATGTAAGGTATCTATATGTTATAGTCAAAGACCGAAGCTCGGTCAAGGCCGCCCCTGATGTGGCCTAACAACTGCTGCCGAGCGACAGCAACCGGGACCATGCGCCCCGAGGCACGAAAGGGTTCAGATGAAAATGTCACTAGGGGTAACCCATCCAGGTAAGTATTGACCTCGCCCAACTTTGCTTAACTTGTACGATCGTTTTTAACATGTATTCGCAACTGGACTACGAGCCCCTCTTTAGAACACGTGAAACCCCCATATATTTTTCTCATTTAACCATGGGTTAAGGGTAAACCCTCCTCGATGTAATCCACCGGCTGTTATTCATAAGCGTGATTTAAAGTTACGCCACCGTTTCGGTCCTCTGTCCCTATATATATATTATAATATAGAATATATTATATTGGTATATAATAGATACAATTTACATGTTTAAGTATCGTAAATTGTGTTACCTATCTAACATAGATATTACTATTTATTATATTTACATACTATGCACTTCTACCTCTTTCTGATATATTTTTATAATATCCTCTGCAGTTGGTTGTCTGGAAGCTTTTAGCGATAAGAATTAATACTGTATTATGGTGCAATAAAGTGTATTTATCTTATCTTATCTTATCCCTTTCTATCTTATCATTTTTTGACTAAGTGTGAAAGGGATATCAACACGATTTAGAAGCGAGGTTTAACTAGGTTTATGAATAACAGCACCAATGTCTCATCCGTGAACGTACCTCTGCATCAATGCGTTTCTCAGTAGGTCGGCGACGAATTTATTTTGCATCAGGTCAGTCTTTTCGATGGCGGCGCGTGAGCTGCGGATTTCGTTCTTCATTTCCGTTAATAGCTTGCATTGCTCCAGAAAGAGGTCTGTAAATGTTTGTCACTTTGTAATATACAGACGTGGTTTAGTCATAAACGCGAAAGTTATTCTACGGTACAGCTTTCCGTCCCTTTCTACTAACTTAATGGCGCGTATTCATAAACGTGATTTAAAGTTACGCCACCCGCTTAGGCCTCCTGGCCCTTTCCATTTTTTAACGAAGTGTGAAAGGGATAGCAACACGATCTAAGGGAAGTGAGGTTTAACTAGCTTTATGAATAATAGCAAACGTTTTTTTAACGAAGTGGACAAAAACACGTGAGCTAAAACTAGGTAGGTACTTATATGGCTAACATCAAGAATATATAGTAGGATAGGTACGTCTAATTCATCAGAATCTGGATCTGAACAACTAGGCTATCCCGGCGACGAACTATGCACTTGTCAATGTACAGTCGACAGCAGATCAATGGTAACACTGTAGTGTTTGTGTGTAGGTAAACACACATCGAGTGTTGAGGGTAGTCGGAAGACAGTTAAAAATAGGCAGTCTATTATTACACTTGATTAACAGAGCATTGTTGTTTTTCTATTCTCGCTTCCCCGTCCCAAATATACTACATTTTGGCGACGAGGATGGGATAATAGAAAAGCGTCCCAAATATACTATACACTTGCAGTACGATTTCAAAACTTACGACGCAGATAAAAAGAACGGTTTAATTTGTTACACTTGATGTGCTGTCGACTGTACAAGCTCCAATAAGGGAGAGCTGAAATAACACACATAGTCTTCATTAGAGCAACACTAGAGAGGAAGACATGCATTCGGGAAAAGATCCGGCATGGCATTTAAATACCTAAATAGATGTCCAAAGGCATAATAATGTTTGTCTAAATGACAAACATTTGCAGCAAGAGCAATATATCATTTGGTACTCACCATTCAACGTGTCAATCTTCTGCTCGAACATTCCAAACACGTCTGCTCCAATCCCGCTGTCTTCATTGCGCCCGCGCACCTCCGAGCAATCCGATTCGGAATCATAGATCACGCACACTTCCACCGAAGACTCACTCAAGGATCGACCCTTGAAATCACTGTCGGAGACTTGCGTTAGAGAACTCATTGATTTCGATCGATTAAGGTTTTTGGTCGATTCGGCAGCCATCGCTTTTGCGATGTCGATGGAATTACATTTGTCAAAAGTTTTTGTATTCTACCTTCATTCTGCCCGCAAAGTTATATCGTATTTGGTTGACGCAATTTATCATATTGTGATTTAAAAACTGTGTTTCTTTATCGTTTACTAAAACTTGCCAAAACTATTGCAGTAATAGGTATATCGCCTAATTTATCAATTGAACTTCAGGCAGTCTTCAGGAATTTTAATTTTTTTTTCTGTGGGTCAAAAACAGTCGTAAAAAATTTAATTTTTTACTAATTATCTTAAAATTAATCACATAACTTTAAGATTGAGGGTAGTACGAAAAAACAACCGAACATGAGGGTTTCGGAAAACATCCAAACTAACTTGCTGTTGAATTGCTAGACACTTCAAGATGTCCAAAAAGACTAAAACGGAACGAATTTCTCGCTTGTCCCACCGAGCAGTAACACATGAGGGGAGCTGCATTGCTGAATGTAGCGCCTACATACTACCTGACATTCAGCACATCTGATAAAAGTCCATATGGACTGAAGGCAGATAAGCAAGGAAAAGAAAACAAAAACAAAAAAACATGAGGGTTTGATGGCCTTTAGGGTTCCCTGCCTCAAAAGGAACCCTTATAGGATCACTTCGCTGTCCGTCTGTCTGTCAAGACCTACAGAAACGCGTGGACGTATCAGGTTGAAATTAATACCAAATACTCAAGACTGCAACCTCATGCAGCCGTGAAAACATTAAACTTCTACGCCAACGCAATCAAAAGGCCGTTTATGTCGCATTTTCTCGTAGATTTGTATGAAAATGCAAGAAAACCAAAACCTACAGGGTACTTACCATTGACCTAGAATTATGAAAAGACATTGCCACATTTCAATGGAGCTTTGCCCCACCTAAAAAACTACGTGACCATTTAAGCTGTATCTATCATTTTGTTGGGGACTTATTACAGGTTTCATATTGCATAATCATAATCAGTATCATTTCCTACTACTCTCGCAACTCCTATAGAAGAATAACAAAAACATTGAATAAATCGCTTCGATTTCTTACTATGTTCTGAATTCTTAATTAAGCTGTTTTTTTCGAATCGCAACTTGTACAAAACTTTATTTTAAACCAATAATTTTAATAAAAAAACGGAGACTTTTTTACATTTATTCGTTATATTGTACATCTTGCGGTTGATGGTGGGGCAGAATCTGGCATGGTCATTTGTCAAGACGCTAGAAAAAGCGTAGCGTAAAAAAAGAAGCAAAGTGCATCCTAATTAGAAGCCTAAAAGATCCTAAAAGAATCTCTGGCTAACCCACAGGGATTGGAAAATGAAAAACATAAATACATATGAAATGACCATTTATTTTACACATTTCTTACAATACCTACTTTAGATTGTGGGCAGTAGTGTTGAGATTTGCATCAAGGATATGAAATCGTCGAACGATCAATGCTCTTAACATCAACATATTAAACGAAATATTTCAATTGTTATTTTCAACAAGTCATTGTGATCTTCAAAATGTCGTATTAATGAAATAATAATAAAATAATGCACCAAAAAAAATTACGTATTTGTATTTGGCACAATTCCAAAAAGAAAAATATTCGCGTACTTTTAAAATGCACCGAATACTTTATTCGCTTTAAGCACAAAAAGTGCGCTGACTTTTATAGGAAATTGACCCTTGAGGATAATTTATAACAGTCATGCTACAATACACAACATTAACTACAATCAGATAAACAAATTAAGAACTGAAATCAGATGATTAAAAATAGCTTATGGATCCGCGCGAATTTTGTGCCATCAGATTCTGGAGCATGGAGAGATTCGTACAGGCCATGTGCCATATATCTATATCATATATTCGTATAGGCATTCAAGTGAGGAGACGGAAGCAATTTGGATTTTAATGTCTTCCAAATAATGTTCTTTTTATTATCATACATCCATACTTGCCAGTATTTCTAAAAATGTCACAGAAAACTCGCGTACATTTCGATGGCACGAATCTCGCGCAGTTAGGGTCAGCGCAGACCAACGGAATGGCGGCGAAGCGACTAATTTGGCAACAATTTTAATTCAACTTTATTTACTTCCGCGATATATTGAGATCCTCCGCCCGAACCGAGTGCCGTCACGCGCAGCTTTCACTTCGCTATACCGATTACAGTCTTGTGTTGCAGTAATTAAAGTTGAATTGAAATTATTACTAAATTAGTCGCTTCGCCGCCACTCTGCTCTTACAGTTTCAGACCAGTCTATTATGGTTCTCAAAACGATCAAATCATACCATGTCATAGCTGTGAAAGGGACAGTGCTATAACGGCGTCTCTGTTTGACGCGCCATGACATAGTATAATTTCATCGTTTTGAGAACGGTAATAGGGGGGCAGAATGTTTATGAACGAGTTATTGATTAATGAGTAATTCACAGAACGCGTATTATTTTTGAATGGCACGAAATTCGCGCTTAGGTACATTTGGTTGGCACGGAATTCGCGCATTTGCAGTTAATATCAATATGGAATTACCTTAACCTACTTTGGCTTAAGACTTATAGACATATAAGGCTTTGGACGATCGTTACTAGCGATATCGTTAGGGTAAAGATTTTCTCAAAAACTACGACCAATTATGAAAATTCTTTTACTAGTAGATAGTTTAGAATGCATACTTTGTAATGACGAGTTTTCAAGGTTACAATTAAAAAAAGAAAGAAAGTACCGCTAGCCCCGGTAGATGGCACTGACTGGTCTGATGTCAACATTAAATGCGTTGTTATTGCTTGTAACTTGGGCTTTTCGTATTTCATACGTAGTATTAATTTGTACTGTATTGTTTAAATTACACAAACAAACCAATAATAATAAATTATTCAGCTGACATTGAAGTTTGGTGCTGTTTTTTACGATGATATCGCACTTTCGTGCAACGTCATCTATTATCAACTTAAAAAACCTGTTTTTTTCTTACAACTGTCACTTTGAAAACCCCGCATTGTAAAAGAATTTTAGAAATAAGCGCAGTAATTATTGAGAATATCTCGATCTTATATAAGCCTCATATAAGCCAACTAGCGTGCCAATCTTAAATAATAATATCTTCCAATATAAGCAATTTTATTAACAAAGCTATTCAGTAAATCTTTATTAGGATAATACTATTTTTCAATATACAATACATATCATAATTTCGTCATTTTTGCAACGGCCGTTTTTTCCCACGCGCCAAAAACACTGTCGGCCATTTTCGCGAGATCCGTGACGTCACTCTGATTTTTAGGGATGTTCGATTTTTTTGATATGTCGATCTTATGTGGGTTTTGGTAGATACATTGAATTATTATTAATAATTCCAATTTTAATGACATGTAAGTGAAATATTTACCAAATAAATGGATATGAATACATTTGAAGGCTCTCCCTTATATCTAGATTTAACCAGGTATTACGATGATAATCTATGTTAATAATGTAATTATGCGAACTACAACTTACCGAAATTGAATCACGTTATATTATTTATAACATTTAAAAAATAGTATTTGTTGTAATAAAGATTTTCTGCATAGCTTTTTTTTACTATTGATTAAATTGGAAGATATTATTTTTTTCATATTGGCGGCGGTAGTTGGCTCATGTCAGGCGCTCTGTACATTCTCTCAAACCGTTCCACCTCTGGCACTATGTTAGACTTATATTGTACCGAGATGGAACCCCATGCAGTCCCAGCCTTATTCCCGTATTAATAAATCACTCTCAGCTCAAAAGTCAATCTTGAGAACGCCCTCTAGATGGCATTCCTATTAATAAACGTAACTTAGGTGTGCGTTTAGGAATCCGGTATCACGTGAGTAACGCCGTATTAATAACCAAAACTCAGTTCTCAAGAGAACTGTCAAACTAGCACTTGGGAACGTATTTTTATTTTATTATTGCAGGCGAACCGCGACTTGAGAAAAACATCACGAGATACACCCTCTAGATTGGTTTATTAATAAATGACATACTTGAGATGGTAATCACGTCTTGAGAGTGTATCAGCTGAATTCGCTCTTGAGTTTGAGCTCAGACTATTAATACGGGCCTAAGACTGTGTACGGAGACTTCTAACCTTTAATTCGTACACATCTTTACTTGTATAGGCACCAAATTGGTATTTGTCGTAATTATAATTCGGTTTCATTTCGTCTGAACAGATATGAGGAGATAAAACGGGAATTACCGTGTTAAAGAATTATTATTGATGTCTCGATATTTCGCCAGCATGATGGCTGCAATCACAGACCACTTACCCCCTAGACCTGTAACAGGAGCGTCCGTGTCTGCCCGCACATGAGCGCAAAATGGCTTCGCGACACGTGTAACCAAGAGATATTATCGACATGGACGCATCTCTTTAATATGGCACCCCTGTCCCCCGCTTCGTGTCTATGCGCTCATCGTCGACATAATTTTTCGCTTGTAAATTTGTACCGATTTCATGTCTATTAGATAAGTGGTCTGTGGTTGCAATGTTTTCGAAATATCGATACTTCAAAGTCAAAATGTTTTATTGCAATTATGCTGCCAGCTGTCAAACTCAAGCGTGAGACAGAAGATGTGCCGCAGCGGCGGAGTGAAGAGCACGGCACAGTGACTCCATATTTGCATTTCTATTAATTTTGAATGAAGTTTGGCATGGAAATAAAAATACGCCAGCAAAAATCAGATATTTTAAAACAAGGCAGACACGGGCGCTCTCCTGTTACAGGTCTATGGGGTAAGTGGTCTGTAAATAATTTGTAGTAATGGCTCACTATAGTTTTAAATCTAAAACTTTTGTTCTACTTTTCATTCTGTTATCATTACAGACCCCTTTCGGCTTCCTATACGATTTCCGTATAAAAGTAGTCATACCAACAACACAGTCCAACAATAGAAAATAATAAAAAATCACTTGTCAACATTGAGCTCCTATAAACAACTAGATACACAAAGGTTTTTTTTTGTTAACCTATAAATTGTCCCACTGCTGGGCAAAGGTCTCCCCCCTCCTCTTCCATCCATCCCTGTCCTGAGCCTCTTCCACCCATCCCTGTATCTAACGACATCGTCTCTCCACCTACGCCGCGGTCTGCCCCGACGCCGGCGACCGTCCGATGGCACCCATTCTGTGACTTACTAAGACAATTAGACAACTGTGACAAAGGTCTTACTAAAACAATTTAAAAAACGTCCTAATAAGGGTCCATTGTTAACGTCCAAATAATGACCAATAAAGCAAATGAGAGCCTAAATGATAAATGGAGAAAAATTTTCATCACGACCGAGTAATTGCACAATTACTGGATAGATGTCGCTACCGGCCCTCAGACGAGAATATGGAGACAAAATTCACGATCTGGATACGAATCACGATGGCTCTGTTGGAATAGAGCGTGCCACTGAATGGCGAGGTCCCGGGTTCAAATCCCGGTCGTAATGAAATTTTTTCTCCATTTATCATTTAGATTTTCGTTTCGCATAGCGCATATGCAAGAAAATATCAAAACAAATGAGAGCCATTCATCCGTTTGGACCTTCTTTGCGCTCGGACATTTTTAGAAGGCAGACTGTGTATCTAGTTGTTTATAGGAGATCAATGCTTGTCAATAACTAATTTCTTAGAATATATCACAAAGTCAAATATAATACATATAACTAAATAACTTGCAGTATTTATGCTCCATACTGAAGTTGATAGCAATTAGAATGAAACACATTTTTGAATCATCATCAGTCTATTTATATTGCCCCACTGCTCGGGCACAGACCTTCCCTTACATCGAGGATTTCACATGCCTTACAAGTTTTTTTCTTCTTCTACGGCATTAACCGTTCCATGAGCCAACTAGCGCCGCCAATCTTGAAAAAATAATATATTCCAATTTAATCAATTTTATTACAAAAGCTATTTACAAAATGATTATTAGGATGAATACTATTTTTCAATATACAATACATGGCATAATTGCGACAAGCTAATTTGTAGTTCACAAATGTGCTAAAAACGGTAGTTTTTCGCAATTATGCGAACTACAACTTACCGACATTGAATCACGTTCTAAATAAGCATTTAAAAAATAGTATTTATCGTAATAAACAATTCGTATATATACGAAGCTATATATAGCTTTTTTAATAAAATTGATTATATTGGAAGATATTATTTTTTTAAGATTGGCGGCGCTAGTTGGCTCATGGAAGGCTCTTAAGCGTTCCACGGCTGTGTCCGCGACCTGCACGCGGCTTGCGGCCAGTTGAAACGCGTTGAGGCCTAGGCCGCAGATCGCTACCTACTGGACGTTAAAATGCCCAGAAATTGGGTCGGGGCATGCGTTTCAACTGGCCACAGGCCGCGTGCAGATCGCGCCTGTGTCAGGCTTTAACGGTATTTTTAAATAACCGCTGCTAAATGTAATATAAATTGTAATCTCAGTACCATCAATTGACAATTACACAATTTTCACAGACAGGCTACCTTTACCACGGGAAAGCACCAAATTCCTAGGGGAAACGTACGTGTCATTTTTATATTAACCCTTCGTGCCTCGGGGCGCGCGTCAAGCAGTTGGTCCCGGTTGCTGTCGCTCAGCAGCAGTCGTCAGGCCACGTCAGAGGCCTACGGGCGGCCTGAATAACTCTGACAATGGCCTTAGTCACTAAACCACACGAGAAAAGTGAAATATACTTCATTCTCATTACCACCAAGCTTATTACACAAACCTTTTACCATGGGAAAACACCGAATTCCCACAATAAACTTACAAAGTCACCATCAATACAAAAGTCACTGGTAGGTATACACATAGGCTACGTTAACGCGGCTATATTTTATCCGTATTTACACGAGATTTTAGGACGATTTAGGAAAAGGACCTTTTAGGAAGTAGACATTCCAGGAAGTGGACGTTATGAACCTAATCGATTTTATCGAATAGAGAAGCGACAGTAGTCTTAAATTTAAAAGGTCTTAATAAATACCCCCTTTTATTATATTTTTTTTATGAAAATATAGGTAAAATTAAAGGACCCATATTTTCTCTTTTATTAAAATAACGTCGTTTTAATTATTTAAAAATCAAGTTAAGATCGTGAAAATTGAAAAGGGCGCAAGTGACAATGACGTCACATTACTGAAATAGTGTCGTTCCAAAATCGGTGAATCGGTATTTGTAAAAGTGTGTTCATTGTCATTTTTCTTGTGGATTCGCCAAATATGATTCTGACTACCTAGAAAGCATTGAAAGTGTTACAAACAAAAATACAATGTATTACTTGGCTGTATGGGTTAGATTCCATTTGCCTACTACGTCAGAGCCACATAACTTTCGGAATGCCTAATTTTACAGAAAACATTATTTTTTCTCGGAATTTTCTACGAAAAAATTCTACGTATTCAGAGAGACAAAATCTTGACATATTATTTTTCTTTTAGGATGTTAATAATCCGACCTTATCAATTGTTCACACAGACTTTTAATACACTCTCTGTCGCTAGTATACGGGCAAAATATAGCCGTGTGACCATAGCCTACTTCTGAATAAACCTAGGGTAATTTAACCATGAGAAAACATCGAATTCCCACAATAGTCACAATCACTTATAAACGTCACTTTCACGATGTCACATTGGTTACACTGAGCTCTTGACCAGCGAGTCCGTTGCCATTATGAGCATCCTGAACTGTCTGGTGAGCGCGTGCGCCGGGTTCGCGTTGAGGAACGCCACGATCTGCTTCTGCAGCTCCCGGACCACGACGGGCAGGTGCTCGCGGGTCACAGGGTTACTCGTGTCCAGGTTCATTATGGCTTCTTCTAGGTATCTGGAAAGGGTATTTGTTAGTTTGTAGAATGATTAAAGTTGTATATAGTTTGTCATAAATGTGGTGTGTCGACTGAGCGATAGCTGTGTGTTGACTGAGCGATAGTCGTGTGTTGTCTGAGCGAATGGTGTGTTGACTGAGCGATAGTCGTGTGTTGACTGAGCGATAGTCGTGTGCTGACTGAGCGATAGACGTGTGTTGACTGAGCGATAGTCGTGTGTTGACTGAGCGATAGTCGCGTGTTGACAGAGCAAATGTCGTGTATTGACTGAGCGAATGGTGTGTGTACTGAGCGAATGGTGTATTGACTGAGCGAATGGTGTATTGACTGAGCGAATGGTGTGTGGACTGAGCGAATAGGGTGTGTACTATGAGTGTGTGCTTTATTACCTGTGTTTAAGGTGCGTATCCCTCGCCATGTCTGCGGCCAGCTGCTGCACGAGCGACAGCAGCACGTGCTGCTTGAGCCTGCAGGGCGGGCCGAACACGCGCGCCGGCTCGGCCTTGCGGCACGCGGCCACCACCAGCGCCAGGTCGGAGGCCGAGAGCGCCAGCTGGAACGCGCCGTTCAGGTCGCCGGCGCTCATTAGGGACTGGATTTGAGCCACTTGCATCTGTAAGGGATATACTCGTAGATTGAAAGAAAGAAAAACATATTTATTTATTGGGTTTAATTCATTAGTTATTCTCATTTATTTATTTAGTTTCTCTCACAACAAAGTAGATTACATAGCGGTTGCTCGTAGGTTTTTTTCTTGTGGACTCGCCTAATATGATTCTGACTAACTAGAAAACATTCAAAGAGTCTTACAAACAAAAATACAATGTATTACTTGGCTGTATGGGTTAGATTCCCTTTGCCTACTAAGTCAGAGCGACAGTACTTCCGGAATGTCTAATTTTACACAAAAACAATTTTATTTCTCGGAATTTATCTACGAAAAAAGTCTTAAAAAAATTTCCACATATTTAAAGAGACAAAATCTTGAAATGTTATTTTTCTTTTGGGATGTTTATAATTTTTAGACCTTGTCAATTGTAAGTAATTTAAGATCGTTAGTCTGCTGTAATGTTGTCTGTACGTACCTGTCTGTCCGCCGCGGAGACGTGCGAGGCGGGCGTGGCGGGCGAGTGCGCGCGCGACATCTGCACGGCCACCGCGCGCGCCTGCTCGCGCCACCAGCACAGCTCCTTCTCCAGCACGCTAGCGACACAGGGAGACAGATTTGGTTTATTAAACCAACAAATGGAACTGTTTTATACATGTTCGGAATATCTACTAGCTGTACAGAGGGAATGTGTGACCGCATATGTCATTCATTGTTTTCGTAATCCAATCAATTTGACACATGGACGCTATACATTACTACAATATTTTTGGAAGTTTTAATAAACGTCAACGAAACGCAGTAATGTATGTCGTCCAAGTGTCAAAATGCAAACGTTAACGAAAACGATTGTTGTTCATACGCGTACGGTCCCTATTTTCAACGAAACCAAATAACAGGTATTCAAATAAATAGTTTGTACTCTCTAGCTAGTACAAATAAAATGAGGATTATTGTCCGGTATTAGAAATTTTAGGACGAAAGATCGTATCGTATCCGCGGACTCAGTAACCCGAAGTGGGCTCAACTTGACGTTGGCAAATTACCAATACCTTACAAGACAAGTCTATACCTGTGCGCTACACTATAGGTGGTTGGTACCGACTGAGGAACTGTTCCTACGCCCGCGTCACTGTTCCTATGCCCGTAAGTCTCTGTTACTATGCCCGCGTCACTGTTCCTACGTCTGAGTCACTGTCCCCCTGTGTGTTCTACGTCATCGAGTGTTAGCAGCGACTGAGCAACTATTCTACACCCCTTCCTGTGTCCTGAACTGAGCGCTACGTCCTAGATGGTTGGCAGCGACTGAGGAACTGTTTCTACGCCCGCGTCACTGTTCCTACGTCAGCGTCACTGTTCCTACGCTCGCGTCACTGTCCCCCCTCTGCGCTAGGTCATCTAGTGTTAGCAGCGACTAAGCAACTATTCCTACGCCCCTTCCAGTCTCCTTACTTGAGAGCGACGTCCTATATGGTAGACAGCACTGAGGAACTGTTTCTACGTCAGCGTCACTGTTCCTACGCTCGCGTCACTGTCCCCCCTCTGCGCTAGGTCATCTAGTGTTAGCAGCGACTAAGCAACTATTCCTACGCCCCTTCCAGTCTCCTTACTTGAGAGCGACGTCCTATATGGTAGACAGCATTGAGGAACTGTTTCTACGTCCGCGTCACTGTTCGTACGGTGCGTCACTGTCCCCATCTGTGTTCTACGTCATTGATGCATCACTGAGCAACAAGTGTTGCTATGGTACTCACTTATGCGCCACCTCTTTGATGGTGTCGGCTATGTCTGGCTGCGCGCGCGCGTCCGCGGCCAGCGCCTCCGCGTGTCGGTCCAGCGCCGCGCGCAGCCCGGACACGGCGGCCGCGGCGCCGCGCTCTGCGGCCGCGCGCGAGGCTGCCTCGGTGTTGGCCGCGACTGTGGAACAGTAAAGCTACATTTACATCTAGACATCGTGGCTCGCAGGCCAGTTGCGAGTACACGTTGAAAACGATCGTACAAGTTAAGCAACTTTCATCTGAGCCCCTTCGTGCGTCGGGGCGCACGTTAAGCAGTTGGTCCCGGTTGTCGCTTGACAGCAGTCGTTAGGCCACGTCAGAGGTCTATGGGCGGCCTGAATAACTGTGACAAATAGGTTTGGTCACTAAACCACACGAGACTTCGTTAAAAAAGGCTAAGAGAGATAGGGCCTAAACGGTGGCGTAAGTTTAAATCACGTTTATGAATACGCACTTCATGTTTAAGTTTAAAATTATTAATTAAGAAATCTCTTTATTAGAGATAAGCTCGACTGATGTACATCTGCTTTCTTGTAATATTGTGTCTGTTTTATTTTTCGTGTACAATAAAGTATAAAGTAAGTATGGGCCATAGTGAGAGTGTGTACTCACACTCCTTGGTGCCGCTCTGGAAGGCCTGGTTGAGCTGACGGAACATGAGTGCGTGCGCGCGCTCCACGCCCGGCACCACGCTCTCGGTCAGCGCCGAGCGGAACGACTCGCGGACCATCTCGGACAGCGACTTGGCTATTGATGTGCTCAGACGATCCATTACGGTCTGTGGAGAGAACAAAGGGTGGATATTGGAGGTTGTACGGAATAACACTGAGAAAAGTAAACATACTACATGCTTTAAGCTATCTACTAGATATAGTGATTGACTGATGTTAAGGCCAACTAGCGCCGCAAATCTTAAAAAATAATATCTTCCAGTTTAATCATTATCATTAAAAAAGCTATGTACACAATCTTTATTAGGATAAACACTATTTTACAATATACAATACATGGCATAATTGCGACAAGCTAAGTTGTAGTTCACAAATATGCCAAAAACGGCAGTTTTTCTCAATTATGCGAAATACAACTTACCGAAATTAAATCACGTTGTGAATAAGCATTTAAAAATAGTATTTATCGTAATAAACATTTTGTACATAGCTTTTTTAAGGTCCTGATATGAGCCAACTAGCGCCGTCAATCTTGAAAAAATAATATCTTCCAATTTAATAAATTTTATTAAAAAAGCTATTTACAAAATGTTTACTGATGCCAAAACACTAATTTTTAGAATTTTTGTCTGTCTGTGACTTTGTGCAAGTATCACGCCATAACTACTGAAGGGATTTTGATGGGAGTTTCACTAGGAGATAGGTGAAATATCCGGACAGCTCATAGGCTATAAGCCATGGCGGTATGTGATCTGGAAACAAGGATTCAGAGAGGAAGATCTGCCTCCTGATCTCCTCCATCCTCCTCTTCTACGCAAACGAAGTTGCGGGGCACAGCTAGTTTATAATAAAAGTTTATTTCAATCATCGGAAGACGTTCCACGTTAGCAGACGAGCAAACTTCACGAACAATAAGATACTAAATACTCAATTATTTAATGCATTCCATAAGTTATAATATAGATGTTCATATAATTAACATTTAAAAATGTTAAAATGCTCTTTATGGACCTTGTGTGATGTCTTGATGATCTTCTGGGTTCACTAATGTTTGACAAAAAACGTATGACAAATGATCATTTTACAAATTATTTTTGAAAAAGTAATCATTTGACAAACTTATCATTTACTAAAGTGATCGTTTTAAAAGTGATCATTTGACAAAAATCCATTTTATAAATATTTAACATAGCAAATGTTGTGTTGTGAATGCTAAACCGTCATTTTGCAATTGATTAAATGACCAAAGTATTCCTTTTGCAAGGTCGCCATTAGACAAAATATTGGGTAAATAAGTGGGTATTTTATACGGATAATTGTTAATAAATGAACTTGCTTTTTGAATACAAAAAAAAAAACCTAACATCGAAGTCTCTGGCTTGGAGCGAAGCACAGCTTCGCTCCAAGCCAGAGCCTTCTGAACCTAAACATCCGTGTCGGATCTGGTTAGAGAGTTGTCGGGGTGTCCCTTCATTTGATAAAAAACAAATTACAATTACCAAACAATGCATTTTGTCAAAGGTTTTTATGCCTTGCGTTGTTTTATCTATTAACGTATATAATAAGTGAATAGTTTGTTAAGTGATGTTTTGAAGAAAGAAACTTTGTCTCGTAATTGTTTTGTCAAATGAATTATTTATAGAACCATTACTTTGTACAAAGATGAACTTATGAATCATAATTTTGCCAAACGTTGTTTGTGAAATGAAATGTTTGTAATTTGTTTTTTATCAAATGAAGGGACACCGATCTTCTGATTAGCGTCAAAAAGTGTTACCTTGCTATTGGCCAGCTTCTCAATGTTGTCTCTTAGCAGCTGGTCTGTGGCGGACAGCTTGGCTGCCAGCTCGTGCTTCAGCGCGGCTGCGAGGGGCTCCAGGGCGCGCGCGGCCCCCACGCCCGCCGCGGTGGCGGCACGCGAGCTGGCAGCCTCGCCCACACGCGCGATGCGATCCCACCTGTAATACGATTGTATTAGTATACATAGTCAAGTGGGCTTTTGAATTATTTGATAATTTTCGTTTTAATGACATGTCATCGAGTGAATCGATTTTATTATTTATTTTATTTCCATGTACCATGTAGGCATCATTGCTAATCCGAAGTCTCTATATGTTACATACAACACCTGCAGTTTCCACTCGGTCAGAAGTGGCCGCTCTTTAAGTATCATTACAAGTACTAGGATAATATGACCCTCCTAGAGTCTCATTAGCATGTCTGTGGGGCGAACACCAGTTGTTGGGAGAGGCCTGCGTCCCGCTGAGGACTGATACTGATGATGAAAGTACCAGGGCACTATGACCCGTCTAGAGTATCTTAGCATGATGTCTGTGGGTCGAACACCAGCTGTTGGGAGAGGCCTGCGTCCCGCTGAGGACTGATACTGATGATGAAAGTACCAGGGCACTATGACCCGTCTAGAGTATCTTAGCATGATGTCTGTGGGTCGAACACCAGCTGTTGGGAGAGGCCTGCGTCCCGCTGAGGACTGATACTGATGATGAAAGTACCAGGGCACTATGACCCGTCTAGAGTATCTTAGCATGATGTCTGTGGGTCGAACACCAGCTGTTGGGAGCTACCTGCGTCCCTCAGAAGACTGATACTAATGATGAAAGTACCAGGGCACTATGACCCGCCTAGAGTCTCATTAGCATGGTGTCTGCGGGGCGAACACCAGTTGTTGCGAGAGGCCTGGATCCCGCAGTGGACTGATACTAATGATGAAAGTACCAGGGCACTATGACCCGCCTAGAGTCTCATTAGCATGGTGTCTGCGGGGCGAACACCAGCTGTTGCGAGAGGCCTGGATCCCGCAGTGGACTGATACTAATGATGAAAGTACCAGGGCACTATGACCCGCCTAGAGTCTCATTAGCATGGTGTCTGCGGGGCGAACACCAGCTGTTGCGAGAGGCCTGGATCCCGCAGTGGACTGATACTAATGATGAAAGTACCAGGGCACTATGACCCGCCTAGAGTCTCATCAGCATGGTGTCTGCGGGGCGAACACCAGCTGTTGGGAGAGGCCTGCATCTCGCAGTGGACTGATACTAATGATGAAAGTACCAGGGCACTATGACCCGCCTAGAGTCTCATTAGCATGGTGTCTGCGACGCGAACACCAGCTGTTGGGAGAGGCCTGAGTCCCGCAGAGAACTGATACTGATGATGAAAGTACCAGGGCACTATGACCCGCCTAGAGTCTCATCAGCATGGTGTCTGCGGGGCGAACACCAGCTGTTGGGAGAGGCCTGCATCTCGCAGTGGACTGATACTAATGATGAAAGTACCAGGGCACTATGACCCGCCTAGAGTCATCAGCATGGTGTCTGTGGGGCGAACACCAGCTGTTGGGAGCTACCTGCGTCTCGCAGTGGACTGATACTAATGATGAAAGTACCAGGACACTATGACCCGCCTAGAGTCTCATTAGCATGGTGTCTGCGGGGCGAACACCAGCTGTTGAGAGAGGCCTGCATCTAGCAGAGGACTGATACTAATGATGAAAGTACCAGGACACTATAACCGCCTAGAGTCATCAGCATGGTGTCTGCGGGGCGAACACCAGCTGTTGGGAGAGGCCTGCATCTAGCAGAGGACTGATACTAATGATGAAAGTACCAAGGCACTATGACCCGCCTAGAGTCTCATCAGCGTGCTGTCTGTGGGGCGAACACCAGCTGTTGGCAGAGGCCTGCATCTAGCAGAGGACTGATACTAATGATGAAAGTACCAGGGCACTATGACCCGCCTAGAGTCATCAGCATGGTGTCAGTGGGGCGAATAGTGATGATGACTGACCCCTCCGTGAGCGCTGTGTCCACGGCTGCGGCGGTGCGCTGCGTGTGCGCATGCAGGGCCTCGTCCACAGCAGCGCGCGGGCCGGACACCTCGCCACGAAGCAAGCGCACCTCAGCGCTCTGCTGCGTCACCAAATCTACAAGACAATAGCAAATTGTTTAAAAAAAGAAAAACTCCGACTGCAAAATTATTTAGCTGGAAAGCAATCGCTTCGGCGACTTCTCTGGAGGAAGAAAGAAGACTACGATAGAACATTGTTAATGGCAGTCTGTCAAGTTCATTTATTATATTTTTACATATTCGGAAGACTAATAGTTATACATACAAACATATGTCTATCTATTTTACAAATAAAACCATTGACATGTCTTCACCTATAACACAACACCATGCGTCTTTCTACATCGAGATACAAGATTTGAGAAAACAAACAATATAAATACAGGATGATTGGAAATTCGATACATTCCTTGAAAGGGGTGATAGAGGTGGTTTGCAACAAATTAGGCCCTATTAACGAGGGGCCGAAAATGAGAAAAAAAATGCATTTTTTTAAGGTAATCTCTTCTTTTGAGGTAATACTTTATCAGCTTTCAGAAAAGTATTATTTCAATGCTCAGAGTGGAGCAGTTTTTGAACATTTTCGACCCCTCGGTAATAGGGCCTAATTTGTGCCAAACCACCTCTAGTATCACCCCTTTCAAGGAATGTTTCGAATTTCCAATCACCCTGTATAATAATACAATACATCATGTGCCCATACATACGAGTGAGGACGAACCAAGGTGAGTAAGGTGTGAGTTGTAGAATGTTAGAAGTTGATGTTGATTTATTGATCTGAACCAGACAGAACTCTAGTTAAAGAGGTCACATTTAGAAGAGTAGTTATTATTGAAATTGTTGCATATGTAGGTAGGTATAGGTATATAAAAAGCTGATTATCCCAACTAGTACACAACTAGCTCACCACACAGTTTGTCCAGCTTATTCTCGAGCACTTCCAATCTCGTTCTGTCGGCCGGCGAGAGACCGCTACCACGCACCTGGTAACAATGTTATTTTTGTTTATTTATTTTATAAGGAGTATGCCAGAGTATGTGTGCTATTGTATGCCAGGATATGTGTGCTATTGTATGCCAGAGTATGTGTGCTATTGTATGCCAGGATATGTGTGCTGTTGTATGACAGGGTATGTGTGCTATTGTATGCCAGGATATGTGTGCCATTGTATGACAGGGTATGTGTGCTGTTGTATGTCAGGATATGTGTGCTATTATATGCCAGGGTATGTGTGCTATTGTATGCCAGGATATGTGTGCTATTGTATGACAGGGTATGTGTGCTGTTGTATGTCAGGATATGTGTGCTATTGTATGACAGGGTATGTGTGCTGTTGTATGTCAGGATATGTGTGCTATTGTATGCCAGGGTATGTGTGCTATTGTATGCCAGCATATGTGTGCTATTGTATGCCAGGGTATGTGTACTGTTGTATGTCAGGATATGTGTGCTATTGTATGCCAGGGTATGTGTGCTGTTGTATGTCAGGATATGTGTACTATTGTATGCCAGGGTATGTGTGCTGTTGTATGCCAGGATATGTGTGCTATTGTATGACAGGGTATGTGTGCTGTTGTATGTCAGGATATGTGTGCTATTATATGCCAGGGTATGTGTGCTATTGTATGCCAGGATATGTGTGCTATTGTATGCCAGGGTATGTGTGCTGTTGTATGCCAGGATATGTGTGCTATTGTATGACAGGGTATGTGTGCTGTTGTATGTCAGGATATGTGTGCTATTGTATGACAGGGTATGTGTGCTGTTGTATGTCAGGATATGTGTGCTATTATATGCCAGGGTATGTGTGCTATTGTATGCCAGGATATGTGTGCTATTGTATGCCAGGGTATGTGTGCTGTTGTATGCCAGGATATGTGTGCTATTGTATGACAGGGTATGTGTGCTGTTGTATGTCAGGATATGTGTGCTATTGTATGACAGGGTATGTGTGCTGTTGTATGTCAGGATATGTGTGCTATTGTATGCCAGGGTATGTGTGCTATTGTATGCCAGCATATGTGTGCTATTGTATGCCAGGGTATGTGTACTGTTGTATGTCAGGATATGTGTGCTATTGTATGCCAGGGTATGTGTGCTGTTGTATGTCAGGATATGTGTACTATTGTATGCCAGGGTATGTGTGCTATTGTATGCCAGGATATGTGTGCAGAATCTCAAAACATCAACAAAATCGTTTGATTTTGTTGATTATTTTGAACGCACCCTGCGGATCGCGATAAATATTGATGTGTAGACGTCGCCGTCGGGTTTCTTCGGTAGTCTAGGCCTATAGGCACACTACGATTTTGTGTATTTTAAAATATATATTCACGCCCAAGGGGGGCCTACTTTTAATTTCTAACTAGGGGGGTGGGGGGGGGGGGGGGGGGGGGGGGTTGATCTCTGTACGCGCCCCGGTTGGGAAGTCCTGATCTACACAATGATTATTGTTAATAAATAAATATACCCAAAAACTGGTCCGTTAATAAAACTAAATACGACAAAATGTTTCTTATTCGTGTGCCTGTGTCGCCTACCTCGTCCTGCGCGCGCTCCGCCGACACGCTGAGCGAGTTGTTGAGCGACTGGTTGGCAGACTTGTCGCTGGACGCCTTGCGCTGGTTGGCCTCAGTGATCTGCTCCAGCGAGATCTGAGGCCAGGACGTGTCGCTGTCTGCGAAACAAACATATTTTATCTATTTATTCGTCTCATAGAAGATTGGACAACATCATAGCAAATTTCACCCTCTGAACGGCTGCCCGGAACAAGGATTAAATGCATTTTATTTATTTTATTAATGGACTTCACAGTTCGTCATTTGCCAATGTCAATGTCAACGTTACAGAATATTCAAAATATCATATAGTCTTCTCTTCATCCAGAGGGGCCGCCGTAGCGTCATCACTCTGGACGAAGCAGCTCGACACTTACGAACTTGTAGTGGGACTCTTGACTATAGCGCCAAACTCCAGATCCTGCATGAATCCTCCAATAATTTCACCATACTGTCATTCGCGAACATTTTCTGATTAATTTAACGCGATATTAAACACAAAACAACCACTGTAGACATTAAACTGAAATTTATCAAATAATTTCGCAACCGTCGTTTCTCCGCCATTATCAAAAGTCTCCATTAAATGCATAAAATCCTTTGTACAGTCGACGACAGAGATAAGTATACAAAGGGCCTCAATAAGGTTGGGATTTACTCAAAAACTACTGGACCGAATTTTTTAATTCTTTTACAGTTACATAGTTTTCACTTTTATCTATCAAACAGTGAAAGAATTTTTATAATAGGTCAAGTAGTTTTTGAGAAAACTCTTATCCTTAAAAACTCTACTGTACACCTTTCTCTGTGTTCCACCGTACATCGATCATAATAATCATAATCAAATTTATTTATAACATATTCTGTTATAAGTCATTTTACAAATCATATTACATTACCATTACTTATATAATTAATTTTTCATTGTCTTCTAAAAATTCATTCAGGGTATAGTAAGCTTTTTTAAGCAGAAATATTTTTAATTTTTTAATGAATACTGCAAAGGACAAGTCACCGTCTCTGATCTCAATCGGAAGGGCATTGTATATCTGAGGGCCTCTATACCAGACACACTGCTCGGATTTCTTCAGCCTATGGGACACCCCAGACAGAACGTTCTTGTTTTTACTGTTTCGTGTGTTGTAGCAGTGGTCAGAACCAATTGTTGAGAATCTTGTAAGGTTCATTCGTACAATCTTGGACATTTCAAATATGTACAGGCTAGGAAATGTCAGAATCTCTAATTTTCTAAATAGTTCCCGAGCTGGTGTATTCCAGGGCACCTTGGACATCAGCCTTATCACTCTCTTCTTTTTTTTTGATCATAGTATAATATACTGACTGGTATGCGTTAGTTTGGCTGCGGGCTGTGGAGGCTTCTCAGTCGGTGAGAACAGCTCCTCGGCTGGGTACGGGGGCTCCTCGGGATACGGGGGCTCGACGCCGTTGGGCACCGCTGATGGAACCTCCTCGGTCACCGGCGTTTGGCTGGATTCCATCTCCTCCTGCCAGGACACGTGATGTAAATTATTTATAAAATAGTCAGTTACAAACATTGATCTCCTATAAACAACTAGATACACAAAGGTCTTATTAAAACAATTTAAAAATCGTACATGTAATTTTTGACAGTTTTTGAGACTTGACAGTTCTTATCATTTTTGACAGTACATGTCATTTTTGACAGTTCTTGACAGTCCTTGTCATTTTTGACAGTTCCTGTCATTCTTAACGGTTCTTGTCATTTTGGCAACGGTGTGTCGATCAAAAGGTATAGGATCAGGTACCTACATGATACCAACATTTGGGCGACATTACTATTGTATTTTTCGCCCGTAAGCAACTCGCCCAGTATCATTAAAGCATGTGGGCCAGTTTACTACGTGAAAATTTACCAAAGGTAAACTCGCCCGCGGACCTGATATTTTGTGGGCGAGTTTACGACTAAGCCAAAATAAAAGGATCGAATTTTTTTCCAATTCAAGGGTTCAAATAAAATATGCCAGCCTTCTGGGCACCGTGACTTCCGATGCCCTCCTAGAGGACATATTTTATTTATACTTAGTTTATTTATAGGTAGTTTTAGTTATTTAATATTAGTTTTAAGTCATTTTATTATTTAGGGTTCCAATAAAAGGTATTTCAGTCGGCGACCATATAGTTTGATTCGTACCAGGTTGTGCTGGTAGAACGCGCCGTCTTGCGCCATGATCTCCTGCACCTCCCTGCTGGGACTGGAGCCGGCAGACACCAGCTTGCACTCCGGCTCAGGAACATCATCGCTCACACCTGCGGTAACACAACATACTTCAGTCACATACACACGTACCTAACAATAGGTTAGTTGACACATATAGAAATTCAATAAAACAATATTTATTTCATATAGTATTTTCACATTAGGATCCCAAATATATCACGTTTATTCCTTGATTTCCTATAAATAAATAAATAATAAAATAAATAAAGAGACATTTATTCATCTGAAACATAATTTAGAACTTAAAAGAACTAGATACACAGTCTGCCTTCAGAAAAAAAATCTAAATCAATTGATAATGTAATTAATATTAATTTTCATCATCATCAGTCTATTTATATTGCCCCACTGCTCGGGCACAGACCTTCCCTTACATCGAGGGAGCTGGGGCCATGATCCACCACGCGGGCCTAGTGCGGGTTGGCAGATTTCACATGCCATAGATTTTTTTTTCTTCTACGACATGCAGGTTTCATCACGATGTTTTCCTTCACCGTTTTGAGAGCACTCGGTAAATGTACGTAAGTTTTTCCGTCGAAAAAACCGAGGATAACTCATTGGTACATGGCTGCCCTGGCTGGGAATCGAACCTGGGACCTCCATATTGCAAGTCCATTGCCAAACCACTGAGCCACCGAGCTCTCTCTATTAATTTTATTTTATTTTAATTGTGTTGATTTGACATTGACGGACCCAAATAATTAAATTTTTGCATGCCAAACTATAGGCGAAACATGTATAGTACCTAATTTTACCACATCATCATTTCATGTACCGTGTTTCTAGCAAATACCTCTTTCGAAAACTACCGCGGCTACTTACCAGCCCTAACCCAACCGCGGCACATCACACATTACCTTTATTATGAACGTCCCAGTCTGTCTCATGATTCCGCGACTGGATCTGTTCATAGTCCCCTCGACGGAACAAATGCACTGTGCGTTTAGCGGCATTCAAAGTATGTATTTCAATGAATGACGCGCGCATACACAGGGCCTCATGAGGGTCCTCCGCAACTAATTGGTTCAGACATGGTGGAACAGACATAATTGGTAATTACTACCCAAAGCACAATACTTAATACTTCATTTATTCAACCTTAGGAGCTCTAGGGAACACTTGGTTATGTCATACATAATATAATAATTTACAGTAATATAAGGTACAGAATACAAACTAGGTTACGGCTGGACGCACGAACAGAGAAACAGGGCAAAGAACCGACCCATGGGATATGAACTAATTGCGGCTGTAAAGAGGCCTTGTCAATGTTTTACAATTTAGAGCAAGTTTTTAATGGATTCACAATAATAAAATTAATTGCACTGAATGTCAAAGTAAGTTTCTGTAAAAATAAATGAATTTAATCACATCAGATGCATCAGCGGCTCCACTGAAAACCAGCGCTGCAGTAATGTCCAATCACTGCAGCACATGCTGAGCTGGAGACCTGTTAGACACCACACCACTGCACTATGTATCTCTTTTCTTTGTAATTATTATTCTATGTATCTCTTATGTACTGTGCTCTGTGTGTGTGTCAAATAAATGTTTTCTATTCTATTCTACAGATGTAACACTTACGACCGTTCTTATTATCTGGGTCGTAAGAGTTGAAATCGTACGGAAAGTGTTACCATTGATCTGCTGCTGCAGCTGCTGTTTGTACAGTCGAAGACAGAGATAAGTATACAGGGGACCTCAATAAGGCTGAGAATCTGAGATGTTCTTAAAAATTACTGGACCGAATTTAATAGTGTCACGACGTTGACAGAGAGGAAATTTAAAAATTTCATTAAAGGAACACTTGTTAAGAAGGCGTATTACAGGATAGATGACTATTTAAACGATGAACATGCATGGTGTGTATCGCCGGTTCCGCATGAGGGATAGAGTTACTAACAATAGCAATAGTTACGTACCTGCATAGTTATTAAGTAATAATTGTATTATCATTATAGATATTATTTAATTATTTATTTTGTCATTGTAGCTGTTTGTTTTCCGAATAAAATAAAATAAATAAATAATTTTAAAAGATGTGCTGCTGAGAGTTATGTGCCACTTTTCTCCTCAGCGTTGGCACCTTTTCCTTGCAAAGTGGTGTAAATGTATATTCAAAAAATATATTGACGTGCAAAAATGTACTCAACGTGCTTACTTGCAATAAAGAAATTTGACTTTGACTTTAATAATTCTTTACAGTTACATAGTTTCAGTCAGTCACTTTTATGAGCATCAATCAGCATATTTAATGGTCATTTAAGAGTCATTGCTGCATTCGGATACGCAATCTGGTAGTTAGTAAGATATAAGTATTTAAAATTATAATTGTTAGTATTTGTGTGTGTAGTTAGTGTAAAATTTAATATATAATTAGATATTTAAGTAAAATATAATAGTAAATAGATAATCAGTAATATATGTTGTTATTCTAGCTTAAAAATCTAAAATTAACGTTCGTCTGAACGCAACGTTACAACTATAATAAACTCATATTCACCTGTAGTAGACACCCGCTTGCCGACGTCAGGTGTCGCCGATAGCGGCGGGTCATCCTCGTCACGTTTGCCGGGCGAGCTGGAATGAGAGTTGAAATCATACTGCAAGTGTTATTTGAAAACACAGATCACTAAATTGTTAAAATGTATTTATTGCATACCACCATCCAACAAGTTTCTGCTAATGAATAGCTCGCCTCAATACAGGCATCGCCTAGTGAGGAGGGCTAGGAAACCGATTGGAATTGTAAATTGCTCATTGTGTAAAATTAATTAGTTTAATAAGACATTAGTGTATATACAGTTTGGTAAATAAACGAAATTATTATTTATTTTATTAATGGACTCGACAGTTCGTCATTTGCCAATGTCATGTTAAAGAAAATTCAATATAGAATAGTCTTCTATCTTCCTCCAGAGGAGACGCCGTAGCGTCTTCACCCTGGGTAGCCGCGTCATGTCTTCATCCAGAGGAGACGCCGTAGCGTCATCACTCTGGACGAAGCAGCTCGACAGTCACGTTCACTCCCGAGCTTGTAGCGGGACTCTTGATAAAAGCTTGAAACTTCAGTTCTTGCTCAAATTATCCAATAAATTCACCGTACTGTCACTCGCGAACATTTTCTGATTAATTTAACATGACCGTAACCACTGTAAGATATTATAATAAAAATTATCAAATAATTATTAAATTATAAATAATTTTGCAACCGTCGTTTTCCGCCATTTTCAAGAGAACCTACTGCAAGTGTTTATTTTTAACCGACTTTCAAAAAAAAGGAGGAGGTTATCAATTCGTCGAAATATTTTTATATATATATTATAATGAAATATTAACAATAAGCTAATAGTACGGGGGCGCTCTGCAAAAAACTTACGTCATCAGACACCAAGATGGGACCCATATGGGGTGGTAGGCTGATGGATAAGCTTCTCAATTATATAGGGTTGCCTGAGCTAAACCTGGAGCGTTTTGTGTAGGAGGCAAAATGAGTGTTGATTTTTGGGCAAAATTTACGTCATCGGGTACCAACATGTGACCTTGCACATTAGTTGAAGCTCATCAAGGACTACTTAAAAAAACTAGGTTGCCTCATCCTATCTTGGAGCTTTTTGGATCCGGCCAGATTTAGTGGTTGCAAAAAAAAAGAAATTTACGTCATCGGGTACCAAGATGAGAGTCATACCATGGGATAGTCCTAGTGACCTAACTCATAAAAAAAATGGGTTGCCTGGCCTCAGCCTGGAGCATTTCTTTTCCGGCCATGTTTAATGTTGCATGGACGGCCCACTATTAAGTCCCAAAACCGATCCAAATTTAGCGCGAGGATCCATGGTTTTCCTATATGTTGTTAGGACCCCTAAGAGTAGTTTATGCCCAAATTTGCAACACTGTATACCCTGTGCTACTTCCATGGTGCTCGAAAAACTGCGTAATTCTGGCACCATTTGCAGATTTTTCAAAATAATTGCCATAACGAAGCGTTTTCGGGTATCTTCATAATATAAGCTTATAAAGTTAACTAAATCTGCTACAATTTGGACCTAACACCAGCTCTCTACGTCTGTTGGCTTCATAGATACAGGCTGTCAAAGATTAACATTTTCATCCGTAAAGTGATTTATTTTGCAGATTTTTCGAAAGAAGTACCTTAAGGAACCATTTTGGGGTATCTTCGTTGTATACGCTCATAAAGTAAACTAAATCTGCTACAATTTAAGCCTAACATCGACTATCTAGGTCTATTGGTTACAGAGCTAGAGCTAGTCGAAGATTAGTAGTTTTATCCATAACGTAATTTTTCCGGTAGGGTCACATTCTAAGACGCACTGCAAAAAAGTTACGTCATATAGGGCCATAAAAATCACACCATGGGATAGTCCTAGTGTCCTTACTCGTAAAAAAATTGGGTTGCCTGGCCTCAGCTTGGAGCATTTCTTTTCCGGCCATGTTTAATGTTGCACGGACGGCTTACTGCTAAAGTCTAAAATCTATCAAAATTTCGCTCGTAGATACATGGTTTTTATATATATTGTTAGGACACCTAAGAGTATTTTATGCCTAAGTTTGCAACCCTGTAGACCCTGTGCAACTTCCATGGTGCTCGAAAAACTGCGATGTTCTGGCACTTTTGGCAGATTTTTCGAAATATGTAGCCAAGGAAGAGATTTTGGGGTACCTTTATTATATGCGATTATAAAGTAAACTAAATGTGCATAATTTGAGCCTAAGACCAGCTCTCTAGGGCCATTGGTTGCAGAGATAGAGCCATTCAAAGATTAGCATTAGCATTCTGCTGATTTCTTATACCATGATATTTCGTATAACGCCACGTCCGCCAGTATTGAAAATAGCTACGGACAAAAATGCTAATCTTTGAATGGCTCTATCTCTGCAACCAATGGCCCTAGAGAGCTGGTCTTAGGCTCAAATTATGCACATTTAGTTTACTTTATAATCGCATATAATAAAGGTACCCCAAAATCTCTTCCTTGGCTACATATTTCGAAAAATCTGCCAAAAGTGCCAGAACATCGCAGTTTTTCGAGCACCATGGAAGTTGCACAGGGTCTACAGGGTTGCAAACTTAGGCATAAAATACTCTTAGGTGTCCTAACAATATATATAAAAACCATGTATCTACGAGCGAAATTTTGATAGATTTTAGACTTTAGCAGTAAGCCGTCCGTGCAACATTAAACATGGCCGGAAAAGAAATGCTCCAAGCTGAGGCCAGGCAACCCAATTTTTTTACGAGTAAGGACACTAGGACTATCCCATGGTGTGATTTTTATGGCCCTATATGACGTAACTTTTTTGCAGTGCGTCTTAGAATGTGACCCTACCGGAAAAATTACGTTATGGATAAAACTACTAATCTTCGACTAGCTCTAGCTCTGTAACCAATAGACCTAGATAGTCGATGTTAGGCTTAAATTGTAGCAGATTTAGTTTACTTTATGAGCGTATACAACGAAGATACCCCAAAATGGTTCCTTAAGGTACTTCTTTCGAAAAATCTGCAAAATAAATCACTTTACGGATGAAAATGTTAATCTTTGACAGCCTGTATCTATGAAGCCAACAGACGTAGAGAGCTGGTGTTAGGTCCAAATTGTAGCAGATTTAGTTAACTTTATAAGCTTATATTATGAAGATACCCGAAAACGCTTCGTTATGGCAATTATTTTGAAAAATCTGCAAATGGTGCCAGAATTACGCAGTTTTTCGAGCACCATGGAAGTAGCACAGGGTATACAGTGTTGCAAATTTGGGCATAAACTACTCTTAGGGGTCCTAACAACATATAGGAAAACCATGGATCCTCGCGCTAAATTTGGATCGGTTTTGGGACTTAATAGTGGGCCGTCCATGCAACATTAAACATGGCCGGAAAAGAAATGCTCCAGGCTGAGGCCAGGCAACCCATTTTTTTTATGAGTTAGGTCACTAGGACTATCCCATGGTATGACTCTCATCTTGGTACCCGATGACGTAAATTTCTTTTTTTTTGCAACCACTAAATCTGGCCGGATCCAAAAAGCTCCAAGATAGGATGAGGCAACCTAGTTTTTTTAAGTAGTCCTTGATGAGCTTCAACTAATGTGCAAGGTCACATGTTGGTACCCGATGACGTAAATTTTGCCCAAAAATCAACACTCATTTTGCCTCCTACACAAAACGCTCCAGGTTTAGCTCAGGCAACCCTATATAATTGAGAAGCTTATCCATCAGCCTACCACCCCATATGGGTCCCATCTTGGTGTCTGATGACGTAAGTTTTTTGCAGAGCGCCCCCGTACTATAAGGTACAGGTCGTGTCACATAAAAAGAACGCAGTCGGTCAAGCTGCGCATTAGGCGATTTATCGATCTATTTGGTGGTATGAGGTGCGGCGCGCGGGGGGCGGAGGGCGGGTCACGCGCTGCATGCTTGCCGTTGCGCTATTGGTTCGTCAGTCGACCTTTGCTTTGGAGGGGGGGGGGGGGGGGGGGGGGGGGGCTCCACTTTCTTCCAGCGTTCTTTTTACATGACGCGACCTGTATATACTTAAATAGACAAATAGGGCCGAAAAGTAATTTTACATAAATATTTTAGGTGATAGCGCAAATATCAAATTTGGAAACAAAGTTACTTAAAATAAGTTCATAAATACTGATCGAAATATCAATACTTAATATTATGGCTAACTGTTACCAATGATCTGCTATTGTCCGTACAAGCAATGGGATGATGATCATGATATAAACCTACCTGAACGCGTCTGGAGTCATGAGATTCAGCGATGATGGCAGAGGTGGAGACTCCGGCCGCTGTCCAATGAGACTGCCCGGCTGTGTCTGCGACCGCATGAGGAGGTTCTTCAGCTGCTGGCTCTGCTGCTGCAGGATGCTGGAGGCGATCGGCTGCGCGGAGTCGGCGCTCGTGTCCTCGAGAGTCAGGTTGACCAGGTCTGGAAAGAATGGCTTATATGAATGATTTGACTATTCACTGATCAAAACAGTGGCGGTCTGAAAATGTTTAACAGTTTCCTTTTTCATATCGTTTGCAATATCAGCGATTAATGTCATCGTGCCGTCACTGCCCGTGCCTCACGCCGTCACTGCCCGTGCCTCGCGTGTCACTGCCCGTGCCTCACGCCCACACTGCCCGTACCTCACGCCGTCACTGCCCGTGCCTCACGCCGTCACTGCCCGTACCTCACGCCGTCACTGCCCGTGCCTCACGCCGTCACTGCCCGTGCCTCACGCCGTCACTGCCCGTGCCTAACGCCGTCACTGCCCGTGCCTCACGCCGTCACTGCTAGTGCCTCATGCCGTCACTGGCCGTACGTCATACCCCGTGCCTCAAGTCTCACTGCCCGTGCCTCACGCCCTCACTGACCGTGCCTCACGCCCACACTGCTCGTACCTCACGTCCACACTGCCCGTGCCTCACGTCCACACTGCTCGTGCCTCACCTCTCACTGCCCGTGCATCACGTCTCACTGACCATGCCTCACGCCGTCACTGCCCGTGCCTCACGCCGTCACTGCCCGTGCATCAAGTCTCACTGCTCGTGCCTCACGTCCACACTGCCCGTGCCTCACGCCGTCACTGCCCGTGCATCACGTCTCACTGACCATGCCTAGCGTCTCACTGTCCGTGCCTAGCGTCTCACTGACCGTGCCTAACGTCCTCGATGCGCGCCCTGTGCGCGGGCGTGGGCGGCGGCGTGTACACCAGCTCGCCCTCCTGCAGACCCTTGGGCTGCATGATGAACAGGCGCAGGCGCACGCGCGTCACGGGGCCGCTGCACGCCACGTCGCCGCCGGCTACCTGCAAGACATAGAGAGGGTAAAAAAAATATTAACCTAACTAATGACTTATTAACATCGATCTCCTATAAACAACTAGATACACAGTCTGCCTTCTAAAAATGTCCGAGCGCAAAGGTCCAAAAGGATGAATGGACCATCATTTGCTTTATTAGACATTATTTGGACGTTAACAATGGACCCTTATTTGGACATTTTTTAAATTGTTTTACTAAGACCTTTGTGTATCTAGTTGTTTATAGGAGATCAATGCTTATTAAGTAATTGTGTCATCATTATTTTAAAAGATGTGCTGCTGAGAGATTTTTTGCCACTTATTCTCCTCAGCGTTGGCACCTTTTGTAAATTCAAAAATATGTTGACGTGCAAAAATGTACACAACGTACTTGCAATAAAGAAATTTGACTTTGACCGTGCGCACTGTACCGCGCCTTCCTCGGAGGCCATACTGCGACATGTCATACGTATGAACCCGCCCGCGCCACCGCTACTATGCAGTGTAGACAAAAACGGCGGTTACATATGTTTGATATTTCAGCGGTCCTAAGTTACCTGCACGGCGAGACGTCATAGCGCCGTTTAAGCCGGCCCCTTTCTAACTTAATGTTTTAACGAAGTGTGAATGGTACAGCAACACGGTTCAAGGGAAGTGAGATTTATTCATTTCATTTTTTTTTTTTATTCATAAACAATTTAACATTGTATTCGAATGACTTACATAATATATTAATAATAATAATAATTTAAATTAACCATCGATTACTACACAAATTCAATTAAAAAGAAACATATAAATAATAATAATTTAGTCAACATTGCTTACGATAATTTAGTCAATTCAATCTACAAAAGTCTCAAAAGTCGTCAATGGAGTAGCAGCACTTTTCCAACAGAAAATCTCTCAATTTTGTCTTAAATATGTTTAAGCTGTGTATGGATTTTAAATCCTTAGGCAATCTATTGAACAAAGTGACTGCCTGATTCCTAGGGCAATGTTGGACAACACGCAATGTTGGCTGGCAAAGGTTTAACTAAGTAGATTGCTAATAGCAAATGCATTTATACCGCAGCCCAAATTAAGTGTCTTATTTTAAAAATGATCACCTTATCTGTTGTGATGTAACACTGAAGGAACTGATTGATTGAACCTGTTCGTCATTGTGAAAATAAAGTGATTCGATCTAATAATGTGAAAATAACTATGCAATAATCACAGAACAGCTTAAAATGTTAGTAGGGTAAGGTAGGTTTTGTTTACAAAATAAGACACTTGATTTGGGCTTCGGTTTCACAGTGATGACGCTACGGCGGCTCCTCTGGATGAAGAAGACAAGACGCGGATACCCAGGGGGACGACGCTACGGCGACTCCTCTGGATGCAGAGAAGACGATAAGATAAAATTTGAATATTCCGTAATATAACATTGGCAAATGACGAACTGTTGAGTCCATTAACAAAATAAATAAATATTATATATGAATGTTCTAATGTGAGTGACTCACGTCTCTGTCGAAGTCGTCTGGCGAGGCGTGTCCGTCAGCGTTGCCGTTTCTGTGGAACGGGTCGTCGCACCGAGAGTCGCACTCCACCACCTCCTCGTCTGAGGAAGCAAGCATAACCACAAGGATGTTGATGTGATCGTTTCTATCATAACAATCCTTAAAATATAATATTTAATATATAATATGTAATATTTTTAAAAAACAAGTCCGCAACCATTTTCTGAAACCCACTTAAATTGTCATCTAAGTAGTCATTGTATGTCATATGAATATCTAGCTATTAAGTAGTAGGTATATGTATTTATATTTATAGTATATATTATTTATAATATAGGTATGTATTATGGGTATATTCATGTATATAATATATGTAATAGGGTTTAAACGTATATGTGTATTGTATGTAAGTATATAGGTATGATTTTATTTGCACCATCTTTATGTTACACCAGCCCAAGCAATCTCTGCATGCCCCAAGGTAAACTGGAAGAAAATGCCGCAAGGCATTAAGTTCGCCCGATACATAAAATGTAACAAAGATTAAATAAATAAATAAAAATATTAATTTCGTAAGAACAACAATGTTTTGATTTCCTTGTAAGTCCCGTCTATTATTTCAATCACAGTGTTAGAGCTAGCGTACAACAGAACGGCGCCGACGGACGACGCCGTGTACCGCGCCAGTGGACGGCGCCGTCCGCCGGCACGCATGTTGTCCGCCTGTGACCGGCGCCGGCCGACATCGTAAGCCGGGAGACGGGGCCGGCAGACGCCGTGACACACGAAGCGCGCCGTGACGTTGTACGCCGGCCCTTACGCCCGGGCCTAAGACGATGGCGTAGTGCTACGAGAATGGTTGCAGACATTTCGAGTTTTCTGGAAGTTTCGGGAAAGTTCTATAATGTTCCAGAAACTTCCATGGGGTTATCGATACTTCTCGAAGCCTCCGGAAAGTCCCAGAATATTCCAGAAAAGTGTCGAACGTTCTGGAAGGTCATAGATCGCCATCGAAGATTCCAGAAAGGCATCGAAGAGTGACCTAGGTAGGTGTCATAGGGACGGGTTTAGGTCAGCAGGTTTACTCTACCGTTGAATGACATTTGACGATCAGCGATTCGGTTTTGTTTAGGAACCTAAACTGGATCGCTATAAGAGGTGAGAGTAACCCTGCTGGAACTATCTGGAATCGAGGTTTCTGGAATGGCGTGTGTTAGGAGTGCATGTAGCACTGGATGTTTTCTTTTTATAATACCTTACGTCTGAGTGACATGGAACCATTTTTAAGATACAGATTACATTGAATTTTCATCAAGCAAAGGCGTGATTTTCATTGTAGATCTCGATTAACCATATAAATATCCAAACTCATCATTAACCAACCCCTGGCTTCGCAAGGAGCCAACAGTGTGACAACTGATCACATCTAAGACTGTTTTTATTAATGTAGTACACATACTTATATACTATCTAATTGTATCTTAAACTAGGTTACCTATTCCTTAGCTTATTCGTTACATGTCACTAGAACTAGGTATTTATTATAATATGTTACAGTGCGCGAGGCGTAAGCTCAGGTTTGCATTTGTGTGAGTGCACACAGATAGTGTAGATTGATATTCGGCCTGAGGCGCGACGCGTCCAATACAAACGCAACAAAATACACCCTGCCGCGCACGCACCGCACTTCACCTCTTGTACCGCTATCACACACACAAATGTAAACCTGAGCTTACGCCTCGCGCACTGTACCTACCTACTGTTACTCATCTACTACACAAGGACGGGTAATCGACACTGGGTTATATAAGGGGCTTGCAACCGACCGTGGGGAGAGCTCACTTGGAACAGCGATACGAGTTACATCGGAGCGACTTCGGAAGCGACAGTTAAATCATTCATTCAGTTGTGTTAATTAGTGGACAGTGTATTAGTTGTGCATTTTTGAGTACTAGTTGTTTGTAAATTCAGTGTATTTCACCAATAAAATCATTGTCTGATCACTCTGTTTTGGCATCTTTTATGTACCCACCCCCGGGAACGTAAGAATAGGTTAAGGCTGTAGGGGATTCCTTGAAAAGCGCGCGAAACATTAACTACTTTTTTGTGAAAATTCTATTTAAATAGTTTCCGTGGTATTTAGTGATTAATGATCATGTTAAGTTAATCAGGAGATGTCCGCGAACGTTTCTATTAATTGGAGTGCTCGAAAGAAGTCGTGTTTGTGAAGCTTTGTGCTCTTAGCAAAGTTTCCTTTGTGTAACTACACGATTGCGTGGATCGTCGAGTTATTTCGTAGGTTAGGTTATCTTCGTATATATGTATGTATTTATAAGAATTTCACATTCTATTAACATCAGACCAGGCTGTATGCCCTAGTTGGCGTTGCCTTTCCCTCCGGGAAGAATTTAATTTAAAAAAAATTAAGGCTGTAGGCTATTTGAACACAGCCTTAACATGACATCTAATAAAACAAAAGAAAAACCACTCACCAGCATCCGTTATACAAAAGCTGAGAACTGGATACGGCAGCAGAAACTCCGAGATCGTCTTACAATGTGCTCCCGTGTCCTCCGCGTCTCGCGCCATACTGAGCACGTATAGGCTTCTCGCTCTAAAGTCCGATAGCAGTAAGTACGAGGCGCTCTTGTCTAGCATGGCTCTAAGGCCCAGGGTCCCGGGGTCAATGCCCGGCGCCGGGGTGAACGTTATCGTTTGCATACATATCCAGGATTTGCACGACCATATCTTGATTGTCGTATTATTGTCTGCGCCCGTGACCGCGAATTTCCAGAATTGGACGCTGAAATGGAAAATAATGTTTATCTATCACACTTCAGGGGCTGACATTAGCCGACTAGCGCCGCGAATGTTAAAAAAAATATCTTACGATATAATCAATTTGATTAAAAAAGCTATGTACGGTGGAACACAGAGAAAGATGTATAGGAACGTTTTTTAGGTTGAGATTTTCTCAAAATCTACTTGACCTACTGCAAAAATTCTTTTACTGTTTGATAGATAAAAGTTAAAACTATGTAACTGTAAAAGAATTATTAAATTCGGTCCAATAGTTTTTGAGAAAGTTTCAACCTTATTGAGGCCCCCTGTATATTTAACTCTGTCTTCGACCATACAAGATGTTTATTACGATAAATACTATTTTTAAATGCTTATTTATAACGTGATTCAATTTCGCTAAGTTGTAGTTCTCATGAGTGCGAAAAACGGCCGCTTTTGGCACATTTGAGATCTACAACTTAGCTTGTCGCAATTATGCCATGTATTGTATACTGAAAATTAGTATTTATGCTAATAAAGATTGTGTATATAGCTTTTTTAATAAAAATGATTAATTTGCAAGATATTATTGTTTTAGTTTGGCGGCGCTAGTTGGGTCATGTAAGGCCTTCTTCGTCGTCTTCAATAGAAAAGTTAATCACTCCAGCAGGTGTCTCTAGGCGACGATGACTGCCTATTATAATATGCTTATATGACGAATATTTTGTCACACATGATGTAGCCACCATATGTACGTCAAGTATTGGACAAATACGACAAACATCCAATAGCGAATACGAATAGCCAAGTGAAGATGGCATGAGAAACAGACAAAATTAAATAATGATATTTGTCAGTTAATGACAAACGTCATTTCATAGACAATATATCCGCCAGAACACAAAAGTGGTTGACATTGCTCATAGAATCAGTAAACTGAAGTGGCAGTGGGCTGGTCACATCTGTCGTAGAACCGATAACCGATGGAGTAGACGAGTTCACGAATGGAGGCCACGAACGGGTAAACGTAGTGTGGGACACCCCGAACAGATGGAGGGATGACCTTCGCAAGATGGCTGGCAGGGACTGGATGCAGAGGGCCGAAATAAGGATAGAGTGGCGTGCTTTGGGAGAGGCCTACGTCCAGCAGTGGACTGATACGGGCTGATGATGATGATAGCAAAGATGAAATCAATCGAATAAGAGAAAGCAAACCATTTTAACGCCAAAGGTGGTAAAGAGTTTCTGACCACAACTACTTACTCTGTGTTGAATTGTTTGTGGTTGTCCAGGAAGAACAGGCAGCTGAGCGGTTTGCCGGCGTGCGGCTGCCAGCGGTGCAGGCAGCGCGGCGCGCCGTCGCTGTGCATGTACACCTGCACAACACCACGGACTATAGCCAGGTACCAGACCACTTACACAATAGACATGAAATCGGTACAAATGACAACTCGCGGCTTAAACAACGGCCCAACTTTAAGGCACGTTTATCGCTAGAGACCGTTCTAAAAGAGATTTTTGCAATTTTTTCTCCTCAGCGTTGGCACCTTTTCCTTGCAAAGTGGTGCAAATGTAAATTCAAAAAATATGTTGACGTGCAAAAATGTACAAAAATCTTGCAATAAAGATGACCATGCCAGATTCTGCCCCACCATCAACCGTAAGATGAACAAGATAACAAATAAATGTAAAAATATCTCCGTTTTTTATTAAAATTATTGGTTTAAAATAATGTTTAATACAAATTATTATATATGAACGGATATCACTCACTTATATTGTTGAAGTCTGCAATTAGACCGACAGTTTCGACCGATTTCGTTTCTTCGCACAGAAACGTCACCGGTGACGCGGGCGTGGCGCGCTCACCTTGAAAAAGACCGTGGCAATCGGTCGAAACTGTCGGTCTAATTACCAGTATAACTCTTATACCAGTAGTTTGATAGCGAGTCAAGGTACTCGCTTACCAGTAGGTTTACTCGTTAACCAGTAGATAACCAGTAGTTTGACTTGTTAACCAAGAGTTTGACTCGTTAACCAGTATTTTGACCCGTTAACCAGTAGTTTGACTCGTTAACCAGTACTTTCACTCGTTAACCAAGAGTTTGGCTTGCTAACCAGTAGTATGACTCGTTAGGCAATAGATTGACGTCAATCAATACTCTCACTCGTTATTATTATTTGGTATCACGGTGTTGGTACACGCCCAAGGGTCACTGCGACCTCAAAGGTCTATTGTGGCCGCGCACCGAGTTCTTATATCTCGCTCCCAAGGCCAACTCTCACTCGTTACCCCGTTACCCAGTAGTTGTCCATACCTGGAAGAACATGACGAATCCGTCTTCCGACGCCGTAGCCAGCGCCGTACCGTCTGGCGAGAATGCCGCGTCCACAATGGGCGCGGTGTGCTCGCTCGCGGTGCGCACGCCGTCGACGGTGAGCAGCTCGCTCGCGTTCGCGAGGCACTCGGGCGCCTGCACGTACTTCACGAGGGTACGCATGTTCCACATGCGCGCTGGAAGAGGAAACGATTATTCTTCTGATGCTCTGTTTTCGGATTTTTTCCTTTACTTGTGCTATAAGACCTAGCTTCTTGCCAAAAGACATTGCCACATTTCAATGAAGCTTTGCCCCACCTACAAAACTACGTGACCATTTAAGCTGTACCTATCATTTTGTTGGAGACTTATTACAGGTTTCATATTGCATAATCATAATCAGTATCATTATCTATTACTCTCGCAACTCCTATAGAAGAATAACAAAAACAATGAATAAATCGCTTCGATTTCTTACTATTTTCTGAATTCCTAATAAAGCGGTTTTTTTTCGAATCGCAACTTGTACAAAACTTTATTTTAAACCAATAATTTTAATAAAAAACGGAGATATTTTGACATTTATTCGTTATCTTGTACAACTTGCGGTTGATGGTGGGACAGAATCTGGCATTGTCATTTCATGATTCTAGCTCAGAGGTTCTCAAACATGTTTCGTCTACCGCTCACTTTGAAAATCGATTCTTTTTCAGCGCCCCCATTTTTTTTTACTTTACCACTGTTTAATAACTACAATGATATTTATTACTTTAATACATTTAATTTGTGCTCTCTGTAATAATCTCTCTGTAATAATATATTTAGTCTGGAGTTTAAACTTACATTCTGAAATAATTCTAGAGCCCACGTTATTGCCCACTTTGAGAAAGACTGTTCTAGGTCAACGGGATATGCCCTATAGGTTTTGGTATTCTTGCATTTTCATACAAATATGCGACATAAACAGCGATATCTTTTGATTGCGCTAACGTAGAAGGTTGATTTTTTTACGACTGTATGAGATTGCAGACTTGAGTATTTGGTATTAATTTCAACTTTATCCGTCCACGCGTTTCTGAGATATGGGTCTTGACAAACGGACAACAAAGTGATCCTATAAGGGTTCCTTTTTTCCCTAAAACTAATGAAATTATCTGCCTCTACCTTGTTGTAGGTGCGTGGTGAGCAACAGGCGCGCGACCTCGTCGTCCGAGCCGTCGTCGTCCACGTCCGGGATGTAGGGGCACCACACCACGCGGTGCGGGGCGCTGCCCGCGACGCCGGGGGGCATTGTGTCCTCGCGGATCTCCATTATTAGCGTGCATCTGGTTCACATGCAATTTTTTTTGTATAATTCATGCCAAAGGGAAAGGCAAGGCAACCATACAAACCGGTCAGTGTGACCGCGACTTCAATCGTTATGGTTTTCATTTTGACACTTGAACGATATACATTGCTGCGTTTCGTTGTCGTTTGTTAAAACTTGCAAAAACATAGCAGCAATGTATGGCGTCCATGTGTCAAATTGAAAGCGATAACAATTGGAAGTCGCGGTCACCCCACTGATATTAATAGAATGTCTGAATTATTATAAATACATATATACGAAGATAACCTAACCTAAACCTACGCACGGGTCCCAAACCCCTAAACGAAATAACTCAACGATCCACGCAATCATTGAACTATGCAAGGAAACCTTGCTAAGAGCACAAATGTTCACAAACATGACTTCTTTCGAGCACTCCAATTAATAGAAACGTTCGCGGACATCTCCTGATTAACTTAACGTGATCATTAATCACTAAATACTACGGATTCATTCGACAAAATTAAATGAATGGTTAGGCTTGTGACATACATTAATTCTGCACAGCGTTTAAGTAAGTTAAACAGTTTGGTGAAAAATCAAACAATATGTACAATAAATTCAACTATAATATAAAACATTAATTTGATTTCTTTCACTGGAATTTGACCTTTATCATTTATATATCAGTTAAATTTTTGGGGCAATTTTGATTTACGAAAAACCTTACCAATTTAATCCTGAGTACAACTCCCAATTTTTATTTGTCGATTGAGTTCAAGACCACCCTGTATGTTTTTTGAGGCTTTTGTCACTTAGAGACGAAAGTATACCTGAGTTCTACTTTGTTGTCTTTCTCCACGGGCTGTATTTCGTGCACGTACACGTTGCCGAGCTCGTCGATGGAGGCCAGCACGGCCTGGCTCTGGATGTGGGCAAACGATACGTCCTGCACCTGTAACCACATTACACGTGTTGTCATCAGGTGTTTAGATAATTTCAACCTTAAAAACTCTTAAATGACCATGCCAGATTCTGCCCCACCATCAACCGCAAGTTGTACAAGATAACGAATAAATGTAAAAATATCGCCGTTTTTTATTAAAATTATTGTTTTAAAATAAAGTTTTGTACAAGTTGCGATTCGGAAAAAACAGCTTAATTAAGAATTCAGAAAATTGTTTTTGTTATTCTTCTATAGGAGTTGCGAGAGTAGTAGAAAATGATACTGACCTGTAATAAGTCCCCAACAAAATGATAGGTACAGCTTGAATGGTCACGTAGTTTTGAAGGTGGGGCAAAGCTCCATTGAAATGTGGCAATGTCTTTTAGTGTGACGAATATCTAAACGTAATTTGCATAAATAGATAATAATGGACTGGAAAAAACGCCATACGAAATTTTCATTCTGAAGCGACGAAATGCTGATCTTACGAACCTCTGCCTTCATTCCCTTCACGAGTACGCGTGCGTCTGTGCCCGGCTTGGGAGTGTACACCACGCGCACCATCCCGCGCCACGCGCCGGGGTTCATGGCATTCTGGGCTGCAGACAACGGAACATAGAGTTAACAGTATGATTAAAGACTTGTAGTGACTGATAGGCCCTCTCTGCAGGGCTTGCCTTAATGAAGATTAGACTGTCTTGGTTACCACCACTACTGCCTGTAGATTCTGCTGCGAAGCCAGGAAACCCCCATGCACACCCTCCGGCAGCAGAAGCCGAGCCTTAGGTGGACACATAATACCACTCGAGGATATGTTTGTTTTGTTTTTAAAATATCTTTATTTCACAAAGGAACATTACAACTTAATTCCCAGTGTACATTTTCATTCCTAGGTCTGAGTAACATGTAATATAGTTTAATTTTTTTTCAGGTTATACCTATTATAAACTTTGGCGTTAAGGAGAGGAACTATTGATAAACTTAGATTAAATAATATTACTTAAAATAATAAAAGTATAATAACTGTATGTTTGCTTTGTTTAGCTCACATTTATCGCATTTCAAGACTCGAGGATATTAAAACACTCTTGCCCATGTTTATCATATGATTCCTGAAGGTCGTTAGCCTTGGGAGCAACATATAAAATTAGGTGTGCAGTCAACCAATGTTGCTTATATGTACAATGCGTATTCGCAAATAGACTACGTTCTCCTCAGGAACAATGCTATCGCATTGGTATTTGAGGTTTTCTGAATATGATAAGATGACAATATAAATGTCGCATCATAGTATAGTCGACTGTGCTATTGATAACACATCAAGTGTAACACTTTGGACATTGTCTGCACCGTAAGAGTTCAAATCGTACTGCAAGTGTTATTGATCTGCTGTCATGTGTGCATACTGCATAGTCCAAACAAAAAACTTCTCAAGTGGCTACAAACTAACCTCTAATGCAATAAGCGAAGTATTTCCCGCCGATATGGACAGCTAGCAACTGTCCCCAGTTGGCCCGTGGCTCCCAGCTGTAATCCACGAGGCTTCTCAGTTTAACTTTGGAGCTGCCGTGGCTGTGCGTGCCGGCGTTAGTCATAACCACTACATCCTTAGCGTACACTTCGCCCGTCATGTTGATCACACCATCTTCTGATTCCGTGAAGGATCTGTAAACAGAGGAGTATGGATCAGATAGATCCAACGAAAAATAATATTCTTCTTTATTGTTTTATGTCACCTCTCTGAAGAACTCTGCCAATGTCCAGTCGGTCATGGGAGCAATTAATAAACAAAATGTAACCCCCTTATTAAATTGGTCCCTCAATGTAAGGGAAGGTCTGTGCCCGAGCAGTGGGGCAATATAAATAGACTGATGATGATGATTAAATTGGTATAATAAAGGCTTCGAATTTGAATTGAACCTACGGTAATCTGTGTAAAAATAACATTAGCAACTAGCAACTTAATCTGTAAAAGATTCCTTGAGAAACACGCGAAACGCCATTAGCTACTTTTTAGTGAAAATTATAATTAAATAGTTTTCGCGGTATTTAGTGATTAATGATGGCATTAAGTTAATCAGGAGATGTCCGCGAATGTTTCTATTAATTGGAGTGCTCGAAAGAAGTCGTGTTTGTGAAGATGGCTCGGATTGTTAAGTTTTTCCGTTTCGGGGTTTGGGAGGGTTGTGCGTAGGTTTAGGTTATCCTTATATATATGTTTGTATTTATAAGAATTCAAACATTCTATTCACATCAGACCAGGCTGTATGCCCTAGTTGGTCTTGCTTTTCCCTCTGGGAAGAATTTAAAAACAACAATTATTCTGTAAAAACTCCAAATAATTCGCTAATGGAACAAACTGTCTGATGATGTGGTATCTGCACCATCAGTGAACTCTTTTAAAAATCGCCTCGACATGTGGTTAAGAGCGAACATTATATAAATAAGCAATATGTGTAGTGAATCATATGAACATTAGACAACATAGACTGAACTTACCAACACTGTGATATAGACACATCAGCATTATGCTGCCTGTCTATCAAATGAATAATAATGATTCTTGGGTTAATCTGTTATTACAAGTCAGCCTCAGAAAGCCTAAACGCAGATGCAAACAAAATAATATATGATTCATCTTCAAATTTGATGTTTAAGGCTCCATTGTTTGTCGATAATAACGATAATTCAATGTCAATGTCAGGGTTGAGAATGACATGGTATATATGGGTGCAATTGCTCGGTACGATAAGCCCTTGGATATGGTAGAATTTTCTAAAAGAGAAATGGTTTTACCTTCTACATTCCTTTTCCTCATGGGACCCTTGTGTAATATAAATATAATTACTCTGGTAAGCAAAACCATAAAACAGAAGTCTCAAGAGTTTCATGAGCCACGATAATAGATAAGAAATTCACAGAAGCGCCCCAATTGAAATATGGATATAGGTACAATATAGCGGCAACAGGTTATGCCCAAAGATTATTGATGTAGGGCTTAGGTAATGCTCCCATATGTTAACAGGCACCCTAAGAACCTAAATCCAAATAGAAATTGCAGTAATCAGCAGATTTCCTACGAAAAGGAACAAGGTAAACGAAAAATTAAAATTCAAGGCACTGTCACTTACACAGTTTGCGTGGTATCCTCGAGGCATGGAAGCATTGTTGTTGATTGTATTTCTTTGCTAATCGTCTACTTTCCTCATTAATTCAAAAGCAAGTGCTAAAATCAAAAGAAACAACTTATTTCTTGCAAAAATTTACGCAAAATCTGCAAACGCGAACCGCTCAAAGCCGACCGACATGAAAGTGCGTTTTGTTCACACAAATATGCCTTTTGTCAATTTATTTGAAACTTGAATATTTTCTCGATAGATTTCATTTCAATTTATTTAAATAGTAATTATATTCATTGTTCTTTGATTTTTAGTGTTAGAAAGCCAAGTTGAAGCTCGTGTTGAAAAATGATAATTTACAAAAGTTTGTAATTCCATTGACAGAAATGTCTAAATAACGAAACGCACATTCAATAAGTGTGTTTTCTTTTTCAATTTGTATATTTTGAAAAATAATATTATTTCAAGAAAAATGGTCGCATCTTTGAGTCAAATACGCACAAAATACACATTTTAGCTTAGCCTATATTTTATTTATGCATATTCAATTAACTTCATGCAATAATTTACCTACAAATGATAATTCATACTTTTGGGGATGGGGAAATCAAATTCATTCAGTGCAACACTAGTTGCTTGACAGGTGACAAGGCAGTGAATTGATTTTTTGCAAAAATGGTAAAATCTATTCGAAATTATTAAATTATTCGCTTCCAACTGCTTGTACGAGTGTTTAATAATGTGCGTTGTTGTTGTAGTCGTTCGGTGGCAAGATTGCGATGCTGATGGTCCGGCCGGGGGGCGACAACGTCCAAAAAGACGACGTCCCGTGGTGGATGCGATACGGTGGACGGGGCCTGGGGACTGTAGGCGGCGCCCGTACGTATTTTTCTCACATACACATACATAAGTTCACGCCTTGGGGTAGGCAGAGACGATGAACTTCCATCTGCTGCGATCCTGGCATGCAATAGCACACTTTCCGATCCTGGCATACAATAGGACACATATCCTGGCATACATTAGCACACATATCCTGACTTACAATAGCACACATATCCTGGCATACAATAACACACATACCTCATCCAATTTATCTATCATTCCTCCCTGTACATTCAATGCAGCAAACTATCCACTGCCCGCTTTTTGCCACTACATGGGCCATGGATTTCCTCACATATGTTTTACTTTAAACACTCCACTTTCGTTATTAAACCATATCCAGTGCTGAGGATTCATTTGCTAGAGATTATACCTATCTTATCAGCAGTAAAACTATGTCAGGTTTCCTCAAAGATGAGTCAATAATTTGACTCTTCAGGAATTAGGACACTAGTAAGTCACTAGTTGAGCGTACATAGGCAGTATTGTAGCACCATGAATATTTATTTATTTTTTATGGCATGACTAAGTCCTAAGCCATTTTTTTTTAATTTTATAAAAAAAACAAGTTGCAAAGACTGGAACACAGGCAAAAGCCGATAGTCATAGACAGTTTTGAACACAAGCTCACACTTATGACTGTCACAACTAAACTCAAACTCCACTCATACCCAAAACTGTATGACTATCGGCATATAGGTCTCTCTTGTACGGTGGAACACAGAGAAAGGTGTACAGGAGAGTTTTTGAGGTTGAGATTATCTCAAAAACTATTTGACCTATTGCAAGAATTCTATCACTGTTTGATAGATAAAAGTTCCATTCAAATCCTATTGTCTTCAGAAGTACCCAGAGTGCTCCACCCAGTGTTGAAGGGCTCACATAACAAATGACAATGCCAGATTCTGCCCCACCATCAACCGCAAGATGTACAAGATAACGAATAAATGTAAAAATATCACCGTTTTTTATTAAAATTATTGGTTTAAAACAAAGTCTTGTACATCTAGCGAGTCGAAAAAAACAGCTTAATTAAGAATTCAGAAAATAGTAAGAAATCAAAGCGAATTATTCATTGTTTTTGTTATTCTTCTATAGGAGTTGTGAGAGTAGTAGAAAATGATACTAATTATGATTATGCAATATGAAACCTGTAATAAGTTTCCAACCAAATGATAGGTACAGCTTAAATGGTCACGTAGTTTTGTAGGTGGGGCAAAGCTCCCTTGAAATGTGGCAATGTCATTTATCTCTTTTCGTCAGTCCAGTCTAGTATTAATACAGTCTTCTTGTGACCTATTTTAGATAAATCGCAGCTTATAAATCTAGACTGATTTAGTATTCTCCATCTGTAGAAACCTAGAATAGAACTCTAATTCGCTTGCAGCTGTAAATTCTTCATATTGTTTCACCGTTATAACCCAACTTTCTTGCTAATTAGTTCTAAAATTGGACCAAAATGTTTGCATCCATTCTCTTTTATTGGTCTAATTAAAACTGTAGTACATTTACACACTAAAGCTATGATGACCTATTAGTTTTTGACTGTGGAATTTAAATGCAAAATGGTGAAAGAATTCATTTCAATCATCTTGTATACCAAAGCCCAAATCGAGTGTCTTATTTTGTAAACAAAACTAGGTACTAACATTTTAAGGTTTTCTGTGATTATTGCATAGATATTTTCACATTATTATATCGTATCGCGATTAAGAGCTCAGTGGTTGGGTCAATGGACTTGCGATACGGAGGTCCCAGGTTCGATTCCAAGCCAGGGCAGCCATGTACCAATGATCCTAGGTTTTTTCGACGGAAAAACTTACATTATCGAGTGCTCTTAAAACGGTGAAGGAAAAACATCGTGATGAAACGTGCATGCCGTAGAAGAAGAAAAAATCTATAGCATGTGAAATCCGCCAATCCGCAGTGGGCCCGCGTGGTGGATCATGGCCCCAGCTCCCTCGATGTAAGGGAAGGTCTGTGCCCGAGCAGTGGGACAATAAATAGACTGATGATGATATCGTATCACTATATTTTCACAATGATGAACATGTTCAATCAATCAGTTCCTTCAGTGTTACATCACAACAGGTAATTTACGACGATCAGATTTGTTTACAAAGTAGGACACTTGATTTGGGTTTCGGTATAGATCTTTGCATGCCTGGCTATATAAAATATGAAAAACATGTATACTCCATTTATAAGTACTGGTGGATCTTAAAGGCTGAAACGCATTAGCAACAGAGCGTCAGCGGCAAATCAAGGGAGCGGCAACCGCGCGGCGTTCAGTCTGTCATCTTTCATAGAGTTTCAACATTACGACCACTGTCAACTGTCGCTGCCTTGATTTTTTAACGTGTTTCAACCTTAAGAGTAAACCTTCGTCTTCTTCTTGCAGTGCTTCTCCACTAATGAAGGCTGGCCGTCAGCTCCGCATATCTCTCTGTCTTGAGCCAGTCGGAATAGCTCTTCGACGCTGGCTATCGCTGTCCACTCCCTTATATTGCGGAGCCACGATTTCTTCCTTCAGCCAACCCGCCTCTTCCCCTCAATCTTGCCCATCATTATGAGCTGGAGGAGTTGGTACCTCTCGTGTCTCAGCACGTGTCCGAGATAACCCACTTTTCTTAGATAGAGCTGTGTAAGCAATTAAATCTTAAGGTCTCATAATGGTTGATTAAAATATTCCTTCACTGACTACAGTGTAATGAATGCAGTTAATCATATCGCCACTTCTATTTAACTACAATAAAACTAGTAATGTAACAATCAATCTGTGGAACAACGACCCCAATTAATGCCTTATAAATTGAATATACTTGTTAATTGGTCTATAAATCAATTTATTGACCTATTTATTTGCACTGGGAACGTATATCGGTAATAATCATAATAATACACTTCGTATTCAATTACAGGCCATTAAATATATTGTAACGGGAGTTATAACTGATTTTGAAAGTAGATGTTTAAATTAGAACATGATGAAAAAATTCTTGCCGTGGACAGGACTTGAACCTGCGACCTTGTCATTCCGTGAACCGCTCTTACTAACTGGTTGGAGTTGCGTAACATACCCTTTAGTATGTATAATACGATGAAGATTTTCGTTGGGCGTGCGTGGCCTGTGGTGGCTCATTTGGTAAGAGCGTCCGAAACACAACCCTGCGATCGATAACTGGCGCAGCAGACGTGGCCCGCAAAGCAGCCACATTAAAGTGGAACTGGGCCACGTGTGGCGCATGCAGCCGGACCGATGGGCCGGACTGGCACAGAATGGGTGCCATCGGACGGTCGCCGGCGTCGGGGCAGACCGCGGCGTAGGTGGAGAGACGATATCGTTAGATACAGGGATGGGTGGCTGGAAGAGGCTCAGGACAGGGATGGATGGAAGAGGAGGGGGGAGACCTTTGCCCAGCAGTGGGACAATTTATAGGTTAACAAAAAAAAATGCATAATACAAATTCTGAGAAAAGTATATGTCTGTCATACTTAGTAATTTTTTCATGTGATTAATGGACAATCCCTAACAGTTGAGTAAGACATTTTAGACATTTAGTTGACTCGGTTCTCGTCTCGAAAAAGCTCACGCACGTGATGGGCCCCGCGGTGTACAATCGGCTGCCTGGTGTCGTGACCGCAGCCACGAGCATGCCGTCATTTAAATCCAGATTGAAGTCCTGGCTTATCGAGCAGACGTTCTACAGTCTAAACGAATTTTATGATTTCGGTACTAAACTCAGCCAGTAACGTAGATACCTATATTCACTACTATGGTATAGGTATGTATATACCTACTCAATATATTTGTCGCAGTAAGATAGATAAAGCCGTAATATAGTTATATCCCTAAGGGTATAACTATATACCGTAACATAGTTATACGAAAGCGATTCTTTACTATGTCACTAGGAATATAGTTATAAAACCGTCGAAGTTAAGTGATATACTTATATTACTAGATTAAGTTTAGTGAAATAGCTTTCGGAGTGTGCGGCGCAGGCGGCGCGGAGGGGTTCGTTGTGTTTACGCACTCCCCGGTGTCCCTTCATTTGATAAAAACAAATTACAAATGAAGGGACACCCCGACCAACTCTCTAACCAGATCCGACACGGATGTTTAGGTTCAGAAGGCTCTGGCTTGGCTCTGGCAGGCAAGCCAGAGACTTCGATGTTAGGTATTTTTTTTTTGTATTCAAAAAGCAAGTTCATTTATTAACAATTATACATATACATATATGATTTTTTTGAGACAAACTCTAATATATTTATAACACTGAACTTAGTCTAGTAATATAAGTATATCACTTAACTTCGACGGTTTTATAACTATGTTACGGTATATAGTTATATCCCTAGGGATATAGCTATATTACGGCTTTATCTATCTTACTGCGACATATTCATTAATTAATTTAATTACAATAAAAAATACTTTACCTAATTAAAATTTCAATTTATGTTTAATTTTAGCTTTGTTGTGTATATTTTAATTAATTATTATTAATAATTTAAATTTACTTAATGACATGTAAATGAAATATTTACCAAATAAATGAATATGAATATCTCATTAAGCGAATTAATGAGATATTATAGCGCCTAGGGACATCCCTACTGTCATTCCCCGCACTAGCGTCGCACAGCAGCGCTCTCAACTAGTGCGATGCTTGCCCGCGCGCTCATTTAAATTTCGAAGGCGTCAATAGACGAATGAGCATCGTTTAACAATTGACGATCGGTTGCGGAGCGTGCGGGAGACGCGTCGTTTGCGTTGATTCGCGTTTATTATACCGTTTTCTCTCAGTTTTTCCACACAGTATTTGTTGATTACATATTAAAGTAGTGCTGAATTTACCGGAGTGTTATTTTGTTTACGGACGAACCACCCGTTCAGCTATAGTGGCAGCCCAACGTTAGGCCGAACAATTTTAACCGACGCTCAGTTTTCGTCGCAGTTTTTCCGTGTTTAGAACACGACTGCGAACTAGTGCCGTGTTATTTTGTGTTTAGAGACTTGTATATAGTGTAATTAAAGTGATTTTTGTTTCGCCGATTCGCGTAGTCACTTTCAAATCTGTGTATAAAACTGTAACCGCCAATTCGTTTGAATTTTTCGTTGTACGATTTTGTTTCGCCGGTTTTGTGGACTAAACTGTGTTTAGAACTGGTGTAATCGTTTAGAACTGTGTACATATTATACCTACTCGTGTTGGTACCCTGTGCCGTTGTAAATAGAACATTTGCAACCAAAACTGTTCATTAGGTTAAGGACCTTTCGTGTTGAACATTGTAGGTATAGTTTAGTGTAGTGTACATAGTTCTTGGACAATTTATTTCGTGTTTATAGTGTACAATTGAAATACTGTGTTTTGGACATTTGGATATAAGGTAAGTGTACATATTGCCGTCAATGTACGTATGCCCGTCAAGTCAACTTAAATTACCTATATCTCACGAAAATGGTAGTTTATATCGTTTTCTCTGCAATATTATGAAAATAAATACTGTTTTGCTGCTAATTAACTGGCAAAAATACAGTAAAACATCAAATAACATAATATAATATCACTTTATAGTTTGTGTTCACGTTTTTGTAAAAAAGTTACGAAGTTCGATTACTAAACTGCTGTTTTTACTGACTACGGTTTTTTTTCAACGCTGGCTCATGTATTTACTTATTTGTAAGTGTTGATGTTTAAAATGAAACTTTATTAATATTAATATCATTCTGTAATTTGATTTGATGCCTATTTGTTTTAATTAATTAAATAATAACATTTTAAATTCGTTGACGGCTATTGGTTCAACCAAACAGCAAAATGTACCAGTACCCGTCATCTATATGATATATAGATAACTATAGAGATATTGCTTACTTTCCACACCAGTACCCGTAAAATAATATTTTTAAACTTCCCAAAACACAAAACATCCCTAAATGCACAAAAAACGTCCCAAACATTACGATGTGTTTTCTTACGGTTTAGGACGTTTTTGTGCATTTTATTATTGATTTGATAGACAGGCAGCACAATGCTGGTGTCTCTATATCACAGTGTTGGTAAGTTCAGTCTATGTTGTCTAATGTTCATATGATTCTACACATATTGCTTATTTATATAATGTTTGATTTTAACCACATGTCGAGGCGATTTTTAAAAGAGTTCACTGATGGTGCAGATACTACATCATTAGACAGTTTGTTCCGTGCCCGGACAACTCTGATAAGATAAGATAGATAAGATAAGATAGATAAGATATTTTTATTTGCTTAAAATGTGGTTACAATAAAAGGTGTTAAATACATTAAACATGTCCAAAGCACATCTTGCCATACATCATCCATCTGCTACTTAAGAAGTGATGAGCGATTTTGATATTGGCGATAGTGCGGTAGATTTTCATATGGTGTCCTCGCAATGGACGTATGTCTTTAGTCTCAAAGAAACGGTGGACATCTGGGAGGTTATATTTGTACGTGAGAATTTTATATGTCTCAATTAGGCCAGGGTTTGAATACCTAGGATTTTAAGCCTTTCTTCATAGGATTTTTTGGGCAGTTTAATATATGGAATCTTTTTTGCCTTTCTTTGCACGCTCTCAAGTAGGTAGTAGGTAGATCGGATGTCCTTTATAAAATATGGGTTCCATATTTGAAATCCATATTCCAGAAGAGGCCTAATCGTTTTGTAGATTTTGACAAGAACCTCGGATGTAATATATTGAAAGGATCTCCTTATAACATACATAAATGAATTAGCCTTCTTGACAATGCCATTAATGTGTTCACCCCATTTTAGATTTTTTGAAACCACAACTCCAAGGTCCTTTTGGGATTCCACAGTGTTTATATCAGTGTCATCAATGGTGTATACCACGCCAGGATTTCTACTACCTAGATGCAACACAGCACATTTCGATATGTTCAGCTTGATTAGCCACTGCTTCGTCCATTCCTGGAGCTTGTTTAGATCGCTCTGTAGTTGTCCAGACACTAAGAGTGGGTTGCCAAAGAATTTCCCATCGTCAGCAAAAAATGCAGATTGTGAGTCTATCAGCGCAATGAGGTCCGTGATGAAAATTCCAAAAAGTGTGGGGGCTAAAACAGATCCTTAGGGAACTCCACTCAGGACGTCCCTCTTCTGGGACAAGGAGTAACCGATCCTGGCCTGGAAGGTTCTTCCCAACAGGTAACTCTTTACCCAGTCTAAAGGCCGACATCGAATGCCAAAATGCTCCAATTTTATAAGCAGGCGCTGATGCGGGACTTTGTCGAAAGCAAAATCAAAATCGAGGTAAATAACGTCAACCGGGTTGCCACGGTCCACGTCCATAGTCCACGGATGCACACATGACAGTAAGTTCGTTATTGTGGATCCCTTCTCGACAAAGCCATTCTGCTGGATATAACATTTTCTCTGTTGTGGAAATTCTTCAGTTTATTGCATATTAGTCTCTCCATCACCTTACCCACAATACTTGTCAAGCTAATTGGCCTAAACTTGGCAGGGTCTGTTTTATCACCGGATTTGTACACAGGTGTACAAAAAAGGACATGTCCGACCTCAAAAGACACCCTCATAAGCTCAGTGAGAACAGGAACAAGTGTTTTGCTGCAGTTTTTTAGAATAATGCTGGGAATGTTGTGAGGTCCAGAAGCAGAGCCTGTGTCGAGTCCTTTTAGAACTTTCTCAACATCTTTGGGTGTAAAGTTATGTCACAGATCGAGTGCTTCACACGGGCTAATGTAGTCACTTGTTAGCATATGGTCACATCTGGTTCACGACAATAGGCTTTCTGTTTCTCCTGCGCGAAGGTTTCCGCTATGTCGGTGGGGTCTGTAACTAGGTCGCCATTATGGTTCCTCATTGCAGGTGGAATGCTCACTTTGGATGACATGCACCTTCGCAGGTGGGAATAGAAGGGTTTTTGTCCGTTATCCAGTAGTTTTGCTTCATACAGTCTTCTGCTCCTTCTGCTTTCTGCCACACAATGATTGCTGGCGGTTCTATAGCGCTGGTAGTCCTCGTCATCCTTTGTGCCAATATAAACATCCCAAAGTATTATCTTCTCAGATACAAGTTTCAATATATTGTCATTGATTCAGGGTTTATTACCTTCCTTCTTCTTCACTTTTTTAAGCGGAGCGTGTCTGTCTGTGTTTGTATCCACTATGGTTTTTAGCTGTCTCCAAAAACGCTCTAAGTCAGTAGTAGATTCCAAGATTTCGAGGTCCTTCTCCAGTTCCTCCATATAGTTGTCAAAGTCAATGTAATGGTAATATCTTTTAAGTTTGGGCTGACTGTGGACTCTTTGTATCAGAAATTGGATGCTGAACTCTAGTACGCAATGATCAATCTTTCCTATAGGTGGTTTATAGCATATTCCAGTGATTAAGTTTTCATCGTTTGTCATGATCAGATCGAGCAAGGATGGAGTGTTGCCTGTGCGGAAACGTGTCGGCTGGGAGACCAATTGATGAAGATTACTGTTGAGAAACATGTTCTTAAACAGTTCCTCGGGTCCCTTGAGGTCCTGTTCGATGTCTTAAGGCCATAGGATGTCGGAGTAGTTGAAGTCACCAGCGATAACTATCACATTGTTCGCTGAAGCGGCTTGGCCAATAATTTAGAGTCACGTCGTTTCCATATATCTGTTTCCCTATCATCGGGTCGATAGACCCCAACAACAAGGAAATGGTGAGAGTCATATTGAATATCCAAAAACAAGGCTTCCGTAAGATCACTTACATACTTCTTATGAGTTCTTGCAATAATGGGTATACCGTTGACACGGTCTCTGACATATATGGCAACACCGCCACCACGCGTTTTGCCACCCTGCGACTTAGGTCGATGTTTCCGGTCTTGTCTAAATATAGTATAATCAGGTATGGCAAATGTGCTGTTTCTGTCCCTGCTGTTCAGCCAGGTCTCCGTGACAATTATAATGGATGGCTTGTTGGTGTTAACATATAAAAGAAATAGGTCGAATTTTAATGACAGCGAGCATAAGTTGGTGTATAGGAAGGTAAGGTCAGTGTAGGGGTTGTTGGGGTCAAATAGTTTTTTTGTTTGATTATCTTCGGCACACCCCTGACATACTTAATAGTGAGATCTAACTCACCACTCTCGGTACGTAGCTGGAGACGTTGCCTCAGCTCCTTTAGCTCATCCCGCTGCATCGGTGTATTGTCATCATACACTCTTACCTCCATGGCTCTATTCTTGTTTTTAAGAACCTTCACTGCATCATGCCGAGACTTGAGGATCACTTTCATGTGGCGCGGTTTACAGTTGTCTCGTTTACCAAGTCGCAACACTTTCACCAGTTTGTCAAAAGATATCTGTTCACTCGTAATCTCCACCAGGATCCTTCTGACAGTGGCCTCATCAGTGGGCCCTTGCATAGCTGTGTCACCCGTATCCATTACAGGGAGACCAACAAGGATCACATTATTTCCTCTGCGATCACGCTCCGCCATCTCCTCCGATATATTGTTAGTGTCGGTTCACTAATGTTTGACAAAAAACGTATGACAAATGATCATTTTACAAATTATTTTTGAAAAAGTAATCATTTGACAAACTTATCATTTACTAAAGTGATCGTTTTAAAAGTGATCATTTGACAAAAATCCATTTTATAAATATTTAACATAGCAAATGTTGTGAATGCTAAACCGTCATTTTGCAATTGATTAAATGACCAAAGTATTCCTTTTGCAAGGTCGCCATTAGACAAAATATTGGGTAAATAAGTGGGTATTTTATATGTATAATTGTTAATAAATGAACTTGCTTTTTGAATACAAAAAAAAAACCTAACATCGAAGTCTCTGGCTTGGAGCGAAGCTGCGCTTCGCTCCAAGCCAGAGCCTTCTGAACCTAAACATCCGTGTCGGATCTGGTTAGAGAGTTGGTCGGGGTGTCCCTTCATTTGATAAAAAACAAATTACAAATTTATGTATAATTGTTAATAAATGAACTTGCTTCTTGAATACAAAAAAAAACCTAACATCGAAGTCTCTGGCTTGGAGCGAAGCGCAGCTTCAGAACTGTTTAGGTTCAGAAGCCAGAGCCTTCTGAACCTAAACATCCGTGTCGGATCTGGTTAGAGAGTTGTCGGGGTGTCCCTTCATTTGATAAAAAACAAATTACAATTACCAAACAATGCATTTTGTCAAAGGTTTTTATGCCTTGCGTTGTTTTATCTATTAACGTATATAATAAGTGAATAGTTTGTTAAGTGATGTTTTGAAGAAAGAAACTTTGTCTCGTAATTGTTTTGTCAAATGAATTATTTATAGAACCATTACTTTGTACAAAGATGAACTTATGAATCATAATTTTGCCAAACGTTGTTTGTGAAATGAAATGTTTGTAATTTGTTTTTTATCAAATGAAGGGACACCGTTAGTGTCTAAGGAAGTGGCCGGAGTAGCAGTAGAAAATGCACTGGTGCAGAAATCCGTCGTCCAATTCCTCACGTACACAATCATATGCTTGGATCAGTTTAGGCACTTGAAATAAGGCCTCGCGGCAAGGCGAACATAGAAATATGAGGGTGCGTTTGGATTTCAACCCCATGACACGAGCCTCGCTGCTTGTTAGGTTGCTGCAACTAAGACATACGTTCCGTTTACAACCATAGCACTGTATCAAATTTTCATCGCTATGATCATTATCGCACTTCATTTTGGAAACAAGTTTGCCACAAAAAGTCGTTAATTTTTCGTAAAAAAAAGTCAATTGGATTTTACACTATGTAATGTCGGAGTTTTGGCGAGATAACACCTGTCCACTATTACAATGCACAATTTCACTAAATAACGTGTTTTTGGCGTAATTTAGACACATAAACTAATTATTTCATTAATTTAATACAATATACAAATTCTAACACTGTTCACTTTTTGAGGGTAGAGAAAAAAAAACATCTTTGGGATTTTTAAAACTTCTTTGGGTGCATTAGTAATTATAGGCATAATGACCTGAATTATATATACTGGCTGGAGCAGCAACAATGAATATTTTGACTATTTCAAATATATAAACCAATATTTGAGAAATGTCGAAATGTCGAAAACATAAAGCTTGTCCAATCAGGTGTTCCATTTACACTATAACACTTTGATCAATCATATATATACGTCATACATTACCTACACAAAAACTATATACATATATGACGGCTATTGGGACATGGGTATGTCGGATATCTGTACAAGGACATGCCGGATACCGGGCAAAGGGGTATTATTTCATATAAGTCTAAAAATATCTTATTTAATCTTAAAATTAAAGAAACATTATTTAATTACGTAAAATTTAAATAAATTGTTTATATCTTTGCACTATTTCATTCCCTGTGGGTCTTATACTACGGCCGTGGCTACAAAATCAAAAGTGAAAAGTTCAAAAAGTGACGGTTATTGGGACAGTTCCCTTACACGGTGTTTTTCCGGACAATTGTATATACACGGTGTATTTTCGGACAATTGTTTATACAGGGTGTATTTCCCTTGTTTATACAGGGTGACTTTCGGACAATTTATCGTACCCAGTGATTTTGTTGTGTTTTTGAACGATTTAGTCGAACACATAGTTTAAAGTCGGTTATTCGAACTTTTTGTGTTATCTTTGAACTTTTGTACATATTGTGTTCTTATAATGGTTATTACGCGATCGAGAGCGAATAGCCTGAACGATTTAAACAAAGTGCCTGTGGCGACGGTTACCACGGTCATGTCTTCGCCGCCAGTCACGACCATGGCTGCGGCGCCGCCTGAGTACAGTGCGCATGGTGCGTACTCGCTGTCAGCGGATGATCGTGCATCATCTGGTGCGCTTGGCGCGCACTCGCTGCCGGCCTACTCAGCCGATCCTGACCACACCGCTGCGCTTGGCATGTTCTTGCCACGCGCCACCGGAGCGATTCGTCGTACCCCTCCGATGTCGGTAACTCCGGAAAACGTCGAGCCGCAAGTATTATCGTTTCCTACTTTGTCTTATGCTACTGCGCCGTCCAAGGGAGACTCAGTTTCTTACACGCAGCCGATTCCACAACACAACTGGCACGCTCATGCTGCGCGCCCCCCTGCGTCAGTTGCATCGGTGCGAACTGCTCCTTTCGCACATATTGCGCCTGGATATGAAGGCAGATCAGCATTGCTTCAGCATACGTATCCAACATACACAACGCTGCATCCAGCTTCAATGGTTCCTGTATCGTCATACGATTTTAATGTACAGTCTGCACCTTATGCTAACCCACGTGTTCCGCCTGCTTATTCTACGCCAGCTTCGCCTGTGCCTATTGTGATGACTGACCAGCAGCTTGCTCAAATAGTGAACGTGTTAAGGGCACCGTCTCAACCAACGGTCGCTTCTTCGTCGCATGGCAATTTTGCCAGGTGTACCACACGCTTTGATGGCTCTGGGGACGTGGAGGCTTTTATCGATTCTATACTGATTTATAAGGAATGTGTTGGCATGACTGATGATATTGCTTTGAGAGGATTGCCTATGCTTTTAACGGATTTAGCTGCAACGTGGTGGAAAGGTATTAAGCATTCTGTGGATACCTGGGATTTTGCTGTACAGTTAATTCATCAGACATATGGCATGAAACTGCCACCGCCTAAAGTTTATCGGCGTTTATTTGAACACGAACAAGGTAATGAACCTACCAGCGTGTTTGTATGTAAAGCGCGAGCACTACTAAGTCAGCTGCCGCGGAATGCGCTGTCCACGGAGGTCCAGATGGACATGATATACGGCTTATTGCACCGCCGCATCAGAGAGAAGGTGAGCCGTACTGATTTTCTCACATTCGAGGAGATGCTAGATCTCTCCCGCCGAGTTGAAGAAATGATGGATGAGGGGCGCCCTGCTTCATTTACAAAGATTACGGGAAACTCGCCCATACTTACACCTCCAGCTATTAACCAGGTGTCGACTCCATCCCCGGTGATTACGGTCTCGAATGTTAACGCTTTTAAGAAGCCGAGAGACAAATGTACATATTGTAAACAATTCGGACATACTAAAGACACATGTCAGAGGTTGTTGAAGAAGAATTCCGCCGCGGTAGGATCCACGACGGATGATGACCAAGAAGTGGTATCGAGCCCATCAAGCATTTCATGCTATGGCTGTGGGGCTCCAGGTGTCATTCGTACCAATTGCGACACGTGTAAGGCAGATAGAGCCACGTCGTCCGCATTCCAGTCGATTGCTGCAATTGGGGCTAAGCGCATCGATTCACGAGTGCGTCCAGTGCTACGTATTAATGTTTTTGGTGAATTTGGTGATGTGCTCATTGACACCGGTGCTAAACAATCTATTGCTAGTGTTAGCCTAAGAAACCACTTACTTAAGAATGGTCAAAAATTTGTACATGTAGATACTGTAATTATGTTAGCAGATGGCTCTGCTACTGCTCAAAATGTTGAGACCGCTCTTGTAGATGTGCGTGTGCGAGGGGTGGTAGTACCTACGATGTTTATCGTTTTGCCTGGTGCTACTGAATCAATATTGGGGATGAACTTTGTCAGGGATGCTGGTTTGGTTCTTGACTTCAGCAGTGACCGTTGGTCTCTACGTCAGTTTCCTCATAATGATTTCCCTATCATCTACGAAAGCAAAGGTCGCGAACGCAAGCTCATCGCGTGCTCCTCTTTTGAACTCCGTAAGGATGAGGGCACGTCTTTGTCGACGAGTAAGCGGGATCCGTTGTCTGACCTTTCTGATCCTAACAAGGATACCTTGGAGCTAGGGGGAGCGCCTGTTTTGGGTGCTCGCCGTGCGGAAACGGGAAGCCGTACCCCTATTTCACCTCCGCCGCCGCCGTGTTGGGCGTCACCGGCGATTAAAGATGCCAATCTTCCAGCTTTCAGTTCGAAAGTTTATTACCGTTCTGGTAACCAAAATGCAGTTGCGGACTCTCTGAGTCGACCGGTCAACGTAGTGTCTGGGAAGGACACTCGTGGCGTTCGTCCGGTTGGAGCCGACTTACCTCACCGAGGCCGAGAGGTCCTTCGCACTGCTCAGTCTGTTAACTTCCAAGTTACTCAAGTTATTGACTCACCTCAGATCCCACCGTATCAAAAGGATTTTTCCCGCGTCCATCCAGTTGATTGTTCGCGAATCCCGGAGCAACGGAACCGTCGGAAGACAGTTGCCGTCGAGGGTCGTCAACCCTCTCCTCCATACGTTGCTTGTGATCCAGTTTCGAAGGATAGTCATGTCCTTAGTCAGCCTTGCAAAGGCTTTGATAGTATTTCCGCTCCACTCGGTGAAGGTCCTCACCGTATACGTCGGGTAGTGCCTCCCACGTCTTTGGACGTGGACGATGATGATAGGATCCCTCAGGGTCGGAACCATTTCAGCTCCCTCTCTCCTTTCGTTGGAGAAGCCGGTGCTTTTAAGCATTTCAGGAGACGGGGTCGACCAGTAGTGGCCAAGCCCCATCCGCGCCGTTCTTGTGGCTTGGAGGGGGAGGATATAGCGCCTAGGGACATCCCTACTGTCATTCCCCGCACTAGCGTCGCACAGCAGCGCTCTCAACTCGTGCGATGCTTGCCCGCGCGCTCATTTAAATTTCGAAGGCGTCAATAGACGAATGAGCATCGTTTAACAATCGACGAGCGGTTGCGGAGCGTGCGGGAGACGCGTCGTGGCGTTGATTATAATTCGCGTTCTGTACCAGTATTTGTTTGATTACATTAAAGAAGTGCAAAGTTTATCGCGGTGTTTATTTTTGTCTACGGACGAACCACCCGTTCAGCTATAATATTCATATTCATTTATATCATACTTCGGTTAAATCGTCCAAGCATCGAAGATGCCACTTATATGTATATTATATGACTAATTTTAGCGTAATTTTAGCCACTCGTTTCTTTTTCCTGTTAAAATTTTTAGTCGGAGTCGGAACATATAAAAACCGATGTCTCTTTCTGACGTAAGTATTAGAGTGAAAAGGACGATAAGGATGGATACCTGTCTACAAAATATACTTTAGGCTCTCTCCATAGTGTGGCGATTCGTCCTTCATGGTTTCACCTGATAAATCTGATAATTAGTACATTTGATTCCCTGATATTTACACAGGCTTAAAAAATTGTGCTATCAGTGATTCATTCGCTTGTCACATGATAATGTCAGATAACAATTTCCTTATTCTATGTTCAATGTTACTTTTGTTTACTATTCTTAAGGGGGAGGGCCAATTGTCACCCACATTGAAGATAGATTATTTATTTATTTTATTAATGGACTCGACAGTTCGTCATTTGCCAATGTCATGTTACAGAAAATTCAATGTATAACAGTGTTCCATCCTCCTCCAGGGGAGTCGCCGTAGCGTCATCACCCTGGGTAGCCGCGTCTTCATGTCTTCATCCACAGGAGACGCCGTAGCGTCAATCACTGGACGAAGCAGCTCGACAGTCACGTTCACTCCCGAGCTCGTAGTGGGAATCTTGACCATGGCGCCAAACTTCAGATCCTGCTTGAATTCTCCAATAACCTCACCATACTGTCATTCACGAACATTTTCTGATTAATTTAACGTGATATTAAACACAAAACACTCACTGTAGACATTAAACTGAAAATTATTAAATAATTTCGCAACCGTCGTTTCCCGCCATTTTCAAAAAGCCTCTTGAAGATAGATAATATGACATTTATAAATAATTGACAATACCATTGATGTGTGCTGTGATACCATTTAATCGTTTTGAGAACAGTAATGTACCCACTGACTGGGGATCAAACTTGAAGTGGTGTAAATATAAATTCAAAAAATATGTTGACGTGCAAAAATGTACACAACGTGCTTACTTGCAATAAAGAAATTTGACTTTGAACCTCTGTATCCTAAGCCCAGCGACCCAATCACTATGCTACCAAGCTCTCCGCTGTAATAATTGAAAGAAAGAAAGTGAAACAGATTTATTTATCACTACATACTGTACACTACATAATGTCGTGTCGTCAATCAAGAAACAGATACTTCATCATCATCATCAGCCCGTATCAGTACACTGCTAGACGTAGGCATCTCCCAATGTGCGCCACTCAACCCTGCTCTCGGCCCTCTGCGTCCCCGCCAGTCATCTTGCGAAGGTCATCCCTCCATCTGGTCTAGGGGCGTCCCACAGCCACCCGTGACCCGGGGATTCTTAGCACCCCCTGCCCCGCTGTTACTGTAGCCGCTGCCTTGGCTAGGAATAGCGGGGCGGCCAGGAACTGGGTGCCGGGGCCTTGTGGTGTCAGTCGTGTTTTGGGAGGTGATGCCCGTAATTGCCACCCTGGGCAAACGGATACAGACACTTAATTAGTAATAATAGATTAAGTATCTAAGAACAACAGCATATTAATTCCATATGAGTAGGTACCTAATTAAAGCGACACCATAATGTTGGGTTTTCAAAGTAACAGTTGTAAGAAAAAAACAAGCTTTTTAAGTTGATAATAGATGGCGTTGCTCCGAAGTGCGACATAATTGTAAAAAAAACACAGCACCATGAAAAAAAATTCAATGTCAGCTGAATAATTTATTATTATTGGTTTGTATGTGTAATTTAAACAATACAGTATAAATTAATACTAGGTATGAAATACGAAAATCCCAAGTTACAAGCAATAACAACGCTTTTAATGTTGACATCAGACCAGTCAGTGCCATCTACCGGGGCTAACGTTACTTTTTAAAATGTAACCTTGAAACCCCCTCATTCTATTATGTCTTTATTTCAGTGGCAATATTCTTCGGTCTGATGAACGTAATAGGCATAGTCCTATTCCAAACGTCTTGCATGATCGCCGGCATATGGCAGATGTTGGCTGGCTTCGTGATGCTCGTGTGTGAGGCGCCGTGCTGCTGCTTCTTCATCGACTACGTGCAGACGCTGTCGGACAAGGTCGAGTCGCGGCCGTATTGGAATAAGGCCGCCTTGTATATAGGGTGAGTTTGATAGCTATAGTGAAACAAAGCGGACTTATCGGGTGAGTTTGATAGTTTTAGAGGAATAAGGCGGACTTATCGGGTGAGTTTAATAGTTATAGTGGAACGAGGTGGACTTATCGGGTGAGTTTGATAGTTATAGTGAAACAAGGGGGACTTATCCGGTGAGTTTGGTAGTTATAGTGACACCAGGGGGACTTATCGGTTGAGTTTGATACTTATAGTGGAACAAGGCGGTCTTATCGGGTGAGTTTGATAGTTATAGAGGAATAAGGCGGACTTGTCGGGTGAGTTTGATAGTTATAGTGGAACGAGGTGGACTTATCGGGTGAGTTTGATAGTTATAGTGGAACGAGGTGAACTTATCGGGTGAGTTTGATAGTTATAGTGAAACAAGGCGGACTTATCGGGTGAGTTTGATAGTTACAGAGGAACAAGGCGGACTTATCGAGTGAGTTTGATAGTTATAGTGACACGGGGGGGGGGGGGGGGGGGGGCTTATTTTATGAGTTTGATAGTTATAGTGGAACAAGTCTACCTTATTTGTTGAGTTTGATAGTTATAGTAGAAAAGGGCGGATGTGTGATTACTACATTTCATTCAAAATAATAATAGGTAGAATGTCAAAAATAATTTGTTAAAAATAAGTAGGATAAACAAAAAAATTACGTACACCGTAATCGTATAGTACTTAATACTAGTATAGTTTAAGCAATAAATAAATGTGTCTATTTTTCCTCAGCCTGGCGATACCTCCGTTCTTCCTCTGTTTCGTGAGCGTGAGCACGTTCATCGGCAGCGGCTGCATCTTCGGCACAGGCATCATATACGGCATGATGGCGCTAGGCAAGAAGTCAGTACACGCAATAACGTTACTTAATTTTATATTTCATCATCATCATCGGCCCGTTGCGGTACAATGCTGGACGCAGGCCTTTCCTAATGCGCGGCACTCGACGCTGGTGTTCGCGCCGCATCGCCCCACAAACATACGCGGGACACCAGGCTAATTGAGACTCTAGGCGTATCATAGTGTCCTGGTACTTGTAATGATACTTAAAGACCTGGAGCTTCTGACCGAGTGGAGACAGGAGGTCTTGAGTGAGACATATTGAGACTCCGTGTTAGTCATGGTCTCCTGGTACTTTTAACGCATCATCAGCCCATATTGGGCCCAATGCGCGGCACTCGACGCTGGTGTTCGTGCCGCATTCGCCCCACAAACATACGCAGGACACCATGCTAATAAGACTCTAGGCGGGTCATAATGTCCTGGTACTTTTAATTATACTTACAAGAGCTCCCCAGCTCTTGTGATCAAATAAAAACAGCAGGTGTTGAGCAAGATATATTGAGATTCCGGGTACTTTTAACGTATCTTCATCATCAGCCCACATTGGTCCACTGCTGGACGCAGGCCTCTCCCAATGCGCGGCATAGTGTTCGCGCCGCATTCACTTCACGCTGGACAATTTGTTAATGAGACTCTAGGCGTGTCATAGTGTCCTGGTACTTGTATACTTAAAGAGCTGGAGCTTCTGACCAAGTGGCAGCAGGTCTTGAGTGAGACATATTGAGACTCCGTGTTAGCCATGGTCTCCTGGTACTTTTAACGCATCATCAGCCCATATCGGGCCCAAGGCGCGACACTCGACGCTGGTGTTCGTGCCGCATTCACTTCACGCTGGACAATTTGTTAATGAGACTCTAGGCGTATCATAGTGTCCTGGTACTTGTAACGATACTTAAAGAGCTGGAGCTTCTGACCAAGTGGCGGCAGTTGAGTGAGACATATTGAATATTGAAGCTCCAGGTTAGCCATGGTCTCCTGGTACTTTTAACGCATCATCATCATCAGCCACTTTTCGAGAACCCGTCTTGTTGGAAAAGAGCGTGCCACGGAATGGCGAGATTTCTGGTTGGAATCTCGCTCGTGACGAAATATTTTTTTTCCGTTTAAGGGCCTTCCATGAGCCAACTAGCGCCGCCAATCTTGAAAAACTAATATCTTCCAATTTAATAAATTTTATTAAAAAAGCTATTTCCAAAATGTTTATTAGGATGAATACTATTTTTCAAAATACAATACATGGCATAATTGCGACAAGCTAAGTTGTAGTTCACAAATGTGCCAAAAACGGCCGTTTTTCGCAATTATGCGAACTACAACTTACCGACATTGAATCACGTTATAAATAAGCATTTAAAAAATAGTATTTATCGTAATGAACATTTTGTAAATAGCTTTTTTAATAAAATTGATTATATTGGAAGATATTATTTTTTTAAGATTGGCGGCGCTAGTTGGCTCATGGAAGGCTCTTAATATTTCAATTTTATAATATTGTGTGTGTACGGGCACCATCAGATCAATGGTAACACTTGCAGTACGATTTTAACTCTTACGACGAAGATAAAACGAAAGGTCCAAAGTGTTATACTTGATCTGCTCTTAGCTGTACATTGTGCTTTTGTGGGCTAAACGGGTTTCTAATGACACTAATATATTAATCCTTACTAATTATTGTTGTGATTGTTTTGACTAATGTGTGCGTGCGTATTGGACTACTTAGTTAGACTTCTATTGAATTAAAAACGACACTAAACACAGCGGAACGGCATCAACAGCGATTGTAATGTATAAAACTCTATGAAAGATGACAGACTGAGCCACAGAACACTATTACCCTGACGGGAAATGACAATTGGCTGACACTTGTAACCGAGTTGTTAAAATTCATTTGGAAAATTATTTATACGAATATTTATTTATTTATTTTATTAATGGACTCGACAGTTCGTCATTTGCCAATGTCATGTTACAGAAAATTCAATGTATAATAGTGTTCTATCTTCCTCCAGGGGAGTCGCCGTAGCGTCATCACCCTGGGTAGCCGCGTCTTCATCCACAGGAGACGCCGTAGCGTCAATCATTGTGGACGAAGCAGCTCGACAGTCACGTTCACTCCCGAGCTCGTAGTGGGAATCTTGACCATGGCGCCAAACTTCAGATCCTGCTTGAATTCTCCAATAACTACACCATACTGTCATTCGCGAACATTTTCTGATTAATTTAACGTGATATTAAACACAAAACATTCACTGTAGACATTAAACTGAAAATTATTAAATAACTTCGCAACCGTCGTTTCCCGCCATTTTCAAAAAGCCCCCTTTATACGAATATAAACCGAACCGAACCGAAGTTCTCTTTCTAATATAGAGCATCGTCCTATTCTTTAAAGTAGTGCCCACTGTTGGCATTGGCTGCTTACGAAGCTGGGGGGCTGTGGACTGAGCGCAACAACGGAGCGTCAGCAAAGCAAGGGAGCGGCAACCGCGCGGCGTTTAGTCTGACATCTTTCATAGAATTTCATTAATTACATCGCATCATTAATTGTTTTGTTAAATGTAAATGAAAAGGTTTTGTTGTAATAAAATCAGAAATTAAGTTATTTTCAAGGGACTTTATTTTGGAAGTAGGTACGGACAATAGCAGATCAATGGTCACACTGGCAGTACGATTTCAACTCTTGCGATGCAGATAATAAGAACGGTCCAAACTATTACACTTGATCTGCTGTCGGTGTAACACAGAGAAAGGTGTACAGGAGAGTTTTTAAAGTTGAAATTATCTCAAAAACTACTTGACCTATTGCAAAAATTCTTTCACTGTTTGATAGATAACAGTTAAAACTATGTAACTGTAAGAGAATTATTAAATTCGGTCCAGTAGTTTTTGAGAAAATCTCAACCTTATTGAAGCCTCCTGTATACTTATCTCTGTCTTCGACTGCACGTGACACAAATTTAAAAAGACAGCGTATTTTCTTCTAAAATACAATTTTGATTAAAGCGTAATAATCATAGAGGTCTATTACAAAAACGACGAAATCATACCATGTCATCGCGCGCCGAACAGAGACGCCGCTATACCAACGCAATAGCACTGTCCCTGTCATGCGCGCTATGACATGGTATGATTTGATCATTTAATAGTTAATAGTAATAGCCCGGCAGGTTTATCTCTGGTTAATCAGTCCAATGCGTGTGTGTGCTTATATTGAGTGGGGAACAGGGGCTCTCGCTCGGATATGGCCGCGATGGCGGGTGGCACCACTCCCCCGGGGGGCGCGGCGCCACTCGGCGCGCAGGACCACAACGTCACCCTCATGGAGGACCCAGACGTCTGGCGCCCAAACTAAAGGCAACTAACCAAACGTGCATGCTTACGCTTGCTTTGTATTAATCACGTGTGCTAACTACAATTGATTGTTATCAAAAAGACATTGCCACTTTTTCAATGGAGCTTTGCCCCACCTACAAAACTACGTGACCATTTAAGCTGTCCTTATCATTTTGTTGGGGACTTATTATAGGTTTCATATTGCATAATCATAATCAGTATCATTTTCTACTACTCTCGCAACTCCTATAGAAAACAAAAACAATGAATAAATCGCTTCGATTTCTTACTATTTTCTGAATTCTTAAGAATTCAGAAAATAGTTAAAAACAAAAAACAGCTTAATTAATTAAGCTGTTTTTTTCGAATCGCAGCTTGTACACAACTTTATTTTAAACCAAAAATTTTAATAAGAAACGGGGATATTTTTACATTTATTCGTTATCTTGTACAACTTGCGGTTGATGGTGGGGCAGAATCTGGCATTGTCATTTTGTGTGCTTGTTATCTTTAAAAAAATCTATACCTATAATAAGACTGTAAAAATGTTGAGTTGTTTTTTGCCAAAAGACCAATGTTTAAATTTTTTGTATGTTTGTCTGTATCGATGTTCAAGCATTAGTTAGAAGGTAGTCACTAGTCACAGACAGTTTTGAGCACGAACGACTGTCAAATTGCCTGAAAACTTTTGTAAGACCGATCTCAAACTCCACTCATTCTCAAAACTATCTGTGACTAACGGTCTAAGTCTTATTCATTCTGCTATATTGTCTCTCAGCTACCTAAGTAGTTGTTTTAATACTTATCTACACATATAATAAGACTGTAAAAAAGTTGTGTCTGTACATTGGATATTTTTGGAAAATAATAATTGTAATGTGTTTTAGGATCGATACTGATGCCAAAACACTAATTTTTAGACTTTTTGTCTGTGACTTTGTGCAAGTATCACGCCATAACTACTGAAGGGATTTTGATGGGAGTTTCACTAGGAGATAGCTGAAATATCCGGACAGTTCATAGGCTATAAGCCATGGCGGTATGTGATGTGGAAACAAGGATCCAGAGAGGAAGATCTGCCTCCTGATCTCCTCCATCCTCCTCCTCTACGCAAACGAAATTGCGGGGTACAGCTAGTTTCAAATAAGTATTAAAACAAATAAGTTATTTGGTTTACTAATATAAGCCTGTATTTTTTAGTATGACCGTGCATGCATACTTTAAATGCATGAGTTTGTCAATCCACTGAATCGAAAATACATATTAATCGTTCAAAATTACACCAGGGCATCAGCAGACGATATGAGGACGTCGGCTGCGACCCTCGAGACGGGCCTGGGAGCGCCGACAACAGCGCCCCGCGCGAACCTTGTCACCAACGAACAGCCTATGGCCTTCACCGGCGTCCCCTTCAAGCACTGACCCTAGCTGTGAGTCTTCTATCACGTTATGCGCCCCTGGTACCAAACGCGTGGAATTACTGTTAGTTTAACTGATTTTAAACGAATTTCTTGAGTTTCAAATGCCTTTGCTATTGCTACCGTGAATCTGCTATTGAATTATGTGCTCCTAGTACTGAAACGTAGACTTCACTATCATGTGACTTGATCAACACTGTAGTGTCTTATGTCGCGTTATGCGTTCCTGGTACGTAGAGAAAAGTACAGTTTTTAATATTGAGATTATCTCAAAAACTACTTGACCTATTGCAATAATTCTTTCACTGTTAGATAGATAAAAGTTAAAACTATGTAACTTTAAAATAATTAGTAAATTCGGTACAGTAGTATTTGAGAAAATCTCAACCTTATTGAAGCCCCCTGTGTACTTTGCCTCTGCCTTCGTGTGTACAGTCGAAGACAGAGAAAGGTGTACAGGAGAGTTTTTCTCAAAAACTACTGGACCGAATTCACTAATTCTTTTACAGTTACATAGTTTTAACTTTTATCTATCAAACAGAAGAAAGAATTCTTGCAATGGGTCAAGTAGTTAATGAGAAAATCTCAACCTTAAAAACTCTCCTGTACACCTTTCTCTGTGTTCCACCGTACCTAATGTACAGATTTCGGTCGCTTTATGACAATGGCAGGCGAATTCTTATATTTATTATTCTTTATAAGTTTTTCTTCTACCCGCCTGGTACTTGGAGCGCAATTGTAATTTGGACGAACGATATATTTATGTAAAGTGTTCATGTTCAGAATATTTTTTATCTGGTGTAAGTATGAAATGCGTATATTTTGTCCTCCAAATAGAATATTGCCAAACGTTTTTAATTTTTATACGAAATTAACCAAATGACATCACAAATCACATCACATCGCGTATTTATTGTGAATGGAATTTTAAATCTATAATAAATTATTGGTACTTCGTATCGTACTATCCTCAGAATACAGAACAAACTAGATATAAGCGTATCGCGCTCAATTTCATCAATATTTGTAATACCAAGTACTTTATGGAAACCCTATCTTTTTGAGATCAAATGTTGTTTGCAATGCGAGGTTTTCTGACATCTTCAAATATTTTGTTCACGTTGAGATTAAGGCGCTGACATGAGCCAACTAGCGCCGCCAATCTTAAAAACAAATGTGCCAAAAACGGCCGTTTTTCGCAATTATGTGAACTACAACTTACCTACATTGCATCACGTTACAAATAAGCATTTAAAAAATAATATTTATAGCAATAAACAATGTGAACGTAGCTTTTTTAATAAAATTGATTATATTGGAAGATATGATTTTTTAAAGATTGGCGGCGCTAGTTGGCTCCATGAAGCCCCTTAATAGATGGCGCTGGGTTTGATAGAGCTGTTATTGTGAATGTCAATGTTTCCGTACAAGATCTCGATAAATTAAGTTATTAATTTGATCTCTATACATTTTTTGACATCGTATGTTTAGTAAGCGCCATCTATGGTACTGTCTAACACAGAGAAAGGTGTCATCATCATCATCATCATCATCAGTCTATTTATATCGCCCCACTGCTCGGGCACAGACCTTCCCTTACATCGAGGGAGCTCGGGCCATGATCCACCACGCGGGCCCAATGCGGGTTGGCGGATTTCACATGCCTTAGATTTTTTTCTTCTACGGCATGCAGGTTTCATCACGATGTTTTCCTTCACCGTTTTGAGAGCACTCGGTAGATGTACGTAAGTTTTTCCGTCGAAAAAAACCGAGGATAACTCATTGGTACATGGCTGCCCTAGCTGGGAATCGAACCTGGGACCTCCATATTGCAAGTCCATTGACCCAACCACTGAGCCACCGAGCTCTCCGCGAAAGGTGTACAGCAGAGTTATTAAGGTTGAGAATTTCTCAGCCTCAGTACTTGATTGATTTTTGACAATTCCTTGTGTGTACTGCCGTAAACTACTAGTAAAAGAATTTTCACAATCTGTCAAGTAATTATTGAGAAACTCTCAACCTTATTGAGGCCCCCTATGTATTTTTCTCTGTTTCTGACTGTACTAAATTTTTTGAGGATGTAAAGAAAACTATGTCTAAATATGCAGACGCCAATTTAACCCAAATTATCATACGGTAATATTTTTTGGTGATTTGAACTTCTTGATAGCTGTCGGAAATCTTCTCATTAGTTCTGAGATTTCTATACTGTTTTTGTATTCTGGGGAAATATATATTTTGATAGAAAACGAACGTATTCATCACACATGAATTTACACAATATTTATTTGAAAAAGACTTGTAATTGATTTTAATATTATTATTGGAAGCGAGCCTCAAGCGCTTGCGAATATTAATTGAATGGAGAGTTTCGAGATCTTGGGTTTGAATTCTATAATAATTCTATAATTCTTTAATGTACACAAAGTTGATTACAATACATTACATGGAATAAGATGTACATAAGGTGTGCTTAACTCTAGATTAGAGTTCTCTACCAGCAAACCAGTGTGAGAGAGAGATGAGATCTGGGTTTGAATTCTGCCTGCGATCTAAATATTTCTCCATTTATTTAATAAAAAAACGTGTATTGTTGTGTAAATACAATAAAATAATAATAATCCTACGTATCTGTAGGTTGTGTTATATTTTATGGTTAATATAAAAATAAATAGGCACTAGGTGTGATTCTTTCAAAGTCACTAAGGCCCGTATTAATAGTCTGAGCTCACACCCACTGTAATGGACACCTGCGGGTGGGTCTGACGCAGAATGTGCACTTCGCAAAATGTACACTCGACAAAAAATGCGCATTTCGCATTTGGTGCACTTCTCAAAATGAGCACTTCGCAGAATGCGCACTTCGCAAAATGTGCATTTCGCAAAATGAGCACTTCGCAGATTGAGCACTTCGCAGAATGAGCACTTTTTGTGGAAGTTGTTAATTAATAAAAAAGATATAGGTACTGGGTATTTAAAATAAAATAAACACTTTTACAAAGTAATCATTTATTTAAAAAGTTATCCACTAAGTTTTGACTGTCAATTAAATATTTCCTTACATAGAATATACATAGAAATATTTAATTGACAGTCAAAACTTAGTGGAGCTCAGTAAATAAACACAAGATATCCTTTATAAATATATATTAGCACTATTAAGACGTAAATCGATATCAAAACATGGAAGGAACAAAAGAACAGATTTTTGCACATCAAAGTGACAAGTAAATAGAAAATATAAACATTCTAAGGAGAATCCACAACAACCACCCTCAAGAGCGAACTCAGCTGATACACTCTCAAGACGAGATCACTATCTCAAGTATGTCATTTATTAATAAACCAATCTTGAGGGCGTATCACGTGATGCCTTTCTCAAGTCGCGGTTCGCCTGCAATCAGCAAATACGTTGTCAAGTGTGACTTTGACAGTTCTCTTGAGAACTGAGTTTTGTTTATTAATGCGGCGTTACTCACGTGATACCCGATTCCTAAGTTACGTTTATTAATAGGAACGCCATCTTGAGGTCGTTCTCAAGATTGACTTTTGAGCTGAGAGTGATTTATTAATACGGGTCTAAAATCAAAGCTAAATCTAAACGCAACTATCACATATACTACGATGATTTAATTTAGCATACGACATCCCGGAATCGATGCTACTAGTGTCAATTACGGTATCTTACTAAATTTTATCATCGCTAGACGAAAGGACTGCCCCCTTACCTTGAAGGCTTATAGCAGTATTACTTCCATAATACTTTGTTACGTCGTATAATAATAATAATAATGACGACCTTAAAGTAAGCTCATTAAGGTCGTCATTGTACGAAGTAACAAAGTATTATGAAAGTAATACTGCTATAAGACTTCAAGGTAAGGGGGCTGAACCTCCCTTCCCATTTTTACGAGGCGTTGGTTACACGTGTTATTACATAGAAAACCGTTTCCCCGGTATAATATTTACAGGCCTGTAACTTTACTACGAAATGTAAACTTTTTAGCAGCTATTTATTAGTTATGTAACCATTGTAATGTAGGCGAAGGCTGTTAATAGTGTTATGTTAATTTTATGTAACATGTAAGCACTTAGATTACATATGTAACACGTTGGAGATATTTATATAACTGTAATAGCTATTATACTTAGTCGCAGTGTATTTGTATATTTAGATTGACATACATTATATACTTATATCTTGTAGGTAGTTAAATAAAGGTAACGAGTAATTTTTCGTAATTAAAATATGAAAGAATATAATCGTGTTGCGGTTAGAAGAATAAAGATGACAAGTGTTGAGAGTTGTGAATGTAATTCTGAAGTAAAGTTAAAACTAACTTAATGCTATTTATATTATTATACAACTGGTTAAGGCGCTGACATGAGCCAACTAGCGCCGCCAATCTTAAAATGTGCCAGAAACGGCCGTTATTCGCAATTATGTGAACTACAACTTACCTACATTGCATCACGTTACAAATAAGCATTTAAAAATATTTATAGCAATAAACAATGTGAACGTAGCTTTTTTAATAAAATTGATTATATTGGAAGATATGATTTTTTTAAAGATTGGCGGCGCTAGTTGGCTCTAGGAAGGCTCTTAGGAGTAGGAGAAAGGTATCTATATTATTTGGAATAATCTCACGTCTGACCGCTAGCTGAATATACAGACATGCTACAACTATTCCAAGGTCCAGACGTGATGCTGTATATTTCCTATAACTACAGATAATAGGTATAGATACTTTCCCCTTTAAAAAAAATGATAATTAACAAAATACGTAAAATGACAAAAATAAAATTGTAGAAACATTACATCATCATCAGCCCGTATCAGTCCACTGCTGGACATAGGCCTCTCCCAAGGCACGACACTACGACACTGGTGTTCGCTGGAAACTCTAGGCGTGTCATAGTGTCCTGGTACTTCTTCTTATGGTGCCGTCTTCTTACGAAGGTTGGCGATCATTATGGCAATCTGCACTCTCGACAACGCCGCACGGAATAGAGACCTGGTACTCTTGTTGTACCATTGGCGTAAGTTTACCTTCTATCTAATTACCTACACGATTTGAGACAGTATTAAGCACGAACTTAGCGTGACGCTCTTATGACTGTCAAACGTCTGGAATTTCACAACTGTAAGGCCGATATTCATAAGACAGTTTTGAGTTTGAGTTCGGTCTTACAAATATCAGATTTAATACAATTTTACACTTTGAGTATTCACGCTTCGTCTTCTATCGGCCTAAGAGCGATCTCACGCTAAGATGGCGCTCAGAACTACTAAAATCGGTCTTAGTGTCAATTCATGCTAGCGCAGAGTCGAAGCGCACCGAAGCGTCAATTTAAAAATCGACACTTATCACATCGTAATGCACATATTTGTTCTGAGATAAAAATAGATGCGCAAATTCGACGGAATACGCGCGTCTACGAGCGACCACCGCAAATATGGGCATTTGACGCTTTGATGCGCTTCGACTCTGCTGTAGCATGTGACCCTAAGTCTAGCCGGCAGCCATTGATCAACTAGATACACAGTCTGCCTTCTAAAAATGTCCGAGCGCAAAGAAGGTCCAAGCGACCCTCATTTGCTTTATTGGACATTATTTGGACGTATTAGTTGGACCGATGGGCCCGGACTGTCACAGAATGGGTGCCATCGGACGGTCGCCGGCGTCGGGGCAGACCGCGGCGTAGGTGGAGAGACGATGTCGTCAGATACAGGAATGGGTGGCTGGAAGAGGCTCAGGACAGGGATGGATGGAAGAGGAGGGGGGAGACCTTTGCCCAGCAGTTAGACAATAGGTTTACAAAAAATAATTGGACGTTAATATGGACCCTTATTTGGACGGTTTTTAAATTGTTTTAGTAAGACCTTTGTGTATCTATTTGTTAATAGGAGATCAATGCCGGCAGCCGAATAAAAACTTGCTCATTGTCATTATATCCCAATTTCCAACAGTAGTGTAGTAATTAGTTAGCGAAATTTACTTGACATTGATGTAAGGTGTTTTTTTTTAACTTCTACAACATCTACGCCTTCCTTTGTTTAGTTTAAGTTTGTAAAAATATTACCTTCGTGTTATACCGAGTTTTTGGTGCCCAATTCATGTCCAAATAGCATGAAATACCGTCATCGAATCGAGATCAATGCGAGCTATTTGTATGGGAATGTCAGTTGTCAGCGCCGTCTACGGGCGTTTATAGAACTAAACCGGCGACCTATCCTAGTTGATAGTTTATATGCGTCACAGACCACTTACCCAATAGACATTGCCACATTACAATGGAGCTTTGCCCCACCTACAAAACTACGAGACCATTGAAGCTGTACCTATCATTTTGTTGGGGACTTATTATAGGTTTTATATAGCATAATCACAATCAGTAGGAGTTGCGAGAGTAGTAGAAGATGATAACAAAAACAATGAATAATTCGCTACGATTTCATACTATTTTCTGAATTCTTAATTAAGCTGTTTTTACGACTCGCAACTTGTACAAAACTTTATTTTAAACCAATAAGTTTAATAAAAAACCGAAATATTTTTACATTTATTCGTTATCTTGTTCATTATGCGGTTGATGGTGGGGCAGAATCTGACATTGTCATTTGCAAGCGAAACATTCTGTCCACGATGAGCATACTGACGAAGCGGGGGACAGGGGTGCCGTATTAAAGAGATGCGTCCATGTCGATAATATCTCTAGGTTACTCGTGTCGCGAAGCAATTTTGCGCTCATGTGCGAGCAGACACGAGCGCCCTCCTGTTACAGGTCTATGGGGTAAGTGGTCTGTGGTATGCGTCCTGTGCAAGGGGTTCTACCTACTTACCATGAACTCTAGCAGGATTACTTCAATAATACTTTATTCCGTACCATGACGTCCTTAATAAGCTTACTTTAAGGTCGTCATTGTACGAAATAATAAAGTATTATTGAAGTAATCCTGCTATAAGAGCTCATGGTAAGGGGGCTGGTCGCACATAGACGCGCATATTCCGACTATTGTTTCTCAAAAGAAATATGTGTATTACGTTGTGGAGATAAGGTTTAACTTTAAATTGACGCTTCGTTGCGCTTCGACTCTGCGCTAGCATGAATTGACCTTTAATGAAAATCGCTCTCCCCATTTATTTGGGGCGACAGCTCCTGATCTCTGAATTATTTTAACATATCAAACGCTTTAACATATCGAATGCATTCCAACCGGTTTAGGGGTCTCGTTTCGAGTTATTTTTCCTTATTCCTATGTCTTCTTGATTAAAATGTAGATGGTTTTTCATATATTATCTCTACTCTTTTGGTAGAGTCGTCATCTTAGTAGCAGTTAAGCCAATGATACACTAGGGGACAAATGTCCTACGACATGTATCGGCGACATGTCAAGCGAAGCCGGCCGATTTCGCCTGACATATCTGGCGACATCGCGCGACTTATGTCCAGAGCGACCAGAGCGTGCCAGACATGTCGCGCGAAGTCCGGCAACGTCGCGCTACTTCACCCGACGTCCCTGGCGACACGTGTCGCAGGACATTTGTCCCCTAATGTATCCTTGGCTTTATTATATTAAAATGAAGTGGTTTACAATAAATCCTGTCGACTGTGTTTTAGAAAACAAATTCTAACCCATATGAACATTATTACAACAATGTCAAATTGTTGATATAACTGTATAATTAACATAAGGTTGATTTTTCAATTGTCAGATAAAGTGTAAGTCATTTTGTATTATGTTTCAATAGTCAGATAGCCATTACCTGACGTAAATACCGTGAGTATCGTGTCTGGGCGACTATGATCGCTTACCACCAGATTACATTAAAAAAATCACATAAAAAGGTCAGTGATAATTCAGTCTGTGGGGTGACCGCGGCTTCTATTGTTATCGCTTTCAATTTGACACATGGAAGCTATACATTGCTGCTATGTTTTTGCAAGTTTTAACAAACGACAATGTAACGCAGCAATGTATATCGTCCAAGTGTCAAAATGAATACTATAACGATAACGATTGAAGTCGCGTTCACCCCCCAGATAAATGTATTGAACAGGCAATCGATTTTTTATCTGACGATTGAACAATCGGATCTTAGATACATTAGTTGTGTGACACAGAAGATCACTAACAAATGTAATGGTTATGCAACTATTGTAGATTGTATTAAGTTTAGGTCCACATTAAAGAACACTTTGGCAACTTGTTGCGGAACGCAGTTGCCATGGCAATGGCGGCCGGCGGTTCAATGAGGGGTTTTCAAGGTTACATTTAAAAAAGAAAGAAAGTACCGCTAGCCCCGGTAGATGGCACTGACTGGTCTGATGTCAACATTAAATGCATTGTTATTGCTTGTAACTTGGGTTTTTGGATTTCATTCTTAGTATTAATATACAGGGTGTAACGTAAAGGGTATATGAAGCCGAAGGGAGGGTGTGCAGTATCGGTAACTGAACAACTTTTGTTCTACGACTTTTCTATTAAAAAATAAAAATAAATTAATGTCTCATACAAATCGATCAGCTGACCGGTACGAAATGTATGAAAAGTCAAAAAATAAATTCGCGAAATTCGAAAAGTCGTAGAACAAAAGTTGTTCTGTTACCGATACTGAACACCCTCCCTTCGGCTTCATATACCATTTACGTTACACCCTGTATACTGTATTGTTTAAATTACATAAACAAGCCAATAAAAGCTGTCATTGAATTTTTTTCATGGTGCTGTGTTTTTTTACGATGAAATCGCACTTCAGTGCAACGCCATCTATTATCAACTTAAAAAAGCTTTTTGGTTTCTTATAAATGTCACTTTGAAAACCCCTCATAGACCGTAGAATTGGAAATTGTGTGACCCAGTCTTTACATAACGAAAATATCATAGAAAATATTTAATCCTAGACAAATTGTTTGAATCACAATGTATTACAATATCACTGTTATTTACTGTAATGGCAAGATATTTTTGTAATATATAGGGCCGACAACGTAGTATTATTGTGGATAAGACCCTAGTCTGTTTAGGTAGGTTCTGGGTTCGATTCTGACTTGCGTTCTTTAAATCATAGTTCGCTAATACTAAAGTTGATAGATTAGATTAGATTTATTTATCACAAATTATAATGTCATTTACATATGTACTTATTTACTATTATCTAAAAGTCATCCATAATTTGATCGTCAGTCTGGTTGAAAATTAAATTAAAACAATTAAATAAAATATCCATTAATAATAATATGTCAATGTTCCTATCAATATCAAATGTCATTATTAAAATTATATTATTGTCAAACTGAGAATTAAATTATAGGTAATTACTACAAAGTTGTATACAGTATATACTTAGGTACCTAAGTATTTGATAAAAAATAACATTTAAGTAAAAAAAACACCATTATTTAGACGAGTGGTTCATTTAATTATATTTTGTAAATCTGTGTAATGGTATTTTGAGAGTAAATAAATGAATTGAATAGAAGTACATTTTATTCTCGTTAAGGGCCTTCATAGAGCCAACTAGCGCCGCCAATCTTAAAAAATAATATCTTCCAATATAATCAATTTGATTAAAAAAGCTATTTACGAAATGTTTATTACGATAAATACTGTTTTTTAAGTGCTTATTTATGGCGTGATTCAATGTCGGTAAGTTGTAGTTCGCATAATTGCGAAAAGCGGCCGTTTTTGGCACATTTGTGAACTGCAACTTAGCTTGTCGCAATTATGCCATGTATTGTATATTGAAAAATAGTATTTATCGTAATAAACATTTTGTAAATAGCTTTTTTAATAAAATTTATTATATCGGTAGATATTATTTTTTTAGGATTGGCGGCGCTAGCTGGCTCTATGAAGGTTCTTAAGATGAATCATCATTTTTAATTCGCATTAAATTGTCTTTACATCACTATAAAATCAAAATATATGGTAGCTATGATAATGGAAATCATTTTGTTGTATTTTTCGTTCGAAACATGAGATTATATTTTCGCTGGTGTAGAAAATGCGAGTCAGAATCGCGCCTGTGTATTCTAGGTTTTAAAATATGCTCATGTAACGGGTTCTTTCTGAAGTTGTATCTAGGTATCTCTCGCTCGCTCAAACTAAGAAGGAGCGAGAAAGAGTATTTTTAGACTTTGGTTTGGAACCCAGTCAATAATATTTCGTGATTTTTTATTTTAATTTTTTAATGTGTTGCCAATAACTAAATGATGTATAGTTTATTAATCTAATCTGGCAACATTGAATGAATTATTGTTTTTGTATGTGCTTCCTATTTTTTTTAAATATTTTAATTAATTTCAATGTATGTTTTAATCACATTCATTTAGTATAGTTAAATTAATGTTCTGTAAGAATTTATTTTATAGATAATTGTATATAAAATGCTTAATTTATATTTATTTACTCATGAGCCACGTTCTTTTCCATTACCATGAGGTTGCCAACGTAAGTACGCTCACTATAGACTACGTACATACTTTGAGTGAGACGCACGGGATTGGTGGGACTTTAGTTACGCTACTGGCCGCTAGAGAGGGGCACAGTGTTGCCAACCCGATCCTAGAGTAAAACTGCATACTTATATGCTTAAAAAAACTGTAAATAATAATTTAAAAAACTTTTTCTTATTTTGTAAGTACTATTTATTTAATGGAAAATAAATTATTAACAAAAACATTCGATCGTCAAACTTTTAATCTGGTTAAACGAAATAAGTAAGAATAACGGAATAAACTTGACAATGAATATATTTAACATAATATATTTAACAATCATAATTGTTGAGGAGCTAAGCTCGCTGGTAAATTAAAGACTGAAAAACTGATAAAAAACTGAATATGTTAATGTGAAAATGATAAAATATACACAACTGACAAACAATTAGAAAAGGAATAATAATTTAAATATATAAAAAATAAACTAAAATAACCTATATGACCAGTCGCTAACAATAATAATGATGATGAACAAATGACTAACAAAGACGGAAGAGAAACAAGAGATTGTCGGTAAAAACTCGAACGAACGGTGCGTTGGTGGTAGGTTTTGCTAAAGTATGGATTTAGCAGCAAATGAAATAGACAACGGTAGCATCTAAAAACTGTAGATTTGGAGGCCTGAACTAAAAACTGGGACGATTTCCAAAAAACTGTAACCGTATTATGGCGGGAGTCCCACATACTCACCGCGCGCCCATCCTCATTGGCGCGGCGAGATGCGAAAAGCATTTCCCCAAGTAAAAAAATAGGGTTGGCTTCACTGTGCAACACAAATCCCACCAATCCCGTACGTCGCAGCTATGGTGTACGCAGTCGGTAGCGAGATAACTTTACCCTCATGGTAATGCCACTGTATCTGAAATCTTTTTTTACTAAGTTATTGTTCAGACTTGAGATCCACAATGTTGGCGTTTAAGCAAAATAGTTGTATAGGTATAGTTTAAGCAATTACCAAGTTGTTCTATGTCGTAATGTTACTGTTAGGAAGGCATATCTGTAATAATAAATGGGTGTATATTGAAATTTGGCTTTCTTCTTTATTTATACTTTCCATCCCCTGTCGTCATCATACTGCAACCTTAAGGGCCTGGCATGAGCCAATTAGCGCCGCCAATCTTCCAATATATAATAAACTTTAGTAAAAAACGTATAATTTAATAAGGAAAATACAAAGAAATAACAATAAAATTACTAAAATCTAACATTAAAACTACCTATAAATAAAATATGTCCTCTAGGAGAGCATAGGGAGTCACGGTGCCCAGAAGGCTGACAGCATTCCCTCTCTGTATTGCCAACGCAATACGTTGGCAGAGGTAGCTGCCAGCCGTCTGGTCGCCGGACTCCTCGACCACTGACTAGCCGCTTGGACAGCTCTGTAACGAGCTGTCGAGCGTCCGGCCCCCAGTGTCTCGTCCCCAAACGGCGTAAATAGGTAGCCTTGACCAAGGCCACTGTACTTACGCCGCTTGAGGCTTTCTGCGGCGGCCGCAGCCGCGTCGGCGCTCGAGGAGGTCGCCGGGATGTGGGAAGGTGCCAGAATGTCAGCGCATATCATAAGTAAAAAAGTTATGTAGTTTCTAATCTTTATTAGGATAAATACTATTATGCGAACTACAACTTACCGAAATTGAATCACGTTATAAATAAGCATTTAAAAAATACTACTTAGTGTATTTTTTCTACGTAGCTTAGTAGTTTCAGTACGTGTTTTTTTCGAATCACAACTTGTACAAAACTTTATTTTAAACCAATAATTTTAATAAAAAAGCAAAAAACTGAGATATTTTTACATTTATTCGTTATCTTGTACAACTTGCGGTTGATGGTGGGGCAGAATCTGGCAGTCATTAAAACATGATGAAAAATTTCTAGCCGAATTTATCATGATTCTAACCGAAAATGATAGACATGCATGGTTGTCAGAATACTACTACTATTGTCCGATAGATGGAGTTGATCAACATACCCTTCAGTATGTATGTATAATACGATGAAGATTTTCGGTGGGCTGCGGTGGCTCAGTTAGTAACAGTGTGTTACGGAATGACAAGGTCGCAGGTTCAAGTCCTGCCCATGGCTAGAAATTTTTCATCATGTTTAAAATGTTATTTACACAAGTAAAAATTTAAAATATCACTTTTGCAATTAGATGACTTACGAGTGTTTTTTGCGATTTTTAACACTTGAAGAATAATATATTTCAATAGCCTAAACGATTAGTAATTCATCTGGGCCACCCTAGATTTTCAGTTTGAATAATTTGATGAACAATTACAAACAAAGATAGTGATAAATGTAAAATCATTATATTGATAGAAATAGTCTTTATTTACATATTTCTTAGTCTAGACACTTATACAAAATGAGTTTTACAAGTAAATAGAACAGGAAACACTCCCGACATCTTATTTATAGATATTGATCTTTCAGTATGTCTTTTGTGCTTCTAAAATATTACAATTAAATAGCCATGCATCTTTTATTATTTTTGTTGTTCAGTTTTCTCCGGAGTTTGTTATGAAACCTGAAAAATAAATTAAATAAGTGTTACATTGAATCAAATATACTATGAGAGACTGCCAGCAGACTTACGCGGTGAAGTAGATGACGAAACGTTTGGTCGCCGGCTGAAATACCTTTTAATGGATAGTGAATTGTATTCCTTTAAGGAATTTGACTTATTAATGTTAAAATCATAATTTATGCAATGCATAACACAGCATACATAGTAATTATTATATTAATTTAATTTGACGATCAAATTACTAATGTGTATTTTAAGTATTGACATAACTGTAAAAATGACATTGTAATCTGAAATCAATGAATCTAATCTAATGAGTTTATTTTATTATTTATGTATTAGCCTGTAGTGTCCCACTACTGCGCAAATACCTCGCCCCAAACTATGTCTATTCTGAGTCGAACGACGGTACTAACGGTTGGCGATATGTAGGGCACTCTTATGTCCAATATTTGACCCGCAAGATAGATAAATTAAGGGCCTTCCATGAGCCAATTAGCGCCGCCAATCTTGAAAAAATAATATCTTCCAATTTAATCAATTTTATTAAAAAAGCTATTTACAAAATGTTTATTAGGATGAATACTATTTATAATAGTTGTTTAAGCTTAGTATGTGTATCTGTTTTTGTACAATAAAGAATATTTATCTTATCTTATAAATTCTTTGTTGTACAGAATTTAGGTACATTTTGAAGATGGATTTGCACAAGGTGAGATTTTCGCTGTATCCTAGCTGTTTAGACATATACAATATTAATATACCTAACTTAAAATAAGGGAATCTTAAGGCAATACCTAGTAATGATGGGAAAAAATTTAAGTCACTAAACCTGTTTAAAAATCGCTCCTGTAATCGTCCCGTGTCTCTGTATCAGGCATTGCTTTAAATCAGTTTCCAGGCAGACTGTGGGCGGCTTCAGGTTCGGCTGGATCTTGCAGGCCTGCTCCGACAGTGCCACAATGAGTCCTGCTGAGTCAACGTGAGCCGTGCCTTTGGCTGCTAGGCAAAGTCCTTGATGGTCCGCGACCAGACAGCCAGCAACGTCTGGAGACAACATTATCTCTTCCACTACTCGGTCCAGTTCCTTCTCCATCGTTTCTGTGTGTTTTTGGATACAAATCGAGCTTCGATATTAAAATAATGGGCAAAAAGTACGACGAAACGCAAGCAAATCACGAATCAAAACAAAACAAAACACGGTTTGACATTGATAGCTGTCATTTCGTTTAGAAATTAAAGTAAATTCTTCCCAGAGGCAAAGCCAACTAGGGCATACAGCCTGGTCTGATGTTAATAGAATGTCTGAATTCTTATAAATACATACATATATACGAATATAGCCTAACCTAAAGCTGCGCACAACCCTTTCAAGCCCCTAAACGAAATAACTCAATGATCCACGTAAGCATCAAGTTATGCAAAGGAAACCTTGCTAAGAGCAAAAAAAAATATTGTAATCTCTTCACTTTGTTCCATTTGAATACCTTTACTTAATAATAAAAATAAGATTCTGGGAATTCTTAAAATAGCTTCGAGCGAATATGTGACATAACTTAGTTATCTAATGTCATCATAAAATCACATAGAAGGTCGATCAATGCTAAAATCCGACCTTGACTGACAGGTAGCCTCGGTTTTGTGGGTCGCGGAAGACATTGGTTCAAGTCCTTATGAATATTGAACATGAACTAGCGGTGCACTTTGACCGTACCACTTTAGATAGGTACCGATGGTCTAACACAGAGAATCTGTGGGGTGACGCGACTTCCATCGTTATCGTAATCGCTTTCAATTTGACACATGGACGCTATACATTGCTGCTATGTTTATGCAAGTTTTAACAAACGACAACGAAACGCAGCAATGTATAAGGTTCAAGTGTCAAAATGAAAACGAGAACGAAAACAATTGAAGTCGCGGTCACCTCCCAGCCCCCTTACCTTTAACTCTTATAGCAGTATTACTTTCATAATACTTTGTTACTTCGTACAGTGACGACCTTAAAGTAAGCTTATTAAGGTCGACATTGTACGAAGTAACAAAGTATTATGAAAGTAATACTGCTATAAGAGTTAAAGGTAAGGGGGAGTTTTTAAGGATGAGATTATCTCAAAAACTACTTGACATATTTTAAGAAATATTTCACTGTTTGGATACTTACTTAGATAAAAGTTAAAGCAATGTATCTGTAAAAAAATCCATAGTTTTTGAGATAAGTAATCATAGTAAGTATACTTATATATTTTTTGATCTCAATCTTATTGAGGCCTACCTACGTAGGTACTTACTTAGTATATCTAAGCTCTACCTAAGTAAATAAAGGTAAATAAAACTTTTGAAAAGTTTTATTTTCAACTACAGCGACATTGCACTTTAATAACATTATATACATTATATACGATCACTAACAAAACAACATCAATACAATTATAAAGGCGGAAACCCTAGTGTTTATTTTATTGAAAATAAAATGAACAAAACACGACTGTTTATGAAAATTTACATGTTTTATTTTTACAATTCATGTAAGTATCCCTAATTAGATATTATTATGTCTATATTTTATCACCTGTAAAATATTATGAGCTTCACAATCACACTAACTTTACAATCTGAATTGACTACATTAAGGGTGGCTTGACAAATGAGAGGTTATTGTTTAACCTGGGATTAATCTAAAAAAAGAACTCTGAGCAAGCCTAAGGGTTTAGGTACTACCTACTAAATAACAAAAGATGTTTGTTCGAAAAGTCGTTGAACAAAAGTTGTCCAATTACATTCGGTGTAGGTATTATAGACGGGGGGTGACCGCGACTTCAATCGTTAAGGTTATCGTTTTCATTTTGACTCTTGAACGATATACATTGGTGCGTTTTGTTGTCGTTTGTTAGGGGTTGTCTCCACCGATCCCAGGATCCGTTTGGATTGGAAACGGATCCCGGCAGTTTGTCTCCACCGATACCGGGATCGCTTTCCAACACAAAAATCAAATAATGTTTGTATCCACCGATCCCGGTATCCGTGGCTACAAGAAATAAATTATATTAATTGTGGAAACGGATCACGGTTTACAAGAGATAAGAAAGGAATTTTTACAACTTGCAAAAATATAGCAGCAATGTATAGCGTCCATGTGTCAAATTGAAAGCGGTTACGATAACGATTGGAAGTAGCGGTCACCCCACGGAATCTACCGAACTATAGGGTGTAACCAGCAACGGAAAGTACCCTGTATAAAATACAGGGTGTCCTTGAATTCATTCGACAAATTGAAACTGGGGTTTGTACTCATGATAAATATTAAATTGGTAAGGTTTTTCAGTAAATCAAAACTGCAAAAAAATTGAAATACTAATTCTCCAATACTAAACTCCGGGGTAGTTCCGTTACAAGTCACAAAGTGACCTTAGAAATGGCCATTGGTCCAATTCCAGTGAAAAAAATGTACTTACCTTAAAATTAAAAAAAAAAACGATGCCGATCAAATTTTTGATAGTTGAGTTTATTGTAAACATATTTTTATTTTCCCCCAAATTGTTTAATTTACTTAAACGCTGAGCAGAATTAATGTAATGATGTCACAAGACTAACTATTCATTTAATTTTGTCGAATGAATTCAAGGCCACCTGTATAAATCTATGAGTAAGCTCTTTGGCTAATGACTTAGACTAAACAATGGAAGGAAAGTTTTTAAACGTTCTCACACGTTTTCACTAATAGTCGCAATATCCTTCGGGAGCTGCGCACGCGTCTCCGATTCCTTCAGCGTCTTCATGCTCTTGATTTTGTTCTTCAAGGTTTCCAGTGGTACTGAAATGAAAATACTTAATGAGGGATTTCAGAGTGACAGTTGTATTAAAAAAACCAGCTTTTTAATTTGATAATAGATGGCGTTGCACCGAAGTGCGATATCATCGTAGAATGACAGAGCACCATGAAAAACAATTTCAATGTCAGCTGAATAATTTATTATTATTCAGAATTTATTATTACACAAACAAACTAATAATTTATTATTATTGGTTTGTTCTACTAATAATTTATTATTATTGGTTTGTTTGTGTAATTTAAACAATACAGTACAAATTAATACTAGGTATGAAATACAAAAAGCCCAAGTTACAAGCAATAACAACGCATTTAATGTTGACATCAGACCAGTCAGTGCCATCTACCGGGGATAGCGGTACTTTCTTTCGGTTTTAAATATAACCTTGAAAACCCTTCAATAAGGGGTTTTCAAAATTCGAATAGGGCTCGGTAATGTAACGTCTCGTAATCGTATTATTATTTACACAAGCTCAAGGGAGCTAATAGTTACTCTGTGTTACGGTGTAAAAGTAGGTAAGGATGAACTATATGCTTTTAGTTTGAGAGCATGCGGATTCTACGCCATCAAAATAATTAAACTTAACTTTGATATCCTTCATCATCGGCCCGTGTCAGTCCACTGCTGGACGTAGGCCTCTCCCAAAGCTAGGGTTCCCAACTTTTTTGTACGAGAAATGAAGTATATTAAGGTCGGAGAACTAAAATGAACAGCATTTTACAAAATAAAAAACAGGGGGGTGATCGCGACTTCAATCGTTATGGTTATCGTTTTCATTTTGACACTTGAACGATATACATTGCTGCGTTTCGTTGTAGTTTGTTAAAACTTGCAAAAACATAGCAGCAATGTATAGCGTCCATGTGTCAAATTGAAAACGATAACCATAACGATTGAAGTCGCGGGCACCCCCTGTACTTATATTATTTTTTGACGTTTTAAAAACTATTTTTTGGAGCTTTTTGCACAAGTTAACAGTTTATTATCATTTTTGAAATATTCCTAAGCCTCTCCACAATTTAAGTTAATATTGAAATAAATGAGGAGCTCACTTTATGACTCCGGATACCAGCGGATATAAAAACAGTATTTTGTATTACTTTTTTTATATATAGAACAGTAAAAAGTATTAACGAGCGAGAAAAAGTATAATACTGTTTTTAACAGTATTGTTGGGAACCCTACCCAAAGCACGCCACTCAACCCGATTCTCGCGGCCTGTTGCATCCAGTCTCTGCCCGCCACCTTGCGAAGGTCATCCCTCCATCTGGTCGGGGGGCGTACTACGTTTTACGTTGATATTCCTTACCGTAACTCATTATGGTGGATTTATAAACTCAAAAACGCAGAAATTGTCACAATATTGGTGTGAAATTCCCCTTATGGCAGGCGTGAAATTATAGCGTGAAAACACGGATTTAAACCGAGCTGAGATTCTGAATCTACTTACTACTCATAAACAATCGAGACGACTGTTTTTGTACTCAACTAATGAGCCATATTATTATCTGCCCAATGGGAAACGACTTACCATGCCACATCTTCTTTTTATTAGGAGTATTACTATCAAATGTTACACACGATCGTAAGAGTTCTGCCACAGCCATCACAGTCAAGAATATTAGTAGAGATAGAATAATAATTTGCAACATTGTGGACAGTTTTATTTTACAGAAAAAGGCACGAGCAGCTGCGCCGGCGTCGAGGCCTTAACTGCGGTCATGCATGTTTGTCTACTATGTTTTGAAGTTAACAGCGTTCGTGCCTCTACAGGTTTTGTGTAGACTCTATATTATACAGTCAGCTTCAGATAGAACGCTCACGTTAACGGTAGTCAATAATGTCTGAAGTCAGGATCAGCCTGACGAACAAGTTAAAAGGATACCCCCTTACCATGGGCGTACCCAGGTAGGGGCTGGGGCAGTAGCAGATTATCCTAAAGGCAAACTAGGCACGTGCCTAGGGGCGCAAGGTCACAAAGGGGCGCGCACGGAAGGCGTTTAGTTGACAAAAAAACCCAGAATAAACATATTTAGTACTTACATAAAATAAAAAAAAGTCATAATAAAAAGCTAGATTCGTACTCTGGTATTTCCTGCGTTTCCACGCCAGGCATTGCCACGAATTCGCTAATATTATGTCGTCTTTAGTGTTTCTTGTGATTCTAAATCCACTTTTAGAGCTTCCTAAGTGCGGTCCGTCTACTTCATTAAGTAAGACATAAAAACCGAGGGGCGCCGATGAGGTGCTCGCCTAGGGCGCTGTCGACATTTAATCCGCCTCTGGGCTGGGGGAGGATTTGTTTGCAATACAATATTTTTACAACTAAAAATTATGCGGCGCGTTCTTTCTTTCTATAAGCACCTAGCTTATAAAAATCTGATTTTGATCACCCATCCAGATCCTGACCTCGCCCAACGTTGTTTAACTTGTACGATCATTTTCAACGTGTACTCGCAACTGGACTGCGAGCCCCTTACATAGTTTGTTAAAACCATGTAATGTAAAGTACCTAAGTTATATCGTAATTCTAACTTCACACTTCCATGAGCCAATTAGCGCCGCCAATCTTGAAAAAATAATATCTTCCAATAAATAGTATTTTATCGTAATAAACATTTTGTAAATAGCTTTTTTAATAAAATTGATTATATTGGAAGATATTATTTTTTTAAGATTGGCGGCGCTAGTTGGCTCATGGAAGGCTCTTAAAATTAACTTATATATATTTTTGACTAAGTATACCTACTTAATTTGACGCTCATATCCTTCTGACGCTGACTGTACAGACCTCAGGCAGGTAATAAATAATACGAACTTTGTTATTTAGCGAGAATCTAAAAAAATGCTCACGTTTGCGACGAATATTAAAGATTTTGTTGACATTGACGCATTCTCAATTCGTCCAATTAGAATTTGTCACCAGCCAATTACTCGACCTAATTTTACAGACCGATAATGGTACAGTCGAAGACACAGGGGGCCTCAATAAGGTTGAGATTTTCTTAAAAACTACTGGACCGAATTTAATAATTCTTTTACAGTTACATAGTTTTAACTTTTATTTATCAAACAGTGAAAGAATATTTGGAATAGGTCAAGCAGTTTATTAGAAAATCTCAACCTTAAAAACTCTCCGAATACCTGAGAAAGATGTACAGCGGTGTTACTTTCACCTCTTATAGCGATCCAGTTTAGGTTCCTAAACTGACAATTTGCTACAATGACGTCAAACGTCATTGTAGCAAATAGCGATTCGGTTCAGTTTAGGTTTTTAGTCTTCAGGTTTTCTCCCCGCAGGAGTTTTTCAGGTTGCGATTTTCTCAAAAAATACTTGACTAATTTTTGAAAATTCCTTGGATTTTACATAGTCTAACAAGTACTCTAAACAATTTAATCTACAGTCTACTAGAAAAATATTTTTTATAATCGGTCAAGTACCTACCTAGTTCTTGATAAAATCTCAACCTCTGGGACCTGGATACCTACTTACCTCGGTCTTCTACTCTTCTACTCTCTGGAATATGTGGTTAAGGTGTCCACCGATCGCATCGTCCTGCCATTTACATCTCGTGTTGAAATTTAATAAGATAGTAAAGTTGTAGGTGTCGACATGGCGATTACAATATAAGAGTTACAATGTGTTTAATTGACAAAACGTAATGTAAGAGCAATAAAACGTTTAACAGCTACGCAACACCCGACGACGACCATCTCGTTTGTGGCACCAACAATGTTTGTTTAATAAGTACTTACGATTCTTTGTTTCTTAGTAGGTACCTATAGCATAATGACATCTTTATATTTACTTTTCACCATAGCTCGTGGCGCACGTTAAGCAGTTGGTCCGTTGCTGTAGCTTGGCAGCAGTCGTTAGGCCACGTCAAAGGCCTATACGGGCCTGAATAACTATGAATAGGTAACTATGGACAATAGCCCCTACCTGGGTACGCCCATGGGTTTGGTCACTAAACCACACGAGAAAAGAAATAGGTACTTTAGAATTATTTTGTTGTTAGTTTTCTTTAACTTTTAGTTAAAGGAAATTATTCTAAAGTATTTCTTTGAGAAGTTTCTCTGCCGGTAGCCAGCCAACCTTAACTTTAACAGCAAAGAGACAACTTCGAGTTGTACATAAATTGCTTAAATATTTCAGTCAGGCGTTATCTCAACGATATTTATTATTTAATTTAAATGAAGTAAAGTAGACGTTAATTGGAAAATAATGAACAAAGAATCAATACGCGGTACAAATCTTCATACGAGATTGCTAAAACGTGAACGTAAACAATGACCACACATATTGTAGGTCACCAAGCGAGTTTGCTTGAATGAATGTCAACTTGTTCGATACTTCACAGTGGTAGGGTTGACTTCACAGTGGATATCGCTCCGTCATGCCATAAAGACGCGTCTCGACTCTGATAACGCGTTCTATTTTCGCTAAACCTAATCGAAACTAAAAAATAAAGGATTTAAACCGCCCATTTCCACGTTTAGTAATTTCTAAACTGCATTTATGGATTTAGTAATGTATTTTATATTAATTTTAGCGTTAATAGGAGCGCTCGTGTTGTGTTTATTCCTAATCGACTCCCTATGGAGTTTCCTGGAGCTGGTGGCTTCGTACCTGATGCCCTTCTTCCTGCCTTCGGAGGTGCAGCCTCTGACGAAACGCTTTGGACCTTGGGCCGGTGAGTTACTTAAGGGCGTCAATTGACCGGCATTTTATGCAAAGTTTGTGAACTTTCTGACATTAGTGTTTTATACTTACCTTAAAAGATACCTATGTCCACAGTAATTGGCTTATTCTATAAATAAATCTTATTTTATAAACAAATTCGACTATCAATTTAAGCTTTTACGTGATTATTACATACTTAATTAAGTATTTTCACTTTATTGTTGACACAGTGATTAATATAGGCATAGGTATAACTTATCTAATCAGTATCATTTAATCAGTTCCTTCAATGTTAAATCACATCAAATTATTATATATAAACGGATATCATTCCCTTATATTGTTGAAGTCGGCAATTAGACCGACAGTTTCGACCGATTTCGACGGGTCTTTTTCAAGGTGAGCGCGCCACGCCCGCGTCGCCGGTGACGTTTCTTCGCGCACTGTCGCGAAACTGTCGGTCTAATTGCCGACTTCAACAATGTAAGTGAGTGATATCCGTTTATTTTGTAGTAATGGGTCACTATAGTTTTAATTCTAAAATTAAATCACATCCTAGGTTAATAATTTAACTTTTTTTTTGAAATTCGACACTTGTTTTAGTTTAAGTGAGAAGCAAGTGAGTATTGACGAATAATTACCTAGTTAGTGGGATTATTCATTCATGATCATCATCAGTCCACTGCTGGACGAAGGCCTTTCCCAAAGCACGCCACCCAACCCTACTCTCGGCCCTCTGCATCCAGTCCCTGCCAGCCATCTTGCTAAGGTCAGCTCACCATCTGGTCGGGGGGAGTCCGTCGATGTAGTAACTTTCGATGTCGTGAATTAGACCCGAACGGAGCAGGTATCATTCCCTCTCAATACAGATGACTCAAGACAGTTTACTGATTCTATGAGCAATGTCAACCACTTTTGTCTTCTGACGGATATTAATTCAAATCAGTTGAAAAATAACACTAGTTACATAGTTAAGAAATGATACAAATTACACACAAACTGCATACGATGATGCACAACTTTGAAATCAAAAAACTTATATTCGATAAGTCCAAAATACTATAGATACGAGTACAAGGTCATCACGCTGGAAATCGCACAACAACAATTATTATTGCACTAAAACATAGTGTAGCGGATCATTCCTTTCTGTCCCCCTATTCTGTTTTTTATTTTTTTGCAATAAAGAATATTTATCTTATCTTATTTGTCCCCCAGTGTGTAAAAATATTTTATTTAACATAATATAATATATAAAACGCTACATATTAAAAAATAGAGTAAAAGATACGACAAATGGGTTTTTCAATCACAACCACTGTTAAGATAATTATTTGTAATAACGTAAATAGACGCAAGGTTTGTAAATAATCTCGATCGAGGGGACAGAATAGGGGGTCAGAGAGGAATGATCCCTCCCTTCGGCTTCATATACTCTTTACGTTACACCCTGTATAATTATTTGTGAATTTATTACGCATGGCATGATCATACGCCTGACACCTACCAAATATTGCGATAAAAACAATCATTTTATTTGTTTTTGTATTGAATACATATTAGAGTTATTAATCTAAGTTTTTCCTTTTAATTTCGACATTAATTTATGTGTAAATGTTTAAAAAATTGTAATTACTTACTTGAAACAGAAATTAAATAGTTACTGGTAAGTATTTAGCAATCAATGCGTCAATGGAGAATACGTCGCGTCGTATAAATTAACTTACGCCTAGGTTATTTCTCCAGGATTACACAAATATGATTTTTCGACTTTTGAATTATTAAAAAACTAATAACATTATAATAATAAAAAATTAGGCTCAAGTTAAGGCTCAGGTAGAGAGCTAGGTGGCTCAGTAGAGAGCTCGGTGGCTCAGTGGTTTGGTCAATGGACTTGCAATATGGAGGTCCCAGGTTCGATTCCCAGCTAGGACAGCCATGTACCAATGAGTTATCCTCGGTTTTTTTCGACGGAAAAACTTACGTACATTTACCGAGTGTTCTCAAAACTGTGAAGGAAAACATCGTGATGAAATCTGCATGCCGTAGAAGAAGAAAAATCTAAGGCATGTGAAATCCGCCAACCCGCACTGGGCCCGCGTGGTGGATTATGGCCCGAGCTCCCTCGATCTAAGGGAAGGTCTGTGCCCGAACAGTGGGGCAATGTAAATAGACTGATGATGATGATGAAAATTAAAGATAAAAAACCTGCCCCAGGTCCCCCCACTATAGGCAGCGTGCCCAAAAGGCTGGCAGCGTTGCCCCGCTGTATCGCGAGGCTGAATGTCTTTTCAATTGAAGAAAAAAAACGTACTTGTACCTTTGGTTTGAATAACGTAATTGTCATTGCCATTAATTTAGGGCGTCTTTTTAATTTTGGGGTCCTTTTTTCTCTGATTTTTTTATACTTATGGCATTGATCTCCTATAAACAACTAGATACACAAAGGTCTTACTAAAACAATTAAAAAAAAACGTCTATATAAGGGTCCATTGTGAACGTCCAAATAATGTCCAATAAAGCAAATGAGGGTCCGTTCATCCGTTTCGAGGACCTTCTTTGCGCTCGAACATTTTTAGAAGGCTGTGTATCTAGTTTTTTATAAGAGATCAATACACGAGTGCATCATACGATTCCTGAAGGTCGTTGGCCTTGGGAGCGAGATATAAGAACTCGGTGCAATAGACCTTTGAGGTCGCAGTGACCCTTGGGCGAGTACCAACACCCTGATATCAAATAATAATAATAAAAAATACCTACCGTCAGTATGACCGTCTAAATCAGTCTCCTGCGCGGTACAGGGACGCGGGGGTATGACGACAACGGGGACCTCACCTCTCTCGGCCCCCGTTGTCCCTGTACCGCGCAGGAGACTGATTTAGACGGTCATACTATAGCTGTTATCTTAATAACTTTAATTTAAACCCATCTAAATCGCATCCGTCGCTTGTTTTGTCCATATTATATCAGTATAATAATCTAATTGTATAATTATCACAATTATACAACAAAAAAAGATTACGAAGGTCAGAATATTATTTAACAGAACACAAGTCTACAGTCATGGCCAATCATTATCATAAGGACGACCTAATGCCGTAAATAAACGAAATTGCGAAATTTTAAACGATTTTGGTGTCCCAATGCCGGTGTAGAAAAAATCTATAATTAAGTTCAAGTTTATCGCTTTAATTGTCAATAAATTGCTATTCTACTGTTAATTTAGGTGACGTCGTAACATTGGAATCTAAATATACATTTGTTACGTTATAATGCTGCCCACCCACAGTCTAGCTTGCTTTTACCAAACAAAAACAAAGGAGGAGTTATTTAAAAAATAACTCTCCTCCTTTGTCTTATAGAGGAAAAAAGGAACCCTTATAAGATCACTTTGTCGTCCGTCTGTCTGTCAAGACCTATATCTCAGAAACGCGTGGACGTATCAAGTTGAAATTAATACCCAATACTCAGGTCTGCAACCTCATGCAGCCGTTAAAAAATCAACCTTCTACGTTAACCCAATCAAAAGATATGGCCGCTTATGTAGCCTTTTCTCGCATATTTGTATGAAAACTCGAGAAACTCAAAACCTAAGGCTAATCCCGTTGACCTAGAATCATGAAATTTGGCAAGAAGCTAGGTCTTACAGCACAATTAAAGGAACAAAATCCGAAAACTGTAAATTTGGGGTTCCATTACGAAATATGTTTTTTGTTGTAATTACAAACTTATATTTGCAGTTGACGCCTGGTATGTCGATGTATGACGTTATCAGTTTCGAAATCGCAAAGATAAGTTTGTCTCTAAATCTAGTTTATCTTTTCGTTAGAGCAAATGTTATGGTGACGTTGCACGGAACCCTCGATGCGCGAGCCCGACAGCCGACTCGCACTTGGCCAGTTTTTGGAGTATGTACTCATAATTATTATCTTTTTACTGCAAGTATTTATTTATTTATCAGATAATCTTAACAGCATTTAAGTACATTGATACAACTTACGATATCGTATGTGTCCAATGATAACATTAAATGACAATGCCAGATTATGCCCCACCATCAACTGCAAGTTGTACAAGATAACGAATAAATGTAAAAGTATCTTCGTTTTTTATTAAAATTATTTGTTTAAATTAAATTTATGTACAAGTTGCGAGTCGAAAATAACAGCTTAATTAAGAATTCAGAAAATAGTAAGAAATCGAAGCGATTTATTCATTGTTTTTGTTATTCTTCTATAGGAGTTGCGAGAGTAGTAGAAAATGATACTGATTATGATTATGCAATATGAAACCTGTAATAAGTCCCCAACAAAATGATAGGTACAGCTTAAATGGTGTCGTAGTTTTGTAGGTGGGGCAAAGCTCCATTGAAAAGTGGCAATGTCTTTTAAAATAGTGCATGCCAAAACAAAATACATCAACTAAATACTTAAACATGGCGTATTATTGCACGACAATTTTTTTTCAAAATTTACATTTACACCACTTTGCAAGGAGAAGGCGCCAATACAAGGGTCTATTGTGATATTTGAAAGTTTTTATGAAAAACATTCAATTTTCGATTCTAGTTAAATCCTAAAAAGAGAACACGTTGATGTCTTTTGTATGTGAAACAGTGAACGCTACAAAAGACATCAACGAGCTTGCAATTTTATATACTAGCTGTACCCCGCAACTTCGTTTGCGTAGAGGAGGAGGATGGAGGAGATCTCCTAGTGAAACTCCCATCGAAATCCCTTCAGTAGTTATGGCGTGATACTTGCACCAAGTCACAGACAAACAGACAAAAATTCTAAAAATTAGTGTTTTGGCATCAGTATCGATCCTAAAACACACTACAATTATTCTTTTCAAAAAATATCCAATGTACAGACACAACTTTATTTACAGTCTTAGGTATTATATATATAGAATTTTTTTAATAAGGCATTTATTTAAAATATGTACAATAACAGAAACTTATAAAATAATAGACATAAAAACTAATTAAATACAAAATAATACAAAATAAAATAATTTCGTCGCTTATTTCTCTTCCTCCGGCTTGCATAAGTTTTCGAAACGCTTCCTTGTGCCCTTCGCCCTGTGTGCAATTGTGGACAGCGCCGGAGATACCTCTTATCGACCGTTTTTTGGGAGTTGAAATTTTTGCTTTTCTTTGTTTACAAAATACAATTTGACATCCATCCAAGGCCGACTTTCGGTATCCATGGAAACGTACCTATCCACTTTGTCAAGACTCAGCGATTCATCCAATCACGAAGCAAGATCGCCTTTGACCACGGCTGCGCACGCATTATTATCAATATCGGAAACTGTAATTCGGCTGCCAGGTGCCAGTTTCAGCAACGTCAGGAAGTGCTTTTCAAGTTTCCACATTGTTTTTATTTACATTTTTACTTGGCATATTATTTTATTATTTTTGATTATTTCTGGTCAATATTCACGTGGTGCCTACAAACATTTATCTTAATTTTTTTTTTGAGTTTTACGGTGTGCGGTTCGGATTACTTGTAGCTCGAAGAAGGTAATGTGTGTCTTTACTATAAAGACCTGAATGTACTCTCCCAAAAGTGATCTACGTTACTTTTACTTTATTTTGCTTTTCCCAAAGAGAATTAACTTACTTTTACTTCTTTTATTAAGTTACTTTGTTTTTTTACTTAGTTTTACTTTAGTCTTTTAGTTTAATATTAATTTTAGTATTATATTACACCCACTTTTCCTTACAATGAATGGTCTCACGAGATCTGCGTGCCCCCACTGCCCCCCCGGTTCTCGGCTGTTTGTCGTGCCACATGGACTAAATGTGCATATCGGTCGTATGCACAAGAACTCTCCCCCGCCTCCATCTTCTCTTGCAGTTACTAACACAACTGCCACGCATCCGTCGCCCCCTCTGGCACAGAGAAGTTTGCAGGATCTGCCAGAGCTTCGTAAGAGTGTCAGGGTCCTCAAGCACATTCCTAAAGGTGCAAGAAACCTGGCGGCCGGCAAGCTTTGCTCACTCATAGATGAGTGCGTAAGAAAAAACGGTACCGAGAACTGGTTTTCACTATTGACTTTCGCTTTTACAGCTCTAAGAGTCCCTGACTCTGACGGGAATCGGTCGCTGACGGCTAAAGTTAAAGACAATATCGTCAATGCAGATTCCTATTTCCCAAACGCGTCATCTCAGCCACCCAGGTCCACTTACAGGGCCATAGAGTCAAAGGTACATGATGGAGATTTGAGGGGAGCGGTTCGTCTTTTGGTTTCTGACTGTTCACTGGCACCAGCCGACGATGGCACTTTGTCTGCTCTCCAAGAGAAGCACCCGAGTCCCTCTAGATCTTTATTATTACCACCGGAGCCCGGTTTACCTGACCCCTTTCTTTCAGTGACCGCCACAGATGTAGCCGTTGCAATCAGCTCTTTTTTTAATGGCTCAGCTCCAGGACTTGATGGAATTCGCCCGGGTCACCTAAAAGAACTCACTTCGTCTTCCGCTGGTGATAACGGAATTCGACTTCTAGAATGCCTAACAAGATTATGTAATTTTCTCTTGAAAGGCATGTTGAATCGTGAGGTATGTCCCTACTTATACGGTGCATCTTTGTGTGCGCTTTCTAAAAAAGATGGCGGTGTGAGGCCTATAGCAATTGGTAGCACATTTCGGCGCCTGGTAGCCAAATTGGGTTGTCGTGCGGTTAGGGAGGAGATGTCGACTTATCTTCAGCCTCATCAGTTAGGGTTCGGAACGGCACTGGGTTGTGAGGCGGCTATCCACGCCACACGCGCTTTCGCAATGTCTGGGGAGAAGAACGTCATTATTAAGCTCGATCTAAAGAACGCTTTTAACAGTGTTGAGCGTGATTCTATTCTAAAAGAGGTTATAGACCTTATTCCCTCACTCTACCCCTTCCTACACCAATGTTACTCTGAGCCAAGTAACCTTTTTTACAATGGCAACCAAATTGCGTCTATGGTTGGTGCTCAACAAGGAGATCCTTTAGGACCATTAATATTTAACCTGGCAATACATAAAATTATAACTAAGCTTGAATCACCACTGAACGTTTGGTATTTGGACGATGGGACCATTGGCGGAAACCCTGAAATGGTTGCCAGAGACATCGAAAACATTATCCCTGCTTTAAAAATTGCAGGTCTCGAGATTAACCCTAGTAAGTGTGAATTCTTCGCTTGCGATCCCGACGTGTTGGTCTCAGTCCCTCGATTTGAGGCTTTGCTCCCAGGTCTTAAAATTGTAGATAATTCGTCTTTTACATTACTCGGTGCCCCTATTTTTCTAGATGCTGTTAGCACGTGTCTTGAAACAAAGACGCGGATCATCTCTTCGTTCCATGAACACTTCAAATACCTATCTGCCCACGTCGCACTGATTCTTCTTCGCAGCTGTTTTTCTATACCCAGGCTAACATATATCATGCGTACGACCCCGACATGGCTTTTTCCGCGAGAAATCACCTATTTTGATACCACTTTGAAACATACACTTGAAGGCATTCTCAACATCAACCTCAACGCTTCCCAATGGTGCCAAGCTGCTCTGCCCATTCGTCATGGTGGTTTGGGTATTCGTCGCCTACAGGACACTGGACTTCCTGCCTTTTTGGCCTCCTGCCATGGGGCTGCGGAACTCGTCACTCGTATACTTCCCACTTATGGTACCGGGTTCCGCATTTCTTTTGCTCCTCAAGCTCTTTCCGCTTGGTCGGTCCTATGTCCCACTGATGTCCCGGACAAACCAGACATCCAAAGGGGTTGGGATGAAATCATTTGCAAGAAGGTTTCTTCAGATATGCTTTCCAATGCCTCCGGTGCCGATATAGCCCGACTTAGAGCCGTCGCGAAGCCGGAGTCCGGGGCATGGCTGCAAGCTTTACCATCCCCTCACCTCGGCACACTTATGGACAATAACTCGTTGCGTATAGCATCGGCTCTCAGACTAGGTTGCGATGTTTGCGAGCCCCACCAGTGCATCTGTGGCAAGGAGGTGTTGGCCGACGGTCGTCACGGCCTCAGCTGTTTGCGCTCAGCTGGGAGGCATTCGAGACACCACACCATCAACGACATCATTCGTCGTGCGATGGTGTCGGCTGGTGTGCCGTGTATTCTGGAACCCCCCGGGCTGAGCCGCACGGACGGCAAGAGGCCGGACGGTCTAACACTTGTGCCTTGGCAGAGAGGGCGCTGCCTCGTATGGGACGCGACATGCGTATGCACGTACGCACCCTCACATCTGAGCCAAACCATTCGTGCGGCTGGTTCTGCTGCCGAGAGTGCGGCTCAGCTAAAACGCACCAAATATGTGAACCTCGCTCCGCTCTACGATTTTATTCCTTTCGCTGTTGAGACTGCGGGGGCATGGGGTTCTGATTCTATAAATTTCGTCGCGAATTTGGGTCGCCGCTTAAGGGACAGTGGTAATGACCCCCGCTCCGGGTCTTATCTCGTCCAAAGTATTTCCCTCGCAATCCAGCGCGGTAACGCTGCTGGTGTGATGGGAACATTTCGACGAGACACGACCCGAGACGGCGACTTTTATATTTGATTTGATACAATTTTTTTTTTTTTTTTAGCAGTTACATGTTTTAAGTTTTTAAGGAATATAATTAGTTTAATATATAAAAAAATTAGCATTTAAATAAACTCTAATAATAATAATAAAACCCTAATTAGAAACACACAGTCATACCAGCTCCAACTTCACATTCAATCCCTCGCACTCTTCGTCTTGTTCCCCTTATTCTAGTTGAAACAGCCCTAATTATTGATATTTGAGTCTTGACTCTGAGGCAGTCAAGCACTTGGGAATAGTTTCTAGACCATTTTATACTCAGGTGTGATGCGGTTCATTTGAGGAATGTTTCATAATCTGTCACAATTGCTCCATCACACGAAAATACGAGTGGCGTAAATGATGCTCTTAGATCCTCTGCGGCATGGTCGTATTTTAAATGTTTTTCACGTGAATGAGCACGGGATAAATTTAGCCATGTACGGTTACCATATGAGGAGCCTGAGGAGGCGCCAGCATTTACTATGCGAACATCAAAAAACGCTTTCCTCGCAGGTTCCCATACTCCGTGCAACTATATGTATAGATAGCCAAAAAATTGAAATGTCACGAAGCTTTCGCGAAAGATATGTTTTTGTTTTCAAATAATAATGCAACTGTCGTATTTTCTTTGTGGCTTGCACAAGATGGGTTTAAGAAGTGGCTATATGTACAGAGTACAGACATACCCATTATGCTCCCACTTACGTAATAGCATCTCCGAGAAATGTGTGTTTGCATCATACCTACACTCGTTACTATTGTCATTTAGCGTGCTTATGTCACTTTGTGTCTCGACACAAGAAAGTGCAATCTCAGGTAGATATTGGTGGTGGAGCTCTCAGCTCAAAAGTCAATCTTGAGAACGACCTCAAGATGACACAGGGAATCCTAGTGTGGGGACTAGAGTGTTAGTTGCACGCCTTAAAACACAAGTAAACATTAATTGTATCTAGATTTAAGTTAAAACTGTACTTTCTGGTTCCAAATAAAAATTATTATTATTATGTATCTCTCTAGGTTTCACGGATTTAAGAAAACCCGGTCCTTTGAAAGGCTTGCACGGAGACAGGTCCAACGCGTAGTGGCCCCTTAGAGAACTTTAATTTGAATGTGATGCACCTAGCGGGACCCGTCTCTGAGCGCATCTGACTGCATTCAATGACAGACCCCGTCAGTGCACCTATTATTATTATGTGTTTCACCGTACCTACTCGTATGTCTTGCTAAAACTAACAAAATAATAGACCCCTATGTGACCACAGACTTGCTAACCTTGTTAGTGGTATCACGGACCATTACGAGTAATGTGCCTGGGAAATCCTAGATCTTAATCTTCTAAACACAGACATTATATCCGAGATTTCGACATTAAGACGAAATCTTTTCAGCGCATCGCGCAAATTGGTAGGTAGGCGCTCTTTGCCTTGTTGGAAGGTTCTGGTAGGTGGATAGGCATCTTCTGGGACTGTTAAGGCTGGATCAGCGCGTATTTTCAGTTTTTCTATGAAGACTACGGCACTAACTACTAAAAATAAACGTCTGAAAAAAGAAATTAGCAATTTTGGGATGTCTATTTAGAGACTGATGAATGAATATCGATACACGATGGACAAACTTCGCTCGATAGAAAAAAATTGCAAACATACCCCTTCCATGTCTTTTAAAATGAGAATTATGTCTAAACCAAAAAAGTTATTCATACAAAAACAATGTTTAATACTAATACAAAATAAACGTAATGAAATAAGCCAATTGAAAAGAAAAAATAACTAAATTCATACAAAATATATATCAAAATGTAGAGTATTATAAATACGAGAGCTTGTTTTAAAAAAATCAGATTTTTGTTGGTGTATTTTTTATATCCCTGCCAAAATTCATTCAAAATTAGTAAAAATACAAATATGACGGCACTGCGCCGTGCTCTTCACTCCGCCGCTTCGGGACATCTTTTGTCTCGCGCTTGAGTTTGACAGCTGGCAGCTCCTTAAGACCCTTTTCACATGCATGCGGTCACTTTTGAGAAAATCTCAACTTTAAGAGCCTTCATAGAGCCAACTAGTGCCGCCAATCTTAAAAAAATAATATCTTCCAATATAATCAATTTTATTAAAAAAGCTATTTACAAAATGTTTATTACGATAAATAATATTTTTCAATATACAATACCTACATGACATAATTGCGACAAGCTAAGTTGTAGTTCACAAATGTGCCAAAAACGGCCGTTTTTCGCAATTATGTGGACTACAACTTACCGACATTGAATCATGTCATCAAGCATTTTAAAAATAGTATTTATCGTAATAAACATTTCGTAAATAGCTTTTTTAATAAAATTTATTATATTGGAAGATATTATTTTTTTTAAGATTGGCGGCGCTAGTTGGCTCTATGAAGGCCCTTAAAGGGGCTATAGGTAATTTAAATCTCTGTTTTACCATGACCAAAGTATAACCCAACAATCGTGCAAGAAAACCCCAAAATAATGACTGATCGTGAATACAATTTCAAATTAAATAGAGCCTTAGGTCACTCAATTCAAGTGATGTATATTGCACGGCCCTCAGCCCACTTTCCCTATGACGTGCCTCTGACATTTATAAAGCAATCAATACCGATGAGTGAGACGAGACCAGAATGACATAATACGACCGTATACACACGACACAAAAGTGGATAGTACCCGACCGTTATTTCTTGAAACCGAAACCGAAACTGTGGGGCTATTACGGTACTCAAAACGATCAAATCATACCATGTCATAGCGACTGTGAAAGGGACAGTGGGTTCTCTTGAAAATGGCGGGAAACGACGGTTGCGAAATTATTTGATAATTTTTCTTTTAACGTCTACAGGGACTATTTTGTGTTTAATATCACGTTAAATTAATCAGAAAATGTTCGCGAATGACAGTACGGTGAAGTTATTGAATTATTTATGCAAGATCTGAAGTTTCAAGCTTTTATCAAGAGTTCCCGCTACAAGCTCGGGAGTGAACGTGACTGTCGAGCTGCTTCGTCCAGAGTGATGACGCTAAGGCGTCTCCTCTGGATGAAGACAAGAAGACGCGGCTACCCAGGGTGAAGACGCTACTGCGACTCCCCTGGAGGAAGATAGAAGACCATTGAATATATTGAATTTTCTGTAACATGACATTGGCAAATGACGAACTGTCGATACCATTAATAAAATAAATAAATAATAATAATTAAGGGACAGTGCTATTGCATAGGTGTAGCGGCGTCTCTGTTTGGCGCGCCATGACATGGTATAATTTCATCGTTTTGAGAACGGTAATAGGGGGATTTAAACAAAATACTTTTTCTTTATTCGATTAAAGACAGTAGGTACTCGTAGGGAGGGGCTTAATTAAACCAAAACCAATCTTTAAAAAGGCAAATATTCTAAAAGCCCAGATCAACTGTCTTATTTTGTAAACAAAAACTACCATACCCTACTAACATTTTAAGCTGTTCTGTGATTATTGCATAGTTATTGTCACATTATTAGATCGGGTCACTTTATTTTCACAATGGTGAACAAGGTTTCTTGCAGTGTTACATCACAACAGGTAATTAGACGATCATAGTTGTTTACAAAATAATGCCCTTGATTTGGGCCGCGGTATACATGTCGCAGTCAACTGGTTGAAATAGACGTGTGATTGAACAGCTAGCACGTTGATTGAACGACGGCATCCAACCAAACATGTAAGTGTCAATTAGCTGAGTGGTCGAACACAACGTTCAACACTACAGCTAAACGACGCTCAGCGGGCTGGTTGGAAGTCAATTCGCAAATTTTAGTAACAGGTTCTTACCGCGATTTAGACTCAATTATGAGATATTTCGACACCGTTACAATAATCATGATCACAAGACATACTAACTGTGTTATTATTAATTTTGAAACAGCATCATACATACAACAAAGTTTAAAACATTCTTAATTTGGGTCCGAAACCAAAACTTGGGGCAATCACTAATAATATGTAGTATGTAAGTAGTGTACCTGTGTAAATGCTTACTTAGGTACTCGAATCTAGTATGTGCCTTACATAACTTAAATAACCGTGATAAGTATACCTAGATATGAACGACAGCAGATCAATGGCAACCACATACCACTTTTTTTTTTAAACGTGTTAAGGTGATTAAAGCAGCCTAGGCTATTCTAGGCTTTGTCAAATTTTCCCGCACCAGTATTTTGCGACCTCTATAGCCCGGGATCACAGACCACTTACCCCATAGACATGAAATCGGTACAAAAGACATTGCCACATTTCAATGGAGCTTTGCCCCACTACAAAACTACGTGACCATTGAGAAAGACCGTCGAAATCGGTCGAAACTGTCGGTCTAATTGCCGACTTTAACAATATAAGTGAGTGATATCCGTTTATATATAATAACTTACCAATTCAATATTTATCATGAGTACAACCCTCAGTTTCAGTTTGTCGAATGAATATAACACTGTATATAACACCTCAAATGTATCACTGAAATATGGGACATTTTTTTTAATTACGTGATTGAAAAGGATACATTCATCTGAAATTTACAAACAAACAAAAAAATTATGAAATCTGGCGATAACGATCATATTAATGTCTAACGATTTAACACTAAAAAAAACTTTTTTGACAATCACTACCATCGTTTTGGATCACTCAAATCAAAACAAAGCAAAATAAAACTAGATTAGTTTTGTAGTAATGGCTCACTATAGTTTTAATTCTAAAACTAGATTAGCCTTATTTTATTATAAAAATAAATCATTTAAAAAAAATTCGCGTTAAATTCCGTGTCTGAGTATTTATTTAGCTTCTCAACAGATTTCAATTCTGTTTCACTGTTGACCTTTAATTTATTTTGTAAGTAAAGCTAACGAAAAATATTTAATTTTGGATAAGTATTACCTACATAATTTAACTACCCTATTCTAGAAATCGTGAGCGGTTCGAAAGTCGTCCTGCAGACAACCTCTAAAGCTGAATTTTTAAATTGCTTTGCGATAGGTCTGGATATTTTTATAGTCTGAATATCTGTTTTATTAAGTCCTTGTCTGCCTGAGTTTAACGACGAATCACATTACCCTCTTTCTTCGATAGTCGGGTAAAAATCAATGATGACCTCAATAGGTGCTACTAATCAATATTCTATCGAATTAATTCTAGGTCAAATTATAAATCTAGACTATATACTTAGGAAGCCTAGATAGAGTCTAGCTAGACTATCGGCCTTTTCAGTTTTGTGTAATATTTTACTAAAAGTACATCTGTTTTGGAAATTATACCTACTCGAAATTATTATTATCATTCGACAAAATTAAATGGACGGTTAGGCTTGTGACATACATTAATTCTGCACAGCGTTTAAGTAAATTAAACAATATGGGAAAAAATAAAAATATTTACAATAAATTCAACTATCAAATAAATATTGATTTGATGTGCATCGCTACTAAGGTATTTATAATTTTTTGCAACCATTTATTTCACTGGAATTTTACCTAATGATCATTTCTAAGGTCATTGTATGACTGTGACGTACTCAGTTATTTTTTTTGCAGTTTTGATTTACTACAAAAACCTTCCCAATTTAATATTTATCATGAGTACAACACCCAGTTTCAATTTGTCGAATTAGGTTCAAACAATGACACCCTGTATAAAAGATATCTTCCAGCGCGTCGCATCGATGCCGTTTATCCCACTAGTTCAGTTATACAGTTCAGTTGGAAAATCAGAGAAAACACGCTCTAAACATCCCAAAACACTTAAAACACCCCAAAGCACACAGAATCATTCCGAAACACCAAATCACACAGAAGCATCCCAAAACACCAAAACATACAGGATACGAAAACACACTCAAAACATCCCAAAACAATCGAGCCCCAGAAAACTGGCAGCATTTCCCCTTTGTATTATGCTTTTTTATTTTTATTAATGGACTCGACAGTTCCTCACTTGCCAACGTCATGCCACAGAAAATTCAACATATTCAATAGTCTTCTATCTTCCTCCAGGGGAGTCGCAGTGGCGTCTTCACCCTGGGTAGCCGCGTCTTCATGTCTTCATCCAGAGGAGACGCCGCCGTAGCGTCATCACTCTGGACGAAGCAGCTCGACAGTCACGTTCACTCCCGAGCTTGTAGCGGGAACTCTTGATAAAAGCTTGAAACTTCAGATCTTGCATAAATAATCCAATAACTTTACCGTACTGTCGCGTTTACCGTAATTCGCGAACATTTTCTGATTAATTTAACGTGATATTAAACACAAAATAGTCCCTGTAGAGTGTAGACATTAAAAGGAAAATTATCAAAAATTTCACAACCGTCGTTTTCCGCCATTTTCAAGAGAACCCATTGTATTATGCTGTAGGCTGGTGCGCTGGCCAAATAGCTGCCAGCCCTCAGCCCTTGTAGCACGAGTCAGCGTTAGCGATCGACGCCACGCCGCGGAGCTGTCAAAGTGACATTATTACAAGGTGTTTGACATTAGTTTGACAGCTCCGCGGCGTTGCGTCGACCGCTAACGACTCGTGCTGGTCACCAGAAGCAGCTTTGAAATATCATGATAAACGATTCATGCTTGTACTTATGTACTTGTGGTTGAGAGTGTCTCGTTACGAGTTGTCCTCGGTGGGTTGCGGTGAAGAAGCGAAAGGAATGATTAAAATGTGGTTTTGACCACATAAGTAGTGCCTAGGGATGTTGCGGATACCGATTTTTTCACATCCGCGGTTGTGAATGCGGATGCGGATTTTTAAAGACTCACATCTGCGGATGCGAATAAAATCCGGATGTTTAATATCTTTTATAAAAAAGTATATGAATGAAGAATTAAGATAATGATATTGTAATTATTAATTTTTTTATTAACTAGAATTAGTAAGTAAAGTTAAAAATAGGAGCATTATATTTAATAAAAAGTAATATTGCCACTTTCTCTGATTCCAGCCGGTTACGCAGAGGTTCGTAAATTAAACCCGCGTTACTGCATAATTGTTCACTAAGAATGATGAACACTCCACCATTTAAGAGGATTTTCGTCCACAATTTACTCTTTTTTTTGTATTTTTTTTTTAACATTCGCATCCGCATTACATCCGCTTCTGATTATTGCGGATGCGGATGCATATGTCCAAATCCATGCGGAAGCTCCGCATTTGCGGATGCGGATGCGAATATTCGCAACATCCCTGGTAGTGACAACCGAGGGCTTCGAGTACAAAGACATAGGTACTCTTTTTTGCTGATATTCTTAAATTACATAATAATTCACTAAGATGTAGGTAATCATAGTAAATATTCGAATTATAATGCTTTTAGCGATAAGGCCGCCAAAATTGTACATTATGTTTGTATTATTCTGTAATCTTTTTCCGTAATTGTTGTTTTATGTACAATAAAGTGTATTTGAATTTGAATTGAATTGAATTATCTACGCCGAAGGGTAAAAAACGGACAGTTAGGTTTTAGACGAAGCTAAAGCCCTAATGTGATTGAGCCTAATTGAAATTCGTGCTACAGTCTTACTACTCGCAAAACTTTTCATCGCACGCGATGAAATTACCACGAATGGAGTTGAGGATACTTATACGAGCCTTAACTGGACACTGCAGGCTGAATAAACATCTGAACAGAATGGGCCTGTCTGACACCACTGCCTGTAGATTCTGCTGCGAAGCCGAGGAAACCCCCATGCATGTCCTCTGTGAGTGTGAAGCGCTCATTCACAGCAGAAGCCGAGCCTTGGGTGGACACATGGTGCCACCCGAGGATATCAAAACTCTCTCACCCAAGTGCATTGTACGGTTCCTGAGGGACGTTGGCCTTGGGAGCGAGATATAAGAACTCGGTGCGCGGCCACAATAGACCTTTGAGGTCGCAGTGACCCTTGGGCGTGTACCAACACCGTGATACCAAATAATAATAATAATAATACAGTCTTACTAAAGGCATAGAATAGGTACTTACTAAATATACCTAACTAAAGGCTATTATAGGCATTCCAAATATGGTGATACCGCAGTGCTTTACCGTCGTCGGAAATTAGATGGATATCGACAAAGACACAAATGTCAGTACTTGTGGATGGGCAATTTAAGTTACATGAACTAAGAATAGAATAGAAAATATGTTTATTGCCATACAACAATTACATAAGCTTACAAAAAAATCAATCAAGTAGTAGGTTTAATCTAATTATATTATTCTTATATTAGTCTATATTACATTATTATTGTGTCTTTGTCGATATCCATCTAATTTCCGACGACGGTAAAGCACTGCGGTATCAACATAACTTAAGTGGTGTGGCAAAAGGTGCATGTTTCAGCTGAGCTGACACCGAGGTGTATCTAAGTATTGCGTCCGCATGAAAAATAGAAAAATTAGGTATCTAACAGAGCCCTAAGATAGAAGGTCTAAAATCGTGTACCTTGCTCAAAAGGTTCTTCCCATCAACGAGTTGTTATTAGTTATTATTACTTTGTGACTGACTGAAGTGTATTTCCTCAGCTGTGACCGGCGCTACGGACGGCATCGGCAAGCAGTATGCGCTGGAGCTAGCACGACGAGGACTCAACGTGGTGCTCATCAGCCGCAACCAGGACAAGCTGCGGGCGGTCGCACAGGAGATAGGTGAGTTGGTTGATACCATCAGTGGAGCTGTCAGTTGGCAAGGCGGCAACTCTCAAATATTCATGTACCTAATGTACCTCGGGACGGAGGTCTGGTGACCTGAAATACAATAAGTTATTAACTTAGTTCCGGCGCCAGTCTCCCACAAATGTGATGTTTATGATTGTGGTGAGAAAATAAATTATATATTGATTGATTGATTGATTGATTGATTGAACCCTGTTGCGCTATTTCAAGAGCTCGGTGGCTCAGTGGTTGGGTCAGTGGACTTGCAATATGGAGGTCCCAGGTTCGATTCCCAGCTAGGGCAGCCATGTACCAATGAGTTATCCTCGGTTTTTTCGACGGAAAAACTTACGTACATTTTACCGAGTGCTCTCAAAATGGTGAAGGAAAACATCGTGATGAAACCTGTATGTCGTAGAAGAAAAAAAAATCTAAGGCATGTGAAATCCGCCAACCCGCACTGGGCCCGCGTGGTGGATTATGGCCCGAGCTCCCTCGATGTAAGGGAAGGTCTGTGCCCGAGCAGTGGGGCAATATAAATAGACTGATGATGATGATGATGCGCTATTTCCGCGAGCTGGGGTGGCTGAGCTGACAGCGCGGGGGAAATGCACGAAACTCCCACTTTCGTGGTGCAGAGTCTCTCACCCCCTCTAAGAATAAGATACCACACAGCCGCGGTTCCAACCATCGAGTTAAGGGGTGACACGAGCCTTTGGTCTTAGGTCTGTTTAGAGGTGTTATTAAGGTTCAGATTTTCTCAAAAAATACTTAGACTGATTTTTAAACATTCTTTACAGTTGACAAGGTCTAAAAATTATTAACACCCTTAAAGTTAAATTCCATTTCAAGATTTTGTCTCTCTGAATACCTTGAATTTTTTTCAGAATTTTCCGAGATTTTTTTTTACGTAAAACTTAAACTTTATAGAAAATACATAGATGGATAATCGTAATAAGATTTGGCAATTGACACATACTAAGTTTTTCTAATAAAAGATATCCTCTAAACAGAATAGTAGGTAATAAGTTAACCCCACATACCTTAATAATGCAAACGTATAGTATGTGCTCAAACTCAATCAGTTGTATGTAAGAAATCAAGCATACCACCGGCTAATTTATTGATGAACAAAAAAATCTAACTTTACCAAAAAAATAATAAGATAAGTAAGAACTAAAAATATAAACTAACTTACAATACTAAACTAAAAATAAAAGTACTTACTAAAATATAACTAAAATAAAATAAAACTATATGTACAAAATAGGTAGGTTGAACTATCCGAATAGCTTGCATTACGGATAGTTCAACCGATCCCCGCTGTCCGGCAACGTGCCCTCTGAATAGCCAAGCTAATTCTTTGGGCGAAATACAGGCCTGCATTTTGGTCACGTGTGTACTCCACGAGCCGCCCCGATAGATCTTTATACATCGGACCCGGCCCCCACGGACCCAACGTTTCTACCCCAAACGGCACAAATATGTAGCCTCTGTCGATAAGTAAGATATATTTATATTACGAGATTACCATAAGAGCCTCTACAAATATACCTGTGCTTCGGTGTTTGCTTCGGATTGGAATATTACCGCATATTATATATTTAACATATTAAGTAAATATCCGTAAACCAACGGTGGGTTATTTCAACGGTCTAATCTTTACTCAAGCGACCTTCGACGGCTTCGAGTTATTTTAAACATACGAATCGATCACGACATTTATCCCGTTCTATGTAAACCGGAGTCCAAAAGAAGTATCTTATTTTGTAAACTAAAACTACCCTACCAACATGATGATGAACAAGGCTCGATCAATCAGTTAGTGTTTTTTGCGAGAGTTTTTTGCGACTTTTTCTCCTCAGCGTTGGCACCTTTTCCTTGCAAAGTGGTGTAAATGTAAATTCAAAAAATATATTGACGTGCAAAAATGTACTCAACGTGCTTACTTGCAATAAAGAAATTTGACTTTGACAGTTCCTTCAGTATTACATCACAACAGGTAATTAGACGATCATATTTGTTTTAAAAAAATAAGACACTTGATTTGGGCCGCGGTATAGGTATAATGATTTTTTTACGATTCTTTGTTGTTCCATACTTAGAATTTTGTATTTTAGTAAGTACTTACTTAAAAATGACAAAGTTATCAGTAAAATTCCAAAACCAGTTTTTTATAAGCATATTCATGTTATTTATATTATATATTCTGGCCACAAACAGTCATTACAATGAAATATTAACAATACGCTAAGGTACTTAAATAGACAAATAGGGCCGAAAAGTAATTTTACATAAATATTTTAGGTGATAGCGTAAATATCAAATTTGGAAACAAAGTTACTTTAAAATAAGTTTACAAACAGACACTGATCGAAATATCAATACTTAATATTATGGCTAAATATGACTAAATATAGATATAACGCAAATTGTCAAATCATTACTAATGACTAAAATGGATCTACACCGCAAATTGTCGAATGCCTAATGATTCATTAGGCATTCGACAACCTGTTATACCTACGTCTCTAACAAAAAACTCTGCCTATTCCGGTAATAAACCTTCTGAATAAATTATCCGCCTTCGGCAATAGGATTCGCAAGTAATTTCCTGTAGTGCCTAGATCTAGCAGTACAAAAGTCTAAAATCGAATTTTTAGTCCCCTAAATTCAGCTTTTTACGAGACAGGTATGACATATCACTTTTGTTTTGATATTTTCTTGCATATGCGCTATGCGAAACGAAAATCTAAATGATAAATGGAGAAAATTTTTCATCACGACCGGGATTCGAACCCGGGACCTCGCCATTCCGTGGCACGCTCTATTCCAACAGAGCCATCGTGATTCGTATCCAGATCGTGAATTTTGTCTCCATATTCTCGTCTGAGGGACGGTAGCGACATCTATCCAGTAATTGTGCAATACGAATCACGATGGCTCTGTTGGAATAGAGCGTGCCACGGAATGGCGAGGTTCCGGGTTCGAATCCCGGTCGTGATGAAATTTTTTCTCCATTTATCATTTATATCACTTTTGTTTGTTTGTTATTAAAAAAGTTTAACCTAACTATAAAGAAAGGCAACTTTATTACACTAATCGTCATAAGCAAAACTTTGATGTTTTGAATGTTGATGTTGTTCATCACTGGGAGCTCGAAATAAGCTGGAAATCTAATCAAAGGTCTTTTTCTTTTCGTGTAGTTTAGTAACCTATTGTCAGAGTTGTTCAGGCCGCCCGTAACTTACTTACGACACTTACTTACCGAATGAAATCGGTACTTGCAAGCGAAAAATTCTGTCAACGATGAGCGCATAGAGACGTAGCAGGGGACAGGGGTTAATATCTCTAGGTTACACATGTCGCGAAGCATTTTTGCGCTCATGTGCGGGCAGACAAGGGCGCCCTCCTGTTACAGATCTATGGGGTAAGTGGTCTGTGGCTTTAAACTACAGCCCGAGACTGTAAAAGTGTTTTTCGAGTCACGGACGGGTTCGAATGACAATATACTTACCTACTAGCGGTCACCCACTTACCTTTTTTCCCTCAGACCTCGCTCAGCTTAACTTGTACGATCGTATTTCGTAGTTATTCAAAAAGACAAAGTTCCAGAGTTATGTACAACCAGTTTCACTTCATTATTTCCTGTTACTCCAGTCTTTAGAACGTTGCGGTTTTGTCAATAAAGCGTGACCCTGACCAATAGACGATAGATTTAATTCAATGTCAGTAGAGCCATTATTAGATCATAACATTATTAGGTATTAGCATGCCTCTCTTCAAGGAAGCAATAGATTGACCTTGAGGTTAGCCTAAGGTCCATGAATCGATTGCTCTAGGATGGGATCCAATTATCTATACCTATTTACAGGGTATAATAAGGTGGGGAAAGCACCCTTTAGTATTTTGCGTGTATTAAGGCCCGTATTAATAGTCTGAGCTCAAATCCGCCCTCAAGAGCGAATTCAACTGATACACTCTCAAGACGTGATCACCATCTCTAGTAATTCTAATTCTATTTTTATTTGAATAGCTTCTACTCTTGTTAAAGAGATAATTTCGCCAATGTCAATTTATTTAGAGTATTCATGTAAATAGAAAATTAAACAATTCATCATCATTTAACCATCTCTAGTATGTCATTTATTAATAAACCAATCTTGAAGGCGTATCACGTAATGTCTTTCTCAAGTCGCGGTTCGCCTGCAATCAGCAAATACGTTCTCAGTGTGAGTTTGACAGTTCTCTTGAGAACTGAGTTTTGTTTATTAATACGGCGTTACTCACGTGATACCCGATTCTTAAACGCGCACCTAAGGTACGAATAATTGGAACCTCAGATAGGAACGCCATCTTGAAGTCGTTCTCAAGATTGACTTTTGCCTTAGTATTGTCTGCCTTTTAGGGAACATTTGAAACGGTTGGATGATCGAGTGATTCCCATTTGGCTACTTCGGATCGTCGGGTCATCGTCATCATCATCGACCCGTATCAGGCCGTCTCAAGACGCGACACTCAATACGAATCTCGACCTTTTGTATCCAGTCACTGCCACTTTGCACTTTTTAACCTTGTATAAATAAAAGGACCATTAAGGTCATCGAATTTATTATGTTTTAATATCGAATTCGCCCCATTTAGGTACATGGTCGCCTTGTGAGTCGCCGAATTCAGTAAACCAGTGACCCGACCTTTTGTAACAGCCTCGACATAGGCTCACTTGCCTTCCGTAAAGGTCTGTCGGCCTCATTAGTAGCAGTGATCGGAACAATACCGTAGAAATTTCTGGGCGGGAGATAGTTCATTCCTTCCAGGGCGTAAGGGCACCTACAACTTAAAAAAAAATGCTTCTCAGATGAAAAAGCACAGCTTACTAGAGCATACAGCCGGCAGTCAAACGTTTAAAATGTTTGTTTTGTTATAAATACATGAGTACACAAATACGAAGACAACCTAATTTCACATACTTAATTCACACGTCCCATACCGAAATACTTAATTCAACGATCCACGTCCACCCCTAAGTCATGCGAGGAATCTTTGTTATAAGAGCACGAAACTTCACAAACACTTATTCGATTTGGTACTCCAATAATTAATAGTAAATGTAGTCCTCCGACTAGATGGAGGGATGACCTTGGCAAAGACACAATCTGGGGGGTGACCGCGACTTCAATCGTTTTCGTTCTCGTTTTATTTATTTATTTTATTAATGGACTCGACAGTTCGTCATTTGCCAATGTCATGTTACAGAAAATTCAATATATTCAATAGTCTTCTATCTTCCTCCAGGGGAGTCGCAGTAGCGTCTTCACCCTGGGTAGCCGCGTCTTCATGTCTTCATCCAGAGGAGACGCCGTAGCGTCATCACTCTGGACGAAGCAACTCGACAGTGACGTTCACTCCCGAGCTTGTAGCGGGAACTCTTGATAAAAGCTTGAAACCCCAGATCTTGCTCAAATTATCCAACAAATTCACCATACTGTCACTCGCGAACATTTTCTGATTAATTTAACGTGATATTAATCTCAAAATAACCACTGTAACCAATAAAAAAAAACGTGGGTGAGGCATGTAGCATGTAGGTTTTTTAACGCACGACCGCTACTTAGTTACAATCTTCAAAACAAGTTTTTGCTATGTTAAATTGATAATGGTTAATTTAAAATTTACATAGACTAGGTACGTAGCAAATTAAAAAAATAAAAGCGTTTTTGACCTCTTCCGCAATTCTACGCTAATTAAAGTTGAGCAACTCGCAAGGTCACATTTTGACTCTGGATTTAACGATTTCTCAATCATAAATTCTCACGAATTTATTTTAAAGGTATATTTAAGTTTCTTGTAGGTTTTGGAGTGAACGAACTGTCATCTCCAAAAACGTGTTTTAAATTGCGATACAGGCTTTAGGTAGAGTCGAATTTAAGTATTTTAGGAGCATTTTTTTTCAAAGAATTCGTTCGAAATTACTATTTATTCAATTATTGTTTATTTATTGATTTTATTTCACATTTCATTGTACACAATAAAATACAAATAATAAATCTCAACCTTATTGAGGCAACTTGTATACTTTCCTTAATCGTCGTATGTACCTACAGTGCGCGAGGCGTAAGCTCAGGTTTGCATTTGTGTGAGTGCACACACATAGTGTAGAGTGATATTCGGCCTGAGGCGCGACGCGTCCCCCAGAGCGGGACGCCCGCCACCCTGCCGCGCACGCACCACACTTCACCTCTTGTACCGCTATCACTCACACAAATGTAAACCTGAGCTTACGCCTCGCGCACTGTACCTACTTACGCGCTATATGGTTGTCAAAAGAAGAGCAGCGGCGGAGTGAAGAGCACGGCCATTTTTATGAATTTTGGATGAATTTTGGCAGAGAAATAAAAATACGCCAACAAAAATCTAATTTTTTTTTAAAACAAGCTCTCGTATTTATAGTACAGTCGACCTTGCTTTACCCATGCGCAAACACAACCCCTCCACTTTCTTCCAGCGTTCTTTTTACATGACGCGGCCTGTACCCTACATTTTGATATATTTTTTGTATGAATAACTATTTCGGTTTAGATTTAATTTTCATTTTAAAAGACATGGCCTTCCATGTCTTTTAAAATGAAAATTAAAAGACAAATAAATAACAAACAATCAATAAATTAAATAACAAACAAAAAGATGTTTTTCTATCGAATGAAGTTTGTCCAATCGTGTATCGGTATTCATCAGTCTCTAAATAGACACCCCAAGATTGCTATATATTTTTTCCAGACGTTTAATTTTAGTAGGTATTGCCTTCGTCGAAGACTGAAAATACGCGCATACGAAGCCTTAAAATAAAACGCAATTATTTTTATGTGGGGACATACAGCGGATAACATCATGAGGCCTACCGTTAATTGATACGATTAATAATAATAAATTCCAAATTGAAAGTTACTTTTTTGACCTCTTTAGTCGTATGAATTTCGCAAGGTCGCTTTTTGACTGTGACTCTCATTTTTGTAATTTCCGAATCGCAATCCCTCACGCACCGGTTCAAGGTGTACGCAAACACATATTTAACGCTCGAAATATTACGTCCACTTACAATAAATTAAAATAAATAATGTAAGTTAAGACGATAAAACCCTTTATTTAACACCTACTTTCAGCAAATAAATCTTATTATATCTGGTTCTCTTGAAAATGGCAGGAAGCGACGGTTGCGAAATTATTTGATGATTTTCCTTTTAATGTCTACAGGGATTATTTTATGTTTAATGTCACGTTAAATTAATCAGAAAATGTTCGCAAATGACAGTACGGTGAAGTTATTGGATTATTTATGCAAGATCTGAAGTTTCAAGGTTTTATCAAGAGTTCCCGCTACAAGCTCGGGAGTGAACGTGACTGTCGAGCTGCTTCGTCCAGAGTGATGACGCTACGGCGACTCCTCTGGATGAAGACATAAAGACGCGGCTACCCAGGGTGAAGACGCTACGGCGATTGCCCTGGAGGAAGATAGAAGACTATTGAATGTATTGAATTTTCTGTAACATGACATTGGCAAATGACGAACAGTCGAGTCCATTACTAAAATAAATAATCTTATTATATGAAAATCCTTACCTAACTACCGCTTGCCTAACTTATAGACCGAGATTCGTAGACAGTTTTGAGTGCTGGGTTTACTCATGTACTTATTCGGTCTTACAACTCTGTCAGATTTCATGCAATTTTGACAGTCGTAAGGCTGTAGTAGACCCAGTGGCGTATTTAGGTTCAGAGCCGCCCCGAGACAATTATCTGGCCGCGCCACTGATAGTTTTTCTTTACTGGTTTTCTATAAACACCCCAGGACCTTTAGTCGGTATGCTGCCCCTTCAGGGCGGTGAGCCCGACATTTATTTATTTATACATATATTTATGGCATAACAGTTTACAAACCAAAGCACCACAAACGTAAAATAGTACTCATGTACTTAAATTAATTATTATAATAAATATAGATAAACAAGCAGATTTGCTTGCAGACTTAAGACCTAAATACACTGGAGACCTAACCAACACGCTCTCCCGGGCGTAGTGGCACATGATCTTGCATGTTTTACCTGGGTAAAAAAAGGGCCCAATTTGGCACTGAGTAATAGACCACCAGGCAAACAGTTGGCGGCTGCCTGTCAAAAATAACGATGCATCTAATTTCAAAACCCGCTAACGTTTCGTAAAATAACGGGCAAATGAAAAAAGAAACGAATCGCACTCGGCACTATTTTAGCGGTGTATATATTATTTAATTTATTCAGTAATAAGCTAAAAATACAAACTAATAACAATAAAAACTAATACCTATAATAACAAATAAAACGTGATTAAAATAAATACTTACTTAAACTAATTAAATAACCCGCCCCTTGTGTTGTGGTACCCGGTGCAAAGGTGAACATAACGCTCGCGGCATTGCCGCGCTGTATAGCTTTATTTAATTTGGACCAAAAAACGTTATAGCGGGTTTTGAAATGGTTTGCTTATGACAGCTCCATCTAAAATATTTTAGAGGCAAACAGTCAGCTCGCAAACTGTTTACTTGATGAGTCCACAGCGAGCGATGAATGTGCCGCAACGTTCACGTGTTTAAATAGGCTAGTATAAATTTTTTTGGTCTTAAATAGTTAATAATCGTTCCAAAACACCGTACAAAAAATTACAGAATTTTTTGAGACCTTTAAAGCACCAAACTTTAATTTAAAATGCAACTCTTGAACTTATATTCAAAACAGAGTCCGCCATGATTATCTGTAGCATGACGTCACTGCTGCCCCAGTAATGTTCAATGTTGAGAAAACATTATGTTAAAACATCGATTTTTTGCTCTTAATAGATTATCATCGTAATACCTGGTTAAATCTAGCTATAACGGAGCCTTCAAATGTATTCATAACCATTTAATTGGTGTCATTAAAATTTGAATTATTATTAATAATTCAAAGTAAGTATCCCAAAACCCACATCATCATCATCATCATCAGTCTATTTATATTGCCCCACTGCTCGGGCACAGACCTTCCCTTACATCGAGGGAGCTCGGGCCATAATCCACCACGCGGGCCCACTGCGGGTTGGCGGATTTCACATGCCTTAGATTTTTAGATGTACGTAAGTTTTTCCGTCGAAAAAACCCGAGGATAACTCATTGGTACATGGCTGCCCTAGCTGGGAATCGAACCTGGGACCTCCATATTGCAAGTCCATTGACCCAACCACTGAGCCACCGAGCTCTCTCAAAACCCACATAACATCGTCACATTCAAGAATCACAAAGAAGAATCAAAAAAATCGGACATCCCTAAAATCCCGGAGTGACGTCACGAACCTCGCGATAATGGCCGACTACCTTTTTGGCGCGTCTGAAAAAACGAGTAAATATTTTAATTTCAATCTCATTTTTTACAGTCTTCTACTTTTATGTAATACAAGTGATATATTTGGGATCCTAATATGAAATAAATATTGTTTTATTGAATTTCGATATGATCCAACTAGCCTATTGCGTATCTCATCTACGCGTTGCGAGAAAGACCTTCGCTGGTCGCTCCGCTAAGGCCAAGGTATCGCCGAGACAAATAGGTTCACTGCTCGCTATTATAATGCCGCAATCAGTTGCTATTTGGTTTGTTACATCATTAAATACCTAATACATTAGCACATCTGTGTGTCGTAGTCTGTGGTTTAACATTAATTAACGGTATGCCACCTATGTGTTGCTCGTATACCGAAGCCCAAATCAAGTGTCTTATTTTGTAAACAATATGACCGTCTAATTACCTGTTGTGATGTAACACTGGAGGAACTGATTGATTGAACCTGTTTATCATTGTGAAAATAGAGTCATTCGATTTAATAATGTAAAACTATGACAGAAAAGCTTAAAATGTTACAGTTTTTGTTTACAAAATAAGACACTTGATTTGAGCATGTACAGTACAATTTTTTTTAATGCTTATTTATAATGTGATTCAATTTCGGTAAGTTGTAGTTCGCATAATTGCGAAAAACGGCCGTTTTTGGCATATTTGTGAACTACAACTTAGCTTGTCGCAATTATGCCACGTATTGTATATTGATAAATAGTATAGAGGTGTAAAAGAATTAAACAAGCGTTACGTTTCAATACACGCATCAACGGTACTTGCGTGAACTGAAACAGTGTAGGTACCCATACGAAAAGTGCGAGTAACGAAATGCATTTTATTTATTTATTTTATGAAATAGGTTACCCACAGGGTGTACACCAAAACAATTACAGTGTAATAGTCCACAAACTAATTATGCTAAGTGTCACCCCAATTATAGGCAACAACGGCATGCTTAAAAATCCAAGGAAAAGGTTACAATGTTTAACAATAAAAATAAAATTCAACAAATTTAGAAAACATTTCAATAACTAACCTAACAAACAAACAATAATCTGTTTGAAAAATCTGTTACTGATGGGAGGCAACAGCTGCCTCTTTTCGTGTGTAACGTTTCGTTACTTCGTACTAGATGGCGCACCCGTTACTCAGTACCGAATACATATGGTTTGTCTGTCACAGCTCTAAAATAGTATTTATCCTAATAAAGATTGTGTACATAGCTTTTCTAATAAAAAATTATTAAATTGGAAGATATTATTTTTTAAAGATTGACGGATTTCCTTGTACGATCGTTTTCAACGTATACCCGCAACTGGACTACGAGCATGGAGTGAATTAGGATCCGGGTTTTGGTAGTTATGTGGATCTAACACAGCTGTTCGTTGTTGTTTCAGAGACGGAGCACAAGGTGAAGACCAAGACTATCGTGGCTGACTTCAGTCGGGGACCTGAGGTATACGCACACATCGAGGACGAACTTAAGGACGTACCACTGGGCATTTTAGGTGAGGCACATGAACACTAAAAAGACAATAGGAGCGATACTATTGAATGTTTTCTAAAAGTGTATTATGGGTACGACACGAATAAGAGAAAAGTACACAAAAGTTAAAACTATGTAACTGTAAAAAAATTATTAAAATCGGTCCAGTTATATAACTTTATTAAATAAAACAAAACTAACTACGTCTAAAAATATACACATTACTTACCTATAAAATAAAAATAAATACTAAAGAATGAACACGTCGTCAAGATCCCCGTTCTGCCCAGGACGCTGGCAGCATTTCCTCGCTGTATCGCAATGCTCAGCCGCTGAGCGAGGTAGTAGTTTTTGAGAAAATCCCAACCTTATTGGGATCCCCTGTATACCCTCTGTCTTCAACTGTATACTTTTCTCTTGGCCTAAAATCGCGCTCAACATTGTCTCTGAGATCGATATTCGTAAACATTTTTAAAACCATTCACTCTTACGACTGTCAAGATTGTATGAAACCTGAGAGTTGAAAGACCTAACTCAAAATCCACTCATAAATACTCAAAACTTATTGGCCTTGGCCCGAGATGAGAGTCATCCGTAAATATCTTTACTAACTAGCTGTACCCCGCAACTTCGTTTGCGTAGAGGAGGAGGAGGATGGAGGAGATCAGGAGGCAGATCTTCCTCTCTGGATCCTTGTTTCCACATCACATACCGCCATGGCTTATAGCCTATGAGCTGTCCGGATATTTCAGCTATCTCCTAGTGAAACTCCCATCAAAATCCCTTCAGTAGTTATGGCGTGATACTTGCACAAAGTCACAGACAAACAGACAAAAATTCAAAAAATTAGTGTTTTGGCATCAGTATCGATCCTAAAACACATTACAATTATTCTTTTCAAAAAATATCCAATGTACAGACACAACTTTTTTACAGTCTTATTATATGTATAGATAGATAACAAGCATGTGAATCTTTTCGCATGTCAATGCTAAGATCGTATAATGATGTTTGTGTGAACAAGTTATTAGTCGAGGTTTTGTAAAATTACACTTCGTGGTTAGGGCTCAGACAGACGAGCGACAGTTCGTCGTGCGATAGCTCGCGACACCTTTCGCGGAGGGATGTACGCTGTCGCGCGAACTCTTATAGATGAATATGTACAGCATAAAGAGGCCTTGAATGAACATTCTCCTTTACCCTATTCCAGTAAACAACGTGGGCGTTCAGTACGAGTACCCCGTGCCTCTGTGCGAGCTGCCGCCTGCCAAGGGCTGGGAGCTCATCAACGTGAACATCGGCGCCGTGACCTTCATGACGCGCCTAGCCCTGCCCGGGATGGTGGCGCGCGGCCGCGGCGCCCTAGTCAACGTGTCCTCGGGCTCGGAGCTGCAGCCCCTGCCGCTCATGACCGTGTATGCGGCTACCAAGGTGGGTTACCTAGCCAGGGGACGCGCCTAGCCCTGCCCGGGATGGTGGCACATTTTTAACTTAATTAGAATAATGATTATGGTAGAAAAATGGTAGAAAATACGAAAAATATCTGTGCTTGCGCAGTAACCAAAAATTGCGGCTGGTTTTTCTCTCCCTTGCTGGGGATTTTTCTTAAAAGTTTACACTTTATTATAGTCGTTTTTTGCGTCGTATTTATTTATGGACACTCTGTATAAGTTGATGAAGAGATATGAGCAACTTCGATCAATAGAATTACTTCAATGATATTGAAATAACGTGGTAACCCTGGCCCACAATAAACGGACGGAACACAATAGGCAGTGACCCTTAAGCTTGAACCAACCCCCTGATATCAATACTAAAAAAAAATCTGATCTAGTCTGTACCACCCGTCTTCTTCCATTCCAGTCGTACGTGCGCAGCTTCACGCTGGCCGTGCGCCAGGAGTACGCGGCCCACAACATACACGTGCAGCACGTGGCGCCGCTGTTCGTCAGCACCAAGATCAACAGCTTCTCAGAGCGGCTGCTGGCGGGCAACCTGCTGGTGCCCGACGCGGCCACGTACGCGCGCCACGCCGTCGCCACGCTGGGCCGCGTGCACAACACCTCGGGCTACTGGCTGCATGGCATACAGGTCACTATGACACCGTAATAGGGGCTATAGGAGCGCAAGACACCCCTCAACGGTTCCACGCAACGGTCTTAGTGGAGCTTAATAACGATATAATTATCACTCCGATTGACACCGATACATATTTGTTCACATAAGCGCCCTCTATCGATATACGTAGGTTTCATCCTACGCCGCTGCTATTTTCCAACACTCGCCAGATGACGCCACCTGACTGTGCCTACCTCCATAGTAAAATGTTCGAACGCCTTTCCTAATAAGTGCATCAGTACCCTGTGAGCAAAGTGTGAACACCTCTCACCAATGTGGTACACTGGGTCTCCATTTCATAACTAGTCTACCGCACCAGTTTATAGGTTTTACGATAGCTATGACCAGCCCACTGCCACTTAAGCCTGATCCTATGAGAAATATCAACCACTTTTGTTCTATGGCAGATAAACTAATTTCTTATTAAAGCCCTTCCATGAGCCAACTAGCGCCGCCAATCTTGAAAAAATAATATCTACCAATTTAATCAATCATTAAAAAGAAACTATTTACAAAACGTTTATTAGGATGAATACTATTTTTCAATATACAATACATGGCATAATTGCGACAAGCAAAGTTGTAGTTCACAAATGTGCCAAAAACGGCCGTTTTTCGCAATTATGCGAACTACAACTTACTGAAATTGAATCACGTTATAAATAAGCATTTAAAATATAGTATTTATCGTAATAAACATTTTGTAAATAGCTTTTTTAATAAAATTGATTAAATTGGAAGATATTATTTTTTCAAGATTGGCGGCGCTAGTTGGCTCATGGAATGCCCTTAATGTACCGTTTCTATGTTCCGCAGACGTTCTTCATCACCCTCACTCCCGAGTGGTTGAGGATCAGGATTGGAGCGCACCTCAACGAGCAGTTCAGACAGGAGTACCTAGAGAATGCCAAAGCCAAGGCAGAATGAACCTAATTAGGGCGTAAGAACTGTACCATTGCCATGCGTAAGTGCGCTTGCTAGCGATCATCATCATCAAATACAGCGCGACAAGGATCTTTTGGCAGGTTCTCTTGAAAATGGCGGGAAACGATGGTTGCAAAATTATTTGAAATTTTTTGTTTTATTGTCTACAGGGACTATTTTGTGTTTAATATCACGTTAAATTAATCAGAAAATGTTCGCGAATGACAGTACGGTTAAGTTTATTTATTTTATTAATGGACTCGACAGTTCGTCATTTGCCAATGTCATGTTACAGAAAATGCAATATATAACAGTCTTCCATCTTCCCCCAGGGGAGCCGCAGCAGCGTCTTCACCCTGGGCAGCCGCGTCTTCATGTCTTCATCCAGAGGAGACGCCGTAGCGTCATCACTCTGGACAAAGCAGCTGGACAGTCACGTTCACTCCCGAGCTTGTAGCGGGAACTCTTGATAAAAGCTTGAAACCTCAGATCTTGCTCAAATTATTCAACACATTCACCGTACTGTCATTCGCGAACATTTTCTGATTAACTTAACGTGATATTAATCACAAAACAAGCACTGTAGACACTACAACAAAAATTATCAAACAATATTGCAACCGCCGTTTCCCGCCATTTTCAAGAGAACCCTACGGTTAAGTTATTGAATTATTTATGCAAGATCTGAAGTTTCAAGCTTTTATCAAGAGTCCCCGCTACAAGCTCGGGAGTGAACGTGACTGTCGAGCTGCTTCGTCCAGAGTGATGACGCTACGGCGTCTCCTCTGGATGAAGACATGAAGACGCGGCTACCCAGGGTGAAGAAGCTACTGCGACTCCCCGGAGGAAGATAAAAGACTATTATATATTGAATTTTCTGTAACATGACATTGGCAAATGACGAACTGTCGAGTCCATTAATAAAATAAATAAATCTTTTGGCACGTGGATGACATTGACAGGGGGCGTTGTTCGCAACGAAATTCTTATTTAACTATTTATTTATTTTATTAATGGGCTCGACTCTTCGTCACCCTGGGTAGCCGCGTCTTCATGTCTTCATCCAGAGGAGTCGCCGTAGCGTCATCACTCTGGACGAAGCAGCTCGACACGTCATGTCACGTTCACTACCGAGCTTGTAGCGGGAACTCTTGATAAAATCTCAACTTTAATAACTCTCCTGTACACGATTCTCTGTGTTAGATCGTACCTAATTACGTAGTCGCTAGCGAGTGAATTTACGGTGGCAGCTCATGGTATGGTAGTGGTATACATGGGGTCATTAATGTCGAGGTTTTGTCGGAAACTACTCGATCGATTTTAAAAATTATTTTACCTTTATACATTGGTCTGTCGTGCGTTTTGTGAATTCAAGCTAACTTTGGCAGGTCTGTCAACGTCGTGTTTACCGCGCCCACGGGGTTGGCGGCACGAGGGAATACGGTCTCGGAGGGGCTGCGGGCGGTGTGACTCGCACGGCTGTATAGTGTCACCTCGTCTCCGCCAACCCCTGTCTGTACCCCGTAGGCGCGGCAAGCACGACGTCCACAGACTATAGCACATGTTTTTTATAACTTTGGTGCAGGAAAAGGGAAGCATCATTTTGAGGCCGATATTCATAGACACTTTTGAGTGCGAGCTGATTTTGAGTTCGATCTTACAACTGTCAGGCCGATAGTCACAGACAATTTTGAGCATGAACTTACCGTGAGCTCGCATTACGACTGTCAAATTTGTATGAAAACTGACAGTTGTAAGAGCGAACTAAAACGTCACGCATACTCAAAACTATGTATGACTATCGGCCTCAGATTTCATACAATTTTGACAGACGTAAGAGCTAATCACGTTGAGCAACTCACGTTTCATCTACGACTATCACTCTCAGACTTGTCAGACTTAGTTTTTTTTTTAAACGCACGCCAGAATCAATAATGCCATAGTAAAGTCGACAGCACGTCACAACAAAACCATTGCAATCTATGCCCTATTACAATGGCGTAGTGTCTGTGATAATGTGCTGTTGACACTCATGTCATGGCATAAGTAAGTAGTAATTTGGGCATTTAGTATAAGAAATAGGAAAAAGTCATTGTAAATAACTAGGAATATTTTATTTTTTATATAATTTAACAGGGAGTCTCCGAAATCGAATTCCATATAAAATTATTTTGTACTAACTTTTTAGTCTGGGGTTCTCTTGAAAATGGCGGGAAACGACGGTTGTGAAATTATTTGATAATTGTCCTTTTAATGTCTACAGGGACTATTTTGTGTTTAATATCACGTTAAATTAATCAGAAAATGTTCGCGAATGACAGTACGGTGAAGTTATTGGATTATTTATGCAAGATCTGAAGTTTCAAGCTTTTATCAAGAGTTCCCGCTACAAGCTCGGGAGTGAACGTGACTGTCGAGCTGCTTCGTCCAGAGTGACGACGCTACGGCGTCTCCTCTGGATGAAGACATGAAGACGCAGCTACCCAGGGTGAAGACGCTACTGCGACTCCCATGGAGGAAGATAGAAGACTATTGAATATATTGAATTTTCTGTAACATGACATTGGCTATTGACGAACTGTCGAGTCCATTAATAAAATAAATAAATAAAATCTCTAAGGCTGAGATTCATAGACAATTCTGAGCTCAATCCTCGCTCTTATAAACGTCAAACTCCAAAGACGTGTTGCTCAAAACTATGAATTTCCGCCTAAGTACCTTTCAACTCAAGCCGATAGTCATATACAGTCTTACAGCTGTCAGATTTTGGCAGTCGTAAGTGCGAGCTCAAGCTGAGTTCGTGCTCAAAACCGTCTACGACTATTAGCCTTGCAATAAACATTAATTCAGGTACCAGGCTCCGTTTTGATCTTAGCAGCCTGGAACAGACTTAAATGAAGTCCGATACTTCGGTAGTATTGTTAGTTAGATAATCTTGTTTTGTATTTTAATTAAACTTATACTTACAAATAGGTTATATTGTTTTAATTTTTATATCCCAACAACTAAGCAGTCAAACACAAGCGTGAGACAGAAGATGTCCCGCAGCGGCGGAGTGAAGAGCGCGGCACGTGACTTTATATTTGTGTATGTATGTTCGCGATTTTAAGGGTTCCGTGCCTCAAAAGGAAAAAAAAGGAACCCTTATAGGATCACATTATTTTATTTGGAAAACCAACAGCAAATCAATGACAGAATACATAAACTACAATAGTAACAAAAAACCAATTACAGGTTTTCACAAATAGTGGCGCAACCTGAAGGGTTTGTGGAAGGTTCTTCAAGAAGGGTATGCCTATTGAAGAAGGCCATTTACGGATTAAAGCAGGCACCTCGGAGTTGGAATAAGAAGGCTAATGATGTGATACTATCACTGGGATTCAAGAGACTCGAGAGTGAGTGCTGCGTTTATATCAAAAGTTTTGATAACTGTTTCATTGTGGTTGCTCTCTATGTCGATGACTTCTTCGTATTCCACAATAGTAAAGGAGAAAAAGATAAGCTTTTCGCAAGCCTAAACAATAACTTTAAAATCAAAGATAAACTATGTCGAAATTAAAAGATCGTGTCGTGTGTTTTAAATATGTTTTAAATAGTTGTTATTTAAAACATTTATTTATTTAATCCTGCGCATAATTCCAATACTCCCATTGTGTTGGGATGTCTCCATCCGGGCCGCGACTGCAATCGTTATCGTTTTCATTTTGACACTTGAACGATATGATATACATTGCTGCGTTTCGTTGTCGTTTGTTAAAACTTGCAAAAACATAGCAGCAATGTATAGCATCCATGTGTCAAAATGAAAGCGATTACGATAACTATGGAAGTCGCGGTCACCCCACTGGGCCATGACCCAATTTGTCCATATGTAAATACGGCACTGAGCTGTGGGGTGACCGCGACTTCCAATCGTTATCGCTTTCAATTTGACACATGGGTGCAATACATTGCTGCTATGTTTTTGCAAGTTTTAACAAGCGACAACGAAACGCAGCAATTTATATCGTTCAAGTGTCAAAATGAAAACGATAACCATAACAATTGAGTTAAGTCGCGGTCACCCCTGCACTGGTGTCTATGACTATCGGCGTTTTGACGTAAGAGCGAGCTCACTGCACTTGCACTCAAAACTTGTCTATGAATCTCTTGCCTAAAGTGTTATGAACTCGTCACATAGACTTTTTGGAATAATTCCAGGCATGCGCCTGCGTCGGTCGGCCAAATATTTCCTTGACGACTCGACTTTTAAAAATAAAATTCAAATAAGTGGAGTGTAAGGTACGTGGAGCGACGATCTCTACAGCTTTGTTTACTGCTTGTCGCGGGTTATTTTGGGATTTGTATTAAAATCTGCGAATGAGAATGCGATTTTATTTTACTTTTCGCGTGATTACGACTGGCTGACTTTCCGCCAGAAGACAAAAGTGGTTTTTTAATTTATTTATTTATTCACTGTATCAGGGTTGCCAGATTGGATTTTTCAAATTTCCCCAGATTGAGAATTTTTTTGCCCCAAAATGATACGTTTTGCCAAAAAATTCCCCAAATTTGTTTGAGAAACAAATTATTTAATATTTTTGACATTTGAAGGTTTTTTTAATAAACGGCGATAGGCGAGACCGTCATTACAAAGACTCGTGTATAATTTATTTAGTTATATTAATGGCCTCGACAGTTGGTCATTTGCCAATGTCATGTTACATAGTAATTCTTTGTAATTTTTCATACACAATTTTGTCAATTCTTATTTATAGTGTAATTGTACGACAATTTCTTACATAGTTAATTTCAATAAGTACGTCATTTTTCTACCTCCAGACGAGTCGTCGAACTGTCTTCAACCCTGGACAAAACAGCTCCGCAGTCACGTTCACTCTTGATTTATATTTTTTATAATTTATAAACTGACGCCTGATTCACATTTATCAATCTGTTCATGCATGCTTGTCGGGTTTTAGTAGACCGCACTTGGCTCTTTTTCAAGACATCGCCAATTTGGTCGACGTACGTTCTCCAATCAATTGCATATAGTTATTCAAATATTCCAACTTAACTTGTGACATTTAAACACAAATCTATATACAATACAATCAATATTATCGAATAATTTTGCAACCGTATAACGTTCCTGCCATTTTCAAAAGTCCAGAGGCATAAATAATTAGGTATTTAACAAAACATATTCAGAAGTTCGGCGTCTTCTTCGGTGGAGTATGCTGAGTGCTGTAGACGTTTTCCGAGCTGATTTTTTATATCATTTTAACAGTAGGCTGAAAGCTTGAGCATCCACTACGGGCTGCTAAGTCATATCTCACCCTTAAATAGTGATGTAAATATTCGGGTAGGCAAATATATTGAGCCATGTCAGCCATGATCATATAGAATATTCGCCCCCAAAATTCCCCACCCTGACATTTTTTTCCCCAAACTTTTCCCCAGCAATGTCATTTCCCCAAAATTTCCCTAACAGCCAAATTTTTCCCCAAAATTGCGAGAAAAACCCCCAATCTGGTAACCCTGCACTGTATAGAAATATATAACAACATGTTATTTTGGCTATTCAAATAAGTACCTATATCTATTGAATATATGCATGGAGAGGGTTGGGGTTTCCGCTATTGGATACGTTTACTCCATCCCCCTTCCAAATTAGGTAGTTAGTCAGGTAATACAAACTCGTATGTTTGTATTACCTGACCTGACTAAATAAAAAAATTGTTAACCTATTAGGTAGTACCTAATACGTTAACAATTTAATTTAAGTTACCTACATAGTACCTATTAGGTACCATGTATGTAACCTAACGGTGGTTAGGTTAGATAATGACAATGTCAACCACGACAAAAGTGGTTGACATTGCTCATAGAATCAGTAAACTGAAGTGTCAGTGGGCTGGTCACATCTGTCGTAGAACCGATAACCTATGGGGTAGACGAGGTCTTGAATGGAGGCCACGAACGGGTAAACGTAGTATGGGACGCCTCCCGACCTGATGGAGGGATGACCTTCGCAAGATGGCTGGCAGGGACTGGATGCAGAGCGCCGAGAGTAGGGTTGAGTGGCGCGCTTTGGGAGAGGCCTGCGTCCAGCAGTGGACTGATGATGATGATGAGTTTGTTCCGGGTTCTCATTCCACCACGAGCGGAGCGGACCCATTATCGCAAGAGTGAATTCCATAAGTACCTATACCGTTGCCAAAATCTAGTGTCTTATTTTGTAAACAAATATGATCGTCTAATTATCTGTTGTGATGTAACACTGAAGGAACTGATTGATCTAACTTCAATACTTCATTTATTCAACCTTAGGAGCTCTAGGTTATGTCATACATAATGTAATAATTTACAATAATATAAGGTACAGAATACAAACTAGGTTACAGCTGGATGCACGAACAGAGAAACAGGGCAAAGAACCGACCCACGGGATGTAACAAAATGATCTAATTGCGGCTTTGTCAATGTTTTACAATTTAGAGTAAGTTTTTAATGGATTAACAATAATATAACCTGTTCATCATTGTGAAAATATAGTAATCCGATCTAATGATGTGAAAATAACTATGCAATAATCACAGAACAGCTTACAATGTTAGTAGGGTAGGGTTTTTGTTTGCAAAATAAGACACTTGATTTGGACTTCGGCCAACAAAAACCAAAATTACCCTTCCGCGGTGGAAACCGGGTCTTCTGCCATATTTCATACAAATTTTGGCAGTTTTGTTTCGATTTTTTTTAACCAGGAGACTACATTTTTTTATAGAAAAGTACGGTTACGAGTGCCCCGCGGTCTATTTCAGTGACGCGCTGACCCTAATCTGTCAGTTCACAGTTGAGAGGCGCGGGCGAGGGCGGGCGCGGCAATGTGTGTCAAGTTCACTGGGCGGGATGATAGGGCGGGAGAGAATTTTTTTTAGATAACACGTAACAACGCTTTTTAGGGGAAAAACCGTAGAGAGGGAAAAACAATTAAGTAGGTATATATATAGGTAGGTACTTAGATTAGACCACAGATTAAAGATATAAGTTTTCTGATTAGACGTCAAAGGCAGCGTTTCCTGCAATAAAACTTCTACAAGAAATGTCCGACAGCAGCCTGCAAGATTGCACAGCTGATACCAGTAACCACAGACCACTTACCCAATAGACATGAAATCGGTACTTTGCAAGCGAAAAATTCCGTCACCGATGAGCGCATAGAGACGAAGCGGGGGACAGGGGTGCCGTATTAAAGAGATGCGTCCATGTCGATAATATCTCTAGGTCACACGTGTCGCGAAGCAATGTTGCGCTCATGTGCGGGCAGACAAGGGCGCCCTCCTGTTACAGGTCTATGGGGTAAGCGGTCTGTGCCAGTGACGGTAGCTCTGTTGGAAAAGAGTTACGGAATGGTCATTGGTCAAGTCCCTTGGTTCGAATGAAAAAACTGCGTTGACGTAGAAGTTTGATTTTTTCACAGCTGCATGAGATTGCAGGACCGTTTACTTATTTGATGCTAATTTCAGCTTGATACGTCCACAAACAGACAGACATACAGACGGACAACAAAGTGATCCTATAAAGGTGGATATACACTATATCGAGCATTTCTATGTAATGTAACGTTCTTACGAATGGTACAATACAGCGGTCCTAAATGCTTAGATTCCAAGCATTTCCAATTCCATGATGTTTGGTTCGTGAAATAGTGATACACGCATATCTTAGAGCGGCTCGTTGTTCTTATTTTTATTTTTTTAATGGACTCGACAGTTCGTCATTTGCCAATGTCATGTTACAGAAAATTCAATATATAGTCTTGTATCTTCCTCCGGGGGAGTCGCAGTAGCGTCTTCACCCTGGGTAGCCGCGTCTTCTTGTCTTCATCCAGAGGAGACGCCGTAGCGTCATCACTCTGGACGAAGCAGCTCGACAGTCACGTTCACTCCCGAGCTTGTAGCGGGAACTCTTGATAAAAGCTTGAAACCCCAGATCTTGCTCAAATTATCCAACAAATTCACCATACTGTCACTCGCGAACATTTTCTGATTAATTTAACGTGATATTAATCTCAAAATAACCACTGTAGACAATAAAACAAAAATTATCAAATAATTTTGCAACCGTCGTTTCCCGCCATTTTCAAGAGAACCGGCTCATTGTTCTGTTACAAGTAAATGCTCTAGTCTATACTCACCTTAAGAGCTCCAATAGACGAGCGGCAGGTGTCAGCGACAGCGCACCGTTGCGAGTTGTCGCTGGCATACTGCCGCTCGTCTGTTGTTTCTATTGATGTACGGAACCCTATAAAACTACCTAACATTATTAACATTGACGAGGTAAAGGTAATTAGTGAGTTGCGTCTCAATTGTATTGTTGGCACTCTATCTAATGAGCGGGCAGTGCCCCGCAGCCTGCGCCGGCGCAGAGCTTGCGGGCAGCGCTCCAACGCAGCAGCCATAGGGTCAAAGAGTCGTCGGAGGTAAATAAAAACAAAGGATTACTGGCAATGAGGTGGTACAGTCGAAGACAGATATAAGTATACAGGGGGCCTCAATAAGGTTGAGATTTTCTCAAAAACTACTGGACCGAATTTAATAATTCTTTACAGTCACATAGTTTTATTTTTTATCTATCTAACAGTGAAGAAATTTTTGCAATAGGTCAAGTAGTTTTTGAGAAAATCTCAACCTTAAACACTCTCCTGTACACCTTTCTCTGTGTTCCACATGTTGGGATCAGCGGAGTGTCCGACCTGCAGAGCCTGTGGTGATGAACAGAAGTCCTGAAGCAGTTGTGTGAATGTGACTAGCTAGAAGAGGATGAGTCTTCTGAGGTTAGCCTGTCAGAAAACTATAAACCCATGAGCTGCATAGCGGACCTAATGAGTTACATCTTTTGGAAGGAGTAATAAAGGAGAGTGGAACGCATAAAAGATCCTAATGGGTTGAAGTGCCGCCACAATGCACGGCACGATGTAGAGTCGTAGACAGAGATATATAGGGGGCTTCAATAAGGTTGAGATTTTCTCAAAAACTACTGGACCGAATTTAATAATTCTTTTACAGTTCTTCTTCTTATGGTGCCGTCTTCTTACGAAGGTTGGCGATCATTATGGCAATCTGCACTCTCGACAACGCCGCACGGAATAGAGACCTGGTACTCTTGCCGTACCATTGGCGTAAGTTCTTGAGCCATGATATTCTCCTTCTACCTGGCCTTCTTCTGCCCTGGATACTGCCTTTTACAGTTACATAGTTTTAAAATTTATCTATCTAACAGTGAAAGAATTTTTGCAATAGGTCAAGTAGTTTTTGAGAAAATCTCAACCTTAAAAACTGTCCTGTACACCTTTCTCTGTGTTCCACCGTATTTCTTCTGTGATGGCACCTTATCCAGTGTTGGCTTTTAAGTTCAGCTACTTTGGAGAGTGAGAGCGACTTGCGAGAAAAAAGTACCGACGGAGTTTTCACCTCTACGTCGCTATGTCGATGGTTCTCGTATTTTATTGCAAGTAGCATATGTTTAAGGGTACTACAGAGCAGCCCTAGCCAAAGTATTTATTAACGCTATCTAGAGGAATAGGAAGAAAAATGCTGGAAGCGCTTCTTTTGCTATAAATTTATTGAATTTAGTAATATAACAATTCCGTATATTTTCCTGTCTATTCTACTATGCCACTTGGCCAGGGGGCAGGGCTTTTGTGATCACTGAACCAAGGAATTTTCAGCATTTTCAAAGGCTCGTATACACAGCCACAAAAACGCTGCGTCTGCGCACGCCTACATGCGAGTATTGTTATTGGAAGTTGCTACACACGGTCTGACGTCACGACTCCAGGCGGCGCAAATAGAACGGGTTATCATTCTCCAGAAACGTAAATGAAGCACAGAGCCGCAGTCAGAACCGCTGGAGAATTCCAGCAGAAATTTCCAGGTTTGCCCTGGAATTTCCAACCTTAACTTTGTCAATGGATACGACCCAAAACACGTGTAAACAGCACAACAGTAGTAACCTTTTGATCTTGTCCGACGCCAGATTCCTTCGCGACATCTACGAGTAATTAATCGCGACGCGTCACAGACGAAAAATAGATTTTAAAATCGTGTTTCTTAAAAACAATATATGCGAAACTGTATTACAGTGTTCATCAGTTGCTTGTGGAACGCGGAGGCGACAACTTCTACTAACTTCTACTCAACCTCTGTCAAAATCAAAATGACTTCTGAAGGCGTTAATCTGGTGGCCACCTACTGCATCCTTCTGCTACTTCTGGTGTCTCTTTGGCTACTCTATTCGGCATTCTAAAGACTACAGTAAGTAAATTAAATAAGTAGTTTTTTTTAACTTTCTCGAATCCTCTTAGTTGTGCTCTGTGCCTGTTATTAATTCGTCCAATTTGTTATTTTTCTGAAGACGCATTCCTGAAGCTCTAAAAATAATCACTACGTTTGGAAACCAACATTGAATTGATATATTTTTGTTTATCTCACAAGTATGTGGATATTTATGTACCGATTTATGATATTTAACATTGAACACCAAGTCGATTCATCTGCAGATTTCTCTATCCAAAGGTTGTCTGGAAGAGATCGCTTTCAGCGATAAGATAACAGTTGTATAAGCATACTTCTTTGTGTAACTTTAACATTAAAGAATATTTATCAGTATCTTATAAGTCTCCTAAGTGAAATCCGATTCGAAATTTTGGAAATATCCTGGAGTATGTCCCTGTGTGGTGACGTAGATTGTTGCATGTACATATCGGCAAACCGGACCGCGAGGACTAAACCCCGTTCAGTGCGCCCGCGCCGCGTATACAACCATGCCGATCAACGCGGAGACAGTCAACCTCGCAGCCACCTACATGATCCTCGTGATCCTCCTGTTCTTCCTCTGGCTGCTCTACTCTGTGGTCTTCTAGAGTTCTACGTGTCAATTACATCCGCGCTCGAAATATTCGAAAGGTACACCTGTCATCAGAGACAGTCTATTATTGAACGTTTATATTTGTGGGAATATTTGGCGTGTGGATTCGTGAGTGTGGGCGAGCGGGCGACAGTCCGGCGCGTCGCAGTTCCCTGGAACCGTTTGTCCAGTGCAGGTGCTCGAGTCAGCAACCATGCCCAACGCAGAGACCACCAACCTCATCGCCACCTACATGATCCTGGTGCTGCTCCTCGCGAGCCTCTGGCTTCTCTACTCGGGACTGTTCTGAGGTGCTGTTGCTTGCAAGTGATATAGTGCAAAAGTGTGAAGTCCGAATGTTTAATTTTTAGAACCAATAACCGATGGGGTAGTCGAATTCGTCTACCACGAAAGGGTGGGAACCCCCGACCAGATGAAAGGCTGGTAGGGACCAGATGCAAAAAGCGGAGCCGTGTTGAGAGGTATGCCTTGGGAGAGGCTTATGTCCAGCAGTGGATTGATACGGTTGATTCTTTTGTTGTGTGTCACACTTGTGTTAGAGATGTTCATCAAACCACCCATATAGGTACCGTTGCAATGTCATATCCAAGACAACCGGGTTTTCAAAATCATAAGATAAGGTTTTTGATTAGCCCTAATTCCGTTAAGATATTCGATTGGAGTTGAGGTGATCCTTGCTTCGCCAGTATTTGTTGATCTAGCTTCGGCTAACTTCGTCATGTGTAAGCCTGGACAACTTATACTGGTGGAGTAACGAAAGGGCTTCGATCGAGCCGAATATCTTAGGTATCGGAATTGGTCGACTGGAGTTTCAGTGCCCACTTTTCAGTTTCATTGAAATTTTGTTTGGAGTCAGTGTAGAGGGAAACTCCGAACCAAAGTGGCTTCTTGGAAAAGATCGTGCCACAGCGAGGACCTGAGTTCGTTTCCGTGTCATAATTCAATCTGCCTGCAGCATGATGAAGTTATCAAGGTTGCGCCAACTTATCTTATTCTAAGTTGTGTTCTTCAATCAGTATGTGTGTGAAGATCGTATATGAATTGAAAATCCCTCATCGAGCTGTCAACCAAACTCCTGCATGCATTTCTGTCTTCAGCCAGTCTCAGGACAGTGGCCTGGCAAACTCTTCACTTGCTCTCCCCAACGATTCGGTAACCTTCCAACCTGCCTACAACAAGAAGCTTCTCGAGACTATCTGGGTCTCTCCAAGTCGAAGTAGTTGAGGATTCTCTGCAAAAATACTGTTTATCCGCAGTTGTTTGAGGATAGAAACATTCGTTCTTACTTATTGTGGTGGTGCAATGATTTGACTTCGTTCGAGCCGAATATCTTAGCTGAATTGGGGGCGTGTACGGTACGTAGAATCCCGACAAAAAAGCGTCAAGTTGTCAAGAACTAAATCAGCCAATCAACAGCCGTGACAGATGTCGCAATTAGTGCCGCGCCCGCGCCGGTGCGATGCGTTAACAGATATCGCTGAAATTCCGAGCGGATGAATGATTATTTCCATGCCTCTACTTTTAACACATCTATTTTAGTTACATTGCTAGCACTAACTTGTAGCTGTTTCCCGAGAAAATTAACTGTGACACGTGTATAATAAATATTACTGACACACTTTCTAAGCTAAGTAGGTAGGTAGCTAGGTGTAGGTCCGTTGTCACCGTTGACCCTGTCCCCGTTACGGGGACAACAGAACGGCTTCAAATTTCCGTACCTTTGTCCCCCTTATGGGTAGATAATCAACAGGGGCAACTGAACGTCTAGATTTCGCGTGCCGTTGTCCCTTCATCTCCAATTTCATATTGTTTTTCAGTTAATGTTTCCATCTTAACCGCATAATGCCCTCCAGTTGAAACGCATGCTCCGCATCATTTTCTGGGCATTTTAGCATCTAGTAGGTAGCGATCTGAGGCCTGCGATCTACGTCCAGTAGGTAACGACGGCAGAAAATGAGACGGGGCATGCGTTTCGATTCAACTGATCGCAGGACGCAAGCTGCGGCTAGGTCGCGGCTGTGTGTATCAAGCTTGGGTTGGGTTGCCTGGAAGATATAGCTTTGTGCGATGACGACGCTTTTATACTACTTATTTGTCTCTTGTTTTTTTAAATTTTCCTAAACTGTTTAAGTTTCGTTAAATCGAATTCTTTCACTTAGTGTTTGGAAGATGCAGGTATTCCTTCCCACAGTTCAAATCAGTCTGATTTATTGTTCTCCTTATATTTAATACGTAATGATCCGTATTAAATATAAGAGAAGAATTACCTGCACTATCCATCTCACCCATCAAGACCCATCCGCCTCGTTCCCATATAACCCCATTCCTCAATACGTATGATATCCTTAACATGAGTAATAGGCGTACACGGAAGCTGAGCACACTGGTCTATAACCTGAGGGACACTGGGGCGCCGGAATATCTTGCTAATAAGTTGAGATGGAATGACAGGGCTGAGGATAGAACTAGAGCAGTACGGATAGTTCAACTTGAGTTGCCGTTGCCGCGATTGCATCACTTCCGGGGGAGCTTTCGGTTTGCGGCCTCCAAATGCTGGAATGATTTGCCACCACCTATCACAAATGCAAAGTCACTTCGTTCTTTTAAGAAAATGTGCAACGAGTGGCTATTGACGCGACAAAAGTCCTCCAGCAATTGGTCTGCCGTGCCGAATCGGGTCTAGGGCGTCGTGGTTGTGTAGATGCGTGGGGCACACTATTATATAGATATAAAAATATATACTTATATTACTTATAATAAATATTATATAATATATAAAATTTATACATAGATATGCTAGCACACAATTTCTTGATTAATTCCGTTTATAGGCAGTTTTCTTCCTGTGTTTTGTTTTGGTATTATTTATGGATTCCTGAGCATTCGCCAAAGGTTAAAAAATAAATTTAGAATAAAAATCCATTGGGCTGGTCGGACTTTTAAACTTCTGGCAGATCTTATAATGTCACAATCACATCACTTATATCACATCACATTTAATTTTGTAAATAAGTAGTAATTAATTAATATTATAGGTAATATACATATGTTGTTAGCATGTAAGTGGCAGCTAGGCTCTCTGGCGGAGCCTGAAAAACAGCACCCGTGCTGAGGCCTCGACCCATTCGCCTATTTTTAGTATTACGATATATTTTTGTATAATTATTTTATGTTTAATGGTGAATAAAATTCTTTTTATTTATTTATTTATTTATTTAGCTAAAAATATTAAAGTCTTCGAATCGAATGCGACGTTATAGGCGACAAATGACCGGAAATTGGAAATGCAGTCCATTTTCCTACTCCATTGCACCTACAATACAAGAACTTTATTCAAGTAGTTAATGAATATTATCAGAACTTAGATAAGATAAAGATAAGATAAGATAACGTTTATTTGACACACACAAACAATGCACAATAACAAGAAAATGAATAGACTAGTACAACACAAGGTGACGGTGCAGTGGTGTGGTGCCATACCGGTCCCCAGCTCAGCGTGTGCTGTAGCAGTGGTATAGTAGTACCTGGTTTTCAGCGGTTTTCAGCGTAACTTGTAGATATCTCGTCAATTCTGTAAACATTTTATTATTGAAAATCAATGTATAACTCTATCATTCGTCCATTTAAACATATCTGTCGAAATCCTATCAGGCATTGGATGCAGCTGCCAAAATTAATCTCGTCCGTCCGTCAAATGAAATGTGCGTACAGTGGATTATAAAAATAATTATGACGCTGGACGCTCCAGATGTCGACATGAGCGCTTACGACTACGAGCAATGTTTGTGGGCTTCTAAAATTAGTGACCGACTGAAAAGTTTTTGCAACCGAAACCGAGTTTTGAGCCCTGTTTCGGTCAAAAAGAGAAAAGACATTGCCACAATTCAATGGAGCTCTGCCCCACCCACAAAACTACGTGACCATTTAAGCTGTACCTATCATTTTGTTGGGGACTTATTACATGTTTCATATTGCATAATCATAATCAGTATCATTTTCTACTACTCTCGCAACTCCTATAGAAGTATAACAAAAACAATGAATAATTCGCTTCGATTTCTTACTATTTTCTGAATTCTTAATTAGGCTGTATTTTTCGACTCGCTAGATGTACAAGACTTTGTTTTAAACCAATAATTTAAATAAAAAACGGAGATATTTTTACATTTATTCGTTATCTTGTACATGTCGCGGTTGATGGTGGGGCAGAATCTGGCATTGTCATTTGGGATTATGGTTTATTGGACGTAAAAGTACCTAAGAGTACAGACATAAATTTTGACATAATTTGGGCCCATAATTTTGAAGCAAACGAAAAAGTTTAACAAAGTTTACTTATGTATTTTTGAACCGAGATGTTTAGGCATAATCGTCGATAAATGCGCGAATAATTATATCATGTAGTCCGCGCTTCATCTAATAGTTGGTAGTAAAATAATTTGTACACTCGGTCGAGGTTCTCAACTGTGCTTAGCTTACATAGCTCAGGCAAGAGTGAAGTGGATTGTTGAACTTCTTCATTCAGGGTTGCAGTCGCTTCAGGCGACTCCTCTGGAGGAAAAAAAGACTAGGTCTCTAGAATATTGTTACTCTTTGACTAAAATTGTCGAGTCCATTAATAAAAATAATTTAGCTTTTAGCGATAAGGGCCGCCAAAATTGTACATATTGTTTTGTATTTCTGTATTGTAATTGTTTGTGTCTTTTATATACAATAAAGTGTGTTTGAATTTAAAAAAAAATTGAAGCCGAAACCGAAGTTTCGGGTAATGGTTACACTATCCTAAAACTGTACTTTGGCCGGAGGCGCCGACTCCACTAGAAATCATAACATTCCTGTCTAAAATAACCGACTTAATTGAATCGAAACTGACCGTGAAATATTAAATCGCCATAGAAACAGAAATATTGTTGTTTTTGATGTGAAAAAAATTGTACATTTGCCAAGGGTGCTCGTTTGCGACGACGAGGCTGATCAAAACGGCGGCAAGTGCCCGTAAACATGTCACATCACTAGTGACATGGCGGTGGGAGTAGTGGTGTAACTCAGGACACGAGTCTTCGAGACGCAATTTTGTAGAGTCGATTCACGCAAGATTCAGTTTTGATTTGAGCGCCATTTAACCCTTGCAGTCTCTAAAAATACTCAAAATAAAACCTAATTGAACATTTATAAAAGCATGAAGACGCTACTAACTAAATAAGCCTAGAAACATTTTGTCTTTTTGCAATCATTTTCAGCCCATGTAAGACCATAATATTGAACATAAAACCCTCAGATTTCGCCGTCCGCTTCTGCTGCCTTGTCATTCTATCTTGTCCTTTTATAAGTGAACTTATATCGATTGTTCTTTGTTGTTAATACACATTTACTGTATGTAGGTAGCTATTACAAGTCTACAAGTAGTTTTATAAGTTACAATAATTCAGCTCACGCTATAAACATATTCATTCATTCGAGCTTAGTGTGAGCTCTTATGACAGTTAAAATTGTATGAAATCTGACAGTTGTAATACCGAACCGAAAGTCAGTTCGCAATTCAGAATCAGAATCGTTTATTGACACTGTAAGGTATATAATAAAGTAGCAGTTACAGTTGCTTAGGTGGTACAGAAACACTTGCAGTGTACCCAGATCGGGCATTCAATAAATTATATAAATAATAAAAACTGTCTACTGAACAACGACCAAGAGACTCAAGTCTTTTCACCACTCTAGTGAGAATACTGAACAAGAACAATCAACAAATCGTAGTTTGAAATGTACCATGCTGCTAGACTAAACAAGATTAGGATGTTAGGAGTGGCCCTGCCAAAGCAAACATCGTCAGAGGCCGAGCACGTGTCAGTCAGTGTCAATCCCGTCAGCTCGTCCATCGATACCACCCACTAGTGGAGTGGTTGAAACAACTGAGCGTTGCAGCATCCTTGAACTAATTCCGCTAGATTTTTTGTTTTTGTCAGTCAACTCAGATGAAAGTGTATGTACATGGGCAACATAAAAGTCGAGATTTTCTCAGACTTGGAAGATTTATAAAATTTTTGTCTACACTTGGCTTCGGAAGATTTATAAACTTGCTAGTGAAATAATTATTTATTTGTTGAGGTATGAAATGAAATTATTTATTTGCCTTGAATGTGGTTACAGGGTTGTTACATTGGTAGTTATGCCCAGCACACTCAGTCATTGCTGACATGCAAATATTATGATCACATATTAACTTATTCCTATTATATTATTTACATTTCAATGTTATAATTATAATTCAATTATTTCCTATTAATATCGATGTCATAATAATAATAATAATGCATCTACTAATTCAATATCATCATTTCTTAATATTCTAGGCTAGGTCATAGTTTGGTCAATAATACATGGTATTTCATTTTAACAGTTTTTTTTAAACCAACAGCAACAGACTTGTTCTTAGAAAATCTCTACCTGTACACTTTTCTCTCTGTGTCACAAAACACCCTAATATGTTTTGGCAACAGATTTAACAAAGGCAAATTGTTACGCCACGCCCCTAAATCGGATCGCCCCCACGTCGTATCGGACCCGACTTTACGACCATAAGTGCCGATATGAAAGCAATAAATTAGTTTTGTGGTTGGTTAATGATGGTTAATCGGAATGAGTTTCATTTATTCATTCACGACATAGCCTGTACTCTAAACTAGTGAATAATTAAGATTCAACTGTACACAGACGCTTATCCCGAAAACTCCATGACTTATTGCCACAGAGCACCCCCACGATTTGAAGATTCGATGTTCTACAAGACTTTCCACATATTTAGATAGATTTTTACCTCATTTTCACTCACAAACTCATTACGACGTTCAATAGGCGAATGAAACGATGTTTTGAGGCGTGGCGCTTTTATTGTAGTACTTGCAAGTATGCTTGGCAGCAGCGGGGGCCCTCATATGCGGACTCTAGTGGGGGTGCTCTGTGCTTATTGCTGACCAAAATGGAATATGGACCTGTGGGGTGACCGCGACTTCCAATCGTTATCGCAATCGCTTTCAATTTGACACATGGACGCTATACATTGCTATGTTTTTGCAAGTTTTAACAAACGACAACGAGAAGCAGCAATGTGTATCGTTCAAGAGTCAAAATGAAAATGATAACGAAAACGGTTCTCTTGAAAATGGCGGGAAACGACGGTTGCGAAGTTATTTGATAATTTTCCTTTTAACGTCTACAGGGACTATTTTGTGGTTAATATCACGTTAAATTAATCAGAAAATGTTCGCGAATGACAGTACGGTGAAGTTATTGGATTATTTATGCAAGATCTGAAGTTTCAAGCTTTTATCAAGAGTCCCCGCTACAAGCTCGGGAGTGAACGTGACTGTCGAGCTGCTTCGTCCAGAGTGATGACGCTACGGCGTCTCCCCTGGATGAAGACATGAAGACGCGGCTACCCAGGGTGAAGACGCCACTGCGACTCCCCTGGAGGAAGATAGAAGACTATTGAATATATTGAATTTTCTGTAACATGACATTGGCAAATGACGAACTGTCGAGTCCATTAATAAAATAAATAAATAAATAAATAAGATAACGAAAACGATTGAAGTCGCGGTCACCCCCCTGCATAGAATATCGAAAGTCCCGCATCGTAACCACATCACCACTTGTGTAACCAGCCCTCTTGTTGTTGCCAAAGTTTTAAAAGTTCGTAAAACAACTATCGTATATCACGTTCGTATGATCTTGGACTTGGTCAATAAATCGCCGTTAAATGGAATTAGGTAGGTACTTATGTGAAGAAAAAATTCCGAAGCGATTGAATTTTGTAGTATATTTGGGACGGGGAAGCGAGAATAGAAAAACAACAATGCTCTGTTAATCAAGTGTAATAATAGACTGCCTATTTTTAACTGTCTTCCGACTACCCTCAACACTCGATGTGTGTTTACCTACACACAAACACTAAGAATTTATACCGAAGCCCATATCAATTGTCTTATTTTGTAAACAAAAACTACCCTACCCTACTAACATTTTAAACTGTTCTGTGATTATTGCATAGTTATTTTCACATCATTAGATCGGATTACTATATTTTCAAAATGATGAACAGGTTAGATCAATCAGTTCCTTCAGTGTTACATCACAACAGGTAATTAGACGATCATATTTTTTTTCTACAAAATAAAACACTTGATTTGGGCTGCGGTATACAAGTAGGTACTAGCATACCTCGCGCAACGCATTAGCCTCGCAATCCAGCGAGGCAATGCAGCCAGCCTTCTGGGGACACTCCCCGCGGTCGGTGATGTAGGGCAAATTTTTTATTTATAGTTTTTATTTGTATATTTACTGTTTCCGTAATATAATATTTTGTAGTTTAAATTAAATAACTTTAGTATATTAATACATACTTAGTAGGTACTTTATTTCGTTGTTTACACACATTTCAGACTACACAGGAAAGCTGACTTGCCTGTGTTTACTATTTATCACTCGAGAAAAGACTCGGACTAAAAACAACGAAGCATCTAAAATATTCCCGCGTGCTCTATAAATACCTCGGAAGCTTTGACGGTCGCAAAACAAAACAATTGAATTGAATAATCTAGTAGATTCTAGAAATCTCTAAATAGATCGCCGTTCATTGAGTAGGATTTGAAGACAATAAAAATATAATGAGAGCACGAAGTAAAAATAGTAGACAAACGATGGTTGTACAATCAATCATTCGGTCGGACGCGGTGACAGATTGGACTGGTCTGTGACTTGTGAGGATTTCTTCAGAAAATATAACTTCGTCTGGACAGTTGGAAGAGGGAATTATATTTGTTCATAAACCGCGGCTTTAACCAAGTGTCTTATTTTATAAACAAATATGATCGTCTAATTACCTGTTGAGATGTAACACTGAAGGAACTGATTGATCGAACCTGTTCATCATTGTGAAAATAAAGTGATCCGATCTAGTAATGTGAAAATAACTATGTAATTACCACAGAACAGCTTAAAATGTTAGTAGGGTAAGGTAGTTTTAGTTTACAAATTAAGACACTCGATTTGGGCTTCGGTTTACGTACCTATTTGTCAATGACTAAGGCCGATGATCACAGACAGACAGACGATATCGGCTGATATCGGACTATATCTCACCCGGATCACGTGGTTTGACCTAATTAAATTACAGAATACCAAATTAAGCTCAATAGCGAGTTCGAAAGTGTTCATGGCTATTTTTATAGTGAGGTTCGCCCCCATCAAGCTATGATGGCCCTTACTCTCTGCCCACCCATACCTATAGCTACGGGAATGTTGGACAGTGGGTCGCCCTGTATACATAGGTCTCATTGACATATTGAATCGAAATCCGCCATCATTTTGGAATGGCGGATTTTATTTTTAATTCGTTTAATTTTCTATTTACATGAATAGGTACTCTAAATAACTTGATTTGGCGAAATTATCTCTTGAATAAGAGTAGAAGCCATTCAAATAAAAATAGAATAGACATATCGAATCGTTTACAACACTTACATATCTACCTAGGTACATTTTATAAGTATTTTTAAAATGTACAAAAGGTGATTTACAATTTGCCAAATATTTACTGTCAAATACATTCAAATAGGTTAATCAAAGTTACTAAAAGTCAAATGAATCACTGACAACATTGTTGAGTGTCACTTCCTAAGAATGCAAAGTTTTCAACGATCGTAAACATCTATTTTCATGACCGCGTCACCGCAACGATAGTTTCACTTGCTAGACGTGTTCACAAATTTAATAATAAATTGGAAACGTGTTCATTATCCGAATCCTGCATAAATAACGAATTATCGCGACGTTTAAGCGAAACCGTAAAAATGTTTTCGGCAGATTAAATTCGCGGGCGTAATTTTTTTTAGTTTATCCCATACGGAAAAAGCGAAGGATCTCAGTCCATACAGCCTGGTCATAAGTATTAATTTTTCTTCTCTGTTTTCCAGTAGTAATGAGCGAAGCCAAGTCTTTTTTTAAATTTTACCAACATTTTATACTAGTTTATTGCACGAACAGTTTCCTCTGTATTATTTATTGCTTTAATTTCTGAGTAGAGTGGATGTTCAACTAAATATTTGATGCAAAAATAAACTTCACGAGTGGCGCGCGAGTGAGCCAACAGATTACCTAGGTCATCAGCTAAAATTCTTATTGCTTATTCTTTGAAGAAATTTCAGTTTTTTTTATCGTTTTCTTTTGACTACAAATGATGTGGGCAAATGTTTCGACCATATCCATTAATAGCAATTCTGTTTTAATTAAAGGCGTAACTAAAAGTTGTTATTATCTCTTGTATGTGTTTCACCGCGGCCCAAATCAAGTGTCTTATTTTGTAAACAAAATATATGATCGTCTAATTACCTGGTTGTTATGTAACACTGAAGGAACTTATTGATCGAGCCTGGTTCATCACTGTGAAAATAAATTGATCCGATCTAATAATGTGAAAATAACTACGCAATAATCACGGTACAGCTTAAAATGATAGTATAGTAGGGTAGTTTTTACTTGCAAAATAAGACACTTGATTTGGTCTCTATACCTACTTCATATGTGTCACATAACGTATAGTGCTGTCTTTATAATTCAAATTCTAAACATATTTGTCTGTTTTGTTTCAGATGTGGTCGAAGCAAGCCAACTCAGAATGTGAGACCAATGGACGAGACGAGGACGCGCGATGCTAGCGCTAAGAAACCGTTAATTTTACGAAACCGTAATTATAGTAATAAGTTGTTAAGTATAATAATATACATACGTTAAGAAATGTTGTTTACCCAAGCATTTAAGTAACTTAAGACCAAATAACCTGCAATCCGAAGAAAATCAAAAGAAAAGAGCTCAAAAATCGTCAAGTCGACCATATCGATGAAAGATGGGACTTATTATAAAAATCGACACAATGAATTACTTAGAAAGCTGACAAATTGAATTATAAAATCGTAATGTCGACCAATATTATATCCGATGAAAGACATGACTAAATTAAAATTGATAAAAGCTGACACAAACTCGCAGATGAAACTATAGCGATTCCAGTGTGTGACATACTAAATGACAATGCCAGATTCTGCCCCACCATCAACCGCAAGTTGTACAAGATAACGAATAAATGTAAAAATATCTCCGTTTTTTATTAAAATTATTGGTTTAAAATAAAGTTTTGTACAAGTTGCGATTCGAAAAAAAACAGCTTAATTAAGAATTCAGAAAATAGTAAGAAATCGAAGCGATTTATTCATTGTTTTTGTTATTCTTCTATAGGAGTTGCGAGAGTAGTAGAAAATGATACTGATTATGATTATGCAATATAAAACCTGTAATAAGTCTCCAACAAAAGGTCACGTAGTTTTGTAGCTGGGGCAAAGCTCCATTGAAATGTGGCAATGTCTTTTAATCGTCACTAAGCGAGATGACCGCTCACTCTCACGCCATGTAAGTAGCAAGAGTGACAGGCATATCGATGTATGTTTCGGATTATTTTTGGCGACCAAAACAGAACCAGATCTAAGAAATCGTCATACACAAACGAAACCTGACAGAAGAAATACAAAATCGTCATAAAAAAGTATAAAACCGTCATAAATATACTAAGGAATTCAGTGCTGGGCATTCCAATTTAAGTGAGGTCTAAAGTTAAATTGTTAAGTATGGAGAAAGACAACTTAGTCAAATTTAATGCCAATGAGAATGTGGTAGCTAAAAACTGTTGCTGTTTGGTGCTAAAATCTCTTTGTAATAACTTTATCGTCGTTAAGAACTAAGAGAGTTTTATAATAAAGTTTTATTATAAACATAACGCATTTTTAATTCAACTAAGTAAGTACCTATTTGTGGTGATTCCAGAGTGTCGCTCGCTAAATGACAATGCCAGATTCTGCCCCACCATCAACCGCAAGTTGTACAAGATAACGAATAAATGTAAAAATATCTCCGTTTTTTATTAAAATTATTGGTTTAAAATAAAGTTTTGTACAAGTTGCGATTCGAAAAAAACAGCTTAATTAAGAATTCAGAAAATAGTAAGAAATCGAAGCGATTTATTCATTATTTTTGTTATTCTTCTATAGGAGTTGCGAGAGTAGTAGAAAATGATACTGATTATGATTATGCAATATGAAACCTGTAATAAGTCCCCAACAAATCGATAGGTACCTACAGCTTAAATGGTCACGTAGTTGTAGGTGGGGCAAAGCTCCATTGAAATGTGGCAATGTCTTTTAAGCGTCGGTAACCTTACCGAGGTCCGCTCACTTTTGTGCGATAAATATTATCTATGGGTGAATGAATGTTGGTGGCTTAGCATTTTATGTAAGTAACATGTATTCCGTTTTATACGGGGTGTCCTTGAATTCATTCGATAAATTGAAACTGGGGGGTGTACTCATGATAAATATTGAATTGGTAAGGTTTTTTGTAAATCAAAACTGCAAAAAAAATTGAACTAAGTGGGTACGTCATAAGTCACACAATGACCTTAGAAATGACCATCAGGTCAAATTCCAGTGAAAGAAATCGTTGCAAAAAATTACAAATACTTACCATAAAATATAAAAACTCCAAAGCGACGCACATCAATTTATTATTTTTGTTTTTGAGAATTGAATTATTGTAAATATATATTTTTTTATTTTATTAATTTACTTAAACGTTATGCAGAATTAATGTAAGTCACAAGCCTAACCTTCCACTTAATTCTGTCGAATGAATTCGATCACCACATACATATAAGTATCGTCTAAGCAAAGCAATAGCAAGACTTATATCTATAATCTGTGGCAATAGCCCAATAACGGTGAAGGAAAACATCGTGATGAAACCTACATGCCGTAGAAGAAGAAGAAAAAATCTAAGGCATGTGAAATCCGCCAATCTGCACTGGGCCCGCGTGGTGGATCATGGCCTCAGCTCCCTCGATGTAAGGGAAGGTCTGTGCCCGAGCAGTGGGGCATATAAATAGACTGATGATGATGAATAGCCCAATAGTGCATTAATAATTTACCATCCACATCCATTATATCTCTAAGCTAAGTAGGTATAGGCATTGGGCCTAATGGATACAGCCGATGCACCTCAGTAATAGAACATCGAAATTGCGATCCCGAAATACAGTAAAATCCAGCGATAAAAGCAGTCTTAAAACATCTCGCTGAGGTGATTTGCTATCAAACATTTGTAGGACTGGACGCGAGCCAAATGTGTGCTTAAAGTTTTGATATACGCGTGTTTCAAAAGATACTCTGTGAATGAACGGACGCCATCGTTTGCGTTGTGATGTAATTTAATTGAAACTGTTTTACGGGGTAATGGTATCAAGGCAAAACTTTCTGAAGGTCGTTTATTTAGGGCGTCTATCTTTATATAGGTATACCATTGATCTCCTATAAACAACTAGATATTCAGTCTGCCTTCTAAAAATGTCCGAGCGCAAAGAAGGTCCAAACGGATGAATGGTCATTTGCTTTATTGGACATTATTTGGACGTTAACAATGGACCCTTATTTGGACGTTTTTTTAAATTGTTTTAGTAAGACATTTGTGTATCTAGTAACTAGTTGTATATAGGAGATCAATGAGGTATACAGATACTTTACCTATAAGAAATGAGTTCCGCCAAAGCAACATAACAAAAGTGGTTGACATTGCTTGTGAATCAGCTTGTTGTAAATAGCGACACCCGCACGCAAAGTATCTTATCAATTACTCAAGGGTTAACTGGACTCAGGGGATTTCGTGAGCGGGATAAGTCCGCCTGTCTCGTACTTACGTAGTCATTGGATAACTGAACTTATAATACGGAGGTCCTCTTATTTCTCTGAGCAGAGTTCCAGGTTTGATCGTCGGATAGTCATAACGAGATTTTATCTGTTTTTTTTTTTGGATAAATTTCTCATTCGTTGAGGACTCGTAGAGAGTCGGTGAGGGGAAGATAACTTCTAAACGCCTGTTGAGAAGTAGTTAGCAACTTGTTTTTCGTTCTGAAAGTGGAAAAAAATCAATTTCATTACTTTTTTAAACGGATGCCTAAATGTCACACTGACAGTGACAACAGCTGATATGGGGATAACACATGGCGGAAATATGACCATAATTAGCAGTTTTTGTATTATTTTTCATTCGTTCCATATAGAATAATCGACGTATCATAGATAGCGTCATTTTTGTAGATTCGAAATAAAATTGTATATTTCTAATTTTATTAGTATATTATTTAATTCGTCTTCCATTATAATTTTTATATGAAGGTTAGGATATCGGAGTATTTTACATTGGATAGTTGCTAATATTGTTCAGTCGACAGGACATCAACCTATCTACCTACTCAAATCCATTGCAATCTAACCAGTATTGGCAGTATAATACTGCATTTATGCATCGGTAATACTGCCAGTATTACCGATGCATAAATTACAATCTATTGCATTTAGTAAGTTTTAGCAGTTTTTCTTGTAAGATCTGCAGGATGTCTGAATTTTAGTTGGTCACACTGCTTGTTTATTTTTTGACAAATGGAAAATGCCTATACTTCTTCGGAAAATTGCCGACGACCGTAATTTCGTCATTATATGGTTTCAATAAATTAAAAAACTTGTAGTTATAGTGCATGACGTAATTATTCGTCTTGTGCGCTGTGAGTTTGATGGGAGAGCGCGAGCGAGCCTTGAGATCTGAAGACATGGCTTCGACCAGCACCGCTGTGACAACTGTCCCGCCGTCCACACAAGAGGTAACTCCCTCACTACATAATATACATACGATACGCGTACCTTATCAACTCTATTTGATTTCTTAATTCCGCCGTTTCGATTGATAACGAACTTAAAACAAATCGTAAGTGATGACGCCGCGTATTCTCCTTTACGACATCGTAATGGCTACACAAAAAGTCTGTTTAGCTTTAAAACCTCAAATTCGAGTGTTAAAAGTTCAATATTCGACTAAATTGCCAGGATTACTTGACAAAATCAATGTGCTGGACCTCACTAGGGTAATAGCAGGTCCGTTCTGCTCTATGATGCTAGGGGACCTCGGTGCCAACGTGATGAAGGTCGAAAGTTTGGACGGAGACGAGGCGAGGAAGTGGGGACCTCCATTTGTGAATGACACAAAGGACTCGTTCTATTTCTTATCTGTGAACAGGAATAAGAAGAGTATTTGTGTAGATTTCAAGTCACATGAGGGTAAGTTAATTGTTTGAGTAAATTACATTTATGGTTTTATTCAAGGACATAGTAATTGTGACTGTGAATTCTAATGTCATAAGAATTAAGGTGGTTGTTGTGTCAATTTAGTGTACAAACAAAATGTTTTCGCCATTTTATTGATATAACCTGATATAATATTAGTCCAAATTATTATATACCTAGTAATCCTTATACTGTTGAAGCCAATTAGACTGATAGCCCAGTAGAAATCGACACTAAAAAAGGCTAAAATTGCAAAGCATGATGTAGTTCTACAATTTTGATACGTTGTATGGTTCAATTAGTGATAAACTGCAAAAAAAGTTCCCTTGTGCTCTAAAAATCATAAACTGTGCATTTCCGACAAACAGTATTCAGTACTTTTACAAATTCAATTAATTTTGCAATAATTTAAGCCAAACCGCAGCTCTGTAAACTCCATAGGGAATTGGCTACGGCCCTTCAAAGATTGGAATTTTTTCCCGAAAATATACAATTTTAAGTTTTGCTCCTGCTCGAAGCAAAATATGACAGTTTCAACCAATAATTTGTAGTAATGGTTCACTGTAGTTTTGTCATAATATTAGGAATACAATGAAGGTTATAATAATTGTTATTGTTCGGCTTATTCCGCTTTCATCATATTGGAATTTGGTCATACCTTTGAATGCTTCTGTAGCTTAGTACGGACAGCAGATCAATGGTAACACTTGCAGTACGATTTTAAATCTTACAATGCAGATAATAAGAACGGTCTAAAGTGTTACACTTGATCTGCTGTTATTTGTACCAGTAAAATATATTGTCGTTACTACTGTCTTGAATTGAAATGCTACACCATATAGCTGCACTGTTTAAAACTCAAATATTTTAAAACATCATTATTCCTTTAGCAAATATGTTTATATTGCAGGAAAGCAAATAATGTATGACTTAGCAAGGAAATGTGACGTAATGGTAGAGAACTTTGTGCCTGGGAAGTTGGATAAACTCGACATTGGCTACGAGAAACTGAGAACAGTCAATCCAAAGCTAATATACTGTGCTATCACCGGGTTTGGGCACACTGGACCTTACGCTAAGAAACCGGGGTAATCTAATCTCTATATTTATAGAACTCGATAGGTACCTAATTGATAATTCTCTAAACTTAATCTGACATCTATGTTGCCTCTCTTTCCTACTCCAAAGTTATAAAATAGATGGTATGAGATTTATAACTCACAGTTAGCTTAAAATTAGTAAACATAGGACACATTTGCTACCATTGATTGGTGGAACACAGAGAAAGGTGTACAGGTGAGTTTTTAAGGTTGATATTTTCTCAAAAACTACAATGTAAAAAACGTCCAAATAAGGGGCCATTGTTAACGTCCAAATAATATCCAATAAAGCAAATGACCATTCATCCATTTGGACCTTCTTTGCGATCGGACATTTTTAGAAAGCAGACTGTGTATCTAGTTGTTTATAGGAGATTAATGGCTGAGAGCCAATGATGAGTACAAATTCGGCCAAGGAATCGTTGTTTTCTATAGCAAAGTTTTGAAGTTTAAAAAATATTTAAAATTTATGTGCGCCATTTTCTTTTGTAGTTGTTTTAAGGTAGTTGCTTACATGATCATGACATTAACAAAGTTCCTCAGAGAGGCGCCATAAAACAAAAAAGATAAGAGATACTGTTGTATATTTTCTGTCGCCAATAAAATCTTTCTATTTCATATCCAGCTACGATGTCATAGCCTCTGCAATGGGTGGCCTGCTCAACACAACTGGAGAACGAAACGGTAACCCAGTCAAACCTGGTGTCGCTATTACGGACATAACAACAGGCCTCCATGCGTTCGGAGCCATAATGACCGCTTTATACCACCGTCAGCAGACGGGGAACGGCCAGAGGATCGACTGCAACCTTTTATCCACCCAAATTGCGAGCATGATCAACATTGCTAATATTTATCTGAACTGTGGCATCGAAGGCCAACGTTGGGGTACTGCACATGCAAACATTGTCCCGTACCAAGGTTTCAAAACCAAAGACGGACATATAGTTTTAGGTACCGGATCTAATGCTCAATTCGCTGACTTATGCAAGCTGATAGACAAAGAGGAATTGATTACAGATGAGCGCTTTAAAGATAACTCGGGGCGCGTTAAAAATAGAGATGAAATCGTTGAGATTATTAGTGGAGTTATTGGTAAGAAAACTAAGAAGGAATGGGCGGAGATTTTTAGGAATGCATCGTTTCCGAATGGTCCGGTAAATACTATGAAAGATGTGTTTGAGGATGAGCATGTTAAGGCTATAGGGCTGGTGAAAGAGTTGCCCCATCCGGATGCAGGGACGGTGAAGGTGGTTGGTCCTCCAACCGTGTACAGCGAAGGTGGGAACCACGCCAGGACTGCGCCCCCCACAACGGGACAACACACTAAAGACATTCTAGCGAACTTCCTCGGCTACAATGAGAAGAAAATTGATGGTTTATTTGAAAATAATGTTGTACGCTAAGTTTTTGTTTCCAATATTATAGTGAAGTGAATAGTGGCCAGGTCACTATTTGATTTTGAAATGTCTGTAATTATTATAGTTTTTCAAGTGATTTAAATTCTATTTCAACAGTTGATATTAAATTTATGTGTATGTTTTGATATTTTCTTGCATATTCTATGCGAAACGAAAATCTAAATGATAAATGGAGAAAAAATTTCATCACGACCGGGATTCGAACAAAGGCCTTGCTATTCCGTGGCACGCTCTATTCCAACAGAACCACCGTGATATCGTACCGAGGTCGTGAATTTTGTCTCCATCTTCGTCTTAGGGACGGTAGCGACATCTATGCAGTAATTTTGTAATTACTGAATATATGTCATTTGTAAAATTAATGTAGATAGTTTGATTTTCCATGCTTTTCGACCATTTATTTACGATATAACTTTTATGTACATAATTTGTCAATCAATCTTTTTGGGAATTGGTAGTAACATAATTATTACAAAGTTTTTATTATGTTTTGTATGTTTATATTATTACCTAAAATTACTTACATAATATAGTTTAAGTATTTGCATTGTTGGCGTTTATAAAACAAGTTTTATCTTGAAAGATAAGAGTGATAAGAAATGTTTAAGATGTGCTTCTTATTTGTTGTTTAATATAAGTAATAAAAATTGCTATCACTTTATTTACGTGACTATTTATTTTTAGTAGAAAGTACGAGTACGAAAGCGACAATAAAATATTTATAAGTTATTTGCGTAATATTATAATTCCGACGAGATCATGAAACGGTATTTATAATATTAATTTTCAATCACTGTAAATATTACTGTTCTATGACAGATGTGACCACCCCACAGCCACTTCGGCTTGCTGATAGTATGAGCAATGTTAACTACTTTTGTTCTTACTTATTCTTCGACCAGAGTTATGCCGAACATAGCTCTTTCCATATCTCGCCTAAATCCGATGACGAGTTCTCGAGAATGGAGGTCACGAACGTAGGCCCGTATTATTAGTCTGAGCTCGAACCCGCCCTCAAGAACGAATTCAGCTGATACACTCTCAAGACGTGATCACCATCACAAGTATGCCATTTATTAATAAACCAATCTTGAGGGCGTATCACGTGATGTCTTTCTCAAGTGGAAGAACTCAAGTAAACGTCGCAGTTCGCCTGCAATCAGCAAATACGTTCTCAAGTGTAAGTTTGATAGTTTTCTCAAGAACTGAGTTTTGTTCATTAAATACGGCGTTACTCACGTGATACCCGATTCCTTAACGCGCACCCAAGTTAGGTCGTTCTCAAGATTGATTTTTGAGCTGAGAGTGATTTATTAATACGGTCCGTAGTGTGGGAGCAGATGGAGACTGTATGCAAAAGGCCGTGAATTCGCCGCCTTGGGAAAGGTCTGCGTCCAGCAGTGGACAGATACGGGCTGATGATGAAGTTGTATTAAAATCGCCAGGCAACCATGGCTTACCCGGAGTCTCATATCTCACTCAACACCTCCTGTCTCCACTTGATCAGAAGCCCGCAGCTCTTAAAGTATCATTACAAGTACCAGGACACTATGACACGCCTAGAGTCTCATTAACATAGTATCCAGTGTATGTCTGTGGGGCTAATACCAGCGTCGAGTGACGTGCCTTGGGTTGGAAGAGATCTGCCTTCAGCAGTGGACTGATACGGGCTTATGAACTTGCATTGAAAGTACCAGGAGACCATGGCTAACCCAGAGTCTCACCTAACTTCTGCTGCCACTGGGTCCGAAGCGCCAGCTCATTAGATAGATAGATAAAACATTTATTCGTTTCTGCAACACACTACAATACATACACAAAGAAGGTACAAACATGGAGAACAGATAGATACACTACACTAAGGAAGGTAACATAAGTGTTTTAGGTACATATTGTCTGTGTCGCAGTAATGAAAGGGCGCTGACTCAGCATATTGCTGCGCGCGCACACGCACGAGGCGGCGCGCGCGCAGCGCTGGTATTCTGTCAGTACCTCAGTGACGTCACAGTCACTCCGTCGCGGCGACTCATTGTCATTAAAAGTACCAGGGCACTATGACACGCCTAGAGTCTCATGATATGTCTATTGTCAGCCGGAGCCTAGTGAGCCGCTGGCTGTGCTGACGTTGCGCCCGACAGCGGAGCGAGCGCAGCCAAGGAAGAAGGTCGTCTGGACAGAGGACACGGTCGACAACGAACACTTGAACAAGAAGAAGTCCAAATGTAAGTACTACAGACCGACAAGGGTCTTTCGGCACGTGGCAGAAATCGGAACTAACTCCGCCATCTAAAACGTTACCTTTCGTTGCGAACAGCGCCCCCCTTTCAGTGTCATTCACGTGCCAAAAGGACACTGAAATAAAAACTGTGCCGTGCTCTTCACACTCGAGCGCGAGACAGAAGATGTCCCGCTGCGGCGGAGAGAAGAGCGCAGCACAGTCCATATATGTATTTTTATTATTTTTGGATGAATTTTGGCAGGGAAATAAAAATACGCCAATTAAAATCAGATTCTTTTAAAACAAGCTCTCGTATTTATAATAGATACCCTACATTTTGATATATTTTTTTTGTATGAATAACTATTTCGGTTTAGACTTAATTTTCATTTTAAAAGACATGAAAGGTATGTTTACGATTTTTTTCTATCGAGCGAAGTTTTTCCAATCGTGTATTGGTATTCATCAGTCCCTAAATAGACTCCCCAAGATTGCTATACATTTTTTCCAGACGTTTAATTTTAATAGTGTCGTAGCCTTCGTAGAAAAACTGTAAATCCGCGCATGCTTGGCTTGGATTTTATCTATTTCCAATAAGATATGCCAATGATAAATTAAAAGGATTCTATCCTAGTCTAAGTCTTATATGACAACCTGATACGAAAGGTATTTTGTAGACACGTGTCTGACACACTCAATGTCTGTAGATATAAACGGAGCTTACAACTTCAATAGATAACTTGAAAACAAATACCATCTTAGGCACTGAGGTAAATGATCTTATGTGATTAATGTAATTTTTAAGCCACGTGAACAAAGTGATCGCCCTTAATAGACTCTAAGTAATATCGTTGGACTAACTCTTAGATATAAGTGTCAATTTATAGAATTTTAAGTCAAAATCAAATTACTTATTAGTCTTATTGTATTTAGGCTAGATCAGGGCTTCCCAAACTTATTTTTACTATGACGCCCCTGGGAAATTGCCACTTTTACGCGACGCCCCCGCCTTAAGGCCAAAAAGTACCTACCAAAGTTGTAGTTCTAGGCTAGTAACAAGTTATCAGAAAAACTCTTAATAACCTCTATAATGTTCATTAGAAAATGATAAAAAAAACGTAAGAACGAGAATGAAAAGAAATATTTATTCTACTTTGTTGGCTGGCTATTAATGAGAAGGATGTGCTTGCTTTTCTCAGCATAGCTTCTCAAAATGGGGCTCGAATTTGGAAATTGCCATTGATACAGACAGCCAATGTATGTAGATCGCCTCGCGACGCCCCTGGGATAGTGCCGCGGCGCCCCAGGGCGTCGCGACGCATAGTTTGGGAAACCCTGGGCTAGATCGTAATGTGAATAAAATGTCATACTATGACACTTTATTTAATAATAATAAAAATGTGAATAATGTCACCTCTCAGGTTGTTGTATCTACGAGAAGCCGCGCGTGTTCGGCGAGTCCGACACCGACGAGAGCGACGACGAGTGCGAGCACTGCTCCGGCCACGTGGAGCACAGGCACCCGCACACACACCAACACACGACGCGAGACACACAACGGCAGGTAACATCTCCTTAGACTTATGCACTCCTGGTACATTTACTTGTCGTCACAGCGTACTACTACTGCACTGGCGACAGGATCAGACATCACACAACGGCAGGTAACATCTCCTTAGACTTATGCACTCCTGGTACATTCACGTGTCGTCACAGCGTACTACTACTGCACTGGCGACAGGATCAGACGACACATACCGGCAGGTTACATCTCCTTAGAATTATGCACTCCTGGTACATTTACATAGCTTAATACTACTGCACTTCTGAGCCAAGTAGCTTTTACTTTCGTCGACGCTAGGTAGTATCTACAGAAAGAACCACACGACAGGACCAGACGATACGCAGGCAGGTCACTTTATACAACTGAACTCCTGGTACGGTGGAACACAGAGAAAGGTGTACATGAGAGTTTTTAAGGTTGAGATTTTCTCAAAAACTACTTGACCTATTGCAAAAATTATTTCACTGTTAGATAGATAAAAGTGAAAACTATGTGACTGTAAAAGAAACATTAAATTCGGTCCAGTAGTTTTTAAGAAAATCTCAACCTTATTGAGGCCCCCTGTATACTTAGTCTTCGACTGTCCTACTGGAAATTTATTTTGTGTTTTGGAATAGTAAAACAAAATTAATTTTAGCCTTCTAGCTCAGACGATAGTGCCTTCTGTGCAAAATGGTCCTTGGTTTTATTCAACAACAAGACAATATAATATTTGAAGGTGCTTACTGAAAGGGAGGGTGAGCGAGCATCAACGATTTTTATATCGCTAAAGTCCAGTCAAAGTCCGGACGATTTTTCTTCTTCAATAAATTCTTTCCAGTGGGAAAGGCATGGCCATCTAGGGCATATACATCCTAATCTGAAGTAAACTATCTGTTTTCATTAAATCATCATCATCAGTCTATTTATATTGCCCCACTGCTCGGGCACAGACCTTCCCTTACATCGAGGGAGCTGGGGCCATTATCCATCACGCGGGCCCACTGCGGGCTGGCGAATTTCACATGCCTTAGATTTTTTTTCTTCTACGACATGCAGGTTTCATCACGATGTTTTCCTTCGCCGTTTTGAGAGCACTCGGTAAATGTACGTAAGTTTCCGTTTTCCGTCGAAAAAACCGAGGATAACTCATTGGTACATGACTGCCCTGGCTGGGAATCGAACCTGGGACCTCCATATTGCTAGTCCATTGACCCAACCACTGAGCCACCGAGCGCGTTTTCATTAAATACATACATTATATACGAAGATAACCTAACCTAAACCTACGCACAACCCTCTCAACTCCCTAAACGAAATAACTCAACGACTCACACAATCATCGAGTTATGCAAGGAAACCTTGCTAAGAGCACAAAACTTCACAAACCACTTCTACTTCTTTCGAGCACTCCAATTAATAGAAACGTTCGTGGACATCTCCTGATTATCTTAACGTGATCATTAATCACTAAACACCACGTATTTAATTAGAATTTTCACAAAAAAGTAGCTAATGGCGTTTGGCGCGCTTTTCAAGGAATCATCCGATTTTTTTGTTATCTGAAATTGACAGGACTTGGGCGCTAATAAAAATCGTTGATGCTCATTAGTCTGTCTACTAACGAATGGTTACGGTCTTTGTCACAGGAGGGCGCCACTGCCGCCACGATCACCTTGACAGGCGAGCCGCCTGCGCGCGCGCCGCCGGACATAGCGCCACCCAACGGGGAGCCCGCCCCGCCCTCCGCCCCACACAGCTAAGAACACACTGTTCGGGTCCCATCCCATTTGTCAATGGAACTTGACGGCATCAGATAAATGACACAATTTTTTTACCTATTTATTCCATCATCAGCTCGTATCAGTCCACTGCTGGACGTAGGCAAAGCACGCCACTCAATCCGATTCTCGGGTTTGCATCCAACTATTTTAAAAACCACATTCTCGTTTTGTTCAACGATAAGGAAGTTGGTTTTATTTATTTATTAATGGAGTCGACAGTTCGTCATTTGCCAATGTCATGTTACAGAATATTCAAAATGTTATATAGCCTTCTCTTCATCCAAGGGAGTCGCCGTAGCGTCGTCACTCTGGACGAAGCAGCTAGACAGTTACGCTCACTCCCGAGCTCGTAGTGGGACTCTCGACTATAGCGCCAAACTTCAGATTCTGCATAAATCCTTCAATAACTTCACCATACTGATATTGGTGAACATTTTCTGATTAAAACGTGATATTAAACACAAAACAACCACTGTAGACATTAAACTGAAAATAATTAAATAATTTCGCAACCGTCGTTTCCAGCCATTTTCAAAAAGCCTCGAAGTTCGGGGTCATATGCTACAGACTGTATAATAGTAGTATCCTATGAAACAAATTAGCCAAAAATAGTGTTATGACAAAAGGCAGTCCCTTTTGTCATGAATTAAATTCGGAGCGATTCGACTCCGTTAGAGTCTATCTTAGCCGTATAGAGATAATCTAATAATATAGGTAATGACGACAATATTATGTTTCGATCTAATATATGACTACAAACAAGATGGTGCTAAAACATTATTTAATCAGAATTTACCGCAACGTAAAAACGATCTGTCATTTTGATGGCGGTGACAGTCCGTTTCAATAATAAAAAGTGGCTACGCCGATAAGGACAGAAGTGAATCTTTCTCTCTCACGCTTACGATATCCATATTATGTTGTTCTTGTCTCTCGAGAGCGAGGCAGAAACCACATTCCCTCTATTAGTTTCTCTCTCAACGATCTTAGCGGAATCGGGGGACTATTCACAGAACAATAGGAGTTAGAAATGCCAGAGTAGCCGCTCACGCTCGCTACTGCCATCAATTGTTTTGCGATTCCAACTATAAGTAAAGGACATTGCCTAGTTATATTGTGATGTATAAGTGATTATTATATAATATGTGTATGTTATGAAATAAAATTTGATTTTCATAAAGTTCGTGTATTCTTTCAGTAGACAGCTAGTTAAACCACAATCAAAGTAAAAGAGTATTAATTCCCTTGGTGTCACAGACCACTTACGTCTATGGGAGACATGAATTCGGTACAAATGACATTGCCACTTTTCAATGGAGCTTTGCCCCACCTACAAAACTACCATTGAAGCTGTACCTATCATTTTGTTGGGGACTTATTACAGGTTTTATATAGCATAATCACAATTAGTAGGAGTTGCGAGAGTAGTTGAAAATGATAACAAAAACAATGAATAATTCGCGTCGATTTGATACTATTTTAATAAAAAACGGAGATATTTTAACGTTTATTCGTTATCTTGTTCATCATGCGGTTGATGGTGGGGCAGAATCTGGCATTGTCATTTGCAAGCGAAAAATTATGCCAAACGATGAGCGCAATAGACAAAGCGGGGGTGCCATATTAAGTCCATGTCGATATCTCTAGGTTACACGTGTCTCGAAGCAATTTTGCGCTTATGTGCGGGCAGACACGGGCGCCCTCCTGGTACAGGTCTATGGGGTAAGTGGTCTGTGCTTGATGTACAAGAGAATTATTTATTCCTTGATTTTTAATAAGAACAAAAGGTGAACGCACACTTATGCGAGCCGTTCGTCGAACGAAACAAATTTTAGTATTTACATGAAATCCTATGAAACATCACACACTCATCTGCCAACGTAAAATGGTCCGATTGTGTGCGTGGGAAGCCTCCTTGACTTCGATTCGTCCGACACTTTCGGCTCGGATAAGTGTGCGTACACCTTTAGTGTTAAATTTAAGGGTCTACCAGAGTTATACAGAAGACATAAATTAGATAGAACGGGAATTACCGTGTTAAACATTTATTATTGATGTCTCGATATTTCGCCAGCATTGCAGCCATCATGGCACGAGTAGACTGAAGTCGGTGAGTGTTAAACGTCAGAAGGGTGACACAAAACGATCTACCCTCTTTCGTGTTCGCTGACTGCGTCGAGAAAAGTTGTTGATATTTGCAGGTACCCCCATTTTGCAAAAAGAACTAATTATGTCCGCTCGTTTGCACGCACTCGCCTTTGTGCCTCGTTTACATAGTCGATCACTGGATTCCAAGTTTTTGACAACAGAAAACCATCGTCGCGATTGAAAAGACATTGCCAATGGAGCTTTGGCCCACCTACAAAACTACGTGACCATTTAAGCTGTACCTATCATTTTGTTGGGGACTTATTACAGGTTTCATATTGCATAATCATAATCAGTATCATTTTCTACTACTCTCGCAACTCCTATAGAAGAATAACAAAAACAATGATTAATTCGCTTCGATTTCTTACTATTTTCTGAATTCTTAATTAGGCTGTTTTTTTCGAATCGCAACTTGACAACAGAAAACCATCGTCGCGATTGAAATACAGAAGAAACACGATATTTAATTTTGATAACTTTTAATAAATGTCTAAAATACGGTGGAAATAGCATATCACATAAGTACGGACTATGTAAAATAAATTATTCAGTCGATTGCTGACACATAGGGCTGGCTTACATTAGTAGGTTCCGTTACGAATATTCGGAGTCACACAAATACAGCGTGATTGGAAATTAGATACAGTGCGCGATGCGTAAGCTCAGGTTTGCATTTGTGTGAGTGCACACAGATAGTGTAGAGTGATATTCGGCCTGAGGCGCGACGCGTCCAATACAAACGCAACAAAATACACCCTGCCGCGCACGCACCGCACTTCACCTCTTGTACCGCTAGCACTCACACAAATGTAAACCTGAGCTTACGCCTCGCGCACTGTACATTCCTTGAAAGTTGAAAGGGGTGATACTAGAGGTGGTTTGCAAATTAGGCCCTATTAACGAGGGAGTCGAAATTGATAAAAAAAATCATACCTCGTGATTTATGACCTTTTATTTTTGAGTTAAGGGGAATTTTGAGCATGCATTTTTTTAAGGTAATCTCTACTTTATCAGCTTTCAGAAAAGTATTATTTCAATGCTCAGAGTGGAGCAGTTTTTGAACATCAATTTTTTTTGTGAACATGTCAAAAAATTCCTAATTAAAATTAAAACTACCGTAACTCAGAAACCACTCATTTTCAACCCCTCGTTAATATTGCCTAATTGGTTGCAAACCACCTCTAGTATCACCCCTTTCAAGGAATGTATCGAATTTCCAATCACCCTGTATATTAATGGTTGATCCCATTAGCGACGTCTACACATCAATATCGTGATCCGGATCGCGATCCCCAGGGTGCGTTCCGGGGTTTGAATTATCAACTGTCAACAAAATCATAAACATTCTAGGCCCGTATTAATAAATCACTCTCAGCTCAAAAGTGAATCTTGAGAACGACCTCAAGATGGCGCTCCTATTAATAAACGTAACTTAGGTGCGCGTTTAGGAATCGGGTGTCACGTGAGTAACGCCGTATTAAGCACACATGCCGCAGCACACGAGCACATTATGCCGGGCCGCCGCGTGTCAGGGCGGAGCGCAAAAATCCGCTCAAATAGCTTTAATACAATTTGTATGAACTATCGCACACTGTATCGGCCTGCAGCGGCTCGCATTATTGCGAGGCGGATTTGCGTCAGTGCGATGCGGCCCGCCCCGCCCCGCTGCGCCCCAACACAGTGTGGATTGCATGTGCAAGCGGATTGGAGTGCACGCGCGCCCGTGTTCATTTTACGATATCTGGCAGTACCTGCACTGTACTCAAAATCCGTCAATGCGCTGCGACCCGGCCCGTCACTAATGTGCTAAGTAAGCATTTTGCGCTGCGCTGCGGCCCGGCATAATGTGCGCGAAGCATTAATAAACCAAACTCAGTTCTCAAGAGAACTCTCAAACTCACACTTGAGAACGTATTTGCTGATTGCAGGCGAACCGCGTGAGAAAGACATCACGTGATACGCCCTCAAGATTGGTTTATTAATAAATGACATACTTGAGATAGTGATCACGTCTTGAGAGTGTATCAGCTGAATTCGCTCTTGGGTTTGAGCTCACACTATTAATACGGGCCCTAGAATAGGCACAATAACCTAACGTTAAACAACTATGGTCCTTATAAGCTTATACAAAGTGCTTTATTAGCTAGGAATCTTTTGATAATTTTAAAGTACAATCAAAAACATAGAAAGGTCTCCTTGAGCTATTATATTTTTTTTACTAGTTACTATATTTGGGTATTTGACTCATTTTTTATTGCATAAATCAACTCTCAAGCTCCTGCTGAAGAGAACTGTGAAATCAGTTTTGCGATATCTCAACTAATACCGAAGATATTAAGCGGTTAAGTCAAGTGGTGGGGGGATGCTCCATCTCTTTTTAGCAAAACGGTCTTTAGTATGAAGTGTGTATGGCGCTACCACGGTATGACGTCACACCGTGGTAGCGGTACAATACGTCGTGTACTGTTTCTGTCTCTTTCTAACACAACTTGTCTAAATGCCTGTAGTTACTTCATTTTTCAACTAATTTCAATTTTGATTTCACAGTTGATCTTCAGTTGAATTTGTGTCTATTTTGTAATAATAATGAAAAACATTTAATTTTCGATACTTGTCAAATACTGCAATGTAAATCAAAAATTAGTCAAGTTATTTTTGAGAAAATATCAACCTTAATAACTCTGTTAAAATCTTTACAGCCACCAAGAACTTATTTTCTCCTTTCAGGGTCAACTCGATTCATGATAAGATAAAAAAAAAGAAAAAAAATGTCATAGACTTTGCCCATAGACATAAACAGCAACAAAAGTAAATTAATGGTGTACATCCCTTTCTAATATCGTATTTAAGGGCCTTCCATGAGCCAACTAGCGCCGCCAATCTTTGAAAAATAATATCTTCCAATTAAATCAATTTTATTAAAAAAGCTATGTACATAATGTTTATTACGATAAATACTATTTTTTAAATGCTTATTTATAACGTGATTCAATGTCGGTAAGTTGTAGTTCGCATAATTGCGAAAAACGGCCGTTTTTGGCACATTTGAGAACTACAACCATGCTTGTCGCAATTATGCGATGTATTGTATATTGAAAAATAGTATTTATCCTAATAAAGATTGTGTACATAGCTTTTTTATTCAAAATTAATAATTTGGAAGATATTATTTTTTTAAGATTGGCGGCGCTAGTTGGCTCATGGAAGGCCCTTAACAAATACAGTTCAAAAAACATAACTTATATCTTCAGTTCTTTTATAGGTAATATGAGAAATAATAACTGACTTACTAGTATTTAAACACACTTAAGATATCTTCAGTTATTGAAGATTATATACTGAAGAATCTTCATACTTAATTAAGATCAATGCTAGCAACAGAAGGTAATGTAGCATCCAGTAAATGCATCATGATTATTTTTTTAACACGTCCCAGTACAAAAATGTTTTGATTTCATTGTAAGCCTATTATTTCAATCTCTATACAAGTCGAAATACATCAAAGTCATGTGAGCACTTCAACACTGGGTGGAGCACTCTAAGCACTCTTCTGAAGACAATAGGACGTGAATGGACAGCAGCATCCACCAAGGACATTGTATTTACGAAAAAGAAATTAAAGAAATTTTTCCCTTAGTGCGGATCTGGTAGGCACATATTTTTTATCGTGCCACATATGTGGGGCACGGGTTTGTGAAGCTAGTTCGCCGTGCTCCATATATGGGGCACTGGACTGTGAACGTGTTAACTTAACATTAACAAATAAAAGTGAGGTTAAATAGGGCTCGTAGCCATAATTGCTAAACGGTGGCTTATTTTTACAGTTGCTAAACCACCGATTTTGTATGTCGAAAACTAGCGAAATTTTTATTTATTTAAATTAACCACCGCCTAACTCTATGGCTAGGAGCCACAGACCACTTACTCCATAGACCTGTAACAGGAGAGCGCCCGTGTCTGCCCGCACATGAGCGCAAAATTGCTTCGCGACACGTGTGACCTTGAGATATTGACACGGATTTAATATGGCGCTCATTGTTTGACATAATTTTTCGCTTGCAAATGGCAATGCCAGATTCTGCCCCACCATCAGCCGCAAGTTGTACAAGATAATGAATAAATGTAAAAATATCTCCGTTTTTTATTAAAATTATTGGTTTAATAAACTAAAGTTTTGTACAAGTTGCGATTCGAAAAGAACAGCTTAATTAAGAATTCAGAAAATAGTAAGTAATCGAAGCGATTTATTCCTTGCTTTTGTTATTCTTCTATAGGAGTTGCGAGAGTAGTAGAAAATGATACTGATTATGATTATGCAATATGAAACCTGTAATAAGTCCCCAACAAAATGATAGGTACAGCTTAAATGGTCACGTAGTTTTCTAGGTGGGGCAAAGCTCCATTGAAATGTGGCAATGTCTTTTGTAACGATTTCATGTCTATGGGGTAAGTGGTCTGTGCTAGGAGCCTTGAGTTATAAACGCAGACAGACGTTGAGGTATATAAATATAGAAAATATAGTCGCCTTCAATATTAACCACTGATAACAGAAGAGTATCGTACTTGAATCACCTCCGCAACTTTCTGAAATAAAGAGAATTTTACATAAACATAATTATTAATTTAAATAATATTTTATTTGCCGCTGTAAATATCGTGGTCCGGTCGTTTCCTTTCATGAAATGGTCGACTATTTCATGATTTATGGTGGCATTTCATGAAATCATCAACTATGTCTTGATTTATGGTGGCATTTTATGAAATCGTCAACTATTTCGTGAATTATGGTGGCATTTCATGAAATGGTCGACTATTTCGTGATTTATGGTGTCATTTTATGAAATCGTCTACTATTTCGTGACTTATGGTGGCATTTCATGAAATCGTCAACTATGTCGTGATTTATGGTGGCATTTCATGAAATCGTCAATTATGTCGTGATTTATGGTGGCATTTCATGAAATCGTCAACTATGTCGTGATTTATGGTGGCATTTCATGAAATCGTCAACTATTTCGTTATTTATGGTGGCATTTCATGAAATCGTCAACTATGTCGTGATATATGGTAGCATTTCATGAAATCGTCAACTATTTCTGGATTTATGGTGGCATTTCATAAAATCGTCAACTATTTCGTTATTTATGGTGGCATTTCATGAAATCGTTAACTGTCTGTTGGTCATTTCATGATATGGCTTGGCAATGAATAACAAAACGTTCGTCGATATGGCCAACGAACGCACCGCTATTTCAAAGATAATGAGGAGTTTTCAAGGTTACATTTAAAAGAAGAAAAAAAGTACCGCTAGCCCCGGTAGATGGCACTGACTGGTCTGATGTCAACATTAATTGCATTGCTTGCAACTTGGTCTTTTCGTATTTCATACCTAGTATTAATTTGTACTGTATTGTTTAAATTACACAATAAATTATTCAGCTGACATTGAAATTTTTTTCATGATGCTGTCTGTGTTTTTACGATGATAATCCACTTCGGTGCAACGCCATCTATTATCAACTTAAAAACCTTGAGTTTTTTTCTTAGAACTGTCACTTTGAAAATCATTGACCATAATATCTGAGTACGAGTCGTCATATCTCTGTTGGAATGGAGCATGCCACGGAATAGCGAGGTTCGAATCCCGGTCGTAACGAATTTTTTTCTACATTTATCTTTTAAGCCAAGGAATGTATCCTTGGCTTAAAAGATAAATGTAGAAAAAAATTAGTAAGTAAATTAGGGGACAAATGTCCTGCGACACGTGTCGCCAGGGACGCCGGGTGAAGTAGCGCGACGTTGCCGGACTTCGCGCGACATGTCTGGCAACCTGACGTCGCTACGGACATAAGTCGCGCGATGTCGCCAGATATGTCAGGCGAAATCAGCCGGCTTCGCTTGACATGTCGCCGATACATGTCGTAGGACATTTGTCCCCTAGTGTATCAATGGCTTTAAATTCCCCGGCAGGTTTACCTGTTAAGCGGTTTCTCTTTATAAGTGACGTTCTTCCTCGGTCGTTGCGACCTGTTCTGTATGAGCAGTCGGCCGACGCCGCCGCTGTGGTCGCTGTCGCCCTCGGGACTCGGGCGCTCCTGGCGACTTTGTCTGCGACTGCCCTGGCCCTGAGGATTTCATTTATTGTAATAATAAATTCATTTATTTCAGATAAGAGTACGCAAACAAATATCTATTACAAAATAAGCTTTATTTATTTATTTTATTAATGGACTCGACAGTTCGTCATTTGCCAATGTCATGTTACAAAAAATTTATTTATTTATTTAATCTTTGTTACATTTTATGTATCGGGCGAACTTAATGCCTTGCGGCATTTTCTTCCAGTTTACCTTAGGGCATGCATAGATTGTTTGGGCTGGTGTAACACTAAGATATTATAATAAACACAACAATGAACAGTAAATAAAATCAAAAATTCAATATATATTAGTCTTCTATCTTCCTCCAGAGGAGTCGCAGTAGCGTCTTCACCCTGGGTAGCCGCGTCTTCATCCAGAGGAGTCGCCGTAGCGTCGTCACTCTGGACGAAGCAGCTCGACAGTCACGTTCACTCCCGAGCTTGTAGCGGGAACTCTTGATAAAATCTTGAAACTTCAGATTTTGCTCAAATTATCCAATAAATTCACCATACTGTCATTCGCGAATATTTTCTGATTAACTTAACGTGATATTAAACACAAAATAACCACTGTAGACATTATAACAAAAATTATCAAATAATTTTGCAACCGTCGTTTCCCGCCATTTTCAAGAGAACCAAAATAAGCCTCTCTTCGGCAATGGACTGTCCAACACAAGTTTATTGTATTGGTTGATTGATGTGATCAAGTGTAGGTACCTAGTTTCTAAAATCAGGCTATTACAGTTCTCAAAACTATCAAAATATCATACAAACGTCGCTAAACGAGGCGTCTCGTTCACTCTTACGCGAATTTGCATATGAGAGACAGCTACGCTTAGGTTTAGGATTAGATTTGGTGGCTGCGATAGAATCACACCTATCAGCTCTTTGCTTTTAAATACAATACTAAATAAAGTTGAATAAAACTAACCTGATCGACGATTTGACGACTTTGGCTGCGTTTGTCGTGACCTTGACGACTTTGGCTGCGTTTGTCGCGATCCGGACGGCTTCGTGCTCTGTTAGGTGCATCTTCTTCGGTCTCACTGCCACTGTCACTATCTTGTCGAGATAAACTACGGTCTTGTTTAGTATCTCTATGGTTATCCTGTCGTCTTTGGCTGCGTTTGTCGTGACCTTGACGGCTTTGGCTGCGTTTGTCGCGATCTTGACGATTTTGTGCCCTGCTAGGTGCATGCTCTTCGCTTTCATTGTCACTATCATTAGATAAACTACGGTCCTGTTTTGTCTCTCTATCCTTTAGTCTTTGGCTGCGTTTGTCGTGATCCTGACGACTTTGACTGCGTTTGTCGCGATCTTGACGATTTTGTGTCTTGCTAGGTGTATGTTCTTCGCTTTCATTGTCACTATCATTAGATAAACTACGGTCCTGTCTTGTCTCTCTATCCTGTAGTCTTTGGCTGCGTTTGTCGTGATCCTGACGACTTTGGTTGCGTTTGTCGTGACTTTGACGAGTCTTTAAACTAACAGTTAGGTCCTCATTAGTCTCACTATCATTTGGAGATTGGCTATGGTCCTGTCTAGTTTCTCTATGGACTTTAACTTGTCGGGTACTCTCGTTCAAGCTATCGTTGTCCTGTCGACTTTGACGGGTGTTGTCGTGGCCTTGTCGGCTGTCACGGCTGTGTCGCGTCTGGCTGTCACGGTGACTTCTGAGGCCGTTGGCGACGCGAGCGAGTGGCTCGCATGAGACGCGCAACTCGCGTTTCAAGCGTGACGCCTCACTGAATATAATACATACTGTTACTAAAGTGAAGTCTTTATCATCAGTCTATTTATACTGCTCGGGCACAGCCCTTCCCTTATATCGAGGGAGCATGGGCCATGATCCACCACGCGGGCCCACTGCGGATTTCACATGCCTTAGATTTTTTCTTCTACGGCATGCAGGTTTCATCACGATGTTTTCCTTCACCGTTTTGAGAGCACTCGGTAAATGTACGTAAGTTTTTCCGTCGAAAAAAACGAGCATAACTCATTGGTACGGTGGAACACAGAGAAAGGTGTACAGGAGAGTTTTTAAGGTTGAGATTATCTCAAAAACTACTTGACCTATTGCAAAAATTATTTCACTGTTTGATAGATAAAAGTTAAAACTATGTAACTGTAAAAGAATTATTAAATTCGATCCAGTAGTTTTTGAGAAAATCTCAAACTTATTGAGACCCTTGTATACTTATCTCTGTCTACGACTGTACAACCTACTAAGGTTAGAAATCAGTCAAAAGACATTTGAAGTAGTTTTTTCAAAAAAAAATGCAACGCCTTCACAGTTTTGAGAGCATTCGTTAATGTACGTAAGTTTTTCCGTCGAAAAAACCGAGGATAACTCATTGGTACATGGCTGCCCTGGCTGGGAATCGACCCTGGGACCTCCATATCGCAAGTCCATTGACCCAACCACTGAGCCACCGAGCTCTCTCTGTAGAATACACTAAGATACTGCTTTAAATCTTATAAATGGGTGACCGCTAGTGACACTTTCATCTGAGCCCCTCCGTGCCTCGGGGCGCACGTTAAGCAGTTGGTCCCGGTTGTTGTCGCTTGACAGTAGTCGTTAGGCCACGTCAAAGGCCTACGGGCGGCCTGAATAATTTTGACAAATATCACTTTGAAACTTATACGGTTTGTATATATATTAATTAGATAAAACGGGAATTACCGTGTTAAACATTTATTATTGATGTCTCGATATTTCGACATCTATACATATAATAAGACTGTAAAAAAGTTGTCTGTACATTGGATATTTTTGGAAAAGAATAATTGTAATGTGTTTAGGATCGATATTGATGCCAAAACACAAATTTTTAGAATTTTTGTCTGTCACGCCATAACTACTGAAGGGATTTTGAAGGGAGTTTCACTAGGAGATAGCTGAAATATCCGGACAGCTCATAGGCTACAAGCCATGGCGGTATGTGATGTGGAAACAAGGATCCAGAGAGGAAGATCTGCCTCCTGATCTCCTCCATCCTCCTCCTCTACGCAAACGAAGTTGCGGGGTACAGCTAGTCAATAATAAACGTTTAACGCGGTAATTCCCGTTTTATCTAATTAATATTTTATTATTTATTTATTTTATTAATGCACTCTGACTGTTCGTCATTTGCCAATGTCGTGTTACAGAAAATTCAATAGTCTTCTATCTTCATCCAGAGGAGTCGCCGTAGCGTCATCACTCTGGACGAAGCAGCTCGACAGTCACGTTCACTCCCGTAAAAGCTTGAAACTTCAGATCTTGCATAAATAATCCAATAACTTCACCATACTGTCATTCGCGAACATTTTCTGATTAATTTAACGTGATATTAAACACAAAATAGTCCCTGTAGACATTAAAAGGAAAATTATCAAATAATTACGCAACCGTCGTTTCCCGCCATTTTAATTAATATTTGACAAATAGGTTTGGTCACTAAACCATACGAGTATTTTTTATTATTATAAATACGTACAAAACGATGACGCCAGCATCCGTAGCTCCATTAGGACTCGGCGCGTCAAAAGACATGGGTATTATAGGCGAAGACTCGCGAACCGTCGGCGAGGACTCCGCAGGCCCGGACGAGTCCTGCCACCCTCTAAAGGGTGACTCCAATGTCCTTCTACGCGAACGTTTTAAACGAGGCGAGTCCTCGTCTTCAGATGTCGATGAGAGATCTGATGCTCTGAAGGAAGAAAACTTGAATCTGAATTTATTGCAATATACACCAGTAGCGGTTCTGTGGATTATATTGGAAGATATTATTTTTTTAAGATTGGCGGCGCTAGTTGGCTCTATGAAGGCTCTTAATACGGGCCTAAATGTTACCTTCCATTGGCGTCGAGCTGTACCGTGGATGAGAGTGGCGCGTGCGCCGGCGAGGCGCGTCTGGCCGCGCGCTTGGCCGGCAAGTGCACGGTCAAGTTGGTGTCGGACAGACGCATTTTGGCCAACACTACTTTCAGGACACGCGTGCTGAGAATGGAAAATAACCGGACTTATATATTGTTAAAAATATAAAGCTATTTATAGGCGAAAACTTCTTAAGAGCCTTCATAGAGCCAACTAACGCCGCCAATCTTAAAAAAAATATGTTCCAATATAATCAATTTTTACTCAGAATTTGAATTACGCATTATCCATGCTCGGTGAATAAATTAGAACATGATGAAAAATTGCCGTGGGCAGTGTCACGTGTCATGGAATGACAAGGTCGCAGGTTCAAGTCCTGCCCACGGCAAGAATTTTTTCATCATGTTCTAATAATCAATTTTATTAAAAAAGCTATTTACGAAATGTTTATTACGATAAATACTATTTTTTAAATGCTTATTTATAACGTGATTCAATGTCGGTAAGTTGTACTTCGCATAATTGCGAAAAACGGCCGTTTTTGGCACATTTGAGAACTACAACTTAGCTTGTCGCAATTATGCCATGTATTGTATATTGAAAAATAGTATTTATCGTAATAAACATTTTGTAAATAGCTTTTTTAATAAAATTGATAATATTGGAAGATATTTTTTTTTTAAGATTGGCGGCGCTAGTTGGCTCTATGAAGGCTCTTAATGAAGTAATCTTGCTATAAGAGTTCATGGTAAGGGACTTGTGTAGTTGCCAATTTTTAGTATTTGCCAAGAATTGAGAGCGATAAGTTAAGGTTTCAAACGGTTCTCTTGAAAATGGCGGGAAACGACGGTTGCAAAATTATTTCATAATTTTTATTATAATCTCTACAGTGGCTATTTTGAGATTATTATCACGTTAAATTAATCAGAAAATGGTCGCAAGTGACAGTATGGTTTTGTTGGATAATTTGAGCAAGATCTGAAGTTTGAAGCTTTTATCAAGAGTTCCCGCTACAAGCTCGGGAGTGAACGTGACTGTCGAGCTGCTTCGTCCAGAGTGATGACGCTACGGCGACTCCTCTGGAGGAAGATACATGACTATTATACAGGGTGTAACGTAAAGGGTATATGAAGCCGAAGGGAGGGTGTTCAGTATCGGTAACTGAACAACTTTTGTTCTACGACTTTTCGATTCAAAAATAAATTAATGTCTCATACAAATCGATCAGCTGACCGGTACGAAATGTATGAAAAAACAAAATATAAATTCGCGAAAATCGAATATATTGAATTTTCTGTAACATGACATTGGCAAATGACGAACTGTCGAGTCCATTAATAAAATAAATACAAAGGTTTCAAACATTAAGGTTACTAACTGTAGTATATTGGTCCCCTTAGCCGTGTTGTGTTCGTTGGGCGTGCGCGGCGCGGCGGGCGAGGCGGGCCGCTTGCGCCGGCGCCGCACAGTCGGGGAGAACACCAGGGTACGCGATAGAGGCTCGTTCTCCTTCTGGACATACAAACACGTTTAGTACACAGGCTGGCCTGAATAGGCTAGTTTACTCATATCACAGACCACTTACCCCATAGACCTATAACAGGAGGGCCCGTGTCTGCCCGCACATGAGCGCAACATGCTTCGCGACACGTGGCATCTAGAGATATTATCGACATGGACGCATCTCTTTAATACGGCAACCCTGTCCCCAGCTTCGTCTTTATGCGCTCATCGTTGACAGAATTTGTTGCTTTCAAAAGACATTGCCACATTTCAATGGAGCTTTGCCCCACCTACAAAACTACGGGACCTTTTAAACTATACCTATCATTTTGTTGGGGACTTATTACAGGTTTCATATTGCATAATCATAATCAGTATCATTTTCTACTACTCTCGCAACTCCTATAGAAGAATAACAAAAGCAATGAATAAATCGCTTCGATTTCTTACTATTTTCTGAATTCTTAATTAAGCTGTTTTTTCGACTCGCATGTTGTACAAAACTTTATTTTACTCAATAATTTTAATAAAAAACGGAGATATTTTTACATTTATTCCTTATCTTGTACCTACATCATGCGGTTGATGGTGGAGCAAAATCTGGCATTGTCATTTGTACCAATTTCTGTCTATTGGATAAGTGGCTGTGCCTAATATAGACTGACCTCGTCATCATTGCTATGTTCGGATGGTTGCGGCGAGGGCGAGCGCGGTGTGCGGGCCGCGGGCGCGGGGAGGGAGCCTCTATTCCCACAAGGAGTCGTCGAATCAGGCTCCAGGCTCCTCGCGGTGCGCGGCTATGTTCACACATAATAATAAACATTGGCACTTCAACTTAGCTGCCGGGGTCTTTATTTGTTAATTAGGTTAGCTTATGATGAAAATAATCCACCTTCATTCGTCAGTCGGGTAAAAATGTGAGAGAAAGAGATAGGGTGTGTGTGTGTGAGAGAGAGAGATAGAGTACGAGAGAGATACATGGTGAGTGAGCGTGTGTGTATGAGAGAAAAAACGCACGAGGGTGTGTGTGAGAAAGGTAAGAGAGGGTGACTGTATGAGAGAGAGAGAGAGAGTGAGGAGGCCTTCCCCCTCATGATGATGTGTGTAAGAGAGGGAGGGAGAGCGAATGCGAGAGATAGTGTATGAGACAGAGAGGGAGTAAGGGAGAGAGTGACCCGGCCTTCCCTGTCATGATCATGTGTGTAAGAGAGGGAGGGAGAGCGAGTGCGAGAGAGAGTGTATGAGACAGAGAGGGAGGGAGAGTGTGTGTGTGTAAGAGAGGGAGGGAGAGCGAATGCGAGAGAGAGTGTATGAGACAGAGAGGAGGTGAGAAAATGTGTGTGTCAGAGATAAATATATATGGAGAGTGTTGAAGCACTCACCCTTTCATTGGGCACATCCAGTAACCAGCTGGGTCCTTCCAGAGGGTTCTCTAACCGCGATCTGATGGAAACACATGCATTAGCGACTCAATCAAATAATTTTGCAACCGTCATGTTTATTTAAATAGCATACATTGTAATTGTTTCATGATTAAATGAAATGACTAGTGTCCCACCGAACTTTCGGTTTCGGCTTAGTTTCGGTTTCGACTGCCATCCGGCCGAAACTACGGTCGAAACCGAAACTGAGGTCGAGAGCCTATAATAAGCATATAACGTTATAATATTAAAAGCGTAAATAATTTATTTGAAATAAGAGAGTGATAATATGTAGTGCTTAAGGATTACTTGATATTTGAAGTGATCCTTAAGGGCCTTCCATGAGCCAACTAGCGCCGCCAATCTTTGAAAAATAATATCTTCCAATTTAATCAATTTTATTAAAAAAAAAGCTATGTACATGTTTATTATGATAAATACTATTTTTTAAATGATTATTAAAACGTGATTCAATGTCGGTAAGTTGAAGTTAGCATAATTGCGAAAAACGGCCGTTTTTGGCACATTTGAGAACTACAACTTTGCTTGTCGCAATTATGCCATGTATTGTATATTGAAAAATAGTGTTTATCCTAATAAAGATTGTGTACATAGCTTTTGTAATAAAAGTTAATAATTTGTAAGATATTATTTTTTTAGGATTGACGGCGCTAGTTGGCTCATGGAAGGCCCTTAAGCAGACTGAAATGAAATATATTTATTACACATACAAGGTGACCTTATTTATACACTTAGAGCTAACTTAAAATAATAATTGTAATAGGCCTGTGATCAGCTGAAATGCTTAATATTTAATTGACTGAATTGTTTAATATGTGATTTACAAATAAAAACTGACTGATTATAATTGCCTATTTATTTTTTTCCACGAAATAATGACCTTATATGGAAGTTTCGGTTTCGTTTTAGGCCTAAATTCAGTTTCGGCCCTAAAACCTAGTTTCGGTAATGACTGAATCATCAGAATGTAAGTTACCTGTGCGGGCTCTCGGAGCGCCCTTCGGTCTCCGGGTCCTCGGCGACGACGCCTAACAGTCGGCGCCTAAAACATAAGATAAGATAAATATACTTTATTGCACAAAAAAGAATACATAGTTCTCACACTTAGCTAACATAATTTTATACAACAGGCGGTCTTATCGCTGAGAGCGATCTCTTCCAGACAACCTTCAGGTAGAGAATTTATTCTTTTGGAAGAGGCGGCTTACAGTGCAACACGTAGAAAGGAAGAAATATATGGATTAGCTACTAAAATAATTAATACTTACTAATAAGTACTTAATTACTATATCTAATACTCAGATAATAATACATAGAGCATTAACACTAACAGTTATACCGAAGGCGAATCAGTGTTCAATAAAAAGTTGAAAATATTACTAATTGATAGGTGTTTTTACAATCTGCAAGAGTTTTTCGAACATGATTTTGCAAATTAATTTATATGTTGACAATTTTTTTTTAAATTAATGGATAAGAATTACTTCTTAATTATTATATTTATTTGTATTATTAAACATTTATTTGTATTATTGACTGACTGACTGACAAAATTGAATTTTTATTGTTTAAGCGTCTAATGTTGCGGTGCCCTTACAGGGTCTATGTGAGCACTTCCGGTACTATATAACAACCATGTTACCACATAAAGCAATGAATAAATGAATTATGAAGCCCAAATCAAGTGTCTTATTTTGTAAACAAAAACTACCCTACCCTACTAACATTTTAAGCTGTTCTGTGATTATTGCATAGTTCTTTCACATTATTAGATCAATACTTCATTTATTCAACCTTAGGAGCTCTAGGGAACACTTGGTTATGTCATACATAATGTAATAATTTACAGTAATATAAGGTACAGAATACAAACTAGGTTACAGCTGGATGTACGAACAGAGAAACAGGGCAAAGAACCGACCCATGGGATATAACAAAATGATCTAATTGCAGCTGTAAAGAGGCCTTGTTAATGTTTTACAATTTAGAGCAAGTTTTTAATGTCAAAGTAAGTTTCTGTAAAAATAAATGATTTTTTTTTGTTAACCTATAAATTGTCCCACTGCTGGGCAAAGGTTTCCCCCCTCCTCTTCCATCCATCCCAGTCCTGAGCCTCTTCCAGCCACCCATCCCTGTATCTAACGATATCGTCTCTCCACCTACGCCGAAAGCCGGATCTATGGGCCCGGACTGTCACAGAATGGGTGCTATCGGACGTTCGCCGGCGTCGGGGCAGAATTTAATTTAAATAACATAAAAATAATAGTCGGCTGTAAAGTGGCCTCGTCATTAACAGTGGCGGCATATGCCGTACTTTGAGTATTCGGAAAATGACAGTACGGCGTATGACGTAGTATTTTGATGCATTTAAAAAGACACAACGGCATCTCCCGCGGCGTTCGTAGGCGGTTTTCTTTGTGGAGCGGTCCCACTGTCATTCTGTGTAGAAAATAGGTATGTGTACTGTCAAAATAAAGGTTGTAGGTACACTTTTGTCGGTCTTGACACGCACATACTTAGAATCCCCCACGGCTATGACAGTAGTTGAGAATTTTCACTGTCATTTCGTAATTTCTACTGTCCATGAACGTGTTAAATAAACAAATTCAAATGTCAGGATATGTAAGTTTCGTTTTCGGCCGAAACTAAGTCCGTGGCCAAAATTCGGTTTCGGCCTTAAAACCTAGTTTCGGTCGGACACTATAAAAATAATAATATAAATTATAAATCCATTTTATTCATACTCACGAAGCGTCCAATTCGTCTGGTAACTCGTGAGAATCATCAGGATCCTCGTCGTCCTCTGCGAAAGGAATAAAAGTATTAGGAAAATAAATAGCTTGATAATTCTAATTTATTGTCTACTAGCTGTACCCCGCAACTTCGTTTGCGTAGAGGAGAAGGATGGAGGAGATCAGGAGGCAGATCTTCCTCTCTCGATCCTTGTTTCCACATCACATACTGCCATGGCTTATAGCCTATGAGCTGTCCGGATATTTCAGCTATCTCCTAGTGAAACTCCCATCAAAATAGTTCTTTTCAAAAAATATCCAATGTACAGACACAACTTTTTTACAGTAAAACAAATCTATACATATAATAAGACTGTAAAAAAGTTGCGTCTATACATTGGATATTTTTGAAAAGAATAATTGTAATGTGTTTTAGGATCGATACTGATGCCAAAACACTAATTTTTAGAATTTTTGTCTGTGACTTTGTGCAAGTATCACGCCATAACTACTGAAGGGATTTTGATGGGAGTTTCACTAGGAGATAGCTGAAATATCCGGACAGCTCATAGGCTATAAAGCTATGGCGGTATGTGATATGGAAACAAGGACCCAGAGAGGAAGATCTGCCTCCTGATCTCCTCCATCCTCTCCTCTACGCAAACGAAGTTGCGGGGTACAGCTAGTATAAATTAAACCTCACCGTCCATGCCCATATCTTCTGAACCATCCGCATCTGCCTCCATACTGTTTGACTGCAGCTCAGCCATGTCTATCCTCGTCAGTGGGATGTACACGTCTGAAATATTTATTTTTTATTAAATAAAGTGTCATAATATGACATTTTATTCACATTACGATCTAACCTAAATACAATAAGACTAATAAGTAATTTGATTTTGACCTAAACTTCTATAAATTGACCCTTATATCTAAGAGTTAGTCCAACGACATTACTTAGAGTCTATTAAGAGCCTTCATAGAGCCAACTAGCGCCGCCAATCTTAAAAAAATAATATCTTCCAATATAATCAATTTTATTAAAAAAGCTATTTACAAAATGTTTATTAGGATAAATACTATTTTTCAATATATGTACAATACATGGCATAATTACGACAAGCTAAGTTGTAGTTCTCAAATGTGCCAAAAACGGCCGCTTTTCGCAATTATGCGAACTACAACTTACCGACATTGAATCACGTTATAAATAAGCATTTAAAAAATAGTATTTATCGTAATAAACATTTCGTAAATAGCTTTTTTAATAAAATTTATTATAATGGAAGATATTATTTTTTTAAGATTGGCGGCGCTAGTTGGCACTATGAAGGCTCTTAATCACGTTTTATTTGTTATTATAGGTATTAGTTTTTATTGTTATTAGTTTGTATTTTTAGCTTATTACTGAAATTAATTATTATCGTTTGGGGTGGAGACGCTGGGACCATGGGGGCCGTGAGCACACCGCATCGCTAGGGAAATATCGCGGCGCCTGGTCGAGGCATCGCGTGACCAAAAGGCTGGCAGCTACTTCGCACAACGTATCAGCCTCGCGATACAGCGGGGCAACGCTGCCAGCCTTTTGGGCACGCTGCCTATAGTGGGGGACCTGGGGCAGGTTTTCTATCTTTAATTTTTTATTATTAGTTTGTTATTTGTTTTAATAAAATTGATTATAGTAGAACAGCTGAATAAATTGAGTTTACATTATAATAAACTATTATAAAACTACTAATATAATATTTTTTGGATTGGACTTTGGGAAGGATTCATTGATCAAGACATAAATTGAGTACCTTGTAACATATGCATGGGAACTGGTCGCTGAGTAACATTTTGAGTTGGCGTCCTTGATCCTAAAACAAAAAGGATCATTTAAGTAAATTATTGCATAAATTAAACTCACTTGAATATATACTTACAATGGTTTAGGCCAATAGTCATACACAGATTTGAGCGTGAACTCAGCATGAGCTCGTACTTACGACTGTCACAATCGTATGACAACTGACAGTTGTAAAAAAATTAGTTCGAAAAAACTCTCAAAACTGTCTGACTTACGCCCCGTATTAATGGTCTGAGCTCAGTCAAGATTGACTGAGAGTGATTTATTCGGTAAGCAGGCTTTAGTCTCAGAAATACTCAGACAGTATGACCACTTTGCAAGATGTATCTTTCGTAAAATGTCAAAACTACCAACTTATTAATTAAGAAAGCTGCTGGTAGATCTTTAGTCACTCCTCACTCCCAGATGGTGTCTCTGCTATACTATCTCAGTTTACTCAATACGTAATAAAATAATAATAAAATAAAATCTTACTCACTTAAACTAGAATTAAACATAGTCCTACTGAGAGATACCACCGGCTGAATGGACTGGCCACCTATTAGCAGCGGTGGCACTCGGTGGACCTTCTCCGAGTTCGGAGTAACATTGTGACAGTTCCACCGAGGTGACGCGGAGTCCAGCTCCTCCCAGTGCTGAATGTACTGTTTGGACAGCTCCAGGTTCCTGGCAACAGCGCTGGAGGCCTGCACAAGGTGTGATAGGGCTTCCTCCGTGGCCGCTTGTAAGCCTGCATCGAGTTTACGCACTTCTGCAGCACCACCACCTCTTAGTCTCTGCAAAAAGTCATTACCAATTTATTATTATTCTTAAAATAGACCCCAGACTTCAATAAGGCAATGTTAAGGCTTCGTTTTTCTCCGAAGGCTACGACACTACTAAAATTAAACGTCTGAAAAAAATATATAGCAATCTTGGGTCTATTTAGAGACTGATGAATACCGATACACGATTGGACAAACTTCGCTCGATAGAAATAAATCTCAAACCATTCCATGTCTTTTAAAATGAAAATCATGTATAAACTGATATAGTTATTGATACAAAATATATATCAAAATGTAGGGTATTATAAATACGAGAGCTTGTTTGAAATAAATCTGATTTTTGTTGACGTATTTTTATTTCCCTGCCAAAATTCATCAAAAATTCATACATATCCAACTATGGAGTCACTGTGCCGTGCTCTTCACTCCGCAAAAATACAATACAAACAACTTGTAAAGCCCAATTGCACCAAAAGCCTGTTAACATGTGTTAAATCACACAAAACTAACTCTGTGACTTAAGGCTAGGGTTAGGCACTTAATATCTGTTTTCTTGTTGGTGGAAGTGGCTCAAAGAACTACAAAATTTGTGTTGTGTTGACCTGAGAAGCCCACTTTGCTATCCTGGACTAATAATCCGAATTCACAGACCATTGAAATTCGTCTTGGACATCACAGATAAACCCCTAAAAAGGCTAGTTTACTTTTTTACGTTTGTGGAGACTTGCTTACACTTATTTTCAGTCTGAGTTCGTTGAGTTCTTTAATGAGATCGTTTTTCTCCTTATCCCTCTGTGCGGCGAGTTCTTTGTAGAATTGCAGTTGTAGTGCCAGGTCGCTGTTCTTCTCTTTGAGACTATGAATATCACTTTCTAAGCTATCCATTATCACATTTATTCAACAGAACTTGTAAAAATTATGACAAATAATGCACACAACACAACGCACAGACAGACAGAGAGAGAAAAGAAACGTTTGTCAAACAAAATCTGTCAAAAGTCAAAACTTATTAATTTATTTATTTTATTAATGGACTCGACAGTTCGTCATTTGCCAATGTCATGTTACAAAAATATCAATGTATAAATAGTCTTCTATCTTCCTCCAGGGGAGTCGCCGTAGCGTCATCACCCTGGGTAGCCGCGTCTTCTTGTCTTCATCCACAGGAGACGACGTAGCGTCAATCACTGTGGACGAAGCAGCTCGACAGTCACGTTCACTCCCGAGCTCGTAGTGGGAATCTTGACCATGGCGCCAAACTTCAGATCCTGCTTGAAATCTCCAATAACTTCACCATACTGTCATTCGCGAACATTTTCTGATTAATTTAACGTGATATTAAACACAAAAGACCCACTGTAGACATTATACTGAAAATTATTAAATAATTTCGCAACCGTCGTTTCCCGCCATTTTCAAAAAGCCCAAAGTCAAAACTAAACTTTGACGTTTTCAGTGTAGTGTTGCTAACTATAATTTTCGATTTTCGTTAAAAACACTCAGAAATTCCTTTGGCCGTAATACGATTTTCTATGAACCCTTGTTGGTTGTTGGCTAAAACTTCGAGTCTCTTGCTTTGCTATTAGCCATAAACGTGACTTAAAAGTTATTCTACTGTTTAAGCCTTCGTGGGTCCATCTTTAATTTAACGTGAAATGAAGTCGTGGTTGTGGGTTAAAATGCAACAATGTGTCGAAAACATCTCCACCTCATCCCAATCCGCTAGACCTTTCGAAAATTTGGCAAGTTGGCAACACTGTTTTTTTTTTATTTTCTAGAGACTAGAGATGCGCCACAATAACGATCACGGAACCGATAGCAAAGTATTTATATAACATTAATATCATGTGATGGGGTGGTGGTGTGGTAAAGTATACAGCAGGGCCAATCCGGGTCGGGCCCGGGGCTACTAACATTTAAAAAAATTAAATTTGACTGCCGCGCGGTTGTGTTGTGTGTGTGGTGTTTATTTGAGGTTATTTTTCTTTCAATTTGTTTGGTTCTAAACTAATCTAATTAATAACAATAAAATGTCGTTTCGCGGGAGAGGTGGTGGCGGTGGCGGCGGCGGCGGCCGTGGTGGGTTTGGAGGTCGTGGCGGCGGCGGCGGCCGAGGACGTGGAGGTTTCGGCGGCGGCCGCGGGCGAGGCGGCGGCGGAGGCTTCAGGCAGCAGGACTTCGGGCCCCCCGAGTCAGTCATCCCGCTCGGCCACTATGGCTGGACAGTGCAGGACGATCTCGTCTGCAAAGTGGACATAGAAGACGTTCCATATTTCAACGCACCCATCTACCTCGAGAACAAAGAAGAGGTCGGGAAAGTCGACGAGATATTCGGTAACTTGCGAGATTACTACGTATCTGTGAAGCTGGGCGAGAACATAAAGGCGAAGAGTTTCAAGGATGGACAGGAGTTTTTTATTAATCCGGCTAAACTGTTGCCGCTGAAAATGTTTCTACCGCAGCCACCGGGGGCGAAGAGAGGTGGGAGAGGCCGTGGGGCGCGCGGAGGGGGAGGACGAGGTCGCGGGGGCGGCGGGTTCGGTCGCGGCGGCGGCGGTGGGAGAGGAGGTGGATTCAATCGGGGAGGAGGCGGTGGATTCAACCGAGGGGGCGGCGGAGGCTTCAATAGAGGAGGAGGTGGCTTCAACAGAGGGGGAGGTGGCTTCGGACGGGGTGGCGGCGGCGGGGGCGGTCGCGGGGGTTTCAGAGGTGGCTTCGGCAGCCGATAGAGTACAGACTAAAGTGAGACTTGTGACATTGCGGTTATTACCGACTTGCTGGAGGCCCTCGTCACATCAGATTTTTTACTGTTACTCTACTTGTGTAGCGAACACGAAAATATTTCAATACTAGATATATTTTTAAGTGAAATGTAATTATAACGTTACTTAGAATATCTAAGTATAGTATTGGTAACTATTTCTGGCATGTATTTCTAAAACTTTACATTTAAAAAATGTTCCGTTTACCTTAACCAAAGTTATAAAAAGGATACTATTTTTCGGGTGCATTCAAAGCGCGCGTTTTTTATTGTATGTATTTACAAGCAGCGCTACCGGCTCCGTCCGGCATTTTGCGGCTTTGAATGCGCCTCTAGGCCTGTCAAAGTTAGCTTAAGACAACTCATGTCAGAATAACTACCACTAATTTAGATAAATCCAAATGTTTTAAAATTCTTTCGACTTCCATTACATATTGATATTTTAATACATTTAATTTAGTGTGTTTACTTGGTTAAGAAATTATATTAAATCTGTGTGGCGAGGGCCACAGTACAAATATTGCTAATTTAGTAATTAAAGAAAATTATTTTCTACACATTTTTATTGATTTTTTTTAACGTACAACCTTAAAATGCATCCCACAGTATTGATGCTTACACATTGCAAAAAAGTTTCTCAATTTAAGATTTTATGTAGCTTTCAAAATTAGATGCTGGCACTTGGGAACTAGGGCTATGCCTTGGGTTAATTAATGTAACCCTTCACCCTCTTTCCTGGTAGTTAACAGCAGATCAAGTGTAACACTGACTTTGGACCGCTCTCGCTATCTGTGTCCTAAGATTTAAAATCGTACTGCAAGTGTTATTGATCTGCTGTTGTCTGTACCATGGGGAACAAACGGCGACCGTGCCGTGCAAAATATTTGCGACTTTTCTTAATATGCATACGTTCGCCATGGCCTTGTGAAAGCTCTTATTGCAGCTCATACATCTCTACGCGACTGTACCTCAACCATGTGCATGAGAAAAGGGTCTTTGGATCCTGTTTCATTTAAACATTCACCATTTTATGAATGTAATTTTACTTTTCTATCATTTTTACTTATATCTGGCCCTATTTTATGAATAACACAATTAAATTATAACCGTTTAACATAACATAAATTATTAAATTGTCTAAATAATATATTGTTTAATAACTAAACTCTGGATGCTCTAAATCTGCTTTTCCTACACTTGGTACGTAATTATATGATAGCGCCCTTCCTCGATGGTTGAAGATATAGAATGAAGGCAGGTTCCTCTGCGTCTCCCAGCGTGTCATGTTCAACTCGGCTGCAGCTGGGATCTCACGGAGATGGCCAGCCACATTCAGTACTCCCCACATCACGGCAAAGAGACTTGCTACGGCTTGCACTACGATCTGAAGAGAGAAGTAAAACATTTTTATCTTTGAAGAGGTTTGAAGTTACAAGAGACCAACACCTTACATCTTGGGAGCTCTGTTTAAACAAAATAGTCAAAAATATCTGATGAGACTTTTTTATTCTCACAAAAGCAGGATTTCTTTACTGTTTTATTTACGTATCTTTCTCCGTTGTTTCCTGGTTGACCTGGAAAATGAACCTGCGACCCTAGTATTTATTTGACCACAACTGCTGAGCTATCATCATCAGTCTATTTATATTGCATTGCCCCACTGCTCGGGCACAGACCTTCCCTTACATCGAGGGAGCTACTGAGCTCTTGATACCAATTTGAATGCGACAAAAAACCTTGATAACTCACGTCTAAAGGCAAAGTGGTGAATTCTTGAGCAGTAATACGTAAGTAGGATCGATCTGAAACAATTATATTAAATTAACTTGGGTCCAAAGTTAAGAAAACATGAAATTAAGTAAGGAAAATAATTGTAAACTTACGCTGGGCCGCTGAAAATGCTGTGTGAAATAGCGATATAAACCCTACAATAACGATGATTTTATGTATTGATGACCCCATTTTGCCTTCTTTTATTTATTTGTAATACTGGGATCGGGCGGAATTTACTGAAATTGATGTAAATTCTCAAAAGAAATCATCGAAAACAATTCGGCCATTCACGCGTGTGTGACCAACTAATAATCCTATATCCTGTTTATTTGATTTTGATCTGCCTGCCTCCTGGCACTTGGCAGGGCAAATACACCGATAATGCCACAGTTTGTATAAATTAATAGTTATTTTTAAGATAATATAGCTGATTCATAGTGCCAATTTTTGTTGTTAATAGACACTGGAAAAATATTATCAAGATTTGGTAGAGTCCAATCCGTTGCAAATAATAGGAAATTGTTACAATGGTCACACCACTTTGACATTTTACCTTTTTTAATTATATTATGGCTTCGAACAATTTCTTTACTAATGGTTTTTCGTTCTAGAGCAAGAAAAATATGATGAAAATTGAAAATAGGATTAAGTACGGGAACCGTATGGGAACATATTAGAAGCCATGATAGATTATATTATTGACCAATCAAGCGGCAAGTGCACGTTTTATCAAAAATAACAATAATAAGTATCGGTTTAATTAAACGATGTAGGACACCACTAGTTATTAGCCAAAATATAAAAAAAAGTTTTTGTTTTGCTTGCGAGTCGGTCGTTTTTTCAATTCTCATTTATATTCATTTAAATTCGTATTTACTTGCATCTTTTCTTAACTACAGTAATACATAGTAAACATACATAATGTCTCGTCGATATCCCAAGTTGCAGGAGTTCCAAATGGATTCAAAACCGAGAAGTAAAGTAGGTTGGAAGCAATCTCTATACGATGAGGACGCCGGTACTTTTATGGGTAGAACTGGAAGAGGATGGGGTAAGCGGGCAATTTACACCTTTTATTCGCCAAACAATAGTAAAACGAACCACTATTCATTTAATAATATCAATAAAACAGCCATTTTTATTCATTACACGTCGTTAAAAGCTACTTGAGTCAGGGCGTGGCTCTACGTTTTTATGCCAAGAACTGATATTTTTCTCATCGATTTAACTTTACTTTTTACTTATTAGTTAAATTTTGCATGTACGGTATTACCCGAGATAAGCATCCAAATTGAGGTTTTACGATGATGTCACAAAACTTCTAAGAAAACAATACTGCAGTAGTATTATAATAAGTTTGCTTTAAGGACTTCATGATACGAAAAAACTATTTATTATTGAAGTAATACTGCTATAAGACGTCATGGTATGGCCCCTGGGGGCCTCAATAATTAATGGTCATTTGTTTGTGCAGCGAAGCTGTGTTATTTCTACATAATATTCTGGGCGGCGCTGGTGGCTCTGTTCTCCATCTGCATGGTCACGTTCTTGCAGCAGTTCATCAACCCAAGAGTGCCGAGGCTGCAACAGGTAACACAGTCTTGTACAATAAGTCCGTTTGAAAGAGTTATTTTTTTAACGAATAATAGCTGTATTTTTATTTACCATCATTTACCACATACTATTTATATTACAAAAATTACACAAAGATAGTGAGATTTTTTTTTTAATCTATAATTGTTTAGGGATTTTTGTACACATAAAGTGACGATGCCAATCCCATCGTACCTAGTCTAAATTAATTTAAATATAAAAGATCGAGAACAGCATTTTAGCTGGGCCTGAAGTTGGCTCAGCTAAAATGCCGTGGAATATACCTACATCTAATTTGCATAAACCTAAACTATTGATAACATGCTCTCTTTTAGTCGCGTACCGGACACATTCCATCAAAATATGTTGCAAGTCTTCCTTGGTCCCACAATCTTCATAGTGAGATTTAATATCATATGTGAAAATATGGTTAAAAAATATTAGTAGCAAACAACAATTTATATACAAAAAAATCAGCACAATGCAAGTGCGGATCCATCATTGTGGGCATGATGGGCATACCCACTACCCTAATAGACTTGTGATGTCATTGGTACATGGCTGCCTTAGCTGGGAATCGAACCTGGAACCTCCTGCAAGTCTGTTGACCCAACCACCGCACCACCGAGCTCTTAGGAATGCACTACTTATCCAATCATGTAGCAAATTCATACTCCGATTCGCGACCTTTTTTGAGGGCTGTTTAAGATTGAGATTTTCTCAAAAACTACTTGACCTATTGCAAAAATCATTTCACTGTTTGATAGATAAAAGTGAAAACTATGTAACTGTAAAAGAATTATTAAATTCGGTTCAGTAGTTTTTGAGAAAATCTCAACCTTACTTATCTCTGTCTTCGACTGTGCACACGCCGTTTTTCTCTGCCTCCCTAGAAGTTATTATAGAAGTATTGTCTCTATGTTGTCAGGAGTACAGTGTGATCGGCACGAGCCCGGGTCTCGGGTTCCGTCCGCTGCCGCCCGACGTACGCAGCACGCTCATCTGGTACAAGGGCACCGGATACGAGAGCTACGCGTACTGGGAGAAACAGCTAGTCGAGTTCTTATCAGGTATTGTGATTAATTAGAATATGCAAACATATTGTTACGTTCCGGGGGTATGTAAAGGATAAAAGATGCCAGACACAATGAATTTATTGGTGAATTGAACTGTATTTACAAACAACTAGAATCCAAAACTGCATTACTGACTCACTGAAAACTAATTAACACAACTGAATTAATGATTTAACTGTCGCTTCCGAAGTCGCTCCGATGTAACTCGTATCGCTGTTCCAAGTGAACTCTCTCGGCGGCCGGTCGCAAGCTCCTTTTATACCCCAGTGTCGATTACCCGTCCTTGTCACACCATTCCAGAAACCTCGATTCTAGAAAGTTCCTGACCTAAACCTGTCCTTACGACATCTTCGATGGCGATCTATGAACTTCCAGAACGTTCGACACTTTTCTGGATTATTCTGGGACTTTCCAGAGGCTCGAGTAGTATCGAGAACACCATGGAAGTTTCTGGAACATTATGCCACATCAGCCGTTATTACCGTTCTCAAAACGATGAAATCATACAATGTCATTGCGCACAAAACAGAGACGCCGCTACACCAACGCAATAGCGCTGTCCCTGTCACGCCCGCTATGACATGGTATAATTTGATCGTTTTGAGAACCGTAATAGCCCCACAGATCGCTACTGTGTACTGCATCTTTACTGTGCTTTGGAGTTTTTACATTTTTAATGTATTTTTAATTTTTTGCAACGAATTCTTTCACCTAATGGTTTATTATACATTGTGTGACTTGTGACGTACTTAGTTCAATTTTTTTTGCAGTTTTGATTTACTAAAAACCCTTAGCAATTTAATATTTATCATGAGTACCCAGTTTCAATTTCTCGAATAAATTCAATGATATTCAAGGTATATTACTTTGGGTACCACTGCTCTAAATCAAGCTTAATTAGTAGACTTACCCTCTTACTTATAAAAAAAACACTAATCAAGCACTGAGCGACATAGTAACTAATCATTATTTAAACTCTTAATAAGTGATTAACCTTTTTTTACTTATAAACGTTATTTAAGCAATGATTAGCTAATCGTCATTTTAAACACCAAAAAATATTTAACACTGCTGAATGAATTCAAAAAAGAACGAAAATTTGGCCTAAATTGGGGTAATGCCTACTCCAAAGTCCTTAAAAAAGTAATCAGCAGTGTCAAATGTATCAGCTGTTCCGAATTCGGTCCGCCATTTTTTTAATTATCCATTTAAACAAGCCTACGACGTTGTTTAAACTGACATCTACTTATTCGGTTCTTCAGGAGTTGATTAACTTTAAATAGTGTTGAACAAGGTATTAATTTTAATTATCGATTATAAGTAAGGCTGTTATATTCCGTCCATTGTCTGCAGTTTACAAGCAGAAGGGCCAGACGGCCGGCGCCGGCCAGAACATCTTCAACTGCGACTTCCGTCACCCGCCTCCGCCGGGAAAGGTGTGCGACGTGGACATACGCGGCTGGGAGCCCTGCATTGAGGAGAACCACTTCTCGTTCCACAAATCCTCGCCGTGCATATTCCTCAAACTCAATCGGTAAACAAACTCTTGCAGCTCACAAGGATTTTTACTGGTGCTCAAGTCTCGTCTCATCATCATCATCATCAGTCCACTGCTGGACGTAGGCCTCTCCCAAAGCGCGCCACTCAACCCTACTCTCGGCCCTCTGCATCCAGTCCCTGCCAGCCATCTTGCGAAGGTCATCCCTCCATCTGGTCGGGGGGCGTCCCACGCTACGTTTACCCGTTCGTGGCCTCCATTCGAGAACTCGTCTACCCCATCGGTTATCGGTTCTACGACAGATTCACAGACACAGAAGACAGATAGAGAAGTCTCGTCTATATCAGATTTTTGGCGAATAATTTCGTTCGCGTAGAGTTTGACAGGACTTTAGCGCTTAAAAAGGCCTTGCAGCTAAAGCTTCAGAGAAAAAAATGCGAAACTTGCCTAGCAACTTCTACCTACGTTATTTATTTATTTTATTAACACTCTTGAACTCAACAGTTCGTCATTTGCCACTGTCATGTTACAGAGAATTATGAAAATATATGAAAGCCGTGGCGTCTTCACCCTGGGTAGCCGCGTCTTCCTCCAGAGGAGTCGCCGTAGCGTCATCACTCTGGACGAAGCAGCTCGACAGTCACGTTCACTCCCGAGCTTGTAGCGGGAACTCTTGATAAAAGCTTGAAACTAGAGAATGATACTGATTATGATTATGCAATATGAAACCTGTAATAAGTCCCCAACAAAATGATAGGTACAGCTTAAATGGTCACGTAGTTTTGTAGATAGATAAGACAAGATAAGATAAATATTCTTTATTGCAAAAAAAAAAGTATTACACAAAAGAAATAGGCTAATACAGTTAGTATTACAATTGGCGGTCTTATCGCTCAAAGCGATCTCTTCCAGACAACATTTGGGTAGAGAATTCGGCGTATGAATAGGTAGCTTGTTGAGCAATATTAAATACCTATCATTAGCTGGTACTAATAATAATAATAGTAATAATAATTGTAGGTGGGGCAAAGCTCCATTGAAATGTGGCAATGTCTTTTCATGACCATTTAAGCTGTACCTATCATTTTGTTGGGAACTTATTACAGGTTTCATAGTGCATAATCATAATCAGTATCATTTTCTACTACTCTCGAAACTCCTATAGAAGAATAACAAAAACAATGAATAAATCGCTTCGATTTCTTACTATTTTTTGAATTCCTAATTACGCTGGTTTTTTCGACTCGCAACTTGTACAAAACTTTATTTTAAATCAATAATTTTAATAAAAAAAAAACGGAGATCTTTTTACATTTATTCGTTATCTTGTATAACTTGCGGTTGATGGTGGAGCAGAATCTGGCATTGTCATTTAATTGTATGGTTCAGTATCTACGGATGGCGCCCCGAGTACTACAACGACACGCGCAACCTGCCGGGCGACATGCCCGACGACCTCCGCCGACAAATACACAACATCACGCAAGTCAACAGGGACCACGTGAGTAATGACAAGTCGGAGCTAATGAAAATTTAAAAAAAAAACGGCCAATAGCGAGTCGGACTCGCGCACTGAGGCTTCCGTCCAACGCAACTTAAGGGGCGGCGAGCTGTCAAACTCGAGCGCGAGACAGAAGATGTCCCGCAGCGGCGGAGTGAAGAGCACTCCATATTTGTATTTTGGATGAATTTTGGCAGGGAAATTAAAATACGTCAATAAAAGTCAGATTTTTTTTAAACAAGCTCTCGTAATTAGAATACCCTACATTTTGATATATATTTTGTATGAATAAAGCCAATGATACACTAGGGGACAAATGTCCTACGACATGTATCGGCGACATGTCAAGCGAAGCCGGCCGATTTCGCCTGACATATCTGGCGACATCGCGCGACTTATGTCCGTAGCGACGTCAGGCGAAGTCGTGCGACTTCGCGAAACTTCGCTTGATATATCTGGCGACATCACTGGCTTCACCCGACATCACTGGCGACCCGTGTCGCGCGATGTTGCCAGACATGTGGCGCGAAGTCCGTCAACGTCGCGCTACTTCACCCGACGTCCCTGGCGACCCGTGTCGCGCGATGTTGCCAGACATGTCGCGCGAAGTCCGTCAACGTCGCGCTACTTCACCCGACGTCCCTGGCGACACGTGTCGCAGGACATTTGTCCCCTAATGTATCCTTGGCTTAATATAATAACTAAAACGCTACATTTTAAAAAATAGAGTAAAAGATAAGACAAATGGGTTTTTCAATCACATGTTAAGATAATTTGTAATAACGTAAATAGACGCAAAGTTTGTGAATAAATCTCGATCGAGGGGACAGAATAGGGGGACAGAGAGGAATGATCCACTTAACCTCGTAACTTTGCCATTATCAAAATATTATGTCCATACATCGGCATACTCCTGATTAGTTGATCATCTGCAAATGCAAGTTTGTAATAACATTTTTTTTAAAGGGATGTAATTCCAAATACACAGTTTTCGGATTTTTTTCATTTACTTCTCTAAGCTCTAAGACCTAGCTTCTTGCCAAATTTCATGATTCTAGGTCAACGGTAAGTACCCTATAGGTTTGAGTTTATTTGCGTTTTCATACAAATATGCGACATATACGGCCATATCTTTTGATTGCGTTAACGTAGAAGGTTGATGTTTTCACGGCTGCATGAGGTTGCAAATTTGAGTATTTGGTATTATTTTCAACTTAATACGTCCACGCGTTTTTGAGATATCGGTCTTGACAGACATACAGACAACAAAGTGATCTTATTATAAGGGTTCCATTTTTCCTTTTGAGACCCGGAACACTAAAAAGGGTCCATTGTTAACGTCCAAATAATGTCCAATAAAGCAAATGAGGGTCCATTCATCTGTTTGGACCTTCTTTGCGGTCGGACATTTTTAGAAGGCAGACTGTGTATCTAGTTGTTTATAGGAGATCAATTATCGTGGCGGTTTAAATCGGTTTAAATGGTGTTATATCTTTACGCAGGCGAATATGGTGTGGGTATCGTGTCAGGGCGAGACGCCTGCCGACCGCGAGAACCTTGGCCCCGTGCGGTACATCCCGTACGCCGGCTTCCCCGGATACTTCTACCCGTACAACAACGCGGAGGGCTACCTCAGTCCTCTAGTCGCCTTACATTTGATGCGGCCGCAGAGTGAGTAACAATATTGAATTATTTTAGAATTAAAACTATAGTGAGCCATTACTACAAATTATTATGTATAAACGGATATCACTCACTTATATGCTCAGTGCGCGAAGAAACGTCAACGGCGACGCGGGCGTGGCGCGCTCACCTTGAAAAAGACCGTCGAAATCGGTCGAAACTGTCGGTCTAATTGCCGACTTTAACGATATAAGTGAGTGATATCCGTTTATATATAATAATATTGAATTATCTTTATTTCACAGCTTAATATTTATTTTATTATTGGACTCGGTAGTTTATCATTTGCCAATGTCATGTTACAGAAAATTCAATATACAGGGTGTAACGTAAAGGGTATATGAAACCGAAGGGAGGGTGTTCAGTATCGGTAACTAAACAACTTTTGTTCTACGACTTTTCGAACAGCTGACCGGTGCGAATTGTATGTAAAGTCAAAAAATAAATTCGCGAAAATCGAAAAGTCGTGGAACAAAAGTTTTTCAGTTGCCGATACTTAACACCCTCCCTTTAGCTTCATATACCCTTTACGTTACACCCTGTATAATAGTCTTCTATCTTCCTCCAGAGGAGTCGCAGTAGCGTCTTCACCCTGGGTAGCCGCGTCTTCATGTCTTCATCCAGAGGAGTCGCCGTAGCGTCATCACTCTGGACGAAGCAGCTCGACAGTCACGTTCACTCCCGAGCTTGTAGCGGGAACTCTTGATAAAAGCTTGAAACTTCAGATCTTGCTCAAATTATCCAATAAATTCACCATACTGTCATTCGCGAACATTTTCTGATTAATTTAACGTGATATTAAACACAAAACAACCACTGTAGACATTAAACTGAAAAATGTCAAATAATTTCGCAACCGTCGTATCCCGCCATTTGCAAAAGCCTCTAGTTGCGTTTAAAACAGACATCATATGAAGAAAGGGGTTCGAACTTTTTACTATGGAGGTTGGTAATCAGGTGGCCCAGGATGAAACCTACGAATATCGATAGAGGACACTTATATTAAGGGTCTTACATGAGCCAACTAGCGCCGCCAATCTTAAAAAAATATCTTCCAAATTAATCTTTTTTATTAAAAAAGTTATGTACACAATCTTTATTAGGATAAATACTATTTTTCAATATACAATACATGGCATAATTGCGACAAGCTAAGTTGTAAGCTCAAATGTGCCAAAAACGGCCGTTTTTCGCAATTATGCGAACTACAACTTACCGAAATTGAATCACTTTATAAATAAGCATTTAAAAAATAGTATTTATCGTAATAAACATTTTGTACATAGCTTTTTTTAATAAAATTTATTATATTGGAAGATATTATTTTTTCAAGATTGGCGGCGCTAGTTGGCTCATGTCAGGGCCTTCATATAAAATAAGGATCCATATAATAAATTGTTACGTTTCAGAAATAAGAGTATCCGAATTATTTAACTTAAACAACAACAACTTACAAATTACAACTTAAGCTCAACAAGCTACCTATTCATCCGCTGAATTCTAATACAAAATACAAAAAATTTATTTTGGAAAACTAGACACTTAGTACAGCGCAGTAACAACTTATTTGGACTTAGGTATTTATTACACAAAGAAAGGCTGAAAACTGTGCAGATGGAATTCTAGTATCCGCGATAGGTTTCCCTGTGCTGCGACTACCAGTGACTCCCGGTTACACCAGTGCGTATGTACAAGCCAGTGCTTTTGGACCTATACTTGCTTAAGTTAGTATCAGTTAGTGAATAGGTGGCTGATTACTTATTTGTAGAGAGTGGAAGTGGAGAATTCTGTAAACAAAGGTTGTCTGGAAGAGATCGCTTTAAGCGATAAGACCGCCAATTGTGATACTAACTGTATTAGCATATTTCTTTTGTGTAATTCCTTTTACTTTGCAATAAAGAATATTTATCTTATCTTAATATGTTTGTTACAGCGGGAATACTAATTAACATCGAGTGTCGCGCGTGGGCGCGTAACATCGTGTACAATCGCAGGGAGCGGCTCGGGGTAGTACACTTTGAACTCATGGTCGAATAGACACACATACACTTGCACCCACAGACCACTTACCCCATAGACCTGTAACAGGAGGCCCGTGTCTGCCCGCACATGACCGCAACATTGCTTCGCGACACGAGTAACCTAGATATTATCGACATGGACGCATCTCTTTAATACGTTATTAAGGCCCTTAGGCCTTCATAGAGCCAACTAGCGCCGCCAATCTTGAAAAAATAATATTTTCCAATTTAATCAATTTGATTAAAAAAGCTATTTACGAAATGTTTATTAGGATGAATACTATTTTTCAATATACAATACATGGCATAATTGCGACAAGCTAAGTTGCAATTATGCGAACTACAACTTACCGACATTGAATCACGTTTTAAGTAAGCATTTAAAAAATAGTATTTATCGTAATAAACATTTCGTAAATAGCTTTTTTAATAAAATTGATTATATTGGAAGATATTATTTTTTTAAGATTGGCGGCGCTAGTTGGCTCATGGAAGGCTCTTAATATCTTCGGTATTAATTGAGATATCGAAAAACTGATTTCACAGTTCTCTTCAGCAGGAGCTTGAGAGTTGAGTGATGCAATAAACTAAAATTCGTCCAAATACCCGATATTTGTAACAGAATCTCAGATATTTTTAAGAATTTTCAATAGTGTTAGTTTAGATTGTCAACAATTATTTTAGATATTAATGAAATGACATAATTAAATGGTATTTTTCAAGACTTTAATGATCTGAGCCATATTTTTACAAGCTAATGTTAGAAATAATTTTAGACGTAAAAACTAAGGCCTTACCAAAAATATAGGTAACTTTTTTATTAGATTTTAGAATTAACATAAAAACATTATTATCATATCATTTCCACGTCTTTTGGCGTTAAAATAACTCCGTCCAGAGTTTTATGTGTCTACAATTAGTGTATATGTATTAGATATTTAAGTTCCTTCTAAGTATAGTCACGAACTTTAATTTTGGAACCCACATAAGGTCGAGTATTGTAAAGTAAGCGAATGGCTCGATTACAAGGTTTTGATATGGCCCGTATTCATATACGTGATTAAAGTTACGCCGGCGGCCTAAAGTCACCTGTCCTTTTCTATCTTAACCTTTTTAAACGAAGTGTGAAAAGACTGGTGGAGCTCGGTAGCTCAGTGGTTGGGTCAATGGACTTGCAATATGGAGGTTCCGGGTTCGATTCCCAGCCAGGGCAGCCATGTACCAATGAGTTATCCTCGGTTTTTTCGACGGAAAAACTTACGTACATTTGCCGAGTGCACTCAAAACGGTGAAGGAAAACATCGTGATGAAACCTGCATGTCGTAGAAGAAGAAAAAAATCTAAGGCATGTGAAATCCGCCAACCCGCACTGGGCCCGCGTGGTGGATCATGGCCCGAGCTCCCTCGATGTAAGGGAAGGTCTGTGCCCGAGCAGTGGGGACATATAAATAGACTGATGATGTGAAAAGACTATAAATACTATAAACTTCATATCTTCTTATGACACTACTTTTTGACATAATCTCTGTCAGTCAATTTGATTTGGAACTTTCGACCTTATAGTAATTGTTGATGGACTGACCTAATTAAAGTTCACGACTGTACCTTCACTTAATCTCGTAAAAGACATTGCCACATTTCAATGGAGCTTTGCCCCACCTACAAAACTACGTGACCATTTAAGCTGTACCTATAATTTTGTTGGGGACTTATTACAGGTTTCATATTGCATAATCATAATCAGTAACATTTTCTACTACTCTCGCAACTCCTATAGAAGAATAACAAAAACAATGAATAATTCGCTTCGATTTGTTACTAGTTTCTGAATTCTTAATTAAGCTGTTTTTATCGAATCGCAACTTGTACAAAACTTTATTTTAATTTTAATAAAAAACGGATATATTTTTACATTTATTCGTTATCTTGTACAACTTGCGGTTGATGGTGGGGCAGAATCTGGCATTGTCATTTATTGCTATTTATCCATCGTGACTTTATATTCGAAAGTAATTAAATTATAATAAAGTACCAGTCGAAGACAGAGATAAGTATACAGGGGGTCTCAATAAGGTTGAGATTTTCTCAAGAACTACTGGACCGAATTTAATAATTCTTTTACAGTTACGTAGTTTTAACTTTTATCTATCAAACAGTGAAAGAATTTTTGCAATCGGTCAAGTAGTTTTTGAGAAAATCTCAACATTAAAAACTCTCCTGTACACCTTTCTCTCAGTTCCACCGTACCTATAAATAAATATTCTTTATTGCAATAAAGACTTGCACAAAAGAAATAGGATAATACTAAATATATTATGCTGTAAAGAAAATATAACATATGTAAAATGGCCTTATTTCATAAAATGTTATCTCATACTTAAATGACCGTCCGCTATCAATTAAGTACTATTATGAAGACTGATGAAATGAAACCTCATGACTTATTATGGAAAAGATCAAATAATAATTATTTAAGTAAGTACATTTAATCACGACTTTTTGCCATGGGCAGGACTTGAACCTGCGACCTTGTCATTTCGTGACACGCTCTTACAAACTGAGCCACCACAGGCCACAGTCCGACCACCGAAAATCTTCATCGTATTATACATACTAAGGGTATGTTACGCAACTCCATCTATCGGACAATAGTAGTAGTATTCCGACAACCATGTCTAATATTCGGTTAGAAATATGATTTCATGTTTAAGATATTTTAAATCATGTTTTTTGTTCGCCAAGCATAATGCATAAAACAAATTCTGATTATTTAAATACTTACAATATTTTGACATCATTGAATAGGTATCTTTTCTTTTATATTTAAAAGAACTTAATTTTTTTTCTCGATTTATTACTCATACTCGTCATGTAATATGACAGGGTTCTAAGTATGGCTAACATTGTCATATGTTTACCGTACTATTTTCGTTATTAGACTTTTTCCATAAAAAGTGAATTTTTGTATGGTTAATGGATTTAATTTGTAGCATTTTTTTACAATACTTTTATTATTAGATAATAAAATAAGTAAGGAATAAAATGTAATCCGTCCAATGGAGATTTTTTTTCTATTGTATTTATATTAATTTTATATATTTTTTGCGTGACTTTTGTAAGATTATGAACTCAATAAAATGGATTTTATAATATGCACGTTGTATGGTTTTTTTGTAAAGATTGTCTGTAATAGTTTAACTGAACTTAAAATGCGGGGAATATATTTTGCTTTATTGTCGCCCCTTTATTTAAGGGCCTTCCATGAGCCAACTAGCGCCGCCAATCTTGAAAAAATAATATCTTCCAATTTAATCAATTTTACTAAAAAAGCTATTTACAAAATGTTTATTACGATAAATACTATTTTTCAATATACAATACGTGGCCTGATTGCGACAAGCTAAGTTGTAGTTCACAAATATGCCAAAAACGGCCGTTTTTCGCAATTATGCGAACTACAACTTACCGAAATTGAATCACGTTATAAATAAGCATTTAAAAAATAGTTTTTATCGTGATAAACATTTCGTAAATAGCTTTTTTTTTAATAAAATTGATTATATTGGAAGATCAAAGATCAAGTTCAAAGTCGCTCAGCGAGCTATGGAAAGAGCTATGCTTGGAATTTCTCTATTAGATAGAATAAGAAACGAGTATATCCGCCAGAAGACAAAAGTGGTTGACATTGCTCATAGAATCAGTAAACTGAAGTGGCAGTGGGCTGGTCACATCTGTCGTAGAACCGATAACCGATGGGGTAGACGAGTTCTCGAATGGAGGCCACGAACGGGTAAACGTAGTGTGGGACGCCCCCCGACCAGATGGAGGGATGACCTTCGCAAAATGGCTGGCAGGGACTGGATGCAGAGGGCCGAGAGTAGGGTTGATTGGCGCGCTTTGGGAGAGGCCTACGTCCAGCAGTGGACTGATACGGGCTGATGATGATGATGATGATATTGGAAGATGTAATTTTTTTAAGATTGGCTTCGCTAGTTGGCTCTATGAAGGCCCTTAACAAGTGTTCCTTTAATGAAATTTTTAAATTTCCTCTCTGTCAACGTCGTGACACTTTCTGGCAACTTGTTATAAAAGCAAGTCGATCTCGGGGTTGTCTGAGGCTATTAATAAAAAAAGGGTGATGTTGTATGAGGCTATTAAACCGTGCACCGGCTCTCCAGAAGAAGGAGTTCCGTCCGTAGTTGGTTCGGGTGGACGGAGTCTCAATAGGTAAATAGGATCGTAGCTGTCTAGATGGTACTGGGAATTCTATCGCTCTCGGCAAGTGAGGCGAATAATAAATAATAAAATAAAATAAATTTATTTGACATCATTAAAATTGTTTACATTTTTCTGTTTTCGGAGTCTCCTTTTAGGATTTTATGCCTGTGCCAGGAGGCTCCTCTCTTCATTAGCCATAACAATCATGTGCACAGTAGGTAATAAATATATATGTATATATAATAATATAAGTTAGTGACAAACAATATATATATATATAAGTTAGGGAAAGTTAGGGAAACTAAAATTTGACACTAACTCAAAAATATAAGTCAGTGACCAACTTTTAGTTTCTCTTTTTTAACCGACTTCCAATATAAAATATTCCATATTAAAGTGTGCGTGCGAGTACGCGTGTGTGTGTATGTGTTATTGTGTGAGGGTGTGTGCGAGGGTGCGTTAGTGTGTATGAGAGAGAGGGTGACAGGGTGTGTAAGGGTGTGTGTAAGTGTCAGGGTGTGTTAGGTAGGGTGTGCATGAAGAGATTGTGTGAGATGTATGTTTTTGTATTATAGGTATATTATTATTTATTTTGTGTATAGTAGTAATAGCTCCGTATCCTCATAATTTAGTAGTTTTATCCACTGAATAAGCAGTTTTTTGCAAATCAATCGACCCATTCACTATTTTACTCACGTACCTATACATCTTACAAGTTCCAGCGAGTCTCAAGAGGAATCTTGAATCTTGAAGACTGGGCTCGTTCACACTTTGGCCGCAAGGCCCATTGTGCGCGAGGCGGCTGGCGCTACTCTAGCCAGCCGAGCTCAGCCAGGAAGCCCAACAGGTTCTTAATGACCCTGCAGGCCTCCGGGAGCGTCCTCGGTGACCCGAGGATTGTAGCCCGCTGCTCGGCCACACCACTGCACTCTAGAAGCACATGTGCGGCTGTTTCCTCCTCCTCCATGCAGCCCCTGCACAGAGGACTATCTGTGATCCCAATTGTAAAGAGATGTTTGTTTAAAGAGCAGTGACCTGTCATGATGGCAGTCACTAAGCGCACATCTTTCCTGCTTAGTTTGAGTAACTGTCTAGTCAGACGGTGGTCAATGTGTGGCACGGCCTCACGGGCCTGCCGGCAATCTGCTCTTTCTGTCCAAAGCTTTTGATGAGATAACACTGTGTGCTGACGCAGACCGCTGCGGACGAAACTGTACGGCAGAGGAACTATAGGCTCTGGGCCTATGACCAGACCCTCGGCACCCCTCCGCGCTAGCTCGTCCGCAGCGTCATTGCCTAACGTAAAACGTCTCAAGAGGAAGGAAGTGATCATATTACAAAATCGTAGCTGCGAGTTTATGATGTGCGATGCTCATATTGACTGAACTATGATCATTAATACTCGCCCAGCGCGTTGGAAAGGTCCCCGAGGGCACACAAAAAACTTCCCTAATCTGTCGCATATGGTCGGCCATACATGTGTGGGGACGAGAGGTGCAGCCCGATATAAACTGTTTCGAGGCACGTTGAAACCACCAACTTTAGATCACGTTTATAAATACGCGCCTTAAAGTTAAACCCATCATTTTTTCTGTCTATTCGAAAGTAAAAAGCCACTTGAATAGGCACCTCACATCACATAGAACAGTCACCATTCGTATTACTATACCCCTCACTATACCCTTTCCGTTAGATCCGTTTCTTATTTTAATTATTTTATTAATGGACTCGACAGTTCGTCATTTGTCAATGTCATGTACAGAAAATTCAATATATAATAGTCTTCTATCTTCCTCCAGAGGAGCCGCAGTAGCGTCTTCACCCTGGGTAGCCGCGTCTTCATGTCTTCATCCAGAGGAGACGCCGTAGCGTCGTCACTCTGGACGAAGCAGCTCGACAGTCACGTTCACTCCCGAGCTTGTAGCGGGAACTCTTGATAAAGGCTTGAAACTTTAGATCTTGCTCAAATTATCCAATAAATTCACCATAGTCATCCGCGAACATTTTGATTAATTTAACGTGATATTAAACACAAAATAACCATTGTAGACATTAAAATAAAAATTATTAAATAATTTTGCAACCGTCGTTTCCCGCCATTTTCATGAGAACCGTTTCTTATTTTACTATGTCTGTATGTTATACTCCTCTAGTTATACTGAACGAATAGGAATGCGCGTACGCATATAAATACGCAGTCGCCGCACCACCGTCGCTTACGACGGTCGCGACGTGCGAGTTAATTGAAAATCGCATGAATTACAATTAAAATTGCATATTAACGTAGTTTTGTTCTAAAATGGCTAGTAAATCTAACGGTTTGGATGCGTCGGAGTGGGCTAGGGCTCCGCCCTCGGGCCCGGGGTGGCTGAGGTTCCTGAAGGGCATCTACAACCCTGATGATGGCAGCTTCCTGGGGAGGACTGCTAAAAGATGGGGTGAGTTGGACTCTGTAATATTAATATATACCTACAGGATGTCGTTGAATTCATTCGACAAATTGAAATTGGGACTCATGATAAATTTTAAATTAGTAAGGTTTTTAAGTAAATCAAAACTGCAAAAAAAATTAATTCAGTTACGTCACATCCTTAGTAATGATAATAATTACCGTTAGGTCAAATTCCAGTGAAAGAAATCATTGCAAAAAATTAAAACTAAGTACCTTAAAATACAGGGTGTAACGTAAAGGGTATATGAAGCCGAAGGGAGGGTGTTCAGTATCGGTAACTGAACAACTTTTGTTCTACAACTTTTCGAATAAAAAATAAAAATAAATTCATGTCTCATACAAATCGACCAGCTGACCGGTACGAAATGTATGAAAAGTCAAAAAATAAATTCGCAAAAATCGAAAAGTCGTAGAACAAAAGTTGTTCAGCTACCGATACTGAACACCCTCCCTTCGGCTTCATATACCCTTTACGTTACACCCTGTATAAAAACTCCAAAGCATAGTAACGATTGCACATCAAATTAATAATTTGTTTGACAGTTGATTTTTTCCCCAAATTGTTTAATTTACTTAAACGCTGCAGAATTAATGTATGTCACAAGCCTAACCATACATTTAATTTTGTCGAATGAAGTCAAGGCCACCCTGTATACCTACTGATAAGCATTTCAGATATCAATTATCCGCATTATTACCCAAACAAAGAATTCTATTAGTATTATTGTTGTAATTAATTATCACAATTTTATCCTTTGCTTTTAGTCAAAGTACGGTCGAAGACAAGGAAAGGTGTAAAGGAGAGTTTTTAAGGTTGAGATTATCTTAAAAACTACTTGACCTATGCAAGAATTCTTTAAAGTCAAAGTCAAAGTCAAATTTCTTTATTGCAAGTAAGCACGTTGTGTACATTTTTGCACGTCAACATATTTTTGAATTTACATTTACACCACTTTGCAAGGAAAAGGTGCCAACGCTGAGGAGAAAAAGTGTCAAAAAACTCTCAGCAGCACATCTTTTAAAATAATATAATAATAATACACAATTTCTTAATAACTAGGTATTCCTTTCACTGTTAGATAGATAAAAGTTGAAACTATGTACTGTAAAGAACTATTAAATTAGGTCCCGTAGTTTTTGAGGTAACCTCAACCTTATTGAGGCCCCCTGTATACTTATCTCTGTCTTTGACCAAACTAAGTATAATATGTATAATATTACCTTATACTTACCGTAATATTTAAATATAATGTAATGGTAAAGTAGTAAGTAAGTATGTAGATATTGTACCTAGTATATTTATTATGTCGTGAAACATTTTTATTGGTAGGTACTTACTTAATTACTTGATGTGAACTAGTGTAGTGAATTAAGATCAGTGAACAAGTTTTAAGAGGTTCGTAACCTGAGAAACAATTTAAATTCTTAAGTTAATGTAAGCCACTGCAATGTTTTTGGTATACATGTTATTGTATCATTATGCAAATAAAGAACTTTCAAAACTAAAAAAACTAAACTTAATTACTTATAGGCATATCTTAATCATTTCTTTAAAAAAAGCTGCAATAGTATAATTATAAAAAAATTTGGATATCTGGGACGGCCCCTATATAGCTTACCATTTGTTTACAAAACATAGGTACCCTAATCGCCTAAAGCTGTTTGTCATAAACCTAGTTTAACCTAATTTCCCTTAAACCTTCTTTTTGTCATTTCCCACAATTGAATGGGACTGGCTTAAGTCAAGTTTATTGTTAACAGCTAGGGCTCGGAGCCATAAAGATGGCTAAACGGTTATTTTGACAGTTGCTAAATCACCATGGCACCACCGGTTGTGTCATGGGGATTGAAAAATACCCTTGACACTATCGGTGGTGTCATTGTGGGTGGTGTGAAGGGTCCGCCACGAACTCACCCAGGTGCTGGGGGAAAAGGCCACTAACATTTTTGGTCAACTAAAGTGGCAAGGCGGCTACCAAGCCCAGAATTCTGTTTCTTGGCTCAGAATTGGTATATTTCAGAGTTTTTTCTTTGGTACAAATTCACTTCACTAGGGGCTCTATTAGTTGGTGGTATCATGATAAAAAATAATCCCCATGGCCCATGGGCGTACCCAGGTTCTGGGCCAGGGGGGGGCAAATCAGATTTTTTATAAGCTAGGTGCTTAATAGAAAGAATGAACGCGCCGCGTAATTTTTATTTCGCTTAATTTTTACCGATAAAAGTACTAGATAAGATACTTAGTAGGGACGTCAACACTATCCAGGGGCAGCTCCCCCCACCCCCCACCCCCACCCCACCTAGGTACACCCATGGCACCACCGGTTGTGGTTTGGGTGGTGTCAAGGCTCCGCGCGATTTTGTATGGCGAAATCCTTAAATCGTGAAATGAAATGAATTCGTTTATTCGTTCGAGAGTAGTATACACATTAGATCTTAAGATAAGGTTATTGTCCTTTTACTCATCCATTTGGTGTACGAATATTAAAGTAAGTAAGTACCTATTTTGATTTATATATCTAGTCAGTAATTACCTAAGTATAGCAATGGATCAATTTAACAAAATATTTTCACATGTCACATAAATCACAATACAATATAGCAAATACGAATTCTAATACTTAAATGTCATTCATTACTTAACTAATTAACCACTGCCTAACTTAAAGTCACGTTTAAGTGTGCTAATAATTCAAAACACTACGAGTACAATACCCTACACGGGTTGCATTGCGATTAAACTGTAGGTCGTAATTCGACGCCGCGTCGCAGCCGTAGGTATTCGTAGGTACCTACTTTATGTTGTACGTAACTATGTATAAGAATGATTTACATAAGGTTTCAACCGTCAACATCAACCACAGACCACTTACCCCATAATACCTGTACCACGACTACGACACGCGTAACCTAGAGATAGTATCGACATGGACGCATCTCTTTAATACGACACTAATGTCCCCCGCTTCATCTCTATGCACTCATAAGATGACAAAGACAATGAGTAATTCGCTTCGATTTCTTACTATTTTTTGAATTCATAATTAAGCTCTTTTTTCGACTCGTTTAATGTACAAAACTTTATTTTAAACCAATGATTTTATTAAACAAAAACGGAGATATTTTTACATTTATTCGTTATCTTGTTCATCATGCGATTGATGGTGGGGCAGTATCTGGCATTGTCATTTGCAAGCGAAAAATTCTGTCTGTCAGCATAGAGACGAAGCGGGGGACAGGGGTGCCGTATAAAGCATCTAACGCATCTCGTCCATGTCGATAATATCTAGGTTACACGTGTCGCGAAGTATTTTTGCGCTCATGTTGCTGTCTATGGGGTAAGTGGTATGTGCCAATGTATTACGCAAAAGACGTTAAATCTTTGATTGTAAATGCATAGGTTCACGATTTAGAATCTCAATTTACTGATCTGACGGTTAGATTGTACCAAACTACTTTTATTAGCGTGCAGTCTGCATCTCGCGATATTTTCCTTTGACGCTGTTCTATACGAATAGACTTCGAATAGATAAGATAACCTAAGCCGGTTAACCTTAACCGTAATAGTTTATTAACATTGATTTATGGTAGGTAACGAACATTTATACGCCGCTCCATACGAAGCTGAATTTATAGGTAACTGTGATCACAATAATTAATAATACAGGATTTGACGAGATCACAACATTAGGTAATATATTTTCATTGACAATCAAACTTGAATACGTCAACTTGTTTCTAAAATAGAACATTCTCTATAACGGAATTGAGAACATAAAATCATATAAAAATGGAGCCGGCTTTTTGAAAATGGCGGGAAACGACGGTTGCGAAATTATTTAATAATTTTCAGTTTAATGTCTACAGTGGGTGTTTTGTGTTTAATGTCACGTTGGATTAATCAGAAAATGTTCGCGAATGACAGTACGGTGAAGTTATTGAAGAATTCAAGCAGGATCTGAAGTTTGGCGCCATGGTCAAGATTCCCACTACGAGCTCGGGAGTGAACGTGACTGTCGAGCTGCTTCGTCCACAGTGATTGACGCTACGGCGTCTCCTCTGGATGAAGACAAGAAAACGCGGCTACCCAGGGTGATGACGCTACGGCGACTCCCCTGGAGGAAGATATAATACTATTATACATTGAATTTTCTGTAACATGACATTGGCAAATGACGAACTGTCGAGTCCATTAATAAAATAAATTAAATAAATAAATGGAGCCCCCTACTACAACAACATCGGTGGTCTCTTGAAAATGGCGGGAAACGACGGTTGTGAAATTATTTGATAATTTTCCTTTTAATGTCTACAGGGACTATTTTGTGTTTAATATCACGTTAAATTTATCATAAAATGTTCGCGAATGACAGTACGGTGAAGTTATTGAATTATTTATGCAAGATCTGAAGTTTCAAGCTTTTATCAAGAGTTCCCGCTACAAGCTCGGGAGTGAACGTGACTGTCGAGCTGCTTCGTCCAGAGTGATGACGCTACGGCGTCTCCTCTGGATGAAGACAAGAAGACGCGGCTACCCAGGGTGATGACGCTACGGCGACTCCCCTGGAGGAAGATATAATACTATTATACATTGAATTTTCTGTAACATGACATTGGCAAATGACGAACTGTCGAGTCCATTAATAAAATAAATAATACAACAACATCGTTGATTAGAACGGTTCGCATTCATCACTCAACTACTTTGCCACATCGAGTGACGAATGTTGGTTTCTTCTGTTCCGACTCTTCAAGTCCTGTCACGGTCGCCACTTGTTTAGAATTTGTTTAAAGGGGGTAGGGATCCCAATCTATACATATAATAAGACTGTAAAAAAGTTGTGTCTGTACATTGGATATTTTTTGAAAAGAATAATTGTAATGTGTTTTAGGATCGATACTGATGACAAAACACTAATTTTTGGAATTTTTGTTTGTTTCTCTGTGACTTTGTGCAAGTATCACGCCATAACTACTGAAGGGATTTTGATGGGAGTTTCACTAGGAGATAGCTGAAATATCCGGACAGCTCATAGGCTATAAGCCATGCCGGTATGTGATGTGGAAACAAGGATTCAGAGAGGGAGATCTGCCTCCTGATCTCCTCCATCCTCTCCATCGTCCTCCTCTACGCAAACGAAGTACAGCTAGTAATTAATAATACAGGATTTTTCGATATCACAACATTATTATATTTTCATAGACAATCAAACTTGACTACGTCAACTTATTTCTAAAATAGAACAGGTAGAATTACTTTATTATAAAACTAGCTGTACCCCGCAACTTCGTTTGTGTAGAGGATGGAGGAGATCAGGAGGCAGATCTTCCTCTCTGGATCCTTGTTTCCACATCACATACCGGCATGGCTTATAGCCTATGAGCTGTCCGGATATTTCAGCTATCTCCTAGTGAAACTCCCATTAAAATCCCTTCAGTAGTTATGGCGTGATACTTGCACAAAGTCACAGACAAATAGACAAAAATTCTAAAAATTAGTGTTTTGGCATCAGTATCGATCCTAAAACACATTACAATTATTCTTTTCAGAAAATATCCAATGTACAGAAACTTTTTACAGTCTTATTATATGTAGGTATAGATTTAAAACTTGATTGTTTCATTCGGAAAATCAATATCTAAAAGCAGCAAACTGGACGTAGAAAATGATATGTGACTTCGCCATTACACATAAAAAGCATCAAGCTATTTGGGTAACAAAGGAACCTACAATATAGGTTAGGTACCTACTCAATCCTTTGACCAAAACAAGAATCAAACCGGTTCTAAGAGAGGGGTCGCACCGTATGCAACAAGCAATCAATGGACATTGAATTCGCATACAATGCGCGTCTGGCCGGTTCCTATGTCGTATTATAAATGTTGCTTTGTACTACCAAGGACGGACCTCTCCCATGGTTGGGTGTATTATGCTTTTAAACTATTTAATGCTACTTCACTTGGCCATTCGCTATTGGATGTTTGTCGTATTTGTCAAATACTTGACGTCCAGTCGAAGACAGAGATATGGACCGAATTTAATAATTATTTTACAGTTACATAGTTTTAACTATGAAACAGTGAAATAATTTTTGCATTAGGTCAAGTAGTTTTTGAGAAAATCTCAACCTTAAAAACTCTCCTGTACACCATTCTCTGTGTTCCACCGTGCATACAAATAAGACGAATGTTTTGTCAAGAATACCAACCACACATGGCAAGTATGACAAATACGCAAATACGAATAGCCAAGTGAAGTGCCACCATAACATAGAGATACAAGTAGTACAGCTCAAATGTTAGGTACTTTTTCTTGTCTGTCATAACATACCTAACTCATAAGACATAAGTATTAAAAATTGTATGTATATGTACAACATATGTATATTTTTCGATATTTATTAATGTAAGTAAGTATATTCGCAGACACCTTATGTACTTTAATTTATGTATAATACCTATATTAATATCAAATTAGTTCATCTGCTATTACTGTCTAAGTATTACTTATTATTCTTAATTCTAATTCAATTACACTTTATTGTACATAAAAGACAATGACTGTAACAAAAATACAAAACATACAAAGAGTAGGAATATTATAGCTTCATAAAAAAGGATAATTAATTATTATTTTTTTAATATTACTGTGGCGTGCGTATATCGGAACGCTCGCCTCTATGGCAACTTGGTAACCATGGGGATTATGATTGTTATCGTCAAGAGAATGACACAATGTTTTCTTCGCTTTTATTGATTGTAAATATTATAATATTGGAACCTAATTTGATCTAGTTTCACTTGGAATCTTCATGTGGAGGACCAGGTAGCTGGTCCCCAAATTGGTGACCCCGTTCCAGTGAACATAGCAAGCAAATACTTACCTACATAGAGATGATGTTCGCGATTGACGCATTTTCGTTGAATAATTCAACTTCGGAGCATTTGGAGAAGATATAAGGTTGCAGTTACACTGAGGTTGCGCTAATTCATCATATTATCAGCTAATCAGTCGACGGTTAAAATGATCAATCATAATCATCGCTTCAACTATTTGGTGATCAACTACAGGATGTCGTAAATACGAGTATTATTCAAACAACTAAAAATTGATTGAAGGTGGCACGGAATAATTGCAGCAACCACCAAGAAGTCTACGAGTTCGCCAACCAAGACATCGTGTGCATTGTTACTTATTTAATAATTTAATTTATTTAAGCTTATTTGATTATTTAATCACTATGGCAAAGTCTGTTGAGCAGCTTACGGCGGAATTAACAACTCTGCAATTGCAAAATACCGTTTTACAGGAACAGCTTAGTTCCGTCGTAGGTTCTAGCGGGTCCACCACATCAGCTACTCCTACGGTATTTAAAGTGTCCGTAAAACTGCCACCATTCTGGGCGGATAAACCGGCCATTTGGTTTGCTCAAGTCGAGGCCCAGTTTGACATTTCAGGTATTACCGCTGATCTAACTAAATATAATTACGTTATCGCCCAATTAGATACGAGGTTGGTAGCAGAGGTAGAGGATGTAATAACCGCACCGCCGAAAGATGGAAAGTACGACAAGATAAAAGAAGAGCTGATTAGGAGGCTGTCGATTTCTGAAGCACAGCGTGTGCAGCAACTTCTCTCAGATGAGGAGATAGGCGACCGACGCCCTTCTCAATTCCTGAGGCATCTCAAATCACTGGCAGGTACAACACTTACTGACGATAACCTAATTAGACAGCTTTGGCTACGCCGACTACCTCGCCATGTACAAATAATTTTAACTATTCAAGACATTCCAATAGAGCAGCTAGCAAATCTAGCTGACAAAATTGTAGAGGTAGCTCCTGCTACAGTCAGTGGCTGTCCCAGTGTCAGTGCGGCAGCAGTTACAACGCCCGACCCACTGTCAAATTTGACTTTACGACTCGAAGAGCTATCGCAACAAGTCGCAGCTCTCGGCGCAAGAAGGTCTACCTCCAGGTCTCGTTCCCGGGATCCAGTGACTTCTTCCCGAGCATCCACACCCGACGCCAATAGATTATGTTGGTATCACTGGAAATTTCAAGAAAAGGCACAAAAATGTATCAAACCATGCACCTGGGATAACCCGGGAAACTCGAAGGGCAGTCAATAATGGCGGCAGCAGACTGTCTCCCTCCAAGCCGCCGACTATTTGTTACTGACCAGTCGTCAAAGTGTCAATTTCTTTTAGACACTGTGTCGGATCTATGTTGTTTTCCACGACGGTTACTTAAAGACCGTCGCCATTCAACGGACTATAACCTATCTGCGGCAAATGGTAGTTGCATTAAGACATACGGGATCATACCATTAACCTTAAATCTCGGACTACGCCGTGAGTTTAAATGGAACTTTATTGTGGCAGATGTGAGCATAGCTATCATTGGTTCTGACTTTTTGGCGCATTATCACCTACTTCCAGATTGCCGCAACAAGAAACTATTAGATGGTGTAACTGGATTGGCTGCCCCTGCCATGGTGGCCAACGCAAGTCAGTCCAGTATCAAAGCCGTTGCTATAACTTCACCATTCTCCGATGTACTCCTGGAATTTCCGGACATCACCCGGCCACCAGGCATTACAAGGCAGGTGAAGCATAACACAGTGCATCACATTAACACTACTGATGGCCCACCTATTTCCTGTAGAGCACGCCGCCTTGGACCTCAGAAGCTTGTTGCCGCCAAAAAGGAGTTTGAGGACATGATCAAATGTGGGACAGCAAGACCATCCAATAGTCCATGGTCCTCACCACTGCACATGACACCAAAGAGCGATTCCACTTGGCGCCCATGCGGTGATTTTCGGGCTTTAAATGCTAGAACCATACCCGACTGCTATCCTGTTCGTCACATAGGGGATTTCAATCAGAGTATTCATGGGTCGACAATTTTTAGTACCATCGACCTGGTGAAGGCTTTTCAACAAATCCCGGTTTTCGAAAGTGACATTTGCAAGACGGCTATAATAACTCCCTTCGGGTTGTTCGAATTCCCCTATATGACATTCGGATTAAGAAACGCAGGCCAAACGTTTCAGCGTTTCATCGATGAGGTCGTTCACGGCTTAGAATTTTGTTATGCATACGTCGATGACATTCTTATATATAGTCGTAATGCAGAAGAACATGCAAAACACCTACGAACTCTTTTCGAGCGCCTCCAGGAATACGGTGTAGTCATTAATCCAAAGAAGTGTTGTTTTGGAGCTAGTGAGGTTACATTTCTTGGGTACCACATAAGCGCAGCGGGCACGCGCCCTCCGACTGAGCGTATTAAGGCATTGCAAGATTTTCCGCTCCCCAAAACCATACAGGGACTTCGGCGGTTCCTTGGTATGATCAATTATTATAGACGATTCTTACCTCATGCAGCTGGACTTCAAGCCCCTCTTATACAAGCACTGGCGGCCACTAAGAGTAAAGGAGCGAAACCGTTTCCCTGGACGCCTGATCTTGAATCTGCTTTCGAGGCATGCAAATCTAGTTTATCGTCTGTCACCTTGCTGGCGCATCCAATGGGCGACTTACCTCTGGGCTTATTTACCGATGCATCAAGTACTCACATCGGATCATGCTTACAGCAGAGGGTTAATCACACCTGGCAACCAATTGCATTCTTCAGCAAGAAATTGACTTCACAGCAATCACAGTGGCCAGCGTACTATAGAGAACTTTTAGCAGTGTACGAAAGTGTACAGCACTTTAGGCATATATTGGAGGTGCAACACACCACTATTTTTACCGACCATAAGCCTCTAGTATTCGCTTTTAAACAACGCCGTGAAAAATTACCACCGGCTCAGTTGAATCAGCTATCCTTCGTTAGTCAATTCACCACAGACATCGTTCATATTAAAGGGGTGGACAATGTGGTAGCAGATTTTATGTCACGAGTAGATTCGATTTCCATTGAAGAGGATTACGCAGCACTTGCAAAATCACAAGAAACAGACTGTGAACTTCGTGAACTCCGCTCAAAGTCGTCTTTGCAATTGGAACAAATAATACTACCAGGTTCTGGCATATCCCTTACCTGCGATACCACCACAGGAAAACCACGTCCGTACGTAACTCTGGCTTTTCGTCGTAATATCTTCAATAAGCTGCATAATTTAAGCCACCCTGGTGCACGAACAACCGCACGTATGGTTTCTGATCGATTTGTATGGCCATCTGTAAGAAAAGACTGTCGCGATTGGACGCGCACCTGTATACCATGCCAGCGTAGCAAAATAACCAGACACGTGACTGCTCCTCTCGGTCATTTTTCCAATCCGTCCGCAAGATTCAGACATGTTCATCTGGACATCATAGGCCCGATGGCATCGTGCTATGGGTACAGCTACTGTCTCACCGCGATCGATAGATTCACGCGTTGGCCTGAAGTATGGCCAATGACCAGCATTACAGCAGAAGAAGTGGCTACTAAATATATCAACGGCTGGGTATCACGTTTCGGTGTTCCAGTTGTAGTCACCACCGATCAAGGAAGACAGTTTGAGGCAGATTTATTCAAACGCCTAATGTCACATTGCGCTATAGAACGTATAAGAACAACCAGCTACCATCCCTGTGCAAACGGTATGGTGGAGAGGTTGCACCGACAGTTAAAGGCTGCACTGATGTGTCACGGCGGGTCCTGGTTAACAGCCCTGCCATTGGTTCTGCTTGGTATGCGTACATCTCTGAAGGAAGACCTCCAGACTACGTCCGCAGAACTGTTATACGGAGAACCTTTACGGCTCCCAGGCGAATTTCTCCAGGAAACTGTTACAAATCGCTGTGAAGATGCTACAGGTTTCGTCACACAACTTCGTAGCAAGATGACCAAATTAAGGCCAATTGCTGCATCTAGACATTCGCAACCAGCGACATTCGTTTTTCGCGATTTGGGCACCGCTACTCATGTTTTCGTACGCGACGATACAGTACGTCGGCCACTACAGCCGCCCTATACTGGGCCTTACGAAGTATTAAGGAGGAGAGATAAAACTGCGACATTAAATATCCGTGGAAAGGAAATAGAAGTTAGCATCGACCGGCTTAAACCAGCGTATGTTATGTCGAATGACGACCGCACCTTGCCAAAATCAACAACCGCTGGTACTCAGCCACCTACAAATACAGCTCCTTTCCCACCTCCTTCTCAAACGTCAGTTCCGCCGCCACCTCGTCAACCACCAGCGGCACCAATACCTCCGCTGCCAACAACGTACACAACACGGTCGGGCAGGAAGGTGCGTTTCAAACTACCTTTCGATTTGTAATTTACTTATCTCTTTTTCTTACGTTTTCCATAGTTTTTTTTGTCTCCGTAGGGGGCTGGTGTGGCGTGCGTATATCGGAACGCTCGCCTCTATGGCAACTTGGTAACCATGGGGATTATGATTGTTATCGTCAAGAGAATGACACAATGTTTTCTTCGCTTTTATTGATTGTAAATATTATAATATTGGAACCTAATTTGATCTAGTTTCACTTGGAATCTTCATGTGGAGGACCAGGTAGCTGGTCCCCAAATTACTTTTCAGTATGTATATTACATATTATTTATATGTCATTAATACACAGAACACTGCACATTTGTATCGCCAGCCCAACTTCTCAATTTTTTCTGCCCAATCAGTTAACTACGACCATTCATTAGGTAACAGGTTCAATCCAGGTTTAGCAATCTATACTGGTAAACTGTTCTACTCGGTCTCCCGCGATACAGGTGCTACCTAGTGCGGGGCCATTGTACAAACAATATTATGTATGTAAACTTATTGGAAATAAATGATTTGATTTTGATTTGATTTTGAAAAATTCATAACTTTTATGAATTTTTAAAATTCCTCTCCGACGCGACGCCATTCAACCCGATTCTCGGCTTTTTGCATCCAAATATTAAATGGATAATTTTTTTTACGGCAAGTTACGACCATGATTCCGTTGCACGCTCTATTCCAACAGAGCTACCGTGACTCGTATTTGGGTCGGCGAAATAGTCTTAGGAAAGACCTTAGGCCAAGGCCTAATGATGGAGGGATGAAGGTGGCAGGCAGAGACTGGATGCAGAGGCTGGAAGCACCTCATCCCTCGATCATACAAATAGGATTGTGGTCTTGTTAGTTATTGTATTGTTATATAGCTCAGCAAGCGCCTGAGGGAGGCGACGGGTGACCCTCGTGCTGGCGGCTTTCTCGCGCAGAGGCTGAGCCTAGCCATCCAGCGCGGGAATGCTGCCAGTGTGATGGCCACCCTCCCAAGAGGGCCAAGTTTTTTAGAATATTTTTAGTTAGGTAGATTTTTAGTTTAGTTTTTAACGTATTTTTAAATATAGTTTAGTTTTATTATAAACATTTTGTAAATAGCTTTTATATACCGATTAGCAATTTAATTAATTTAAATATATCTGAACTATAGTATTGTGGTATTTCTTGAGAGCCTACAAGGTCATAAGCTATGGCAAGAGCTATGCTTGGGCATTTCTCTATTGCAATAATAAGAAATGAGTTGATAACAAAAGTGGTTGACATTGAACCAGCAAACTGAAGTGGCAGTATGGGCACCTGTCGTAGAACCGATGAGGGAGACGAGTTCTCGAATGGACGCCCCCGACCAGATGGACGGATGACCTTATATTATATATATTAACACTTTATTGTATACACACTGGATATTTACATTGTAACATAGATAAGAAAATACATATACAAAGGGCGTAACTTATCTCTATCAGAGATTTCTTACAGCAAACCCATGAAGCGACAATTCCTTCGCAAGGTGGCTGGCTGGATGCAGAAGGTCGAGACTCGTGTTGAGTGGCGAGCTTTGGGAGAGGTCTGCGTCCAGCAGTGGACTGATACGTGCTGATGATGATTCCTAGAGAGAGTGTAGGAGCGAAATTATGCATCAAACCAAATGTGAGAAGCGAATAACCGATTCCGAATGGGGCCAGACTGCGGCTAAATTCGGCGCGACTGAAATAGCGCAGACGTATCCGATGACGTCTTCCAAAATATTATGACGATTACATGTGGATATGGATATTACAATTAGCGATCAGCCAGACGGTATGATGCTACCTGCAAAGCCAGGATAATATTTATAAAAAAAATTATGAAGAGACATTTAAAGGCCTGATATGAGCCAACTAGCGCCGCCAATCTTGAAAAACTAATTTATTCCAATTTAATCAATTTAAAAAAACAAAATGTTTATTAGGATTCTTACTCTTATTACTATTATTCTTGAACTCTTATTACTTCAATAATACTTTGTTATTTCGTACCATGACGACCTTAATAAGCTTACTTTAAAGTCGTCATTGTACGAAATAATAAAGTATTATTGAAGTACCTAACCGATGGGGTAGACGATGGAGGGATGACCTTCGCAAGATGGCTGGCAGGGACTGGATGCAGAGGGCCGAGAGTAATAATAACACTTTATTGTATACACACTGGATATTTACATTGTAACATAGATAAGAAAAGACATATACAAAGGGCGTAACTTATCTCTATCAGAGACTTATCTCGATCAGAGGGTTGATTGGCGCGCTTTGGGAAAGGCCTACGTCCAGCAGTGGACTGATACGGGCTGATGATGATGATGAAGTACCTAATCCTGCTATAAGAGTTCGTGGTAAGGGGGCACAATTACTACGCATACAGGATTAAGGTGCATGGCGGTTCTCTTGAAAATGGCGGGAAACGACGATTGCGAAATTATTTGAAAAAAATTTCTTTTAATGTCTACGGGACTAATTTGTGTTTAATATCACGTTAAATTAATCAGAAAATGTTCGCGAGTGACAGTACGGTGAAGTTATTGGATTATTTATGCAAGATCTGAAGTTTCAAGTTTTATCAAGAGTCCCGCTACAAGCTCGGGAGTGAACGTGACTGTCGAGCTGCTTCGTCCAGAGTGATGACGCTACGGCGACTCCTCTGGATGAAGACGCGGATACTCAGGGTGAAGTCGCACTGCGACTCCCCTGGAGGAAGATGAAGACTATTGGATATATTGAATTTTCTGTAACATGACATTGGCAAATGACGAACTGTCGAGTCCATTAATAAAATAAATAAATAAGGTGCATGGCCCAGCAGGGCAACCTCGTCTCGCGAAGTCCAATGCTATTTATTTCGGTCCATCGGTTTCCATCGCAAACAAACTGCTTGAAACTGAACGATTGTTTACACAAGGTCTATATACATACGTGTGTATGTACTGTCTATGTAACTTCTATTTAACTGCGCTAACCGACTCATCCGTTCCATATGTGCCAGGGTAACTGTAAATAGGTTGATACTTAGAATTCAACATTACATACATGCATTAGATATCTTTTTGCCCAGGCAAAACACGTTTAGTGTACTACCACGCCCGGGGGAGCGTGTTGATTCAGATTCATTTATTCATAAAATAATTTATACGTTACACATTACATTTTTTTTTTACATAATGGTCTTTTTTATTAACAAAGTAAGCGAACAATAATAATAAAAAATACTTATAAATAAAAAATTGACGCCAGATCGCTAACCTTTGGGAGAGTGCCCAAAAGGCAGGCGACGTTACCTCGTTGTATAGCCAGCGATATACGCTGGCCGAGGTAAGCGCCAGCCCTTTGGTCACCCGACGAGTCAATTAGGCGCGACGACAGTTCCTTGAACAGTCGCCGCGCCTCTGGTCCCCATGGCCCCATGGTCTCTTTTTACAATTGATTGTATGATGTTGATTATGTCGGGCTCGCCGCCCTGAAGGGGCGGAATACCGATTAAACTTCCTGGGGTTTCTCACCTCGTGCCATTGCTGCCGAGCCACGGGAACTGCGATACATCCGCGACCCGACTGGTGCTCGCACTCCCCATTGCGGGCTGTAATAGCCCACAATTCATCATCCATCCATCACCTTCTGCCGGGCCTCGAGCCACTTGGGCGCTGTCCGGTTCGCGCACTGCGTTCGTGGGCCCGGGTCCTCATTTAGGCGGCGGCACCTCGTATGCATTAGGTGCCTAACAGTGGTGGTAATTCTGAGAGCACTATTAAAACTGTTGTTGGTAGAGATGTAGGTACCTATTTCCATCTGCTGCGATCCTGGTACACTACTCTCGCTTCCACGGAATAAAGACTAATTATTCCGTGATCGGTTCATACACAGTCATTAATCTCTTTATGGATTACCTTGCGTTACAAACATGCAGGAAAATGGGACATAATCTTTTGTTTGCGTTGACGTAGAAGTTTAATTTTTTGTCACGGCTGCATGAGGTTGCAGACCTGAGTATTTGATATTTCAACTTGATACGTCCACGCGTTTCTGAGATATAGGTCTTGACAGACAGACGGACAACAAAGTGATCCTGTAAGGTAAGGGTTCCTTTTTGCCTCTTGAGGTACGGAAGCCTAATAAAACCGCCTAAGGGCGTTTTTACCCCTAAAATTTAGTCATGTGCCTACCTTTCTTAACCTTTCATAGTTTTCTTACTGTCCTACATATTATGTATGTTTAACTTTTGTGTTCCATTTATCAGTATGTAGTATATATATATTTTTTTTTGTTGTTGTTAAGTATTATTTATTATAACATATATGTTTATGTATTAGTATAATATAATTAGTGTAAGTATATATTTTTATTATTATTATGTATCTAATTACATTATTGTTTAAGTAGCATGTAAAATGTTACTTCGGTGTATTCAAGTAGGTACCAGTTAGGTATCGATATATATTTAATTATTGCTCAACAGGCTACCTATTCATCCGCTGATTTCTATAAACAAAGGTTGTCTGGAAGAGATCGCTTTAAGCGATAAGACCGCCAATTGTGATGCTAACTGTATTAGCATATTTCTTTGTGTAATTCCTTTTACTTTGCAATAAAGAATATTTATCTTTATCTTATCTGTTTCACCACTACCATCTTTGCTGCAGGCATAGTGCTGGTGTTCTACATGGTGTTCTACGTGGTCCTGGCCTGCCTCTTCTCCATCTGCATGCTCGGCTTGTACTCTACTCTTCACGACGACAGACCTGCGTACACCTTGGAACATTCACTCATAGGTGAGTGCAGCAGAGATGATTCTAATTAAACTCAGTTGTTTTGTAGAACGTTCATAATCAGCCCATACAAGGTGATTGGAAATTCGATACATTCCTTGAAAGGGGTGATACTAGAGGTGGTTTGCAACAAATTAGGCCCTATTAACGAGGGGTCGAAAATGAGTGGTTTCTGAGTTACGGTAGTTTTAATTTTATTTAGGAATTTACTGACTTGTTCACCAAAAAAATGATGTTCAAAAACTGCTCCACTCTGAGCATTGAAATAATACTTTTCTGAAAGCTGATAAAGTAGAGATTACCTTAAAAAAATGCATACCTAAAATTCTCCTTAGAATCCTCTGTAATAGTGAATCTATCTTAATTCCAGGAGCCAATCCAGGCGTCGCGTTCCGTCCGTTGCCTGGCGACCGCGACGGGCTGCTAGTGCGGTATGACCGCGGCGGAGACAACACGAGTACAGTCGACGCGATCGTACAACAACTGGACCAGTTCTTTGCACGTATGTGAACGACAAAATAATCAACAAAATCCAACAGTTTTACGGCCATTATCTTGGCAATTACAGCGTTTTTTGAGATTCCGATTCTACCATTATAAATAACTTCACCTAAACTTGGATTCCGTATTTCCAAAAACGCCGAACTTGACACAAAATGAAGGGGTTTTCAAACGTGACAGTTGTTATTATGTATAAACGGATATCACTCACTTATATTGTTAAAGTCGGCAATTAGACCATTTGAGTGTGCGAAGAAACGTCAACGACGCGGCGTGGAGCGCTCACCTTGAAAAAGACCGTCGAAATCGGTCGAAACTGTCGGTCTAATTGCCGACTTTAACAATATAAGTGAGTGATATCCGTTTATACATAATAATTTGTAGTAATGGCTCACTATAGTTTTAATTCTAAAAAAGTGACAGTTGTAAGAAAAGTAACAAGCTTTTAAAGTTGATAATAGATGGCGTTGCACCGAAGTGCGATAGCATCGTAAAAAAACACAGCACCATGACAAAAAATCTATGTCACCTGAATAATTTATTATTATTGGTTTGTTTGTGTAATTTAAACAACACAGTACAAATTCAAATGTTTCAAATGTTTTTTTTTATTTCCTTCCACATTAGGTACATTTTCATGTTATTAGACACAGTTTGGTGGAAGACTGGTGCTCAAGCTAGGACTAATCCTGTGTTTTGAGTCACCAGGCCTCCCCCTTACAGACATAATGTACATTAATACTAATAATAAGTTTACAAGCAATAACAACGCATTTAATGTTGACATCAGACCAGTCAGCGCCATCTACCGGGGCTAGCGGTACTTTCTTTCTTTTTTAAACGTAACCTTGAAAAACCCTCATTGGTATGTTTGGCCTTTAAAATTCTGAATGCACCATCACAAAACCCGGATCGCGATAAATATTGACCGTCGCGTCGCCTTAGACTAGTTTAATAAACGGGAGGCCCGCTGTAAGCTTTTCTATACTCAATACTCAATATATTTATTGCATTCCATAAGTTATAATACAGATGTTCACATACCTACTTAACATTAAAATGTTACAACTTACAATGTTCTTTATGGACCTTGTTTAGGCGCAGCAATACAAGAGAGAGACGACATTTCTTCTTCAAATATAAAGTAAATTGTAGTTACTAAGAAGTAGTAGGTAGCGATTGTTTATTATATTTTCTCATTTAGAAATTCATCTACTCTGTAATAGCATTTAGCATGTAGGTGTTCTATTGTTTAGACTGTACCAACCAGTGCACTATGCAATCTACTCACGTTTCAATATTCTATGCGGGTTCTCTTGAAAATGGCGGGAAACGACGGTTGCAAAATTATTTGATAATTTTTGTTTTATTGTCTACAGTGGTTATTTTGAGATTAATATCACGTTAAATTAATCAGTAAATGTTCGCGAGTGGCAGTATGGTGAATTTGTTGGATAATTTGAGCAAGATCTGGGGTTTCAAGCTTTTATCAAGAGTTCCCGCTACAAGCTCGGGAGTGAACGTGACTGTCGAGCTGCTTCGTCCACAGTGATTGACGCTGCGGCGTCTCCTCTGGATGAAGACATGAAGACGCGGCTACCCATGGTGATGACGCCACGGCGACTCCCCTGGAGGAAGATAGAAGACTATTATACATTGAATTTTCTGTAACATGACATTGGCAAATGACGAACTGTCGAGTCCATTAATAAAATAAATAAATAAAATGTTGTATGCATCGCATGCGTGGAGTGTTCAATGATCGATGCCACTCAATGAATTAACTGTCAATTATTATACTGTCCACACATTACGATAATAGCCATTGTCGAGTCGAAGGTCATTCAACATAGCACCACTCAGATTGCCTTTTAGTACCATTTTGGAATAGATGCTATTATAAGGCTTGTTTGACAAGTAGGCACGGTGGAACACAGAGAAAGGTGTAGAGGAGAGTTTTTAACGTTCATGGACAGTGGCGGCATAGGCCGTACTTTGAGTATTCGGAAAATGACAGTACGGCGTATGACGTAGTATTTTGATGCATTTAAAAAGACACAACGGCATCTCCCGCGGCGTTCGTAGGCGGTTTTCTTTGTGGAGCGGTCCCACTGTCATTCCGTGTAGAAAATAGGTATGTGTACTGTCAAAATAAAGGTTGTAGGTACATTTTTGTCGGTCTTGACACGCACATACTTAGAATCCCCCACGGTTATGACAGTAGTTGAGAATTTTCACTGTCATTTCGTAATTTCTACTGTCCATGAACGTGAGGTTAGTTTTGAACGAGAGTTAAGGTTGAGATTTTCTCAAAAACTACTTGACCTATTGCAAAAATTCTTTCACTGTTTGATAGATAAAATTGAAAACTATGTAACTGTAAAGAATTATTAAATTCGGACCAGTAGTTTTTGAGAAAATCTCAACCTTATTGAGGCCTCCTGTATACTTATCTCTGTCGTCGACTGTACTTACCAACAACCATAACAACTAAACGCCCACGTGAAGGCGCGGTTACCCCACAGAAGGGGCGCGTACCTCATAATATGCATTTACATTTATTTATTTAAATTTCATTTTTACCAAATAAAGATTCTATATCGTTTCGCAGCATACACCTACGTGACAGCAAAGCAGACTGAATGCGTGTCCAACGACAGTTACGGCTACCCTGACACACCGTGCTTCTTCGTCAAGCTGAACAAGGTACTTACGCAGAGCCAACAACTTGAATCAGACACAGTCAGATGCAGTTTTTTTTCTTCAAACCCGGATTGATATTTTCCCCCCCAAAATTATACTTTTTTTTGTAAATTTCTTCCCAAAGGTAAAGGCAAAGCCAACTAGGGCTTACAGCCTGGTCTTATGTTTCCCAAAATGATACGTTTACAATCCCCTTATCCCCCCCCCCCCCCCCCCCCCAATTTTTTTAACAAAAATTTAGACTAAATGGTAACTTAACATTTTTAAGTTTTTTTTAAAAGACGAAACACAAGACCTCATGTCAAGAAGACACATGATAACTTTTTATATTTAACGTTTTCTGAGTTAAATTTTAACAGTCTATTGAATGGGATTTTAAGCCATATCCCACCCTAATTATGTGGTCACAGCTTGAAGACTTTCCTCAAACTTTTCCCCAGCGATGCCAATTCCTCAAAATTTCCCCAACAGCCAAATTTTTCCCCCAATTTGCGAGAAAAACCTCCAATCTGGCAACCCTGGTCTGATGAAGCGTCTAATATTCTTTACAATATAAAGCAAGGTCTCCTGCGACGTGTTTTCGTGTTACGAAACACGGTAAACTCCGATAAGGGCGTGGCGTAACAATTATGTTCGCAGAAACAGGAAACATGTTACCCGCGATGAATGGGAAACATCCCCTGCGTTCGCCTGCGGGGAACTTACGCCATTTTGTGTTACGCTCACTAGAGGGAAGACGTATCGTTCGTTCTCTTGAACATGGCGGGAAACGACGGTTGCAAAATTATTTGATAATTTTTGTTATAAAGCCTACTTTGTGTTTATTATCACGTTAATTTAATCAGAAAATATCCTCGGAACTCATTTTTCAAATGAAACAAAACAAGAAACAGACGCAGGAGACCGGCTGTTCCGGAAACATGTTCCGGTAACTTCGTGTTTTGTTACTAAATTTTCGCAGGAGGCCCAAGCAGCGGAAAGGCAACGGCGTCAGTGGTTTAAAAATCATATATAATGCCCAAATGAAGATTATAAAACATCTTTGTCGAAATAACAAAATAATCATCAACTTATTCAGTAATTCATTCAAATGACGTGGCCACTTATCGTCGTTTATTTACATTCTATTTATATTGAACTTGACCTTCTGTGACCTCAGAAACATCTGATCATAATGACGAAGTAGGTCAATCAACTCATTAAAATAAGTCTGGATGCAAATGGCCGAGAATTGTTTTGAGTGTGGCATGCCTTGGGACATGCCTATTTCCAGCAGTGGACTGATACGGGCTGATGTTGATGAAGTTGCATTAAAAGTACCAGGAGAGCATGGCTAATCCACAGTCTCAATATGTCTCATTTTCGTTTTCTGAGTTGATTTTTAGCAGTCGACTGAAACTTGGGGCATCTGAACGGGATTGTAAGCCATATCCCTAATTATGTGGTCACAGCTTGACACATTTCAATGGAGCTTTGCCCCACCTACAAAACTACGTGACCATTTAAGCTGTACCTATTTTGTTAACAGAAGAATAACAAAAACAATGAATAAATCGCTTCGATTTCTTACTATTTTCTGAATTCTTAATTAAGCTGTTTTTTTCGAATTGCAACTTGTACAAAACTTTATTTTAAACTAATAATTTATCTTGTACAACTTGCGGTTGATGGTGGGGCAGAATCTGGCATTGTCATTTCCCCAACAGCAAACACTATCGCAGTAACCCACAGTCTCAATATGTCTCACTCAACTGCTGCCACTTGGTCAGAAGCCCCATTAAAAGTACCAGGACACTATGACACGCCTAGAGTCTCATTAACATGTTGTCCAGCGTAATGACTGTGGGGCGAATGCGGCGCAAACACCGCGTCGAGTGTCGCGCCTTGGAAGAGGCACTTTTTAGGGTTCGCGCACATTATGTCGGGCCGCAGCAGGTCGGGTCGCAGCGCAAAAATCCGCTCAAATCGCTCGTATGTATTTTATATTACCTAACTATCGCACACTATGCCGCTGGGGCGCAGCTGGCCGCGTATTCCGCCGCGGAGTTTGGCGAGCGATGCGGCCCGCCCCGCCCCGACACAGTATGCTATAGCGACTATAGCAAGGGGATTTTACAATATCTGGCAGTACGGACAACATCAGATCAATGGTAAAATCTTACGACGCAGATAATAACGGTCCAAAGTCCAAAGTGTTACACTTGATCTGCTGTTAGCTGTACACTGTACTCAAAGTCCGTCAATGCGCTGTAACTCGGCCCGTCACTAATGTTTAGTACATTAATGTAAGCATTTTGCGCTCCGCTGCAGCCCGCTGCGCCCCGCTGCGGCCCGACATAATGTGCGCACTCCTTTAAACTACAGTTACTTTGTAATTCTGCCAGATCTACGATTGGGTGCCCCAGTATTACGAGGACGTGGGTTCGCTGCCAGCAGACATGCCTCCGGACTTGGTGGAGCACATCACACAGTTGGACCCAACCAAGGTAATAAATATGACGTAGGAAAAATATTACTAATTAGTAATAAATATAAATAATAAGGTCGAAATTCAGGCCTAGACAGTTTTAGTGGCGGGGCGGGGGAGGGGTGAGGGGGGGGGGGGAGGGGGGGGGGGGGGGGAGGGGGGGGGGGGGAGGATCAGATTTTTTATAAGCTAGGTGCTTATAGACATAACGAACGCGCCGCGGAATTTTTAGATGTAATATTGCAAACAAATGGAAAAAAAATCGTTTTCTTAATTTTTATTGATAAAAGTACTAGATAAGATACTTATTAGGGACGTCAACATTATCCTTGGCAATAATTGGTACACAGACATAGAACAGACAGTTCTTGTCAGATTTTGAGATTTCTGGACGGAAGTAAAATATAGTTTATTACTTTTTTTGTGGTTGAACTAGTTGGACTAAAATATTCCAATTATTTCAACTTTGTAACTATTTAGAAATGATTACATAAAGTTGAAATACCTAGTTGGAATATTTTAGTGCAATTAGTTCAACTGGTTGAACTTCAAGTTGAAGTTCTTCTAGTGCGCTACACGCCTTACTTAGCCATAGGTATCTATATTATTTCAGCGCAAACAAGTCTGGATATCGTGTATGGAGGAGAAGGTCAATCGCACCAAGATCGAGTTCCCGTGGGGGATGGGGCTGCCGAGCCGGTTCTACCCGTTCACGAATCAGAGGGACTATCAGAGTCCGTTGGTCGCGGTCAGACTGACGCCGGCAGGTGAGATCTTATTCTAAGGCTGCTTTCCCACCAGAGATGTGCTATGCAGCTATGCTGCGAGGCAATGGCATATTTAGGTTCAGAGCCGCCCCGGGCCACTTCAACTTGGCCGCCCCCAACGTCCACTGATAGTTTTTCTTTACATGTTTTCCATAAATTATAAAAAGAGATAAGTATTTATGAAACAGTATTTAGCTAGAGTTCTCTTGAAAATGGCGGGAAACGACGGTTGCAAAATTATTAGATAGTTTTTGTTTTATTGTCTACAGTGGTTATTTTGGGATTAATATCACGTTAAATTAATCAGAAAATGTTCGCGAGTGACAGTATGGTGAATTTGTTGGATAATTTGAGCAAGATCTGGGGTTTCAAGCTTTTATCAAGAGTTCCCTCTACAAGCTCGGGAGTGAACGTGACTGACGAGCTGCTTCGTCCAGAGTGATGACGTTACGGCGACTCCTCTGGATGAAGACAAGAAAACGCGGCTACCCAGGGTGAAGACGCTACTGCGACTCCCCTGGAGGAAGATAGAAGACTATTATATATTGAATTTTCTGTAACATGACATTGGCAAATGACGAACTGTCGAGTCCATTAATAAAATAAATAAATAAGAATTAGCTAACTCGCGTGGATCATGGACATTGCCAACGGTTTACATCAATTCAATATTGTGGCGATTCCAGCATTTTAGTCATAATGGTAAACGTCGAGTCGATCAACTGTAGTGTCGGTAAAATGTCTGTCGAGCGAAAGTCGTGTCGATCAAAAGTTATGTCGGTCATACGTCGTTCAGGCAACGGTCTGTCGATCAAAAGTTATAGAATCAAAAATTTCGCCTTGCTTATTTATTTATTTATTTTATTAATGGACTCGACAGTTCGTCATTTGCCAATGTCATGTTACAGAAAATTCAATATATTCAATAGTCTTCTATCTTCCTCCAGAGGAGTCGCAGTAGCGTCTTCACCCTGGGTAGCCGCGTCTTCGTGTCTTCATCCAGAGGAGACGCCGTAGCGTCGTCACTCTGGACGAAGCAGCTCGACAGTCACGTTCACTCCCGAGCTTGTAGCGGGAACTCTTGATAAAAGCTTGAAACTTCAGATCTTGCATAAATAATCCAATAACTTCACCGTACTGTCATTCGCGAACATTTTCTGATTAATTTAACGTGATATTAAACACAAAAAGCCCCTGTAGACATTAAAAGGAAAATTATCAAAAATTTCGCAACCGTCTGTTCCCGCCTTTTTCAAAAGCCTCTAGTATCTATTTATCTACATGTTTAAAACATATTTTAAACATTACAGCAGGTACGAAGCTCACGATAATTCGCTGCAGGGCGTGGGCGAAAAATATAATCTACAACAAAAGTATTAAGGAGCCGTCCGGATATACGCGTATCCAGCTTTCCATCGAAGACTCTGGTACCACCAACTCTCAATCAACCGTGTGAAGCGGCAATGGACGCCGTCCTAAGCGGCATGTTCTTAAATAGACTGATCGCGATAGTCACCTTATTAATGTCATCGTAGAAAAATATTAAGGTGGGTATAGACTACAACATTTACTTGTAACAGAACAACGAGCCGCTGTATGATATGTTCTAGTGTATCATCCTTTTACGAACTAAACGTCGAGCACGTTCGCCTCTTTGTTATAAACCAACGAGCATATTGGTGTAACATTTCGTCGAGCGTATTGGTGTAACATTTCGTCGAGCCACGAGTGCGGGCGATGCGCGGTTGCGGGGTGACGCGGAGGGAGAGGGACGAAAGACGCACGTAACACAACGCCGAGCATTCGCAGGAACGTTACATTACATGGAAATGCTTTGGAAACTGAGCTTTTGCCTGTATTGTAATTTGTACCATTCGTAAGAACGTTACATTACACAGAAATGGTCCAGAAAATGTTGTAGTCTATACCCACCTTTAAAGAAATTGCCGTTCCGTTAGGTTATATTAGATACCCACCAAACTAGGCATGTGTATCGAAAAAATATGTATTAAGTAGTTTTATTCGAAACAATTCCTGGCAATTTCAAAAAAATATTTCAAAACGCAAAACAAACAATAATAATTCTATTTTTAATTTATCTAATGTCATTTGTATTTTTATGAACGGCCAGTATTCATTTAATTTTTGTAGAGTGAATTCCGTGTTTTATAAATTACTGGCTGTTTTTGTAGCCAGAAAAAAAAATGTTTACTTTTTAGTTTTAATCTAATGGCAATTTTGTATAATTTCCATTGCATTAGTTAGCCCACCAGTATTTTTATTTTAAGTAGAAAACTCCTTGCTCCTTATTTAAGTACTTAAGTTGGTTATATGAATTAAAATAACAAAAGTACTTAGGTAAGTAATTAATTAAAAATTAGGTACTATTTCGTTTTTTGTGAATAATTTTCCTGGCTCTTAGTACAAAATTTAGAAATTGTTTGCTACGAGTTTGCGAATGTAATAATTATTTAAAAGTATTTCTAGTTAGGTATCTAGTTTAATTAGATATAAACCTAATACCAGTTGTATTTGATAAGTACTTATTTAATATTAAATAATAATGTTGTACAGAAGCTTAATGTCTTTTTCATTTCTTATGGTAAGTGTAGGTACGTTTTTTTCTCGTGTGGTTTAGTGACCAAACCTATAGGTAAGGTACTAAGGTATGTGTAATCCACCAATCCGCGCTGCCAACGCCAGTTGTTTAACCACATTTTATGTGCAAAATCCAGCGAACTCGCGGCTTAAACAACGGCCCAACTTTAAGGCACGTTTATCGCTAGAGACCGTTCTAAAAGAGTTTATTTTGCCATTTTTTGTCCTCAGCGTTGGCACCTTTTCCTTGCAAAGTGGTGCAAATGTAAATTCAAAATATATTGACGTGCAAAAATGTACACAACGTGCTTACTTGCAAATCTTGCAATAAAGATGACCATGCCAGATTCTGCCCCACCATCAACCGCAAGTTGTACAAGATAACGAGTAAATGTAAAAATATCTCCGTTTTTTTAAATTATTTGTTTAAAATAAAGTTTTGTACAAGTTGCGATTCGAAAAAAACAGCTTAATTAAGAATTCAGAAAATACCTAGTAAGAAATCGAAGCGATTAATTCATTGTTTTTGTTATTCTTCTATAGGAGTTGCGAGAGTAGTAGAAAATGATACTGATTATCATTATGCAATATGAAACCTGTAATAAGTCCCCAACAAAATGATAGGTACAGCTTAAATGGTCACGTAGTTTTGTAGGTGGGGCAAAGCTCCATTGAAATGTGGCAATGTCTTTTGACTTTGAACAGACCCGACTTGAAGGGGGCAGGGTTTTATCTCTATGTAATATAGCAATTAAAATCACGAAAATTACACAGTAAATAGCATAATAATAAGCGGAAGAGTCGGCAGGCAGACCGAGGAGAACGTACGGCGACCAAATTGACGATGTCTTGAAAAGGCCAAATGCGGTCTACTCCAAAACGAGCGTGCATGAAAAGGTTGATGAATCAAGGAAGCAAGGGTCATGTGGTTCTCTTGAAAATGGCGGGAAACGACGGTTGCAAAATTATTTGATAATTTTTGTTTTATTGTCTACAGTGGTTATTTTGAGATTAATATCACGTTAAATTAATCAGAAAATGTTCGCGAGTGACAGTATGGTGAATTTGTTGGATAATTTGAGCAAGATCTGGGGTTTCAAGCTTTTATCAAGAGTCCCGCTACAAGCTCGGGAGTGAACGTGACTGTCGAGCTGCTTCGTCCAGAGTGATGACGCTACGGCGTCTCCTCTGGATGAAGACATGAAGACGCGGCTACCCAGGGTGAAGACGCTACTGCGACTACCCTGGAGGAAGATAGAAGACTATTGAATTTTCTGTAACATGACATTGGCAAATGACGAACTGTCGAGACCATTAATAAAATAAATAAATAAGGGTCCTGTGCCAGGATCGCAGCAGATGAAAGCCCATCGTCTCTGGCTACCCGAAATCAGGCGTGAGTTTATAAATAAATATCAAATTAACATTAACGTTTATTGAAAATGTATAAAAATAATGCCCACTTTAGCCGCGTCGGTTCTCTTTCCGAACAGACTCAAGCTCCTGCGTAGGCGTAAGTGACGTTGATAGCGCACTTAGATGATCATTTGTCGATAGTACTAGGTGAGGATATAAGGTAGGGCAGCGTCAGTAAGGGGCGCGCCGGTTCTGGGCAGATTAGGGCGGATGGCGGTGGCAAAGAGCATGGTACTCGTAGACTGTGCAGTCCTTACTTTGAGTTTCAGGCCTACATATAATAAGACTGTAAAAAAGTTGTGTCTGTACATTGGATGTTTTTGGAAAACAATAATTGTAATGTGTTTTAGGATCGATACTGATGCCAAAACACTAATTTTTAGAATTTTTGTCTGTTTGTCTGTGACTTTGTGCAAGTATCACGCCATAACTACTGAAGGGATTTTGATGGGAGTTTCACTAGGAGATAGCTGAAATATCCGGACAGCTCATAGGCTATAAGCCATGGCGGTATGTGATGTGGAAACAAGGATCCAGAGAGGAAGATATGTCTCCTGATCTCCTCCATCCTCCTCCTCTACGCAAACGAAGTTGCGGGGTACAGCTATTATTATATATAGTGGATGGAGGTACGAATACAGTCTCTGTTACCATATTGTGTAATCATGAAAACTTCTAATTCTCTTCAAAGATTTCAACTACGATAAAAGTATAAGCGGCTCTATTGAAGTAGTCCAGAGATGGCGACATGAATCTGCACCGCTTGCGCTGCCGCCGCAATTACGGCCTAACATATACTACTGTGAATTAGACCCATTCGTCAAAAAGGCAATTACCTACTCAAACTGTTATGAATAAATAATACATAGGTATTTACTTACAAGCTACAAAATTTGTGTCTCAAGCTCACAATAGGCAACCACATATGTCCTTATTATGGTTGAGAGGTTTTCACAAAAACTATTACTTATAATATTTAAATTAACACAATTTAAAAATACAAAGTAACTAGGTATAATGTCTCGTAACTTTGGCTAAAGAAAAGGATGGCATACCTAATGCTTCTGGCCGACACGTCGCACGATACACACATAAATAGCTCCTGACTCCGAGAGACGTCACTCGCGTAGGTACAATTCAACCGCACCCCACTTCGTCCCATCTGCCACCCCAACTAACCCCAGTCCAGTCGAGGCAGCCAGTCGCGATGGGCGCGGACCAGCCCAACGGTGAGCTCAGTTTCAATCGCCGCCCGCCGCAAAGGCCGCTGCTGCAGAGACTCAAATATGCACTCTACAACCCGGAGGAAGGATCTATATTAGGACGAACACCTCATCGATGGGGTGAGTCGGTATAAAGTAATAAGTTGACTAACACCTGGAAAGAAGGGTTATAATCATCATCTGTCCGTATCAGTCCACTGCTGGACGCAGGCCTCTCGCAAAGCACGCCACTCAACCCGATTCTCGGCTTTTTGCAACCAGCATCTGACGATGGCCATCCCTCCATCATCAAGGGTCGGCAGAGCACCGAGGAGGACGTACGTCGACCAGATATGCGATGTTTTATTTATATAAAAAAAAACCAACCTTCCGTGCAACGCAACTTAACCCCGTAACTTTGCTCTAACGAAAATATAAACTAGATTTAGAGACCAACTTATCTTTGCCATTATCAAAATGTTATGTCCATACATCGACATGCTACTGATTAGTTGATCATCTGCAAATATAAGTTTGTAATAACAAAAAAATATTTTTGGGGAGATGTAATTTCAGAGTGTACCCCATGGGACCGAAATTCATTCTATCGATGAGCGCTGGCTCGAATATTCGTGGGGTCGAATGCCATAGGCTCGTCGAATATTTGTTGAATCGATACACTTAGAATTCTATAAAAGTAATCCCATTATTACGGACTGGAGCCAATAGAAATGCCTTTTTCGTAGGTAAAAACGTATAATAGGGGAAATATAATTGCGATTACAATAGAGTGAAATAACAAGTGAAGAACGGTGACAAAAGTAAATTTTATCAAAAGAGTAAAAATATTAAAACTAAATATAAACTGGCCAGCACACCCATCAAAAATATAAATGTTGGGTTCTCTTGAAAATGGCGGGAAACGACGGTTGCGAAATTATTTGATAATTTTCCTTTTAACGTCTACAGTGGCCATTTTGTGTTTAATATCACGTTAAATTAATCAGAAAATGTTCGCGAATGACAGTATGGTGAAGTGATTGGATTATTTATGCAAGATAGTTTCAAGCTTTTATCAAGAGTTCCCGCTACAAGCTCGGGAGTGAACGTGACTGTCGAGCTGCTTCGTCCAGAGTGATGACGCTACGGCGACTCCCCTGGAGGAAGATAGAAGACTATTGAATATGTTGAATTTTCTGTAACATGCCAAATGACGAACTGTCGAGTCCATTAATAAAATAAAATAAAGGGGGTTCTTCTTCTTCTTACCGCGGGCTATTTTCCGCACTTGGCCGAAAGAGTGGCAGCCATTGTGCGTGAATGGTGCAAAACCGCACTAGTTGAGCCAGCCCAGCTCTCTCCAGAACGCCAGCAGCCTGCGGATGCCGCATGCGGCCTGGGGGAGGGACCCTGGGTTGTTCAGGATCTGGGCTCGTTATTCTGCCAGCCCTCCGCACTGCATCAGCACGTGGGCGGGTGTTTCCTCAGCCTCTAAGCATCCCCTGCAAATTGAACTGTCGGTTATACCCATATTGAACAGGTGTTTGTTTAGTGGACAGTGGCCTGTGATTGTACCTATCATAGTACGCAAGTCGTTTCTTCCTAAGCGCATTATACTCTTACTGAGACGTTATACGTTATATTATTATTATTACGTTTTTATTATTATTAGTTACAGTTAGGGCTGCCATCCGTCCGGGATTCTGCGAATTTGTCCTGGTTTGAAGGGCGTCCGGGGGGCGTCCGGCAGTGTTTTTAAAAAGTGTCCCGGAAACCCGGACACTTTTGTTGTCAGGGGAAACCTAATTTTTTAAAGATAAACGTTAAATTGAAATAAATCTTAGTTAAAAATTCATTCATAATAACCCGCATTTACGAAGATATTTTTTCAGAGCTGTCCGGGGATAAAACCATATATCGCCCAAATATCCGGGGGTTTTGCTGTGTTTGTCCGGCATCGGATAAATATCCGATCACCTAAATAGGTGATGGCAGCCCTAGTTACAGTACCTATCAAAAGTGCTGAAATCCAAATCTATGCCAAGACAAGTTATACTTTTCGACATAACTTCTAACTTAATACTTTTTTTGCTGTTATTAATAAATCTAGTTAAACCTCACTTCCCTTAAATCGTGTTGCTATCCCTTTCACACTTCGTTAAAAAAGGTTAAGATAGAAAGGGACAGGGGGCCTAAACGATGGAGTAACTTTAAATCACGTTCATGAATAATATTTATGTAAACCTGCAGTAATGATTGACAGGTTTCCGCAATAAAAACCTTACTGTTCACGTAAAAGTAATTGTGGTTCTTGGTAGACATAAAATAATAATTGCCACTTAAACTTACACGAAACATTCTTGAAAGAATTCTATATTTTCCAATTTGGAGCCAAGGTGTGGGCTGAAAACCAGTGCTGACGTACTCTGAGTCAGCATCAGCTGAAGCCTAAACCTTTTGCCTAAGTTATATGTTTGTTAATTGTCACTGTCATTTATTAAGACTGTTTTTATTTCTTATATGTATATACTTAATAGGCAATAAAGGTTATTCCATTCTATTCTATTCTATAGACTCTATAGTCAATGACTGAAGAATATTGAAGGTGTGGTTCCATAGTCGGTACATACACTATCAACATGACTTGGAAAGCTTCTTATTGTCTTTGCCATAAGCCAAAGAGTGTCGTTGATGTGCTGTCGACTATACCAGTCGATAAAACACTCCTATGTCGATGTGAGTACAGTGCACCATAAACTATTGCACTATATACATACGTCATCCCATAAAGTTTACGCGTTTCCACTAATAGGATCGGCCTCGGTAACAGCTTCGGGTAGCAATTTATACCTATACAATTTATGTAGGTTAGGTACGGTACGAGTATCTAATCTATATAGGGGAAGTACACTACCGCCCCCATAACATTCAATTAATGAAACTACATGGAATTTACGACAAATAAGGAAATGTAAGTATATACATTTCCTAAAATGATTACTCTTTACATAGGTAACAGTCTGGAAAATGAAAAATACCAATAGAAATAGTTACAATCATTTTTATTAATAAAGAAGAAAAAACGGTTTTGCCCCCACTTTAGGGCAAAACCGACCCAACCCTCTAGTCTCTGTAATATGGGGGCACAACCGACATTTTATTGACAAAATTACAGGTGTAACGCCTTAGGAAGCAGAAAAGTTGCACTTATGATACGGAGGGAGGTCCCAGATTCGTCAGCCATTTATAGACAGACAGACTTAAAATGGCGGTGAAATTGTATACAAAATCTATAATTTTACAATATATATATAAGTCAAAATACATCAAATAAACCTACCTAAGACTGGACTTTAAACTGTTTTTATTAACTGCGTCGTAAGAGCCTAACTACCGCAATGTTGGGTCAACTGATTTGCTGTGTGTCGCCGGTTCCGCATGAGGGATAAAGTCTAGATTACTAACAATAGTAATAGTTGTGTAATACCTAGTTATTAAGTAATTGTGTATTATTATATTATTTTAAAAGATGTGCTGCTGAGAGTTTTTTGCCACTTTTTCTCCTCAGCGTTGGCACCTTTCCTTGCAAAGTGGTGTAAATGTAAATTCAAAAATATGTTGACGTACAAAAATGTACACAGCGTGCTTACTTGCAATAAAGAAATTTGACTTTGACTGTCGACTGTACTAACCACAGACCACTTCCCCCATAGACCTGTACCAGGAGGGCGCCCGTGTCTGCCCGCACATGAGCGCAACATTGCTTCGCGACACGTGTAACCTAGAGATATTATCGACATGGACGCATCTCTTTAATATGGAACCCCTGTCCCCCGCTTCGCTTCTATGCGCTCATCGTTGACAGAATTTTTCGCTTGCAAATGACAATGCCAGATTCTGCCCCACCATCGACCGCATGATGTACAAGATAACGAATAAATGTAAAAATATTATAATTATTGGTTTAAAATGAAGTTTTGAACATCAAGCGAGTCGAAAAACCAGCTTAATTATGAATTCAGACTTCAGAGAATAGTAAGAAATCGAAACGAATTATTCATTGTTTTTGTTATTCTTCTATAGGAGTTGCGAGAGTAGTAGAAAATGATACTGATTATGATTATGCAATATGAAACCTGTAATAAGTCCCCAACAAAGTATAGATAGGTACATCTTAAATGGTCACGTAGTTTTGTAGGTGTGGCAAAGCTCCATTGAAATGTCTTTTGTACTGATTTCATGTCTGTTGGGTAAGTGGTCTGCTGTGGTATGTACTAACAGTTTAGTTTATAAGTCGTGCTATTTCTGTTCCCGTGAATCGATTTCGGACATTTTCACGAATATGTTGGTTTAGGGAGCAATTTGGTGTGCATATTGGTCTAGCACTCGAGGTGCCGCCTGTCCTCATTATAACGACTTATTTACTGGAAAACCCCTAAGTTATAGAAGCATTGAGGGATGATTTCAACTAAAGTATGTTTCGTATATACTTACCTAAGTACTTATATCATATTTTGTATTTTTTTGTCGTGTGTCTAAAAAATGTATATTTCGTCGTTATGTATTGTTGAAAAATAACGATTTTTATACAAGGTGTCCTTGAATTCATTCGACAAATTGAAACTGGGGGTTGTAGGTACTCATGATATACAGGGTGTAACGTAAAGGGTATATGAAGCCGAAGGGAGGGTGTTCAGTATCGGTAACTGAACAACTTTTGTTCTACGACTTTTCAAGGCCAACTAGCGCCGCCAAACTTAAAAAAAAATCTTACAAATTAATCAATTTTATTAAAAAAGCTATTTACAAAATGTTTATTACGATAAATACTATTTTTCAATATACAATACATGGCATAATTGCGACTAGCTAAGTAGTAGTTCACAAATATGCCAAAATCTTTTTCCCAATTATGCGAACTACAACTTTTTGAAATTGAATCACGTTATAAATAAGCATTTAACAAATAGCATTTATCGTAATAAAGATTTTGTACATAGCTTTTTTATTTAAATCGGCGGCGCTAGTTGGCTCATGATAAGCCTTGATTCTTTGTCGTCACATAAAGAAGCTATTATACTGCATTTAGCACTATTAGCACGTCTATTGAGTCGTGTCCGCCTTGCCCGAGTCAATATTATTCGATAATACTTGAATAATGACGCGAGAAGTGCTTGTTTGCTGAAAAAATAAACATTGTGGTATTGAAATCCATGGCAGGCTTTGGGAGAGGCGTACGTCCAGCAGTGGACTGTTGATAATGACAGACGACGTGATGACAGATGACATGATGACTTCTTGGGGAGCACAGACAAGACCCCATAGACCTGTACCAGGAGGGCGCCCGTGTCTGCCCGCACATGAGCGCAAAATTGCTTCGCGACACGTGTAACTAAGAGTTATGGACATGGATTTAACATGGCACCCCTGACCCGTCCTGCTTCCTCTATTGCGCTCATCGTTTGACAGAATTTTTGCCACATTTCAATGGAGCTTTGCCCCACGTAACTACAAAACTACGTGACCATGTAAGCTGTACCATCATTTTGTTTGGGACTTATTACAGGTTTCATATTGCATAATCATAATCAGTGTCATTTTCTACTACTCTCGCAACTACTATAGACGAATAACAAAAACAATGAATAATTCGCTTCGATTTCTTACTATTTTCTGAATTCATAATTAAGCAGTTTTTTTCGACTCGCATAACTTTATTTTAAACCAATAATTTTAATAAATGGTGGGGCAGAATCTGGCATTGTCTCCGCAGCGTTTAGTCTTTAAAGATCACATTGACTTAATCAGGAACTATTGTGTATAATTATTATTTGAGTGCGAAATAAGACGGATTCTTGATGTATTGTGCTCTTGTCAAGGACTCCTCGCAGAATCTGGCATTGTCATTTAAACCAATCACACTTCATGGTCATCAGTCTATTTATATTGCCCCACTGCTCGGGCACAGACCTTCCCTTACATCGAGGGAGCTGGGGCCATGATCCACCCCGCGGTTTTCACATGCCTTAGATTTTTTCTTCTTCTACGACATGCAGGTTTCATCACGATATTTTCCTTCACCGTTTTGAGAGCACTCGGTAAATGTACGTAAGTTTATCCGTCGAAAAAACCGAGGATAACTCATTGGTACATGGCTGCCCTGGCTGGGAATCGAACCTGGGACCTCCATATTGCAAGTCCATTGACCCAACCACTGCGCCACCGAGCTCTGTTACACTTCATGAAAATTGCTCAATTATAGTCTGGCTGGCTGGCAGGGACTGGATGCCAAAGGCCGAGAATCGTGGCGTGCTTTAGGTGAGGCCTATGTCCAGCAGTGGACTGTTGATGATGACATGTTCTTGGGGAGCATACGTGTTGCAGTAGAAGTCCACGATGGCATCCACATCGGAGCATGCTGCAGCTTCGCAGAACCACGTAAACCTAACCCAGCTTTATGCTACGTCCTCAGGAGTGATCGGCCTAATCTACCTGGTGATGTACATCTGCATCATCGTGTTCTTCTCGCTGTGCATGTGCGGCCTCCTGGCCACCATGGACGACAGGATTCCGTACTATACGCTCGCAGACTCAATCATAGGTAAGACAGCAATTGACAAGGTCTAAAAATGATTAACATTTTAAAAGAAAAATACTCAATTATTAGTATTTTTTGTGTCCTCTGAGTGCTTTAAATGACTATTGACCCCATTGATCTCCTATAAACAACTAGATACACAAAGGTCTTACTAAAACAATTTAAAAAACCTCCAAATAAGAGTCCATTGTTAACGTCCAAATAATGTCCAATAAAGCAAATCAGGGTCCATTCATCCGTTTGGACCTTTGCGCACGGACATTTTTAGAAGGCAGACTGTGTATCTAGTTGATTGTAGGAGATCAATGATTGACCCTCCCAATTTAAGGGACTTAGGTATTGCTACTCTACTTGAACCGAATCCTGTATTTTCCAGGAGCTAACCCCGGAATGGGTCACAGGCCGCTGATATTCGAGCAGGGTGCCCTGATCTGGTACGACGCTAACAACGCTACCCAAGTCAAGAGATACGTGGACAATATCAACGAGTTCCTAGCGCGTGAGCATGGAGTTCTATTTATTTTATTAATGCACTCGACAGTTTGTCATTTGCCAATGTCATGTACAGAAAATTCAATATATAATAGTCTTCTATCTTCCTCCAGAGGAGTCACAGTAGCGTCTTCACCCTGGGTAGCCGCGTCTTCATGTCTTCATCCAGAGGAGTCGCCGTAGCGACGTAGCGACGTATACGATCAAAAAACTTATACGCACGATGAGAAGTTTAGAGATTACGTTAGAAGCTACTCAAAAGTATTTAAAAAGGTTTGTAACGTTGCGAAATCAATGTTTATAAGTAACAAAATAAAAACGGCCATTAATAAAATAAAAGCGACCTGGAAAATAATAAATCAAGAGACCACAAACAACAAACCTCGAGATAACGAATACACTATTAAAACCGAATCTGGCACAACATCGTCTAATACAGAAGTTGCTCAAGAGTTTGAAACATTTTTCACAAACATACCGATTAAAACTACCGAGAAATTACGATCGTCGGCGTCCCTAGCTGAAACATTACTTAAAAATAATACTAATTCTTGTAATACTAATTTTAAATTTAGAAACGTGGATCCACATGACATTATTAAAGTATATAAATTAATGAAATTAAAAGCGTCTGAAGATCAATGGGGCATGTCAGTTGTATTTCTAAAATCTGTTATCCACATATTAGCACCATATTTAGCGTACATATTTAACAAAAGCATAGACCAAGGCATTTTTCCGGACCTAATGAAACAAAGTAAGGTCATTCCACTTTTCAAATCAGGTGATAAACAAGACCCTAGTAATTTCAGACCTGTTTCGATTCTTCCAGTACTTAGCAAAATTTTTGAAAAACTTATTCTCAATCAATTACAGAGCCATTTCAATTTGGAAAGTCTATTGCATAATAAACAGTTTGGTTTCACGAAGGGACGCTGTACGACTGATGCGGGAATCAAACTAATACAATATATATTTAACGCATGGGAAGATTCAAGCGATGCGATTGGTATTTTTTGCGATTTATCAAAAGCATTCGATTGCGTCGACCATGCTACCTTGCTGCTAAAACTAAAACATTATGGCGTAAACGGCAAATCACTTGATTTAATGCAATCATACTTAGAAAATAGAGTGCAAAAGGTACAGATAAACGGAGAAAAGTCCCCAGGATCAATGGTAAAAATGGGAGTACCTCAAGGGTCAATATTGGGTCCGTTTTTATTTTTAGTTTATATAAATGACCTACCTTATCTCGTAGAGCACCTATCAGATATTGTGCTATTTGCCGATGACACGTCCCTCATCTTCAAGGTTAAGAGGAAGGCCCAAGAGCTTGACGAAATAAATAATGCTCTTTCACAAGTAATGAACTGGTTCACTTTAAATAACTTGGTGCTTAATTCAAAGAAAACTAAATGTATAAAATTTTCCTTACCCAATGTGCGACAAGTAGAAAATAATGTGATCCTAGATAATGATAGGTTAGATTTTATTAAAAGCACGGTCTTCCTTGGGGTTACTGTAGATTCAAAATTACAATGGGGCCCACACATATCGTCATTGGCCGATAGACTTAGTTCAGCCGCATATGCAGTCAAAAAAATTAGACAACTGACAGATGTGGCTACAGAACGGTTGGTTTATTTCAGTTATTTCCATAGCATCATGTCGTACGGTATTATTCTGTGGGGACGGGCAGCCGACATAGAGACTATTTTTATACTACAAAAACGGGCAATACGATTTATATACAATATGCGTTGTAGAGAATCTTTAAGAGAACTGTTTAAAAATATTAATATACTGACCGTAACTTGCCAATTCATTTACGAAAATATCATGTACGTACGTAAGAATATATCTCTATTTCCAAAAATCAGTGACACACATAGTTATAATACAAGAAATAGGGATAAACTTGCATTTCCAGGATTCAGACTACGTAAGGTTAGTACATCCTTCATGGGGCACTATATTCGCTTTTATAACAAGTTGCCAGAAAGTGTCACGACGCTGACAGAGAGGAAATTTAAAAATTTCATTAAAGGAACGCTTGTTAAGAAGGCGTATTACAGGATAGATGACTATTTAAACGATGAACATGCATGGTGTGTGTCGCCGGTTCCGCATGAGGGATAAAGTCTAGATTACTAACAATAGTAATAGTTGTGTAATACTTAGTTATTAAGTAATTGTGTATTATTATTATATTATTTTAAAAGATGTGCTGCTGAGAGTTTTTTGCCACTTTTTCTCCTCAGCGTTGGCACCTTTTCCTTGCAAAGTGGTGTAAATGTAAATTCAAAAATATTTTGACGTGCAAAAATGTACACAACGTGCTTACTTGCAATAAATAAATTTGACTTTGACTTTGACTTAGCGTCATCACTCTGGACGAAGCAGCTCGACAGTCACGTTCACTCCCGAGCTTGTAGCGGGACTCTTGATAATTGAATCGTATTCGTTATCGTCTTCATTTTTGGCACTTGAACCTATACATTGCTGCGTTTCGTTGTCGTTTGTTAAAACTTGCAAAAACATTGCAGCAATGTAGCGTCCAAGTGTCAAATTGAAAGCGATAAAAGTCGCGATCACCTCACGGGTCTTTTCACCCGACCTATCTTTTAACAGCAACCGTGGTAGAGGCTATGGTAGTAGCGGATTATCCTAAAGGCAAACTAGGCACGTGTCTAGGGGCGCGCACGGAAGGCGTTTAGTAAACGAAAACCCAAAATAAGTACATACTTTACTTAAACTAAACTAAAAAAGTCATAATATAAAGCTAGATTTGGACTCTGGTAGAACCTGCATTTTCACGCCAAGCATTGCCACGAATTCGCTAATAGTATGTCGTTTTCAGTGTTTTTTGTGAGTCTAAATCCACCTTTAGAGGTTCCTAAGTGCGCCCCGTCTACTTCATTACACCTACATCGCTAGATTCAATAACAGAAACCGAGGGGCGCCGATGAGGTGCTAGCCTACTGCGCTGTCGACATTTAATCCGCCTCTGGGCTATGGTAGAGGCGTTCCTCCATATTTTCCAATTCCAGCATACGAGAACAAGTCTCTGCTAATAAACAAGGGTGCGAACCAGCGTGATTGCGGCGACGTGAAGCCGCCAAGAGATGAAGTGTGCGCCTTCAACATCACCCAGTTCGGGAACTGCTCCAGAGAGCAGAACTACGGGTACTCGACTAGGACTCCATGCATTATCATAAAGCTGAATAAGGTGAGATGAGAATAAGTGGTAGTATCGACGACTTCCAGTCGTCAATAAAATAAGAAGGCCTAACCAAATTTTAGAGATCGCCAACTCCACCGGTCGATATAATCAGTGAAAAACCACTATGAAACGTTTCGTAACATTTGTATCGGTTTCTGCAACTATTTTTTTTATTTTTGTATTAATGGACTCGACAGTTCGTCATTTGCCAATGTCATGTACAGAAAATTCAATATATAATAGTCTTCTATCTTCCTCCAGGGGAGTCACAGTAGCATCTTCACCCTGGGTAGCCGCGTCTTCTTGCCTTCATCCAGAGGAGTCGCCGTAACGTCATCACTCTGGACGAAGCAGCTCGACAGTCACGTTCACTCCCGAGCTTGTAGCGGGGACTCTTGATAAAAGCTTGAAACCCCAGATCTTGCTCAAATCATCCAACAAATTCACCATACTGTCACTCGTGAACATTTTCTGATTAATTTAACGTGATGGTAATCTCAAAATAACCACTGTAGACAATAAAACAATAATTACCAATTAATTTTGCAACCGTCGTTTCCCGCCATTTTCAAGAGAACCAACTCTCATTTACACTCTCTGCAACTATTATTTCATTGGTTATGGTCTCAGCCACAGACAAGACCCCATAGACCTGTACCAGGAGGGCGCCCGTGTCTGCCCGCACATGAACGCAACATTGCTTCGCGACACGTAACGTAGGGATATTATCGATATGGACGCATCACTTTAATATGCCACCCTTGTCCCCCGCTTCGTCTCTATGCGCTCATCGTACCGATTTCATGTCTATTGGTGTCTGTGGTCTCAGCAGTAATTAAATTGGGATTGTAACGAGATCGAAATTCATTCTGTCGCGAATCTCGAATATTGGTGGGATCTAATGCCATTAACTCAAAATAGATTTGTCGTTGATGAACTAAGTATATATAAATTTCAGATTTTTGACTTCAATCCGGAATTCTACGACGACCCCGGCGACCTTCCTCCTTACATGCCGCCAGACATTCAGGAATATGTCAATTCTTCTATCACTACACCAGAGAAGGTAAGATCACATTCAATTAGCCAAATATTTTCTGAAATGATTAGACGATTTCCATGGGCACAAAATATACATACAGAGTGATTGGAAATTCGATACATTCCTTGAAAGGGGTGATACTAGAGGTGGTTTGCTACAAATTAGGCCCTATTAACGAGGGGTCGACAATGAGGGTTTCTGAGTTACGTTAAACATAACATTGGTAAAAAAATCAAACCTCGAGATTTATGACCTTTTATTTTAGAGTTAATTGGAATGTTAGGCATGCTCTCGCAGCGGTTGGCTTAGGTTTTATGTAGACGATTTGCAAGGGGTTTTGCCGAATTTAGTTGGTTTTTGATCACAAGTTAAAGTGCAGAACAGTGGTAGAGGGCCTGTCTCTCAAAGGCCCAGGCCGGTTTCAGGTCCCAGACCGTCTTTTTATAATTTGAATTGCTAATAAATTCTTCACAGCTCCGTAAAGTATGGGTATCCTGTATGGGCGAGCGTCCCTCGGACGTGGACGCCCTGGGTCCGTTGAAGTACTGGCCGTACCCCGGGCTGCCGGAGACCTTCTTCCCTTACGACAACACCCCGGGATACCTCAGCCCGCTTGTAGCCGTGCAACTGCTGAAACCGACGTGTGAGTACTTAACAGATATGCTAAGGAATCTGTGTAAGTGGTGCAAACATTGATCTCCAATAAACAACTAGATACACAAAGGTCTTACTAAAACAATTTAAAAAAACGTCCAAATAACGGTCCATTGTTAACGTCCAAATAATGTCCAATAAAGCAAATGAGAGTCCATTCATCCGTTTTGACCTTCTTTGCGCTCGGACGTTTTAGAAGGCAGGCTGTGAATCTAGTTGTTTATAGGAGATCAATGATAATGACACTATACAAATCGTTGAAACCCTCCCTGCCCCCTTACCATGAACTCTTATAGCAGGATTACTTAGAAGTAACAAAGTAATATTGAAGTAATCCTGCTATAAGAGTTCATGGTAAGGGGGCTGAGCGTTTAACTTCTACTTTTATTCTATAAAAATATTTGCACGCCGTCCTTGTGGCAGAATATGCTGGTTGAGTATATTTAAGATCCATTGTATGTACCATATTCTAGCAAATAAATATTTTGACTTTGACTTTGAAAGTCTAATTTTGCGATGGTACTTACTTGGTTGGTCTTTAATATGCTTGTTGCAATAATACGCAAAGAATTCTCGTCAGTTTTACCCATTTGCTCATCAAATCCCGTCATTATAACCTCGTCTCCTGCCCGCAGTGCACCAGATAATCAACATCCGCTGCCGCGCGTGGGCGCGTAACATCGTGTACACAGACAGCCTCAAGGAGCGGCTCGGCTCCACGCACCTGGAGATCATGATTGACTGACTTCTGGAATAACGCTTAGATAGCCGTTCGTGCCTTCAAAAAGTCAAAGTCTTTCTTTATTGCAAGTAAGCACGTTGTGTACATTTTTGCACGTCAACATATTTTTAGAATTTACATTTACACCACTTTGCAAGGAAAAGGTGCCAACGCTGAGGAGAAAAAGTGGCAAAAAACTCTCAGCAGTACATCTTTTAAAATAATGACAATACCATTACTTAATAATTGGTACATAACTATTACTAATATTAGTAACTCTATCCTTTATGCGGAACCGGCGACACACACCACCATCATTATCATCATCAGTCTATTTATATGTCCCCACTGCTCAGGCACAGACCTTCCCTTACATCGAGGAAGCTCGGGTCATGGTCCACCACGCGGGCCCACTGCAGATTGGCGGATTTCACATGCTTTAGATTTTTTCTACGGCATGCAGGTTTCATCACAATGTTTTCCTTCACCATTTTGACAGCATTCGGTATATGTATGTAATTTTTTTCGTCCATAATACCGAGGATAACACATTAGTACAGCTAACAGCAGATCAAGTGTAACTTTTGGACTTTGGACCGTTCTTATTATCTGCGTCATAAGAGTTGAATTCGAACTGCAAGTTTTACCATTGATCTGCTGTCCGTACATGGCTGACCTGGCCGGGGATCGAACCTGGGACCTCCGTATAACAAGTCCAGTGACCCAACTCTGCGCCACCGAGCTCGTTCGTGCCTTATGTATTTAAAATTGTTACCATTTGACGCGATTTCGACTACCATTATAAGATATTTTAAGTAAGTAAGGAAAAACTGGAATTAAGTATCGAGATATCAATTTTACTAAATAAATGTATAATACGATGAAGATTTTCGGTGTCCGTGGCGTGGCCTGTGGTGGCTCAGTTGGTAAGAGCGTGTCACGGAATGACAAGGTCGCAGGTTCAAGTCCTGCCCACGGCTAGAATTTTTTTCATCGTGTTCTAAATAATAAATGGAGAAAAATCAATTTTATTAGTCCATAGATTCGTAATATTTATAGAGATTTTTAATGTGTTCATGTAGTACATACCTACTTGCATAAGTAATTATTTGTTGTGGATTGTGTATACATCAAAGCATATCAAGTGTAACACTTTGGACTTTATTGTCTGCGTCGTAAGAGTTGAAATCCTACTGCAAGTGTTACTATTGATCTGCTGTTGTCCATACCGTTCTTAGATTTACATTAGTAAGGCTGGATACTTACGTAACTATTAATGATTAAAGATACAAATTGATGTTCACCTGTTGTTTCATTTCATATTAAAACATAGACGATTATTGGTATTAGGAAGCGCCTGCCGTAAACAGCATATCACAACTAACAGTTTGACTGCCGCAGCGAAAGCGACTTTTGCTATTATAAAATGGACAGGCATTTTAGTATTGTTTATAAAGATTTTCCTTTTTATGTCTACAGTGGCTATTTTGTGTTTAATATCACGTTAAATTAATCAGAAAATGTTTGCGAATGACAGTACGGTGAAGTGATTGGATTATTTATGCAAGATCTGAAGTTTCAAGCTTTTATCAAGAGTTCCCGCTACAAGCTCGGGAGTGAACGTGACTGTCGAGCTGCTTCGTCCAGAGCGATGACGCTACGGCGTCTCCTCTGGATGAAGACAAGAAGACGCGGCTATCCAGGGTGAAGACGCTACTGCGACTCCGCTGGAGGAAGATAGAAGGCTATTATAAATTGATTTTTCTGTAACATGACATTGGCAAATGACGAACTGTAGAGTCCATTAATAAAATAAATTAAATTAGAGTTTTATTAAGAAAAACAAAAGTATTTGAAAACTATTTACTAAAATAAATTACAATTTTATTCTCACTCATGCATTTGGCTTAACAAAACATTATTTGGTATCACTCGTTTTACAATACACTACAATTATAATCCAGCCACATCTTTGCCGATTCTGTGACTTTTCACGACTTCGTTTACATTGATCTCCTATAAACAACTAGATACACAGTCTGCCTTCTAAAAATGTCTGAGCGCAAAGAAGGTCCAAACGGATGAATGGGCCCTCATTTGCTTTATTGGACATTATTTGGACGTTAACAATGGACCCTTATTTGGACGTTTTTTTAAATTGTTTTAGTAAGACCTTTGTGTATCTAGTTGTTTATAGGAGATCAATGTACCTAGAGTGACTTTCGTTAGAACGAGAAAGCAAATGGCAATCCAAATTTTTCATTCTATTCTACAGGTGTTAACGAAATTCAATGCCACTGGACTAGGGGGGGACTGTGGCAGCCATTGTCGTAACGCCATAGATAGATGGAGCTGTCAAACGCCTGTCAAAAACCTTGCAATTACCAGTATTTGACATCTCCACAGGCGCTACATCGATCGCTAGAACTGACATAGGGGGCTTTTGAAAATGGCGGGAAACGATGGTTGCGAAATTATATGATAATTTTCAGTTTAATGTGTGAACATTGGGTGTTTTGTGTTTAATATCACGTTAAATTAATCGCGATTGTTCGCGAATTACAGTATGGTGAAGTTATTGGAGGATTCAAGCAGGATCTGAAGTTTGGCGCTATAGTCAAGAGTCCCACTACGAGCTCGGGAGTGAACGTGACTGTCGAGCTGCTTCGTCCAAGGTGATGACGCTACGGCGACTCCTCTGGATGAAGACAAGAAGACGCGGATACCCAGGGTGACGACGCTACAGCGATTGCAGAGAAGACGATATGATATTTTTTAATATTCTGTTACCTAACATGTCATTGGCAAATGACGAACTGTCGAGTCCATTAATAACATAAATAAAATAAGAACTGATATAGCCTATTTACATGACCCATAGATTTGACTGTCGGATGATCACTAGACGGGAAGATAAACCATCAAGCTATAATAATATCAAACATTTCTTTCAATTATTATATATAAACGGATATCACTCACTTATATTGTTGAAGTCGGCAATTATATCAACAGTTTCGACCGATTTCGGCGGTCTTTTTCAAGGTGAGCGCGCCACGCCCGCGTCGCCGGTGACGTTTCTTCGCGCACTGCGGATCAGCACCCTCTGGGCGCGTTCCGACATAACTTGTCCCGCCGACGACACTGTCGGTCTAATTGCCGACTTCAACAATATAAGTGAGTGATATCCGTTTATATATAATAATTTGTAGTAATGGCTCACTATAGTTTCAATTCTAAAATTTCTTTAAATCTCTGCCGTAGCAAGCGCAAGCGATCAATAAAACGCCAATCACCTTTCCTAGTCAAAGTTTTTGACAGCTGTCTCTTGCTGAGGTCAATAAGGAATCACACTCTAATCTCCATCCTTCTCCAACTCCCACATTCCTCGTCTGCCTGTCTCGCTCTACTCGACCATTATCTCTATGTGCACCGACCCCATGCCCTCGTGACGGTCATACATGATGTTATGTGACCACGCGCGGCACTCGATGTTGATCAGCATGCCCGCTGGAACACACAACGTGGTTAATAGGATGACGAGGGTTCTCTTGAAAATGGCGGGAAACGACGGTTGCAAAATTATTTGGTAATTTTTGTTTTATTGTCTACAGTGGTTATTTTGAGATTAATATCACGTTAAATTAATCAGAAAATGTTCGCGAGTGACAGTATAGTGAATTTGTTGGATAATTTGAGCAAGATCTGGGGTTTCAAGCTTGTATCAAGAGTTCCCGCTACAAGCTCGGGAGTGAACGTGACTGTCGAGCTGCTTCGTCCAGAGTGATGACGCTACGGCGTCTACTCTGGATGAAGACAAGAAGACGCGGCTGCCCAGGGTGAAGACGCTACTGCGACTCCCCTGGAGGAAGATAGAAGACTATTATATATTGAATTTTCTGTAACATGACATTGGCAAATGACGAACTGTCGAGTCCATTAATAAAATAAATAAATAGGATGACGAGGAATCTATCAATATCATCATCCGTCTATTTATATTGCCCCACTGCACAGACCTTCCCTTACATCGAGGGAGCTGGGGCCATGATCCACCACGCGGGCCCATTACGGATTGGCGGATTTCACATGCCTAAGATTTTTTTTCTACGGCATGCAGGTTTCGTCACGATGTTTTCCTTCACCGGTTTGAGAGCACTTACACGTAAGTTTTTCCGTCGAAAAAACCGAGGATAACTCTTTGGTACATGGCTGCCCTGCCTGAGAATCGAATCCGGGACCTCCGTATCGCAAGTCCATTGACCTAACCATTGTGTCATATACTTACAACAAATAAAATTCATCAAGCAATTTAGGCCACGGGGGAAGGGAACCGAACTGACACAAATGTACGGTGTAATAAATAGTAGCAATAGCAAGTACTTAACTTACTTAAAAGAATGAGGTAAGTAATGAGGAGGTAGAATACTTAGTCTAGGAGGAGACTTCTACCTCAAAAGGAATGAGCGTTCTGGGGCTACCTTATCCAGAAGCATGTATCCGTGTCCTTCGTCTTCTCTAAAAACGCATGTATAGACAAGACGAAGGACACGGACTGACAAGGTCGCAGCAAGTTCCTGCCCAACATACCACTTACCCAATAGACATGAAATCAGTACAAATTTGGAAACGAAAAATTCTGTCAACGATGAGCGCATAGAGACGAAGCGGGGACAGGGGTGCCGTATTAAAGAGATGCGTCCATGTCGGTAATATCTCTGGTTACATGTGCGGGCCGACATGGGCCTCCTGTTACAGGTCTATGGGGTAAGTAGTCTGGTTCCTGCCCTACGGCTAGAAATTCAACATTTAATTTCTTTGCCGAGCACGGCATAATGCATAAAAATTAATCTGAAGACGAAGGAGTTAGAAGGAAGGAAAGTGTACTGGTCCCAATAGGTTGAAGTGCCGCCGAAAGCTACATCAAGATAAGACATTTATTAATAGTCTGCAAAATAACTTACTTTTGGGTCTCTGCAGGTGCACAGCGACCAGAGGGCTGAGGTAACCCTCCTGGTTGGTGTAGGGGAAGTAGTATCCCGGGAACCCTCGGTAGGGAAGGTACTGAATGGGGCCGATGTTCTCCCGGTCAGCTGGGTTCTCTCCTTGGCACGATACCCACACCATGTTCAGCTGGGGACAAGATTAGATTAATGAAACTGGTAAAGAGTTTTGAGATCTACAAAATAGCTTCCTCATATGAGAAATGTTCATGGTATAAATTATTAAAAGAGCTTGCAAAACGGTGCATGGATGCACTCTGCGAAGATTAACACGAAGCAACCTCATTATCACCATAACATATCACCGTAACATAGCACCATAGTATTCTGAACTCCAGGACGGCAATCGAAAGTGTGGCGGACAGTTCCTCAGATTTAAAGACGTTCAGAAGATGAAGAGATATTCATGAAGAGATATAGGATCGAGCCATCTCAGTGTGCGAGAAATCGACCGGAATGGACGCGCTTGGTGCAACGGAGTGTGTTTAAGTTTGAGGAAACCAGAAGATCTGATCTGGATGCAAAGCGAGACGTACTAAAAGCCAGATCACTGTGGCTATACCCTATAATTACGAGATGGTGTCCTCACATGTCAGCATTGTGCGAAGAAATTTTCCAACAACATTGGCTACATTAGCCACCTGAGGGAGCACCAGAGGGCAGACCAGCGAAGTCCTCAACCGTTATTAAAACTACATCATCAAGCGGTCGCTGTTGCCGAAGTCGGCTGGGACGACATCATCAACATTTTGCTATAAATTCACGACGTAGTCGAGCCAGCAAAGTCCAAGGTTTGGAACAGATAGATACTTAATACTAAAATCGCTTCAGAAGTGAAGTAGAAAGTCAGTACTCACATAATTCTTATCATAAGCTGTCATATTCCTGATGTGCTCCTTCAGATCATGAGGCATTGCTTCAGGCAAGCTGTCGGAGCTGTTGTAGAAGGCTGGTTTCCATCCGAAGATCTTGTTGAGCTTGAGGAACACGCACGGCGTGGCCTTGTGGTAGGCGAAGTGGTTCTCTTCCACGCATGGTCCCCACGCGCTGATGTCCACATTGCAGACCTTCCCGGCTGGGGGAGGCAGCTTGAAGTCACAGTTGTGGATGTTTTGACCAGCTCCCGCCTTCTTTCCTTCGTGCTTGTATACTGGAAGAAGAATTTTTTGATTAGATCAAACTTATTGATTGTTCTGAAGATCTGTATACACATATGGAAGGCAGTTCTACTATTAAACCAAGAAGTCGTCAATTGTATTTTACCTGAAGAGACAGAAAAATGGTATTTTGTGAAGGGCTTCATAGGCTATGTCAGTTCCCTGCTCCTATCTTTGGAGACGCTCTGTAACATTAGCTTCCAGAAATTGCAAGACCCTTCACATAATGTCGCTTCGGTACAAAACTTCCTCGCCCATACTACATTTATGTGATCATTTGTAGGTAGTCTAGGCCCGTATTAATAAATCACTCTCAGCTCAAAAGTCAATCTTGAGAACGACCCCAAGATGGCGTTCCTATTAATAAACGTAGCTTAGGTGCGCGTTTAGGAATCGGGTATCACGTCAGTATAAACAAAACTCAGTTCTCAAGAGAACTGTCAAACTCATACTTGAGAACGTATTTGCTGATTGCAGGCGAACCGCGACTTGAGAAAGACATCACGTGCTACGCCATCAAGATTGGTTTATTAATCAATGACATACTTGAGATGATGATCACGTCTTCAGAGTGCATCAGCTGAATTCGCTCTTGAGGGCGGGTTTGAGCTCAGACTATTAATACGGGCCTCTATTAGTTTAATCGGTTACCTCTGTAGCTCACCTTTCAAAAAGTTCGCAAGTTCCTTCACCCAGAACTGATGACTTGCCGGATCGTTGCCCTTGTACCAGATGACGCTGCTGGCGACTTCTGGCGGCGTGGGGCGGAACCCGAGCCCGGGGTTGGTGCCGATGATGCTGCGGTCCAGCTGCCACATCGGCTGCCGGGCGTCCAGGAGTTGCATGAATGTCCACATGCATATTGCTACTAGGATCGCCAGAGCAGCGTAGAACACGAAGTAGAATGTGCATATTTTGGCTGTGGAATGAGGAAATATACGTGGGGTTAACGATTTAGGAATTCAATGCACTACAGATTTCTAAGATCCGTCAATTCGTATGCATTTATTACTATATATTATAAGGTCCGAGCATTGATCTCCTATAAACAACTAGATACACAAAGGTCTTACTAAAACTATTTAAAAAACGTCCAAATAAGGGTCCATTGTTAACGTCCAAATAATGTTCAATAAAGCAAATGAGGGTCCATTCACCTTTTTTGCGCTCGGACGTTTTTAGAAGGCATCTAGTTGTTTATAGGAGATCAATGGGTCTGAGATTCTAAATTCTAAAACCTTGACAAGGCCTCTTTACAGCCGCTATTAGATCATTTTGTTATATTCCGTGGGGTCGGTTCTTTGCCCCGTTTCTCTGTTCGTGCATCCAGCCATAACCTAGTTTGTATTATAAATTATTACATTATGTATGACATAACTAAGTGTTCCCTAGAGCTCCTAAGGTTGAATAAATGAAGTATTGAAGTATTCAGAACCACTACTCCTGGCTGAATCTCGGGTCATTGAAGGCAAATTCTTTGGACAGTTCTAAGAGCGAGCTCATACTAAGCTCGCGCTGAAGATTGTCTTTGAATCTCTGCATAAGTGGGTAAATGTAAATGGGTAAATACATATCTGCGCAGTATGTTAAAATTGGACAAATCTGAAAATACAGAATCTGCAATTCGGTCAAGGTCCCAATCCTCTTAAGCTCTTATTCTTCTCAAACGTCAGGAGATGATGACCTCGTCTTACAAAAAAACTTGTTCGTTTAAGTCTGGCTTATAGGATGTTAAGAATTTTTTTTTGTGTTTCAATTTAATTATTTCAGGTGGAAATACGAATAAATACGAATATTTATTTTAGAGATTCATTTACTGAAAAAAGCGGAGCCTTTCGTCTATTTGACCATTCATAGCATATTTTAAAGCGGTCCCTGTCATAATGCCCCTGATTATATTGCCGAGTCCGGTTAGATCCCGCGGCGGCGAGTCGGCGCGCGCGCAGGAAGTCCCAATGATCTCATTGGCTCAATTCAAGCGGCCGTCGCGCCTTCCGCCCGGACCGGGCTGCGTCTGCGCACTCCTTGCGAGTTCCTTGGATCGTACCTTGGACTAATTTGTGTCTGCCAGTTGACGCTTGATATAGGGATTGTCTACTTGGGTGAATCAGAATTATGTAATGATGAATCTTCGAGAAACTAAACGTCAGAAGTTTCTCAATCCCTACCTCCTTCCATCTGTCCGCAACATAAATAGGCAATTATTATATATAAACGGATATCACTCACTTATATTGTTAAAGTCGGCAATTAGACTGACAGTTTATCAGTGTTTAGTTTATTATTATTTAGTTGATCGAAACTGTCGGTCTAATTGCCGACTTTAACAATATAAGTGAGTGATATACGTTTATATATAATAATTTGTAGTAATGGCTCACTATAGTTTTAATTCTAAAATAAATAGGCAACATCTCTTACACCAGCTAGACCCAGTCCTGCCGCAGAATTCTTTGGTCTTGGGGTTCCATATGAATCTCTTGGCCTTCTGGCTACCGGTCATAGGCTCCTCCTTCTCCTTGTAGTAGAGGTTGAACCGCTCGAGGCTCGTCAGGTCAGAGGGGCGCTTCTTGACTGTCATCGTGGCTCGTCGTCTTGCGGGGTGTCTGTAAGAAATGTAGCAATTAAGATTTCGGCAGCAGTCATGTCAGAGGCTTACGGGCGGCCTCAACGGCTCTGGCAATAGGTCAACATATAGCCAGAACATATATATACATATATAGGAAGTACATTTAGCCAGAATAGCCTGGCACACCGTCACACTATTGCCTGTCTGTATTCTACATTTCGTCAAGAGTGCGATGGAATTGCAGGATTTTATTCCTGCGTCCCCATTCCACCTCTGGGCCACCAAGCGCCGGCTGCAGTTCCAGACACACATCGTGACATTCTTGCACCTTCGGGTCACCAGGCGACGACTGCCATCCACATGCATGGCGTTGATATCCTTGCTCGTAAGAAGAGTTATTCCTCGTCCTTTTATCATACGAACGTCTAAGAATTGAAAGGACCTGCCTTTGTCCTTTCCTTGCCCCCTATTGTGTAACTGATAGTGGCAGTAAGCCAAGTCCCATTTCTATAATCCATTGCTCGGTTGCTGCGACTGGAATTAAATGATACCGATGAGACCCGAGGGAGCTCGGTGGTTCAGTGGTTGGGTCAATGGACTTGCGATACGGAGGTCCCAGGTTCGATTCCCAGCCAATACAGCCATGTACCAATGAGTGAATGACGGAAAAACTTACGTACATTTACCGAGTGCTTTCAAAACGGCGAAGGAAAACCATCATGATAAAACCTGCATGCCCTAGATGGATAAAAAATTCTAAAGCAATCCGCACTGGGCCGTGGTGGAACATGGCCCGAGCTCCCTCTGTGCCCGAGCAGTGGGGCAATATAAATAGACTGATGATCATGATGAAACCCAGCAATGGAATATGGGAAAGGGTTTACTGTCACTGGCCATCCACACTTGTGTGTTTGTTGGGGGGCTGATCAGCGTACTCGCCCTCAATAAAGGGCGGTATGGTATTTGATGCGGGGCGGAGAGTGGCGCTTCTTGCATCTTTAATATTCTCTCACGGTCTGATCTTTGTGACTGCGCCGTGACCATATGAGAATTGAAATAACTAAATCTGACGTAAGAATTCATTACTGACCTGTGTGCGCAGGGCCGTGGAGCTGGTGCGAGGAGAGACGCACGCAGACTGCGCGCGCGCACCGTCCCGGGCTCCCGGCGCGCGCGCAGGATAATTGGATGGTGTCGCGCTGTAAGAAACCAAGCACTGACTAAAGTAACTGCTGCTGTTAATTTTTTGATTTTAAGACACAGAGTCATTACTTTAAATGGATAGCACTCACTTTTTTGGATAAAGTCGGTGTTTTTCAACCGGTTTTTGACGGTCTTTTTCACTCAGTGCGAGGCGGAACGCCATCGGACGCGGCGGAGGCTTCCGTGCAACGCAACTTACGTAATTTCAAATTCACAGTTTTCGGATTGTTTCCTTTACTTGTGCTGCAAGACCCAGCTTCTTGCCTTTCATGATTCTAGGTCAACGGGAAGTACCTATAGGTTTTAAGTTTTTTGCGTTTTCATACAAATATGCGAGAAAATGCGACTTATGATTGCGTTGACGTAGAAGTTTGATTTTTTCATGGCTGCATGAGGTTGTATTTTGTATTAAATTTAACTTGATCCGTCCACGCGTTTCTGAGATATATAGGTCTTGACGGACGGACAACAAAGTTATCCTATAAGGGTTCCTTTTTTCCTTTTGAGGCAAGGAATACTAAAAACAATAATAGACCCGTCGAACTTACCTATATGTACTCGTTGACAACAGCCAGCCTTGCAGATGATAAAAACTAATGATTCTGACTAACTTCTGCATAATGTCGTCCTTAGCCACCCCCTCAACCAGTTAGCCGCAGTTCTTGTAATAAAATATTGTCTCGACGTGATCAACGCATGCTATTCTACCTTGGCTCTTATGAATAATTAGATAATGGGTCAAATCAAGTGTCTTATTTTGTAAACTAAAACTATACTAACATTTTGAGCTTTTCTATGATTATTGCATAGTTATTTTCGCAATATTAGAACGGATCATTTTATTTTCACAATGATGAACAAATCAAAGCACAGGTTCAATCAATCAGTTCCTTCAGTGTTACATCACACACAACAGGTAATTAGACGATCATATTTGTTTACAAAATAAAACACTTGATTTGGGCCGCGGTATAATGTACATACGTACAGTCAAAACAGAGAAAGTTATACAGATGCCTAATTAAGATTTTCCCAAGAACTATGTTACCGATTGTAAAAAAATATTTTATCAGGTAGATTGGAAAATTTAAAAAAATACGTTTTTAAAAAAAAAATTGTTAATCAAATCAATCAAATATACTTTATTTGCACACAAAAGTAATACTACGGTTACATATATAACCAAAATTAGTTAGTGTACAGACAGGAGGCCTTATCGCTTTAGGCGATTTCTTCCACCTTTGTTAATTTACTTTTAGAAAAAAACCGTCTACTTAATGCACATTTTCACATTTTTCTCTGTGTGTTTTTATATCCTCGGGTGGCACCATGCTTCTGCTGTGTAATGGGTAATTTTATTAGATGGTTACAGTCAGAGGACCGCGACTTCAATCGTTATGGTTATCGTTTTCATTTTGACACTTGAACGCTATACATTGCTGCGTTTCGTTGTCGTTTGTTAAAACTTCCAAAAACATAGCAGCAATGCATAGGGTCTGTATGTCAAATTGAAAGCGATTACGATAACGACTGGAAGTCGCGGTCACCCCACAGAGGCGGATTAAATGTCGACAGCGCCCTTGGCGAGCACCTCATCGGCGCCCCTCGGTTTTTATATATTACCAACTTCTGTTATGGAATCTGGCGATGTAGGTGTAATGAAGTAGACGGGGCGCACTTAGGAAGCTCTAAAAGTGGATTTAGAATCACATAAAACAAAAAAGACTACATAATATTAGCGAATTCGTGGCAATGTCTGGAAACGCAGGGAATACCAGAGTCCGAATCTAGCTATAAAGAGCTAGATTCGGATGACTTTTTTATTTTATGTAAGTACTTACTAAATATGTTTATTCTGGTTTTTTTGTCAACTAAACGCCTTCCGTGCGCGCCCCTTTGTGGCCTCGCGCCCCTAGGCACGTGCCTAGTTTGCTTTTAGGATAATCCGCTACTGGTTACAGTTACCTCCAGTTACCTAATGAGTAGAGATATCGCTCTCTACATTTGTATAGTTCGCTCTATAGCGCGGAGGTCAGCTAAAGGAAGCGGTGACAATGGCTTGTGTCTGTTCATCTTACAGGCTCTCCCTATACAGAGTGTCCTTGGATTCATTCGACAAATTGAAACTGGGGTTTGTACTCATAATAAATATCAAATTTAATATTTATTATGAGTACAGTCGAAGACGGAAATAAGTATACAGGGGGCCTCAATAAGGTTGAGATTTTCTCAAAAACTACTATACCGAAGTTAATAATTCTTTTACAGATATATAGTTTTAACTTTTATCTATCAAACAGTGAAATAATTTTTGCAATAGGTCAAGTAGTTTTTGAGAAAATCTCAATCTTAAAAACTCTCCTGTACACCTTTCTCTGTGTTCCACCGTACAAACCCCAATTCGTAAAGTTTTTTAGTAAATCAAAACTGCAAAAAAATCTACTAATTACGTCACAAGTCACGCAATGACTTTGGAAATGACCATTAGGTTAAATTCCAGTGAAAGAAATCGTAGCAATAAATTTAAAATACCTTAAAATGTAAAAACTCCAAAGCACAGTAGCGATGCACATCGATTTTTTATAGTTGAATTTATTGTAAATATTTTTTGTTCCCCCCCAAATTGTTTAATTTACTTAAACAGAATTAATGCATTGCAGAAGCCTAACCATCCATTTAATTTTGAGTAATTAATTCAAGGCCACCTGTATAGGTTTATATTATTCCGTATTGTATCTAATTAACTTTGTGTACATTAAAGAATTAAAGAAAGCAGTTGGGTATTTGCATGAATAGTATGAGTTGCATTTCTATTTCTACTCGCAAATCTATTTATTTATTTCTCTTGTCTAATTGTTAATTTGCTTTGTGCCTAGTATATTCGATAAAAACTGTTGTAATAGCCATTCTTGTCTCTTCAAGATGGGTTGGCATATGGATCCTCCCGAAGCAACTAGCCCCCACAACACAGGGAATCCTAGTGTGGGGGCTAGTGTACTTCAATAGCACGACCTGCTAAACAGGATAACCTAACTTATATATTTATAAGCCTTAGCCAATGTTATTATTTGCTTTTTATACCATGTAACATCAGTTCCATCAATAAATTATTATTATTATTATATTATTATTATTTGCAATAATTCAGTAAGATAAGGCAATGAACTAATGGACTCGAAACGTAGACACTGCTTACCCACAAGTTCAAAGTCGCTCAGCGAGCCATGGAAAGAGCTATGCTTGGCATTTCTCTGTTAGATAGAACAAGGAACGAGTATCCGCCAGAAGACAAAAGTGGTTGACATTGCTCATAGAATCAGTAAACTGAAGTGGCAGTGGGCTGGTCACATCTGTCGTAGAACCGATGGGGGAGACGAGTTCTCGAGTGGAGGTCACGAATGGTTAAAAGATGGGATGCTGCCCAGATGGAGGGATGCTCTGCACAAGGTGACCGGTAGTTACTGGATGCAGAGCTGAGTATCGTGTGAGTGAGCCTTAGGAGAGGCTTATGTCCAGCTATAATGATTATTTTTTTTGACAAAATTCCATTTAAGGGCCTTCCAAGAGCCAACTAGCGCCGCCAATCTGAAAAAAATAACATCTTACAAATTATTATTTTTTTTATTAAAAAAGCTATTGTACACAATCTTTATTAGGAGAAACACTATTTTTTAATACATGGCATAATTGCGACAAGCAAAGTTGTAGTTCTCAAATGTGCGAAAAACGGCCGTTTTTCGCAATTATGCGAACTAAAACTTACCGACATTGAATCACGTTATAATAATAATAATATTTATTTATTCAGACAACTAGGTTATAAATATGTATTTAAAAAATAGTGTTTGTCGTAATAAACATTATGTACATAGATTTTATAATAAAATTGATTAAATTGGAAGATATTATTTTTCAAAAATAGGCGACGCTAGTTGGCTCATGGAAGGCCCTTAAAGAAAATGGCAATCTTTTAACCACTCGTTTAAAAGATAATGAGATGCGATGAGCGATGACTGTCCTCGAACATGTTATATCAATAACCTCATGACCCTTAATCACGGCTTCCGCGAATCGAATGAGGTTGCAGTGATAAATCGCGCGTGCGCGGTGATCCGACTGCGCGACCGATAAAGATGAAAAGTATCCGTGTGAGATTGAAGCTGCGCCTTGGTATCTTTGGAAAGAGTGACATTTTGCATCAAAACATGCAAAATAAAGAATATTTCTTACAGGAGCCTTCTAAGTGTGATTCTGTCGCGGCCGACATATCTACTTAATTTTAAATCTAATGCTGGCCTGTATTTCGCCCAAAGGATCGCTGAGCCAACTTCAGGCCCAGGTTCTCGCTTTTTTGTAAAATTGAAGTAGATGAGTTAGTTAGAATAGGTACTGTCATTGTCACTATGTGCACAAATATTCCTAAATCAATATGGAAAATATAAACCTAAATGCAACCTTGCTATAAAACTCGCTATGCACCTCGATATAAAAGTCTGCTCCATTGGATCAACACATGCCACGTTTTGCATCGCAAAAGGCGCATGGAAGCAGATTTAGAGATATCGAATATAAATAAAAAACAACAAAAGACTCGCGTGCGTCCTGTGCATCGGCGCAGGCGCAGCGTCAATCATGCGAATTGACAGCACCTCGCGGGATGTGCGCTCGGCTACGTTACCGATATCGATAGGATTGGAGTTTTTTATTTTATTTATTTAATCTTTGTTACATTTTATGTATCGGGAGATACTTCGGTTCAAATCTAGTTTAGGCACCTAAGGAACTTAGCCCTTGTTTTTTAAGTTTCCGAACATCAAGAGGAAAAAAGGAACCATTATAGGATCACTTTGATGTCCGTCGGTCAAGACCTATATCTCAGAAACGCGTGGACGGATCAAGTTGAAATTAATATAAAATACTCAAGTCTGCAACCTCATGCAGCCGTGAAAAATTCAACCCTCCACGTCAACGCAATCAAAAGATATCGCTGTTTATGTCTAATTTTCTCGTATATTTGTATGAAAATGGCTATATGTTTACAGTTATAAGCAATAATGTATTTATTATTAAGATTTCTTAAACAACAGTTCTCCAAAAAAAAAAATGTACCCAGATTGTCATTTGCTTGTTCGTTAACAAAATATCCATGCTATACATTTTCTTTCTTTCTTAGGTTATTGTAATGTAATATACACAAAGTTGATTACACTACAGACGTGGAATAAGATACATAAGGCGTGGTTAATTCTAGATTAGAGTTCTCTACCATAGAGAGAGAGAGAGAGAGATGAGATATGGAGCAGACGATCTGGCACAGAGAGAGAATGGTGGACATTTTGCCAACGTGTCCTGAGCGGTCTATTCTACTAGTATTAACGAAATCAAAAGTTACTTGGCCAGCCCTTCTGTGTAACATAATCACCTATAAATTGCATTCGTCTATTGTATAATTAATATTCAAAGCTCTTATGTACTTACGTTTTTATACAATATAATGTAAGTATGACTGTCCTACGCCTTGGGGCAAACCGTTATGGACAAAATTTGAAATAAATAAATAATAATAAAGGAGATGTCGACACTCATTCGATATCGATATATCGCGATGTCCCAGCACTGCCCCGCACTCCGCAGGATAGCGGTATCGAGCCGGGGGTGAGATAACTCGCGCGCATCTCGCATCGTCTTCGATCACACGCGATTGATCACATTGTGTCTGCAGTAGGGTTGCCAATTTGCTAAATTAAATATACTTTCGTCCGGACAGATGGGGGGAGGTAGGGAATAAGACCAGGTAGAAGGAGAATATCATGGCTTAGGAACTTACGCCAATGGTACTGCAAGAGGACCAGCCCCTTCATCATGAACTTTTATAGCAGGATTACTTCAATAATACTTTATTATTTCGTATCATAACGTCCTTTTTTTTCTTTTCTCGTGTGGTTTAGTGACCAAACCTGTTTGTCAAAGTTATTCAGGCCGCCCGTAGGCCTTTGACGTGGCCTAACGACTGCTGTCAAGCGACAGTAACCGGGACCAACTGCTTAACGTGCTTTCCGAGGCATGAAGGGGTTAAGATGAAAGTGTCACTAGCGGTCACCCATCCAGATCCTGACCTCGCTCAACGTGGCTTAACTTGTACGATCGTTTTCAACGTGTACTCGCAACTAGCCTACGAGCCCCTTAATAACGTCTTTAATAAGCTTACTTTAAGGTCGTCATGGTGCGAAATAACAAAGTATTATTGAAGTAATCCTGCTATAAGAGTTCATTGTAAGGGGGAAGGTCTATGCTCCGTGCGGCGTTGTCGAGAGTGCAGATTGCCATAATGATCGACAACCTTCGTAAGAAGACGGCACCATAAGAAGAAGAAGAGAATAAGAAACTGACGTTTGGTTTAGCGTGGTTCCATTTACTGTAGTGATGAAATATAGACGGGACATCACGTCACTATCAGATCCAGATTTTCAACTGATTTCTACAAATTGTGCTCGCATTAAGCTCGTTCTCGATTAGATGACGAATGGTGCTTCAAGCTAGGCATACCGTTTCCAAATATAATTTTTTGAGCTTATTTGTGAATATTTTATACCTACCCACATCATAATGTGTTTAGATCTTGTTTAAACTAATTTCGGCGTGCGTTTTTTAAACTAGACTAAATCTGAAAAGTCTAATATCTTAATGCCCTTTCATCATCAAAGTTATAAAAAGGATGGCAGTACTTTTAGATCAGTCAAAGTTTAATTCAGCCATTGGAAGCCAGGTGTCGCTTCGGAAGAACTAGAAATATGGAAATATTTAAATATAAAGATTTAATTATGGTGGAACGTATACAATTAAATTTATCAAGAAATAAATAAATACGCTCACCAAAGAAAATTGTATTTCCATAGACATTATAAATGATTTTATAGATAGTTCTGCCAAAGTTTCGCTAGGTGGCTCTGATTACACCAAGTACCTGTCAGTTGTCTACAACTAACTTCGAGCTACGGATAGATGTCGCTGTAATGATTTTTGAACTAAATATTGTATGAACTTGTAATTACTAATGATCAGATGGTGCTAGTTGTCTCTATTTATTTCATAGCAAAACCATCGACATCATAAGCATGAAAAATTCTTGTTACAATACCGCCAGAATACCAATGATTATTTGTCAGCAAGTGACAACCCTGAGCCCTGTACCGAAATCATTCGGCGACACACTGGCTACTCGATGCGTATAAAAGCGTGTCCTTGGGAATAATTCTGGCAATCGAGACGAGGACCCTGGATCTCTGCACGGCGACATGGGAGCGTACTGGCAAATATGTCTACTCGTGAGTATAGTAACTTACATCTTAATATTAATTACTAGCTGTGTGACCTAGCTTCCATCATCCATCATCAGCCTGTATAAATCCACTCCTGGACATAAACCTAATGACTTTTTTCTGTCATATGTAGTCATTTGTCAGAGTGACGCTAATTTCAATCGGCATCAAGCGATGTGCTGTAATCCTGGCGAGATTTATTGAAAGTAACAACATTAAATTGTAACATTTTATTTGTTTTCTCAATCTCTATATAGTTACATTCGCAGAACTATTTATTTATTTTCTATTCTGCCTTTTATTTTCCTCATAAATCTATCTGTTTTATTGGATAACTTAACCTTTTTTTTTTGGTTTATTTCGTTTAACCGTGCATTTTCTCAATTCGTTGGTCATCACCTAAGTACTCGACACTGGCAAAATTACTGTGCCAGCCACGGTAGAAGCCATAATTTAATAAGTGAAGTGATGTGCTGTAAGGATATCTAAACAGCGCGAGGTCGACCATTGAGGGTTTTTAGTGGTTAAGAATATATACCCACATAACCTCTGGTCTTCCCTCCAAGGATGCCGGGTATCTTAAGGATATCTTCCTCTCGCCCCATGAACAAAAAAAGTTAGAGACATTGAACTTCCATCTGCCGCAATCGCTCCGTCTACTTCCACTTAATCACCTCCTCATGAAAGTTGGTCAATCTAAAATTTAATTAAAGATGATTAAATAATTATTATATATAAACGGATATCACTCACTTATATTGCTGAAGTCGCCAATTAGACCGACAGTTTCGACCGCACTGAATTGAGTGCGCGAAGAAACGTCACCGGCGACGCGGGTGTGTCGCGCTCACCTTGAAAAAGACCGTCGTAATCGGTCGAAACTGTCGGTCTAATTGCCGACATCAACAATATAAGTGAGTGATATCCGTTTATATATAATACATAATTTGTAGTAATGGCTCACTATAGTTTTAATTCTAAGATTATAATTAACTTAAATATTTCGCTATCGCTTTCAGATCCTTACAATTTCAATTCTCCAAGTTGTGACGTCAACGAACGTCAAAGAAAAGGTGCTTCACATCCCAGAGAAAATAATCGGTAGTGTCGTAGACATCGTCCAGCAGCATAAGAACAAGCCGAACCAGCAGGGCAGCTTCCAGAACCAGCAGAACGGGCAATTCCAGAACTGGAACCAGAATTCCGGCTATCAGTCGCAATACCAACAGCAGTTTCAGAATCAACAAAGCACAGGATACCCTAGCTACCCTCAAAATAATTACCCAGTAAGTCAAGCTTACCCTGCATACGGAACTGGCCAGGGTCAATCACAAGGGCAGTATCAAGGATACCCAACTGGTGGCCAGTATCAGGTTCAAAATCAACAGGGACAATATCAGAATCAGAATCAAGGACAGTATCAAAATCAGCAAGGAACTCAGCCTACTGGGCAATACCAAGGAACTAATCAGGGTACTGGCCAGTACCAAGGAACTAATCAGCCAACTGGACAGTACCAAGGCACTAATCAACCTACAGGGCAGTACCAAGGCACTAATCAACCTACTGGGCAGTACCAAGGCACTAATAAACCTACTGGGCAGTACCAAGGCACTAATCAACCTACTGGACAGTACCAAGGATCTAATCAAGTTACAGGACAATATCAGGGATCTAACCAGTCTACAGGGCAATATCAAGGTTAGCTAACTACGCATACATTTTATTTATAATCATCATCAGTTCGTATCATGAACGCAGGCGTCTCGACGCTGGTGTTCGCACCTCATTCGCCCCACAGACATACGCTGGACAGCATGTTAATGAGACTCTAGGCGTGTCATAGTTTCCTGGTACTTGTAATGATATTTAAAAAGTTGGGACTTCTGACCAAATGGGAACAGCAAGTGTTGAGTGGAATATATTAAGATTCCGGGTAAGCTATCTACTACAGATATTCCATGCTGCGTCATCGTTGGCTAAAGAAAAGCATGGGATTATTTTTAGACTTGTCTATTTTAGTTTTAATTAGGAATCGTGTACCAAAATCACCATCATTATACCGATGTACCTACACTGAATTAACTTATTATTATTATTTTAAGGTTCTAATCAACAATCCACTGGTCAATATCAAGGATCTGGAGGACAATTCACTGTAGTTAGCCAAGGAGGCACTGGCCAACCAGGTTCCCATGGTTCCACGACTGGAGTCGGCCCCACATGCATATGCCAGGCCTGGACCAAGCCCGAAAACGACGAGATCTCCAACAATGTCTCCGAAAATCCGAAACCTGAAAAGTCTGAAGTGAAAAATAAGTCGGTTTTCTATAAACACTCGTCCAAATACTTTTAAGCGCCTTTTGTGTATTACTTAGCAATTTTCCTATTATAGTTATAATTTTTACCTTCGTTTTATCACAGGCGCTTAGTTCAATTCGATCTCTATTGATGTAATTGTAAAGCATTAAAGGTTCCAATCTCAATCAGTAAATGCCACTAAATATTTAACTGTATTTTCCATTGGAATATAATATAAGTACGTTATGTACCAGGTGTATCTGTTTATGGATTGGACTTTATTTCATGACAGAAATCTCGTAAAGGAATTTCCGCTTGTTTCAATCTGTATTTCTTGAACTTTATATAAATTTAATTTCGATATAGGTTATAAAGGTAATTATTTAATAAGAATGATTTATTTTAGGTGTAAAAATATTATTTATTGTTCATTCATTAAACCAGTGAAAAATTAAATCATAAAATTTTCTTTTTATTGGCGGAGACGAATGTCTATTTATCTTCTGTGATTTGGATTCTATTCCCAGCCACAGGAACCCTTTGTACAGTAGACAGCAGATCAATGGTAATACTTTTTACTTTTGACAGTTCTTATTATTTGCGTGGTAAGACTTGAAATCGTACTACAAGTGTTACCATTGTTCTGCTGTCGAATGTACTGTGGTTGGGTCAATGGACTTGTGATACGGAGGTCCCAGGTTCGATTCCCAGCCAGGGCAGCCATGTACCAATCTGTTATCCTCGTTTTTTTCGACGAAAACAATCTTACGTATATTTACCGAGTGCTCCCAAAACGTAAGTATTATATTTTTGAAGCTGATTTCGGCGTAATTTAATTCGTACTTGCATTTTGGCAACCTTTCCTAAAACAGAAAATTGTAAGTAAGTATTATAGGGGTTATGAAGATTGAGATTGCCTCAAAAGCTACGGGACCTATTGTAAGAATTATTTCACTGTTAGATGCCTAGATAAAGATAAAACTCTGTAACTGCAAGAATTATTAATTTCAGTCCAGAAGTTATTGAGAAAATCTCAACCTTATTGAGGCCCCCTGTATTTCTTTTCTCTGTTTTTGACTGTACCTTTAATATTTGTCATATTAAATCAATTTCATATGTGGAGATAAAATCCCTTCCAAGTGGCACAATAACCAGACATAAAATCTGCAACAATATTCATACAAAACCAACTGCTTTATTGACTTTCAAATAGAGTCTCTATTAAGCGAACCCAAATCCCAGTCCTACTTTCGAGCCAGATCAAAAAGACCTACCATGCCCTGTTTGCGCAAACAAAATATGTTCAGAAACCTCGCTTCTGAGGGTCTACGAAATTTGGGCGGTGGAAACTAGGTCTGAAACTTGCGCGCGCCGCCCGCCTTACGTAATCGTTACGTAAGGGTTGGTCGGGGGTTGGAGGGGAGGGTTGGAGGTCGGGAGGGGAGGTGCAGGGGCGAAGGCGCTCGCAATCGATTCCCGACCGCAGTCCGGCGCGGCATCTCAACATGGCGGACAAGACAAAGGTTGTAGAGCAGTATTATACTCCTCCACCAGAGCTGGGGAAATGGGAATCGTTCAGCACCTTCCTGTACAACTCGGAGACAGGCCAGGTCCTCGGTCGCACGGGATCCAGTTGGGGTAAGTCTTAGGCAATAAAATTGACTACTTAAGTTGGGTGGCCGTTTTTGGTGGGAAAAATCGATGATGGAAATTCTAATTAGGGAAACTTAAATTCTTCATTTTGTTCTGTAATGTTCAAATTCATTTATGAGATACTATAAATAAAATACTGGTATATTACCTAATGGGTTACGTAACACGTTTAAAAATATGCAGTCTATTTAGAACTAGGTCAAATTACAATTTAGGTAGCCTAGATTTAAGAACATCGGTCACTTTATTTTAGTGACCTAGGTCATTCGATCAATCAAGTTTTTCGCGCACGTAACCAGATGAATTATATAGGTACAGTCGACAGCACATCTAGTGTAACACTTTGGATTTTATACCGTTCTTATTGTTCTCATAAGAGTCCTTACTGCAAGTGTTACCATTGATCTGCTGTCGACAGTCTTCAGACTCTGAATTCAAACTCTACATATAATAGTGTTAATATTTCTTTCAGTCTTTAGGTATATTCTTTTGTTAAATAATTTTAATTTACGTAATCGAAACGTAGGATACTTAATTCAATTTTTTCTTCTTACTGAAATGAAACAATTAATTAATCAAGACGTTAAAAAACCTTCATAAAAAAAATCGTCTAAAAATGCTTGTTGAAGAAACAGTTATATTATTAATATTTTAAACAAGAATGAATAAAAAATAAAACCGTTCAAATATAGTCGTAGTAAGTTTTATCAGTTTGTCATAGACTAAACAATTGTGGCAGATGCGCCGATTCTTTGCGTCGAATTGCAGTGCGCACGCTCCGTCCTTCTGCATCGATCCAAGGACACGAGCTGTTACGGAAGTTGCCGACATCACCTCTCATCTAATTATCGGAAGATTTCGGTTGGATAATTTTAAGTTAATTAGTAAGAAAGCTTTTCCGTTATTAGGTATTATTTATAAAGCCGGTAAATAATAGGTGACAATCATTGATCTCCTATAAACAACTAGATACACAAAGGACTTACTAAAACAATTTAAAAAACGTCTAAATAAGGGTCCATTGTTAACGTCCAAATAATGTCCAAAAAAGCAAATGAGGGTCCATTCATCCGTTTGGACCTTTTTTGCGGTCGGACATTTTTAGAAGGCAGACTGTGTATCTAGTTGTTTATAGGAGATCAATTGTGACAATATGTTTACAATTACAACCACGTAAAAAAAGGTAAAAGGAATCGGACCAAAGACCTCTCAAGTACCGAATACTAGAGTAAAAGGCTATCTTAAATCTTCGAATGGCATTGCCACTTTCACGTGTTTTTGAGATTCTGAATAAATGAAAATTGCGGCGATAAATTGCTGTGTTGTAGTTATAGTAGATCGTTAATGTACAGGGGGAACTGCAACGATTTTTATTGGCGTTCAAGTCCTGTCAAAGTCAGATTATTGCCGAAAAATAGTGGAAAAAGGCCTTACAGCTTGCCCCCAGAGCAATAGGTAAAAATCAAGCACCATCAATCAAAGACAAAGTCAAAATGTTATATTGCGATCATGTGGTTAATTCTAGGTGTTACATAAAAGGCCAGTACTCAACATGAACCCTGTCAGGGCAATGCAACATAATATTATTTTGTTTAAATATCAACTTTACTTACACATTAAAAACTTTATACACTAAACAAAAACTATTTTAAAGTCAGTAAGTATGCAAATAACGAACTGAGGCTCTATTTCTGTCACAAAATATAATTGTAAAGTGAATTTTGAAATTAAATTTGAATTATAGAGCATGATATATTTTAGTCTATGAGCACACTATCGTTTTTCTGCACGATTGTAGAGTAATTGGTGCTGTATCAGTGTCGCGCTTGCAGTTTACAAATTGGCATTCGAAACGCCTCATAATGATACTACTAATAAATACACACGGTATCACAGCAACACCACGATTACAACTCTTACGGTATAGACAATAAGGACCGTGGGCTAGTCTTACAGTACAATTGGTTGCTACATGGACTCTACATCTAATATAATATGTTGTAGCGTATACTAATATTGACTCTACATACCTAATTAATATGTAGAGTTTATAGCAATCAGTGTAACATAACACTGTTATTAATTACCTCGGCGAAAATTGAGAATTAATTTGTTTTTCTGCAATGTCGCATAATATTTTTTAATCATATCAACGCACATTTTGTAGAGATATCAAGTTTCAAATGACATACACAACGGATATGTTAGGCTAAACAAATGAAACTGCGAACTCAGAGTTTTGATTAAAATGAGTCATTCTTTTAATCCAATACATAGATAGGTGCAGTTAATATGTTATTATGATACTGCATACGTAAGAGCTCGGTGGTACAGTGGTTGGGTCAATGGACTTGCGATACGGAGGTCCCAGGTTCGATTCCCAGCCAGGGCAGCCATGTACGGTCGAAGACAGAGAAAGGTGTACAGTAGAGTTTTTAAGGTTGAGATTATCTCAAAAACTACTAGACCTATTGCAAAAATTCTTTCACTGTTAGATAGATAAAAGTTAGGACTATGTAACGGTGAAAAAATATTAAATTCGGTCCAGTAGTTTCCAACCTTATTGAGACCGTATACTTATCTCTGTCTTCGACTGTACCAATGAGATATCCTCGGTTTTTTCGACGAAAAATCTTACTACATTTACCGAGTGCTCCAAAACGGTGAAGAAAACATCGTGATGAAACCTGCATGACGTAGAAGAATAATTTTTTTCTAAGGCATGTTGAAATCCGCCAATCCGCAGTGGAACCGCGTGGATCCACCACCCTCGATGTAAGGTCTGTGCCCGAGCAGTGGGGCGATATAAATAGACTGATGATACAGAAGGTATCAATAAAATTGATAATTTCTTAAGAACTACTTAATCGATTGTAAAAAATCTTTTGCCTTTTAATAGTTCAGAGTAAACGCTATGTAATTGTAAAATAATTTTAAAAATCTGTTAAAAAAAAATTTACAATATCTCAACTTTAATAACTCTACATTTTCCTCTATGTTAGATCGTACACGAAATGACAATGTCAGATTCTGTCCCACCATCAACCGTATGATGAACAAGATAACGAATAAATGTAAAAATATCTCCGTTTTTTATTAAAATTATTGGTTTAAAATAAAGTTTTGTACAAGTTGCGAGAACAGCCTTATTAAGAATTCAGAAAATAGTATGAAGTCGAAGCGAATTATTCATTTTTGTTATCATTTTCTACTACTCTCGCAACTCCTACTGATTATGATTATGCAATATAAAACATGTAATAAGTCCCCAACAAAATGATAGGTACAGCTTCAATGGTCTCGTCGGCAAAGCTCCATTGAAATGTGGTATCATACACATTGATGGTGTCACTTCACTTGGCTATTCAAATTTGCGTATTTGTCATAATTGCCATGTGTAGTTGGTATTCTTGACAAAACATTCGCCTTATTTGTATGTACGTCAAGTATTTGACAAACACGACAAACATCCAATCATCATCATCAGTCTATTTATATTGCCCCACTTCTCGGGCACAGACCTTCCCTTACATCGAGGGAGTTCGGGCCATAATCCACCACGCGGGCCCAGTGCGGGTTGGCGGATTTCACATGCCTTAGATTTTTTTTTTCTACGACATGCAGGTTTCATCACGATGTTTTCCTTCACCGTTTTTGAGAGCACTCGGTAAATGTACGTAAGTTTTTCCATCGAAAAAACCGAGGATAACTCATTGGTACATGGCTGCCCTGGCTGGGAATCGAACCTGGGACCTCCATATTGCAAGTCCATTGACCCAACCACTGAGCCACTGAGCTCTCATCCATACGAATAGCCAAGTGAAGTGCCACCATGAAACCGTTGGGTGCAATGGTGATTTGTCGTCTAGTAATCGATGCGGCCTGTCCGTCTACGGCGCATTCTCCGTGACCTCGCAACCTATCGACTCTATCGCAGTAACTACGGCGACAGGCGTACTGCAACTCTACGTTCAAGCACTATGTATTGCCATTATTAGAAAATAAACTTTTTGACATACTTAAATATAATTGAGATTGTTTCTATTCGTTATTATATTAATTTAATAACACTTTTTAAATGTTATACCTAACATTAATTTGTATTCATTTTGACTAAGCTATTTACTCTATTATTACCTGACGATCATTTTTACAAATATGACTATATTTGACATAATGTACTACCTATATTATTGTATAGTATTTTATTGTGTAAAAATGAAATAAAGAAATCTAATCTAATCTAAAGTGTTTAAAGTCAAAAGTCAAAGTCAAATTTCTTTATTGCAAGTAAGCACGTTGAGTACATTTTTGCACGTCAATATATGTTTTGAATTTACATTTACACCACTTTGCAAGGAACAGGTGCCAACGCTGAGGAGAAAAAGTGGCAAAAACTCTCAGCAGCACATCTTTTAAAACAATGATAATACAATTATTACTTAATAACTATACAGTACGTAACTATTACTATTGTTAGTAAGTTTATCCCTCATGCGGACTTTACGGAACCTAAACGAAGCATAATTAAGTGTATTAATTTAGCATAATAATAGACATTTATTATTCATTTGTTTCAGCTAATTTTTATTTCCGTTTTGTACAGATACTTATATGCAAATATATTAATTAGATAAAAGTGATAAAACGGGAATTACCGTGTTAAACATTTATTTATTGATGTCTCGATATTTCGCCAGCATTGCAGCCATCATGGTCACGAGTAGACTGAAGTCTGTGAGTGTGGAAGTCAAAACGATCTACCTCTTTCGTGTTCGCTGACTGCGTTGATATAATAAATAAATGAATGTTTAACACGGTAATTCCCGTTTTATTAAATTAATATGTATACAAACCGTGTAAGTTTAAGAAGTGATGCCATGACAGAATCACACCTTGCATTCAGATAAAAAAAACGGTCAAGTGTGAGTCTGCCTCGCGCACCGAGGCTTCCGTGCAACGCAACTTAACCCCGTAACTTTGCTCTAACGAAAAGATACAACTAGATTTAGAAACCAACTTATCTTTGCTTACTGCGACGGGTGACCCTCGTGCTGGCGGCTTTCTCGCACAGAGGCTGAGCCTAGCCATACAGCGCGGGAATGCCGCATTTAAAAAATAGTATTCATCCTAATAGACATTTTGTAAATAGCTTTTTTAATAAAATTGGATAAATTGAAAGATATTATTTTTTCAAGATTGGGGCTAGTTGGCTCATATCAGGCCCTTAATGGTTTCCGATCAGTAATGTTAGCCGACTAAAACATAGTGCGCCCTTTTATTAGCTTATTTGCATACACACAAACATTTTCACGCAGTGTCCCTTGCATTCGGTCTGCGCCTGGCCTCATTCTGAAATGGTTAGAGCAATGTTAGAGAGGACATTTGCGCATGCGCACTAATTGCGCCCATAACTATTGTGACACCTTGCGCTGAATGAAAAGATTAGCTATACCGCAGCCCAAATCAAGTGTCTTATTTTGTAAACAAATGTGATCGTCTAATTACCTGTTGTGATGTAACACTGAAGAAACTGATTGATCGAACCTTCATCACTGTGAAAATAAAGTGATCCGATCTAATAATGTGAAAATAACTGTGCTAGTCACAGAATAGCTTAGAATGTTAGTAGGGGAAGGTAGTTTTTGTTTACAAAATAAGACACTTGAGTTGGGCTTCAGTTTAGGTTTAAATATTAGCAACTGCAGCTGACAAGGTCTAATTTTTTATATGAAGGTAAAATTAAGGGACATATAGATTTTTTTTTTAAATAAGCTTGTTTTCATTATTTAAAGAATAAGTTAAGATTGTGAAAATTAAAAAATCACATTAATGAAATACTGTATTTTATTAATTATGTAGTTTAAACAATACAGTACAAATTAATACTAGGTATGTAATACGAAAAGCCCAAGTTACAAGCAATAACAACGCATTTAATGTTGACATCAGACCAGTCAGTGCCATCTACCGGGGCTAACGTTACTTTCTTTTTTAAATGTAACCTTGAAAACTCCTCATTATTTCGCTAGGTCCGGTACATTGGTCCACCTAATCGCCTATTTAGACTTAGAGACACATAAAGAATTCTGTAATACAATTAGAAAATATCTACTTCAGACAAGTTTCTATACAATTGACGAGGCTTTTGCTGATGACCATTTTTGTAATCTAAACAATGATACTAGCATGTTATAAGAATTATTAAATTTACGACTGACGAAGCTATTGCTGAAATAATTGAATTGTATGCACTAAATTGCTCGAACGAGAGCTCGGTGGCTCAGTGGTTGGGTCAATGGACTTGCAATATGGAGGTCCCAGGTTCGATTCCCAGCTAGGGCAGCCATGTACATACCAATGAGTTATCCTCGGTTTTTTTCGACGGAAAAACTTACGTACATCTACCGAGTGCTCTCAAAAACGGTGAAGGAAAACATCGTGATGAAACCTGCATGAAGTAGAAGAAAAAAAAAATTCTAAGGCATGTGAAATCCGCCAACCCGCACTGGGCCCGCGTGGTGGATTATGGCCCGAGCTCCCTCGATGTAAGGGAAGGTCTGTGCCCGAGCAGTGGGGCAATATAAATAGACTGATGATGATGATGATGCACTAAATTAAAACTTTTGTATAGACGTAACCAAGTGTACAATGGTACCTCAAGGTGGAATAAATGAGTATGAGTATAGGATAAACTAAATAAGTAATTTCACTCGTCGGTTCTGTCGTATCGATACGTGACGTGAGTAGCCTATCTATAGCGCTGAAGTATCGAGTCTGTAATTGGCACAAGTGGCGCCAATAGCGGTTTCCTAGCAAATTACCGGTCAAACACTGACCTGAGCGAATTCCTTAACATCCTATGTACACTACATTTGTTTGCCAAAATAAGAGGAGACCAAAAATGTTTCCTGCAAACTAGACAGCGCTGGGATTTCGGTACCAGTAACCGGGTTGCCAGATTTGGGGTTTTACTCGCAGTTTTGGGATAAAATGACAATGCCAGATTCTGCCCCACCATCAACCGCAAATTGTACAAGATAACGATTAAATGTAAAAATATCTCCGTTTTTTATTAAAATTATTGGATTAAAATAAAGTTTTGTACAAGTTGCGATTTGAAAAAAACAGCTTAATTAAGAATTCAGAACATAGTAAGAAATCGAAGCGATTTATTCATTGTTTTTGTTATTCTTCTATAGGAGTTGCGAGAGTAGTAGAAAATTATACTGATTATGATTATGCAATATGAAACCTGTAATAAGTCCCCAACAAAATGATAGGTACACTAGCTTAAATGGTCACGTAGTTTTGTACGTGGGGCAAAGCTCCATTGAAATATGGCAATGTCTTTTTGTGTGAGACCATTTCAAAGTTTTTCCTAACTTTTACTTGTTGTTCGCAGCTAAAATCCTCCTGTTTTACCTGATCTTCTATGCTGTGCTGGTGGGATTCTTCGCGGCCATGCTGGCCATCTTCTACCAGACCCTGGACAGCAAGATACCCAAGTGGCAGATGGAAGGCTCGCTCATCGGGAACAACCCAGGTAAATTATACTCCTCTTTGAAAATGAACATACCTTATTATTGGACGTCGCCAAGGGAAAGAGGGAGGGTTTAGAGGCCTTGAGTTTTTTTTTATTAGCGCATCTTCTTCTTTTCTCGTGTGGTGTAGTTACCAAACCTATTTGTCAAAGTTATTCAGGCTGCGGCCTAACGACTGCTGTCAAGCGACAACAACCGGGACCAACTGCTAAACGTGCTTTCCGAGGCACGAAGGGGCTCAGATGAAAGCGTCACTAGCGGTCACCCATCCAGGTCCTGACCTCGCCCAACGTTGCTTAACTTGTACGATCGTTTTAAACGTGTACTCGCAACTGGACTACGAGCCCCTTCTTTATTAGCGCTTAAGTTCAAATACTCAGCATCCTAAGACTAGACTTTTGTTCTTAGGTCGATAGTGATAGACGGTTTTGAGCCCGAACTCAGCGTGAGCTCGCACTTACGACTGTCAAAATCGTATGAAAACTGACAGTTGTAACTCAAAACTATCTAAGTATAACTATCGGTCTATATCAAGACCATTGAGTTACAATTTAATACAGAGACACCAATAAACTCGGTTTGATGTGAGTGCATGCGCTTATGGTGTGTCTGTTGCCCTCAGGCCTGGGCTTCCGGCCGATGCCGGAAACCGCCAACGCCGAGAGCACCCTGATCTACTACCGGGCCAACGACAAGGGGGCCGTGCTCCGATGGGCCAGGGTCATCGATGACTTCTTGAACCGTAAGTCATAGCCATAGGTTCCCTTCTTGTCGTATTTTATTGGGGCTAAATCTAAACAAAATAAACATAAGTTGGTCATTGATCTCCTATAAACAACTAGATACACAGTCTGCCTTCTAAAAATGTCCGAGCGCAAAGAAGGTCCAAACGGATGAATGGACCCTTATTTGCTTTAATGGACATTATTTGGACGTTAACAATGGACCCTTATTTGGACGTTTTTTAAATTGTTTTAGTAAGACCTTTGCGTATGTTGTTTATAGGAGATCAATGAAGTTGTTCGTCAACTTGGAACAGAATTTAAATCAGTAAAAAAATGACATTTTTACGTACGGTCGATGACAAAGAAATGATAAACCCTTATATTATATATTTAAGCAGTGATCAGCTAATCGTAATTTGAAACACCAAAAAATATTCAGGTACGGTAACACTGCTGAATGAATTCAAAAAAGAACGACAATTTGGCTTAAATTGGGGTAAGCCTACTCCAAAGTCCTTAAAAAAGTAATCAGCAGTATCAAATGGAATCAGCTGTTCCGAATTCGGTCCGCCAATTTGTTAATTAAGCATACGACGTTGTTTAAACTGACAGCTACTTATTCGGTTCTTCAGGAGTTGATTAACTTTAAATAGTGTTTATAGGGGCTTTTTGAAAATGGCGGGAAACGACGGTTGCGAAATTATTTAATAATTTTCAGTTTAATGTCTACAGTGGGTATTTTTTGTTTAATATCACGTTAAATTAATCAGAACATGTTCGCGAATGACCGTACGGTGAAGTTATTGGATTATTTATGCAAGATCTGAAGTTTCAAGCTTTTATCAAGAGTTCCCGCTACAAGCTCGGGAGTGAACGTGACTGTCGAGTTGCTTCGTCCAGAGTGACGACGCTACGGCGTCTCCTCTGGATGAAGACGCGGCTACCCAGGGTGAAGACGCTACTGCGACTCCCCTGGAGGAAGATAGAAGACTATTGAATATATTGAATTTTCTGTAACATGACATTGGCAAATGACGAACTGTCGAGTCCATTAATAAAATAAATAAAATAAGTAAACATTTTTTTAAACAATTGTTAAACAAGGTATTAACTTAGTCATCGATTATAAGTAAGGCTGCAAATGTATAGGACCTCTTCTTTCTAGAATACCGCAAGAAAGGCATCGGCAGCGGCGAGCAGCGCGGCGCCGAGCACCGCGTGGCGTGCTCGGCCGTGTCGCACAAGCTGAGCGAGGACCAGGTCTGCGACGTGCCCGTGGACGACTTCCACCCCTGCACGCCAGCCAACCAGTACAACTACGCGGAGGCGGCGCCGTGCGTCTTCCTCAAGCTCAACAAGGTACTGACAAGCTCAATGGTAAACTTGCAGTACGATTTCAACGCTTACGACGCTGATAATAAGAAAGGTTTAAAGTTCAAAGTGATACTTGATTTGAGGTGTACTGTAGCGTAGGTGACATGGACACATCAATATTTATCGTGATCCGGATCACGATCCGCAGGGTGCGTTCAGAATGAAGGGTTTCCAAGGTTACATTTAAAAAAGAAAGACAGTACCGCTAGCCCCGGTAGATGGCACTGACTGGTCTGATGTCAACATTAAATGCGTTGTTATTGCTTGCAACTTGGCATTTTCGATTTACATACCTAGTATTAAATTGTACTGTATTGTTTAAATTACACAATCAAACCAATAATAATAAATTAACATACAAAATTGTGCATTTATTGATAACAAAAAACGAAAGACGATCATTTTGACGTTTGATTTCTTCTTCTCAACACTGGGAATCAAACCCAGAACCCTGGCACAGAATACACTAGCGACTCAAGGAGGTCGTCTCATGAAAGTCGTCTGATGAAATAATAGGAAGCTATTTGATGAAATATTATTTTTTATTATCTTCCAGATCTTCAATTGGACGCCCAATCCTTACAACTCCACTGAAGAGCTCCCGGCCAACATGCCTGAGGACCTGAAGGCACAAATCAAGCAGAACGTAAGCACAAATAGTTTCATTATACATACATAAACTCACGCCTGATTCCCGTAGACGAATGACGGGAGACTATGGAATTCCATCTGCTTCCGATCCTGGCGTACAACTTCTTGCACGCTCCTCGGTTTGTAGTTTTCTAGAATTTAGACCTCGTTTGGCCCGTTTTTATAACATCGCAAATCTCATCTTCAATACCACAATGCCTAAAAACTAAGGTCTTCAACCAGTGCGTCCTGCCAGTGATGACCTACGGAGCCGAAACGTGGACATTGACGGTGAGACTGGCCCACAGGTTCAAGGTCGCTCAGCGAGCTATGGAAAGAGCTATGCTTGGAATTTCTCTGTTAGATAGAATAAGAAACGAGTATATCCGCCAGAAGACAAAAGTGGTTGACATTGCTCATAGAATCAGTAAACTGAAGTGACAGTGGGCTGGTCACATCTGTCGTAGAACTGAATGTCGAATGGAGGCCACGAACGGGTAAACGTAGTGTGGGACGCCCCCCGACCAGATGGAGGGATGACCTTCGCAAAATGGCTGGCAGGGACTGGATGCAGAGGGCCGAGAGTAGGGTTGATTGGCGCGCTTTGGGAGAAGCCTACGTCCAGCAGTGGACTGATACGGGCTGATGATGATGATGAAATCTGGTCGACGTACGTTCAGCCCCCTTACCATGAAGTCTTATAGCAAGATTACTTCAATAATACTTTGTTATTTTGTACCACGACGACCTTGAAGTAAACTTATTACAGTACACTTAGTACACTGCTTACGTCAATATTAGCCGTATGCATTTCTTTCGTTACCCTTCATTTATTTATCCGCTCCATATTATAATCAACTTTTCATTTGTCTCATCAATTGTTCCTTGTGCAGTCTGGCAAACCGGAAGGCAACACGGTGTGGGTATCCTGCGAGGGCGAGAACCCTGCTGACGTGGAGAACATCGGGCCCATCCAGTACATCCCGAGACGCGGCTTCCCGTCCTTCTACTACCCGTTCACCAACAAGGAGGGATACCTCAGCCCAATCGTCGCTGTGCTCTTTGAGAAGCCGAGGAGTAAGTTACCTTGAAATGAGTTTATTTGCGGTATAAGAGATGACAGTTATAAACATTGTACTTTCAGTCGAAGACAGAGATAAGTATACAGGGGGCCCTCAATAAGGTTGAGATTTCCTCAAAAACTACTGGACCGAATTTAATAATTCTTTTACAGTTACATAGTTTTAACTTTTATCTATCAAACAATGAAAGAATTTTTGCAATAGGTCAAGTAGTTTTTGAGAAAATCTCCACCTTAAAAACTCTCCTGTAGGTACACCTTTCTCTGTGTTCCACCGTACGTACCACATATTTCCCATACAAAACTTTCACAGTGGGAGTCTACTAAATAGCGTACCTAATATTGTTATCTCACTGAGGAGGAGCTCGGTGGCGTAGTTGTACAATAGGAAGTCCCAGATTCTATCCTCAATCAGATTAGCCAATGAGTTTTCCTTAATTTTTTTCGTAGGAAAACCCTTTGATGAATTTTAGCAGGGAAATATAAATACGCCAACAATTTTTTAATTTTAGTAGTTAGTGCCGTAGCCTTCGTAGAAAAACTGAAAATACGCGCATACGAAGCCTTAAGAACTTTGATCTTCTAACATTTCTTTTCATAATTTCCAGCGGGTGTCCTCATCAACGTGGAGTGCAAGGCGTGGGCGAAGAATATCCAGTACGATCGCTACGAGCGACGCGGCTCGGTCCACTTCGAGCTGATGGTAGACCACTATTAAGCTCGGCAGGACCGCCTCGGGCGTGAAGGCCTCTTGGCCAAAGAACTCGCCAAGATGGCCAACATCGTCCTCCGAGGATATCTAACAGTAGTCAAGTTAATTTGTGATAAATACTCGTCAAAGACCATTGGCCACCATGGTCGCTGATCAGAACTAGCTTCACCACCAACTATAGAGAGCTGTTGAACTGCCAGTAGTTTTAATTCGTGGAATGATCAAGGGTAGGGAATGTTGTCGTCAAAAGTATGGGGTTACTGGTTGGTGGCTTGGCCGAATATTGTTGGCAAATGTTGGTCATGGTGGCCAATTGTTTCACCGCCACAGCGACAGCACTGCGCCTGCGCCGGCTGCCAAAAGCGTCGAGCAATAGCCAATGTCGGCGGTTTTTAATTTATATTCGTTTTAGAATAAGCCAAATGGGCGCCACTTATAGTTGAAGTTTTCTTTCACGCTTCAATAAAATTAATAAACGTTTAAAATAATTGAATATTTATTATTATGTAATGTTTTCTGGACGGAATGTCAATAAACACGCAATAGTTGGTTCCAATTTAGGATTTTGTTGTGCGTTTTATTTAATATCCCTTTTACAATAGAGACTCTGTATTTTCACAAGTATAATAATTAATCAGAGAGACCTCGGTGGCTAGAGAGACCTCGGTGGCTCAGTGGTTGGGTCAATGGACTTGCAATACGGAGGTCCCAGGCTCGATTCCCAGCTAGGGCAGCCATGTACCAATGAGTTATCCTCGGTTTTTTCGGCGGAAAAACTTACGTACATTTACCGAGTGCTCTCAAAACGGTGAAGGAAAACATCGTGATGAAACCTGCATGTCGTAGAAGAAAAAAAAAATCTACAGCATGTGAAATCCGCCAACCCGCACTGGGCCCGCGTGGTGGATTATGGCCCGAGCTCTCTCGATGTAAGGGAAGGTCTGTGCCCGAGCAGTGGGGCAATATAAATAGACTGATGATGATGAATAATTAATATCAGCACCCTTACGCTTCTATTTCTGGTTGACAAATAGAACTTCAGGAGCTGGTGTCCCAAGTCCAACATTATTAGCGAGATCAAGTATGCATTCTCTCGACATGCCCAGACGTCGAGAGAATGGAGGAGATCGTGCTGCGAAGAGAGCATACCAGGTACCGCCGAAAGGACGAGGTCGAGAAGGATCTGCACCGACTGCAGGCCACAGACCACTTCCCCATAGACCTGTTACAGGAGGCCCGTGTCTGCACATGAGCGCAAAATTGCTTCGCGACACGTGTACGGTGGACAGAGAAAGATGTACAGGAGAGTTTTTAAGGTTGAGATTTTCTCAAAAACTACTTGACCTATTGCAAAAATTATTTCACTGATAGATAAAGGTGAAAACTATGCAATTGTAAAATAATTATTAAATTCGGTCCAGTAGTTTTTGACAAAATCTCAACCTTATTGAGGCCCCCTGTATACTTATCTCTGTCTTCTACTGTATTAACCTAGAGACATGGACTTGGACGCATCTCTTTAATGAGCGCTCGGAGTGCACCCCTGTCCCCCGCTTCGTCTCTATGCGCTCATCGTTGACAGAATGTTTCGCTTGCAGTACCGATATCATGTCTATTGGGTGGTCTACTGGGATAAGTGGTCTGTGCTGCAGGCACACACGTGGTGGCAGTCAGTGCGGGACCGGCACGACTGGCGTCTTCTCGTTGCGGAGGCCAAGACCCACTTCGGGTCACTGAGCCAGCGGAGTAAGTAAGTATATTACCTAGTAAGTATATTTACCTAGTATTAAAGATAGATAGTGAGAGCTCGGTGGCTCAGTGGTTGGGTCAATGGGCTTGCAATATGGAGGTCTCAGGTTCGATTCCCAGCTAGAGCAGCCATGTACCAATGAGTTATCCTCGGTTTTTTCGACGGAAGAACTTACGTACATTTACCGAGTGCTCTCAAAAACGATGAAGGAAAACATCGTGATGAAACCTGCATGTCGTAGAAAAAAAAAATCTAAGGCATGTGAAATCCGCCAACCCGCACTGGGCCCGCGTGGTGGATTATGGCCCGAGCTCCCTCGATGTAAGGGAAGGTCTGTGCCCGAGCAGTGGGGCGATATAAATAGACTGATGATGATGATGAAAGATAGAGAGTAGTTAGGTGAGTATTTCTTGGCCTATGTCCAACAGTGGAGTAAAAACAAAATATAAACAACGCTAATTATCTCGGCAACGTATATTAACTTAATGAGATGTCGACACGTAATAAATTAAAAACATGCGAAATTTCATTATTCTATACATTCCACTGAAGATCAGGCATCGAGTTCCTATATTTCAAATACGAATTTCCACAGAGCTGTGGATTGAGATGCTTCAAGACGGCAGCGATGCAGCAACCCCTTGCAGATGTCCCTAGGCGACGATGACCGTTTACCGACGACGACCGGGTCTTTTCACCCCTAACATTGGGGGGAGAAGTGCGGGCCTTGAGGTATACCCTCTCTACCCGGGCATGAACTCACCGGATGTTGATCCGATGGTGAGATTGTACCCGCCTGCGATGCGGGATTTTGGAGTTGGGGAATTATGCAGGTCGGTACGTCCGTTTGGTGCACAGCTCAAAACCCGCCGCTTAAGGCGACGGGGAGCGCAGCAACTCCCTCTGGAGGCGGTGGCCTTCCGGAGGGCGTGCGTGCAGGGGTGCGAGGTTGCGGAGATGACCGTTTACCATGAGGTGGCTTGTCTGCCTCCAAAGTCAAAGTCAAATCTCTTTATTGCAAGTAAGCACGTTGTGTACCTACATTTTTTCACGTCAACATATAATTTTTTAATCTACATTTAATACTTACCACTTTGCCAGGAAAAGGTGAAAACGCGAGGAGAAAGTTCCTTTTTTTCTTATACAATTATATTCTACCTGGAATAAATGCAGTTGATCGTGCCAATAAAATTAGTATTAGTTTATTACCAACAAAAAGAAAATTATGACGACATGCATACATCGTCGCAAACTTTCTCCAAAACAATGCCATTAGACCCCATAGTAATCGGACTCTAATAAAACAATAAACTTTTCAATCTGTCTCGAAAGGCAAAACAATTCGCGCGTACCACCATCAATCTATAAGAAGTAAATGGATCGCTATTTCCAGACCAGTGAGGTGACCGCGACTTCCATCGTTATCGTAATCAGTTTTAATTTGACGCATGGACGCTATACATTGCTGCTATGTTTTGTAAATAAAAGTCAAATTTCTTTATTGCAAGTAAGCACGTCGAGAACATTTTTGCACGTCAATATATTTTTTTGTCACTTTGCAAGGAAAAGGTGCCAACGCGGAGGAGAAATAGTGGCAAAAACCTCATCAATTAATCATTATTATATCGCTTCATTACACTCCCATGTCGATCCACATTTGTATATCTATGGTCAGCAGTATTTTGGCAATATGTATTTATATAGAGATGTTGGGCACCCTCCAGCGACATTTCGCGAACCCCCCTCGGCGCCACTCAGTCGCCAACACCCTCCCCCCGCCCCTCCACAGGCGAACCCGTGCTCTGCTGCCCCATATAGAGTTCTTTGTCTGTTTACTTTATGGGTTCACCTGCAATGTACCTGTTTACTATGAAGGAATGGCGATGGATATTTATAGTCACTACATTGCTGTTACAAGGAAATACACTTTAATAGTATTAGTCATAAAACAACCAAGTAATATCTAGGTTAGAAAAAATTATACTCGTTTATTTTCGTGTGGTTTAGTGATCAAAGAGTTGTTCAGGCCGCCCGTAGGCCTTTGCCATGGCCTGATGACTGCGACCGGGGCCGACTGCATACAGTCGTACAGTCGAAGACAGAGATAAGTATACAGGGGCCCTCAATAAGGTTGAGATTTTCTCAAAAACTACTGGACCGAATTTAGTAATTCTTTTACAGTTACATAGTGTTAACTTTTATCAGCTATCAAACAGTGAAATAATTTTTGCAAAACGTCAAGTAGTTTTTGAGAAAATCTCAACCTTAAAAACTCTCCTGTACACCTTTATCTATGTTCCATCGTACCTACCTATCTTCTAATGAATATGTCGATGATAAACTTTACTTATGAGGTACCAGGTTCGATTCCCAGCCAGGGCAGCCATGTACAGTCGACGACAGAGATAAGTATACAGGGGGCCTCAATAAGTTTGAGATTTTCTCAAAAACTACTGGACCGAATTTAATAATTCTTTTACAGTTACATAGTTTTAACTTTTATCAGCTATCAAACAGTGAGATAATTTTTGCAAAAGGTCAAGTAGTTTTTGAGAAAATCTCAACCTTAAAAACTCTCCTGTACACCTTTCTCTGTGTTCCATCGTACCTACCTACCTATCTTCTAATGAATATGTCGATGATAAACTTTATTTGTGAGGTACCAGGTTCGATTCCCAGCCAGGGCAGCCATGTACCAATGAGTTATCCTCAGTTTTTTCGAAGGAAAAACTTACGTACATTTACCGAGTGCTCTCAAAACGGTGAAGGTATGCATCATGATGAAACCTGCATGCCGTTGGAAAAAAAATTAAGGCATGTGTAGTTCGCTAATCCGCACTGGGCCCGCGTGGTGGATCATGGCCTGAGCTCCCTCGATGTAAAGGAAGGTCTGTGCCCGAGCAGTGGGGACATATAAATAGACTGATGATGAAACTTTATTTAATTAAATATCAATGACAAGTAAATGAAAGATAGGGACTGTAGTGATAATTTAATTATTTAGTTGGCAACTTATAGTCAATCGATAAATGACAATGCCAGATTCTGCCCCACCATCAACCGCAAGTTGTACAAGATAACGAATAAATGTAAAAATATCTCTGTGTTTTATTAAAATTATTGGTTTAAAATAAAGTTTTGTACAAGTTGCGATTCGAAAAAAACAGCTTAATCAAGAATTCAGAAAATAGTAAGAAATCGAAGCGATTTATTCATTGTTTTTGTTATTCTTCTATAGGAGTTGCGAGAGTAGTAGAAAATGATACTGATTATGATTATGCAATATGAAACCTGTATTAAGTCCCCAACAAAATGATAGGTACAGCTTAAATTATCACACAGTTTTGTAGGTGGGGCAAAGCTCCATTGAAATGTGGCAATGTCTTTTCGTCCTTTCGCAATTCGTCACCATTTAATTTTGTCATAAGCCAACCTTAATTTACTGACGATCCGTCCACCCGAAAAGTGAGTAGAAATTAATTCGTTGTTTGCGAGTTGACATTTAATTTTAGAGAGAAATAGGCAGGGGTCGAGTCGCAATTGTTCTAAGTATGGACGCGTTTTAGGTATTTTGCATATAAATAGTAAAATAACTCCCACTCCACACTATGACACAACAACACTATAGATGCAATGCGTTATTAAATCCCTCCGTCCGAATGACGCCATAAAAATTGCACTAAAGCGCGATCTCGCTTAGATTTCAGATTCGTATCGTTTATTGGAAGTTAATACATTTTTAATGTCAATATAATTAAAAAAATATATGTTTATACAAGGGTATTTGAGAAGTATTGAAAATTAAATTTTCGTTAGTACGGTCAAAGACAGAGAAAGGTGTGCAGTAGAGTTGTTAAGGTTGAGATTTTCTCAAAAACTACTTGACCTAGCAATAATTATTTTACTGTTAGACATATAAAAGTTAAAACTATGTACTGTAAAATAATTATTAAAATCGGCCAACAATAATTAAAGTAGTTCTTGAGATAATCTCAATCTTCTCAATAAGTTTGTATACTTATTTCTATCTTCGTATGTACAAAATAGACATAAGTTGAGATAAGTTGAAAAAAGATTAATTACAATGATTTTAAAAAATTTAAGCCTTTAAAATCAAACACAATCTAATTCGTTTTGCTGAAAAGTGATCAGTAATTGTAATTTCAAAAATCTAATTTATCTGAAGATATGTCTTCAGTATGATCACGCAAGTAGATTTTACCAATAAAAAAATTATCAACTACCCTCTAATAAAGCTCTCATTCTTAATCGACACCACGCCTTGTGATTGCTTAATAAAAGTGTAATTTTTACAGCTTTTAAAAACTAACTTCGCGGGACTTCGCGTCAATAGCAAAGATACATGTACAATCGACAGCAGATCAATGGTAACACTTTTTACAGTTCTTATTAGTTGCGTCATAAGACTTGAAATTGTACTGCAAATTTTAGAATTAAAACTATAGTGAGCCATTACTACAAATTATTATATATAAACGGATATCACTCACTTATATTGTTAAAGTCGGCAATTAGACCGACAGTTTCGACCGATTTCGACGGTATTTTTCAAGGTGAGCGCGCCACAATATAAGTGAGTGATATCCGTTTATATATAATAATTTGTACTGCAAATGTTACCATTGATCTGCTGTCGACTGTACCACGGAGGGATTACTATTAGAAAATTTAGAGCAATTTCCAGCTAACTTGCATCTATAGTACTTTCAATATAAGACAACCCCCTCAGTAATCGCCCCTCACCCCCTGCTGGCCTGTCTAAATCCGATCCAGAGCAATGTCATCAACCCCTAACACATATACCTATTTGTGTGTCTCCATTAAATTGGGCCCCTGCCAATAAAATTGAGTGAGTGCTCTTTGGTAGAGCGCTGATTGGGTAATCGAGATCTATATTAAATAATTGGGCAAAAAGCTCAAACTGCGGTTAAATTGTTAGTATCTACAATGTTTTTTTAAACTTTCACGGTTTGTATACATATTAATTAGATAAAACGGGAATTACCGTGTTAAACATTTATTATTGATGACACAAAACGATCTACCCTCTTTCGTGTTCGCTGACTGCGTTGAGAAAAGTTGTTGATATTTAGTCTACTCGTGACCATGATGGCTGCAATGCTGTCGAAATATCGAGACATCAATAATAAATGTTAAACACGGTAATTCCCGTTTTATCTAATTAATATCTACAATGTATTGTCTAATGTCTGCGGAAGTCCCAAGTTTGATGCCCCGGTCCGGTATTTTATAGTGTATAGATTTATACAGGGTGGCTTGTGACATACATCAATTCTGCACAGCGTTTAAGTCGTAGAGAGAGAGTTGTAGTAAATTAAACAATCTGGGGAACAATAAAAAAAAATCACAATAAATTCAATTATATTTTTTTTTAATTTGATGTACATTGTTACTGTGCTCTGGAGTTTTTAACATTTTAAGGTTAAAAATACCTTAAAATGTTAAAAACTCCAGATTTTTTGCAACGATTTCTAAAGGTCATTTCTAAGGTCAATGTGTGACTTGTGATGTACTTAAAAAAAGAGCCAAAAAAATGATTTACTAAAAGACCTTACCAATGTAATATTTATTATAAGTACAACCCCCATTTCAATTTGTCGAATGAATTCAAGAACACCCTAAATACTACTACTTCACGATATTTTCATTCACCATTTCAAATTCAATTCAATTTAAAAACAAATGTTTTTTTATTTCCTTCCACATTAGGTACATTTTCATGTTATTAGACACAGTTTGGTGGAAGACTGGTGCTCAAGCTAGGACTAATCCTGTGTTTTGAGTCACCAGGCCTCCCCCTTACAGATATAATGTACATTAAAAAAGAAAATAGGGTGAAGAAACATTTTAAAAAGGTTATCATAAAGTCAAAAGAGCGATGTGTGCGTTTGTTTGTTTCAAAACAACCTTTAAGTAATTTATCTCGTTTCTAGCTCAATCTCAATATTAAAATACCTACATAAATTAACTGACACAGAAATTCGGATCATTCCTCTCTATCCCCCTATTCTGTCCCCCAGTGTATTTTTTTTCTTTCTTTCCATTTTATATCTGCCATCGGCTCTTCAGCCATAATCAGATGTGTTCTGGGGCGGAATTTTATTTTGGGTGCAATTCCATTGAATAACACCGTCTACTATGGTCGAGAGGACTTAGTCTCTTTGGTCTAGTCCCCCAGTGTATCAAAATATTTTATTTAACATAATATAATAACTAAAACGCTACATTTTAAAAAATAGAGTAAAAGATAAGACAAATGGGTTTTTCAATCACAACCACTGTTAAGATAATTATTTGTAATAACGAAAATAGATGCAAGGTTTGATAAATAATCTCGATCGAGGGGACAGAGAGGAATGATCCAGAAATTCGGCCAAACTATAAACATAGTAACATGATTCCCTCCCCTTGGGGTCATAGTGCTACGATGTTCCGTAGAGGGTGCTACGCGCTACGCTGCGGAGTCTGTGGCGCCAAACTGTCGGGCGCCGCGGGCCGTCGCCGTCTGCCGAAGGGGGCGACGACCGGGACACGAGGGACGAGTACATTGACGGGATAAGCGCACTATCACAGAACACTTACCCCATAGACCTGTAACAGGAGCCCGCCCGTGTCTGCCCGAACATGAGCGCAATTTTTTTTTAAATTAATTTATTTATAACAAAATTGCAATGTTACATCGGTCGCTGCACTGCAATGCAGTTTGTTGGCGTAGCCCTCTTACTTCTACACTGGTAGCACACTCGACAGCACATCACTGGCAACACTCGCAGCTCGATACATGTAACCTAGAGCTGTTATCGACATGGACGCATCCTCTCCCGTTTGGTCTCTGTACGCTCATCGTTGACAGAATATTTCGCTTGCAAATGACAATGCCAGATTCTGCCCCACCATTAACCTCAAGATGTACAAGATAACGAATAAATGTATAAATATCTCCGTTTTTTATTAAAATTATTGGTTTCAAATAAAGTTTTGTCCATCTAGCGAGTCGAAAAACACAGCTTAATTAAGAATTCAGAAAATAGTAAGAAATCGAAACGAATTATTCATTGTTTTTGTTATTCTTCTATAGGAGTGGCGAGAGTAGTAGTAAATGATACTAATTATGATTATGCAATATGAAACCTGTAATAAGTCCCCAACAAAATGATAGGTACAGCTTAAATAGTCACGTAGTTTTGTAGGTGGGGCAAAGCTCCATTGAATTTAAATTACATCATGCTAACAAACTATATTTCACGCTCAATTTCCCCCCTAAACCCCCCACAAGACTAAACATTCCGTGTCGGTAGTAAAGCAGCAATGTAATCCGTCCATCGGGTAACAACCCGTCTCTGTCCCGGTATCCCAGCTAGCCCCCAGTGCGTCGCTCAGTCTTGTCCTAGCTGTACGCAGCGCGGACCTTTGCCTCGCGGGACTTAAACAAAAACATGGGTTGCGAAAGGCGTACGGTAAAAATAGTAGTGGTAGCGGTGGTGACTGTACTTGTCATTGGTAAGTGCTTCGTTAGTAGTTTTTTTTTTTAATTTATTGACAGGTAGTTAATTAGGCAATTATAATTAAGGGGCTTCTGTTGCACAAAACTTCTATGTTCGCGCGCAATTTAAATTAACAAATCAACGAATGGATGCACCTTTTACTATGTATAAATGAATATTGCTATAGTATTTAAGTTATTTATCTAAGTATATATGTATAAATAGCGCTATAGTATCTAAGTTATTTATCTAAGTATATTTAAAAGTAGTATTGTTTTATATAGACTTTGCGTACATTACCTAAGTGTAGTATCTATGTATCAGTTTAGTGTAAATAAATGAATTTGAATTTGAACGTTTCTCAAGCATTGATCTCCTATAAACAACTAGATACACTAAGGTCTTACTAAAACAATTTAAAAAACGTCCAAATAAGGGTCCATTGTTAACGTCAAAATAATGTCCAATAAAGCAAATGAGGGTCCATTAATTCCTTTCGACCTTCTTTGCGCTCGGACATTTTTAGAAGGCAGACTGTGTATCTAGTTGTTTATAGGAAATCTATGTTCTCAAGACAATTTTCTTTAAGTATACAAATTTTTTCAGTAATTCTTTCATGTAGGTACGGTGGAACACAGAGAAAGGTGTACAGGAGAGTTTTTAAGTACCTAGCTTTTTTAATAAAATTGATTATATTGGAAGATATGATTTTTTTAAGATTGGCGGCGCTAGTTGGCTCTAGGAAGGCTCGTAAACACAAAATAGTCCCTGTAGACATTAAAAGAAAAATTATCAAATAATTTCGCAACCGTCGTTTCCAGCCGTTTTCAAGAGAACCATGGAGAGGTTCCTGGTTCGAATGCGGAATGAAATGACATTGCCAGATTTCAATGGAGCTTTGCCCCACCTATACAAAACTACGTGTACATTGAAGCTGTGTACGGTGGAACACAGAGAAAGGTGTACAGGAGAGTTTTTAAGGTTGAGATTATCTCAAAAACTACTTGACCTATTGCAAAAATTCTTTCACTGTTTGATAGATAAAAGTGAAAACTACGTAGGTAACTGTAAAACAATTACTAAAATCGGTCCAGTAGTTTTTGAGAAAATCGCAACCTTATTGAGGCCCCCTGTATACTTATCTCTGTCGTCGACTGTACTATCATTTTGTTGAGGACTGATTGCAGATTTCATATTGCATAATCATAAACAGTAAGAGTTGCGAGAGTAGTAGAAAATGATAACAAAAATATCGAATAATTCGCATCGATTTCTTTATGTTTAACGCTCAGCACTATCTGTTACATAGTCTGATGGTGGGCCCACAATAAAAAAAATATGTCACGTTACAATGAATGATTAGCGGAATACTAAGAGGAAAATGTACAAAAACTTTTAAAATTGATTTTTCGACGCGCAACGTACGGTTGAAGATAAAGAAAGGTGTATAGTAGAGTTTTTAAGGTTGAGATTTTCTCAAAAACTACTTGACCGATTGTAAAATTATTTCACTGTTAGATAGATAAAAGTGAAAACTATGTAACTGTAAAGAATTGTTAAAATCGGTCCGGTAGTTTTTGAGAAAATCTCGACCTTATTGAGGCCCCCTGTATACTTATCTCTGTCTTCGACTGTACAAAACTATATTTTAAACCAATATTTTTAATAAAAAACGGAGATATTTTTACATTTATTCGTTATCTTGTACATCATGTGGATGATGGTGGGGCAGAATCTGGCATTGTCATTTTGGTCTAAGTATTTATAATGAATCAGCAATATTCTGCCATAAGCATCGTAATAAGCATTTGAAAAATGTGAGTGGGTGGTGAATAATAATAAATAAGGCGATAGTTGTTATCGAAATGAACAGCTAACCGTTTTTGCATTGATGATAAAAATACAATACATATATTGTTCTTAATGTAGGTACTTACTTCCCTGTCATTATGTGTCAGCATCAGCTGAAGTCTAAACCTTTGGCCTAAGTTATATGTTTGTTAATTGTCACTGTAATTTTTATTTCTTATATGTATATACTTAATAGGCAATAAATGTTATTCTATTCTAAACAAAACTCCAACGAATGTATGAGTTACTCGTATTTAGCAAACACTTAAGGGCCTTCCATGAACCAACTAGCGCCGCCAATCATAAACAAATAAATTCTTCAGAATTTGAATTACGCATTATCCATGCTCGGTGAATAAATTAGAAAAAATTCTTTTTTTCATCATGTTCTAATTTATTCACCGAGCATGGATAATGCGTAATTCAAATTCTGAGTAAAAATAGGAGCGCGTCATCATAAATCATGTTTCTAACCGAATGTTAGACATGGTTGTCGGAATACTACTACTATTGTCCGATAGATGGAATTGCGTAACATACCCTTTAAGTATGTATAAAGCGATGAAGATTTTCGGTGGGCGTGGCGTGGCCTGTGGTGGCTCAGTCGGTAAGAGCGTGTCACGGAATGACAAGGTCGCAGGTTCAAGTCCTGCCTACAGCAAGAATTTTTTCATCATGTTCTAAAATAAATTCTTCCAATAAGTATAGGTAATAAATTTTATTAAAAAAGCTATTTACAAAATGTTTATTACGATAAAAAAAAATTTCTAAATGCTTATTTATAACGTGATTCAATGTCGGTAAGTTGTAGTTCGCATAATTGCGCAAAACGACGGTTTTTGGCACATTTGTGAACTACAACTTAGCTTGTCGCAATTATGCCATGTATTGTTTATTGAAACATATCTTTTTTTCTTTATTTAGTTTTCTTATATCCATACTTACAAATATATCGTTAGACGAGAAGTGATGTAAAATCTGAGAAGCCTTGATCTGAGAAGGCTGTTTTTTGGCTGTACTTTTAGTTGTTTACAATGGAAAGTACCTACTAAAAATATATGTTTACTTTTATTGTAGTTGACCGTACTACCGTCATCGTCATTACTAGGGTTTCGTACAATGCTCTAACCTGCAGGCTAGACCACCTATAGGTAATGTAAGGTATGCAGTGTAGTAAACACACCTACAACACTATAAACTCATACTACTCACGGGTAACCAGTGGGTAACTGAATCAATAGCCTAGGTCAGGGCTTCCCAAACTGTGCGTCGCGAAGCCCTGGGGCGCCGCGGCACTATCCTAGGGGCGTCGCAAGGCGATCTACATAAATAAGCTGTCTGTATCAATGGCAATTACCAAACTTGAGCCCCATTTTGAGAAACTATGCTCAGAACAGCAAGCACATCGTTCTTATTAATAGCCAGACAACAAAGTATAATAAATATTTCTTTTCATGCTCGTTCTTCAGGTTTTTTTTACTCTTTTTCTAATGAAAATCATAGAGGTTATTTGAAGTTTTTCTGATAACCTGTTCCTAGGCTACAACTACAACTTTGGTAGGTACTTTTTGACCTAAGGGCGGGGGCGTCGCGAAAAAAGTGGCAAATTCCCAGGGGCTTCATAGTTAAAATAAGTTTGGGAAGCCCTGGCCTAGGTTATATCTGAGGATGGGATCGATATAATAAAAAACTATCCGCATTGAAAACATTTATTTGCTATTCCAGCAAAAACACATTTTTGACTTTGTTTATTTCACCAGGTGCCATCATCGGTCTGCTGCTGGGTCTGCTGCTGAACCCGCGATACGTTTGTAAGTCCCCATACCTTTTATTTACCCTTTAAAATATAACAACAAAATAATAATTACTTATTCATAAAACAAGACTAGTTATTTTAAAAACAAATATAATAAAACTAAACTAAACAAACTAATAATACTACCTAAAAATACTTTAAAACTACCTAGAAAAAAAACCTTGCCTAAAAACAGTTTAAAAAATTCGTCCCTCTTGGGAGGGTGCCCATCACACTGGCGGCATTCCCGCGCTGTAAGGCTCAGCCTGCGCTGTAAGCTACGTCATATCTTCTCGTCTTCAATACCACAATGCCTAAAAACTAAGGTCTTCAACCAGTGCGTCCTACCAGTGATGACCTACGGAGCCGAAACGTGGACATTGACGGTGAGACTGGCCCACAGGTTCAAGGTCGCTCAGCGAGCTATGGAAAGAGCTATGCTTGGAGTTTCTCTATTAGATAGAATAAGAAACGAGTATATCCGCCAGAAGACAAAAGTGGTTGACATTGCTCATAGAATCAGTAAACTGAAGTGGCAGTGGGCTGGTCACATCTGTCGTAGAACCGATAACCGATGGGGTAGACGAGTTCTCGAATGGAGGCCACGAACGGGTAAACGTAGTGTGGGACGCCCCCCGACCAGATGGAGGGATGACCTTCGCAAAATGGCTGGCAGGGACTGGATGCAGAGGGCCGAGAGTAGGGTTGATTGGCGCGCTTTGGGAGAGGCCTACGTCCAGCAGTGGACTGATACGGGCTGATGATGATGATGAAGGCTCAGCCGCTGCGCGAGCGCTGCCAGCACGAGGGTCACCCGTCGCCTCCCTCAGGCGCTTGCTGAGCCCCTTGTGGAGCGCGTGTGCGCTCGGGCCCCACGGACCAAGTGTCTCGACGCCAAAGGGGACAAAGTTATATTGGGCGCCGAGACACCTGTATTTGCCCCTCTTAATGCGCTCACGAGCCTCGGCCGCCGCGCCCGCGCGACTGGCGGTCGCCGGAAGATAGATAGGTCGCAGCCAGAGTGTCGGAACACGTAGCGTCCCACACCAGGGCGCGACCCATCCTCCAGGGTATCAACGACATCCCGTCGGGCCGCTTGCCATAACAACAAAATATAACAATGGAAATAGCGATATCTAGGCCGAGGACCGCGGTATTCGGTTCTCATCGATTGGAAGTAGCCTATACAAAAAAGATGATATTGATAGGCCTACGACGACCTTTTCACCCCTAACCTCGGGGAAGAAGTACGGGCCTTGAGGTTTACCCTACCCGGCTAATGTTCCGACGACGGTGAGAATGGACCTGCTTGGGATGCCGGAGTTGGGGAGTTGGGCGGTCGGTACGTCCGTTTGGTGCACAGCCCAGCTTTGGGCGGGCAGTCGCTCTTTCAGACTATCTGTCCCGCTGTCCCCAGAAATAGGTACCAAAAATGTCCCGCTTTCGGAAACAGACCAAACGATATTTAAAACTTCTAACATATGTACATTGGCAAGATAGGAAAACTGGACCGGATATTTTGGAACTATGCTGCAACGACTAATATAAAACACAAGTGCCAAGAGACTGTTAATTAAATTCATTCAACTCACATAATAGTACGTGTAAAATTAAAAGCAGTTATTAAAACAAATAAATTCTTCTTCTTCTTTTTAAATTACGCAGGCGCCGCTCTTGCGAAAAAGGAAGTTTCGCCGCGCTCTATGGAGAGAGCCTAAAGTATATTTTGTATGGGACAGGTCTTGTTGTCAACCTTTATTTCTATACTATTTTATTATATTTAATGAGTTTACAAAATTACCTTTTGTTAGTCCACAAAAAGGGTCTGACAGTTTTCAAGCGGAATCGCAACCTCCTCATCCTCTTGGTACAATTCTGAACAAACCAAATATAGAAATGGGTTCACCATGGCCCACGTAGTAAGGAAAAGTTGGCGGCGGTATGCCGTTCTGCTGGAATGGATGTGAGATACGATTATTGAATGAGAGGTGTCAGGATTACAGCAAATGGCATTCCGTCGTCTCAGCATCTATAGAAGAAGGGTGTGAGTTTATGAATGTATGTAAGTACTTAATACTCCGCTGGTTCAGTGACCCGAAGTGGTCTTTGGCTTCCGCAACTCCTAGACGCCAGTAGTGCAGGACCTGCTCCCTGTGTCACTTGTGTGCCTGAAGGTGGTGCAGGTCCATCTCGACCTCGTCCTGCCAGCGGTACCTGGCGTAAACTAATGCGTCATATATTTGCAATAGATCTAGAAGTATGGCCGCGTTCGGACGACTACTACACCAGCTGGGAGCAGCCCGTGATCCAGTTCCGTGCCCAGGACCCTGGCAGCTGGCATCCCTGGGTACACCGCATCAACGAGTTCCTTAGAGGTAAGCTAGCTGGCGATAGGCTCGTCAGCTGTTTAGATTCTTGCAGGTCGAGTTGGAGATGTATAGGGACTGTCCAAATATTTGAGGGTAGGATGGATTACTAATCTTTGGAAGATGCTGGCCCTATGCTGGCCCGGTAAGCAGACCCTTGTATTGGTTACTCAACGATTCGACTCCGTTCAAGCCAAATATCTTATACTTCAAATCGCAGGGATGCATTGACCTCTATACTTCAATACTTCATTTATTCAACCTTAGGAGCTCTAGGGAACACTTGGTTATGTCATACATAATATAATAATTTACAGTAATATAAGGTACAGAATGCAAACTAGGTTACGGCTGGATGTACGAACAGAGAAACAGGGCAAAGAACCGTACAATCGTCGTCCTCAAAATCAAGAACCTTATTCAAGAAAGGAGTCATTATTATAATAAATATTTTAGAGACCACATTTCTATTTACGAAGTTCAGTTGGTACCTTTAATAAGACACCAGGTAGTGGCGGTTCATTACAGACTCCTGTCACATTTTGTTTAGTTTAAATCCCTTCAAAGACATTTGAGACTAAGTAGTCGAATTCTAAGATGACCATACTTTACAAACTCCAGACCATATTCCAGGCAACGCTATCTTATGGTTTATAACCTTATTCATTCTATGCCTCCCTCTGTCCAGATTACGAGACCACAGTTCCTGAGGACCCTCCCCGAGCTCCATGCTCCACGCAGCGCCGAGAACAGCAGTACTCCATGATGCGGTCCGACCGATGCGACATGGCCATGCGAGTTTGGGCGCCTTGTAACGCAGATGACTTCTATGGGTATGCCGTCGGCAGGCCCTGCGTGTTCCTCAGGCTTTCACATGTGAGTTACTGTCTTCTTCATCAGCACACATCAGTCCAGTCCTTGGTATATGCCTATCCATGAAGCCTCATAGCCTCGGTAGTGGGCCTGCCTTCTGTAAGGGGTCCTGGGTGCTCCTAACCAAGAAGGTGCTGCCCACTTACCATGAACTCTTATAGCAGGGTTACTTAAATTGTATTTTGTTATTTCGTACCATAAGCATAAGCTTACTTTAAGGTCGTCACCTTAAAGTAAGCTTATTAAGGTCGTCATGGTACGAAATAACAAAGTATTATTGAAGTAATCCTGCTATAAGAGTTCATGGTAAGGGAGCAGGTTCCTAACCTGAGTTACACATTTTCCGAGTGTAATTTGTAATCATGTTATTTGATCTGAAGTATAACCATAAAACAGGCCATCCTAGTATGTGTCATGAGCGTGATGTTTATGTCCAGTAGCTCGGGTCAGGTCTTTCCGGTCCACACGGGCCGGCAACTATTTAATATCGTCCATCTCTACCTGCCCAGTCTACTTCCACTCGTCCGGGATCTCCTTAACAGATCGCATTTACCTCATCGACTATCGTTAGTGAGTGATTTTTTAGGGGTCCATTTTGCAATTTGTGTTATGTGTGCTGAACGTGGTCCGACCGCCTAATTAGATCGAGACGAGTTTTTTATTGTTGATTGTAACCATTGTTATCATAGCATCGGGTGAACAAAAAATACGAACTTTTGCAGACCATCAACAGGCGTAAAGTGTCATACTTAGGACATACTCTGAGGCACGATCGCTATGAGTTGCTCCAACTTATTATGATGGGATAAGTCGCTGGAAAGAGAAGAATCGGTCGCAGGAAAAAGTCATGGCTGCGTAACTAACAAGGAATTGACTGGAATGGCGAGCGCCGCAGACCTGTTCCGCCTCGCGAAAGATAGGCACAAATATGAAGAGCTGATTGCCAACCTTCACTAGTTAGAGAGGCAACCCCCAAGAAGAAGTAACCATTGTATTGCACTCCATGGGATCCAAGATCATCCGACACCGAAGAGCACTGGGTTAGGTCGAATGTTCCTTTGAGAAAATGCTAGAATTTGTTGAGTCAACAATTTGTTATGTTGGCTTCAAAGAAAATTATTAACAATATAGTAAATATTGCATTGTTTAGGTCCACTACTGGGTACCGTCACCATACAACATCTCCACCACGTTACCGATTCCGCCTGAGATGCCGCAACGCTTGAGGGATGTCATGGTAAGTGATCTACGTCCAGCCGAAAGCATGCTTATATCACATCTCTGGCTATTATTGATGCGAGAATGTTCTATTCATACCAGTATCCTGGAGTGCGACAGGGTTAGATACGTGGGACTTAGGAATAATTATTATTATTTATACCCATTATACCCCCTCTATAGCCGACCTCGTATTAACGGATGGCTTTGGGATCTCCTAACGCACTGGAGTTCTATGTTCTTAACTTAACGAACTGGGCAAGAAGATCAGAAGAAGAGTCTTCCTCCAATCGAGGGATTGCGAAGAAGAATACTTAAGTAGAGTAGGTTTCTCAAAAACGACTTGTGCAAAGTGTGATTGCAAGAATCAGTCCAGTGTTTATTTGAGAAAATCTCAACCTTAATAACACTGTATATTTTATGAATGAATAGACATTTACTTGACATATATAGTACAGCACACTTAAATACACAATGCACAGACAACATATATAAAAAATAACGAGTTATATAAGTAGCTAAGGTGCATACAACAGTGCCAAACATGTCCCAGCTCATCATGATGCTATGCCCGAGGGCGTAGCGGTGGTCTTCCGCTGGAACCGGGATCGCGGTCGACAGCAAATACTCTGTTTTAGATCTACATGAGGTCCATCCCGGAACATGTAAGGATTCTATTATATACCTTCCAGCTTTAAAGCTGTTAACAACGTATTCCAATGTGTCACCCTAAACTTCACATAGTTATAATACGTTTTCGTTCCCGCAGTACGCTAACCCAGCGCACCAGGTCGGCGACTACATCTGGGTGTCATGCGGCGGGGAGTACAGCGCTGATGAAGAGAACATCGGCCCGATCCAGTACATCCCGACGTCACTGCTGCCTGGTTTCCCCTTGAACCGGCTCCACACCGCCGACCGGATCCCGAGATCGGCCCAGAATCTGCCCGATCAGATCCCTGGGCCTCTTGTCGCAGTGTTCTTCGAGAATCCTCGACGTGAGTAAATTATTCCTGAGGTAAATCTTGGAATGACTTAAGATCATGATAATTTTTATTATAATGTCTACAGTGGTTATTTTGTGTTTAATATCACGTTAAAATTTAAATTAATCAGAAAATGTTCGCGAATGATAGTATGGTAAATTTATTGGATAGTTTCAAGCTTTTATCAAGAGTTCCGCTACAAGCTCGGGAGTCAACGTGACTGTCGAGCTGCTTCGTCCAGCTTGATGACGCTACGGCGGCGTCTTCTCTGGATGAAGACATGAAGACGCGTCTACCCAGGGTGATGACGCTACTGCGACTCCTCTGGAGGTAGATAGAATACTATTAATTGAATTATCTGTAACATGACATTGGCAAATGACGAACTGTCGAGTCTATTAATAAAATAAATAAATACCTCGATGCCGGCCGATTTTCAGAGCTTTCGTATGGAACTCTGATATAAAAAAATATCGTCTCCTAGGTCAACATCCTTCAGGAATTTTATGATGAGGTGTGAGACCGACGACTGTCATTGATTGTGATATAAGTAAATCAAGTAACCAGTTAACTACCGGTATGCCAAATGATGAGTAGATAACAAGTAAGTAGGTCTGTATATCTAAGAGGATGTTTATTACGGCGCCGACCTTATTTTCGTTATAGCCTTTGGCTGTCTGCCAGACGGCTTGTCTTCGACATAATCTCCTGTTCTGGTGTATATAAGCACTATATCCTTTCTCAGCTATAGTAATCAGTGACTATTTTATAGGTTTCCTTCATGGCTTGTTGACCTTCTGGTTGGAAAGGTTATTTTATTCAGTCAGTTAAATTTTGGATTTTTACGAATACTTACATTTTGGATTTGTACGAATAATTGCTTTTCTATTATGAATATTATCATTACGATCACGTTACTAAGTTATTTCCACGATTCTGTATTGTTTAATTTAATTCTATTCAATATAAATTAAAGTCAAACACTTTAATTTTATGTTAATTGTATTTTTAATCTGATATCCCACACAAAGTGGCTTATTGCCCGGTGGTCCACCTCGGCTGTTCACCTCGGTGTAAGAAAAACTTCCCGTGGTCCACCCAGGGTAAACCACGGGAAGAAAAACTTCCCGTGGTCCACCACTTGTGTGTATTTATAAGTGTTGATGTTTTAAATGAAACTAACATAATATATTTATTGTTAAGAATAAAAATAAACTGAATCTGTCACTAATGGTCACCCATAACACAGTACCAGGTATAGACCACGTTCTGTACGTGTATGGGGTCTGTACCGAACGCTTGCAACTGTACTATGAGCCCAGATCTATTGGTACTGCATAAACTGACTTCCCCCAATTGCTGTGTCCCCAGGAGGCGTACTAATCAACGTGGAATGCCGCATCTGGTCGAGGGATATTTTCTACGACCCCTCCAGCCGCATCGGACGCGCTCGCTTCGAACTCTTCGTAGAGTAAATTGACACTTTGTAACCAGTAGCGATCTCGAAAGAATGCAAGCAATAATCAGCTGGAAGTTAGAAGTGTATGAAATAATGCAAAAATTCCCACTGCCAGTAGCTCTACCTCTACTTTTATTCTTAAGGCTCGTAGCGATAAATATTTTAAACAGCTTAATTTGACACAACAACAGTCTGCTGTTAAATCACTGATTTTTTTACGGTGCAATCCAGTGAAAATATTACAACCGTGGCATATAGCACCGCATAACAGTCATGTTTATATTTGACAGCCTACATGTAAATAAACGTGACTGTTCTTTGACGAAGTGTGAAAGTGACAAAACACGGTTTAAGGGAAGTGAGGTTAAACGAAGTTTATGGCTAACATCGTAAGTAATGATTTACCAATAGAAATGCCCAAATTGGAACGCTCACTTCAGAAAGCGAACGATCGAATTCAAGGATAAAATAAGTCAAGCAAAACAATTACTACAGTTGATATTCAACAATTAAATTTTTAGGAATACTATGTGTAATTCTAAGTTTAGGCGTACTTTTATTTGGGTCTAGTTCAAGACAGCCACAGCCACTACATCGACATTCGCTGTATGTGTATCAAAAACGTTCCATCGACGGGTCGCTGCATCGACAGTACTCTATATCGATGGTACGCTGCATCGACAGTACACTATATCGATGGTACGCTGCATCGACAGTACACCATATTGACGGGGTCACTGCATCGAAAGTACTAGAGATGCCACGAATATTCGGCTACTATTCGGTATGCGGCCACTTTTTTTGGTATTCGTTATTCAGCCGAATACCAAATCATGAAAACAAGACAAGTCATATTACTCAAGGTCCAAGATTATATGTGTTCATTACCGAATTACAATACTTTAGTAAGTAAAATTGATCAGTGGTAAGTTGTGATGGATAAAAACAAGCTTTTCAGCATTTGTCGGTAGCAAACGATTACGCTTTTCGTCGTAAATGATACCAGCTTCAGAAAATAACCGCTCACTATACACGCTACTCCCAGGAGACGAAAGATAAACTTTAGCAAATTTCGAGAGGTTTGGGTATTGCTTTTCGTTTGCTGACCACCACTTGTTTACAAGCTCGACAAATATGTATTTTGTGCCGAATATTCGGTATTCGACCAAATTACTATTCGTGGCAACTCTAGAAAGTACACCATATCGACGGGTCACTGCATCGACAGAACCCAATATCGATGGTACGCTACATCGACAGTACCCAATATCGATGGTACGCTGCATCGACAGTGCACCATATCGATGGTTTTTTTTTTTTTTTTTTTCTTGATTCTATTTTAATTTTTTCCCCCGATTTGTATATTTCGGGGTCCTTGAATGTATCATTAAATATTATTATAGACCATTGACCATTTGTTTTGTGAGGGTGAGTGTGTGTGTGTGTGTGTTTATTTATTCAATTTTGCCACCGCCTTCATGACATCGACACAGAATTCGGCAAATTTAGGCCCTGAACTTTTCCCCGCCAAGAGGGAGCACCAGTTCGAGACTATGACTTGGTCATCAACCTCGAACTCGAGCTGCAGCCTCCTGGCTCCATATCTCGGGCATTCGTTCAGGACGTGCTCAATAGTCTGGTCGATGTCCGGGGCACACTTGCAGCTAGGGTCGTCGCAGCGCCTGAAGCGATGGAGATAAAATGCGTTCCCGCCATGACCGGTCCACGCTTGAGACTTCCAGTATGATACGCCAATTCTCTCGATAGTTCGGTACGCCTGGCGTATATCTGGAAAGAACAGCCTCGTGATCCTCCCACCCACGGAGCTGGAGTATTCTTCCTCCTTCCATATCGATGGTATGCTGCATCGACAGTACTCTATATCGACGGGTCACTGCATCGACAGTACACCATATCGATGGTATGCTGCATCGACAGTACCCAATATCGATGGTACGCTGCATCGACAGTACACCATATCGATGGTACGCTGCATCGACACCACACAAGCCAGCCCCAAATTAACAGGGGTCACCTATGTATTGTTTATTAGGAGCGGGATATTATTGCAATACTTTCGATTAAGTTAATTAAAGTACCTATTGGATTAATTATTGATTAAAATCGTTTAGTTGTAGTGTTTCTTATTTTCATTTATTAAGTACAAATGTATATAGCTATTCTTAAATTGTTTATTTTGGTTAGTATAGGTATCATGTAGGTAAGCTTTTGATGTCGAATGATTGTCACATTAAAAATTACCAGTAGACGAACATGATACTTATAAGATTTAAAGTACTTACATAACTTTAGTAATAATGACGTAGTCTTTAATAATACTTAATTATAATAAAGACTTATTCTGTCAATCTTCTACTGATAACTATTTATTAAGAAGGTACTTTTGGAGTATATATAGGTATATTAAGTACATTGATTGAAGAGGGAGAAAGATGAACCTGAAAATTGAAGAATTAAATGTCACTTCACTTCACTTTTTAAAATATGGCTTCTACCGTGGCAGGCAAAAAGGTGATGACAAAACTTATATCTTTAACCAACGAATTGAGAAAATGCACGGTTAAACGAAATAAACCAAAAAAAAAGGTTAAGTCATCCAATAAAACAGATAGATGGCAGCATAGGCTTTATGCGAAGAATTAAATGTCATTTTCAATATTATCTGTGAGGCTGCTGTTTCCTTCCAGATGGAAAATCATGTCCAGCAGCGTACATATTAATTATTATTATTACATAATAATAATTAATATGTATTCGTTTTACATAATTATTACCTATAGTTAATACATATTAACTATAGGTAATTATGTAAAACGAACATATACTAAGTAAGTTCAACAAGTAATAAGCTGCCTAACCTACCTCTGCGACCTTTAATTATTTAGGATTAGATGTATTTAAAATAACGATAATTTTATGTGAATATGTTAGATACCTAATAGCCGACTACTTTTCATTCCAATAAAAATACTTTTCCGTTTTCCCGGTTTACCAGATGAAAAGGCGACAAGTTAAATCAATCATCATACTTATTTATATTTACTACTCTCGTATTGATAACAGTAAGTAGGTACTAAGTACCGGTAGGTGCCTACCTGTAGACATTCGCTTTGCAGGAAACTATTAAGAGCCTTCCATGAGCCAACTAGCGCCGCCAATCTTAAAAAAATAATATCTTCCAATATAAAATTATTTCAATTCCAAGATATTATTTTTTCAAGATTGGCGGCGCTAGTTAGCTCATGGAAAGTAAGTATTGCATCTCAATTGCATTTATTTACACAAGAATGATTTTATTGCGTCAATGTAAATAAGTTTAGGTATTTAATTTAAATGTTATTTTAATTTAAGATAAAAAAGTTGATAGTAAGATAAATTAAAGTAAATAAGTTTCATATTATGTCGTACCTATCCTATTTGTAGTTGTGTGCACTGTTTGTGAGCAAATAAAACAAATAAAAATATTTAAGTACGTATTTTCTTTTATCCAAATTATTTAATCCAAGTGGAGGAAAGTATATCCGTAGGAACTAGGAACAGAAGTAAAAAATAAGTACCTATATTAGTATAGTACTAGTTAACTAGTATAGTTAAAATTAGAATTTAATTATTTCAAAAGTTTTTGCACAAAATCTTGAACTAGTATTCGAATTTGCCGCCAGATATTCACGAAAACAACTATTTTCTGTCTCTGTCTATTGCCCATATAGATTGCTATAGATAAAAAGAAACGTCTATATCAGTAGTACCAACAAAACAAGATTAATACTATTGCCATGAAACAAAAACAAATAACTGTTTAGTAGAAAAAAATACTATTTTAAATAATGTTGAGTCATTTGTCTTTATATCGTCAAGGCGAGACTTTTCACTCTATACTGTCAAGTATAATGCACATTATTTTCATACTTCATCAAAATATGAGAAATATTAAAGTATTTTTAAAAATAGCGTACCTACTTATATCGTATACGTAGCCCAGATCAAGTGTCTTAATTTGTAAACAAATATGATCGTCTAATTACCTGTTGTGATGAAACACTGAGGGCTGAGAGATCGAACCTGGGGGGTGACCGCGACTTCAATCGTTATGGTTATCGTTTTCATTTTGACACTTGAGTCTTGAACAATATACATTGCTGCGTTTCGTTGTTGTTTGTTAAAACTTGCAGAAACATAGCGTCCATGTGTAAAATTGAAAGCGATAACGATTGGAAGTCGCGGTCACCCCACTTGTTTATCATTGTGAAAATAAAGTGATCCTATCTAATAATGTGAAAATAACTATGCAATAATCACAGTACAGCTAGTTAAAATGTTAACAGATTAGGGTAGTTTTTGTTTACAAAATAAGACACTTGATTTGGCCTGTAGTATGTAGTATAAAATATAGTATGTATTTTGTTACAATACTTAAATGAAAATCAGAAAGAATAAGCAACAATAATAACAGTCAGAAAAAAATGTCGTGCTTGATATAATGTCACACACAGACACTTTTAGCACAGGTTATCCTTTAGTAATTTATTTAAACTTAACATGGCAACCCTGCTCAGCTGTCTAGAAAAAAAACTGACATTTCGCATTTCATCATTTCTCGTTTTCTGTCAGCCAGCTTGTTCGCTACGCGGAGTCTTTGAACATTTTATTTGCGCCACAATTTGTGAAATCGTTCCGATTCGGGAAGTGTAGTGCTTCGCTTAGTGTAGAAATATCTGAAAATGTCGCGGTTAAGGTTTTTCCCGTTATGTGCGGTGTTTTGCTGTGTGATGGCTGTCGGTGAGTACCGCTAGTCCGCTAGCCTTCCAAAGATAATGTTGCAATTGATTGCGACTCTTCCCTTTGTTAGTTTTATCGCGTTACGTCGCGGCGGGCGTTTTGCGTTTTGTAAATTCATTGGAGTTTTTCGCAATGGTGAAAAGACGCGATATTTGCGTCTACCGTCGCATATTCTAGAATCTAAAATGTCGCCTCTGTAGAAATGCCTACCTACATTAATAGGTCCCGTAACGGTAGGCTGTCTTGGGTCAGGGTTAATCTAGTTTGTTTATGAGCCTGGTCGCTAAGCAGTGAGGTAAAAAACTTAAAGTAGGTAGTTTAGGTACACGTTTCTAGGATTGGGGTGTTTTTGGGGTACCTACTGAGGAAAAAATACTCAATAAGGTTCTACAGGAATCTAGTGGCGGCAGAACCGACTCGAAAGGATTAGGTTACCTTTTGACAATCCCAAGAGCCCTAGTAGTCCTAAGACTTGTATAAATATCTTTCTTTATAGGTAGTTTGTATGTACCACCTAATCAACATTAACTATACATAGAGACTACCTGCCCCCTTACCTTGAAGTCTTATAGCAGTATTACTTCCATAATACTTTGTTACTTCGTACAATGACGACCTTAATGAGCTTACTTTAAGGCTGGTTTACTTAGGGATTTACCTAAGTAACCTAGTAGGTACCATTTTAAGCACTGATTACCTTGCATTAATTACCATCTTAAGTTCACCACTACGCCAAACCACTCTAATGCTGAGAATCAGAGACATTTTTGAGAGCAAGCTTAAAGTGAGAAATGACAATGCCAAATTCAAGATAATGAATAAATGTACAAATATCTCCGTTTATTTTAAATTATTGGTTTAAAATAAAGTTTTGTACATCAAACTAGTCGAAAAAACAGCTTAATTAAGAATTCAGAAAATAGTAAGAAATCGAAGCGAATTATCCATTGTCTTTATTATCATTTGCTACTACTCTCGCAACTGATTATGATTATGCAATATGAAACCTGTAATAAGTCCCCAACAAAATGGTCACGTAGTTTTGAAGGTGGGGCAAAGCTCCATTGAAATATGGCAATGTCATTTGACAGCGTTTTGACAGTTTTAAATTTGCACTCAAAATTGTCTCTGAATCTCAGCCTAAGTAAGCACTTCACACAATCTTACTAGTAATGAAGTGTTTGGAATAATAAAATTACCCTCATTGTAATTTCACAGGTAAAAGTGAAGTATCAATCAAGCCACCGGAAACCGTTACCATCGATCTGACGACCTCAACTGCGAGTCCAACCACTCTTATGCCAGAGACGACAACTACTGAAAAGACGACCACAGCTGAGCCGACTACTACTGAGGCTCCTACTACCGAGGCACCTACGACTACTCCTGCGCCCGAGCCAACCCCGAAGCCCACTCCGGCCCCGACTCCCGTGCCCCCCAAGCCCGTGCCACCCCCGGACCAAGGCTTATGGCACGTAACCAACACGACCAACAATGTCACGTGCATCGTCATGCAATTCGCAGCCCAGTTCAATGTGACGTACAACAAACTTGTAAACGACTGTGAGTACCCTCTTGTTATTTTGATTTTTAATCTTGTTTTTATGGATCTTGTCTTATCACTTGGTGACACAGACCACTTACCGCATAGACCTGTAACAGGAGGGCGCCCGTGTCTGGCCGCAACAATGCTTCGCGACACCTAGATATATTATCGACATGGACGCATCACTTTAATAAGGCACCCTTGTCCCCGGTTTCGTCTCTATGCGCTCATCGTTGACCGAATGTTTCGCTTGCAAATGACAGTGCCATATTCTGCCCCACCATCAACCGCAAGTTGTACAAGATAACGAATAAATGTAAAAATATCTCCGTTTTTTATTAAAATTATTGGTTTAAAATATAGTTTTGTTCAAGTCGCGATTCGAAAAAAAACCAGCTTAATTAAGAATTCAGAAAATAGTAAGAAATCGAAGCGATTTATTCATTGTTTTTCTGTAGGAGTTGCGAGAGTAGTAGAAAATGATACTGATTATGATTATGCAATATGAAACCTGTAATAAGTCCCCAACAAACTGATAGGTACAGCTTAAATGGTCACGTAGTTTTGTAGGTGGGGCAAAGCTCCATTGAAATGTGGCAATGTCATTTGTAACGATTTCATGTCTATTGGGTAAGTGGTCTGTGCTTGGTGACCATGACAGCCTCATGGAGACTCACCACAAGACTATCGGGTACACACAAAGATAGTAAAGTATGGGGCCTCTTGAATCTTGAATACTGGACTTGTTCACACTTTGTCAGGCAGAGACGATGGACTTTCATGTGCTGCGATACTGGCATACAATAGCACACATAGCGATCCTGGCATATAATAGTACACATGCGATCTGGCATACAATAGCACACATATCCTTGCATACAACAGCACACATATCCTGGCATACAATAGCACACATATCCTGGCATACAATAGCACACATATCCTGGCATACAATAGCATTTCTCATTCAAGTTTTTTTTTAAATTAGGTATTTCTTTAACTTATGGAAAACTATCAGCGGGCTGGTGTAGGGCGGCCAGATTGATTGGCACGCCCTGCAAAAGCCTAAACTGCTTGATTGTATAAAAATATATATACACTAGGTGGTGGAACACAGAGAAAGGTGTACAGGAGAGTTATTAATGTTGAGATTTTCTCAAAAACTACTTGACTTATTGCAAAGTTTCTTTCACTGTTTGATAGATAAAAGTTAAACCTACCTAACTGTAAAATAATTATTAAATTCGGTCCAGTAGTTTTTGAGAAAATCTCAACCTTATTGAGACCCCCTGTATCGACTGTACCTATTTATTTCTATAGTCTAGCTAGCATCCATGTTACAGTGCTATCAACTTAAGCTGAGAATTGCATTTGTGTGAGTGCACACTGATAGTGTAGATTGGCAATCGGCTTGTGGCGCGGCGCGTCCAGCGCATGGTTTAAACCAGTTTATACTAGTTTATAGCAAGCGGCCTGAGGCAACACTCACACAAATGCAATTCTCAGCTTAAGTTGATAGCAGTGTACAGCCTTTGTCATGGCTGGCACACGACGTCAGCGCATGACACGTGTATACCGCCCCTTACTTCAGCCACACGGTAATAAATACGTAGTAGCGAGTTCAACTGAATAAACGGCGCTACACGGCCGCGGCCGCCTGAACGTTATGCCTCGTGCAAGTTATTCTATTCCGAGATTCTGAACTAACATTGGCGCACTTGTTTCTAAACTACTTACCTTGTTTGGTATAGTCGCACAAATTATTACATATCTGTGAAAAGGCTTTAAAAATCCTCCTTTCCAAAATGATGGTGAATTTTTTTAAATTAAATTTCATTTGTAATAATTATGGGTAAATAATGCAAATGTTGTAACATAATTCATGTAGGTAATGCAAAGCGTACAATTTTTTTATGGTAGCAGAATTATTTTAATTACATATCTGTGAAAAGGCTCCAAAAAATTCTCCTTTTTTTAAAAAGAGCTGTCATTTATTTGTAAATGGATAAAAACCGCAAATATTAATTTTTTTGTGTAGACTATCACCATATTCGGCCCCAAAACGTACTTATTGTGGTAACAGTATAATTTTAATTTATATTACATAATTACATTTGCTTAAATCGTGTTGCTATCCCTTTCACACTTCGTTAAAAATGGTTAAGATCGAAAGGGACAGGGTGGCTACACAGTGGCGTAACTTTAAATCACGTTTAGTCACAGCCATTGAGAGTATGTATTTATGTCTGTTACTTATAGTCTCCTTTAACTTAAAGGCGCGTATCATAAGCGTGATTTAAAGTTACGCCACCGTTTAAGCCCCCTGTCCCTTTCTATCTTAATCTTTTTTAACGAAGTGTGAAAGGGATAGCTACATGATTCAAGAGTAGTGAAGCCGATATAAATTACATATGTGTGTGAGATCAGGCGACGATGCGGCCGCGAGGACGGGAGAGGAGAGACAGTAGCACTCTCCTCTCCCCGCTCGCTCTCGCCTCATCGCCTTTCCAGTACCTGACTAAGGACTTTGCATTGAGCTGGATATTTTTTCTAATCTCTAGGGGGGGGGGGGGGGGGGGGGGGGGCAGAAAACTTATATCTTTAATCTGTGGGGGCAGCTGCCCCTACCGACCCTTGGCGACGCCCTTGTTTATGAATAACAGCACATGGGTTTAATGGCATTTGAATTTTATTGACGATTAACCTATGTTTTCTACGAATATTGGATCCAGGAACGTTGGGGTTAAGCATTGATAAGCAGCTCAGTTAATCGGTACATCTCATGTTAAATATTAGATACGGTATACGATACGTATCGAAAATAAACTATTCCTAATCTGGGAGTAAACATATTGGCTTGATAATAAATTGTACCCAGATATCATAGCCTATTCGTATAAGTTTTCATTTTGACACATGGATGTGATACATTACTGCAATTGCTTTGAAAGTTTTACTAAACAACAAATAAAAGCAGTCACGTATATCGTCATGTGTGAAATTGAAAACGATTGCGAATACGATGGAGTATCGTGGTCACTGATTGTTGCAGACACGAGTTCCATGCGATGGCCGCGTTATAGGCGTGTTTTGTATATTAGTATCATTTGTTATGTAGGTATTCTAAAATCTTGTACAACAAAGAAACTGTCTTTGGTCGCATTTCCGCCTGCAAGAAAAACTTCTGCGATTAATGGCGACAATTTTTATTTTGAATTCTAACCTGGGACTTCGCCATTCGGTGTAACACTGAAAGACCTGGGGGGTGACCGCGACTTCCATCGTCATCGTAATAGCTTTCAATTTGACACGTGGACGCTACACATTGCTGCTATGTTTTTGCAAGTTTTAACAAACGACAACGAAACGATGTATATCGTTCAAGTATCAAAATGAAAAAACGATTGAAGTCGGGGTCCGCCCCCCCCCCCCCCCCCTCCCCATAATTATGCAATAATCATAGTAAAGCTTAAAGTGGTAGTCATCTTTGTTTACAAAATATAGTGACCCGGATATGGCTCGGCGAAATCTTTCTCCAAATTGGTCAGAGTTTCTCCAGAGTTGTTCAGAGTTTCTCCAGAGTTGTTCAGAGTTTCTCCAGAGTTGTTCAGCCCTGGAACTCACTTCCAGACGACGTTGTCTCTAACATCTCAGTTAACGCATTCAAAAACAAATTGGACAGTTATTTTAAAACCATTAACAAGAATAATACCACTAAGTGATAGACTTTACAAACACTGTGAAGTGGACATATCACCGATGAGCTGCCTGGACATAATTAAATGATAATAATAATAATTTTTTCATCACTTCGAGACAATGTGATCATGGCAGGTGTCCGACGTCTCGCTCCATAGACCAGACTGACTGACCCACCAACACCCCAAACCAATAGCCCCAATTAAGTTGTAATTTCCAATCACTGCAATGGTTTATGCACCTGACGGGGTCTGTCATTGAGTGCAGTCAGATGCGCTCAGAGACGGGTCGCGCTAGGTGCATCACATATCCCTTCAAATTAAAGTTATCTAAGGGGCCTCCACGCGTTGGACCTATGTCTCCGTGCAAGCCTTTCAAAGGACCGGGTTTTCTTAAACCCGTGAAACCTAGAGAGATACATAATAATAATAAATTCGTCTTAAGGTCTGTAGATTCGGATTTTCGTAGTTCCGTGACTCTTTCATTCACTTTAAATGCCCAAACCACGGAAACATATATGTATTTCATGTTATTACAATGTTATTGTACTGAACACGTATCGTTCCGATGAATCAAGCGACATCGGTTGGAGTGACTCACGCGCATGTTGCGGAGAGTGCCGTGCCGTGGGGGACGCGCAATGATACTTGTATATGACACATAATAACGACGTAGATAGCAGCTATTTATCACTGCATAAAAGAGAACGTTAATTCCATACAGGGTGGTTAAGAGCCTTCCATGAGCCAACTAGCGCCGTCAATCTTTAAAAAAATATCTACCAATATAATAAATTTTAATAAAAAATCTATTTACGAAATGTTTATTACGATAAATACTATTTTTTAAATGCTTATTTATAACGTGATTCAATGTCGGTAAGTTGTAGTTCGCATAATTGCGAAAAACGGCCGTTTTTGGCACATTTGTGAACTACAACTTAGCTTGTCGCAATTATGCCATGTATTGTATATTGAAAAATAGTATTCATCTTAATAAACATTTTGTAAATAGCTTTATTAATAAAATTTATTAAATTGGAAGATATTATTTTTTCAAAATTGGCGGCGCTAGTTGGCTCATGGAAGGCCCTTAAGCAGCTGTAATGTAATAATATATATACATATAATAAGACTGTAAAAAAGTTGTGTCTGTACATTGGATATTTTTTGAAAAGAATAAATGTAATGTGTTTTAGGATCGATACTGATGCCAAAACACTAATTTTTGTCTGATTGTCTGTGACTGTGTGCAAGTATCACGCCATAACTACTGAAGGGGTTTTGATGGGAGTTTCACTAGGAGATAGCTGAAATATCCGGACAGCTCATAGGCTATGAGCAATGGCGGTATGTGATGTGGAAACAAGGATTGAGAGAGGAAGATCTGCCTCCTGATCTCCTCCGTCCTCCTCCTCTACGCAAACGAAGTTGCGGGGTACAGCTAGTTAACAAAAAAATAACAAAAAAAACATAAAGAAATAACAAAAGCCTCTTTGTTTCATGAAATATTTTTATTTCCCTGGCAAAATTCATCCAAAATTAATAATAAAAAAAAACATTTCGACGAATTGATAACCTCCTCCTTTTTTTTGAAAGTCGGTTAAAAATACAAATATGGAGTCACTGTGCCGTGCTCTTTACTCCACCGCCGCTGAACATCTTCTGTCTCGCGCTTGAGTTTGACAGGTGACAGACCCTGTTAACAGTAATTAATTAAATTTTACCTTTAAAATATTGTAATATAGACAGAAATCTTGATGCAACTAGTTATCACGATTTATTTCGATGTCAAGGCCGACTCTCAGCTGTACAACAATTGAATTGGCTTTTTTGGATTATCATGCCACTACAATTGATTGTTACTCTGCTTAGTTCATGCAGCTAATTGTAGATTGGAAACTCCAGATTACAGTTTTGACCTACGTGGACGCATTCCAAGATGTGACCAAAGTCTACTATGACCAAAGTTGAATAAGCCAGCAACTGAATCATATCAGCACTCTATTTTGTTCCCACTGCTCGGGCACACACCTTTCCTAACATCGCATGATCCACCACGCGGGCCTAGTGCGGTGAATTACACATGTCTTACAATTTTTATAGTTCCGTGCCTCAAAAGGAAAAAAGGAACCCTTATAGCATCACTTTGTTGTCCGTCTGTCTGTCGAGACCCTTTTCTCAGAAACGCGTGGACGTATCAAGTTGAAATTAATACCAAATACTCAGGTCTGCAACCTCATGCAGCCGTGAAATCAACCTTCTACGTCAACGAAATCAAAAGATATGGCCGTTTATGTCGAATTTTGGCGCATATTTGTATGAAAACGCAAGAAACTCAAAACCTGAGGGTACTTCCCGTTGACCTAGAATCATGAAAGGGAAGAAGATAGACCTTATAGCACAAGGAAAGGAAAAAATCCGAAAACTAAATGACATTGCCAGATTCTGCCCCACCATCAACCGCATGATGTACAAGATAATATATAAATGTAAAAGTATCTCCGTTTTTTATTAAAATTATTGGTTTAAATTAAAGTTATGTACAGTGGAACACAGAGAAAGGTGTACAGGAGAGTTTTTAAGATTGATTTTATCTCAAAAACTACTTGACCTATTGCAAAAATTCTTTCACTGTTTGATAGATAAAAGTGAAAACTATGTAAATGTAAACGAATTATTAAATTCGGTCCAGTAGTTTTTGAGAAAATCTCAACCTTATTGAGGCCCCCTGTATACTTATCTCTGTCGTCGACTGTACAAGTTGCAAGAAAAAACAGCTCAATTAAGAATTCAGAAAATAGTAAAAACTCGAAGCGAATTATTCATTGTTTTTGTTATTCTTCTATAGGAATTGCGAGAATAGTAGAAAATGATACTGATTATGATTATGCAATATGAAACCTGTAATAAGTCCCCAACAAAATCATAGGTACTGCTTAAATGGTCACGTAGTTTTGTAGGTGGGGCAAAGCTCCATTGAAATGTGGCAATGTCATTTAGACTTTAGACGTGAATTGGTTGATCTCTCAATATCCAAACTTTTCCCCAAATGAGTGGCTCATATTTAGGCGAGGATACGCTATATAGTACGGGGGCGCTCTGCAAAAAACTTACGTCATCAGACACCAAGATGGGACCCATATGGGGTGGTAGGCTGATGGATAAGCTTCTCAATTATATAGGGTTGCCTGAGCTAAACCTGGAGCGTTTTGTGTAGGAGGCAAAATGAGTGTTGATTTTTGGGCAAAATTTACGTCATCGGGTACCAACATGTGACCTTGCACATTAGTTGAAGCTCATCAAGGACTACTTAAAAAAACTAGGTTGCCTCATCCTATCTTGGAGCTTTTTGGATCCGGCCAGATTTAGTGGTTGCAAAAAAAAAGAAATTTACGTCATCGGGTACCAAGATGAGAGTCATACCATGGGATAGTCCTAGTGACCTAACTCATAAAAAAAATGGGTTGCCTGGCCTCAGCCTGGAGCATTTCTTTTCCGGCCATGTTTAATGTTGCATGGACGGCCCACTATTAAGTCCCAAAACCGATCCAAATTTAGCGCGAGGATCCATGGTTTTTCTATATGTTGTTAGGACTCCTAAGAGTAGTTTATGCCCAAATTTGCAACACTGTATACCCTGTGCTACTTCCATGGTGCTCGAAAAACTGCGTAATTCTGGCACCATTTGCAGATTTTTCAAAATAATTGCCATAACGAAGCGTTTTCGGGTATCTTCATAATATAAGCTTATAAAGTTAACTAAATCTGCTACAATTTGGACCTAACACCAGCTCTCTACGTCTGTTGGCTTCATAGATACAGGCTGTCAAAGATTAACATTTTCATCCGTAAAGTGATTTATTTTGCAGATTTTTCGAAATAAGTACCTTAAGGAACCATTTTGGGGTATCTTCGTTGTATACGCTCATAAAGTAAACTAAATCTGCTACAATTTAAGCCTAAAATCGACTATCTAGGTCTATTGGTTACAGAGCTAGAGCTAGTCGAAGATTAGTAGTTTTATCCATAACGTAATTTTTCCGGTAGGGTCACATTCTAAGACGCACTGCAAAAAAGTTACGTCATATAGGGCCATAAAAATCACACCATGGGATAGTCCTAGTGTCCTTACTCGTAAAAAAATTGGGTTGCCTGGCCTCAGCTTGGAGCATTTCTTTTCCGGCCATGTTTAATGTTGCACGGACGGCTTACTGCTAAAGTCTAAAATCTATCAAAATTTCGCTCGTAGATACATGGTTTTTATATATATTGTTAGGACACCTAAGAGTATTTTATGCCTAAGTTTGCAACCCTGTAGACCCTGTGCAACTTCCATGGTGCTCGAAAAACTGCGATGTTCTGGCACTTTTGGCAGATTTTTCGAAATATGTACCCAAGGAAGAGATTTTGGGGTACCTTTATTATATGCGATTATAAAGTAAACTAAATGTGCATAATTTGAGCCTAAGACCAGCTCTCTAGGGCCATTGGTTGCAGAGATAGAGCCATTCAAAGATTAGCATTTTTGTCCGTAGCTATTTTCAATACTGGCGGACGTGGCGTTATACGAAATATCATGGTATAAGAAATCAGCAGATCGTGGTAGAAGAGATCAGCCTAAAACATTTTTTGCAACGGGACCGAATTGAGGTGGGTCTTACTACAGACTGTAAGAAAGCGCGGACGAAGTCGCCGGCCGGCCCCCCATGCGGGCGCTCGCTAGGGGCGCCCGCTACTTCGTCAGGCTCGCTTATTCATGTTACAGTAATAAACGATAGTCTCCTTTTCGACTATTAATGTTAACATGATATTAATCTAATTATCATTGGGCATAATAATATAATAAATAGGTAAGTACTTCATTAGTCAATAATTCTTTTAAAGTTGGTATGTAGGGATAGTTTTATTGTTATGTTATATAGCAATGTGTCAAACTTATCACTCAACCATGTGCCGCCACACGGTTGAGTGGTAAGTTTGCAACGTTGCTAGATCGATAACAATCAAGACAAATCAAGAGTAAAGTGATATAAACACGAGTGTATTGTAAAAGAAAAATTGATACAGATAGTGACGCGCAGACTAGTAGAACAATATAGACTCAGCTTATTTTTACAATATTGTACAAAACGGTTGTTTTGTAAAGTTTCTGTTTCTAGGTATGTTTTTTTTTGCGGGTAGCGAAACTATTAGACGGCTCGACATCAAACCTTTCAGCGCGTAAGTATGTTTCATTATATATTCTTGCTAAATAAATTGTAATGAAAAACCTATTAGAATATTAGTTTTTATTTAGCAAAAATTATACTTATAATAAAAACATTGACAACTGACAGAAACTTGTTTGCTTTTAAATGAAGATATAGTAAAGAGATCTATGTCATATACCTTATTCCAAACGGATAACGATTAGTTTGTTAGACGCGATTCCCTCCCACGTCAATGTAGTATACTCTAGTAAACTTATATTAGTGTTGCTAGTATTTAAAATTTTCGCACATTTTCGTGCAAAAGCTCGACACTTCACATTAGGCATGGTGACTTTTTAAAGTATCAAATAATTAAATGTCTGTATAAAAAATGAAATGATTTTAAAAATTGACCTGGTTTAAATATAAACATTTCCCTAGCGAGCGCCCCGCATGGGGGGCCGGCCGGCGACTTCGTCCGCGCTTTCTTACAGTCTGTAGTAAGACCCACCTCAATTCGGTCCCGTTGCAAAAAATGTTTTAGGCTGATCTCTTCTACCACGATCTGCTGATTTCTTATACCATGATATTTCGTATAACGCCACGTCCGCCAGTATTGAAAATAGCTACGGACAAAAATGCTAATCTTTGAATGGCTCTATCTCTGCAACCAATGGCCCTAGAGAGCTGGTCTTAGGCTCAAATTATGCACATTTAGTTTACTTTATAATCGCATATAATAAAGGTACCCCAAAATCTCTTCCTTGGGTACATATTTCGAAAAATCTGCCAAAAGTGCCAGAACATCGCAGTTTTTCGAGCACCATGGAAGTTGCACAGGGTCTACAGGGTTGCAAACTTAGGCATAAAATACTCTTAGGTGTCCTAACAATATATATAAAAACCATGTATCTACGAGCGAAATTTTGATAGATTTTAGACTTTAGCAGTAAGCCGTCCGTGCAACATTAAACATGGCCGGAAAAGAAATGCTCCAAGCTGAGGCCAGGCAACCCAATTTTTTTACGAGTAAGGACACTAGGACTATCCCATGGTGTGATTTTTATGGCCCTATATGACGTAACTTTTTTGCAGTGCGTCTTAGAATGTGACCCTACCGGAAAAATTACGTTATGGATAAAACTACTAATCTTCGACTAGCTCTAGCTCTGTAACCAATAGACCTAGATAGTCGATGTTAGGCTTAAATTGTAGCAGATTTAGTTTACTTTATGAGCGTATACAACGAAGATACCCCAAAATGGTTCCTTAAGGTACTTATTTCGAAAAATCTGCAAAATAAATCACTTTACGGATGAAAATGTTAATCTTTGACAGCCTGTATCTATGAAGCCAACAGACGTAGAGAGCTGGTGTTAGGTCCAAATTGTAGCAGATTTAGTTAACTTTATAAGCTTATATTATGAAGATACCCGAAAACGCTTCGTTATGGCAATTATTTTGAAAAATCTGCAAATGGTGCCAGAATTACGCAGTTTTTCGAGCACCATGGAAGTAGCACAGGGTATACAGTGTTGCAAATTTGGGCATAAACTACTCTTAGGGGTCCTAACAACATATAGAAAAACCATGGATCCTCGCGCTAAATTTGGATCGGTTTTGGGACTTAATAGTGGGCCGTCCATGCAACATTAAACATGGCCGGAAAAGAAATGCTCCAGGCTGAGGCCAGGCAACCCATTTTTTTTATGAGTTAGGTCACTAGGACTATCCCATGGTATGACTCTCATCTTGGTACCCGATGACGTAAATTTCTTTTTTTTTGCAACCACTAAATCTGGCCGGATCCAAAAAGCTCCAAGATAGGATGAGGCAACCTAGTTTTTTTAAGTAGTCCTTGATGAGCTTCAACTAATGTGCAAGGTCACATGTTGGTACCCGATGACGTAAATTTTGCCCAAAAATCAACACTCATTTTGCCTCCTACACAAAACGCTCCAGGTTTAGCTCAGGCAACCCTATATAATTGAGAAGCTTATCCATCAGCCTACCACCCCATATGGGTCCCATCTTGGTGTCTGATGACGTAAGTTTTTTGCAGAGCGCCCCCGTACTAATAGGGCAACCCGATCAGCGCCGTCGGCCAAACCAGTTGGGCCAGTTGTTTTTGTGAGATTATAAATAACGTGACGATTGATTATATTTCATCTATAGTATAATAGTTTGTACGGTTTTCCTCAATATACCATACCATGAATAAGAGAATTTTGTATGGTCACGGCGACGTGACAGGAGATCAGACCGTGAGCTCCAGCCACTCAATCACGTCCTCATCAGCCTTATGAATCTTGACAATACCACCCTCAAGAAATAGAAAGCATTGAAAAAGTGTTACAAACAAAAATAGTCAAAGTCTAAGTCCTTTATTGCAAGTAAGCACGTTGTGTACATTTTTGCACGTCAAAATATTGTTGAATTTACATTTACACCACTTTGCAAGGAAAAGGTGCCAACGCTGACGAGAAAAAGTGGCAAAAAACTCTCAGCAGCACATCTTTTAAAATAATATAATAATACACAATTACTTAATAACTAGGTATTACACAACTATTACTATTGTTAGAAATCTAGACTTTATCCCGGCGACACACACCATGCATGTTCATCGTTTAAATATACATCTATGGACCCTGTCCGAAATAAAAAAAAAACATTCATTGTTGCAGCCCCGGTCCTTGTGCCGCAATTGATCAACGTGCCTGCCAACGCATCAGGATCCGGCAACTGTTCTTCTGCAAACGGCACTCAGACCCTCACCCTCAGCTGGACGGCGGCCGACACGGCCACGGCTAACAACTTCACGCTGACGTTCCTGCGCAACGATACCACGCACAATTACGCTCTCAGAGACATCAACGTCGAGCTGTCTTATGAACTGTTTGATAGTCCGGGTAAGATTGCGTTTCTGACACCTGTGTGAACTGCCAGCGCAAGTACAGTTGAAGACAGAAATATGTATTTGTATACAGGGGGCTTCAATAAGGCTCAACCTTATTGATTTTCTCAAAAACCACTGGACCGAATTTAATAATTCTTTTACAGTTACATAGTTTTAACATTTATCTATCAAACAGTGTAATAATTTTTGCAATACGTCAAAATTCTAACTTAACCTTTTTTAAATGATAAATGGAGATAAATTTTCATCACGACCGGGACCTCGCCATTCAATGGCACGCTCTATTCCAACAGAGCCATCGTGATTCGTATCCAGATCGTGAATTTTGTCTCCATATTCTCGTCTGAGGGACCTAAACATTAACCTTTTTTGACGAAGTGTGAAAGAGACAACAACACGATATAAGACTGGGCGCGGATTTTCAGTTTTTCTACGAAGGCTACGGCACTAACTACTAAAATTAATCGTCTGAAATAAATATATAGCAATCTTGTAGTGTATATTTAGAGACTGATGAATACCGATACACGATTGGATAAACTTCGCTCGATAGAAAAAAATCGCAATGGGGTAAGAATAGAATATAATAGAAAATATGTTTATTGCCATACACCAATTACATAAGCTTACAAAAAATCAATCGAGTAGTAAGTTATAATCTAATATAGTTATGGTAAGTGGTGTGGCAAAAGGTGCATGTTTCACCTGAGCTGACACCGAGGTGTGCAGCGCTGTGACTCGACATGCACCTCTTCCTGCCAGAATATATACCTGATATTCGGTATGATAACGAGCTTGAACTAAGATAGCCTAGTGCTATCTTCCCTCTGAATTATACTAGGGTAAAAAAAAAAATTAAAATTTAAACTGTTTATTTCAGTGAAAAAAAGGGCTTATTCCACTAATCCCCGTTGACAATCCCCGTCAACGGGGATTAGTGAACTTTTTGTTCATTAATCCCCGTTAACGCCAATTGGAGCTTATAATGGGGATTAATGAACTAAAAAGTTCATTAATCCCCATTACGTTAAAAATAAAATACTAATGTAATAATCAGGTACCTTCTATTTATTATTGGATTAGAACTCACTTATTGATTATTTTTATAATCAAATTAAATTAAATTTAAGCCTGATTACAATACTTAAAAAATTACAAAAAAAAAGAAATCAGAGTCAGAAACGTTGCTATCAACTTTTATATTACCTTGACTATTTTAGAAACATTCAGAGCTCCTCGGAGCCTGAGCAACCGATTCATCTCCATTTATAATAAAATCAGATTTTTAACTATTAGTTACGTTTCTTCAGTAAAATGACAGATTAATGAACTTTTTAGTTCATTAATCCCCATTATAAGCTCCAATTGGCGTTAACGGGGATTAATGAACAAAAAGTTCACTAATCCCCGTTGTCAACGGGGAATAGTGGAATAAGCCAAAAAAAGGTTACAAAAAATTATAGCACTTTCCGGGCTCTCAATCTCATTTGTGAGAGATTATATGAGCTGGAAGAGGTCGCCAGTAGTGGCGTCATTTTAAACTTAATATTTACTAAAATTAGCACTTACTTAATATGTAGACATGGTAAGTTTACATATATTAAATTTGTGGGCTTTGTAGCACATTTGTTTGTATGAAAAAGATAAGCAGGCAATTGAAGCTATGATTCGACTTACATTATGCAGCATATTTATCCAATAGTATTTTTTAAAGATGATTTTGGACATTCTTGGAGTTTTTGTTATAGTAGAAATTACGAAATGACAGTGAAAATTCTCAACTACTGTCATAGCCGTGGGGGATTCTAAGTATGTACGTGTCAAGACCGACAAAAATGTACCTACAACCTTTATTTTGACAGTACACATACCTATTTTCTACACAGAATGACAGTGGGACCGCTCCATAAAGAAAACCGCCTACGAACGCCGCGGGAGATGCCGTTGTGTCTTTTTAAATGCATCAAAATATACGTCATACGCCGTACTGTCATTTTCCGAATACTCAAAGTACGGCATATGCCGCCACTGTCCATGAACGTGTTTGTCTAGTGATTCAGGCGGAAGGCTATTCAGAAATACAGGTAGGTAATTGCTACATCTCTTTCCATATGTATTTTGACACTCGGGTAAGTTAAACATTGTGTGTGGGTGGGTGACTGGGTGTGAGTAAGTGGTCTGTGGGTGGTACTAACAGTTATTGTTATACTTACAGCTTCCAACAAGTCTGTGGTGCTTACATACGGTTCCGGGTGGACGACGCCGCTGTCCACATCGTACCGTTGCGCGGCGCCCACGCGACTCAACATGTCGGCCAACCCGGACACCGCCGCGCTTACATTGACGCATCTGCAGGAGGAAGCGTTCCGCACCACCAAGGACATGGGATTCAGTGCGGGTGAGTAACGATACGACAGCCGCTAACTAGCGGCGTTGCTTCTTGGCATCTTTTGACTAGCAACGCTGCTTAGCATCTTTTGACTAGCAACGCTGCTTAGCATCTTTTGACTAGCAACGCTGCTTAGCATCTTTTGACTAGCGGCGTTGTTTCTTAGTATCTTTTGACTAGCTAAAGATGCTAAGATACAGCGACACTCTTAGAGGCGTTTCAATGTATATAGTATGCCCTAAAAGAGATGATATTCAGGGTGGGTCAGCAGCAGCACCCGACATGACACGTGTTGACTAGTGGCACTGCTTAGCATCTTTTGACTAGCTACAGATGCTAAGATACAGCGACACTCTTGGAAGCGTTCCAATGCATACAGTATGCCCTAAACGGAGATGAGATTAGGGGCGGGTCAGCAGCAGCACCCGACATGACACGTGTTGACTAGTGGCTCTGCTTAGCATCTTTTGACTAGGTAAAGATTTTAAGAAGCTGCTACGCTGGCATTCGAGTAAAGTACGCATTAAAAGGAGGTTAAGGTGCCGATATTCAGTGCGGATGAGTATGACATACTTGAGATGGTGATCACGTCTTGAAAGTGTATCAGCTGAATTCCCTCGTGAGACTTGAGAAAGACATCACGTGATACGCCCTCAAGATTGGTTTATTAATAAATGACACACTTGTTTGTGATGGTGATCACGTTTTGAGAGTGTATCAGCTGAATTCGCTCTTGGGGCGGGTTTGAGTGCAGACTAATAGTACTAATACGGGCCTTAGTGACGTTCCATTGCATACATATGCCCTAAAAGGAGATGAGAGAGAGAGAGATGAGAGTTTTCTTGTTATATATTTTGGGCTTGGCTAATAATCTGTGGAAGCATTATTATTGTGTTTACGCTATTCTGCTAGTAAACCCCGAGGCCATAACAATAAAACTATTTAGCTCAGAGTATTTTCCCTTTATTAGTTTGTAACCATTTTGTAACAATAGCGATTTCGCAACCAAATCGTTACATTAGTATAAAAACGTGCGATAAAGCAGTTTGCGATACGCCGCGTTTGCTACAACGGTAGATAAGTGAAATGGGCGTAATTATATTTAAATGGTGTTCGTTCCTATTACTACCTAAATGAAATGTAAATAAACAAAGCACATCTGTAATATAACTTATGGAAATATATTGAGTATTGATGTGAATGTATTTTCAAGTATTTTGGTGATAGTATTTCGCCCCTAATGGTGACACTTCACTTGGCTATTCGTATTCGCTATTTGATGTTTGTCGTATTTGTCAAATACTTGACGTACGGTGGAACACAGAGAAAGGTGTACAGGAGAGTTTTTAATGTTGAGATTTTCTCAAAAACTACTTGTCCTATTGCAAAAATTATCTCACTGTTTGATAGATAAAAGTTAAAACTATGTAACTGTAAAAGAATTACTAAATTCGGTCCAATAGTTTTTGAGAAAGTCTCAACCTTATTGAGACCACCTGTATACTTATCTCTGTCTTCGACTGTACATACAAATAAGACGAATATTTTGTCAAGCAAAGTCAAAAAATCAAATTGCTTTATTGCAAGTATGCACGTTGTGTACATTTTTGCACGTCAATATATTTTTGAATTTACATTTACACCACTTTGCAAAGATAAAGTGCCAACGCTGAGGAGAAAAAGTGGCAAAAAACTCTCAGCAGCACATCTTTTAAAATGGTGATAATACAATTACTTAATAACTATATAGGTACATAACTATTACTATTATTAGTAACTTTATCCTTCATGCGGAACCGTCGACACACACCATGCATGTTCATCGTTTAAATAGTCATCTATACCATACCAACCACACATGGCAATTATGACAAATACGCAAATATGAATTGCCAAGTGAAGTGCCACGATAAGACGATTATAGAGACTAAATTCGACGACCTGGGTACGATATCACGGTGGCTCTGTTGGAATAGAGCGTGCCACGGAATGGCGATGTCCCTGGTTCGAATCCCGGTCGTGATGAAAATTCAATGGAGCTTTGCCCCACCTACAAAACTACGTGACCATTTAAGCTGTACCTATCATTTTGTTGGTGACTTATTACAGGTTTCATATTGCATAATCATAATCAGTATCATTTTCTACTACTCTCGCAACTCCTATAGAAGAATAACAAAAACAATGAATAAATTACTTCGATTTCTTACTATTTTCTGAATTCTTAATTAAGCTGCTTTTTCGAATTGCAACTTGTACACAACTTTTTTTTAAACCAATAATTTTTATAAAAAACGGAGATATTTTTACACTTATTCGTTATCTTGTACAACTTGCGGTTGATGGTGGGGCAGAATCTGGCATAATCATTTTTCTCCATTTATCACTTTCAAACTAACCTATTTCTGAACTAACAAGGCATGTCTAATAATGCTTCGTCTCTTATATTATAAAGGTATTATTATAAAGGTGTAGGAACACCTTTATAAAAATGATGGCGCTAGTTTCACGCAGAACGTTGATGGTTAACTTTGAAAACCAAATGCATTAATTGTGAAGTTATACTGCCTACATTGATCTCCTATAAACAACTAGATACACAAAGGTCTTACTAAAACAATTAAAAAAAAACGTCCAAATAATGGTCCATTGTTAACGTCTAAATAATGTCCAATAATGCAAATGAGGGTCCATTTATCCGTTTGGCGCTCGGACATTTTTAGAAGGCAGACTGTGTATCTAGTTGTTTATAGGAGATCAATGACTTCCAATAACAATTTGGTGCTTTCAATTCGTTTGTAAGTAGTCTCATTGAACATTACTAATTTCGACGATAATAGGCATTATGTAAAATTCTAGCCACTACTTGATAACGCGCGTCTGGTCCATCGCGTTATCTTCCGCGCGTGCGCGCCTCCGCTGTACGTGATGTGAATTACGAATTTACAAATAAGTTTTTAGATTAAAATGGGGAACTACTTTTTATTTTATTTATTATATTAATGGACTCGACAGTTCGTCATTTGCCAATGTCATGTTACAGAAAATTCAATATATTCAATAGTCTTCTATCTTCCTCCAGGGGAGTCGCAGTAGCGTCTTCACCCTGGGTAGCCGCGTCTTCATCCAGAGGAGACGCCGTAGCGTCATCACTCTGGACGAAGCAGCTCGACAGTCACGTTCACTCCCGAGCTTGTAGCGGGAACTCTTGATAAAAACTTGAAACTTCAGATCTTGCATAAATAATCCAATAACTTCACCGTAATGTCATTCGCGAACATTTTCTGATTAATTTAACGTGATATTAAACACAAAATAGTCCCTGTAGACATTAAAAGGAAAATTATCAAATAATTTCGCAACCGTTGTTTCCCGCCATTTTCAAGAGAACCCAGGGAACTACTTGTTTTCTTAAAAATCTACTAAAGCCTGACATACACAGGCGGCCTGCGGCCAGTTGCATCGCATGCCCGCCCACTTTTCTCCCGTCGTTAACGTCTAGTAGGATGTCTGCAGCCTAGGCTCAGATCGCTACCTACTGGACGTTAACGACGGGGGAAAAGGGGGCGGTGCATCTGGCCGCAGTGTCAGGCTTTATCTGTATACATGTATTGTATGAAATGTTTCATTGTGGTTTAAGTGGACACTATGTATAGAACTGTACTAGTTGTCTATGATAATAATGTTATGCCTGCGACTTTTCTACAATAAACATATTTAATTTATATTATTATTTGCCTGTAGCCCGCGAGTGTGGCGGCGGCGACGTGCCCGACGCGGTGCCCATCGCCGTGGGGTGCGCGCTCGGCGGGCTCGTGGTGGTCGTCCTCATCGCGTACCTGGTCGCGCGGCGCCGCTCGGCCGCGCGCGGGTACCTCTCCATGTAGACGGGGTGAGTAGCATACTAGACGGGGGGAGTAGCATACTAGACGCGGTGAGTAGCATACTAGACGGCGGGAGTAGCATACTAGATGTGGTGAGTAGCATACTAGATGGGGTGAGTAGCATACTAGACGGGGTGAGTAGCATACTAGACGGCGGGAGTAGCATACTAGATGTGGTGAGTAGCATACTAGATGGGGTGAGTAGCATACTAGACGGGGTGAGTAGCATACTAGACGGCGGGAGTAGCATACTAGACGTGGTGAGTAGCATATTAGACGGGGTGAATAGCATACTAGACGGGGTGAGTAGCATACTAGACGGGGTGTGTAGCATAGTAGACGGGGTGTGTAGCATACTAGACGGGGTGTGTAGCATACTAGACGGGGTGTGTAGCATACTAGACGGAATGTGTAGCATACTAGACGGGGTGTGTAGCATATCATGTCAATATGGTTGATATTTTCTCAAGAACTACTGGACCGATTTTAATAATTCTTTTACAGTTACAGAGTTTTAACTTTTATCTATCTAACAGTGAAAGAATTTTTGCAATTGGTCAAGTAGTTTTTGAGAAAATCTCAACCTTAAAAATTCCTGTACACCTTTGTCTTCGACCGTAGGTACTAGAACTATTTTCTTTCCTATTTCAGATATCCCATCATGGAGTGGCGAGAGTAGTCCAGAAAACAGAACCATACTACAATAATCTATCGTTCCTTGGCATTTAGCTGTCATCTCCGCGACTTTAGTAACACATTACCGACGCATCTGTATGTGGTATGGGGGGCGTGCTGATGTATGTAAAAATACTTTATGTTCTGCTGTTAAAATCCATCTCAATCTTTGATGGCATATTTCTGTAGATGTGAGTGCTGATAGTCTAGTAGAGAAAAGTATACATATGCAGTATTTCTCAAAAATTAATCGAGCGATTTATAAAAATATTTTATATGTACGTAGTCGCTTTAAGTTGTCTATTAGTGAAATATTTCTGACAATCTGCCAAGTAGTTTTGTAATTAAAACTATAGTGAGCCATTACTACAAATTATTATATATAAACGGATATCACTCACTTAAGGTGAGCGCGCCACGCCCGCGTCGCCGGTGACGTTTCTTCGCGTGAGAAAGGCCGTCGAAATCGGAATCTGTCAGTCTAATTGCCGACTTCAACAATATAAGTGAATGATATCCGTTTATATATAATAAGTTCTTAAATTTCAGTGTTTTGAAATGCTCTGCATACTTTTCTCTGTTTTCGATGGACATCGAAACATCTACGTAAAAGTAACTACGAAATTGAGTACGTAGCTACTTCTGTTCCACACCATTTTCCTCGTCTGACATCCACAGAATATGTTGTCCAAAATTCCACTCAGTTTAGTTTCATTTGGAGGGTAGTTGTAAGATTTGCTCAAGGAAATTGTTCTAAAAACAGCTGGCGACATTATCGTCTTAAAAATGTTAATAAAAACACATTGATCTCCTATAAACAACTAGATACACAGTCTGGCTTCTAAAAATGTCCGAGCGCAAAGAAGGTCCAAACGGATGAATGGACATTTTCTTTATTGGACATTATTTGGAGGTTTTTTAAATTGTTTTAGTAAGACCTTTGTGTATCTAGTTGTTTATAGGAGATCAATGTAAAAAAGCGAGAAATTCCACAGGATTTGATTGTATTTGTATTATTTTGTAACATTTTATATTACTTCGTAGTTTCGGCCATAATAGTAGAAAAATAGATTTTATTATCTAGTATTTGTTTTCTAAGACTTGTGTTTTAATAATTTTATCCAATACCCGAATGAGAAATTTGATTTATTGTAATTTTCATTAGATTTTATTACATTCAGATCATCGACGTAAAATTAATAGAAATGTGATGTTAATTAATAGTTGTAATTTGAGGGTAGAATAATATTCGTTTATCTAAATATTCTGCAATATTATAATGTCCAATTTTAAAACTAATATTATTTTATATTTTTAACGTGATTCAATTATGTCCAAAGATCCGTAAATATTAAATTTATAATCATTAATATTTCAGTTATATGCTTCTGTATAACGAAATAGTTATCACAATTTTTATTATGTGACGCATTATTACTTCTGTCCATGTATAAAAATAATTATTATGTAAAAGACACCCATAGGCATAGTTAGTCGATAAATAAAAATGCAAGTGTCTTTATTTATATATTATTATATATAATCGAGAGTTATTCTCTAAGTGTAAAAGTTATATGCTGGTCAACATCATTGCTGTATAAAAATATAGTATTCGAACTTTTTATGGCAGCTAATAATAATTTAACAGAGAAAGGTGTACAGGAGAGTTTTTAAGGTTGAGATTATCTCAAAAACTACTCGAGCTATCGCAAAAATTTCACTGTTACATAGATAAACGTTAAAACTATGTACTGTATAAGAATTATTAAATTCGGTCGAGTAGTTTTTGAGAAAATCTCGACCTTATGACACAGACAGAGATAAGTATACAGGGGCCTCCCCTGTATACTTATCTCTGTCTTCGACTGTACAATCCAGCAAAAGTCAGTGTGGCCAATCGAATACCTACATATATCGTAGATTAAAAAGCGCCATCTGTCGGTATTACTTCTAAGTTCCAGATTTGCCATCTGTCATAAAAAGTTAGAAGTCTTTATACTTTGTGATTCGGTTAATATTGCTTTAGGGAATTCTCAAATACAATGTCAAAGAGTGAAATTCTGTCAAGTCTATGAAATATGACTGAAGAGAAAACACCATCGAATCTAACAGACACTCAAAAACGTCTCTTATGATGTTGAGTTCTGTCTTACAACAGATTTCATACAATTTTGACAGTCGTAAATGCGAGCTCACGTTGAGTTCGGGCTCAAAACTGTCTATCACTATCGACCTAAGAACAAAAAGTCTAGTCTTAGGATGATGAGTATTTGAACTTGAGCGCTAATAAAGAAGGGGCTCGTAGTCAAGTTGCAAGTACACGTTGAAAACGATCGTACAAGTTAAGCAACGTTGGGCGAGGTCAGGACCTGGACCCATCCAGGCCCTGACCTCGCCCGCTAGTGACGCTTTCATCTGACTAAACTAACCTCGACTTTGTAGACGTAAGACGCAATAGATGGAAATCGGTTCTTGTTATGTTTTCTTAAGCACTAATGATCATAAAGTTTAAATTACTTCAGCAATGTTGACCAATTCACTGTTTTTAAAATCAACCATTCAATCAACGCGAAAAGCGAAAATAAACCTTGGCAATGATTTGCCCAGTAATTTGCTCCGCTGTCTTTGGCAGTCTGTCTGTGAAAGAGACAGATGATCGGAGTTTGTCGATGTTGGAAAAGGATGGGTGTTTACGTCTGTTTTGTGGCTGACTGAAATACGTCATCGGGTGGTATTTGTGTGTTAGAGAAAACGAATGGTCAAAAAAATCAATTTGGGTAAAACTATCCAGAAGTTGTAATAGAAAAACATACCTAATGGGTAAGTGACGTAGAATCTATAATCGGCAATTTCAAAATATTGATATTAAAAATTAATGTACGGTGGAACCGACGGTGTACAGGAGAGTTTTTAAGGTTGAGATTATCTCAAAAACTACTTGACCTATTGCAATAATTCTTTCACTGTTTGATAGATAAAAGTTAAAACTATGTACTGTAAAAGAATTATTAAATTCGGTCCAGTAGTTTTTGAGAAAATCTCAACCTTATTGAGGCCACCTGTATACTTATCTCTGTCTTTCAGTCGAAGAAATAAACTAAACTGCATTGTTAGAGGTCATTGCCCTCATCAGCTGACTAAAATGTCAGCTGATTAACTGGAAGAGGCGTTATTTTGCCTGATATTTCATACCTTCGTCACGCATACATAATTTTTAAAATCATTATCAAGAACAATGTCGATGTAAGTACAGCCGAAAGCAGATCAATGGTAACACTTTTTACTTTTGACAGTTCTTATTATTTGCGTCATAAGACTTGAAATCGTACTGCAAGTGTTACCATTGATCTGCTGTCGACTGTACATTTTGTACTTATGCATTTGCCATTTTTTTTCTAACTCGTACAATTCATCCGATATTAATTCGGTATTCTGTTCCTTAGATTTATTATTGTATTATTTTTTGTTTATATTCCAGTCAGCCATAGAACGCTTAAAGCAAGACTTTGTGAAGGATGAATAAATAAATGTTTTTTATTGCCACAATAGACTTTTATTTTCGTATAAAAGCAGTTACAACTAATTATATACTTTGTTTATATACAGGCGTTGTCTTCATATGTACAGATTTAAAACTACTGAACACGAATTTAAATCTAAGATACATATTTATTTCAAGACAGTAGGTACAGTAAGAACCATGGGCGTACCCAGGTTCTGGGCCAGGGGGGGCAAATCAGATTTTTTATAAGCTAGGTGCTTATAGAAAGAACGAACGCGCCGCGTAAATTTTAGTTGTAAAAATATTGTATTGCAAACAAATGGCAAAAAATTCGTTTTTTTTAATTTTTTTCGATAAAAGTGCTAGATAAGATACTTAGTAGGGACGTCAACATTGTCCGGGGGGGGGGGGGGGGGGGGCTGCCCTCCCCTGCCCCTACCTGGGTACGCCGATGGTAAGAACCATTAGCTTATGACCATTTTAAGTACAATGTCGTATTTACTTTTTAAATAAAATTAAAGCGCCTTTTTTTGCAATTCAATGTTTGTTTTTGAAAGATTTTAAAAGTACATTTATCGTATTAATGGCCATTGGCATTAAAAACCCGACACCTGCCGTATTACCGTTCTCAAAACGTTGAAATTATACCATGTCATGGTGCGCCAAACAGAGACGCCGCTACACCAGTGCAATAGCACTGTCCCTTTCACGGCCGCTATGACATGGTATGATTTGATCGTTTTGAGAACCGTAAGAGCCACAGATCAGTGGCGACTTCCATCGTAATCGCTTTCAATTTGACACATGGACGCTCTACATTTCTGCTATGTTTTTGCAAGTTTTAACAAACGACAACGAAACGCAGCAATGTATATCGTTCAAGTGTCAAAATGAAAACGATTGAAGTCGCGGTCACCTTAAGATTCTTACTTGTACGACAATAATTGGTGAAATAATGCATGCGAAATGAATTACATTTTTCGGTACAAAAAAAAATGTTACCTATAAGTATGACCGTCTAAATCAGTCTTCGCCTGCGCGGTACAGGGATGCGGGGGTATGACGACAACGGGGACCGAGAGAGGTGCGGGGGCGGGCGCGCGAACAGAAATGTATTGTAACAGAAACACAGGTCACCCTAGTTCGGGAGTCAGGGTTATCTAAATCGTGCTAATTGTGAGAGCTCGGTGGCGCAGTGGTTGGGTCAATGGACTTGCAATATGGAGGTCCCAGGTTCGATTCCCAGCCAGGGCAGCCAATGTACCAATGAGTTATCCTCGGTTTTTTCGACGGAAAAACTTACGTACATTTACCGAGTGCTCTCAAAACGGTGAAGGAAAACATCGTGATGAAACCTGCATGTCGTAGAAAAAAAATCTAAGGCATGTGAATCCGCCAACCCGCACTGGGCCCGCGTGGTAGATTTGGCCCCAGCTCCCTCGATGTAAGGGAAGGTCTGTGCCCGAGCAGTGGGGCAATATAAATAGACTGATGATGACGCTAATTGTAATGCTGACTCTGTCATACTTGCACTATGTTACATATTAAGCACATTGTAACCATTCATTTTGTGAAATAAAAAAATATTATTATTATTGTAACAGAAATGCGCCTGCCGCCCGCACCTCTCTCGGTCCCCGTTGTCGTCCTACCCCCGCATCCCTGTACCGCACAGGCGAAGACTAATTTAGACGGTCATACTCTAGTAATGTATATCGTAAAGCTGACAGCTATTTTATTTACAACACAACTAAAATTAAAGCACTTATTTTACGTTTAAAACTAGTGACTTGATAAATGCAACACTGTTATTATTGGATATTTCTTAAATTGGAACTTATTCACGATACTGACATGGAAAAAATACTATAAAGTTTGATTTTCTAAAGGTGCTCCCTCACCGGGAGCATTCGCGTGTAATGTAACGTTGCAGATTCTACTTTGAGCATTACATTACAATACTACCTCCCTGACTGACGCTGTTTTTCTCCCTCACTGATGTAATGCTCGAATCTGTAACGTTACATTACACGCGAATGCTCCCGGTGAGGGAGCACCTTAACAAAAATATAGGTTGATATTTTCTTGCATATGCGCTATGTGAAACGAAAATCTAAATGATAAATGGAGAAAAAAATTCTGGGTACGATGTCGTTGGCTCTGTTGGAATAGAGCGTGCCACGGAATGGCGAAGGCCCGGGTTCGAATCCCGGTCGTGATGACATTTTTATTTATTTATCCACACAGACCACTTACCCAATAGACATGAAATCGGTACAAATGACAATGCCAGATTCTGCCCCACCATCAACCGCAAGTTGTACAAGATAACGAATAAATGTAAATGTATCTCCGTTTTTTATTAAAATTATTGGTTTAAATTAAAGTTATGTACAAGTTGCGAGTCGAAAAAAACAGCTTAATTAAGAATTCAGAAACTAGTAAGAAATCGAAGCGAATTATTCATTGTTTTTGTTATTCCTCTATAGGAGTTGCGAGAGTAGTAGAAAATGATACTGATTATGATTATGCGATATGAAACCTGTCATAAAGCCCCAACAAAATGATAGGTACAACTTAAATGATCACGAAGTTTTGTAGGTGGGGCAAAGCTCCATTGAAATGTGGCAATATCATTTGCAAGCGAAGAACTCTGTCAACGATGAGCGCATAGAGACGAAGCGGGGGCAGGGGTGCCGTATTAAAGAGATGCGTCCATGTCGGTTACACGTATCGCGAAGCAATGTTGCGCCCATGTGCGGGCAGACACGGGCGGCCCTCCTGGTAAAGGTCTATGGGTTAAGTGGTCTGTGATTTATCATTTATAGGTAGGTACGAGTACCTATATTTATTAGTGAAATAACTTTTGTTAAACAATCCAGGAAAACTCCAGAAAGGTAGTAATCCTACTAATATTATAAACGCGAAAGTTTGTATGGATGGATGTTTGTTGCTCTTTCACGCAAAAACTACCAAATGGATTTTAATGAAACTTTACAATAATATAGCTCATACATCAGAATAACACATAGACTATAATTTATAATCCTGCGCAGACGAAGTCGCGGGCAGCAGCTAGTAATAAAATATAGGTAAAAACTAATGTCCTAGCTCATCCTACCTCTTTGGTCTGAGACCACGCATAATGTCAAACGAGTTTTATACAAAACTGGTAAACCGCTTTCTTAGCCGATAGTACATCTTTAACCAATTGAAAAGGTGGGGATCTTTAAAACTTAATTAATAATTGTTGTACTTATAGAAACGAATTAAAATTATTATGTACAATTTATTATTACGAATACTGTTCAAGATGTTTAAGTACGCGTTCTCTATATACAATGTTAGTTATTCAATGCACTCATTGGAGTAATAATAATGATAATAATAGATGGGATGGGCAATGGGCATACCCTTAATGATAATGCATTGAATAAGTATGGCCCTTAAGCATTGATATCCTATAAACAACTAGATACACAAATCTGATTAAAACAATAAAGCAAATGAGGGTCCATTCATCCGTTTGGTCCTTCTTTGCGCTCGGACATTTTTAGAAGGCAGACTGTGTATCTAGTTGTTTATAGGAGATCAATTAAGGCTGTAATTCATAAACGTGATTTAAAGTTACGCCACCGTTTAAGCCCCCTGTCCCTTTCTATCGTAACAGTTACAGAAGTATTTATAGTATTTTCATAAATTCATAATTATCTAATAAATATAATATTAGGGGCCATCCATAAAGTACGTCACACGAATTTCATGATTTTTTGAGCCCCTCCCCGTCCTTGTCACAGGTGGTCACATTTCTGAGAACCCCCCCCCCCCCCCCCCCCCCCCCCCCCTAGGGTGACGTCACATGTTTTGCAATTTCACATCGAAAAATTATTAAATTAAAACAGCAGTTCCGAAATTAGTTTTATTTCCATTTAAATTAAGTACTTTTTTTATGAAATCAACATTATATCAAATATTTGAAACAATAACAAAGCAATAAACCATTGAATATAAAGAAAAAGAAGAAGAAAGAAACTCAATCATCTTCAGTCTCTAGATATATTATATTTTGAAATGTGATGTCACGAAACTTAGGACCCCTCCCACCCCTTGTCACACCATGTCACACTTTGTCGACCCCCTCCCACCCCCTTTACGTGTGACGTACTTTATGGATGGCCCCTTATATTAAGTGTGTCCTGGTGTCATGAAATACAGGTTTAATCCTAGTTCTGACACCAGTCTCACACAAAGTATTATTTTGGATTGATATAATTACCATGTGCTTATTCATAACTTTGTTGTGAGAAAATAAATAAATTTTATTATTATTATTATTTTATTATCTTAACACGTTCATGGACAGTAGAAATTACGAAATGACAGTGAAAATTCTCAACTACTGTCATAGCCGTGGGGGATTCTAAGTATGTGCGTGTCAAGACCGACAAAAATGTACCTACAACCTTTATTTTGACAGTACACATACCTATTTTCTACACAGAATGACAGTGGGACCGCTCCACAAAGAAAACCGCCTACGAACGCCGCGGGAGATGCCGTTGTGTCTTTTTAAATGCATCAAAATACTACGTCATACGCCGTACTGTCATTTTCCGAATACTCAAAGTACGGCATATGCCGCCACTGTCCATGAACTTTTTTAACAAAGTGTGAAAACAGCAACACGATTTAAGGGCGAGGTTTAACTAAGTTTATGAATAACAGCATAAGTAATTATTACAATTACAAATTATTATTATTACAAATCACTTTACTAACTTAAACTTTAAACTACAAGTAGCCTCTCAAGTAGCCTCCTATTCTTACCCCGGCGCCAGATATGTGCGCAAATATCACTTTTTAAACTTTCACGGTTTGTATACATATTAATTAGATAAAACGGGAATTACCGTGTTAAACATTTATTATTGATGTCTCGATATTTCGACAGCATTGCAGCCATCATGGTCACGAGTAGACATCAATAATAAATAGTTTAACACGGTAATTCCCGTTTTATCTAATTAATATGTGCGCAAATGTTTGCTCAAATGTACAAATACGATGTTCAGATACGGCTTTTATGACGTCGTAATTATATATTCTGTACAAAACTTACAATGGTAGGTAAAACTCACATGTATGGCGCCGGCTTTACAATAAATGTCATAGGCCTTCCATGAGCCAACTAGCGCCGCCAATCTGAAAAAAATAATATCTTCCAATATAATCAATTTTATTAAAAAAGCTATTTACAAAATGTTTATTACGATAAAATACTATTTTTCAATATACAATATATGGCATAATTGCGACAAGCTAAGTTGTAGTTCTCAAATGTGCCAAAAACGGCCGTTTTTCGCAATTATGCGAACTACAACTTACCGACATTGAACCACGTTATAAATAAGCATTTAAAAAATAGTATTTATCGTAATAAACATTTGGTAAATAGCCTTTTTAATAAAATTTATTATATTGGAAGATATTATTTTTTTAAGATTGGCGGCGCTAGTTGGCTCTATGAAGGCTCTTAAGGACGTCATTCTACGAAATAACAAATGACCCTGATCGATATTTTATTACAAAACATGGCACTGCTATTGGTAAACTAAATATTGTGAAATTGAGAAGCGCCAAATTGTTTCACTGACGTTTTTTCTGCATACTCGTGCTGCCATATTAGGCAGCTGTTCCACCGCCGGCGAGTAAGCGAGTAACTCTCGGCTATTTTCTCGCCCAAGAAACTTACAAAAGATAGTACAGTGGAACACAGAGAAAGGTATACAGGAGAGTTTTTAAAATATGAAATTTTCTCAAAAACTACTTGACCTATTGCAAAAATTCTTTCACTGTTTGATAGATAAAAGTTAAAACTATGTAACTGTAAAAACTTATTAAATTCGGTCCAGTAGTTTTTGAGAAAATCTCAACCTTATTGAGGCCCCCTGTATACTTATCTCTGTCTTCGACTGTACACACGAAGACAGAGATAAGTATACAGGGGTCCTCAATAAGGTTGACATTTTCTCAAGAACTACTGGGCCGATTGTAGGTAATAATTATTTTACAGTTACATAGTTTTAACTTTTATCTTTTGTTTAACAGTGAAATAATTATTTCAATAGGTCAAGTAGTTTTTGAGAAAATTTAAACCCTAAAAACTCAACACCTTTCTCTGTCTTCGACAGTACGTTACTTGCGCGAAAAAATAGCCCATAGTTCCTCGCTTACTCGCCGGCGGTCTATAGACAAACCTATCGCTCGCCACTCGTTTTATAGTTGATAAGTATTACTCGCTCATCGCTGGCTGTGAGACGACTGCCTAACAGATGAATTCGAAAAGTAAACGATTCATTGAAAACTGGAAACATTTTCAGGGCGCCACCGTATGCCTTGAAACTAGAGCGAGGCAATGTCCATGGCATTCGCGCGGCCGTGTTCACGGTGCGACGGGACACGAGTCGAGCAGCACGTTGTGCAAGGCCTCCATGTGCGGCCAGTCGCGCCGCGCCGCGCCCACCGACACGTCGCGGATACAACCCTTGAAGTTCTCGCGCCCGCCGTCTGGAGTCTCCATTACGCCTTCTGCAATTAACACGAGCACCTACTTATTAACGGCCTTCATAGCGCCGCCAATCTTAAAAAAATAATATCTTCCAATATAATCAATTTGATTAAAAAAGCTATTTACGAAATGTTTATTACGATAAATTACTATTTTTTAAATGCTTATTTATAACGTGATTCAATTTCAGTAAGTTGTAGTTCGCATAATTGCGAATAACGGCCGTTTTTGGCTCATTTGTGAACTACAACTTAGCTTGTCGCAATTATGCCATGTATTGTATATTGAAAAATAGTATTTATCGTAATAAACATGTTGTAAATAGCTTTTTTTAATAAAATTGATTATATTGGAAGATATTATTTTTTTAAGATTGGCGCCGCTAGTTGGCTCTATGAAGGCTCTTAAGGTGAAACACTAGTGGCCGTTCTGCAAAGCAGATACCACCTTCTTTAATCGTGAAGTGAGAGCGCAAAATCGACGCGCGATTTTCTCACAAGTTACTCGATCAATTTCAAAAAATCTGTCAGCACTCTAAACTATTCAATACTGAAAGAATTTTTATTATAGGTCAAGTAATCTTTGAGTAAATCGCAATTTTACAACCGTATATACATACTTACATACTTTATGTAGTATGTTTTAAAGTTAAGTTGTCTAAATTGTAGATTCCACACCAGTCCTTAGGTTTCCTATTTATTTCTTACATAGACATGTACTCTAAACTATATACCTACTACGGAGAGATTTTTTACAATTGGTCAAACCGTTTTGTGTAATTTAAAGTAGTATTGTCTAATGTATAGCGACGCTGCGGACGGCGCGTTCGGTACCGTCATTCGTCAATGTTTTCTCATAGACCGATTAGCGGGTTTGCTGGTAGAAATATCTTATGAGATAAGCTCGCCCTTTGTACCAATTTGTTTCTTATGTATGTATGTATCTGTCTGTCTTATTTATTTATTTTTTATTTTATTTGGTAAAACAAACAGTTATGCAATATGTATACTTAGCATAAGCTTACGTACTAACATAACAATACTATTGTATAACCAGCAACGTTATCCACAGATTACATTTTAAGATATGTAGGATTTACAAAGTGAAGCTTAAACTATTAATAAGTATTATTCTAAGTTTAGGTAGTGAAAGAGTCATAAGTTTTGAGAAAGTTAACTTTAGTCAGTGCAAAGAAATCGATCTTGTGCAATAAAGTGTTAAAACAAACAAACAAACTGACAATAAACAAGCCGTGTTCGGTGTCGTCATTCATCAATGTTTTCTCGTAAACGATTAGACCGACTTCTAAAACTAGATGTTTTTACAAGGATATGTTTCTATGAATGATATGTTTTTGTGGAGGAGGCATGGGTTGTGTGCCAGGATCGCATCAGATGGAAGTCCATCGGCTGCCTACCCAGAGGGAATCAGGCATGAGTTTATAAATAAATGTTTTTATGGTGACTTTACTATTTGTATCGTCTATTATTATTATTTTGTGTAATAGATAATTATTTTTATTTTTACATATTCGGAAGACTAACAGTTATTTATACAAACATGTGCCTATCTGTTCTACAAACAAAACCATTTACAAGTCTTCACCTATAACACGATAATGCGTCTTTCTACATCGAGATACAAGACTAGAGATAGCAAACAATATAAATATAATAATACAAAATACAATGTCTCCTGTGTGTGTGTGTGTGTGTGTGTGTGTGTGTGTGAGTGTCCAAACACGCGAGTGATGACCAGGTGAGTGAGGTGCGAATTAAAGAATATCATGAATGAAATGTTATGTTGCCAAGGAAGTTGATGTTAATTATTGATCTGAACCAGACAGAACTAGAGTTAAAGAGGTCGCATTTAGAAGAGTAGTTATCATTGAAATTGTTGCAAACTCGCCAAATTATTATGGGTGTATGCTTACCTCTCTCTCTCTCTGGTAGGGGTTGGTGACTCCGTGTATATACATATTATATTAAAACTAGAACTCCCCATCGGCATACAAACCATACGTGGTTTCGCCTGAGATGGGAAAGTAGATTTTAAATGTATTTTTATAAAATGTCATTAAACAATAATAATAAAAAAACCTGAAATAAATGATATTATTATTTACGTAGCCGTCAAGTCTTACCTGGCAGCCCTCCGATGTACAACGGCGTGGCTGATGGAGCATAGTCTGTGCCGTCGTCGAGCAGCGCGCCCGCGTCCGCCGGGAGGCTGCGCAGCGCGGGCGCGGCGTCCAGCGCGAGCGCCAGGCGTGCGCGCGACGCGTGCGCCACCACGGCGTGCCACGCGTCGTCGCACGCGCCGCGCCCGCCCGGCCCGCGCGTCTCCGTGCGAGCCGTCTCCACGCCGCGCGACTGACGCGTCAACACAACCTACAAATATACCTAACCTTTAAAAGACATTGCCACAGGAATGCGCTGCGGGAGAGATTTAACTTTATGAACATGACGTCAAAGTTGAAATCGGGAAATATTGTTAAATCAAAAATAAATGAAGTGGAACTGAAAACAAAGTCAAAAGACATTGCCACATTTCAATGGAGCTTTGCCCCACCTACAAAACTACGTGACCATTTAAGCTGTACCTATCATTTCGTTGGGGACTTATTACAGGTTTCATATTGCATAATCATAATCAGTATCATTTTCTACTACTCTCGCAACTCCTATAGAAGAATAACAAAAACAATGAATAAATCGCTTCGATTTCTTACTATTTTCTGAATTATTAATTAAGCTTTTTTTTAGGATCGCAACTTGTACAAAACTTTATTTTAAACCAATAATTTTAATTAAAAACGGAGATATTTTTACATTTATTCGTTATCTTGTATAACTTGCGGATGATGGTGGGGCAGAATCTGGCAATGTCATTTTTGGTATTTATAGAGTTTCGTACAGTCGAAGACAGAGATCAAGGGGGTCTCGATAAGGTTGAGATTTTCTCAAACACTACTAGCCCGAATTTAATAATTCTTTTACAGTTACATAGTTTTAACTTTTATCTATCAAACAGTGAAATAATTTTTGCAATAGGTCAAGTAGTTTTTGAGAAAATCTTAATCTGAAAAACTCTCCTGTACACCTTTCTCTGTGTTCCACCGTACCTCGAGAAGAAAATAGGAACCCTTATAGGATGGCTTCGACACGACACAAATTCCAACATCAGCTGCACCTCCTCCCAGGACTCGAGGGTCAGAGAGATTCTGACGCTAATGCGTTTATTATGCAGTCCATGTTCACTCCAGAGCCATTAGTGGAACTATCGATTCTAGCTCGGAAATGCAGATCTTGCATATTGTACGATACGAACCTATACCAAGTGGGGTTCCGGAAGTTGTTAGTAGAGGTAAGTGTGGAAGGGTGACAACCGGTTCCCCTCAATCCGTATAGGTCGTATCGCACAAGGCCTGTGATGCACAGGGCTAACAACTAACCTTACAGTCCCACTAGTGCTTACTATCCATCGCAAACTTGACATGCAACACAAAATACTTACTAACCCTGTATAAAAATTAAATTAATATAAAAAATTAAAGATAAAAAAAATCCTCAAGTCCCCCACTATAAGCAGCGTACCCAAAAGGCTGACCGCGTTATCCCGCTGTTCGGCGAGAACTTTCCCCAGGGCCCCCACTATAAGCTGCGTACCCAAAAGGCTGACCGCGTTACCCCGCTGTTCGGCGGGAACTTGCCCCAGGTCCCCCACTATAAGCTGCGTACCCAAAAGGCTGGCCGCGTTACCCAGCTGTTTAGCAAGGCTAACACGTTGTTCCAAGTAGCTGCCAGTCAATTATTTACTTGCAATAATTGTAAATTGCATCAGATGATCAGAAAATTGCAGGGTATTACAGCTATCACTGAACAAATATTATCCTAAAGTACTGACCGCTCCGTCTCTAAGCTCCAGCACTATCTGCTTGGTGGCGAGCAGCACGCCACTGGGCGCGGTGGTGCGGAACTGCAGCCGGAACTCAGTGGCGTCCGCCTCGCCCTCGCCCCCACCGCCTCCGGCCGCGCCCGCACCAGCCACGCCAGGCCAGGATGACGACCACGTGGCGTATGCGTCACCTAAATAACACATGTTGTTGATGTATAAGAGGTTTTAGTTCACAAAACGGCTGTAGGTCAAGATGACTTAATTCTGATACAAATCAGGGACGCGATGAACCCAACTCACGTTCTTAGAACCAACTCACCCACGCTCTCTGAATCCACTCACCCACGCTCTATGAACCCACCCACCCACGCTCTCTGAACCCACTCACCCACGCTCTATGAACCCACCCACTCGCGCTCTTTAAACCCCACTCAAACAACCCTCGTATACTCACTCTCTCACGAGGGTGCCCCGTATTAGTGCTCCGAACGTGGGTTCTAAGGTTCATAGGTTTCAAAGAGCGCAGGTGCCCCACCTGCGCTCTTTTCAATCCCAACCCACTTTATGAACCGACTCATCCACGCTCTGTACCCACTAACCAGCGCTTTATAAACTCCCTCACCCCGCTCTGCTCCCATTTAATTTAGCTCTTAGAACCCACACACTCACTGAACCCACACCCACGTTCTCCCCACCCGTCCCCACGCTGCCTGCCCCCACCCCCACGTACCCGCAAAGTACGCGCCGCGCTGCACGTACGGGAAGCACTGGCCCACGCGGTGGTGCGCGGCCGCCTCGCGCACCAGGTCCTGCGCGCGCGCACCCACCCACACGCGGCGCACGCACCCACGCAGCCCGCCCACACGCAACAGCTAAATCACACAAACCATAAATAGATGTTATGATGAGCAAATATTTGTTTTTCATCTTCAAAACTGCTGATGCTGATGAAAATAAATAAAAATAAACTTAATATTTATTATGTTTTTGATATTTTATTGCATATGCGCTATGCGAAACGAAAATCTAAATGATAAATGGAGAAAAACTTTCAACACGACCGGGATTTATCTCCATTTATTATTTAATGTTTATTTTTATCCAACACCCGGCGGAGTGAGACCTGCCCCCTTACAATGAACTCTTATAGCAGGATTACTTCAATAATACTTTGTTATTTCGTACCATAACGTCCTTAAAGTAAGCTATAAGACTTCATGGTAAGGCTCCTGGGCCAGCTGATATTTAATAGGCTAGTTCACCCAATTTTTTTTTGTTCTTAAATAGTTAATAATTGTTATATTACACCGTACAAAAAATTACAGAATTTTTTGAGACCTTTAAAACACCAAAAACTCATGTCACGAATCTTAGCGTTTTTGGCGCGTGGGAAAAAACGGAGAAATATTTTATATATTTATTCTTATGTAATAAAAGTGATATATTTGGGATCCTGATGTGAAATACTACTTATATGAAATTAAAATTGTTTTATTGAATTTATGAGTCAACTGGCCTATTATTAATTGAATTCAAACTGTGTCACCTACAGTGGAAATGGGAAAAAAATTGTACCTACTTAAGACAGTAAACTCTCGCTTAAAATTGTCTCTGAATCAAAATCGTCTTTTCTTTACCATCGCTCGTGTGCTATCAGAATATAACTATCTCTCTCTCTCATACCGAGTTGGGTAGGTGCGGCAGCGCCGGCGGCTGCGGCACGCCGCCCACGTACATGCGCTGCGCGCGCGCGGCGGCCGGCGCGTGCGCAGTGGCGGCCGCGCCCTCGCTGCTCAGCGTCAGCCGAGACCGGGACACGCGGATAGACACCTGAAGGACACAAGTAACGTTAGATGCAGTTTAGGCTCAAACTTTCTAGCTATATGATCTTCATAGGTAAGCAACGTTGGACAAGGTCAGGAACGGAATGGGTGACCGCTAGTGACACTTTCATCTGAGCCCCTCCGTGCCTCGGAAAGCACGTTATTTATTTATTTTATTAATGGACTCGACAGTTCGTCATTTGCCAATATCATGTTATAAAAACTTAATATATTCAATAGTCTACTATCTTCCTCCAGGGGAGTCGCAGTAGCGTCTTCACCCTGGGTAGCCGCGTCTTCATGTCTTCATCCAGAGGAGTCGCCGTAACGTCATCACTCTGGACGAAGCAGCTCGACAGTCACGTTCACTCCTGAGCTTGTAGCGGGAACTCTTGATAAAAGCTTGAAACTTCAGATCTTGCATAAATAATGCAAAACTTCACCGTACTGTCATTCGCGAACATTTTCTGATTAATTTAACGTGATATTAAACACAAAATAGTCCCTGTAGACATTAAAAGGAAAATTATCAAATAATTTCGCAACAGTCGTTTCCCGCCATTTTCAAGAGAACCCGGAAAGCACGTTAAGCAGTTGGTCCCGGTTGTTGTCGCTTGACGAAAAGTAGAAAAAAATCTATTGCATGTGAAATCCGCACTGGGCCCGCGTGGTGGATCATGGCCCCAGCTCCCTCGATGTAAGGGAAGGTCTGTGCCCGAGTAGTGGGGACAATATAAATAGACTGATGATGACACAAACCAAAAAATAAATTCAGCTGATATTAACATTATTATATTTCAGATTGAAGAACGCGCCACGCATAACACACAAGCGGTTGGAAATATTTTCGCTTTCTGTATTTTGAATTCTGTAGCTGTAGTGCGGAGTTGGAGTAACAATTAAAACTAAAACTTTAGATAAACAAAATACTTTAATCCACGTCTCATAATTCTAAATGACAATGCCAGATTCTGCCCCACCATCAACCGCAAGTTGTACAAGGTAACGAATTTATTCCCGAATTTATTAAAAATATCCTCGTTTTTTGTTAAAATTATTGGTTTAAAACAAAGTTTTGTACAAGTTGCGATTCGAAAATACAGCTTAATTAAGAATGCATAAAATAGTAAGAAATCGAAGAGATTTATTCATTGTTTTTGTTATTCTTCTATAGGAGTTGCGAGAGTAGTAGAAAATGATACTGATTATGATTATGCAATATGAAACCTGTAATAAGTCCCCAACAAAATGATAGGTAGGTACAGCTTAAATGGTCACGTAGTTTTGTAGGTGGGGCAAAGCTCCATTGAAATGTGGCAATGTCTTTTCCTAATTTCTGCGTCTCAAATTGTTGCATTTTATTACGATAGGTCTCAAAACGTTTCGTTTCTTTAGAGTAATCCTCCACGAAGACATCGAAACAGTTTCGCCTCGCCTTTGTGAGCTTTCGGCTTCATGACAGTTTGAAGCATGTCTTCAGCATTTCTTCGGTACAAATCTCCAGTGACTTTTGCATCTTTGCAAATTCTGTGACTTTTGCATACTTGAAAATTCTGCGACTTTTGCATCTTTCCAAATTCTGTGACTTTTGCATCTTTGCAAATTCTGTGACTTTTGCATCTTTGGAAATTCTGTGACTGTTGAATCTTTGAAAATTCTGTGACTTTTGCATCTTTGGAAATCCTGTGACTTTTGCATCTTTGAAAATTCTGTGACTTTAGCATCTTTGAAAATTCTGTGACTTTTGCATCTTTCCAAATTCTGTGACTTTTGCATCTTTCCAAATTCTGTGACTTTTGCATCTTTGCAAATTCTGTGACTTTTGCATACTTGAAAATTCTGCGACTTTTGCATCTTTCCAAATTCTGTGACTTTTGCATCTTTGCAAATTCTGTGACTTTTGCATCTTTGGAAATTCTGTGACTGTTGAATCTTTGAAAATTCTGTGACTTTTGCATCTTTGAAAATTCTGTGACTTTTGCATCTTTGAAAATTCTGTGACTTTTGCATCTTCGAAAATTCTGTGACTTTTGCATCTTTCCAAATTCTGTGACTTTTGCATCTTTGGAAATTCTGAGACTTTTGCATTGAACATAACTTTGCAAGGCAAAAGTTCTACCAATCCTCTTTCCTGTCATCGGATTCCTTAGAATTCTTTTCTTTTAAAGAAACTAACTTGGTAATTATATCTATTGATTTGCCAAATCCCGATGAAATTTCTTCAAACGACGTACGTATTTGATCGAAAGCACCACGAGCCTCGTCTATTGTAGCTTTGATATGTTGAAATTCAGCTTTGAGATCGGTTAGAAGTTCCTCTTGCTTTTTACTATGATCGACTATTGGCATTTCAACACAATTTAAAGGCTCTGCGTTTTCTGGCAACGTTTCACATAGCGTAGTATCTTCATCGTCTTTTAGTTGATCATCTTCGAACATTATAGTATTCCTAATTGAGAAAGGTTCCTTTTTCACAGTATTCTCAGGTAGATTAAGTTTACTTTTGCTACAGTCTTGATCAGCGCTTGGATTGTTGTTAGATTTACTTCTGCCTGAATCATGATTAGAAAGGCTAGATTTACTCCTATTAGAACTGTCGATGCTGGGATTTGGCGAAGGAGATCGTGATGGACTGTCTGGTGGGTCGTACGTAGAAGCAGTTTCGCTGGCAGATTCTAAATGGTCGTACTCTTTAAAATTTCCGACAGTTCTGAGAATTTTTGGACGAGAGACAGATTTGGGACCTGACGGTCGTTTCCGTGACACAGTGTCGGTTGCAATTGGGGTTTCAGTTTCTCTATTGTCTGCATTTGATTCTATGTATTTATCTATAATACTATCGATGTCTCTTTCACTTGCATCGCTGTGACTGTTTTTATTTTCAATTGGCTCATTTTTATCGTCCAATGTTTTCAAATAATTCGTTAATTCTTCATACGAATCTGAAATAGAAGTTTCTTGTTTACAATGTTATTTGGAGCTACTAATATATAATTTTTTTAGGATTCCGAGAGCTCGGTGGCTCAGTGGTTGGGTCAATGGACAGGCAATACGGAGGTCTCAGGTTCGATTCCCAGCCAGGGCAGCCATCCTCGGTTTTTTCGACGGAAAACTTACGTACATTTACCGAGTGCTCTCAAAACGGTGAAGGAAAACATCGTGATGAAACCTGCATGCCGTAAACGAATAAAAAATCTAAGGCATGTGAAATCCGCCAATCCGCACTGGGCCCGCGTGGTGGATCATGACTCGAGCTCCCTCGATGTAAGGGAAGGTCTGTGCCCGAGCAGGGACAATATAAATAGACTGATGATGATGAGGGTTCCGTACTTCAAAAGGAAAGAAAAGGAACCCGGTCTGTCCGTCTGTCAAGACCTCATATATCTCAGAAACGCGTTGACGGATAAAGTTGAAATTAATACCAAATATTCAGGTCTGCAACCTCATGCAGCCGTGAAAAAATCAACCGTCTACGTTAACGCTATAAAAAGATATGGCCGTATATGTCGAATTTTGGCGCATATTTGTACAACAAACTTAAGTAAGTTGTTTGTACGGAATCCTCGGTGCGCGAGTCCGACTTGCACTTGGCTGGTTTTTAATTTAAAACCTTGAACTTTCCGCCGTTTATAGCTGGAGATATATACCAAAAAAAAAATTTTTTTTTCAGCCAACTAAGAAAACTGATTTATTTATAATCTCTCGTCTGATTCCAGTAGAGGTAGGCAGATACGATGAACTTCCATCAGCTGCGATCCTCGCAGTAAGTCTCGCTTCCTCCACATTTATCAATCTCTTCACGCAGACAACTGATATGTAGACTTTCTTTTAAAGAAATTCCGTAAAATGCTTTTATTAGAAAATAAATCCTTTACTCACCAACTCCTTTAACGATATCGCCCATAAGTACGGGCCAGTCTTTAGAAAAACTGTCCATATTTTTAACTTTTCTGTCTAACGACTTGGACTTGATCTCCTTAGGATAGGCCACGACCACCTCTTGGGTCTTCGACATACAGCATCTTATCCACGCGTTAGGAATACCCTTGTGGTCGGTCATCTCGGGGAATTTTACTATGTAAAAATTGCATAATGTAGGTCGGTTGAAATTGAAACTAAAAAAATATTAAAATATTAGAATGCGGAGGGATGTTAGATAGAATCGGATGAGGTATGTGTGATATTTGGATGAGGTTTGAGTGGTATTTGGATGAGGTATGTGTGGTATTTGGATGAGGTATGAGTGCTATTTGGATGAGGCATGAGTACTATTTGGATGAAGTATGAGTGGTATTTGGATGAGGTATGAGTGGTATTTGGACGAGGTTTGAGTGGTATTTGGATGAGGCATGTGTGGTATTTGGATGAGTTATGAGTGCTATTTGGATGAGGTATTAGTGGTATTTGGATGAGGTGTGAGTGCTATTTGGATGAGGTATGAGTGCTATTTGGATGAGGTATGAGTGGTATTTGGCTTAGGTATAAGTGCTATTTGGATGAGGTATGAACGATATTTGAATGAGGTATGAGTGCTATTTGGATGAGGCATGAGTACTATTTGGATGAAGTATGAGTGGTATTTGGATGAGGTATGAGTGGTATTTGGATGAGGTATGAGTGGTATTGGATGAGGTATGAGTGGTATGTGGATGAAATTTGAGTAGTATTTGGATGAGGTATGAGTGCTATTTGGATGAGGTATGAGTGGTATTTTGATGAGCTATGAGTGGTATTTGGATGAGGTGTGAGTGCTATTTGGATGAGGTATGAGTGCTATTTGGATGAGGTATGAGTGCTATTTGGATGAGGTATGAGTGCTATTTGGACGAGGTGTGAGTGCTATTTGGATTAGGTATGTGTTCTATTTGGATGAGGTATGAGTGCTATTTGGATGTGATATTAGTTTATTTGGATGAGGTATGAGTGATATTTGAATTAGGTATGTGTGCTATTTGAATGAGGTATGAGTGCTATTTGGATGAGGTATGAGTGGTATTTGGATGAGGTATGAGTAGTATTTGGATGAGGTATGAGTAGTATTTGGATGAGGTATGAGTGGTATTTGGATGAGGTATGAGTGCTATTTGGATGAGGTGTGAGTGCTATTTGGATGAGGTATGAGTGGTATTTGGATGAGGGTATGAGTGGTATTTTGATGAGCTATGAGTGGTATTTGGATGAGGTATGAGTGGTATTTGGATGAGGTATGAGTGGTATTTGGATGATGTATGAGTGGTATTTTGATGAGCTATGAGTGGTATTTGGATGAGGTGTGAGTGCTATTTGGATGAGGTATGAGTGCTATTTGGATGAGGTATGAGAGCTATTTGGATGAGGTATGAGTGCTATTTGGACGAGGTGTGAGTGCTATTTGGATTAGGTATGTGTTCTATTTGGATGAGGTATGAGTGGTATTTGGATGAGGTATGAGTGGTATTTGGATGAGGTATGAGTGCTATTTGGATGAGCTATGAGTGCTATTTGGATGAGGTATGAGTGCTATTTGGACGAGGTGTGAGTGCTATTTGGATTAGGTATGTGTTCTATTTGGATGAGGTATGAGTGCTATTTGGATGTGATATTAGTGCCATTTGGATGAGGTATGAGTGATATTTGAATTAGGTATGTGTGCTATTTGAATGAGGTATGAGTGCTATTTGGATGAGGTATGAGTGGTATTTGGATGAGGTATGAGTAGTATTTGGATGAGGTATGAGTAGTATTTGGATGAGGTATGAGTGGTATTTGGATGAGGTATGAGTGCTATTTGGATGAGGTATGAGTGCTATTTGGATGAGGTATGAGTGGTATTTTGATGAGCTATTAGTGGTATTTGGATGAGGTGTGAGTGCTATTTGGAAGAGGTTTGAGTGCTATTTGGATGAGGTATGAGTGCTATTTGGATGAGGTATGAGTGCTATTTGGACGAGGTGTGAGTGCTATTTGGATTAGGTATGTGTTCTATTTGGATGAGGTATGAGTGCTATTTGGATGTGATATTAGTGCCATTTGGATGAGGTATGAGTGATATTTGAATTAGGTATGTGTGCTATTTGAATGAGGTATGAGTGCTATTTGGATGAGGTATGAGTGCTATTTGAATGAGGTATGAGTGCTATTTGGATGAGGTATGAGTGGTATTTGGATGAGGTATGAGTGATATTTGAATTAGGTATGTGTGCTATTTGAATGAGGTATGAGTGCTATTTGGATGAGGTATGAGTGCTATTTGAATGAGGTATGAGTGGTATTTGGATGAGGTATGAGTGGTATTTGGATGAGGTATGTGTGCTATTTGGATGAGGTATGAGTGGTATTTGGATGAGGTATAAGCGGTGTATGTTTGTAAAATATTCAACAACCTGTTTTGTGCTGTATTTTCATCCTGATTAGAGTCCTTCAACTTGTGTGTCATCCCTAATATTAATATATCCACATCTGAAACATTGAAGCTTGAAATAGGATGATTTTTACAGACTTAGGCAAATTAGGCAAAGTTTTTTTGGTCCAAACGGAAGAATGGACCGTCATTTGCTTTATTGGACATTATTTTGACGTTAACAATGGACCCTTATTTGGACATTTTTTAATTGTTTTAGTAAGACCTTTGTGTATCTAGTTGTTTATAGGAGATCAATGGATATCCTATAATAATTTGAAATCGATCTTGTTTCGGCCAAAATAGGTTCGATATTAATTTATTTAGTGACGCATTCTCTTTATAATAAAAGTCGAATTTCGACTACCTTCCTGGCTGCTGCGAGCGTTTATTTTATTGTCCGTAAGTAATGTCATGTACTCCATCAAGTCTTCGTACGAATCTGTGAAGAAAATATACCTATTCACAATACAATACAGCAATACAAAGTACTTATTGGTGACATAGGTGACGAGGCCGTCACAGTTTAGTTAGGTGTCGTTTCAGATTTAACGGCCATAACAGAATCGCACCTATTAAATGACTGCCTATGAATCAAAGAGTATTTACCTAACATTTTCTTTTAACAAATATCCAAAAAATCAATTATGGATGTACAAAATACAAAAAATGTTTATTTGGAAAACTAGAAACTAAGGGGGGTCAAATTAGGGAGTGAAACGTAAGAAATTCGGTTTTGGCACTTCGCCGGCCGCTGCCGCGGCACGCCCGCTTCGCTCGCTCGGCTCGTGCGTTTGTAGTCATAATACAAACCTAACCTAGTGATTCTAGGTGTAGTTTTTTTTCTAAGTACTTATTTTCATTTTCAGACCCTAATTTAATAGGGGTTTATCGGAAAAAAACGCGGGCGACCGGCGACGCGATGGCTAGACGATCTGGTCCACAAAACACTATTACCCTGACGGGCCGCGTACATTGGAGAAGACGGGTGCTGGCCGAGACTGGCCAGAGACAAGACATTCTGAAAAGCACAGAGGGAGGCCTTTGCCCAGCACTGGGATTATTTGTGATAAATAAAAAATAATAATAATAATGAAGAAAAAAAAACTATTTTGAAAATGACATATACTTACTTAATTAATTAATTGACTCGTTATTATAACAATTGACATGTAAATATTTAAAATAAAAGGCTAATAAATAAATAATGACCTTGAAGAAAAAAATGACCTTGACAAAAAATCATCCCCAAAGAGACTTCGATGGTATCATAAAAAGGGTTAGGTACCTAAGTATATAGAGACGAATTTTTCGATCAAAGTTTTTCTAAGTCTTTTTTCCTCAGTGCCCCCTTAGCGACACTCTAACCCATATCCATATCAGCGATGAGCTGCCTGTCCATATTTAAATAATAATACAAGTACACTCGTAAACTTATACTTATACAATATTTAGTAGACTCACCCACTCCCACAATAATTTGACCCATGTAAACGGGCCAGTCTTTGGAAAATCCATCCATGTGTTTAATCTTTCGACCCAAAGCCTTTTCCGATTTATCTTTGGGGTACGCCACCACCACCTCCTGGGTGGTCGGCATGCGGCCACGTACCCACGAGTTGGGGATGCATTTGTAATCGGGGAATTCAGAGAATTTTACGATATAAAAATTGAATAGTTTCGGTGCAGCCATATCTTTTTTTAAAACAAATATCTGAAACATAGAAAAGTTTAATGTAGGTAGATAACTACCTAATATCAGTCATTATATTAGACAAAAATCTGAATAGGTAAATAAACAAGGGTTTATCTAGTTTTTTTTCTCACTAAAAATCACTAATTGGGTGTCACACTGACCAATAAGAACTCTATTGTAAGTACTCCTAATACTCCTTTAAAGTTTAAAATAATCCTACCTACATACAAAATAGTTTATTTTTATAACATTAGGGTAATTTAAAGCCAACAAAGCTAAGCTATATTGAAGATCATTTATTTCTTAAATTATTTCATAAAACCTATTTTCAAATAGATCAATTGTTTTGTACACAGAACTAATGGTAAAGTAAGTACTAAGTAAGTATAAGTGTATGGAATTAGTAAACAAAATCAATACTTAGGTAGGTACCTAAAAAGGGTGATAATGATAAGACCTAATTACTTTCAAGTTTAATAAATAACAAAAAAGTGTAAACAGACTTACCAAACAAAATCCTAACCTCAAAATTGGGATAAATCGACCCCGGCTGTAATAAAAACACGCCAAACTTCACAAAACAATCACCTTCAAAGCAATAATAAAATACGCGTAAAACACGGACTAATCGCAGAGGTTTATGAAAAAATACTAGTATATTGTTACGATTCGATTAGGAATCGGCCCACACACCCACTCGGTGCGGTGGCCGGCAGAAAACAATAAACAAAGAAAGAAAGGCAAGGCGGTCGGTTGTTATTATCGGAACGGAATGCGTAGTATTGTGCAAGCGAGACGCCGCTATCGCACGAATATGGCCGTCGCATTTTTCAAGGACGATCGTTGCTCCCACGGTACAATATCTTACCTTATCAACCGTCACATTCCCGCCATTTTCAAAAAATTTGCGTTTAGTCAGCGGCAAAATAATTTGCCTTGGAATTTGAAAAGTGGTTATTATTGGTTGTTATATAAGCTCGCTGTTGTAATATAATATCAGGATTGGAAAATCGATCAATATGTTGAAGTTATCGAAGAATTATGTCAAAGATCTGCAGTTTCGAGCTAGTAGCAAGGTCCCGCTAGAGAGCTCGGGAGAGAACGTGACTCGTGAGCTGCTTCGTCTAGGATCGAAGACGCTTCTGAGAAGACTCCTCTGGACGAAGGAAGAAAGAAGATATACTACATAAACAAAATGATTTTTTATACGTAAGTACTTACTCTGTATCATGTATTAACTTTGCAAATGACGAACTATCGAGTCTGTTAATAAATTAAACTCAAGACGTGATCACCACCTTAAATACGTCATTTATTAATAAACCAATCTGGAGGGCGTATCACGTGATGTCTTTCTCAACTGGAAGAACTCAAGTAAACGTCGCGGTTCGCCTGCAATCAGCACATACGTTCTCAAGTGTGAGTTTGACAGTTAGCTGAGTTTTGTTTATTAATACGGCGTTACTCACGTGATACCCGATTCCCAAACGCGCACCTTAGTTACGTTTATTAATAGGACCGCCATCTTGACTTTTGAGCTGAGAGTGATGTATTAATATGGGTCCTAGTAAATAATCAAACGGACTCACCGATCGCCACGTGCCGTCCGCAACCAGCGCTGGCAGCGCGGCCTCGCGTCGCCTGCGCCCGCGCACCACCAGCTTCAGTTTGCCCTCGCGCAGCAACAATGCCACGTAGTGCTTCGGCTTCAGCTTAGAGCCCTGGCATACAAAAAAGTCATCATCCTCAGCAGTAAAGTCTTTATAATAAGGGATACCTATGGGACGGATATGAACGAAATACTAAGTCATAAGACTAGAAACAAATGAAGTGTCTTATTTTGTAAACGAATCCAAACGCGACAAAAATTACTAACATTTTAAGCTTTCCTGTGCTTTAATATTGCATAGTTATTTCACATTATTAGATCGGATCACATTGTTTTCACAATGGTGAACAGGTTCAATCGATCAGTTCCTTCAGTGTTACATCACAACATGTAAGTAGACGATCAAATGACAATGCCACATTCTGCCCCACCATCAACCGCAAGTTGTACAAGATAACGAATAAATGTAAAAGTATCTCCGTTTTTTATTAAAATTATTGGTTTAAAATAAAGTTTTGTACAAGTTGCGAGTCGAAAAAAACAGCTTTAAATAAGAATTCAGAAAATAGTAAGAAATCGAAGCGAATTATTCATTGTTTTTGTTATTCTTCTATAGGAGTTGCGAGAGTAGTAGAAAATGATACTGATTATGATTATGCAATATGAAACCTGTAATAAGTCTCCAACAAAATGATAGCTAAAAAGTCACGTAGTTTTGTAGGCTTTGCCCCAAGCTCCATTGAAATGTGGCAATGTCTTTTGACTTTGACACATTATTAGATCGGATCACATTGTTTTCACAACGGTGAACAGGTTCAATCGATCAGTTCCTTCAGTGTTACATCACAACAGGTAAGTAGACGATCATATTTGTTTGGCTTCGGTACATAACAGCCTGTTTTTTTGCGTCGTGTCTTAAGCCTCGTCCACACTCACCGGCACCAGCAGCAGTATCCCGTCCGGCGTGTACGTGCGGAACTGCAGCGAGACCACCAGCTCCTTCAGCTTGGCGGGCAGCTTGAGCGTGGCGTGGCTCCAGGCAGCGTCGCCGAACTTCACGGCGCCGGCCTCCACGGTGTACGATGACGTCTGAGATAAGAGGGGAAATGGTTAAACGAAAGCCTAAAAAAATTGTCCCAATTAGAAAGAAAGAAAGAACCATATATTGTCTTTAAGTGTTCATTGTATAAGTGTTTTTGTGTTTCGTTTATTTATTCACTGTATGCTGTATGTTACTATTTAATTGTGGCGTCAAATAAAGGATCAGATCAGATTCAGGATTCTGATTTTGGTTTAAGCAACAACTTTCTATCTCAAACCGTCCACATCAGGTTCGAATGAAGTAACGGCATTTAAAGTTAACAACTGTGTGAGTATCGGACTGGGTGAAGTGGCAGTGGGCTGGTCACATCTGTCGTAGAACCGATAACCGATGGGGTAGACGAGTTCTCGAATGGAGGCCACGAACGGGTAAACGTAGTGTGGGACGCCCCCCGACCAGATGGAGGGATGACCTTCGCAAGATGGCTGGCAGGGACTGGATGCAGAGGGCCGAGAGTAGGGTTGATTGGCGCGCTTTGGGAGAGGCATACGTCCAGCAGTGGACTGATACGGGCTGATGATGATGATGAGTATCGGACCAATTATGTGAGTTTATGCTGACATTTGTGTGCAGAACGTTGCACCTTAAGGGCCTTCTATGAGCCAACTAGCGCCGCCAATCTTAAAAAAATAATATCTTACAAATTATTAACTTTTATTAAAAAAGCTAATAAAGATTGTGTTACTAGGATAAACACTATTTTTTAATATATAATACATGGCATAATTGCGACAAGCAAAGTTGTAATGCGAAAAACGGCCGTTTTTCACAATTATGCGAACTACAACTTACCGACATTGAATCACGTTATAAATAAGCATTTAAAAAATAGTATTTATCGTAATAAACATTATGTACATAGCTTTTTAAATAAAATTGATTAAATTGGAAGATATTATTTTTCAAAGATTGGCGGCGCTAGTTGGCTTTTTTGACCCTTAAGGACGAAATACCCAGCACAGGGAATCCTAGTTTAGGAGAGGAATAATATTGTTTGTAGTAATAATGGTTTTTGTAATGGTTTTTCTACCTGTTTGACTTCTCTTAAAGCTATCTCTAAAATTAATGTTAATCTGTGAAATTTCTTAATTGGCTAATATAATTATAATCACTAATATTAATTGTAATAAATAAGGCTGTGAAATTTCTAATAAACAATAAATAAATAATATTTGAAACTACTTTCATTTCAAAGCTTCAGATTTTCTCAAGAACTAGGCAAGTACTTCTTCTTGCAGTGCCTCTCCACTACTGAAGGTTGGCCGTCAGCTCCGCATATCTCCCTCTGTCTTGAGCCAGTCGGACCAGCTCTTCGCCGCTGGCTATCGCTGTCCACTCCCTTATATTGCGGAGCCACGATTTCTTCCTTCTGCCGCCCCGCCTCTTCCCCTCAATCTTGCCCATCATTATGAGTTGGAGGAGTTGGTACCTCTCGTATCTCAGCACGTGTCCGAGGCCCACTTTTCTCCTCTTAATGGTGGTCATGAGTTCCCGGGCTTTACCGGCGCGTCGCAGGACTTCGACATTCGTGACTCTCTGGACCCAGCTTACTACGCATCCTTTTTTTTTTTCGGGGGGAAAATCATCTAGATATCATCATGATGACCTCCTTGCCACGGGGAGGCGAGGAAGGTTATGTCGGACTCTTACTGACTAAAAACCCCTCGGTGTTCCGTCTCGCCGCCCTATGACGGAGTCACGAGGAGACTTGCGAATTACTGCCGCGACTACGCCGGCGTGTGTCCGGGGGGACCCTTCTCGGGGGTCTTTGACCCCATCCGACTGTTAGCGGTGTGCTGGAACACATGCACGCCAACCAACTCGAGGACCTGTTACCGAGCGTTGGACTACCCCGTGTCCACTCGCCCGGAAGCCCTCATTCCTAAGCATCCTACGGTAACACCACATTTCAAAGGCCTCTAGTTTCTTGCAAAGATCTTCCTTTATGGTCCAAGCTTCGCTGCCAAGAACTACTTGACGAATTGTAAAGGTTTATTCACATACTACGATATGTGTGAATAATTCGTTAAACTGGCTGCACGCACATTAAACTAAATTAATCTAAATTTAATTTAATAAAAAGGAAACTAAAAATAAAAGTACTTACTAAAATATAACTAAACTAAAACTATATGTACAAAATAGGTCGGCAACGTGTCTAAAATGCCCGCTGTCCGGCAACGTGCCCAAAATGCTGGCGGCATTTCCCCTCTGGATCTCTAGGCTGATCCTTTGGGCGAAATACAGGCCAGCATTTTGGTCACGTGTGGACTCCACGAGCCGCCTAAATATAAATTGTAATGTAATAATAATATAAAGTAACTTTAAGTAAGTACTAAAACCAACTTCTATTGTATTAGTGAAACAGCATGACTCCACAATACAGGGAATCCTAGTAGGAACTTAGAATAAGGTTATATTTTATTGAATAAAGTATGTTTATACCGTAGTGCACCCGGCCGCGTCGTCGGGCTGCGCTTGCAGCGCGCGCGGTGCGGCGCTCGGGGCCGCACGCGGCTCGCGGTCCGCACGGCCCAGACGCGCGCCGTGCGACGACACCGCGCCGTCCAAACCTATTAGCCTGGACACACAATAATAATTTATTGATACTGTAAGGTATAATAAAACAGCAGGTGTTTAGGTGATACTTAAACACTGAGTCCTTCAGGTCTAAAATGTTGAAATCCTAAAATATGTAAGTACAATGTACTGCCTGAAAATATTTGCCAGCTTTCAATTCCTTTTCATACCGCTTACAAGAGGGTCTACAAACATTGCTAGTTCGCTACCATACAATACATGTAGACTCACCGTGAGTGCTGTTGACTCAAGATGAATCCACAATGACGTCAGTACACAAATAGTCCCAGTGAATCCCGCAAGAGGCACGTGCGGCGCTCGCGAGTGGTTCCAAGAGTCTACGCCTCCTATGAATAGTCCTTTACTCCGCGCATGACGTTGCAAGCTCGCTACCCTACTAACAGTACTCACGATTAATCCACAATGACGTCAGCATTAGTCCCAGTGAATCCCGCAAGAGATACGTGCGGCGCTCGCGAATGGTCCCAAGAGTCAACACCTCCAACTAAAGTAATTCATGACGTTGCCAGCTCGCTACCCTACTACCAGTACTCACGATGAATCCACAATGACGTCAGCAATGGTCCCAGTGAATCCCGCAAGAGGCACGTGTGGCGCTCGCGAGTGGTCCCAAGAGTCCACGCCTCCGATGAAGAGTCCCCTGCTCCGCGCGCGGTACGCGTTGCCAGCTAGCGTGCCGCTTGCGATCCGCTCCTCATCCACCCATAGTTCTAGCTGAAATCATTGGGTATCTCAATATCTTACGATGTACTTGGAGACACTTTCCTAAACACTGTCCCCGTCATCATCAGTCTATTTATATGTCCCCACTGCTCGGGCACAGACCCGACGTTTTTGATTTTGACGTTTTACGACGGAAAAACTTACGCACCCTCCCTCCCTCCCTTACATCGAGGGAGCTCGGGCCATGATCCACAACGCGGGCCCACTGCGGGTTGGCGGATTTCACATGCCTTAAATTTTTTTTTCTTCTACGGCATGCAGGTTTCATCACGATGTTTTCCTTCACCGTTTTGAGAGCACTCGGTAAATGTACGTAAGTTTTTCCGTCGTAAAAACCGAGGATAACTCATTGGTACATGGCTGCCCTAGCTGGGAATCGAACCTGGGAAATTGGAAGATACCTATTATTTTTTCAAGATTGGCGGCGCTAGTTGGCTCATGGAAGGCTCTTAAAAAAAGTACGTCTGAATAAAGGCTATTATTACCACCCCTGAGTCGTGCGTTGTTGATCAAGACTTGTATGTTACCTGTTTGTGTGCCCGAACCAGCCGCATGGTGTGCAGGGAGCCGTCGTCGAACCTGGTCCCGTTCGTTCGCAGCCGGAGCTCCGCTTTCCCCGCCGCAGCCGCCACGAGTAGTTCACCTAGTAGTAGCATTATAGCAGTGTTATTACGTTCGAAGACTGCTATTAATTTATTTTATTCGGGTACATTATTATTATTTTCTTTATTTACATGTCGGAGGAAGAGGTGGATCATCACCGTCATCAGTAACATTCATCTTGAACCTCTTAACTGTGGCGCCGGTGGGTAATGTTGGATGAAGAAAATAGATTCACTCTTTCAATCAGATTATAATTCCCAATTAACACAGTACATAGGTAAACACGTATAGCTAGGTAGATCTGTATCACAGAACGCAGGATGGTTTTAGTGACGACCGCCCCACGCGCGCACCGACGAACAACTGCACTACTAGTCGACCGCGCGTGTGTCACCAACTCCATCGAGCGTCAACAGAGGGCGCTGGCGTCCCGGATATCACTTGATTGCGACATACACATATTCTTATTTAATACATTTCAAAAAAAAAAATATATATATATAAATATAAAAAATAGCCACCCGCCGGCAGCGGGATGCATGCGCATCCAAGCTGCCGGAGGTTAGGATCCCAGAGTGAGGAACCTCCTCACAATGCGTGCCGTGTCCAGCAGCACTGCCTTCTGCTTCTTGATCCAACTGTCTAGCGATACTCTCTTTAGATGTTGGTCGAGACTCTTCGCTATTAACCCGTTCACGGTTACGACTATCAGAACAATTATGGTTGAGTCCACATCCCACATGGCGGTAATCTCGTGAGCCAAGTCTAAGTATTTACTTAGCTTTTCCTTTTCGGCCTTCACGAGATTCTCATCATTATTATTATTTGATATCACGGTGTTGGTACGGTGGAACACAGAGAAAGGTGTTCAGGAGAGTTTTTAAGGTTGAGATTTTCTCAAAAACCACTTGACCTATTGCAAAAATTCTTTCACTGTTTGATAGATAAAAGTGAAAACTATGTAACTGTAAAATAATTATTAAATTCGGTCCAGTAGTTTTTGAGAAAATCTCAACCTTACTGAGGCCCCCTGTATACTTATTCGACTGTACTCAAAGCCTCACCTTCAATCATGACGAGCGCCAGATAATGCTGGTCATCTCCATCCTCCTCGTCCACCTCGTTGTCCTGGCCGGAGGGAGCCCTGAACAGCAGCAGGCCGTGTGCGGAGCGCGCGCGGAACGACAGCCCCAGCGCGGCCTTGCGACGGAATATCGGCGACGGTAGCTCGATGTAGCCTTGGCCTTCTAGGACTGCTGATCGTAGGGTCTGCGAAGTGGGATTCAGGTTAGTAAATATAAAATTTTGGAGGGTTTGTGATTGAGAATGAAACTTCTATTGTTAGATTTAGATTAAAAATGCAGGTCCCAAAAAAATATTTAGGTACGGTAACACTGCTGAATGAATTAAAAAAAAGAACAAAAATTTGACCTAAATTGGGGTAATGCCTACTCCAAAGTTCTTATAAAAGTAATCAGCAGTATCAAATGGAATCAACTGTTCCGAATTCGGTCCGCCATTTTGTTAATTAAGCATTTACCACCTACGACGTTGTTTAAACTGACAGCTACATATTTGGTTCTTCAGGAGTTGATTAACTTTAAATAGTGTTTATAAGTAAACTTTTTTTAAACAATTGTTAAACAAGGTATTAATTTTAGTCATCGATTATAAGTAAGGCTGAAAATGTACATACACATTAAAATAAAATTTAAATTTGCCGTTCTCACATCGGTGCATGGCCAACCAGTGTTTTAGGAATGAGTTTGTATGGTCCTCGTGTATAGCAGCCAAGATAATGGAATGAAAACCCAATACTTACCCTGGACCCACACCTCGGTTCCACACCATGTCTCGTCGGAGTATCTAGCAGATCATATCCCTCTCTGTCCACTGTTAAAGCTCCTATACAGCCTAATAGCGGTGGCGGCAGCTCTTCTATGCCCGCTGCTCCTGGCGGCGGGCCTCCCACCCAGTAGGTGGCGGATGCGAGGTCTGGCAGAGCAGCCGCTGACTGGACAGGAGGCGACGGCGAACCCAGGGTCTCTTCGCCGTTCACGCGCAGACTGCCTGGGGATAAGCGCGTGTACTGGGAGGGGCTGGTGGTTTAGAGTGTAAATTCTACCTATGTAGGTTCTAATGTTAATGTCTTTCAATGTCCAATAAGGGGATGTGAATAAAAGAGTATATAGGGGGTCTGGACAGAAGAAGGCCTACGTCCAGCAGTGGACGGATGCAGGCTGACGACGACTGGACAGGCACTGCCTAAAAATCAGCGTCCCAGTAAGCGTTCCCGCTACGTCGCGCCGATTAGGATGACGTAGCGTCAACATAATAATGATTTAATTAAGTACTCCTTAAACATCAGTCTATAGACTTTCCAGCTTTTTTAAATCAGATGCTGCCGATAATTGGATACTGTTCAAATTCAATCTTAAATTAAGTCTTTAAAAATAATTCCTAAAATGAATTCAAGGCGGTTATATAAAAATCTGTAAATTTTCCCGAACAAAAAAGGAAGAATTGTTTGCAGGAAAGTGTCATTGCGAACTGTTCTGCTTCGCGAGAGGTAATCCCAAGATATTGTCATAATAATAATGAATGGCACGCGTGCCGTTGGTTCGCCATCCCTGGTTATGAGTATCTGCGTCCGTCCCGCCCGCACACAGTACCTCTGTCCAGGCCGCCGGGCGCGAATGCGCGCGTGGCCTGCACGTGCGCCGGCCGGCCGCGGCAGTGCGCGCCCCCCGCGGCTATCTCCAGCCGCGCGCCAGAGTACTGCACGCTGAACACCACGCGGCAGCCGCGCAGAGACACCGACACGGAACGATTCTGTGGGCAACGAACAGTGGGGCTAGCACGACTCGCGTTTGTAATCGTCGCAACGCCGTGGAGCTGTCAAACGCCTTGTAATAACGTCAGTTTGACAGCTCCGCGGCGTTGCGCCGATCGCTAACGCTGTGAGGTGACCGCGACTTCCAATCGTTATCGCTTTCAATTTGACACATGGACGCTATACATTGCTGCTATGTTTTTGCAAGTTTTAACAAACGACAACGAAACCTCCCGACCCGTGCTACAAGGGCAGGCGGCGCTAAACATAAATGATTAAAACAATGGTTCTCTTGAAAATGGCGAGAAACGACGGTTGCAAAATTGTTTGATAATTTTTGTTATAATGTCTACAGTGGTTATGTTGAGTTTAATATCACGTTAAGTTAATCAGAAAATGTTCGCGAATGACAGTAGGTACCTATAGCGAATTTATTGGGATAATTTGAACAAGATCTGAAGTTTCAAGCTTTTATCAAGAGTTCCGCTACAAGCTCGGGAGTGAACGTGACTGTCGAGCTGCCTCGTCCAGAGTGACAACGTTACGGCGTCTCCTCTGGATGAAGACAAGAAGACGCGGCTACCCAGGGTGAAGACGCTACTCCGCCTCCGGAGGATTAAAATAGAAGACTATTATACATTGAATTTTCTGTAACATGACATTGGCAAATGACGAACTGTCGAGTCCATTAATAAAATAAAACAATAATCGCAATGCTGCAGCGCGCAGGAATGTTTGCGGATGCCGGCGTGGACGGGTTCCATTCCATCATACGCAAAAGAGTCGGGTCCCTGATGCGCCGGGTTCGCGGCAGCCTTAAAAGCATCCTGAAGGGCATTGCGGGTACCATGGACCGGGCCTTAGTCCAGTGACCCATACTGCAGTACGCCACTGAACTCTCTTACGCCACCGAACCATCACGTCAACAATAAAAAACTCACGTTAGCCGCATCCACCGCCATGAATAGCATTGCGTCTTCATCCCTGGTGCGGAACGTGAAGGCGAGGCTGAACTGCCTGCGGTCTGAGGGGCGCAGGCCGGAGCGCCGCATCTCTGCGTACCCGGCGCCGTTGAACCACACCAGGGTCTCGCCGCCACGACCGCTGCTTGACCATCTGGGACATGAAGGGTTATTCAGGGTGCTGATGGGTCTGGCCCTTTTTTGGGGATCCCTTTCACACTTCCTTAAAAAAGGTTAAGATAGAAAGGGACAGTAACTTTAAATCACGTTTATGAATACGCGCCTGGGAATAAAAAGGATTTTTTATTTATTTATAACCATTGATCTCCTATAAACAACTAGATACACAGTCTGCCTTCTAAAAATGTCCGAGCGCAAAGAAGAACCAAACGGATGAATGGACACTCGTTTGCTTTATTGGACATTATTTGGACGTTAACAATGGACCCTTATTTGGACGTTTTTTAAATTGTTTTAGTAAGACCTTTGTGTATTTAGTTGTGTATAGGAGATCAATGTTTATAACACTTTTCAATGCTTTCTAGGATGATAAGGATCATATTTGTTCACAAGACTCACATACCTCTGAGTGCATCTCGCTTCCTTCGGCCGCTGCGCAAAGTTCCACAGTCCAATGATGCCGTAATTTATCTAGAGAGTTGCTTTTATAGTAATTAGGATCACATTTGGCAAATGTTGAGTTACCTCTGAGTGCATCCAGTGCATCTCGCTCGCCTCCTTCGGCCGCTGCGCAAAGTTCCACAGTCCAATGGTGCTGTAATCTATCTAGAGAGTTGCTTTTATAGTAATTAGGATCATATCTGGCAAATGTTGAGTTACCTCTGAGTGCATCCAGTGCATCTTGCCTCTTTCGGTTGCTGAAGAAAGATCTACAGCCCAATTAGCGCTATAATCACTCTAGATTTCTAGATCTAGGATGACAGATGGTATAGTTGCCTTACCTCTGAGTGCATCCCGTGCATCTCGCCTCCTTCGGCTGCTGCGCAAAGTTCCACAGTCCAATGGTGGTGTCGTCGCTGTACAGTGCGTGCACGCAGCCGGGCAGCCCCTGCGCTGCGCCGGCCCCCGCGCCTGCCCGCCCGACCCACAGCCGCGCGCTGCGCAGGCGCACGGCGGACGGCGCGCTGCTATTGGTCGCTGTGATACGGGTGCCGCCAGATCGCTCTACTGTCAGTTGGACGTTGTTCCATACTCTGGGGAAATGAAATAAAAGACATTGCCACATTTCATTTGCCCCACGTACAAAACTACGTGACCATTTAAGCTGTACCTATCATCTTGTTGGGGACTTATTTTGGGGTTTCATATTGCATAATTATAATCAGTATCAATCTCTACTACTCTCGCACCTCCTATAGAAGAACAACAAAAATAATGAATAAATCGCTTCGATTTCTTACTATTTTCTGAATTCTTAATTAAGCTGTTTTTTCGAATCGCAACTTGTACAAAACTTTATTTTAAACCAATAATTTAAATAAGAAGCGGAGATATTTTTACATTTATTCGTTATCTTGTACAACTTGCGGTTGATGGTGGGGCAGAAACTGGCATAGTCATTTATTTTATTTGTATTTGATCGGACAACTTTTATGTATGTAATATGGGTTATAAACTTGATATAAAAACTAAGCCATTTACAAGTTTTCATCAATAATTTAAATATGTGGGTTAGTTTTACTAAATTATTAATGAACTTATAGTGTTTTCAACATTGATCTCCTATAAACAACTGGATACACTGTCTGCCTTCTAAAAATGTCCGAGCGCAAAGAAGGTCCAAACGGATGAATGGACCCTCATTTGCTTTATTGGACATTATTTGGACGTTAACAATGGACGTTTTGGACGTTTTTTAAATTGTTTTAGTAAGACCTTTGTGTATCTAGTTGTTTATAGGAGATCAATGGTTTACATATTTGCATATGATTTTAGTAGTTATATAGGATGTTAGATAGAGACAGGCTTTTTGAAAATGGCGGGAAACGACGGTTGCGAAATTATTTAATAATTTTCAGTATAATGTCTACAGTGGGTGTTTTGTGTTTAATATCACGTTAAATTAATCAGAAAATGTTCGCGAATGACAGTATGGTGAAGTTATTGGAGAATTGAAGCAGGATCTGAAGTTTGGCGCCATGGTCAAGATTCCCACTACGAGCTCGGGAGTGAACGTGACTGTCGAGCTGCTTCGTCCGCAGTGATTGACGCTACGGCGTCTCCTGTGGATGAAGACATGAAGACGCGGCTACCCAGGGTGATGACGCTACGGCGACTCCCCTGGAGGAAGATAGAAGACTATTTATACATTGAATTTTTTGTAACATGACATTGGCAAATGACGAACTGTCGAGTCCATTAATAAAATAAAATAAAATAGATAGAGACAGGACCATCAAAATCTATATTGTATGTGACGTAATGACTAAAATGGTCGAGTCCATTAAATAAAATCGTTTACCTGTCAATCTCCAGCCTGTATGCCGTGTGGTCTCCGTCGTCGTGCGCGGGCAGCAGCGTCTCCGGGTGTATGATGGTCGCCTCGCCGCCGCCCAGGTCCCACGACAGACGGAGCTTCTGACTCTCCACTGACAGCTTCATGTAGCTTTCGGTTTCCTTTAGAACAGTGTTTTTGAACAAGTGAAGACAGGAGGCTGAGCCGCATCGATTTTTATCCATCAATGTCAGATTTTTGGCGAATATTAGTACAAAAACGTTCGCGCAGGTTTTGACAGGACATGAACGGCCAGCCGGCTGCTACACCTGTGGTGCCCCCCCCCCCCCTCTTTATTCGTTTAAAGGTGTACAGGAGAGAGTTTTTAGGGTTGAGATTTTCTCAAAAACTACTTGACCTATTGCAAAAATTCTTTCACTGTTTGATAGATAAAAGTTAAAACTATGTAACTGTAGAATAATTATTAAATTCGGTCCAGTAGTTTTTGAGAAAATCTCAACCTTATTGAGGCCCCTACTTATCTCTGTGTTCGAGTGTACCTGCGTATCGTCGACCAAGTAGAGCAACGGTCCGTCCCTGACGACGCCGTCGAACGACATGGCGACGGCGACGTGTGTGACGGCGGCCGACGTGGAGGGGAGCGCGTATGCGCGCGCGCACCCCGCGCCCGCGCCGCCCACTGACGTCAGAGATACGGTGATCTGCGCAGGAATATTGCAGTCACATGCTGTTATTCATAAACCTAGTTAAACCTTAACTGCGTTAAATCGTGTTGCTATCCCTTCATCAAAGTCAAAGTCAAATTTCTTTATTGCAAGTAAGCACGAAAGAGAGCTCGGTGGCTCAGTGGTTGGGTCAATGGACTTGCAATACGGAGGTCTCAGGTTCGATTCCCAGAGCCATGTACCAATGAGTTATCCTCGGTTTTTTCGACGGAAAAACTTACGTACATTTACCGAGTGCTCTCAAAAACGGTGAAGGAAAACATCGTGATGAAACCTGCACGTCGTAGAAGAAGAAAAAAAATCTAAGGCATGTGAAATCCGCCAACCCGCACTGGGCCCGCGTGGTGGATTACGGCCCGAGCTCCCTCGATGTAAGGGAAGGTCTGTGCCCGAGCAGTGGGGCAATATCTAGTTAGACTGATGATGATGATCGATCCTAATTACAATTATTCTTTTCAAAAAAATGTCCAATGTACAGACACAACTTTTTTACAGTCTTATTATATTATTTATTATTTATTTATTCAATTATATATAAATTGACAGGATAACACCTTATAGATCTAAGCACTCGACAGAATACCGACTGTGGCGTATAATTATAGCAGCCCAAATAGGCCGGAGCCTGTGCCTGGGCTAACTACGTAAATTAAAGACCTTGAAATGATGTCAAGCGGTCATTGATCGCGCAAGAACGTGCCCTGTTTAGGTAGTTTGTAAGTATGTTTAAGAGAATTAAGTACATAACATGCAGTAATAATAAATATAGATTGTATAGATTGTCTTTGTCTCACCGAGTGCGCCGCGTGTCTCGCGCGCGCGATCTTGTCCCTGAGCGCGAGCATGGCTGGCGCGAGCGTGCCCGCGGCGGCTGCGTGCTCGCGGCCGCGCGCAGCCGCCGCGCCCGCCAGCGCAGCGGACACCTCCGCGCCGCGCACAGTGTTGCCGCGGATCTGAGACACTAAGCACAGTGCGAATTGGCCTTAACTGTGATATAAACTTGGGCAGTTCGCGAATTAAAGAAATAAACGAACTACTTCGCCTGCACTGAAGTAATACTTATATCTTTCGTTCACTTTAGTATCCACCATGTCTTTAGTTCATCTAGTTCACTGACGATTCACGACAAGGAAAGAGAGAGAACGCTTGAAAGATTCAACGAACGAAGGAACTAGTGTTTCTAATGAGAGAGAAGCGTAATTATGTAATCAAATAAATACGTGATAAGAAAAACTTATCAGCTAGAGAGTAAAAACAAGAAACAGAAAAAGGTTGAACGTTATTGTCCGGTATCAGAAGCTTTTGACCTTAACCGTGACAGCAGAGGAGTGGACAATACGCATTGCACCTAACAGTGATAGCAGAGGAGTGGACAAGGACCTAACCCTGATAGCACAGGTCACTTTGGTCTTAACCGTGATAGCAGAGGAATGGTGAAGGACTTGACAATACGGGACTTAACTGTGATAGCAGAATGTGCTTTGACCTTAACCATGATAGCAGAGTGGACAATGCGCTTTGGAATTGACCGTGAGAGCAGAGGAGTGGACAAATGCCTTAACCGCGCTAGCAGGGGAGTGGTCAATGCGCTTTGGACTTAACCGTGATAGCAGTGGAGTGGACAAGGGCTTAACCGTGGTAGCAGAGGAGTGGACAAGGACTTAACAGTGATAGCAGAGCACAGTATGCAAAACTGAACAGATAATATAGAATCATAGCTAAAACACTATTTTTTTAAATTCTTTTTCTAGGGGATGTAGATGTATTGCCACAAATACATTAAAATTATAACACCTCTTTTTGCTGGTTAACAAGCCCCATCTTCTCACCGTGTTCCTGTGCGGCTCCCAGCGCCGTGTCCCCATGCTTCTGCAGCTCAGCCAGCTGCCTCCTCAGGTTGTATCTGACGCGGCGCCGCACCTCACTCGCCTCGTCGTACAGCGCTCGCGTAGTGGCGAACACCCGGTCCGCCTGCTCGTTGGCGGCCGTCAGCGTGGCGAACACGTCGGCGCGGGGGCGGAGGCCGAGGTCGCGCTCCTGCCAGCCGAGGCCCCGGAGGAGGACGCTCACGACGTCGGCGCCGCGACGGAGGTGCTCCAATTGGGTGCGGAGTTCTGGGAAGAATGGGTGAACATTGTTTTTGTGGAAGTGCATTATGAGGCGACCTTATCCTATCCTGGTCGGTAGGCGGTCTAGTTGGCGGCCAAGTTGGTGGCCAAGTTGGCGGTCAAATTGGCGGCCAAGTTGGCGGTCAAGTTGGCGTCCAAGTTGGCGTCCATGTTGGCGGCCAAGTTGGCGTCCAAGTTGGCGGCCAAGTTGGCGGTCAAATTGGCGGCCAAGTTGGCGGTCAAGTTGGCGTCCAAGTTGGCGTCCAAGTTGGCGTCCATGTTGGCGGCCAAGTTGGCGTCCAAGTTGGCGGCCAAGTTGGCGGCCAAGTTGGCGTCCAAGTTGGCGTCCAAATTGGCGGCTAAGTTGGCAGCAAAGTTGGCGGCCAAGTTGGCTCTTGAGCATGAAACCCAAGAGTCATCAAGAGAGTCTCACCTTCAGCCCGAGTCAACACAACAGCTCCTCGTTTTTTCAGCTCCTCAGAAGCCTTCATGGTGACCTCAGCGGTGTTGGTCATTGGCGCCGGCCCGCGGGCCATGTTGGCGGCCAAGTTGGCGGCGGTTGCGGCGGCCGTGGCGGCTGCGGACGCGTTGCGGACCGCGTCGGCGACCTCGGTCCACGCGTGGGCCGCAGTCACGCCGGCAGAGGCAATGGCGCGGGTACCGGCGAATAAACTGACAAAAGATTTTTTATAATCTATGCGTACCGTGGTTTTCTGAGAGTGTTAAAAATGCTGCCTCCATTTCCTCAGTTACAAAGTACTAGCCAATGGCCTATTCAGCACAGGACAAGTTGTAACTTGACCTGTTTTTTTTAACCCAGGTAAAACATGCAAGATCATGTGCCACCACGCCCGGGGGAGCGGGTTGGTTATGTCGGGCTCACCACCCTGAAGGGGCAGCATACCGACTAAACCTTTAAAATGGTCACGTAGTTTTGTAGGTGGGGCAAAGCTCCATTGAAATGTGGCAATGTCTTTTCATAGCAAATCCTTACCTTTTATACTGCTTAGCCTTCTCCCCGAGCACAGCAACATGTTTCACCACCGCGTCAAGATACTTCTGCCTGTACGCGGGCGTGAGGTTGTACAGGATGCCCTCCTTCTCCTCAGCAGCTGCCGTGAGGGTCACCAGCTCGGAGACGAGGGCGGGTGCCTTGCGGGACGCGCTGCCAGCTGCTATTATTGATGAACGCACGTTGTCTGTGATGTTTTGGGGTGATAGGTTGGTGATGTCCTGTTGACAATGTTATGATGTGAATATGTTATGGCTAGAAGCCGAAGTGCGGCTACACCTAGTTTTAGCCGGTTAGAACTAGGTGTAGCCACTTACTCTTGGTTAAGTCTAGTATAAGCCGAGTAATATATGCTATACCGCAGCCCAAATCAAGTGTCTTATTTTGTAAACAAATATGATCGTCTAATTACGTGTCGTGATGTCACAATGATGGAACTGATTGATTGAACCTGTTCATCATTGTGAAAATAATGTGATCCGATATGTTAATGTGAAAATAACTATGCAATAATCACAGAACAGCTTAAAATCTTAGTAGGGTAGGGTAGTTTTTGTTTACAAAATAAGACACTTAATTTGGGCTTCGGTTTAGGTCTAGCTGGTATCATTCCGGCTAGAACTAGGTTCAACCAAACCCTAGTGGCTGATACTAGGTCTAGCCGATATCATGCTGGCTACAACTAGATCCAAGAAAACCTGAAGGGCTGTAGGTAATAGCCCACAATTCATCATCCATTCATCCATCACCTTCCTCCTCCCCGTCCGAGTCTCGAGCCACTCGGGAGCCGTGCGGTTCGCGCACTGCTCATCTGCTTCCCCTGGCCATAAAAAAACTCACCTCAAGCACCAGCCGACACCTTAGCCCCGAGTCCCTGACAGCAGCCAGTCTGGGCCGCACCCTCGCCTCCCCAGCGGCTATGGAATCCCCAGCAGTCCATATGATGTCTGCCAGGCGACGCAGGTCCTCCGCATTGGTCTCGAAACGGTCGATGCCGCTGCGCAACTTGCGTAGCCGTCTGTACGTGTCGTCGATACGATACTTGTATTCTTGGACGGCTGTTGACTGGAGATTTACCTGCAAGAGATCAATTTTACGCTTTCCTCAAAAGTATCTGTTTTAATATTCTTCTTCTTGTGTATTCGTGCATTGTTTGTGTGTGTCAAAGAAACGTATTCTATTCTACTCTTTATATTTTAAAAGGAACAAAAAGGAACCCTTATAGGATCACTTTGTTGTCCCTCTGTCAAGACCTATATCTTAGAAACGCGTGGACGTATCATGTTGAAATTAATACCAAACACTCAGGTCTGCAACCTCACGCAGTCGTGATAAAATCAAACTTCTACGTCAATGCAATCAAAAGAAATGGCCATTTATGTTGCATTTTCTCGCATTGTATGAAAATGCAAGAAAACCAAAACCTATAGGATACTTCCCGTTGACCTAGAATCATGAAATTTGTCAAAAAGCTAGGTCTTATAGCACAAGTAAAGGAAAAAATCCGAAAACTGTACATTTGTGATTACATATCTCCAAAAAAATATTTTTGTTATTACAAACTTACATTTGCAGGTGATTAACTATAGTATGACCGTCTAAATCAGTCTTCGCCTGCGCGGTACAGGGATGCGGGGGTAAGACGACAACGGGGACCGAGAGAGGTGCGGGGGCGGGCGCGCGAACAGAAATGTATTGTAACAGAAATGCGCCCGCCCCCGCACCTCTCTCGGTCCCCGTTGTCGCCTTCCCCCGCATCCCTGTACCGCGCAGGCGAAGACTGATTTAGACGGTCATACTATAATAAGGAGTATGTTCAAAATATTTTGATAATGGCCAAGTTAAGTTGGTCTCTAAATCTAGTTTATCTTGTCGTTAGAGCAAAGTTACGGGGTTAACTTGCGTTGCACGGTAGTCTGGATGCGCTGTACTGGGCCCTTTCAAAGAATAACTTACCGAATCAGCCACATCGTTGGCGCCAGCGATGAAATCTATCAGCTTCATGTCCTTTATCCTCCTCAGCAGATGCCGCGCTTCCTTCAACGCTCTGTGAGCACTGAGATGCCTCTCTCCTCGAGCAAAATCATCCAGCACAGCCACCTGTTCACCTATTTTCCCTTTCTGCTTCAACACCTCTTCTAAACCACTCATGCTTTCTAGACTTAGAAATTGTGCTTCTTTCTCCCTCTGTGCTGCTTCTGTATTCAATCTATTAGCAGCAGTGAATAGTCTATGTTCTGACGCTTCCAATTCACTAAGTAAAGGTTCAATGTCTTTGGTCCTTTTGATTTCGTTCCTCAAGTTGTGCAGTGAAGTTTGCAGCATGCTGGAGTTGTGTGCGAATTCCAATAGCGCTGGGAACGGTTTCGGTATGCGGCTAAGTTCGGTTGGGTCGGCGCGGGAACGGAGGTCTGATGTGATATGCTCGACGGAGTCCAGGAGAGTTTGCGTGCAGTTGTCACAGGCTGGAAGGAGAGATATTTGAGAAATTTTAATTACGAAAGTTGCGCTATTTCACGTAAACGTCGTTTTAATGTAAACAAACTACAGAAGAGTAGCCAGAAAGTCGAGTTCGAAAAGTTAATCTTAACATCAATACCTCAAAGCGCCACTGCCCTCTGTCTCGCGCTGTATGTCGCCAGCAGAGCGACTGAATCTAAACCAGGTCCTTCTGCACCTTGTCGCCCTAACGGTACTTAGGACACCTCGACCTCGCAGTTTTTCCGGATCTTTCCATCATCCGCCCTCTCTCATCGCTGGTCCCAGAATTCCCCATAAAATCTAGTAAGGACACGTTTGCACCCCTCATCATCCAGATAATTGGTCCTGAAGCGCATTGGTCGCATATATTGCCGATGGCGCGACACGCGTAACCTAGAGACATTATCGCATGGACGCATCTCTTTAGTACGGTATCCCTGTCCCCCGCTTCGTATCTATCTATTGGGTAAGTGGTATGTGTCTATACGAGAAGGTCGTCTAACACTTACGTTTGCATCCTTCCTCGTCCAAATACATGCGTCCCGCGGCGCACTGGTCGCACTTGTCACCGCTGGCGTGCGGCCGGCAGCGGCAGCGTCCGCGCGCGTCGCAGTGCGGCGAGGCTGCGCCGCGCGGGTCGCACGCGCACGCCACGCAGCTGCCGTCGGCGGCGCGCAGCCAGCCAGAGGCGCAGGACTCGCATTCGGGGCCGCTGTAGCCTGACAAATGGGAGAAAATGTGTTAAAACCTCGGCTGATGTAGGTACGCTCGGTCGCTGTATGAGAAATGGGATATAAGATGTTAAAAGCTCGGCCGCTGTATGATAAATGGGATATAAGATGTTAAAAGCTCGGCCGCTGTATGCCAAATGGGATATAAGATGTTAAACGCTCGGCCGCTGTATGAGAAATGGGATATAAGATGTTAAAAGCTCGGCCGCAGTATGAGAAATGGGATACAAGATGTTAAATGCTCGGCCGCTGTACGATAAATGGGATATAAGATGTTAAAAGCTCGGCCGCTGTATGAGAAATGGGATATAAGATGTTAAAAGCTCGGCCGCTATATGAGAAATGGGATATAAGATGTTAAAAGCTCGGCCGCTATATGAGAAATGGGATATAAGATGTTAAAAGCTCGGCCGCTGTAAGCCAAATGGGATATAAGATGTTAAACGCTCGGCCGCTGTATGATAAATGGGATATAAGATGTTAAAAGCTCGGCCGCTGTATGATAAATGGGATATAAGATGTTAAAAGCTCGGCCGCTATATGAGAAATGGGATATAAGATGTTAAAAGCTCGGCCGCTGTAAGCCAAATGGGATATAAGATGTTAAACGCTCAGCCGCTGTATGCCAAATGGGATATAAGATGTTAAAAGCTCGGCCGCTGTATGCCAAATGGGATATAAGATGTTAAACGCTCGACCGCTGTATGCCAAATGGGATATAAGGTGCTAAAAGCTCGGCCGCTGTATGCCAAATGGGATATAAGGTGCTAAAAGCTCGGCCGCTGTATCATGTCATGTCAAAGGGGATATTAGGTGTTAAAAACTCGGCAGCCGTATCCTACCAAATAGGATATATATATATAAATTTCTGGCCCATGGCAAGAAATTTTTCATCATGTTTAAATTTGTTCACCGAGCATGGATAATGCGTAATACAAATTCTGAGGATATGAGGTGTTATAAGCTCGGTCAACGCTACAAATAGCTTCTAACCTGGTTTGCACAGGCAGTGCAGCCGTCCCCCCGTGATGGCGCACGCTTGCGCGTAGTTGCGCGCGCGCGTGGGGCACGGGCACGCGTGGCACCCCGCCTCGGGCGAGCCGTGGTAGCCCTCCGCGCACACCGCGCAGCGAGGGCCGCCAGTGCCGAGCGTGCAGTTCTGATAACAAATTGTTATTGTTAAAAAAAAACCGGCCAAGTGCTTGTCGGTCTCGCGCGCCGAGGTTTCCGTGCAACGCAACTTACTAACCCCGTAACTTTTATTTATTTATTGGAACACCAACACATTACATGTAAGCGTATATATGGAAACAATATAAATTATGTTCTAACATGCAACCCAATTATAGGTGAACACATCATTCACATTAATAATACTAGTACAATTTGGAAAATATGAGTAAGTCCATTTTAAATAAGTTATTGAGAAGAGGACTGTATCTTGGACTTAAAGTTGAGAAGTGAGTCATGATTAATGTCAAGATCGGTTTTGATATTGAGGGAGTTGTAACTACGAACCATTCTGTGAAAGGGAGCGTGCCTACCGAGGTTGGATCTCATGAGGGGCACACTTACTTAGCTCTAACAAAAAGAAAAAAGATTTTTTTTGGAGGAATGTAATGTAAAATTTACTATTTTCTGTGAACAATGTTGTTGGGGATACAATTACCCTAAATATCTTAAGCAATTTTTACTGTAACCTGGGGGGAGACCGCGTCTTCAATCGTTTTCGTTATCGTTTTGATTTTGACACTTGAACGATATACATTGCTGCGTTTCGTTGTCGTTTTATTAAACTTGTAAAAACATAGCAGCAATGTGTAGTGTCCACGTGTCAAATTGAAAGCGATTAGGATAACGATGGAAGTCGCGGTCACTCCACTGTTTTTTGATCCATTTAAATAAATTGATTTATATATATAGTCATCGCTTTACCGCTAATGGTCACCACAGGAACATATTATCATCCACAACCTTCAAAGCTCACTCACCAAGCAATCTCCAGTGACCGGATCGCATGCCATCGCCCTATTATTGCAATGACAAGGCTGCGCATCCCCTTCTAAGTTGATCACGATGGTCCCAGCGACATTGGTCATGTGCACCGTCTGCGGGGGCATCCAGAACCCGACGGCTGGCTGCTGGCACGACTGAGCGGCGTATTCTCGCGGACAGGCGCACATCTCCACACCGAGAGCTGGCTCCGACCGGCTGAGGCCAGGGATGGCTGTGTCTAACGATACATTGAGGAGTCTGGAAAGATGAGGGTAGTTTTGTAGAAGTCCCACGGTGGGCGCCAAATGGTCATTTATTTTAAAAATGGCATTAGGCTGTTTCGCGTTACTATTAAATGTTCTCTTCAACTTCTGGCTGAGCGAAACGACTGAGTATAAGATTCTGGAAAGATCCGGCGATATTCTTCCCTCGTGTAGTCTTTGCCAGCATACACTGAGTCCCTTGCCCATTACCACTCTTAGCATTAGTGAGAGGCTCGGCTTAGCGGGGCGCGGGGCGGCAGCGGGGCTCTCCTTGTCTCGCTCAGAGGGAGGGGGAGACCCACCCGCTCCTGTTCTTGTGCCTCCGCTTGACCGAGCCTCATTATATATGGTGTACTACATAATGTACGTATAAAAATGTACCAAATGTGGCAATAAATGATTTTTATTATTATTTATTAGTATTAAAGATGAAGGTAGTTTTGTAAAAGTCCCAAGGTGGGCGCCAATTGTCATTTATTTAAAAAATAACACAAGAAACCCGAGGGACCAACACGAGTCTCGTCTTTCATTACGGGCCTCCCCCTACTAAGCCCCACTTCGGGTCAATTGGCCAGCGGAATAAGTAACTCACAAAGAATGCACGTGATCCTCGTGAGTGGGCACCCTGGTGGTGACCCGCAGCATGATGCCGTCGAGCTGCTGCAGCGCCAGCATGAGCGCGCCGCGCGACGCACGCGGGCCCGGCGGGCTGCGCGTGCGCACCGACCACAGCGACTCGTGCAGCCTGACGACGTGCGTGCCGTTGATTGGAGGAATGCGCTGCGGGAGAGATTTAACTTTATGAACATGACGTCAAAGTTGAAATCGGGAAATATTGTTAAATCAAAAATAAATGAAGTGGAACTAAAGTCAAATTTCTTTATTGCACGTTGTGTACATTTTTGCACGTCAACATATTTTTTGAATTTACATTTACACCACTTTGCAAGGAAAAGGTGCCAACGCTGAGGAGAAAAAGTGACAAAAAACTCTCAGCATCACATCTTTTAAAATAATGTAACACAATTACTTAATAACTAAGTATTACACAACTATTACTATTGTTAGTAATCTAGACTTTATCCCTCATGCGGAACCGGCGACACACACCATGCATGTTCATCGTTTAAATAGTCATATATCCTGTAATACGCCTTCTTAACAAGTGTTCCTTTAATGAAATTTATAAATTTCCTCTCTTTGAACCCGACTGCCAAGAATTTAAGCCGCTTTGATTTAAATTTTATAGCCTATTTCACTTCTACAATCCAAACGAATCTAACGACACCTCATATATTAAAATCCATCAAGCCGTTTAGGCTGTAGGGCGTGCCTAAGAGTTATACATACATACACTTGAAAAACATAACCCTCCTTCTTGCGCAGTCGGGTAAAAAGGGCAGATAACTGGCACTATTTTGTATTTTCAAAACAGTTACCCTCTTACTTATAAAATAAACACTAATCAAGCACTGAGCAACATATTAACTAATCATTATTTAAACTCTTAATAAGTGATTAACCAGTGATTAGCTAACCGTCATTTTAAACACCAAAAAATATTCAGGTACGGTAACACTGCTGAATGAATTAAAAAAAAGAACGAAAATTTTGCCTAAATTGGGGTAATGCCTACTCCAAAGTCCTTAAAAAAGTAATCAGCAGTATCAAATGGAATCAGCTGTTCCGAATTCGGTCCGCCATTTTGTTAATTAAGCATACGACTTAGTATGACAGCTACTTATTCGGTTCTTCAGGAGTTGATTAACTTTTAATAGTGTTTATAAGTAAACATTTTTTTAAACTACTGCACGTTCATGGACAGTAGAAATTACGAAATGACAGTGAAAATTCTCAACTACTGTCATAACCGTGGGGGATTCTAAGTATGTGCGTGTCAAGACCGACAAAAATGTACCTACAACCTTTATTTTGACAGTACACATACCTATTTTCTACACAGAATGACAGTGGGACCGCTCCACAAAGAAAACCGCCTACGAACGCCGCGGGAGATGCCGTTGTGTCTTTTTAAATGCATCAAAATACTACGTCATACGCCGTACTGTCATTTTCCGAATACTCAAAGTACGGCCTATGCCGCCACTGTCCATGAACGTGCAAGGTATTAATTTTAATCATCGATTATAAGTAAGGCTGTTAATCGTTACCAACCTCATGATAATCCAAAACAATGTTCTTCCCAAACAATCTGACCAGCGGGAACCGCGCTCTGGTCTCTGCCGGCAGCTCCTGTCCACCCTCCTCTTCCACTGTGAACCTGAGCGCTCCCCCGTATGACGTCACGCGGTCCCCCAGGAACCGCTTGTCCAGTTCCATGTAGACCGGCACCGGGGGCCAGGGCAGCGAGATGGTGACGTCAGGGGAGTGCGTGTGAATGGCCAGCAGGGAATCCTGATCCATCTGGGAGAATATGGTTTTTTATTTATTTCTTTCTTTAATAGCCTGTAATGTCCCACTGCTGGGCAAAGGTCTCCCCCCAACTCTTCCACTCATCTCTATTCTGCTCAGACTCAGACCACTCTCTCATAAAAACGTCAAGTTTGGCTGTAAAACGTCAAGGGTGGCGCCACGGTCGTTGGTGGCAGAGGTTGGGTGCTCGTATTGCTTTCGAATTTTTAATTACTACAATACAAGTTTCATTGTTCTTTGCTAATAAATACGTCGTATATGTGCTAATATAAGTTGCCGAGTGTTGGTGATAAGTTTCGTGCTCGTTGTCGGCGATTTATGGACACCAATTATCGTAAGAATAAGTATCTCCGGATATACTTTTTTTAAATCTACCTGTTTTCGTAACAATAAATATTCAAAGTATCAAGTTGTGACATCTAGTGAAGATAAGTTACTACAGCGTCATCACTGGTTGCTGTCAGAGGAGGACTTCGAACAGCCCCATCTACTATAGAGTGCATGTACTAGTTGCTGCAGCGGCTTTTCTTACACGCTCATTCATGGCTAAGTGCAGCGGTTGCGGTCGCTTCGTGTCGGCGACAGATGGCGGATGTGTGTGTTGGGGTCCATTCGGTGGCGATTATAGCCCTTTTAATAAAATTAATTAATTAATAGTTCAGTTTTGTGTTTGCACAAGTTTGTATGTCAGGTTGTAACAGAAAGGGTATATAAAGCCGTAGGGAGGGTGTTAAGTATCGGTAACTGAAAACTTTTGTTCTACGACTTTTAAATTTTCGCGAATTTACTTTTTGACTTTTCATACATTTCGTACCCGGCCAGCAGATCGATTTGTATGAGACATTAATTTATTTTTATTTTTTATTCGAAAAGTCGTAGAACAAAAGTTGTTCAGTTACCGATACAGAACACCCTCCCTTCGGCTTCATATACCCTTTACGTTACATCCTATATACTATCGCACCGATTGAACACTATCCCCGACGAGCAGCGTAAGGTGCGTGGGCGCCGCGGCGTGCAGTGCTGCGCGCGAGACGGCTGCCTGCGAGCAGTGGGCGCTGCGCCCGAAGCAGAAGCAGGCCGTGCAGCCCACCGGGTTGTCGGCGGACAGGCCGAAGGTGCCGTCGAGGCAGCGGTCGCATTTGTCACCGACTACATTCTCCTGCAGACAAGACACAGTCGCTTTAGACCAGAGTTCCCCAAACTTTATTATCTTGTAGACCCATAAGTATTAATATTAGATAATTGCGAAAACAAGTGTATATACATAATCTACATAATAAGATATTGCCACTTTTCAATGGAGCTTTGCCCCACCTACATCTACGTGATCATTTAAGCTGTACCTATCATTTTGTTGGGGACTTATTACAGGTTTCATATATCATAATCAGTATCATTTTCTACTACTCTCGCAACTCCTATAGAAGAATAACAAAAACAATGAATAAATCGCTTCGATTTCTTACTATTTTCTGAATTCTTAATTAAGCTGTTTTTTTCGAATCGCAACTTGTACAAAACTTTATTTTAAACCAATAATTTTAATAAAAAACGGAGATATTTTTTTACTTTTATTCGTTTTCTTGTACAACTTGCGGTTGATGGTGGGGCAGAATCTGGCATTGTCATTTAGTTCAAATCGTCGTCGGTCGTAGACACAGACCACTTACCCCATATACCTGTAACAGGAGGCCCGTGTCTGCCCGCACATGAGCGCAAAATTACTTGTGTAACCTAGAGATATTATCGACATGGACTCATCTCTTTAATACGACACCCCTGTCCCCCGCTTCGTCTCTATGCGCTCATCGTTGACAGAATTTTTCGCTTGCAAATTTGCACCGATTTCATGTTTGCAACACAGACCGTGTTTATAAAGAGCGCGAATAATCACCAACTACAGGCGCGTGGAACAATGCTCTTCACATCACCGAAAATAGGAACAGATGGCGCACCATCATCAGAGAAAAGATGATCCAGAGAGGTCACAGCCAGCTATAAGGAATACGACGCAAGGAGGAACAAAATAAATTGCAATTGAGTACAACAAGAGCTGTGCCTAAACAAGGTCCATAAAGAACATTGTAACATTTTAATGTTAAGTATGTGAACATCTGTATTATAACTTATGGAATGCAATAAATATATTGAATTGAATTGAATTGAATTGACAAATACCTTGCACGGGCACCTCCCCTGCTCATCGCACGGACACGTTCCGTTGACGCATCTCGTGCCCGCCGGCGCGCAGTCGCACTGCCGACACCGCGGCCCGAAGTGCCCCGCCGCACAGCTGTTGCAATCGTCCCCAGACCATCCGGAGCGGCATTTGCATTTACCCGTAAGCGGGTCACATGTATCTGCAAAATATCAGTAATGTTTTGGTGGTGATTGGAATACGAAGATAATCGAAGACTCATCATTTATTTATTTATATATAATTTGCACCTTAACAGCTAGTAGCCAAATAGTACAAACATAAAATAAAACAACAATAAAATAGTAATACTGTATTTTATATTATATTATACATTTTATAAATGAATGAACCTCGCTCCGCTCTACGACTTTATTCCTTTCGCTGTTGAGACTGCGGGGGCATAGGGTTCTGATTCTGTAAATTTCGTCGCGAATTTGGTTCGCCGCTTAAGGGACAGTGGTAATGACCCCCGCTCCGGGTATTATCTCGTCCAAAGTATTTCCCTCGCAATCCAGCGCGGTAACGCTGCGGGTGTGATGGGAACATTTCGACGAGACACGACCCGAGACGGCGACTTTTATATTTGATTTGATATAAATTTTTTTGTCTTTTTCTATAATCTGTTTTGGCGTATATTCATTTTTATTCTTACCTTTTAATAATAAGCATTTAAAAATGTACAATAAAATTATTATTAATACTAAACACTCATTCAGTCAATCGAACTTTTAGGCATTCTTCTTTCTGCTACCCTCTTACACTCTGCCATCAAACATCCCGGCGCACTCGCAAATAGGTCGCACTGTGGCGCCGCGCCGAGCACGGAGTCGAGCAGCCTGAGGGCGCGGCCGACCGGCGCCTGCGCCATCATCTTCATCATCAGCCCGTATCAGTCCACTGTCAGACGTAGGCCTCTCCCAAAGCGCGCCACTCAAACCTACTCTCGGCCCTCTGCATCCAGTCCCTGCCAGCAATCTTGCGAAGGTCATCCCTCCATCTGGTCCCACACTACGTTTACCCGTTGGTGGCCTCCATTCGAGAACTCGTCTACCCCATCGGTTATCGGTTCTACGACAGGTGACCAGCCCACTGCTACTTCAGTTTACTGATTCTATGAGCAATGTCGACCACTTTTGTCTTCTGGCGGATATAATCGTTTCTTATTCTATCTAACAGAGAAATGCCAAGCATAGTTCTTTCCATGATGATTGATCAGTTCAGTCAATTCAATCATTTTCATGCAGCCTAGCTTTCGCGACCACGCGGGGCACACGCAACGACCGTTGTCAGGGGAACACACTTTGCCGTCAAAACGTGGCAACCCTACCTATACTCCAGCCACACACGATAAAGCTCTTCGCTGAGCCACCGGAGTATGTGGTGGCTATTAACCTCCGAGATCATACTCATCCGACAAAGCGATTGTAGTGCTATTGTGTAAGCGACATCCTTACAACCTTGAATTTAATGACAATCTATGAGACGTAACCTCACTAATTGTCATTTATATAGGCCCTATAGGGATCTAATTGTGGATCTGACACTAACAGCAAGTCCATTCCCAATTCTATCAACCATTACTCGGTTACTGTGACAAGAATGTTTATGCTGCTAATGAGAGCCAGCAATGGGCTATAGAATGAATGGGCTTGCTGTCACTGTCAGGTCCACAATGAGACCGCCGATCACCTTTTTTGACCCAGGTAAAACATGCAAGATCATGTGTGTGGGGAGCGTGTTGGTTATGTCGGGCTCACCGCCCTGAAGGGGCAGCATACCGACTAAACGTCCTGGAGTGTTCCACCTCGTGCCATTCTTGCCGAGCCACGGGAAACTGCGATAAATCCGCGACCCGGCTGGCGCCCCGAGCGCTCCACACTGTGGGCTGTACTAGCCCACAATGTATAATCCATTCATCCATCACCTTCTTCCTCCCCGTCTGAGCCGCGAGCCACTCGGGCGCGCATCACCTGCCTCGTGTGTAGCTCATATAACCGACTTGACATTGGCAGAACTCTACGAAGACTATATATACGAAGGCTATAAACCAAAGAATGAATGAAGAATGTTGAAGGAAAGGTTATATGGATGATTGCGCTTGCAGAATAGCACTCTCTTAGGGTCGCTGTGTCAGAGAAGTAGTAGCCTCCGACGTCACACTCACCGGACGACGCGCCCGGTCCGCAGCTGCACGGCCGGCAGCCGCTGTGCCTTGCCCAGTGTCCGGGCGCGCACTGCCGGCAGCCCGGCCCTCGCGACCGCGCGGGGCACACGCAACGACCGTTGTCAGGTGAACACACCTTGCCGTCCGTACATGGTGGACAGGCTGCAAGATAATATCAACACTTAGAGCTGTTCACATTAGGAGTTTTGAAGCAAGAAACGCGAATGAAGCGCGCGTTTGCATGTGTAGTTGTGTATGCTTAAATCAGACCTCTTAGTTTTTGAAACGCGCGTTACCAAAGCACGCGCTTCAAAACGTCTAATGTATACTAGCTCTTAGATTACATTATTTTCATTAAAGACAAACGCAAGGCCAAGTTCTGCTTACAAAACTATGTCGACATAGAATGTAGAAGAACATGTTCAAATGATGAATAATTTCTAGCCGTGGGCAGGACTTGAACCTGCGACCTTGTCATTCCGTAAAACGCTGTCGCCAACTGAGCAACCACAGGCCACAATTCCGAGCACTGAAATTCTTCATCGTATTATACATACTAAAGGTAACGCCATCTATCGAACAATAGTCGAATTATTTTGACAACCATGTCTAACATTCGGTTAGAAATATGATTTAACGATGACGTGCTCCTATTATAACAAGGTCGCAGGTTCAAGTCCTGCCCACGGCTAGAAATTTTTCACCATTTGAATTTGTTCGCCGAGCATGGCATAATGCATAAAATATTTTCTGAACACGTTAACTAGATGCTTTAATCGTGATGTTCTACTATTAAGCCTGACACTTGTAGCCTGAGGCCAGTTTCTCCCCATTGCATTGGCCCCATTTACACAGTTTTCAACTGGCCGCCAGTCGCAGGCCGCATGCAGGTCGCGGCTATGTGTGGAACGCTTTAAAATGTATTGATTAACCCTAATTGCGAAAACCTCCGAAGTTATTAAAAGTTAATATTACTATAGTATTACATGTCACCATGTTTTAAGTTAGAAGTTACTGTTTAGAAAAGTACTTAATAACTTGAGATTGATTTAGATTTCAGCACTTTTTATAAGAATAAAGAGAGCTTGATCAGATTTTTCAACATTTATGTTATTGTTGGATGTTACCACAGACGCAAGGAAATACGTAGTGGGAGCAATACTCACGCAGACAGCCAGCAGGTCCGAACCCGTAGAAGCCAGTGAGGCAGTACTCGCAGCGGTCGCCGCCGACGCCGGTCGCGCACGCGCACGCCCCGCTGACGGGGTCGCACGCCGCCGCGCCCGCGCCGCACTCGCAGCGCCGACACCCGCCTAGCTGTAGGCCCCAGTAGCCTTCCTGGAAACAAACAAGACAGATACGGTCGTAGGTAGGGTCGAGCTGCTTCGTCCAGAGTGACGACGTTACGGTGACTCCTCTGGGTGAAGACATGAAGACGCGGCTGCCCAGGGTGAAGACGCTACTGCGACTACCCTGGAGGAAGATAGAAGACTATTGAATATATTGAATTTTCTGTAACATGACATTGGCAAATGACGAACTGTCGAGTCCCTTAATAAAATAAATAATAATAATAAAATAGTCCGTGATAAATATTCCTGAAGGTATACAGGTTTCAAAGTCTTTGATTTCGGAAAGTCAAAGCCACCTACACTTTTTTTGCGACAACTTATTATCGACACAATGACCCAGTGCGACAAATCAACTTGTCCCAGTGACATTTAATTGAATAAACAGAAACTTCATTGATATGTCGACCAACCTACCTTTGCCTCAGTTATTACACAAGCTAGAGGACGCAGCGGATCAGTTTACAGTGGTATTGTTAGGCATGCTAAATTCCGCTCTGTTTCCGAGACTGTTACTACTCTCGTTAAGTTTACTGCCGCGAAATGCCAAGACATTTCCAATGAAAGGTTTACGGCGGATAATAATTTCTGCGGCTTCAATAGTGTCGCAAATGCAAAGGTTGCATCATAATCAAATTCAGCTCTATAAAGGGTTTTAATGCAGTTAGTACGACTGCAAATCAACCGTGCATACGTAATACAGTCGATGTGCGGCTGGCGTGCAGTTCCAACGACTGTACGGTGGAACACAGAGAAAGGTGTACAGGAGAGTTTTTGAGGTTAAGATTATCTCAAAAACTGTTTATTTGCAATAATTCTTTCACTGTTTGATACATAAAAGCTAAAACTATGTAACTGTAAAAGAATTATTAAATTCGATCCAGTAGTTTTTAAGAAAATCTAAACCTTATTGAGGACCCCTGTATACTTATCTTTGTCGTCGACTGTACGTTAACTGCAAGCTAGCAGTCGATGGAACTGCACACCAACAGCACATCGACTACAATTGAGCTGACGGTTGGTCCATAGTTGGAGCATAGGTTATAGATAGACGGACTGCATTTCAACTGCACTACGACGGCAAATTAGCAGTTTGAAAGCAGTTAGTACGACTGCGATAAAACTGCAAACCAACCGTCAGCTCGATTGTAGTCAATGTGCAGTTCCATCGACTGCTAGCTTGCAGTTAACGTACGGTCGAAGACAAAGAAAGGTGTACAGGAGAGTTTTTAAGGTTGAGATTTTCTCAAAAACTACTTGACCTATTGAAAAAATTATTTCACTGTTAGATAGATAAAAGTTAAAACTATGTAACTGTAAACTAATTATTAAAATCAGTCCAGTAGTTCTTGAGAAAATCAGTCGTTGGAACTGCACGTAAACCGCACATCGACTGCCTAATGCAGTCTGCACGGTTGATTTGCAGTCGTACTAACTGCATTCAAACTCTTTATAGACCCTAAATAGGCATGCAAGCATTCTTATCTAGCTATGGGGGGGTTTTGCGACCGTACCTCGCAGGTGTCGCAGGCGCGTCCCGTGGCGTGGGCCCGACACCGGCACTGGCCGCTGCGGATGTCGCACGAGTTGCCCTCGGCGCCCACAGCAGAGCAGTTGCAGCCTGTAACAATGGCAACACAATGGTAGGTATTTCATAATAATAATGTAGGTAATGGTAGGTGGTTCGGCGCTTTACGAAGTGTCTAGCCGGGCCCGTCTGACTGCGACATATGTACACATGTTAAGTGAGTGCAAATGTTCGCCAACAAATTGTTATGCAATTTGGCGAAGCTTAGAACTAAGTAAAATGTGTAAAATTATTGTTGAGTAAATAAAAAAAAAAAAAAAATTTAGTATTTATCATAATAAAGATTTTGTACATAGCTTTTTAAATAAATTGATTTAGTATATCGGAAGATATTTCTTTAAGATTGGCGGCGCTAGTTGGCTCATGTCAGGCCCTAGTCCATTAAGAGTTACAGTTTAGTTAGATTTTTATTGGTAACTAAAGATTATTATCAGCCCAGCGAATCAGCAGACATACCGTCAATATGGCCCAGTCGCTACCCACTGGCCATCGGGCCCATCAGTGGGTCTAAAAAGGCGTCATTGCCGACGCCTTTTTGGCCCCACAGGACAATTGCCCAACCTGCCCAATCCGGGCATGCATATATGTATCATTAATACCGAAAACACAATATAGATACGTTGTAGCACGCCTATTTCCTATTAGGGCCTGATATGAGCCAACTAGCGCCGCCAATCTTGAAAAAATAATATCTTCCAATATTAATCAATTTTATAAAAAAAAAACTATTTACAAAATGTTTATTAGGATGAATACTATTTTTCAATATACAATACATGGCATAATTGCGACAAGCTAAGTCGTAGTTCACAAATGTGCCAAAAAGGCCGATTTTCGCAATTATGCGAACTACAACTTACCGAAATTGAATCACGTTATAAATAAGCATTTAAAAAATAGTATTTATCGTAATAAACATTTTGTAAATAGCTTTTTTAATAAAATTGATTAAATTGGAAGATATTATTTTTTCAAGATTGGCGGCGCTAGTTGGCTCATATGACCCTTGAGTCCTTCAATCATTTTATAATTTTATAAAGCCTTACCCTAAAATCCATGAGCATTTGGCCTTTTCAATTTATATCAGTCAGATGTCTTGTTATTAGTAAGTAAATAGTCGTATAACGGTTGTATAGAGGCCCCAGTTTCATAAACATGGGCATTATCTGTCCATTCTACCCCCCTAATGCCACCGGCGGGTTTTATCGGCTTGTTAATGCGAGAACAAGCAATAGCCAAGATGTTAGTGACAAAGTCGGCCGTAATCGAAGGAAACACGCAAAATTATGCGAACAGATAATAAGTTGGACACAGGATATGTACAGACAGTAGCTCAACAACGAACAACTCTTTTGTGCGTTTCTGTTGTAATAAAATTTATGTAAGTTAAAAAATCTAGTTATTTATTGGGAATTTATTATGGAAACAGTTGACATATATTTTAAATTTAGACAGAGCATAAAATCTTCTATAAATACAAGTTTTGATTACAATAGTAATGACCATAACCAGGTCTATTACAACAGGCATGTTTCACCTGGGTAAAAAAAACGGTCTATTACAACAGTTTCGGGTTACTAACATAGATAAGTAATTGTATTTGGGTATGATTTGTGTGTTTATGGATGATTTGTGTGTTTGGGTATGATTTGTGTATTTATGGATGATTTGTGTATTTATGGATGATTTGTGTGTTTATGGATGATTTGTGTGTTTATTTATGGACGATGTGTGTGGTTATTTATGGATGATTTATGTGTCAAATACCCTATTGCATTGATACAGGTATACCGCAGCCCAAATCAAGTGTCTTATTTTGTAAACAAAAATTATCGTCTAATTACCTGTTGTGATGTAACACTGAAGGAACTGATTGATCGTACCTGTTCATCAATGTGAAAATAAAGTAATCCGATCTAATAATGTGAAAATAACTATGTAATAATCACAGAACAGCTTAAAATGTTAGAAAAGTAGGGTAGTTTTTGTTTACAAAATAAGACACTTGATTTGGGCCTCGGTTTAGACTTGAGATACTGTGGCTTCAGCCGACTGTGGCACTGATAACTTAGCTAAGTGGTTCCGTAGTAAATAGCTCTAATAATACTAAAAGCATTCCGGTACTTCGCAAAAGTTGTTAAGTTTCGATTCGATCGCAGCATCAAAGTGAAATATTTAAAGTGATCTTTGTTTCTTTTGACACACTGAAAAATGCATACGAAATAGATAACTAAGTTTATTTAAAGCCACTTAAAATTAGGTCTTATTGACATAAATGTACGATGGAACACAGAGAAAGGTGTACATACAGTAGAGTTTTTAAGGTTGAGATTTTCTCAAAAACTACTTGACCTATTGCAAAAAATCTTTCACTGTTTGATATATAAAAGTTAAAACTATATAACTGTAAAATAATTATTAAAATCGGTCCAGTAGTTTTTGAGAAAATCTCAACCTTAATGAGGCCCCCTGTATAGGTACTTATCTCTGTGTGCTACTGTACCAATTTTCAAATTAGGTAAGTAAATTGAAACTCTTGTTTTTATGTTTAGTAGTTTATTAAGGGTACTTGTCGAGTATTGGAACACTGACGAGTACTGGGACACTCTTATGCAGACAATACGAATGGTACAAAGTCGAGTGTTAACACTCTTATGTGTTTTCGGCTATACAGACTACAGCGGATCAACGGTAACATTTGCAGTACGATTTTAAATCTTACGACGCAGATAATAAGAACGGTCCAAAGTCAGTGTTACTGTTTTGGCCAAATTGGTGGATTTCTTATTGGCGGGTAATTCTGTTAACCTGAGGCTCGCCAGTCACTGGCCACCTAGTGCGGGAAGAAGAAGACTATAATTTAAGAAGATTGCATACTAAGGAGATGCTTGTCAGTCTCGCTTTGGCAGCTCCTGTGGCGACATGTAAATGTGCATTCGTACAGTAAATCCGCATTAAACCCGCATTTTACCGCATTGTGTGTCGTGATATATAACTTTATGTGTGTCCGCTTACTTTCTGTGCATGAATAACTATATAACTCTTTATCCGATGTGTGAGAGCTGAGAGTAACTCAATGGTCCGGCTGCAGCCCGGTATAAATGTGGCTTCGCTTTGGTGGCTTCGCTCTGAGTGCGCCTATCTATCGTGACAATCAGGTGAGTCAAGGGTTTTACATTATTGCCTTCTAATGGAAAAGACACCAGTCTGGCCATAACTTCATCGACGTTCCTTAGCTCCAGAATCATACAGTTACACTTGATCTGATGTTAGCTGTACCATGTCTTTATTTTCATATCAATCACTTAATCGACCTCATTCCCATTAAAACTCGTTTCATCTCAGCATTAAATATTAACTCTCGGTTACTCATAAGCGTTATACTGGTTGTTTTATGGCCTTTATATTGGCCGTTTTACAGCGGTTTTATTGCGACTTTACGTGAGTGCTACAAAGTCCGTGAACCCTACCCATTGATGTAGCGATTGCCAAACACCTTAATACGTAGGTATTTGGGTTTCAAATGAGGCCATAAAACTGTAATTTTCACTCATTTCCATAAACTGTTTATAGGTTTTGTGTATAATTCTAACTTAAGGGCCTTCCATGAGCCAACTAGCGCCGCCAATCTTGAAAAAATAATATCTACCAATTTAATCAATTTTATTAAAAAAAGCTATTTACAAAATGTTTATTAGGATGAATACTATTTTTCAATATACTAATATACATGGCATAATTGCGATAAGCTAAGTTGTAGTTCACAAATGTGCCAAAAACGGTCGTTTTTCGCAATTATGCGAACTACAACTTACCGAACTTGAATCACGCTATAAATAAGCATTTAAAAAATAGTATTTATCGTAATAAACATTTTGTAAATAGCTTCCATGAATCAACTAGCACCGCCAATCTTTAAAAAAATAATATCTTCCAATATAATCAATTGATTATATTGGAAGATATTATTTTTTTAAAGTTTGGCGGCGCTAGTTGATTCATGGAAGGCACTTAAGGAACAAGAGCCGTTTTTCCATACACGTTACCGAAATAATATATTCCATAAACTTTCTGACATTTACCTACGTTATTTAGATTGTTTTTATTTGTTAATTATTTAATAACACATTTCCAATGTTATATTTAACATTAAATTTATTTTGACTAAGTTATTTATTTTATTACCTACCTGACAATCATTTTTAAATAAGACTATATTTGACATAATGCTATTATTGTATACTTAGTATCATCAGTCTATTTATATTGCCCCACTGCTCGGGCACAGACCTTCCCTTACATCGAGGGAGCTGGGGCCATAATCCACCACGAGGGCCCACTACGGATTGGCGGATTTCACATGTCATAGAATTTTTTTTTCTTTTACGGCGTGCAGGTTTCATCACGATGTTTTTCTTCACCGTTTTTGAAAGCTCTCGGTAAATGCACGTGAGTTTTTCCTTCGAAAAAAACCGAGGATAACACATTGGTACATGGCTGCCCTGGCTGGGAATCGAACCTGGGACCTCCGTATCATACTTAGTGTGTTATTGTGATGTAATTTTTTTTAAAATAAGGATAATATTATTTGTGACGTCATTGTCCACTCCAAAAGCTTAAACAAACGTTAGACATAAAATATTCTAATCGGTCGTAAAGTTGTTAAGACCAGATAAAATATAGATCCTAGTTTACCTAAGCCGGTGGTGATTAGGGCTACAATTTATAACACAAACTTAAGTTTTAGTTCAAATTATCAGGCCTCAGGTAAACCTAGGTAAACATTCTGGTTGTTCATGATCTATACATATAATAAGACTGTAAAAAAGTTGTGTCTGTACATTGGATATTTTTTGAAAATAATAATTGTAATGTGTTTTAGGATCGATACTGATGCCAAAACACTAATTTTTAGAATTTTTGTCTGTGACTTTGTGCAAGTATCACGCCATAACTACTGAAGGGATTTTGACGGGAGTTTCACTAGGAAATAGCTGAAATATCCGGACAGCTCATAGGCTATAAGCCATGGCGGTATGTGATGTGGAAACAAGGAAAAAGATAGGAAGATCTGCCTCCCAGTACATTAAACGTACGCAAACGAAGTTGCGGGGTACAGCTAGTTGATAATAAAAAATATAATAAAATGTCATGAAAAGGTTTCTGGTTTAATTTACATTGCCATTACTAATGGCTTTGCCCCACCTACAAAACTACGTGACCATTTAAGCTGTACCTATCATTTGGTTGGGGACTTATTACAGATTTCATATCGCATAATCATAATCAGTATCATTTTCTACTACTCTCACAACTCCTATAGAAGAATAACAAAAACAATGAATAAATCGCTTCGATTTCTTACTATTTTCTGAATTCTTTTTTTCCGAATCGCAACTTGTACAAAACTTTATTTTAAACCAATAATTTTAATAAAAAACGGAGATATTTTTACATTTATTCGTTACCTTGTACTGTTGTATGTAGGTAAACGAACATGATTAATAAATCAGTTGTTGTCGGTACTCGGAACGTGTTTCATTGAAATCACAACATGGTGACAGCGGAAATTAAATTTTAGTAATAATAGTGTTATTTTACGAAACAAAAAGTAACTACTAGGATTATAGTGTGTTTAGTTACCACGTGTGAGTGTTTGCAAGTCGAAATATTTGCGAAATCAGTGTCAATTTTGTAAAAACATGGAACACGCTCGGCCACCGGCGGAATTAAACATGGACGGCGGTCCCGTTAGTCGTGCGGACGCCTGGAAACGGTGGAGACAACAATTCATGCTGTTCTTGAAGGCATCGGGAGTAGCTTCGGAGCCGGCATCCGTACAAGCTAGTCTTCTTGTCAACTTGATCGGTCCAGAGGGATTCGACGTGTATCAAACTTTTACGTTCGAAAAAGAAACTGACCGCGACAATGTTACTAAATTACTAGATAAGTTTGATAGCTACTTCGGTTCAAAGGTAAACATAACCTTACTAAGATATAAATTTTTCACACGTAACCAAGAGGACGGTGAAACGATACAACAGTACGTAACAGCGTTGCGCCTTCTCAGTAAAAATTGCAAGTTTCAAGGCCTGGAAGACGAACTGATCAAGGATCGAATAGTGTGTGGAGTACGCAGTGCGACGATCAGGGATCGGCTGCTGAGGTGCGACGACCTCGACCTAGAGAAGGCGATGAATTTGTGTCAAGCGGAGGAAGTGTCGCGTGAGAGCGGCCAGCAGTTCAGCGGTGCCGGCGGCGGGCCGAGTGCGGTGCATGTCGACGGGGTCGAGCAGCGCGCGCGCGGCGGCCGCGGGCCCAGGCGCGGCGGGCGCGCGGGCTTCTTGCGCGGCGGCCGGGGCGCGCCGGCGGCGGCCGCGGCTGCGCGCGGGCCCGGGGCCGGCGCGAGCGGCGGCGGGCGCGCCGCGCAGCCCTGCTACGGGTGCGGAGGCGGCGCGCGCTGTGCGGACGGCGAGTGCCCGGCGCTGCACGTCGATTGTTTTGTGTGCGGTAAACGTGGACACTTCGCTCGGGTATGTAGATCCAACTCATTTGGTGGTAGACAAGTTAAGCATGTGTATGATATTGAACATAATGATAATAACTCGGAATCGGAGTGTGAATCGTTCTATATTTCAGTGATAAAAGGGCAAAAAAATAATTCAGAGAAGTGGTTTGAATCGTTATCGTGTGGAAATAGTAAAGAAAAATTCAAGTTGGACACCGGTGCTGACATTAATGTGCTATCTTACGAAAGATTTTTAGCTTTAGGATTAGATAATAGTATTATAAAAAAGAATAATATAAAACTAGAATCCTACAGTGGAGATGTAATACCTGTGAAGGGAGTATGCTATTTGCCATGTTCTTATAAAAATGTAATGTATGATTTAAAGTTCGCAATCGCTGAGAAACAGTGTCAGAGTGTGCTGGGACGGAAATCGTGCGAAGACATAGGGTTGGTAAAACGTATACATTCTATCAATTTGTCAGAATATAACGATTTGTTTTCGGGATTAGGTCGCCTACCAGGTAAGTATCACATTGTGGCCGATGAGTCAGTAAAACCGGTAATTTGTGCATCACGAAAAATTCCACTAGGTATGCGAGACAGGCTAGCCGACGAGTTGAAGAAGATGGAACAGCTGGGAGTGATCAGGAAGGTCTCGCACCCCACGCAGTGGGTCCACCCCCTAGTCCTGGCTGCGAAGAAAAACAAAGGTATCCGCGTGTGCCTCGACCCGCGCGAGCTGAACCGTGCGGTGCAGCGCGCGCACTTCCAGCTGCCCACGGTGACAGAGCTGGCGGCGCGGCTGCACGGCGCCAGGCACTTCTCCGTGCTCGACGCCAACTCGGGCTTCTGGGCCGTGCAGCTGGATGAGCCCAGCGCAGACCTGTGCACGTTCGCCACACCGTTCGGACGGTACCAGTTCCTTAGGCTGCCGTTCGGCATTAATTGTGCTTCGGAAGTCTTTCACGGCAAAATGCGCCAACTGCTGGAAGACCTGGAGGGAACGGACAGTTTCGTGGACGATATAATCGTGTGGGGCCGGTCTAAGCAGGAGCACGACACGAGATTGAACGCCTTGTTGAAACGTGCGCGAGATATAAATTTGAGGTTCAATAAGGAAAAATGTAAAATAGGCGTTCAAGAGGTCACCTACCTGGGGCACGTGTTCGACAAAAACGGAATGAGACCGGACTATAATAAGGTGAAAGCGATAAAGGAAATGCCAAAACCAGAAGACCGAAAGAGTTTAGAGAGATTTTTGGGTGCTGTAAATTATTTATCCAAGTTTATTCCGAATTATTCGGAGCACGCGATACCTCTCACACATTTACTAAGAAAAGATAGCGCGTGGCGCTGGGAGCAGAGCGAGCAGGCCGCTTTCGCCAAGCTGAAGGAGAGCGTGTGCAGCGCGCCCGTGCTGGCGCTGTACGACGTGGCGCAGCCCGTGCTGCTGTCCGTGGCCGCGTCGCGCGACGCGCTGGGCGCCGTGCTGCTGCAGGCCGGCCGACCAGTCGAGTACGCCTCGCGCACGCTCACAGACACACAACGCCGATACGCTCAGGTGGAAAAGGAGCTTTTGGCCATAGTGTTCGCTTGTGAAAGATTCCACCAGTACATATTTGGCAAGGATAAAATAATTGTAGAATCAGATCATAAACCATTGGAGAGCATATTTAAAAAACCGTTGATGTCCGTCCCAGCACGCTTGCAACGTATGATGTTGAGAATACAAGGTTACGATTTAGTTGTTACTTATAAACCCGGGAAATACATGTATATTCCAGATGCGTTGTCGCGCGCGCCTTTGCCCGATTTATACAGTGAAGAGGTGCAGCAAAATGTATTGTACCAAGTGCAATTAATAGTAAACAATCTACCGATATCCAATAATAAATTAACTATGGTAAAAAAAGAAACAAAACGGGATACAGTGTTAATTAAAATAATAGAATATATTAAAAATGGTTGGCCGGAGCATAAATATAATGTAGTAGAGGCTGTCAAGCCATATTGGTCGATAAAAGACGAATTATTCACAGTTGATGACGTAGTTTTCAAAAACGATGTTGTTCTTATACCGCAAAGTCTTAAAGAGGAGATGCTCCGTACTGTGCACGAGGGCCACCAGGGTATAGATCGATGCAAGCGGCGCGCCAGACAGGTGATATTCTGGCCGGGCATGTCACGTGACATCGAGCGATATGTGCAGCGCTGTGCGGTGTGCCGGGAGTGCTCAAACGCACCGTGCAGGGAACCTATGATTCCAATCGAGATTCCTAAATTGCCGTGGAATAAAGTAGGCTCTGATATATTTGAATACCGTCGAAAATATTTCCTTCTTCTAGTTGATTATTATTCAAACTACGTTGAAGTTAGTAAACTCACGAATATGACGTCAAATGTCGTTATACAGAGTATGAGGGAAATATTTTCTCGCCATGGCATACCAGAGACCCTTATCAGTGATAACGGGCCACAGTATAGCAGCCGAGAATTTAGGAATTTCGCTGAGGAATGGGGATTCGAACACGTGACATCATCACCACACTACCCACAGGCAAACGGTAGAAGTGAACGTACAGTTCAAACTGTAAAAATGCTATTAAGTAAAGCTGTCAACAGCGGTTCAGATTTTTACTTGGCACTACTGAATTTCAGAAACACTCCAAGAGATGGTTTGAGTTCTCCCGCACAACTCTTGATGGGACGCAGGGTGCGATGTAAGCTGCCAGTAAGTGAGCGAGTGTTGAAACCTAAATCTATTGATCCATCAGAACACAATGTCATGCTAGAAAAACAAAGTTTATCTAAACAATATTACGATAAACATTCAAAACCATTACCAACACTTAATGTAGGTGATGATGTTGTATGCATAAACGGAAAACAAAGAACTAGAGGTACTGTTATTGGTGAAGCAGAAGCGCCTCGTTCTTACATTGTGGAAAATAAAATTGGAAGCCGATACCGTCGAAATCGACGTCATCTAATAAAATATGAAGCAAACGACATAACAGTACCTCTAGATCAAAATATTGAGACTGTACAAATTAAAAAGTCAGATGGGAGTGGTGGTGATGCAGGGCACCAGTCTGAGTCCAGCGGAGACACTAGTAGTGGTGTGACGGCCGCGGGCTGCAGTGAGGCCCCGGGAATAGTTAAGGAAACAGTCGTGGACAAAGCTAAACCTAAGAAAACTAAGAAGAAGGGTGCCATAGCAATTGATACCCCGCAGGCTGAAATGCTCACAGCACTGCCACACCCACTGACTCGGACTATTGCTAGAGAACTAGATTTAGAGTTTGATTGATAGATGGTAATGTCTAATTAATAATTAAGCTATTGTAACTTTAATTGTAATGGTGGTGGGTTAGTTTTTAAAAAGGAAAAGTGATTAGGTAAAAATAATAAAAGACTTTTTGTAAGGGAAATGTTGTATGTAGGTAAACGAACATGATTAATAAATCAGTTGTTGTCGGTACTCGGAACGTGTTTCATTGAAATCACAACATGTACAACTTGCGGTTGATGGTGGGGCAGAATCTGGCATTGTCATTTTCTTCCGTTTGACAATATAGTCAACAAACTATCTGACGGCTGTGCAGTTGTGAGATGATAGCATAATAGTAAAAATATGTATTACGCATCAGCAGCTCGCCACGGACAGACAGACTGACAGACAGATGGATAGAGTGACCCAGTTACTAGTAGAGTTGACGCGTGCGAAGATTATACTGTCAGATGATACAGATTTATTACATGTTTATTACCAGCTTGTGAAAAATGTTGTGAATGTTTAATCATAATTTACGGTAGTAATCGAATTAATTGACCGACCCAGTAACGTATGTCTGTAATTAGCCAAATAAAATAGTAAAATATCATGTCAGCCCCTGACATGAGCCAACTAGCGCCCCCAATCTTAAAAAAATAATATCTTCCAATTTAATAAATTTTATTAAAAAAGCTATGTAGGTACAAAATGTTTATTACGATAAATACTATTTTTTAAATGCTTATTTATAACGTGATTCAATTTCGGTAAGTTGTAGTTCGCATAATTGCGAAAAACGGCCGTTTTTGGCATATTTGTGAACTACACCTTAGCTTGTCGCAATTATGCCATGTATTGTATATTCAAAAATAGTATTCATCCTAATAAACATTTTGTAAATAGCTTTTTTTTAATAAAAATGAGTAAATTTAAAGCTAGTTGGCTCATGTAAGTCCCTTAAATAGTACATAATATGATACTCTGCAATCTGCATTTTATAAGAGTATGAAATACCACGAACAACGTTTTCTTGTAGGAGTTAAAATAATTTTTGCAATAGGTTAAGTGGTTTTTGAGAAAATCTCAACATTAAAAACTCTCCTGTACACTTCTCTGTGTTCCACCGTACCTATATGCCAATAATACACTTCTGAATGTATAATTAAGTATGGAATTTTAAAATAAAGACAGTAAATATACAAATAAAAACTATGGCAACTAAACGGCGCAAATATGCAGGTCTCAGTGGAGACTGCATATTTGTGCCGTTAGGTGTGGATACCCTGGGACCGTGTGGACCAGGCGCACACAGCATCCACAAAGAGATCTCTGTGCGCCTGGTGGATGTGTCTAATGACCAGAGGGCTGGCGCGTACCTCGCGCAACGCATTAGCCTCGCAATCCAGCGAGGCAATGCAGCCAGCCTTCTGGGGACACTCCCCGCGGTCGGTGATTTAGGGCAATTTTTTTATTTATAGTTTTTATTTGTATATTTACTGCCAATAATTAATTAGTTAGCCAAATAAAATCGCAAAATATTATTTTCTTAAATAGTGCATAATATAATAAATGTATTATACTCTGTATTATAAATGAAATACCACGAACAATATCAAGTCGAGTATTTGAGCTTTCTCTTATCGTATTATGTATGGTACACACAATATAATAATAGCTTATTAGATAAGTACATACTTAAATTGCTACTATAAATATAATTGTACAATGCCCAATAAACACCTTTATTTAACCTGTAGGATACGAACTGTAGACGGATAGTAACATAAATAAAACATTTATTTAGCAAACGTAAACGATTGACAAATACGGGCTTGTCGCGCACGTGCGGTGCGCCCGCGCACCTTCTCTGAGATTTATTGCTGCGCGTGACGCAATGATCTATGTTTGCGTTGCTATTGGATACGATACGACGAGCATGGGTGCGGTGCTAACAGGTGGTTAACTACGGTATTCGGTTTCACCCGAACGGGTCAAATTCATATCGTTAATTGAGGTTTTCCTTGTAGCTAAACTATGTTGACATACTGATTTCACCTGAGGGAACTATGTATTGACTGTCCGTTAAATATAATCCTAAACGTTATATTACATGGGCTAAGAGGCACGATAGTTAGATAATTATTCCTCACATTGTTTGTATTCTCTAGTTGATAAGTTTTCATGTCATGTATTTATTTGCGATTACCTATTATTGGCTGCGTAGAAAATATGTTCTGTAACAACTTTTGACCATGCTGCACAGCTGTTGGTAATACAAACTTGTAAAATAAAATAAATAAAATAGCCCCTTGCTAAGCGACGATTAAATTTAGAGTGCGATACTCTGGAATCGCCATAATTAGTAGAAACAATTAATAAATCGCTTCGATTCTTACTATTTTCTGAATTCTTAATTAAGCTGTTTTTTTCGAATCGCAACTTGTACAAAACGGAGATATTTTTACATTTATTCGTTATCTTGTACAACTTGCGGTTGATGGTGGGGCAGAATCTGGCATTGTCATTTAGCGTGCTCTGGAATCGCCACAATTAGTAATAATAATTAAAATTAAAATATAACCGGCTACATAATATACTCCTTAAGCTGCAACATAGTTACCTTCTTAAATAAATTTAGTTTACTAAATACCTATTTCAGAGACTATGTTTATCGCTACTGTATATTCATATATTACGAGCTACAAGTATTAATAATGTTGCTAAATCTGCCACATATTTACTAGCAGTTTATTAGACATAAACCTTGTTTCACAATACTACAGCGGCTAGCTTCAAATGTGCTACAAATAGTACCGTTCGTGTGATCGCAATCTCTGGCGAATCTGGCAACACCAGAGTTATAGCTAGGCAACTAGGCAACCGTATACTCTCTCTACGCAGGCAACGGATTTTTTTTAGATTAACAAAAACCTCGACAGCATTTTTGACATAAATGTAACGTATGTCAGATCAATACGAATCTAAAGACATCTCGTACATCAAAAGACATTGCCACATTTCAATGGAGCTTTGCCCCACCTACAAAACTACGTGATCATTTAAGCTGTACCTATCATTTTGTTGGGGACTTATTACAGGTTTCATATTTCATAATCATAATCAGTATAATGTTCTACTACTCTCGCAACTCCTATAAAAGAATAACAAAAACAATGAATAATTCGCTTCGATTTCTTACTATTTTCTGAATTCTTAATTAAGCTATTTTTTTCGACTCGCAACTTGTACATAACTTTTATTTAAACCAATAATTTTAATAAAAAACGGAGATACTTTTACATTTATTCGTTATCTTGTACAACTTGCGGTTGATGGTGGGGCAGAATCTGGCATTGTCATTGTGACTACAGCAAAACAGAAAGAAACGATGCGTTACATTCCAAAAAAAATTATTATTATCCTTTCAGCAGTCGAATAAAAAATAAGTTTCGTACAAAATACTATCTCACTATAAAGTTTTATGAAATTCTACAATTATTCAAAGAATTTTCAACTACGGTTTGACTTTCGTTAATAGAATGTAAATAAAATATATAGGCTTTTAATTTTTCCTTAGCAAAGATGTCAATCTCATACATTTTTCATTATATTAACTTACAATGAATACTTATATGAGATCGATTTCTTTGCACTGACTAAAGTTAACTTTAAAACAGAGGTTCTCAAAATTTATGACTCTTTCACTACCTAAACTTAGAATAATAACTTATAAATAATTTAAGCTTCATTTTGTAAATCCTACATATCTTAAAATGTAATCTGTGGATAACGTTGCTGGTTATATAATAAGTACCTTTGTTATGTTAGTACGTAAGCTTAGGCTAAGTATACACATTGTATAACTGTTTGTTTTCCCAAATAAAATAAAATAAAAAATAAATAATAATAATTCTTCAAAACCAGGCCCTCAGAAATGCTTGCGTGTCCAAACTGCCCTAATTATCGTCACTTATTGCGCGCTCACATTATGAATTAAGTATACTTATCGGCAATTCACAACTCTTTCCATTCATTATCGGCTATCAGCGTGTCGTAATCATAACCGCAGCAAGTACGATAGGCGCTGCCTTTGATCAACAGTCAATGGGCCGACCCACTTTGCGTAGTAATTAACAATAAATACAAGCGTTGTTTTATTACTATGATGAATATGGTGATATTTGTGACGAAATATGCGCACGAATGAAATTGAAATCATAGATTTATACAGTCATAATTTTTCTTAAACAGACAGGACAGTGTCCTAATACTCGTCTGTGTCCCATTATTGGTAAAGTACCCCTAAAAATACTAAGATTAAACAAAACAGACGTTTATTTATTTTGTTAATGGATTCGACAATTCGTCATTTGCCAATGTCGGGTTACAGAATATTTAAGATATCATTGTCTTTTCTTTCTCCAGAGGAGTAGCCGTGGTGTCGTCACCCTGGGTATCCGCGTCTTCTTGTCTTCATCCAGAGGAGTCGCCGTAGCGTCGTCACTCTGGACGAAGCAGCTCGACAGTCACATTCACTCCCGACTCCCGAGTTCGTAGTGCGACTCTTGACTATTGCTCGAAACTTCAGGAATTCTCCAAGAATTTCACCATACTGTCATTCGCGAACATTTTCTGATTAATTTAACGTTATATTAAACACAAAATAACCACTGTTGACATTAAAATTATCAAATAATTTCGCAACCGTCGTTTCCCGTCATTTTTAAAAGCCTCAAGAAGATTATTTAATACGCGTAATTTATTTACTTGCCTAAGTGTACCAATGTTATTTTTATTGTATGGCACAGCAAATAAAATAAGCTACGGATTTTTTTGGAGACTTGATTGAGAAGGTATTGGTGGGTTTTGGGCCAATCCTATTCGATCCCAAGTCCATAAACTTTATTAAAAACTTCACCAACGAGAGTTGCGCATTCCTACCGTGCCGTGGCGCCGTTCGCTATCGACAATTCAACGTGCCGGCCGGCCGCGAGAAGCTAAATTGTGAAAAATATTAAGAAATAGTGTGGTGAAGTGTCCTGCACCTATGTAAGTCCATTCCTTGCCCATTTTTATATTAATTTTATGAACCAGTGCAATAATTAACGTTTTATTCGACCATTTTTGGTCCGTCCGAACCGGGTGACCTAACCTCAATTACCAAGCCAAGTTGAAATTGAAATATTTGTGTTAGTACATTTTCACGCACTACAAAACACATTAAATAACATATATTACACATCATACTTACGATATTTATACACATAAAGCCTTATTTCTAATCTAAAGTTGTGTAATTAGCTCGATAGATCGTAGGTATTTTTCACGTCATCGAACGACGAACATTGTCGAACAATATGTCGGACGACGAACGAACCGAACATGTCGTCGACGACTTGTTGAGACCACTTATTGCTGATAAGGAGATAATATTTATACGTTTACAGTCATTGTACGATTTATCCAGTACTATAGATTCGAACCCTGCTGTTCTAACCGAATTCGAACTACGACTCAGGGAAATTCACGAATCACGCGATTCTTTTCAAAAGATTATTGCGGAGATAAACAATGTACAGTTACAGTATGTACCCAGATACAGGGCGAATTACCAAGAAATAAGGAGTTTCGATCAATTGTATTATAAAATCTTGAGTGTAGCGGAAAGAACTTGTGTCGATCGGAAAGTCGCCGTCGGCGCGACTTCCGGCGGCACCCGCGATAATTTTAAGTCCAATGGCGATTCACGACCTTTTAGAACAAGACTACCCGAGTTAAACTTGTTCCCTTTTGATAGTAAACTAGAAAACTGGCAGACGTTTTATGATACGTTTACCAGCCTTATTCATAACAGGAAGGAAATAAGTGATATCGAAAAGTACTATTACTTATTGACTGCAGTTAGCGGTCCAGCACTGACTCTGGTCAAAAGTATGCCTGTCACAGCTGATAACTACCTCATTGTGTGGAATTTATTAGTTAAAAAGTATGAAAATAAGCGCGCATTGGCCACGAGTTATTTAGAAAAATTATTTCAATTCAAACCATTACAAAGTGAATCAGCCGCTGGATTAAATGCCTTTCTACAGACATTTCAAGAAAACGTCAAAGCACTCAACTTGTTACAAATTACGGACTTGTCAAGTTTTCTGTTATTTTACATATCGTTACGTAACTTAGACACTACAACGCGTCGTGAGTTCGAACAGAGCATAGAACCTGACGAGATGCCGGACTTTGAAACACTTATCAGTTTTGTCGAAAAGCACGTACGAGTCTTAGAAATGTCAGAGTCCAAAGTTCAAACACAGAAAGGTCAAAGTTCAAGTAAGCCGGTGCATACTAAATCTAACAATAATGTCCCTTCAGTATCGAATGCGAAGTCTCAACATCAAAAACCATGTTTATTCGCGGTCAGTGTCGATAAATCGAGTGTCGATTCCACTCCACATATCGATAATCAACAAAAATCATTTAAAACAAAACTTTGTTTATTTTGTGGTAAACCTCACTCGATTTATAAGTGCCATGAATTTAGCAACCTATCTCCCCAGGAGCGTCTATACAAGGTCAACGAACTCAAGTTGTGCACGAATTGTTTACGTAATAATCATTCGGTATCAGATTGTTATTCGAAGTTTCGTTGTACCCTCTGTAAACAGATGCACCATCACACATTGCACACGGACGTAGGTACAGGTGTAAACGGCACTCAATACCCAAATGTGAACCAATATCCCGGTCACAATGTAGCATTGACGTGTTCATCAAATTCCACCGTGATATTAGGTACCGCGCTTGTACAAGTGTTAGATTGTTGGGGGCAGTACCACAGCGTACGAGCAGTGATAGATAGCGGCGCTATGTCTAGCTATATGACGAATGCGTGCGCGACGCGACTAGGGTTGGCGCGACGTAAATGCGCATTCGAACCTATCGGTTTAGGTGGAGCATCAGTGCAAAATTTCGGTTTAGTTACGTGTTCAATTAAACCACGAAATTCATCTGGTCCAATCCTTAAAACGGAAACGGTCATAGTAGCCCAAATAACAGGTAATCTACCTACTACAACTTTGTCAAATAAAATAATTAATGAATTCAAGCATTTAAATTTGGCCGACCCTAATTATTACACAGCTGCTCCAGTCGAGTTACTACTCGGTGGCGATCTCTTTCCGTATATTTATGATGGTCGGAATGTACTATCGCAAGTACAGGGTATACCTACGGCGATGCATTCCATATATGGCTACGTTATTTCGGGACAGACTGTACTCGACCACGAGAGTAGTTCGACTGTGTGTACTTTGTTAACGACAAATAATGGAATCGAAAAGATAATGAGCTCGTTTTGGGAGACAGAAAATGTATCGTGTGATGTACCACAGAACCCTGAGGACCTGTACGTCGAGCAGTTATTTTCACAGGAGTGTACTCGCGACAGTACAGGTAGGTACGTGGTCAAGTACCCGTTCAAACCGGAGTTTGAACTCGGTAACTCTTGTCAGCAAGCCATACGTCGTTTTCATAACTTAGAGACAAAATTAAATCGTCTTCCAAAACTAAAAGAAGAGTACTGTAAGTTTATGTCAGAATATGAGAGTTTGGGCCACATGACATGCTTAGGTGAGCTAGGTACAGTCGACTCGGAATATATCATACCACATTTTTGTATTCTTCGTCCGTCGAGTAGCACTACCAAACTGCGCGCTGTATTCGACGCGTCGAGCGTAACTACCAACGGTAACTCGTTGAATTCCGTGATGTATGCCGGCCCCAAGCTCCAGGCTGACATAAATGAAATTTTAATTAATTTTCGACTCCATGAAATTTGTCTATCAAGTGACATCTGTAAAATGTTTAGGATGATCCTGATTGATCAATCTCAACGTAAATATCAACACATACTGTGGCGTTTAAGTCAGGATGAACCTATCAAAGTTTACGAACTTAACACTGTAACATACGGTGTGGCAAGCAGTCCATATCTCTCCATCCGTGTGTTGCACCAGCTAGCAGACGATGAGGCAGCCAAGTATCCCGTCGCGGCCAGCGTCCTGAAGAAAGCGTTCTTCGTCGATGATCTGCTGTGGTCTGTGGCCACACTCGATGAAGCTATCCATCTGCAGGACGAGCTGATAGCGCTGTTACAGGAAGGAGGTTTCGTTCTCCGCAAATGGTCTAGCAACTGCCCGGAGCTGTTGGAGCGCGTGCCTGCTGACCATCGTGAGACACCTTTAGAGTTTCAGGACGACAAGGACCTTTCCATTAAAGTGCTAGGCCTTCAATGGTTGCCTGCCGAGGACTCCTTCTCCTTCACGACGAACGATACGCCCTCATCGACTCCTGCTACAATGCGCAGCGTCCTTTCTCAGATAGGCCGTCAATTTGACCCCCTGGGATTTGTAGCACCCTGTGTATTTTATGCCAAGTGTATAATGCAAAAACTCTGGCTTCAAAAGTTAGGATGGGACGACAGACTTCCCACCGAGATAGAAGAAGAGTGGCTCGCGTACGTAGCTGAGCTTCCGCTTCTATCGAACCTCAGGCATGATCGTCAAGCTACTGTATCGCGACATTCATATCATCAGATTCTAGGTTTCTGTGATGCCTCTATGCAAGGTTATGCAGCAGTAGTTTACTTGCGGTCCCTGAACGACGTTGGTGATACTAAGGTCAGTCTTATCATCGCTAAATCCAAGGTCGCGCCCTTGAAGACTCGATCTATCCCACGTCTTGAACTATTGGCAGCCTTGTTGCTAGCCAAATTGGTATCATATACACAATCTGTATTGAACCAAATACCTATCGACGATACGTTTCTATTTACCGACTCTTCAGTAGTACTGGCGTGGCTCAACACCCCCACGTACAAGCTGGCCACGTATGTAGCGACACGCGTCGCGAAAATTCTCGATGACGTGTCTAACGAGTGCTGGTTTCACGTGCCAGGCGAGTGTAACCCCGCCGACGTGGCTTCGCGCGGCGCGCTGCCCTCCGCACTGCTCGCCAGGACGGAGTGGCTGCGCGGCCCCGAGTGGCTGTACGCGCCGCCGGACGAATGGCCAGTCAAGTCAATGGAACATTTTAAATCTGATAGAGTGCCCAGAGTTAAGAAACGTAACGCTAATTCAAACGTGTCAAACAACTGAATCTAATGATTTATATAATCTAACTGAAACGTATTCAAGCTATACGAAACTTCAACGTGTGATAGCACGATGCTATCAATTTATTAACAATTGTCGACTCAGTAGGGACAAGCGTGCAGGGTCACCTTCCCTAACTGATCTAAAGAAAGCTCATGATACCTTAATCAAGATCGTCCAACGTGAACATTTTTCAAGTGATATTGAGTCGTTAGCAAAGGGTAACAACTGTGGTCAATCTTTACGAAAACTGAACCCCTTTTTAGATCCCCTTGGTTATCTCAGGGTGGGGGGTCGGTTATCAGAATCAAACCTTCCCTATCATAAGAAGTACCCGTTGTTACTGCCGAAAAAGTGCAACTTCACAAAGGTCTTAATTAATCACTTTCATAAAATTCATTTACACGTTGGTCCCCGCTCGCTTCAAAGTTTACTTAATCAAAAGTATTGGATCATTTCGGCACGTAGTGTCATTCGATCGGTGGTTTCAAAATGCATTTCATGCTTTAAAGTCAAACCTACCAGCTTGCAACCTGTAATGGGAAACCTTCCAAAATACAGAAGTGAAGATATTCATGCCTTTCACACTGTCGGTGTAGACATGGCCGGTCCTTTCAGTACGAAAGAAAGCAATCGACGCAACGCCAAAGTATCAAAGTCATACTTGTGTTTGTTTGTGTGTTTCGCTACTCGCGCGGTGCATCTCGAAGTAGTGTCCGCGTTGACTACGGAATGTTTTATGGCTGCTTTCGATCGCTTTACTTCGAGACGTGGTCTGAGTCACACGGTTGTATCGGATAACGGTAAAAATTTCGTATCCGCAGGCAGGCAGCTGGCTGAAATAATCCAATTTTTCAAATCAAATTCAGATCAACTTTCAAACGAATTCAATTGTCGCGAAGTACAATGGAAGTACAACCCACCAACTGGATCTCACTTTGGGGGTATGTACGAAAGTGGCATCAAGTCCGCAAAGCAACATTTGAAGCGAGTGGTAGGCAATAAAACTCTGTCGTTCGAGGAGCTAAGTACACTGTTCGCTCGAGTCGAGGCCGTATTGAATTCCAGACCTCTGAGCAGTGTGTCTAGTGATCCGAGCGAGTTTGAGGCCCTCACGCCAGGGCACTTTCTGATCGGTCGCGAATTACTGGCAGTGCCCGAATACGAACTGACAGACGAACCTGCGTATCGTTTGACGCGTTGGCAGTTAGTACAGCAGGCTTCGCAGCAGTTCTGGAAGTTGTGGCGGAAAGATTATCTGCATACGTTGCAGCAACGGCAGAAGTGGCTCAACAAGTGTCGCGATATTCAAGTAGGCGAACTTGTATTGATTCATTCTGACGCCCCGCCGCTGCAGTGGCACCTCGGGCGAGTGACGCAGCTCTTCCCCGGCCCGGATGGCACGGTCCGCGTGGTCAAGGTCCGCACTCGCACGGGCGAGTACACGCGTCCAGTCGTTAAGCTGAGTCCGCTCCCAATAGGGTCGGATTCAGAACCAAATCAAAACTGATTTAAATAAGCTTATTTTCTTGCATGAATTAGATACAGCTAGCATGTGCATAGTCAAGTTTATGCAAGTGAATTACATAACTTTAGGTTAGTTTTTTATAAAAATATATACAAGTATATTATTTAATTTATTCTAAGTACAATAACAGTAATTGAAGTTATCAAATACACGTAACTTACAGTCAACGGAATTTACACAACTTCATAATTAATTAACTAAATACAGTCCACTCTGCTCAATTATAATTTAACCATCCCTGGTTTGGTAACTGGGGAACTAGGCAATTCCCGGTGGGGGGAAATGGTGGGTTTTGGGCCAATCCTATTCGATCCCAAGTCCATAAACTTTATTAAAAACTTCACCAACGAGAGTTGCGCATTCCTACCGTGCCGTGGCGCCGTTCGCTATCGACAATTCAACGTGCCGGCCGGCCGCGAGAAGCTAAATTGTGAAAAATATTAAGAAATAGTGTGGTGAAGTGTCCTGCACCTATGTAAGTCCATTCCTTGCCCATTTTTATATTAATTTTATGAACCAGTGCAATAATTAACGTTTTATTCGACCAGGTATGTAATTTTAAAGTTTTCAGGGTGATTGACGAGCACTGGAACATTGACGAGCACTGGGCCACTAACGAGTATTATGGACAATTAGTTATAGTGACGAGTTTATTGAATGCTCTGAGATGTTCTTTCTTCCAAAGTGTTCTGGAATATCCAACGCTTTCAGAGAATCTATGAACGTGAATGTCGGTCTAAATAAACCTCATAATATAAGCATTAATGCTCGTAGCCATAACGATTACTAAACGGTGGCTTATTTTGACAGTTGCTAAAGCACCGATTTTGTATGGCGAAAGCCAGCGAAAATCTTTAAATAGTCGCTTAAACCACCGCCTAACTATAAGTCTTACATCCTTACTTATAATCGATGACTAAAATTAATACATTGTTTAACAATAGTTTTAAAAAAATGTTTACTTATAAACACTATTTAAAGTTAATCAACTCCTGAAGAACCGAATAAGTAGCTGTCAGTTTATACAACGTCGTATGCTTAAATTAACAAAATGGCGGACCGAATTCGGAACAGCTGATTCCATTTGATACTGATGATTACTTTTTTAAGGACTTTGGATTTTAGGCATTACCCCAATTTAGGCCAAAATTTCGTTCTTTTTTTGAATTCATTCAGCAGTGTTACCGTACCTAAATATTTTTTGGTGTTTAAAATGACGATTAGCTAATCACTGCTTAAATAACGTTTATAAGTCAAAAAAAAGGGAAATCACTTATTAAGAGTTTAAATAATGATTAGTTAATATGTTGCTCAGTGATTGATTAGTGTTTTTAATAAGTAAGAGGGTTAGTCTTTAGCTACTTTAATCAAAACTGCGAACGATGAATAACCGAACCTCATCTCATGAAGTACTCATGTTTACTACATGACATTAGAACCAAAACACAATCCTAAGTGTTAGGTATTCGTTATTCCAGAAGCAATTACCTTTTTTTTCCTTCATTTTATAAGCGTACAACCATTTTGTCATTGCGAGCCTTGACAGGAACAATCTTCTTTAATCAGGGTTGCCACACGACTTTATAGCGGACACTGTTTTATGATTTCTATAATCGGGGTGAACTGGGGAAAGCGGACATATCAAACAGATATATATACTCATACTCATTTATTCGGCCTTAGGTACACTATGGAACACTTGGTTACGTCACGTTTCTTACATAACTATATATTTGTACACATTAATTATATTTCAAATCACATGGCTGGGTGATGGGAGCGCAAAGAGCAGCACAGTAACACTGTTCTTAAACCTAGTTCATAATATATGAATTTAAATTTGCAATTATCACAATTGCAAGTTTCACCTAGTATATACTATAATAGCAGCTGTATATTAGATAAAACGGGAATTACCGTGTTAAACATTTATTATTGATGTCTCGATATTTCGACTGCATTGCAGCCATCATGGTCATGAGTAGACTGAAGTCGGTGAGTGTTGAACGTCAGAAGGGTGACACAAAACGATCTACCCTCTTTCATGTTCGTTGACAGCGTTGACTCTCTGTTCGTGCATCCAGCCATAACCTAGTTTGTATTCTGTCCCTATATATATATATATATTTTTAATTCAAGTTTTTGTTGAGGCTTTTGGGTCCGTTATGTCCCATGCCAGCCTCATAGGAGCACACATCGATTCGCGCTCAGCCTGCTACCTTATATTATTGTAAATTATTACATTATGTATGACATAACCAAGTGTTCCCTAGAGCTCCTAAGGTTGAATAAATGGAGTATTGAAGTATACGACTGGCAACCCTAGCACACTGACCACCGGTCTGGCAACATTTGAATGTGATTGATGTAAATAATTTATTCGTAATAATGATCGTCATTCCGTGTGTTCACTCCACTACTACGAGGTAACAGAATACCATGGTATAAATATTTAAAGTCATTTCAATGTAATTGGAAATTGCTTTCTATGTACTTCAGTCGGTGTGATGGAGACATTATCGACTTTTATGGCATCCTAGTGTGAATTTGAGTGTTAGTTACCTACCTTATTTAAAATCTAAGTAATCATTGTATTGTACAATTTCTGACTCTTACTTAAATAATATGAAAAATATTTTAAAAAAAATAGAATTAAAACTATAGTGAGCCATTACTACAAATTATTATATATAAACGGATATCACTCACTTATATTGTTAAAGTCGAGTAGACGCAGTGAGTACATACTGCGTACGTGAGTGGCGGTAACTCCCCTACAAGTGAGATCGATCAACGAATCCAGCTACAGCCATCGAACGCACCGTCGTCGTCGGCGGGACAAGTTATCTCGGAGCGCGCACAGAGGGCGCTCATCCGCAGTGCGCGAAGAAACGTCAACGGCGACGCGGGCGTGGCGCGCTCACCTTGAAAAAGACCGTCGAAATCGGTCGAAACTGTCGGTCTAATTGCCGACTTTAACAATATAAGTGAGTGATATCCGTTTATATATAATAATATGATGAAAAAATTCTTGCCGTGGGCAGGACTTGAACCTGCGAATACGAAATTCACGTTTGACAGCAACTATTTCGAAGTAGTCGCGATCGCTTGGCGATTGCTAGTTAGAAAATCAGCCTGCCGAAAGGCACACTCGAAAATCCGCCGAAACCCGAGCGTTTTTTGCTTCTGTCAGGTAACTCCCTGGGTAGCTTTTTTTTGTGTACAGTCATGAGTAATAACATAGAAACATCCTTAAAATTCAGATTCATGTAACAACTTTAAATCGCAAAAATAAGTATGCTAAACTGTGGCCAATAATTATGTAAACGCTAAATTGTATCAAAATAAAGTACACACCCCTTGTACAACATTTGCTTGGTGGGGTGTGTACTTTATTTTGATACAATTTAGCGTTTACATAATTATTGGCCACAGTTTAGCATACTTATTTTTGCGATTTAAAGTTGTTACATGAATTTGAATTTTAAGGATGTTTCTATGTTATTACTCATGACTGTACATAGTCCCTAATCTGCATTGAAAGTGATAACTTAACATTCTCGCTGAATAAACACTAGTGTTCTAGATCTAGGTTGACCCTAGGTCTCGCACACCTCGAAGAAAGCAGGCGTGTTTAGAGTTTACTGAAATATGTGGTAAGGCTAGGTGCATAACGTGGATTTCACGTTATTTATTTCAATTCACATATTACGATCCATTTTTTCCGACTCATGCATTCTTGTCAAGAAAATACAAGTTGGCAAGTGTACATGTATTCGTCAGTGTCCCAATAATCGTCACTGACGAGTGCATATACACTTACTTTAATAAACTTTGTATGTAACAGCAACAGACCACTTACCCCATAGACCTGTAACAGGAGAGCGCCCGTGTCTGCCCACACATGAGCGCAAAATTGCCTAGCGTCACGTGTAACCTAGATATATTATCGACATGGACGCATATCTTTAATATGGAACCCCTGTCCCCCGCTTCGTCTCTATGCGCTCATCGTTGACAGAATTTTTCGCGTGCAAATGACAATGCCAGATTCTGCCCCACCATCAACCGCAAGATGTACAAGATAACGAATAAATGTAAAAGTATCTCCGTTTTTTATTAAAATTATTGGTTTTAAACAAAGTCTTGTACATTTAGCGAGTCGAAAAAAACAGCCTAATTAAAAATTCAGAAAATAGTAAGAAATCGAAGCGAATTATTAATTGTTTTTGTTATTTTTCTATAGGAGTTGCGAGAGTATTAGAAAATGATACTAATTATGATTATGCAATATGAAACCTGTAATAAGTCCCCAACAAAATGATAGGGACAGCTTAAATGGTCACGTAGTTTTGTAGGTGGGGCAAAGCTCCATTGAAATGTGGCAATGTCTTTTGTGCTGATTTTATGTCTATTGGGTAAGTGGTCTGTGGGAACAATAGATTTTCGGTTCAAATGAAATGCGGTATTTAATTTATTGAATAAAAAGGATTTGCTCGCATGTGTCTCCAGCCTTATCACGGCGCAGCTGCGCGCGCGCAGGTCGCGTGTTAGTTCTGTAATTATCGCGCTCGCATTGTATTGTACTGCGCGCCGCTAAGTACTAACTATAGCGCTTAGCTAGGTGCACTAGCTCGCGAGATATGCACTAGGTGTTAGCTATAACATATAACACTATTATCCAGGTTTAAGTTGCCCTTTTTAAACGACTTGTAAAAGCGAGTAAAATAACGTTTAAAAGGTGACAAAAAACTCTCAGCAGCTAAAGAAAAGAAAAATAATACGAAAAGAAGACAGAGACGTTTATTTAAGGGCCTTCCATGAGCCAACTAGCGCCGCCATTTTTTAAAAATCTTCCAACTTAATAAATTTCATTAAAAAAGCTATTTACAAAATGTTTATTAGGATGAATACTATTTTTCAATATACAATACATGGCATAATTGCGACAAGCTAACTTGTAGTTCACAAATGTGCCAAAAACGGCCGTTTTTCGCAATTATGCGAACTACAACTTACCGAAATTGAATCACGTTATAAATACGCATTTAAAAAATAGTATTTATCGTAATAAACATTTTGTACATAGCTTTTTTAATAAAATTGATTACTTATATTGGAAGATATTATTTTTTTAAGATTGGCGGCGCTAGTTGGCTCATGGAAGGCTCTTAAAGAAGAGTCTTAAAAAAACTATCTTACCTTGTATTAGGTATATCATATTATACTTTATGATACTTATTCAACTGATGATCAAAATACTTTTACTGTCACATCACGGTTGATGGTAAGTATTATATAAGTCTGAGAACTCTACTCGTCTTTTCCCCATCGCTTATTTTATTTTATTTATTTTATTAATGAACTCGACAGTTCGTCATTTGCCAATGTCATGTTACAGAAAATTCAATGTATAATAGTCTTCTATCTTCCTCCAGGGGAGTCGCCGTAGCGTCATCACCCTGGGTAGCCTCGTCTTCTTGTCTTCATCCACAGGAGACGCCGTAGCGTCAATCACTGTGGACGAAGCAGCTCGACAGTCACGTTCACTCCCGAGCTTGTAGCGGGAACTCTTGATAAAAGCTTGAAACTTCAGATCTTGCATAAATAATCCAATAACTTCACCGTACTGTCATTCGCGAACATTTTCTGATTAATTTAACGTGATATTAAACACAAAATAGTCCCTGTAGACGTTAAAAGGAAAATTATCAAATAATTTCACAACCGTCGTTTCCCGCCATTTTCAAGAGAACCCATCGCTTATCTAAAATGTTCCCTTGGACATCGCTGGAAATCCTATGAAAGTACAGTCAACAAGATAATGTTAATGCCAATGTTGTCAGTCAGACGGTGGCCAGACAACCGGCCGGGCCACTTAGCCCCAGTAATTGGTACTGACACGCTCCACTGATATCGCGCACACGATAAGGTGACTCGGAATTATTTGCTTTGCTGTCCTATCGTTAAAACACTGCGACATTACTTTATGATAACGAAATGCGGGCTACTTTTGGCTTTTGAAAATGGCGGGAAACGACGGTTGCAAAAATTTGATAATTCTCATTTTAATGTCTACAGTGGTTATTTTGTGTTTAATATCACGTGCGAATGACAGTAAGTATGGTGAAATTCTTGGAGGATTCATGCATGAACTGAAGTCTGAAGTTTCAAGCAATTATCAAGTGAACGAGCTCGGGAGTGAACGTGACTGTCGAGCTGCTTCGTCCAGAGTGACGACGCTACAGCGACTTCTTTGGATAAAGACAAGAAGACGCGGATACCCCCTATTTGGCGCTGCGTTCCCACAACCTCGTTCCAAAAGCGATGCGTTGAACACCTTGGGGTTTTAGTGGGTATAGGACCGTATTCTGGCGGGAGTCCCACATACTCACCGCGCGCCCCTCCTCATTGGCGCGGTGAGATGCGAGAAGCATTTCCCCAAGTAAAAAAAAAAGGGTGACGACGCCACGGCGACTCCTCCGGAGAAAGAGAAGACAATGATATCTTGAATATTCTGTACATGACATTGGCAAATGACGAACTGTCGAGTCCATTAATAAAATAAATAAAATAATTGATAACGCAATACTGGACGTAGTATTACCTACATTATCTTTGTTAATGCGTAAGGTAACTTTTAAACTTGAAAATGATAACTTTGAATGTGACGGTTGCAAAAATATTTGATAATTTTGATTTTATTGTGTAAAGTGGTGGTTTTGTGTTTAGGGTTTATGTGTAATGCGACAGTTTGGGACTTTACATAACACCCAGTACCAGCGTTGCCAGACGTCCCGCTTCTGGCGGGACATCCCGATTTTTTTTATCAAAAATAAATGTCCCGCTTTTCGGGGATTATAGGGTAATTCTAGGATAGATGGCCATAGTTTTATTAGAAAGTCATTTACTCCACCTCTTCATCAAATAAAACAACTTTGCAAATATCTTTGGAACGCTTATTTATTAATAATGAAATTGAATACAAAATAAACTGAAATGTCTTATGCTAAACACAATTAAAATAATTTTTTTATTAACACTTGGGTGGCCATCTCTCCTATACCAATCAATATGAGATGGCCATAGTGGTGAAGGTAAGATGGCCATACAATTTAGGACACACTATTTACTTTTTTCCCCTTTTCCCTTTCCTTTTGCTTTCTGTATATTAACCACATTTATGTTTTCTTTCAGGTTCTTTGCTTTCCTCCCACATGGGTGACATTTATCGTAAAATCTCAGTACAGTTTTCATGTACCCAGCCTTTACATACAATGCACTCAATCCAATCTTCTGTTAATTGTGTTTCGAAGTAATTTTCTTCGTTTCCACGCGGGAAGAGTCACCACTCTCCAGGAGTATCAGTTTATCTTCTTCTTCCGTGTCACTAAATTCCTGTCCTTTCTGGGTCTTTTTCCGTTGTAGTGTACTTTTGTTTTTCTTTTTGTTGCGTTCTTTACCAGTAGATTTCTCGCGCTTTATTTTTTTCTTCTCAGTGATTGAGTCACTCATTTACCACGTTCATCACATGTACGAACGTAGCGGTTTGGTATCTGAAATGACAAGAAAATTGCTTAAAAACATGGTCATCTCTCCTAGAAAAATTATGGCCATCACTCCTAAAACCTATAGGAGAGATGGCCCACCTGTTTATATTCCTAATAAATCAACAATAGCAATTTATTTTGAGGTTATGTTATAGGCTAGTATATGTTTTTAGTGATACAACTTTAAATACGGTTGAATATACATGTCTACATATGACATCCGTTTAATGACTAACTACGTGAAAAAAAAATCGAAGTTGCTGTAAAGATAAATCGCAAATTACTCACTTTTTCATGGATTTTTCTCTTGAAATTCGACACCGAAACACCGGTACAATGGCTGCGTTCACACTGACATGACGACGTACGCCCTCTCGTGGTGAATGTTGGAAATATTTCGATGGGCCATCTATCCTCTATGGCCATCTATCCTAGGATTACCCTACTCCTTTTTTTGGAAGTCGGTTAAAAATCGATTTCATTCGGAATTTGAATTACGCATTATCCATGCTCGGTGAATAAATTAGAACATGATGAAAAAATTCTTGCCGTGGGCAGGACTTCAACCTACGACGGTTTTGTCACGGAATGACAAAGATTTCATTATATTGTAAGATATTCTTTTTACCCAAATGCGCAAGAAGGAGCGTTGTTTTTTTAAGATTGGCGGCGCTAGTTGGCTCATGCCTGTCAGCCCCTTAAATCTAGATTCCAATCGAACGATCGCAGCGCTTGTTACTAAATATGGGATTGTTTCGCCAGTCCATACTGGATTCCGGACAAACGAAATTAACCGCTACTTAGTTGAGCAAACAGCGATAAATAACGAAGCGAGATTTATGGGCCAGCTATATGACGTGAAATATCGCCACTATTATATCGCGCGACACTGGCTTAGAACTGGGGGCAAATTGCGTTGTGTTCGGTGCTATTTCTATTGCCTATTCATCATATTAAGAGCCTTCCTAGAGCCAACTAGCGCCGCCAATCTTAAAAAAATCATATCTTCCAATATAATCAATTTTATTAAAAAAGCTACGTTCACATTGTTTATTGCTATAAATATTATTTTTTAAATGCTTATTTGTAACGTGATGCAATGTAGGTAAGTTGTAGTTCTCATAATTGATAAAACGGCCGTTTCTGGCACATTTGTGAACTACAACTTACCTACATTGAATCACGTTACAAATATAATAGAATAGAATAGAAAATATGTTTATTGCCATACACCAATTACATAAGCTTACAAAAAAATCAATCAAGTAGTAAGTTATAATACAATACAATACCATACAAGACCATTTATGTTAAGTGGTGTGGCAAAAGGTGCATGTTTCAGCTGAGCTGACACCGAGGTGTGCACTGTGCAGCGCTGTGACTCGACATGCACCTCTTCCCTACCATGTATACCTGATATTCAAAAAATAAGCATTTAAAAAATAATATTTATAGCAATAAACAATGTGAACGTAGCTTTTTTAATAAAATTGATTATATTGGAAGATATGATTTTTTTAAGATTGGCGGCGCTAGTTGGCTCATGTCAGCGCCTTAACTAGGTGCTTTCATAGTAAATAGTGCGGCGAGACGGGATTGATCGCGTTGACTTCAGAAGGGACTAGTGCGAGTTCCATCGAAGGCATTCGACGCTTTATCACATAGAAAGAAGCTATGAAGCTTGTCATGTCGCCAAAAACCCTATAGGTAGGTGACTATAGTGGGAGCTGTACAGCAGCTCCAAGTTTCCCCTGGTACACCTACCCACTACCCACGCAGGTAGAATGTGATACATAATATAGCACAATACTATAATCTCTTCTAATTCCCTCTCAGCGCCCGCGTCGGTTTAAATCTTACTCGCGATATTTACAGTATTTGCACGACTAAGTGCCGGATAAATGCACAGGGTTGTCAAATGCAAGTTCAACTTGAAAATGTATTTAAATCAAGAAGTTACAGAATAATCTATCATATTTTATTTAATTAAGGAAGTATATAGGTAATTTACAAATAAATATAAATTAAATCTAAACTAAATCTACCTTACAAAACGTGTAAAAATTATAAATAATTGGCAAAGTGCCCAAAAGGCTGGCGGCGTTGCCCCGCTGTATAACGAGGCCACGTTGGGCAAAATAGCCGCCAGCCCTTTGGTCACGCGTGGCCTCGACCAGGCGCCGTGATATCTGTTTCACTAGGCGGTGTGCCCCCGGCTCCCATGGTCCCAGTGTCTCAACCCCAAACGGCACAAATACGTAGTTATCGCCGAGGCTTTCAGCAGATTCTGCCGCATAGCCGACCTTATTAACAGTCCCTGGAAGATGCAACGGCGCTAAGGTATCGACGCAGGTTGCGTCCCATACCAAAGGCCGCCCCATCGTCCAGGGCATAAGAGTCATGCCCTGGACAGAAGAATTAATCAATTATATTGTACTCTTCCTTTCCTCGTCCAGAGGAGTCGCTGCAGCGCAGTGTTGCCAGATACGTTTTTTCAAAGTTTCTTAGGACGAGGCTGAAAAAGCCGTAGATTTCCGTAGATTGACTTTAGAAAAATCCGTAGTTCTACTCTAGATTCAATCAACACTGCTGAAGCGTCTACAACCCTGTACGAAGTAGCTCAGCAGACGTTCAATACTGAACCGCTGTTGTGTTCAAGGCTTCTTATATATTGAATTTTCTGTAACATGACATTGGCAAATGACGAACTGTCGAGTCCTTTATTAAAATAAATTAATAGCGGTACCAACCCTACGGTTATCCAGGAATGCAGTAACCAGAGTCGTGACCGTCGGGCGGAAGCGCGCCGCAGACCGGCCGGAGCTTTTCTCGAATTATTATTATGACTCGACGATGTGATACGTCACAGTCTAGTGCTATTGTTTCTCTTATTACGAGGATAGCTGAGAAAATGCGGATTTCCTTAGATTTTAGCGAACGATTGCACCCCCTCTCGACACAGGATGGTATGGGTTCTAGAATGGCGTACCCATTATGCTTCGCGCACATTATGCCGGGCCGCAGCGTGGCGGGGCAGAGCGCAAAAATCCGCTCAAATCGCTTTGATACAATTTATATGAACTATCGCACCCCTTCGGCCGTCTACGTAACCCACAGACCACTTACCCCATAGACCTGTAACAGGAGGGCGCCCGTGTCTGCCCGCACATGAGCGCAAAATTGCTTCGCGACACGCGTTACCTTGAGATATCGAAACGGGTTTAATATGGCGCCCCTGCCATGCCATGCGAAGCGGGTGGCTTCGTCTAATTGCGCCTATCGCTTGACATAATTTTTCGCTTGCAAATTTTTACCTATTTCATGTCTATGGGCTAAGTGGTCTGTAACGTAACCAGACATTGTGTCGGGCCGCAGCGGCTCGCATTATTGCGAGGCGGATTTGCGTCCGTGCGATGCGGCCCGCCCCGCCCCGCTGCGCCCCGACACCGTGTGCTATAGCAAGCGGATTGGAGTGCACGCGCGCCTGTGTTCATTTTACGATATCTGGCAGTACACTGGACTCAAAATCCGTCAATGCGCTGCGACCCGGCCCGGCACTAATGTGCTAGGTAAGCATTTTGCGCTGCGCTGCGACCCGCTCCGACCCGCTGCGGCCCGGCATAATGTGCTCGAACCTTAATTACACTGACCGTGTCCCTTACACTACACAGGAATTCATTTGAATCGTTATTTCGTCTACTACCATCACAGACCACTTACCCCATAGACCTGTAACAGGAGCCCGTGTCTGCCCGCACGTGAGCGCAACATTGCTTCACGACACGTAACCTAGAGATATTATCGACATGGACGCATCTCTTTAACACCGCACCCCTGTCCCCCGCTTCGTCTCTATGCGCTCATCGTTGACAGAATTTCTCGCTTGCAAAAGACATTGCCACATTTCAATGGAGCTTTGCCCCACCTACAAAACTACGTGACCATTTAAGCTGTACCTATCCATTTTGTTGGGGACTTATTACAGGTTTCATATTGCATAATCATAATCAGTATCATTTTCTACTACTCTCGCAACTCCTATAGAAGAATAACAAAAACAATGAATAAATCGCTTCGATTTCTTACTCTTTCTGAATTCTTAATTAAGCTGTTTTTTTTCGAATCGCAACTTGTACAAAACTTTATTTTAAACCAATAATTTTGATTAAAAATGGAGATATTTTTACATTTATTCGTTATCTTGTACAACTTGCGGTTGATGGTGGGGCAGAATCTGGCATTGTCATTTGTACCGATTTCATGTCTATTGGATAAGTGGTCTGTGACTTCCATGCTTCTATAAATCCCAATAAAAACGCCTAAATCATATAAATTACTTACAACCCAATAAACCCCATTACAAAGATTGATAGCGTCATTAGATGTCAGTAAAACTCGCAAAAAACGGCCCACTGTCAACTTATCTAAACATCACATCGGTCAGCCGAGCCGTAAATTAAAAAAAGTCGGTCGTCATAGCAACGGCATAGTCGAGCTGCGCGTGCGCAAGTGATGTTATCGACGCATTCTTGTTTTCTTTGTGAATGGAGTTACGAATACGAGTTTGTACTTGTCTTTATATTATAGTCGTATTTAGTGTAGAAAGTTTTTAAGTCAACATCGTATTGTCTCTTAGTTAGCTGTTAATTCAATCTATGATGCCGCGTTATAAACGCAAATGTCTATGTGAATGGAGACGGCAAACACTTTCTTTCTTAGGGTCAGCGCAGATCGAGAGAGTGGAGTGGCGGCGAAGAGCATCCGAAATGAGCCTAGCGAAATTAGATCCTCCGCGCGACTCCGAGCGCCGTCACGCGCAGTTCTCAGGGCCCTTACCATGAAGTCTTATAGTAAGATTACTTCAATAATGTGATCGTCATGTCACGAAATAACAAAGTATGTTATTACGTACCATGACGACCATAAAGTAAGCTTTATAAGGACGTCATGGTACGAAATAACAATGTAATTGAAGTAATCCTGCTATAAGACTTCGTGGTAAGGCCCCAGGGGCATTTTAATTAAACTTTATTTACTTCAATATACGACGGTATAACGATACCAATTACAGTCGCATGTTGAATTAAAAAAAAATTAATTCAAATTATTATGTTGACTTACATAATGATAGAATAAGTAGTATTTACAAGTTTGTTTTCATATATTTAAGTTATATTTAGTAAGTTCTAAATTCTAATTCTTGACAATGTTACTATTTTGGTGTTAGCTGTAAGTTGACATTGTAATTCTAATTAAATAAATAAATTACTAAATTAGTCGCTTCACGGCTCCACTCCACTTTGTCGGTCTGCGCTGATCCTTAGTTGTCAACCGTCCCCTTTCTTTCTGTTTTACAATAACAGATAACAAAAGTCAAAGCCACTGGGCTAGTTTCCGTGGCTCGGTAAGAATGGCACGAGGTGGAACACCCCAGGATGTTTAGTCGGTATTCCGCCCCTTCAGGGCGGTGAGCCCGACATAACCAACACGCTCCCCCGGGCGTGGTGGCACATTGTATGGCATGTTTTACCTGGGTAAAAAAAGGGCTGATCTTCAACGAACAGTTCTCAACCGGCCTCTTGCTATGAAAAAAAAAATATATACAACTTGCTTATACAAAAACAATTTGAACAGAGTGATGTCAATCCTTCATAGATGATGTCAACGATCAACTCAAGCTAAGCCGATGACTGACAGATCGTCATTAGCCAAAAGGTCAAAAGCTTTTCTGCGAGTAACAACTGACTGTTGAAGGAAGGCTTAAAGGTTGAACACACATTAAAAACAGCGGAAAGGCAGCGGCTGTGGTCTGCCGCCTCCGTTCGGCCTTTCCACTGCTCAGGGGCGCCGACTCCGTGGGTGCTCGGGGGCTCGAGCACCCCTGAGAACTAAACAGTGGGTGCCGAGCATCCCTAAGAATAGACATCAAGACACAGATCAGTAATCGCCTTTTAAGGATGGGCGTTTTTTCATTACCGATGCTGGCAACGGATTCCGGTTACTGATGCCGGTATCCGTTATCAAAATGTTTGTTTTTAGATGCGCGATCCCGATGCGAGCAAAACGAAACCTCGAATCTCTTCTTGAATGACATAAACCCTTTGTTTTGAAAGGAAGGGACGTCAAATGAGCATGAACACCCATGAGGTTTTCTAAAAGCAACCGTCGTTTTCCGACATTTTCAAAAGACCTTCATAAAGTTTCATACATTGGGTTGGAGACTGCACCGACTCCACGAGAGTGGTAGTTTTGTGCATTTCCACCGCGCTATTAGCTCAATCCCAGCTCACTGCAGGAGCGCAGCAGGGTTGCCGGCTGACACCTACACTGTTGCAGGCTTTCTGATATCGGAAGGTATGAATGTATTTTATACATTACAACCACTACCGTTGCCTTTCTGCTGCTTGTTCAATGTGTTTCAACCTTAGTAAGTATTAAATATTTTGCAAAGATTTTTACCACATAAATAGCTACTGTCGTCATCGGCTTTAGACAAATTATTCAATGATGTTCTGTGATGTTTGCCGCTTCTTTGAGGAGTCATTGACTCCCTCTGTCAAAACACATCACTACGTAATTTTAGTCGACTAGAATTTGTAATTTTATTATGACATGAAACCGATCTCACAAGTCATCTAACTTCCGAAGTAAGGCGTATAAATTGCGAATAGAATTTCCGTATTTTCGTTATAAACAATATTTATAACCAGCTCTTTACACAGCAATAATTCTAGGGTTGCCCAAATCTATAGTTTTCTAAGATCTATTCATTGATCTCCTATAAACAACTAGATACACAGTCTGCCTTCTAAAATGTCCGAGCGTAAAGAAGGTCCAAACGGATAAATGGTCATTTGCTTTATTGGACATTATTTGGACGTTAACAACGGACCCTTATTTATACGTTTTTTAAATTGTTTTAGTAAGACCTTTGTGTATCTAGTTGTTTATAGGAGATCAATGGATCTATCCAATTAATTTAAGTTTTTTTGTCCAAGTCGGAACTTACCAACCACGGTGTCGTAGTGGTAGGGCTGGACTCACGATACGAAGGTCCCAGGTTCGATCTACTGATAAGATTTACTCGGTTTTTCCGAAGGAAGACCTACGTACATTTACTGAATGCTCTTAAAACAGTGAAGGAAATCATCGCGATGAAATCGCATGCCGTAGAAAATGATTTCATGCTCGGATTACCGCACTGGGCCCGCTTGGTGAATCAAGGCCCGAGCTCCCTAGATGTAAGGGAAGGTGCCCGAGCAGTGGGGACATAAAAAATAGACTGATGAATGATGATGAAGCGATTGGGAACAAGAGACCATGGTAAATCTAAAGTGCTCTAAATACAGCGATGAGATTTGGCATCCATCACGCCATATCTCACGTAGTAGCGAAAAACGGACGTCGATAATCCGTTTTGCAGCACGGCAGATGGAATTCCGTCATCACTGCCTACAGAAGAGCGTGAGTTTATGTTGTATACGCAGACAATATCAAGTGTGTTATTTTGTAAACAAATATGATCGTCTAATTACCTGTTGTGAAACACTGAAGGAACTGATTGATCGAACCTGTTCACCATTGTGAAAATAAAGTAATCCGATGTAATAATGTGAAAATAACTATGCACTAATCACAAAACAGCTTAAAATGTTACGGTAGGGTTTTTGTTTACAAAACAAGACACTTGATTTGGGCTCCGGTTTACGTCCAAAATTGTGGTCGCGACAATATAAGAATCGACACCCCTGGTTGGAACGTAAAATCATGAATGAACGTTCTTAGCCATAAATCGTGTCGGTATTGCTATTATGTGCATAACCTAGAACCTGCCTGGCCTAGGCCGGCCGCAGACGCGTGGGAGTCTCGCCCACGCGGGACAGACCCGCTTCAATGACCCAACACGTTACCGGATGGCATCTTTCATTGTTAAATGCCAAAACTCTTGGGCTATCAAGATTTACAAATTGACGACAGATACTCAGGTTGCGTATAAGTTATTATTATTTATCGCCATTCTGTTGATAGCAGCCTATTAGAATGTAACCGGAAACGGAATTCGGGCGGACAATACCTGCGCTACAAGGATGTACTGAAGCGGAACCTTAACTCTTGCGGTATTCATTATGATTGGTGGGAGGAGTTGGCGCGGTGTCGTTCGGGATGGCGCTCGGCTGTCAAAAAAGGTCTTGACAGCTTCGAGGAGCTTCGACTTGAGGACCTGGACGCAAAGCGCCATATACGTAAGACCCGCCCCAAGCCTTCGTACAACTACACCAGGAACAGTTCCGGGCAGCTCTTCTGTGCTCAGTGCGACCGAGTGCTCAAGACGAAGTTTGGATTCGCCAGCCACCTTCGAGCACACGCCAGGAGTTAGTGGGAGTCGTCGTCGTCGGACACGACGAGGAGGACATCATCATCATCATCATCACTTAGAATGTAATAAAGGTTAGAAAACCTGAAATCCTATCTTCTTCTTCTTCAGCATATAGCAGCCCACTCCTGGGCATATGCCTCTCCATGACTCCTCCATGTGGCCCGATCCCAAGGTTGTCTGGTCCACACCGAGCCAGCAACCCTCTTTATGTCGTCGGACCATCTGGTCGGTGGTCTGCCCACGCTTCTTCTACCCGTCCGGAGAAATCCTATAGCTTTTTCTTATTATCGTGGATCGACAAACAAGCGACCTCTTATGACCAAACTTATTGTCAGAGTAGATCCGGCCGCCCGTTGGTCTGTGACATGGCCTGACGACTTCTGCCTAATAACAACAGCCGGTCCGGATCGGGTCTTTTCACCCCCAACTTCGGGGCAGAAACCCTTGAGGTATAGCCCTCTGTAGCTCGCCGGATAATCGACGGAGGGATTCTCAGATAAGTGAGGTGGGATTGAACCCGCTTCCATGCCAGATTGCTTAAAGTTCTTAAGGCTTTTTATGCGCGTATTTTCAGTTTTTCTACGAAGGCTACGGCAATAACTACTAAAATTAAAAAATATATATAGCAATTTTGGGGTGTCTATTTAGAGACTGATGAATACTGATACACGATTGGGCATTGGGCAAACTTCGCTCAATAGAAAAAATCAAAAATATACCCCTTCCTTGTCTTTTAAAATGAAAATTATGTCTAAACCGAAATAGTTATTCATACAAAATATATATCAAAAGTTAGGGTACTAAGAGCTTGTTTTAAAAAAATCTGATTTTTGTTGGCGTATTTTTATTTCCCTGCCAAAATTCATAAAAATACGAATATTGAGGCACTGCGCCGTGCTCTTCACTCCGCCGCTGCGGGGCATCTCCTGTCTCACTCTTGCTTTTGAGAACCATATAGCGCCTTAACGAGAAACATGGCTCAGAAAATGTCACTACCGGTCACCATCTAGACACAGACCGTGCCCAATGTTGCTTACAATCTCTTGTGTTAGTTAGGATATAGAAAACCTTATTCTGGATATATCCACATGAGGGTTAGAATTCTAATAATAGTAATAGTTGTGTACCTAGTTATTAAGTAATTGTTATCATTATTTTAAAAGATGTGCTGCTGACAGTTTTTTGCCACTTTTTCTCTTCAGCGTTGGCACCTTTTCCTTGCAAAGTGGCGTAAATGTAAATTCAAAAATATGTTGACATGCAAAAATGTACACAACGTGCTTACTTGCAATAAAGTTTGATTTTAACGTTGATCCTCAACAGAATATTGATTTAAAAACCTCAAGAGTGACTTGATGTAGCTTTTTGAACATTAGTAACAGTTCCGTCACCAAAACAAGTCGGCAGGCACAGGTGCGTGACTAATGCTACGTGTAATTATAGGCATTAGACCATCGCCGGTGACATCACGCCGTCGACGACGACGGATCGCCATCCGTGGCAATGTTGTGGACAAAACTATAGGCATTCATCCGAGAGCTTTTTACGTCTGTCCATTGTCTAGACATCATCACACTCATGAGATTTGCATGCGTTGCGAAACGAATATCTAAATATTAAAATGGACTGATGGTGTAAAGATATCAAAAACTCAGAAACTTTACTACTACGTACTTAGTAGTCCAAGGATTCGAAGTTTAAGACACTTCATAGAGCCAACTAGCGCCGCCAATCTTAAAAAAATAATATCTTCCAATAGAATAAATTTTATTAAAAAAGCTATTTACGAAATGTTTATTAAGATAAATGTTATTTTTTAAATGCTTATTTATAACGTGATTCAATGTCGGTAAGTTGTAGTTCGGTGGCTCAGTGGTTGGGTCAATGGACTTGCAATATGGAGGTCCCAGGTTCGATTCCCAGCTAGGGCAGCCATGTACCAATGAGTTATCCTCGGTTTTTTCGACGGAAAAACTTACGTACATTTACCGAGTGCTCTCAAAACGGCGAAGGAAAACATCGTGATGAAACCTGTATGTCGTAGAAGAAGAAAAAAAAATCTAAGGCATGTGAAATCCGCCAACCCGCACTGGGCCCGCGTGGTGGATTATAGCCCCAGCTCCCTCGATGTAAGGGAAGGTCTGTGCCCGAGCAGTGGGGCAATATAAATAGACTGATGATGAAGTTGTAGTTCGCATAATTGCGAAAAACGGCAGTTTTTGGCACATTTTTATTTATTTATTTATTCTTTATACACGATTTTTATGTACAGGCGAACTTAATGCCATGCGGCATTCTCTACCAGTCAACCTTCGGTTATACATATAGGATTAGGCGGTGCATTGTTGAGGAATGTTGATCTACAAATACTACTACTATTTGTCTGGATTGTCACAGCACATTGCAGATCAATTTGATCAGTATGACAGCAAACATAATTCGGGGCAAGGTTGTGGCGCCTTGTATGTACAGTACAGGCGCGGGCGAGGCGCGAGGCGCGACAGAGTGGTCGGCCCGTGTCGAATCGATTAGACCCGCGTGTCTCGGCGCATCGATTTGGGCCATTGATGATGTAATCCACTGAATTATAGAGGACATGCCGCTACGTACTTACATCTTCTGCGATCCTGGTACACTACGTATTCCGAATCAGAAAAATTGATTTATTTTACCCGACTACGGAAAAGAAGAGGGTTTTCGAGTGTATCTCGTATCTGCGCCGCTTGTGCCTAAAAGGTTTGACGGATTTTAATGTAGGTGCGTTCTCTGCATAATATAACCCGTGGCGAGACAATGTACTTTAATAACTCTTTAACTCTAGTTCTGTCTGGTTCAGATCATTACCATCAACTTCTTTGGCAACATAACGATTCATGATATTCTTTAACTCACACCTTACTCACCTGGTTCTTCCTCACTCGCGAGTTTGGACACACACACACACACACACACACACACACACACACACATACACACACACACACACAGGAGACATTGTATTTTGTATTATTATATTTATATTGTTTGCAATCTCAAATCTTGTATCTCGATGTAGAAAGACGCATTATCGTGTTATAGGTGAAGACTTGTAAATGGTTTTGTTTGTAAAACAGACAGGCACATGTTTGTATAAATAGCTGTTAGTCTTCCGAATATGTAAAAATAAAATAAAAATAATTTCCTGCGATCCTGGTACTGGTACAGCTGACCGCAGATCAAAACATTTTGGACTTTTGATCGTTCTTATTATCTGCGTCGTAAGATTTAATATCGTACTGCAAGTGTTACCATTGATCTGCTGTTGTCTGTACACCCCATATTCAGAATCAGAAATATTTATTTATTTTTACCCTACTGCCGAAAGGTGAGTGGGTAATATTTCTCGAGAGATCGATATAACAATTTATTATCAAAATTGTTTCGGAAAATAATTCATCAATCTCTTTTATGCATAACTTTCATTCGATTACCAATACATTAATTAATAATTAATCTCCATCATGGTAATTCTGTTTAAATTGTTTTGAAAACACAGATATTTTATGCACTTTGGAATCTCAAATAAAATTATGCTAACTACCCCAGCCAACACCAGTGTACATAATTTAACATTAAACTGTTAAAGGAATCGCTTCCGATAACGCTGCCGTCACATTTTATACAACATTATGGAGGAAAAATTATACCAAATTAGTTCGTCGCATTTCAAAGGTATAAAGATAAGCGAGATACGATTACGCTCATGGAGGGATCAAACGGATCTCGGACAATTCAGGCGTGGAGATGTCTTTCCCTCTGATGCATTAAATGTTCTTGCGCGAGTTCTTGCCCAGGGAGCGAAAATATTCACCATATTTTGTGACAGGGACAGACCTAGTGTATGGATCGGTCAATACTATTTTTTGTATTGAACGAGGAGTTGTGGATGGTAAATAAATAAAAATTAATTAATTTATATCAGTATAAGATACCTTAGGCTCCGCTATAGGTAATGACACTGTTCGACAATAAACGACAGTTCTAACCCAAGTATTAGACAAGTACAGTTAGATATTTAGACGTAGTGGTGAGGAATGCATAAATTGATTATTTTCTTAAATGGGGAGGACTTGGTGATCTGTAACACAGGTTTATGCTCAGACACCAGACTCTCGCATACAAGAACCTGTTCGCCATTTAGTATTAGGCCCTAATTAATAGTCTGAGCTCAAATCCGCCATCAAGAGCTAATTCATCTGACACACTCTCAAAACATGATCACAACCCAAGTATGTCATTTATTAATAAGCCAATCTTGAGAGCGTATCAGGTGAAGTCTTTCTCAAGTCGTGGTTCGCCTGCAATCAGCAAATACGTTCGTTATCAACTGAGTTTTGTTGATTAATATTGGCCTTAGATAATATTGTTAAGCTTTAGGTACCTTTCTTTGAAGTGAGATGAATAAACATTTACTATGATTAAACTTCCAATATACCTACGATATAAACATAAAATACTATAATAGTTAAAAATTAGTTAAAATATACCTAATAATAGTGGGAGATAGAATATTTGGGTCGAACGTATTCGTTAGCATAATCATACATAAGTGCTTAGTTTCATTCGAGAGAGGTCATAAAGGTCATAATCTGATAACACAAGATGGCGATCATATAGGCACATTAATAACTCTATGCCGAAAAGATGCATGACGTAATACGGCCCCCTCTCTTTTGGTATATTTGACATGATTTGTAAAGTATCTCCGTTTTAATTACTCCGAGGAGCGGTTTGATGACGCAGGCGGCACAAAAATAAAAATACCAACTAAATCTCGTTATGTATGATTGCCACGATCAATCATAAGCTCGAGATGATGGTTGATATAAATAAAACGAGTTGCTTATCAGTTTAGAAACGAGAAAGTAACAACAGACGAATTAATGAAGAAATACAAGACCTCGTCTTCTAAAGAAATAAAAATAAAAAATCATGGATGGTGACCTACTCAGCGTACCTAATATTAAGCTTGATTTAAATCTACTCGTACATTCAAGACCACCACGGACCACTTCCCCTGTAACAGGGGCCCGTGTTTGTCGGCACATGAGCGCAAAATTGCTTCGCGACACATGTAAGCTAGAGATATTATCGACATGTACGCATCTCTTTAATACGGCACCCCTGTTCCCCGCTTCGTCTCTATTCGCTCATCGTTGACATAATTTTCCGCTTGCAAGAGACATTGCCACATGTCAATGGAGCTTTGCCCCACCTACAAAACTACGAGACCATTGAAGCTGTAGGTACCTATCATTTTGTTAGGGACTTATTACAGGTTTCATATAGCATAATCACAATCAGTAGGAGTTGCGAGAGTAGTAGAAAATGATAACAAAAACAATGAATAATACGCTTCGATTTCATACTATTTTCTGAATTCTTAATTAAGCTGTTTTTTTTCGACTCGCAACTTGTACAAAACTTTATTTTAAACCAATAATTTTAATAAAAAACGGAGATAATTTTACATTTATTCGTTATCTTGTTCATCATGCGGTTGATGGTGGGGCAGAATCTGGCATTGTCATTTGTACCGATTTCATTTGTCTATTGGGTAAATGGTCTGCCTTAACTGGACACTGCAAGCTGAATAAACATCTGAACAGAATGGGCCTGTCTGACACCACTGCCTGTAGATTCTGCTGCGAAGCCGAGGAAACCCCCATGCATGTCCTCTATGAGTGTGAAGCGCTCATTCACAGCAGAAGCCGAGCCTTGGGTGGACACATGGTGCCACCCGAGGATATCAAGACTCTCTCACCCAAGTGCATTGTACGGTTCCTGAGGGACGTTGGCCTTGGGAGCGAGATATAAGAACTCGGTGCGCGGCCACAATAGACTTTTGAGGTCGCAGTGACCCTTGGGCGTGTACGGTGGAACACAGAGAAAGGTGTACAGGAGAGTTTTTAAGGTTGAGATTATCTCAAAAACTACTTGAACTATTGCAAAAATTCTTTCACTGTTTGATAGATAAAAGTTAAAACTATGTAACTGTAAAATAATTATTAAATTCGGTCCAGTAGTTTTTGAGAAAATCTCAACCCTATTGAGACCCCCTGTATACTTATCTCTGTCGTCGACTGTACCAACACCGTGATATCAAATAATACTAATAAGTGGTCTGTGAAGACCATCCTTTATATAGATATGCCTGGCAAATCTGTAATTTTGAAATATAAAAATTTTCACGTAAATAACTAAAAATACCATAAACTCTCATAAATCATAATATATACATAAACTATCTCATGACCGTTTGACTAAATATTGCACTACATAAATCAGTTGGTCTAACGTAAACCACGTTTTAAATAATTGGGCCGATTTGCGCGCCCTGTTTGGCTTGGACACGCGTTACTTTAGCCGACTGTGCCAGGGTTGCCAGGGTTGGCAATCGCAACACTATTATGTTTATACCCGCAATTTCGTATGCGAAAAAGTTATATTCTTGTTATTTTTTCTACATCCCTTATAGCCTATGAGAGCTCGGTGGCTCAGTGGCTGGGTCAATGGACTTGCAATATGGAGGTCCCAGGTTCGATTCCCAGCTAGGGCAGCCATGTACCAATGAGTTATCCTCGGTTTTTTCGACGGAAAAACTTACGTACATTTACCGAGTGCTCTCAAAACGGTGAAGAAAAACATCGTGATGTTCTGCATGTCGTAGAAGAAAAAAAATCTAAGGCATGTGAAATCCGCCAACCCGCACTGGACCCGCGTGGTGGATTATGGCCCGAGCTCCCTCGATGTAAGGGAAGGTCTGTGCCCGAGCAGTTGGGGCAATATAAATAGACTGATGATATAGCCTATGAGCTGTCCAGATATTTTAGCGATCTCTTAGTGAAAGCCCAATAATTTTTTTACAGTACATTACAGTAGTTATGGCGTGATGCCTGCACAAAGTCACAGACAGATAAAAATTCTAAAAATTGGTATTTAGGCTTCAGTATCGATCCTAAAACACACTTTTTACAGTCTTATTATATGTATGCAATAATAATAGAAGATTAGGTACTTGCAAATTATTATTATAAATGGATATCACTCAAAGATATTGTTAAAGCCGGCATTTAGACCGATAGTTTCGAGTTTTCGACCGATTTCGACGGTCTCTTTATCAAGGTGAGCGCGACACGCCCGCGTCGCAGTTGGCGCCTCGACATACATCCTATTAGGTAGGTACCTCTATCATGCCTCTAGTGTATTCTCACGGCTTTCCCTTCAATGTGATCACTCTATCTGTAGTTTTATTCCAATCAGACTTTTCTACTTAAATAAGCCATGGTTAAGGCAATTAACTCCCGACGAGCATTTTGTTCTATTGATTTTCAACTGTTTGTAATGTTTCTTTCCGTTTTGATAGTCTGTTTGAAAAAGTTTTCTATTTATTAATGTGCTCGACAGGTATTGTCATTTACCAAAAGTATTTAGGAGATTCTATATTGTATTTATTATTATTTTGATAATGGTATCAGGGTGTTGGTTGGTATGGTGGAACACAGAAAAAGGTGTACAGGAGAGTTTTTAAGGTTGAATTTTCTCAAAAACTACTTGACCTATTGTAAAAAATATCTCACTGTGTGATGGATAAAAGTTAAAACTATGTAACTGTAAAAGAATTATTAAATTCGGTCCAGTAGTTTTTGAGAAAATCTCAACCTTATTGAGGCCCCTTGTATACTTATATCTGTCTTCGACTGTACAATCCCAAGGGTCACTGCGACCTCAAAGGTCTGTTGTGACCGCGCACCGAGATCTTATATCTATATTGTTGAGTAGAGCCTCTTAAAATGATACACTACGTCCGGAATAAATAAAAAATATTTTCTAAACAGTGGCAGCCCTAAGAGTGTTGCGGCTAAGCCCGATGTTAACCGCGCGTAAATCGCTCAAAAGCTGCGCGCGCGCAGTCGATGTGTTAAACCGGGCTTAGCCTACTTTCAACCGGGAGGTGGACGATGGACGGTAGGACTGTGCTCACTGGGTCGTGGGATATAGGTTGCTGGGGAAAGGATGCGTAGAGCATTTGAATGGTTACCTCGGCCAGCGTATATCGCTGGCTATACAACGAGGTAACGTCGCCAGCCTTTTGGGCACTCTTCCGCAGGGCAGCGATTTGGCCCCAATTTTTTATTTATAAGTATATATTTATTATTATTATTTTATAAAGATGACTGTAAAAACTTTTATGTGGCAAATATAAAATTCTTGTGTAAAAAAAAAATTTCAATGGTTAGAGTAATGACATTGCCACATTTTATTGGAGCTTTGCCCCACCTACAAAACTACGAGACCATTGAATCTGTACCTATCATTTTGTTTTGGACTTAGTACAGGTTTTATATTGCATAATCACAATCAGTAGGAGTTGCGAGAGTAGTAGAAAATGATAACAAAAACAATGAATAATTCGCTTCGATTTCATACTATTTTCAGAATGCTGCTGTTTCGACTCGTTTGATGTACCAAACTTTATTTTAAACCAATAATTTTAATAAAAGACGGAAATATTTTTACATTTATTCGTTATCTTGTACAACTTACGGTTGATGGTGGGGCAGAATCTGGCATTGTTATTTCATACTCCTCCTTCGTGACCCACTCAAGTTATTAAACCCCCTGAAATATTATCTATACATATAATAAGACTGTAAAAAAGTTGTGTCTGTACATTGGATATTTTTTGAAAAGAATAATTGTAATGTGTTCTAGGATCGATACTGATGCCAAAACACTAATTTTTAGAATTTTTGTCTGTTTGTCTGTGACTTTGTGCAAGTATCACGCCATAACTACTGAAGGGATTTTTATGGGAGTTTCAATAGGTAAGGTATTTAGTCAATATTTAGTTAAATACTTGTACGCAAGAGGTTACAAAGATACCTATAGCTTACAAGGTACTTATAGGTCTTTGTAACCTTTTGCGTACAAGTATAAATTATCAAAATTTCTCCACACTATATCATTAAGTAAAATTAATTCGCCCAAAATTACCAAAACTCTTAAATTGAAATTACCCCGGCAAAGTCAAGTATAGGCTGCATTGACCCTAGGGTCATGGAATTACGTGTGCGGAACCCAGCCCACGAGATAACGGGCGATATCGCAACATTACGGGGTTCACGCGTGTTAGCTTACGGACCTCTAATTTGTAGGTATGGGGATGGATAGGCTGGGAGGTGACTGATGAAAATCTGCATCATTGAGTACAGTTTCTGGCAGGTAAATTGGCCCAAAATGGCGGCAGTTCGTAAAGGTAGATTCGACAGGATTAATGGTACTTAGAATACGATTTCAATAATTACGACGAAAACAATAAATCGGCACAAAGTAGAATTGTTACATTTGATGTGCTTTTGAATATACAATTGTAGATTTTGTTTATATTTCGACGGATCAAGTTTAAATTAATACCAAATACTCAGGTCTGCAATCTCATGCAGCCGTGAAAAAATCAACCTTCTACGTCAACGCAATCAAAAGATATGGCCGTTTATGTCGCATTTTCTCGCATATTTGTATGAAAATGCAAGAAAACCAAAATCTATAGGGTACTTCCCGTTGACCTAGAATCATGGACCTAGGCAAGAACCTAGTTCTTCAGAATTTGAATTACGCATTATCCATGCTCGGTGAATAAATTAGAACATGATGAAAAAATTCTTGCCGTGGGCAGGACTTGAACCTGCGACCTTGTCACGGAATGACAAGGTCGCAGGTTCAAGTTCTGCCCACGGCAAGAATTTTTTCATCATGTTCTAACCTAGTTCTTATAGCCCAAGTAAAGGAAAAAAATCCGAAAACTATAAATTTGAAATAACATATAAGCATTTTTTTTTGTTATTACTTATTTTATATTTGCAGATGATCAACTAATCAGGACTATGTCATGTATGGACAAAATATTTAGATAATGGCAAAGATAAGTTGGTCTCTAAATCTAGTTTATCTTTTCGTTAGAGCAAAGTTACGGGGTTAAGTTGCGTTGCAGAAGCCTCGGTACGCGAGTCCGACTCGCACTTAGCCGTTTTTTAACATGTTCATCATCCATAGTTAAATTGGCCAGTCGTCTCCCGGCCTATGAGGAAATGCTATTGTCTCTCTCATTAGAGTAGGTGTATACGATCCTCCCACTCGTACACCTGGCGTGATGGGCCATCATGCCCGACAGTGGGCGTGGGACGGGAATTATAGACAAATATCGATGCAAATGCGATCGCTGTAAGTGGAATTGGATATGGGTGCCTGTTTCTAACGTTTCTAGTAGGTTGACGTTGACAATATTAAAAAATCTTGGCTTTCTAACAAAGTATAGCTAATTCTGTAGCGAATCCTAAACCTAAACGCAACTCTGTCACTTTCGTTCATATGGAATATCGCGTAAGCGCGAGCGAGACGTCTCTTACAATACTAATATTTGCACAACCTGGAATCGTTACTTTTACCTGCGAATGTTTCAAATTGTAACATAATAAGAATCTAAGTGAGCATGAGTTTATTAAAATAACTAAAAATATAAACTAACTTACTAAACTACAATATTAAACTATAAGTGAGCTTAAATGGAAACGTCTTTGTGATCAGAGAAATTGTGCAGCAGAAGAACTGACGTCAACACGATTAAACCCCGCAAATCGGCTCCATTTATCACTTGCCTCATAATCTTTCTTCGCGCTCCCAATATTTACCTTCCCATTATGGTAATCGCTGAACTAACCTAGACACAGCCAGGAAATTGCCCGGTCTGCCTGTCCGTCAATCCCGTTGGTTCAGGGAACCAGCCACACGCGTCGCCGCCGCGAGCAAAGCCGCGGGGCATCGCCTAATGGGTTTGCATGATTTATGCTGTAATACTACGTAACAACTGCCCCCTTACATTTAACTCTTATAGCAGTATTACTTTCATAATACTTTGTTACTTCGTACAATTACGACCTTAAAGTAAGCTTATTAAGGTCGACATTGTACGAAGTAACAAAGTATTATGAAAGTAATACTGCTATAAGAGTTAAATGTAAGGGGGCTGGTCTAAGTAAGTGATATAGCGAATTCGCTTATAAAGTAATTAGAAGTTGAAGATGTCTTGGTATTTGTATAAACCTCAGAGAAATAAGGACGTATAAATATTCTGAGCTCAAACCCGCACTCAAGAGCGAATTCAGGTGATACACTCTCAAGAGGTGATCACCATCTCATCATCATTTATTAAGGTAAAACTACTGACTAGGTATATTATTAATAACAAAATGTAAATTGTGAATTGGATGATGTGACAGTGTAATAAAAATTGAAATTGAATACATATTATATAAATAACTATAAGTAGACGCTAAATCTGAGATATTGACATTGTATAATATTTAAATATGTAGCCTTGTTAATTAGAAATTTTAGTTACTAATTGATTTCCGACACAATAATAATTGTACATGGAATTAAATAAATGAAAAAAAAAATGAAATAATAAACCAATCTTGAACTTGAACAACTTACCGAAATTGAATCACGTTATAAACAAGCATTTAAAAAATAGTATTTATCGTAACAAACATTTAGTAAATAGCTTTTTTTATTTTTTTTTAAGATTGGCGGCGCTAGTTGGCTTTATGAAGGCCCTTAAGGATAAAATTGTATGTTTGACAGTTGTTGTCGTACTCAAATTCAGGTGGCGTGTCTATGGATCTAGGTCTAAGGCCCATATTAATAGTCTGAGCTCAAACCAAGAGCGAATTCAGGTGATACACTCTCAAGATGTGATCACCATCTCATCATCATTTAATAATAAACCAATCTTGAGGGCGTATCACGTGATGTCTTTTTCAAGTCGCGGTTCGACTGCAATCAGCAAATACGTTGTCAAGTGTGAGTTTGACAGTTCTCTTGAGAACTGAGTTTTGTTTACTAATACGGCGTTACTCACGTGATAGCCGAATCCTAAACGTGCACCTAAGGAACGCCATCTTGAGGTCGTTTTCAAGATTGACTTTTGAGCTGAGAGTGATTTATTAATACAGGCCTTAGATGCTGAAACACTAGGCTTAAATTATTTGACCTATGGAGCCGAAATGTGGACATTGACGGTGAGACTGGCCCACAAGTTCAAAGTCGCTCAGCGAGCTATGGAAAGAGCTATGCTTGGCATTTCTCTGGTAGATAGAATAAGATACGAGTAAGTATATGCGCCAGAAGACAAAAGTGGTTGACATTGCTCATAGAATCAGTAAACTGAAGTGTCAGTGTGCTGGTCACATCTGTCCTAGAACCGATAACCGATGGGGGAGACGAGTTCTCGAATGGAGGCCACGAACGGGTAAACGTAGTGTGGGACGCCCCCCGACCAGATGGAGGGATGACCTTCGCAAGATGGCTGGCAGGGACTGGATGCAGAGGGCCGAGAGTAGGGTTGATTGGCGCGCTTTGGGAGAGGCCTGCGTCCAGCAGTGGACTGATACGGGCTGATGATGATGATGAAGTAGTAATAAAATTAAAAACATAACCTTTTTTTGTCCCAGGTAAAACACGTTTACGCGGGGGAGCGTGTTGATTATGTCGGGCTCGCCGCCCTGAAGAGGCGGAATACCGACTAAACTTCCAGGTCCGGATCAACCAATCAGATTTCGTTATTTCCACATCTCCTCTCCGCTTAGAAGGAACGAAATCTGATTGGTTATTCATACACACATCCCCTCTCCTCTCCTCTACGCTTTGGTGGAAACCGGGACCTGATTGGGTATGTCAATGTTCATTTTCATAATCAATACTCCTTGAAGTCGACATTTAACCCGTTGCAAACTTGCTCTCACGTTTATCGGTTCGGCTCTCAGTTGCAAAACTTAATTAAATCGTAGCTTAGTGGTAATTACGGTCATAAACCCTTTGGGACACGATGCAGATTTACGACCGGCGATATGGGGAATTAAGGCTTCGTAGGAGAGAATTAACAGTTTTTCTATGAAGGCTACGGCATTAAACGTCAGAAAAAAATATATATCAATCTTGGGGTGTCTATTTAGGGACTGATGAATACCGATACACGATTGGATAAACTTCGCTCGAAGAAAAAAATCGTAACCATGTCTTTTAAAATGAAAATTATATCTAAACCGAAATAGTTATTCATGCTACTTAAATATATATCAAAATGTAGGGTATTTATTATAAATACGTGAGCTTGTTTAAAAAATCAGATTTTTGTTGGAGTATTTTTATTTCCCTGCCAAAATCCATCCAAAATTAATAAGAATACAAATATGGAGTCACTGTGCCGTGCTCTTCACTCCGCCGCTGCGGGACATCTTCTGTCTCGCGCTTGAGTTTGACAGCTGGCAGCCCCTTAATGGCGAAACCTCTGACAAAACCAATGGAGTACTCGGTAAGAGCTCGGTGGCTCAGTGGCTGGGTCACTGGACTTGCGATACGGAGGTTCCAGGTTCGATCCCCTGGTCCGACTTAGTACCTAACCTGCATGCCGTAGAAAAAATAATCTATGTCATGTAAATATTAATATTATCTATACATATAATAAGACTGTAAAAAAGTTGTGTCTGTACATTGGATATTTTTTGACAAGAATAATTGTAATGTGTTTTAGGATCGATACTGATGCCAAAACACTAATTTTTAGAATTTTTGTCTGTTTGTCTGTGACTTTGTGCAAGTATCACGCCATAACTACTGAAGGGATTTTGATGAGAGTTTCACTAGGAGATAGCTGAAATATCCGGACAGCTCATAGGCTATAAGCCATGGCGGTATGTGATGTGGAAACAAGGATCCAGAGAGGAAGATCTGCCTCCTGATCTCCTCCATCCTCCTCCTCTACGCAAACGAAGTTGCGGGGTACCTACAGCTAGTTTGTAATATATGTAAATATATTTTTGTATGTTTAATCCGCCAATCTGCATCCAGCAATCTCCAAAGAACAATTTAGTATTTGCTAGAAGCTCGGCAATAAATAATTAAAACCATAGACACTTTATCATCGCGATAGCCATCGGTTGCCGATTCGACGCAAGCGCATCCCATAGACTCGACACTCATAAAGCCGAGTTCATTAGAAAGGAATAGATATTGAGAGGCCATATACCTACCAAGGAGAATCATCACATTTTACAACTCATAATTATTGTGGAAGGTAACATTACTTATACAGGGTGTAACGTAAAGGGTATATGAAGCCGAAAGGAGGGTGTTCAGTATTGGTAACTGAACTACTTTTGTTATACGACTTTTCGATTTTCGCGAATTTGTTTTTTGACTTTTCATACAATTCGTACCGGTCAGCTGATCGATTTGTATGAGACATTAATGAATTGTATTTTATTGTTGACATTTTTTATTTTTATTTTTTAGTGTATTGAGGACATTTTTGTTTATTAACATAATAATAAGCAATACTAACAATCTATGGACCACTGTTGTTCCAAATAAATAAAGATTATTATTATTAATAATTTATTTTTATTTTTTATTCGAAAAGTCGTAGAACAAAAGTTGTTCAGTTACCGATACTGAACACCCTCCCTTCGGCTTCATATACCCTTTACGTTACACCCTGTATATTACTAGCTGTACCCCGCAACTTCGTTTGTGTATAATAAGTTCTATTCTCAGATCACATACCGCCATGGCTTATAGCCTATGAGCTGTCCGGATATTTCAGCTATCTCCTAGTGAAACTCCCATCAAAATCCCTTCAGTAATTATGGCGTGATACTTGCACAAAGTCACAGACAAACAGACAAAAATTCTAAAAATTGGTGTTTTGGCATCAGTATCGATCCTCACATTACAATTATTCTTTTCAAAAAATATCCAATGTACAGACACAACTTTTTTACAGTCTTATTATATGTAATAATAATAGATTTTATTGATGTCAATTTCGATTCAACTTATGATGCCAATTTTAGGATTTAAAGATCGATTATAATTATAATAATAACCATCATTTATTATCGTGTGAAACTAACTTTGACAGTTATAAAAGAGAGCTTTCATTTTTACCCGACTGCCCCAGAAGAAGGGTAATATTCAGAATTTGAATTACGCATTATCCATGCTCATGTGAATAAATTAGAACATGATGAAAAAATTCTTGCCGTGGGCATGGAATTGCGTAACATACCCTTTAAGTATGTATAAAGCGATGAAGATTTTCGGTGGGCGTGGCGTGGCCTGTGGTGGCTCAGTTGGTAAGAGCGTGTCACGGATGACAAGGTCGCAGGTTCAAGTCCTGCCCACGGCAAGAATTTTTTCATCATGTTCTAAGGGTAATATTTTTCGGGTGTATTGCACCAACTTGTGTCGGTATCACCTATGAAAAGTTTGGAGTGTTTTAGCTCTCGCTCCACTCCACTGAACATACCACAAGAATCCGTTCTTGGAAACAGTCATGTTACTCCTTGAAAAATATTCCAAAAGCTTTATCAGTCATTTATATTCCGCCAACGTCTGTACGTGATGTTACTTAAAATAAACAAGCTTGGTAATTCAAAGCTCATGTGCTATTGTAGTGAGAGGCAATCTGAATCTGAATGTTGCTTCGAGGTCGGTCATTGTAGTACTACCTAACACAGAGAAAAGTGTACAGGAGAGTTTTTAAGGTTGAGATTATCTCAAAAACTCTTGACCTTTTTATTTATTTTATTAATGGACTCGACAGTTCGTCACTTGCCAATGTCATGTTACAGAAAATTCAATATATATAATAGTCTTCTATCTTCCTCCAGAGGAGTCGCAGTAGCGTCTTCATCCAGAGGAGTCGCCGTAGCGTCATCACTCTGGACGAAGCAGCTCGACAGTCACGTTCACTCCCGAGCTTGTAGCGGGAACTCTTGATAAAAGCTCTTGCTCAAATTATCCAATAAATTCACCATACTGTCATTCGCGAACATTTTCTGATTAACTTAACGTGATATTAAACACAAAATAGCCACTGTAGACATTATAGCATAAATTATCAAATAATTTTGCAACCGTCGTTTCCCGTCAATTTCAAGAGAGCCAACTTGACCTATTACAAGAATTCTTTGAACTTCTACGTCAACGCTATCTATAATCAATCAAAAGATATGACCGTTTATGTCGCATTTTGTGAAAGATAATCAAAACATATAGGGTCTTATAGCACAATTAATATATACTTATATGAGGAGTGTTTGTCCATTGTCCGCCTGTGCCGTGGACGCTGCCGAGGCCAGCTGAAAACCAGCGCTGTGGCCTCGCTACAGCACATGCTGAGCTGGTCTTTTTTGACGTTATATGCCGCACCATATACTGTCTCTAAGTGTTTATTGTATTAGTGTTTTTGTGTTTCGCTTATTTATTCACTGTATGCTGTATGTTACTATTTTATTGTGGCGTCAAATAAATGCATTTTCTTTCTTTTCTTTCTTTCTTTCTTTCTTTCTTTCTTTCTTTCTTTCTTTCTTTCTTTCTTTCTTTCTTTCTTTCTTTCTTTCTTTCTTTCTTTCTTTCTTTCTTTCACAAGTCAAGGAAAAACATTCGTAAAGTGTTGTAGTCACATGTTAGATTTCGCTGAATAAAGAATGTATTCCTCATTCCAGTATATCTTCCATTACATTAATTTGGTGACCAGCGATTATAGTAACAGTATAACCAGCTGCCTGGCATTACCGGCTGTGTTCAGAATGTGATTGCTGCAATTATTGTTAATCGTCGCGAATTAACTTTCTTCCTGTTTATTTATTATGGACTGAGTTATTGGGTTGTGAACTAACTTTGTACGCAATTTGAAAATAGCGTGAACATTAGCGTTGCTCAATTGTTTGATAAATATTTTTTTGTAAAATTCTTCAAACTGCCAACTACAGTCTGGTCTGATGTTAGTAGAATGTCTGAATTCTTATAAATACATACATATATACGAAGATAACCTAACCTAAACCTACGCACAACCCTCGCAAACCCCTAAACGAAATAACTCAATGATCCACGCAACCATCAAGCTAGTTGACTCATATCGTAATACAATAAAACAATATTTATTTCATATAGTATTTCACATTAGGATCCCAAATATATCAGTTTTATTATATAAAAAGTAGAAGATGACTGTAAAAAATTAATTAAAATTAAAATATTTCTCCGTTTTTTTCCACGCGTCAAAAACGCTAGTCGGCCATGTTCGCGAGATTAGTGACGTCACTCTGAATTTTTAGGGATGCCCGATTTTTTTATCAAATTTATGTGAGTTTTGGTAGATACATACATTAATCATAATTCAAATTTTAATGACATGTACCTACATGAAATATTTATCAATTAAATGGATATGAATACATTTGAAGGCTCCCTTATTTTAAGATTTAACCAGGTTAAAAGATAAAGGTGCCCCCCCCCCCCCTTATCTGTTTGGACACTGAGCCAGAAGATCTTAAAGAGCTTCAATGAAAATATTTTTTTGTTCGATACTATCAACATCCTTATTAGAAGTCAATCACGCACAAGCTCTCACGTTCTGACATTACAATGCAAGTGGCGTGGCGCAAACTGTTAGGGGTAATTGAATAATAAATCGACGCTTCGATTACATGGGTTATCGGGAAGCCATCAGCGTACTTACTGCCAACATATACCGCAGCCCAAATCAAGTGTCTCATTTTGTAAACTAAAACTACCCTACCCTACTAAACATTTTAAGCTTTTCTGTGATTATTGCATAGTTATTTTCACATTATTAGATCGGATTACTATTTTTGGGTAGAAGAAGCGTGGGCAGACCACCGGCCAGATGGTCCGACGACATAAAGAAGGTTGCTGGCTCGGTGTGGACCAGACAACCTTGGGATCGGGCCACATGGAAGATTCATGGAGAGGCATATGCCCAGGAGTGGGCTGCTGTATGCTGAAGAAGAAGAAGAAGAATGTTATGTATGTATGCGTGCACCTTCCACATGTGCATTATCTACGAATACAATCAGTGTGTCTCAAGCAGCCCGTTGTATCACTTGTCTCCCTGTGACTCGCTAACCGTAGTAGCTCACCCGTTAATAACCGGATCTAACAGTGGCGACGAGCTCGTACCTAATTACGCGATAACTCCGTAATTAATAAATTATAATGTCGAGTGCAGTGTACGGAGTGCTTTCTCAATTCGATCATGCCCTCCAGGCATGGGATACCTATAAAAATAGGTTAAAACAGTGGTTCCTAGCAAACGACATCAAGGAAGCTAACGATCGGTTAGGGGAGAAGAGACGGGCTATTCTACTGAGCGCACTCGCCGAGGGCACGTACCAGCTGGCCACGAGCCTGGCACTGCCCAAGGAGCTGCAGGACGTGCCGTATGAGGACGTTATTAGGCTCCTGGATGGACACTTTACGCCGAAACGACTTGGATTCAGCGAGCGGCACAATTTCTTCGCGGCCGCGCAACAGCTGGGCGAATCCCACACACAGTGGGCAGCGAGGTTGCGAGGGTTGACAGCACATTGCCAATTTAGCAATGTGGAAGAAACTCTGCGCGACCGATTCATCATGGGGATGCTTCCCGGGATCGAAAAAGAAAAGCTGTACGCCCAAGATCTACAGGCCCTTACTCTGGTGAAGGCGGTGGAGTTGGCGGAGAATATAAGCTGCGCGCGCGCGGCCGCCGCGGCCAGCGCGGCCGGCGGCGGCGGTGGAGCGGCCGGCGCAGGCGCCGATCAGCTGTTCGCCTTGGCGCGCAAGCCGAAAGGCAAGGAAGGCAAAGGAAAGTGTATGGTGTGCGGATTTAGTAATCACTCGTCGGCCGCGGTGATTGAAAGGTTGTACGAATTTATGTCTAGATTCGGGTTACCAACCACAATAGTGAGTGATAATGGCACATCTTTCTGTTCACAAGAATTTCAAAAGTTTTGTGGTTTGAATGGTATTTCACACGTGACGTCACCCGCGTACCACCCAGCCAGCAACGGTCAGGCGGAAAGCTATGTCAAAATAGTAAAAAAGGGCATTAAATCTTGTAGTGTTGCTAGTAAAAGTCACAAAGAATCTAAAAATAAAATGTTAAAGTACCTATTTGATTACAGAAATTCTATACATTCTACCACCGGTTTGTCCCCAGCGCAGATGGTGTACGGGCGGAAACTCAGGTCTCGCCTGGACATTATGAACCCAGTGGCGTCACCGCCGTCGTCCCCGGCCGTATCTAACGCAGTATTAGACAAACAGTGTTTGCAGAATGAAAATTTAGATCGTAAGAACAAGAAAACTTTTGCACCAGGTGATTATATACTATTTAAAAAGAATTCAGGCAAAGATAAATATACATGGTGCAAAGGTACAGTTGTAAAGAGAATTGGTAAAGTGTTGTACTTAGTTAAGGACAGTGAAACATTAGTAACTAGTAAAAAACATAAAAATCAAATCATAGCATATAAGGGAACACTCTCCAACCCATACCAGTGGGACTATGACGATATTCAAGTGAAAGAAAAGTCATACATACCTTCGTCACCGTCATCAGCGCCGTCGCCGCCGCCGCCGCCGCCACCGCCGCTACAGCTTCCGTCGAGGCCTAAGTCGACACCGTCACCATCGAACGTACCGTTCAGTGAGGGGAGGGAAGAAGAAAAGGGAGTGGAAATAGTTGCGAGTACGTCGTCAAGTAGAGGCAATGAGCAGGCACCTACTCAGGTAGCAGACTCGGACGACACAGCGTCCGGCGCAGGAGCAATTGACGACAGCAAGGACGAATTCTATGAGGCTGTGGAGGGCGAACCAACGGATTATGAGAGCGATACCTCGCGCAGAGTGATCCCACCTCCGATTGTTCATGAGAGACGGGACCGCCCCAGGGTTAATTATAAGCGTTACTTTTAAGATAGTAGTAGTAGTATTGTTGTACTATGGGGGAGGAATTGTTATGTATGTATGCGTGCACCTTCCACATGTGCATTATCTACGAATACAATCAGTGTGTCTCAAGCAGCCCGTTGTATCACTTGTCTCCCTGTGACTCGCTAACCGTAGTAGCTCACCCGTTAATAACCGGATCTAACAAAGAAGAAGACTATTTTTGCAATGATGAACAGGTTCGATCAGTCGGTTCCTTCAGCGTTACTTCACAACAGGTGATTAGACGATCATATTTGTTTACAAAATAAGAAGCTTGATTTGGGCTGCGGTATAAATACTCTCGCTATCGACTATGTAAATTCCTTTGTTAAGACGCACGGGATTAGTGAGACTTTAGTACCGTCACTGGCTGTTAGAAAAGCAACACAAATCCGGTCAATTCCATACGTCGCCGCTGTGGTACAGGTAATCGTGGAAAATGTACAGGATAGTAACATTTATTTGAGCCCCTCCGTGCCCCGGAAAGGACGTTAAGCAGTTGGTCCCGGTTGTAGTCGCTCGGTAGAAGTTATCAGACCATGTCAGAGGCCTACGAGCGACCGTAATAACTCTGACAAATAGGTTAGGACACTAAACCACAAGAGAAAAGAAAGATAGATTAACATATATTTTCAAAGACCTCGCTAATTGTAGCCAGAAAAACTTCCCCTTGCAAATGAAAGTGAGGCAATACTTCATCCTGGGCTGGACGATGTCAGTACCTGGATGGGTACGCTAGTGACACTTTCATCTGAGCCTCCGTGCCTGGGAAAGCACGATAAGCTGTTGGTCCCGGTTACCGTCGCTCGGCCACGTCAGAGGCCTATGGCCTGAATAACTCTGACAAATAGGTTTGGTCACTAAACCACACGAAATAGAAAAAATACTGAAGGAAGCATATGGCCTGAATAACTCTGACAAATAGGTTTGGTCACTGAACCACATGAAATAGAAAAAAAATACTGAAGTATTTTGAATCCCAAGAAATTGAAATCGTTGTAAAATATGAAAACAACCAAATAAAATATGTTTAATTTTGTTTTGTTGATATTTTTCGGTTTATAGGTCAAGAAATCCATACAACCATCATCATTCCAAATACGCGATGTAAACCATACAAATATTCGTTAGTTCAACATTATGCGCTACGCTACCTGCTCGACCCCCGGCCGTCGACCTCAAGAGGTGGTCCTGTCAAATCGGCTCCTCTCACTTATCCTTTCATATCTTTGTTATGTAATTATCAGGGTATATTGCCCCGTAGTCTGCCTGACCCTGGGTCACGGCCGAATGGGCTCAATGGGTTTTTGAAGACCCATCTGATACCGGCGGAGCGATTGACGTCATGATTACAATGATACATTGAGTCCCGATTGTGATACATACGATCAAACGCTTTAGACAAATCCAATGTTGTATCAAGTAGTGGAGTTTTGGATTTAGTATGAGAAATGGCAAATGAAACCTTACTATGTTAATTGTAACTGTGATATTGGCAGAATCACCGACAAATGGCTTAAATTAAAACTATAGTGAGCCATTACTACAAATTATTATATATAAACGGATATCACTCACTTATATTGTTAAAGTCGGCAATTAGAGTGCGCGAAGAAACGTCAACGGCGACGCGGGCGTGGCGCGCTCACATTGAAAAAGACCGTCGAAATCGGTTGAAACTGTCGGTGTAATTGCCGACTTTAACAATATAAGTGAGTGATATCCGTTTATATATAATAATTTGGCGGAAATTAATTAGACAGAGGGCGATTAATATTTTTTTTTAGGTATTGTGTGATATTAACCATTTATAATACGAGTTGAGTTTCAGAACTCACCTGGTAACAATTAATCTCCTTAAGGCGAGGCCATTGGGTCATTTGAGCCTAGTGAGGGGGTGAGATGCGGGGCGAGGGAGGGGCGAGAGAGGGATGACGCGCATTGATCGGGGTCATTACTCGCGAAGGTACACAGAGTAAGCGTAACCAGTGTCCTCACTGTGACGTCATAGCTCGCTACCCATAATAATACCTACCTATACAGAATGTCCCACGGATAGACGATATACCGAAGTCCACTTGTCGGTGCCAACATTATCGACCCATTTAATGCCAAATAGGGATATCCCAGCAGAGCTCGGTGGCGCAGTGGTTGGGCCAATGGACTTGCAATATGGAGGTCCCAGGTTCGATTCCCAGCCAGGGCAGCCATGTATCAATGAGTTATCCTCGTTTTTTTCGACGGAAAAACTTACGTACATTTACCGAGTGCTCTCAAAACGGTGAAGAAAAACATCGTGATGAAACCTGCATGTCGTAGAAGAAGAAGAAAAAAACCTAAGGCATGTGAAATCCGCCAACCCGCACTGGGCCCGCGTGGTGGATTATGGCCCGAGCTCCCTCGATGTAAGGGAAGGTCTTTGCCCGAGCAGTGGGGCAATATAAATAGACTGATGATGAGGGATATCCCAAGTCTGACAGCTTCGGAGTTACTTATTTCAATTTTCGCGATTGTCGGAAAATATTTCTTTCAATCTTGAACTTTTGTCTATCAGGTATCAGGTTATATATTTTAATTATTTTTTAAGTTATTTATATTGACGTATGATAGTATGACGTAGTAGAATAAAATACTATGTTAATACTAATCTGACGGAAAAAAAGACCTGTTATAATATGAATGTCAAATAGGTAATATTGTTGTAATAAAATCAATAAAAGTGAAAAATTTGAATAATCAAATTATTTGCTAGGGGAATATATTTTGAAAGTACTTTCGCGCGATTTAATAAAAAATTGAGCATAAATTCTTATAAAATACAAAATTTATTAAAATGGTAATAACCATAGAGATTACATTACAACAAATCTGTCTTTGACAAATTTAAGTGACAAACTGTCAAGTGTATCAATAAAACTAAATAAATGACGAATTTTTTAACGTGATGTTAGGTAAGTATTATTATTGGTGTCAGGTGTGACGTCAGTGATGGTGAAATCTGGCCCGTGTTATCACTGCGTAGGGTAAAACATGACACACATTATGTGCTGTTGACTGTACTTTTAAAAGTAGGCACAGTGTATATTGAATCAGTCTATAACTACGTAGCTATTGAAATTTGGCCTGTATTATCACTGTGCTTAGAGTAAAACAGGTATATATCGCACACCACAGCTACACTTGCATAGCTACTGAAATCTGGCCCGTATTTATTATCACTGTGCGAGTGTGCGTAGAGTAAAATGTGGCAAACTTTATGTGATGTTCACTGTACATAGTTTTACAAGTAGCAACTACGTATAAACTATTTTAAGTTCGATTGCTGTTTGTTTGTTTGCTCTGTGGGACAAATCACCGTCAATAGTCATTTGTTTTGGCCTGTTCCACTTTGCTCAATTTGGAAGTTACTGATCAGCCCCCCTATTACCGTTCTCAAAACGATGAAATTATACCATGTCATGGCGCGCCAACCAGAGACGCCGCTATACCAATGCAATAGCACTGTCCCTTTCACGGCCGCTATGACATGGTTTGATTTGATCGTTTTGAGAACCGTAATGTTATAGCCCCACTGTAATGTTAGCCGACTTGTCTTCATCTGCAATTATCAGACCACTGCTCGCTCCCAATATACGACACTCGACACTGGTGTTCGTGTCGCGTGTAATATGATGACTTCAAAAACATGGTTCGCGAAAAATCTATTGTGTTAAGGAATATCTGTTTTAGGTTATGAGTCCTTTTTATATTCAAAACGATGCACAATCATTCCGTGATTAGTAAACTAATAATCTTAAAGTATAGGTGTGACCAAATTCGACTTGTATTATTTTAAATTTTATTACGTTATGACGATCGTGGGAGCATTCCAGGTAAAGACCAAAGTGGAACATTTGGCAAAAATCGATACAGGTCCGACCTCGACAGCGCCCAGCGGCGCACTGAAGCTCGTAGCGCCGTGCATTTGTATTTATACAAATTGTGTTTTTTCTTAAATTTTGCCTGGTATAAAAAAAACGTTACAAACAACAGATTTTCATCTCATCAAGCTCTTCTATTTATAATAACCTACATTTTGATATATATTTTGTATGAATAACTGTTTTAGTTTAGACACACTACTCGCGTGAAAAAAAGACAGGAAAGGGGTATGTTTGTGATTTTTTTCTATCGAGCGAAGTTTGTCCAATCGTGTATCGGTAGCCAACAGTCCCTAAATAGATACCCCAAGATTGATATATATTTTTTTCAGGCCTTTAATTTCAGTAGTTAGTGCCGTAGCCTTCGTCGAAAAACTAAAAAACGTCCCAACACCTCGCCTTAATAGCTAACTTGATGAAACAGAACGCCAACTAAGAAATCTGAATCGATACAATATTCTTGTTTAAAAGTTTTAAAACTTTACGTAATCGATCGAAACAATGGTGTTGATATAACAATGACTTTACTAGACAAATATTATTTCTCTGAGAGACAAATGGACATGGATTCTTGGATTATAATGCCTACGTAATTGTTATATTAGGGACAAACCATTTTGTGATTAGTATATTGATTTTTTTATAGGCTGGAGATGAAACTTTTGGACCATAACGGAGTATTATTGTCTATCAAGACAAAATATGATTAAATAATGAGCTATTTAAGCGTTTGGCTGACATTTTACCAACTACCAACACCTAGGCCCGTATTAAACCCCTGTAAAGAGCAAATTCAGCTGATACACTCTCAAGACCTGATCACCATCTCAAGTATGTCATTTATTAATAAACCAATCTTGAGGGCGTATCACGTGATGTCTTTCTCAAGTCGCGGTTCGCATGCAATCAACAAAATATATGTTCTCAAGTGTGAGTTTGACAGTTCTCTTGAGAACTGAGTTTTGTTTATTAATACGTCGTTATCCACGTGATATCCGATTCCTAAACGCGCACCTAAGTTACGTTTATTAATAGGAACGCCATCTTGAGGTCTGAAGATTGACTTTTGAGCTGAGAGTAATTTATTAATACCGGTCCTAGTCTAATTAACTCAGACCATGCAATCTCCAGTATCTAGGTCACATAATGAGGAATAAAAAGTACGATCTTCTACAAGTGATTCTTCAGGGAAAGATCCAGGGCAGAAGAAGGCCAGGTAGAAGGAGAATATCATGGCTCAAGAACTTACGCCAATGGTACAGCAAGAGACTCTGTTCCGTGCGGTGTTGTCGAGAGTGCAGAGTGACATAATGATCGCCAACCTTCGTAAGAAGACGGCACCATAAGAAGAAGAAGATAAAAGTCCAATTTGTTGAAACTGGACCACATCCGATCAAATCACTGTGTAGCATTGAATCTCACGACACATTGTAAGCACACTTTCTCGAGATGATGAATTAGTTGTAAAACAATGGTTAGAACTGGAACACAGATGACTGACACCGGACGACAGCTGACCTGAGCCGTGGCGACATGAATGAATCGCCACGTCGCACATGATTTATAACAAGTACCGCTAGACTCAACGGAGACAATGCATCAACTGACTGACAAGATGCTTCGTCAACTGCAGGGTACAGTGGATAGCCAGCACATCAACTTGTACGGTCGACAGATAAAGGTGTACAAGAGAGTTTTTACGGTTGAGATTGTTGTCGTCCTGTGTTCCGAGGCGCCTTAAGCGGAGGTATAGGGGTAGACCCCCGAGAAGGGCCCACGAGGGCGGCCGCGGACGAGGTTGTGGTATTTGGCGCTGCGTTCCCACAACCTCGTTCCAAAAGCGATGCGTTGAACACCTTGGGGTTTTAGTGGGTATAGGACCGTATTATGGCGGGAGTCCCACATACTCACCGCGCGCCCCTCCTCATTGGCGCGGTGAGATGCGAAAAGCATTTCCAAAAGTAAAAAAAAAGGGTACCTACAGTGGATAGCCAGCACATCAACTTGTACGGTCGACAGATAAAGGTGTACAAGAGAGATTTTACGGTTGGGATTTTCTCAAAAAGTACTAGATTGACTAGTATTCTTCTTCTTTTATATTTCTTTCGCACAGAAGTAAAGATTACGTAATTTTTTATGAATGAAAGCGATTCTGAAGACACGTTAGCGATGTCAGAAAGCCTGTCGTGACAACAATTCGTCTAAACGCTTTCATTAGATTTTCAAATGTAGACATTTGAAACTGATTTGAAATCTATCAAGGTGAAAGTCTTGTAGAAATTCATCGAAATCGTCAAGATAATACCTTCGGCAGATAAGATCTGTTAGGCGATTGAATTATGTTTCATTATGCTCGATTCTGGAACCCTTTAGAAAAAAAAAATCATGATTATTTTAACTAAACCTATTACAATGCCTAATAAAAAAGCCAGCTTTCTAAGAAGCGAAAGACGATCTTCTGTACCCAGTTGCATCTTTGTCAAACAAGCCTTTCTATATTTATAAGAAAATCATAAAAACCTTGAAATTGAAAATTGGATCTCTACAATCTTCAAAGTCAAATTTCTTTATTGCAAGTAAGCACGTAGTGTACATTTTTGCACGTCAACATATTTTTGTATTTATATTTACACCACTTTGCAAGGAAAAGGTGCCAACGCTGAGGTGAAAAAGTGGCAAAAATCTCTCAGCAGCACATCTTTTAAAATAATAATAATACAATTACTTAATAACTAGGTATTACACAACTATTACTATTGTTAGTAATCTACACACTATGCCTCATGCGGAACCGGCGACGCACACCATGCATGTTCATCGTTTAATACAGTCGAAGACAGAGATAAGTATACAGGGGGCCTCAATAAGGTTGAGATTTTCTCAATAACTACTGAACCGATTTTAATAAATTAATTACAGTACATAGTTTTAACTTTTATCTATCTAACAGTGAAATAATTATTGCAATAGGTCAAGCAGTTTTTGAGAAAATCTCATCCTTAAAAACTCTACTGTACACCTTTCTCTGTCTTCGACCGTATCTAGTCTTCGAAGGAAGAGTCAAATTTCCAAGCTCACATATCAACTTTTTGATTTAAAGCAATCAATAAATCTTTTTCCCAAAAGGTGGGTGTCACCCAAACTAGGTTACATCAGCGGCTGTCGTCTCGGCATTGTTTTTACGAGGCATCAATATTAATGCGGTATTGATAAATACCGTCCCGTTGGGCAATATCCCGGGTCGGGCATACCGGTTGCGCAGGTTTGCGGTATAATTGAGTATAGGGTATCCAATTGTGAGGAATGAAGAGATTAGACAACTGTGTGGTCTAAAAGATGAAGTGAGAAGAATTGAAAAGACTGAAGCTGGGTGAAGGAATTAATGACGTGAGAGTTATGAATGATAGTGGAGTAACTGACAGCGGAATAATAGTTTGACTGAGAAGGACATATCATCATCATCATCAGTCTATTTATATTGCCCCACTGCTCGGGCACAGACCTTCCCTTACATTGAGGGAGCTGGGGCCATAATCCACCACGTGGTTGGCGGATTTCACATGCCTTAGATTTTTTTCTTCTACGACATGCAGGTTTCATCACGATGTCTTCCTTCACCGTTTTATCATCATCACCGTTTCATTATCACCGAAGGACATACCCCAAATCAAGTGTCTTATTTTGTAAACAAAAACTACCCCACATTACTAACCTTTTTAGCTGTTCTGTGATTATTGCATAGTTATTTTCACATTATTAGATCGGACTACTTTATTTTCACAATGATGAACTTCTTCTTCTTATGGTGCCGTCTTCTTACGAAGGTTGGCGATCATTATGGCAATCTGCACTCTCGACAACGCCGCACGGAACAGAGACCTGGTACTCTTGCCATACCATTGGCGTAAGTTCCTGAGCCATGATATTCTCCTTCTACCTGGCCTTCTTCTGCCCTGGATCTTTCCCAATGATGAACAGGTTCGATCAATCAGTTCCTTCAGTGTTACATCACAACAGGTAATTAGACGAGCATATTTGTTTACAAAATAAGACACTTGATTTGGGCTGCGGTTATACGTACATTAACGATGGCGATGTTTAAAAAAAGGACAAATTACGGTCTACTACAAACTGACGAGCGTGCATTGGAGGAAGCGAAGATTTTTTAAATTTATTATTTGGATTGGAATGGATGAATGATCCCATAGTTATATGTTTCAGGAAACACTGACGCCAGCAGGGCGTTCCATTTCATAGCCGTTCGTATGATAAAGGACGAAGAATAACTAAAATAGTTTTTTTTCTCCATTTATCATTTAGATTTTCGTTTCGCATAGCGCATATGCAAGAAAATATCAAAACATATGAAAAAGGAACGCGTCATCAATTAAAAACATGATTTTTAACTGCAATGTTAGACATGAATTTGAGTAATTGCACAATTACTGGATAGATGTCGCTACCGTCCCTCAGACGAGAATATGGAGACAAAATTCACGATCTGGATACGAATCACGATGGCTCTGTTGGAATAGAGCGTGCCACAGAATGGCGAGGTCCCGGGTTCAAATCCCGGTCGTGATGAAAAAAAAAAATTTTTTTTCTCCATTTATCAACTAAAATAGAATTCTAAAGTGGAAGTGTTGAATCTGTTATCGATAAAACAAACGATTATTTCTCAAATCTAGACTCTAGTCTCCGCCTAGCAGCCCTACGTCCCGTTGGCTCTAAACACAGGTGCGGATTGATAAAATACAGCTGCAGTTGATTGAGAGCTTAATTCCAAGCTGTGGCATCGCGTTATCGGCTCCAAGCTGCATGATGGCATTATTATGCAGCGCATGCCATTAAGGAAGCTAGATTAGCATAGTAAGGTATAACAAGATGTACGCGGTCGACCGATAGCACCTTCCCACGATTATCGATGTTATTACTCATTAGCTATGTATTGGGGAAGTGTTATGGGAAAATTACCTAAAACCTTGAAGGAAAAAACTACGCCGGGCTCCATGGAGATAGAGTAGGGCCCGTATTAATAAATCACTCTCAGCTCAAAAGTCAATCTTCAGACCTCAAGATGGCGTTCCAATTAATAAACGTAACTTATGTGCGCGTTTAGGAATCGGGTATCACGTGAGTAACGCCGTATTAATATACAAAACTCAGTTCTCAAGAGAACTGTCAAACTCACACTTGAGAACGTATGCTGATTGCAGGCGAATCGCGACTTGAGAAAGACATCACGTGATACGCCCTCAAGATTGCTTTATTAATAAATGACATACTTGAGATGGTGATCACGTCTTGAGAGTGTATCAGCTGAATTTGCTGTTGAGGGCGGGTTTGTGCTCAGACTATTTATACGGTCCTAAGGCGGTATCCACCAAAGCGGGGAGGAGAGGAGATGTGTTCTGAACAACCAATCAGATTTCGTTATTTCCAAATCTTCTGTTCGCTTAAGAGAAGGACATAATATCTCCTGATCTCCTCTCGTCTCCGCTTTGGTGGAAACTGGGCCTAAAGTACCTACATTTTGGAGGAGGGTGATCCGCGACTTTATTTATTTATTTTATTAATGGGCTCGACAGTTCGTCATTTGCCAATGTCATGTTACAGAAAATTCAATATATGTCTTCTATCTTCCTCCAGATTTTTTAAAGTTGAACAAAAATTTTGTTCGCGCAGATTTTGTCAGGGCTTGAGCCACAGATTAAAGATATAAGTTGCTTGAGCATCTAGAAAAGATCTTGCAGTCCTCCAGTTCTCGGACCTTTTTTACTTTCACTCTCATACCTACGTCAGAAAAAGACATCTGTGTTTATATGTTCGATTACGATTGCAAATTCAGACAATGGAAAAACAAGTGAGTACCAGAGACGCGAAAAATTGTCATACAAGAGCAGTATCAGTGATGTAAATATGGTTACCTCCATCGACGGTTCCTTGCTTCATGCCCAAAAGTATCAAGTTGTATTTCAAGTTCAATAAAAATGCAATAAAATATGCGTTAGCATCAGAAACGGGTTAAGAATCGAACCTTAGGAGACGCCTGCGTTCAACAGTAAAAAGTACATAAACTTCCGCTTGTTTCTTCGAGACGATATGAACTTCCATGTCTTCCATCTGCTGAGATCATAGTCAACAACTCTCTTCCTCCACATTCATCAATCTCTTCATTCACGCACTTGGCCCTTTTCCTCCTTTATCCTACTTGGTCTACCTCTGCCGATCCTTCCACTAACATTGGCTCTATATTATGTTTCTCTGTCATGTTCTTTTCTCATGTGGTTTAGTGATCAAACCTATTTGTCAGAGTTATTCAGGCGGCCCGTAGACCTCTGACGTGGCCTAACGACTGCTGCCGAATGACAGCAACCGGGACCAACTGCTTACCGTGCTTTTTAAGGCACGGAAGAGCTCAGATGAAGATGTCACTAGATGTCACCCATCCAGGTACTGACCTCGCCCACCGTTGCTTAACTTGTACGATCGCTTTCAACGTGTACTCGCAACTGGACTACAAGCCCGACACATGTTTAAAGAAGCTGATGATGACGACAAAACATAAAAAATAGCAACGATGCAAAGCTTCTCGTGAATCGCACAGTCATTTAAGTGATTTCCTACAGCTCATAAAACAAGTCATCTTATAATTGAAAACAATTAAAAACAGATAAAACAGCATCAGTTACCCGATTGGCTACGCATCAAGGTTTATCGCCTCTAGTAGTAAAAACGGTAGGAGGACCATTACTATGAATTTGTGTAGCAAGCTCACTCGATAACCATGTTAGCGTGGTACACAGACCACTTACCGAATAGACATGAAATCGGTACAAATGACAATGCCAGACTCTGCCCCACCATCAACCGCAAGTTGTACAAGACAACGAACAAAAGTAAAAATATCTCCGTTTTATATTAAAATTATTGGTTTAAATTAAAGTTATGTACAAGTTGCGAGTCAAAAAAAACAGCTTAATTAAGAATTCAGAAAATGGTAAGAAATCGAAGCGAATTATTCATTGTTTTTGTTATTCTTCTATAGGAGTTGTGAGAGTAGTAGAAAATGATACTGATTATGATTATGCAATATGAAACCTGTAATACTCGTAAGTCCCCAACGATAGGTACAGCTTAAATGGTCACGTAGTTTTGTAAGTGGGGCAATGCTCCATTGAAATGTGGCAATGTCTTTTGCAAGCGAAACATTATGTCAACGATGAGCGCATAGATACGAAGCGGGGGACAGGGGTGCCGTATTAAAGAGATGCGTCCATGCCGATAATATATCTATATGCGAAGCAATGTTGCGCTTATGTGCGGGCAGACACGGGCTACGGCGTCTCCTCTGGAGGAAGAAAGGAGACGCGGCTATCCAGGGTGACGACGCTATGGCGACTCCTCTGGAAGAAGACTATGATATAATGAATATTCTGTAACATGACATTGGCAAATGACGAACTGTCGAGTCCGTTAATAAAATAAATAAAAACACCTTAGGGGAAACTCCGAGCATACATATTTCGGCCACTGAGCGACATTGAACTTCTTCGTATGCGCGTATTTTCAGTTTTTCTACGAAGGCTACGGCATTAACTACTAAAATTAAACGTCTGAAAAAAATATGTAATCTTGGGGTATCTATTTAAAGACTGATGAATACCTATACACGATTGGACAAACTTCGCTTGATAGAAAGAAATCCCAAACATACCCCTACCATGTCTTTTAAAATGAATATTATATCTGAACCGAAATAGTTATTCATACAAAATACATATCAAAATGTAGGGTACTATATTTTATTTATTTTTAAGGAAGATTTACAGCTACAATAACTTTAGATACGAGAGCTTGTTTAAAAGAAATCTGATTTTTGTTGGCGTATTTTTATTTCCCTGCCAAAATTCATCCAAAGTACATAAAAATACGAATATCAAGGCACTGCGCCGTGCTCTTCACTCCGGGTGCATCTTGTGTCTCACTCTTCCTTTTGACAACCATATTGCGCCTTAAGAGCTAAAAATACATTAGCTGGTGTATTCCCCCTTCATAGCAGACCATGTCGGTATGTGCCATCGATCACTGCAATGAGCCAATCAATCCGCCGCAGAACATGCAAATCCCCGGAACAATGAGGCATTGAGTTGAATACGTCGGCTGTGAGGAGATGCTATCGCTCGCTTCCTTTTCAACCGGTCTGTCTATCGCGGCTCATGATTGTTTATATGTTGTTACGACTGTTGTAATGACCTATTCTTCATCATCAACAGTCTATTTATATTGACCCACAGCTCAGGCACAGACCTTCCCTTACATCGAGGGAGCTGGGGCCATGATCCACCACGCGGGCCCAGTGCGGATTGGCGGATTTCACATTCCTTAGATTCTTCTGCGGCATGCAGGTTTCATAACGATCTTTTTCCTTCACAGTTTTGAGGGTACTCGGTCAATGTACGTAAGTTTTGTGGCACAGTGGTTGGGTCAACGGACTTGCGATACGGAGGTCCCAGGTTCGATTCCCAGCCAGGGCAGCCATGTACCAATGAGTTATCCTCGGTTTTTTCGACGGAAAAACTTACGTACAATTACCGAGTGCTCTCAAAACGGTGAAGGAAAACATCGTGATAAAACCTGCATGCCGTAGCTAGAAGAAAAAAAAAAAATCTAAAGCATGTGATATCCGCCAATCCGCACTGGGCCCGCGTGGTGGATCATGACCCGAGCTCCCTCGTGTAAGGGAAGGTCTGTGCCCGAGCAGTGCGGCAATATAAATAGACTGATGATGATGATTTAATTAAGTGTTCTAATAATTCTCAGAATTATTCATTTCCAACACTCTAAGACCAGTAGCAAGGAAGCATTTCATCTTGAGTCTCGAGCATGATAATCAACAACAGTGGATACAATTACAATATCCCAACAAGCTCTTACAGCGGCAAAGGCACAGACCTTTGCTGAAGTCTGTCAGTGTCTTGACCTACGGAGTATGACGGTATAATAGCGCTTTTATCCTCTACTTAGTGACGGTCGGTTTGTATTGCTGTCTGTAAAGAGTTATTCATAGCATTGACAGTGTTTGTAGCTTTTGTATATGCTAGAACAGTGATGACGCTGAGGAGAAAAAGTGGCGAAAATTTGTCAGCGGCCCATCTTTTAAAATAATAATCACACAATTACTTAATAACTAGGTATTACACAACTATTACTATTGTTAGTAATCTACACTCTATCCCTCATGCGGAACCGGCGACACACACCATGCATGTTCATCGTTTAATCTATTCTATAATACGCCTTCTTAACCAAGTGTTCCTTTAATCAAATTTTTAAATTTCCTCTCTGTCTAATAAACGTAACTTAGGTGCGCGTTTAGGAATCGGGTATCACGTGAGTAACGCCGTATTAATAAACAAAACTCAAACTCACATTTGAGAACGCATTTGCTGATTGCAGGCGAACCGCGACTTGAGAAAGACGTCATGTGATACGCCCTCAAGATTGGTTTAATAATAAATGACACACTTGAGATGGTGATCACGTCTTGAGAGTGTATCAGCTGAATTAGCTCTTGGGGCGGGTTTGAGCGCAGACTATTTATTATTTATTTATTTTATTAATGGACTCGACTGTTCGTCATTTGCCAATGTCAATGTACAGAAAATTCAATATATTCAATAGTCTTCTATCTTCCTCCAGGGGTGTCGCAATAGCGTCTTCACCCTGGGTAGCCGCGTCTTCATGTTTTCATCCAGAGGAGACGCCGTAGCGTCATCACTCTGGACGAAGCAGCTCGACAGTCACGTTCACTCCTGAGCTTGTAGCGGGAACTATTGATAAAAGCTTGAAACTTCAGATCTTGCATAAATAATCCATTAAATTCACCGTACTGTCATTCGTGAACATTTTCTGATTACTTTAACGTGATATTAAACACAAAATAGTCCCTGTGGACATTAAAAGGAATATTATCAAATAATTTCGCAACCGTCGTTTCACGCCATTTTCAAGAGAACCACGCAGAGTTACGGGCCTTAGACAATATCAAAATTGAGGTCAACCATTCATTTGTTGACAAAAGCACCTCGCCAAGAGCACACAATGGTCGAATCCATTGATACACCTACTACTCACTACTTCCTGTGTATGTGGGCCAACGGAACGGATTTTGAGATAAGCTTGAATGACGTGATGATGACGTGTCGTGACGGATCGCCTCAACATTCGTATTTAGGTCGATTATTCATAGACAGCTCTGAACTCGCTCTTAAGGCTAAAATTGTATGTTTGACAGTTGTTGTCGTACTCAAATTCAGCTGGCGTGTCTATGGATCTCGGTCTAAATTAATAGTCTGAGCTCAAACCCGCCCTCAAGAGCGAAATCAGCTGATACACTCTCAAGACGTGATCACCATTTCAAGTATGTCATTTATTAAGAAACCAATCTTGGGGGCGCATCACGTGATGTCTTTCTCAAGTCGCGGTTCGCCTGCAATCAGCAAATACGTTCTCAAGTGTGAGTTTGACAGTTCCCTTGAGAACTGATTTTTGTTTAATAGTACGGCGTTACTCACGTGATACCCGATTCCTAAACGAGCACCTAAGTTACGTTTATTAATAGGAACGCCATCTTGAGGTCGTTCTCAAGATTGAATTTTGAGTACTGGCCTCAGTCTCGCATTAGCTAGCCGGTCAGGTTATATCTCGGCGTGCGCCGGCGCAGGGCATTGAACCGTATTGATATTTGCGGCGCTGCCAAATTGTGTCCATTCATAAATTGGATCACTGATACACTCCAGACTCTGACTAATGAGAAAGTTTATGTTGCTTTTCGCTTTAGAAGTCTCTGATCTTTTTACCAGTTGCCCCAGGTGGAAGGCAATGTCTCAGCCTTAGTAGAAATAGCAGGCTGACTTTGAAAAGTACCTTTTTTAGTGCGTATGCGCTCCACAAGGAGCTCAGCAAGCGCCTGAGGGAGGCGACGGGTGGCCCTCGTGCTGGCGGCTTTCTCGCGCAGAGGCTGAGCCTGGCCATCAAGCGCGGGAATGCCGCCAGTGTAATGGCATCAGTGTGTTTAGAATGTTTTTAGTTAGGCAGATTTTTAGTTTAGTTTTTAATGTATTTTTAAGTAGTTTAGTTTTATTATATTTGTTTGTAAGATTTCTTGAATAAAAATATCACATATTAATAAATCTTGGAAGCTATGGAAAGAGCATGGCGTTTCTCTGGATGGACAGAATAAGGACTGAGAGAATCCACCAGATAACGAAACAGTTGACATTGCACGTAGGATTATCATCATCAAGGTGGCAGTGAGATGGTCTCATCTCTCGTAGAATCAATAACCGATGGGGTCATTGATCTCCTATAAACAACTAGATACACAGACTGCCTTCTAAAAATGTCCGAGCGCAAAGAAGGTCCAAACGGATGAATGGACCCTCATTTGCTTTTTTGGACATTATTTGGACGTTAACAATGGACCCTTATTTGGACGTTTTTTAAATTGGTTTAGTAAGACCTTTGTGTATCTAGTTGTTTATAGGAGATCAAGGGATGGGGTAGATGAGTTCGCGAGTGGAGGTCACGGAAAGAAACAGCGCCTCAATAAGGTTGAGAAAAACTACTAAATCGAATACAATAATTATTTTAAAGTTACATAGTTTTAACTTTTATCTATCCAACATTGAAATAATTAAAATAATGAAAAATTTGTAGCCGTGGGCAGGGCTTGAACCTGCGACCGTAACATTTTTATCATTTTAATTTGCTACAAGGGATGATCACGATAAATGACATTGCCACACTTTGCCCCACCTACAAAACTACGTGACCATTTAAGCCGTACCTATCATTTTGTTGGGGCCTTATTACAAGTTTCATATTGCATAAGAGCTGTTTTTTTCGACTCGCTTGATGTAGGTACACAACTTTATTTTAAACCAATAAATTTAATAAAAAAACGGAGATATTTTTACATTTATTCGTCATCTTGTACATCATGGTGGGGCAGAATCTGGCATTGTCATTTTGAAGTGTAGACGTCGCCATAAGTTTCGCTGAATCATGATCAAAGTGGTTGCGCATACGCACTTCCCAGACAGGCGCGGAAGTACCGACCCCGTTCGGTTTGGCAAAGGTCACGATCTGGATTCAGATGCGGTACCGTTCCGTTCCGACAGCGAACTATAATTTCCAATTTGCTATCGATCAGCATGACATTTCATGCTCGGTGAATAACCGATTGGTAACGTAATGGATTTTTATTGTTTTGTTCGTAAAATTATTATCTGTGGGAAAGACAAAGCCAACTATACAACGATACAGCCTAGTCTGATGTAATAAAGTGTCTGAATTCTTATAAATACATACACAGATAACCTAAGCTAAACCTACGCACAACCCTCCCAAACCCCTAAACGAAATAACCCAATGATCCACGCAATCATTGAGTTAAGCAAGGAAACCTTGCTAAGAGCACAAAACTTCACAAACACGACTTCTTTCGAGCACTTCGCGGTCATCTCCTGATTAACTTAACGTGATCATTAATCACTAAATACCACAGAAATTATTTAATTAGAATTTTCACAAAAAAGTAGCTAGAATCCGGGATTTTTAAATTCATACAAGGACTTTTTATTAATGGACTCGACATTTGGTAATTTGCCAATGTCATGTTACAGAATATTCAAAATATCATAGTCTTCTCTTTCTCCAGAGGAGTCGCCATGGCGTCGTCACCCTGGATATCCGCGTCTTCATCCAGAGGAGTCGCCGTAGCGTCATCACTCTGGACGAAGCAGCTCGACAGTTACGTTCACTCCCGAGCTCGTAGTGGGACTCTTGACTTTAGCACGAAACTTCAGATCTTGCACAATTAATAAATTCACCGTACTGTCATTCGCGAACATTTTCTGATTAATTTACCGTGATATTAAATACAAAATAACCACTAGACATTAAACTGAAAATTATCAAATAATTTCGCAACCGTCGTTTCCCGATATTATCAAAAATCTCATTCAATGTTCTTGAAAGAAAATTGAACTTTACACAGATAAAAATAATTCGAATATCAACACATAGCGTACCGTATTTGAGTCCGAACCAGGTCTTGTGGAAGGGCTGGTACCTCCTGGTGGTCATTGGGGGTCTGGGTCTGCGCTGTGGGGTCCCACAGGTGGGGGCACAGCACAGCAGGTAGTATCTCTTATCACGTATCTTCTCAGCCGCTTTCAGCCTCTCGCGGGCCAGACGACCGGCGCACCGACGAGGACCGGTCACCGTAGCAACGGTCACCATAGCAACGGTGACCGTTACCAATAGGACACACCACCGCATCACTGACTGTTATCTACCATCGTTGCACTTTCACTGGTGATTTAACACGTCTTTTGTTTTAACACTTTTGTTCGCTACATTGTTTAGTATGTGGTTTATTCCTATGTCGATTGCTTGGTAGATCGCTGAGGGATTAGACTGAATTTATACTCTAGTCTTTTTTTTTCATCAGTTGGTGGTCCACTGATGAAATGTAAAAAAAAAAATTTTTTTAACGCCCCCATTTTTTTACTTTACTACAGTGTAAAAACCACAATGACATTTATTACTTTAATAAATTTAATTTGTGCTAAATATTAATCTGGTCTAGAGTTCAAACTTACATTCTAAAATAATTCTGGAGCCGTCTAGGCCTCCAGCGCCCACAAGTGGGTGGTATTGCCCACTTTGAGAAATACTGCTCTAGATTCTAGACTCTATCTTAATAACTACAGTTATTAAGTAAGTATCTATAAGATTTTAAATTTTATGATCTTGCGTCAAAAAGCGTTTAAATTGATTTTATAACCGACTGCACAACAAGGTTGTATGTGTGTGTTCGTGTCTGTGTGTATGTGTGTCTGTGTGTATGTATGTCTGTCTGCCTGTATGTATATAAGTTCTTTGTCCTGCCCTACAGACTAAAAGGCTTGATGGATAACCTATGAGGTGTCATTAGATTCGTCGTGATTGTAGGAGTGATATAGGCTATATTTTTTTTTCAAAGGGGCTTAAATTTTTAGCAAAAATTTAAATACAATCTCATGCCAGTTGCTCTAAATGACTATGCCAGATTCTGCCACACCATCAACCGCAAGTTGTACAAGATAACGAATAAATGTAAAAATATATCCGTTTTTTAATAAAATTATTGGTTTAAAAATAAAATAAGTTTTGTACAAGTTGCGATTCGAAAAAAACAGCTTAATTAAGAATTCAGAAAATAGTAAGAAATCGAAGCGATTTATTTATTGTTTTTGTTATTATTCTATAGGAGTTGCGAGAGTAGTAGAAAATGATACTGATTATGATTATGCAATATGAAACCTGTAATAAGTCCTTAACAAAATGATAGGTACCTACAGATTAAATGGTCACGTAGTTTTGTAGGTGGGGCAAAGCTCCATTGAAATGTGGCAATGTCTTTTACATAGATATAAATAGAATAATACAACAGTTTCGTTTTCAATTCCGCGAAATTCGCAACTTAGCATCATTTGCAACATGAAGCCGCTTTTCGCCAATTTGCACTTTCGCCAAATGGCAAGGCAATATCCTGGAATTGATACAATAAGGTCAAGTTTCACTTATAGGTATTATAATAATCGTATTTATTTGTAGGTATGTAACTGCCCTAATTTTAATTGTATCTACCTAATATATGGCTGTTTAATTCCTGGTATATTCCAGTTGGTCCCCACTCGCTTGTCCCCACTGGGGGACTGTGACAATTTTTTTTAAATTTGTTCCGATGTTCCCCAGTGATACTTAAATAATTAAACTTAGATAGGTAATAAGTATGTAAATACAGATCGATTCATAACGATAATGTTTTTCTTATTTTTATGTAAGTAGATTATTTTTATTTTGTATTTAATTTTTTTTTTAGTATTTTATTTTATGCATTTGCAATTGAAAAACATAACTTAAATATATATTTTTTGGGGAAAAATTTTGTCCTAGGTTTTTCATATCAAAGACTATTTTTTCCCGAGATGATTTAAATTTCTCGTAAATGACCACAATTAGTTTTATTGCTAGAATCACTTTAATACAACTGTTAACCATAAACATAGTTCAGCCTCGCATCCCTTAATATTTTGTCACTTTAACACAAACCGTTAAATTAGAGGATTGAAGGTTTAAACCGTGGAATAACTTTAAATCACATTTAGGTACGGCTAATCGCGCGAGTAATAGATCGCGTAAGTTCGGGTACAGTCGGCCCGACTCGTGCGGACGTGCGCGCGCGCCGATGATAGCGCGGCGACTGCCGTACCTACCGTAGAGACGTAGAGTTCGTAATAGGTACCGGTACCGGTGCGATCTCATTTCGTACGAATACGGGTTCAATCCGAGCTTCGGCTGCTAAAATTGCGCTGTTTTACGAACGAGAAAAACTGACGCGTAGTGTTTTAAATTAAAAGACATTGCCACATTTCAATGGAGCTTTGCCCCGCCTATAAAACTACGTGACCATTTAAGCTGTACCTATCATTTTGTTGGGGACTTATTACAGGTTTCATATTGCATAATCATAATCAGTATCATTTGCTACTACTCTCGCAACTCCTATAGAAGAATAACAAAAACAATGAATAAATCGCTTCGATTTCTTACTATTTTCTGAACTCTTAATTAAGCTGTTTTTTTCGAATCGCAACTTGTACAAAACTGTATTTTAAACCAATAATTTTAATAAAAAACGGAGACATTTTTACATTTATTCGTTATCTTGTACAACTTGCGGTTGATGGTGAGGCAGAATCTGGCAATGTCATTTGTAAGCCTGGTTTCTAGACCTTTGGCCTGACAGGTATTAAGTAAATAAATCTTTTGATTGCGTTTATCTAATTTATAATTGTTTAATTTACTTAAAAACTGTGCATAATTAATGTATGTCACAAGCCTAACCATCCACTTAATTTTGTCGAATGAATTCTAGGCCACCCTGTATACCTTGCCCAGCCCCCCAATTTTTATTAATGGACTCGACAGTTCGTCATTTGCCAATGTCATGTTACAGAATATTCAAAATATAATATCGTCTTCTCTTCATCCAGAGGAGTCGCCGTAGCGTCATCACTCTGGACGAAGCAGCTCGACAGTCACGCTCACTCCCGAGCTCGGAGCGGGACTCTTGACTATAGCGCCAAACTTCAGATCCGCATGAATCCTCCAATAACTTTACTATACACATTCGCAAACATTTTCTGATTAATTTAACGTGATATTAAACACAAAACAACCACTGTAGATATTAAACTGAAAATTATCAAATAATTTCGCAACCTTCGTTTCCCGCCATTTTGAAAAGACCCCCCCCTGCTGTGATAATAATTTTTATGTTACATGTTACTAAATAAAATGAAAACCAGCAATGAACTATGGGAATGGGCTTATTGTCACTGTCAGTTCCACAATTGGACCGCAGGAGCCGCGGCGTGAATGCACCAAAAGCAGCATATTATCGCCTTGAGGTGGGCAGCGGCGGCGCGAGTCCAATAATTAGGGCGCAGTCAGACCGCCGATTGCCGCGCTGATAACACGTGATAAAGCTCGCGGGTGGTCGGCGGCGGCGGCAACACTTTTACACGCCACTAGGGTCGCTACAAGTCGGTTTCGGTATCAGAGGCTGAACTTTTATTTATTTTATTCTGGCCACAAACAGTCATTACAATAAAATATGAACTATTAATAGCTATAATAATTAAACTTAAAATAATCAATTGGGTAAAAAAAAATATATTATAAAAGGTACACGTCGTCGTGCAGCTCCCCTCCACAGGGCCTAGTGCCGAGGACGCTGGCTGCATTACCTCTCTGTATGGCCAGGCTAAGCCTTTGCCAGAGGTAGGCGCCAGCCCTCAGGTCGCCGGAGGCGTGGATCAGCCTGGTCGAGATTTCATGCACCTATAATAGCTATTGGCGTCGTATTTTTTAAATACTTCACGTACATACAAATAAGACGAATATTTTGTCAAGAATATCAACCACACATGGCAATTGTGACAAATACGCAAATACGAATAGCCAAGTGAAGTGCCACCATTAAGCTAAGGTTACACTTAAATAGACAAATAGGGCCTAAATGTAATTTTATATAAATACTTTAAGTAATTGCGCAAATGGAAACAAAGTTGCCACTTTAAAGTTACCAAACCAATACTGATAGAAATATAATAATTATGGCTAAATATTAAGCATTATTTAATAGAGATATAACGCAAATTGTCAAGGCATTGAAGTATTTGACAATTTGCGATATAAATCCATTTTAGACGGTTCTCAAAACGATCAAATCATACCATGTCATAGCCGTGAAAGGGACAGAGCTATTGCATTGGTGTAGCGGTGTCTCTGTTTTGCGCGCCATGACATGGTATAATTTCATCGTTTTGAGAACGGTAATAGGACTGCTGAACAAGTCTCTGCCAAATTTAAACTAAGTACGTCACAAGTCACACAATGACCTTAGAAATGACCATTAAGGTCAAATTCCAGTGAAATAAATTATTGCAAAACATTTAAAATACCTTAAAATGTAAAAACTCCAAACCACAGTAACGATGCACATCAAATTAATGATTTTTTTGATACTTGAATTTATTATAAATATTTTATTTTTATTTTTCGCCAAATTGTTTAATTTACTTAAACGCTGTGCAGAGTTAATCTATGTCACAAGCCTAACCATCCATTTAAATTTGTCGCATGAATTCAAGGCCACTCCGTATAATTACTCTATGGTTTGGGCCAAAAAGAGGCCAGAAGTGAAGGTGCAAAGTGGTCTAAGTGTGTATTCGCACTAAGTGCCACCAAGTCTGGTATTCCGTCTGTATCAGGGGATAGCAATTAGTAAGTCAGACATGACGTCACTTTTTATTTTAGTATCTCGGCACCTTTTCCTTGCACAGTGGTGTAAATTCCAAAAAAATCATAATATCTATTTATTTCCTAATTAATTTTTTGCCTAAACGTTCGATTGACTGAATGGGTGTTTAGTATTAATAATAATTTTAATGTTATGTTTGTACAATTTGGCTACTAGCTGTTAAGGTTATTTTATATTTAAATAAATAAATTTCTAGAAAACATTTGAACCCTTACAGATAAGACCATCGTGGTACAAACTTCATAGTTCATTAATTACACAACATATAAATCAAATAAACAATTAAGTCAAGAATACAACATGTATTTGCAATGTCAATCTGAATCTGTACTTAAAGCCAACACAAGTACAGTTTCTTAACTGCGTGGATTTTCAGTTTTTCAATGAAGGCTACTGCACTAACTACTAATATTAAACGTCTCAAGAAAAAAAAATGTAGCAGTCTTGGGGTGTCTATTTAGAGACTGATGAATACCGATACACGATTGGACAAACTTCGCTCGATAGAAAAAAAACGCAAATGTACCCACCCCTTCCATGTCTTTTGAAAAGAAAATATGTCTAAACCGAAATAGTTATTCATACAAAATATATATCAAAATGAGAGTATTATAAATACGAGAGCTTGTTCAAAAAAATGTTTTTTATTGACGTATTCTTATTTCTCTGCCAAAATCCAAAATTAATAAAAATACAAATACGGAGTCACTGTGCTGTGCTCTTCACTCCGCCGCTGCGGAACATCTTCTGTCTCACGCTTGAGTTTGACAGCTCCCCAATCAGCGCAACTAATAGTATGAGCCATACCACCATAGTACCAGCCCATAAAAAAAGTGAGCGATCGTATATCATATTGGTTTCGGTCCCAAATCCAAACTCTAACTCTACAGATAGAGTGATCACATTGAAGGGACAGGCGTGAGAATACGCTAGAGTCGCAGAGGTTGGGTTTGGGACCGAAACCAATATGATATACGATCGCTCACTTTTTTTATGGGGTGGTCCTGTTTGTCATACTATTAGTGCTGATTGGGGAGATGTCAAACTCAAGCGTGAGACAGAAGATGTTCCGCAGCGGCGGAGTGAAGAGCACAGCACAGTGACTCCGTATTTGTATTTTTATTAATTTTGGATTTTGGCAGAGAAATAAGAATACGTCAATAAAAAACATTTTTTTGAACAAGCTCTCGTATTTATAATACTCTCATTTTGATATATATTTTGTATGAATAACTATTTCGGTTTAGACATATTTTCTTTTCAAAAGACATGGAAGGGGTGGGTACATTTGCGTTTTTTTTCTATCGAGCGAAGTTTGTCCAATCGTGTATCGGTAATAGTATGACAAACAGGACCACCCCATAAAAAAAGTGAGCGATCGTATATCATATTGGTTTCGGTCCCAAACCCAACCTCTGCGACTCTAGCGTATTCTCACGCCTGTCCCTTCAATGTGATCACTCTATCTGTAGAGTTAGAGTTTGGATTTGGGACCGAAACCAATATGATATACGATCGCTCACTTTTTTTATGGGCTGGTACTATGGTGGTATGGCTCATACTATTAGTTGCGCTGATTGGGGAGCTGTCAAACTCAAGCGTGAGACAGAAGATGTTCCGCAGCGGCGGAGTAAAGAGCACGGCACAGTGACTCCGTATTTGTATTTTTATTAATTTTGGATTTTGGCGGGGAAATAAAAATACGTCAATAAAAAACATATTTTTTTGAACAAGCTCTCGTATTTATATTTATCCAATCAGACTTTACTCTACTTATAAGCCAGTTAAATGTCAGTTTTTAACATCCGACGAGGATTTGTTCCAATGTTTTTTAATTGTTTATATATATATTTTTTTAATAATGGATTCGTTAAAACATATTATGACAATAATTAAACTCTTTACTTCATAAATAAATCCCAGTCTCTAGAAAATCATATTTTTAATTTTAATTTTCATCTAATCATCGCCTATGAAAAATACTACAATGAGACGTGAAAAACAAGAGGGGTTATCAAGGTTACATTTAAAAAAGAAAGAAAGTCCCGCTGGCCCCGGTAGATGGCACTGACTGGTCTGATGTCAACATTAAATGCGTTGTTATTGCTTGTAACTTGGGCTTTTCGTATTTCATACCTAGTAGTCATTTGTACTATTTACACAAATAAACCAATAATAATAAATTATTCAGCTGACATAGAATTTTATTTCATGGTAATGTGTTTTTTACGCTGATATCGCATTTCAGTGCAACACCATCTATTATCAAATTAAAAACCTTGTGTTGAACTGTCACTTTGAAAACCCCTCATTTTGGTGTACAATCTACGGTTCTGAATGCATCTTAAGTAGTGCATTCACAATTATCCAAAAATATCACTTGGTTTCTTGGCGTGCAAACTGCGATCCCGTCATCTGATTGTAATACTTTGAATCGAGTGACTGTGAGCATAGCTATAAAGCTATATTTATGTTAGTAGAGACAAAATACAATGTAGAGCCGTTTTCCAATTAAGATTATCCCTCAGTAATAGTCAATTACACTTGGGTAGAAACGTCCGCTAGGTGAAGTATCTACGCAAGTATAGTTCCCGGCAGCTGAAGTTGTAAACACAGCACGATGAAACAAAATTTCAATGTCAGCTAAATAATTTATTATTATTGGTTTGTTTGTGTAATTTAAACAATTACAAATTAATACTAGGTGTGAAATAGGAAAAAGCCCAAGCTACAAGCAATAACAACGCATTTAATGTTGACATCAGACCAGTCAGTGCCATCTACCGGGGCTAGCGGTACTTTCTTTCTTTTTTAAATGTAACTTTGAAAACCCTCATTGTATCTCGGCCGGTGTCGTCCCGCAGTCTGCGCGTCTCGCGACCTGTCGCCGCGAACAATTAATAGCCTGCAATGTGTCGCGGACAGAGCTATTAATACTGCATCTAGATGTAGCCCCTTTAATAAAATGTCGACGACATTTGTACAGTATTTATGCACCTCTTCAATGAGGAGTTTTGAAAGTGACATTTCAAAGGAAAAAATCTAGCTTTTCAATTTGATAATAGATGGCGTTGCAGGGAATCACTAAAAATACACAGGGCCCATGAAAGAAATATTGTTAATATCAGCTGAATAATTTATTTTTTGGTTTGTAATTCTAAACAAAACAATTTAATAATTTTAATAGATACCACACATAAATAGGCATTCAATTAATAAACAAGGTTAGCCCGTGCATTGATGCTCTTTAATTTTGAGGTGCGAAGTCGAGGAATCAGCGCCATCTACCCGATCTAGCGGTACTAGTTTTGTTTCTTAAATGTCACTTTGAAACCCCCTCATTGAAGATAGGAGCCTCTAGTGGACAGGAAAATATTACATCCATCCAAATGACATTGCCACATTTCAATGGAGCTTTGCCCCACCTACAAAACTATGTGACCATTTAAGCTGTACCTATCATTTTGTTGGAGACTTATTACATATTGCATAATCATAATCAGTATCATTTTCTACTACTCTCGCAACTCCTATAGAAGAATAACAAAAACAATGAATAAATCGCTTCGATTTCTTACTATTTTCTGAATTATTAATTAGGCTGTTTCTTTCGAATCGCATCTTGTACAAAACTTTATTTTAAACCAATAATTTTAAATAAAAAACGGAGATTTTTTTACACTTACTCGTTATCTTGTACAACTTGCGGTTGATGGTGGGGCAGAATCTGGCATTGTCATTTACAACCAACGTGTCATAGGTAAGTCTAGGTCAGTGATTCCCAAAATGGTATATCTCGACCCCCAGGGGTCGACGACGACTTACAAAGGGTCCATGAGAGCGGAGAAAAGAATGGGGGTCTATGAGATGTGAATGGGGGTCTATGAGATGTGAATGGGGGTCTATGAGATGTAAACGGGGGGGCCCGTGATAGTTCTTTTCATTTATTTAGGTACATAATTCTAGACTTTCCATTAATGGAATAATCCTCACAGAAACAGACCGACGATGATTTGTACGGTGGAGAAAAGAGAAAGGTGTACCGGAGAGTTTTCAAGGTGGAGTATTTCTCAAAAACTACTTGACCTAGTGCAAAAATTATTTCAATGTTCGATAGATAAAAGTTAAAACTATGTAAATGTAGAAGAATTATTAAATTCGGTCCAGTAGTTTTTGAGAAAATCTCAACCTTGTTGAGGCCCCCTGTATACTTATCTCTGTCTTCGACTGTACTTGAAACTAGTCAAAACTTGTTTTAGGGGTTCCGTATCACGTGAGGAAAATAGGAACCCTTACATTTTCTTCCAGTGTATCGAGAGCAATCGGTAAATGTCTGTTACAAAGTAACATATAGGTACTTACAGCTAACAGCAGATCAAGTGTAACACTTTGGACTTTGGACCGTTCTTATTATCTGCGTCGTAAGATTTAAAGTCGTACTGCAAGTGTTATCATTGACCTGCTGTTGTCCGTACAACACATTCGAATCAAATAAAAGTAATCGACTAGCCTGAACCAGACTGAATTTATGCGAAATTTTACAGCCACTATTTTTGGATTATAAAACCACTTGTCTGACTTTATAGCTAGACATTTCTAGGTAATGGACCTATTAGAGAACAGATCGAGCCGTATTCCTGTTGAGTACACGCGAACACAGATAAATATGCACTAGAGAGTTTTGATTGAGAGGTTGAGATTTTCTCAAAAACTATTTGACTGGTTGGACCCCTTGTAAGTCGTCGTCGACCCCTGGGGGTCGATATATACCATTTTGGGAATCACTGACCTAGACTTAACTATGACACGTTGGTTCTTAATTTTTTGGATGGATGTAATATTTTCCTGTCCACTAGAGGCTCCAATCTTCAATGAGGGGTTTTCAAAGTGACATTTAAGAAACAAAACTAGTACCGCTAGCGCGGGTAGATGGTGCTGATGTCTTCACTTCGCACCTCAAAATTAAAGAGCATCAATGCACGGGCTAACCTTGTTTATTAATTGAATGTCTATTTTTGTGTCATACCTATAAAAATTATTAAAAAAAAATCATATAAAATGTGTAAATATTTATTCAGTAATAAGCTAAAAATACAAACAAATAACAACAAAAACTAATACCTATAATAACAAATAAAACTCAAAACTTGATTAAAATAAATATTTACCTAAATTAATTAATTAAATATTTTGCCCCTTGTCGTACCCGGTGCAAAGGTGCCCATAACGCTCGCGGCGTTGCCGCGCTGTATAGCTATGGCCAACCTTTGCACCAGGTAGGACCCGGAGCGAGAGTCATATAAAATACAAAACTTTAGGTAGGTTAAAAGTTATTATCATTAAATTAAATTGTATTGTTTAAAATTACTCAAACCAAAAAATAAATGAATAAAAATAGTTTTAACTTTTAACTGTCTAACGGTAAAATAATATTTGCAATAGGTCAAATCATACATACTGTTAGCGACTGGCCATATAGCTTCTTTTAGTTTATTTTTAATATTTTTTAAACCTATTGTTCTTTTTTAGTTGTTTGTCAGTTGCGTCCTTGGCTCCTACAAATTAAGTCTGTTTTTACCATTTTTATTTAATATATTCAGTTTTCTTCAGTTTTTCAGCATTTTATTTACCAGCGAGCCTAGCTCCTCAACGCATACATAACTAGTTTTTGCGAAAATCTCAATTTTAAAAACTCTCCAGTACACTTTTATCTGCTTCCAACTGTACCAATGTAAAGTACTTGTTGTTCCTATTGGAATCGGCTCGATTGTGTCCAAGAATAACATGAAAGGAACGCGCTGCGCCTGCGCCGATTGTACGGGAAATTGAGATTTGTCAGATACGTTTCTCTGTGGATGTATTTACTTAATTTGACATCCAATCAATCGGGCGTCAAGAATATCTAATCTAGTATAGTCTGCAATAGGTATATTTTATTGCAAAAAATATATAAACTAAATTAAAAACTATATGTACAATAGGTCGGTTGAACTATCTGAATGGCTTAGCATTACAGATAGTTCAACCGATCCCCGTTGTCCGGCAACGTGCCCAAAATGCTGGCGGCATTTCCCCTCGTATAGTCTTAGTTATCTAGTTACTAATACTATGTAGGTAACTTGGCTCTAACCAAAAGATAAACTAGATTTAGAAACCGACTTATCTTTGCCGTTTAAAATTTTTATGTCCATACATCGATATACTCCTGATTAGTTCATCATCTGCAAATATAAGTTTGTATAATAAGAATTTTTTTTTGAGGGATACAATTTCAAATGACAATGCCAGATTCTGCCCCACCACCAACCGTATGATGAACAAGATAACGAATAAATGTAAAAATATCTTTATTAAAATTATTGGTTAAAAATAAAGTTTTGTACATCAAACGAGTCGAAAAAACAGCTTAATTAAGAATTCAGAAAATAGTAAGATATCGAAGTGAATTATTCATTGTTTTTGTTATCATTTTCTACTACTCTAGCAACTCCTACTGATTATGCAATATGAAACCTGTAATAAGTCCGCAACAAAATGGGTACAGCTTCAATGGTCACGTAGCTTTGTAGGTGGGGCAAAGCTCCATTGAAATGTGGCAATGTCATTTACAGCTTTCGGAATTTTTCCTTTACTTGTGCATTAAGACCTAGCTTCTGGCCTTTCATGATTCTAGGTCAACGGGAAGTACCCTATAGGTTTTGGTTCCCTTACATTTTCATACAAATATGCCAGAAAATGCGACATTAACGGCCATATCTCTTGATTGCGTTGACGTAGAAGTTTGATTTTTTCGTAGAACAAAAGTTATTCAGTTACCGATACTGAACACCCTGCCTTCGGCTTCATATACCTTTTCCGTTACACCCTGTATATCTTTAATAAACCAGCTAACTATTGCAGAACATAAACAAAGGGTTGAATATCGTAAATATGCGAAATGGTTTGCAATAAACACGACGGCAGCGCCTCTGGCTGTGTTTACGGGAACCCTCATCAAAGGCAGGCTGCGTGTGCGCACACCGTTAGCACGGCTATTTCATAAACACATAAGGGTTCGATTTTATGATGACATTGCATGGGAATATAGACGTTGCAACATTGATCTCCTATAAACAACTAGATACACAAAGGTCTTACTAAAACAATTTAAAAAACGTCCATTGTTAACGTCCAAATAATGTCCAATAAAGCAAGGGGTCCATTCATCCGTTTGGGCCTTCTTTGCGCTCGGACATTTTTAGAAGGCAGACTGTGAATCTAGTTGTTTATAGGAGATCAATGCGTTGCAATTACTATTCTAACATAGGGACAGACAACAGCAGATCAATGGTAACACTTGCAGTACGATTTGAATTCTTACGATGCAGATAATAAGAGCGGTCCAAAGTGTTAACACTGGTTGCGAAATTATTTGATAATTTTCAGTTTAATATCTACAGTGGGTGTTTTGTGTTTAATATCACGTTAAATTAATCAGAAAATGTTCGCGAATGACAGTATTAAGTTATTGGAGGATTCATGCAGGATCTGAAGTTTGGCGCTATAGTCAAGAGTCCCGCTACAAGCTCGGGAGTGAACGTTACTGTTGAGCTGCTTCGTCCAGAGTGACGACGCTACGGCGACTCGTCTAGATAAAGAGAAGACGATTTATGATATTTTGAATATTCTGTAACATGACATTGGCAAATGACGAAATAATAATAATAATAATTTTTATTTGGTATCGAAATAAAAAAAATTCAGTTACATCTAAAATACATGCGTACTTAATAAAATTAATTCAGCAATTTTTTGTTTGTTTGTTTAGTAAGTAAGTTGTGAGCTCTAGTTCTAGCACATTAGATTCCCTGTCTTGTAGGAACTAGTCTCTTCCGGTGTGTAGCCTAATGTAGATATATTAACACGTTCATGGACAGTAGAAATTACGAAATGACAGTGAAAATTCTCAACTACTGTCATAACCGTGGGGGATTCTAAGTATGTGCGTGTCAAGACCGACAAAAATGTACCTACAACCTTTATTTTGACAGTACACATACCTATTTTCTACACAGAATGACAGTGGGACCGCTCCACAAAGAAAACCGCCTACGAACGCCGCGGGAGATGCCGTTGTGTCTTTTTAATGCATCAAAATACTACGTCATACGCCGTACTGTCATTTTCCGAATACTCAAAGTACGGCATATGCCGCCACTGTCCATGAACGTGGTTTGATTGGTCGAGGTACAAAGAGTGAATATAATACAAAGAACAATACAAAGAATAAAAGAGTAAAACATTATGAAGGACAAGCAAGCAAATAGGGTGTGAGTGTATGTGAGGGTGTGTGAGTAAGGGTGATTAAAATGTAGAGTCCATTAATAAAATAAATAAAATAGTGAGCGAAGTTGCGTTTGTTACACATGGAAAGGCGTAGTAAGTAAGCTCAAACGAATCCGCGCCTTTGTTGTAAGCCCACCGACTGCGTTACTCGACGCTTATTTGGCACGATTGGAAATAAACAGTAATGGGTGTACACTTGCGTGCAACGAATAGGTGTCCTTGGAGATTATTCAAAAGTCAAAGTCAAATCTCTTTATTGGAAGATACATTAAAAAGCGGAAACTCCAGTATCTAGGTCACATAATGAGGAATAAAAAGTACGATCTTCTACAACTGATTCTTCAAGGAAAGATCCAGGGCAGAAGAAGGCCAGGTAGGAGAATATTATGGATCAGGAACTTACGCCAATGGTACGGCAAGAGTACCAGGTCTCTGTTCCGTGTGGCGTTGTCGAGAGTGCAGAGTGACATAATGATCGCCAACCTTGCACGTCATCATTTTTTTGAATTTACATTTAAGTACACCACTTTGCAAGGAAAATTAAATTTAATTTCAATATTATTTAAATGCAGAAAGTTGAGCATTAGGTGAACATTTGATGTGACAAGGGTATAAATAAAAATTATCTCTTCTAGTCTTGATTCGGCGTAGGTGGAGAGACGATATCATTAGATACAGGGATGGGTGGCTGGAGGAATCTCAGGACAGGGATGGATGGAAGAGGAGGGGGGAGACCTTTGCCTAGCAGTGGGACAATTTATAGGTTTACAAATAAAAGTGTAGATTGACCTTGTGAGCGAGATATAGAAAATCGGGGCTCGTTCACAATATTTAAGGTCATAGGTACCTACCCTTATTGAACCAAAAGCCTGATACGAAATCATAATAATAAATGGAGAAAATGTTGGGGAAAGGAAAAAAAAACCTAAATTCGCGAAAAAAATTCTAATGTTATGCAAGATTGTTTTTAGTGCATTTTACATAATTGTATACTTAATAAGCTATTACGGTTGAACACAGAGAAAGGTGTGCAGGAGATTTTTTAAGGTTGAGATTTTCTTAAAAACTACCTACTTGACCTATTGCAAAAATTATTTCACTATTTTATAGATACAAGTTAAAACTATGAAACTGATAAAAAAATATTAAATTCGGTCCAGGAGTTTTTGAGAAATTCTCAACCTTATTGAGACCCCCTGTATACTTATATCTGTCTTCGACTGTACCTACTTTGTGAATGGGGCCTACCTAAACATTATCCTAAGTATGTACACCGATGCTACATAGTGCGCTAAATACCTATGTCAATGTATTTGTACTTGTTATATTTCCTGCGTTTATAAAGCACAAATACGACTGAAGTCACATAAATTAACGTATCTAATAAATAAACACATCAATTATAAAAACGAAAAAAAAAAATTACGTGATAATGAATTCATGATGATATTTATTTATAAACTGACAGAATTCCATTAGCGACCATTTTTGGTTTGTTTACAATCGTACCATTTATTTGTCCGCCAGTGTACTACGTATTTATAGGCAATGTATTTGGATCGTGGTCTGTTTATTGGTTCGCGTGCGGTTGGCTCACACCTAGCTTTATTCCTTTATTCTTTACCTACATGCTCGCCAGTGTACCTGACTCATGCCAACGCCTACAGTGTAAACTTTGACTAAGTATGGAATTATGAGTGTACACCTTTTTTTGCAAGATAGTGTATGACGAATACAGTAATTACTCGTACTCTTCTCTTCTCTTGAAAATGGCGGGAAACGACGGTTGCGAAATTATTTGATAATTTCCCTTTTAATGTCTACAGGGACTATTTTGTGTTTAATATCACGTTAAATTAATCAGAAAATGTTCGCGAATGACAGTATGGTGAAGTTATTGGATAATTGTAGCAAAATCTGAAGTTTCAAGCTTTTATCAAGAGTTCCCGCTACAAGCTCGGGAGTGAACGTGACTGTCGAGCTGCTTCGTCCAGAGTGATGATTCTCTAAATTTATCTCTGCATGAATCCCTACATTTCATTCCCAAGATATATCTGATGGCCCTCTTTTGTAAAACTCTTTGTACGATCGTTTTCAACGTGTACTCGGAACTGGACTACATAAGTATATCAACATGTTTATTACATCCCTCTTTTAGCATCAAAGGTTAAAACATAAAGTCAAAGGCATCCTAGCCAAAGTTTCTAGGAACACAATTTGCGTAGCGACCATAGGAGGCAATCACGCACGACACGCGGCCTAAGGGCAGCGCACACCGCGGTGGGTCCGGGGCTCAATTCGCAAATTACGCAAATTGTATGCAGCGCTAGTTTGTAGCTAGCCTTAGGTCATATTGTGTGAATGCGTGCTGTCATATGTTTGCTATAGAAAATGTGAAGGCATCCTCCATTTTACACAATTTTGTTATTGTATCCACTTACGTAATAGAGAAAAATGCTTACATAATTAGGAAATTACATTACGTAAGTTAGTATACCTATACGACCGATGGTCATACAGTTTTGAACACGAGCTTAGCGTATACTCGCTTTTACGATTGTCAAAATTATATAAAATGAGTTGTAAGACCGATCTCAAACTCAGTTCCTTAACAAGCAGAAATTAATTTAAGAAACAAATAAAACCGGCCTAGTGCGAGTCAGACTGACACAGAGGCTTCCGTACAACGCAACATAACCATAACTTTAATCTAACTAAAAGATTTGCCATTATTAAAATTTTATTTATTTATTTATTTATTTGATTTACTAGTATTACAGATACACTCTTATTCACTAGGTAAATCTACGTCAATCAATTATTATACAATATTTAGGACAACACAGGTCAAATTATTATAACATAAATTAGGACAATCAGCCACTCACACATTCATACCCTCACAAAACACCACAATCCCCCGCCAAACACTCCGCCACCTGTCAGCGAACACATCACACTGCGGTGCCGATGCCATATCCATACATCGATATACGTACTTACGAAGTGATCCTACACGGGTTCCTTTTTTCATTTTAAAGTACGGAACCCTAAAAATACACAGGGACCATGAAAGAAATATTGTTAATATCAGCTAAATAAGTTATTTTTAGGTTTGAATAGGTAATTTTAAACAATACAATATAATAATTATAATAGATACCACACATAAATTGGCATTCAATTAATAAACAAGGTTAGCCCGTGCATTGATGCTCTTTAATTTTGAGGTGCGAAGTCGAGAAATCAGCGCCATCTACCCGAGCTAGCGGTACTAGTTTTGTATCTGTCTAACTAATGCGCGAGACAGAAGATATCCCGCAGCCGCGGAGTGAAGAGTACGGCACAGTGAGTCCATATTTGTATTTTTTAAGAATTTTGGATGATTTTTTTCAGGGAAATAAAAATACGCCAAGAATTTTTTTTTAAAACAAGCTCTCGTGTTTATAATACCCTACATTTAGATAGGTACATATTTTGTATGGATGGATAACTGTTCGGTTTAGACATAATTTTCATTTTAAAAGACATGGAAAGGATATATTTGCGATTTTATTCTATCGAGCAAAGTTTGTCCAATCGTGTATCGGTATTCATCAGTCCCTAAATAGACACCCCAAGATTTCTATATATTTATTTCAGACGTTAAATTTTAGTAGTTAGTATCTTAGCATTCATAGAAAAACTGTACCATTACCATAAGACCATTTTATATTACGACTGTATTCATGCAAATAATTTTTTTGAGTTTGCGTTTGTAAATCCGCGCATAACGCCTTAACGTTACCTTGAAAACCCTTCATTGTGTGGTGAAAATGGCCCGTGTCAAAACACAGTGTTGCCGCGGTCAAACAATGAAATTTATTTTTATTTTATTTTAAATTTATTGGAAAACCAACGGCAATTATCAAAGGGTAAGTTACACAATATAAAACTGATAGCCAATTACAGGTTTTCGCTGTTAGATTATAGACTAAATTAACTATATCAAGCACTTAACTAGGCACTATTTGCACTCACACACATACCTACACTACATCACTCATTGAAACACATTGTACTCAACAACCGCCTCGCTGTCACACAACCGGTGTTGAAAATGTCCAAATCAAATTTGTCAGACAGTTTATTAAAATTGTCACTCGCACGCCAGAGAAATGTGTTTCTTCTGTATTTAGTGGAGGTAGGTTGTAAATATATGGGGGGATTAGTTCTAGAAGTCCTAGACGGGATGAAATGACTTATTGCTCGAAACATTGTCATAGTCATTAAACACCATTACAAACTATATCTTTTGCACAAAATGTATAAAGTACAAGAAGACTCACCCATGCATCCCGTGACGTCAAGCCCGTAGTGTTGGTCCATGCACGTGTTGCATGCTGGCGGCGCGGCGCCGGCTGCGCACGCGCAGGCGCCGGTACCAGGGTCGCACGAGTTGTTGAGAGCCGCCGGGCCGCAGCGGCATATGGGGCAGCCCGCTAACACGTCTAGAGGAGGTTAGCTGACTGAATTATAAACTCACGTGAACATGCTTAGAATCACGTGAATAGAACTCGGTGGCTAATAGAGCTCGGTGGCTCAGTGGTTGGGTCAATGGACTTGCAATATGGAGGTCCCAGGTTCGATTCCCAGCTAGGGCACCAATGAGTTATCCTCGGTTTTTTCGACGGAAAAACTTACGTACATCTACCGAGTGCTCTCAAAACGGTGAAGGAAAACATCGTGATGAAACCTGCATGCCGTAGAAGAAGAAAAAAAAATCTAAGGCATGTGAAATCCGCCAACCCGCACTGGGCCCGCGTGGTGGATTATGGCCCGAGCTCCCTCGATGTAAGGGAAGGTCTGTGCCCGAGCAGTGGGGCAATATAAATAGACTGATGATGATGATGTGAACATGCTTACGAAATAAGTAATTTTGGGATGATGCAGCTCGTGAAAGTCGCGGTCACCCCACTGTTATCGTTCGTACCTCCATGCCCAGAAGCGCACTCATCACATTTCTGTCCGGTCCACCCCTCCTTGCAGGCGCACTGTCCATTGCGCGCGTCGCACGCGACAGATAGAGCGCCCTTGCCACAGTCGCACGCAACGCACGACGTGCCCGTGCCCGACCAGCCGTCGGGGCCGAACCAGTAGCCCTCCTGTTGGCAAGTAGAGTTCTTGGCAGTGTCACTGGTAGAGTTCCAGTAGAGTTACTTGTGGAGTCGGTGTTAGAGTCAAAGGTAGAGTCGTCACAGGTAGAGTCACTGGTGTAGGCATATGGAGAGTCGGAGAGTCACATGTAAAGTCATAGCTACATAAGTCCCTCGTAGAGTTGCAGGTAGAGTCAGACGTAGAGTCAAGTACAGTTTCACGTGGAATCACTCGATGATGCAGTCCCAGGTAGACACTGGTAGGCCAGAGGTAGAGTCGCAGATTAGCTGGTAGAGTCGCAGGTAGAGTCGCTGGTAGAGTTGCAGGTAGAGTCACTTGTAGAGTCGCTGGTAGAGTTGCAGGTAGAGTCGCAGGTAGTGTCACATGTAGAGTCACTTGTAGAGTCGCTGGTAGAGTCACTTAGAGTCCACTGGTAGAGTCGCAGGTATTAGAGTCCACTGGTAGAGTCACAGGTAGAGTCACTTGTAGAGTCATGATATGGTAGAGTAGGTACCTCGCACTGGTCGCATCGCGCGCCCTCCGAGTGCTTGGGGCATGTGAGGCACAGGCCAGTGTCGGGGTGGCACGGCGCGCCGCCGCACGCGCACGGCTGGCACCAGCTGCCCGCGGTGGTCGGGGAGCCCCAGTAGCCGAAGTCACAACTGTGTAACAACATCATTATTTGCCAAACGGATAATTTTTTATGGAGATTCAGCTATCCTACTGGCGACAGACAATGCCAGGCTGCAGGGGCTCAAGATACGGGTTGGGTCCCTGAGAGAGCAAAGTTCATACAGGGTGCCCTTGATGTTTTTTGCAGTTTTGCTTTACTAAAAAACCTTTCCAATTTAATATTTATCATGAAAACACAACCCCAATTTTCAATTAATTAAAAAAAAATTCGACGAATTAATAACCTCCTCCTTTTTTTGGAAGTCGGTTAATGAAATGGCAAGGTTTTTTAGTAAATCAAAACTGCAAAAATAATTGAACAAAGTACGTCACAAGTCACACAATGACCATTAGATCAAATTCCAGTGAAAGAAATCGTTGCTAAAAATACCTTAAAATGTAAAAAACACTTTTTTGGGAATTTGTTGTAAATATTTTATTTTTTATTTTTCCTCAAATTGATTAGTTTACTTAGGCACTGTGCAGAATTAATGTACGGTGGAAGACAGAGAAAGGTGTACAGGAGAGTTCTTAAGGTTGAGATTTTCACAAAAGCTATTTGACCTATTGCAAAAATTATTTCACTGTTAGATAAAAGTTAAAACTATCTAAGTAACTGTTAAAGAATTACTAAATTCGGTCCAGTTTTAGAGAAAATCTCAACCTTATTAGATAGATAGATAGATAAAACATTTATTCGTTTCTGCAACACACTACAATACATACACAAAAGAAGGTACAAACATGGAGAACAGATAAGTATACTACACTAAGGAAGGTAACATGAAGTGTTTTAGGTACATATTGTCTGTGTGTCGCAGTAATGAAAGGGCGCTGACTCAGCATGTTGCTGCGCGCGCGCACGCACGGGGCGGCGCGCGCGCAGCGCTGGTATTCTGTCAGTGCTTCAGTGACGTCACAGTCACTCCGTCGCGGTGACTGTTTGTCCCCCTTTGTTTGTTTCTTTGTCCCCCTTTGTTTGTTTTATTAAGGCCCCCTGTATACTTTTCTCTTCGACTGTACCTATGTCACAAGCCTAAACATCCACTTAATTTTCAAGGCCACCCTGCCCCAATAAATGTATTTCTGACATTCTGAATCATGAACCTTACCTCTCGCAATGGTCCCCGGTGTACCCGTCCGGGCATTGGGTGCAGACGAACTCGTCTCCCTCGGCCGAGGCCAGCGCGCAGTTGGGGCTAAAGTTATTCGACGACAGGTACAGAGGGCACGCGCAGGGTTGACACCCACCCTGCAAGGACACAGGTAATTGAGGCACGCCGATAAGGACGGGTTTTTCAAGGTTGCATTTAAAAAAGAAGGAAAATACCAATAGCATCTATAAACAACTAGATACACAGTCTGCCTTCTAAAAATGTCCGAGCGCAAAGAAGGTCCAAAAGGATGAATGGATCATTTGCTTTATTGGACATTATTTGGACGTTAACAATGGACCTTTATTTAGACGATTTTTAAATTGTTTTAGTAAGACCTTTGTGTATCTAGTTGTTTATAGGAGATCAATGACCGATAGCCCCGGTAGATGGCACTGACTGGTCTGATGTCAACATTAGCGTTGTTGTTGCTTGTAACTTGGGCTTTTCGTATTTCATACCTAGTATTAATTTGTACTGTATTGTTTAAATTACACAAACAATCCAATAATAATAAATTATTCAGACAACATTTAATATTTTTTCATGGTGCTGTGTTTTTTACGATGACATCGCACTTCGGTGCAACGCCATCTATTATCAACTTAAAAAGCTTTTTTTTCTTACAAGTCACGTTCTTATTATCTCCGTTGTAAGATTTAAAATCGTACTGCAAGTGTTACCATTGATCTCCGTCCGTACCTGCACTGGATTTCCGTAATGTCCTGGAACGCATCGTTCGCAGTGCGCGCCCGTCGTGTTGTGCTGGCAGGGGCCGCACGGGCCGTCCACTGAGAATAGAATAGTACATAGTTATTTATCATCGCTACCTTTAAGTTATGTTTTCTCATGTAAGTGAATGTAAAATTCTTATGATGAATAAATAATACATCTTAAACCAGAATTATACATAATGCCACAAATAAAATAAAGTACAGAACTTCACTACTGCCATTAGAAGTTTAAAAAAAGGAAGAAGGTACTTTCTGAGCAGCAGATGTAGTAATCATAAGGCAGTTGTCCGCAGACCACTCGCCCCATAGACCTGCAACAGGAGTCTGCCCGCACATGAGCGCAACATTGCTTCGCGACACGTGGCACCTAGAGATATCGACATAGACACATGTCTTTAATACGGCACCCCTGTCTCTATGCGCTCAACGTTGACAGAATTTTTCGCTTGCAAATTTGTACCGATTTCATGTCTATTGGGTAAGTGGTCTGTGCTGTTGGTCCACCGTCAGCGAGTAAGCGAGTAATTATGGACTATTTTTTCGCGCAAGAATAGATAGTACATTTAGCACTAATCTTATAACAAATTATTACCAAAAAACTAACCAGTATCACAAGTAGCATGTCCATTGCACGCGCACGCCACGCATGTGGTTTGCGCGTCGTTGTGCGTGTGCGGGAGACGCGCGTGCGCCCACGCGCAGCGCTGGCAGTGCGCGCCGGCGTACCCCGCCGGGCACGCGCACGTCTCGCGAAGGGCACGCCCAGAACGCACCTCGGCGTATTCTAACCGCACCTGTTTGGAGGAGGATTGTAGGCGTAACGTTTCGTATCCACTAGCCAACTGACGCTCAACAAGATCGGCTACGTTGCACGACATTACTAATGGTACCCATACTATGGTAACGCAAGTTTCTCGTTACCGTTCAACATGATGAGCAACAAGTGGATACGAGACCTATCCACATATCAAAGTCAGATTTTGCCAAATATAACAAAAAGGTCTTTGGCGCAGACTTTGACAAGACTTTAGCGCGAATAAAAATCGTTGATGTTCACAGTTTGACTCACTCACTACGACTGCGCGCGATTGATGAGAGTCAAGGGCCCATTTGACGATTTAAATCTTAAAGACCACACGCACCACACTAGCGTCTTCGGAGTGTCGACGTCTTGACGGCGACGCTTGCTCGTCTTTTGAGCGTTGGAAGTGCAATGACATAAAAATGTGAAGGATGACAACGCCCGAAAGACGCCGTTGTAGCGACGGCTACGCCGAGCAAACGCCAAGACGTCGACACTCGGAAGACGTTAGTGTAGGATCTCTTCTCTTAGTTTCAAAGCTGGTAGACTATTACGAACAAAACTAAGAAGACAATGAGTAACGAACAATGAATCACCGATTGAGTCACGCCACTTCACATAGATAGAGTATGTTTGTTTATGGTGACGGGACGTAATCTCAATAATCTATTAATTTCACATTTACAGGCCAGCGTTATCTTGTTAGAGTCGATAGGAATAAGAATTAAGTGAACTATTGTCGTCAAAATATCGGTGGCTCCACTGTCTGAAAGTTACTAAATAGCTTTTCAACTTAGAGTAAAACCCAGGGCGGTTTTGGAGCGTTTTGAAAGGAGATGATCTTTCATCGCAGGTCCACCCTTGATAGAGCTCTACAGTTATTGAGACAATATTCAATATTCATCACATAATTTTCTACCTCGTTTAGATAGAAATTGTACTGGGAAATTATTCCATTCATATTTACAAATAAATTAGTTATATATTGACTTTTATTCCATTTTGAATGCGTCATCTCCTTGTGTAGCATTAAAAAATGTCATTATGTTCTTCTTTGTGATATTACCGTAAGGAGAAAACTCTTTGTTAGTATTCTTCCCTTTATTTTGGTGACAGAATGTATAATCTGTGACTAGAAGTTATTTGTTATGATGGCTAACCTAAATCTTCGAAATGAAAATGCAAGTAGATACACAGTCTGCCTTCTAAAAGTGTCCGAGCGCTAAGAAGGTCCAAACGGATGAATGGACCCCAATTTGCTTTATTGGACATTATTTGGACGTTAACAACGGACCCTTATTTGGACGTTTTTAAAATTGTTTTAGTAAGACCTTTGCGAATCTAGTTGTTTATAGGAGATCAATGGGCCTGACTGAAGGTAAAAATAGTAGATATGGTGTAGCTTGGTGCCGTCTATGGAAGAAGGAAACCTGACCCCTCATCATTACCTCATCCTGGTCCCCATGGAAGTGCGCCCTGATCATCAGTCCCCTCAGGTCCCGCAGTACATCCATGAGCTCGGCGCGTCCGACCGGCCACTCCTCGCCCAGCCGGTACCAACTGCCTTCCACCAGCGGCACCGACAGCTCCAACTGGCCCGGCGTGCTGTGACTCCTGTTGCCGTATGCTAGTTTTGTGCCGTCTGGAGTAGAGAACGTTGATAGGCTTCAATTGACAATTTACCTAGGTTCACTCTAGTAATTTACCTAGGTACACTCCAGCAATTTACATAGGTACGCTCCAGTAATTTATCTAGGTCCACTCTAATAATTTACCTAGTTACACTCTAGTAATTTACCTAGGTACACTCCAGTAATTTACCTAGGTCTACTCCAGTAATTTACCTAGGTCCACTCTAGTAATTTACCTAGGTACAATCCAGCAATTTACCTAGGTACACTCCAGTAATTTATCTAGGTACACTCTAGTAATTTACCTAGGTACACTCTAGTAAATTACCTAGATCCACTCTAATAATTTACCAAGGTCCACTCTAATAATTCACCTAGTTACACTCTAGTAATTTACCTAGGTACAATCTAGTAATTTACCTAGTTATACTCTAGTAATTTACCTAGGTACACCTTAGTAATTTACCTAGGTACACTCTAGTAATTTACCTACGTACGCTCTAGTAATTTACCTAGGTACACTCTAGTAATTTTCCTACGTCTAGTAATGACCTTCATACGACGAGTAAAGAAATAGTTACCTGCTGCAACCAGCATGACGTCAGGTTCTACGCTAGGGTTGCCCCCGGTGTCTCCTCGCACAATGCCCCAGAAGAGACCGGCCCTCAGTTCGCTCCCATACGCAGACAGTTGTTCGCCGCTGAACATGCGAGTCAGCCAATAGAAAGACTCCCAGCCTTCTACCTGGGAAATAAGAATATCATTAAAACTATTAGATAAGGTCTAAAAATTACTAACATTCTAAAAGAAAAATACTATTTCAAGATATGGTCTCTCTGAATATGTGGATTTTTTTCAGAATTTTTTCTTCCATAAATTCCGAGAAAAAAATGTTTTCTGTAAAATTAGGCATTCCGGAAGTACTGTGGCTCTGACGTAGTAGGCAAAGGGAATCTAACCGCACTTCGGCAGCACCACAATGTGACCTGTTTGCTGCAACAGAAAATTAGCGACCTGATACTTTTGCCTACCATTGGCGTAAGTTCCTGAGTTATGATATTCTTCTATCTGGCCTTCTCCTTTTTAGATCTTTCATAACATAATATGTTTTCTGCAGCATATATTCACTGTCTGTGAAGCTAACCCACGATATCTCACCTCGTAGCTGATGAGGAAGAGCTTCCCCTGGTCGTCCAGCGCCGGCTCCAGGGTCTCATTGTTCCCCGCGTCAGTCACCAGCCAGCCTTCACCGAGGGGTAACTCCACCTGCCCTCAAAGTAATAAAACAAATTAAGCGTATAGGTACGTAGGTACAATAGAAAATTCAACGAAATCAAATACCTATTTAAGCGACTTTGCAAGCCAACGCTGAGGTGAACACAACGTTGAACTAATACAATATTCTGATTTTTTTAAAGATGTTTTTTTGTCACTAAGAAACACCAAAATTCTGGCTGGTTGTGAATGTACCTTTTTATCAAAATTAACAAACTCTTTTGAATTTTTTCGTAGTTAAATTCAGAGAAAAAAAAATGTTTTGTGTAAAATTAGCGTAAAATTAGGCATTCTGGAATTACTGTGGCTCTGACGTAGTATGCAAAGGGAATCTAATCCATACAGCCAAGTAATACATCGTTCCATTCGCGGTGGAGACGATGGGTTGCTGGGGGATGCGATACAATTTGTAGCTGAAATTGGCCGTCGCCTTAGAGAGAGGGGTTATGACTCTCGCTCCGGGTCCTACCTGGTGCAAAGGTTGGCCATAGCTATTCAACGCGGCAATGCTGCGAGCGTTATGGGCACTTTTGCACCGGGTAAGACAAGGGGCGGGTTATTTAATTAATTTATTTAGAAAAGTATATACTTAAGTACCAAATAAATAATAAATGAATATGTTATAAAAAAGTAATACATTGTATTTTTGTTTATAACACTTTGCAATGCTTTCTACCTAGGAAGCACTTGACTACCTAGTCAGAATCATATTTGGCGAGTCCACAAGAAAAATAGCAATGAACAAATACCGTAAACGTCCGAAACATGGATATTCACCGATTTTGGAACGACACTATTTCAGTAACGTAACGTCATCGTCACTTACGCTCTTTTTAATTATCACGATCTTCATTTTTAAACATTGAAAACGTTATTTAAGAGCCTTCCATGAGCCAACTAGCGCCGAGAATCTTAAAAAAATAATATCTTCCAATATAATCAATTTTATTAAAAAAGCTATTTACAAAATGCTTATTACGATAAATACTATTTTTTAAATGCTTATTCCTAACGTGATTCAATTTCGGTAAGTTGTAGTTCGCATAATTGCGAAAAACGGCCGATTTTGACACATTTGTGAACTACAACTTAGCTTGTCGCAATTATGCCATATATTGTATATTGAAAAATAAACATTTTGTAAACAGCTTTTTTAATAAAATTTATTAAATTGGAAGATATTGCTTTTTAAAGATAGGCGGGCGCTAGTTAGCCCTTAATAAAAGAAAAAATATCCCTTAATTTTACCTACATTTTCAATTTTTTTTTTTTTTAAAAGGGGTTTAAAAAAAATAGACTTTGTCAATTATAGAAGGCAGTCTTGCATACGTGAAGGTGCAATAGATACGTACAGTCCCAGACAGTTTATCTTCATCGTCGCTGGCGACGCACGAGTCAGAGATGTGGGAGCAGTAGCAACGTATACAGCCGTCGGGAAGCGCCTCACTCAAGCCGAAGTGTCCCGGCGCGCAAGCGTCGCATCTCTCGCCAACCACGTTTGCCTGGAAACGAAATATTTGCGACATTGTAAGAAAAGTATCCTCTCGAGAGCTCGGTGGCTCAGTGGTTGGGTCAATGGACTTGCAATATGGAGGTCCCAGGTTCGATTCCCAGCTAGGGCAGCCATGTACCAATGAGTTATCCTCGGTTTTTTCGACGGAAAAACTTACGTACATTTACCGAGTGCTCTCAAAACGGTGAAGGAAAACATCGTGATGAAACCTGCATGTCGTAGAAGAAGAAAAAATCTAAGGCATGTGAAATCCGTCAACCCGCACTGAGCCCGCGTGGTGAATTATGGCCCGAGCTCCCTCGATGTAAGGTCTGTGCCCGAGCAGTGGGGCAATATAAATAGACTGATGATGATGATGATGAAGAAAAGTATGAAAGAAAAGGTTCTCTTGAAGATGGCGGGAAACGACGGTTGCAAAATTATTTGATAATTTTTGTTTTATTGTCTACAGTGGTTATTTTAAGATTAATATCACGTTAAATTAATCAGAAAATGTTCGCGAGTGACAGTATGGTGAATTTGTTGGATAATTTGAGCAAGATCTGAAGTTTCATGCTTTTATAAAGAGTTCCCGCAACAAGCTCGGGAGTGAACGTGACTGTCGAGCTACTTCGTCCAGAGTGATGGCGCTACGGCGTCTCCTCTGGATGAAGACATGAAGACGCGGCTACCCAGAGTGATGACGCTATGGCGACTCTCCTGTATGAAGAGAAGACGATATGATATTTTGAATACTCTGTAACATGACATTGGCAAATGACGAACTATCGAGTCCATTAATAGAATAAATAAATAATACATAATATAAGTCAAAGTTATATTTATTTGCTAGTATATGGAACAATAAAAATCTTGTATATAATAAACCAGGACTGCCATAAGGACGGCAACACATTGATGATGTTCTAAATCCTCACCTTGCATTCGCAGACATCATCGCAGACCCTGGTCGGATCCACGATGCCTTTAGGGTCACATTTGCATGCAGGAGTCGTCTCCGGGACCTGGCACTCTGGGAACAGGGCGCGGCTGTCTGCGCACGAGTCACAGAGGTTACCGGAGTAGCCGGGATAACAGTTGCAGGTTATGTCATGACGTTTTCTGTCCCAACTACATGTACCTGCAAATTAACGATAGTTTAAACATGATGAAATGTAGTACCCGGTGCAAAGGTACCCATAACGCTCGCGGCGTTATAATCCGCCCCTTGTCGTACCCGGTGCAAAGGTACCCATACCGCTCGCGGCGTTATAATCCGCCCCTTGTCGTACCCGGTGCAAAGGTACTCATAACGCTCGAGGCGTTGCCGCGCTTTATAGCTATGGCCAACCTTTGCACCAGGTAGGACCCGGAGCCAATAAATTGATTAAACTAACATTAAGACGTATCAGAAGCGTACCATCAGAGCCGTCAGGGTTGCAGGTGCACGGCAGACATGGTCCATCAGAGATCTCGTTATAGTATCCCACTAGGCAGCGATCACAGAGGGGGCCAGCACGATTGTCCTGTAAGAAACATAACAGTATGATTAAGACGATACGGATTACGAGGGAAAACCGGTCCAAAAGCTTCAATTTTCAAGAGCAATTAATTAATGATGGTAGAATTGGGTAGGGTAATGGTGCAGATTTCATAGTGACAAGGAAAATTTACGTAGGTAGGTACATTTACAGAATGCTCTCAAAATGTCGGCATCAGAACTGGTGGATCATGGTATGAGCTCAGTCGATGTAAGGGAAGGCATATGCCCCAACAATGAGGACATAAAAGTGGTTTAGTCATAAAACCTATTCTCAGAGTTATTCAGGCCGCTCGTATGCCTCTGATATGGTTTGCCAATTGGCTATCGTACGAACGACAGCACTGCAGATCAATGGTAATACTTGCAGTACGATTTCAAATCTTCCGGCGCAGATAATAAAGACGGTCCAAAGGCCAAAGTGTTACACTTTCTTTGGGCTGTACAACAACCGGCCGTATTGCCGTAATGCTTGCTGAGACACAGAGGTGCTTAGATGAAAACTAACGGTCACCCATTCCGGTACAGCCTTCGCCCAAAGTTGCTTAACTTGTAACGTATAATTTTCAAAGTGTACTTGCAATTTGACTACGGGCCCCTCTGATTCATACACTTATGTTGAGGTGTTACATCGTTCTAGCAAGGATTCAAGAGTCCTAGTGACAAAAATACTGAAGCTTTGAATTATTTGAACGAATAATTGAAAAAAAAAAAACTCCTTGTGCTACCGACCGTACAGTTAACGCAGAGGATGTCCCCGACGTGGTCGTAGGCGCAGGCTCCGCGCTCGCCGCACGCGCAGCCCGGCTCCTCGGGCTGGCACGGCGCGTGCGGCGCCCAGGGCTGGCCGGAGCAGCAGCGCTGGCAGTGCGTGCCGCAGGTGCCGTGGAGACACTCGCATTTGGCACCCTGGGGAAGAACATTGGCACAACATTTTACTGGTAGAACGCAGTGGCAACCCTGTGGAAGGTGGCAGCGAGGTTTGGGAGGTAGAGGTTTTCTCTCCCGGGATATGACAATGCTAGATTCTGCCCCACCATCAACCGCAAGTTGTACAAGATAACGAATAAATGTAAAAGTATCTCCGTTTAAAATAAAGTTTTGTACAAGTTGCGATTCGAAAAAAACAGCTTAATTAAGAATTCAGAAAATAGTAAGGAATCGAAGCGAATTATTCATTGTTTTTGTTATTCTTATATAGGAGTTGCGAGAGTAGTAGAAAATGATACTGATTATGATTATGCAATAGGAAACCTGTAATAAGTCCCCAACAAAGTGATAGGTACAGCTTAAATGGGCACGTAGTTTTGTAGGTGGGGCAAAGCTCCATTGAAATATGGCAATGTCATTTCTGATTTCCGTACCTGCGCGGTGACGTGGCAGCGGGGCGCGTGTGCGTGGCATAGGCAGCGCGCGGCCAGCGTGAGCGCGCGCACGGTGTAGTACTGCTGGCGCGCAGGCGCGGGGTGCGGCGCGCGGAATGATATGCGCACGCGACGAGCGCTTACGCCTTCGCCTATGCCTACGTGCATCTGGAATCAAAATGTCACATTATTCCTCCCAACTTGTACGTTAACATTTTTTTTAATTTACAGTAATTTGCAAAAAAAACTGTAGTGAGCCATTCCTACAAATTATCTTTTACAAAGCCAATGCTGAGCAGAAGTAGTGGTCAAAACCTTCAGCAGCACATCTTTTAAAATAATAACAATTACACTTTTTAAATTTACACGGTTTGTATACATACACGTTCATGGACAGTAGAAATTACGAAATGACAGTGAAAATTCTCATACAATTCGGAACTACTGTCATAACCGTGGGGGATTCTAAGTATGTGCGTGTCAAGACCGACAAAAATGTACCTACAACCTTTATTTTGACAGTACACATACCTATTTTCTACACAGAATGACAGTGGGACCGCTCCACAAAGAAAACCGCCTACGAACGCCGCGGGAGATGCCGTTGTGTCTTTTTAAATGCATCAAAATACTACGTCATACGCCGTACTGTCATTTTCCGAATACTCAAAGTACGGCATATGCCGCCACTGTCCATGAACGTTATATAAAACGGGAATTACCGTGTTGAACATTTACTATTGATGTCTCGATATTTCGACAGCATTGCAGCCATCATGGTCACGAGTACACTGACTCACTCACTGACTCACAGTCTACTTGTGACCATGATGGCTGCAATGCTGTCGAAAACTGTCAGGTATAGTTGGCAACAGTTTATGCACATCATCAGCCTGTATCAGTCCAGCTGGACGTTGCCGATTCATAAAATGTAAACCCGCAAAGCTCTTGCGTCCAGCAGTAGCCTGATACGTGTTAATGGTGTGCATCAACAGCTGTTAAGATGGCGTAAGTAATCTGATAAGGCAGTTGTAGTCTATATCAGGGCTTCCTAAACTGTGCGTCGCGACGCCCTGGGGCGCCGCGGCACTATCCTAGGGGCGTCGCAAGGCGATCTACATAGATAAGCTGTCTGTATCAATGGCAATTACCAAACTTGAGCCCCATTTTGAGAAACTATGTTCAGAAAAGCAAGCACATCGTTCTTATTAATAGACAGCCAACAAAATATAATAAATATTTCTGTTCATACTCGTGCTTCTGGTTTTTTTTACTCTTTTTCTAATGAAAATTATAGAGGTTATTTGAAGTTTTTCTGATAACTTGTTACTAGGCTACAACTACAACTTTGGTAGGTACTTTTTGACCTAAGGGCGGGGGCGTCGCGAAAGAAGTGGCAAATTCCCAGGGGCGTCATAGTTAAAATAAGTTTGGGAAGCCCTGGTATATATGATACAACTTGGCGAAGGCGAGCCTCATATCGATTCTCGGATTCTTTTGCATCCAGTTTCTAGAAGGGCAACGGCAGCCGAACGACAGCAATGGTTCAGATGCATGCAACCCTATGTAAGATGGCAAACTGAATGTCATGCTTGCTTAGCTGCAGGTCCCATTGACGCCAAACAGAATCTTAAAAAGCCTCATATTTACCTCTCCATTCTCCAACGGCTTGGAGCTAGCGAACTGAGTGGAGCACGTCGGTTTGTCCGCCCTGTTCGTCCGCTTCGCCCCCCTGGCCTTCCGTCGCCGCCGTTCCGGCCGCAGGTCCCATAGGCGGCGGCAATGCTCGCGGTCCCCGAAGGCACGGACCAGGCGCCAGTCGTCGCCAACAGAGGAGGGGGAGACCTCCAGAGACCAGGCTAACGGGCGGGGGGATGGGCCAGACTTGATGATGACGTGGAGGAGTTCCATTTTCTGGAATAAGAAAGAGTTTTTGTAAGATTCAGAATCATATCTCCAAATACCAACACAAAGACGGAAAGTATATAGGGGGCCTCAATAAGGTTGAGATTTTCACAAAAACTACTGGACCGAGTTTAATAATTAATTTACAGTCACGTAGTCTATCTAATAGTGGAAGAATTATTCCAATAGGTCAAGTAGTTTTAGATATAATCTCAACCTTAAAAACTCTCCTGTACACTTTTATCTGTGTTGGAACGTAAACACAGGATGTCTACAAGGAGGAAAGATCTGAAGAGTGTCATACAACCAACACTGACAGTTGTCAGGCACTGTGCACGACACCAGGCAGTGGGACTGGTCAACAGGTTACCGATTGAGCTGAAGACTGTAACAAATGCAAATACATTTAGAAACAAATTAAAAAAGTATATTTAGAAGAAGTGCTGCTACAGTATAGATGATTTTTTATTATTTGTTGACATTAATATTATTAGTATGTACCAGTTATCTGCCTTTCAGTTGTTTAGAATAAGTAGTTAATTTCGGAATTGTTGACATAGAATTTTATTAATCGTATTTAATTAGGTAGATATTATATTGTACAATAGTGTTAATGTTTGCTTGTTTTAGATTACAATGAATTTCGAACACAATGAACATTGTTAGCGAATAAAAAAAACAAAAAGCAAAAAAACATAAGACTTGATAACGGTTAGGTCTTTCCCAAAGTGGGCAACAACGCCCACTTGTGGGCGCTGGAGGCCTTGAGCGGTATGGGCTCCAGAATTATTTTAGAAGGGTGAGTTTAAACTCCCGACCAGAGTAATATAGCACAAATTAAATTTATTAAAGTAATAAATGTCATTGTGGTTTTTAAACTGTGGTAAAGTAAAAAGAAATGGGGGCGCTGAAAAATAATTGATTTTCAAAGTGATTTTCAAAAGTCTCGTCACCAAAATTTATATTTGTCATCAAGTTGTATCACCTAATAAGTAGATCTATCGCCACGAAATATTTTCGTTCTCAGATAAACAAAAAGTGTTCCCGGGTATTAATTATCAAATTAATGTTAATATTATGTGTAAAATAAGAGATGGATTACCAATAAAATTGTAGTGCATTAGATGAATATAAACTTCGTTCTTATAATAATAGTTTTATTACTTAAATAATAGCTTTGTGCTCAGAATGGTAGATCTGTCACCAAATACAGGCGCCCGGTCACAAGCAGACAGGGTCGTGACGGCGGCGCCGTCCACAGGCGCGGTACACTGGGCGCTGACGTGCGCCGGCGGACGCCGCGCCCGTGGCGTTGTGCGTCCACCCTAAGTCAGTCGAAAGACGATAAAAATGTTCACAGAAATAACCGGATTCACATACATATCATTTTAAGTAGAGAACCACAAGATACTGTGATAATTAGCAAATATATCGATAACATTCTTAATACGAGCATGAGCGTTAACGGTCATTATCAATGTCGTTAATTAGTTTTAGATAACACATACTTAGGTAGATAAAATTAATATGCTTAGTTTGTATATGAGATTATGATGTCACAAAATTGTTAGGGATTTTTTTTCGATTTGATGATGATGTATTAAAAAATTATCTTGAGCTTCTATTATTATCAGAATCTGAAGTCCAAAAGGTGCATTCACAACGGCCACGTCCTTACGCGTATCGAATAGTGTTGTATACTTTCTCGTATTATGAGAAGTATAGCAAAGGTTAATTTAGCTAAAGTTTTCATATTTTAAGCCCCCATCCGGAACCCTAGCTGATACACTATTATTTATTTTATTAATGGACTCGACAGTTCGTCATTTGCCAATGTCATGTTACAAAATATTCAAAATATATAGTCTTCTCTTCATACAAGGGAGTCGCAGTAGCGTCTTCACCCTGGGTATCCGCGTCGTCTTGAATTCATCCAGAGGAGCCGCCGTAGCGTCGTCACTCTGGACCAAGCAGCTCGACAGTCACGTTCACTCCCGAGCTCGTAGTGGAACTCTTGACTATAGCGCCAAACTTCAGATCCTGCATGAATCCTCCAATAATTTCACCATACTGCCATTCGCGAACATTTTCTGATTAATTTAACGTGATATTAAACACAAAACACCCACTTATCAGCGAAATTATCAAATAATTTCGCAACCGTCGTTTCCCGCCATTTTCAAGAGAACCCTTATTGCAAGTAAGCACGTTGTGTACATTTTTGTTACCAGAGCCGTCTTAGGCCACTCCGGGGCCCTTGGGCCCACAAGAATATGGGTCCCTGTTGGAAAATAAAAAGTGGATGACCAAAAAAATTTAAATTTTCACTGTTCAGAATAAAAACTGATCTAAACGAATATTATGGTGGTAATTGGTGTCCTACTTGATTGTTGAAGTGTTGCTTATGTAATAATATGACTGACAGGATTATAATGTTCGTTCCCTGCCATTTTCAAAAGCCAATATTTGACTTTTACTTCGATATCATTATAAATTGTCAACTGTTACAAATAAACATGAGAGCGGAGTCTGAAATCTCGACAACGCCGCGGTCAGACAATGGCTGACAAAAACGTCTCGTCGCCCGCGTGCCTGCGCCCGCGCCGCTCATTAGGCGCGCCATACAAGGACCAGATCACATCGCGCACTGCGCATAGCGAATACTGTGTTAAGATGACGGCTTGCATGATGCATTTAGGCAGACATTCATAAGATTCGACCATTGAACTGAAGCACATGCTAAAGCCACCAATTAAGAATTCAGAAAATAGTAAAAAATCGAAGCGTTTTATTCATTGTTTTTGTTATTCTTCTATAGCAGTTGCGAGAGTAGTAGACAATGATACTGATTATGATTATGCAATATGAAACCTGTAATAAGTCCCCAACAAAATGATAGGTACAGCTTAAATGGTCACGTAGTTTTGTAGGCGGGGCAAAGTTTTTTTCGACTCGCAACTTTTACATAACTTTAATTTAAATCAATAATTTTAATAAAAAACGGAGATATTTTACATTTATTCGTTATCTTGTTCATCATGCGGTATGGTGGGGCAGAATCTGGCATTGTCATTTGTACCGAAAGAGAAAAACTCTACCTCCCAAACCTCGCTGCCACCTTCCACAGGGTTGCCACTGAGTCCTACCAGTAAACAGTAACTTGCTGTTGATGGTGGGGCAGAATCTGGCATTGTCATTTCTGTACTAAAAATCGTCGCTGCTCACACTCCTGGACTTGTCCTTAACCAGGCCTTCAAGTGCCTGCACTCCTGTCGTTAGTCACCTCGGTGTACAATTTGATTGGCTACTGTATCGATTATTCAAATCCTGCCCCTTTGAATACAGGGCACCTTCGTATTATTCCTTCTATTGTCTTGTTCTAGTGGATGTTTGTTTTCCCAGTGTGTTTTCCTTATACTTATATTATTACTCTTTGTTCAAAATATAATTTGCGCTAAGAATTTACTTCACTTCACTTTTTAAATTATGGCTTATGCCGTGGCTAGCACAGTAATTTGCCAGTGTCGAGTACTTAGGTGATGACCAACGAATTGAGAAAATGCACGGTTAAACGAAATAAACAAAAACAAAAAAAGTTTAAGTCATCCAATAAAACAGAACATGTCCATCCGGTTCATTTTCGGGGTGCGAAAGTATGACCATATTACTGAATACCGCAATAAACTGAAAGGTTACCAATACGGCTCCGTCGAAATGTACATCTGCTCTCGCTCTTGTTTAATATTCTGTATAATCCCACATCCCCCCCTTACCTAAAGGAGATGTTTGCTTTCGGTAGTTCAGACCACGGGCTGTCCCTCAGGTCTAAACACGACAATCTGCTTAGCGCCCCCCTGGCATACAAAGTACTACGCCAAATCCTTTGCGGTGAAGGCTGCGCAGCTATGGAACTCTCTCCCTAAGGAAATACGTCATTCCGAATCCCTAGCAGTATTTAAGTCACGTCTTAAAGTACACTTTTTGTCACTCGTATAAATGTGCTTCATTTATGTATGTATGTATGTATGTATGTATGTATGTATGTATGTATGTATGTATGTATGTATGTATGTATGTATGTGTGTATGTATGTATGTATGTATGTGTGTATGTATGTATGTATGAATATTAATATGGGTTTTTATACTACTTTAACATATAAGTATTTAGTATCTAGACTTAAGTAAGTACATATTGTTTGTATGTGTATCATACTGTTATTATTTATATTGGTGTATGTGCTTCTTATTTCTTCTTATTCTTTATTTATTTTATGCAATACACTGCCGTTTATTTTTTGTCAATTTCCATTGCCCTCGGTTGCCTGGAAGAAATCGCTCTGAGCGATAAGGCCGCCTTTGTACAAATTATTTATTTGCTGTTTTCTATGTATATGCTTCTTTGTGCAATAAAGTGTTTATCTATCTATATATCTAAAACAGATGCACATGCTTTATACGGAAATTGCTTTATGAGGAAAATAAAAGGCAGATTAGAAAATAAATAAATAAATAGTTCTGCGAATGTAACTATATAGAGATTGAGAAAACAAATAAAATGTTACAATTTAATGTTGTTATTTTCAATAAATCTCGCCAGGATATTAACAATAAGGGAGGATGGGAAAGAAAGAAGGAATTTCATATTTACAGTGATTTCTTTCGGAAGGGCGTTATACAAAGAGAGAGACACAAGAGGACAGTCAAAAAAAAGATGATCAACAGAACCTTCGTCAAACCCACATTCACAAAGGGAATGATCCCTAACTCTGATTTTTCAATCTATAACTATCCATCAAAGAAAATATATACTCTACGAGGTATCCATCATCGTATGACATTTTGTTCAATAAGACAGATCAGAGAAAATAATATACATAGATAATATTTTCATGCTGCCAATATAGCAAAGAGTATACTTAATAATATTATACTCTATATTATTTTCTTGCCGAAAGAAAAATATTTAAGAGAATACTGGGCACCGTAAAGGGTCTCTCTCTACGCTGAGCACGTAAAGGCTCCCTCTACGACTGGTTACAACAAGAAGGGCAGATGGCAGTGTGAGAGTGAGGAAGAACAGGGCAATTGAAGACCTAGTATCCGAGCCCAACATCATCGGCGAGATCTAGTCTGCTCGACTCCGCTGGCCACGTCGAAAGAATGGGAGAAGATCGAGCTGCCAAACTAGCGTATCTGGGGCAAGCGACTGGCCGTCGGCCGGTCGGGCGTCCTCGGTGCCGCTGGAAGGACGAGGTCGGGACCTGCACCGACTGCAGGCACACACGTGGCGGCAGTCGGTGCAGGACCGGCACGACTGCGGCTTCTCGATGCGGAGGCTAAGATCCACTTCGGGTCACTGAGCCATATTATTTTCTAAGCTAAGGTTCATTAGTGCACCGATACTAAGTACCTTCCTTTCGCTCCTAATCACCTAGGTATGGATTCAGAATCTCAAATACCGCTGTAATTGCCACATCTTGGCATGAAAGTGCGGGTTTTGGTTGATGATTCTGAATGCGCCCATCTGATCATAATCCGTACACGATTTTCTTTACTATAATAGGTTCTTTTTTAGAATTAAAACTATAGTGAGCCATTACTACAAATTATTATAGGTATATAAACGGATATCACTCACTTATATTGTTAAAGTATGGCGGTAACTCCCCGACAAGTGAGATCGATCAACGAATCCAGCTACAGCCATCGAACGCACCGTCGTCGTCGGCGTGACAAGTTATCTCGGAGCGCGCACAGAGGGCGCTCATCCGCAGTGCGCGAAGAAACGTCAACGGCGACGCGGGCGTGGCGCGCTCACCTTGAAAAAGACCGTCGAAATCGGTCGAAACTGTCGGTCTAATTGCCGACTTTAACAATATAAGTGAGTGATATCCGTTTATATATAATAATTTATAATAGGTTCATTTATTTTATTATTTTATTAACTCACGTCTTATCTTTTGATGAAAGTGGGCATTATGATATATTAAACGGATGGTCTGTATCAGTAACTTCGGGCTTTGTGATCTCCCCAGCAAAGAATATAACCGAAAGATCTTAGTGATAAAGAAGTCAAACAAACATTGACGTTGCAAATCTCTCCGCCACTGCAACATTATCGCGTCGCTGAAGGTTGTCAGATAATCTAGTTTCGTTATCGTTCGCGGCGTCCAAAACCGCGCAAAACAAAAAACAAACTGTCACCCCGTTTTATATAGACCTAGATCGAGAGCTCAGCCGAAGATTTCTGCCTTGCTAACAGATTATCTGTTATTATCATGTATCTCTCCAGGTTTCACGGGTTTAAGATAACCTGGTCTTTTGAAAGGCTTGCACGGAGACATAGGTCCAACGCGTAGAGGCCCCTTAGAGTACTTTATTTTAATGGGATATTTGATGCACCTAGCGGGACCCATCCTATTATTATTACTGTTAACCGATTACCGGTAAATCCTGGGAACTCATGACCACCATCAAGAGGATAAAAGTGGGCTATCTCGGACACGTGCTGAGACACGAGAGGTACCAACTCCTCCAACTCATAATGATGGGCAAGATTGAGGGGAAGAGGCGGGTTGCCAGAAGGAAGAAATCGTGGCTCCGCAATATAAGGGAGTGGACAGCGATAGCCGGCGTCGAAGAGCTTTTCCGACTGGCTCAAGACAGAGGGAGATATGCGGAACTGACGGCCAGCCTTCATTAGTGGAGAGGCACTGCAAGAAGAAGAAGAACGGAGTATCTAACGCCTGTCTGGCAAATGGAACTATGTAAGCCATCCGACATCAGTAGATATGTCAGCCGGCAACCCTGCTATGCTACAACAGTGTTCTCTCAGCCTTTGCACCGAGCAGTCGTGTGCCGCAATTTATATTATTTTTGCGATTAAATTCTTTTCCTATGTTGTGATTGGTGTAAGTCATTTCCTACTTACTCATAGTGAACCTGAACGTTATCGCGCCTCCCAGTGGGTGGGCCTAGAGTGGGATAGCCTGCATTTTGTGACTACAGACGCAATTCAATGTGGTTTTGTGACAACTAAACGGCGAAGTTCAGCGAGTGTCCCCGAGCGAGATTTGAACCTGCGACCTCTGCGCGACAGCCGAGGCGCGGCCGAATCTGCCACCGAGACTTGTTGCGTCGGCGACGAAATCAACCACCGGTATCCACGCAGTGTGCGCCTACGCTACGCTTGCGTCACCGCTACAGAGTGCTACGGTCGGTCTGCTACGCCGCGAGGCCCCGCCCCGCCGCCTGATCCGCTACGAGGTTTGCTACGTGCGGTCGTCGCTTGTCTGGTTGCATTACGCTACTGTTTGCTTTATTGTATGTTGCTAAGGTAGTTATTGCAATGAAGTGCTCCGCCTGCTTGAAGGACTTACTGCCGGGTGACGAGTTTCTCCAGTGTGGTATTGATTCATGCAGCGAGGTGTACCACTACCTCTGTAATAATAAAACACTGACGCCCGAGGAGCGCGCCGTATGGGTCTGCCCCATGTGCCGCTGCGCGGCTGCTAAGGGTGGCGCTAATTGCGAGATTCCGGTGGGCACTCCAATCAACAAGGTAACCTACAGGAAGAGAGAAGTCGAGGTGCCAGTGGACCGATCACTATCATCCATGTCCCAAGATATGCGGCTGCTGAGGGCGCAGATGTCCGCGCTTACCGAGCAGCTCAATTGTGCAGTCGCCACTATCTCACGTTACCATGAGACCCTCGGCCTATTCGCTGAGAAATTGGATACAGTGGAACGGTCGCTACAACAGTTACAAGAAGCAAGTAGCAAGCCTGATAATAAATGCGCATGCCAACGGAGTACGACCAAGACTGTTACGCGGAGTAACAACCGCCAGGCTGCCGATTTATCGGCGCCCAAGCGCGGATTGAACCCTAGGACCACCAGTCTGCCACAGGTCACTCTCGCTGGTACTGAGCTTGCAAGCGGCACGAGCGCCATGAAGACGGCCGCTTCGGATGGGACTGTCGTCGCTCCTTTGGCTGAGTACTGTGGAGTCGCAAATGACACTACTATTGATAACGTAACGTTGCTGAGTGAGTCAAGCGAGTCAGATGGGCCCCGCTTGGCATTCACAAATGAGGATGAGTCAGCTACTGGCGATGGCTGGACCGAGGTGCGCAGTAAGAAATCCAGGCCGTCTGCCTCTGTTCGCTGCACTGCCGGCCCTGACAAAACAACTCTTAGGGCCGTTGAATACCGCAAGCATATACATTTGTGGAACATGGTGTCCGGTGCGGAGGAGGTCCGCGCCTATCTACTGCAGTTGTGTCCTACGGGTACGTGCACGGTTGAGGAGCTGAAACCCAAAGGCGACTACAGATCATACAAGATTGGGGTTCCTGCCGCTCACTACGAACTGTGCCTGTCGCCTGATGTCTGGCCTGACAATGCGAGAGTAAAGACTTGGTTATTTCGTGGACCGGGGACTGGGAAAGCCTCGCGGCCGCGAGCACCCAACTAACGCAGGAGCTGCGAAGATAACTTCTACACTTGACCTCATCTATCAAAATGTTAGAGGGCTCAAGACAAAATTGACGCACTGGAGATTGAATTTTCTGCTTCTCGATTGCGACATCGTCGCCATTACGGAATCTAACCTCGATGCTTCGATTGAAGATGGCGAATTGACAAGCGGTGGTTGGGGTGTGATACGTCGCGACCGCCTGGCGCGCGCCGGCGGTGGTGTGCTGCTAGCGTCGCGCCCCAGTATTGCCCTGCGCCGACGATGTGACTTGGAAACGGACCGTGGCGAGGACCTGTGGGTCTCCTTTTCAATGAACAATTGCATGTTTAATCTATGTGTTGTTTATATTCCGCCTAAATCAAACGATCACACGTATATGCAATGGTTTCTCACCGTGGAGGACAAAATTGTTAATATTAGCGGGACTGTGATTATTGTAGGAGATCTTAATCTGAATAGTGCCTCATTGACTGTAACAAGCTATTACGGTTATTTTCTGAATGTGTGCGGACTGACCGAAAGGAACAATGTAATGAATGACCGCGGTGGCAGGTTGGATGTCGTGCTGGTGTCGGGGGGCCACGGGTGTGCTGTGGGGGAGGCGGAGAGCGGTGGTCTTGTGCCGCGTGTTGATGCGTACCACCCGCCACTGGATGTCTCAGTTTCGCTCAGTGACTCCTCGTGTTTGACCTCTGGGCGTCTCGATCCTAGTAATGTGGACATGCATAGGGATTGGAATTTCGCCAAAGCTGATTTTGATCGCCTATATCTTGCCATTTCACATATTAGCTGGGAGTCAGTTCTTTGCGCCCTGGACGCTGACCAGGCAGCTGAAGCATTTTATGACATCATGTACGCTATCTTTGATGACTGCGTTCCGAAAAAGATGCGTGCTCGTGAGCCCGTTAGGCAATACCCGGTGTGGTTCACTCACGATGTTATAAAGGATATTCAGCGAAAGGCAGCCCTTCATCGCGAGTGGAGGCGCACCGGTGATCCCACGGTCTACGCGGATTTCAGTCGTCAAAGAGCTGACGTTCGTATACGGCTCAAGCGGGCTTACGACGAGCACGTTACACGAGTTGAGAGTAACATAAAAACTAATCCTCGTGCTTTTTGGCGTCATGTCAGTGATCTGAGGTCGAGGGGAGGTTTTGTGTCTCGTGTCATGTACGGTGGCGAGGAGTTTGTGGGTTGTGAGGCGGCAAAGGCTTTCTCTGAGTATTTCTCAAGTGTATTTCTTCCTCATGCTCCTACTCTGGACGCGGGTGCAGCCAATGCTGGAGACCGCACTTGCTCGTCGCATTACATTCACATCGACAATATAACTGAGCGAGATGTGGAGGCTGGCCTGCGTCGCTTGAAGCCGGGTAGTGCGATCGGACCTGATTTTATTCCACCTTATGTCCTGAAAGCATGTAGAGAACACTTGATGTCTCCCTTTCTTCATATCTTTAATTTGGCTCTTACTTCAGGTAAATACCCCCAAAAGTGGAAACTATCACGTGTTAGTCCAATCCCTAAAACAGGTGATACCTCTAGTGTTGAAAATTATCGCCCAATAGCCATCCTATCCTCGATATCAAAGCTCTTCGAGTCTATCCTGCACAGGAAGATAAGCCTGCAGGTTGAACCTTACCTGTCAGATTCCCAACATGGTTTCAGGAACGGTCGCTCAGTCAACACTAACCTTTTGTGCCTAGTGGATACCATCTCCAGTCAGTTAGATAGGCGCAAGGAGAGGGATCGAGATGTTCGCCGTCAGGTTGACGTCGTGTACCTCGACTTTAAAAAGGCCTTCGACCGAGTCGATAACGACGTCCTTCTTGACAAACTGTGTATGTTGGGATTCACGCCGCGCATGCTTGCTTTCTTTGCCGACTACCTGCGCGACCGTAAACAGTTTGTGCGTCACGGTTGTTATGTTTCGGATCTGTATCCCACACGTTCTGGAGTCAGCCAGGGTTCGATCCTGGGTCCTCTTCTTTTTAATCTGATGATCAACGATCTTGATACAGTACTGAGATATTCTAAGTGTTTGCTCTACGCGGATGACCTTAAACTGATTCTCTCTGTGGAGGGTCTTGACGATTGTGAGCATATGCAGGAGGACATTGATGCTGTATATCGATGGAGTTTGGAGAACAAACTACTTTTCAATCCATCAAAATGTTATGTAATGTCGTATACGCGGGAGGGTAGTATGTTGCGGGCTGCTTATCGCCTCGGAGTAGATTCTCTCTGCCGCGTGGATGTCATGACTGACCTTGGTGTGTTATTTGACGCACGACTCACGTTCAGTCAGCATATTAATTCTCTCGCGAGCACATGTTTTCGCCGTCTGGGCTTTGTGGTTCGCAACGCGCGCGAGTTTAGGGACCCTGGTGCGATAAGGCTCCTGTATATGGCGTTGGTGCGCAGCAAAATCGAGGCATCTTCGGTCGTCTGGAGCCCCCATGAAAGCACATACACCTTGTTGTTGGAAAAAGTCCAAAAGGCTTTCTTACGGTTTTTATATAAAAAGCTGTATATGATTTATCCTTTCCTCTATCCAACGAAATTTCTGTTAGGTGTCCTGGGTTTCAACTCGCTGGAGGTGAGGCGCAACGTAGCACTTATGACGATGGCGTGTCGGATCCTCCGCGGTGAAATTCACTGTCCGCAACTAGTGGAGGCCGTATGCAGCCTGAACGTGCCTGACCGGTACCTGCGCGCGCGCAGCCACCGCCTGCTGGCGCCGAGCGCGGCGCGCACGGTCGCGCACCGCACCTCGCCGCTAATGGCCATGCCCACTCGACTCAACGCACTGCTGGCAGCAGCGCCGCATTGCGACCTGTTCGCCGACCCGCTGTACAAAGTGCTGCGTGAATGTTTGTTGTTATGTGAGAATGATGAATGAATGAATGCGGCTGGATTTCTGTATTGTGTTGTGATATAGTGATATTTTGTATTTTTTATTATTATTATTGTTATTGACATTTTCATTATTGTATTGACATTCGCATTATTTTTATTCTTATTGACATTTTCATTATTGTTATCCTGCAAATTAATTTAATAATATGACTAAGATAAATTATGAAATGTATAGTGCATTAGTTTAAGACTGTAATGCTAGACATTTGGATGAAATAATAAATAAATAAATAAATAAACAGTGAGTTAGGTTAGGTTAGTTAGGTGACTTCACGGAATGCACAAAACTCTCACTTGAAGAGGAGTATAGTTTCTGCCATCACATAAGAATACGAAGGGCTCGTAGACCAGTTAATAGAACGGTGAAGTGAGAAAATGATCGTATACGGTTAGAAACATTGGTGACTTCGGCGGTAAGCAGTTGGTGATATCTATCGGTAACAGTCGTAATGTCAAAAAACCCGGCCAAGTGCGAGTCGAACTCACGCACGGAGGCTTCCTCCGTGCAACGTAACTTACTAACCCCGTAAGTTTGCTCTTGTTTGTTATTTGTAATAACGTTTTGTTGTAGTTCGTAATAACAAAAAATTTTTTTGGAGGGATGTAATTTCAAATTTACAGTTTTCAGATTTTTTTCTTTACTTATTTTTTTTTTGTGTTTTCATACAAATATGCGTCAAAATTCGACACAAACAGCGATATCTTTTGATTGCGTTGACGTAGAAGGTAGATTTACGGCTGCACGAGGTGGCAGACCTGAGTATTTGGTATTAATTTCAACTTGATCCGTCCACGCGTTTCTGAGATATGGGTCTTGACAGACGGACAACAAAGTGATCCTATAAGGGTTTCTTTTTTCCTTTTGAGGCACGGAACTCTAAAAAGTACAGGCAGCCCGAACACCACTGACAGTAGTTTTTGTCGCTCACCACGCCATAGGAAAAATACTTAGAATAAGCTTAACATCAGCATCTAGGCTCCCAGTCCATACGCTTATCCCGTAGAAATATGTAACAACGGAAGTGGCACCTGCTGCTATCAACACATCGCTTATCTGAATGTGATAACGCAGTCACTCTAGAAATGCCAGACTGAACGGTCATGTAAGACAATGGCTGGCACATCCCAACCTGACAACAGCCTTCGGGAAGTGAGAGTCCACGGCAGACGTACTCGTGACCCTGACGAGTACCAAGTGAGGACAGTGGTTTCCAAAGTGCCTAGTCGGCATACGAACTATGTGTACGTGAACTCGGCGTATGTGGGTAGTACGAATAGTGTTAATGGAAGAGGATTGTCGGAGCCGCCTACGAGGTTAGTTGAGTTGACTTTTCGGGTGAGATTGAGTGACCATTTATGGATGACCCCTAAGGTGTGATTTAGGTCAAACGCGGGTTTATATATGATGATGATATCAAATAATTATTGGTAACGTAAAATGCTGAATGGGGTTGCTCTGTGTCGATAACTTTTGTACCAAATATTTTCTATTTTCGCGAAATCAAATTGTGAAGTTCCTTTAATTTTATTACGATCAGGTGATTTATTTATTTCACAAAAAATAGTTGGGTTACTCGTATTAAAACTACCTCGAAACTAGTCGAAACTGACCTGATGCTTCTCGGAGGACTTCAGAATTTTCGAAAGATTATGTCCTCCAAGAAAAAGTCACTTTTAATTTAAACCTGATCTTTGGTTCAATCACCGCAAAATAATATCGCTTCATTAGGAGCCTTCCATAAACTAACTAGCGCCGCCAATCTTGAAAAAATCTTCCAATTTAATAAATTAAAAACGAACTACAACTTACCGACATTGAATCACGTTATAAATAAGCATTTAAAAAATATTATTTATCGTAATAAACATTTTGTGAATAGCTTTTTTAATAAACTTGATTAAATTGGAAGATATTATTTTTTTTAGATTAGCTGCGCTAGTTGGCTCATGGAAGGCCCTTCAAGCTTAAATCTGATCATCATTTTCTAGCCTTTACAGGTCCGATATTCTACATAAGCCTCTTCCAAACTTTGCCATCCGCTTCTACTCATTTTACTCTAGTGCTTCTGCGATTCTTTGCATATCGTCACAACCAGCCTTTGGGCTTCCTGAGTCCAGTTCGAGGTCACCACTCCATCAGGCTTCGGCTCTATCCATCTGTCTGACGCCTCATTCAATGTCCTGTCCATTGCCACTCTGCCACTTGAGCTAGCTAAAGATTGGGTAGTCTTTATCTATGACGCCAGTTATAATAATTAATAAGAATAATAATTTTTTCATAACTTCGAGACAATGTGATCATGGCAGGTGTCCGACGTCTCGCTCTATAGACCAGACTGACTGACCCACCAACACCCCAAACCAATAGCCCCAATTAAGTTGTAATTTCCAATAACTGCAATAGTTTATGCACCTGACGGGGTCTGTCATTGAGTGCAGTCAGATGCGCTCAGAGACGGGTCCCGCTAGGTGCATCACATATCTCTTCAAATTAAAGTTCTCTAAGGGGCCTCTACGCGTTGGACCTATGTCTCCGTGCAAGCCTTTCAAAGGACCGGGTTTTCTTAAACCCGTGAAACCTAGAGAGATACATAATAATAATAATAAAAATCTTTATTTATCTCACATCAAAGAATGGTGGGTACAAGATACAACTAGCAATAACAATGTTATGGTTCTAAGATGCGAGAGTCTGGTGTCTGTGCTAGGTGTAAGCCTGTGTTACACATCACCAGGCCCATTTAGAAACAGAAATAGGAAAATAAGAAAATAAGCATTAGGTACTAATTAGGTGTATGTGAGTGGTGATGAGTTCGGTGGCTCAGTGGTTTGGTCAATGGACTTGCAATATGGAGGTCCCAGGTTCGATTCCCAGCTAGGGCAGCCATGTACCAATGAGTTATCCTCGGTTTTTTCGACGGAAAAACTTACGTACATTTACCGAGTGCTCTCAAAAACGGTGAAGGAAAACATCGTGATGAAACCTGCATGTCGTAGAAGAAGAAAAAATCTAAGGCATGTGAAATCCGCCAACCTGCACTGGGCCCGCGTGGTGGATCATGGCCCGAGCTCCCTCGATGTAAGGGAAGGTCTGTGCCCGAGCAGTGGGGCAATATAAATAGACTGATGATGATGATGATGAGTGGTGATGGTCGTGGATAGTGTGTGTGTGTGAGAAAGAGAGAGAGAGAGGGTGTGTTAGTGTGTATGTGTGTGTGAGGGTGCGTGTGAGAGGGTGTGAGTGCGAGGGTAAATGCGTGCAAGTTCAATCTGATCAAACTGTTATAGAAACACCTTAGTATCTACGAGTATTTCTAATAGATATGCTATTGCAAAAAAACAGACTGTAGATATGGATAAGTTTAACAAGAAACACTAATCAATAACCGATAAGCGTATTTGATATATAAAATGTTGTCAGACGTAACTTGGATTAAAAGTAATGGTGTCATCGTTGCTAATCTATTTATTTTATTAATGGACTCGTCATGTAACAGAAAATTCAATATATCATAGTCTTCTATCTTCCTACAGAGGAGTCGCAATAGCATCTTCACCCTGGGTAGCCGCGTCTTCTTGTCTTCATCCAGAGGAGTCGCCGTAGCGTCGTCACTCTGGACGAAGCAGCTCGACAGTCACGTTCACTCCCGAACTTGTAGCGGGACTCTTGACAAAAGCTTGAAACTTCAGATCTTGCTCAAATTATCCATTAAAGTCGCCATGCTGTCATTCGCGAACATTTTCTGATTAATTTAACGTGATATTAAACACAAATAACCACTGTAGACATTAGGATATAATTTTTCAACCGTCGTTTTCCGCCTTTTTCAAAAAACCATCGTTGCTAATGCTAACATTTTTTTTGTAAACTTAGAATTTACCCAGTGACGTATTAAGGAAAAGGCACTAGGGGCGCAAGGTAAAGGGGCGAAGTTTTGACGAAAATAAAATAAGTTTAGTATTCTTACTTACTAACTTACACAAAATAAAAAGAATTTTCGAAGCGCGCCCGTCTACTTAATTAAAGTAGTAAGTTACGATATTAAAAGCACTTTTTAACGCTGCTCTCTCTTTCGCGGGTTTGCTGGTAGAAATCTCTTTTGAGATAAGCTTGCCCTTTGTATCAATTTGTTTCTTCTGTATGTTATTTATGTATCTGTCTTTGTTGTGCAATTTGTTTTAAACAAACAAGACCTAGGTACTGATGAAAAAAATATCACTAGATCCATTCCATTTGCATTTCTTTAAAATTATATCTAAAAAAACAGCTGGACGGACGACGAAGTGATCCTATAAGGGTTCCTTTTTCCTCTTGAGTTACGGAACCCTTTGAGACATTTTTGAGATTAGCGTACCTTAGTACTTTAAATTAACGATAACAATAAAATGGTTTCTCAAAGCAGTCAGGATCAAGTGTAAGCAAAAATAAAACGTAAGATCTTGTGTGTAAGTTATTTTATAAAAGCCTTATCTTCTATTAAAAGATAATACTTGTATACTTAATCGGATTTTAACACCAATCTTTGCTATTTTCGTATTCGAGTCATACGGCTTGATAAGATCGTTTGCGAAAGCGGTTATGTGTCCAAAGAATACAACAATCTAACCATTATGAAGGCAATTTTTTTAATAAGAAAATTCAGTAAGATAGGGTCAGTGAAAATCTATTTTACATTGTGCTAGGAATATAGGCAAAATGGTTTTTTAGGTCACAGTTAGAATTCAATAACTAATAGTTTATGGTACGAACGACACCAATGGTTACTTGCAATGGTAACAAACAGTACCGTCGTTACCATCATAAGGGCGGACGGGGCCCCTGCCCAGGGCCCCCATCCTCACAGGGGCCCCCGAAAGTCATATCACACTTTACAATTTATTTTCTATTTTGAACCATTTATATTTGAGCTGCACTAAGAATTACCGCCAACATTTCTATGTCAAAATGTTAATCGGACACCAGATCAGTTTTTCTATTACACTTTACAATTTATTTTCTATTTTGAACCATTTATATTTGAGCTGCACTAAGAATTACCGCCAATATTTCTAAGTCAAAATGTTAATCGGACACCAGATCAGTTTTTATTCTGAACAGTGCAAATTTAATTTTTTTGGTTATCCACTTTTTATTTTCCTACAGGGACCCATATTATTGTGTGCCCAAGGGCCCCGCAATTGGCTTAAGACGGCCCTGTTAACAAAAATGTACACAACGTTACTTGCAATAAAGAGCTTTGAATTTGAAGTAAATCCGGTCCAAAGTCCAAAGTGGCACACAATAATACACTGTATTTATTAAATTTATTTATTTATTTATAAAAATATTACACAGCATTACAGTTAACACCAATGCGCTATTAACTTTATATGCTTTAGGCTATAAAATCGAAAATAGAGAATAATAAATATAGAGTAAGCGTCATTTTTAGGTAGATAGGCCTCGTTCTACGATTTTTGTCTCGCAGTATTTTTTTCGCAGTAATTATACATTAAGAATAATAAAGATATTTATATTCTATTCTATTCTTCTATTCTATTAATTACTGCGAAAAAAATACTGCGAGACAAAAATCGTAGGATTGAAAATATTCGAGACGTCAAATTCACCCCACTTAAACATTTTCAATGGGAATGACACAGGTCTATAGAAACCCATACGTTACAATTTTCTACGCCAAAAATTATCACGTGACAAAAAATTGTAGTGCGTGCTTGAACACTGAACAGTCTGGCCGGTTAACATTTTCTCAAGAACTACTTGGTTTTGAATACACTCCATGTATTTTATCCGGTCCAAAGTTCAGGTTAGTTTCGAATACACTCTATGTATTCGTAAAGAGAGAGAGCTCGGTGGCTCAGTGGTTGGGTCAATGGACTTGCAATATGGAGGTCCCAGGTTCGATTCCCAGCTAGGGCAGCCATGTACCAATGAGTTATCCTCGGTTTTTTCGACGGAAAAACTTACGTACATTTACGGAGTGCTCTCAAAAACGGTGAAGGAAAACATCATGATGAAACCTGCATGTCGTAGAAGAAGAAAAAATCTAAGGCAAGCTCCCTCGATGTAAGGGAAGGTCTGTGCCCGAGCAGTGGGGCAATATAAATAGACTGATGATGATTTGTAAAGAATTTAAAAAAATCAGTCAATATTATTTTTTTAAATCGCAATCTTAATGACTATCCTGCATACATTTATGTGCTAGACCACACCTAAAAGTTGATACAATTTATCTTATCCATACAGTACTCAGATAGTATAGGTCCAATCGAATACAATGACGTAAGCAGTATAGGGAAAGTGAAGTAGCGATATAATATGAGATAAACTATACCATTGGGAATTCCCTATTTGAAAACATTATCATCAGTCTATTCTTATGTCCCCATGTTCAGGCACAGACCTTTCCACACATCGAAGGAACTCGATGATCCACCACGCGGACCCAGTGCGGATTGGTGGATTGCACATGCCTAAGATTTTTTTCTTCGGCATGCAAGGTTTCCTTGCGATGGTTTCTCTTTACAATGAATCCCCGTAGCGGTGACTCCCGATCCAGTGAGTCCCTCAACGTCAAATCTCACTACGTTGATCTACAGTCAGGTGCAAAAAGTTAAACTGTGCTCCAATTTAATTCATTTTAGTTTGTTATTGACAAGGCCTCTTTACAGCCGCTACTTAATTTATTACGCTTGTTACTATTTTTAATTAATTATTAATGAATGTAAGTAGTTTAATTACTTGTTAGTGACCACTGACACAATACAGTGGGTCTGCTTTTGCCCTTCTGCCCCTTTGTCTATCGAGCCATGTAATCATACATTATTAAAAATGTATGATCACAATATTATGACGTAACCAAGTGTTCCCTGTGTACCTAAGGTTAAAATAAATGAGACAATGAGACAATAAATTTTAACCATCATAAAAGAAAAGGAAGAGGTTATCAATTGCCAAGAACTGTCAAAACTGACATGTATATCGTTCAAGTGTCAAAATGAAAACGATAACGATTGAAGTTGCGGTCACTCCCCTGACCGAGGTTCGAACCTGGCACCTCCGTATCGTCCAATGGTGTAGTGTAAAACATAAGTAGGTAGTAGGATACTATAGGTGTTCAATAAGTTTGTGTTTACTGATCATAAATCATAATTATCATCTTAACTAAAGTACTATACGATTTAAAAATAACCTTGAGGACTTGGACCAAATTATATCAAAAAGACGAACTTTAATAGTCCCGATATTTTCAAACAATTGCGTTTATAAACCGATGCTACTTCAAGAGTATTCGGCGCAGTTATTTTTATTATTATTAAATAAGTGCCATAGTATGACATTTTATTCACATTACGATCTAGCCTAAATACAATAAGACTAATAAGTAATTTGATTTTGACCTAAAATTCTATAAATTGAAACTTATATATAAGAGTTAGTCCAACGACATTACTTAGAGTCTATTAAGGGCGATCACTTTGTTCACGTGTCTTACATTCGCGCACTATCACTACGAATTGTTTTCACTACACTACACCAACTCAAAAGGTTTGGTTCTTTTCGGTCTTCTCACTATGTCCGTGTTGTCGAGGAGCTGGATTGCCTCGACATTCACATGATGATGAAGTCTGTATTCGTGAGCTTCTGCAAATTTTTTACGATTTGATTGACTGTGTCCACTTTAAGGTCCCTGTGGAGATCGTCGTTTCTTACGTACCAGGGCACATATACGATGTTCCTAAGTACCTTGTTTTGCGTTTATAAACCGATGCTACTTCAAGAGTATTCGGCGCAGTTATAACTCAAGAAAATTAACAGATAATATTTCTTTTGCAGTGTCATTCGCGAGCAGTACTGGGCCTGTTCAAGGTGGCCGTATGGACAACGCATGCTAGCTATTGCTGTGGGGGTCCTGCTTGGTGCCGTGATAGGCCTGGCTGTGACCATCGGCCTGCTGGGGGGTGTCACTGAGGACGGAGTGGGGGGCCTCTTCCGATCAGGGCCGGCGCCTGATTAAGGGCGAGGGGTTTAAAGCTAGTTGTGATATACATATTAAGGTGATGCATGTAAAGTTTAATTAACGTTTAAGGATAGTGTTCTAAAAAAGACGCCAGGGTCTTTTCGCCTCAGAGGTGGATTCACAATCATAGATATACCGCTAATGTCGCATGCTTACTTTTACGCTATGTAGCATGAGCGACTATTTCGTTTAGATTTAGAATTAGGTGTGGCGGTCACGACAGAATAATACCTATACTGAAGCCTAAATCAAGTGTCTTATTTTTTCGCGTTATAGTATTTTATTCTTATTATATCGCGTTATTCGATCGGATAACTTATCACATTAATGAACAGGTTCAACAAATCAGTTCCTTCATTGTTACATCACAACAGTCAATTAGACGATCATATTTGTTTACAAAATAAGACACTTGATTTGGGCTTCGGTATAGTACTGTTTTGTTTAGATTTAGGATTAGGTTTTCAGGACAGAATGTGTGATTCGGAGGTTTTAGATTTAGAGGTCAGGCCTCTAATTCTAAACTTAAACGCAACCGACCCTGTCATTAATATAGTACATCGCGCAAGAGAGAGCGGGATGCCTCGCTTAGCGTTGATTAAATGGCAATGCCAGATTCTTCCCCACCATCAACCGTATGATGAACAAGATAACGAATAAATGTAAAAATATCTCCGTTTGTTATTAAAATTATTGGTTTAAAATATAGTTTTGTACATCAAACGAGTCGAAAAAACAGCTTAATTAAGAATTCAGAAAATAGTAAGAAATCGAAGCGAATTATTCATTGTCTTTGCTATCATTTTCTACTACTCTCGCAACTCCTACTGATTATGATTATGCAATATGAAACCTGTAATAAGTCTCCAACAATATGATAGGTAGCTTCAATGGTCTCGTAGTTTGAAGGTGGGGCAAAGCTCTATTGAAATGTGGCAATGTCATTTAGTGTGTGCTCTCTGGAATCGCCACAAGAATACAGCACACAAACTTTCAATCGTCTAATTTCCGGTTTTGTAATCACCTAAGTATAGATAAATATATTAAAAGTGTAAATGAGTTGGAAAATGTGTAAATATCTGGTCATTTTATTGGATAGATTTAAATTAAAGGATCATAAATGACATGATAAGAATTCGCGAACGAAAAGTGTTTGATGTTATTGTTTGATAAGATTATAACACCAGGCTCAACTATCTAGACGTAGAATATAAATAACATGGATTAAAGTCTGTTTGGGAAGGCCTTAGCCATAAACGTGACTTAAAAGTTATTATTTATAGTTTAAGTCACGGCCCTTTTTACCCAACTGCGTAAGAAGGAGGGTTATTTCAACGTGGTGTACTTAATAGTGACAAAACACGTTAAATTAGATTTATGGCTATAGCCCTTTTTTTAACCAGGTAAAACATGCAAGATCATGTGTCACCACGCCCGGGGGAGCGTGTTGATTATGTCGGGCTCACCGCCCTGAAGGGGCAGCATACCGACTAAACGTCCTGGGGTGTTCCACCTCGTGCCATTCTTGCCGAGCCACGGGAAACTGTGATACATCCGCGACCCGACTGGCGCCCGAGCAGTCCCCATTGTGTGCTGTACTAGCCCACAATGTATAATCCATTCATCCATCACCTACCTCCTCCCCGTCTGAGCCTCGAGCCGCTCGGGGCCGTGCGGTTCGCGCACTGCGTCCGTGGGCCCGGGCCCTTACTTAGGCGGCGGCACCTCGTACACTCCGGTACGCTTGGCACCGCCTCGTACCACCCCATGGCGCGGATTTCTTTCTTGCCAACCTTTCTCTCAGCCATTCATACATCATGGCTGTACCGGCCGCTACAGTTTCGATAGATTTCGACGATATACAGGGTGTAACGTAAACGGTATATGAAGCCGAAGGGAGGGTGTTCAGTATCGGTAACTGAACAACTTTTGTCCACAACTTTTCGAATAAAAAATAAAAATAAATTCATGTCCCATACAAATCGACCAGCTGGCCGGTACGAAATGTATGAAAAGTCAAAAAATAAATTCGCGAAAATCGAAAAGTCGTAGAACTCAGCTACCGATACTGAACACCGTCCCTTCGGCTTCATATACCCTTTACGTTACACCCTGTAGATATTTTATCAAGTTGAGTACGAATCCGAATCCATGTTATTTGCATAGTAGACAATATGACACTTTTATGGTGGCACTGCACTTGGCTATTCGTATTCGCTATTGGATATTTGTCGTATTTGTAAAATACTTGACGTATACCGGAGCCCAAATCAAGTGTCTTATTTTGTAAACAAATATCATCGTCTAATTACCTGTTGTGATGTAAAACTGAAGGAACTGATTGATTGAATTTGTTCATCATTGTGAAAATAAAGTAATCAGATCTAATAATGTCTAAATAACTATGCAATAACGACAGAATAGCTTAAAATGTTAGTGAGGGAGGGTAGTTATTGTTTACAAAATAAGACACTTGATTTGGGATTCGGTTTACATACAAATAAGATGAATCAAGAATACCAACCACACATGGCAATTATGACAAATACGCAAATACGAAGAGCCAAGTGGAGTGTCACCATTACGCCGAGAATCATAAACAATTTCGCTACGAGCCAATATTTTTAGAATTTAACCTCTATTAATTTAATTATAATTTCAAAATAAATATTCATATAACTAGTGTAAAGCGTTGAACAAATGCAAATAAGAATAATATACCTACCAACCTAATATGTCTAATAAATTGTAAAAATAATTTTGGTTAGATATAGGTACAGGTGTCCTATGTTCAAAAGTTAAGACTGAACATGTAATATTACTTACAATATTACTGATTGTTATCACTGCAAGATTAATAAATTAAAATTACAGTCAAGCCAATAATTGTATTAAATTTTTAATTAAGATTTTAATCAGTTTATAAGGAATTTCGTGTTTTTGTTGGCATGTAAGTTGTGAATAAATCAATGTGATTGTTTTTTACTTATTGCGTTTCATTTAATATGCTGTGTAGCAAAGATTTAAATCGTTAGATGTGCCCTTGTCATACATAGGGCGCGCTATTGCAAAGTAAAGGACTGGTGTTTGAAATTTACGCACTACGGCTCGGTTGCATGCAGTCGATGTTTGACACGGGCCCATCTCACGTTTTAAATATTTGAACCTTCCTCAAGATTTTAAAAAAAAATCCGAAAGGCAAAGGCAAGGCCAACTAGGGCATACAGCCTGGTCTAATTTTATATAAAGTCTGTTTTCATATAAATACTTACATAAAAAGACGTTAAAATGCCCAGAAAATGGGGCGGGGCATGCGTTTCAACTGGTCGCAGGCCGCAAGCCGCGTATAATATGTTGCGGCTGTGTGTGGAACATACTTATTGTGGAGATCGTTTGAAATACTTTTTTTTTCCACCTCTTTTTTTAACCATTAAACCCAGCCAGGTGGATGGGATAGAGATTAAATAATAGCTCTTACATACCTCTGGTATCCTGGTACTCCGACCCAAATCCATGTACATGTTGTTATTACCTATAAATATTAACCTAAATATATATATATAAACCAAACTAAAAACTATATGTACAATAGGTCAGTTGAACTATCTGAATGGCTTAGCATTACAGATAGTTCAACCGATCCCCGTTGTCCGGCAACGTGCCCAAAATGCTGGCGGCATTTCCCCTCTGGATCGCTAGGCTGATCCTTTGGGCGAAATACAGGCCAGCATTTTGGTCACGTGTGGACTCCACGTGCCGCCCCGACAGGTAAATATAACCTATAAATTAAATTTCCGTAGTTGGATTTTTTCATTTGACTGTACTTTATTCGTAAAACGGGTGGAATCGCGACTATAATTAAACGATATTTTTGAGATAATTTTTCGGGTCGAAACGCGAGCGGTGGAATCGCAATCGGGTCGAATCGCTATTGACCCGAGAAATTAAGTGACCAATATTCGATGTAATACAATCAATTGTCAGACTAATGGAGCATGTCAGCGCTTGTCACATTGTCAATTGTAATGACATGTCTCTATTGAGGATAGAGTTACGGTCAATTTGGTACGTCGAAAACAAATGACAATGCCAGATTCTGCCCCACCATCAACCGCAAGATGTTCAAGATAACGAATAAAATGTAAAAAAATATCTCCGTTTTTTATTAAAATTATTGGTTTAAAACAAAGTCTTGTACATCTAGCGAGTCGAAATTAACAGCTTAATTAAGAATTCAGAAAATAGTAAGAAATCGAAGCGAATTATTCATTGTTTTTGTTATTCTTCTATAGGAGATGCGAGAGTAGTAGAAAATGATACTGATTATCATTATGCAATATGAAACCTGTAATAAGTCCCCAACAAAATGATAGGTACAACTTAAATGGTCACGTAGTTTTGTAGGTGGAGCAAAGCTCCATTGAAACGTGACAATGTCTTTTACAGGGGTCCTTGAATTCATTCGACAAATTGAAACTGGGGGTGGTACTCATGATAAATAATAAATTGGTAAGGTTTTTTAGATAATGAAACCTGCAAAAAAATTAACTAAATACGTCCCAAGTCACACAATGACCTTAGAAATGACTATTAGGTCAAATTCCAGTGAAAGAATTCGTTTCAAAATACCAGAGCCGTTTCGGTTGTCCCAGTACCGTGGTCACCCCACCGGTAATGATTTACCGGCGCCCCGTGGCTCCATTACGATGTCCATCCACACAGAGAGATCGGTATCGGATGCTATTATCCCGATACGCTCCCATTTGCCCACAGGGATGGACTAGTTTATTTGCGCCCCTATTGGGACTGGGTGACGCTTAGTGCTTAAAATATCGAGCAAATGGCCAAAATACAAAAATTCATGTTTTTAATTATATAACAACATGGTATTTTGGTTATTCTAATAAGTATATCTATTGAATATATGCATGGAGAGGGTTGGGGTTTCCGCTATTGGATACGATTACTCCATCCCCCTTACAAATTAATACGAGTTTGTATTACCTGACTAAATAAAAATTATTAACCTATTAGGTAGTACCTAATACGTTAACAGGGGACGCCACCCTGCCGCGCACGCACCGCACTTCACCTCTTGTACCGCTAGCAGCTTGGCGATCACTCACACAAATGTATACCTGAGCTTACGCCTCGCGCACTGTACAAGAGCAATTACAAGCTCACTTCTTTGCTCTCATTTTAAATTATTTCATCTAAAAGTAACGCCATGATAGGTACCGCTATTGGCCGCTAGGTCTACTCGCGCGCTAGCGACGAACAGATTCTGCGCCCTCTAAGTTTAGCGCCCTGTGGGCCCCTCATTTACCCTAAGTCCGACCCTGTTGCTTTGTGTTGGCCACGCTCCATTGTTCGCTGGGTCTAGCCAGAACAGGAATTTATTCCTCGCGTCTATGTAGATAATGCTGGGACGTGAATTACCTTATAGGATAAAAGTGCCGGTAAATGAAATGCACTTATCCTAGTTATTGTGATAGCCATGGCTTCAATGTGTAGCTAGGACGGGCCTTATTGACGACATCGAAAGTTGCTACATCGACGGTCGCTATATCGAAAACGCTACATCGACGGGTCACTGTATCGACTTTAGGCTGTAGGGAGTGCCAAATAATTAGACATACATACATACACTCGAAAAACACACCCCTCCTTCTTGCGCACGAGTAAAAATAAGTTTAACTAGAAAAATATAAACTCAACAACAACCAACAAAAGTCAACATTTTGCATCTGATCGAGAAAATGATGAAACAGTGATATAAATTAATAAAAATATCGCTAATATTGTTCCTCAATACCCACTTTATTGAAGAAGAAAAAACTATACTTAAGTACTCGTATACCTAAATAAATTAGACCTTATTAATTAGATAAAACGGGAATTACCGTGTTAAACATTTATTATTGATGTCTCGATATTTCGCCAGCATTGCAGCCATCATGGTCACGAGTAGACTGAAGTCGGTGAGTGTTGAACGTCAGAAGGGTGACACAATACGATCTACCCTCTTTCATGTTCGCTGACTGCGTTGAGAAAAGTTGATATTTGCAGGTACCCCTATTTTGCAAAAAGAGCTAATTATGTCCGCTCGTTTGCACGCACTCCCCTTTGTGCCTCGTTTACATAAGTCGATCACTGGATTCCAAGTTTTTGACAACAGAAAACCATCGTCGCGATTGAAATTTCTGTATTTCTTTATTTCAATGGCCTCGCGTACTAATCTGGGAACATAATGGCGTTCTGTCGATAATACTTATAAATAAATAATAAATTAGACCTTGTTTTTCCTGCCACAGTTTGGTCACTCGATCGATGCAACTATTTAGTTGGTCGGTGGTCGAAAGCGAGCTTGTAATTTATGGACCAACCCCGTAATAGCTTATCGATAGAGCTAAGTGGTTGAGCTACTTTTTAACTTTTTTTGGAACTTTTTTACAAATGAAAAAACAAAATGAGTGAACCGCGGCGATAACTTATCTGAGGTTGTATTGTATTTCATTTATTTTATTAATGGACTCGACATTTCGTCATTTGCCAATGTCATGTTACAGAGAATTCAATATATTCAATAGTCTTCTATCTTCCTCCAGGGGAGTCGCAGTAGCGTCTTCACCCTGGGTAGCCGCGTCTTCATCCAGAGGAGTCGCCGTAGCGTCGTCACTCTGGACGAAGCGGCTCGACAGTCGCGTTCACCATCGCAAGTCCATTTACCCAACCACTGAGCCACCGAGCTCTCACATCACATCGAACTATAAATTTTATAAAATATATTATAATTATTTTCAGAGACTGTCCAACACTAATCGTTCCCATGGCCGCCCTACATCTGCGCAGACGCATGGCGATTTAGTGGTACGAGCAAGATAAGGGCCAATAAGCGCGTGAGAACTTGAGAAGCGCCCTTTTGTACGCCTTATCAGCGCCTAATAGCGTCCGGCTGATACCGGCCGGTGGCGGGAGTTGGTACCATAAACAGGTCTTATAGTTGTCATTTCTGGTAAGTACAAGGTAAGTGATTTATGGTATTTTTACTATGGGAAAAATAAACTTACAGGACAACCATAGATAGGTACATTTTCAGGAAACCGTAAGGTACCCAAACCCAAATCAAGTGTCTTATTTTGTAAACAAAAACTACCCTACCCTACTAACATTTTAAGCTGTTCTGTGATAATTGCATAGTTATTTTCACAATCGGATCACTTTATTTTCACAATGATGAACAGGTTCGATCAATCAGTTCCTTCAGTGTTACATCACAACAGGTAATTAGACGATCATATTTGTTTACAAAATAAGACACTTGATTTGGGCTGCGGTATAGGTAGTTATTTTAAGGGTTAAAGCCTGTCACATACACAGGTGGCATGCCCGCAGCTTGCGGTCAGTTGCATCGCATGCCCCGCCCCTTTTTCTCCCATCGTTAACGTCCAATAGGTAGCGTTCTGCAGCCTAGGCCTCAGGTCGCTACCTACTGGCCGCGGGCAGGCCGCCTGTGTATGTGTCCTTCACATTTATGGCGTAGAAGTTCCAAAAAAGATTTCACGAAAATTATTTCAACTCTATGGAATGTCCATAGAGAATTCATTTTAGAATTCATTTCAAAAAGAAATCACGCCATCTAGCGTCGAGTAGCGGAACAACCCGATAACTTTTCTGAGGAGAAAATATGAAATCGTGAGTCAAACAGAGCCTTCATAGAGCCAACTAGCGCCGCCAATCTTAAAAAAATAATATCTTCCAATATAATAAATTTTAGAATTAAAACTATAGTGAGCCATTACTACAAATTATTATATATAAACGGATATCACTCACTTATACTCTCTCTCTTTGACTCTGTCGGTCTAATTGCCGACTTTAACAATATAAGTGAGTGATATCCGTTTATATATAATAATTTATAATAAATTTTATTAAAAAAGCTATTTACAAAATGTTTATTACGATAAATACTATTTTTCAATATACAATACATGGCATAATTGCTACAAGCTAAGTTGTAGTTCACAAATGATTACCGTCAGGATGGCGCGGACGAGCTCCCAGGGCCTCGAGGCCTATCCTGGACTGATGTACCGCTTAAGCTGGAATTAGTGACGGAGTCTCATAATTTGTGACGCAATAGTTTAAAAGTTATAAGCGTTTGAAGGGGGCCGCGCCAACCTGACGCCTGAAAATTTGACTGATCAAAATCAAATTAATGAACCCATATGGAACAAATTTGATTGATAAAACCGGATGTGACGCGGAAATGATGAGCTTGTACCCAATTTTCATGTTTCAAACATAAACAGGTAAAAAGATATAAGCCTTCATAGGGGGCCGTGCAGAATCTCGCACCACCCCCCCTGGATCTCGAGAACCAGACAAGATACACGAACGCGGATTGTATGAGGACATAATGCCGCAAAACGCTGAATTCGTGACGAAAGAACCGACATTTAAAACGCAATAGTTCAAAAGTTATAACCAAAAGACTATTTTGGACCGTCAGGATGGCGCGGCCCCTTACAAACGCTAATAACTCGGTAAATATCTAATCACGGACGACGTGACTACCATCATTATTTCGGCATTCAGTGGTACTAATTTGTGACGCAAGGTCCGGGGCTCCAAGTTCAATACTTGCTGAGAAAACAAAATAACTAATTCCCTATAGAGTGAGCCGGTAGGGTGACAATGTCACTGAATTTTACAGGACTTTGTAGTAAAATTTGGAGTTGTCTATGGCAAACATGATGACATGTTTCTACAATCACCGGAAGCGAAAGGTAAAAGTCGCCTAGCTCATACAGCCTACACAAATAATACCTACATTAGACATGTATTATTTCTTATTCGTATGTGGCGGTAGAGTCATTTATGATGTATTATTCAAATACTAGTAAAATTTGAACTCACGTGAATACAATCATAGAAGATGACACATTCTAGCAATTTCAACTAGACGTGGGTCGTTACGGTTTTTTCATGAAACGTAACGAAACCTATGAATTGGTCGGCGTTCGGCGTCACATGTTTCAAAACGAGTGATTTTTGTAAGACGTTACTTTCATTCTGCTACCGTGATTGTATGCGTAAATAACTCTGCCACCTATACAGTTACTCACGAAACCAAAATAAATTACCATACTTTATTATCTATGTCCATAGTCTTAGTATGATAATGAAACTTATACTAATACTGTTACGCTCTTTTGTTTATCGGGTATACCGTCACACAGGGCAAGTGCATGTTCGGATTTATTCGTGTCTATTCGTATCACCCGCTCTCGCTTACTCGTGAATTCTCGATATGCCTTCTCGCTCGCTCGGCCGGCCGGGTGCATGTCCGGATTTATTCGTGTCCATTCGTGTCACCCGCTCTCGCTTACTCAGGAACTCTCGATCTGCCCTCTCGCTGGCTCGGCCGGCCGGGTGCATGTCCGGATTTATTCGTGTCCATTCGTGTCATCCGCTCTCGCTAACTCGGGAATTCTCGATCTCTCGCTCGCTCGGCCGGCCAGTAGGCAGGCGCGATGTGTAGGAAATGTAACGTGACTGTGACAGTATAATCAAATAACTCTTTTTACAAAAATCACTCTTTGTAATTTGACACAAAACAGGTTCCTCCGCTACATGCCGTGTAGATAGCGATTGTAACAAGTGACGTGAAATAACGTACACGTCTAATTTCAACCATAATATTAACTCTCAGACTTAAAAATATACTACTTACTGACAATCATGTGCAAAAGCACTAATAGATGTATCAAATTAGACTGAAAATTGTAATCGATTAGATTGTGAACGTATAAGTTATTGTTTTTGAAATGTTATATTTTTTTCGTACAAAATGATACGATTCTATATGATTCGATCTTTGTGAAATCGATTCAAACCCATACGATCTTGATCGTGAATCGATTCATTGAGTTACGATCCATTGCGATCCAAAAGATCGATTCAAATCAAAAAATAGGGCATCCCTAGAATTATTGCGATATCGTTCATCATGAATCAAACATTAGGTGCGCGACACACACTCCATTTGGCGATCCTTGTCTAACAATTCAATGTCAGCTGAATAATTTGTTTTGACATAATCAGATAAATATACATATTAAACAACGCATTTTAAATTATAAAGTTATTCTTTTTTGCAATACACATTTAATTTTTAATTAGAGAAATTAGTAAATACAAAATCTAGCACCTTAAAGGAATATGGATCGAAATATTTTTCGGATTATTGAATGCATGCAGCATCCGTTCACCGTATCGAGTTGGCAACACTGGTTTCAACCCTATACAGTATACATCACTCACAACACAACAAACAACAACGATTCCTTGAAAAGCGCGCGAAACGCCATTAGCTACTTTTTTGTGAAAATTCTAATTAAATAGTTTCCGTGGTATTTAGTGATTAATGATCACGCTAAGTTAATCAGTAGATGTCCGCGAACGTATGTATTTATAAGATTTCAGACGTTCTATTAACATCAGACCAGCCAGGCTGTATGCCCATATTTCCATAGTTGGCGTTGCCTTTCCCTTTGGGAAGAATTTTACGAGAAAAAAAAACGCCGCCATTACAATTTCACAAACGGAACGGTTATTATAAAATTTTCAACAAGTTTTTCGTAGTAATTGGTTGGACTATGTTTTATGTCTAGAAGTGTTGTTTGTGTATCCACGACAGGAAGCAACGATGTGAAATCAAAGAGGTAAGACGATTTAATAGTATTACCTAACAATTTCCATGCATGCAACAATACAAAATAAAACATTATCACCCACACACTTTTACAGTGCTAACCCCCACTTTCAATATAAAATAACTCTAGAGTTAGCGACTTAAACAAACAACAATAATAAATTCCAACATTATCATTAATGGAATACAAAACCGATAACTTATGCAAAATTTCATTAAAAAATAAGAATAGAGAAATGTCTCATACAACATGACGTATGAAATGCTAATTTATTTTTATTTTTAAATGTATTTTATTACCGTTTAAGATTTTTTTTAAAACCACAAATTTTTAATAAAATTGATTATATTGCAAGATATTTTTTTAAGATTGGAGGCGCTAGTTGGCTCATGTCAGGCCCTTCAAGGTCGAAGGCGATCACTAAATAAATAAATACACTCGTTCAATAAGTATTTACTAATTATTTTGTTTTTATTTTCAGTTTGGAGCAACACGTAAATGCAAATAATATCATCATTATGAAGGCGGTTTCAGTTTAGAAGGTAAGTGCAACATCCATAATTAATTACATAGGTACGGCCTATTGTTAGATATTACTCAAAACGATGAAATGAATATCATTGGAAGGCGTGATGAAGCCTGACCGCGACTTCAATCGTTTTCGTCTTCATTTTCACACTTAGACAGCATACATTACTACGTTTCATTGTCGTTTGTTAAAACTTGCAAAAATATTGTAATGTGTGGCGTCCATGTGTAAAATTGAAAACGATTACGAAAACGATGAAAGTCGCGATCACTTCCTTGATCAGAGTCATCGCTAACTAAACCAGCCCGATATCACGTTCTCTCGCTCGCTCGTCATATTATATTTGATCGTTTTGAGAGAAAGGTGACTAATACGACGCGGTGTCGACCGATTATTCTCTTTCCGGCGACTTTTACCATCATAATAAGTTGGAGCAACTCATAGCGTATGTCCTAAGTACGCCACTTTACGCTTCTTGATGGAACTAGATTTCCCTTTATTATTGTTTCCTCAAAAACCTAGTAACCTAATAAAAAAATAAAAATCAACTTTATTCAAGTTGCCAGCTGTCACTTATAGAATAAGTCTGCAGGAAGGACCTAGAGCGGTAGGTCACATCATGTTTTATGCTACTTAATAAAAAAATGAAAATTTTATTACAGATATCTACTATTCGCGGATGTCTACGCCCGTCATTCAGCAGATTCAGAATGAATTTCTTATGAATATGGACTACTATCAGACATAAGTTCAACATATAAATAACTGTATATTGAACTCAAAGCTAAGTTTTACAAATTGTGATATTATGCTGCAAACTATACGTAAGATTTTATACATAAGTACTAAAATTACATACAAATTGTTAATATTATAATAAAAATGTGATTGTGATAACGATAACGATAAGTGCGTATGTTTTAAGAGCTTATCCATAATTACTCAAATTAGGTAGATGATTTGTTTGAAAAATAAATACCCAAAAATTTAATGAATAGGCATCTACAGTCATAGCATACCTACATACGCACTTTGCGTGTCAGTAATACGGCTTGGACTACAATCAAATGGGTGTATGTATGTTGCTTAATGTACGCTCGACAAAGAGTTTATGACTTGTTTATTATTGTTTTACCTACTTACTACGAGTATATTTTACCAAAGTTGATTATATTGCTATATGCGAATTTAATTATTAAGAACTCTTAAGTCAAATCCATTAGGACTTAAATAATGACTGAATATTTTATTATTTTGATTAATGTAGGCACCTACTTGATTTGACGCACTCACAGCAAGTAATAGGTTTTATTGGAAAAATAATTGTTAAAAACAACTTATTGAATTATGTTTTAAGAACTCAAAACTAAGTTAAACAAATTGTGATATGCCGTAAATTATACAAAGATATTTTGTACTAAAAAATAAATATCTACATTTTTTATAAACGTAGTACCTTTATGTTACTAATTTTATATTATATAATAATAAGAATATATTATATTATTTATTGTACATAAACTTAAAATTAATACAAAGTTAGAAAACATGTACACAATATCAAGCTTAACCCTATGAGAAGAGTTATCTTACAGCTAACCATGTATTACAGCGGTGATTGAATTTATTTTACTATTTTTAAGTAATGTACCTGTAGGTGACGAACTTGTAGCAGTGTAATAGTTTTAATAAAAACTTAATGTTTTATTAACAATTATTGACTATATTATGTTTCAAGAACTTAAAAAATTGTTTAACAAATTGTGATATGCTGTAAGTTATACAAAGATATTTATACTAAAAATTGTACATTTAGAAAATTTTGTTAATATTGATAATAAAAAAACGATTGTGATAACGATAGGTGTGTATGTTTTAAGATTGATTGTTGTGTCTGGAAAATAAATACTTACATAAAGAATGCTATTTACAGTCGAAAGTACGTACATTAACATAACACTGCTTGTCAGTAATACGGATTGGTTCACAATGAATGTATGTAGGTTGCTTGATGTAAAGTCGACAGAGAGTTTTGTTTTTTGTTTTGTCTAATATTGTTTTATTTTGCGAGTATTTTTTACCAAAGTTAAATATTAATAATAATTGTCAATTTAATTACTAAGGATGCATAAGTCAAACCCTTACTAGTACTGAAAATAAAGACTGATTATATTATTTTGTTTATTTTGCAATTCCTAGTAGCCTAGCACCTACCCACAACCAAAGCCTAAACTTCTATACAGTGGAAGTTAATTTACGTAAGTACTAAATATAAATAAATACTAATATATTATTTATATATTTATTATATTTAGGAAAGCAAACAGTTATACAACAAGCTTACGTATTAACATATAATAAAGCACATATTGTATAACAAGCAGCGTTATCCACGTCTAAATTATATTATATGTAATTATATAGTACAAAAAAAGTAGAAAGAAGAACATAGTCACAGTCAAAAAATAACAGAGTGGCATAATATATTTTCAAAAATGATAAATGTATATTAAATATTCATACCTCAGAAAGTTCAAATTTTACTAGTATTTGAATAATACATCATAAATGACTCTACCGCCACTTACGAATAAGAAATAATACATGTCTAATGTAGGTATTATTTGTGTAGGCTGTATGGGCTATTCGACTTCTACCTTTCGCTTCCGGTGATTGTAGAAACATGTCATCATGTTTGCCATAGACAACTCCAAATTTTACTACAAAGTCCTGTAAAATTCAGTGACATTGTCACCCTAACGGTTCACTCTATAGGGAATTAGTTATTTTGTTTTCTCAGCAAGTATTGAACTTGGAGCCCCGGACCTTGCGTCACAAATTCGTGACGCTGAATGCCGAAATAATGATGGTAGTCACGTCGTCCGTGATTAGATATTTACCGAGTTATTAGCGTTTGTAAGGGGCCGCGCCATCCTGACGGTCGAAAAAAGTCTTTTGGTTATAACTTTTGAACTATTGCGTTTTAAATGTCGGTTCTTTCGTCACGAATTCAGCGTTCTGCGGCATTATGTCCTCATACAATCCGCGTTCGTGTATCTTGTCTGGTTCTCGAGATCCAGGGGGGGGTGGTGCGAGATTCTGCACGGCCCCCTATGAAGGCTTATATCTTTTTACCTGTTTATGTTTGAAACATGAAAATTGGGTACATGCTCATCATTTCCGCGTCACATCCGGTTTTATCAATCAAATTTGTTCCATATGGGTTCATTAATTTGATTTTGATCAGTCAAATTTTCAGGCGTCAGGATGGCGCGGCCCCCTTCAAACGCTTATAACTTTTAAACTATTGCGTCACAAATTATGAGACTCCGTCACTAATTCCAGCTTAAGCGGTACATCAGTCCAGGATAGGCCTCGAGGACCTGGGAGCTCGTCCGCGCCATCCTGACGGTAATCACAAATGTGCCAAAAACGGCCGTTTTTCGCAATTATGCGAACTACAACTTACCGACATTGAATCACGTTATAAATAAGCAATTAAAAAGATAGTATTTATCGTAATAAACATTTCGTAAATAGCTTTTTTAATAAAATTGATTATATTGGACGATGTTATTTTTTTAAGATTGGCGGCGCTAGTTGGCTCATGTCATTCCCCTCTATGTATATTGCCACTGAATATTTCAGAAATAATGAAATCACGCCATCTAGCGTCGAGTAGCGGAACAACCCGGTAACTTTTCTGAGGAGAAAATTCATGAAATCGTGAGTCAAACTGCGCTCTTTAAAATATAACTGGCCCAATAAAATAGAAAGCTAGAATCCTCGTTATAACTTTAATAACAAATCCATGTTACGTAAGTCATAAACGAGTAATAAATTGCCGGCGGGACGGTAGCCGCTGCAGTGAATGTCGTAAATATGTTTATTATTTATACCTTTATTATAATCGTTGTAGTAATGAACGGTAGTTATAAATTACAGATGCAGCGGTTGTATGAACCTGGTAAATAGTTTTGGTTTGGAATAGTGGTGTAGAATATAATTATTGAGATAATATTAAGTCACTAGCGCCACCTGACAAACAGGTAAAGGTGTGGTCTGTCTTTGAGCGATAATGAGAGGTTTTCAAAGTGACAGTTGTAAGAAAAAAACAAGCTTTTTAAGTTGATAATAGATGGCGTTGCACCGAAGTGCGATATCATCGTAACATGAAAAAAAAATGCAATGTCAGCTGAATAATTTATTATTATTGGTTTGTTTCGTCGTCGTCGTCGTCAGCCTGTATCCGTCCACTGCTGGACGTAGGCCTTCTCGCAATCCTTCCATTGTCTTCTATTTGTGGCCGTACGCATCCATTTCTTCCCACATGTGCGAGAGATGTCGTCAGACCATCTCATCGGTGGTCTTCCCACGCTGCGATGTCCAGAGCGTGGCCTCCAAACTGTAGCTTTGTACGTCCAGCGGTCGTCGTCTCTGCGTGCAACATGCCCTGCCCATCTCCACTTCAGGGAAGCCATCCTTTCCCCAATATCCACCATTTTTGGTTTGTTTGTGTAATTTAAACAATACAGTACAAATTAATACTAGGTAAGTATGAAATACGAAAAGCCCAAGTTACAAGCAATAACAACGCATTCAATGTTGACATCAGACCAGTCAGTGCCATCTACCGAACCTTTACTTTCTTTCTTTTTTAAATGTAACCTTGAAAACCCGTCATTGCTTTTACTCATTTCGCTTGCTTGATAGCGAGGACTTACTATTTGGTGGGATTTTACGCAGGGCAATGATTTATGCCAGGATTCCATGAGTAATAAGAATGACTAACGTCAAGATTCCAAGCCAAGGAACCAGAAGATTACAGACTCCTACTCCTACCCATGGGCTACATAGCTGACCTATTGAGTTATATCTTTAGGGAGGAAGGAGTATAAAGGAAATCGCACAAAAGGTACAGACAACAGCAGATCAATGGTAACACTTGCAGTACGAATTCAACTCATATGCCGCAGATAATAAGAACGGTCCAAAGTCCAAAGATTTACACTTGATCTGCTGTTAGCTATACCAACAACGGGTCCAAGACTGCCACACTGGCTATCAGAATAAGAAATGAAATGAAATTTTATTGTCTAGTTATAGGTTTTACAATCAGGTTTTACATTTTTTATGTCCAACAACTTGCCGGTGGGCGTACAATAAGTTAAATGTTACTTAAATATCTAATGTTATATTAAATCATTACATTATTATGTCCATTATTATTAGTTATATCAGTTATCTATGTCAAAAGTATATAATATTATTATTATTTATGTAAATTTATTATCAGTTAAGTAATCATTAACTTTGTAGTAACACTTTTTAAACAATCAGAATATAAGATAAGATTAACGCCAAGATTCACGAAAGCGTTTATGCAATAAATGACTAAGCAGCAAAAAACGCCAACAAACACGCCACAAGCAAGGGTCAGACGGGGCGTGGGCGAGTCTGCGCGGCCTAACATGGTCACACTTGCGACACTTAGCACTCGCGGAAGCATTATGAATATGATAATACGCCCAGATTGCTGCATGACGGCGTCGCTGGAGCATTCCTTATTAGGTTTATTGCAAAGAGACCAGGATTATTAAAGCTCTACATTAGTATGGTTTAACACAGAGAAAGGTGTACAAGAGAGTTATAAGGCCTATGGTAAGGCTGAGATTCTCTCGAAGAGATAAATGTGTATATAGGGGGAATTCTAACCCCAATAAGGTTGAGAATTCCTCAAAAACTACATGGCCGATCGTAATAATTATTTTATTAGTAAGTAAATAGTTCAGTTAACATACAGCTAACAGCTAGCTAACTGCCGTAGAATGTAGGTACTCTGAACTATTTACTTACTAAGTAGTATAATTTTTACAATCGGTAAAGTAGTTTTTGGGGTATTCTCAACCTTAATCCCAACCCTATAAACTTTTATCTGTTCTATGTAAAATCATTTAATCATTACTCAGTGAAAATAAGAAATAAATAAAATGTTATATTTACTGAAGTCACAAATATCATAAATGTTAGTAAGTATTATATTTATAAAGATAAGATAAGTATTAAGGACGTTAGATTCGAAAACGGTTAAATAGGGTATTTACGGTTGGCATCTCGTCTTAAACAAAATGTGTTCGAATTGTTTAAAAAAATTAAAGCTCTAAATTGCTGCGCCCGGGCCAACGTTGTTCCTGATACGGCAATTGCCGTAATATACGGTTTGCAGGCACCTTTGAGGTCGAAACTAGACATATGGCAGGTCTTGCACTACTGTATTACTATATACGGCAATTATGCAAATTAAGTTTTCTTGAAATGAATAGGCCCCTTAAAACTATGTTAGTGTTTACAGGTGGTGAATTACACTTGACAAGCGACTTCCAAAAATATTCAGACATACACACTAGAAACACTAGACACAAAAGTTGACACGGTGTGTTATATCATATAAAAGTGCATAGGTGACTGCTATTCGAGTCTATAATAAGCTGCCTAATGAAATTGCGATGCTAAACAATACAAAATTTAAATACTGCCTCAAAGAATGGTTAATAAATAATGTATTCTACGATTTAAATGAGTATTTTGTAAAGTGTGAGTCCCTGACATGACTGTTGACGTATATTTGAATATGTGTAATTGTGGAACTTGATTGTGGAACGTATATTGTATGTAGTACCTATTCACAAATGACTGCATGTTTTTATTATTTATATAATTTATTGAATGCCCGATCTGGGTACACTGCAAGTGTTTCTGTACCACCTAAGCAACTGTAACTGCTACTTTATTATATACCTTACAGTGTCAATAAACGATTCTGATTCTGATTCTAGGTCCGACTCTGAGGCCCCGGGACTTGTCAGTGTACCCAGTGTCTCAGAGGACTGGCCATGGTATCCGCAATGCCCTTCAGGATGCTGTTCGGGCTGTCGTGAACCCGTCGCATCAGGGACATGATTACGTATGATGGAACCCGTCCACGCTGGCTTCTGCACTAACGCGCTGCATTATAAACTCTACATACTAGTCTACTCACATCAGGTAAAGTAGCCACCAGCTCTACGTGTTGGAACTCTCCCCCGGCGGCCAGGGTGGGACTCTGCCACCAGGTAGCGGGGTCACCGTCCAGCACGTGTGATGCTGGATGCTGCCGCGCTTGGGAACCATCCGGGCCTTCGCAGACGTCGCAGACCACCACGCGTCTGCAATGACAATATTTATTAGAGGGGATCGTAGTCCAATTGCAAGTACACGGTCGTAAAAGTTAAGCAACGTTGGGCGAGGTCAGTATCTGGGTGGTAACAGCTAGTGACATTTTCATTTGAGCCCCTCCGTGCCTCGGGGCGAACATTAAGCAGTTGGTCCTGGTTGTTGTCATTCAGCAGGCGTTAGGCCACGTCAGAGGCCTACGGGCGGCCTGAATAACTCTGACAAGTGACAATAGGTTTGCTCACTAAACCACATGAGAAAAGAAAAGGATGTATTAAAAGTTTTGGTGCATCCAAGCTTCGCTTGCTGACCACCAGATTTGTAGATTCTGTGCCGGTATAAATAAATAGTATTCATCCTAATAAACATTTTGTAAATAAAATTGATTATATTGGAAGATATTATTTTTTTAAGATTGGCGGCGCTAGTTGGCTCATGTAAGGCTCTTAATCCTTTAGGTGGAGATACGGGCTGATGACGAAACGTTTTGCGATTGCATTTGATGGTAAAAATATTACAACAACTTACTTCCCGGGCGTATCCCGACAGTACTCCTCGTGTCCACAGGTGGCGTTGGCGGCGACCGTAGCGTAGGGCGCCACGTCGAGCGGGGCGGGCAGCAACTCGTCGCCCGCACCCGCTCCGCTCGTCACCATCGCATCGTCCACAGTCGTACTGCTGAGGCGGTCTAGGAGCGCTCGACCTGCGAAAAAGATTTAATTTTAATGATTGTACAAAATTCTTTCACTATTAGTTTTAAATAAACTCCCGAGATTATGCTGATGATATATCTGAAATTAGTTTTACGGCATTCCAATTAACATCAGAGATATTGATGGTTAAAGTTGTGCTTCATCCATTGACTTAATATCCCTTTTGGCAGAAAATATTATAATGTGTTTAGGATAACCTCAAACGGCGCAAATACGCAGGCCTTAGCAATAACTACGTATTTGTGCCGTTTGTGGTTGAGACGCTGGGACCATGGGGGCCTCACACCGTCTGAAGGAAATTTTACGGCGCCTGGTCGAGGCCACGCGTGACCAAAGGGCTGGCGGCTACTTTGTCCAACGTGTTAGCCTCGCTATACAGCGGGGCAACGCCGCCAGCCTTTTGGGCACGCTGCCAATTGTGGGGGATTTGGCGCAGGTTTTTTATATAATATTTTTTTTTACATGTTTTGTAGGTTTAGATACTTAGTTTAGATTTTTATTATTATTTTTATTTAAGTGATATACTCGTAGTTATGTACTTGATACATAAATAAATATTGTGTTTAGGATAAACATGTTTAACGATATAAAATGCATTTACCTAACTAAAATTAAAATCTGAATTACGCATTATCCATGCTCGGTGAATAAATTAGAACATGATGAAAAAAATCTTGCCGTGGAACGGAATGACAAGGTCGCAGGTTCAAGTCCTGCCCACGGCAAGAATTTTTTCATCATGTTCTAAAATTAAAATATTTTAAATAGAATTTCGCGCCCTTAATGTGGATTTTTAGGGAATTAGTTAAATCACTTATTTCTATCTGATTTAATACAGTATTTTTTTGAGGAACAGTCGCATAAATATTTGCCTATTAGGTCCACAACCTTTTAAACAAGAAATTATCCATCTATCTACGTCTTTTCTATCTCAATAATCTCACGATCCCATCGCTAATTCACATAGTTATATTGGAATTTTAATTTTAGTGACCTACGACCCTGGCTCTTGGCTTAGTACTTACTTACGTTAATTTATTTTATTTATCTACTAATACCACGTCTCTATCGGACGTGTGTAACACAGGGCCGGTGCAAGGCGAGAAGTGTGCCTTAGCTCCGGGGCGCACTGTTGATAACAGAGAAAAGTATGGGGGCCTCAATGCGGACCTATTGAGTTATATCTTTAGGGAGAAGGAAGGAGCATAAAGGAAAGGGGAGAGCACAAAAGATCCCAATGGGTCGAAGTGCCGCCACATTGGCACCCAATCAGGATAAGATAAGATGGGGGCCTCAATAAGGTTGAGATAAAACTCAAGAACTATCTGGCCCCTTACCATGAACTCTTACAGCAGGATTACTTCAATAATACTTTGTTATTTCGTAAAGTGGAAGACAGAGATAAGTATACAGGCCTCAATAAGGTTGAGATTTTCTCAAAAACTATGGGACCGAATTGAATAATTCTTTTACAGTTACATAGTTTTAACTTTTATCTATCGAACAGTGAAATAATTTTTGCAATAGGCCAAGTAGTTTTTGAGAAAATCTCAACCTTAAAAATTCTCCTGTACACCTTTCTCTGGCTATAATAATTAGTAGTTCTCAAAAGAGAATGAGCACTCTCTTTTCTTCAATATGCTTTTACATTTTAAAATTTAGTGCAGATTACGCTTTATAATAAATAATAACATATTTTCTTTACAATGGCAAAGAAAAACATCGCGAGGAAACCTGGATGCTGACAATAATAAAAATGCATCAGATCTATCTATTAATTCCAAAATTGGTGCCTCCTCTAATTGTTATGTTTAGCGCCCCGTTAACATGTGACTGGAGCCGGTCCTGCGTAAACTCTCCGATATTGAATACGATATGGAAAATCGTTTCCCCATACATTCCGCGGGGATTTGAATAAACAAATTAACTAGCAGATTACACGCACGTTAATTCTGTAAAGTAATGCCGTGAGTAATGGTAATGAGGCGACAGGCTGCGGCGCATCAGTGAGCGACGTTATTGAAGTTTGTTTATTGTATTATTATGATCATTTCATTCTCCATGTTTATGTAGAGCTCGGTGTCGTAGTGGTCGAGTCACTGGACTTATGATACGAAGGCATTGATCTCCTATAAACAACTAGATACACAGTCTGCCTTCTAAAAATGTCCGAGCGCAAAGAAGGTCCAAACGGATGAATGGACATCATTTGCTTTATTGGACATTATTTGGACGTTAACAATGGACCCTTATTTGGACGTTTTTTTAAATTGTTTTAGTAAGACCTTTGTGTATCTAGTTGTTTATAGGAGATCAATGTATGAAGGTCCCAGAATCGGTCCCCGGTCAGTCATGTTCAGCCTTAGACAGAGAAAGGTATACAGAGGCCCTCGATAAAGTTTAGGTTTTTTCCAAGAAGAACCTACTTACTTGACCGATTATAAAAAAATATTCTACTAGTACTTAAGTACTTACTTATTTATTATAAGATAAATACACTTTATTGCACCATAATACAGTATTAATTACATAATTGAGAAGCATGTACAATTTTGGCGGTCTTATCGCTAAAAGCGATTTCTTCCAGACAACCAACTGCAGAGGATATTATAAAAATATATCAGAAAGAGGTAGAAATGCATAGTATGTAAATATAATAAATAGTAATATCTACGTTAGATAGGAAACACAATTTACGATACTTAAACATGTAAATTATATCTATTATATACCAATATAATATATACTTGTATGAATATAATACTTTATTAAATACTATTAGTAAATATAATATATAATGTAAATATATATTAATATTATTATTTTACATGTTCGAAATACCAACAGCCGCACAGTACGATCAAATTATTACAAATAAAATGACAGTGCCAGATTCTGCCCCACCATCAACCGCATGTTGTACAAGATAACGAATAAACGTAAAAATATCTCCGTATTTTTATTAAAATTATTACTTTAAACTAAAGTTTTGAATATCAAACGAGTCGAAAAAACAGCTTAATTAAGAATTCAGAAAATAGTAAGAAATCGAAGCGAATTATTCATTGTCTTTGTTATCATTTTCTACTACTCTCGCAACTCCTACTGATTATGATTATGCAATATGAAACCTGTAATAAGTTCCTAACAAAATGATAGGTACAGCTTCAATGGTCACGTAGTTTTGAAGGTGGGGCAAAGCTCCATTGAAATGTGTCAATGTCATTTTCAACGCTGCCAGTAATAGGTATTCGCAAATAAATACATGATATGAAAAACGTATCAGCTAGAGAGTAAAAACAAAAAAGGATTGAGCGTTATTGTCCGGTATCTATCAGAAGTGGTGGCGTTGTCCAGTAATGGACTGATACGAGATGATGATGACGATAACTTCGTTTCTACGACTCTCCTAGACATATTGAAGTAATGATTCCCTGACATATCGCCCCATACAAACGGAATCAAACTGGCACCGCTATCTCGAGTGCCGGCCATCTGGCACTCTCGACGACGTGTTTACGACGAGACGGCCTATTGATGCGCGCGCGCAGTGTTAAACGAGCTTTATTGTGATTGGCTGGGAAAGTGCCTATATACTTAGTAGAATTTTATTTTCGTTTAGGCTGTGATTGGCAGGAATAAATAATTAAAAAGACATTTATTTATCACACATAAATTAGAACTCAAAAATCACTTGATTACAATAGTCCACTCAACAAGTTGGACGAATTTACAAAAAATCTCTGCACTTCTCATTGACATTCGAGTTTCAAAGCAGGTGGTCGCTGACTAATTGGTACCACCACCCCACACACCTGCTCGGAGCAATCGTGCCCGCCCAGAGGTGCGCGTACGCACCGAACTGACCGCTTAATTACAAACGCAAATGAGAGCATTTCTCACTGACAGATGGAGACAAGTCGAACGAGATGTATGGTAATCGCTTTTATGTAGTGATTAAGTTTTAATTGTCGATGTTACATGTATTTTATAGTAAACAAACGGTTCACTAATGTTTGACAAAAAACGTATGACAAATGATCATTTTACAAATTATTTTTGAAAAAGTAATCATTTGACAAACTTATCATTTACTAAAGTGATCGTTTTAAAAGTGATCATTTGACAAAAATCCATTTTGTAAATATTTAACATAGCAAATGTTGTGAATGCTAAACCGTCATTTTGCAATTGATTAAATGACCAAAGTATTCCTTTTGCAAGGTCGCCATTAGACAAAATATTGGGTAAATAAGTGGGTATTTTATATGTATAATTGTTAATAAATGAACTTGCTTTTTGAATACAAAAAAAAAAAACCTAACATCGAAGTCTCTGGCTTGGAGCGAAGCTGCGCTTCGCTCCAAGCCAGAGCCTTCTGAACCTAAACATCCGTGTCGGATCTGGTTAGAGAGTTGTCGGGGTGTCCCTTCATTTGATAAAAAACAAATTACAATTACCAAACAATGCATTTTGTCAAAGGTTTTTATGCCTTGCGTTGTTTTATCTATTAACGTAGTATATAATAAGTGAATAGTTTGTTAAGTGATGTTTTGAAGAAAGAAACTTTGTCTCGTAATTGTTTTGTCAAATGAATTATTTATAGAACCATTACTTTGTACAAAGATGAACTTATGAATCATAATTTTGCCAAACGTTGTTTGTGAAATGAAATGTTTGTAATTTGTTTTTTATCAAATGAAGGGACACCTAAACAAACATGGCGTTTGAAAGTTCACCAAAAACAATATTCTGTTTATATTAGGGCTGGCGCGTACCTCGCGCAACGTATTAGCCTTGCAATCCAGCGAGGCAACGGAGCCAGCTTTCTGGGGACACTCTCCGCTGTTTTTTATATTACATTTTACTATCTTTAGTTAAATATTTTGTCGTTAATAAATATTCGATTTATTAATATCCAATCCAGTTGGATTCCTTGGTATAAAATAAGCAACTTCATACTTCTCACTAATTATTGTAATACATACATAAGTAGGTAGATACTTCTATGAGCAATAAATGTGTTTTATTTCACCTAATATTTTAGGACATGTGGCGACACGTGGGACATAGAGATATTATCGACATGGACGCACCTCTTTAATACGGCACCCCGCTTCGTCTCTAGGCGCTCATCGTTGACAGAATTTTTCGCTTGCAAAGTACCGATTTCATATCTATTGGGTAAGTGGTCTGTGATTAAACCTAACTTGAACAAGATTATCGACTAATCTAGAGTTTCCTTGGGGCTTTTTGAAAATGGCGGGAAACGACGGTTGCGAAATTATTTGATAATTTTCAGTTTAATGTCTACAGTGGGTGTTTTGTGTTTAATATCACGTTAAATTAATCAGAAAATGTTCGCGAATGACAGTATGGTGAAGTTATTGGAGAATTCAAGCAGGATCTGAAGTTTGGCGCCATGGTCAAGATTCCCACTACGAGCGCGGGAGTGAACGTGACTGTCGAGCTGCTTCGTCCAGAGTGATTGACGTTACGGCGACTCCTCTGGATGAAGACAAGAAGACGCGGCTACCCAGGGTGATGACGCTACGGCGACTCCCCTGGAGGAAGATAGAAGACTATTATACATTGAATTTTCTGTAACATGACATTGGCAAATGACGAACTGTCGAGTCCATTAATAATAATAATAATAAATAGAGTTTCCTTGCATGTATCCTCAGTTTTATTCCCATCTGAGGGTAGATCTGTAGTTTATTTTTAAGACAACAAGACAAGAGCAAAATTACCAAAGATATCACTTATTACATTATTAGTGTGACAGTGAGATTTGCTGAAAGCACTGAACACAATTTACTATTTCCTTAATAACTTCGCGTTAATGTTTCCATATTCGCTGTATATTGCAGCGATAAAGCGGGCTAACATGCCAGGAAGAGCTGGGCATATTACTGTTATTGCTTCCATATGCTGAAAACTTCTAGACTGCAGTTTTGAATGTTGATCAAACCCAGCTGTGGGTTATGGGATTCCTGTAGATATTGATGGTTTGCAGAGCTATTCGGGTACAGTTGTATACAAAGAAAAGTCCAGCTCCCTTACCATGAACTCTTATAGCAGGATTACTTCAATAATACCGTTATTTCGTACGGTGGAACACAGAGAAAGGTGTACAGGAGAGTTTTTAAGGTTGAAATTTTCTCAAAAACTACTTGACCTATTGCAAAAATTATTTTACTGTTTAATCATTGATCTCCTATAAACAACTAGATCCACAAAAGTATTACTAAAACAATTAAAAAAACGTCCAAATAAGGGTCCATTGGTAACGTCCGAATAATGTCCAATAAAGCAAATGAGGGTCCATTCATCCGTTGGGACCTTCATTGCGCTCGGACATTTTTAGAAGGCAGACTGTGTATCTAGTTGTTTATAGGAGATCAATGTGTTTGATAGATAGAAGTTAAAACTATGTAACTGTAAAATAATTATTAAATTCGGTCCAGTAGTTTTTGAGAAAATCTCAACCTAATTGAGGCCCTGTATCTCTGTCTTCGACTGTACCATGACGACCTTACAGTTTTTGATATAATCTTGAAATCCATTGGACCTAAGCATTGATCTCCTATAAACAACTAGATACACAGTCTGCCTTCTAAAAATGTCCGAGCGCAAAGAAGGTCCAAACGGATGAATGGACCCTCATTTGCTTTATTGGACATTATTTGGACGTTAACAATGGACCCTTATTTGGACGTTTTTTAAATTGTTTTAGTAAGACCTTTGTGTATCTAGTTGTTTATAGGAGATCAATGGCCCTAAGGCTTTCATTTCCAACACACCCGACTTCCTGTCAAACGCAACATCTTAATTCTCTGCCTCGCCTCGAGACTCAAATCAATAATTAAGGTAATCACGCACCTGCCCAAGTGCCCACTGACCACAACACGTCATGAACAAGTTGTTCTGTGTAAAGATTATGGAGTAAAGTATAAAAGAGGAGCTGGTATTTTTTTTTAAATTTATTTATTTATTCACTATACAGAAATATATAATAACATGATATTTTGGTTATTCAAATAAGTAATATCTATTGAATATATGCATGGAGAGGGTTGGGGTTTCCGCTATTGGATACGTTTACTCCACCCCCCTTCCAAATTAGGTAGTTACTAGTTAGTCAGGTAATACGAGGAGCTGGTATTAGGTGACTTTAATATATAAGGAGTACAGTCATGAGTAATAAGTAATAACATAGAAACATCCTTAAAATTCAAATTCACGTAACAACTTTAAATCGCAAAAATAAGTATGCTAAACTGGGGCCAATAATTATGTAAACGCTAAATTGTAACAAAATAAAGTACACACCCCACCAAGCAAATGTTGTACAAGGGGTGTGTACTTTATTTTGATACAATTTAGCGTTTACATAATTATTGGCCACAGTTTAGCATACTTATTTTTGCGATTTAAAGTTGTTACATGAATTTGAATTTTAAGGATGTTTCTATGTTATTACTCATGACTGTACCTATTACGAGTCTTGATCACGGGTCAAGATAAGCTAAGTAACTATATTGTGACGGGACTAACAAGGGTATATGTATTGTACCCAGGGTCGGACTGAGCCGGAAGGGCCCGGATGGCTCCCCACAAGCCCGGGGTCCGAGACCGTATTATGCTCATGATACACGTCAAAATAAGAGTTGATTCAGTCAAAAGTTATCGCCGTTCAGAAATTGCCAAATCTAGTTTCAAGGATAGCTGGCTCAGGTTCAACAATTTTTCAAATTTTTCTATTTCATTTCTCTCTAATTGTATGAACGAATTATCTGATCTAGTTTACATTTAGGTCGCAAGAGGCTTGCTGCAAGGAGCTTGCCGCAAGACAGGCGGTAGGTAGGGTAGGGGCCTGCGCAGGCTGGGGCCCAGCTGGCAAATGCCACCTCGACTATATGGCCAGTCCGACGCTGGCTACACCTATTTCATACCAAATATTAAATTAAATATTAAAAAAAAACCTCGTCACAAAAAATCCAAGATCTCGAGGCTATCTTTCCAGTCATCATCGTACTTTGGATCCTTTATGAACCTTCTCGCCATCACCACCTGCCTATCAAACGAAAAAAATCGCTTTCAAATCAGTTCTTCTGTTCTGCCCCCTTACCTTTAACTCTTATAGCAGTATTACTTTCATAATACTTTGTTACTTCGTACAATGACGACCTTAAAGTAAGCTTATTAAGGTCGACATTGTACGAAGTAACAAAGTATTATGAAAGTAATACTGCTATAAGAGTTAAAGGTAAGGGGGCTGGTGCTACGATAAACGCATACACACAAATATACCTCTTTGCGTTGCGTCGGGGGTTAAAAGAAGCCTTTTATATTCATATTGTTGAGGATGTGATCTCAAATGAAAGATTATGTCACTTTCAACTGTGTTTAATAACGTAATACCTATAAAAAATCCTGAAATACATGTCTTTGTTTTGTTACTAAAGTACCTACACACAAAACATTCTATATGCACTCATGGCTTTGTTGCAAAGTGCCTAGGGCACAAACAGTCGCCGCGACGGAGTGACTGTGACGTCACTGAGGCACTGACAGAATACCAGCGCTGCGCGCGCGCCCGCCCCGTGCGTGCGCGCGCGCAGCAACATGCTGAGTCAGCGCCCTTTCTGCGACACACAGACAGTATGTACCTAAAACACTTCATGTTACTTTCCTTAGTGTAGTATACCTATCTGTTCTCCATGTTTGCACCTTCTTTTGTGTATGTATTGTAGTGTGTTGCAGAAACGAATAAATGTTTTATCTATCTATCTAATAAAATAAGCCTTGATATATGTAAGAGAATGTGAATTGGTCGGTGCCATGGAACGAGTCGTAAGTATCCTGTTTTGTCCGCAGCGGCGCGGGAGTCGCCGCAACTTCACAGGTAAGTAGTTTGTAGTTAATTTCGCGTAAGTTGCGTAGACACATTTCGAAACAATTTCTTATTCGACAGACCTTTCTCAACGTTGTTGCGGCGACTGAACTTAACCTACGCTGACGTCACGACTCACCCACATCATGCTACGACTCACTTGTATCACCCTCCTCTGTTATAACGTATTCCATGGATACTCCTAGGTGGTCCAGTCCTGGCGCTGTCAGTGCCAGCCCCTCCCCTGACGCGGTCGCAATGGACCACAGGGCTGGACAAATTACACGACCAACCACACAATCTAGTTGGCGTGTGTTTTGTGAAAGGCTGCTGTTGTACTTTAATAAGTAAATGTGCCTAACTAGTTTAAAATGTTTTATGAGCTATGCCAACTATTTTAAAATGTCCTATGTATGAGCCATGCCAACTACTGTAATATTTTTAACCAACCACAATTTTGGTGCTACAGCATGAATCTTTGGCAATACCATCCTCGATTGGTCCCATTCATCTCCAATTCTCCATGTACGGACAACAGCAGATCAATGGTAATTCTTGCAGTACGATTTCAACTCTTACGACGCAGATAATAAGAACGGCCCAAAGTGTTACACTTGGTCTGCTTTGATATGTACCATATCTATTGTTTATGTACAGTCAAATGGGCGTAACTTATTCCAGGAATGAACCGCTAATTTATTTATCTATTTTATTAATGGACTCGACAGTTTGTCATTTGCCAATGTCATGTTACAGAATATTCAAAATATAATATCGTCTTCTCTTCATCCAGAGGAGTCGCCGTAGCGTCGTCACTCTGGACGAAGCAGCTCGACAGCCACGTTCACTCCCGAGCTCGTGGACTCTTGACTATAGCGCCAAACTTCAGATTTCAAAATCCCCAGTGTCCTTACCATGAACTCTTATAGCAGGATTACTTCAATAATACTATGTTATTTCGTACCATGACGACCTTAATATACCATGAATACCTTAAGGTCGTCATGGTACGAAATAACAAAGTATTATTGTAGTAATCCTGCTATAAGACTTCATGGTAAAGCCCTTTGTCGTAACTTATTGCAGGAATGAACCGCCAATTAGCTGCACAGAATACAGCAAAAGGTAGACATAGACAATAGAGAGGTCAGCGAGTCATTGTGGATGCGCGAATGCGTGCGCACGCGCCGGTCTCGCGGCGGCGGCGCGCGCAAAGGAATGCGTTGTTCGCTATCTGATTGTTACAGGAAATAGCCTATTGGAGGGTTAAGCACGGTCGGTGATTTAGCATTTGATGGTTAAGAGCCTTGAATTACACTGTCTGCCCACACATGAGCGCAACATTGCCTCGCGACACGTGGCACCTAGAGATATTATCGACATCCACGCATCTCTTTAATACAGCACCCCTGTCCCCGGCTTCGTCTCTATGCGCTCACCGTTGACAGAATTATTCGCTTGCATGGTAAATCTCGGCCCGGACTGAGGTTACAGATGAGCTGCCATAATGTTTTATTTACTTTGCCAATATGTACCTAAATAATCATATTTGGTTTCTGGCCGCGAAAATTTCAAAAGGCTCCAAAACCGCCCATTGGCTTTTGAACCGATTTCATGTCTATTGAGTAAGTGGTAGAGAGCTCGGTGGCTCAGTGGTTGGGTCAATGGACTTGCAATATGGAGGTCTCAGGTTCGATTCCCAGCTAGGGCAGCCATGTACCAATGAGTTATCCTCGGTTTTTTCGACGGAAAAACTTACGTACATTTACCGAGTGCTCTCAAAAACGATGAAGGAAAACATCGTGATGAAACCTGCATGCCGTAGAAAAAAAAAATCTAAGGCATGTGAAATCCGCCAACCCGCACTGGGCCCGCGTGGTGGATTATGGCCCGAGCTCCCTCGATGTAAGGGAAGGTCTGTGCCCGAGCAGTGGGGCAATATAAATAGACTGATGATGATGATGAGTAAGTGGTATGTAATTAAACTAAATTAAAAAGATTAAGGTTCTCTTGAAAATGGCAGGAAACGACGGTTGCGAGATTATTTGATAATTTTCCTTTTGATGTCTACAGGGACTATTTTGTGTTTAATATCTAACGTGATCATGAGTTCCCGCTACAAGCTCGGGAGTGAACGTGACTGTCGAGCTGCTTCGTCCAGAGTGATGACGCTACGGCGACTCCACTGGATGAAGACATGAAGACGCGGCTACCCAGGGCGAAGACGCTACTGCGACTCCGCTGGAGGAAGATAGAAGACTATTATAAATTGAGTTTTCTGTAACATGACATTGGCAAATGAAACTGTCGAGGCCATGAATAAAATAAAATAAAAAGATTAAAAACTTGAACAAGATTTTCGACTAATCTAGAGTTTGCTTGGATCAATCCTCAGTTTTATTCCCTTCTGAGGATAGATCTGTAGTTTATTTATAAGATGAGTTCACTTACTATTTCAAACTTCCGTATGATAAACAAATACGCGGTTACTATTAACTCAAAGCCAACACTAAACTCCCCCGACCACTTAAACAACACTGGAAGTTGAAACAAACACAGTAGAGTTACAGACATCTGTAGTCTCAGCGAAAATGGGAATGGGTTTGGCATCGGTTTTGTTCGCGGGCCACTTTCAATACCTACTAAGTAAGACCAAAAAAATTATGTAAAAGACATCTTCTTCGTCTTCTTTCGAGGGATCATTATCGCAATCAGCACTCTCGACAACGTGGTACTCTTGCCATACCATTGGCATAAGTTCCTGAGCCACGATATTCATATTCTACATGGCTTTCTGCCTTGGATCTTTCCCTGCAGAATCAGTTGTAGAAGATCGTTCTTTATTCCTCATTATATGCCCTTTTTTCGTGGGGAAATACTTGTGCATACCCCTGAGGGTAGCGACGGGTTATGTCGGACTCGCGCCGAAAATCCCACGGTGGCCTCCTCCGCGCATTGTGGGGAACTCTGTGCTCTCTGTTGAACTACAGCAGAGTTCCCCACGCGCTTGCTGATAGCACTCCTCGGGCCGCTCCAGGCGCCAGCACGCTCGCAGCGCTTGGCTGCAGCGGGACAGGACCACTCTGTACCCGCTGTCTTCCGTGGGTCACCGGATTTATGCGACTGGACGGCCAGATCCCCCAATCTGACCGCGCGCGACCCCGGTCATTCATCATCTCGGGCACAGACCTTCCCTTACATCGAGGGAGCTCGGGCCATAATCCACCACGCGGGCCCAGTGCGGGGTTGGCGGATTTCACATGCCTTAGATTTTTTTCTTCTTCTACGACATGCAGGTTTCATCACGATGTTTTCCTTCACCGTTTTGAGAGCACTCGGTAAATGTACGTAAGTTTGTCCGTCGTAAAAACCGAGGATCGTACATCCTTCATGGGGCACTGTATTCGCTTTTATAACAAGTTGCCAGAAAGTGTCACGACGTTGACAGAGAGGAAATTTAAACAATTTCATTAAAGGAACACTTGTTAAGAAGGCGTATTACAGGATAGATGACTATTTAAACGATGAACATGCATGGTGTGTGTCGCCGGTTCCGTATGAGGGATAAAGTCTAGAATACTAACAATAGTAATAGTTGTGTATACCTAGTTTTTAAGTAATTGTGTATTATTATTATATTATTTTAAAAGATGTGCTGCTGAGAGTTTTTTTGCCACTTTTTCTCCTCAGCGTTGGCACCTTTTCCTTGCAAAGTGGTGTAAATGTAAATTCAAAAATATTTTGACGTGCAAAAATGTACACAACGTACTTACTTGCAATAAATAAATTTGACTTTGACTTTGGATAACTCATTGGTACATGGATTTACTTTTGAGCTGAGAGTGATTTATTAATACGGGCCTTAGGGACCATACTCAAATCCTATACTATTCTACATTCACCCCTAATACTTCCTCATGTGTTTAAAATAGTTGGCACCAGTGTTTACGCGGCGACCGCTTCCTCTATTCAAACAAAACCTCTGCTACCAACCGGTTTGTTTCTTTGTTTACAACTCTTGAAACGTCCGAGTGAGTCATAAGTTCAAGTTACAGTCTGCTAGTGCTACTTGCACGAGTAAATTGTGTTTAACAATGCTTTAAAGCTTTGTTGAATTCACTATTTGCTACTGTCGTTGTGGGGTACTATAACATGGCATTGATATTACATTTTATTATTATTCCTTTATTTCTTTTTTATCTTATTTAATATATTTTATACATTTAAATATCAAAAACAAATAGAAAAATATATAAATATAAAAAATAGCCACCTACCGGCAGCGGGATGCATGCGCATCCAAGCTGCCGGAGGTTAGGATCCCAGAGTGAGGAACCTCCTCACAATGCGTGCCGTGTCCAGCAGCACTGCCTTCTGTATCCGGCCCTTTATCCAACTGTCTAGCGAGAGTCTCTTAAGGTGTTGGTCGAGACTCTTTGCTATTAAACCGTTCACGGTTACGACTATCGGAACAATTATGGTTGAGTCCACATCCCACATGGCGGTAATCTCGTGAGCTAAGTCTAAGTATTTACTTAGCTTCTTCTTTTCGGCCTTCACGAGATTCTCATTATTATTATTATTAATGGACTCGACAGTTCGTCATTTGCCAATGTCATGTTACAGAAAATTTAATATATTAAATAGTGTTCTATCTTCCTCCAGGGGAGTCGCAGTAGCGTCTTCACCCTGGGTAGCTGCGTCTTCTTGTCTTCATCCAGAGGAGCCGCCGTAGCGTCATCACTCTGGACGAAGCAGCTCGACAGTCATGTTCACTCCCGAGCTTGTAGCGGGAACTCTTGATAAAAGCTTGAAACTTCAGATCTTGCATAAATAATTCAATAACTTCACCGTACTGTCATTCGCGAACATTTTCTGATTAATTTAACGTGATATTAATCTCAAAATAACCACTGTAGACAATAAAACAAAAATTATCAAATAATTTTGCAACCGTTGTTTCCCGCCATTTTCAAGAGAACCCTGTTTTGTGCTTAATCAGAAAATGTTGGCAAATGTATGTTGCAGTTATCGAAGAATTAATATGTTCAAGATCTACAGTTTCGAGCTATGGTCAAGAGTTCCCGCTACGAGCTCGGGAGTGAACGTGACTGTCGAGCTGCTTCGTCCAGAGTGATGACGCTACGGCGACTCCTCTGGATGAAGACGCGGCTACCCAGGGTGAAGACGCTATGGCGACTCTGGAGGAAGAGAGAAGACTATGATATCTTGAATATTCTATAACATGACATTGGCCCATAACGAAACTGTTGAGCCCATTAAAAAATACTATTTTATGAAATGTAGAATAAACAGCATTAAAAAAACATCTGTTATATTATGATTAGCACAAGCCCTTACCATGAAGTCTTATAGCAAGATTACTTCAATAATACTTTGTTAATTCGTACCATGACGACCTTAAAGTAAGCTTATAAAGGACGTCATGGCAGGCCTGGTGCACTCCGCGCTTTAGGTATAAATCTACAGGTACATCGGGCGGGCGGCCTTGGGCCGCGCCGGCGCGGCTATTCAGTGGGCTGCTGCGCGCCAGATTGATTGCACGTAGCCCGCTATTTTGCGCCCGCGCTGCGACGTATTTAGCCGTCTTTCATTGTATCGGAAGAAAAAAATCGTGACAAGAATTTGGTCTAAATTATTAAAATATTCTTTCATACAATTTAGTACCTACCATAATAATTTATTTTATTTAGGGTGGATTCGACCAAACTTCAATTTATACTGGAGTAACTATCCCAGGGTTATTTTTATTCCCCGATTTTATTCTCCATTAACTTACGAGTAGTTTTACCATGCAATCTAGAAAATAGTTGCAGATAATTGAATGAAATTGAATGAATAATGAACGAATAATTAGATTAGATTTATATAATAAATCGCAAGGCTAGTTCTTGCATCTTAAATATGTAAATATGGGTTTCGGCTCCCGGACTAGATTGTACCTAGCTAAAACCTAAAAGAGTTATGTTTAGTATTGTAGACACCCATTAAAGTGTAAGAAGATAGCATGCCTATGGTCTTTTGTGATCTAATACCGTAGGTATATTTGAAATATCAGTTTGTTTACAAAAGTAGAATAATAGAGTGGTATAATAATACCTATATGTTCATTAAATATTCAGATTATTTATCTTTCACAAGCCGGCAGCCCTAATCGTGTCAGAAGAGTAAAGAGCTACCCGATAGAAAGAGACGCACGTTGTAGGTGAATATAATTGTAGGCACTTCGCGCTGCGCGAGCTGAATTGTACTTTATTGCGTCGCTGCGAGACTCGCGATTTATTTTAACGGTTTTTAGGAGAGACTCTTCTGTACTTGTACTATTATATATTCTGTGGTCATGGCACGAAATAACAAAGTATTACTGAAGTAATCCTGCAATAAGAAAGAAAGAAAGAAAGAAAATGCATTTATTTGACGCCACAATAAAATAGTAACATACAGCATACAGTGAATAAATAAACGAAACACAAAAACACTAATACAATAAACACTTAGAGACATTATATGGTGCGGGATGTAACGTCAAAAAAGACCAGCTCAGCATGTGCTGTAGCGAGGACACAGCGCTGGTTTTCAGCTGGCCTCGGCAGCGTCCACGGCACAGGCGGACAATGGACAAACACTCCTCATATAAATAAAATAATAATAAGAGTTCATGGTAAGGGGCCAGGTGTGGCCAATTACCGGTCTGCGTGTGGCCTGCGCCTGCGCATGACCGCAGAATGTCATGTCAAACTATACCTATCCTATGCTGTGAATATGCAATGTGTTCAGCGCCCGAGTGGTCTTTGACCTGCGTGACCCGAGCGATGTGTATCACGACTAGTTGTACAACTTGTTCAATGGTCAGCCTTCGGTCTTCAATCATCTGTAGCTCGACAGGAGATTTTATTGCCTTTTCCACATAGCTGATTTGTCGGGAAAATTAAATTGAAATCATGATTCTAAAAGTTTTGACTTACAATAACGCTTGTAGAAGTGTAAAATCATTGGCTTTGTCCATGGGCTTTCCTACATGGTTGACGTCCCTACTAAGTATCTTATTTAATACTTTTATTGATAAAAATTAAAAATACGAATTTTTGCACATTTGTTTGCTATAAGCACCTAGCTTATAAAAAATCTGATTTGCTTTTTATTAAAATTATTGGTTTAAATTAAAGTTATGTACAAGTTGCGATTCGAAAAAAACAGCTTAATTAAGAATTCAGAAAATAGTAAGAAATCGAAGCGAATTATTCATTGTTTTTGTTATTCTTCTATAGGAGTTGCGAGAGTAGTAGAAAATGATACTGATTATGATTATGCAATATGAAACCTGTAATAAGTCGCCAACAAAATGATAGGTACAGCTTAAATGGTCACGTAGTTTTGTAGGTGGGGCAAAGCTCCATTGAAATGTGACAATGTCTTTTGTTCAGTTACAGATACTGAACACCCTCCCTTCGGCTTCATATACCCTGCTCTAATAATATACAGAGGAGTGTTTTGCAAACAAAAAGCACACGTATTCACTCAAAGAACAAACCTGCCCCCTTACCTTTAACTCTTATAGCAGTATTACTTTCATAATACTTTGTTACTGCTTACAATGACGACCTTAAAGTAAGCTTATTAAGGTGGACATTGTACGAAGTAACAAAGTATTATGAAAGTAATACTGCTATAAGAGTTAAAGGTAAGGGGGCTGGTACTCCACATAATAAAATAACTAATCCGATAGCCTCGCATGCCGCAACAAAAAGCAAGTCCACGACTAACCCTGGAGTATGCGTCGGTGAGTTAATAAGTAAAGAAGAGACATCTTTGCTTGGTACGAATAACAGCAGATCAATGGTAACACTTGCAGTACGATTTTAAATCTTACGACGCAGGTAATAAGAACGGTCCAAAGTCCCAAAGTGTTACGCTTGATCTGCTGTTAGCGTACTAGTATCGTACTACACTGGTCGCATTTAAAACGAAATCTGTCCTATTACGGTTCTCAAAACGATCAAATCATACCATGTCATAGCGGCCGTGAAAGGGACAGTGCTATTGTAGTGTAGCGGCGTCTCTGTTTGGCGCGACATGACATGGTATAATTTCATCGTTTTGAGAACGGTAATAGGGCTGGACAAAAACCTAGAGTTTTATTTAAATCTTGGGCTTTTTTGTTTAATTGTCCATTAATTATTTAACTATGCTTACGCTAAGTTTTATAAAATTTTAGGAAATAAATGTCCTCAGAGCGGCAAGTGAAGCGAAATAATACTATCGAGATGTGGGATGTTTCGTCCTATTCCATGGCCGCTAATAAAAAGAAGACTATAGAGAATATAGAGCATTTTTAATTAAACAAGGCTCTAAGCAATAAATCGGTGGTGTGATTCATATTCATATACTTTATTTCTAACCATACGGAATATTACAGAGCACTTGGTTATGTCACCAACAATTTGGTATCGTACAATGAAACCGGGCGCCAAACTTATTTAGGCGAAGAATATGACTCACATCAGAGATTTAAATCTTTGATAAGTGTAGGTATCTACACTTGATCCATTTTAGTTATATATATAAAAAATCTATGTATTTATTAAATGTCCCAATAATTCGAAAGTTAAAAAAGCTAAATTAAACAAAAGTTCTTTGAAGTTACGATAATCTCTACGATGTTTTTTTCTAGTACGGATCACTACAAACGGACGAGCATGTAGGAAGAGATTGATGAATGTGGAGGAGGCAAGGGTGGTGTGCCAGGATCGCAGCAGCGGAAGTCCATCGTCTCTGCCTACCCCTACGGGAATCAGGCGTGAGTTTATAATATAATTAGGGGTAGTCAGAGACGATGGACTTCCGCTGCTGCGATCCTGGCACACCACCCTTGCCTCTTCCACATTCATCAATATCTTCCTACATGCTCGTCGGTTTGTAGTAAACCGTACTAGAAAAAAATATCGTAGAGTTTAACGTAACTTAAAAGAGCTTTTGTTTAATTTAGCTATAAATCGGTGCTTCAGCAACGTTCGAATTACGCCACCGATTTATTGCCTATAAATAAATAAAAAATGCTAATTTTAAAACATGTAAGCTCACTCACTTACTTGGTCTTGGCGGTGTCATCTCTATGAAAACGTAACTCATTGGCGTGCACCAAAAAGGCAGTGCCGGAGAAAAAGTCCCCCCGAGCCGTGGGAGCGCGATGTCCCCTCCCATTAGGCTCATTAGGGGACGCCAAATATGGACGCGGCCGGGCGTTTTTGTGGCACGCCGAGCGCGCTGCTTACCAATGATGTGACGATTCGATCGGAGCCTACGAGGTTCGACATGAATAGGGGAAATAGGCTTTTGAAAATATCGGGAAACGACAGTTGCGAAATTATTTGATAATTTCCAGTTTAATCATATTCATATACTTTATTTCTAACCATACGGAACATTACAGAGCACTTGGTTATGTCAACAACAATTTGGTATCGTACGGTGGAACACAGAGAAATGTGTACAGGAGAGTTTTTAAGGTTGAGATTTTCTCAAAAACTACTTGACCTATTGCAAAAATTCTTTCACTGTTTGATAGATAAAAGTTAAAACTATCTAACTGTAAAATAATTATTAAATTCGTAGTTTTTGAGAAAATCTCAACCTTATTGAGGCCTCCTGTATACTTATCTCTGTCTTCGACTGTACAATGAAACCGGGCGCCAAACTTGTTTAGGCGAAGAATAGGACTCACATCAGAGATTTTATGTCTACAGTGGTTGTTTTGTGTTTAATATCACGTTAAGTTAATCAGAAAATGTTCGCGAATGACAGTATGGTGAAGTTATTGGATCTGAAGTTTCAAGCTTTTATCAAGAGTCCCGCTACAAGCTCGGGAGTGAACGTGACTGTCGAGCTGCTTCGTCCAGAGTGATGACGCTACGGCGACTCCTCTGGATGAAGACATGAAGACGCGGCTACCCAGGGTGAAGACGCTACTGCGAGTCCTTTGGAGGAAGACTATTATATTGAATTTTCTATAACATGACATTGGCAAATGATGAACTGTCGAGTCCATTAATAAAATAAATAATAAATACACTGTTGCAACATCCGTGTCCGAAACGTCCGCAAGAAACTCGCTAATAATCAGTTTAATTCGCTGTCATCCACAGTAAGTCAGCAACCCTTGTGATAACATCGCCGATCCTTAGAGAGCTGCGTATGCGCATAGAATGCGATGACTTGCAGGAATGGTCTGACGGATTAGGACTAGTAGGGCTGTGCAATGTGCATCTTTAGGGCACGTATTATTAGTCTGAGCTCAAACCCGCTCTCAAGAGCGAATTCAGCTGGTACACTCTCAAAACGTGATCACCACCTCAAGTATGCCATTTATTAATAAACCAATCTCGAGGGCGTATCACGTGATGTCTTTCTCAAGTCGCGTTTCTGCAATCAACAAATACGTTCTCAAGTGTGAGTTTGACAGTTCCCTTGAGAACTGAGTTTTGTTTATTAATACGGCGTTACTCACGTGATACCCGATTCCTAAACGCGCACCTAAGTTACGTTTATTAGGAACGCCATGTTGAGGTCGTTCTCAAGATTGACTTTTGAGCTGAGTGTGGTTTATTAATACGGGCCTAAAAATCCAGGTATTGTTTATATTTAGTTTTATTATTCGATGGTTTTGTCATTTGGTAACATCAAGTTGAAGTTAATAAACCATATTATTATATCGTAGTTTTCGGTTCTTCCTCCAGACTCCAGAGGAGTCGCACTGAAGCAGCTGTAACCCTTTACGAAGGAGCTTATCAGTCTACGTCCACAGGACTTCAGGAGGTAACCTAAAGTTCTGAGCTATATGATGAGACTACTGCATATAGGTAGGTAGGTACTGCTGAAACCTCAGATCAATTCCCTGATCTTATTTTATTTTATTCAGGGAAAGACACAGTCATATACAGACAATGATAAATAAAACTTAAATACTAATAGACCTTATGTCCCATAACTTACAAACGAAAGTTACATAAGGTCACATGGAGCGTAGCTAGAGATCACTTATAGCTAGTAACCTGAGTTACTAGCAAGTAACCTAGAAATCTGAGGCAGAAATTGCAGATTTTGCATAAAATTATTTGAAAGATCCGACATATTGATTAAATATTCATTAAAATTATCACAATTAAACAACTGTCAAAAGACTTTGCCACATTTCAATGGAGCTTTGCCCCACCTACAAAACTACGTGACCATTTAAGCTGTACCTATCATTTTGTTGGGGACTTATTACAGGTTTTATATTGCATAATCAGTATCATTTTCTACTACTCTCTCAACTCCTATAGAAAAATACCAAAAAAAAACATATAAATCGCTTCGATATCTTACCATTTTCTGAATTCTTAATTAAGCTGTTTTTTTCGAATCGCAACTTGTACAAAACTTTATTTTAAACCAATAATTTTAATAAAAAACGGAGATATTTTTACATTTATTCGTTATCTTGTACAACTTGCGGTTGATGGTGGGGCAGAATCTGGCATTGTCATTTCAGCCAATTTCAGCAACATCGACAGCTCCATATGGACTAATTAATTATGATTTCACGATGGACCACTCATCAGGATTCACGCCAAAACCAAACCTAACCACATCCCTTGCTCCAAGTTAAATAAGGATCAACGACTTCGCTATCCCGTTTTAGATCTAAGTCCAAAGTCGCACACGCTGCTTATGGGATGTGTAGCGGTAAGCAGTACAAAAGGAGATTCAATTTGTTACGTTCCGGGGCACAGACCACTTACCCCATAGACATACAAATCATTTTATTTAACCAAGAGTTTTACAACAGGAAATTTTATATTTATGAGTCTGTACCTATTCCACATTGCTTATCTCCTGGCACCCGCACTGGCCACACAGCCGTCACGCAGCGTACCAGTTAATGAGCATCTAGCTTACTTGAATATAGCCACAGTTTCGACCATTAGATTATATTATATTAAGTTCATAATCACAACATTAAACGAGTATGCATGATAAATAAGAATAAGAACACATGTTAACCAAGTAGAATCAAAATTATTACTCCTGTTTAGCGCCTCGTAGTGATTCTGGTGTGTGTGTGTGTGTGTGTGTGTGTGTGTGTAGGAGGGTGTGTGAGGGTGCGTTTACATATGAGTGAGGGAGGGAAAATTATGACATGAAATCTGTACAAAGCGAGCGAAAAATTCTGTCAACGAATGAGCGCATAGAGACGAATGGGGGGACAGGAGTGCCGTATGAAGAGATAGAGGATAGAGGAGCTTCTGACATCGGCACCGCAGTGTGATGTGTTCGCTGATGATAGGTGGCGGAGTGATTGGCGGGAGATTGGGGTGTTTTGTGAGGGTATAAATGTGTGATTGGCTGATTGGCCTAATTTCTGTTATAATAATTTGACCTGTGTTGTCCTAAATATTGTGTAATAATTGATTGACGTATATTTACCTAGTGCAGGGCTTCCCAAACTTATTTTAACTATGACGCTCCTGGGAATTTGCCACTTTTTTCGCGACGCCCCCGCCCTTAGGGCAAAAAGTACCTACCAAAGTTGTAGCCTAGTAACAAGTTATCAGAAAAACTTCCTCTATGATTTTCATTAGAAAAAGAGTAAAAAAAACCTGAAGAACGAGCATGAAAAGAAATATTTAGTATACTTTGTTGTCTGGCTATTAATAAGAACGATTTGCTTGTTTTTCTGAGCATAGTTTCTCAAAATGGGGCTCAAGTTTGGTAATTGCCATTGATACAGACAGCTTATCTATGTAGATCGCCTTGCGACGCCCCTAGGATAGTGCCGCGGCGCCCCAGGGCGTCGCGACGCACAGTTTGGGAAGCACTGGCCTAGTGAATAAGAGTGTATCTGTAATACTAGTAAATCGAATAAATAAATAAATGCGTCCATGTCGATAATATTTCTAGATTACTCGTGTCGCGAAGCAATCTTACGCTCATGTGCGGGCAGACACGGGCGCGTCCTGTTACAGGTCTATGGGGTAAGTGGTCTGTGGTTCCGGGGTTTGAGATGACCGCAACATTGTTACGAATTGAGGTTGTGGCTTTGCAACTAATGTGATGATTTATTACACCAGCTGCATCGTGCAATAAAGGTCAAATTACCAGATAGGACTCTCACTGCTTAAAGACGATGTATAAGTCTTCTGGGACTGATACATTCGGAAACAGAGGACTACAGAGCTTCATAGCAGATCAGGCATTCGAATAAATTGTCTGTGAGTATAGTTGAAGTTCATTTATTCGGTAACAAATAACTTTGTGTTCGAAATTACAAATGTTTACCTACACTAATCATAATAAACATTAAAATAAATAGTAATAAGTACTATATGTATATCTAATCACATCATCAGTCTATTTATATGTCCCCACTGCTCGGGCACAGACCTTCCCTTACATCGAGGGAGCTCGGGCCATCCACCACGCGGGCCCACTGCGGGTTGGCGGATTTCACATGCCTTAGATTTTTTTCTTCTACGACATGCAGGTTTCATCACGATGTTTTCCTTCGCCGTCTTTGAGAGCACTCGGTAAATGTACGTAAGTTTTTCCGTCGAAAAAACCGAGGATAACTCATTGGCTGCCCTAGCTGGGAATCGAACCTGGGACCTCCATATTGCAAGTCCATTGACCCAACCACTGAGCCACCGAGCTCTCGAGATGTATATCTAATATACCTACTTAAATTGACTACATTTACAACAACTTTAAAGGAAAGGGGGAAGTCTTCTAGGGTTGCAACATTAGGAACTAGAAGACTACATTCCTTGACTTGGCTATGTGTTTCACATAGGTGAAGGAATATAGTCTTCTACGTTGCATTTTAGGGAATATGAAAGAAGAGTGCACATACCCAAATAACCATCGTAGTGCCACTGAGCTGTAAGATTGCAGGCTAAATCTTGTGCTACTACTAGAATCGCAGGATGCCAAATCGCTAAATCAAAACCATTGATCTCCTATAAACAACTAGATACACAGTCGGCCTTCTAAAAATGTCCGAGCGCAAAGAAGGTCCAAACGGATGAATGGACCCTCATTTGCTTTATTGGACATTATTTAGCACAAGATTTAGCCTGCAATCTGTACGATTGCAGGCTAAATCTTATGCTACTACTAGAATCGCAGGATGCCGTGTTTTCGGTAGGTACTCCTCTATTGCAGAGACTGGCACATCCAAAGTCATGAGTGAAAAAATCATATATGTGTGGATGTATCGGAGAATGTTAAAGATCTCGTGGATGACGATGATGGTCTCCTGGCCGATTTCGGCTACAGCGACGCTTCACGGCTGGGATGGTCTGCCCTTTGGTGAGCTCTCATGTGACTATTGTAGCCAATTTTTGCTGTGAAACTCCTTGCACATCGCGGACATGTGAGGACACTTTCATAATTATACTGTATGGCCACCGGTGATCTGGCCTTCATCTGGTCACGCTTAGCATCCAGGTCCAGTCTTCTGGCGTCCTCGAAGGCATACACGCTTTACTGTACCAAGCGTCGTTTCAAGCTCGTGGATACAGCGAGTCAATCTCCAGACAATGACAAATGGGTCCTTCCTATACAAGGTAACGCTGATGCAGCAATGTGTAGACAAACCTGCTAGAACTTCAGTGTCCCAACTGCCGATAAACAACAGTGATTTTCTTTCAGTCACAGTCTTTGGTGTTAGAGGTCAAGATCACGACGTTGACAGAGAGGAAATTTAAAAATTTCATTAAAGGAACACTTGTTAAGAAGGCGTATTACAGGATAGATGACTATTTAAACGATGAACATGCATGGTGTGTGTCGCCGGTTCCGCATGAGGGATAAAGTCTAGATTACTAACAATAGTAATAGTTGTGTAATACCTAGTTATTAAGTAATTGTGTATTATTATTATATTATTTTAAAAGATGTGCTGCTGAGAGTTTTTTGCCACTTTTTCTCCTCAGCGTTGGCACCTTTTCCTTGCAAAGTGGTGTAAATGTAAATTCAAAAATATTTTGACGTGCAATAATGTACACAACGTGCTTACTTGCAATAAAGAAATTTGACTTTGACTTTGATCCACATTCGTCAATTAAATGCTGAATTGAACCCATGACAAACGATCCCAGGACCAAAAGCTAGTATTTAAAAAGAATAAAGTGACATTGCAAACCGGTTCATCCGTTAATTGGCTTAACTGTATAAGGGCTTGGTATAGTGGCCGTAAATCTCTGGTAATGACCTCGCTCGAAGCGATTCCCCAAATCTTCATCGTTGACAAACCGGGCGCGGCGATGCGAAGAATGGCTAATGGAGCGCAACCAATGGGGTAAGTGCGTGTGCGCAGATAAATAGACGTTTTGGTTTCAAATTGGGCTCTAAATTGGAGGAATATATGACCATTGTAATTTTTACTGTAAAAGTGGCCTCGTATGCGCGTATTTTCAGTTTTTCGATGAAGGTTACGGCAATAACTAATAAAATTAGACGTTTGAAAAAAATATATAGCAATGTTGGGGTATATATTTAGGGACTGATAAATACCGATACACAATTGGACAAACTTCGCTCGATAGAAAAAAATCGCAAAAATACCTCTTCCATGTCATTTAAAATTAAAATTATGTCTAAACCGAAATAGTTATTCTTACGAAATATATATCAAAATGTAGGGTATTATAATTACGAGAGCTTGTTTTAAAAAAATCTGATTTTTATTGGCGTATTTTAATTTCCCTGCCAAAATTCATTCAAAATCAATAAAAATACAAATATGGAGTCACTGTGCCGTGCTCTTCACTCCGCCGCTGGGGGACATCTTCTGTCTCGCGCTCGAGTTTGACAGCTCGCCACCCCAAGTAAGACTACTACATATTGTAACGACGATGTTGAACGCTGCGGTAACTTAGTGGATGATCTCTTTGACAGCTGATGATGTTCAATCGATTGAATAGATTTTCTAGAATAATACCTAGCTAAGAATATTACAGAAGAGATGGCGTGATGATATCCTGAGACATGACAGAGTAGCCGGTTAGACGTGGATTCAAGTGGCGCAAAATAGACGAGAGTGGAGAAAAAAGGACCACTGGTGTAGGCCACCAGACTGGTAGAGAATGGCTAAGACGAAGAACATTCTCAATCATTCCTAGTTGTTTATAGGAGATCAATGATCAAAACCCAACCAAATTCGGTCAAAACCCGTGCAAATCGTCTCCACAGAACCTAAGCCAGCCGTTGCGATCACTTATGGACTGCTGAATACAAGACCAGTGAGGCTATTACGGTTCTCAAAACGATCAAATCATACCATGTCATAGCGGCCGTGAAAGAGACAGTGCTATTGCATTCGTGTAGCGGCGTCTCTGTTTGGCGCGCCAACCAGAGACCATCGTATAATTTCATCGTTTTGAGAACGGTAATAGAGGGGCAGAAACAGAGGTAGGTGGCAGTGTACTCTCTCAATTGTCATTCAATTTCCCCAACAAGAGAAGACACATAATTTTATAAGAAAATACTTGTTTGGTTGTCGTTTATACAACCCCATCGAGCGGGACTATTATTAAACTGTGGTCCATATAACAATCGGATACTCGCATTGTGCAAGTCCCATTATTATAATGGCGTGCCCGCGGCGCCGGCGCCTCACAGCCGACAGTGACAAGGGTGCATGTGTAGTGAACATGTTGCGACTATTGTGTGGGAGTGCGGAACGAAACCTTTGAGCTTTGTCAAATTAAAGAGCTTTCGATTTGAGAATAGGGACGGTCATATACAATGGGTAAGGTTCTCTTGAAAATGACGGGAAACGACAGTCGCGAAATTATTTGATAATTTTCCTTTTAATGTCTATTTTGTGTTTAATATCACGTTAAATTAATCAGAAAATGTTCGCGAATGACAGTACGGTGAAGTTATTGTTATTTATGCAAGATCTGAAGATTCAAGCTTTTATCAAGAGTTCCCGCTACAAGCTCGGGAGTGAACGTGACTGTCGAGCTGCTTCGTCCTCGTCCAGTGTGATGACGCTACGGCGACTCCTCTGGATGAAGACATGAAGACGCGGCTACCCAGGGTGAAGACGCTACTGCGACTCCCCTGGAGGAAGATAGAATACTTGAATATATTGAATTTTATGTAACATGACATTGGCAAATGACGAACTGTTGAGTCCATTATTAAAATAAATAAATAATAATAAATACAATGGGTAACTAGTCACTAAAGTTTAGCCAATTTTTTAGAAGTCATTGCTTTATCAATTGATCGTAACTGACAACCTCCATTTGGTCGGTAGTGCTTTCTGTACAAAGGGTTCTGGGTTCGATTCCCAGTCGGGAAAACGCTTGTAGGTAGGTAAAGTCAAAGTCAAATTTCTTTATTGCAAGTAAGCACGTTGTGTACATTTTTGCACGTCAACATATTTTTGAATTTACATTTACACCACTTTGCAAGGAAAAGGTGCCAACGCTGAGGAGAAAAAGTGGCAAAAAACTCTCAGCAGCACATCTTTTAAAATAATGATAATACAATTATTACTTAATAACTATATAGGTACGTAACTATTACTATTGTTAGTAAGTTTATCTCCCATGCGGAACCGGCGACACACACCATGCATGTTCATCGTTTAAATAGTCATCTATCCTGTAATACGCCTTCTTAACAAGTGTTCCTTTAATGAAATTGTTTAAATTTCCTCTCTGTCAACGTCGTGACACTTTCTGGCACCTTGTTATAAAAGCGAATACAGTGCCCCATGAAGGATGTATTAACCTTACGTAGTCTGGTAAGGTATAATAACTGCATTTACCAAGTCTAAGTGTGATTTGTTAATTTGTGAACGTTTCTTATTGTGTATGTCTCTAGACCTATAAGGACAGGGAATCCTATAGTTTGGGTCATGAGTCTGTGCTGTCTTATTTTAGGGTTCCGTGCAAAGGAAAAAAGGAACCCTTATAGGATCACTTTGTTGTCCGTCTGTCTGTCCATCTGTCAAGACATATGTCGCAGAAACGCGTGGACGGATTAAAATTAAATTAATACCAAATACTCAGATCTGCAACTTCATGCAGTCGTGAAAAAATCAACCTTCTAAGTCAACGCAATCAAAAGATATCTCTGTTTCTCGCATATTTGTATGAAAATGCAAGAAAACCAAAACTAATAGGATACTTCCCGTTGAACCATGAAATTTAGCAAGAAGCTAAGTCTTATAGCACAAGTAAAGGAAAAAAATCCGAAAACTGTAAATGACAATGCCAGATTCTGCCGCACCATCAACCGCAAGTTGTACAAGATAACGAATAAATGTAAAAATATCTCCGTTTTCTATTAAAATTATTGGTTTAAAATAAAGTTTTGTAAAAGTTGCGATTCGAAAAAAAAACAGCTTAATTAAGAATTAAGAAAATAGTAAGAAATCGAAGCGATTTATTCATTGTTTTTGTTATTCTTCTATAGGAGTTGCGAGAGTAGTAGAAAATGATACTGATTATGATTATGCAATATGAAACCTGTAATAAGTCCCCAACAAAATGATAGGTACAGCTTAAATGGTCACGTAGTTTTGTAGGTGGGGCAAAGCTCCATTGAAATGTGGCAATGTCTTTTGACAAGAAGCTAGGTCTTATAGCACAAGTAAAGGAAAAAATCCTAAAACTGTAAATTTGAAATTACATCCCTCCAATTTTTTTTTATCTTTTAGTTATAGCAAAGTTACGGGGTTAGTAAGTTGCGTTGCACAGAAGCCTCGGGGCGCGAGTCGGACTCGCATTGGCCGTTTTTTTTTACTTATTTTTTTTAAATTTTTTACTTTTTTTAATTTCGTGTTTTTTCTACTTCATCCTCGGCATGCAAACTCCTCAGGTGTCATATACCTGGCGACTCCTGCTGCGAGGGTGCGACCAAGGTGTACGGGCACTTCATTAACAATTTATGGCCCGCTTTGTGTTCGCCGGCTGCGCAGGCGCATCCTCCGTGACAAATGGCCCTCAAATTCGTCGTATGGCTGCGTTATTGCTGTTTAATAGCTGCTTCTATGAGGGTTTAGTGTCGGACGGTCTCTTTGTAGTAATTTTGTTTTCATGCCTTTTTTTAAAGCTTCAGTTGTCTGATTTCTATAGCGAACATTCGATATTGAGTAATTCGATATAGCATACTTTCGACATTCCGTACATCGCGATAGCGAACATTCAATATTGAGTAATTCGATATAGCATACTTTCGACATTCCGTACATCGCGATAGCGAACATTCAATATTGAGTAATTCGATATAGCATACTTTCGATATTCCGTACATCGCGATAGCGAACATTCAATATTGAGTAATTCGATATAGCATACTTTCGACATTCCGTACATCGCGATAGCGAACATTCAATATTGAGTAATTCGATATAGCATACTTTCGATATTCCGTACATCGCGATAGCGAACATTCAATATTGAGTAATTCGATATAGCATACTTTCGATATTCCGTACCTACATCGCGATAGCGAACATTCAATATTGAGTAATTCGATATAGCATACTTTCGATATTCCGTACATCGCGATAGCGAACATTCAATATTGAGTAATTCGATATAGCATACTTTCGATATTCCGTACATCGCGATAGCGAACATTCGATATTCAGACATTCGGTATTACGTACTTTCGAACTCACGTAATTCGAACTCGTGTACTTTCGGTATACCGTTCATCGGTATTTTGAACATCGACATTCCGTACTGCAGTAACTTTTCACCTCTTTATCTTGCAACAAAGATAAATTAAAGAAAAAAATTTTTTTTGTGCAGCTGAAGACGGAGTAAATAACGAAGACTTGATATAATATTGTTGGTTCTCTTGAAAATGGCGGGAAACGACGGTTGCAAAATTATTTGATAATTTTAGTTTTATTGTCTACAGTGGTTATTTTGAGATTAATATCACGTTAAATTAATCAGAAAATGTTCGCGAGTGACAGTATGGTGAATTTGTTGGATAATTTGAGCAAGATTTGAGGTTTCAAGCTTTTATCAAGAGTTCCCGCTACAAGCTCGGGAGTGAACGTGACTGTCGAGCTGCTTCGTCCAGAGTGATGACACTACGGCGTCTCCTCTGGATGAAGACATAAAGACGCGGCTGCCCAGGGTGAAGACGCTACTGCGACTCCCCTGGAGGAAGATAGAAGACTATTATACTCGTATATTGAATTTTCTGTAACATGACATTGGCAAATGACGAACTGTCGAGTCCATTAATAAAATAAGTAAGTACAATATTGTTCTTACTCTTTAACATGACATTAGCAAATGACTAAACGCGGAGTTCAATAATAAAATAAATTGTAGTTATCGTTTTTCGAGTTCCTTTATTTTGGGTAAGCCCAAAATTCATTTACACATCATCGTAACATTAAAGCGTTCACGACTCCATCAACTTTACGCCCCACAACAATTAACACATTAATTAACGCATTAAAATAAAAACGTTAGGCTCAACTCAACTCAAAACCGGGTTCCCTCCAAAACTTTTCTTTTTTCTTTCAAAATTCTCACGAGGCAATTGCCACCCAAGCTTGACGCGTTCAGCCTAATAGCTTCGTACATAGAGTGTTATGCGTCCATGCATTGATATATATTTATTTCTGTTATTAATGGACTCTACAGTTCGTTACTTGCCAATGTCATGTACGGTGGAACACAGAGGAAGGTGTACAGGAGAGTTTTTAAGGTTGAGATTTTCTCAAAAACTACTTGACTTATTGCACAAAATCTTATACTGTTTGATAGATAAAAGTGAAAACTTGTGACTGTAATAGAATTATTAAATTCGGTCCAGTAGTTTTTGAGAAAATCTCAACATTATTGAGGCCCCCTGTATACTTATCTCTGTCTTCGACTGTACATAATATTCAAAATATCTTAGTCTTCTCTTTCTCTAGAGTAGCGAGAGTAGAGTAGAGACGCCGTACTATCGTCACTCTGGACGAAGCAGCTCTACAGTCACGTTCACTCCCGAGTTCGTCCGAGTTCGTGTCGTGGAGTATCGGAATGGACGTCATTTAGACAGCATAATTTTTTCGTAGTAAAATGACAATGCCAGAATCTGCCCCACCATCAAACGCAAGATGTACAAGATAAGGAATAAATGTAAAAATATCTCCGTTTTTTATTAAAATTATTGGTTTAAAATAAAGTTTTGTACAAGTTGCGATTCGAAAAAACAGCTTAATTAAGAATTCAGAAAATAGTAAGAATTCGAAGCGATTTATTCATTGTTTTTGTTATTCTTCTATAGGAGTTGCGAGAGTAGTAGAAAATGATACTGATTATGCAATATGAAACCTGTAATAAGTCCCCAACAAAATGATAGGTACAGCTTAAATGGTCACTTAGTTTTGTAGGTGGGGCAAAGCTTCATTGAAATGTGGCAATGTCTTTTTCCATTGTACCTGTACTTTTTGCAAATATAAGTATTTATCATTTTCGTATATAAACTGCCAACACCCTTTTGGACACCCAGTAGTATAGTTGCCGGCAGCTAAGTTGACCCAAACTGGCGACAGTTCGTCAAAGTAGCCTCGAAACCAGATTAAACATGTACTCAAAACTTCACGTCTGTCAAATCTCGATTAACCAGTCAATGAATAACAATACGCACATCATCCGAGCTAACGAGTGTGCCCAGTCATTAGGAGCGAGCTATGCGCGCGCGCAGCTCACTGGGAACGCCCTATCAGACGTTGGACGCTGTCACAGACCACTTACCCCATAGACCTGTAACAGGCTCCCGCGTCTGCCCGCACATGAGCGCAAAATTGCTTCGCGACACGTGTATACATGGACGCATCTCTATAATACGGCACCCCTGTTCCCCGCTTCGTCTCTATGCGCTCATCGTTGACATATTTTTTACGCGTTCAAAAGACATTGCCACATTTCAATGGAGCTTTGCCCCACCTACAAAACTACGTGACCAATTTTAAGCTGTACTTATCATTTTGTTGGAGGCTTATTAGAGGTTTCATATTGCATAACTATAATCAGTATCATTTTCTACTACTCTAGCAACTGCTATAGAAGAATAACAAAAACAATGAATAAATCGCTTCGATTTCTTACTATTTTCTGAATTCTTAATTAAACTGTTGTTTTGGAATCGCAACTTGTACAAAACTTTATTTTAAACCAATAATTTTAATAAAAAACGTAGATATTTTTAAATTTATTCGTTATCTTGTACAACTTGCGGTTGATGGTGGGTCAGAATCTGGCATGGTCATTTCCATGCATTTATTTCAAGAGTCAATATCTCAAAGTATGGTTCGTCCAAAGGATGGTAAGTTTTGAGTATGAGTGGAATTTGAGTTCGATCTTACAACTGTCAGTTTTCATACAACTTTGACAGTCATAAGAGCGAGCTCACACTGAGTTCTTGCTCAAAACTGTCTATGACTATCGGCCCAAGAGTTTATTGTGGTCAAAAAACGTATACTTCCCTTGTTACATAGCATTCCTTACGAGTAAGTTAAGCATCCGAACCTTTGCCGATGGGCGATATAGTCCACGTATGGCCGCTGCTCGTTACAGACGCCATATTAGGCGCCGCTGGCTGCGCCGGCGCAGGCACAGAGGTATTCGCTTCAACAGCACAAACTATTGCAGGAACAGCAACAAATTATTGGTTTAAAAGAAAGTTGCGATTCGAAAAAAAACCCAGCTTATTTAAGAATTCAGAAAATAGTAAGAAATCGAAGGGATTTATTCATTGTATTTGTTATTCTTCTATAGGAGTTGCAAGAGTAGTAGAAAATTATACTGATTATGATTATGCAAAATGAAACCTGTAATAAGTCCCCAACAAAATGATAGGTACAGCTTAAATGGTCACGTAGTTTTGTAGGTGGGGCAAAGCTCCATTGAAATGTGGCAATGTCTTTTACTTTTTCGGATCGGAATCGCACCTGGCCGATAGTCTCAGCCATCTCAGACCGGTGTATTTGTGGTCAAATACACCGGTCTTAGATAGCGGAGAACACAAATATCTATTGAGAACACAAATATCTATTTAATATTTATTTATTTTACAACCAAAATCAACGCTCTCATCGCTTTGCCCCATAAATATCATAATAGCAGCCCTTCCGTGAACTACGCCAGTGCATCATTAAAAAGCGGTTTTTATAAAAGCTCGGCCGCTGACAGACGGGGCCGCTAATAGCTGCCAGCTATTCAGCCTTTCATCTCTCGTTATAGAAATATAATAATCGCGCCATATTAGTGCTACGGACCATTCAGATATTCAGACGAGCTGAGGAACAAGGCGTCATTGAAATTGTTGTACTAATTATTAATCTGTATATACAGGGTGTAACGTAAAGGGTATATGGAGTCGATTTTCGCAAATTTATTTTTTGACTTTTCATACATTTTGTACCGGTCAGCTGGTCGATTTGTATGACACTTTAATTTATTTTTGTTTTTTATTCGAAAAGTCGTAGAACTAAAGTTGTTCAGTTACCGATACTAAACACCCTCCCTTCGGCTTCATACCCTTTACGTTACACCCTGTATATGTCATATCCCAGTACATGTTCAAGTGTTTTTAACCCCGACCCTAAAATGAGGGTGCTTAGAGGGTGGCCTTGAATTCATTCGAAAAATTAAATGGTTGGTTAGGCCTGTGACATACATTAATTCACAATTTGGGGAAAAATAAATATATTTTTTTTAACTAATAATTAAGTAATCTAAGAGCATTATTCTTATTATCTATAAAGTATACCTAACGCAAAGAGCACCATCGAGCAGCAGTGTGCAGCATGCAGTGCTAAAAGGGGCCGAGCTCAGCATAGTGCTGTGGCAGGCCACAGCGCTGACGATGTACGCAGAAGATGTATGAATGGCTGAGAGAAAGGTTGGCAAGAAAGAAATCCGCGCCATGGGGTGGTACGAGGCGGTGCCAAGCGTACCGGAGTGTACGAGGTGCCGCCGCCTGAGTAAGGGCCCGGGCCCACGGACGCAGTGCGCGAACCGCACGGCCCCGAGCGGCTCGAGGCTCAGACGGGGAGGAGGAAGGTGAGGGATGAATGGATTATACATTGTGGGCTAGTACAGCCCACAATGGGGACTGCTCGGGCGCCAGTCGGGTCGCGGATGTATCACAGTTTCCCGTGGCTCGGCAAGAATGGCACGAGGTGGAACACCCCAGGACGTTTAGTCGGTATGCTGCCCCTTCAGGAGTGAGCCCGACATAACCAACACGCACCCCGGGCGTGGTGACACATGATTTGCATGTTTTACCTGGGTTAAAAAAAAAGGCCACAGCGCTGGTTATACAGGGTGTAACGTAAAGGGTATATGAAGCCGAAGGTAGGGTGTTCAGTATCAGTAACTGAACAACTTTTGTTCTACGACTTTTCGAATAAAAAATAAAAACAAATTAATGTCTCATACAAATCGATCAGCTGACCGGTACCAAATGTATGAAAAGTCCAAAAATAAATTCGGGAAAATCGAAAAGTCGCAGAACAAAAGTTGTTCAGTGATTGATACTGAACACCCTCCCTTCGGCTTCATATACCCTTTACGTTACACCCTGTATAGCCCATAATGAGGCATCTGGAATTCTTATAAGTTGTACGTCTTCCTTCGGCCTTGATTCAATCTGCATGATTCGGGGGGCCGTTACATCAGAGTGCACGTTATGAGCTTTTTAAAAACGCATTTTGCATTTTAAGCGGCCCAAAGCAGATGGTATCACGGATATAAAGTACGTACTTAGTATGCAATTTTGTAACTACCTAAGTAGTTCCAAATTACATGAATCTCTGAAAATAATGGCGGTATCTTCTGCATAGCATTAGCTTTTTAGAAAAAAAACAGAAGTGGATTTTGATTTCTATTTAATACGAATATCTTAGAAGGTAAATTATTATTATTATTTATGCATCATAAATAATATTATTATCATTTTATTATTCATATCATTTATTTATTAATTATTATCATTTTATTTATGTAAATGCATCTCTGATGTGTATGCAAGGGTGTAGCATTATTAGGAAAATGACATTGCCACATTTCAATGGAGCTTTGCCTCACCTTTGGTCACCTACATGACCATTGAAGCTCATATATCATTTTGTTGGGGACTTATTACAGGTTTCATATTGCATAATCACAATCAGTAGGAGTTGCGAGAGTAGTAGAAAATGATAACAAAAACAATGAATAATTTCTGAATTCTTATTTAAGCTGTTTTTTCGACTCGCGTGTTATACAAAATTTTATTTTAAACCAATAATTTTAAGAAAAACGGAGATAATTTCACATTTATTCGTTATCTTGTTCATCATGCGGTTGATGGTGGGGCAGAATCTGGCATTGTCATTTTACTTGTTACAAAAAATTCTAGCTATACAGCGGGGGAACGTCGCCGCATTCTAGGTACACTACCACAGCACAGGGTGGTCAGAGTTTAAATGAAATTTATTATTTGTAAATATACTAAACATATGCGGCAGGTAGGCATTAGTATATTATGTAATTCCTATTATTTAAATAAAATAAAATTAATGTCTCATACTAATCAATCAGATGACCAGTCAAAAAAGTCAAGAAATAAATTCGCGAAAATCGAAATGTTCAGTTACCGATACTAAACACCCTCCCTTCGGCTTCATATACCATTTCCATTACACCCTGTATAATAAGAAGGAATGCTCCAACGCCTGTAGTAAACAAAATACCCGATAATTACTATAATACACAATTTAGTAATGCGCGGAGAGATTGCTATCGCGCGACGCCAGGCTCCGCCAGCAATGCAACCAGTTCCGAACCGGAATGAATCGATGAGACGACCATAATTCCATAACCAAAGCATAATACTTAACAGATAACGAGGCAGAGACGCAGTTAGCCTTTTATGCCTAATCGTAACGAGCATCTGAGAGGCGTTTGACAGCTACGTCCATTTATTTACCGGTAGCGCCGCCGCGCCGCAAAGCGCTCCGTCTGACGGACGCACCAAATTGGTCAATGATTATTGTATTTATAAATTATAATAATTTAATTGGATGCCTTTCTTTTACAAATATGGTTAGACGTAAATATGGCGAGCTTCTTTTAAGTATCAAATGAATGAATGCTGAATTGGCGATGAAATTACATAATATATTGAATTGATATTGGAAACGAGTACGAAAATGTAATACAACGGTAAAAGTACACTTCAAATACACTTTATTGTACACAAAAGACAAAAAAATACAAAGCATAATGTAAAATTTTGGCGGCCTTATCGCCAAAAGCGATATATTCTTACAGGCAAACACAAAAAAAACTTCATACATTTTTCTCGGGTTAAGTCGTTAACTCTAGGTGTTATCTTTATTGCAAGCGGGCCTAAGCTGGGTCCATTATGTCTGAACATTTCTTTGTAACTAAGTACTTACTATATACACATTACAACACATACTATACACATTTTTAGGTAACTACTTGTTTTAAAACCTCATCTGCATGGCCGTTTAATCTGTGTCGCGGTTCAATCACATCGTTTATGACACGTTCCCGGGCGCCTTGTAAACCGGGCATTATCCCGTGAAACACTGGCGCTTGGGTGTTTACTACTTGACTAGGTTTGTTACAAAACACTCCCAAATGTTTTGAGTAATAAACAATTTTATTACTTTTGATTTTGACGTATTTAGGAGGTGAGTCACATAGAAAGGGGTCCGAGCTTTACAGATGGCGCCACTGGACATAGGCTAGTTGACTCATTTTTTATTCCATCAATCAACTCTCATGCTCCTGCTGAAGAGAACTGTGAAATCAGTTTTGCGATATCTCAACTAATACCGAAGATATTAAGCGGTTAAGTCAAGTGGTGGGGGGATGCACCCTTCCTTTTTAGCTTAATAAGAATTTCGAAAATAGTATGAAATTGAAGCGAATTATTCGTTGTTTTTGTTATTCTTCTATAGGAGTTGCGAGAGTAGTAGAAAATGATACTGATTATGATTATGCAATATAAAACCTGTAATAAGTCCCCAACAAAATGATAGGTACAGCTTAAATTGTCACGTAGTTTTGTAGGTGGGGCAAAGCTCCATTGAAATGTGGCAATGTCTTTTGAAATTACGTCTCCCTAAAAATATTTTTTTGTTATTACAAACAGAAACAGCGAATATCACTTTTTAAACTTTCACGGTTTGTATACATATTAATTAGATAAAGTCTCAAGTAATCAGTCTACTCGTGACCATGATGGCTGCAATGCTGTCGAAATATCGAGACATCAATAATAAATGTTTAACACGGTAATTCCCGTTCACAAGTGTTGTCTTCAACTATTATTTATTGAATTTCTGAATGAGAAAAATAATAAACAATTATTGCCTACTTCTTAGTTACTTACTACAAATTGCATTATATTTGAGCAAAAAATGTCGTCTCTCTCTTGTATTGCTGTGCCTAAACAAGGTCCATAAAGAACATTGTAACATTTTAATGTTAAGTATGTGAACATCTGTATTATAACTTATGGAATGCAATAAATATATTGAATTGAATTGAATTTATCTAATTAATAAGAAACAGCGAAGTTACGGGGTTACGTTGCATTGCACTGAAGCCTCAGTAGCACTTGGACAGTTTTTTAACATACAAAAGCTATTTGATTCACTTCAGAAAGCTTTAGTAGAGCTGGAGTAATAAATGTCAACAAAACGTCTTTGTATAGTTCAAGTTTAACGATAGTTTTACGACGAAGGCGATCTGTGACGAGACCGAACTTCAGAGTGAATGATGGCCCTGTTCCCGACTAAATCAAGGGGCTCGTAAAGCGTCTAATGATTGCATTAAAAGTTTAACCACTGCTAGGTTTTACATTCTATACCAAACCATTGAAAAGGGTTTGATAACCTTCCAAATGACTCACTTTATGATTGTTTTTTTGTAAAATTCTTCCCAGATGGAAAGGCAAAGCCAACTATGAGCATACAGCCTTGACTGATGTTAATAGAATGTTGAATTCTTATAAATACATACATATATACGAAGATAACCAAACCTAAACCTACGCACAACCCTCCCAAACCCCTAAACGAAATAACTCAACGATCCACGCAATCATCGAATTATGCAAGGAATCCTTGCTAAGAGCACAAAACCTCACAAACATGACTTTTTCGAGCACTCAAATTAATGGAAACGTTCGGGGTCATCTACTGATTAGCTTAACGTGATCATTAATCACTAAATACCACGGAAACTATTTAATTATAATTTTCCAAAAAAAGTAGCTAATGTCGTTTCGCGCGCTTTTCAAGGAAACTGAGCTAAAATAAAATAATTTATTATTTATTTTATTAATGGACTCGACAGTTCGTCATTTGCAGAATATCAATACAATGTCATGTACAGAATATTAAAGATATAATTGTCTTCTCTTTCTCCAGAGGAGTTGCAGTAGCGTCTTCACCCTGGGTATCCGCGTCTTCTTGTCTTTATCCAGAGGAGTCGCCGTAGCGTCATCACTCTGGACGAAGCACCTCGACAGTCAAGGTAACATGATTTAAAACACAATAATTTACCAGCACACAAGCCATCTGGCTTTGTTAGACATTTTTAAACACTCCTTAACATGCGAGAAATAGTTTTTGTAGCGTTTGTAATTCGATTTTATACGTTTTTGATGACCAACACTTCCCATCTCCAGTATAAGTGGATTATAGGATTACGAGTGCTAAGACCGCTGGACAGAGGATTAGGCGGTCGCTATCGATTGCGGCTCACAGGGAAACCTCATACACAAAGGCTTTAGACATGATTCCTTTAAATATCTTCCATAAAATTCCGGTCGCTGTGATATTGGAAGCTAATGTTCCTTTAAGCAGTCTCTGGTATGGTTTTTAGGTGCAAGGATGGAATTGGAAATCAAAGTAATATGTTTTATTAAAGAAAGACAGTAAATATACAAATAAAAACTTTTTTTTGTGAACATATAAATTGTGCCACTGCTGGGCAAAGGTCTCCCCCCTCCTCTTCCATCCATCCCTGTCCTGAGCCTCTTCCAGCCACCCATCCCTGTATCTAACGATATCGTCTCTCCACCTACGTCGAGGTCTGCCCCGACGCCGGCGACCGTCCGATGGCACCCATTCTGTGCCAGTCCGGGCCCATCGGTCCGGCTGCATGCGGCACGCGGGGCCCGCACAGTTCCACTTTAATGTGGCTGCTTTGCGGGCCACGTCTGCTGCGCCAGTTATCGATCGCAGGGTTGTGTTTCGGACACGGTCCGTTCTCCTCACGCCCAATATGCTGCGTTCCATTGCGCGTTGGCAGACCTTGATTTTGGACGTCTGATCTTTAGTCAATGACCATGTCTGGGCACCGTAGGTCCTAACCTACGGTGCCCAGACAAATAAAAACTATAAATAAAAAATTTGCCCTAAATCACCGACCGCGGGGAGTGTCCCCAGAAGGCTGGCTGCATTGCCTCGCTGGATTGCGAGACTAATGCGTTGCGCGAGGTACGCGCCAGCCCTCTGGTCCTTAGACACATCCACCAGGCGCACAGAGATCTCTTTGTGGATGCTGTGTGCGCCTGGTCCCCACGGTCCCAGGGCTCCACACCAAACGGCACAAATCAAAGTCCATAACACCTCACGTATTACATACACTAAACACCAAAAATTTATCGATTCAGAATGTCAGTAACAGTGAAACTAGGTACAGTCGACAGCAGATCAATGGTAACACTTGCAGTACGATTTCAAGTCCTACCACGCAAATAAAACGAAGTTTGAAACATTATCTGGTCCAACTTCAAGAGACGGAAATTGCCAAATGACGAACTAGCTGAACGGGTGGGTTCGTCCGTGAACAAAATAACACTCCGTGACTGACTGCATCACACTGAATGACCATGCCAGATTCAGCCCCACCATCAACCGCAAGTTGTACAAGATAACGAATTTGTCTCGGCGTCCAATACGACTTTGTCCCCTTTGGCGTCGAGACACTTGGTCCGTGCGGCCCGAGAGCACACGCGCTCCACAAGGAGCTCAGCAAGCGCCTGAGGGAGGCGACGGGTGACCCTCGTGCTGGGGCGGCTTTCTCGCGCAGAGGCTGAGCCTGGCCATCCAACGCGGGAATGCCGCCAGCAATGAATTCCCAAGAATGTTTTTAGTTAGGTAGATTTTTAGTTTAGTTTTTAATGTATTTTTAAGTAGTTTAGTTTTATTATATTTATATGTAAGATTTCTTGAATAAAAGGTACCAAAGATAACGAATAAATGTAAAAATATCTCCGTTTTTAATTAAAATTATTGGTTTAAAATAAAGTTTTGTACAAGTTGCGATTGGAAAAAACTCGCTTAACTAGCTTTTCCCCTCGAGTACTTAAATGGAGTGTACGCCGATGCTACATATCCTCCCAAAACAGTCATGTTGGTCGATATGCCCACACGCGTCGATAATTAGACGAGGGCAGCGACGCGGGCTTTCTGCCCACTGTTTGCTGACTAAACATCGGACTCGCTACGACTTGCGGGACAAGGCATAAGCGTAAGCGGAGGTCTGTAGCGGAGAAGCTTTGGGTACAGAACGGTACAAGTGTGTGTAGTTCGATCGATGCACGATAAAAATGATTCAATTCATTTCAACATATTTATTGCATTCCATAAGTTATAATACAGATGTTCACATACTTAACATTAAAATGTTACAATGTTCTTTATGGACCTTGTTTAGGCACAGCAATATAGGGGAGAGACGACATTTTTTGCTCAAATATGATGCAATTTGTAGTAACTAAGAAGTAGGCAATAATTGTTTATTATTTTTTCTCATTTAGAAATTCAATATATAATAATATAATATAATGATGTAAGTGGAATTACATAGACATGATAGAGGACGGCGCGGTGACGATGTACGCAAAAGAGGCATGAATGGCTGAGAGAAAGGTTGTCATGGGGAGAGGTATGAGGCGGTGCCAGGAGTGCCGGTGTGTACGAGGCGCCGCCGCCTGAACGAGGGCCCGGACCACACGGCGCCCGAGTGACCCGAGGCCCGGACGGGGAGGAAGGTGATGGTTGAATGGATGATGAATTGTGGGCTATTACAGCTCGCAATGGGGAGTGCTCGGGGCGCTAGTCGGGTCGCAGATGTATCGCAGTTCCCGTGGCTCGGCAACAATGGCACGAGGTGGAACACCCCAGGAAGTTTAGTCGGCATTCCGCTTATTCAGGGCGGCGAGCCCGACATAATCAACACGCTCCCCCGGGCGTGGTGGTCTATGGAAACGTGTTTTACCTGGGACACAAAAAGGTACTTCCAGCTTATATATTCAGTCGTATTTAATTACGTTAGTAAGCTCGACGAGGCTTTCTGTAAGTCATTGTCAAGGTGACAATTTTCTCATGACTCATGTGCCATTCATGTGCTTATAAACAGATGTTAAGAGCCTTTATAGAGCCAACTAGCGCCGCCAATCTTAAAAAAATAATATCTTCCAATATAATCAATTTTATTAAAAAAGCTATTTACAAAATGTTTATTACGATAAATACTATTTTTCAATATACAATATATGGCATAATTGCGACAAGCTAAGTTGGAGTTCACAAATGTGCCAAAAAAGGCAGTTTTTCGCAATTATGCGAACTACAACTGACCGACATTGAATCACGTTATAAATAAGCATTTAAAAATAGTATATTTTATCGTAATAAACATTTCGTAAATAGCTTTTTTAATCAAATTGATTATATTGGAAGATATTATTTTACTAAGATTGGCGGCGCTAGTTGGCTCTATGAAGGCCCTCCTGGTTTCCGCTGTACGCTCCTCGTTTGCACAGTCCGAAGGGCCAAGCTCTGGTATGCGGTAAGTAACCAGAGCGCATTCGACACCCGGAACGCATTGTGTGCACGTAAAGATTAACCAAGTTAGCCGAATTGGTCGTGAGAACTGGACTTGTTACGAAATACCGCGAGTGCCTTTTGGGGAAGTATTTTGGAAAGTCGGGCGTGGACCGAGAAAATGCCTTGAATACTATTATTAAGAGTTTAATGAGCTTCGCTTGAGCGGCTTTTAAAGGAGGGTTTTGGTACGGGTTTCGTGAAGGAGTGTGAACGCGAGGACTGGACAAGTAGCTGAAATGTCATGATCGTGGAGTTTAATGAGCACTTTTGACTCGTAATTATTTAAAAAAAATTATTGTTACAAAATCATTCCTTCCTTCCTTGAAAGCGCGCGAAACGGCATTAGCTACATTTTTGTGAAAATTCTAATAGTTTCCGTGGTATTTAGTGAATAATGATCACGTTAAATTAATCAGGAGATGTCCGCGAACGTTTCTATTAATTGGAGTGCTCGAAATAAGTCGTGTTTGTGAAGTTTTGTGCTCTTAGCAAGGTTTCCTTGCATAACTCGATGATTTCGTGGATCGTTGAGTTATTTCGTTTAGGGGTTTGGGAGGGTTGAACCTCGCAGGTTCAAGTCCTGCCCATGGCTGGAAATTATCATCATTTAATTATTAAACCTTCTATTTATTTATTATTATTTATATTTTCGACGAACAACCTAAATAGGTACGAAATAATTGTCAATGCTCATAAACTACCTAATTCACTAGTTTTTTTTTTACGACTTTCTCAAAAATTCTGGAGAGTTTAGAAGATACTTTACTTGTATTTAATGCTTATTTATATACACAATTACAACTTTAATATAGATTTAATACAATAAAATTTTACAATTAATAATTATAATCAATAGCTTTAATGCAGTTGTGAAACAGGTAGTGAATACAGCATCTACTGTAGTCTGGCTGTATGCACCGGTCTGCTCTTTGCCAACAGATTGTCCAACATAAGTTTAGAATATTGTTGATTGACGTGATCAAGTGTAACCTAGTGGTCCTAAGATCTGAATAAATGAGTTATGCCTCATTGATCTCCTATAAACAACTAAATACACAACTAAAACAATTTAAAAAACGTCCAAATAATGTCCAATAAAGCAAACCCATTCATCCGTTTGGTCGTTCTTTGCGATCGGACATTTTAGAAGGCAGACTTTGAATCTAGTTGTTTATAGGAGATCAATGTTATGCCTATCCTATATTGAACCCTAGACGAGCCTCTATCCCAAGCTCGAGTCTGTACCAAGCCACTGTTGGAGCACCAATTAGCCAGCGGGGAAGGGTATAATTGGGCCAGGACCGGTTTCTCAACCCGGGGCATGCCTCGCGTGCGTCGCATTGCTGTACTTAGACTGGTTTAGATGGCCGACCGTTTGTCGCTGAAGGACAATGGTCCATTTCATTCGACAACTAAGGTTTTTATTAATATCTTGGTGTTTTCTACATTACTTTTCGTTGGATGCCAAAGTGCTTGACTTGATACATGTATATCACTTTTTAAACTTTCACGGTTTGTATACTAATATAATCACGAATATATATTAATACTAATATATTATGACGTAGGTAGATTAACATAAATGAATTAAAATATAATCACTGGATTGAACTTCACAATCCAAAAGCATTATCGACAGAACGCCATTATGTTCCCAGATTAGTACGCGAGGCCATTGAAATTTCAATCGCGACGATGGTTTTCTGTTGTCAAAAACTTGGAATCCAGTGATCGACTTTTGTAAACGAGGCACAAAGGCGAGTGCGTGCAAACGAGCGGACATAATTAGTTATTTTTGCAAAACCTGCAAATATCAACAACTTTTCTCAACGCAGTCAGCGAACACGAAAGAGGGTAGATCGTTTTGTGTCACCCTTCTGACGTTTAACACTCACCGACTTCAGTCTACTCGTGGCCATGATGGCTGCAATGCTGGCGAAATATCGAGACATCAATAATAAATGTTTAACACGGAAATTCCCGTTTTATCTAATTAATTGGATGTACATGTACTTCTGACATGAGTTTCTATTATAATATCATAGGTATAACTTTACTTTTTTATTTGGTAAATCGTGCGTTATGATTGTTGTACATACCTACCCATACCATTCTTGCTGAGTCTTTAGGCTTTTTGCATCTTAAAAGCGGTGTAACTGTCCCATGCAGAGGCACTGGATAAGCCTTCACGTAGCACGTGTGGCTGGTGGATACACCTATCTATCAGATTGTCCCTGTTTTTGTACCAACCTTAGATAATAAAATATGGACTAAAAGATCACTCTTCTCAACGTTCCTCTTCTCATCGAAGGTTGGCATCACAGACCACTTACCCCATAGACCTGGTAACAGGAGGGCGCCCGTGTTTGCCCGCACATGAGCTTTGCGCTTCGCGACACGTGTAACCTAGAGATATGTGTCGAGAGGTGTGTGTCGCCGGTTCCGCATGAGGGATAAACTTACTAACAATAGTAATAGTTACGTACTGTATAGTTATTAAGTAATCATTATATTATCATTGTTTTAAAAGATGTGTTGCTGAGAGTTTTTTGCCACTTTTTCTCCTCGGCGTTGGCACCTTTTCCTTGCAAAGTGGTGTACCTAAATGTAAATTCAAAAAATATATTGACGTGCAAAAATGTACTCAACGTGCTTACTTGCAATAAAGAAGTTTGACTTTGATATTATCGACATGTACGCATCTCTTTAATACGGCACCCGTGTCCCCCGCTTCGTCTCTGTGCGCTCATCGTCTGACATAATTTTTCGCTTGCTTGTGCCGATTTCATGTCTATGGGGTAAGTGGTCTGTGTAATGGGGGGTTCCGCATAATGAATATTTGAAGACCAGAATATTTGAGCTTCCGTCTACTAACTTATATCCTCCTCCTCTTCCCTAATCGTTGCCTCAGTGCTGAGGATCGTGACTCTCGACAGCAGGTGCCCTCTTGGCATGTATGAACTGGCGCCAGGAGACACGGTCTTGTGCTCTTCTCACAGCCTCTTCAAAGGGCACGCAGAGGATTCTGCCAACCTGGCTGGTCTCCGGCCACGTGGTCTAGACCCCTCAACTTTGCCAACTTATATAAGAGTAGATTAAAATATAGTCTGAAATAAAGATATTTGTATTCAGAATTTGAATTACGCATTATCCATGCTCGGTGAATAAATTAGAACATGATGAAAAAATTCTTGCCGGAACATGGTTGTCGGAATACTACTACTATTGTCCGATAGATGGAATTGCGTAACATACCCTTTAAGTATGTATAAAGCGATGAAGATTTTCGGTGGGCGTGGCGTGGCCTGTGGTGGCTCAGTTGGTAAGATCGTGTCACGGAATGACAAGGTCGCAGGTTCAAGTCCTGCCTACAGCAAGATATTTGTATTGTTGGTAGCAATGACCTGGAATCGAACTCGGCTATCGACATCCTACCGCTGAATCACCCCGCGCCGGGATAGACGGACCGTCTAAATGTACCCGCGGTACTTGGTGACAGTGAATCACCCGGCGTGCCCCGATTACTGAGAGTGCCGGGTATTAATAGTCACCTTCGAACAATAGCTAGCACAGATTGGGAACATTTGAAAATGATGGGAACGCGACGGTTGCATTTTGTCTGATGTAGTTGTTGGTTGCCACAGACCACTTACCCCATAGACTTGTAACCTGCCCGTGTCTGCCCGCACATGAGCGCAAACTTGCTTCACCACACGTGCAACCTAGAGATATTATCGACACATCTCTTTAATACGGCACGCCTGTCCCCCGCTTCGTCTCTAGCGGCCATGTGTCAAATTGAAAGCGATAAAGATAGCGATTGGAAGTCGCGGTCACCCCACTGCTATAAATGGTAACACTTGCAGTAGGTATTTTATTTTACCGATCACTATACTGGCCCAGAAAGCTGTAGTTTAATAAACAATTTGATTTACAAAGCCAAACTATTCAGTAAGTTTAGTTCGTTAACTCCTTTACTGGTGGCATTTTGATTTGTTTGACTTGGCTTGTGTTGACTCAAACACGTTGTCTCGATTAGATCTGTGGTGTAGAGTCGGTAAATGTAGAGTCGGTAAATATCCGGCCCATTGTACGTTACCGGGATACCTTATTAGCACATAGCTTTGTTCAGATGTACACTGCAATAGTTTATGCACCTGACGGGGTCTGTCATTGAGTGCATTCTGATGCCCTCACGAACGGGTCCCGCTAGGTGCATCACATATCCCTTCAAATTAAAGTACTCTAAGGGGCCTCTACGCGTTGGATCTATGTCTCTGTGCAAGCCTTTCAAAGGACCGGGTTTTCTTAAACCCATGAAACCTGGAGGGATATGTGATGCATATCATACACCTTCAAATTAAAGTTCTCTAAGGGGCCTCTACACGTTGGATCTATGTCTCTGTGCAAACCTTTCAAATGACCGGGTTTTCTTAAACCCGTGAAACCTGAAGGGATATGTGATGCATATCATATACCTTCAAATTAAAGTTCTCTAAGGGGCCTCTACACGTTGGACCTATGTCTCTGTGCAAGCCTTTCAAAGGGCCGGGTTTTGTTAAACCCGTGAAACCGGGAAGGATATGTGATGCATATCATATACCTTCAAATTAAAGTTCACTAAGGGGCCTCTACGCGTTGGACCTATGTCTCTGTGCAAACCTTTCAAATGACCGGGTTTTCTTAAACCCGTGAAACCTGAAGGGATATGTGATGCATATCATATACCTTCAAATTAAAGTTCTCTAAGGGGCATCTACGCGTTGGACCTATGTCTCTGTGCAAGCCTTTCAAAGGACCGGGTTTTCTTAAACCCGTGAAACCTAGAGGGATATGTGATGCATATCATATACCTTCAAATTAAAGTTATCTAAGGGGCCTCTACGCGTTGGACCTATGTCTCTGTGCAAGCCTTTCAAAGGACCGGGTTTTCTTAAACCCATCAAACCTGGAGAGATACATGATAATAAAGTGCAACTTACTACTACAATCAAATGCTACTACTCTGTAAACGAATATTTTAGTGATCAGAACAAACAGCTACTGAGTGTTTGTTTTGGTCACTGAGATGTTCGTTGATAGACTTTTGCACGCCGTTATCGGCAGTACATATGATACATATATATATATATATTCAACATCTGTTCTGTCAACTATGTACTGGCAAATAAACCATTTCTTTTCATTTCATTACTAAAAATCGTCGAGCGTGCGTGAAGAGATTGGTTGTGGAGGAAGCAACATGAGTGACCCATCACCAATTTGGTCTACTTATGTTCCTATATCGTAGTTTAAATAGTAGGCAATAAATGTATAATTATCTGAAAATTTATTTCCTAACCTCGCGAGGGTAAGTGACCGGTGATTCAAACACTGTCTTCAGCTTTCTAAACAGCATATCTCATCTTTCTCTCGCATTAAAACCCGCTCTATTTTAATCTCATTACAGTTGACAGTTGTATGTCACCTAGTTATCGGTTATACCGTTGCGTATCGTCGTCTGGTCTATATCGGTCCTCGACGACTGTACCCCTCCCTCACGTGTCTGGTGTACTATATTCTCTGCCCCTACTTTGCCGGTCCATTGAGCAAAACAGGGGTGCAAAGACTACAGACAAAGGTTAGGGATGTCAGCTTCCGTTCGATTGAATTGCAGTCAACACATCAATGCCTATGAGCATGTACTGACATTGCCACATTTCAATGGAGCTTTGCCCCACCTACAAAACTACGTGACCATTTAAGTTGTACCTATCATTTTGTTGGGGACTTATTACAGGTTTCATATTGCATAATTATAATCAGTATCATTTTCTACTACTCTCGCAACTCCTATAGAAGAATAACAAAAACAATGAATAAATCGCTTCGATTTCTTACTATTTTCTGAATTCTTAATTAAGCTGTTTTTTTCGAATCGCAACTTGTACAAAACTTTATTTTAAACCAATAATTTAAAAAAACCGGATATATTTTTACATTTATTCGTTATCTTGTACAACTTGCGGTTGATGGTGGGGCAGAGTCCTGTATACCTTGCTCTGTGTTCCACTGTACAATCTCCCGGGGTAGCTCGTGCCGTTATAATACCCTATGAAGTAAAACAAGGGTTGTTCCGCGAAGGCCCCTTACCTGTGGCCTCCGCAGGTAAGCCACCCCAACAAAGGCTTGCGCGACTCATCGTCAATACGAAGTGTGAAGTGCCGTTAGAAGTATTTAAAAATATAATAATGCCGTATTTATATTTCGCACTTCACCGCGAAGTGGCGTTCTATTTCTAAGTTCGTTTTGAGTTTGAATAGGTTGTAATTTTTAAATACGGACAACACCAGATCAATGGTAACATGCAGTACGATTTCAACTTTAAGACCCAGACAATAAGAACGGCACAAAATCCAAAGTGTTCTTGATGTGCTGTAGGCATTGATCTCCTATAAACAACTAGATACACAGTCTGCCTTCTAAAAATGTCCGAGCGCAAAGAAGGTCCAAACGGATGAATGGACCGGACCCCTCATTTGCTTTATTGGACGTTATTGGGACGTTAACAATGGACCCTTATTTGGACCTTTGTGTATCTAGTTGTTTATAGAAGATCAATGGTTGTAGGTTGAAATTCTTAGAAACTGTAAGACCCTTTTTTAAATCATTTACGATTATAATATTAGCGGACAAAAAATCTTCAGAATTATTATGTGGTGCGTTTTCTAGTTTTAACTTTTAAGTTAACTTGAACAGTTCTAAAAGTTGTGCGATGCTTCTAATAACTTTGGTGTAGAAAATGTAGTTATATGTCTGTCAAGACATATCGCGTGGACGGATCAAGTTGAAATTAATACCTAATACTCAGGTCTGCAAACTCTTGTCCAGGCGGTCCGTCTTTGGAATGGTCTCCCAGAAGACATCAGACAGGCTCAAAGCAAATTCCAATTTAAGAAACTACTTCGTCAGCATCTGATGGGATCTAACTGATGGATATCTCACCCGTCTCACTTCTCATGTTATTAGTAAGCAAATTTATTTATCTTTTTGGATGTGAATTTAGTATATTATGTAAGTATAAGTATTTAGTATATTATATTAATATATATATCTGTGTATGGTATGTATTATATGATAAATATGTGGTATGTAATATATATAAATAAATTATGTACTTTAGTTAAGAGTAGAATTAAATTTTTGTATTTTGTTACGATTCTCTGGTAAACATCGCACCGCCTTAACCTTGTCTGCAAGCCAAAGGTTGACTGGTCGAGAATGCCGCATGGCATTAAGTCCACCTGTACATTATATTGGGTATGAAGAATAAATGAAATGAAATGAAACTCATGCAGTCGTGAAAAAATCAAACTTCGACGTCAATCAAAAGATATGGCCGTTTATGTCGCATTTATATATTTGTATGAAAATGCAAGGGAATCAAAACCTATAGGGTACTTCCCGTTGACCTAGAATCATGGGATTTGGCAAGAAGCTAGGTCTTATAGCACAAGTTAAGAAAAAAGTCCGAAAACTGTAAAGTAGTTACATCTATAAAAATATTTTTTCTTTTCTTTTTACAAACTTATATTTGCGAGTATCTCGATGTATGGGCATATTATTTTGGGAACGGCAAAGATAAGTTGGTCCTTATCTTTTCGTTAGAGCTTTACGAGGTTGCACGGAACCCTCGCTCGGTGCCGACTCGCACTTGGCTGTTTTTTTTTCTTTTGTTGTTGTTTTCCAATCACAGGCAAAGGATCTCAGTACAGACAGCGTCATCGCCTTTAGTAGGAACCCATACCAAGGAGATATTTTGCGTGGAACCGCGTCCATTACCTCGCTTAGACAAAGAGGATGGAATCACGCATACAAAACTATTTCACTTCCACAAAGTAAAAGCTTTTAAATGACGCGGGATCGATCACTGTCATATTGTGATGTCGGCGCGTTATCTCCCGGCGGCCGCTATAAATATGCGCGTGCGCCGCCCCGCAGGATGCCGGCGCGCGCGCAGCTTGGACATGCGCTCTTTGTACCGGTGACACTGCACATTTAGATCAATTATCTAGATTTTAAAATAGAATAGCAAATGATAAAATTTTCATACAGTCCTTACACAGAGAAAAGTGTACAGGAGAGAGATGAGATTATCTTAAAAACTACTGGTCCCATTGCAAGAATAATTTAACTGTTAGAGAGATAAAAGTTAAAACTGTTTTCTCTTACTACCTTACATATATATAAGTAGTTTAACCTCACTTCCCGTTTGTCACTTTCACACTTATGGCTAAGACTAGTTCAAAAACATGGTTTAAGAGAAGTAAGGTTAACCTAGGTAAATGGCTACCAGGAGAGTCGGGCGAAGGAGGCTGGCGTATGCCCGTAACCTCCCCCCATAATGAGGGCTTCCGGGCGAGTGGACACGGGGTAGTCCAACGCTCGGCAACAGGTCCTCGAGTTGGTTGGCGTGCATGTGTTCCAGCACACCGCTAACAGTCGGATGGGGTCAAAGACCCCCGAGAAGGGTCCCCCCGGACACACGCCGGCGTAGTCGCGGAAGTAATTCGCAAGTCTCCCCGTGACTCCGTCATAGGGCGGCGAGATGGAACACCGAGGGGTTTTTAGTCGGTAAGAGTCCGACATAACCATCCTCGCCTCCCCGTGGCAAGGAGGTATCATGATATCTAGATGATTTCCCCCCCGAAAAAAAAGGGATATGGCTACCAACACCAATTAACAGTCAGTAGGTTCTATGAGTATTTTTATTATGTAGTTGAGAAAATAATTCAGTGACTACATAGTCACTGTAATTCAGGGGTTTCGTCTTCCATGTTTTCTGCTCTATTTACTCCCTTAGTACAGTAAACCAACCATAAACGACGTAACTTCCTCGGGGTGTAATTTTCCCACCCCGTTAACATTACAGTCGGACGCATCTAACTGCGGAGTGGGAGCGCTCCTGGTTCAAAAGCAATTGCACGATTTCTAGCGTAATTGGCAGTATTGCGAGTGTTGCCAGTCCTGTAATTGGTTTAACTTGTGTAGCGAGAAGGATTGTAATTGAAATTGCGAATAACGTGAGAAAACTTTTGCTGTAACTAAGGATGGAGTTTAGTACGTAACTGTGGAACATTTCTTTTGAAAGGTCTACTACAAACCAAGTATCAACAAAACTGCTACGTCCGACCATGTTGATTGAGAGACGATCGGGCTGTCCCATAAAATAGCTCTGTAATAATACTATCTTAAAAAAGAAATACCTATATACTTAATATTTATATAAATAAACGGATATCACTTACTTATATTGTTGAAGTCGGCAATTAGACCGACAGTTTCAACCGATTTGGACGGTCTTTTTCAAGGTGAGCGCGACACGCCCGCGTCGCCGGTGACGTTTCTTCGCGCACTCAACATCACCGAACGTCACCGGCGGCGCGGGCGTGGTGCGCTCACCTTGAAAAAGGCTGCATGAGATTGCAGACTTTAGTATTTGGTATTAATTTCAACTTGATATGTCAACGCGTTTCTGAGATATAGGTCTTGACAGACAGACAGACGGACAACAAAGTGATCCTATATAAGGGTTCCTTTTTCCTATTGTGGTTCGGAACCCTAAAAAGAAACGTAAATAACTGTTGATACAATTCAGAACGTGACTGTCGAGCTGCTTCGTCCAGAGTGATGACGCTACGGCGACTCCTCTGGATGAAGACATGAAGACGCGGCTACCCAGGGTGAAGACGCTACTGCGACTCACCTGGAGGAATATAGAAGACTATTGAATATATTGAATTTTCTATAACATGACATTGGCAAATGACGAACAGCCGAGTCCATTAATAAAATAAATAAATAAATAAATACAATTCAGAATTCAAAATATTATGGGATTCCTTGTTAAGCGCGCGAAACGACATTAGCTACTTTTTTGTGAAAAATCTAATTAAATAGTTTCCGTGGTATTTAGTGAATAATGATCACGTTAAGTTAATCAGTAGATGTCCGCGAACGTTTCTATTAGTTGGAGTGCTCGAAAGAAGTCGTGTTTGTGAAGTTTTGTGCTCTTAGCAAGGTTTCCTTTTGCATAACTTGATGCTTGCGTGGATCATTGAGTTATTTCGTTTAGGGGTTTGGGAGGGTTGTGCGTAGGTTTAGGTTAGGTTATCTTCGTATATATGTATGTATTTAAAAGAATTCAGACATTCTACTAACATCAGACCAGGCTGTATGCCCTAGTTGGCTTTGTCTTTCCCTCTGGGAAGAATTATACAAAAAAAAATATTATGTCGTCGTATGTTCACTGATAGCACTAAACCTTTTTACCGAGAAGCATCGTCGCAGATCGCTATCACCCCCGCAGTACGAGTGCGCCGATGTGAGCCGCTTTTGATGGCTCCAACGGTATGCCATCATAAGATGCCGTTGCGTTTTATTGAGGGTAATGTTTTATTATCCTGTATGCACATCCTTATTCTGGGACTGCCGTGATCTGCACAATATCGTAAAGAAATAAAGAAAACTTATATCTTTAATCTGTGGAAATACCTCGCTCTCTTTGTCTTTGGTTCGTAAGAGACAACAAAGGAGATTCCTGTTCCCCCTTTATTTATTTTATTTATTTATTCATTAAAAAGTATAGCATTACAGTTTATCACCTATGCACTATACATTTCATTTAATTATGAATTAGATTATTAGAATATTAATTCAATTATATGTATTGCAGTTATAATATTGTTATCATGTCTCATTATTCCATTAAATAGGTATAATATTTAAAGTCATTTAAATTAAATTATATACAATAAATAATAACAAGTACAACACAATAATAAAATGTCAATTATTCGTCATTCATCCATCCTCTCGCAAAACAACAAACATTTATCCTCGTTATAAGAGGATCTCCCTCGCCGTCAAGCGAGGCAATGCGGCCAGCATCATGGGTCATTTCGTGACATCTTTGACCAGCCTCTTAAAAGGCAATAAATTGAATTAATATTTAATTTTGCATGCCAGGACAGAGATCTCTTCTCCTGGACACTTTTTTTCTGTATTAGACCGTGTAACCAACGATATTCCAGAAGTAACGTGTGTCTGAAACTGTAACACCTTTATATGGTTATGGTACCAGAGATTCCATTTCCAAGAAATGGACTAAAATAATACCAACATGGACAGGAGCACCCGGAAAAAGAGACAGAGGGAGACCAAAGGAAAGATGGCTGGACGAGATAAATAAAACTGCTGGTATAAATTGGGTAGAGAAGGCCAATGACAGGGAAAATTGGAGTAAAATGGAGGAGGCCTTTACTCGTTGAGAGGTCCTTAATATTAGATAATATAAATGCAAATAATTAAATTAGTATAAACACATGACATAATTAATATTTGACTAAGTTATTTTATAAATGAAATGTACAAATGAAATATATTAAGGAATAAAAGGTTATAATAATAATAATAATGTACCAGAGATATGGTAAAGCCAAGCCGAGTCAAATGTAATCAAATCAACAACGTAAGATCTGATTTTAGGACACTTTTTCGTTTGACGAGTATTTTTTAGTCAATACTTGCCGTCTCTATATATCTTTTAATTGTTCTTCTTATGGTGCCATCTTTTTACGAAGGTTGGCGATCATTATGTCACTCTGCACTCTCGACCACGCCGCACGGAATAGAGACCTGGTACTCTTGCCGTACCCGCACTGGGCTCGCGTGGTGGATTATGGCCCGAGCTCCCTCGATGTAAGGGAAGGTCTGTGCCCGAGCAGTGGGGCGATATAAATAGACTGATGATGATGATGATGACTCTTGCCGTACCATTGGCGTAAGTTCCTGAGCCATGATATTCTCCTTCTAATAATAGTTCTTTTAATTAAGTATCGACATAAGACGCTGACAATTGTAAGAGCGAGCTAACGCTAAGCTCGTGCTCAAAAGTCTCTTTAAATCTCGGTTTTAGTAGTAGGTATACTATTAGTTATTCTGTGGTTTCAGGTGTCATCTCTGCAGAGCTAAGGGCTAGCGTACAACAGAACGGCGCCGTCCGCCGGCACGAATGTTGTACGTCTGTGACCGGCGCCGGCCGACGTCGTGCACCGGCAGACGGAGCCGGCAGACGCCGTGACACGCCAAGCCATGTGACGGCACGGCGCCGCGCCGTGACGTTGTACGCCGGCCCTAAGGTAACCCTATCTCACCATCCCGCGGTTCCGGGAACGGATCACCGCAGGAATGCGAAGAAACGTGACAGTGTCACCCGACACCCCACGGCTTCCTCGTCTGGCGGTTAATTAAATTCACCAGGAGGGTTGCCAGATTGCATTTTTGAAATTTCCCCAGACTTATATTTTTCCAGCCAAATTATAGGTACGTTTTACAAATTAAAATTCCCAAAAAAAATTTTTAATCAAAATTTACTAAGTATAATATTTTTTTAAGGTTTTGAAAAAATAACGAGAAATGACAATACCACTTGTCAAGAAGACATTTATTATATATTTTTCATATTCATAATTCATTTATTCATTGCTATATGTGGTAACATGGTTGTTAGAGAGTACAGGAAGTGCTCACATAAACCCTGTAAGGGCACAGCAACACTATATACCTACTTAAACAATAAAAATTCAATTTTGACAAAGTTTAATTTTTAATTTTGTTTTTTTTAACGTTTTCTGAGTTGAATTAAGCAGTCGCCTGAAACTTTAACCGTCAGCCACGTGCTTTTAAGGCATAAATCTCACCTTTATTGTGTGGTCACAACTTGAAAACATGTCCCCAGCGATGCCACTTCCCCAAAATTTCCCCAACAGCCAAATTTTTTCCCAAATTTGCGAAAAAAAAAAAACTATCTGGCAACACTTTACACCAGTTGAAATTACTTGCATCTAACGTGATTGTGGGATCGACAGTTACGAAATCGGATTCTAATTAAACGTAAACGTAAACCCGCGGCGAGGAATGTTGAATAATGGTAATAATAAGTTGTCATATTGGTGGCCTATCTCTCTCTCTCTCAGAGAAACATTTTTTGAAACCGATTTAAGGGCCTTCCATGAGCCAACTAGCGCCGCCAATCTTGAAAAAATAATATCTTCCAATTTAATCAATTTTATTAAAAATGCTATTTACAAAATGTTTATTAGGATAAATACTATTTTTCAATATACAATACATGGCATAATTGCGACAAGCTAAGTTGTAGTTCACAAATGTGCCAAAAACGGCCGTTTTTCGCAATTATGCGAACTAATACTTACCGAAATTGAATCACGTTATAAATAAGCATTTAAAAAATAGTATTTATCGTAATAAACATTTTGTAAATAGCTTTTTTTAATAAAATTGATTATATTGGAAGATATTATTTTTTTAAGATTGGCGGCGCTAGTTGGCTCATGGAGGCTCTTAACAAAGAAAATTGCTAAGCCAGGCCCCTAAAACGCATGTTTCTGTGTTTCGAAACACAGAAACACGGTGCAGCAGACCCTGCTTCAGTGTTGTGAGATCCATTTTTCAAAATTCCGTAGGGCGAAGCTGAAAAATCCGTAGATTGGCTCTAGAAAAATCCGTAGTTCTACGGATTTTATTTAACACTAAATTAAACCATAAAATATGGTTGATAATGCAAAATTTTTGTAAGAGATTAAAAATTTGAACAAACTTTTTGCAATTCGCAGAAAATAAACTGTAGGTACTTATAGTGTTATTTTGGGCTTTCTTCTAAAATTACTTCGCGAGTTGCATGAAATGAAACGTAGGGAGACTACCTATAAATATTTTTTTGCATTTGCTCACAAAAATCACGGTTTGTTGTATTTCTTATATATTTTAGTGGCAAATGTCGTGATGAACAAGATAACGAATAAGTAAATGTAAAAATATCTCCGTTTTTTCTTAAAATTATTGGTTTAAAATAAAGTTTTGTGCATCAAACGAGTCGAAAAAACCGTTTAATTAATAATTCAGAAAATAGTAAGAAATCATTTTCTACTACTCTCGCAACTCCTACTGATTGTGATTATGCTATATAAAACCTGTAATAAGTCCAAAACAAAATGATAGGTACAGCTTCAATGGTCTCGTAGTTTTGTAGGTGGGGCAAAGCTCCATTGAAATGTGGCAATGTCATTTTGTTGAGGCAAAAAATCCGTAGATTTTCCATTGATTTCCGTATATTCGTAGACAAAGCCTGAAATCCGTAGTCTGGTAACACTGGGCAGTAACGCTAAATCGTTTAAGCGAAATTTAAAAAAAAAGTGCCCTCTTAGCGCCACTCTCTCCACGAAGGTGGTATTGTTAATTTCCTGGACGATATTCAAACCTGGCTTATGATGCCGATGCTTCTTCCCCTTGCCGGCAGCTGCTGCCACCAGCACCGCCAGCACCAACCAGCGCCACTCCATCGCACTGCTCACTGACACAACACTCGTAACGTTACCATCACAACAACCATATCATTTTCAGAATTTTTACTTTAATCAGAAATCAATTCACGAACTTTAAATTTTTTGAAAATTTTAATAAATTACTTATTACTTATCATTAAAAATACAGGTGTTTAATTAAAATGAATAAACAAATATGTCACTTTAAGAATTTAGTACACTAATCAATACGTTTTTTTGATTTCCTGTCCACAAAAACGAACTTTTTCGACAATTCTCGCGACGAATCACGATCGCAAACGAAAGCCGAACGAATGAACACAACCGAGCCGACCGAGGGGCTAAAATAAACTGAGTTGACGATACGGGATACGGACGGACAGACAGACAACAAACTGGCTCGCTCCGTGCCGGCCGGTCACCGGCCTATGTTCACGACCAAAACAAAACAAAAAGCTTTGCCTTCCCTTCTAAACAACACACGTTTCACTCTAACTCTTTTTAATTTGTACTTAGACATGCAAAAATCTTAATACTTATCCAATTACGATCTTTTTATTTGTCAACTTTTGTGAGCTTTGAAACAGAAAGCTATTTCCGTAATACAGTTCAGCTACTCGATAACAGATGGCGCGACCAAAATGTTACTTTTAATTTTATTGTATTGTCTGACATAGGTGCTTACTATAATTTTATTATGCCAATTAAGTTAGTATCATATTTTGTCATTGTGTATTATTATCTTTGATAACAGACTGTATAACCATTGTCTTTGTATATAATGAAAATTGTCTGTTTCCAAACTTACATACGAATGTAATCTATTGACTAGTTGGACTTGGCGTATAGTGATACATCTTTTTTGTATTTCTCTACAATATGTTTAACACCTTCAATTAATATAAGATTGAATTTTTACACTGTTATTATTGAAATTTTTACGAAATTATTTCAATCATTACGACCACGAGCGAGCTTATTTTATTTTGTGAGCTTATTCAGCAACTATTAAAAACTTTCTGTCGTAGTTCAGTTTCGCTACTCGATAACAGATGGCGCTGCACATGCAGTTAGTTTAACAAAAATTAAACCTTTTGCAAAAATAGATTAATTAATTGAATAATTTATTTTTATGTACGTTAATACCTCCATTAATACTCGTATTATTTATGCATACAATTACAATGTCAAATTTAAAACTAAAATATCCGTTAAACCTTCATCAGTTAATTAATTTAGATTAGCAATAGGTGATAGATTCAAAAGTACTCTTTGACATTTTGAGCTAAAGTATTAGAAAAGCGTCGTCGTGAAGCGACTAGTGACTTCGTTTATTAGAAGCGCAGCGCCCAATAAGTAGTTTTTGCTAACAATACGCTTTTAGGCGCTTAAGAGCCTTCATAGAGCCAACTAGCGCCGCCAATCTTAAAAAAAATATCTTCCAATATAATCAATTTTATTAAAAAAGCTATTTACAAAATGGTTATGTATTACGATAAATACTATTTTTTAAATGCTTATTTATAACGTGATTCAATGTCGGTAAGTTGTAGTTCGCATAATTGCGAAAAACGGCGATTTTTGGCACATTTGTGAACTACAACTTAGTTTGTCGCAATTATGCCATGTATTGTAATATTGAAAAATAGTATTTATCGTAATAAACATTTTTTAAATAGCTTTTTTAAATTGATTATATTGGAAGATATTATTTTTTAAGATTGGCGGCGCTAGTTGGCTCATTGAAGGCTCTTAAAAGTACTCTTTGACATTTTGTGCTAAAGTATTATATTAGAAAAGCGTCGTCGTGAAGCGACTAGTGACTTAGTTTATAAGCAGCGCAGCGCCCTATTGGCCAATAGGGCCAATATATCCAATATAATCAATTTAAAAAAGCTATTTACAAAATGTTTATTACGATAAATACTATTTTTCAATATTACAATACATGGCATAATTGCGACAAGCTAAGTTGTAGTTCACAAATGTGCCAAAATCGCCGTTTTTCGCAATTATGCGAACTACAACTTACCGACATTGAATCACGTTAGGGCGCTGACCACCAACAATAAATAATGTTACATATTTTTCGTGTAATTACTCATACTCATTTATTAAGATCGCAGGAACACTTCGGTACACTTGATCACGTCAATAAACTAACAAAACCCTTTTGTATACATAATATATATATATAAAAAACTCTAATTATCATAACATCACATTATTCAAGACATAGCGCCAACTTTCAGCAGCATTCCGTTATCAGAAACATAGCACGCACCAGTCACACTCTTCGCCTTATCACTGGCCAAGAACAGAACCACTTCTGCCGTCTCCTCTGGCTCCGACACTCTACCTAGAGCCGTAGTCTTCTTCATCCCATCCCATACTGCCGCACTCTTACCAGCCTCAGCCCTTCCAGAATTTTCCATAATATCACTTATAACTGGACCGGGATTCACTGTGTTTACTCGCACTCCTTTAGGTGCGAGATCTAAGGCTACGCAACGTGTGAAGTGATCCAATGCCGCTTTGGAAGCACTGTAGGCGAAAACGCCTGGTGCTTGCACTCTCATGGATGCAACGCTTGAAATATTCACGATATTGCCTCCAGTTTCGATAAGATGCGGCGCTGCGATGTTCGTCAAAAGAACAACTGCTCGCAAATTAGTAGCTATAACATGATCGAAGAATTCTATGACGTTTTCTGTAAGAATGTTGGAATAACCACTAACTCCAGCATTGTTTACTAAAACGTCCAATTTTCCAAAGTGATTCACAGTATCTTTCACTATTCTCTTCACGTCTTCATCGTTAGTCAATTCAGCTGCGATGACCAGAGGTGTGTTGCCGTTTGCTTGACATTTGTCAGAGACGTTTTTGAGTTTATCAACATTTCTTCCAATAATTGCTACTTTAGCTTCTTCTGTCGCGAATTTAATGGCTGTAGCAGCTCCTATACCGGAGCTAGCTCCAGTCACAATAACCACTTTATCCTTGAAACTCATATTATGTCAGTCGTGTGTTGTTTACAAATATGTTTAGCGGAATGACTTGCAGTCGCGGGCTCTCGTGTTTTATAATACGAGTAATAATACCTAGCTAGAGTTTGATTATTACAAATTCGGTTTCGGTATCAGGTTTTCGGTTTTAATTTTGTGTCATGGGAAGGGCCTTCCATGAGCCAACTAGCGCCGCCAATCTTGAAAAAATTATATCTTCCAATTTAATCTTAGATCTCATTATAAATTTAATCTTATCTAGATCTTAGTTTTCTAGTGCTATCTTTTATATCACTATTTGCGTCTTATTTAATTAATTAGTATCTATAAGTGAAGACCTATAATTGGCTTCTTGCTTTTATTTAAACGAAAATGTAGTAGTTTATAAGCTGTTGGTTTTCCATGGCATAATAAAATAAAATAAATAAAATAATCAATTTTATTAAAAAAGCTATTTACAAAATGTTTATTAGGATGAATACTATTTTTCAATATACAATACATGGCATAATTGCGACAAGCTAAGTTGTAGTTCACAAATGTGCCAAAAACGGCTGTTTTTCGCAATTATGCGAACTACAACTTACCGAAATTGAATCACGTTATAAATAAGCATTTAAAAAATAGTATTTATCGTAATAAACATTTTTTAAATAGCTCTTTTAATCAAATTTATTAAATTGGAAGATATTATTTTTTCAAGATTGGCGGCGCTAGTTGGCTCATATCAGGCCCTAATTGATTATATTGGAAGATATTATTTTTTTAAGATTGGCGGCGCTAACTATTTTGAAATGTGCTAAGTATAAGAATTGATAACAAATTGAACGTGGTTACAGTGTTTTATAGTGCTAGTTAGTTTGATCTGAGATTCTCGAAAGGTTTTTGGAAAGGGAAATAAAATTCGAAAGAGCAGTCAATAACATTGTTAGTCAATCTAAAAGTAAACAATATTCTAATAACATCTTTTAATTCTAATAAGTACATTTAATATCTGAAATATACTCAGATGGCCAAGCTATAAGAATAATACAACCCAACTGCATTGCCAAAGCATAATATTAAATAACATTGCCACATTTCAATGGAGCTTTGCCCCACCAACAAAACTACGAGACCATTGAAGCTGTACCTATCATTTTGTTGGGGACCTATTACAGGTTTTATATAGCATAATCACAATCAGTACGAGTTGCGAGAGTTGTAGAAAATGAAAACAAAAACAATGAATAATTCGCTACGATTTCATACTATTTTCTGAATATTTAATTAAGCAGTTTTTTCGACTCGCAACTTGTACAAAACTTTATTTTAAACCAAACGGAGATATTTTTTACATTTATTCGTTATCTTTATTTTATATTAGATAGGTACTTACAACTGTTTATAAAAATGACATATTATATAAAAAATATATCTAGCCAACACTACACCTCGTCAAGGCCCGTCCCGCGCGGCAGGGTGCCCAGCGCACTGGCCGCATTGCCCCGCTGTATAGCGAGGCTCAGGCGCTGTTATCTTGTTCATCTTGCGGTTGGTGTGGCAGAATCTGGCATTATCATTTAATCGCGTATCTACATTGACTTAAGCAGCATACCATTATCAGTGATATAGCACGCCCCGGTAACACTCTTCGCCTTATCGCTGGCTAGAAATAGGACCACTTCAGCTGTCTCCTCCGGCTCCGATACCCTGCCAAGAGCCGTAAAAGGCTTATATTTATCCCAATACTTGGCACCTTCTCCAAGCGCTGCCCTTCCAGAATTTTCCATAATGTCGCTGTAAACTGGACCTGGGTTCACAGAATTCACTCTCACGCCTTTAGGTCCTAAATCTAATGCTATACATTTAGTAAACTGATCCAATGCAGCTTTAGCTGACCCATAGCTGAAATATCCAGGCGCCTGTGCTCTCATTGCAGCTATACTTGAAATATTGATTATATTTCCTTTAGCTTTGACCAGATGTGGCGCTGCAAGGTTGGTTAGGAGAACAACAGCTCTCATATTTGTTGCATGGACTTTATCATAGATTTCTACAGCATTTTCAGCTGTAATGTCAGCCAAATCATTGACTCCAGCGTTGTTGACTAATACGTCAAGTTTTCCAAAATGACTCACTGTATCTTTCACTATTCTTTTAACGTCTTTATCGTTAGTCAGTTCCGCGATGATTACCAGAGGTTTGCTGCCGTTTTTCTCACATTTTTCTGTAGTATTTTTGAGTTTTGTCTCATTTCTTCCAACAATTGCAACTTTGGCTCCTTCCGAAGCGAATTTTATAGCTGTTCCAGCGCCTATGCCGGAACTAGCCCCAGTTATTAGAACCACTTTGTCTTTGAAACTCATAGTGTATGTGAATTGATCGCGTACAACTTCGTAATAAGAAAATATTTGATAGAATGATAAAAGGTTGGCAGCATCTTGTGTTTATATAGTTTAGATAAGAAATAGTGTTTACAAAGGAAGCGTTCGGTTTCTTTCGGTTTCTTTGATCAAATAGATACCGAATGTTTATGTTACTTAAATAAATACAATCTTAAGCGATAGCGATGCATGAGTGCGAGTTATATATTTTATTTCATTTCTTTTTGTGATGTCTGTTTTATTATTTGACAAGTTTATTAATATACTGGTGGTGAGCATTATAACAGCAGATCAAATGTAACACTTTGGACCGTTCTTATTATCTGCGTCGTAAGATTTAAAATTGTACTGCAAGTGTTACCATTGATCTGCTGTTGTCCGTACATATATGATACTAGAGTCAGAGCGCATGGATAGTAATGTCAACGACTGACGATAAGATAAACTGTCAAAAAGGATGAAATCTACCTGTATTGTACATTTAAGGGCCTTCCATGAGCCAACTAGCGTCGCCAATCTTGAAAAAATAATATCTTCCAATTTAATCAATTTTATTCAAAAAGCTATTTACAACTTGTTTATTAGGATGAATACTATTTTTCAATATACAATACATGGCATACTTGCGACAAGCTAAGTTGTAGTTCACAAATGTGCCAAAAACGGCCGTTTTTCGCAATTATGCGAACTACAACTTAACGAACTTTAATCACGTTATAAATAAGCATTTAAAAAATAGTATTTATCGTAATAAACATTTTGTAAATAGCTTTTTTAATAAAATTGATTAAATTGGAAGATATTATTTTTTCAAGATTGGCGGCGCTAGTTGGCTCATGGAAGGCCCTTAACTCTTCGAGATACGACACTGCATGTCACCTGTTGCATTATCAATTGCACTCTGTACCTACCTATTATCTGTCGTCTATCGGCTTATTCAATGCCAACACCAAAGATGTAGGTAGATAACTAGGCAGTAGGATTATGACTCTCAAGAAAGATGAAATGCAGGGTTCTCTTGAAAATGGCGGGAAACGACGGTTGCGAAATTATTTGATAATTTTACTTTTAATGTCTACAGGGACTATTTTGTGTTCAATATCACAAGGGGAAGATGGAAGACTATTGTATATTGAATTTTCTGTGACATGACATTGGTAAATGACGAACTGTCGAGTCCATTAATAAAAAAATACTAGTTATCAGTCAACCGCGACATTAAAGAGTCGGTATAAATTTTCAGCAGCATCCCATTATCAGAAACGTAGCATGCACCAGTAATACTCTTCGCCTTATCACTGGCCAGATAAACCACCACATCTGCCAGTTCCTCAGAATCCGATACTCTGTCAAGAACCGTTGTTTTTCTCATCATATCCCACATGGCTTTCTCTGCATCACCAGTGAACCCAGAATTTTCAATTATATCAGTTTTCACGGGACCAGGGCTCACAACGTTCACGCGTACTCCTTTTGGAGCTAGTTCCAACGCTATGCATCTTGAAAAGTGATCTAAACCAGCTTTGGATGAGCTGTAAGCAAAGCCTCCAGGTGATTGCACCTTCGTACCTGCTACACTTGATATATTGACAACACTGCCTTTAGTTTCAACAAGATATGGTGCAGCAAGATTGGTCAAATAAAATACAGCTCGCAGATTTGTATTCGTAACTCGATCGAAGACATCCATAGCATTATCTGCAAAAATACTAGCCATGTCGGCTATTCCAGCATTGTTGACGAGCACATCCAATTTGCCAAAATGACTTAGGGTATCCCTAAGAATTCGTTTCACATCATCGTCGTTAGTCATTTCAGCGACAATGATCAAGGCCTTACCGCCACTCCGAACGCATTTTTCGTGAACATTTCTCAGTTTCTGCTCCTGTCTTCCAACGAGTGCGACTTTGGCTCCTTCTGATGCGAATTTTATTGCTGTAGCTGCTCCTATGCCAGAGCTGGCTCCAGTTACTATGACCACTTTATCCTCGAAATTCATGATTATTTAGACAAATATTGCACTACGTGCTTTTTATACTAAATAAATTACAGAATGTAATGGGCGAATAGGTAGATTAAAGTTTTATTTAACGTAAAGATTAGATTATAATACGATGATGACAAGTTTGTGGATAAGTAGTGACTAGTAGATGATGAATAGCAAAATTTTACAATTTGTTATCAGTACAATGTAGGTGCAGATTTTTATTATTGGCTGCATGAATCGTGGCTTCATAGACGCTATTTATCTCTTGATTCCACGTAACTTTACTAAGCTGCCATTGGATTTATAATTATGCGGAACGCATTACATTGACTATCTTTGAAGGGTTATAAGTTAAGTCCCTATGAGGTATGAGCTGCGGCTTGTCTTAAATTATTGATAATTTAATTGACTTTGTAAGAATACTGAAAACTGTCGGAAATGCATAGTTTATGATTTTTAGAGCAAAAAGTGAAATAAGTCCCAAAATTTCGCAGTTTATCGCGTGGTGCGCAGCGAGCACAAGTTTTTTTAAACTTTTTACACAAGTATGTATAAAGGCGAACTTAATGCCTTGCGGCATTTTCTACCAGTTAACCTTTGGTGATGCGGAGAATGATGAGGCGGGTTGTAAAGATTGGTTTTATATGTATAATAAAATAAATATAGGACACATGACCCAAGTGGTAAATGACACAAACTGAACAAACAAACAAAAATGAGGATTTTAAAGATAGTATTTATACCTTATATACATACAAATACTATAGTATGTAGACTACATGCATACATTATATTATATAAACTACATATAGTAACTATTTATGACTACATAAACTTAAAATGATACATAATTTCGTTTCCAACACATAGATAAACGGCAGTAGAGATACACAAACAATATAGTTTTTCGAAGTTGCATATTTGGATTTACATCACCCTAACTGATCCCTACAACAGATGCAGAACTACACCATGCTTTGCGATTTTTATGTCGATTTCTAATAGTACCTAACAGATGGCATATATTTTATTGCTCTAGCGCAACATTTCTTTAACAAAGTTGGCGCCCAAACGGGGCTCTGACCACAACTTTCAAGTCGCATAAGACAGTGTTGTTTACATGTGTTAATCATAGCATTGAATTTGTTTATTGTCGAGCCATGCCGTCGTTATGAAGTAATCAAAATGTAGATGAGTTAGCTAGAATAGTTATCGGTCCTTGATAAGTCTTATCATTTATACGTTTTATTTAGTATAAAAACTAAGGTTGTTGTTTTTGTATTACACTGAAATAAATACTTGACAAATAACGCACGTCGTGCTTTAAATTCATTTAAAATGAGTTTCAAAGATAAAGTTGTTATTGTAACTGGATCTAGCTCTGGTATAGGAGCTGCTACAGCCATAAAATTCGCATCAGAAGGAGCCAAAGTTGCAATTGTAGGTAGAAATGTGGATAAACTAAAAAACGTATCCGAAAAATGTGCTCAGAATGGCGGCAAACCTTTAACTATCGTTGCTGAGCTGACCAACGATGGCGACATCAGAAGAATAGTGAGCACCACAATAAATCACTTCGGGAAACTTGATGTTTTAGTGAATAACGCTGGAATAACTGGTCAAGCGAATATTCTGGCTGAAAACGTATTGGAATTCTTCGATAAGGTATACGCTACTAATCTTCGCTCCGTTGTTCTGTTAACGCATCTTGCAGCGCCACATTTGATTGAAACCAAAGGAAATATTGTTAATGTTTCAAGTGTAGCAGCTATGAGGGTTCAAGCGCCTGGAGCTTTTGCTTACAGCTCTTCAAAGGCTGGTTTAGATCATTTCACAAAGTGCATAGCGTTAGACCTCGCACCTAAAGGAGTGCGTGCAAACGTCGTGAGTCCTGGACCTGTGAAGACTGATGTGATGATAAATGCGGGTATGGATGAAGCTGCTGGGCGCGCTATTTGGGATATGATGGCGTTCACTACAGCTCTGAACAGAGCCTCTGAGCCTGAAGAGACGGCAGATGTCATTCTGTTTCTAGCCAGTGATAAGGCCATCAGTGTTACTGGCACTTGCTACGTTTCCGATAATGGAATGCTGTTGAAAAATACAATTGCTCCATCGTAATTTAGTATGGAGTGCAATAGTTTTTTTTATTTATGAAATAGATTACCCACAGGGTGTACACCAAAACAATTACAGTGCAATAGTCCACAAAATAATTATGCTAAGTGTCACCCCAATTATAGGCAACAACGGCATGCTTAGACATCCAAGGAAAAGGTTACAATGTATATCGATCTTAACAATAAAAATAAAATTCAACAAATTTAGAAAACATTTCAGTGACTAACCTAACAAAAATCTGTTTGAAAAATCTGTTACTGATGGGAGGCAACCGCTGCCTCTTTAGAATCATCAATATCTATAATCTGTGCCATAAATCTACCCAAGCTATCGGAACAAATATCAATGTTAATTTTCTTACTTAAAGCGTTATACTGCTTGTTATAGATTATATTTGTTGTAATTATTTGCTTAGTACGTCTGCCTGCACACGCCATCGATTTTTTTTTTCAAAAACTATATCGAGCTGTCAAACTCGAGCGCGAGACAGAAGATGGGACATCAGCGGAGCAGCGGCGGAGTGAAAAACATGACACAGTGACTCCACATTCATATGTTTTTTAAAAAGACATTGCCAGATTTCTATGGAGCTTTGCCCCACCTACAAAACTACGTGACAATTTAAGCTGTACCTATCATTTTGTTGGGGACTTATTACAGGTTTCATATTGCATAATCATAATCAGTATCATTTTCTACTACTCTCGCTACTCCTATAGAAGAATAACAAAAACAATGAATAAATCGGTTCGATTTCTTACTATTTTCGGAATTCTTAATTAGGCTGTTTTTTTTCGACTCGCTAGATGTACAAGACTTTGTTTTAAACCTATAATTTTAATAAAAAACGGAAATATTTTTACATTTATTCGTTATCTTGTACATCTTGTGATTGATGGTGGGGCAGAATCTGGCATTGTCATTTATTAGGTACATGATTATTATGGTAATAAGAATAACTACAGGACCTCTATCGTCACTAAAAGTAAAAAATTAAGTAATATTTATTTATACTTATCTTAATAAGTTAAAGGCAAATGACCTGATACTTACCCAGACAGACTCTGCATATAGATCCTATACTTAATCAGTTGAATATTATTATGTAGTAATCAAATGAGAGAGAGGGGAACGTATGGAGAGAGAGAGGGGTTATGACTCTCGCTCCAGGTCCTACCTGGTGCAAAGGTTGGCCATAGCTATACAGCGCGGCAATGCCGCGAGCGTTATGGGCACCTTTGCACCGGGTACGACAAGGGGCGGGTTATTTAATTAATTTAGGTAAGTATTTATTTTAATCAAAAACTACTTGACCTATTGCAAAAATTATTTCACTGTTTGATAGATAAAAGTTTGTAAAAGAATTATTAAATTCGATTTAGTAGTTTTTGAGGAAATCTCAACCTTATTGAGGCCCCCTGTATATTTATCTATGTCTTCGACTGTACTAATGAGCTTTTAATGAGAATGGGTTTTTGGACGGAAAAACTTACGTACTTACATTTACCGGATACTCTCAAAACGGCGAAGGAGAACATCATGATGAAACCTGCATGCCGTAGAAAAAGAAGAAAAAATTTTGGCATGTAAAATCCGCTAATCCGCACTGGGCCCGCGTGGTGGATCATGGCATAAGCTCCCTCAATGTAAGGGAAGGCAATATAGATAGACTGATGATGATGAGTAATTACTTGTGCTCGGCACATTCAGTCTGATAAGCAATTACTAGTATTTTTATCGAAGGATTTAAGACTTACGTAGAAATTATCGTAAACTTAATCTTATTAGTAAGTATATGACAAGTGATTAAAATTAGAATCCACAAGTCACTTCTCTCAATGCAAAAAATATCTCATCGCATTTGCGTGACTATTTTGATAATTTAAATCAAGCGATAAAGTACGAAAATAGCTGGACTAATCGTTTATTTATGTGATAGATAACTATTATCAGCGATTTAGGTTTTAATCAATCAGAAACCGTCATGACAACAAACATAGTCATACCTATACTGGAGCCCAAATCAAGTGTCTTATTTTGTAAACAAAAACTACCCTACAATACTAACATTTTAAGCTGTTCTGTGATTATAGCATAGTTATTTTCACACTATCTAAAGGTGCTCCCTCACCGGGAGCATTCGCGTGTAATGTAACGTTACAGATTCGAGCATTACATCAGTGAGGGAGAAAAACAGCGTCAGTCAGGGAGGTAGTATTGTAATGTAATGCTCAAAGTCGAATCTGCAACGTTACATTACACGCGAATGATCCCGATGAGGGAGCACCTTTATAGGATTACTTTATTTTAACAATAATGAACAGGTTCGATCAATCAGTTCCTTCAGTGTTACCCCTCATTAATAGGGCCTAATTTGTTGCAAACCACCTCTAGTATCACCCCTTTCAAGGAATGTATCGAATTTCCAATCACCCTGTATAATAGTTTAGTGAGGAGCTGTGTGCAGGTAGGGATGGAATAACAACGAATAACATACGAACAATAAGCCAAAAATGTTTAATGTCATATCGATAAATTTACATTGCGTTTATCGTTAACACCAAAAACTGGACACCACGACCGTTCCACTAAACGAGTAAAATTCACTAAAAAAATTCTCGCTAAAATTAGGTATTAGTACATACATAATAGATATATTTTCGGATAGATTCTTCGGCGTGCGATCGAAACGTACATTCGCAATGGGACTGTTAATTTTTAATCAAACTGTCGTAAACCCCAAGGTCCCAGGTCCTAAGGTCCCAGGTCCTAAGGTCCCAGGTCCTAAGGTCCCAGGTCCTAAGGTCCCAGGTCCTAAGGTCCCAGGTCCTAAGGTCCCAGATCCTAAGGTCCCAGCCAGGTCAGCCATGTACCAATGAGTTGTCCTTGGGTTTTTCGTCGGAAAAACTTACGTACAGTCGAACACAGAGATAGTATACAGGGGGCTTCAATAAGGTTGGGATTTTCTCAAAAACTGCTGGACCGAATTTAATAACTCTTTTACAGTTACAAAGCTTTAACTTTTATATATAAAACAGTGAAAGAATTTTTGCCATAGGTTAAGATGTTTTTTTCTATCGAGCGAAGTTTCTCCAATAGTGTATCGGTATTCATCAGTCTCTAAATAGTTACCCCAAGATTACTATAAGTATATTATTTTCAGACGTTTAATTTTAATAGTTAATGCCGTAGACTTCGTAGAAAAACTGAAAATACGCGTATACAAAGCCTTAACAGCCAAAACAATGTAGAGTCGATCGCAAGCGCCGAGTTAGTTAATAATTGTGACTGATATTTGATATATTAGGTATGTCACTGATATTCAACGATATGCGTAACAGCAGGTCACAGTTATTTATTGTGGAAAAACTATCAAATACAAGCGACGATTAGCGATACCATTTCCAATTCACTTATTATCTATTATAGCTATTATTGAAGACATTGGTTATTAACAAAATTACAAAATGTCGACCTTTCGAGGATTAAAATGGTGGTCGACGCCATTTTGACCAAAATCAATTTTTCATACGTTTTTAGAATTAAACCTATAGTGAGCCATTACTACAAATTATTATATATAAACGGATATCAATCACTTATATTGTTGAAGTCGGCAATTAGACCGACAGTTTCGATCGAAGAAACGTCACCGGCGACGCAGGCGTGGCGCGCTCACCTTGAAAAGGACCGTCGAAATCGGTCGAAACTGACGGTCTATTTCAAGGTGAGCTTCAACAATATAAGTGAGTGATATCCGTTTATATATAATAATTTTCATACGTTCTTGCTCAGTTTGACTAGATTTGTGGAATAAAACCATTTTAATAAGCAATTTAAAAGATCAGCCTTAGACATTCTAAGCTAGATCGGTAAAATACCGTTTAAAAATTGCTCCCCTCTCTATTTACCGATCGCAAGTTATAGTATTTTCTCTCTTCTTGAACTAAAATGACTTTCCATCGGTAAATAGAGATGACAACTAATTTTTAACGGTAGTATTTTACCGATAACGAGCCTAGAGTAAGGCTAAAGATGGTTAAAACAATAAAAAAGGTGACTCTCGCTCCGGGTCCTACCTGGTGCAAAGGTTGGCTATAGCTATACAGCGCGGCAACGCAGCGAGCGTTATGGGCACCTTTGCACCGGGTACGACAAGGGGCGGGTTATTTGATTGACGAAGGTTCAACGGATAATTTAGTTATAAGTATATTATTGTATTAGTTTTAAGCTTGACATAACAAAATTTTATTCTTAAATAAAAACGTCTCCATCTAGAGACAAAATGGCTTTCACAACATTTTTATCGTCGAACGGTCGATGTGTCGATGTCGCCAACGCATTTAGGGACGCGGTAACGACACCGATATTAGGCTAGTATGTAACGTAACGAGTAGAAATGATATCGTATCGACTCGCGGAACATCGCATACAATTCGACAGTAACGCCGCGTTCACACCGAGCCAGTCGGATCTGATTTTTTGCAGGATACGGTTTAAGTCACAATATAATTTGTATGAGTTTACTCGTGCATTCGGTAAGATCTGACTAATAACCGAAACGGGCAAAACTAGACATCCAATTTAGCCACATACATAGTTTATTTTGCAAAGCAAAACCGTTTACATGTGAACAGACAGGAGACATTCAGGACATATACAATTATACATTTTCTACAGAGGCATTCGGGTCTACCGTATAGGGGCCGTCTACACATCAATATTTATCATGATCCGGACCGCGATGTGATCAGGTACAATCAGAATTAACAGCAAAAATCATCGGTTTCAGCCCAATATTGTGTCTAGCGTTTTTTGAGATACGAAATCTAAGTTTAGGTAAAGCCATCCATAATGGTGTAATCAGACTCTCAAAAATACTGAAATTGCCATGATATTGGCGTCTTTTTTCTTTTTCGTGTGGTTTAGTGACCAAACCTATTTTTCAGACTTATTCAGGCCGCCCGTAGGCCTCTGACATGGCCTTACGGCTGCTACCAAGCGACAGCAGCCGGGACCGACTGCTTAACGTGCTTTCCGAGGCTCACTAGCGGTCACCCATCCAGGTACTGACTGACTGACAAAATTGAATTTTTATTGTTTAAGTGTCTAATGTTGCGGTGGCCTTACAGGGTTTATGTGAGCACTTCCTGTACTATCTAACAACCATGTTACCACATAAAGCAAGGAATAAATGAATTATGAACCTAGCCCAGCGTTACTTAATTTGTACAATCGTTTTCAACGTGTTTGCAACCTGGACTACTAGTCCCGTGAAAACGTTTGATTTTGTTTATAATTCTGAACGCACCCTGCGGATCGCGATACGGATCCCGATATTATTGAGACGCCATACGGTAAAACTTGACTTCGTGTGAACGCAGCGTTTGTCACAGATACAAAGTCACTGATACTATCGTGATATTTCAGCACATTCACTGTGTCTCTGATATTTTTAATTCCGTATCACCGGTTAACCCGGGCCACGAAAAAGCCAGGCTTTCCACTTGGTTTTGCGTTATTTCAACTATATAATATAAATTTTTATTATAATACATTTAAATATTATTATCTATATTTAATATATTGCTTGCAGTAATAATTTGATATGAAACGCGTATTGATAAGGTATTTGACTGGATTTTGTTGTACTCAACACAATTAAAGATGAATGACTGTCCCTTTTTAGGGAACGATTTTTAATATGTAGGAGGAAATGTCGTGACGTCATTACGTGTTATGAGGGTTTTCAAAGTGACAGTTGTAAAAAAAAGCTTTTTAAGTTGATAATAGATGGCGTTGCACCGAAGTGCGATATCATCGTAAAAAACACAGCATCATGAAAAAATATTACACTGAATAATTTAATATTATTGGTTTGTTTGTGTAATTTAAACAATACAGTACAAATTAGTACTAGGTATGAAATACGAAAAGCCCAAGTTACAAGCAATAACAACGCATTTAATGTTGACATCAGACCGGTCAGTGCCATCTACCGGGGATAGCGGTACTTTCTTTCTTTTTTAAATGTAACCTTGAAACCCCCTCATTCTGCCACGCGTTCCTAAACTAAATCTGACAAGTCTAAAAATCATACAAACAAACAAATTTCGATTCTGTTTCCAAATCTATGAACCGATTTTGACGATTTCATTTTTATTTAAAAGGCCTTCCAGGTGGTCCCATGAAAATTTGGTGACAATTTTTTTTTTTCGAAATTGATAACATATTGTCTTAATTGATAACAAAAGTCTATACTTAGATCACAGCAAAAATGGCAGTGCAAGGTTTTTTTATATATATCAGAATCTAAGTTGAAATCATTCGTAGCTTGTCAAATCAATAAAATCAAAGACAAAGTAGGTATACCGAAGCCCAAATCAAATGTCTTAATTTGTAAACAAAAAACTACCCTACTCTAAATTATTATATATAAACGGATATCACTCACTTATATTGTTGAAGTCGGCAATCACCTTGAAAAAGACCGTCGAAATCGGTCGAAACTGTCGGTCTAATTGCCGACTTCAACAATATAAGTGAGTGATATCCGTTTATATATAATAATTTGTAGTAATGGCTCACTATAGTTTTACCCTACTCTACTAAAATTTTAAGCTGTTCTGTGATTATTGCATAGTTATTTCCACATTATTAGATCGGACCACTTTATTTTCACAATGATGAACAGGTTCAATTGATCAACTCCTTCAGTATTCCATCACAACAGGCAATTAGACGATCATATTTGTTTACAAAATAAGACACTTGATTTGGCCTGCAGAGGTAAGTTTATTATTTGTACCTTCCACAGTTACAGTAACAGCTACACTTAAGAGTTTGGAAAGTATATATTTACTTTGAAATAAACATAATTTTTTTTAGTTTTTATAATGCAATTAAAATCCACGTCAAATACCCTATAACGCTTGCAATACATTGTGCAAAACCACGTGTCAGTGCCGGCCTCAGTGCGCGGCTCGGGGTCGCTGCTGCGTGGTGGCGGCGAGCTGTTCGGGGGCCGGTACGGCGCCCCCTCCCTGCGGGCCCGACCGGGCCGCCTCAGACGAACCACTCGTCCTTATGCGGGGCGGCGGCGCTCAACGCGACGCCCGCGCCCGGAGGCGGCCCGGGCGCGCCGCCCTGTACACACAAACATACATTATTAAGGGCTTTTGAAAACGACGGTCGCGAAATTATTTGATAATTGTGTTTAATATCACGTTAAATTCATCAGAAAATGTTCGGGACTGACAGTATGGTGAATTATTAGAGGATTCATGCAGGATCTGAAGTTTGGCGCTATAGTCAAGAGTCCCACTACGAGCTCGGGAGTGAACGTGACTATCGAGCTGCTTCGTCCAGAGTGAACGTGACTGTCGAGCTGCTTCGTCCAGAGTGATGACGCTACGGCGACTCCCCTGGATGAAGATAAGACGATATGATATTTTGAATATTCTGTAACATGACATTGGCAAATGACGAACTGTCGAGTCCGTTAATCAAGTCAAAGTCAAATTTCTTTATTAATTTACATTTACACCACTTTGCAAGGAAAAGGTGCCAACGCTGAGGAGAGAAAGTGGCAAAAAACTCTCAGCAACACAAGAAAATAAATAAAACACTTTATTCCCTAAAGACCACAATAGTAGGTATTGCTATAAGATGTCTACTACATGCGCGCTAGGCCTGCGGTGCAGGCGGGTAGCGAGGTGCGGGGGAACACCGCCTCTCCACCTCTTGCGCTCAGACGTAACCCGCATGAAGTTGACTATTAGTGATAACGATGATGGTGAGATCCGATGTTAGGTCTTTTCCAAGGCGCGCCGCCGAATTCAAACTTCAGGTCTTCGCATTCAGTCGTCAAGTTGGACGCCATAATGACCACCTGGAATGAAGCACGTACACACAGTGCTTCTCTCCACGTGGCCGCTCAGGCATCCAACATTAACATTTCTTGACGATGTACAGGCTCGTGCAATCAAGTCGACCTAAGGTACCTCTCGGGCTATGGTGGTCGTGAACTACTAGCAAGGGTAGCTTTGACAAAGCAATAAAATCAAGCGAAACAAATGACATGATATAGCACGTTAAGTGAATTGGATTGGAGAGTTCCCTGGGATGCTCTGCGATAACCGGATGCCGCACTAAGGGCAGAGTATACAAGGCAGCAGTGCGACCAGCCATGACATATGATGCCGAATGCTGGCCTCTCAAAACAGCAGGAAAACCAACTGCACTGCGCAGAAATGAGAATGCTGAGGTGGGCAGGTGGTGTATTAAGGTTGAATCACGTCAGAAATGTACACATCCGTGGCAGTTTTGAAGTGAAGCCTATCCCAGAAAAGCTGTTAGAGAGCCGACTCAGGTGGTACAGACATGTCATGCGACGACCACCTGAACACATGACGATAAACTGACACAGGCACGCAGCCCAGAGGTCGCGGCAGACCCCGTCTTACATGGATGTCCCTAATCAACAGAAACTTAAAGGATCACGACATTACAGACCGTCTTGGAGAAAAATGATCAGAAGGGCCGACCCGAAATAAACGGGAAAAGGCGAGGCAGAAGAAGATATAGCACGTTAAGGGAAATATGATACAAACATTCAAAATCTTGATGTAAGCCGCAATGAATATAGGTGGGAGACTCATGGCGTTTATACATAGTTACAGAGATTCAGGGCAGCCAGGTTGCGCCCCCTAAGACTCTGCGCTCATGCCACAGTAACCCTTGCACCCCGTTGAAGACGGCCCTGGTCAAAGTCACATTTTTGCAGAAAAATAGAAGAGAACTTGAGCGTTAATAAAAATGGTTGATACTCATTGATCACCCTCCTGTACGATATCTTAAATGGGAGATGAGCATGAGCCTAAGTATGTATGATGAGTAATGAGTCTCCTGGGGTCGGCCCATCCGGAACCAGAAGACTACAGGCTCCTTCCCATGAGCTGCATAGCGGACCTATTGAGTCTTTAGGGAGGAGGAACGAGCATAAGGGAAAAGGGAGAGCACAAAAGATCCCAATGGGTCGAAGTGCCGCCACATTGGCACCCAATCAGGATAAGATAAGATGTATGACAAAGGAATGTAATTAAGTGCATTGTTCGCACCTGTACCCGCGCGGGCCCGCAGGGTGCTCCCAGTTTCCCGGCAGCCTGGTTTCGATGGCGCTGCCGCCGGGCGAGCCGCACACAGCCGCCTTGCCGGCGCCGTTGCTGCTCGCCATTTGTTGTACTGAAACACACATCCAATCACATGAAACATTGAAGAATTTATAATAGGAGTAGAGTGTAAGGAGTCAAAGCCTTTAAGGAGCCAATAGATAAAGAGTCAAGAAAAGATAGTGAAGGAGTCAAGAGATTCAAGGAGCCATGGAATTTAAGAAGCCAAGGATTTAACGAGTCCATAAGTTTAATGTATCTAGAAGTTAAGGAATCAAGAAATTTATGGAGCTAAGGAGTCCAGATTAAGCACTCAAGAAGCTTAGGAGTCATGAAAGTTAAGGAGGTAACACAGGCTTCCAATATTCCTTGAAGCGATTCCGAGAGTGCAAATTGCAACCTTCGATGGCAGAATAATAAGAGCCAATCAAGACATATCGGTATGATATGCTTACAGTGTAGATGTGTGCGCTGGTTGACTGTTCGTCGTCTGCACATGCAGCATAGCGCCACAGTGGCCAGCAGCGCTGCCAATAGAGCGCTGCCAGCGCCTATCACCAGCCAAGCGCCATTTGCTCCAGCTCCGCCGCTCTCTGAAATTTTAGACAATCTAGTCAGTTTCTAAACTGATTCAGGTCAGGATAACATCATTAGCCCGTAACAGTCCACCTGTACATAAGCATCTGCCATGAGTTCGGACATCAGTTGTCACAAAAGCTGGATTTTTAGGCATTTCGTCATCCGCCATGTTTATTCTGGCTAGCCCTTCCCCTATAGGTCAGTTTGTGCAGTAGTTCACGAGACGAGCCATGTTTTGTACCGCTCCGCAGGTACATTTTTGTAGCCACATTTTTGCATCACCTCAAAGCAATGCCCCTGACTGACATTCATTCTGTTTAGTTTTGTCCACTACATCCTTGGCAAGTGAAAGCTATTTTATCGTCAGGACCAAGTGAGGTCATTAATCCCGACTTGCAACGGTCGTGTCATCATCATCCAGTCCACTTCTGGACGTAGGCCTCTCCCAAAGTGCGCTACTCAACCCTACTCTCGGCCCTCTGCATCCAGTCCCTGCCAGCCATCTTGCGAAGGTCATCCCTCCATCTGGTCAGGTAGCGTCGCACACTACGTTTACCCATTCATGGCCTCCATTCGAGAACTTGTCTACCCCATCGGTTATCGGTTCTACGACAGATATTGTGGCCAGCCCACTGACACTTCAGTTTACTGATTCTATGATCAATGTCAACCACTTTTGTCTTCTGGCAGATAATATACCCATTTCTTATTCTATCTAACAGAGAAATGCCAAGCATAGCTCTTTCCATAGCTCGCTGAGCGACTTTGAACTTGTATTGAACGGTCGTGTGTCTGTGTTTAACATTGCCATAAGGTCTGTAAGGTTTTACTCCAAGCTGACGACAAGTATTGGATTCTACTCACCGGGGCATAATGCGGCGGTGTCTTCATCTGAGCCGTCTGCGCAGTGGTCCACTCCATCACACGTCAGGTCAGCGCTGACGCAGAACTCGCGCTGCTTACACCTAAACTCCTTGCAGCCGTGTTCTGCAAGTGAAACGTTTCTTGGATAAGGTATGCAAGAAGGAAACAACATCAAGAGAATGGTCATAAAGTTCAAATGATTTATTGCAGTCACAAATACCATGACTACTTGTGGTTACATGAAACCGTGATTAATTATAAGGATAAAGAAACTCTTTTCCCAAGGCGCGCCGCTGAGCTCAAACTTCAGGTCTTCGCATTCAGTTGACAAGTTGGACGCCTAAATGACCACCTGGAATGAAGCACGTACACACACTGCTTCTGTCCACGTGGCCACTCAGACATCCAACATTAACATTTCTTGATGTATCCAAGCTTGAAATGGAATTATATGTTGCGGCCAAATCCATCGCCAGTCTTCTGTCGCAATCTGACTAAATCAAATATTTATTATTGCATAAAAATATATAGGTCATAGGTGAACATATAAAGTGTGAATAAAATACTAAAATTATATGCACTAGGCAGCAGGCTCAGCATAGTGCTGGTAGGATACGCAATGACCTACGCAACGACCTACGCAACACTGACTTTACTAAACGTACAGTTCATAACATTTCGTCATTAAGCCAGGCTCACGCCGCTATGTGGCATATGAGTGTGGACAGTTCCGTTTCGGTTCCATAAATGGACATTGCACTGAACCGGATTCGGAATCTGTACGCGATCAGGATCACGAATCCAAAGGGGTAACCGCGACTTCAATCGTTATCGTTTTCGTTTTGACACTTGAACGATATACATTGCTGCGTTTCGTTGTCGTTTGTTAAAACTTGCAAAAACATAGCAGCAATGTATAGCGTCCATGTGTCAAATTGAAAGCGATTACGATAACGATTGGAAGTCGCGGTCACCCCACAGAATCGAAACATCTGTTGAATAAAATCTACGACACAATCAACTGGCCATACACCATAGTTGTTTATGGTGGTACTCTGTGGTTTTCTGTCGGTGTTGTGAAAAGAAATGTATTGTACTGGATCCTATTAATTGAATAAATGTGTTATTTGTCTAGCCTCTGCGTTTAATCTTTTCTAACAGGTTATGGGCCCAGCACGCTTCCAAAGCGAACGATTTAAAGAACAGGCAACTCAGTGTTTTCTTACCCAGAGCCACCAATTGTATAAAAACATACAATTAAACTGCTGACACGGCGCTGGGGAAAAATTGTGATTCATCCTCGTCACAGAACTGCCAAACAATGGGCACCGGGTAACGAGCTTTCAAACAAGATTCGCGGGTAATGCGCTCACTGAAGTGGCGACCGAAGTTAAATTATACTGATGAAAAATTTCTAACCGCTATTAAATGTATAAACGATGTCTCCGCCCCATCCGCACACAGCGTTCTATTCAAAAGATTCATCTCTCGTTATTTCAAGAAACAATTGGTGGCTAGGTTCCTTGAGGACTTCTTTAGCAATATTGTTGAAATATTAATTAAATTAATTATTGAAATAGTTATATGTAATTTATTTATATTTTTATTAATTAGTTTATTGTATTATATTGTAGGTTTATTTAACATATTTGAATACAATAGGTATGTTATTGCATTTATAGTTTATGACATTTTTGCACCCGCTACGCTGTTTTTGATACAATATCTCCATCACCCGAAGGTTGCCTGGAAGAAATCGCTTAAAGCGATAAGGCCGCCTGTCTGTACACTATCTAACTTTGGTTTTATATGTAACTGATGTATTTTCATTTGTGTGCAAATAAAGTATATTTGAATTGAATTGAATTGTTGTCACCGGCATCAGGCTTGTTGAGGAGCTAGGCTCGCTGGTAAATAAAATACTGAAAACTGAATATTATAATGACTTAAAATTGTAAAAATAGACTTAATTTGTAGGGGCCAGGGACGCAACTGACAAAAAAAAAGAACAATCGGTTTAAAAATATTAAAAATAAACTAAAAGAACCTATAATGGTCAGTAGCCAACAAGGCGGGTCATGTGTAGTCAAATCATAATCACAAACAGTCGAAATTATTGTTCACAAAAATGATCAAGGGAAAATGATCATCTACCCTTTTGAGTTTTGTGAACAGCATAATGTAAAAAATTTGAAACTTTACCTATTTAGAATATGGAGGAAGATTTCGCTCATAATGCATCTTGAAATGATGTGATTTATGTAGCAAAACATTTCTAAATATGAGGATAGGCAGTTGAGATCATGTAAAAGGACAGTCACTTTTGATCATGACAGTGCTACTAAGGAACTGTTAATTCCTACTTTATTTACGCATAAGTCACGCCCCCTAAGCTTACCATGAACTCTTATAGCAGGATTACTTCAATAATACTTTGTTATTTCGGAACATGACGCCCTTATTAAAGCTTACTTTAAGAACGTTATGGTACGAAATAACAAAGTATTATTGAAGTAATCCTGCTATAATAGTTCATGGTAAGGGGGCAGAGCTTCCTCGATGTATAAGCCTAAACAGTAGGGACAGAAGTAGGCTGTTGACGATGATCATGACCTTTCCCAAGGCGCGCCGCCGATCTCAAACTTCAGGTATTCGCATTCAGTCGACAAGTTGGACGCCTAAATGACCACCTGGAATGAAGCACGTACACACACTGCTTCTGTCCACGTGGCCACTCAGGCATCCAACATAACATTTCTTGATGTATCCATGCTTGAATTGGAATCGTAGGTTGTAGCCAAATCCAAACTGCTAGTCTTCTTGTACACGGTATACAAGCTCGTGCACTCAAGATGACCGTCTACATAATAATAAAAAAGATAATGTAAAAATTAGAAACTTCACTAGGTACTTAGAATATGAAGAAATATAGGGGCGACGACGACGACCGGGTCTTTTCACCCCTAACTTCGGGGGAGAAGTGCGGGCCTTGAGGTATACCCTCTCTACCCGGGCATGAGTTCGCCGGATGATGATCCGACGGTGATATTAGTCCCGCTTGGTAAGCAGGATATGGGAGTTGGGCGGGTCGGTACGGCCGTTTGGTGCACAGCTCAAACCCGCCGCTTAAGGCGACGGGGAGCGCAGCAACTCCCTCTGGAGGCGGTGGCCTTCCGGAGGGCGTGCGTGCAGGGGTGCGAGGTTGCGGAGATGAGCGTGCCTGCTGTTGTCGGCGCGGTCGAATAGTGATCGCGTCAACCTCAGCACGAACGCTTCGATCGACTCAACCCGCACGTCGCGAGCGATGACGTCCTTACGAACGTACCGACCCGCTCCGGTACAGATACGAAGGGCAATATTTTGCTGCGCCTGCAGCTTGGCCCTTAAATACTAACATTTGTTTCAAGAATGTGGAAACGATAGCGTCCGTACTAGTTTAAAAAACTTCCATCGGAAATGTAATTGTAGTTGTTTATGCCATTAAAAAGTAAGGTAAGGTGGCGACGCCTATTGTTTGATTTCTTATAATTATACTTTGCATCAAGACATTGTATCCATCCTTTTTATTCCTATCTAATCCGCTATGTGATCCACTATACCTTTCTCACGGGTCAGCGGCGAAGATTCCAGTCGTTCTCGAACAGCCGCACGCGCAGGACAATATTTCCTGCTAATTTGGTGTCATTATTCGTTTTACGGGATTTTTTATATTTTGGTGTTTGGTGAAGTGAGAAAATTGTGTCCCGTGACGTCACATCATTCTGGACGTGCGTAGGGTGGCCACCCGAGAAGATTCAGGACTCTGGAGCGACATTTTTCGTACACGTGAGTCCCTTCCTTGTCTGCCATCCTCTGTTACATGTCTGATGCAAAGTCTAGGGATACTTTTATTTTATTAATTTGAGGAAACTCAACCTAACTAGAACCAGCGCAGTCATAAGGTATATTTCGCTAACAAAATATTGTGCATCTGACACATTCTCATTTCTATAATCCATTGCTCTATTGCTGTGTCCAGAATTTTTATGTTACTAATGAAAGCTAGCAAATAGACCCCTGATCCGAGTCACATCGGTTGCTATGTTGGAAGAGAGCGTGCTATGAAAATAATGATAAAACTTGTGTAGCAAAAAGTTTTCTAAAAGAAATAGGCAGTTTAAATAAATAAGGAACAGTCACTATTACTCTTGATAAATACTACAAAAGACCAGAGACGCAGTCAACAAGGGCCCCAAAAAAGAAAACCACAATGCATGTGGACGAAGCAGAGACGCAAACCGCATTTAAATGGTAGCAATCATCTTTCTGAGACTTAAAATGGAAACAAAGTTCATAAAGCGAGTTCAGAATTTACGTGAGTGTGGAAACACAAAACATTTCAACGCTAATGAAAGAGAATAGCTAAAGGAAGGCGCCTCATATATTTTTCAGAGAGGGCCCTCTCACAGCTACATCCCTTACGCAGGGACGTATCTAGTAAGGGTACAAGAGGCGCTAACTATGGAACACAGTGTCCAAAGGCGCCGAATCTGGGCCTTCAAAAGAGTAATAGATTTCGGAATAATTTTATCTCTCAAATTAGTGTGATTCTTTGGAGTATGACACCCAATCACCTTGAAAGATTACACCTTTGGGCATAGAGATATAATATACGAGATACTTTTAACCATGAGAAAGTATGGAGTTCACATGGGAATCTCGTACTATAGATATAATATTACTGACTGCAAAATGTACATATTTAATATTGGGACACATTCTAAATCGGTAGGTAGATCGGATACTGAGATAGGTACATGTAATCTAAAATAAAAGCCCACGATAGTAAATAATTTGAATAAAAATGTAAACAGCCCTTTGAAATGTACGGTGGAACACAGAGAAAGGTGTACAGTAGAGTTTTTAAGGTTGAGATTTTCTCAAAAATTACTTGACCATAATTCTTACACTGCTAGATAGATAAAAGTTAAAACTGTGTAACGGTAAAATAATGATTAAATTCGGTCCAGTAGTTTTTGAGAAAATCTCAACCTTATTGAGGCCCCTTGTATACTTATATGTCTTCGACTGTACGAAGATTACTACTCAGGTAGGGGCGCCAAAAAGAGAGATCGCCCTCGCAACTAGACCTCACCGCGGCCCTGGCGAGGCGACAGTCTGGAGAGGCAAGTATGAAATGCATTGTTTAAAATTTTATTCGAGGCGTCGCCCGTTTTTGTTGCATACTCAATGGCGTTCAAGCGCTCAAATATATCGTCCCCTGAGCAAAGACCCGCTCGTGGCTCACACGATGTGAGGGGAATTTTTAAATTACCCGCTTACAGAGAATTTAGTAGCTGAAACGCGCTCACCATTTTAAAGAGCTAGTATGCAATATTTTATGATATAGGAATCTTGTCAGGTGTCTAGAAGAGATATTTGAAGGCAAGTTCAGAATATTAATTAATCTTAAAATAATGAAAAATTTCAGCAAGAACTCGGTGGCTGGGTTGGGTCAGTGGACTAGATACGGCTCAAGGCCAAGAATACCGCCCCTGGTCCGGACGGGATACCCGGACGGGCCTGGGTGCTTGCCATGGAAACCCTGGAGCCTACGGTGAGAGGATTGTTCACTGCATGCCTAGCGCAGGGCCAATTTCCGAACAAGTGGAAGACGGGGAAGTTGGTTCTGTTACAAAAAGAGGGGCGGCCGGTCGACTCGCCGTCGGCTTACCGCCCCATCGTGCTGCTCGACGAGGTGGGCAAACTTTTCGAGCGAGTCATCGCCGCGCGCATAGTCCAGCATCTGGAGGGGCCCGGACCTGATCTAAGCGACAGCCAGTTTGGCTTTCGCCGGGGTCGCTCCACGGTTGACGCAATAGCACAAGTAAAAGCTCTGGCCCTGGAGGCTGTGGCTGGGGGTGAGGTCGTCTTGGCGGTGTCCCTGGACATTGCCAATGCATTTAATACCTTGCCCTGGGCAACTATAAACGAGGCTCTGTTGCACCACGCCATGCCGGAATACCTTAGCCGGATCGTGGGAGCCTATCTCTCAGAGAGGGCGGTTGAATACCCGACAGGCAAGAAGAGAGGTCGTCGAGCAATGTCGTGCGGTGTTCCGCAGGGTTCGGTCCTAGGGCCGCTCCTGTGGAACATCGGGTACGACTGGGTACTGCGAGGTGCCAACCTGCGAGGGGTCGACGTCAACTGTTACGCCGACGATACCCTTGTGACAGCCCGTGGCACATCGTACAGACAGGCTGCCATTCTTGCAACGGCCGGAGTCGCCTTGGTGGTGGATAGAATCCGGAGGCTGGGCCTTGAGGTGGCCCTAAATAAATCTGAGGCCCTTTGTTTCCATGGGCCTCGAAAATCGCCACCGGCGGGGTCGCAACTTGTGGTGTGTGGAGTCCCGATCGGCGTCAAGTCCACGATGCGGTACCTAGGCGTCGTCCTTGATAGCCGGTGGGATTTCAAGGAGCATTTCAAGCGCTTAGCACCCAAACTGATCAAGACAGCTGCAGCTCTCGGACGGCTTCTGCCTAACCTGGGTGGGCCTAACGGGTCTTGCCGACGGCTGTACACGGGTGTGGTTCGGTCAATGGCACTCTATGGCGCGCCGATATGGGCAGACGCCCTGAACGCCCATAACAAGACTCTCATGCGAAAGCCGCAACGGGTCATGGCTATCAGGGTCGCGAGAGGCTATCGCACCATATCCTGCGAGGCGGCGTGCGTATTGGCCGGGACCCCGCCCTGGGACTTAGACGCAGAGGTGCTGGCGGACGCCTACTGGCGGGCCGCACAGGCAAAGGAGATGGGCGAACATCCATGTCCGGAGGAGAGTAGGCGATGTAAACAGGAATCGCAAAAGGCCCTCCTTAGGAAGTGGATGGAGAGATTGAAGGAGCCGAGTGCCGGCCAACAAACCGTGGAGGCGGTGCGACCCGTCCTGGAAGGATGGGTCGACAGGCGACATGGTGTGCTCACTTTCCGCCTCGTGCAGGTTCTCTCGGGACACGGTTGTTTCGGGAGATACCTGTGTAACGTTGCGGGTGGGGAGCCCACCATGAAATGCCACCATTGTGAGTGCGCCGAGGATACTGCGCTTGTCGCGGTAGTGGGAGCCGACCTGTCGCTGTCGGCCATAGTTAAAACTATGGTGGACAGCGGCGGGTCGTGGGACGCGGTGGTCGCCTTCTGTGAACAAGTAATTTCGCAGAAGGAGGCGGCGGAGAGGGCAAGAGAGGTTGATCCATTGTCCGAACGAATCCGCCGCAGGAGAGTCGGGCGGAGGAGGCTGGCGTATGCCCGTAACCTCCCCCCATAATGAGGGCTTCCGGGCGAGTGGACACGGGGTAGTCCAACGCTCGGTAACAGGTCCTCGAGTTGGTTGGCGTGCATGTGTTCCAGCACACCGCTAACAGTCGGATGGGGTCAAAGACCCCCGAGAAGGGTCCCCCCGGACACACAGCCGGCGTAGTCGCGGAAGTAATTCGCAAGTCTCCCCGTGACTCCGTCATAGGGCGGCGAGACGGAACACCGAGGGGTTTTTAGTCGGTAAGAGTCCGACATAACCATCCTCGCCTCCCCGTGGCAAGGAGGTATCATAATATCTGGATGATTTTCCCCCCGAAAAAAAAAAAAAAAAAAAAAAGTGGACTAGATACGGAGGTCCCGGGTTCGATTCCCAAGGGCAGCCATGTACCAATGAGTTATCCTCGGTTTTTTCGACGGAAAACTTACGTACATTTACCGAGTGTTTTCAAAACGGTGAAGGAAAACGTGATGAAATCTGCATGCCGTAGAAGAAAAAATCTAAGGCATGTGTAATCCGCCAATCCGCACTGGGCCTGGTGGATCATGGCCTCAGCTCCCTCAATGTCAGGGAAGGTATGTGCCCGAGCAGTCATCATCATCAGTCTATTTATATTGCCCCATTGCTCGGGCACAGAGCAATATAAATAGACTGATGATGATGATGAAAAATTTCTAGCCGTGGGCAGGACTTAAACCTGCGATCTTGTAATTCCGTGACATTCCGACTGTAGCCTGTGGCTCAAATTATTCACAATATATATTTCATGGTGCGGTGTTTTTGTATGATGACACTTGACTTCGGTGCAACGCCATCTATTATCAACTTAAGAAAACTTTTTTTTACTGTCACTTTGAAAACCTTTCATAGCTTTGATCTCCAGCAATAAGAAATAGAAAGATGGCTTTTGGAAAATGGCGGGAAACGACGGTTGCAAAGTTATTTGATAATTTTCTTTTTAATATCTACAGGGGTTATTTTGTGTTTAATATCACGTTAAATTAATTAGAAAATGTTCGCGAATGACAGTCATTATTTATGCAAGATCTGAAGTTTCAAGCTTTTATCAAGAGTTCCCGCTACAAGCTTGGGAGTGAACGTGACTGTCGAGCTGCTTCGTCCAGAGTGATGACGCTACTGCGACTCCTCTGGAGGAAGATAGAAGACTATTGAATATATTGAATTTTCTGTAACATGACATTGGCATATGACGAACTGTCGAGTCCAGTCCATTAATAAAATAAATAAGGAATAGAAAAAGCAATTTACATTCCCTCTCAAGCAAACATGGGTATACCTCAGAGTACTCAAACAATTGTGTAAACTTAGAATCTCTACTAAAAGTATTCAGTACGAAGGTGGCCCGCAGGCTGATTTTGTAAAATGACAACTAGCGATCGGTTGCGAAATAGTCACGCGACCGGTTGCTAGTTGCATTTAGGAATTGGTATTTTGTAAGCAATCGCTAGAGAGTTTCGTCGCGGTCGCTGTCAAACGAATACGCCATAGACAACAGCGCCACTCGCGACCGCTCGGAAACAATCGGCAACTAAAGTGGCGGGAGTTGTCATTTCGTCAACAATCAACATTCATGTTGTGTTGTGATATTAATTGTTTTAAAAGTAAGTATAGTGATAAGTTTTCATTGTTGTTCATTTATCATTGTTAAAACATAAATATGGAGTACCTATAAATATATAGAGCTTGTGTGAGTGAAATTAAAATTGTATTTATAGGATATGGAGTCATTATTGGAGTTCATGGCGACCCATCGCATCCTAGCCCAAGGGTTTGGTCTCTGGGCAAGGTCAAAAGACAACCAGAAGACGTTGTGGGAGGACCTTGCCGCAAGGTTGAACGCCCATGGCACTGGTGCCACCAAGAGTGGCGAGAGATGGAAACGAGTAAGTACCTACTATATACAGCTCTGTCTGGGGTTACGGAATCATGTAAAAACTACTAGACACATTTGGATGATGTTGAATAATGAATCACACCATGTGTGGAACCACATAGGTAATGTTACTACATTACACTTATTGATTTTCCCATGTGTAATTATCATAGTATCAAAGTTTATTTATGACGCGCGGTAATCGAACCCTCCACTTCTAAATGGAAAACAAGAATATTTAACCATTTATCAAAGAAAACATTTTTTGGGGGGAATTTGGAATATTGTTTTATAAAATATTTTCTTCTATATTTTCAGAAGTGGAGCCGAATGGGTAGTTGAGCTTGAACGGCGTCGAGTGGCTGCGGAAGAAAAATTAGCTAATGCTACTCATCTGATGGCACAGGCATCTCAAAAATGCCGAGATAGCACAGCTAATTGGCCAACCATCCAGGCATTCGCAGACACGGTGCGATTATTAGTAGAAAATTTAGTCAGTCAGTCACAGCGAACACAATTATAGGGGATGTCAGTAGTTTTTTTTCTATATTACTTACTTACCTACTCCTCTCATATTTCTACACATATTTTATCTCCATATTATTAAATTAATATTATTATATTTGCTAAAATCCCGTATTGCTGGTTATCTGATTGTTTCATAATGATTTCTGTTTATAACATAACAGTAAAGTGTGTGTGAACTTGACTAAACTAAAGAAAATAAACCAAATTTTATGTATCAAAATAGTTTTATTTACATTCAGGTATTTAATTTAAGTAGCATGGATCATGAATTTAACAAATGTACGAAGACTACAAGTTAGCTATGAGCACGAAAATAGTTTTTGTTTTTCTTCTTCTACTTGCGAAAAATGGAGCAAGTTCAGAAGACAGGTTCAGAAATAAAGTTTTAGATAACCTATAATGTTTTTTGAATAGGCCTTCTGACATTTGTAAGGGACGTGCAGTGTGCACGCGTTCGAAGATCTCGGTGGAGGCGAATAGTTGCAAGAGCCTGGTTTCTTCTCTCTTCCCTGGCTTTCTTCCTCCTCTACCATCGCATCAATTATCAAAAATGCTCGTGCCATTTTTTAACTAATACGAGCAGCATAAACAAACAGCACAGCCCTTTATTTCTATTCCTTATTGGCACTGATAGATACAATTTACATTTATTTCACTCATTTCACCAGTTTAACGTCTAAAACACAATATAAAATACGTAAATTCACTAATAAACTAAATAGCGATCGCACTTTTAGCGGTTGCTAATTCCAGTTGCTAGTTGCTCGCGAGTCGCGATTGCGTCGCTGTCAAAGTCTTACAAAATACGAATTTTAGATCTTTGTATGGCTTAGAAGCGACTAAGAAGCAACTTTAGTTCTCGAGTTGCTCCCTGGCGGCAGCACCGTCGGCCGGTCGCTAATCGCTGATACGTAATACGAATTTCACGTTTGACAGCAACTATTTCGAAATAGTCGCGATCGCTTAGCGATTGCTAGTTACAAAATCAGCCTGCCGAAGGCCGGGTCGACCAACTCTGGAGTTGGGGGTAGGGTTGCTGCTTTGGTAGATATTTTCTGATTAATTGCAACAAGTTTATCAGTCTAACGTGATGAAAAATTTCTAGCCGTGAGCAGGACTTGAACCTGTGACCTTGTCAGTCTGTGATGATGGCGTTGCGCACATACCCTTAGTATGTATAATTAAAATTTCAAATGTATTCTAGAACCATCAATCCGGAGGCGATGGACTAAGATTAGCATAAGATTGGAAGTGTCCCCAGACTGTAAGCATTATATTAAGAGTTTAGACTGTACTGTAACATATGAAACTGTGTGTATGAATATTTATATATTTGCTATAATCAACTTTATTTTATATTAGATAGGTACTTACAACTGTTTATAAAAATGACATATTATATAAAAAATATATCTAGGCAACACTACACCTCTTCTAGGCCCGTCCCGCGCGGCAGGGTGCCCAGCGCACTGGCCGCATTGCCCCGCTGTATAGCGAGGCTCAGGCGCGGGGCAACATACTCACCAGATCTGAAGTCCCCCGAGGACCAGTCGAATGGATATTTCTTTTATAAATTTTTTAGTGTCGGACGACCACGGACCCATCGTCGTGCTATAATTATATATGTATAATATTAAATCATGCATTGATCCCGTCTCATTCAGAGCAAGGCACATAATAAAAAAAGCACAAACCGTGTCAAGCCGAAAAAAGACTCTGACCACCATGTCAGAGGAAAAGGGCCAAAAAAAAACATCAATCCTGACTCAAATCCTTCAAAGAATTTGGAGCAACCTTTCCGTAAAATCGATATCCGTGGAAATTTAATTAAATTTATTTTTAATTCCTGGCGAGTTGTATACCCAAATTCCGTTGCTGTTAACAACCCTAGCTCGGGGTCCCAGGGGCTCGCTTACCGGGCTACGCCTTAATGGGGTAAGTCGGGGCAACTTGGCAAAGTTAAGGGCACGGTTCATTATCAACCCCCACCTCCCTTTGTAAAGGGTTATGGTCCTTCGCACCTTTCACAGCCTTCAGAACACTATTGTTTTCATTTTACGGACCATATTTTTCTATGGCGTTAATTTTACTCGTTCCATTTCCTTTATTCAACAATTCGACAGCTTCAGGCATTTTATACAAGAATGTTTCCAAAAACTCTGATCAAATACATTTATTTGTCAGAATACACAGAATATGAGATGTTAGCTATAATATATATGATGTTAGTGTTTGATCGCTGACTGAAATGCGTTTTATTGGATAGTGAATTATATTCCTTTAAGGAATTTGACTTATTAATGTTGAAATCATAATTTATGCAATGCATAATGTTATTATACATAGTTATTATTATTTTAAATTGACGATCAAATTACTAATATGTAAAAATGACATTGTAATCTGAAATAAATGAATCTATCTATCTGTTATACAAATTAATAATAAATTCATGGTATTGAGCCTGTTATGAGACACCACCTTGAGAAAGACCGTCGAAATCGTTCGAAACTGTCGGTCTAATTGCCGACTTCAACAATATAAGTGAGTGATATCCGTTTATATATAATAATTTATTCTATAGACATTTCTTGAAAGTACGACGCAGTAGATTTCATACTCACTAGAGACGTAAAAATATTACGACGTCCCAACTCTCCGGGAGCCTTCTAATGACGGCCTTTTATATCCGCGATAAATGCCACTCAATACTCTTATTGCGTATATAATACGATGAATGTCCACAATAAATTCTTCTTCTCAACGTTCCTCTTCTCATCGAAGGTTGGACAACATCATGGCAATTTTCACCCTCTATCCGGCTGCCCGGAACAAGGAGCCGGTGCTGCAGCCGAACCAATCACGTAAATTCTTCAGCCAAGAGTGTCTTCTCCTGCCAACGCTCCTCTTTCCACAAATTTTGCCCTGGATGATTAATTGCAGCCACAATAAATGAGAATACTTTAAGTTTGGTGTAATATCTTATCAGAAGCCTCACTCTGGTCATCACACAGATTTTACTTAAATCGTTAAAAAATACATAGCGTTTTATTATACTGGAATTAAGGCAGCATAGAAAAGTACTCTAACTGACAGATTCATTAAAAAATCAGTCTAAATCCTAAAAAAGTTATATAAAAAAGCTTAAACCCGCTTTCCTTCCTTATTAAGAGCACCTCAGGGAAGTATATTTGGCCCATTATTATTAACTATGCATGTGCTTTGTCATTATTTGCAGGTAATTGAGACACTTTTACTTTTCGGCACATAACGGATTTATTTATACTAATATTTTCATTCCCCTAATAAAAAATTTCGTATCGTATTATATTCGAAGACAGGGAAAAATACGCAAGAATTTTCTCAAGAACTACTTGATCGATTGTAAAATTTATTTTATTAGTAGATAGTTTAGAAGTACACACTATGTAGGTAATTGTAAAGAATATTCAACCTTAATAATTCTCAATAATCCAACTTTCTATGTCTACCGACCGTACAAAATGATTGAGGTCATCATCAGCCCGTATCATTCTACTGCTGGACGTAGCCCTCTCCCAAAGCACGCCACTCAACCCTACTCTCAGCCCTCTACATCCAGTCCCTGTTAGTCATCTAGCGAAGGTCATCCCTCCATCTGGTCTGGGAGCGTCCAGTCGTCCATCGGTTATAATTGAAGTATAATACGCAAATTATCCTTTTGCAAAGAACAAAGCAATAATCTAACTGGAACGTGTGAACCGATAAATACGCAATTTTATTAAAACGCTCGCATTGAGGTCATCCCAACCCTCTTCCAGGGTTCTCTTTAATTTCCCCGAATGTTTATTTATTCGTACAAACAGCCGACAGGGCAGTTCGTTTACACATTCCACCCTTTTATATATATTTTTTATTGCTTACCCTCGGGATTCCTTTTGCTCTCGTCCTTGACGTATGTACGAATGAACCTGTTGCCAATGAGCTAATATCAATTCGACGAGCTCTCGCCCTCATAATAATTCAAGTATATTTGTCCTGGCACGTGTTAGTATCGTACTTTCCGTGCATTATGATGTCTGAAGCTTTATGGGCTGCTAACAGGCGAGAGTTTGCCGAGAAATAGAGCCATATTATTCCCGTGATTCGTCGACAAGATTTCGCAATGCGCTTCTTTTAGAAACTGGCGCCAGTTTAGTTGTTTTATCTATAATAAGACTGTAAAAAAATTGTGACTGTACATTGGATATTTTTTGAAAATAATAATTGTAATGTTTTCGGATCGATACTGATGCTAAAACACTAATTTTTAGAATTTTTGTCTGTTTGTCTGTGACTTTGTGCAAGTATCACGCCATAACTACTGAAGGGATTTTGATGGGAGTTTCACTAGGAGATATCCGGACAGCTCATAGGCTATAAGTCATGGTGGTATGTGATGTGGAAACAAGGATCCAGAGAGGAAAATCTGCCTTCTGATCTCTTACATCCTCCTACTCTACGCAAACGAAGTTGCGGGGTACAGCTAGTTTGGTATAAAATTGCACATTTTGCTGAAGTATTCTCGCAGTGGTGAATATTTTCTTTCTTGTTGGACGTTCTATTCTTTGATATTTTGTCGATTTCAAAATTATTTTATAAACTTATGTCTCCTCAACTCAATTTGGTATGGGAGAGGTCCTAAAAGTGTTATTGAAGCCGTAATGAGTATCGGAATATCCACTCTAGGCGGACCTCTCTGTCCTCCGTCCTCTGATATATTTTTTATGTTCTACTCTCCCCAACTGCCCATTTGGTCCGTATTTTGACGATAATTGCTATTATAAACTTTATTGATATTGAGTTGACTTTGCAAATTGTGATTGCACATTAGGGAGATAAGCGTTCGTAGAATAATTTCACAAAGCAGATGTAGGTACTTAATACAATATGTTATATAGATTAATTTCAAAGAAATTCAGATGACACACATATAATAGTAAAGTTAATAATAAGGAGGACAATCACAAATAAATCGAAACCAAAAGAGAACGTAAAAGTGTTTCTTATCATACTACTACATATTTAATTTTAAAAATTCACCAGTCCCAATTTAATTAACTCATAACTCATTTATTCAGATCTTAGGAACACTAGGTACACTTGATCACGTCAATCAACAATATCTCAGAGAAATTTTCAACAATATAAAAACTAAACCTATGTTGGACAATCTGTTGGCAAAGAGCAGACCGGTGACATTACAATATATATATTCACACTACCCGTTTCATTACAGAATTGCAGCTATTTATTATAATTATTAATTGTATTAAATCTATATTAAAGTTATATTTATAAATTAACATTGTTAATATAATGAAGATATAAATAATGATTAGTAAATCTGATGAAATTGAAGAGGATTATCCCAATTCAAAAACAAGAAAGAAAAGAGAAGAAATAAGAAACACTAAATTGTTATAAAAACACTTACTAGAGCATCACAATAAGATAACAAAGGACGCAACCAAATAGTCCATAATGTTTGTAAAGGTCCTCAGACAGGAACCATTGTTGCATATGCACACGTCTTTGAGAAATACCAATTAAATTTTCGACTTGGCTGCGCGGAAAAGTAGGAGTAAGCTGCGAGACATTGGAGGACTCTCGGCGGGTCTCGGAGGGCTCGCGAGACGAGCGATCGTGTTTACAATAAACATGCAAGAAAATAAGGCACTGGTTTATATTGCTAGATATATCACTTTTAAACTATCACACAAAAGAGGGTAGATCGTTTTGTATCACCCTTCTGACGTTCAACACTCACCGACTTCAGTCTACTCGTGACCATGATGGCTGCAATGCTGCCGAAATATCGAGACATCAATAATAAATGTTTAACACGGTAATTCCCGTTTTATCTAATTAATATTGCTAGATATTTTATAGAACGTTAGAATTGTTCCAAAAATGTCCATGCTTGTGAAGATATGAAAGTAGAACATGATGAAAAATTTCTTGCCGTGGGCAGGACTTGAACCTGCGACCTTGTCATTCCGTGACACGCTCTTTCACGGAATGACAAGGTCGCAGGTTCAAGTCCTGCCCACATTAAGAAATTTTTCATCAAGTTCTAATTTGTTCACCGAGCATGGATAATGCGTAATACAAATAACTTAATGTTATGGCTTGTATTCCGGCATGGTGCGGGCGGTAAGCCGGATGACAATATGGACGGGGAGGTACCTCTGCAATAGTCTTAAGGACGAAAGACCTGGCTTCCCATAGCACAGGGAATCCTAGTTTGGGAGCCAGGAACATTATTGTATTATGATATTTTTGTGAACAACAATAAAACATTTTTCATTTCACAAATTCTGATATGAAGGTAATTGTTTGTGACCATACTCACTCATCTTTTCATGTGATTTTGTGTCCAAATCTATTGTCAGAATTAATCAAGCCCGTAGGCCTCTGGCATGGCCTAACTGCTGCCGAACAACAGCTTCCAGGAGGAACAGCTTAACGTGGTTTCCGAGGCACGGAGGGGGCTGTGATAAAAATTCCACTAGCGGACTTCGGGCGCGGGCTGTACCAAGATGAATGCTAGTGACCCTGTAGTCAACCTGTATCCGTCCACTGATGGAGAAGGCTTTCTCGCGATCCTTCCATTGTCTTCTAGTTATGGCCGTACGCATCCATTTCTTCCCACATGTGCGAGAGATGTTGTCAGACCATCGCATTGATGGTCATACCGCGCCTCGAATCTCAACTCCAGCTCAGAAATCCGCCAGCGGTCACAGTGATGATATTTGGCCCGGACTTTCTTGATTCTTTCAGATTTCTACTCTTCCATCATATTCAATGTGAAGGATACTTGATTGTGTGAGTAATAGAGCTGCTTCATAGTTTACATTTATTTGTGAGTCAGTAACTGAATCACAAATAAATTGAATTTCAGTATTTCTACCAATCCAGTCAACGTGCATGTGCAACCATACGAACGCAATAACTTTGTAATGTTGAAATTTTTCATAAAAGTTCCTCTATATAGGCCCGTAGGGGATTACGAAGTTTGGGATTCGGAATTCGTCCGGCTTCAAGAATAATCGGAACGTAAGAGAAAGTCGGAACATTTCAAAATTCATTTTATCTTTAGAGTTGTAGGAGCCGAGTTTTGAAACGTAGACTTATTTAATGAGACTTATAATATTGAATGGGGAAGTAATAGGCTTGAATAACTTAAGACTTTGAGACGTAGATTAAAGTTAGATTGAAATAGGTTTCCGATATTCCAATAAATTATTAATTAAGATTTATGTGATATCTTAGAATATAATTAACTTTTAAGTTAAGGATAATCCTGAACGGAACCGAGACTGCTCTTATCATCAATTTCTTTGTTTCATTTCATATAAGTGATGATGATGATCACTTTCACTTACTTACCATCAAGCCCTATCAGTAATTGTCGTATTGTTACGATGCGGTCTCTTTCGGCCGCATCTTGTGGTTGGCCGCCTATACTATTATTAATGATAAAATTAACCGAACTAAAATAAAATATACCCATTTTACCCTGTTTTTTAATAAACCGCTCGCTCCGCAACAGTATTTTTATTATAAAGAGGAAAAGTGTATGTTTTTTATCGTACTTAGATACGTGAATTTGTGACCGACAATACCTACTCCAAAATAGATTACCCCGATACCAAGGCGATTTATTGGAAGCATAATCACTTAAAATTCAAGAATACCGACACTATTCAAAGTCAAAGTCTAATTTCTTTATTGCAAGTAAGCACGTTGTGTACATTTTTACACGTCAACATATTTTTGATTTTATACCACTCTGCAAGGAAAAGGTGCCAACGCTGAGGAGTAAAAGTGGCAAAAATCTTCTTTTAAAATAATAATAACACTATTACTTAATAACTAGGTATTACACAACTATTACTATTGATAGTAATCTACACTATCCCTCATGCGGAACCGGCGACACACACCATGCATGTTCATCGTTTAAATAGTCATCTATTCTGTATATCTATTTTAAACACAGACGAGGAATTACCGAATGCCCCGACCACTGCGGCAGACAGTTGCCGGAATTAATTTTTTAAAAAACGCTTCAGTTGAAACGGATAGCCGATTCCGCCGATAACTTCGCATCTGTCCGCGAAAATTAATTAAAACTGCCGAAGAGCTTAAAGTCTCGAAGCGGGAGTTTAGTGGAATCATAACTATCGGGGCAATCTGAGATTAATTTTATTAAACTATTCGGAAGGCGGTTGGGGTAATGAAATCAATTAAGCTTGTTGCTCAACCCACTGTGTTGACGGCTCCAGTTTCCGAGCGCGATTGCGTGTTGGATGCTTCAGACTTTGATACTGCTACAATTGACTGTGAAGCACTTCATTCAAAAGCCCTTTAATTTAAATTGAAACGGATTTTGAAATGAGTTGTTGAATAAGGACGAAATAACAGTTTTACCAAGCCCTTCGTCTTTGAAGACGAATCTTCTTTTAACATCGCAATTGAGGTCAACATCGGATCAAAAGTTATACTTACACATTTACATAAAATAGAGGATATTAATGAAGAGTAAAGTACCGTAAGTAATTTAATTGCAATAAGTATCACTTTTTAAACTTTCACGGTTTGTATACATATTAATTAGATAAAACGGGAATTACCGTGTTAAACATTTATTATTGATGTCTCGATATTTCGATAGCATTGCAGCCATCATGGTCACGAGTAGACTGAAGTCGGTGAGTGTTAAACGTCAGAAGGGTGACACAAAACGATCTACCCTCTTTCGTGTTCGCTGACTGCGTTGAGAAAAGTCGTTGATATTTGCAGGTTACCCCCATTTTGCAAAAATAACTAATTATGTCCGCTCGTTTGCACGCACTCGCCTTTGTGCCTCGTTTACATAAGTCGTTGCAATAAGTATTTTAAAAGATTTGCTGCTGAAAGTGTTTTGCCACTTTCTCTCCTCAGCACCTTTTCATTTCAAAGTAGAGTAAATGTAGGTAAGTACCAAAGTAGTTGACGTGCAAAAATGTACACAATGCGCTCACTTGCAATAAAGAGATTTGATTTGATAGAGAACTAAGTAACGCTGAAAACGCTCAGGTCCAAAATATCCATTTCCCAAAATGTCCACCTTTCTAAATAGTCGGGAGAAATGGATCTCTCTTAGAACCTTGACACCACAATGACGTAAAAAGTTGGAACGTCCATTGATTGGCTGGCATAAAAATAGAGGCGTTAAAACTGCGGTTTGGGCTATGATCGTAAAAGCCTAAAGGCTACTTACTGGGGTCCTTGACGGCTGTGATGACGAGTTTGAATCCATTGGCATCTGTTCCCCAGTTGTCAGTGACGTACTTGAGTGTCACGAAGTTGCTGCGAGTGAACAGCGCTCCGACTTGCTGCTTAGTGTTGCGGCAAGACAGGTCAGCCTGCGGCCAAAGGAAGATAAATGTTAGCATCTCAGCGTTGGCACCTTTTCCTTGCAAAGTGGTGTAAATGTAAATTCAAAAAATATATTGACGTCCAAAAATGTTCTCAACGTGCTTACTTGCAATAAAGAAAAGACATTGCCACTTTTCAATGGAGCTTTGCCCCACCTACAAAACTACGTGACCATTTAAGCTGTTCCTATCATTTTGTTGGGGACGTATTACAGGTTTCATATTGCATAATCATAATCAGTATCATTTTCTACTACTCTCGCAACTCCTATAAATAAAGTTATGTACAAGTTGCGAGTCGAAAAAAACAGCTTAATTAAGAATTCAGGAAATAGTAAGAAATCGAAGCGATTTATTCATTGTTTTTGTTATTCTTCTATAGGAGTTGCGAGAGTAGGTAGTAGAAAATGATACTGATTATGATTATGCAATATGAAACCTGTAATAAGTCCCCAACAAAATGATAGGTACAACTTAAATGGTCACGTAGTTTTGTAGGTGGGGCAGGTGTCCTTTGTAGCAAGTTTTGTTTCTGTTAACAAATCGTTTGAGATTATGTACCTAAATTAAGTTATCAAATGCCAAGTCATCTTTAGGTCGGATTAACCATGCATGTCATGTCACTCATCGTCTGCGGCACCCGAGGGCGCAGGGCGCAGGGCGGGGCTGCGGCCGACTACGTGATTGATGAGGTACTGATTTCCGTTTTGGGAAAAAAATACGTTTGCATCACATCTACATTTTCTGCCTTCTTCGCAAGAATTGTAATGGACATGGAGAGCTCGGTGGCTCAGTGGTTGGGTCAATGGACTTGCAATATGGAGGTCCCAGGTTCGATTCCCAGCTAGGGCAGCCATGTACCAATGAGTTATCCTCGGTTTTTTCGACAGAAAAACTTACGTACATTTACCGAGTGCTCTCAAAAACGGTGAAGGAAAACATCGTGATGAAACCTGCATGTCGTAGAAAAAGAAAAAAATCTGAGGCATGTGAAATCCGCCAACCCGCACTGGGCCCGCGTGGCCCGAGCTCCCTCGATGTAAGGGAAGGTCTGTGCCCGAGCAGTGGGGCAATATAAATAGACTGATGATGATGATGATGTAATGGACAAGAAAAATTTCGAGCTATCAACATTTAATCGAATCCCAAGTCAAGTTAAATTAGAACTCCCCATCGGCATACAAACCACGTGGTTTCGCCTAAGATGGGAAAGTAGATTTCAAATGTATTTTTATAAAATGTTATTAAACAATAAATTTAAAAAAGGGTCTTATTTGGTAAACAAAAACTACTAACTCAGAATTTGTTTTATGCATTATGCTATATCGAACAAATGACTATGGCAGATTCTGCCCCACCCAACCGCAAGATGTACAAGATAACGAATAAATGTAAAAGTATCTCCGTTTTTTAATAAAATTATTGGTTTAAATTAAAATTATGTACAAGTTGCGAGTCGAAAAAAACCGCCTAATTAAGAATTCAGAAAATAGTAAGAAATCGAAGCGATTTATTCATTGTTTTTGTTATTCTTCTATAGGAGTTGCGAGAATAGTAGAAAATGATACTGATTATGATTATGCAATATGAAACCTGTAATAAGTCCCCAACAAAATGTTAGGTACAGCTAAACTACTAGTTTAATGTGGCAATGTCTTTTAAATATGATGAAAAATTTCTTGCCGTGGGCCTGCCCTCTTGATCTTGAACCTGCAATCTTATCATTCCGTGACAAGTTATTTTCACATCATATTTTCACATAGAATGGCATTTGTGTCGAATGGCGCCCAGAATATGGTTAAAAGCGAGCTCGTATCTGATTCTTAGACGATAGTGGCGCTACGAGCTATAAATACAGAGGCGACTGTCAGTTGTTGAGCTCCCAGGCGCCGGCAATATTTCCTCCATCGAGCCGGGCTTACTGAGCGATGGGCGCATTATATCGTGTCATATTTCAGGGAGAGCGATCGCGGGGACGTGACCACCCCAGGATTTTCAAAGGATCTTCCGTCGCTATACATCACGGCTAGGGTTATCAGACATCTGAACGGGGCATGTAGATCGTATAAACAACAACGACAAATATGAAGGAAGATTTCGCCGATATAGAGTATATATGTTTGCGTATCCTAAGAACCTTTTTTTGGTCCCAGACATGTTTCCGTGTACGGAATGCACGGGGGAGTGTGTTAATTACGTCGGGTTCGCCGCCCTGAAGGGGCGGAATACCGACTAAACTTCCTGGGGTGTTCCACCTCGTGCCATTGTTGCTGTGGGCTGCCCACAATTCATCATCCATTCATCCATCACCTAGCCAAAATCCTTTAAAAATAACAACGAATGTCTAACTAAACTATTTGATTCGGGGATCGTGTCACCGAGAAAAGTGTCACGGAATGGATGGTAAGAATCCCGGTCGCGAATAATTTTTTTTCTCCATTTCATATTTAGAATGTTCGTTTTGCATAAGCGTAATATGCTAGAAAAATGCAAAATCCAATCCACACATAATTTAAGAGTTTCCGAAAAAAACCCACTAAAAGCGCGATCTTTTTGTACCATATTCAGGTATCCCAATTCATAATATTGCATTATGAGTATCCTTTATTTCTAACCATTTGAAATATTACGGAGTTGTCATAACAACTCAAAATGTTTTGGTAACTGGAACTAAACCGGGTTTGACGGCGAAGAATCACATACGACTGAGCATAGGCAATTTAATATGCTAGAACATGATGAAAAAATTCTTGCCGTGGGCAGGACTTGAACCTGCAAAAATTTTTTTTTTCACCATGTTCTAATTTATTCACCGAGCATGGATAATGCGTAATTCAAATTCTGAATTTAATAGGCGTTCTTAGGCCCGTATTAAATAAATCACTCTCAGCTCAAAAGTCAATCTGGAAGAACGACCTCGAGAAGGCCGTGCGTTTAGGAATCGGGTGTCACGTGAGTAACGTCGTAATAAACAAAACTCAGTTCTCAATAGAACTGTCAAACTCACATTGAGAACGTATTTGCTGATTGCAGGCGAACCGTGACTTGAGAAAGACATCACGTGATACGCCCTCAAGATTGGTTTATCAATAAATGACATACTTGAGTTGGTGATCTCATCTTGAGAGTGTATCAGCTGAATTCGCTCTTGAGGGCGAGTTTCAGCTCAGACTATTAATACGGCCTTAGTTTACTTCAATTTTGTATGATTTTAGGGAAAAAACTGGGTATCTGTCTAAAATCCGTGTTTCTATTGCAAATATCAACGAATCTCATCTCCCATAGAACTACAATGCCATCAACATTGCAATCTTCTGAAATAATTTCATCGCCAACGCTATTCCAGAAATAATCAAATTGTATTTTTATGATATCTGCTTCAGTCCTGGATTTGCCATTAGGCCGTATATAGGCCGCGGCCTAGGGGCGGCAGATTTTAGAGTGTGCTTCCTCTCTCAGCGGCGGTGGGTGCCAATAAACTTACGGACGGACGGACGGCCAGACAGACAGACATCGAAACTCTCGCCATAAGGGTTCCTTTCTCACCTTTTAGGTATCGGAACCCTAGAAACCAAAATATTTGAGGTTCTGCCAGCCGTTCTTAGAGGTAAATAGATTACAAGTGATTAATTAAGATAGGTAGAAACGAAAAGAGGGAAAAGATACGGCATAAAGTGAAGTGGCCTATCCTTAAGAAAAGTATAAATCCGGCACTGATCTGCCTTGTTACTTTGTTGATTACCGCATGCAGTTTCTGTCGTAACTTTTCCTTTACTGCCAACCCTGCCGTCTTGCCCCCCCCCCCCCCCCCCCTCAGGGGGTTGCACAATTCAAAGGCGTTGCAGTGGACTTTTGCAGGTCTTATTCAACTCCTTTATGCTGAGTTTAATAAAGATCGGGAACGGGTTGATATTAAAAATTCCGGAAACTCCGAGCCGTTATGGGCGGAGGCGCCTGGAATTAAAAAGGAGCCTGTTTTGTTATGCAAACTAGATGTTTTCATATTTCTTGTGGGAATTTCGTTAGCTGATATTTCAATAATAAAGGTTTTGTTACTACTAGGTAATGAGAAAAGTGTGGTAATGTTGGCTTATTTGTTTTTAAGATTTCTAGTTTACCTATGTTACTCAAGTCGAGTCGAAAAAAACAGCTTAATTAAGAATTCAGAAAATAGTAAGAAATCGAAGCGATTTATTCATTGTTTTTGTTATTCTTCTATAGGAGTTGCGAGAGTAGTAGAAAATGATACTGATTATGATTATGCAATATGAAACCTGTAATAAGTGAAACGATGAACATGCATGGTGTGTGTCGCCGGTTCCGCATGAGGGATAAACTTACTAACAATAGTAATAGTTACGTACTGTATAGTAATTAAGTAATCATTGTTTTAAAAGATGTGTTGCTGAGAGTTTTTTGCCACTTTTTCTCCTCAGCATTGGCACCTTTTCCTTGCAAAGTGGTGTAAATGTAAATTCCAAAAAATATATTGACGTGCAAAAATGTACTCAACGTGCTTACTTGCAATAAAGAAATTTGACTTTGACTTTGAATTACCTAAGCAGCCTGTATATTGCCCCCTACATCTGATGTCACTGAAAATTACCTAAGCAGCCTGTATATTGCCCCCTACATCTGATGTCACTGAAAATTACCTAAGCAGCCTGTATATTGCCCCCTACATCTGATGTCACTGAAAATTACCTAAGCAGCCTGTATATTGCCCCCTACATCTGATGTCACTGAAAATTACCTCAGCAGTTAATAGCTGAAACTTATGCTGTCTGATATAAGTTTATGACCGCTCAAACCATACAAGTTGGCGAGCTCATCACACAACTATGAGAGGAGTGCCATCTCTCCAAAGTTGCGAACTCTCCGCAAGCGGCGCTTGTCAAACATTCAGTGCGGATAGTTGCGGATAGTTCTGGAACTTTATATACAGGTGGTCACAACTTTGCCCTTTGTTGTCGCCGACCGAATAGTCCAGTGCCGCATTAAGAGAGTAGAGGACCCGTGGAATTCTTTATTATATTATGCTTGGAATTTCTCTGTTAGAATAAGAAACGAGTATATCCGCCAGAAGACAAAGTGGTTGACATTGCTCATAGAATCAGTAAACTGAAGTGGCAGTGGGCTGGTCACATCTGTCGTAGAACCGATAACCGATGGGGGAGACGAGTTCTCTAATGGAGGCCACGAACGGGTAAACGTAGTGTGGGACGCCCCCCGACCAGATGGAGGGATGACCTTCGCAAGATGGCTGGCAGGGACTGGATGCAGAGGGCCGAGAGTAGGGTTGATTGGCGCGCTTTGGGAGAGGCCTACGTCCAGCAGTGGACTGATACGGGCTGATGATGATTATGATGGACCCATGGATGCCCTTGGTTTGGTTCCGACTAAGTTTAAGGTGTTCAAAAAGTTATACAAAAACTATTATTATGGGCAAATAATTCTATTCTTTTTAGGATTCCGTGCCTTAAAAGAAAAAAAGGAACCCTTATAGGATCACTTTGTTGTCCGTCTGTCAAGACCTATATCTCAGAAACGTGTAGACGGATCAACTTGAAATTAAATACTCAGGTCTGCAACCGTGAAAAAATCAACCTTCTACGTCAAGGAAATCAAAAGATATGACTTTTTAAACTTTCACGGTTTGTATACATATTAATTAGATAAAACGGGAATTACCGTGTTAAACATTTATTATTGATGTCTCGATATTTCGACAGCATTGCAGCCATCATGGTCACGAGTAGACTGAAGTCGGCGAGTGTTGAACGTCAGAAGGGTGACACAAAACGATCTACCCTCTTTCGTGTTCGCTGACAAGAAAAGTTGTTGATATTTGCAGGTACCCCCATTTTGCAAGAAGAACTAAAAAAAAAATGTTTAACACGGTAATTCCCGTTTTATCAAAAGATATGGTCGTATATGTCGCATTTATTTGCGAAAATGCAAAAAAACTGTCCCTCCCTGGATAATGTTGACGTCCCTACTAAGTATCTTATCTAGTACTTTTATCGATAAAAATTAAGATAACGAATTTTTTGCCATTTGTTTGCAATACAATATTTTTACAACTGAAAATTACGCGGCGCGTTCGTTCTTTCTATAAGCACCTAGCTTATAAAAATCTGATTTGGCCCCCCCTGGCCCAGAACCTAGGTACGCCCATGGCGGGGCCCCCAGCATTTGCTACTAGATGGCTAATCCGGCACTGGAATAATCCACGGACATTGTTTAGAGTTATATATGTCTGTGCGTTTTCCATTTAAGTTTGCTATTTATTGCTCGCCAGTCTAGTTGCCTGTAATAGTTTTCAGCGTTTGTGAAACGAGTATTGCGAAGTTTGAGTCATAAAAAGTTTAAAGTTTTATGAGGTGTTTTTATTCGGTTTCCGCTTGTGTTGTCGACTTTGTGGGCTTACGACTTTTTGTTGTTGCTGTGAGCTATGACATAACTATTGGGTACAGCAAATAAATGGAAATATAATTTTAAAGTCAAAGTACTTTATTTGCTGTAAATACTTTATACTTTATTGTACACGAAAAAAATAACACAGACACAATATTAGAAAGCAGATGTACATCAGTCGAGCTTATCTCTAATAAAGAGATTTCTTCCAGCCTGGCCTGTTCGGGATCGAGAATGTTTATATATTGCAGTATGTAAGTAAATGTGGTGATACAGGATGGTACTACAGATAAGTTCGCACATTTAACCCGTTACGGCATGCAAATGTTACACATTATTATTAATATTATAAAACATATCATTTAAGATTACATTATAAAAATATTTAAATAAATAGAATATTATTTGGATTTAAAATGTCAATAATTTATACAATAATATGTCAAAAAGTAACTTTTAACAATAATAGTCGATATGTCATACATTTAAAAAAACATTAAATTAAAACATTAATAAATTGATGAAATGTCATTTAAAAGACATTGCCACATTTCAATGGAGCTTTGCCCCACCTACAAAAATACGTGAGCATTTAAGCTGTACTTATCATTTTGTTGGGGACTAATTACAGGTTTCATATTGCATAATCAGTATCATTTTCTACTACTCTCGCAACTCCTATAGAAGAATAACAAAAACAATGAATAATTCGCTTCGATTTCTTACTATTTTCCGAATTCTTAATTAAGCTGTATTTTTCGAATCGCAACTTGTACAAAACTTTAGTTTAAACCAAAACTACGCATAAAACGTTCAACACCTCAGCTGACTGCAAAGCCGCTGGAGTGTTGACTTAGTATTCGATTCTCCGTCTGATATCGAAGATGGTAAGATGTAAGATGATTTACAGACTGGTGCGACTGCTGAGCGTCATTTAGCTGTAGTGTTGAACGACGATCAACGAGCTAGCTGTTCAATCACACGTCTATTCCAACCAGTTGACTGCGACATATATACCAATTCCACTGGATACAGCTCGACAGGCGACAAGTTTCAAGTTGCCAAGTGGAGTGACTCCGGTGTTCCGCCAACTTTAAAGTGGCATTCGTACTGAGCACGCCTCTGCTGAAAGCTATTTGCGACGGAATCCGTAATCGAGACGTTATGCAATGCAACCTTATTAGGAAGTTACATGTCACCATTAGTTTGGTCGACAGTTAGTAAATGACATTGCCACATTTCAATGGAGCTTTGCCCCACCTTTGGTCACCTACGTGATCATTGAAGCTCATATCATTTTGTTGGGGACTTATTACAGGTTTCATATAGCATAATCAGTAGGAGTTGCGAGAGTAGTAGAAAATGATAACAAAGACAATGAATAATTCGCTTCGATTTCTTACTATGTTCTGAATTCTTAATTAAGCTGTTTTTTTCGACTCGCTAGATGTACAAAACTTTATTTTAAACCAATAAATTTAATAAAAAAACGGAGATATTTTTACATTTATTCGTTATCTTGCACATCTGGCGGTTGATGGTGGGGCAGAATCTGGCATTGTCATTCACATTTACACAACTTTGCAAGGAAAAGGTGCCAACGCTGAGGAGAAAAAGTGGCAAAAAACTCTCAGCAGCACATCTAATAATAACTTGAGCATCCTAATAAAGAGCCTGAAGTCATTTTATATTCAACTTCAACTCAAAGGTCAAAAACGTAAAGAAGTAAGGATGAACCGTACAACAGGAGGCTATTGAGAAAAACTTATTCATACAATAAAAGGAAACTTGGCGAGGCTTTGTTCCGAAGACCGTTTCTGGCCGAAACTTCCAGAATTTAAATTTGAATTTTAAATTTCGAAACTTCCATCTTCATTCGCGTGTTAATTATTTAGAAGTTGGCGCGACACCTGACGTCTGCCTATTGGTTAACAAACTTCGCCTTTAGCGATCTTAAGAGCCTTCCATGAGCCAACTAGCGCTGCCAATCTTAAAAAAGTAATATCTTCCAATATAATCAATTTGATTAAAAATGCTATTTACAAAATGTTTATTACGATAAATACTATTTTTTAAATGCTTATTTATAACGTGATTCAAGGTCGGTATGTTGTAGTTCGCATAATTGCGACAACGGCCGTTTTTGGCACATTTGTGAACTACAACTTAGCTTGTCGCAATTATGCCATGTATTGTATATTGAAAAATAGTATTCATCCTAATAAACATTTTGTAAATGGCTTTTTTAATAAAATTTATTAAGTTGGAAGATATTATTTTTTCCAGATTGGCGGCGCTAGTTGGCTCATGGAAGGCCCTTAAGACACTTTAATGTCTAGATACTTTGAAATCTTGGCTTCCTTCCCGATTGTTCCACTGGTTATTTATTTTGTTTTATTTATGTACAGAGATAAGTATACAGGGGCCTCAAAAAGGTTGAGATTTTCTCAAAAACTACTGGACCGAATTTAATAATTCTTTTACAGTATATAGTTTTAACTTTTATCTATCAAACAGTGAAAGAATTTTTGCAATAGGTCAAGTAACTTAGTTTTTGCAATAGGACGGAGTGACTGTGACGTCACTGAGGCACTGACAGAATACCAGCCCCGTGCGTTAATTATTAAGAATTCAGAAAATAGTAAGATATCGAAGCGATTTATTCATTGTTTTTGTTATTCTTCTATAGGAGTTGCTAGAGTAGTAGAAAATGATACTGATTATGATTATGCAATATGAAACCTGTAATAAGTCCCCAACAAAATGATAGGTACAGCTTAAATGGTCACGTAGATTTGTAGGTGGGGCAAAGCTCCATTGCAATGTGGCAATGTCTTTTAAAGAAGGCCTACACCTGAGAATGGCTAAGAAGAAGATGGAAGAAATATGTATTAACTTTGTTACGCTGCGGTCTCTTTCGGCCGCATCTTGTGTAAAAAAAAAAGCTTGACTGATATGACGGATGGAGATAAAAAAAATGTTAGGTTTTTACTTCTGGTATGATTAATGACAAAATTAATATAAAATAAATTATACCCATTATACCCTATTTTTTTAATAAACCGCTCGCTCCGCAACAACTTAAACGAAATGAAACCTTACATATTAAGTAATAACACACAATAAAATAATTCCATTGATACTCAAAGAATGAAACGATAATGCGAACTACGCCGCTCTTAATTCACAATAAACGTCTGTGGATCCGTCCAGCGAATACCATCAGGTCTCATTAGCATACCGAGGGAGGCATCTTTAATAAATTAACCACGATCAGGACTTCTGATCGGGAATAACTTGAAGTACTCCGGCATTGCCGAGATAATTGCTGGTCACGAACGTCCTAGTATCTTGGAATGTCGCCAAATTAGGAATATGATACTTGTACCTACATCGACGATGTACTCATACTTACTCGGTAAGTTTTAAAAATACAACCGATCAAGTGCGAGTCGACTGTCGGACTCGCGCACCGAGGGTTCCGTGCAACTTCACCATAACATTTGCTATAACGAAAATATAAATATAACGAAATACCAGGCGTCAGAGAGCTCGGTGGCTCAGTGGTTGGGTCAATGGACTTGCAATATGGAGGTCCCAGGTTCGATTCCCAGCTAGGGCAGCCATGTACCAATGAGTTATCCTCGGTTAAAAACTTACGTACATTTACCGAGTGTTCTCAAAGACGGTGAAGGAAAACATCGTGATGAAACCTGCATGTCGTAGAAGAAGAAAAAAATCTAAGGCATGTGAAATCCGCTAACCCGCACTGGGCCCGCGTGGTGGATCATGGCCCGAGCTCCCTCGATGTAAGGGAAGGTCTGTGCCCGAGCAGTGGGGCAATATAAATAGACTGATGATGATGATGACGACCAGGCGTCAACTGCAAATATAAGTTTGTAATTCCAAAAAAAAAAATTATTTCGTGATTTACAGTTTTCGGATATTTTCCTTTACTTGTGCTGTAAGATCTAGCTTCGTTAAATTTCATGATTCTAGGTCAACGGGAAGTACCCTATAGGTTTTGAGTTTTTCGCATTTACATACAAATATGTGCCAAAATTCGGCCATATCTTTTGATTGTGTTGACGTAAAAGGTTGATTTTTTCACGGCTGCATGAAGTTGCAGACCTGAGTATTTGGTATTAATTTCAACTTGATACGTCAGTTCAGTTCAGTTCAGTAATTTATTAATAAATAAAAATTTACAAGTCACTTTCTTAACAAAATACGTCCACGCGTTTCTGAGATATAGGTCTTGACAGACATACAGACGGAGACAGACGGACAACAAAGTGATCCTATAACTTTTCACATCGTTACAGTTGAAATGATTCAATAAAAAATTGAAAATATTACTAATTGATAGGTGTTTTTACAATCTGCAAGAGTTTTTCGAACATGATTTTGCAAATTAATTTATATGTTGACAATTTTAATTTTTTATTTTAATGGATAAGAATTTATTCTTAATTATTATATTTATTTGAATATTTATTTGTATTATTGACTGACAAATTTGAATTTTTTTAATGTTTAAGTGTCTAATGTTGCGGTGCCCTTACAGGGTTTATGTGAGCACTTCCTGTACTATCTAACAACCATGTTACCACATAAAGCAAGGAATAAATGAATTATGAATGTGAAATGTTTATGAATTTATCAATGCAATCATTTAAAATTGTTTGCATACTGTTATGTTAATGGCGGAATAATGTTAAATCACCACAATGCGCAATCGAGATCATTGTAGCACTAAATTATTCAGAGCACAGATGAGTATGTAGATTAATATGTAGGTATATAGGCACATATTGCTGTGTCCCCACAGAGTATAGTCGACAGTATATAAAGTGTACACATGAGTGCTCTAAGTTTTGATATTTTCTTGCATATGCGCTATGCGAAACGAAAATCTAAATGATAAATGGTGAAAAAAAATCATCACGACCGCGATTCGAACCAGGGACCTCGCCATTCCGTAGCACGCTCTATTACAACAGAGCCACCGTGATATCGTACCCAAGTCGTGAATTTTGTCGCCATATTCTCGTCTTAGGGACGGTAGCGACATCTATCCAGTATTTGTGCAATTACTCAAATTCATGTCTAACATTGCAGTTAGAAGTCATGTTTTTAATATTTTCATATGTTTTGATATTTTCTTGCATATGCGCTATGCGAACCGATACGGTCCCTAACAAGAGAATATGGAGACAAAATTCACGACCTGGGTACGACATCACGGTGGCTCTGTTGTAATAGAGCGTGCCACGGAATGGCGACGTCCCTAGTTCGAATTATGTCACAAAAATCACGCCTCGATGTATTTTTTATATGATTTGGTAACAAATGTTGAGGCAAAAAATCCGTAGATTCGCCATTGATTTCCGTATCCGTAGACAAGAGCTCGGTGGCTCAGTGGTTGGGTCAATGGACTTGCAATATGGAGGTCCCAGGTTCGATTCCCAGCTAGGGCAGCCATGTACCAATGAGTTATCCTCGGTTTTTTCGACGGAAAAACTTACGTACATTTACCGAGTGCTCTCAAAGCGGTGAAGGAAAACATCGTGATGAAACTGCATGTCGTAGAAGAAGAAAAAAAATCTAAAGCATGTGAAATCCGCCAACCCGCACTGGGCCCGCGTGGTGGATTATGGCCCGAGCTCCCTCGATGTAAGGGAAGGTCTGTGCCCGAGCAGTGGGGCAATATAAATAGACTGATGATGATGATGAGACAAGACCTAAAATCCAGTAGCGGATTATCCTAAAGGCAAACTAGGCACGTGCCTAGGGGCGCGAGGACACAAAGGGGCGCGCACGGAAGGCGTTAGTTGAAGAATACCCAAAATAAGTAACCTACTTTACTTACACAAAATAAAAAAAGTCATATTATACAGCTCGGACTCTGGTTTTTGTTTTTGTTTTGAAAATACCTTTATTTCGTAATATAAATTAAATACATTTAAAATATAACAAAAATAAAATAAAACTATATGTATAAAATAAAAAATAAAAAATAAATAAAAAAGGTCGGTTGAACTATCCGAATCGCTTGCATTGCAATACATTTAACACTTAGTGTACATTAAATCCTAAGCTAAATGATAGTGAGTTACAACAGTTTGCAGGCTGATAGCCTATATAAACTTTGGAAACAGTTTTTTTTTTCGGACTCTGGTGAAACCTGCGTTTTTACGCCAGGCATTACCATGGAAATCGCTAATATTATTTCGTTTTCAGTAATTTTTTTGTGATTCTAAATCCACCTTTAGAGCTTCCTAATTTGGTAAGACAATAAAAACTGAGGGGCGCCAATGAGGTGCCAGCCTAGGGCGCTGTCGACATTTAATCCGCCTCTGCTAAAATCCGTAGATCTACGGACTTTTCCGTAGGTCTGGCAACACTGAAACACTTACCTTAGGCGGCGCAGTAGCGTGCGCGCCGTCGTACACGTAGAGGTGATCATTGCAGTCCAGCTGCAGCAGATCGAAGTGCAGCATGAACCGCTGCAGTATGCTGTGCGTCTGGAAGGTCACCGTGCAGTCCAGGTTGCGCTCGTTGCGCGACCACAGCACGCCGCCGTCCAGCTTGCGGTACTGCCTTTGGAGGAAGTGGTCCTTGCAAAGGGAATCCATGTAATCTGGTGACAAAGGAAATGATGGCTTTAATAGAAGATCAACAGTGGTTGGATATTGTTTCTGGTCACAGGGATGGGTAACTTACGTTGCGATCAAGTGCGTGATCGCTTTTGGAAACAGCGTTACTCTATGAGAGAGCTCGGTGGCTCAGTGGTTGGGTCAATAGACTTGCGATACAGAGGTCTCAGGTTCGATTCCCAGCAGCCATATACTAATGAGTTATCCTCAGTTTTTTTTGGACGGAAAAACTTACGTACATTTACCGAGTGCTCTCAAAACAATGAACGAAAACATCGTGATGAAACCTGCATGCCGTAGAAGAAAAAAAAATCTAAGGCATGTGAAATCCGCTAATCCGCACTGGGCCCGCGTGGTGGATCATGGCCCCAGCTCCCTCGATGTAAGGGAAGGTCTGCGCTCGAGCAGTGGGGACATATAAATAGACTGATGATGATGATTGATGACACTCTATGTAGCTTGTGAACATATAATTATGTAGATACGGTCTACGATCACATCTATAAAACAGACCACAAATCTTCTACGCATAGGTACGGTCGAAAACAGAGAAAGGTGTACACTGTACAGTAGAGTTTTTAAGGATGAGATTTTCTCAAAAACTACTAGAGCTATTGCAATAATACTTTCACTGTTAGATAGATAAAAGTTAAAACTATGTAACTGTAAAAGAATTATGAAAATCAGTCCAGTGGCCTTTGAGAAAATCTCAACCTTATTGAGGCCACCTGTATACTTGACTCTGTCTTCGTGCGTACAGCTAGTTTTTCATAAACAATAAAAGCGACTGCTTGTTTAGGTATATTTTTCAGAATTACTATGAAGTGTGTTATTAAAAAGATATAAGTAACGTTACCAACGACCACATAATAAACTTAAGTTATTCCACGGCTTAAGCCTTTGCCCCTTTCTATTCTAGCTGAACCTTTTCGAACGAAGTGTGAAGGTGACAAAAGAAAGGAAGTAAGGTTTAACTAGGCTTGTGGCTAACAACACCAGTTTTTGCGTAACATCTCTGGTGATAATTGAAATATCGAAAACCTGATATAATATTATTCCTTTTAAAATTAAACAATACCGGTAATTATGAATTGCGTTCCTTCCCATTTCCATTTTGAAAATACAAAAAATGGTAAATAAAATTATTTGTATTATTTGTGGGGATAATAAATACACGCGATACTTAAAAAACATTATTAATTGCATAATTTTCGTAACAATTAACGCTTCCATATCTAATCAAGAAATATTGAAAAATTTACAAATCTAATCAAATCAAATCTTAAGTATATAAAATGTTATATCGTAATGTTAATCATTACCTATATACAGTTTGAAAATAGTACAAATTATAGACCAAAAAATAACTTCTTCTAATACTGAATGTGTTTATTATTATACCCGGCTCACAGCTGACAAACTTACCTGGAAGAGGATGGGGGAGGCCTTTGCCCAACAATGGGATGACCTATAACAGCGGTCAAATAGTTAGAAAATGAATAAGCAAAAAATATATCTTCACTTTTTACTCATGCATGCATAATTAATAATAATAATAAGTAAAAATATACCGATACAATATCATAATTATAATTATAACTAACAACAATTTGAATTTATTAAAATATAGATAATATAAACTAAATATAGTGTAAACAGCAGCCACCTTACGAGGTATGGTCTCTGGGAGATGGCAAAGAATACTAGATTGGATTGATCTCACCGAATTGCAGCTCCGCTGTCGTCACAAAGATAGGAACACCTGAACCATTCCACAGCCACACTGCCATCAATATTCTCTGAGTTACATCAATGAGCACCACATCTTTGACCAATTCGAATCACAATTACCACCACCGGTTTTTCGCGCGAAAGGCCAACCACGAGAGTCAGTCTGACAGTTGTTGTTGCGTTTTTTAGTAAGGCAAAAGCGCCAAAAGATCATACAGCCTTATAGCATTTCCATCGTCATCATCATATTTTCTAATACCAATTCCATTAGATTTTAGGATTCTTAACACTCGGCCATTCTGATAAATAGTGTCTGTCCCAGACACAGCAAAACAACAACACAGAACCGATTAAATGCGTCATTACAACATATAAAATTACTCCGTTGATTCCGGTACGCTAAAACATCTAGAAAATAAAGATCAACTTTTGCACCCTAACGTGTAAAAGCTTAAATAAATAAATAATCGAACCGCAATGTTGGATCAATACCACAAAACCGCGTATTATTGTGGATTCTGATTAAGTCGTCGTGTTACCGTTCCGGCCATCCGACATTAGAGAATGACCCATTCGAAGAGTCACTTAATTCCTGCAAAAAAAAACCACCACCTTACATAAGCCGTTTGGTTTCAGTATGTTCGCCGCAGCTTCCGTTTCCGCGCCATTTATATGAAGATCCTAACGTAGATATACCTATTCATTTTCCACAAGTCTTCATTGAATAACAATAACCTCTAACAGCGAGATATTTGGAAACTGATGAACAATGTCGCCTCTGGTCTATATATTCATATTCCTTATTATGCTTCGTCGTCATCGTCGGCCTGTATCTGTCCACTGCTGGACGTAGGCCTTCTCGCCATCCTTCCATTGTCTTGTATTTATGACCGACGCATCCATTCCTTCCCAAATGTGCGCGATTGGTGATCTTCCCACGCTGCATCGTCCCGTGCGTGTCCTCCAGACTGTAGCTGTGTACGCCCAGTGATCGTCGTCTCTACGTGCAACTTGCCCTGCCCGTCTCCCCTTCAGGGAAACCATCCTTTCCCCAATCCACCAGCTTTGCCCGACGGCGGATTTCTGAGTTGGGTACTCTATCGATTATGCTTGCCACAAGGGTAAATAGTACGTTATAATTCATCCATCCATATTTAGATATCAATTTGGCCAATATTTGCGTCGGCTAGTCGCCGCTATCTGTCCACTGTTCCTTACAAAATCTTCCAGGTGTTAATGTTTCGTGTGACAGTCATTAAGATGTAACACCATGTATGCAATGTACCACATGAAACAATAAATTAATTTGATTTTTTATCTCTCCTTTTACTTGGACCACAGAACAACTAATTATTCGTGTGTCGCCGTCGTTCGCTTGCACACACAAGGTGCGACGGTTTGACCGTCAATCATATCAGGCGCCATCATGTCGCCCACACAAGGTACGACGGCCTACCTCGCTTAACGATATTGTTATATTAAATGCATATAATTTATATCATCGTATTTCTTACGTCTCGATTCTCAAGGTATTTTCAATGCAAGTTCACAGGTAGAGGTTTGTCAATTACAAAGAGTAGCTTACAGTTACTCGTAATGTTTCCTTTTATTATAAATTAACTGTCCATATTCCACAAGGTAAATGAATAAATCCATATGGGCACCGCTTGCACCACAAGAGGCTACGGCCTCAACCCGTTTATTTATTCGGGCACCGCTTGCACGCACAAGATGCTACGGCCTCAACCCGTTTGTCATACAGGCACCGCTTGCACACACAAGGTGCTACGGCCTCAACCCGTTTATTTGGGCACCGCTTGCACACACAAGGTGCTACGGCCTCAAACCCGCTTATATGGGCACCGCTTGCACACACAAGGTGCTACGGCCTCAAACCCGCTTATATGGGCACCGCTTGCACACACAAGGTGCTACGGCCTCAACCCGCTTATATGGGCACCGCTTGCACACACAATGTGCTACGGCCTCAACCCGTTCATTTGCTCAGCCACCGCTTGCGCACACAGGGTGCTACTGCCTCAGCCAGTTTGTCTACATGGGCACCGCTTGAACACACAAGGTGCTATGGTCTCAACCCCGTGACTGAAGCGTATACATCATCAGCTACTTTACGTCTCTCTCGGTCCGATAAATAGTTAATTATGGTCACGCCTTGATAGTCGGATTCCAGTTGCCAGTACTAGTTTAATACAATCCTTCGCTCTCTTTCACCATAGTCACTTTCCGACTCGGGTTCGCTAAAATTAACTCAAGGTTTAGTATTGTTCATTGAAACAATGTTCTTATTATTCCTATCAGAGATATTCCTCCCTTCCATGCCACTATAATCTCGTATGTCGTAGCCCAATATTGCTGTAACACGATAGGGCCCGCTAAAAGCTGGTACTAATTTGTGACTTCGCCGGGTGTCTGCGTGCCCCTTTCGAGCCATCGTGCGGCTGGGATACATGTGAATACACGCTAAATTTGTTGATGCAACGCAAGGACGGTGACTTTGCTGGCCGTATCTCACTCTTATATTCCGCTCTTATGATCTGTTTTTTTTTCTTCTTCTTCACTCTTCCTAACCTAAGGCCAAGTTTTCATTGCTCTTTCAAGCTTCATCCTCATCATACTCAGCCCCTATGAGCCTAACTGGATATCTTCCTCTTCTCATGGTAGCGTCTTCTTAAGTAGGTTGGCGATCATTATGACAATCTGCACTCTCCACAACGCCGCAAGGAATAGAGACCTGGTACTATTGCCGACTGGATATAATCCACCCCATTTTCGCCATTAGCTTCTGCTATATGATGTCCTTAGGTTCCACTGCTTCCTAGTAACCCACTGTATATCATCAGACCAACGAGCTTTTGGTCATTAGCTTCTGCTATATGATGTCCTTAGGTTCCACTGCTTCCTAGTAACCCACTGTATATCATCAGACCAACGAGCTTTTGGTCACTCAGATCTGCCCCATGAGTCCACCTCGAGGTCGCCACGCCGTTAGTATTCCATCTATTCTCTGCCTGATCGCATGTTCCCGCTCCAACGACGATGCCGTTCTATTCCTTTCTGTTTACTCTACAACGTTTTGCTTCGAAGTTCTTCAACACTCACACTATTCGCTTCTAGAACTTCTTACCGTATCAGTACCCACCTCCCAATCCTTGGATATGTTAAGGCGCAGGTCAAATATCCCTTTTGGAACCTCTAATTATTACTTTCCAATTCCTAATCATTTATTCGTCCTCATAGGTAAAATAAGGTGGCATGGTATTTCTATAAGACTTCTCTAATGTGCCTCTTCGCATACGAAAATAATATCGGACTCCACACGATACAAATAATTGACATGTTTTATTTACTCGGAACGTTTGTTACTCTAGGAGCCATACTGATTACCTTTTTCCTTAAGAGTTGTTTTGGACATTTGAGTTTTAACTTGAGTGTTCCTTGGTCGCACGCTCCGATTCTACTATTTCAACAGCTCCGGGTTTCTTTGGACAACCATACAGCTTTCCAATAAGTACATTATAAAAACTAGGAGACGTCGGCAGCTTCAACTTTTGAGGAAGTTTTCAACTGGTTTCAAACAGCAAATGACCTTTCTGCACTTTCTCTACGTAGGTGTCGTATTAATACCGCCGCGCCGTGGTATTGGTAAGTTGATAAGCGTTATAAGGTAAATTCGTATAGTAGGCGGGTCACCAATTCGCCACCCAGAGGATGCCCGCCGAGTTCAGCTTGCGTATGCGTCATTTGACCTCTCTTTATTTCCCTTCACTTCCCTCGATTTCCCCTGACGTCCCTCGTCCTCTTTTGCCATATCTTGCCATGTCTTGCTGTGTCTTGCTGTGTCTTGCTGTGTCTTGCTATGTCTTGCTATGTCTTGCTATGTCTTGCTATGTCTTGCTATGTCTTGCTATGTCTTGCTATGTCTTGCTATGTCTTGCTATGTCTTGCTATGTCTTGCTATGTCTTGCTATGTCTTCAAATCTCCTAGCACCTCCTGGCAGCTCCTGACTTCTCTTGACTCCGACTCCACTTGACTCCTCCTGACACCTCTTGGCTCCTCTTGACTCATCTTGGCTCATCTCGACTCCTCCTGACACCTCTTGGCTCCTCTTGACTCATCTTGGCTCATCTCGACTCATCTCGACTCATCTCGACTCATCTCGACTCATCTCGACTAATCTTGACTCATCTTGACTCATCTTGACTCATCTTGATCTATGGCCGAGCGCTGTATTTCACGCGTAACGGCCATTACCGATCGGGGCAATCACCGTTATATGGTCGCACAAGCACCGGCCAGCAGATCTTGCCGTAAATATATTTTAACACTGATCTAGGTTGGTAGTTATTTCTGTATTGCAGCTAGGGATAACAAAAACTTGTAAGAACTTGCTCGAACATGAGATGTCACAGCTGTTTCAATTTCTTACGATGCCTCCCCACTACTGAAGGTTTTCCATCGGTTCCTCATATATTCCCCTGTTGTGGGCTAGCCGGAACATCTCTTCGAAGCTGATGACTTCCCGTAGGCGCTAGATATATCAAGGTTTGCGACGTTGAGAGTAAAATCTGGATTTAACTTTCAAATGGCCTATCTAGGCGCTTATCACTATAACTACATAGGTACCTGCACTTCATTTACTGGCATGACAAGCAACAACACTGCAACAGTATCGGTGTACAAACTTCAGATAGCGTAACAAATCATACCCTTCAATGACTGTTTCCTATTCCAAAGGCATCAATTGCAAAAGTAAACATTAGTATTCACTGGTTGATAATGAATAATATTATAATTGTACGCATAATTTTCATCTGATAATAGAACAGTGTTCTGTCTACCCAGTAGTAACAATAAGTTGTAGATGTCATTGCACATTATCTATGTTGCACATCACAAAGTCGGATCTGTGACACAAAACGTACAGTGTTACCTCTACATATATCAGTAAATAAATACAACATAATACAAAACCAACGATTATGTCTATTGGTCTCCAAACTTGATAGAATATCACTGCAAAGATCTTCTCTTAGGAGTTCCATAGGTCCATGCGTCCAAAAATATGTGAGTTTCCATTCTTCAGTAATCCAGTCTTTTCTTTCCTTCGGTTTCACCATTTTATACTTCGATTGGAATGACAAAGTATAGACGATTTGTACTTGCTTCTTGGTTTGTCAAGGGCTGACATTCTTCATTTATTTTCCTCTGTGTGACACCTATACTCCTTTATCCACAATATACTGACAAATAGTAATCATTACAAAGAACAAAAGCCATAAAATAATGCCGCAAAATTGATGAAATTATCCAAAGCCACCATGTATTCACAAGCCCTTAGTTAGGTCCACCCATGGTTAGGTCACTGTTTCGTTCACAACACGTAAAACCATGATGTAATTTTAGGAAAAATCATGTACAAAGCCAGCCAACATCACCTTCAATATTATATTGAACACTCTTAAGAAATCCACCAATCCATAACTTTAGATATACCGATATAGGCATAATACTCCACATGGCTTTAAATATTGTCTGCATCCTCATGATCTTAAGTACTGACCAGATATGGCATCCAAATCGTATATCAGCTTTGTAGATATGTACACTCTCTTATCTCTTCGCCCTGTCAATATGCTCCTTTATCCCATTGCCCCCAATTCACTTTTAATATACGAAGACATACATACAAGTCCATTGCGAGGACACCATATGAAAATCTACCGCACTGTCTCCAATACTAAATCGCTCATAACTTCTTAAATAGCAGAATTGATCATGCATGGAACAAACTGTCTGATGATGTGGTAACTGCACCATCAGGGAACTCCTTTAAAAATTGCCTCGACATGTGGTTAAAAATAAACATTATTAACTTGATTATATTACATAGTGAATCATGATCATTAGACATCAAAGCTGTGAACTTACCAACACTGTGATATAGACACACCAGCATTATGCTGCAGTTCTATCAAATGTATAATAATAATATTCAACTTCAATTTTTTAAGTAGGTAGGTAGGTATGTAAATTCATCAAACTTAAAGTAATGGAATGTCCTGAAGGTTGGTGTATGAAGACTTACTTAACGGGGTAAGAAAACAATATCCAAATATTATATTACCATCATCCAACTTCAGGTTACACCATTAAACAGTGATGATGCAATGTTGCCATATCATAATCAGCCAGCAATATAAAATACATCAGTACAAGTTATTCACCGGATCAGACTGGTCACCGCTATTTACATCTAAAATATCTCTGCTCACAGCCATAGAGACGATGCTCGACAGTTCCCAAACTACCGATTCCGTCATAACAAAGACCAGCGAAAATTCTTAATTCGTGACTCCGATCACCACCCGGCCCTAACTCACGGTCATTGTGAACAACCCTCAAAATTAAATCATTTGATTCATGTGACACACTTTACTGATTTATATCAATTATACTATTCAGTGCTATGTGTATGCCCTTTGTATGTCTTATTTGGCATCTATGTCCCCATGTAAATTTCCAGGGCGTATAGAATAAAGTGTAAATAATAATAATGCCGACCGGTACCTGCATACTTCAGCAAGTCGCCAAATAATTAAATTGAGCACTCGTATGTTGTATATACGCTTGCATGTTGGTAGACACCCTGCTGCTAACATGAAGATCAGGAAATAATATAAAAATAATCGCTTGTGAACAAACAAGTGTGCTAGAAACATTTTCGTATTGACGCTTATAAATAGGTACAATAAAATGTACACTCCAATGGTTGGTACGATGGCTGCAAGCGTGTTAAGTCACATTTGCGGGCATGAGTCTATACCAATTCTGAACTGTAAACAGCAGCCACCTTACGAGGTATGGTCTCTGGGAGATGGCAAAGAATACTAGATTGGATTGATCTCACCGAATTGCAGCTCCGCTGTCGTCACAAAGATAGGAACACCTGAACCATTCCACAGCCACACTGCCATCAATATTCTCTGAGTTACATCAATGAGCACCACATCTTTGACCAATTCGAATCACAATTACCACCACCGGTTTTTCGCGCGAAAGGCCAACCACGAGAGTCAGTCTGACAGTTGTTGTTGCGTTTTTTAGTAAGGCAAAAGCGCCAAAAGATCATACAGCCTTATAGCATTTCCATCGTCATCATCATATTTTCTAATACCAATTCCATTAGATTTTAGGATTCTTAACAATAGCTAAATGTACATATAGTTATAGGTAGGCTTAAATAAATAAAAAAATAAAAGAATGTGTTTATTCTAAGTAGCACAAAATTTTATTACTTCAGCAAATTTCCATTATCAGAAACGCAGCACGATCCAGTCATACTCTTCGCCTTATCGCTCCCCAGAAACAGAATCAAGTCTGCTATCTCTTCAGCCTCCGATACTCTTTGAAGAGCAGTAGTTGCCTTCAAAGCCGTCCAAATGGCATCCGACATAGCCTTATCGATACCTGTATTCTCAATAAGGTCAGTTTTCACAGGACCAGGGCTGACAACGTTGACCCGAACTCCTTTCTCTCCAAAGTCCAGTGCTATGCATCTTGAGAAATGATCTAGTGCAGCTTTGGAAACTGCGTAAGCGGAACCTTGTGGTGCTATAACCTTCATGGATGCTGCACTTGAAACATTAATGATGTTGCCTTTAGATTCAACAAGATGTGGGGCCGCTAGGTGAGTCAGATAAACAACTGAGCGTAGGTTAGTTGATAATATACGATCGATTAGTGGCATCACATCGTCTGCCAGAATGCTTGTCATTCCAGTAATTCCCGCGTTATTCACGAGTACGTCTATTTTGCGAAAGTTATTTAGTGTGTCGCTCACAATTCTTTTCACGTCTTCATCTTTTGTCATTTCAGCGACAATGATCAAAGGCTTGCTGCCGCTCCTCTCGCATTTCTCAGAGACTCCTTTGAGTTTTTCCACATTTCGTCCAACAATTGCTACTTTAGCTCCTTCTGAAGAGAACTTTATTGCTGTGGCAGCTCCTATGCCGGAGCTAGCTCCTGTCACGATGACTACTTTATCTTTGAAACTCATAATTTAAATGTTTTTATTAAACTAATTAATAGTTGGTAAGCGACACGTGTCGTACCAGTGTTCAGTAGAATGTGATAGAATAACAGAATGTTTTGTTTTTATCGAAATCAACCACTTCAGATTGCAGTTTATCGAAGAATGATAAACATTTGACTAAGTCATTCATACTAATAATATTCTAATATTTTATAGTTATGTATGTTTGTTTGCTAAAAAAATACACAAAGCACCGATAAAATTATCATCATTTGTAATTTATTATTACCCATTAATTTGATATTACCCATCAACTTCATTTATAATACCCTTACATTTTGATATATATTTTGTATACATATTAATTAGATAAAACGGGAATTACCGTGTTAAACATTTATTATTGATGTCTCGATATTTCGACATCGACGTTTTATCTAATTAATATGTATACAAACCGTGAAAGTTTAAAAAGTGATATATATTTTGTATGACTTTTTTTTTATATACTAGTGAAATCTTTATTAAAATAAACGTATCAACTTCAACAATTTCTTAAATAATTTAACGCAATGCGGCCAGTGCGCTGGGCACCCTGCCGCGCGGGACGGGCCTTGACGAGGAGTAGTGTTGGCTAGATATATTTTTTATATAATATGTCATTTTTATAAACAGTTGTACGTATAGAAATAATTATCTATTAATAAGACTAATAAATAATTTGATTTTAGAATGCAATTGTATAATCTCCTTCTATCCTTATGTATTGTTATAAGACTATACTTAAACTCACATTTGTTTAGCATAGGGTGAGTAGATACGATGGATTTCCATCTTTGTGTGATCCTCACACACCACTCTCGCTTCATCCACATTCATCATCGGAAGAAGCCAAGCGTAATAACTATTCTCAATACCATTATTGATAATTTACAGATATCTAAATTACCTATATTGATGATTTAGCTAGATAATTTATCAATGTCCGATAAAAATGACTCGTAACCTGCGTTCAATGGTGATTAACATAATTACATTTTGATTTTCAAAAGACCATTTTTTGTGGAATAATTACGCGTCACCCTTGGATAACCGTTAACGCTTTATTGCAAACCTAAGTCTGATAACAATAAAGGCCATTTTAGAGATCAAAAACATCATTCTGCTTCCTCATCAGACTTTACGAAAACGTCTATGTCATTTGTTTTGATATTTTCTTGCATATGCGCTATGCGAATCTCGGTCGTAATGACAATTTTTCTCCATTTATCATCTAAGTCATTTTCATACTCGTAATAGTCGTAATCAATCTCATTGTTTACATTATTAGCTGTATTAACAGCAGATTTTTTTTAACCCAGGTAAAACATGCAAATCATGTGTCACTACGCCCGGGGGAGCGTGTTGGTTATGTCGGGCTCACCGCCCTGAAGGGGCAGCATACCGACTAAACGTCCTGGGGTGTTCCACCTCGTGCCATTCTTGCCGAGCCACGGGAAAAACAGCAGATTAAGTGTAACACTTTGGACTTTGGACCGTATTATCTGCGTAGTAAGATTTAAAAGCGTTACCATTGATCTGTTGTTGTTCGTACTTGACAGGGGCCAATTCCAACATTAGAGCCTTCTATGAGCAAACTAGCGCCGCCAATCTTAAAAAAAATATTTCTTCCAATATAATCAATTTTATTAAAAAGCTATGTACACATTGTTTATTACGATAAATACTATTTTTTCAATATACAATACATGGCATAATTGCGACAAGCTAAGTTGTAGTTCACAAATGTGCCAAAATCGGCCGTTTTACGCAATTATGCGAACTACAACTTACCGAAATTGAATCACGTTATAAATAAGCATTTAAAAAATAGTATTCATCCTAATAAACATTTTGTAAATAAAATTGATTAAATTGGAAGATATTATTTTTTTAAGATTGGCGGCGCTAGTTGGCTCTATGCAGGCCCTTCTTGTATTATCATTTTTGGTGTACATGTGCGTACAGTCGACATCAGATTGACAGTTCTTATTATTTGCGTTGTAAGACTTGAAATCGTACTGCAAGTGTTACCATAGATCTGCTGTCGACTGTACATATTCTGATCGACGATCAGATACACCAGCGCCATCTTTAGTAGCTTTCTGTTATCAATTGCCAGGGAACCGAAAGTCAATTTCGGCTAATATGTGATTACTACAATAGATCGCGCTAGCTGTACTTCCCTAATATTATATGGACTCACTGAAAATATCCCTTGCAGTGAGATTATATTAGATTTTTACGATTCGTTGCCAGGGCCTGATATGAGCCAACTAGCGCCGCCAATCTTGAAAAAATAATATCTTCCAATTTAATAAATTTTATTTACAAAATGTTTATTAGGATGAATACTATTTTTCAATATACAATACATGGCATAATTGCGACAAGCTAAGTTGTAGTTCACAAATATGCCAAAAACGGCCGTTTTTGGCAATTATGCGAACTACAACAACATGTGGTTTTCTAAAAACCGGCGCCCTGTTCCTCTACATCGGACTTCAGACCCGGTTACCTACTAACATTGAGATATACGTTACCAATAAAACGATACAACCGACATTTATCTTTAGACAGATAAGATAACTCTATTTTCGCTACATTTTGTTTCAGTTTGTTTATTACAACGTATCTCTTAGTGGACCGCTCGTATTTGCAGTTATAATGAGTTTATTAAATAAAGTAGCACTAGTAACAGGCGCCAGTTCGGGCATAGGAGCCGCCATTGCTTTGAAATTCGTGTCGGAAGGAGCTAAGGTGGCCATAGTCGGGAGAAACGAGGCAAAACTTAAAAGCGTCTCCGAAAAATGTGAAAAGAGCGGCAGCAAACCTTTCACCATCATCGGTGACGTGAGCAAGGATGATAAGAAAATTGTGAGTGATACTCTAAAACACTTCGGCAATCTAGATATACTTGTCAACAACGCTGGTACAGGAGTAACTACAGGTCTACTCTCAGACAACGCAATGGAAGTATTCGATGAAGTCATGGCCACTAATATCCGATCCGTAGTCAGTATCACAAACCTCGCAGGACCACATCTAGTTAAATCCAAGGGTAACATCATAAATATTTCCAGCACAGCAGGCATAGGTACATTCCTGGCCACAGGTTTTGCATACAGCACATCGAAAGCTGCTGTAGATCACTTCACGAGGATGGCAGCGACAGAACTTGCGCGAAGTGGTGTACGGGTCAATGGTATTAACCCTGGACCAGTGAATACTGATATCATGGTCAATGCTGGGATCAGTGATGCTGAAGCTGCCAAGATGTTCGATATGATGAAGAGAGGAACCATTCTTAAGAGGGTGTCTGAGGCTGAAGAGATAGCAGACATGGTTTTGTTCTTAGCGAGTGACAAAGCGAAAGGAATCACTGGCGCTTCGTTTGTTATTGATAATGGTACACTGTTAAGACGTTAACTTTAGGCTGGCAATGTTATTATTAAAGTTGTTAAAATTACAAACATTTTATTTATAAAAAGTCCTAATTCAAAAGATTAAAGATAACCGCAGCCTATAACAATAATCCACTCGTATTTTGATAATTGTAATATCTATTTGATAATAAATATATAAAGATATACAGGGTGTAACGGAAAGGGTATATGAAGCCGAAGGTATCGGTAACTAAACATACACTACTCGACATAAACTAAGTAGGCAGAAGATGAGACGGTTAGAAATATATTTATGAGCAATTCTGCCTAATAGCACTAATAGATTGAGTTCAAGTATAAATTGTATCCTGTGGTTTGAATTAAACATAGAATCTGCATAGAACATATAATTCATGTCCAATTTGCGACAGATGTTTTATCATTGTGCGTCGAAGTTACCTACCGTTAAGACACGTTTTTCTTTACTCGTGTTATAATTTAAGTAATCTATTGGATATTATCGTCTGTCATATTAATGACTGGTACCAGTTTAAAGTTCGCGAATCAAGCTTGATAGTGGTGAAAACCGTTTTCTGAAATACCTTTTGTTTTTAAGGATATCACGATAATAAGTGCAAACAAGTGTTTATTTTGCTGACGTGCGGTAACTCGCTAATTGCTCGGCTATTGTCCGTGATCTCTCGGGTGACGGCGGCATCGGCAGCGTGTTTCGGGCAACTAAGCGCATATTGCGCTTCAAGTCAGCGGTAACATAAAAACTTAATTTTTAATATTATTTATTTTGGTGATACCAACGAGCGTGATGTCGTCTGCCGGCTCTTGCGCAGGATGCAAAGTTGCTATTAAGGGTAAACAATTTATGGACTGTCCACAGTGTCACAAAAAATACGATCTAGAATGCGCCAGTATACCTGAGAGGCGTTTTAATCGGTTGACACCCGAGAATAAGAAAGAATGGAAATGTCCTGAATGCTGCAGTAAACAACCCAAATCTGATAACTCGGACACGCCGATCCGCAGTGGCGCCGGCGGTACGGACACGCTGAGCGGCAGTTCTTCTAGCGCCCCGCTGAAAGGTAAATTGAAAGATACTGAACAGAAAAACCTAAAATTCGAAAGTAGTGGAACCCGTCGTCAGCGTGACAAATCTGGTTCGAGTGTCTCCGATTCTGCTGATGCTGGCAAGGATGACTCAGGAATACCGTCGCTGGTCAGAAATGAGATACGAGCTGTGCTCCGCTCTGAACTCCCAACTATATTCAGGAGTTTATTGGAACCTGAGCTCAATCCCATCAAAGAACAGCTACGAGCTCTGCAGGACTCTGTCAATTTTGTGAGCAAACAGCATGACGATTTCAACAAAACGGTGGCTGCTATAATTAAAGACACTAAAGAAACGGCCGCCGAATGCGAACGTTTGCGGACTTCGGTAAATGTCCTCACAGAACGAGTGAATGTCTTGGAGCAATATATGCGAGATTCTAACGTCGAAATACAAGGAGTACCTGAGCATAAGGCTGAAAACACTGTCAGCATTGTAAAGCAGTTAGCCCACGTCGTTTCATACCAAATATCTGACAGTGATATCCTGAAGTGCACGCGAGTGGCTAGCATGAACAAGACAGTCAACAGACCCCGCGCTATAGTCGTCAAGCTCAGAAGCCCACGATGCCGTGATGAACTGTACTCTGCTGTTTCCCGCTATAATAAGTCACACCCTGACGAAAAGCTTAACTCCTCATTGTTGGGTCTTGCAGGAGAGAGGGTACCTGTCTTCGTGTCTGAGCACTTGTCGCCTGCTAACAAAGCATTACATTCAGCCGCTCGTATGAAAGCCAAGGAAAATGCCTATAAATTTGTTTGGGTGAGAAACGGCCAGATATTCATGCGTAAGGAAGAAAGGTCTGGCGTTGTTCACGTAAGGAATCTACAAGCACTGGACTCTTTGGATTAGCATTATTTTAGTGTTAATATACTAGTACTATCTTTTAAGACGATATTCGTTAAAAATGTTCTCTAACTTGTTGGTTTATTATCAAAATATTCGTGGTATGAGATCTAAAGTTACTGATATCTATAAATCTATCTTGTCCAATAATTTCGATATTATCTGTATTTGTGAGACATGGCTTGATGAGGGTGTACAAAGTGCTGAATTTATAGATGATAGGTATATTGTATATCGTAGGGATCGTCCTAAGGAATTTCTAAAAAGATATAAAAAACATCATGGAGGCGGGGTGCTCGTGGCGATTAGGAACAGTTTACTATCGGAACATAAGCTGGATTGGGAATCGACTGTGGAGGATCTATGGGTACGAATTCATTTTCCGAACCTTTCTTTAAATCTATGCGTCATTTATCTCCCCGAGTATCTCACCGACGAACACTACCTGGAGTTTTTAAATAACACGGAACAAATAATTAATTCAAACACAAATCAGGGAGATCATCATCTTATAATAGGTGATTTCAATCTCGGAGATATTGACTGGGGACAAGTCACCCCCGCACTACCTATCACTGTCCCAGATACTAAATCAACTTGCCTGAAAGAATTTATGGTCAATGCCAACCTTCTTCAATTCAATACTGTACCAAACCACAACGACAGATTCTTGGATTTAGTTCTTGCTGACCCCAACTTACAGTGTATCATTGACAACGGTACGCCAATTAGCCGCATTGATGCACATCACCCGCCACTGGAACTCATTGTAAAATGCAAAGGAAAAAAAAGTTGTGTCCTCAAAGAAGCCACCACGAACCGACATAATTTTAGAAAAACTGATTTCGACGCGTGTGTTTCAGATTTGAGTCTCCTCAATTGGGATGAATATGACCATATGGATTGCAATGAGTTCTTGCTTGTATTCTATAACAAGATATGGGGCATCATAGACAATCATACTCCTAAATTGAGGAGCCACAAATCTAAGTACCCCATATGGTTCACATTGCCCTTAATTAAGCTTATAAAGGAAAAGGACAAATATCATCGTAAATATAAATTGTACAACAATCCACGGGACTACGATACCTATGATTCACTTAGAGCCAGAGCTAAATATATGTTGGATATCTGTTATAAATTATATATATCAAATATGGAAGATAACATAAAGTCAGATATTAAAGCTTTTTGGAGATACACAAAGTCTAAAAAACTTACAAACACATTTCCAAAGCAAGTCCATTATGAAAATAATTATGCTGATAACGGGCCTGACATCGCTAATTTATTCGCTAAATATTTTTCCTCGGTTTATAGTCGCGTGTCGGATACAGGGTACACTCCAAATTATCCTCAATCTGGCACAACTCTTTCTTCTATATCATTGTCAGACAAAGATATTAATCTGGCTCTGAATTCTATTGACGAGTCGAAGGGCGCCGGTCCTGATGGAATCCCGCCAGTTTTTGTTCGTCGTTGTTCATCTGCACTGATTAGACCGTTAGGAGTAATTTTCCGTAAATCACTAACAGGTGGATGTTTCCCGGATTTGTGGAAAATTGCAAAAATCGTACCAATATTTAAATCTGGTGCCAAAACTAATGCTGCTAATTATAGACCTATAAGTATACTGAGCTGTATGGCAAAACTGTTTGAAGGTCTAATATACAAGCACATTTATGAGCACTTCAAACCTATGATCAGTCCCAAACAGCACGGGTTTGTCAAATCTAGATCAACAACATCAAATCTGCTAATGTACACAGATTACTTATGTACCGCTTTTAATGATAAAATTCAGATAGACGCCATTTATACAGATTTTGCGAAGGCATTTGATCGGGTGGATCATTCAATACTATGTAAAAAGATACATCATCTTGGAATACATGGATCGTTATTGCGATGGATTGAATCGTACTTACTCAATCGCTCACAACTAGTGACGATATGTGGTTATGACTCTACTCCCTTCACGGCGGAATCCGGTGTTCCTCAGGGTTCAAATCTCGGTCCTCTTTTATTTTCAATGTTTATCAATGACCTTTTGCCAACACTATCGTGCGAAAGCTTAGCTTACGCAGATGACATTAAAATTTTCCACAGAATACAATCAGTGCAGGATTGTACTATGCTGCAACGAGATGTAGAAACCCTGATGCAATGGTGCATCGAAAACAATATGTCACTGAATATATCGAAATGTCTTTGTATCACTTTTACCAAAAACAAAACACCAGTTGTCTATCCATATTCCATTCTCAATATCCAGCTTAAACGTGTTACAACTATAAGGGATCTGGGAGTAATATACGACTCAACACTCTCATTCCGTGCGCACTATGACACATTAATTCTAAAAGCTAATCGAATGTTAGGTTTCATACATCGCGTCACTAGGCCTTTCAGGAGACCTCAAACAGTATTGATACTGTACACAGCCTTAGTACGAAGCATACTCGAGTATTGCAGCGTCATCTGGTCTCCATTATATAGTAACCACATAAACAGATTTGAATCAATACAAAGGAGATTCCTAAGATATCTGTGTGCTAAGATGGGGTTGAGGAGAAAGTTACAAACATATGAGGATAGGCTGAGTAATTTCAAACTAAAATCTCTTCAAACCAGACGGTATGTCACCGATCTAATATGTCTATATAAAATCATCAACTCTAATGTAAATATACCCCTGGACTCCCTTCCACCGCGCGAGACACCACGCAGAACTGATCACAGGTCGTGCCGCGCCGAGAGAATGTTTTCCATACCTGTTCTGGTAAACAACGTAGCACGCAACAATCCGCTCGTTCGTATGTGCAGATTGTACAATGAAGTAAGCGGGCAAGCCGATATGTTCGACCAGCGCATTGGACCCTACATCGCTACTGTCACTAAACATGTCACCACTCTCAAACAATTGTGATGATATTCATTCAATATGTACAATTTAACTTTTAAATAACTGTTTTATGTAAATGTTGTGCATAGTTATTATTGGAATGCAAATTTAATGTTGTACTATACATAAGATTCTCTACACTGTAATAATTTGTATTCTGTTACTGTGCCGAAAATAAATAAATAAATAAATAAATAAATAAACAACTTTTCGATTTTCGAGAATTTATGTTTTGACTTTTCATACATTTCGTCCCGATTTGTATGAGACATTAATTTATTTTTATTTTTTAATCGAAAAGTATTTAACGACATCGTCTCTCCACCTACGCCGAGGTCTGCCCCGACACCGGCGACCGTCCGATGGCACCCATTCTGTGACAGTCCGGGCCCATCGGTCCGGCTGCATGCGGTACACGTGGCTGGAAGAGGCTCAGGACAGCGATGGATGGAAGTGGAAGAGGAAGACCTTTGCTCTGCAGTTTTACAAAAAAAAAATCGAAAAGTAGCGATACTGAACAACCTCCCTTCGGCTTCATATACCCTTTCCGTTACAACCTGTATAGAAATTGTATATACGCTCTCGCTACACCTAACATAAATACTGAGTAGATAGATATATCATAGAGTTGCAAACTTTGGCAAATATAAAAGAGAATTCTGTAATGGTCTCTATAAAAAGACTCGTTTTCAGTTCGACCTACTTTCTCACACACCATAAACGCACATACATACATTCCTTTACATTCGATTATATAGAAGACTAGCTGTACCCCGCAACTTCGTTTGCGTAGAGGAGGAGGATGGAGGAGATCAGGAGGCAGATCTTCCTCTCTGGATCCTTGTTTCCACATACCGCCATGGCTTATAGCCTATGAGCTGTCCGGATATTTCAGCTATCTCCTAGTAGAAACTCCCATCAAAATCCCGTCAGTAGTTATGACGTCATACTTGCACAAAGTCACAGACAAAAATTCTAAAAATTTGTGTTTTGGCATCAGTATCGATCCTAAAACACATTACAATTATTATTTTCAAAAAATATCCAATGTACAGACACAATTTTTTTACAGTCTCTTTATATGTATATAGATTATAATGTAGGTATACGGTATCAGTTGCTGATTATGTCAGTAATGTTAATAACACAATTTTTATTGTTACATAATTAGAATTTAAGATAGGCAAGTATGTATTATCATTCAGATAAGATTATTATTGTTAGTCTATACGGGTATTGTTTGAATTTATCTGAGTAAAGCAGAACGTATTTTTGTATCATGAGTTTATTAAATAAAGTGGCGCTTGTGACTGGCGCTAGTTCAGGCATAGGCGCTGCTATGCTCTTAAATTCGCTTCAGAAGGAGCCAAAGTAGCCTTAATCGATTTAAATGGCACTAAACTAAAGAAAATATCCGAGAAATGTGAACAAAATGGCAGCAAAACTTTTACAATTACAGCTGATGTGACCAAAGATGACGAAATAATCGTAAGTGATACTCTAAACTATTTTGGTCAACTAGATATACTTGTGAATAACGCTGGAGTAGCCTTTACAACCGGTCTCTTAGCTAACAATGCAATGCAAATATTTGACCAAGTGATGTCAATTAATACCGGCTGAAAAACCTTTTGTTGGATAAAGAATTATATTCGATTAAAGAGTTTATGGACATGAAATTTTAATATTATTATTCCTTGACATTGTTAATATTTATACTTATTTCTATTGACTCAAAATCTTTATTAATAAGTTATTATTTGTTTTGACCATTATTAGTACTCAATGAATTTTATCCCATAAACTTTTTGACATACTTAAGTATAATTTAGATTGTTTCTATTCGTTATTGATTTAATAACACTTTTTAAATGTTATACCTAACATTAATTTGTATTCATTTTGACTAAGCTATTTACTCTATTATTACCTGACGATCATTTTTACAAATATGACTATATTTGACATAATGTACTACCTATATTATTGTATAGTATTTTATTATGTAAAAATTAAATAAAGAAATCTAATCTAATCTATCAGATCAGTAGTCAGCCTGACCCACCTCGCAGGACCACATCTGGCCAAAACCAAAGGCAACTTTATCAACATATCAAGTTCAGCAAGTCTAGGTACATATCTGGCAACAGGTTTCGCTTATTGCACATCCAAAGCTTCTCTTGATCATTGTACAAGATTTGCAGCAGCGGAACTTGCGCGGAGTGGTGTACGAGTAAATTCGATAAACCCTGGCGCTGTGACAACTAATATAACTAAGAATATGGGTCGGAATGACATTGAGCAAATGAAAATATTAGAGTTTATAAAGAAAACAACGCTTTCAAAGAGGATAAGTGAAGCTGAGGAGATAGCGGACCTAGCTTCGTTCTTGGCGAGTGATAAAGGCAAAGGTGTTACTGGTGCTTCATTTGTTATTGATAATGGGACTCTTTTAAAACGATAACATAAACAATCATTTTCAAATATACAAATTGATTTTTGAGAAATTATTTACTCAAGGGGTTTTTGAAAATGGCGGGAAACGACGGTTGCGAAATTATTTAATAATTTTCAGTTTAATGTCTACAGTGGGTGTTTTGTGTATAATATCACGTTAAATTAATCAGAAAATGTTCGCGAATGACAGTATGGTGAAGTAATTGGAGAATTCAAGCAGGATCTGAAGTTTGGCGCCATGGTCAAGATTCCCACTACGAGCTCGGGAGTGAACGTGACTGTCGAGCTGCTTCGTCCACAGTGATTGACGCTACGGCGTCTCCTGTGGATGAAGACATGAAGACGCGACTACCCAGGGTGATGACGCTACGGCGACTCCCCTGGAGGAAGATAGAAGACTATTATACATTGAATTTTCCGTAACATGACATTGGCAAATGACGAACTGTCGAGTCCATTAATAAAATAAATAAATAACATTTACCCAAGGTACCTACTATAGTGAAGAAACTATTACAAGAGATAAAATATTGGTAATAAGCGAATGTATAAACGTTCTTCGCAGAAATCTCATTATAAACTTTCACAAACATGATCTCTATTAGTTGGCTTTTTAGATTCGTTTTCCTTTCGACCCATTTTGCCGTATATCTGATAACGTTATCTATATCTTTGAGATTGGTCTATCTTAGCCTGTGCTAACGCCAGATCTCTTTGGACTGCAGTAGGAAGCACAGTGTACCTCTTTGGGAGATATATCGGAGATATAACCATTGGCTCTGCCGACGCCAGCCATGTAAGTAACATTTTTAATTTATTACTCTCTTTAATATTCAAATTTTCAAACTCTTATTTTTTAAGATTTTGTAAGTGTGAGTTTATAATACTTTGAAATAAGTTTATGTCGCAATTTTTCGCATATTTGTATGAAAATGCCGGAAAACCAAAACGTATATTTCCCGTTGACCTAGAATCATGAAATTTGGCAAGAAGCTAGGTCTTAATAGCACAAGTAAAGGGAAAAATCCGAAAGCTGTAAATGACCATGCCAGATTCTGCCCCACCATTAACCGCAAGTTGTATAAGATAACGAATAAATGTAAAAATATCTCCGTTTTTTATTAAAATTATTGGTTTAAAATAAAGTATTGCACAACATGCGAGTCGAAAAAACAGCTTAATTAAGAATTCAGAAAATAGTAAGAAATCGAAGCGAATTATTCATTGACTTTGTTATCATTTTCTACTACTCTCGCAACTCCTACTGATTATGATATATGAAACCTGTAATAAGTCCCCAACAAAATGATAATGGTCACGTAGTTTTGAAGGTGAGGCAAAGCTCCATTGAAAAGTAGCAATGTCATTTACAAAACAATGGCAGTGAACACATATGCAAATATTTAAATACGAGCCTACAATGCCAGTACATAAACCAGGTATAATATAGCTTGTTAAATATAAGCCCGGCAAATGCAAATATTTATTCGTCCCATCTGGATCATATAATGTGAAATAGGAACGCGTGAGTCCCTAACAACGGTATGCCTCAGGGTAAATGGAAAAATTCCCTGGGAAAAGTTTAACGCGGGAATAAAGATGGCTGACAGCGATGGGATGCGACTTGGGACACACGCCAAATGGAATTAGAGACTCGACTAGAAGCAAAGTTTGATGCAGTAATCGAAACAACTTGAACGTAACTTCTTCTTTGTTAGAAATTGTAAATAGCTTAATAAATTATGATTGTGGCCGCGCACCGAAATCTTAAATACACGTAAACATAGTGTGTGACGCCCACCGACCAGATGAAGGGATGACCTTCGCAAAATGGCTGGCAGGGACTGGATGCAGAGGGCCGAGAGTAGGGTTGATTGGCGCGCTTTGGGAGAGGCCTACGTCCAGCAGTGGACTTATACAGGCTGATGATGATGATGATGATGACCGAGTTCTTGTCTCGCTTCCAAGGCCAACGTCCTTCAGGAATCGTATGATGCACTTGGGTGAGAGAGTTTTAATATCCTCGGGTGGCATTATGTGTCCTAAGGCTCGGCTTCTGCTGTGAATGAGTGCTCCACACTCACAGAGGATGCGCATGGGGGTTTCCTCGGCTTTGCAGCAGAATCTACAGGCAGTGGTGTCGGACAGACCTGTTCTGTTAAGATGTTTATTTAACCTGCAGTGTCCAATTAAAGGTTACTTAAATATCCTGTATTACTGCATTGCAGGGTGATTATTTGTTTCCTAAATAAGATAAAAGATGACCTAGGTTTAGTTCTGGTTGCATCGAAGGACATACTTAGTTCTGTCACTTCCTTTACGCTGCTGATAAAAGAGCGTATAAGTCTATTAATATCACGTTGAATTGTTCAGAAAATGTTCGTGAATGACAATATGGTGAAATTATTGGATGATTCATGCAGGATCTGAAGTTTCGAGTTATTATCAAGAGTCCCACTACGAGCTCGGGAGTGAACGTGACTGTCGAGCTGCTTCGTCCACAGTGACTACGCTACGGCGACTCCTCTGGTCATCCAGAACTAAGTATGTCCTTCGATGCAACCAGAACTAAACCTAGGTCATCTTTTATCTTATTTAGGAAACAAATAATCACCCTGCAATGCAGTAATACCGGATATTTAAGTACATACAAGTAACCTATAACTGGACACTGCAGGTTAAATAAACATCTTAACAGAACAGGTCTTTCCGACACCACTGCCTGTAGATTCTGCTGCAAAGCCGAGGAAACCCTCATGCATGTGACAAGAAGACGCGGATACCCATGGTGACGACGCTACTGCGACTCCTCTGGGAAAGAGAAGACAATGATATTTTGAATATTCTGGAACATGACAGTAGCAAATGACGATCTGTCGAGTCCCGTAATGAATTAAATAAATAAGTAGTTGGGTTGCAGTCCCTGACCGCAAGTCGTATCAAATATAATGTAAATGCGGCAGATAATATACTGGGGGATACAAAAACTTTCCCTATTGAGGTCCCAACGTACAATCCCTCATATGGAAGGGAAATACATCATGTTTACTTAGTTCGCAAACTTTTCCTTCGCACACAAAGGACCTTTGAATATTTTGTCGGGTTTTGCAGTGCAGAGAATTTTGGTAAAGGTGTTTTCGAAGCCACCACATTGGCTGCTTTCATAGGTTTCTAGCGACCAAAATGATAAGGAGCTGGGCTCCCTGGTAATGAAAAGACTTATTTTCAAGATATCAGGTGCTTTTCCACTTGTTATCAGGACCAAATGGTAAGGAGCTGGGCTCGCTGGTGAATTAAAAGACTTATTTTCAAAATATTAGGTGGGTTTTTATTGTTATAATGTTTATGCGGTGGCGATGACAAAAGGAAATAAATTAGTTATAAAAACATGGCACGGAAGGTGGCCAGTCCGTAACAATAATGCGGTAGCGTAATTTGACAGTTGCTGAACCACCGACTTTATATGGAAATGTCCTATATATATATAAAAACGGCCAAGTGCGAGTCGGACTCGCGCCCCGAGGCTTCCGTGCAACGCAAAACCGTAACTTTGCTCCACAGAGCACCCCCACTAGAGTCCGCATTAACAAATTTTTGTTTGAAAACGAAATCGCCACAGGAACGAGGTGCGGGGCGGGACAAGCCACATCCTGATTGGCCAATTCAAGGTCGTCGCACGTCGTAAGCGCAGAACGAATGCAGCGCAAGGATGGGATAATAATATAGGATGTATCGATTATCGACATTTTCTGTCGATAAGCGATTTTGTACTTGAATTTAGAAAATTGTTAGGATGAGTCATATTGCGGAATTTGATGTGACATCAAATGTCTACTACTATGTGATACTAAACATTAATAAATAAAACAGCGCAAATTGTAAAGAAATAAATTAGTTTTATTAAATTAAATAATACTGATACTTGATAGCTTATAGATAGAGAGAGCTCGGTGGCGCAGTGGTTGAGCCACTGGACTTGCAATACGGAGGTCCCGGTTCGATTCCCAGCCAGGGCAGCCATGTTCTAATGAGTTATACTCGGGTTTTTTCGACCGAAAAACTTACGTACATTTACCGAATGTTCTCAAAACGGTGAAGGAAAACATCGCAATGAAACCTTCATGCCGTAGAAAAAAAATATCTAAGGCATGTGTAATCCGCCAATCGGCACTGGACCCGCGTGGTGGACCATGGTGCGAGCTCCCTCGATGAGAGGGAAAGTCTGTGCCCAATCAGTGGGAACATAAAAATAAATAAGCTTAAAACAGGTAAATCTCAAAGGAGCCCATACCTTTAAGGCCCACCCTTGCTGTCCTGTTATTGAGACAATATTAATCCCATATTTTTCTACCGCGTTTATTGCTCTTAAACACAAGGCTAGTCAATGCAAAGTTGAATTTACCTTAACATTTGATGAAATCAAAATAAAAAAGTTGAATATGTTCCTTCGAATCAACGTACTTTTCTGTAAGTACCACTTGTTTTTATTAAATTCAATTGCACAAATGAATGCACCGAAGCTTTGTTTTTCCTAAGTCGCATTTTACGTGGAGTATTCCAATGAGTTGGCAAATTTAGTAAATCAATACTGGTATCCGGTTGTATTATCTCGGGGAATTTTTGTGGTTCTGGCAGCGTGAAATGTTCAGAAGATGCTGGGTTTGTTCTTGGCGGTACTACGGCATGTTTTGAATACTGTTCATCTTCAATAAAGTTCTGTAAAAGTGTAATAGTTACATGTTAATCTTAATTTGAAGGACATAAAATTATCAAAGTTTATAGTTATGCTCAAGCAACATGCCTTAGACATAAATGTTGTCTCCAACGTTGGTTGGGAAATCATAGGCAACGTTACTGAAGTTGACTGAACTCCAAGAACATTGATATATAAATTAAATGTATTCCGAATAATATTTCGATCTAACAGGAGGTAGAAAAATATGAATATTAAATTAATAACAGTATACTTCTATAAAGGGTGGGCCTGGTTTGATCAATCTCCTTTGAATATGCTAACAACATCGACATCGACAAATCCCGAACGGGTGACTGAAAGCACTAACTTACACGTGCCGGGGAGAAAGCGGGATGTCTAAATATGAATTAACACATGAAAGAAAGAGATTCGTAAAAAAGACATCAACGTGCTCACCTGAAATGGTACACATTATGCAGCAAAATTTATTTTATTATTTTAATCTTTTTATATGGAAATTCAACTGACCGATGAAAGGAAATACCATCCTTTTGAAGATTCGATGTTCTACAAGACTTTCCACATAATTTTACCGCACAGTAAGACATATTTAGATAGTTTTTTACCTCATTTTCACTCACAAACTCATGAGGACGTTCAATAAGCGAATGAAACGATGTTTTGAGGCGTGGCGCTATTATAATAGTACTAACTATTATGCTTGGCAGCAGCGGGGGCCCTCATATGCGGACTCTAGTGGGGGTGCTCTGTGCTTTGCTCTAACAAAAAGATAAACTAGATTTAGAGACCAACTTATCTTTGCCATTATCAAAATTTTATGTCCATACATCAATATACTCCTGATTAGTAAATTTATTAAATAAAACAAAACTAAATACTAAAGAACGAACACGTCGTCAAGATCCCCGTTCTGTGGCATGCTGCCCAGGACGCTGGCAGCATTTCCTCGCTGTATCGCAATGCTCAGCCGCTGAGCGAGGTAGCTGCCAGCCCTGGGATCGCCCGAGACATGGACCAACCGGGTAGACAGCTCGTGGATGAGATGTTTCGAGAATTAGTTCATTTGAATTTCCTGATTAGTTCATCATCTGCAAATATAAGTTTGGAATAAGGAAAACAATATTTTTGGAGGGATGTAATTTCAAATTTACAGTTTTCGGATTTTTTAGTTTACTTGTGCTATAAGATCTAGCTTCTTGCCAAATTTCATGATTCTAGGTCAACGGGAAATACCTACCTTTATAGGTTTTGATTTTTTTTTTTACAAATATGCGAGAAAATGCGACATAAACGGCCATATCTTTTGATTGCGTTGACGTAGAAGTTTGATTTTTTCACGGCTGCATGAGGTTGCAGACCTCTGTATATGGTATTAATTTTAACTTGACAGACAGACGGACATACAGATAACAAAGTGATCCTATAAGGGTTTCTTTTCTCCTTTTGAGACACGGAACCTTAAATAAGTGTCTGGATACAAAAGTTACGTAATTTATGTTTAACAGATGGAACAATTTCCTTTCCAGGAGTGGCTGCGTACTGGCCAGCTCTGCGTTCCTGGTCACACTCCTACTCCTGACCAGTGCAGCATCAGCACCGACCCCTCGGTTCCTTGACACGCTGGTGTCAGGAGACACCATGGGACTGGAGATACCCATGGATGTCGTCGCAGGGATTGGAGTTGGAACCGGTTCAATCCAGTTAGTGGTCAATGTACATACGGACAGTCATGGTAATATTGAAGTGTATACTAATTAGGAAGTGAAATCAGAATGAATCAATGAAGAAAGTGAAGCTCAAAGAAGCTGAGATACTGATAACAGGAAAGCAGAAGATGGAGAAAGAGTGGAAAGACTTATAAACAGAACTAATGATAAATTAGATCATTTAAACAGCGTCATCATCACCATCAGCCCGTATCAGTCCACTGCTGGTCGCAGGCCTCTCCCAAAGCGCGCCACTCAAACCTACTCTCGGCCCTCTGCATCTAGTCCCTGCCAGCCATCTTGCGAAGGTCATCCCTCCACCCGTTCATGACCTCCATGCGAGAACTCGTCTCCCCCATCAGTTATCGGTTCTACGACAGATGTGACCAACCCACTGCCACTTCAGTTTACTGATTCTATGAGCAATGTCAACTTTTGTCTTCTGGCGAATATACTCGTTTCTTATTCTATCTAACAGAGAAATGCCAAGCATAGCTCTTTCCATAGCTCGCTGAGCGACTTTGAACTTGTGTGTCAGTCAAACAGCGTAGGTAATGATAATTGATTGGATAAGATATTTCTTTTCTCGTGTGGTTTAGTGACCAAACCTATTTGTCAAAGTTATTCAGGCCGCCCGTAGGCCTTTGACGTGGCCTAACGACTGCTGTCAAGCGACAACAACCGGGACCAACTGCTTAACGTGCTTTCCGAGGCACGGAGGGGCTCAGATGAAAGTGTCACTAGCGGTCACCCATTCAGGCCCTGACCTCGCCCAACGTTGCTTAACTTGTGCTCGCAACTGGACTACGAGCCCCTTAATAAGATATAATGCCATGGAAACGAGATATTGATTGTGTCGACAACATCGTAATACCAATAATGTGAGTCTTAGAACCAATAACAAGTTTATTGATGTCAAGAAGTCGCTGGACAAGTTTTTCTTCGTAGCAATAAGACTTTGCCATGACGACGAAAGTACCTATAATGATATGTTATCGATTGTCGTAGTTCACGATAACACGGGTATTTCTAAGACGAATCTATCAGAAATGACAATGCCAGATTCTGCCCCACCATCAACCGTATGATGAACAAGATAACGAATAAATGTAAAAATATCTCCGCTTTTTATTAAAATTATTGGTTTAAAATAAAGTTTTGTACATCAAACGAGTCGAAAAAACAGCTTTATTAAGAACATTATAACAAAAATTATCAAATAATTTTGCCGTCATTTCCCGCCATTTTCAACAGAATCCAAGACTAAGTAATACAAAAATTTCATAAGAAAAGGACATTGCCCAAATAATACTGAAACCTAGATTTTATGAGAAAGTCTCGAGAAGAAGAAAATATCAATTCCAAACCATACAGGGAACTAAAATAAACTTGGCCCCAACCCAAAGCATGTACATAACAATAGTAAACACGTTTTCGTGAAACGAATACGTTCCCAACGGCCCACGTTTCGGCTCTCGAAGTTATCAATTTATCGCAGATAACGTAGGAATTTCCTCTGAGATACGGTCTCCGTTTGAAACCGGACCGATCGTGTTATGAGTCATAATCATAATCAATGGAATGTAATACAGGAAGGATTTTGAAAAGGTGTAGTTACAATACTCGGACACACATAGTTATAATACAAGAAATAGAGATAAACTTGCATTTCCCGGATTCAGACTACGTAAGGTTAGTACATCCTTCATGGGGCACTGTATTCGCTTTTATAACAAGTTGCCAGAAAGTGTCACGACGTTGACAGAGAGGAAATTTAAAAATTTCATTAAAGGAACACTTGTTAAGAAGGCGTATTACAGGATAGATGACTATTTAAACGATGAACATGCATGGTGTGTGTCGCCGGTTCCGCATGAGGGATAAACTTACTAACAATAGTAATAGTTACGTACTGTATAGTTATTAAGTAATCATTGTTTTAAAAGATGTGTTGCTGAGAGTTTTTTGCCACTTTTTCTCCTCAGCGTTGGCACCTTTTCCTTGCAAAGTGGTGTAAATGTAAATTCCAAAAAATATATCGACGTGCAAAAATGTACTCAACGTGCTTACTTGCAATAAAGAAATTTGACTTTGACTTTGTATATCCCTACGCGACAGAGTGCGAAATGAGACCATCCGCCTACAGACTCGTGTCACCGACATCGGCAAACGAGTGGCAAAACTGAAATGGGCCTGGGCGGGGCACCTCTGTCGCCGAAACGATGGTCGATGGAGTAAGTGCGCTCTAATGTGGAGACCCCGGACGGGTAGAAGAAGCGTGGGCAGACCACCGGCCAGATGGTCCGACGACATAAAGAGGGTTGCTGGCTCGGTGTGGACCAGACAACCTTGGGATCGGGCCACATGGAGGATTCATGGAGAGGCATATGCCCAGGAGTGGGCTGCTGTATGCTGAAGAAGAAGAAGTTACAATACTACTAACAGGGAATAACTATATCAGCTGAGAGTTTCTTGCCCCTTTCTCCTCAGCGTTGGCACCTTTTCCTTGCAAAGTGGAAATGTAAATTCAACTACATTTTTTGAAAACAGTTTGCGTCATATTTCTTTGCATTCTTTACTGAATTTGTTGATACTGGTAGACCTCCTTCAATCCCCAAATATTATTATGTCCTATACCAAAGTAAATATGACCACAATAAAAAGAGAATAGGTCTATACTAAAGTGAGAATATGCCAGGCATTGTTCGCAGTTCGCGAATATTGTTGTGACTATTGCCATCACAAAAACTAAATATAAAGTTGGGCGAACTGTCTGCGCGCGACACCAACTCGCAGCACAATAAGAGGCGAATGCCAACTTTGGCCTCACCCCATCCGTGCGTTGAGGACCACGCTCGGATAGGTTAAGAGCAGTTTTAGATTCTAATGCAACGTTGTTTTAAATCCCCTATTACCGTTCTCAAAACATTAAAATCATATAAGCATGTCATGGCGCGCCGAACAGAGACGCCGCTATACGAACGTGATAGCACTGTCTCTGTCACGCTGGTCACTACGAATAAAATCTCCATTTCATATCTAGGAGAGAGTTGCTGTGGGATACTGCGGGGTTACTCTCACTTAAACTGGATCGCTATAAGAGGTGAGAGTAACCCCGCAGGACTTCAACACCCTATTACAAGATGATGATAAAGCAGGAAGGTGTTTTTGTAGTTAAAAGAAAAGCATACGTACATTATAACTTGCTAGAATTGAGAACATAAAACATGCTATGGTTATGTTGTGAAATGTTATAACTCCATGAAGCCATAATGGATTTTTAACGTATGCTATCAAAATGAACTCTTGAGAGCTAGTTTACAATCTTATAGTATACAAAGTAGACGGTCGTTACATAAGAGAGAGGAGCAATGAAAAATTCTGCGCTTTGCATAATTTCGTTTCATAACAAAGTTAAATCCGGGACTTTGTGAGTAAAATGTAATAATGTTCGTAGTATAATTCACTCTGATGTTTTTAAGAGATTCCTATTTAAGGGCAATGCCGATGTGATATCTTATCTATACATATAATAAGACTGTAAAAAAGTTGTGTCTGTACATTGGATATGTTTTGAAAAGAATAATTGTAATGTGTTTTAGGATCGATACTGATGCCAAAATACTATTTTTTAGATTTTTTGTCTGTGACTTTGTGCAAGTATCACGCCATAACTACTGAAGGGATTTTGATGGGAGTTTCACTAGGAGATAGCTGAAACATCCGGACAGCTCATAGGCTATAAGCCATGGCGGTATGTGATGTGGAAACAAGGATCGAGAGATGAAGATCTGCCTCTTGATCTCCTCCATCCTCCTCCTCTACGCAAACGAAGTTGCGGGGTACAGCTAGTGATAAATATATTTGTTAGAAAACCTACTAAACCATTCTCTATTATGATAAATAATACTTTCTATTATGCAATTATAATGCGAAAAGCTAAGCACTAGTAGGACATCGTCCTTTTACCAAAGTCAATATATTTTTATTTATTGAAATGAAATGTCATTTATTTTTGTAAATACGGGTAAACAATACAGATCAATAAGGTTGAGATTTTCTCAAAAACTATTGAACCGATTTTAATAATTATTTTGCAGCATAGTTTTCTATCTAACGGTGAAATATTTTTTGCGAAAATCGACTGTAGAACCATATTTATATTAAGTACACAATTTTAGCTATAAATTAGTAGTAAAAGTTTTATTGTAACAATATGTAGTAAGTGTTTAATTTATATACAAAGTTTACTTACTTATTTCCTTCGAATATACATTTTTAAAGATTGGTTACCTACGCTACCTGGGAATTATAAGAGCCTTAAAACTATTGTGGTCCAATTTGGCCCTTCCCCTTTTCAAAACAGCGTTCTGTTAATTTCTGTTTACTGGGCGTGTCATAACTTAAATGGCTGTTTTATGTTTAACATGAAAAATTAATGTGTTATAATAATATTATTGTAATAATAATATGACTTATGCTGCATGTTTATTTATAAGAAAAAAGGCATAGTACTGTCTTTTGTATTTTTTATTACGAGTAAATAAGTTTAAGTTAGTTTAGTTTGTTTTTATTTCGTTACATGTAAGTACATTAAAATAATTTTAAAGGAATAAATGAAGAAAATGTTGGGAAAATTACTATATGTAGATGAAAAACAGATAATCGATTGAAACACTAAAGTGAAAGCTATTTTTTTTTAAATTGTTATTTCTTAATTTTAGGCGGCCAATATTTAAGATTTCTCTTCTGGATTTCACTGTTAGATAGATAAAAGTTAAAACTATGCAAAAATTATTTCAAAAACAAAACAAAAAACCGACTGAAACAAAAACCTTTTTGGTTAATTTTTTATACCCTATGACACTCCCGTAATCAAGGCGAATCTAACGATACCTCATACACCGAAATCCATCCAGCCGTTTAGGCTACAGGATGGCAGGAAGAAATGGACATACATACCTACATACTGAAAAACATTAGGTACCCTTTTTCTGCGGCAGTCGGATAAAATACTCGCCGGAGGTGGTATAAGTCTGATTTATGATAAAGGGCTGTTCCCTGAAGGGCAGTTAATACTATGTCCAAAGGTACCCACGGTACTTAGCAGTCGTGACACGCGCGTCACACGTACTTAGGGTCGAATATCGATTAGCGGCTGATTCACGGTTTTTCGACGAACCGACCGCGGTAAATGCGTTTTGAATAACTGTTCACGTATTTGTAATAATCCTACAAATATGAACGTTGTTTATTATATTTTTACTCGACTGCGCAAGATGGAGGGTTATGTTTTCGAGTGTAGGTATGTGTATGTATGTAAACTGAAGCCCAAATCAAGTGTCTTATTTTGTAAACAAAAACTACTACCCTATTATTATAAGCTGTTCTGCGGGGTTACTCTCACCTCTTATAGCGATCCAGTTTAGGAACCTAAACTGGATCGCTATAAGAGGTGAGAGTAACCCATGCTGTGATTATTGCATAGTTATTTTCACATTATTAGATCGGATTATTTTATTTTCACAATGATGTACAGATTCAATCAATCAGTTCCTTCAGTGTTATATCACAACAGGTAATTAAACGATCATATTTGTTTACAAAATAAGACACTTGATTTGGGCTGCGGTATATGTGTGTATGTATGTCTAATTCTTTGTCCCGCCCTGCAGCCTAAACGGCTTGATGGATTTTAACATATGAGGTGTCGTTAGATTCGTGTTGATTAAATTGTAGGAGTGACATATCTTATTATAATTCATAATTCATTTATTCCTTGCTTTATGTGGTAACATGGTTCTTAGATAGTACAGGAAGTGCTCACATAAACCCTGTAAGGCCACCGCAACATTAGAATAAATATTGAAAGTGGTTAAAAAAAATTACAGTTTTCGGATTTTTTCCTTTACTTGTGCTGTAAGACCTAGCTTCTTGCCATGTTTCATGATTCTAGGTCAACGGGAAGTACCCTACAGGTTTTGGTTTGCATTTTCATACAAATATGCGATAAAATGCGACATAAACGGCCATATCTTTTGATTGCGTTGATGTAGAAGTTAGATATTTTTACGACTGCATAAGGTTGCAGACTTGAATATTTGGTATTAATTTCAACTTGATCCGTTCACGCGTTTCTGAGATATATTTCTTGACAGACAGACTTACAACAAAGTGATCCTATAAGGGTTCCTTTTGATGCACGGAACCCTAGAAATTAGTCGACTACATTATGACGTCATCAAAAGTAGGGTAACAAGGTTACGAGTACTAGAAAACAGGAAAAAAGAAAACATGAAAAAGCTGTTTTGCTACGCGACGCTACACGGCGCTACGCGGCTACGGGCGTAGCGGCCTACGAGGCTACGGGCCGCGGCGGGGTGAACGACCTCGCGCCGCGGGTCGATAGCCTCCCCCTCCCCGCGCCGCACCACCCTCCCCCGGACGACTCCAACAAGATGGTACTATTCTTGTTCTCGTAATGCATTCTCTGACATCTTGAAAATAGCTTTATGAAGATGTGGCTAAGAGCGGTATTGCATTGTCTTCGTGACGTGAATAAACCGTGAGTGCCTGAGAATAAAATAGGTAACTATAATATAAAAGGCCTTAAAGACATTGCTACATTTCAATGGAGCTTTGCCCCACCTACAAAACTACGTGACCATTTAAGCTGTACCTATCATTTTGTTGGGGACTTATTACAGGTTTCATATTGCATAATCATAATCAGTATCATTTTCTAATACTCTCGCAACTCCTATAGAAGAATAACAAAAACAATGAATAAATCCCTTCGATTTCTTACTATTTTCTGAATTCTTAATAAAGCTGTTTTTTTCGACTCGCAACTTGTACATAACTTTAATTTAAAGCAATAATTTTAATAAAAAACGAAGATACTTTTACATTTATTCGTTATCTTGTACAACTTGCAGTTGATGGTGGGGCAGAATCTGGCATTGTCAGTATGATACCTTTTATTATATCTTTAATTCAGTAGTTTTAAAAGGATTCATAAAATACTAGTTTATGTTCAATGTAGGAGTACCTAATATTTACAATAGCAAACATAAAAGTCTATACATATAATAAGACTGTAAAAAAGTTGTGTCTGTACATTGGATATTTTTTTAAAAGAATAATTGTAATGTGTGTTAGGATCGATACTGATGCCAAAACACTAATTTTTAGAATTTTTGTATGTTTGTCTGTGACTTTGTGCAAGTATCACGCCATAACTACTGACGGGATTTTGATGGGAGTTTCATTAGAAGCTGAAATATCCGGACAGCTCATAGGCTATAAGCCATGGCGGTATCTGACGTGGAAACAAGGATCCAGAGAGGAAGATCTGCATCTACTCGACCATTACCGATAGTCAGGAATTTCTCATATTTTTTTCCTACTTTAACTGGATAAAAAGTATCCTATGTCTTCTCCTGGTTCTAAGCTACCTCCTCGCCAATTTTCAGCTAAATCGGTTCGTCCGTTCTTGAGTTATAAATAGTGTAACTAACACGACTCTCTTATATATATATATAAGATGTAAGTAAGTATGACTGTCCTACGCCTTGGGGCAACCCGTTATGTTGAACACGATTTGAAATAAATAAATAAAATAAATAAATATTCTTATTCGTCATCGAATTTTGGTTTGCAAACTGTTATTTACTGAGATCGCTCTCAGCGATAAGACCGCCTATTGTATAATAGTTGTTTAAGCTTAGTATGTGTATCTGTTTTTGTGCAATAAAGAATATTTATCTTATCTTATTTTGTAAAAAATTCTTGCCGTGGGCAGGACTTGAACCTGCGACCTTACCAACGTGTCAACAAGCGTGTCACGGAATGACAAGGTCGCAGGTTCAAGTACTGCCCACGGCAAGAATTTTTTCATCATGTTCTAATTTATTCACCGATGGATAATGCTTAATTCAAATTCTGTTATTTTGTACTATAATAATATTATTAAAACACGATCTAGGTACCCAGAATATCCCGTCTTTAGAAAGATGCCATAGTATAAAAAAAAACACAATCACTGCCGCTCTGCGCTGCCTTTCCGCTGTTTTTTAAGATAAGATAAATATTGTTTATTGCAAAAAAGAAAAGAATTACACAAAATAAATAGGCTAATATCGTTAATATTACAATTGGCGGTCTTATCGCTCAAACCGATCTCTTCCAGACAACCTTTGGGTAGAGAATTCAGCGTATGAATAGGTAGCTTGTTGAGCAATAATAAATATCTATCACTAACGCTAAATTAAGTTTAAATTGTATTTCAGCCATTTTAATGTCTTTGAGATAGGTATGTGGGCCCCACAATAGTAACCCTTGCCCCGGGCCCGTGTCCTGGACAATAATTGCAATAGCCTGACGTCCGGGATAACGTCGGGGCAGTTAAAGTTATCTCGCTCATATCTCGTGGCGCTACGTAAAGTGCCGAGTCGCACTCTGACCAGTACAGGTCCGCTTTAAGTGTTACAGTGGACCCTCGATCAAAATAATTCATAAGAGAGGTTTAATTTCGTCTCACAAAAATAATCAGAATCATAGCTCTTTATTGTACGTAAGTACGTTTCGCATATGAAATGAAATGACATTTTATTGTCTAGTTATAGGTCAATTACAATCAGGTTTTACATTTTTTGTGTCCAACTATAACTTGCCGGTAGGCGTACAATAAGTTAAATGTTACTTAAATATCTAATGTTATATTAAATCATTACATTATTATGTCCATTATTATTATTATTAGTTATATCAGTTGTCTATGTCAAGTATATAATATTATTAGCATATATTTGCTCGTAGATTTTTTGGATTTACATTTAAACCATGCCAACCGGCGGGACAAGACATTTCGGAACGCGCCTAGAGGGCGCTGATCCGTAGTGTGCGAAAAAAGACCGTCGAAATCGGTCGGTCTAATTGCAAACTTCAACAATATAAGTGAGTGATATCCGTTTATATATAACAATTACTAGTCTGGGTAAAAATATGGATTAAGTAGATACCTAAGTAAGTATCCCGACCCTCCACCCCCCACCCCCATCTAAGTCACCGAGCGGAGGAAATGGGAACACTTTAAGTCTAGCTTCACGTCATTTGTATAATTTGGCGTGAAGGAAAAAACGCCACGCTCTATGGAGAGAGCATAAAGTATATTTTGTATGGGGACAGGTGTCCGCTCTTGTTGTCACTTTCACTCTCATAAGTCAGAAATACTTTTATTTTTTTATTTTTTTATTAATGGACTCGACAGTTCGTCATTTGCCAATGTCATGTTACAGAAAATTCATTGTATACTAGTCTTCTATCTTCCTCCAGGGGAGTCGCCGCGGCGTCATCACCCTGGGTAGCCGCGTCTTCTTGTCTTCATCCACAGGAGACGCCGTAGCGTCAATCACTGTGGACGAAGCAGCTCGACAGTCACGTTCACTCCCGAGCTCGTAGTGGGAATCTTGACCATGGCGCCAAACTTCAGGTCCTGCTTGAATTCTCCAATAACTTCACCATACTGTCATTCGCGAACATTTTCTGATTAATCCAACGTGATATTAAACACAAAACACCCGCTGCAGACATTAAACCGAAAATTATTAAACAATTCCGCAACCGTCGTTTCCCGCCAGTTTCAAAAAAAAACCTCAGAAAGACTTAAACATGTATGCTGTTATTCATAAACCTAGTTAAGGGGCGGCGAGCTGTCAAACTCGACCGCGAGACAGAAGATGTCCCGCAGCGGCGGAGTGAAGAGCACGGCATAGTGACTCCATATTTGTATTTTTATTGATTTTGGATGAATTTTGGCAGGGAAATTAAAATACGCCAATAAAAGTCTGATTTTTTTAAAACAAGCTCTCGTAATTATAATACCTACATTTTGATATATATTTTGTAAGAATAACTATTTCGGTTTAGACATAATTTTAATTTTAAATGACATGGAATGATATGTTTGCGATTTTTTTCAATCGAGCGAAGTTTGTCCAATCGTGTATTCAATTCATCAGTCTCTAAATATAAACCCCAAGATTGCTATATATTTTTTTCAGACGTCTAATTTTAGTAGTTATTGCCGTAGCCTTCATCGAAAAACTGAAAATACGCGCATACGAGGCCTTAAACCTCATTTCCTTTAAATCGTGTTGCTATCCCTTTCACACTTGGTTAAAAAATGTTAAGATAGAAAGAGACGTGACCTAAACGGTGGCGTAACTTTAAATCACATTTATGAATAACAGCCATAGATGTAAGACAGAACCGATGGAGGGATGACCAGCGCATGGTGGCTAGAAGTGGCAGGGAATTAATGCAAAAGACCGATACTCTTTATGAGTGACGTATATCGCGAGAGGCCTGCGTCCTGACTGAGGTGGCCTGATGATGATCATGGTAACGTCAGAAAACCACAACACAGGGAATCCTAGTGTGGGGGCTAGTGCACACCGTATTGTATTAAGATTACCACTGACAATTATTGTATTTTAAGCAATATTATTGTTACAATGCTTCAGTGGAATAAAGATTATTATTATTAAAAAAAGGGACGTCTGTTTTTGTATGTTGGAAAACCGAATTATTTGAATTTTCAATAGAGGTCGACCTAATGTATGTGTATAAGTTTGTTTTTACAAATGAGTGGCAAAGACGCTAAAAGTCATGCAAGAGTCTGCGAGAGAAAAGTGTGCAAGAGGCCTCAATAAGGTTAAAATTCTCTCAAGAACTACTTGACCTATTGTAAAAATTCTTTTACTAGTAGATAGTCTCGAGTACATACTATGTAAATGTAAAATAATCCAAAAATCGGTCAAGAACTTTTAGAGAAAATCTCAATGCTTAAAACTTTCCTGTACATCTTTCGCTGTGTTATTTTTATTTTTATTTTATTTTATTAAGACATGGAAAACCAACAGCTTATAAACTACTACATTTTCATTTAAATAAAAGCAAGAAGCCAATTATAGGTATTCACTTATAGATACTAATTAATTAAATAAGACGCAAATAGTGATATAAAAGATAGCACTAGAAAACTAAGAAACTAATATCCAGTGCAGTGCTTATCAAACAAAGCCACACAAAAACACCGCACGGTCACTCGTCGCCTCTCAATCCGGCACAGAACCCACAAATCTCACGGTCAGCAAGCGACGCATGGATGCGGCGCTCGTGCGGAAAAGGTCTACGCACTCATCTGTTATATGCATATGTGCATATGGCTTACTCCATTCTTCGTTCCTTGCTTCATGGCGCCTCCCGCCGGGCCACTAAGTGAGCGACGGGCCGAAAGGAATACTAAATGATCCCAAACTCTCAAGTGGTCGGGCTGGGAGAGGTTTTTTTTTCGAAGCTTTTATTTAATTACTTAATGAAACGTGACAGCGTATCAATGGTGATACTTGAAGAAGGTTTAACTAGGATAAAGATAAACTAAATCCAAAGTGGTAAATAACTTATATACATTTACCGAAAGAAATCATCGTGACTCAAACTGCATGGCTTAAAAAAATTCAGGCATGTTATTATGTATTTATTTTATTTTTATTAAATTATTTCCTTATTTTAGAGAAGCTCGTAGTCCAGTTGCGAGTACACGTTGAAAACGATCGTACAAGTTAAGCAACGTTGGGCAAGGTCAGTACCTGGAGGTGACCGCTAGTGACACTTTCATCTGAGCCCCTCCGTGCCTCGGAAGTTGGTCCCGGTTGCTGTCGTTCGGCAGCAGTCGTTAGGCCGCGTCAGAGGCCTACGGGCGGCCTGAATAACTCTGGCAAATAGGTTCGGTCACTAAACCACACGAAAAAAGAACTTATTTCCGGGTTTCCAATAGATAGTACACATAACAATGTAATGTAAGTGACAATGAGAATTTTCCAAAAACTGCACCCATTTGGCTATAGCTCCTTCGATAAGGAAAGTCTGTGCCCGAGCAGTGGAGGCAAAAATAGATTGATGACGAGACAGTAGCCCCTACCTAGATGCGGACCTGTGTCCAGTCCACTCTGAAGTTGTGGCCATACCGGAGTGCAATTTCAGGGCTCGCCTGTAAACTGTCGGCTGGTAATTAAGACTGTCGGAGCAGGACGCGAGATATCGCCGTCTCGCTCCCTTCATTTCCCGCTGTTGTGATGGACGCGATCGAGATTGCGTTAAAATGGTCCAACTTTTTTATTTTAACTGCCTTTAAGCCGTTTAATAGCCACTTGTTTAGAATGTTTTTCAGCTTGAAGCAGTGTTGATTTTCTAAAGTAAACATTAGGGTCAGTGCAGACCGACGGAGTGGAGTGGAGTGGCGGCGAAGCGACTAATTCAGTAACAATTTGAATTCAATTTTATTCACTTCACAGATAAGTATACAGGGGGCCTCAATAAGGTTGAGATTTTCTCAAAAACTACTGGACCGAATTTAATAATTCTTTTACAGTTACATAGTTTTCACTTTTATCTATCAAACAGGGAAATAATTTTTGCAATAGGTCAAGTAGTTTTCGACAAAATCTTAACCTTAAAAACTCTCCTGTACACCTTTCTCTGTGTTCCACCGTACGTATAGCGAAGTAAAATGCCACTGAGAGCTGCGGCGCGGCGGCGCTCGGAATCGCGCGGAGGATAATGGAGAGGCCGTGGAAGCCTTGGAGCTTCACTCCACTCCGTCGGTCTGCGCTGACCCCTATGACTGTTATTCATAAAATTCTATTTTTAAAATTTTTACTTGTTTTTGTACCTACTGTTGTGGACATTGACGGTGAGACTGGCCCACAGGTTCAAGGTCGCTCAGCGAGCTATGGAAAGAGCTATGCTTGGAATTTCTCTGTTAGATAGAATAAGAAACGAGTATATCCGCCAGAAGACAAAAGTGGTTGACATTGTTCATAGAATCAGTAAACTGAAGTGGCAGTGGGCTGGTCACATCTGTCGTAGAACCGATAACCGATGGGGTAGACGAGTTCTCGAATGGAGGCCACGAACGGGTAAACGTAGTGTGGGACGCCCCCCGACCAGATGGAGGGATGACCTTCGCAAAATGGCTGGCAGGGACTGGATGCAGAGGGCCGAGAGTAGGGTTGATTGGCGCGCTTTGGGAGAGGCCTACGTCCAGCAGTGGACTGATACGGGCTGATGATGATGATGATGATGTACCTACTAACATTAGTTTGTAAGTCATTTTATTGTATTTTACTAACATCTATGGACAAGGGCGTCGCCAAGGGGGGGGCAGGTAGGGGCAGCTGCCCCCCCCCCCCCCCCCTAGAGATTAGAAAAAATATCCAGCCCAATGCAAAGTCCTTAGTCAGGCACTGGAAAGCGATGAGGCGAGAGCGAGCGGGGAGAGGAGAGTGCTACTGTCTCTCCTATTCCGTCCACGCGGCCGCGTCGTCGCCTGTTCTCACACACAGCTGTAATTTATACCGGCTTGCCCCCCTCTGGGCCATCGGCTGGCGACGCCCTTGTCTATGGACCATGTCCGAAATAAACAATTTTTTATTTTTATTTTCTATTTTATAAACGTGATTTAAAGTTACGTCGCCGATTAGCCTGTCCCTTTCTATCTTAACCTTTTTTTAACGAAGAGTGGAAGGGATAACAACACGATTTATAGGAAGTGAGGTTTAACTAGGTTTATGAATAACAGCATATAAGTACAGTGAGTCCAAAATTTGGAATGATCTACCGCCCCCTATGCGTGAAAAGATGAGCCGATTATCTTTTAGAATTAAATATAAAGCAGGACTTTTGGAGAGACAAAAAGTGACAGAAAACTTTAAACATGCTTACAAATATTTAGTAGACCTTGGGCCGATATTGGGCGACCTTTCGTTTGGTAACACATAAAACACTACTTAGCATACTATCTATATACAAATACACTTGTTTACTATATCCATTTTACACAAATACTCACCCACCTTACACACCTACACACCCAGTCACCCTAGTATAGTTCAGAGGGAAGATAGCACTAGGCTATCTTAGTTCAAGCTCGTTATCATACCGAATATCAGGTATACATTCTGTCAGGGAAGAGGTGCATGTCGAGTCACAGCGCTGCACACCTCGGTGTCAGCTCAGCTGAAACATGCACCTTTTGCCACACCACTTAGCATAACTAGGTATATTAAATTATAACTTGATTTTTGTTATAATGTCTACAGTGGCTATTTTGTGTTTAATATCACGTTAAATTAATCAGAAAATGCTCGCGAATGACAGTATGGTGAATTTATTGGATAATTTGAGCAGGATCTGAAGTTTCAAGCTTTTATCAAGAGTCCCCGCTCCGAGCTCGGGAGTGAACGTGACTGTCGAGCTGTTGAACTTGATTTTTGGCAATAAACATATTTTCTATTCTATTCTAAAGGTTTAAGGTACACGATTGATATTAGTTACACAAGGAGGTAAAAACACCTATCCTGACGTTTGGATATAACATGGGTATGTTATGTATGTATGACTGTATGTATGGTATACCCTTACTCGTGGGTTCATGAGACTGAGGCCACGAACGGGTAAACGTAGTGTGGGACGCCCCCGATCAACTGGAGGGATGACAGGGTAAGGGCTTGCAAAAGGATGCAAAAGGCAAGAATCAAGTTGAGCGTAGTGCCTTTGGAGAGGCCTACGTCCAGCAGTGGACTGATACGGACTGATGATGAAGCTGCATTAAAATTAAAGTACCAGGAGACCATGAATAACCCGGAGTCTCCCTCAACATTTGCTGTTTCCACTCGGTCAGAAGTCTCTTTAAGTAACTTTATAAGTACCAGGAGACTATGACATGACTAGAGTTTCACTATAATGCAGTGGATTGATGCGGGCTGATGATGATGAAGTACCTAACGGCTATGCTCATGTAATGACGGATTTCCAAGGTTACATTTAAAAAAGAAAGAAAGTACCGCTAGCCCCGGTAGATGGCACTGACTGGTCTGATGTCAACATTAAATGCGTTGTTATTGCTTGTAACTTGGGCTTCTCGTATTTCATACCTTGTACTAATTTGTACTGTATTGTTTAAATTACACAAACAAACCAATAATAATAAATTATTCAGCTGACATTGAAATTTTTTTCATGGTGCTATGTTTTTTTACGATGATATAGCACTTCGGTGCAACGCCATCTATTATCAACTTAAAAAGCTGGGAGGATTCCTTGAGAAGCGCGCGAAACGCCATTAGCTACTTTTTTGTGAAAATTCTAATTAAATAGTTTCCGCGGTATTTAGTGATTAATGATCGCGTTAAGTTAATCAGGAGATGTCCGCGAACGTTTCTATTAGTTGGAGTGCTCGAAAGAAGTCCCCTGGAGGAAGATAGAAGACTATTGAATATATTGAATTTTCTGTAACATGACATTGGCAAATGAATGAAGAACTGTCGAGTCCATTAATAAAATAAATAAGCGCCTCCAGTGTCTCATAGCGCCCCCTATCGCTTGATTGAGTCACGTCGTGATTTACTGTTATGCCAGGTTCGTACGAGTTTTCCTGTGTCGGCCGTTTTATTGCTCCGAGCACACATCGACGACTGATAGCTTACTGTGACTTTTATCGGTTTACATTCGTTAGGTCAACATCAACTACAGAGAAACTTAAGAGATGGGAGAAAGAATACTGAAGGTTTCTCTTGAAAATGTCGGAAAACGACGGTTGCGAAATTGATGATGGGCTTCACTGATTACTGTGTTAATGTATTAGTCTATGGTACCTACTCATTACTTATCCGCTGGCTCAGCTACCCGAAGTGGGTCTTGGCCTCCGAAACGAGAAAACACCAGTCATTGCGGTCCTGCACCGATGGTATATAAAATCATTATCATTTTTAGGGTTCCTAAGGCCTCAAAAGGAAAAAAATGAACACTTATATTTTTTGTCGGCCTGTCCAACTGTCAAGACCTATATCTCATAAACGCGTGGATGGATAAGGTTGAAATTAATACCAAATACTCAAGTCTGTAACCTCATGCATCCGTGAAAAAATCAAACTTCTAAGTCAGCACAATCAAAAGATATGGCCGTTTATATGGCATTTTCCTCGCATATTTGTATGAAAATTCAAGAAAACCTAAACCAAAACAAAACATATATCCCGTTGACCTAGAATCATGAAATTTGGCAATAAACTAGGTCTAGCACAAGTAAAGGAAAAAATTTAAAATTTGAAATTACATCCACCCAAAAAAAATTTTTGTTATTACAAACTTATATTTGCAGATTATGAACTAATCAGTAGTGTGACGAATTGATGATGTATGAACATAATATTTTGATATTGGCAAAGATAAGTTGGATTCTAAATCTAGTTTATCTTTTCGTTAGAGCTAAGTTACGGGGTTAGGTTGCGTTGCACGGAAGCCTCGACCGGTTTTTTTCAACGCATTAAAGGAACGTGCCATATTACGTACGTCTGAATAAGTACATCTATCTTCTTCTACTATTCAGTAAATTCGTAGCGACAGGAACTAATGTTGCCGACTCGTGGCCCGATAACAAATTACCATCTCGTCACTCTTGTGGTTCCACACTTCACACCCCCGCCGTACAGAACCCTCCCCCACATGGGGTGAGTGTGGAACCTTTCGATTGGTCGTTATAGACCCATACGTTTTAAGCACAAGCAATAGTATGAAATATCATAATTGTAAGACCGAACTCAATATTAAATGATAGCGTATTTTGGGCGAATCGTTCCATGAATGATTTTTTCGTAGAACGAACCGTCGTCAGCTAAGCGTGTTTTCGGTGAACCATTCCATCGGTGAACGATTTTTTCATAGTACGGTGGAACACAGAGAAAGGTGTACAGGAGAGTTTTTGAGGTTGAGATTTTCTCAAAAACTACTGGACCTATTGCAAAAATTCTTTTGATAGATAAACGTAAAAACTATGTACTGTAAAATAATTATTAAATTCGGTCCAGTAGTTTTTGTGAAAATCTCAACCTTATTGAGGCCCCCTGTATACTTATCTCTGTCTTCGACTGTACAAACTGTCGTCGGCCAAGCGTGTTTTCGGTAAAGCGTTCCATCGGTGAACAATTTCTTCGAAGAACGAACCATCGTCGGCTAAGCGTGTAGTCGGTGAACAATTTTTTTCGTAGAGCGAACCATGGTCGACTAAGCGTGTTTTCGGTAGGTGAAGCGTTCCATAGGTGAATCATTTTTTCGTAGAACGAACCGTCGTCGGCAACGCTTGTTTTCGGTGAACCGTTCCACCGGTGGAGGGTATTTCGGCCGTTCCATCGGTGGAGGGTATACACCGTAGCGAGCTCATTCTCTAGCGATGTCTTATCCAGAACGTATTCGTAGCTGTCGACAGACCTAAGCGATTTTCAGAGCCCCCACTTCTTTTCAAAGCCTCAGTACAAGGCAGCCCCAGTCGGGTCTAAATCCCCTCTGAAATGCCATATCTAATGGCATTTAGTGCCTCAGTGACGTCAGAAGCTTTTTAGTTTGCTCAGATAAGTATGAGCTGGGTTCTCTTGAAAATGGCGGGAAGCGACGGTTGCGAAATTATTTGATAATTTTCCTTTTAATGTCTACAGGGACTATTTTGTGTTTAATATCACGTTAAATTAATCAGAAAATGTTCGCGAATGACAGCTCGGTGAAGTTATTGGATTATTTATGCAAGATCTGAAGTTTCAAGCTTTTATCAAGAGTTCCCGCTACAAGCTCGGGAGTGAACGTGACTGTCGAGCTGCTTCGTCCAGAGTGATGACGCTACGGCGACTCCTCTGGATGAAGACATGAAGACGCGGCTACCCAGGGTGAAGACGCTACTGCGACTCCCCTGGAGGAAGATAGAAGACTATTGAATATATTGAATTTTCTGTAACATGACATTGGCAAGTGACGAACTGTCGAGTCCATAATAAAATAAATAAAGTATGAGCTGAGTGGTGGGAGGTATCTTTTAGTAAAATAAGATTTTTTTAAAAGTATTCTGCTTTCTTTATGAAACATTAACTTTTATAGAATTTTTGCGATTTACCTACTTATATCAAATTAAATTAAAGAGTATTAATATTCTATCGTAGATATACAGGGTGTCCTTGGATTCATTCGACTAATTAAAAGTGGGGGTTGTACTCATGATAAATATTAAATTGGTAAGGTTTTTTAGTAAATCAAAACTGTAGAAATTCATAAACTCCAACATATGGATATTCGCGAACATTTTCTGATTAATTTAACGTAACTTCAAAGAACGATAGTCAAAATTGTAAACAAATATTTCTTTTTAGCAACATTTTCAAAATTCCCATTTATTTATTTTATTAATGGACTTGACAGTTCGTCATTTGCCAATGTTACAGAATATTCAAAATATCATATCGTCATCTCTTCATCCAGAGGAGTCGCCGTAGCGTCATCACTCTGGACGAAGCAGCTCGACAGTCACGTTCACTCCCGAGCTAGTAGCGGGACTCTTGACCATAGCGCCAAACTTCAGATAATGCATGGATCCTCCAATAATTTAACCATACTGTCATTCGCGAACATTTTTCTGATTAATTTAACGTGATATGAAACACTGAAAGTTACCAAACAATTTCGCAACCGTCGTTTCCAGCCATTTTCAAAAGCCCCCAATTTCCCCATATTATAGCAGAATAAATTCAATTCAAATCAAATATACTTTATTTGCACACAAATGAAAATATATCAGTTACATATAAAACCAAAGTTAGCTAGTGTACAGACAGGCGGCCTTATAACTTTAAGCGATTTCTTCCAGGCAACCTTCGGGTGATGGAGATATTGTATCAAAAACAGCGTAGCGGGTGCAAAAATGTCATAATACAATACTATAAAAGCAATAAAATACCTATTGTATTCAAATATGTTAAATAAACCAACAATATAATACAATAAACTAATTAATAAAAATATAAATAAATTACATATACCTATTTCAATAATAAATATATACCTAATTAACTAACATTATACATTACACTTAAATAATTTACACACAAATGTAGGGAGGAGAAATGTAGATTATTAATTAATTAATAATAGTTAAATAAAATGAGGTGCACGGTAGTGTGCAGGCCAAGTTCCGCCAAAACATTCCTGATTATTCACTATTAGCTGACGACTACATCGGCCGCCTCGGCCTGTGCCCTGATTGGTCAGCTCGCGCCCCGCGCATACGTCACGTCGCGAGGCCACGCTGACTCCAGCACATTACTTGAAAGGTTTTATGGTTATTACCCAAAGGATTTATTCTCGGCCCCTTCGGGCGTCTTAAAAACGTTTTAGTGGGATGTGATAAAGTGGCTTCATTGATTTTTTAATAGTTTTAATAACTATAAAAAAATCAGTTTGGGATCGCCACATCTGTCACATAACTTAGAGCTTGTGGTGTGCTGCTTAGAAAACGGGAGTCGATCAATAACACCACAATAATATTTTCATTAACTCGTATGTATTTGTATTGCTTAGAGATTTGACAAATGACAAGAGAGAAAAACAGTCGGCACTTGTTTTTACACTGTGACGTACACGACGCGTAGCGTGAAGTCTCCGCGGAGTAGGCAGAGCAAGAAGGCGCTACAAGCTCAAATCACAAAATAACGTGCAGTGTATTTTTTTTTAATTTTTAGCAAAAGTCGTATATATAATTACCATGAGATCTTGTAGGAAGTTAGGGTTCTAGAAGAAATCGCTTAAAGCATTAGGGTCGCCACTAGCTTATTTTTGGTTTTATATGTAACTGTTGTATTTTCATTTGTGTGCAAATAAAACATATTTGATTTGATTTGAAGTTAGTTCGCTATAGCTACTGCGTAAATAATGGTGCTATGAGTCGATCCCGTAATTAAAACCTCATATTATATCGACATCTATCAAGACGTATTGAAAAAAAAACGTTTAAAAACATTACCCTTCTCAGAATCAGAAATTAGAGTCATATCTCTATTGCATTGAGTACATTTTTGTACGTCAACATTTTTTAATTTACATTCACACCATTAAGCTTGACTGACACACACGCGATCTGCGATCAGTTGAAACGCATGTCCCGCCTCATTTTCTACCGACGTCTACTGGACGTTGATCGCAGGCCTCAGATCGCTACCTACCGGACGTTAAAATGCCCAGAAAATGTGGCATGCTTTTCAACTGATCGCATATCACAGATCGCGGCTAGGTCGCGGCTGAGAGTGGAGGGTATCAAAAGGAGAAGGTGCCAACGATCGTTGAGCAAACTCCTTTCGGCAGTAGGGTAAAAAGGTGTGCTAGCAAACTTTTAAGAAGCTAAAAGCAAAGTTGTGGGCGCTGTCACAGATCACTCGTCAATAAGTATTCGACAAATTGAAACTGGGGATTGTACTCATGATAAATATCAATATGGTAAGGTTTTTTAGGATAAAAACTGCAAAAAAAAATTAACTAAGTACATCACAGGTCACACCTTAGAAATGACCATTAGGTCAAATTCCAGTGAAAGAAAGCGTTGCGAAAAAATTCAAAATTACCTTAAAATATAAAAACTACAAAGCACAGTAATGATGCACATCAAATTAATAGGTATTTTTTGATAATTTAATTTATTGAAAATATTTTATTTTTCCCGAATTGTATAATTTACTTAAGAGCCTTCCATTAGCCAACTAGCGCCGCCAATCAAAAAAAATAATATCTTCCAATATAATCAATTTTATTAAAAAAGCTATTTACAAAATGTTTATTACGATAAATACTATTTTTTAATATATACATGGCATAATTGCGACAAGCTAAGTTGTAGTTCACAAATGTGCCAAAAACGGCCGTTTTCGCAATTATGCGAACTACAACTTACCGACATTGAATCACGTTATAAATAAGCATCTAAAAATTTGTATTTATCGTAATAAACATTTCGTAAATAGCTTTTTTAATAAAATTGATTATATTGGAAGGTATAATTTTTTTAAGATTGGCGGCGCTAGTTAGCTCATGGAAGGCCCTTAAACGCTGTGCAGAATTAATGTATGTCACAAGCCTAACCATCCATTTAATTTTGTCCAATGATTTCAAGGCCACCCTGTATTTCCAACCCCACCTCTACACAAGTGGTCTACGAATCTCTAATAAGGGTTCCTTGGGGCGGCACGCACCCTCGTCGCCGTACAAACAGAATATAGCACAAACCGGATCGTGCGAATCAAATCTATTATTGTGGGCGGTCACAGACTACATCTGTCTGTATATTTCATTTCATTTATGATAGTTGGTGCTGCTTGAAAAAAGAAAATTAAAACTATTTGTTACATGAAAATACTAATGTTTCTTACATAATAATTTGGTGAAAGGTGTAGCTAAATTAATGCAATGGGCAATAGCCTCAGGATAGATACACGAAGCTAAAGAAGTAGGATTCTATATATACCAGTACATTCTTAATTTTTGAATGGATGACCGCTAGTGACACTTTCATCTGAGCCCCTTCGTGCCTCGGGGCGCACGTTAAGCAGTTGGTCCCGGTTGTAGTCGCTTGACAGCAGTCGCTAGGTCACGTCAAAGGCCTGAATAACTTTGACAAATAGGTTATGGTCACTAAACCAGACGAGGAAAGAAAAGAAAGAACATTTTCACTGTTACTGTTTATTCAACGAGTACATTTATTTATAATAAAAAAGTTTATTGTCGGGTTGTCGCTAAGGCGTAGCTTTGTTTAGTTCTGAAATTCATAACCCTTAATAGGCCAGTCCACAAAAAAGACTTCAAAGTATTTTCATTGAGTCTGATTTATTCTGTATACTATGCCCGGTACAATACCCCAATAAGGCGATATCAAAATAAAATAAATCTCCGCATTATTTCTGTCACGTTCTAAGTGTATCGCGGCGGAATGAGACGTCAATACTTCGATTATACGTGCGCACCGGCTAATTCCTTTATAAATGGAGGGGAGATCGTGCACGGTGGCGGGAGCCAAGTTCTATAAAAGAGTAGGTAAGTATTTTTAGTCGGTATTTTTATATGCTGACTTGTAGAGTTGGATAGAAAATATCGCAGGTGTTTTTAAACTTAAACATATTAAGAGCCTTCCATGAGCCAAGTAGCGCCGCCAATCTTAAAAAAATAATATCTTCAAATATAATCAATTTTATTTAAAAAGCTATTTACAAAATGTTTATTACGATAAATACTATTTTTTAAATGCTTATTTATAACGTGATTCAATGTCGGTAAGTTGTAGTTCGCATAATTGCGAAAAACGGCCGTTTTTGGCACATTTGTGAACTACAACTTAGCTTGTCGCAATTATGCCATGTATTGTATATTTATTTATTTATTTATTTATTTTCATAACAACACTTACAGTTAAACCAAACGTGCAATATTGAAAAATAGTATTCATCCTAATAAACATTTTATAATAGATTTTTTTTAAAAATTGATTAAATAGTAATATATAAGTAAGATTATTTTTTCAAGATTGGCGGCGCTAGTTGGCTCATGGAAGGCCCTTTTTGTACAAAAACTTATTAAATTTATTTTTCGACACGCAACTTGTACAAAACTTTATTTCAAACCAATATTTTTAATAAAAAATGGAGATATTTTTACATTTATTCGTTTCATATTGCATAATCATAATCAGTATCATTTTCTACTACTCTCGCAACTCCTATAGAAGAATAACAAAAACAATGAATAAATCGCTTCGATTTCTTACTATTTTCTGAATTCTTAATTAAGCTGTTTTTTTCGAATCGCAACTTGTACAAAACTTTATTTCAAACCAATATTTTTAATAAAAAACGGAGATATTTTTACATTTATCCGTTATCTTGTACATCATGCGGTTGATGGTGGGGCAGTATCTGGCATTGTCATTTGTATGGTTTCATGTCTATTGGGTAAGTGGTCTGTGCTTGTAACTAATAGAGTGCACTCGACCAAAGTCAAAGGCTAGTTTCCTATTAAAAGAGGACAGGTTTGTGCACGGTACAAAGAGCCAAGTTCGGTAGAACGGCGCTGCTTGACATGGAGTCAGCTAAGCCTCTTAGTGCCACTTGCAGAAAGGTTTCGATGTCTTTAATTAATCTCTAAAAGGGGCCGTAACTATGGCAACCTTTGCAAAACTTGGGTTAGCTTTGGGGAACGCGGTCTCTTTGAAATATACCCATGGATCATGTAAATAAAAGTACACTTTTCGAGACCCACCCCTATCCAATTGATATTCTAAACAAATACAAACGAACTTTGTTCAGATGATTTTTTATTGAAGTAAAATTAAATTCTGTACAGTTATTGATGTTTTATCTCATTTCCAATAATTTTATTTTATTTTATTTGGGAAAACAAACAGTTATAAGTACAATGTGTATACTTAGTATAAGCTTAACAAAGGTACTTATTATATAACCAATTATTATATAATTTATTATACAGGGTGTAACGTAAAGAGTATATGAAGCCGAAGGGAGGGTGTTCAGTATCGGTAACTGATCAACTTTTGTTCTACTATTCGAATAAAAAATAAAAATAAATTATTGTCTCACACAAATCGATCAGCTGACCGGTACGAAATGTATGAAAAGTCAAAAAATAAATTCGAGAAAATCGAAAAGTCGTAGAACAAAAGTTGTTCAGTTACCGATACTGAACACCCTCCCTTCGGCTTCATATACCCTTTACGTTACACCCTGTATAATTAAATAAGCAGAGAAAAATATAGTCACATTTTGAATCAAAATGTAGGTTTTTTCTCATGAACTGGACTGGAAGTAGATAAAATTATGACTTAATGGTATCATAAACCAGAGAAAATCCAGTTTTGGACTAAAACCCTGAACTTGGCTACGTTTTTACAAATAGTGAAGCATACAGTGACTTAATTAGCATGAAGTGAGATCAGTCGTGGCGAAATAACTGTAGGGTTAATTGATTTAAAATGAGAAACAAATTCTTATACTTAATTAATGAGGGGTATTTCAAAGTGACAGTTGTAAGAGAAAAAAAACTTTTTAAGTTGATAATAGATGGCGCTGCACCGAAGTCCGATATTATCGCAAAAAACACAGCACCAAAAAAAAATTATATGTCAGCTGAATAATTTATTATTATTGGTTTGTTTGTGTAATTTAAACAATACAGTACAAATTAATACTAGGTACGAAATACGAAAAGCCCAAGTTACAAGCAATAGCAACGCATTTAATGTTGACATCAGACCAGTCAGTGCCATCTACCGGGGCTAGCGGGACTTTCTATTTTAAATGTAATCTTGAAAACTCCTCATTGAACAAAAAAGGGGAAAAATAAAATCTGTAAAAACCATTTTCTAGGAGCAGTCAAATCGTTCTAGTTTTCCTAGTTTTATAAAATACATACCTCAATCTTACACAAATATAATAAAACTATACTACTTAAAAATACATTAAAAACTAAACTAAAAATCTACCTAACTAAAAACATTCTAAAAAAACCTCAATAAATACCTCAATCTTATCATGTGGAATTCATTCACAAACATTAATAATAGTTATTGTATGTATAAATCAGGATTATCAATATTGTAATCTTTGAATATAAATCAATAAAATCCAATAATCTGAATAATAAACAAAACATTACAACTCCTTTAATATACGCTCCATATATGAAAGAAATCGGATTGTAAAAACCAACTATCAGGGTACTATCAGGGTGCTATCAGGATCCTATCAGGTACTATCAATCTATCACGTTTTAAATTCATGATCACATCGTGGCGAGTGATATCCACGTACGGTGGAACAAAGAGAAAGGTGTACAGGAGAGTTTTTAAAGTTGACATTTTCTCAAAAACTACTTGACCTATTGACACAAATTATTTCACTATTTGATAGATAAAAGTTAAAACTATGTAACTGTAAAATAATTATTAAATTCGGTCCAGTAGTTTTTGAGAAAATCTCAACCTTATTGAGGCCCCCTGTATACTTATAGAGATAAGTATACAGGATAGTACCTACATACATAAAGACCTCTGTCTTCGACTGTACTATCCTAAATTGCAATTATATCTAACGGTTTATGATAAATATTGGACAGTAATAAGGTATTTACGATGTTGATAAATAAGATTATTTTAATAGAAGTCCGGTTTGTTTCGGTTTCAATGAAGATTATTAAATATAGGTAATTAAAATGACAAACTTCGTGGGTGTTCTGGCGTGTCCGGTGGTCTATGCTAGCAAGAGGGTCAATTTAAGAGCCTTCCTAGAGCCAACTAGCGCCGCCAATCTTTAAAAAATCATATCTTCCAATATAATCAATTTTATTAAAAAAGCTACGTTCACATTGTTTATTGCTATAAATAATATTATTTAAATGCTTATTTGTAACGTGATTCAATGTAGGTAAGTTTGTGACACATTTGTGAACTACAAGTTACCTACATTGCATCACGTTACAAATAAGCATTTAAAAAATAATATTTAGGTATAGCAATAAACAATGTGAACGTAGCTTTTTTAATAAAATAGATTATATTGGAAGATATGATTTTTTTAAGATTGGCGGCGCTAGTTGGCTCATGGAAGGCTCTTAATTTGACGATCAAATTACTAATGTGTATTTTAAGTATAGACATAACTGTAAAAATGACATTGTAATCTGAAATAAATGAATCTAATCTAATCATAGTTAAACCTATAGTTACCTATCAATGTATTATTTACTTGCAATAAAGATATACGATTCTGAAATATCTAATTTGTAAAACTAACGAAATAATTTGATTTTCAAGATTTCTATTGGCAACTGTCCGTTGACCGTTGTGGAGCGGGGCCACTCGGGGCCAGTGGGTCCCTGGTATCGACAGGGGCGGGGCCGGGCCTTTTTGCCCCGGACCCACGTGATTAATTAACCGCCGCGAGACGGCGCGTGATTAATGCCCTTCACGAAAAAATACTCGACAAAATCAATTTGGGCGGACTCGCTAAACAGCCTCGATAGGCCACGGAAGGAAAAGCTTTTAACAGGTAGTAATTGGGAATTTGGCTCAAAATTTACGCGGTACAATTTAGAAAGATGTTTTATAAACTTATAGGTACTTTTATCCAAGAACATTGTTGTTGGGATACAAATACACACACCGCGAACGAACACAGTACGGGATGTGATGAAAATCAGCGCTGTGCCCAGTCACCCCAGTGGCTGGGCACAGCATTTCAGCTGATCACAGGCCTTTTACTCATATTATTTTAAGTTAGCTCTAAGTGTATAAATAAGGTCAACTTGTATGTATAATATGTGTAATAAATATTTTTCATTTCATTTCAAATACAGTTAGTAAAATCATATCCGTAATTAGGTATTTTTAATGTAACCCATTTTTGTTCCATGTAAATATCTACTTCAAACAAGTTTCTACACAATTGACGAGGCTTTTGCTGATGATGATTTCTGTAATCTGAACAATGATACTAGTATGTTATAAGAATTATTAAATTTACGACTGACGAAGCTATTGCTGAAATAATTGAATTGTATGCACTAAATTAAATCATTACTTTTGTGTAGATGTAACCAAGTGTACAATGGTACCTCAAGGTTGAATGAATGAGTATGAGTAAATAAAAACCGGCCAAGTGCAAACAAACAAAAATGATCTTTAAAATCTGCTCTACTCTGAGCATTGAAATAATACTTTTCTGAAAGCTGATAAAGTAGAGATTGCCTTAAAAATTGCATGCCTAAAATGCCCATTAACTCAAAAATAAAGGGCCTAAATCACGAGGTTAATTTTTTATATAAATGTTATGTTAACGTAACTCAGAAACCACTCATTTTCGACCCCTCGTTAATAGGGCCTAATTTGTTGCAAACCACCTCTAGTATCACCCCTTTCAAGGAATGTATCGAATTTCAAATCCATCAAACTTTTCCACAAATAAAGATTTTTATGGACACAAAAATAATGATCAGTGCTTCTTGAAAATAGGTACTTATACATTTTTAGCAATTATTATACTAACATTTGTTTCAAGAATGTGGAAACGATAGCATCCGTACTAGTTTAAAAAACTGTATGACGGATTACTAACGCCTTCCATCGGAAATGTAATTGTGGTTATTTATGCCAATAAATTTAATATTAAGTAAAAATAATTAAATAAGTAAGTACTAAATGAAAAATATTCTTAAGAGTGTTATTTAAGAGGTAGCAAAAGTGTGTGAGAGTGTGTGAGAGAGGGAGGGTGTGTTTGTGACTGAGGGTGTGTATAATCGAGGTGTATCTGGGGTGTTTTGGGTGTGTCAGAGGGTATGAGAGGGTGTGCGTGTGTGTGTGAGGAAACAAATGAACATATATACAGGATACAAATGAACCGAAATACGTACAATATGAGACATAGTACTACTCTCAAAAGTTTGAGTCAAAACCATTACACTCCTCTTTGTGCCAGTCGGATAAAAAGCATGTTTTCACAATTACAGTACAAACAACCTAAATACATATTGTATCATCGTAATGGCCCCAAAACGCACAATAATGGTTTTATAATAGCAAAAGTTACATCCGTATAAACGTTGTTTATTTCGGTTTGTACGAATGAAACAACTAGAATTAGACAGTCGGCAATATTATCATCATTCAGGAGTTATGTAGTGGCAACTGTTGAGGAGTGGGGTTCTCGCTACCATGATGGCTGCAATCACTTCTCCATTTATCATTTAGATTTTCGTTTCGCATCGCATATGCAAGAAAATATCAAAACATATGAAAAAGGAACGCGTCATCAATTAAAAAACATGCTTTCTAACTGCAATATTAGACATGAATTTGAGTTTGCAATGTTAGAGGTGAATTTATTGGATAATTTGAGCAAGATCTGAAGTTTCAAGCTTTTATCAAGAGTTCCCGCTACAAGCTCGGGAGTGAACGTGACTGTCGAGCTGCTTCGTCCAGAGTGATGACGCTACGGCGACTCCTCTGGATGAAGACATGAAGACGCGGCTACCCAGGGTGAAGACGCTACTGTGACTCCTTTGGAGGAATACAGAAGACTGTTATATATTGTTTTGATATTTTCTTGCATATGCGCTATGCGAAACGAAAATCTAAATCATATGAAAAAGGAACGCGTCATCAATTTAAAAACATGCTTTCTAACTGCAATGTTAGACATGAATTTGAGTAATTGCACAATTACTGGAAAGATGTCGCTACCGTCCCTCAGACGAGAATATGGAGACAAAATTCACGATCTGTATACGAATCACGATGGCTCTGTTGGAATAGAGCGTGCCACGGAATGGCGAGGTCCCGGGTTCGAATCCCGGTCGTGATGAATTTTTTTCTCCATTTATCATTTAGATTTTCGTTTCGCATAGCGCATATGCGAGAAAATATCAAAACATGAAATCGAAATGCTACCATTTCATGCTATGGTCAATTTAATGATCCAATCACGACATATACAAACCGTATAAGTTTAGAAAGCGTTACAAACTTCGAAATAAGGCTGTATTATTATTATTTTAAAGTAAGTCATCATCATCAGTCTATTTATATTGCCCCACTGCTCGGGCACAGACCTTCCCTTACATCGAGGGAGCTCGGGCCATAATCCACCACGCGGGCCCAGTGCGGGTTGGCGGATTTCACATGCCTTAGATTTTTTTTTTCTTCTACGACATGCAGGTTTCATCACGATGTTTTCCTTCACCGTTTTGAGAGCACTCGGTAAACGTACGTAAGTTTTTCCGTCGAAAAAACCGAGGATCTCATTGGTACATAGCTGCCCTAGCTGGGAATCGAACCTGGGACCTCCATATTGCAAGTCCATTGACCCAACCACTGAGCCACCGAGCTCTCGTACGTAACCTAAAAACCTTTGGCCCAAAAGTCTCTTTCCACAACCCAAATACGGAATATTATCGGAGAACCGATTATATCGTACATATTTCATGTGGGCTATAAATGTGGTCAAGGAAATGATAGCTCCTGAATGTTTTAACATTGCCCCTAATAGCTGTTTCGGACAATTAAATCGTCGATAAACAAAGCTTTCTTATGCTGTTAATCATAAACCTTACTTCCTTTAAATCGTGTTGCTATCTCTATCACACTTCGGCTCGATTCCTACACACGCAACTAAGGCCCGTATTAATAAATCACTCTCAGCTCAAAAGTCAATCTTGAGAACGACCCCAAGATGGCGTTCCTATTAACGTAACTTAGGTACGCGTTTAGGAATCGGGTATCACGTGAGTACCTAACGCCGTATTAATAAACAAAACTCAGTTCTCAAGAGAACTGTCAAGATCGCACTTGAGAACGTGTTTGCTGACTAAAGGCGAATTGAGAAAGACATCACGTGATACGCCCTCAAGATTGGTTTATTAATAAATGATATACTGGAGATGGTGATCTCGTCTTGAGAGTTTATCAGCTGAATTCGCTCTTGAGGGCAGGTTTGAGGTCAGACTATTAATACGGGCCTAAGTTACGTTTATTAATAGGAACGCCATATTGAGGTCGTTATTAATAAAATTCTTCCCAGAGGGAAAGGCAAAGCCAACTAGATCATACAGCCTGGTATAATATAATATTATATTATCTACACCAAAAATTAACAGTCGTTGAAAACTAGCGTGTTAAGTAAGTATTTAAGGGATGGCTCGTGTGACCTGGATAATTTGGTATGACCTAGCTTATCTGTAGACAGACTGGTCGTGAAGGCTTGGTATTTTAGTAAAACGTTTGATTTATTGATTCGATCTATTTCAAGAGTCCGACCGAAATACACGCGCACGATGAATAGGAAATTATTTTAACAGTTAGGCCCGTACCTATCTTAGTCTGAACTCAAACTCGCCCTCAAGAGAGAATTCAGCTGATACACTCTCAAGACGTGATCACTGCAATGCAATCAGCAAATACGTTCTCAAGTGCGAGTTTGACAGTTCTCTTGAGAACTGAGTTTTGTTTATTAATACGTTACTCACGTGATACCCGATTCCTAAACTTAAGTTACGTTTATTAATAGGAACGCCATCTTGAGGTCGTTCTCAAGATTGACTTTTGGGCGTGATTTATTAATACGGGCCTAAGTTTTCGTGGTAAAGTTAACAGCAGGATTGAAAGAGCATGTTATGTAGGTAGGTGTTATGTATGTATGAGCATTCAGAGTGAAAGAAAAGAAGAGTCTTGAAAGAAATAGAGCGAATGGTGGTGGAAGGGTCCGCAGAGGTAGACCGAGGAGGCCATACGTCGACCGGGGGGGGGGGGGGGGGGGGGGGGGGCAAATCAGATTTTTTATAAGCTAGGTGCTTATAGAAAGAACGAACGCGCCGCGTAATTTCTAGTTGTAAAAATATTGTATTGCAAACAAATGGCAAAAAAATCGTTTTCTTAATTTTTTTCAATAAAAGTAATAGATAACATACTTAGTAGGGACGTCAACATTATCCGGGGGGGGGGGGGGGGCAGCTGCCCTCCCCTGCCCCTACCTGGGTACGCCCATGCTCGAGGATATTGGTCCAAGTGCGATCTACTACAAACCTACGAGATTGTATTGAGAAATGAGAACGAGAGTGGTGTACAGTCGAAGACAGAGATAAGTATACAGGGGGCATCAATAAGGTTGAGATTTTCTAAAAAACTACTGGTCCGAATTTAATAATTCTTTTACAGTTACATAGTTTTAACTTTTATCTATCTAACAGTGAAAGAATTTTTGCAATAGATCAGGTAGTTTTTGAGAAAATCACAACCTTAAAAACTCTCCTGTACACCTTTCTCTGTGTTCCAGGATTGCAGCAGATGAAAACCAACCAGATGAAGAGGTTCAGAGCTATGCAAGGTGGCTGGCAGGGACTGGATGCAAAAAGCCAAGAATCGGGTTGAGTGGCGAGTTATGGGAGAGGCCTACATCCAGCAGTGGACTGACACGGACTCATGATGACGATGATAGAAATTATTCACGCAGTTCATCATCAGCCCGTATCAGTCCACTGCTGGACGTAGGCCTCTCCCAAAGCGCGCCACACAACCCTACTCTCGGCCCTCTGCATCCAGTCCCTGCCAGCCATCTTGCGAAGGTCATCCCTCCATCTGGTCGGGGGGCGTCCCACACTACGTTTACCCGTTCGTGGCCTCCATTCGAGAACTCGTCTCCCCCATCGGTTATCGGTTCTACGACAGATGTGACCAGCCCACTGCCACTTCAGTTTACTGATTCTATGAGCAATGTCAACCACTTTTGTCTTCTGGTGGATACTTACTCGTTTCTTATTCTATCTAATAGAGAAATTCCAAGCATAGCTCTTTCCATAGCTCGCTGAGCGACCTTGAACCTGTGTGCCAGTCTCGCCGTCAATGTCCACGTTTCGGCTCCGTAGGTCATCACTGGCAGGACGCACTGGTTGAAGACCTTAGTTTTTAGGCATTGTGGTATTGAAGACGAGAAGATATGACGTATTCACGCAGTCATCGATCGCTAAAGAAATACCAATTTTGGAATGAAAAAGCGAAACCCATTACCATTCAAATTAAATTAAACTACCTTTAATTAAAATCACCGTGGACTATTCGGGCAGGGATTTTCCTAATATATCTCCATTGAAGGGCTATCTGATCGTGTTCCCGTAACATTAACCGCCCGGTGTCACGCTCCGGCCGATCCGGTCCTTGATAACGAACTCTAAACTATACCTATGTTACCGGCAAAGTTATAATCTGGAAATTAGCTTTTAGACATTGCGTAAAATGTCACTTAGAATTTCAGCAATACAGCAAGATATTACTTTAAATATCCTGCACTCGGATAATACTAATGCTGTTATCCATACACTTAGTTTAACATCATTTCCTCTAACGAGTGCGCTACGTGATACCGAAATGACATTGCCACATTTCAATTTTTGCCCCACCTACAAAACTACGTGACCATTTAAGCTGTACCTATCATTTTGTTGGGGACTTATTACAGGTTTCATATTGCATAATCATAATCAGTAGGTATCATTTTCTACTACTCTCGCAACTCCTATAGAAGAATAACAAAAACAATGAATAAATCGCTTCGATTTCTTACTATTTTCTGAATTCTTAATTAAGCTGTTTTTTCGACTCGCAACTTGTACAGAACTTTAACTAAAACCAATAATTTTAATAAAAAACGGAGATACTTTTACATTTATTCGTTATCTTGTTCAATTTGCGGTTGATGGTGGGGCAGAATCTGGCATTGTCATTTAACTCATGATTTTGTAAATTTCACAATTCGGTAAGTAAAAGAAACGTCAAATCAGAAAGGAACGGATGTTTAAACCGTGGAAGAATATTATGGCGCGTTTATAAGTACGCACCTAATTTTTTTCGGCCGATTTCGACGGTTTTTGTCAAGATAGTGCTCCATTCAAGTGCGTCTCGACGTCGCCTCAGGCCGTGGCATTCCGTCTAGCACTCAAGAAGTGAGTATTCGTGTGGACTCCCAGACATTTTATGATGGATCAACATTTATTTATTTATTTATTTATTAAGGAAGACATACAGCTTCTATAATACATATGAGTATGGAAACTTAAGAATAGTACAGTAGCCAATAAAGTCCTCACCGCTAGTTCAACAGAAACGTGCATATTAATTTACTTATATAAATTACTTTAAATATTATGATTTGAATGAGATTAGATTATTTTGAATTTTGAAAATACACGGTTACTATATATAACTATATAGATAACATTATGGCGTTTCTGGCGTGATCGGCGTAAAACGGGCAATGCCGCAATTTTCACGCCATCATCAGAGGCTATCCTCTGATTGGATCTATATCCTCGCACTCTGATTGGCCTGCGGCGCTGAATCGCGGTGTTGCGCGATTGTGAATGCGCTTTAGTTGAAATATCGAAAAACGGCTTTCCATATCGATATAAATCGATTCACACAATCTTATTAAAATAGTCAAATAAGTACCTTTAGTTATCACGCCATGCTTTGCCCATCACATCTATACCTCGACAGAATACAGACTGTCTGACTTACGCACTTTACTGCTACAAAAAGACATTGCCACTTTTCAATGGAGCTTTGCTCCACCTACAAAACTACGTGACCATTTAAGCTGTACCTATCATTTTGTTGGGGACTTATTACAGGTGTTATATTGCATAATCATAATCAGTATCATTTTCTACTACTCTCGCAACTCCTATAGAAGAATAACAAAAACTATGAATAAATAGCTTCGATTTCTTACTATTTTCTGAATTCTTAATTAAGCTGTTTTTTTCGAATCGACAACTTGTACAAAACTTTATTTTAAACCAATAATTTTAATAAAAAACAGATTAATTTTTACATTTATTCGTTATCTTGTACAACTTGCGGTTGATGGTGGGGCAGAATCTGGCATTGTCATTTATATCACGAATGATATTTATCACGTATTATCTGATAGTGGAGCTGTTTAATCTGTATTTATTGTTTTCGTATCGTTTGGAAGCAGCTTGGGAACAAATGCGGTTTTTGCGGCGACGTGCCGTGTTTCCAACATTGCCGCTACGTTGCGGTTGGTTCATAAATGCGAAATAAGCGATGCGGTTTTCATTTACTACGTTTTTTGTTGCAAATGTATTTCTTTTTGTTGTAATTTTTTTCCCAGAGAGAAAGGCAAAGCCAACTAGGACATACAGCCTGGTATGATGTTAATAGAATGTCTGAATTCTTCTAAATACATACATAACACATATACGAAGATAACCTAACCTAAACACCTAGACGAAATAACTCAACGATCCACGCCATCGAAACCTTGCTAACAGCAGAAAACTTCACAAACACGACTTCTTTCGAGCATTCCAATTAATAGAAACGTTCGCGGACATCTCCTGATTAACTTAACATGATGATTAATCACTAAATTCCACGGAAACTATTTAATTAGAATTTTCACAAAAAAGTAGCTAATGTCGTTTCGCGCGCTTTCCAAATCAAATTGTAATTAGTAATTTTCGGCTTTTCTTTATTCGTGTAGGTAATGGACTCGGCAGTTGTTATTTGCCAATGTTAGTTGTTGTTTTAATTCTTCCCAGAGGGAAAGGCAAGGCCAACTAGGCATACAGCCTGGTCTGATGTTAATAGAATATCTGAATTCTTCTAAATACATACATATACGAAGATAACCTAACCTAAACCTATGCACACCTATCCCAAAGATATGTAATTTTAAATTTACAGTTTTCGGATTTCTTCCTTTACTTGCGCTGTAAGACCTAGCTTCTTGCCAAATTTCATGATTCTAGGTCAAATACAAATGACCATGCCAGATTCTGCCCCACCATCAACCGCAAGTTGTACAAGATAACGAATAAATGTAAAAATATAAAGGGATAAACTTACTAACAATAGTAATAGTTACGTACTGTATAGTTATTAAGTAATCATTGTATTATCATTGTTTTAAAAGATGTGTTGCTGAGAGTTTTTTGCCACTTTTTCTCCCCAGCGTTGGCACCTTTTCCTTGCAAAGTGGTGTAAATGTAAATTCAAAAAATATATTGACGTGCAAAAATGTACTCAACGTGCTTACTTGCAATAAAGAAATTTGACTTTGACTTTGTATAAGTAGGCGAATCCTCTCATAATTATCGGAAACCACTAAATCCAGATAGATACCTAATTAGGTACCAATTTGGTCATCACAGCACCATGTACACACAAAGCAGATCAAGGTGACTCTTTCCACCGCTCTTATTACCTGCGTCGTAAAAGTTGAAATCGTACTGCAAATGTTACCGTTGATCTGTTGTTGTCGGTACTTACCTACTTTTAAATAATAATCGCAGTTGAAATTAGAGGACGCCTTTACAAAATGTGTTAAAAAAACATTTGTCAAAACTCCAATTCTGAAGTGTTGCAAAAACCCATCTCTTTATTTTTCAATGGAAATACCCGAGTTTCCAAGCGGATGGATATCGAAGGTCCCTGATTAATGATTAAAAAAATACACGCCTTGTGATTAATATTCGTAAAAGCCCCGAACGAGAGCGACCCAGATGGGCGACGATGACGTCACACTTTCGACAAGTGACAGTCGAAATCGAATTATCGAGTCGAATCGAAACAGGAGATATGGGGGTTCTCTTGAAAATGGCGGGAAACGACGGTTGCGAAACGAAATTATTTGATAATTTTCCTTTTAATGTCTACAGGGACTATTTTGTGTTTAATATCACATTAAATGAATCAGAAAATGTTCGCGAATGACAGTATGGTGAATTTATTGGATAATTTGAGCAAGATCTGAAGTTTCAAGCTTTTATCAAGAGACCCGCTACAAGCTCGGGAGTGAACGTGACTGTCGAGCTGCTTCGTCCAGAGTGATGACGCTACGGCGACTCCTCTGGATGAAGACAAGAAGACGCGGCTACCCAGGGTGAAGACGCTACTGCGACTCCTCTGGAGGAAGATAGAAGACTGTTGTTGACTGTTGACTGAGACGATGGACTTCCATCTTGCGATCCTGGCACACAACCCTTGCTTCCTCCACATTCATCAATCTCTTCATGCATGCTCGTCGGTTTGTAGTAGACCGTACTTGGCCCTTTTTCAAGACATCGCTAATTTGGTCGCCGTACGTTCTCCTCGGTCTACCTCTGCCGGCTCTTCCGTCAACATTCGCTCTGTGTATTTCTTTCGTTACCCTTCCTTCACTCATCCATTTAATACACAATACATTATGGTAATTTCATTTTTACTTATTATCTTATACTTATCACAGTAATTATTATACATATACTTATAGATTTTATTTTTATTTTAGCCCATTTAGAAAACGCACTATAGAATCGCTATCACTATCGGTGTAGAATCTTTTAATTGATTACAAATTATAGTAGATTGAATATTGATTAAATGATAATTCATATCGGTAACACGGTTTTTTGGACAGGTTCGAATCAAGTTCATTATCTTACCGATACATATCTAAAATCCTGGAACTTGCATAATTATACAATCGTCAATTATACGAAAAACAAACATTATATACTATTGTCAAACGGCAGACTTATTGGTTTTCGGTATTTAAGTATGTGCCGTCAATTGTACAAACCTACGTTGCTATGATAACTTCGGTAATAAACTAATTTTATTATCCTCTATTATATCAATAAATAGTAATATTTGTCTGTTTGTCAATTGATGGAAATTTCCGATGTTGCCTACCAATGCCTATAATTAGGCTTCTTCGCAAAACCATTTAATATACTAATAATATTAGTGTAGATTCAATTATTGGCTAACAAAATAGTCCAATGTTGATTAGAAAAAGTTCTTGAACTGCGAAGAGCTTTTCCTTGCAGTCGAACCTAAAATGGTTGAGATTCTTTCCCGGAGATATCTACAGGACGCGACCTCGCCTTGATCGTTTTGCGAGCGTTGGTCATTTTGCGTTTTGAACATTATGGGCCTGAACTCTCTATTGGAGCACAGACCTTCCCCTTACGATGTAAGAGCTCGATCCACAATCCCCCACGCGGATCCAGAACCGTTACTAATGCTAAAAATATTACATAGATTATTTTATTGTTCATCTAGATCGTAATAAACGATAAAATCTAATCACCGTCGACTCGTTGGTCATTCAAATCGATACAGATTAGTCAGAATCATTCACGATGCCGCTTTGGAAGACCGTGGGTATCGCGTTAGCGGTAGTGATAGGGGTTGCAGGGGTGGTGGGATGTATAACCCTGGCGGTGCTGTACGCAAACGAGGTGAACTCGGATCCGACACCCGAGACGACCATAGCGCCGGAAACCTCGACAGAGACACCAGCAACGCCGGAAACCTCGCCAGAGACACCAGCAACGCCGGAAACTACGCCAGAAACTCCAACGGAACCAGATACCACGCCAGACACGCCAGATACCTCACCAGAAACACCACCGACAACAACGGAGCCCATGCCAGAGCCCCCAGAGTTGCGGCCGCTGGACTGGTGGGAGCACACAATCATCTACCAGATCTATCCGAGGTCGTTTAAAGACAGCGATGGTGATGGCATCGGAGATTTGCAAGGTCAGAAAATCAATTAGGTTAAGACAGATTGGCGGCAGACATTGGACATGGAAACAGGTGGTAGCATTTCTTCTATTGTGATCTCAATACACATTTCTCCATCAGGCATCACAAGCGAGCTGGAGCACTTCGTGGACGCTGGAGTAGGAGCCATCTGGATGTCTCCCATCTTCACGTCGCCCATGGTGGACTTTGGCTACGACATCAGCGACTTCTATAACATTCATGATGAGTACGGCACCATGGAAGACTTTGAAGAACTCATGGAAAAAGCTCATGAGCTTGGTAAGGATTTCATCATTAATTTTATTTTAAAATTAAAATTAACGATCGTCCTTTTCTCTACTGATTATTTTCTCTACTCAGGTATAAAAGTTCTTCTGGACTACGTACCGAACCACGCCAGTAACGAGTCTGAGTATTTCATCCGTTCCGAGGCCCGGGAGCCAGGTTATGAAGACTTCTTTGTGTGGGCCGACCCTCGACCGAACCCTGACCCTGACAGTGATATTCGTCTGGTGCCTTCAAATTGGGTACGAAATTACATATCATATATTTTTGGTTAAATGCGCCTAAAATTATTTATCAACTTTATGTTTTGTCGTTTCTTTGCGTCACAATTTACAATCGACTGTCTTATCTGTGTCATAGTTATGATATAACACACAGTACTCAATAAAAACTATTTTTCACTACAATACATTATATTTCCAGATCAGCCAATTCGGTGGCAGTGTGTGGGAATGGAGTGAAGTAAGAGAACAATACTATTTACATCAATTTGCCAAAGAACAAGTAGATTTTAACTTCAGAGAACCAGCGGTCAGACAAGAAATGCTCAACATTATGGATTTCTGGTTTTTGAAAGGAGTGGACGGCTTTAGACTCGACGCTATTCCCCATCTGTTCGAAGCCAATCCTGATGACCACGGCGGACTCTACCCTGACGAGCCTCTGTCTGGGAACATGTTCCTGCCACCCACTCAACCAGGATACACCACTCAGATACATGTGAGGGATCTGATAGAGCTGTATGATGTCGTATTCGAGTGGAGAGAGTTTGCTGACGAATGGCAGGAGGAACATGGCTCTGAGACCAAGTGAGTCTGCAATTTAACCAGCCCTAACGCGGTATATCTTTATATTGCGTGATTTAAAACATATTGTGTGGTGATTCCTCAGGGTTATGCTGGCCGAGGCGTATGCAAACATTTCAATGACCATGCTGTATTACGGCGACGAGCAAGGACGCCTCGGATCGCATTTTCCATTCAACTTCGACTTCATTACCAGTCTGGATGACAAGTCCACCGCCAGGGACTTTGTGTACGTCATTCTCAGATGGCTGACCTATATGCCCCATGGAAACGTTGCAAATTGGGTGGTAAGTGGATGTGACTGTTAAAAATAACAATCATTTATTACTGATTCCATTACGTCACCGAAATTGGTCGATTTGTTGCAGTTTGGTAATCACGACAACAATAGAATGCCCTCAAGATTCAGAGAAGATATGGTAGACGGTCTCAATGCCCTTAATATGATTCTCCCAGGAGTAGCCATCACCTACCAAGGCGAGGAGATCGGTATGAAGGACGGCTACGTTAGTTGGGAAGATACGGTCGACGTAAACGCCATCAACCAAGGCAACGAGAGCAACTACCTGGAGTTCTCCAGGGACCCGGCAAGAACTCCTTATCATTGGGATAATACCACCAGTGCTGGCTTCTCCACTAGCACTTCCACTTGGCTGCCAGTTGATGAAGATTATTTGGTGACCAATCTTCAAAGCCAAAAGGATGCTGATCGAAGCCATTACAAGGTAAAATGTCTCACTTTTTAATATTTTGAAGTTTTCTGACTTAATTCACAACAAACTTTGAATTCTTGCAGGTGTACCAATTGCTGACGCGTCTCCGCAGGGAACCTGCTCTGTCCCACGGGGCCTACCACATTCAGGCCTTGTCAGTGAGGACCCTGGTTTTGGTGCGATACCTGGTGACCCACGACACTTTTGCCCTGGTCTTCAACGTGTCGGAAGAAGATGACATCGTAGACCTGTCACGAGTGTCTCAACTGGCAGAACCTCTGAACGTCTATGTTTCTAGCGTGTATTCTGATAGATTAGCTGGGTAAGAGAATACTGGCTATACTTCAATTTCGAATAATAGTTTTGTAATGTGTGTTGTATTTACGATATGTTTTATTCTTCCAGCGACACAGTGCTGTTGGGTAACGTGACCTTAGCGGCAGGAGAGGCTCTGATTCTGCGCGCGCCGCCAGTTTAATTCATGTATTTCACATTTTCTTCAAATAGTAGGTCGTTGAGGAATGTTTCATATTTGTCAATTTGTGTGAAACTATGAGTTTCGTGATTAGGTATGATGTGCAAGTTCAGTTAATTATTTTGTATTCAAAATATTAAATTGAATGTAATCTTTTTTTACTAGATACATCTTTTTTTACGAATTATTACATTGTTGATTTGTTGTTTTATTTATGATTTTTTTTGTAGATAACCGTCTGACTGATACTTAGTTCTCTGAGCCTATTAGCAATCTAAACTCGATCCCTCATGCGGAACCGGCGACACACACCGTGCATGTTCATCGTTTATACCTCATGCGGAACCGGAGACACACACCATGCATTTTCATCGTTTAAATAGTCATATACCTATTCTGTAATACGCTATCTTAAGAAGTGTTTATTTATTGAATTTTTTAAATTTCCTCTCTGTTAACGTCGTGACACTAGTTTTAGGCCGAAATCCTGTCTATGGAGCCTCGAGCACAAGCATAGTGTGACCTCGCTCTTATAAATCTGTGCCCCCAATATATACTTTTAAAATTTATATTATAATTATTTATTTATTTATTTCAAATTTTGTCCAACATAACGGGTTGCCTCAAGGCGTAGGACAGTCATACTTACTTACATTATATACAAAATAACGTAAGAACATAAGTGCTTAGAATATTAATTATACAATAGACGAATGCAATTTATACTTCTTCTCACAATACCTAGCACACTCTCTCACTACACTCAACCAACTATCTATAATATTAACTCACGATAATATCTACATGTCTCTCTCAGGGGGGCTAGTCGGCTGGCCTTTTCTGTCCTGTTAAAGCCTGGTCTGCAAATGTTCGCCAAAAATCGGACATTGTCGGTTAGTAAAAATCGATGCAACACCCCCCTGACTACAAAGATAAAGTAACAAAAATAAACGTTCCAAGGAGTTTAGCAGTAGAAAATCTTTATTACCCTTATAAATTATTATGATAAACTTCTCTATATAAGTATGAAATCTAATCATCGACTCAAGTTGGTCATTCATAGCGATAGAGGACCAACAGAAGTAGTCAACATGCCAGACTGGAAGGTCGTGGGTATCGCTACAGCGGCGGTGATAGGAGTTGCAGGGGTGGTGGGATGCATCACCTTGGCGGTGCTGTACGCAAACGAGTTGAACTCGGAGCCAACACCACCCGAGACTACCATAGCGCCAGAGACGCCTCCGACAATACCCGAGATCCCGCCAGTTACCCCTCCGACAACGCCAGATCCGCCACCGGTGATCCCTCCAGTGCTGCGGCCGTTGGACTGGTGGGAGCACACAATCATCTACCAGATCTATCCGAGGTCGTTTAAAGACAGCGATGGTGATGGCATCGGAGATTTGCAAGGTCAGAGAGACTTACAAATCATATTCGTAAAGTATTGGATAGGGATTTGCCTTGGAATCAGGGAGTAATACGGTTTCTTATTTATTCTATCACCACGCTTCTCCATCAGGCATCACAAGCGAGCTGGAGCACTTCGTGGACGCTGGAGTAGGAGCCATCTGGATGTCTCCCATCTTCACGTCGCCCATGGTGGACTTTGGCTACGACATCAGCGACTTCTACAACATTCAGGATGAGTACGGCACCATGGAAGACTTTGAAGATCTGGTGGAAAAGGCTCATGGGCTTGGTAAGGACTGTAGTCCTTGCTATTGTTTTATTAGTATGACGCAGGCTTCGTATTAATTTTTACTGTTATGTCCTATTCCCAGGCATTAAAGTTCTTCTAGACTATGTCCCTAACCACGCCAGTGTTGAATCTGAATATTTCATCCGCTCCGAGGCCCGGGAGCCAGGCTACGAAGACTTCTTCGTGTGGGCCGACCCTCGGCCGAACCCTGACAATGATACCGTCCTGTTGCCTTCGAATTGGGTAATTATCATGCTTATGAATAATTTGAACTCTAGGCTATTTGATATCTGGCTAGCAATATACGGGAGCAATCACGTATATTGCTAGCCAGATATTTTATTACAATATTTTAGGATGTATAAAATTTTAAATATTTATTGATAATTTATTCACATTTGTGAAGTTCACCTTTCAGGTGATCTGTTGCTACTCTCTGAGGACTTTATATCCAATTTTATAATTTATTATTTTTAACCGACTTTCAAAAAAAAGGAAGAGGTTATCAATTCGTCGAATTTTTTTTTTTTTTATGTATGTTACCTGATTACTCGAAGACGCTTGGACCGATTTCGAAAATTCTTTTTTTGTTTGAATGGGTATACCTCACAGGTGGTCCCATAGTCATCAGGTCAGGATCTGATTATGGGATCATGGAGAAATCGAGGGAACTCTTCAAATGTTATAGGCACATATAAGGTTTTTCATATATTTTCTAAAGCTATGCAAGTATTTACATCTGGTAGTCATCAACTTACGTTGGTAAGCTGATGATGGAAGGTACAACTCCTTAACGATTAAGAGTTGGGGTATAATTTTTAAAATATTATAGGCAAAATTAGGACGTAAATTTTAATCTTTCAAGTTTGAATGGGTATACCTCCCAGGTGGTCCCATAGTCATCAGGTCAGGATATGATGATGGGATCCAGGAGAAATCGAGGGAACTCTTCAAATGTTATAGGCACATATAAAGTGTTTCATATATTTTCTAAAGCTATGCAAGTATTTACATATGGTAGTGTTTCGTATTTGTGTATCGCCGGCCAATATCGGCCAAAAGGTCTGCGCACCAGGCCAGACTACATTTTTTATAAGTAAACGTCAGACCGCTTTTTCGACTTGTACGATCAACATCGTTTTTTGCATCTGCTTGCACCTTACTTTAATTAATACTAAAATCCATTGTTTCCACATCCCGTGGCCCCCTTTTTATCCTCCTAATCCAGGAATCGATTCACTCTCCCGTCTTCCGTATTTTAGTGATAGTTTGTGTGTGGTGCGTGAGTTGGCGCTTCCAGTCGGTCGGTAAGCACACCCCCTTATTGTATTTCAACCCCTATTAAAATCGCATGAAATAACCAGCTCAAACCTGCCCCAAAAGGGAAGGACCTTCGCAAAACCAGGATTCGATCGGAATCCGAACCCAATCGTGGCTGCCTATGTTGGGGCTGCGCACCCCTATGTCCAGGGTGGACACAATTAGAGACATGTTATGGTCCTTCGAACGCCGGATTCTTCCTTTTTGAGACCTTTGGGCGGGTTGTTTCGTCGATTTTAAACCATTTTGTTCGGCAGAAAATATTTTTTATCGACCACCCTCACTAAAAATATTGATCTTTTATTCGAATCGTATGATATTTCGTTTTATTTTCGTGTTATTATCGTATTATATTTGTAGTAAACCCTATTGCAAATATTATTTTGTCGTATTTTATCGTGATATTACGTATTTTTACATTTATTGTTATAAAAGTAGGTAGTCATAATTTTTTGTCACGTTGTTAGTCGCATCTCATGCCTACCACGCGCGCTCAGCACAAAGCAATGGCCGACGAACTATTGCGATCTAAAACTAAGTTTAGCGCCCTGTGCGATTCGCTTGCTAAGTTAGCGGCGATCCAAAATCCTTCCATCCCGGAAGTACTTCGTATTCGTCACGAATTAGATCGTTATACCGAAGTCGAAAATTTGTATTATGATATTTATACTCAAGTTGCTCAGCCAGCTGTGGGCATCGCGTACCCCATCTCAAAAGATGACGTGGTTACAATTTTCGATACATATATAAATAATTATTATGCCTTAAAACAGCTTCATACACACACCAATTCGCCGTCCTTACCAAACCATACGTTGAATACTAGTCACGTTGACGATGGCTTGAAGTTAGGTCATATTTCTTTGCCGTCATTCTCTGGCAATGATCTTACCGAATGGGTAGGTTTTTCGGAAATGTTTACATCACTCGTGATAGATAATCATAATTTGTGTGAAGTCAAACGCTTGTATTATTTACGTTCGTGTCTATCTGGTGAAGCATTGAAGTTGATAAACCACTTAACCCTCTCCGCGGTTAATTTTCCCGTAGCTTGGGATTTACTGAAAGAAAGATATGATAACAAACGGCATATAGCTACATTGCACTACCGTCATTTAGCTAATGCTACTTTGAATAATTCGTCCGCCAAGTCGCTCACAATTTTCGTAGATATCGTTACAGATAGTGTAAACGCACTTAATGCTTTGAGATTCCCCACTGATGAGTGGTCATTTTTGTTATTGAATATTATTCTCGATAAGTTGGATGCCGAAACTCGACGGCAATTCGAATTGTCTAATTCCTCGGACATACCTACGTACGAGGAGTTAATTTCATTTTTACGTAAACGAGCTAACGCTCTTCAATCAGCTGTAGGTGTTCAAACGTCGAGCGCAAGTGCGACCCGCATGCCGTCTCACTCTCACCCGCGCGGTGCAGGCGCCACCCGCGCGCCGCCGCAGCTCGCCCGCTCTAACGCTCAAGCGCCGCAGGCGCAGTTTTTCATGCCCAGGCAGCAAGTCGCGCTGTCCACGGTTCGTTCCCCGCGTCTGCAATGTTTGTTGTGTAAAGAACCCCATGTTTTATCGAAATGCTCCATTTTCCTTGGTCTGTCACCAGCTGATAGGTACCATAAAGTAAAAGAACTCAAGATTTGTATAAATTGTTTATCGACTGAACACTTTTTGAAAGATTGTAAGTCGACCTATTCTTGTAAAACTTGTTCATCCAACAAGCATCACTCTCTCTTGCATATCGATTACCAATATAAGTCGAATAATTCGCCATTACAACAACCTTCGTCGTCGTGTGCGTTCCCAGTACAGGCGAAAGATAGTACGGTCACTACCCCCAGTGACGAAGATGTAAAGTATAATGTCGGTTGTTTTGCTGCTTCGTTAGAAAATACTCGATCTCAAATATTGTTAGCTACAGTTTTATTAAATATTCGTGATTTTCAAGGGCGACTACATGAAGCTCGCGCCTTGATCGATACTGGCAGTCAGTTCAGTTTTATAACTGAAGATTTCGCTAGACAGTTAGGTTTACCTCGTCGTAAAATAGCCACTACTGTACATGGCATATCCGGACTCGCACTTCAACTCGAAGGTGGCGTAGTCGATTTGAATATTTCGTCTCGTTTAGTTAGCAAGCAAATACAGATGCAAGCCCAGTGTATCCCCACCATTACAGGCAATGTTCCCGCCGAACCACTTCCGGTCTCGCTTTGGCCGCACGTCAGGCATCTCACCCTCGCAGATCCTACGTTCGGTATCCCGTCTTCAGTTTCGTTACTTCTAGGCGTCGATGTCTACCGTGACATCGTGCTAGGAGGTTTGGTAGTCGGACCGCCAGGTACGCCTGTAGGTCTCGAAACCATTTTCGGTTGGTCTCTCATGGGCCACACTTTCGTTCAGCCCAATCGTTCGGTTTTTTCGGGTCACGTGTCGGTCGCCCCGAACCACCGTGACTGCTACGCGCTCCACTGTCAGAGCGACCCCACGCTCGACACTATCGTACAAAGGTTTTGGTCGTGCGAAGAACCTCCATCCCGCGATGTTCTTAGCCCCGACGACGCAAAATGTGAAGAAATATTTCGCAATACCGTCACTCGCGACGAGGACGGTAGGTATATCGTGTCACTTCCGTTCAAGGAATTTCCGCCAGACTTAGGCGATTCTCGTGAAATTGCACTCCGACAATTTCATTCCCTCGAAAAGAGATTTAAACGCGATCCGACGTATAAATCTGAATACAACAAATTCATGAATGATTATCTCGATAAAGGGTATATGTATCCATCGCATGACAACTCGTTGCATGGGTACTACTTGCCCCACCACGCTGTCATAAAAGATAGTTCGACCACTCGGTTACGCGTGGTATTAAACGGCTCCTGTCGTAGTGACAATGGTAAATCGTTGAATGATACTCTGTATCCCGGGCAAAAACTACATAAAGATATTTTCGATGTTTTGTCGTTGTTTCGATTAGGTGAAGTAGCCGTAGTGGCCGATATCAAACAGATGTTTTTAAATATTAATTTGAATCCCGCTCATCAAATATATCAAAAAATTCTATGGCGTTTCAATGATGAACCCATTCGTGATTATATATTAACTACCGTGACCTTTGGTCTCACTTGTTCGCCCTATCTCGCAATTCGCACTTTAGTCGAACTCGCAAACGAGTATGCTAACTCCCATAGTAACGCTTCCCGTGTTTTACTCGAAACTACATTCGTCGATGACGTCACTTGCAACGCGCCGGACGTAGACTCGGCCCGTAGTCTCGTCGCGGAATTGAACTCCCTACTCGCGGCAGGCGGCTTCACATTGCGCAAGTGGGCGAGTAACCGACCGGAATGCTTGGTAGACGTACCGGAAGACAATAAACAAAGTATTGAGGATTGTTTTTCTCCGGATACTACTGCCTATTTGAAGGTTCTCGGTTTGCAATGGTGTCCAAGTACCGACTCCTTTTCGTATAAAATTAAAGATACGAATCTCGTAACTACTAAACGTGGTATACTTTCCGATTTAGCACGTGTGTTCGACCCTTTAGGTTTTATATGTCCAGTTGTTTTTCTCGCTAAAATTCTGATTCAAAAATTATGGCTTTTACAAGTCGGCTGGGACGACTCGATCCCTGACGAACTGGTTCAAGAATGGCTTTCGATAAAAAACAATTTACATTTGCTTGAACAAATTTCAGTTCCTCGATTTATTAACTCTCGTCTTACTAACGAAAGCTACATTGAATTGCATGGGTTTTCCGACGCTTCTCAGCAAGGATACGGTGCCGTTGTTTATTTTCGTATAGTCAATCCTTCCTCTATTTCAGTATTTTTGATTTGCGCAAAATCGCGTGTCGCTCCGATTAAAACAGTTTCACTTCCTCGTCTCGAACTCTGTGCTGCAGCTCTGTTAGCTGAGCTCATCTCACACATTTTAAAATTGTACTCGCCTAAAGTTTCCATCCACAGCTACTCGTGCTGGACGGATTCTCTCATCACGCTTCACTGGCTCAAGTCGCACGCCAGTAAGTGGAAAACTTTCGTTAGTAATCGTGTCAGTCTGATCCAAGATCACACGTCCCCCGAATGCTGGCGTCACGTCCGCTCCAAGGACAACCCGGCAGACGCGGCCAGTCGCGGCCTCGCGCCCGCGGACCTGGTGTCACACCCCCTCTGGTGGCACGGTCCACAATTTTTATCTCACCCTAACAAGAAGTGGCCGTCACAACCCGCTGACGTGTTCGCGCTTGATGATAAAATCGTTAAGAATTTAGAGTGTAGACAGAAGGTCGAAACTCAAGTTTTGTTAACAACTAACAAAACTACCCATGATTGTAACGAAATCGTTAGTTTGATTTCTAATTTTTCGCATCTATCGAAACTCATTCGAATTGTCGCTTATTGTTTTCGATTCGGTTCCCCTACTTATCGTTCGTTTCTCGCCTCGTACCCCTACCTCACAACTCGTGAGTTAGATCACGCTCTCCATGTTTGTATCAAAGTTACTCAAGCCGAGTACTTCGCTGAAGACATAGCTCGAATGAAGAAAAATACATTACCTTCGAATGCACTCCGCAAATTATCGCCCTATATTGATGGTGAAAATATCGTTCGTGTTGGTGGACGATTGCAAGCCTCCAGTTTGTTATTCGAAACTCGTCACCCGATTATTCTCCCTCGAGATAGTCCACTCACCGCACTTATAGTGAGATACTATCATATTATCTTCGGCCACCCCGGGTCGAATGCATTACTTTCAATGCTGCAAAGTCGTTATTGGATCCTCTCCGCTCGACGTGTCGTCCGTACCGTTACTTTTCGTTGCTCGCACTGTTACCGCCTCAAGCCTCGCCTCCTGCAGCAGGCTATGGGCGAACTTCCTGCTCCAAGGATACAACAAATCAAACCTTTTGCTAAAACAGGTGTAGATTACGCAGGTCCCTTCATGCTTAAAACTTCGCGTTTGCGCAGAGCTCCCCTTGAAAAATGTTATATCGCAGCATTCGTTTGCATGAGCACGAAAGCGTGCCATCTTGAGTTAGTCAGCGAGCTGACTACGGAAGCTTTTATCGCAGCTCTCCAACGTTTCACTTCTCGAAGAGGTCGATGCTCAGATCTGTATAGCGACCAAGGTCGTAATTTTATCGGTTGTAATAATTAATTACGTCGTATCGTTAAAAGTCATGCTCATGATTGTTCGATTCATGATTTTTGTAGCACTCAAAATATTCAATTTCACTTTCAACCTCCTCTCAGCCCTCACTTCGGTGGTCTGTTTGAAAGTTTAGTGAAACAAGTTAAAACACATTTGTATAGAATTATCGGTTCACATTCGCTCACGTTCGAAGATTTTTATACGGTACTTACTCGCGTCGAAGCGTGTTTAAATTCTCGTCCTCTCGTACCACTTAGTTCAAACCCGAACGACTTTACCGCGCTCACTCCCGGGCACTTTCTTACTATGGAACCCCTCACGGCTATGCCCGAGCCCAACCTTCGTGACGTTTATATGCCTACATTGAAGAAGTGGAATCTCATTCAAGCCATTCATCAATCGTTTTGGCAAAGATGGCACCGAGAATATTTACATACGTTACAGACCAGAGCAAAGTGGCACACCCCTGTGCATGACATTGCAGTCGGTACCCTAGTCGTGCTCAAGGACGATGGCTTGGCTCCTCTCTGCTGGCCTCTTGGTAGAATAATTTCGGCTACTCCGGGACCCGACGGTCTAGTTCGTGTCGTAGAAGTACGTACCGCGCACGGCGTGTACAAACGATCCGTTACTAAAATCGCTCCGCTACCTTACGTAGACGAGTAGTTTCTCTGCCATTGTATACGCTATCGTTAAGTTATCTAGAATAAGTAGTATGTAATATGTAGATTCATATATGCTATTTATTCACCCGTTATTGTGTATTATGTATACTTACTATGTATTCGTTAATAATTTGCATCTCGTCCCTATTCCGTTATATGTGTATATCGACCCCCGATTCGATATCAATATTTTCTGCTGAATACGTGGTTTCAGGGGCTCGTATGTTTCGTATTTGTGTATCGCCGGCCAATATCGGCCAAAAGGTCTGCGCACCAGGCCAGACTACATTTTTTATAAGTAAACGTCAGACCGCTTTTTCGACTTGTACGATCAACATCGTTTTTTGCATCTGCTTGCACCTTACTTTAATTAATACTAAAATCCATTGTTTCCACATCCCGTGGCCCCCTTTTTATCCTCCTAATCCAGGAATCGATTCACTCTCCCGTCTTCCGTATTTTAGTGATAGTTTGTGTGTGGTGCGTGAGTTGGCGCTTCCAGTCGGTCGGTAAGCACACCCCCTTATTGTATTTCAACCCCTATTAAAATCGCATGAAATAACCAGCTCAAACCTGCCCCAAAAGGGAAGGACCTTCGCAAAACCAGGATTCGATCGGAATCCGAACCCAATCGTGGCTGCCTATGTTGGGGCTGCGCACCCCTATGTCCAGGGTGGACACAATTAGAGACAGGTAGTCATCAACTTACATTGGTAAGCTGATGATGGAAGGTACAACTCCTTAACGATTAAGAGTTGGGGGATAATTCTTCAAATATTATAGGTACACATAGACTGTCACTTATAATCTTTCAAGTTACATACTTACATATTATATATTTACACCACTAAAAAGCAAAAAATAAGTTATTTTTAAATAAAAAAAAACCGCCTTCAAAAAAATAAACAAAAAGGAACTAAAAAGCATAAAATAATTAATTAATTACATCTACATACGAATATTGAAATAAAATATTATTGCTATGTACCTACTGATCTCTTTTAAGTCGGTGCCAAGCCAAATAGGTATACGATAGGGATACGTAACTTACTACTTTCGTCGCCGCCCCGCTCCCGCTCCCGCTCCCGCCGCATCACATACATACAACACGCGCGCGCTTTGGCTTGGCACCGACTTAAAAGAGATCAGTAGGTACATAGCAATAATATTTTATTTCAATATTCGTATGTAGATGTAATTAATTAATTATTTTATGCTTTTTAGTTCCTTTTTTTTTCCTTCATAATCTATTTATGTATTCTGTTTGCGTCCGTACGTCACTGCACCCGCGGCCCCGCTGAAAACCAGCGCTGTAGTAGGTACCACTACTGCAGCACACGCTGAACTGGGGACCGGTTTGGCACCACACCACTGCACCGTCACCTTGTATTGTACTAATCTATTCTTTTTCTTGTGTATTGTGCATTGTTTGTGTGTGTCAAATAAACGTTATCTTATCTTTTTTTATCTTATCTTTTTGTTTATTTTTTTGAAGGCGGTTTTTTTTATTATTTAAAAATAACTTATTATTTATAAGTTTATTCAGACTGTATTTATCTAAATTTTATTGTCCTTCATAAATGTATTTAGGTCCTACACAGGAATAGGTATTTTCAACACTGTGTTAGTCACAATTTATTTTAATAGCACAACATAAATTAATGATATTTTATCTATATCTACAGCAGAAAGCCAACTTTCACTAATTTTATTGTTCATAAATATTTTCAGATCAGCGAATTTGGTGGCTCCATGTGGGAATACAGTCCAATTAGGGAACAGTTCTACCTTCACCAGTTTGCCATAGCACAAGCAGATTTTAACTTCAGATTACCAGCGGTCAGACAAGAAATGCTCAACATTATGAATTTCTGGTTTTTGAAAGGAGTGGACGGCTTTAGACTCGACGCTATTCCCCATCTGTTCGAAGCCAATCCTGATGACCACGGCGGACTCTACCCTGACGAGCCTCTGTCTGGGAACATGTTCCTGCCACCCACTCAACCAGGATACACCACTCAGATACATGTGAGAGATCTGATAGAGCTGTATGACGTCGTATTCGAGTGGAGAGAGTTTGCTGACGAATGGCAGGAGGAACATGGCTCTGAGACCAAGTGAGTCTGCAATTTAACCAGCCCTAACGCGGTATATCTTTATATTGCGTGATTTAAAACATATTGTGTGGTGATTCCTCAGGGTTATGCTGGCCGAGGCGTATGCAAACATTTCAATGACTATGCTGTATTACGGCGACGAGCAAGGACGCATCGGATCGCACTTTCCATTCAACTTCGACTTCATTACCAGTCTGGATGACAAGTCCACTGCCAGGGATTTCGTGTACGTCATTCTTAGATGGCTGACCTATATGCCCCATGGAAACGTTGCAAATTGGGTGGTAAGTGGATGTGACTTTTGAAAATAACAATCATTTAATACCGATTCCATAACTTCACCGAAATTGATCCATTTGTTGCAGTTTGGTAACCACGACAACAACAGAATGCCCTCAAGATTCAGAGAAGATATGGTGGACGGTCTCAATGCCCTCAATATGATTCTCCCAGGAGTAGCGATCACCTACCAAGGCGAGGAGATCGGTATGAAGGACGGCCATGTTAGTTGGGAGGATACGGTCGACGTTAACGCCATCAACCAAGGCAATGAGAGCACCTACCTGGAGTTCTCCAGGGACCCGGCAAGAACTCCTTATCATTGGGATAACACCACCAGTGCTGGCTTCTCCACTAACACTTCCACTTGGCTGCCAGTTGATGATGATTATATGGTGACCAATCTTCAAAGTCAAAAGGATGCTGATCGAAGTCACTACAAGGTATAATGCATTACTTTTTGAAATTTTGAAGTTTTCTGACTTAATTCACAACAAACTTTGAATTCTTGCAGGTGTACCAATTGCTGACGCGTCTCCGCAGGGAACCTGCTCTGTCCCACGGGGACTACCACATTCAGGCCTTGTCAGTAAGGACTCTGGTTTTGGTGCGATACCTGGTGACCCACGACACTTTTGCCCTGGTCTTCAACGTGTCGGAAGAAGATGACACTGTGGATCTAACACGAGTGTCTCAACTGGAAGAACCTTTGAACGTCTATGTTTCTAGCGTGCATTCTGATAGAATAGCTGGGTAAGTAAAGTTGTTTTTCCTTTCTGTGTGTACCGAAGTGTAGGCACTGAAACGCATTAAGGATATCATCATCATCAGTCCATATCAGTCCTTTAATGGACGTATGCCTCTCCCAAGACCAGCAAGACGATTCGGCTTTTTGCATACAGGCCCCAGCCACCTTGCGTTGGCCGGAATTATTTAAACTTTCCTTCATGCGGAACCGGCGACACACCATGCATGTTCATCGTTTAAATAGTCATCTATTCTGTAATACGCCTTCTTAACAAGTATTTCGCCCAAAGAATCAGCCTAGCGATCCAGAGGGGAAATGCCGCCAGCATTTTGGGCACGTTGCCGGACAACGGGGATCGGTTGAACTATCTGTAATGCTAAGCCATTCGGATAGTTCAACCGACCTATTGTATATACAGTTTTTAGTTTAGTTTATATTTCCTAGGTTAATTAATAGTTCTTTATAAAAAAAAATTTTTAATAAATATTTATAGTTCAAAACTTATTTATATGCCAAGCTTGTATCGTAAAGAATAGATATAGGTAATGATAACAATGTTATTGTGGAATCTAGGTAAATTACCCTTATCACAACATTTATTGGGGCAGGATGTTGCAATAACCAAAGCTTAAAAGGCTTTTCGTGGTTTGTGATAATGCACATTATTGTTTTCTTTATTTGTAACTAAGTATTGTAGTCCCTGGCCCTGTACTGTCCCAGGTTCGATTCCCAGTCAGGGCAGCCATGAGTATATTAGGTTTTTATCGAAAAAACTTACGTACATTTACTGAGTGTTCTCAAAACGTCTCAAAACATCATTATTTCTATATTATTTATATGTATTTCTTAATGTTTTCAGTGACACAGTCCCTCTGGGTTCATTGACCCTACAGGCTGGTGAGCTACTGGTATTGCAGACGGCTTCGAGTTAATATAATAATTCCGCTTTATTTATAATAAAATACAATACAATTTACCTATGTTTTATTTATTAGTAATCCTTTATTAAATGATAAATGGAGAAAAATTAAAATACATTTATAACTGCAATGTTAGACATGAATTTGAGTAATTGCACAATTACTTAATAGATGTCGCTACCGTTCCTAAGACGAATGTGGAGACAAAATTCACGACCTGGGTACTCCAGTGACTCTGTTGGAATAGAGAGTGCCACGGAATGGCGAAGTCCATGGTTCGAATCCCGGTCGTGATGAAAAAATTTCTCCATTTATCTAAGCTTACTTTGATGACGACCTTCGTCATGGTTCGAAATAATAAAGTATTATTTAATTTAAGTAATCCTGCTATAAGAGTTATTGGTAAGGGGGCAGAGCGTTAAATTGGTTATGAACTGAAAAAATGGCTCGTTGAGCGGTCGTTTTACAGTTACAACGAATTTATAAATGTAACTAAATACTAATGAATGAAATACAAATATTATATTAAATTGCTGATAATGTATGTAGCAATAACGAAATAGTAAAAGACATTACCACTTTTAAATGGAGTTTTGCCCCACCTACAAAACTACGTGACCATTTAAGCTGTACCTATCATTTTGTTGGGGACTTATTACAGATTTCATATTGCATAATCATAATCAGTATCATTTTCTACTACTCTCGTAACTCCTAATTCTAACTATTTTCTGAATTCTTAATAGAGCTGTTTTTTTTCGAATCGCAACTTGTACAAAACTTTATTTTAAACCAATAATTTTAATAAAAAACGGAGATATTTTTTACATTTATTCGTTATCTTGTACAACTTGCGATTGATGGTGGGGCAGAATCTGGCATTGTCATTTATAATGACGTGTAATGAATATTACCAATAAAGATGTCTATGTCTATCTTGAAATGTTAAACCATTTAATGCAATGGTGGCATTCTTGTGGCCTAAACTGCGGTGCATGTATAACTGTTAAGTCGCGTATATGGCTAACAGCGTGGCTACCTTGTCAACCAAATTACAGAGCACGTTTGCTCCCCGCAATGTCACATATTACAGCGTTTGCACCGCAATTTGTGACCGGCATTAGTGACCAATAATAGCTGACGTCACTTCCGGACGGATAGTGATGGCCATCGTTACTAACTTAAACTGCCTATAAATTACGTAAACTACCTAAATTAACAGTGTATAATTACAAAGCTGTACAAGTTGAAGAATCATCATCATCAGTCTATTTATATTGCCCCACTGCTCGGGCACAGACCTTCCCTTACATCGAGGGGGTCATGATCCACCACGCGGGCCCATTGCGTCACATGTTCATATGCTTTAGATTTTTTATTCTTCTACGACATGCAGGTTTCATCACGATGTTTTCCTTCACCGTTTTGAGAGCACTCTGTAAATGTATGTAAGTCTTTCTGTCAAACAAAAACGAGGATAACTCATTGGTACATGGCCCTGGCTGGGAATCGAATCTGGGACCTCCGTATCGCAAGTCCATTGGCCCAACCACTGAGCCACCTACTACTTTCTGGCAACTTGTTTTAAAATATACAATACATCCCTTCATCATCATCATCAGTCCGTATCAGTCCACTGCTGGACGTAGGCCTCTCCCAAAGCACGCCACTCAACCCTACTCTCGGCCCTCTGCATCCAGTCCCTGACAGCCATCTTGCGAAGGTCGTCTCTATGTGGTCGGGGGGCAACACATCTCTTTAATTCCGGTAAAATATTCGGCTGGAACGGAGACAAAAGACATTGCCACATTTCAATAGAGCTTTGCCCCACCTACAAAACTACGTGACCATTTAAGCTGTACCTATCATTTTGTTGGGGACTTATTACAGGTTTCATATTGTATAATGATAACCAGTATCATTTTCTACTACTCTCGCAACTCCTATAGAAGAATAACAAAAACAATGAATAAATCGCTTCGATTTCTTACTATTTTCTGAATTTTTAATTAAGCTGTTTTTTTCGAATCGCAACTTGTACAAAACTTTGTTTTAAACCGGAGATATTTTTACATTTATTCGTTATCTTGTACAACTTGCGGTTGATGGTGGGGCAGAATCTGGCATTGTCATTTGATCAAGGTGTTTTTTTCTTAGCCACAATCTTTACCGGGAATGGAATTTTTGGACAGAAAACAGGCATACTACTAACCTAGGCTAGCAAAATACGGCTTCTAATTTTATTTCCATAACAAATTCGGTATTTCCCCATCACTAGCCCAAGGCCATGGCCTACACACCATAACAGTAGCCAGTACCGGCCACCATGTGGCTCATACCACTCGTGTTACTCCTCCTCCGGAGCTCCCAGGGTTCGGCACCAGCCTGGTGGACCAGCGCAGTGTACTATGGAGTGCTCGTAGACTCTTTCAAGGATGGCGATGGAGATGGACTGGGAGATCTGAGTGGTGAGAACACAGACCACTTACCCAATAGACATGAAATCGGTACAAATGACATTGCCACATTTCAATGGAGCTTTGTGCCACCTACAAAACTACGTGACCTGGACTAGAAGCTGGATCTATAATTTTGTTGGGGACTTATTACAGGTTTCATATCGCATAATCATAATCAGTATCATTATCTACTACTCTCGCAACTCCTATAGAAGAATAACAAAAACAATGAATAATTCGCTTCGATTTCTTACTATTTTCAGAATTCTTAATTAGGCTGTTTTTTTCGACTCGCTAGATGTACAAGACTTTGTTTTAAACCAATAATTTTATTAAAAAACGGAAATATTTTTACATTTATTCGTTATCTTGTACATATTGCGGTTGATGGTGGGGCAGAATCTGGCATTGACATTTGCAGGCGAAATATTCTGTCAACGATGAGCGCATAGAGACGAAGCGGGGGACAGGGGTGCAGTATTAAAGAGACGCGTCCATGTCTATAATATCTCTAGGTATCGTAGCGCGAAGCAATTTTGCGCTCATGTGCGGGCAGACAGCGCCCTCCTGGTACTGGTCTATGGGGTAAGTGGTCTGTGGGTGGGAGTTTTAAACTTGGAGCTCTTCACATTTAGGAAAATTTTGGGATAAGTATCTGTTTCCATAATATTATGGTTCCATAACCATGGATTTTGAGATTGTCAGTAACTGCGACAAATCTACACGTATCACGCCTTTTTTTTTTTTCGGGGGGAAAATCATCCAGATATTATGATACCTCCTTGTCACGGGGAGGCGAGGATGGTTATGTCGGACTCTTACCGACTAAAAACCCCTCGGTGTTCCGTCTCGCCGCCCTATGACGGAGTCACGGGGAGACTTGCGAATTACTTCCGCGACTACGCCGGCTGTGTGTGATATAAACACGTATCACGCCTAGTATGAGGCATTCATTAACATTCATTACAATAGTAATTGCGCGAATAATAGCCTTCTGGGTTGAAGGATTTTGTTTTCAAACACTTAATAATAGCGTATTATAATTTCAGGGGCAACCAAGCAGATCAGCTACGTCCGGGCTTTAGGAGCTGATGCGGTGATCCTATCGCCTTTGAGTGCCAGGAGTACGGACTGCTCCAAGCCTGGTGTTGTGGACTTCACTGAGATTGACCAGCGATACGGAAACTTGGACGGTTTTAGTGCATTTCTGGAGAAAACCAAGAAGTTGGGTAAGATACTGAAGCTATTAATATTTCATAATATCGTGTATATTTTTGGATGTGAACCTCTTTTATCATTAATATTTTACATCACTTTGCAAGGAGATGGTAAATGGGGCAATCTTTCAGCACCACATTTTTTACGACTAGCTTTAAATACGGTGACTGCAGCTCTCGCAGGTCTTTCTGCACCTCGTCACCCCGGCGATATCTAGGACGTCCGACTGGCCGTCGTCCGCTGGGCTTTCCGACATATGTTCCTCTCCAATCCTCACCACGTGACCAAGCCAGCGGAGTCGGGCTGCTTTGGTTTCTCCAATAATGTCTCCATCTCCTCGATCTCGCAGTTTTTCCGGATTCTCCAGCTTTCGTCCTCTCTCTTCACTGGTCCCAGAATTCTCCTTAAAATCTTCCTCTCCGCCACCAAGAGCTAATTCTCTTGCTTCAGGATCCAAGTCCGTTAGTTTTAAATGGTAGAGATATTTTTCAAGAGGTGCCCCTTCTCTTTAAATTATGATAAAACCTAATGCCCTATGATTTTTCACGATAATAAAGAAACTAATTTCTCCCAGAGTTGAAGGTAGTGATCACACTGCCTCTTCAAACCGTCAGCGTTGCGTCAGAATGGTTCAACTCCAGCGCCGATCGAGTTCCTGGCTTTGAGGACCGTGTAGTGTGGAAAGATGGGAAGGCTGAGGAACCACCATCGGTAAGTGCATCTGGAATATCTATTCCAAAATTTGCGCGCTTGCTAACAGGCTGAATACTGCGACATTTGCTACTTTGTTACTTTGCCTACTTAACACCTGATTTTACTATGCTCAAACCAGGCTTGAGCATAGTAAAATGTTTCATTTAATTTCGAAATATTACTTGTTTATTTCAAAAAGGTACAATATAAAATAAAAAAGAACCATTCAATATTTAAAAAAAACCTAATCTAAACTATTTTAAAAAAAATTAGTAGCAGGAAGAGTACCCAAGACACTGGCCGCGTTACCTTGCTGGATCGCGATGCTAATCCATTGCGCGAGGTAGCTGCCAGCTCTTGGGTCACCAGTGGCATCTACTACTCGTTTGCTAAGCTCTTTGTAAATATCGAAATTACATTTTGGACGTATATTCCTCACAATTCCGCTAAGATACATATTCTGCTCGAATGGATTCAAATCGTTGCGTATCAAATAAGCTGGTCAGACTTCTGCTAACTTCGTCATACTTGCCGGACCAGCCTATACTGGTTATTTGCCGTTTCGACTCTGTTCGACCCAAACTTAGCGGAATTGGGAGGCTGAACCATATCATTGATCTTCTTCTTGTTTATGTTAGAGTTGATGTGGAACAATAATAACCTCATAAAATCTATAAATGTGTTAAAAATCTTTTCCCAGCCCGAAGACGGCATCACCTGGACTTGGCACGACCCTCGCAGCTCATACTACGCCAGTAGCAACAACGAGGCCCTCCTGAACTTATGCTCCGAAGCAGTAATAGCCGCTCTTGCTGCAGCTCAATGCGCCTGGCTAAGGAGAGGAGTCGTAGGTTTACTGCTCAAACCAGACTTCCCGGCAGACCAGCGCTGTGCAGAGCAACTGCTGAGGAAGATGGTCGCAGAAGCCATGAGTTGTACCAGAGCTGCCAGCCTGGATACGCCGTAAGCTAAAATGACATTGCCACATTTCACTGGAGCTTTGCCCCACCTACAAAACTACGAGACCATTGAATCTGTACCTACCATTTTGTTGAGGACTTATTACAGGTTTCATATTGCATAATCATAATCAGTAGGAGTTGCGAGAGTAGTAGAAAATTATAACCAAAACAATGAATAATTCGCTTCGATTTCATACTATTTTCTGAATTCTTAATTAAGCTGTTTTTCGACTCGTTTGATGTACAAAACTTTATTTTAAACCAATAGTTTTAATAAAAAACGGAGATATTTTTACATTTATTCGTTATCTTGTTCATCATACGGTTGATGGTGGGCCAGAATCTGGCATTGTCATTTACCACCCCGAAATGTCGGGTCAAAGTGGACAAAATATTTTCGGGAACACTCTTATATCACTTTTGTCCGATTGTACGGTAGAATTTATGATGAAGAATACTTTTTAGACACCACCATTTTTGGGATAAAAGACTAAATTTTTCAGGATAATTTTGGTGGAATCCTCTCTACAACCAGAGATGGCAGCGAAATATTACGCTGACGGTGGGATCGGTGCTAATAGCGTGTTCAGCAAAGCCCTAACTCTCCCCAACAGAGAGTCTGCGCCAGAATTAGCCCTGGCGTTTCACGCTGCCTTGTTAAATGCTCCTGAGGATGGTATTACTACTTGGCAGGTGGGTAGTTTGACATCCTCACATACGTCAAAGAGCCGAAACGTGGACATTGACGGTGAGAATGGCCCACAAGTTCAAAGTCGCCCAGCGAGCTATGCAAAGAGCTATGCTTGGCATTTCTCTGTTAGATAGAATAAGAAACGAGTATATCCGCCAGAAGACAAAAGTGGTTGACATTGCTCATAGAATCAGTAAACTGAAGTGGCAGTGGGCTGGTCACATCTGTCGTAGAACCGATAAAATCGATGGGGTAGACGAGTTCTCGAATGGAGGCCATGACCAGATGGAGGGATGACCTTCGCAAGATGCCTGGCAGGGACCGGATACAGAGGGCCGAGAGTAGGGTTGAGTGGCGTGCTTTGGGAGAGGCCTACGTCCAGCAGTGGACTGATACGGGCTGCTGATGATGATGAACATCGGTATTCGTTATCTACGGTAGCATTTCCAAATCTTTCTAACCGAAGTCAAAGTCAAATTTCTTTATTGCAAGTAAGCACGTTGTGTACATTTTTGCACGTCAACATATTTTTTGAATTTACATTTACACCACCGATCTTTGAGCATCAACAAACTTTTTCAAGAGGAACTAACTAAGCTTGGTCGCAGAGGAGTAAGTTTTTTATCAGTCGCCTCATATTTTGTGTCTGATGTCTAGTCTTCATCTTTCAGACAAGTTCTTCAAACGACAATCGAACAGCAACTCGATACGGCAGCGACATGGTGGACGCTGTGAACCTCCTAACGATGATCCTTCCTGGAGCGACTGTCATACGTCAAGGAGACGAACTGGGAGCTGCTGATACCATACTCGAATGGGCGACATCTACCTCCTGCTGGCCAGGTCCGATGGTTCCATCAGCAGCTCCATTCCCCTGGGATGCCACACCGAATGGAGGCTTCACGGTTGGCGAGCCCTGGCTGCCACTGACACCGAACTACAGATATGCCAATGCGAAAACTGAGTTCTCGAACGACTTAAGTCACGTTGGTGTGGTTAGAGTCGCCGCTGCCATGAGAAAGTCTCCAGCTATGGGGCCTCATACTGAGGTAATTGTCCGATTAGGAAACTTGTTACCTCAAACCGTGTTTCTAAGTGAGAAATATCAGCCTCCTATGTGTAAATAAGTGGTTCGTCTCCCAGTTATGTGTACGCGTAAAAATATGCATAAGTTGAACTACGCTGAGCGAAGCTGAGCTACGCTGTCCCTGGATGGGTGACCTTCAGTGACATTTTCATTTGAGCCCCTCTGTACCTCGGAAAGCAAGCACGGTTGTTGTCAATCTGCAGCACTCGTTAAGTCCTGAAAGCACGTTATCCAGTCGGTCTCGGTTGTTGCCAGTTGTTAGAGAGGCCTCACGACGACCATACCACAAGAAGAAGATGGAGTAAGTGTAAAAAAAGTCAATTCTTTCTGAACATAAACGTACATGCCATGAATGGAATTATTATATACTGTATTCGCTTTTATAACAAGTGTCACGACGTTGACAGAGAGGAAATTAAAAAATTTCATTAAAGGAACACTTGTTAAGAAGGCGTATTACAGGATAGATGACTATTTAAACGATGAACATGCATGGTGTGTGTCGCCGGTTCCGCATGAGGGATAAAGTCTAGATTACTAACAATAGTAATAGTTGTGTAATACCTAGTTATTAAGTAATTGTGTATTATTATTATATTATTTTAAAAGATGTGCTGCTGAGAGTTTTTTGCCACTTTTTCTCCTCAGCGTTGGCACCTTTTCCTTGCAAAGTGGTGTAAATGTAAATTCAAAAATATTTTGACGTGCAAAAATGTACACAACGTGCTTACTTGCAATAAAGAAATTTGACTTTGACTTTGGAAACACGCTTTGGTCTTGGGTCTTATAGTATTATCAAGAATCAAGACAGCGGTATTTCAAAATAAAGTAATTTCTCAATGCCTGAAAAACTCTTTTCAGATTAAACGCCTTGGCGGAGCCATAGCAATACTAAGATGGGGAGGAGCTGGATCACTCCTGGTCGTCTCCAACGTGGCACGAGACCAGAGCGAAGTCCAACTGTCCAAGATCCCAGGTCTTCCTACAGAGATGACCGTAGCAGCCAGTTCAACGGGCTCCAGTCTGGCTGTTGCCTCACATTTGAACCTGGAGAAGACCCTGAAGCTGACTCCTGGGGAAACATTCCTCCTGGCAGGACCGCCCCGACACTGCGGCGGCCCAGGACCCGTGGATAAGATTGCTAATAAGTTAAACGAAGGTTGGCAGAAGCTTAATAAGTATTTTGGTAATAAGTAATCTAGCATATGAGTGACGGTTTTATTTAGATTTAGCGGCCATGACAGAATCGCACGTCATGTCTAATTGATATTAGTGTTCTAAAATTTACAATTGGAAATGATTATTTTTTACGAGATATTTCTCTCATTTTCTCTGAAATAATGTAAAAAATGCTAATGACTCTTCTGTTACGTAACAAGTTCCGATACTTATATGTTTTTTTTTTATTTTTATGAAGGAACAAAACCTATGTACTTCTATGTTTTTTGATATTTTTTTGCATATGTCTATGCGAAACGAAAATCTAAATGATAAATAGAGAATTCTTTTTATGTATGTTAACGTATGAAAAAGGAACGCGTCATAAATTAAAACATGATTTCTAACTGCAATGTTAGACATGAATTTGAGTAATTGCACAATTACTGGATAGATATCGCTACCGTCCTTCAGACGAGAATATGGAGACAATATTCACGATCTGGGTACGAAATCAAGGTGGCTCTGTTGGAATGGCGAGGACACGGGTTCGAATCCCGGTCGTGATAAAAAAAGTTCTACATTTATCATCTATGTACTTATAAATATATTTTCTCGTTATGGAGAGTCTAATCTTTTTTTTTTCAAATATACGCAATTAGTGTCGTCTTGTCTATGATTATTCTTGTCCTCATGGGTTTTTTTCTTTCCTCTAAGGGTAAGAGTACATCAAACCAGCCCTGAAATGAGTCTATAAATATTTGCGAGGCAGAGACGCGCGCTCATAACGGCTTTATTACATGTGCTCAGTACAGATTGGCCCGTACGTACGTATCGCTCGCGGATGTAAAGAACGGCATAGAACAGCGTGCGTCTAATGAATTGAATACGAAAGTACCTGCACAGGACGGCGTTATAGCGCGGGAGCTTCACTACTCAAATTGTGATTACGAAAGTCGAAGACAGAGATAAATATACAGGGGGCCTCAATAAGGTTGAGATTTTCTCAAAAACTACTGGACCGAATTTAATAATACTTTTACAGTTACATAGTTTTAACTTTTATCTATCATACAGTGAAATAATTTTTGCAATAGGTCAAGTAGTTTTTGAGAAAATCTCAACCTTAAAAACTCTCCTGTACACCTTTCACCGTACATGTCGATTGATTTGATCGATACAAAACAGATCATTTGTACCACAATGAAATAGTAGTATTCTTTAGTTCGAAAAACAGCAGATCAATGGTAACACTTGCAGTACGATTTGTAAGATTTTAAATCTTACGACACAGATAATAAGAACGGTCCAAAGTGTTACACTTGATCTGCTTTTAGCTGTACCTAACTAAAGAATTAGGCTGACTGGGCACTATAGCCACGTTCACGACTGCGTTGCCAATTTTTTTTATTACTCTACCGATTTTGTAATATCGATCTAATTTCTATAAATTTATAATAAATAAAATAAACAAAAATACCTTTTTTGTCCTTATTAGTTTTCCTAATTTGACAGTTAATTATTAATTAGGCCTTTGCCCAGCAATGGGGCATTGCAGGCTATTAAATAAAATAAATAAATAATTATTAATATTAAAAATTTATATATTTTATGAAAGAAAGAAAATACATTTATTCAGGCACATACACAAATACAAATATTACAAACTCTACTAATCTGACATTGGTGTGCAGCGCCGGAAGGGGTCAGCTGCCTCAGCATAATGCCACAGCCACGCGGTACATGGCTGCGGCGCTGATTTTCAGGCAGAACCCATAGGCCGACCCACTTATATACTTATATATTTTATAACTAAAGTATTAGGTAAGAAAGTACCTGTCTTAAGTTGAAGTTAGGAGCGTGTTTATGGACAATGTTGGTGTTAATAAATATATAACAAACATTAACATCCCAATAGTTGTATTCCCACATCCTTCCAATTCTACCTAAGTTCCGTCCAAAGTCCGTTCCGGATATCCTGTCTCGTGATCCGGCCTCTATACCTTTTGTAAGCTAATAATGACGAGTTAGGCTCCCGGTCCACTAAGTCCACTATTGTCTCCGTGACCCATTTCGGGCGCAGTAGGGAAAACAATTTCACATAACTAGCTCTGTATAGCCTGGTTTTGAACACGTAGGCCCCTACCACGGGTTTCCACGGAGGTATAGTTACAACTCTAGTTACGACCTCTCTTTCACAAGCTTTACGTGTACCGCGATTCGAAAACGAAAATAGCGTCCTCTTCACATAGAAATTCTAGTTACAACTTTAATTTTAATGTTTTATTATTATTTTGTTATTATTAGTTCTGTAATTATTTAAAAAAAAGTATATTAAACGTTATTGTTTAAATAAATTGTAAACATCATGTAAAAACAATCGATTTCCGCGACCAAAGGACATCTAACAAGCATTGAGTGATTTACTTCCAATATAACACTTATATTAATCATTAATTGTTTACAACTTGACGTAAGTTAAAATAGTCGTTAATTCTTTCAAATCTAAGGCCCGTATTAGTCTGAGTGAATTCAGCTGATACACTACACTCTCAAGACGTGATCGCTATCTCAAGTAGTCAATTAAACCAATCTTGAGGACGTATCACGTGATGTCTTTCTCAAGTGGAATAACTCAAGTAAACGTCGCGGTTTCGCCTGCAAACAGCAAATACGTTCTCAAGTGTGAGTTTGACAGTTCTCTTGAGAACTGAGTATTGTTTATTAATACGGCGTTACTCACGTGATGCCCGATTCCTAAGTTACGTTTATTAATAGGAACGCCATCTTGAGGTCGTTCTTAGGATTGACTTTTGAGCTGAGAGTGATTTACATAGACCACGTAACCAATAGACATGAAGTCTGTACAAGCGAAAAATTCTGTCAACGATAATCGCATAGAGACGAAGCGTGGGACAGGGGTGCCGTATTGAAGAGATGCGTCCATGTCGATAATATCTCTAGGTGCCACGTGTCGCGAAGCAATGTTCTTCTTCTTCTTCTTGACGCGGGCTATTTTCCGCACTTGGCCGCATGAGTGGCAGCCATTGTGCGTGAAATGGTGCAAAACCGCACTAGTTGAGCCAGCCCAGCTCCCTCCAGAACGCCAGCAGCCTGCGGATGCCACATGCGGCCTGGGGGAGGGACCCTGGGTTGTTCAGGATCTGGGCTCGTTGTTCTGCCAGCCCTCCGCACTGCAACAGTACGTGGGCAGGTGTTTCCTCAGCCTCTAAGCATCCCCTGCAAATTGGACTGTCTGTTATACCCATATTGAACAGGTGTTTATTTAGTGGACAGTGGCCTGTGATTGTACCTATCACAATGCGCAGGTCATTTCTACCTAAGCGCATTAGACTCTTACTGAGACGGGGATTTGGAAGCGGTATCGCCGCCTTTGTCTGTTCGCAGTCAGTTCTGTCACACCAGGTAGTATTGTGTTTGTTGGAGGTTCGTTTACGCAGCCAAGTTCTTATTTGATTGAAGGGTATCGGAACGATGGGCTCCGGGCCCAACACCTGTGATTCCGCCCCTCTTTTCGCTAATTCATCGGCTGCGTCGTTTCCCAGCGAGCCACTGTGCCCCTTTATCCACTGGAGGGTGACTCTGTTGGTGTGCGAGATGTCCTCCAGTGCATAATGGCACTCGCGCACCAGCCCTGATGAACATATATTGTTCCTCAGGGCGTGCAGCGTTGCTGCGCTGTCCGAGAGTATCCTGATGCCTAGATCAGATACTCCTTTGTTAAGTATTGCTGTTGCCGCCCTTGTGATGCCGATACATTCTGCTTGGAATATTGAGTTGTATCTGCCCAGGGTTGTTGATATTTGTATGTTCAGGTCTGCGGAGTAGACACCAACTCCCGTACCTGTGTCGGTTTTAGAACCATCTGTGTAGACGCGTACCTCGTCCACTCCAGAGTATTCTTTGTTGTTCTCGTGGAATTGTACCTTATAGTGTCTTTCGAAAAAAAAAGCGAAGCAATGTTGCGCTCATGTGCGGGCAGACACGGGCGCCCTCCTGGTACAGAACTATGGGGTAAGTGGTCTGTGACCTACCTCGTCTCTCCCATATCCGACTCGACATTGGCAGAATTCTACGAAGAGACGCCGGAACCCAAATGATAATAATAATAATAAAACATTTTTTTTCATAACTTCGAGACAATGTGATCATGGCAGGTGTCCGACGTCTCGCTCTATAGACCAGACTGACTGACCCACCAACACCCCAAACCAATAGCCCCAATTAAGTTGTAATTTCCAATCACTGCAATAGTTTATGCACCTGACGGGGTCTGTCATTGAGTGCATTCTGATGCGCTCAGAGACGGGTCCCGCTAGGTGCATCACATATCCCTTCAAATTAAAGTTCTCTAAGGGGCCTCTACGCGTTGGACCTATGTCTCCGTACAAGCCTTTCAAAGGACCGGGTTTTCTTAAACCCGTGAAACTTGGAGAGATAATAATACAAATTCCTAAATGACGAGACGATAACGATAGTTGTTACAATTACAACACCGAAAGGTTCATTCCCATGGTAGGAGCACAGATTACTTATACACACGCGACCTAAATAATAGGTAGAGAATGGTACAAATTAAGGGGCTGTGTAACGATCGTTAACGTAGAAAAATTCATAGCAAAATTTTGATATTTCAAAATTAACAAGATTAAGATCAGATTTAAGGTAATCATAACATATATGTAGATGATATACATCATAATATTACATAACCTATGGACCCCAATTAAAAGATAAACTATAATATTGTCCCGTGTAAAGAAAAGCTTAATTATTAAGTATAATAGGATAGCTGTCAAAAGAAACAAGAATAACGCGTAGGTACCTACCTTAATATATCAGTAAAATGAAAAACTAAACTTATTTGAGGTACTACTCATTTCAATTCCTTTCTTTCACACTCTTCAATCAAGCAAAATGTGAAAATTTCGCATCAGCGACGAAATTTACTTCTTCAGCACTCTTAAGAACCTTTGATGATTTTGAATATGATAGAGAATTACATCAAAAATGAAAATAACTTGCCTACAGTAATACCTACCTACATCGAAATAACTTACCTACATAAACGTGAAAATCAAACCTAACCTCATTGATCTCCTATAAACAACTATAACAAAAAGGTCTTACTAAAACAATTTAAAAAACGTCCAAATAAGGGTCCTTTGTTAACGTCCTAATAAAGTCCAATAAAGCAAATGAAATTCATCCGTTTGGACCATCTTTGCGCTCGGACATTTTTAGAAGGCAGACTGTGTATCTAGTTGTTTATAGGAGATCAGTGCCTAACCTATAAGGCTTTTTAAACTTAGATGAAAAGCCGTCCAAAAGTATGATCCACCATTTCTTGAAATTAGAATTTACAAATCACTAACAAATCTTCAAAAGACCGATGCCACTTCTAACCGGTCTTTCTTTCTTTAGTTATTTAATGTTCACAAATTGGTTACTATTGCGAACTGGCTGACCAGTCGCCACCTCTGTGGTAGTACTTTTATAAGCAATGCTCATTCTACTTGTCATCGCCTGGAAAACAGACCTATTAATAATATACCCACCTGATATCCTGAAATATAACTCTTTTATTAACCAGCGAGCCCAGCTCCTCAACAGTTACAATATAAAACCTGAAAAAGATGTACGTATACGATGTTAAGGCTAGGAGATCTCCAGCAGACCAGTGTGAGAGGGAAAACGAGCTGGAGCTGGCAGAGTAAGGTAAGAGTAAGGTAAATTACCAACATGCCCTGAAAAGGACTGTTTTGATGACACTTAAATTGTACCCCTAAAAAGAACTGTTTTAGTAAAACTAAGATGGAGCTCTGAAAAAGACTTCTTCTAGGTTTTCTTTCCCAATTAAGTAAAACAAATATTAAATCTTGAAAAGACCGACAGCTTTCTAACCGGTCTTTTCACTACAGATCAACAATGGATTTAGGTTAGGCTAGAACTTACAGAACTTGCTTTTCTCGGCATGGCTGGTGGCTACTAGGAGTGCAGAGATGAGCAGGGTTACCAGCGGTCGAGCCCTCATGGCGGCGCGGGCGGCGCGGGGCGGGCCGCGGGCTGGCAGTCGCCCGGCGCGGCGCGGACTGCCGCCGGCGTGCCCGCTATCGACCGCGAGGACAACGCGCATGCGTGCCCCAAGGCCTCACGGGCCACGCTACACGGGGTTGCCTGGTAATGACGGTAGGCTTTTAGGGAGTTCTTTGGGGAGAGAGCTAAACAGAGTAGTTGGCAAAGTAGGATAAGTAGTGACCAGCATTAAGTTGATCAGTTTGGTATCCTGATGATTATTATGATGCTGCGATCAAATTAACCAGGTTCAAGCACCTTTTCTTCAAAATTCTCAAATATCCCTTCATCAATTATAAAAGAGCTGATTGTCCTCGAACAGGTGAATAGCTGAGAACAGGTGAATAGCTGAACACATCGATCAAATCACATTTCAAACGAAACAAAACGAAAGACAGATTAACAGACACAGACATTAAACTTAATCCCTATTTTTGTGTCAGGGGTCCAAAATGTGAATTACTGACTTTCGCATAGATACAGTGTTACCGAATGTTCTCAAGACCGTGAAGGAAAACATGGTGAAGAAAATAATACCAAGGCAATGTAATGTAATACACTAATCCTGTTTGTATAGCGTACTCCGGCGTCCCTCCCACAGGCTTGGAACTCTCATTGGTTGACTAATTCCGCTCACTCACTCGTTCAGAGTGAGTGACCTCTACTAATACCTAGCGATTCCGGGTAAATTTTATTCCTGGCTAGCAACACTTGTTACGATGCGGTCTCTTTTAGCCGCATCTTGTAGTTGGCCGCCTGAATTTAAAATTAATAGGCATATTTTTAAAACGAAAAGCTGCCACTCATGACTTTGTCACCGGATTTCGTTTTGAATTGAGTTGTTATTTCTCCGACTATTTTTAAAAGTATATATTATTTTCTGTTATTAATAAACCCAGTATCTCTTGAACTCGTGCTCATTCAGAGTGAAAGAGATCAAATGTACCCAGCGACTCCAGGTAAAAGTTAATCATTACTCTGGCAACACTGACCCGGTATCTATAGCGTACTCGCGTAGTCCATGCATCCCGCAGACTTAGAATTGGAACTCTCCTCTGGATGACTAATTCCGCACACTCGTTCAGAGTAACCAGCAATTCCGGGTAAATTTTATTCGGAACACTAGCAACACTTACCCGGTTTGTGTAGTGTACTCCGGCGTCCCTCCCGCAGACTCGGAACTCCTCTGGATGACTCATTCCGCTCACTCGTTCAGAATGAATGAACTACTCGTGAGAACTGTCGACGACTCTCAATCAATGTTATTTGCATGTACGGGGTCTGTTACAAGAGTTTACCAGACAAGAGCGCTTAGACTTTTTAACCGACTGCTGAAAAGGTAAAGGTATTGTTTTTCGAAAGACTGTACATTCGAAGACAGAGAGCTGCTGGGAGTTTTTTGCCACTCTTTCTCCTCAGCGTAGGCACCTTTACTTGCAAAGTGGTGTAAATGTAAATTAAAAAAATATATTGACGTGCAAAAATGTACTCAATGAGCTTACTTGCAATAATGAAATTTGACTTTGACAGAGATAAGTATACGGGGGGCCTCAATAAGGTTGAGATTTTCTCAAAAACTACTGGACAGAAATTATCTTACAGTTACATAGTTTTATCTATCAAACAGTGAAAGAATTTTTGCAATAGGTCAAGTAGTTTTGGAGAAAATCTCAACCTTAAAAACTCTCCTGTACACCTTTCTCTGTGTTCCACCGTACCTATAGGCCTGAGAAAAGTGTACAGGAGAGTTTATTAGATTAATTAGATTAACTGACAATTAGCAGTTTCAGTATTTTGGCAAATCAAAAGTTCTGTATTTTGTAATATAAATGATACTTTGATAATACTGTTCTAGTAGGCGTTCGTGTTTGTGTGTGGACTAAACCGCACTAAGTCCGCGTGGCGGATCATGGCCCTTGATGTAAGGCATGGTGTCCTAATAGTGGGGGACATACAAGTGGGATGATGATGAAATCCTTGGATTTCTGTTTAGTGAGCTAACCAGGGATCGTACCTGGGGCCTCAATATCGTCCATTGGCCCAACCACTACTCTAAAAGGCTTTACTATAATATCGTAGCTAATTGACCACTGTCGAATCCTAAACGGAACTGACACAGTCGTTCATTAGAAAAAGTATCCAGCCAAATGCAAAGCCCTTAGTCAGGTACTGGAAAGGCGATGAGGCGAGAGCGAGCGGGGAGAGGAGAGTGCTACTGTCTCTCCTATTCCGTCCGCGGCCGCGTCGTCGCCTGCTCTCACACACATATGTAATTTAGGTATATAGCCCCCCCCCCCCCCCCTGGGCCATCGGCTGGCGACGCCCTTGAAGAGCGAGCGGGGCGCCTCGCTTAGCGGCAACTAATATTAGTGTACGCAATCTACAATTACTGCTAATGAATAATTACCATTTATTTGACACCACACAATACATACATACATATTGTACAGAAAACTTAGAAAACAATGAAATATATGACTACGGTGCGTGCAGCGGTGCCAAACAGGTCCCAGCTCAGCATGTGCTCTGCCCGAGGGCGGAGCGCTGGTCTGAGAACTGGTCACGGTCGGCAGCCAAATGCCACCAAAAAATCCTCCTCAAGCGTAGCCTCAGTGGAGGATCGTGACCCTCAACAATAGGTGACATATTGGCATGCATGAACTGGCGCCAGGAGACACGATATTGTGCCCTTAAGAGCCTGATATGAGCCAACTAGCGCCGCCAATCTTGAAAAAATAATATCTTCCAATTTAATCAATTTTATTAAAAAAGCTATTTATAAAATGTTTATTAGGATGAATACTATTTTTCAATAGGTATACAAATACATGGCATAATTGCGACAAGCTAAGTTGTGGTTCACAAATGTGCCAAAAACGCGCGACTTACAACTTACCGAAATTGAATCACGTTATAAATAAGCATTTAAAAAATAATATTTATCGTAATAAACATTTTGTAAATAGCTTTTTGAATAAAATTGATTAAATTGGAAGATATTATTTTTTTCAAGATTGTCGGCGCTAGTTGGCTAATATCAGGCCCTTAAATAAATAAACAAAAACAAAAAAATCAGACTAGATAACAGTCCCAATCCGTTGTAAAGTCGGTGTCAGTCTCGAACCAGCAATCATTAGGTCCCCAGAGCGACGCCAACTCCTCAAGTTGACGCCGGGAGGGTACCCTTGCTGCTTCCCCGTCCCCCGCCCCCCAGCACACCCCCTTCAGGCACTCGAGCGCACTCGCCACGAGCACCACTCGAGCCACTCGAGCTAGGAGGTATCTTTAGACAGGCAACCGTGTAGATTAGCTGATATAGAAGCTTGCCTTAAACATTTTGAAGGACTAGTAGTCCGATCAAGAGAGAAAACGATCAAAGAAAAGAAAGTCTCCAGGAGATCTTATTAACCCGTCAATCATAAAAGAAACTTAAAGCTTCGTATGCGCGGATTTACAGTTTTTCTATGAAGGCTACGGCACTAACTACTGAAATTAAACGTTTGAAAAAAATATATAGCAATCTTGGGGTGTCTGTTTAGGGACTGATGAATACCGATACACGATTGGACAAACTTCGCTCGACAGAAAAAATCGCAAACATACCACTTCCATGTCTTTTAAAATGAAAATTATGTCTAAACCGAAATAGTCATTCATACAAAATATGTATCAAAATGTAGGGTATTACAAATACGAGAGCTTGTTAAAAAAATCTGATTTTTATTGACGTATTTTATTTCCCTGCTAAAATTCATCCAAAATTAATAAAAAAAATACGAATATCAAGGCACTGCGCCGTGCTCTTCACTCCGCCGCTGCGGGGCATATTGTGTCTCACTCTTGCTTTTAACAACCATATAAGCCTTAAGTACTAATAAACTTATTGGCCCATAACTTAGTAAACGAATGTTACATAATGTCACATGGAGCGCTACCAGATTACAACTAAAGATTACTTAAATAAGCACTGAGTCCAACAACCAGGCACCCCCGGACCGCTGTGTGCACACGTCATATATACCCCACACCAAGCCGGGAATACCTAGCTGCTAGGATCCTTACTTCCAAGGCATTTAGGTAACAAATTTTGAGATAATTTTGACTTGAATTATGTACAGAATCCTGGCCCCCCACGCTAGGTCCGTGGAGGCCGGGAGCGCTAGAATTTTTTAAGGATTTGTCGGGGCGGCTCGTGGAGTCCACACGTGACCGAAATGCTGGCCTGTATTTCGCCCAAAGGATCAGGCTAGCGATCCAGAGGAGAAATGCCGTCAGCATTTTGGGCACGACTTAAAGAATAATTAAAAAGATAACAAGTTCCCAGAAAGTGTCACGACGTTGACAGAGAGGAAATTTAAACAATTTCATTAAATGTTAAGAAGGCGTATTACAGGATTTAAACTATGAACATGCATGGTGTGTGTCGCCGGCTCCGCATGAGGGATAAAGTGTAGATTACTAACAATAGTAATAGTTGTGTAATACTTACCTAGTTATTAAGAAATGAGAGCTCGGTGGCTCAGTGGTTGGGTCAATGGACTTGCAATATGGAGGTCCCAGGTTCGATTCCCAGCTAGGGCAGCCATGTACCAATGAGTTATCCTCGGTTTTTTCGACGGAAAAACTTACGTACATTTACCGAGTGCTCTCAAAACTGTGAAGGAAAACATCGTGATGAAACCTGCATGCCGTAGAAGAAGGAGAAAAAAAAAATATAAGGCATGTGAAATCCGCCAACCCGCACTGGGCCCGCGTGGTGGATTATGGCCCCAGCTCCCTCGATGTAAGGGAAGGTCTGTGCCCGAGCAGTGGGGCAATATAAATAGACTGATGATGATGATATTAAGTAATTGTGTTATTATTATTTTAAAAGATGTGCTGCTGAGAGTTTTTTTTGCCACGTTTTCTCCTCAGTGTTGGCACCTTTTCCTTGCAAAGTGGTATAAATGTAAATTCAAAAATATAAATTACAGTTTTTGAAAGAAGCTCCAAAGTAGCCCACTGAAAACACCGATTCCCAACAACCTTGCACAACTAATAAAAGATAACGCCCAAAAATGCAACAAAGAATAACTCGTAATTCCAAAACGGCATGAATCAGATCGTTTATCGATCGATTAATTACACAAATCAATCAAGATAAAAAATAAAAAAGGTATTGAAGATAAAAAGCTTCTAAGTCCAGGATCAGCAGAGGTCTCGAATACCACTCAGCCGCAAGGCTCGAGAGGCTGACACTACGTAGGTACCCCAGACCACCGCTGATGATAAAAAACTGCCGAAATTCGGTACTGCTTAAACGTGTATCTGTATTGTTTCGTGTTATCACCGCTATCAGTGATAACGCGGCCGCGTCTGATAGGACAGGTGTGATTGTGATTGCTATTTAATCGTTGCTGTTAGTAGCTGGAAGATAACTGATTGGGACGGTTGTCTAAATGTTTGTGGAATCAGTCGAAACATCTAAGGTCCGTATTAATAGCCTGAGCTCAAACATGCCCTCAAGAGCAGCTGATACACTCCCAAGACGTGATCACCATTTCATTTCATTTATTTACCTTCAATTGCAGGTTATAGAGATTATATACATATATTCAATAAGGTGCCGATACAATTTTACCCAATCTTGGGTGTAGCAAAATAAAACTTACTTAACTAAATAATTATTATAAATTTGATATTAATGTCGATAATTATAATGTCAAGCTCATCACCATTATTGAAGCCAATATTATTACAACACAAATTAAGTCAAAACTTCACACAGTCATATTAGATATAGGTAAGTACTCGGATTAATGTCAATCGCAACCTCGGCTATCCTCCAAAAACTCATTTAAGTCGTAAGGACAAATCTCAAGCAGCAAGTCTTTGGTTTTTCTGAAGAATTTATTATCTGGGAGCGACTTGATAGTGTCGGGTAGCTCATTATAAATTCTAACAGCATTGTATTTGGCTGTTCTCCGTATCAGAGCCAATCTACTGATTGGCAACTGCAATACACCATCGTGAAGCATGTTTAGTCTGGTGCTTCTGAACTCTGGCCTTTGGAGGAATTTGCCAGGGTTGCGTCTTATAGTTTTGCACAACTCCATAATGTATAGTAACGTAAGCATCACAAGTATGTCATTTATTAATAAACCTATCTTGAGGGCGTATCACGTGATGTCTTTCTCTAGTCGCGGTTCGCCTGCAATCAGCAAATACGTTCTCAAGTGTGATTTTGACAGTTCTCTTGAGAACTTAATTTTCGTTTGAAGCCATTCAAATTAAAATAGAATAGAAAGAAGAGTAACAAAAGAAATGCATAGAGAGCGAATGTTTATGGAAGGGTCGATAGAGGTAGATATAGGAGGACATATAAAGACGAGCGTGCATGAAGAGATTGATGAATGTGAAGGAAGCGAGAGTTGTGTACTTACCAGGATCGTAGCAATCAATAGCAAAGAGTAATATAAGTATAAGGAAAGTCCATCATCTTTGTCTACTGCAGGAAGGAGTTTGTGTACCTATATCGAACAGCAATGATCTTACAGGGTATTCTCAGGACGGCAATGTCATTTGCAACTCTTCGGCGGTATATTTATTTATTTATTTTATTAATGGACTCGACAGTTCGTCATTTGCCAATGTCATGTTACAGAAAATTCAATGTACTTATAATAGTTTTCCATCTTCCTCCAGGGGAGTCGCCGTAGCGTCATCACCCTTGGTAGCCGCGTCTTCTTGTCTTCATCCACAGGAGACGCCGTACGTAGCGTCAATCACTGTGGACGAAGCAGCTCGACAGTCACGTTCACTCCCGAGCTCGTAGTGGGAATCTTGACCATGGCGCCAAACTTCAGATCCTGCTTGAATTCTCCAATAACTTCACCATACTGTCATTCGCGAACATTTTCTGATTAATTTAACGTGATATTAAACACAAAATAGTCCCTGTAGACATTAAAAGGAAAATTATCAAATAATTTCGCAACCGTCGTTTCCCGCCATTTTCAAGAGACCTTCGGCGGTATAATTGTGGAACTGTCAACAATAAGCTCATTTGCCCGATCCCAAGGTTGTCTGGTCCACACCGAGCCAGCTGTTTGATACGCTGCTGGGTGTTATGAGCAAGTAGGGCTGGTTAATGTGGGCGTTCAGCGGTAATTCATGTAATCAATGAATAAAATACTGTAAATTAATAAAATGATGTAATAATAAAAGAAAACAAAAGAAGAATGACAGTAGAATAAAAAAAGTAAACATTGGAACCAAAAAGATACATACAAAAGAGAATTTATGTTGCAAACACCAGCAACCCTCTTTATGTCGTCGGACCATCTGGACGGTGGTCTGCCCACGCTTCTTCTACCCGTCCTGGGTCTCCACATTAGAACGCACTTACTCCATCGACCATCGTTTCGGCGACAGAGGTGCCCAGTGGGGTGACCGCGACTTTCAATCGTTATCGTTTTCAATTTGACACATGGACGCTATACATTTCCATGTTTTTGCAAGTTTTAACAAACGACAACGAAACGCAGCAATGTGTATCGTTCAAGTGTCAAAATGAAAACGATAACCATAACGATTGAAGTAGCGGTCACCCCCCAGGCCCATTTCAGTTTTGCCGTCGGTGTGACCGACATCGGCAAACGAGTGGCTTCTAGAACTATTCAATACTTCAATACTTCATTTATTCAACCTTAGGAGCTCTAGGGAACACTTGGTTATGTCATACATAATATAATAATTTACAGTAATATAAGGTACAGAATACAAACTAGGTTACGGCTGGATGTACGAACAGAGAAACAGGGCAAAGAACCGACCCATGGGATATGAACTAATTGCGGCTGTAAAGAGGCCTTGTCAATGTTTTACAATTTAGAGCAAGTTTTTAATGGATCCACAATAATAAAATTAATTGCACTGAATGTCAAAGTAAGTTTCTGTAAAAATAAATGAATTTAATTTAAATAACATAAAAATAATAGTCGGCTGTAAAGTGGCCACGTCATTAAATAAACAAGTTCAAATGTCAGGAAATATGCGGCTGTAAAAGGGCCGGCCGTGTCAATAATATATTGCAACAGAAATCGCGGTAGGTCGCTAGGTTCAGCAATTTGTCATCGTAGGTACAATACTCGTATTTCGTCTGTTAATTAGCCGGATGGCAGTTTGCGGTCAAATGTTATTATATTAATTAAATGTGCTTCGGTTGACCACATTGTGTGGTTGGACTATGGAGTATGCGAATATTGTGAGTACGTATTACGGTGGAACACAGAGAAAGGTGTACAGGAGAGTTTTTAAGGTTGAGATTTTCTCAAAAACTACTTGACCTACTGCAAAAATTATTTCACTGTTTGATAGATAAAAATTAAAACTATGTAACTGTAAAATAATTATTAAATTCGGTCCAGTAGTTTTTGAAAAAACCTCAACCTTATTGAGGCCCCCTGTATACTTATCTCTGTCTTCGACTGTACATAATACTTGTATTTCGTCTGTTAATTAGCCGGATGGCAGTTTGCGGTCAAATGTTATTATATTAATTAAATGTGCTTCGGTTGACCACATTGTGTGGTTGGACTATGGAGTATGCGAATATTGTGAGTAGGTATTACGTACATACTGTAACGTTCACTATGTACACATAGTGCCCATTCCATATATTTATTTATATATATTAACTATCTATATATTTGTATCTATCATTACATTTGTTTGTCTATAAATAGAGTGCCTACATGGTTCATCATTTCATAGCATTGATTCAAAGAGTCAAGCGCAACACAGCATTCGTTGTGCCTGTTCTATTTTTAGAACGTCATCGATAAGCGATTGGAATGTGGGCCGAAGCTTTACCAGAGTCACATAAGGAGTATAATGTCTTTACAGCATCTGGCATTGGGTGCCACCCACAACATCTATTTCTCTCAGACACGGGGCTTACAATATCCAAAGCTTGCATGCTTTCTCTGTCTAACATTTTACTCAAAAAACAGTGGAATATTTTGAACCTCTTGAAAGCGTGCGACTGACGCCGAGCTGACCACGTTAAAAATTAATTATTTGCATTCATATTTAGCTTTTGTTTATAGTGCAAACCTTAGCTGACTATACATAAAGTCCACAATTATTATATTGTTAGTTTAGCGGATGAAGACTGCCACCTTAATTTTGTAAAATCGTTATCGACGCTAGAGAAACAAAACCCAAACAATTCTCAAGAGTGTGTCGCCTAAAGTACACTGGTGTTGATGTTTGGCACTGAGCTAAAGCACCTTGGGACCACATCACACCGTAGCGGGGTTTTATTGCAATTATTTTGTATGGAAATATCAAAATCTTATTGGAAGAAGATTATGTCAAGTTTATCCTCAGGATAGATTGCAAATAATGTTGTTGCAACTTATAACTAAAAATATTCACAGTATGATTACAACTGAGGCAGTGAATGCCTAAATAGCTAATTACTATGTGTATGATGGTGTTTCTCCGAACAAAAATGACTACAATAGATGGTCAATCAATATCATATGTAAATACCATAATGTTTGGGAACAAATTACAGACAAACTGTACCTGTTCGGAGCGAATTCGGAGGTCCGCGTCGTAAGGGTTACACGACAGTGTGATGGGAGGCCAAGTTATTATAAAAACAATTCTTTCGAATTGGGTCACTTACAAAGAAATACTGTGTTCAAGAGCTGAGAATTCTTAGAGTTGTAGGGCGTTGCCAACCAAAACTAGAGAGTAGGGATTTGAATTAGGGACAGTCACCCGCGGGCCGCCGACGCAACTGGTAAAATCTGGAACTAGACTTCCGGAAACTTCAGTTAGGAAAGTCAGTGGAATTAACTTAGAGTAGGGGCGCGATTGGACATGCAAATAAATGTGCGATAAAGTGACAGTGAGAGCTCGTCATAGCTCTAAATATAATCAGTGTCAGTGAAATACAAGTGCTAACTGAATGTTATCTCATTGCAGTTAAGTCGGAGTGAGATGCGGTCTCTGCGGTTCCGGACAGCGGCAGCTTCGTGTCCGGCGTAGCCTACGTTGTTTTTCTCACGGTATTTGACTGATAAGAAAATGGGTAGACTCCATGGTTCCTTTCAGTGTACGAGCTTCGCCCACCCCACATTTCGTTGGGTAGAATTTCATATTAATCAATTATCTATTAGGCTAATATAGGAGTGAGAGTGAATGGCTATAAATTAGATGACACTGGACTACTTGACCATCATTCTTCTCTACATTTAATTTTCATCCCCACAACCAACTTTAACCACTCTACACTTCATAATATACCTACGCAAAACTATGCGCAGTGCGCTTTATATTGGATGTAATCATCCGTCAATTATTTATCTCAACTACTGTTATCCTACAAAGGATTTACTTCGATATTCATCACAATCTCATCGACAATGTGCGATATTGCACTGCACCTATCACTATGGATTTAATTACTATGTTATGAAGTGGCCGACCGATACTAACTAGGTCGTGAAAATTATCTACCATTATTGGTTTTATTTACTATGACTGAATGTCTGAATGTTTACGTGGCCGACCGACACTAATAGGTCGATAATCTTTACTACAATTTAATTTCTATATTATTATAGTGGCAGACCGACACTAATAGGTCGATAATCTTTACTACAATTTAATTTCTATATTATTATAGTGGCAGACCGACACTAATAGGTCAAGAATCATTACTACAATACCTTTAATACTACGATACGAAGTGGCCGACCGACATTAACTAGGTCGATGAAAGTTATAGTGGCCGACCGACACTAATAGGTCGATAATCATTACTACAATACCTTTAATACTACGATATGAAGTGGCCGACCGACACTAACTAGGTCGATGGAAGTTATAGTGGCCGACCGACACGAATAGGTCGAGAAACATTACTACAATACCTTTAATACTACGAAATGAAGTGGCCGACCGAAACTCATAGGTCGCGAAAACATATTTTCAATCGCTGAAATAATAGCGCACCGATGGATAGTGGCCGACCGAAACTAATAGGTCGCGAAAACTTATTTTTAATCGCCGAAATAATAGCGCACCGATGGATGGTCTCTATCACAAGGCCAAAACTACCTTCTAACTATAACAAAACTTATATACCCCACTTCCCCTTGATAAAACGTCGTTACGCCGTCGTAATAACGTTGTATGTACCTTTTGTTCAGTACAGGATATTGCAACATTTGTGTTGGGATTATACACGAGCTTCACGCACTAGATGACACACGCGACGGGCCTAGACTAGCGGCAGAACAGAGTTCGGTTACCTAGGTCTCTTGCCAGCAGGGCGGGGGTGAACACCAGGGTCTCCGGATAGGCCTGTTGATGCGCTAGGAACTCACCACTACCGGGGGGACAGTACAGCTCCCTTACGGCTGACCGGGTCAAACTGGAGTTGGACTGACAACCGCGCCGCGATGTAGGGGTAGCCGCGCCGTAATCGTTAATGCTCTCCCACAAGTACGTAGGCATCCGCGTCGCGCGTTCGAATATTAATCGGAACAGAAAACAAAGACTAGGACTATTAGGGCACGGGGGTTTTATGAGAGACGTATGTTATTGTGTAGATCGGTATGTAGTCGAAGGTTTGATAGTTAGCTAGAGTAGGATCGTTGTTAGGTCGTAAACATTAAAGGATTTGTTGGCATATGAGACTGGGGCGGGGGACCCCAACATAGTCCATATGGTGGCTCGGGTGTTAGGTGTGCTGGGAGCCCGAGATATCACGTCGATTAGGTTCCCAATTCTAAGATCTTATGATCTTAAATCCAATGGTTCCTTGTGTCGAGTCATGTCTAGGAGGTTGTCAAAGTCGTACGAGAGATTGAAGCTGTATCAACAAGAGTTGTGATCATGTATAGTTTATGTATTTGTGTATGTATCATGTGTTATATTAGTATAAGAAGTGATAGAGTTTGTGTGCGTATTATGTGGCCATGAAGAGAGAAAAACGAGCCGCTGGTACGAGGCGCTGCTGAGCCTCACATCGTGCAACATTCCGCGGGAATTTTAGCTCAGCTAAGTAGCATGTGACGCTTAATATCGAACTCTATTATTTTGTGACTGTCATTTCATTCCTTATTTGATTTTGTGTGTGTGTGTATTTACGTTTCTCTGCAGGTTTCGTTCTTTTTAACCATTTCTGATAACTACAGTCTTAACAATAAACATGCTTATCTACGGAAATAATAAACACAACGTAATGGGTCCTTTAGGATAGCTAGAACTAGACGATCACGCCAGGCCAATTTATATATTTATGTTAGGGTAGGTTATTTAGGTAGGACGTAGATGCTTTACATTTATACATTTATTTGTATATAAGTACAAGTGTTACAGTTGGTGCCGTGACCAGGATCTGCGTCATTAAAAACTGAATCAATTTTGATTCAGTTACGCATATAAAAGAACCTGAGATACTACAATCAAATCATGTTAATTTAAAAATCTTAGTATCCTTCAAAACACAGCGTAGGAAGCAATATTTAGAATATTAGTATCAACTCTAGAAGGTTACAAAATTTTAATCCGCACTTGACCTCGCGGTGGATCTTCAGTCGAGCCTCCCGCCATAGTGCGACGCATACGTAAATAAAGATCCGGCCAATACACAAAAAAGGGTCGCGCCATGAACTGCTCGGGCACGCTTGCTTGCGTGCCTCTCTACCTGGTTTTTTGTACACAATCGGGTCAATTTTTTGTGACATCTGTTTCTTTAAACAGATCGTTTCACATGACGAGTGGATCACAGACGTGTTCAGCGCTGTGTCATTTTTGCTTAAAATTTTAAGAGTCGCAGCGCCCTAAGTTGTAGAAAACATTTTTTATTATTATCATCAAATTCTTTTAATGGCTTTGAGGGGAGGCCTTTGACCAGCAGTGGGACATTGCAGGCTATTAAATAAAAAAAAAATTTAAGCCTAGACAAACTGATGTCGTATAAAAACTAGTTGACCATCATACGTCAAAAATGGCAAAAGTTTCGTAAGATGTAACTTGCTAATAAAATTATATAATGGTACTTATGTGCAATTATCTTCTTCTATCTTCTTCACGGAAAATGGTTCTCTTTTACGCTACTGAGTTGTTGTGCGATTGTTTTATCCCCTATTTATTTTCGATAGGTAACTAATCAATTAATCTGACTTTGATATTATTTTGTTGTGTTATTTTTCAGTTTTGTTCTGCGAGTGTTTCACACTTTCGTCCGTAATGAAATTATTAGCTCGAAGAAGAAAATTGCACAAATTATCGTGCGAATTGAAATCGAGTCTTGTTGACCAAATTAAACTGTTGGTGTTGTATAGATACTTGTAACTTAAATAAACAAATACTATTGATTGAATTTAAATTCGACAAAAATTGCTAATAACCAAACAGCTGATAGATATCGTTGAAACACATGGCAAGAAAAAAAAAAATGCGAGTCAACGTGTCAAGTGTCTAGGGGCGTTCAATGAACTCCCAGAGAAAAGGGATTCCCTCATTTTTTGTCAACACCATCAGCTGAATGCAACTGCTGATTAAGTGCTTGCGAGCGGTTCATTGACCTCATAGGAATGTGATGATAACAGATGTAGTATCTTCGTGTTTCGTAGTATTTAACTTAAAGCTCATTTAAGTTATTTGACAACAAAATAATATCAAAATTTGCAATGTAAATATTTATGTAGAAATAAGTAAAGGATTGGCTTCCTGTTTTAATTTTATTTGAGGACAAATAAAAGCATGCTTGAGTGAACGTCTAGTAGGTCTCCAGCAGTGAATATGGTTAGTCAGGTAGATATTACCTAACGACTGACCTAGGTTATTTTGGAATAGGGGCGACCTATCATTGCCAATCATCTGTTAAGCTGTAAGGAATTGCAGGACCACTAATAATAATATCATGAGAAGCTTGCGATTTTCCAATGTTTTCCTGAAATAGTTTTGAACTGATATTATATTTGGAGAACTTAATCCTGAGGACAATCCAGTAATTTTATTCTACAATAATAGCCTTATTTTACAACAAATAATTTTTGACGGAAATTTGACTGCAATAAGGATTGTAGAATTCTTATAAGGTTACAACACTGCTAAAGGATTAGGGGCGTGGTAGTTGGGTTGAGTGTGGTTCCATTGGGCAGAAATCGTAGAGCCTATCAGATATTTATTGGAAAATGGTATACAAGCCACTGCATTCAAATCAGATTCCAATTGGAACTCGATATTATAATTTAAATGAATCTCACTTTTGTTTGTGATTTCTTCAATTTTCGTCTTCCCTTCGGTCAAACAAAAATTTCTAAAATCAAGGGGCGTTCTGTAACGTTCACTATGTACACATAGTGCCCATTCCATATATTTATTTATATATATTAACTATCTATATATTTGTATCTATCATTACATTTGTTTGTCTATAAATAGAGTGCCTACATGGTTCATCATTTCATAGCATTGATTCAAAGAGTCAAGCGCAACACAGCATTCGTTGTGCCTGTTCTATTTTTAGAACGTCATCGATAAGCGATTGGAATGTGGGCCGAAGCTTTACCAGAGTCACATAAGGAGTATAATGTCTTTACAGCATCTGGCATTGGGTGCCACCCACAACATCTATTTCTCTCAGACACGGGGCTTACAATATCCAAAGCTTGCATGCTTTCTCTGTCTAACATTTTACTCAAAAAACAGTGGAATATTTTGAACCTCTTGAAAGCGTGCGACTGACGCCGAGCTGACCACGTTAAAAATTAATTATTTGCATTCATATTTAGCTTTTGTTTATAGTGCAAACCTTAGCTGACTATACATAAAGTCCACAATTATTATATTGTTAGTTTAGCGGATGAAGACTGCCACCTTAATTTTGTAAAATCGTTATCGACGCTAGAGAAACAAAACCCAAACAATTCTCAAGAGTGTGTCGCCTAAAGTACACTGGTGTTGATGTTTGGCACTGAGCTAAAGCACCTTGGGACCACATCACACCGTAGCGGGGTTTTATTGCAATTATTTTGTATGGAAATATCAAAATCTTATTGGAAGAAGATTATGTCAAGTTTATCCTCAGGATAGATTGCAAATAATGTTGTTGCAACTTATAACTAAAAATATTCACAGTATGATTACAACTGAGGCAGTGAATGCCTAAATAGCTAATTACTATGTGTATGATGGTGTTTCTCCGAACAAAAATGACTACAATAGATGGTCAATCAATATCATATGTAAATACCATAATGTTTGGGAACAAATTACAGACAAACTGTACCTGTTCGGAGCGAATTCGGAGGTCCGCGTCGTAAGGGTTACACGACAGTGTGATGGGAGGCCAAGTTATTATAAAAACAATTCTTTCGAATTGGGTCACTTACAAAGAAATACTGTGTTCAAGAGCTGAGAATTCTTAGAGTTGTAGGGCGTTGCCAACCAAAACTAGAGAGTAGGGATTTGAATTAGGGACAGTCACCCGCGGGCCGCCGACGCAACTGGTAAAATCTGGAACTAGACTTCCGGAAACTTCAGTTAGGAAAGTCAGTGGAATTAACTTAGAGTAGGGGCGCGATTGGACATGCAAATAAATGTGCGATAAAGTGACAGTGAGAGCTCGTCATAGCTCTAAATATAATCAGTGTCAGTGAAATACAAGTGCTAACTGAATGTTATCTCATTGCAGTTAAGTCGGAGTGAGATGCGGTCTCTGCGGTTCCGGACAGCGGCAGCTTCGTGTCCGGCGTAGCCTACGTTGTTTTTCTCACGGTATTTGACTGATAAGAAAATGGGTAGACTCCATGGTTCCTTTCAGTGTACGAGCTTCGCCCACCCCACATTTCGTTGGGTAGAATTTCATATTAATCAATTATCTATTAGGCTAATATAGGAGTGAGAGTGAATGGCTATAAATTAGATGACACTGGACTACTTGACCATCATTCTTCTCTACATTTAATTTTCATCCCCACAACCAACTTTAACCACTCTACACTTCATAATATACCTACGCAAAACTATGCGCAGTGCGCTTTATATTGGATGTAATCATCCGTCAATTATTTATCTCAACTACTGTTATCCTACAAAGGATTTACTTCGATATTCATCACAATCTCATCGACAATGTGCGATATTGCACTGCACCTATCACTATGGATTTAATTACTATGTTATGAAGTGGCCGACCGATACTAACTAGGTCGTGAAAATTATCTACCATTATTGGTTTTATTTACTATGACTGAATGTCTGAATGTTTACGTGGCCGACCGACACTAATAGGTCGATAATCTTTACTACAATTTAATTTCTATATTATTATAGTGGCAGACCGACACTAATAGGTCGATAATCTTTACTACAATTTAATTTCTATATTATTATAGTGGCAGACCGACACTAATAGGTCAAGAATCATTACTACAATACCTTTAATACTACGATACGAAGTGGCCGACCGACATTAACTAGGTCGATGAAAGTTATAGTGGCCGACCGACACTAATAGGTCGATAATCATTACTACAATACCTTTAATACTACGATATGAAGTGGCCGACCGACACTAACTAGGTCGATGGAAGTTATAGTGGCCGACCGACACGAATAGGTCGAGAAACATTACTACAATACCTTTAATACTACGAAATGAAGTGGCCGACCGAAACTCATAGGTCGCGAAAACATATTTTCAATCGCTGAAATAATAGCGCACCGATGGATAGTGGCCGACCGAAACTAATAGGTCGCGAAAACTTATTTTTAATCGCCGAAATAATAGCGCACCGATGGATGGTCTCTATCACAAGGCCAAAACTACCTTCTAACTATAACAAAACTTATATACCCCACTTCCCCTTGATAAAACGTCGTTACGCCGTCGTAATAACGTTGTATGTACCTTTTGTTCAGTACAGGATATTGCAACATTTGTGTTGGGATTATACACGAGCTTCACGCACTAGATGACACACGCGACGGGCCTAGACTAGCGGCAGAACAGAGTTCGGTTACCTAGGTCTCTTGCCAGCAGGGCGGGGGTGAACACCAGGGTCTCCGGATAGGCCTGTTGATGCGCTAGGAACTCACCACTACCGGGGGGACAGTACAGCTCCCTTACGGCTGACCGGGTCAAACTGGAGTTGGACTGACAACCGCGCCGCGATGTAGGGGTAGCCGCGCCGTAATCGTTAATGCTCTCCCACAAGTACGTAGGCATCCGCGTCGCGCGTTCGAATATTAATCGGAACAGAAAACAAAGACTAGGACTATTAGGGCACGGGGGTTTTATGAGAGACGTATGTTATTGTGTAGATCGGTATGTAGTCGAAGGTTTGATAGTTAGCTAGAGTAGGATCGTTGTTAGGTCGTAAACATTAAAGGATTTGTTGGCATATGAGACTGGGGCGGGGGACCCCAACATAGTCCATATGGTGGCTCGGGTGTTAGGTGTGCTGGGAGCCCGAGATATCACGTCGATTAGGTTCCCAATTCTAAGATCTTATGATCTTAAATCCAATGGTTCCTTGTGTCGAGTCATGTCTAGGAGGTTGTCAAAGTCGTACGAGAGATTGAAGCTGTATCAACAAGAGTTGTGATCATGTATAGTTTATGTATTTGTGTATGTATCATGTGTTATATTAGTATAAGAAGTGATAGAGTTTGTGTGCGTATTATGTGGCCATGAAGAGAGAAAAACGAGCCGCTGGTACGAGGCGCTGCTGAGCCTCACATCGTGCAACATTCCGCGGGAATTTTAGCTCAGCTAAGTAGCATGTGACGCTTAATATCGAACTCTATTATTTTGTGACTGTCATTTCATTCCTTATTTGATTTTGTGTGTGTGTGTATTTACGTTTCTCTGCAGGTTTCGTTCTTTTTAACCATTTCTGATAACTACAGTCTTAACAATAAACATGCTTATCTACGGAAATAATAAACACAACGTAATGGGTCCTTTAGGATAGCTAGAACTAGACGATCACGCCAGGCCAATTTATATATTTATGTTAGGGTAGGTTATTTAGGTAGGACGTAGATGCTTTACATTTATACATTTATTTGTATATAAGTACAAGTGTTACAATACATGGTGGTACAAAACTGTGTATTGATCACTTTCTTGTAATATTTTATTATTTATACATTGTATATATGTACATTTAACTAAAATGCGCATACAAATGCATTATTGTAAAATATTATTGTGATGTGAACTAGTGTCGTGAATTAAGATCAGTGAACAAGTTTTAAGAGGTTCGTAACCAGAGAAACAATTTAAATTCTTAAGTTAATGTAAGCCACTGCAATGTTTTTGGTATACATGTTATTGTGTCATTATGCAATTAAAGAACTATCAAAACTAAAACTATTAATCACTTTCATAGACTTTCTAAGGATATTATTATCTTACCGCAGCCCAAATCAAGTGTCTTATTTTGTAAACAAAAACTACTCTACCCATTTGCATAGTTATTTTCACAATAAAATAAATTATTAATAAATAAATAAATTAACTTAATCCATCCTTAATCATTCATCTTGTAAAATAAATATTTTATTTAAACATGATCAAAAAAAATTGCCGTGGGCAGGACTTCAACCGACCTTGTTTTTTCATCGTGGATAATGCATAATACAAATCCTAAATATATTATTATTATATTTTAATATCTTTGGCGGCGAAAAAATAATTACCTATTTTTAGTTTTATCCTTAGCATAATCACTAATGACTTGATTTAGGCAAACTACCTATTATACTCATTGATCTCCTATAAACAACTAGATACACAGTCTGCCTTCTAAAAATGTCCGAGCGCAAAGAAGATGAATGGACCCTCATTTGCTTTATTGGACATTATTTGGACGTTAACAATGGACCCTTATATAGACGTTTTTTTAAATTATTTTAGTTAGACCTTTGTGTATCTAGTTGTTTATACGAGATCAATGATTATACTATACATAGGTAAATAACGTTCAAGACTCGTATAATAACAGAAGATTCATTCGAAGACATTTATAGATGACTATTTAAAGGATGAACATGCATGGTGTGTGTCGCGGGTTCCGCATGAGGGATAAACTTACTAACAATAGTAATAGTTACGTACTGTATAGTTATTAAGTAATCATTGTATTAAAAGATGTGTTGCTGAGAGTTTTTTGCCACTTTTTCTCCTCAGCGTTGGCACCTTTTCCTTGCAAAGTGGTGTAAATGTATATTAAAAAAATATATTGACGTGCAAAAATGTACTCAACGTGCTTACTTGCAATAAAGAAATTTGACTTTTGACTTTGAGAGCAAGCATACAGTAAATGGATAATCTAGTTTGAATTCGAACAGCGGCTTAAGACACTCGAACAATGCTCCACTCGTAGAATGCATTCGAGTGAATAAAACCCGATAAAAGTGAAGTGAAACAGCGATGCACTCAACGTAAACGGCACTAGAAACGCAACCGAACAGGAATGCGGTCGACTTGCTTCAGCACTTGTTTGTACCAAGTGTATGCCAATGTCATGTTACAGAGTATTACTCCTACTCAAAGTCAAAAGTCAAATTTCTTTATTGCAAGTAAGCACGTTGAGTACATTTTTGCACGTCAATATATTTTTTTAAATTACATTTACACCACTTTGCAAGGAAAAGGTGCCAACGCTGAGGAGAAAAAGTGGCAAAAACTCTCAGTAGTACGTCTTTTAAAATAATGATAATACAATGATTACTTAATAACTATTACTATTGTTAGTATTGTTACTGGGCGTACCCAGGTTCTGGGCCAGGGGGGGGCAAATCAGATTTTTTATAAGCTAGGTGCTTATAGAAAGAACGAACGCGCCGCGTAATTTTTAGTTGTAAAAATATTGTATTGCAAACAAATGGCAAAAATTCGTTTTTTTAATTTTTTTCGATAAAAGTACCTACTAGATAAGATACTTAGTAGGGACGTCAACATTATCCGGGGGGGGGGGGGGGGGGGGGGGACATGTGCCCCTACCTGGGTACGCCCATGCTCCTACTCCAGAGGCTAAGACGTAGTAGTTTGATTTTTTTAAAGCTGCATGAGGTTGCAGACCTGAGTATTTGGTATTAATTTCAACTTGATCCGTCCACGCGTTTCTGAGATATAGGTCTTGACAGACAGACGGACAGACAGACGGACAACAAAAGTGATCCTATAAGGGTTCCTTTTTCCTTTTGAGGCACGGAACCCGAATTATCAATTTACATTCCAACCGGTTTTTATGTTGTGATTCTGTGCCATTTGAATAAATCTAAATTTCATAATTACAATTGGACACTGATAGCATTGAAAATCAAAAAGAATGTTTCGATCATCAGAATTTCTGTAAATTATGGAGCTTTGGATACGCAAATGACTGTAGGGGATGACTGAAACCCACGCTACACCATTGCACATCTAATATTATCGAGCACCGCTAGTGCATTGATTCGCTCCGAGCCCACAATTGAATTAGCATGCGACGAGGCGCCACCGCGTCTAATCACCAGTCGCGCGTCGCTCCGTGTTCGTTACACCTAATTACAATAATATTAGTTTCCCTCTAACGTAACGAGGCGAAAACAATTAAACGGGGCATTATCATTATCAGCTCGCGTGCGCCGCTTTCCTTGCAGTGCGTGCGCGCGCGCCGACCGAGCGCGACATGAGTGTCTTCGCGGACCATCAGACGTGCATCACGCCGCACCTCATAGAAATCGTGGAGCCCAGCCCCGAGGACTGCTCGCCCGCGTCACTCCCGCCAGAAGGAAACGTCAAGTTACGCAACTACCGCATGCTAAGCGAAAACCTTCGAGCGTACACGCCGACTGGTGATATCCACACATCGCCAGTTAAAGGGAAGTTGGTGTCGAAATTCGACGTCTGTGCCACGATATCGCCGCCGCGCGCCAGGATCCTCGAGCTGCTGCGGCCGGACGACCCGGGCAGGGACGCGCTGGAGGCTATAGTCCGGCCAGCGCCGAGACGAGGCCTCGCGCGTCCCTTCGACGAGGATACGCAACGCTTCCTGCAACGGGCACTCCTGTCTCCGAGCCCGCATCTGTCTCCCGCTGCTACTCCTGAACCTCATTGTTATAGTGTTACTCCGGAACCGGTGGAAATTGAACCGCCAGCAACACATGAGTCTCATATTTCGAAAGGAAGATCTTTGGCCGATGAATTGCGAGAGGCAGAGGAGGATGAGCGTTCGGGGGGAAGCATTCGACGGGATATTTTGTGGGAATTCCGGAGACGAGGCGGAGGTGTGAGGGAGGCTTTCGAGAGGGAGCGGATGGGGAAGCTGGCTCTGTCTGTGGAGGACGACGAGGGGGAATGCGAGGCCAGTGGGCTATCGTCTGCTGCGCGGCGCCTGGACGCGCTGCTGGCGGAGTCGCGAGAGCTGCACGAGGAGCTGGCGGGCATCCACGAGGACCTGCAGGTGCTGGCCCGGCGCGCGGCCCGCCACCGCACAGACCCCTGACGCGTTGGTACCTCCTGGCGTCGCCTTCCACTCCGCACAGTGCAATCTGACCACCTTCTTTCTAGCTCAGCTAGGTTTCTCTTGACCACTTCGCTTAGGGAATATCTTCTAGCAAATTATGAAAATATTCTGGTGATGGGATAGCGCTACTTATAAAATTCATTTTCCTTATGGATGAATGAATAGTGTGATTGCTACTAACTATAGGTATGTGATTCCTTTGCAAAGCGAACGTTTCGGTGTGAGTTATTTTGTGAAAGAAGTGCCGCTGAAAGTATTTTTGCTACTTTCTCTCCCAAGTGTTAGTTCCTTTTCCTAGCAATGTAGTGTAAATGAAAATTCAAAAAAAATTATGACGTGATGTGATGATGATTTACACAATGTTTTGTTTACTTGCAACGACATGATTGTGAAACTGCAATTAAAAAGGTAGGTAGAGAAGGGCCCACGAGGGCGGCCGCGGACGAGGTTGTGGTATTTGGCGCTGTGTTCCCACAACCTCGTTCCAAACGCGATGCGTTGAACACCTTGGGGTTTTAGTGGGTATAGGACCGTATTCTGGCGGGAGTCCCACATACTCACCGCGCGCCCCTCCTCATTGGCGCGGTGAGATGCGAAAAGCATTTCCACAAGTAAAAAAAAAGAAGGTAGGTATACCTTTCCAATGCAACTAATGCCTTGAAAATTCATCATTTTAAATTTCATTAAACAACTCAATATGTGATAATGATAATAAGTACTAAAGATTCATGTGAAATTAGTTTTTCGGTATTCAAAAGAGATGTTAATTTTCAAAGTTCTTCATCCCTTTTCTTCCAAAACGACCTTATAATTGAGTATGTTTGGAATAGAAATACTTTCAGAATTTCAAGTGACTGTTATACGATAATTTTCAACTGATTTCAATCCTGTTTCCACAGCTGACCTATGTCAGCAGCTGATTTATGTCTATTTTTAACCGACTTTTGTTTTCAACTTGTCAACTAAAGACCCTATTGTATTTCGTAAGTCAATAATGTTACCTACTTATCATCTCTCTGTTGCACTTGCACTAAGCATACTCATCTTATCTCCAACACGAGTTGTTGACCCTGTTACACTGATAATAGAGTTCACTAGGCTGAGTCGCAAACTCGCCCACAAAATAACTGGTCTGCGGGCGAGTTTCCCTTTTGTAAATTTTCACGTAGTAAACTGGCCCACATGCTTTAATGATACTGGGCGAGTTGCTTACGGGCGAAAATTACAATAGTAATGTCGCCCAAATGTTGGATTCTATAACTTTTGATCGACACACCGTTGCCAAAATGACAAGAACCGTCAAGAATGACAGGAACTGTCAAAAATGACAAGAACTGCCCAAAAGTCTCAAAAACTATACTGCATTTCCTTGCATTAATATTCTCTGTTACTTTATTGATCATTTGTGAATGTTATTTGTGGGTTATTTTGTAGTGAATGAGTTAGTTAAATGCAATTGAAAGCATCATTAGTTAATGTGGTCGCTTTCATACACCATTTGACGCATTGATCTCTTATAAACTAGATACACAAAGGTCTTACTAAAGCAATTTAAGAAACGTCCAAATAAGGGTCCATTGTTAACGTCCAAATAATGTCCAATAAAGCAAATGGGGTCCATTCATCCGTTTGGACCTTCTTTGCGCTCGGACATTTTTAGAAGGCAGACTGTATCTAGTTGTTTATAGGAGATCAATGATTTGACTGATAACAATGAGGTTATTAGCAATAAACGTGATTTAAAATTAGTCCACTGTTTAAGGCATTGAATGAGTCTCCTGGGGTCGGCCTATCCGGAACCAGAAGACTACAGGCTTCCGATGAGCTGCATAGCGGACCTATTGAGTTATATCTTTAGGGAGGAGCATAAAGGAAAGGGGAGAGCACAAAAGATCCCAATGGGTGGAAGTGACGCCACATTGGCACCCAATCAGGATAAGATAAGATAAGGTGGAAACACTTTAAAAATCAGCGCGGAGATTGTAATGTATAAAACTCTATGAAAGATGACAGACTGAAAGCCGCGCGGTTGCCGCTCCCTTGCTTTGCCGCTGACATGGGCATACCCAGGTTCTGGGCCAAGGGGGGGGCTTATAGAAATAAATATTGTATTGCAAACAAATGGCAACAAATTCGTTTTCTTAATTATTATCGATAAAAGTACTAGATAAGATACTTAGTAGGGACGTCAACATTATCCGGGGGGGGGGGGGGGGGGTCCAGCTGCCCTCCCCTACCCCTACCTGGGTACGCCCCGGTGACGCTCCGTTGCAGCGTTTTTACGTTGTACAGTTTACAACAGAGAAAAGTATCCAAGGACCTTATTATTATTTGATATCACGGTGTTGGTACAAGCCCAAGGGTATCTGCGACCTCAAAGGTCTATTGTGGCCGCGTACCGAGTTCTTATATCTCGCTCCCAAGGCCAACGTCTTTCAGGAATCGTATGATGCACTTGGGCTAGAGTTTTAACATCCTCGGGTGGCATTACGTGTCCTAAGGCTCGGCTTCTGCTGTGAATGAGTGCTCCACACTCACAGAGGACATGCATTTCCTCGGCTTCGCAGCAGAATCTACAGGCAGTGGTGTCGGACCAAGGGATCCCAGGGCCTTATTAAGGTTCAGATTTCGTCAAATACTACTAGGTCAAAAATATTTTAGCAATCTCGTCAAGTCCAATTCAGTAGGTGTCGTATTTTTGTAACAAAATAACTAGGTAACCTAGTTCATAGGTAGTGCAACTTCTTCATTGCACGCTAAACCTAACTTTTATAATGGTACCAAGTTCCTTTCAATTCAACTTTCTTGCACGCTACTGTATGCTACTTTTAAGGCTGGGTGTGGGTGGATTATCAGTTTTTCTACGAAGGCTACGGCACTAACTACTAAAATTAAACGTCTGAAAAAAATATATAACAATATTGGGGTGTCTGTTTGATGAATACCGATACACGATTGGACAAACTTCGCTCGATAGAAAAAAATTGCAAGTCTTTTAATATGAAAAATTATGTCTAAACCGAAACAAAATATATACTTATCGAAATGTAGGGTATTATAAATATATTAATATAGATTAGACACACATGGCGTTCCTGGCATACAATAGCACACATATCCTGGAATACAATAGCACACATGGCGTTCCTGGCATACAATAGCACACATATCCTGGCATACAATAGCACACATATCCTGGCATACAATAGCACACATATCCTGGCATACAATAGCACACATATCCTGGTATACAATATCACACATATCCTGGCATACAATAGCACACATATCCTGGCATACACTAGCACACATATCCTGGAATACAATAGCACACATGGCGTTCCTGGCATACAATAGCACATATATCCTGGAATACAATAGCACTCATGGCGTTCCTGGCATACAATAGCACACATATCCTGGCATACAATAGCACACATATCCTGGCATACAATAGCACACATATCCTGGCATACAATAGCACACATATTCTGGCATACAATAACACACACACCTACCTCATCCAATTTATCTAACATCCCCTTACATTCAGTGCAGCAAACTATCTATTGTGGATTTTTGTCTGAAATAACGATAAATTAATTAATTCATAAATGCGCCCGTGTGTTTCAGACGCAGTGCGCGCGCGCTTGCCGCTGCGAGTCGGCTGCGCGTGCGCTGGTGGCGGAGTGGCGCGCGCTGCGCTACCTCGACGACGTGGTCGCGTTGCTGCGCGGGAACGTGCCGGCGGCTGCGCGCGCGCGGGCGTGGCCGTTCGCCATTGGACGCAGGCAGGCGGGACGGAACTACGTGGTGTGAGCACAGGTGAGGATTCGAGGAGCTGGTCAAAGTCAAATCTCTTTATTGTAGACTTGGGTAGTTCATGAATGAAAGACACAAACGAAGTTTAAGCATATACGTTACATTGTATTAGTCCATTACCTAGGAGAGGGAGCCTGGTGATCTGTACCACAGGTATTTTTACCTAGTTCAGACACCAGACTCTCACATTAAAGAATGGCATCTACATAACTAATAATTTATTTGTCCTAGTTCTAAGCAAAATGTTATTTTTTAGTGTGAGATGAAATAAAGATTTATTTATTTATTTATTATTATTACGTTACAAATAAGCATTTAAAAAACAATATTTATAGCAATAAACAATGTGAACGTAGCTTTTTTAATAAAATTGAATTGATAAATTGAAGTACTTCACCTACACTGAAGTAATAGTATATCTTTCGTTCACTTTAGTAGTACCATCTTTAGTTCATCTACTTAAGGGCCTTCTATGAGCCAACTAGCGCCGCCAATCTTGAAAAAATAATATCTTCAACCTGTTCTTCTGTTATCGATACCGAACACCCTCCCTTCGGCTTCATATACCATTTACGTTACACCCTGTATAATAATTTCAAGAGTATATACCTACTTTCCGTCACATATCGTCCTGTATAAGTTTTTATTAGCATAAATCGGGAACTTCCTAATAAATCCAACAGTAATCTAAACGTGTCAGTTCGTCAATTACTTTCGCATTTGCGGCGTGGCGTCGCGTGCGGTGCGGGCTGAGTGGCCACGCAATTAGCGAAGCGACAAGTGGCTGCCGCTCAGTGGCCGACCGGCGCTCACAAGTAAAAATTATTTAAACAACCCTCGTTCTGGCGTAGTCGGGTAAAAACATAAAAAAAAACACTTTTCCTCCTCAGCGTTGGCACCTTTTCATTGCAAAGTGGTGTAAATGTAAATTAAAAAATATATTTTGAGATGCAAGAATGTACACAACGTGCTTACTTGCAATAAAGTAGAGTTGCGCAAAATGTGGCTACAAAATTACGTTTTTCGCAATTATGCGAACTACAACTTACCGAAATTGAATCACGTTATAAATAAGCATTTAAAAAATAGTATTCATCCTAATAAACATTTTGTAAATAGCTTTTTTAATAAAAATGATTATATTGGAAGATATTATTTTTTTAAGATTGGCGGCGCTAGTTGGCTCTATGAAGGCTCTTAATACAAGCTCGCTACTAAATACGTATCCTTAAAGATCTATACTTACGACTATTTGATAATGTAAATCAGCCAAAATGAACGGTTATAAATACGTCCCGGCGACGGCTAATTAGCTAGCGGGACGTGCGCGGGACGGCAGCGGGACGGGCGCGGGCCGGCACCGAGCCGCTTGAAGCACGGCATTACGGAACGGTCACGACATTCAACTAGATATTAGTACGCGAGCACTGCGCTGCAAACAAATATAAGAAATATTATTTTTAATTTATTTAGTTTTACAAAAGGTATTTTAAAGTCTTTGGGGGAAAATAAAAATAAAATATTTTCCAAAATTCAACTACTTATCCCAAAAAAAATCATTTTATGTAGTTACTGTGCTTTGGAGTTTTTTTTATATTTCGATTTTTTTCACTTACCCTAGACTTACCCTTTCCATTAGGTACGTTTTATATCAAAACAAAATCAACTTTTGCTGATTATGTAAAATTTGAGTTATATAATTTATAATGCAAAGAAAACTTTTGATTTTCTTTGGATTATAGAAGGCACAGACCACTTACCCCGTAGACCTGTACCAGGAGAGCCCGTGTCTGCCCGCACATGAACGCAACATTGCCTAGCGACACGTGGCAAATAGAGATATTATCGACATGGACGCATCTCTTTAATACGGCACCCCTGTCCCCCCGCTTCGTCTCTATGCGCTCATCGTTGACAGAATGTTTTGCTTGCAAATTTGTACCGATTTCTATCTATTGGGTAAGTGGTCTGTGGTAGAAGGTAACTTATTCGGGCTGATCGCTTAAATTTTCTAACCGCAGATAAAATACGCCAACTCGTTCATAATTCAGTTGAAACTTTGCGAACATCGCGGAGGTGGATTAATTTAATTCGGACATTCATTCGGATTTATCTCGAGCAATTAATTCGGCCGTGAGGTGTGACAGAGGTAGACCTTTATACCTGCAATTAAACGTCCGGACCGGACTTATTTCCTCCAGATTTTATTGTTTTAATAGATGTAGGATGGCGTAACGTTCTTAAATATTGCTTAGCCGTAGCAACTCATTATAACCATAGCTAAGTCCCTATGGGGTTTATATGTAGAGCTGCGGTTTGGCTTAAATTATTTGAAATTTAATTGTCTGTATAAAAGTACTGAAGACTGTTTGTCGAAAATGCATAGTTTATGATTTTTAGAGCAAAAAAGTTAAAAAAGTCCGAAAAAGACATTGGCACATTTCAATGGAGCTTTGCCCCACCTACAAAACTACGTGACCATTTAAGCTGTACCTATCATTTTGTTGGGGACTTATTACAGGTTCCGTATTGCATAATGATAATCAGTATCATTTTCTACTACTCTCGCAACTCCTATGGAAGAATAACAAAAACAATGAATAAATCGCTTTGATTTCTTACTATTTTCTGAATTCTTAATTAAGCTGTTGCAAGCAACTTGTACAAAACTTTATTTTAAACCAATAATTTTAATAAAAGACGAAGATATTTTTACATTTATTCGTCATCTTGTACAACTTGCGGTTGATGGTGGGGCAGAATCTGGCAAGGTAATTTGGATTTACATCACCCTAACTGATCCATACAACATATCAAAAATGCAGAACTACATCATGCTTTGCGATTACTACTGGGCTATTATACTATGGCAGTAGCCTAAAGTCCTAATCGCATTTCAACCCCTAAACAGGCTGTGTGTCCGCGGATTTTCAGTTTTTCTATGAAGGCTACGGCACTAACTACTAAAATTAAACGTCTGAATATAGCAATCTTGGGGTTCGAAAACACAATTTGCGCCGGCCGGCGGCCCAAGCGCAATAGACAGATAGAAAAAAACAATGGCGGCCACACGCGTCGCCTTATCTATGTGCCGGCCGGCAAGCGCATTTTGCCATGCCTAGCTATACCTACCTATGCATTTATACAATTTCTGCAGCAAAATAGGAATAACTGAACACACACTGATTATTTCTATTTTGCGTTCACAGCACACGTAAAATAACAATTGAAACTAGCTAAATTACTGGAACACACATCATCCGAACAATTAGCTGCCACGTTTCAAACAAAAAATTTTTACGCAAAATGTACCTATGTATATATGTATAAAGAAAGTTGTTCAGTCATTCTACATATAAGTAGGTATCTACCTAATTGTTTTAATTGTAATATTATTTGCGAACGTTATCTTATTGTAAGTCGGTCGCTTAGTCAGCTAAATACCTTCGCTGATAACACAGTTTTCAGGGCTTACGTGACTACTTATCACATTTATTAGTATTCTGTTCTCCATTATTTGTAAATATGACCTTGAATTTATTTTCTTAACGTTCTCCATCGATATCTGAGTCTCCTCTACAATGGTAACTAATGAGTTAGGATATGCGAGGCCGTGATAGATTGGCCTTCATCGTCATCATCATCAGCCCGTATCAGTCCACTACTGGACGCAGGCCTCTCCCAAAGCGCGACCGCGTCTTAATTATACTCCAGGCGTGTCATAGTGTCCTGGTACTGGTAATGCTACTTAAAGAGCTGTTGCTTCTGACCGAGTGGACACAGCCGGTGTTGGAGCATACTGGGCCGTATTATCAAGACAGTCCGGGCTAGTCATGGGCTCCTGGTGCTTTTAGTGCATCACCATCAGCCCGTATCAGCCCACTGCTGGACGTAGGCCTCTCCCAAAGCGCCACCGCGTGTTAATGAGACTCCAGGCGTGTCATAGTGTCCTGGTACTAGTAATGCTACTTAAAGAGCTGGTGCTTCTGACCGAGTGGACACAGCAGGTGTTGGAGCATAATGGGCCCTATTATCAAGACAGTCCGGGCTAGTCATGGGCTCCTGGTACTTTTAGTGCATCATCATCAGCCCGTATCAGCCCACTGCTGGACGTAGGCCTCTCCCAAAGCGCCACCAGGTGTTAATGATACTCCAGGCGTGTCATAGTGTCCTGGTACTGGTAATGCCAATTAAAGAGCTGGGGCTTCTGACCGAGTGGACACAGCAGGTGTTGGATCATACTGGACCGTACTATTATGACACTCCGGGCTAGTCATGGGCTCCTGGTACTTTTAGTGCACTCACCATCAGCCCGTATCAGTCCACTGCTGGACGTAGGCCTCTCCCAAAGCGCGACCGCGTCTTAATTATACTCCAGGCGTGTCATAGTGTCCTGGTACTGGTAATGCTACTTAAAGGGCTGGGGCTTCTGACCGAGTGGATACAGCAGGTGTAGCATACTGGACTGTATTATCATGACACTCCGGGCTAGTCATGGGCTCCTGGTAATTTTAGTGCATCACCATCAGCCCGTATCAGCCCACTGTTGGACGTAGGCCTCTCCCAAAGCGCCACCGAGTGTTAATGATACTCCAGGCATGTCATAGTGTCCTGGTACTGGTAATGCTACTTAAAGAGCTGGGGCTTCTGACCGAGTGGACACAGCAGGTGTAGCATACTGGACTGTATTATCATGACACTCCGGGCTAGTCATGGGCTCCTGGTACTTTTAGTGCATCACCATCAGCCCTTATCAGTCCAGTGCTGGACGTAGGCCTCTCCCAAAGCGCGACCGCGTCTTAATTATACTCCAGGCGTGTCATAGTGTCCTGGTACTGGTAATGCTACTTAAAGGGCTGGGGCTTCTGACCGAGTGGATACAGCAGGTGTAGCATACTGGACTGTATTATCATGACACTCCGGGCTAGTCATGGGCTCCTGGTAATTTTAGTGCATCACCATCAGCCCGTATCAGCCCACTGTTGGACGTAGGCCTCTCCCAAAGCGCCACCGAGTGTTAATGATACTCCAGGCATGTCATAGTGTCCTGGTACTGGTAATGCTACTTAAAGAGCTGGGGCTTCTGACCGAGTGGACACAGCAGGTGTAGCATACTGGACTGTATTATCATGACACTCCGGGCTAGTCATGGGCTCCTGGTACTTTTAGTGCATCACCATCAGCCCTTATCAGTCCAGTGCTGGACGTAGGCCTCTCCCAAAGCACGGCACTCAACACAACTCTCGGCCCTATGCATCCAGTCTCTGCCAGCTATCTTACACTGATCATCCCTCCATCTGGTCAGAATGCTTCCCATATTACATTTACCTCAAGAATAGTGTTGCAACAGAACTCTGCTTCCGCATCTGCGGAAGGTCCTCATGCTTTTTGACTTCCGTTTCCGTTTCTGGTTCCGCAAACTTAATAACAGAACTCTAATCGGAAGTCTACAGCTTTAATATATGAAGAACACCGCACAACAGACCCAAAGGTGTAAAAGCGTTCAAATTACTTTTTGATAAATATAACTTGCCACTTATTTTGAATAGGTACAGTCGAAGACAGAGATAAGTATACAGGGGGCCTCAATAAGGTTGAGATTTTCTCAAAAACTACTGGACCGAATTTAATAATTCTTTTACAATTACATAGCTTTAACTTTTATCTATCAAACAGTAAAAGAATATTTGCAATAGGTCAAGTTGTTTTTGAGAAAATCGCAACCTTAAAAACTCTCCTGTACACCTTTCTCTGTGTTCCACCGTACTAAAGTACAAATTAAAGAAATAAAAATCTTAAAAAATAAAATTAAGTTTTTTTTTTCATATTGTTAACACTTCCGTTTCCGCTTCTGCTTAAAAATTCGTGAATTCTGATACTAACGATGATGATGACGATCTGGATACGAATCACGATGGCTCTGTTGGAATAGAGCGTGCCACGGAATGGCGAGGTCCCGGGTTCGAATCCCGGTCGTGATGAAATTTTGTCTCCATTTATCATTTACTTTAATGTTTGTTTCAGAATACACATCATTTACCCGTGACCTGCCCGGCCGACTGCCGATAACCTATCAGTAGGTATAAATAAGTTACATTGTAAACATTATACAGGATGTGCAGAAACCCTTTAGGTACAGAGTGTCCTTGAATTCATTCGACAAGTCGAAACTGAAGGATAAATATGAAATTGGTAAGATTTTTTTAGTTTAATCAAAACTACAAAAAGAATTGAACTAAATACGTCACAATCACACAATGACCTTAGAAATGACCATTAGGTCAAATTCCAGTAAAAGAAATCGTTGCAAAAATTTAAAATAAGTACGGTGGAACACAGAGAAAGGTGTACAGGAGAGTTTTTAAGGTTGAGATTATCTCAAAAACTACTTGACGTATTGCAAATTTCTTTCACTTTTTGATAGATGAAAGTTAAATCTATGTAACTGTAAAAATGTTATTAAATTCGGACCAGTAGTTTATGACAAAATCTCAAGCTTATTGAGGCCCCCTGTATACTTAGGGGCCATCCATAAAGTACGTCACACGAATCTCATGATTTTTTGAGCCCCCCCCTCCCTAGTGTGACGTCACATGTTTTGCAATTTCACATCGAAAAATTATTAAATTAAAACAGCAGTTCCGAAATTAGTTTTATTTCCATTTAAATTAAGTACTTTTTTTATGAAATCAACATTATACCAAATATTTGAAACAATAACAAAGCAATCAGTCTCTAGATATATTATATTTTGAAATGTGATGTCACGAAACTTAGGACCCCTCCCACCCCTTGTCACACCACGTCACACTTTGTCGACCCCCTCCCACCCCCTTTACGTGTGACGTACTTTATGGATGGCCCCTTATCTCTGTCTTCGACTGTACATTAAAATGTAAAAAAAAAATCCAAAGCACAGTAATTATGCACATCAAATTAATATTTTTTGATAATTGATATTATTGTAAATATTTTTTTTTATTTTTTCGAAATTGTTTAATTTACTTAAACGCTGTGCAGAATTAATGTAAGTATGTCACAAACCTAACCATCCATTTATTTTGTCGGAATGAATTCAAGGCCTTCCCTGTATGGTCTATTATTTAATTAATTGCGCGAAGAGCGTTAGAATCGCATGACAATATTATAATTAGATTTTTAATTTAAGAATGTAGGAATTAATTATTCGGATTTTTATAACAATCTCAAAATTCTTCTTCGGCCTACCGTTTTGTTCTTGTGTCTGATAATGAAGGAACCCCGATTCCCATTTTAAAGTCCATTGCTCAGTTGCTGTGCCAAGAATTATAATGTTACTATGAAACGCAGCAATGGTATAGTGATGTAAAATTAAAATCGTTATCCTTTCAATTTCATAATAGGTTGGTCGAAGCTTTAATTGTGATCTCTAAATTAAGATCTAAAAATAAGAAAGAATAACTTAATTATTTATTCAATACTCTTATGGGCAAACTAATCTTTAAAAAAAATATCTTCCAATTTAATCAATTTAAAAAAAAAGAGCTGTACACAATCTTTATTAGAATAAATACCATTTTTCAATATACAAATATATGGCATAATTGCGACAAGCTAAGTAGTTGTTCACAAAAATGATAAAAACCGCCGTTTTTGTAATAGGCTAGTTAAGTCTTTTTTTACATCACTCAACTCTCAAACTCCTGCTGAAGAGAACTGTGAAATCAGTTTTGCGATATCTCAACTAATACCGAAGATATTAAGCGGTTAAGTCAAGTGCTGGGGGGATGCTCCATCTCTTTTTAGCATACGGTATTTAGTATGAAGTTTGTATGGCGCTACCACGGTGTGACGTCATGCCGTGGTAGCGGTACAATACGTCGTGAACTGTGTATGTTATATTCCTTAAACATAATGAATATCTGACGCTATTAGCCATAAATATAGTTTAACCTCACTTCCCTTAAACTTAAAACTATAAGTGACCGTGGTTAAAACCGTGAATTAACTTTTATGGGTAACAGTGTGAGACTGGAACAGTGGTTGTATGTAATAGTGATAATGATAAAATAATGAAGTTAATTTAAATTAAGATAGCAGTCATTCGCTTTAAGATTGTATCATTTTATTATAAGTAATTTTTCAATACTGTTTCGACTGAATAAACTAATTAAGATAATTATTTTGCCTTTCTTATTCGTACTACGAATAATTTATTTTTTGGTTTGTGTAATTTTATACAGTACAATTTAATAATTTTAATGCTTCGCGCACATTATGCCGGGCCGCAGCGTGTCGGGGCGCGCCGCAGCGCAGCGCAAAATGCTTACCTAGCACATTAGTGACGGGCCGGGACGCAGCGCATTGACGGATTTTGAGTACAGTGTACTGCCAGATATCGTAAAATGAACACGGGCGCGCGTGCACTCCAAATTCCAATCTGCTTGCTATAGCAATTGCCTTGAGATTGCGTAGTGTGCTTAGTAAGAGGTAGTAAGTACACACACACACACACACACACACACACACACACACACACACACAGGAGACATTGTATTTTGTAATATTATATTTCGATGGGTGCCTGGAACAAAGCCGCAATAGACAAAACATAATTTTTCAGGAAAAAAGATTTAGTGAAAATCTTGAATAAGTACTAAACTACGAGGCATATCAAAACGGTTTGAATATTAATTGATGTATTATTTTTTCTGGAGTAATTTATCAAGTAAAGAAACATCTAGTGCTTACGTAATTATTAATAAAACTAAAAAAAAGATAATGCTGTTTCATACACTTAAATTCGTTACCGCAAGAGTCCATTGTGGTTTTATTCCAGTAAAATTGCGAAGTAAAGCAAACAGCAATAGCTTATTGCTACGTTGTGCGCAGTTCTGAAGTATGTATCGCGAAAACAGTAAAAGGGTTTTGCAGTGTTATTACATGAATTTTAAAATATAATTGAAAACTGTACTCGTGAATACTGTGAATAGTATGAATACAATATTGTTTCATTGGAATTAATAAACGTCTTGAGGTAAGTGATTGAAGCTGTGTCTAAGCATGGCTGCTTATTTGGGCATGACTGCGTAGTAATCTGGGTTGGTGGGTATACCTAGTCAGGAGATTGGAGCTGTTCAGGGGGTATGTCTTCTTGGGAGTGATGGTCGGTTGCCACATCCTCAGTACCAGATGCCGGGGCCTCGTGGAGGTCATGGTGGTGGCGTGGAATGTCATGGTTTTTGCGTAGGCTTGATGGGTCTGAGTGCGGGGCTTTAGGTATAGGTGTCGGTTGACTGTGGGGTCCTTGCGGCTCCGAAACTATTTCGTCGGCAGGGGTGGCGGCGGCACGCAGTGTTTGTGCACCTCGTGTGCCTCGGAGGTGGGATCTGGTTGGTTGATCGCGGGTGTGTGGCTCCAGATAGTCACCTTCAAGGCCGTATTTTGGTTTTGGTATGCCCTCATGAGTGTGACGCGCGACCACTTCCATAGCATTGGACCGCAGTATCTTGTTGCCCTCTGAGTCATGCATCCGGTTTCGTCCTTCAATGAGCTTTTTTATATCAGCGGGGTCGGATTGAGCCGTCTCTGCGACATTGTGTTTCTCGCCACTGAGTGTGGGAGCGCACGGTGCGTTGCGTCGCTGCACCGCAAGGATTTCGCCGCGGAGCGGGCGCCGTTGTTGTGCCGCGGCCGCGCCGCTGCGGCGACCCATAGTGTTGGACGGTCTGTCGGATCAAGTTTTAATTTTTTTTTGAGTGGAGACTGATCACGTTATCCGTGGATGCAGGCCCGTTAATGGACGTGGATCGTAGGGGATGGGTGTTGTTGGCCCTACTATTACCGTAGTAGTATTTTGGGTGTTGTAGTTAGTTCAAATGTTCCCATCCCTTGTGGCGCATAAACAACTGAGCGGTGCCGCTCCGGCGAGTCCGGCGACGCAACGCATTCCCCCCTCCCCGCCTCGTCTCGCGCGGCGCGAGTCCGGTGCGGCGCCGCAACGCATCGTGTGCATGCCACCGATATTTGAATGTAAAACGACGCAGCGGCGCCGCTCAGGCGCCGCGCCGCCGCCGCAACGCACCGTGTGCTCCTACACTAACATTTGAACTGGCTACAACATTTGGAATGGCAATTTCCTGGAGAAAGGGTTGTCTATCACTGCTTCTTAGTGCAGTGGGGGGACTGATCCAGTATTGTCGTATGCTTCTACGTCGATTTCGGCGGTGGTGCGCCATTGCTACGGTAATAGTAGGGCCAACAACACTCATCTTTTACGATCCATGTTTATTAACGGGTTTGTATCCGCGGATGGCGTGATCCGTTTCCACTCAGGGGGAATTGGGGCTTGATCCGACGGACTGTCCAGCGCTGTGCCCGCCACTGCGGCGAGGTCTTTGCGGTGCGGCGACGCGGCGCGCCGTGTGCTCCTGCACTTGGTGGCGAAAGGTGTAGTGTCGTGGAGATGGCTCAATCTGACTTTGTTGATATGAAAGGGCTCATTGAGGGACGAAACTGGATGCATGACTCGGAGGGCAATCGGATATTGTGGTCCAATGTTGTGGTCGCGTGTCGTGCTCAGGGGGGCATACTAAAGTTGAAGTATGGCTTTGAGGGTGATTGTCTGGAGTTGCACACTCGTGATCGGCCAACCGGATCCCGCTTCCGAGGTGCAAGAGTGAGAGGTGGACGCGCACGAGGTGAGCGTACACGAGGTGTGCAGGCGCTGCGTGCTGCTGCTGCTCCTACTGATGAAATGGTTTCGGAGCTGCAGGGAGCTTGCGGTCAACCGATGCCTATACCTGAAGCCTTGCACTCGGACTTATTGGGCCTATGCAGGGGCCATGACATTCCACGCCACTGCCATGATTTCTGCGAGGCTTTGGTGTCTGGTACTGAGGATGTGGTGGCTGACCATCGCTCCCAGGAAGACATACTTTTTGAGTGGTTTTAATTTCTTGATTGGGTGTACCTGCCAGCCTGGATTATTGTGTGGTTATGTTTGGATAAGTAGTTGTGTTTAGATGTAGTTTTGATTGCTTACCTCAAGACGTAACTTGGTATACACACTAGGTTAGGATCTATAATAACACATAGGATAGTTTTTATCCCGGAAAACTTCTCTTTCCCATGGGAATTCGTTAAAAAATGTAAAAGGTGGTGTCGTTGTTCCGTAGGTGACACTGTTTTGTATGCATGTTTTTCACCCTGGTAGCATCAAATTCTAAGGTCTACGAAGACGATGTTGCGGAAAAGCTATTATACAATAATATTACTATCCAAAATATATTGTGTGAAGGTTTTGAGCGTCTATCTTACAGTAATGGTGATCGTGAATCGGCATACATGTTTATTTCGGGGAACAAAGCCGTAATGCTTGTTACCTGTAGACTATTGAAAAAAACTTTTATCTTTGCACATAGCACCATTATTCCAGTAAACAAAATTCGAATTCTAAATGAGGAATAACGAGGCTATACCCATAACGATTTTGCTAAATCAGCCAGTGTTCATTTAAAATTTGTGAAAAAAATACACGAGGTGTATTCGGATCCATAGATTATGAAAATGGCGTGATAGGAAAACTGCCACTATGGCTATTGTGGTTTTATTCCAGGCACCCATCGATTTATATAGTTTGCTATCTCAAATCTTATATCTCGATGTAGAAAGACGCATTATCGTGTTATAGGTGAAGACTTGTAAATGGTTTTGTTTGTAAAATAGATAGGCACATGTTTGTATAAATAACTGTTAGTCTTCCGAATATGTAAAAATAAAAATAAAATAAATAAATAAGTAATACCTAGTGTTCTTCTTAACGTTCCTCTTCTCATCTAAGGTTGGACAACATCATGGCGCAGCGGGGCGGATCGCAAAAATTCGCTCAAATCGCTTTAATACAATTTGTATGAACTATCGCACACTGTGTCGGGGCGAAGCGGAGCGGGGCGGGCCGCATCGCACGGACGCAAATCCGCTTCGCAATAATGCGACCCGCTGCGGTCCGACAAAGTGTGCGATAGTGCATACAAATTGTATTAAAGCGATTTGCCCCGCTGCGCCATGATGTTGTCCAACCTTAGATGAGAGAACGTTAAGAAGAAGACTAGGTAGGGTTCTCTTGAAAATGGCGGGAAGCGACGGTTGTGAAATTATTTGATAATTTTCCTTTTAATGTCTACAGGAACTATTTTGTGTTTAATATCACGTTAAATTAGTCAGAAAATGTTCGCGAGTGACAGTACGGTGAAGTTATTGGATTATTTATGCAAGATCTGAAGTTTCAAGCTTTTATCAAGAGTTCCCGCTACAAGCTCGGGAGTGAACGTGACTGTCGAGCTGCTTCGTCCAGAGTGATGACGCTACGGCGTCTCCTCTGGATGAAGACATGAAGACGCGGCTACCCAGGGTGAAGAGTGACGCCACTGCGACTCCCCTGGAGGAAGATAGAAGACTATTGAATATATTGAATTTTCTGTAACATGACATTGGCAAATGACGAACTGTCGAGTCCATTAATAAAATAAATAAATAAAATAAAGACTAGGTATTACTTACTACCTACATGTTCTCTTAGTAAGCTCACTACGCAATCTCAAGGCAGCCGAGCAAGTTATTGATTGCAACAATAGTTCATTACGGAACGTGCATCTAAACAGAGTAATTTGGTGCCACGTCCGGGCGTGATTAATGTAGAGACCCCGGCTCGTAGGGGTGTCGCGACATCCGCAATCCGCATCCGTAGCAACGGATAGAGAATCCGCATCAACCAAGTAGTCGCAAGGGATTAATCTGATGTATGAACTCGTCTCTACACCTACTTGGATGCATAAAATGTCGGTAGTAGTAGTATAATAAACGTATATTTAATGAAATTTAAAGAGATAATATTTTATTGATATATCACCATGACAACTCAACACTGACAAACTTTATAAATGTCTATGGAGATTCATAACATAATCTAGTTTGTATTCTGTACCTTATATTATTGTAAATTACATTATGTATGACATAACCAAGTGTTCCCTAGAGCTCCTAAGGTTGAATAAATGAAGTAGTATTGAAATATTGACATTTTGCTAACGAAAAAGCAAATGCCAATTCCATATTTTCCATTCTATGTACTTCTTCTTCCTCCTCCTTTGCAATTCATTGCACAAAAAGACCGTAAGTAAGTAAGTTCAGTACTTACTTACTTACTCCGCTGGCTCAGCGACCCGAAGTGGGTCTTGGCCTCTGAAACGAGAATACGCCAGTCATTGCGGTTCTGCACCGTATCCCACGTGTGTGCCTGCAGTCGGCCCAGAACCCTCTCGACTTCATCCCTCCAGCGATACCTGGGACGCCCGACTGGTCGTCCCAGGTATGCTCTCTTCGCCGCACGAATGCAATGAAGTAGGTATATTATATTTTGTCTTATCTTATATCTAGATTTTCGTTTCTCATAGCGTAGCAGGACAAATTCAAATGCTATTTTAATTTTAGGTACAGTCGACAGCAGATCAATGGTAACACGTCTTGCAGTACGATTTCAAGTCTTACGACGCAAATAATAAGACCTGTCAAAAGTAAAAAGTGTTACCATTGATCTGCTGTCGAGTGATAGGAGTAGGTATCTTTTATCCGCATCAACTATATCTCTTTGTATTTGTACTTTACTATTTGTATGTGTTCTTCTTCTGTAATTTGTGGTGTTAAATAAATCTGTTTTCTTTCTTTCTAACTCCGCATCATCCGTATTGCCTCCACTAACTGAAACTTGCACAGCCCTAGGCGCCCGCGGCAGGGCCCTTCTGGCGGGGGTCGGCGGCTAATCTCTGCCGGTGACAGAGTGTGATGTGGACCCTATGCCAGGGTTGCCAGATATTGGGGAAAAATTAGGCTGTTGGGGAAATTTTGGGGAGGTGGTATCGCTGGGTAAATGTTTGGGAAAAAAGTTTTCCGACCACATAATAAGGGTGAGATATAGTTTAAAACCCCATGGCTGATGCTCAAAGTTTCAGCCGAACTACTAAAATTCAAATCAGACGTGATACTTCAGTCTCCACCGAAGAATATGACGAAATCCTAAAAATATAATTAATGTAATTATGTGTTCTGTTGACATTTCTATCGTCGTTTATATATAATAAAAAAAACACTTTTAAAATATTATTACAGCGTATTTTTTTTTTGTAAAATGCATCATTTTGGGAGAAAAAATTTATCAATCCGGGGAAATCCAATCTGGCAACCCTGCCCTGCGAGGGCCCCACTCGATGCAGACAGGACCCCCCGCTGTTGTTCGGGATAATTGGACGGCTTTACAGACGGTTTTTCACAAGTGTTATGAGATTTTAAGGATTCATTTCGAGGTTTGTCAATTAATGACAAAAGCTAGTCTTATGCGTTCTAATAGAAGCTGTTAAATAATATCGAGCTTGGCACTTTGGAGCTGCTGGAGGGATAGCCGCGAGGCCTTTTAGGCGTTCAATCTTGTCAAAGTCTGCGCGAACGTTTTTTGTACTATTTTTCGCCAAAATCGACTAATCATTAGATCTAATCGAGACAGAGGCGCGGCGACTGGTCAAGGAACTGTCGTCGCGCCTCATTGACTCGTCGGGTGACCAAAGGGCTGGCGCTTACCTCGGCCAGCGTATAGCGCGGGCTATACAACGAGGTAACGTCGCCTGCCTTTTGGGCACTCTTCCGCAGGGCAGCGATTTGGCCCCAATTTTTTATTTATAGGTATATATTTATTTGTTTTTAATATTAACTTACTATTGTAACAGTTACCTACCTACTTATTTTTGTTATTTGAATAAAGTAATTCTCCATCGAGACATATAAAATTCTCACGTACAAATATAACCTCCCAGATGTCCACCGTTTCTTTGAGACTAAAGACATACGTCCATTGCGAGGACACCATATGAAAATCTACCGCACTATCGCCAATACCAAAATCGCTCATCACTTCGAGTCGAGTTTTCTTTTATTTGCTTAGCCACAGGTGAAAAATGTCAGCTTATCAAAGTGGACATACCTATTATCATAACTTTAGATTTAAGTCAATGAATTTATATTACGATGTTCGCTTATAGTTAATCATTTTGCGAAAGTTTTTAAATAGGCTAAGCCTGTGAAACTGTCTTATTTTTAAGTTACTTATATCTAGGAACAAATCTATACTAGATTATAAGTTTAATTGTCATACTTACTGGCAATAAAGACATTTTTAACAAAACAAAAACTTCGAGTCGAATTGTCCACGCATGGAACAAACTGTCTGATGATGTGGTATCTGCACCATCAGTGAACTCTTTTAAAAATCTCCTCGACATGTGGTTAAAAGCAAACATTGTATAAATAAGCAATATGTGTAGTGAATCATATGAACATTAGACAACATAGACTGAACTTACCAACACTGTGATATAGACACACCAGCATTATACTACCTGTCTAGCAAATGTATAATAAAAATCAGACATTGATGAGACTAGTAATTTTAAAGCGCTAGTAAAAATCGTTGACGTTTCTTTCAAAGTTTTCAAACCACATTATTTATTTATTTATTTTATTAATGGACTCGACAGTTCGTCATTTGTCATGTTACAGAAAATTAAATATATAATAGTCTCCTATCTTCCTCCAGGGGAGTCGCAGTAGCGTCTTCACCCTGGGTAGCCGCGTCTTCATGTCTTCATCCAGAGGAGACGCCGTAGCGTCATCACTCTGGACGAAGCAGCTCGACAGTCACGCTCACTCCCGAGCTTGTAGCGGGAACTCTTGATAAAAGCTTGAAACCCCAGATCTTGCTCAAATTATCCAACAAATTCACCATACTGTCACTCGCGAACATTTTCTGATTAATTTAACGTGATATTAATCTCAAAATAACCACTGTAGACAATAAAATAAAAATTATCAAATAATTTTGCAACCGTCGTTTCCCGCCATTTTCAAGAGAACCACATGATCTGATCATCACATTGATAACTCTCGTTTGTATCTAAACTAAATAGTTTTCACTGCATTTAATCCCATAAGTTGTATCATCAAAATCATATTCTAAAAACAGCACCCTTTTTAGCAATCGGTACAAATTCCATCGCAGGGCTCCATCGCGTGTTCTGTTACATCTAATTGCGAGCGTGCGGCCCGCGGCGCGCAACCCCTGGCAGTGCGACCCGCGGGCCCGGGCGTGCGGGCCGCAGACAGCCCTGACACCGGCCGGGACAGCGTCAGGGGGGGTCAACCGGGCTGATAAGAACTGGCGAGTGATCTGGGAACGATGTTGCAGAGATTGTTTTTTTTTTTTAAATAAAAAATCACAATAATTAAATATGTAAAAAAATGTAATGGCAATAATTGTTAACTAAAAGTAACTAAACTTATATAAATCTAGAACTAAAAAAATATACAAATAAAACTACCTTCGGAAAAAAAATTGGCCGCGGTCCCCCACAAGTATTTGGCAGCGCGCCCAAAATTAAAAAATATTTATACCTAGGTACATATTAATTTCTTATAAATTTACACTGATATTTAATCATATATTTACTCTATTTATATACATAATCATTTCATATCTTATACTAAGTACTTACCATATATAATTATATATATTTCTTATAAATTGCAATAAGGAAACTTGAAATACAGGTGGAAATCCCAACCACTGATTAAATCAAGCAATAATAGAAGCTAAGTATAAGTAATAGATGCAAACTAATAAATTCAAGAATAACCACTTGTAAGGTAAGGCAAACTTAGGACAAACTCTGCAGCTGGGTAGGAACAACTTCGAGAGAGAGAGTGACAGGAGAATTCAGTTGGGCTGGGCAGCGTTTGGGAAGCTACGTCATATCTTCTCGTCTTCAATACCACAATGCCTAAAAACTAAGGTCTTCAACCAGTGCGTCCTGCCAGTGATGACCTACGGAGCCGAAACGTGGACATTGACGGTGAGACTGGCCCACAAGTTCAAAGTCAGCGAGCTATGGAAAGAGCTATGCTTGGAATTTCTCTGTTAGATAGAATAAGAAACGAGTATATCCACCAGAAGACAAAAGTGGTTGACATTGATCATAGAATCAGTAAACTGAAGTGGCAGTGGGCTGGTCACATCTGTTGTAGAACCGATAACCGATGGGGTAGATGAGTTCTCGAATGGAGGCCACGAACGGGTAAACAGTGTCGGACACCCGCCGACCAGATGGAGGGATGACCTTCGCAAGATAGCTGGCAGGGACTGGATGCAGAGGGCCGAGAGGGTTGAGTGGCGCGCTTTGGGAGAGGCCTACGTCCAGCAGTGGACTGATACGGGCTGATGATGATGATGAAGGTAAGGCTCCAGAAAAAATTGGGGGTTTAGAAGTGTTTTAGGGGGCTATGGCTGATTTGTAATTTCATCTAAGTACTTAATATTTTAAAATTCACTGAAATTAAAACCTACCTACTACACAACATCATTTATTTTGTATTGTATAAAATAAAAACTTAAAATATTTGATAAAATATCACTGTGGTAAAGTAAAACCTTATCTAAATGGTTGTGTGACAAGTGTTTCTACTCTATTAAGGATTTTTTTGACTATAAGGAATCCATTTAAAAGTAACTATTATTGTATAAGTTTGATATTTAAATTGCATGCCCTCCGGCGAAACATGTATACTTACACAACAATATTAACCATCTGTATTTGACCATGTTTCGAGCAATAAATCATTTCATATCATTTAAAAAAAAAATGGGTGCGCTGAAAAATAATTGATTTTCAAAGTCGGCGGCAGACGAGGGTAGACGAAACAAGTTTGAGAACCTCTGGGGGGTGACCGCGACTTCAATCGTTATGGTTATCGTTTTCATTTTGACGCTTGAACGATACATTGCTGCGTTTCGTTGTCGTTTGTTATAACTTGCAAAAACATAGCAGCAATGTATAGCGTCCATGTGTCAAAATGAAAGCGATAACGATAACGTTTGGAAGTCGCGGTCATCCTACTGGGCTAAGAGATAGATTCCTTTCCAGTAGGAGTCGCTAGGCTTTTTGAAAATGGCGGGAAACGACGGTTGCGAAATTATTTAATAATTTTCAGTTTAATGTCTACAGGGGTATTTTGTGTTTAATATCACGTTAAATTAATCAGAAAATGTTCGCGAATGACAGTATGGTGAAGTTATTGGAGAATTCAAGCAGGATCTGAAGTTTGGCGCCATGGTCAAGATTCCCACTACGAGCTCGGGAGTGAACGTGACTGTCGAGCTGCTTCGTCCGCAGTGATTGACGCTACTGCGTCTCCTGTGGATGAAGATAAGAAGACGCGGCTACCCAGAGTGATGACGCTACGGCGACTGCTCTGGAGGAAGAAAACTATTATATATTGAATTTTCTGTAACATGACATTGGCAAATGACGAACTTTCGAGTCCATTAATAAAATAAATAAATAGGAGTCGCTAAAAATTACAATTTTTTCCAAAAACTAGTGCCCGGGAACATTCGAAAGTGTACTACAACGTACTCTGAAAGCCAGTGAAGTGAACCCCTGAAGCGATGAGGCTGTCTCGTCAGTAACTTTGTACTTCACTTAATGCTTATTTGCTTATTGCTAATGTTAATGTTTGCACGTAATCGAGATCTGTTTGCTTATTCGTGTTGACGCTATGAAATCGAGAGCTATTGATGTATAGGCAGTTGGTCCACCGTCAGCGAGTAAAGCGAGTAATGCTTTCCACACACAGCCGCGGCTTGCGTCCTGCGATCAGTTGAAACGCATGCCTCGCCTCGTTTTCTAGGCATTTTAATGTCCGGTAACCACGGCAGAAAATGAAGCGGCTCATTTTCTGCCGTCGTTACCTACTGGACGTAGATCGCAGACATTGGTCTCCTATATAATAATTTGTAGTAATGGCTCACTATAGTTTTAATTCTAAAAGTAATTATGTTGATTAAATATAATATAAACACAATTTTTGGAACTAAGATTATTTAGACTACCACCCCTTAGTCGCTTGTCGTTAATCAAAACAACACTTTGTATAACTTCATGAAATTAATTAATATGTTTTATTTATAACTTCCTATTGTTTGTAAAAATTAGGTGAAAAGATTTTTTTGTGAAAAAATAATATTATTCCTTTCTTATCTCTGTACACCGTGATCCGTTTCCACAATTAATATAATTTATTTCTTGTAGCCACGGATACCGGGATCGGTGGGTAAAAACATTAATTGTCTTTTGTGTTGGAAACCGATCCCGGTATCGGTGGAGACAAACTGCCGGGATCCGTTTCCAATCCAAACGGATCCCGGGATCGGTGGAGACAACCCCGGCCTAAGATCGCTACCTACTGGACATTAAAATACCCAGAAAATGAGGCGGGGCATGCGTTTCAACTGATCGCAGATCGCGGCTGTGTGTGGAGGGCATAAAGCGAGTAGAAACGTAGAACAGATAGCGCATGTAAACAAAATATACGCAGCGATACTAGCTCGGCGACACTCAGCGATGAACTATAAAAATATGTCGCCGAGCGAGTATAGCTGCGTCTCTTTTGTTTACACGGAATGTGCTATCTGTTGTACGTTTCTTTCGCGAAAAAATAGCTAGGATTTACTCGCTTACTCGCCGGCGGTGGAACAACGGCCTGCCGTATCATTCCCCCTGCCCTCAGACATATCTTACTTTGGAACTTGTGATGTTAGAATAAAAAATATTATAAAAAAAACGACTGCTAAAAATTTAACCCTATTGATTAATTTTTTGTAGCCTATGCCAAAGAATTAGACATACATACTTATAGTATGACCGTCTAAATCAGTCTTCGCCTGCGCGGTGCAGGGACGCGGGGGTAGGACGACAACGGGGGCCGAGAGAGGTGCGGGGGCGGACGCATTTCTGTTACAATACATTTCTGTTCGCGCGCCCGCCCCCGCACCTCTCTCGGTCCCCGTTGTCGTCCTACCCCCGCACCCCTGTACCGCGCAGGCGAAGACTGAATTAGACGGTCATACTATACATACATACACTCGAAAAACATAACGTCTTATTTTTACTTAACCAAGTAGCTGACTGTATAAAATATAATAAAATACCGAAAATCGAAAAGTCGTATAGCAAAAGTTTTTTAGTTATCGATCCAGAACACTCTCATTTCGGCTTACTATGCCCACCCTTCACACCTGTAGCTATGTTTTGTACATTTTCAAGACACGATATAAAGTACTCAGTAGGTACACAGGTACCATCAAGTGCAACACTTTGAACCGTTCTTATTATCTGCGTCGTAAGATTTAAAATCGTACTGCAAGTGTTACCATTGATCTGCTGTTGCCTGTACATTATTCGTGTGGTATATTGTGACAAACCCTCGCTCATCCCACTCTCGTATAACACTGTCTACAATGAGCCCCCTCGTGACAGCCGGCAGCCAGGGACGGGCGCAGGGGTGGCCACAAGATTTAGTCAATTGACGTTAATTTAAGTACCCTAAATACCCTAATTATGTTTCAGTTCACACAGCCTCAACGAAGAAATTAATTTATTTAAATAATTGACAATAGACTTATGCATCTGTTATCTTACATAAACCAAAAGATCGATCTGAAAAAGACTCCGTATTACAATGCTTACTTACAATGAAAAATAAACCGAAAGTTAGTGACGTAACATGAAAAATACATAAGAACTTTCAAGAAGAAGATAAGGAGAGCTGAAAGTCGTCATATTTTTAAAAAACAAGTCCGCAACCGTTTTCTGAAACCCACTTAAATTGTCATCTAAGTAGTCATTGTATGTCATACGAATATCTAGCTATTAAGTAGTAGGTATATGTATTTATATTGATAGTATATATTATTTATAATTTAGGTATGTATTATAGGTATATTCATGTATATAATATATGTAATAGGGTTTAAACGTATATGTGTATTGTATGTAAGTATATAGGTATGATTTTATTTACTGTTCATCGTTGTTCTTCTTTTATTATAATATCTTTGTGTTATACCAGCCCAAACAATCTCTGAATGCCCTAAGGTAAACTGGAAGAAAATGCCGCAAGGCATTAAGTTCGCCCGATACACAAAATGTAACAAAGATTAAATAAATAAATAAATAAATAAATAAATAAATAAATAAACTTTCAGCACTGACCCTGCTTGTCGAAACTAGTCGCAAGTAACGCTAAAATGTAGAGTGTTTCAACTAGCCTCGAATTTCGGGGCCCCCAAATGGCTGCCCCCGTTCCTAGATCCGTCTCTGTCCGAGTCACAACAAACGAGCTCTGAAACATGCAGCAAGGATTAGACAAAAAATGTTTGCAAATATTTCATACGTTGGCAACGTTTAAAACATTCCCGGCGGTATGTTTAGAGTTTACAGGTTAACTGAAACTTCAGAGGGTGTTTTGTGTTTAATTTCACGTTAAATTAATCAGAAAACGGTCGCGAATGACAGTATGGTGAATTTGTTGGATAATTTGAGCAAGATCTGGGGTTTCAAGCTTTTATCAAGAGTTCCCGCTACAAGCTTGGGAGTGAACGTGACTGTCGAGCTGCTTCGTCCAGAGTGACGACGCTACGGCGGCTCCTCTGGATGAATACGCGGCTACCCAGGGTGAAGACGCTACTGCCACTCCCCTGGAGGAAGATAGAAGACTATTGAATACATTGAATTTTCTGTAACATGACATTGGCGGCAAATGACGAACAGTCGAGTCCATTAATAAAATTAATCAGAAAACGGTCGCGAATGACAGTATGGTGAAGTTATTGGATTATTAAGTTTGTCAATAGTCCCACTACGAGGTGGAGTGAACGTGACTGTCGAGCTGCTTCGTCCAGAGTGACGACGCTACGGCGACTCCTCTGGAGAAAGAAAAGACTATGATATCTTGAATATTCTGTAACATGACATTGGCAAATGACGAACTGTCGGGTCCATTAATAAAATAAATAAATAAGTTATAAGTTACGTGGAGTGCTCGAAAGAAGTCGTGTTTGAGAAGTTTTGTGCTCTTAGCAAGGTTTCCTCTGTGTAACTCCATGATTGCGTGGATCGTTGAGTTATTTCGTTTAGGGGTTCGGGAGGGTTGTGCGTAGGTTTAGGTTAGGTTATCTTCGTATATATGTATTTATTTATAAGAATTCAGACATTCTATTAACATCAGACCAGGTTGTATGCCCTAGTTGGCATTGCGTTTATCTCTGGGAAGAGTTGAATTAAAAAAAAATTGTAACTTACGGAACGGTTCTCTTGAAAATGGCGGGAAACGACGGTTGCAAAATTATTTCATAATTTTTGTTTTATTGTCAACAGTGGTTATTTTGAGATTAATATCACGTTAAATTAATCAGAAAATGTTCGCGAGTGACAGTATGGTGAATTTGTTGGATAATTTGAGCAAGATCTGGGGTTGCAAGCTTTTATCAAGAGTTTACAAGCTCGGGAGTGAACGTGACTGTTGAGCTGCTTCGTCCAGAGTGATGACGCTACAGCGACTCCTCTGGAGAAAGAAAAGGCTATGATATCTTGAATATTTTGTAACATGACATTGGCAAATGACGGACTATCGAGTCCATTAATAAAGGAAATAAATAAATAAGTTACGTAACATGTAAACCGAAACTTTATTTAAAAAATCCTACCTCAATTTGGCCTCTCTGTGATCCCTCTGAATGTAAGGGCTCATCGCGACCTAATGCCGGTTTTAATTATGTATGTACGAACCCGGATGTGGGCCGGCATTAATATGCAAATATTCTGTTTCATGTAGGGTCGACAGCAGATCAATGGTAACACTTGCAGTACGATTTCAACTCTTACGACGCAAATAATAAGAACTGTTAAAAGTAAAAAAGTGTTACCATTGATCTGCTGTCGACTGTACATATAAGAGGAGTCCTCGATGTATACACGAAGACAGAGATAAGTATACAGGGGGCCTCAATAAGGTTGAGATTTTCTCAAAAACTACTGGACCGAATTTAATAATTATTTTACAGTTACGTAGTTCTAACATTTATCTATCAAACAGCGAAAGAAATTTTGCAAAAGGTCAAGTAGTTTTTGAGGAAATCTCAACCTTAAAAACTCTCCTGTACACCTTTCACCGTACAATCGAAAACATAGAAACCAGCCAGGTACGGTGGAACACAGAGAAAGGTGTACAGGAGAGTTTTTTGAGGTTGAAATTTTCTCAAAAAATACTTGAACTATTGCAAAAATTCTTTCACTGTTTGATAGATAAAAGTTAAAACTATGTAACTGTAAAATAATTATTAAATTCGGTCCAGTAGTTTTTGAGAAAACCTCAACCTTATTGCGGCCCCCTGTATACTTTTCTGTGTCTTCGACTGTACTAATAAGTAATAATAATAGAGCCAATATTGTCGACCGAGTACTTTATACTCAGAATATGCATTATGTCATACTCGGCGACCAAATTAATGTCCTCCACGCACAGCCCGACCTAGCTGCGGCTTGCGTCCTGCGATCAGTTGAAACGCATGCCCCGCCTCATTAATTGATCAGCTGTCGACTACTGTACCATCGACTAATGTACTCGTATAATGTATGTATGTATGCATCAATTTAATTGGATTTGACAAGGCCTATTTACAGCCGCTTTACTTTGTTAAATATGTTACCTTTATTTTGTTTTGACATTATTTAACAAATATTTGACATTTCACAATAATTTCCCTAATTGTATACACTGAATGACAAAGCCTCTTTACAGCTGCTATTATAGTATATAAACTAGGTGAAACTTGCAATTGTGACAATTGCAAATTTAAATGTTATGGACTAGGTTTAAGAACAGTGTTACTGTGCTGCTCTTTGCGCTCACATCACCCAGCCATGGGATTTGATATATAATTAATCAATGTGTACAAACATATAATATGTAAGAAACGTGACGTAACCAAGTGGTCCATAGTGAGTATGAGTATATGAGTATGTGTAATGTACTCGTAGCTTCGATAAAAAGTAGTTTCGATGAAAAGTTGTCAATCAAAAGTGTTTCGACCAAACGTAATTCGCTATGGTGTAGGTAACCAGTGTTAGACGATGTGCTTTGATGTGTACAGTCGGCAACAGATCAATGGTAACACTTGCAGTACGATTTCAAGCTTTACGACGCAAATAATAAGAACTGTCAAAAGTAAAAAGTTACCATTGATCTGCTGTCGACTGTACCTATTTCATTCGTGACAGGACTGTCCTAACGTAAATCAATATTTGTGTTACCAACCAGCAATGCATCAATTTGTAAAGCCTTTGGTAATGTAGAGCCTTGTCGCAGTCACGGGCCTGTCGCGTGCCTTCGCGCTGTCAACCAATATCCGTTTCATTTGGTAATCGGACAACTACTAGGTACACCACTACCACGGGTGGTATTCACTTGTGACGGCCGAGAATCACGGACAGAAAGTAGTACAGACGGGACTTTTCGAGACCATTTTGTTGGCTGTTCACCTCGGTGGACCACGGGAAGAGTTTTTATCCCGTGGTACACCGGAAGGTCCATAACAATACACATTGTAATACTTTCTACTAGTATTTATTCATAAAACAATAAAAATTAAAAATAACTATTATAATGTTAACCTAGAAAATATAAACTACTATATTTTCTATTAACACAGATCACTAAATTGTTCAAATGTATTTATTGCATACCACCATCCAACAAGTTTCTGCTAATGAATAGCTCGCCTCAATACAGGCATCGCCTAGTGAGGAGGGCTGTGAAACCGATTGGAATTGTAAATTGCTCATTGTGTAAAATTAATTAGTTTAATAAGACATTAGTGTTGTATATAGTTTGGTAAATAAACGAAATTATTATAATAAATTATTATATTATACACATTTTTAGCTTAGGCCGAGATTCATAGACAGTTTGAAGCGCAAGCTTAGCGTGAGACCGCAGTTAGAAACGTCTAATTAAACAATTGACAATCAGAAGTGAGAGCGAGCTCACGCTCAAAATTATCTCTTAATTTTGGCCTAGGTTTGATTCGCTCAGGTCCAAAATGTCCACTTCCCCAAAATGTAAATTTCCCAAAATGTCCACTTTCCCAAAAAGTCGGGAGAAATGGATTTCTGAACTCTCTTAGACCTTAGAACCTTGACACAATAAATTATACATACCTATACGGGTTATTGCCCGTCTAATATTAGGCTCTTTGGCTAAACGAAAATCGCGCAAATAGTAGGGCCTGAAGCTCGTAAAATTATTTGTGAACCCATCAAAGGCTCCACCGCAACCTTATGCGTTTGTTAATAAGGCGCATTTCACTGAAAGCTTGTTTCATATTTAATATTCCCCTATTTACCTAATTCGCCAAGTTGGGACATAAAACTCGTCGGGGTCTGTTCGGGGGTTAGGGCTCAGTTACACCTTCAATGTGGCATCAGTTTGATCAGTAATCGAATTGACGTAGATTAAAAAAAAAGTCAAAAGTCAAATTTCTTTATTGCAAGTAAGCACGTTGTGTACATTTTTGCACGTCAAAATATTTTTGAATTTACATTTACACCACTTTGCAAGGAAAAGGTGCCAACGCTGAGGAGAAAAAGTGGCAAAAAACTCTCAGCAGCACATCTTTTAAAATAATATAATAGTAATACACAATTACTTAATAACTAGGTATTACACAACTATTACTATTGTTAGTAATCTAGACTTTATCCCTCATGCGGAGCCGGCGACACACACCATGCATGTTCCGTTAATGTTCCGTTAACGTTAATTCCGTTCATTAATATTTAAATGACCTCGGTGGCTCAGTGGTTAGCAATGGACTTGCGATATCGATCCCAGGTTCGATTCCCAACCAGGGCAGTCATGTACCAATGAGTTATCCTCGGTTTTTTCGACGGGAAAATTTATGTAATTTTTTAGGGGTCAACTTACGTAAATTATCGTCGTTTATTTACGTAAATTATCGTTATCTTCCAATTTAATCAATTTTATTAAAAAAGGTATTTACAAAATGTTTATTAGGATGAATACTATTTTTCAATATACAATACATGGTATTATTGCGACAAGCTAAGTTGTAGTTCACAAATGTGCCAAAAACGGCCGTTTTTCGCAATTATGCGAACTACAACTTACCGAAATTGAATCACGTTATAAATAAGCATTTAAAAAATAGTATTTATCGTAATAAACATTTTGTAAATAGCTTTTTTAATCAAATTGATTAAATATTCAAAATTTAATTATAGTAGTACAATGTCAAACTTAAAACTAAAATATCCGGTAAACCTTCGTCAGTCAAATAACCCGCCCCTTGTCATACCCGGTGCAAAGGTACCCATAACGCTTGCGGCGTTACCGCGCTGAATAGCTATGGCTAACCTTTGCACCAGGTAGGACCCGGAGCGAGAGTCACAACCCCTCTCTCTAAGGCGACGGCCAATGTCTGCGACAAATTGTATGGCATCCGCCCCCCAGCAACCCGTCGTCTCCACCGCGAACGGAACAAACAGATAATTTTGCTGGAGAGCGGCATACTTTTCGCGCTTCCTGGCGGCTGCGAACTCCGCTGCTGCCCCGGCCGTACGCGTCGTGCGGCCCAGGTGGCAGGCCGCGAATGTACTGACACAGGTCGCGTCCCACAGCAAGCACCTCCCCTCCCGCCACGGCACCAAAGTAAGGCCGTCGGGCCGCTTGCCGTCCGTGCGGCTGAGCCCCGGGGGCTCCAGTACACAAGGCACATTGGCTGACACTAAGGCTCTCCGGATGATATCATTGAGGGCATGATGGCGAGGGAACCTCCCTGAGCACCGACAGCAGCTCAATGCGTGACGCCCATCGGCTTCCACCATGGACCCGCAAATGCATCGATGAGGTTCACATACATTGCAGCCCAGGCGGAGAGCTACGGCAACACGGAGTGAGTCGCTGTCGAGTAGGGTGCCCAGGTGTGGAGAGGGTATGGCGTGTAACCACGCTCCCGACTCTACCCGCGTCACAGCCCTCAACCTCGCGACGTCCGCTCCTGTCGCCTCTCCCACAAGTCTGTCAAGAATACTCTTGCACCCGACGTCGTCCCACGACCGCTGGGCTTGGGCCTCCTCGGGTATGCTCGCTCTCGGGTGTCGAGCCATCCACGCCGTCAAGGCGTCGGTAACATAGGGAATGTTCACCTGGTCACCATTCACAGCTAAAATATCAGCGACCAAATTCACAACCCCATGTCCCGACGCCAAGAAGGCGGGAAGACCCACATCACCCGCACGCCGCACACCTAGCCCGCCGTGCCTAATCGGAAGAGCGGCCTGACACCACTGGTCCTCAGTTAGGGAGACGTTCAAGATACTCTCGACAGTATGCTTTAGGGCGCAATCAAAGGAGCAGACGTCCTCCGGAAAAAGCCAAGTAGGTGCGGTCCTTAGTAGGTATGTGATCCTTGTTACAGCAAAACACATTCGCAACAGAACCAGAGCTACGTGGGCTGGAAGATTTTGAAGACGTTCGTGAGCGAGAAGAAGAAGATGTTTTCGAGTTTTAAGGGCCTCAGGAACTGCTGATGGAAAAATGGGAGAACCCAGTAGGGTAAAAGATGAACAATTCAGTTCCTTGAGTCCAGGCAATATGGATGAGAAGATAGGAAAGGAAGAACGACACGACGGGTTGCAAGGATAGAATTCGCACTTGGTCGCATTCACCTCCAGTCCCAGCTCTCTCAAACGTGGAACTAAAACCTGAAGGTCCTGTTCCACTATTTCCGGCCTGCCACCAATGGTACCGTCATCAAGATACCAAATATTTAAAGGTGATCCGATGTCCGATATAGCCTTGTGGATAGCGAGACTGAAGGTAAGCGGACCAAGTGGATCTCCCTGCTGGGCACCAACCTGAGAGAGAATACGGTCTGTACCGTAGAAAAGATTTGATGGATAGCAGTAGACCTGATGAAGAAAAGGATACAGGATGGGGATTTGTTCCTTCACCTCGCTCAACAGAACGTCCCTTTCCAAAGTATTAAAAGCATTTTTAATGTCCAGCTTAAGGATCACACTGCTCGCATTCTCTGGGTCCGCTGCGAATGCGCGGGTTGCGTGGATCGCCGCCTCACAGCCCAGGCGCGTGCCAAAGCCCAGCTGGTGTGGCTGTAAATGTTCTGCCATCCTCTCCCTCACCGCTCGACACCCTAGTTTGGCTGCCAGACGACGAAACGTGCTGCCAACTGCGATTGGCCTCACTCCTCCGTCCTTTTTCGAGAGGGCACAAAGCGACGCCCCATATAAATAAGGACTTGATTAAATTGGAAGATATTATTTTTTCAAGATTTATATTGGGAGAGAGAATTATATTGGAAGAGATAATTTTTTTTAAGATTGGCGGCGCTAGTTTGCTCATGGAAGGCTCTTAAGTACCTACATCAGTTACTTACAAAATCAATTACAATTTATAAAAGTTGCGAACTGAAATGACGCAAGATTGAATGTGGAAATAAGGCCTTAGCTTTTCATGGCATGCGAAATCCTACATGATATTTGCAAAGTCTATTTATATCTGGGCGCTTAGCTCAAATGGCTAAATTGCACAAGAAAAACTGTAATTTAAGCTAATTTATTCTAGGACCTAACTATGATCATTTATCAAAATAATAGACAAGTTCTATGACAGCCTAGTTAATTCGATTCAGGTTCATAATATTCGTGCTACCTATAACATTCTTACTTCCGTGATTTGGTAGCGTCAGACTACCTATACCTATAACACCAATAATAATAATAATAAATACCAATAAGGTTGTCTGGAAGAGATCGCTTTGAGCGATAAGACCGCCAATTTTAATACTAACTGTATTAGCCCATTTATTTCGTGTAATTCTTTTTTTTTGGAATAAAGAATGTTTATTTTATGTTAACACCAGTGGATTTCGATTCGATACTCACCTGATAACATTGATCCCCTATAAACAACTAGATACACAGAGGTCTTACTAAAACAATTTAAAAAACCTCTAAATAAGGGTCCATTGTTAACGTCCAAATAATGTCCAATAAAGCAAATGAGGGTCCATTCATGCGTTTGGACCTTCTTTGCGCTCGGACATTTTTAGAAGGCAGACTGTGTATCTAGTTGTTTATAGGAGATCAATGCCTGATAATCACTATTTTTGCTTTTATAGCCGTTTTAAGAGATTATTATTTTATTATTAAGTCACTTTTTTTTACGCAAAACATTTTCTCACATAATAAATTAAATTATATATCGATAAGTATGACCAGACCCTAACTTACAACTTTAACATACTAGCGCCATCTATATTTCGATTCACGTTACTAGTATCCATCACAGCGCCATCTATCATCGAGTAGCAGAACCGCTAGGGAAGAAACAACGGCTTACTTATTGCCAAGATAGTTTCGCGGTTAGATCGTAGATGTCGCCGAGGCCGTTTTCAGCTGAATATTTTCTGTGCTTTCATGCATATTTTTAGTTCAGATAATTCGCAGTAGATGGCGTGGCGTAATGTGCACAAACAATAATTAATGTCCGATACTTCCGAGTTCTTCGGAATGAAATCCTGGCAGGGGAAAACTAAGGCAGGAAAAAACTCGGTTTGTGCTGTAACCCTTTTTCAAAGATGTACCTAGTCTTTTCTACTAAAACTTACTAGGTCTATGTATGAGTTAGTCTGTTTCGCTGTCGACCTTTATCTTAGTAGGTCTCTCATCTAAATAGCGGTTTGATTAGGTACGCGAATCAGACAGAGGCAATTTTGAACGTAATTACATAATTCCATCTATACGAATGCATGATAGGTACCTACGCCGAAGTCCAAACAGCATCATCCCCAATCCATACCCGATGGCACGTACCGCTTCAACACATCTTTAGCACTTGCCGCTGTTACTTGCACTTGCGTTGCCGCGCTTGCCTCTGTTGCCGCGCTTGCCGCACCTGTTGCCGCGCTTGCCTCTGTTGCCGCGCTTGCCGCACCTGTTGCCGCGCTTGCCGCATTTGTCGCCGCGCTCTGCTGCTGCGCTTGCCGCACCTGTTGCCGTGCTTGCTTTTGTTTGCCGCACATGCCGCGCTTGCCGGTTGCCGGCGGCGTCACTCGCGGCCGCGATGCTGACGAGTGCGGTCGCACACGCCGCCGCGGCCGCCACCGCCGGCCAAGGCAAGAAGGCGGCGCAGGTCCAGTTGCAGGCAGAACTCAACACAGATGACGAGTGGAACAAGTTCTTGATGAGAGATGGACTACTTGGTGAGTTCACGCGAGCAAATAAACTCATTTCATTTCATTTCAACTTTTGATAACTTTAGGGTACTTACAGTCGAAAAGTAGGTACACAGGTGTCCTTGAATTCATTCGACAAATTGAAACTGGGGATTGTACTTATGATAAATATTAAATTAGTAAGGATTTTTTTGTAAATCAAAAACTGCAAAAAAAAATTAACAAAATACGTCACAAGTCACACAATGACCTTAGAAATGACTTTAGGTCAGATTCCAGTGAAAGAAATCATTGTAAATAATTAACAATACCTTAAAATATAAAAACTCCAAAGAACAGTAACGATACACATCAAATTAAGATTTTTTTTTGATAATAGTTCAGTCGACAGCAGATCAATGGTAACACTTGCAGTACGAAGTCTTACGACGCAAATAATAAGAACTGTCAAAAGTAAAAAGTGTTACCATTGATCTGCTGTCGACTGTACCTGTTTATTGATCATAAGTATATATATTTTTTATTTTTCCCCAAATTGTTTAATATACTTAAACGCTGTGCAGAATTAATGTATGTCACAAGCAGAACCAGCCACTTAATTTATTGGAATGAATTCAAGGCCGCCCTGTATTAAGGGGTTTCACTACAGGCTTCATGTATAGGTACTAATCTATTTTTGACTGTTTTGAATAAGATTTTTTTACAATCTATTTTTTTATATCTGAGTTACCTGCTATTTATGTCCTCAGTGGTGGACGTGTACTCCGAGTGGTGCGGCCCCTGCATCGGCATGGTGGGCAACCTCAAGAAGATCAAGGTCGAGCTCGGCGGGGACAACCTGCACCTCGCCGTGGTGAGGCACCACCAGCCAAGTGGCAGGCTTTCATTACCGTGACAATATGTACGCAGAAGATGTATGAATGGCTGCGAGAAAGGTTGGCAAGGAAGAAATCCGCGCCATGAGGAGGTATGAGGCGGGCCAGAGACGTGCCGGTTTGTACGAGGCGCCGTCGCCTGAATGAGGCTCGAGGCCTGGAAGGGGGTGCGGAAGGTGATGGATGATGAATTGTGGGCTATTACAGCTCACAATGGCGAGTGCTCGGGGCGCCAGTCGGGTCGCGGATGTATCGCAGTTCCCGTGGCTCGGCAACAATGGCACGAGGTGGAACACCCCAGAAAGTTTAGTCGCTATTCCGCCCCTTTAGGGCGAGCCCGACATAATCAACATGCTTCCCCGGGCGTGGTGGTACACGTAAACGTGTTTACTTGGGACAAAAAAAGTGGTAGCGACGGGTTATGTCGGACTCGCACCGACTAAAACCCCACGATGGCCTCCTCCGTGCATTGTGGGGAACTGGCTCTCTGTTGAACTACACCAGAGTTCCCCACGCGCTTGCTGATAGCACTCCTCGGGCCGCTCCAGACGGGCCCAGCATGCCCGCAGTGCTTGGCTGCAGCGAGACAGGACCACTCTGTACCCGCTGCCTTCCATGGATCGCCGGATTTATCCGACTGGACGGACAGATCCCCTAATGTGACCGCTTCCACACCGGGTGCCCCTAACCAGGGGCTAGTTGTGACGCGGGGAGCATTGCCTGGTGCCGTCTTCTGTGCGGGATCGGCTCGCTCACGGTCGCGCTCTGCTTCCACCTTTCTGACCATCACGGTCTCGCAGAAAACGACCGCGGCGAGCCGAATGTACCTACCATAGGTGTAAGTGTTCATAAGGGCCAGCTGTTAAAAAGGTTATCGCTGATTATAGTAAAGTTCCTTAATTTTGTTCTGCTCAGGCCAAAGCGGACACGATAGAGAGCCTGAAGCGGTTCAGAAACCGCAGCGAACCCACGTGGATGTTCATAGCGGTAAGTGGGTACAGTTGAAGACAGAGATAAGTATACAGGGGCCCTCAATAAAGTTGAGATTTTCTCAAAAACTTCTGGACCGAATTTAATAATTCTATTACAGTTACATAGTTTTAAATTTTATCTATCAAACAGTGAAATAATTCTTGCAATCGGTCAAGTAGTTTATTTATTTATTTTATTAATGGACTCGACTGTTCGTCATTTGCCAATGTCATGTTACAGAAAGTTAAAAAATAATAGTCTTCTATCTTCCTCCAGGGGAGTCACAGTAGCGTCTTCACCCTGGGTAGCCGCGTCTTCATGTCTTCATCCAGAGGAGTAGCCGTAGCGTCATCACTCTGGACGAAGCAGCTCGACAGTCACGTTCACACCCGATCTTGTAGCGGGAACTCTTGATAAAAGCTTGAAACTTCAGATCTTGCATAAATAATTCAATAACTTCACCGTACTGTCATTAGCGAACATTTTCTGATTAATTTACCGTGACATTAAACACAAAAAAAATAGAAATAGTAAAAAAATCAATTTAAAATGATGAATAAAGAACTGTTTTCATCAAGGTAGAGCTGTTTTAAGGCAAGGTTGAGCTATTTATTGGTTCCCTGCACGGAAAAGCCGCATCCTTTCGTTTCTACGAATTTACGGTGTCTCTACAACGTCAAACTCTACATGTGCATAGATGTCATATAGAGACAATGGGTGGGAATGGCACGAATGTGTACCATCCTATCGACCAAACAGCGCGCTAGAAAAATGCTCTACACACCGTTTTAAACGCCTCTACTTTTATTACCTACACCATGGAGAAAAAAACCTCGCCATGCTCTAGGAGGGAGCATAAAGCATATTTCGTAAGGGACAGGTTTGCTCTTGTTGTCACTTCCACTGTCATACGTCAGGAGACGTACTTAGTATGTTTTTATGTTCGATTTCTATTGAAAATTCTAGCAATTGAAAAACAAGTTGGCAGAGATTAGAGAAATTCGAGTATTCCACCTGTCCCACCTCGCCATCCCACCTGCAAAAAAAAAGTGGAATAAATCCACTCTTCCCACCCAGGAATTCCACTCTTTCTAGCTAGCGAATTAATATAATTAAACATGATTGACATGCCAGACCGGTTACTGCAATGTAAATAGGTATGGCTATCTTATCTTTTCCTGATATGGTGCCAGTTTGGGATATTTTGTGCTCTCCCCTTTCCTTTATGCTCCTTCCTCCTCCCTAAAGATATAACTCAATAGGTCAGCTATGCAGCTCATGCGAAGGAGCCTGTAGTCTTCTGGTTCCGGATAGGCCGACCCCAGGAGACTCATTCGCTTCCTAGCCAGCTAGGTATGGCTAACTCCATCGGCTGTTCTTTGCTTCATTTACACCCCAAATAAAATAGATTTATAGTCAAGGAATACTTTATGGAACTCCTTTCTGCACGAATTATGTTCGTTGAATTATGTTCAGGATATTTCAAAATATGTAGCTTAAAGCCTAATAAAATTCATCTTCAACTCGCGTGGTTAAAGTTGCCCTAAAGTTTTGAATATTTGACTGCGATAAGTTAAAACAAAAAGCTTGCGCATAATTTTCTAGGCAGTCTTGGTTTAAATTCGACTTTCTTCATGATCAAAGCATATTTCAAGTCAAAGTCAAATTTCTTTACTGCGAGTAAGCACGTTGTGTACAATTTTGCACGTCAACATATTTTTGAATTTACATTTACACCACTTTGCAAGGACAAGGTGCCAGCGCTGAGGAGAAAAAGAGGCAAAAAAAACTCTCAGCAGCACATCTTTTAAAATAATGGTTACACAATTACTTAATAACTAGGTATATAACTATTACTATTATTAGTGGTCTAAACTCTATCCTTCATGCGGAACCGGCGACACACACCATGCATGTTCATCGTTTAAATAGTCATCTATCCTGTAAAACGCCTTCTTAAATATCCATCCCTTACAAAGTTACATCAATGGAGCTCGGGCCAAGCCTACGCTTGTGGGATTATGTTCTTTCCAAATCTAATACTAAGTAAACCTTAACACAAAAACATCCAAGCTGAGGACAATTGTTGGCGTTTCGCCAGAACCTGAAGCAAGGTCTTACAATGTCTAAGCCCTAAGCCCGTGGTCGAGAGACTGTCTCCTATAAATCTCGACCAACGATCCTTCTTGCTGTCTTTAGGCCGGTCAACTCCTCACGGTGATATTTGGAGCCGACGCGCCTCGCATCGCGCGCACCATAGAGCAGGAGCTCCGGCACGAGGCGCTGGCCAAGAAAGGGGAGAGGGAGCGGCCGCAGCGGGCGCCGCATCAGCTCACGCCGCAGGAACAGGTAATTGTAAGATATTTCATAACGAAGCATGAGACCAAAAGCAAAACTCAAAACTGTAACTTTTACATTCAAGTCGCAAGCCCAGTGGGGTGACCGCGACTTCCAATCGTTATCGCTTTCAATTTAACACATGGACGCTATACATTGCAGCTATGTTTTTGCAAGGTTTAACAACCGACAACGAAACGCAGCAATCTATTAATTTAACTTTACCATACTTTAAAAACCACAATGACATTTATTACTTTAATAAATTTAATTTGCTCTACATTAGTCCGGCCATGGAGTTTAAACTTACATTCTGAAATAATTCTGGAGCCGTTAACCTCTAAGCCTCCTGCTTCCAGGAAGTAGCAGATGCCCAAGAGAAGCTCTTGCAAGAGAAGAAGGAAAAAGAAGCAGCGGCAGCCGAGGCGGGCCGCAGCGCGCGCCGCGAGGCCAGAGCCAAGCGGCTGGAAACACATTTCCTGGACGTCTGCCCGGCGCTGATGACTCCTCACGCTCAGAAGAACTTGAGAAAGGTATCTGATGCCTTGGAGCCTCATGGTGAGTTGGAGTATATTTCCTTCCAATGGGACTTGAAAGCAAGCTTTTGGGTGGATCCTGGACGCAAAAACACTTGTCACTGGTTACTTGTAAAACTTTTCATGACGAAACTACCACATAAGGAGTTGAGGATACTTATACGAGCCTTGACTGGACACTGCAGGCTAAATAAAACGCTAAATAAAAAATAAAAGGCTAAAGGAAACCCCCACGCACATCCTCTGTCCACTCATTCACAGCAAAAGCCGAGCCTTAGGTGGACACATAATGACACCCGAGGATATTAAAACTCTCTCCCCCAAGTGCATCATACGATTCTTAAAGGACGTTGGCATTGGGAGCGAGATATATGAGCGCGGTGCGCGGCCACAATAGACCTTTGAGGTCGCAGTGACCCTTGGGCGTGTACCAACACCCTGATATCAAATAATAATAAAGTGGGTCCTTAAGTCATTATTTTCGAAACGATGATCTAGAGAGTATAACGAAATTGAACAATAGAGGTCTTCGTAAATGTCTCCAGGTGTGACGATAGCAGACAAGTGCCCCATAGTGCTGTCCAAGGACAACATCCGAGTGTTGTCAGTGGAAGACCAGCAGTTCGGCTCTGATGCGGTAGCAGTCGCCATGGCGGACCGGCCGGCACTAGCGTTGCTGCTGAAGAAACTACCTGACAAGGAGGGGAGTGTTATTGGTTCGTATAACCTTCCTTGCGCATAGGATCAGCAATCTGAAGTGGCAGTGGTCATCTAGAATCGCTGGGGTTAACGAGTTCTCGAATGGAGGCCATGAACGGGTAAACGTAGCGTGGGACATTCCTTGACCAAAGGTAGGGATGAACTTCGCAAGGTAGCTGCCAGAGATTCCAGAGAACGAGAATCGTGTTAAGTGCGTGCTTTAAGAGACGCCTTTTTTTGTCCAAAGTTAAATACGTTTACGTGTACCACCGGGGAGCGTGTTGATTATGTCGGGCTTGCCGCCCTGGAAAGGCGGAATACCGACTAAACTTCCTGGGGTGTTCCACCTCGTGCCATTGTTGCCGAGCCACGGGAACTGCGATACATCCGCAACCCGACTGGCGCCCCGATCAATCCCCATTGCGGACTGTAATAGCCCACAATTCAGCATCCACTCATCTATCATCTTCCTCCTCCCCGTCCGGGCCTTGAGCCACTCGGGGCCGTGCGGTTGGCGCACTGCGTCCGTGGGCCCGGACCCTCGTTCAGGCGGAGGCACCTTGTACACACCGGCACGCTTGGTACCGCCTCATACCTCCCATAGCGCAGATTTCTTCCTTGTTTGGGAGAGGCCTGCGTCCAACAATGGACTGATACGGGCTGATGATGGTGAGAGAGAGGGCAAATGCGGGTTTAGTAGACATAAAAGAAGAAGTGCAGGCTAATAGCTTGGAATCTGTCTTTCCTCTTGCAGAGATCGCCCGGCGCGTATTGTTCGGTGATGGAGTGGAGCTGGCTGAAGAGGAGACGCCGAAGAAGACGCTAGCCCAGGAATTGTACCTGGATACCGTGCCCGGCCTCTTCGTGCCAGCAGACAGGCACCAGCGGGCGGCTATTTTGGACTTGCTGTTCCCAAAGGTGACAACGGGATTTTCTTGGTATAATCATTCTTCTTCTTAAGGTGCCGTCTTCTTACGACTATTGGCGATCATTTATGTACTCTCGACAACGCCACACAGAACAGAGACCTGTGGGGCTATTACGGTTCTCAAAGCGATCAAATCATACCATGTCATAGCGGCCGTGAAAGGGACAGTGCTATTGCATTGGTGTAGCGGCGTCTCTGTTTGGCGCGCCATGACATGGTATAATTTATCGTTTTAAGAACGGTAATATGGCTAGTAGTACTCTTGCCGTATCATTGGCGTAAGTTCATGAGCCAGGATATTCTTCTTCTACCTGGCCTTCAAAAGAGTACAACATTGAACAAAAGAGTACACCTTTGAACAACAGACGTCGTCCCACCCCTCAGATGGTGAGCACGGTAGTAGAGCCCCCTGCCGCCGCCGAGCCGCCGCACGTGGCGCTGGTGTTCGGGGCGTGGCAGCGGCGCGCGGCGCTCCACGCGGCCGCCGCACCGCAGGCAGCAGGCGCGGTGCTCAGATACGGGTTCTTCGCGGACGACAACCTGGACGAACCCAGGCTGCTGTGCAAGACTGTGGAGCAGTACGAACTGAGGCCGGAGAAAGATTAGTGAGTTTTAAAAGCATTACTTAGATGTGATTGTCGCGTGTTGATTATGTCGGGCCAAACTTCTATTTTATGTCGACTATGTCTATGTGGACTAAACTTCCTGGGGTGTTCCACCTCGTGCCATTGTTGCCGGGCCACGGGAACTGCGATACATCCGCGACCCGACTGGCGCCCCGAGCACTCCCCATTGCGGGCTGTGCTAGCCCACAATGCATCATCCATTCATCCATCACCTTCCTCCTCCCCGTCCGGGCCTCGAGCCACTCGGGCGCCGCGCGGTTCGCGCACTGCGTCTGTGGGCCCGGGCCCTCGTTCAGGCGGCGGCGCCTCGTACACTCCGGTACGCTTGGCACCGCCTCGTACCATCCCATGGCGCGGATTTCTTCCTTGCCAGCCTTTCTCTCAGCCACACACCACCTGTTCGTGGCCTTAATTCGAGAACTCGTCTGTCGGTTCTACGACAGATGTGACCAGCCCACTGACACTTCAGTTTACTGATTCTATGAGCAATGTCAACCACTTTTGTCCTCTGGCGGATATGCTAATTTCTTCACCTGTCAATTTACACCTTATTCCCCAGCTGCGAGACCATAATCTTGATGGTCGCGGTCGGTGTGGCCGAGCCGTTGCTGGCTGACCGGTCGCAGCCGGTGCCGTCGGGCCCGCCGGGCGCGCTGCTGGCGCTGGGCCCGCTGGTGGTGAGCGCGGATAGCGTGGCGGGCGCCGCGCACTGCGCCAGGCTGTTCCCGCCGGGCTACAGCGCGCAGGAGCCGAGGCACAAGGCCAAGACTAAGAAGCGGAAGAAGGTAGGGATGTGTCACCCGCCGGGCGGGCTGCTGGCGATAGAAACTAGAAGAAGAGGAAGGTATGGCGCATAGGATGCATCCTACAGGTGCCTATACGCCTATAGGTGTTTGACTAGTTCAATTTGAAGCAGTATAAGTATATATAATAAACACTTATGTGCATAACCACATCTGCAATGAATAAATGATCTTATCTTATAGGTGACAATTAAACATTATCATCAGATCGATAGACATAAATGACCGATATCAGTCAAGCCACGACCACCAAGACCGATATGCCAAGGTGCGCCACTCAACACTATTTGAGGCATATAATATCATCACTATCGAGCCGGATAATCCAACATCCATCCCGCAATTTACACACTCAAAATTACTGAAACTCAACGCAAAAACTCATATTTCCACGCACGCAATATTTAACCCTACCCGCACTAAAAATATTATTTTCGCTATATTTCCTCAACGCATACTCACCGCCTATAATTCACGCATACATATTCGCTCAAACATCATATATTATCTATATAAGTAGTTATTTTCATCCGCAAATTGATATTTAAGTAAAATTCATATTTTTCTCCCGCATATTTATACCTACCTCCAACGTCACACGTTGGCCGCGCCGCGCGCAGCTCACCGCACCTACTGGTTTAACTCTAAACCCGAGGTTTAACGCATTTCTCACGCTTTATTATTAAAAACTCACCTATTCTATTTAAATTAAATCCGCACCTACCAGTTCTCACTTAATTCTCACGCTAAATTTATAAACTCACCCGCATATTTATTCGCATTAAAATCGCATATTATCTCATTTTTGTTTAATCTAAACTCCCAAAATGAGTAAGACTAGAAAGTTAAACACTGAAGAAACTGAGGAGACTGTTAGTCCCAAAGTTCTTATGTTGGAAGCCAAAAAATATGCGCTTTTCCAAATAGTACAACAACTTTATGATCTCAGTCAAGACATTCATAAAAGTGAATCGTCTAAGTCTCAATTTTTAGCTCGTGTGCAGTCGCTAGAAAAAACTAGAACTGATATTATTGAAACGCTTGACTTATTAATAGCCGCTTACATGGAAAGTGATGTAAATTACAAACCGAATTACTGTGTCCTTAACTCTTTTGATCAATTATATTGTCATATTAAACAGGCTCAGAGTTCTTTAAAACACCAAAACGCTACCACGCATAAAACTCAGAATTTCGATTTATTAAATTTTAAATTACCTCCTCTCAAGTTAGCCTCATTTGATGGTGTTCCAAGTAAATGGCCCATATTCTATGAGAACTTTAAAACTCTCATACATGAGAACGCTCATCTCACTGATGCAGAGAAAGTGCAATATTTGGTAGGAGCGCTCTCCGGGAAGGCACTTACAGTGTGCTCTGGAATTCCACCCACTGCTAACAATTATGAAATATTATGGTCAAAAACATCCCATTTTACTCCCATCTAAAGAACGCATAACTCAATTAATTGTTGATTACTATCATTTATCTAATTTGCATACAGGTCCCGCTTTATTACTCGCTTTAATTAGACAAAAATTCTGGATAATTTCAGCTAGAAATCTCATTCGCCAACAGGTACATAAATGTAACATCTGTTTTAAGCTCAACCCTAAAAATACTCACCCTCCTATGGGAGATCTTCCATCCTTCAGAGTATCCGAAGCAAAAGCTTTCGTGCATACTGCTGTTGATTACGCAGGCCCATTCTTTGTTACGCATATCCGCCGCCGCGGAATTAAAAGCCACAAAGCTTATATTTGCTTATTTGTTTGTCTAACAACTAAAGCTCTACACTTAGAGTTGGTGACCGACCTAAGTTCAGATTTATTTCTCGCAGCTTTCAAACGCTTTATCTGCCGAAGAGGTCCCGTCTCTATGATGTATAGTGATGGAGGTACTAACTTCTTAGGTGCCAAACGCAAATTAGATGAGATTTATACTCTAATACAATCTGACGCTCATAAAAATTATCTCGGCCAGCAGTTAGCCGAACATCGCATTAAGTTTAAACATAGCCCACCTTATGGTCCGCATTTCAACGGTCTTTGTGAAATAAACGTCCGTTGTGTTAAAACTCACTTATACAAAGTTATAGGTACGCAAATGCTCACGTATGAGGAATTCTCTACGATTCTCGTACAAATTGAAGGTTTGCTCAATAGTAGACCATTGTGCGTGCTAGGGTCAGATCCCTCAGATATTTCCGCTCTAACGCCTAATCATTTTTTAAATGTTACTCCACTCAAATACTCACCTGCTGAGGATCTTACAGATATACCCGATAATCGCTTATCTCGCTTTGAATTATTAGGTAAAATTACGCATTCATTCTGGCGCCGATGGAGCCAAGAATATCTCACTTCTCTACAACAGAGAGAGAAATGGAACTCTCCTTCCAACCCTGTAACCTTAGGTACAGTGGTTGTTATCAAAGACTCCAACGCTCACCCTTTGTGTTGGCCGCTTGGTGTTGTAGAGAAACTTTATCCAGGAAAGGATAATATTATAAGAACTGTTAAAGTCCGTACATCAACTGGCTGTTATATACGACCAGTGATTCGGATTTGTCCGCTACCCTCGCAGTAGCGCATCAAAGTTTTTCAAACTTTTCTTTAGTTTAAGTTATACTTAGTTAAGTTACTCTAGTTTCTTTTATCGCATGCATACGCTACTCATACTCATTCTCTTACTTCTCCTTTATCTAGAGGAAAACCTCTAGGCCGGGGGAGTTGTACGCGCCGCTTTATTTAAATATATGTAATAACTCATTTCACTCACTCACGCATAACTCTTTATACTCTATGGACACTGTTCCTTCACTCATCCATTCATCAATCCTTCCCCGCACCCCGCACCCCGCAATTCGTCCTCGACCCTGTGTGTACCGAACAGTCGAGAATCGAGATCTGTCAAATATCGACGAAAGCAAATCAAGTGTAACACTTTGTACTTTGGACCGTCCTTATTATCTGTCCCATTAGATAGAAGTCGTACCGCGAGTGTTGTCATTGATGTGCTGTCGAGTGTGCTACCAGTGTAAAACTACTGTAAGAGAGCTACGCCAACAAACTGCATTGCAGTTTGGCGACAAATGTAACATTACAATTTTGTTAAAAATTTATAAATAAATTTAAAAAAAAAAAAAAAAAGGCATTGCGTCCAGCTTCTGCCAACCACCTTGCATAGGTAGGGGGGCGTCCCACACTACGTTTACCCGTTCGTGACCTCCATTGGGTACTCGTCTACCCCATAGGTTCTACGATGTGACCAGCCCACTGACACTTCAATTTACTAATTCTATGAGGTCAACATCATCAGCCCGTATCAGTCCACTGCTGGACGCATGCCTCTCCCAAAGCGCGCCAATCAACCCGACTCTCGGCCCTCAGCATCCAGTCCCTGCCAGCCATCTTGCGAAGGTCATCCCTCCATCTGGTCGGGGGGCGTGGCCATTCGAGAACTCGTCTACCCCATTGGTTATCGATTCTACGACAGATGTGACCAGCCCACTGCCACTTCAGTTTACTGATTCTATGAGCAATGTCAACCACTTTTGTCTTCTGGCGGATATACTCATTCTTTATTATATCTACCAGAGAAATACCAAGCATAGCTCTATCCATAGCTCGCTGACTGACTTTGAACTACGCATATATCGCGCTACATTATTTTACTAATCGGATTTTTCCCCCTCTAAATTCCAGAAACGCCACGAAACTAAAGAGGAGACCATAGAAGAGAGCACGGACAGTGCCCCGGCTGAGGCCGAGGCCGCGCCCGAGGCCGATGGCGAGGCCGAGGGTGAGGCCGAGGGCGAGGCCGAAGGGGACGAGGAGGCCGAAGACGCAGAAGAGACGCAGGCGGTGGACAAGGCCACGTCGCCGCCGCCACTCACACCGCATTGAGCACGGACATACATTTTATGGGCATTACATGAGCCAACTAGCGCCGCCAATCTTAAAAAATAATATCTCCCAAATTAATCATATTTATTAAAAAAGCTATGTACACAATCTTTATTAGGATAAATACTATTTTTCAATATACAATACATGGCCTAATTGCGACAAGCAAAGTTGTAGTTCTCAAATGTGCCAAAAACGGCCGTTTTTCGCAATTATGCGAACTACAACTTAGCAAAATTGAATCACGTTATAAATAAGCATTTAAAAAATAGTATTTATCGTAATAAACATTTTGTACATAGCTTTTTTAATAAAATTGATTGTATTGGAAGATATTATTTTTTTAAGATTAGCGGCGCTAGTTGGCTCTATGAAGGCTCTTAAGGGCCTGACATAAGCCATTTTTTCTACTGCGACTGCGCAAGGATGGTTATTTTCTTCGAGTGTATGTATGTCTGTCTAATTCTTTGTCCCGCCCTATAGCCTAAACGGCTTGATGGATTTTAACACACGAGGTGTCGTTAGATTCGTCTTTATTGTAGAAGTGGTATAGGCTATAAAAATTTAATCAAAACGGCTATTGATCTCCTATAAACAACTAGATACACAAAGGTCTTACTAAAACAATTATAAAAACGTCCAGGATCGATTGTCAACGTCCAAATAATGTCCAATAAAGCAAATGAGGGTCCATTCATCCGTTTGGACCTTCTTTGCGCTCGGACATTTTTAGAAGGCAGACTGTGTATCTATTTGTTTATGGGAGATCGATGCAAGCGGCTTAGATTTCTGACAGTCTGTTTTTTTTTTCGTTTTTTATTAATGGATTTTTGTAATCATGATAGAAATTAATATGTTCAAGCTTTTATTACCACACGCGAACATAATTCAAATAAAACAATCACATAAGTATATTCTATAATTTGTATTATTTATTATCAAACTAATATAATATTAATAATAATAACAATTAAGCCGCTGAGCCATTGGTCGGCTGTCGGCCGCCAATGGACCAGCCGTTCAACGAAATGGCTGTCTGTACATCCGTCTATGAAGAGCCTTCATAGAGCCAACTAGCGCCGCCAATCTTAAAAAAATTATATCTTCCAATACAATCAATTTTGTTTTGATATTTTCTTGCATATGCGCTATGCGAAACGAAAATCTAAAACATATGAAAAAGGAGCGCGTCATCAATTAAAAAACATGATTTAAATTCATGTCTAACTGCAATGTTAGACATGAATTTGAATAATTGCACCATTACTGGATAGATGTCGCTACCGTTCCTCAGACGAGAATATGGAGACAAAATTCACGATCTGGATACGAATCACGATGGCTCTGTTGGAATAGAGCGTGCCACGGATGGCGAGGTCCCGGGTTCGAATCCCGGTCGTGATGAAAAAAATTTCTCCATTTATCATTTACAATCAATTTTATTAAAAAAGCTATTTACGAAATGTTTATTACGATAAATACTATTTTTTAAATGCTTATTTATAACGTGATTCAAAGTCGGTAAGTTGTAGTTGGCATAATTGCGAAAACGGCCGTTTTTGGCACATTTGTGAACTACAACTTAGCTTGTCGCAATTATGCCATGTATTGTATATTGAAAAATAGTATTTATCGTAATAAACATTTTGTAAATAGCTTTTTTAATAAAATTGATTATATTGGAAGATATTATTTTTTTAAGATTGGCGGCGCTAGTAGTTGGCTCTATGAAGGCTCTTGATTTAATTTATTATATTAAAACTAGAAGTAACACATGATTGAGTCGATTGTCTTAAAAATTGTCTCATTTGTTACACGTTTACAGTCCAGTGCCCCATATATGGAGCACGACGAACTAGCTTCACAAACCCGTGCCCCGCATATGTGGCACGATGAAAAAAGTATGTGCTCACCAGATCCGCACTAAGGGTATTTTTTCTGAAGGTAAGTAAATACGATGTCCTTGGTGGATGCTGTCCATTCACGTCCTATTGTCTTCAGAAGAGTGCTCAGAGTGTTGAAGTGCTCATATAACAAATGACAATGCCAGATTCTGCCCCACCATCAACCGCATGATGAACAAGATAACGAATACAATCTCCGTTTTTTTAATTTAAATTATTTGTTTAAAATAAAGTTTTGTACAAGTTGCGAGTCGAAAAAACAGCTTAAGTAAGAATTCAGAAAATAGTAAGAAATCGAAGCGAATTATTCATTGTCTTTGTTATCATTCTCTACTACTCTCGCAACTCCTACTGATTATGATTATGCAATATGAAACCTGTAATAAGTCCCCAACAAAATGATATATGAGCTTCAATGGTCACGTAGGGGATCAAAGGTGGGGCAAAGGTCCATTGAAATGTGGCAATGTCATTTGGCGAGACTTACAAGGTAATCAAAACATTTTTTGTACGGGGACTGTGAACGTGTTAAAAACAAACTGACAGTTAAGGCCCTAATCAGACGGACCACCCGAGACTCCCATAACAGCAACAAACTGCTTAATTTGTTAAAGCTTATAGTTGATTTAAAATAATGCAGTAATGTATCGTATCCATGTATCAAAATTAAAATAATAAAGAAGACGACGGAATTTCGCTGTCGGTGCCTGGTCCGTCTGAATAGAGCCTAAGGGTCAATTCATGTTAGTGCAGAGTAGAAGCACATCGGAATGTCAATTTAAGCTTCGCGCACATTATGCCGCAGCGTGTCGGTGGCGGTGCGGAGCGCAAAAATCCGCTCAAATCGCTTTAATACAATTTGTATGAACTATCGCACACTGTGTCGGGGCCGCAGCGGCTCGCATTATTGCGAGGCGGATTTGCGTCCATGTGATGCGGACCGCCCCGCTGAGCCCCGACACAGTGTGCTAAGCGATTGCAATGCACGCGCGCCCGTGTTCATTTTACGATATCTGGCAGTACACTGTACTCAACATCCGTCAATGCGCTGCGACCCGGCCCGTCGACGACCGGGTCTTTTCACCCCTAACATTGGGGGGAGAAGTGCGGGCCTTGAGGTATACCCTCTCTACCCGGGCATGAACTCACCGGATGTTGATCCGATGGTGAGATTGTACCCGCCTGCGATGCGGGATTTGGGAGTTGGGGAATTATGCAGGTCGGTACGTCCGTTTGGTGCACAGCTCAAACCCGCCGCTTAAGGCGACGGGGAGCGCAGCAACTCCCTCTGGAGGCGGTGGCCTTCCGGAGGGCGTGCGTGCAGGGGTGCGAGGTTGCGGAGATGAGCGTGCCTGCTGTTGTCGGCGCGGTCGAATAGTGATCGCGTCAACCTCAGCACGAACGCTTCGATCGACTCAACCCGCACATCGCGAGCGATGACGTCGTTACGAACGTACCGACCTGCACCGGTACAAATACGATTTTGATTTGATTTTTGATTTTGATTTTGGCGCGCTTTGGGAGAGGCCTACGTCCAGCAGTGGACTGATGCGGGCTGATGATGATGATGATGCACATAAGTATCAACTTTTAACACGTTGCCAGTCCCCGTACAAAAAATGTTTTGATATCCTCGTAAGTCCTGCCTATTATTTCAGTCTCTATACAAGTTGAAATACATCAAATTTGTTATGTGAGCACTTCAACACTGGGTGGAGCACTCTTCTGAAGACAATAGGACGTAAATGGACACCAGCATCCACCAAGGACATCGAATTTACTTACCTTCAGAAAAAAATACCCTTAGTGCGGATCTGGTGAGCACATACTTTTTTTCATCGTGCCACATATGTGGGGCACGGGTTTGTGAAGCTAGTTCATCGTGCTCCATATATCCCATAGTCACTGGACTGTGAACGTGTTAAATTGTCGTTTCGGTGCGCTTCGACTGCGCTAGCATGAATTAACGCTAGGGTTAATTAAGGGTGGTTTTCCTGTCAAGCGGTGGGCGGTAAACACTAATTTTAATGGTCGCCAATCGAGATTAAAAATTATTCCACGGTTTAAGAGCCTTGCATGAGCCAACTAGCGCCGCCAATCTTAAAAACATTATATCTTCTAATTTAATCAATTTTATTAAAAAAAGCTATGCACATAATGTTTATTACGATAAATACTGTTTTTTAAATGCTTATTTATAAGGTGATTCAATGTCGGTAAGTTGTAGTTCGCATAATTGCAAAAACGGCCGTTTTTGGCACATTTGAGAACTACAACTTTGCTTGTCGCAATTATGCCATGAATTGTATATTAAAAAATAGTGTTTATCCTAATATAGATTGTGTACATAGCCTTTTTAATAAAAGTTAATAATTTGTAAGATATTATTTTTTTAAGATTGGCGGCGCTAGTTGGCTCATGGAAGGCCACCTTGCTATGTGGAAGATTTAATCCTGAATCGAAAACGATAGATTAAAACACTTTTATTATTATTTAAAATGTGTGGAACCAAGCGAAACGAGCGGCATTAAAATGTAGCGGTTATCTCGCATGGTCCGCATGACAGCAAAACCGCCCTACGAAAAGTCGCGAATTATTCGAACGCGTTCGTGCTAAAGCCATCGTCAAGAGTATTGTATCGTAATATCGCTAGGCTACATTACATATAATTATAAATAGTCAATTAATATACAAATACATCAATAATCGATTGGCATAGTTTTTGCTATTGGAATATTGAGGCCCACAGACCACTTACCCAATAGACATGAAATCGGTACAAATGACAATGCCAGATTCTGCCCCACCATCAACCGCATGATGAACAAGATAACGAATAAATGTACAAATATCTCCGGTTTTTTTATTATTAAAATTATTGGTTTAAAATAAAGTTTTGTACAAGTTGCGAGTCGAAAAAACAGCTTAATTATGAATTCAGAAAATAGTATGAAATCGAAGCGATTTATTCATTGTTTTTGTAGTAGTAGAAAATGATACTGATTATGATTATGCAATATGAAACCTGTAATAAGTCTTCAAAAAAATGATAGGTACAGCTTCTTAAATGGTCTCGTATTTTTGTAGATGGGGCAACGCCCCATTGAAATGTGGCAATGTCTTTTGCACGCGAAAAATTCTGTCAACGATGAGCGCATAGAGACGAAGCGGGGGACAGGGGTGCTGTATTAAAGAGATGCGTCCATGTCGATATCTCTAGGTGACACGTGTCGCGCCGCTCATGTGCGGGCAGACACGGGCGTCCTCCTGTTACAGGTCTATGGGGTAAGTGGTCCCATACCTAATCTAAAACAGTGAAAGTATAAGAGAGTTTTTAAAGTTGAGACTTTCTTAAAACGTCAAATATTTTGACAAATACGACAAACATCCAGTAGCGAACACGAATAGCCAAGTGAAGTAGTCGAATCGAATATGCGTATATTCGGGCAAATAGCCTCTTGGAATACGTGTAAACCACCTATCGTGTCGACACAAAGTATGTTGGTTACATGTCTTGCGGCCAGCGCGCCGCGACACGCGTTCACACCACGGAGTCCTTTCTGTTCCTGCAACAATGTGGATACGAGCGTTATTGATTTATTTTATTAATAGACTCGACTGTTCGTCATTTGCCAATGTCATGTTACAGAAAATTCAAGTCTTCTATCTTCCTCCAGGGGAGTCGCAGTAGCGTCTTCACCCTGGGTAGCCGCGTCTTCATCCAGAGGAGTCGCCGTAGCGTCATCACTCTGGACGAAGCAGCTCGACAGTCACGTTCACTCCCGAGCTGGTAGAACTCTTGATAAAAGCTTGAAACTTCAGATCTTGCTCAAATTATCCAATAAATTCGCCGTACTGTCATTCGCGAACATTTTCTGATTAACTTAACGTGATATTAAACATAAAATAACCACTGTAGACTTTATAACAAAAAATTATCAAACAATTTTGCACCCGTCGTTTCCCGCCATTTTCAAGAGAACCGAATACGAGCGTTAAACAGGGTTAGAGCTAAGGATGAGCTTAGATACAAGTTTGAGCACGAGCTCAGCGAGAGTCCGCTGTTACGAAAATCTCGGGCTGCCATAATTGAGGCAAACCACAATTCGGCCGAAAACTAGTGGAAGCCGGCGTGGATATAACCTCAATTGACATAGTCGTCTGTCCCTATATTAACAGCGCCACCTATCGTCAATTATCACAAGTTGTCAGTCATGATTATAAGCGCCATCTGCCGTCGGGTAGCAGTTCTCGTATAGTTATCATAATGTAGTGATTGTCATGACGCGCATGCCACCGCCGCCCAGCCGCCGCCAGTTCATGGAATATTGTAACTGTTTTATACGATCATTTTGAAGCGCTATCTAGCTTAGTACGCTTGGGGTAGCTTTTTGACATCGTTGGTATCTTAAGTTGCCTGTAATAACAGCGCCACCTATCGTCAATTAGCACAAGTTGGCAGTCATTACCAAAAGCGCCATATATCGTCAATTAGCACAGTTATGTCATTACTAACAGCGCGATCTATCGTCAACCAGCACAAAACTAGCCAGCGTCCACCAGGAGCTGGACCTGTTCCGCACCAAGCCCAAGCACATTAAGCGCATATTCACAGACGAATTCTTTGGACCCGCAGCGCGAGCGGGTGCGACAACTTATGCTACCGGACAATAACGCTCAATCTTTTTTTGGTTTTTGTTTATTTGTATGTTTGTTTGTTATTTTTACTCTCTAGCTTATAAGGTTTTCATATCAAGTACTTATTTGCGAATACCTATTACTGGCTGCGTTGAAAATTGTTTTTGTAAATCATCGACTGTACTTTACAGCTGTTGGTATTCCGAAAATGTAAAATAAAATAAAAAATAAAAATAAAACAGCCATCATTAATAACAGTTCCACCTATCGTCAACTACCACAAGTTGTCAGTCATGACTACCAGCGCCATCTGTCGTCGAATAGCAGTACTCGTATAGTTACCATATGTAGTGGTTGTCGTGGTGCGGCGCGCGCATGACGCCCACGCCGCCGCCGAGCCGCCGGTAGTTCATGGCGCCGCACAGACGCCACTGGTTAGATTCGGGGTCGTACACCTGACACAAAACAACATTTATTATGTAAAACAATACATATACATTGTTGAATTCATTCGATAAAATTAAATGGATGGTTATGTTGTGACATACATTAATTCTGCACAGCGTTTAAAGCGCTATATGGTTGTCAAAAGCAAGAGACACAAGATGCCCCGCAGCGGCGGAGTGAAGAGCAAGGCGCAGTGCCTCGATATTCGTATTTTTATGAATTTTGTCAGGGAAATAAAAATACGCCAACAAAAATCTCTCTCGTATTTATTACCCTACATTTTGATATATATTTTGTATGAATAACTATTTCGGTTTAGATATAATTTTCATTTTAAATGACATATAAGGAGTATGTTTGCGATTTTTTTTCTATCGAGCGAAGTTTGTCCAATCGTGTATCGGTATTCATCAGTCTCTAAATAGACACCCCAAGATTGCTATATATTTCTTTCACACGTTTAATCTTAGTAGTTAGTGCCGTAGCCTTCGTAGAAAACCTGTAAATCCGCGCATACGAAGCCTTAGTCTAGAGACACATTATGCGGAAAGTACGCGACGGAATTCACAAAACTCAAGTCAAAAACAGAACTTCTGCTTATAGTTGTAACGCTGCTTTTAGCCTGTAGCGGTGAACCGCTTTTGTTTCGACGGCGGACTCATTCCTGCCAGACTGAAAGCAGGGTTATGGCTATGGGCAGAGCGTCTGATTTTGACTTCAATTTTGTGAATTCCGTCGCGTACTTTCCGCATAATGTGTCCCTAGGCTTAAGTAAATTAAACAATTTGGGGAAATAAAGTCATAGTGTGACTTGTGACGTAGTTAAAATTTTGCAGTTTTGCTTTACTAAAAAACCTTACCAATTTAATATTTATCATGAGTACAATCTCCAGTTTCAATTTGTCCAATGAATTAAAGGACATCCTGTATTCTTCTTTTCTCGTGTGGTTTAGTGACCAAACCTATTTGTCAAGGTTATTCAGGCCGCCCGTAGGCCTTTGACGTGGCCTAACGACTGCTGTCAAGCGACAACAACCGGGACCCACTGCTTGCCGTGCGCCCCGAGACACGGAGGGGCTCAGATGAAAGTGTCACTAGCGATCACCCATCCAGGTCCTGACCTCGCCCAACGTTACTTAACTTGTACGATCGTTTTCAACGTGTACTCTGGCCTACGAGCCCCTTATTTTCATTTCATTTATTTAATTCCATGTACAATTATTATTGTGTCGGAAATCAATTAGTAACTAAAATTTATAATTAACAAGGCTACATATTTAAATATTATACAATGTCAATATCTCAGATTTAGCGTCTACTTATAGTTATTTATATAATATGTATTCAATTCCAATTTTTATTACAATGTCACATCATCCAATTCACAATTTACATTTTGTTATTAATAATATACCTAGTCAGTAGTTTTACCTATTAAATGGTCATGTCCATAAACTCAGAAAGCGAGTAAAAACACTTTTCCACTTTTCTTATACAAACTACGGGCCACCCTGTATACAAACCCAAGTTTAAGGGCCTTCCATGATCAACATTCCTCAACAAGGCACCGCCTAATCCTATATGTATAACCGAAGGTTGACTGGTAGAGAATGCCGCATGGCATTAAGTTCGCCTGTACATAAAAATCGTGTATAAAGAATAAATAAATAAATAAATAAATAAACTAGTGCCGCCAATCTATGAAAAATAATATCTTCCAATTTAATCAATTTTATTAAAAAAGCTATGTACGGTGGAACACAGAGAAAGGTGTACAGGAGAGTTTTTAAGGTTGAGATTTTCTCAAAAACTACTTGACCTATTGCAAAAATTGTTTCACTGTTTGATAGATAAAAGTAAAAACTATGTTACTGTAAAAGAATTATTAAATTCGGTCTAGTAGTTCTTGAGAAAATCTCAACTTTATTGAGGCCCCCTGGATACTTATCTCTGTCTTCGACTGTACATAATGTTTATTACGATAAATACTATATTTTAAATGCTTATTTATAACGTGATTCAATGTCGGTAAGTTGTAGTTCGCATAATTGCGAAAAACGACCGTTTTTGGCATATTTGTGAACTACAACTTAGCTTGTCGCAATTATGCCATGTATTGAAAAATAGTATTCATCCTAATAAACATTTTGTAAATAGCTTTTTTAATAAAATTGATTATATTGGAAGATTATTATATATAAACGGATAACACTCACTTATATTGTTAAAGTCGGCAATTAGACCGACAGGTTCGACCGATTTCGACGGTCTTTTTCAAGGTGAGCGCGCGTCACCTTGAAAAAGACCGTCGAAATCGGTCGAAACTGTCGGTCTAATAACAATATAAGTGAGTGATATCCGTTTATATATAATAATTTGTAGTAATGGCTCACTATAGTTATAATTCTAAAATATTGGAAGACATTATTTTTTTATTTTTTAAGATTGGCGGCGCTAGTTTCATGGAAGGCCCTTAATGCAGTGTAATACTGACCTCTATTGACTTAAGGTACGCGGTGCCGTCGAAGCCGCCGACGGCATACAGCTGTCCGTTGACGACAGCGAGGCCAACGCCGCTGCGGCGCGACGTCATCGCGACCACGGGCGACCACGAGTCGGTAGCCGGCTCGTACCTGAAACAACGACGTTTACTTTGAATTTCTATTCAAAGTCAGATTTCTTTATTGCAAGTAAGCACGTTGAGTTCATTTCACTTTGCAAGGAAAAGGTGCCAACGCTGAGAAAAAGAGACAAAAAACTTCCTGAGAGTTTGTTCTATATTTGCATCCATTATCATCATCATCAGCTCGTATCAGTCCACTGCTGGACGTAGGCCTCTCCTAAAGCACGCCACCTACTCTCAGCCCTCTGCATCCAGTCCCTGCCAGCCATCTTGCGAAGGGCATCCCTCCATCTGGTCGGGGGGCGTGGCCATTCGAGAACTCGTCTCCCTCATCGGTTATCGGTTCTACGACAGATGTGACCAGCCCACTGCCACATCAGTTTACTGATTCTATGAGCCATGTCAACTTTTGTCTTCTGGCGAATATACTCGTTTCTTATTCTAACAGAGGAATGCCAAGCATAGCTCTTTCCATCTAGCCATTATTTAATTTGTACTGTACTTCTACCCATGTAGGGAGCCCCCCCCCCCCCCCCCCCCCGAATTTAATACTGTTATGGATAAAAATTAAGAAAACGATTTTTGCCATTTGTTTATAATACAATGTTTTTACAACTAAAAATTACGCGGCGCGTTCGTTCTTTCTATAAGCACCTAGCTTATAAAAAATCTTCCCCCCCCCCCAAAAAAAAAAAAACTGGCTAACCTATTCTTCTAAACACTATTACATTATGAAGGCATAACCAATAGTTCCCTAAAGTTTGCGTCCAATAAAGTTAAAGTCGCTCTCACACAATCTATTCAAAATACTCATTATTATTACTTTCCCCAGAGTTACAAATATTGACCACATGACTCCTGGCACCCACCTCTCCGCCGACGACAGCTCTGTGCAGTCGTCGCGGCCGCCCACCGCGTATATCTGTCCGTCGAACACGGCGCAGCCGAGGTGCTTGCGCCGCGTGGACATGGCCGCCACGGCAGACCACTTGTTGGCGCGCGGCTCGTAGCGCTCCACGGTGTTCAGGGGGGCTTGGCCGTCATACCTCATAGTCCGTATTACCCCTCTCACACGCAGTCTCTCACACAGTCTCTCTCTATCACACAGTCACACACACACCCTCTCTCACACACACACACAGTATATCTCTCACACACAGTCTCTCTCACACAGTCTCTCTCACACAGTCTCTCTCACACAGACTCTCTCACACAGTATCTCTCACACAGTCTCTCTCACAGTCTCTCTCACACAGTCTCTCTCACACAGTCTCTCTCACACAGTCTCTCTCACACAGTCTCTCTCACACAGTCTCTCTCACACAGTCTCTCTCACACAGTCTCTCTCACACAGTCTCTCTCACACAGTCTCTCTCACACAGTCTCTCTCACACAGTCTCTCTCACACAGTCTCTCTCACACAGTCTCTCTCACAGTCTCTCTCACACAGTCTCTCTCACACAGTCTCTCTCACACAGTCTCTCTCACACAACCTCTCTCACACAACCTCTCTCACACAGTCTCTCTCACACTGTCTCTCACACAGTCTCTCTCACACAGCCTCTCTCACACAGTCTCTCTCACACAGTCTCTCTCACACAGTCTCTCTCACACAGTCTCTCTCACACAGTCTCTCTCACACAGTCTCTCTCACACAGTCTCTCTCAAACAGTCTCTCTCAAACAGTCTCTCTCACACTGTCTCTCACACACAGTCTCTCTCACACAGTGTCTCTCACACAGTCTCTCTCAAACAGTCTCTCTCACACTGTCTCTCACACAGTGTCTCTCACACTGTCTCTCACACAGTGTCTCTCACACAGTCTCTCTCACACTGTCTCTCACACACAGTCTCTCTCACACTGTCTCTCACACAGTCTCTCTCACACAACCTCTCTCCCACAGTCTCTCTCACACTGTCTCTCACACAGTCTCTCTCACATAGTCTCTCTCACACAGCCTCTCTCACACAGTCTCTCTCACACAGTCTCTCTCACACAATCTATTCAAAATACTCATTATTATTACTCTCCCCAGAGTTACAAATATTAACCACATGACCCTTGTCACCCACCTCTCCGCCGACGACAGCTCTGTGCAGTCGTCGCGGCCGCCCACCGCGTATATCTGTCCGTCGAACACGGCGCAGCCGAGGTGCTTGCGCCGCGTGGACATGGCCGCCACGGCAGACCACTTGTTGGCGCGCGGCTCGTAGCGCTCCACGGTGTTCAGGGGGGCTTGGCCGTCGGAGCCACCCACGGCGTACAGGTGACCGCCCAGGACGGCCACTGCGACGCCGAGGCGACGGGTCGTCATTGCTGCTACCTGTGGGGAGGTGTACGGTCGAATATTACATAAGGGCCTGGCATGAGCCAACTAGCGCCGCCAATCTTAAAAGTGGCGTCCATTATGAGCAGAGTGCGCGGTAGTTCCAATAGCATCCTGAGGGTATTAGGTGATAAGTACGAGTGTCCACTTACGCTGCCCCAGCTTGGTACTCGCTTTGCCCCACGAGGCAGAGGGCCAAGCTGCAGGCGCAGCAGAACATTGCCCTACGTATTTGTACCGGTGCAGGTCGGTACGTTCGTAACGACGTCATCGCTCGCGATGTGCGGGTTGAGTCGATCGAAGCGTTCGTGCTGAGGTTGACGCGATCACTATTCGACCGCGCCGACAACAGCAGGCACGCTCATCTCCGCAACCTCGCACCCCTGCACGCACGCCCTCCGGAAGGCCACCGCCTCCAGAGGGAGTTGCTGCGCTCCCCGTCGCCTTAAGCGGCGGGTTTGAGCTGTGCACCGAACGGACGTACCGACCTGCATAATTTCCCAACTCCCAAATCCCGCATCGCAGGCGGGTACAATCTCACCGTCGGATCAACATCCGGTGAGTTCATGCCCGGGTAGAGAGGGTATACCTCAAGGCCCGCACTTCTCCCCCCAATGTTAGGGGTGAAAAGACCCGGTCGTCGGACGAGTGTCCGATAGCAGCACACTGGACGAAAATGCTAGTGGCGTAAGAGTGGACTGAGCTATTTATATTTTTATTGTGATGATTTTGTATTTTATTATTGACATTTTATTTTATTTTATCGAGGACAATTTATTTACTAACGTATATTAAGTAATACTAACAATCTATGGACCATGTTGTTCGAAATAAATGATTATTATTATTATTAAAAACATAATCTTCCAAATTAATCCATTTTATTAAAAAAAGCTATGTACAAAATCTTTATACCGATAAATACTGTTTTTTAAATGCTTATTTAAATAAATAGATCTAGGTAGTTGACAGCCCGTAAATATACGGTCTGTCATTTACAAAAATGATGGTTAAAATGGCGAATCAGTGTTCAATAAAAAATTGAAAATATTACTAATTGTGTTTTTTACAATCTGCAAGAGTTTTTCGAACATGATTTTGCAAATTAATTTATAAGTATGTTGACACTTTTAATTTTTTATTTAATGGATAAGAATTACTTCCTATTATATTTATTTGTATTGTTGAATATTTATTTCTATTATTGACTGACTGACCAAATTGAATTTTTAATGTTTAAGTGTCTAATGTTGCGGTGCCCTTACAGGGTTTATGTGAGCAGTTCCTGTACTATCTAACAACCATGTTACCACATAAAGCAATGAATACAATATCCATTCAAACAAAAAAAGAATTTTCGAAATCGGTCCAAGCGTCTTCGAGTAATCGGGTAACATACATAAAAAAAAAATCGACGAATTGAAACCCCCTCCTTTTTTGGAAGTCGGTTAATGAATTGTTTATTTTTAAAATGTCTTTATTGCCAGTAAGAATAACAATTAAACTTATAATCTAGTGTAGATTTGTTCCTAGATATAAGTAACTTAAAAATAAGACAGTTTTACAGGCTTAGCCTATTTAAAAACTTTAGCAAAATGATCAACTATAAGCGAACATCGTAATATAAATTCATTGACTACATTAGTTAATGAATTAATTACGATTCTATACGATTCAATCTTTGTGAAATCGATTTAAACACATACGAACTAGATCGTGAATCGATTCAATTTTGTAAGATCGATTCAAATCAAAAAATCAGTCATCCCTAGTGTATGTGTGAGCCCGCGTTACCTTTGTCCACCTGTTCTCCTTGGGGTCGTATCGCTCCACGTGGTTGAGGCACTGCACGCCGTCCTGCCCGCCCACCGCGTACAGCGCGCCCTCCAGCACGGCCACGCCCACGGACGTGCGGCACGAGGACGTGGGCGCCACCGCGCCGCACCACTGCGCACGGACAGAAGAGGACGATAGATAATAATATAATATAATAATAATAATAATTCTCGGCACCCCTTAGCCGCTCACACCGGTGTTGCTCTCAGTTGTCTTTCTGACGACCATGTTGAGGGCCCATCTAGTGAGGGGCGAGTCACCGCCTGCCAATTTTTTCATAACTTCGAGACAATGTGATCATGGCAGGTGTCCGACGTCTCGCTCTATAGACCAGACTGACTGACCCAACAACACCCCAAACCAATAGTCCCAATTAAGTTGTAATTTCCAATCACTGCAATAGTTTATGCACCTGACGGGGTCTGTCATTGAGTGCAGTCAGATGCGCTCAGAGACGGGTCGCGCTAGGTGCATCACATATCCCTTCAAATTAAAGTTCTCTAAGGGGCCTCTACGCGTTGGACCTATGTCTCCGTGCAAGCCTTTCAAAGGACCGGGTTTTCTTAAACCCGTGAAATCTAGAGAGATACATAATAATAATAATAATAATTATTTTCACAAAATGAATGGTTACAATGTGCTTAATATGTAACATATTGCAAGTATAACAGTCAGCATTATAATTAGCACGATTTAGATAACCCTGACTCCCGAACTAGGGTGACCTGTGTTTCGGGAATCAGTGTCCTTCCGTGTTTACTTATTGCTAGTTATTACTAGACTTTTTTACAATAATTGGAAAGAGGAACAGTGTCAGCTTAATAAGTGGGATTGTAAATATTACTTAGTACTTATCATAAACGTATATTATAGTAGATGGAGCGATAAATAAGATTTGCACGAATACTGATATTTATAGTAGGGGATCTTCCTTTTTTAAATACCAACCGCACCATTTAAATGAAATCAACAGCCTGAAACTGTAATGTAACAACATATAAATGTAATACATAATTGTTAAATAGGCTATAAGAATGAGACCAAATAAACTTTATTATTATTATTAATAACGTCAAAAGAGGGCCTTCACAGAGCCAACTAGCGCCGCCAATCTTAAAAAAATAATATCTTCCAATATAATCAATTTTATTAACAAAGCTATTTACGAAATGTTTATTACGATAAATACTATTTTTCAATATACAATACATGGCATAATTGCGACAAGCTAAGTTGTAGTTCACAAATGTGCCAAAAACGGACGTTTTTCGCAATTATGCGAACTACAACTTACCGACATTGAATCACGTTATAAATAAGCATTTCAAAAATAGTATTTATCGTAATAAACATTTCGTAAATAGCTTTTTTTAATAAAATTTATTAAATTGGAAGATATTCTTTTTTAAGATTGGCGGCGCTAGTTGGCTCTATGAAGGCTCTTAAGAGAAGTGAGCTTTAACTAGGGTTATAAATAACAGTAGGTTCTCTTGAAAATGGCGGGAAACGACGGTTGCCAAATTATTTGATAATTTTCCTTTTTATGTCTACAGGGGCTATTTTGTGCTTAATATCACGTTAAATTAATCAGAAAATGTTCGCGAATGACAGTACGGTGAAGTTATTGGATTATTTATGCAAGATCTGAAGTTTCAAGCTTTTATCAAGAGTTCCCGCTACAAGCTCGGGAGTGAACGTGACTGTCGAGCTGCTTCGTCCAGAGTGATGACGCTACGGCGACTCATCTGGATGAAGACAAGAAGACGCGGCTACCCAGGGTGAAGACGCTACTGCAACTCCCCTGGAGGAAGATAGAAGACTATTGAATATATTGAATTTTCTGTAACATGACATTGGCAAATGACGAACAGTCGAGTCCATTAATAATAATAATAATAACATTAATAATAACACCATCCCCCATGATGAGAATCTCGTGAAGGCCGAAAAGGAAAAGCTAAGTAAATACTTAGACTTGGCTCACGAGATTACCGCCATGTGGGATGTGGACTCAACCATAATTGTTCCGATAGTCGTAACCGTGAACGGGTTAATACCGAAGAGTCTCGACCAACATCTTAAGAGCCTCTCGCTAGACAGTTGGATCAAGAGCCGGATACAGAAGGCAGTGCTGCTGGACACGACACGCATTGTGAGGAGGTTCCTCACTCTGGGATCCTAACCTCCGGCAGCTTGGATGCGCATGCATCCCGCTGCCGGTGGGTGGCTATTTTTTATATTTATATATTTTTCTATTTGTTTTTGATATTCAAATGTATAAATATATTAAATAAGAGAAAAATTAAATAAAGAGAATAATAATAAATAACAGTATTAGTATTCTATGCATGAACACCTCAAATCTTCCAAGGTCCAAACCTGGTTGGTCTGTGGATCGTATCGCTCGATGCTGTTGAGGTAGCTCTGCCCGTCGTGTCCGCCCACCGCGTACAGCAGGTCGTGCAGCACGGCCACGCCGACGCCGCAGCGCCGCTTGGACATGGGCGCCACCATCTTCCACTCCGCGGTCTGCGGGTCGAAGCGCTCCACGGAGGCGATCGCGTCGCCGGAACACCAGCCGCCGACAGCGAACAACACTTCGCCTGACAAATAAACGGAAACTCCAGTATCTAGGTCACATAATGAGGAATAATCCTTTTCACGCTTAAGCTTATGCGATCCATTTTCTATAGGTAGTATGTGTACTTATATATATACATTTTTGTTTCTTTTGTTTTTAATGCTCACAGCCCAGAGTCCAATTTGTATTTTATTTTAACCATTAGTAACCATAAGTCTAGTGCGTAGTATTTGCTTTGTATATGTAGTTTTTTATTTTAATTTATGTAGGCGTTATGACATGTGTGTGTGGCAGCTAGGGTTCCGGGCGGGGGCTGAAAAACAGCATCTGTGCTGAGATCCCGCCCGTTCACCCACACATAATCTCATATGTAACAGGTTTATTACTGTATTATTCAATTTATAACTGTATTGTGTGTGTCGTGAATAAATGACTTTTATTATTATTATTTATTATTATAAAAAGTACGATCTTCTACAACTGATTCTTCAGGGAAAGATCCAGGGCAGAAGAAGGCCAGGTAGAAGGAGAATATCATGGCTCAGGAACTTACGCCAATGGTACGGCAAGAGTACCAGGTCTCTGTTCCGTGAGGCGTTGTCGGGAGTGCAGATTGCCATAATGATCGCCAACCTTCGTAAGAAGACGGCACCATAAGAAGAAGTAACCAATGAAGAGACTTTCACGGTTTGTATACATATTAATTAGATAAAACGGGAATTATCGTGTTAAACATTTATTATTGATGTCTCGATATTTCGACAGCATAGCAGCCATCATGGTCACGAGTAGAAATTCCCGTTTTATCTAATTAATAAATGAAGAGACGTTAATTCTACTGCACAATGATGTAGTTTGAATACAAAGAAAAATATAGATACAGTAGTCATTACGGTGGAAAAGACATTGCCACATTTCAATGGAGATTTGTCTTACCTACAAAACTACGTGATCAATAAAGCTGTACCTATCATTTTTTTTGGGGACTTATTACAGGTTTCATATTGCATAATCATAATCAGTATCATTTTCTACTACTCTCGCAACTCCTATAGAAGAATAACAAAAACAATGAATAATCGCTTCGATTTCTTACTATTTTCTGAATTCTTAATTAAGCTCTTTTTTCGAATGGCAACTTGTACAAAACTTTATTTTAAAGCAATAATTTTAATATAAAACGGAGATATTTTTACATTTATTCGTTATCTATGGTGGGGCAGAATCTGGCATTGTCATTTGCTCCAAATATACTTGACTGATTTTTGACAATTCTTTACATTACCTCTGTCCCCGAATCATTACCTCTACGCTGTCGCATGAGTCATTCAGAGTGTGATTACCTCTGCGCTGTCCCTGAGGCATTACCTCTGCACTGTGCCTGAGTGATTACCTCTGCGCTGTTACTAAGCCATTTACCTCTGCGCTGTCCCTGAGGCATTACCTCTGCGCTGTCCCTGAGTGTCATTACCTCTGCGTTGTCAGAGTCATTACCTCTGCGTTGTCAGAGTCATTACCTCTACGCCGTCGCATGATTCATTACCTCTGCTGTCCCTGAGTGATTACCTATGCGCTGTTACTAAGTTATTTGCCTCTGCGCTGTCCCTGAGGCATTACCTCTGCGCTGTCCCTGAGGCATTACCTCTGCGCTGTCCCTGAGTGGCATTACCTCTGCGCTGTCAGAGTCATTACCTCTGAGCTGTCCCTTAGTGTCATTACCTCTGCTCTATCCCTGAGTCATTACCTCTGCTGTCCCTGAGTGACCTATTCGCTGTTACTAAGTTATTTGCCTCTGCGCTGTCCCTGAGGCATTACCTCTGCGCTGTCCCTGAGTCATTACCTCTGCGCTATCAGAGTCATTACCTCTGCGCTGTCTCTGAGCCATAACCTCTGCGCTGCCAGAGTCATTACCTCTGCGCTGTCCCTGAGTGTCATTACCTCTGCTCTATCCCTGAGTCATTACCTCTGCTGTCCCTGAGTGATTACCTATGCGCTGTTACTAAGTCATTTGCCTCTGCGCTGTCCCTGAGGCATTTACCTCTGCGCTGTCCCCGAGTCATTACCTCTATCCTGTCCCCGAGTCCTTACCTCTGCGCGCTGGCTTCCTGGGCCTGGTACGCGGCCCCTGCATGAGCGGGCGCTCCTGGGGCAGCAGCAGGTAGTTCTTGGCCTCGTCCAGCAGGTCCCGGCACGCGTCGTCTGCTCGCACCAGCAGCTCGGCGGACACGGTGCCCACCAGGAACTTAGGGCTCAGGAGTGGGAGACGGACGTGCTGTAACACCTGAACAGACAGAATGGTGCGATTTGAGAAGTAATAGGTTTTAATATTATTGTAAAACTACACAAATACATACATGTCAAACTTAATAGCAAATAAATTACAAAAGAGATTAATAATAGTAATAGTGAAGGGGTTCGTAGGCCAGTTGCGAGTACACGTTGAAAACGATCGTACAAGTTAAGCAACGTTGGTCGAGGTCAGGACCTGGATGGGTGACACTTTCATCTGAGCCCCTCCGTGCCTCGGGGCACACGTTAAGCAGTTGGTCCCGATTGTTGTCGCTTGACAGCAGTCGTGAGCTCACGTCAAAGGCCTACGGGCGGCCTGAATAACTTTGACAGATAGGTTTGGTCACTAAACCACACGAGTAAAAAAATAGTAATTGGTGTAATACCAAGGTTATTAAGTGATTGTATTATCATTATTTTAAAAGATGTGCTGCTGAGAGTTTTTTGCCTCTCTTTCTCCTCAGCGTTGGCACCTTTTCCTTGCAAAGTGGTGTAAATGTAAATTCAAAAAAAATATGTTGACGTGCAAAAACGTACTCAATGTGCTTACTTGCAATAAAGAAAGACTTGACTATTTTTGACAGTTTAAAGAAACCATGTTTGTATTGTCTGACGACAAAAAAGCTGTGAACGTTACATTCTGTAGTACTACCTACTTATATTTAGCATTGCACCCGTGCGAAGCCGGGGCGGGTCGCTAGTTATTTATAAATCACATATTCAAACAATTCAGTATCTGATATTTGAAGTAATCCTAGTTCGGTTCAGTAATTTATTAATAAATAAAAATTTACAAGTCATTTTCTTAACAAAATAGGTGATATTAAACCATACAGATTGTCTTTATAATTAACAATTTCAATACTTAAACAATAATATTTAGTTTAATTAATTTAGAATTATTATAAATTATTTTATTATTATTTTATTTTACAATTTTAGGAATTCTAACTTTTAGGTAGTGTCTATAATCGTGAAGCGCCCAGACGCGTATCAGTGACAAAATATTTATGCCTGTTTTAGAAACTCGTCAACTGAATAGTACGCAGCATCCACAAGGAAAGCCCGCAGCTTTTTCAGAAACACCGCCTCACTCGGGGCGCTCTTAATGTCAGTCGAGAGTGCATTATAAATCGTTGGCTGTGGAGGTCTATTTTGAACTTCGCTAGTCTCGTCAAGGGCGGTCGGAGATCATGCCGTCGTCTGGTGTTGTAGCTGTGTGCATCCGCGTTGGTTGTGAACTGGTCAAGCACTACATATCATCACTCCCTTATTTCAAATAAATTATTTACGCTTTTCTAATATTATCTAATATATTTTTTGTGAACCTATAAATTGTCCCACTGCTGGGCAAAGGTCTCACCCCTCCTCTTCCATCCATCCCTGTCCTGAGCCTCTTCCAGCCACCCATCCATGTATCTAACGATATCGTCTCTCCACCTACGCCGATTTTTTAATATTATTTTATTTATTTATTTATACATATATTTATGGCATAACAGTTTACTAACCAAAGCACCACAAACATAAAATAGTACTAATGTACTTAAATTAATTATTATAATAAATATAGTTAAACAATCAGACCTAAATACACTGGAGACCATGTCATCCATCAACTCACAAACTCATTATAACGTTATATGCTTATTATAGGCTCCCGAACTAGCGTTACCTGCGCCAGATGTTGCCGTCTCTCGGCCACATTGTACTTCACCCAGGACATGACTGCCTGGAAGGTCTGCTCCTCCGAGCGCACGTTCAGCTCGTCCGAGGACACAATGTCGATCAGCTGCGCCGCGGGCAGCAGCAGGAACTCCTCGCTCTCCATCACCTGGATAAATACAAAGGTTAAGAGTTAAGAGGTAGAAGAAGTTTTAGAATTAAAACTATAGTGAGCCATTACTACAAATTATTATATATAAACGGATATCACTCACTTATATTGTTGAAGTCGGCAATTAGACCGACAGTTTCGACCGATTTCGACGGTCTTTTTCAAGGTGAGCGCGCCATGGAAGGCCTTGAGCTAACTAGTGCCGCCAATCTTTGAAAAATAATATCTTCCAATTTAATAAATTTTATTTAAAAAGCTATGTACATAATGTTTATTACGATAAATACTATTTTTAAAATGCTTATTTATAACGTGATTCAATGTCGGTAAGTTGTAGTTCGCATAATTGCGAAAAACGGCCGTTTTTGGCACATTTGAGAACTACAACTTTGCTTGTCGCAATTATGCCATGTATTGTATATTAAAAAATAGTGTTTATTCTAATAAAAATTGTGTACATAGCTTTTTTAATAAAAGTTAGTAATTTGTAAGATATCATTTTTTTAAGATTGGCGGCGCTAGTTGGCTCATAGAAGGGTCCCCTTTTTTCCTTTTGAGGAACGTAAAAAAAATCGTAATTTACCTCTGGAAAGTTTTGTTGTGTGAATTTGTCTGCAATGCGCAGGAGTTCGCGGCACGAGTGCGTGTCCGCGAAGGCGCGTATGCCGAGGCAGTTGGAGCAGTCGAGCTGGCGCTTCAGGAACTCGCAGCACACGTCCTGGATCTCCTGGAGCTGCAGCAGGCACGCGGCGGGAAGCAGCGCCTGGGGAGGTGGGAGAGGAATTAAAGCTGGATTTTTAGTTTTTCTATGAAGTACTAAAATTAAACGTCTGATAAAAATAAATAGCAATCTTGGGGTGTCTATTTAGAGACTGATGAATACCGATACACGATTGGACAAACTTCGCTCGATAGAAAAAAAATCGCAAGCATATTTAGGCACCACACTATAACCCAACCGAAGCCCAAATCAAGTGTCTTATTTTGTAAACAAAAACTACTAACATTTTGAGTCTCTTGAAAATGGCGGGAAACGACGGTTGCAAAATTATTTGATAATTTTTCTTTTAATGTCTACAGGGACTATTTTGTGTTTAATATCACGTTAAATTAATCAGAAAATGTTCGCGAATGACAGTATGGTGAAGTTATTGAAGAATTCAAGCAGGATCTGAAGTTTGGCGCCATGGTCAAGATTCCCACTACGAGCTCGGGAGTGAACGTGACTGTCGAGCTGCTTCGTCCGCAGTGATTGACGCTACGGCGACTCCTCTGGATGAAGACATGAAGACGCTGCTACCCAGGGTGATGACGCTTCGGCGACTCCCCTGGAGGAAGATAGAAGACATTACATTGAATTTTTTGTAACATGACATTGGCAAATGACGAACTGTCGAGTCCATTAATAAAATAAAATAAAATACTAACATTTTAAGCTTTTCTGTGATTACTGGATAGTTATTTTCACATTATTAGATCGGATCACTTTATTTTCACAATGATGAACAGGTTTGATCAATCAGTTCCTTCAGTGTTACACCACAACAGGTAATTAGACGATCATATTTATTTACAAAATAAGACGCTTGATTTGGGCCGCGGTATATGTATAATGAAATGAGTAATTACTGTGACAAAAATAGATAATTTACATTTGTAATGTATGCCATTCACCAGAAATAAAATAGGTAATCTATAAATACTTCGAGTTTATTGAACTTCAGGGAAAAAAGAATTAGCATTGTTGTGTTCCGGTGGGAAGAGTAAGATAGTATATTATTGTATGTCTGGATATGGTTGCTATTGTATGCCTGGAAATATGTGATATTGTATGCTAGGATACGTGTCATAGGGCCCGCTTACTTAGAGAGACTGCTCGCAGACTTACGTGGTGAAGTAGATGACGAAACGTTTGGTCGCCGACTGAAATACCTTTTATTGGATAGCGAATAGTATTCCTTCAAGGAATTTGACTTATTAATTTATTTATATATAATTTGCACCTTAACAGCTAGTAGCCAAATAGTACAAACATAACATTAAAATTATTATTACTACTAAACACTCATTCAGTCAATCGAACTTTTAGGCATTCTTCTTTCTGCTACCCTCTTACACTCTGTCATGAAACATCCCGGCGCACTCACAAATAGGTCGCACTGTGGCGCGCGTGTGTGTGTGTGTGTGTGTGTGTGTGTGGTGATGTGTGTCATCATCAGTCTATTTATATTGCCCCACTGCTCGGGCACAGACCTTCCCTTACGTTGAGGGAGCTGGGGCCATAATCCACCACGCGGGCCCAGTGCGGGTTGGCGAATTTCACATGCCTTAGATTTTTTTTCTTCTACGACATGCAGGTTTCATCACGATGTTTTCCTTCACCGTTTTGAGAGCACTCGGTAAATGTACGTAAGTTTTTCCGTCGAAAAAACCGAGGATAACTCATTGGTACATGGCTGCCCTGGCTGGGAATCGAACCTGGGACCTCCATATTGCAAGTCCATTGACCCAACCACTGAGCCACCGAGGTCTCTACTGAGCCACCGAGCTCTCAGCGGTGATGTGTGTGTTAATGTTAAAATCATTTATTATTATTTTAAATTTACGATCAAATTACTAATGTACATTTTAAGTATTGACATAACTGTAAAAATGACATTGTAATCTGAAATAAATGAATCTATCTATCTGTGTGCTATTGTATGCTAGGATATGTTTGCTATTGTATGCCGGGAAATATGTGATATTGTATGCTAGGATATGTGTGCTATTATATGCCAGGATCGCCATGCGTGCTATTGTATGCCAGGATCGTCATGCGTGCTATTGTATGCCAGGATATGTTTGCTATTGTATGCCGGGAAATATGTGATATTGTATGCTAGGATATGTGAGCTAATGTGTGCTAGGATCGCTATGCGTGCTATTGTATGCCTGGATATGTTTGCTATGGTATGCCAGGATATGTGTGCTATTGTATGCCAGGATATGTTTGCTATTGTATGCCAGGATATGTTTGCCATTGTATGCCGGGAAATATGTGATATTGTATGCTAGGATATGTGAGCTATTGTGTGCCAGGATCGCTATGCGTGCTATTGTATGCCAGGATATGTTTGCTATTGTATGCCAGGATATGTTTGCTATTGTATGCCAGGATATGTTTGCTATTGTATGCCGGGAAATATGTGATATTGTATGCTAGGATATGTGAGCTATTGTGTGCCAGGATCGCTATGCGTGCTATTGTATGCCAGGATATGTTTGCTATTGTATGCCGCGAAATATGTGATATTGTATGCTAGGATATGTGTGCTATTGTATGCCAGGATATGTTTGCTATTGTATGCCGGGAAATATGTGATATTGTATGCTAGGATATGTGAGCTATTGTGTGCTAGGATCGCTATGCGTGCTATTGTATGCCAGGATATGTTTGCTATTGTATGCCAGGATGTGTGCTATTGTATGCTAGGATATGTGTGCTATTGTATGTCAGGATCGCCATGCGTGCTATTGTATGCCAGGATATGTTTGCTATTGTATGCCAGGATATGTGTTCTATTGTATGCCAGGATATGTGTGCTATTGTATGCTAGGATATGTGTGCTATTGTATGCCAGGATCGCTATGTGTACTATGGTATGCCAGGATCGCAGCAGATGGAGGTCCATCGTCTCTGCCTACCCCTGTGAGAAATAAAGGCGTGAGCTAATGAATGAATGTAATCTAATGAATTAAATAACAAGGCTTACCTGCACGTTGCTCTCCTCAACGACGATATGCGCCGTGTAGCAGAACTCTACCAGCTGCTCCATGGCCTGCTCGTCCACATCGCGGATGGTGACCTCGGTGGCGCGCGACTCGGCCAGCTCTCCCGTGAACATCGCGCGGAAGTACGGGCTGCACGCTGACAGGATCACTCTGAAGTGAGCAAAGAATGCGGTTACTGTTTGGACTTGTTTACAAAATAAAACACTTGCAAAATTGTCAGATAATATTTGTTATAATGTCAACAGTGGTTATTTTGTGCTTCACGTTAAGTTAATCAGAAAATGTTCGCGAATGACAGTATGGTGAATTTATTGAATAATTTGAGCAAGATCTGAAGTTTCAAGCTTTTATCAAGAGTCCCGCTACAAGCTCGGGAGTGAACGTGACTGTCGAGCTGCTTCGTCCAGAGTAATGACGCTATGGCGACTCCACTGGATGAAGACATGAAGACGCGGCTACCCAGGGTGAAGACGCTACTGCGACTCCTCTAGAGGATGATAGAAGACTATTATTAGAGACGTTTTACCTGAAAATAAAACGTTTATTAAATACTTACCTAATTCGAAGCCTAATAAAACAATATGAGAATAACATTCTTGATTTCCGCTTTCCGAAGTCATAATACGTCACGTCCGCAAGCCCGTTCCTCCCACGCGCACCCCGCACCCCACCACTACCGACGGCAGCTAGGCGGGGAATCGCCATTTCACTTCATTGCATCTCTCATATAAAAGCCACCAGGCAGAATTAGAAAGTGTTAGGCTTCGAATTAGGTAAGTATTTAATAAACGTTTTATTTTCAGGTAAAACGTCTCTATTAAATCCTGTACCGTAATTCGAAGCCTAATAAAACAATATGAGAGACGTGTTTGTTATCGCCTGGTGGTAGTGGTGGTGGTACCAATTAAATATGCCAATGTGATCTGCTTAATTGATTTAAGCAAAATATGTAAAGCCTTGTAGTATGAGCGAGCATACTAGATTATCTTAATACATAAGCAAAAAGAGCCATACTCTATGCATCGAAATAGTACGATTATGAACAATCATTATCCTTTAGTAGGTACCCATATCATTTGTAACTTGTGTAACAAATACTTAACTGATTGTCAGTTTATCTACATTTGTACCTATGGTATGCCTTTGCGCTGATCTAATCGATTAAAAAAGAAAATATCCTGAATTTCATATGAAATCGGATATCTTGACCTTTTTGAAGGTATTGACAGAAAGGTGATGAAATCGGATATCTTGACCTTTTTGAAGGTATTGACAGAAAGGTGCCGCTTGCGGGCATGTTAGGTACCTTAGTTAATTTACCCAACAAATTTCTCATCACCTGCTGTACTTACAGCTGTGCAGTTTAATCTAGTTATAAATCATCGCCTTGAGTTAAAATACAATTTTCACAATGTATACCTCTAGGTAGGTAAACCGTAAGTAGGTTTTATACACTTGATGTTAGGTTACACAATAAACCCCTGATTCAAATTCGCCAAATTGTTTGGGTGTAAACTCTATAATATACAAAATGTATAGATGTATCAGAGAGTTTGTATCAATATGAAAATCCTCATTCACCTCGGTGGATCTCCCATCAACTTCTTAGTATCTGAGAGGAAAGTTTTAGAGTCTCGCTCGCATAACATGGGGAACAATGGCGTTCACGAGCTATATATTAGAGGCCTTATTTGATTCGGTTTAATTAATTAAATCGACAGATTTTAAGAATTGGTTTCGAAAACTGACCTGGGTGGCGAGTTTTGTTTGAACCATTCCTATTAAACCTTATCCATAAACTGTATTGTAAAACTTCACCGGAATAAGTTGCACATTGCCACCGCACTGCGGCGCTGTTTGCAACAAACGGCACAAGGAACCGGCCGTGATAAGTAAAATCTTTGAAAAATATATAATATATTCTATATATTAGAACCTGATGAAAAAATTCTTGCCGTAGGCAGGACTTGAAGTTGCGACCTTGCCATTCCGTGTCGCGCTCTTACCAACTGAGCGACCACAGGCCACGTCCACCGACAATCTTCATCGTATTATACATACTTAAAGGGTATGTTATGCAAATCCATATATCGGACAATAGTAGTAGTATTCCGACAACCACGTCTAACATTGGGTTAGAAACGAATTTGTATTGCGCATTATCCATGCTCGGTGAACAAATTAGAACATTCTATATATTTTTGTGTGTTTAAGTCCGTTCCATGTCTATTCTTCATTATTTTCTATGAACTAGTGCATAATTTAAAGTATACTCGATTTATGGGAATAAAAAACTTGACTGTACGTTGAAGCCCCCCGACCGGGCGGGAGGTATAATATGCGCAGCGTAGCCGGCAAGAATATAACTTTGAATTCGAATATATGGTCGAGAAGCGCAGCTAAGTGAAGCCGACGCTCCGCAGTTACATAGCTGTTAGAATGCTGGCACTACATATAATTTCTGTACACTATATACCAAACAGTGCCACGCTTCAAGTCACAAGGTTCGTGGTCCGATTGTGAGAACGCGCTGAAAAGGATCGTAGGTACACGTTCACCAATGTTGGGTGCAGTTTGTACTTGGATGGGTGACCGCTAGATAAATTTTCGTATGAGCCGTAAAACAATCGGTTCGGATTGTTGTCTTTTAACAGTAGTCGGTCGTTAGACAATTGTGACAGGTTTAGATGGAATAGGGTTGGTCACAAAACCACAATCATCATGCCTAAAAAACGTTCGCTTTGAAGCCTTTTCAGGTAGAAATCACAGGTAGAAATGTAACGATAATTTTTCGATGATATCGTTCCCTAATAAATTCACTACCTACAATTATGATAATTGTAATAGTGTAGGGATTCAAACAAAACAACATTATTGATGTTGTGGGTAGAACAAATCAGTTTGTATGTTATTGTCTCTCACCGTTGGTAGGCAACATATACACGACACGACACGACGGATATAATTGCTACAAAAACCGGCTTATCGTATATAACTCTGATACTTTGTTACACGCTGACAAAGGTCGAAACCCATTGGGGCGAGAATCATAATTAGAATTGAGTTACATTTTATTCTATTTCCAGTATCGTAACACGGCACATGTAAGGGCCGACCTGCCTGTGCTGCGCCAACTACCATGTACTGGCTCCGCCGGGGGAGTGACCAGTGACGATGTAGTTCTGTTCGCTAAAATCCGATTCTAGCAATCGATCGCCGTATATCCATAATAATATGCATACATTATTTTCTTTATCTTAATGTCTTTATGTAGGTAGTTGTAAGTTGAAAGATTTTAATCATGTAGTCAGGTTCATATCACTTATTGCAAGTAGATTGCATTGTTTACATTTTCTGCGTTACGTATTGTCGCGCCTTCGTTGTGAGGGTAGGCGACGACAATGTTGTTATCGTTTAGGGTCTGTCGAAGTGTTCGGAAATTAATAACCCGGCGAACGGAGATGTCATATTATGCACAATACGCGTACTAGTATAGTACGGCGTAATACGAAACCGCAAAGCGCGGGTATTGGTGCTTGAAGTATGGATGACGTAATAGTACGTAATAGTATCTTCTGTATTAGAATGTAATACAATGTGAACAGTACTCTTCTAGCTTTGGTAATCATGATCTAGGAGTAGATCTAGGTCTAATTTCCGCATTCCAACCAAGATTGGTAGTTTCTATTATGATAAATACATCAATGCAATGCAACAGATGTCTGTGGGTCCGAGAGGGAGTCTGTAGTCCCTTGACCTCTATACCATACCAGCTCAGCATACCTAGGCAGTAGTCCTCGCCACCTTTCAGCAGTTCGATTGGCATGATAGCACATAACTCTAGTCCCGTGGGGATTATGAGGTTTGCTTGTGGGTAGTCCTTGGTAAACTGGCTCCCATTTTGCCAATTTATTAATATCAAATTAACTTCTACGATGTCTGCGGAATGACAATACATCTTCATTCTTATTCAAATTATATTTCGACTTGTTAGCCACATGAAAGACCCATTCGCCAGGCGATCTCAGAGCGTAACTCGGGTTCCGGGTGGCAAATATGGTATGGAGGCCGCCTCTGTAGACGTATCGGAGACAGCGTCTGTAGGTGAAGCCAATGGTACACGATGGCAATCCAAATACTTTTGTTGTCGTAGTAGTTCTGAGTCACGCGAAAGTCCGACACTCGTTGAGTTTAAGAGACTTAATTGAACTCATCAGTTAGTAAACCCTTTGGGGAAGTACTGTAGGACCCCTTGGGATAATAGCTCGTTGTGCTTTCTTTCTGTGAGCCGCGGTGTATCCTTTGTGTTGTAGTCTCGTAACATGATGTCATGGCCGGAATAAGGTAGAAGCCGGTATAGGAATGTAGGGCGGAGCCCGTTCTGTTCCCAATGGTGGTAGCTCAACTGATCGACATGAAAAGCATAGGACTCATGCTAGACGCGACTCTCCTGACCCGGTGGGACGAGGAAGAGTCCGCTCTGATCTGTTAATTGGAGAACGTCTCTAGTCACTCGGTACTTACTTACCCCTCTCCAATTGTCTCATTGCACCATTACTGATGTTGACCCACAAGTTGGGAAAAGGATATTTCTGTGGTGCACAGGAAATGCAATCCTTGTCATTAGTATTTATTCATACTATCAGCTTCCTGTGGCGACGCTGCATGTGTTGTCAAACCAGAACGCACGTGCGCGGCACGGTTTGCGCGGCACAATAACTATTAGATTGCGTTCTCACACCAACAACTCGTGTCACAATTTGCGCGCCAGCCAATCAGCAACAGTGTATGGTAATCAGCATTGCCACGATTTCCATTTTGAAATTTCAGCGTATTCGAGATTCCGAATCCATCTTTACACTGAACATTACTGTAAAACAGTCTTACTCCCTCGATGTTAACAGAATACAGGGTTTAATGTTTCGTACACTAGACTTACTCCGCTGAAAAAATTAGTTAATCCTGGAAAAAAGCTTATCCTAATGTTAGTTAATCTTTGATAGTGGCGTCAGACTGCCGTAGAATGCCAGCTGGCGTCGCCAACATGTTGCCACAATGTACGTGCATTGCGAGTATTGTATTTAGGTATTGCATGGTATGCATATTTCTAAGACAAAATCACGTTAAGTATATAAATGAAATAAAATATCGTGTTCTGTCCACTTCGCTGCCCTAATGAGTGGTCGTCTTATAGTTCTTGTATAAGCAAATTAACACCACGTGTATCAAATTAATATGAATATTGAAAATAACGAGGGTATTTTAAGGTTAAATAGTTGAAATCCAATATGTGCGCACAGAGCGATTGAATTCAGTACTCCTGGGCCAGTTACCCTATTCTGGGGGTGCGAGTACCCACGTGTTCGGGTGCCCGTTAATTACCCTTATGTTTGGACTCGGGTGTGCCTTGCGAGTTGCGTAGCACTAATGGCCCCAATACTGAAGAAAACAACTTCAATTTGCATGCTTAAAGTAATGAGCGATGTAACTTACAGTTTAGCGAACATTCCTTAACGCAACGTTGCTTGCGAGCGCCGCCGTTAGAACATAATATCGCGCCATGTTAAACACACCTGTTGCTGCTATCCTTCCATCTTCCGTATTCGTCTCCTCCTGCTGGCGGGCCGGACGTTTCTAATACTTTTATAATTAATAAAATCAAACCGAACGGTAACACCGTTAAAAATATGCACCACAGAAACGTGGTGAAATTATTTTATCTTTCACTTTTATAAGTAAAGATTTGCAAATACTTTGCTACGTATAATATGACTAAAATAAATTAAATTCGGTCAACCTCACGCTAGGTTAGGTTAGGCGACCGTACGGGTCGGGAAATTTAATGCCAATGAAGTGAAATGGCGATTCCCCGCCTAGCTGCCGTCGGTAGTGGTGGGGTGCGGGGTGCGCGTGGGAGGAAAGGGCTTGCGGACGTGACGTATTATGACTTCGGAAAGCGGAAATCAAGAATGTTATTCTCATATTGTTTTATTAGGCTTCGAATTACGGTACAGGATTTAATATATTGATTTTTTCTGTAACATGACATTGGCAAATGACGAACTGTCGAGTCCATTAATAAAATAAATAAATAAGACTTGATTTGGGCTGCGGTATACAAAGTCAAAGTCAAATTTCTTTATTGCAAGTAAGCACGTTGTGTACATTTTTGCACGTCAAAATATTTTTGAATTTACATTTACACCACTTTGCAAGGAAAAGGTGCCAACGCTGAGGAGAAAAAGTGGCAAAAAACTCTCAGCAGCACATCTTTTAAAATATAATAATAATAATAATACACAATTACTTAATAACTAGGTATTACACAACTATTACTATTGTTAGTAATCTAGACTTTATCCCTCATGATGATGATGATGGTCTCCTGGCCGATTTCGGCTACAGCGACGCTTCACGGCTTAATTAGGGGATGGGGCTTCGCTGGTCTGCCCTTTGGTGAGCTCTCATGTGACTATTGGAGCCAATTTTTGCTGTGAAACTCCTTGCACATCGCGGACATGTGAGGACACCATTTTAATAATTATACTGTATGGCCACCGGTGATCTGGCCTTCAGCTGATCACGCTTAGCATATACATATATATACACTCACACCCTCTAACTCGCACCCTAACACACACACACATACATACATACATACACACACACACACACACTACCACGACCATCACTACTCACATACACCTAATTAGTACCTAATGCTTAATTTCTTATTTTACTATTTCTGTTTCTAAATGGGGAGGGCCTGGTGATCTGTAACACAGGCTTACGCCTAGCACAGACACCAGACTCTCGCATCTTAGAACCATACATTGTTATTACTAGTTGTTGTATATTGTACCTACCATTCTTTGATGTGAGATAAATAAAGACTTTTATTATTATTATTATATAGCGTATACATACCTATGCGCAAACAACTTCCTATTGGCTACGTTGAGCACCACGTCGCAGAGCTCCCTGTGGCGGCGCAGCGCGGACAGCTCGCCGAGGATCGCGCGCGGGTGCTTCTCAGACGTGTGCGAGAGACGCGCGCCGCCCCCCACGCCTACGCCCACGCCCCCGGGAGAACCACCCTCGCCCATTCTGTAACACAACGTTTTGACAGTTTAGTGGTGAGCTCGGTGGCTCAGTGGTTGGGTCAATGGACTTGCGATACGGAGGTCACATGTTCGATTCCCAGCCAAGGCAGCCATGTTCCACCGGGAACACAGAGAAAGGTGTACAGGAGAGATTTTAAGTTTGAGATTTTCTCCAAAATTATTTGACCTATTTGCAACAATTCTTTCACTGTTTAATATATAAAAGTTAAAACTATGTACTGTAAAAGAATTATTAAATTCGGTCCAGTAGTTTTTGAGAAAATCTCAACCTTATTGAAACCCCCTGTATACTTATCTCTGTCTTCGACTGTACCAATGAGTTATCCTCGGTTTTTCCGACGGAAAAACTTACGTACATTTACAGAGTGCTCTCAAAACGGCGAAGGAAGAAATCAGCAATGGACCCGCGTGGTGGATCATGGCCCCAGCTCCCTCGATGTAAGGGAAGGTCTGTGCCCGAGCAGTGGGGACATATAAATAGACTGATGATGATGATCTTTGTAACTTAACATTCTGTGAAAGAATTAATTACCTATCCTATTGTCGTCAGTCGTGAAATAAATGCTCATTTAAATACTACTACTATTATTAGACTGATAAACAACAATTAGAATATGCTATCATCAAGTAGATGATTAGCAAACAAAGCGAGCCTTGAACCAGTGCTAGTTGGGTAACGCGTGTGAATCAAGGGCACCCGAAACTGAACAATGTGGTAAAAGTAAAATGGAATGTACTGACGAAATTATATCAAAGTAGTTTCTGCCTAGTGTGTGCTTTGTTACGTGACATTTTGTTTTGTTACGTGGAATTGTGAATATGCATTCGATGACACAAATAATTGAATTGAAGAAAATATGTATTTGTATGTTTGTTTCCTGGTTTTAGTGCTCTCACTATCATCATCAGTCTATTTATATGTCCCCACTGCTCGGGCACAGACCTTCCCTTATATCGACGGAGCTGGGGCCATGATCCACCACGCGGGCCCACTGCGGATTGGCGGATTTCACATGCCTTAGCTTCTTTCTTCTTCTACGGCATGCAGGTTTCATTACGATGTTTTCATTCACCATTTTGAGAGCACTCGGTAAATGTACGTAAGTGTTTGCGTGGAAAAACCCGATGATAACTCATTGGTACATGGCTACCCTGGCTGGGAGTCGAGCCTGGGACCTCCATATCGCAAGTTCATTGACCCAACTATCGAGCCACCAACCTCTTTAGGGCTCTGATACTGCGTTATTGTTAATTGGAGTCGCAACAATGTTTATTAATTAGATAAATCGTCTACTCGTGACCATGATGGCTGCAATGCTGTCGAAATATCGAGACATCAATAATAAATGTTTAACACGGTAATTCCCGTTTTATCTAATTAATATGTATACAAACCGGGAAAGTTTAAAAAGCAACAATGTTTCTTTAGTAAAACTGAGTAATTTATGAGGAAATGATAGCGGTAATTTGTAAAGGATATACGCCTCCTAGAGAGTGTGCAGAGGAAAGCAACTAAAATCAAATTCACCTTAAGACGGAAGAGAGACTGAGGATATTGCAGCTCACCACATTGAAGGAGAGAAGACTGAGAGGAGATTTGATCGAAACATTTAAAATCATGACCTTCAGATACAACCTCCCAGACTTCAATAAGGCAATGGACTTTATTATTAGACTGCACCACCTTCAGCAGCAATGTCGCTCGTCACTTCCTGAGCAACAGAGTTGTTCAGGCCTGGAACTCACTTCCAGACGACGTTGTCTCTGCCGTCTCAGTTAACACATTCAAAAACAAATTGGACAGTTATTTTAAAACCATTAATAAGAATAATAAAAGCTTGCTAAGCTTGCTAAGTGCCAAAGAGCGATGGAGAGAAGCATTACAGGGACAAAAAGACAAGACAGAATTAGGAACGATGACCTTAGATCCAAAACGCGACTGACTGATATCTTAACAAGAATTGACCAACAAAAATGGCGATGGACAGGCCACATGTTGCGCGATACTAATGGAAAGTGGAGTAAAGCGGTATCGGAATGGTACCCTAGGGAAGGGAAAAGAAGCCGAGGAAGGCAACTCGCAAGATGGGAGGATGAACTCAAATTAACAGCTGGTCCATGCTGGAGGAGAGTCTGCCGTGATAGACCACAATGGAAATCGTTGGAGGAGGCCTATGCCAAAAGGCACACCGAATTAAGAGATATTCTATGAAACATTGTTACAACTCAGTTCACAATTATTTTCTTAATTTCGGAATAAAAGGCTTTATTATTATTATTATTTATTATTAATAAGAATAATACCACTAAGTGATAGACTTTACAAACACTGTGAAGTGGACATATCAGCGATGAGCTGCCTGTCCATAATTAAATAATAATAATAATAATTTGAAGACAATTGGCAACATTGTAACACGTAGCATAAAGTTCCTATAACATATTATTTACATAATTACAGTGCAGTGTACTCAATGTCTGATAACAGCGTTTCCACTTGTTCACAAATCATACCTAATTACCTACAATGTACACATAGAGATGTGTTAGACACTTACAATCTTCCTTAAGAGCCTTCATAGAGCGAACTAGCGCCGCCAATATTAAAAAAATAATATCTTCCAATATAATCAATTATATTAAAAAAGCTTTTTACAAAATGTTTATTACGATAAATACTATTTTTTAAATGCTTATTTATAACGTGATTTAATGTCGGCCGTTTTTGGCACATTTGTGAACTACAACTTAGCTTATCGCAATTATGCCATGTATTGTATATTGAAAAATAGTATTCATCCTAATAAACATTTTGTAAATAGCTTTTTTAAATGTCCCAACCCGGCTGGTCCCCGTGGGACAATAGACCACCACCTTCCTGAAAAATCGAAACCACAAAGCGGAAAGCAATATAACATAATCCAGCAGGAATTAAATCACTTGCAAGAATACGAACACAAGGAAAGAGGTACCAAAAAACAACAAATAACGACGCAACAAGTTAACCCAGATACAGAAATATTAGATAAACCAAGCAAAAAAGGAATGAAAAACAACAAAATATACATATCTACCCTCAATACACGGACATTAAGAACGGATGAAAGTCTAACAGAACTAGAGAATGCTTTGGAAACGATGAAGTGGGACATAATAGGACTAAGCGAAGTAAGACGGAAAGGAGAGGAGATAAGAGAGTACCAAAACTATATATTCTACTTCAACGGAGAGAAACAGGGAATGTATGGAGTCGGATTTATCATCAAAAAACAGTACAAAAACCATATAGAAGACTTTAGAGGGATATCTGACAGAATCTCAGTACTAAATATAAAGTTCCCTGGCATCAAAAGCCCAATCTCAATCATACAAGTCTATGCTCCCACTGAAGCAGCTACGGAAGAAGAAAAAGACAAATTCCACAAATTATTACGTGAAACAATGGAAGAGACATACAAACAAAAAATCATAATAGGAGACTTCAACAGTCAAATTGGAAGACAGCAAAAGGGGGAAGAACAATTGATTGGTCAATTCAGCTCAGGCAAAAGAAACAAGAACGGACATAGATTGGTCGACTTTGCACGCGAATATAATTTGAAAATAATGAACACTATGTACAAGAAGAAAGCGTCCCGACAGTGGACGTGGAGTTCACCCGATGGAAAACACAAAAATACTATAGATTTCATCATGACAAATATACCATATTATTTTGCAAACATAGATGTCATCAACAAACTTAACTTTAGCACCAATCACAGAATGGTGAGAGGGACCATAATATGTAATAATAAAAGACCAAGAAAGAGTATTAAAACGAATATCCCCCGCATGATACCGCATATGCCTGAAGAAGTCCAACAAGAATTCAGAAAGTCTCTACCAAACATGAAGACAGAAAAACCAACACAACAAAAATATAATGATTTGGAGAAATATTTGTTAGACATTTACAAGGAAATAATAACAACAAATAAAAAGACAGACAAGGTAGGAGAAGAAGCTCGAAAACTTATGGACGAAAGAAAAACACTACTAAAAGATAGGAAATCAAACAGGAAAGAAATAGAAAAACTTAGCAAGGAAATTACAAAGAGTATAAGAGTACATAAAACAAAAACTAGACTAGACACCATTAGAAACGCGATAGACAAAACTGGCGGCGTAAAAAAAGCTTCTAAACTGTTGCAAGATCACTCCACATGGATACCAAGCCTGAAAAGTAAAAACATGCAGGGAAAAGAGGAATCCACAGGAAAAAGGCAAAAAATAGGAATATTAGCTACAGAGTTTTATAAAAACCTATACTGCAGAGCCAAATCTGAAACGAATAAAGAGGAAGAAGTAAACACGAAACCAGTAGAGAATATCCCGGACATACTAACGAGCGAAGTACGGAAAGCTATTATGTCACAAAAAAACTATAAAGCCCCTGGTGAAGACAACATAACCAACGAACTTTTAAAGGAAACAAGCGACCTAATTGCAAGACCTTTGACGGACCTTTTTAATGAAATATTATCGACGGAAATAATACCAACACAATGGACGAAATCAACCATTATATTATTGCATAAAAAAGGAGATAAAAACAAAATAGACAACTATAGACCTATCAGCATTATGTCAAACATATACAAGGTTTTTTCTAAAATTATTCTGGGAAGATTAACTAAAGGCTTAGATGAACAACAGCCGAAAGAACAAGCTGGTTTCCGTAGCGACTTCTCCACCAATGACCACATGCATGTAGTAAAGCAGGTAATCGAAAAATACAACGAGTATGGCAAGAATTTATATATGTGTTTCGTAGATTATAGCAAAGCATTCGACTCTTTGGAACACAAGCTTATATATAAGGCCCTAGAAAATCAGGGAGTCAGTGGCAAATATATCAACATTATCAAAAATATCTACAAAAGCTGCACATCAAAAGTTCAGTTGGAGAAAAAGGGGGAAGAGTTTGAAATAGAGAAGGGCGTGAGGCAAGGAGATCCACTATCCCCAAAGCTTTTTGCGTCCGTCTTAGAAGAAATATTCAGAAATCTAGACTGGGACAATCTCGGATTGAACATAAACGGAAGTAACTTACACCACCTTAGGTTTGCTGATGACTTAATATTGTTCGCTGAAGATGCAACAACGTTACAAACTATGCTAAGGCAACTAACAATAGAGAGCCAAAAGGCAGGACTTAACATGAACATCAGCAAAACGAAAGCAATGACCAATAGCTCTAAAATCAGGATCCTGGTGAGAGACAGGGAAGTTGAATACGTCGATGAATACATATACCTAGGACAGTTAATATCACCCAAACACCAAATGCCAAAAGAAATCCATCGACGTGTGAATAACACCTGGTCACGATACTGGTCACTGAAAGAAGTTATGAAGAGTAAGTCAATATCTATCTCACAAAAGAGAAAAATCTTCAACACATGTATTCTTCCCACACTAACATATGGATGCCAAACATGGTCACTCACCAATGACATCACACAGAAACTAAAAGTTTGCCAACAAAGTATGGAACGAAGCATGTTGAGTCTTAGGTTGAGAGATAGATGGAGGCTTACAAAAATCAGAGACACGACAGGAGTGACAGATGTGATCCGCAAAGCAAGAACGCTCAAATGGCGATGGACTGGACACATGATGAGGTCCAAAAGAAACAAATGGACAAAAGACATAACGGAATGGTACCCCCGCGATGGGAAAAGACGAAGAGGCAGACCTACCAAAAGATGGGAAGACGACCTGCCCAAAGGTTGGAGAGCAGAGGCCCGCGATAGGGAAGCCTGGAAGAAGATGGAGGAGGCCTATGTCGAAGGACAGCCTAGCAACTCGGCGCCGATGTAATAACTATTTTATATCTTAATATGTATTTTTTTTATATCTTAGTGTAAGGTCGAATTGTTAGTGGAATAAAGGCTATTTTTATTTTTATTTTTATTTATTTTATTTAAATAGCTTTTTTAATAAAATTGATTAAAGTGGAAGATATTATATTTTCATGATTGGCGGCGCTAGTTGGCCCTTAAAGTAAATAAATAAATAAAAACCTAGTCAAGTTAGGAAGCGTTCACAAACTGTTTAAAAAAAAATTAAAACCACGAGAATGAATGGTTTGACGTCCGTACCGAGTTAGAGGACTTTTATTCTGTCCTTTAAGATCTGGCTATCAATAAAGTTAACTTAATCTAAATGGGAGATGTGGGAGTCGTTTGTGTCACCAACGTCTGGGAATGTGATGACTCTATGCTCTATTGTGCGAGAACCTGGTGGAAGCATAACTACCTTATGCATTTGCTCAACAATGGAAACATGAGCATATTGTACATGACAGGATTACGATACCTATGAGAAGTTCAGTTCACTCACCTTTTGTGTCCGCGAGAGTTTCCCAGCTGCAAACGCAGCGGGGGCGAAGCCCAGCCCCACACGGAGTCAATCTGCACAGAACAACCCTCCCATTACGCCACACACACAATAAAACCACTTAAACTGCAACGATTTGCCAATAACACTAATGTATGCCAACGTCAGAATTCGACCTCGCTTACCTTTAACGATTTTGATGAACCGAGCCAAGAAAACTTTCCTCTGATGAGCGCAAAATGTTAATTACGCCCCGAGGAGAGTTTGTATAAACAATTAACGCCACATTGATTTTCTTAACATAGATTTTTCTTGTGTTTACTGCAATAAAACCAAAGGGATCGTTCCATTTTGTTCAATAAACATATTTCAGAAAATTTGTTCAAAACGTACGATATTTCATGATAATTTGAATATTTATCACTGAAGACACTGAAATTAATTAAATTATCAACTATAACGACTACACATGACCATGTAAAGTACTAGAAATATAACTTTAAATTAAACAGTGGGTATTTCGATTAGACGATATATTTTATATCAAAGAGAAAATTAATTTAGATATAAGTTGGAGCAATTGAATTAGGTATTCGAATTTGTTTTTAGAACAATAAAAAATATGAATGTCAAAACAGTGTTACCACAAGGTTGTGAAATACGGAAGAAAAAGTGACCTCGCTCCATGCTATTGAGAAGACTAATAATAAGTGAGATTGTATCTATAACTGCGATAAAATATTATTATTATTACATAGATTTATATTTAATTCAAGGCCCATTTTGCAATAAAAGATAGAGATGTGTACAAGAAGTAAGAAGATGTACAAAATAAAGAATAAATTTAAAAAGATCTCCGTTTTTTAATAAAATTATTTGTTTAAAACAAAGTACTGTACATCTAGCGAGTCGAAGAAAAACAGCTTAATTAAGAATTCAGAAAATAGTAAGAAATCGAAGCGAATTATTCATTGCTTTTGTTATTATTCTGTTCTGTAGGAGTTATGAGAGTAGTAGAAAATGATATGATTATGATTATGCAATATGAAACCTGTAATAAGTCCTCAACAAAATGATAGGTACAGCTTAAATGGTCACGTAATTTTGTAGGTGGGGCATTAAAAGCATTGAAATGTGGCAATGTCATTTCATTATTCTAGGTCAACGGGAAGGACCCTATATGCGGGGAAATAAACGGCTATATCTTTTGATTGCGTTGACGTAGAAGTTTGATTATCTCATGGGTACATGAGGTTGCATTGCAGTTAATATTAATTTCAACTTGATCCGTCTACGCGTTTCTGAGATAGAGGTCTTGACAGACAGACATACAGACAGACGGACAACAAAGTGATCCTAAAAGGGTTCCTTTTTTCTCTTGAAGTACGGAATAACGTAACCCTAAAAAGTAAGAAATAAATCGTGAGAAAGATTTGCAACTATAGTACCACTTCGACAAAAATTAAAATTGTCAGTGTCGCCAGCAGTGAAAATCACTTTGACAGTTACCTTTTCGGTGCAATGAACTTTATTGTCAACGCGGTAGGGTAGGGTTTCAAATAACGAAATATTGTAAACATCTGTGTTTGGCGACTTTGGCGTTTGCAATTTCATTTCGTTTCAATTTCACTGTTTTTGTCTAAATACGGTTAATTGTATTATTATTTGTAAATAGTGTTCGCTATGTCTCTAGCTCTTTTGTTAGAGAAATACGATGTATCCACAGAGGAGGGTCTGCAGAAAGCCCTGCACGAAATCGAGAAAGAGGAGGTTAGTACTAAAACTAATACTAAAACTGGTGCCAATGCCAACTCACTACAATACTCCTGAACAGGGCCGTCTTAGGCCATTCCGGGGCCCTTGGGCACACAAGAATATGGGGACCTGTTGGAAAATAAAAAGTGGATGACAAAAAAAATTTAAATTTTCACTTTTTAGAAGAAAAACTGATCTGGTGTTCGATTAGCATTTTGACTTGGAAATGTTGACGCTAATTCTTAATGCAGCTCAAATGTAAAGAGTTCAAAATATAAAATAAATTGTAAAGTGTAAATCGGTCTTTCGGGGCCCCATGACAATGAGGGCCTGGGCCTCTTGTGCCCTTATGGTAAAGACGGTACTGCTCCTGAACTTGTGAGTCCTGGGAAGGGAAAAATCCTTTTGTTGGTGGTAGGTAGGACTTATTATGAAGTGGGGATTAGAAACTGCACCACAAAGGTGGGAGTTTTGTGCATTTCCCCCGCACTGTCAGCTTAACACCAGCTCACTTCAGGAGCGCAGCAGGGTTGCTCGACATGTGGTTAAAAGCAAACATTATATAAATAAGCAATATGTGTAGTGAATCATATGAACATTAGACAACATAGACTGAACTTACCAACACTGTGATATAGACACACCAGCATTAAGCTGCCTGTCTGTCAAATGAATAACAATAATATCTCCGTGAATCCTCCATACTATGCTACTAATCTATTAAAATTGCAGGTGGAGGTAGACGAAGCTCTCAGCGGAGTCCTATCCCGGGCCTGTACACTGGAAGGCCGGCTGCGTACCGCCAGCCAGGCGTACAGTCGGCTCGGTGCGGTGCGGGCGGACGCGCAGGGCGCGGCGCACATGGTGGACCGGACCGCGGCACTGGCAACTGACGTCAGCGCCAAAGTACGCCAGTTGGACTTGGCTAGAGTGAGTTTGATGAATTCGAGCCTGTTACGAAGTTCCCAAGCATACAGATAAAAAGACATTGCCACATTTCAATGGAGCTTTGCCCCACCTACAAAACTACGTTACCATTTAAACTGCACCTATCATTTTGTTGGGGACTTATTACAGGTTTCATATTGCATAATCATAATCAGTATCATTTTCTACTACTCTCGCAACTCCTATAGAAGAATAACAAAAACAATGAATAAATCGCTTCGATTTCTTACTATTTTCTGATTTCTTATTTAAGCTGTTTTTTTCGAATCGCAAGTTGTACAAAACTTATTTTAAACCAATAATTTTAATAAAAATCGAGATATTTTTACATTTTTCGTTATCTTGTACAACTTGCGGTTGATGGTGAGGCAGAATCTGGCATGATCGTTTAAGAGTGTGAGGGGGCGAATGTGTGGCTATGTGTGCTTGAGGGTGTGTGTGTGCGTGTGAGCGAGAGGGAGGGTGTGTTTGTGTGTGCGTGCGGTGTGCGTTAACCCTGCGACTGTATATTGATACAGTCACCTCCAGTGATGACCTCCGGAGCCGAAACGTGGACACTGACGGTGAGACTGGCCCACAAGTTCAAAGTCGCTCAGCGAGCTATGGAAAGAGCTATGCTTGGCATCTCTCTGTTAGATAGAATAAGAAACGAGTATATTCGCCAGAAGACAAAAGTTGACATTGCTCATAGAATCAGTAAACTGAAGTGGCAGTGGGCTGGTCACGTCTGTCGTAGAACCGACAACCGATGGGGTAGACGAGTTCTCGAATGGAGGCCACGAACGGGTACACGTAATGTGGGACGACCTCCGACCAGATGGAGGGATGACCTTCGCAAGATGGCTGGCAGGGACTGAATGTAGAGGACCGAGAGGGTTGAGTGGCGTGCTTTGGGAGAGGCCTACGTCCAGCAGTGGACTGATACGGGCTGATGATGATACAGTTACCATTAACTTTGTGAATGTATGTCTTAATATGCCAGTTATGTGATTATTATATATAAACGGATATCACTCACTTATATTGTTAAAGTCGGCAATTAGACCGACACTTTCGACCGAGTTGACGTTTCTTCGCGCACTGCGGATGAGCGCCCTCTGTGCGCGCTCCGAGATAACTTGTCCCGCCGCCGACGACGGTGCGTTCGATGGCTGTAGCTGGATTCGTTGATCGATCTCACTTGTCGGGGAGTTACCGCCACTCACGTTAGGTCCCGTCACGCAGTATGTACTCAGTTATGTGATTCTTTGCATATTAGATTCAGTGTCCGCGTAAGTTAAAGTTTTCAACTATTTCATTTTCGATACCTAGAGTCGCTGGCACCCAGAAGCACAATTGTTTAGGAGGTGGTGCGTACCTACGCAGTGTGTTCGCTATATAAGTTAATAATCAATTGTAATTATATTCTGATATTTTAATAATTTATAATGTAACCTAATTATGATTTTTTGATTTGTGAATTGTGACTTGCATGTATGGTTTATTAACTGTTAGGTGTAAGTTTGTACATAATAAATAAATAAATAAAATAAATAAATTTTGTTTTAAGTCCCGTGTTGCCGAGTGCCAGCGTCGCGTGCACGACCTCATTGACCTGCAGCTGTGCAGCGCGGGCGTGCAGGCGGCCATTCAGGCACACGACCTAGAGACAGGTACGCAACCATAGCCTAGATTGACTAGACCTTCGTTTACTCTCAAGTGCGAGTCGGACTCGCGCACAGATTTTTTTCAAAAGTCAAAGTCAAATTTCTTTATTGCAAGTAAGCACGTTGAGTACATTTTTGCACGTCAATATATTTTTTGAATTTACATTTACACCACTTTGCAAGGAAAAGGTGCCAACGCTGAGGAGAAAAAGTGGCAAAAAACTCTCAGCAACACATCTTTTAAAACAATGATAATACAATGATTACCTAATAACTATACAGTACGTAACTATTACTATTATTAAGTTTATCCCTCATGCGGAACCGGCGACACACACCATGCATGTTCATCGTTTAAATAGTCTACGGCATGCAGGTTTCATCACGATGTTATTGAGGGTTCCGTGCCTCAAAAGGAAAAAAAGGAACCCTTATAGGATCACTTTGTTGTCCATCTGTCTTTCAAGACATATATCTCAGAAACGCGTGGACGGATCAAGTTGAAATTAATACCAAATACTCAGGTCTACAACCTCATGCAGCCATGAAAAAATCAATCTTCTACGTCAACGCAATCAAAAGATATGGCCGCTTATGTCGAATTTTGGCGTATATATCTCTCAAAACCTATAGGGTACTTCTCGTTGACCTAGAATCATGAAAGGCAAGAAGCTAGGTCTTACAGCACAAGTGAAGGAATAAATTTGAAAACTGTAAATTTTAAATTACATCCCTCCAAAAAAAAATATTTTCTTTTCGTTATAGCAAAGTTACAGGGTTAGTAAGTTGCGTTGTACGGCACCCTCGAGTCCGACTCGCATTTGGCTGGTTTTTATTTGATAAGCGGGACGCCTCGCGACTAATGCTAATATTATATCGATTGCGATCTGGAATCGCTATAGAAATGTCGACGTGAGACATTGAAAATACCGGCCGCTGATTCATCATCATCATCAGTCTATTTATATGTCCCCACTGCTCGGGCACAGACCTTCCCTTACATTGAGGGAGCTGGGGCCATAATCCACCACGCGGGCCCAGCGCGGGTTGGCGGATTTCACATGCCTTAGATTTTTTTCTTCTACGACATGCAGGTTTCATCACGATGTTTTCCTTCACCGTTTTGAGAGCACTCGGTAAATGTTCGTAAGTTTTTCCGTCGAAAAAACCGAGGATAACTCATTGGTACATGGCTGCCCTGGCTGGGAATCGAACCTGGGACCTCCATATTGCAAGTCCATTGACCCAACCACTGAGCCACCGAGCTCTGGGCTGCTGATTGGCTGGCGTGAATGCTCGGTGGACCGCCAATTGTGATACTAACTGTATTAGCATATTTCTTTTGTGTAATTCCTTTTACTTTGCAATAAAGAATATTTATCTTATCTTATCTCGGTTTTTGTCTGTGATTTTGAGTCCCCCTTCACTCCCAGGCGCTGCGCACGTGGCGCGGTTCCTGAGCATGGACCCCGGCTCCGTGGCCGCGGCCCGAGCGCGCGGCGCGCCCGACCACAGGCACGCCATGACGCAGGCGGCCAACACGCTGCGGGAACACATCGTGCGCAAGTATGGGCTTTGTGTGCACTACCATACAATACTACACATGCATAATATATTTTAGAATTAAAACTATAGTGAGCCATTACTACAAATTATTATATATAAACGGATATCACTCACTTATATTGTTAAAGTCGGCAATTACCGTACTCAGGGCCGTATCCGATGTTAGGAGTGTGAGTGAATGCGGAGTAGACGCAGTGAGTACATACTGCGTGACAGGACCTAACGTGAGTGGCGGTAACTCCCCGACAAGTGAGATCGATCAACGAATCCAACTACAGCCATCGAACGCACCGTCGTCGGCGGCGGGACAAGTTATCTCGGAGCGCGCACAGAGGGCGCTCATCCGCAGTGTGCGAAGAAACGTCAACGGCGACGCGGGCGTGGCGCGCTCACCTTGAAAAAGACCGTCGAAATCGGTCGAAACTGTCGGTCTAATTGCCGACTTTAACAATATAAGTGAGTGATATCCGTTTATATATAATAATATGCATAATATACATGCATGAAGATGATGATACTGTGTCGAGCAGGTTCGAGGAGGCAGCCCGCAAGGAGGACGAGGCGAGCGTGGAGCGCCTGTTCCGGCTGTTTCCGCAGCTCGGCCGCGCGCACGAGGGCATTGACCTGCTCGCAGCGCACCTAGCCGCACAGGTACACCACTCTCTCGCACATATCCCCCGTAACTCTCACATATTCCTCGCATAAATCTCTCACATATCCCCACACACGCCTCTTACACATATCCCCCATACCTCTCACACGTAGATACGTGAGATCACGCATACATCTCTCACATATTGACCATATACACCTCTCACATACCCCCACCCCTCCCCCTCTCACTTATCCCCCGTATACACTTCTCACTCATATCCCTAACATACACCTCTCTCTCACTTATCCCCCGCATACACTTCTCACTTATATCCCTCACAGACACCTCTCTCACATACCCATGTGAGAGAGGTGTATGTTAGGGATAGCACACCACATACCTTGGAAATATCGTAAATTAAGTTGGGCGGGGTCTGAGTTGGTGACCGCTAGTGTGTAGAGGCACTTGACCCGATTGCTACATCTCTCGGCAGCTATGTCAGAGGGTTGTATCACCTACAACTGTCACTATATGCGCTCACTACACCATATGATATTCCTCTTGTCCCAGGCGGAGGTATCCATCCGCCGCGCCTGTCTGGTGCCCGACCCCCGTTCGGCGGGCGCCGTGTTCGCGGACGCGCTGACGCGGCTGCTGGAGGCGGGCGGCGCGGCCGTGGAGCGCGCGCGCGTGGCGGCCGCGCGCGCCGCGCCGGGCCTGCTGCACGTGGCCATCGCACGCATACAACCAACAGTAAGGCTCTTATGCTAATGGTTTTGCTGTTGGCCTCAACCTTCACACCTCTCACATATCCCCCAATTATACCTCTCTCACAGATCCCCGTAAACGTAGGGTGGGACGCCCCCCGACCAGATGGAGGGATGTGTATGAGCAAATATTGAAGGTCATTCTTGACAGTTACTTTTTAACATGACAATTGAATGCGTTTGCAAAGACGCTTCCAAAAAGATTAGTTTAAGAATGTACTAAAGTAGATAAATAAGTAATAATGTACGTATAAAATTATGGATTATTTAACAAGCATACAGGAATTACATAAAGGTGCTCCCTCACCGGGATCATTCGCGTGTAATGTAACGTTGCAGATTCGACTTTGAGCATTACATTACAATACTACCTCCCTGACTGACGCTGTTTTTCTCCCTCACTGATGTAATGCTCGAGTCTGTAACGTTACATTACACACGAATGCTCCCGGTGAGGGAGCACCTTAATAATCACTTACCAAATAGCTGTGCAGCGGTGCAATAAACGCATTCAACCTCGTTTTCGTTCGCAGAACGGTCGTTTAATTAGCAGACGTCAGACAGATGTCATTGAGTATAGTATATCCTACAGATATACCGCGCATCTTATCATTAGCATAAATGTATGGACTGCACCATACAGGATGACCTTCGCAAGATGGCTGGCAGGGACTGGATGCAGAGGGCCGAGAGTAGGGTTGATTGGCGTGCTTTGGGAGAGGCCTACGTCCAGCAGTGGACTGATACTACAACACAGGTTTCCCTAGTGTAGGTACAGCTGCGACAAGGCCTGATCACATCAAATAGATTGTAATTACACTAAATAATGCACTGTAATAGTATAGATAATCTTTAATATTAGGTTATAATCACTCAGAATTTGAATTACGCATTATCCATGCTCGGTGAATAAATTAGAACATGATAGACAAAAATAGGAGCGCATCATCATAAATCATGTTTCTAACCGAATGTTAGACATGGTTGTCGGAATAATACTACTATTGTCCGATAGATGGAATTGCGTAACATAGGTACCCTTTAAGGATGTATAAAGCGATGAAGATTTTCGGTGGGCGTGGCCTGTGGTGGCTCAGTTGGTAAGAGCGTGTCACGGAGACAAGGTCGCAGGTTCAAGTCCTGCCCACGGCAAGAATTTTTTCATCATGTTCTAAGTTATAATTACTTTTTGTTTTTGCTAAAAATAAATAGTAAGTAAGTAAGTAATCTCTTTATTTCGCAACAGAACATTATGGTATGATATACATGTTTGTAAATTATTCTAACTTGGTCTCTGTTGCGAAAAGGGGCCTCAACTCCGCTTAATGCTGCCGACAGAGTGCCGACAGCGCTGATCTTCCGTTGAACCCCGGTGGACATAGCCCGCTACCGGCAGCGAACACTCAACACTATAAAATAACACGTAAAATACATTATACGGGCTGATGGTGATCGCAGGTGTGCGCCGGCGCACGTCGGGTGTACGCCGAGCTGCGCGCCGCGCGTCGGCTGGACGCGCCGCCGCACGCCGCGCCGCTCCTGGCGGAACCCACTCTGGCGGAGCTGGCTCTGGCGCACTCCAGGATCAAGCTGTACTTTGCGTTCCTGAGGAGGAAGACTGAGGTGAGGCAGACAGAGGCATCAATAGGTATCTATGTACCCCAATGACAAGTATTTTTAAGGTGCACTTAATTTAAGTAATTTAAATAGCTGATATTTCCTATCAAGGCTAACAAGGCTTTATCAGCTCTATACTCATTTATTCGGCCATAGGTACAGTCGACGACAGAGATAAGTATACAGGGGGCCTCAATAAGGATGAGATTTTCTCAAAAACTACTGGACCGAATTTAATAATTCTTTTACAGTACATAGTTTTAACTTTTATCTATCTAACAGTGAAAGAATTTTTGCTATATGTCAAGTAGTTTTTGAGAAAATCTCAACCTTAAAAACTCTCCTGTACACCTTTCTCTGTGTTCCACCGCACATTGTGGAACACTTGGTTACGTCATGTTTCTTACATAATTATATATTTTACATATTAATTAATATATTTCAAATCACTATCAGACTAATATACCACTGTGGTATATAAGGACAGACATTATGGGATAATCATCATCAGCCTATTTATATTGCCCCACTGCTCGGGCACATAACTTCCCTTACTTCGAAGGAGCTGGGGCGATGGTCCACCACGCAGGCATTTCACATTTCGCCTTAGATTTTTTCTTCTTCTACGGCATGCAGGTTTCATCATGTTTTCCTTCACCGTTTTGAGAGCACTCGGCAAATGTACTTTTTCCGTCGAAAAAAACAAGGATAACTCATTGGTACATGGCTGCCCTGGCTGGGAATCGAATCTGGGACCTCCGTATCGCAAGTCCATTGCCTGAGCCACGGAAGAATTTTAGAATAGCAAAATCACAGAGCACACAATAAACAAGCGTATCCTAGCAACGTACTGCTGATGTCGTCACATTTCCAAATTATAAAGGCTATTTGGAGTTTATCTGATAACTTGTCAAGGCTAGAACTGCGACTGGTAGGTATTTTCGCAAGGTGGCTGGCAGAGACGGTTGCAGAGGGCTGAAAGTCGGGTTGAGTGGCGATACGGGCTGATGATGAGTCTGAATCGCTGCTATATCTGTCGGCTCCAGGCGGACGCGCACTTTCTCAAGGTGGCTGGTAGAGACTGGTGTGTTGAGTGGCGTGCTTTGGGAGAGGCCTGCGCCCAGCAGTGGACTGATACGGGCTGATGATGTTTCTGAGTCGCTGCTATATCTGTCGCCTCCAGGCGGACGCGCACTTTCTCAATGTGGCTGGTAGAGACTGGTGTGTTGAGTGGCGTGCTTTGGGAGAGGCCTGCGCCCAGCAGTGGACTGATACGGGCTGATGATGTTTCTGAGTCGCTGTCATGTGTGTCGCTTCCAGACGGACGCGAGCCCGCTCGCCGCCGCCGCGCGCCCGGCCGCGCTGGCCGCCGTGGAGCAGGTCATCACCAGCTGTGACCTCATGCGGACCGCGCAGGACATACTCGGACACTACCTGGCCTTGGAGAGGTAACGCTACAACCAAGGCCGTCGCCAGCCGATGACCCGGGGGGGATCATATTTACTCTTGTCGCATAATGTTTTCATTCATAACGACAGTTTTGCATAATAGTATCTTTGGTATAATGAATCTTTAGCATAATTGTATGTAGTACTAAATTCATTTAGACTATTTTTGATAGGCATATTTTTTTTATATCCTAATGTTAATTTACCATAACCACATATGGCATAATTTATATGATAATAAACTCATTAATAAATAAACAATATCGCACCAAATACGAAGTTGTGACAGTAGGTTAAGGTGCGGCGGGGTGGCCCTTGGGCCACCCATAAGCCGCGAACATGTTGCTACACTATAAATAATTATTTTATAATTGTTACCTACGTACGCAAAATAATCAATTTTGCTAACCTTTTCTCGCACTGCATCTGGTTCATGGTTGTGTTTCTGCACCTTTTTGGATAATGTTTATGGCGTTCGATAAGTATGCCAATTGCCAATAAACATTATGCTATGATAACGTTATGCTTTTTAGCAATTTAAGCCTTAGAACATTATTCTAAGCAATCATTATGCCAAATAATATTATGCCTATATAAATTATATGGTTATACCTGAAGTTATTATGCGAAAAAATTATTATTTTAATAAACGTTATGCCAAATAAAATTATTACAAAAGTTGTTATGTGAGCCAATATACACGGCCGGAATAGGAGAGACAGTAGTACTCTCCTCTCCCGCTCGCTCTCGCCTCATCTCCTTCCCAGTACCTGACTAAGGACTTTGCATTGGGCTGGATACTTTTTCAAAAAAAATAGACCTTGTCCTTGCAATGTGGTGTAAATATAAATTCAAAAATATGTTGACGATCAAAAATGAACACAACGGGCTTACTTGCAATAATGAAATATGACTTTGAAAATAATTCTTACTATTAATGCAATTCCGTCTCCCACCAGATACTTCCTGGAGGAGAGCGTGCACAAGGCGCTGAAGCTGGCCACCCCGCAGCCCGGCGCCACCGGCTCCAGCCTCGTCGACGACGTCTTCTACATCGCCAGGAAGGTCATCAGGTAGGCTCACAGCATACGGGGATCCCGGGGGCTAGCAGGCTGGCATTTTCTGTCCTGTCAAAGCCTGCGCGAACGAAATGACAATACCAGATTCTGCCCCACCATCAACCGCAAGTTGTACAAAATAACGAATAAATGTAAAAATATCCCGTTTTTTATTAAAAATATTGGTTTAAAATAAAGTTTTGTACAAGTTGCGATTCGAAAAAAACAGCTTAATTAAGAATTCAGAAAATAGTAAGAAATCGAAGCGATTTATTCATTGTCTTTGTTATTCTTCTATAGGAGTTGCGAGAGTAGTAGAAAATGATACCGATTATGATTATACAATATGAAACCTGTAATAAGTCCCCAACAAAATGATAGGTACAGCTTAAATGGTTACGTAGTTTTGTAGGTGGGGCAAAGCTCCATTGAAATGTGGCAATGTGTTTTGATACATTGTATTATATCTCCCCAAAAATATTATTTTTTCTTATTACAAACTTATACTTGCAGATGATCAACTAATCAGGAGTATGTCGATGGATATAATATTTTGATAATAGCAAAGATAAGTTGGTCTCTAAATCTAGTTTATCTTTTCGTTAGAGCAAAATTACGGGGTAAGATAACTACTATGGAAAGTTCTGGAATGTTCCAAAACCAGTGGTCTGTTCGTTTCTAGACGCAGCGTGTCCACCGGCAGTGTGGACGGCACGTGCGCCGTGCTCAACGAGACCAGCGCGCTGCTAGAGCGAGAGGTACCTAATTTATTTCTCTCTCTCTCTCTCTCGAACACACACACCTTCACACACGACGCTGTATTCCAGCTGTGAGTGGCCTCTACCAGTCACAGGTAGAACACCGCGTACAAGTCGCTCCCATGCGACAAGAGAGCGGCTGCGTTACCCCTTTGTATGGCCAAACTTATTCGTTGGCTCGACAATTCCACGGGCCCATCGTCTCCACGTCTCACGGGCTCGTCGTGAGCTCGGTGGCTCAGTGGTTGGGTCAATGGACTTGCAATATGGAGGTCCCAGGTTCGATTCCCAGCCAGGGCAGCCATGTACCAATGAGTTATCCTCGGTTTTTTCGACGGAAAAACTTACGTACATTTACCGAGTGCTCTCAAAACGGTGAGGGAAAACATCGTGATGAAACCTGCATGTCGTAGAAAAAAAAATCTAAGGCATGTGAAATTCGCCAACCCGCACTGGGCCAGCGTGGCCCCAGCTCCCTCGATGTAAGGGAAGGTCTGTGCCCGAGCAGTGGGGACATATAAATAGACTGATGATGATGATCGTCTCCACTCCAAAAGGCACAAATGTTAAGGCACTATATGGTTGTCATAAGCAAGAGTGAGACAGAAGACGCCCCGCAGCGGCAGAGTGAAGAGCGCGGCGCAGTACCTCAATATTCGTATTTTTATGAATTTTGGCAGGGAAATAAAAATACGCCAACAAAAATCAGATTTTTTAAAACAAGTAGCCTACATTTTGATATATATATTTTGTATGAATAACTATTTCGGTTTAGATATAATTTCATTTTAAAAGACATGGGGTATGTTTGCGATTTTTTTTCTATCGAGCGAAGTTTGTCCAATCGTGTATCGGTATTCATAATGTGATTGATAGTGAATCATATGACTGTATATGAATTTTTATTGACATTTTTAATATTTTATAATTTATTTTATTTTTTTAAATTTATGCAATTTAATACTTGATTGTTTGATTAGTTTATGACTAAAATATTTTGTTAATGCAATATATGATATTTTATGGATGCAATTTCGCATTGGAATTTATTCTGTATTGAAATTGTAATAACTGAATAGGGTTCTCTAGAAAATGGCGGGAAACGACGGTTGCGAAATTATTTGATAATTTTCCTTTTAATGTCCACAGGGACTATTTTGTGTTTAATGTCACGTTAAATTAATCAGAAAATGTTCGCGAATGACAGTACGGTGAAGTTATTGGATTATTTATGCAAGATCTGAAGTTTCAAGCTTTTATCAAGAGTTCCCGCTACAAGCTCGGGAGTGAACGTGACTGTCGAGCTGCTTCGTCCAGAGTGATGACGCTACGGCGACTCCTCTGGATGAAGACATGAAGACGCGGCTACCCAGGGTGAAGACGCTACTGCGACTCCCCTGGAGGAAGATAGAAGACTATTGAATATATTGAATTTTCCGTAACATGACATTGGCAAATGACGAAGAGTCGAGTCCATTAATAAAATAAATAAATAAATAAATAACTGAATAAATGAATTGAATTGAATCAGTCTCTAAATGGACACCCCAAGATTGCTATATATTTTATTCAGACGTTTAATTTTAGTAGTTAATGCCGTAGCCTTCGTAGAAAACCTGAAAATACGCGCATTCGAAGCCTTAAATACATTGTCCCAGGTGTGCGCGGCGCTGACGCGTTGGCTGCGCGCGCCGCCGCCGGACGTGCTGCAGCTGCCGGCGCCGCACGCGGCCAGCACGGCGGCCACAGCGGCCTTGGACGCAGTCGGCGCGCTCGCGCTAAGACTCAACAGGGACCTGGACGCGCAGAGAGCACTGTTCCTGGTAAGTGCCACTACTGGGCCGTGATGCATTGGGTGTCTCTTCAATGCTACTCCTCTTAGAATGCTGTCTTAAAGACTCAACAGGGACCTGGACGCGCAGAGAGCTCTGTTCCTGGTAAGTGCCACTACTGGGCCGTGATGCATTGGGTGTCTCTTCAATGCTACTCCTCTTAGAATGCTGTCTTAAAGTCTCAGCATGGAACTGGACGCGCAGAGAGCTCTGTTCCTGGTAAGTGCCACTACTGGGCCGTGATGCATTGGGTGTCTCTTCAATGCTACTCCTCTTAGAATGCTGTCCCAAAGACTCAACAGGGACCTGGGCGCACAGAGAGCACTGTTCCTGGTAAGTGCCACTACTGGGCCGTGATGCATTGGGTGTCTCTTCAATGCTACTCCTCTTAGAATGCTGGCCCAAAGACTCAACAGGTTCCTGGACGCACAGAGAGCTCTGTTCCTGGTAAGTGCCACTACTGGGCCGTGATGCATTGGGTGTCTCTTCAATGCTACTCCTCTTAGAATGCTGTCCCAAAGACTCAACAGGGACCTGGACGCGCAGAGAACACTGTTCCTGGTAAGTGCCACTACTGGGCCGTGATGCATTGGGTGTCTCTTCAATGCTACTCCTCTTAGAATGCTGTCCCAAAGACTCAACAGGGACCTGGGCGCACAGAGAGCACTGTTCCTGGTAAGTGCCACTACTGGGCCGTGGTGCATTGGGTGTCTCTTCAATGCTACTCCTCTTAGAATGCTGTCCCAAAGACTTAACAGGGACCTGGACGCGCAGAGAGCACTGTTCCTGGTAAGTGCCACTACTGGGCCGTGATGCATTGGGTGTCTCTTCAATGCTACTCCTCTTAGAATGCTGTCCCAAAGACTCAACAGGGACCTGGATGCGCAGAGAGCACTGTTCCTGGTAAGTGCCACTACTGGGCCGTGATGCATTGGGTGTCTCTTCAATGCTATATATGATTATGATTATGCAATATGAAACCTGTAATAAGTCCCCAACAAAATGATATATGAGCTTCAATGGTCACGAAGGTGACCAAAGGTGGGGCAAAGCTCCACTGAAATGTGGCAATGTCATTTGCAAGCGAAAAATTCATTCAACGATGAGCGCAATAGACGAAGCGGGGGGCAGTGGTGCCGTATTAAATCCATGTCGATATCTCTAGGTTACACATGTCGCGAAAATTTCGCTAATGTGCGGGCAGATGCGGGCGCCCTCCTGTTACAGGTCTATGGAGTAAGTGGTCTGTGATTACAGTGTCATAGGGTATAAAAAACTAATAAAAAGGCGATAGTTTTTTTGTAGTCGGTTTTTTTATTTTATTTATTTATTTATTTTTATTTAATAGGAAAACTTACAGCTTTTATGTATGTAATATGGGTTATAAACTTAAGTTAAAAACTAAGCCATTTACAAGTTTTCGCCAATAATTTAAATATGTGGGTTAGTTTTAGTAAATCATTAATGAATTAGAGTGTTTACAACTATAGATATACCCTTATCCTTAAACAGAGTGTACTTAATCTTAAGGTTATGAAAATTACAACAATGCTTATATTAGTGAGTGCCATACATTAGAGAATATGACATATATATATAATCTCTAAAGGCTCACACGAACGAAGCCGAAGCCGGCGCGGAATGGTCCGAGCGTCTCGCGAGCGAGGCTTGCGCGGAGGCCGAGCCGCTGGTGCGGTCCGCGGGCGCGCGCGGGAAGCTGGTGTCGTGCGCGGGCGGGCTGGCGGGCGCGGCGGCGGCCTTCCGCGCGGCGCACGACCTGGCGCTGGCGGGCGCGCGCGCCGCCCTGCAGCCGCGCCTGGTGGCCTGGGCGGAGGCGGTGGCAGACCCGGGGACAGACACAGGTAAGGAGCTGATGAAGATATCTATACCAGCCCCCTTACCTTGAAGTCTTATAGCAGTATTACTTCCATAATACTTTGTTACTTCGTACAATGAGGTCGACATTGTACAGTCGACGACAGAGATAAGTATACAGGGGGCCTCAATAAGGTTGCGATTTTCTCAAAAACTACTGGACCGATTTTAGTAATTGTTTTACAGTTACGTAGTTTTCACTTTTATCTATCAAACAGTGAAAGAACTTTTGCAATAGGTCAAGTAGTTTTTGAGATAATCTCAACCTTAAAAACTCTCCTGTACACCTTTCTCTGTGTTCTACCGTACGAAGTAACAAAGTATTATGGAAGTAATACTGCTATAAGACTTCAAGGTAAGGGGGCTGAGCCCAAATCAAGTGCCTTTTTGTAAACAAATATGATCGTCTAATTACCTGTTGTGATGTAACACTGAAGGAACTGATTGATCGAACCTGTTCATCAATGTGAAAATAAAGTTATCCGATCTAATGATGTGAAAATAACTATGCAGTAATCACAGAAAAGCTTAAAATGTTGGTAGGGTAGGGTAGGTTTTGTTTACAAAATAAGACACTTGATTTGGGCTTCGGTATAGTTTATTTGAGGAACATTGACATACTGACAAATCTATGAAAACCAAAGCCAAATGCCTAGGCCACAATCCGCTACGTACTGGCCGTTAATGACATGAGAAAATGGGGCGGGGAATGCGTTTCAACTGACCCCAAGCCGCGTGCAGTTCGCGCGTGTATGTGACAGGCTTAAAATGTTAATAGTTTTTTTATACAAAATAAGACACTTGATTTGGGATTCGGTATATAAAATTTTGTCTAATGCGCAAACTTTACAACACGTGTCACTACACGAATAACTAAGCCCCTCACTGTTTCCCAGCTGAGCTCGAGGACGACGCCGACGCGCTGCCGTGCGCGCTGGACGTGCTGGCCGAGAGTGCGCGCGCGCAGCTGTCCGCGGCCGCCGCCGACGCGCTGCTCGCCGCCGCGGTGGCAGACGTCGCCGCGCGCGCAGAGGACAGGATCATGCACCACCACTACGACAGGGTAAGGACACAGACTCACTCAGAACCAGATAGCAGGATGTCGCTGACTAGTTGAGATTGAGGAGGACGCTGACTAGTTGAGATTGAGGACGATGCTGACTAACAGAGTTTTAGGACGACGCTGACCAACTGAGCTTGAGGACGACGCTGACCAGCCGAGCTTAAGGACGATGCTGACCAACCGAGCTTGAGGACGACGCTGACCAGCCGAGCTTGAGGACGACGCTGACTAACCGAGTTTTAGGACGTCACTTGCCAACTGAGCTTGAGGACGACGCTGACCAACCGAGCTTGAGGACGACGCTGACTAACCGAGTTTTAGGACGACGCTGACCAACTGAGCTTGAGGACGACGCTAACTAACCGAGTTTTAAGACGTGACTGACAAACTGAACTTCAACACGTTGCTGACCAACTGAACTTGAGGACGACGCTGACCAGTTAAGCTTAAGAACCACGCTGACGCGCTTCTCGCAGCCGCAAAACGCCATTAGCTTCTTTTTGCGAAAATTCTAAGTAAATATATTATGTTTACTGCGGATTGGCAGATTTCACATGCCTTAGAATTCTTTTTTTTGTGGTTAGCAGAATAGACGACTATTTAAACGATGAACATGCATGGTGTGTGTCGCCGGCTCCGCATGAGGGATAGAGTTACTAATGATAGTAATAGTTATGTACACACAAATACAGAGATAAGTATACAGGGGGCCTCAATAAGGTTGAGATTATCTCAAGAATTACTGGACCGATTTTAATAATTCTTTTACAGTACATAGTTTTAACTTTTATCTATCAAACAGTGAAAGAATTCAATAGCAATAGGTCAAGTAGTTTTTGAGAAAATCTCAACCTTAAAAACTCTCCTGTACACCTTTCTGTGTTCCAACGTACCTATATAGTTATTAATTAAGTATTTGTATTATCATTATTTTTAACCGACTTTTAAAAAAGGAGGAGGTTCTCAATACGGCGAAATCTTTTTTTTAAAACGTGCTGCTGAGTTTTTTTGCCACTTTTTCTCCTCAGCGTTTGGCACCTTTTCCTTGCAAAGTGGTGTAAATGTGAATTCAAAAAATATATTGACGTGCAAAAATGTGCACAACGTGTTTCATCATCATCATCAGTCTATTTATATTGCTCCACTGCTCGGGCACAGACCTTTCCTTACAACGAGGGAGCTGGGGCCATGATCCACCACGCGGGCCCAGTGCGGATTGGCGGATTTCACATGCCTAAGATTTTTTCTTCTACGGCATGCAGGTTTCATCACGATGTTTTCCGTCACCGTTTTGACAGCACTCGGCACAACGCGTTTACTTGCAATAAATAAATTTGTCTTTGTCTCCCTAAGGGTAGAATTTATTTAAAAAAAAACCTATCCTGGTTATCACCAGGAGGGTGGGTTGCTAGTGGAGCGCCGCGCCCGCCGGCTGGCCGCGTGGGCCGGGGGCGGCGCGTCGGGCGCGCGCGAGCGGTGCGCGCGCCTGGCGCAGGCCGCCGCGCTGCTGGCGCTGGAGCGGCCGGCGCACGCGCACGACGCCATGCGGCCCACGCAGCGACTAGCGCCGGCGCACGCAAAGGATATACTGGCGAGAAGGTACGCTACAGAGCAGTGTTTCTCAAAGTGGGCATCGACATGCATAGATTTAGATTTCATTTATTCATCTTTTCATAATTTTCATACAATAGTATATAATACATATAATGCAGTCCTATTTGTAAAGATGATCGTCATAATTTTTTTAATAACAATAATAGTTGTAACAAGAATTTTTTATGCTTATGATGTCGATGGGTTTGCTATGAAATAAATAGAGACAACTAGCACCATTAGTTCATACAATATTTAGTTCAAAAGTCATAACAGCGACATCTATCCGTAGCTCGTAGTTAGTTGTAGCCAACTGACAGGTACTTGGTGTAATAAGAGCCACCTAGCGTAACTTTGGCAGAACTCTCTATAAAATCATTTATAATGTCTATGGAAATACAATTTTCTTTTAATTAACTTTGGTGAACGTATTTATCTATTTTTCATGATACATTTAATTTACACGTTCCACCATAATTAAATCTTTATATTTAAATATTTCCATATTTCTAGTTCTTCCGAAGCGACACCTGGCTTCACATAATTTAACAGTTACACCACTACACTAGTAGACGATGTACAGAATGTAATATTAACTAATATATAATAATAATACATTGAGATTCAATGTCATCAATAAAAAAGAAATTAAAATTTACCATTACAAATAATAATAATTCCCCAAATCCCGCATCCCAGGCGGGTACAATCTCACCGTCGGATCATCATCCGGCGAGCTCATGCCCGGTTAGAAAGGGTATACCTCAAGGCCCGCACTTCTCCCCCAAGGTTAGGGGTGAAAATACCCGGTCGTCGTCTCAAAGTGGGCAATAAAGCCCACTTGTGGACGCTGGAGGCCTAGGTTAGGGCTCCAGAAAAAAATTGAGGGGTTTGAAGTGTTTTAGGGAGCGATGGCTGATTTGGAATTTCATCTACTTAATATTTTAAAATTCACTGAATATAAAACCTCCCTACTGCACAACATGGTTTATTTTATTTAGTTACTTTATATTTCTGCCCGGTTTGATTGTATAAAATAAAAACTTAAAATATTTAACTTAAGGCGCTGACATGAGCCAACTAGCGCCGCCAATCTTAAAAAAATCATATCTTCCAATATAATCAATTTTATTAAAAAAGCTACGTTCACATTGTTTATTGCTATAAATATTACTTTTTAAATGCTTATTTGTAACGTGATGCAATGTAGGTAAGTTGTAGTTCACAAATGTGCCAGAAACGGCCGGTTTTCGCAGTTATGTGAACTACAACTTACCTACATTGAATCACGTTATAAATAAGCATTTAAAAAATAATATTTATAGCAATAAACAATGTGAACGTAGCTTTTTTAATAAAATTGATTATATTGGAAGATATGATTTTTTTAAGATTGGCGGCGCTAGTTGGCTCTAGGAAGGCTCTTAACGACGTGAAGTTTGAGTTGTTACCCATAGTCCCACTACTTTAACCCGTTGGTTAAACCACTGGTGTGTCCACAGATAATTTTTTTCTCTGTAGTTCCACAGCACTAGATCGGGGAGCATTGGTAATTTCAATTAACTTCCGTAGGATAGCCAGTGAGCAATCAAGAATTAACAAATTTTTGGTAAATTAAAAAATAAATGGTTTGTTTGTTTGTAAACTCTTTATTGTACATAAATTTTACATCACCACTTAACAAACATATAAATAGAATAATTGTACAAAGGCGGACTTATCCCGCTCAGGGGATTTCTTCCAGTCAACCCTTCAATCAGTCAATGGTCTTGTCTATTAGCGATTGTCACTTGATAATTTTATTTTCTAACTGTACCCGACTAAAACTATATGGTGATTCTCCACAACGCCTGGTTTTTTTGCCATTTGGTACTTTTGTATATGAACTAGTTTATTTTCCTTTCAGGACCGACTTCAAAATGGAGGAAATAAAGCGATTGAAGTTATAATTTTTATTCTCTAGTATCTTAAGGATTAATCTATATGTACCTACATAAAGCGTATTTAATAATATTAATATATTTTGAAATCAATTAGTGTGTTTAATTTTTATTTTCGCCGCCCAACATTACCTTCCAGTATCTAATTATACCACGATATTGAATACCTAATATAAACAGACCACTTACCCCATAGACCTGTAACAGGAGGCCCGTGTCTGCCCGCACATGAGCGCAACATTGCCTAGCTACACGTGCCACCTAGAGATAAGATAAATATTCTTTATTGCACAAAAACAGATACACATACTAAGCTTAAACAACTATTATACAATGGGCGGTCTTATCGCTGAGAGCGATCTCTTCCAGACAACCTTTGGGGAGAGAAGCAGTGCGTTAGAAAGTGGTGTAGCATACCTACTTATCGAAAATAAAATATTCTGAGCGACTATTAATATCTTATACATAAAATGTACTTGTACATAATATTGTATAATATAATACTCATAATTAGATATTATCGACATGGACGCATCTCTTTAATACGGCACCCCTGGCCCCCGCTTCTCTATGCGCTCATCATTGACATATTTCGCTTGCTTTGTACCGATTTCATGTATATTGGGTAAAGTGGTCTGTATAAGACTTCTCAATCTTGGTCCAAAGTTGGATCCTACTGGTCCTCGGTTAGGTGACTATGTAGGTTCGTTTATAATGTCTCAATGAGTAAGCTCGCTATTACAAACGTCAAATTCCATAGACTTTTGACAGTTAGAAGAGGGCTCACGCCAAGTTCGTGATCAAAACTGTATATAATTATAGGCTAATTGACAAGTATCGAAAATTAAATGTTTTTCATTATTATTACAAAATAGACACAAATTGATGATTAACTGTGAAATCAAAATTGAAATTAGTTAAAAAATGAAGTAACTACAGGCATTTAGAAAAGTTGTGTTAGAAAGAGACAAAAACAGTACACGATGTATTGTGGCTGTGACGTCATACCGTGGTAGCGCCATACAAACTTCATACTAAAGAGCGTTTTGCTAAAAAGAGATGGAGCATCCCTCCACTTGACTTACTTAACCGCTTAATATCTTCGGTATTAATTGAGATATGGAAAAACGTTATGATTTCACAGTTCTCTTCAGCAGGTGCATGAGAGTTGAGTGATGCAATAAAAAAATTTTTGACAACTATAGTATGACCGTCTAAATCAGTCTTCGCCTGCGCGGTACAGGGACGCGGGGGTATGACGACAACGGGGACCGAGAGAGGTGCGGGGGCGGGCGCATTTCTGTTACCCCGCATCCCTGTACCGCGCAGGCGAAGACTGATTTAGACGGTCATACTACTATTGGCCTTAGGTCGAGATTGATTGCGTTAAAAATGTATAAAAACTGACTTTTGTGAGACCGAACTCAAAATCAACTCATACTGAAAACTGTCTATAATATCATAAGGATGTTATTCATAAATGTGATTTAAAGTCACGCCAGCGTTTAGGCCTTTTTTGTTGTTGTTGCCCAGGAGAAATACATTATGTATACCGCCCGTCCGGGGGAACGGGCGATTATGTTGGACTCGCACCAACTAAAACTCCTGGGGTGTTCCGCCTCCGCCACCATGGACAGGACCACGGGACCGACTCCGGGGGGCATCGTGCCTCCCCCTTCTCCGCTGAAGGCGCTCCGGAACACGTGGAGCGCCTTCCAGCTCGGGACCACTTCATTCGGACGGCGGATCCCCCGATCCTCCGCCCGAAGGTCCCCATTAGGGCGGCAGGCGGTGGGCATCAGCCAACCGCCGGCGGCCTGTTCGCCGGCGGCGAATTGGAAGCGCGAGTGGGTCGTCCTCGCGGTCCCTCTCCGCCGCCTCCTTCTGTGACAGGACGGTGTCACAGAATGTGATCACCGCCTCCCACGCTCTCTCGCTGCAGACCATGGCGCGGACGATGGTCGGCAGCGAGAGGTCCGCCCCGATGCCACCGTGTAGGCCCTATCTTAACCTTTTTTAACGAAGGGTGAAAGGAATTTAAGGGAAGCGAGGTTTAACTAGGTATATGAATAGCAAAGTACTCTACCGTCTTCATCAGGAGGTCGTCGTAAACATGTAAAACAACACAATTCATAATAACACTTTATTCCTATTTAAAATGTTCATAATATTTATAATACAAATAGTGTAAATACAGAAATACTGAACAGCTTATAAATAGTGTACAAATACATTGTAATGTAACAACAAAATATATTTATCTGATTTGCGTATAATTCAAAATAATTCGGTGCTTTTGTGTGATCGATTGATCGTGATAATGATAAGGCACTATCAATGGGGACGTTGTATTAACATTTGCCAACAAACATCAAATACCGGTTCACCCTTGCATAAAAAATACAATCAAGCGATAATTTAAATAATAATAGACCCCCAAAAACTATACATAGAATAAAGGTAGTCGCTTCCATACTCATTCTCTGACACACCCTATCGCACATACCACAGACCTCTTACCCCATAGACATGAAATCGGTACAAAATACATTGCCACATTTCAATGGAGCTTTGCCCCACCTACAAAACTACGTGACCATATAAGCTGTACCTATCATTCTGTTGGGGACTTATTACAGGTTTCATATTGCATAATCATAATCACTATCATTTTCTACTACTCTCGCAACTCATAGGAATTTGTTATTCTTCTATAGAGAAGAATAACAAAAACAATGAATAAATCGCTTCGATTTCTTACTATTTTCTGAATTCTTAATTAAGCTGTTTTTTTCGAATCGCAACTTGTACAAAACTTTATTTGAAACCAATACTTTTAATAAAAGACGGAGATATTTTTACATTTATTCGTTATCTTGTACAACTTGCGGTTGATGGTGGGGCAGAATCTAGCATTGTCATTTGCAAGCGAAAAATTCTGTCAAGCGATAGGCGCAATTAGACGAAGCGGGGGGCAGGGACGCCATATTAAACCCGTTTCGATATCTCAAGGTTACGCGTGTCGCTAGGCAATTTTGCGCTCATGTGCTGGCAGAAACGGGCGCCCTCCTTTTACAGGTGTAGGGGGTAAGTGGTCTGTGGCACATACCCTCTCCCTTTCTCACACACATACTAGTTCGGGAGTCAGGGTTATCTAAATCGTGCTAATTATAATGCTGACTGTTATACTTGCAATATGTTACATATTAAGCATATTGTAACCATTTATTTTGTGAAAATAAATATTATTATTATTATATTATACTCACCGGTCAGAACCTATCCCGGTTCTGACCGTTCTGGTCTTTTTGTCCACTCGACCATCGGCCGAGAGATTTGTGGTCGAATGGTCGACTTGACACCTACCTTTTTTCAAAAGGTGGCTGCTCGACCATCGGCCGAGATTTGTGTGGTCGAGCTCTCACCTAAGTCGTCGATACAGCGTACCGTCGATATGGTGTACCTACTGTCGATGTAGCGTACTGTCGATGTAGCGTACTGTCGATGTAGCGTACTGTCGATGTAGCGTACTGTCGATGTAGCGTACTGTCGATGTAGCCTACTGTCGATGTAGCCTACTGTCGATGTAGCCTACTGTCGATGTAGCCTACTGTCGATGTAGCCTACTGTCGATGTAGCCTACTGTCGATGTAGCCTACTGTCGATGTAGCCTACTGTCGATGTAGCCTACTGTCGATGTAGCCTACTGTCGATGTAGCCTACTGTCGATGTAGCGTACTGTCGATGTAGCGTACTGTCGATGTAGCGTACTGTCGATGTAGCGTACTGTCGATGTAGCGTACTGTCGATGTAGCGTACTGTCGATGTAGCGTACTGTCGATGTAGCGTACTGTCGATGTAGCGTACTGTCGATGTAGCGTACTGTCGATGTAGCGTACTGTCGATGTAGCGTACTGTCGATGTAGCGTACTGTCGATGTAGCGTACTGTCGATGTAGCGTACTGTCGATGTAGCGTACTGTCGATGTAGCGTACTGTCGATGTAGCGTACTGTCGATGTAGCGTACTGTCGATGTAGCGTACTGTCGATGTAGCGTACTGTCGATGTAGCGTACTGTCGATGTAGCGTACTGTCGATGTAGCGTACTGTCGATGTAGCGTACTGTCGATGTAGCGTACTGTCGATGTAGCGTACTGTCGATGTAGCGTACTGTCGATGTAGCGTACTGTCGATGTAGCGCACTGTCGATGTAGCGCACTGTCGATGTAGCGCACTGTCGATGTAGCGCACTGTCGATGTAGCGCACTGTCGATGTAGCGCACTGTCGATGTAGCGCACTGTCGATGTAGCGCACTGTCGATGTAGCGCACTGTCGATGTAGCCTACTGTCGATGTAGCCTACTGTCGATGTAGCCTACTGTCGATGTAGCCTACTGTCGATGTAGCCTACTGTCGATGTAGCCTACTGTCGATGTAGCCTACTGTCGATGTAGCCTACTGTCGATGTAGCCTACTGTCGATGTAGCCTACTGTCGATGTAGCCTACTGTCGATGTAGCGTACTGTCGATGTAGCGTACTGTCGATGTAGCGTACTGTCGATGTAGCGTACTGTCGATGTAGCGTACTGTCGATGTAGCGTACTGTCGATATAGCGAACCATCGATACAGTGGCACGTCGTTGTAGCGACTTTCGATGTCGTGAACTAGACCCTTTTCTGACACCCTCTCACAGACCCTCTCTCACTCTCACACAAACACACCAGAACACGTTCACTCAAAAATGCTGTAACAGAATTTAATTTCGAAATATATTTAAAATTGAATAATTTACAATTTATTTAGGTTTTGACAATATACTCCGCAATACAGTACAGTCGACAGCAGATCAATGGTAACACTTTTTACTTTTGACAGTTCTTATTATTTGCGTCGTGAGACTTCAAATCGTACTGCAAGTGTTACCATTGATCTGCTGTCGACTGTACAGGGTTACCTAGTTCGACAGTGAATTGTCGATTATTTTAATTAACTCGCTTGCAAGGATGACCCGGCATTATTACGGAATGGCGTTTTTTAAAATATAACATTTAGAGGTAAGTAATTTCCTTAATAATATCAGAATATAAAAACACATTAGTCTTTTTAAATAAATAAAACTGAATTCATGTAAAATATACTGTATTTTTGGTCGAGGTCAGAATTTCGAAATACTTTCGCCCGAATAACGTTAGTTCGAATAGGATTTCCTGCTATTGGCCTTCCATTTATTTCGAAATGCATTATATTTCGAACAACTTTCAGTCGACTAAATTACTGGACCCGACCCCCGGAAATAGAAAGGTAATGTTTTTAAATGTGTATGTTGTTCCTATGCACAGACCACTTACCAAATAGACATGAAATTCTGTCAACAATGAGCGCATAGAGACGAAGCAGGGGACAGGGGTGTCGTATTAAAGAGATGCGTACATGTCATTGATATAAACAACTAGATACACAGTCTGCCTTCTAAAAATGTCCGAGCGCAAAGAATGTCCAAACGGATGAATGGACCCTCATTTGCTTCATTGGACATTAACAATGGACCCCTATTTAGACGTTTTTTAAACTGTTTTAGTAAGACCTTTGTGTATCTAGTTGTTTATAGGAGATCACTGGTCCATGTCGATAATATCTCTAGGTGCCACGTGTCGCGAAGCAATTTTCTCATGTGCGGGCAGACACGGGCGCCCTCCTGTTACAGGTCTGGGGTAAGTGGTCTGGGATCCTATGTGGCCTTCTCTAGCCTAAACCGCTTGACGGATTGTGATTTGCCAAAAAAGGCTTTCTGTATATTTTATATGAATTCAATTTGAGTAAAGTTATTTAAGAACATCACAAAGCGTGGTTAGAATGTGGTAAGTATAAAATGCAATAAGTATAGCTTCAACACACTTATGACTATGTCTCTTAGTTTATACTAGTTATAAATAGGTCGATTTATTATAGTAAGTAGTGACAATAGGCATGATGACATGACAGTACCGAAGAATCTCTAAAATCACGTGTTTATCTAATTAAAAAGTACTCACAGATTTTGAAGGACGCATTTATTTTTCTATTCGTGGCTAGATTGATATTATTTTTGATAAAATAAAACTACAAAATAGCGCAATCCGCCATATTAGGATAAACACCAATCAGAGCGAACGACGTCACGATTAAACAAACAATGTGACGTCACAGAGTCGCCATGACACCCGCGAGCGTTTTCGCGTCATAATTGAAACTTAAAATTATTGTGGCGTATTTTGTATTAAACTCTTAATTTTTTACGGAAATATTATATTATATTCCAAACAATATAGAACAGTTTTTCAAAATCAGTCACCATGCCTATTATATTACTCACTTATATTGTTTAAGCAATTGCTCGACAGTTTCGACCTACCATGCATCATCATCACATTCACCTTGATAGAGACCGTCATCGGTCGAAACTGTCGGTCTAATTGCCGGCTTCAACAATATAAGTGAGTGATATCCGTATTTATAATAGCCTACATTTTGATATATATTTTGTATGAATAACTATTTAGGTTTAATTTTAAAAGACATTGAAGGGTTGGTGATTTTTTCTATCGAGCGAAGTTTGTCCAATCGTGTATCAGTATTCAACAGTCCCTAAATACACCCCAAGATTGTTATATAATTGCCGTAGCCTTCTTAGAAAAACTGAAAATTCGCGCCTAGCCTTAATAGCCTTTTCGTCGCGAATTTGGGTCGCCGCTTAAGGGACAGTGGTAATGACCCCCGCTCCGGGTCTTATCTCGTCCAAAGTATTTCCCTCGCAATCCAGCGCGGTAACGCTGCGGGTGTGATGGGAACATTTCCACGAGACACGACCCGAGACGGCGACTTTTATATTTGATTTGATACAATTTTTTTAGCAGTTACATGTTTTAAGTTTTGTAAGAAATGATATGATACATTTAAATTGTGCACTCTAGTAAATTAGTACTTATTTGTTCAACAAAATGTTTATTAATAAAATCTACATAATTAGTAAGCCTTAATATATATCTATACATATAATAAGACTGTAAAAAAGTTGTGTCTGTAAATTGGATATTTTTTGAAAAGAATAATTGTAATGTATTTTAGGATCGATACTGATGCCAAAACACTAATTTTTAGAATTTTTGACTGTTTGTCTGTGCAAGTATCACGCCATAACTACTGAAGGGATTTTGATGGGAGTTTCACTAGGAGATAGCTGAAATATCCGGACAGCTCATAGGCTATAAGCCATGGCGGTATGTGATGTGGAAACAAGGATCCAGAGATAAAGATCTGCCTCCTGATCTCCTCCTCCTCTACGCAAACGAAGTTGCGGGGTACAGCTACTTTGTTAAATAAATGACAGTAACCATTGTGAAAGACTGAACTCGATAGCGATCGCGAATCAATAGTAGCACCGCGATATAGCAGCGTTACAGTCGGACGCTTTTAATCGACGCTAACGATACATCCCACTCACTCCTATGCGATGTAGTACGAGTATGACCGTGACAGTATGTGTTTAGAATGCGGCCACCTCAGAATCATATCCATAATTGGAAGAAATCTTACGCTTAAACACGGAACCCTACGAATTAAATTAACGGCAGGTGGTTAATTCTTACAAACTAAATTGTAACTTTATAATAAGGTAGAGATTCAGAGATAATTTTAAGTGCTAGCTTTAACTGTTAGCCATAAACCTGATTTAAAGTTCTACGGTTTAAGCCTTCCGTTCCTTTCTAACTAAACGCTTTTTAGCGAAGTGTGAAAGTGACAAAAACGCGGTTTAAGGGAATTTGGGTTCAACTAGCAGCGTAAACTCTCACCCCAAATTGTCTGCGAATCCCGTTCTTAATATTCGTAACAATAGGAGTGATCTTACATACATGCTCGTTTCGTTTACATGTTTTTAACTTTCGTATAGTTTTAACCTATCTACGAAGATCGGTATTACTCGTAGGTATGGCGCGTACTACGTTTTTACCAATTTTAACTGTCAAAAATGTCATTTTTATCTCCATAAACGAAACATTTGGAGCGGGGTGAGTTGACCACCTAGGCCAGTCATTCTGTAACCTCACATTTTAGAAGTAGTCAGCTCACCCGGTGCCGGGTGAATCGACCCCTAACAATTTTAAAAGGTGGCATTTTACCCATGAGTGAAATTTTTGCAACCTAAGCCGTTTTTGGTGGCACGTTAATTTTGTCGCAGAAATAAATACAAGGATTTAACGTCCAACATGTGCACTGCCATAGAAACTCATGTTGCATTTCTGTGATAAAAACATCGTAATGGATAAAATCGTAGTACGCGATAGACCTTACAGCAAAAGTTTTTCATTTACTGATATTTCGACATTATCGACTTCTCCTATAAACAACTAGATACACAGTCTGCCTTCTAAAATATCCGAGCGCAAAGAAGGTCCAAACGGATGAATGGACCCTCATTTGCTTTATTGGACATTATTTGGACGTTTTTTTAAATTGTTTAATAAGATCTTTGTGTATCTGGTTGTTTATAGGAGATCAATGTTCCATGTCGGTAATATCTCTAGGTGCCGCGTGTCGCGAAGCAATGTTGCGCTCATGTGCGGGCAGACACGGGCTCCTGTTGCATCTTATAAAGATGCAAGTTATGGTAAGAAAGGTTATGCATATTTGATCACTCCAAATCTCATTTAAACGTTTCTCGATGTCAACATATGGCTCCAAACAAAATGAACAAAACCAACAATTAAGTATTCAATTTTTTTTTGTCAAAAATACACTTTTAAATAGAATATTTACCAAAACTATTATAGACTATTAAGTATATAATTTGAGTACAAAATAGAGTGATTTATGTATAAAGTGTTCGTGACTTTAGAATATTGTGAAAATATGTATTTTAGTGATTTTGCATTGTTTTTTTTGTATAAAAAGATATGCTTTATAAAATCGCTTGTATGCTTTCAAATATACTATATAAAAATAAATAACATTCAATTAAATTACTTTGTAAAATCTCAATTCATATTATTACTTATACAAAGAAAATAAATAAAAGAATAGTATAAAAATACATTGTAAAGATAAAAGTCATGATTTCAAATTCATATCAGATCATTGCGTAAAATCGTTGCATTGAGCCTCCCCCGCGGAAACGTTACACTCTTTGGTTAACTTACATTATTTTAGCCACGCCATAAAATTAATAATAACTACAGGATGCTATTATTATTATCTACTACCTAGGGTTTCTAGGTACCATATTATATCCCATCTCCTAGGGTTTGTAAGCTGTCATATTATATTCTAGGACATCTTCTAGGGTTTATAAGGTATCATATTATATGCCAGGACATCTTCTAAGGTTTATAAGGTGTCATATTATGTTCTAGGACATCTCCTAGGATTTATACGCTCTCAATGGGCAGTGAGGAAGGGTGGAAGATGGTGGCGGGTTTCTGCGCCACCATCATGACGGCGAAAGAGTCGTCGGAGCGGGAGCGCGAGAATGACCCCCTCTCGCTCCCGATCCGCCGACGGCGAGCGGGCCGCAGGCGACGGGCGTATGTCCGCCGCCTGCCGCCCTAACGGGGACTTGCGGGCGTCGGGTCGGGGGGCCCGGCGCCCGCTTAGAGGTCCCGAGCTGTAAGGCGTCTCGTCCAGTGTTCCGAGGCGCCTTAAGCGGAGGTATAGGGGTAGACCCCCGAGAAGGGCCCACGCGGGCGGCCGCGGACGAGGTTGTGGTATTAGGCGCTGCGTTCCCACAACCTCGTTCCAAACGCGATGCGTTGAACACCTTGGGGTTTTAGTGGGTATAGGACCGTATTCTGGCGGGAGTCCCACATACTCACCGCGCGCCCCTCCTCATTGGCGCGGTGAGATGCGAAAAGCATTTCCCCAAGTAAAAAAAAAAAAAAAAAGGATTTATACGCTCTCATACTATTCCAGAATAACTCCTAGGGTTTATACGGTGTCATATTATATTCCAGAACATTTCCCAGGCTTCATAAGCTGTCATATTCTATGCCAAGACATCTCCTGGGGTTTATAAGTTGTCATATTATATGCCAAGCTATATCCTAGGGTTTATATGGTGTCATATTGTTCTAGGACATCTCCTAAGGTTTATAAGGTGTCATATAATATTCCAGAACATCTCCTAGGGTTTATAAGCTATCATATTTTATTCCAGAACATCTCCTAAGGTTTATAAATTGTCATGTCATTCCAGCTCCTAAGATTTATATAGCATATCATGCTTTACATAGCATCCTGTATTAAAAAATATAAAATAACCTTTATATAAATGTAAGTAAGTACATTAATGTTGTTCAATCTTAATATCTAATATATTAAAACACATTAACAGTTACAAATAACAAGTTATAACAAAATATTAGCTAGTGTGTGACTGTGACTACTTAAATTTATTTATACATACATTAATAATTAAGTAAAGCAAATTAAAAATGTATAAACATTGAACATGTACAGTCGAAGACAGAGATAAGTATACAGGGTCAATAAGGTTGAGATTTTCTCAAAAACTACTGGACCGAATTTAATCATTCTTTTACAGTTACATAGTTTTATTTATTTGGCGTATTTTTGCAATTACGTCAAGTAGTTTTTGAGATAATCTCAACCTTAAAAACTCTCCTGTACACCTTTCTCTGTGTTCCACCGTACGTTCATGGCAAATAATGCCCTTGATATTTACAAAAGCCTTGTATATGTGATATTAGTGAATAAATAGCAAAAAGTTAAGGGTTTCCAACGCCTTTAGTCATAAATTGTCATAATTCATAATATAAGTTGATTCTAATATATGTAGCAATTACTTGGGATAAGATTTTTTTTAAATTAACATTTATGTCGACCTTAGCTTAAGTCATAGTTATGGCTAGGACAGGTATCGTTGCAGCGGACCTTACGAGACAGACCCTGTAGCTCAGTAGCGCGTGCCGTCCGGCCGCGTGGGCGAGGCCACCGCGGACGTGGTCTGCTTGGAGACGACCCTGGTCCCCTGCGCCAGGCCGCCGCCGCGCACCGCACGCCACTTCACGAAGCAGTCCAGAGCATACGCGGCGGTCGCTACGAAACCGAAGAACTGTGGGAAACCACAAAGACAATACTTTTAATGAAACTCCACGTTTTTACCTTGGTAGAATCGCCCATGTGCGAATGTGGTGCGGAGTCGCAGACTGCCCATCACATCTTGTGGGAATGTGAGAATTGGGCCGAACGCAGACTCATGCTGGAGGACATAGCACCAGCCTGTCACCCCGTGTATTACAGCGACCTTGTTGCGACCCGGGCCAACCTCAGAGCTTTTAAGCCATAGTTATTATTGGCACTATTACAGAAGGTAGCCTTCTGCTCCGGCTCATAGCTCACAGCAGTGAGCAACAACTTCTTCATACTCTATTCTTCTTTCTTTTCTTTACATAGCCGAGGCGTGACTCTATGTAACGTACGGCATTTCAGCCCCATTGTGTCGCTTAAACCCGTCACTGTATGACGGTCCAATAGTACGCCACTGGTGATCCTTATCAAACAGGAGTTACAGTGGGAGATGGAAAAAAAAGTACTTTTAATGAGACGAAGTAAAGTGTCCAATGCGAACTAGATGGCGCTGGGGTGACGGAAATAAATCTTACTTTTCAAGGACTCTTTTGATAGACTTATTTATACTGTACAGAATACAGCAGTTACAGAACTTCGTATGCGTAGAAGAATTTCTATGCTATTTCTAGGATCATGCATTTGAGTACACTGAAGCCCAAATCAAGTGTCTTATTTTGTAAACTAATATGATCGTCTAATTACCTGTTGCGATGTAACACTGAAGGAATTGATCGATCGAACCTGTTCCTCATTGTGAAAATAAAGTAATCCGATCTAATAATGTGAAAATAACTATGCAGTAATCACAGAAAAGCTTAAAATGTTAATATGGTAGGGTAAATTATTATAATATATAAACGGATATCACTCACTTATATTGTTGAAGTCGGCAACTAGACCGACAGCGGGCGTGGCGCGCTCACCTTGAAAAAGACCGTCGAAATCGGTCGAAACTGTCGGTCTAATTGCCGACTTCTACAATATAAGTGAGTGATATCCGTTTATATATTATAATAATTTACCCTACCATATTAACATTTTAAGCTTTTCTGTGATTACTGCATAGTTATTTTCACAATGATGAACAGGTTCAATCAATCAGTTCCTTCAGTGTTACATCACAACACGACAATTAGACGAGCATATTAGTTTACAAAATAAGACATTTGATTTGGGCTGCGGTTTACGTAAGTTACTGACCGCCGCCGCCGCATGAGGATCATCGCCAAACGACGCCGCCAGACTGGCCGCAATGACATACAGCAGCGTCCAGATGGCACAGAAGCCGAGCTCCACCTTCAGCCAGGGGATCCGGTAGAACTTCTCCACGATGTGGAACAGGTACAGGCCCAGCAGGATGCCCGTGAACCAGAACGCGATCATGGAGATCCAGCTGAAGTAGGAGCCTTTGGATAGGCTGCTGAAGTGGGAGAACCGGATGCAGATAAACCCTAGTAGGCTGAACGACTGCAATTAAAAATGGTGGCATTTTAATACAGCAAGAGACAGTTTTCCAGTCATAATACGAGAAATGACATTGCCAGATTTCAATGGAGCTTTGCCCCACCTTCAAAACTACGTGACCATTGAAGCTGTACCTATCATTTTGTTGGGGACTTATTACAGGTTTCATATTGCATAATCATAATCAGTATCATTTTCTACTACTCTTGCAACTCCTATAGAAGAATAACAAAAACAATGAATAATTCGCTTCGATTTCTTACTATTTTCTGAATTCTTAATTAAGCTGTTTTTTTCGACTCGCAACTTGTACATAACTTTAATTTAAACAAATCGTTTTAATAAAAAAACGGAGATATTTTTACATTTATGCGTTATCTTATACATCATGCGGTTGATGGTGGGGCAGAATCTGGCATTGTCATTTCAACTTGATCCGTCCACAGGTTTCTGAGAAAAAGGTCTTAAACACAGACAGACGGACAACAAAGTGATCCTATAAGGGATCCTTCTTTTTCTTTAAAATAACATAAAAAGAAATAGACTGACGTGAATCTAAGAAAAAAAATGTTATTTCTGGCCGTCCGTCCACTGGCCGATAGCACGCGATTTATACACGGTCAATGACGTCACCCACCCCCAACTAAGGGCCGTTAAGCCGTCATAATAGGCCGCAATAGGCCCTTTACTTAATCAATAGCTTTCGCACGAAGGTCGCTCGCAGCTGCGAATGAATGTTAATTTCACACCTATACAAGTGTACCATAGCGACGTTACGACAATTGATATTTTCTTGCATATGCGCTATGCGAAACGAAAATCTAAATGATAAATGGAGAAAAAGGAACGCGTCATCAATTAAAAACATGAGTAATATCAAGAATTAATACATGGTGTAAAGACATAGGGAAAAGAAAAACAAAATTTTAAAATGTATGTTTCTATCACAGACCATTTACCCAATAGACATGAAATCAGTACACAAGACATTGCCACATTTCAATGGAGCTTTGCCCCACCTACAAAACTTCGTGACCTTTTAAGCTGTACCTATCATTTTGTTGGGGACTTATTACAGGTTTCAAAATCATAATCAGTATCATTTTCTACTACTCTCGCAACTCCTATAGAAGAATAACAAAAACAATGAATAAATCGCTTCGATTTCTTATTATTTTCTGAATTCTCAATTAAGCTGTTTTTTTTCGAATCGCACCTTGTACAAAACGGAGATATTTTTACATTTATTCGTTATCTTGTACAACTTGAGGTTGATGGTGGGGCAGAATCTAGCATTGTCATTTGCAAGCGAAAAATTCTGTCAACGATGAGCGCATAGAGACGAAGCGGGGGACAGGGATGCCGTATTAAAGAGATGCGTTCATGTCGATATCTCTAGGTGACACGTGTCGCTAGGCAATGTTGCGCTCATGTGTTGGCAGACACGGGCGCCCTCCTGCTACAGAGCTAGGGGGGAAGTGGGTTCTATGAAGAAAATAATGACAAGACAAAAATAACACTGGTGTATCACTTACAAATAATTATTCCCACTGATAAGATCGGCGGTTAGATTTAATTTGACCAGTGGGAATTTTTTGGCATTGGTCAGATAAAAATTTGCGGTTGTACAGTTGAAGGCTTTTTCTCTTCAGCGTTGGCACCTTTTTCTTGCAAAGAGGTGTAAATGTAAATTCAAAAAATATATTGACGTGCAAAAATGTACACAACGTACTTACTTGCAATAAAGAAATTTGACTTTGACAGACAATAGACATAAATATACCGGGAGCCTCGATAAGGTTGAGATTGAAAGGATTTTTGCAATAGGTCAAGTAGATTTTGAGATAATCTCAACCTTAAAAACTCTCCTGTACACCTTTCTCTGTATTCCACCGTACATATCAAAGCACATCAAGTGTAACACTTTGGACCGTTTTATCTGTGTCGTAAGAGTTGAAATTGTACTGCAAGTGTTACCATTGATCTGCTGATGTCGGTACCAATGCCAATGGTAAGAAAGACCAGTGGGCTTTTTTTTCGGTCAGATTTTTTTTGGCCAAATCAACATTACGATAACATAAATCACGATAAACTGTTATAAACAGTTTATCTATCATTGCAATGTGTTGTGTTATCAATTATTATCATATTATTATCCATTCACTCGATTTTCAGGTATTGATACTGTTATTATTAGACCTCTATGGTCATTAGAATAGTAATCAAAATTGTATTTTTATAAGAAAATACGCTGTCCTTCTAAATTTTAAAATTTGTGTCAACCTGACTTCCAGAATAAATTCCACCAAGAAATAACTTGCTTTTAACTTTTAACTTAAATTATACAACACTTTAATTTTTTTTATGTGAAAGCAGGGCAGACAATCAGACGATCCACCTAATGGTACGCAGTCATCGTCACCTAGTAAAATCCGCAGCACAGGATGGGTAGCTGAATCGCTACCGACCTTGAAAGCCCTTAGTCGTTTCTCTTGTTTTCATATAACTTTCCTGCATCGAGGGAGCTCGTGCCATGGTCCGCCACGCGAGCACAGTATTGGCAGATTACACATGCCTTATAATTTTAGAGTTCCGAACCGCAAGACGAAAACAGGATCCCTTATAGGATCACTTTGTTGTCCGTCTGTCAAGATCTATATCTCAGAAACGCGTGGACGGATCAAGTTGAAATCAAAATATATCGCCGTATATATCGAATTTTGGCGCATATTTGTATGAAAACGCAAAAAACTCAAAACCGGGTACTTCCCGTTGACCTAGAATCATGAAATGACAATGCCAGATTCTGCCCCACCATCAACCGCAAGTTGTACAAGATAACGAATAAATGTAAAAATATCTCCGTTTTTTATTAAAATTATTGGTTTAAAATAAAGTTTTGTACAAGTTGTGATTCGAAAAAAAACAGCTTAATTAAGAATTCAGAAAATAGTAAGAAATCGAAGCGATTTATTCATTGTCTTTGTTATTCTTCTATAGGAGTTGCGAGAGTAGTAGAAAATGATACTGATTATGATTATGCAATATGAAACCTGTAATAAATCCCCAACAAAATGATAGGTACAGTTTAAATGGTCACGTAGTTTTGTAGGTGGGGCAAAGCTCCATTGAAATGTGGCAATGTCTTACAAATAACAAACAAGAGCAAAGTTACGGGGTTAAGTTGCGTTGCACGGAAGCCTCGCGCGAGTCCGACCCGCACTTGGCCGGGTTTTTTTCTTCTTCTTCGAGCTTGAGTTTTCCTTATAACTAAGTAATTAGTTAATTACGTAATACTAAGTACTAACAGCATCCTGAAGGGCATTGCGGATACCATGGACAGTCCGATTCTGAGCCACTGGGTACACTTACATGTCCCGGGGTCTCGGAGTCGGACCTAAGTCGCATGTATGGCGCATAATACACCTCATGTAAACACTAACATAGTTTTAAGTACTTACTAACACTTATATGGTCTTTGTGACTGCAATAAATCATTTGAATTGAATAAGTAATTACTCACCACTTGTACAACTTTGAGTATCCCCGGTATGGTTTTCAAGTACAGCGGGTCGAAGCGTATGTTTGTCTGCACGGTGGTGCTCGACGTCACCGTGGTGGTCGTCGTGTGCTGTCCGGGGAAACCGACCTCAGCCATCGTGGGGTGCGCTGAGAACATATACGCTAATCAGAATTGGTTTTTATTAGGCTTGCAACGAATATTCGGCAACTATTCGGTATTCGGCCACTTTTGTCCTATTCGGCCGAATACCTAGGCACTATTGGGCCGAATACCGAATACCTAATATTTCTTGTAGTTGGATAAATGCTTAATAAAAAACGATGGACTATTGTATTACAAAATGTTTTATTCATCGTCGTCAAAATATGTCCATATGGACTCACCTATATAGGTGACTTCTTTTTAGAGGCCATGATGGATTAGGCGCAAAACTTCAATTTTTAAATACTTAACTCAATACGTCGCTACGAAAGACGTAACAACTGGACTTTATTTACGTTGCGCAATGAGATTAAGCATGTAAAAATCAAAAGACGTGTCGCGACAGGCGACAGGGGCGGTGTAGGAAGAAACTACGCTCTCGACAGGAGAGAACACAAACGGCGCCAAGCCGAGTATTTTTGCCGAATATTCGGCTATTCGGCCAGGGAACCTGCCGAATATTCGGTATTCGGCGAATGGCCGAATATACTATTCGTTGCAAGTCTAGTTTTTATGCATTAAACCATGTCTGGCGATAATAAACATCTGAACAGAATGGGCCTGTCTAACACCACTGCCTGTAGATTCTGCTGCGAAGCCGAGGAAACCCCCATGCATGTCCTCTGTGAGTGTGAAGCGCTCATTCACAGCAGAAGCCGAGCCTTGGGTGGACACATGGTGCCACCCGAGGATATCAAGACTCTCTCACCCAAGTGCATTGTACGGTTCCTGAGGGACGTTGGCCTTGGGAGCGAGATACAAGAACTCGGTGCGCGGCCACAATAGACCTTTGAGGTCGCAGTGACCCTTGGGCGTGTACCAACGCCGTGATATCAAATAATAATAATGCTTGGCGAACAAATTAACATGAAAATGTAATTTGACATGTAACATCTTATATACCATGTGGCAAGCATAATAAAGAATTTGAATTTGAAAACGCAGGTTTTACCAGAGTCCGAATTTAGCCTTATATTATGACTTTTTATTTTATATAAGTACTAAGTACGGCAGGGACGTGCCTATTTTGCCTTTAGGATAATCCACTACTGGTGTGCTCACCTCAGTCTAAAAGTACCTCTACGAAAAGTACAGTTTGACAGATCAGAAAAAACTATAATGAAAAAACTCTTGCCGTGGGCAGGACTTGAACCTGCGACCTTGTCATTCCGTGACACGCTCTTACCAACTGAGCCACCACAGGCCACGCCGAGCCCACCGAAAATCTTCATCGCTTTATATTACAATAAACCTACCCAAGACAAATGTACTAACTTAGTTTTTAAGAAAATTGTTACTAACACAAATGGACGTAGTTGTCTGAATAAATATTATTATTATTTATACATACTTAAAGGGTATGTTACGCAATTCCAGGTTCAAGTCCTGCCCACGGCAAGAATTTTTTCATCATGTTCTAATTTATTCACCGAGCATGGATAATGCGTAATTCAAATTTTGAGTAAAATGACTATATTTCACACTGATTTTGACGACTGCTAAAAATGTGAACAAACAGATGTTCTAAATATATGTAGGAATAGCAATGTATGTGATATACATGTACGTATATAAATTAATCATTTATTGATAACACCTGCTGTGCCTGACGCAGTCACATTGCCCGTTGCAGATTACACGGAACTGATAACAGCTAATAAGGCAGTTTAAACATTAATAGGCACATTTATCACTGAATAATGTAATACTAATGACAGTATTCAAATCAAATTAAAAATCACTAGGACACTTATGTATGACATGTGGTATCCTAGTGTGGGGGACTCTTGGGCCCGTATTAATAAATCACTCTCAGCTCAAAAGTCAATCTTGAGAACGACCTCAAGGTGGCGTTCCTATTAATAAACGTAACTTAGGTGCGCGTTTAGGAGTCGGGTATCACGTGAGTAATGCCGTATTAATAAACAGATCTCAAGAGACTGTCAAACTCACACTTGAGAACGTATTTGCTGATTGCAGGTGAACTGCGACTTGAGAAAGAAATCACGTACATCAAGATTCATTTATTAATAAATGACATACTTGAGATGGTGATCACGTCTTGAGAGTGTATTAGCTGAATTCGCTCTTGCGGGTTTGAGCTCAGACTATTAATACGGGCCTTGGGCCAAAAGTCATAGTTTTGAGTACGAGTGGAGGGTTATTGTCGCTAAGAACTGAGGAAAAAAGACAATTTTTTTTTTCAAAAATTTTGTGTTATATAACTTCCCCTTTGGAAGGGGGGATGATTTTTTGTCAAGGTCATTTTTTGGTCCGATCAACCCCTGTCAAATTATGTTAACCCCTGTTAAATACATGCTACTGCTGGACCTCTTCACAAATATGAATAAACTATTAAAAGGACCATAATTATTTATATCGAAGAAAATAGCTACTTAGTATGTAAGTAGCTCTTCAACTTGAGTATACAAAATGTCTCAAGAGAAATTGTAGCAAGCCAAAAGATAACAATCAATATTCATACCAGTTACATGTGCATTGTTTAACTCACAGCTTTCCAAATTATGTAAGATTCCACTGTTTGTACACAAATGTACGCTAACGGGTTACCTAAGAGTGCACTGCCCACTTCTACACTTCACATTAGTTAACAATACTGCTCGTTAATATCACGAAAAGTTCGTAAAAACATATTACAGTAATAGGCGAATTATTGAATGTTAAAACGTTTTTATGTCCACTATTTCTACGATAGACGGATTAATTTTATTGTGTCTATTAAATACGCTACTTCAGCTGCCCTATGCCCCTCGTCACCACCTAAAATAGCGACTAAAAGCTTAGCTGGGGGTAACAGAAATAAATTCCCATGAATTATGACTATTACAAGAAAATCTTACCTCGGTTTTAGATCTCACTAGTAACAATTCATTCACTTATTCTTACGACTATGAAGAGCCTATAAAAGTCTGTTACTTTAACCAAGAAATTAAATAAATTGGTGTAAATTAAAATATCGTGAGTGACGAAACGGACGTAGAAAAAATGTGAAATAATATAAAAAAAGATGCGCAATAAAAATAAAACTGTCAGTTCAGTGTGACCGCAACAAAAAGTACTCTTTGACTAGAACTACATAATATTAAAACCGAAGAAAAACTCCTGCCATGCCATACTGTTACATAAATAATCATTACACATCATTCTCATTTATCAGTTATGTACTATAAGTACTAAAGGGACAAAGTACCGACAACGAGATCGATGCCTTTTTATTTTAACACACAGCATTTCGTTAACGTTTATTAAAACTTGCAAAACTATTGTAGTAATGTAGGTAAAAATATGCGATACTTTGTCAAAAGGAAACAATAACCTAATTGCGAATACGTACGATGCATAGAACATGCCCGAACATGACCAAGTTAGATGGACTATACAATCACTGATGGGCACAATCCGGTGAAATTAGCAGGAATCTGCTACATATGGTCACACCGAAAGGCCAAATGTCAAACTGACATTAGTAGGAAGTTTAAAGGTAGAGTCAAAGGGATCTAGCGTATACATACAGCCATGTGTTATCGAAACAATAAAGTTATTTGATTTAAAATAATTAGGTACCTATGTATTAAAATAATCTTCGACTTTTTGTGGATTCTAATAATATATGAATCCGTATCTCTAGAAATAATAGAATAAAGTTTGGAGTTTTTCATTTATCCCAAATCATTATGTAATTTGTTAGATCCCTTTGCCATGAATCCCTTCACCCTTCATTTATATTCTACAAAAAATTAAAATCATCGTCATCAAAGATCGTGTCTAACTGTATTTATTTTTGTAATTTCATTTTTAAAATGATTAAATGTACATTACACACAGCAGTTCATAGCACTAAGAGCTAATAAACTAGTTATGTGTGATACGTGTGAAGCAAAACGCGAGTACAATCAGTGCAAAACCAGTAAAATCAATCGCTGAAGATACAACCTTCAATTCCTGATTACCACACACCGTTTGCTATTTGTAAACATGACTCACTGAAGCATTTATCACCGTTCGGCTCGTAATATCGTGTCAAGGAGGAATGAGTAAAGGACGGTAGGTATTCGACATCCTTACTCTGTCTAGCTAGCCGGAAACATCGCATCTCTTATCACCATTGTTTTGTAGCTCTTATCAAATTCAGCTCAATTGTAATCTGAATTTGCATAACGTAGTTTCACAACGCAGTTGCAGAGGTGCGATTTGATATAGAGAAGTTATTTATCGTATTATTCTTACAATTTAAAATTGTAAGAGAATTGTCTTGTACTAGCTACATTGGTGGCTTTTGTATGCCAAACGAAACTGTGATTCACTGTAAGAAGTCGTATAGTGGTAACTGGTATGTTATAAAGACTTATATTTTTGTTTATGAAACTTGGGAACTATTGATTGTATTTTATTAATTTTTTTTATTGCATCAATCAACTCTCATATATCTGCTGAAGAGAACTGTGAAATCACTTTTTCGATATCTCAACTAATACCGAAGATATTGAACGGTTTAGTCAAGTGGTTTTTCAGCGAATTTTATATAAAAAAAATTTGTACCCCCTTAGCGACACTCTGACCAAGTGTTGATTGATTCCTACAACATCGTATCATCAGTCTATTTATATTGCCCCACTGCTCGGGCACAGACCTTCCCTTACATCAAAGGAGCTCGGGCTATGATCCACCATGCGGGCCTGGGATTGGCGAATTTCACATGCCTTAGATTTTATTCTTCTACGGCATGCAGGTTCCATCACGATGATTTCCTTCACCGTTTTGAGAGCACTCGGTAAATGCACGTAAGTTTTTACGTCGAAAAAAAAACGAGGATAACTCATTGGTACATGGCTGCCCTGGCTGGGAATCGAACCTGGGACCTCCGTATTGCATGTCCATTGACCCAGCCACTGAGCCACCGAGCTCTCTCAACATATCCATAGAATTTAACCCCCAACGCAATGCAAAGAGGGGATAACTTTCATGCCTAAAGTCTGCATTTGAAAGTGTTTTTTTTTCTTCATTTGACTGACGGTATTAGTAGTTCGTTGATAGACGAAGGATGACCACAAAGATAGCCTCAAGATCATACGATTTTTTGTCATTTTTTTTTAAATTTAATTCTTATACCTTTGCCTATTATCAATGATATCCTAAATAACCACTGTATTGCAGTTAGATGTGAGCCAGCATGCCGCCTCACGCGCAGGCGCCGCCGCAGACCCTGGGCTCGTCCAACACGGTGTTCATACTGGACCCGTGGTTCGACCCCTCATACTTAAGGACACTGCCGGGGATGCTCAAAGTTGCTGTCATGGTTAGTACTTATATTATTTCTAAAAATACACATTTCATCCCAAAGCAAGTATCTCCTGTTGATTTAATCTTCATTATTCTTCACTGATTGTTTATCATTTATAATGATGGTCCTTAAAATCCTTATTTTGTATTATACCGTAAGGATCATTGTTAAAATGGCTGGGTTACGCATCATAAGGCCGAAGTTCAAAAGACCGAATTTCATTAGACCTATGCACGAAAGGCCGAATATCAAAATGTCGAATGTTCATTTGGCCGAAAGATTAAAATCCCGAATGGACGTTTGGCCTAAAGGTTGAAATGCCGAAGGTTAAAATTCCGAATGTTCAATTGGCCGAAAGTTTAAAATCCCGAATGTACCGAAAGTTTGAAATGGCGAAGGTTATCCCGAATACAAAAATCCTGACGAATAATACTGTTCAGTTCAGTATTCAGGTGCTGATAGAGATATAGAGAGATACTCTATATCTCTATCAGCACCTGAATACTTCAATGTTTACTTTTGAATTAATAAATAAGTATTGCGTCAACTCGGCTCTGGCACTCGCCGGCCGCTGCCGCGGCACGCTCGCGTCGCTCGCTCGGCTTCGTGCGTTGTTGTTCATAGCAACCTAACTAACCGAACCCGAGCATGAAGTATTATTATTATTCGGGATTATGAACTGTCTGTCTTATGCACTTTCGGTCATTTAATTTTCGATGTTTCAACTTTCGGTATTTCGGGTATAGGCATTTTGAACTTTCGATATTATGATTTTCGATGTTTTATACGTCGGCCTTATGAAATTCGGTCTTATGATTTTTCGGCCTTATGATGCGTAACCTAGACAGCCACTGGCTACGCATCATAAGGCCGAAAAACAATTAGATCAGAGATTCTCAAACTTGTTTCGTCTACCGCCCACTTTGAATATAATTTTTTTTTATCAAGACATCTGTCACATATTTTTTACATTTACATCACTGTCATCTTTCATAGAGTTTCAATGTGTTTTGGCTGTAAGACGTAGACTAAATCTCTATCCATCCTATCGCTTCCAGATTTTAAACTTAATCGGATTCATCCTTGTGCAAAGCTCAGCGTTCTGGTCGAACGGTCGCGGAGTGTTCTTCAACATCGTGGCCCACCTCGGCTTCTGGTTCTCCGGGGTCCTGCTCCTCCTGTACCTCTTCCACGTGGTGGAGAAGTACCATCATGTCAAGTGGCTGAAGATTGAGATGGTGGCGTATGTTGTGTTGACGTTTCTGTACCTGATTGCGTCTACGATCGTCGTGGCGTTTGGATCGCCTGCTTATTCCGCGGCTGGGGTGAGTTTAATAATCATCATCAGTCTATTTATATGTCCCCACTGCTCGGGCACAGACCTTTCCTTACATCGAGGGAGCTCGGGCCATGATCCACAACAGGGCCACTGCAGATTGGCGGATATCACATGCCTTAGATTCTTTTCTTCTTCTACGGCATGCAGGTTTCATCACGATGTTTCCTTCACCGTTTTGAGAGCACTCGGTAAATGACAATGCCAGATTCTGCCCCACCATCAACCGCAAGATGTACAAGATACCGAATAAATGTAAAAATATCTCCGTTTTTTATTAAAATTATTGGTTTAAAATAAAGTTTTGTACATCTAGCGAGTCGAAAAAAACAGCTTAATTAAGAATTCAGAAAATAGTAAGAAATCGAAGCGAATTATTCGTTGGTTGTTCTTCTATAGGAGATGCGAGAATAGTAGAAAATGATGGCCGATACTGATTATGATTATGCAATATGAAACCTGTAATAAGTCCCCAACAAAATGATACAGCTTAAATGGTCACCTAGTTTTGTAGGTGGGGCAAAGCTCCATTGAAATGTGGCAATGTCTTTTACGTAAGTTTTTTTGTCGACAAAAACGAGGCTAACTCATTGATACATGGCTGCCCTGGCTGGGAATCGAACCTGGGACCTCCGTATTGCAACCACTGAGCCCTGAATACATTGCGTATACTGTCGTTGTTGCAGTTCTTCGGTTACCTAGCGATGGTAGTGTACGGGTACGACGGGTTCCTGAAGGCGCGCGCGCTGCGGGCGGGCGAGCTGGCGCAGGGGCAGCGCGTGGTCGCCAAGACGCAACACGTGGTCACGCCGCCGGCTATGCCATAGCCTAACCAACTGGCGAAACGGGACGGTTCCTCGCTGTTAACATGGTACTTCGTAGACGATTTGAAGGTTTAAAGCGTATTCGTTAGGGTTTTCCAAACTTATTTTTATCTTGGGAATATGCATTTTTTTTTGCAACCAGTTTAGTTCTAGCCCAGTAACAAGTTATCACTAAAACTCCAAATAACAAATTATTATACAGGGTGTAACGGAAAGGGTATATGAAGCCGAAGGGAGGGTGTTCAATATCGGTAACTGAACAACTTTTGTTCTACGACTTTTCGATTAAAAAATATAAATAAATTAATGTTTCATACAAATCGATCAGCTGACCGGTACGAAATGTATGAAAAGTCAAAAAATAAATTCGCGAAAATGGAAAAGTCGTAGAACAAAAGTTGTTCAGTTACCGATACTGAACACCCTCCCTTCGGCTTCATATACCCTTTCCGTTACACCCTGTATATAAACGGATATCACTCACTTATATATATATTGTTGAAGTCGGCAATTAGACCGACAGTTTCGACCGATTTCGACGGTCTTTTTCAAGGTGAGCGCCACGCCCGCGTCGCCGGTAACGTTTCTTCGCGCACTGCGGCTCAGCGCCCTCTAGGCGCGTTCCGACATAACTTGTCCCGCCGCCGACGGTTCGTTGATCGATCTCACTTGTCAATATAAGTGAGTGATATCCGTTTATATATAATAATTTGTAGTAATGGTTCGCTAGTTTTAATTGTAAAACTCCAAATAACCTTTATAATTTGTATTTTCGTGGACATAATGACGAAGAAATATCCAGGAAGTTTAACGGCACCTTATCGCGTTTGCAAACACAACATTATTCACTACTTAAATAAAACATTCACTCTTAAGTAAAACCCACCTTTGGTTAGTCACAGAATATTTTAACATTCTCATATAGTATTCTCGTTTACGGGAAAATCGCCTTTCTGTCCCAATACTGTATACGAATAAAGGCCTGAGCACATTATGCCGGGCCGCAGCGTGTCGGGGCGGAGCGCAAAAATCCGCTCAAATCGCTTTAATACAATTTGTATGAACTATCGCATACTGTGTCGCGCCGCAGCGGCTCGCATTATTGCGAGGCGGATTTGCGTCCGTGCGATGCGGCCCGCTGCGCCCCGACACAGTGTGCTATAGCAAGCGCATTGAAGTGCACGCGCGCCCGTGTTCATTTTACGATATCTGTCAGTACACTGTACTCAAAATCCGTCAATGCGTTGCGACCCGGCCCGGCACTAATGTGCTAAGTAAGCATTTTGCGCTGCACTGCGGCCCGCCCCGACACGCTGCGGCCCGGCATAATGTGCGCGAAGCATAATAGGACAATAAATAATATTACAGCAGTACCTTTAAGAGTACTTAATAATTATACACTTATACACCTAATAGCTTGGCACATTGATAAAAATAAATACTGCTTTCGCGCGAGTTTCGTGCCTAACTGATATATTCATGGCACAATACTCGCTCGTCATCAATATAGGTACCAATTTTAAACCTTTAAATGTATATTTAAGTTGTAACTTTTAATTAGACTTTTTGTGATAGTAACATAAGAGCTAACCTAAAATATTGTGTATATTTTGTAAATAACATTATTTTTCTAAGTAATTATTCGCGTAATTAAGTAAAATCTTTAAGTACGTATTAATAAACGGAGAACAAAAGTTATTCCATGGTTTCACACATATATGGAGCACGACGAACTAGCTTCACAAACCCGTGCCCCATATATGTGGCATGATGAAAAAAGTATGTGCCTACCCAGGGGCGTCGCCAAGGGGGGGGGGGGGCAGGGGGGGGGTACAGTTGCCCCCCCCCCCCTAGAGATCAAATGTAGCTAGCCGCAAAAACATAAATTTATACATTGATATTAGAACCGTTCTTATTACAATCGTCATCAAGGCAAAGACTTCCATAGTGTGTAACGCTTCATGCTCTCGACTGTACCAGGCGTTCATATTTTTTATCCTCCACAATATTGCCCCATTGCCCCCCCCCCCCCCCCCCCCCCCCCTTAGTCATAAGCTGGCGACGCCCTTGTGCCTACCAGATCCGCACTAAGGGTATTTTTTCTGAAGGCAAGTAAATACGATGTCCTTGGTGGATTCTGCTGTCCAATCACTTCCTATTGTCTTCAGATGAGTGCTCTACCTAGTGTTGAAGTGATCACATAACTTTGATGTATTTCGAATTTGAAATAATAGGCGGGACTTATAAAGGAATCAAAACATTTTTGCATTGAGCATTTATTATTTTCTAAGGCACACATATATTATTTAATATACATACATACAATATTATTCGTTGAAGCAATGTTTCAAGGTTATTTTTTGCATTATGTTCAGTAAACTTCGTCATAACTTAATGTTTATCACATATGCTCACACTTGTGTCAATATAATGCTCACAAATTGAAATGCCAAAAGCAATTTAGTCTTTTATACTTGTATATTCGACGCATCAAGTGTAAAACTTTTTGTACCGTTCTTTTCTTATTGTCTGCACAATAAGAGTTGAAATAAGACATTGATGTGTTCATGCGAGATATTCGTGAAACATTTTCTGATAAAATATGTACAATCAAAAACAGAGAGTAGTATACAGGGTTGTTTTACTAGAAAATACATTACTAAGTAAACAATCTATTCGATAGTGGCTAAGTGCAGCTTAGTCTCTTGCAATATCAAGTTAAGTAGGTACTTAACCACATTTTGCTCGAGTTAAGTCGCTATCTCTATGAGTTATCATATATTACAACGGGTAAGAATTTTAAAAAATCAGTTTTTAATAAGATCTTAACCTCGAGTATTATTTTCTCTGTTTTAGATTTCGACAACTTGAACCCTGTGAATCTAGCAAAATTGTTAGTTATATTTAACTAACTTATTATAGAATATTTTCTATATTTAATATTTATTGCGACGTTGAATAAAACGCTTTAAATGTGTTTGTATTGTTTTATTTGGTTTGTGTTAACATGTTCCGTAAACTATTAATAGGCAGTAACATTACAACTTAGGGGATAGGCGTCCGCATGATTTTGTTATAGGTTACAAATTACAATATTCCTTACGACATTTCAATCAAATTGTGTCAATAACGTAAACAAAAACCCTTCAAAATGACTTAATATAAAGTAGTTAAGTCTAAATAAATATCAAAAATTAATGTCTACAGACTAATAAAGTTAACCTATTGATAATTTAAATTAAAGTCTGCATAGATTCAGTACATTGGATTGATTTTATTATCGACATAAACTCATCCATCATTTTATTTTACATCGTAGATTAGATATGAATGACTGACAGGATACGCTGCTATCGAAAACCAGATACCACACTATCTCTTAGGGTCTCTTGCAATATCAAGATAACCCTAGGTTAAGTACTTAACCCGAGAAAACTCCATACATTTTGCTCGGGTTAAGTCGTTAACTCTAGTCTTATCTTATATTGTAAGTGGGGGTTAGGGCACCAACAGCGGGCTAAACTAAACCCGGGTTAAATCACAAAAGACTTAACACGGGGTTAGTTAACACGGCGTTATCTTTTAGCATGGGCTTGGTTAAAGCGGCCCTTACATACCTCTATGCTAAAGTGGAGCGATTAGTTATCCCATCTTGCACCAAAAGATGACTCGTGTACGTAACCCGTGATGCATTTTGATAATAAAACCTCGGGTTAAGCGCTAACCCTACTGGGTGCAAACACTCTTAGGTGTTAGAGATAGGGTTAGCGTTTAACCCGGGGTTAAATAACACTTTTTACAGGTGTTAACACTCGTTTTTGGTGCAATGTCGCAACATAATATTATAATTAAATATAAATTAATAATAAAAGTTATTATAGTGGAGGTTGTAATGCACAACGTTATTAGCTATCTACATTAATAAATGAGATAAATTCACCATAATAGCCTGCGCATACGACGGACTTTATTCCGCGGCGGAGAAAAAAGTATGCTCCGCGAATAAAAAGTCCGCCGCGGATTTACCGCGTACTCAACGCACACGGCGTCATCGTTTATCGTCGTGCTTACGTACGTCACACTCGAGCGCACAACGCGGACTAAAGTTGTTGTTGTTGTTTGTTATAGGCGGACTATGTGCGTTGCTTCGCCTAGTCACAAGAGTTCTATTTTTTTCGGGGACTCCCCCGTACTTTGGTCCGGTCCGCTCCCTGCTGATTCGGGGGACTTTTAATACGCGGTACTTTAAATCCTCGTTTGCGTTACTCGATACAGTTGTAAGCGATCTATTTTAGCGGATAAAAAAGTCCGCGGACAAAAATCCCTCGTCTGCGCAAGCTTTTATAGTATAATGAATTTGATTACAATATGGCCACCAATATTTGACGGGGTTGGCAATAGTAATGTATGAATAAATAAATACCTAATATCTACCAATAAGATCTACTTGACATTCATTGCGTTCTATCATGCTTAGTAATTAAAAACATACAGCGCGAGCAAGCAATGTATGGCAATATTAGCAATCTAGCCATAAATAGTTTCTGCTTTAAAAAATCTATAAAATAGCTTTCATTTATTATTTAAATTTTAGGTGGTATGTATAAATTAAATATGTATAAATATTAATTTCATAATCTTGGCCCCACAAATGCACATAATTTAATTATAAAACATGTGTATAAAAATATCGTGATGTAAGTACATTATATGGTTTTTTTCTTGATATAACAATTTTTGCTTATAATTTTTAATATTAAGGGCCTTCATAGGGCCAACTACCTCCGCCAATCTTAAAAAAATAACATCTTCCAATATAATCAATTTTATTAAAAAAGGTATTTACGAAATGTTTATTACGATAAATACTATTTTTTAAATGCAGATTTATAACGTGATTCAATGTCGGTAAGTTGTAGTTCGCATAATTGCGAAAAACGGCCGTTTTTGGCACATTTGTGAACTACAACTTAGCTTGTCGCAATTATGCCATATTATACATATATTGAAAAATAATATTTATCGTAATAAACATTTTGTAAATACCTAGCTTTTTTAATAAAATTGATTATATTGGAAGATATTATTTTTTAAAGATTGGCGGCGCTAGTTGGCTCTATGAAGGCTCTTAAGAGTATGTATAACATAGATAAACTTATTTAATTTATGTACGGTATAAAGATTAACAATATAACTGTAACACTTCAGTAAGCAATAATACGAGAATTACAGGGTGTAAAAATAACACAAGGATATTTAGAGTATTATTATGATTTTTAGTGTTTACATTACTTCTGAGTGCCCATAGTGATATTTCTTACATCCTGTAAGTAGGTATATCAAAAGATCTTTGCACTGGTTAATATTTTGAGGCAGATACGATCAGTCACAGATTATAAAATTGTAATACTTAAATATACATATACGACAAAGGCACATTCAATAATATAAATATGTCTTTCAATTCTTACAACATTATTAATACTATAAAATACATCTGAAAATTCATTACAAATATAAAATCTCAGTACAAATACATTATAGTAGTTTCCTTACATTAAATTAGATTAGAAAGTAAAATTATAGTGGAAAATTAAGTGGGTTACATAAAACTAAACCATTATAATAATCGACAGAGTGTCGGCGAAGCGACCAATTCAAGACTTGAACTCAACCTTACTGCAATACTCTCGTACGATTGTAATCGGTATAAGTGAGAGCTGCCCCCTTAGCATAAACTCTTATAGCAGGATTACTTCAATAATACTTTATTATTTCGTGCCGCGACGTCCTTAATAAGCTTACTTTAAGGTTGCCATGGTACCCGGTTCCGCCATAGGGCGGCGAGACGGAACACCGAGGGGGTTTTAGTCGGTAAGAGTCCGACATAACCATCCTCGCCTCCCCGTGGCAAGGAGGTATCATAATATCTAGATGATTTCCCCCCCGAAAAAAAAAGGTTGCCATGGTACGGTGGAACACAGAGAAAGGTGTACAGGAGAGTTTTTGAGGTTGAGATTATCTCAAAAACTACTGGACCTATCGCAAAAATTCTTACACTGTTTGATAGATAAAAGTTAAAACTATGTACTGTAAAAGAATTATTAATCGCTTGATTTATTAGAATTATTAATTGGTTATTAGATCGCTGTTACTATAGTAACCGTTACCGAATATTTAAATTCCTCTCACTGACATTTTTACTACATGACATTTACAATAATTATTTTTATTTCTTCTGACATTTTTATTGCTTATGTAAGTGAAAAACTTTGCACGCTTGTATACAAGTAGAATACTGTACTGGACAATGCTATTTACCATCCTGAGATTTCATGTATTCTGGCAAATAAATGATTTGATTCGATTTTAAATTCGGTAGAGTAGTTTTTGAGAAAATCTCAACCTTATTTAGGCCCCCTGTATATCTCTGTCTTCGACTGTACAAAATAACAAAGTATCGAAGTAATCCTACTATAAGACTTCATGGTAAGGCCCCTGCGCGTGACGGCGTTTGGAGTCGCGCGGAGGATCTCAATATATCGTATGTTGAAGTAAATAAAGTTGAATTCAAATCGCCACTAAATCAGTCGCTTCGCCGTCACTCCGTCGGTCTGCGCTGACGCTAAGACATCAGATTTGTCGCGACGCAGTTAACCAACATTACTTACTGACATCAATTAAATTTATTAATTAGATAAAACGGGAATTACCGTGTTAAACATTTATTATTGATGTCTCGATAGATGTAAACGAGACACAAAGGCGAGTGCGTGCAAACGAGCGGACATAATTAGTTCTTTTTGCAAAATGGGGGTACCTGCAAATATCAACAACTTTTCTCAACGCAGTCAGCGAACACGAAAGAGGGTAGATCGTTTTGTGTCACCCTTCTGACGTTTAACACTCACCGACTTCAGTCTACTCGTGACCATGATGGCTGCAATTCTGTCGAAATATCGAGACATCAATAATAAATGTTTAACACGGTAATTCCCGTTTTATCTAATTAATATGTATACAAACCGTGAAAGTTTAAAAAGTGATATCAATTAAATTAATGCATGTATAATACATATTATTATCAATTCTATCCATGGCCCGACAAATCCGATGTCTAATCTTTAAGGTAGGTACACACTGGTAATAAGAATAAGGTTCAAATTCATAAACGCGCGAGTTCCGTGCCAACCTCTTATACTTACACGACGACGACTGGGTGTTAAATGAATCACTTGCTACACATTTAATTACACTATGCAGTAGGCTAGTAGGTACATATAAAGTAAATATTAATTTTCGAACATAGGTACCTTTTTTTTTAACCCAGGTAAAATATGCAAGACCATGTGTCACCACGCCCGGGGGAGCGTGTTGGTTATGTCGGACTCACCACCCTGAAGGGGCAGCATACCGACTAAACGTCCTGGGGTGTTCCACTTCGTGCCATTCTTGCCGAGCCACGAGAAACTGTGATACATCCGCGACCCGACTGGCGCCCGAGCACTCCCCATTGTGGGCTGTACTAGCCTACAATGTATAATCCATTCATCCATCACCTTCCTCCTCCCCGTCTGAGCCTCGAGCCACTACTGATATTTTTTTTCCTAAAAGTACTCGGCGATAGGCACAATCCTTCCTTGCTAAGTGGTATAAAATATGTAAATTCGTGCAGAAATAACATAATATATGAATCTGCAGCAATACACCAATAAGAAGAGCGAATATTGGCACAATATAAGACGAGGCACACATGACGAATGGCACGAAATTCGCGCTTTCAAAGTAGTATAAGGATATCTTCTAAAACACAACCAAGTATTGAATTTTACAACCAAATATTAAAATGCTGATTATAAACACAATAAAAATATCTTCAGAGCTGTTCTCTTAACAAAAATGATTAAGATGGCCTCTCAGAACAGGCGTTATTTTATTTAACAAATTATCAGTGATTACTTGCCTGTCATTTTCATAAGGCACTATTATTTTAGGTATATTTTACTTAATCTAATTGAACAATAATAAAATGTTACATATTATCTTACCCTAGTTAAGTCAGTGTGTTCGTTTGGTAAGGTGAGACTCCGTATATTTCCACGCCGGGCGCTGATGAAGCCATACTGAAACAAAATACTGTACATTAATAGCTTGCAAGAATGTTCATGTTCAGTATTGCTTCGCGCACATTATGGCGGGCCGCAGCGCAGCGCAAAATGCTTACTTAGCACATTAGTGACGGGCCGGGTCGCATTGACGGATTTTGAGTACAGTACTGCCAGATATCGTAAAATGAACACAGGGGCGCGTGCACTCCAATGCGCTTGCTATAGCACACTGTGTCGGGGCGCAGCGGGCCGCATCGCACGGACGCAAATCCGCCTCGCAATAAGTCGAGCCTCTGCCGCCCGACACAGTGTGCGATAGTTCATACAAATTGTATTAAAGCGATTTGAGCGGATTTTTGTGCTCATTAATAATAATAACTAATAGCTCATTAATAAAACGGCGACATTCGCAGACGCAGCAATGAGGTACTTATGCATATCTTTAGGATGGCACAAAATTCGCGCACTTATTCTAAGCAGCGTCTGCAGATAAGTATGTGTGCCAAACAGGGTTATATATGGCACAAATATCGCGCTTACTGTAAATATGTAAACACTTACATGATTCCAATAAGCTGTCTACCCCCGGTCCCGTAGATATTGAACCAGCCGCTCACTGCGGCGGCAAGCCCCGTTTCCACGCCTTGTACTTCAGAAACCCGTCGAATCCATACGCTATGGTCGCGCACAGACCGAAGAACTGGAAAATATTCCATATTTACACAAAAGCTTTTATACTAAAGTTCTTCTTGACTTTTTTCCTCACTATGAGTAGCAGTCTTAAGCCCGTCACAGACTTAGCTATAATATATATTAATATTTTTATAGCTAGACATGTTACTATACATTTTCTATACTAATTTTCGAGTGACCGCACACTCAGCTATAATATATATTTCTGTGACGTCACCAAGCTATACCGTAATACGGTATATTAATATATATTATAGCTAAGTCTGTGACGGGCTTTATACAATTTTAGATATTATATATTTTGATTGTGATATTCTTGATTGAACATAATTCATGTCATTTAACAGTCCACAGAAAAAGAACGAAAGATATTTTAATGTGTAAAACAGGTTACTAGGCAATATACATCATCAGTCTATTTATATTGCCCCACTGCTCGGGCACAAACCTTCCCTAACACTGAGGGGAGCTCATGATCCACCACGCGGGCCCATCGCGGATTGGCGGATTTCACATGCCTTAAACTTTTTTCTTCTACGGCATGCAGGTTTCGTCACGATGTTTTCTTTCACCATTTTGAGAGCACTCGGTAAATGTACGAAAGTATTTGCGTCGAAAAAACCGAGGATAACTCATTGGTACACAGCTGCCCTGGCTGGGAATCGAACCTGGAACCTCCGTATCGCAAGTCCATTGACCCAACCACTGGGCCACCGAGCTCTCTCAAGGCAATATACATTAAACTAAAATTACCAAAGGAATACTCCATCATTAACCAATTTGCAACTGGTATGCATCATAGTCGATTTTTTTTAAATCTTGGGTTTTGTTTCGAGGCTTTTGTCACTTAGTGAGCATATCAGCCTTATTGGGTCTCACCAAAGAGATCCGTCACTCACCCGTAGACTCAAAGGAGTATCACAGTGGAATAAATTAAGATAATGAAAGGTCTGAGATACTATTAAAAGCTACAAACACTTACCCCAACAACAAATCCAACGCTTTCCCCAATCGTAGTGGCAATAATAGACAAGATGATGTAGGAAGCGACGACGATGCAGCAGTAGAAGAACTCCATCTTGAGCCACGGCCACTGGTCCTGCTTCTCCACCACGTGGAAGGTGTACATGAGGAGGAGGAACGCCGTCACCACGATGCCCACCCAGTACAGGATGTTGTAGAATATGGGGGAGATCCAGGCGCCCCATTGGATTTTTATGGCGATGAATCCGAGGAGATTGCTAGCCTGAATGATACATAAATGAAATATACATGTTAGCAGCAAGCCAGGCAGAAATAAGACGTTAAGGACATACAAAATACATAGAAGTGTCCCACACACCATCGAACGAACGGTCTCTCCTCATGATATGCAGAAAACCACAATGCCGGCAGCTCTCATGATGATGTCGTGTCTGTGCCCCGTCTTTTCTGTTTTAAAAAGCTCCAAGCAGTATATTCTGTGTGGGTTGCTTAGTAACCACAGGTTATTGTATTTTCGTGTCCTAGGTAGGATGACAATACAAAAGGTTGGATAACAAGATTGAGAAGCTTGGAGGGATCTCCAATGAGGAGAGGAGGAGAATACTCATTGAATATGGGTCAAAGAAATTATTCAACATTACTTAAGTTCTAACTGTGAAAGAATAAAGGTCATTCTTATTCCTAGTATGACAGCAAATCTAATATCTCACCAACTGCACCAGTTTGAGTATCCCCGGTACTGTCCTCACGTAAGTGCGGTCAAACCGCAGCACCTTCTGTGGGGCCGGTGGGGTGGCCGGCTCCGCCTTGTTGGCATAGCCGTAGTTGTCAAACATTGCTTACACTGCCAACAAGTAATTAAAATAAGGCATACCTCATATCATGACTGTTGCTTTAAAAATGTATTTTTAAACTCATTTTATCCACTTTGCTTAGTCAAATTACAGTCTATTATCCCGCAGTTAACAACCCAACCAACCCCTGTACTGAAACCCTCCGAAGAGAAGACAGAACAGTGACGATGCGACTCCTATGGAAAGACATGCCTTGAGGAAAACCTACGTCCAGCTGTGGGCTAACACGTACAGCACACGATAGGTAAGCTACCTAAAGCAGGCAGACAAAAGAATAGGTACTTACAGTAATATTAAATACGGTACTTAAATAGAAACCAGGCGAGTCCGTGAACAGCTTGAAATTAATCAAGAACACACTTTCGAAATTAGCTGCATTCAGTGTTGTGCGATTTTTACCTGCGGTTAAACTGTCGTGTGCTGTCTAGTAACTTGCTCCAGATAAAATTAAATTGGACAAATTCACTAACAAATATTATGTGATACACACAGCGGCACGGGAAATAATAAATAAAATGCAAAAATTGCAAAATACAAACAGGAAGCGCAAGCAAGAGAAACAAACGAACTGATTGATTTTTGATCTGTGGTCGTAGGTAGCGTTTCAAAACTATATCCGTGAATAAAAAATTCAAAGCGACACAATAAAAAATATTTTTATATCTCATTTACGTAATCGATGAAAGATTAAATTTTATGTTGTAAATTAAAATAATCTCCGCATTGAGCTTGGCATGCATGAGTGACATGATTGACAATTTGACAACCATGCCTGAAGTTACGTTACGGAACGCTCCCTAGTTTTCCATTCCATTTTTCGCAAGTTTGAAGTTTGCTTGCTGCGAATTTTCAATTTTTTGAGAAAGAAAGAGTAAAGGTTATCATTATTTTATAATTGTTACTGAGATAAAATCATTAATTTCTTAAAGCGAACAACGGTGCGTCTCCCCTGTGGGGCTCGTAGGGCTCTGCTTGTGTATTTTCAGCTGTGAACTTTTGTGAAGTAAACAAGTGTATTTTCGGATTTTCTTTTGATTTATGCGAAGTTTTCGTATGTGATGGGAGATAGCGACTGGAGACCGTTTATTTACGGCGGGCTGGCGTCGATTGTCGCGGAATTTGGTGAGGAAAACTATTATAAATAATTTTATAACCTATATTCAGCATAGCTTATTGTCGATCAAGTTGGAGAATAATCATAAGTACATTCAGTGCACTGTTGTTGAGTGCGTGAATTAAATTGTTGGCCAGTTTATGAGGATTTATTTTATTTTATTAAACTTTTTACACAAGTACGTATGAAGGCGAACTTAATGCCTTGCGGCATTTTCTACCAGTTAACCTTTGGTGATGCGGAGAATGATGAGGCGGGTGTAAAAACTGATTTTATAAATAATTAAAAATAAAACACATGACCAGATGGGTACATGACTCACGAGTAATAAATACGGATGGGTATGTTTATGTCACATTACCGGCAGGCACATTCCCCATCGACACCACGAAGACGCGGCTTCAGATCCAGGGTCAGACGCTGGACCCTCGCCATGTGGAGCTACGCTACTCGGGCATGGTGGACTGCTTTGTTAAGACCTCGCGCCAGGAGGGAGTCAAGGCACTGTATTGTGGGTGAGCGGGTTACCATGTCATTATTTAGTTCCTAGCCTATATTTTATTTTATTTTACTTAAAATGGAAAACCAACGGCACATTAAACATGATGACAGCCAATTAATGGTCTTCACTAATAATAATAATTATTAATTAAATTACTATAATTTCAATTGACCCGTTTAATATATTCACTATCTAAAGTACATAACTAGGTGCCAATTCTCAGACCCGTATTAATAAATCACTCTCAGGTCAAAAGTCAAATCTTGAGAACGACCTCAATATGACGTTCCTATTAATAAATGTAGTTAGTTGCCATTTGAACAGTTAGTCATTTAAACATTTTAAAAAAACCTAGATTTAAAAAAAAACAGTTAGTCGCCTGAATAATAGGCTAGTTGCCTCATTTTTATTTATTGCATCACTCAACTCTCATGCTCCTGCTGAAGAGAACTGTGAAATCAGTTTTGCGATATCTCAACTAATACCGAAGATATTAAGCGGTTAAGTCAAGTCGTGGGGGGATGCTATATCTCTTTTTAGCAAAACGGTCTTTAGTATGAAGTTTGTATGGCGCTACCACGGTATGACGTCATACCGTGTTAGCGGTACAATACGTCGTGTACTGTTTCTGTCTCTTTCTAACACAACTTTTCTAAATGCCTGTAGTTGCTTCATTTTTAAACTAATTTCATTTTTGATTTCACAGTTGATCATGAATTGGTGTCTATTTTGTTATAATAATGAAAAACATTTAATTTTCGATACTTGTCAACTAGCCTATTATAAGCCCAATGTATTTAGTTGCAATAAACAATCTGAATCTAATAAAATAACATATCAGATGAATGAAATCACAAACCATTACATAATGTTGGAATGTAATGCTGGATTTACATTACATGTGTCGATTTTATCACGTTAACTATCTGTCCTTATCTTTGAGGAAAACACGTAATTGGCCAGATTTTGTTCAACAAATAGACATAAGAACTTATCTTTGATGATGCGATTTGGCACATTTTCAGACTATCTTATGGGTAATTAGATTTACAGAGAATGCCAAATGATTTTTAATGTAGGCCAAATGCGTAGCTTTTTAATTTCATTGCGTATCTAACATAGAATTTAGGTTTTTGTGAACTGATTTAAATATGAGATTACATTTATGGGAATTAAGAAACGGAGGCATTAATGTAATCTTATCCAACCCAATCTCTACACAGGCGGTGCAGATATATAGGTGCGTCAGATACTCCTTTGCGTCCAGGGAGCCCCTTCCTGGTCGTAGGGGAGTCTGATGGACCTATTTGTTGAGTTCCAATGAGGCTGGCATGGTCACCAAGTGACGAAAGCCTCGAAAAAAACCTAGATAAAAAAAAGTGATTTAAACTGGTTGAAAAAGGTTAAGATATATACGCATCTAGACTGAGAAAGATTCACAAGACACCCCAATGTTTTGGCCAGAGATCTGTTGGAACCAGATGGAAACTTGAGATGTTTAAAGCGATGGGAAATCATGCATCTTGACAAAAGAAAATAGTACATGGCAAGCATGCGACACAATGAGCTTATGCTCAATGCAGCATCACTCATCTCAAAACGGCACAGGAGAAAATCAAAGCATCTGATTATGGCTATGAAGCCGATTGCAGATAGTAAAAGTGGAGAGGAAAAAAAAAAGAAAAAAAATATAGTCATCTATCTTAACCTTAAGTGTGAAAGGAATAGCATGTAAGGTTTATGGTTTATGAATAACAGTGTTCGAGATTCGTTTTGAGAACAGTAATATGTAGAGATGGGCCGAACATTCGGTAATTATTCGGTATTCGGCAGATTTTTCCATATTCGTATTCGGCCGAATATTCGGTAAAATTGCCGAATAATTACCGAATAATGAAATTTAAAATTGACCATGAATTTGACCTAAACAGTGATCAACATCGGGTCAGTTTGCCGGCCTAGTGGCTAGAAAATCGCACCAATGGGTTATTAGATCTTAGAAATTCGAAAATTATCGCACCAATGGGTTATTAGATCTTAAAAATTCAATTGCGAAAATGAACCGAATAATTCGGCCTAATATTCGGTTCGGTACATTTTGAACCGAACATTCGGCCGAATATTCGTATTCGGCAGGTTATATATTCGGCCCATCTCTACTAATATGTATGGTCTGCGACGCCAAACAATGAAATGAGTTATCCATTTGTTTCTCGCAGCATCTGGCCGGCGGTGCTCCGTCAGGCCACGTACGGCACGATCAAGTTCGGTACGTACTACTCGCTGAAGGATTGGATGGCTGCGCGGCGGCCCGACGGCGGCGCCAGGGAGCACCTGCCCACAAACACGTTCTGCGCCGCGTTCGCAGGCGGGCTCGCCAGCGCCATCGCGAACCCAACGGATGTGCTGAAAGTTAGGATGCAGGTGCGTGCAGACACTGGGGCATAAGGATTTTCTTGTTACATTAACATTACATACTCGTCGCTAGGATTGAAAAGGGTATGTTACGTTGGTTTGGCCACTTAGATTGATTTTGATTGATTTATAAAAGTCTTTATTTGTCATAAAATTTAACAATTAGGTACAATATCTAGTGTAAATTATAATTTATTTATTTATTTATTTATTTATTTATTCATTACAATTTTCTAACAGAACATGTCCAACACAAAATTGTAGTCATTCATACATTAACAAACATAAAACATAACAATTGAAATAATTAATAATTAGTATATTTAGACATTAGACAAATAATTTAATGCAGCGCGTGTGAACTCTGTCAGAGAGCACGAGAACAGGTCAATTTGTTGTTCCCCCTCCCCCAACGCATTGAGTATGCGCAGCGCTCTCGGTACGGGCGCCTCCCGCAGCGCGTTGGAGCGGCCGCGCGCCAGGCGGAACAACCCCTCTCTGCGCGGGCGCAGATACGTGCGGCAACGACTATCCGGCACCAGCAGTTCCATTGATGCTAACATCGGTGGGTTGTCCAGCAACCCCCTAAATACTTTAAACGCGTATGTGACCAGGGCCAAATCCCTTCTGACATGTAGCGTATTGTATCCAACCATGCCCACTACGAATAGTGTCGGATATTTCAGGGGGAAAAAAGGATACACCCCATACTGTTTCAGATATAAAAACCTTAAAAATTTATTCTGCAACCTCTCTAGCATATCGACATATTTCTTTTCATAAGGGTTCCAAACGATCGAACTAAACTCGAGCCTGCTTCGCACAAGAGCACCGTACAGCGCCTTAATCGCGGCCACTCCATCAAAATCTCGTGCCTGTCTTAGTATAAAGCCTAAGTTTCTAAAAGCTTTCTGACAAACCTCTTCAATATGAGTCCTGAACTTTAGATCCGGAGTCAGGAGCACCCCTAGATCCCTGATGACGTCGACCCGCGACAAAGCCTCCGTCCCTACGCAATACGTATATCGGAGCGGATCGCGGACTCTGCCGAATGTCATCACCTTGCACTTTGACACGTTGAAACTGAGTTTATTTTCCTCACTCCATTTAACTACTTCATTTATATCATCCTGCAATCTCTCGCAGTCAGACCTGTCGCTAATAGTATTATACAACTTCAAGTCATCCGCGAATAGAAGACATGACGCAGAGCTGACGACATCCGGCAGATCATTGATCATTATTAAAAATTCAAGTGGGCCCAAGTTACTCCCCTGGCTCACCCCCGAGTATGTAAAATAAGGCTCCGATATCCAACCACCCCACTCTACATATTGTCTCCTCTCTCGAAGATAACTGGCAAAAAACTTAAGCAAGTGTGGCGTGAAACCGACCTCTGCGAATTTCCTTAAGAGCACGTCATTATCAACCACGTCAAACGCTTTGCTAAAGTCGAAATACGCTGTATCAACTTGGCCTCTGTCATCAAGAGAGGAGGCAACAGGCCCTATAAAGGTGAGCAGGTTGCTACTCGTACTCCGCCCAGGGCGAAAGCCATGCTGCGAGTCCGACAATTGCCCGCGCAGCTGTGTGTAGATGCTGTTGTGCAAAGCAGACTCGAAAACCTTAGCAAACGATGACAACACAGCGACCGGTCTGTACCCGCTAACATCAGATCCCGCTCCTCCTTTAGGTACGGGTATAACCCTCGTGAGCTTCCATGCCCCCGGATAAGAACATGATTGGAGACACAAATTAAATATATACAACAGAGGCTCCTCTAGAATCCCTCTGCAATCCCTAACAACAAAAGGCGGCACTCCGTCCGGTCCCGCCGAGCGCTTCGGTTTGAGGTTGCGCATCGCGCGGCGCACGTCGCCCAGCCGTAGCTGCGCGACGTGCACGCGCTCCGCTCCGCACGCGCCGCGCTCGGCGGCCGCCCGTTGTGCCGCGTCCACATCGATAATAATCCTAGCATGTAATATCCTAATGACAAATTGTTTATTTCTAAGAGAAGTTTCCTATTTTTAAACTTATGGCTATGATTATACATACTTACACGAATTGGTGTAGGTAGATTACTTAACAGAGTTACTTATTTTTATGCTAACTTAGTTAGTTGGCATTTAGTTCCAGGAAATATTTCAACATGGTTACCTAATTTACATAAAACATAATATAAGCTCAAGAAAATAACATTGACTTAATAAATTGTACTAAATACCTACATGGATGGCATTCAATATTTGCGACGGAACGCATCATGTTTTATAATAATTAGGTATGAAAACTAGCCACTTAGAGCGGATGAGTGAAGGTAGTGTAACGAAAATACACAGAGCGAATGTTGACGGAAGGGTCGGCAGAGGTAGGCCGAGGAGAACGTGCGGCGACCAAATTGGCGATGTCTTGAAAAAGTACTGTCTACTACAAACCGACGAGCATGCATGAAGAGATTGATGAATGTGGAGGAGGCAAGGGTTGTGTGCCAGGATCGCAGCAGATGGAAGTCCATCATCTCTGCCTACCCCTACGGGAATCAGGCGTGAGTTTGTAAATAAATAAATACTCGTCGCATTCGGAACTCTATCTCATTCGGAGTTAGTCATTCCATTCGCAACTCCTCTCATTCGGGAGTCTACTCTCTTTCATAAAGTCAGCCCATTCGCTACTCGTCCCATCTTCGCATCCTATATACAGGGTGTCCCAGAAATCGACGTCAAGCCGGAAACGCGTGATAACAGTTATCAAAAAAAGTCATGTATTTTGATAATTATTGGCATTTAAAAAAATTCGAGAAAAAATACATTCTTTGGTGGTTTTTTAAGTACAATTATTACAACTCTCATTTTCTTTGATGTAACCCTTAATAATGCTTCTATAAATTCTAGTCTAAAACGGAAAGCCAACTGCCCCAATTCAGAAGAAAATGATCACTTTTTGACCTATCAAGTTTAAAATTTTTTTACTTAGCCCAACTTTAATCAACTATCCTTAAAAAATGTACTACGTCTTTCCTCGATTGCATACTATTATACTTTACATTGAATTTCGATGCTGGTGAACCGTACAGAGCTCGGTGGCGCAGTGGTTGGGTCAATGGACTTTCAATACGGAGGTCCCAGGTTCGATTCCCAGCCAGGGCACCATGTACCAATGAGTTATCCTCGGTTTTTTCGAGGGAAAAACTTACGTACATTTACTGAGTGCTCTCAAAACGGTGAAAGAAAACATCGTGATGAAACCTACATGCCACAGGAAAAAAATCTAAGGCATGTGAAATCCACCAATCCGCAGTGGGCCCGCGTGGTGGATCCTGGCCCCAGCTCCTTCGAAGTAAGGGAAGGTCTGTGCCCGAGCAGTGGGGTAATATAAATAGACTGATGATGATGAACCGTACGTTAGACTCTATATCATATCTATATCTGTATATAAATTATATGGTTTATTGATATGTAGTTTATTTATACTCATCAACCATGTAAGTATGTAGTTTATTTACACAATTTTTTTTTTTTCATAACAATATCGTGTGTATTATTATCAAGCTGTGTGTACTGTGTTTGGGTAACAATCTGGATTTAAACCACTGTTCTATGTCCTGATTACTATGTATTGATTGTCACTTGTTATGTACACCTAAATAAATAAATAAATATCCTTAAAGGTAACATTGCCTTATTGATGTCTGGGAGGTTGTATCTGAAGGTCATGATTTTAAATGTTTCGATCAAATCTCCCCTCAGTCTTCTCTCCTTTAATATCTTCTCCTTCTTTAGACTCTATATCCTTAACCCCAGGTGGGTGACGAGAAACGCAACTTAGTCCGGTGTTTCATCGACATCTACCGGTTGGAGGGCACGCGCGGGCTCTGGCGCGGCGTGGGGCCGACCTCGCAGCGCGCGGCCGTCATCGCCGCGGTCGAGCTGCCGGTCTACGACGCCAGCAAGAAGCGGCTAAGCCCAGCGCTGGGGGACTCGCCGCTCAACCACTTCGCGTCCAGCTTGCTCGCCAGTTTAGGAAGCGCTGTTGCTAGCACGCCGTTGGACGTTATTCGGGTAAGTTAATAGGATCATCGGGACTTTTGAACTTGAACTTGTAGTTAATAATTTTGATTTGTATGTGTCAAATCAAATGTGTGTGATAATTTTAATTTTAATTAGATAAAACGGGAATTACCGTGTTAAACATTTATTAATGATGTCTCGACATTGATATGATGGCTGCAATGCTGTCGAAATATCGAGACATCAATAATAAATGTTTAACACGGTAATTCCCGTTTTATCTAATTAATATGTATACAAACCGTGAAAGTTTAATTTTTTTTAATTTTGATTGTAGCGACATCTATCCAGTAATTGCACAATTACTGGATAGATGTCGCTGCCGTCCCTAAGACGAGAATATGGAGACAAAATTCACGACCTGGGTACGATATTACGGTGGATCTGTTGGAATATCTGGTGATCTGGTGGATATGTTGATTATGATTATGATTATGATTAATAGAGCGTGCCACGGAATGCCCCTGGTTCGAATCCCGGTCGTGATGAATTTTTTTCTCCATTTATCATTTTGTGTTGTCACGTTAAATTAATCAGAAAATGTTCGCGTAAGTCAGTACTTTAGAGTTTTCGAATAGTTGTATGCAGGGCCGTCTTAAGTCTATTCTGCGCCGGGGTGCGGGACTCAGCCTGCGCCCTCGTTTTTTTTTTGCACTGCAGCGTGGCACGCGACCGACGACGACACACTGCAGTATGAAAGGGGTCCTAGTCAACCAAGAAAACACAATACACGTAATTTTGATAATTTATTTATTTATTTATTACTCTAAAATACAAAATTAAACTTAAAACTTTGACTACTAAATATCTATTTATTACATGTACATACACATACATCAAACAAACTCAATTTTTCTTGCCTTTGAGTTGGCAAAGATTTTAATTAAATCATTTATTTTTATATCAATTTTGGATTCTATACTTATAATGGCTAAGTTTGTCAGTCTGTCTTGGGTCATGGTTGAACGAAGATAATTTTTTATTAATTTTAATTTTGAAAAGGATCTTTCACCTTCTGCTACTGTAACAGGCAGTGTTAAATATATACGCAGAGCTGTTGAGATATTAGGAAATGAGGAAATTAAATTATTAGAATATATATAATAATAAATAATAATAAAGCTTTATTTATTTCTGTACATTCATTACTACATTTCAAATGTGTGTTAGTTGATTAATAAAGTTTCCTATTCTATGTTAGTATTATTAGTTTCTGTATGTACATGTACAGATCCCTTTTGGGTAAAAGCCTCCTCCATCGATTTCCACGTGTCCCTTTCCTTAGCGATTTTTGACCAGTCTCTGCCGGCAACCTCGATAATATCGTCGGCCCACCTTTTTCTAGGTCTTCCAACCTTTCTTTTACCGATTGGTCCCATCCATTTTGTGATCTTTTCTGTCCATCTGTTGTCTGTAATTCGTGATATGTGGCCTGCCCATTGCCATTTTAGTCTCAGGGCATGTTCCAAAGCATCCACTACTTTTGTTTTCTTTCTTATCTTCTCGTTCCTTATTCTATCAATTCTTTTTATTTTTAAGATACTTCTTTCCATCGCTCTTTGGGCTGTTGTTATTTTATTTTTAATCTTGTTTGTATAGGTCCATGTCTGGCATCCATATGTCAGACTTGGTAAGAGACAAGTATCTAGCACAGTCTTTTTTATCTTTAGGTTGTAATCGCCTTTTAAAATTTCTTTTTGTGCCCAAAACTTTCTCCATGTGCAGTTAATTCTTCTGTCTACTTCTTCTTCATTGTTATTTGCATTAAATGAGACTTGTTTCCCGAGATAAACATAATCTTTCACGTATTCAATTTGGTTTTGTTCAATGTATGTTATTTTTTCTGTGCTATTCGTTATTATTTTTGTTTTAGTGGGGTTCATGTGCAAGCCCACTTTTTTGCTTTCCTTATCCAGAGTTTGTAACATTTTTTCCAGTTCTGTAGCAGACTCTGCAAAGATTGCAATATCGTCGGCGAAACGTAAATGAGTTATATATGTATTATTTATTTGTAGTCCTTTATTTTTCCAGTTAATTTTGTTAAATATTTCTTCAAGTACAGCTATGAACAATTTCGGCGATAGAGGGTCGCCCTGTCTTACTCCTTTTTCTATTCTGAATTCTTCTCCTTTGCTTTCTAATTTAACTCTGCTTAAACTTTGAGAATATATGTTTTTTAGAATATTTATGTATATTTGGTTTATTCCGCATTTTTGGAGTGCGTCCCATATTGAATTGTGTGTTATGCTGTCAAACGCCTTGGAATAATCAACAAAAGCAATAAAAAGTGGTCTGTTGTATTCTTTGTACTTTTCTAATATTTGTTCCATTGCTTGTAAGTGGTCGATTGTTGAGAACCCCGAGCGAAAGCCAGCTTGTTCGATCGGTTGGTTCATGTCTATAAGTCTCGTTATTCGCTTTTGCAATATGGATGTAAAGAGTTTGTATATACTGGGTAATAAGCTGATTGGTCTGTAGTTTCCTAAATCTTGTGGGTTCCCTTTTTTATATAGTAAAATTATATCTGATTTACACCATTGTTTAGGTACTTCTTCTGTTTGTAACACCATATTAAAAATTCGTGTTATGTGAGGTACTAAGACAGGGGCTCCTATTTTTAAGGCTTCATTACTGATATTATCTGGTCCAGGGCTTTTCTCTTTTTTGAGTTGTTTTATGTGTCTTGCAACTTCATGTTCATCAAAATGGTTTATGCAGGCTTCTCTCTCTGATGGGCTTTTAGGTTCTTGCCGCTGTTCTTCTATGAGTTCATTCGGTTTTTTATATAAATCTTTGTAAAAGGCTGTGGCGCAACTCAAAATGTCTTTTCTATTGTGTATCTCTTTTTGTCCATCAAGCTTATGTATCCACTCTTTGCACATATTTAGTTCTTTATAAGCTCGCTTTGAACTTTTGTAAGTAGTTAGGTTTTTTTCAATGATTTTTCTTCTGTGATTGTTATAATCTCTTTTTATAGATTTGTTTGTCTCTTTAAACAGGTTCTTTAGATCTTCTTTCATATCTGCAGATTTGTTCTTGGCTCTTATCAGTTGTGTGCGTTTTTTTATTAGGTCTATCGTTGTTTCACTCAGAATTTTGTGATTATTATTACTTTTTTTGTTTTCAATATTATCTTTAGATCTAGAACTGTTTATTATAATATTCTCTAGGTTATCATAGTAGTTATATAGCTCGTTTGGATTATCAGGTATATGGAGATTTCTATCGTAGTTTTGTAAATTTTCTATGTATGATTTTATTTCCTTGTCGGTTTTCAGTGTTTTAGGTTGTGAATTAAACGATTTCCTATTTTTCTTTGGTTGACTTAACGTAAGGGTGGCTCTCAGTGCTCTATGGTCTGATGGAAATTTTATTTGACTTAGTACTTCAACGTTTGTTATGCATTTAGGTGTACTACTCAGTATAAAGTCAATTTCATTTTTTGTTTTTTGATCTGGTGACATCCATGTCCATTTACTACTTTCTTTCTTTTTGAAGTAAGTGTTCATGATCAGCATCTTGTGCTCTTGTGCGTACTGTATTAATCTCTCGCCTCTTGCATTGCGCTTGCCATATCCGTATTTACCCATTATCATGTTTTCATGTGTTTTAGGCTTACCTATCTTCGCATTGAAGTCTCCCATGACGATTACGTTTTTACCTGCAAGTTCATGAGCTTTCCTCAGGTCATCATAGAATTTGTTTATATCTTCTTCACTAGAACTCTCAGTAGGTGCGTATACTTGGATTAATGACATACATGAGTCTCTGAACCGTAACTGTAACACTGCCACTCTCTCTGATATTCCATTAAAGTTTATTAGGTTTGTTTTTAGTTCTTTCTTTATTAGAAAACCTACTCCGTGTAGCCCAGCAGTTTCCCCTATGTAGCATAATATATATTTTTGATACTCTTCGATTTTGCAGCCCATCCTTCTGACTTCGGCAAGTCCTATTATGTCATAATTTAGATCTTCTAATGCATAAGTCAGCTCTAATAGGCGTTCTTCAGATGATAATGATCTAACATTGTAAGTGCATATTTTTAGTAGCTGTTGTTTTTTCTCAAGTTTTTTCTCGACTTTCTTATTAGATGGAGGGTTTCGGTCTTGATCCCCACGGTGACCAGCCGGGTTGGGGCCTATGTCTAGATCGCCGATATCTAGTTGCTATTGTTTTTTTGTAGTTGGGCTGTTTGAAAAGGAGTGGGATCGACCTCTCATCATATCGAATGCATTTATTCTGTTGCTCTTAGAAGCGTTTACTGTTTGTTGCTTCCTTGGCTGTAAATCAGTTTGCGGAGAAGTAGATAATTCTCTTTTTCTTTTATCTTTAGCATTTACGTTATCTTTGACAATTAGTTTATCATATTTTAAGTACGCAAAATTTCCTTTTTGTCTCTCTTCCATTAGCTTGGGTAGTAGTGCCTTCCTCCTTTCTAATATTTCTTTTGAGTAATCTTCGGTTATGTACAGTTCCTTGAGTTTCTTTTTGTTTTTCATAATTTGACTCTTTTTCCATCCACTTACTAAGGAGAGTAGCGTAGGTTTCGGCGTCCCATCTTTCTTTGTGGTTCCAATACGATGGATTTTATTTATTTCATAGTCCTCTATAGGTATGTTTAATTCCTCCAAAAAACATTTTTTCACCTTGTTAAGTAAGTCTAATGAAGATGTTTCCTCCTCCCTCAACCCATGAATTATTAAATTGTTGCTTTTCTTGTCTTTCTCCAGATACTCTACTTTCTTTTCCAAGTTTTCAATTTCAACTTTCAACCTTTTATTTTCTTCCAGGACGGGTTTTAATTTTTGTTCCATTTTATCCATTATTGTATTAGTTAATTGTATTGTTTGGTTCTGCATTTCAATTTTCATTTTATCAAATAAAAGTTGGAATTGATCTTCCATATTTCTACGTGTAATGGAACGTAATAATTAAATGGTAGTTTGTTTTTCCTTCCGCTGGCAACACTTAATTAGGCGACACTGACAGTTATTTTATTTTTGTGTATTGGTGTGAGTGTGATGCTGTAGGTAGTTTTCTAACCTCAAAACTTTCCGTTGGTTTTGTTCCTTCCGAGTTTTCGTGAAATCTACCAAATATGCGATGTTTCTTATCACTAACACTCAATTCCACTTTGTTATTTTTTGGTCGTAATGTGCTTGTGAAAACATATGGCTTTTATCTATTTCTTTTTGTGATGTTTCTTCGGAGCGTCGACACTGCGATGTTTACGATACTGATACCGGAACCGGAAGAGAATATATATAGCTTAAAATATCAGTGGGAGTACTTGTTGATGCATTGGGAAAAAATATTGGCAACAATTCTAATTCATTATATAAATCCTCCCCGTCAATATCAAATCTATTTTTAAATGTTAGTTTTTCTTGAAGCCGAGAACACTGAGATTTTTTTTCATGCATCTCTAATTTATTCCAGCATTCAATGTTTTGGAAGAGTGAAAAAACTGAATTGTGTTCCGCCAGTAAAACGAATCTCTCATTTAATTTCGAGATAGCAGTGTCAAGTAGAAAAAAATAAAAACATACTTTAAATTTGTTGGTTGGGTTTAAAATGGGCTCATCTGCAGCCTCGTAATCAAAATCATTTTGCTTCAAGTGCGGGCGACCGGGCGGCAATGTGTCAAAGGTACACACACACATACACTCTCTTTGGATTAGAGATTTTGCCGCGCGCGTGTTGTATTAAATAAAATTGTTATTTGTGTAGTGTAGTAATGCGGTATGACAAGCGCCGAAAGTTTAATAAAAGTAAAAAAAATATATTGTTGATGACTATTTGTTTTGCTTGCGCATACGTATTTGTCGTAAGTAACAAGTATATAAAACTGTGCAATGGCGTTAAGTTCACTGAAATATCTAATAATTCAGCGCTCGGCAGGCGCCCCCGGGCGCTCCGCGCCCGGGTGCACCGCACCCCTTGCACCCCCTGGTAAAGACGGCCCTGGTTGTATGTAAAATCTACGGTTTACCTACATTCAAGAGTCCTACTATGCGTATTAAGAGGGCACGAGTGAACTGATGAATGGCCGCTGAGCTGCTTTGTCTAAGATGACGACGCTAAGGCGACTCCTCTGAGCTACGATATTCATGCAAATAAAGTCAGAGTCGTGATTCAACCATTGTAAGTTAATTATCGCCGCTCGGAGCCGAACGCGATGCAAATCACTTAACGTATCCATTTGATACGCTACAGCGGGTTGACAGAGCTCGCATTATTGAACTCAGCGACAACCCTTGTGCTCCCATAGGATTAGCTTTCGGTGTATAAATTGGGTAATTACAATAATAATAATAATAAATGTTTAGTCATTAATACTAAAGAAAGGCTTACAACCATTGATCTCCTATAAACAACTAGATACACAAAGGTCTTACTAAAACATATTAAAAAACATCCAAATAAGGGTCCATTGTTAACGTCCAAATAATCTGTATGTTGGAGACAAAAACCACCTGATAGAAGCACTTGTTTATTGAGAATGACAAATATAATAGAAAATACACGAAATTCAAAAAATTATAAAAACCTAGTTTTAAAGCTGCCAGTGTCGGCAACACTGTACATAATAATAAGACTGTAAAAAAGTTGTGTCTGTACATTGGATATTTTTTGAATAGAATAATTGTAATGTGTTTTAGGATCGATACTGATGCCAAAACACTAATTTTTAGAATTTTTGTCTGTGACTTTGTGCAAGTATCACGCCATAACTACTGAAGGGATTTTGATGGGAGTTTCACTAGGAGATAGCTGAAATATCCGGACAGCTCATAGGCTATAAGCCATGGCGGTATGTGATGTGGAAACAAGGATCCAGAGAGGAAGATCTGCCTCCTGATCTCCTCAATCCTCTCCATCCTCCTCTTCTACGCAAACTAGTGTCCAATAAAGCAAATAATATCCATTCATCCGTTTGGACCTTCTTTGCGCTCGGACATTTTTAGAAGGCAGACTGTGTATCTAGTTGTTTATAGGAGATTAATGTAAGTTAGGTAAAAAGATACATTGGTGTGGTTTCAGACGCGTCTCATGAACCAGCGCAAGGTGAAGGGCGTGGTGGCCGCACCCACCGTGCGGATATACACCGGCACGGTCGACTGCTTCATGCAGGTTCGTATATCAGTCCCCACGAAGGTTCATATGCTCTTGCTGTATCCACAATTCAAATCTATAAGCCAACTCACCTCTATCTCTGTGGAAATGCCACTGTGCTATTTGAGTTAACGGAGTTTGTAATACTCTCCGCTCCCAAGAACTGAGTTCATTTCAACTCTTTCTGCTCGCTCAGTCCTTTCCGCTAGACCAGTGTTTTTCAATCTTTTTGAATACGCGACCCCTTCACAGATAACACATAATTGCGACAAGCTAAGTTGTAGTTCACAAATGTGCCAAAAACGACCGTTTTTCACAATTATGCGAACTACAACTTACCGACATTGAATCACGTTATAAATAACCATTTAAAAAATAGTATTTATCGTAATAAACATTTTGTACATAGCTTTTTTAATAAAATTGATTATATTGGATGATATTATTTTTTTAAGATTGGCGGCGCTAGTTGGCTCATGTTAGCCCCTTAAGCTTGATTTACATCTAGAGACATTGAACGTGTCCAGCACGTATCGCGGCAGACAAAGTAATCTTCTATACAATGTGTATGAAAGTATATCTACCGTAGGCCGCGTAGACGCACACAGACACGTTGTATATAATAATGATTTTGTTTCCCACGGCACGTGCCGGACACGCTCAATGTCTGTAAGCTTCTTCTTGTCCCTGAATCTCGTCGTGAGTCCTATGCTTGGTATTGTAAGACTTGTGTTTGGAAATTGTAAGTGAAAGTTTCGTAAGTGTTGGTGATAGTTTCGGTCATCGTGATAGTTTCGGACATCGTGATAGTTTCGGACATCGTGATAGTTTCGGACATCGTGATAGTTTCGGACATCGTGATAGTTTCGAACATGTCACAAATTATCTCTGAACCTCTGCCTTCTTGCGCAGACGGTCCGCTGCGAGGGTCCGCGCGCGCTGTACAAGGGATTCGTGCCGACCTGGCTGCGCATGGGGCCGTGGAACATCATCTTCTTCATCACGTACGAGCAGCTCAAGCGCCTGTACTGAACACCGCATCGCATGCACGCGACACAGGTATGAACATTGAGCTTCTAAGCCTTCGTATGCGCGTTTTTTTTAAGTTTTTCTACGAAGGCTACGGCACTATCAAAAAATATATAGCAATCTTGGGGTGTCTATTTAGAGACTGATGAATACCGATACACGATTGGACAAACTTCGCTAGATAGAAAAAAATCGCAAACATACCATTCCATGTCATTTAAAATGAAAATTATGTCTAAACCGAAATAGTTATTCATACGAAATATATAACAAAATGTAGGGCATAGGATTATGAGAGCTTGTTTTAAAAAAATCTGACTTTTATTGGCGTATTTTAATTTCCCTGCCAAAATTCATCCTAAATCAATAAAAATACAAATATGGAGTCACTGTGCCGTGCTCTTCACTCCGCCGCTGCGGGACATCTTCTGTCTCGCGCTCGAGTTTGACAGCTCGCCGCCCCTTAAGCTGTTTTTTCGACTCGCTAGATGTACAAAACAATAAAAAATCGCAAACACACCCCGTGTTTGCGATTTTTTTCTATCTAGTATTCATCCTAATAAACATTTTGTAAATATCTTTTTTTAATAAAATTCATTAAATTGGAAGATATTATTTTTTCAAGATTGGCGCCGCTAGTTGGCTCATGGAAGGCCCTTAATAATCGAGCATGATAGACTTTGAGGGAACAGGGACATACAGTACTCGTTTAGCTATGATTAAAATTAGCGTGCCGCACTCTGGAATCGCTAAAACGATCTTAATAGTATTTTTTATTATTCATTCCTCAGATCTCGATGTGAAGATTGTTCGTGGAACGGAATCGAATGGTATGTGAGCATAAGCAATGAAGATCCGGCCCTGGTGGCTCCTAAGGCCCGCGGCCAGGGCCGGACTTCATTGCTGTGACTGTGAGTTGTATTTAGGGAGCGCTTTTAGTGTCATGCGGACCGATTCTTGCGGTCATGCGTCTCTGAAAAGGTATGAACGCGTGATAATAAGGTTTTAGAATTAAAAGTAATATCTGAGATAGTACTTCCAAGTTCAAATTAAGTTATAATTGTATACTATACACAGATTAAATTCAATTTGAATTTCCGTCGAAATCGATCTAAAACTTAAACTGTTTCCCCCTGAGCAAGAGTGATATCCGTTTATATCTTTAGAAATGATAATAATTACCATTAGGTCAAATTCCAGTGTAAGAAATCATTGCAAAAATTAAAACTAACTTAAAGTATATAAAAAACTTTAAAGCACAGTAACGATGCACGTCAAATTAATATGAATTTATTGTAATTTTTGTTTTTCCTCAAATTTTAAAATTAAAACTATAGTGAGCCATTACTATAAATTATTATATATAAACGGATATCACTCACTTATATTGTTGAAGTCGGCAATTAGACCACCACCTGGAAAAATACCGTCGAAATCGGTCGAAATTGTCGGTCTAATTGCCGACTTCAACAATATAAGTGAGTGATATCCGTTTATATATAATAATTGCCTCAAATTGTTTAATTTACTTAAACGCTGTGTAGAATTAATGTATGTCACAAGCCTAACCATACATTTAATTTTGTCGGAATGAATTCAAGGCCACCACTTATCTGTGACACATAAGACGTGAGATTTCGGGCACATGGTGTTCCTAAAGCTAGGTTCCTAAGTAACTGGTTAAGTAAACTGTCTCTCAATCGAATTGACGCTAAAATAAACCCTAGCTTAGGCTGACATTAAGGCTCGTATTAATAAATCACTCTCAGCTCAAAAGTCAATCTTGAGAACGACCTCAAGATGGCGTTCCTATTAATAAACGTAAATTAAGTGCGTAGTAACGCCGTATTAATAAACAAAACTCAGTTCTCAAGAGAACTGTGAAACTCACACTTGAGAACGTATTTGCTGATTGCAGGCGAACCGCGACTTGAGAAAGACATCACGTGATACGCCCTCAAGATTGGTTTATTAATAAATGACATACTTGTAAATTTTTATTTATTAATAAATCACTGAACTGAACTTGAGATGGTGATCACGTCTTGAGATTGTATCAGTTGAATTCGCTTTTGAGGTCGGGTTTGAGCTCAGACTATTAATACGGGCCTTAAAAACAGTTTAGCGTGAGCTCATTCTTACAAACATCTATAGGATTTGACAAATATAAGAGGGTCACGCTAAGCTGGCGCTCAAAACTGGCTATGAAAGTTTCTGATAGTTCTAAACGGCGCATTGGGTTCAAACTCAAAGCGAGACGCCATCTTTGTAATAAAAATGGTAGCGTATTTAGGTTGTTATTCATAAACGTGATTTAAAGTTACGCTACCGTTTAGCCACCCTGTCTATTTCTATCTTAACCTTTCTTAACGAAGTGTGAAAGGGATAGCATTACGATTTAAAACAGCATTAGAATTTCAATTTAGAAAGGTAGCCTAGCTATCACAGGGCGGAAACGATAAGTGACCGAACTCGATTATTTCTAAACTATATATGATATCGGAAAACTGATCACTGACCCTGAAAGTGCTTCTGGGGGGTAACCGCGACTTCCATCGTTATATTTTGGGTTCTGGCGTCTCTTTGTAGAATTCTGCCAATGTCGAGTCGGATATGGGAGAGACGAGGCAGGTGATCGGTCCGAATGGGTAATTTGGCTTCTGACTGCTGGTTCTAGAACACATAAGGACAAACACAAATACAATATAAACCACCACCTTAGTAAGAACATACACACTCTATAATTTAATTTTGTTAGTTCGAATAAAATCACATAGAATATTTATAAAAGGCGTGAACACATAACATAGAAGAGATTTAAAATCAGTAGGACGAGGGATATTGGGAGGGAGAACGTCGTATAATGAAAAGAGGAGTTTAGGACAGGTGAAGAAAATAGACTTCCATCGTTATCGTAATCGCTTTCAATTTGCCACATGGACGCTTTACATTGCTGCTATGTTTTTGTAAGTTTTAACAAACGACAACGAAACGCAAATATTATATCGTTCAAGTGTCAAAATGAAAACGATAACGAAAACGATTGAAGTCGCGGTCACCCCAGGTGCTCTATCAAATGGTATCAATAATACTATATCCTTTTAAGTACCTAAATGATAAAATATATCACTTAGTTACCGATACTAAACACCCTCCCTTCGGCTTCATATACCCTTTCCGTCGCTGTATAGTTTAGAAATAATCGAGTGTGATCACTTATCGTGTCCACCCTGTATAAACAAATGCATTTGTTTGTATTGTAAGACTTGTGTTTGTAAATTGTAAGTAAGAGTTTCGTAAGTGATAGTTTCGAACATCGTAAGTGATAGTTTCGAACATCGTAACTGAATGGTTAGAACATCATAACTAATGGGTTAGAACATCGTAACTGATGGGTTAGAACATCATAACTGATGGGTTAGTATATCGTAAGTTTTGACCGTTGTAAGCATTGATCTCCTATAAACAACTAGACACACAAAGGTCTTAGTAAAACAATTTAAAAAACGTCCATTAAGGGTCCATTGTTAACGTCCAAATAATGTCCAATAAAGCAAATGAGGGTTCATCCGTTTGGACCTTCTTTGAGCTCGGACATTTTTAGAAGGCAGACTGTGTATATAGTTGTTTATAGGAGATCAATGGTTGTAAGTGATAGTTTCGAACAGTGGAAATGAGGGTTTTGAATATCTTAAGTGATAGTTTCGAATATCGTGATGGTTTCGAGCATCGTAAGTGAGATTGTTGTACATCATAAGTAGGCATTAAGTAGACGTAGGTTAAGTAGACAATTTGTACATAATCTCATAGAGCCCTGGGTTTTGTATAATTTTATTGTTTATATTATAAGTTAAGATTATAGTTATTAGGAATACCGTTCGAGGAATGCAATATTTATATGACTTATTTATTTCCTGTAGATACTAAATGTGGTATAATGATAAATACATATAGAGGTATAAGAATGTTATGTCAATTAATTGGCTAAAGTTGACTTTTTTTGTACAAAACTAATTTAAAACCAAACAAATTACAAACAATTGTATTTAGGATTGTCCCCTAACTTTCAGGATACCTTACCTTACGTGACACCTTAGGTGGTGTCAAGTATTAATCTCGAAGACCCATTTTTAACCGACTTTGAAAAAAAGGAGGAGGTTATCAATCCGTCTAATTTATCTGCCAAACTATAGTAGAATTTATAGAAAAAATTGTGGATTCCCTTGACCGCCTTTAGTACGGACAACAGCTGATCAATGGTAACACTTGCAGTACGAATTCAACTCTTATGACGCAGATAATAAGAACGGTTCAAAGTTCAGAGTGTTACACTTGATCTGCTGTTAGCTGTATGTCAAACTAAGCTCTAATCTATACATATAATAAGACTGTAAAAAAGTTGTGTCTGTACATTGGATATTTTTTGAAAAGAATAATTGTAATGTGTTTTAGGATCGATACTGATGACAAAACACTAATTTTTAGAATTTTTGTCTGTGACTTTGTGCAAGTATCACGCCATAACTACTGAAGGGATTTTGATGGGAGTTTCACTAGGAGATAGCTGAAATATCCGGACAGCTCATAGGCTATAAGCCATGGCGGTATGTGATGTGGAAACAAGGATCTAGAGAGGATGATCTGCCTCCTGATCTCCTCCATCCTCCTCCTCTACGCAAACGAAGTTGCGGGGTACAGCTAGTATTTGATATTTTGGCTATTATTATAGGACTATTCATATTTCTGACTTTGGCCAAATGGCTATTATTTTAGAGTATAAAATTATCTGATTGTCGTTACTATTGTACATTGGGGCGCTTTTCCTGTCACGGAATCAGGTTTATATTTCCTCTATTTAAAATTAGCTTGTACGTAGACGCAGAGATAAGTGTACAGGAGAGTTTTAAGGTTGAGATTATCTCAAAAACTACTTGATCTATTGCAAGAATTCTTTCACTGTTAGATAGATAAAAGTTAAAACTATGTAAGTGTAAAATAATTATTAAATTCGGTTCAGTAGTTTTTGAGATAATCTCAACCTTATTGAGGCCACCTGCATACTTATCTCTGTCTTTAACTTGTTTGGTCGAATCCTCGTCACAGGAAAAACGCCCTTAGGATCAAGTTATAAATATTCAGATTAAATCTGACTCTTTTATACAGAGTGTATCGGAAAGGGTGTAAGCCGAAGGTAGGGTGTTCAGTAGCAGTGTTTTGTATGTGACATTTTTTTATTATTATTAAAAATGTCATAGAGCTACAGTTTTAGAATTAAAAATATAGTGAGCCATTACTACAAATTATTATATATAAACGGATATCACTCACTTATATTGTTATAGTCTGAAATTAGACTTTATTTGAATTTAGACGGTCTCAAGGTGAGCGCGCCACGCCACCTTGAGAAAGACCGTCGAAATCGGTCGAAACTGTCGGTCTAATTGCCGACTTCAACAATATAAGTGAGTGATATCCGTTTATATATAATAATTTAGAGCAATCAGTCGGTTAATTATCGATTGATTAATCTTCCTTACTTATGCCCTTTCCAATACTGTATAATTGGATTCCTAAATTGAAATAGAGCATAGCTCTTTTTGTAAATTTTCTAGTTATAGATCTAAGAAGCTATTGTACACGGTAATTTTTCGACCATTTGCATAGATTTCTAGTTTCTGAAACAGCCGCATTCATACACATTTCTATATATAAAAAGACATTGCCACATTTCAATCTAGCTTTGCCCCACCTACAAAACTACGTAACCATTTAAGTGTACCTATCATTTTGTTGGGGACTTATTACAGGTTTCATATTGCATAATCATAATCAGTATCATTTTCTACTACTCTCGCAACTCCTATAGAAGAATAACAAAAACAATGAATAAATCGCTTCGATTTCTTACTATTTTCTGAATTCTTAATTAAGCTGTTTTTTTCGAATCGCAACTTGTACAAAACTTTATTTTAAACCAATATTTTTAATAAAAAAAAGAGATATTTTAACATTTATTCGTTATCTTGTACAACTTGCGGTTGATGGTGGGGCAGAATCTGGCAATGTCATTTTGCGGCAGTAAATTACTAAATTAGGGCCACTTGTGCCAAAATTCGAGTTAAATATTTGATCAAACGTTTTAAACCTATAACTCGGGTTAACCTGTTGTTTAACCAGAGTTATCTTGAATTAGTTATCTTTTGTTCTTCTTTTGTGTGGTTTAGTGGCCAAACCTATTTGTCAAAGTTATTCAGGCCGCCCGTAGGCCTTTGACGTGGCCTAACGACTGCTGTAAAGCTACAACAACCGGGACCCACTGCTTAACGTGCGCCCCGAGGCACGGAGGGGCTCAGATGAATGTGTCACTAGCGGTCACCCGTCCCAGGTCCTCGTTGCTTAACTTGTACGATGTTTTGAACGGATGAAATCCTTAACCCTATGTTATCTTTTGGCACAAGCGGCATTTATGTCTAAAGTTGTTATTGAAACTGAAAACGTCTGCAAACGGTCAATATTATTCCACCCTGTGTCTAATGATTAGGGTAAGATTGCATTTGGCAGCGAGCCTCGTAGGTTAGGGTATACTCGTACGTAGCAGCACAGCACAACGTATGTACAAAGAATTTAGCCAAATGACGACTAATAAAATGAAATAAATTATACACTGTTGGTTATACATGAGTTTTATTTGCGACATTCTCTCTTAACTTGTCAACATGAAACATACACATAAACGCGCCTGCTTCCCATAGCGGTAAACAGGGACGATGGATTTCCATCTGCTGCGATCCTGGCATTCGCTTCGTTGGATAAGTACTTTTATTACTCTTTGCGCAAGACTTATTTACCACATTGAGTGGGGTACCTATCGTTCGCGGCGCGGATTATTATTATCTAAAAAGCTTGTAGGATAGCTAGGCGGAGAGAGATAATCTAAGGTCTAGGTCAACTATTTATTTATTTTATTAATGGACTCGACAGTTCGTCATTTGCCAATGTCATGTTACAGAAAATTCAATATATTCAATTGTCTTCTGTCTTTCGTCGTTCCTCCAGGGGAGTCGCAGTAGCGTCTTCACCCTGGGTAGCTGCGTCTTCATGTCTTCATCCACAGGAGTCGCCGTAGCGTCAATCACTGTGGACGAAGCAGCTCGACAGTCACGTTCACTCCCGAGCTCGTAGTGGGAATCTTGACCATGGCGCCAAACTTCAGATCCTGCTTGAATTCTCCAATAACTTCACCATACTGTCATTCGCGAACATTTTCTGATTAATTTAACGTGATATTAAACACAAAATAGTCCCTGTAGACGTTAAAAGGAAAATTATCAAATAATTTCGCAACCGTCGTTTCCCGCCATTTTCAAAAAGCCCAGCAAAATAGTATCTGAGTATCTTCTTGTCTGACCAAAGAGTAATATAAGTATAAGGAAACTTCTTACAGTTCTGACACTGGCAGCAGCCCGCAGCACCCAAAAAGACGTCAGATATACTCTACAACTTGTCTACAATCAAACCTAATTCCCAATTATTTTAAACAGTGAAATGAAGCTGATAAACTATAGCTAGACTAGGTATAATCCGATGGAAGGCTCCGTCGTGGAGTGCGATGTGGTGCCGGGGTGCCTGCGGTGTGGGTGCGGCGGGGGCGGGCTGGGGGTGCTCAAGGAGGTGCAGAGGGCGTACGAGAGACAGCTGAGCGTGGTCGACCAGGTCGGAGGCAAGAACAAGATGCAGGTCAGTTAGTCGAGCTACTTCGCTGGCTTGGTTAGAAAATCTTCTCGCGCCATTACACAATATGAGTTCTTATCCAATAATAAACAGAAGGTACCTGATTCTTACATTAGTATTTTATTTTTAACGTAATGGGGATTAATGAACTTTTTATAAGCTCCAATTGGCGTTAACGTGGATTAATGAACAAAAAGTTCACTAATCCCCGTTGACGGGGATTGTCAACGGGGATTAGTGGAATAAGCCACATTAGCGACCTTTACCTCTATCGCGCGTGAAACAGTGATATTGTGTCTAGATCATGATCTCAACAGGATGGTTGGAGGAAGATCGGGCAGAGATAAATAAAATAAAAATGACTTTATTCACCATTAAAACATAATTACTTATACAAAAATACAATTTTGTACTTAGGTACGGTGGAATACAGAGAAAGGTGTACAGGAGAGTTTTTAAGGTTGAGATTTTCTCAAAAACTACTTTGCAAAAATTCTTTCGCTGTATGATAGATAAAAGTGAAAACTATGTAACTGTAATAGAATTATTAAATTCGGTCTAGTAGTTTTTGAGAAAATCTCAAACTTATTGAGGCCCCCTGTATACTTATCTATGTGTTCGACTGTACTATAAATACTAAAATAAATATAATTGGTGAATGTGTCGAGGCTTCAGCACGGGTGCTGTGTTTCAGGCTCCGCCAGAGAGTCTTGCTGCCACTTACAGGCCTAACAGCCTTTACTTATAATATTAATTACTTGCTATATTATGATGGTTTTAAGAGGAGGGGGGAGACCTTTGCCCAGCAGTAGGATGAGGTTAAAAAATCCTTGAAACTTCTCCGCCATGTCGCAAATAGGTTTAAGAGAGCATTGATCTCCTATAAACAATTAGATACACAAAGGTCTTACTAAAACAATTTTAAAAACGTCCATACTAGGGTCCATTGTTAACGTCCAAATAATGTCCAATAAAGCAAATGAGGTACTATTCATCCGTTTGGACCTTCTTTGCGCTCGGCCATTTTTAGAAGGCAGACTGTGTATCTAGTTGTTTATAGGAGATTAATGTAAGAGAGGCTAATTTCTACGTGTTGTGTGCCTGTCAGATGCAAGTGTCCGTGCTGCGATCCTGGGTGAGCGACCTGTTGGGGCAGAACGCGTTGCTGGTGCGCGCCGTCGAGGGGCTGGAGACGGCGGCCACGGCGAGACTCTCCACGGAGCGCGCCAGGCACGCAGAGGTCAGTTGGGCTGGACGGCAACGACGCGTTACCATTTTGTAAAAACTAAAAAAATATACACGATGATGGTTTGTTTGACATATTCTCCAAAAACTAGTGCTGTTATCATTGATCTCCTATAAACAACTAGATACACAAAGGTCTTACTAAAAAAAATTAAAACACGTCCAAATAAGAGTCCATTGTTAACGTCCAAATAATGTCCAATAAAGCAAAGCTTCTTTGCTCTCGGACATTTTTAGAATGCAGACTGTGTATCTAGTTGTTTAGGAGATCAATGGATGTTAGCCTTAAACCTAGGTTAACCTCACTTCCCTTAAACCGTGTTTTTGTCACTTTCGCACTTCGTTAAAAAACGTTAAGCGTACCTACCTAATTTATTATTAAACGTGCGTTACAGCATTCATGAAATTGGATATTAAGTAAGAAATAAGACTCCATTAACAATTTAAATAAAATGTATTAAAATGTAGTCCGAAAAATTAAATAAGTAGATGAGTATAAATAATACTTAAAATATTTCACAAAAAGTTCTTATCGATAAAAGCGGGGACCGTAGTTAAACGAGACAGTTACGTAATAGACTACGGAATCTTTACCAGTGTCGCCTTTAGTTACACAATTCTTTACCAGTGTCGCCTTTAGTTACACAATTCTTTACCAGTGTCGCCTTTAGTTACACAATTCTTTACCAGTGTCGCCTTTAGTTACACAATAGACCAACGGGATCTTTACCAGTGTACACGTTAGACCTACGAGATCTTTACCAGTGTCAGTGTTATTCCATTGGCCACAAGTCGCCCCCGGCACGGCAGATGGTTTCTGAGCTGCGCGAGGAGGCTGTGGCGTTGCGGCGGCGACTGGCGCGCAAGGAGTCTGACCTGAGAGGCCTGGTATTTACCAGAGTGTCACCTTTAGTTACACAATATACCTTGGGAATCTTTCCCAGTGTCATAGACCTACAGGATCATTTCCAGTGTATCTAGACATCATAGACCTCCGGGATCTTTACTAGTGCCGCCTTTAATTACACAATATCTCGGGAATTTTTACCAGTGTCGCCTTTAGTTAGGTACACAGTTACACAATATCTTGGGAATCTTTAACAGGGAGTTACACAATAGAGCTACGGGATCCTGACCAGTGTGACCGTCAGTTGCATAATAGACTTACGGTACGGAATCTTTACCAGTGTCGCCTTTAGTTAATAATAGACATCGGGAGTCTGTGCCAGTGTCGCCTTTAGTTACACAATATCTCGGGAATCTTTACCAGTGTCGCCTTTAGTTACAAAATAGGCCTGAAGGATCTTTACCAGTGTACACATTAGACCTACGGGACCTTTACCAGTGTCAGTGTTTGCCCGTTGGCCCCAAGTCGCCCCCGGCCGGCAGATGGCGGGCGAGCTACGCGCGGAGGCAGTGGCGCTGCGGCGGCGGCTGGCGCGCAAGGAGTCCGACCTGAGAGGCCTGGTGGAGGTGCTGCGGCGGCTGCGCGAGTTCGACTGCTGCACGCTAGATGGCATTCACTTCTTCGAGGTCACCGAGTCGGATATATACGGAAATATGCAGTGGTGAGAGACGATGTTGTAAATAAGTAGCTGTAGTGTATTATTATTTGATATCACGGCGTTGGTACACGCCCAAGGGTCACTGCGACCTCAAAGGTCTATTGTGGCCGCGCACCGAGTTCTTATATCTCGCTCCCAAGGCCAACGTCCCTCAGGAACCGTACAATGCACTGGGTGAGAGAGTCTTGATATCCTCGGGTGGCACCATGTGTCCACCCAAGGCTCGACTTCTGCTGTGAATGAGCGCTTCACACTCACAGAGTAGTAGCTATAGTGTAGTTGGCGCGCTAAAGTGAGCTCGCTCTTACCACTGAGAAAAATTCTACGAAATCTGAGACCGCGCTCAAACTTCTTGGCATAAACAACCTCTAAAGGTACTCCCTCACCGGGAGCATTCGCGTGTAATGTAACGTTGCAGATTCGAGCATTATATCAGTGAGGGAGAAAAACAGCGTCAGTCAGGGAGGTAGTATTGTAATGTAATGCTCAAAGTCGAATCTACATTACACGCGAATGCTACCGGTTAGTTAGACTCTAATCTCGCCCTTAATTCACAAACTGTTTAGGTACTTATTACCGTGAGTTCGCTACCGACTACGTAAATATCTTCGCTGAGACGCACGGGATGACAGAACGCGGGATTGGCGGGACTTTAGTTCCGCTACTGTCCGCTAGAGGTGCCATACGAATCCGACCAATCCCGCAGTGGTTTACGCAGTCGTTAGCGAGCGTATTGACGCCGCCGAAGGATTAATGTCTCTATTGGTACAGGCGAGAAAGTAAACTGGAGCGCGGCGATGCCCGGAGCGCGAGACAGTCAAACAGGATCCGAAACAGAAACACTAGACACCGCAAAGTTTTGTGAATTGTATTTTACATTTACATACATTTTTACTGTTTTGATACGTTTTCATATTTTTGAATATATTTTTAGTTATTTTACTTATTCTTGAGTTTTCTTGTTAAGAGCCTTCCATGAGACAACTAGCGCCGCCAATCTTAAAAAAATATTTACCAAATGCTTATTAGGTACGATAAATACAATTTTCTAAATGCTTATTTATAACGTGATTCAATGTCGGTAAGTTGTAGTTCGCATAATTGCGAAAAACGGCCGTTTTTGGCACATTTGTGAACTACAACTTAGCTGGTCGCAATTATGCCATATATTGTATATTGAAAAATAGTATTTATCGTAATAAACATTTCGTAAATAACTTTTTTAATAAAATTGATTATATTGGAAGATATTATTGTTTAAAGATTGGCGGCGCTAGTTGGCTCTATGAAGGCCCTTAAGTAGTAGTGTTAAATCATAATTAACATCGCGATTATACGCTACGGTATTCAATAATTTTCCAAAAATTATTTCACAACTAGGTACTTATCTATAAAAAGTAAATTCTTCTTCTCTCGTGTGGTTTAGTGACCAAACCTATTTGTCAGAGTTATTCAGGCCGCCCGTAGGCCTCTGACGTGGCCTAACGACTGCTGTCAAGCGACAACAACCAACCAACTGCTTGACGTGCGCCCCGAGGCACGAAGAGGCTCAGATGAAAGTGTCACTAGCGGTCATCCAGCCAGGTCCTGACCTTTTTTTTTTTTTTTTTTTTTTTTTTTCGAGGGGAAAATCCTCATGGATACCTCTTTGCCACGGGGAGGCGAAGAGGTTATGTCGGACTCTTACCGACTAAAACCCCTCGGTGTTCCGTCTCGCCGCCTTACGACGGAGTCACGGGGAGACTTGCGTATAACTTCCGCGACTCCGCCAGCGGGTGTCCGGGGGACCCTTCTCGTGGGATTTTGACTCCCATCCGGCTGTTAGTGGCATGCTGGAACACAGACACGCCGACCAACTCCAGGACCTGTTACCGGGCGTTGGACTACCCCGTGTCCACTCGCCCGGAAGCCCTCATTACGGGGGGAGGTTTCGGGCATACGCCAGCCTCCTCCGCCCGACTCTCCTGCGGCGGATTCTATCGGACAAGGGGTCGACCTCCCTTGCCCTCTCCGCCGCCTCCTTCTGCGAAATTACCTGTTCGCAGAAGGTTACCATCGCATCCCATGACCTGTCGCTGTCCACCATAGTGTTTACTACGGACGACAACGACAGGACGGCTCCCACTGCCGCAACAAGTACGGCGCGCTGCTCCGACCATGCGGGGCACTCGGCCAGTGTGTGGTGCGCCGTATCCTCGGCGCAGCCGCAATGGTGGCATGTCATAGTGGGCTCACTTCCCGCCACCTTGCACAGATATCTCCCGAAACAACCGTGTCCCGAGAGAACCTGCACGAGGCGGAAAGTGAGCACACCATGTCGCCTGTCCACCCATCTCTCCAGGACGGGTCGCACTGCCTCCACAGTAAGTCGACCGGCGCTCGGCTCCTCCAGTCGCTCCATCCATTTCCGGAAAAGAGCCCTCCGCGAATCCTGCCTCCATCGCCTGATCTCTTCCGGAAGTGGATGTTCACCCCTTGCCTTTGCTTCCGCAGTCCTCCGGTATGCGTCCGCCAGCACCTCAGCGTCCAGGTCCCAGGGTGGAGTCCCGGCTAGCACGCACGCTGCCTCACAGGATATGGTGCGGTACCCTCTCGCAACCCTGACCGCCATGACCCGTTGCGGCTTCCGCAGAAGGGCTTTATTATGGGCGTTCAAGGTGTCGGCCCATATGGGCGCACCGTAAAGTGCCATGGACCGCACCACACCCTTGTACAGCCGGCGGCAAGTGTCGTTCGGTCCACCCAGGTTCGGGAGAAGCCTTCCGAGGGCGGCAGCGGCTCCGATCAGCTTTGGAGCCAAGCTTCGGAAGTGCTCCTTGAAGCCCCAGCGGCTGTCAAGGACGACGCCTAGGTACCGCATCGTCGACTTGATGCCAATTGGGACTCCACACACCATTATTTGTGATTCAGCTGGTGGCGATTTTCTTGGTCCATGAAAGCATAGGGCCTCGGATTTATTTAAGGCCACCTCTAGGCCTAGTCTCCTTATCCGGTCTACTACGTGGGCCACTCCGGCAGTTGCGAGCACTGCGGCCTGTCGGTACGAGGTGCCGCGAGCTGTGACGAGGGTATCGTCGGCGTAGCAATTTACGTCCACCCCTTGTAAATTGACACCTCGCAGCACCCAGTCGTACCCGATGTTCCACAGCAGAGGGCCTAGTACCGACCCTTGTGGAACACCGCACGACATCGCCCTTCGCCCCCACCCGTGCCCCGTTGGGTACGCGACGGCCCTCTCAGACAGGTAGGCCCCCACGATCCGGCGCAAGTATGCGGGCATGGCGTGATGCTTCAGGGCCTCGTTGATAGTAGCCCAGGGCAAGGTGTTGAAGGCATTAGCGATGTCCAGAGACACCGCCAAGACGACCTCGCCCTGGGACACCGCCTCTTGCGCAAGTTCTTTTATCCGCAGGATGGCGTCCACCGTGGAGCGACCCCCGCGGAAGCCGAATTGGCTGTCACTCAAGTCCGGTCCAGGCCCCTGCAGGTGCCCGATGATGCGCACGGCGACAACGCGCTCGAACAACTTGTTCACCTCATCGAGCAACACGATCGGCCGGTAGGCCGATGGTGAATCAGCAGGACGGCCCTCCTTCCGCAACAATACCAGTTTCCCTACCTTCCACGTACTCGGAAAATGACCCTGTGACAGGCATGCACTGAACAAGCCCCTTACACGGGACCCAATGGCTTCCAGCGCCAGGACCCAGGCCCGTCCGGGTATGCCGTCCAGTCCCGGGGCAGAGTTCTTGGCTTTGAGCCTTAGTACCGCCGCCGTTAGCTCGCTCTCAGAGACCTCAGGGGCGCCCGATCTCTCGTCGTCGTCCAAATCCTCAGTTGAAACCATGGGCGGAGGCACATGTTGGTCAGTGAGTGGGAACAGTGCTGCAACCACCTGGCCCAGAAGATGAGGGTCGAGACTCTGCGTCAAGGGAGGCGTCCAGGGGCGAAGTTTCCGTCTCACCATTTTGTACGGTCGCCCCCACGGATCGACATTCAGAGTCTCGAGCATTTCCTTGTAGGCCGCTGCCTTAGCCTTGGATATGGCGACCTGTAGGGCCTTAACTGTGACCCTGTATGCCGCGTACAGTTGCGCCTCTTGCTCCTCGTCCCGGCGACGCCGCCTTCTGCACCTGGTGTACTGGCGTCTCGCTGTCACGCACTGCTCGCGGAGTCGCCCAAGCCCAGCGGACCACCAGTACACCTGGCGTCGGGCAGGACGCGTCTTGTGCCGCGGCATCGCCGCATCGCATATTTTCGTCATAGCTCCCCCCAGCCAGGCCGCTTCAGCCTCCACCGCGATCGGTTCTTCGGGCGCCGAGAGAGCCAGGTCCTGACCTCGTCCAACGTTGCTTAACTTGTACGATCGTTTTCAATGTGTACTAGCAACTGGCAATCGAGCCCAAAAAAAAATTAAAAAAAAAATTATTTTACACTTTTTCTAACGTAGCGTGTATGAATAGGTTGATGACTGTGTATGACAATCATCAACATATTCATACACGACAGCAAGGTTTTATGCCTGGATCGCAGCAGATGGAAATCCATCGTCTCTGTCTACCGCTACGGGAAACAGGCGGGAGTTTATGTATGTATGTATACCGCAGCCCAAATCTAGTGTCTTATTTTGTAAACAAATATGATCGTCTAATTACCTGTTGTGATGTAACACTGAAGGAACTGTTTGGTTGAACCTGTTCATCGTTGTGAAAATAAAGTGATCCGATCCAATAATGTGATAATACCCGCACAATAATCATAGAAAAGCTTAAAATGTTAGTAGTTTTTGTTTACAAAATAAGACACTTGATTTGGGCTTCGGTATACTTATAGGTTATATCTTGTTCTAAAATATTTTTTTCTCACAATTATAGAAAGACAAGAACAGTCTTTGTAATTGCAAAGACCTGGTGGCCTTGAATGATGAGCTACGTAAGGATAACTTAAGTAAAGAAAGGTAATTATAATTACTTTATTTATTTATTTATTTTATTAATGGACTCGACAGTTCGTCATTTGCCAATGTCATGTTACAGAAAATTCAATATATAAATAATAGTCTTCTATCTTCCTCGCAGTAGCGTCTTCACCCTGGGTAGCCGCGTCTTCTTGTCTTCATCCCGAGGAGTCGCCGTAGCGTCATCACTCTGGACGAAGCAGCTCGACAGTCACATTCACTCCCGAGCTTGTAGCGAGAACTCTTGATAAAAGCTTCAGATCTTGCTCAAATTATCCAACAAATTCACCATACTGTCACTCGCGAACATTTTCTGATTAATTTAACGTGATATTAATCTCAAAATAACCACTGTAGACAATAAAATAAAATTATTAAATAATTTTGCAACCGTCGTTTCCCGCCATTTTCAAGAGAACCCAATTACTTTATTTATTTAACTATTAGCCTGTAATGTCCCACTGCTGGGCAAAGGCCCCAACTCGTCCACTCATCTCTATTCTGCGCAGACTCAGACCACTCTCTCATAAAAACGTAAAGTTCGTCTCGCCATAGTTCTACTAAACTTATAAATGACAATGCCAGATTCTGCCCCACCATCAATCGCAAGTTGTACAAGATAACGAATAAATGTGAAAATATCTCCTTTTTTTTAATTATTGGTTTAAAATAAAGTTTTGTACAAGTTGCGATTCGAAAAAAAACCAGCTTAATTAAGAATTCAGAAAATAGTAAGAAATCGTAGCGTTTAATTCATTGTTTTTGTTATTCTTCTATAGGAGTTGCGAGAGTAGTAGAAAATGATACTGATTATGATTATGCGATATGGAACCTGTAATAAGTCCCCAACAAAATGATAGGTACAGCTTAAATGGTTACGTAGTTTTGTAGGTGGGGCAAAGCTCCATTGAAATGTGGCAATGTCTTTTTCAGAGAAATAAGAAGACTAATGACAGATGCACACCAATATGAACAGACTATAGTTAATTTAAGAAGCGAAATATCAATGACGAAATATCATACGCCGTACGTATTAAATTAAACTTTAATGCTTTCTCTTAAACAGTGTTTTTGTAACCTATCTTTAAAAAAAAAAGGTTTATTTTATTTTATTAATGGACTCGACAGTTCGTCATTTTTCAATGTACATGACATTGAAAAATGACGAACTGTCGAACACAGAAAATTCAATGTATAATAGTCTTCATCTTCCTCCAGGGGAGTCGCAGTAGCGTCTTCACCCTGGGTAGCCGCGTCTTCTTGTCTTCATCCAGAGGAGACGCCGTAGCGTCGTCACTCTGGACGAAGCAGCTCGACAGTCACGTTCACTCCCGAGCTTGTAGCGGGACTCTTGATAAAAGCTTGAAACATCTTGCTCAAATTATCCAATGAATTTACCATACTGTCATTCGCGAACATTTTCTGATTAATTTAACGTGACATTAAACACGAAATAACCACTGTAGACATTAAAATAAAAACTATCAAATAATTTTGCAACCGTCGTTTCAAGCCATTTTCAAGAGAACCAAAAAAAGGTTAATTTAGAATAATTTAAGTCATTTACTTGATAAATGAATTGTTTTCTTTCTCCCCGCTCGCTCTCGTCTCATCGCCTTTCCAGTACCTGAATAAGGACTTTGCATTTGGCTGGATATTTTTTCTAATCTCTTCAGCTACCGGTGCCCCCCCCCCCCCCCCCCCCCCATTGGCGACGCCCTTGATGGTAACCAAGTAAATACCTGCCCCCTTACCTTGAAGTCTTATAGCAGTATTACTTTCATAATACTTTGTTGCTTCGTACAATGACGACCTTAATGAGCTTACTTTAAGGTCGTCATTATACGAAGTAACAAAGTATTATGGAAGTAATACTGCTATAAGACTTCAAGGTAAGGGGGCAGGACTACATTATACATTTTTATAATAAACTTATTTTCAGGAATTCCTCCAAGAAAGGTACGGAAGTCATGGCTGGAGTGTGTTGTACTGGAAATGAGGTATTTTGAATAATTATTATGTACATATAAAAATAGTACAAATATTAATTACGTAAATAAACTCTTATTCTTATTTTTTCAATCATATTTTAAACAATTAAACACTCAGAGGAAAAACTACTCGCTGATGGGAATCGAACACGGCCTGGCGTGGCGAAGTGGATAACCTGCCGTGGCGAAGTGGATAACCTGTCGCGTTATCTATTTCGCCACGACGGAGGGGCTGACGTCATGCGTCGAATTTAGCCCCAGCTTCCTTCACCGTTCTCGTATGAGTAGTTGATAGCTACTGGACTACCTTCTTCTTATAATTATTTCTAAAGATTTTGAAGAAATAAATTGCATTCTAAGTTATTGAAAACTAATACTGAAATTAAAGGTCTGAAAAAATATATAGCAATCTTGGGGTATCGATTTAGGGTCTGTTTCTATCTGTTATGCTCCTACTTCACTTGCCATGTGTGGTTGGTATGTCTCATGGCGGCACTTCACTTGGCTATTCGTATTTGCGTATTTGTCATAATTGCCATGTGTGGTTGGTATGATTGACAAAATATTCGTCTTATTTGTATGTACGTCAAATATTTGACAAATACGATAAACGCCCAATAGCGAATAGGTACGAATAGCCAAGTGAAGTGCTACCATGACAAAATATTCGTCTTATTTGCCTATTCGACACACAATATGTTGACAAACATATCCAAATACTACAAACATCCAATAGCGAACACGAATAGCCAACTGAAGTGGGAGCATTATACCCATCTATTTCTAACTATTCATCTACCTACACCTAGTTTTCTTTCCGTGTTTGTAGTGTAGTGTAGCAATTGAATAAAAAGGTGTTGTCGACATTATCTACATTGGTCCAAACTTTCCCCTTCATTGCATATCTTATCTATAGTATTGTTAAAACCCGGCCCATCGACCCAGATCAGAGCAATATTCCTAAGCGATGGGCGGGTGGTGAGGTAGTATGCTGTGGTGTCCTTGGTCGCAGTCCGGGGGCGCTGAGGCGGCCGGCTGTGGCGCCGTAGTCAGGGAGGAAGCGAAGCACCAGGAGAGAATACAGCAGATGGAAAACAATTTAAAGGCTTGTTCACATTTCTATGACCAATTTGTTTAGCTAACTAGATAGTTACCTAAACAATGGACCCTAAACAACGCGAAAAGGCCACGTGGCTGTCCCCGCAAACGATGGCGAGACGAACTTTACGAGAGAGTGGTCCGAGTCTGCGCAGAATAGAGAAGAGTGGAAGGGCTGGGGGGAAGCCTTTTCCCAGCAATGGGACATTGCAGGCTATTAAATAAAGAAATAACTAGATAGTAGTAGTAGAGAGCTCAGTGGCGGAGTGGTTGGGTCAATGGACTTGCGATACGGAGGTCCCAGGTTCGATCCCCAGCCAGGGCAGCCATGTACCAATGAGGTATCCTCGGTTTTTTCGTTTACCAAGTACTCTCAAAACGATGAAGGAAAATTTTAGAATTAAAACTATAGTGAGCCATTACTACAAATTATTATATATAAACGGATATCACTCACTTATATTGTTAAAGTCGGCAATTAGACCGACAGTTTCGACCGATTTCGACGGTCTTTTTCAAGGTGAGCGCGCCACGCCCGCGTCGCCGTTGACGCATGAAGATATATATATATATGTTGATGAAGGAAAACATCGTTATGAAACCTGCTTGCCGTAGAAAAAAATCTAGAGCATATGTAATCTGCCAATCGGCACTGCGTCCGCGTGGTGGATCATGGCCAGAGCTCCCTCGATGTAAGGGAAGGTCTGTGCCAGAGCAGTGGGGCAATAGAAATAGACTGATGCATATTAAGCAGAAATATATATTTTAGATACCTCTTCTGAAGATATGAAGACTTCTAAGGATACAGTCATGACCTCCTCGTGGGAATTTTTAGTCACTAACTTGGCATCGGAAGTCGCCATGCATCGTGTATAGTGCGCCTTGCGTTCAGCTGTGGACTGGTACGGGTTGATGATGATGCTGTATCTCTGTCAGTGTGCTGGCCGCAGCGTGCGCGTCATGCGTCGGGCGAATGCGGCTCTGAGCGAGGAGCTGCACGCCCTGCGCCACGTGTGCGCCGCGCTCAACGAGCAGTGTCGCGCAGCTGCAGCCCGCGCGCACTTAAAGGACGACATCATCTTGGAGATGCGCAAGCAGCTTAAGCAGGCAAAGGCCAAGGTTAGCCATTACTCACTCCGCTGGCTTAGCGATCGGTGGGACTTGTTCTCCCTAACGAAACGACGCCGTCATGGACATGACAAAACATTACCTCTTGTAAACCTTATGCAAATGTTTTGTCGGTCGTGTCGTGTGCCTGCATTATGTGTGAGAGGTCGTGTATTCGTTCCCGATAGAGAAGATGCTTGAATAAGGTGGTATCTAATGTATATAACCATTTTTTGTGGGTGTAATTGAACGTTTCAATGTACATATCTGGTCCATAGCACAATACCAAACATACCATGACTACATATTAAGTAAGTGCTAATTTGAGTAAATATTAAGTTTAAAATGACTGGCGACCTCTTCCAGCTCATATAATCTCTCGCAAATGAGACTGAGAGCCCGGAAAGTGCTATAAGTTTTGTAACCTTTTTTCACTGAAATAAACAGTTTAAATTTTAAATTTTGTAATTTTTTTCTAATAAATTCGTTTAAAACAATAAGGCCTGTGTGTACAGACAGGCGGCGGCCTTATCGCTTAATAAATAATATAATTATAATATAGCTAATTTTGGTTTTATATGTAACCCATCTATTCCTTTTGTGGGCAAATGAAGTATATTTGATTTGAAATACTAGTTTGGGCCATGAGTGTGTCTTATTTATTTGTTCCAGATGAAAGTTTCCGAAGGGCACAGTCTCGAGTCTCGAAAGGACTTCATGGATGGCGACCACAAGTTGAGCCCTAGGGCTTCGTGCGAGTCCGTGAGCCTGTCGTGTGTGCGCCAGCAGCCGCGGCGCAAGCGCACCGTGCCGGCTCTCTTTGCGCCTGCGCACTGCGACACACCATTACACCCGGACTCAGACGACTGCCACACACCAAGGTTCGATGGATCCGGAGACGACGCGTTTTCCCCTTAACCCTTCGCTATTTAATTTTTTGATATTATCTTTATATTTATGATGGACAAGGAGAATATTTTATTATTCTTATTTATTAAATGATAAAGCCACGAAGGAAATAATTTCGTCGCGCTCTATCGAGTGTCTGAAGTATATTTTGAACGAGTACCGATCGCCACCCTTGTCACTTGTGCGTTGAACGTGGAGAAAGGTGTACAGGAGAGTTTTTAAGGTTGAGATTTTCTCAAAAACTACTTGATCTATTGCAAGAATTCTTTCACTGTTTGATAGATAAAAGTTAAAACTATGCACTGTAAGATAATTATTAAATTCAGTCCAGTAGTTTTTGAGAAAATCTCAACCTTATTGAGGCCCCCTGTATAATTATCTCTGTCTTCGACTGTATTCTCATACTTCGACTTCTATTACGATATAAGAAAATTCAAACAATGGAAAAACAAGAGAGTAGCGAACACGCTAAAAATGGTCGTGTTACATCGACCTTGCGATGTACAATTGGCTTTCTTCCTTCATGAAACAAGACGATTGGAGCTATCAAAGTACCTTGTAATAATCGAATAATGAAGCAAGCAAGGACTATATTGGACGCTTGACGTCAGGCCCGGCCGTGGCGAAGTGGATAACGCGCCAGACTGCTTTGAATCTGGCGTGTATTGTTTGATTCCCACCACAGACCACTTACCCCATAGACATGAAATCGGTACAAATTTACAAGCGAAAAATTATGTCAACGACGAAGCGTACAGGGGTGCCGTATTAAATAGATGCGTCCATGTCGCTAATATCTCTAGGTGCCACATGTCGCGAAGCAATTTTGCGCTCATGTGTGGGCAGACACGGCCAGGCGCCCTCCTGTAACAGGTCTATGGACTAAGTGGTCTGTGATTCCCACCGACGACGGCCAGTTCTTTCTCTACTTCACTATTATATATTTTTTATTAAAACTTTCGTTGTTCTAGATGGTATTTCTCCTTGTTAAGCTGCAGAAGAACACCGCTTAACGATATATGAAATGTGTTGGTCTTAATTAAATATGATTTTTATGATATCGAAATTTTTATATGCTACTTTGTCAATTGTTGAAATTCGTGTGCATTGTCGTTTTAAGTTTAGAATAATCAGTGCTTCTTGAATCTTGATACAAATGTTGATGAAGACTTCAAGGTAAATACTTTTATGCTATCTTTTCAGTGTTTGGACCAATGTTTAAGATAATGTCAGTATACTACACGAATGTTTCCCGTACCCGTAGGTAGAGACGATGGATTCCCATCTGATGAGTACATTCATCAAACACTTCATGTACGCTCCTCAGTTCGTAGTAAGGTCGAGGTACGTCCTCCTCGGTCTACCTGTCTGCGGTATATTTCAGTACTTAATGTGTTCTCTACAGGTGTCATGTCAGGCGACGACGTCTACTCCGAACTGCAGCGCAGAGGTGTGCGACCCAGAAATGTCAGTCATTGAAATGGAACGTGTGTGTGATTGTTATTGGCTTCTTTAAGTTAACATTGCTCATAAGATCAGCAAACTGAAATGGCGGTGGGCTGATCACATCTCTAATATAGAACTAATAGTCAATGGTGTAGATGAGTTCACGAATTACGAACGGGTAAACGTATGACCTGCGAAAGGCATGGGACCCTTGGGAGAGACTTGCGTATGCTTCCGTCCAGTAGTGGGGATACGGGATGAAAATAATGATGTTGGTATTTGCGACCAATATTTGTCTTCTATTCATTCGTAGACTGATAAAACGAGCCGTCTTTCAGTTAGACTAACAACTTAATAACAATTTATTGATGTAAGTACAGTTAATTTTGAATTGAAATATTCCTTAGATAATGATATTTAATTATTTCATATTTACTTTGCAGAATCCACCAAGTCCTATTCTAATATCGGACGAATCTTTCGAAGATTTGGAAAATTCCTTCAACAGACAATGTTACATAACTCCTCGAGACTTCTCTGGATCTGCAGAAGTGAAAGTTTATTCTCATAAATCTCCGCCATGCAGTTCGCAGTCATGTTTGGAGTCACCTAGACCTATAATCTTAAATGCGATGTGTCCTAATGACGATCTGTCTTTGAATTTAGACTGCCCAGCTAGGTCTTCCAGACCTCGTTCTCCTCAATCGTGCGAAGGATCGCCAAGATTTGCTTCTACATTGCTATGTCCACAGTCTCCGTGTTTTCATAATCCATTTCCAGTTTCACCATGTTCTTCTATTAAAGATTTTTCAGCCCAACCTAATCCTAAACCACACTGTCCAGTTGCAATTAAACCTTGTTCTCGTAAGCTAATGCCATGTTCTCCTAAGCCATGTTCGTCTACACCATTCTCACCTAGAGTACCTAGACTCTGTTTAGAATCGCCTAGGCCTTCAAGCATACGCGATTCTCCAGCTGGATCTCCTGAACTTTGTCTTCATGAATCAAATCCAGATTCGCCGAAACCCTGTTCTTCCAAGGCTTGTGCCACAAAACCTTTTTCTTTTAAACTGTGTCCATCAAAAATGACTACACCTGGTTCTAAAGAACCATGTTCAAGGTCACCAAGGTCTGACTCCCCCAAACTATGTCCAGGGAAAAAGTCTTCAAGATCCAGTTCACCGAAACCGTGCTTTCAAGGAATATCTGTACCCTGTTCTAAATCAAATTCTATGTCGCCGACACCTTGTTCTCCAAGACCTTCCTCATCAAAATCTCGTCCTGATAACCCCTGTCCAAACCCTAGACCTTGTGCCTTTAGACCATGTCAAGGATCCCCTAACCCATATTCTTTAGAATCAATCCGTCAGTCATCACCGCCTTGCTCACCAAGAGCTCAAGGTTCTCCCCAGCCATGTTCAATACCTTGTCCGAGATTACCTAGCCCTTGTTTTCAAGAGCTATCACACCCTTCCTCAGAACCAACTTCTTTCACATCACCTGTCACTCCTAGACCATGTTCTTCGACAAGCTCTGGGTCAGCAACTCCTTCAACAGTGAAGATCTGTTCAAGGCCTTCAACTCCGCCATGCCAGAAGTCTCCTTCATGTAGTTCCAAGTTCTCTCCAATCAAATGTCTGGTTAAACTCAAGAGTCTGCTGAATAAACGAGACACCACGGAGGGCGGGACGTGCACGGGAGATGTGGAAGAGTTGTATTTTAATAAGGAAATCAAACAGAGCGACGCTTCTGCTGATTGGTTAGTTTTTATTATGGATTGTTTATCAAATATGTATATATTGACACAATATAATAATATAGGTATTATATTGTGTCAATATAATCATGGCCAAAGGATTCCCAATTCCGCAGTATTATAATCAATTTAAATACACATAAAAAACTAAATTCATTATTCAGGCTCTAAACTTACGGGTTGCATGCAAATCTATTCTCAGATTACTAACTTGTCTACTAAATCATCATATCTCTGTACGTACATACAATCAGGCTGCTAGCTATAAACGTGACTAAAGTTAGGCGAAGGTTTAAGCCATGTTTTAACGATTTACGCTGGTCTTGGTTCAGCAACTGACAAATTAAGCCACCGTTTAGCAGTGTACTTGTGGTTGCGGCTCATTCTCTATTTTAATGAAGCTGTCACCATCGCAATGTATGCGGTTATTCGCATGCGGTCATTAATGGAAGTCTGAAAACACCCTAATCATGGTACCTACATAGTCATCTTTAAAACTGAAAATTCTGTTGCAGGGATCAATGTTTAAACCACGAATGTCTTCAATCTTTTGAGGTATTATTTGTCTATTTTCGTAACATTTCATAATTATTTAGAACTTTATTTTGTTTAATTAAAGTCTCTTCTTGCTTCAGTCTGCAAGAAATATCTCCTGTGCCATATCACCTATGTAAGTATGTTATACTACTTATAATTGTATTTTTTAAAGAATCATCGTCAGACCGTATCATCCACTCACAGACCACTTCCCCCATAGACCTGTAACAAGAGCCCGTGTCTGCCCGCACATGAGCGCAAAATTGCTTCGCGACTCGTGCAACCTACAGATATTAACGACATCGACGCATCTCTTTAGTACGGCACCCCTGCCCCCCGCTTCGTCTCTATGCGCTCATCGTTGACATAATTTTTCGCTTGCTTTGTACCGATTTCATGTCTATTGGGTAAGTGGTATGTGGTAGGTACGTACAATCAGGCTGCTAGCTATAAACGTGACTAAAGTTAGGCGAAGGTTTAAGCCATGGTTTAACGATTTACGCTAGACTTGGTTCAGCAACTGACAAATTAAGCCACCGTTTAGCAGTGTACTTGTGGTTGCGGCACATTCTCTATTTTAATGAAGCTGTCACCATCGCAATGTATGCGGTCAATAATGGAAGTCTGAAAACACCCTAATCATGGTACCTACATAGTCATCTTTAAAAACCTGTATTTGTAAACTTTAAATAAATAAATAAATAAAAAATAAAAAATAAAATTTTGTTCCAGGGATCAATGCTTAAACCGCGAATGTCTTCAATCTTTTGAGGTATTATTTGTCTATTTTCGTAACATTTCATAATTATTTAGAACTTTATTTTGTTTAATTAAAGTCTCTTCTTGCTTCAGTCTGCAAGAAACATCTCCTGTGCCATATCAGCCATGTAAGTATAGGCTATACTACCTATAATAGTTTTTTTTATTCTCGTCATCATCAGCCCGTATCAGCCCACTGGTGGGCATTGCCTTTCCCAAGGCGCGACACTCAACACGAACCTCGGCTTATCCCACCTTGAGCTTTATAAGGATACCTAACCATGAATATTTTTTGGAATCAGGGTGTTGGTTCAAGCCCAAGGGTCGCTGCGACCTCAAAGGTCCGTTGTGACCGCGCACTTCTTATTTATTTGTTATTTATTTATTCAATACATAACCGACTGGTTTACAGATATCACCAAAACACCGAGTCAGTGGATATATATGTAATTGTAATAAGTACAGTATAATAATAACAATTAATGAATTATACAATTAGATAGTCTTATATCTCACTTCTAAGCCCAACGTCCTTCAGGAAAAGTATGATGCACTAGGGCGTGAGAATTTTTATAACCTCGGATGATACCTGCCTATGTTTTGTATAAGTTCAACTATATTATTGTTGGATTATATTAATAGACAAGTATTTAATTATTATTGTTGGGTTATATTATAATATGTTCATTCACAGGGACACCGGGGAATCTGGAAACTCTGGACAATGTAGTAGTTATCGCGTAAGTGGAAAAATAATTCGTGTGTATACTCCATATACTTACATTTTTCACGTTTAAGTCGCTAGTTATCTTATTGCGTGCCATAGAATAGGTTGTGGTACTAATCTGTGTGTTTATTTTAAGTATTTACTTAGATTGTATTTAGTGTCACGAAGATTAACCGCATGCCTGCATGCGGGCCGCTCATCTAACTCTAAAAGGTGCCTTACTACAGGCATTGAAAAATCACACTTTTTGAGGCACCTGTGGGGCTCCCTGTGGGGTGACCGCGACTTCCATCGTAATCGCTTTCAATTTTCAATGACACATGGACCCTGTACATTGCTGCTATGTTTTTGCAAGTTTTAACAAACGACAACGAAACGCAGCAATGAATAAGGTTCTAGTGTCAAAATGAAAACGATAACGAAAACGATTGAAGTCGCGGTCACCCCCTTGATGGTAGGCGGTCATCGTCGCCTAGAGATAGGTACCTGCAATACCCGAGGGGTTGCTGGATCGCTGCCGACCTTGAAAAGCTGCTTTATTGACGTTTCTATTGAGGCATCCCATATCACAGCTCCGTGGGAAGGCGTCAGGGGGCGGATCATTCCATATGTTGCATGTATGCGGCAAGAAGGTTCCCGTAAGTGTTGTGTGTGACATACAAACATGGGTGCAGAACATGAACTTTTGAATTTACGGCCATTTGAAACAGTGGATTCTATTTTCGTCCTGCCATCACCTACTGTTGCGTCCGTATTTGTTGCGCAGTGCGAGGCGTTAATGGCGTTGTGTCGAAATAGCGTCTCGCCGGAAACCGCAGCTTTTATGCCGCGATACTAATTAGACGGCTCGTAGTATAGTATAGGGTGCGACAACATGTGATAATTTGTTATGCGGCCCTATATCGCTATATTTTCGGTGATTTCACGTGTAAATTAGCTCGTAACGATTTTATTCTATCGGACTAACAGCTAAGTGGCGTCAGGGCTTCGGTTTTCGAATCAATAGGAATTTCCTTGGCACGCATGTTTCATCATCGACCTATTCTCTTGTTCATTTTTTTAAATACTTAAAAGTATATACCTATATACAAATTCATTTTTATAAAATATATCATGGTTGATGTTGCATAGTAAATACTCGTATGTTTATTGCATAGGTAAATCTACTCACTCGGAGAGCTCGGTGGCGCAGTGGTTGGGTCGATAGACTTGCAATACGGAGGTCCCAGGTTCGATTCCCAGCCAGGGCAGTCATGGACCAATGAGTTAACCTCGTTTTTTTCGAAGGAAAAACTTACGTACATTTACCGAGAGCATTCAAAAACGGTGAAGCAAAACATCGTGATGAAACCTGCATGCCGTAGAAGAAGAAGAAAAAAATCTAAGGCATGTGAAATCCGACAATCCGCAGTGGGCCCACGCGGTGGATCATGGCCCCAGCTCCCTCGATGTAAGGGAAGGACTGTGCCCAAGCAGTGGGGCAATATAAATAGACTGATGATGATGATGAAATTTACTCACTTGATCACGCTGGGTATTGCTGTGTCATCAATATTCAAAGTCGTGCTTCATCCCTTTTGACAAATTAATTTAGTATGGAATCTGATTGTAAGACGTGATCATTTTACTAACAGATTCTCAATTTTCAAATGCCTGCAAGTAAAATTTTTATTTGTTCGTAAATCTCGGAATTCTTCAAAATCCTTACGTGCCGAGACGGTACCTCATCAGCTCGTAAAGCCGGTCCAAACAGCCACACGCCTTACATTCCCGCTGGCCCGTGGGGCGGGGATACCAGAATACGCGGCAAGTGGGCCAGCGTGCGCCGGCGCAGCACTTCCGCCATACTTCCAAAATGACTATTTATGTCGCGCCCGATATAACCGCTGAAACACTGTGCAGTCAGATACGGTAGAGATGGTTGAAGGAGTTTTGTAAAGTTGAAGGAATATGAGAATACTAATGGCGAAGGATAAACGAGTAGATTCCCAATTATGTGTTTTTTTAAATTTAAGTGTAGGTACGGGAGTGCACTTGTTTGCATTTCAAGATTTAAAACTATAAATTATAGACAGCTGGCATTTTAGCAGCTATATTATAAAGGAAGTTACATATTCTGGTACTGGATATTTTGGATTTTGATTTCATATTATTTTTGCCTTCTATTGTTTTTAGTTGAACTGTAGTCGGTCTCAATAAGATTTTCTGATACTTGACCGATTGCTAAAATTATTTCACTTGCAGATAGCTTCGGCCGTGGATTGTGTATCTAATTATAAAAATCGGTCGAGTGTTTTTGAGACAATCTCAATGATAGCTTTTCTTTATCCTAAGCGCTACGAAATCGTCGGCGTGGATTCTACACCAACGAATGTCGTCACATCTTACCTTTAATGTTAACCTACCTGAATGCGTATACTGTGGCATGAAAGATGCACAATCCCTGCGTCAGTCATCCTGCGTCCTCGCAGTGAAGCCAACTGTTTACTATGGCGCTACTAACGTGTTTACTATAGCGGTACTAACGGTTTACGTTAATGTAGTAACGTTTTACGTTCAGTTTACTGGGTTATGGTGTTAAGTTTTTGTTGTTTAAAATGATGTTCAACGGGCTTTTGATGTGCGCAGATTCGGATGCTAGCGACTTTAAAGTGAGTTTTTGTGATGTTGCGTTCGGCTTGGTCAATACACCTTGTACAGTTTTATACTTAGTCATTTATTTTAAAGAGCTCGGTGACGTAGTGGTTGATCAATGTATTTACGATATGGAGGTCCTAGGTTTTTACCCAGATCGGCTATGTATGTACCAATGAGTATTTTTTTTAAAGAAAACTTGCGTACATTTACTGAATTATCTTGCTGCCACGACTATCGCTTCCTCCATAATTATCTTCATGTAGAAACGCTCATCGGTTTGTAAGTAGCAGACAACACTTGGTCTTTTTTAAACATTATTTATTATATTAGAACATGATGAGAAAATTCTTGCCGTGGGCAGGACTTGAACCTGGGACCTAATACTACTAATAATGCGAATACTACTACTATTGTCTGATAGATGGAATTGCGTAACATACCCTTTAAGTATGTATAAAGCGATGAAGATTTTCGGTGGGCTCGGCGTGGCCTGTGGTGGCTCAGTTGGTAAGAGCGTGTCACGGAATGACAAGGTCGCAGGTTCAAGTCCTGCCCACGGCAAGAATTTTTTCATCATGTTCTAATTTATTCACCGAGCATGGATAATGCGTAATTCAAATTCTGATCATTTATTATGTCCTCGGTTTACCTCTGCTGACCGTTCCACCAACATTCACTCTACTTATCATGATCCCACTTCACTTGGCTATTCGTATTTGCTATTGGATGTTTGTCGTATTTGTCAAATACTTGACGTACATACAAATAAGACGAATATTTTGTCAAGCATACCAACCACACATGGCAATTATGACAAATACGCATATACGAATAGCCAAGTGAAGTGCCACCATTATATTTCTGTCGTGACTCTTCTTTATTAATTTCGTTTAAATGCTCAAACCAGCGTAACATACTTACCTGCTCTATTAAATTTGGCATAATACATTTTTTTAAATCAATAAGTTGGTTGCATATTTTTCAGTTTAATTTAGGTACATTTTTTACACATTAGGATCTCTTTTATTTCATTTTCTGTATGTTATTGTTAACGTAAAAGGCAGTAGCGGATTATCCTAAAGGCAAACTAGACACGTGCCTAGGCGCACGGAAGGCGTTTAGTAAACGAAAACCTAAAATAAGTACCTATTTAGATAAAATAAAAAAGTCGTAATATAAGGCTAGATTCGGACTCTGGTAAAACCTGCGTTTACACGCCAGCCATTGCCACGAATTCGCTAACATTATGTCGTTTTCAGTGTTGTGATTCTAAATCCACCTTTAGAGCTTCCTAAGTGCGGTCCGTCTACTTCATTACACCTACATCGCCAGATTCCATGACAGAAGTTGGTAAGATATAAAAACCGAGGGGCGCCGCCCGGTGAGGTGCTAGCCTAGGGCGCTGGCGACATTAATCCGCCTCTGGTAAAAGGTATACGTATTAAGAAAGACTTTCAATACGCATTATACCGATCAGGTCATCGATTTAATAAAATTTTTAGTCGTCTATTCGTTAAACTAAAGTTCAATTTCCGTTCACCCTATTGAAGTCTATATGAGGGGCACTTTATTTTGTACCGAGAATTTATTGCTGCTATTGACGAGACTATTTTTACTCCACTCAAGGGGAGTGTGTCGTCGAGCATGGGCGGCAGCGGGAGCGGCAGCGGGAGCACGGGCGGCGCGTGCGACGCGGCCAGGGCGGCCTACTACCACAAGAAACTGCTCGCCACGATGCAGATTGTGAGTGAGATGGATTAATAATGGATAATGACGCATTAACCACAATTTTAGCGTTCAAACCAATCAGAGAATGGATGGTAGGTATTGCCCAAGTTCCAAGAGATGCCTAGCGCTAGCCTTTTTTTCGTTAGGGGGGGGGGGGTGTCTTCTAAAAGATACCCGACCTCATGGGGGGACGGGTTGTGTGGGATTTGTACCCACTAAACCCCCCTCGATAGCCTACCTGGCCTAGGGCTAACCTAGTGTCGGATGCACAATTTGAAATGTAGATAGGTACCTACTCTGTAACTTGTGATTGTTAAGTTGCATGTTGTGCATTGTCTAATAATAATTATTATTCGGTATTATTAGTTTCAGGCAGTTAAGCCTATTATGGTATGGCTATTTTGTCTTTGTTTGTTAAAGTTAAAGTTGGTTTTAGTGCTATGCGGTTAATTCGTCCAGGGGAATAAATTATCCTACCTATTCATCCACTTTAAGTAGGTACGTACCAATAGTTGACTGAAAGAGACCGCTTTAAGCGATAAGACTGGCACTGATACTAACTGGATTAACAATATGTCAAAAATCTTTTGTATACTTACATGATTTTAATGCAAATTTTGCAATAAGAAGTTTATCTTTTCGAGGCTTTTGGCACTTGATTCTGGCCATGCTAGTTTATCTTATGAATCTCGGCGATACCTACCTAGCATAAATACCTAGTTAAGAATAGTTAAGAATTAAATATCGATTTATTTCGTCAGTTGCAAAACAAGGAGGAGACAGTCCGAGTGCAGGGCGAGAGCCTGGCGGTGGCGGAGGCGCGTATCGCCGCGCTGACCGCACGCGCCGCGCAGATGCGGATGGAAATCGACCGCAAGGGAGAGGAGGTGAAATGACCTTTACAATATAATTTGACAAGTACAGTCGAAAAAAGATAAAAGTATACAGGGGACCTAAATAATTGCAGGCGAACAGCGACGCATTAAGCATTTAAACAGGCCTTTTTTTAACCCAGGTAAAACATGCAAGACCATGTGTCACCACGCCCGGAGGAGCGTGTTGGTTATGTCGGGCTCACCGCCCTGAAGGGGCAGCATACCGACTAAACGTCCTGGGGTGTTCCACCTCGGCCATTCTTGCCGAGCCACGGGAAACTGTGATACATCCGCGACCCGACTGGCGCCCGAGCACTCCCCATTGTGGGCTGTACTAGCCCACAATGTATAATCCATTCATCCATCACCTACTACGTTGTTTAAACTGACAGCTGACGTTGTTCAGGAGTTGATTGACTTTAAATACTGTTTCAAAGTAAACATTTTTTTAAACAATTGTTAAACAAGGTACTTATTAATTTTAATCATCGATTATAAGTAAGGCTGATAATGTTTTATAAATATTGGTACCAGATACGAGCGCTGCGTATGTCGTTGCGGAGTCCGCGCCAAGACATGACCAAACCTACGTGCGTCTCGGTGCAGACTGGCCCGCAGGTAAGCAACTAAGCATAGCCGTTAGCCACAGCCCACTTCTCCCCTAGACCTGTACCAGGAGAGCGCCGGTGTCTGCCCGCACATGAGCGCAACATTGCTTTGCGACACGTGGCACCTAGAGATATCGCATCTCTTTAATACGGCACCCCTGTCCCCCGCTTCGTCTCTATGCGCTCAGCGTTGACAGAATTTTTCGCTTGCAAAGTACCGATTTCATGTCTATTGGGTAAGTGGTCTGTGAGAGCAGCGGTAACACTAGATTACTTTAAGCTAGATTCACATTTTTGTGGTGTGGTGTGTCGTAGCGCGTTATAGTGTCATCTGACGCAAATCTGACCTGTGCATTTGCTATAGTTCGATTACCATTTTTCTCGTGTGTTGGGGCGCCCCAAAGAGTGAATGGCATAGTTCAAATTTGCTTTATGTGACGTCATAATGCGCCACAACACACTACAAAAATGTAAATGCAGCTGCACACTTTATCTTCTGGACAGATATTGAAATGAAATGATGTTTATATTTCAGAAGAATTCAATATGCTTGATTACAACGTTATTGTATGTCTTCTAATCAAAATAGTACTTATATAATAATAAACTAAACTAAAACAGCTAAAGCATATTAAGAGAAACAAAAGTCCTTGAGGCTATCACATGGTGCGATTGCAAGTAGTGATACGGTATACCTTATACCGCAATCGTCGGACTACTTTGTATCAAGTATACCCAATATGTCATAGCTGGCGCAGATTAGAGCTATCAAGTACTAAAATAATTATTTCAAAAAACAAAAAATCCGACTGCATAAAAACTATCCTCTTTTGATTAATTTTTTAAACCCTTTGACACTCCCGTAATCAAGACGAATCTATCGATGCCTCATACACCATAATCCATCAAGGTGTTTAGACTACAGGATGGCAGGAAGGAATGGACATACACCCTAAAAATATTACCATCCTTCTGGGGCAGTCGGGTAAAAATGTGAACTAAATTGGACGTATGGCATGACTGACGCCCGCTCAGGTGGGAATCGAACCATACGTAGGTATCCATTTCGCTGCGGTCAGATCCGCTGTGGCGAAATGGATAATGCGTCAGACTGCACCGAAGCTTGTTTGGTTCAATTGCCACCGGGCATTTTTTCTCTCTGATTGTTTCATCATTTCAAAAGTGTGATTTAATATTATATTTGTATTTGAGTTAAACATCAAGTAAGTAACAGTATAGTAAATTCTGTGCCGGATTGAGTGTCGGCAGGTGGTCGTTCGGTGAGTTTGTATGAAGCGGGCTTTGTTTGATAAGCACTGCACTGGTTCTTAGTTATTCTAGTTTCTATCTTTTATTTAATTATTTGCGTCTTGTTTAATTATTCAGTATCTATAAGTGAAGACCTATAATTGGCTTCTTGCTTTTATAAAATCAAAATGTAGTAGTTTATAAGCTGTTGGTTTTCCATGTCTTAATAAAATAAAAATGTTTAAATATACTTTAACTTATATCAAACACTATGTTCCGTACTTTAGCTTGTCACAAATTCACAATGTTAGCACAAACCAGTCTTTAAACGTAACGTTAATTTTATCTCTAAAGAAAGTATCTGTCACTTTGCTGATTGTGCTGCCCTCTGCCGCAGCCTATGAGAACGACTCTCTAACCGTCGCTAGACTACTGCGCGCACTGTGCGAACCGCTCGCCAATAATTAAATTCCTTAAAAATCGAAACCTAATCAAATTCGGTCCAAATCCATGCAAAGTATCTACATAAAGCCTAAGCCAGCCGTTGCGATCGCCTGTGGATTGCTGCATACCAGGGTACCCTGAGGAAGACCAAAAACGGGAGTACGGAGGTAAGTGGCAGAGTACTTTCTTAATTTCTACTCAATTTCCCCAACATACTTCTTCGAGCCGGATATTTCCACGGCTCTTTGGTTTGTGCTAGCATAGTTTGCAATTTTAACTATTTTTCGATAGTTTTATTTTCTAAAATATTAACCTACCGCCAGACAAGTAACTTTCTTATTCAATTTATACTACTCATGCGTATTGTTTTTCGACAATATCACTACCTACGGTCTTTACGAGACCTAATCAGTGCATTTTACATTATTGTGCAACTAAATACATCGATTTTACGAAAAATCACTTAATTTTTTTCTATCGCGATCTGCGGTAGGGTATATTTTATTTCGCGAGCCGTTAGCATTCGTCAGTCGCCAGTGCAACATAAAGCCAGTGACACACCGTACACTTACTTACTTACTTTTACTTTCATACACATCTTCCTACTGTCTATGCATTACGTGCTAGACACAATAGTACATAACATTACGTGTTATTATTATTAATTTTTACTTCGTAAAAAATTAGTGCTTACGTATTTCGTACCTAAGCACTTAATTAATATTCCGGCATTTCGTGCTGAATATTAGCTTTCCTGCATACGCTTTTCGTACACTGTTTATGTACTACGTACTAAACATATTTACGCATTTCGTGCTAAATATTTCGCTACGACTTAGTGTATCGCCAATCTTATTTCGCGTACTACGTACCGAATAAGTAATTTTCACATACTTCAGTAAGTAAGTAAGTAAGTCACAAACATTTACACAGAATCCTTATTCTGTTTTTTCCAAATACATAAGTACTTAATTTTCTAAATTTCTAATTTTCATCTACCGACAAAATGGAACTCGAACAATTAATTTTTGAGAGAGATCTTTGCATCAATAACGTACAACGAATGGTTGATTGTGCAGACAAGGAGGCAGAATTTCGTGTACGTTCCAAAGAACTTAACAATGTTAAAAAACTATTTACCAAAGTTCAAGAGAAAATAGAAAAGGTTTTAGCAAAAAATAACGAATTTAAACGGGACGAACAACTCGCCATACGTGTTAACTTTGACGACCTGTATTACCAAGTTCAAGTTACACTTGACAATTTCAAAGTTACTCAGCGTAAGCAAAGTGCTGCTAGTGTAGCACTGTCCTTAGCTCCGCAACAGATTCATTCAAGAATTCAATTACCTACGCTTCCTTTGCCTACATTCCACGGTAACCTCACTGAATGGAATGCATTTTACGATTTATTCAAATCATTAGTACATGATAACATACAGTTATCAGATGTTGAACGTTTTCGTTACTTGTTATTGTCTTTACAAGACGAACCTTATAACCTCATTAAATCGATTCCGATTACCGCTTCTAATTACGAAAACGCTTTAGAAGTTTTAACAAATCGTTACGAAAACAAGCGAATTTTGGCTACTAAACACTTAGACAAAATTATTGATGTCGAACCTATCAATGACAAAAATAGTCAACAAAGTTTACGTAACCTTTTAAACGTTTATTACGAGAATCTTACAGCTTTGAGATCGTTAGAACTCCCAGTTGAACACTGGAGTTTTATTCTTTTAAATATTTTGCTACGCAAAATTCCTCCAAATATTCGTCGTCGTTTCGAGTTATCGTTGCCGTCGTCACGTGACATCCCACTCGTGAGTGAACTACTCGAATTCCTCGAAAAGGAGCTATCTGCGTCAGAAGTGATGTCGGCCGCCATGGCCCCTCGCCCGCACGCCGCCGCTAGCTGTGCACCGCCATCGTCGCGCCCGCTGGCCGCCGCCGCCGGGCCGGCCGCCGCGCCAGTGTACTTCGCGCGCCATATCGCCGTCTCACGCAACGCACTCGCCCGCTCGCACTCAGACTTGCAGCGCACCTCATCTCATGACTCATCGCAAGCACACACCACGCGTACCATGAGTGTCCACGCAGCGACGTCTAATTATTTTACGACTTTAAAATGTTTGTATTGCAAAACTAATGCACATCACTTAAATAAATGTGAATTGTTTAACAAACTGTCTTTATCAGAACGTAAGTTATTTATTAAGGATAAAAACATCTGTACTAATTGTTTATGTATAGGTCATGATATGAATGACTGCAAATCTCGACACACCTGTTTTGTGTGCTCTAAACGCCACCACTCCTCGTTACACGAAGATGGGCCGGCTCCCAATGTAACGCTCACAAGTGAGTGTAACAAATACTCATCCCCCGAATTACACTCGGTAGCGGAAACCTACTCGCCCGCACCATTTCGTGGTGTCCTCGGGCAACATATCCCATCCATATCATTACATGGTGTTCCTGGACAACCCGACAAGAACTGCACAGTTCTACTATCCACTGCGCTTGTGAACTTGCATCCCACAGACTCTGGGCCTTACGAACCCAAGTCTGTGCGAGCCTTAGTTGATCCCGGCTCCCAAGTCACTCTCATCACCGAGTCCTGCGTCCAACGCCTCGGCCTGCCACGCCTCCATACTAGTCCTAGTATGACCGTCAGTGGTATCGGGGATAAGAGCGAGCAACCGCGGGGGTACGTAGTGTGTGAGGTTACGCCTCACAACAAGTCGGAACCAAAATTATTTATTGAAGCTTTGATCATACCAATGATTACAAGCTACATTCCAAAAGTACCGAACTCATTCGAGCAGATTCCTCACCTGCAAAACCTTCCTCTCGCGGACCCTGAACTACGTTCGGTGCGCCCGGTGGAACTACTGCTAGGTTCGGATTGTAGTGACAGCATACTGCTTCACGACATCGTTAAAGGCTCACATGGCCCTGTTGCCATTAATAGCATTTTCGGTTACCTACTCAATGGTAAAATTTATAATTCGACACCTACTCAAGTTTATTCGAATTTGAGTACGTGTCGACTTGTAGATGACTCTGCGTCCAGTGGTGTCGTCTTACCGTCACATCTGAACCAACAACAATGGTTCACAGGTCCTTCTCGGCTCAACCAGGCCCAGCCTGAGCGGCCTACTTCGAACATTGATGTTCACACAAACGAAGAACGACGTACGAACGTTATCACATCTAATAAAACAACACGATATCCGTCGTTACACAAAATGCTTCGCATTATTTCTCCCTTTGTTAAAATTTATTATACACGTCGTAAGACAAGGTCCTACACAAAAAATACAGTCCACAAAACCAAGTTTGCTCTCAACCGAGTTATCAATATAGCCCCGAAAAGTTCGAAACTGGGCCCATTCGAAAACTCGAAATTATTTAAGCCTTACGTTAAGCCACGTTTATGGCTAACACCATTAGAAATCAAAAACGATTTATCATCGGCATATTTTCTTAATCCTTTACGCCGTTTTACATCTCTACTCGGATTATGTACGGATATCTATTCCGATTGTGGTCGCAACATCATTGGTTGTGACAGGTATCTGAAAGATCTTTTCACGTTTCTCAAAACTGAAGTGAATCAGCTTCAAATGACTGATAAACTTACCGACCTAGGAATAACATGGCATTTCAATCCTCCTTACGCTAGCCATTTCGGTGGAATATTTGAAGCCGCGGTAAAAAGCATGAAAACTCATCTTTATCGTGTGATAGGTCAACTCACTTTGACCATGGACGAATTCAACACGCTTCTATGCCAGATAGAAGCTGTCCTCAATTCGAGACCGCTCTGCAGCCAGAGTAACGATCCTACAGATCCCTTACCTCTCACACCTGCACACTTTCTCATCGGCGAGCCATTCACTTCTTTACCAGAGTTCGATTTCTCAAACGACCAACCTAACCGCCTCGTTCGATGGCAATTGATTCAACAAGCTGTACAGCATTTTTGGAAACGCTGGAGTGTTGAATACCTCAACCAGCTTCAGCAAAGAAGTAAATGGTTCCGCGACAGTACACATACACCCCTCGCCGAGGGCACGGTAGTGGTGTTGATCGACAACACGCTGCCGCCACTGCAATGGCGCCTGGCCCGTGTGCACGCGCTACACCCGGGCTCGGATGGTGTTATTCGTGTCGTAACAATACGCATGGGTAACACTCTTACAAAAAGACCTGTAGTAAAGGTCTGCCCTTTGCCTATTGACTAGGCGTTTTGTGTCCTGTCTTAGATTTAAGTTAGGATAGTATTTTTTCTGTTATTCTTTTTAAAATATGATATATTTTAAGGTCGGCGGCATGTTCCGTACTTTAGCTTGTCACAAATTCACAATGTTAGCACAAACCAGTCTTTAAACGTAACGTTAATTTTATCTCTAAAGAAAGTATCTGTCACTTTGCTGATTGTGCTGCCCTCTGCCGCAGCCTATGAGAACGACTCTCTAACCGTCGCTAGACTACTGCGCGCACTGTGCGAACCGCTCGCCAATAATTAAATTCCTTAAAAATCGAAACCTAATCAAATTCGGTCCAAATCCATGCAAAGTATCTACATAAAGCCTAAGCCAGCCGTTGCGATCGCCTGTGGATTGCTGCATACCAGGGTACCCTGAGGAAGACCAAAAACGGGAGTACGGAGGTAAGTGGCAGAGTACTTTCTTAATTTCTACTCAATTTCCCCAACACACTATGTATAAATGGAAACAAGTTTTATATGTCAACTGACACGAGACGTGAACAATTATTTTAGGACAGAGACATGCAGAAGGATATAGTGACTACACTACAGACCAATCTGTCGGTTATTGAGGAGCTCTACAGAGAGTGCTTCTTTGAGGTGAGTCGCTCTTATTTTTTTTTATTACTAATCTCTCTGTACCTATTCCACATTGATTATCTCCTGGCACCCGCACTGGCCATACAGCCGTCACGCAGCGTACCAGTTAATGAGCATCTAGCTTACTTGAATATAGCCACAGTTTCGACCATTATATTATATTAAGTTCATAATCACAACATTAAACGAGTATGCATGATAAATAAGAATAAGAACACATGTTAACCAAGTAGAATCAAAATTATTACTCCTGTTTAGCGCCTCGTAGTGATTCTGGTGTGTGTGTGTGTGTGTGTGTGTGTGTGTGTGTGTGTGTGTGTGTGTGTGTGTGTGTGTGTGTCGTGTAGGGGTAGGCAAAGAAGATGGACATCCATCTGCTGCGGTCCTGCCACACAACCCTTGCCTCCTCCACATTCATCAATCTCTTCATGCATGCTCGTTCTTTGCAAGGAAATGGTGCCAACGCTGTGGAGAAAAAGTTGCAAAAAACTCTCAGCAGCACGTCTTTTGAAATAATAATACACAATTACTTAATTTATCGTTCATTGAACTCACCAACGACGACGACAGGTCTTCGTGATCCCATCTTGGGTTCGAGCGTGGGGGCCCTTGTTGCCCCGGCAGGGTCTCGTCGGCCAACGGGCCGACGGTGATGTGGCCCCTCAGAGGGAGGGGGTTTGTGGCTAATGTTCTCGCACGGCTAATAACGATACTGTAGTGTAATATTGTGTATGGCGGTTTTCTTGCTCTTTTTCTTTTTTTGGTGCTATTGGTTTTTTTTTATGTCATCGTCGTTGTTGTTTTTTTGTTTGTTTTTTGTGTGGAATTTTTTTTGCACACAATACTACATAACAGTACCGTAATCAAGCGTGGAGGGGTCAAGGGGGGGGGGGGGGGGGATTATGCCTATGTTGGGCTTGCAGGCGCGCTGGGCTGCTCGTGACACAAACCTGCCACAGAAGGCGAAGCAGCTCTCTCTGGAGGGGGCGACCTTCCGGAGGGCGCGCGTGCAAGGGAAACCTCACCAACGAAAATACATCAACCTAAAACTTCATCCATTGTTTGACTTTGCAGACAGCCAAACAAGAAGAGTTGATAGACAAATTGCGAAAATCATGTTTGGACGTAAGATTGATAGAGAAAGACAAGTGTGACCAGATTGGTCGGCTACAGAACGTGATCATCAACCAGAGGTGGTCCCTTGACAAGTGCCAGGTGGGTGTTTTGAGAGATTCGAGCCCAGTTTATTTATAACTTCCTATTGTTTGGAAAATTAGGTGAAAAGATTTTTTTTTAGAAAAATATTATAATTCCTTTCTTGTCTCTGTACACCGTGATCCGTTTCCACAATTAATATAATTTATTTCTTGTAGCCACGGATACCGGGATCGGTGGGTAAAAACATTAATTGTTTTTTGTTGGAAACCGATCCCGGTATCGGTGGAGACAAACTGCCGGGGTCCGTTTCCAATCCAAACGGATCCCGGGATCGGTGGAGACAACCCCGTAATTTTGACTGAACGAATAGACGACATTGTATCGATTCGTACGGTCGAACACAGAGAAAAGTGTACAGTAGTTTTTACGGATGAGATTTTCTCTAAAACTACTTGACCTATTGCAGTATTTTTCTCACTGTTAGATAGATAAAAGTTAATACTATGTACTGTAAAATATAAAAATCGGTCCAGTGGTTCTTGAGAAAATCTCAACCTTATTGAGGCCCCCTATATACTTTTCTCTGTCTTCGTGTGTACTAATACGTACCTATGTAAGATGACATTTTTATTTATTTTATTAATGGACTCGACTGTTCGTCATTTGTCAATGTCATGTGTCATCATTCAGAGGAGTCGCCGTAGCGTCGTCACTCTGGACGAAGCAGCTCGACAGTCACGTTCACTCCCGAGCTCGGAGCGGGACTCTTGACTATAGCGCCAAACTTCAGATCCTGCATGAATCTTCCAATAACTTCACCATACATTCGCGAACATTTTCTGATTAACTTAACGTGATATTAAACACAAAACAACCACTGTAGACAGAAAATTATCAAATAATTTCGCAACCGTCGTTTCCCGCCATTTTCAAAAGCCCGATGTCATTTTTATTTTCAGGATATAGCCGTGGATGTAGAGAACTTGAAGATGGAAATATCTTCGTTCCTGAACAACTCTAATAATGACTCGGTATACTGCTTACTAACGTGTGGTGTGTTCAGACTAATAAATTAGTCTAAGTACTTATGAATAATTATTATATCAATCAAGGGCGTCGCCAGCCGATGGCCCAGGGGGGCAAGCCGATATAAATTACATATGTGTGTGAGAACAGGCGCCGACGCGGCCGCGCGGACGGAATAGGAGAGACAGTAGTACTCTCCTCTCCCGCTCGCTCTCGCCTCATCGCCCTCCCAGTACCTGACTAAGGACTTTGCATTTGGCTGGATACTTTTTCTAACCTCTGGGGGAGCTGCCCCTACCTGCCCCCCTTGGCGACGACGCCCTTGATATCAATGCATGTTTTATACGTTTTTACATAAGGCCGGTTTTAGTGTCAGGCGGTTACATGTCGATATCCCAGCCTACTATTAATCAACTGCCTTCTGTGCAAGGGTTTCTGAGGTTAGATTGTCGTAATTATCAGCGTTTAAGTATAATTCGCACAGTGTTTAAGTAAAATTAAACAATTTGGGGAAAAATTCTACGACTTTTCGAATAAAAAATAAAAATAAATTAATGTCTCATACAAATCGATCAGCTGACCGGTACGAAATGTATGAAAAGTCAAAAAATAAATTCGTGAAAATCGAAAAGTCGTGGAATAAAAGTTGTTCAGTTACCGATACTGAACACCCTCCCTTCGGCTTCATATACCCTTTACGTTACACCCTGTACATTTATTTACATAAGTTTATGCAATTCGCTGGCTAAGTAAATACCTATGTTTGTATAATAAATAAAATACTATTGTTGCCTTTAAACGCGTTTGATTTGGTCAGGGCATGTGGGAGCGGAGCGAGGACTCGGTGACCACTGAGGTGGGCGAGGACCTGCAGGACATCATGGACCAGCTGTTGCAGCTGAAGGAGTTACTGGCAGTATGTTGTCTGATGTGATAGGTGTAAAACCTGCTTGGCATGCTATTAACCTATTCTTTGTAACATCTACATTGCTGGTCTTTTGGCATCGGATCGTGGACCCGGCTGCTGCAGCTTAAGGCGCGTATTTTCAGTTTTTCTACGAAGGCTACGGCATTAACTACTAAAATTAAACGCCTGAAAAAAATATATAGCAATCTTGGGGTGTCTATTTATGATGAGACTGATGAATACCGATACACGATTGGACAAACTTCGCTCGACAGAAAAAAATCGCAAACATACCCCTTCCATGTCTTTTAAAATAAAAATTATAAGTAAACCGAAATAGTTATTCATGCAATATATATATCATAATGTAGGGTACTATAAATACGAGAGCTTGTTTAAAAAAATCTGATTTTTGTTGGCGTATTTTTATTTCCCTCGGAAAGTTCATCCAAAATTCATAAAAATACGAATATCGAGACACTGCGCCGTGCTCTTCACTCCGCCGCTGCGGGGCATCTTCTGTCTTACTCTTGCTTTTGACAACCATATAGCGCCTCAAGGAGTATGTCAGTATGTCGTCTGGCGTTAAAGATTTGTTTTATCTGCATGGCATGCTGCTATTTTGCATGTTGCTATGCTACCTATACCTATTCTGTCCCAATCCAATGTTCCATGGATGTAAGTAAACAACCATGGCGTTTGAAAGTTCGCCAAAACAATATTAAACTACTTACGTAACAAACAAACATTTATTTATTCGGAATGCAGTATTTAGGTATAACATAAAAAACCAAACTAAAGTAAATATACTAAAACTATATGTACAAACAATATAGGTATATGTATAAAAAGTTATAGATAAATAATCAGGTAACATACACAAAAAAAAAAAAATATTTCGACGAATTGATCACCTCCTCCTTTTTTTTGAAAGTCGGTTAAAAACATGCCCTTATGTAGTAATTGGAAATTTCGATCGTTTCACTCTGAACATACTCATTTGAGTCGTAATCAAAGCTGGATTCATTCGTTTTCATTTTGAGACTTTGACGTCATACATTGCTGTGTTTCAAACTTCTGCAGTAATGTCCACGTCAAATTGGATGCGATTACGAAAACAATGAAAGTCGCGGTCACCCCCAAAGGGTCGACATCGAGATTACTGATTCTAGATTTTTTTTCTAGGGTGACTGCACGTGTGGTCTTGAGGAGGAAAACGTGAGACTGAAGGAGGAAAATGAAGCCATGCAAGTGAGTACACAAAATTAAGACTGTCAAATATTTTTTAGAACAAAACAACTAATACCTAAGGGAAATAGCTACGAATACATAATGGTTGTTGCAGATACAAATAGCTGGGCTCCGTCAGAAGACAAGCGAAATGGAAGCGGTCATGATAGACAAGGACAGCACGATCAAACAACTGGTAAAACAGACACATGACAGAGAGGAAGAGGTGAGCTCTTGAGTTTTAGGAAAATTATGTCACCGCGATTTAGAACTACGTGAAAACCACATCACTTGTATGACCGTTGTTGTTAGCGCCATCTTACGGCAAAGTGTTATACTTTTTCTTCCCTTCTCCCACTGTAACTCCTGTTTGATAAGGATCACCAGTGGCGTACTATTGGACCGTCATACAGTGACGGGTTTAAGCGACACAGTGGGGCTGAAATGCCGTACGTTACATAGGCCTCGGCTATGTAAAGAAAAGAAAGAAGAATAGAGTATGAAGAAGTTGTTGCTCACTGCTGTGAGCTATGATCCGTAGCAGAAGGCTACCTTCTGTAATAGTGTCAATAATAACTATCGCAGAATCGTTTAAAAGCTTTGAAGTTGGACCTGGTCGCAACGAGGTCGCCGATCGGCCTTTTGGCTAAGATCAAAGTCTAGTCTTATACTTCTGTTGCAGCTGTTAAGTGCGCGACAGCAGATAGAGCATCTAGAAGAGAAAGCGAGAGAGCGTGACAATGCATGCGATTGTTTGGAAGCGATTCTCAAAAACACACAAGGTTGGTACATCAGCATATCATGGCCTGGTTGCCTCAGTTTTAAGATATGGAGTAGTTTTTTGGGGAAACTCTACAGACAGAGAAACTATTTTTAAAAGCCAAAAAAGATGTATCCGGGCAATGTTTGGTCTTAAACCTATTGATAGCTGCAAACCTTTCTTTAAAAAATATAATATATTGACATTTCCATCATTGTACATACTAGAGATTGCACTGTTTGTAAAGCAAAATCCTGACTTGTTTGAAAAAGTAAACATTACAGCTTATTGTTCGAATCTTCGTCCACGTGATTTAAATCAAATCTGCCACCAACGGACCAACACTGCTTTGCTACTGAAAAGTGTATTTGGTATGGCACCAAAAATATATAATAAAATTCCATCAAAAATAAGAATGGGTAATGTATACCAATTTAAAAATAATTTGAATAGACTATTGACGGAAAAAGGCTATTATACAATAAATGAATTTCTAAATGATAAATTTTAATATATAGTGACCGCAGCTTCTGACATTATTCTTAAATTAGGTTGATATTTTCGAGTTCTATATATTTGATAATAATGACATTTAATTTATTGACATTGTAATTACTGATATTTTATTGAATTGAATTAATTTTAATTTATTGACATTGTAATTACTGATATTTTGTTGAATTGATTGACATTTAATTTATATAGGTATTTTTTTTTCCTGTATTTGTTGCTGTAAAATAATAAATAAATAATTATAGGAAAAATTACATTTGTACGCCGCAAGGCAAACATGAAGGACTATTTTTTAAAATATAACAGCTGTATCATTTTTTATACTCATGTGTTGCAAATAAATTATCTTTATCTTTACGGTGGAACACAGATAAAGGTGTACATGAGAGTTTTTAAGGTTGAGATTTTCTCAAAAACTACTTGACCTATTGACAAAAATTCTTTCACTGTTTGATAGATAAAAGTTAAAACTATGTAACTTTAAAAGAATTATTAAATTCGATCCAGTAGTTTTTGAGAACATCTCAAACTTATTGAGGCCCCCTGTATACTTATCTCTGTCTTCGAATGTCATAGACATTTGCTACCTTATATTTGTAAAATTCAATGTTTCGTCGACTTTGAAATCGAAATTCATTTTGTCGATGAGCCCTTGCTCGAAAATTTATTGAGATATTTGGCTTATCGTTCAGTCAAAATTCGTAGGCTCGAAAATACGTAAAGATATGATAAAGGTACAGTAAAATGTAACTTTAAAGCTAGATTCAGAATCTCAGCTAAAATCTGTATTACCACGATTCCACGTCAAAATTGTGGCGTTTTCAGCGTTTTTAGGGTTCCGAACCTCAAGAGGAAAAAAGGAACCCTTATAGGATCACTTTGTTGTCCGTCTGTCTGTCCGTCTGTCAAGACCTATATCTCAGAAACGCGTGGACTGATCAAGTTGAAATTAATACTAAATACTCAGGTCTGCAACTTCATACAACTGTGAAAAAACCTTCTACGTCAACGCAATCAAAAGATATCCCTGTTTATGTCGCATATTTTTTGGATACACCATGACTGTAATGATTTATGCATTGAAAGTAATTAAATTGAGATTGCAGTCAAAGTTCAGTGAAATAATGGTAGTACTATCTTCAGAGCACCTCGAGGAGAGGACAGCCGAGCTGTCGTGTGCGCAGCAAGCGTGTGCCGTGCTCGAGGCCACTGCGGGCGAGCTGCGCCGCGACCTGGCCAGGGCACAGCAGGCCATCACAGAGGTGAGGAGATACAGTGACAACTTTGAGAGCGAGCTTAGGCCTGGGCGAACCTAGCGCGGGCGCAAAGTCCAAAGGTTTCATATGTTCGACATTCCGTATAAAAACATTTATCAGTAAGCCACGTATGCAATGGCTTTTTAAATCTAGCTGGGGTTATTTCATTCGGTAGTTTGTTAAACACCCTTAGGCCATGGGGTAAAAACTGTCTCTATAGTCAGAATTTGAATTACGCATTATCCATGCTCGGTGAATAAATTAGAACATGATGAAAAAATTCTTGCCGTGGGCAGGACTTGAACCTGCGACCTTGTCATTCCCATCATCGTAAATCATGTTTCTAACGGAATGTTAGACATGGTTGTCAGAATACTACTACTATTGTCCGATAGATGGAATTGCGTAACATACCCTTTAAGTATGTATAAAGCGATGTCTCTATAGTCTGAGATTACGGACGGGGTAGCACCTTAAGGGTGATTTCAATGTTGTGCCAGAACGTAGCGGTGCGCGTGGAGGTGTCTGAGCTGCGTCACCAGGTGTCTGAATGGCGCGCGCAGCTGGCGGCGAGCGAGGCGCGCGTGCGCGGCGTGGAGGGGGAGCTGCTGCGCGCCAGGGAACACTGCGCCGGCCTGCAACACTGCTACAGGTCGGTAGGCGTTTGCGGCTAGTCGGCCGCGACCGCATGAGCGTAAAATCACCTTTAGTTTTCGATCATTGCATATTTAGAATTTATTTTAAGTACTTGTGTGGAGGGAACGTGACAGATGATAAATTATGTCATAATTTAAATTTTATTGTAGGTATACAGGCAATATAACATTGTGATTGTTTTGTATTTGATGTCACGGTATTAATTAACTAATCAGAAAAGGTTCGCGAATAGCAATGAATAATTTGATATGGTCGAGTTTTCGAATAATTACCACTCGGTCATATAAGATAAAATTATCAAATAATTTTCATCAAATAATTTAGCTACTATTATATCACGTTCCCGCTATTTTCAAAAGACAAACCACAATTATTATACTAAGGCCGAAATTCCTAGACTTTAGACTATCAAAAATGTATGAAAACTGACCTTGTAAGACAGAACTAACTCTAGCATTCAAAACTGTCTACGAATATCGGTTTAACAACTGTTTATTTGATATTGCGTGTACACGGTGTCGCTGATGTTGTGTGTGTTGCAGCGAGAAGGTGTGCGCGTCGCGCGCGCTGCAGGCGCAGCTAGGCGAGGCGCATGCGCGCGGCGCGGCGCTGTGCGCGGAGGCGCGGCGCGTGGTGGGCGACGCGCGACGCGGCCTCAGGGACATGCGCAAGGCTAACAGGTGCGAGCGAATAATGTGCCAAGGATATAGGCGATGGCACGGAATTCGCGCGGTCACAATACAGACCACCCGGTGTACGCGCGATTGTCGTGCCTTCGGCAATAAAGTGTCTAAGGGAATCGGCATAAAAGAAAGCGAAGCGCGAATGATACGATAGAGCGAGAAGCTTGCCTAAAGAGTGTTGGATGACTGTATGGTTTTTCGTTAGTGCTAAAATTGTATAATGTAGTAAGTACTTTGGTTCGGGTAATGTTAGGTTATGTTATAGGCACAGACCACCTACCCCATAGACCTGTACCAGCTGGACGCGTGTCTGCCAGCACATGAGCACAACATTGCTTCGCGACACGTGTCACCTAGAGATATTATCGACATGGACGCATCTTAGTCATTTAATGAGCGGAGTGCACCCCAGACGAAGCGGGGGGGGGGGGGGGGGGGGGGCTTCGTCTCTATTTGTACCGATTTCATGTCTATTGGGTAAGTGGTCCGTGGTTATAGGTAAATGAAAAATAAAATAAAATTGAAATATCACATAAAAAACTTAACGAAGCCCAGTCCAGCAGAATACGAATAAATATTTTATTTGTATTCTGCTGGACTGGGCTTCGTTAAGTTTTTTTCATTTTCATTCCTTAAGTGTTCAGTCATTTAATGGAACAATGTCTATTGCAGAGAACAAGAAGAGAAAATACAGGAGCAACGAGCAATAATCAGCTCGCTGCAACGACTGCGCGAGCACGTGCCTTGTGCCTCGGCCTGCGCAGACGCGGCGCGCCACGCGAGCTGCCCAGCCGTGCCCGTGGGCTGCTCCAAGTGCGCGAGGAAGAGGCTGCAGGTTAGTAACAGTAGCCCCGGCGACAGACATGTGCGCAAATGTTTGCAAATATGCTCAAATTCGATGTTCATAATAATCATTATACCCTCCAATAACAAATTAAATCGAATTAATAAATATACTCCAGCAGTTACTAAAGTTGAAGAATGAACTAAAGCAGATACTGGAGTTGGAGCTGCTGACGACTTTTTATGACGACGTAGCATTGATCTCCTATAAACAACTAAATACACAAAGGTCTTACTAAAACAATTTAAAAAACGTCTAAATAAGGGTCCATTGTTAACGTCTAAATAATGTCCAATAAAGCAAATGAGGGTCCATTCATTCGTTTGGACCTTTTTTTCGCTCGGACATTTTTAGAACGCAGACTGTGTATGTAGTTGTTTATAGGAGATCAATGCGTCGTAGTTATAAATTCTGTATAAAGCTTTCAATGGTAGTTAAAACTTTGCAAAGATACTCACAGACCACTTCCCCCATAGACCTGTAACAGGTGGGCGCCCGTGTCTGCCCGCACATGAGCGCGAAATTGTTTCGCGACACGTGCAACCTAGAGATATTATCGACATGGACGTATCTTCATCAAAAGGAGGTCTTCTGTTGTACAGTTCACCGTCTGTTAATAAAGGAGAGCAAGTTCTGTACCTAAGTAGTACTTATTCCGTTCCAGCAGGACAGCTGCCCGAGTGCGAGCGAGACACGATACTCTAAATGCGACAGGAACAGAACACAGACGATAGAAGCGAGTGTGAACGAGAGCGAAATACCTAGTTGCTCGAGATCGTTAAGGAGTGAGACGACCAGCTGTGGGTACAAGAGTGCGAGCGAGAGGCCCGTGCCGCCGCGCAGGGTGCTGAGGAAGAAGAAGACTTGTGGAGACAGCGTGAGTATAGAGTATTTGAAGTATCGAAAATTAAATGTTTTTCATTATTATTATCAAAGTGTATGACTCTATCACTACCTAAATTTAGAATAAGACTTATTAATAGTTTAAACTTCACTTTGTAAATCCTACATCTCAAAATGTAATCCGTGGATAACGTTGCTGGTTATATAATAAGTACCTTTGTAATGTTAAATACGTAAGCTTATGCTAAGTATACACATTGTGTAACTGTTTGTTTTCCCAAATAAAATAAAATAAATTACAAAATATACACAAAAACTCTTTAGGGTTAAGCTCGCCGTTGTAAATATTGTCTCCAAAACTATGTATTCATTTTAAGGTTTTATGTGCAATAAAGAATACAAACAAACAAATTCATGATCAACTGTGAAATCAAAATTAGTTGAAAATTGAACTAACTACAGGCATTTAGAAAAGCTGTGTTAGAAAGAGTCAGAAACTGCACACGATGTATGGCTGTGTCTATCCTTTTACAATGACAGATAGCTCGTAATTGCAATGTTAATGAGAAACAGACTCACCAAGTCCTGGTATTTCAGCGTTGCGGAGCAGTACGAATGCGTGAAGCGAGCGTGCAGGAGCCCACTTGCAGCGAGGCTGGTACCGGCGCGGGCCCTGAAGAGGGTAGTGGTGTGTTGGGCCCTGGCTGCGCGCGCGCACCGCTCTACTGCACGCGGTACCACGTGCAGCGCGCGAGCCTCACTACTCACTCCGCGACGGTAAGTCAATCAATCATATTATGTGTGTAAATACGATTTAAAATGGATTGTTTCCATTATTCTTGACTTTTCGACATCTAAGTCAGAGGTTCTCAAACTTGTTTTGTCTACCGCCCACTTTAAAAATCAATTATTATAAGCGTTCCCATTTTTTATACTTTACCACAGTTTAAAAACCACAATGACTTTTATAATATAGCACAAATTAAATTTATTAAAGTAAATGACTATGCCAGATTCTGCCCCACCATCACCCGCAAGTTGTACAAGATAACGAATAAATGTAAAAATTACTCCGTTATTTATTAAAATTATTGGTTTAAAATAAAGTTTTGTACAAGTTGAGATTCGAAAAAAACAGCTTAATTAAGAATTCAGAAAATAGTAGGAAATCGAAGCGATTTATTCATTGTTTTTGTTATTCTTCTATAGGAGTTGCGAGAGTAGTAGAAAATGATACTGATTATGATTATGCAATATGAAACCTGTAATAAGTCCCCAACAAAATGATAGGTATAGCTTAAATGGTCACGTAGTTTTGTAGGTGGGACAAAGCTCCATTGAAAAGTGGCAATGTCTTTTAATTTGTGCTATATTAGTCTGGCCTGGAGTTTAAACTTACATTCTAAAATAATTCTGGAGCCCTTACCGCCCACGGTGTTATTGCCCACTTTGACAAAGACTGATCTAAGTTGTTAGTCATACGAGCTATTTAAAGTTAGTCCACCGTTTAAACTTTAAACCTTAGGTCTCTTTTTACCTTAACTTTTTTTAAACACGCGGTTAAAGTGAAATGAGTTTGACAGACATGGTGCTGTCAGCCAAAAAGCCGTTAAAATTAGGAAGGGATCGAAGGCTTAAAGTTAATTCACTAACTTCAAATCGCGTTTATGGCTAACCGCGTTGATATTTAAATTAAAGGCCCAGAAGATGCACTTGGTATTTGCTCATGGCTCCTGTAACGAGATCATTTTCTTCACTTGAAGTTTAAATAAAAACTCGACTAAATAAAAAACGCGAGTGAAATCAATACCTACCTAAATTATATTTTTTCTCTGTCCAGAGAGCGATGTCACCGAGCCAGGAGCTGCTAGAACGCGTGGAGTTGTTACAGGACGCACTAGAGGACGGGCATCGGCGCTGGTCGCGGCCGCGCCTCGACGACGGACGGTGATGACGTCACTGTGACGTTATCGCACGCGCGAGTCTCGTGCCATCGGGCCCTCAGCCACGGGGTCTCGTCACCCGTCGTGCCATCAACATCTGTGCGCATAAAGCACTGGTATGGAGCTTTTAAAACGATGGCACAAAACTCGCGCATACAGTAGCACAACTTGAAGGATATTAAATAAGAATTTTAGACTGAAGTTAATTTCGAATATGATTGAAAAAGTCACTGAAGATTCTGATTGTACTGCGAAGACTTTAATGCATTTAACTAAAATTAGTTATTGTTTACCGTTTACTAGTCGTATTGTTAGTTTATAGCGTAATTTATTTGATTAATTTATTGATATTGATAATATAACTTTGTTTTGTTGACATTCTGAGTTTTTTATTTCCTCTAATTTTTTTTTGTTAACCTATAAATTGTCCCACTGCTGGGCAAAGGTCTCCCCCCTCCTCTTCCATCCATCCCTGTCCTGAGCCTCTTCCAGCCACCCATCCCTGTATCTAACGATATCGTCTCTCCACCTACGCCGAGGTCTGCCCCGACGCCGGTGGAGAGACGGGGCAGACCTCGGCGACTAACTCTCGACCTTTATTTCCTCTATTTATCACAAAAATATAATAAATATGGGTCTCGGTAAATAAAGCCTTGTATGTAGTAAAAATAATCTTTATTCATGTCATGTTAAAAGTAATCATTCGCTGAACACAATATAAAAATCACATCAACATTACAACTCAATAAAAAATTAACTAGAACATTTACACAACCCGCATAATACTTTCTTTCATTTGGAAACATTTGACCTGTTTGTTATACTGATTGGAATAATTATTAAGCATATTGCTTGAATTGACACCTAGTAGTTACAGGCATTACGTAATATTATGCTAAATAACCATATTCTTCGTGAACATTCGACGCCAAACCGGTTGAGTGGACCCTTAAGCTCGCCAGCGAACGCTTACGACGAATACAACCCTTAACAGACAGGCGGATACGCGACATACGTAGTGACAAATCACTATTATTAATCTCACAAATTATCACACTATTGTCATTAAAATACACTAGAATTATGATCACGCGCGAGTCTCGTGCCATCAGACAGCACAATAGTAGTTGACCAGCAACATCGATATACTATATTGAACGTAATTTTAATGAAAATTGATATCTTTCGGTAGCATTATGTAGTCACAATTATTCTATCGCAATTACCTATCTGTCTGTACTATAAATGACTACGAATATTATCAATATCATTACGACTATTCTATTAAAATTTTACTTTAATAGTTATATGAACTGCCTAGCGATAGGTTATCATGGCACGGCACTATGTCTATGCTGTTTCCCCCTCCCAGTACATTATGCCGCGATGGCACGAAACTCGCGCGTACATAGGAGGCGTGCGGGCGTGACGTCAGCAGTGCGTCACTTGGTCCAGCCGCGCCATATGGACGCGATGGAGGCGGCCGCTGACGTCACTAGCGACGGCGCCGGCGCAGGCGTGGGCGGCGTGCAGCTCAGCTCATCCATCTGGTAAATATACACACGGGTTCATATTTTATTGGACCAATAGGGGCTGATAGGATATAATACAATTATTTATTTATAACAGTTCTTGAGTCGTGGGTTTTGGGCGACTTATGTGAATTTGTTCGCCGAGCAAGGCATAAGGCATAAAACAAATTCTGAAGCTTAAGGGCCTTCATAGAGCCAACTAGCGCCGCCAATCTTAAAAAAAATAATATCTTCCAATATAATCAATTTTTATTAAAAAAGCTATTTACGAAATGTTTATTACGATAAATACTATTTTTCAATATACAATACATGGCATAATTACGACAAGTTACATAATTGCGCTCTATGAAGGCTTTTAAGAAATTGAGTATATATCTGTGCGGTGTTAAAGTCCTGTCGTTTGTGCCTGTCATTGGTCGTTGTCTCACCTCCATGGTCTCCGGCCAGGAGAGGTGTTCGGGCTCGCAGTCGTCGTCCGCGTCGTCCTCGCCGTGCGCGTGCGCCGCGCTCCACGCCTCCCACGCGCCCGCCGCGCCGCCCGCGCTGCACACCCACGCCTCCACGCTGCAACCGCGCCACGACCGGGATCAGACAGAGATTCAATAGACAGTTTTGAGAGCGAGCTCGCTCTTACATCTATCAAAATTGAATCTGACTGTTCTGAGACCGAGGTGTACACGAGTATCGAATGGAGGACAAGAGCGGTTTGAGTTTGAGAGCTTACGTTATGTCCAGGCATAAGATCAACAGCTTAGGGTATTTTCATTGTTTGCCAAAATAGTCAGACTGTAGTCAGTTTTTTGACGATTAACTGTTCTGTGATTTGTGGTGTTTTAGTTATGCTTTTGTTATGATATTGATTCTAGAATTAAAACTATAGTGAGCCATTACTACAAATTATTATATATAAACGAATACCACTCACTTATATTGTTAAAGTCGGCAATTAGATCGACAGTTTCGACCGATTCATCCGCAGTGCGTGAAGAAACGTCACCGGCGACGCGGGCGTGGCGCGCTCACCTTGAAAAAGACCGTCGAAATCGGTCGAAACTGTCGGTCTAATTGCAGACTTTAACAATATAAGTGAGTGATATCCGTTTATATATAATAATTTGATATTGATTCTATTAGCTATTAATGCAGTACTTTCAGTACCTCAAATTACAGTGAGGACCTATTTATTATTGGTTAACTGTTATTATTGTTATGTATATATCTTTAGGTAGCCGTTGGTCTTCTCAAAATTGTTAAATAAATAAGTAAAATGTCTAAGTCCCGCGGAGAATGATGATAATAAGGTGTTTAGTGCTCACCGTCCTAGGTGCGGCGCGTCTGCGTCCGCCGCCGTGGCGAGCGCGTGCAGCGCCAGCAGCGGTGCGCGCGGCGCGGCGGGCGGCGCGAGTGCGGCGCGCGCGCACAGGGCCGCCGCGCACGCGCACACGCGGCGCGCGCGCCGGCTCAGCGCGACGCCGGACACGCGACCCGACCAGTACTCGCTGCACAAAAAACAAATGACAATTCGAGATTCTGTTGATGGTGTCAACCGCATGATGATCAAGATAACGAATAAATGTAAAAATATCTCCGTTTTTTTATTAAAATTATTGGTTTAAAATAAAGTTTTGTACAACAAACGAGTCGAAAAAACAGCTTAATTACAGGACTGTGTCCGGTTGTGTGCAGCTAAAGGTTTTTAGTCAGAAACCTAAGCATCACTTCCCTTAAATCGTGTTTTAACACCAGGGTCCGGAATTTTTGTAGCACTTTTAAATAGTCAAAGGGATTTCAAATTTATCGACGATTGTATCGATATACTAGTATTGGAAGCGGATCCGAAACCGAATTCTTCGACAGTCAGTTTTCAGTTTCAAAAGTCTTTATTAAACATAAGCTTACAAAACAATATTTTTACGACACTGTCAGTAAAATACCACACATGTAAACAAATCACATTTCTCCGACTAGTAGTCATTTGGAAATTTTTAAAGTTACTTACTTAAGTTTATGCCTAAGTATGTTTGGTTCAAAATAACATCTATTGTATAAATTAATTAAAATTAAAATATGCATACTTTGATTAAGTATTTACATTTATGGCTATTAGTATTATTTTTGTTTGTTTGTAAATAGGTTAGGTTAAATACAATTGACAACACGTCAAGAACTGAAAGCGTAATTCCAGACCCTGTTTATCACTTCGTTAAAATACGTAAAGTTAAAAATACATTGTTTGTGCCTTAAACCTTGGAATACGTTTTATTAATGCACCTAAAAGTATTGACAAAGTCGCTGGTAGGCGAAGAGTCTAGTACTTTTTTTTTCGGGGGAAAATCATCTAGTTAGCATAATACCTCCTTGCCACGGGGAGGCGAGGATGGTTATGTCGGACTCTTACCGACTAAAACCCCTCGGAGTTCCGTCTCGCCGCCCTATGGCGGAGTCACGGGGAGACTTGCGAATTACTTCCGCGACTCCGCCGGCATGTGTCCGGGAGGACCCTTCTCGGGGGGTTTTGACCCCATCCGACTGTTAGCGATGTGCTGGAACACACGTGTCTAGTACTGACCTAAGCGCGAGCGCATGCGGCAGTCTCGCGTCGAGCGTGGCGGCGAGCAGCGCCAGCAGCTGCGCGGCCAGCGCCAGCGCCGCCACGCTGCGCAGCGCGCCGCACACCGGCGCCTCGCTCGCAGACACGGCTAACCACACAACACGACAATACTATAGCTGAATGCGAAGGCACGAGACTCGCGTGTGCACAAGCTGAGTTAACAAAACGCAGTACATAGCATACTTTCATTTCAATACCAATGCACGGAACTCGCGCGAAAATAAATTCATTTATTTTAATATAAAATAAAATTACATAATAACAATAATTTAACATAAAAGTAGGTATATTTGTCACATCTCTTCCAATTTACTTATTGTATTTCATTGTTAACACGTTCATGGACAGTAGAAATTACGAAATGACAGTGAAAATTCTCAACTACTGTCATAGCCGTGGGGGATTCTGGGTGTGTGCGTGTCAAGACCGACAAAAATGTACCTACAACCTTTATTTTGACAGTACACATACCTATTTTCTACGCGGAATGACAGTGGGACCGCTCCACAAAGAAAACCGCCTACGAACGCCGCGGGAGATGCCGTTGTGTCTTTTTAAATGCATCAAAATATACGTCATACGCCGTACTGTCATTTTCCGAACACTCAAAGTACGGCATATGCCGCCACTGTCCATGAACGTATGATTATTACATTGATAGGTAACTATAGGTTATTTAAACATACTTTTAAATTAGCTTTAGTAACATATTGTAACTGTTTGTTATTTAATAAAACACATAAATAAATAAAGTTTACATTTAACACACAAATAGACACCTCAATAGTTTCTTGTGGCGACTATTGGTCGGTCGAAAGTTCCCAGTGACTCGAAATCGAATGCATGTCTCTCATGGTAAGAAATGTGCCACGGACCCTTGGCACGAAAGTCGCGCGTGCAGCAATTTCGACATGATTAATAACGAATGTAATATAAACTTAGCTTATTAAATTCACACTAGATTAGCGTGCGAGTTTTGTGCCAACGTCTTGGAATAAGTTAGTAAGTCCGTATCCGCGTTTACAGGTGAATGTGGAAAGATCTATGTTGTAATATGTGTAATTACAGTTAGTTGAGTTGTGTACCATTGTGTGAATGCTGTGGGCACCTGTTATTGTGAGGGACACAGAACTAAACACATGTCTGCAAATATAATACCTAATGTTTGTGATTTTTGCGTTGGAGATCTTTATAAAATAAATAAAAATAAGACGAGAGCTCACGCCTCACGCATCCCTCTCCTTTCTATGGCACGGAATTCGCGCTCGTAGTTAGGATTAGGATTCGAGTTAGTGACTGTTACAGAATTAGCTATATTATTTCTTTTATTTTAAGAGACTGTGATACTGACCCCACGACTGCACATGTGAGAAGTCCGCGTCTGCGTTGATCCACGGAGCCACTATATGCAGCTGCGACCGCTTTGGCAACTCTTCCTCGGCATCATCGCCGACAAACTCCATGTCCTCTATGCTGTCACTGAAATATTACATCAAAGTTTAACAAAAATAAAAATAATGTAGGTACAGTCGAAGACTAAGAAGACTTAAATAAGGAACATGTTCTTAAATTAAATAAAATTTTAATTAAGTAGGTACAAGATTGTATATGCGCAAACGAAAGCAAATCAAGTGTAACACTTTGTACTTTGGACCGTCCTTATTATCTGTCCCATTAGATACAAATCGTACTGCAAGTGTTGCCAGTGATGTGCTGTCGAGTGTACCAGTGTAGAAGTAAGAGAGCTACGCCAACAAACTGCATTGCAGTGCGGCGACAGATATAACATTGCAATTTTGTTAAAAATGAATAAATAAATTAAAAAGAAAAAGACGCATACAGGGGGCCTCAATAAGGTTGAGATTTTCTCAAAAACTACTGAACCAAAATTAATAATTCTTTTACAGTACATAGTCTTAACTTTTATCTACCAAACAGTGAAAGAATTTTTGCAATAAGTCAAGTAGTTTTCGAGGAAATCTCAACCTTAAAAACTCTCCTCTACACCTTTCTCTGTGTCTTTCACCGTAATCTTAACTCCGTCTGTATCAATTAAGAATCACAATCTTTTATTGCAAGTAAATGCAATTTATAAATACATGCGGCGACTTTGTGGCGCAGTGGTTCATGGACTTGCGATCCGGAGGTCCCAGGTTCGATTCCCAGCCATGGCAGCCATGTACCAATGCATTTATCTCGATCTTTTCGACAGCAAAACTTACGTACATTTACTACTCTCATAACAGTGAAGGAAAACATAGTGATGAAACATGCATGCCGTATAAAATTACGTTTTTCGCAATTATGCGAACTACAACTTACCAACATTGAATCACGTTATAAATAAGCATTTAAAAATTAGTATTTATCATAATAAACATTTTGTAAATAGCTTTTTTAATAAAATTGATTAAATTGGAAGATATTATTTTTTCAAGAATGGCGGCGCTAGTTGGCTCATGTCAGCCCTTAAAGTAATAATTATATTTCTTCTTTAATAAAAACAAAATACAACCACCGTACTTACCTAGAATCATATGTAACGTATACGGGAAATATATATTTAGTTAGCTGTCGTATCCTGGATCTACGTAAAGCGGCCAAGCTCTGTGCCTGGTCAGCGTACATGCTGGCTTTGTTCTGAAGCTCTAGCCGCTGCACGTGAGTGTGTTTCCCGAGACTGGATACTCTCTTCTGATACCTCGGCAGTTTTAAACTTAACTCATTGTTATACTGGACTAATTCTGTCAACTCTTTCTTCCTCTCTTCGATACTATTTCTCCGTTGCTCTATGGCTAGCCTTAGCAGGTCTATTTTGTCTCTAGATTGTTTAGCCTCTATTATCAAAGTGTCATGTTTCATTTTTGGTGCGAGCAGCTTCTCACATCGCTCCAGGACGTGACGTCTGTTTGCTTTGAGTCTGAGTAGTTTGGCTTGCTTTTCGGCGAATCTGTGGAGATTTCATACAATGAATCTAAATATCACAGTTTAAACGGCGAAGGATAACATTGTGAGGAAACCTGCATGCCTCAGAACAATTAAAAACCTATGGCATGTGTAAATCAGCAATCTGCACTGGGCCAGAATGATGGATCATGGCCCAAGTTCCCTTGAAGTGAGGAAAGGTAGGGTGAATACTCGAAAATAGAGTGATTATTATATCATAGCTAGAATATTTAAATATGATGTTAGTGTCAAAACAAATTTCTTACATTTCACCCCCTAAAATGACAGGGGGTTAACCGCACAAAAAAATTACCTTAATTAAAATTCTTCCCCAAAGTCCTCTTGCAATGGTGTTATAAAAAGCAGGGGTTAATTTTCGATTAAAATTTTTCTTTCTCTAAGTACCCCCTTAGCTACACTCTGACCAAATATGGACACCAGTGGGACTAGTGCTAATAGTTAACCAGATTTCGTCATCCAGGTTATGTAAACTTTAATCTTTGTTTATTTTACAAACCCTAACTTTTCTACATTTTAAAAATGTATCATATTAGAGACCTCTGGATGTTACCAGCTAATGTTTTCATCGAAAATCGGTAAACAAATAACGTTAATTAGTGATTTGTTCAGCAAATATTTGTACACATATGGTTCTTTTTTTAGAGTAAATAAAAGCAGTGTTTACTTTCACATGTTATCCTTGAAAATAAGTAGGTCATAAATGATAGCCAATGAGTCATCAAAAACATGATATTTGCTGCGGAATTACAACAAACAAACGCAGTTACCTGTCGGAGAAGGGCATGGAGGATGGCACGAAGTTTCCAGCCCTGATACAGTCTGGGCAGTAGAAGTTTTTCTTCACCGTATAGCACAGGAGACACTTCTTGTAATGTCCATCGCTCTCGGTCGATGATACGCGGAAATCTCTAGGCGCCTCGCTTTCTGCAAAATAACTTAACGCCATCGTTTTTGCGCGTTGTTTGCGAAATCCGAAATCGAAACACAATTTTTACTGGTCTGTCAATGTCAGCTGGGAAACGTCACAACATTTGTCACAGATTATAAAAAGTAACGTTCCGTTTTACGTATTGTCATTTGGATTGTGTGAGTCAAACCAAATAGTATTCGTGTGTAATGAATACGCCGACGAAAACTTTTTATATAATTTCCTAAATGAACAATCAATGATGTACATAAGTACATATTATTTAGTTTTCATAGTTTGCACGAGTGTCAGAGTTTATTAGGCTCGTTTGTAATAAAAGATAACTAATGCTGTTATTCATAAACCTAGTAAAACCTAACTTCACTTAAATCATTTTGCTATCCCTTTCACACTTCGTTTAAAAAGGTTAAGATAGAAAGGGACAGGGGGCCTAAACGGTGGCGTAACTTTAAATTACGTTTATGAATACGCGCTTCTAGAGTTAGCGACTTATCCAGTGACAACTAATCTATTATTACAAGTGGGGGTAAAAGTTATTATGAATGATTCAGGTCCTTAGTAAAAGCTCGAGTGAACGACTTTGAAAATGTTACCTATAAGTTGCAGATTTACTTGGTCTTCAGTCAGGGGATACGTTGAAAACGATCGTACAAGTTAAGCAATGCTGGACGAGGTCAGTACCTGGATGGAGTGACCGCTAGTGACACTCATCTGAGCCCCTCCGTGCCTCGGGGCGCACGGTAAGCAGTTGGTCCGTTGCTGTCGCTTGACATCAGTCGCCAGGTCACGTCAGAGGCCTGAATAACTTTGACAAATAGGTTTGGTCACTAAACTACACGAGAAAAGAAAAAGAATTTGGTCTTGTTTTAACATCTGTGTAGCAGAACGACAGAAGTTAGGACACTATGAAAATAAATTCCTACTCTACTGAACATTATGGCGGCGTTCAGAAAAGTTTATTTAATTTTTTGTAGCATTCCGAGTTGTTCGAAGCAATAAACAAGTTTTATCTGCGATTTTAATGTCGTCACAAAAAGACTACTCGACTCACCACCGCCGCGGCACGTAAAGAAGCGAGCGTTCTGTTGAATTGAGCCCGAGCCAACTTTTCATTCAATCGTCTATTTCTACAATTCCAAGTGTCTCCGTTCCACGCCACTTCGTGTTGTGGAACGCATCTTGAAGAGTATAAACTTTTGATTTGGATATCCAGAACTTTAAACTTAGTCGTGAAAACATTCGGTTGTTTGAGAACTAGATACCTACTTGACTATTCATGGCTGTGTTTTATATAGACTACTCCCTGACCCCTAGTGTAGGTTTATTGTTATTATATGTATTTTTTAAGTAGTTTTAAATATTTTAGGTAGTTTTAATTTATTTTGTAACTTAATTTTAGTTTTGTATTTGTTATACAGGGTGTAACGTAAAGGGTATATGAAGCCGAAGGGTAGGTGTTCAGTATCGGTAACTGAACAACTTTTGTTCTACGACTTTTCGAATAAAAAATAAAAATAAATTAATGTCTCATACAAATTGATCAGCTGACCGGTACGAAATGTATGAAAAGTCAAAAAATAAATTCGCGAGAATCGAAAACTTATGGAACAAAAGTTGTTCAGTTACCGATACTGAACACCCTCCCTTCGGCTTCATATACCCTTTACGTTACACCCTGTATATAGCATGTATATGTAGTATGTATGGACATATAAGTAATATAGTATACTAAGTATTGTATATCTCTTTCGTATATATCTATGATACACGTCTGCACCAGGAGGGCAGCCTTCAGAGACGAGTGGCGACGTGTTGTGAGGCACTGCGACTGAAATGACGACCACGACCACTCTGCCAAGAGTGTAACGACTGAGAACAAGAAGATAATATCTATGTATTTTATTTGAATATAAATCGTCAGTTGCCTTGCCCCCTAGTTCTACTCTAGCTGGAGTGAGATTTGCCCCTGTTCCCGCCGGACTACAACTCGGGTCCAACAGAATACCGGCGTTGCCGGCATCCTGTCGACAGCATTATGCTGAGTTGAGGCCCTGACCGCACCGGCAGCACAACTGCTCTATGTTTATTTGGTGGGTTATCTTGTTAGCCACATAATGTAGTATGTACCTATGTCTTGTTGCGAAATAAAGGGATTACTTACTTACTATATTGGCAACGAATCCTAGGGCTCAATAGTTTCAATTCAATTTCAATTTCAAAATTCTTTATTTGACATAATTTCTTACAAAAATATAACTATCTTAACAGCTATACATTAAACATCCGATTTACAACACTTTATCAGGCTTTTAGCACCTTTGAAAGTTTTCTGCATTGTAATTAGTTAGGTACTTTTAGAAACATAATTAGTTATTATTTAAATTAGGGCTTAATTGTGGTTATTTAGTGTGAAATTATTGTTTTAATTTCACTTATTTCAGTGTACATCAATGTGAAGAGCAAATATATAATTAAATATTAAATTATACATTATTAGAGATTTTATAGAAAATGCGGGTGACAATATACGGCCAGTACATTGACATGTCCAGCAAAAGAAAGATTACCTACCTTCATTAAAAGGTATAAATTCCGATCCGGCGTTTGATATCACGGCAGATTAATTTGTAGGTGTGTGAACGCAACAAGCAGTCGCGACCTACCTCGTCCTCAGGGCTCAATGGTTGAGTTCCTGTCATGTTTATGAATAAAATAAGAATACATTACCTGTTAATTTAAAACAGGCAGAACAAAATATAGGTACATTTATGCTGTTATTCATAAACCTAGTTAAACCTCACTTCCTTCAAATCGTGTCATCACTTTCACGCTTCGTTAAAAAAGGTTAAGATAAAAGGGGCTAAACGGTGGCGCTAAATCACGTTTATGAATAACAGCCTTAGTGTCGTTTCTATGATTAATTCATAATTCATTTATTCCTTGCTTTATGTGGTAACATGGTTCTTCGGTAGTACAGTAAGTGCTCACATAAACCCTGTAAGGGCACCGCAACATTAGACACTTAAACATTAAAAATTCAAAATTCAATTTTGTCAGTCAGTCAGTCAATAATACAAATAAATTATTTATACAATATAATATAGTAGGCGAGATTCATAAGTTTTGAGTAAAAGCTTAGAGTAAGCTTGCTCTTACAAACGTCAAATTCCCTTCCATTAGAAAAGCAGCCAGTGCCCGGTGCTGCATCCCAATTCTGCTACCGATAATATATTTGGACCGAATAGTCGAACCGTTACGTAACCAGTATATAAGCTTTTCCAGACTCGGTTAACTTCGTCCTGCTTGCCCGGCCTAAAGCTGTATAGGTTAGACTGTTCAGTATTGAACAGAGACAAAATGATTACGTAACCAGTGTAAGCTAACTTAACGAAGTCAACTGGGGCCAGTACCATTACCATGAGTTGCTAACGTAATACGTTCGCTAACGACTACGTAAATACCTTCGTTGAGACGCACGGGATTGGTGGGACTTTAGCTAGAGGTGCAACACAAATCCGACCAATCCCGTACATTGCATTTGCGGTTTACGCAGTCCCTTGCGATCGAACTTACATTGACAACTCACGGTAATGGTGCTAGCCAGCTTTATACTTCAATACTTCATTTATTCAACCTTAGGAGCTAGAACGAACACTTGGTTATGTCATACATAATGTAATAATTTACAATAATATAAGGTACAGAATACAAACTAGGGCTGGATGCGCGAACAGAGAAACAGGGCAAAAAACCGACCCACGGGATATAACAAAAATGAATCATTAGATCAATTATACTGGTTGTTAAGTAACAGTTCGATTCCAATATCAAAGCAAAGGCAACTATAAGCTGTCCCAGCCTCAGTCGTCATGCTTGCCGGGTCAACTTATACTGGTTCTGTAACGTTTCGACTCTGTTGCGATAAAAATATCTTAGCAGAATTGAGGGTCTGGAAGGTGGGTCAATGCGAATCAGCGAGATTGGATTACCGCGCGGAGTAACGAGCTGCCGCGTTGGTTTTTATTTCCGCTGGAATTCGGTGGACGGCGGTACCTACTACAGGTAGTATACCTACAGCGTAACTGAATAGGTACAGACGGGGGACTCGTACAGACGGCAGCTGATGAGGAGCTAGGCTCGCTGGTGAACTTTATAAATGAAAAACTTAAAATATGGTAAAAACTGATATAATATTAATTAGATAAAACGGGAATTACCGTGTTAAACATTTATTATTGATGTCTCGATATTTCGACAGCATTGGATTCCAAGTTTTTGACAACATCTAGTGATCGACTTATGTAAACGAGGCACAAAGGCGAGTGCGTGCAAACGAGCGAACATAATTAGTTATTTTTGTAAAATGGGGTACCTGCAAATAGAACATGTATACAAACCGTGAAAGTTTAAAAGTGATAACTGATATAATACCGTAAAATAGACTAATTTCTATGGGCCAGGGACGCCAACTGCCAATACAATAAAAAGGAACAATAGTTTAAAAAGATATTAAAAATAAACTAAAAATACCCTCTAGCCAGTCGCTAACAGCAGCATATGAATTCATAAAAAACTATTGCAATCTAGGTCCTATACCCCGTGAAATTTTTGTAATTGTTTTCCCACAGCGTGATGATTTTTACTTAATAATGAATGTATACCTAGATAATCGTATTTTTATTATTGAATTTTTTTTAAACCGAACTCGCTAAATTATATTTTGTATTATGGAGAGACTGAAAGAGACATCTATTTTTTATACTTACATACTATTTTGTATTATATTGAAAATTCAAACAATGGAAAAACAAATATGGGGCAGAGACTCTGAATTTTGTCATGCAAGAGCGGAGTCTGCGATGTAAATATGGCTAACTCCATCGGCTGTTCCTTGCTTCATGTTATAGATTGCGTATAGGTAGCTTCACAGATTATCGTATTACAATTAATTTAGATGCGCTGTTAGACATGATAATTAGGTTAGGCTTTGGTTAATCTACGACCTTGTATGATTAGAGCTTACGCTAAGCCTGTTGTTAGCTCGCGGGCTGCCCGTAAGCCTAGGATTAGAGGGAAGCTAGCCGCTTTCAGGAACAGAAAATAAACTTGGGGAGCTCATTTTATTCATCGTCATTTTTTAAATAAAACTTAGTCATTTCTCGTCTTGGACGAATTAAGCATTTATTCATAAATAACAATAATTAAAATTATAAATAACTATTATAATATTAACCTAAAAAAAATTATATAAACTAAACTAAAAACTATATGTACAATAGGTCGGTTGAACTATCTGAATGACTTAGCATTACAAATAGTTCAACCGATCCCCGTTGTCCGGCAACGTGCCCAAAATGCTGGCGGCATTTCCCCTCTGGATCGCTAGGCTGATCCTTTGGGCGAAATACAGGCCAGCATTTTGGTCACGTGTGGACTCCACGAGCCGCCCCGACAGGTCTTTATAAATTTAAGCAAAGATACCAAAATGATCGAAAAATGTATGATATCCGAGTCAACCTATTTTGTTTGTTAACCTATAAATCGTCCCACTGCCTGGGCAAAGGTCCCTCCTCTTCCATCCATCCCTGTCCTGAGCCTGTTCCATCCACCCATCCCTCTATCTATCTAACGACATCATCATCATCATAGTCAACAACCAATCATCATCATCATCAGTCTATTTATATTGCCCCACTGCTCGGGCACAGACCTTCCCTTACATTGAGGGAGCTGGGGCCATGATCCACCACGCGGGCCCACTACGGATTGGCGGATTTCACATGCCTTAGATTTTTTCTTCTTCGGCATGCAGGTTTCATCACGATGTTTTCCTTCACCGTTTTGAGAGCACTCGGCAAATGTACGTAAGTTTTTTTGTCGAAAAAACCGAGGATAACTCATTGGTACATGGCTGCCCTGGCTGGGATTCCAACCTGGGACTTTCGCAAGTCCATTGACCCAACCACTGAGTCACCGAGCAAGGCATAGGTACTGTATAAAACAAATTCTGAAGCTTAAGAAGTTGAGTAAATATCCGTGCGGTGTTCAAGACCTGTCATTGGTCAACAACCAATACCGTGGCTAAATTATCACGACGTCGACTTTTTAAATTATTTTATATCATATTAGTCTGATAGCAATCGACTACTGCAATAATTTTAACAATCCGTCAAGTTGTTCTTGAGAAAATTAAACTTTATTGGGATCCCTTTGAATACTTTTCTCCGTGGCAAATCTGATCGTTATCTATACGTAAAGTAAATAGTCTATGTAATTTGGTTCGTTTGTCGTCATCGTCAATATTAAAAAGCCATTAAAACCGGTTCAATTATTTTTGTTTAAAAGCATTTAAATTATGTAATGGCTTTCCGATGCGTGTTCCGATACTATATGTGGAGCGGCCACAAAATTGAATTACTGTCCAAAGTATATTTTATCCGACGGGTTTAAAACTACAAAATTAAATAAATACCAGGAATTACAAAGCTTTTGCATGCTACGTCCGCATTTTCTCGTAGTATGTGATATGGCAAATTATTAATTCCATTAGTGCGGGCCGGCGGCCAGCGGCGCGCAATCACGGCCCGCTAACGAACGGCCCGCATTACATTAGGTCCGTGCTCTGCCGTTTGCGTGGACCGGAACGTTTATTTTTCATTCCTCCCGAATTTTTCGCGAAGCCTTGCCAACTCGAAGGATTTTCCGACAGATTTAGCGGATTGTGAAGACGGTAAAACCCTCTTCTTAAGGATTTTGTAACTGGAAGATAGAGTGTAAGCAAAAACTCATTATTTCAGTTAGAAAAGAATCATTACGGTTTTTACAAATAACCGCAGAATTGAATTGATTTCAATTTGAATTTTGTGGCCAATTTTGGCACCATCAGCTAACCTATTATACAGGGTGTAACGTAAAGGGTATATGAAGCCGAAAGGCGAGTGTTCAGTATCGGTAACTGAACAACTTTTGTTCTACGACTTTTCGAATAAAAATTAATTAATGTCGCATACAAATCGATCAGCTGACCAGTACGAAATGTATGAAAAGTCAAAAAATCAATTCGCGAAAATCGAAAAGTCGTAGAACAAAAGTTGTTTAGTTACCGATACAGAATACCCTCCCTTCGGCTTCATATAGGACCCTTTACGTTACAATGAAGGTCCCAATTCTGCTAAGATATTCAACTGAAAAACAGTCGAATCGTTGATTTACCAGTATAAGTTGGCCCGGCCTCGACTACCTTCGTCATACCAAATACAAGGTATCCTTGAACTCATTCGACGAATTGAAATTGGGAGTTGTACTCATGATAAATATTAAATTTGTAAGACTTTTCCTAAAACAAAATTGCAAATAAAAATGAACTAAGCACCTACGTCACGAGTCAACAATTGACCTTAGAAATTATAATAATTATTACCATTAGGTCAAATTCCAGGAAAAGAAATCATTGCAGAAAATTAAAAATACCTTAAAATATAAAAACTCCAAAGCATATTAACGATCCACAACAAATTAATTTTTTGATACTTAGTTGAATTTATTGTAAATATTTTTTTTAATTTTCCAAGAATTGTTTAATCTTCTTAAACACTGTGCAGAATTAATTCATAATTCATTTATTCCTTGCTTTATGTGGTAACATGGTTGTTAGATAGTACAGGAAGTGCTCACATAAACCCTGTAAGGGCACCGCAACATTAGACACTTATACATTAAAAATTAAATTTTGTCAGTCAGTCAGTCAATAATACAAATAAATATTCAAGTAAATATAATAATTAGGAAGTAATTCTTATCCATTAAATAAAAAATGAAAATTGTCAACATATAAATTAATTTGCAAAATCATGTTCGAAAAACTCTTGCAGATTGGAAAAACACCTATGAATTAGTAATATTTTCAATTTTTTATTAATGTAGATTGTAGGTCACAAGCCCAAACCTCCACTTAATTTTATCGAATGAATTCAAGGCTGTATACATATACTGGTTACGCAACAATCGCGCTGAGCAAAAATGATACTTTATCAAGACTTGAACGTTATTAAAGACTATTTTTTTTTTGTAAAATTCTTCCCAGTGGGAAAGGCAAAGCCAACTAGGGCATACAGCCTGGTCTGATGTTAGTAGAATGTCTGAATTCTTATAAATACATACATATATACGAAGATAACCTAACCTAAACCTAGGCACAACCCTCCCAAACCCCTAAACGAAATAACTCAATGATCCACGTAAGCATCAAGTTATGCAAAAGGAAACCTTGCTAAGAGCACAAAACTTCACAAACACGACTTCTTTCGAGCACTCCAACTAATAGAAACGTTCGCGGACATCTACTGATTAACTTAACGTGATCATTATTCACTAAATACCACGGAAACTATTTAATTAGAATTTTCACAAAAAAGTAGCTAATGGCGTTTCGCGCGCTTAACAAGGAATCTATTAAAGACTAATAAAAATCATTGATGTTGATGCTCAACACGCCGAGTGTTTTTTCTTCAAAAATCAGTTGGCAACACTGGTGCGACGCTGTTTCTCGTGCTCATCAAAACAGAATGGCCCTCTGGCGTGTTTTCATTATAACCACAGCGATGCAAATTCGTATCAACACGGTTACAATTTATATGAATCTTGAAATGCTTACGCTGCGCATATTCATAATGGATTGAGCGCCATTCGACATAAACGCAATTCGTCCGGCGAGCTCGGTGGCTCAGTGGTTGGGTCAGTGACTTGCGATACGGAGGTCCCAGGTTCGATTCCAAGCCAGGGCAGCCATGTACGGTCGAAAACAGAAAGGTGTACAGTAGTGTTTTTAAGATTGAGATCTTCTCAAAAACTACTTGACCTATTGTTATATTATTTCACTGTTAGATAGATAAAAGCTAAAACTATGTTCTGTAAAAGAATTATTAAATTCTGTCCAGTAGTTTTTGAGAAAATATCAACCTTATTGAGGCCCCCTGTATACTTATCTCTGTCTTCGACTGTACCAATGAGTTACCCTCGGTTTTTTCGACAGAAAGCTTACGTAGGTACATTTACCGAGTGCTCTTAAAACGGTAAAGGAAAACGTCGTGATGACGAAGAAGAAAATAAAATCATGCGTGCGAAATCCGCCAATCCGCACTGGGTCCGCGTGCTGGCTCATCTCACAGCCCCAGCTCCCTCGATGTGAGGGAAGGTGTGCCTGAGTAGTGGAGCAGTATAATTTTTTTTAAATTTATTTATTAATTTTTAACAAAATTGCAATGTTACATCTGTCGCCGCACTGCAATGCAGTTTGTTGGCGTAGCTCTCTTACTTCTACACTGGCAGCACACTCGACAGCACATCAATGACAACACTCGCAGTACGACTTCTATCTAATGGGACAGATAATAAGGACGGTCCAAAGTACAAAGTGTTACACTTGATTTGCTTTCGTTTGTTACTATAGACTAAATAGACTGATGATGATAGTATATATGTAGGTTAGGTATCCAAGTTGGCCCACGTAGGGCTACAACCATTTTAACATCAAATCTGTAGACCGGAAGCGGTTGAAGGAGGCCTGCACCAAGAATTTGGTAGAGGATGGCTAGGAAGAAGATATTTTTGTAGCTATGTATCAAAGAAATCAATGATAATTTGTTTATTCTGACGTTCGTGATTGGTATAATATACAGAAAAAAGAAATTCTCCGTCTCCATCTCTAATTAGGTAGGTATCTATACCGGAGCCCAAATCAAGTGTCTTATTTTGTAAACAAATAAGATAAGATAATATTTATTATTAAACATGTAGATTCACATTACACTTAATTTCACAATCATTTTAACACTACACACAACAATAATATTTACTAATATACATACAGGTAGTACATACTTACATATCTATAATAATCTATATACATAGAAAAGTAAATTTGCAATTGTGTGTGTGTGTGTGTGTATGTGTGTGAAGTTGCTATTGCAAGTGTATGTCGTACACGTGTATACGCCGACCGCTGCACTAGGCGAGCCTGTATCGCGTAAATAAGCTCGCCTAATTACCTGTTGTGATGTAAAACTGAAGGAACTGATTGATTGAATTTGTTCATCATTGATAAAATAAAGTAATCTGATCTAATGACTATGTAATAACCACAGAATAGCTTAAAATGTTAGTGGGGGAGGGTAGTTTTTATTTACAAAATAAGGCACTTGATTTGGGCCGCGGTTTACTTGATCCCAAGTGCCATTTTCAAATAACTTCTACAAATGCTAACCTCTGTTTACGTCTGTACCAATAAAACAGCACATAGCTTCGTAATATATTTAATGTCATTCATTACATATATCTTTCCGACAACAAAGAGAGTAATCTAACAAACTGCTTACAAATAACATGTTATTTCTATAGCCGTGTGCGGGGCGGGTATTAATTAAAAGCGTTAGGGCGCGCAAGAAAAATGTCAGCCTTTCATGTGGTCAGCCTAATTACTGGCATCGGGGTTGCCAGCTCTGGCCCCGGGCCCCAGGGCTGATTTCCCTGGGGCCGCAGTGCGGGCCGCGCGCCCGCTCGCTTGCAACCGCCGAAATGAACACATTTGCGGTTTTCATTTACAGAAAAAGTCGTAATTCCTTTCTGTTCCTGCTTCTTTTCGTATGTGAGATTCCTAATCTGAGTTACGGGAAATACTTTTCGTATTCGTGAGGTTGTTACCAGGGCATTAGTTATACTTTTTATCATACGAAACTTATCCGTGCAGCCAAGCACACGCGCGCACGGATTGGTACCTACAATATTTTTACCTGCCTTCACGAAAATTATTTACCTCGCCGCTGTGCCGTACTACCGGTTCTGTGAGTGCCGCGCGCGCCTTGTGCGCGACCCGAATGGCCGGCCGACAGCCGCCCCCCGCGCCGGCCCGCCCGCCGCCGCCCGCGCCCACGACTGGGCGCGGTGCCCTGGATGCTGCGGGTCCGACCTCACCACGTGGTCAGCCGTCGCCAATACCTGCACCCCGCCGCTCGTCGCCGCCCGTTGCCACCGCGACCTACGCGTCCGCCGTCGGTGGGCGCAGTTCGCTGGACTCTGTGCGACCGTCCGCCTCGCGCGGCCAGCCGTCGCCCGCGCCGCGCGGTCAGCTGGCGCCCCCGCCGACCGCTGCCGTGCGCGGGCGCAGCTCGCTGGATGCAGTGCGCCCTTCCGCCCCGCGCCGCCCGCCGCGGCCCACCGTCTCGGCCGCCGCGGCCGGAAGGCGGCTACTGGACGCCGTCAGACCTCCCGCGCGCGATTACATGTCGCGCCGAAGGGAGGACGACGAGCCGTACGTCCCTCCATACGGGAGAGAACCCGTCGTGGAGTATCCCCCGCTGCCCCGGCGTCGAACGAGGGCGATGCTGCTCGTTCCGCCGCTCGTTCCGCCAACTGCAGCCGCACCGGCTACCGAGCCCACCGAGACAGCCTCGCCGGCCGCTCCTGCCGCCGCCCCACCGCACGCCGCGTCTCTCGCCCGAGGCAGGAAGCCCAAGCCGGAGGAGAGGATGCCGCCAGCCAACCCACGGGCCACGAGGATTACGATCCGGCCCACTCTGCACCCCAAGAAGGGCCCGGCGACTGGGCCGGCACCCATTCGGACGCCCGCTCCCCGCATACGGGCGCAGCCTGCGGGCCCGTCCTCCCTGCCGGCTGCTTCCGTTGCCACCGCCTGCGTGGACCCGAGTGCCGCCGCCGCCGCCCGCGCCGAGACACACACGTACTCACCCATAGTGGTGGATAGAATTCCAAACTGGACGGTGCACGTCGCTGCCTTGAAGCGCCTGCTGGGCGCCGCTCCCAATGCGAGACCCTTCGGCACAGGGCTCCGTTTCACAGCGAAGTCGGCCGAGGAGTTTCGCATTGTACAGCGGTACCTAGTGGAGGCGAATCGCAAAGACCCGGGGGTCCAATTCCACTGTTATACAGTGGCGGAGGACCTACCCACCAAGGTCGCTCTCCGGGGGCTGCCGTCCGGCACGCCCTTGGAGGAAATAAAGGCGGCCTTGGGAGACTTAGGCTTTGCGGTTCGCCACGCCAGGGAGATTCCCCCCGTCAGAGGTCGACCGGGCTGCACGTTCTTCGTGGAGCTCGATCGCCTCTCACGTGAGGAATTGGCGCGGCTGTACGCCACTACGGAACTCCTTTGCCTTCCAGGCATCGTAATAGAGGCCTGGAAGGGTAGAGGGGGTCCAGCCCAATGCCACCGCTGCCAGGCGTTTGGTCACTCTTCGGCCAACTGTTTCAGGCCGCAGCGGTGCGTAAGATGTGGTGGCGAACATGCCGTGGCGGACTGTGCGCTGCCCAAGGGGGGCGTGCCCACTTGCGCCAATTGCAAGGAGGCGCACACCGCCAACGATAGGCGGTGTAAAGTGCTGGTGAGGGAGGCGAGGAGGCGCAACATGCAGTTGCAACCGCCCTTGCCTCCGCCACCGGCTCTCCTTGCACCCCCCCGAGTCGCTACCCTTCCGGCTCCTAACTCCCAACCAAAACCTCGCTCCTTGGCCCTTGTATCACAAGCCCAGCCCCATCCGCCCACCCCAACTTCGCGGGCGCCCGCCAGTGCCGGTACTGCCGGCACGACGCTGGCCCCCCCAGCCAATCCGGCGCCAGACCGAGACGCAGCGCCCAAAAAGCGTCAAAAGCGTGGTAGGCGTGGCAGGAAGGGAGCGAAACCACCGGCAACGTCAACGCCGAACTCACGGGCGGTTGAGGACCCACCGGGGCCGCAACCGTGCCAACTGTCGCACATTACGCGCGCTCCCTTGCTGCCGCCGCCTAAGCAACCGCCGCCGCCGCCTCTCCAGAGGTCGCGCAGCGAGCCTCGGATCCCGACAGAGGGAGAGCCCGAGGCTACGCCCCTTAATCCCATCCCTGCCCCCATACCGCACCCCACCACACAAGTCGGCATGTGGGTGCCCCGAGACCGACTGAGGGAGCGTACCGCCAAATTGGTACTATTCTTCAGTGATGTCCTGAGGGACCTACATGACGCGCTAGTGGAGGGGAGGGATTCCCATTGTATTATTTTGAGGGCCCTGCATGGGCTAACAGAACTGTTACCCCATGACGGCCCTTAGGATGGTATACTGGAATCCCGGCGGGATTACCGCCAACCTCCACCACCTGCGACTCCTCGCCCAGACGCAGGATATTCATATCGTGCTGCTGGGCGAAACCAAACTGGCCGCTCATCACGATCTTCGTCTTCCCAATTACTCAGTGTACCGTCGTGATGAGGTCTCTCCGCAGGGCGTCCCGTACAGGGGCACTGCCGTTCTGGTGCGGAGGGACGTCATCCACGAGGACCTGGAACCCGTACCCTTTACCTCCACTCGCACTGTGGGTGTGAGGGTGAGGGTGACGGGACGGGAGATGAAGATATATGCCGCATACAGGCCGCCAACCACCAACACTCCCCTCAATCCAACCGATATTCGCTCTCTTCTGGATGGAGAGCTCCCTGCTATCGTGGCCGGGGATCTGAATGCGAAGCACACAGCTTGGCATTCGAAAACCAAAAACGCTGCAGGTAGGAGACTGTATCATGATTCGGAAGAGGGCGGATATGAGGTGATTGGTCCCAATGCTCCCACCCACGTTCCCACTGACCCGCGCAGGCGCCCGGACGTCCTAGATATAGTTCTATACAAGTTTTTACCTTGCTCCATCGAGGTGGAGGTGCTATACGACATAGATTCGCAGCACCTACCCATCCTCATTACTCTGGGACGTCCTGGCGACTGCACGGCGAAGATACCCCCACGTCCTAAGGTGAACTGGGAGTCCTATCAGGCCTCACTCGCTCACTTCGAGTTGAAGGGCCCTATATCGATGGCAGAGGAGGTGGAAGCTGCGGCTGCTCAGGTAACGAGGGTTATCTTGGAGGCTAAGCAGCTTGCCACCTCTGATGCACCCCCTAGATCCAACCGACGTGCAGAGCTACCCAGCCGCATAGTCGAGGGCCTTAAACGTAAAAGGCGCCTTAATCGCTTATGGGCTCGCACGCGCTGTCCGAGGCTTAAGACCGAGCTCAACCGACTGTCGAGTGAGCTGTCGGATGAGGTGAAAGCTTTTCGCGGAGACGCCTGGGAGAGAGTCATCGACCAGGCGAGCGAAAATGAAACAACACTTCATCATCTCAACCGACAGCTCACATCCACGCCGGCGCCCGTCTGCCCGCTCCTGGACAGTTCGGGGCGAAGGTGCTACGCGGCGGCCGACCGCGCTGAAATTCTTGCCCAGCACCTGGAAACCCAGTTCACCCCGAACCCTGTAGCACCTGAGGTCCCCTTTATCGAGCACCATCTCGCCGTCGAGACCCGTGTGCGCGAGTTCTTGTCTTCCTCGCCGCCACCACTTGGAGGAGATGCATTCATCTCACCGGCCGAAGTCGCCAGAGTAGTTTCCCGTCTAAATAGAAGGAAGGCGCCTGGTCCGGAGGGTATCTCCAATGCCGCTATCCAGCAGCTTCCGAGGAGGGGCCTGGTCGCTTTGACCAGACTTTTCAACGGGATCTTGCGTACGGGTCATTTTCCATCAATATGGAAAACGGGTAAGGTGATCGTACTCCCCAAACCTGGGAAAGACCGGAGGCTTCCTTCCAGTTATAGGCCAATCACCCTTCTTCCAAATTTAGCTAAACTCTTTGAGAGACTGCTTCTGCGGCGACTGAGCCCGCACTTGCCTACGCGCGAGGAACAGTTCGGTTTCCGTAGTGAGCATTCTACCACTTTACAATTAGTCCGGGTGCTCCACCTTCTTGCGGTCGAGCGGAACTTCGAGCGGCGCACGGTGGCGGTATTTCTCGATGTCGAGAAAGCCTTCGACCGTGTGTGGCACGAGGGGCTCCTGTTCAAGTTGTTGGAGACCCCCACCCCTCCGGCTATTATTAAAATCATCGCATCTTTCCTCCAAGACCGCGGCTTTTTCGTTTCCGTTGAAGACAAGATCTCGGACCCCCGCCCTATTCGCGCGGGAGTACCTCAGGGCAGCTGCCTCTCTCCCTGCCTGTATGCGGCATATACAGACGACATTCCCACCCTGAAGGGTCACCTGGAAGAGTGGGAACAGGACGTCGAGCTGGCCTTATTTGCGGACGATAGCGCATACTTCGCTTCGTCGCGGCGGGCCGATATCGCTGCTCGTAAGATGCAGCGACTACTCGACCTGTTGCCTGGATGGCTCGATAAATGGAAAGTGGCCGTCAACGTGGGGAAGACGGCCGCACTGCTTACCGGACGCCAGCGCAAACTCCCTCCCCAACTCAAATTGCGAGGGCAGGATATACATTGGGAATCGTCGGTGAAGTACCTGGGATGCCACATAGACCGGTCGCTTAGCATGGTACCGATGGTCGAAGGCCTGGTAAAACAGGCCAAGACCGCCCGTGCCATGTTGCGACCGGTGCTATGCTCACGGCTACCATTACGTGCTAAACTGAGGATTTATAAGATGTATATCCGCTCTCGCCTTACTTATGCTGCACCAGCTTGGTACTCGCTTTGCTCCACGAGGCAGAGGGCCAAGCTGCAGGCGCAGCAAAATATTGCCCTTCGTATCTGTACCGGAGCGGGTCGGTACGTTCGTAACGACGTCATTGCTCGCGACGTGCGGGTTGAGTCGATCGAAGCGTTCGTGCTGAGGTTGACGCGATCACTATTCGACCGCGCCGACAACAGCAGGCACGCTCATCTCCGCAACCTCGCACCCCTGCACGCGCGCCCTCCGGAAGGCCACCGCCTCCAGAGGGAGTTGCTGCGCTCCCCGTCGCCTTAAGCGGCGGGTTTGAGCTGTGCACCAAACGGCCGTACCGACCCGCCCAACTCCCATATCCCGCATACCAAGCGGGACCAATCTCACCGTCGGATCATTATCCGGCGAGCTCATGCTCGGGTAGAGAGGGTATACCTCAAGGCCCGCACTTCTCCCCCGAAGTTAGGGGTGAAAAGACCCGGTCGTCGTCGTATCATACGAAATGTTATCTTTCATCATACGAACGGCCAGGGAATGGAACGCCTTGCCGGCATCGGTGTTTCCAGACACTTATAACCTTGGGATCTTTAAGGCAAGAGTGAATAGTTACTAGGCCCGCGTGCTTCATCATCGGCCTCATCGTCACTTACCATCAGGTGAGATCGGGGCCAAACGCGGGTTTAGTCAATCAATAAAAAAAAAACTCAGTGGGGTGACCGCGACTTTCAATCGTTATCGTAATCGCTTTCAATTTGACACATGGACGCTATACATTGCTGCTATGTTTTTGCAAGTTTTAACAAACGACAACGAAACGCAGCAATGTATATCGTTCAAGTGTCAAAATGAAAACGATAACCATAACGATTGAAGTCGCGGTCACCCCCCCAGGCCCGTATTAATAAATCACTCTCAGCTCAAAAGCCAATCTTGAGAACGACCTCAAGATGGCGTTTCTATTAATAAACGTAACTAGGTGCTCGTTTAGGAATCGGGTATCACGTGAGTAACGCCGTATTAATAGACAAAACTCAGTTCTCAAGAGAACACTCAAACTCACACTTGAGAACGTATTTGCTGATTGCAGGCGAACCGCGACTTGAGAAAGACATCACGTGATACGCTCTCAAGATTGGTTTATTAATCAAGGACATACTTGATATGGTGATTGATCGCGTCTTTAGAGTGTATCAGCTGAATTCGCTCTTGTCGGGTTTGAGCTCAGACTATTAATACAAGCCTTAGATACGTATGTAGCAATCGGTGAATTAGCTACTTGTATTTTAGGAATGTGTAGTCAAGACTTAGCAGTTCTATTTCCTGCTAATGCATTTTATGTTCAGATTTTTTAAACTCTTTGGATCGTAGTGATAAACGTTACTAAAGGCTATATAAAACTGTTAAAGGATAGCTTAATTTGTCAGTTGCGGAACAACCGATTTTAAATGGCGAAATGACAATGCCATCTGCCCCACCATCAACCGCAAGTTGTACAAGATAACGAATAAATGTAAAAATATCTCCGTTTTTTATTAAAACTATTCGTTTAAAACAAAGTCTTGTAAGTACATCTAGTGAGTCGAAAAAAACAGCCTAATTACGAATTCAGAAAATAGTTCATTGTGTTTGTTATTCTTGTATAGGAGTTGCTAGAGCAGTAGAAAATGATACTGATTATGCAATCATCATCATCAGTCTATTTATATTGCCCCACTGTTCGGGCACAGACCTTCCCTTACATCGAGGGAGCTCGGGCTATGATCTACCACGCGGGCCCAGTGCGGTTTGGCGGATTTCACATGCCTTAGATTTCTTCTTCTACGGCATGCAGGTTTCATCACGATGTTTCCTTCACCGTTTTTGAAAGCGGTAAATGTACGTAAGTTTTTCCTTCGAAAAAACCGAGGATAACTCATTGGTACATGGCTGTCCTGGCTGGGAATCGAACCTGGGACCTCCGTATTGCAAGTCCATCGACCCAATCACTGCGCCACCGAGCTCTCAATTATACAATATGAAATCTCGATTATGCAATATGAAACCTGTAATAAGTCCCTAACAAAATGATAGGTGCAGTTTAAATGGTCACGTAGTTTTGTAGGTGGGTCAAAGCTCCATTGAAATGTGACAATGTTTTTTTAAATCGGGCAACGCATTAGCTACAATATTATTAAATATTGTAGTCTGCAAAATAAGGTTGTCACCAACCAACATCGTTAAACGAAACTATACCTATGAACAGGCTGTATGGTCATAGATCCTTGCCTGCCGTGAAGGCGAATCTAAAAACAACAACCAACTTTATTTTGTAAATTCAAATTGTGTTGAATTGCGAATTAGACGAATTGAGAATGCGTCTAATGTCCAAACCAGAATAATGAACTACCTAACGGCATTATCATCTCATTTTGGCATACATAAAGAAATTACCTATTAATAAAAACTAATAATATAGACCATTATAATATTACAGAACATTATAGTATAGAACACAAACTGCGTGAACCAGAGATCGTTAGCCTAGGGACACATTATGCGGAAAATACGCCACGGAATTCACAAAATTGAAGTCAAAATCAGACGCTCTGCCCATAGCCATAACCCTGCTTTCAGTCTGGCAGGAATGAGTCCGCCGTCGAAACAAAAGCGGTTCAGCGCTACAGGCTAAAAGCAGCGTTACAGCTATTAGCAGAAGTTCTGTTTTTGACTTGAGTTTTGTGAATTCCGTCGCGTACTTTCCGTATAATGTGTCTCTAGACTTAGGTGCGATTCAGTTGTGGCTGTCAAATCTCATTCTAAACCTAAAAGCAACTGTCACGGTAACTCCGCCGTAATAGTGATCGGCAACCATCGTTCTGAAATCTCATACAATAAGAAAAAGAAATAAAAATCTTTAGACAAAAGAATGTTCAATTCGTGAAAAATTAAAACTGCGCCAAACTTTCTATAATGCGCAATAAAAATTTAAATTCCCATACAAACTTATCTCGTGGCTCATTTTTATGGGAGCGAACGTTTTTCAATGAGTTTTGTTCTACGCTACGTGTTCTATAGAAAAGTGCGAATCGAGTTCGCTAACAACAGGGAACTTTTTATTTGTTTGATGGAGAGGCCAACTTTATTATGTGCATTAAGAATATTATTATGTTCATACATAATTCAATATCAATGAGCGATGTTAGAGAGCTCGGGGGCGATGACTTATGCTGTTATTTATAAACCTAGTGAAAGGTTCTCTTGAAAATGGCGGGAAATGACGGTTGCAAAATTATTTGATAATTTATTACCGTCAGAATGGCGCGGACGAGCTCCCAGGTCTTCGAGGCCTATCCTGGACTGATGTACCGCTTAAGCTGGAATTAGTGACGGAGTCTCATAATTTGTGACGCAATAGTTTAAAAGTTATAAGCCTTTAAAGGGGGCCGCGCCAACCTGACGCTTGAAAATCTGACTGATCAAAATCAAATTAATGAACCCATATGGAACAAATTTGATTGAAAAAACAGGATGTGACGCTGAAATGATGAATATGTACCCAATTTTCATGTTTCAAACATAAACAGATAAAAAGATATAAGCCTTCATAGGGGGCCGTGCAGAATCTCGCACCACCCCCCCTGGATCTCGAGAACCAGACAAGCTACACAACAGCGGATTGTATCAGGACATAATGCCGCAGAACGCTGAATTCGTGACGGAAGAACCGACATTTAAACCGCAATAGTTCAAAAGTTATAACCATAAGAACTTTTCGGACCGTCAGGATGGCGCGGCCCCTTACAAACGCTAATAACTCGGTAAATATATCATCACGGATGACGTGACTACCATCAATACTTCGGCATTCAGCGGCTCTAATTTGTGACGCAAGGTCCGGGGCTCCAAGTTTAATATTTGCTGAGAAAACAAAAAAACAAATTCCTATGGAGGAAGTCGATAGGGTGACAATGTTACTGAGTTTTACCGGACTTATACTAAGACTATGTCAAACATGATGACATAACGATTTCTACAATCATATGAAGCGAAAGGTAGAAGCCACCTAGCATATACAGCATACACATAATAAACATAATAATAACGTAACATTTATTTTAATTAAAAAAAAAATTAAGTATTGTTAATAACTTTTTAATTGATAATTACTTATATACGATTATGTCATCCTGTTATACCTACATATACTAAGTACAAGTCCGATAAAACTCAGTAACATTGTCGCCCTATCGACTTCCTCCATAGGAATTTGTTTTTTTGTTTTCTCAGCAAATATTAAACTTGGAGCCCCGGACCTTGCGTCACAAATTAGAGCCGCTGAATGCCGAAATATTGATGGTAGTCACGTCATCCGTGATGATATATTTACCGAGTTATTAGCGTTTGTAAGGGGCCGCGCCATCCTGACGGTCCGAAAAGTTCTTATGGTTATAACTTTTGAACTATTGCGGTTTAAATGTCGGTTCTTCCGTCACGAATTCAGCGTTCTGCGGCATTATGTCCTCATACAATCCGCTGTTGTGTAGCTTGTCTGGTTCTCGAGATCCAGGGGGGGGGGGGGGGTGCGAGATTCTGCACGGCCCCCTATGAAGGCTTATATCTTTTTATGTTTGAAACATGAAAATTGGGTACATGTTCATCATTTCAGCGTCACATCCTGTTTTTCCAATCAAATTTGTTCCATATGGGTTCATTAATTTTATTTTGATCAGTCAGATTTTCAAGCGTCAGGTTGGCGCGGCCCCCTTCAAAGGCTTATAACTTTTAAACTATTGCGTCACAAATTATGAGACTCCGTCACTAATTCTAGCTTAAGCGGTACATCAGTCCAGGATAGGCCTCGAGGACCTGGGAGCTCGTCCGCGCCATTCTGACGGTAATGATAATTTTTGTTTTATTGTCTACAGTGGTTATTTTGAGATTAATATCACGTTAAATTAATCAGAAAATGTTCGCGAGTGACAGTATGGTGAAGTTATTGGAGATTTCAAGCAGGATCTGAAGTTTGGCGCCATGGTCAAGATTCCCACTACGAGCTCGGGAGTGAACGTGACTGTCGAGCTGCTTCGTCCGCAGTGATTGACGCTACGGCGTCTCCTGTGGATGAAGACATGAAGACGCTGCTACCCAGGGTGATGACGCTACGGCGACTCCCCTGGAGGAAGATAGAAGACTATTTATACATTGATATTTTTGTAACATGACATTGGCAAATGACGAACTGTCGAGTCCATTAATAAAATAAATAAATAATAAATCGTGTGTTCTTAACCTTTCACACTTAGTTAAAAAAGGTTAAGATTTAAATCACGTTTTTGAATTCGCGCCTAGAGGTAAACACGTGATATGGCTGACTTACCTAGACCTCGTCTCAGGTATACGAATGAGCATATCCCACGGTATCTCGAAACGGCGAGGAAACCTACTCTACTATTTATGGACTCACAATCGGAAATCTAACGCCAAAATAAGGCGTTTGCGGGATTTTGGTGAAATATTAAAAAAAAATGGGTCCATAGATGTTAGTAAAATACAAAAAAAAGACTTACAAACTAGTGTTAGTGGGTACAAAAGAAACACAAGTAAAATATAGAATATTAAAAATAGGACGACCATAATAATATTGATAATGCAGCCAGTGATTAGTTGGAGTGAAAAATGTGACCTTTAAACCGCATTGTTGACTGTGGTTCTGAATTTAGTCTTGATGTCCCCTATACATTCTGCCATCAGCTTAAATACTGCTCACAATGGGCTCAACGAAATCATCGTACCTAAAGGAAGGATATCTAAGTATCGTACTTAATATCCAGATTCAGAGGGGAAATGCCGCCAGCATTTTGGGCACGTTGCCGGACAACGGGGATCGGTTGAACTATCTGTGATGCTAAGCCATTCAGATAGTTCAACCGACCCATTGTACATTTAGTGTTTAGTTTATGTTTATATATTTTGATTTTAGGTTAATACTATATTGGTCTGAGTCTGCGCAGAATAGAGATGAGTGTTGGGGGAGGCCCTTGCCCAACAGTGGAACATTGCAGGCTATTAAATAAATAATAATTATAATAGTTATTTTAAATTTTTATTATTGTTGTATGAATAAAGCATAATAACCCTTATATTTATGTTATTATTTGAGTTTCTGGAGTTTTAGACCCTGTTTGGCAATCCTATCGTTTTTTATCTAATATTATACTCATACACATTTATTCGGCCTTAGGTGTGTACCTAACCAAGTGTGTGTAACCAAGTGTTCCATAGTGTTATGGAACACTTGGTTACGTCACGTTTCTTACATATTATATATTTGTACACATTGATATATTTTATTAAAAAAAACTAATTACTACAAAATAAAACTAACTTAATATCTAAAAAAAAGACTTATGAAATAAAACTACAAACTAAAGAACGAACACGTCGTCGAGGTCCCCGTTCTGTGGCATGGTGCCCAGGACGCTGGCAGCATTTCCTCTCTGTATGGCAATACTTAAACGCTGAGCGAGGTAGCTGCCAGCTCTGGGATCACCCGAGATGTGGACCAACCGGGTAGACAGCTCTAATATTATTGTATTTTTTTTAATAATTCATGAATTATTTTCCTCATAACCTTAAAGATAAACTACCAAACTGCTAAAGAAAAAAACTTCTCTCTGCGTGCTTTGGTCTATCTAATATTTTATTACCTTACTCCATTAAACATTCAAGACATGCCTTCAATCCGAGACAGTCCTGTCTGGCTCAGATTTGGCAATGCTCAAACGGAATTAAAACCAGCAATTTATGGTGTCCCTGAGCGGCCGAGTTGATTTCCCCCGAGCGTGGTCACCTCGCGTCTGTGGAGCGCGATCGAATCAGCCACTTCAGCCAGTGCCTAACACCTTACCAACGACCTAGGACTTACCGTGGAAGAGACAGAATTTCAGAAGTGCAGGTGGTTACGAGCGATTGGAGTTAGTAGGTACTTCACGATATGCCAGATTCTGAAGAACTCGGCGGCATAGTGGTTTGGTCATTTGACTTATGATACAGAGGTCTCAGGTTCTGTTATTATTAGACCTCTATGGTCTTAGAATTAAAACTATAGTGAGCCATTACTACAAATTATTATATATAAACGGATATCACTCACTTATCACTTAAAGTCGGCAATTAGACCGACAGTTTCGACCGATTTCGACGGTCTTTTTCACCTTGAAAAAGAATATAAGTGAGTGATATCCGTTTATAAACCTATAATAATTTTCATTATCATCAGTCTATTTTTAAACCTCCACTTCTCGGGCACACCTTCCCTTTCATCGAATGAGCTCGGGCCATGATCCACCACGCGGGCAAAATACGGTTTAGTAGATTACATTTGTATCTTTTTTTGATTGTTATTTGTATTAAGTATTTTAAGTTTTGATATTATTGTCTGATTAGTTTATTAAACTTCCGAATTACTTTTGGTAAGTAATTAGTCAATATCGCCAACAAAATCGCAAAGTCAACCTTGGTAATAAAACGAACGAAGATAATAAAACTTAGTAAACCGTAACTTACCTCCACTTCCGGGAAAAGCTTCACTTTTTATACCCCCGTTTACTTTAGCGCCAAGTTAGTTCGCAACTATTATACGCAAAGGAAACCGAGCATGCATTTTCAATTAGAAACTTCAGTTAAGTTTCTCTTGACTCTTCTTATTGAGGTGGTGAGAGACTCTGCATCGACTCCTCGAAGATGAGATCTGTGTATTCGCCCCGTGCTGTCAGCTCAACACCAGCTCAGTGCAAAGCCGAGAGGAAGGAAACCAAGTCCATTAGGGGATGCCAGCCATCAAACTAAAGCGCGAGACAGAAGATATCCCGCAGCGGCGGAGTGAAGAGCACGGCACAATGACTCTATATTTGTATTTTTATGAATTTTGGATAAATTTTGGCAAGGAAATAAAAACGCCAACAAAAATTAGATATTTTTAAAACAAGCTCTCGTATTTATAATACCCTACATTTCGATATATACTTATATTGTATGAATAACTATTTCGGTTTAGACATAATTTTCATTTTAAAAGGCATGAAATGTTTGCGATTTTTTTTTCTATCGAGCGAAAGTCCAATCGTGTATCGGTATTCATCATCATCATCAGTCTATTTATATCGCCCCACTGCTCGGGCACAGACCTTCCCTTACATCGAGGGAGCTCGGGCCATAATCCACCACGCGGGCCCAGTGCGGGTTGGCGGATTTCACATGCTTTAGATTTTTTTTTCTACGACATGCAGGTTTCATCACGATGTTTTCCTTCATCGTTTTTGAGAGCACTCGGTAAATGTACGTAAGTTTTTCCGTCGAAAAAACCGAGGATAACTCATTGGTACATGGCTGCCCTAGCTGGGAATCGAACCTGAGACCTCCATATTGCAAGTCCATTGACCCAACCACTGAGCCACCGAGCTCTCGGTATTCATCAGTCTTTAAATATACACCCCAAGATTGCTATATATTTTTTTCAGACGATTAATTTGAGTAGTGCCGTAGCCTTCATAGAAAAACTGAAAATCCACGCACAAATAAAACATCGGGACAGTTTCTCTTGGTACTTTCGCGCGCTCTATCTCCATGGCAAGCTGAATTATACAGCTGCAGAGACGTCCAGCCTGTCGTCTGCAGCCAGTGCATCTCTAATGGGACAGCAATGTCCAGGCAGATAGCAACCCCTTCGAGAGGACGTGCCTCTGTGCCTGGAGACAGGCATATCTTAGCCGTATGAATCCGGGATTTCATTGTTAGATTGAGGGGCGTGCATACTCGTATTTGCAAGATTGAAAGTACGGTTGGGAAGTCAGCGGAATGTTAGTTTCAGTGTCAGTTTGTGTGGACTTATACGTTACTTTTAACTTTTTTTACACTGGAGATATTAAAAGACATTGCCACATTTCAATGGAGCTTTGCCCCACCTACAAAACTACGTGACCATTTAAGCTGTACCTATCATTTTGTTGGGGACTTATTACAGGTTTCATATTGCATAATCATAATCAGTATCATTTTCTACTACTCTCGCAACTCCTATAGAATAATAACAAAAACAATGAATAATCGCTTCGATTTCTTACTATAATCTGAATTCTTAATTAAGCTTAATTTATTCGAATCGCAACTTGTACAAAACTTTACTTTAAACCAATAATTTTAATAAAAAACGGAGATATTTTTACATTTATTCGTTATCTTGTACAACTTGCGTTTGATGGTGGGGCAGAATCTGGCATTGTCATTTGTCAATGCTATTAAATATAGAATTGGTATGTTGGTTGCCTATAGCGGAACTACAATTCCACTGATTACGATTGGATCAGCTAGCCGCTAGCGTATTTACGTATTGGCTAGCGAACAAAATTACTACTCCCTCATTGTAATTCTACAGAACAACTGATAAGGTTTGGGTTACTAAAGACAATATCGAATTAGTAAGTACTTTAAATCCGTGGTACTTACCTAAGTAGATTTATCGAGAATTTAGCAGATAAGTAAGTACCTAAGTATTCAAATTCAAATTCTTTATTATGCTTGCCACATGGTATATAAGATGTTACATAATCAAATGTTCATGCATGTGGCACCCCGTGGGGGCACCGCAACAATAGAGAGGTGCTACATTTAGGTACTTAAATAGATTAAATATATTTTCATTTTTCATTAAAAAAAAAAATAGGTACAATTATATTATTAACGATATATAACAATTAAAATAGTTATAATTGGCTCCCCTATCTCGAATTGTCTTCGAACAGCTCACTTAATTTATAAAAGGCTTTACTTATTAAGTATTTTTTAAGAGAGTTCTCAAATGCAGGTGATTTTTCCTGATTTAAGTAAGCAGGTACCTACTCATATTAATTCTAGATTCTAAAATATAATCCGTATATGCAATTTTCTCTACATGTAGAATATCACGCGCGTTCACAAACTACTGAAGTTTCTCATCAGCTAAGCGAAGTGGGTCAAACTGGGATTGTGTAAGATTTCATATTATAACAAACTAACGCGTGAAATGTGATTTTAGACCGCAACTCTTGAGGCTTAAGTTATATTCTTACTTGAAGTTTTACTATAACATAATGAATATTATTTTACTAATAGGTAAATGAAATACGCTTTCGATCTAATAAGACTGTAAAAAAGTTGTGTCTGTACATTGGATATTTTTTTAAAATAATAATAATTGTAATGTGTTTTAGGATCGATACTGATGCCAAAATACTAATTTTTAGAATTTTTGTCTGTTTATCTGTGACTTTGTGCAAGTATCACGCCATAACTACTGAAGGGATTTTGATGGGAGTTTCACTAGGAGATAGCTGAAATAGCCGGACAGCTCATAGGCTATAAGCCATGGCGGTATGTGTAGTGGAAACAAGGATCCAGAGAGGAAGATCTGCCTCCTGATCTCCTCCATCCTCTCCATCCTCCCCCTCTACGCAAACGAAGTTACAATGCAATTTCACTACGTAGTCGTAAGCTGAAAGTTTGACATTTAGTTTTTGGCGCGAACCTAGTTTTAAAAAGTTTAATTAGGCAATGTGCATTATCACATCAGCCTAAATATTTATATTTCTCACTGGTAATTTTTTGGAGAGATTCAATTACTTTTCATTTGCACAGTCCACACTAACCATAGTCTTTTTTTTTCTTTATTTTTAGTCTTAATTTATATATTTGTTATGGGGTTTATATATATTAATAGTAATATTAATTCATATTCTAAATAATATCTAAGAAAAAAATTATTATCTACCTAATTCTAGGCACGTCGTCGTCTAGGCCCGTCCCGCGCGGTAGGGTGCCCACCATAGTCTTTGCTTACATAAAACATCATTATATTCCTTATTATAACCGACTTGTAATAAAACGCAGCACGCCCATCGATGTCTTCATAAACTACGCTCATTTGCGGCTTGACTTTTTAATAAAACTCCGTCGTAAAGCGGTTCCTTCCCTCGCATTCCTTACGGGCTTACCGTTCCATAAAGTATTACGGCGGAGATTTTTCAATGTGCGCAAAAATAAGGGCCATATCTTACCTTACAGCCAGTCGGCAGCGCGTGTCGTTAACACATCCGACGGAAGGTTCCAGAGTACTTCCTCCAATTCCCTTGCCAAATGTCGTAGGCATCCGCAAACATACTGCTTACGAGCATACAGCCTAACGGTCCCCCGGCATACGGTTACGTTTCGTTCGACGCAGCCGCGCGAACACTGGCTGGTACAATTTCCTCGCGCCGCCATTGCGTCTTTTCTTTACGCGCGCTTTCACGATGTACTTTATTGGGCCGACTCTAATGCGTTTTGAAGGACGCGAAATTTGCCTGAAAATTTACGTTCAAAGGAATAACATTTTTTTTTGATTTCATGTCGTTTTTGACTAGGTCATGCATGTCACTGAGTAATACCTAAAGCCTAACGAATTTTCATTGTAAGGCCGTAGTTTTAATAAACGTGACATAAAGGACTACTAACTGACAATCGCCACCGTTTAGCAATTTTTTTACGTCACCTAAGTACTTCAAACTTCAAGGATATTTGGTTGAGGTGTCAATTATAACGTCATATAATTACCTACAGGTGGTAATTCTACTGCTGAGGCCTCTCCCAAAGCGACTCTCAATTCAACACAATTCATTTATTTTACCTGCTATGGTGTTTGGTTTTAAATTCGCCTCCAGAAGGCAGGCAATGATCATAGACCATACAGCCTTTTACCTATCTACTGGGTTAATAAAAACCATAATTGGCCGATTGCCTAGTGGAGTCTGCGAGCCACGCCAACGAAGTCAATTGTTTAGCTGCACGGTTGGAAATATGACGGTAATCGCCCAAATCTCCGCGGATTGTCGGAGTTTTCCAATAAAGTCGTGGCGGGCGGTAATATCGCATTTTATTTACGACTATCTTCTGTTTTGTTTATTGTTCTTGTTTTAAAGTTGCGCCCGCGGGAAATGCAAAGATTTTAGGGCAAACAAACAGCCAAGCGAGCCGCGATATATTAATTTGCCTGTTGCCAACGAGATTAACTTAAGAAAAGAAAATATATTAGGTGTTCGCTAGGTATAGATAAAACAAGGATAAAACGGTCATTCGGCAAAATTTTAAATCAAATATTATAATAGTCATGGATATCAATTGAATATTAGTTGGTTTATTTCAATACTGGTTTCATTTCAATACTGAAGGCAAATAATATTTCGATGAGTCGTCATAGTTGAATCGCTATTTATTAGGTGAAACGTACTTTGACAAGGGATCAAACAAATATTTTAATGTACAAATTGATGGCTTTTTGGCGGGAAACGACGGTTGCGAAGTTATTTGATAAATTTCATTTTAATGTCTACAGTGGTTATTTTGTGTTTAATTTCACGTTAAATTAATCAGAAAATATTAGCGAATAACAGGTACCTACGGTGAATTTATTGAATTATTTGAGCATGATCTGAAGTTTCAAGCTTTTATCAAGAGTCCGGCTACAAGGTCGGGAGTGAATGTGACTTCGTCCAGAATGATGACGCTACGGCGACTCCTCTGGATAAAGACAAGAAGACGCGGATACCCAGGGTGACGACGCTATGCTGCGACTCCTCTGGATGAAGAGAAGACGATATGATATTTTGAATATTCTGTAACATGACATTGACAAATGACGAACTGTCCATTAATAAAATAATAATACATAATAATAATGTGCTACTGATTGGATTTCTTGAAAAGCGCGGTAAACGACATTAGCTACTTTTTTGTGAAAATTCTAATTAAATAGTTTCCGTGGTATTTAGTGATTAATGTTAATGATCACGTTAAGTTAATCAGTAGATGTCCGCGAATGTTTCTATTAGTTGGAGTGCTCGAAAGAAGTCGTTTTTGTGAAGTTTTGTGCTCTTAACTTATAACTTGATGCTTGCGTGGATCATTGAGTTATTTCGTTTAGGGGATTGGGAGGGTTGTGCGTAGGTTTAGGTTAGGTTATCTTCGTATATATGTATGTATTTATAAGAATTCAGACATTCTATTAACATCAGACCAGGCTGTATGTCCTAGTTGGCTTTGCCTTTCCCCCTGGAAAAAAATATTGTACTACTGATTTTTATATGCCACAATATGGCTTTTTGAAAATGGCGGGAAACGACGGTTGCGAAATTATTCAATAATTTTCAATTTAATGTCTACAGTGGGTGTTTTGTGTTTAATATCACGTTAAATTAATCAGAAAATGTTCGCGAATGACAGTATGGTGAAGTTATTGAAGAATTCAAGCAGGATCTGAAGTTTGGCGCCATGGTCAAGATTCCCACTACGAGCTCGGGAGTGAACGTGACTGTCGAGCTGCTTCGTCCACAGTGATTGACGCTACGCCGTCTCCTGTGGATGAAGACAAGAAGACGCGGCTACCCAGGGTGATGACGCTACGGCGACTCCCCTGGAGGAAGATAGAAGACTAGTATACAATGAATTTTCTGTAACGTGACATTGGCAAATGACGAACTGTCGAGTCCATTAATAAAATAAATAAATAAATGAAGTCAACTGCGAATAAGCTTTCGATGAGTCGTCATGGTCGTCATAGTCACAGATTAAAGATATAAGTTGTCATAGTGAAGCGTTATAAAGTGAAACGTACTTTGAAAACTTAAACAAATATAATGTAATTACATATTGACTTTCATCTCCTGTTAAGCTTAATTATTAAAAGACGTGCTACTGATTTTTATCCTTCTGGCCCGTAATATTTGCCACATTTTCTCTTCAGTGATATAAACAAAGTTGACGTGCAAAACACAACCTGAATTGAATTAATTAAACAGAAAAGAATTAAAATAATTTGACAGTATTAGTGCTGTGCGCAATGATTCGGACCAATTCGTCATTCAATTCAAACGGAGCATATTGAATCACACGAAACGCTTTGACGAGAATTTTAAAATTTTCCATTTTTATTATAACTTTACTGGCGCGTAAATAAAATCACTGGGCCATATAAAATGTTTCGATTATACAGGGTGCAAAGAAAAGGTATGGTGGAAGTTCAATATACAGGGTGTAACGTAAAGGATATATGAAGCCGAAAGGACGGTGTTCAGTATCGGTAACTGAACAACTTTTGTTCTACGACTTTTCGATTTTCGCGATTTTGTTTTGTGACTTTGTTTTCATACATTTCGTACCGGTCAGCTGATCGATTTGTATGTGACATTAATTTATTTTTATTTTTTATTCGAAAAGTCGTAGAACAAAAGTTGTTCAGTTATCGATACTGAACACCCTCCCTTCGGTTTCATATACCCTTTACGTTACACCTGTAGACAACTGAACAATTTTTGTTCCACGACATTTCGAATCGGCGTAATATCTTACTTATGGAAAAAAAATATTCTGCTGGATAAGATTAGTTTTACCTATTTGGTGAAAGTAGGCGTTTAATTATACTTAAAGGTTTTATATTTATGCTGGGCAAAGGTTCGTCCCCCACTGAAATAAATCGAAATCTATTTCGATTTTACTTTTAAAAGACATTAAATGACAATGCCAGATTCTGCCCCACCATCAACCGCAAGTTGTACAAGATAACGAATAAATGTAAAAATATCTCCGTTTTTTATTAAAATTATTGGTTTAAAATAAAGTTTTGTACAAGTTGCGATTCGAAAAAAACAGCTTAATTATGAATTCAGAAAATAGTAAGAAATCGAAGCGATTTATTCATTGTTTTTGTTATTCTTCTATAGGAGTTGCGAGAGTAGTAGAAAATGATACTGATTATGATTATACAATATGAAACAAGTCCCCAACAAAATGATAGGTACAGCTTAAATGGTCACGTAGTTTTGTAGGTGGGGCAAAGCTCCATTGAAATGTGGCAATGTCTTTTACTTTTAAGAGACTGATGAATACCGATACACGATAGTGCAAACACACCCCAAGATTGCTATATATTTTTTTCAGACGTTTCATTTTAGTAGTGCTGTAGCCTTCGTAGAAAAACTGTAAACCCGCGCATACGAAGCCTTAATCTCGAGCCCTCAGGGTGTTTTTGTAGTCACGCCCCAACTAACTCTATGCCCGAACCAAATTAATATTTCAGTCGTTGGTTAGGCAAACGTTTTTGCTCCCGACCCAGCCCAACGCAATCAATTGACTTTGCACAAAATAGTCGTTTCACGGGAATGTGCTGAAAAGTCCACGAAAATTATAATTCGATTTCGCCCCGGCCCCTCATAAATAAAGCGAACATTATTGAGTGCCGGGCTGAGGAGGGCTTACTGCCGGCATAATGGAGATTACCAATAATCCCCAAAGTGTCGGGACACGCCGGGACTCACTCTCAAGAATCACAATAATCGCTAAGTCACCTCGGGGACACGCGCGGGAAAAAGAAAAGGTATGTTTCGCGCAGCTCGTCTTCATTATTCGCAAACGTTCGGAAACTTTGGCCATCGCCTTTATTTCCTTTTCGAAGTATCAGGAGACAAAGGAAAGATGAAATTGGTACGCCAAAGCAATCTATGCCGTACTGCCGCTTCATTAAGCTCCTTCGATCGAAGGTACACAAAAATTCGTCCAGTTTGGAGAGAATGTTAATTAAAAATTCAATTAAGAAGTTCTTTTTGAAAACATCGTCCCATTTTAATAAACGCTTGCGAAGCTCCAAGAATACTGTAGCGAATTGCAGTTTTTCAGCACACCATTCTATTTTTTTCCGAGCACATGTTGCCGCAAGTGCACTGGAGGGCCGAAAGCAAAACAACAGCGGGACATAAGTGCGAACGGGAACGGGACATTCCGCGAAAATGGCGCCAAATTAAAACACGCTCAACTCTTTTTAAGGCTCTCTTGCTCGGATTTTACAGTTTTTCTATTCAACGCTACGATAACTACTGTAATTAAAACTTTGTAAATAAAGATGTCTTTCTAAGAGTTGTTTAATACCAATAATTTGATTAATAATTAATGAATTGACCATGAATTGTATAGTGCATTAGTGTTTAACTGTAATGCTATAAATTAGAACATGATGAAAAAATTCTTGCCGTGGGCAGGACTTGAACCTGCGACTTTGAGAATTTTTTTATCATGTTCTAATTTATTCGCCGAGATGGATAATGCGTAATTCAAATTCTGTGTAATGCTATACTTTTTATTTTGAATAAATAAAATAAATAAAAAATAATACATGATCGATATTATATTTAACTAAAAATCTCCAAAAAAAATTATTTAGCATGCAGTCTACAACTTTCCATAATTGAGTCGGAATAGTCGCGGTTCGTGCGTCGGTGTTTTTGAGTAAACAACCTAGTTGATCGCGTTTCGTGCGTTTCATGAAAACAATAAAAAACTACCTCCACTGTTGGTCGCGGTTCGTGCGTTCTACCTAATTTAATATTTGCTGTGGTCGTCTTACTACCTACTTTAGCGAGTGTAACCATAGAGTTATGAACCCGCGAAACTGTCAAACGTTTAAAGATTTTAATGATTGCTTAGGATCGCAGCGGGTACTTTGGTAGAGTTCTATCGCAAATTTTCTGTCTGAGGCATAGTGATGCACGTAATAGTAAAAGGGGTGTATCGATAAGAAAATTCATGAATAAATAAGAAATTACTAATAGTGTACTTTACTATTTTATTAATTTTTTTAAAAATATTATTTAATAATAAACGGTGCAGTGTTGAATTTTTTTCTTTCTTATATTATAATCAATTAGATTTAATACGAATTAGTTGAAAGTTACTAGTAGTCAAACTTAAACAACCTGCTAATTTATTTTCGAACCGATTTTAGTTCTTTCATGAATATTTAAAAGAAATGCATTTTTTTCATTTATACATTAAATATATTGAATGACGAATTGAAAGATATGTATATAAAAATTCAACAAAGGCATACTAACAAAAATCGATACAAGGCGTCATAGACCGTGATAATCATGTAATAATGGTGACAAGTTTATTGGTGGATAATATCATAAGTGTTGAGGACTGTCTCGAATTACTCGTAAAGTAACTTTCATGTCTCGAATTAATCCTAAGTTGGGGGGGGGGGGGGGGGGGGGGGGAATAGAAGCTGTGAAACTGAATTCTGACAAATAAACCCTGATTTAAATCCAGCTACATACACTAGTTGAGATTAAGAAACTAGCTGTGTTTACGATGATTTACTGTTATGCATAGTATTTAAGTTTTATGGAGGAAAATAGATAGAAACTGCAAGACTGCTTTCTGAAAAAGTACTGCGATTTAAATCTACCATTGTTTACATTAGTTAAGATTAAAAAGCTATCTGTGTTTACCATGATTTACCGTTATATATAGTTGATTGATTGATTGTATTTTAAGTTTAAAGGAAAAACAATAGAAATAGTAAGACAGATTTTTTTTAAATGTGTTGTCTGCCCTATTTACATAACTGCTAAGTTTAAAATTAAGAAAAATAACTGTGATTATCATAATTTACTGTTTTGTATTGTTGATTATTTATATTTTAAACACTAAATTATATTTTTTAAACTTTTGGTAACTTACCTGATACGTTGATTTTCCTATACCAAAATATCAAGAAGGGAATAAATAAAAAGTTAAAATCTGTATTTTGTGATTGCTGAGCGTTTTTATTACCTGTATTTTAAACAAAACAAAAAAATGGATTCTTTTATTTATTTAAGAGTTATCCTATCGATATACACATCTGTTACTGTTACGTGCATCACCAAGCCTCTTCAAAGGACACGTAAGAGCGAGCGAGACAGAAAACTCTGCTACTAGCAACGCTACTAGCGGCGTCGTCGCAACAGAACTCTCTTAAACCTTTGACAATTTAACGGTTTTTATAACTCTATGGTAATACCTGCAAACGTCGGTAGTAAGATCACCAAACTATTAAACGCACGAACCGCGACCAACAGTGGAGGTAGTTTTTTATTGATTTCATAAAACGCACGAAACGCGACCAACTTTGTTGTTTACTCAAAAACACCGACGCACGAAACGCGACCGATCCATTGAGTCACAGTGTGAATGTGCATTTAAACAAATAGCATTTATGGTAATAAATATTAGTAAGTAGGTAGCTTTTTAATAACATTGATATTAGAAGAAGTCGGTTAAAAATGAGTATAAGTATTAGAAGATATGATTTTTTAAAGATTGTGGGTCCTAGTTACATCGGTACTGGCCCTTAACTGATCGTTGTTTGTTGCAAAGCGGCCATTTTTTCTTCGTTTAAATTTGGAATTTGGTAATTAATTGGACCGTTGTGCGAGGGAATCCCTTTTGATTCAATTAGTCCCACGTTCGTTGATTGGGCTTTTTATGTTGACCTTTGTCGTGTCGTGTCGTTCGGCGGCACGTAAATGATTCATTAATTCAGTTGCTCCTGTTTATTTTTAAATTATTGGACCTGCTTTTCATCATTATCCGTAGCCGTATCGTATTATAACGTAGCAAAGGCCTTTAAAAAGTTTTATTTTTAAACGAATAATGAGATTATGTTAAGGGCCTTCCATGAGCCAACTAGCGCCGCCAATCTTGAAAAAATAATATGTAGGTATAGCATCAATGTACACGCAGTTTTGTATAGGTGGGGCAAAGTCATCTGGCAGAAATCTGGCAATGTCATTTGCAAGCGAAAAATTCTGTCAACGATGAGCGCATAGAGACGAAGCGGGCGATAGGGGTGCCGTATTAAAGAGATGTCGATAATATCTCTAGGTTACACGTGTCGCGAAGCAATTTTGCGCTCACGTGCAGGCAGACACGGGCGCCCTCCTGTTACAGGTCTATGGGGTAAGTGGTCTGTGCCGGACGGCAAGTGACTTAACCACCGCAGAGCCCTCTACATATTTACTAGTAGGTATATAATTATCGATATACATAGTAGGTAAAGGCACGAGTCTCCGTTTGTACATAAAATCAATTTCCCCTGTTTCATTTGATCGTATTGCGAAGTTATTTTATTTGCGTAACTTTTATCCTGCCAATCAAAAACGAAAGCTTTTCCATTTTCCAATACTGAAGTTAAATATTACTAAAATAAGACTGAGCGGTGTACAGTCGATGACAGAAATAAATACTGGGAGCCGCATTAAGGTTGAGATTACATTTATTTATTTATACATATATTTATGGCATAACAGTATACAAACCAAAGCACCACAAACGTAAAATAGTACTCATGTACTTAAATTAATTATTATAATAAAAGATAAACAAGCAGATTTGTTTGTAGACTTAAGACCTAAATACACTGGAGACCCTGTCATCCATCAACTCACAAAAAGAACATCAAGAACTAAGTTACTTGGCCGATTGTAAGAACATAGTTTGCTGTAGGGTCTATTCCATCTTGGTCATACTAGACTTAGGTCACACCTTTGAATGCTTCCACGTACGTCACACCTATTAAAGATTAAAATATCACGAGTCGACTTAGGTTACACCACATAATATATTATTTTATTATTTTTCCCCAAATTGTTTAATTTACTTAAACGCTGTGCAGAATTAATGTATGTCACAAGCTTAACCATCCATTTAATTTTGTCAAATGAAGTCAAGGCCAACCTGTATAGTTTCAAGTACACACCATATTTATTTATTTTATTAATGGACTCGACAGTTCGTCATTTGCCAATGTCATGTTACAGAAAATTCAACATATTCAATAGTCTTCTATCTTCCTCCAGGGGAGTCGCAGTAGCGTCTTCACCCTGGGTAGCCGCGTCTTCATGTCTTCATCCAGAGGAGACGCCGTAGCGTCGTCACTCTGGACGAAGCAGCTCGACAGTCACGTTCACTCCAGAGCTTGTAGCGGGAATTCTTGATAAAAGCTTGAAACCCAGATCTTGCTCAAATTATCCAACAAATTCACCATACTGCCACTCGCGAACATTTTCTGATTAATTTAACGTGATATTAATCTCAAAATAACCACTGTGGACAATAAAACAAAAATTATCAAATAATTTTGCAACCGTCGTCTCCCGCCATTTTCAAGAGAACCTACACACCATATATTTTTCTTTCAAGTCCGTACCTATATATTGTGAAAAGGACATTGCCCACTTTTGAAAGGTCTCCTTACAACCTTTTTAATAACTGTAACTGTCCACTTTCTGTGTTACACTGTACCTACGAGTACTACCGGCTTCAAGTCTCGAGACTGGAAAAAATCCATCACATTTTATTTTTATGTCTAATATTGTCAGACATTTCTCCGGAGAGCAATATAATCGACGGCGTTGCATAGCAACCGACACCATAAAGTGTGGGGACATAACGCTAAAAATTTTACGAATTATTGTCCTCCTAGGAAACACTTAACCCCCTCCGCCAGGGTGGGATCGAGGGGTGAGTTGGGGGGTCGCACGCATATCGTATTATCATGAAAAGTGTCTCTATTCAGCTTTTGTCTTAACTTTGTTACCGCTCCCCGCCATTTGTCTCAGGCTCTTGCCTGATCTACGATAATATTCAGGTTTACTGGTTTAGTGAGGAGTTACTCGCTCACATCATGGAAATGGAACAGTGTTTACCTTGCGTTTTTATTAAATTTATTTTTTATGGACCTCATAGTGACTGTGACTTATTTATAAGTTTATTATTTTATTTAGTACTAGCTGTACCCCGCAACTTCGTTTGCGTAGAGGAAGAGAATGGAGGAGATCAGGAGGCAGATCTTCCTCTCTGGATCCTTGTTTCCACATCACATACCGCCATGGCTTATAGCCTATGAGCTGTCCGGATATTTCAGCTATCTCCTATTGAAACTCCCATCAAAATCCCTTCAGTGGTTATGGCGTGATACTTGCACAAAGTCACAGACAAACAGACAAAAATTCTAAAAATTAGTGTTTTGGCATCAGTATCGATCCTAAAACACATTACAATTATTCTTTTCAAAAAATATCCAATGTACAGACACAACTTTTTTACAGTCTTATTATATGTATATAGAATATAGGTAGTTAATAACTAACGACAAAAAATAAACTAATCAAATAAGCATCCTCTGATAGTTCCCGATTCAAAGGTCCCAATTTTTTATTATTATTTTTATTGGCAAAACTCGCAGGGTTTGTGTCCCTTATAAAATATATTGTAACGATGTTTTTAAATTAACAACAGTATTAACCATATTACAAAAGTTAAATAACAAAAGACTAAGATACTGCATGGTTACGAACTCTTTCGATTTATACCAAAAATATTTTACAGCGAGTAGAAATAGTACCTAGTTAGCAAAATCCTAAATAAACAACAAAGTTTATTCTAAAATTAATTTAATCACAATAATAGGTAGGTACAGTCGACAGCAAATCAATGGTAACACTTGCAGTACGATTTCAAATCTTACGACGCAAATAATAAGTGTCAAAAGTAAAAAGTGTTACCATTGATCTGCTGTCGACTGTACCTCATTAGAGTACATAACATAAACCATGGACTAACTACATAAACAAAGTACTAATTTATCATTTCATTATAAAAAAAGGATAAAAGTATATTTAATTCTCGTTCTTTGAAAAGATGTGACGCTGAAAGATTTTTGACACTTTTTCTCCTGAACTCATTGCAATATTGTGTGAAATACAGCTACTCATGGGCGTACCCAGGTTCTGGGCCAGGGGGGGGGGGGGGGGGTCAGATATTTTTATAAGCTAGGTGCTTATAGAAAGAACGAACGCGCCGCGTAATTTTTAGTTGTAAAAATATTGTATTGCAAACAAATGGCAAAAAATTCCGTTTCTTAATTTTTATCGATAAAAGTACTAGATAAGATACTTAGTAGGGACGTCAACATTGTCCGGGGGGGGGGGGGGGGCAGGGGGGGCAGTTGCCCTCCCCTGCCCCTACCTGGGTACGCCCATGTAGCTATGTAAATAAAGATTCTATTTAGATCAAATACGAAGCTGAATTTGAGTGAAAACAAAATACTGTCGAGACAATACCAAGAGTTCATTTTGCCAAGATTTCATAAGAGCTTTACAATTCATTCCCGACGGGTCGCCGGTTAGGTTCATCGCTCTTGCTCGATCGCTTTATAATTCCTCTGTTCGCATCCAACATCATTTTCTGCACAATATCTCTGAGACGACACGAGGGCACAATGGGGCGGAAATAGGATCCGCGCGATGCAGCGCAGGGCCGGCGGCAGGGGCCGCGGGGGGCGACGCCCGTAATGACCGGCGACGGGGAATAATAACAACGGCCCGCTACAGCGGGAAATAAGAACACCAGCGGGATCGAATGAGTGAGTTCAATGGATGAGCGATCTAGTACTTTGTGGGATAAGTCATCTATAGAAAATGTGTAAAAAATGCTTACTTGCAATAAATAAATTTGACTTTGAAATTATAGAATAGAATATAATAACAACTTAAACATGTCATTTCTGCGTTTTAGACAGGGGTAAGTGGTTTGTGCCTAAAACCTAAAAAAATACCTGTAACAGGAGGGCGCCCGTGTCTGCACATGAGTGCAAAATTGCTTCGCGACATTTGTAACCTAGAGATATTATCGACATGGACGCATCTCTTTAAAATACGGCACCCCTATCTCCGCTTCGTCTCTATGCGCTCATCGTTGACAGAATTTTTCGCGTGCTTGTTCCGATTTAATGTCTATTAGGTGGTCTGTGGTTTTAGGCATGATGGAATCAGAATATTTATTTGTAGATTTGGGTGATTGTTTACATGTACAACGGTGTTAAAGTTGACCAAAAAAAATGTAGCACCAAATCCTGCCTGTCGGCGTACAAATGTTTATAATATGTAGGTAAAAGGAGGTTCTCTTGAAAATGGCGGGAAACGACGGTTGTGAAATTATTTGATAATTTTCCTTTTAATGTCTACAGGAACTATTTTGTGTTTAATATCACGTTAAATTAATCAGAAAATGTTCGCGAATGACAGTACGGTGAAGTTATTGGATTATTTATGCAAGATCTGAAGTTTCAAGCTTTTATCAAGAGTTCCCGCTACAAGCTCGGGAGTGAACGTGACTGTCGATCTGCTTCGTCCAGAGTGATGACGCTACGGCGACTCCTCTGGAGGAAGACATGAAGACGCCGCTACCGCGACTCCCCTGGAGGAAGATAGAAGACTATTGAATATATTGAATTTTCTGTAACATGACATTGGCAAATGACGAACTGTCGAGTCCATTAATAATAAAAAAATAGGTACGATAATATGATAATATAGAGATTATAATTCACACAACATTATAGGTATTATTTAGACATTAAATTATTTAGATATAGGTACAAAATATAATTTAATTTTTATATGGTCTTTAAAGGAATTGAGACATCAATTTCAGATATCGTTGAGACATTGCCCTTGAAAATAGCACCAGTCTAAAGGCTGAGACACATTTAAAAAGCAGCGTGAAGACAACGGCTTAGACCTAGTTTGAGAATCTGTGACCATCATAGTTATTTAAGTACAGAGTGTACATTATTTGTTTCAAATAAATGATTATTATTATAGTTTCATACTACGGTTCCGCCCGCGCCCTGGGCGCGGACTGGGCAAAATTAGCCACACATAGACAGGCATGGAAAGAGCTGGAGGAGGCCTTTACCCAAAAAGGGGTCCATATCCAAAACCTGAATATAGAAGACAACTAACCATACTAATAGTAACCTAAGAAAATCAACTAACACTACTAAAACCAACATTTGATTTGTAAATTCGTAGGATATGGAAATAAAAGGCTTTTATTTTTTATTTATTTTTACTACGGTTCCGCTGCCGTTGCCTTCCCGCTGATTTTTAAACGTGTTTCAGCTTTAAGATTCATGCCACATCCAATTCTTACTAGCTCCGTTATCGATACGATGGCATATAGCGGCCGTTGATTGGATGCCGCCTGGAGCCCGCTCGGCGTCAAGACGCCGGCCGCGGCGGGTCGCGGGCACAGCGCGCGTGTAATTGGAAAGCGATGGGATGTCGCGTGCAGTGTGCACGGCCGGCGATAGATGGCGATAGGCTGCACTGGGGCATGGAGTAGCCAGCGCGACTGATTGCAGTTACTTCTGGTGGATTGGGGTTAAATGAAACGGGAAAGCCTTTTAAGGAAGTGAATTAAAGAAAAGCAGATTTAATGTGGATGCTGCCAAGGTCAGCTGAAAACCTAGCGACAGCACATGCTGAGCTGGTCTTTTGTGACGTCACATGCCGCACCAAATACTGTCACGTGTTTATTGTATTAGTGTTTTTGTGTTTCGTTTATTTATTCACTGTATGTTAGTATTTTATTGTAGCGTCAAATAAATGCATTTTTCTTCTTTCTTTCTTTTAATGAAATCAAATCAAATATACTTTATTTGCACACAAATGAAAATATGTCAGTTACATATAAAACTAAAATTAGTTAGTGTACAGACAGGCGGTCTTATCGCTTTAAGCGATTTCTTCCAGGCAACCTTCAGGCGATGGAGATATTGTATCATAACATATATTTAATCATGAAGTAGTAGCAATGATTGTATTGAGCATACATTTAGCTCATGAGAAGTTAGAAAAAATACCGATTAGTTCTACACGTATGTATAATTATATGGACGTCATTAAATATGCAATTCTTATAATATTTTATAACCGGAAGAATAGTCTAAGAAAAACCGTATTTTCAACAAAAAGGTCTCATAAAACATTTGGATCTTAAATAATCGCATTTTCAATGTCAAATTGTAGTTGAAGCCAACTTATAATAATCAAAGTTTAGATGATATTTTATTTTAAACAAAGATGCAGCAAAGAGCTTTCCGCTGCTGGAAATCGAACTCTACACCTCCGGCTTATACGCAGCCAGACACTTTGTCACGTCACGTCTGACGTCATGCGTCTAATCTGTCACAGCTTGCTTCACAATCAGTAATGAGTACTTGGTAGCTTACAAATTGCGACCGAATTATTGCGCCTACGTTTAGACCAAAGGAAAACGACAAATATTTGAGTGTAATAAGGGTTCAAGGTTACATTTAAAAAAGAAAGAAAGTACCGCTAGCCTTGGTAGATGGCACTGACTGGTCTGATGTCAACATTAAATGCGTTGTAACTTGGGCTTTCAATATCGTACTTCGGTGCAACGCCATCTATTATCAACTTAAAAAGCTTTTTTTTCCTTCATCATCATCATCATCAGTCTATTTATATTGCCCCACTGCTCGGGCACAGACCTTCCCTTACATTGAGGGAGCTGGGGCCATAATCCACCACGCGGGCCCAGTGCGGGTTGGCGGATCTCACATGCCTTAATTTTTTTTCTTCTACGACATGCAGGTTTCATCACTATGTTTTCCGTCACCGTTTTGAGAGCACTCGGTAAATGTACGTAAGTTTTTCCGTCGAAAAAATCGAGGATAACTCATTAGTACATGGCTGCCCTGGCTGGGAATCGAACCTGGTACCTCCATATTGCAAGTCCATTGACCCAACCACTGAACCACCGAGCTCTCTACTACTTTTTTTCCTTAGAGCTGTCATTTTGAAAATCCCTAATTAACGAAATTCCAAAATGCTAGTTGGCAACACTGGCCGGATGACGAGCTGATAACTCAATTACTAGTGTGGGTTCGGCCCACAGACCACTTACCCCAATAGACCTGTAATAGGAGGGCCCCGCTTTCTGCCAACACATGAGCGCAAAAGTTCTATACAAACCGAACTACGTCGCCTATCAAATTAGTAGTGACCAGATATTCGACCCATAAACTGCTGTAAAAAAAAGGAAGAAGAAAATATTTTAACATGCCCAACTGTGCTATAAAGTTGTGTGGTAATGACAGTAGGAGGAACAATTACAAAAAGGATGGTATCACATTTCATCGGTAAGTATCTGATTAATAAATAAATTCATTACTTTATCCGACAAATCAATTAGGAGTTCAACTTACACTGGTTCGATTGTCGTGTCTTACGAGTAGTTCCGAGAGATCTCTCTTTCACCCACCTACTAATTGTAGCGCTATCTCACTCTTTCGTTTCGCGGCACGTGTAAGCTAGAGACGTGGTATACAATCATCGATATTATTACGTCACCTAAATAAGTTTGTGTAGATTTATGAGTTTTGATTTCATTTACTTTCTTTATAAATAGCTTTCCTGTTGATCCAGACATTGATCATAAATAAAGTGAATGGATAATAAATACAATGCGGGAAAATTGGTGGCTGTCGTCTTGCACCACAATATGTTCCCGTCACTTTACGGCGGATTGTTTTATTAATATGATGTTCGTTACGCATAATTATTATTTCACAATAATTAAATTATAAATAATGTGTAATTATTAAATTTTGTGATACGTTAATAATGAGAAGTTCTTGTTTTATTATATTAATATTAAACAGATAGCATTGCCTCAGTAGAAATCGTTTATTAACTTTCAAATTCATACTTAAGTACATTAAGTATTGAAACTGTGTAGGTAACAGTTCAACAATCCACATCGATAATATATTATCGATATCGACATGGCCGCGTCTCTTTAAATGAGTTCACCGCGTGCGCCCCTGTCCCCCGCCTCGTCTCTAGGTTACCGGCCTTGACAGAATGTTTTGCTTGCAAATATGTACCGATTTCAAGTCTATTGGGGTAAGTGGTCTGTGGTTCGGCCTGACCGATATCCTGTTTACGAGTTGTCGCATGTAGATTGACTTGCTAATCTACTTATATCAAAATATATATAACTACTCGTATGACTCCCTTCATGTAGTAGTGTAGCCTCCTGAATTTAATTATCGACAGATAAAACTGTCCCATTTTGTGTTTCTGGAGGAAGGAACATGCTACGTCAGGTAACTTCACCCAGAGAATAAATACAAATAAATACACTTTATTGCACCAAAATACAGTATTATTACATTAGAATATGAGGAAAAAATTCTTGCCGTGGGCAGAACTTTTTTCATCATGTTCTAATTTATTCACCGATAATTCTATTATTGCATTATTGAGAAGCATGCACAATTTTGTCTTATTGCTAAAAGCGATTTCTTCCAGACAACCAACTGCAGAGGATATTATAAAAATATATCAGAATGAGGTAGAGTAGAGCATAGTAAGTAAATATAATAAATAGTAATATCTACGTTAGATAGGTAACACAATTTACGATACTAAATAGTATAAAAATGTATTAACTAACATACTTGTAAGTAATTTTGTACAGTCGACAGCAGATCAATAGTAACACTTGCAGTACGATTTAAAGTCTTACGACGCAAAAAATAAGAACTGTCAAAAGTAAAAGTGTTACCATTGATCTGCTGTCGACTGTACTAACATTTTCTGGACTTGTATCTGAAATAATGATAAATTCATTTCATTATTATCATCATCATCAGCCCGTATCAGTCCACTGCTGGACGTAGGCCTCTCCCAAAGCGCGCCACTCAACCCTACTCTCATAAATTCATTCATTCATAGATAAATAAGTACCTAGACCTACACAAGTATAAATAAAGTGGAAAATTCAGTGCGCTACTAAACAAAGGTCTTCAACTTCGCTTTCCAATCGACAAAGCTGTCCTCGGGGAAGGAATCCCGACCTTTGTAGTTAGTAATCGTGTTACACATTGGTCAGATTAGGGCACGCTGCCTTATTCTGGGCAAAACACATGATATTTATTATTTGTAAATATACAACCTCGGTCAAATATACGATGAAAATGGGCTTCGTGGGCAGTCCGATTTCATTCCAGTTTTTAGGGTTCCGATGTCGATAAACTATATACAAAATATAGTGTACCATGAGGAAATAGGTACACATTTATTATTTATTTGTTTTTATTAATGGACTCGACAGTTCGTCATTTGCCAATGTCATGTTACAGAAAATTCAATATATTCAATAGTCTTCTATCTTCCTCGTAGTCGCAGTAGCGTCTTCACCCTGGGTAGCCGCGTCTTCATGTCTTCATCCAGAGGAGACGCCGTAGCGTCATCACTCTGGACGAAGCAGCTCGATAGTCACGCTCACTTCCGAGCCTGTAGCGGGAACTCTTGATAAAAGCTTGAAACTTCAGATCTTGCATAAATAATTCAATAACTTCACCGTACTGTCATTTGTAGACATTTTGTACATAAAAGTGAACCTAGGGAGCTGACCCAACCTCACTATTTCGTTACATCGATCGGCGCAACTGTCAAACAGACATTACTACAAGGCATTTGCCATTAGTTTGACAGCTCCGCGGCGTTGCGTCGATCGCAAGTGCGAGCTTCTTTAACTACGTCCTTGAAAATACTATAATCTAACTCCGCAGTGACAATAAAATGGACAATCCATAAAAACCTATCTAATAACTAAAGTTTTGTTTTTAGAATTTTGAATAAGTAGGTATTTAGTCGACACGCGAATAAAAATATTGTACATAAGTATGCTAAAACTAGGTCCTGTTCTAGCCTTTTTTGCGCCCCTCCCGGGTCTGCGCCCTGTGCCGAGGGGCCGCTGGCGTCGCCTTAGTTAGGCACTGACATTTTTCGTTGGAAAAATATGTCCCATACATTTTTATATTCCTAAGCTTCATCGTTTTCGTTAAAATGGACGTGACAATACTCAAATATTTGGCAAGAAATACAATTATGTATATTAACCATATGTAAAAATGAGTAGTCCCAGAATAACCCCGGTTCTGTCCGCCGAATGAGGGTCGTTTATGTTGGGCCCTTACTTCGCAAATTCCAATTCTGGCAATTTGTTGACATCGGCCCTTACCCTTAATATTACCTCGCATTTATTAGTTAAACTTAAATGGCAATCGATAAAAAGGTAAGAATATAATAATATGGAATACGAAATAGGGTTATTATATTAATACTGAGTTTTAGAATTAATATTTCGTGAGGGAAAATCTTTGCAAAAAATACATACTTTCATAATCATATGTTTCTAAGGTTCCGTACCTCAAAAGGAAAAAAAAACCTTAAAGGCCTTCCATGAGCCAACTAGCGCCGCCAATCTTGAAAAAATAATATCTTCCAATTTAATCAATTTTATTAAAAAAGCTATTTACAAAATGTTTATTAGGATGAATACTATATGTCAATATACAATACATGGCATAATTGCGACAAGCTAAGTTGTAGTTCACAAATGTGCCAAAAACGGCCGTTTCTCGCAATTATGCGAACTACAACTTACCGACATTGAATCACGTTATAAATAAGCATTTAAAAAATAGTATTTATCGTAATAAACATTTCGTAAATAGCTTTTTTATTTAAATTGATTATATTGGAAGGTATTATTTTTTTAAGCTTTATTGTCCATCTGTTCGTCTGTCAAGACCTATATCTCAGAAACGCGTGACGGACCAAACAGGTACTTAGGTCTGCAACGTCATGCAGCCGTGATAAAATCAAACGTCTTCGTTCTACATCAACGCAATCAAAAGATATGGCCGTTTATGTCGCATTTTTCTGCATATTTGTATGAAAACGCTTGGGAGTCAAAACCTATAGGGTACCTACTTCCCGTTGATCTAGAACCTTGAAATTTGGCAAGAAGCTAGGCCTTATAGCACAAGTAAAGGAAACATGTCCATTTGAATTTTGAAGTTACATCGCTATAAAAAAATGGTAATTCTGTTGTGATGTAACACTAACCTTACCTTGAACTCTTATACCTAGCAGTATTACTTTCATAATACTTTGTTACTTCGTACAATGTCGACCTTATTAAGCTTACTTTAAGGTCGTCATTGTACGAAGTAACAAAGTATTATGAAAGTAATACTGCTATAAGAGTTAAAGGTAAGGGGGCTGATTGATCGAACCTGTTCATCAATGTGAAATTAAAGTGATCCGATCTAATAATGTGAAAATAACTATGCAATAATCATAGAATAGTTTAAAATGTTACTAGGGTAGGGTAGTTTTTGTTTACAAAATAAGACACTTGATTTGGGCTGCGGTTTAGTTTGTTTTCTATGCACATTTTGTAAAAAGTTAAATTACTTACCATATTTACCTGACGTAATATGGGCAGGTACTTACTACGAGGTAATTTAGGGAAGGTAGGGTAACGTCTTTTTCATTTGTCATTCTTTCTTCAGAAGATTAGCGAAAAAACGTCTCCAAAGTAATCCCTAAGCACAAAAGCGCTTGAACATCTATGTAAGCCGTACTTATATCTGAGACAGAGATTGAAAGCCCTCGTGTAATGTAAGATGCAAGCGAGAATAAAGCCGCTGCAGGATGTAGTGCAATCTCTTTTATTTACTGCGGGAATTACATTCCGTTCCGCGCGTGTAGCGGTAAGGGTTCCCAAACTGTTTGGACATTGACCCCTTTGCAGGAAAATACTGTAAAAGGCAGCAATACCTACGAGGTACGGTCTCTGGGAGATGGCAAGGAATACTAGATTGGATTGATCTCACCGCATTGCAGCTCCGCTGTCGTCACAAAGATAGGACCACCTGAACCATCCCACAGCCACACTGCCCACATCAATATTCTCTGAGTTACATCAATGAGCACCACATTTCTTACCAATTTGAATCACAATTACCACCACCGGTTTTTCGCGCGCAAGGCGAACCACGAGAGTGAGAATGACAGTTGTTGTTGCATTTTTTAGTAAGGCAAATGCGCCAAAAGATCAAACAACCTTATAGCATTTCCATCGTCATCATCATCTTTTCTAATACCAATTCCATTAGATTTTAGGATTCTTAACAATACCCTTAACATATTTTTTTGTAAACCTATAAATTGTCCCACTGCTGGGAAAAGGTCTCCCCCCTCCTCTTCCATTCATCCCTGTCCTGAGCCTCTTCCAGCCGCCCATCACTTAACAGATATAATTTATTTTTTATTTTTTATCTCTAGTTATGAGGCTTTTGAAAATGGCGGGAAACGACGGTTGCAAAATTATTTGATGCTTTTTTTAATGTCTACAGTGGTTATAACAGTTAAATGAATCAGAAATTGTTCGCGAATGACAGTATGGTGAATTTATTTGATAATTTGAGCAAGATCTGAAGTTTCAAGCTTTTATCAAGAGTCCCGCTACGAGCTCGGGAGTGAACATGACTGTCGAGCTGCTTCGTCCAGAGTGATGACGCTACGGCGACTCCTCTGGATGAAGACATGAAGACGCGGCTACCCAGGGTGAAGACGCTACTGCGACTCCTCTGGAGAAAGAGAAGACAATGATATCTTGAATTTTCTGTAACCTTATATTGGCAAATGACGAACGGCTCAACAGTTCGTCATTTGCCAATGTCAAGTACAGAATATTCAAGATATCATTGTCTTCTCTTTCTCCAGAGGAGTCGCCGTAGCGTCATCAGCCTGGAAATCCGCGTCTTGCATGAATTATCCAATAACTTCACCATGCTGTCATTCGCGAACATTTTCCGATTAATTTAACGTGACACAAAATATCCAGTGTAGACATTAAAAGGAAAATTATCAAATAATTTCGCAACCGTCGCTTCCTGCCATTTTCAAGAGAACCTACCATAATTATCATACCAAGGAATATTTTAGCGCATGTTACTTATGGGTTCCAAATTATTGATATGTAAAAATATTATTTCCCAGGTTCGATTCCCAGCTAGGGCAGCCATGCACCAATGAGTTATCCTCGGTTTTTTCGACGGAAAAACTTGCGTACATTTACCGAGTGCTCTCAAAACGGTGAAGGAAAAACATCGTGATGAAACCTGCATGTCGTAGAAGAAAAAAAAATCTAAGGCATGTGAAATCCGCCAACCCGCAGTGGGCCCGCGTGGTGGATAATGGCCCCAGCTCCCTCGATGTAAGGGAAGGTCTGTGCCCGAGCAGTGGGGCAATATAAATAGACTGATGATGATGATGATGAAAAATATTATTTAATAAGCCAACAGTTTATATTAGACGCTTACAGTCTGTTAAACCAAATTTTGTTAAACCTACTTTAAGATAGTTTACACTTAGGCTTAGTCACTGAGTTGTAAACATATTGTAGTATTACTTATTAGTTCAAATAAAGATATTTTTAATAAAAAATAAAAATACTTATGGGTTAGGCATCGCCCCGTTGGGAGCCAGTGGGCTGGCTCGCTCTGGGTTTTCATTTACTTATTAAGTTTACTTAAAACTAAACGAAACAGAAAATAGCGCTCAGAGTCATTTCACGCTACGGTTCTGATATAACGAGTTACTTTGAATTGGGTTTACTTTATTAAATAGCGCAATTTGGAGAGAAACTCGGATGTACAAGTTTCGAATTGGACTGTAAACTTTGCTTTGCAGTCTGAGAGTTAAACTCGTAATGTTTTATAAGTTATTTGTAGTTTATTTTGTACGAAAACAGAGGTGTACGGAGAGTTATTCTGTCGTGGCAAATGCAGTACTTGCAAAATGCAGGCAATGAAGTTTTCTAGGTAACATTTAAAAAAGAAAAAAAGTACCACTGGCCCCGGTAGATGGCACTGACTGGTCTGATGTCTACATTAAATGCGTTGGCCTGTCGAATTTCATACCTAGTACTAATTTGTACTGTATTGTTTAAATTACACAAACAAACCAATAATAATAAATTATTCAGCTGTCATTTTGATGGCGTTGTGTTTTGTTTTACAATGATATAGATAATAATCGTCCCACATACGGAGCACTACCATGAAGGGCTGGCACGGCGGCCGAGGCGAGAAGAGTAAAGCTCTAAAATACAGGGGTCTCGACACCCTTTACAAGTTTGTTGCTTTTGGTGTCGAGACCCTCGGCCCGTGGGGTCCTGGCGCTTGGTCGCTAGCACTGGTGACCCAAGAGCTGGCAGCTACCTCGCGCAACGAATTAGCATCGCGATCCAGCGAGGTAACGCTGCCAGTGTCTTGGGTACTATTCCTGTAACTAAATTTTTAAAAAATAGTTTAGATTAGGTTTTTTAAATATTGAATGGTTCTTTTTTATTTTAAATTGTACCTTTTTGAAATAAACTTACAAGATTAATCATTTAGATTTTCGTTTCGCATATGCAAGAAAATATCAAATCGTCAGGTCTGTTGTTTATCATTCCTTAGGTACCTCCTCTCGTCCGGACGAAGTTCGTTAATTTACTTAATCGAATTTGTTTTATTTTCTATCACAAAAGTAAACAGGTAGCGCAAAGCAATTATTAAACAATTAATTTGTCAATTACTGCAGAGCGGGTTGTCCCGTAAAATGGGCCACGTCCCGTCCCGTCCCGGGCTGCGGCGCTGTGTCCCGCTGACGAACTAATCAATTAGTCCGCTGTTTATTGACATTAATGTATTCGGTTCAGTGGGTGATAGTAATAATTGATTTAATAATTAACGGCAACGAATGCTGTCACGACCTAATAACCATTGATTGGTATTAAGAGCTTACATGAGCCAACTAGCGCCGCCAATCTTAAAAAAATAATATCTTCCAATTTAATCAACATTATTAAAAAAAGCTATGTACACAATCTTTATTTGGATAAACACTATACAATACATGGCATAATTGCTACAAGGTAAGTTCTAGTTTACAAATGTGCCAAAAACGGCAGTTTTTCGCAATTATGCGAACTACAACTTACAGACATCGAATCACGTTATAAATAAGCATTTTAAAAATAGTATTTATCGTAATAAACATTTTGTAAATAGCTTTTTTAATAAAATTGATTATATTGGAAGATATTATTTTTTTAAGATTGGCGGCGCTAGTTGGCTCATGGAAGGCTCTTACGGGTCTGTCAGCTGTCAAACTCGATCGCGAGACAGAAGATGTCCCGCAGCGGCGGAGAGAAGAGCGCGGCGCAGCGACTCCATATTTGTATTTCTATGAATTTTGGATAAATTTTGGCCGGGAAATGAAAATACGGCAACATGTAGGGTATCAAAATGTAGAGTATTTATAGTACCCTACATTTTGATATATATTTTGTATGAATAACTATTTCGGTTTAGATATAATTTTAATTTTAAAAGACATTAACATTTTTTCAATCGAGCGAAGTTTGTCCAATCGTGTATCGGTATTTATCAGTCTCTAAATATACACCCCAAGATTGCTATATATATTTTCTTCAGACGTTTAATTTGAGTAGTTAGTGCCGTAGCCTTCGTGGAAAAACTGTAAATCCACGCATACGAAGCCTTAAGACACCTAGTACAAAAGTTGAGTTAGCCTATAAGTAAGGCATTGTATATGCATGTTAGTGAAATACGAATTTATACTCTATTAATTACTGTGCCTTGTTGGCTGCCTATATAAATAAAACAAATTGGCCTATTATGGCTGGTTATCATTTCGGGTTCATTCAACCATCTTCTTCTTCAGCATACAGCAGCCCACTCCTGGGCCTATGCCTCTCCATGACTCCTCCATGTGGCCCGATCCCAAGGTTGTCTGGTCCACACCGAGCCAGCAACCCTCTTGATGTCGTCGGACCATCTGGCCGGTGACCTGCCCACGCTTCTACCCGTCCGGGGTCTCCACATAAGAACGCACTTACTCCATCGACCATCGTTTCGGCGACAGAGGTGCCCAGCCCATTTCAGTTTTGCCACTCGTTAGCCGACATTCAACCATAGCTATACCTATATATATGTAAACCATAATAAGATTGTCTAATTTAGCAATGAACAAAGAAAATAAAGTTCTGGAACAATTAAAAAAGTCCAAGTCACACCGCAAACTTTTAAGAGATGTCCTCTCAGATATAAAATTCTATAGAGACAAGGTCATTGAAAAATTGTACTAATATTAGAACATTGTGTAGTACTGTCTCTCCGTGTCTCTTCGAATTGAGACCGAAATTCAGAGACAACTCTGAGCCCCAGTTTAATTGAACTTATAGCTGTGAAAATGCTATGAAATCTGTTAGTTGTAAGAGCCACTTCAAAGTAAGCACTCAAAAATGTCTCTGAAAACCAAACCAAGCCAAAATTCAGAAAGAATTTGAGCACGAGCTCAGAGTGAACTCGCTCTTTCAAATGTCAAAATGCTATGAATTCTGATGGGTTGGCGAGCTCAAAGTAAGTAGACGATCAAACAAAATAGTAGGTTAGTACTTACACGAATCTTAGTTTGCGTTTAAAATTGTTTCTGTATCTCGGGTGTTTCCTAGGTCTTGCTGGAAGAAATCTCTCTTTAGAGATAATCACCACCTATGTACATTAAGTTTATTGTTTCTAATATATTTTTTTGTATCTTCTTTCGTGTACAATAAAGTAATAATAATAACATGATGTGGTGACAACTGACCGCGAGATTGCACTGCACTATCCGGTTTTGTAGTTTTTTTTTTTGGTTTATTTCGTTTAACCGTGCATTTTCTCAATTCGTTGGTCATCACCTAAGTACTCGACACTGGCAAAATTACTGTGCCAGCCACGGTAGAAGCCATAATTTAAAAAGTGAAGTAGTGCAATCGTTGTTGTATCATTGCCAAGCTTCCTTGCGTCTATAGTATTTTTGTTAATGTAAGGTTGTCCTAAACTTAAACAATGGAAAGTTTTTTTATTTATTTCGCTCGTCAAACAGAGTGTCACTTCTAAAATGGTTTCCGTGTATCGCCGGGGACGGGAACACCCGGGAACACCTTAATTAATCATAAAATCCCGGCGACAAATTCAGGCGAGCGACAACCAGACGAGCAGTGTTGCCAGTTTGGCGGGATTACTGTCAAATCTAGCGGATTGCGTTCTTCTTCTTGAGGTGCCTCTCCGCTACCGAAAGTTGGCTGTCAGCTCCGCGTCCCTGTCTTGAGCGAGCCGGAACAGCTGTCCAGCGCTCGCGATGCCAGGACATTCAAGAATATTACGGAACCAATGTTTTTTCCGGCGTAATTATGCCCGCTATTTTGCCCGTCATAATCAATTGGAGAAGTTGGTATTTGTTGTTCCGGAACATGTGTCCTAAGGTAGATACCCAACTTTTCTCTTTTTGATGTCTAGCAATAATTCACGAGACTTGCCCATTCGCTCCAATACTCGAATAATAATAATAATAATTTATTTAGAAACAAAAATTTGTACAGGTTTAACTTAAACCTAGAAACAATGACTTATATTTTAAGGAGTGTAGCTAACACTCTAGTCCCCACACTAGGATTCCCTGTCGTGGAAATATTCGTGACTTTGTCGATACCTACTTGGATTGGGTTAAAAATCTAAATCAAGGAAAAGTTAATTTCTAGTTTTAATTGCTCTTCTTCGGGCGAAAGAAAGGAACAATGTTATAATCTGTATTTGAAACTCAACTTGATATTAGCAAATGATACCTACACTATCGAGTCCATCAATCAATAAGCTTATAAGCGTTTATAACAAGTTGCCAGAAAGTGTCACGACGTTGACAGAGAGGAAATTAAAAAAAAATCATTATAGGAGGCCTTGTTTTGAAGGCGTATTACAGAATAGATGACTATTTAAACGATGAACATGCATGGTGTGTGTCGCCGGTTCCGCATGAAGGATAGATAGAGTTTAGATTACTAATAATAGTACCACTAAGAAAATGTACAAGTAAGTAGTAAGTATGTATATTTATTTGTACAACAATAGATAGTAGAGAGAGCTCGGTGGCTCAGTGGTGAGGTCAATGTACTTGCAATATGGAGGTCCCAGGTTCGATTCCCAGCTAGGGCAGCCATGTACCAATGAGTTATCCTCGGTTTTTTCGACGGAAAAACTTACGTACATTTACCGAGTGCTCTCAAAACGGTGAAGGAAAACATCGTGATGAAACCTGCATGCCGTAGAAGAAAAAAATATATTCTAAGGCATGTGAAATCCGCCAATCCGCAGTGGGCCCGCGTGGTGGATCATGGCCCCAGCTCCCTCGATGTAAGGGAAGGTCTGTGCCCGAGCAGTGGGGCAATATAAATAGACTGATGATGATGAGTTGTACATTATTGAGTGCACGTAACATAATTCCAAAATTATATTTGGCAACACTGGCGCCGCGCACAATAGGCAGTTCCGGCGCGAATAAATAACGTGATGTAGCGTTCCCGAAATTGAAAGAAAATACCGTGAATCTTAATACTGCTCCCGAGCCGACACGACAGCCCGAACTGATTTATGGTGGGATGATGGGAGCACTCTTATATTACAGTGAGTAGGTGTGGCAGAGAGGATAACTTAATTTTTTCCGCAAACAAAGAAAAAATGCAATTTAAGGCTGTGGGTCCATTAGGCAAATAGTTTAAGGCAGACTATCGGATAAATGACAATGCCAGATTCTGCCCCACCATCAACCACAAGTTGTACAAGATAACGAATAAATGTAAAAATATCTCCGTTTCTTATTAAAATTATTGGTTTAAAATAAAGGTTTGTACAACTTGCGATTCGAAAAAAAACAGCTTAATTATGAAATCAGAAAATAATAAGAAATCGAAGCGATTTATTCATTGTTTTTGTTATTCTTCTATAGGAGTTGCGAGAGTAGTAGAAAATGATACTGATTATGATTATGCAATATGAAACCTAAGTCCCCAACAAAATGATAGGTACAGCTTAAATGGTCACGTAGTTTTGTAGGCGGGGCAAAGCTCCATTGAAATGTGGCAATATCATTAGTATATCCGTCAGCGAACTAAAGTGGATGACATTGCTCATAGAATCAGCAAACTGAAGTGTCAGTGGTCACATCTGTCGTAGAACTGATAACCGATGGGGGAGACGAGTTCTCGAATGGAGGCCACGAACATAAACGTTGACTAGAGGGAAACGATAAAGCGTTCTCTGGTAGAACATTAGCTAACATTTACTTGGGACAGCGGTTATAAATAAATATGCAAGCTGAAAAGCTGGCTTGCAAAATTGAAAAGGCATTTGGTTGATGATCTTGGACGCGGAATGGACGAAAAATGTATGAGAACCAAGTCAACTGATGCACATGTCTTCGCGAAAAACAACAACGGCTCAATTGTTCCTACTTTCTTATATTTCCGAGTATTTCACGTGTCATATTTAAGTACCCTCGATGACATGTATGTATATTCATAGGTAAGACGGTGGGGGCTGAAAACCAGTGCTGGTGATTGACTTCACCAGTGAAGTCATCGCCAGCAGATACTGAGTCCCTCGCCCATTGCCACTCTTAATGTTTAACAACCGGCCGCTAGTCGGAACAAGACGCTCCAGCTCTGCTTGGTTGTTTAAGTTACAATTACTTATGTAAAATTTTATGTGGCAATAAATTGATTTATTATTATTTATCTCTCTAGGTTTCACGGGTTTCAGAAAACCCGGTCCTTTGAAAGGCTTGCACGGAGACATAGGTCCAACGCGTAGAGGCCCCTTAGAGAACTTTAATTTGAAGAGATATGTGATGCACCTAGCGGGACCCGTCTCTGAGCGCATCTGACTGCACTCAATGACAGACCCCGTCAGGTGCATAAACTATTGCAGTGATTGGAAATTACAACTTAATTGGGGCTATTGGTTTGGGGTGTTGGTGGGTCAGTCAGTCTGGTCTATTATTATTTATTATTATTATTATTTCACGTTCTTTCTGACCGCAGCTATGTACTCCTTAGTCCGATAGGCGAACGTGCCTTTCGTTTATTTAATGTAGGAACTACCACAGCTGCAGTCGACCTTATAGACGCCAGGTCCCGTCCTTCCACTTCATCATTACCCTCAAGAGCTGAAGCCTGGCTCCGGAAGGCAGTCTAATTGGCTCTTCCATCGAATCGCGACCTAATTGTATCGCGCGCACTCGCCTAATTGCAATTATCGCCGCTCTCGACCCGAATGCACTTTTGCCGCGCCATTGTTTCGCTCTGTTTGTCCTCGCTCGCTCATTTCACACTAAACTGATGAACCGACAAAATGAACTGGAAGATATAACTGTATTTATAGCATTCCCTTTGTTTCGACAGTTTCGGTCTGGCGTTCAGTTGGGAAGTAGAGCGCTGTTATTATCTTTGATGAAAAACAATGGGCTTTAAATTAAATGACCTACCTTGGACGAGTTTGTCAAAAGAAGCGAATAGATCGAAAACGTATGAGAATCGAGTCAATCAATGAAGGATGCCTACCCGATTAAAACGAAAACTACAAACGGCGCAATTGTTCCTTTCTTCCATTTTCGAGTATTTCACGGTTGATTTAATAGATAAATGGAGAAAATATTTCATCACGACCGGGATTCGAACCCGGGACTTTGCCATTCCATGGCACGCTCTATTCCAACAGAACCACCGAGATTTCGTACCAAGATCTTGAATTTTGTCTTAGATTTTCGTTTCGCATAGCGCATATGCAAGAAAATATCAAAACATAACAAATCATAATTCGCCTAAGCCTAGTAAGTAAGTACTTTACGTAGACTCACGCCGTCTCCCCATTAGGGGCAGAGACGACGGAATACCATCTGCTGCTATACTGTTTAGCTCCTTTCGTCTGTCTGGAGTTTATCCGTGAATCGTTATCATTTGCACACACAACACACCCTCACACTCACCGTAAGCCTAAGATTTGCATATTTTTAATTATATAATTTTATAATCTCTAACTCGAATAATATTCAACTCTGTCTTTAGAATGACCGTAAGGTGGAAGAGCGGGGCCTCCTAACACAGGTACCTGGTACTTAACAGGAGAGCCCCGGCCACAGTGTATCCCTAGACTAGTTGAGAAATAAATAAATATATTTTCATTTTCATTTGAAACATAATTTTTTTTTCTTCCAAAAAAATTTATTATCATTAGATACAAACAAAACCAAGAACGAGTTTATACAAATTCCGGATTACTCTGCACAAATGTATAAAGTACTCACTAATGGTAGAATGTACACAGGGTTATGTTAATGTTAGGTATTCGTAGGTAACCTTAAACTGAAATGCAAATGGATCCATTTGCAAGTGAAAGCAGGAATAATATCGCGGCACTCTGTCACCACCCTATCTCTGAGTGATGTTGGTTTGGCATACGAGGAGAGGACCACCTGACACTAATAGGTACCGGGGGGTTCTCTTGAAAATGGCGGGAAACGACGGTTGGAAATGACAATGCCAGATTCTGCCCCACCATCAACCTCAAGTTGTACAAGATAACGAATAAAAGTAAAAATATCTCCGTTTTTTATTAAAATTATTGGTTTAAAATAAAGTTTTGTACAAGTTGCGATTCGAAAAAAAACAGCTTAATTAAGAATTCTGAAAATAGTAAGAAATCGAAGCGATTTATTCAATGTCTTTGTTATTCTTCTATAGGAGTTGTGAGAGTAATAGAAAATGATACTGATTATGATTATGCAATATGAAACCTGTAATAAGTCCCCAACAAAATGGTAGGTACAGCTTAAATGGTCACGTAGTTTTGCAGGTGGGGCAAAGCTCCATTGAAATGTGTCAATGTCTTTTGTTTGATATTTTTTGTTATAATGTCTACAGTGGTTAATTTTTGTTTAATAGAAAATGTTCGCGAGTGACAGTATGACGAATTTATAGCATAATTGTAGCAAGATCTGAAGTTTCAAGCTTTTATCAAGAGTCCCGCTACAAGCCTAAGTTAGTATACTATAGACACTTATTAAATAATAGTAATTATTATATCCTATAGACTCTAAGTATATAATAATTACTATTATTTAATTATATTATAACTTTCATACAACGGCAATTTCGAGATGAAACTTGTATTCTCGAATGCTGGGACCAAGTTTAGAATTGTCGGTAATTTACATGAAAACTATAGACTGCTCTGTGCTCTTTGTCCTAAGGTGTCCCCAACACTTCCCCAACAACCTGCGGCAATCTGCCTCAACCAAACAAAGACCAACTTGTGGTGTGAACTCTACGTATTGCCCTACGAGCTTGGGGACTCTACTCGAAAGCGCTGTTGTAATTGTGAATTAATTGTCAAAGTTAAAAGACATTGCCACTTTTCAATGGAGCTTTGCCCCACCTACAAAACTACGTGACCATTTTACCTATCATTTTGTTGGGGTTTATTACAGGTTTCATATTGCATAATCATAATCAGTATCATTGTCTACTACTCTCGCAACTCCTATAGAAGAATATCAAAAACAATGAATAAATCGCTTCGATTTCTTACTATTTTCTGAATTCTTAATTAAGCTGTTCTTTTCGAATCGCAACTTGTACAAAACTTTATTTTAATCCAATAATTTAAATAAAAACGATGATATTTTTACATATTCGTTATCTTGTACAACTTGCGGTTGATGGTGGGGCAGAATCTGGCATTGTCATTTGACTTTGACAACCACATAGCGCCCTAACTACAATTAAATATCAGAAATATGCGGCTGTAAACAGGCCGAAGTATCGAGTCTGCTAATAGTACCCCAGGGTGAATTCTTCTTCTTCTTCAGCATACAGCAGCCCACTCCTGGGCATATGCCTCTCCATGAATCCTCCATGTGGCCCGATCCCAAGGTTGTCTGGTCCACACCGAGCCAGCAACCCTCTTGATGTCGTCGGACCATCTGGCCGGTGGTCTGCCCACGCTTCTTCTACCCGTCCGGGGTCTCCACATTAGAACGCACTTACTCCATCGACCATCGTGTACTCCAGGTAAATTACGTATACTTACTGCCTCTTATATTCAGTTTGATTGTGTCAGAAGCACCTCTAGTAACAATAACGATAGCAGACCGTGTCTCCGCCACCGAAGATCGCAGCTGCTCCCAGAGCCGGCCAACAAACAAACAAACAAGTGTACGCACACTTCCCGTTGGCTTAACAATAACAACTGCACTTAGCGAAGTCATGTTTAAATTATTCCGCAAACAATTGGCCGCGCGAGATAGTTCCCGAGTTGACTGTTGAAGTTTGTGTTAAGATTCGATAAGAAGATTATGAGATGATTTTAAAGCACTTACCCAATAGACATGAAATCGGTACAAATGACAATGCCAGATTCTGCCCCACCATCAACCGCAAGATGTACAAGATAACGAACAAATGTAAAAATATCTCCGTTTTTTATTATTAAAAAATATTGGTTTAAAACAAAGTTTTGTACAAGTTGCGAGTCGAAAAAAACAGCCTAATTAAGAATTCAGAAAATAGTAAGAAATCGAATTCATTGCTTTTGTTATTCTTCTATAGGAGTTGCGAGAGTAGTAGAAAATGATACTGATTATGATTATGCAATATGAGACCTGTAATAAGTCCCCAACAAAATGATAGGTACAGCTTAAATGGTCACGTAGTTTTGTAGGTGGGGCAAAGCTCCATTGAAATGTGGCAATGTCTTAAAACTAGACCGACAGTTTCGACCGATTTCGAAACCTGTAATAAGTCCCCAACAAAATGATAGGTACAGCTTGAATGGTCAAGTAGGTGGGGCAAAGCTCCACTGAAATGTGGCAATGTCTGTCGGGCTTCGGACCGAAAAGTATCTAAAGACGCGCTCAAAACTCGGTTTAGATAGTTTTGAGCGCGATCTTAGAGTGAATTCGCTCTATTTTATTTACAAATAGCTGTGGCCGCCACTTCGTTCGCCAACTCTCTGATCACAATTAGACCTCCACAAAGTACTTTCAATGTACTGGGAGGCAGCTCTTCCTCTCTGGTTACGTGGTTCTACATCACATACCGTAATGGCTCATAGCCTATGTGCTGCCCAGATTTTGGAGCTATTCCTAGTGAAAGTCCCATCAAAATCCTTCCAGTAGTTTTGTCTGAACATCGACAAACGTCAGACAACCTCAGGTTTCCCAACGACATATTCCTCAGAATTTGAATTACGCATTATCCATGCTCGGTGAATAAATTAGAACATGATGAAAAACGACGATTGAGTTGCAAGTTATTACGAAAATAATATGAATTTTTTCATCATGTTCATCAGAACATGATGATAAAATTCTTGCCGTGGGCAGGACTTGAACCTGCCAAGACTCAACTGACTTGACAAGATCGCAGGTTCAAGTCCTGCCCACGGCAAGAATTTTATCATCATGTTCATCAGAACACGATGAAAAAATTCCTATTATTTTCGTAATAACTTGCAACTCAATCGTCGTCTCGAGTGTCTTGTAATGTACCGTTATCTTATCTCCTCACTACATTGGCTCCAGTGTTTGTCTGTGAGCGTCAGACAATAAATATTTCATTTGTTTGGGCGCCAACAGACCCCAATGGCGCTGATAGGGTTTACGACGTGGAGGAAAAAACGCCGCGCTCTTTGGAGAGAGCATAAAGTATGGGGGCAGGTTTCTGCCCTTGTTACTCTCATTCGTTAGAAAAATACATCTGTTTTTATATCTTCGGCTTATAAACCAATAATAAATAATATAAGTTATTGCCGTTTAAACAAATAAAGCTTCCGGGGAACTTTACACATTCTATACTAGCTGTACCCCGCAACTTCGTTTGCGTAGAGGAGGAGGATGGAGGAGATCAGGAGGCATATCTTCCTCTCTGTATCCTTGTTTCCACATCACATACCGCCATGGCTTATAGCATATGAGCTGTCCGGATATTTCAGCTATCTCCTAGTAAAACTCCCATCACAATCCCTTCAGTAGTTATAGCGTGATACTTGCACAAAGTCACAGACAAACAGACAAAAATTCTAAAAATTAGTGTTTTGTCATCAGTATCGATCCTAAAACCCATTACAATTATTCTTTTCAAAAAATATCCAATGAACAGACACAACTTTTTTACAGTCTTATTATATGTATAGATTTATATAGTGCGAAATCAGATCGGTTGAAGTTTCATCACTTTTAAATTAAGTTTTTGTGCTTTAATAAGTTTGTTTTTGTTTATTGAATATCGATATGAGTCAACTAGTCTATTGTTATTGAAACAACACAAGTAACAATAACTATAGGTAACGTAGACGTTCGATTGCTTCCCAGCAACAGCTTGTCCTTCGACAAAGGCCTCCTCTAAAGATTTTCATCTCTCTCTGTCTCTCGCTATCCTTGTCCATTCTGGACCCGCAACTCTTTTTAGATCATTCACTTTTTACTTCACTTCTTCGGCTTCTATTGAAATTAAAAAAATGGAAGGGACGCGAAAATGGAAGAGGGATTTCGGCGAAGTAAACATGGCTTACTCCGTAGCCGTCCCTTGCTTCATGGTTTACGGTCATACGCGTGGAGTGACGAAGCAGTGGGTTTATGGACGCAATGGGGTGAACAGACAGACATACAGACAGTTAACGATGGGTACATAAAGCAATCATACAAAACGTAGGAAATATTGAGATGTGAGGAGATCAAAAGTTTTCCAATATCAACAACCAATATCTTCAGTAACTATCTATTTATTGCAAGTAAATACATTTTGTGACGCCCCGACCAGATGGATGGAGGGATGACCTACGCAAGGTGGCATATTAAAAAAAAACCGGTTAAGTGCGAGTCGGCCTCGCGCCTCGAGGCTTCCGCGGCACTCAAATTAACCGTAACTTTGCTCTAACGAAAAGATACAACTAGATTTAGAGACCAACTTATCTTTGCCATTATCAAAATAATATGTCCATACATCGATATACTCCTGATTAGTTCATCATCTGCAAATATAAGTTTGTAATATGATAAAAAAATCTTTTTGGGGAGCATTAATTTGAATTTTTGGTAATTTCAAAGGTTTTCGGATTTTGTCCTTTACTATTGTGCTGTAGATCTAGCTTCTTACTAAATTTCATGATTCTAGGTCAACGGGAAGTACCATATAGGTTTTGGTTTTCCTGCATTTTCATACAAATATGAGAGAAAATGCGACATAAACGGCCATATCTTTTGATTGCGTTAACGTAGAAGTTTGATTTTTTCACGGCTGCAGACCTGAGTATTCTGAATTCTTAATTAAGTTGTTTTTTTACGACTCGCTAGATGTACAAAACTTTATTTTAAACCAATAATTTTAATAAAAATCAAAGATATTTTGACATTTATTCGCTATCTTGTTCATCATGCGGTTGAAGGTGGGGCAGAATCTGGCATTGTCATTTGAAGTTCTCTCACGAAATAATAATTTGCTGCATGAGGTTGCAGACCTGAGTATTTGGTGATTTCAACTTGATCCCTCCACGCGTTTCGGAGATATAGGTTTTGACAAATGGACAGACAGACGGACAACAAAGTGATCCTTTTTTTCCTCTAAAAATGTGTTGCCGTGCAAAAATGTACACAACTTGCTTACTTGTAATAAAGAGATTTGACTTTGATTTGGAATCGAGTACAACAAACCACTAGTCAACCCATAAAGAGTGTCTGTAGGTAATTCAATTACCGGTGAGCACTTATTGACGTGATTGGTTAACGAATTGAGCCATTACCGCCCTCTGTTGGCGACACTCGGCCCGCAAACAGCTCGGCAATCGAGCTGCAGCCCGATGCTCCCGGACGACATAATTGTATTACATATTAATTAGATAAAACGGGAATTACCGTGTTAAACATTTATTATTGATGTCTCGATATTTCGATAAACTTACTAACAATAGTAATAGTTACGTACTGTATAGTTATTAAGTAATCATTGTTTTAAAAGATGTGTTGCTGAGAGTTTTTTGCCACTTTTTCTCCTCGGCGTTGGCACCTTTACCTTGCAAAGTGGTGTACCTAAATGTAAATTCAAAAAATATATTGACGTGCAAAAATGTACTCAACGTGCTTACTTGCAGTAAAGAAATTTGACTTTGACTTCGCCAGCATTGCAGCCATCATGGTCACGAGTAGACTGAAGTCGGTCAGTGTTAAACGTCAGAAGGGGGACACAAAACGATCTACCCTCTTTCGTGTTCTTCTGACCTTCTGACGTTTAACACTCACCGACTTCAGTCTACTCGTGACCATGATGGCTGCAATGCTGTCGAAATATCGAGACATCAATAATAAATGTTTAACACGGTAATTCCCGTTTTATCTAATTAATATGTATACAAACCGTGAAAGTTTAAAAAATGATAATTGTATTATTCACTTGGTTTATTAACGACAGTTCGTCATTTTATTCTACAGAGTATTTCATAACTTAATCTCTCTTTTTTGCCCTCGAGGAGTCGCCGGAGCGTCATCACTCTGGAGGACTATCTCATCGTCTTCATTTCCTAAGGCTTCGTATGCGCGTATTTTCATCCGAGGCTACGGCATTAACTACTAAAATCAAACGTCTGAAAAAATATATAGCAATCTTGGGGTGTCTATTTAGAGACTGATGAATACCGATACACGATTGGATAAACTTCGCTCGATGGAAAAAAAATCGCAAACATACCCATTCCATGTCTTTTAAAATGAAAATTATATCTAAACCGAAATAGTTATTCATGCAAAAAATATATCAAAATGTAGAGTACTATAAGTACGAGAGCTTTTTTAAAAAAAATCTGATTTTATTTGGCGTATTTTTATTTCCCTGTCAAAAATTATCCAAAAATCATAAAAATACGAATATAGAGTGCTCTTCACTCCGGTGCGGGGCGGCATCTTGTGTCTCACTCTTGCTTTTGACAACCATGCTTACGCAGCAGTCACGTTCCCGCCTGGGCTCTGTGAACCTAGCTCAATATTGCATATCTAAATATTGCACATAATTCTAACATGTTGATTTTATTATTAATAATTATTAATAAATCAATCACGTCAAATTATAATTTAACACAAAAATAACCACTTCAGACAATAAAATGTTTTTCTTTTTTCAAATAATTTTGCAACCGTCATTTGCCGCCATTCTCACAAACCTCTAAGCACCTATTGACGTGATTGGTTAACGAATGGAGCCATTACCGCCCTCTGTTGGCGACACTCGGCCCGCAAACAGCTCGGCTCCCGGGGGCATAATTATATTAATTTGCATCGTTTGTCGTTCTACTTAGATTCAGTTTTAATCACGTTTACGTTTAAAGTTTTAGTGGATAATCGAATAATGTCGTAGTTAGCGACAGACGATGATGGTGTTAACGTCACGTTCATGGACAGTAGAAATTACGAAATGACAGTGAAAATTCTCATACAATTCGGAACTACTGTCATAACCGTGGGGGATTCTAAGTATGTGCGTGTCAAGACCGACAAAAATGTACCTACAACCTTTATTTTGACAGTACACATACCTATTTTCTACACAGAATGACAGTGGGACCGCTCCACAAAGAAAACCGCCTACGAACGCCGCGGGAGATGCCGTTGTGTCTTTTTAAATGCATCAAAATACTACGTCATACGCCGTACTGTCATTTTCCGAATACTCAAAGTACGGCATATGCCGCCACTGTCCATGAACGTTAATTAGTCTTTGGTTTTGTTGGCAAATGAATGGTGGCTTCGTTTTAATTTTTTAATTTTCTAAACTAAAATGACTGCTATTTTTGATGGGAAAATGGACGTATAGAATGACCGTCTAAATCAGTCTTCGCCTGCGCGGTACAGGGACGCGGGGGTAGGACGACAACGGGGACCGAGAGAGGTGCGGGGGCGAGCGAACTGAGTTGTAACAGAAATGCGCCCGCCGCCCGCACCTCTCTCGGTCCCCGTTGTCGTCCTACCCCCCTCGCGTCCCTGTACCGCGCAGGCGAATACTGATTTAGACGGTCATACTATAGAATGTAATATTTAGACTACCGATCACTGGCTAGCTCTGAACAAGACTGTTTGCTTATAAATCTACTTTGTTTTTATTTTATTGAGGCATGGACAACCAACTGACAGCTTTTCCATGAGCCAACTAGCGCCGCCAATCTTAAAAAAATAATATCTTCCAATATAATCAATTTTATTAAAAAAGCTATTTACAAAATGATTATTAAGATAAATACTATTTTTTAAATGCTTGTTTATAACGTGATTCAATTTTGGTAAGTTGTAGTTCGCATAATTGCGAAAAAGGCCGTTTTTGGTACATTTGTGAACTACAACTTAGCTTGTCGCAATTATGCCATGTATTGAAAAATAGTATTCATCCTAATAAACATTTTGTAAATAGCTTTTTTAATAAAATTGATTTAATTTGAAGATATTAATTTTTCAAGATTGGCTCATGGAAGGCCCTTAAGGTTTACTACATAGCTAATTCACTAAATACTTTAAGCCGATTAAGGTTTCCTTGTTTAGATATATCATAATTACTAAGACACCGTTACATAGAGTTGTGGTGCTTAATCGAATTCCACTCTCGCATGCAGTTGAAGCATCTAAACGAATCGGAAATTGGACCAATTGTTGACGTAAACTGGATCGAAACTGCATCGTTGAATGAAGGGAAGGATGAGTTTTAGCCGTGATTTAGTTTCGATTTTGCTTTGATTTTATTAACGGAATTGGTTTGGTGCAACACTCGTAGCGGTGGCGGGCGTTGCGGTGCGGTACGGTACGGTACAGTGCGGTGCGGTGCGGTACGGCACGGTGCGGTACAATGCGGTGCGGCCGTAAATTAGCCGCACAGTACTCTGCGCTAATGTTTCACTACCGCTAGTTTGAGATTCATCGCGTACGAAGCATTTATACTGGAGATCTCGCTGTAGTAGTTTTTTATTGGCCATTAACACTCCTTTACTTCTTTTTGCAATCAAATTGCCATGAAAAAGGTAAGGGAGAGTGTAATGGACACCAGGCACCAACGATATTAGCACTTCTGCAGTTGTAGGCAACTCTTCTGCTGTTTTAAGTAGTTGTCTCTTCTACAGTTGAAGATGACTGGTAAGCTACTCTCCTGCTATTGTAGTTATCTCATTTACTCTACAGTTGTAGGTGACTGTTATGCAGTTGTAGGCGAATGTTCTGTAGTTGTACGCTATTCTACCACGCTGTTGTAGATCACTCTTTTGCAGTTGGAGGTGGCTCTTCTGCAGTTGTATGTGACTCTTATGCAGTTGGAGGAGACTCTCTGCAGTTGTATGTGGCTCTTATGCAGTTGAAGGAGACTCTCTGCAGTTGTATGTGACTCCTATGCAGTTGAAGGAGACTCTTCTGCAGTTGTATGTGACTTTTATGCAGTTGGAGGAGACTCTTCTGCAGTTGTATGTGACTCTTTTACAGTGGCCACCTACCATTAGCTAATCCACTAAGTTTGTTTGAAATTCTTTATAAAATCATGTTCTGAACTACTTTGTTTGGAAACAGTAAAAACTTAAACTTGGCCACGTCAGAGGCCTACGGGCGGCCTGAGTAACTCTGACAATAGATGCGGTCACTAAACTACACGAAAAAAAATCACTTATACTTATTTTATAAGGAATTGTGAATAAACTTAGTGGATTATATTAAAACCACTATCCTGTAGATAAAATAGCACTCACAAGAGTAAATAAAATCGGTGAAATTAACACAATGGCTGCTCCGTATCTAAACTCTCTAAGGAGCACTATCCGTCTCCATAACTCACGCTGTTTAGTAACGCACTAAACTCTTCCACTAAACTAAGCGGCTACATTTTTAGCCGTAAATCTAGCTGGCGTACAACTACAATAGAACTATTTTTCCAAACGGGCAAGTGGTAATTGGTCACCGTCTCTTATAATTCTAGAAGAGATTCTGATGCCGTTACGTGCCTTAGGACTGATATGTAACGCCTAAAGAATTTATTTACGTGGAACAAAAAAGCGAGAGCTACAAGACACATGTGTCGCAGTCAACTGGTTAAAATAGACGTTTGATTGAACAGCTAGCACTTTAATTGAACGACGCCATTTATCCAAATCTCTAGTTTTGTGGTTGGATCATTATGGCGCATTAAACGTTCAACATCTCAGCTGACTTAAAAGCCGCTGTAGTGTTGATTTAGTATGATTCTCCGCCACGGCGGCGCTAGTTTCGAAGATGGCGTCAATAGCTGAACATTTGAACGTTGCGAGTTGCTTTTACAGTGAAAACATAATAGAAAGAAAAACGTATACATTCCCACACATGGGATTGTCATATTTTGCTAACGAAAAACCCAATCAATCCCATACATTGATAATAGAAAGAATAATTATGCAATTACGTAGTTATTAAGAAATTTAAATGTTGTTATTTTAAAAGATGTGCTGTTGAGAGTTTTTCTGCTACTTTTTCTCCTCAGCGTTGGCACTATTTCAAAGTGATGTAAATATAAATTCCAAAAAAAAATGTTATAGCGCAAAAATCTACACACGAAGACAGAGATAAGTATACAGGGGGCCTCAATAAGGTTGAGATTTCCTCAAAAACTACTGGATCGATTTTTATAATTCTTTTACAGTACATAGTTTTAACTTTTATCTATCTAACAGTGAAAGATTTTTTGCAAAAGCTCAAGTAGTTTTTGAGAAAATCTCAACCTTAAAAACTCTACTGTACACTTGCAACAGATTTAACTTTGCAATTTTTCATCTGCCCCAGGATGTTATTCGAGACTAAACTGATACAAACACCAAGCAAAGATGTTTCCTGAAGCCTCCGATACAGCAGTTACAAAGGGCTGTTTGAATGAAGGCCTCACGCCTGGGGCGCTCCGTCCGTACGGGGGGTCGGACGGGGGTCGGCCGGGGGCGGCCAGGGCCCGGGGGGTCGGCAATTAAAACGTAATTTACTGCGTTACAAATCTGAGTGAATGGCAGCGAGTGTGCCCGAGACAAAGACGAGAAACGGAAGGGCTGTTACTTTTTATTATTTTCTCGAACGCTTTGTAACGTCTGACTCCATTAAATGTCTGAAGGCTGTATGTTGTTTAGGTTCAGGCGTTTCATCTCTTTTCTTGGGCTGTTCCTCGTGGTCATACTCGTGGTCCGACCAGTATGACCACGGGGAATTTCTTTTTTGTGGTCATACTGCTGTAAGTTGCTTTATTAACCCACCCTTTATACTCACCAGGGGTGGTACTCGTGGTCCTACAGTACGGTTTCAATAATTCGAACTCATGGAAATGATTATTTTCAAAGATTTAATTTATTATAAGAAAAATGATAAATTTTTTATTAATAATAATTTTTATAATTCCTTTATGTTTTATGGGTAATATATTTTGATTGGTTCAAATATTGTTAATGTTAATAATATTTATATTTATAAATTTATCTACAACGATTGTAACACTTTTGATCGACAAACAGTTGCCCGAAAAACATTTGGCCGACATTACGTTTGATCGACACTATAGTTGATCGACACGACTTTCGCCCGACAGACATTATGGCCGACATAACTTTTCACCGACGTTGATAAAACTTGACAGGAACTGTCAAAAATAACAAGAATTGTCAAAAGTTACGAACTGTCAAGAACTTAGGACCACGAGGAACACCCGTTTTCTTGGTCTTACCTAAGATGTAAGTAATAGTAAGAAATCGAAGCGATTTATTCATTGTTTTTGTTATTCTTCTATAGGAGTTGCGAGAGTAGTAGAAAATGATACTGATTATGATTATGCAATATGAAACCTGCCCCCTTACCTTGAAGTCTTATAGCAGTATTACTTCCATAATACTTTGTTACTTCGTATAATGACGACCTTAAAGTAAACTCATTAAGGTCGTCATTATACGAAGTAACAAAGTATTATGAAAGTAATACTGCTATAAGACTTCAAGGTAAGGGGGCTGTAATAAGTCCCCAACAAAATGATAAGTACTTAAATGGTCATGTAGTTTTGTAGGTGGGGCAAAGCGCCATTGAAATGTGGCAACGTCTTTGGGTCGTAAGTTAAATGACGTCGCTTTTAAAAGTGTTCCAAAAACAACACCATTGAAACGACATTTTATCTATCCCGAGCATATTTAACGAGGTTCCGCACCCATCGCATATTCCTGAAATGGTTATTCTTTCAGTTTCCAAGAGTGATATGGGATATTATGTTATGACACGAGTTCGCCTGCTTCCGGGTGGCGGGCAAGTGTCAAAGTTCGCCCGTAACGGTGACATAGGGTTGCCACGCGTTCCATTTCCAAATAAGAATAGAATAGAATAACATTTATTGCCTATTAAGTATATACATATAAGAAATAAAAACAGTCTTAATAAGTTACAATGACAATTAACAAACATATAACTTAGGCAAAAAGGCTTCAGCTGATGCTGACACAGTAAAATGACAGATTTCATGATCTTCCGTTCATTTAAGAGCCTTCATAGAGCCAACTAGCGCCGCCAATCTTAAAAAAATAATATCGTCCAATATAATCAATTTTATTAAAAAAACTATTTACAAAATGTTTATTACGATAAATACTATTTTTCAATATACAATACATGGCATAATTGCGACAAGCTTAGTTGTAGTTCACAAATGTGCCAAAAACGGCCGTTTTTCGCAATTATGCGAACTACAACTTACCGACATTGAATCACGTTATAAATAAGCATTTAAAAAATAGTATTTATCGTAATAAACATTTCGTAAATAGCTTTTTTAATAAAATTGATTATATTGGAAGATATTATTTTTTTTAAGATTGGCGGCGCTAGTTGGCTCTATGAAGGCCCTTAAGATGCTATTATTTAAAAAAAAATCTTAACCCTTTCGACCGTTATCATAAAATACATGTGGTTTTTTTTCACATTGGGCGTGTTCAACTCCCGGCTAAGAAAATCGATTTAAAAAAAACCTGCGAATGCAATTCTACTTATTATTAAAAATAAAATGATGTCTTTTTTCAGTAAAATATCCTATCCTCAATATTTAATGTACTTTCTCTCCGAATATTATTATAGTACATCAATAGTATTCGTAGGATAATAATACTCGGTAGGAGACAAAATCATCTAGTTGCGGGAAAAATACCGTTAAACTTTAGTATGCAGCTGTATTTTTGAAAGTTTGAGGGTAATTTATTATTATTATCAAAAATGGTGGCAGCCCTAGCGCTACGGTGTTATGAGAGATTTTACGAGCCATACAATAACAGTATCGGGCCATGCTAACGGTTACTGCCGAATATCTGAGCTCGTGAAGTGTGGCCTCGGGAGATTACGCCACAGACATTATGTCACAACTCTGGTCATAGCGAAACGTGCGAACTAGCGGGAGTTCAAACTACATTCGTTGGTCATACACTTAGAAATGTCTACTGAGACTGCACGCCATTCGTGGATCATAAACTCTGAACAACGTACCGTGACTCCGAAATTTGCAAAATAACGATACTGAAAACCAACATTAAATTAGTCATACATTTTTAAATATTGATACTGCAAACTACATTTTTCGTTTCTCGTCTGGTTTAGTGACCAAACCGAATTGTCAGAGTTATTCAGACCGCCCGTAGGCCTTTGACGTGGTCTAACGACTACTGCCGACCGGGACCAACTGCTTGACGTGCGCCCCGAGGCACGGAGGGGCTCAGATGAAAGTGTCACTAGCGGTCACCCATCCAGGTCCTCAACGTGTACTCGCAACTGGACTATGAGCCCCTACCAAGCGAACCGAGCAAACTACAATTAAAATTAATTTGTCATAAAATCAGAAATACCAATACTGCAAAACACATTACTGTGTTATAATTTCCGAAATGTGCGAAATAACTAGACTGCAAACTACATTCGTTGGTCATTCATCATCGTCATCAGCCCGTATCAGTCCACTGCTGGACGTAGGCCTCTCCCAAAGCGCGCCACTCAACACGACTCACGGCCCTCTGCATCCAGTCCCTGCCAGCCATCTTGCGAAGGTCATCCCTCCATCTGGTCGGGGGGCGTCCCACACTACGTGTACCCGTTCGTGGCCTCCATTGGAGAACTCGTCTCCCCCATCGGTTATCGGTTCTACGACAGATGTGACCAGCCCACTGACACTTCAGTTTACTGATTCTATGAGCAATGTCAACCACTTTTGTCTTCTGGCGGATATACTCGTTTCTTATTCTATCTAACAGAGAAATGCCAAGCATAGCTCTTTCCATAGCTCGCTGAGCGACTTTGAACTTGTAAGCCAGTCTCACCGTCAGTGTCCACGTTTCGGCTGGTCATTAACTACATAATATATTTTTTTTTTTTTTTTATTTATTTATTTAAAGACACAAAACAGACATTGACATAATTATTACAAAAATTAAATTCTATGGTGTTGAGCTAGTCGCAGTCCAAAACATGCGTCCTGATTGCACAATTATTATCGAAGCAAGTCGTGTAAAATCCCTAACTAGTTAAATACTACACATAAAAATAAAAACAAAACAAATAAATACTAATAAAATAACTAAATGAAAGAAACGAAATAAATAAACATGAAGAAAATATCATTTTCCCTCATGCCGTTAAATACATCACAATGTTAAAAATATGCAAATTGTTGACGATACACTTCGAAGTATGCGAAATATGGATGATATAACTATATTTGTTTGTCAACACTCTGAAGTGTGCGAAATATTGAGGCTGAAAGCACATTAGTAGGTAATGCGTTCCGAAAATTTCGAAATAACGATATTGTAACCCACATTAATTATAATACGAAATAGCGAGACTGCAATCTACATTCGTTGGTCATTCATTGCAAAATGTACGAAGTAGCTATATTTGCAAAAGTAGATTTGTTGGTGATTCACTCCGAATTATGAGAAATACGGAGACTAAAGCTATATTATAATATTAATTTGTAACTTACCTCGGCCAGCGTATAGCGCTGGCTATACAACGAGGTAACGTCGCCAGCCTTTTGGGCACTCTCCCACAGGGTAGCGATCTGCGAGTATTTATTATTATTGTTCATAGATAATTTAAAATTAAACGAACTTACCTGTTGTGAAGTTCAATTATAATTGTACATGCTTCGTCACGATATGAATATTATTATTGTTATTACTGGTAGTACGCCAATACCATCGCGTCTCTGCCGCAAAATTCAGAGTAAAAAAAAAAACTGTCAAGTTTCGCCGCCATAGTCAAATCTCCATTGTAGTTCAAAGTATAAGGACTGTTTCATGACTAGTTACTAGGGAGTGTTAGGGGTGGGTGGGATTATTCATATCGTGACGAAGCATGTACAATTATAATTGAACTTCACAACAGGTAAGTTCGTTTAATTTTAAATTGTACAATGCTTCGTCACTGAATGAATATTATTATTGTTATTACTGGTAGATGTTGAAAGTATCATCTATCATGAAACAGGATAAATATTCTAGGGCAACTATGTTGTTTTAATTAGGTATTTGTTATGTTTACTTCTTCCGTCATAATGCAATATGGTCGTTGACGACACAAAAATTATGAATTATTATTATATGAATGTATGCCCATTTGCACATCAATCAATCTGCGTTATTAATTGATAGGTATGAACCCCTGTAAGTTCCAATTTAGTAGCGTACCACATTTCACAGCATGAAGTCACTGAACCATTTAATATGATATTGTGCTGATCAAGTAGGACCTAATGCAGTAGCATGGTGTATAAGCTAGGCTGGGATTAACAAGCTCTGGCAATTTGAATTATTGGAGTCCAATACGTCTCTATCATAAAATTTAGTGGATGTGTGTGTGATGACTCCATCTAGACAACCATTAATTAAAGTTATAATCTAATTGAATATAGTATGTTGATGTCAAGCCATTTCGCAGCTGATGTCTCAGCATGTCTAATGCTTTGAGCAGTAATTATAGAACAGTTCACACCACCAAGGTATATAATTTGATATATCTGCTAACAGATTATGAACCCTATGCCTGTCAAGGTCTCTTTTAACTTATTATTAGTATAGTATCAATTTACTTGTGAATTGAACGCGTTTATTTGAAATGGGTATGCAATGACTATACCTAATAGGTATGTAAGCAATATATAATATTAGCAATATTTCTGGATTAAAATTAAAAATGACATAAGTGAAATTTAGATGAGGTTATATTGTTATAGGAGTGGAACTATTACTTAACAATTGGTTAGGCAGGGTTTCAATGATTTACACCCTTATTAAGGTCTGCACCTGGAGATACTATAAGGAGTATAGTATAAAAACTACTCATTATTAGCAAGAATCTCCAAAGGTCTCCTCATTAGAGAGAAGAAGAAGAAAAAAAATTAAATGTTTTAGTCCTGTGACTGGATTCTGTATCCCAGGCAATATGTTGCTTAGGTAAAGGTGACATACTGAAGAATCAACCTTAAAGAAATACTTGATTAAGTCTACCCTACTAGGTCTACTTACTACTAAGTCTACTCTATAACGATAGCTTATTTGTGGGTGAGGTAACTTGGGTAGTACTGGGCTTTTGCACAATTTAATGAGCTAAGCAAACATACAGCATATTTAAAAGTGATCTGTGAAATAGAGGTATCATACGTATCCTCATCCAGAAATGCAATATCACATGCCGCTTGTCAGAGGCATGTATTGTACTGTTTTATACATATATGGTACTGCTTTGCTCAGAGTAAATCCTGAAATATATGAAGTACTTGGCCGATTAATTCCCATCAGCGCACCATGGGGTTATGGTTAATCCAAGGTTATGGGTAAATAAACACTGGGTCAATAAAATCATTTTCCATAAATGAATAATTGACAAATAAATAATATTTAAATTGTATGTATGTACGTACACATGAGGCAACAAATTGATTTGATTTGTAATCTTTGGAAACAGAGTTTGTTCCGAAATCATATTTTGATTGATACCTAAATAGAAAATAACGATAATAAGTAGTGGAAATGTAGGTACATAATGATATCCCATTTTGCATTGTTTTGATTGTTGCACGTTTACGAATCCGGTTTGGTGTGCCTGTTTTCGGCTGGATTCGGGGTCTGATTCAATATTTTCTTTTGATGACATTACATATGTATGTCACACTACATCTTTGTGACCGCTGTGACCCCTGGGCTTACACCAATACCTCAACATCAAATAATACGGTATGTAATACTATATGTCACGTATTTCGCTCCCTTGCCACAGTAGTTTAATATGTGGTTAAGATGTGGGCAGGTCCCTAATTGTGTACCTGCCATATAAGGTTCTGAGCATGCTATGGTAAAGGTATTGTGAACATTAATTTGCATCTAGACATGTGTCCAGCATATGTTTTTATAGAAAGATTGAAAGGATTTTTAAAAATACCTAATTGGAAATCGCGTAAATACGCGTACCTCAGCGTGGCAACCCTACGTCATCTAATTTTTATAATATTTAATAGGCACAGAAACTTTTTCTGATGAACACTGACCTATTTATTCAAGTGAACTCATGTCACTAGTCGAACTCATCTTGTAACTTATGTGGTATACCTAATTACATGATAATTATCTTTATATTATAGGAGACTGTTGTGATTGGTCCATTCAAATATCTTTGTATAATAGCCAGCCAGCTATAATAATTTTGCAATGCATGCAACGGTTCATGACCCAAGTCAGACCAAAATCTCATACTTTGGATTTATTTCGGTTATAAACCCATTATAACATTATGTCAGTACTTAATTATAGCCGATTTCCTTGTGGAAGGCTAATGTGGAATCACCTCAGATACTGGGTTATGCCCAAGGGCAGAGTTTTTGAAGCCATGAGACATCAATTGTTTGTATTAATACTTAATATAAAGCCAAATTTCCTAATGCTTTAGCTGTCATTACGGTAGCTTTATATTTTGTACATAAGCATCCGAATATTTAAATTTTAATTTATTTAATTGCATACATAATGTCAAAATGTATGTATGTTACTACATTATTAGGTCTTTAGATATGACATACACAACACACCCTGAAGGGCACAGCGATATGAAATGAGCCATTTCATACAATTACAATAAGAGAAATATTTATGATTCCGAATAAACTGTAGAGATAAGACCTAGTGATCCTAGGTAACATATCACTCATTACATAATTTTGTGACCACTCAAGGAACTGTATTTGAAACTGAAGGAATTTCCGGTGTCTTTTAAATATTTAAGTGTATGCAAGCCATAAATACAATGTCTGTTCATTAGCTTTACAAGTATGTATCTAATTATTTGAGATACCTATTTATATGTATGCATTAATAAAAGCATTGAAAATGAAGTAGGTTAGAAGAATAGGTTTACCCTTTCTCTATTATATTTGGTATTAACAAAATGAAGGAAAAATTTGGCCCGGAGTTGGCCTATGCAACTTGTACGGCCGGGGAGTGATTACCCCATCAGTTGAAAGTTATCCTATAGGCAGGTGAATTTCACACCTCGCATACGATTGTATGAAACGACTCGCATAACTAGCGGATATGCAAGAAAAATTCAAATGAATAAATTCACGTTTTTGATTTATTAACATTTAAATATGTATTATTGATATTTAAGTATGTAATACATGGCAGATTTATCTGTAATATCTACCTGCTGTTTAAGGGGTATTTTATAATCCTCAAGTCATGACAAGGTGGTCTTGTCATTAATAATAAAATATTATATAAATCATGTATATAACAAGCACATATACCCGTGAGCCTACCTTTGGGTTAATGCGGGTAGGACTACCTTTGGGTTAATGCGGGTAGGACTGGTCTAGTGCCGTCCTTGCTTCTGTGTTCCATCCAATGCTGGTGGTAATACAGGGTTGCTGGTCTTCGTGCTAGGCTGTTCTGGTGTACCTAGGTTCCACAGAAGATTTTAACAGATTCTTGTTGAATTTGTTGGCTAGGTATAAGCAGGTCACGGAAATTGAAAAGTTTTGATGTTGGTATAGCCAATATACTGTCTTTAGAAATGGTCGCACAATTGCTTTGCATTCATTCAATTCAAATGATATTTATCAACTGCATCTGTGGTACAAGCGCCTATGCTAGACACATTTGTAAATGTTATCAGTCATACATATAACAGTTAGCCGGCATCACTGATACAATGGTGTTCAGGACTTTAATCGTTCCTTTTAGGACGAGATTAAGAGCAGTATCCACTGCAAAAAGAAAACACAGGCCATATGTTTCTGCTTTATTAAATCATCATCAGTCTATTTAGGTATATGTCTCCATGTTCGGGCACAGACCTTCTCTCACCTCGAGGGGTGATATTTATTAAATATTTAGTTAAAATTAAAATGTATTTATTTTATTCTGACATCACAGCCTTAGTATTTCAGTTGGAAATAGGAACAATGTATGGCAAGTATAAGATTTCTCTGGATCAGGACATCTTGTTTCATTTCTTTATCTAGTGGCCGAGGTATTTTTCCCCATGGGCACCGCTGCGAGAATTCCCAGAACATTCTCTAATGGGTCTGTCTGTTATAGACGTTGTTCAAGAATCGACTGTGACATGTCGTCCAGTATGTATTGTAAGAAGGTACATAGTCATACGATCTACTGTACTTTGCCTTTCTATGATTCATTTTAGGTTAGATTAATACTTATCTGTTTAAACGCCAGACGTGACCTTCCTGAGGCAATACATATCGATTGTTCGCATGTATATCGTGAAAGGAGCCCAGGCTCTCAATACAGCCTCTCGCTGGGAGTGATAGATACGCATCAAATTGTTTGCACGTATGTTCGTGGTGGAAATATCATATATATTCCTCACCCGAGTTTGGACGTTAGACGTCACAACTATCACTCCAAATTACAACCCATCGCATGGGTGTACACTGTACAAGCATCACTAGAAGACACAACTCTTCATCACTCAGGTTATTCGTAAACTTCACATAACCTCACTGCATTTGTTCGATATCTTCTTCTCATCTTCCCCAGGCGATATCAAGCCGTTCGAACCAGTTCTAATAACTGATCGAGTACGAATTTTTTCGTTTTCAGCAAAATTTTCCACAAATTGTAGGAAAAACACTCCCGCGGCATCGACGCAAAGATTAGCAATGGAGATTTGACTATGGCGGCGAAACTTGACAGTTTTTTTTTTTACTCTGAATTTTGCGGCAGAGACGCGATGGTATTGGCGTACTACCAGTAATAACAATAATAATATTCATTCAGTGACGAAGCATTGTACAATTAATTAGTATCACAAGATTTAATAAAATTGGTAAAAAATTGAAAAAAATTACAATAATATACAATATTAGAAATAATTTGGTAAAGCCTACCTATCGACCTAACCTAGGACGAAAGGTTTGACCAATTTTGTTGGTTATACACTTCAAAATATCGAGACTGCAAATCACATCAATTGGCCATAAGACTCGAAAATATGTGAAATAGCGAGACTGCAAACAATATTTTTTAATAATGTTCACAGAACCTTAGCAAATGGTCAATTTGTCTGTCTCTTAAAGTCAATTAAATGCCTGTAAAGTCCAACCACTCCGGAAGTGAGAGCAATTGAAATAAATGTCTTTTAAATAAGGCTTCAGTTGAGAGTAAGGGGCTACCTGTGAGCCTCGCTCGGGCACTTTAAGGCTCTCTGGCGCCGGGGGCGGGGGCGGGGGTGGAGCACAGCAGGCGACCATTAGTTATGAAGTGGTAACATCTAGTATTTCATATTTGAAGTGTCATTGTGATTTTTAGGGTTCCGAACCACAAAAGGAAAAAAGTAACCCTTAGAGGATCACTTTGTTGTCCGTCTGTCAAGACCTATATTTCAGAAACGCGTGGATGCATCAAGTTGAAATTAATTCCCAACACTCATGACTGCAACCTCATGCAGCCGTTATCAATCAAATCAAACTTCTACGTCAACCCAATCAAAAGATATGGCCGCTTAAGTTTCAAAATTTTGTGTAAAATTAGCACATTTATATTTTTATTTATTTAATCATCATCAACAGTCGGTATCAGTCCTATGCTGTACAAATACCTCTCCTAGGGCGCGCCACAAAACATTTATTCACGACTCTTTGCGTCCAGTCCTTGCCAGCCACTTAACGCAGGTCATCCCTCCATTTGACTAGAGGGCTACCCATACTACGTTTACCCTTTCGTGGCCTCCACAAGAGAACCCGGTCTCATCGGTTGTCGGTTCTACGACAGATGTGATCAACCCACTGACACTTCAGTTTACTGATCTAGAGGGGCTCGTAGCTGGACTACGAGCTCCTGCGTCGTAGTCCAGTTGCGGGTACACGTTGAAAACGATCGTACAAGTTAAGCAACGCTGGGCGAGGTCAGGACCTGGATGGGTGACACTTTCATCTGAGCCACTCCGTGCCTCGGGGCGCACGTTAAGCAGTTGGTCCCGGTTGTTGTCGCTTGACAGCAGTCGTTAGGCCACGTCAGAGGCTTACTGGCGGCCTGAATTCTGACAATTAGGTTTGGTCACTAAACCACATGAGAAAAGAAGAAGAGGACTGATGTATGATCAATGTCAACCACTTTTATGCAAACTGAATGGACCAGCCCTTGTAGCACGAGTCAGCGTTAGCGATCGACGCAACGCCGCGGTGCTGTCAAAGTGACATTATTACAAGGCGTTTGACATTAGTTTGACAGGGTTCTCTTGAAAATGGCGGGAAACGACGGTTTACGTCGTCTTACTTATTTTTCAGTTTCAAATTGTCATCATTCGTGCAAAATCCCCAAAAGGCCGGCCAATTCCCCATTCGTTATATTTACAGGCATCGATTCGTTACGGGCAGTCTTGAGGCGGCATTCCGCAGCGGGCTCCGTCTCGGATGGTTGTAAAAAATCTATTTCACGGGCGAGCGGGCGCGGCCGACGGACAGGGCTGCAAGGACGAATTACAAACAGGATTGGCTTCGGTCACTTTTAGATTTATGCACTTCAATCTGGCCGAGACCTATATCTTAACTATATCGGCCCTGCTATTCTTATGTTAGCGCACTATGAGTTTGTTGCTTTGGCGGTGGAGACTAACGAAGATAATATTCGACTGGTCCTTGTCTTGAGGGACCTCAGAGCTGGGGAGTACTTTGTCCAGCGCCTGAGCCTTGCTATACAGCGGGGCAATACAGCTGGGCGGGTGCCCAGCTGTATTGCCCCGCTGTATATATAATTAATGTATATAGAATAGATAGATAAATCATCACGGCAGGGTTGCCGTGATGATTTATCTATCTATTCTAATAATTATAACGACGGAAGATTTGTATTATTGTATGTTTGTAACAAATAAACTCAAAAACTACTGAACCGATTTCACAAATTCTTTCACCATTAGAATGCTACATCCCTGATTATGTTAATTTATGCTATATTTATGGCTAGTAAGATATATAGGTATTTTTTTATCAATAATTATTAATTAATTAGTCGCTATTGAGACCGAACCAATTTAAAATCTCTTCGGTTTCAAACGTTCCCATCCCTACGGAAGCTGAGGCGATAAAGCGCGTCTCGCCCACTAATGTCTGCGTTGACAAAGGACGAGTTTCATTCCTTTTGCCCCGGGCTGTATGCCCCGTCCCCGGGACGCCCCGGGCGGGCATTAGCTGGTAATACCCACTGCTGCTGTCGTTAGCGCCGTCCGGGATTATACGGGGTTCTTATTAATACTGAAAGGAATTGTTCATTGACTCTATTAAATACTGTGAGGAAATAAAGGACTTAGATTCCTGATTCATATTGCTTATTGCAAGTCGAGAGAGCTCGGGGGCTCAATGGTTGGGTAAATGAACTACGGAGATCCCAGATTCGATTCCCAGCCTTGTACAGTCGAAGACAGAGATAAGTATACAGGGTGCCTCAATAAGGTTGAGATTTTCTCAAAATCTACTGGATCGAATTTAATAATTCTTTTACAGTTACTTAGTTTAACTTTTATCTATCAAACAGTGAAAGATTTACTGCAATATCAAGTAGTTTTTGAGAAAATCTCAACCTTAAAAACTCTGTACACCTTTCTCTGTGTTCCACCGTACCAATGAGTTATCCTCGGTTTTTTCGACGGAAAAACTTACGTACATTTACAGAGTGCTCTCAAAACGGTGAAGGAAAACATCGTGATGAAACCTGCATGCCGTAGAAATGTAAGGCATGTGAAATTCGCCAATCCGCATTGGGCCCGCGTGTTGGATCATGGCCCCAACTCCCTCGATGTAAGGGAAGGTATGTGCCCGAGCAGTGGGGACATATAAATAGACTAATGATGATGATTTCAAATCGATTGCATTAAAATGTTAATTATGTTACCCTAAGCTTAATGTTACAAGGGCCAAGTGCGTTCTACAACAAACCGACCAGCGTAAGATATTGATAAATGTGGAGGAACGGAAAGCTGTGTGCCAGGATCGCAGCAGATGGAATTCCATCGTCTCTGCCTACCCGAATCAGGCGTGAGTTCAAGTTTGTATATAAAACATCGTTCGTTCTGAAAACCGAAGACAAATGGGGGGTAGGCTTAACACGTTCATGGACAGTGGCGGCATATGCCGTACTTTGAGTGTTCGGAAAATGACAGTACGGCGTATGACGTAGTATTTTGATGCATTTAAAAAGACACAACGGCATCTCCCGCGGCGTTCGTAGGCGGTTTTCTTTGTGGAGCGGTCCCACTGTCATTCTGTGTAGAAAATAGGTATGTGTACTGTCAAAATAAAGGTTGTAGGTACATTTTTGTCGGTCTTGACACGCACACAGCCAGAATCCCCCACGGCTATGACAGTAGTTGAGAATTTTCACTGTCATTTCGTAATTTCTACTGTCCATGAACGTGCAGTGGTGAAAAAGTCCCTAAATCAGGGGGGAGAGGGGGGGGGGGGAGGCAGTAAAGTATGTCTTGCTCCCCGCCACTATCGGGCCACGTCCCGGGATCAATAGATAGTATCGCAACTAATGTAACCATCTGATATCAACTTTGCCAATTTACTCGCCCAACGCAAGTTCTCAAATTTTATCTGTTTCGCTGAAATGGGTTTGCTGTGATTGTGTTTTTACCCGAATTGGAGCGGTAATGTTTTACCCACAGACCACTTGACCACATGAAATCGGTACAAATGACAATGCCAGATTCTGCCCCACCATCAACCGTATGATGAACAAGATATCGAAAAAATGTAAAAATATCTCCGTTTTTTATTAAAAATATTGGTTTAAAATAAAGTTTTGTAAATCAAACGAGTCGAAAAAACAGCTTAATTGTGAATTCAGAAAATAGTAAGAAATCGAAGCGAATTACTCATTGTTTTTGTTATTCTTCTATAGGAGTTGCGAGAGTAGTAGAAAATGATACTGATTATGATTATGCAATATGAAACCTGTAATAAGTCCCCAACAAAATGATAGGTATGTACCTACAGCTTAAAATTAAATGGTCACGTAGTTTTGTAGGTGGGGCAAAGCTCCATTGAAATATGGCAATGTATTTTTTAGCAGACTGTCTTTATTTTTAAATTTGGGGGAAGCGTTCCACTAGTGAAGGGTATTTTGATATACCATAGCGACCTCTAGAGCGTGTTTTTGGTTTTGTAAACTATTTTACTTATTTGTTCACTACATTGTAAGTCCCGCCTCCCCCAGTGGAGTCTTACCCAAAGTACAAAGTATAGTTATTTATGTGCGATAGCAAGCAGGTAATGTTGTCGCCGTAACCATATCTCAGGGAATTGCTCGCTGATTTATTTTATGCGAGAAACAGGCATTCGTGGAATTGTCTATGGTGGGGGAATTGGGAACTACCCGTGTTTGTTGGCGACAAAATAGAAGGCTTTTAAAAATGGCGACGGTTGCGAAATTATTTGATAATTTTCAGTTTAATGTCTACAGTGGGTGTCTCTGTTTAATACCACGTTAAGTTAATCAGAAAATGTTCGCGAATGACAGTATAGTGAAGCTATTGGAGGATTCATGCAGGATCTGAAGTTTGGCGCTATAGTCAAGAGTCCCGCTCCGAGCTCGGGTGTGAGCGTGACTGTCGAGCTGCTTCGTCCAGAGTGACAACGCTACAGCGGCTGCTCTGGATGAAGAGAAGACGATATGATATTTTGAATATTTTGTAACATGGCAAATGACGAACTGTCCAGTCCTTTAATAAAATTCATAAATACGTTTAGTATCTTCGTTGTTTCCAACTCAGAAATCGATCGATCGTTGTCGTCAACTGGCGACGCGGGCGTGGCGCGCTCACCTTGAGAAAGACCATCGAAATCGGTCGAAACTGTCGGTCTAATTGCAGACTTTAACAATATAAGTGAGTGATATCCGTTTATATATAATCGCGGCCTGCCACCTGGGCCGCACGACACGCGCGGCCGGGGCAGCAGCGGAGCTCGCAGCCGCCAGGAAGCACGAAAAGTATGCCGCTCTCCGTATTCCATTTGCGGTGGAGACGATGGGTTGCTGGGGGGCGGATGCGATACAATTTGTAGCTGAAATTGGCCTTCGCCTTAGAGAGAGGGATTATGACTCTCGCTCCGGGTCCTACCTGGTGCAAAGGTTGGCCATAGCTATTCAGCGCGGCAATGCTGCTAGCGTTATGGGCACCTTTGCACCGGGTACGACAAGGGGCGGGTTATTTAATTAGTTTATATAGGTAAGTTCATATTTATAAAGTGAGATTACTAATAAAAGCGTGGATTTTTATATATAATAATTTGTAGTAATGGCTCAGTGTAGTTTTAATTCTAAAAACTTCACATTTTTTTCAATCCATTCATGTGAACTAACTGATGCTATAAAAAAGATTGATTGAATGCTCTGTCTTGTTAAAAATATGTTATTTCCATTTTTCCATTCCAATGTGCAAATCCTGTCCATCACGGCAGCACATACTGGCGCGGGAATAGTTTTACATCCGCTGTTATTGGGAAGAGTGTCAGCGAATATATCGCTCACCGCCATTAACGAGAAAAAATCTGTAGAGAGAGCCTAAAGCCAAGGATACATTAGGGGACAAATGTCCTGCGACACGTGTCGCCAGGGACGTCAGGTGAAGTAGCGCGACGTTGCCGGACTTCGCGCGACATGTCTGGCAACATCGCGCCACCCGGGTCGCCAGGGACGTCGGGTGAAGTAGCGCGACGTTGCCGGACTTCGCGCGACATGTCTGGCGCTACGGACATAAGTCGCGCGATGTCGCCAGATATATCAAGCGAAGTTTCGCGAAGTCGCACGACTTCGCCTGACGTCGCTACGGACATCAGTCGCGCGATGTCGCCAGATATGTCAGGCGAAATCGGCCGGCTTCGCTGGACATGTCGCCGATACATGTCGTAGGACATTTGTCCCCTAGTGTATCATTGGCAACGTCACGGGCGACGCGACCTTTATGACGGCACTTCAGCTGTGGTGTAAAATAATGAGGATTTGAGGTGCCTTTAGGGAATTCCTTCGAAGTGGACCGTTTCACTGATTCACTATGCGTCACCACCCGTTGCAGCAAATTTGAGTTAGGTACCTCGGTAGGTTCACAAATGTGCACACACGATTATATAAAGTTCAGATTCACTTCAGCTAGCGGTAATTAATTTGTTTTGAATTAAAATGTTCCTCGCGACGCGGAGCGGTTAGCGGTTCGTAGCCAGTTCTTTTCGAAGGTTGACGTCACATCCAATAGGAAGGTAGACAGGGATAGGATATTGCAATGTGTACGTGTTGATATGAGTAAGGTGTATGTGTGTCATAGATTAGCCAAACCAAGCTGAAAACCAGCGCTGTGTCCTCGCTACAGCACATGCTGAGCTGGTCTTTTGTGACGTCACAAGCCGCACCAAATACTGTCTCTAAGTGTTTATTGTATTAGTGTTTCGCTTATTTATTCACTGTATGTTAGTATTTTATTGTAGCGTCAAATAAATGCATTTTTCTTTCTTTCTTTCACTTGGCTATTCGTATTCGCTATTGGATGTTTGTAGTATTTGTCAAATACTTGACGTACATACAATTAAGACGAATATTTTGTCAAGCATACCAACAACACATGGCAATTATGACAAATACGCAATTACGAATAGCCAAGTGAAGTGCCACCATTAGAAATACCGGAATTGGCGGTCTAATTGCCGACTTCAACAATATAAGTGAGTGATATCCGTTTATATGTATATATTTTTTGTTTAAATACCGTCGAAATCGGTTGAAACTGTCGGTCTAATTGGCGACAGGGCTTAAAATAATATTTTGTATAGGGATAGTCTCCATCCTTGCTATCATTTGTACTCTCGAAATATACATATGTTAGCCTTATATTTAAATTCAAATAATGGAAAGCAAATGAGTACACATCAGAGCACATCAAGTGTAATACTTTGGACTTTGGACCGTTCTTATTATCTACGTGGTAACGGTTGAAATCGTACTTCCTTCATGGGGCACTGTATTCGCTTTTATAACAAGTTGCCAGAAAGTGTCACGACGTTGACAGAGAGGAAATTTAAAAATTTCATTAAAGGAACACTTGTTAAGAAGGCGTATTACAGGATAGATGACTATTTAAACGATGAACATGCATGGTGTGTGTCGCCGGCTCCGCATGAGGGATAAAGTCTAGATTACTAACAATAGTAATAGTTGTGTAATACCTAGTTATTAAGTAATTGTGTATTATTATATTATTTTAAAAGATGTGCTGCTGAGAGTTTTTTGCCACTTTTTCTCCTCAGCGTTGGCACCTTTTCCTTGCAAAGTGGTGTAAATGTAAGTTCTAAAATATGTTGACGTGCAAAAATGTACACAACGTGCTTACTTGCAATAAAGAAATTTGACTTTGACATAGCTTGTTGTTGTGAGTGTGTGCCCCGTCTCCGAGCGGGCGGAGGCACTAGGTGCTTACTTAATTCAAAAGCTTACTTACTTTATTCATCTACTTTGGTCCGTACCCAAGATGCTATTTATTATGCAAGAGCGATGTGTCGATCGACTCGATCTAAATCTGGCTTACTCCGTAGGCCATTCCTTTCTCCATGTTTCCCGCTGACAGGACGTGTTTGATTCCCTGTCAAAGCTGTCAGCTGTCAATAAATCACTGATGGCTCGAGTTGTATCTGCTGGGGTGACTGCATCGCACCCGTTTGAGGGATTTTTTTGATACTTGAATTTCATCAAAGTATTATTAAACAGGGTGTAACGTAAAGGGTATATGAAGCCGAAGGGAGGCTGTTCAGTATCGGTAACTGAACAACTTTTGTTCTACGACTTTTCGATTTTCGCGAATTTATTTTTTGACTTTTCATACATTTCGTACCAGTCAGCTGAGCGATTTGTATGAGACATTAATTTATTTTTATTTTTTATTCGAAAAGTCGTAGAACAAAAGTTGTTCAGTTACCGATACTGAACACCCTCCCTTCGGCTTCATATACCCTTTACGTTACACCCTGTATAAACGGATGTCACTCACTTATATTCCTGAAGCAGGTAATTAGACTGACAGATTAATTTGTAGTAATGCCTCACTATAGTTATCATTCTAAAATTGAATTTCATCATTATCAGTCTATACTTATGTCCCCACTGTTCGGGTCATGATCCACTACGCGGGCCTAGTGCTGATTAGTAGACTACACATGCCTCAGAACTTTTCTTCAGCTGCAGGTTTCATCATGACGTTTTCCTTCACCGTTTTGAGAACATTCGTTGGTTGTAATGTTGTTCTTCAAAAAAAAAGATTAATGATCAAGATTCAAGTTATTCATGATTCATAATGCTTATACTTATTTCGCTCAGAAAATTACCTAGTAATCTGAAATAATTGTTATTTATCGATTTAAAAAAATGTAACATAACTACAGTGCGCGAGGCGTAAGCTCAGGTTTACATTTGTGTGAGTGATAGCGGTACAAGAGGTGAAGTGCGGTGCTTGCGCGGCAGGGGGTATTTTGTTGCGTTGGCTCAGGCCGAATATCACTCTACACTATCTGTGTGCACTCACACAAATGCAAACCTGAGCTTACGCCTCGCGCACTGTACATATCTGATGTGTGTGAGTTCTATCTTTGCCTAAATAAGCTTGGGGCACGATTTCATTGTATGATGTGATGTCAAATTGTTATTGACATAACCAAGTGCTCTGTAATGTTCCGTGTGGTTAGAAATATACTTTATATGAATAAAGGAAATGTCCAAAATGCCTTTTCTAATAATATGATTGCACAAAACCCCATATGTTTACATTCACATACATAATGGAGAATATTCTCCGAGCACAAAAGCAGATAAAGAAAACAATTTACGGGCATCGCTACGCGCTACGCCGTAGCACTCGTGCGTAGCCGCGTAGCGACAACCTCACAAATTGCGTTGTTTTATTTTATTTATTTTATTAATGGACTCGACAGTTCGTCATTTGCCAATGTCATGTTACAGAAAATTCAATGTATTCAATAGTCTTCTATCTTCCTCCAGGGGAGTCGCCGTAGCGTCTTCACCCTGGGTAGCCGCGTCTTCATGTCTTCATCCAGAGGAGTCGCAGTAGCGTCTTCATCCTGGACGAAGCAGCTCGACAGTCACGTTCACTCCCGAGCTTGTAGCGGGAACTCTTGATAAAAGCTGGAAACTTCAGATCTTGCGTAAATAATCCACTAACTTCACCGTACTGTCATTCGCGAACATTTTCTGATTAATTTAACGTGATATTAAACACAAAATAGTCCCTGTAGACGTTAAAAGGAAAATTGTCAAATAATTTCGCAACTGTCGTTTCCCGCCATTTTCAAGAGAACCAATTGCGTTGTTTGTTTACAAAAGTTCGCGTTTGTTTTTAATTTTTATTACCCGATTGTCGTAAGATTAAGGGTAATGTTTTCAGTGCGGTGATCGTTTGAGTTATTAAAGTGTATGAGCATTTTCACATTAGATCGGATCATTTTATTTTCACAATGATGAAGAGGTTTGATCAATCAGTTCCTTCAGTGTTACATCACAACAGGTAATTAGACGATCATATTTGTTTACAAAATAAGTATACATTCTCATCGTGACCTTGATGGCTCAGTGGTTGGGTCAATGGACTTGCGATACGGAGGTCCCTGGTTCGATTCCCACCAGGGCAGCCTTGTACCAATGAGTTATCCTTGTTTTTTTCGAAGGAAAATCTTACGTACATTTACCGCATGCTCTCAAAACGGTGAAGGAAAACATCGCGATGAAACCTGCATGCCGTAGAAGAAGAAAAAAATCTAAGACATGTTGAAATCCGCCAATCCGCAGTGGGCCCGCGTGGTGGATCATGGCCCCAGCGCCCTCGTTGTAAGGGAAGGTCTGTGCCTGAGTAGTGGGGATATATAAATAGACTGATGATGATAATACATTCTCATTAAAAGTATTGACACTTTTAATAAGACTGCGCCTAAAACATCTTAAGCCCAGCCAAAACAAACAGGTAAATGATACCTCCAAGGTCGGCACACTTTCAAAGCAAGTCGGGATTCTTGTAAACAATCTTTCCAACCTAATTAAGAAGAGAAGAGTAGATTAAATTACAATATCGAGATTTTGTTAGCAAAATAAACAAAAATTTTGCCTCCGAAGAGTTTACCTACTTAAAAGAAGAGACGTAAGCTATTTAAAATAAAATTAGGAGCTTAGGCTGGAATTGTACGGCGCCGGTTTTTATCCGGATTCATAATGGGTATATATGTTTTTTTTTAAAACTATCATTTATTTATTAACGACAAAATATTTAACAAAAGACAGTAATATCTAATAATAATAATAAAAACTATAAATAAAAAATTTGCCCCAGGTCAGCGACCGCGGGGAGTGTCCCCAGAAGGCTGGCTGCATTGCCTCGCTGGATTGCGAGGCTGATGCGTTGCGCGAGGTACGCGCCAGCCCTCTGGTCATTAGACATATCCACCAGGCGCACAGAGATCCCTTTGTGGATGCTGTGTGCGCCTGGTCCCCACGGTCCCAGGGTCTCCACACCAAACGGCACAAATATGCAGTCTCCACTGAGACCTGCATATTTGCGCCGCTTAGTTGCCTCTGCGGTAGCTGCTGCAGCGCCGGCCTTTGGTGATGTTGCTGGAAGATGGGACGGGCGCCAGGGTATCCACGCAGGTGGTGTCCCATACTAAGGGCCGTATATATATTTATTTTTGAAAATAATTCATTTATACAATTTCAGTCAAGTATTTTTTTTAGAGAATCTCGACCTTAATGACAATCTTGTATACATTTATCTATTTTCAACTCTAACACTATTTGGTATGCAGGGGAGAATTAAATTATATAAAAAATAGTTTTTATTTTTTAGTATTCTTTTATAGTTATTTGTTTGTATTTTTAGCTTATTACTGAATAAATAGTTGAATAGTAAAAAATCGTCATTTCGTTTGATCACCGAGCTTAGTTTAATGATTGATTTTTGAAAATTATTTTTTAATTACATAGGCGAGTATTCATACCGTGATTTAAAGTTACGCCACCGTTTAGGCCCCCTGTTCCTTTCTATCCTAACCTTTTTTAACGAAGTGTGAAAGGGATAGCAACACGGTTTAAGGGAAGTGAGGTTTAACTGGGTTTATGAATAACAACACTAGTGTGTACTCTAAACTATCTACCAGTAAATGAATTTGTACCATCGGTAAAATCTCAACCTTATTGAGGCCCCCTGTATACTGTTCTATTCAACCGGAACCGGCTCTTTTATAGAACCGGTCGCCGTACAATCCCAGCCTAAAGTCGCCTGACGTCATATTTATTGATTACGAGTGGATCTTCCAAGAATTCGAAATGATTGAACGCGCATTAAATATCGAACGCCTACGTATTTTTTTTAACAAATGAAGGTTCAATTTCAATCTTTTTATTAGTAAGCGATCTGTTTGTTTCGCAACAGCAATTTACAACGCGCTTTCGTATTTCGATATTTTAATGAACACGAGATATTAATGATTTGAAGTCGTGATTCAATTATTTCAATAAAACAAAATTAGTGTGGAGTTTTTGTGATGATAATAAGTTGGCTGTATTGTATTTTTCGACAGATTTCAATTCTGTTTTTACGTACGACAATTATTATTCTATTATTATCTAATTCGTAATTCATTATATTTATTGTGTAATTTTTATGATCTAGTAACTCCTAAAGTTTAAATTCAAATTCTCACAACTCCAATCAGATCTTTACCCAAATTAACCCCCCCCCCCCCCCCCCCAATATAATACAGTGTCTAGTTTATAATACCAAATTAAGTATCACATTCGTTCGTTCTACCGATTTACAAATGAATGTAACCTATCAGGCGGTGACTGACAATCAGTACTATTTGTATTGCATTAAATGCTGCATTTAGGACGGAGCCACTCTTAGCCTTTTTGCCACAGTGTACGATAGATGCAATGTAATTATTCATGTTAATTTTATGTACGAATAATGTGGCAAATAAATGATCTTTTATTTTATTTTTATTATTAAGGTTAAGTTTTTATCAAGAACTACTTGACTGATTGTAAAAATTCTTTCACTACTAGATACTTAGCTTAGAGAGGAAACTATACCTATTACTGTACTAAAAAAGAATTTAAAAATAGTTCCATTTTTTTTTAAGAAAATATTAATTTTAATGATTCTCTGTTATACAGTACGAATAAATGCAATATTTCTCTACATAGAGATCACGAATGGATGTTTATTTATATGTATATACATGTGTTAGGATGTCCCAATTTCACCAACCACTTGTCGGGCGGTCACGCAAAATTGCCGTTCCCGGGTACAGGTGTGCCAGGATGAACAAGGGTCACATTTGAATGATGTTATTTTTAAAAAGTGAAATCCTAATTTGTCTACTTTATTATTAAATAAACAGTTTTTCACTAAAGTAGCATTTGTATTTTTTATAACCATTTTAAATGTTAACGGACTTTTGGTCCACCCTGTACTTATCAATAATAGCAAAAAAAGCAAAATAAAATAGATTGACTCGTAGTCGAGTACACGATCATACAAGTTAAACAACTTTGGGCGAGGTCACTGCCTGGATGGGTGACCGCTAGTGTCACTTTTATCATAGCTCCTCATATCAAGCATACGTTAAGCAGTTGGCCTGGTTGCTGTCGCTCGGCAGCAGTCCTGATGCGACCTCAGAAGCCTACGGTCGGCCTGAAACTCTGACATTAGGTGAGGTTTAGTGGCACGAAAACCAAAAAATATGTTTTTAAAAAAGATGTCACTTGTATACTTAAATCAATGATAGGAAAAATAGCAATAAAGTTGAAAAGAATGACGAGATGCATCGGTCCTGATTGCTGTCGCTCGGCAGCAGTCGTCAGGCCGCGGTAGAGGCCTGCGGGCGGCCTGAATAACTGACAATACACCACACGAAAACAAGCAGAAATTATTCCAAAAAACCGACTGCAAAAAGTCTATCTCCTTTTGATTAATTTTTTATACTCCCGTAATCAAGATGAATACCGATACCTCATACTCCAAAATCCCCGTTTAGGCTACAGGATGGCAGTAAGGAATGGACATACATACATACACTTGAAAAACATTACCCTGCTATCTCTTTTTTGGTAAAAAGATAGCAAACCAAAACGCACGTACAGTCGAAGACAGAGATAAGTATACAGGGGGCCTCAATAAGGTTGAGATTTTGTGAAAAACTACTGGACTGAATTTAATAATTCTTTTACTGTTACATAGTTTTAACTTTTATCTATCAAACAGGGATAGAATTTTTGCAATAGGTCAAGTAGTTTTTGAGAAAATCTCAACCTTAAAAACTCTCCTGTACACCTTTCTCTGTGTTCCAACGTACAAGTATGGCCGCCCTACTCCGGTTCGCAGTAACGAAGTGTCGCGCTGGATTTATAGCCGCGCGGTGATTTGGCGTTCATACGCGTTACGCAAACATACGCCGCGCTTTGCACATTACACCGCTCCTAATACTAGGCATTAAAGACTCTATTCCTCCAACTTTACTGTAGGATAGAAGAGTTAGGTAGAGCGGTTATCGCCGGCGAAATGTCTTCAATGACCCGAACCGGAATTGCATATTCACCTTTTGCCCGGATTGGAAACGGGAGTTGTTTTCGTGACAATGTCCTTTGTTCGTGTGTCGGCGACAGTTGGCGCAGTTCTAGTCGCTTTGTTTGGCTAAAAGGTAGCTCGGATATGGGAACATATCGAAGTACCTATACCGAGGCCCAAATCAAGTGTCTTATTTCGTAAACAAAAACTGCCCTCCCCTACTCACATTTTTAGCTTTTCTGTGATTATTGCATAGTTATTTTCACATTATTAGATCGGATCACTTATTTTTACAATTATGAACAGGTTCGATCAATCAGTTCCTTCAGTGTTACATCACAACAGGTAATTAGACAAGGGCTGCGGTATACACATGTCCTAGTGTCCTCATTATGTAAACAAATAAGACTATCATTTTAAGCTTTGCATTAAAGTCTGTATTACTCTGACTTTACTGTAGTTTATAGGGTTCCGTGCTTCGAAAGGAAACAAAGGAACCCTTATAGGATCACTTTGTTGTCCGTCTGTCTGTCTATATCTCAGAAACGCGTAGACGGATTAAGTTGAAATTAATACAAATACTCAGGTCTGCAACGATCCACAGACCCCTTACCCCAGATCCCTGTACCAGGAGGGCGACCGTGTGGACATTTTCAAGAGAGAGTGGTCTGAGTCTGCGCAGATAGAGAAGAGAAGGGGGGGGGGGGTAGGGGGGGCTTTTTCTCAGCAGTGAGAGATACCTACAGGCACACACCACTTACCCCATAGCCCTGTAACAAGAGGGCGCACATGAGCGCAACATTGCCTAGCGACACGTGGGACATAGAGATATTATCGACATGGACGCTGTTTAACACGGCACCCCTGTCCTCCGCTCCGTCTTTATGAGCTCATCGTTGACAGTGAAAATTTGTACCGATTTCATGTATATTGGGTAAGTGGTCTGTGGTCCGATCAGATTCGTACCAATCTCGATATATATACTCTTCACGTCGCCGAATATTGGAACAGATGGCGAAACATCATCAGAGAAAAGATGAACCAGAAACACGCCCCTCAGCAATGAGGAATACGACGCAAGGAGGAGGCAAGAGGACATCATATACTGTATTCATGGCACCGAAAGACCTTTTAACTTTCTAAGCAAAACCTTTCACATGAATTCACTTAAATTAATTTCGAGACTATTATATTCACAACTCACTTAAACATCAGGCTCATTCATAGAGGCACACACTCCCCCCCCCCCCCAACTCCCCTCCCTGCCCCCTCTCTCGCCCGCAGCCTCTCAATTAGGAGCACAATGGGTGTTCTTTGAGGGCCGCGGCCGTAATTAATTCCTTTACAAAACACCGCTAACAACTTTCTCGCAATTAATGTTGGTATGTCTCTGGCTGGCCTGCACGTGGAGGGCAGGGCCGCAGCTAGGCGCGTCAGGAGGGGGGCGCATAACCGCACATTTACGCTGATGAGATGCTTTGGCAACTTCACGAGGCACTGGACGAGCTGACACATTCATAGTAGACACTCGTAAGCCTCTAAAAGTAGGTACATTTACATGTACGCTTCTTATTTAGTTTGTGAAAGTCTAACATAGTTGTAAGCTTTCTTGTAACTAACCCATATGGACACAATATGTCTAAAATAAAAGATTTGAATTGAATTTGGCAGATATTCCTAGACAGTCTTGAACGCTATTACAACTGTCAATTTCCATAGACGTTTGACAGTTGTATGACAGCAAGCCCGTTCCCATTTCTATAGTCCAATGCTGAGTATCAATGGTAACATTAAAATTATTGTCACAGTAACGAGTAATGGATTATAGAACTAGGAATGGGTTTGCTGTCACTGTCATATCCACACGGTCAGATTCATAATCAGATTTGAGCGCAAGATTAGCGTGAGCTCGTCCCTTAAACTGTTAAGGAACTTGACGTTTCTCACGCTTAGCCCGTGTTCACTGGTGCGAGACGGAACGCCAACAACGAAATCGATCTAAACTGTCGATCTAAACGCCGAATTCAACCAAACAAGTGAGTTTAATCCGTTATACTCGTAGGTACAGCCCAGTCACATCATGTGCTGTATTCCGGCATGGTGCGGGCGGTAAGCCGGATGCCAATATGGACGGGGAGGCACCCCTACAATGGTCTTAAGGACGAAAGACCTGGCTTCCCATAGCACAGGGAATAACAGTTTGGGAGCCAGGAACATTATTGTATTACGCTATTTTTGTGAATAACAATAAAACATTTATTTATTTACTTATTTATAGAAATCAAACAGTCTTAAATATAGTTTAACAATTTTAGATTAATAATTATGTATGCCAAAACAGATTTCATATTTTATTACAATGATTAATTAATAACAGCTAGAAGTGGTAATGGAAGGGAGGGGGAGGGGGGATTTCGTTTCAAAACAATAAAACATTTCATAAAACTTTTCATTTCATTTCAAAACATTTCATTTCATTTTTTAGTGTGACACTTTGGGGTTGTCTCCACCGATCCCGGGATCCGTTTGGATTGGAAACTGATCCCGGCAATTTGTCTCCACCGATACCGGGATCGGTTTCCAACACAAAAAACAATTAAGGTTTTTACCCACCGATCCCGGTATCCGTGGCTACAAGAAATAAATTATATTAATTGTGGAAACGGATCACGGTTTACAAGAGATAAGAAAGGAATAATATTATTTTTCCAAAAGTAGCATACATAATTTTTATTACAATGGGCCCCGACCACAGTCCGTCCCTGGTGGCTTGAGGCAGTTCTTAGACGAGTTTCGTGAATATGGGAACTACGCTCTAAGTACATGGGAATATTCATTATATTTGTATGCGGAGGGAGTTTCAAAAGGCTAAGGGTTCCATTTATTGCGAGTAATTCCCGAAGGGCGCGAGGCTGGCAGGGAATGGAGGCAAAAGGCTGCGAGTTGTATAGTGTCATGCCATGGGAGAGGACTTGATGGCTGAGAGAAAGGTTGGCAAGGAAGAAATCCGCGCCATGTGGAGGTACGAGGCGGTGCCAGGCGTGCCGGTGTGTACAGTCGACGATAGAGATAAGTATACAGGGGGTCTCAATAAGGTTGAGATTTTCTCAAAAACTACTGGACCGAATTTAATAATTCTTTTACAGTTACATAGGTTTCACTTTTATCTATCAAACAGTGAAATAATTTTTGCAATAGGTCAAGTAGTTTTTGAGAAAATCACAACCTTAAAAACTCTCCTGTACACCTTTCTCTGTGTTCCACCGTACGAGGCGCCGCCTGAATGAGGGCCTGGACCACGGACGCAGTGCGCGCACCGCACGGCCCCGAGCGGCTCGAGGCTCGGACGGGGAGGAGGAAGGTGATGGATGAATGGATGATGAATTGTGGGCTATTACAGCCCACAATGGGGAGTGCGAGCGCCAGTCGGGTCGCGGATGTATCGCAGTTCCCGTGACTCGGCTACAATGGCACTAGGTTTAACACCCTAAGAGGTTTAGTCGGTATTCCGCCCCTTTAGGGCGGCGAGCCCGACATAATCAACACGCTCCCCCAGGCGTGGTTGTACACGTACAGTGGAACACAGAGAAAGGTGTACAGGAGAGTTTTTAAGGTTGAGATATTCTCAAAAACTACTTGACCTATTGCAAAAATTATTTCGTTGTTTGAAAGATAAAAGTTAAAACTATGTAACTGTAAAAGAATTACTAAATTCGGCCAAGTAACTTTTGAGATAATCTCAACCTTATTGAGGCCCCCTGTATACTTATCTCTGTCTTCGAGTGTACATGTGTTTTACCTGGGACCAAAAAAAATGCATGGGAGACGCTTTTTTTTAACCCAGGTTAAAAAAGGAGGCCTGCGTCCAGGACTGATACGGGCTGATGATGATGATGATAATGTGTTTTATAAAATCATTTCACTATGCAGTAGATTAAAATTCATACAAAAGTATACAAAGGCCACGATATGTTTGAGATTTTATCAAAAACTACCGGAGCGGATTTTAATAATTATTTTATAGTTTTTGAGATAAATATCAACCTTAAAAACTATCTTGTACTCTCTGTTTTAATACAATATCTCCATCACCCGAAGGTTGCCAGGAAGAAATCGCTTATAGCGATAAGGCCGCCTGTCTGTACACTAGCTATATTTGGTTTTATACGTAACTGATGTATTTCATTTGTGTGCAAATAAAGTATACTAATTTGATTTGATTTGTTTTTGGGAAAATCTCAAGCTTCAAAATTACAGATCCCTCATGCACTTACAGAGTCATTGCATTCTATATTACTTTCGACATTTTCTGGAACTACAGAACTACATTTATAAACCAAATCAAAATCAAATACACTTTATAGTACATAAAACACAACAATTACGGAAAAAGATTACAGAAAAATACAAACATAATGTACAATTTTGGCGGCCTTATCGCTAAAAGCGATCTCTTCCAGGCAACCAACTAATTAGGGAAATTGAGAATTTTAAATAGCGAGAGGTAGAGCTAGAAATGCAAGAAGAATAAAAAGAAAAACAATCAAAAAATAAATGGTATTCACAGAGAGTAGGAGTAATACAGCTACATATAAAAGGATAAATAATAATATTACAGTTAAACCAGTAACTAAACAAGAAACTAACCAACACACATTCGCTAGTCAGACGTGAAACAACAAACTAAGTTGCTAGCTGGCAGATCTAACCGCAGATTAATAAATCCTGACTTAAACTGTTATCGATTTTAGGTAACGAGTTAGCAGAGCAATTCTCGCCGGCTGCACCGACCTATGCTGTAAACGGCTGTCTTGATTGGACCGGCTTCTCTGCGCAGCATATGCATGCATGCGCTCGCCGGCTGCGCTTCACGCTCCTTTAAATTGGAAAATTGAATGCTCAATACCCCCTCCTCTCACCCCTCTGTACCCCTGGTCCTCCCTCTGTACCCCCTCGCACTCCGCATCTTCACCCCCGCACGTCCGCACGTCTTTATTTTCCATTTTCCATACCCGCGGTATGGAGCGCCCGCTTCCGCCGAAGCCACTTCGGGCCCTACAGTGACGTAGTCAGGGACTTCAGAGTTACATATTTCTAAATGTTATACGTTTTGATATAGGTATCCGTTGAGATAATTGTTGGGTTTTTTAGACTCATACTCATTTGTTTTAACCTTAGGTACACAGGAAACACCTGGTTACGTCATAATACATACGTGTATCTGGCGAATTTGCACCGATTTTAACAGAAACTTCTCTTCTCGCACGGATATATTCTTCAACAAGACATCTCGCTGCAAATCACTCATTTATAATGATTTCTAATATTAATCTCGCTCTGTATGAACTCATCGTCATATTCCCTAATGTATGGCACTCACTAATATAAGCATTGGTGTAATTTTCATAACCTTAAGATTAAGTACACTCTGTTTAAGCATAAGGGTATATCTATAGTTGTAAACACTCTAATTCATTAATAATTTACTAAAACTAACCCACATATTTAAATTATTGGCGAAAACTTGTAAATGGCTTAGTTTTTAACTTAAGTTTATAACCCATATTACACACATAAAAGCTGTAAGTTTTCCTATCAAATTAAAATAAAATAAAATAATATTGTAAATATTGTAATCGTACTAATAATTTACATGGCTCGATCGACAAAGAGGCAGAAGGCATCTATTATATCTCTTCTCCTCAAATTGCTCTCTCGCAATACCTATGGTTATTCCTTCATGGTCCACGTCGCAAAGCTGTGGAATTCACTTCCGCATACGATCTGTGCGAGTCCGTCGCTGGAGGTCTTCAAAAGGAGAGTGAAAGAAACCTTTCCTTGTGATATAAATATGTATGTATTGTATGTATCTATTGAGTAGTACTGTAAGTAATAATATAAGTAGTGTATTATCATTTATATATCTATTGTATTAGATTTATTAGTATGCATGTAGGTATGGTTTATGTACCTATACTATTTTATAAGTTTTATAATTTAGTATAAAACATTAATTTTGTGTGCATATGTTCTGCCTGCTCCAGATCTCATCTCTCTCTCACACTGGTTTGCTGATAGAGAACTCTAATCTAGAGTTAACCACACCTTATGTACATCTTATTCCATGTATTGTATTGTAATCAACTTTGTGTACATTAAAGAATTAAAGAGAGAAAGCCAGTGATTCTAAAGGGGGGGGGGACGGGGGGGGGGGTCATGACCCCCATAAAATGCTCCCTGGATACGTTCGTTCTAATATCTTTTTCTGATGGACTGACGAACTTCATTTTGCTCGTGCTGCGAATGCCAAACCGTGGCCTGCGCGGACGGACGGGTTGCTAGTTGTCTTTGTTTTTGAGGCTTAGTATTCAGACAATTGTCGGATAAACTGCAAATCAAATTGGACTGCACTCTTTTGTGGGATACAGAGTATATCAGAAAAAAAATTGCCACCTTTTTTCTTTTAGAGATAACGGCTTCTCCTCGCAAAGTGGTGTAGACATAAATTCCAAAAACTGTTGGCGTGCAAAAATGTACACAACGTATACCGCAGCCCAAATTAAGTGTCTTACTTTGTAAACAGAAACTACCCTACACTACTAACATTTTAAGCTGTTTTGTGATTATTGCATAGTTATTTTCACATTGATGAACAGGTTCGATTAAGATAAGATAAGATAAATATACTTTATTGCACAAAAAAAGAATACATAGTTTTCACACTTAGCTAACATAATTTTATACAACAGGCGGTCTTATCGCTGAGAGCGATCTCTTCCAGACAGTTCATCGGGCAGATCGATTAATCAGTTCCTTCAGTGTTACATCATAACAGGTAATTAGACGATCATATTTGTTTACAAAATAAGACACTTGATTTGGGCTGCGGTATACTTGCACTTTTGGGCACGTTGCCGGACAACGGGGATCGGTTGAACTATCTGTAATGCAAGCCATTCAGATAGTTCAACCGACGTATTGTACCTATATAATATAGTTTTTAGTTTAATTTATATTTTGTAGGTTAATATTATAATAGTTATTTTTAATTTTTATTGTTGTTTTATGAATAAACTGTAACCTTTACATTATATTCTATGATTATTGATTTAATAACCCTTATATACCTATAGAGATATGTTTCTGGGCACCAGTGAGTTTGAAACCAAAGTAGATTTACGTTTTAAGCTCAACCATTTCTCTTCTCATTGTAACCTCATCTACTATACATTAAGCGTGAACTAATTGCGTTTCCCGACTTCTTCAGCTCTTAAACAAATAAAAAATCCCTCGAGTGCAGTTGCGAGTTCCACAAAACCGTGATAGATTACCGTTCTCGCGGCCACCTCGCCATCTCCCTGGCTATTTGTTCGGCCGTCAATCTAACCGGCGGCTGCAGGCAAAGATGCAGTTTATCTAACGAGGACCCCCCGGGACCCCCCGCCTCACGCCGGCGACGTCTGACGTGCACTGAACAAAGACAAGTGGCCGGGTTAAGGGGGGGTCGCCGTTTGATAAATTGTTGAAACCAACCAGATGAATACTCATTGGATAGTTTGTGAGTGCAAGATTTCGGGGAATGAATGCGTTTATTCCAACTAGGTCAGTTGGCTGAACTAGTGAGCAAAAACCGGCCTAGTGCGAGTCAGACTGACACAGAGGCTTCCGCGCAACGCAACTTAACCCCGTAACTTTGCTCTAACGAACAGATACAACTAGATTTAGAAACCAACTTATCTTTGCCATTATCAAAATATTATATACATACATCGACATACTCCTAATTAGTTCATCATCTGCAAATATAAGTTTTGTAATAAGAAAAAAAATATATTTGGGGAGATGTAATTTCGAATTTACAGTTTTCGGATTTTTTCTTTTACTTGTGCTATAAGACTTAGCTTCTTGCCAAATTTCATGATTCTAGGTCAACGGGAAGTACCCTATAGGTTTTGGTTTTCTTGCATTTTCATACAAATATGCGAGAAAATGCGACATAAACGGCCATATCTTTTGATTGCGTTGACATACAAGATTGATTTTTTCACTGGTATTAATTTCATCTTGATCCGTCCACGCGTTTCTGAGATATAGGTCTTGACAGACGGACAGACGGACGGACGGATCAATATCATATCCAGGGCCTTCCATGAGCCAACTAGCGCCGCCAATCTTGAATAAATAATATGTTCCAATTTTATTTAAAAAGCTATTTACAAAATGTTTATTAGGATGAATACTATTTTTCAATATACAATACAAGGCATAATTGCGACAAGCTAAGTTGTAGTTCACAAATGTACCAAAAACGGCCGTTTTTCGCAATTATTCGAACTACAACTTACCGAAATTGAATCACGTTATAAATAAGCATTTAAAAAAATAGTATTTATCGTAATAAACATTTTGTAAATAGCTTTATTAATAAAAATTATTATATTGGAATATATTTTTTTTTAAGATTGGCGGCGCTAGTTGGCTCATGGAAGGCTCTTATGTTGCGTTGTACGGAAGCCTCCGTGCGCGACGCCTTTAGCCGTTTTTTTTTGTGAAGTACGCTAGCCCTTAGACTGAAGTTTTTGCAGAGAGTCGTAACAATCTTTCCCTTAAGTATTCTTGATCTCACAGGCTGCCGACGTGGCTCGATAGTGTCAAAGCTAAGGAGCGAGTATTGTGGTCAGCGCGAGTACACGGCGCGAGACGACGTAGTGTAGAGACAGTGTCGACAAGAGAATGGAAGTGCTTTGTGAGCGAGTCGGCGGTGTCTAGAGCTACGTAATAGTGTGGGGGTAATGTTTCAGCTTCGGCTTCGGTTTCGCCCTAAAAACAATTCCTCGGTTAGATGCCAGCACGCGCAGCGTTAGCGATCGTCGCACGGAGCTGTCAAACGCCTTATAATAACGTCAGACGATCGCTAACTAAAAAAAATATTTACAATAAATTCAACTATCATTTTTTTTAATTTGATGAGCATCGTTACTGTGCTTTAGAGTTTTTACATTTTAAGGTAATTTTAGTTTTGCAACGATTTTTTTCACTGGAATTTTACCTAATGGTCATTTCTAAGGTTTGTGTGACTCGATCTATTGAACATAATAAAAACTGTAGTGCCTCTGACAATATTGTAGTGCCCTTACAGGGTACCATATGCGAACTCTGTTAATTAAGACCTAATATTCACCATATGATAGCAATAAATTGAATTTGACATGTGACGTAGGTACTTAGTTCAATTATTTTTACAGTTGATTTTCTAAAAAAACTTTCCCAATTTAATATTTATTCTGAATTTGAATTACGCATTATCCATGCTCGGTGAACAAATTAGAACATGATGAAAAAATTCTGCTCACGGCAAGAATTTATTCATCATGTTCTAATTAATATTTAGTATGACGCGTATTCATAAACGTGATTTAAATTTAATTTAACCTTTTTAACGAAGTGGGAAAGGGATGGCAATACGATTTAAGAGAAATGAGGTGTAACTAAGTTGATGAATAACAGCATATGAGTACACCCCCCAGTTTCACTTTGTCGATTGAATTCAAGGACAACCTGTATGAGTGACAGTGACGGTTGAGTTGAGTTTTAGGATTAGATGTGTGTAGTTGATGGAGGCCACGCACGGGACATCGCAGCGTGGGAAGACCACCGATGCGATGGTCTGACGACATCTCTCGCACATGTGGGAAGAAATGGATGCGTACGGCCACAAATAGAAGACAATGGAAGGATTGCGAGAAGGCCTACGTCCAGCAGTGGACGGATACAGGCTGACGACGACGACGTGTGTAGTTGGAAGCTTCACTATTCTCGGTTTCGGTTTCAAATTGTTGTAAATGTTTGCATCGAAATTCTGGAACTAACAGACTCGTTATCAATATGTTATATAATATGCTTTCGCTGTTAAACCTGCAGTTCATGTCTAACAATGCGGGTACTGTCGACATAACATTATTGTAATTTATGCTGGATTACAATTTGTACATGTTTGCGTCCGTACGTCACTGCACCCGCGGCCCCACTGACAACCAGCCCCCTTACCATGAAGTCTTATAGCAGGATTACTTCCATAATACTTTGTTACTTCGTACAATGACGACCTTAATAAGCTTAATTTAAGGTCGTCATTGTAAGAAGTAACAAAGTATTATTGAAGTAATCCTGCTATAAGATTTCATGGTAAGGGGGCTGCACTGTAGTATCACTACTACAGCCACAGACCACTTACCCCATAGGCCTGTAACAGGAGGGCGCCCGTTTCTGCCTGCACATGAGCGCAACATTGCCTAGCGACACGCGTTTCGTCTAATTGCGCCTATCGCTTGACAGAATTTTTCGCTTGCAAGTTTGTACCGATTTCATGTCTATGGGGTAAGTGGGGACCGGTTTGGCACCACACCACTGCACCGTCTGTTGTATTTAAATACAACAGATACCGCTTACCGCATCACTACCTTCTCAGTGATAACTGAGAACTGGTTTGGTCAGTCATCATTGTCTCGCCTGCCTATTCCGTGTCACTCGGCATGCAGTAGTTTTCATACCTAATTATTATAAAACATGATGCGTTCCGTCGCAAATATTGAATGCCATCCATGTAGGTATTTAGTACAATTTATTAAGTCAATGTTATTTTCTTGTGCTTATATTATGTTTTATGTAAATTAGGTAACCATGTTGAAATATTTCCTGGAACTAAATGCCAACTAACTAAGTTTATTGTTAGCATAAAAATAAGTAACTCTGTTAAGTAATCTACCTACAACAATTCGTATAAGTATGTATAATCATAGCCATAAGTTTAAAAATAGGAAACTTCTCTTAGAAATAAACAATTTGTCATTAGGATATTACATGCTAGGATTATTATAATTTACACTAGTTATTGTAATTGTTAATTTTTATGACAAATAAAGACTTTTATAAATCAAAAAAATCACTGCACCGTCACCAATTGTACTATTCTCTTATTTTTATTGTGTATTGTGCATTGTTTGTGTGTGTCAAATAAATGTTATCTTATCTTATATAAAACAGCAATATTTATTTATTTTCATAACATCACTTATTATTACAGTTAAACCAAACGTGCGTTACGTGTCAATTTATAAGTACTAATTACATACATGTAAGATGCTTACACTATGCCTATAATATTGTTTAGTTGAACACTTCTTTAGTATCTATAAATCATTTGTTTGTTTATAGTTATGGCCTTATTAGCGAAAACTTGTCTTAGTTTATAATTAAAGTTTCTGCCCATATTATATATATTTTTTATTTTGTGTCGGAAATAAGCTTAGATAGCAAAGGTTGACGTGGTGTCGACTGTACCTAGTATTAGCCCGTCAATAATGCAAATACCAGCCGGGGGTTGCGCAACGGGGTGCGGGGTGCGTGGGGCGGGGTGGGGGTGCCTGTGAGAGCCTCTGGCCGCAGCTAAATCACCGGGACACGGAATTACTAAACCGGACACTGCACTGCGATGCACGCTATTAAGTGCAGCTTTGTAGCGCAACGAGCTGCACTCTATGCAACTACTCACATAAAAAATAAATAAAAATAAAAGAAACCATATTGCCGTTTAAACAATTTTTACATCATCATCAGTCTATTTATATGTCCCCACTGCTCGGGCACATACCTTCCCTTACATCGAGGGAGCTGGGGCCATGATCCACCACGCGGGCCCAGTGCGGATTGGCGGATTTCACGCGCCTTAAATTTTTTCTTCTATGGCATGCAGGTTTCATCACGATGTTTTCCTTCCGTTTTGAGAGCACTCGGTAAATGTACGTAAGTTTTTCCGTCGAAAAAAACCGAGGATAATTCACTGGTACATGGCTGCCCTGGCTGGGAATCGAACCTAGGACATACGTATCGCAAGTCCATTGACCCAACCACTGAGACACCGAGCTCCTCATTTACAATTGTTACAATTGTTATTGAAACAACATGTAATGCAGTCACTATGGGGTCGGCTGAAAACCAGCGCTGTGGCCTGGTTATGTCAGGCCGCAGCACTATGCTGAGCTGATGCCCATTTAACACCACAACAACAAACATATATTTGTACCACTATTTGTATTTGTACTTTACTATTTGTCTGTGTTCTTCTTCTGTTAATGTGCTTCTGTAATTTGTGGTGTTGAATAAATCTGTTTTCTTTCTTTTCTTTCTTTCTTTAATAATAACTATAGGTAACGTGGCTGATGGTGATAGATGGATGGAGCGTTTTAGACTATCTTCCCAGCGTTTCATTTGTCGCCCTTACTTGGTTTACCTTCCCTAGTGTAGTTGATAATTTTCATTTTAATGTCTACAGTGGTTATTTTGCACGTTAAATTAATCAGAATGTTCGCGAATGACAGTACGGTGAAGTTATTGAATTATTTATGCAAGATCTGAAGTTTCAAGCTTTTATCAAGAGTTCCCGCTACAAGCTCGGGAGTGAACGTGACTGTCGAGCTGCTTCGTCCAGGGTGATGACGCTACGGCGTCTCCTCTGGATGAAGACATGAAGACGCGGCTACCCAGGGTGAAGACGCTACTGCGACTCTCCTGGAGAAGCATATTGAATATATTGTTTTTTCTGTAACATGACATTGGCAAATGACGAACTGTCGAGTCCATTAATAAAATAAATAAATAAGGTGGGTCGCGGTCCAGTCAACTTTGGGAACCACTAGCTCATTACAGCCAACACATTGCACTCGATCAATATCGCCGAACAAAACGCGCGATAACTTGTGGCCATACACGCAGCTATTAGCTTTGCGTCAACAATGCGAATAATCGCCGCCGGCCGCAGCCCGCGGGACGGCGCGGCGTCAATGGACGCCGATTTGTACTGCATTATGTGGTCACTCAATTTATTTAACGTTCAAATGAAGCTTATAAATAATGAAGCCGTTTAAAGTCAGTTATATTTGTTTTATTTCGTTTTAAGGATGTAAGAAGACTAAAAATGTGTACAGTGTTTAAGGTTATAATTTTCTCAAAAAGTACTTTACTGATTTTTGAATTTTTTTTAAAATTATATAGTATGTACTCTAAACAATCTATACTATTAAAATAAGTTTTGCAATCGGTCCAGTAGTTCTTGAGATAATCTCAACCTTACTGAGCCCCCCCCCCCGTGTACTCTGTCACGAAGACAAAGAAAAGTATATAGCGGGCGTCAATACGGTTGATTTTCTCAAAAACTACTGGACCGAATTTAATAATTCGTTCACTAACTATCTAACAGTGAAATATTTTTTTAAATATGTCAAGTAGTTTTTGAGATAATCTCAATCTTAAAAACTCTCCTGTACACTTTTCTCTGCGTTAGACCGGAGCGGTTGATTTTTAGCAATAATTACTATTGCCTTGCCAGTCAGAGGAAATAAATCCTTTACGCAACCATCCTCTATTAGCATTGCAATGCACTTAACAAACAACTGCTCAATTTTACCCGACTGTACGAACGGAGAGGCAAACAGAATAAGCGCCGATCAATTACAATTAATGGATTTCAACAATGTCAGCCACTCGGGCGCAGCGCCGATATCACTGTACACACTGGCTCACTGACTCGCGGACAGAGGCACGTTTGGACCAGGACAGCGACTTGATACACTGAGGAATGAAGCAAGTTCTTTTTTAGATAATTTTTCTGACTAGCCCGGCGGCACACAGCACTGGCTCACTGACTCGCGGACAGAGGCACGTTTGGAGCAGGACAGTGACTTGATATACTGAGGAATGAAGCAAGTTCGTTTTTAGATCTTCTTTTCTGACCAGCCCGGCGGCACACAGCACTGGCTCACTGACTGGCGGACAGAGGCACGTTTAGACCAGGACAGCGACTTGATACACTGAGGAATGGAGCAAGTTCGTTTTTAGATCTTCTTTTCCGACTAGCCCGAAAGGGAGAAATGCCGAGAGTCCATTACGTTCTAGTATTATTTTTCAGACAAACAGTGATGGTAAGAGGTCACCATCGTGCATCGCCTAGAAATGTCTGCTACACCGGAGGCGTTGCTGTTTCGATGACGATCTTGAAGAACTATATTCTATTCACGTTTATCTTCAAGCGTGAACGATTTTTTTTGAAGTGCTCTAACGAAAACTAGTTTGTTCAAACTAAAACTACAAAACTTAGTAAAAAATAGTAGAAGTAAAAAAATGTGTCAATGTTCAATAGATGGAGAATAATTTATTCTGGTGTGGATTCAAAGAGACCTTTACTATTATGTTGCTTGAGCTTTTCAATTGGCTACTGGTGTGCCGTTAAATAAAAATACTCATAATCATCTTCTTTTTATTATTGGGATGCCTCTTAACTACTGAAGCTTGACTCCGCATATCTCTATCTTGAATCAGATGGAACAGCTCTTCGACAACAATCGATGTCCATCCTAATCTTGCGTAGTCCCGATCTTCTCCATACAACTCCCTTCAATCATGCCTAGTAACATACCTTAATTGGAGGAGGCGGTAATTGTTAGTGGTAAGTTCACTGGCGCCAGTCGCTGGCCGCGTGTGAACCGCCGTTAATCCCGGCTAAATGCAGCGCAAACACGCCGGACAAACAGACAAACAGATAGATGTAAATAAGGGTCGGCTCGGGGTCGCCTGTTTACGGAGAGATAATTAAATTATATCATCGTCTTAGCGGACAGAGGCCTTGCGAAGTGGCCAATATTGACAAGTGGACATAAGCAAGTAGCCAGTCAAGTAGATAAGTAAGTAAACCCCCGACTGACCGATATGGTCTAAAGTTACCTAAGTACTTGAATTTTAATACATTGGTCCCGTCCTTATTCTCTACGACATAAGAATTGTAAACCAGGGACTGCATACCGGTATGAATACGAGTATAATTTTTTTCGGTATGATGTCATACCGGTATTTATTTATTGTACAGTTTGTCTGTGTGATGTTATACCGTTCAAATCAAATCAAATCAATTTATTGCTTCATGTGGTACATACATGGTGTTAATTGGTGTTACATTATTAATGACTCTCACACGAACCCTGCAAGGGCACGTTTTGTTTGTGTAGCATTTTTCGGTACAGATTTTTTTCTTGACACCTTTATATTTGGGTAACATAAAATTTCGGTACAGATACTTTTTCTGTAGCTTTATATTTTGATCACGTAAAATTTTTATACAGCTAAATAATATCTGTATTGAAATGACAATGCCAGATTCTGCCCCACTATCAACCGCAAGTTGGACAAGATAACGAATAAATGTAAAAATATCTCCGTTTTTTATTTAAATTATTGGTTTAAAATAAAGTTTTGTACAACATGCGAGACGAAAAAACAGCTTAATTAAGAATTCAGAAAATAGTATGAAATCGAAGCGACTTATTCATTGTTTTTGTTATTCTTCTATAGGAGTTGCGAGAGCAGTAGAAAATGATACTGATTATGATTATGCAATATGAAACCTGTAATAAGTCCCCAACAAAATGATAGGTACAGCTTAAATGGTCACGTAATTTTGTAGGTGGGGCAAAGCTCCATTGAAAACAAAAAAATGAATAAATCGCTTCGATTTCTTACTATTTTCTGAATTCTTAATTAAGCTGTTTTTTTTGAATCGCAACTTGTCTAAAACTTTATTTTAAACCAATAATTTTAATAAAAAACGGAGATATTTTTACATTTATTCGTTATCTTGTACAACTTGCAGTTGATGGTGGGGCAGAATCTGGCATTGTTATTTCATCACGACCGGGATTCGAACCATGAACCATTCATTCAGGGACGCGTCATCAATTAAAAACATGATTTCTAACGGCAATGTTAGACATGAATTTGAGTAATTGCACAATTACTGGCTAGATGTCGCTACCGTCCCTCAGACGAGTATGGAGACAAAATTCCCGACCTGGCTACGATATCACGGTGGCTCTGTTGGAATAAAGCGTGCCATGGAATGTAGGTCCCTGGTACGAATCCCGGTCGCGGTGAAAAGTTTTCTCCATTTATCATTTAGATTTTCGGTTCGCATAGCGCATATGCAAAGAAAATATCCAAAAAGAAAGGCATCCATCCATTATTTTTAACGAAGTATGAAAGTGACAAAAACACGGTTTAAGAGCCGTCATAGAGCCAACTAGCTCCGCCAATGTTAAAAAAATAATATCTTCCAATATAATCAATTTTATTAAAAAAGCTATTTACAAAATGTTTATTACGATAAATACTATTTTTTTTAATATACAATACATGACATAATTGCTACAAGCTAAGTTCTCAAACGTGCCAAAAACGGCCGTTTTTCGCAATCATGCGAACTACAACTTACCGACATTGAATCACGTTATAAATAAGCATTAAAAAAATAGTATTTATCGTAATAAACATTTCGTAAATAGCTTTTTTTAATAAAATGGATTATATTGGAAGATTTTTTTTTAGATTGGCGGCGCTAGTTGGCTCTATGAAGGCTCTTAAGGGAATTGAGGTTAAACTAGGTACAGTGTACAATGTACATAATATATGTCTAACAACATTAGGTACCTACATAAGATAGTATACGCACGATCTTCCTTACATTCTGAGATAAAATATATTATTCACGTGTTCGCACGTCGTGAGATTTATTTATAGTTGCGTATTTGTTCCCAGTGTGTTACTGTTACAGCTGTTACAGGTCTATTCCACTTATCCCGTCTTAACTCTAAGAATTACGCCTGTTAATGTTGATACCATTGTAGTAAGCGGCCTTAAGCACATAATCCGCTTTCTTGTTTCTAAATATAACTGCTCGGTTCTAAGAAACGCTTTGAATGACGTCAATACGTTAAGAAAATATATTCGGCTCGGAGTTTTGTTATGTGCCCTTCACATTGTCGGTTGAAGTTCCTCGCGAAGTTGACCGAAGCGAAGTAGAGAACACTCTTGTCTAACTACGAGACGAGCACAGACCGAGAATTGGGGACAGTTTTGAGAAGAGTTTTGCGTGAGTTCAATTTTAAGCTGGGTTCCCACGGCCTGTCTTCTCACAGGCCAGGCCAGGTGACGTCCCGCCGCGACTTTGAACTTATCGACTCCCGTCAGCCTGGCCCGGCGAGGTCTGGCCTGTGAGAAAGCGGGCCGTGGAATCCCAGCTTTAGAAGGCAGTGTCAAAAATATATGACAAATGACAGTTGTAAGAGCGATCGCATACGAAAATCTCACTCTAAATTGTATCTGAATCTAGGTTTCTGACTTGGTGTAGTGAGTAAGAATGAGATAGACATATCGTGCTCGAATTTCGAGCTCTTTGACTCGGGCCCAAGCTCGATAACAAAATGAAAGTCGCCCAAGGCGATTACATAAGGTAGCTCTTTACGCTCTTAATTTCACTTCGCTTTGGTCAACTTCGCGTGAGTGTGGAGGGCACTTTAGAGTACCAAAATAAACCAAACCAAGCTAATTGCTTACAAATACCCGTAAGTACGTACTTATACTTAATTAGTGAGGTGCTTGCTCCGCTGGCGCAGCGATCTGAAGTGGGCCTTGACTCCAATGAAACAAGCTCGCTAATAGGTAAAGTTTGAATCGAAAGTAACAAACTTTTTATTACTTTACAAAATGTTTATTACGATGAATACTATTTTTTAAATGCTTATTTATAACGTGATTCAATTTCGGTAAGTTGTAGTTCGCATTATTGCGAAAAACGGCCGTTTTTGGCACATTTGTGAACTATAACTTAGCTTGTCGCAATTATGCCATGTATTGTATATTGAAAAATAGTATTCATCTTAATAAACATTTTGTAAACAGCTTTATTAATAAAATTTATTAAATTGGTAGATTATTTTTCCATACAGAGCTCGGTGGCTCAGTGGACTTGCGATACGGAGGTCCCGGGTTCGATTCCCAGCCAGGGCAGCCATGTACCAATGAGTTATCCTCGGTTTTTTCGACGGAAAAACTTACGTACATTTACCGAGTGCTCTCAAAACGGTGAAGGAAAACATCGCGATGAAACCTGCATGCCATAGAAAAAATCTAAGGCATGTGAAATCCGCCAAACCGCACTGGGCCCGCGTGGTGGATCATGGCCCCAGCTCCATCGATGTAAGGGAAGGTCTGTGCCTGAGTAGTGGGGCAATATAAATAGACTGATGATGATGATGATTTTTCCATGATTGGCGGCGCTAGTTGGCTCGTGGAAGGCTCTTAATTGGAACGATGGAAATGCATGGAGCAGTGTATCGCGAGTCTCGCATGTTGAATTCAATTAAATCAACATTTAATAAAACAAAGTTTCTTTTCCTATAATACTCGCCCACTCGCTGAGCTACACTGGCGAGTGAAGCGAGTAATCGCCCATCGCTCAGCGACACTCGCTGATAGCCGCGCTACAAAACCATACTCGTCACTCGCTGCTCGCCCACTCGCTTTACAGTTGATAGCTTTACTCGCTACTAGCTCATCGCCGGCGGTGGACAACTAAACGTTGTGAGGCGGGCAAACTTCGTCCCGATCAAAACATGTCAGCGATAACCGTGCTCGTCAATAAGGACGCAATATCGTGAGTGCGACTTGTCAGTCGGGACACTCGCGAACAGCGGGACGGCTCTGTCTCGGCGGGACAAGCTCGCGCTACCGGGACACGTCTGGGACATGGCTGCATTACTGGCCAGGGTTGGCACGGGGCGAATTTTGTCATTTTTTAACCATACACTTACCTAAATCGAATCTCAAATCAACTGTCTTATTTTGTAAACAAAAACTACCCTACCCTACTACCATTTTAAGCTGTTCTGTGATTATTGCATGGTTATTTTCACATTATTAGATCGGATCACTTCGATCAATCAGTGTTGCATCACAACAGGTAATTAGACTATCATATTTGTTTATAAAATAAGACACTTGATTTGGGCTGGGCTGGTCACATCTGTCGTAGAACAGATTAATAAAAAATTAATAAAATAGCCTTTATTTCGCTTAATAACCACATTACAGTTGCATTATTTATACCTATTAGTAGTGTTATTTATATATAAATTTACATATGTTTACATTTCATTATACAAATATTACATGACATTTACTTACTTATAACATTTATTTTCAAATTACTTAAGTAGTACTAGTCTATCATGCATTATTTTATTTTAGTAGAACCGATTACAATCGGTTATATTCTGTGGGGCGAGATCTCTAATGAAGATTGGAAACCTTTCTTATGACAATTACGATAGGAATTTTCCACATTTTGCCACTTGACTTTTATTCTACTCTTCCTTCTTAAAATATGATCAATTCGCAACCACGAAACAAACAAATCCCTATCAAAAATTGTCTGACAAAAGCTAGCCAAATAGCCTGTGCCTCTTGTCATGCATGAGGGCCGAGCGCCGCACAAAATGAGTTCTATTTGAAGCGTAATTTATCAACAAATACAGTAAGTCCATATATTATTTACTAGCTGTACCCTGCAACTTCGTTTGCGTAGAGAGAATGGAGGAGATCAGGAGGCAGATCTTCTAGAGAGGAATCTCTAGATCCTCGTTTCCACATCACATACCGCCATGGCTTATAGCCTATGAGCTGTCCGGATATTTCAGCTATCTCCTAGTGAAACTCCCATCAAAATCCCTTCAGTAGTTATGGTAGCGTGATACTTGCACAAAGTCACAGACAAAAATTCTAAAAATTAGTTGTTTTGTCATCAGTATCGATCCTAAAACACATAACAATTATTCTTTTCAAAAAATATCCAATGTACTGACACAACTTTTGTACAGTCTTATTATATGTATAGATTTATTTCGGTATACGAGTTGTATTAGGTATATATTTTTTGTGACGATAAAATGTCGAAAAACGAAATTAATTTCATTTTTCTCTGGGAGCTGTCAGTTGGCAACCCTATCTGCGACACCCGGCCATCAATCCACGCACGGTTATCAAGATCAGAGGCTTTTTGCGGAATATGCTCCTCTAAGCGACGGCGCACTACGTGGGACACCCGACAACACATCAACGGCACTTGAATAACGATTACTACCCTTATGGCGCACACAATAAGAACGGTGCGAAGTTCAGAGAGTTTATATGTGGTCGGTACTACGCCACCTGGTGCAAACGGACGACGTGACGCTAGCTTAGAACATAGTGGTACTACGTGGTACTAAAGGTCACTTCCTGTGGGATTTGGCTGAGATTCAGACACCATTATTCTAATTGAAATGATTCATTGCAGCCACAAAGATAATGGTGGGTTAGCCTTTTACACTTCATTAAAAACGTTAATTTTTAAAGGGACCGACGGCCTTAACCATGGATTAACTTTAGCGATTACTAGAGGTCTAAGATGAGAGCTTATACAACTGTAAGATTTCAAATAGTTTTGACAGTTGTTTGAGCTATTACGCACAGAAATGTTTCTGAATTTCGGTATTAGTGGGTGTTTTTGCGAACATTTACTTTTCGATCGCGTTTGCGGTTGTCATCATGGGTATATAGATGGAAAGTTGATATGGCCCCTGGCGGACGTTAGGAGAATACGAGCTGTAGTTAACTTTCTCATAATCGAGTATCGAATGTCACTCGATTTAATTCGCACAAAAGACATTGGCTCATCGTCGCTCGCTACATCTACTCTTTATGCTTTTAGTCATAAATCTAGTTTAGCTCCAATTCCTTTAAACGGTCTCTTTTCTCACTCTCATACTTCGTTAAAAAAAATTAGTACTATATTTCAAGTATGTATAAAACAGGGTCCGCTTAACAATTTTCTGTGTTATTGCAAGTAAGCACGTTGTGTACATTTCTTTTTTACCCAAAAATTCAGTGTTTCTAGCGGACCCAGCTTTATGAGTACGAACCATATGTTAAATAATCCATAATTTCATATATTTACATTATTACTTATTTATCTAATTTACTATATTATTAAACTAATCTTTTTGGAAGCGGCTTTGTAAACGCATTCAAATTGTCAAGTTAAAAAGTAACTGTCAAGAATGACCTTCAATATTTGAACTAACGTTCGATCAGTGGCTGTGCCTCCACGTTATATATTTTTACTGAGTTTGTAATACAGTCTACAGTTTTAATCATCAGCCCAGAACTCCCAATTACCAGTGTTAAAAGGGCTCTGGGCCTTAACACCATACTGTACCGTGTGTTACCTTTTGCAATTCGCGCGGCCTGCCTCGCCGGCGCTCGCGCTGTCCGTCATCACCTTTACCGACATAGTTTTATGTCATGTTATTTTATGAGTCAAATAAGCGAGTCCAAAATATTCCTTTCATATCTCGCGCCGCTCCGCGGACAAAGATTATTGAAAAAGTAAAACCTCGTAAATTCGCGACTCGATGGGTATTCTGCCTACGCGCTTGTTTACTGGTTTATACAATATCAAGGTAGCTTTTACATAACAATAAGAAAGCTTTGAGTACAGACATTGCTCATAGAATCAGTAAACTGAAGTGTCAATGGGCTGGTCACATCTGTCGTAGAACCGATAACCGATGGGGTAGACGAGTTCTCGAATGGAGGCCACGAACGGGTAAACGTAGTGTGGGACGCCCCCCGACCAGATGGAGGGATGACCTTCGCAAGGTGGCTGGCAGAGACTGGATGCAGAGGGCCGAGAGTAGGGTTGAGTGGCGCGCTTTGGGAGAGGCCTGCGTCCAGCAGTGGACTGATACGGGCTGATGATGATGATGATGATTGAGTACAGGTATAGTTGAAAACATAGAAAAATATACACAGTGGCTTTACTATGAAGACAAAAAACTATGCAAGAGGAACTTGGTTACGTTCAAGCTTGGATAAGTTCATGACCAGAACATAAGTGACTGACAACAAATTTTGCCGCTCTCTATGGAGAGAGTCTAAAATATATTTTGTATGCTATTGGTCTTCGCCCTTGTTGTAACTTTCACTCTCTACGTCAGAAATAGCCATCTCTTTCAGGGGTTGCCGGCTGTCAAACTCAAGCGCGAGACAGAAGATGTCCCGCAGCGGTGGAGTGAAGAGCACGGTATTGTGACTCCATATTTGTATTTTTATTAATTATGGCAATTTTTTGGCAGGGATATAAAAATACGATTTTTAAACAAGCTCTCGTATTTATAACCTACATTTTGATATATACTTTGTATGAATAACTATTTCTGTTTAGATACAATTTTCATTTTAAAAGTGGAAACCCACCCGGGTTTGCGATTTTTTTCTATCAAGCGAAGTTTATCCAATCATGTATCGGTATTCATCAGTCTCTAAATATACACCCCAAGATTGCTATTATTTTTCAGATGTCGTGACATTTTCGTAGAACAGGGGGTGGGTAATAAAATAGGTTATTACTAAAACAAGCTTAAAATAAAATGGTCGTCTTAAAAATGGAAACCTCAATAACCATGTCTTAAAATAGTTGCACTGACGTCAATAATTCTGCGTCCGCACCATCCCTGGAGTCCGTTCCGTGTCGTCGCGGCCTCGTCGCGGCACCGTCGCGGCCCCGTCGCGGCCCCGTCGCGGCCCCGATGCGGTCCCGTCGCGGACTCGTCGCGGCCCCGTCGCGGCCCCGTCGCGGTCCCGCAGCGCGCCCGCGACGTCGTTAGGCGCCCGAAACTTTGAGACAAACGAGCCACCGGGCGGCACGGTACTGACACTGAGACTTTGGCCGTACATTTAAAACGTGATAGTTGGATTTGAATGCAGTTTACTAAACGAATGGTAACGTATACGCGCGGCCCGCGTGCGACGTGTTTGCGGACGAGTGGCCGGAGATCGAGCGAGAGTGTTTAAAGTTCTGCGAGTGTGTGTGTGCAAGGGAATCGACGTGTATGTGATGTATGAGTGTGTGAATGAGATGTAAAACGTGATATTATAAAATAAAAGCTATAAGTACGTGAAATAACTGTGATATAAGAAAATAATTAAAAATGAAATGACCGTAAGTATTATATTAAACTTAAATAATTAAATGTATGTGACGATTTAGGCATAATGTCTGTAATGTTTCATGCATTATGAATTAATAAATGAATTTGAATTTGTATGGAATCGTAGTTGAAAACAGAGTGTTGTGTGTGTGCAGTTGTCACATCGCCAGCGATGAGCGAGTAGCGAGTAGAGCTATCAACTATAAAACGAGTGGGCGAGCAGCGAGTGGCGAGTATAGCTTTGTAGCTCGGCTATAGGCCGCCGGCGAGTAAGCGAGTACCTATAGCCGAGCGAGTCCTCGCCCGCGGTGTGAACAGTCGGCGATGAACTATTAATATAAGCGTCTCTTTTGTTTCATATTTCATATTTATTTATTCGTTAACAATGTTCATTGTAATGTAAATGTAATACCACATCCAGGTTTTTGCTGTAACAATCTATCTGTATCTGTATTATGAATCATAATTTGTGTTACTGTCAACTAGGTACCTTTTTAAAATTATGTTGTGGATGACGATGCTGGTTGCACAATTACTAAGTAGTATTAAGTATCTTACTTTTATATAAGGCACATTGTGTAATTGTTTGTTATCCTGAATAAATAATAAAATAAATAAAATTGTGTTCGAAATTCATTCTAATCTAAAACAATATAATCTAACGCAAACAATAACACTATTGTACAATATAATATATACCTAATTAAATACAATTAATAAAACACACACACGAAATACGAGTTTACACGAATGTGTAATCTTTTGTACCTTTCTTGGGCGAGAAAATAGCGATAGCTACTCGCTTACTCGCCGGCGGTGGGGCAACTGCCTAGGTTTCAGTTTTCTCAAGAAATATTGGACCGATTGTAGAGATTCTTTTATTAGTAAATAACTGTACTGTGTGTATTCAATACTTCATTTACCAGAACGAAAAGAACCAGGATCCTGACATGCGCCAGAAACCCAGTCTAGTCTTAACTTAGACTGCAAAAAATCGTAAAGAAAATTGAGTTAACTTTCGCAACTGTATACGAAAGTTACGTGACCAAATGTATGTGGCTGAAGGGCAGCGTAAATGACAATGCCAGATTCTGCCCCACCATCAACCGCAAGTTGTACAAGATAACTAATAAATGTAAAAGTATCTCTGTTTTTCATTAAAATTATTGGTTTAAATTAAAGTTATGTACAAGTTGCGAGTCGAAAAAAACAGCTTAATTAAGAATTCAGAAAATAGTAAGAAATCGAAGCGAATTATTCATTGTTTTTGTTATTCTTCTATAGGAGTTGCGAGAGTAGTAGAAAATGATACTGATTATGATTATGCAATATGAAACCTGTAATAAGACCCCAACAAAATGATAGGTACAGTTTAAATGGTCACGTAGTTTTGTAGGTGGGGCAAAGCTCCATTGAAATGTGGTGTCTCTTCTGTATTTATTATGTTAAATAAATCCAGAAATTAGTCTCCATTTCCAATTAGTTTCGTGATCACTTTCCGTACGGTGCGTTGCGTAGCGTGGCGTATACTGTGGACTGATACGGACGCGAATTACTTTGTGGCTCGGCCCGAAGCACAAGTTGGAGCGATATCCTCCTCCCTAATCGTTGCCTCAATGCTGAGGATCGTGACCCTCAACAGCAGGTGCCGTCTTGGCATGCATGAATTGGTGCCAGGAGACACGGGCTTGTGCTCTTCTCATAGCCTTTTCAAAGGGCACGCCGAGGATTCTACCAACCACATCAGTCAAGCGGGCTGATCTCCGGCCACGTGGTCTAGATCCCTCAACTTTGCCGAGCAGTATAGTTCTCTCCAAGTTGGAAGGGTCCATTCTTATGACATGGCCGAAGTACCGCAACACATTTCGGGTAACCGTTACCGATAATCCGTCTCTACGGTTCAATTCAGAGATTATCGACTCATTAGTTCGGCGTGCAGTCCACGGTATCCTAAGCATACGTCGCCAACGCCACATCTCAAAGGCATCAATGCGTTTCAGGTCCGCAGCTTTCAATGTCCAGGTCTCTGAACCGTAGAAGAAAATGGAGAATACCAACGTGCGTACAAGGTTGACCTTAAGGGTGGAGCGATATAATATAACATAATTAGTGTAATGGAATTCAAGTGCGATGTGCCATGATTGTACTTTGGTAACTACTTTTGGCCTGTCCACTCTATAATAAGTTCACAAATAACATAATTGGTATGTATTGTACAGCCCCTCTACGCTGCTAACATATTTGAATCATACAGAATCAAAAAATTACTTAAGGGGCGGCGAGCTGTCAAACTCGAGCGCGAGACAGAAGATGTCCCGTGTAACAAGAATTTTTTATGCCTATGATGTCGATGGTTTTGCTATGAAATAAATAAAGACAACTAGCACCATCTGACCATTAGTGCATACAATATTTAATTCAAAAGTCATAACAGCGACATCTATCCGTAGCTCGTAGTTAGTTGTAGCCAACTGACAGGCACTTGGTGCAATAAGAGCCACCTAGCGAAACTTTGGCAGAAATATCTGTAAAATCATTTGTAATGTCTATGGAAATACAATTTTCTCTTAATTAACTTTGGTGAACGTATTATTTATTTTTCATAATACATTTAATTTACACGTTCCACCATAATTAAATCTTTATATTTTAAATATTTCCATATTTCTAGTTCTTCCGAAGCGACACCTGGTTTCCAGTGGCCGAACTAAATCTAGACAACCTAGGGCCTATTGTTCATGGTCACGTTGTTCTAGAAGCTTCTAAAATTAGTTCGCCTACTGAAAGCCAGGGGCGCTGTTCGCGACTATATAAGGGCCAAGCCCCAAAGAAGCCTCACTTTGCTCCAGAGGAAACATGAAGAGCTAGTCAGTGCCTAAATTGTATAATTTCAGGCCGATGCCAAGAGTTTAAAATTTAGTTATTCTATCAGCCCATATAATTGTGAGTATTTACTTCTTTGTTTGCTTAGCTAGGATGTTAATAGGATCTCGTAGTTTTGATTAGTTTTTCATGGTGATAACCTTGTTTTAGGGGTCCTTTCATAAGGCTTGGGAAGTGAAGAGTCTGGATATGGTGTGACACCTATCGGCTCCCATTTTGTCCCGTGTCACGGACAAGTAGACCACGGTTCCATGTGGTACAGTCGGCATAGCGAGGGATAGGATGCTGAGTTTCCCACGGGAAAGCTGAGATCCATTGCGAGACGCTCCAGGACCAGGGAAGTGACACGTGGCGGTGTCACTGGCAGTACGACTGGCTGATGCTCCCGTAATGCGTTCCCATGGGAAGTAGAATCCTTTTTAGCTATCTTTAAAGTGTTTATCTATAAGATTTTTACTGTAACACGTGCTAACTTTCTCCTCAGGGACGAACTAAGGTTCCGTCCAACTGACTTGTCTGTGTCATAGTAATAATAAGATAGATTAAGCCTAGTTTTAACTAGCTTCGAAACCATAATTGTGAAAGGGACCAATTGATAGGAATAAAGAATTAAGTAACAGATAAACCTATTCGTTTAATTTGATATGCTTCCATGTGACAATGGCGCCCTGGGATATTGATTAAATTTATTGTATATATAGTCTCTTGTTCAGCGATTGTAGCCTAGTTGGTGGTAACATAAACACTCAATAAAATTATATGTTACAAAAGTGTGCGCCCAACGTAGTGCCTGAACAGAAAATTTAAAATTTGTCACGGTAGCATTTTAAATTTTATGTTTATGTGTTATTTAACGAAATTAATTTAAAAACTTGTGCATCTCTGACTGCTAGAATCTTCTTTTGTAGTAATACATTGTGTACGTAGGTAACTGATACTGAGTCCGTGCCTGTGCATATCATATTTTTTCTCTACGATTTAGTTCGTGCCTATTTTTTAACATTGTGTAGGAATTATTCTATTCAACTGAATGTTGGTGTAATATATTAATTATTAACATAATCCCCACGCATTGTAAGGTCTTAAATCGAACCGTAGAATAATACTTTTAGCTCAGGTACGACATATTATACCTGTAATTACATAACTACTTAGTTTTTGGTTATCAATCGTTTATTAAATTACTACTTACGTCCTTATTTTGTTAATAACAACATATTATTTACCTAATTTTGTAATAATCATGTCGATCCATAAATATATCGATTATCTTTATAAAGATGAGCTCCAATATGAACTTAACATTCTTGATGTATCCACAGATGATAAAACCACGGTGGACGCAATGCGGAAACAGCTTCGCCAGGTCTTCAAGCTGTCACGGAGAGGCAGTTTGAAGTGTGCACCAGTGAAGTCGCCCCGTGTCACGTCAGAACTCAACGAGTGCATCCCGAAGGTCACGCAATTGGAGAATCAGCTCGCTTCTGGAGATGTGTCGGATAGCAGGCATGTTGTTAGGATTTCGGTTAGGGCTAACTATTTGATAGATAGGCTCGCCCGTATTCAAGTTGATAATTCCGATTTGACGAGTCTTAGGGGTCGTTTAATAAAGATTTTAAGTGAAATAGAACCTGAGGACGAAGTACACTGTAGTGATGACGAGCAGGCTGGCGGTCAGTCACCCGCGCCAGCTCGATTACAATCACCCACTCACACAATAGAAAAAGTTATGTATGTTAAAGACAAACATATCAATTTAAATTCTTTTAATTTGAAATATGACGGCACTTCATGTGTTCGTGTGTTTATAGAAAGGTTAGAGGAACTTAGGCAGGCTAGGGGTATCTCTGAAGCTCATGTGATGACTGCTTTCCCTGATTTATTGGAGGGTTCCGCTCTGTTTTGGTTACGTAGTAATAAACATAAATACAATACCTATAAAGAGCTTTTAACATATCTTTTAGATGACTTTGATATTCCTGATTTAGATTACAGATTATTGAATGAGATTAGGAAACGCACTCAAGCGAAAGATGAAACGATAGTGAGCTATCTTTCTATCATGCAAGGCATGTTCAATAGGTTAACTACACCTGTGTCTCACGGAGAACAGATGGACATTTTAATGCACAACATTCGGCCAGAATATATGAAAGATTTAGCCTTGCATGATGTAACTTCTATAGAAAGTTTAAAATCACTCTGTAAAAGGCTTGAGCTTGCTCGTGTTCGTTCACAACAATTTGACGAACCGAACATCAATAATCTGAAGTTGTCTACAGATTTTCATACAAAGAAAACACCATCTCGTAGACAGGATAAACAAGTTTCAGCCGTGTCACAGTCGGCATCAGGAACAAAGGGCTCTGAAAGGAAATGTTTTAGATGTCATAAAAACTCACACTACACATCACAATGTAAGCATAGGGATCTCATATGTTTTGGTTGCGGTGAAAAGGGTGTTAAGAAAAATGAGTGTAGCAAATGTAATGGTACTAGTTCAAAAAACTAGATTGCTCGAACTTCACTAACACTAGAATAATTAACATTACATCACCAACACCACAACATCACAGTGAAGTTCTATTTAAAAATAAATCAGGTGATATTAGACCGTACTTAAAAGTCAAAATTTTAAATCTCCAAGCTTGTGGATTATTAGACTCTGGAGCATTCTGTTCAATCTTGGGTGATAATTCCCACAAAATATTCATTGAACATGGGTTCAAAATAAATAGTTTTAAGATTGAACAAAATGTGAAAACAGCTGATGGTACTAAATTAAATTGTCTAGGCTATATGGCCTTACCTGTAGTCTATAATGACAGATTAAAAGTAGTAAATTTCTATATAGTACCTCAGATTACCACAGCTATAATTTTCGGAGTAGACTTTTGGAAATTATATGACTTAGGGAAAAATTTAATTCCCACGGACATGCCATTAAATGGAGTTGCATGTGTTAGCTCGATTAATTCACTTACTATGAACAACGGTTTGGAAGAATATGATTCTCTAACACCGGATCAGAAACGAATTATAAACTCAATTATTAATAAATTTGATTCTATTAATACTGAAAAGGTTGGTTTAGGCAGAACTTCTCTGGTACACCACACAATAGACACTGGCAATCACACACCGATCAAGCAAAGGTATTACCCGCTCTCTCCTATTAAGCAACGAGCTTTAGAAGAGGAATTAGATAGGATGCTGAGCTTAGGTGTAGTATCTCCATCTCAGTCTGCGTGGAACTCACCTGTTGTCATGGTTCAAAAACCTAATGGCGATCTTAGGTTATGTCTAGACTGTAGGAAATTAAACTCTGTTTCTAAATCTGATGCTTATCCTTTGCCGTACATAAATCAAATCTTAGATCAACTTAGTGACGCTAAGTATATAAGCTCAATTGATTTAAGCGCCGCCTACTGGCAACTTCCCTATGATAGTCCACTCTCTGCTGAAAAGACTGCATTTACTGTTCCAAAAAGAGGCCTTTTCCAATTTAATGTGATGTGCTTTGGTTTGGTGGGAGCCTCCGCCACAATGCAACGCCTCATGGATAAAATTTTTGGAGCAGAATTTGACAACAGAGTGTTTTGTTTTCAGGACGACATAGTTATAGTGGCAAGTAGTTTCGAGCAACATGTTGATTTATTAAATAAAGTTTTTCAACGCTTAAAAGATGCAAACTTAACAATCAACATGAAGAAATCTCATTTTTGTAGAAAGGAGCTTAAATACTTGGGCTACTATGTTGATAAACATGGTCTCAGAACTGATCCAAGTAAAGTCGATGTTATATTGAACTATCCAACACCAACTTCAGCTAAAGATATAAAACGCTTTTTAGGAATGGCTGGGTGGTATAGGAGATTTATAAATAACTTTTCGAAGATTAGTAAACCGCTCTGTAAGTTGACTTGTAAGAAGGTTGAATTTGATTGGTCAAAAGAGGCACAAGAGTCCTTCGACCAATTGAAGTCTGCTCTGGTGTCTGCGCCTATCCTAAAGTGCCCAAATTTTAAATTACCTTTTTCAATACACAGTGACGCGTCAGCCTTTTCCATTGGAGCAATGTTATCACAAACGTACGATGGTGTAGAGCACCCTGTAGCCTACTGTAGTCGTTCACTTAATAAAAATGAGGTAAACTATAGCACGACCGAGCGCGAACTCTTAGCTGTGATATATGCATTGGAACAGTTCAGACAATATGTAGAAGGACAGGAATGTAAAATTGTGACAGATCATGCTTCTTTATTATGGTTCTATAAGCTTAAAAACCCCACCGGTCGCTTAGCAAGATGGAGCATGAGATTAAGCCAATTTAACTTCCAGATAGAACATCGTAAAGGTAAAGATAATGTAGTGCCCGATGCTCTGTCCAGAATAACCATAAATGCTATTGAGATAGACTCCATTAAAGACCCATGGTACTTGGGTATGCTAAAAGACTGTAGGGATAATCCTAGGAAAAGACCAAATTATTTTATTAGGGATGGTAGGTTGTTTCGACACTCGAAAAATAAATACCAACTGACTAGTGACTTCGAGTGGAAACAGGTTGTTCCCGAAGAAGATAGGTTAGAGATCTTGCATAAGAATCACGACGAACTTACGAGCGCACATCTAGGAGTAATGAAGACGCATAAACGCATAAGCCTTCATTACTTTTGGCCGAATATGTACAGAGATGTGAAAGAGTATGTGAGAAAGTGTGAAGTATGCAAGCAATACAAACCTGTGAACACCTCCAGACCAGGTCTCATGGGAAATCCCAAACGAGTGACTAAACCTTTTGAGGCTATTTCATGTGATCTATTAGGCCCATTTCCTCGCTCTAGGTATGGATATACTTATTTAATTGTTTGCTCAGATTACTTTAGTAAATATGTCATGTTGCAACCTATAAGGCAAGCAACAGGCATGGCTGTAGCTAAATTTATTGAACAATCCGTATTCCTGGTGCATGGGGTATGCAAGTATATATTTATTGATAATGGACCTCAATTCATTAGTACTCAATTCAGGCAATTAATGGCAAAATACAATGTCCCTAACATTTACTACAATCCTAGGTATCATCCTCAGGTGAATCAGGCTGAAAGAGCCATTCGCAATGTAGTAAATGCTATAGCTTGTTATGTAAAATCAGAACATAAGAAATGGGACCAAAATCTTGTAGAATTGCAATGTGCTCTAAATTCGTCGGTCAACGACGTAACTAAGTTCACACCTTACTTTTTAGTTCATGGTAGGGAATTTGTTTTGGATGGCACATTGCATGGTCACCCTGCTCAGCCTATTCCTCAGTCTCAAATGACGATAGGAAACTCTCAAGTTTTAAACAAGAAATTAAAAGAACTTGATGTTATCTTTAATAAGGTGCAGAAACAGCTGAAAGCTTCTCACCAAAGGAATGAAAAATATTACAACTTGAGAAAAAGGCACGTAGATCTTAAAGTAGGTCAAATAGTGTACAAACGTACCTTTTACCTATCTAATGCTGCTAAGAAATTCACCTCAAAACTTGCACCTAAATTCCAAAAATGTGTAGTAACTGCGAAATTGTCATCTCTTGTATACACACTTTCAGACATGGAGGGCAAAAATCTAGGCAATTTCCACATAAAAGATATTCTGAAGTACAATGATTAGTTTAAACAAACAATATCGGTGCGCTAATAAGCCATCAGTTTTAAACTATGTATGAATGTTGAAATGAAAGGACGGTAAGAGAGTAAGTAAGACAGTGAGTGAGTGAGTCGTGAGAGAGAGCATGTAAGAAGTTTGTCAAAATTGCGCGCATAAAAATAAAGAAAACAATTGGATATAAAAGTCTATGAAGGAAGATTGCATGAAAGGACATAGGTCAACAAGAATCATTTTTTTGCCTTAGCCACACACAACAGACACACATACACACACAACGGACACACACGCACTCGCAGGTACACCAGTTTTGGTAAAATCGATGCAGTTTTACTGAGGGATTTCTGTAATTCAAGTAAGACATTTTAAAAATTGTCGAAACATTGATTGTAAACAACCATATAACTTAGGTTATTTTAAAAGCTGTCATGTACTCCACATGAGTATGATAGCGATTACTCCTTACCTCGGTAGGATTATACTTGTTAGTCTGCAATCAACCATTATAACTTAGGTTATTTAAAGCGCCGTTATTTGCTCACTATGAGTATGATAGGCGACTACTCCTTACTTCGGTAGGATTATTTTATCTAATAGCGGTTTAGTATTCTTATGCTCAGCTGTGAATTATAAATATGGCCGCGGCAATTCCTGACTTACGTCGGAATTATTTGTACACAGGTACTTTGATGTGTAAACAAGTACATGTACCCAGTCAGTTCCTGACAATTTTAATAGGTACGTACGTATGTATGATACAATCATAACTTGCTTCATGTCGGTGAGTACAATAATGGTAACACGACAGTTGCTTAACTTATGTATAAAGATTTTGTATATAGCGTAGAATAGTTATCCTTAGCTAACATTAAAGTAGGTACATATACCTACCATCTGTTTCTCGTTCTGCACAAATAAGTGTCAGAACGGTACATAGGTATAAGTACATACGTTATGAGTTAGGGTTAGCTGTGAACTGTGAATTACCGTAGTAGGTAGTGTATTTAAGGCGCGTCTTCTGTCTATCACGAAAGGAAGTGAATAGACAAAGCGTGAATACTTTCAGTGTATATATTAGGTATTTAATTAACTTGATACTTTCATTAGTAACTAAGATAAGTTCTCAATGAACGTTTTATATTTCATGTAGGTAGGTACTCACCTAAGTACACTTCACATAACTTATAATACTTACAGTTCGCATATATTTATTCGTGGCAAATGTTTTGTGCATAGATATGTCGATCAGCTGTTAGTTGTGTGACGGCCCTGCCCCATGTCTGGTATAGACTCTAGTGGGAAATATGCGAACCAAATGTCTTCTCGAGAGAAATATATCTACTTAGCGTTAAGTAACGCTGTAGGTATAGGTTTATTTTGTAATTAAGTTGTGTTGAGTAGTTTTATATAGTGAGATTGTTTGTCATAGTGATTTGTCTTGTTGCTAGTTAGATTTCAGTTTATCAGTTGTTGAGATAGGCACTCTGATGTCGTTTTAGGTTGGATATCTATATGCTTTAGGAATTAGTTGTAATTCTTTATTGCAATTTTGTTGTAATTATTTATGAATAGGTTTAATGCCTTTCGAATTGAAATAGGTATTCTAACGGTAGTTGTTTCATTCTGGGTGTCTAGTGTCTAGGTTTAGCTAGCAATTGGTAGGTGACCTCTTGAAAAATTTCAAAACTTTTATTTTAAAAGTTTTGAAATTTTTAACCAAGAAAGGGTATTCTGTAACAAGAATTTTTTATGCCTATGATGTCGATGGTTTTGCTATGAAATAAATAAAGACAACTAGCACCATCTGACCATTAGTGCATACAATATTTAATTCAAAAGTCATAACAGCGACATCTATCCGTAGCTCGTAGTTAGTTGTAGCCAACTGACAGGCACTTGGTGCAATAAGAGCCACCTAGCGAAACTTTGGCAGAAATATCTGTAAAATCATTTGTAATGTCTATGGAAATACAATTTTCTCTTAATTAACTTTGGTGAACGTATTATTTATTTTTCATAATACATTTAATTTACACGTTCCACCATAATTAAATCTTTATATTTTAAATATTTCCATATTTCTAGTTCTTCCGAAGCGACACCTGGTTTCCAGTGGCCGAACTAAATCTAGACAACCTAGGGCCTATTGTTCATGGTCACGTTGTTCTAGAAGCTTCTAAAATTAGTTCGCCTACTGAAAGCCAGGGGCGCTGTTCGCGACTATATAAGGGCCAAGCCCCAAAGAAGCCTCACTTTGCTCCAGAGGAAACATGAAGAGCTAGTCAGTGCCTAAATTGTATAATTTCAGGCCGATGCCAAGAGTTTAAAATTTAGTTATTCTATCAGCCCATATAATTGTGAGTATTTACTTCTTTGTTTGCTTAGCTAGGATGTTAATAGGATCTCGTAGTTTTGATTAGTTTTTCATGGTGATAACCTTGTTTTAGGGGTCCTTTCATAAGGCTTGGGAAGTGAAGAGTCTGGATATGGTGTGACACCTATCGGCTCCCATTTTGTCCCGTGTCACGGACAAGTAGACCACGGTTCCATGTGGTACAGTCGGCATAGCGAGGGATAGGATGCTGAGTTTCCCACGGGAAAGCTGAGATCCATTGCGAGACGCTCCAGGACCAGGGAAGTGACACGTGGCGGTGTCACTGGCAGTACGACTGGCTGATGCTCCCGTAATGCGTTCCCATGGGAAGTAGAATCCTTTTTAGCTATCTTTAAAGTGTTTATCTATAAGATTTTTACTGTAACACGTGCTAACTTTCTCCTCAGGGACGAACTAAGGTTCCGTCCAACTGACTTGTCTGTGTCATAGTAATAATAAGATAGATTAAGCCTAGTTTTAACTAGCTTCGAAACCATAATTGTGAAAGGGACCAATTGATAGGAATAAAGAATTAAGTAACAGATAAACCTATTCGTTTAATTTGATATGCTTCCATGTGACAATGGCGCCCTGGGATATTGATTAAATTTATTGTATATATAGTCTCTTGTTCAGCGATTGTAGCCTAGTTGGTGGTAACATAAACACTCAATAAAATTATATGTTACACCCGCAGCGGCGGAGTGAAGAGCACGGCACAGTGACTCCATATTTGTATTTTTATTCATTTTGGATGAATTTTGGCAGGGAAATTAAAATACGCCAATAAAAATGAGATTTTTTTAAAACAAGCTCTCGTAATTATAATACCCTACATTTTGATATACTATTTCGGTTTAGACATAATTTTAATTTTAAATGACATGGAAGAGGTATGTTGACCTAGAATCATGAAATTTGGCAAGAAACTAAGTCTTATAGCACAAGTAACCAAAAACTTACAGATGATGAACTAATCAGGAGTATATCGATGTATGGACATAAAATTTTGATAATGGCAAAGATACGGGTAAGCTGGTCTCTAATCTAGATTATCTTTTCGTTAGAGCAAAGTAAGTTGCGTTGCACGGAACCCTCGACTCGCACTTGGCCGGTTTTTTGTTTTGTTTCCGTACCTTGCTGCCCCGCTCCGTTGCTAATACGCAGGGCTATAATATATTGCTGCACACTCCAACGTACACCGCTACATCGTATAACTTGCACCACCCCCTAAATGACGTCAAATATATCTCTTGCGAGCACGCGTGGCGTGGCGTCGCGTCGCGTATGTCGCGTGTAAAGTAGATTTAAAAATTCAAATACTTTTCCCATTTCGTACCGAGGAGCGCGGGGGGTAATGTTTGCGCGTGAAGGAAAAAATATTCGGCGCGCCGCACCCTATGGAGAGAGTCTAAAGTATGTTTTGTATGGGGACAGATTGTCCGTACTGTTGTCACTTTCACTCTCATAGAAAAATATATCTGTATTCTATCTTGCATTTAGGTGTACAATAAATAAACATACGTTGTAGGTACTGTTTATTTGAAAGGAAGACTCTTAAAACTTCTCCTAGTTTGAGATTGAAAATCTGGCTGTATCATTTATACAGTTCTAAATCAATGATTCTAAATTAACTAGTTGTGTTTTATGTATTAGATTTTTATTGAACATAGGTGCTTACTATCTATTCTAAATTAATTTTGAAGTTAGATTCTGGTTATATAACTTTGATATCTACCGGGAATAAAGTTTCCCCTCCCTTTAGCAAACCTAGTTATCAAACAGGAAATGTTAGAAAACTGATTATTTAATATTCTTATCTAATAGGAACAAGGGTAATTTTTTTTTCAAAAAAACAAAAAAAATATCCTCTTTTAAATTTTTTTTATATCCTATGCCACTCCCGTAATTAAGACGAATCTAACGATACCTCATACACCAAAATCCATCAAGCCGTATAGGCTACAGGATGGCAGGAAGGAATGGACATACATACATACACACGAAAAACATTGCCCTCCTTCTGGGGCAGTCGGGTACAAATACAAGAGAGTGGCGGACATGTTACGTAGGTATTACACTCGCTCACCGACTTCAGTCTACTCCTGACCATGCTGTCGAAATATCGAAACATCTATCGATATAGGATCGATACTGATGACAAAACACTAATTTTTAGAATGTTTGTCTATTTGTCTGTGACTTTGTGCAAGTATCACGCCATAACTACTGAAGGGATTTTGATGGGAGTTTCACTAGGAGATAGCTGAAATATCCGGACAGCTCATAGGCTATAAGCCATGGCGGTATGTGATGTGGAAACAAGGATCCAGAGAGGAAGATCGGCCTCCTGATCTCCATCCTCCTCCTCTACGCAAACGAAGTTGCAGGGTACAGCTAGTCAATAATAAATGTTTAACACGGTAATTACCGTTTTATCTAATTAATATGTTACGTATTGTTATGTTACAGCCACCTTGCGGTGTAAATAGTAAGTAGGCTTGCTCCATAGGCTACACCGTTCTTTCCTTCACGTGTTTGCGCCACCGACTGCGGCTGAAGTAATACATTATTGAATTGGGCACATAACTCGCGGCTTTGCAGCCGGAAAGTACTGAACACCCAGTTATAAGATGGAACGATGGATTTGAGGAAATTGAAGCCAATGAGAATGTATTGAACTGTTGACATAATTACGAGATTTCTTTTTCTAACTTTTTGGATTAAATAGTGCCTTCTTCTTTTTTCGTGTGGTTTAGTGACTATATCTACTTGTCAGAGTTATTAACTATAAACATTATGTACATAGATTTTTTAACCGACTTTCAAAAAAAAGGAGGAGGTTATCAATTCGTCGAAATATTTTTTTTTTATGTATGTTACCCGATTACTCGAAGACGCTTGGACCGATTTAGAATTTTTTTTTTTGTTTGAATGGGTATACCTCCCAGGTGGTCCCATAGTAATCAGGTCAGGATATGATGATGGGATCCTGGAGAAATCGTGGGAACTCTTCAAATGTTATAGTAAATAATATGAATATAATAAATAAAAACAAAATGAAATGCTTATAATTCTGTTTATTCACATAATGAAAGCTTAAAAACAAAATATACTAAAACTAAACAAACTAATAATCTCTAAACAAAAACTAAACCTATCTTAAAAACAAACTTACTATATATAAAAAATTAAGATAAAAAAAACTGTACCAGGTCCCCCACTATAGGCAGCGTGCCCAAAATTTAATAAAATTGATTAAATTGGAAGATATTTTTATTTCAAAGATTGGCGGCGCTAGTTGGCTCATGGAACTAATTTTGTTCGCTGAAAACTACAACGACTCAATTGTTCCTTTCTTACATTTGCGAGTATTTCACGTAACTACGGACACCTTTTTCTCTCGTCTGGTTTAGTGACCAACCTACTTGTTAAAGTTATTCAGGCCGCCCTCTGCCGTGGCCTAACGACTGCTGCCGAGCGACAGCAACCGGGACCAACTGCTTAACGTGCGCCCCGAGGCACGAAGGGGCTCAGATGTAAATGTCACAAGCGGTCACCCAGTCAGGTACTGACCTCGCCCAACGTTGCTAGATTAAAGAGTTAGATTAAATAGTGTTCAGGTAATGGAGTGGACAGGCTTTTCTGGATAGGGTAGACTCTACATAGAGAGTGCGAAAATTTTCCCCTTCATAATTGCAAGATTGGGGATGACCTACGGAGTCGAAACCTGGGCACTGACGACTGAGACTGGCCCACAAGTTCAAAGTCGCTAAGCGAGCTATGGAAAGAGCTGTGCTTGGAATTTCTCTGGTAGATAGAATAAGAAACGAGTATATCCGTCAGAGAATAAAGGTGGTTGACATTGCTCATAGAATCAGCAAACTGAAGTTGCAGTGTGCTGGTCACATCTGTCGTAGAACCGATAACCGATGGGGGAGACGAGTTCTCGGATGGAGGCCACGAACGTAGTGTGGGACGTCCCGCAATCAGATGGAGAGATGACCTTCGTAAGATGGCTGGCAGAGACTGGATTCAAAAGGCCAAGAGTCGGGTTGAATGGCGTGCTTTGGGAGAGGGCTACGTCCAGCAGTGGACTGATACGGGCTGATGATTATGAGTGCAACATTACACCTTTATCTATCGCGAGAGCAATGCCCCAAATTACTTATATTATTCTGAAGGATAAATAGTTTTACCGTAAATATACTCAGTGGTTGCAAGTTTTCGCACTAACTATCTATAGTGATGTGTCCTCGCAAATAGTTTGCTCAAGTTACAGAAACCTCATCGCCATTCCAAAGCTCAAGTTGTGTCCAGGGCCCCTACTATGTTGCCCTCGTCAGCACTGTACAGTAGTAACAACTGTCTTGTACAGTCGAAGACAGAGATAAGTATACAGGGGGCCTCAATAAGGTTGATATTTTCTCAAAAACTACTGGACCTAATATAATAATTCTTTTACAGTTACATAGTTTTAACTTTTATCTGACAGCGAAAGAATTTTTGCAATAGGTCAAGTAGTTTTTGCGAAAATCTCAACCTTAAAAACTCTTCTGTACACCTTTCTCTGTGTTACACCGTACAATAGATAACGGAGAAGAGTATACAAAAAAAAATCAAAAAGCAAATCAAGTGTAGCACTTTGTACTTTGGACCGTCCTTATTATCTGTCCCATTAGATAGAAATCCTCCTGCGAGTGTGGCCAGTGATGTGCTGTCGAGTGTGCTGCCAGTGTAGAAGTAAGAGAGCTACGCCAACAAACTGCATTGCAGTGCGGCGATCGATGTAACATTGCAATTTTGTTAAAAATTAATAAAAAAATACAGGGTATCTCAATAAGGTTGAGATTTTCTCAAGGATTACTTGACTCACGACTGTAAAAATATTTTACTAAAAGAGTTTAGTATCTAATTGTAAATGATTTTCAAAAATTCAACTACACAAAGGTGGTCATGAACGGGTAAATGTAGCGTGGGACGCCCCCCGACCTTCGCAAGGTGGCTGTCAGAGACTGGATGCAAAAGACTGAGGATCGAGTTAAGTCGCGTGCTTTGGGAGAGGCCTACAGCCAGTAGACTGATACGGGCTGATGATGATGACAATAGGTTTGGTCCAGAGGCGGATTAAATGTCGACAGCGCCCTAGGCGAGCACCTCATCGGCGCCCCTCGGTTTTTATGTCTTACTTAATGAAGTAGACGGACCGCACTTAGGAAGCTCTAAAAGTGGATTTAGAATCACAAAAAAATACTAAAGACGACATAATATTAGCGAATTCGTGCCTGGCGTGGAAACGCAGGAAATACCAGAGTCCGAATCTAGCTTTTTATTATGACTTTTTTTATTTTATGTAAGTACTAAATATATAATACAAATGTACTATTTTCAAATTACAGAATCAACAAAGAAGACTTCTACTCAGTAGTAACACAACAAGAACATCCCGTGCTCTTCCGACCACACGTCCACTTTATTGACAATATATAGCTGAACGGGTGGTTCGTCCGTAGACAAAAATAAACACCGCGATAAACTTTGCACTTCTTTAATAGTGTAAATCAAACTTGTGTACAGAACGCGAATTATAATCAAACGTGTTGACTGAGAAACATTAAAACGCAACGACGCGTCTCCGCACGCTCCGCAACCGCTCGTCAATTGTTAAACGATGCTCATTCGTCTATTGACGCCTTCGAAATTTAAATGAGCGCGCGGGCAAGCATCGCACGAGTTGAGAGCGCTGCTGTGCGACGCTAGTGCGGGGAATGACAGTAGGGATGTCCCTAGGCGCTATATCCTCCCCCTCCAAGCCACAAGAACGGCTCGGATGGGGCTTGGCCACTACTGGTCGACCCCGTCTCCTGAAATGCTTAAAAGCACCGGCTTCTCCAACGAAAGGAGAGAGGGAGCTGAAATGGTTCCGACCCTGAGGGATCCCATCATCATCGTCCACGTCCAAAGACGTGGGAGGCACTACCCGACGTATACGGTGAGGACCTTCACCGAGTGGAGCGGAAATACTATCAAAGCCTTTGCAAGGCTGACTAAGGACATGACTGTCCTTTAAAATTGAATCACCATGACCGTAGGGAGGAGAAGGTCGACGACCCTCGACAGGAACGGTCTTCCGACGGTTCTGTTGCTCCGGGATTCGCGAACAAACCTTGGGATTGGCGCGGGAAAAATCCTTATAATACGGTGCGACATGAGGTTCATGATTAACCTGAATGGCTAGAAAGTCATTTATTTGAGCAGGGCGAAGAACCTCTCGGCCTCGATGAGGTAAGTCGGCTCCAACCGGACGAAGGGCACGAGTGTCCTTCCCAGACACTACGTTGACCGGTCGACTCGGAGAGTCTGCAACTGCATTTTGGTTACCAGAACGGTAATAAACTTTTGAATTGAAAGCTAGAAGCTTAGTAGCTTTCTTCGCCGGTGACACCCAACACGGCGGCGGAGGTGAAATAGGGGCACGGCTTCCCGTATCCACACGGTTAGCAGCCAAAGAAGTAGGCACTCCCCCTAGCTCCAAGGTATCCTTGTTAGGAACTGAAAGGTCTGACAACGAATCCCGCTTACTCCTCGACAAAGATGTGCCCTCATCCTTACGGAGTTCAAAAGAGGAGCACGCGATGAGCTTGCGTTCGCGACCTTTGCTTTCGTAGATGATAGGGAAATCATTATGTGGAAATTGACGTAGAGACCAACGGTCACTGCTGAAGTCAAGAACCAAACCAGCATCCCTGACAAAGTTCATCCCCAATATTGATTCAGTAGCACCAGGCAAAACGATAAACATCGTAGGCACTACCACCCCTCGCACACGCACATCTACAAGAGCGGTCTCAACATTTTGAGCAGTAGCAGAGCCATCTGCTAACGTAATTACAGTATCTACATGTACAAATTTTTGACCATTCTTAAGTAAGTAGTTTCTTAGGCTAACACTCGCAATGGATTGTTTAGCACCGGTGTCAATAAGCACATCACCAAATTCACCAAAAACATTGATACGTAACACTGGACGCACTCGTGAATCAATGGGCTTAGCCCCAATTGCAGCAATCGACTGGAATGCGGACGACGTGGCTCTATCTGCCTTACACGTGTCGCAATTGGTACGAATGACACCTGGAGCCCCACAGCCATAGCATGAAATGCTTGATGGGCTCGATACCACTTCTTGGTCATCATCCGTCGTGGATCCTACCGCGGCGGAATTCTTCTTCAACAACCTCTGACATGTGTCTTTAGTATGTCCGAATTGTTTACAATATGTACATTTGTCTCTCGGCTTCTTAAAAGCGTTAACATTCGAGACCGTAATCACCGGGGATGGAGTCGACACCTGGTTAATAGCTGGAGGTGTAAGTATGGGCGAGTTTCCCGTAATCTTTGTAAATGAAGCAGGGCGCCCCTCATCCATCATTTCTTCAACTCGGCGGGAGAGATCTAGCATCTCCTCGAATGTGAGAAAATCAGTACGGCTCACCTTCTCTCTGATGCGGCGGTGCAATAAGCCGTATATCATGTCCATCTGGACCTCCGTGGACAGCGTATTCCGCGGCAGCTGACTTAGTAGCGCTCGCGCTTTGCATACAAACACGCTGGTAGGTTCATTACCTTGTTCGTGTTCAAATAAACGCCGATAAACTTTAGGCGGTGGCAGTTTCATGCCATATGTCTGATGAATTAACTGTACAGCAATATCCCAAGTATCCACAGTATGCTTAATACCTTTCCACCACGTTGCAGCTAAATCCGTTAAAAGCATAGGCAATCCTCTCAAAGCAATATCATCAGTCATGCCAACACATTCCTTATAAATTAGGATGGAATCGATAAAAGCCTCCACGTCCCCAGAGCCATCAAAGCGTGTGGTACACCTGGCAAAATTGCCATGCGCAGAAGAGGCGACCGTTGGTTGAGACGGCGCCCTTAACACGTTCACTATTTGAGCAAGCTGCTGGTCAGTCATCACCATAGGCACAGGCGAAGCTGGCGTAGAATAAGCAGGCGGAACACGTGGGTTAGCATATGGTGCAGACTGTACATTAAAATCGTATGATGATACAGGAGCCATTGAAGCTGGATGCAGCGTTGTGTATGTTGGATACGTATGCTGAAGCAATGCTGATCTGCCTTCATATCCAGGTGCAATATGTGCGAAAGGAGCGGTTCGCACCGATGCAACTGGCGCGGGGGAACGCGCAGCATGCGCGTGCCAGGTGTGTTGTGGAATCGGATGCGTGTAAAAAACTGAGGCTCCCTTGGATGGCGCAGTAGCATATGATAAGTTAGGAAACGATAATACTTGCGGCTCGACGTTTTCTGGAGTTACCGACATCGTAGGGGTACGATGAATCGCTCCGGTGGCGCGTGGCAAGAACATGCCAAGCGCAGCGGTGTGGTCAGGATCGGCTGAGTAGGCCGGCAGCGAGTGCGCGCCAAGCGCACCAGATGATACACCATCATCCGCTGACAGCGAGTACGCACCATGCGCACTGTACTCAGGCGGCGCCGCAGCCATGGTAGTGACTGGCGGCGAAGACATAACCGTGGTAACCGTCAACACAGGCACTTCGTTTAAATTGTTCAAAAATAACACAAAAAGTTCGAATAACCGACTTTAAACTATGTGTTCGACTAAATCGTTCAAAAACACAACAAAATCACTGGGTACGATAAATTGTCCGAAAGGCACACTGTATGACAAATTTTCGGCAAAAAGGGAAATACATCCTGTATAAACAATTGTCCGAAAATACACCGTGTATACACAATTGTCCGGAAAAAACACCGTGTATATCCAAAACACAATGCTTCAATTGTACACTATAAACACGAAATAAATTGTCCAAGAACTATGTACACTACACTAAACTATACCTACAATGTTCAACACGAAAGGTCCTTAACCTAATGAACAGTTTTGGTTGCAAATGATATATTTACAACAGGCACAGGGTACCAACACGAGTAGGTATAATATGTACACAGTTCTAAACGATTACACCAGTTCTAAACACAGTTTAGTCCACAAAACCGGCGAAACAAAATCGTACAACAAAAAATTCAAACGAATCGGCGGTTACAGTTTTATACACAGATTTGAAAGTGACTACGCGAGTCGGCGAAACAAAAATCACTTTAATTACACTATATACAAGTCTCTAAACACAAAATAACACGGCACTAGTTCGCAGGCGTGTCTTAAACACGAGAAAACTGCGACGAAAACTTAGCGTCGGTTAAAATTGTTCGGCCTAACGTTGGGCTGCCACTATAGCTGAACGGGTGGTTCGTCCGTAGACAAAAATAAACACCGCGATAAACTTTGCACTTCTTTAATAGTGTAAATCAAACTTGTGTACAGAACGCGAATTATAATCAAACGTGTTGACTGAGAAACATTAAAACGCAACGACGCGTCTCCGCACGCTCCGCAACCGCTCGTCAATTGTTAAACGATGCTCATTCGTCTATTGACGCCTTCGAAATTTAAATGAGCGCGCGGGCAAGCATCGCACGAGTTGAGAGCGCTGCTGTGCGACGCTAGTGCGGGGAATGACAGTAGGGATGTCCCTAGGCGCTATAAATATTCAAAGATACTTCAAGAAATATAATAGTCACATTCCTGAGTCTCATAACACCTTTGATTAAAATCAATTTGCCATTGGAATATGGTCTATAATAATACTAATAAAAGGAACTGGAAAATGATGATGCAGAGACACTCAGCTCTGAGGAACGAAGTTAAAAATACAGAGTAATACTAAATATTCTGGGTTTTTTGTCAACTAAACGCCTTCCGTGCGCGCCCCTTTGTGACCTCGCGCCCCTAGGCACGTGCCTAGTTTGCCTTTAGGATAATCCGCTACTGGTTTGGTCACTAAACTACACTACAAGAAATAACAATAGTTGTTACAACAACGAGACCCAAACATGTCTCGGCCGTGAAGAGACCCAGTTCCCATGTGAGCGATCGCGACCTCGCGCGGAAAAACAACTGCGCCTTATTTATGTTTGTTTGTGCACGATAAAAGTGTACAAACATTGTGGCACGTCGCGCGCCCGTAGGGGGGGACAGCCTGCTTCGGGACATGTCCCGGGACACGTGTCCCGAATGTCTCCATAGATCTATTTGTCCCGACTCCCGATATACTTCAACAAGAAATATCAATTCACTTTGGAATTTATAAACGTGATTAAGGCAGTGCACAGACTAGAGTCACGACAGTTTTAAGACAGCCTATTGCTTTACAAACATTATGAAGCGCGCACACTTCAAATGAGACGTCTCATAGACAAAGCTGTCTAATACCTACGAGAACTGCTCAGCGACAAGTCTGTCTTAAACCAGTCGTGACTCTGGTCTGCGCACTGCCTTAAAGTTACGCCACCGTTTAGGCCCCCTGTCCCTTTCTATCTTAACATTTTTCAACGAAGTGTGAAAGGGATAACAACACGATTTAATGGAAGCGAGGTTTAACTAGGTTTATGAATAACAGCAAAAGAGTTCAATGATACAATTTGTATGTACAGTCGACAGCAGATCAATGGTAACACTTCCAGTACGATTTCAAGTCTTACGACGCAAATAATAAGTACTGTCAAAAGTAAAAAGTGTTACCATTGATCTGCTGTCGACTGTACAAAGGTGACCCTGTGGCTCAAGGCAATCTATTCAAGGATGGTTTGGTTTATACTTTAATTGAAACTATAAACTAAACCTAACATAGAATGATTGAGAGAAAACCGGTTCCTTTGATGGATGACATCATGAAAGCAGCTAAAAGGTATGATGCAAAAGACATGTTTTATTTATTAATTTAAGTTCATATAAAGAGACAGGTAAGTGTTATGACAGGGCGTTCAGAAGCAACCCAAATGACCTAGGTCTGTGTTAGGTATTACATGTTATGTCACTAAAATAGGGAGACGAGAACCTATCGAAAGATAGGTAATGAGATAATTAGGTTTTTCATTAGCTAAGACTATAGTAACCTAACCTAATTGAATGATTGGAAGAAAACCGACTCCTTATATGGATGACATAGTGAAACCAGCTGAAGGATACCTTGATACAAATAAAAGTTGTTCCCATGGTGTATTATTGTTTAAGTAGCATGTACTTCGCTGTATTTAACTAATTTAAGTACCAGTTAAGTACTGATAGGTATTTAATTATTGCTCAACATGCTACCTATTCATCCGCTGAATTCTCTAACTAAAGGTTGTCTGGAAGAGATCGCTTGAAGCGATAAGACCGTCAATTGTGATATTAGCATATTTCTTTTGTGTAATTCCTTTTATTTTGCAATAAAGAATATTTATCTTATCTTATACAGTTAAGAGGCTGAAAATAAGAAAAAAGATTATAAAGCCTAAGCAACAAGAGATTGTCCCGCTGTCCCCTCTAAGGCCTTCGATATGTTTTATCATCCCTAGCCGGACACACAAGCGGCCGGGCGGACGTATTTGCCGAGCGCCCCTCCCGGTGTCCGATGATTCGGCTTTTAACTGAAATATTTGGACACACGACTATGTTTTTGTAGCAGAAAGGGACCTGACCCTTTGGGCGATTATAGGGCGACACTGGAGACCGTTCGGGGCTACGGGTCGATAAGTATGGGCTTTGCTACAAGCTTGAATTGGGTGCGCAAAAAACCAAAAACGCAGTCACCCATTAAAGCTTCCTGAATTGAGGGATCATGCGACAGATGTAAGCTTTGGGGAGTAACAAATTGTCGCGTTAAGTTTTTGTCAACTTCAATATGCGTAATGGCTACAGAGGGAATGCTTGTTACTTCTATAATGATGTTGAAACTAGACGATATAAAGCGATTCTATTTATTTTATTGTTGTGTGCTTTATTCTCTTATTATTATTTATTTTATTAATGGACTCCACAGTTCATCATTTGCCAATGTCATGTTACAGAAAATTCTATATATAATATTATTTTTACCTATTTATGAAACCTACCCTTTTTGAAATTCTTTATTGTAAATATGTAATAGTTTGTTTTTGTAAATAAAGAATTCCATTGATGTTAAAAAAAATAGTCTTCTATCTTCCTTCAGAGCAGTCGTAGTAGCGTCTTCACCCTGGGTAGCCGCGTCTTCTTGTCTTCATCCAGAGGAGACGCCGTAGCGTCGTCACTCTGGACGAAGCAGCTCGACAGTCACGTTCACTCCCGAGCTTGTAGCGGGAACTCTTGATAAAAGCTTGAATCTTCAGATTTTGCTACAATTATCCAATAAATTCACCATACTGTCATTCTCGAACATTTTCTGATTAATTTAACGTGATATTAAACACGAGCCACGAACCACTGTAGACTTTAAACTAAATATTATCAAATAATATTGCAACCGTCGTTTTACGCCATTTTCAAGAGAACCCTTTATTCTGTTATTCACTAACCTTAGAATCATTTAAGCTTGCCTGGAAGATATCACTTTAAGCGATAAGGTCACCTTTGCATACAAGTGTCTCATTTTAATTTTCTATGTTCTAAGTGTCCATCTTTCTATCATTTACGCAGACTAAATTCGTTCAAAAATTTGTAAGAAAGGATTCTGTTAGAAACGTGAATATGTGGTTGACAGCTTTCACTACGAGTATTCAAAGCTTATCTCATTTCCGCGTATATATTTCACATAACCCTGTAACCCTGGTAACTACGTATTTCGGTTTCACTATTGGAAAAGCTAATATTACGGGTAACCCCCGCTGAGCTTTGAAATCCCTACAACACGAAGATTTATTTATTTGTATGGCTTCGGAAGGAGAATAGAAAACATGTTATTAAAGTTCCACTTCTGTTGCTGGGTGGTCTTTATTAAATATGACTAAGCTATGTTACTTGTTGTTTGTTTATCATCCATAAATGAAATCTAGATTGTGGGACCAAGGAAGACTTGCAACATATTTTGATGGAATATGTCCGGTACGCGACTAAAAGAGAGCATGTTATCAATAGTTTAGGTTTATGCAAATTAGATGTAGGTATATTCCACGGCATTTTAGCTGAGCCAACTTCAGGCCCAGCTAAAATGCTGTTCTCGATCTCTTATAAAATTTAAGTTAATTTAGAATAGGTACGATGGGATTGGCATCGTCACTTTATGTGTACAAAAATCCCTAAACAATTATAGATTTAAAAAAAATCTAGATGATATTTAGGTATGTTGTAGTCACAGATCACTTACCCCATAGACCTGTTACAGGAGGGCGCCCGTGTCTACCCGCACATGAGCGCAAAATTGCTTCGCAACACGTGTCACCTAGAGATATTATAGACATGTACGCATCTCTTTAATACCGCAACCCTGTCCCCCGCTTCGTCTCTAAGCGCTTACAAATGACATTGCCAGATTCTGCCCCACCATCAACCGCATGATGAACAAGATAACGAATAAATGTAAAAATATCTCCGTATTTTATTAAAATTATTGGTTTAAAATAAAGTTTTGTACAACATGCGAGTCGAAAAAACAGCTTAATTAAGAATTCAGAAAATAGTAAGAAATCGAAGCGAATTATTCATTGTCTTTGTTATCATTTTCTACTACTCTCGCAACTGATTATGATTATGCAATATGAAACCTGTAATAAGTCTCCAACAAAAATGATATATGAGCTTCAATGGTGACCAAAGGTGGGGCAAAGCTCCATTGAAATATGGCAATGTCATTTGTACCGATTTCATGTCTATTGGGTAAGTGGTCTGTGTGATGAACTAAAACACGATTTACCGGGTTCAAAACGCACTATAGTCACTTCTAAAAAGCCTCTCTCGTAAAATTCTTTGTTAAAATATTCGTCGTGGTCTTTGCACTAGCTGTTTCGTCGCCGAGGACTGTGTGACCCAGTTTTGAGCCGCTTTGGCATTGAGGCGACAAGTGGCACGCATGCGATGCCTGCTATAAACCCCCTCCCTGGCTGCCTCGGCTCGCCTCAGCCTCAAAGGCCGCCATATTTCAGCGGCAATCTTATGAAATCTCCTCGGAGTATAACTGAACGCTCGAGGTGTGTTCACAATTTTTCCCCGCTGTCTCCCAAATGGCATATTTCATAAATTCCCGTCCCGTCCCGTCCCCGGTGAAATATCGCGTAATTCCACGGTTATGAAATCACTCTGATGTATCGTTGGTTCCGTGACGGAGTTTGTTCAGCGACACACTTGTGAATCACATTTGCTTACGCTAAATTGATTTCGTGGTTGTTGACTGCTCTTATTTTATTTGATGGAGGATGGATGTAACGCAATAAGGGATGGCAGAGAAGCTTATAAAGTCAAAGTCAAATTTCTTTATTGCAAGTAAGCACGTTGTGTACATTTTTGCACGTCAAAATATTTTTGAATTTACATTTACACCACTTTGCAAGGAAAAGGTGCCAACGCTGAGGAGAAAAAGTGGCAAAAAACTCTCAGCAGCACATAAGGAAGACAGACACGTACCAAAAGTTGATTGCTTCATTTGATGATGATGTGTTTCTATGACTCCCAGGTGGAGCCACAGGAACCGATGTACTCTTTCACTTTTCCCTGTCCTGCGTCTCCGTTACCTCCCAAGTGAGTCCAACTCTCTTCAGCTCGGCTGTCACCTTCGCCAGCTGTGTACAGGACGACCTGGCCTCCTGCCGCTTCCACTCAAAAGCGACCCGAGCCGTATTTCCGTCTTGCCTTCGTTCTAACGCCACCGCCGAAGAGCTGTCTTTTGGTACTGGGGCTTGCTTCAATTGGATATATTATAATTTGTTCCTTCATTAGTGCATCCCCAAAAGAGTTTCCAATAAAAGACATTGCCACTTTTTCAATGGAGCTTTGCCCCACCTACAAAACTACGTGACCATTTAAGCTGCACCTATCATTTTGTTGGGGACTTATTACAGGTTTCACATTGCATAATCATAATCAGTATCATTTTCTACTACTCTCGCAAGTCCTATAGAAGAATAACAAAAACAATGAATAAATCGCTTCGATTTCTTACTATTTTCTGAATTCTTAATTAAGCTGTTTTTTTCGAATCGCAACTTGTACAAAACTTTATTTTAAACCAATAATTTTAATAAAAAACGGAGATATTTTTACATTTATTCGTTATCTTGTACAACTTGCGGTTGATGGTGGGGCAGAATCTGGCATAGTCATTTGCCAAATGCAAGGCTACCAAAGGTCCATTCTCACTTGACTTGCTTGGCCGATCAGAACGTGTTCCGTCCGTGTGAAGCTTCATAGCTCTTGGCTGTGCCCATAATTCATCGTTCCCTGTCTTCTAAATATATCCCAGCTTTTTAAGAAATAATTTCCGATAAGTACTTACCTACAACAAATATTGAAGTTATATGGAATAAATCCTCTCATAACTAGGTACTGATTTAAACATATATCTATTCTTACTGACTGTACTAAATAATTCATGGACCCGGTGGGGAATTATTTTTATTATTATTCTAAAATGTCGTGGACCTGTTGGGAATCAATGTATGAACTTGAATTTTTTGAGAACAATAGGATCGTGGACCCACTGGGAACGAGCTAACAATGTTTTGATATTTTCTTGCATATATAAAAAAAAATTCTCCATTTATCATTTAGATTTTCGCTTCGCATAGCGCATATGCAAGAAAATATCAAAACATATGAAAAAGGAACGCGTCATCAATAAAAGACATGATTTCTAACTGCAACGTTAGACATGAATTTGAGTAATTGCACAATTACTGGATATATAGATGTCGCTACCGTCCCTCAGACGAGAATATGGAGACAAAATTCACGATCTGGATACGAATCACGATGGCTCTGTTGGATTAGATCGTGCCACGGAATGGCGAGGTCCCGGGCTCGAATCCCGGCCGTGATGAAATTTTTTCTCCATTTATCATTTAGAGCTAACAATGGTTCTAATGGTACGGTGGAACACAGAGAAAGGTGTACAGGAGAGTTTTTAGGGTTGAGATTTTCTCGAAAACTTATTGACCTATTGCAAAAATTCTTTCACTGTTTGATAGATAAAAGTTAAAACTATGTAACTGTAAAATATTATTAAATTCGGTCCATTAGTTTTTGAGAAAATCTCAACCTTATTGAGGCCCCCTGTATACTTATCTCTGTATTCGACTGTACCACGGTAAAGCAAGGATAAATGAAAATGATATGACGTATATCGGCCGGTGAATTGCAAGATAAATGTGCACGGATTCAATTTGGCTACAGCTAGCGGCCAGTGCGGGTTGTAAAGACATAGATATGTATGTATAGTCGGCTACAACTAGCGCCTGTATTCATTCGGTGCGTCGGTTTGAGAGTGTGGTCGGCTCAGCTGGCGGGGGCAGTAATTGCATCAACAGCGGTACACTCGACATGCAATATATCATAGTTGGACGCAACTATAACGCTGAATCCATTATTAACTTGATAAACTAGCTACGAAGATAAAAACCATAACTTTTCACCTCAACAGCCATTGTTTATTTGTCGTCATAGCAACCGCTACTTATATTTTTACATTGCTCCAAAGAGACTTAATTAATAAGATTTTATGTCGTGAACAATAGTATACCTTCCTTCACAAATCTGGACCATTGGTGCACGCGAAATTATACCTAGATTTTCATTATCAGGAATCTCAGGTAATTACTTAAAGTGTTTCGTTTCAACGCGACGTTTGGAAAAAAAATAATGATCGTTTTTCGTCATGTACATTCACGTACATTTACCGAGTGCTCTCAAAACGGTGAAGAAAACATCGTGATGAAACCTACATGCTGTAGAAGAAGAAAAAAAATCTAAGGCATATGAAATCCGCCAACCCGCAGTGGGCCCGCGTGGTGGGTAATGGCCCCAGCTCCCTCGATGTAAGGGAAGGTCTGTGCCCGAGCAGTGGGGACATATAAATAGACTGATGATGATGATCGTCATGGAGAACTCATCATTGACATTCGAATTTAGAGGGATTTTGGGGGACTGAAACTTCAGGGCGCGTATTCATAAACGTTATTTAAAGTTACGCCACAGTTTAGGCCTCCTGTCCCTTTCTATCTTAACCTTTTTAACGAAGTGTGAAAGGGATAGCAACATGATTTAACACGTTCATGGACAGTAGAAATTACGAAATGACAGTGAAAATTCTCAACTACTGTCATAACCGTGGGGGATTCTAAGTATGTGCGTGTCAAGACCGACAAAAATGTACCTACAACCTTTATTTTGACAGTACACATACCTATTTTCTACACAGAATGACAGTGGGACCGCTCCACAAAGAAAACCGCCTACGAACGCCGCGGGAGATGCCGTTGTGTCTTTTTAAATGCATCAAAATACTACGTCATACGCCGTACTGTCATTTTCCGAACACTCAAAGTACGGCATATGCCGCCACTGTCCATGAACGTAAGGGAAGTGTGGCTTAACTAGGTTTATGAATAACAGCGCAGATGTCCTAACCAAGTGTCTTTCACTTTCGTTACCGCTAACAGAATTTAAACAAAAACATGATTATGATTGATAGATTATTTGCTTTTTCAGCGGCATCCTTCCTACTAATACAACTCAACAAGCTACCTATTCATCCGCTGATTTCTATAAACAAAGGTTGTCTGGAAGAGATCGCTTTAAGCGATAAGACCGCCAATTGTGATACTAACTGTATTAGCATATTTCTTTGTGTAATTCCTTTTACTTTGCAATAAAGAATATTTATCTTATCTTATCTTAATATTACAAACGCGAAAGTATGGATGGATGGATGTTTGTTGCTCTTTCACGCCAAAACTACTGAATGGATTTTAATGAAACTTCACAATAATATAGCTCATACATTAGAATAACACATAGGCTATAATTTATAATCCTGCGCAGACGAAGTCGCGGGCAGTAGCTAGTTTTTAAATATTGTTATCACAGGTATGCAGGTTTCACGATGTATTCGCATCGCTTTGAGAACATCCGGTTAATATTCGTACATTTTCAAATTCAATGCATAAATATTTAGCAAGGATAAGGAGGTAAAATCATTGGCTGACATGTGGAGAGAATATTATGATGGAATGATAGTTAGTTGCGAAAATTCTTGACGAAATGAATGATAGATGCTACGATTCTTCTAGTTGCGAGTGACATATTCATGTGAGAAAATGCCCCTTTCTTTCTAGAAATACCTATATCTTTCTCAGTCTTCGTCACTTGATAATAATAATAAATAAAAATAAAAAGCCTTTTATTGTCCATTCTCATAAATAATTAAAATATTCAAATTATTGTCGTGCATAGATATAAATATTCAATTCAATTTTTTCATTTCATTTTCGTCAAGTTCACATGTCATTTTAAAGATTAATTTTATTATTATTAATTGCTTAGTCATTTTCTTGAGATAAGGACCCCCTATGGGTAAAGGCCTCCTCCAGATTTCGCCAGTCGTCTCTATTTTGTGCTTGTCACTTGATAAATCGGTAACAGTAAAAAAAACACTATCTTTTATCTATTCTTTGATGACGTCTAAAGGACCTTCTATCTGTATTACAAAGGTTAGACTAAGACCCATCAGTTTCTCCGAGCTCCGAGCTAAAAGACCAATTTATTACTGAGTTGAAAAGAGTCCAAGCCTGACCAATCTAGCGAACCTATTCACAGGAGTTCGAGAACTAAATTCGATTTGATAAAGCGCTCGCACTGAGAGCGACTCATTCGAGATACGAGGATAATATTATGTCACGATCACTTTTATTTATTTTATTAATGGACTCGACAGTTCGTCATTTGCCAATGTCATGTTACAGAAAATTCAATATGTAATAGTCTTCTATCTTCCCCCAGGGGAGTCGCAGTAGCGTCATTACCCTGGGTAGCCGCGTCTTCTTGTCTTCATTCAGAGGAGACGCCGTAGCGTCAATCACTCTGGACGAAGCAGCTCGACAGTCACGTTCACTCCCGAGCTTGTAGCGGGAACTCTTGATAAAAGCTTGAAACCCCAGATCTTGCTCAAATTATCCAACAAATTCACCATACTGTCACTCGCGAACATTTTCTGATTAATTTAACGTGATATTAAACACAAAATAGTCCCTGTAGACATTAAAAGGAAAATTATCAAATAATTTCGCAACCGTCGTTTCCCGCCATTTTCAAGAGAACCCTTTATGATTCTTTACAAAGACTGAAAGAAGTTTGTATTGACTGACTGACTGACTGACAAATTTGAATTTTTTAATGTTTAAGTGTCTAATGTTGCGGTGACCTTACAGGGTTTATGTGAGCACTTCCTGTACTGTCTAACAACCATGTTACCACATAAAGCAAGGAATAAATGAATTATGAATGTTGGGTTCTTCTTATCTACTTTTTTAAGAAGACGTTTTTATTTGCCACATAAAAGTTTTTACAGTCATCTTTATAAAATAATAATAATAAATACTTATAAATTAAATGTAATTATGAATTAAATGTAATGCTCCCACTTGCCTATTCGTATTGGCTATTGGATGTTTGTCGTATTTGTAATGGTGGCACTTCACTTGGATTTGTATTTGCGTATTTATCATGATTGTCATGTGTGGTTGGTATTCTTGACAAAATATTCGTCTTATTTATTTGCCTTATTTGTCAAGCATTTGACAAATACGACAAACATCCAATAGGGAATTGCGAATAGCCAAGTGAAGTGCCGCCATCAAATATGATAATATGTTTATTATTAACACTTTATTGTATACACACTGGATATTTACATTGTAACATAGATAAGAAAAGACATATACAAAGGGCGCAACTTATCTCTATCAGAGATTTCTTCCAGCAAACCCATGAAGCGACCATTTGAGATGAAAGGTAGACATAATGTGTACCGTTATAATAATAAATAAATACTTAAACATACTTACAAATATAAAACTATACCTACAATATAACATAATACTATATATTATATACATACTCATATTTACATACATAAATACCTACATGCAATAAATAAATAAAATATACATAAGTACTCCTATAAACTCTAATTAAATATTAAACTTATTCGACATACAATATGTTTGTTAACAGATTGTATGTCGAATAGACAAATGAGACGAATATTTTGTCACACATAATAACCACACATGGCAAGTATAACAAATATAGTGAAGTGGGAGCATTACAGTATAATCTTGAGCACCTTTAGTTTAGCGAGATTGTAAACTGTGAACATATTAATTAGATAAAACGGGAATTACCGTGTTAAACATTTATTATTGATGTCTCGATAGATGTAAACGAGGCACAAAGGCGAGTGCGTGCAAACGAGCGGACATAATTAGTTCTTTTTGCAAAATGTGGGTACCTGCAAATATCAACAACTTTTCTCAACGCAGGCAGCGAACACGAAAGAGGGTAGATCGTTTTGTGTCACCCTTCTGACGTTTAACACTCACCGACTGTTGTTTGGTAACAAAATGTGGCAACACTGTATACCTAATTTAAAAAAATAAAGTTAGTCGTAAACCGAAAGTCAACGTGTTTTAATAGGTTATGGGCAATCTCGTGTCTTTTTCAGTAATTTCTCAGGTTTTAAAAGTAATTACAGTTCGAAAAAGTGGTTGTTCTTTCGCGTTATCATGGCTAGTAACTATATTCAAAGTATTCCGAAGTTAAAGGGCAGACAAAATTACGATGAATGGAGCTTCGCGGCAGAAAATTTGTTGGTGCTTGAAGGCATGATTCACTACATAAAGCAAGTGCCAGACACGGAAAGAAAGGCTGCGGACGATGCCAAAACGAAGGCAAAGCTGATTCTGACCATCGATCCAGGATTGTACGTGCATATAAAGGAAACATGCAGTTCAGAAGAACTGTGGGCAAAGCTGAAAAACATGTTCGATGACTCGGGTTTTTCAAGAAAAATAACTTTGTTGCGACATTTAATCTCCATACGGCAAGAAAAATGCGATTCTATGACATCATACGTAACGCAAGTTGTCGATACGGCGCAGAGATTAAAAGGCACAGGATTTGCAATCACGGATGAGTGGATAGGATCATTATTATTAGCTGGTTTGCCGGAAAGGTATTCTCCAATGATAATGGCCATAGAACACTCTGGAATTCAGATTACCACAGATGCTATAAAATCGAAACTTATCGATATGGAAGTTTCGAATTTTACCGATTCGGATGCCAGTGGCGCTGCATTCGCTGCAAAGAAATATGACAACACTACGAAAGTGACATTGACAGGTGAAAAGAAAAACGTAATTTGTTACAAATGTAAACAAAGTGGTCATTTCAAGAACCAGTGTCCATCATTGCGGCAGAAAAATAAGCAATCAAATGCTTTTAGCGTGGTATTTTTGACAGGAAAATATAGTAAATACGAATGGTACGTGGACTCCGGCGCGAGTACTCATATGACGGCGAACGAACATTGGATAAATAACGCAAATCGCGAGCCGAGTTTATCAGAGATAACTGTTGCCAATGATATGAAAGTGCCAGTATTGTGTTCAGGAGACGTACAGATAACGACGACGACTGAATGTGACTTTGATATCACAGTTAAGAATGTGTTATGCGTGCCAAGCTTAACAACAAACTTGTTGTCAGTGAGTGAACTTATCCGAAACGGAAACAGTGTCATTTTCGAAGACAGTTGCTGTTATATTTACAACAAGAAGAATATTTTGGTTGGAACAGCTGAGTTAACCAACGGTGTATATAAGTTGAATATAAAAGTGACAGAATGTAAATTATTGGCAACAGTGGCAAGTGCAGAATTGTGGCACAGACGGCTAGCACATATTAACAGTTGTGATTTGAATAAAATGAAGAATGGTATCGTGAATGGATTGTCTTACCCGGCTGCTAGTGACATGATGAAAGAAAAATGTATAACCTGTTGCGAAGGTAAACAGAGTAGGTTACCATTTTCACATGTGGGACAGAGAAGTACAGAGACACTACAGATTATACATGCAGATGTATGTGGTGCCATGGAAACGACATCCATTGCTGGTTCAAGGTACTTTCTTTTATTCATCGATGATTATAGTCGCATGACCTTCATATACTTTTTGAAGCAAAAGAATGAAGTATTTAAGAAGTTCAAGGATTTCAAAGCCTTGGTTGAAAACCAGCAGAACAAGAAAATAAAAATACTTCGCACAGACAATGGTGGCGAGTTTTGTAGTGGTGAAATGGAAAATTACTTAACCAAGGAAGGAATTATTCACCAGAAGACAAACGCATACACACCAGAGCAGAACGGTGTCTGTGAAAGGGCTAATAGAACCATCATAGAAAAGGCCAGATGTTTAATTTTTGATGCTAAGTTAGACAAGAAGTTCTGGGCTGAAGCAACAAATACAGCAGTGTATTTAAAGAACAGGTGTATTACCTCAAGCTTGGAAAATAAAACTCCATATGAAGCGTGGTACGGGGTGAAACCAGATATAAGCAATATTCGTTTGTTTGGAAGTCCAGTGATGGCTCATGTACCCAAAGAAAAGAGATTGAAATGGGACAGAAAATCTGAGCAGTACATTCTTGTGGGATTCTCAGAAAATGTTAAGGGATACCGTATATATGATCCAAGAAAGAAAATCGTCACAGTAAAGAGAGATGTTATAATCATGGAAGGAAAAACAAACATGAATAGCAAAGAAGAAGATGAAAATGTGATCTGGATTCAGAATGAAATTCAGAAAGAAGATAAGAATTTGATTCAGCGTGATGAAAGATCAGAACTGCGAGAAGAAAGCAGAGATTCAGTGGGGGAAAGCACAATGAATGAATCTCTGAACAGATCAAGCTCAAGTTCATCGATTTACACTAGTCCATATAGTGAAGAAAGCGATGATACATTGACTAACACTATTGTCGAGACGGACACATCAACGAGTGAACCTCCAGTACCGCCTCCACAGATTGAAAGAAGCAAGAGGGAGAGGAAAGTCAGAGAACGTTATGGTTTTAATAATTTGTGTGTTTCCAGTACCGTCCCAGAAGCTGCTGATCCGATTGTCTTCTCAGAGGCTCTCAATGGACCAGAATCTGAGCAATGGAAGCTGGCCATGCGTGAGGAGCTGCAGAGTTTCGAGGACAATGATGCGTGGGAGCTCGTCGATATTCCAAACGGTGTGTCAATCGTGCAATGTAAGTGGGTGCTAAATAAAAAGCTAGATGTTAACGATAAAGTGCGATATCGTGCCAGGCTTGTAGCAAAAGGATTTACACAACGTCGTGGTATAGACTACGAGGACACTTTTTCTCCCGTTGTGAAACATTCTACCTTGAGAATGTTATTTGCTCTCAGTGCACAGTGGGGTTTAGATATTACACACTTAGATGTAACAACTGCATTTTTAAATGGTCATTTAAAAGAAAATATTTTTATGTCCATTCCTGAAGGGTTTAAAGATAAATGTAATGGAAAAGTTTTAAAACTTAAAAGAGCTATCTATGGGCTAAAACAGTCTTCTTTAGTTTGGTATGAAAGAGTAAAAGATTGTTTGTGTAACTTAGGTTTTAAAAATAGTAAGTTTGAACCATGTTTATTTACAAGAAATACTGATAATGTAAAAATGATAATAACCCTGTACGTCGATGACTTTCTAATTTATTCAAATTGTACACAGGAGACAGAAAAGCTTATATCTGTATTAGGCTCTGAATTTAAATTAAAGGATCTAGGAAGTGTCAGACGTTACTTAGGTATGAGAATTAATGTGGATCAGAAAAACAATATCATTACAGTAGATCAACAGCAGTACATAGAACAGTTATTGTCCAAATTTGATATGTCTGGTTGTAGATCCATAGATACTCCAATTGAATGTAAATTAAACATTAAGAAATCAGAAAAATGTATAACTGATATTCCATATCAAAGACTGATAGGCAGTTTGATGTATTTGGCAGTCTTAACAAGACCTGACATCGCGTTTTCAATAAGTTACCTGAGTCAATTTAATAATTGTTATAATGAAAGTCATTATAATTATGCAAAAAGAGTTTTAAAATACTTACAGAAAACTAAAAATTATTGTATAAAGTACAGTAAAGAAAATGTAAAATTAACAGGTTTTGTTGATGCTGATTGGGCGAGTGATAGTTTAGACAGAAAGTCATATACTGGTTACTGCTTTACCATGTCTGGTTCTGTGATCTCATGGCAGAGCAGGAAACAGAAAACTGTTTCTTTGTCTAGTACCGAAGCAGAGTATGTAGCATTGTCGGAGGCATCTAGAGAAGCTGTTTACTTAAGAAACCTGTTGTTTGAGATTTCTAATAAGATGTGTGTCATTGAATTATATTGTGATAATCAAAGCGCAATAAAATTGGCAACAAGTCATCAGTCACATAATAGGTCGAAACATATTGATGTTCGGTATCATTATACTAGAGATGCTGTTAAAAACAAATTAATTGATATCAAGTATACATCAACTCAAGATATGCCTGCCGACTTATTAACGAAGGGTTTGTTAGCAAGTAAGCATTACAAGTTTATGGGGATGATGGGTATAAATAAGTACACATAAAATGTTTGTAATAACTTAAGTTTATTTTGTTAAGTGGGTGTGTTGTTTGGTAACAAAATGTGGCAACACTGTATACCTAATTTAAAAAAATAAAGTTAGTCGTAAACCGAAAGTCAACGTGTTTTAATACCGACTTCAGTCTACTCGTGACCATGATGGCTGCAATGCTGGCGAAATATCGAGACATCAATAATAAATGTTTAACACGGTAATTCCCGTTTTATCTAATTAATATGTATATAAAACGGGAAAGTTTAAAAAGTGATGTCAGATCAACTTGAAATATAATGGGATAGTTTCTAAACTAACCTGTCCAGCTGGAAAATTGTGATTCATTTGAAAAGTTGAGCAGCTACTTTGTCAAGGTGTCACCCATAAAGTACCATTTGAATTGTCTAAAAATACTGCCATGGTCTTATTTTACTACCTACGATGGATTAGGTAAGATTAAAAAAAAAATCTAAGGCATGTGAAATCCGCCAATCCGTATTGGGCCCGCGTGGTGGATCATGGCCCCAGCTCCCTCGATATAAGGGAAGGTCTAGTGCCCGAGCAGGTGGGGCAACAAATAGACTGATGATGATTATTAGATATTTAGGGCAAAACATTAAGTAAAAAGTTTAAACCCGCCTCGCTACTAAGAATGCATGACAGTTGATTACATGATTGTCGATCTCTTGCGTGATATTTTTTATCGGGAGAGATTCGGCCATTATTTTGAAATGGCGGATTGATTTTTTGATTATTTGTTTGATTTTCTATTTACATGAATACTTTAAACTAAATAACTTGACATTGGCGAAATTATCTCTTGAATAAGAATAGAACCCATTCAAATAAAAATAGAATAGAAGGAATATAGGTATTTTTGCCATTCACTTGTTTTTCCATTGTTTGGATTTTCAATAGAAGTCGAATCTTTCTGACGTATGAAAGTGAAAGTGACAACAAGGGCGAAGACCTTCCACAATACAAAATATACTTTCGGCCCTCTCTATTTAATATTTTATTCACATACAATATAGCTTACAGAGATATATCTCTAAAACACTACATGTCACTTTAATAATAATTACAATATAATCAATTCAATAAATATAAATGGACATTACAAACATAAAATAACATTACAAACATCCACTTAAATATCTATACACGTGCCCAATAAAAGCACCAATTCTAATGTCAAATATGTCGACGTCCTCGCGAGCAGCGAGCACGTCGCCGAGCAGCGAGCGAGCGCGAGCGGTGGGCGCGTTGCGTGCGCGGCGCGTGCGCGTCAGGGGCCGCGCGAACAGGCGCGGGGCGCAGCGCGGGCCGCACGCGCCGCCGCGCGGCACCTGCAGCGACATCTGCTCTAAGGCAGACATGTTGTCGACCTCGTTGTGAAGCAACGAATAATAATGCACTACAAGCAGCAGTCTCCGCCTCAGAACTAGTGTGTCCAAGCCTACCATACCCGATACGAAGAGCGATGGATACAAGAAAGGGTAGTATCCGTACGTTCTCCTGTACACCCATCGAGCAAACTTTCGCTGGACTCTTTCTATCATGAGGGAGTACTTACTCTCGTAAGGGTCCCACACAATAGCGCCGAACTCGAGTGTACTCCGGACGTACGCGTTGTACAGAACCCTAGCCACACTGATGTCCCCGAATTGCGAAGCTACTCTCATGATGAAACCTAGAGCTTTGTTTGCTTTTTTGCAAACATTGGTCATATGAGTGCGGAAATCCAGCTTGCAATCCAGGGTTACCCCTAAGTCACGAATTTGGCTCACTCTTGCCAAAGGCGCGTCAGGTAAGCTATACGTAGCGTATATAGGAACACGTGAGCGTGAGAAAGTAATGACCTTGCACTTGGAGGCATTGAAAGGCAAACGGTTAGCATCACTCCACTCAGCCACAGCATCGATATCCCTCTGCAGGGCCTCGACGTCGGCAACACCACCGACCCCCAGACACAGCTTCAGGTCATCCGCAAACATAAGGCACTTGGCAGCGCTCACGGTCCTCGGCAAGTCGTTGATCATCAGTAAAAATAAAGTAGGTCCCAGGGTACTTCCCTGGCTGACTCCAGACCGAGTGTAATAGTCGTCGGACTCGTGACCACCCACTCGAACGAATTGGCAGCGGTTGCTCAGGTAGCTCGAGAAAAATTGTAGGAGCTTGGGAGCAAATCCTACCAGTGCCAACTTCTCTAGTAGAATGTCGTTATCTACCAAATCGAATGCTTTTTTAAAGTCGAAATAGGTCGCGTCGACTTGCCGACCTGCATCCATTTCGGTAGCGACATAATCCACGAGGTTAACGAGATTAGTGGTGGTCGATCGAGCCCTACGAAACCCATGCTGGCAGTCATCCAGAACAGGACCCACTTGCTGGCCAATACGACGATCCAAAATGGACTCAAAGAGCTTGCCGAAGACCGAGAGGACCGCAATAGGCCTGTTATCGGATATCTCCGAGCTGGACCCAGTCTTGGGGACTGGAGTCACCCTGGAGGTTTTCCAACGCCGGGGGTAGACCGACTCGCGAAGAGACAGATTGTACAGGTACAACAGGGGCACCTCGAGAACTCTCACACAGTCTTTCAAAAGAAAGCACGGAATGCCGTCAGGCCCAGGCGCTGAGCGCAGCTTGAGCCGTTTCACTGCGGCCCGCAGGTCTGCCTCGTCCACGGCCTCCACCGTGACCCGCGCGGCGTCGCCCCCCGCGCCCGCGCGCTGAGCCGCCGCCGCGTCAAGCCGCGGCACCTCGCGCTGGAACACGGAGCTGAAGTAGCGCGCGAACGCGGCGGCCGCCTCCGCACCCTCTACCTCCGCACCGTCGCACGTAAAAGTCCCACTACGTCCTCTGTCCTTTCGCATGTCTTTAATATATTTCCAGAATTTTACAGGATCGTCAATAATTTGTTTTCCAGTGGCTGCGATGTGCTGTCGATGTGCCCTGTTAATCAACCTTTTGACGTGCGCCCTGTAGTACCTGTACATTTCCATGTTAAACGCTTTACCCTCGGATTTGTGCCTAACGAAATGAAAATGCTTAGTTTTAATATTTTCAATAATTTCTGGCGTATACCAAGGGGGATATGCAAAGCGACTCGTATGTATGGGACGTTTCTTGACAGGTGCATGTGAACTTAGACATTGGTATATTTTGTTGTAGAAAATATCAGTTGCGGAATCGACCTCTCTAATGTTGAGTAGGTCGGACCAGTCTAAGTCGGCTAATGCCGCATATAGTGCACTAAAATCCGCTTTATGAAAATTCCAATCTGGAGGTGCGTCCGGCCGCGCGCTCGGGGGCGGCGGCGGGCGCGGGCGCGGGGCGGCGGCGCGCGGCAACGACACGCGCACGCTCAGCGGCGGGTGGTACGCGTCGGCCGGCACCAGCGCGCCCGCACCCGCACCCGCACCGCCGCACACCGACACGCGCTCGCTCGCTACTCCGCTCAGTACGAGGTCCAATAAACCGTTATGCGAGTTTAATACATTATTGTATTGTGTCAATTTGCAAAAGTCAGAAAAAAAAGAAAAATGCATTTTTACATTCGCACTACAAGAATTGAGGTTGAAGTCACCCAAAATAATTACTTCCATGTCAGAATATTTACAAATAGCATTTTCGATACATGTCAAAACATTTAAATATTGTTCGTCATTATAATTAGGCGGTAAATAAACAACACAACACAAAATTTTAACATTCTTCCAACCGATCACAGCGAATAATAGTTCTTTGTCGGGTGTGAGCCCGTCTACGTCGGTGAGAGTGCGCAGTGTGTACGGGTGTCTGGCGGCGAGCAGCACGCCGCCCCAGCCCGCGTCTCCGGCGCGGTCGCGGCGCGACACCGTCCACCCGGCGGGGAACAGCTCGCCGTCGCACACGGAGCTCACGAGAAACGTTTCCGTCAGCGCGATGATGTCGTGACTGGATGACGTAACATTGTTGTTGAACAATGTGGTCTTCGATCGGAGCCCCCGTACGTTCTGATATTTAATGTTAATATTTTTAAGTCTAGTCGGATTTTCGGCTGGCACGAAAGCTCTGCCGCCAAGGCTTGATGCAGATATCCTCGGCCCAGTTCGTCGGGGCCATGATTTGAGCTGCAAGTTTGGACGGCACTCCCAGTTTGAACGAAGCGTAGCTCCCGCGCGCCTTGAGCGCCTCCACGGTGCAGACGTCACCGCCACAGATGGTGTTTAGGTGCGCGCTCACCTGGTCCGCCGCGGTGCCCTCCTGCACGTAGTACAGGTGCAGGTGCTGGCGGCGCTCAGCAGCGCGCAGCAGCGTGGCGCCCGGCGCTGCAGTGCCGCGCAGCACGCCGCGCGAGTCCGCCTGGGATGCTCGGCCTCGCGCGCCGCGATGAGCACCTCTCACCTCAGTCCAGCCCCCAGAAGAGTCGGAGTCCTCAGTGTCATCCTTCACTACAGCAGCAGCAGTCGTTGGTGTGGGACGAGGGTCGGGGGTGATCGGATATAGCGACAGCTCCGCAGGCCTTGAGGGTGCACGCTGTGAAGGCGAAGGTATATCTGGCATTTGTTCTGATCTCGGCTTGCGCCCGCTCCTCCTCTTTCTGCTCACACCGACTCCCACGTCTGATCTAGAACATACCGTTTCTAATTCGGGTTCCTTATTACTGCCCTTGACGAGCAGGTCCAACTTCATCTCCAGGGCCGCCACCGCACTGCCCAATTCCGACGTGGCACTCTGTGCATTGACGTAAACTGTCTCCACCTGCTGTGCTATACGTTCGGAGACAGAGTTAATCAGTGCCTCGGTCAGTATGGCCCGCAACTCCTCCCTTATGACCGTTCTGATGTCGTCCAGCTGGCCACAGGCACACCTGCACTGGCACTCCTGTTGCGCCTCGCGAGTTTTTCGCCGCTCCTGTTGTTTCCATACGCCATAGTTTCCACGGTGCATAGTGACATTATCCATATCGGATATGGAATCGTTGATTGTGTCATTAACAATCGTGTCATTATTATCAGGGGTATTGTCATGAGCATGAGTCTTTGTCTCCTCATGGGTACTCATTAAAAAGCGTACAGGAGTGTTTACATCTCTGGTTTTTGGCAACTTACTCCGGCATGAGACACAGATCCAGCTCCGCTTGAAGTCTATTGTCAGGGATTTGTATTTCTTTTCATCCATACCAGCACATATAAGGTCATAACGGTCATCACATTTAGTGCATTTCATAGCACCGCTCATTGCGTCAATTCCCTGATTGCATCCCGCACAAGTCGTATTTTGTGCCATTTTAGAAAGTTTGTCTCTCAGAGACATACAATTCACCAAACGCACGATGTCCGCTCTGCGTTAATTGATCTATACCGTGTGACGTAGCGGTCGGTGCACGGCGCGGCCGCAAGAGACTTTCACATTTACGCAGTGCGCATAAGGTCGCGAGTCACATGCGTGGGCGCGCGGCACTGGTCATCCGCTGATCAACTGACCGCAATTAAACAGTTATTATTTAGCGCTTTATTCGCTTATTTTACATACATTTGCATCAAATTGTTTAAAAACACTTTCCACTATTATATATTAGTACACTATTTTAACTTTAATTCCGAAAAAAGTTTATAAACATACGTTTTAGAATAAATTACACAGAGCACTAACAAAACAAATACACACGAATCGGTAGCCGGTCAAAGAGCATCAGCTCTCTATGAATTTTTTCCGTGATTGATTGACAGTATCCTTGCTGAGGCCTTGGTTTAATGAAACTGACTGTACTCTATATCGCAGTATGGGTCACCTAACTGCATTGTAACACGATTCTCGCAGACAATCGCGTGCGGACGAGACGCGGAGGCGGACGGATTGCGGATATCCGTCCGCACTGATAGAACCCTTCACTGCGCGGAGAGCACGACCTGTAGGACACATTCTAGACCTTATTACTATAGCATAGAGTGTTACATGGGATGTTATGTCGATTGTACACCGGTGTTCTGGCACTAATGAAGGTATTAGCACGACTACGGCGGCTTATTGGATTATTGATGCATGGGAAGGCCGCTATGATGCATGGGATGCTACATGCGGCGTTAGGCAAAGTAATTAACTGACTATAATTAAATATTTCTCCACTTGACAAAATAGTTGAATTGTTGGAGGACGTAGAACCTAAATTCGCAAGAAAAACGCATTGGATATAATGTTAGTTGACATAAAGTTCGAAAGAAAGGCATGTCAAAATTCTTTTCGATCTAAGTTAATCGAACGAATGGTTTTCGAAATTAGGACCTCCAGTATCCATAGAAGAAGATTTCCTACTCAATGCTCGCAAAGTGGTGTAAATTAAAAATAACTAAGAATCTTTTTAATTACCTACTAATTACTAATATAATAAATGCTCTAAAAACTAGGTAAGTACTGATTTAAAGAAATATCTATTATTCATTGCTGACTGTACTAAATAATCCATGGACCTATTGGGAAATATTTTTATTATTATTATTATAAAATATCGTGGATCTGTTGGGAATCAATGTATGTATTTAATTTTTGGTAGGTAAATAGATAATAATTAAATGGAAACAACAAACCGAACGTGCATGCGTAAGTACGAAGCGAGAGGTACCAGGATCGCAGAAGACGGAAGAAATTAATGCAAAATACTCATGTCGTTTCACGTTCGGTGAGTTGAGAGTATTGAATGTAGAAGCGAGAGTTATGTACCAGGATCGCAGCAGATAGAAGCGGTCTCTGCCTACAGGCGGGAGTGCTACTCCACATGTTTGTCTAAAAGTAACTTTTTTCATTTGTATACAAAAGTTTTTTGCCAGCTTGTCGAACAACAAAGCGTGGACAGAAGAAAGTTCCTCGTACTTTTTGCTTATGTCGAGCGGCAACTGTGCCGAAAAAGACCCTAAAACGCATGTACTTATGCCTTAAATAAAACAGCTTCTGCTACAGACAGTATGTACGGTGGAACACAGAGAAAGGTGTACAGGAGAGTTTTTAAGGTTGAGATTTTCTAAAAACCTACTTGACCTATTGCAAAAATTCTTTCACTGTGTGATAGATAAAAGTTAAAACTATGTAACTGTAAAAGAAATTATTAAATTCGGTCCAGTAGTTTTTGAGAAAATCTCAACCTTATTGAGGCCCCCTGTATACGACTGTACTAGCTATCCTAGATTGCGTACACTAATTAGTAAACGCTAAGCGCAGCGTCCCGCTCGCTCTTACGCGATGTAAAATATAAACGACAGTGACAGTAGCGTTTAGGATTAGGGTTCAACTTAGTGTCCGATACAAAATTAGCTACAATATCTGGATTTTAGAATTAAAACTACTATAAATTACAGATGTGTGTGAGAACAGGCGAGACAGGAATAGGAGAGGCAGTAGTACTCTCCTCTCCCCGCTCGCTCTCGCCTCATCGCCTTTTCAGTACCTGACTAAGGACTTTGCATTTGGCTGGATACTTTTTCTAATCTCTAGGGGGGGGGGGGGGGGGGGGGGCTTGGGCTTTATTGCCCCCCTTGGCGACGCCCTTGACTATATAACATATCATAGAGCGGCTCGTTCTGTTACAAGTAAATGCTCTAGTCCATACTCACCTTGATAATATCTGCTTTTTTCTTGAATACCTATAAGTACGCAGGTAGATATACCTATAAGTATAATAACGTTTTATGAATGTTCCAAAATATTATGTTTGATGTTGCGCTCATCACGTGACCGCCCCGCAATAAATTGTGATCCGTCAAATGAATGGGTGCGATTTGTTTTTTACGATTCGGTTATTTCACATGTGGATGCGTGTGACTAATGAACAGTGAATTCGCGGTAAATTGGATAATTTACAAAATATGCCAGGGGACACTGAAAAAGAAAAGTTGTGTGATGTTTGCAAGTAGTGAAAATTGAATTATTTACTCAAGTCCCTCCCAGTTCCACAAAGAATATAATAATAATATATCAAAAAATCTAATATTCTTCGATTTTAATTTTTTCGATTGCGCCGCAAAACAAACCGCAAATTAAACTAATCTCGAAATTCCTTTTCATTTTCTTATTTTCATGTCATCTCAATTCAACTTTCACTCAATTCATAACATTATATTTGAACTGGACTAGTGGGAATAAACATAAACGTTGTTAGGGTTCCATGCCTCAAACGGAAAATAGGAACCCTTATAGGATCACTTTGTTGTCCGTCTGTCAAGACCTATATCTCAGAAACGCGTGGAGGGATCAATTCAAAAATTGAAATTAATACCAAATACTCAGGTCTACAACCTCATTTTGTTATTACAAACTTATATTTGCAGACTATGAACTAATGGCTAACTACTACACTAGCTAACTTTGGTTTTATATGTAACTGATGTATTTTCATTTGTGTGCAAATAAAGTATATTTGAAAGTAATGGCAAAGATACAAGTTGCGTTGCACGGAAGTCTCGGTGCGCGAGTTCGGCTCGCACTTGGCCGGTTTTATTGAATTATTATCTTTAAGTACGTCATTAAGTAAAAAAAAGTCTCTAGGCATAGATTTACAGCGCAGAAGTGAAGGTAGAGTGTGACATAAGGTCCCTGCGAGGCGGCGCTCCGCCCGCGGCGAATGCATTAAAATTTTTATGACGGCATAAATTACTGGAACGCCCCGATAATAACTGGGGCGGCCTAAATGCTTGCTGCAGATAAATTATTGTAAAATTTATCCCCCTATTTACCGGAAATTGAGACTTTTATGCTTTAATTATTGGCGAGTTGCGGGCTTTTAGTGCATTAAACAGATTTGACATGTCAACACTGGCACATTTTATTTATTTTATTAATGGACTCGACAGTTCGTCATTTGCCAATGTCATGTTACAGAAAATTCAATATATTCAATAGTCTTCTATCTTCCTCCAGAGGAGACGCCGTAGCGTCATCACTCTGGACGAAGCAGCTCGACAGTCACGTTCACTCCCGAGCTTGTAGCGAGATCTCTTGATAAAAGCTTGAAACTTCAGATCTTGCATAAATAATCCAATAACTTCACCGTACCGTCATTCGCGAACATTTTCTGATTAATTTAACGTGATATTAAACACAAAATAGTCCCTGTAGACATTAAAAGGAAAATTATCAAATAATTTCGCAACCGTCGTTTCCCGACATTTTCAAGAGAACCACTGGCACATTTGTGAACTACAACTTAGCTTGTCGCAATTATGCCATGTATTGTATATTGAAAAATAGTATTTATCGTAATAAACATTTCGGAAATAGCTTTTTTAATAAAATTGATTATATTGGAAGATATTATTTTTTTTAAATTGGCGGCGCTAGTTGGCTCATGGAAGGCCCTTAAGTGTAGTATCTATGTATCTGTTTGGTGTAAATAACGTGGCTAGCGGAAATGATATAGCTCAATGGGTTTCAGCCACAGACCACTTACCCCATAGACCTGTACTAGGAGCCCGTGTCTGCCCGCACATGAGCGCAACATTGCTTCGCGACACGCGTAACCTTGAGATATCGACACGGATTTAATACGGCGCCCCTGCCCCCCGGCTTCGCCTATTGCACTCATCGTGTGACAGAATTTTTCGCATGCAAATGACAATGCCAGATTCTGCCCCACAATCAACCGCAAGATGTACAAGATAACGAATAAATGTAAAAATATCTCCGTTTTTATTAAAATTATTGGTTTAAAATAACGTTTTGTACAAGTTGCGATTCGAAAAAAACAGCTTAATTAAGAATTCAGAAAATAGTAAGAAATCGAAGCGATTTATCATTGTTTTTGTTGTTCTTCTATAGGAGTTGCGAGAGTAGTAGAAAATGATACTGATTATGATTAATATGCAATATGAAACCCGTAATAAGTCCCCAACAAAATAGGTACAGCTTAAATGGTCACGTAGTTTTGTAGGTGGGGCAAAGCTCCATTGAAATGTGGCAATGTCTTTTGTACTGATTTCATGTCTATGGGGTAAGTGGTCTGTGGTTTCAGTGGAGTGAAATCACTGAAAGGCGAGAGCCAATAGAGTAGGTAATGTTTCAATCGCACAGCTAATGCACTTTATCAGCAGAGGGTCGGTGCACTCGCTACGGGCGGCGCGCTTACGCCACGCGATACCGATACTGCCACGACACGAGTACGATACCGAATTCTGTATTTATAGAAAAAAACCGGCCACGTGCGAGTCTGCCTCGCGCCCCAAGGCTTCCGTGCAACGCAACTTTGCTCTAACGAAAAGATAAACTAGACTTAGAGACCAACTTATCTTTGCCATTATCAGAATATTATGTCCATACATCGACATACTCCTGATATAGTTGATCGTCTGCAAATATAAGTTTTTAATTTTTAATAACAAATAAATATTTTTGGAGGAATGTAATTTCAAATTTACAGTTTTCTTAATTTTTCCTTTACTTGAGCTATAAGACCTAGCTCCTTTATTAAAATAAAACTAACTACTATCTAAAAATACATTACTTATAAAATAAATAAATAAAAACTAAATACTAAAGGACGAACACGTCGTCAAGATCCCCGTTTTGCGGAATGCTGCCCAGGACGCTGGCAGCATTTCCTCGCTGTATCGCAATGCTTAGTCGCTGAGCGAGGTAGCTGCCAGCCCTGGGATCGCCCGAGGCATGGACCAATCGGGTAGACAGCTCGTGGATCAGATGTTTAGAGTCTGTCGACCATGGGCCCATTGTTTCTACCGCAAGCGCCGCAAACTCATGATGTGGAGTCAGTCTAGCTCCTTGCCTTTCATGATTCTAGGTCAACGGGAAGTACCCTATAGGTTTTGGTTTTATTGCATTTAGAAAATGCGATATATAATATTATTTAGTTATTACAAACTTATATTTGCAGATGATGACTAATCAGGAGTGTATCGATGTATGGACAAATATTTTGATAATGGCAAAGATAAGTTGGTCTCTAAATCTAGTTTATCTTTTCGTTACAGCGAAGTTACGGGGTTAAGTTGCGTTGCATGGAAGCTACCGGCCAAGTCCGACTCGCACTTAGCTGGTTTTTTTTAATACAAGTGTGAAAGTGACAAAGCACGATTTAAGGGCCTTCCATGAGCCAACTAGAGCCAATCTTAAAAAAATAATGTCTTACAAATTATTATTTTTTTTATATAAAAAAGCTGTGTACTCAAAATTTATTAGGATAAACACTATTTTTTAATATAAAATACATGGCATAATTGCGACAAGCAAAGTTGTAGTTCTCAAATGTGCCAAAAACGGCCGTTTTTCGCAATTATGCGAACTACAACTTACCGACATTGAATCACGTTATAAATAAGCATTTAAAAAATAGTATTTATCGTAATAAACTTTATGTACATAACTTTTTAACAAGCTACCTATTCATACGCCGAATTCTCTAACCAAAGGTTGTCTGGAAGAGATCGCTTTGAGCGATAAGACCGCCAATTGTAATACTAACTGTATTAGCCTATTTCTTTTGTGTAATACTGTTTATTTTTTGCAATAAAGAATATTTATCTTATCTTTTTCAATAAAATTGATTAAATTGGAATATATTACTTTTTAAAGATTGGCGGCGCTAGTTGGCTCATGGAAGGTCCCTAAGGGAAGTTACGTTAAACTAGGTTTATAGAGTTATTAGACAGTAAGGCTAACAGCCGTACGTCTAATAAGGGACCTAAATCACCAGTAGGAGCACTCAGAGATATCGCCTTATCCGTTAAAGCCATAAATGGCGTGACTAAATCTTATCTAATGGCCTATTTTACAATTAAGATCCCGACACTGGAACTGCCTTCAGTTACAATTACACTGGGAGATAGCAGGAGATTACAGGGAGGAGAATGAGACAGAATAGTCGTTAATGTAAGTTATTAAATTAACTTTTTAACTGATAGCATATTTGGAAAATGGGAGACCAGATTTTTTTTTTCAAGATTACTTTTTCTAGTCACTCAAGTTCGTTCGCAGAAATTTCTGATATTAAATTAAGTATTTTATCTAATTAAGAAAGTAATTATGTCTATGTCGCAGTCAACTGGTTGAAATAGACGTTTGATTGAACAGCTAGCAAGTTAATTGAACGACGGCATCCAACCAAACTTCTAGTTTTGCGGTTGAATCATTATGGCGCATAAAACGTTCAACATCTCAGCTGACTTAAAAGCCGTTGTAGTGTTGACTTAGTATGATTCTCAGCCACGGCGGCGCTAGTTTCGTTTTGTTTAGAAGATGGCGTCAATAGCTGATATTATTTGGACGTTGCGAATTGTTTCACAGTGAAAAAGTAATTTCCCGGCATTCGTTTAGCTGTAGCATTGAACGTTGTGTTCAGCCACTCCGCTAATTGATACTTAGATGTTTGGTTGGATGGCGTCGTTCAATTAACATGCTAGCTGTTCAATCAAACGTCTATTTAAACCAGTTGACTGCGACATCTCCTACATAGTGACAAAATACGTTGACCTCTCGACCAGATGGTTTTAGGACAGGATAGATTAGATTGTCAATTTGCTTTTTTGAAGACATTTAAAGATTGAATTTAAGTTTTATTTCTCAATAGCCTGCTAGAGCCTGATACAGCAGAGGTTGTGAAGAATTTATTCCGCATGAATTTCGTCCTTGCGAATTGACTGAACGAATATTCGACTCTACGTATTTCCAAACAAAATTCGAGCCTATAACATTCGACATCACGAATATTCGAGCCAACGATTAGTAAGAACGAATTTCGATCCCATAGGGTACAATCACAGAGACAGGGAGGCCAGTATTAAAGAGATGCGCCCATGTCCATACTATCTTTAGGTGCCACGTGTCGCTAGGCAATGTTGCGCTCATGTGCGGGCAGACACGGGCGCGCTCCTAGTACAGGGCTATGGGGTAAGTGGTCTGTGGTTCATCATTACCTCCTAGCGTAGTAACATGCCTGTCTTCTGCGGAAGGGATTTTATGGGTTCAATTCCCGAAAATGCTTGTGCCTAAGGTATAACCAAATTTGGCGAGTCTGTGCTTATTTTGTGATCCTTTCTAAAACTAGTTTGAGCCATGACATGAGTATTATTTTTATCAGCCTATTTTAAGGCTGTCAAAAGCAAGACTGAGACACAAGATGCCCCGCAGCGGCGGAGTGAAGAGCACGGCGCAGTGCCTCGATATTCGTATTTTTATGAATTTTTGATGAATTTTGGCAGGTCTCGTATTTATAGTACCCTACATTTTGATATATATATTTTGGATGAATAACTATTTCGGTTTAGATATAATTTTCATTTTAAAAGACATGGAATGTTTGCGATTTTTTTCTATCGAGCGAAGTTTCTCCAATCGTGTGTCGGTATTCATCAGTCTCTAAATAGACACCCCAAGATTGCTATATATTTTTTTCAGACGTTTAATTTTAGTAGTTAATGCCGTAGCCTTCGTAGAAATACTGAAAATACGCGCTTACGAAGCCTTAATAAACAAAACTCAGTTCTCAAGGACACTTGAGAACGCATTTGCTGATTGCAGGCGAACCGCGATTTGAGAAAGACATCACGTGATACGCCCTCAAGAAGTTTGTCGTAAAACTGAAAATACGCATGGGATGTACCCTCCTGGTACAGGTCTATGGGGTAAGTGGTCTGTGGGTACAATCCAATTCAGTGCCGCTGCAGTCGTCTATAAACGTTTATTGTTAGCGTTCAGCCGCAGACGGCGGTAATAGTGATTTTCCGCCTTTATTCCGCCTCGTAATGGCGGCGTTATGTGTGCCCTGCCTCGGTCCTCCGGCCCCTGACCAGTGTTGCCAACCCTACGAGACTGAAAGACAGCAAATTGTTCATATCCCATGGGTCGGTTCTTTGCCCTGTTTCTCTGTTCGTGCATCCAGCCGTAACCTAGTTTGTATTCTGGACCTTGTATATTATTGTAAATTATTACATTATGTATGACATAACCAAGTGTTCCCTAGAGCTCCTAACTTAGGAGCCCTAAGGTTGAATAAATGAAGTATATAAGTATTGAAGTAAGTACCTATAAGTATTGACTATTAGAAAACAGTAAAATGATTATTTTTGACAAAGTAAGACACTATTTACAGAATTTTACACATAATTCATTTAAAATTACGATTTAAGTGCAGACCTTTTGGAAACGCACTGGAAGGCACAGAGAATCCTTGTGTGGAGACTAGGGACCAAACATACAAACATGAATACCAAAAGACATTGCCACATTTCAATGGAGCTTTGCCCCACCTACAAAACTACGTGACCATTTAAGCTGTAGCTATCATTTTGTTGGGGACTTATTACAGGTTTAATATTGCATAATCATAATCAGTATCATTTTCTACTACTCTCGCAACTCATATAGAAGAATAACAAAAACAATGAATAATTCGCTTCGATTTCTTACTATTTTCTGAATTCTTAATTAAGCTGTTTTTTTCAACTCGCTAGATGTACAAAACTGTATTTTAAACCAATAATTTTAATAAAAAACGGATATATTTTTACATTTATTCGTTATCATGTACATCTAGCGGTTGATTTTGGGGCAGAATCTGGCATTGTCATTTTACATACAGTTCAAAATTAAAACTACGATTTAAGATGCAGACCTTGCAGTTAACAAAGAACAAACGGAAATTATTTCTAAATGTAGCAAGCTCGACTGCAAAAATATTTGATAAATTATTAAATCCTATGTCACTTCTATAATCCAGACGAATCTAACGACACCTCAGGGCGGGACAAAGAATTAGACATACATAACATACACATACTCGAAAAACATGCCCCTTCTTCTTGCTCAGTCGGGTAACAAGGCACAGAAGAGATATTCACGGCGACTCCTCTGGAGAAAGAGAAGACTATGATATTTTGAATATTCCGTAATGACATTGGCAAATGACGAACTGTCGAGACGAGTCGAGTCACGGCTCCCTAAAACAACAGAATACTGTTAAAACACTAGTGTTGGCAACACTGTCCCTGCCCCTATCGTGGGATTTATTGGGAAAGTTTTAAATTCCTTGTAAAAGAGCCTCGTCTTGTTTATCGGAACTATCTGATTGATAAAGTTGGCACGTGCGTCGTCTCGAGCCGCGCTCCCGCTGTTCGCAGCTCGTGGACGGATTAACGAGTTGCGTGAAGCTGTTTTGTTGTGCCAAGGCTTATCTTTGTTTGTAGGAAGATGGTAGGATGTATTTTCGGTGTGAGATAGGCCTTTTACAACTGCTGCTGATTGTACTGGTAATTCTAATATTAATAAAGGTGACTAGTTATTAAAAAGTAGTAAGTTTTCGTTTGCAAAGGTTAGATCTTCGGAAGACTCTATTCTATTTTGAATTTGAATTCGGGTTATTGAGCCAGCGCAGTAACTAAATTGACTATTTAATCTGTGCTTCTCATGTATTTATACCTAGTGCAATAAAATGCATTTACTTGCTTTTTTAATATTTTAATTTGTTTTCAACGTGTCAAAATGACATTACTACCACCACGCGGACCCAGTGCGGATTGTCGGATTACACATGTCTTAAGTTTACGGCATACAGGTTTCATCACGATCAAATCACTCATATATTATCTAATCATTATTAGATTCACACAGGCCTCGTCACATCAAACAATCGTCCATCAGCCTGTCTGTATCCATTGCCTGAGCGCCCGTTCACCGCGCACTCAGCCGCTGCATTCAGCTCATCAATCATACGAAAACGATCCTTCTATCACATTCCATATTTTGTTTGTTGATTTTTCAAATTTGCTGCTTATTTATGGATTCCTGAGCATTCGTCAAGGGTTAAAAAAGGAATGACCATGCCAGATTCTGCCCCACCATCAACCGCAAGTTGTACAAGATAACGAATAAATGTAAAAATATCTCCGTTTTTTATTAAAATTATTGTTTTAAAATACAGTTTTGTACAAGTTGCGATTCGAAAAAAACAGCTTAATTTATTCATAAAATATTCAGAAAATAGTAAGAAATCGAAGCGATTTATTCATTGTTTTTGGTATTCTTCTATAGGAGTTGCGAGAGTAGTAGAAAATGATACTGATTATGATTATTCAATATGAAACCTGTAATAAGTCCCCAACAAATGATAGGTACAGCTTAAATGGTCACGTAGATTTGTAGGTGGGGCAAAGCTCCATTGAAATTTTTCTTTTTACTTACTAAGTTAAGGGTTGCGCGGAAGCCTCGGGGCGCGAGGCAGACTCGCACTGGGCCGGTTTTTTAAAACTGATTTCAAATCATTTGGATAGGGCATTGATCTCCTATAATTATAGATACACAAAGGTCTTACTAAAACAATTTTAAAAAAAACGTCCAAATAAGGGTCCATTGTTAACGTTAAAATAATGTCCAATAGTCCATTCATCCGTTTGGACCTTCTTTGCGCTCAAACATTTTTAGAAGGCAGACTGTGTATCTAGTTGTTTATAGGAGATCAATAGGGTTATCAATCAATCGGACATTTTTAGAAGGCAGACTGTGTATCTAGTTGTTTATAGGAGATCAATAGGGAGATCAATATTTGACATAATTTATAAATTTTATTTCTATTTTTTAATTTACATGCATCTTTTATAGCTATGACATTACGATTCTCAATGAAATGTTTGTATGCTCTACATGGGCAAGATTCGGAGGAACCTATAACATTACCAAGATCACTGTAACCCGTTTCTACAAATAAATATATTTGAATTTTGAAGGGTAGGGGAAAAAGTTTCTACGCATCGTCCTATATTAATTTTCAACACTTGTCAAATGCCCAACTACCTATGAAGGCATTGGTGAGGTAAGTGTAGCGGTCAAGTGGGAATGGCCCCATAACTCCCGGTTTATTTGCCGCTAATACGAGTAAGTGGCCGTTTACGACTCACACGACGTTAGGAACAAATGAAATGAGACCTAAAACCTTGGCCCCCATTTCATAGGAAACGGGGTCATTTTCGGAAAATAACTTTCTTTGTGAGACACTATCTTTTCGTAATAAGAGTTTTAGTAGTACGTGAATAACGATGAACCATGAGGGGCTAGGCCAGTTGCGGGTACACGTTGAAAACGATCGTACAAGTTAAGCAACGTTGGGCGAGGTCAGGACCCGATTGGATGACCGCTAGTGACACTTTCATCTGGGCCCCTCCGTGCCTCGGGGCGCACGGCAAGCAGTTGGTCCCAGTTGTTGTCGCTTGACAGCAGTCGTTAGGCCACGTCAGAGGCCTACGGGCGGCCTGAATAACTCTGACAAATAGGTTTGGTCACTAAACTACACGACAAAAGAAAAGAAACGATGAACCTCGTTTATGTAAACTTTGTAGTACCAAATAAATAATAAAAGTACTTATTGGGAGCTTTGATCTCCTATAAACAACTAGATACACAGTCTGCCTTCTAAAAATGTCCGACCGCAAAGAAGGTCCAAACGGATGAATGGACCCTCATTTGCTTTATTGGACATTATTTGGACGTTAACAATGGACCCTTATTTGGAAATTTAAATCTAGATGCATGCTTTTGATTTTTTTTGTATTTACATGCAAATTGAAAAAAAAACCACAAAAATTACACAAACGTACTAAGCGATATGAATCTGAATCTGGTAGCGACAGAGATTTATCACCGGTTTCCGGCCGCGCGGGCGGAACACGAACGACTCTACCCGGCTGCTGTAAGGAGATGGGCAATGGTTGGCTGGTATATATAGGTATGTACTTATATGTATGTCTTTGTAATCTTCTTTAGCCTAAAAGGCTTGATGTATTTTGATGTAACAGATGTATTGATTCGTCTTAAACACAGACATAGGATACAATGAGATAATTAATTTAAAAATATACACAGGTACAGTGGAACACAGAGAAAGGTGTAGAGGAGAGTTTTTAAGGTTGAGATTTTCTCAAAAACTACTTGACCGATTGCAAAAATTCTTTCACTGTTTGGTAGATAAAAGTTAAAACTATGTAACTGCAAAAGAATTATTAAATTCGGTCCAGTAGTTTTTGAGAAAATCTCAACCATATTGAGGCCTCCAGTATTTATCTCTGTCTTCGACTGTACCTATTCAAATTAGTGGTCAACTGTGGAAAAACTAATTTTATGACAAAAACAATATTAAAAATAAAAATACTTCATAATCATCAGTCTATTTATATTGCCCCACTGCTCGGGCACAGACCTACCCTTACATCGAGGGAGATAAAAAATACTTATAAATAAAAAAAATTGAGACCAAATCGCTACCCCGTGGGGGAGTGCCCGAAAGGCGCGTACGGACAACAACAGATCAATGGTAACACTTGCAGTACGATTATAAATCTATTTAATAAAGATAATAGACTGCACTACGGAATGTCGATGTTAAAAATACCGATGAACGGTATACCGAAGGTACATGAGGACAGAGATAAGTACTTATACAGGTGGCCTCAATAAGGTTGAGATTTTCTCAAAAACTACTGGACCGAATTTAATAATTATTTTACAGTTACATAGTTTTCACTTTTATCTACCAAACAGTGAAATAATTTTTGCAATAGATCCAGTAGTTTTTGAGATAATCTCAACCTTGAAAACTCTCCTGTACACCTTTCTCTGTGTTCCACCGTACATGAGTTCGAATTACGTGAGTTCGAAAGTACGTAATACCGAATGTCTGAATATCGAATGTAATGTACGGAATATCGAAAGTATGCTATATCGAATGTTCGCTATAGCGATGTACGGAATATCGAAAGTATGCTATATCGAATTACTCAATATCGAATGTTCGCTATCGCGATGTACGGAATATCGAAAGTATGCTATATCGAATTACTCAATATCGAATGTTCGCTATCGTGACGTACGGAATATCGAAAGTATGCTATATCGAATTACTCAATATCGAATGTTCGCTATCGCGATGTACGGAATATCGAAAGTATGCTATATCGAATTACTCAATATCGAATGTTCGCTATCGTGACGTACGGAATATCGAAAGTATGCTATATCGAATTACTCAATATCGAATGTTCGCTATCGCGATGTACGGAATATCGAAAGTATGCTATATCGAATTACTCAATATCGAAGAATGCTCGCTATAGCGATGTACGGAATATCGAAAGAATGCTAAAACGAATTACTTAATTGTGAACGTCGGTGGCCTATAATATAGTGACTAGAGTGTCGGGCAACCGTTGCGAGTAATAAGAACAGTCAAGTGTTACACTTGATCTGCTGTTAGCTGTACCTATCTAAACCGAGGCCCAAATCAAGTGTCTTATTTTGTAATCAAAAACTACTGTAACGATCGACCCTTTTGGCTGACCTTATTATTATATTATTAAAATTATACTTAAAACATTAAGTAAACTTAATGAGTATTGGCACGTGATTTATATTGGCAATTCGTCTAGTGGCGGACCCTACTTACGTTGTGTTTATAACCCTTGTTCTTTCCGAGGTAATTCTGTCTAAGGAGTAAAGCTGGAAAACGGCAATCCGACTAAATGACGCAAAACAAGCTCTTATAATTAGATAAACTTTATGAAGAAGAGAAAAGGATAATTTTGAGAGTTTTTGTAGTTGTTGTGGTAAACTCGGTGAAGATTCCAAAAGTGGGGATAATTTAATAATATTAGTATTTTTATTAAAATGGTTTTCACCTCCGAGCCCCCTACGCCCAAAACCTCGGAGCCTACCGCAGATCGTTATAGACACCACAACAGTCCCGATCTCACGGCCCTGCAACCAAGAACGACCTAACGAACCCCCTAAGTTCGTAAACACGAACTAGAAGTATTACGCAGTAAAAGGATCTAGATCTCAGATTGAGTGTTACTCGGGAGACCTTTATAATCTCATCACAAGCAAAGCTTGAATGAGACGTGGAGAACAACCTTTGCAAGACATCGTCTGCAGGTTGGATATTAAGGAAACCAAACTATCTCATCATCCTGGATCTATAACTGTCGCTATAAGCGTTGCTTATTAATTTAGATTGAGATGTTGACTTTGACATAATTGTAGGTCGCGCAGGTTGTTGTGAGGGGGCGACTACCAAATGATACACTCGTACAACTTCCGAAATAATCACTCCTAACAATTTACAGAACTCCTTAGGCTTGAACATACCACATATCGTCCGATCCTCGGCTTTGTTGCACATGGACTTGGCCAGGCCTCGTCTAGAGTACCATGGAGTCAAGCCACCGGAATAGACCTTCGCCCATGACCGATTAGGAGGAAAGAGGTGAAATGCACCCCAAAGACCGCTCTATTGCAAGGAGTATGACAACATTATAATAATGTTAATTTTGCATTGTTAATTCCAAATAGTGACACTTGATAATCTAAGTAGAGTCTGTAAGTTGCACGGGTAAGTGTAGATGCTCGCAGAACGACCCCAAAATTATTATTAAACTTGATAAGATTTACTTCTATTTGTGACTAGGAGTGAATCCCAATTTAATTAATAATTAGAGTAATCCAGAATGTTGGGATTACAGTTGTGTCAATACATCTCGTATTATTAAAATGTTTGGCCGAATATAATAGATCACAGAAGAAAAGACAAAGAAATAGTTCCTTCGATAAATGAATTTTAGGAAGAATATAATTTAGAAGTTAGTTGCCGAAAAGGTACTGCGTACTTCTGTTTTAGGAATACAATCCTATTTCTATAATAACATAAATTCCACATTGACGTCATAATGTTGTAATCTTAGAGTATTTGTTGGATTTAGTAAATATTAGCAATAGTAGTAGTCCATGAATAAATTGTAGTAACGTAGTAAACCCCGTGAATAACTAATATTTAATAATTTAGTGAAGCGCACGTATAATTTGTAATCAAAGAATCCAACGAATTAATCAATAAAATAATGGTTAAAGTAATTAGAAGAATATCACCAGATTCCAGTGGACGTCATAGGTAGTTGAAATCTTAATATTAGAATCCTTCCTCTTTCCTTGGATCTTGGATTCCTATTTGTATTATATTGAAAAGACACATCTGTCTCTCTTCACAATCTTGAACCAACTCCCCCGATAAACAAAAGTAGATCGATATTCTGTTTGAATGTATTCCGAAACGGTATACGAAGTTCAGAATTCGAATCTTAGAATATGTCAGAATTATGTGCAAAGACACTGACACAATACTTCACCAATGAATTTAGAACCTAAATAAACCTAAAATAAAATGGCACAGAAGCCTCACTAGATGACCGTCTAGTAATTTAAATTAGAACCCATCACTACGACTCGGGTTTCCTAATAAAATAAAATAGAACCTTTTCCTACGAAACGGGTTTCTCATAATTTATAACCTAACTAGAATAACGTATGTGATAATAATGTTCTCTAACATCATTAATAAACCATGAACCTATATGGCCTATCCTAGAAAAGGATCTTAGTCTAGCCATATTAGTATGATTGTAATTTATTAATGAAATTAATTGTTTTATTGTTAATCAATTATGATTAGTAAAATGAAGATAAATATGTTGTACAGTCAATGTACACACACGACGGACGTTAGGTTTAATGTATTTAAGTACAGATATTCAGATCCATGTAATAGATAGTCTTCTCAACTTGGAAACTAAGGTTCCTTCTATTTATATCTCTTTCTACTAATAAATAAAGATTGGTTTACTCACAAAACATTATTATTAGTCTGGAAAGGAACTTGGTTAGTATTGGAAGATTCTAAAGGTACAATTAGACAATCAGGAAGTTGGATGTAGTTCATTTAATCAGAGAGATGAATCAAAGAAGAGTTTCGTAAAGTATTTCTTTATTAGAGTCTTCCTTAGTGTAGTTAACAATTGTAAATAAGAGTCAGGATACAGTAGCGTCATGTAGAAACCATGAACAATGAAGGATGAAGTCTAGAAGAAGTCCTCAATGCAACACCAAGCTCTTGTAAGATTGTAGTTCCAACTATAATCACCACACATCTATAATTCAATGTATAATTCACTTGAAACACAATAAGGAACCTATTCAGCAACAAACACCAACTCACTAAGTCACAAACTCAAGAACTCACTCGCGAAATATTCGATAAAATATTAAAATAATAAATCGTAAATATAATCTTTGTTTACATATTTTGAAACGTCAAAGGATCCTCTCAAAATAGCTGATCTTGTCAGACAGTAGAAAGCTGTCACACTATCTGGTTTTACTTAAATATCTCCTAAAATAATAGTCTAATCATTATCACAATCCTATAAATTATCTGTTTAAACACTCACGGTTCTCTTCAGTTCCTCTTTACCTTTAAGGATCCACTCCAGACTCTGTTATGATCTTGTAAAACTTTCTATTCCAATCTGTTACGATAGCAATGGCGTCTCCTCCCATAGTAACTTGATGTTTCTATTGAGATAGTAAAGAGGAACCAAATACCTGAAAACCTGTAAACTAAACTACAGGAACACCGAATCTAGTAAACATAAACTTGCAAATCTATTTGAATATGATTTCTTCTTGAATCATTATTATTTATTGTATTTTTAAATATTTTTACATATTTTTACGTCTGCCATATTTCTGCAATTTTCGTTCTCTGTCAGATTTTGATTTTTTGGTCATTGTCATAATTTTTGGTTTGTAATTAAATTACGTAAAGAGTTTTTATTAATTTTTATTAGTTAAGAAGATTGTGTTATAATTTAGTTATTTTAGCAAAAATTTTATAATGTCTTGAAATTGATTTAAAGACGTGATCGTTACACTACCCTCCCCTACTAACATTTTAAGCTATTCTGTGGTTATTGCATAGTTATTTTTACATCATTAGATCGGATTACTTTTTACAATGATGGAAAAAATTCAATCAATCAGTTCATTCAGTTTCACATCACAACAGGTAATTAGACGATCAAATTTGTTTACAAAATAAGACACTTGATTTGGGCTCCGGTATACGTAACCACACCTTTGACTTGGTGGGCAAAATTTTTTGATTTAATGTTCATTGGGATTTAGTTTGTAATGTGTACCATCTGTGAGTGAGCTCGGCGGCTCAGTGGTTGAGTCAATGGACTTGCGATACGGAGGTCTCAGGTTCGATTCCCAGCTAGGGCAGCCATGTACCAATGAGTTATCCTTGGTTTTTTCGAAGGAAAATCTTACGTACATTTACCGAATGCTCTCAAAACGGTGATGGAAAACATCGTGATGAAACCTGCATGCCGTAGAAGAAGAAAAAATTCTAAGGCATGTTGAAATCCTCCAATCCGCACTGGGCCCGCGTGGTGGATCATGGCCCCAGCTCCCTCGATGTAAGGGAAGGTCTGTGCCCGAGCAGTGGGGACATATAATTAGACTGATGATGTATACCATCTGTTGGAAACACTGAAATAAATAAATAAATAAATAAACATTTCTCACAAAGACACGTTTAAGCTTCAATCGTCCTATTTTACTTTCACCGTATTTTCCTTTACAAATGAACGGGCTAAAACTAAACCGTTAGCGTTTACGTTTAAATCACACGGGCGGTCGCTCAAAAAACATTCGTTTTACGTGGAATCGTTGAAACTAGAGATGGGCCGAACATTCGGTAATTATTCGGTATTCGGCATATTTTTCCATATTCGTATTCGGCCGAATATTCGGTAAAATTGCCGAATAATTACCGAATAATGAAATTTAAAATTAATCATGAATTTGACCTAAACAGTGATCAACATCGGGTCAGTTTGCCGGCCTAGTGGCTAGAAAATCGCACCAATGGGTTATTAGATCTTATAAATTCGAAAATAATCGCACCAATGGGTTATTAGATCTTAAAAATTCAATTGCGAAAATGAGCCGAATAATTCGGCCGAATATTCGGTTCGGTACATTTTGAACCGAACATTCGGCCGAATATTCGTATTCGGCAGGTTATATATTCGGCCCATCTCTAGTTGAAACATACGTACGAGCAAATAAAATGGAATGTTTGCTTATTTTATTTGCCTCCTCTTTTGAGGTCGGTTTATTTATGTGGCACAATGACCTGTCTGACATTTATTTTATTCCGAACACAAAAACAATATTTTCCATTTGGCGCTCGGAGTGAGCGATCAATCATGACGTGTTTCCGCCGTAAATCCAATATGGCGGCGATAGTTCCATGCGGCCATACGTCATCTCCCCCGCGGCTAATTACCGGTTTGTTTGTTTTGTTACCTGTGATATAAATACAATAGAAAACCAGAGTCGGAGTCGTATCTATTCATTGCAAGAAAATACTTACTTTGAATTAAGTTTGCACGTCAACATTTTTTTTAAGAATTTCCATTTACACCACTTTGCAAAAACTTTAAGAAACACAAGCGGCTTGTAACGAAGTAAGTATAAAGTTCAATTGAGATTCTATAAGTACCAGGCTTTCGTAATGAAAACATAAAATGTTATTGATAAATCACTCTCAGTTCAAAAGTCAATCTTGAGAACGACCTCAAGATGCCGTTCCTATTAATAAACGTAACTTAGGTAGGTACGCGTTTTGGAATCGGGAATCACGTGAGTAACGCCGTATTAATAAACAAAACTCAGTTCTCAAGAGAACTCAAACTCACACTTGAGAACGTATTTGCTGATGCAGGCGAACCGCGCCTTTAGAAAGTCATCACGTGATACGCCCTCAAGATTGGTTTATGAATAAATGACATACCTGAGATGGTGATCACGTCTTGAGAGTGTATCAGCTGAATTCGCTCTTGGGTTTGAGCTCAGACTATTAATACGGGCCTAACTTAGAAGTCACTGCTTCTAAAAGTAATTTTTAACTTGTCATTAATTGGCTTTCAGCAATAAGGGTAATTTAGCCCTCTTTATTATTTGATATCAGGGTGTTGGTACAAGCCAAGGGTCACTGCGACCTCAAAGGTCTATTGTGGCCGCGCACCGCGCTCTTATATCTCGCTCCCAAGGCCAACGTCCTTCAGGAATCGTATGATGCAATATCTTCGGGTGGTTTTATGTGTTCCTACTTGGCCCTCTTATCAACACTTATGTTTTTGGTGTGAGGTAGTAGTTATTACGAAGCAAGGGCCCCTGTGTATAGCATTAGGTCGTCGGCAAGGCTTTGATTCAACTTTCTCTGCGCAACCAATTAGCCCCACCTACGAGCTAACCGAACCCGCCCGAGCAGTTGCTAACTAGTTGAATATGTTAATTAATTTAAACTGTAGTTAGCTCGCCGGGTACACGTGTAACTACATTAGCAGGGGACGAGTTGAAAAACTAAAATAACTTTTGATGTAATTATTTAGAGAGCAAATACGTAGGTACCTACGCCTAAGAATAATACATTAAAGCCAAAGTAGAAGAAACCTAAGATGGTCGCTACGAGCTAGATGCCGTTGGACGTAACAATTTTCTGGATTCTCAATCTTGATTCTGCAGATTTCTGATGATATCTTTCATTGTTAGGTGGAAAGGCTAGTATATTTCTACAATTATCCTAAAATGTCAACTACATACAGTTTGAATTTTTCTAGCAAATCCACTATGCGAAACAACTACTTACAAAAATCTTTATTAAACTAGGCTATGATACCTGAACCTGTCGTCCCCCCCCCCCCCCCCCCCCCAGGAGGTCGGGGTATCTTTTAAAAGGACCCCCCATTAACAAAAATAGTTGATATGCCCTTGCTATGATATAAGTTGCAATCGAAATCGACCGGAATGGAGGCGCTTGGTGCAACGGAGTGTGTTAGAGCTGAAGGCTGGATGATGGAGAAGATCTGCAGAAAATGAGCTGATGAATGTAATTTGTTTATTTGGGAACTTTTTACAGACTAAAAATAAAAAGTAAAACAAAAGCATTCAAAAAGTGATATAAAATTCCATAAGTATCAAAATGACGTCACCTTTCCAGCCAGTTGCCAACAGAGTGTGTTTGAGTTTGAGGCAACCAGAAGATCTGATCTGGATGCAAAGCGAGACAAACCGAAAGCCAGATCACCTGCAGCTATATCCTATAATTACAGGGATGGTGTCCTCTGTCAGCATTGTGCGAAGCAGTTTTCCAACAAGACAAACAATATGTACTTACTCAGATGTTTCTGATTCATTATCCGAAACATGTATAATGAATCCCGGGGCGATTGCGTCTGTCGTATCGTCTACAAGTCCGTCGAGCTCCATCATTGTGTTTTCTAAATAGGACTGAGCTGCTGGGCCTTAGATTACGTACCACATGAAGCAATAAATTGATTTAATATATCACTCCGTTAAAACATGTTAAAACCATGGAACAACTTTTAAGGCTCGTTTAGCGCTACCGGGAGTTTTGTGACCGGTTTATCGATCATGTAGGTATTTGGAAAGCATCAGGAAGCATTTTTTCATATCTCCCAAGAGCCGTTGACAGGATATTGAGTGAAGTGGAGTCGAAACAATGTTTCCGGGTGACGAGGCTTGAGTGCCAAATCAAATGGCGGGGTACGGCTGCTTTGAACTAGAAATGCCGCCGCGATGTAAGTAATAAACTAAACAACAGTTGTTACGAGTGACGACAACTGTTGTTTGGATTACGTAGCTTGCTTTTTTATCCGACTGCGCAAGAGGTTAGGTTTTTCTAGTGTATGTATGTGAGTATGTATATCTAATTCTTTGGCACGCCCTGCATCCTAAACGACGTTAGATTCGTCTTGATTGTAGGAGTGACATATATAAAAATTTATTATTGAAATAACCACTTACCTATAACATTATTATTAATGTATATAATATTATGTAGGTATCAGTGTAATTTATTATAATTATATCCATATGAATGTGTTGCCATAGTTGTCGAAATTTGCTGTATTTATTATTATGTTGTTACTATTTGTGAAAACCTGTAATTGGCTTTGTGTTACTATTGTAGTTTATGTATTCTGTCATAGTTGTGCTGTTGGGTTTCCTATGAAAATAAAATAAAATAAATAACTATTATAATATTAACCTAAAAAATATACATATAAACTAAACTCAAAACTATATGTACAATAGGTCGGTTGAACTATCTGAATGACTTAGCATTACAAATAGTAATAATAAAATAAATTTATATTAATTCTACAAAAATTAATCAGAGGCGGTTTAATTTCTGCTTCTAGTATATAGTTTGTATGGGGCTACATCAGTCATGGTGTCATAGCGTCAATAAGTACATCTCTTACTGTTTCTTTCGGGCTCGTAGGCCAGTTGCGAGTACACGTTGAAAACAATCGTACAAGTTAAGCAACGTTGGGCGAGGTCATTATCTGGATGGGTGACCGCTAGTGACACTTTCATCTGAGCCCCTCCGTGCCTCGGGGCGCACGGCAAGCAGTTGGTCCCGGTTGTTGTCGCTGGACAGCAGTCGTCAGGCCACGTCAAAGGCCTACGGGCGGCCTGAATACCTTTGACAAATAGGTTTAGTCACTAAATCACACGAGAAAAGAAGAAATGCTTCTTTCTAAGACAACTTTTCTAAATGCCTGTAATTATATATTAATTAGATAAAACGGGAATTACCCTGTTAAACATTTATTATTGATGTCTCTATATTTCGCCAGCATTGCAGCCATCATGGTCACGAGTAGACTGAAGTCGGTGAGTGTTAAACGTCAGAAGGGTGACACAAAACGATCTACCCTCTTTCGTGTTCGCTGACTGCGTTGAGAAAAGTTGCTGCGTTAATCTAATTAATATGTATACAAACCGTGAAAGTTTAAAAAGTGATATGCCTGTAATTATTTCATTATTTACCTAATTATAATTTTGATTTCACAGTTGATCATGAATTTGTGTCTATTTTGTAATGATAATGAAATACTTATCAAATAGTCTATTTAGCACAGAATGTAGCGTTCCTCCCGTCCATTGGCAATAAAATCGCCGGCTCAGAAGCCGTACAGCCTTAGTGGCAATAAAGACGGCAGCTCTCTTTAATTAGGGCTTTGCTCTACGACTCTACTGACAACTGAACCCACATAACGGACTATTTGTAAAGAAATACGGCCAGAGAAGATTTAGTTATTTTGCCATACTAATACCAATATGAAGTATAAAGTCAAAGTCAAATATCTTTATTGCAAGTAAGCACGTTGTGTACATTTTTGCAAAACAACATAATTTTTTTGCATTTACACCACTTTGCAAGGAAAAGGTGCCAACGCTGAGGAGAAAAAGTGGCAAAAAACTCTCAGCAGAACATCTTTTAAAATTACTTAATAACTAGGTATTACACAACCATTACAATTGTTAGTAATCTAGACTTTATCCCTCATGCGGAACCGGCGACACACACCATGCATGTTCATCGTTTAAGTAGTCATCTATTCTGTAATACGCCTTCTTAACAAGTGTTTTTTTTCACATGGTCTCGAGACATTAACAAGTGTTCCTTTAATTCAAATTCAAATTCAAATATCTTTATTTCGGACTATTTGGTCCATATGTTGTTAGTAATACAATACTTATTATCTACGGTTAGTAAATATAATAATATATAAAAAAGTAGGTAATACTAAATAGGTGGCTCCCACACTCGTGCTACCTGGCTACGTGAAGGCGTATCCAGTGCCTCTGCATGGGACAGTCCCACCGCTCGCCGACCACGCTCAGGATGCTGTTGGTGCTACGGCGCACCCGGCACATCAGAGAGGCGCATCTCTTGCGCACTACTGCATGAAAGCCATCAATGCGCGCCTCTGTGAACATGCCAGATGCGCTACAAAAACGTGGCAGCCGCAGCAGCACCCTGAACGCGTTATTGTATTGAACGCGCAAGGCGCCGTATGCCCTCTGCGTATAGTTAACCCACAGGCTGCAAGTATAGAAGGACTGGCAGTATGCTCTAAACAGAGTAGCCTTGACCTGCTCAGTGCACCTCGCAAACCTGCGGGCCAACATGTTACATCGGACAGCCAACGCCCTGCGCTCTCTTTCAATATCCAAGTCATCGCTTAGATTTTCGGTGACCCAGTGACCCAGATACTTAAACTGTGCGACTTTACTCATGACAGTACCATTGAGTGTTAAAGGGGGCATCGAGTAACATTTATTGCCGGCTTTGAATAGCATCAATTCACTTTTCTTCGCATTGTATCTGAGTCCATGGGACTCCGCATATGATTCACAAATTTGCAGCAGCCTCCTTAGGGCGTTGGCTGAGGGGCACAGCAACACCATGTCGTCTGCGTAGCTTAGATTATTAACACATACACCTTCAATATGACAACCGACCTTGGCGTTGCTGAGCTCCTCGATTAAACCATTAATATATAAGTTAAAGAGTCTGGGCGATGTGAGCCCCCCCTGTCTCACCCCACACTCCAGCCCATATTCATCGGAGAGTATACCTGCCCATCTTACAAAATTAGTTTGATTGTTGTACCAAAATCTAAACATTGAGATTACTTCTTTTGGTAAGTTGGTATTACACTGTAACTTCTGCCATAATTTGTCATATGACACCAAATCAAAAGCCTTTGACAGATCAAGGAAGCACGCATATACCGGCGTCCTCCTGTCTATGTAGTAGCGGACGGTGTGCTTAAGACACAAGATGGCACTCTCCGTGGACAGTCCTGGCCTGAACCCGAACTGAGCATCGTGCAAGTCCATGTGCCCACTCAGGCGCCGGTCAAGCAAACCGTCCAGCACTTTCGCAACTATGGTGGCTAATGATATAGGTCTATAATTGGCTAGATCAGACGCATCTCCAGTCTTATTTTTTATAATTGGAACAACAATAGTTCTCATGACTGTTTCGGGCAGATAAGAATGACCAACGCACAGGGTTAGAAACATGGCCAACACTCTAGGTAAATGGACTCCAGCGTACTGCAGGTGTTCAATGCTGAGATTGTCATGTCCTGGAGATTTGCCTCTAGCCATGCTCTTCATCACAGAAGCGACCTCTTTAGCAGAGAACCTTACATGCAGCTCCGCGGACTGACCCCAATCACCGAACACCCGTGACGCCGGTCCTAATGGTGACTCCACCTTAAAATGGTTTTCAAATAAGTTGGCTATGTCTCTAGGCTCGTGAACACCTGCAACACTCACAGGAAGACTCGACCTGGCACTCAATTTGTTAGTTCGCTTCCAAAATTTGGAAAAGTCTTTTGAAGAATGACACGAAGCAATTTTATCCATCTTGATCTGATCCTGGTTTTTTTGACACCACTTCAATTTCGACTTAAAAACTTTCCTCGAGTCACACATTTTGTCATAGTAAAGGCCTGAGCCAGGCTTACCGTATAGCATCCACATTTGAAAACCAAGTCGAGCCTCCCTGTGAGCATCTTTCACATATTTATTCCAGCCAGCTACAAAATTACGCTTGTTAGTTTTTCTCTCAGTACAACTACATATCGCCGCCTCTGTAAGTATGTTACTAATATGGTTATACATTTTATCCAAATAATCTCTATGGTTGGTATTCAAACAAATTGTGTCACAGCAGTTACTAAATTCTTGAGGAAAATGAATAGCTCTTAGTTCAGCATTACATATATCCCTATACTTATCAACTTGCATTGAGTCCCTTTCCCCCCATCTAACTTTATTGCTGCTATCTACACTAGGAGTAACAACTTTACGAGTTATCAAACTAATATTACAATCCAATTGTAGAGGCAAATGATCAGACCAGTACGTATCGTAGAGCACCCTAGCTCCAACCAGAGTGTGACGCGCGGCCGCAGTCACCACGCAGTGATCTAACCATCGCCGACTGCCGTGAGCCTCACTGACATAGGTGAAGGTGTCGGTCGGTAGCATCTCCAAGTCTGCACATGACCACGATTGGTCCGAGCAAAAGTTCAATAGTTCAGTACTGAACAGCTGGCCCGGGTGCGCGTTGAAATCGCCCAATACATACACAGACTCTACACTGTTACTCTCTATTATAGCGTTAATTTCACTAAGACACTCTGTGAACTCTGTCAAATTATCAACGGAGTCAGTCGGCATGTACACCGATACTATCAACATGGAGCGCTCTGGTAGTACAACTTTAATTGCCACTAGACGAACGCTTTGGCATGCAATTACAGACACTGATGGAAACAAGTTCTTCCTCCATAACAGAGCCACTCCGCCATAAGGCCTGCCTCGAAGTATACCGGCCGAAGTGTCCACCGCTGAATTACCGGTAAATGCAAAATTGTCGTCTATGTCCCCAAGGAGTGGTATATCATGTGGGAGGAGCCATGTCTCTTGTAAAGCTATAACATCCGCCGATCGACATAGTTTTCTTACATCATCAACTGACCTGGCAACAGACCTGCAATTGAAGCTTATGAATTTTGTTATGTTTATATTATCCATCATTAAATTTATTATCAATTTCCTTCAGCAGAGTACTGTCTCTGTCTCCTTTTCTATATCCAAAACTGACAAAACGGCGGTATGATACCCCATCCGGCCAAAAGTCATCATTCATAAAAACATCCAATTTATGTTTTGGTACAAATATCTTATAAGCATCATACTGTTTCTCTTGTTTCATTTTCATCTTTTGTACATTGACCGACAAATTCGTTTTTCTTCTAATATACTCGGTAACATCGCTGACTGACGCGCCCTTACTAACATTATAAGCATAGATAGGGATGTTTACGTCCGCAGCCCTAAACTTCCCCTCAGGTTTTGTAACTGCCTTTCCCATATTGCCAACAAATCGATTTTTAAATCTTTTCCTTTGCAATTCTATCCACTCATCACTCTGTACTTGGGTCTTCCATTCACCATCTCGAGCTTTGGCAGCAAAAGTTTGTCGTTCAGCTGGGGACTGTTCAGACGCGCTGTGAGTGAGTTGCGTGGAGGCGACGGTGACAGAACCACCCACAGCCGTACTCCCGGCAGACCCAGCCACAAACATCTCATTGGCAGCCTGCGGTCTGTTGTTAGTCTGGGGTGGTGCGCTTGAGACACATGATGCCCGAGCAACAAGCGCAGCCATGGTCTGAGTTTCATTAATTGCTGATATTTGCGCCCTCACACGCCCAATCCCATCTGCTCCAGGCAATACACGACCGGTCTCACATTCAGAGTTTTGCATCGTCAAGTCGCGCATATTGTTACCATTGCGACTAGAGGAGGCCGCTAATCGACGTTCTGGTGGACTTTCTGATTGTTCCCTATCAGTCTGTAGAGTTGGTGGCAAGCCCATTGGCCCACTGTCACATTGAAAACTATCTAGGAACGCACCCCGTCTCGTGTTGACATTATTGCACCGAATGTTATTGACAAGTGATACTTTTTTCAAGTTTTCTAGATCATTTGTGACTGCTTCCACTTGATATTGTGTCGCATATGTCTCTTTAATCTCAGATACTTCACTTTGTAATACAACCAAATCTTTCAGAAGCTTCGTTACGTCCACATGGTCAAATAACACCGGTGGCAATTTGTGAAGTTCCCGTGCCACAAAAATAGGAATGTCTTCAGGATCGATGATATTTTTCAGAACACTGATTATGTCATCAATATCTCGTTGTGCCTTTACCTCCTTATCCTTCCCTCTTCTGCGCATTATTTTACGTTTGGCGCCTGAGATAGAATCAAACAGAAGGTTTTTAGCCGTCTCAATTTCATTTACAGAGAACGCTTTAATACATATGCGACTAATGCCTTCCTCATCCATTACGTCGATTTTATTAGAAATATATGCCAGTACTTCATTAATCACTATATTACAGTTCGTGCATTTTACTACATTGGAAGACATTATTCTTCTCTCAGAAAAAAAAATAAAAAATAAAAAACAAAAATCTTGTTGTGTTTCGAAGGCAGGACACTTCGTACACTCATTCAATTCCGTGCCTTAAACCACTCGACCATCCGTGTACCTATTGCGAGTGACTAATTTAGCGTACCCAATACGTTCCAGATTAATTTTTATTGAGGATGTAGGCAGTTTATAACTCGTTTACTTATCAACACTGTTCAAGTCCACCGTCTTAGTAAATTAATTATGATTGCAAAGTATTAATTTTTACTTAAGAATCACAAAAGTATGTAAATATATTGTGAGCTGAGTGCTTTCCAATTGCCTGCAAGTAGGTATGTATGTAGCCTTCATATCGACAGACACAAAGCAAACCAAAGAATGGTCACGATACTTGTTTACGTAATTATTAATTCACCGAAAACTGAGTTTATTGTATGTATAACAATAGCACACACAGGTCCGGGGGTTTATACACTGATTCTACGAATTAAACTTTAAAACTGTTTAAATTACTAATTTTAAATCAATTTTATCTGGAGCAGCTTGTACGATACACGGATGGCAGCGCCATCTATCTATTAATGAAATTGTTTAAATGACAATGCCAGATTCTGCCCCACCATCAACCGCAAGTTGTACAAGATAACGAATAAATGTAAAAATATCGCCGTTTGTGCAAGTTGCGATTCGAAAAAAACAGCTTAATTAAGTATTCAGAAAATTGTAAGAAATCGAAGCGATTTATTCATTGTTTTTGTTATTCTTCTATAGGAGTTGCGAGAGTAGTGGAAAATGATACTGATTATGATTATGCAATATGAAACCTGTAATAAGTCCCCAACAAAATGATAGGTACAGTTTAAATGGTCACGTAGTTTTGTAGGTGGGGCAAAGCTCCATTGAAATGTGGCAATGTCTTTTGACTTAGACTTTAATTTTGTCGAATGAATTCAAGGACATCCTGTATTACGGCTTTAGTAACACCTAGGTTTTCACCACAGAAAAATAATGAGATTTTTCGGCAAACTGGAAACCACGAAGAAAGCTAGTTTGTTATATTTTAAAATGCAACTCCACTGAAGTATGCGGACATAATTTTTGCGCCGCCGCCGCCGCCGAGGAGGGACGGACCGCAAAAACTAGACGGCAATACAAAGGATAATGAAATTTTATTCTACACAGCTTTTTGCCTGAAACTTGTGCAATTCTACTGGCCTCCTAGACAAGTGGCTTTGACTTTTGTTAACGCTAGCAATATTGGAAAGTTGGAAACTGTATCTTGTTAAAAATCCTAAAATTGGAATTGGTATTAGAAAAGATGATGAAAATAGGCTGTATGATCTTTTATCGCATTTGCCTTACCAAAAACACAACAACAACTGTCATTGTCAGTCTTGTCGTTGGTCCCTTCGCGCGAAAACCGGCGGAGGTAATTTGTGATTCGAATTGACCAGAAATGTCGTGCTCATTGATGTAATTCAGGGAATGTTGGTGTTGGCAGTGTGGCTGTGGGATGGTTCAAGTGGCTTAGCTTCGGTAGACCGCTGAGCTGCAATTCGGTAAGACCAATCCAATCTCATACTCATTGTCATCTCCCAGAGACCATACCTCGTAGGGTGACTGCTTCTTTCATGATGAAACCTGCCGTAGAAGAAAAACAAATCAAAGGCATGTGAAATCCGCCAATCCGCCCTGGACCCGCGTGGTGGAGATGGGGAAGGTCTGTGCCCGAGCAGTGGGGCAATATAAATAGACTGATGATGATCAGTCCAACTTCAAAGCCTTTAAGCGCTTCTGCCATAGTTATTATTGACACTAAACAGAAGGTAGCCTTCTGATACGGCTCATAGCAGTGAGAAACAACTTCTTCATACTCTATTCTTCTTTCTTTTCTTTAAATAGCCGAGACCTATGTAATGTACGGCATTTCAGCCCCATTGTGACGCTTAAACCCGTCACTGTATGACGGTTCAATAGTACGCCACTGGTGATCCGCATCAAACAGGAGCTACAGTGGGAGAGGGGAAGAAAAAGTATAACACTTTGCCGTAAGATGGCGCTAACAACAACTGTCATACAAGTGCTGTGGTTTTCATGTAGCTCTAAATCGCGGTGACATAATTTTCTTAAAACTCCAGAGCTCACCTCTTCCTCTCTGTCGGGTGTCTGCTTTACCAGTTGTTTGATCGTGCTGTCATTGTCTATCATAACCGCTTCCATTTCACTTGTCTTCTGACAGAGGCCAGCTATTTGTATCTGCAACAACCATTATGTATTTGTAGCTATTTCCCTTAGGTATTAGTTGTTTTGTTCTAAAAAATATTTGACAGTCGGTTTAGCCCATTAGTATTTTTACGTAGCGTGTCCTGTTGATTTTGTTGATCCTTATCAAACAGGAGTTACAGTGGGAGAGGGGATCACTGATGATGATGATTATAACAAATTCCCTGTCTAAAATGGTGCTATGATAATATCAACAGACATACATCAAACAGTAGAATGTAGTTATTGCATTCGTTGCCTATTCTTAGAACCGAAGTTCCATGTAAAAGCAAAAATGTGGACAGAATTTCATTACGCCCATGTTGGCTCCTCACATGTAGCTTGAGCTTTGTCTAGCCTCCGTGCCTCCGTCGGAGCCTCGCCGGGAATGTATTCTAGATTATCGTAACGACTGTGGTATTCATATTACAATATCCCAATAGGCTCAGAACCAGCTTTGATCTTAAAACAATATTGTTTATTTATTTTATTAATGAACTCGACAGTTGTTACAGAGAATTCAATATATTCAATAGTCTTCTATCTTCCTCCAGGGGAGTCGCAGTAGCGTCTTCACCCTGGGTAGCCGCGTCTTCATGTCTTCATCCAGAGTTGTCGCCGTAGCGTCATCACTCCGGACGAAGCAGCTCGACAGTCACGTTCACTCCCGAGCTTGTAGCGGGAACTCTTGATAAAAGCTTGAAACCCCAGATCTTGCATAAATAATCCAATAACTTCACCGTACTGTCATTCGCGAACATTTTCTGATTAATTTAACGTGATATTAAACACAAAATAGTCACTGTAGACATTAAAAGGAAAATTATCAAATAATTTCGCAACCGTCGTTTCCCGCCATTTTCAAGAGAACCGATCTTAACAATATTTTTACAGAACTGGAGTCACAGCCATTGATCTCCTATAAACAACTAGATACACAAAGGTCTTACTAAAACAATTTAAAAAACGTCCAAATAAGGGTCCATTGTTAACGTCCAAATAATGTCCAATAAAGCAAATGAGGGTCCATTCATCCGTTTGGACCTTCTTTGCGCTCGGACATTTTTAGAAGGCAGACTGTGTATCTAGTTGGTTATAGCAGATCAATGATCACAGCGTAGTATTTCGATATTACAATAATAGGCTAGATGACTCATATCGACATTCAATAAAACAATATTTATTTCATATAGTATTTCACATTAGGATCCCAAATATATCACTTTTATTACATTACTAAACTTAGATGATGACTGTAAAAAATAAAATTGAAATTAAAATATTTCTCTGTTTTTACCCACACGTCAAAAACGCTAATCGGCCATTTTCGCGTGACGTCACTCTGGATTTTTAGTGATGCCTGATTTTTTGGATTTATTAATCTTATGTGGGTTTTGGTAGATACTTGTACATTGAATTATTCATAATAATTCAAATTTTAGTGACATGTAAATAATTGGATATGAATACATTTGAAGGCATTTAACCAGGTATAACGATGATAATCTATGTTAAGACCAAAAACATCGATGGTTTAACATCGTGTTTTCTCAACATCTGTGCATTTTAAAATTAAAGTTTTTGGTGTTTTAAGCGTCTCAAAAATTCTGTAATTATTTGAACGGTGTAATAGAACATATATTAACTATTTAAGAGCAAAAAAATTCGGGTCGACTATCCTATTGACACTGCTAAATCCACGAAGAAAAATTTCGCTGCACTCTATCCTGTAAATGAAAAATTGTCATGGAAGAGTCTGACGAAAAAAAAAATTTCAATACCCACCAACGCTCTCTCTTTCGCGGGTTTGCTGGTAGAAATCTCTTTTGAGATAAGCTCGCCCTTTGTACCAATTTCTTTATTCTGTATGTTATTTATGTATCTGTCTGTGTTGTGCAATAAAGCGTTAAAACAAACACCAACTATTCTGTTTGAGCAATAAAATCCTCTCGCAAACGGCTAGTTGTGTAAAACTACTATAAGTACGTTGAGGCTTTCAGGACGCATACCTTGTGGATGTAAAGGGGACCTCCCAATATGCCGGTAAGACAGTGCCGGGACCCTTGTTATCCGTGACACTTTGTTCTCAGTCCGCCCCCGACCGTACCGCGCCCGGAACTGTCAATTTTGCAAGGTTCTGTAATTCGTATAGTCAAAGTCAAATGACAATGCCAGATTCTGCCACACCATCAACCGCAAGTTGTACAAGATAGCGAATAAATGTAGAAATATCTCCGTTTTTTATTAAAAGTATTCGTATAAAATAAAGTTTTGTACAAGTTGCGATTCGAAAAAAACAGCGTATTCAGAAAATAGTATGAAATCGAAGCGAATTATTCATTGTTTTTGTTATTCTTCTATAGGAGTTGCGAGAGTAGTAGAAAATGATACTGATTATGATTATGCAATATGAAACCTGTAATAAGTCCCCAACAAAATGATAGGTACAGCTTAAATGGTCACGTAGTTTTGTAGGTGGGGCAAAGCTCCATTGAAATGTGGCAATGTCTTTTGCAAGCGAAAAATTATGTCAACGATGAGCGCATAGAGACGAAGCGGGGGACAGGGGTGCCGTATTAAAGAGATGCGACCATGTCGATACCCCTAGGTGCTACGTGTCGCTAGGCAATGTTGCGCTCATGTGCGGACACACACGGGCGCACTCCTAGTACAAGGCTATGGGGTACGTTCACGGCACGAGCTCACCTTGGCCTACAAATTTTACTGACTGGAGTTCCAGTCTAAATATACCCACCTGGACACGGATCTGCAGGTTCTGAGCTGCCGATGCTCGAAGACTCAAGGCCAGTGATTGTGTTCTAGTCTAGACCTAGGGCGTATGGAGGAAGTGTGATATAACGGCTTCAATAAACTGGTGAACCTACCTCATCTTATTATATATAAACGGATATCACTCACTTATATTGTTAAAGTCGGCAATTAGACCGACAGTTTCGACCGATTTCGACGGTCTTTTTCAAGGTGAGCGCGCCACGCCCGCGTCGCCGTTTAAAAACCGTCTAAAAACTACCTCATCTTCTTATTGGTATGTGGCTTCAACGAAGGACATTTTTACGTTTGACCCATCATAACAACAAAATCACTGCGAGGAAACTAACTCCATATTTCCACACTGGCCATGATCCACCAAAGCCACTGTGTTCCCTCAATAAGGGGAGGTCCCCATTAGTGGAGACATGAAAATAAGGCTGATGATGATACAGCTGTACCTGCCAGGGAAAATAAAGCCGTATTGATGGCCTCTCTTTGTCCGTGTCCGGGAATTCCCGAATCGTAGGATTCACGCAATTTGCGCGAATGATCGCTTCATTCCGATTTGCATACGAGTACATTCGCCCAGTGGCGTGGCGTAGTGGCCGCGCGGGTGCGGCGCTAGGGGCGTTTTTGGGGCGGCAAAATTGCGCTCGACATCTCAAAAAGTACATCACTGGGTCTTTTGTAAATGGCGGGAAACGACGGTTGAGAAATTATTTGATAATTTTCAGTTTAATGTCTTCAGTGGTTGTTTTGTGTTTAATATCACGTTAAGTTATTCAGACAATGTTTGCGAATGATAAGTGTGGTGAAATTTTTGGAGGATTCATGCAGGATCTGAAGTTTGGCGCTATAGTCAAGAGTCCCGCTACGAGCTCGGGAGTGAACGTGACTGTCGAGCTGCTTCGGCCAGAGTGACGATACTACGGCGACTCCTCTTGGATGAAGAGAAGATGATATGATATTTTGAATATTCTGTAACATGACATTAGCAAATGACGAACTGTCGAGTCCATTAATAAAATAAATAAATTAAATGTAAAAAAAATTCTTCGCCGTCCTGGGGCGGTAAATTCCTCGCTACGGCACTGCTCGTCGATATCGAGTATAATACTAGTAGTGCGGTGTTCTGACTGGCGGCGGTCGGTAATGAATAAAAGAGTCGGATACACCCATCACAGTGGAATAATGGACGCTTTACATTCGAACGGGCTTTATTATTGCGTCGAATTATAGCTCGCTCGCAGATGATATAGTCAGTGGCGGTGAGGTAGTGGGAGAGTTATTTATACAATTGTAAAATGGTTGACCGATACCATATACTTACTGATATTCGCCTCGTAGTTTTTCATGGATTTTACCCATAATGTGGGTATTTACAAGTATTGAAAATGACATTGCCACATTTCAATGGAGCTTTGCCACACCTACAAAACTACGTGACTATTATTTTGTTGGGGGTAATAAGTCTCTATGCGCTCATCGTTGACAGAATGTTTAGCGTGCAAATGACATTGCCAGATTTCAATGGAGCTTTGCCCCACCTATACAAAACTGCGTGTACATTGAAGCTGTAGGTACCTATTATTTTGTTGAGGACTGATTGCAGATTTCATATTGCATAATAATAATCAGTAGAAGTTGCGAGAGTAGTTGAAAATGATAACAAAAACAATGAATAATTCGCTTTGATTTCTTACTATTTAATCAAGCTGTTTTTTCGAGTCGATTGATGTACAAAACTTTATTTTAAACCAATAATTTTAATAACAAACGGAGATACTTATTACATTTATTCGTTATCTTGTTCATCGTACCTTGATAGTGGGGCATAATCTGGCATTGTCATTTAATTTTTGAACTACGGTTGCCGCTCCCTTGGTCGCGTCGCCGCCGGGTGCGTTCCGTGTGAGCAACGCTCTATGGGCGCGTTAGAAAACAGAAATTATTTCAAAAAAACTCGACTGTTAAAAAACTATCCCCTTTTGATTAATTTTTTATACCCTATGACATTCCCGTAATGAAGACGAATCTAACGATACCTCATACACCAACAGCCAGCAAGCCGTTTAGGCTACAGGATGGCAGGAAGGAATGGACACATATACATCCATACATACACCCGAAAAACATTACCCTCCTTCTGGGGAAGTCGGGTAAAAGCCGTAAGAGTCTGTCTAAACACCAGCTTATATAGCTGTTGAAAGTTTTATACCACTTCTTCCTTGCAAAGTGGTTTAACTGTAAAATCAAATATGTTGACGTGGAAAAATGTACTCAACGTGCTTACTTTCAATAAAGAGATTTGATTTGAAGTAAGTACTTACTTATAAGTAACTAGCTGTACCCCGCAACTTCGTTTGCGTATAGGAGGAGGATGGAGGAGATCAGGAGGCAGATCTTCCTCTCTGGATCCTTGTTCTACATCACATACCGCCACGGCTTATAGCCTATGAGCTGTCCGGATATTTCAGCTATCTCCTAGTGAAACTCCCATCAAAATCCCTTCAGTAGTCTAGTTATGCCGTGATACTTGCACAAAGTCACAGACAAAAATTCTAAAAATTAGTGTTTTGGCATCAGTATCGATCCTAAAACACATTCCAATTATTCTTTTCAAAAAATATCCAATGTACAGACACAACTTTTTACAGTCTTATTATATGTATAGATTATTTTCGGAATGCGTTATTTATTCACGTGCGTCTATAAATAGAATTTAATGATTTGGAACGTATTTCCTTTACTATTATTTATTAAGCGATTATATTTTATGGTATAATTTTACTAACTTTGCAGCCGTCACGCAACGAAAGCGGCGATCGGTACGAACGTAATAAATTGAACAATTTGCGTAACGTTTCATATTCATGGGCAATTCCATCGAGTGACGGCCGCAACCTCGCACTGAGGAACATAATTATTATCGGAGATACAGATGGCCTCAATAAGGTTGAGATTTTCTCTCAAAAAATTCTTCTTCCTCAGCATACCCCAGCCCTCTCCTGGGCATATGCCTCTCCATGACTCCTCCATGTGGCCCGATCCCAAGGTTGTCTCCACACCGAGCCAGTAACCCTTTTTATGTCGTTCTCAAAAACTACTGGACCGAATTTAATAATACTTTCACAGTTACATAGTTTTAACTTTTATCTATCAAACAGTGAAAGAAATTTTACAATCGGTCAAGTAGTTTTTGAGAAAATCTCAACCTTAAAAACAATCCTGTACACATTTATGTGTTTGAAAAACAATTTAGGCTGTAGACCCCATAAGGCAAATAGTTTGCAGCCACTTGCAGCTAACTGTTTTGCCTTCCATTATTAGATGAAGCGTACAAAGCGTACCGTACACAGTTTGTCGCGTTTCGCTTGCAGACTCATGTCTGATTTCTAACTTAAAGTCACGTTTATGAGTAAGAGCGGTAGAGCGCGGAGCACTTGATGCGAGATACGGGCGTTGGCGGTTGTGTCGCGCTCGGCAATCTCGCGTTATTGTCGGGGGACACACATTATTGTGTACCACACTACAGGGGGGTTGCAAGGGAAATACTATAGTGGGGGCCTCAGAGGTGGGGGCGAACACAATTGCTATTAGCCATATACATAGTACTGAGGACCTAGGCTTGCTGATTACTTTAGAAATGAAAACGATGGAAATATGATGAAATATAAATTTATTTATTTATTCGGAATGCAGTATTTAGGTATAACATGAAAATTAAACTAAAGTAAATGTACTAAAACTATATGTACAATTAATATATATATAAAATTTATAGATTAAAAACCATGCCCAAGGTCACTATTGGCAGCATGCCCAAAAGGCTGGCTGCGTTGCCCCGCTGTATAGCGAGGCTAACGCGCTGGGCGAAGTATGAGCCAGCATTTTGGTCACGCGATGCGAGGCATGAATTTTTTTTATAATTAAGCAAAATATATACTATTTTATAGGGGACCAGGAACGCAACTGAAATGATGTAACCAACCAACAAGCCATGGTAATACCAGACAATCTAATATAATATTTACTTATTTAAGTTATGGACTCACGCAGACCCTAGCCAGAGCTGGGGTTTTGGGTTTGGGGATCCAGATTTATCCCCAAAATGTTTGCCTTGCTATCCAGGTGACTACAGAATATGTTTGACTTTAAAATGTTGCTGATATAGTTGGTTACATCTTACTTTTCAAGCGGGCTACGTAAATGTAACATGACAGTCACAGCGGGGGGTCAATAGCTCTGAGTACGTCCCTGTCGGGCAATATAAAACGCGGTGGTCGTAGCGAGAAGATGAGACGTCTGCAAGGGCACATTAGTTATCTCAGTTTTAGCTGCACATTGTGGAGCGGGGGCCGGAGCCGGGCGGGGGCCGGGGGGTGACGGCGGCCGCGGTTCCAAGTGTCGCCGGATTGTGAGTTATCGTGGGTGCTCCCACTTGGTCCCATGAACATCACGTCATGAAACGAAACGAGTATTTTGCTCTGATTTCTTCACTTACTCCATATACATGGAATACATTGCCACATTTTAATGTAGCTTTGCCCCACCTACAAAACTACGTGACCAATAAGCTGTACCTATCATTTTGTTGGGCATTTATTACAGGTTTCATATTGCATAATCATAATCAGTATCATTTTCTACTACTCTCGCAACTCCTATGGAAGAATAACAAAAACAATGAATAAATCGCTTCGATTTCATACTATTTTCTGAATTCTTAATTAAGCTGTTTTTTCGACTCGCAACTTGTACAAAACTTTATTTTAAACCAATAATTTTAATAAAAAAACGTAGATATTTTTACATTTATTCGTTATCTTGTTCATCATGCGGGTGATGGTGGGGCAGAATCTGACATTGTCATTTGCAAGCGAAAAGTCACGGGCGCCTCCTGGTACAGGGATATGGGGGTAAATGGCCTGTGATCACACCTAAAGTTTACAAGCTTCAAAAGTGTCATCAGTAGACATTTGAGCCGTCCTTAATTTTATCCCCCGCTGGATATTGATAGTAGACACGTCACACATTACATTTACAATTCATTATATGATATAATTTACAATTGTAATAATTATTAATTAGTAATATAAATAACTAATAAAATTTAGTTAAATAAAATTTTTGTGTTCCATAATTCCTTAATGCTGTAGAATTGTTTTTTTAACAGCCAGACCTTCAGTTTATTTTTAAAGGACATGGCGGAAGGTGCGTTAACCACCTCGTCGGGCAGCCGATTGTAGATCTGTGGCCCGAGTATGTATACTGACCTCTGGGACTTCGCTAACCTATACGACACCGGCGACAGTTTATTTTATATCGTGTGTTATACGCGTGACTGTCGCCGCTTTTACTGAAGGACGATAAGTTCGTATATACAAATATTGCCATCTGATAGATTGCTATGCCCGGTAGGTATTTCATTACGCTAATCCCTCCAAACCTGTAAGGTACAGTGTACCTGAACACAAGGGCCCTTCACACCCTCCCAGCGGTCGTGTCGGGATTAAGGCCGCTGTTTGTCCCCGGACAGGGCGATAACGGACAGCTCCCATTTGTTCCGGGAAACGAAAATATAAACAATCCAGGTTTAGCAATCTTTAATGGGAACATATTCTACTCACTTCACTTGGATATTCGTATTCGGTATTGGATGTTTGTCGTATTTGTAATGCGTCCTATTTGCCTATTCGACCCACAATAATATGCTGACAAACAATTTTATTATTTGACTAGCTGTACCCCGCAACTTCGTTTGCGTAGAGGAGGAGGATGGAGGAGATAAGGAGGCAGATCTTCCTCTCTGGATCCTTGTTTCCACATCACATACCGCCATGGCTTATAGCCTATGAGCTGTCCGGATATTTCAGCTATCTCCTAGTGAAACTCCCATCAAAATCCCTTCAGTAGTTATGGCGTGATACTTGCACAAAGTCACAGACAAAAATTCTAAAAATTAGTGTTTTGGCATCAGTATCGATCCTAAAACACATTACAATTATTCTTTTCAAAAAATATCCAATGTACACACACAACTTTTTTACAGTCTTATTATATGTATAGGTAGACGATGGCGGTACTTCACTTGGCTATTCATATTCGCTATTGGGTGTTTGTCGTATTTGTCAAATACTTGACGTACATACTTCGTCTCTATGCGCTCATCATTGACAGAATGTTTCGCTTGCTTTGTATCGGTTTCATGTCTATGGGGTAAGTGGTCTATGGGTGTGATACTATCGTGTAATTGTACTGGAACCTCATATGGATGAGAGGTTCATATTTATTGCCTTTGTAAGTACGATATCTCTCCTATTTGGTGTCTAATTTGGATTATCATAAAAAAATCATTGGAATTGAAACTGCGCGTACAAAAATGGGCAATCTCCTTTCGAAACAAGCAGATTCATATTTTAAAATTTAATACGATAGATGTGATATTGCAATGCAGAAGTGACTGACAGAATTTAACTCCTATAAAGCTCCATATCCACCCCGGGGAAACCACTCCGCAGAGAAGATTGCAGATTTTAAAAGCATCACAAATTGAGATATGTACAAATGACACTTCGCTCTGTGAATTTAAAAGCAGCGGAGAGCCAGAAATACATTTTTCGATTCACGACTACTCGCCGCCGCCGCCGCCGCCGCGCCGCGGTGCAATATAATTGAAAAATTGAATGCCCGCAGCGCCCGCCGGCTGTAAAGGACCTTACATACAGTACGAAATATGTACCAAATGCCGAATAAAATGAGTATTCAAAATGAGTACCTACTTATTATAAGGAATGGCGACAAAAATGTAATAAATCAAATCAAGTGATCTATACCGAAGGCCAAATCAAGTGTCTTATTTTGTAAACAAATATGATCGTCTAATTACCTGATGCGATGTAATTCTGAAGGAACTGATTGATCGAACCTGTTTATCATTGTGAAAATAAAGTGATCCGGTCTAATAATGTGAAAATAACTATGTAATAATCATTGATCTCATATAAACAACTAGATACACAAAGGTCTACACCTATGTATTGTAAATTAGTTACTCGATATTTTAATAAACGCCGGAGCCACTTTTGTTCCTCAGCGTTGGCACCTTTTACTTACTTGTTGTAAATGTAAATCCCACCAAAAATATAGATGTTGAAAAATTCGCCCAAGTTCTCTTTATTCCTACTAAAAGTGCTGAATCTAAATGTCAAGTTATAAAACACTTTTCCAAGGTAACTTCTAACATAAACATGATAATAATGTGTACGTACAACTACAGTAATATTAACTGTTAAAACTTTGCACGTTTTTGTAATTAGAGTTAATCAATAAGTATATTTTATTATTATCTTATCTTAGTACACACAAAGACATAGATAAGTATCCAGGGGGCCTCAATAAGGTTGAGATTTTCTCAAGAACCACGCGACCGATCTCACAAATTATTTTACCTGTAACTAAATTTACAGCACATACTTACTGCGAAATTGAAAGAAGTACTTTTTGAGAAAATCTCAACCTTAAAAACTGTTGTACGGTCGAACACAAACAAAGGTGTACATAAGAGTTTTAAGGGTTGAGATTTTCTCAAAAACTACTTGACCTATTGTAAAAAAAACCACTGTTAGATAGATAAAAGTTAAAACTATGTAACTGTAAAAGAATTATTAAAATCGGTCAAGTAGTTCTTGAGACCGTACAAGATAAACATTTGCACCACCAGTAACACAATTAGTCGAATACCTTATTCGACCGAATGAGTCCTGTGTGCGTGGGTCTTAACGCTTTAAGTGCCCCGGTACATGTCCATTGAGTGCGGATTGAGTCGCAGTCCGCTATTGCCACTCCCTTTCACATGAATCTATTGGTACCCAAGTGCTTTCAATGGAGCCTTTTCTCAACATTACATGTTTTATTACGTTTCTCCTCGTATTTCTATGCCTGTGCTGCGACACGTAAGGCTTCGTATGCGCGTATCACTTTTTAAACTTTCACGGTTTGTATACATATTAATTAGATAAAACGGGAATTACCGTATTAAACATTTATTATTGATGTCTCGATATTTCGACAGCATTGCAGCCATCATGGTCACGAGTAGACTGATGGCTGCAATGCTGTCGAAATATCGAGACATCAATAATAAATGTTTAACACGGCAATTCCCGTTTTATCTAATTAATTCGTATGCGCGTATTGTCAGTTTTTCTACGAAGGCTACGGCACTAACTACTAAAATTAAACGTCTGAAAAAAATATATAGCAATCTTGGGGTGTATATTTAGGGACTGATGAATACCGATACACTATTGGACAAACTTCACTCGATAGAAAAAAATCGCAAACAAAACTACTTGACCTATTGCAAAAATTATTTCACTGTTCTATAGATAAAAGTGAAAACTATGTAACTGTAAAATAATTATTAAATTCGTTCCAGGAGTTTTTGAGAAAATCTCAACCTTATTGAGGCCCACTGTATAATTATCTTTGTAACCTTTAAACTTATATTTTTTTTAAATTTGTTTATTTTAGACATTTATTAGTTAGTAAAATACAATAAAATGACTGACAAGCTATTAATGAGACTATATCCCGTACCAGAGGCCGTCCCGGGAGGCTCCACCACACAGGACTTCAGGTCTTAATCAAATCATTAGCAAATCATTTGAATGTGTAATGTGCGCTGTAATTCACGCGGCGTCCAATAAAAGTGCCGGCCAAGAGTGATGTCGCCGGAGACGCTGGGGGCCAATTAAACTGGCGATAATTCAGCGATAACGAGCACCCCCACCCCCGCCCCCGCCCCCGCCCCCGCCACAACGTCACCTAATAAGTGATTTCAATCTTCCAATAGAATTTAACCTGCTTTAGTTTAGCTCCAATCACGAGCCATGGAAAGGAGCATGATTAATAAAAGAAGAATAGACAAACTAAGAAATTAGGAACTGAGAGATAGGACAGGGCTAACAGACGTCATCATCATCAGTCCGTATCAGTCCACTGCTGGACGTAGGCCTCTCCCAAAGCGCGCCAATCAACCCTACTCTCGGCCCTCTGCATCCAGTCCCTGCCAGCCATTTTGCGAAGGTCATCCCTCCATCTGGTCGGGGGGCGTCCCACACTACGATTACCCGTTCGTGGCCTCCATTCGAGAACTCGTCTCCCCCATCGGTTATCGGTTCTACGACAGTGACCAGCACACTGACACTTCAGTTTGCTGATTCTATGAGCAATGTCAACCACTTTTGTCTCTTCCGTCAATAATTAATTTATATATCTTCGTTGGTCCCAGAATTATTCTTAAAATTACCCTCTCAGCTTCATTGCGATTCAAGTTGCATTACAGTACAGTACCTACATCGTGAAGTGTTGCTGTCTCTTTCTAATAAAATATCTATAAAAGCCTGTAATTTTTTTCCAATTAATTTCATTATTGGTTTTCACTGTTGATAGATAGAGTTTAGATTGCTAATAATAGGAATAATTATGTAATTACATTTTCTTTTGCAGTGTTTCAGTATTTATTGCAAAAAAACAACTAATTACTACAAAATAAAACTAACTTAATATCTAAAAAAAAAAAATACTTATGAAATAAAACTACAAACTAAAGAACGAACACGTCGTCGAGGTCCCCGTCCTGGGGGACGCTGGCAGCATTTCCTCGCTGTATGGCAATACTGAATAACTATGTAATTACCTAGGTATTAATTAAATCAATTGTAATTATTTTAAAACATTTTTGCCACTTTTTTTCCTCAGCGATTGCGCACCTTTTTGTAAATTCCAAAAATGTTGCCGTGAAAAAATGTAGGTACCTACGGACAACAGCAGATCAATGATAACACTTGCAGTACGAATTCAACTTTTATGACGCAGATAATAAGAACGGTCCAAAGTCCAAAGTATTACACTTGATCTGCTGTTAGCTGTACGGTGGAACACAGAGAAAGGTGTACAGGAGAGTTATCAAGGTTGAGATTTTCTCAAAAACTACTTGACATATTGCCAAAATTCTTTCACTGTTAGATAGATAAAAGTTAAAACTATGTAACTGTAAAAGAATTATTAAATTCGGTCCAGTAGTTTTTAAGAAAATCTCAACCTTATTGAGGCCTCCTGTATACTTATCTCTTGCTTACAATACTTGATTTTGATCATTTGTTTATACCTATTCTGTTCGAAAATTTAAAGTTGTTCAATTTTACAAAATAGGTATAAAACCTATTTTGTAAAAACTTTAAATTTTCGATACTTTTCAAATACCTAAACTAATTGTGCCCTATGGGTTGGCCCGGGGTGAACTACTCAAAATAATTACAACTCCAAGGCCCTAACCTAACCTAATTACATTAGTTCGCATCGCTAATATCAAAGCTCAAGTTTCACAAACACACTAACTTGTACCTATATCCTAATAAAATTGATTACTCTGTTCCCAGCAAGTTGTCAACTCTGTCGTCCAAACACATTCATCTTTGATCTCGCTACACTGTCACTAATTATGACAGATGAGGGGGTTCCCCCTGCCCGCTGTAGCCGGAACCCCCGGCCAGTGTTGCCAACCCTACTGTTTTAACAATATTTTAGCTTAAAACTACAACTATCATTGTTACGGACTGACCACCTTTCGTGCGATGTTTTTATAACTAAAAGACATTGCCACATTTCAATGGAGCTTTGCCCCACCTACAAAACTACGTGACCATTTATGCTGTACCTATCATTTCGTTGGGGACTTATTACATGTTTCATATTGCATAATCATAATCAGTATCATTTTCTACTACTCTCGCAACTCCTATAGAAGAATAACAAAAACAATGAATAATTCGCTTCGATTTCTTACTATTTTCTGAATTCATAATTAAGCTGTTTTTTTCGTATCGCAACTTGTACAAAACTTTATTTTAAAGTTTTAAACCAATAATTTTAATAAAAAACGGAGATATTTTTACATTTATTCGTTATCTTGTACAACTTGCGGTTGATGGTGGGGCAGAATCTGGCATTGTCATTTATATTTCCTCTGTCAACCATTCTGCCATTGTAAACGCACACCTAAATTATATCACCTGATATCTTAAAATTAAGTATTTTATTCACCAGCGAGCCCAGCTCCTCATGACTGTTGAGGAGCTGGGCATCATCAGTCTATTTTATGTCCCCATTGATCGGGTACCTTCTCTTATCGAGAGAGTTGGGCGCATTATCCACCACGCGAGGCTAGTGCGGATTGGCGGATTGCACATGCCTTAGATTGAGCAACGAAGTCCAGTCCTGGCCTGGTCTCGGGGCCGCAGGGGCTGGACCTTCATTGTTTCATAAAAATAATCATTTCACTATTTTTCTGTTGTTTTTAGGGTTCCGTGCCATATAAGGAAAAAAAAGGATCCTTATAGGATCACTTTGTTGTCCGTCTGTCTGTCGGTCTGTCAAGACCTATATCTCAGAAACGCCTGGACGGATCAAGTTGAAATTAATACCAAATACTCAGGTCTGCAACCTCATGCAGACGTGAAAAAATCAAACTTCTGCGTCAACCCAATCAAAATATATGTCCGCTTATGTCGCATTTTCCGTATGAAATAGGCATATTTGTATGAAAATGCAAGGGAACCAAAACCTATAGGGTACTTCCCGTTGACCTAGAATCATGAAAGGCAAGAAGCTAGGTCTTATATCGCAAGTAAAGGAAAAAATCCGAAAACTGAATTTTTTTATTCACATCTATAATTTTTTTTGAATTAAAACTATATGTGAGCTATTACTACAAAATATTATATATAAACGGCTATCACTCACTTATATTGTTAAAGTCGGCAATTAGACCGACAGTTTCGACCGATTTCGACGGTTTATAAAAAAAAAATCTTATTACAAACTTATATTTTTAGTTGATAAAATAATTGCGGGTATGTCGATGTCTGGGCGTATTATTTTGGGATCGGCAAATATATTCTTTTCGTTAGAGCATAATTACGGGGGCAAGTTGAGTTGCACGGAAGCCTCGGGGCGCGAGTACGACAGCAGACTCGCTCTTGGCCGTTTTTTTTATAAAAGTTCAACTTGATTTCTTTCAGTCTCATAGGGTTGGCAACCCCGGAGTATCGTAATAAGTGCGACCGTCCGTCGTCCGGTTACATCTGGTAATCAGGCAGTAACCGCGTTACGGGCGGTAACCGCGTTACGCCCGGGCCGGACACACTGCTAATTGGTGGGCGGACGCCAAACAAACTCTGATTCCGTGCACGCCATAAGTACGCCGCGTGAGGGGGTGAAAGGGATCTTCGCCCCGGAATAAGTGTAAATGAGATGAAAATTAACTTTGGAATTAGCCGGAGGGTAGAATTTAATTTCGGAGAGCGAAACCGAGGCGAAACCTCAGAAAAATAATACGTATGTTTGGACAGGCAGAGCAAACATTGCCCCCAGAGAGGCCCCTACAAAGACAAGCAAGAAATTAATAGGATGGCATAAAGCCTTCGTCACGTTCCGCGTCGGCGACGTTTAATTTCGCAGGCTAATTTCTTTTCGATTGATCGAGTACCGCCAGTACCGCCGCCTGGCGCGACGGCGGTGCCCCGTAATGAAGCGGTGTAGACACGGGAGCGGTAATGACGACGGCCCTTAATAGGAAACGATCCTAAAACACGGTCCTTTTGATTAATTAAAATTGATAGACGAAAATGCTCCGAGGGTCGCCGGCGTGTGGTACAAGTAACTGGCGAGTAGCGGCGTAAGAAAAGAAAATATTGCTATTTTGGGATATCCATTGAAACCTAGATACTCATACTCATTTATTTAACCACAGGGTACACAGGGGAGGGTTACGTCATACATTATAATATCATTCAATTGAAAAATAAATTTAATTACATGGCTCGATCAGCGAGCTTAATAATAATAAGATAAAAAAGAAATAAAGGAATAATAATAATAATTATTATTTATTGCAGGCATAAAAAACCCATAAAAAATACAAAATAAATAAAATAAAGCTTACATTTGGACTACTTTCGGTTCTCGCTCCGGTGCACAGACAACCAATGGCGAAATATTGGGCTGGAGAATTATCATTTCGCTGGCCTCCACCGACAAAGAGGCAGAAGGGCAAAAAGCAGACCCAATGTATTGTGAAGATAAATGAATAAACACACTTATCTATATGCTTATAACTAAACTATAATATTAATACTAATTAAGCGACCCTAAATAAACGTGTACTTACTTACGTACAGTTTACGCGTATTTTGGACTTCCATGTAATTTAATAAGACATCCAATGTCTACCATTGGCGATCGGTTAATAAACAGAGGCAATCATGTTTTTACTGTATGCTAATGTAACAAGGTACAAACCTTGTTACATTAGCATGAAATAATAATGTTAGGTTAACAACTTTACTCTGCTACCGGCTCCACTGAAACCCAACGCGGCAGCAAAGGCAACATGCCGAGGAGTTTGGACTACGTACGCTCACTACTGTCAGATTTCATACAATTTTGCCAGTCGTAAGCGCGGACTAACGCTAAGCTTGTGATCAAAACTGTCTATGACTCTCGTCAAAGTCAAATTTCTTTATTACAAGTAAGCACGTTGAGTACATTTTTGCACGTCAATATATTTTTTGAATTTACATTTACACCACTTTGCAAGGACAAGGTGCCAACGCTGAGGAGAAAGAGTGGCAAAAAACTCTCAGCAACACATCTTTTAAAACAATGATAATACAATTATTACTTAATAACTATACAGTACGTAACTATTACTATTGTTAGTAAGTTTATCCCTCATGCGGAACCGGCGACACACACCATGCATGTTCTAAGAGTATCACCGATGCTGGAATTTTATTTCATGTCAAAAAAATTCCATATTATACACACATTGGAATAAATGTTATCAGTTCTAGAATGTGCTGGCCAGTTTATATTTATTTTTACTTTTTTGACGTTTGTCACTGTTCTGTTCTTGTTTTTTGCTCTCCATTTGTAATCGCAATTATATTTCTCCGATTATACGTTATACCTACGAAAAGGGCGTTTTATATTGGCTCCAGCCCGTAATATAGTAGAACTGAAAACATTTATTCCAATGTGTGTATAATATGGATTTTCGCTTCCACCTGTGGCTTGTTCCCCGCTTCCCCAAAGTTGTCTGTTAATTATAAAAACTCCGGTCTGTTCCCATTGCCTCCGCCAGCCACTCGCCACCGCCATACATTATTCACGAGCCCCGATCTTGGACATCCCTGATTCCGTAATCCCAGAAGTTGCCAAACAAGTCGCCGGACGAGTTACCTTTTTGTTTCCAATATTTTTGTTACGAAACAAGTTTCTGTATGAATTATTAAAATCCATTTACTCCCGGATTTTATATTCGTTTACCTGCCTCTGCCTATTCTATTTCATTTTATTAGCGGGCATCCATAAATTACGTTACAGGCGTACGATTCGGTCATTTTGCGGTTTTAAAAATGCAACTACTTTTATTTGGCGATCGAATTAGGTTATGTTGATTCATTTCTGCGCCAATCATGAAGCAAGGAACCGACGATGGAGTTAGCCATATTTGCATTACAGACTCCGCTCTTCGCAAATTTTTGACACAAACACTTTAAGAATTTTCCAAAAACATTTCAGATAAAATCTCAACCTTAATACGTCTACTGTAGGTACACTTTTCTCTGTGTTCTCGACTGTCCTTGAAAAGGCGGGGCACTCCCTACTAGTCTAAATGGTCGTCAATTACTTTCCCTCGTTTCCCCTTTACTTACCGCAGTCCGCAAGTGATAAACATTATTGTTATTTTTCTTTTTCACGAACTGCAAAGACCAAGTCCCAAAATACGCTTACTGAGTTATAATCTTGAATAAGTTTTCGCAAAGTACCCGCACGAACAGTTTTTATGGCTCTACCGGATTTGGTAATAAATGTAAAGTCACGAAACTTATTAAGTTTAATTATTCACAGCCATAAAGCAAGGAATCGACGATGGAGTTAGTCATATTTACATCACAAATTCCAATCTTGCATGATAATTTTCTAAGCCACTCACTTGTTTGAATTTTCAATCAGAAGTCGGATGTATGAAAACAGATGTCTCTTTCTGACGTATGAGAGTGAAAGTGTCAACAAAGGCGAAAGCATAGGGTCTAATTGTGTGACAGTGACAGCAAGCCCAATCCCATTTCTATCATCCATTGCTCGGTCGCTGTTACAATAATTTTTATGTTACTATTGGAAGCCGTCAATGGATACTCCATTGCCATTGTCAGTTATACAATGCTGTCGCCTTATCTGACAGTAACAGCAAACCCATTCTCATTTCTATAATCCATTGCTCGATTGCTGTGACAGAAATTCTAATGGTATCAATTATAACATTGCAATATACCCAGCAATAGATTATAGAAATGGGAATTCGGATTTGCTGTCACAGTCGTAGTCGTATCTATAAGTAGAGCGCTGTCCGCATTACAAAATGTACTAGGCTATCTCCATGGAGCGCGGCGTTTTACCCTCCATGTTCCTAACCCTTACTTTATGGATGATCCCGTATTGTTTGAAGCTACTTTCCGGATAATGAGAACAGGAAATGGAAGGAACATAAATAATAGAATTGCTTCCTGTTTGTTACACGAAGCTGTCTACTGGAAGGATATATTTCCTAGTGGCCGGTCGGGCCCGCGGGATAGCCACTTCCCTCTACAAATATACTTTAAAACTTTATTCTTACCAACCTTACTTACCTTTTTACTAAGTTTTAAAATAATAGTATTAAAAAGAGGGCTTTGAAACGGGTTAAATAAACGTACTAAAAACGTAATTAAACCAAACACTTTTTATCAAATAATTTTGCAATTGATTCCCGCAATTTTCTAATTTCAATTTGACTCAACTAATTTAAGCTAATTTTATGTTTCAGAGTATCTCATATCTCTATAGTCTTCTTTCTTCCTTCAGTGGAGTCGCTATGTAGCGTCGTTACCCTGGACGAAGGACCCCATCAACTTCTTCTCTTCATCCAGAGGAGTCGCCGTAGCGTCGTCACTCTGGACGAAGCAGCTCAACAGTCACGTTCACTCCCGAGCTCGTAGTAGGACTCTTAATAATAACTCGAAACTATCGATCTTGCACATAATTCCTTGATCTAGAACATATTCACATTCGCCTACATTTTCTGATTGATTTAAAACATGCACTTTAGACAATATGTAATCATCATCCTAAACTCACGCCTGATTCGTAGGGGTAGGTAGACGATAGACTTCCATCTGCTACGATCCTGGCACACAGCTCTCGCTTCATCCATAAATCTCTTCATCCACGCTTGTCGGTTTGTAGTAGACCGCACTTGGCCCCTTTTCACGTCAAATTAAATGATGAAAAATTTCTAGTTGGACAGGACTCGAACCTGCGACCTTGTCAGTCCATGAAACGCTTAGCAACCGAGTAAAATATTCTTTGGACAATAAAATGAAAATCATCTAATAATTTTGCAACTGTCATCATATTCAAAAGTCCAATGAATGCCTTTCAAATCTGTAAACTGTTTGTAACGCGTCACAAGACATTACTAAAGCAGCGGCTCGCCCCGGCGCCAGGCATGTGCGCAAATGTTAGCAAATATGCTCAAATTCGATGTTCATTGACGGCTTTTTATGACGTCGTAGTTATAGATTCTGTACAAAACCTTCAACGGTATGTAAAAATTTGCAATGTTCTTGAAATGTCTGGCACCGGCCTCAGGCAGCCCCGGATCTACGATTTTGTCTAACCGGGACAGGACTTGGAAGTGGCGCCCCGCTTTGTTTTTGAGACAAATTAATAATGATCTCATAATATACCTATGGCTGGCATTTTTTGTGACAGGGAAAATAAATGGCCTTAAGTTTATAGATTACTAACCAGGTAACCAGGAAAGACAACAGACTATTAAGACTTTCTTTAATAAGGTCAACACATTTTTTATCTCTAATCTTACTACAATTGTGTAATTTTACACGGTGTGATGATGGTGTCAGTGGGCTGGTCACATCTGTCGTAGAACCGATAACTGATGAGGTGACGAGTTTTCGAATGGAGGCCACGAACGGGTACACGTAGTGTCGGACGCCCCCCGACCAGATGGACGGATGACTTTCGTAAGATAGCTGGCAGGGACTGGATGCAGTGGGCCGAGAGTAGGGTTAAGTGGCGTGCTTTGAGAGAGGCCTGCGTCCAGCAGTGGACTGATACGGACTGATGATGGTTTTGGCGCCCCCTGAAACTGCTGCCCAGTTTGGCCCCCCTAGATCCGGGGCTGGCCTCAGGTAGGTGTAAGGCAGTATAATGGGTGTCATCCATCCGTTGTGTCCCCCCCCCCCCCCCCCCCCCGCCTTGTCCGCCCCCGCCCCCGCCTGCCATAATGAGTTATTATCCGACGTGATGAACCACTGAGGCTTTCACGATTATTATGTTCTCAGTGGCGCGAGTGGGGGACCATCGGGACACTTGATGGAGCGGCTGACAGATGGTGAGGATAGGAATGTAAGGCTCAGATTCTGATACAACTCAGAATTTGTTTTATACATTATGTGACTCGGCGAACTTTGTACGCGAAAAATTCTGTCACCGATGAACGCATAGAGGCGAAGCAGACACAGAGAGGTGTCTTAAAGAGATGCGTCCATGTCGATAATATCTGTAAGTGCCACGTGTCGCGAAGCAATGTTGCGCTCATGTGCGGGCAGACACGGGCGCCCTGTTACAGGGCTGTGGGGTAAGTGGTCTGTGTTCCTTCCACATTAGGTACATTTTAGATTGCATTAGACATAGGTGAGCGACTGGTGCTCAAGCTAGGAGTTCTCCTGTGTCAGTCAGAGGAGTTCTCCTAGTTTAGGCACCAGTCTCTTCACAAGCAATTATTAGATTTAAGTGTAAAATTGTAAATATCTATTATAGAAGTATTGTTTGTGGTGAGAAAATAAATATTATTTTATTTAGAATTTGATTATCCATGCTCGGTGAATAAATTAGAATATGATAAAAAAAAATTATTCACTGAGCATGGCCAATGCGTAATTCAAATTCTGAGTAAAAATAGGAGCGCATCATCATAAATCATGTTTCTAACCGAATGTTAGACATGGTTGTCGGAATAATACTACTATTGTCCGATAGATGGAATTGCGTAACATACCCTTTAAGTATGTATAAAGCGATGAAGATTTTCGGTGGGCGTGGCCTGTGGTGGCTCAGTTGGTAAGAGCGTGTCACGGAATGACAAGGTCGCAGGTTCAAGTCCTGCCCACGGCAAAAAAAAATTCATCATGTTGTAATTATTTTATTTATTTATTTTAATTAGTCACCAAGCCTGACAGGCGGGAGAACCCCACAAACAGCAAGCTATTCACGTGTCGCCATCATAAGTATCAAAGTGGCTAATTCCCCGACTAGGTACGGCAAAGTGGATAATTCACCGACTGCGGCTGCTACGTAGGTATCAGAGTGGCGTAATTTGTCCCCGCTATCAAAGCGACGTAATTCGTATCGCTACCCTGTCTCCCGTGGTGGCGGTCGCGACGCTACGAACGGTGATAATTACGACGGAGAGTTTACGTCATTGGTATAGATTGAACTAATTATAAACTCATATTGAGGAATATAAATAACTAAAAAATTGCTTATAGTAAGTGATACGGTGAAGTTAAACATCGTGTTGAAACCTGCATGCCGTAGAAGAAAAAAATCTAAGGCATGTGAAAGCCGCCAATCCGGACTGTGCCTGCGTGGTGGATCATGGCCCGAGCTCCCTCGATGTAAGTGAACAAATTGCCGTAAATGCCGATTATACCACGTTACAAGTCAGCGTAAAAATATCAAAATACTATTAAATATATACTATACTTACTTGTATTTGTTTTTTATACATAATATGTCATACTTACAAAATACATTTAAGTAGTTGTTAAATAAATATACTGTATTAGTATTCAAAATACTAAATTTCTAATTATTATATATAAACGGATATCACTCACTAATATTTACTTTAATTCTAAAATACTGAAATTTCTATCGATCGACTTCTTACCGATACAGAGGGGCTCGTAGTCCAGTTGCTTACACGTTGATAACGATCGTACAAGTTAAGCAAAGTTGGGCGAGGTCAGTACCTGGATGGATGACCGCTAGTGACACTTTCATCTGAGCCCCTTGCCTGTCGTTCGGCAGCAGTCGTTAGGCCACGTCAGAATAACTCTGACAAATAGGTTTGGTTACTAAACCACACGAAAGAAAACCGATAAAGAACACATCCCTTCAGCTACTATAAAAATATATCATTTTCATTACACCCTGTACAGCATTTGAGAAAAATATTTATTTTAACGAATTTACGAGTAAAATTGCACCCATGCTTACAATTATACATAATTAATATGACTTTGAATGTAAAATTGAATATTAATATCCACGAGATGGTTTCGACTACCTTGTAGGTACAGTCGGCAGCAGATCAATGGTAACACTTGCAGTACGATTTCAAGTCTTACGACGCAAATAATAAGAACTGTTAAAAGTAAAAAGTGTTACCATTGATCTGCTATCGACTGTACATTTATACTATCCGACGCCGACTCACTCCGCCTCAATAAGCTGGCACTCAGTTGGCTTTGATTACTCCGCCTGTTTAGTATTTAGAGACGAACTTGAGTTAATTACAGCGTAACGTGGCGCTCAAACAAATTGATCAAGAATCCGCTAAAGTGGATTATTAACTCGCGCGGAGCAGAGCGGAGTGGAGTGGAGGTACCTACCTTATTTATTTATTTTATTAATGGACTCGACAGTTCGTCATTTGCCAATGTCATGTTACAAAAAATTCATTGTATAATAGTCTTCTATCTTGCTCCAGGGGAGTCGCCGTAGTGTCATCACCCTGGGTAGCCGCGTCTTCTTGTCTTCATCCACAGGAGACGCCATAGCGTCAATCACTGTGGACGAAGCAGCTTGACAGTCACGTTCACTCCCGAGCTCGTAGCGGGAATCTTGACCATGGCGCCAAACTTCAGATCCTGATTGAATTCTCCAATAACTTCACCATACTGTCATTCGCGAACATTTTCTGATTAATTTAACGTGATATTAAACACGAAACACCCACAGTAGACATTAAAAGGAAAATTATCTAATAATTTCGCAACCGTCGTTTCCCGCCAGTTTCAAGAGACCCGAGACCCAGGTACCTACCTACCTATTACTTCTGCGCTCGCGACTACTTACGGAGTATGCAAAATGAGATTGGAATCGCAAACGCAGCAACCAGCCTCCTTAGCCAAGTGACATCTGTCGGGGTATGTATCAAAGGGGCTGACATGGTGTGTGTCGCCGGTTCCGCATGAGGGATAAACTTACCTAACAATAGTAATAGTTACGTACTGTGTAGTTATTAAGTAATCATTGTATTATCATTGTTTTAAAAGATGTGTTGCTGAGAGTTTTTTGCCACTTTTTCTCCTCAGCGTTGCCACCTTTTCCTTGCAAAGTGGTGTAAATGTAAATTCAAAAAATATATTGACGTGCAAAAATGTACTCAACGTGCTTACTTGCAATAAAGAAATTTGACTTTGACTTTGAGCCAACTAGCGCCAATCTTAAAAAAATCATATCTTCCAATGTAATCAATTTTATTAAAAAAGCTACGTTCACATTGTTTATTGCTATAAATATTATTTTTTAAATGCTTATTTGTAACGTGATTCAATGTAGCTAAGTTGTAGTTCACAAATGTGCCAGAAACGGCCGTTTTTCGCAATTATGTGAACTACAACTTACCGATATTGAATCACGTTACAAATAAGCATTTAAAAAATAATATTTATAGCAATAAACAATGTGAACGTAGCTTTTTTAATAAAATTGATTATATTAGAAGATATGATTTTTTTAAGATTGGCGGCGCTAGTTGGCTCTAGGAAGGCTCTTAAATTAGACATCGATTGTGACATGTCATTTATTTACAAATCACCACATTTCATTTGATCGAAAGTTTGAAATCCCGAAGGCTAAAATTTCAAGATTTAAATCCCAAAGAATAATATACTTACCTACACAACCTGTGCTACTTTCGAATTAAAAAGGTAGGAATTTATTGCGTACAGTCATGAGTAATAACATAGAAACATCCTTAAAATTCAAATTCATGTAACAACTTTAAATCGCAAAAATAAGTATGCTAAACTGTGGCCAATAATTACCACCAAGCAAATGTTGTACAAGGGGTGTGTACTTTATTTTGATACAATTTAGCGTTTACATAATTATTGGCCACAGTTTAGCATACTTATTTTTGCGATTTAAAGTTGTTACATGAATTTGAATTTTAAGGATGTTTCTATGTTATTACTCATGACTGTACAATTCGGTTCCAGCATATAGTATATAGCCATAGGCACTTATCTCGAAGCTTCTCTATTATAGAGTTATTAGGACCTCAGGCACGTCTATTCCCACTAGTTCAATTTGCCAGTTCATTTCTTATTTGTTTATGGTAATGTCCCTTATTGCTTGCCTACGAAGCCTTGCCATCTCAATAATGACTCTATCTTAAGGACCTTAGATTCGAAATCGGTTAAAAGGATCCTTACGGTTCAAATTGATTAAAAAAAATATCTGTAGAAACACTAAAGATGCAGCTACAAATTGGCAGTGACTTTTTTTAATGCGTCTTGTTTTCGATATAAAAATCGTCTTTTTTCAACAATTTACAATTTTTGACGGTGGCAATATCAACGGCAAACGAATCAAATTATTACAATTCTAGGTTCTCTTGAAAATGGCGGGAAACGACGGTTGCGAAATTATTTGATAATTTTCCTTTTAATGTCTACAGGGACTATTTTGTGTTTAATATCACGTTAAATTAATTAGAAAATGTTCGCGAATGACAGTACGGTGAAGTTATTGGATTATTTATGCAAGATCTGAAGTTTCAAGCTTTTATCAAGAGTTCCCGCTACAAGCTCGGGAGTGAAAGTGACTGTCGAGCTGCTTCGTCCAGTGTGATGACGCTACGGCGACAACTCTGGATGAAGACATGAAGACGCGGCTACCCAGGGTGAAGACGCTATTGCGACTCCCCTGGAGGAAGATAGAAGACTATTGAATATATTGAATTATCTGTAACATGACATTGGCAAATGACGAACAGTCTAGTCCATTAAAAAAATAAAAATCTAAATTACAATTCTATAGCACTGTTGTCAGTTACAAAATTGTGAAGAACGATTTAGCCGTATTAGTATTATATCATACAAAGCCAAAAAAACTTTATCTTCAATCAAACATTCTTCTACGCGCAAATCTTCCATACATATTACAATGGAGCGCGCGCTTGTAAAATTGAAGCTCTAATCGCTGCGCCCGGCCAGCGTTGTTCCTGATAAGGCAATTGCCGTAATATACGGTTTTCAGGCACCTTTGAGGTCGAAACTAGACTTGCACTATTGTATTACTATATACGGCAATTGAGCAAATTAAGTTTTCTTGAAGTGAATAAAGCGTCAATCTTATCACAGGCACGTCGGAATGGAAACCAATACACTGAAATAATTAAACTTTGATTTACAAGGATTGATTGAGCTATTCCTTGTTCAATAGTTAGTTGGCTAATTGACGTTCGCCTGCCAAACCCAACTGATACATAAAGTTAATAAACAAACACACACAAATGGGTCTCGTTAGGGAGGGTCTTGGATCAATTAGAAGACGAGACACAATTACGTAGTCAAACACGGGCCGGGACGAGCCTTTGATACTCCCCGCCCCGCCCGCTTGACAGACAGACTGACAGATATCTACAGGGGGGAAATTGATATATTGACAATGAATCTTATGGCAGTGATACACGGTGCATAGTTCACCAACTCAACTTTTAAGTTGGTGGCCGGTTCTCTTGAAAATGGCGGGAAGCGACGGTTGCAAAATTATTTGATAATTTTAGTTTTATTGTCTACAGTGGCTATTTTGTGTTTAAAGGTGCTCATTCGCGTGTAATGTAACGTTACAGATTCGAGCATTACATCAGTGAGGGAGAAAAACAGCGTCAGTCAGGGAGGTAGTATTGTAATGTAATGCTCAAAGTCGAATCTGCAACGTTACATTACACGCGAATGCTCCCGGTGAGGGAGCACCTTAATATCACATTAGGTTAATCTGAAAATGTTGGCGAATGACAGTATGGTGAAGTTATTGGATAATTTGAGCAAGATCTGAAGTTTCAAGATTTTATCAAGAGTTCCCGCTACAAGCTCGGGAGTAAACGTGACTGTCGAGCTGCGTCGTCACTCTTGACGACGCTACGGCGACTCCTCTGGAGGAAGATAAAAGACTATTATATAATGAATTTTCTGTAACATGACATTGGCAAATGACGAACTGTCGAGTCCGTTAATAAAATGAATAAAGTTGGTGGCCTTGGACTGCTTCTCCGAAGAAACTAGCGCCATCTGTCAAATGAATCATCATAACTTTCTCTCAGCAACTCAGCAGTATTGCCAATTATAATTTTGGAATTTTGCTTGAGTACAAAATTAATACAACATTATTTAGCAATATTATTTCGTAAGAACAAAAAAGTGTTTATTGTAACAATCCCTCTTTACGTTTGAAAATCCGTTAGCTGTTTGAAGAGGAATTTTATCCTTTCCACCTAATGGATATTCGCTAGATTTGACATATAATCTGCAAACATTGGCAACAACTAACAATCGGCCACCAACTGAAAGTTGGTCGTGTGCCATGGCCCTTATTGTTATAGAATAGTCTTACCTTACAGTCTTATAGTAAGTCTCTGAGAATTTTCTTCCCAGCAGACTTACTGTAATAGTGAAGGCCACGAACGGGTAAACGTAGTGTGGGATCAGATGGGGGGATGACCTACGCAAGGTGCGATGAGGATGTAAAAGTAGTTGTCCTGTTGAGTGACGTGCTATGGGAGAGGCCTTCGTCCAGCAGTAAACTGATGATGGTGTCAATCTTATAAACTAACGCTTTAGTTAGTCATATTACGCGATTTAAAGTTAGTTCACCGTTTTTTCAATGAAAATGAAGTGAACAATATTTTTTACACATACCAACAGTTTAACTTTTATACCTGACTCAATGTAGTCCGAATTGACGTTGAGAGACTCACTGCATCAGGAGTCGCCGCAACGGGAACTCAACGTAAACAGAAATCACTGCTACGTTCATCTACGTTCATCATTTCTTGAAATGCCACATTCCCAAAATGCCACATTCCCAAAATGTCATTTCTTGAAATGCCACATTCCCAAAATGCCACATTCCCAAAATGTCATTTCTTGAAATGCCACATTCCCAAAATGCCACATTCTTAAAATGCCATACTAGCAAAATGCCACATTCTCAAATAATGCCAATAAAATGATTCTAAGGCACTTAGAGGCTTCTTCTAGGCCGACAATTTATGAATAAAAAAATAATAATTCAATGATTTCAATGTGTAATCACATTGTTTATTCATTTCCATTTATTTTAACATAAAATAAATTAAAAATGTAATACAAAATATTTTTTGATTGAATATAATACTACGTACAGTCGACGACAGAGACAAGTATACAGGGGGTCTCAATAAGGTTGAGATTTTCTCAAAAACTACTGGACCGAATTTAATAATTCTTTCACAGTTACATAGTTTTCAATTGGTAAATTTTTAAAAATTAAAGAATTTTTACAATATCAAGTAGTTTTTGGGAAAATCTCAACCTTAAATCTCTCCTATACACCTTCCTCTGTGAACACAACAAAATTTTGTTTTCTACTTAGACATTTTGCGTTTCAGACCTCATGAGCGACAAAACATAGTGTCATATGGAGTAGGTACGAGGAAGACAATTAATTCCACACACACACATACGTGACGCCGTTTTAATTAATTTACCTCTCCCGAGTATACTCTGAAGGTTTCTGAATCAGTGTTCAAGATTTCCTCATATAATTTAATATTTACGCGTCGCCATTGATCTTCTATAAACAACTAGATACACAGTCTACCTTCTAAAAACACACATACATCACATCGACCGACCTCTCACATTCACCGCAAACACACACACGTTATATACACACATGCATACAATCGCACGATAAGTAACCATTGGTTGCCATTGGAAGCTGTGAGCTTACCTTACGTACGTACGTACGGTACGATGCTCCTCTATAACCAATTTGGAGCCAGGGTGTGGGCTGGAAACCAGCGCTGACGCACTCTGAGTCAGCATCAGCTGAAGCCTAAACCTTTTGCCTAAGTTATATGTTTGTTAATTGTCATTGTTATTTATTAAGACTGTTTTTATTTCTTATATGTATATACTTAATAGGCAATAAATGTTATTCTATTCTATTCTATTCTATTCTATTCTAAAATGTCCGAGCACAAAGAAGGTCCAAACGGATGAATCATTTGATGCATTGGACATTATTTGGACGTTAACAATGGACCCTTATTTAGACGTTTTTAAATTGTTTTGTGTATCTAGTTGTTTATAGGCGATCAATGCGCGTCGCGTGTAATTTCTTACAATTTAATATAAAGTCCACAATGCTACAATTGATATGCTTTCGACTGTAAGAGTTACATAGAAGTTTAGTCAACTTTTTATATTGTCATGAAACTTCTAACCGCTCTGCTCGAGTTTGTTATAAAAGAATTGTGGGTTTCGAGAGGAAGTTTCGGAAGTACTTATACCAAAAGATTAGGGAAGCGCTCTCTAAATGTACCTAAATAATAATAATAAACTGAGATAAAATCAGAATCATACCTCTTTATTGCAAGTAACAATGTGTAAAACATTTTCACGCATCATCATTTCCAGAGTTCCGTATTTCAAGAGGAAAAAAGGGACCCCTTATAGGATCACTTTGTTGTCCGTCTGTCAAGACCTGTATCTCAGAAACGCGTGGACGGATCAAGTTGAAATTAATACCCAATACTCAGGTCTGCAACCTCATGCAGCCGTTAAAAAATCAAACTTCTAAATCAACCCAATCAAAAGATATGGCCGCTTATGTCGTTTTTTCCCGCATATTTGTATGAAAATGCGAGAAACTCAAAACTAAATGACAATGCCAGAATCTGCCCCACCATCAAACGTATGATGAACAAGATAACGAATAAATGTAAAACTATCTCCGTTTTTTATTAAAATTATTGGTTTAAAATAAAGTTTTGTACAACAAACGAGTCGTTGCCGACAGGGGGACAGAATGGGGGGACAGAGAGGAATGATCCAGAGCAAATGTTATGGTGAAGTTGCACGGAACCCTCGGTGCGCGAGTCCAACAGCCGACTCGCACTTAGCTGTTTTTTTTTTAGAATTTACACCACTTTGCACGGAAAATGTGCCAACGCTGAGGAGAAAAAGTGGCAGAAAACTCTCAGCAGCACATCTTTTAAATAACAATTACATTTTAAAGGGATAGATTTTCATTAGTCAGAGTGAAAAATTTAATATGTCTACGCGTTACCGTCAGGATACCGCCACTACCGCCTGTGGTACCGCCTCGGTACCGCCGACCGCGCAAATTGCTCACAAATAGCTTATTACGGAGTTCCGGGAGGCGCCTCGCTGTTACGTGTGCTCTTCATTTTACCGGGGAGAGTCGCTAGGGTTGATACTTTACCAAAATGGCATTTTTATAAAATGACAATGCCAGATTCTGCCCCACCATCTACCGCATGATGAACAAGATAACGAATAAATGTAAAAATAAAAATTAAATTAGCATAACTCTTTTCCTATCTCGCTGAGAGACTTTGTACTTGTGGGCCAGCCTTATCGTCATCATCTTCACCATCAGCCCGTTACCACTGTTGGACGTATGCCTCTTCCAAGGCGCGATTTTACCGTCGTTGTTATTATTTATTTATTTTATTAATGGACTCGACAGTTCGTCATTTGCCAATGTCATGTTACAGAAAATTCAATGTATAGTAGTCTTCTATCTTCCTCCAGGGGAGTCGCCGTAGCGTCATCACCCTGGGTAGCCGCGTCTTCATGTCTTCATCCAGAGGAGACGCCGTAGCGTCATCACTCTGGACGAAGCAGCTCGACAGTCACGTTCACTCCTGAGCTTGTAGCGGGAACTCTTGATAAAAGCTTGAAACTTCAGATCTTGCATAAATAATCCAATAACTTCACCGTACTGTCATTCGCGAACATTTTCTGATTAATTTAACGTGATATTAAACACAAAATAGTCCCTGTAGACGTTATAAGGAAAATTATCAAATAATTTCGCAACCGTCGTTTCCCGCCATTTTCAAGAGACCCGATTTTACAGTTTCTGTCAGCCCTAGCGTCTAGGCTGTGTGCACACGCACGGGCGGCGCGGTGCGTGCCGGCCCCATCGCCCGCACCGCACCGCCGGCATCTCATCACAACTTATGACAACATCATTACGCCTTCATTCCAGCCCAATATAATAACCCGTAAAGAATGAACACCGTCTTCGGGTTAGGGTTCGGGCTTGCGGCACTCGGGCAGCGGGTTTAGGTATGTGCGATGACACAAAATGCATATTCGTTTAAGCATTTGTCCATTAAATAGGTACCTACTATCTTTCCAATGCTCAAGACCAGTGTTATTAGATTACTGGATGGAGCGAAATACAAAAATTTGATTTTTATAAACCGTGTGAAGGTGATAATCAGCCTCCTTGGTTTCGTGAAGTCTTCCCGCACCAGCATTTTGCGACCTCTATAGCACAGAAACAGCCTCCCATAGGTTATACAGGTTGTAACGTAAAGGATATATGAAACAAAATAATTTTTGAATAAAAAATAAAAATAAATTATGTCTCATACAAATTAATCAGCTGACCGGTACGAAATGTATGAAAAGTCAAAAAATTAATTCGCGAAAATCGAAAAGTCGTAGAACAAAAGTTGTTCAGTTACCGATACTGAACACCCTCCCTTCGGCTTCATATACCCTTTCCGTTACACCCTGTATATTATTTTGATCAGCAGGTAAAATGCTGGTTCCCCAGATCTTGCGGGCTTACTGCGGCTTTCCTCGCCTGGACACGTGCTTGATGAAAGTCACCCTTAATAATTATATTTAAGCGAAGTGTAGCCTTTTTGATTAAGGACTACTACGTACGTATTATGTGGAATAGTGACTACTGGTCTGGTAAAAACGCTCCGCTCAACGCTACGCTTACCGCTCCGCCCGTGTGAAGCCGAGCCCTTATCAGTTTTGTTGAGGCAACAATTTGTAACATTTGCGTGTTTATAATCAATATATATGAGGAACAGGTACAAGTATACGTTACTTTGGTATTCGTTACCGTTACACGTTACTGAACAAGTTCGCTAAGCCTCTTACAAATTTCCAATAAAGTTATCTACTTCCAATTCGTTGCTTCCAATACTTACTACGTCATGAGAATTACGATCGATGAAATGCCTACTTGCCGGTTCTGGAGATACCTAAACACATTATGAAAGGGAATTGAAATATTGACGACAACCGACGCAAAAAGAAGGGTTTTACCACTTGCCGTCAAAGTCAAAAGACATTGCCACATTTTAATGGAGCTTTGCCCCACCTACAAAACTACGTGACCATTTTAGCTGTACCTATCATTTTTTTGGGGACTTATTACAGGTTTCATATTGCATAATCATAATCAGTATCATTTTCTACTACTCTCGCAACTCCTATAGAAGAATAACAAAAACAATGAATAAATCGCTTCGATTTCTTACTATTTTCTGAATTCTTAATTAAGCTGTTTTTTTCGACTCGCTAGATGTACAAAACTTTATTTTAAACCAATAATTTTAATAAAAAACGGAGATATTTTTACATTTATTCGTTATCTTGTATAACTTGCGGTTGATGGTGGGGCAGAATCTGGCATTGTCATTTCTTTATTGCAAGTAAGCACGTTGAGTACATTTTTGCACGTCAATATATTTTTTGGAATTTACATTTACACCACTTTGCAAGGAAAAGGTGCCAACGCTGAGGAGAAAAAGTGGCAAAAAACTCTAATCAGCACATCTTTTAAAATAATGATAACACAATTACTTAATAACTAGGTACATAACTATTACTATTGTTAGTAAGTTTATCCCTCGTGCGGAACCGGCGACACACACCATGCATGTTCATCGTTTAAATAGTCATCTATCCTGTAATACGCCTTCTTAACAAGTGTTCCTTTAATGAATTTTTTAAATTTCCTCTCTGTCAACGTCTGTATTTGTATGCATGTCTGTGGCATCATTACTCTCAAACGGGTGAACGGATTTTGATTCAGTTTTAAGTGTTTTAAAAGTCATTTTATTGAACGTTTTCTTAGCTGTGATTATAGAAGATCTGTTCAGCCATTTGAAGATCATCAGCTCTTTTCTAGCTGTAAGTTAGAGATGACTTGGGTATTCTGCCGATTCCATGTGACGCTGCAAAATCAGGTTAAGATTACCTGTTCTTGCAATATTATTGAAGTAACATTACATTTTTCAGATTGATCAAACCTATGTACGTTATTATTTGATACCCTGATTGGTTCAAGTCCAAGGGTCATTCCTGCAACCCCAAAGGTCTATTGTGACCGACATATGCAAGTTGCTTAGGTACGGATTGAAAATCAATGGTAACACTTGCAGTACGATTTCAACTCTTACCATGTAGACAATAAGAACAGTCCAAAGTGTTCAACTTGATCTGGACGTGTATTCCCACTAGTCCGATATCCCAGAAAAAAGTTGACGATCTACAAACTGCTGAAGCATATTGGCGCGTATTCATAAACGTGATTTAAAGTTACGCCACCGTTTAGACCCCTGTCTTTCTATCTTAGCCTTTTTTAACGAAGTGTGAAAGGGACAGCAACACCATTTAAAGGAAGTGTGGTTTAACTAGGTTTATGAATAACAGTAATATAATCATAGCTAAAACACTATCCGTAAAATCACCTTTCAAGCAAGTAAACTAAATCAAAAATTTGTTCACCTGTTTGGGAGCTACGATGTCATACTTAAGCCAATGATACACTAGGGGACAAATGTCCTACGACATGTATCGGCGACATGTCAAGCGAAGCCGGCCGATTTCGCCTGACATATCTGGCGACATCGCGCGACTTATGTCCGTAGCGACGTCAGGCGAAGTCGTGCGACTTTGCGAAACTTCGCTTGATATATCTGGCGACATCGCGCGACTTATGTCCGTAGCGACGTCGATGTTGCCAAACATGTCGCGCGAAGTCCGGCAACGTCTCGCTACTTCACCCGACGTCCCTGGCGACACGTGTCGCAGGACATTTGTCCCCTAATGTATCCTTGGCTTTATACAGCTCTCTTTTTACGTCGGTGGTTAAAAAAACCAATATGAATATCCCGCAGCAGGTGCTATCACCTGATGCTGATGAGCCTGGCGACCTGGTAAATACTCGTAGTTTTAATGCCAGGGTTTAAGCGCCCCTTTAGAATCTCTTAAAGTAATTGGGTTAAATTAAAACCGACACTGGAGGGTTTTGATACGGATTTCACTAATTACTGCCCGGAGCTGTTAAAATAATGAAGAGATTTAAACTGACTTTTTTTCATAATTAAAATTGTGCTGAAAGGCCAAATTATTTTGTAGTGGTTAATATAAAAGGGAGTAGTGATTTTAACCGACTGCTGAAATAAGGACGATTTTTTCAATTGTACAGTCGACAGCAGATCAATGGTAACACTTGCAGTACGATTTCAAGTCTTACGACGCAAATAATAAGAACTGTCAAAAGTAAAAAGTGTTACCATTGATCTTTCATCACGATGTTTTCCTTCACCGTTTTGAGAGCACTCGGTAAATGTACGTAAGTTTTTCCGTCGAAAAAACCGAGGATAACTCATTGGTACATGGCTCTGGCTGGGAATCGAACCTGGGACCTCCGTATCGCAAATCCAGTGACCCAACCACTGAGCCACCAGGCTCTCCAACTTTTACTCATTTAATATACGTGAAATACTGAACACTCGTATCTCTAATAACATCTCAGCTCATCTATTCTTTAATTAAAGCCTTGACTAGTGTCTTGCATCTGTCTCATTACAGTTCACAACTTAATACGAAAATTCCACAAGTTTTCACTGCGGGAGAAGGCTCGGTCGGAGGGGGGGCGGGGAGTTCCACCAGTAATAAAACATTGGGAGTGCTTCATTCTTCTCGAAGTTGGCTCGTGTGTGGCAACTTCTGCGCTACTCTAAGTAATGGTGGGAGGAGGGGAGGAGGGGGGGGGGGGGCTTTCTCCCAATTAAAGATAAGTTTTGCCTACGAATATCTCAGTTCAAAGGATAATGTATTCATGGTCTTTGAAGGGAGGAACTTGCTCTATACAAGACAAGTTAGGCAACGCGCAGGTTTAACTAATAACATGTCATTGAGAGATCGGTGGCTCAGTAGTTGGGTTAATGGACTTGCGTACATAATACTCGTGTACCAAAGTTATAAAAAATCAAATGACAATGCCAGATTCTGCCCCACCATCAGCCGCATGATTCAATTCAATTCAATTCAATTTATTTATTTTCATTTATAGCCTAACAGTACATGACACCAAAACACTATAAACTACATTACATAAACTTAGCACTAAATAACAATACACGAAAAGCTATACACACGTCCAGACACTCTCGTCAGGCACGCAGCACGCTTCACGCTCTCACCGTATCATTCGCGCTTCGCTTTCTATCATCTTCTTGCACTCAGCCACTAGCACCCCTATCCCAGTCACGAACACATCGCAGTGCGGCGCCGCAGCGAGCGCGCGCGGGACGGGCGCGTGGCGGCGCCGTATGGTGCGCGCCGCCGGCACCGCCAGCAGTGCGTGGTGGCGCGCGCGCAGGTACGAGTCGGGCACGAACAACCGCAACATCAGCCCCAGGAGCTCCATGCAATCGATTCGGCCTCTGATGATATTAATTGAGAACTTAGCCAGGGAAAGGGACCTCCTCGATTCCAACGAGTCGTAACCCAGTTGACCCTGCAGAAAAGCCGTAGGATACAAGAATGGGTAATAATGGTAAAGTTTCTTGTAAAGTTAATGATGTACAAGATAACGAATAAATGTAAAAATATCTCCGTTTTTTATTAAAAGTATTGGTTTAAAATGAAGTTCTGTACATCAAGCGAGTCGAAAAAAACAGCTTAATTAAGAATTCAGAAAATAGTAAGGAATCGAAGCGAATTATTCATTGTTTTTGTTATTCTTCTATAGGAGTTGCGAGAGTGGTAGAAAATGATACTGATTATGATTATGCAATATGAAACCTATAATAAGTCCCCACCAAGATGATAGGTAAGTACAGCTTAAATGGTCACGTAGTTTTGTAGGTGGGGCAAAGCTCCATTGAAATATGGCAATGTCTTTTCCACTCACAGTTGTCAACAAAAGAATGAGAATTCGTAGCGATCAGCTACGAAAATCGTAGCCGAGTGCTACGAATTTCGTAGCACATCTTTAACATTCGTGTTCTTTCGATTATAAATTAATCAATAAATATTTTATTTTATTTTTATCTATCTATTGAGGCATAATGTAGCTGAAAAATATGTCATAATAGTACCTATAAGAAAAATGTGTTACGAGAACGTAAAAATGATCGTAAAATGGGTTTTATGTTCGAGTTTCACACTCAGCTTTTCACTTTCGACTACGAGCGAGGAAACAAAACATTTTGCCGATCAAATCAATCAACATCACACCACAGCGCGCCATTGTTCCTGATGATAATTCATTTATCCGTGAACGATAAAAGGCAAAGGGATCTATTTAACCAACACAGCCAAGATTATATTCAGGTGTGATAAGGATAATATTGCTGTGCTACTTGCTATTTAGAAATATCGTATCGCTTCATATTAACATAGAGGTCAATGCACAATCATGGCCAAGACCAGAGTTTTACTTAACTTCTCTTTTTACGTCAATTACGCGAAAATATCTAGTTATTTATAGGAGACCAATGGTCATTCAAGGTAGCGCCCATTGCAGAAAAGCTCTCGGAGAACAGGCTTAGGTGGCATGGACACGTGATGCATATGAAAATTACGCCGTTAAGAAGGCACTAAACATACCAACTAAGCCTAGGGGCAGAGGCAGACCACCTGCTGCGTGGTGGTCCAGGGTCGAGAGAGATGAAGGCTCGAGAACTCCCACAGTCGACTCAGGACAGGTTGTCCTGGCCCAGAAGTACGAGGAGGGCCTTCCCAGTTATCTGGGGTCGGCCCCAGATAAACTGGGAAGGGGGCACGGCAAAGAAGAAGAAAGCAAATGAGGGTCCATACATCCGTTTGGACCTTCTTTGCGCTCAGACATTTTTAGAGGCGATCAATGGTGTTTACTCTCTGATTCTGGTTCGACCTTTACTTTTAATCTTAAACCTCAAACCAAGATTCAGAAGAAACCGAAAACAACATGGTAACACATCGAATCAATCACACAATATATTTCCCAAGCAAATTACCTAATAGCATCGGAGTTGGGGCACTCCAATAAGCACTCGCTCATGTCTGTGGGAAGCGTGTTCCCCGGGGTTCGGGGAGCGGGCAGGGTTGCCAGATTAAGCTTTTCTCGCAATTTCGGGAAACAATTAGGCTGTTGGGGAAATTTTGGAAAAATGGTATCACTGGGGAAAAGACATTGCCACATTTCAATGAAGCTTTGCCCCGCCTACAAAACTACGTGACCATTTAAACTGTACCTATCATTTTGCTGGGGACTTATTACAGGTTTCATATTGCATAATCATAATCAGTATCATTTTCTACTACTCTCGCAACTCCTATAGAAGAATAACAAAAACAATGAATAAATCGCTTCAATTTCTTACTATTTTCTGGATTCTGAATTAAGCTGTTTCTTTCGAATCGCAACTTGTACAAAACTTTATTTTAAACCAATAATTTTAATAAAAAACGGAGATATTTTTACATTTATTCGTTATCTTGTACAACTTGCGGTTGATGGTGGGGCAGAATCTGGCATTGTCATTTTTGCGGCAAAAGTTTTTAAGTTGGGTAATTTTAAGACCACTAATAAAGGTGGGATATGGTCAAAGTTTCAGCCGCTTGCAAAAACGTGACATTACAGTCTCCACCAAAGAAAATGACGATATCCTAAAAATTTAATTAATGTAATTTAGTGTGTCCTCTTCACATGTAATCTCGTCTGTCGTCGTTTATTAAGAGTGTAAGAATTAATGACTTCAAAAAAATTACGGATTTTTAAAATACTAAAAGTACAATTTTGAAGATTTTTTAAATAAATCCGGGGAAATTTCAAAAATCCAATCTGGCAACCCTAAGCGCGATTGCTCCGGGGCACGGGGCTCGGGAGACGCGGAACCCGATTACTCCGCTCGCGGGCTGCGCTTAACCGAATGGCGCCTCATTACAGGCGTACGGAGGTATTGGAACGATAGTACGGGACCCGGAACGGCCGCTTGTGACTTTACGAGGGAAATAGGTGAATAGTTTGATGACACTGTAGGTATTGTAGTGTTCTATTTAAGGGCCTTCCATGAGCCAACTAGCGCCGCCAATCTTTGAAAAATAATATCTTCCAATTTAAACAATTTTATTATAAAAGCTATGTACATAATGTTTATTACGATAAATACTATTTTTTAAATTCTTATTTATAACGTGATTCAATGTCGGTAAGTTGTAGTTCGTATAATTGCGAAAAACGGCCGTTTTTGGCACATTTGAGAACTACAACTTTGCTTTCGACGGATTTCAAAATACAAAATTGACAAGCAAAACTGTGAAAATTACCCGACTTGCAGTTTTTTATGGATTATAACATAATTGCATTGATCTCCTATAAACAACTATATACACAGTCTGCCTTCTCAAATGTCCGAGCGCAAAGAAGGTCCAAACGGATGAATGGACCCTCATTTGCTTTATTTGACATTATTTGGACGTTAACAATGGACCCTTATATTACGTAATTTAATATATTTATTTAAAATATGTACAATAACAGAAACTTATAAAATAATAGCCATAAAAACTAAATTAAATATAATAATAATAATAAACTCTACTAATAATAATAATCGACGGGGGCGACACCGTCGCAGTGAACATCGGCTCTGCACATATTCAAAGTTTTAAAATAAATTAAGACAGAATTCGATATAAAAACAAATAAAACGTGACGCTAACAGTGTGATGTGATGATGGAAGTGTTATCGAAACAATTCGCGATCATTTCCAAGATGAAATAAGTGAATGTTGTTGTGTAACGGTCTAACAGTGATCTACGTAAAAATTGCGTGCCAGTAAATTACATACTAATCAAAATATAATATAAATGTGGACAATCCCGGAAAAATACTTATTTGTTTATTGAATAATTGGAAAGTGACTATATATTGTGAATTAATTAAATACAAGTGAAGTGTTAGTTGAATAAAAGTGACGGTGTTTGTGAATAACTTCTAAACAGTGACACTTAAGCCGGACCTATATGATAGCAAAATTCGCTTGAGTCAAGAAAGCCCAATTGGTCGAGTGGTCTACTGTATAGACTTTCGTGCCGGACGTCGTGAGTTCAAAACCCAGCGGGACCCGCGTACCTTTTTGAGAAGATATTTTTCTCAAACATTTTTAACAACAAATTAGTGTCATACTCAAACTTATTGGTAAATATACCACTATAGAAAAAAATAAAAAACGGCATCTAGCGGAGAGTTGGAGAATAATTTGGTAGCATCATCGCCACCTACCGCAGAGGAGCTGAACTTCTGCAAAATTACCAACAATCATCTAACTGACGAATATAATAACTAAACTATAGAGGGCGCCACAAGATGTCTACTGAATTGGAAAATCTGATACGAGAATTGAGATTGGATATAAAAAGAGACCTACAGCAATCACTGGAACAGCAAGAATCAAATATAATTGCAAAAATTAACGGAAATATCGACGATAAATTTGATAATCTTCGCGAACAGATTGATGAAATTAAGGAATCTAATGAAGAACACGAAAAAAGACTATCCTTACTAGAAAAGCAAATCAGGGCCCGAAATATAATTTTCTTCGGAGTCCCGGAAGGCGAAAACTCATATGAAGAATTGGAACAAAAAATATTAAATGTAATATCGAATACACTAAACACTGACTGCAACAAAAACGAATTTGAGATTCTTATGAGACTAGGAAAGAAAAGCGAAAATAAAATAAGACCTATTTTGGTTACCTTAACAACACTGGGGAAAAAGATAAAAATACTGAAAAATAAGAAATATTTAAAAGACACAAATATATATCTGAAGGAAGATTACCCACAAAAAGTACTAGAAACCCGAAAATCTCTTCAAGAACAATTGAAAAAAGACAGGGAGGCGGGAAAGAATGTTGTATTACGCTACGACAAATTAATTACTCTCACAAGTCTCACAGGATCAACCGGTATTACAAACAGAAATAAAAATGAAACAGGGACCACACCTTCCTACCACTCTGGTGACAAATTCAATAGAGGAAATCACAGCACTAAATCAACTGGCATCACAGAGTCGGCTAAATATGTACAAAATACCATGCAAAAAAAGAAAAGACAGTTAGAAACTACCCCTCCTAAGCAAAATGACAACTATTGTAATGCAGGAAATTCATACCAGGTAGCGAAAAAGAATAGAGCTTCATCGAAAGAGAAAGGACAGGCGCTTATGACAAGCTTCATACAACCACCAAGTGCTATACGAAATGACGACACATGTAACGATGATGACCTTGCTATATAGCAATCAACTCGCCCGCCACCTACCTCACCGCGCACCGCCCGCCCCCAGCGAGCCATACAAAACAACAATTCAACAATGAACAAACAACAGCTCCCAACACGGGTGGTCTCCGAGGGAGCTTACGACCACAACCCTCCATACAACCAAGATATAAACGACAAACCGTCTCAGCTATATATATGTACATACAATGTGAGATCACTTGTATCAGCCAACAGAATTGTAGAGTTGGAACACGCGCTGAAGAAAATAAAATGGGACATATTAGGTATCTGCGAAGTAAAACTGAAAGGAGAACGGATCATAGAGAAAGAAAACTACATTTTTATGTACAGAGGCGACAAAGGTGGAAGAAATGGAATTGGTTTCATGGTAAAGTCATACCTCAAAAATACTATTAGAGATTTCTCCACATTCTCCGATAGAGTTGCAAGACTGGATTTGACATTTGACTCTAAGACCACCATCACTATAATACAAGCCTATGCACCCACTGATAAAGCAAATGACAAAGAAATCGAACTTTTTTACAAAACTTTAGAACGCTCTCTAGTAAACGCTGGAAAACATAAAATTTTAATGGGCGATTTCAATGCCAAAATTGGCTCCACACTAAAAGAAGAAAGACTCATATGCGGTCCCTTTGGACAAGGGGAGAGAAACTCCAGAGGGGAGACTCTAGTTAACTTCTGTTTACAACATAAACTCTATATCACTAATACGCTGTTTATGAAAAATCCGAAACGGAAGTGGACATGGAAATCACCAGATGGCAAGACTCATAACGAAATAGACTACATTTTGGTGAACAATCGGAAATACGTACAAAACAACGAGGTCATTTCTACAACCTACCCCACAGACCACAGAATGGTGAGAATATCATACAATATGTCAAGCTACAAGAAAAAGAGCAGAAAAATGTTTGGATTTAAAAATAAAAACTTCAGTCCTCTAGAAGCGGAATCGCTAAAGAACATGATACATGAAGACATACAGAAGATTACCGCGGAAAACATTCAAAATATATATACTGCTACTATACATACAATCAAAACATGTGTAGATAGACTCCCGAAACAAAAAGAAGAAGAAGTAATAAAGGACATAATCACTGAAAACCTACAAAATCTTATAAATGAGAGAACCCAATTAAAAAATATAAGACAAAGATCAAAAGAACAAAGGGAAAGGCTTAAGATACTACATAAGAAAATAAAACGAACTATATCTGATGGGAAAAGAAAACAAAGAATAAATATAATAGAGCAAGAACTGAAGGCATCAGCATCAGCTAAACGATGTTTTAAAAAACTAGACAAGGACAAGGACTGGATTAAACAACTTAAAAACAGACAAGGAAAAGGAAATACTAACAGAAAGGATATCATAGAGACTGCGACAGACTTCTATACAGAATTATACTCAAATGAAGACAAAACATGCTCTCACTCTACACTAACAAACTCGGAAAACTACTCCAAGTCAGTACCTATCATCCTAAACTGCGAAATAGAAAGTGCCATTAATCACATGAAGAAAAATAAATGCTCTGGCGAAGATCGAATCACTAACGACACTATAATAGCAATGATAGAACCACTCACGCCACATCTGGCAAAACTGTTCAACAACATCTTGCAACTGGAAGAAATACCCATCGATTGGAATAGCTCCATCGTAACGCTCATTTATAAAAAAGGAGATTCAAGCAAAATAGAAAACTACAGACCAATTAGTTTACTTCCAAGCTTATACAAACTCTTCTCAACGGTAATCCTCAGTAGAATCTGTACCTGTCTCGATGAAGAACAACCCAGAGAACAGGCTGGATTCAGGAAGGGATACTCAACCATTGAACACATATTCACCGTTAGCCAGGTGATAGAGAGGTACAACGAGTACAATAAAAAACTCTACATAGCCTTCATTGACTATGCCAAGGCATTTGACTCTATATCGCACTCCTGTCTCTGGCGAAGTCTAGAGTCTCAATGCATTCCTGAAAAATATATTACCATCTTAAAGAAAATATATGAGAATTGTACAGCAAAAATAAGACTTGAAAGAGTTGGAGCCGTCTTCGACATAAAACGAGGAGTAAGACAAGGGGATCCGATCTCACCCAAACTATTTACGGCTCTGCTAGAAAGCATATTCCGCAAGCTTCAATGGCAAGAGTTTGGCATAAACATCAACGGCGAAAAACTCACTCATTTAAGATTCGCAGACGATATCGTACTACTCGCTGAAACCCACGAAACGCTATACAACATGCTGATAGATCTCGACGAGGAAAGCAAAAGGGTGGGACTTTACATGAACTGTAATAAGACAAAACTAATGACGAACTCGGAACGCGTACCAACTCTTATAAGCTCTAATATAATAGAATATGTCGACAGTTACATTTACCTTGGCCAATTGATATCCTTCAATGAAGCAATAAACAAGGAAATAGACAGAAGAATAGCCTTAGCGTGGGGAAAGTACTGGTCATTGAAGGAAATATTCAAAAGCAAGCTCCCCATTAACCTAAAGAAAAAAGTTATGGAAAATACGATCCTACCGTCGCTCACATACGCCTGCCAGACTTGGCCTATGTCAAAAGATTTGGTTAGAAAGCTCACTACGTTCCAAAGAGCCACCGAAAGGTCAATGCTTGGTATCAGCTTAAAAGACAAGAAAAGAAGTTCAGATATAAGACAAACCACCAAAATAACCGACGCGGTACAGATGGTATGTAGACTAAAGTGGCAATGGGCCGGGCACAATGCTAGAGCGACGGATAACAGATGGAGCGAACGCGTGTTGCACTGGCGACCGCGAGAGGACTCGCGAACGCGAGGCCGGCCGAAGAGGCGCTGGGCCGACGACATCGTCCAGGCGGCGGGAGCTACGTGGACGAGGACTGCACGAGACAGAGTGGCGTGGCGCTGTATGGAGGAGACCTATACCCAGTCATGGGTGACCAATAAATAAATAATAGACAAGCATAAATATGAAATACACTCTATAATACATGACAACTAAATAACATATTACTTACTTAATATTAAAAATAATACTAACCATAAATTAATTAACTACTGAAATATAATATAAGTACAATTTTTGACATGTAATTAAATAATATAATATGCTTGCCTGTTTGATAAATTTGACATTTGTAATTTGTAATTTTATTGGAATAAATGGTTTATAATAATAATAATAATAATAATAACACCCTAATTAAAATCACCCAGACATACCAGCTCCATCTTCACATTCTATCCCTCGCACTCGTCGTCTTGTACCCCTTAATCTAATTGAAACAGCCCTAAGTCTTGACTCTGAGCCAGCCAAGCACTTGGGAATAGTTCCTAGACCATTTTATTGACAGACGTGATGCGGTTCTTATATTGACGCTTTTTAAATTGTTTTAGTTTAGACCTTTGTGTATCTAGTTGTTTATAGGAGATCCATGCATAATTGCCATAAATGTTATAAAATAAACCGAAAGCTTTAAGCCTAGGTAAGTATTTATCACCTTTAATACTTCTGTAAGTTAAAGTATATTATCCATCTATCTCCCGGTGTACATTAGCGAGGTTTATGGCCAATCCGTGATTGCCGCGGCCGTGGTACCGTGGTAGTGATAGTGTGGCCCCACAGTGGCATGCACTGACACCAATAGCTTTATAGGGGTAACGTTAGTCGAATTATGACTAATTAGACCTCAAAGGTATTAGCAATAGACTTAGTTCATCATCATCAGTCTTTTTATATTGCCCCACTGCTACGTGACCATTTAAGCTGTACCTATCATTTTGTTGGGGACTTATTACAGGTTTCATATTGCATAATCATAATCAGTATCATTTTCCACTACTCTCGCAACTCCTATAGAAGAATAACAAAAGCAATGAATAAATCGCTTCTATTTCTTACTATTTAAGCTGTTTTCTATTAAAATTATTGGTTTAAAATAAAGTTTTGTACAAGTTGCGATTCGAAAAAACAGCAGAAAATAGTAAGAAATCGAAGCGAATTATTCATTGTCTTTGTTATCATTTTTTACTACTCTCGCAACTCCTACTGATTATGATTATGCAATATGAATCCTGTAATAAGTCCCCAACAAAATGATATATGAGCTTCAATGGTCACTTACGTGACCAAAGGTGGGGCAAAGCTCCATTGAAATGTGGCAATGTCATTTCTGGTATTTACAATCAGTCAAATAGTTTTAGAGAAAATCTCAACCTTATTTCGATCCCCTCACTTATCTCTGTCTCCGTGTGTACCTGCAGGCTACAGGTACCTCGCAGGTGATAAGGGTCGTCCCGTGCGATGTGCGCTCCCCAGGGGCGTCATTAGGCACCCCCCTCCGTGTGAGGGGGCGCACTATACAGATAACACACTAATGGACGGACTAATAGCGGTGTGATTTATATAGACTAACAAAAGTATATTAGACTTTTTTAAATTAAATGAGTTATTTAAACTCAGCTTAACTTAATATATTTTCTGCATACCGGATTTGGAAGAGCGCCTATCACGAGTATCCACATACTCGAAAGTAGTGTCCCAACAAGCTGTAATGTTGCTGTATTCGAGCAAATAAATATTTCATATCATTTCATAATGCTTAAAATTACTACAAATAAGAAAATGACTAAAACTAACATTAAATAACTAACAACTAAAACTACCTATAAATAAACTAACTATAAATAAAATGTGTCCTCTAGGAGGGCATCGGGAGTCACGGTGCCCAGAAGGCTGGCAGCATTCCCTCTCTGTGTTGCCAACGCAATACGTTGGCAGAGGTAGCTGCCAGCCCTCTGGTCGCCGGACTCCTCGACCAGCCGCTTGGACAGCTCTTTGACGAGCCGGACGCCACATTAATTAATGACTAATAATATAATTCGAAAATAAACATTTTTTCATGAATATTATGGGGTCAAGGAACAAAATTAGGCAGTTGTCATATTTTAATACCTCGCCTTTAAAAGCTAACTTTTGCGCATGACGCAATTACATTCTAAGGGAGCTGTCATCGAGAAAAGAAATGATTGGAAGGGGTATAACGAAAGTCAAAGCTACTTAAGGTAATATCTTAAACCATAACAATTCCCCGACAAAAAGTATTCCTAAAACAAAGAGCGCCATCAAAAGTACATAATTTCCCGTTTTACCGGTGTAAAGTTTACGAGTGAGCAAAGTGGCATACCGCCCGCCCCCGCCCCGCCGCCCCGCCGCCGCTTGATGGCCGCTGTTTAAAACGCGCCTATTTTGTACTTTTTTATCGTTATGATTTCAGGATCTTTTTACGGCTACTACAGTCGAATGCAGAGAAATGTGTACCTTATTATGGTTGAGATTATCTCAATAGGCTAGTTGACTCATATAGAAATTCAATAAAACAATATTTATTTCATACAGTATTTCACATTAGGATCCCAAATATATCACTTTTATTACATGACTGTAAAAAATGAAATTGAAATTAAAATATTTCCCTGTTTTTTCCCACACGTCAAAAACGCTAGTGGGCCATGTTCGCGAGATTGGTGACGTCACTCTGCATTTTATGCCTGATTTTTTTGATTTGTCGATCTTATGGATTTTGGTAGATACATTGAATTATTAAATGTAAATGAAATATTTACCAAATAAATGGATGTGAATACATTTGAAGGCTCCCTTATAACTAGATTTAACTAGGTATTACGATGATATAATCTATGCTAAGAGCAAAAACAGCGATGTTTTAACATCGTGTTTTCTCAACATCGAGCATCCCTAGTTTATCGGGGCCCAAATGACGTCAGCCACAGATAATAATGGCTGACGGTGTTTTTGATCGAGTTTTAAATGCTGCATTTTAAATTAAAGTTTTTGTTTTAATGGTCTCAATAAATTCTGTAATTTTTTGTACGGTTATTGAACGGATATAGAACGATTATTAACTACTTAAGATCAAATTTTTTTTGGGTCAACCAGCCTATACAAGACATATTATCGACGCAATATTGTGTTCGCGATTGGCGACTCGTTTCTCTTGTGTTTGCGTTGTGGTTGCGATGGTGTCGGTTGTCCACACTGTTGAATTTGACTGCAAAATGTAGTCCATGTGTAACTATTTTCATACATATTAGCGTTCGCCCTTGTAATTTTGTAGTCGCGTCGTGTGGTTGCGGTTGTGAAATGACTCTCCTGCCCCCTTACCATGAACTCATAAGAGTTATAAAGCAGGATTACTTCAATATTACTTTGTTATTACCGTGACGACCTTAAAGTAAGCGTATTAAGGTTACAAAATAGCAAAGTATTATTGAAATAATCCTGCTATAAGAGTTCATGGTACTAGCTGTACACTTTTCTCTATGTTAGAGTGTAGATGAGCTGGAGGTTTTATAACGGGCTAGGTATCGTAATGTAGAGCGTTAGAATGCTGTAAAGTGACCTAAGGCTGCGCAGAAGTAATGATTTTCGTTCCTCGAGTGAGCACGTACGCGAGTTGCGAGCGCGCGGATATACACACAGTTTTCAGTTCAATATTTAGTCGAAGACAGAGATAAGTATACAGGGGGCTTCAAGGTTGAGATTTTCTTAAAAACTACTGGACCGAATTTAATAATTATTTTACAGTTATCTTTATTTAGTTTATCGTAATAAACATTTTGGAAAAAGCTTTTTTAATAAAATTTATTATATTGGAAGATATTATTTTTTTTAAATTGGCGGCGCTAGTTGGCTCTATGAAGGCTCTTAACACATTAATGTAGGGAGCTCGGCTCAATGGTTGGGTCAAGGGACTTGCGATACGGAGGTCCCAGGTTCGATTCCCATCCAGGGCAGCCATGTACCATTGGCTCAGCTGAAACATGCACCTTTTGCCACACCACTTAGCATAACTATATTAGATTATAACTTACTACTGGATTGATTTTTTGTAAGCTTATGTAATTGGTGTATGGCAATAAACATATTTTCTGTTCTATTCTATTCTACCAATGAGTTATCCTTTTTTCGACTTACGTACATTTACCGAGTGCTCTCAAAACGGTGAAGGAAAAACATCGTGATGAAACCTGCATGCCGTAGAAGAAGAATAAAGTTAAGGCATGTGAAATCCGCCAAATTCGCACTGGGCCCGCGTGGTGGATCATGGTCCCAGCTCCCTCGATGTAAGTGAAGATCTGTGCCCGAGCAGTGGGGCAATATAAATAGACTGATGATGATGTTGACTTATTAACACGTTTTTTTTATCTTTGGATTTTTTCACGAATCAACCGTCGGCAAAGAATACTTTCGGCGAAACATTCAACATTTTAGGAATTCAACATTATGGACCAGAAAGATAAAAAGGTGATTTTTCGTAAAACCATACATCGGCTGAGAGTATTTTCGGCGAAACGTTCCATCGGTGAAAAGTGTTTTGGTATATCATACGAAAAACAACATACAAAAAGACGTTGGAACACAGAGAAAGGTGTACAGGAGAGTTTTTAAGCTTGAGATTTTCTCAAAAACTACTTAAATAAATAAATAAAGAGACATTTATTCATCTGAAACATAATTTACAACTTAAAAGTAACTTAGTTATAGTAGTACCTATTGTTACAGATGAATAGGAAAGGCCTCACTTACTTGACCTATTGCAAATTTTTTCACTGCTGGAGAGATAAAAGTTAAAACTATGTAACTGTAAAAGAATTATTAAATTCGGTCCAGTAGTTTTTGGGAAAATCTCAACCTTATTGAGGCCCCCTGTATGATTCCTATCTTCGACTGTACATTTCTTATGTCTTCACCAACTATCATCAATCATCATAGCTGGAGCATTTCTACACCAACACAGTACATATATGTAGGCTCGCGAGGATATTTTCTTCCCATATACACTATTACGAGGCAAGGAGAGCCTCCCCGGCATCATCCCGGGCCGGATGTCCGGGAGCGCAAAAAACCTTTTTTATTCGTCCTATTTGGTCGCGGCGAATATTGCCAGCCGCTGCCACTCACAGTAAGCGTTCTTACTCATAAACATGAGTTAATAATGTTTATTTCATTAGGCAAATAGTTATTTATTTATTTTATTAATGGACTCGACAGTTCGTCATTTGCCAATGTCATGTTACAGAAAATTCAACATATTCAATAGTCTTCTATCTTCCTCCAGGGGAGTCGTAGTAGCGTCTTCACCCTGGGTAGCCGCGTCTTCATGTCTTCATCCCGAGGAGTCGCCGTAGCGTCATCACTCTGGACGAAGCAGCTCGACAGTCACGTTCACTCCCGAGCTTGTAGCGGGAACTCTTGATAAAAGCTTGAAACCCCAGATCTTGCTCAAATTATCCAACAAATTCACCATACTGTCACTCGCGAACATTTTCTGATTAATTTAACGTGACATTAATCTCAAAATAACCACTGTAGACAATACAACAAAAATTATCAAATAATTTTGCAACCGTCGTTTCCCGCCATTTTCAAGAGAACCGGCAAATAGTTTGCGACTGACGGTCGGCTAGCTGACTCATGACTGTAGTGTAGCCAGTTTGCTTGCGTAACGCGCCGTGTGAAATGAGTCGGCAAGCGAAACGATGTAAACTGCGTACAGTACTGCATGAAGGCTCCATCTAAAATATAATAGGATGTCAAAGATAGGTCTAGTACTCAATCAATTAGCAGACTGGTTCTCGTCCAACGGAATGATGCTCAATGTTGAAAAAACAAATCTTATGCATTTTCAACTCCGAAGGATGAAACCACACGATCTCAATGCTTCATGCAATGGAGTGAAGGTGCCACAGGTGGACCAAGTAAAGTACCTAGGTTTCACAATTGACTGTGGACTCACGTGGTCGGATCACATCGACACCACCTGCGAACGCCTATCAACTGCCTGTTTCGCTCTGTCCAGGCTCAGGCCTAGCGTATCTGACGAAAATCTAACCCTAGGATACTATGGATACTTCCATTCCATTCTAACATACGGTATCGACATATGGGGAGACTCTGCGGACTGCATTAGACCATTCCGAATGCAGAAACGTGCCCTGCGAATTATGGCTCGAGTGCCTTGGGACCATCCAGCGCGGGAGTTGTTTAAAAAATACAAAATCCTCACCTTCCCGTCACTGTATGTCCTTGAGATAGCAAAGTACGCACGACACAACCTCCACACACTCACAACAAACGGTGAGCGCCACAACTACAACACCCGACAACGTGACCAGCTGCATGTCCCATTCTCCAAACTAACAAAGTCACACAAGACGCTAAAAATAATGGCTCCTAAAGTCTACAACGCAATCCCGGATGAAATAAAAGATGCTCCCAGTCATACCACATTCATAAAAAAACTGAAAGATATGCTAATGGGCATGGCGTGTTACACAGTTGAAGAATTCTTCAACTGTCCAAAATGTACTTGATGTAATCTTACCTATAGAATTGACTTGTAAATGTATTATTTTATTAATAAACGATTGTATTGTATTGTATTGATGCAAACAGTCAGCTGCAAACTATTTGCCTGATGGGGTCTACATCCAATATCACCTACATTACAGTTAGTTGGGGGCACTCCTGTCGTGATCCCACTATATACTCGTACATAAAATAGATAAGTATTTAGTTATGTACTAAAACATGCTGTAAGAATGATTAACAATGTAGGTAAATTATTCTTAAGGAAAAAAAACTTAACTTAAAACTTATCGACGGTGAAACCATGGACCCTTTTTCAACTTAATTTATTTATTTATTATGTACAAACTTACACCTAACAGTGTAGTTAATAAACCATACATGCAAGTCACAATTCACAAATCAAAAAATCATAATTAGGTTACATTATAAATTATTAAAATATCAGAATATAAATAGCATTGATCATCAATTAATTATGAACATTATAAATTACAATTGATTTATATAGCGAACCAAATCCAATTCAATTTGAACGTTTATTAACGAATTATAAAAATTACAAAACACGGTTTAGGAAGCTAGGTTAAGCCAGGTTTATGGCTAACAGCGATACACATCATTTCTCGCAATCAACGGTATAACAAACTGTGGACATGTGTCGCCTTTAGTTAATAGAGGCTGCCTTGAAATCGAAGCCTTAATTTCGGCTTCAATAAAACCAATCATCTCAAAATCATTTATTTATTTGACACTGTTTTAATCACGATCACATTTCATCATTTGACAAACTTACTGGATAGATGTCGCTACCGTCCGTAAGACGAGAGAATATGGAGACAAAATTCACGACCTGGGGTACGATATCACGGTGGCTCTGTTGGAATAGAGCGTGCCACGGAATGGCGAGGGCCCTGGTTCGAACCCCGGTCGTGGTGAAAAGTTTTCTCCATTTATCATTTAGATTTTCGTTTCGCATAGCGCATTGCAAGAAAATATCAAAACAAAATGAAATGATCCAATCATTTAATGGATTTCATCATTTCAATTTCATTTGATGGTGTAGCATTGTCCTTTACCAACGATACTATTTGAAGAGATCGACCCCATTGACTAAATCTTAGGTACATTTATATCTATTCATAATACCCTTAATATTATTTTGAAGTTGTAGCATCATCATTTAATTAAATATAGCTAAATTAACAAATATTCAAATATAACAAAATAAATAGATACTGACTAGATTGACAAAGAAATGCAAAAATAAATACTATAATGAATGACAAGTAATAATATTATGCTATTAATGGCCTTAATAGTTACTATTAGCCTTCCTCTCTCCTAATTGTGTGCCCAACAGGGGACGTAATGTAAAATACTAACATCAATTCAATAACTTACGGAATGCAATAAAGATTTTTAATTTGGAGGAGAGCGCATGTTTGGTCCCGCCGGATCCGCAGCACCCACCATTGTGCGTGCGCTGCGCTGGCGGCTGTCGATCCCGTGCTGCGGCTACCCGTTCTCGCAGTTCTATTTCTCATGGACATAACACGTCGCCGACCGACGTAACTTTGAGTAAATGGAATTTTTATAAGTGTAATTACCATACACTGTATCATTCTTTAAGTACGTTGGATTGGCATCCTCTTTATGTGACAAGCAATGTGGAAGAGGCGGTTAAGATTTTTTATTGGATTATAAATAAGGAAATTGATAAGAGTACTCCGAAAAAGCGGCATACATCGAACAATAATAACTATTCATACCCTGAATGGTATACCGCCGAAATAATAAACAATATAAAGCTAAAAGTGCAATGGCATAAGCTATATAAGAGAAACCGTTACAAAAAGTCCCACGAATATGAATTGTTCTCGTATTATAGGTCTCTGGTTAAATCTCAAGTAAATACGGCATATGAGAAATACAAATCTCGTCTCCAGAATCAATTTATTAAGGACCCTAACTCTTTCTGGGCGTTTGTCAATAATAAACGGGAAAATCGCAATAAACCACAAATTTCTAAGAATGGGAACGTTCTCGCGGAGCATGACTGCGCCCACGCGTTCGCGGAATACTTTAAATCTGTATATATAGAGCCGGTGAGCGCTGATGCGGCGGATGTTACGAGGGCGTCCACTGCTTCTAGCAGAGCATCGTCGAACCGGGTTCATCTCTGTCAGGTTTCGTTACAGGATGTGCGCCTAGCTCTGTCGCGCCTTAAACCTAAGAAGTCGGTGGGTCCCGATGGAATACCTCCATATTTAGTTAAAGACTGTTCATCTGTCTTAGCCGAGCCGCTTCGGCACATGTTTAATTTAATATTAGCTACGGCTACATACCCGGATGTATGGAAAACAACGCGTGTGATCCCAGTTCCAAAAAGTGGGTCGAGCTCCGACGTTTCGAACTACAGACCAGTGGCAGTACTCTCAACATTTGCAAAGGTGTTTGAATCAATAATGTACACATCAGTATTATCACAGGTGCAGGTTAGGCTATCTGACTCACAGCATGGGTTTCGTCCGGGTCGGGGAACGCATACTAATCTAATGTGTTTTATGCAGCAGGCAGCTGTGGCCCTGGATGAGCGTGTGGGTGGTCAGTTGGACGTAGCGTATTTTGACTTTGCAAAGGCTTTCGATTTGGTGAATCATGACATACTGTTATCAAAGTTAGACGCAGTCGGATTCACACCGACTCTATTAAAATTCTTTTCTAGCTACCTAGATAATAGGAAACAGTATGTAGAGTATGCAGGTCATTCATCACAACTATACACAACACCATCGGGAGTGAGCCAGGGTAGTAATTTGGGCCCATTAGAGTTCATCTTGATGATTAACGATTTGCCAGACGTCGTGCATAGTGCCAACTGTCTACTTTTTGCAGACGATCTAAAACTTTGTCTAGCCATTAGGGATAGAGCGGATTCCATACGACTGCAACAAGATATAGATAGAGTTGTTCAGTGGAGTAAGGAAAACAAACTATATTTTAATGTGGCGAAATGTAAACTGATGTCGTATTCGCGGGCGAAGTCTCCACATGAGTATAATTATAAAATTGACGAGAGGAGCGTATCTAGAGTGCGGTCAGTAAGGGATTTAGGCATTGAAATGACGGATGACTTTACTTTCCGGGAACATATAAAGAAAATATGCAAAAAAGCATTCAGGACATTTGGTTTTGTATTAAGACAATCCAAAGATTTCTATAGTATTGCAACAATTTCAACGTTATACAATGCCTTGGTTAGAAGTCGTCTGGAGTACGGCTCCATTATATGGAACCCCCACGAAGCCAAGTACAGTTCCATGATTGAAAAAATTCAGAATAAATTTTTAAGATATTTGTATTTCAAACAATATGGAGTGTATCCGTTTTACCCGTTAAAGTACCCAACTTTATTTGTTATGGGAATGGTTGGTTATGATAGACTAGAGGTACGTAGAAGATTAGCTCTCGCGACTTACGTCTTTAAGGTGTTTAGAGGGAAGTTAACCAACCCTGACATACTGCAGAGCATAGAGGTGTCGGTGCCGAGCTCGCGGCTGCGGCGAGGACCTAGGGCCGAGGTGTTTGCCTTGCCTGCGTTCAGGACAAACATATTGAAGCACGCTCCGGTAAGCACAGCACTTCGCATTCTGAATGGGATTTCGGGGGACATTGATATATTTAGCTGTTCATTGACTGAATTCACAAATGCCACGCGCACCTACTTGTGTAATAATATTGGTTAAATTGATAGTATTAATAATTTGTTGAATTGAATTTTTTAGGGACATTTTTGACATTGATTATACACAGTAACATTTGATATTTGACATTTTGATATTTGACATTTTGATAATTGATATTTGACATTTTGGTTTATATAATTTAATGGCGAATGAATGAATTGTAATTAATTAATTAAGTTACCATCGTCGACTTGGGTGAAAACCTGTAAAGGCGTTGGGATTGTAATTTTAATGAAATAAATAAATAAATAAAATTTGAATTTGAATTTTTATTAAACATGTTCTGATGAGAGTTGGTTTGAAACTTTCTTCTCAACGTTGTTGATACCTTTGCCTTGTAAAGTAGTGTAAATATAAATTCTAAAATATACAGATATGAGCCTCTAGTTCTCACAAAAGGATTACTGTCGAACTCCTATAGAACTTTAATCGAGCATTCATGTTTCCTTCATAATTGCCACTGAATTGGTCACTTTGTAACTAATTGGTGGCCGAAGGCGTCAAAACCCGAAACCCTAGCGGCCATCACGACGTGACGATGTCGGCAAATTGCCGGCCATCGGTGGCCATCGGGCAAATGGATGAGGGTCGGGATTAGCAGCTTGTGTCGCCATGTGTCGTATTAAACAGCTATTTAGTGGCATTGGGAGCCACCACGACAGGAAACAGGAAAAGAAACAATGATATTAACAACATAACATAAATATATGGCGATTTTATTTAGCAATTCATTTTTATGGATTATTTATTAGCTCCTATAATATTATATACTTACTATATCATATATTACTATATAATATCAGCCCCTAGCCAAGTGGCTTTAGTTAATGCTAATAGAACAAAGAAAAATATATACAGGATGATTGGAAATTCGATACATTCCTTAAAAGGGGCGATACTAGAGGTGGTTGCAACAAATTAATAGGGGCTCCTATTAACGAGAGGTCGAAAGTGAGTGGTTTCTGAGTTACGGTATTTATTTAATTTTATTTACTTGTTAACAAAAAAATTGATGTTAAAAAAGTATTATTTCAATGCTCCACTGAGCATTGAAATAATACTTTTCTGAAAGCTGATAAAGTAGAGATTACCATTAAAAAAAAGCCTAAAATTCCCCTTAACTCAAAAATAAAAGGTCATAAATCACGAAGTTTGAATTTTTTTTCTCATTATCGACCCCTCGTTAATATTGCCTAATTTGTTGCAAACCACCTCTAGTATCACCCCTTTCAAGGAATGTGTCGAGTTTCCAATCACCCTATATATGATTGACATTTTCCTTTTTCTTTAGCAAATGTCAATCCCATAAGGCCCGGTTTCCACCAAAGCCGAGACGAGACGAGATGTCATTCTCCTAAGCGGAGAGATGTGGAAATAACGAAATCTGATTGGTCATTCAAAACACATCTCCTCTCTTCTCTTCTCCTCTCCGCTTTGCTGGATACGGTAATGGCGAGATCCGTTCGAATACCGGTCTTGACTAAAGTTTTTATACGTTTAATAAATTAGATTTTTTCACTAGTGTACACTATGCAAGAAAAAAATGTGTAGATACACTACGAAATTTTTAAAATTTACCTTACATTTATTTATTGAAGATTGCCTGGAAGAAATCGCTTAAAACGATAAGGCCGCCTGTCTGTACACCAACTAGGTATATTTGGTTTTATATGTGACTGATGTATTTTCATTTGATTTGATTAAAATTTCCGCGCTCTGTAATTTTTTAAAATACACAACCATTTGCTATTTTTATTTATAGCAACTCCATCTACTCCATATTTACGCCGGTAAAATGCCAGTTTTCCCGTCCCTCGGCCGCCGTCGCCGTGGCAGCGAGTCGGTAAACAGTCCTCAATAGGTAATGCTATTACCGACATGCTGAGCCTCGCGCTTCGTTGCCACGCTCCAGCACAATGAAATATTATCTGATTGGCAATATGCCAGGCGGCATTGTTTTCCTATAGACACGGCGACACGACGCCAACCACCGTCACACAGTGTTGCCAGCCCTACGAGACTGACTGTAATAAAACAGTAGAAAGCAGTAAAAGGGTTATTTCCGACAAATTAAGGCATTCTTCACAGAATTTTACATAGAATGCGTTCAAAATTAGTTAATTAATTAATTATTTCATTATTATTTTTATCTTAGACATTCTCATGTTATTCCATTTATTCGCAATACAATTTATGGTTACAAGTTGATGGTAAATATTGTAAAGAATTTTCAAAAATCAGTGTAGTTTGTTTATTTTATTAATGGACTCGACAGTTCGTCATTTGCCAATGTCATGTTACAGAAAATTCAATATATAATAGTCTTCTATCTTCTTCCAGAGGAGTCGCAGTAGCGTCTTCACCCTGGGTAGCCGCGTCTTCATGTCTTCCTCCAGAGAAGTCGCCGTAGCGCCGTCACTCTGGACGAAGCAGCTCAACAGTCACGTTCACTCCCGAGCTTGTAGCGGGAACTCTTGATAAAAGCTTGAAACCCCAGATCTTGCTCAAATTATCCAACAAATTCACCATATCTACTGTCACTCGCGAACATTTCTGATTAATTTAACGTGATATTAATCTCAAAATAACCACTGTAGACAATAAAACAAAAATTATCAAATAATTTTGCAACCGTCGTTTCCCGCCATTTTATTTATTTTTCGTATGGTCCCGGCGACGTGACAGGAGATCAGACCGTGAGTGGGAGGCTATCTAGACACTCAATCCTTATGAATCTTGTCAAGACCACCAAGATCAAGGTATTTGTATGTCGCCATAGATAGCGGTAGATCAGTAGAAATATTGATTTAACCCAGTAAACAGTCAAGCCAGTGGGAAAACAGCAAACGTACTGTTAAAGCAGTAGGGGGTTGGCAACACCGTCACCTAACACAAAGACAAGACATTTCCATTAAATTGTTACGAAGTAAACATTACTGTACTGTAATCTAAAATTAAGTTGCCAACTTAAATAAAGTTTAACTTAAGGCACATTCGATAGAAAGGGGCGGATTTAGGTATTTACGGGGCTCGAGAATGTACCTAAATGTACACACAAATGTGGACCTTGGAAGACAAATATAACAAAAGAGAAATGTTTTTGAAAAAAAAAACTTATTGACTTTTGACACACTCGCTTTTAGTTGTCACTGAATCTCGACTTTAGAGTGTGGTTATATCCATGCAAGATAAAACTCTAAAGAAATGTACTTTATAACAGTAAAAGTATCAGTATTTATAAAAAAATATATAACATAAGGGACGGCAAACAAATAAGATAGGCTAGCTTTTAAGTGATAGGTAGGTACGTAAATGTTCAGCATCCCCTATCTACCTACATATTATCAATAAAATTATCCGGTGCCATTAGTCGCCCCAAGGACTGAGAAGTAAAGACTGACCACAGAGCACCCCCTGACACACACAGATTGCGGCCTAGGCCTCAGATCGCTACCTACTAGACGTTAACGACGGGAGAAAATGGGGCAGGACATGCGTTTCAATTGATCGCGCCTTGTGAGAAAGACTGTTAGTGTTACTTCTTGTGCCAGTAATTACACTAGACTTGGAATGTAAAACGGGTACCTACCTACATCAATAATAAAACAATTCATAAATTACTTCTATGAATTGTTTTATTATTACGAGTTTATTATAACAATGTAAGTAAGTACCTCAACGAATCAGGTCCCTAATCGGCCGATGGGGCCCCCTTGAGAGCAAATCCGTACCCTCTGCCAGGAATATTTGCCTCGAAATTGGTCTGAAACCCGGCGCGAGTTTGCTTACGACCCACACATGCCGAACCCGCCTCGTGCCAAATGTGTAAACCTACGCGTGAGTTATTTAGAGGGTCTACCTCTACTCACGGAGGTACCTCAGGGCTAGCTAGCCTCTATTATGTAGCTAATGGACTCAGGGATACAGTCAATTATGAAACACAAAAGGGTTTTGTTGCTAACTCGGTAACGACCGCGAAATTATATCGTATTAATAGTTATACTTTTTATATTTATTTAACAACTCCTTAAATGTATTTTATAAGTATGACATATTATATAAAAAAAACAAATACAAGTATAAATACTTACCTATATCTAGGCAACACTACACCTCGTCTAGGCCCGTCCCGCGGGTCTATTCCACTAGTCCCTACCAGCTGTCCCCCCTAGGGGGGAAGAGTGGAATTTTTTTTCCACCCATCCCTACCAAACCATCACTGGTAGGGATGAGTGGAATTTCATTTCCACTCGTCCCTACCAAGCCGCTTTTGGTAATAAGTACAGTCGAGAATAAACACATGCTAATGAAAAAAATATGACATTACAAGAGAATAATATTGTTTTAATTATTAATAATAAGTTAGCGTAATTTTTCCAAACATAGCCCAACATCAATGTCCCCGGTCACTAGCTGCCTTTGTATATATTGTATGACTGTGTCCCGGATTATGAGCGGTAGGGTGCCCAGCGCACTGGCCGCATTGCCCCGCTGTATAGCGAGGCTCAGGCGCTGGGCAACATACTCTCCAGCTCTGAAGTCCCCCGAGACGAGGACCAGCCGAATTGATATTTCTTTTATAATTTTTTTTAGTGTCGGACGGCCACGGGCCCATCGTCATACTTATACATAGGTATTTTTAGATGATTGTACTTAAAGTCATAAAAGTTGGAATTCTGTTGTGCCCGCCAAATCTCGCAACTGTCACTGTCACTCTCAGCACTTATATACTATATCGCGTAAGAGTGAGCGAGATGTCTCGCTTAGCTACGATTAAAATTAGCGTGTCACACTTGCCTTCAATATCTGTCTTTTTTAAAATAGAGAATGTAAGGAGGCGTTTTCAAGATTACATTTAAAAAAGAAAGAAAGAAAGAATTGAACATATTGTTTTGTATTTCTGTATTGTAATTGTTTGTCTTTTATGTACAATAAAGTGTATTTGAATTGAATTGTTTATTAACATTTGCTTTAATGTTTTTTTGAATAGTTTATTATTACTTTCGTTTTTCAATTTTTCATTATTATTGATGATATGATAACAACGTTATTAGATTCATATTATAATTATTATATTCATTCAGAAATAAAAGATCATAACATATAAACAAATTGTTCTAATACACTTCATTATACCGTCCTATCATTCATTATAGTAATGTTGCATACCTACCCTTTCTCATTTTCTGTCAATGTGGTTTACGATAACTTGTAGGTATTGCGTAATAGCTTTCCTCCCCTTAACTAAATTACCTTGAACAACTGCAAACCAATATTTAGGATAGCTAGAACACATTAAGGCCGCCGCATACCTACTCAGCGAGGCATAGAATCTAAACGGCGCGCGGGACCCACATTACTCACGGCACGACCCTAATTCCGGCCGCTACGTCATTACTCAACTAAACCTCTGCCCGGCGCCGGCCCTGGGCACGCACTCGTCAGGTGTTCTGCGGCGGACACATTAACCAACTAAAGATCTATTCATACTGACCACAGGACAGCAAAGATGTCCCCGAGCGAAAAACATAGAAACTTGAAAAGATAGCACGAATGCCTTGGAATAAAACTACTTATGTGTTTTTACACAATAGCCACGCAGCGACGCAATTCGTACCACAGAGCTATACGCAGAACCACTCTACACGTGTACACTTAGCAATACAGCGCTCCGCAAGGCCACGGTATGCGCGCTTACATAGATATTCTTGAAATTATCATACATCACTGTGCACTGCACGCGTAGCGCATACTCACAGTCACACAACGCTATGCATGGCCAAGCATGACCATGGCCATGCGTAGCATTACGTAGCTATTGGTACACACGTACCCATAGCTACGTAGTGTTACGCATGGCCACGGTAGGCACGTACCCATAGCTACGTAGTGCTACGCATGGCCACGATATGAACGTACCCATAGCTACGTAGTGCTATGCATGGCCACGCTACGAGCACACACTTAGCCATATAGCGCTACGCAAGGCCACGCTACGCGCATACTAGCAGTCACACATCGCTATACATGGCCACGCTACGCGCGTAACCGTAGTCATACATCACTACTACACGCATACATAGCTTGTAATTACTTTGTATGCAGTGATGCGCAATTAAGCCGTGTACTCACCTACCATAGCTTCCTTGCACAAGTATCCAAACATTCGTTCTTGTGTAGCGAACTTTACCCCTCGCTCCGTGTGTATCCCGGGGCCGATCGCTGTCGATACTCGCGCTAATCGCTCCCCGGGCGACCCCTGTCCGCCGCATTGGCCCACATCTCACGTCTTCGCCCAACTCGATGGAAACGAGATGTCGAAACCAACGCCGGTAACGATCCCTTGTTAACCGTTAAGATTTTTCCGCTCGTAGCTTATGTAAATGCGTACAGTCGATGGAGATACTGATGTACGATTTTAACTCTTCTAAGCGCAGACAATAAGACTGTTATAAAGTAAAGGTTACAAATTGATGTGATATCGTATGTACCACGGCGCCTTTGTATTTTAAAAATATGTTATCTCTCATATTATGCTATTTCTGAATATGAAGTTCTACTAAAGCGTCAGAAGTTTGAGCATCTATATAAAGTTTTACATACCGTTGAAAGATTTGTACAGAATCTATAAATACGATATCATAAAAAGCCGTCAACGAACATGGAATATATGCATATTTGCATAGTTTTGCGCACATAATATTGTCTAGCACCGGGGTAAAAATGATAAAGTATAGAGTAATTGTGAAGGATTTCTCAATACACGACCTTCAGATCTGGAGAAGGAAAGAATAAAGGCCAAGCAACTGTTATTGTGACTATTTTTTTAAAATTAAGCTCCTAATAGTGCTATGTCCAGCAGTGGGACATTGCAGGCTATCGAAGCTCAGTCCGATCAGAAAGAACAATAGAGAGCACCCCACACATCTCGACCTTGACATATTTATCTTTCAATCGCAGAACGAAAATAAACAAAACTCTCTGTAAACGAAATTACAAGCCTTTCCTTCCTATTCGAAGGCCAATTGAAATGATTACTTACATCTGAAATGTTTTCAATACGAAGCATTTATAAAAAATAATCACGTGCCATCCCACCCCACCCCTCCGGTCGCTGCAGACGCCTCCGCTCACCGCTCCACTCGACGAACCCATTCACTCGTTCATCCGCTCAATCACTCACTCAGCGCGCAAGTGGATGCAGGCCTTTATGCAGAATTATTGAATTTTCGAATCCGAATAGCGTTGGCTCCGGGAACGGAACGAGGGAGATAAATCCATTTGCGCAAATATTTATTACGCACACAGCCCACGTGAGGCTGCCGTCGAGCGAGAGTAGAGAACGTAGGTACGTCACGTACAGTCGAACACACAGAAAAGTATACAAGGGGCCTCAAAAGGTTGAGATTTTCTGAAGAACTACTGAAACGATTTTAATAATTCTTTTACATTACACAGTTTTAACTTTTATCTATTCGACAGTGAAAGACTTATAGGTCAAGTAGTTTTTGAGAAAATCTCAACCTTAAAAACTCTATTGTAGACCTTTTTCTGTCTTCGACAGTAGGTACATACAGGCATCTTGTCAGCTGAGACTCGAATCGCACAGAATGAAGGCGCTCTATACACTCGGAGGTCGTCGATAGTATAATACAGCACAACACCTAGAATACAACGGTTCTGTATGCGGCCGGGAGCCACCCTCCTGTACCTGGCCATGGCAGCGGCAGTAGGTAACGGCGACGCGGGGCAGGGGGTGCCGTATCCCCGGGTTCCGGAAGGCTGCCAAGAGACTGGCCCACAAGTTTTGAACTTGTGGGCGAGGTATGCAAAGAGCTAAGTAAGTTGTTTGAAATCTTATTTTCTCTTATGGTTTAGTGACCAAACCTAGAGGCCTGCAGGCGTCTGACGAGGCCTAACGCCTGCTGCCGAGCGATAGCAACCGGGACCGACTGCTTACCGTGCTGACTTAATTTATTATTTTAACAACAAAATGCAGCATATTGGAAATGATGTTCAACTAGGAATACGGGTCATGCATGCCGCGTCAGACGTGTCTGTATGCTCGTAGGTCACGTTGCCTTTAAACTGTAAAAAAAAACAGGTAATTCCAAAACATTTTAGCATTATTTTAGCGCTAAATATTAAATCATAATAAAATTATTTATCCCCTTAACCTCATTTATCCTGCGATACACACCTAAATGGTGAAAATAATAGAGAACGCATCCCAAAACACTGAAAAATGCAGGTAAAGCACTCAACAACCGGGCCAAAAACTTTATCCAAAAAAATTGTGTGACAGTTCTCTCCCCGCGTCCCGCATCCTCCCCCCGTTTCTCCGCGGAATCCCGCGATGTTTGGCGTGCGTCGCGTGCTTTTATCAAAAAATATTAAAATACGATAAATACGTAGACAAATAAGTGATAGTGGATTTTAGTATTGTGCATTCTATATTGTGATCATGTTGGTTTTGTTCGAAACCGCGGCGGGCTACGCTATTTTCAAGGTAAACCCACACGTGTTGATTCTAACCTATATCTGCAGCCGGATTACCCATTGAATCTTTGTTTTTACTACTCAGGTCTTTAAAAAAACGTTTATAATTTGGTTTAAATTTCATACAAAGGCGTTTAACTCGTATTTATTATGATGCCATTAGTATATTTTGAAGTAAAATCATTATTTTCTGTGCTTGTTTACACAAAGAAACATGGTTAGAAATGGACCTTTTCCATAGTAAAACTTAAGCAATTGTAGTGAGATACAATAGACATGCTTTGATATGTTCAAATATTGTTTTAGTTGCTTGATGAGTCCAAGTTGTCACGGATTGATGATCTGTATCAAGAGTTCAACTCTCCGGAGGGTGCTTCCGCTGTGTAAGTTTTATATTTTATTTCTCCATAGTGTTTTAAATATGATATTACTCCTATTGGCATATTCAGTCTAGTTTATTTGGAATATTGATTGTTACCCGACTGCGCAAAAAGGAGAGTTATGTTTTTCGTGTGTATGTATGTCTAATTCTTCGGTACGCGCTGCAGCCTAAATGGCTTGATGGATTTTAACTAGTGAGTAGTTATCATTAGATTTGCCTTGATTGTAGGAGTGAAGGGGCTTAAATTTTTTTGCAGTCTTTTATTTTTAAAATATTTTCTGCTTTTTTTATGATAATTTTTATTTTTTTAGAGTGAAATTAAAGAATTTCGTTAAGTTCGAAGACACAACAGAGGCCTTAGCAGCCACCACTGCGGCCATAGAGGGCAAGATCTCCAAGCCACTGAAGAAAGCTCTCAAGAAGTATGTCTGCAAGGAAGTCCAAGACCAGATACTGGTCGGAGACGCCAAACTGGGCAGTGCCATCAAGGAGAAGTTTGATTTGCAATGTGTTTCCAATTCAAACGTACAGGAATTGTTGAGATGTATCCGCTCGCAGATGGACAGCCTCCTCGCCGGGCTGCCGAAGAAGGAAATGACAGCGATGGCCCTCGGTCTCGCTCACTCACTCTCCCGATACAAACTGAAGTTCTCCCCGGACAAAATAGACACTATGATCGTACAAGCCCAGTGCCTTCTCGACGATTTAGACAAGGAGTTGAACAACTACATTATGAGATGCCGCGAGTGGTACGGCTGGCACTTCCCCGAGCTCGGCAAGATCATTACGGACAATACACTGTTTGTCAAGGTTGTCAAGTTGATCGGAACACGTGATAACGCGGCCCAAACAGATTTATCGGACATTCTGCCTGAGGACTTGGAGGAAAAAGTGAAGGAGGCAGCAGAGATATCAATGGGAACAGAGATATCTGACGATGACATCATGAACATACAGAACTTGTGTGATGAGATTATCTCGATAACCGACTATAGGACTCATTTGACGGACTATTTGAAGGCGAGGATGATGGCTATGGCTCCTAATTTAACTGTGTTAATAGGAGAACACATCGGAGCTAGGCTGATAGCTCATGCCGGGTCTCTAATGAACTTAGCGAAGCATCCAGCTTCAACGGTGCAGATTTTTGGTGCTGAAAAAGCTTTGTTCCGAGCCCTAAAAACTAAGAAAGATACTCCGAAGTACGGTCTGATCTATCACGCACAGCTGGTGGGTCAATGCAGTACGAAGAACAAAGGCAAGATGTCCCGGATGTTGGCAGCGAAGGCAGCTTTAGCGACGAGGGTGGACGCCTTCGGAGAGGATGTGACGTTTGAGCTTGGTGCCGAGCACAAGGTGAAGCTGGAGAACCGGCTGCGAATCCTGGAGGAGGGCAACTTGAGGAGGATCAGCGGCACCGGCAAGGCTAAAGCCAAGTTTGAGAAATATCAAAGTAAAAGGTGAGTTGTTTACACATTCGCCCTATGTTATTACAAATACTAATTTCTGCAACTAAATACCCTACATTGTCTTTGCATGCCAACATTTTTTTTTAATACAGGTATGGGCGAAGACACAAAGGTGTACAGGAGAGTTTTTAAGGTTGAGATTTTCTCAAAAACTACTTGATCTATTGCAATAATTCTATCATTGTTTGATAGATAAAAGTTAAAACTATGTAATGTAAAGTGTGTTGAGAAAATCTCAACCTTGTTGAGTACATCCTTTATACTTATCTCTGTCTTCATGTGTACATTTACACCACAAAATTGAGGGTATTTTAAATAATAATTCAGCTTCAAATAAGAAATGCTACATATATATATTCAAGGGTAAAAGGATTCATATTCTTGATGGTTATCTAATTTGTGTGTGATTAGTAAGCTGGTTGTCTGTTAGCCTGCTTTACTATCCTGTATTGAGGTGTCACTGAGACATAGCCAAGTGATCCATAATAAAGTAACAGATGGAGGCATGGGCATAAGAAACACCAGTATTGACGTTTGGCTATAACATGGTGCGATTTACTGCAGTACCACAGGCCAAATAAATAAGTATGAGTATTTTTACTTATCTATGGTTAAAAAAAGACTCATACTTGATTATATATATACATATTGAAGAACCTGGGTACGCCCATGCAGTGGTGTTTCTTATGCCCCTGCCTCCATCTGTTCATGACAAAATCACTCAAAAATACATCCTGTGTCCTTACTAATAGTGTTCTGTTTGCAGCGAGGTGTTCCACTACCCGGTGGCCGGGGACAGCACGCTGGGGCAAGCGGCCAAGCGAGGGCACTCCTCGGAGGACGGGGAACAGGGCCCGGCTAAGAAGATGAAACTGGAACCAGGAACCAGTGATGTGAGTTTATACTTTATTATTTGATTAAGACAGACATCATAAATGATATTCCAGTGTTGGTAAGTTCATTTTTAGGGTTCCGTCCCTCCAAACGGAAAAAAAAAACCTTTGATTTGGAAAAATAGAATCACTTTGTTGTCCATCTGTCTGTCTGTCTGTCTGTCTGTCAAGACCTATATCTCAGAAACGTGTGAACGGATCAAGTTGGAATTAATACCAAATACTCAGGTCTGCAACCTCATGCAGCCGTGAACAAATCAACCTTCTATGTCAAGACAATCAAAAGATATCGCCGTTTATGTCGAATTTTGGCGCATATTTGTAAGAAAACGCAAAAAAACTCAAAACCTATAAGATACTTCCCGTTGACTTAGAATCATGATAGGCAAGAAGCTAGGTCTTACAGTAATGGGAAAAATCTGAAAACCGTAAAGTTGAAATTACGTCCCTCCTATTTTTTTTATTACAAACTTATATTTGCAAATTATCAACTAATCAGGGAGTATGGACATAATATTTTGATAATGGCAAAGATAAGTTGGTCTCTAAATCTAGTTGTATCTTTTCGTTAGAGCAAAGTTACGGTTAAGTTGCGTTGCACGGAAGCCTCGGGGCGCGAGGCAGACTCGCACTTGCCGGTTTTTAAGATAATCTCAACCTTGAGAACTCTCCTGTACACTTTACAAGAATGGAATACTTAGGTACATATTTCAAACAGGTCACACCCAAAAAGAAGAAGAAATCCGAGTCAGAAGCAGCAGAACAGGCAGAAGAGAACGGCGAGCAGCCGGTGTCAGAGAAAAAGAAGAAGAAAAAGAAGAAGTCTTTAGAAGCCGCGCAAGCCGAGATGGAGGCCGAGCCCGTGGCCGAGGCCGAGCCAGAGGAGCCGAAAAGTGAGAAAAAGAAGAAGAAAAAGAAAAGACAGTCGCAGGCCGAAGAAGAATGAGTGTATCTCTAGTTCCTCTATTTCGTTCTACGAGAATAAGTATACCTATTGTTACCCATAAATAAAATTGCTTTACCCAAAGGTATAATTACTGAAAACTATTGTAAAAGTTATTGGTACATTATAATATGATAAAGTTTCATTAGAAACATAAATAGTGAGATGTCGTTTTTACTTGTATGGAATATTGTATGTAAAATCTTAGAATTTGTTTTTATGCATTATCCATGCTCGGCGAATAAATTTAAAATGATGAAAAATGTCACGGAATGACAAGGTCGCAGGTTCAAGTCCTGCCCAAGGCTGGAAACTTTCATCATTTAGAAAATAAATATGTAAAAAACAAATCTTATATTTGTTATAAAACTTTATTGGCACAAAGGGCGAGCTTATCTCAAAAGCGATTTATACAAGCAAACCCGCGAAAGAGAACTGTTAAGTTTCATTTTTGTCTAGACGAAACATTATTTAGCAATTTGAGAACCCATTCTACAAGCAAACCCGCGAAAAAGAGCAGTGTTAAGTTTGGCTAGACGAAACATTATTTAGCAATTTGAAACCCCATTTGTATAGAAATGCCATTTAATGCTCCCCCTGTACTTGTTCCCGTAGAACGAATACATACAGTTTGTATGAGAATATATTGGATTTAAGTGAATTATGAGTAAGTGATGAATGGAATGTTACTACAATAAAAGAGTTACGTATGTTCATACAAATAATTGTATTTATTTAAAGTATCCCTTTAAGAGCCTTCATAGAGCCAAAAGCTATTTACAAAATGTTTATTACGATTAATACTATTTTTCAATATACAATACATGGCATAATTGCGACAAGCTAAGTTGTAGTTCACAAATGTGCCAAAAACGGCTGTTTTTCGCAATTATGCGAACTACAACTTACCGACATTGAATCACGTTATAAATAAGCATTTAAAAAATAGTATTTATCGTAATAAACATTTCGTAAATAGCTTTTTTAATAAAATTGATTATATTGGAAGATATTATTTTTTTAAGATTGGCGGCGCTAGTTGGCTCTATGAAGGCCCTTAAGGGCCAACGCCACGGAACCCTCTGTTCGCGAGTCCGACAGCCGACTCGCACTTGGCCGGGTTTTTCAATAGCAAATGGCTCCAGTTTTGAAAACATTTAATTTTCTTATAAGAGTTCTACAGGCATCCTATTGTACAGTCACTGGTTGATATCGAGGATTGATATCCACCAGACTGACCAGACGGAGGGATGACCTTCGCAAGGTGGCTGGCAGGGACTGGATGCAGAGGGTCGAGAGTAGGGTTGAGTGGCGTGCATTGGGAGAGGCCTGCGTCCAGCAGTGGACTGATACGGGCTGATGATGCACTAAAGGTACCAGGAGCCCATGATTAGCCCAGAGTGTCATAATAATACGGTCCAGTATGCTCCCAACACCTGCTGTGTCCACTCGGCTAGAAGCCCCGGCTTTTTTAGCAGCACTACCAGTACCAGGGCACTATGATACGCCTGGAGTCTCATTAACAAGCGTGGCTTGGGAGAGGCCTACGTCCAGCAGTGGACTGATACGGGCTGATGATGATGCACTAAAAGTACCAGGAGCCCATGACTAGTCCGGAGTGTCATGATAATACGGTCCAGTATGCTCCAACACCTGCTGTGTCCACTCGGTCAGAAGCCCCAGCTCTTTTAGCAGCACTACCAGTACCAGGACACTATGACACGCATGGAGTCTCATTAACACGCGCGCCTTGGCAGAGGTGTACGTCCAGCAGTGGACTGATACGGGCTGATGATGAAGGTGACGCATGCAAAACTTGCATGAGTTAACTTGTAGGTGGAAACGCGGGGTAAGTTCGCACTCAAGTCTTCGCAAGTGCTCTTCCGGTGTAGGTGCCTGAGCCGGGATTAGCGACACCATGCAAGCAAGTGCCGGAAACTAATCACTGAGCGACAACAAACTACACCGCCCACTCATAGCTAAGTACACGACTTTGAGTAGCTAACTAATTTTAGTTTGAACGAAACACCTACGTGGATTATGGATCGAAGGATCAGGTAACCGCTCGCAGAAGAGCTCGGCGTAGAGGTGTCACTGAACTCATGATAAGGAGATCCTAGGTTCGATGAATATTAAATGAATTTTCTTCTAGTAGTTTTTCCGAAGGGAAATTACGCACATTTACCGAATGCTCTCAAAACGGTGAAGGAAAAACGTAATAAAACCTGCATCCAGTAGAAAAAAAAACCACACATTCTGAAACAATGCAAAAATATATTTACACAATGTAATGTACCTATTTACTTACTCTATGGTTAAGTATATAATTCTGATTTAGGGCGAGCGATAATGTACCAAACTAAAAATTTTACGATTTTCCAAAACTGGCGACGTAATAGTTAGCAACTTCGCTACGTCTATTGTGATCACAACGTTACAATTCGAACTGATTTCCAACTCGGAACTCAAACAAACTCGCACAAAATCCCTGCTTCGTTCCACTCGCTCGTTACAGAGCTGCCCGTTATTAAATAACAAAGTATTACATAATGTCCGGCTACATTGTTATGGCGAGTTGCTGGCTAGCTGGCGGTACTCGCCTGGCCAGTGGCGAGGCGAGTCGAGGCGGGCGCCGGCGCCGGGCGGCTGCACTCGCCTCGGGCTAACGAGGCAAGTTTGCCGGCAGCCTGGGCCACTACTATAGGTAAGTAGTTTTAGTTATTTCGCTCGCTAGCGAATACAGTCTTATTTATATATTTTATTAATGGACTCGACAGTTCGTCATTTGCCAATGTCATGTTACAGAAAATTTAATTTAAGTATAATAGTCTTCTATCTTCTTCTAGAGGAGTCGCAGTAGCGTATTCACCCCGGGTAGCCGCGTCTTCATGTCTTCATCCAGAGGAGACGCCGCAGCGTCGTCACTCCAGACGAAGCAGTCCGACTGCCCGTCGTCCACTGGCCTTTCCGACATGCTCGTTTCGCTGCGCGCTCCTCTCCCATCCTCTCCACATGACCAAGCCCGCTGAGTCGGGCTGCTTTGGTTTCCCCAATGATGTTAGGATCTGCCACCATCTCCTCTATCTCGCAGTTTTTCCGGATCCTCCAGCTTCCGTCCTCTCTCTTCGCTGGTAACAGTATTCTCCTTAAAATCATTCTCACCCCCACCAAGAGCTTATTATGTTCCTTCATGGTCAGTCTCTCACCCGTACATCAAGATAGGTCTAATGACAGTTGAATAGAAGTGTTTCTGCTTAGTAGCTTGGACATCACTAACATTTTGTGAAAGGCTGCGGCACGTAAGTACACTTACTTGGGTTTTTAAAATGTCCGTATCCCGAAAGCCCAGAATTCCAATGGCAAGTCTGGCGCAACGGTCTTTACGTAGTCTTTATCGAGTAGACTTACTACCTATAGCAACCCATGGTAGTGGTAGGTATTGCTTTGAAACGGGCTGCGTACTGGCGAACTTTGTAGCGGACGGAGTCAGACGACGGGATTGGTTAACAGGTTGCCACAACTTATAGGTTAGTTGCATGCTGTCAACAAATGCTGCCTTTATTGTGGGTCACATGTAATCTATAACTAAGTAAGATTTGACGGGAGTTACTGCTGATTTTTAATAGATACCTACCCGACCCAGTTATGTGACATGTTTGTCAAATTATTAGGACGCACCATGCAAGGGATACTACATGAAGATGCTCGTGTGTATGCAAATAAGTTAATAAAAGCGCGCACTATGTTTTAGTCGGCCAACATTTGGACTGATCGGAAACAATTAAGTAGTGTGAACTAAATCTAGTCGTGATATTTTAAACTTTATAAGATGTAACCTACGTGGAAGCATTCCAAGGTGTGACCTAAGTCTGCTATGACCAATGTGGAATAACCTCGGGTGTTCGGATTGGCTCTATGATCTACTGAATACACCGCGCCACCCTAGCACTTGTCAGAGACCCGTCCCGGGAGGTGTGTGCTCATAGAACCTCCCCACACGAACTCCCAACCTTCCTTTCCCAGGATCGCCAGCGCGCAATGAGTCATTTAATTTCATGGAAAGCAGCAAAAGTGAAAACCACTTAAATTATATTAATCGGTAAGTAACTTCCACATGTCTCCGGTAGCGGTAGCCAAGAGACGATGGACTTCCATTTGCGTATCTGTCCACAGGGAATCAGGGCAACTGTCTTTGATTGAAAAAACCGCACATTTCGAAGTCGTCAGGATTTGCCAACTCGCGACCACTTGACAAAGAAGTCACCGTTCATACCGGACCGGTCGGGGCAGCAACAATGTCTCGCCGGGGGCGGGGGGCGGCTTGAGGCGCTCTGGGGGCGGTAAGTGCAAGTTGCAACTTATTAAAACTTGCGCACATGATTGTTTGCCCGGCAAGTGCCAGCCCGTCGCCCGCCATCGGCGACGCGACGTCAGGGACAAATTGCGAAGTTTGCACATAATAACTAGTTACTTACTACAAAATAAAACTAACTTAATATCAAAAAAAAAACACCTATGAAATAAAACTATAAACTAAAGAACGAACACGTCGTCGAGGTCCCCGTTCTGTGGCATGGTGCCCAGGACGCTGGCAGCATTTCCTCGCTGTATGGCAATACTTAGCCGCTGAGCGAGGTAGCTGCCAGGTAGTTACTTACTTAGTTCTTTCCATTTACTCGTAATAAGGAATAAGTCTAGCTTACCTACCTACAGTTTTTTTAAAGTAATTACTATTATTCATAAACGTGATTTAAAGTTACGCCATCGTTTAGGCCCCCTGTCCCGTGTGAAAGAGATAGCAACACGATTTAAAGGAATTGAAGTTTAACTAGGGTTATGAATAACAGCATAGGAGTTCTGTGGTTTTAGTTAAAGATTTAAAGAGTCGAAATACTTCGTAAAGTTTTAGTTACAATTTTCCATTTCCAATCGAGACCAGTATTCCACAGGCCCCTGAGCAGTGAACTAGAATAAAACTTTAGTAGGAATATATAGGATGAGGTTTTTGTTGGCGTATTTTTATTTCCCTGCCAAAATTCATCCCAAATTAATACAAATATGCCGTGCTCTTCACTCCCGCTGCGGGAAATCTTCTTTAGCGCGATTGAGTTTGACAGCTGGCAGCCCCTTCATGAATTGTAGATGAGGTGCATATGTGGTCATGTGGTGTGCTAATAGCAGTGGTGGTAGCCCCGGGGAGGGGGCTGGCCAGTTGTCGAGCTAATATTTGTCAGCCGGATGCCGGCGACCGCTGCACGTGGGCCGCGACGGATATGAGGCGGCCGGCCGACAGTTCTCTAGGACAGGCAATGACCAAAGTCAGACATTGTATGTTGACAGAATGAAGCTCTGGGTGTATGTACTCGTAGGTATAGCGGTTCCTTTTGTTGCTTATAGACACGAGTTTGAGAATTTAGATGTGAATACATTCGTCTTCATGGAACTGGCATAGGATTTGATGCCAAAAGCCGGCGAGATTCAATTCAAATTCAAATTTACTTTATTTGCACACAAATGAAAATGCATCAGTTACATATAAAACCAAAGTTAGCTAGTGTACCTACAGACAGGCGGCCTTATCGCTTTAAGCGATTTCTTCCAGGCAACCTTCGGGTGATGGAGATATTGTATCAAAAACAGCGAGATTTTTGTTTATGTAGAATTTTATATAAGTATATTAATAGAAACGACAAAAATATCCACTGACCAAGAATACCTAAGTAGGTACTCTAAAGAAAGAATCGCAGGTGCCATTGCCGGCCAGGAGCCTACCATGAACTCTTATAGCAGGATTACTTCAATAGTACTTTGTTATTTCGTACCATGACGACCTTAAAGTAAGCTTATTAAGGGCGTCATAGTACGATATAAAGTATTATTAAAGTAATCCTGCTAGAAGACTTCAGGTTACTGTAAATTCTGCTGCGAAGCCGAGGAAACTCCCATGCACATCCTCTGAGTATGGAGCACTCATTCACAGCAGAAGCCGAGCCTTAGGACACATAATGCCACCCGAGGATATTAAGACTCTCTCACCCAAGTGCATCATACGATTCCTGAACGACGTTGGCCTTGGGAGCGAGATGTAAGAACTCGGTGCGCGGCCACAATAGACCTTTGAGGTCGCAGTGACCCTTGGGCTTGTACGGTGGAACACAGAGAAAGGTGTACAGGAGAGTTTTTAAGGTTGAGATTTTCTCAAAAACTACTTGACATAAAAATTCTTTCACTGTTCGATAGATAAAAGTTAAAACTATGTAACTGTAAAATAATTATTAAATTAGGTCCAGTAGTTTTTGAGAAAATCTCAACCTTATTGAGGCCCCCTGTATACTTATCTCTGTCTTCGACTGTACCAACACCCTGATACCAAATAATAATAATAATAAAAAGGGGGCTGAATACCAGATATAACACCGTCTTTACGTTCGTGACTAGGTGTCTACCTTCCTTACCCTATTCTCATCATAGGTCACAGACCACTTACCCTATAGACATGAAATCGGTATAAATGACAATGCCAGATTCTGCCCCACCATCAACCGCAAGTTGTACAAGATAACGAATAAATGTAAAAATATCTCCGTTTTTTATTAAAATTATGGGTTTAAAATAAAGTTTTGTACAAGTTGCGGTTCGAAAAAAACAGCTTAATTAAGAATTCAGAAAATAGTAAGAAATCCAAGCGAATTATTCATTGTTTTTGTTATTCTTCTATAGGAGTTGCGAGAGTAGCAGAAAATGATACTGATTATGATTATGCAATATAAAACCTGTAATAAGTCCCCAACAAAATGATAGGTACAGCTTAAATGGTCACGTAGTTTTGTAGGTGGGGCAAAGCTCCATTGAAATGTGGCAATGTCTATTGCAAGCGAAAAATTCTGTCAAGCGATAGGCGCTATTAGACGAAGCGGGGGGCAGGGGCGCCATATTAAACCCGTGTCGATATCTCAAGGTTACGCGTGTCGCGAAGCAATGTTGCGCTCGTGTGCGGGCAGACACGGGCGCCCGCCTGGTACAGGTCTATGGGGCAAGAGGTCTGTGTCATAGGTAGTATGACTATTGACTATAGTTTGACCGTCTAAATCAGTCTTCGCCTGCGCGGTACAGGGACGCGGGGGTAGGACGACAACGGGGACCGAGAGAGGTGCGGGGGCGGGCGCGCGAAGTTGTAACAGAAATGCGCCCGCCCCCGCACCTCTCTCGGTCCCCGTTGTCGTCCTACCCCCGCGTCCCTGTACCGCGCAGGCGAAGACTGATTTAGACGGTCATACTATAACCGCGTTATACTTTACCTCATAGCTAGTCTGCTTACCCTTCATTTCATGTTCCCATTTCATGCACGAACAATGGCTGCTCAGCTTAGGACGTCAGATTATCCTCAAAATAGAAGTTAATGCTCTTCCCAGGTATTGTTTGGGCAAAACCTTAGCTGCCGGATGCCCGCGGCGTCCGCCATGAATACTTAATCCGCATCCCTCACAGAATTCCTTCGGTCCGCATAAAAATTACGGATCATCCCGAGACGAGTTGATGAGATTATCTCCCGCGATACGACTCCCGCGTAACTCGACCTCGACACAGACGCGGAGTCAGACACCGAGTTGGGGGGTCATGGAATACTTTAGGTACACACGAAGACAGAGATACAGGGGACCTCAATAAGGTTCAGATTGTCTCAACAACCAATGGACCGAGTTTAATATTTCTTTTACAGTACATAGTTTTAAAACCCTCTCTCTCTCTCACACACACACTCACACACTAACCACGACCATCACCACTCACATACTCCTAATTAGTAACTTTCCTACTCGTAGTACCTAATGCTTATTTTCTTATTTTCCTATTTATGTTTCTAAACGGGTAGTGCCTGGTGATCTGTAACACAGGCTTACGCCTAGCACAGACACCAGACTCTCGCATCTTGGAACCATACATTGTTATTGCTAGTTGTACCTTGTACCTACCTACCATTCTTTGATGTGAGATAAATAAAGATTTTTATTATTATTATAACTATGAAACTACTAACAGTGAAAGAATTATTGCAATAGGTCAAGTTGTTTTTGAGAAAATCTCAACCTTAAAAACTCTACTATATACCTTTCTCTGTCTTCGATTGTACCTACACGGTCGAACGCAAAGTTTTTCTCAATAATTACTTACTTGACAGATTTTTGCAAATTCTATACAGTCACACAGAGTGTCGTACTCTATGTCTACCTAAGCTTATGTGTATAATAATTATTATTTACTAGTGCATTCATCGTTACTGTACTGCCGTAAATAATATTGTTTTTGAGAAAATCTCTACCTTATTGATGACGTCTGGATAATTAATATTATTGACTAGTCTGTTATTGACCCACTTACTTGGATACCTTCCTCCAGTCCGTCTTCCTATCTATGAGAACATGGAAGTGTAAGTTTGTAGACAGGATGGTTTCCTTTAAAATCGGAATACTGCGCGAATATGCTAACACTTAAAACGTGAAATCAAACGACATGCTATTTAAACCGAGGTTTGGGGGTCCATGTCCCCCCTCTGGATCCGCTCCTGCTTGGCAAACATATAACTTCCGAGACGCGCTCCCCTCAACTCCAATAATTTCGTCATCTTTGTGTCGAACTCTTTCACTTCTTATTTCACGAAGATCAATAAAACATTCCCGTTATATTTGTCTGTTCAATTCAAATTGGAGTTTTCGCGTCGGAAGATATCAGGAGAATTATGTTCCACGACGATTTACTTATTTGCACTCATTTGTTTGGTAAAGGACGTTCTACAGGTGACTGTGTACTTATGGGGGTTCTTCTTTTGACATCAAGGAATTACATGGGCATCCCACACCGTTGTAGGATAGGACCGACTCCACTGATATTTAGTATTAGCTACCACTACGAGACACTTCTAGTCCAGTTGCATATTGCATTGAAAACGATGTTGGTTGAGGTCGGCGTCGAATCGTCTAAACCGCTAGTGACATTATCATAATGTATTAGCCCTCCGTGCCTCCGTAGTAGTCGTCAGGCTATGTCAGGGCGGATTCAATAATCCCGTCAACACGGGTAAGCTCTGGTATAGTCCACATTAGAATATAGCTGCCATTGTCTTTTCATTGCGAAGATTTACTGTGATCGTTGAGCATCTTCGCAATGAAAAGACAATGAAATGGCATTTGAGCATTGAAGTCTTCAATGCTCAAATGGAAATTGAGCTTTCAAACCCAGTTTCCGTTTTCAGTCTGAGTTTGAAAACTCAATCTTCTTCTGAACACTAAAGAACCCCAGTGCAGGTTCCCTCTCCCAATACGCCACTCTCCTGGACCGTTCCCATAGTAATCTCAATGCTACCTTTCACAAAATTCCCCGTTTTTATGTGTTTTTATTCACACTGTGCACTGGGCCCCATTTCCTAACCTATCGGCCGCCGGCCGCGCGGAAAGATTGCGTTAGGATAGCGCCGCGTTACTGCACTATGTGGGAAAACTCAACTTGTATTACAGCTATACGTAAATACGATGGTCCAGTCTACTACATAAGCTCAGAGGCGAACTGCAGGCGACTGCGGGAATACGCACACGTCTGACACAGCAGGAGGTGCAGGCTTCAGAGCTGAATCAAGCAAAAAAAAAGCAGCCCAACATCGAACCGCGTACTTGTCACGCGTACCCCTACAGTGGGAGACTGCAGCACAAAGGGATTGCTCAAGCACATGTATGGAGCCTGTGAAGTGCGGGAAAGAGCCCCGAGTGAGTACCGCGCGCGTTAAAGACCATGTCGTCGAAAGGCCACGACTCAAGAACTGTTATAAATAAATACGATGGTAGGTTTTACGTTGTGTGTAGCATCAACAGCAACCTATTTCAATGACCCTATCTTTTTGGGGACGGCCTTCTCTTACATCGAGGCAGGACAGACCGTTATCCACCACGCGGTCCCAATAATGATTAGTGGATGACACGTGCCTTCCGGCATGCAGGTTTCCGATTTTGAGAGCATTGTATGTAAATAGCTCGGTGGCTCAGTGGTTGGGTCAACAGACTTGCGATACGGAGGTCCCAGGTTCGATTCCCAGCTAGGGCATGTACCAATGAGTTATCCTCGGTTTTTTCGACGGAGAAACTTACGTACATTTACCGAGTGCTCTCAAAACGGTGAAGGAAAACATCGTGATGAAACCTGCATGGCCTAGAAGAAGAAAAAAATCTAAGGCATGTGAAATCCGCCAATCCGCACTGGGCCCGCGTGGTGGATCATGGCCCCAGCTCCCTTGATGTAAGGGAAGGTCTGTGCCCGAGCAGTGGGGCAATATAATTAGACTGATGATGTATGTAAATATTCCTTAGAGAAAAGCCAAGGAAATCTCATTGTACTCATCGGTATAGTCGAAGACAGAGATAAGTATACAGAGGGTCTCAATAAGGTTGAGCATTTCTAAAAAACTACTGAACCGAATTTAAAAACTCTTTTACAGTTACGTAGTTTTAACTTTTATCTATCAAACAGTGAAATAATTTTTGCAATAGGTTAAGTAGTTTTTGAGATAATCTTAGCCTTAAAAACTCTCCTGTACACCTTTATCTGTGTTCCACCGTACATGATCGCCATGGATTTAGAACCTGTATCTCCGTAATAGTGCTCTAACCACAGTGCGAGCTGCATTAGAATTTATGTGCAAGTTTGTTCGTTTGAAGTTGAATTACTGCGTAGTAATCCTTTACATGACGTTGGTCCCGGCCATGAGGGGCGCAGGAAACGGCGCAAATAAACGTAAATACATAAAAAACATGATGAACAGACCGTCGTGCCGGCCGTGATTTATCTGCCGTCTGCCGGAGGGGGAACCCCCGGCATTCGGTATCTAACGGGTGGGGTTCCCCGAGGCTTGCCGCGATTAGTTGCACAATGACCGCGCTTAGGGGAAAATATGCATAAAAGCAGATTTCATTTTGAAAAAGTAACAAAATGGTGGAACGATGCGAAAGATGCTACGCAATTTAGTCGATATTCATAGTTTATTGCCAGTAAATGCTAATCCAGTAATGGTGTATGTTTTTGCACTTTAAAATAAAGTTTTGTACAAGTTGCGATTCGAAAAAGCAGCTTAATTAAGAATTCAGAAAATAGTAAGAAATCGAAGAGATTTATTCATTGCTTTTGTTATTCTTCTATAGGAGTTGCGAGAGTAGTAGAAAATGATACTGATTATGATTATGCAATATGAAACCTGTAATAAGTCCCCAACAAAATGATAGGTACAGCTTAAATGGTCACGTAGTTTTGTAGGTGGGGCAAAGCTGTATTGAAATGTGGCAATGTCTTTTCGGCGTCATATTACTTATTCGATATTTCTTATATTAACTCTTGAAATAAATTACGTTTAACTTTAACGCGATGTAAGTTTGGCTAACGCAAAAGCAAATATTTAGACTTTCACGGAAAATCAGGTTTCACCCTGTCAATAGACCCGCTTTATCAGGTTCCGCTTTCCATAGAGCGGGGCGGGATTTTTTGTATTTTTTCTCAACACTTTGCCGGTGACGCCTCTACGCAGGCTTTCAACGCTCCGTGAAAGCCTGGCGCTACATGTTACCTGCGCGCGTAGAGCCTCCTCGCCGGGGCCAGGGGTGACAGATAGAGATTGTTAGAGCACGAGGGAGAAAAGAACTATAAAATAACAAGGGTATAAAATAATATTGAAGAAAGTGTAATAAAATTGATTGGTTTTATAAAATTACTTGAAACACAATGAAATTAAAATACGAATAATAATGAAATGTGTCAACTGTCGGAAGACGACAAATTAAAAGTAAATCCTCAAAGAGGTTCCTCAACAGAGATATCTAAATATCTGGATAATAATTTCAAAATGCCAGGATATTGAGGTTACCTTTTAAAATTAGGAATTTTACAGGAAAGTTTGTAATTTATTTTGAAATTAATCTTCAACAAGCAGAATTGATTTTAATATCAAAAAACTCGACTGCCTAAAATCCATTGATTAAATTTTTATAGTATATTGTCACTTCTACAATCAAGACGAATCTAACGACACCTCATATGTTTAAATCCATCCAGCCGTTGAGGCTGCGCGTGCCAAAGAATTAGACAATCTCACATACACTCGAAAAACATAACCCTCCTTCTCTCGCAGTCAGGTAAAAAGAAAATATTATACGTATTTTACATAACATTTTTATGTTTAGCCAGTATAGGTAAGTATTTGGCTATGCTTTTTACCAAGTTTTATTGCAGGAAGATAACAAATAAATATGTAAGTACCATATGGTGAGCTCGGTGGCCCAGTGGTCGGGACAATGGACTTGCGATACGGAGGTCCCAGGTTCGATTCCCGGCCAGGACAGCCATGTACCAATGAGTTATCCTCGGTTTTTTCGACGGAAAAACTTACGTACATTTACCGAATGCTCTCAAACCGGCGAAGGAAAACATCGTGATGAAACATGCATGCCATAGAAGAATAAAAAATCGAAGGCATGTGAAATCCGCACTGGGTCCGCGTGGTGGATCATGGCCCCAGCTCCCTCAATGTAAGGGAAGGTCTGTGCCCGAGCAGTGGGGCAATATAAATAGACTGATGATGATGATGATGATATGTATGTAAGATTGAAAACTTGAGTAGTTTTGAAAACATAAGCGGTTTGTCGGCAGATTTTGTTATTCGTCGGGAGTCCAGTAGTAAGGATAATCCAGGCGACTCCCAAGCCTCTGGCAACCCTATGTCGTGTCCCGGGGCTGGCCCCGGATTTCCCCGGCTATGCCCGGATACGGCGCCGGTTCTATGTGTTCCAGATTAATGCCCCCATCACTCCCCCCGTAACCCTGTCATCGATACTGAAGGTTTTTAGAAATAAATAGGATTACTTGTTTTTACGTTAGGTATAATTTTTCTTATAAAAGCATTCCAAGTACATAAGCATGAGGAAAGAAAACAGGGGACCTAATTTTATTAGAAACTGTTTACCAATTTCTTTTGTAGTCGGTCTTGGAGTTTTTGAGAAATTCATTTCGCACAAACTCGATCACGGCGTATGCGTATAAAAATTACATATGTATTAGCGATAGAACGAGTATGTTTCTCGACCATGGTTTGATATAAGTACTTGTTTATCATATTTAACATGGTTTGATATATTTGTTGTATAAGTGCTATCTTTTATATCACTATTTGCGTCTTATTTAATTAATTAGTATCTATAAGTGAAAACCTATAATTGGCTTCTTGCTTTTATTTAAATGAAAATGTAGTAGGTTATAAGCTGTTGGTTTTCCATGTCATAATAAAATAAAAAATACTTAAATAAATATACAAACCAATTGACATCCTTAATACTTGACTTCATACCTATCTAGGGCCCGTATTAATAAATCACTCTCAGCTCAAAACTCAATCTTGAGAACGACCTCAAGATGCCGTTCCTATTAATAGACGTAACTTAGGTGCGCGTTTGGGAATCGGGTATCACGTGAGTAACGCCGTATTAATAAACAAAACTCAGTTCTCAAGACAACTGTTAAACTCACAATTGAGAATGTATTTGCTGATTGCAGGCGAACCGCGACTTGAGAAAGACATCACGTGATACGCCCTAAAGATTGGTTTATTAATAAATGACATACTTGAGATGGTCACGTCTCGAGAGTGTATCAGCTGAATTCGCTCTTGAGGGCGGGTTCGAGCTCAGACTATTAATATGGGCCTTGGAGCGGTTCGCTAATGCAGTGGAAGGGATTGAACCTGCTATATTCGCTCCCATAACCTGCTAACTCGCCCCGCAGCCTAAACAACCCCCAGTCCTGCCATTGTCTAGATAGAAACAGAATGAAACCCTTATTTTCTTCCCGACTTAATTCGTTAACGTAATAACATTTCCAACAATAAAAACTCAACGGAACGACTGTATTTTTCAATTCAATTTGCGTCAATCTAATCTTTGTAGCGATGTCAGGCTTCAAGTGCGGAACCCTGACAGCCGGACCCCCCTCGTACTCCCCGTGTACTCCCCGGGAGGGGGGTTGGGGGAGGCAAATAATTCTTGGCGGATTAAATAATGTCAATAAGCGTGCCCCGCTGTTTGTTTCGGAGCAGCGAAATAAAAACGTCCGTCTCGCGATTTTGCGGCTCCCGCAGTTTGCTTATTGCGATGAGGACCGCGCTCGGCCGTGTTTACGTACCTACTCCGCTTTGATAAACGTGCATTGAACAGGTTCTATTTGTGCTTTTGTATCTATGTAGGCACGTGTAGGTAATGGAATGACTGATCATTGAGCGTCATCATAGCGAGGGCCTTCCATGAGCCAACTAGCGCCGCCAATCTTTGAAAAATAATATCTTCCAATTTAATCAATTTTATTAAAAAAATTCTATTTTTTAAATGCTTATTTATAACGTGATTCAATGTCGGTAAGTTGTAGTTCGCATAATTGCGAAAAACGGCCGTTTTTGGCACATTTGAGAACTACAACTTTGCTTGTCGCAATTATGCCATGTAATAATAATAATAATAAAGCCATTTATTGCCGAACGTATGAACTCATTTTGTTTACAAAATATCTCTAAGTTCGGTGTGCCTTTTAGCATAGGCCTCCTCCAACTGCTTCCATTGGACTCTGTCTGCTGCCACCCTTGTCCAGTATGGTCCTAGGGTCAGACGAATTTCGTCTTCCCATCTTCTGGTTGGGCGTCCCTGTCTTCTGTTGCCATCTCTTGGATACCACAGCGTGACTTGCTTGCTCCATTTATTTATATTGCAGCGTAGCATGTGTCCTGTCCAACCCCATTTCTGGTGGTCAATACGAGTAAGTATGTCAGCAACTTTAGTTTTGTTTCTTATTTCTGTGTTTCTAATTTTATCACTGAGTTTTATTCCCAACATACTCCTCTCCATTGCCCGTTGACACCTTGCGAGTTTATCTCTGTGATTTTCTGTAAGGGACCAGGTCTCGCAACCGTATGTTATACAGGGAAGGATGCAGGTGTTAAAAGTCTTCTTTTTAATACCAATGTTTATTTCTTTGCTTTTCATAATTTCTTTAAGGGACCAATATTTTTTCCAACCGCTAGCAATTCTTTTATTTATTTCTTTGGACATCAGATCATCAATTATGCCATGTATTGTATATTAAAAAATAGTGTTTATCCTAATAAAGATTGTGTACATAGTTTTTTTAATAAAAATTAATAATTTGTAAGATATCATTTTTTTAAGATTGGCGGCGCTAGTTGGCTCATGGAAGGCCCTTAATGGCTGTAATATCCAAATCCATCATAAGATTCAATTCATGCTTTAGATAACTATTTTATTTATTAAAAAAGCTATTTACAAAACTAAAAACAATTTAAAAAAATTCATGCTTTAGTGTTCAATTGAAAATTGTTTGATTTTCATAGCTTAGCTCAACTGCAAGCAGCTACAGCAGTAGCTAAAGGCTGAAGCGTTTTAAAGAAATAGCGAAGAGGCAGAGATTGCCGCTGGCGCTCCATTGCTGCGTTCAGTCTGTCATCTAATCATCTTTCATACAGTTTCATACATACATTATAACCACTGACGCTACCGTTCTGCTGCTTTTTAATGTGTGTTAGCCTCAGCAGTATTCAAGAATTTGAATTACGCATTATCCATGCTCGGTGAATAAATTAGAACATGATGAAAAAATTCTTGCCGTGGGCAGGACAGTATTCAATCCATTTATTTAGTGTCTTGTAAATATAAAATTTACTAAATGACAAAGCTATTATTAATTAGTGTCACAACACTATTAGTTGGGGGTATCGTTTGATTTTAAAAGACCCACGATACCACGATACCACCAGGGGTATCGTGGGTCCGCAATGTCAATTTTCTACTTTAATTTATATTTTGGTCCGATTCTATCAATTTTCAGTTGGTATCCTTGATTATCGTCAGCGTTCATTAACACACTTACTTATAACAGGCTCTATTCTGGCTACTCATAGCCTTAGGTACCTACCTACTGTTCAGTGGAACGAGTAGCGACATTACGTAATCCAATAACAAATCAAAAGCCTTGGCAGTCAAACTGGCTGGGATTGACTCAGGCACGTTTACTCGAGTCATCTACAGTCAGTTGATAAACTCCTCGTTCAACGACGTCTGGCGAATCTGATTTGATTCCCGCTATACAAAAATTTCCACCTCTGAGCGCTCGACGTAAATACTCGCAAATTCTGTACCACTACCATGGGTTTTCACTCGTAAATACCGTTGCTATGAGGCTTGGTGCGAGTTTTGTGCTCCTCTAGAGGGTACTTTTCCTTTGCACAGCAAATTCCAACTGCACAAGACATTAGACGATCATTAGTGGGAATTGACTTGGAGATATGACTCTCCTATTATAAAACACTTCGTTGAGCTGTTGATCGGAAAAAAACTCTTTTTGATCGGCACCTAAACGAAGCATAGATAATAACTTACTAACAATAATTTTAAGGTGTTTTACTAACAAAAGTGGATCTATGTTATCTTGAATAAAAAAGTTATTATTATTATTATCTCTCTAGGTTTCACGGGTTTCAGAAAACCCGGTCCTTTGAAAGGCTTGCACGGAGACATAGGTCCAACGCGTAGAGGCCCCTTAGAGAACTTTAATTTGAAGGGATATGTGATGCACCTAGCGGGACCCGTTATTATTATTATTATGTATCTCTCCAGGTATCACGGGTTTCAGAAAACCCGGTCCTTTGAAAGGCTTGCACGGAGACACAGGTCCAACGCGTAGAGGCCCCTTAGATAACTTCAATTTGAAGAGATATGTGATGCACCTAGCGGGACCCGTCTCTGAGCGCATCTGACTGCACTCAATGACAGACCCCGTCAGGTGCATAAACTATTGCAGTGATTGGAAATTACAACTTAATTGGGGCTATTAGTTTGGGGTGTTGGTGGGTCAGTCAGTCTGGTCTATAGAGCGAGACGTCGGACACCTGCCATGATCACATTGTCTCGAAGTTATGAAAAAATTGGCAGGCGGTGACTCGCCCCTCACTAGATGGGCCCTCAACATGGTCGTCAGAAAGACAACTGAGAGCAACACCGGTGTGAGCGGCTAAGGGGTGTCGAGAGGTGTGCTGCAGTTTCACCATTACTGGAATGCCAGAAAGTGGGCTACTCCCGGCTTTATGCCTTTAACACTTCCACCCCTTCGAGCTATATAGATGTAAGCTATAGCTCTAACGACTCCACTCTGGCCGGCTGACTAAGGCAAGCCAGAGGCGAGAGTCCTGCAGGTCCCCTTGGGAGTCCACTCCGAACAAGCCATTGCGGCAAGCCGGAGACGGGGACCTGGACCACTCTCTGGAGCATTCGGGTCCGTGGTGTCGTTACGCACCAACAGCTCGCCACAAAGCTGCCCTGCGGGCTTATTATTAAACTCACTGCAGCCTCATGGTATGGGTCTGGAACTATGTTTGCGAGCGCTTCGTGGAACCGGTTTCCCAGGGCGCGTCTCCCGGCGGGCGGGCGGGCGGCGCGGCGGCGGCTGAGCGCACCTCAAATATTGTCCAACGAGTCCGGGCGAGTATTTTTGTTCAACAGAATTCACTATGAAGTTTGGTGCTGAGATTTTGAAACATAATTCTATGAACTAACCGACCGACAGTTTATACAACGGGAAATGACATTGCCACATTTCAATGGAGCTTTGCCCCACCTACAAAACTACGTGACCATTTAAGCTGTACCTATCATTTTGTTGGGGACTTATTACAGGTCTCATATTGCATAATCATAATCAGTATCATTTTCTACTACTCTCGCAACAGATAGAAGAATAACAAAAACAATATACATAACTTTAATTTAACCCAATAATTTTAATAAAAAAACGGAGATACTTTTACATTTATTCGTTATCATGTACAACTTGCGGTTGATGGTGGGGCAGAATCTGGCATTGTAATTTTAGTAGTTGTTTTTTCGAAGTGAGATGATTTTGTCTTATAGATGTATTACCCGACTGCGCAGCAAGGAAGGGTTATTTAATATTTCTGTGAAATAAAGTAATGATAGTAAAAATTGCGCAGAACTCGATAGCTATCGCGAATCAAAAGTAACACCTCGATACCGTAGTGCTGAGCGGCCGGCGGACGAGGTTCGAGCTGAGGCACATGCGGTTCGGTAGGTACCTACGACTAATGAGTTACTATCATTTCTAATGCTTTCGATTTGAATAAAATATTTAAAAATAAATATAATTTAGTTATGTAAGAAACGTGACGTAACCAAGTGTTCGATAGTGTACCAAAAGGTTAAATAAGGAGTAGGAACTTGTAGGCCAGTTGCGACGTTGAAAACGATAGTACAAGTTAAGCAACATTGGGCGAGGTCAGGACCTGGAGGTGACCGCTAGTGACACTTTCATCTGAGCCCCTCCGTGCCTCGGGGCGCACGGCAAGCAGGTCCCGGTTGCTGTCGCTCGGCAGCAGTCGTTAGGCCACGTCAGAGGCCCACGGGCGGCCTGAATAAGTTTGACAAATAGTGCGCTCACTAAACCAGACCAGAAAAGGAAAAGTATGAGAATAAACTTTTTTTTGTCAGGATTCCTTGCACAGAAGGCATCACCCACTCCAGTAGTCAAAGCAATGAGAGCACGTGAGGTATGTGGAATTCCAGAACATCTAACACCTGCATTTAATTAGATCTGTGGCCGAGACCACAGGGGGGTGCGCCGACACTGCCGGGGGTGGAATTCCGTGAATTACAAACTATTAGATAGGATTCCAGGGCTTTTGAAAACGGCTGGAACGTGATGGTTGTAAATCTTGGTATCGAACCCGGACCTCCGTATCCAAAGTCCAATGTCCTAACCGAGCTCCATCATCAATTACAAGCCCGTGACAGTCTTAAGACAGTTTTGAATATTTTATTTACATTTGTATAAGTAGAGTTTGAGTTCGGTCTTATAACTGTCAATTTTCATTCAATTTTGACAGTCGTAAGTGCCAGCTCACGCTGAGTTCGTGCTCAGAACTGTTTCTGACTATCGTCATGAGCCTAAGTCTCTACCAAGACGCGATGCTATACCCAGGTATATGATATTCACACGTCATCTATTTATTTACTCAACGGTTCTGTGCAAATAGTTCCGTTATCAGCCCATAGTTCCGTTATCAGCCCATAGTTCCGTTATCAGCCCATAGTTGCCGCCAGCCACAGACCACTTACCCCATAGACCAGCCCTCGTACCATGAACTCTTATAGCAGGATTACTCCAATAATACAGGGTGTAACGTAAAGGGTATATGAAGCCGAAGGGAGGGTGTTCAATATCGGTAACTGAACAACTTTTGTTCTAAGACTTTTCGAATTATGCGAATTTATTTTTTGACTTTTCATACATTTCGTGTCGGTCGATTGACGATGGACTTATTACAGGTTTCATATTGCATAATCATAATCAGTATCATTTTCTACTACTCTCGCAACTCCTATAGAAGAATAACAAAAACAATGAATAAATCGCTTCGATTTCTTACTATTTTCTGAATTCTTAATTAAGCTGCTTTTTCGAATCGCACGCAACTTGTACAAAACTTTACTTTAAACCAATAATTTTAATAAAAACGGAGATATTTTTACATTTATTCGTTATCTTGTACAACTTGCGGTTGATGGTGGGGCAGAATCTGGCATTGTTATTTATACCGATTTCATGTCTATAGGGTAAGTGGTCTGTGCCGCCAGCGCATAGTACCTACAGTAACTCAACTCGTGCACTGAGAACCGGTTACCGGCGGAATAACCGGATGCCTCGCTTCTACAACCGGGGCCGGTAAATGAGAGGAAATTGCCCCAAAACTTTCTTCCCCGGCCAACAATAAGAATTAAATAAAGCCCAGCTAACTACCGATATTTCTTTTGAATAATGTAAAAGCGAAATAGAGCAAAGCTGCTTAAAATGAGAGGCAAATGAAGAGTAATGTTTGCGGGGGCGGACAGAACAGATATTATATTTTCCCCATCAAAGTTATGATTTGCTAAGGACTCCGTCTAGTGATTGGAAAACCGGCGCAAAAACCGGTTTGAACCGGTTTTTTTGACAAAACCAGTGTCAACCGGTTGTTATAAAAATCCTGTAATAACGTTTAATATAAACCATAAAGTTTAGTACGAGTGAGTAATTCAACTCGTTTTACCTATATCAATTTCAATTTAATTGCATACACTGTCAGAATGTACATTAATACATCATTAGGTCTTAAAGTATGACATGCCCCCTGTAGGGCACAGCAACGTGGAATGACAGAGGCAGACATTGAGGCAATAAGTAAATAAATATGTAGGTACTTAATTAATTTGTTTCATTTTATCCTCAAAATTTTTATGACGGTATATCAATGCATATTGAATTCAAATTGTGTAAAAATACACTGTGGTCCATCTTATAGAGCTAGCATAATGTTTGGGAACGGGGAAATCCAAACTACAGGTCGATAAGTCTAATTTTAAAAAATAATTTGTCAATATTACAGGTATGTATGAAAACGGTTTTGGACCGGTCTTTTAGAAACCGGTTATATTTCCAAAACACCGGTTCTGAACCGATATAAAATGTACCGGTTATTCCAAACACTAGCTCCGTCTGCCCCGCACCCCCATCCCATCACAATCTGATAGATAAGTTTCCGCTAGAGATCCGCTAAATTACTTTCTGACTGAGACCGCCTGTAGTATTAGTGGACCCACAAAGGCCAGTGACTGACTGTGGGACTGTATGATATTTCAATAGATAAGGTCGGCTAGATGGACTGTATTTAATAGGAAACACGACACGATATATGAAAGTCACTAACCTTTGAATGTCCCAAGGGAATACCTCGTGAAATAGGTCTTTCTTCTCGGAGCGCTCCTGTCTTGACCTTCATCCACTATCTTGAGCACCAGGAGACGTTATTATGCCCTTTTACTACCCCAAGCGACCTTCATATATTTAATAAGTAATTTTAATTGCACAGCACGTATAGCATGGTTTTGAAAAAAAGGCAAATGGCAGAGAGGAAGTGACGTTACTATAATAGACAATTCGTAATTGTTCTTTTTGATGTGCGTTCCGTTTTACTTCCGGTAAACATTAAAATATAATCCTATGTTATGAATTAAGCTTAATACTATACAGGGACTGGTTTCCGTTTGTGTCAATTGTTTTATCAGTAGGTAGAATTACTGGGAATTTCGCTATCTATATATTAACTTACTAATAAAAGCACAGACAATTATTACTTGTATTTCTCGCAATCTTACATATACATGACTAGATAAGATAGATAGATAATCATTTATTCATTAAAAAAATTGTATCACTATACGCAAAGTCCAACTAGTCAATAGTTTACATTCGTATGTAAGTTTGGAAACAGAGACAATTTTCATTCTAAGACAGTGGTTATACAAAGAGCTACAGTTACAAAATATGATACTAACTTAATTGGCACAATAATAATTATAGTACCTAAGCACCTATGTCAGACAATATGATAATTAGTCTCTTGGCTCGTGAGAGGAAACTAGGATTTCAGTACAGAGTATTATATAACCTAACCTAATATAAATTAAATTGAAAGACACTAGCGCGTGTACATTTCTAAAAAAATGCCAGTTTCTTTTGGCGTGATTATTTCTGAATTTGACGATTACAAATACGCAATTATGTCAAATCAAAACATTGCAAGTAAGCATGTTGTGCAAGGTGCACGTACTTTTTTTATGAATTTACATTACATTTAGTACTGAGCCACTCTCAGCCTTTTTGCTACAATCTGAGTTTATAATTTAAGTTAATATTAATTGTTTAAAACACATTGCCACATTTCAATGGAGCTTTGCCCCACCTACAAAACTCGTGACCATTTAAGCTGAACCTATCATTTTGTTGGGGACTTATTACAGGTTTCATATTGCATAATCATAATCAGTATCATTTTCTACTACTCTCGTAACTCCTATAGAAGAATAACAAAAACAATGAATAAATCGCTTCGATTTCTTACTATTTTCTGAATTCTTAAATAAGCTGTTTTTTTGTCGAATCGCAACTTATAAACCAATAGTTATAATAAAAAACGGAGATATTTTTACATTTGTTCGTTATCTTGTACAACTTGCGGTTTATGGTGGGGCAGAATCTGGCATGTCATTTATGTCTAGATTATGTGGCGAATAAATACCTTTTATTTATATTTAATTAGGAGAAAACGTGCCAAAAAATCTTTCGCCAGCACCTCTTTTAAAATAATTACTGTTAATGTCGCTACTGACATGTAAAATCATCCTAAACTTGATGGAAACTGTTCGTTACCAACCCATGCAACGCAAAAGCACAGTGGAAGCGTGTCAAATTAGAAGAGTTATTGCATGGATCGGTACCGACAAGTTAGCCTGCGATACACAGGGCAATAATCAACCTAACGAACTAACCTTATTGTTCCAAAATACAAAGTTAAATTGTCGTGCGCGGTCTTCGGAGGCTCGACGTCTTGACATTCGGCGCACGACCCAACCAACTACTTGTTACGTATGTATAGTCTACACGGCACAATCGGTAGGTACTTTACGCGAATTGAATCAAATCATATCTATTCCAAACAGAAACCGAACCCGAACTGAGTCAACACTAGCGGTAACTTTCCGCCGTTGGCAGCGGTAATCCGACGACTGTATAGTCCGTTGAGCGAACTTCACTTTTCAGTCCGACTTCTTTGTATGGAATCGATTACGCTCCGAAAAATAGCTCCGATATTCAGCGGCACGCGACTCGCGAATACTCTCAATGGTGTTTGGGAGTTTTCAATACGCACCGGGGCCTTTATTCCGCCTTCATTGTCACACGAATGGCCGGGGAATGGAGCCACTGTTTGCCGGAGCATACAATAGTGAATAGGCACCTTGGACCTGATCTTCGCTTTATTTAAGACTTTTGACCGTGCTTCGATATCTTTGGAGGTTCTTGAGACAGCCATTCTTTTCTTTTCTTGTTTATTCATCGAAATGTCTTGTAAGTGTTTACCTTTATCATCAGTCTATTTATATGTCCCCACTGCTCGGGCACAGACCTTTCCTTACATCGAGGGAGCTGAGGCTATGATCCACCACGCGGGCCCACTGCAGATTGACGGATTTCACATGCTTTAGAATTTTTTCTTCTTCTTCTACGAGATGCAGGTTTCATCACGATGTTTTCCTTCACCGTTTTGAGAGCACTCAGTAAATGTACGTAAGTTTTTCCGTCGAAAAAATCAAGGATAACTCATTGGTACATGGCTGCCCTGGATGGGAATCGAACCTGGGACCTCCGTATCGCAAGTCCAATTTCAGCTGTATTGGGCAGCGTTTGGGAAGCTACGTCATATCTTCTCGTCTTCAATACCACAATGCCTAAAAACTAAGGTCTTCAACCAGTGCGTCCTGCCAGTGATGACCTACGGAGCCGAAACGAGGATACTGACGGTGACCCTGGCACACAAGTTCAAAGTCGCTCAGCGAGCTATGGAAAGAGCTATGCTTGACATCTCTCTGCTAGATAGAATAAGAAACGAGTATATCCGCCAGAGAACACAAGTGGTTGACATTGCTCATAGGACCAGCAAACTGAAGTGTCAGTGGGCTGGTCACATCTACAACCGATGGGGGAGACGAGTTCTCGAATGGAGGCCACGAACGGGTAAACGTAGCGTGGGACGCCCTCCGACCAGATGGAGGGATGACCTTCGCAAGATGGCTGGCAGAGACTGGATGCAAAGGGCCGAGAGTAGGGTTGAGTGGTGCGCTTTGGGATAGGGCCAGTCCAGCAGTGGACTGATACGGGCTGATGATGATGAGGGTGTGACGCAAAAGGTATATGAAGCCGAAGGAAGGATGTTCAGTATCGGTAACTGAACAACTTTTGTTCAGATCGATACTGAAGTCAAGTGAAAAGATTAATTTGTTTTTAGAGAAAATCGTAAACTTTTGTTCTACGACTTCGGCTTATTCTCCATCTCCTGTTATAATCCTCTCTCGTCCAATTTATTATTATCCTACTTATAGTCGTTTTCACTTACCGTCAAGCGAGGTCAAAGAGATTTAGGCATAACTTACTTATTTTTTTTTTTTTGACAAAATCAGGATGTAAACAGCGAATGAATTTGTTAATTGTAAATACAAACTAATAACAATAAAAACTAAAAAACTAAACTAAAACTTATTTAAATGGTGCAGATCCAATACCACATTACGTTCCACGATTCTTGGTGATTTTTGAGGATGTGCGGTTGTACTCAATCTTTTGCAATCATTTATTCATTTTGTCAATACCTACGTGAAGCACTTAGATACCGTAGTATACAAGATACACTTAGTCTAGGTAATAGGATAGCTCAAAATCTGAAACTTGGTAATCTGTTAAGAGTTAGAAATAAGTTTTAAAACTAGTCATAATATAAAAGTTTTATATACTTTTGTTGTTAAAATCTAGCTAGCTTAAAACAGATAAAAGTATACACGGCCTTCATTACGGTTAAAATGACATTGCCACATTTCAATGGAGCTTTGCCCCACCTACAAAACTACGGGACCATTCAAGCTGTACCTATCATTTTGTTGGGGACTTATTACACGTTTCATATTGCATAATCAGTAGGAGTTGCGAGAGTAGTAGAAAATGATAACAAAGACAATGAATAATTCGCTTCGATTTTCTGAATTCTTAATTAAGCTGTTTTTTCGACTCGCAACTTGTACAAAACTTTATTTAAACCAATAATTTTAATAAAAACGGAGATATTTTTACATTTATTCGTTATCTCGTTCATCATGCGGTTGATGGTGGGGCAGAATCTGCCATTGTCACTTTCTTGAGAAATACTTGACGAATAGTAAAATATATTTCACTAATAGATGGTTAAGAGACTGGTTTAAAAATGTAGAATAGTTTTTTTTATTGGTAGTGGCTTTTGAGACAATATCAAGTCTTCTGAAGGATTGAAATAGTACTACAAGTATTACCTTTGATGTATCAAATACCAACTCGTACATCAAACACACTTCAACACGTGAAGTATGTTTCCGGCATTACCGGCTGAAGCCAGCCCGGTACGTCAGTGTGGACCCTTATCTCTAAATTAAATTATAGAGTTTCCAGGTATGTATGAATTTCAATTATCCCAGGTAAGCTTTTCAAGTTGAGGCCAAGCCTCCGGCGATATTAAGCCGTTTACACACAGGCGCGACCTGCACGCGGCTTGCGGACTGCGGCCGCAATTGTTTACCAGTCTAGTGGGTAAGTTTGTCTCTGGTAAAATACCTCATTATTACACTGCAGTTTCCATGTAAATTAAGTATCACACGAAATTAATTAATTGTAATTTAGTGATGTGTATGAGGCTTTATTTTTGAGTGAACTATCCTTACGAGAATTAGAATATGTTGTTGCGCTATTTTAAATTATTTATAAGAGAAATTTGTATACGAAATGCAAGATTACATGTACATATTTATACAAAAAAAAAATCATGTTTCTAACCGAATGTTAGACATGGTTGTCGGAATACTACTACTATTGTCCGATAGATGGAGTTGCGTAACATACCCTTTAAGTATGTATAAAGCGATGAAGATTTTCGGTGTCCGTGGCGTGGCCTGTGGTGGCTCAGTTGGTAAGAGCGTGTCACGGAATGACAAGGTCGTAGTGTGACGATCCCACCCCGCCCTTAAGCAAACCTCCCCTCTACGCAACCCCCAAAATACTACGTGAAGACCCTGAAGGGGTGAAAACCTACAAGAACTGAAAAAGCTATACGTGAAAGCTACCTACCCACATTGAGCTTTTAGATACTTACCAAATCTCTTACTACTTCTTGCAAATAAAGCTAATACGAAAGAATTAATAATAATTCTCTAAATTTATCTATTACAATTAATTAAAGGCCAAATCGTGATCGTCTACCCTACGTTGTTATTTCCTACTGTAGTAACACTCAGAATCTTCAAGGGTTTTGAGATCGCATTTACAGGATTGAGAACAGAAACATTAGTCAGGTTTAAAACATAAAACATTTATTGACAGAACCTATCATACAGCATCTTCTTATTACTAGCACGATTAATAAAACTTAGGCTAAGTTATCTTAAATCTAATTCAAACAAGTTCCTAATACGTCCCTATCTATGGTACAAAATGATATTTGTTAAAATGTAAAATAAGGTATTACGGATGAACAGACTTGGATACAATTAATTACCTTTTCACATTATTCATTGCCCATCCCAGAGCCTGAACACAATACTAAACATCGGCAATATATTTACAGAACTACCATGACTACAAGTCAACCCTATGAAACTTTCAAGATCTTATACAATTTATATTGAAAATGAAAATAAACAATTAGAATGGCTAATTGAGAGAGGATCTTACAACTAATATTAAAACCGTAAATGGAGGTTGCCTGCAACCAGAAAAATAGGTTAATATCGACTTAAAGATGAGTTTCACATAAAAGAAGAAGAATTACACAAGAAATATATAAACAGGTAGGTACTGGTGGAGAATAAGTCTGGAATTCTGGATAGAAGTGAAGAAAATTACTCAGACATCTGAATCTCTGTAAAAAATTACTGTTAGATGTGAGGACATATCCTGTAAGAGGTTATCCTCTTAAAAAATATGATCTCACGGCCCCTGGCTCCACACCACCGCCATCGAGGCGATAGACACCAGCCAAGGTGCGTGTCTCCTCAGAGTGGATGATGGAGGGGAATCTGATATTAAAAGCTGCTATTTCGCAAGACTAATAATCTTTCAGTCCCTCCTATTGAAGTTCTTAATATTACTAGATTCATTCTAGTGGTTCTGGAGTGCCCAGTTACTGATAGAATTGGTTTAATCCAATTAGGTAGTAATTCAGACCTTCTGGTCAAGTATTTGCACATTGTGCGTACAAAGGTAGGTTCGATACCTTGTACAACTGGAAAGGTAGGTTCGATACCTTTCCACAAAATAAAAGGCAGGATCAATACCTTTTATATTTCCTGTGGGGATAATATAAGAATAGAATGAATTGTAGTAACGGTAAGAATAAGACAGACTGAAGAGATTGTTCACAAATAAAACAAGTTACATTTAATAAGTATAGAAATCAGAAGGGAGTTGGTTAGGATTTAGAGAGATAGGAGAAAGATACCTTGGAGGATTGTAGATCGGAATAGATAAAAGTAAAGCCTAGCATTTAATACTACTGAATTAGCCTTGATTCGTCTGTGTTTGGTCATAGTTGAAGGTTGAATAAGCCGTGCTTTACATCATCGGCCAAGACGATACTCCACACAGCTAATTCGGCGTACAGAGTGGGGAAAATTTGATAGCTGCGGGTATAGTGTTACTGCTTGCCCCAATACTCTCACGAACCAGCCTCCAATAAGACCACTGGATATTGAAACAGTTTCTCGGGCCCTTCCAATCACAGACTGATCATAAAGTAAATAGCTTGCTCACAAAAGCACCAGAGAGTTGATGTATTGTAGATCTATAGACAAACCAGTGCTAACATATGGCGCCGCAAGGACGTTAAAGGTAAATTAAATTGAATTGAATGCTAATTCAATTCAACTATGATGCCAGACCTCAGTTCCATCTATGTTAAGGCTAGGTTCGCTTTGCTCACCACCACCATTGAAGACACAGTAATACACAGATGTAAAATAAATCACAAAGAAATCCACGCGGATCAAATGCTAATATGGGAAAAGAGACATTAATTAAACACACACACACACAACAAAGAAATATCTCAGGTAAATACAGTTTATAGGTAGGTCAGGGGAAAATAAAACAACCACACTTGTTCGTAATTTCGATAGTATTGACAGGGGCACACATGCAAACAATATCTCTCTCTGCCCTCGCCTCCCCGTAGAACTGTACCTAGGTAGGGGCTAATTAAGGGATGGATGAGCCTTAATTGACTATAGTTACTGACTCTTAAAACGTCTCACTCCTTCCATTAACCGCAATAGTTATATCTTGGTTGTTTATAGAATTTATTTAAGAACTTCACTGTCAACTACTTACTTATTTACACACTATAAAGATTATAAAGTAAGATTAAAACATTTACCTAAACGAAGAAAACGATGAAGGAAAACATCGATATGAACCCTACATGCCGTAGAAATTAAATCTATGGCATGTGCAAACCGCCAATCGCACTAGGACCGCGTGGTGGATCATGGTCCGGGCAATAGGGCATAAATATATAGTCTAAAACCACATTGACGTATTAAAATATCCATCGGATGTACCTATGGCTTCAATCACTAATAACACTATAATTCTACTAGGTTCAATGCAAAATTTAACACGTGGCCCACAGAACAATCATATAAAACTACCGTCGAGAAAGAATAAAATTATACTAGGTTCACTGCAGATATTAACACGTGGCGCACAGAACAATCATATAAAACTACCGTCGAGAGAGAATAAAATTATACTAGGTTCAGTGCAAATCTCAACACGTGGCCGCACAGAACAATCATATAAAACTACCGTCGCGAGAGTAGCTGTAATAAAATATGTGATTAGCAACAGTTAACGTATACTCACGAACTCTCGATAATGGGATTAGATATAATAAATACATATATGCACACATAAATACCTTTCTTCACTTGAAATCGCCGGGATTCCAAGCAGTTGGATCATGGAATGTGAGGAAAGGTTACCCGGCACTCTCATCCAGACTCAGACGAGATTGTTATAATACTAACACAGGATAAAGGTGTCTTGTCCTGTACCGGGCTGGTTGATTTAGGAGGAATTTGGTTAGGAAACAGGTATTGGTAGGTGATGGAAATAGGAAGAATTTGTCCTAAGGGTCCCTACGTGGGAAATATCATAGATAAATAAGATATCCAATAAAATAAACTTCAATATAAAGAAGTTTAAAACTAAAAGAGCCTACTATCACTCACTGCGTAATAAATTCCCGCCAACTAAGCTAGGCTAAGCTATGGTTGCTTCCTTGTCCATGCGTAGTGCTCCATTGGCCCTCTTCCCAGTCCGGCAGCGTCTCCTCTTGAAGGTCCGGCAGCCAGTCCGGCAGCGTCTCCTCGTCTTGATGTGTCCCTCTTGAAGCCTCGCAGACCAGTCCAGCAGCGTCTCCTCTTGAAGCCCCGTAAAAAGTCCCTTGACCGCGTGTCGAAAAAGTCTATTTAAGCTAGCGTTGCCTAACCCCTTCCCTCGAAAATGTCACGCGATGCTCTGAAGTTAGAACGCTTCCTATTGGCTGTCACTATAACGAAATTTATACTACTCAAACCATACTAAGTACCATTAAAAGGAAAGATTGTGATTTCTTGTTAATAATAACTAATAAATTAAACCTTAATTTAACATGTTCAGACCTAATATTCTAGAATAAATAAACCCTAGTTTTCCCTGTGTTACTTCTTTCCATGTCAATGCGGACATAGTAAGCCCGTTCATACAAACCTAACTACCCACTAACAAAATGCAAACTAAAAATAAATTCAATTACTTTTACCCGACTGGGCAATAAGGAGGGTCATGTGTTAACAATATGAATATTAATTTAGTATGAATCATTTTAAAAGCTCTGATTGTAGCAAAAGTACCTACCTACCTATGTGTCAACATATTGAAGAGTATTTTCAATTGATTACCGGAATGACCGGTACACCACCCCCTGGAGAATTAAACGAAGATATTATTTATAATATCTGAGGCTTGATTATCCAACCATTCAAGGAAAATACTCATACCTTATACAACTTCTTCCGCCTTGCCACTTCATGTACATTGATAAATGTAACTCAACCCTCATCGTAACGATCAGTCTCACAGCTCCCGCAAAGAACATCAAAACATACCATCTCTCCGCGCCCTGGAACGAGATTGAAACCAATGTTAAAACGAATAATGACAATTCACATCCTAAATTCCTAATTCACCCTGCGGCCAACCGACCCTGTACCCACAATAGTCACACCTACCTCGTCTACCTTCCCTGAAGTTCCAGAATGGAACCTATTCCCGAATATACAAAGTATACGACGACGACACTATCTTGCTAATAATCACAACCTAAATAATAACTTGAAATAATTGAAACCTACCTACAACATCCGAACGTACCAAATGCGAACTTGCAAAAAAAAAAGAAAATCTATGCGTCATTCCACACGAATATATTGATGCTGCTAAGCTAATACATACGACATATCTAGGGCTTGCATTCGAATATTCGAACATTCGAATATTCGAATAATAAACCGGTGCAAATGTTCGAATAGTAAATTAAGATATTCGAATATTCGATCACACTCGGAATTCTGATGTTGTGCATCAAAATTTCGTGCGCGGCTTCCACCCAATGGCCCGGCGGGCGCAGAGCGGCCCAACAAATTCAAATTCAAATATTTTTATTAATTTAGATAACAAGATCCATTTTGTGTTAGTAGCTGTACTAAAACTCATTTATTCCATATAACAATAATAAAAATTCTAAATAACTATTATAATATTAACCTAAAAAATATATATAAACTAAACTAAAAACTATATCTACAATAGGTCGGTTGAACTATCTGAATGATTTAGCATTACAGATAGTTCAACCGATCCCCGTTGTCCGGCAACGTGCCCAAAATGCTGGCGGCATTTCCCCTCTGGATCGCTAGGCTGATCCTTTGGGCGAAATACAGGCCAGCATTTCGGTCACGTGTGGACTCCACGAGCCGCCCCGACAGGTCTTTATATATCTCCATCGCTCCCGGCCCCCACGGACCCAACGTCTCTACCCCAAACGGTACAAATAGGTAGCCTCTGTCGAGGCCACTATACTTGCGCCGCTTGAGGGATTCAGCCACTGCAGCAGCGCCACTCGCCCGTTGTGATGTTTCAGGAAGATGGGAAGGTGCTAGCGTATCCACGCATGTGGCATCCCAAACCAAGGGCCTTCCCATCTTCCAAGGAATGAGAGTCATTCCGTCAGGCCTTTTTCCATCATCGCGCATTAGCCCATTCGGCTCTAATACTGCGGCGACGTTGGAACTTCCAAAGGCCCGACGGATGATATCATTTATTGCACTGTGGCGAGCAATGCGGCCAGCGCTCCTGCTGCAGCTGAGTCCGTGGTGGCCGAGGCGGTCAACCTTCTCTCCGCATGTACACCTGTGTGGCGCTACACAGGGAGCACCGATGCGTAACGATATGGCTGAACGGAAGGTGGTATTGTCAAGCATTGTTCCCAATTGTTTCGATGGAAGCGCCTGCAACCAAACGCCTGATTCCCAGCGAGAGAGAGCAAGAAGGCGGGCACGCTCTGTGAGGTTGGTGGACGTATCTAAAAGATTGTTCCGTGCCAGCTCACACAGCGGCCCGTCCCACTGTCTCTGTGAGGTCAAGCATTTGGGCAGGCTACTACTCGGGCAGGCTATTACTGTAGCTGTACTTAAAACTATGTTAGTACTTACATAAATAAAATAGGGAGTTGAGACACGAAAGTATATTTTATGCGTTCATCTCCCCCACGAGCCGACCAGACAGTTTATCTATCTGATCGGCACGTGAAAGAGATGACACATAATTGGCGAGTCATATTTATCAGACATACATTTCAGGATGGTGTTGGGACTGTCCCGCACTCTGCTCAACAGGGACGCTCCTTTTTTGCGCATGATGGCATGGAACCCATCCGTGCGCGCGTGCGCAAACATACCCGATGCGCTGCAGAAGCGGGGCAGTCCCATCAGCATCCTGAAGCCATTGTTATACTGGACACGCAGGGCATTGAGCGCTTTTTGAGTGTAATTGCTCCACAGGCTGCTCGTGTAGAAAGTCTGACAGTAGGCTTTGAAAAGCGTGACTTTTACTTGATCGCTACATCGAGCAAACCTGCGCGTGAGCATATTACATCTCACCGCCAATGCCCTGCGTTCCCTTTCAATATCAACCTGGTCTTTAAGGTCGTCGGTAATGTAGTGGCCCAAGTATTTGAACGTTGTCACTCAACAAGATTCAACTAATTTCGGAAGCGCTCGGGAATTTTCGGAGCATTACTACGATTACGAAGGTGGTTCACGTCACGTGTCGCGCTCGAACCATACGAATATTTTTCATATGATTTTTACGTAAAAATATATGAATAAAGTTCTTTAAATGACGATTCCCTAGATGCTTTAAGTTTCCTTAGATCACACTTCCAAGGAAAACGTTAGCGTTTTCTTTGGAAGTGTGGACAGAAGGACAAAGATGTATTTACCAGTTAAGATTTTTTTGCACTGGGGATATTAGGCTAAGTGTGAAATTGTCAATTAAATGATGATTACTAAAACAGTTAGTCTTATTTATTATTCGAATTATTCGAATAATTCGAATAATTCCCCATAAAAAATCGAATATTCGAATACTGAAAATTTTCGAATATTTGCAAGCCCTAGACATATCACAACACAATTTACTGTAAATACTGTTATTTATAACAAAACAAACAATTCATAAGTTCTTACCGAAAATCTTCCTCAAATCTGACAATGATTTGATTCCAGTGTTGTCACCTCTTCAAAATCAAAAAATAATATGACAACGATTTAAAATTATTATCGTGAGTTGCATTAATTTTAATTAGCTACACGATAATAAGGACTCCACCCTAGCCTTAATTATCGAAGCTTGGTTGGAATTTAAAATTGACTTCGAAAAGCCTTGCCTAAAATATAGGTATACATATACCTAATCTAATCCACAGAATACCTACGAAACCCACTTATAAAAATATCTACTGAATTTGTAACTATTACGCCTAAATGGCAACCCTCATTTAGAAGAAAGAAAAAAACTGATATTTATCGATAATCGAATGAGCCGAACCACATCACCACGCTTGTTGCATCTGCTAATTGGTAGCGAACCTAAAACTATTTACCAAGGCCGATAGATGTCGCTGTTAATAAAAAATAACACGACAACGCTAAACCACCACCTGTGTTTATATCCACACAACTAACGATAACGGCGACGCTAGCTCCACCTGTGGTGATACACGCACAACTACCTACCTAATACAAGTGCAATTACACATCCATCTATAACAAAGAAAAATATGAGGTCTGTCGAAAATCCTACCTACTGCGCGAGCGCATAACGTTTAGCTAGGTTAATTTTATCGACATCACAAGTACTCCACTGCTGGACATATACCTCCCCTAGACACGCTACACAACAAGACTTCGAAGTGACAGTGGCCCTTCGGAGATCTTCCGTCTATCTGGATGGGCCGCCCAACACTACATAAATTCGAATAATTTAGCAATAGGATAAGTACATTAAAAAAAAATATGCTTACAACTAAGGTCTCGGAGGCCCGGGTTCGACATCTAGGTCAGTCCGTATCTACCCTACTAGACTGCAAACAAAAATAACTTATCTTAACGTAGCACAGAGTACAGACGAACTTTAAAACCGAAGCATTATGCGTACATATATTTCAACTGAAACAACAACAACAAAATAAAAGGGACCAATCAAATCCTAACGGTCACCCATTCAAATACAGACTTGTCCAACCTTGCTTAACTTGAACGATCGATGTCAACGCGTGCTCGCAAATCGCACCTAGACTAGGAATCTCCAATTATTAACCAAACCTACCAACAATCAGAGTCAAAACAATTTTAACGTACATCTGAAAATGGAAGGTAATGGATAAAACGATAGCTTAACCGCGGCGCACGCGCTAAAACATCTACCTACCCACATACATAAACTTAAACTTGTTTCCCGTAGCGGTACCTAGGCAGCGACGATGGACGTATCTACCTAGTACCCCTAAAACGGTGCTAGACATAAACGTGACTTAAAGTCAACCCATGGTTCAAAACATAGTCCTAATGGATTTTATAGTCTACCTGCCTAGTGCTATCCCTAAAACAATGCTAGACAAAATTTAACATTAACCCACGGGTTAAAATACTATCCTAATGGATTTTATAGTCTGCCTGCCTAGTGCTATTTCTAAAACAACGCTATACATAAATGCGGCTTAACGTTAACCCACGGGTTAAAATAAGATCCTAATGGATTTTATAGTCTACCTACCTAGTGCTATTTCTAAAACAACGCTATACATAAACGCCGCTTAACGTTAACCCACGGGTTAAAATAAGATCCTAATGGATTTTATAGTCTACCTACCTAGTGCTATTCCTAAAACAATGCTAAACATAACTGCGGCTTAACGTTAACCCACGGGTTAAAATAAGATCCTAATGGATTTTATAGTCTACCTACCTAGTGCTATTCCTAAAACAATGCTAGACATAATTTATCGATGTAAGAAAGTGATGAACAAGTTTATGACTAACAACACAACCTGCCGCGTATCTCCGCAGACGGATATGATGAACACACCTACCTTCTTAGTAAGCTATTCCTAAACATAAAACGACTTATGGAAATGTGAAAGTGTCAGAACAAAGTAACAGAAGAGGTTAACCCAGATCTATGGCTAACAAGCAACAACACATTTTGACTTCAGTTTCCGCATACACAGAGAAAACATGAAACAAACACGAGACAGACGAACCTACCTAGTATTCCTAAAGTAAATACGTAATATATTAGCTATAAATGCGACTTAAAATAATTGCACGATTCAAATCTAACCACGGTTCCTATCCTACCTACCTACCTATCGGTTTTTATCAAAATGTAAAAAGGACTACGCGTGATTTAAATATCAATGAACCTAAGGTTATGGCTAACGCCCTTTTAAATACACGGCCGGCCTCACCCCCGGCCTGTGTAGTCCCTCATTTTGAGAAACTCTCAAGCAACTTAGAATCCTACATACACTATTTACACACATACAATATTCACGCCAGCCTCACATGGTGGTAGGCAGCGACGATGGATATCCATCTGCTGCCATCCTGATTTCTATTTTTCCAAGACCTTACTAGAAGTGACAAACGGACCGACATACATAAGTACCTAACCTATATGAGTAACTAGTGAGTATCACTTTTAACCGCATCTAAACTACATACAAGTGACAGTTATTAAGGGAGGGGGTCTCACCCCCACGGCTAGGTAGCTCGGTACCCATGTATCCTACAGAAATCTCTTGATCAAACCTAATGTAATAATACATCACACATCAAAATACACTAGCAATTTAACCTACAAGAATCGCAAAGAGACATATTCTGAGAACCCTTCTACTGTCGGTAGTCTGTTAATAATTGACAAATTAACATACAAGTTACAAGAGGACAGACATACAGAAATTCGAAAACATTACCCTACTCCTATCTGCAATCGGTTTAAGTTCCGATGGAATAGACATTAAGTATGTAAGTAAGTAAGTAATCAGAATATAACTTTCAACCGCATCTAAACCTAACTTATTAAAGGTGGGGGGTTTCACCCCCCCGTCTAGTCAGTCCCGTATCTATGTATCCTATAGCAATCTCTTGATCAGGATGGATGTACTCATACATCAAAATACATTATCGGTTTAAACTACAAGAAATCACAAAAAGACATACATACATATACCTTGAGAACCCTTCTACTATCGGTAGTCTGTTAATAAAATACAAATTAACATAGTTAAACATGTTAAAAATGGACCGACATACATAAATTCGAAAACATTACCCTACTCCTATCTGCAGTCGGTTATAGCTATGATGGGACCGACACTTGAGTTGCGAGCGACATAACATTCGAAAACCATTATGCCATTCTATCTGCACTCTGTTAATAACCATTCTCCTGGAATAATAACTAGAGAACACTGCCTATCTCCTACAATCCCGACACCCCCCATCTCCCCTTTTACCTGACACTCCTTAGCCATCACTTCCTATAATTAACGACAAGAGTTACCTAAATACATCTTACACAATGTACGCGAACCCACTTTCTACCACAGAACTCGATAAGTATACAACCTCAAGTACTTACATAAACTCTAGTACCTATGCAACCTAAGCTATACATACGAACCCATACACAAAGTACATAAACCCATGCCTGTCTACCATACAGAGCCGACGGAATTCAGTCTTCTGCGATCATGACACCATACCTCCTCCACATTCATCGTAACTCTTATGCATCTACGTACATTCACGCAGTAGAATAGCTTAGCAATTTTGCTACGAGATCATACCCTACGCCTGAATTAGACTTACCTTCCTAAATCCTATTTTACTTACAACTCTTATCTTACTTACCTTATAAATTAGGAAATACGACTAACCTTAACCCATTAACGCACCCCCCGATTCCTGAAACTTCCTAAAATCTTAACTAAAATTAAATTTATGTAAATACCTATTTCACGCACGAATTTAACCTAGTAAACCTGTAATGAATCAATTCATCAAACCTGCAAGCGATCTCATAAACCCCTCATTTGTTTACACGGAACCATATTGTGGACCGAAGTCCACATTAAAGATATACATAAATACATAATAATATACATAAATACCCAATATAACATACGTTATACATAGATATATACACATCCTGGGAATTAGGCAACCATATTGTGACGATCCCACCCCACCCTTAAGCAACCTCCCCTCTACGCAACCCCCAAAATACTACGTGAAGACCCTGAAGGGGTGAAAACCTACAAGAACTGAAAAAGCTATACGTGAAAGCTACCTACCCACATTGAGCTTTTAGATACTTACCAAATCTCTTACTACTTCTTGCAAATAAAGCTAATACGAAAGAATTAATAATAATTCTCTAAATTTATCTATTACAATTAATTAAAGGCCAAATCGTGATCGTCTACCCTACGTTGTTATTTCCTACTGTAGTAACACTCAGAATCTTCAAGGGTTTTGAGATCGCATTTACAGGATTGAGAACAGAAACATTAGTCAGGTTTAAAACATAAAACATTTATTGACAGAACCTATCATACAGCATCTTCTTATTACTAGCACGATTAATAAAACTTAGGCTAAGTTATCTTAAATCTAATTCAAACAAGTTCCTAATACGTCCCTATCTATGGTACAAAATGATATTTGTTAAAATGTAAAATAAGGTATTACGGATGAACAGACTTGGATACAATTAATTACCTTTTCACATTATTCATTGCCCATCCCAGAGCCTGAACACAATACTAAACATCGGCAATATATTTACAGAACTACCATGACTACAAGTCAACCCTATGAAACTTTCAAGATCTTATACAATTTATATTGAAAATGAAAATAAACAATTAGAATGGCTAATTGAGAGAGGATCTTACAACTAATATTAAAACCGTAAATGGAGGTTGCCTGCAACCAGAAAAATAGGTTAATATCGACTTAAAGATGAGTTTCACATAAAAGAAGAAGAATTACACAAGAAATATATAAACAGGTAGGTACTGGTGGAGAATAAGTCTGGAATTCTGGATAGAAGTGAAGAAAATTACTCAGACATCTGAATCTCTGTAAAAAATTACTGTTAGATGTGAGGACATATCCTGTAAGAGGTTATCCTCTTAAAAAATATGATCTCACGGCCCCTGGCTCCACACCACCGCCATCGAGGCGATAGACACCAGCCAAGGTGCGTGTCTCCTCAGAGTGGATGATGGAGGGGAATCTGATATTAAAAGCTGCTATTTCGCAAGACTAATAATCTTTCAGTCCCTCCTATTGAAGTTCTTAATATTACTAGATTCATTCTAGTGGTTCTGGAGTGCCCAGTTACTGATAGAATTGGTTTAATCCAATTAGGTAGTAATTCAGACCTTCTGGTCAAGTATTTGCACATTGTGCGTACAAAGGTAGGTTCGATACCTTGTACAACTGGAAAGGTAGGTTCGATACCTTTCCACAAAATAAAAGGCAGGATCAATACCTTTTATATTTCCTGTGGGGATAATATAAGAATAGAATGAATTGTAGTAACGGTAAGAATAAGACAGACTGAAGAGATTGTTCACAAATAAAACAAGTTACATTTAATAAGTATAGAAATCAGAAGGGAGTTGGTTAGGATTTAGAGAGATAGGAGAAAGATACCTTGGAGGATTGTAGATCGGAATAGATAAAAGTAAAGCCTAGCATTTAATACTACTGAATTAGCCTTGATTCGTCTGTGTTTGGTCATAGTTGAAGGTTGAATAAGCCGTGCTTTACATCATCGGCCAAGACGATACTCCACACAGCTAATTCGGCGTACAGAGTGGGGAAAATTTGATAGCTGCGGGTATAGTGTTACTGCTTGCCCCAATACTCTCACGAACCAGCCTCCAATAAGACCACTGGATATTGAAACAGTTTCTCGGGCCCTTCCAATCACAGACTGATCATAAAGTAAATAGCTTGCTCACAAAAGCACCAGAGAGTTGATGTATTGTAGATCTATAGACAAACCAGTGCTAACATATGGCGCCGCAAGGACGTTAAAGGTAAATTAAATTGAATTGAATGCTAATTCAATTCAACTATGATGCCAGACCTCAGTTCCATCTATGTTAAGGCTAGGTTCGCTTTGCTCACCACCACCATTGAAGACACAGTAATACACAGATGTAAAATAAATCACAAAGAAATCCACGCGGATCAAATGCTAATATGGGAAAAGAGACATTAATTAAACACACACACACACAACAAAGAAATATCTCAGGTAAATACAGTTTATAGGTAGGTCAGGGGAAAATAAAACAACCACACTTGTTCGTAATTTCGATAGTATTGACAGGGGCACACATGCAAACAATATCTCTCTCTGCCCTCGCCTCCCCGTAGAACTGTACCTAGGTAGGGGCTAATTAAGGGATGGATGAGCCTTAATTGACTATAGTTACTGACTCTTAAAACGTCTCACTCCTTCCATTAACCGCAATAGTTATATCTTGGTTGTTTATAGAATTTATTTAAGAATTTCACTGTCAACTACTTACTTATTTACACACTATAAAGATTATAAAGTAAGATTAAAACATTTACCTAAACGAAGAAAACGATGAAGGAAAACATCGATATGAACCCTACATGCCGTAGAAATTAAATCTATGGCATGTGCAAACCGCCAATCGCACTAGGACCGCGTGGTGGATCATGGTCCGGGCAATAGGGCATAAATATATAGTCTAAAACCACATTGACGTATTAAAATATCCATCGGATGTACCTATGGCTTCAATCACTAATAACACTATAATTCTACTAGGTTCAATGCAAAATTTAACACGTGGCCCACAGAACAATCATATAAAACTACCGTCGAGAAAGAATAAAATTATACTAGGTTCACTGCAGATATTAACACGTGGCGCACAGAACAATCATATAAAACTACCGTCGAGAGAGAATAAAATTATACTAGGTTCAGTGCAAATCTCAACACGTGGCCGCACAGAACAATCATATAAAACTACCGTCGCCGAGAGTAGCTGTAATAAAATATGTGATTAGCAACAGTTAACGTATACTCACGAACTCTCGATAATGGGATTAGATATAATAAATACATATATGCACACATAAATACCTTTCTTCACTTGAAATCGCCGGGATTCCAAGCAGTTGGATCATGGAATGTGAGGAAAGGTTACCCGGCACTCTCATCCAGACTCAGACGAGATTGTTATAATACTAACACAGGATAAAGGTGTCTTGTCCTGTACCGGGCTGGTTGATTTAGGAGGAATTTGGTTAGGAAACAGGTATTGGTAGGTGATGGAAATAGGAAGAATTTGTCCTAAGGGTCCCTACGTGGGAAATATCATAGATAAATAAGATATCCAATAAAATAAACTTCAATATAAAGAAGTTTAAAACTAAAAGAGCCTACTATCACTCACTGCGTAATAAATTCCCGCCAACTAAGCTAGGCTAAGCTATGGTTGCTTCCTTGTCCATGCGTAGTGCTCCATTGGCCCTCTTCCCAGTCCGGCAGCGTCTCCTCTTGAAGGTCCGGCAGCCAGTCCGGCAGCGTCTCCTCGTCTTGATGTGTCCCTCTTGAAGCCTCGCAGACCAGTCCAGCAGCGTCTCCTCTTGAAGCCCCGTAAAAAGTCCCTTGACCGCGTGTCGAAAAAGTCTATTTAAGCTAGCGTTGCCTAACCCCTTCCCTCGAAAATGTCACGCGATGCTCTGAAGTTAGAACGCTTCCTATTGGCTGTCACTATAACGAAATTTATACTACTCAAACCATACTAAGTACCATTAAAAGGAAAGATTGTGATTTCTTGTTAATAATAACTAATAAATTAAACCTTAATTTAACATGTTCAGACCTAATATTCTAGAATAAATAAACCCTAGTTTTCCCTGTGTTACTTCTTTCCATGTCAATGCGGACATAGTAAGCCCGTTCATACAAACCTAACTACCCACTAACAAAATGCAAACTAAAAATAAATTCAATTACTTTTACCCGACTGGGCAATAAGGAGGGTCATGTGTTAACAATATGAATATTAATTTAGTATGAATCATTTTAAAAGCTCTGATTGTAGCAAAAGTACCTACCTACCTATGTGTCAACATATTGAAGAGTATTTTCAATTGATTACCGGAATGACCGGTACAGTAGGTTCAAGTCCTGTCCACGGCAAGAATTTTTTCATCATGTTCTAAGAAAATTATAAGTTAAATTGTGAGTAGGTAATAATTACTGATATGCTATACAAATAATTAAGATGCACTTTGTAGGTTTGGATACTATTCTGCAATGGCTTCTAGAACCTAACACTTAGGTTTAGAGTCGACGTCAGAATCAAGTATTCTATATTGTATACATAGAATATTACTCATTACATTAAAAACTTTGTTAATATCGTTGACGACGGAGAAAATATGGGGCATGCGTTTCAACTGGCCGCAGGCCGCAAGCCGCGTGCAGGCCGCCTGTGTGTGTGTCAGGCTTTACGCGGCCCTCGGCGGGATTAAATGGAATTGAGTTGTAACTAAGGCACAGATAACATTGCCAAAGCTCACTTAAGACTTCAGATGAGACGTTATATCTAATAGCAGTAGTTCCTTTGGCAATATGTCTGTCTTCATTCGTAACATACTTCGTGAATTAAACTCAAAAATCGCCCAATCGTACGATGGTTCAGCTTAGGTACAGTCGAAGACAGAGATAAGTATACAGGGGGCCTCAATAAGGTTGAAATTTTCCCAAAAACTACTGGACCGAATTTAATAATTATTTTACAGTTATGTAGTTTTAACTGTAATCTATCAAAGAGAGAATGAATTTTTGCAATAGGTCAAGTAGTTTTTGAGAAAATCTCTACCTTAAAAACTCTCTTGTACACCTTTCTCTGTGTTCCACCGTACATACTTAGTATATGAAACAATCGAGGTATGGTACGGTAGAACACAGAGAAAGGTGCACAGGAGAGTTCACCGCCCTACAGCCTAAGCGACTTAATAGATTTTAACATAATATGAGATGTTAGATTCGTCTTGATTGTAGGCAGTCGGTTTTTAGTTTGTTTTTTAAGTTACTTTCTGCTTGAAGTAAGTATCTACTCTTGAGGTATTTAATTCAGTTTAAGCGTCAAGTCCCTTTCTAACATAACGTTACTCACTGGTTTGCTGGTAGAGAACTCTATCGTAGAGTTAAGCACACCTTATGTACATCCAATTTTTATTTCATGTAACGTGTATTTATTTTGTGTACATTAAATAATTACAGAATTACAGAACGTTTTTAACGAAGTGTAAAAGGGACGGTTTAAGGGAACTGAGGTTAAACTACGTTTATAGCTAATATTTCTGTTTGCCATTATCAGGAGAGTCTCAACGAGCGGCACAAATGTCTATCAAAACTCAAAAGCAGGCATAAAGCCGCGTCGTCGGAAAAAGAGACGTTAAAATTAGCATAACTCGCGCAACTTTACCCCGAGCCATACCTGCCCGCCTGCCTGCCTGCCCGTCCTGTACTCGCACGAGAACAAGTTAAACACAAGATGGCGCGTTATCTCGTCGCGCAGCCGGCAACTTTAACTCGCGAACAAACTCCGGGAACAAACACGGCCTTCCGCCAACACGCGACCGGCTTAGGCAGGTATCCACAGTATTTAATAACAAATACAGTAATCGACATTTGCGTGATTATTGTTTGTTTGTTTTGTTTTAACACTTTATTGCACAATACAGACAAATACATAAATAATATCCAGAAGAAACAAATTGGTACAAAGGGCGAGCTTATCTCAAAAGAGATTTCTACCAGCAAACCCGCGAAAGAGAGAGCAGTGTTAAAAGTGGTAGTCGTTGTGGTGTACAGATAAGATATGTACGTAAATAAATCACGTAATCACGTAGTCACGTCAATGTCAGGAAATTTCTGTGATGAGTGGGATTTCATTTTTTGTGTGGCTTTTCTTAAGTTTTCGGCAGCTTTGTCTCTTTGGTCTTGAATGTTTTCTTCGCTGTTGCATAAAAAGCATAATAGCTGCGATCCGTAACCTTCATCACATGACGTTATTCCACAAATTACGTGAACATTTCGTGCACGGGAGTAGCATGAATGTGCTCCTGTACATTCTTTGCCGCAAACTACACATAAAAGTAAAATTTGTTCTGCTGGCACTCCCGATGCCGATTGTTGCAAGTCAGACTCGACAGGCAAGTCACGGTCGCAGGTTTCAATAGGCGCTGGCACTGCTGATACACTCCGAAAGCTATTTCACTAAACTTAATCTAGTAATATAAGTATATCACTTAACTTCGACGGTTTTATAACTATATTCCTAGTGACATAGTAAAGAATCGCTTTCGTATAATTATGTTACGGTATATAGTTATATCCCTAGGGATATAACTATATTACGGCTTTATCTATCTTACTGCGACATATACATTTCGTGTAAACAAAAGAGACGCATATATGAATAGTTCATCGCCGACAGTTCGTTCACGCCGCCGGCGAGTACTCGCTCGGCTATATTGTCGCCGAGCGAGTACATCCCATCGCTCGGCACCACTCGCCCACTCGCTGAGCTGCACTGGCGACATACATAAGTACGGTGGAACACAGAGAAAGGTGTACAGGAGAGTTTTAAGGTTGCGATTTTCTCAAAAAGTACTTGACCTATTGCAAAAATTCTTTCACTGTTTGATAGATCACAGTTAAAACTATGTGACTGTAAAAGAATTAGTAAATTCGGTCCTATAGTTTTTGAGAAAATCGCAACCTTATTGAGGCCCCTGTATACTTATCTCTGTCTTCGACTGTACGTGCTAAAATATTTCAGTTACTATTTTTAAGTTAGCTATCAGAGAATAAATTAACCATAATCATTTTTTTTAAAATACTTCCGTATCTAAATTGTGTTGGGAAATTAGACACAAAATGTTAGAATAGGCCATTACATTTATTAAAAAAATAAAATATGAGTTATGAATTAATTTTAAAAACTATGCAAAATCAACTTATCTTTATCGGACTAAGTCGGCGAGTGAAGCGAGTAATCGCCCGTCGCTCAGCGACACTCGCTGGCAGGCGAGCTACAACACTATACTCGCCACTCGCTGCTCGCACACTCGTTTTATAGTTGATAGCTTTACTCGCTCATCGCCGGTGGTGGACAAATGCCTAGCGACGACTAAAATTACGCTAATTTGAAATCATCATCATCATCAGCCCGTATCAGTCCACTGCTGGACTGGGCCTCTCCCAAAGCGCGCCAATCAACCCTACTCTCGGCCCTCTGCATCCAGTCCCTGACAGCCATTTTGCGAAGGTCATCCCTCCATCTGGTCGGGGGGCGTCCCACACTAATTTTAAATCGCTACAATTCAAAAACAAAATAACCAATTTAGCAACCTGTGACAGTCGTTTTCGATTTTCAAATTTGGTGTATTGAGACTCGTGCCACTTGGCATAATCGATGGCACGTCTCAGTGGCAAGGCGTCCGCGTTTTGCCACTGAGATGGCAACAGGTAATATCCGAGCCACTACACCGCGGTCCGGGTAAAGTTAGTTTCAATCGAAAGCTCCCCGGGGGTAAGTAAAGGATTCAACTTACACTTACTAAGAGAAACTTTAACTATAATTCCTTTTGCAATTGACATTTAACAGAGATATTGACTAAGACATTTACAGACAGTTTTGAGTAGCGCTTTGAGTGAACTCGCTAATACAAACGTCAAATTTTATAGACGATTGACAGTTGGGAGTAGCTCTCAAAACTGTTTATTTTATGCTAAGTAAAGTATTTTAGTAATAAACGACGGACGGCAAACATTAAATCAAATTATCTCTTATTGCAAGTAAGCACATTTATTTAAATTTATATTTACACCACTTTGCAAGGAAAAGGTGCCAACGCTGAGGAGATTACTTAGGCTTACCTCATGGTAATTGGTCACCGTCGCCTATAAAGAGATCTTCAATTGAAATAAACTTGCAAAAGAATTAGACATACATCTCGAAAAACATAACCCTCCTTTTTGCGCAGTCGGGTAAAAACTAAATAATGCCCTCCACACACAGCCGCGACCTAGTCGCGATCTGCGATCAGTTGAAACGCATGCCCCGCCGCATTTTCTGGGCATTTTAACGTCCGGTGGGTATAGCGATCTGAGGCCTGCGATCTGCGTCCAGTAGGTAACGACGGTAGAAAATGAAGCGGGGCATGCGTTTCAACTGATCGCAGATCGCGGCTAGGTCGCGGCTGTGTGTGTCACGCTTAAGGCGCTATATGGTTGTCAAAAAGCAAGAGTGAGACACAAGATGCCCCGCAGCGGCGGAGTGAAGAGCACGGGCGCAGTGCCTCGATATTCGTATTTTTATGAATTTTGGAACAGATTTTTTTTTAAACAAGCTCCCGTATTTGTAGTACCCTACATTTTGATATATATATTTTGTATGAATAACTATTTCGCTTTAGATATAATTTTCATTTCAAAAGACATGGAATGTTGCGATGTTGTTTCTATCGAGCCAAGTTTGTCCAATCGTGTATCGGTATTCATCAGTCTCTAAATATACACCCCAAGATTGCTATATATTTTTTTCAGACGTTTAATTTTAGTAGTTAGTGTCGTAGCCTTCGTAGAAAAACTGAAAATACGCGCATACGAAGCCTTAAGTCGGATTCACAGAATATTTTGAGCGAGAGATTAGCTTGAACTCGCTTTTACAATGGTTAAAATGTTGACAGTTGTAAGAGCAAGCTCACAGAGTTATAGTAGCATTACTTCTTGAAATTAATCTTCGTATACTTAATTTCTCAGCAACTTTCGATGGTTGCTCTACTCACTTTAATATTTGAATGAGAAAATTAACTTTCCCTTGTAAATATTACAAGCTTGGTACTTTATTGAATTTCGTTCACTGAAAATGACAATGCCAGACTCCGCCCCACCATCAACGGCAAGTTGTACAAGATAACGAATAAATGTAAAAATATCTCCGTTTTTTATTAAAATTATTGGTTTAAAATAAAGTTTTGTACAAGTTGCGATTCGAAAAAAACAGCTTAATTAAGAATTCAGTAAATAGTAAGAAAACGAAGCGATTTATTCATTGTTTTTGTTATTCTTCTATAGGAGTTGCGAGAGTAGTAGAAAATGATACTGATTATAATTATGCAATATGAAACCTGTAATAAGTCCCCAACAAAATGATAGGTACAGCTTAAATGGTCACGTAGTTTTGTAGGTGGGGCAAAGCTCCATTGAAATGTGGCAATGTCTTTTGCCAGATATTTGAGTTGTCTTATATGTTCATAACTTTCCAGTTTATTCGGTACTCAAGCGAGCAACTATTACAATAATAATAATAAGATAATTGAGTCGAAAATTTGCAATTTACAGGTCTCTTTGTAGAAGTTATTCGCGATTGTGAATTCCGAAGCTGTTTAATAATGAAACACCCACTACCTTGGGTACCTACAGGCCGCGCCAGGCGTACAGACTCGTAATGTGTACCTGTCTTATTGCCTGAGCCAGGATAATATAGCCTTGCCTAGGGTTACAGGTGAAGACCTCAACGGCGTTGTTGGCGGAGATTCAGTGAATCGGTACGGTAACACCGGCGGAAGAGGCGTGCTGTGCTGTAAGAGCTTAAACTTGCAGTCTGGTGCATTAGGCAGTCGCCATAAATGTCATTTAAAAGTCCACTGTTTACCTTCGGTCCTTAGTCAAAGTCAAAGTCAAAATGTTTTATTGCAATCATGTAGTTAATTCTAGGTGTTACATAAAAGGCCAGTACTCAACATGAACCCTGTCAGGGCAATGCAACATAATTTAAACTTATATACTAAACAAAAACTATTCTAAAGTCAGCATGCAAATCCTAGTACCTATTTCTGTCACAAAATATAATTGTAAAGTATACTAAATGATAAATGGAGAAAAAATTTCATCACGACCGGGATTCGCCATTCCGTGGCACGCTCTATTCCAACAGAGCCACCGTGATTCGTATCCAGATCGTGAATTTTGTCTCCATATTCTCGTCTGAGGGCCGGTAGCGACATCTATCCAGTAATTGTGCAATTACTCAAATTCATGTCTAACATTGCAGTTAGAAATCATGTTTTTAATTGATGACGTGTTCCTTTTTCATATGTTTTTGATATTTTCTTGCATATGCGCTATGCGAAACGAAAATCTAAATGATAAATGGAGAAAAAAAAAATTTTCGCATAGCGCATATGCAAAAAAATATCAAAAACATATGTAAAGTATACTATTAAAACTTTACGTTTTTAAAGAAGTGTGAAAGGGACGATAAGATTTTTTTTAATTCGGTTAGATTTATGGCTAAGAGCATTGAAGGTGCATCCACAATCAGCCACAATTGTAGAGTTTACACATTTGCAATGCCGCCCTCCGATTAGTGGAGCGCTAAAATTGCGTCGCTAAAATGTCTGTTTCGTGTATTGCGTCAGTCGTCGCTCGTAATCCCGCAGAGATTGGCGCAAAGGCGTTCCGCGCCATTAGCCCAGCGGTGGGCTCAGCGGGCTCGCTGGAATCAGGTGCGGCCATGAGGGAATAGACACCTCGTCGCGCTACATGGAGAGAGCAAAGTGTCATTTGCTAAGTGGTGCACTAAATGTAAATTCCCAAAAAAATGTTGACGTCAAAAATACTTATACACAATGTTAAATACATTCTTGCAATAATGTGGACGTGAAAAAATATTATGCAATGTTAAATAAGGTGCCTAAACAAGGTCCATTAAACATTTTGTAAATAGCTTTTTTAATAAAATTGATTATATTGGAAGATATTATTTTTTCAAGATTGGCGGCGCCAGTTGGCTCATGGAAGGCCCTTAAGAACATTGTAACATTTTAATGTTAATTATATGAACATCTGTATTATAACTTATGGAATGCAATAAATATATTGAGTATTGAGTGTTAATAATTTATCTTTGTATCTTTATTGCCAGAATGTATTTAATATTGTGTATATTATTGCATCATTTTTTATTTTATATTTACACCACTTTGCTAGGAAAAGGTGCCAACGCTGTTGAGAAAGGTGGCAACAAACTCTCAGCAACACGTCATGTTTTAAAATAACAACAATTAATTATTTAATAATTAGGTAACTACACAATTATTATTACGGAACCCATACATTAGACAAGTTCGCAAAATTAAACATGTTTTTTTATAATCCATTGAAAATTCAAACAATGGAAATTGTTACTCACTTGTCACTCAATTTCATGCAAGAGCGGATTTTGCGATGTAGACAAGTATGGCCTTTGGCTAACTCCATAGCCGGTCCCTTGCTTCACGGGCGCGTCAATCATCCCGCCGCCGCTACTTTGTGGGAGGATTCAATTGAAATGCTTTGAGAGTATTTTTCGGTTTTGTATTCAAATATTCATTGAATTTACGTACTTGGGTGTTTTTAAATCTCCAAAAATGATATTCGAGGTTGAAAGGAAAAATATTATAATTATTTGTATTATAAGATAATGTTGTGCTGGCCCAGATAACATTGCTCTTTGATACATTCTGAGGCTTATAATCATTTATTGAGATTGTGAGAACACTTCGGTAAGTGTACCGAATCACGTCAGTAAACTAACTTAAGGGCCTTACACGAGCCAACTAGCGCCGCCAATCCTAAAAAAATAATATCTCTCATTTCAATCAATTTTATTAAAAAAGCTATTTACAAAATGTTTATTAGGATAAATACTATTTTTCAATATACAATACAAAGCATAATTGCGACAAGCTAAGTTCACAAATGTGCCAAAAACGGCAATTTTTCGCAATTATGCCAACTACAACTTACCGAACTGAATCACGTTATTAATAAGCATTTCAAAAATAGTATTTATCGTAATAAACATTTTGTACATAGCTTTTTAAAAAAAATTGATTAAATTGGAAGATTTTTTTTAAGATTGGCGGCGCTAGTTGGCTCATGTAAGGCCCTTAAGTATACAAATAATAATTCTGTAACAGGTCAGGTATAAAACGAATAGCTACGAAACGTGGCCGGAGAATGCTCCTGTGAGGCGATGCGGCAGGCATCACCAGGACAGACCAGATATAGGCACATACATTATAAACTCTTTATAAATTGAAATTAAATCATAGCAGCTGTAAAATGTCATTCATCAAAATAATAATATACAAAAGTATATATGAATGAGGTCAGATGTTTGTAAAAACTACTTGACTGATGGTAAAATTGAATAATTGTACGCAAGATCTGCAGTTTCTAGCTAGATTACAGAGTCCCACTCCAGAGCTCGAGAGTGAATGTGACTGCTGAGCTGCTTCGGCCAGGGTTTGAGTCGCTGCGGAGACTCCTCTGGAGGAAGAAATGGAGACGATGAGATCCTTCGTCCAGGGTGACGACGCTCCAGCAACTCTCCCTACTAAAATTCCCTACATTCAGATATTAATGAATGGAAATAATTTCAGAATTGTTTTAAACACTTTTAATTGAACCTTTTCACAGGGTGTACATAATTAATTCTTTGTACTGTCTTCGTCTGCAGAGTTTGACGCTCACAAACTGAGCGCGACCGAGTAATTACTCCAGTTGAAAGATGTTTGTTTGGAAGATTTCATTCGGATACTTAACAGGCACTTTGTACGGACAACTGCAGATCTATGGTACCACTTGTAGTACGATTTCAATTCTTACGACGCAGGTAATAAGAACGGTCCAAAGTGTCACGTGATGTATACGTAGGTAGTCAATTTTAATGGGGCGAGCGGGTGTTACAGCTGGTGCCGTGACCAACAGGACGGGCTTTGATGTATTTTAATTATTATTAGCACATAATCTTCCTTTGAATGGAGGCTGTGGCAACTGATTCATTTTATATCAGTCATTAAGGAATTCTTAGAATACAAATTCTTAGTTAAATTAATTACACTCTATGCTATCTATGCATTTATATCTAATTTAATTTTAATCTAATTTATCTGCATTATCAGTATTAATTAATACGAAGTATGTGAATTTATGACTATTATAATTTATTATTTTAAAATGCAATAATGGCGTGTGATGTACAATTATCAATATTATGTCATTTTATCCGATTTCTTGATGATTTATTTATATAACGTTTATTTATTTAAAATTTGGGCATGAAGCAAGAACAGCCTATGGAGTAAACCATATTTACGTCACAAGCCCCGCGCATGAAATTTTTTGGGCTCTTTCTATAGAGCGCTGCGGTTTTTATTCTTTATGGATTTGGTCGATATTGGACACGTTCTCAAATCCTCCAATTCGCAATCGACGCAATTTGAATTGGTCACCCACCAGCCATTGATTTATTTAGAATCTATTGCTTTTTAAATTAATTCTACTTGTTAATTCATTAAATTCATAGGTTACACAGACCCACAATTAAGTATGGAACTTAATTGTTGTAACTGCGACATTGAGCACAGGGGCGCCATTAGGCGGCGGCGAGCGCACCGCGGGGCGGTCGCAATTAATGCGCCAAGTTCCGGGTTCGAGTCCCGGGCCGGGCGGGACGGAGTTTGCACGTTAAATCCGTTATTAGTTGTTTATTGAGCGAGTTGGCGTAACGACTGAGCCGATGGAGTGTGGGCCGTAATTGTTGACAGTTAGGTTGTGACACTAGCTTAGACAACTGTGACACAGAGCAATCAAAATGATAAAAAAAGAATGTGAGATAAGATAAGATAAATATTCTTTATTGCAAAATAAAAGGAATTACACAGAAGAAATATGCTAATCACAATCGGCGGTCTTATCACTTAAAGCGAAATCTTCCAGACAACCTTTGGTTATAGACTTGGAAGTAAATAGGAAGTAAACCTATCTAATTATTATTGACAAGTGTACAATTATTAAGATTGAAATTTTCTCAAGAACCGATTTAAAAAATTCTTTCATTTTAGATAACTTTAGCGCAAACTATAGTAATCGTAAAATAATTTTAAACCAGTCAAGTATGTTGACGTTACAAGTACTAAGTTGACCCAAAATGGCAGTTCGTGAAGATAAACTTAGCGACTGGGGTCTGTACTTTTTGAGAACATCTCAACCTTTCTCCTTTTCTCTGCGTTAAACCGTCCCTAACACCTATCTCTCAACCTTAATGAGGCCCTGTCTGTCATTTCTCTGAGACAGACTGTACATATTTATATATTCAGTAGACAGAGTAATGTATCTCTCAAACAGGGCGTTAAAGATGCCGCCTGTTCGTGAATAATGCAGTCTGAAGGCAGTGCCTCGCCCCGGCCGTGCGGTGATCTGCATCTGTGGCTCGCTCGGCCGCACTTCGCTCAGCCCCACCCCAACCACTTGGGCGCACTTCGCTCGCCCCCACCCGCTTGCATAAGATAAAATAATTCTTTATTGTACAGAAGTTAGATACATTTTGCAGATGAATTTACAAATTATTATTTTATTTATTGTTATTTTTATTTGATAGGAAAGCTTACAGCTTTTATGTGTGTAATATGGGTTATAAACTTAAGTTAAAAACTAAGCCATTTACAAGTTTTCGCCAATAATTTAAATATGTGGGTTAGTTTTAGTAAATTATTAATGAATTAGAGTGTTTACAACTATAGATATACCCTTATGCTTAAACAGAGTGTACTTACTTAATCTTAAGGTTATGAAAATTACACCAATGCTTATATTAGCGAGTGCCATACATTAGGGAATATGACGATGAGTTCATACAGAGCGAGATTTAATATTAGAAATCATTATAAATCATTATGAAATCATTATATGTCGCTAAAACCTACCTGTCCAGGCGTATACAGTTATTAAACAATAACTTATTTAAAATAAGACTATTGGTAACTATACCGAAGCACAAATCAAGTGTCTTATTTTGTAAACAAAAACTACCCTACCCTACCCTAACATTTTAAGCAATTATGTGATTATTGCACAGTTATTTTCACATTATTAGATCGGATCACTTTATTTTCACAATGATGAACAGGTTCGATCAATCAGTTCCTTCAGTGTTACATCACAACAGGTAAATAGACGATCATATTTGTTTACAAAATAAGACACTTGATTTGGGCTGCGGTATATGTACATTGGTCAATAATAACAAATTAATAACTTTAAATATTAATCTTAATTGACAGATTAAAGTTATACTTATTATGTTATATTATATTCTTTTATGTATAGTCCAGAAATTTCTTAACACTATTATACTAAGCACCTTTCATTCACCAAGTTAGACCTAAATCGATTTTATAAAATTTGAAAGTATCAGCTCTTTAAACTAATGCGGTAATTTATTTGCACATTATGTAGCTCATATGCGCTTGTGGGCGCACTTCGCTCGTCCCCCACCCGCTCGGCCGCACTTCGCTCACCCCCACTCGCTGGGCCGCACTTAGGAAGGGGACAAGTGCGCACTTAGTGTAGTGACCCTAAGGACGCCTCAGCTATAGCTGTTTGGACCCACACCTAATGTAAATACCAATCTGTTTAGTTATTGAACATTCGATTTTGACATCATCAATGCTTTAGCAATGTAGGATAGTATTACAATTCTATGGCTTTAGAACCACAGAAAATGTGTTAAGACATTTTGATTAAATCACGATTTTATGTTGAGTGAATAGATAACTTAGTGAACTATTCGGTTCCCTAAATTGATGACATTTTGATGTTAAATTCAAGGAAAATGTAAGTATAAAAATGTCCGACGAACTGCGCGGTAAGTTGAGAAACTAATGTGTTCTTGTATATGACAGACTGTAATTTGTCAAATGCACGATTTCCCTCGGGCTCCGGGTACACGGACTCAATGTCGGACGAGTGTTTCTAAAAATAGAATAAGTAAGTACTTAGTTGATAATACTAAACATCAAAGTATTTTTCGTTAATTTTACAAAATATATAAATTGGTCATCTAGGGAACTTAAAACATAGTTACAATAGAAAATCAGATAGTAAGAAGTGACGTCACGTCTTAGTATTTCCATACAAATTATATGTTGAATTTGGTTTTGCCAAAAATGGTTGAAGCAAAACTTTAGCTATCAATATCTTAATTGGACAATCGCAAATCTAATTTCAGATGTACCTATTTCAGCGTGATTACGAGAGTTAATAAATCAACTGAAATAAAAACAAAAAACCGACTGAAAAAAATTAAACCACCTTTGATTATTTTTCATATCCTATGTCACTCCTACAATCCAGACGAATCTAACGACACCTCATATGTTACAATCCATCAAGCCGTTTAGACTGCAGGGCGGGACAAAAAATTAGACATACATACACTCGAAAACATATAACCCTCTATCTTGCGCAGTCCTGTAAAAAATTAATTTATTTATTATTTATTTTCGTAACAACACTTACAGTTAATCCAAACTTGCGTTACATGTCAATTTATAAGTACTAATTACATACATATATGATGCATACATATATTATGCTTTAGTCATAGTAGGCGACTAAATAAGTACTTTTCTCTTTCCTAAATCGACGTTATTCTCTTAACAAACTGAAAGTTAGAAAGCTGCATCTAATAATAGTTCGTCGTCGAAGGCCCGCTTTGTATTGTAAATTTGAAAGTCTTCGTCCGGTAGCTGATGCAATTGTTGCGTAGTGTCGGCCGGCGGCTGCAGCCTTTGTGCGAGGCGAGATCGCCCGGGCCAGGCTCACTTTGTCATCGGAAGCCCGGGCATGCCTGTCTCGGAACACTTGCTGCTGGTGTAAGGTGATTCGGAGAATAAGATCAGCCATTTTGTATTGTAATTATGAAAGGCAGACGCAAAGAGGGTGCGATTAATAATAAATGATTTTTAGCTAATTTTAGCCTGTACATTTGCAAGACATTATTGAGCTCGAGCTCACAATTGTCAAAAGTCTATGACAATTAACAGTTGTAAGAGCGAGAAGTCAGTGTATTCCTAAATTATACTTTTTAAACGAACGAAAAAGTCCTTCCAAAAACTAACGAAGTGAATTAATTCATCATCATCAGTCTATTTTTATGTCCCCACTGCTCGGGCACAGACCTTCCCTTACATCGAGGGCACTCGGGATATGATGCACCACGCGGACCCAGTGCGGACTATTACACATGCCTTAGAATTTCTTCTTTCTATGGCATGTAGGTTACATAACGACGTTTTCCTCCATTTTGAGAGCATTCGGCGAATGTATGTAAGTTCCGAAAATACCTTGGTACAGTGAATTTAATACATTCTTCTATACCCCGCAACTTCGTTTGCGTAGAAAAAGTTCTATGCTCAGATCACATACCGCCATGGCTTATAGCCTATGAGCTGTCCGGATATTTCAGCTATCTCCTAGTGAAACTCCCATCAAAATCCCTTCAGTAGTTATGGCGTGATACTTGCATAAAGTCACAGACAAACAGACAAAAATTCTAGAAATTAGTGTTTTGTCATCAGTATCGATCCTAAAACGGTTCACTAATGTTTGACAAAAAACGTATGACAAATGATCATTTTACAAATTATTTTTGAAAAAGTAATCATTTGACAAACTTATCATTTACTAAAGTGATCGTTTTAAAAGTGATCATTTGACAAAAATCCATTTTATAAATATTTAACATAGCAAATGTTGTGAATGCTAAACCGTCATTTTGCAATTGATTAAATGACCAAAGTATTCCTTTTGCAAGGTCGCCATTAGACAAAATATTGGGTAAATAAGTGGGTATTTTATATGTATAATTGTTAATAAATGAACTTGCTTTTTGAATGCAAAAAAAAAAAAACCTAACATCGAAGTCTCTGGCTTGGCGCTTCGCTCCAAGCCAGAGCCTTCTGAACCTAAACATCCGTGTCGGATCTGGTTAGAGAGTTGGTCGGGGTGTCCCTTCATTTGATAAAAAACAAATTACAAATTTATGTATAATTGTTAATAAATAAACTTGCTTTTTGAATACAAAAAAAAAAAAACCTAACATCGAAGTCTCTGGCTTGGAGCGAAGCTGCGCTTCGCTCCAAGCCAGAGCCTTCTGAACCTAAACATCCGTGTCGGATCTGGTTAGAAAGTGGTCGGGGGGTCCCTTCATTTGATAAAAAACAAATTACAATTACCAAACAATGCATTTTGTCAAAGGTTTTTATGCCTTGCGTTGTTTTATCTATTAACGTATATAATAAGTGAATAGTTTGTTAAGTGATGTTTTGAAGAAAGAAACTTTGTCTCGTAATTGTTTTGTCAAATGAATTATTTATAGAACCATTACTTTGTACAAAGATGAACTTATGAATCATGATTTTGCCAAACGTTGTTTGTGAAATGAATGGTTTGTAATATGTTTTTTATCAAATGAAGGGACACCTCCTAAAACACATTACAATTATTCTTTTCAAAAAATATCCAATGTACATACACAACTTTTTTACAGTCTTATCATTGTATAGATTTAAATACACAGCTGCTTTAACATAAATATCCTAATATTCAAATGCCCTGATATTAACCACAAGTAAATGCACCTCGGTCTGTCGGGTGCGGAATTAGATCCTTCTTCTTTGAGGTCGGTTACAAGCTTATAGTCTACACGGGCTTACAGGCCCTCGGCCGAGCGGAGTGCAGCAGCCACAGACCACTTACCCCATAGACATGAAATCGGTACAATGACAATGCCAGATTCTGCCCCACCATCAACCGCAAGTTGTACATGATAAACGAATAAATGTAAAAATATCTCCGTTTTTTATTAAAATTATTGGTTTAAAATAAATATTTGTACAAGTTGCGATTCGAAAAAAACAGCCTAATCAAGAATTCAGAAAATAGTAAGAAATCGAAGCGATTTATTCATTGTTCTTGTTATTCTTCTATAGGAGTTGCGAGAGTAGTAGAAAATGATACTGATTATGATTATGCAATATGAAACCTGTAATAAATCCCCAACAAAATGATAGGTACAGCTTAAATGGTCATGTAGTTTTGTAGGTGGGGCAAAGCTCCATAGAAATGTGGCAATGTCTTTAAAAATTATGTCACCGATGAGCGCATAGAGACGAAGCGGCGGACAGGGGTGCCGTATTAAAGAGCTGCGTCCATGTCGATAATATCTCTATGTGTCACGTGTCGTTAGGCAATGTTGCGCTCATGTGCGGGCAGACACGGGCCCTCCTGGTACAGGTCTATGGGGTAAGTGGTCTGTGGCAGCCTCCGTAGTATCCCGCTAAGCCGCTGCCTGTGATTAGCATGCCTTTGCTGCCAAATATTAGCGGCATTGCGCCAAAGCCTCTAAGAGTGCTCTGCTTCTAGTTTGCATCTCACCGTCTGTAATATACAGAAATTGGTGGTCAACTCTATTTGAAATATAAGTAAGTAAATATACACTTTATTGCACTATAAATACAATGTTAATTACAGCATGTGCAATTTTAAAGCGATATAATTTGAAAACGGTTGAAAAATATATATTATATATAAGGTTTATTTGTAAGTATGTTGTTTTGTTATCTATAATAAGTATATTTTAACCTTACGTGAGAATTATTTTTAGTTTAAATTGTGTTATCTTATCTTATTATTATTACACCTGCCTCTGCTTTCTCCGCATGCCCAAAGGTCAGCTGGTAGATAATGCCGCAAGGCATTAAGCTCGCCTTTTGTACACAATGTGTAAAAGCTTAAATTAATAAAAATAACTAATTAAATTAACGAAGTGTTCATAAGATATAAATGAGTATTATGAGTATTAATTCATTTATTCAGTAATTAGAATTTCATTACAGTATAAATTCCAAGAAGCAAGGAACTCCCTACAGAGTAAGCAGGTTACATCCCAGAAACCGATCTTGTATGACAAATTTTATAGGCTCTGCCACTCATTTGTTTACTTTTTTTTTAATTTTTAATAGATATCGAACATAAATATATAAACAGATTTCTCGTTCTATGCATTCCAACCTGATTCAAACACAATATAAAAATTCTTTGAGAATTTATAAACTGAAACTGACGTGAAAGTGACAACAAGTGTCTCCATACAAAATGTACTTTAGGCTCTCTCCATAAAGCGCGGCGAATTTTTATTCCTACAAGCCTAAAATACAGTACTATCTGTGGGCAAGATGGTAAACTAGAATCGATAGTATATTATTATAAATTCAACTAAACTCTAAAAGGAATAATATAATACATAATAATAATTCACCGCGTGCCGACAGTTGGCGAGGCATTCACACTATAAGCTTCACAAAGCGACATTCCAAACTCTCAGCGTTGGATTTATCGAAATACACAGTACTCGGCGCTACTCCGCGCTACACGGCGCTACGAGCCAGCGACAGCGCTAGAAATATCTGATTTATCCATGAAAGAAAATATTTTCTATATCTATGGAGAGAGCTTAAAAAATATTTTATATTGCAAGCCTTTTTTACTGTCACGAACGAAATTTTTGTACATATCAAAGCAGATCAAGTGTCACTTTGACCGACCGCTCTTATTATCTGCGTTGTAAGAGTTGAAATCGTACTGCAAATGTTACCATTTTTCTGTTGTTGTCGGCAATAATCTGACTTTCACAGGACTTGAGCGCTAATAAAACTTGTTGTTGTCCTTCTGGGGCGTAATTGTGTAAGTTACATTGACAGTAAGCCCATTCCCATTTCTATCATCCATTGTTCGGTTGCTGTGACATGAATTTTTATGTTACTATTGAAAGCCCGCAATGGAGGATAGAAAGGGCTTGCTGTCACAGTCAGTTACACAATTAGGGGGCTGGTCTCCGGCGCTTGTTGTCACTTTCACTCTCATACATTAGAAAGAGACATCAGATTTGTTTTTGTAATGTTCGATTTCTATGGAAAATTCAGACAATAAATGAATGCAGAGACGCTAAAATTTTTAATGAGTCTGCGATGTAAATATGCTTACTCCATAGAGTGTTTCATGCTTCATGCATTTATCGGGCGCCGGCTCTATCGCCGGCAAAAGGCATAGTTGGAGTTTGATTCGTTCAAATGGATTCGTTCGTATTGCTTTTGACAGTTTTATATAAAGCCCCGGGTTTGAGTCCTATTGCAAGGCTAGCGATATAACTGGAGTGTATCGTTTGACGTTGGATGGAATATTATGTGAGTTTGTGCTGTTATTAGATTTGTGTTTGAATGATTGTTATTTATTTATTTATTTATTTATTTTAAGGAAGATTTACAGCTACAATAACTTTAGGATACTTAATAATGTCTAGAAACTAATTACAAACTAATTAATTATTATGAGACAAATAGTTTCTTAGTTTGGAATGTCAAATCTAATTTGCACACAAATTGAAATACATCAGTTACATAAAAACCAAAATTAGCTAGTGTACAGACAGGCGGCCTTATAGCTTTAAGCGATTTCTTCCAGGCAACCTTAGGGTGATGGAGACATGTATTGAAACAGCGTAGCGGGTGCAAAGATGTCATAAAAACAGTCGGTATCTATTATTATATTATATTTTTATTTTCATGCCTTCTTATTTAGAGATCATGTCGCCAATGTCGAGTTATTTGGAGTATTTATACGTTAATAGAAAATTATACAAATAGTACAACAATCAATCTGCCATTCTCTCAAAACGTATATTTTCAGTATTATTATTGTGTATTATTTATAAGTTTATTTAAGTACCTATATGGCATGTACGTATATGTGTATTTATTTATTTTAGTTATATAGGTATATGTACCTATGGATATATATATATATATACTTACTTTATATAAGTAATTTATCAAATATTTATTTTGGCTAAGTATATAATTACTGTATGACACTGTGTACACTTGTTCTGCCTGCTCCAGATCTCGTATCTCTCTCACACTGGTTTGCTGGTAGAGAACTCTATCGTAGAGTTAAGCACACCTTATGTACATCCAATTTTTATTTCATGTAACCTGTATTTATTTTGTGTACATTAAAGAATTACAGAAAACGGCGAAGAAAAAACACACAGGACCGGGAGACACGGACGAGCATCACAGACTCGGTGGTGAAGAGAGCTCGTAGGATGATAGTGGAGTGGACTAGGTTGCTGGCTGGACTTGGAATTAAACCAACTAAACGAAATAGAAACTGTATTGTCTGTGTCGACCAAGGGTTAGATAGCAATTGACAGGAAATGTCATTTTGGCAGCTAGTGTTGCGTTATGTGTTATGTTGGTTTCCAACAAGTAGTTCGAATGAATATTGGTCAAGCTTACACTATAACAAGTAGGTACAGTTTGCGAATCGCGCCCGGTACATGATGATTATGACTTTGGTACCGCAACAAAGGTTCTCTTGAAAATGGCGGGAAACGACGGTTGCAAAATTATTTGATAATTTTTGTTTTATTGTCTACAGTGGCTATTTTGAGATTAATATCACGTTAAATTAATCAGAAAATGTTCGCGAGTGACAGTATGGTGAATTTGTTGGATAATTTGAGCAAGATCTGGGGTTTCAAGCTTTTATCAAGAGTTTCCGCTACAAGCTCGGGAGTGAACGTGACTGTCGAGCTGCTTCGTCCAGAGTGATGACGCTACGGCGTCTCCTCTGGATGAAGACATGAAGACGCGGCTACCCAGGGTGATGTCGCTACGGCGACTCCCCTGGAGGAAGATAGAAAACTATTGTGCATTGAATTTTCTGTAACATGACATTGGCAAATGACGAACTGTCGAGTCCATTAATAAAATAAATAATAAATACCGCAACAAATAATTTACTATAGGATAAGCTGAGACCTTCCAGCCCCCCCCCCCGTGCCTGTCGCAAACACTCGCAGACAACTTATCAACAATAACCCGAGCTCAAATAATAATTTCAAACACGACCGCAATATAACTGGACAAATATTCATGACTTTGCATAATCGCGTATCTTTGCCCCTACCAAGAGTTGGTGGGGTGCGAGCTCGATAGCGACTGCGTAAACTATAGCCACGAAGTTGGGAATGGTGGGATTTTAGTTCTGCTACAGGCCGCTAGGACAGCTGCACTAGAATCAAAATTACTTATAGTACGTATATTTTTACGTCAAATGTTGAATTTACATTTAGCCCGTAGAGAAAACAGGAAAATAGTTTGCCGCTGACTGTCGGCTAGAAAGCTGACTCTGAGCTGCTGAGTGTTGTAAGTTTGCTTGCGTAACGTCGGCGCAGTGAATAACGATTTTATGCTGCAAATGGGTAGCCTGACACACCTGCGGCCTGCGGCCAGTTGAAACGCATGCCCCGGCCCCTTTTCTTCCGTCGGTAACATCCAGTAGAGAGCGATCTGTGGTGTAGGCCTCTTGTATACCTATGCGCTATGCGAAATAAAAATTTAAATGATAAATGAAGATTTTTTTTAGAAAACATGCCACGAAATGGCGAGGGCCCTGGATCGAATCCCGGTTATGAAACAAAAATGGATGTCATTTAGATTTTTGTTTCGCATAGCGCATATACATAAAAATATATATTATTAATATCACAATATAACAAATAATTGTAATCAATAACCAATCAAACTAAGTAAGGAAACCAAATAGCAAAAACCTTGCATCGAAAAAGACCGTCGAAATCGGTCGAAACTGTCGGTCTAATTGCCGACTTCAACAATATAAGTGAGTGATATCCGTTTATATATAATAACCTTACATCACTTGACTATATATATATAGTTTGTAACGGTTGTAGCTGCAATTGCGAATAACAACCACAGCTAATCTTTTCTTTCCGTGTGGTAGTGGTCCTGTTTCGTGGGATGAAGTGTCTCCCTCGTATTTACATGTCCCGTCCGTTCCGGGCGAGGTGCGAGGTGCGAGCCGCGCGGCGCATTGACAGCCGTTTGAATAATGCAGAGGGTGACCCTTCCCGCGGTGAGCGATAACGGTCACCCATCATGTCAGCTAATGTCGCTGACGAGACACCCCCCGCCACCCAGCCCCCCAGCCCCCGGCCCCCGAGTGACGGGTCACCGAAAACATCCCGCTATAAATGGGAAAGCGATTTGTAACGTAAAATGGAGTGGGTTTTGATAGTAAGGATTGGGAGACACAGGATACCTTGATTTTTTATTCAATATCTCGGACATTGCTTCGGAGATATTTTTTTTTTTTTTTTTTTTTAAATGGCAAATAACCTGACTAATCCCCTGGTAAGATGTCACCATCGCCTTCAAAAGAGAGTGTCTTTGTTCCCCCCAACAGCGAGACCTATTGTCGGTTCTTCTGATGTCTCAAGATCGCTTGTGTTTGTCATAAATTATGTCGGAGCCGAAACCTGGACACTGACGGTGAGACTGGCCCACAATGAGCTATGGAAAGAGCTATGCTTGGAATTTCTCTTTTAGATAGAGTAAGAAACGAGTATATCCGCCAGAAGACAAAAGTGGTTGACATTGCTCATAGAATCGGTAAACTGAAGTGTCAGTGGGCTGGTCACATCTGTCGTAGAACCGATAACCGATGGGGGAGACGAGTTCTCGTATGGACGCCCCCCGACTAGATAGAGGGATGACCTTCGCAAGGTGGCTGGCAGAGGCTGGATGCAAAAGCCCTAGAATTTAGGCCTACGTCCAACAGTGGACTGATACGGACTGATAATGATGATGAATAAATTATGTCGTGAAAATAACATATTCTTATTGAATTGGATCACTAGTCAAACATCGACGGTAGGCACGAGGATGCTCTCTCAGGACTCTAGGCCCTTCCAACATATCTAACAATATCTTCAGATCCGCTGTCAGTTCCTCGCTCGTCCCACACACGGCGACTGGAAGCACTCCATTTGTCTCGATACTTGCCACATAGCTTACTGTCTAGCTAGTCTACTGGCTGACACCCCCAGACCAAAGACAAACAGTTCGGTGACTAATGTCGCCCGCTGCCACTGAACTACAACTCGATCGGAAATTGAAATTAGTGTCCGCAGCTGAATGCCAGGCGTGCTTTACGGCGCAACTTGCAGCCAGATGCAGCCGCCATGCCGGTATTCAATAGGAGTGTTGTTCTGCCGGAACACAGGGAAGTTACTCCTCGAAACTATGCGGGTGACATAGCGGGTGGGCGCGGGCGAATGCAGAGACTACAGCCCCCTAGCTTCTATTCAACGCTAGTAGAATAGAAAGAATGATGTATGGAGTTGACAGGCTTTTTCGTTATTAAATGTGAATGGGTAGAGCAGATGAGCCATCTGATGGCAAGCGGTCATCGTCGCCTAGAGACCTGCAATATCGGAGGGGTTGGTGGTTCGCAGCCGACCTTGAAGGACTCAACACGCTTCTTTTAAAGCACTCCATAATAATTGCTCTGTGGAAAGACATTAGGGACAGATAATTCTACATTTTGCATGTTGTATGCAGCAAGACAGTTCGCGTACCTATAGCTTCGTTTTCATCTACAGACATTGAGCATGTCCGGCACGTGGCGTGGCAGACAAAATATTCTAATTCTGTACCTGCAATGCACATGAACGACAATAATAATATTTTGTCTGCCACAGAACGTGTCTGCCACGCTCAATGTCTGTTTGTTGTAGTAAACGGATCAGAACATGTGAATGGAATCTCTCTTAACGACAGATTTTACACATTGGTTGTAATTTGATGGTAATCCGAGTTCAAATTCAGCTGCAACCACAAGATATAACGATATCGTGCACTTGTACAACTAAGCGCCTGGTAATATCATGTCTCGGCTCCATGCCGACTCAGCGCCGCTACTCATTGGTATTCCGCCGACGTGGCTAAGCGCGGGCGGGATTGCACTTTTGACATCGCAGCGCCCACTGACCCACATATTACAGGCAATTGGCAGTCCTACTAGCAACGTAATACTCCCCGACAGGTTGACAGTGGAATAGACACAAATACGACACAAGATATAACATTATTACATTGGAGACTTTCGGTGTAACAACTCGGTAATAGAAGACTCCCAAAATTGACAGAAATACAAAGAAAAATACACAATAGGATTCTCCTGTTTCCTTTTTGCGTCAATCGTGAGACACGTTACTTGACTGATGATGACTTCAGAAGGTAGTGATTTTTTTAAATACTTGACTGAATAAAAAGACCGGCCCAGTGCGAGTCTGCCTCGCGCCCCGAGGCTGCCGTGCAAACAACTTACTTAACCCCGTAACTTTGCTCTAACGAAAAGATACAACTAGATTTAGAGACCGACTTAACTTTGCCATTATCAAAATATTATGTCCATATATCGACATACTCCTGATTAGTTGATCATCTGCAAATATAAGTTTGTAATAACTAAAAAATATTTTTGGAGGGTTGTAATTTCAAATTTGCAGTTTTCGGATTTTTTTCCTTTGCTTGTGCTGTGATCTAGCTTCTTGCCAAATTTCATTATTATAGGTCAACAATTGAGTTTTTTTGCGTTTTCATACAAATATGCGCTAAAATTCAACATAAACGGTCATATCTTTTGACTGCGTTGACGTAGAAATTTGATTTTTTCACGGCTTTCTGAGATATAGGTATTGACAGACGGACAGACAGACGGACAACAAAGTGATCCTAAGGGTTCCTTTTTGTCCTTTTGAGGCACGGATCCCCTAAAAATGGTTGACGTGTAAAAATATACTCAATGCATTTACTTGCAACAAAGATATATGATTTTAATTATGATTCAGAACAAACACATGATATAGGAAACCAACGTTATTTCCTATTGCGAGTTCTACCGGGGAACTTATTGTATACTGAATCAATCATGCCAACCTGCCTGACTAAACAAACCACTGAGTGCTGCGGACGCATTTACATAATAATATTAATTTAAACATAATTACTGGCGGTTCATGTGAAGGCTTGTACAAACACAGCCTGCAGCCACAGGATACAACAACGACTAGATGTAGCGCCAGCGGAATAAAACGTAGCCACTTTGCACGATTCAACGAATGTCATGTGTATGAGATGACGAATCATTCGCAATATATTTCATCCTCAGATGAAATGTCGCCCTTTTCAAATTGTTGGGCGACAAATCATCCCAAAGTGGTTTCGCTATCGGTCAGTCTACATCTGGTTAATACTTTATCGATTCTCAGCTACCTGCCATTGCTTGCGTGGAACGTCCGTAGTAAGAATTGGCTAAATTTCTGGGAAAATAGCTCAAAAAATTAGTTTGGATCGTTGTTGCGTAATTCTTTAGAGGTAAAGATAAAGTAAGATTTTCAGTCCGGTCTCTTGGTGTATGAGTCCGGTCTCTTGGTGTTTGAGTCCGGTCTCTTGGTGTATGAGTCCGGTCTCTTGGTGTATGAGTCTGGTCTCTTGGTGTATGAGGCCGGCCTTTGGTGTATGAGGCCGGTCTCTTGGTGTATGAGGCCGGTCTCTTGGTGTATGAGTCCGGTCTCTTGGTGTATGAGTCCGGTCTCTTGGTGTATGAGTCCGGTCTCTTGGTGTATGAGTCCGGTCTCTTGGTGTATGAGTCCGGTCTCTTGGTGTATGAGTCCGGTCTCTTGGTGTATGAGTCCGGCCTCTTGGTGTATGAGTCCGGTCTCTTGGTGTATGAGTCCGGTCTCTTGATATTTGAGTCCGGTCTCTTGGTGTATGAGTCCGGTCTCTTGGTGTATGAGTCCGGTCTCTTGGTGTATGAGTCCGGTCTCTTGGTGTATGAGTCCGGTCTCTTGGTGTATGAGTCCGGTCTCTTGGTGTTTGAGGCAGTCTCTTGTTGTTTCCGGTTGGTGTTGTGTCCCGAGCCCCGCAATTAGCGTCGCTGCAGCGCCGATATCGTTCCGGAGTATTTTGACGGATAATGCCGATGTTATTGCGAATCAAATTATGGTAATGATCGCGCGTGTGTTTGCGCACAAAATGGCGGCCGGTTAGTCAGCGCTGGCGGGACATCTGCATAATGATGTTAGCTCATTGAAATGTCTACTAATCACAATAATGGTCGACCAGTGTTGAAAGTTAAATTAAATTCAATAATTGTACAAATTACACGTTAATTGAAGGTCGGCTGTGAAAGCCGAATTGAAATCAGTTGAAAAATAAAATAAATACAGACATTTGAATTTTACATAACACTGATAGACGCACCCGACGCCGACGTCAAATTTGATGCAAACTCCTCATTTTGGTCAAAAATAGATGAAGAACGACTTTGACGATTATCTTACAACAACACCTAACAAACTAATATGATATTATGATAATATGATGGAGAGAGAAGAGTAAGAGTAGTTGCATTTGCCCTGAAGTGGGGCACGTTACAATCAGAAGTTATATCATATCTTATTGTACCTAAGTATGAACATGCATGGTGTGTGTCGCCGGTTCCGCATGAGGGATAAACTTACTAACAATAGTAATAGTTAAGTATCTATGTAGTTATTAAGTAATTGTATTTTAAAAGATGTGCTGCTGACAGTTTTTTGCCACTTTTTCTCCTCAGCGTTGGCACCTTTTCCTTGCAAAGTGGTGTAAATGTAAATTCAAAAATATGTTGACGTGCAAAAATGTACTCAACGTGCTTACTTGCAATAAAGAAGTTTGACTTTGAGTAAATACTTGTGTAAATATTTATTTACGTAAACATTTTTATTTAAAACAGTTACATTAGTTTATTTAGAAAATATACTCGCAATTTCAGGTAAGTAATCTCGGCAAAATGAATGATTTATTGTGGAATTAGCAATCCCTTTTGGCTACATAAAAGCCAGCGAAATGTCAGGTTTCTTCTCACAGCCCATTCAGACGTCTGAATAGCCGACCTAATCTAATCTAGCCTACAACGAACTCAATACAAATTAATCCGACTCTGAAATGTCCTCTCTGAATCCTATTACGGACGTCAGGCATGTACCTACATACATAGTAGATTAAGACTTAAATCTAATCAAGTCCCAAGGTCGAGGACCCTGTTTAATACAGAGTACGGAGTCTAAACTTGGAACTGTACAGTCGGCAGCGCGGTGACCAATGCAATGTAGCCGGTATCACCGCCGCAGAAGGTCTCGTGTCACGCTCGTATACTCCCTAAAGATAATTGCCTAGTTATAATGCGTGACGCGGCTTCATTGAAGTGCACACACTGGTGTATTAAGACACAAACTATGCCGGAGTGTACTAAACAATTCTCGCCCCACGCGAGGGAGGAGCGACTCTCTTGAAGTTATGCACAGGGACACGACGAATGCTATTGCCGCCCCACAAGGCCTAACGTGCGCCCCGTAGCACTAGAGCGAATTATGTGTCATATAAATTGATTGTATTAAATTGAAGAGCGTGTAGATTTTGGTTTATAACGAGATTTAAGCAACCTTTGATGTAGACATTTTGCTCGTTAATAGAGTATTTATGTACTTTGTACTTTGATTTATGTAAAGGTACGTTCTGTTTATTATTTTGGTTAAGTATTGTGACTTGATTATTAATCTTAAATAGATACAGAAGCATCAATTAACTAAGATATAGCTACTGCTTTCCTCTTTGTGAGCATACAATATCAAGAATGACATTAAAATTACCTCCAGGGACGTACAATGTCATTGATTTTCTGTGTTTTAATGAATGTAAAATAAATTCTTAATATTCTTGTAAATTACGTATCAATGTTCTCACCCCCTTTCAATATTTTTTAACTGACTTCTCTTACTTCGAGCTAGTTTAGTTCAAGCTTGAAATTATGCCATTACATCTCATATTGAAAGTGTGCGTCTCTGGAATGCGAAGCGTGGGCTGATACGAGTATATGGTGATTTGCGCCCCCGACGGGGCACGGGGCGCCATTCGCCCTGCGGCCGACCCTGGCCGCGACTCCGCCGGTTGTTGTAATTTTCATTACGCGTCGCATCGCGGCATAATTCCCTCGTTAATATAAAGCGCCCCGAGACGGGTGAAATATTACCACCGGCTTTATGACGGGCTGCTTGCCATCAGCGCGTCGCCCCCGCCTCGCGCCGGCCCCTGCCTCGCGCCTCGCCGCCTCGTCACGTAAATAACTCGATTTTTCGCGACATAATTTGATGCGCTGCTAATGTTGTTCGGGAATTGACCTCGTTTTAAAATGATGTTTCGCACAAATATTTATAATAACTGCAACAAAATATGAGATGGGTTTAATTTAAAATATTAATCATATAAAGGTTGTTTTCGGGGATCCCATTAATAGAAAATATACTTGATATCTCGATTCGAAATAAACAGAACGGGATAGATACAAAGTATCTATTCAGGAGCGGTTCAATGTCGTTGTTTTTTATCGTTCAAAATCGAACCAAATGGCAAATTCTGTTCTCTCCGGGGAAATTGTTACGTTATCTGTTAACATTATTTAGTTATTTTAATATTTTCTGGTATAGGTTGTATAGTGTCCGGCACAAGTTGTCCGGCGGCCCCGACATATTTATGTTAATGCCGCGCCATCACACTTTACGGCCGCCATCACGCGCAATACACCAGCAATGGCCACACTTCGCCCAATTTATGCAGATAAATCACCGCAACGACATTTAAATTGTAGGTATTTCCCTACAAATTAATTTAAACTGCGGAAAGCGTTCTGTTACACAAAAAGTAATTAAAATTTTATCTCGGAACGGTAATTGCATAACGCTTTTTCCTTCCGCAGCCACGGGAGGAGTTAGCGGGCACTCGAGCTCGCGGGGCGGAGTGCGCGCCTGTTGCCGGCCGCGCTACGGCTGTCTGCACTATCCCAGCCGGCGCTACGACTGCCCGCGCTACGGCTAACTAAGCTACGGTTGCCCGTACTACGATTGCCTGCGCTACGGCTACTCGCGCTGTACTTGACCCCGCTACGACTGCTAGCGTTACAGCAACAGAGCTACGGCGACCAAAGCTAAGATTGCCCACACTACGGGTAACTAAGCTACAATTTCCCACACTACGGCTAACAACGCTAAGATTGCCCACACTACGGGTAACTAAGCTACAATTGCCCACACTACGGCTAACAACGCTAAGATTGCCCACACTACGGGTAACTAAGCTAAGATTGCCCACACTACGGGTAACTAAGCTACAATTGCCCACACTACGGCTAACAACGCTAAGATTGCCCACACTACGGGTAACTAAGCTACAATTGCCCACACTACGGCTAACAACGCTAAGATTGCCCACACTACGGGTAACTAAGCTAAGATTGCCCACACTACGGGTAACTAAGCTACAATTGCCCACACTACGGCTAACAACGCTAAGATTGCCCACACTACGGGTAACTAAGCTACAATTGCCCACACTACGGCTAACAACGCTAAGATTGCCCACACTACGGGTAACTAAGCTACAATTGCCCACACTACGGCTAACAACGCTAAGATTGCCCACACTACGGGTAACTAAGCTACAATTGCCCACACTACGGCTAACAACGCTAAGATTGTCTACACTACGGGTAACTAAGTTACAATTGTCCACACTACGACTGCCCACACTACGGCTGCCCGCGCTACGCCAACATGCGCTACGGTTAACAGCGCTACGGCTGCCCACGTCGCTGCTAACAGCGCTCAGCTAAAAAACGCAGCCGTCGTTTAATGCAGGTACGATGTGCCGGTAAGTCCCGCCCGCTGTGAGTGCGGCCACTCGGCCCCAGCCTGCTCCCGAGTGCAAGTGGCGCTGTTTATGCACCGAGGCAATTAGTCGCTCGGTCAGTTTTTACGTATCGCACTTTTTTCTTGCCGTTTTTCCCTGCCGCACTCAACGACATGTTAAAGGTCTCTGCGCAATACCGACTTACAGGTAATAATGTTAATAGTATTATAGTAGTAATTTAATAGTATTTTTTCATCATGTTCTAATTTATTCACCGAGCATGGATAATGCGTAATTCAAATTCTGAGTAAAAATAGGAGCGCGTCATCATACTCGTATATCATGTTTCTAACCGAATGTTAGACATGGTTGTCGGAATACTACTACTATTGTCCGATAGATGGAATTGCGTGTCATATCTGTCTGTGGTGGCTCAGTTGGTAAGAGCGTGTCACAGTATGACAAGGTCGCAGGTTCAAGTCCTGCCCACGGCATGAATTTTTTCATCATGTTCTAATGTTAATAGTAGTCAAAAAGCTGGCCTCTTTTGTCACCGCACTGCCGCACCAAACGATTCTTGTTTATGTATCGTGGTATTGTATAGCATATATTCAACTGGTGTTATGTGCATTATGAATAAATTTTCTTTCTTTTCTTCTTCTTTAGACACCACGCATTTTAATACGGTGAAATGATAGTAATGCGAGCTTTGACACCTTTTCCTTAAAGTGGTGTAAATGTAAATTTAAAAAAAATGTTGACGTGCAAAATATACACAAAAGAATAGATAACAATAATTTTTTCGGAGAGGCCGTAAAGTTTCAGTAGGTAGATTTCGAGAGCCTCTCAGATTCATATCATTTACTGCAAGTAAATACTTTGTATATTCTTGCAAGTCATCATATCTTTAGAATTTACACCGTTTAGCGAGGGAGGAAAGTTAGCGCTGAACAGATAAGCTGTTTTCGATCTTTTGTGTATAATTTCAGTAAGGGCTGATTCATTGTCATTATCAGCCTGTTTTTATATCCCCGTCTTGGGACAAAGACCTTCTCTTACATCAAGGGAGATGGCATTGATCCACCACGCGGGCCCCGTGCGGAACCGTATTAATTTTACTGTCTGGATGACAAGATAAGTTAAGCTATCTTTATTGTACAGAATTTAGGTACATTTTGTAGATGGATTTGCACAATATATCATTCGCTAAATCCTACCTGTCCAGGCGTATACAATATTAATGCTAAAATACTAATTAAAATAACTAAATTATTCACTCCAGTTTAAATTAAATAACGATTTTTTATTTGCGAATACGTACTTGTTAGTTTATTTGCGAATGCCTGTTATTGTCTCCGTTGAAAATATGATAAAAATTTGACCGTATGTACGCCACAGCTGTTGGTATTCCGAACATGTAAAATAAAATTAAAATTAAAAATCACTTTTTTGGCTGACGCCCCGTTCGACAGTCCATAATAGTAATTTGAGCGGCTCACTATCAGTTATATTATTTATCAGCCTGTAGTGTCAAGATCTCCCCCCAACCCTTCCACTCATCCCTACTCTTTGCAGACTCAGACCCCACTCTCTTAAGAGCGTCCAGTTCGTCCCGCTCCCGGTAACATTGGCTTCACAAATATAATTCCAAAATTTCAAATCCTACTTCCAAGTTATCTGAGCAATCGTTCGCGTGTATCTGTCCTTACAGTGATTCCTGCCCCCCCCCCCCCTCAACCCCTCCCCTCCCCACGCGCGAGTGAGTGCAGTTTATGAATATTGAGGGCACTCTGTGCATTCCGTGCGCACAGGGAGGGAGCGCGGGAGCGCAGTCGAAGACAATGAGCCTCAATAAGGTTGAGATTTTCTCAAAAACTACTGGACCGAAAATAATATTTTTTTATAGTTACATAGTTTTAACTTTTATCTGTCAAACAGTGAAAGAATTTTTGCAATAGGTCAAGTAGTTTTTGAGAAAATCTCAACCTTAAAAACTCTTCTGTGCACCTTTCTCTGTGTTCCGTACCACACTTTTGGGTTCACCGCCGCCGGGCCCACAAACGCTGGAGCCCAGTTTCCACAGCGGACGGGTAATCAGTGGGAAATGTTTAAACTGAACGGACTCTGTTTAAACGTAATAGGTTTACATTTCCACAAACAAAGATACTTTGCCGCAGCGTGTGATCAAACAAGTGAAATTATATTGTGTGCGGCTCAAAACAAACCACATTGTTGTTATTGCTAGTACAAATATTTAACTATCAATAGAGTCAAATAGAGTTTGTTCGAAATTAACCGTGCTATGTTTGCGAAACTACTAAGAAACGTATATTCTCGTTTTTTGCCTTTAAAGGTCAGCGGCGAAGGCGGTCGGCACCAGACCGATGTATGTGACGATAACCGCCTAGCATCAGGGGCCTTACCATGAAGTCTAATAGCAGGATTACTTCAATAATACTTTGTTTTTTAATATTTCGTACCATGACAACCTAAAAGTAAGCTTATTAAGGTCGTCATGGTACGAAATAACAAAGTATTATTGAAGTAATCAAGAGTTCATGGTAAAGGCCCAGGTGGCACGTCCGCTTCTGTGTCCCCTTTTCTCATAATACGGCCCCGAGCCGTTGTCCTGCCGCCGGCCCTGCAGCCGGCCCTGCCGCCGGCCCTGCAGCTAGACTTTATGCAGATTGATTTTCTGTTCGCTCGTGCACTTTAGAGAGCGGATTTAAAAACTCGCCCGATTCTCGCCGTTTCGCGGCGGATGCGATTAGCGCGTTATTTGCGGCCGGAATTGGGCCCCGGACGGGCTTTTAACGCGCACTTTTACAGCTAACGCGTTTAACAGGCGAGGGGGGGGGGGGGCGAGATTGAGAACATTTGTAGGGGTCCGTACCTCAAAACGGGTTATGTCTAGGCCAGTGTGATAGTCGTGCTAATGTTCATTATGTAAATAGGTAAGATTTACTTTTGATAATAAATTTCGATTTCATAAAAAGTTGGCTGTCGGTGTGAATACCCTTTTTTGTCAGTACCGATAGGAGTAGTTGTAGTCAAGTTGAAATTCATATCAAATACTAAGGTTTGCTTGAGAAAACTTTGAGAGCCTTGGAGCTGTGAAAAAATCAAACTTGTAAATCAACGCAATAAAAAGATACGACCGTTTGCCCCATAGTTAGACCCTCTCAAGGAAATCAAACCCCATAGGGTACTTCCCGTTGACCTAGAATCATATTCGGTATGAAGCAATGTCTACAATTAAAAAATTTAAACACGAAAAGTTGATCACAATTTTTTTTGCGATTAAGAACTAATTTGCATTTGATAAACTGACCGCGACCTATGGCTATGTATATGTCGCAGTCAACTGGTTTGAAATAGACATTTGATTGAACAGCTAGCACTTTAATTGAACGACGCCATTCAAACATCTAAATGTCAATTAGCTGAGTGGCCAACACTCTTATAGCAGGATTACTTCAATAATACTTTGTTATTTCATACAATGACGACCTTAATAAGCTTACTTTAAGGTAGTCATTGTATGAAGTAACAGAGTACTATTAAACTACTCCTGGTATAAGAGTTCATGGTAACGGGGCAGTTGACTGCGACATATACAAATACATAGATACCTGTTTTCCTTGACAACGATTTTGTCCCTGATTTTCGTTAGAAAAGTTTGTACGGAGCTCTCGTTGCGCGAGTCCGACTGGCGCTTGGTCGGTTTTTTGGTCGGTTCTCTGTTTTATTTGTGGCTTTTACGTGACGACACGCCTCCGGGCCGAGGAGCGGCGGCTTATGAGCTCACACGTGTGACGGCTGCGCTGCTTGCAGTGCTCGCGATTGGACGCTAACGATTGGAAATAGCGCCATTGCGACTCCGTTGTTATTTATTTATTTTATTAATGGACTCGACAGTTCGTCATTTGCATATGTCATGTTACAGAAAATTCAATATAGAATAGTCTTCTATTCGCGCCGCCCGTGGGCCTCTGACGTGACTATAATACATATACTTATCCTATGTCAGTCAAGTCGTTTATGCTACTGGCAAACGATAACCCTTATTTCGTCAGTCGGATAAAACTCTTTATCTGCCTAAATTGTTCATAGACAGTCTCTGTGGAGGCGGGACGTGTTACCCCTTTTGCGCTATAGTTGACAATTCTAACCTCATTAGCGGAAGTTAGCGCCGTCGCCAGCCAGTGCCGCACTAGCGCACAGAACTAGTCACTGACGGAATAGCGGAGTAGGCAGCGAATGCCACATACACTCATGAAGGATAAAATTACGCAGCGCTCCATGGAGAGAGTCTAGAGTATATTTTGTATCGGCTGCCCCATGTCTCCATCCTTGTTCACACTTTCATACGTCAGAAAGAGGCAAAGTATTTATTATGTTTGATTTCTATTAAAAATTCGACCGCTAGAATAAGAAATAAATGGCAGAGACACGAAAAACACGCGAGAGCAGGATCTGCAATATAAATATGGCTCGCTCCATTGATTTCTTGCTTTACGTATATATTATAGTCGTATTGCGCAACATATGCTCTGCATTTTTAAGAGGTTCCGTACTTCAAGAGGGAAAAAGGACCCCTAGGATCACTTTCGTCGGTTTGTCATTTTCTTACAAAGTGGCAAAAAAATTTGAAACAAAAATATATAAATGTGTTTACTTGCAATGAACGACATTATCTTTATGATTTAAAAGATTTTTTAAAGATACAAAAGTTTGTCATAATCTATTGAGATTAATTTTTAACCGACTGCGCAAGAAGGAGGGTTATGTCTTTCGAGTGTATGTAAGTATCTATGTGTAATTATTGTAGTGACATAGGATATAAAAATTTAATCAAAGCAGCTTAAGTTTTTAACAGTCGGGTTTTTTGTTTCTTAAATTAATTTCTTTAGGTTCTGATGTCCTGTCCACTTTAACATTCTGTCTACATTCAGTTCTGTGTGTACCTTACTCCCCCCCCCCCCCCCCCCCCGAGGGGCTCGTTGTCCAGTTGCGAGTACACGTTGAAAAAACGATCGTACAAGTGGAGCAACGTTGGGCGAGGTCAGTACCTTGATGGGTGACCGCTAGTGACACTTTCATCTGAGCCCCTCCGTGGCGCACGTTAAGCAGTTGGTCCCGGTTGCTGTCGCTTGACAGCAGTCGTTAGGCCACGTCAGAGGCCTACGGGCGGCCTGAATAACTTTGGCAAATAGGTTTGGTCACTAAACCACACGAAAAAACCACCTACTAGCGGCGCGGACACACAGAAGATTCCGTTCATTCATTTATTACCATGCCAGCGCCAGCAGCTCGCGCGGGACTAAGTTTGTTCCATAAGTATAAGCTGACATGATGGCGAACAAAAGCGAAACAGACTTTGAGACAGACTGTAAGATCTTTGAGTTAATTTGCACATTCTGTTCTATTATAAAGGATTTTGTTAATAAGATGTACACAAAATATTTATTCAACTACTCAAGGGTTGACTGGAAGCAATCCCCTGAGCGGGATACGTCCGCCTTTGTATATACTACTTAATTTCTGTGTATATTTTTTTGAGTGTCACACATGTAAAACTTATGTACAAACAAACAAAATGATCCTGAATTTAAAAAAAAAATCATTCGTTGATCTATTTATCTATTTCATATAGTGAAGAGATATTTAAAAGGGACCCGTGATCCAATTGCGAGTCCGAATTGCAAAAGATCGTACAAGTTAAGCAACGTTGGGTCGGTGTACTTGGATGGGTGACCTAATGTTCACATCCCCTCCATATCTCACTAAACTATTATGAATAGAATAAGATCTAATTCCAAATAATATAGGATTCGAATAAATAATAATTAGAAACGTGACAGCGTTTAAAAAAATCAATAGCGCGATGATGACCAGTACTGAATCATCACAAGTTCTATGCGCATTATGTACAGCACCATCTCTGGGCCGATTTGAGAAATTTCTCCCATGTTTTTTTGTCATAAATAGCGGTCAAGTATTCTTGGGCCGCAGATTAATGATGTCTGTCCACATGTCTGGCGCAGCTGGCGACGCCGGCCCCGGGCCAGCCGGGGGCAGCGCGGGGGCCGCAGCGGAGTGATAAGGATCCCCCGGACCCGCCCCGCCGCCGCCGGGCGTTGTTATAAATCAGGCGAAACAATTAGTTTGGTGTCACCGCGCGGCACGGGGCGGGGGCGAGGTGAGCGGGGGGAGTAGACACAGCGCACGCGCAACGTACAGTAACTGAGCTTTGATATAAAACAAACAGAAAATAATTGAGGAAAAAAAAATTCCAAAAATTTAAGCAGCTTTGATAAAAAAAATTCTAGCCTATATCACTTCTACAATCAAGACGAATCTAACGACATCTCATATGTTAGAATCCATCAAGCCGCAGACTGCAGGGCGTGCTTTGGCTCTGTGAATTAGACATACATACCTACACTCGAAAAACGTAACACCCTTCTTGCGCAGTCTGGCAAAAATAAAAAAAGCCTTTTAGTCACTAGTTAAAGTACATAATTGGTTTCAAAATTGTTATTTGTTCAGAATTTGAATTACGTATTATCCATGCTCGGTGAATGAATTAGAACATGATGAAAAATTCTTGCCGTGGGCAGGACTTGAACCTGCGACCCTGTCATTCCGTGTTATTTGTTGCTTTGATGTACAACGTCATTGAAGAAAAACCCGGAAATATAAATAAATAACACATATTACGACGACGAAATTCTCCGAATTCGTTCTTGGCGTGTATCCTGGCAATCTCATCAACAAAACGAATCTAACTTTTAGGCTACATGGGGTCATTGATCGACTAAGACTGATACAAACACACATGCACACTCTAAAAATGTTACCTTACTCTTCTCGGTAGTCGGGTAAAAAGAGAAAAAACCCACTTGTAATCGGGAAACAGAAAGGGGCAATTTTTTTTACCATATTTTACCAATTAAGTACACAAACTGACTCAGAATTGATTATAATCAATTGGAAAACGTTTCTACGCTAATGAGCATAACCGGTATCGACCGGTTATTAAATTAACCTACTTGTAATATGGCATGAAAGGTCAAACATTATTGTGCGCCCTTGCCTACCTAAATAACTAAACTCGAGACCACTTACCCCGACTTAAGTTTGTCCTTGAAGAACATTTTCAATAATGACCCTTATCCCTAATCTCCAAGCTTCTTTTTACCCAATTGTGAAAAACATTACCTGGCATTTCACTTAAAACTACACGGACTGCAATTTAAATTCACTATTCAACTCTTTCATAGTAATATTCGTATTTAAATAGCCCGAGGCTGAGTGGGGCCAGAGAGTCTGGGTACTGTATACTCAGCGCACTGTGGCCTCGCAGACGGCGCCCCTGGATATAATGAGAACAAGCCTCTTTTAATTATGCCTTCGCAAACTCTTTGCGAAATTAAATTCCGCGTCGCGCGAGAGGCAGCCCTACGGCATCGGTGCCCCGCTCACCCCCGGCCTCGCCCCCGCGCTCGCCCCGCACGGGTCACGTGGTACGAGCTAAAGGTATAGGGATGATGACTCACGACTTTTTTAATACACCTCATTTTGAAAAGAACACGTTTTGTAGTAACAACAGTGACTCGCGTAGACGGGCTACGAGTAGGCGTAGCTGCGTAGACGTGCTACGTCGTAGCGAGACGATAGTTCGAGTGTCCTTGTACAGCTAACACCAGGTAACCAGATCAAGTGTAACACTTTGGACTCAGGACCGTTCTTATTATCTGCGTTGTAAGATTTAAAATCGTACTGTAAATGTTACCATTGATTTGCTGTTGTCCGTACTTGAAAGTGACTGCTGACAAATTAAGCCACCGGTTAGCAGTTTTTATACCTACTGATCGTAGCGATAAAGATTGCTAAACGGTAGCTTATTTTTACAATTGCCAAACCACCGATTTTGTATAGCGAAAAGCAGCGAAAATCCTTAAATTGTGGCTTAATCCACCTCCTAAGTTTAAACCATAATTGTGGCTAAGAGCCTTAGAGTCTAAGAAATGACGTATTGTCTTTGCTAACCTGTGTCAGCCCACTGCTTTATACCTCAGGCAGATTGAACGGAACGCCGCATAACAGATATTCATGTCTGCGTCTATGTAATGACTATTGAGATAATACGTAAAACCCCGACACGGTCCTGGCCGGCGGCCAGCGCTGAGCACGGCGGCGGCGGCGCACAGGAAGGGGTAGATTAATTTACCCTTATTTTATTTCATTACGGGCGCTGTTCGGGCGGCCGGGCCAATGCACTCAAACTGCACTGTATAAATTCTATTCCCGATCGTGACAAAAATGATTCTCAATTTAATATTAAGATAAGTAAGACTTACATATTACGTAAAAATTTCACCACTGAGATGGAGAAACTTACTCAACACTAAATATACTTATTAGTTAAGAAACATGTGACAATAAGCACATAAGATAACAAATATAACGCTTTATTTCTAAGCAAAACAGCCGCGATTGTCACCCGCCAGTAATTACGAGTGCATAAGGTCTGAGCCGGCGGCCTCTTGTCCTGTTTAAATAGCACGAAGCAGGTACGAGCGGAAGGAACACAAACTCCCCCAAAGCGCTGCGGCCACCTATTAAATCCTACAACAGCGTAACAACAGGCTTGAATAAACAAATCTGTCGGCACTCGCGGTACACCCGACATCACTTCACACAGGCCATGGCAATGTGCGCTGTATTACCACAGCCTAGGGTCCTTCTGGGCGCGCGTGCTAAAACTCCTTTGTCCGCGCAAATGAGACGAATTTCTGTTCCGCCGCGACCTCGGGGGGTTCGCGGTTTGGACACATTGCATTTCGTGTTTACAAACGGCTGCCGTATTATGTGCCAGCCGTTTTTAATAAAATGCCGTAAACATGGTTAATTATTAAAAAATACATTTTTTTTCCCTAATTGACTTTTGCATCTATTTAACTGTCAATTTAATAGTTTATTGCCTGATTGTTTGCCATATCTCAATAAAAATAACAAATAAACCCGACTTCTCTTGTGATAAACGCGAATCTAATGATACCTCATACATCAATGTCCATCAAGCCGTTTAGGCTACAGGCCCTTTCGACAGTCGAATCAAAATTGATTGTCTCTTTCGGTTTACCGGTTCGCAAGACGTAGGCACTTTTGATCTTTTTCACTCACATTTTCGACTTTTGCAAATAACTAAAAAAGCGATCAAACTAATTTTTTCTGATCACAGCTGGCTCAGTCATAAGGCTACTTAATATAGAAAATCAATCAACCAACATATAATTTATTTTCTCACCACAATCATAAACATAAGGTAACACTTTCAATAGCTGTACAAATACATTTGTGGGCGTCTGAATTAAGTTACTTCAGGTAACCAGGCCTCCGACCCATATTCCTACACAGTTATAAACACCGAGAATAAACCACAGTCTGATGGTGCACTGTTCTAACGCGAAAAAGCTCCCACACTGGGAATAACCTAATGCGCCTCGGTCAATGGCGAGTCCTCCGTCCCCTCCCCGCGCCCTGTCCGCGCCGAGCCCCCAGCCACTCGTCATAACAAGGCGGTTGTCGCCCCGGCTGGCCTCAGGCGCCGCATGCCCAGTGCCCGGTGCCCACGCCACGCGCTCCACCATTCACACACAACGACCCATTACTTACTCACTCCGCCGGCTCAGTGAAGAGGATCTTGTCCTCCGCAACTGTGACACAACCGCACGTGTACGGAGGTCGCCCTAAAACAAGGACTCATATCAATTGTGGGCGAGTTCCCGACTAACCACACGGGAGCCACCCGGCACACCCCGCCTCGCCTCGCGCTTTCAAACAGTACTCAAAATAATGCGAGGCGATACCGTTACGGAGGTTATTGGTGTGCGTTGCAGCGTGGAGTTTTATTCAAAGCATACTGAACGATCGAGGTGAGGCGGCGCTTATCCCTTTTCACGGTGTTACAGTGTGCGACAAGGCTTAGCCTTCTTTTATACAATCTAGAGATTGCATTTTTACAAAAATCTTAACCTAAGGGCTGTACTATACTAGTCAGATAGACAAGTGTATCCGCCGCCGCGGGTCCCGCCCCGAGCGAATTTATTCCGCCCCCGAATTCACCCTTTTGGTATTTTATAGCATTGTTTATCGCTCAGGTTGGTCTGTCCTCAGGCCGCGCTGAGTCCGCAATACGGCTGCTGACAGTGAGCGACGCTGAGAGCCGGCCGTGACTCTTACTACCCCTACATAATATTATAGTACACAGGGCGGCAGGGTAAACGTCATATTTGCCCTTGGAACTGGATATTCAGTATCATAAATATGATCTATAACCGTTGTAAAATAATGTCATTAAAATTTTCAAAATAAAATAACAGTGAACACCCTAGTCACTATACACTAGGCTTGTGCATAGATATCAGTTGCCTCGTGACGCGTGACCGTGACCTTCGGTCATTGACCTGTGGCGCGTACGTATCGCGTGCAGTCGGTGTCTCTGCAGGGGCCTTTTTGGGACCGGGGTAGTACAAAATCAATAATAAAGCTTGTAATATTTTATTTACTTTTAATTAAGGTTGCTACTGATTTCGTAATAACATTATTTACATTTCCACGTGCACAGTATTACAATGGGACAATGGACTCCCCTGAAAAGGAGGAAACAATTAAATTACAATTCCAGTTATATTTTGATTTGATTCAGAGCCATTCAACTGGTAATGTGAAAGGTGCGTCAGTTTGTTTGTCGGCCACAAGCACAACAGACGACGCCAAACGTTAATTAATGAATCTTATCTTATCCTGATAGGATACCATTCGATCCATTATCATCTTTTGTGTGCCCCTCTCCTTTATACTCCTCCTCCTCCTCCATAATAATTAAATTCACGATCTGAAGTTTCGAGCTAGATTCAAGAGTGCACAGGCTTAGGAGTGAACGTGGATGCTGGACTGCTACGTTGGTAGCAGTCCAGCATCCACGGTTGGAAGAATAAACGATTACAATAGATTGATACTCATTAACTTGACATTGGCAAAAGACAACTGTCGAGTCCATTAAAACTAAAAGTACCGCGAACGACCAGACTGTATGCCCTAGTTGGCTTTGCCTTTCCCCTTGGAAAGAATTTAATTTAAAAAAACAGTAAAAGAAAAGGTCCTCCTGGACTTCAGAAAGCAGCGGGGACGTGACGATTCAAGAGTCCCGCTACAGATCTCGGGGGTGAACATAACTGCTAAGCTGTTTCGTCTAGGGTTGATGACGCTTCTGCGACTCCTCTGGAGGAAGAAATGAAGACGATGATCCGTCGTCCAGAGTGACGTCACCACTGGACTCCTCTGGAGGAATAAATGAGGAATACAATGTAATGTTGTTACTCCTTAACTTGACATTGGCAAAGAACAAAACTGTCGAGTCTAATAATAAAACTTCCGAATGTGAAATAAAAGGTCCACCTGGAGTTTTGATAATGACGGGAAAGTGACGATTCAAGAGTCCCACTACGAAATAGATAGATAGATAAACACTTTATTGCACAAAGAAGCATATACATAGAAAACAGCAAGTAAACAATTTTTACAAAGGCGGCCTTATCGCTTAGAGCGATTTCTTCCAGGCAACCGAGGTCAATGGAAATTAACAAAAAATAAACGGCAGTGTATTGCATACAATAAATAAAGAATAAGAAGAAATAAGAAGCAAATACACGAGCTCGTGAACGTGACTGCTGAGCTGCTTCGTCCAAGGTTTGAATCACTGCTGAAACTCATCTGGAGGAAGAAACAAGAACACGAACGATAGTATATAAAATATTCTGTAACATGAAATTGGCAAATAACAAAATGGTCGATTACTGAAACTAAAAGTCCTGCGACGGTAAAAGAAAAGGTCCTCCTCTCCATTGAAGTGCGATGAGGCACTTAAGGCTCGTCCTCTCACTGCGGGCGACAGATAAGCCGCCGCCCGCCGCCGCGGCGCTACGTGCCGCAATTAGCGCCGCTTAGCGCCGCTCGGAGCCGAACGCGATGCAAATCACGTAACGTATCCATTTGATACGCTACAGAGGGTTGACAGAGCTCGCATTATTGAACTCAGCGACAACCCTTGTGCTCCCATAGGATTAGCTTTCGGTGTATAAATTGGGTAATTGCAATAATAATAAAATAAATGTTTAGACATTCATCATCAGTCTATTTATATGTCCCCACTGCTCGGGCACAGATCTTCCCTTACATCGAGGGAGCTCGGGTCATGATCCACCACGCGGGCCCAGTGCGGATTGGCGAATTTCACATGCCTTAGATTTCTTCTTCTTTTATGGCATGCAGGTTTCATCACGATGTTTTCCTTCACCGTTTTGAGAACACTCGGTAAATGTACATAAGTTTAGCCGTCGAAAAAACCTAGGATTCCTCATTGGTACATGGCTGCCCTGGCTGGGAATCGAACCTGGGACCTCCGTATTGCAAGTTCATTGACCCAACCACTGACCCACCGAGCTCTCTTATTAATATAAAATATTAATCATTAAATCTAAAGAAAGGCTTACAACCATTGATCTCCTATAAACAACTAGATACACAAAGGTCTTACTAAAACAATTTAAAAAACGTCCAAATAAGGGTACATTGTTAACGTCCAAATAATGTCCAATAAAGCAAATGAGGGTCCATTCATCCGTTTGGACCTTCTTTGCGCTCGGACATTTTTAGAAGGCAGACTGTGTATCTAGTTTATAGCTTACAACTTAACAATATTATCTAGTTCCAAATGGCTAATGTTCAAAGTCAAAGTCAAATTTCTTTATTGCAAGTAAGCACGTTGAGTACATTTTTGCACGTCAATATATTTTTTGAATTTACATTTACACCACTTTGCAAGGAAAAGGTGCCAACGCTCTTATTAAACTAATTCTTCTTGGTTCTTAGTAAACTAATGGTTAATATTACTCGATTGATGACGCTGTCATTCCCTTAGGTCGTTTTCACCTAACCGAATCATGGTAGCCTGCCACGGAACGGCGAGATCCTTGGTTCGAATCCTGATTGTGACGATTTTTTCTTAATTTAATATTCAGACTGTTCCACATAGAGTAAGTAAGGATAAAATCCTAGGCTTAGTTTTGTCCGAACTAATTCTAATTACAACAACAGTTTGTAACTGCTTATAAATCCACATTAATGTTGTCAGTTTAGGGTCAGCCGCGGCTTAGCGGGACGCAATCAACCGGCCGCCGCGTGTGCGGCGCCCTAATGCCTGCGGAGGGGTGCAAGATGGAAATAATGAACCCTTCTGCACTACTATGTACTAAGATTAAAGCCAGAGCAGATTTCACCAAAGGTGAACGCACACTCATCCGGGCCGAACGCGACCGAATGACTCAAAGGAGGCATCACACCAATATCGAACGATTCGACGCGACCAGATGTGCGAGGTTCATAGTTTCATAATATTATGTTGAGTATTAATGTCTGATTATTGCTTGGCGTAAAATTACATAGTTACAAGTCAATCTAATAAATGCATGGTAACAACGAAAATTGATAAATTACCGCATATTAAGTCTCTATGTTGAAGCATTGACAAGGCCTCTTTACAGCCGCAATTAGATCATTTTGTTATATCCCGTGGGTCGGTTCTTTGCCCTGTTTCTCTGTTCGTACGGTCGACAGCAGATCAATAGTAACACTTGCAGTACGATTTCAAGTCTTACGACGCAAATAATAAGAACTGTCAAAAGTAAATAGTGTTACCATTGATCTGCTGTCGACTGTACATCCAGCCGTAACCTAGTTTGTATTCTGCACCTTATATTATTGTAAATTATGACATTATGTATGACATAACCAAGTGTTCCCTAGAGCTCCTAAGGTTGAATAAATGAAGTATTGATGCCTCTGATATAAATAATTCTAAAATTCGCCTCGTTCTGCTCGCCTCAGTGTGCGTTCACCTTGCCAGTCCGTCGGCGGCGCCACGTCCGCGCCTTAATTAAGAAACGCGTCCCGCGCTGAATAAACAATCGCTGCTCGAGCCCCGCCAGCCGCTGCCGACCCGCCCACACCCCGCCGCCGCCCGGCGCGACACATTCCCTCTGATGGTGCTTTAATTAACCGCCACATCACATAGTTACACTAATAATAAATTAAGTAAATTGCTGAAATTTTGGCAATGACCCTTATAATCCTAGAATTCGACTGTAAACTCTTTTTAATTCTGCTCTAATTTGTTTCACATAACATAATTTTTTAATAGGCTGGCCAATTTTTGACATTTTTCAATATCAAGTTATTCATATTATTCTATCCTAGTATTCTTTCTTCCTCCAGAGGAGTCTCAGAAGCGCCTCAAACCCTGGCCGAAGCAGGTCATCAGTCACATTCACCCCAAGCTCTGGAGTGGGACTCTTGAACCCACCTCGAAACAGCAGCAATTATTCGAAAATGTCAACATGTTGATGTTGACGAAGATTTTCTAACCACAAAACCGTCACTTTTCCGACATCTTCGATATTCCGATATCTTCGTAGTAAGTACTTATACATTAGCTAAGACTTTTGTTCCGTAAATCCCAGGAACTCACGACCACCATCAAGAGGAGAAAGTGGGTCTCGGACACGCGCTGAGACACGAGAGGTACCAACTCCTCCAACTCATAATGATGGGCAAGATTGAGGGGAAAAGGCAGAAGGAAGACATCGTGGCTCCGCAATATAAGGGAGTGGACAGCTATAGCCAGCGGCGAAGAGCTGGTCCGACTGGCTCAAGACAGAGGGAGATAGGCGGAGCTGACGGCCAGCCTTCAGGAGGGGAGAGGCACTGCAAGAAGAAGACTTTTGTTATCATTAGCAAAGAATTTAATATAACTGTTGCTAAGAAGAATATGGAGAAAATCCGAGTCACGGGAGGTCTGTGAAAATAGTGTGCCTTTGAATGGCGAGACTCCTGGTTCAACAGATGGTGACGAATTTTTTTACACTTATATTATTGTGCACAAAATATATGTATATTTAGATTTGAATACAGTCATTAAACATAGCTTAATGAACACACTAATTACTGCCGGATGTATGTGACAGTGACGGAATAGTATCCAATTAATCGCTCGCTAACTATCATTCAATTAGTCCCGGAGCCTGGCATCAAACGAACGGTAAGTAGATTTCGGCTCGAGTGCTTAAAGACTCCCGCACTCCCTTAACAAGCCCTCACGACGCGTAGACGCGTTTACAAAGCGCTTACGTGATTACAAATGAAGGAAAAAAAATCTCCATGCTCCATGGAGAGAGCCTAAAGTTGATTCTGTAAGTGAACAGGTCGACAGCCCTGGAATGCCCTGTCCGTGCTTGCCTTTATCCCACTCTGCCACTTACCGTGATGTTAGGCATGGTATCAATATTGAATCAGTGAGACTCGAAAGCTCTACGGAGCAGCACGATGTGTGACACGGGAAATACTAGGAAATGTAAGAAAGTAGGAACAATTGAGCCGTTGTAGTATTCCGCAAAGACATTTGAGTTTTGATCGGTAGGCATCCGTCATTCATTACCATTCCCCCCAATATTGTTACATCGGTTCTCATACATTTTTCGATAATTTCGCGTCATGTGGTTAAATCGTCCAAAGTCGCCATTGTTGTCACGTTCACTCTCAGAAATAGACATCAGCTGATTTTGTGTTCGACTACCTACTATTGAAATGCAGAAAACAAATGAATGGCAGAGACGCTATTTGTCATGCAAAAGCGGAGTCTGTGATGTAAACATAGCTTACTCCAGGGCATTATGTGATTGCCTACTTTCATGCGTCAGAGGGAGACATCTGTTTTTATGTGTTACGCTTCTATTGAAAATTCAAACAATGCAAAAACAAGTGAATGGTTGAGATGCTAAAATTTAAAGAGCGGAGCGAGGTAAATATGACTCGCTCCATGCTGTTCTTTGCTTCATGTGATTACCTCAGTGTATAATCCCCGTCACTTAATAAGGAAAACATTACGCGTACTATCCGACGCCTAAATAATACACAACGACGTGCGAAAATTTTAATTTGATCCCCTAACGAGGAGGTTCCCCGTTAGGGAGCGAGCCAGCGGAACGTGCACCTTATAGCTTCGTGTTAAGGCGCGGGTGAGAGGCGCGATGATTGCGCGTTTAAATGAATACTGCCGGATTATTGCAAAAAGTGTGCTTAATTTGTAATTTAGAGTTAAAAAGGGTCGCATTACCCGCGGGGGTGAAACGATGTGGGAGGAGATTAGAGCCGAGCGCGGAGCGAACCGACCGTAATCACTTGACAGTATAAAGGCTGAAATATATTAAATAGCAGCGGCAAGGCAGGCATGCCATCGGCAGTGGTTTGTAACGCTGCGGTTGCCGCTCCCTTGCTGTGCCGCTGACGCTACGGAGCTGCGTTCAGTCTGGCATCTTTCATACAGTTTCATACATTACTCTTCTGCCGCTGCTTTTAATCTGTTTCAACCACAGACCACTTCCCCCATAGACCTGTAACAGGAGGGCGCCCGTGTCTGCCCGCACATGAGTGAAAAATTGCTTCGCGACACGTGGCACCTAGAGATAGTATCGACATGGATGCATTTCTTTAATACGGCACCCCTGTGCTTCATCTCTATGCGCTCATTGGTGACATAATTTTAAGCTTGCAAATGACATTGCGACATTTCAATGGAGCTTTGCCCCACCAGAAAACTACGTGACCATTTAAGCTGTACCTATCATTTTGTTAGGGACTTATTACAGGTTTCATATTGCATAATCAGTATCATTTTCTACTACTCTCGCAACTCCTATAGAAGAATAACAAAAACAATGAATAATTCGCTTCGATTTCTTACTATTTTCTGAATTCTTAATTAAGCCAATAAATATTTTAAACCAATAATTTTAATAAAAAACGGACATAATTTTACATTTGTTTGTTACCTAATGCGGTTGATGGTGAGGCAGCAATCTGGCATTGTCATTTGTATGGATTTCATGTCTATTGGGTCTGTGGTTTCAGCCTTTAGAGTTACTTTAGACTTTTTTTATGTGATAAAAAGCTGTCACCACACAAGTTACGGGACTTCCCCCATACAAACAGCCGCCCTACATAGTAACCTAGCGAGTATAGAGCAGTAGACTTATTTACCTGCAGAGTTCCATCGACGCGGCTAATGGCGTTCGTGTGAATAATAACAAATCGTATCTAGCCGACACACACCATGAAAGTATGGGGGCCATGGGACGGGATTATCCCGGAACTTTTACGCTCTGTAAATTCGTAAAAGGATGTATTTTTCGAACGATTCGCGTCTATTGGTTCATTCTTCCAAGATTTCAGCTTTAACGCGCGGTTTTAGGGAAAAGTTACACTCCCTTTATGGCTAAAATCCATTGATCTCCTATAAACAACTAGAATCTAGATACACAAAGGTTTTACTAAAACAATTTAAAAAACGTCAATATAAGGGTCCATTGTTAATGTCTAAATAATGTCCAATAAAGCAAATGAATTCCATTCATCCGTTTGGACATTCTTTGCGCTCGGACATTTTTAGAAGGCAGACTGTGTATCTAGTTGTTTATAGGAGATCAATGATAAAATCACTTTATTTAGGTCTCTTCTCGAATCGTTTAGTGACCGCACCTATTGTCAGAGTTATTCAGGCCGTCCGTAGGCCTCTGACGTGGCCTGACGACAGCAACCGGGACCAACTGATTAACGTGAGCCCTGAGGCACGGAGGGGCTCAGATTAAAAAGTTACTGATCACCCATCCAGGTACCAACGTTGCTTAACTTGTACGGTGGAACACAGAGAAAGATGTAGAGGAGAGTTTTTATGGTTGAGATTTTCTCAAAAACTACTTGACCTATTGCAAAAATTATTTTACTGTTTGAAAGATAAAAGTTAAAACTATGTAGTTGTAAAAGAATTATTAGAATGGGTCCAGTAGTTTTTGAGAAAATCTACAACATTAGTTATTACGTATTTATGTGGTTGTGTCCCCTTGCCGTGTGTGCTCATAGTTAAACCAGAGCTCATAAAACAGTGTCGCACATTGTCGCCCCAGACAATGGGGCAAGTTTAATTGTTGTTTGCGCCCCGCCATTACCGGGGGCGCACTAATTGCGGCCCCGGGTGACGTCACACCGCGTAGGACCGCGCTATCGGCTCGCGAACCGACCTTTTGCTTGGCATTAAGCCCATCACACACTGTTCCAATCGTCATCAGACGAGCTCTCTAGTAAGTTTAGCAGTAGCAAGTTTTGTATGCGTTTCATTGCAAAAATAAAGGCTTCCAATAGAATGACGTAGTTGTGATATATTAACGTCAGACCTGCGTGTGGTCGTTTAAGAGCCTTGCATGAGCCAACTAGCGCCGCCAATCTTGAAAAAATAATATCTTCCAATATAATCAATTTTATTAAAAAAGCTACTATTTTTTAAATGCTTATTTATAACGTGATTCAATGTCGGTAAGTTGTAGTTCGCATAATTGCGAAAAACAGCCGTTTTTGGCACATTTGTGAACTACAACTTAGCTTGTCGCAATTATGCCATGTATTGTATATTGAAAAATAGTATTCATCGTAATAAACATTTTGTAAATAGCTTTTTTAATAAAATTGATTAAATTGGAAGATATTATATTTTCAAGATTAGCGGCGCTAGTTGGCTCTATGAAGGTTCTTAAGATAATATATCTTTATATTAGTCGCTATAATATACATTATCTTTATTGTATGTGATGGGCTTTAGATAGTTATTGAAACATGACGAGGCCGAATATAAGTCATTTTAATAAAATCAAATAATGGTGGTTTTGAATATAAAAGCCAATTGATCTTCCTTCGACACCGGTTACGTACGAGGAATATTTAGGAGGTTAGAGGTTACGTAGGAAACGAAATATTCACTAACAAATATACTTAATTATCTTATTGGAATATTAAGTTAATGTTAGACAAATTATTATCAATCTGGAAAGTACAATAGCATGCAAATTCTAACAATTAAATGAAGTAGGTATCATTCGTATATTTGAGACTAGCTGTACCCCGCAACTTCGTTTGCGTAGAGGAGGAGGATGGAGGATATCAGGAGGCAGATCTTCCTCTCTGGATCCTTGTTTCCACATCACATACCGCCATGGCTTGTAGCCTATGAGCTGTCCGGATATTTCTGCTATCTCCTAGTGAAACTCCCATCAAAACCCCTTCAGTAGTTATGGCGTGATACTTGCACAAAGTCACAGACAAAAATACTAAAAATTAGTGTTTTGGCATTAGTATCGATCCTAAAACACATTACAATTATTCTTTTCAAAAAATATTCAATGTATGTATAGATGAAAAGCGATGGATGCGAGAAGCGGAATGTAAAAAATACAATCCCTGACGTAAAATTATTCGTAACTGGGGATGATAGCGCGGTTACGCATCACACCCCCATAAAATGGACGCTGTAAAAATAAAATCAATACCAAAAGAAAATGGCAGGTTTTAGTGTCGTCACATATTTTTAAATGCCCTCGCAACCAAGACATAGACTTTTTTTTTGAGAGTAGTGATTATTTGCTAGAAAGTTTTCTTTGCATATTTTCCTCCTCAACGTTTGACCTCTTTTTCTTGCAAAATTGTGTAAAATAATATTGACCTGCAAAAATATACACAATGCATTTACTGGCAATATTATTCCGGTTATTGTAAAAGCTGCATTTACTTCACGCCTCAAAGTGATGTGCAGTTTTTAATATAATCAGACAGGCGTTGAGTTTTATAAATATAGAGTAGGACATAGAGAACAAAAACCGGCCAAGTGCGAGTCGGCTCTCGGACTCGCGCACCGAGGGTTCCGTGCAATTTTACCATAACATTTGCTCTAACTAAAAGATAAACTAGATTTATGGGTGCTATAAGACCTATAGCTTCTTGCCTTTCATGACTCAACGGTCAACGGGAAGTACCCTATAGGTTATAAGTTTCTCGCGTTTTCATACAAATATGCAGGAAAAGGCGACATAAGAGGCCATATCTTTTGATTGCGTTGACGTAGAAGTTTGATTTTTTAACGACTGCTGTACACGTTTCTGAAATATAGGTCTTAATAGACAGACGGATAACAAAGTGATACTATAAGGGTTCCTTTTTTCCTCTTGAGGTGCGGAACCCTAAAAATGTGAACGTTAATTACGTTAATAAATGAGGATAAAAATTAATTGAAAAGTTGTCTAATAAATGTGTTATTGAAAGGAAAATTTGTATAGCGGAAGATGGAAACTCTTAGCATGAAACTATTTATTATAATTTGGACGCATTTATCCGAACTTGGACGAAAATAACAGGGTTTTTATGTACTAAAGAGAAGCTAGACTATCGCTATATTAAGCTCGGTAAAAGTTGTGATGAGTCGGAAGCTCGGTGGGAACATCCGGCGATAAATCAAACTTAGAGACAAGTTGGAGCGCTAAGCAGAGCTCAGCGCTGGAGTGACACTGCTGTGTTGTGGGGTCGGGGGTCGACTCCGGGACTGTGAATTACAACTGGATCAATGCTATTGACAGTATTGAGTGGCCAGGTGTGGGGGGGGGGGGGTGTTGTCCAGTAAAAGTAATAGTATTAGTTAAAGTATAGTAAGTATAGTAACTATTTATCAATAGGACAAGTAGAAATTAATTTTAAAACGAAAAAAAAAACCAATTGCTACAAATTTAAGCCGCTTTGATTAATTTTTTATAGCCTATGTCACTTCTACAATTAAGACGAATCTAACGACACCTGCTGTTTAGGCTGCAGGGCGGGACAATGAATTAGACATACACACACTCGAAAAACATAACCCTCTTTCTTGCGCAGTCGAGTAAAAAATAGACGATAATTGGTGGTCAAAATGGAGACAATTAAAATCGGTTGAAAAATGACATAGTTGCAAACATTTTAAAATCAGAAATCATATTGTAAGAAGTCACGTCTTATTAATTCCATGCAAACTCCTAAGTTCGATTTACCAAAAACGATTCACATTTTGATTATTTAACCAACCACCAATAACGTTTAACGAATTAAATGTTACAGTTTAATAACATTGTAACAAACATGGGGTTACATGTGCCCTTATAAAGCGATAACTTACATACTTGTGCTGGGTTTCCCGGCCTCGTGGCACGGTGTTTACCGGCCGCGGAGGCGCCGCGACCCGACAGTTACCCGACCGGTCCGGTCCGGACCGGACCGGACCGGTCGCCGGACGGACAAAGGGACCGGCTTTTAGAAATTGATATTCCAAGGATTGCTTTGAGGCGACAATGTGTCGTTGGAATGGAGATTACGGGCGGGGCGGGGCGGGGCGAGGGGGTACGCTCCGACATAAAGAAAAGTGAACAGGAGACAATAAGATAAGATAAGATAAATATTCTTTATTGCAAAAAAAATAAGAAGTATTACACAAAAGAAATAGGCTAATACAGTTAGTATTACAATTGGCGGTCTTATCGCTCAAAGCGATCTCTTCCAGACAACCTTTGGGTAGAGAATTCTATGTATTAATATTAAGTTTCGAAAAACACTCGACGAATTTTTAAAACACTTTTCAATAAGGTTTTTTTTAAATGACAACTGCCAAGCTTTTTAGTACAATAGATGGCGTTAGCTACATCAAACTTCAAATTCCATTCATGTGTCAAATAAAAATGATATCGATTTTTTTTTAATTTATTATGGTATGGCCCAATGTCATCGGCCAAAATGAATTTAAATTCACATTACAAATACGTTTAGTACATTTTATAACTTATTGTGTAAGTACTACTCTGGTCAAATAATTTTATTTGTATTTTATTTTATTATGATAAACAGGAAAACCAGCAGCTTATAAACTACTACATTTTCATTTTAATAGAAGCGAAGATTATAGGTTTTCACTTAGAGACACTGAGTAATTAAACAAGACGCAAATAATGGAATAACAGATAGAAACTAAAAAACTAAGATCCAGTGCAGTGCTAAATAATAACAATTGAATATTAGGAAATTGAGAAGGGCTACAATATTTCACTTTGTATGAAACAAAGGCCTTTGTGCTGCCATCTACTTTTAAAGAATGGTTATTTATACTCGTACAAAAAAACTTATTACATAGTTCACGTTCTAAGCTTATACTAGGGATTTTTCTTACTGTAGGTTAAGTATAGTTCTTGAGTAAATCTAAACTTTATGAGACGCCATGTATACCTTTCGCTGTCTCCAACTGTACTACTCCCCGGGGTGGGGGGTAGGAGGGGAGGGGGTGATAGTGTGAGCTCGGGCAAGTGGGATCTTTTATCAATAAATTCGGGTTTCAGGAAAATAAGGTATCTTTTATCCAGTGCGGGGGGAGCATTGAATGGTATATCTATTTTGAAAGTCAAAGATTTTGTACGGGTCCGCGGTGAGACGATTTATTTCAACCACATAACCTGTTACTTACCGTAGGTATAAATATATTATATTTGGTGCTGTTACGTGACTGTTAGCACAGGTAGAATTAAGAATAGATACTTATAATAGAATTAGTTTAGATAATAATTTGTAAAATAGGTTCATTAATAGATCTCAGGTAGTGTGCCAGTCTAGATTTTGTGTTAGGTTGTGAGGATTGGATTTTGATTGACCAGGATTTTCTCGAAAACTACTATAACTGTAAAATAATTATTAAAATCGGTGCAATAGTTTTTCAGAAAATCTTTACCTTATTGAGGCCCCCTGTATACTTATCTCTGTCTTCGACTGTACACGAAGTCAGAGATGAGAATACAGGGGCCCTCAATAAGGTTGAGAATTTCTCAAGAACTACTGGACCGAATGTATTTTTTTATAGAGTAAATAGAGTCATTATACGTAATTGTATGTATTATATATGTATGTAGTGTATTTATTTTAGGTAAGTAATTAGACTGTACACGTAGGTAATGTCGTCTACTCTTTAAAATTTATTTTCACTTCCTAGGTCTTGCTGGAAGAAATCTCTCTTTAGAGATAAGCACCACCTGTGTACATTAAGTTATTTTCAAAAATCACTCAAGTACTTACTTACTTTTTAAGAAAATAACTTTTCTGTACACCTTTCTTAGTCTTCGACCTATAGATACTAGATTTAGTTACTCCATACTATGCGTCTGTTCTACGGAACATCCTGCGCCTCTCTCAACAGGTCTTAATATCTCGAATGATACCTCCCTGAATAACATCATAAACCTGTTTGTGTGTTGGGCGATTGGGTGACGGCCGCGCACGTATTATGAGGGAGGGCTCTTGATGGTAATCGAATTGGCTTTTGAATTAAGTAAGTAGGTACTGCCTCCGCCCGCTCCGAGACGGGGCACACACTCACACCAACAAGTTACGTCAAAGTCAAATTTCTTTATTGCAAGTAAGCACGTTGAGTACATTTTTGCACGTCAATATATTTTTTGAATTTACATTTATACCACTTTGCAAGGAAAAGGTGCCAATGCTGAGGAGAAAAAGTGGCATAAAACTCTCAGCAACACATCTTTTAAAATAATTATAATACAATTACTTAGGTAATAACTAGGTATTACACAACTATTACTATTGTTAGTAATCTACACTCTATCCCTCATGCGGAGCCGGCGACACACACCATGCATGTTCATCGTTTAAATAGTCATCTATTCTTTAATAAGCCTTCCTTTTAATTTAGAATTTCCTCTCTGTCAACGTCGTGACACTTTCTGGCAACTTGCTATAAAAGCGAATACATGTGCCTGTAATATAGTGATTTACACGTGTAACTATTACAATAGATATTACTGCCCACTATGAGCTTGTTGCTTTGGCCGTGGAGACTATGGGTCCGTGGTCGTCCGACACTAAGAGACTGGTTAGGGTGTTGTCTATTCGCCTGGTCCTCGCCTCGGGGAACCTTGGAGCTGGAGAGTATGTTGCCCAGCGCCTGAGCCTCGTTGTACATCGGGGTAATGCGGCCAGTGCGCTGGAATTAGGTACATAATTATTTTATTTGTTTTTATACAATTAAATATTGTTTTTTATGGATACCTAATAAATATAAAGATATTCAAAAAGGAAGTTAGTATGTTACTTCTAGCACATGACGTGCCAATGAACAGTAATGACAATCGTTACTTTTAACTCGTTTCGTAACTTTCTTTCAATAATTTAGTCGATATATTGCTTATTCATATATAAATAGTTGTAATTTTTGGTTTGCCACACTGAGAAATAAAACAAAGCAATCTGTCAATTCGGTCAGTGGTCAACGCATTGTTGTTTAATATCCCAATTTCACAAGTTTTACGGCATTTTCATTATACTTACTTACTTGAAGATACCACCTAGACAAATTCGTTGAGTAATAAATAGTGCAAGTGAGTTTTGGTACACGTATACCACTGAAATGTCATCATCGGAGCTCCAGTATTTCTTAGTCTATCTGGCCGGCTAGCAGCGCGGCGCGGCGGTGCAGTGGCGGCGGCAGGCGGCAGGCTGGCGCGCGGTCTCACATACCATACCGAGCCACGTCGCCGCCGCGCTGTGCTCTCACTAAGGTATGTGATAGTTCACTACAGTAATTTGCTATGGTTTAATAACAGGTGATTGATTCACGTAGTGCGGACTTAGTAGATAATAAATTGGCGTATATCGTCACCGATGTATTATTTTTCATAAATAGCTTCAATCATCGTCTATACTATAAATAAATTATCTTTGATGTGAATACTTTTAAAAACTATTAATTTTATTTTGTATGACTTTCTAGATTCGGTTAAATCGGTATTTTCCCTTAAAAGGTATGTAAAAGTAAAAGCTATGGAAGTAGAACTAATAGGATTTTCCCCGAATAGTCATACGTCATGTAGATTGGAGAACTGTTTCATTTATACTTCTACTGTTTCGATCGTTTCTACTTTTACTGAATTGTTTAATTTGTACTGTTTTCTACGTGTATGTTTCTTTATGCAATAAAGTGTTTATATAGATTATTTGATTTTCTCTTTCCTTCCTAAAAATAGATACTTATTTACTTCAAACTTATATTAGGTACCAAAATACAATAATTTAAACTTCTATCTAGAGCTAAATGTATGACTAGATGAAACAAGCCTCCGTGAGTTAGTCCGCAATATTACATACATGTAAGCAATTTGGTACCAATTTGTAGAGCCATCGTGACTAACAAGCCAAAAAACATGAAGGAAAAAAATATCGCTGCGCTTGTCTGCCATGTAAATATGGTTCACTCCATGTGTGTTACTTGCTTCATTCCTTGCCTCATGTCAACGAACACCGCATTTATAATATTAATTAATTAATTAGTGTCGTGGTGTGAGTGTGGTATGTAGCGGCCCCGTCTCCGGGGACACTGTAATTAATGAATCCCGGGGTCACCCGCGGGACCCGGGACCGTTTTTAAGGCCATTTGAGGCGCTTTTTGCTGCGTTGTGTTGTGGCCCCTCATAGCTGGGAATGGCCCCGGCTTGGTGTCTCGTCGGGGCACGAGGCTAACGTACAATGACGAAATACTTAGACCAATTAGATGGATAACAAAAGGTTTCCTATGGAGCCAGAGATTCCATTAGGGTTTGTCGCTATTCTAATATGATAGTGTCGAAATTTGTTGTATTTATTTTTAATTAATGGACTCGACAGTTCGTCATTTTCCAATGACATGTTACAGAATATTCAAAATATCATATAGTCTTCTTATCATCCACAGGAGTCGCCGTAGCGTCGTCACTCTGGACGAAGCAGCTCGACAGTCACGCTCACTCCCGAGCTTGCCGAGAGTCCCGCTGACTCTTGACCATGGCGCCAAACTTCAGATCCTGCATGAATCCTCCAACAACTTCACCATACTGTCATTCGCGAACATTTTCTGATTAACTCAACGTGATATTAAATAGAAACACCCACTGTAGACATTAAACTGAAAATTATCAAATAATTTCGCAACCGTCGCGTCGCTTCCATAGGTGAAATTTTTGGAGGGTGAGTTGCCCCCTCAGCCCACAGAATGCCGAAACCGTGGCCCAACTTAAAATTACATTTACGGCTAACCCCCGTAGTTTTCCTTATGTAAGAAATAGGTAATATCTTGATCGACAAATTCTTATCCAGTACGAGTACTCGAGTGAAGTATTTGCTTAAAATATTCACGATAACATTCTGTATCCAAACACGGGTTATCTGCGGAGGGTTTGTGCATAAATTTGTAATAAATACCGTATCTACCAAACCCGTTCGGTGCGCTAATGTAGGTACACTCGACAGCACATCAAGTGTAACACTTCGTACTTTGTACCGTTCCTATTGTCTGGGCATAAGGATTCAAATCGTACTGCAAGTGTAGTGTCGGCCCTCGCATTCCGTCGCATGAAAATTGCGTAGATACCTGTCGCTTCCCGGACTAGAGGGTATCTATTAGTGAGTTATGAGTCCGGAAGCAGGCACGGACTGAGAGGAGTTATCGCCCCTCGCCTCCCCCCCCCCCCCCCCCCCCTCCCGGGCCCGAGACGTCGTGATTGATTCCTGTGCATCCATCTCGCGCCGGCAACTGGACGACACAGACACGGCAAGACAGTACGGCAGCTTAGCGATGACCGGGAATGGAGGAATGTTTAGATTTGTTTGTTTTATTAATGGGCTCGACAGTTCGTCATTTGCCAATGTCATGTACAGAATATTCGAGATATTCTTCTCCTTTTGTAGAGGAGTCTCCGTAGCCGGTCGTCACTCTGGACGAAGCAGCTCGACAGTCACATTCACTCCCGAGCTCGTAGCGGGATAAAACTTCAGATCTTGCATGAATTTTGAACTTAACGTGATTTAAACACAAAATAATAGATATAAAAAAAATGGTTGCCTGTAAAGTCGGTATACGGGCGAAAGTTTTACGTGACAACGACGAAGGGAAAGTGGAAGGGACGCGTGCCTCTCACTCGCTCTCATTGTGAGCGCATAACGTGAGCGGAGCGTAACGCAGTTTCTTGAAGTGTCACCCGGCAAACCAATTTATAAGACGTTGTCACGTCAAAATGAAAATTATCAAATAATTTCGCAACCGTCGTTTCCCGCCGTTTTCCACAGAACCATGTTTAGATTTAGATATCTTTATTTCATTTTTGCAGAATAAATGCTATACAATAATATAAATTATGTCAGAATTAGTCTTAATTTGAAACAAATAAAATAGTCAATGTTCAAGTTAGTGGCTACGTAAATACGTTAGGTGCAACGGTTGCTATTGGTGGGATTTTAGTTACGCTACCTGGCCGCTAGATATGGTATGAAAATCCCATCAATAGGTAGCGAGCGAATTACTCACCTAAGTTGGCAACTGATGATAGTGGTCGTGGGATTGGTATAAGATATTATCTCTCTCTGTGTGTGTGCTGCGTGAAGCGTCAACTTGTATTACTGTCTTACAGCGACCATGTCTCCATCGGACCGTTAGTTTATGAGAGCAGTTTTTTATCGTCGTCCCGCGTGTCGAATGTCCATCGCATCCTCACGCGCCGGGACTAAAAGGGGCTATTATTTACTAGGTGTGGGTGTGATCGGATGGCCGAGGTGATGCGCGCGGTAATGGTGACGGATGGCGGCGCGGGGAGGGAGAGATATCACTCTGCACTGTCACAACGCACGGTGACAACTGAGGCAAACTGTTTTGAGTGCGAACTTATTGTTAACTGGATAAAGGCTGGGAGTACATACGAGGCCGATATCCTTACTCGGTGCGGACAACAGCAGATCTTACAGTACGAATTCAACTCCTATGACGCAGATAATAAGAACGGTCCAAAATCCAAAGTGTTACTTGATCCGCTGTTATCTGTACTATGGTAACTTTTTTGAATCTTTCAATAATGTGTAGCAATAAAAATCACAGTTATAATTATAACATTGATGGAAACGGCCAAAGATGGAAAACTAACATAAAAACGGATCCCGGGATCGGTGGAGACATCCTCAATAATTGTATAATAACTCTATCATACACATGAAAATTGTCAGAGACCCGCCTGTACGAGGAACCAGATCAAATCCTACCATGTCATAGCGCGTATGACAGGGACAGTGCTATTGCGTTGGTATAGCGGCGTCTCTGTTCGGCGCGTTATGACATGATATGATTTCGTCGTTTTGAGAACCGTAAGCCCTAATAACTGGTTCGGATGCACTGTCCCTTCCGACGTATAAAGTGAAATTGAGAGGCAAGTTGCTGTTAAACCATAGGTGACGTATTCCCACTAGTTCAGTTACTGAATGTTAATATGATTATCATTGACGGCCTCGGCGGCCTTATCTTTACCGCATGCCGCGATGGCTTGCGGCCATTTGCTTCCGTCGTCAACGTGCACTAGGTAGCGATCTGAGGCGTAGGCCGCAAGCCGAAAGGAAAGACTTCAAGCGAATGGGTTTGAGTCTGTAGGTACATCTATAGTCAGGTATCAGTACAACCATTATTATCATGAGTATAATAATATAATAATGGTCACGTGCGATGTTAAACACCATTTTCAGTCTCCCCGTGGTCGCGCGCTTACGAGGCCGCCTAAACACCGCCGCCTGTGCGACGACACGAAACTGCTTAATTGAGTGCGGACTCACGCTGGAAGCCCTCACTCATAAGCGGATTATAACTCACTTTAACTAGATACTCTTTTAAGTAATATAAAGACGTCGAAAGCTCAGTCTTAGCCTTGGTTTTGATTTTTGTTAATGCTAATTGAATACAAAGAATGAGTATGGGATTGATAGCATTTTCATTATCAAATCATTATCAATCTCTTTTAAATGACAATGCCAGATTCTGCCCCACCATCAACCGCAAGTTGTACAAGATAAAGAATAAATGTAAAAATATCTCCGTTTTTTTAATAAAATTATTGGTTTAAAATAAAGTTTTGTACAAGTTGCGATTCCAAAAAAAACAGCCTAATTAAGAATTCAGATAATAATAAGAAATCGAAGCGATTTATTCATTGTTTTTGTTATTCTTCTATAGGAGTTGCGAGAGTAGTAGAAAATGATATTGATTATGATTATGCAACATGAAATCTGTAATAAGTCCCCAACAAAATGATAGGTACAGCTTAAATGGTCACGTAGTTTTGTAGGTGGGGCAAAGCTCCATTGAAATGTGGCAATGTCATTTGCAAGCGAAAATTTATGTCAACGATGAGCGCAAATAGACGAAGCGGGGGGCAGGGGCGCCATATTAAATCCATGTCGATATCTCAAGGTTACGCGTGTCGCTAGGCAATGTTGCGCTCATGCGGGCAGACACGGGCGCCCTCCTAGTACAGGGCTAGGGGGGAAGTGGTCGGTGGTGTGTGTTGTCATTGCGTCACATGATACGAGACTTCAGGCAGTAGCCATGCCAGGGGGGCAATTCGTCCCAGTCTCAACAACCGATGCTAGGGATCAGTCGCCTTTTTCTAAGTTGCTAACTGGACCCACATTTGACACCTCCCGCACCGCTAGACTCCATTGCCGCAGGAACGTACAGTGCGCGAGGCGTAAGCTCAGGTTTGCGTCTGTGTGAGTGCACACAGACGGGAGGACGGGGGAAAACAAACGGGGGAAACAGACGGGGGAAAAACTCACAGAAATGTAAACCTGAGCTTACGCCTCGCGCACTATACTCAGTTATGCGCTTAGCCTATAGCGTTAGCGAAAGTCCCGATACTGATTTTGTGTTATGTCTGAAGCCTTTTTTGCTAGATTGCGTTCTCATCGTTCCAAGTAGGTAAGCGTGTGAGTGTCTGCCGGCAGCGAGGCGGGAAACGAGCCGCGTTCTGTTATCATCGGGCGGAATGGCGGCGGCGCGCGTGACCGGACTCACAAGCGACGCGACGAGTGCAGTCGAAGACAGAGATAAGTAGGTATACAGGGGCCTCAATAAGGTTGAGATTTTCTCAAAAACTAATGGACTGAATTTAAGCTGAGAAGGACATACTTTTTTTTATTCATAAAACAAGACTAGTCATTTTAAAAACAAATATAATAAAACTAAACTAAACAAACTAATAATACTACCTAAAAATACTTTAAAACTACCTAGAAAAAAAACCTTGCCTAAAAACAGTTAAAAAAAATCGGCCCTCTTGGGTCTGAATTTAATAATTAGTTTATAGTCATTGATCTCCTATAAACAACTAGATACACAGTCTGCCTTCTAAAAATGTCCGAGCGCAAAGAAGGTCCAAACGGATGAATGGATCACTTGCTATATTGGACCCTTATTTGGACGTTTTTTTAAATTGTTTTAGTAAGACCTTTGTGTATCTATTTGTTTATAGGAGATCAATGTTTATGCTACATAGTTTTAACTTTTATCTATCAAACAGTGAAATAATTTTTGCAATAGGTCTAGTAGTTTTTGAGAAAATCTCAACCTTAAAAACTCTCCTGTACACCTTTCTCTGTGTTCCACCGCACCTGCCCTAGCTGCTGACACTGCCGGGCTCAGTTTACCACTGGAAATGTACCTATCAATCTTTATTAGTTCAGCTGAAGAGGTGAATTTACCTAAAACCTACCTTAAAGGTAAGTTTAATGTGGTTTAAGATAACGTTCTCCGTGCAACAATGTGATGGAAATATAAATTCCAAAAAAATTGCACAACGTACAGAGATACGTATGCAGGGGCCTCAATAAGGTTGAGATTTTCTCAAGAACTACTGGACCGAATTTACTAATTTTTTACAGTTACATAGTTTTAACTTTTATCTATCTAACAGTGAAATAATTTTTGCATTCGGTCAAGTAATTTTTGAGAAAATCTCAACCTTAAAAACTCTCCTGTACACCTTTCTCCGTGTTCCACCGTACTTACCTAGGTTTGTTCTTTGACTGGGAAACAAAGGTCATGTTAGTATATTTGTTTCCAATTACCTACTAGTTGCCTCTGTTTAGATATATTCGAAACCGATTCCATTTCCGGTAAACTCATTTTGTCATAGTCTTTATGTTTTCTCTGGTATTGTGGAAATTTTGTGAATATTGTACAATACTTTGTACATTCTGGAATAAGGAAATATTCAAGTAAACCTAAATAATCAGTGGGTCAGAGTGAGAGTACGACGCGCGGTGGCATTCAGATTGTATTTGGACACCGGCGAGAGAGTTCCCAGTGAGCAGCTACACGGAAAGAATAGATTACTTGTGATTAGAATTCGCAGCTGCAGCTACAATCGTTACACACTGTGTAAGTACTTATAAAGTGTATTGCTGTTTTGCTAACTATTTATATTCCTAGATAGTTTGATTGGTTATTGTTTACAATTATTTACTCGGACTGACAATGCCTTATATACTTTAGCCAGTAATCAACGCTATAGTTAGCAATATCAGCAAAAACAGATTTATTTATACCTAAGTAATAATTTACACGTCACACATTATACAATTTACAATTAACCTGACCTGTTAGTAACGTTCTTAGCTGTACTTACTACTTATCGTATACTTAACAACAGCAGATTTTAATTTCAGCGAAAATAATAATAAGTATCATGTAGTATGCCTAGAGGCCAGTACTCAGCCCCGCGCTCAGCCAACACGCAATGTGGGGCATTACTCAATTAGCAGCAACATAAGGTCGCGCCACTCAGCCGCGGGTGAGAGCCGCGCGCAGACACTCAGGATGAGTTACGACCACTGTGTGGTCACAACACTCAATATTAATAATATACTTTTGTACAATAACAACACACTCATAGACGAGGAATATAAGTTATTACTTACTAGTTATTAAACATGGAGGCGAGGTTCAGCTAGGTTTATGGTTAACAGCGACATCTTGACTCATTTATTATATTAAAAGTGATAATCTAAAAGCTTTATACTTATCTCGCGCCGATCTAACTGTATAAATTATAACTTAGTTAACGAACCCACTTTTTAACTAACTTCAATATCACTTTTCAATTACCCCGATATGCCCGGAGATAAGTTGCCGCTCGTCTTCTATTAAAAGCTGCTCGTCCGCCGGGAAGCCGGTCCTGGCCAACTCCCGGCGGAGGGAGGCAAAGTTGCAATCTAAAAAACTTCCCAAAGTTTCCACCCGGATGGAGAGCTTTCTACTAACACAAAGGTTCTCATTGTTAGCTTTTGCATGAAACTAATAAGTAACATGAGACATCTCTGACAAAGCCTGGGCCGGAGCGAGGGCCGGGGCCGGGCGAGGGGCCCCCCGACGCGAGGGGCGCAAATTTTATTAGTGTCGTACGTTACGGGCGCCATACATCGCGGCGCGCGTTACCGTATTAGCGGTTATTGTTCCTATTTGTCGCCGCTGCTCTATGAGAGGGGCTTTTGCTAGAGTTATGGCGCTACATACATCACCTTTGTAACTTGCGATTCGAGTAAAAACACCGCTACTCTATTTCATGCTGCATTTTTATCGTAAATCTACCAAAATTGAAAGCTCAATAATAATAAATAGTGCAAACTACACAATAGTGGGTTCCCTGAAACAGCAGTACTATTCTGTAATTCAAGGTTGAAATTATATTAGAATAGTACTCCTATAAGAATCTGCATGCCGCCAATCCGCAGTGGGCCCGCGTGGTGGATCACGGCCTGAGCTCCCTCGATGTAAGGAAAGGTGTGTACACGAGCAGTGGGGACATAAAAATGATGATGATGACGAATCTCCAATACAAGACAAAGCCATTGACCCTCTGTCTCGTGCAGCCTGTTACTCGTTCTAGTCTGCCCCCGCACTGAGCTGTCGTCCCACTGAACACTGATAGCCGCAAAGAACAACCTAATAGAGAGCCATACTCGCTCCAGTGGAGCGCCGCGCCGGAGCGACATATGCTCATGAATAAACCAGTTGTCAGTAAAGGCGTGCCGTAACGCGTCACACAATGTATCAATATTGGGTCGAGCGCTGTATAGCGCTGTATCGCTGCATGTAGCGATAGCGGTAGCGGCGACAATCGCGTCAATCCGCGTCGTTAAGTTGACGACCGCGGCCGCGACCGCGTAATCGCGCTTTACAGCCGCTCGCCATAAATTGTTTAACGAGCCTTGCATCCCGAGGCACGCCTCGCCTCGCGCCTCGCGCCTCGCGCCTCACGCCTCGAGCCTCGCGTGACGATTGCCGGATACCATTTTATTGGTTGCGCGTTTCACAAAGCCCTCGTTTAGCGTGTTTTAGTGTAAACTTGAAGACAAATGGGGTTTACACTGACATAGAAATTGATGTTACGACTTTCGAAGTACCGCTGAGGCAACAAAGTGAAGAACGATCTGAACTAGCCGCAGAAGTGGTGCTCCGTGCTCCTCAGAGTCTGAGATCTATTTAGAGTCGCATAGCAATTAAATATGTACAGAAAAAGCGTTCTAATGGTTATCCCTAATGACTGGCATTTTTGAGTAACGGACTAAGGTATGTGATAAAACGTGGCCTCAACATTTAATGCAATAACTCATGCGGCCACTGAGTAGCAAACAATCAATCACGCCTTCGCACTGGGTCCGTGGCACACAGTGGCCCGCGCGGGCTGGCGGGCGGCGGGCGGCGGGCTGGGGGGCGGCGGCGAGGCGTAATTAGCTAAGTAAGTACCTACGAGTGGCTCGTAAAGCGTAAGAGTTTTATTGCAGTCGTAAAATAGCGCCCTTCGCTACGGTACCTCCTGCTCCAGCGGAAGCGGTGGGCGCGGGCAGGGCCGGCTGCGGCGGGGCGCCGGTACCCAGCAACCCTTCGCTCGTAAAGATAAAGGACGCGGACGCTACGCCTCAGCAATCCAAACTTCATGTGTCCTCAAGGTCATCCCTTTTAGTAAAGACTTTGTCCCCTTATGCACTGTCGGATTAAATTTCCTTTCTTTTCAAAAAATGTGTTAAAGATTTTAACGCTGTCCGAATTAAACCAGTACTAAGCACAAAGTTAGAGTTTCGTATGATACAAGTGTTTACAGTTGCGGGGGCTCCTCCACAGGAAGGAGGTCCTACTTAGTCCGTCCCTGGCTGCGAAAGGACGCAGTGAACGAATGATCGAGCGACCATTACCGAGCCCGGGAACATGGCGGACGATAATTTCGATAACTCGGCTTGAAATATTTGATAATAACTTTGTCAAGATCGTCTGTGAATTAGCTGACGGTTCTTAATCATACACTACATCATGATTAGAATATTCATTGGGCTAGCTGGAATAGATAACGTAGAGTTCGACGTGAAACTTGTGTGATATTGTCAGCGCCAGTCGCTATTTCACTTCGCAGCTGCCGCCCTGAGTCACGTCGATGCGTCAATTTGGTTATTAAATTAGTCAGTAAAGTTAGTCAGTTGACATAATTGATGGTGATTTTGTATCTGCTGTTGAACGAGTGATTGAGTGGGATTAGCGGGACCGAATGGGGGGTAGCGGGTAGCGGGCAGCGGGCAGCGGGCAGCGGGCTTAGAGCGCCGTGAGGTAAGGGCTTTGTTTGTTGAGGCGCGGGACGCAGATGCGTACTGTTTGTTTGTCCATTGTTTACAGCCGGGGACTCGATCGATCCTAATGTGACAGCGCCAGGTAAACAAAAATTAAATAACTATCGTAGTCACAATCAAACAGTCCACAGTGGAACACTGGCAGGAGCTGACAGATAAGGGTTTCGGTTTCCCGACAGTGATCATGTATTTACTCATGAAGAAGCGACTAGAGAAACATATTTGATGACTAGAGACAATGTTTGTTTTATTTCTAGAAGGATCCGCAGGCTCTCCAAACACCTTCGCGTCTGGAATCGGTTAGGCATCTCATTTCCGAGGCCAATATCGAGCGGGGTAAGTAAGCAACACAGACTGCCGATACATCGCATTAAGCTCAGACTAAAAGCATTTGCTCGCGTCGCCTCCCGCCTGTGCCTCGTGTTGTCACAGGCGCGGGCTCCGGGGGCTGCAGCGCCTCAATCTGTCGCGCGCCACGAGGCGTCTCGAGTCGCGTCGTGTCGCCGCGCGAGATAACAGCCTCACGCATTTGCATGCAGCCAGCCCGAGGCGCGGCCACGAGGCACGCGGGCAGCCAGACAACGCATTCTGACAACGCCAGAACTACCACTAGGAAAGGAGAATTTGTCATCATCCTGGCTAGCCTTCAGACGCGAGACAGAGTGATGATCTCATAAGGAACGCAATAGTTATCTGATAAAGAAGATTTTAGACAGAATTGGACGTAGAATAAATTAAAACTAAATTACTTTCAAAGGCAGAGACTAAAGACTGCACAAAATCCTGTTCCATCCCAGCCCTCAAACTTCAAATCATCACACTTGTTTTATATGGTGCCATATAGTCCTAGTAGCCCAGGCTTAATTACGATCTTCTACAACTGAATCTCCGGGGCAGAAGAAGGCCATGTAGAAGAAGAATATCATGGCTCAGGAACTTACGCCAATGGTACGGCAAGAGTATCAAGTCACGTTGTAGAAAATGCAGAATGGCATTACGATCGCCAACCTTCGTAAGAAGACGGAACCATACTTTGCCTGTCTTTGTATTCGTGTTGTTTTAGTGGCCCCACCAGTGCCCGTGCAGTGGGCGCAGCGGCTCACTGAGCCGAGCGCATAGTGCGCCCCAGAGGCAGCGCGGGGCCGTGAGGGGCGGCTATTGACTGCAGGCGGCGGGGGCGGCGGGGCGGCGGGGCGGCGGGGGCGGCGGCCAAACGAACCGAACGACGTTGCCGTACGTTACGGCGAACAATTCGCTGCGCTCCGGGAGGCCGCTGCTCGTAACGATTGCCGGCCCGGAGCGGGAGCCAGGCGTTGGCTTTGATAGTCTCACGGTGATAACGATGTGAGGTTACTCATATTATGTAGGTTAAAACGAGGCGAGGTGCTATTTAACTGAAGATGTACCGCGCTTCAAATCTCAAAATATGAACTACATTACTGTACATTAGTCTGCAACGAATGAGGTAACCTGTGATTGTTTATCGGAACAGAATACTTAATCTAGATCTTCATTGATTTAGAATTTGATATTGTTTTTATTAAAATGGTATAAGCAAAGAATTGATTTAGGTGCAACTTTATAAGCACAGAATTGATTTAGGTGTTTATATAGTCGTGTTCTGTAAATGCCTGGATATAAATGCGTAAATCCAAAGCCGTTCCTATGTAAATCCCCCGTACGTTGGGTACGAGAGTGGCACATTGTGGAGCTCGTTAACATTGCACGAGCCTGTGCTGCGAGTGCCGGCAGCGCCGCCCCGCTCCGCCGCGCCGGGTGAGCCGGCCCTGGCGCGGGCGCGGGCGCGGGCGCGGGGCGCATGCAACTTTAACTAGAATTAGAAATAGGGTCGCCATCTCACCGAGTGTGCGGAGATTGTCTGCGAATTTTATAGAGGCCGGCCCTGGAGCCGGGGGATCACGGTGTCGGTGGAGCGAGCGAGGACTCCGTAATGGAATCGTTGTAATAGTGTTTACGGGCGAGTGCCGGGAAAATCACTTGTGGAGGTTGAAAGAATTGAATTGTACGTAACTTTTTAAATTTTCGCTTCAGTCATTTACTTACTAAAATTACCTCGTAAATTCAGGAATGGCGCACGGGTAATTTACTATTTTGCAGTTTTTGTAATAAAAATATGCGTTTTTCATTCGGAGCTGCCCACGGGCGCAGTTTGTAATGGCTGAAACAGTAGATTAATAATAGTGCCATGTGCTCAAAGCCTGAAAATTTTCCGTACAAATATACGAATGGTGGCAACCTAAATTAGAATAAGCTTTTATGTTACACACCGGCTGCGCGGAACGGGGCGTTTTGTTGTCCCGCGATTTTATATATTGAAACAGAATGTGTCCCGCGCCGCGTGTGGCTCCGTGCCCCGTGCCCCGCGCCCGTGCCCCGCGCCCCGCCCGCCGTGGGGCACGACTCGCGGCGGGCGGGCCCCAGGGGCACAGGTGCGAGTTATGTAGGAATATCGCTGATAGAAGATGCACGGGGTATACAAAAGGCCAAAGTAACCGTACATCTGTGTCAGTAGTGTAGAGCTGTCGCAAGAAGACCTTATCCGTACTTGGTCACATTCGAAATATGATAACAATCTGCTGAATCCTGGTGGCCCATGGAATCTTAAAACTGGAGTTGGTTATTTATTACAACATAGTAGTGTAAGGAGGGGCGCCAAACTTAACAGCGCCCCGCACCGCAAGAGCTAGGTCCGTCCCTGCACTCCCAAACAAATGTATGTTTAAAATTGCCCACCCGCGAAAGTATCGCCGCCGCGTGCAGCCTGCCTGTGCCTGTGCCTGTCTGTGCCTGTGCCGGCGCCAGAGGATGAGTAATGGCGGAAAAATGGCCGTAAATTTATTAGCGCTGTTTTGTTCGGTCAAAGTTAAGCCGATGTATTACTGAATTGTCCGCTTCCTGTTGTTCGGCGCGCCTCCTCCCCGAGGGCGCGGGGGAGCCTTCGGCCGGGAACAAAGGGAACTCGTCTTGACAATCGTTCTCGAAGAATTTTAATTACAGATGATTCGCGGTTCTCCGCGCCGAGCGTCCGCCGGGACCTGGAGGAACAAACTTTAGGATTTGTCTGAAGTTAAGGAATTGTACTCTGCTTAGTTGAAGGGGATTTTCAGGTGTCTTATTTTGGAGCTGGCGCTAGTGAAATATATCTTAAAAATACATGCTAATAGAAAAGGCTGCAAGCGTTCTTTTTACCGTTTGTGCCGATCGCGGCCGGCCTCAAGACTGCCATTTCTTTCATCAGGTGATTGCTTCAGTAGTATTGCCATTTCTCATGGCAGCACTTCACTTGGCTATTCGTATCGCTATTGGATGTTTGTCGTATTTGTCAAATACTTGACGTACATACAAATAAGACGAATGTGTTGTCAAGCATACCAACCACACATGGCAATTATGACAAATACGCAAATAAACTTTCCCGGAGACATGGCCAATTTTAAACAGCGCCCTGCTTTGGTCTACCGATTAATTATTTTATATTAATTTATAATCTACCTGTTCGTCTGTTACTACCTGTTATGTTTTTGCAAGGAATGTTATTGCAGCTACATCCTGGAACCAGCTACCAAGTAGTAGTATTGAAATGTCTCAGTATATTCCACTCAGATGTAGGTATAGCCTATGTGTCTGTCCCCACCAGCCGTTAGCTTAACGGACCATCGTCTGTTATTGCAGCATTAAGTGCTGTGACCCCGCATTATGCGGCGGCATGTGTCCCCGGTCCCGGCGCAGGGGACAGGCACACAGGGCCGGCGGGGACCGCTCACTCGGGACACGCACTGCCTGGCGTCGCACTGTGACACAGTGAGAGACATGCCACTGATAACAATGGGCTTATCTGTTATCAACGACAGTGTTCTGTAAATACTTATACAAATATAAATTTTCTCAAAATCATATGAATCAGGGTTATACTTATCTGGGTTATATATTATTATTCTCTAATGGCTTCTACTCTTATTAAAGAGAAAATACTTTTGCCAATGCCAACTTATTTAGAGTAATCACAGGTAAATACAAAATTATGACTTTGGGTCACGTAAAATAAATGGGTTAGGTTACAACTCGCCCACTCAAAATCTAGGCCGCGGGCGAGACGTCCACTTTTTAGAACTGCTATGGGTCAACACAAAACTAATCCATCAATTGAATTAATATATTTATTTTAAATCTTACTATTATATCGCCACCTCTACATCAGACCAAGGAACCTACCCAATACATTCTCAACCCCCTCCCTCGCTTTCCCCTCGTCTCCTCTGTAGTCGGGCAAATACCCAGACCAATAAGCCACGTCGTGTGGTATGCCTATGCTACGCTTAATTACTTGTGAGTGTGTGTCAGTCATTGCGGGCTCTCACCGGCCGCGGCCCCGATGCGGTGAGCGCGGCGCGGCGAGGCGGTGAGGCGCGCTCACTCCGCGTGTAGTATACCACGCTCCAATGAACTCGCACGCCGGTGATTATTGCGCGATAGTGCCGTGAGTATATAACGTAGAGAAACGTACATAGGACAAATTTACAAACCCTGCGCTAGCTACCTGATAGTGAAATAATTTTTGCAATCGATCAAGTCGTTCTTTATAAAATCTCAATCCTAATGGGGTCCAACTAATACCAACCTAAATATGATTATGTATACTTTCCTCTATTTTCGAGTTGGTGTAGTAAGTTCTCTCGATAGCGAGCGACTGCGTAAACACAGTCGTAGCACGTGGCTACGAGGCCTGTGTGTGGTTGACTTCTAGTTCCGCCACTAGGCACTAGAGCGCCCAATCCCCAGCCTGGGCAACACTAGCAGGCGAGCGAACGGTGTGGCCGCCACAATACATGTTCCCAATTCGTCACAATTCATACTAACTACAGCACGTAATGGTAATGCACCATGCGATACACACATTACACCTGGGGACACACGTCGCCGGCTCTATGGCCGCCGCTCTACCCACACAATGCACCGGTGACACACAAAGGGGCGATGTGTGTGCAACATGGCGCTACATGATGACGCCAATAGTTTAATTTGTATTAAGATTCGTGGAGGCTTTACTTGTATGTGTAATAAATGATGCCGAACAGACACATACTTTTTGACAGATCTCATCTCTCTCTCGCTCGCTCTCACTGGTTTGCTAATAGAGAACTCTAAGAGATAAGTATCCAGGTGGTCTCAATTAAACTTCTTTTACATACTTTTAAATTTTATCTAACAGTGAAAGAATTTTGCAATAGGTCTAATAGTTTTTGAGAAAATCTCAACAAATACAAATACATTTATTTACCAAAAAGATTATTACAATTTACAAAAATATTAATGTAAGTCCTCATAATGGTTCGTCAAAAAAATTCACCAACAAACAACCCTAAAAACTCTCCTGTACCTTTCTCTGTCTTCCATCGTGCATCAAAAGACATTGCCACATTTCAATGGAGCTTTGCCCCACCTACAAAACTACGAGACCATTTAAGCTGTACCTATCATTTTGTTGGGGACTTATTACAGGTTTCATATTGCATAATCATAATCAGTATCATTTTCTACTACTCTCGCAACTCCTATAGAAGAATAACAAAAACGATTTTTTACTATTTTATGAATTTTTAATTAAGCGGTTTTTTTTCGAATCGCAACTTGTACAAAACTTTATTTTAAACCAATAATTTTAATAAAAAACGGAGATACTTTTACATTTATTCGTTATCTTGTACAACTTGCGGTTGATGGTGGGGCAGAATCTGGCATTGTCTTTTGATTTCATGTAACGTGTACTTATTTATTTTGTTTACATTAAAGAATTACAGAAACTTTTCTTTACCGGACCGCTCTGGCACTATATACTAAGTGTCTTTTCACACGCACCGGTCGCCGGCCGGCCGGGAGTATGACATTCTATTCGGTACGTATGGCAGCCGTCACAGAATGCCGCACACTGCCAGGCAGAAAATGAAAGACACTTACCTGGAGACCCGGTCTTCCCGGACCGCAACTGATGAGAATACCTTCTTCTCCGCTTGCCTTAAAGTTCTCAAGGCTGTATATGTCAGGAAACTGACGCCGGAAACTCCCGGAATAGCATGAAATTTGAGAATAGTTTGTGAACTCGACATCGAGAAGCTCTGTTTCATATTATATTCACCAATACAATAGCCTTTGTTCAGTTTACCCAACTGGTGAAAGGACAGTAATGATTTTCCGGGTATATTTTGTAGTTTACTCAGAGATATCATTAGACTCGTCTTGATCTTGAAACTGAAGGATATTTTAGAAGACAATAGCCAGTCCCCGCTGGTGCCCACTCTTACCGACATCAATGCACTCCTAGAATCGGCACATGAGTGTGACTTGTTTGCTGCCAGTTGGTTGAGTGCAGTGAGAGAGTGTGCTGGGTATTGTGATAAGAACTATACATTGCATTCGTCTGTTGTATAAATAATATTCTAAGCCCTTATGTACTTACGTTTTTTATATATAATGTAAGTAAGTGTGACTGTACCTACGCCTTGGGGCAACCCGTTATGTTGGACACAGTTTGAAATAATTATTTATTTCCGAAAAGGCAGTCGTATTTTTTTTTTTTTGGGGGGGGGGATGCTAATTTTCAATTCTAGATCTCCTAGACTTGCACTGTAGTGTATCAATTATTGTCGAAACACAACGATCTTGTGATGACAACCTGTCGCCGCCAAGGGGTGACCCCGTTGATTGGGCGTCTCGCACTCCCCACGCAATGAGTACTGCCAAGAGGGGCTACATAGTACGTACTATGAGCTAGCTAGAATATAAACAAATACCTGTGTCGAGTTTATGTCAGCTCGGCAGTGCTGTGGCATCTCCGCTGCTCCGGTGCGTGTGATTACTGACGCTCATTACTGCCACGCACTACGGCGGCTTTGTTCTCGGCGTTACACGAGGTAACACGGCACTCCTTATGGCGTACACAATACGGGTGTGCATGACGTGCTGTCGAGTGTACGCGAGCCTCACGCTCCGGCGGCTCCAGTGTGGCCTCGGATAAGGGCGCCGAGTACTTACAGTCAAGAGATACAAAGCATTCATGTGCTTGCATTGTCGCATGTAAGTACTCTGAAGCCGAGATCTGAACAACCCTGAGTGCTCGGTGGCGGTGGCTCAAGGGTTGGGTACAATGGATGTGCGATACGGAGGTCCCAGATTCGATTCCCAGCCAGGACAGCCACATGGTTATACTCGTTTTTTTCGAGGGAAAAGCTTACGTACATTTACCGAGTGCTCTTAAAACGATGTAGGAAAACATCATGATGAAACCTGTATGCTGTGGGAAAAAATCTAAGGTATGTGTAATCCGCAAATCCGCACTGAGGCCGCGTGGTGGATCATGGCCCCAGCTCCCTCGATGTAAGGGAAGGTCTGTGTCCGAGCAGTCTGACAAATAGGTTACTAAACCACACGATAATAAGAATAAGTACCCTTTGTAAAACTTATAACTAATTCATCAAAGTTGTTCAATTTGGTATCTAATTAAAAGACAATAGAGTCAAAGGGCAGCCACTTCCGGACGCCCCTCGCCCTTGGCCCTTGTCCCGGGGCTCGGGGCTAACAGACGATGAAATATCACATTTCAATCGGACCCGCGCCGACTGCTAAATAGTGGGATTAATTTCCTGCCGTTTGGTCGCGAGGCGCTTAGCGTCGCCCGGGGACAGCCGGGGCAGGGCCGCGCTTAGCCCCGGCCGCCCGGGACAGCCCCGGGGGACGGACGGTCATTTGTATTGTAATAACGCTGGACACGTGATCAATTAGTTACTGGGCTCCCGAAAGGGTCAACTTTCATAGTAATATTTTGTAACCAGTTACAATTTCTAAATGAATATTTGTGTCACTGCTCATTAGCCTTCATCATCATGAGCCTTCCATGAGCCAACTAGCGCCGCCAATCTTAAAAAAAATATTATCTTCAATAAATTTTATTAAAAAAACCTATTTACAAAATGTTTATTACGATAAATACTATTTGATAAATGCTTATTTATACCGTGATTCAATGTCGGTAAGTTGTAGTTCGCATAATTGCGAAAAACAGCCGTTTTTGGCACATTTGTGAACTACAACTTAGCTTGTCGCAATTATGCCATGTATTGTATATTGAAAAATAGTATTCATCCTAATAAACATGTTGTAAATGGCTTTTTTAATAAAATTGATTAAATTGGAAGATATTATTTTTTCCAGATTGGCAGCGCTAGTTGGCTCTATGAAGGCTCTTAAGGAACCAATTCTTGCAAATGAACTGTACTGATTAAACGAAGTGGGGAAATTGACAAACCGTTTAAGTGGAGTGAGGTTAATCTATGTTTATGGTTACCAGCCTGAATATTTCAATACAACTTGTCTCGCTAACCTCCCCGTTTGATCACTATGCGCCGGAGTGACGTCAGCAGCCAGTGTAAAGTTTCCCGCGGCGCGCTCTACCATTATTACTGAAGTTGCTTCACCGCTGGCTGCTAGAGCGATACATACGGCACGCTACATAGAGTATGCAGGCTGGCCTTGAATACATTCGACAAATTGAAACTGGGTACTCATGATAAATATTAAATTGGCAATGTTTTGTAGTAAATCAAAACTGCCTAAAATTATTTTACTCACGTCACAAGTCGCGCAATGACCTTAGAAATGACCATTAGGTCAAATTCCAGTGATGGAAATCGTTGCAAAAAGTTGTGTAAAGCTTACAACTGCAACCATGCTTTAGATATCTGGTTCTGTTATATTCTTGTTCTCGATATAGTTTTAATTTAGAAAATATTCCCCAATATTCTCGCAAGTACGCAGTAATGTAAGTATGTTAATCAATGTATGAAAAAATACCTACTAGCCTAGTCGGTAGGCAAGGGTCTGGGTTATATTTCCAGTCGGGATACAACCACTTATTCCGTGTCTGGGCGCAATTTGTGATCGTTTTTGTGCTAGCCTCTGAAATAATAATGGTGAGAATCGAGTAGTCGACTCAGCCACAGATGAAATTTTTTAACCCTGAATTACTCGTACGCGCAGAAAGCTTGGAAGTGTGAGGTCATCTTATCCAACCTGCGTATAGTGACAAGTCAGTTAAAAGTGGTATCGCCGGCGGGGGGGAGGGGGAGGGGGGGGGGGGGGCAGTTACTACGGTCGCCCCTACCCGCCCCTCGCCCCCGGCACACGCCGCACTCCGCCCCGAAACTCGAGTCAGCGATTTTCATACTGAAATGGCAATTTTAATATGAAAATTGCTGAATAAATTTCGTAACAGAGGTTAGATAGCCCTTGGCGCTATACTACTGTTAGTGAAATATATGTCACTGTACTGTGGTGTTTCGAATGTTCAATAAACAAAATGTTACTTAAAAGTGTGTTACGGTACTGTGGTAGAAGCGTATGTTACGTTAATATCGTTTTATATTTTGTATTCAAAAACTATTTTTAAAAATCGAAAAATTAATAATTTGGACCTTGTTATGAAAAAAAATGTGTTGTTGAAACGACTTCCAAAATCAAGAGGTTATTAATTCCGTTGTATTTTTGTATAAGTGATAATATTGTGTCCCGGGTACTACTCCCCGGGACTCACTCGCCGCTGCGGAATCAACTTAAATATCATTCTCTATTTAATTATCTGTCCCGAGTGTCGCTGAGTGTCGCTGAGGTTTGGCCACAATTGTGCGATAAAATGCGATGTTCCATTCCGCGTCGCGTCGCGTCCGGGAGATGAATAATATTATACGCGCCGAGACGCGCGGAACACGGCTGGCATCCGACAGGAGTGGAGTGGAGTCTGGACGGACTTAACTAGATTATTGGGCAACGGATTGGTGCTGGTTGAAGCGTTGCTGATAATATGATGGATTAGTTAGGTATATGGGCACAGACGACAGTACATTCTATGTAAGTACCTATACAAGACAACCTCGCCCAAAATTAGAAATAGAGTAATTTAATGTTATTTAGGGCGTGTACTTTAAGTAACTAGGGCAAGGAAACGCGAAATAAATGATGCACGTAATTGCTATCCAAGAGCTATATTTAGACTGACAGTTGTTGTCAAAGCGTAAACAAGTAGCGTTTTATCAAGTACCCACATCTTACATACTAACATTTAACATGTAGTTTCTTTTTAGAAGAATAAAGTCTGGTAGTCACGGAAACGAACGGATCATTCATTAATGTTGTCTGAATACCGAGCTAAATAAATCAAACTATCAACAGTAAAACCAAACTTAAAACGACCCAATTTATCAACTGGGGTTCATACAACTCCACTCCAAACTTTGTAAAATGTGGAGTCACAATTGAAGAGTTATTTGTGGACCTGTTGCGTCGGGGGGAGGGGGGTCCACGTAGCCAGCAGTATCGGGGTCTGGCCTGCTGCCAGCCAGTGCCGCTTCAACTCTAGAATAGGGCTAGGGCCACAGAATATTAAAGTCTAGGGCACGGCCCCTGGCCCCAAGCCAATGCACCCCCCGCACCCACTGGAGGTGTGCTCACTTCACTCCGATAATCGCAGTGTATTGCCCGCACTCACACTCACCGCACGTCAGCTGGAAGCATTTGCAGAGAGTTATAGCCTGAGCTGATACAGCGTCTGGCGCTGAGAGGTATACTGTTATTGAGATACTGTGTTAGTTCATAATCATTCCTGTTGATTGAACATGAATCGATATCGTTTGAGCGCAGACGTGTTCAGCCTGCGGCGCGGCGCGGGGCACGGACGTAATCCAATACAGAGATACTACAGGGGTGAGCGTTGAGATTATAGCAAGAACTACCTGACCTATTGCAAAAATTATTTCACTGTTTGATAGGTAAAAGTTAAAACTATGTAACTGTAAAATAATTATTAAATTCGGTTCAGTAGTTTTAAATAAAATCTCAACCTTATTGAGGCCCCCTGGATCTAAATAAATGTAATCTATTCCCCTTATCTCTGTCTTTGACATAGTATCGAGTACACACTATGTAATTGTTAAATTTTTTGAAAAACAGTCAAGTCTAGTTTGAGAAAATCTCAACCTTAATGACACTCCTTTATACTTTTCTATTTAAGATCAATTGATCGGACGCGGGTGCACGGAGAGGAAACCACAGCGGTATTCAACCGTCGGCCGGCGGTGCCCGGTGGCCGGTCCCATCCGGTCGGGCGACACACCAACAGTCGCGGCGACATTCACCGTGAGCCAACATTCCCGGAGCTCTTTGTTCGGCGACAGACCAATCCCCCCGCCCCCGCGCCGCCCCGCGTTGTGACAATGAGGCGCGTGTGATGTTGGACAAGTTGCTCGTCTCGCGATGTTTACGAATTCGTAGAACAATCGATTCGGCAGAAGTTACGGAACTGATTTGCGACTTGTTCGTCAGTTTGTTGTGCTCGGGGCTAATACCTTAAGCCCCTGCGAGAGGCCCCGCCCCGCCCCGCCCCGCAGCGACAGGGTGGTCTTTGATTTTCGTTAACTAGTGAAATGGAAAGAAAAATGTATGGATATAACGTCTGATAACAAAAAAAACATATGTCAATGTACGTACATACTTATTTCTGTTACTACTAGCATTAACGAAGTCAGTGCCAGTCGGTTACTTGCGTACTTTCATAGAGTATACATAATAATATATTATCATCAATTTCTGTCGGAGGACTGTCGTCTGTTAGCTTTGCCGGCGCGACAGCTCTTCTGCCGCTAAGCGTTGACTCTAGAATGCCTTCGTAAGTTTAATTGTATTGTCGCTGAGAAAATAATTATTACTAATATATATAGCTCGACTACCACTGACTGACTGACTCACTCACTCACTCACTCACTGATTGACCGTCCCGTTTAGTCTGAAGGAGTTCCCGGAGGTGAAAGTGATGTAGGGGGGAGTTGTATAGTTTAGTGATTGGACCAGAGGAAAACTATAGGGAAGTGAAAAAAACAAGATGGCGGCGGGTCACGTGATGCCATCTCCGCCATTTTCCAACCGATTTCGTTCAAATTTGGAACGCGTGTCACATGGTCCACCTACTCTGTGATGAAATTGAAAACCAAAAGAAAAACAAAATGGCGGCGGAAATATAGCCGATTGAAAATTTGGACATTTCAGACCAAACTTTGACGAATTAGCTGGCCTAGCACGAGCGCATGAGGAATATCCAACCAATTCCACTTCGTAGCACATATGATGCAGTATACCAGAAAATTGTCATTTTTGGGAAAAACAAAATGGCGGACGAGCAGTAAAACATAATACTTTTTACATATATTTTCCTATACGAAACGAAAGGATTACTGGCGTGCGGTAAATATCTATCAGTAACTATAGCGAGGCCGAAGGCCGAGCCGTGCTGCGAGGCCATAGGCCGAGCTCCGCGTAGGGCGAAGCCCGAAGCGTCCCCTTGCCAAGCAGAAAAAATTCCCCACATTCCAAGTAACTTTTGCGAGGCCGAAGGCCGAGCCGGCTGCGAGGCCATAGGCCGAGCTCCGCGTAGGGCGAAGCCCGAAGCGTCCCCTTGCCAAGCAGCAAAAACTCCCCACCTTCCAAGTAACTTTTGCGAGGCCGAAGGCCGAGCTCCGCGTAGGGCGAAGCCCGAAGCGTCCCCTTGCCAAGCAGAAAAAACTCCCCACCTTCCAAGTAACTTTTGCGAGGCCGAAGGCCGAGCCGTGCTGCGAGGCCATAGGCCGAGCTCCGCGTAGGGCGAAGCCCGAAGCGTCCCCTTGCCAAGCAGTAAAAACTCCCCACCTTCCAAGTAACTTTTGCGAGGCCACAGGCCGAGCTCCGCGTAGGGCGAAGCCCGAAGCGTCCCCTTGCCAAGCAGTAAAAACTCCCCACCTTCCAAGTAACTTTTGCGAGGCCGAAGGCCGAGCCGGCTGCGAGGCCACAGGCCGAGCTCCGCGTAGGGCGAAGCCCGGAGCGTCCCCACGCTACTAAAGGCTGAAAGATGCCCCTGCCTTTCGAATTATGAACAAAGTTATGGAAATTGTGTACAGCTAGCAACGTTTGGCTTTTGAAAACTTTCTTTAAGTTTCTGGCATACGGGCATTTCGAGCGTTGTTTGCTTTAAAAATCAAAAAAATAACCTACTTTAAATGAGCAAACTCTTTTCGAATAAATGTTTTTCACAGAGTTTTGAACTTGCAACTTTCGGGTGGTGCTTGATATAATTAGTGGATGGCTTGCACGAATTATTTGCACAGCGAACAATCCGGATAATGTTTATTTAGTTGCGGCGCCTACAACACGAAAACAAAGCAGTCTCGCGGGCCGCGCGCGGCCCGCGCACCATGCAACACCTAGTTTTAACTAAAAGTGTTCCTAGACTTTTTAAATAATTACTTTTTGTTTTGTCGCTGCCTGTCCGCTGGTTCCCGCTGTAATCGAGTTGCGCGACTCGCAGCGCGCGGAGTTGTGTGCTGTCACCGGCGGCCGCATAACGGGTGGGAATTGAATAATGTAGCGCCGCGGGACGAGGGGGCGGGACGGGGGCGGGACGGGGGGGGGGGGGGTCCGACACACACTTGGCAACAACTTTGTTGCAGAAACAGAAGGTGTGCCTGGCCCCGCAGTCCGCAGCCTGTCCGCGAGACACCGGTAATGACAGTTGAGTCTATAAGTGAGCGATGTCAGCATCTGCTCTAGCTCGTGCATATTTTGGACGTCAATTATCAATATTTATATGAGAATATGTACTTATACCAGCTCGCAAGATAAATAGCTTTTTAATACGATGCCGGTTTATAAGAAACAGCGCGCTGCCACAACACCCTAGGCCAAATACCACTGCCACCCCTACCCCTGTCCGCGCACGCTACGCCACACCGCACCGCTGCACAATAATAACAATAATCTTTATTTATTTAGAACAACAGCGGTCCATATATGGTTAGTATTGCTTATTATATGTTAGGAAACAAAATTGTCCTAAAAATTAAAATTTTCAACAATAAATTACAATTCATTCGTCACAATAACAAAATACAAATATCTTAGTCCAATTAAATTACGCCACTATCACTTTCGTCCAGTGCGCTGCTATGGGACACTCGCACTTATCACCTAGTACCTTCAGAATATAAAATGCCACTCGTTGCAATACAATTCCAATTAGTAGTTCCCTAGCACGCGCCGTCCCGTTGCCGCATCGAGTACCGTACCGTGTGGGAAAGGGTCATTATACACGTGTCGGGAGCACGGAGACCGCTTGGTTTGACACCTCGCGACATACAATTAAACTTGGCAATTTACACACAGTGTTTGCTACAGCTCGATTAATTCATACATTAATAAGATAAACTTTTAATAGGGTGGTCGACTAGTATTGAAAACTAAAATTAATTTCGTTATTTTCACAAATATATGTAGACACAAATTGGAGATCAACTGTTGAAACGGAATTGTAATCAATTGAAAAATAACGTATACCGCAGCCGAACTCAAATGTCTTATTTAAATAAACATGATCGTCTAACTATCTGTTGTGGTGTAACACTGAAGGAACTTATTGATCTGAGATAACTATAGAACCTCTTTGCTTTCTCTTTAGTTCATGGTTTCTAGAGTTCACATTGTGTCATTTATATGTCGTGTAATTTTTGCTGAATAAAGCCTATAATTTATTAGGCGTATTTTATTTCATGATCCAACCTGTTAGTCATTGTGAAAATACAGTAATCCGATCGAATAATTTGAAAATAACTGCAATAATCATAGATCAGCTTTAAATGTTAGTAGAATAGGATAATTGTTGTTTCAAAATAAAACACTTGATTTGGGCTTCGGTTTTTTTTTTGTTTTGTTTTATTTGGAGACAAACAGTTTTCTAAAATACTTAATTCTAATTACATTTTTACTTATAAACCTATAGCCTCCCATATTAACAAGTAAGGTTTAGTTACAGGCATTTGATAATCAGAAATTAACAAGTGAAAGATGAAGCACAAGCTTTTAAAGAATGAACCACAAGCTTTAGCGATTAATATTTTATTTTTGCATATTTGGAAAACTAACAGTTTTCTTACAAACATATCTGGAGGTAATTGGTATGACTGATCTATGCTACATAACTGCTAAGATTGAATTAATTAATGAAAAAAAAATTGACATCAAAACCATAAAAAAAAATATAAAAAAACATCAACCGTATACGGTTGCAGAATTTGTTCGTTTCCTGCCATGTGACTCGAGTGGTTAAAAAGCTATCTGTACGGGCAGCTGTTGCCGGCATTCATTTATAGTTATAGTAACAGTTCAACGCAGCGGCTCAATGGCTTCGCGCCGGCGGATGGTGCAAACAAACACGCGAGTTTTGTTTAAAAATAAAAACAGGGAAAATAAAATAGCGCGGCGCCCCATTGCGGCCCCCGGCCCCGGCGCCCCGCGACACGCGACACGCACTACTAGTGGCTAGTAGTTGTAACAACACTTGTGTACTGAAACAACTAAATGGCAGACAAGATGGAGCTCTAATGCCTGCACGTAAAGGTGTGAAGACGACACTTTTCAATTCGTAGTGGAGACGCAGAATTGCAATATGCGCACCGGCGACAGCATGGTGGGACTTAGGACGAGGACCAAAGTTCCAATTTTATAGCGAATTGAAGAAATAGCCATAATATCAAGTATCAGGGCTGTCATGGATGTCTGTTCTGTCAGTCCTCGCTCGAATGTAACTCTTAGCGGATGAGCCGTGGACCTCTATGACAGTTGCGCCACAAAATAGACGCCAAATACTATTTTTTAAATGCTTATTTATAACGTGATTCAATTTCGGTAAGTTGTAGTTCGCATAATTGCGAAAAACGGCCGTTTTTGGCACATTTGTGAACTACAACTTAGCTTGTCGCAATTATGCCATGTATTGTATATTGAAAAATAGTATTTATCGTAATGATATTATTTTTTCAAGATTGGCGGCTCTAGTTGGCTCATAACAACAGTTGCTACGATTACGTGATCAAAATTTGATACCGTATTAGAGGCACTAGGTGCGTGTGTAGAGTGTAGACATCCCGCGAGCTCGGGGCGGACATAGGTACGTGTATCGGCTGATTGGAAAACTGACGGGAGGTACCGTTTTTGAACATTGCACGATATACGAAAACAAATGACTGTATGTTTGGTTACACGGCCAAGACGAAGATACGTGTTTTACTGGGGGAATTATGGTGGGTTTGTACAACAAGGAACGGCACCATCTCAAGCACTGAGGCTCAAATTCAGTGGCTATTTTGTTTGAGTGCTAGTGTAGTGTGAGCTAGGCCATAGATGAGAAATTAGGTAATGTTTACTCACACTTACAAACACTGTCATATTTTACAGCATTTTGACTGAGATGTCGACTTATCCTACACACCCATGAACCGACAATTCCTTGTTCCAGGTTCAAACCGGTACATGTGATGACAAAAATATTCTATTTTTATTTTTTATTTATCGAATAAAATATTACAATATGCTTACAAGTAACATAAGTCTAAACCACAGTTAAACCCCAGATGGGTTTATCTTTGTGTTGTAAGGTACTTACCCCGCGGACATACGTTAATAAATGAATAAATATACAATAAAACAAAACACGTTTTGGTACGATGTTTCAAATGTACCTAGTTTGTTTTCAATAAAATGAAATAGTGGCAATAAAACGTCGTCGTTTGGTGTCCGCCGCTACGCCGCGCTACGCGCAACGCCGCGCTACAGGCTACGCCGCGCTACGGGCTACGCCGCGCTACGGGCTATGCTACACTACGGGCTACGCGGCCGCGGCCACACACGCGCGCCCGACTGGATATTTCTAAATATTGGACTGTTATTTGATCACTTCCGCTCTTTTAAAACAATACAAAACAATAAAAAAACATCTACCATATAATAGTTTATTTTTATGTCATATGTGTATTTTAAAGCCCTTCCAATAATATTATCACACGAGAGATGCAGTATGTAAGCGAGTGCCCTGTGTCCCGTGTCCCGGGGCGCCAATTTCCAAGTTCCGAGTGAGCGGCCGCCAGTTACCAAGTTATTAGTGAGTGCGGTGTGTGTGTGGCCGGCATACTGTAGGCTGTGTGGTCCCCCCCCCCCCCCCTCACCCGCCGCCGGCCCGCTCGGGCACTACATCGTGCACAAGGAATTATTCTCCATCGACCACACGATCACCGGAGTAACTCATGTTTGTGTTTGCGATCTGCGCGAGGGGCAGGCGAGGCTCTACTGCGTAATGGGTTGAGCAACCTGACAGTCAATGAGTACATAACTGCGTTTTCCAACGAAAACTAGTGATTTACACAGACATGTAATAAACATAATAGCTGACTTTTTAGCTTCTTTTACAGAGTAAATTTGATTCTAAGGAGACACTGTGTGTTTCAAGGTGTCACGGCACAATAGTCCCTCTGCGGTACATCACGGATTCATTGTAAGCGCCTTGTATTTTATAGATTTAAACCGTCCCTGTGTATGGTCCCAGTGGCGCGTCTCGCACAGTGCCGAGCGACCGCCGGCGACTGCTGCACTGGCCCCGAGGCCCCGGCCCCTGAGGCCCCGGCCTCCGAGGCCCCGGCCGCAGACGCCTCGCCAGGCAATGCAGGCCACCTCTGAGTGTGGAATATCCCCGTCTATTACATTACACCGGCCCCCGCCCCCGCCCCCGCGCGGCGCGAGTGAGGGGCAGCCGACCTTCGCTTACCCAAGGCTTTAGGTAAAATAAATATGAAATAGAAAAACTTCTGGTTGAGGACAACTTATGTATTCTCGGCGGAAGAGATGATGCTTAGAACTTTTGTTCTGTAACCTTCCGAACATCATAAAACAAATTAATTTCACCGAAATGTGTGCCGACAGTATGATTTTATTTCAGTGGAATATTTTTATTGACTGCTCGTCTCATACGAGTCCTTACGTGGTCCTGAAAACATATTATTTGAAATATAATTAGAGTCTGTAACGAGCTCTATAAGTAGGTGTCGCTACGTGCACCGCGAGAGGTAAGCCTGCGTGAGGTTGCGCGATGTACGGTCCTTTCTTATAGGAAAACACAGTCGGTAGAGCATAAGGTTTATTTCGGTCAGAGCGTAGGTTGCTAGCTTAGAACAAAGGTACTATGAACTAGATTGCGCGTGCGTCGCGATGCGGTGGTCAAAGCGTGACTGGCTGACGCAGCCCTTGGGCCTTTCAGACGCCAAGGGTTGCGGCGCGGGGGTGTGCGGGGTGCTACGGTGTAGAGAAATCGCCCGTGCCCCGTTAGACAAGTACTGTTCCGAGAAGGACGCTACTACCTGCCTCTCGTCCCCTGATGTGGATGCGCGAAAGTTTAACTGCATGCGTTACAAGTCTTTATATAGTATTTTCCTTTTTAATCGAGGGATATGTTAGCATAGTATTCTGGCACTCGACGGACGAGTGAGATACAAACACTGTTGACTCCTATTTAGCGGACAGGCACAAGTTCCCCGGGAAGGATATAAAATAGCGTCCGGAATCACTTGTGGACGCGATTTATGTTTCTCGTATCCGCCGGTGAGGAGGGTCCGGCAGCTGGTAGCGGGCAGCTGGTAGCGGGCAGCTGGTAGCGGGTAGCGGGCAACAAAATCAACACCTCGATAAGGAAACTTCAACCTTTGAAATACTACATCATTCGACTGAAGGAGTTGCACGCGGCACTCACTCGTGGCCCTTTCCCACGTGCAGTACATGGGCTTGAGCAGACCCTTGTAGACATTTAGGTACATGTTTGTACAGCATTAGCCCTAAACGGATCCGTCACAATATGGAAATCAATATTGAGTGAAAGTGTGAGTCACGCGACCGCGCCCAGACGGGCCCTTTGGCTGCCGTGTCGTGTGGCACGCCACGCACCCGCGCTAGGGGCGCACGCCACCCAGCACGACGCGGCACGCCACTCAGCGAACACGTGAAATCAAGGAGAGCGCTCGGTGGCGCAGTGGTTGCGGCTCTGGGGGCCCCAAGTTAGATTCCTGGTCAAGTTAGCCCGTACCAATGGATACCGCTCCGAGTATTTGAGGGGATTTTCGAAAGGAAAACCGACGTATATTTTATCAATTGATCTCAAAATAGTGAAAGATAACATCGTGAGGATACCAGGTCCAGGAAGAGTGGTCTCGCTGTTGCCTATGCGCGTCGTAGTTGTGTCAATGTACCTCGCATATATTCTTTCTTTATTTACCAGACGGAGCAGATACAGGTGCAGGTGTTACAGCGGGTAAAAATATAAATTCTTCAGTATATTTGCTCGAGTGTAACCTCAGGCGAAGGCAGCCCTCTCCAAGTTGCCGCGTCACCGAAGTTAAGCTTCGGCTGCTATTTGATCGCCCCAATTAGTGTACGCGACGAGGCGGTGGACTCATTCCGCACAGCAAATAGTATAACACATTCTCTTTGATAATTATTAATCCGCTCAGTGACTAATGACTATACACACAACCACAGCTACACCACATCTCCCCCCCCCCCCCCGTACCAGAGGGCAGACCAGCGAAGTCCCCAACCCTGATAAAACTACGTCGTCAAGCGGTCGCTGTCGCCGAAATCGGCTGGGACGACATCATCATCACACCACATCGCAGAGAAGTGGTCCAACAGTGACGGAATTTGTGGCTGGAGTTAGCAGTTGCGTTGTGGTAACTACAAAATGGTAAAGTGGTTGCGTTGTCGCTAGTAGTCGCGATGACTGTTGCCGCGCGACAGCGACCGGAAACCGACTGCTTTGTGGTGCTGACGCTACCGCTGCCTCAGTTGTACGACTGGACCACGAGCACGAATCTCTACCTTGGTTTTAAACTCCAGTTAGCGATTTTCAACCATTTATGTGAAAAATCGCTGAGTGTGATGCTTAATCACAGGGCTGAGTACATAATCCGTTGAAGACGTGAGTTTATATCCCTACTTGAGCAATGTTTACGGCCGTAAGGTAAACGTTTATTCCCCGCACGCGGCGATACTTTGTTATATCGCAAGCAAGGGGGGGAGGGGGATGTTTATGGCACTATAACAACATTTCAGCTGATCGGACAATAAATACCAATACCTAGTATAATAGGTAATATTACTATTTTTTTTAATAATAATAATTAATTGACTACGAATTGTATAGTGCATTAGTGTTTATCTGTAATGCTGTACTTAGTTTAATATGGTTGAGATTGTTTTGAAGAAATATTTGGTAATAAGCAGATAATTTATTTATTTTATTTTATTTTTATTTGATAGGAAAACTTACAGCTTTTATGTGTGTAATATGGGTTATAAACTTAAGTTAAAAACCAAGCCATTTACAAGTTTTCGCCAATAATTTAAATATGTGGGTTAGTTTTAGTAAATTATTAATGAATTAGAGTGTTTACAACTATAGATATACCCTTATGCAAATACCCCTTTTAAACGATGATAAAATAAGTAGATAATTATGAGTTTACACTATGTCATTATAAATAACTTTAAAAAATCAATAAAGTACTTTTTAAGCCAATCTCAACCTTAATAACTCATATATACCTTTCTCTGTGTCCGAGCGTACCTCCCCGGTAAGTACCCGCCGCCGCCGTCACGTCGCGTCACGCATTCTGTAATCCCGGCGCTCACTGCTCTCCCGGCAGACGCTCGCACACTATACAGAACGGCTGCGATACATCACGCACAGTAACACATAAAACGCTACAACACACGGGCCCCTTACGGTATGCTTGCGTACGTATTGCACGTGAGTGGGAGTACGGGAGACTAGTTAAATTCCAGCTGGAAAGCTAAATTCAGAGACAGTTTTGTGCGCGAATGTAGTATGAGCTCGCTCTCACTGTCAAATTCATCTTGCATCGTCATAGTAACATACTACAGCTAATTGTGTCTCGTCTACCAATTGGAATCTTAAACCTAAACGCAGCTGTCCCTGTCGTTCATATGCTACGTCGTGTAAGAACGAGCGGGACGCCTCGCTTAGCGGCGACTGACATTAACGTAGGTACGCAATCTGGAATCGATCACTACAACAAAGGATCTACCTAGGTCCCGCTGGACGACGATTTGCAGAGGAACCTGTGCTCTTCAGTCGCCCGACTGCCTGGCGACACACAGCGCGACACCGGCTGTCGGAGACCACTTGGGGCCCTGAGCCAACGGAGTGAGTACGGCCGAGTGCCATAGACAGTTTGGACCTTCATACTTTGCGTGAACTCACACTTTGGTAGACAGTTCTGAGAGCAAGGTGAAGCTGAGCTCATGCTTAATCTTATCTTATCTTAATCTGACAATGAAGAATATCCTCGAGTGCGTACACGTAGCAATCTCAGAGAGTCGTATTGAAAACGTGTATAACACTGCACATACGAACACCTGTTTTATGTGTGGACCTGGGCCTGGCCGGTTGCCAATTAATAATAATAATTTTAGGTTTGTATTCACTCTTTTTATATACTTATCTATTTTTATTGCAATATAATTCAATTCTATCTATATTTGATTTGATTACCAACCTGCGTGTCGCGGGGGAGGAGCACTCGTAAAGCGCACTCCGTCGTGTCGTGTCAACAAGACATTGTGTGATAAATATGTCATGACGCGTAAAATATCGCCACTCAGCGGGAGAGGGAGGAGGTGCTCCCGACATCGCCACTGAGACACCACACGGCAGACTCTATCGCACGGGTACACGCATGATGTAGAGTACGAACAGACGGGTTGGTGGTTTACTATAGAGAGCGCTCCAACCACAAATATTAATGGCAATCTTTAGTTCAAACGATTTGACTCAGGCTTTCCGAAAAGTGGACCTCAAGGTTATGAATAAATAAACACAAAAGGCCCACAAACGGTTCAAGATGGTCCTTTATATAAATGAAGAGAATGAATGAATTAAAAGTTGCCGAAACAACGTTTACTTTTTCTAATGAAATCTATCTTACCTAGTTGATGATTAAGCGGCCTGAGTTCTTTAGGAGCTGTTCTCGAATACTCATATTTCTTGAAAGTATTTGTTAACCGGTCGTGACGAAAAAAAATCTCCATTTATCATTTATATTTTCGTATCGCATTGCAAGCAAATATCAAAAAGTATTTGTAAGCCTTCATCCTAAAGCATGCCGCTCAACCCGACTCCTGGCCTTTTGCATGCAGTCCATTGCCAGTCATACCTCTATTCGTGTTTGAAGTGTCGTGTGTTGAGCTGGTTTGTCCGAGACTGCAGCGACTGCAGCGACTGCAGACGACTCCTCTAAAGGAACAAGGCAGAGGTGAATATTGATGATATTACGTACGATGCTGAGGTGAAAAACAAATTATCCTAAAGTTTTTTTTTAGTAAAGGGTGACATTGTGCCGTCCAATGTGCCCCCGCGTGTGCAGGTGAGATAGGGCTCAGTGGCTGAAGGGTCGCGTCCCCCCACGTCCCCTGTGCCCGCATCATCCCTTATGCCACGTGTACGAGGCACCCAATACGAGGCGGGCAATGCGGTGACCCACATAGAGCTATTGCAAAGAAACTATCATACTGGTCCCAAATTAAGATTCCTTGGGATCGCTCCATGAGATAATTCTACATTTGTAAAATGCAGTATTTTCTTTCTTTACACAAAATATTAGGTGTTTTTGTCTTGCCCGAGTTCCCCGCGAAGCCTGTGTCTGCTTTAATTTTAAATTTCCTCCGCTACTCTACATTTTCCCGTGGTAAAAGTTGTTAAGGTCCATGTTCTCCATATAAGATTGATAATTGAAGTCAGTGTGTACATACTTTTTACTAGGAATAGATGTAAATAGTGTAGCTACATAGAAAACTAGCAATGGTTACCAGCTCACAGTATGCCGGGACCCGCGGCGGGCCCGGGGCCGGGGCTAGGGCCGGGGCCGGGGCCGCAATAAAACGCGATGTTATCAAAATTCATTAGCAATAAAGGCCCGCCTGCGGGACACCGACCTTTTCCAATGCTAATGTTATTTGCACAGGCTGCCCCGCACCCTTTGCGCGCCTGATTTGTAGCGTCAACACTCACTCGCCTAATTACTCCAGTGGTAACCTGAGCCCGCCCCTGTGTACAAAAGTGTATTAAAAGTATCCAGTCCACAAGCGAGCTCATTGTCTTCGGGCATCATTAAAAATAATGTTGTCTGCAAGTTTATACCCGCGGCTTGTGTTTGTGAGCGCCGTAATGTGCGCGAGTTGTGATCGCATTAGCGGGGCGGCCATTGTGCCGGCGCGGGGCGGGGGCGGGGCGGGGGGGCGCACGGCATCGCCTCGTTACGGCCCTGGCACAGGGCCGTAACGGCCGACAGACGGAATGGCTGTTTGCATAATGGACAACACGAGTTTTGTTGCGATGTCATATTGTAGCAAAGTCGCCGCCCGCCGTGACGTGACGTGCCGTGTGGCACAATGACAATACGACACGGAGACAAAAACAAACATTTGTTTGACACTTCCATAACTGCATCATAACATACTGTGCCAGCATGTGGCGCGACCACACGCGGGCTGCCGGCGCGCGGCCCCGGCGACGCTAGCGGCCACTCGACAGGTCGCGTGCAGCATACGGCGCGGGCGGCGAAAACGAGATTTAAAGTTTTGTCGGTACCTTTAGTTGACGTATTTTAACGAAGTGTGAAAGGGACAAAACACGGTTTAAGGAAGGACTCCTCAGCGGTGGTACGTCTTAATTGTGAAGTGGTGTAAATGTAAATTCACAGAAAAATGTCGTTCAAACATATTCAAAAATGTATTAAGTATGTGTGTGTGTGTGTGTTTAATGTATTATTATGTGTTGTTGTTTAAGTAAAAATGTATTTAGAATTACGTATTTGAGAAAACTGTTTGTCTCCAAATAAAACAAAATAAATAAATATTCAAAATTTATGTTACTTTCAATAAAGAGATATGATTCTGATCAAACTAAATATATGGTTGCCAGCATGCTGTGTCCGGGGCGGTGGTCGGCCTGTGTCGTGTGCTCTCACAGGACCACGGCAGACGGGACCCTTGCGGTTTGAATCACGCACCCCTTGCTCTAACATCTTTTGAAACTCCTTCCACTTGCGGAGGTAGTGCCTTTTCTTCTCCCCCTCTGCCACCGTGACCCCTGTTGGACAGGGACCAGCAGTGGCGTGCTATTGGCGTGCGGAGGTGTCGCCGGTGACACGCGTCGGGGCGGGAATGTAATACGAATTGCAGATGTACATTCGACCGCCTCTGATTGCTGCGGGATGCATACGTCGCCCCGCGCCAGCGACAGATGTCGGGCGACAGGTGTCGGGTGACAGGTGCCGGGCGACAGGCGCCGGGCGACAGGTGCCGCGCGGTGACATATTAAAAAGTAATAAGTGGAATGAAAATCGCGAGGAGCTCTTTATTGCGCCCTAATGAGAGGCAGGGGCGGGGGCGGCGGGGCGGCGGGGCGGGGGCGGGGGTTCATTATTATAAAATTGTTTTTGGAATTATTCCCTCTCTGTCGCAATCACCTCCAAATCTTTCCGTGTTTCTTTGCGGAAATAATTTGAGATTAGAATGGCTCCGGCGGACGGATTGCGACGTGAAACTTGGAGGCCAATTATTTTTTATTGTACAATGATTGCTTAGGATTTGTGCGGTGCTGTTTAAATATTAATATTGTTTCCGATCCGACAAGTAGCAGAGCATCATGGAGGCATTCGGGGCCTGATTTTTTTATTGTTTTATTATATTTTTAGTGTAATAACTGTCGGAAATGTAGGTAATCGTGACGAGGGTAGCGAGCGGTGGCCGCCGCGCCGCCGCGCCGCCGCCGGGGGATTACCCGACGCTGAAAGTATTAAATAATTTCCAGCCACGAGTGCGCCCCCCTCCCCCCGCCCCCCGCCCCCGCACACCCCCGCCCCCGCCCCCGCAGGCCAAGGGGCACAAATCTTGGAGATTTAGTATCTTTTGTTTTGATTTGGCCGCCACAATTACCCCGAGAGCCCGCGCCCGCCGCCGCGGCCGCTAAGCCCGCAGTACACGCGCCAGGGACTTCGTCTAACACCGGGCTTACCCCAAAGGTCCCCCTGACGTAGGCTCTACAGCACAGCGCACTCACACACATTGTTTCACTTAACACCTTGTATATTCGGGGGTAGGTATTATTATACCTACCCCCGAATAACCCCGACTTACTCGAGGCCAATTTAGTAGCTACTTTTCTGTCGAAGTGGTGCGACTGCTACGCCCTTGCAGCTACGAGCCGTAGCTCGTAGCACGCGCTCGTAGGCAGCGAGTGGCGCGTAGCAGCCGCACCCCGCACAGGGCAATGATGCTGTTATTCAAATCAAATCAAGTTATTGCTTCATGCGGTACATACATGGTGTTACATTTTAATGACTCTCACACGAGCCCTGCACTACACGTTAATATACCTACTTAATAATTTTACATTTTATTGTCCATTTTCTCATTCCAATAAAATTCCATATAAATTACAATAAATTAATTAATTAAATAAAAAAATCAAATAATCTAAAAATAATAAATTTTAAATAACAATAAATAAATTAAATTCGATTGAAGTTAAATCGCATTAAATAGCTTAGTCCCAAAGTTAGTAGATGTACGTCAATTGACATTTTTAAGTGGATTTATCACAGTCGAAGTATTCTTCCAAAGTATAAAAGCCATTCTGTATGAGGAACTGTTTTAGGAGAATGACAAACTTGCCATTATTCTGTTCATTGCAAATTTCATAAATCTTACTTCCATTAAATCGTGTTGCTATCCCTTTCTCACTTCGTTAAAAAAGGTTAAGATAGAAAGGAGCAGGGGCCTAAACGGTGACGTAACTTTAAATCACGTTTATGAATAACAGCCTGAGGGTGGGAGTTCAAACACCAAACAAATGTGCTCCTTGAATAGCTAATTGCCTTGTCCTAATTAATATACGTAATTGGTCACAACAACATTGTTAATTTTGGATCACAGTTGTACTGAGAGTCCTACTATTAATACTAATTCGTAATTACGAACTCACATGAGGCGAGTTCTAACTAAAAACAGCTAATCCTGTCTAAGGCGGCGGAGTTAGCGCCGAGACACGTGTTGTGCAGGAGTCGCAATGTATCGCGTGCTGACTGCGGTGCACGGGACGAGGCGGTGCACGGGACGAGGCGGCGCGGCGTCTGGCGCGAGGCTTGCCAGTGACAACTCACGTGCTAAGCGACGCTAAGTATAGCCGCAGCTCACTCCAGTAAGGCACTTGTTCCTCCAGCCGTCGGCTCGCAGCACTCATTGTGCTCAATTCTTATTCTCAGTTGTAATTCGGTTTCTCTTAGAGCAGGTTGCCCCTCACAGAGGTAGGTATACACAGTATTTTATTCCAATACGTTTACCTGCTCGTGGTAAAAACTTAAAACTTATGCAGTTGGTGTGCCTTTTAAAATCAATTTTAGGATAAAAATAAGTATTGTCACACGAAGTATTTGAATGTAAGATTGCAGCGAAGCCCACCGAGGCACGGCAAACGGGCGAAATATTTTATCTAGTTTGATATATTTATGTGTATACCCAAAAATTTAATATCAGCAAGTACAGTAAGGAGAGGTGCATAGTATAGATATTTCTCCATCTTCCACAAGTAAGGCAACGGCGCTAGATATTCCAATATCGTCATTATTTGTTGTCACAATAGGAGAAGCATTCCACCTTCAAAATACCTCTCCAAAATCCAAATCCCCTCATTGAAATGCAGCGCGCGGACCCAATGGAACATAACTCCTTAGAAGTCAAGTAGATTTTGAGAATAATCTTAACCCTAAAAACTCTCCTGTACACCTTTCTCTGTGTTCCACCGCACCAGGCTATGCAATGCGCCCCCAGGCCGGCGGCCGCCGGGCAGCGGACGATATGCAAAGCCAAATCTCTTTATTGCAAGTAAGCACGTTGTGCACGACAACGTTGTATTGAATTTACATTTATGCCACTTTGCAAGGAAAAGGTGCCAACGCTGAGGAGAAAAAGTGGCAAAAAACTGGCACCGAATGGTTTCCTCGCGATATTATGTTTTTAATTTTGACGACTCGGTGAGTGGCCGCGCCTGCAGGCGCCCGCCCGCGCTGAGTGCGACACCCAACTTATTACAGCTGGCAAGCATCTAGCATTTTGTATAATTCAAATTAAATCACGTTTGCCAGTAAGTACCTGCCTGACGGGACGGGGCCCGGGGACAGCGGCGGACGGAGGAGGTGGGGGGCACATATAACGTAACTAAGTGTTGCATGGTGCGCGGGCCGCGCGCGGCCCGCGAGACTGCTTTGTTTTCGTGCTGTAGGCGCCGCAACTAAATAAACATTATCGTAGTAGTAGCGTGGGGACGCTCCGGGCTTCGCCCTACGCGGAGCTCGGCCTATGGCCTCGCAGCCCGGCTCGGCCTTCGGCCTCGCAAAAGTTACTTGGAAGGTAGGTAGTTTTTTTCTGCTTGGCAAGGGGACGCTTCGGGCTTCGCCCTACGCGGAGCTCGGCCTATGGCCTCGCAGGCCGGCTCGGCCTCCGGCCTCGCAAAAATTACTTGGAAGGTGGGGAGTTGTTTCTGCTTGGCAAGGGGACGCTTCGGGCTTCGCCCTACGCGGAGCTCGGCCTATGGCCTCGCAGGCCGGCTCGGCCTTCGGCCTCGCAAAAGTTACTTGGAAGGTGGGGAGTTGTTTCTGCTTGGCAAGGGGACGCTTCGGGCTTCGCCCTACGCGGAGCTCGGCCTACGGCCTCGCGGTGTTCTATCGCTTCGGGCTTCGCCCTACGCGGAGCTCGGCCTTCGGCCTCGCTATAGTTACTGATAGATATTTACCGCACGCCGGTAATCCTTTCGTTTCGTATAGGAAAATTTATGGAGAAAATATTATGGTTTACTGCTCGTCCGCCATTTTGTTTTTCCCAAAAATGACAATTTTCTGGTATACTACATCATATATGCTACGAAGTGGAATTGGTTGGATATTCCTCATGCGCTCGTGCTAGGCCAGCTAATTCGTCAAAGTTTGGTCTGAAATGTCCAAATTTTCAATCGGCTATATTTCCGCCGCCATTTTGTTTTTCTTTTGTTTTTCAATTTCATCACAAAGTAGGTCGACCATGTGACGCGTGTTCCAAATTTGAACGAAATCGGTTGGAAAATGGCGGAGATGGCATCACGTGACCCGCCGCCATTTTGTTTTTTTCACTTCCCTATAGTTTTCCTCTGGTCCAATCACTAAACTATACAACTCCCCCCTACATCACTTTCACCTCCGGGAACTCCTTCAGACTAAACGGGCGTGTCAATCAGTGAGTCAGTCAGTCAGTCAGTCAGTGAGTGAGTGAGTGAGTGAGTGGTAGTCGAGCTATATATATTAGTAATGGTTGTATCCGGTCGAATATACAGAAAGAACAAATGGCTTTCTTGGAGTTCGTATTTTAATTCATAATTCATTTATTCATTGCTATATGTGGTAACATGGTTCTTAGATAGTACAGGAAGTGCTCACATAAACCCTGTAATTTATCAATAACTAATTGCTTAACAGATTGTGAACATTATTTTGCTAGTGAGCATTATTGCATCCAGTCTCTGACAGCAACCTTGCGAAGGCCATCCCTCCATCTGGACGGGGGGTGTGCCACGCTACGTTTAAAATTAATGTTAAACTAAGTACATGTCTACCAGCTTTGGAGTTTTACCGTTCAGTGCAACTAATGGCCGCTGTAAGATGGGTATAATCACTAAACGCTGCCTCTTAGTGCAGCCAGCGGGAAACGCGTTTGGGTAACGAAGTGACATAATCCCTACCAACTGGACGGAGTGGAAGGAGAATATTCAACATGAACTGGTGTACAGATGTTGATAAACATTAATGGTAGCGATTATGGCGTTAGATTTTTAAACCAAACTAAATCTCAGCGGTCTATGATCGATCTCCGAGCTCAGCGTTAGTTATTGACGCTATCAAAGTATGTGACAGTTGTAAGACCGAACTCAAACCCGCACTCAGAGCTGTAGAAACGTCAAGTTTAGGACTAAATTATTAAAACTTAGGATTGCCACCAAATGTTGCCTATGTGAGGTCTCAAATGTCCCACAGTGCTGCCACTAGGCCCGCGGCCGGCTGTCACGCAAGTTGAGCGGAGCCTGGCCTAGCCGGCCCTGGCCCCGGCCCCCGGTCCCGGACCCCGACCCCGGCTCCTGGCTCCGGCCCCGGACCAACAAACTTCCAACAAGTAGGCCGCAAATTATTGACAGTTGGATCAAACAGCTGTAATTGGCTACACGCGCCCCCCCCCCCCCCCCCCCCCCGCCGACGAAATTGGTCACTTCGTTCCGGATCATTAATTGGTCATCTCAATCGCGAGTGTTTGTTAGGTAACCCGCACCGCTTTGTTAACTTCGCCTCCATTACCGCTGTTCGCTAATTTTTGCTTATCTCGCTACAATGGCTAACGCTAACGCGCCTCCCGCAACTGTAGAAAATCGGGAATATACTCGACTACAGAATAGATTGAGCGCACTCTTTACTAGGGTACAGGCAATTTATGATTCAATATCAAAAATTAATAATGACCCGAATGCCATTGATAACTTTTTGGCAAATAGTTTCACTATTGACGTCATTCGTCAGGACTTTGTTAATGCCATAGAGGAACGCAATATCTATTTAACGAACAATCCCGACACGCCCGCACCAAATTATAATTCGCTCATTTCGTTCGATGAATTGTACTCACGCATTAAATATAAAAATAATCAATTAACTACGCAAAAAAGTAATTCGTGTACGAGAGATTTTAAATCGGAATCTGTTAAATCTGTTTCCCATTTGCCTAGGTTAGAACTTTGTTCGTTCGACGGTGAACGTGACTCATGGCCTACCTTTTATGAATCTTTTCGTATTAGTATACACGAAAATACCGACTTAACCGACGGCGAAAAAATGCAATATCTTATTGGCAAATTAACCGGTAAAGCGTTATCTATTTGTCAAGGGATTATGCCTTCCGCAGATAATTATAGCATTATTTGGAACTCACTTGTTACCAAATATAACGATAAACGTGTGTTAGCAGCTAATTATGTAGATAAATTATTTAATTTACCCTCAGTTAATGAGTCATCGCCCGCTAGCTTAGAGGATTTCATTGATAAGTTCTCAGCTATTTTATCCGCATTAAAACAGTTAAATCTCGATAGTTTGGAAGATTTTCTATTTATCCATATCGGTTCTAAGAAAATTGGTTTAGAAACCTTGAAATCTTTCGAAATCTCATTAACTGACTCGCAATATATGCCTACCTGCAATGAGTTCATTGATTTCGTTAGAAAACAGGCGCACATCTTAAATCGGGCGCTTAATATGAACAATAGTGGAATGCAAGGTAAGGCTGCTCACGCGCCACAAGCGCAGCGTAAAGCGAACGCTCCGCAGTCGGCTAAATCGTCCGCTCCCGCATACCGCTCTAATAATAATGTGAAGACATTCGTTAGTCTTCCGAATCAGGATAATAAATGCACATCCTGTGGTGCAACTGATCACTTACAGTTGTATCAATGCCCGCTATTTATGTCAATGTCTCCCAAGGACCGCTTCAATTTCATAAAGCAAAATAACTTATGTGTTAATTGCTTGAGTAGCAAACACAACACCCGCTTGTGTAAATCCGATTCACGATGCCGCACCTGTTCGCGCGGTCATCATACGCTTTTGCACTTTGATACTAATATCACCGCACCCGCAACCGCACCCGCTCCCGCTTATGGATACGCATCGCTCAATAATGCTATGTCCGCTAGTACGAATAGTGTTCCCAGTGATGGAACGCTTAGTCAATCCGCTTACCGCAATGTCTCGCTATGTACGGTCGGTGTGTGCTCAGCCTTATCTGATAACGCACCTGCCTCCCGCTCAGTGCTGTTAGGCACGGCCGAGTGTCACGTGGTTGATGCTCAGTCCAATGTGCACGTATTGCGCGCCTTAATCGACAGCGCTTCGCAAAAGGACTTGATTACAACCGAATGTTGTAAAAGTCTTAACTTACCTATTTATCCGCCGCACAGTAAATACGTATCTGGAGTAGGTGACGTTACGAATCCTATTGAAGGTGTCACCTGTCTCACAATCCGCTCCCGCTATGACGATACCATAAGGTTCACTATTCAACCTTTGGTTATCAACCGCATTACAAATGAATTACCTACTGCTAAAATAGATACGTCCCGCTTACATTATTTACAGGATATACCGCTCGCTGATATTAATTATCATAAACCCGCTAATATCGACCTAATCTTAGGTTCGGATTTATTCGCTCGCATACTACGCCCTAATACTATTTCCCGCGCCGCTGGGGAACCAGTCGGTATTGACACCTCGCTAGGCTACGTCATCGTCGGCCAGGCTCCAGCCGTTAACCCCGCTTGTGATATCGTACACACTTATTGTACTTTTAATGATTCGCTCGAAAATTGCATGAATCGATTTCTCGAGTTAGAGGACGTCCCTACTACGTCCGCGCCGCTCACCCCGGAGCAACAGGAGTGCGAGGATATTTATGTGAACACGACGCGTCGCGACGCGACCGGCCGCTACGTTGTATCGCTGCCATTTAAGCGTGACCCCTCATTACTAGGGAACTCGCTTGCTGTCGCGGAGCGTAGATATTTGTCATTGGAGCGCAGGCTGTTGGCTGATCCTGCAGTCAAGACGGATTATGACAATGTCTTTATAGAATACCTACAAAAGGGTTACTTGGTTCCTACTGAGGACTCCAATGACAAGGAAGGTTCGAGTATCCAATACGTGATACCGCATCATGGCGTCACACGTTCAGATAAAAGTACTACCAAACTGCGTGTAGTGCTTAACGCAAGCGCACCCAGCTCATCTGGCGTGTCGCTCAATGACCTGTTGTACACCGGCCCTAACTTACAAAATGATTTATTTCAAATCTTATTGAATTTTCGCTTGCTTCCGATAGCATTAAGCGCCGATATCCGCCAAATGTATTTACGAATCTTAGTAGATGAGAATTACTGGCGTTATCAAAGATTACTGTACCGCTTTGATCCTAATGATCGTATTCAACTGTATGACGTAACACGCGTGCCCTTTGGCCTTTGCTGCAGTCCGTTCCTAGCTATCCGCACGGTGCGACAGCTAGCCGCTGATGAACGCGACCGCTTCCCGCTCGCAGCGCCTATCGCTGAGAAATACATTTACACGGATGATTTGTGTACTACTTGCAGTACGCCAGCCGAAGCAATCGAGATGTCGAATCAGCTGATACAATTATTTGCAGCTGGAGGTTTCGACCTAGTAAAATTCTCGAGTAACTCGCCTGACGTAATGGCGAGCATTCCGCCCTCGCATCGCGTCTCGGAGACTGTCGACTTCAGTCCCGAGGATCATTTAAAAATATTGGGCCTCCATTGGGTCCCAGCTGACGACTTGTTTACTTTCAGCGTCAGTCCGCAACCGCGCGAGTGTACGAAACGCAACATCCTGTCCACCATTGCCCGCCTGTGGGATCTGATGGGATTCGTTGCGCCAGTCACTCTACTTGCTAAATTGATCATTAAATATCTATGGCAAGCACAAATCGAGTGGGATGAAATACCTCCACAGAGTGTTGTATCGCTCTGGCGACAGTTCGAATCGGAACTACCCTTACTGCGAAACGTTAAATTGCCGCGCCACGTAGGCGTAACGGACGACTGTGTAACCTCATTATTAGGTTTCGCGGACGCTTCGGAGAGTGCATATGGTGGAGTCGTATACTTACATGTGTACTATCCGCGGGACGGCCGTTACGTTTTGAATCTCGTGTGCGCTAAGTCTAGGGTTGCCCCGAAACGCACTGTCTCACTCGCCCGCTTGGAATTATGTGCCAATATGGTACTCGCAAAATTAATGCGCGTGGTATTAAATACCTACTCGGAAAGATGCCAAATAAATAATATTTTTGCATTTTCTGACAGTACAGTGGCTCTCGCATGGATCCACTCGTCGCCAGCCCGCTGGCAGACGTTTGTTGCAAATAGGGTTGCCAAAATACATGATAATATTGACCCTAAATATTTTCATCATATACCTGGTAAGGATAACCCTGCAGACTGTCTGTCCAGAGGCCTGACTCCCGCTCAATTGCTCGAGCATCCGCTGTGGTTTAGTGGGCCTTACTTCGCTCACTTACCTGTGGCCGAGTGGCCAGTCGAGCACTTTGATCCGCACGCTGTATCTGAAGTTCCTGAAATGAAAGCTACTACATTGGCTACTACTATCGTTCCTTCACAACCGCAATTATTTCACGAGCTCGCCAATCGAGTTTCGTCATGGACTAAGTTGCTTCGTATAGTGATTTATGTCTTACGCTTCGCTAAGAAACTGCCAAATAAATTTGAAGTTTCACATTTGAAGGAAGCAGAAGTCGCAGTGATTAAACATTTACAAAAGGTTCATTTCGCTGATGAAATTAAGAGTTTGGAGTCTGGTAAAAAATTACCTCCGGCCTTCCTCAAACTTAACGCCTTTTTGAAAGATGGAATTATTCGTGTAGGAGGGCGGCTCACCAATGCTGATATAGATTATGATAGCCGACACCCTATCCTCCTCCCACGACGCGATCATATAGTTAACTTACTTATTGATTATTTTCACCGCAAATACCTACATACAGGACCTCAACTATTGATGTCCCTAATAAGACAAAAATTTTGGATTTTGTTTACAAATTTAATTAATAGTAGAATAATATAATAATAGTATAATAGTTTCATACTAAAAATGTATGTGTAATGTCATTGTGTCATTTTGGGCGGTTCACATATTCATCGATGGAATAGAATGGATTCTGCAATAGACACTTTTTTAATTTATTCCTAAACACGCCGGTGGAAGAAGCAGAAATGACGTCCTCCGGTAATTTATTGCTTATCGCTCGTTACGAGCAAAATTAATTTTTTTTTATTATGAGATGACATCATCATTACGATAAAACAAATCATATATCTATTATGTTGCAGCCACATGGTGTAACTACGCACTTCGCGAAGTGTCTTCGTACATCCTGAAGTGGTACTAGCAACTAGCGGTAATGAGTTCGAGTTATACCAGCTGCTTCATGTAAACTAGCGCATTGTGAAGCAGCTAGACGGAAGCCTGGCATTGCACACCTTGTTTCACTTCAATATCAAACACTTCCAAAGTTCCATTTTCAAAATATATTTCGGTCGTTGTTATTTTTGCAAATAGTGATACAAATAAACGCACTTCATGCTGTGTCTATGCATTTCGTAAAGTGCGTAATTACACCATCTGGCTGCAACATAGTACTGATGGTTTAGCACGACTGGCAAGTCCATATCAGCACGACCGCGCTCACAGGAAGCGAGGCCAACGCCAATACTCATAGAATACTCGTATATATATGTAGTGGGTTCGGCAAGACGTGTAGTATAGCATCCTATATAATATATAAATATCTTGCAAATAACTAAATGTATTCACTCGAGACAATATAGAAACGTTTAATGAAACAATCGAGTGTCCAAGATTAATTATTTTATTTAAATTGAAACGGATCGCGTTTGGAGTCTCGCGAACTAACGAGCTTTCATTGATCCTCGTGCCGCCGCCCCTCCTTGAGGGTCTCCGCCTTGAAGTAGTAGTCCGCCGTGTGGTCGTACCAGTCCAGCTCGCGTCCGTCGTACCACACGTACGCGCCTCGCAGCGAGTCCGGCGCGTCCAGCACCAGCCGCTCCGGCGCCCGCGCGGCCTCGGCCGGGCTCAGGAACCCGGCGCCGCGCGTCAGGTCCGTGCGCACCAGCCCCGGGTGCAGCGAGTTCACGGCGATGTGGCGCGGCGACAGCAGACGCTGCTGCAGCACCGTCGCCGCGCTCAGAGCCACCTTGGACACGCGGTACGCGGCCGCCGTGCCCCCGTCCGCCAGCTCCTCGACCCGGAACGTGCCGGCGCGCGACGAGCTCAGGTACCACTCCACGAACTCGTTCACGTCCTCCAGCGTGAAGTCCCTCCTCGTGAACCTGCCCAGCCAGTGCTCGTTGCGCACGTTGGACAGGTGGCCGCAGTCGCTGGATATGTTGAGCACGCGGCCGTGCTCGCGCAGCAGCGGGAACAGCAGCTCCTGCACGGTCAGGATGCTCCTGTAGTTGATGTTGACGATCTCCTCGTTCTCCTCGGGCGTGTTGAAGAGCTGCACGCTGTTCGCGACCGCCGCGTTGTTGATCAGGATGTCTATGCCGCCGTGCGTGTCCCGGATGTGGTCCCTGAACCTGGCGACGCTGCCCCGGTCCGCCACGTCTAGCTGGTGGTAGTGCGGAGTGAGCCCCTCTGCCCGGAGCGCGCGCACTGCGTCCCGCCCCCGCGCCTCGTCGCGCGCCGTGAGGTAGACGGGCCCGCAGCCCCGCGCCCGCAGGCGCCGCACGGTGGCGAGCCCGAGGCCCTTGTTGGAGCCCGTGACGACGCACACGCGCGGCGCCGGCGCACCCGACGCGGCCGCAGACATGGCGCGCAATGCGCCGGACGGACGGCTCCCGGCGCATGTTATACAACCGCTCGTGTTGACCTTCGATAGCGCTATCTCCGGGACGCAATAATACAAGTAATTGTAAACAATGGAACAAGCGATTAATCGTTGTACCTACTCGCTCCGATGATACTGTGCTCTGCTTATATAAATATTCATAGCAATGGAATAATCCGCATGGAGTAAGTACTTAACCTAGGTTTTGCTACGCTGTTTTTGATACAATATCTCCATCACCCGAAGGTTGCCTGGAAGAAATCGCTTAAAGCGATAAGGCCGCCTGTCTGTACACTAGCTAACTTTGGTATTATATGTAACTGATGTATTTTCATTTGTGTGCAAATAAAGTATATTTGATTGATTGATTGATTGTTTTTGCAAAATTGTTTCTCTCATTAAAAAAAACTTAAGTCGATTAAATTTTTTTTTCTTTTAATGCGAGTCAATTGTAAAATGATACATTGATGATGTCTTCCACTTGCTTGGGCCTGGCCTCGTGCTGGTGCTGGTGGTGGTGCCGGCACCGCGAGCCCGCCCCGCACTCCGCGCACACAACACGTGCTCGCGCCGGACCCGCGCGGGCCGCACGGCTCGGTGTGTGCTGTGGCGGGCTGCGAGGACGGACATTCACATGGCACAAACACGAGCCCCGCCGCGCGCCGCGGCCAGACTATCTCGGTTAGCGCTACTCTACTTTTAGTCTAGTATTTATTCATAGTGTCTAGACATTTCGTGAAGTGTTTAACTACACCATCTGGCTATGACATAAGTACAGATATTGGTGCGATTTGGATTACAAGTAGATATTTATTTATTTATTTATTTATTTCTTATATAATAAAACCAAATTTTACACCAGTCTATATGAACAAATGAGCCAGGTAAGCGTGTCACAGTGGTATGCTGCGGTGTTGCAGTAGCAACCCACACAGACCGAAGTCTGCGTCAGGGCTAGCTACGGGTCACAATACAAGTGTCGAGAACGACCGTATACGAGTCGAGGCATATAGAATTTGGTTAAATTTTGGTTAAATATACGGTGATGCTCTCTTTGAGGCAAATGAAATGGAGCCGGCGCTATTCGCATAGCATCGCATCAGAATCGTACGCGAATAGCGCGAAGTGACGCAAATACCAGTTGTTTTCTGTTTTGTATTTGTGTTCTTTTTTATATGTAATATAGTGTAGATATTTGATTTGATCATGGCGAACACCTCACGGTATAGTTTAATCTCAAGGGTTGCGACCCCCGGCGCCGTAAACCATACGCCGCGATGTGTCACCCGCCCGCACCCCCTCACGGGCAGATTGATTCCATAACTGTTTCGTATTCACTTGGGAGGGAATTTGTCGAGCGGAATATTGAGAGATCTGTTGGCTTCCCGGCGGCCCGGGACAGGCCGGGACAGGCCGGGCCGGACCGGGGCGGGCCGGGGACAGTGCATGCGGCCGGCTCCGGGGCGCGATACTCCGCCCCGTGCCTGTTGTTTGCCGACACACAGCACAGGGAATAACCAAACAGCTCCTCCCGGACGATACACAATCGATTCAAACTTTCAAACGTCTTTTGTTACAAACACTCAGCGATAGAATGAATTTCGGCTCCATGAAGTGCGTAGTGTATTTAGCTATCGGATCGGGGAATCTATTAGGTAACTGATTTAAGGTCCATCTCTGTGTACCTATGTCCCCCTGGTGCTTGCGCGAGGCGAGTGCTATATTATCGCCGACATCTTTGGAATGGAGTGGCTTTAATTAAACGGAGCCGGCAGCGGGGGGGGGGTGCTGGCTGGCACACAGCGAGCTGGCGCCGCGCCAGGGGACGGGCGACAGGCGGCGGGCAGGAGGCGGAGACTCCATTTATCACATTCGCTGCAAGCAGAGCCCGAGCACAGGAGTGCAGTGCGCAGCCAGCGCCAGGCGCGACACCAGGACACCAGGCGCGGCGAGGAGGTAGACAACTTGGGGCTCAATAATAACTACTGACATATCACGTGTTAGGAGCAGCAGCAGCAGGGGGAGGGGAGGGGGGGGGGGGGCTCACGACAGAGTACGTTCTCCGCTCGTGATAAATGATGCAGAGTGTACACTCGCCGCGGAATATACAAGTGTAGTCACGTAACATAGTGATTTGATCATAAAAACGTTTCGTTCCCCGCCGGGGGGCGCGGGCGGGGCTCGGGGGGTGAGGGGCGGGGGCGGGAGGCAGGGTACGACATACACAAAAACCCGTCGAGCAAAGTGCACGAGTATCTGCTGAGAAAAAACACAATACAATTCGCTGCGACAACACTCCCCTCAGGCCCGGGACGACAACGAGGACACAATGACCATACGAACACATACAGACATAAACTCCCGCTCCTTCCCATAGTTGTAGGCAGACACGATGCAATACCATCTGCCGCACTCGTAGCATACCGCCTTCCCGCCGCCCGTTGCGCGCTGGGAGCCCCAGGCTCAGGCTGCGGCGGCGCGAAGTTATTAACAACTTAAATAAAACTCTCGGTGAAACAGACGGCGGCAGATTATACTCTTTCATTTGCATTCAGATCATAATAGCGGGTTTTATTACAAGTATGTCAGACAGCACAGACGAACTCCAGGCTCAGAATATAACATCTCAAATACTGCACGTACACGTTTTTTTGTTTAATTTCCACTTTGCAAGAAGGAAGGTGCAACGCTGAAGAGACCTCTACAGTGTAATGTAATCTCAATCTCTCGGCGGCGGCAGGCGACGGCAGGCGACGGCAGGCCGCGACAGGCGGCGGCAGGCGGCGGGACAGTTTGCTCATTACATTCATTTGCACAAACGACTAAATGAATTTACTGTAATTTACATAACTTAGGTCCCCGCCCCGCCCCGCCCCGCCCCGCCCCGCTCGGGCCCGCGGCTACAACCACCGACAGCAATTTAAACCCTGAATGTAGTGCTTAACAGAACTTAATAGCTATGGAGGTATTTAGTGGGGCCGCGTCTTCCTTTACGCCTATTACTCTTTGGCAAGTGCGGCCTACTAGAAACCGGCGAGCCTGCATGGAGAGACCCGAAGGTTGCCGGGAAGAAATCGCTTAAAGTGATAAGCCCGCCTGTCTGTAGGTACACTAGCTAATTTTGGTTTTATATGTTTGATTTTGTATGTACTGATGTATTTTCATTTGTGTGCAAATAAGTATATTTGATTTGATTTGAAGACATTAAAGAATGTGGATGAAACGAGGGTGATGTGCCAGGATCGTAGCAAATGGAAGTCCGTCGACTCTGCCCACCCCGGGATCAGGCGGGAGTTTATTAAATAAAATAGTCTTTGGATGTGTCTACGTGACGAGCGGCGCCGGGACTCTGTGAGCTGATGTTGTCCTAACAGGCTTCAGCGAGACGTTCCAGCCGTGTCGCGTTGCGGTGCGCGGGCCCTCCCACGCGTGGGCATGGTGCCGGGGGCTCACACGCAGGGCCACTCTCTACCCGCACTCCACCAAATTAATTAACTTCCCCAGTAAAAATAGACTTCATTAATAAGAAGTATCGCGCGCACAAAACAGGGAGGAGCGGGAATTGCCGGTGTTATATTAGAATTATCCGGATTACGCGGGATCAGACTTAATTACGGGATCCGCGCAAATTACGGCCTCTTAAGTTTTTTATTCGGCCGAAGCTCTTTTATACACGGCGATGTGAGCACTGCCTGCCCCGTGCCCCAGGCCCCGGCCCCGGGCCCCAACAGGCGACGCTGAGGGTCACTTAGCGTGAGCCGCGCGTTTCTTTTCTTCCTCAGCTAACAAGTACTCATTAATTTGCATTTTAATGTCCTCGCGAGTGAGTGCAGCCTCTCGGGACGGGCCGAGGACTCGAGCCGGGAGGTAACAAGTTTCAACCACTTTCGTTGTAGGTGCCGCGAGCTCGTGTGGTGCCCGGGCTCGGCGGCACCGCACTCACCCCGCCTGCACAACGGCTTCAACAGAGCGCTCTCAGCAAGTGCACGCGGCACCTCACACACTAGATGTTACGTCACTGGGGGCCGCACCCGGGAGCTGCCTGCTGCCTGCGCACTGCACTCTATACTCACATTACACATACCTAGTGTTTGGGCATTGTTTTTTTTTCTTATGTAGGTATATCGCAAATTGTCTGCGACCCACCTACACCGGCACGGTGGCCCGTCGACGACCACTCTTCGGTAGCGACTCGGTCGGCACGCAGTTGTTTTATCGGCGGTTCTTTAATATTTAATTGTGGCGGTTTTTATTGTGATAGACACTACTATAAGCTTGAACTATATACATATTGTGTGTGTTTTACTGGCCAGCCAGATATTGTGGACTTTAATAGCAATTTGAACGGACAAAGTGTGCTGGCGTGTCGAACCTTCTCGATCGCAGACAAAGGAAATCGCAGGTCAGTGGTATACTTGCATAAGGTTAAAATTTCAATCCCGAACTTGCCTATCTCTAATTTAGCCTAATCGAAAAACATCCAAAATTTAAAAACCCTATGGATATACAACCAAACGCCTAGTAAGCATTAAGTATATACAATATATACATATCATACTCTTCGACCTGGTGGCGGGCGCTTTGAGCAAATTGAGGCAAATGTATTGTCACATTGCAACACATAAATTATTGTTGATACCATCTCTGCGTCCGATTGCAATAACAATAACAATAATTTATGAAACTGCATTTAAATTATGAAAACGCTAATCTGGCATCAGGAGTGGTGCGGCGTGACGTCACGCGCCGCACGCACTGCGCCCCCCGGCGCCAGATATAACTACATTACAGTGACATTATTCAACGTCTAGAGAGCAGCGAGTGGCCGGCGGGGGCGGGGGCGGTGGCGGTGGCGACGCTCCGCCATCAAACACCTCTCCTGACTGCTCCGGGTGACGTCACGGACCCGGCCTCCAGGCCTCCGGGCCCCCGAGGCAGACAGACAGAATGATTGAAGTAATTTCCGTTGTCGAAAGTGATCATGAATAAATTGTGGGCCCCGTCACAACCTGCGACCAATCAAAAGTTCTTTTGTAATTTTCTTATTAATTTCCGGGTCGGTGCGGGGGGGGGGGGGGGGGGGGGGGGGCGCGGGGCGCAAGGGGCCAGCGAGGGCGGCTGTTACCGGCGGCGCGACTCTCCGCCTCCCGCAAGTGATTTATCAAAACCTTAAAGGATTTATCTTAAAACTCGAAGCCCGCAAAAAAGTTGAGAAATTAAAGATAACAAAGCGACTCGAGGGGTGCGGGGGGTGCGGGTGCGGGTGCGGGGGTGCGACCGTAACGTGTCCCCAACAGTACGGGGCGGTGCTGCGGGGATTGTCTTCCTACACGATACTTACGAATCACATTCACACTGGGAACATGCAGGTTCAGCGCTGCACGGCTCCAGCCCCAGCCCGCCCTCATCACACAGCGGGCTGGCCGGCTGACCGGCGCCCGCGCCCGGGCCGTGGCCCGCTCAGTGCCCCGGGAAGAGAGGAGAGGGCAAATGAAACGAGCGCATCAGGAAAATGGTCTTTATTAAAACCTCTTTACATCGATGAGAAAGCCATCGCAGTTCACAGATATCGACGACGATCGCTAATATGTACACCTTAATACTACAGACGCCCCTACCCTATATACACCCTACCAGTAGGTACAGGCCTCGCCGCCGGCGCGCGACATCGCGACACGCGGCGACAGACTCAATAAACGAATATATCTCTGAAAGTCAAACAAGTTTCAAGAATACAATAAAATTTGAAATGGCTAGCTGTCGGAACTGACTCGTCCGTCGTCCGCCGCGACACGTCACCAGTCCAGTCACAACACATCACCAGGTAACGAGGAGCTGTGTGCACAGCAGCAGAGCGTCCACCACAACACAACACACGCATCACAAACACAAGTCCCCGCAGTCACGGGGCAGCGGGGTGCGGGGCAGTGTCCGCCCGGCCCGCACTACACGGATATCTCCTGTATGTGCACGCGCTTCTTGGGCGCGGGGACGGGCGCGGGGGCGGGGGTGCAGCCGGGGCCGGGGGCGCCGGGGGGGCGCTCAGTGAGCTCGGCCGCGCGGCTGCGCTGCGGACACAGGCACAGGGCACATATGACTACGGGAACACATATCAAAGAGTCAACTATTGGGAACGTTAAACACATTTTTAAAAATAAGTTGATCACATGTCTGGTCACCTTGAGCGTGCTCTTGCGCGGCGAGGCGGCGGCGAGTGCGGCCTCGCCCGCGCACTCACCGCCCCCGCCTCCGCCCCCGCCTCCGCCGGCATCGTCACCGCACACACCTACGAGCACACCAACATGTTACACCACGCTTACATTAAGGAGATTCGGAAGGTTACCTCCTTCTGGTACTTTCTAAACGACACAGGGTTGTCAATTGTCTATGCATTAGAATTCCGAGTATCTGTGTAAGTATCTGTTGCGAAGTCCCGTACCGTGTAGTGAGCGTGCCGTGGCCGTGGCCGTGTCTGTGGGGTCCCTGTCCCTGGCGCGGTCGCGGTCGCGGTCGCGGTCCCGCCTGTGTCCGCGCGCGCCGCGGTCGCGGTCCCGCTCGCGGCCGCGCTGCAGGTAGATGCCGGCGAACACCAGCACGTTCAGCGCCAGCAGGAAGCACCCCGCGCCCACCGTCACGCCCAGCGCCACCGTGTAGCTGGACACACACGACATGTGCGGTAACACAACAACATAGAAAAAAAATGGTATCAGGTCGAAGTCATCTACACTGATTTTAGCGAGGCATTTGACAAGGTTCATCACAATCTGTTTCTACTGAAAGCATCAAAACATGGACATTAGGGGCGACTCCTTCGGGTGATTCTCCTCATACATCGACAACCGCTCTCGACAAATAAGTACTTACTGGTTAATAATTACATATCCGCTTGAATTAGGTAGAACAGCGAGTGGAGTACCACAGGGACCTCTGCTCGGGCCTCACCCTCTTGTATCTTTGTTAAATAACATCGAGCTATCGATGCCGAAAGGCGAATCTTGCTAGAATGTTGTATTGCTGATCACCTGGACCTGAACCATCATATCTGTGGGCAGTGTATAGCTGGCGATCGCATGTGTTGCGCAAGGGTGTCGGGCTATTTTTGCATTGTCATGTGTCATTGTCTGTGATACCGTATTGTTTATTTCTGTTTCCATATTGTGTGCGTCGTGTCGCGGCCCGTGGTGCAGTGTCGGTCTGTTCACCTGTAGTAGTGCGCTGAGAGGGGCTGGTCGCGGGGCGCGGGGAGCGCGGGGTGCGGGGCGCGCTGTGCGGGGAGCGCGGGGGGCGGCGGGGAGGGCGAGCACTCGGGGCCGGAGACACCATCACCGCCTGCACCGGCGCCCTCGCCGGCCTCCGCGTCCTCCTCGACCTCCGCCTCCGCCTCGCCCTCCGCCCCGGCCTCGGCCTCGGCCCCGTGCCCCCCCTCGGCCTCGTCCAGCGCCGCCGCCGTCTCGTACAGCTCGGGGAACACGTCGCCTGCACACCACACGACACGGTAAAGCGGCACCTCAACCCCAGCCGCAGCAGTAATATGGCATCGACACGTCGGAATGGCCCAAATTAAAACAATAAAGACCACTTCCCCATCCACTCCGGTAATAGAGTCGATAAAGAACCGCCATTCCGAATGCGGCGAGCGGTTCGAGCGAGCGCACGGAGCGGAGCGGACGCGAGGTCTTAAAAGTTTCAAAGAGAAAATAAACTAAGCAGATAAAGGTAATGAAACAGATTTGGGGAACGATACGGCGCGACGTGTTCCACTTCATTTCCGGACGAGCCGGGTCACGAGCGGCCCCGACCCGACCCGACCCGACCCGACACCCGCAGCGCACCAAACACTTATAGTACTGACTAACTCTTTACAAGCTGAATTTAGTGACATGTAATTTGGCGTCACAGCCACAGCACTGCCACAGCACCGCCACGAGAACAACCTCGTGTTGCGCCGGCCGGACAGGGGTGCGGGGTGTCGGGCGAGCGAGGGGGTGCGGTGCGGGCCCCGGGATGTCCGGGGGGGGGGGGCTGTCTCAGCCCATTACCGGCCCCCATTGTTCACGGGCACACTTCACGAGCAAACTTCCGCAAACAAAGAAACTCGATAAAGTACTCACGAGATACCTCCTCTAACGTGTTCCAACTAAACTTGGGCGAGTTGCGGCGAATGTGTTTCGGCGACGGATAGAGATACGCGGCGTGTTCCCGGCGCGCGGCGGCGGGGAGCGGGGAGCGGACACACAAGCGGGTTCACTATTACACGCATATTCCTCATAACTTCAACCCCGGATTACTTGGATTTGTATTTTTTTACAGCGAAGGCATTCGTATCGCAGCAGCTGGAGCCGCGCGAGCCGACATTTGAGTCCAACCGCGCCGGTTCCCGTATTCTACCAGTACCCCCAGTGTGCCCCGCGACCCGCGCGCCCGGCACACGGCCTCCCGGCGCCGGCAGACCACACCACACCGGACACCACACTCCGCACTACGACACAATCTACCCCAACACATCGACGAGGAGTGCACAGCACAGGACCCCTCAACATAAGTAGCGGAAAAAACCAGTTGTATTTTGTGTGTCCAGCGTGTTTCATCGTGTGCATGCTGATAGGGCGACACGACGGCCGGACGGAGTGGGACGCGGGGAGCACGAGGACACGGCTGGCTGGGGTGCTGTGTGTGTGAGGCACTGACCTGCGAACATGTGCGGGTGCTGCTGCCTGAGCTGGTGGTGCTGCGGCGCGGTGCCGGCGCCGGGCCGGTGCAGCTGCGGCACCAGGTGCAGCCACAGCGCCATCTTGTGCCCGCGGTAGTGGCTGCGCACGCGCACCTTGCTGCCTGACATGCGCACACATCACATACTGACGCCGCCGCACACACGCGACTGACAGGCGCTGGTGCTGGACGCTGGCTGGTGGCTCACCTATGCTGAGGTACTGCTGCGTGCTGAGCTCGTACCGCGGCCAGCCGGCGGCCGACACGGGGTCGGGGCCGGGGCCGCCGGGGCCGGGGCCGGCGCCGGGCGCGGGGCCCTTGGCGAAGGCGGCCAGCAGCGCCACGCACGCCTCGGCCACGGCCGCGTCCGCGCGCGAGTAGTTGCGCCCCAGCACGCCGCCGCCCACCAGCGGCTCGCCCAGGAAGTACGCCAGCGAGTCGGCCGGCACGCTGCCCAGCCGCTGAGCAAACCACACACATCGCATCCATGCCACCGAGCACGCCCGGCGGACATGGTAAAGGAGTTAGTTCCAGTCAATAGGAGTAGACCTGAGAAGGGGAGTTCACCTGCGGGTAGTCCGCGTCCCTGGTCTGGTGCGCGAGGTGAGCGAAGTACGTGTGCTGTCCGCGCCGCGCGTGCAGCTGTGCGAGGCGCAGCGCCGGCGCCGCGGCCGAGGCGTCCGACAGCGCCTCGAGCGCGGCGTCGCGGATGTTGATGGGGTGCTGTATGGGGCGCGCCCAGTCCGTGTACTCGTTGCGCACGGCCGCCAGGATCTCGTTGCGGTGGTAGCGGTACGCGTTGCGCACGAACGTACGCAGCACGCGGCTCCTGGGGGACACATGCGGGGGCGGTTGCAACACGGGCATCATCACACGGGGAACATCAAGTCCGCACAACACCCCGCCTAGCCCACCTATGCTCCTCCTCGAAGCCGTGCCTGATGTCGTCCTCCGCGAAGTACTCGTAGCTCTCCGTGGAGGTGACGACCAGCGCCAGCGCGCACTCCAGGAACGCCTCGCTGGCGTGCAGCGCGCGCGTGGCCCCGGCCCCGGCGGCCCCGGCCCCAGCCGGCGAGGCCGGGGCCGGGGCCCAGCCGGCCAGGAAGCGGGCTCGGGGCGCGTCCACGGCCAGCAGCGCGCCCAGCGGCCGCGCCCGCACGCACCGCACCAGCCTGCGACACACAAGGCAGTGCAACACCCAGTGACCCCATGTGCCAGGCGCGGGCCGCGCACTCGGCCGCTGCGTACCAGTGGTCGCCGGGCGCCGCGTCGCGCGGGCACCGCAGCGCCTGCGCCGCGTGCTGGCGGGCCAGCGCGGGGTCCGGCGACAGCGCGCCCGGCGACAGCGGCGACCCGCTCAGCAGCAGCACGCGAGACAACAGACCTGCCAGACACACACGCGACACCCTCACCACAACACCCGACGAAAGTCACAACGATCGATCGGTCGGTACCCACGATTTTTTCGTGAGTACCAACCGACCTACGAACGATCTGGAGCGGTACCATTCTGCTGAGATACGCCTCTGATCACATCACAGTAGAAAAGTATGTCCACCTCGCACCGATCTATCTGTATTTAGTTACCCTTAGTGTCCGGCAGCATGAGCAGCGCGCCCGCCAGCGCCGCGCCGGCCGCGTGTCCGGCCACGGTGACGCGGCGCGGGTCCCCGCCGAACGCGGCGATGTTGCGGCGCACCCAGCGCAGCGCAGCCACCACGTCCAGCACGCCCGCGCCGCCCGCCGCGTGCGCAGGGTCACTCGACAGCCCGCTGGTCAGGAACCCTGACACAGAGCGGCCCGCCAGTGAGTGCGCGGCCCCGGGCCGATGGCATGCAGCACGCAGCACGCAGCACGCGGTGGCCCGCACTCACCCAGCAGCCCCACGCGGTAGTTGATGGTGACGACGAGCACGTGCGCGCGCGCGGCCAGCACGGCGCCGTCGATGGCGTTGGCCGAGCCCCAGTCCAGCGCCGGCGCGCCGAGCCACGCCACCACCGCGTACGGCGCCTCCACGCCGCGCGCGCCTGCGCACACACCGCGCCACGGCACGTCACACACAGCCCGACGACGCACACGCAACCAGCGGACACGGGTCACAACCAGTAAAGGTGTAAGTTCAGCGATCATATCACCGCCGAGCACTTGGGAAATTTTGAGTAAATTCCTGTCCGATGACCACCGAATGGAGGATCCTCCAAAACTAAATAAACTGTGCGACCACTTTCTGCGATACAATTTGGTCCTGTCTCCAGAAAGATGCCGCCGAGCGGAGTCTACAGGCCGGGGCCATAGACTGGGCTCGTGGACATTCGATCCCGCTAGAGAAGCGGTGAAAAAGTTTCATTGGTAAAAATATCACACAAGTCTTCCCTCCCGAGTCCGGGTATCTTTAGAAGTTTCCTCCTGTGCAAAAGTTCTTCCAAAACACTGTTATTGTATGTGACTGAGTATAGTATTCCATGTTGTACTGACCGCTACCGGGCACGTATATGTTGAGGTGCAGGCAGTCCTCGCTCTGGTTGGCGAGCAGCGGCGTCAGCGCCACCAGCGCGCGGTACACGCCCAGCGGCATGCGCGACAGCGACAGGCTCCTGCCACACACACAATGGATGACCACGTGGTACCGGGGCACGGGTACGGGGCACGGACCGGGGCCGGGACTCACCTGTTGGTGACGTCCGGCACGTGTTGCGGGCACACGGGCGCGAACTCGTCCGCCAGCCGCGTGCCGGGCCAGGCGGGCGCCGGCGCGGCGGGGGGCGGGCCCAGGCGCGGCGGCGGCGAGGCGTACGGCACGCCCAGGAACGCCTCCACCGGCTCCAGGCGGCGCGACGCGGGCGACACGATCACGCCGCGGATGGCGCCTGCGGGGCGCGACACAGCAAATACAACTCATGAACCTTCCCAGGAGCTTGCACGCGGAGTTGTCATAGCTGACGGCGGCCAGTGAATTGGGACACAACTGACTAGCATCTGCCCGGTATGTTAGCCGGCTAGCTTCCTCCTACCTGCGTGTGTGTGCACAATGCGCGAGCTGTACCGCGGCGCCTGCCTGGCCCCGGGCCCCGCGCTGGCCCCGGGCCCCGCGCTGGCCCCGGGCCCCGCACTGGCGCCGGCCCCGGCCCCGGGCGCGGACGCGGCGAGGGCCGCCACCGCCAGCGCGCACACGCACCACCTCCACGCGCGCGCAGCACCCATGCGCCATCACGCGCGCCGACACTGCGCAACACACAGCACTCAGTGGACAAGGCGTGCCGGACGAACCGGTGCTTATTGGCTCAACCAACACGCGAGGCGCTCCCGGTCAAGTGCTGAGGTACTTATGTGTCAGACAATTAACGAGTTGCTCATAAAACCTAGACACACGTTCTGATAGAAGAAAAGACTAGAATAGAATACGTTTATTTGCCGCGCACAAACAATGCACGAATACACAAAAAGAAGAATATTAAGACAGATGCATATATGACGTAGCGAGAGTGCATTGTGGTGTGAGGCCAGGCCGGTCCCCAGCTCAGCGCGGGCCGCAGGGGCGGTACCACAGCGCGGGTTGTGAGGGGGCTGAGCAAGGCTTACTACGAGATAGAGAGTGACAGAAGAATCAGCGAGCTATAGAAAGAGCTGTGTTGGGGGCTTTTCTCTGGTGGATAAAATAAGAAATTAGGACTTACATCCACCAGAGAACAAATAAAGTATATGATCGGCAAACTGAAGGCACAGGTGTGCCGGTCACATGTGACTTATGTGTTAGTGTGCAACACAAGCTCTGTTTCCCGGTAAGTGTATGTATATGTATGGTGGCCGCCCGGGAAGGAGCAGGACAGGAGGCAATGGGAGGCAATGGAAGGCCCACGATGGCGGATGGCGGATGGTGGATGGACAACTGTGTGTTGTGAATGCCTGAAGTTTTGTGAGTTGATGGATAACAGGAAAGTCTTAAGTCTAGCAATTGTTTTTAATTTTTTTGCTTATTTAGCTATTTATTATAATAATTTAATTAAGTACATGAGTACTCTTTTACGTTTGTGGTGCTTTATTATTTAGGTATTATTTTATTTTACAATTTTAGGAAGACCAACCGCTTCATACATGAGTATGTGACAGAATAGTATCGGAGAGCCAATAATAGGTCCTCGCTAATAGAAATGGTACAAGTTCCCATGAGGCACTGTAACACAGCGTCTTAAGAGCTAACACAATAAGATATAAACTAATAATAACATAACTAACAAAATACAAATAACAGAATAATCAGTCATCAAAAAACAGATTACTTAAAAGTCGCTTCGCCTTGCTACAACCAGTATTAAACAGATCAATATCAAGATCTTCGGATACATGATTGAAGATATCGCCCGCACGCAGTACAAATGAATTTCTCCTGTACCTAGTCGAGGCTAGTGGGGTAGAGATGATGGGATTAGATGATTTGGTTAGTAATACTTTTATGCCATAAATATATGTATAAATAAATTGTTGTTTCAATATAAATTACATGTCTACAAATCTATGATCTGTTTCGGACTAAGTAAAATTATCTGTAATTCCCCTTGATAAAGTTTTATTGTTAAAGTCACTTTTGTAACACATCTTTTGCAAAAATTAGATTCTATTTTATTATTATGATATGATTATTGGTATTGTATAATATTGCATTGATAGGTAACTACTTATAGGTTATTTAACTATACCGTTTAGATTAGCTCTAGTATAGTAACTGATAAATAAATAAATGGCGCGACGCGACGCGGGCGGGCAACTCGCGTGTGGCAGACGGAAATGACAATTAGGTAAGTTTCAGATCAACATAATGAGGCGCGACGCCAGGGCACGCGCCCGCGCCCGCCGCCGGAGGGGTAGGTGTGGGCACACGTCACGTAGGCACTTTAAGGAACGGGGAAGATACGTGTACAGTTGTTCACCTATTGTTTGACGTCATAATAAGTATCGAAATAAGGAATAAACGGACAGAATCCGATCACTGCCCCCCCCCCCTCCCCCCCCCCCCCCCCGCCCCTCGCCCCCCTCGCCGCTCGCCCCATAAATCATGGCATCGCTCAACCGCCGCGATTGGGCAACAGAAAAACGCCCGCTAAGTACGATTAAAACTGAGCGCTCTTGAAGTTAACGAGGCTTAGCGCGGCCGGCGCGTGATGGATGGACTCGCACCGCACGGGCCGGGACGGAGGGGGCCGCACCGGCTCCGGGACATGCCTCACATAGCACATTGCCAATACAATGCATCGTGTGGTCTCCCGGGACCTTGGGCCTGTTACTCCGGTGTGAGATAATCTCCACCTGAATAACTCTCCTGTCCACCTTTGTTTGTCATCGCCCGTAGGTGCGTGTCCACAGCCTTCGGTCGATGGGTCACGCGTCACGTGGCCGCGCTCGCCGCACGCCTAGCGGCAGATACATAAGCATCCCTCATCGTTCAGTGTATAAACAAACGTTTCATATAATGTCTAAGCTCCCTGCGTCTACACAGCCGGCAACAGGGGGCGACACGACACTTGCAACTTATCCTCCTTCATTAAAACTCCAAACTGACTCAATTAAAAATCTGTGAGCGGCCACGTGCACCCTCGGCCCTCCCGCCCGCCCGGCTGCCCGAGTGCCCGCACGGACCCGCTGCCCGCCCGGACCCGCTGCCGGCGATATTAAACATCTTCGAGTTTCGTTTATCTTAAATTGTAAAATTAAAAATGTAAGGACCGATTACCGGGGGAGGGTCGCGGGGTGCGGGAGGGAGGGGGAGGGGGAGGAGGGGGTACACTTGTCGCCCGCAGCGTACGAGCGCATGTACGCACATCTCAAACAAGACAACAGATATCGGCGCGCTGTAATGTCAAGTTTAGCCTGGCAATATGAATAAGGACCAATGTAACTAACCTAGATATTAAGTCATTTAAGCGGTATTATTCTAAAAGATGTGCTGAAAGTTATTTGTCACTTTATCTCTTGTAAATTCGAAAAATGTTGTCGTGCATTGTTTGCATGTCCACAACGAGCACTTGCAATAAGAGATTTGTTTTACGGCCACCGCGGGGCGCGTTACGCGCGTAGCACTCGTAGCGCATGTAGCACGCGTAGCGCGCGTAGCACTCGTAGCGCGTAGCCACAATATGGAGTTCATTGCGTGTGTTGCTACGGGGGTGCTATGTTATAAACCAAGTTTACAGGACACAAAGGCCAGCCGGCTGCCTCCTGTCTGGTGCAGGTGCTCGCAATAGTGAGGTAGAGCTGACAACTAACAGAAGTCACTTATGGGAAGTCAATTGTGGACATTCTGAGGAATGAATAGTCCTAGTGTTTGATGTAATTCTTGTATCTACTTAGTATGCAGATGCAATCTTTGAAATGACAATGACAGATTCTGCCCCACCAGCAACCGCAAGTTGTACAACATAACGAATAAATGTAAAAGTATCTCCGTTTTTTATTAAAATTATTGGTTTAAATTAAAGTTTTGTACAAGTTGCGATTCGAAAAAAACAGCTTAATTAAGAATTCAGAAAATAGTAAGAAATCGAAGCGATTTATTTATTGTTTTTGTTATTCTTCTATAGGAGTTGCGAGAGTAGGAGAAAATGATTATGATTATTTTGACTTTGTATAAGTATTTAGGTTTATATTAACTTATTGTCTACAGTTAATTAAAATAAGTAAATCAAATAATGTATAAGTATATTATAGATAATATATGTAGTTATATTATTATTTTGAAATGTCTAACTACTTATAAGATAAATATTCCTTTTTTATAGAAATAGGTATTATATCATGTGTGTGTGTGTGTGTGTGTCGTAGGCGCATGAAGTGCAACACTTTGGAGTGAGTACGTAATATGTAAGTGTTGCCCTGGCTGCGCTTCTGAGTGGTTTGTCTTTTTTGTGTGTGTTTATTAGTAGAGAACGAAAATGAAACCGGGCGCAACAGTAGTCTTATTTTCAACTGAACAACTGGGAAAAATTTGTCAGTAGTTCAGTGAACTGAACTGGCGAACTGGAGAGCTGGACTAGTGGACTAGTGGGAATAGACGTAGCTATCCGTATTGCTTTGTTCGTGTGGCGCGAGCTGTCGCAGCTACATGTAATGTCGATACTTACCTGGGAACAATGTGCTTGGGGATACAGTCAACCGAAATATCTTAAGCTTATGATATTAAGTAATTTTACTGCAACCTTTTTTGTGTTCCAATTAAATAAATTAAAAAAAAATCCCTTATATTTGTATGATTTTTTTTATATAAAAATGCTAATATTACTTAAACCTGCTTTCCTATTTTACATTAAATACTATTCTTAGTTATTTGTTGTTCAACTACCAGGATATGACTAAATTAAAAAAAAATACAAAAAGGAGATTGATCGATCCAGACCCAGCCTTTATAGAGCCGTACTGGTTTTAAGACAATGTTCAATATTCATTTCATATTTTAATAATATTCCAGTTAGATCGCAATATTACTGGGAATATATTCAATTCATATTTGCAAATAAATTAGTTGTAAATCAACCTTTATTACATTTTGAGTGTGTCATTTCCTGATCAACTACTCACAAGGAAAGAGTTTATTATACAACACTAAACTCTTTGAATAGGAATAAATGCGGGTAGTTAGAACATTCTTGTTCGAACGGTTTTCATGAGTAAGGGACAAATGGCCATTTTTCAGGAGAGCCAAAAAACAATTTTTTTTTTAAACTGTATTATTTTTTATTTATTTATTTTATATTATTCAGGGAAACACACAGTCATATACAGACAATGATAAATAGAACTTAAATACTATTAGACCTATAGTCCCATAACTTACAAACGAATATTACATAAGGTCACATGGAGCGTAGCTAGAGCTAGCACTTATAGCTAGTAACTGAAGATTACATAATAATGTACTTATATAAACACTATGACAATGATTAGCAAAGGGGTCCAACAACCAGGCCCCCCGGACTAGCGCTGTGCACACATACCCATGTGTCCACAGCACCAATCCGGGAATTGGTACCTAGCTGTTAGACTCCTTACTTCTGTGGCGTTTAGGTAGCAAAGATTTAATTAATTTTGATTTGAATTGATTTAAAGAATTGGAAAAAATGTCGACATCAAGTAAGTTTTTATTATAGAAATCGCAAGAGCGTCTAATAAAAGTGTTTTTGGCATATTTTGTGTTGCACATCGGAATATGGAAAGTTTCTTTTAAACGTGAGGAGACCCGCGGTACTCGGAATGAAATCGACTCCAGAAGGGAAGAAGAATCAATTAGATTATTTGTAATTTTGTATAAGAATGTAACATCTATATATGAGCGGCGTTTTTGTAATGAATCCAATCCATGCCTCGTCGCGGCAGTTTCATAATTTTGGAAATAATAACCTGACCGATAGTCTAGTGATTTCAAAAATTTGTTTTGGATTTTCTGTAATCGCGCGATGTGGACCGCGTATTGCTGATTCCACACCACACTGCCGAACTCAAGAATGCTGCGCACAAAGGCAAAATACAAAATCTTAAAAGTTAGTGGGCGTTTAAATGGTTTCGAGAGACGTAGAATTAACCCAAGTTGTTTAAATGCTCTGGATACAATATTGTCAATATGAGTATTGAAGTGGAGTTTATGATCGAGTGTAACGCCAAGGTCACGGATTGCGCTGACGCGAGCTATGGATTTACCAGATAAAGTGTAATTATATAATATTGGAGTATGTTTGCGGGAGAATGTAATGGTGTAACATTTATCAGAATTGAGTAAGAGTTGATTATCATAACAGTAACTTTCGAATTTTAACAGATCGCTTTGAAGTTCAGCGCAATCAGATTCCGAGGACACCACCTTAAAAATTTTAGTATCATCAGCGTAAAGCAGATGATATGAATGATCAAAGACTGGCTCCATATCATTGACATAAAGAGTGAACAGGAAAGGCCCCAAATGCGATCCCTGAGGAATCCCGGATAGAATCGTCAGGGATCTAGATATGTACCCTTTGAGTGCTACTGCCTGACTTCGATTATTTATATAGGACTTAAGCCATCTCAGGAGGTCGCCGTGGACACCGAGTTTTTGTATTTTTGTTTTTGTTTTTATATTACAAATGTTACTAAAAAAACGTTTATGGCAAAGTTTCATAGAATTTCAAGCTCTTCAATGCTATTTTATCAGAATTAACACACACCTTATAGTTTCCAAGATAGATTGTCCATTACATTAATTTTTTTATAAAAAATGTCCGATTCATAACAATTTTAATAAAAATAAATGACGGCGATATTGTATATGAAAACATGATAGAGTTAAACCTCGATTTTATCGATTTAAATATCGTTAATATAAGCCCGATAGTCATCAACAGCCCGTTATCAGTCCATGATATTCAGTTGTATTGCGGATTTTCAGTTTTTCTATGAAGGCACTAAGTACTAAAATTAAACGTCTGTATGATGAATACCAATACACGATTAAACAAACTTCGCTCTATAGAATTTTTTTTTAATTTTTACCATAAGTACCTCATAAAATCATACCTTTTCCATGTGTTTTAAAATTAAAATTTTGTCTAAACTAAAATAGTTATTCATACAAAATATAAGTAGCAAAATCTATAAATACAAGAGCTTGTTTTAAGAATCTGATTTTTGTTGGCGTATTTTTCTTACCATGCCAAAATTCATAAGAAAATATGGAGCGTGCCGTGCTCTTCACTCCGGTATATCCGGGTATCTTTTCTCTCACTCTTGAGTTTGACAGACTTAATGTAACGGACACATTATATAAAATTCATAAGTTTTTAATTAACGTAAGGGACGTTTATCAAATGCAATGTAACTACTTTGCATATTGTCCTAAAAGCACATGTTTCCGAAATCCAGCCATTTTCGTGATCTTTTCGGGACATTCTCGTCCATTGAGAACAAGATAATGGTGGTATTGAATGAGTGTTGTCTGTCTAACATAACCTAAAACTTCGAAATAAAAATTCAATTTTACTGGAACCTCCGATGGATGAGAAGTTTATATTTATTGCCTTTGTAATTAAGATATCTCTCCTATTCGGTGTGTAATTTGGGCTATCATAAAAAATCATTGGAATTGAACTGCGCTCCATACAAAAATGGGCAATCTCCTTTGTAGGTAATTGTGATATTTAGGTAGAGCTGGCGAAAAAAAATATCTCGTTTTTTTATGACAAATATTATAAAAAGAATAAATTGTTTTTTACTAGTAGCAACTGCTTTCCTATTTTCCGCAAGTATTTGTTGTTCAATTACAGGATATGAGTAATACTTGTAAGTAATCGCGATGTCGACTTAGGTGGACTTAGATGCATAACATATAGTTCCCGAAATCAACTGTACCGAAAGTAGGTAATATTTTTTTCCCTTTAAATTGACATTTTAGGAAAGAAAATATGAGCTACTTAAATAGCTCAGCCACCGTTGCCTCATGAAGAGGGTTTCGTGCGGGAATAATATGAAACCCTAACAACGAGACGTGGAGCTACACTTCGCTCGAGATAGCGGACATTGCTGACAATTTATTCATACATAAAATATACAATATTTTCTAAGTGCCGCTTTGCGTACCTACTGCGCTCAGTGATTCATTAGTACTTATTAGTACACGGTAATATGTAGTTTGAGTAACAAGGGAAGTGTCACATCGAATGTCCTTTAACGATACATGTGTTGTGTATCCTTTGAGCATTCCGCGCATTGGTTTGTGTCGTGCCAGGTGCAGGTGCTCCAGCGCTCCGGTAACGCGGCACTCGCTTGTAGTAGTACCCGCTGCGCCGCGGTTTAAGGGAACTGGCTGGTGCGGTTTGGGGCTAAGTAGGTAATGAATAAACACTAAGGCCGATAGTCATAGACAGTTTCATAAGTGGACTTTGAGTTCGGCTTTACAACTGTCACTTCTCATTTCGTACAGTTTGACAGCCTTAAGTGCGGCCTCATGCTGAGCTCGTGCTCAAAACTATCTATGACTCTACCTGAGAGTGACCAGTATAAAATTAATGCATAGAGTATTGTTAAATATGAAGAGTGAAAGTACTGTAGCTACGTACGTGACGTGGCCATTGGACTTCTATCACAAATGGTCTAAATTGTAAGCATTACGAGGTGTGCTGTGCTGTGCTGTGCCCCATTACAAACTAAACGACATCACAATATTTATTTGTTTAATTCGGCGTCCGATCTGTTGACTAGTTTATTCGTAGTATTAGTAGCATTCCACGCGGCGATGCTGGTAACCTCGGGGCAGACATTCGAGGCACCAAGTTGCACTTTAAAATCAGTATGACACGAATTTTGATTTTAGTGGTTCTGTCACCTGCGCGCTGATAACTAGGCAATACCAACATACATACATTCTGGAGTACCTTCCTGCATCTCAGACATAAGCACAGTGAGACTGCTGGTGAGCACTAACGGGGGCTGAAAATAGGTTACAAGTCGGCACGCCGCTTAATGAACTAATATAGCGAAAATCAAGTTCTATTCCTACCTGTTTAGGAGCGGCCGGAGAGCTATCCATTGTACAGTGTCAGGTGTGTTAGTTACGTACAATAGGTACGTAAGTGTATCAACTGTTCAACGCCTCGGGACATGGCCGGGAATGGTGGGACAGCTATAGAAACTAATCTCCGCACTAAGCGTAGGTACACGACACTAAGCGCATAGTGAGTCGCTCCGAGCCAGTGCGGCGAGCTCTAAGTGATTACTTCTTGTTTGTCACTCTGCAGGCTGATCGTGTCACCTGGTGTATAATTGGTAAATATGGTTACCTGTTATTGTGTGCGTTGCTATGTCGTGTGTACCTGCGAGGTTGTATTAGAGGCTAGTATGGCGTGGTGTGGTAGTTGACAGCGGGGGACGGGCATATGGGGGCAACGGGCAGGTCCGTGGGAGTGAGAGTCCGTCCGGGCCGGGCAGCGAGCGGCCCGGGCCCAGGGTCCGGGTCCGGGCGGGCCCCGTCGGACCGGTACCCACCTCAGGCGGTGCGGTGTCAGCCCCGCGGCGGGCCCCTACACACCCCACACACTGCACATCCCGAGCACAATGCACACAGCACAGTCACTGCACCACTCGTCGCGTCCCGACTCGGCTCTGCTCGTGTCCCGCGGCCCGCAGTGCGCTCCCGGTGCGTGCGCTGCGGCCGGCGGACGGGCGCACACTGACTGACTGAGCGCGGAGTGCTGTGCTGCCTCCCCCCGCACCCCGCACCCCCGCACACACCGCACCCCGCCCCCCCGCCTGCGCCACGCGACACATGGGGTACACTATGTCGCGGTGCGCACACCACCGGTACACCGGCACCACACCACACACGAGCCATACGGGCGGTGAGTGGAGCCGAGCCGAGCCGACCACCGGCCGGGACACAGCACGGTCGGGTGCGGCCGCTACGCCGCGCTACGGGCCGGCTACGCGGGGCCCGTAGCCGGCCCGTAGCGCCCTAAGCGCACCGGCCGGGCCGAGCCTCGACACCCGACCGACCCCGTGCGCCCAGCAAGCTGCACAACCCCTACGACCACCCGCCTCTCAGTGCCGAGTGCCGGCGATATAGTACATACTACATAAATTCACAGTTCATTGGCTCCAAAATCAGAGTCAGAATTACGATTCTTCTAATTCTCTTTATTGCAAGTAAACACTTTGCGTAATTTTTTTTAAAATTTACTTAAACATTACTTTGCAATGAAAAGTACATACACGACACACGTCCCCAACGTGTTTTCTAACTGGAATTGTATAGTTATATCTGAGTAGAAATCCCAGCAGTCTGGTGCGGTGATCCTCCGTCGCTCTGCCCCGCGGTTTGGGGTACATTATAAACTACGATATTAGATAGCACACGTAATGTATGCGGAGGGGATAAATCCGGCCCGAGGGATGCAAAAAAGGTTAATATGCTCGTAAAATTTGCATGCGGCCGATACCGGGCGATACACATACTGGCAACACGCGCCGCTTCTCCTCCGGTGTCGTCACGCACAGCTGGTCACACCAAGCACGGCACCGCACGGCACCACGCGGCGCGGCCAGATGGCGACAGATGGAGGTAACAAAGTTAGAGCGCATCAGAGCATTATGTTCATGTCGTCGGTCGACGATGTCCAGTGTGACCGTCAGTCGGCACCACAGAGCACGGTGCCCTGTGCTCGGCATTAAGGCGAAAACACTGCAGCAGTTGATTTCCACGTAGCGAACACAAAGGCATGTAAAATAAAATAAAAAATATATTAATACTTTATACATTGTGAAGACAGAAACGACACGCCCCAATCGTCCAATATGCAGAATAGTTATTGATAAGGAATTGGGATAGGTCGTATGTCGTACGTATGTGACTCGTGAACGTCACGTACACGAGTCTAGTGTCCGGGAGCTCTCCGCGACGCAGTGAACGTCATGCGGTGTCATGTGACGCGGCCACTGCCCCGTGCCGTGCCGTGCCGTGGGGTCGCCGCGTCACGGCACGGCACGGTGCGCCCGGCGTGCGGGACGGAATGCCCGGCGCGGGGGCGGGGGCGGGCGGGGGCGGGGGACAGACAGTCTATTTGCGTCGCGTCGCGCGCGCAGCTAGCCGCGGGCCGCGCGGGCGCAGGCGCGGGGCGCGGGGCGCGGGCGGGGGCGGGGGCGGGGGGCGACACGCAGTCTGTTTATAGAGCCAGTTGCGTGCGGTGAGCGCGGCGCGGCGCAGTGTCCACCGTGGCGGGCTACGAGTACGAGTGCGGGTGCGGCGGGGGCGCGGCGGGGTGCGGCGGGTGGGCGGGGTGCTCGGGGCGCACGCGCGCGGTGCTGGGCGCGGTGCTGGGCGCGGGGCTGGGCGCGGGGCAGGGCGGGCGCGAGGCGGCGCGCGCGGCGGCCGTGTGTCGCGCGTGGCGCCGCGCCGCGCTGGAGCCGGCCCTGTGGCGCCGCGCGCTGGCGGCGGAGCACGGGCTCGGCGAGCGCACGCTGCGCGCCGCGGCCGCGGCGTACAGGAGGCACGGTACGGTATCATAGTGTCTACTAAACAATACAGTATTCGAGGTAAGGTAGGTCATTTATGCAAACGAAAAACAGAAACGGACCCAATATTGACCCTTGAGGTACTCTCATCTTTACTAGTGATTCTGAGCACTTTTTGCTGTTTGTCTGTACTTTTTGCACTCTACTTTCGAAGTAAGATTGCATTAAATCGAATGACTAGTCGTTTACGCCACAATGTTATAGTTTTAGCAACAAAGTAAAGTGGTCGACCCAATCGAATGCTTTTGATAGATCGCTAAATACCAATCGCATCACTTGAATCTTACCTGAGAATCTTACCATGCGGTAATGTAAATATATAATATATGTGGCAATAATTGAATTTATTATTAATACCAAGGTGTTCACTTTTTTATCATAACTATAGTTATGTTTATCACCTGATTTGAAAAAAGGAATTAATTTACCTTGTTTCATTAGGTCCTGAAATTGCCTTGGTCTATATTTTTGTTAAAATATGTATATGACCGATAAATATTATGGTGTATGGTTTTAGAAATGAGACTGACGAACCGGTGCCTTTATTTATTTATTTTACAATTATAAGAATACCAACAGAACAACAATCAACCCTTTCGTTGAATAACCCCTGCGCAGGCCCCGCTGAGTGCAGGCGCTGCACCTAGCACAATAGGGGCGCTCATTCAACCGTATTGTAGTATGTGTGTCGTGGTTGTGAGTGCAGGCTCCGCGTTGTCTTGGCGCGCTGAGTACGAGGTGTCGGCGGCGGGGTGGCGGTGCGGGGGGCGCGTGCGGGCCGCGGGGGGGTGCGGCGTGGTGCACGGGGCGCTCAGTGCCGGCGGGGGGAGGCTCGCGCTCATGCAGGAGGACGGGGCGGTGCAGGTGAGGACAACACACCCAGCGACGGGATCAGGCGGAAATGCCATTTCACAGTAATCTGGAAAATGGGGAAGGTGATGATGCTCCTCAAACATGGCAACGACCCGCGGCTTCCTCCTACCCAGTCGGAGGCCCCCAGTGCGCGTCGGTTTCAGCAGGGAGTACTCTGGCACCCCACCACATTATCATTCATATTATTATTGCGGGGTGCGAGCCACATGCCCCGGGGTGCCTGTTGCAGGTGTGGGAGCGGGGTGCGGCCGGTGCCGGTGCCGGGGCTGGGGGTGGGTGTGGGTGGCGCGAGGCGTGGCGGGCGGGCGTGGGCGAGGCGCTGTGTTGGTCGCGGGGCGAGCGCGTGCAGTGGTCGCCGGGCGGCGCGCGGCTGCTGGCGGCCGGCGAGCTGGCCCTGAGCCCGGCGCCCGCGCGCTGGGAGCTGGCCGTGCTGTGCGCGCGCGGGGGCCGCGTGCTGGCGCGCGCGCACTGCTCGGCGGGCGCGGCGGGCTGCTGGGCCGGCGACCACGCCTTCGTGGCGCTCGAGCTGCGCCGCGCCGCGCGACACGTGGCCACCACCACCGTGTGGCTCACGGCCGCCGGACAGGTGAGCGCCGGAGCCCCGCAGCCCTCCTGCTGGCTGCCGCTGGCTGGCAGTGTATGACGTGCCTTGTGTCGGTCGCAGGGTGCGCACAGTGCAGTCGCGGGCGTGACGTGTCCCGTGCTGCGGCTGTACAACGAGGCTCGCGCACACTTCACGTGAGTGCCTTGCTGGTCCCGCCCCCCCGGCCCCCGGCCCCCAGACTCCCGGCCGGCCGCGTGCTGCTCCTGCTGGGGCTGACGGGCGCTGTGGCCCGCAGGCACTCGCTGGTGGTGGAGGTGGAGGACGCGGCCGAGCGGGAGCCACAGGGCGAGCCCGAGGCGGAGGCGGGGGCGGGGGCGGAGGCCGAGCGCGCGGTCCCGCCCGGCGCCGCGTACTACCGCGCGCTGCTGGCCCCCCCGCACGACCCGCACGCCCCGCACACACCCACACGGGACGCGGTCAGTTACTTCATGTGAAGGCAAATTATATTCCATTTCAAAATATTCCACATTTGGTGCATCTGAGAGCCAAATGTCATTGATAATGAAGAATGAATAGCGAGAGGCTGAAATGCAATCCCTGGGGAGTCCCCGATTGAATCGTCAGGGATATAGGGGGTTTAGTTGACCCTCATCCGGGGAAGTGATGTGTGTGGGGGGGATTCTCGAGACTCGGTTTGATTACGATTGTTTATGTAGGAGTCCGAGTCACTGAGACTTTGTAATTTCAATAACAACATGTAATAGCAACACGGCTTGTTTTGTCGAAGGCTTTGAATGAGTCCGTTTGCGCGGCGTCCGTCCGATACACACGCGGACAAATTTTTGGAACTCGGTATTAACTAAGACACTCATCATCGATACGGTCCAGCGCAAAATGGATGCAAGTATTCGGTCAATAGTTTACCAAATATGTCCAAGTGCAGGGTGTGCTGGTGCTGTCGTGCGGCGTGTCCGGCGCGGGCGGGGCGGCCGGCGAGGCGCGAGGCGTGGCCGTGTGGCCGCTGGGCGCGCGCCGCCCGCCGCCCGTGGACGCGGCCGCCGGCGGGGACCTGCGCGCGCGCCGCCTGCGACACCAGCACCAGCGACAGCACCAGCAGGGGCCGGGGCCGGAGCCCGAGCCGGCCGAGGCGTCCGTGCGCGCGCTGTGCACTGCGCCGGCGGCCCTGCGCCCGCTCGGCGCGCGCGTGCTGTGCCTCGCGGCGGGTCCGGGCGGGCGCTGCGTGTGGGCGCACACCGCGCGCGCCGCGCACTGCCTCGCCGTGCCCGCGCTCACCGTGCTGTGCCGCCTGCACACCGCGGGCACAACACCACCACCCGCCCTCGCCACCCCGCACTACGTGCAGCCCGCCGCGTCCCACACCATCGTAGCCGTGTGAGTGTTGGGTGCAATGGGGTCCGAGGGGGCTGCTGCCTGGGGGTGAGACGCCGTGTCTGACCGCTGTGCCGCCCCGCCCCCAGGCCCGAGGGCGGGGGGAGCGGCCGCGTGCGCGTGTGGAGCGCCGCGCTCGGCCTGCACGTCGCCCCGCCGCCGCCGGACCCGGACCCGGAGCCCGCCGGTGGGGCCGGTGGAGGCGGTGTGGCGCTGTGCACGCTGGTGTGTGAGCGCGCGCCGCGCGAGGTGGTGGTGGTGACGTCGCGCGGGGCCACGGTGAGTGCCGGGCTGAGTGCACGCCTCGCGGTGCAGGTGCAGGCGCAGGGGGTGCGTGCGGCCGCTGTACGGGGCCCGCTGTGTGCAGGTGTGGCGGTCGCGGGCGACGGACGAGTGACCCGGGGCACGGGGCTCAGAGCACGGGGCACGGGGCAAGGCACCGCGCGCGACACAAGACGACAGGAGCCACTCGTCCGCTGACGAACAATGAGGTAGTAATGACCTGATTAATATATAGTGGATGAAACAGCAACAATGAATATTTTGACTACTTTGGTTTAATGGTGATTTCAGAAATTTCTAAATTTTAGGTAATTAAATAAACATTATTTAATTACATAAAATTTAAATAAATTGTTTATATCTTTGCACCATTTCATTCCCTGTGGGTCTCATACTACGGCCGTGGCTACAAAATCAAAAGTGAAAAGTTCAAAAAGTGACAGATATTGGGACAGTTCCCTTACTTTACTTTATCTTTGTTTTTCAATACCTAATAGATTCTAAATACATTTGATTTATGTAATAAGTTTTTAAATAATATTAAAATGACTTGTGTAAGTATAAACCAGTCGGTCGCGGTACGTCTGGTCGGCTGCGGCCGTTCCCACTGTCCGTCCGTCCGTCCGGCAGTCAGTCAGTGTGCTGCCGTCCGCGTCCGTGTCCGCGCCCCCCTTGCCCCGCGCCCCGTGCCCCCCTTGCCCCGCCATGTCCCTGCCCCGCGCGCCCCTCGCCCGCACCCTGCTGCGCCGCGCCCTCAACACGACGGCGCGCGGCGGCAACGCGACCACAACCACACCACCACCAGCAGCGCCACGGCCACCGCCAGCCTCCGCCCGGCGACAGCACAGGGACCAGGTAACCAACCGCACACCACCCACTGCAAGGCGCGGCGACACAACACAGGCTTAACTTAATATCAACCGGCGATTATATTACACAGGTCGGGTGTCCCCCGGGGGCGGCGGCTCCGGGCCCCGCGAGGGTGTGCATCCCCTGCACCCCGCCCACATACTGCTCCCCGTGCGCCCCGAGGGCCGCAGATGCGTCGCACCGCACCGAGGCGGCCGCGGCACGCAGCACGACGCGCGACTGCGAGGCGAGGCGGCAGCGAGCGAGGCCCCAGGAGCGGGCGCGAGGCGAGGCGCCCGGCGAGTACGGCGAGGCGGAGGCGGGCGCGCTGAGCGGCCGCGTGGCGTGGCGCGTGTGCCGCGAGCCCGGCGCAGGGGACCGGGCGCTGCGCCTGCGCGTGCTGGTGGACCAGGCCCTGGACCCGGACCCGGCCCTGTACCCGGACCCGGACGTGCCCCCCCTCAAGTCCGCCTCGCCCCCGGCCCGGGCGCAGAAGCCCGCCTCGTGGCTCTCCATAAAGTCCCTGCAACAAAAAATGACCTCCCCCGCCGCCCGCGCCGCGCCCCCGCCCCCCGCAGCCCGCTGACGCTGACGCGGACCCCGCGCTGATGCCGTTTACAAATTTTAATAAAGATTTTAAATATAGGTGAATGTTTTTTCCTCGCGCGGCTCGCCCCCGGCCCCCGCCCCCGGGAGGGCCCGGAGGCGGCTGTCCCGTCGTTGTATGGAGAATTTTTATTTCGCGCTATCGTAACACAAGACCACGCAAAAGTTGCGTATTCGTACTCACGAATACGCAACTAAAATTACAGTTTAAATCTACTCAGATTTAAACTGTAATTTTAGTTTTTAATTTCGATATCTTTAAATGCCAGTAGAGGTCCAAAAGTATCCATCAAACAGATTTTCAAAATATTTTTCGTAATCAGCACGTCGGTCCACACCTTTTGATAGGTATTGTGTAACGGAATTGTGAAAAAAATAAGTTCGGGACACCCTTGACCCCCGGGTCCACGTGCTTGTCTTTGTGTTACCATTAGAACGGAGTGGTTCCTGGCCCGGGTGTCGGGACACCGCCAGGCGCCAACTGAACAGTAGCATCCACAGAATAGCCTTGAATTCAATCGACAAAATGAAGTGAATGGCTTACTATAAAAAAAAAAATTGACGTGCAATGTTTACTGCGCTTTGAAATTTTAATATTATAGGTACTTTAATTTTTTATGGTTTTTCACTCGCATTTGACCTAATTATCATTTTTATAGTCATTGTGTGACTTTAACACATTTAAACCTTAACTGGCAGAATGAATTCAAGGACATCCTGTTTAATCCTTCATAAACCATTTTTGGAATCCCCAAAATAAATAATTCCTAAATCCTGAATTCTGTTTCACAGGTCAGCCGGAAGGAAGGAAGGAAGGAAGGAAGGAAGGAAGGAAGGAAGGAAGGAAGGAAGGAAGGAAGGAAGGAAGGAAGGAAGGAAGGAAGGAAGGAAGGAAGGAAGGAAGGAAGGAAGGAAGGAAGGAAGGAAGGAAGGAAGGAAGGAAGGAAGGAAGGAAGGAAGGAAGGAAGGAAGGAAGGAAGGAAGGAAGGAAGGAAGGAAGGAAGGAAGGAAGGAAGGAAGGAAGGAAGGAAGGAAGGAAGGAAGGAAGGAAGGAAGGAAGGAAGGAAGGAAGGAAGGAAGGAAGGAAGGAAGGAAGGAAGGAAGGAAGGAAGGAAGGAAGGAAGGAAGGAAGGAAGGAAGGAAGGAAGGAAGGAAGGAAGGAAGGAAGGAAGGAAGGAAGGAAGGAAGGAAGGAAGGAAGGAAGGAAGGAAGGAAGGAAGGAAGGAAGGAAGGAAGGAAGGAAGGAAGGAAGGAAGGAAGGAAGGAAGGAAGGAAGGAAGGAAGGAAGGAAGGAAGGAAGGAAGGAAGGAAGGAAGGAAGGAAGGAAGGAAGGAAGGAAGGAAGGAAGGAAGGAAGGAAGGAAGGAAGGAAGGAAGGAAGGAAGGAAGGAAGGAAGGAAGGAAGGAAGGAAGGAAGGAAGGAAGGAAGGAAGGAAGGAAGGAAGGAAGGAAGGAAGGAAGGAAGGAAGGAAGGAAGGAAGGAAGGAAGGAAGGAAGGAAGGAAGGAAGGAAGGAAGGAAGGAAGGAAGGAAGGAAGGAAGGAAGGAAGGAAGGAAGGAAGGAAGGAAGGAAGGAAGGAAGGAAGGAAGGAAGGAAGGTTAGGTTTAGGTTTAGGTTAGGTTTAGGTTTA